>BSYR01000003.1:0-5000000 GCA_030270665.1 Hibiscus trionum
GAGAGAGAGAGAGAGAGAGAGAGAGAGAGAGAGAGAGAGAGGGAGGGAGAGAGAGGGAGAGGGAGAGGGAGGGAGAGGGAGAGAGAGGGGGAGGGAGAGGGAGAGAGAGGGAGAGGGAGAGGGAGGGAGAGGGAGAGAGAGGGAGAGGGAGAGGGAGAGAGAGGGAGAGGGAGAGGGAGAGAGAGGGAGAGGGAGAGGGAGAGGGAGAGAGAGAGAGGGAGAGGGAGAGGGAGAGAGAGAGAGAGAGAGAGGGAGATGGAGAGAGAGAGAGAGAGAGGGAGATGGAGAGAGAGAGAGAGGGAGAGAGAGGGAGAGAGAGGGAGAGAGAGAGAGGGAGAGAGAGAGAGAGATGGAGAGGGAGAGGGATAGAGAGAGGGGGAGAGAGAGAGAGAGAGAGAGGGAGATTGAGAGAGAGGGAGAGGGAGATTGAGAGAGAGAGAGAGAGGGAGGGAGAGAGAGAGAGAGGGAGAGAGAGAGGAAAGGCCATTCCTGGAAAGCCGATCAACGTTCGAAGCAAATGAGGCAGATTGGAATAATGCTTTGAACGAAGAGCCGATTAATCATGAAGGCATTAACGACTGGGAGAGTCCCGGGAGACATTCTAATTGCATGCAGAATGTTGAGGTTCCCGAGACGTGTGGAGACGCCAAACCTAGTGAACTGGGTAATCCATGCAATGAAAGGGGATCTTTAGGGTCAAACCCTATCCTATTTGATGTCCCAATTTTGAGTGGGAGCGGGCCTAACGGGCCGACTGAGTCCATTATGATTGGAGAGTTGGGTGGACCAACTTTGGCTATTTCGGAGGCCAGGATTAGCCCTTCAATTTCAAATAATTCCAGATTGCAGGAGGTCCAAATAAATGAAGTGGAGGAAACCCACAGGCCCATGTGTTCCACTGATCTATGGAAGTACGTTTCATCTCAGGCAACAAAGCAGACAACAAAAGGGAAGACGAAATCAAAGAAGAGGGCAAAATCTGTAAAAAGAACTTTGAAGAATCGGGGGAGGAGGCTCAAAATAGTACTTGCCATCTAGGATATTCTTCGGAGACAGAGGTCACTTTTGAGGTTGACAGTCAACTGGGTATTAGATTCGAAACCCCTATAAATGTGGTGAAAAACAGAATCGAAGCATTAGAAAGGGAGGATGAGTCCCGTAACCCACAGTAGAAGGTCTCGGAGGTGTGCGATGAATCGACTGTAGTTTATGAATCTGAACCTGTTATCATAGAACGTGGGAGGCATGGAGTGAGAAGGTTTAGAGCAGTTTGCAGATTGATCTTAAAACATGGGATTACAGTGGTGTTCATTCAGGAGACAAAACTGGAAAATCTGAAACCATGGGTTATCCGCAGAGTGGAGAAAACGAGTATGAAAGAGGCACTATTTGCACCATCTATAGGTGCATCGGGGGGCCTGTGTGTAGCTTGGTATCCAAATTTTTTCAAAAAGACAGACAGTGTGATCAACCGTAACTGGATAGCGTTATCGGGAAGCATCATCCATTGCAACATGAAGATTAGACTGATCAACGTATATGCTCCAAATGATGCAAAGGAAGGGAAATTGTTTTCGGAATGATTAGTGAATATATAGCAGCGTCCGATGATCCGATCATTATCGGTGGGGACTTCAATTGTGTGAAACTGGTAGAGGAAAGGATTGGGTGCCATCACAATGAAACAAATATGAGGGTATTTGCAGAATTTATACAAAACAATGGTTTGATTGACCTTCCCTTGAAAGGAGGCCGGTTCACGTGGTATAGGGGAAAGCAAGGAATTTCGGCAAGTAAACTCGATAGAGTTTTAATTTCCCCTGAGATTTTAATTTCTTTTCCAAACCTAGGACAAGAAGTTTTACCGAGGGGCATCTCAGATCATTGTCCGGTTGTGTTAAAGGAGGTATCTTCCAAAGGTGGCAATCGACCATTCAAAAGGTTCTCTCATTGGGGAAATGATGCGGATTACAGAAACTTGGTGGAAGGAGTATGCAGATCATCTAAAAAGGTCCGGATCGGGAGTCTTTTACGCAATCTCAATGGAGCATATAAGGATTGGGTAGCAAACAAAAACTACAAGAAGGAAGATTCAATTGAAGTCCTAGAAAGCAAAATTGCGACTATCGAAATGAAGGCAATAAATTCTCCGGGGAATCAGGAACTGTGGGAGGAAATAAGGAAGCTCAGGAGTGATTCGTGGGCAAAGCACATTAGAGAGGAGCAAGAATGGCTTCAAAAATCGAGATTGAGATGGTTTCATGAAGGGGACAAAAACACTGTCTATTTTCACATGGCAGCTTCCTTGAGACAAAAGAAGAACCAAATTTACTCTTTGAAAACAGATAGGACCACTTTGGTGAATCAGAAGCAGATTTCAAAGGCATTTGAAGACCATTTCCAGAAACAGTATAACAAGGTGAATACGCTGCCATTAAAAGAATTTGGAACTCAGATCAAAAAATTGAGCATAGAGGCGCAGGAATCACTGGAAAAACCATTCACGGAAAGTGAAGTCTGGAGTATTATCAATGCTACAGATGGGAACCGAGCCCCAGGCCCCGACGGCTTCAATCTTAATTTCTTCAAGAAATTCTGGACGCAATTAAAAGGTAATATTATGGAGTGTTTATTGGATTTCTATGAAGGAAAGATGCCAGAAGAGTCCATTAACCATTCGTTGATCGCATTAATACCAAAAGTCAGTAATCCTGAAAGAGTTGAAGAATTTAGACCAATTTCTCTCGTAGGCAGCATGTACAAAATCTTATCAAAACTTCTTGCAAACCGTTTGGCAGAGGTAATAGGGGAGATTATAGGTGAGCAGTAATTTGCGTTCATCAAGGGCAGACAAATTCTGGATTGCGCGTTAATAGCAAATGAAATCATTCATGAGTTGCAGCGGAGTAAAAAGCAAGCAGTGATAGTGAAAGCAGATTTTAACAAGGCCTATGATACCGTAGATTGGGGTTTTCTCGATAAAATCATGAAAGATATGAGATTCGGACAGAAGTGGTGCAGCTGGATTCGTTAGTGTATTTCCTCACCTTCAATTGCAATCTTGGTGAAAGGTACCCCTTCCAAAAGTTTCAAGATTAAGCGAGGCCTTCGCCAAGGTTGTCCATTATCGCCCCTCTTATTCAACATCGTCGGCGAGGCGTTAAGTGCCATATTTCGAAAAGCTGGAGAGTTGGAGATGTTGTCCGGAATACAAGTGGGTCAAAGTGACTTGAAAATATCGCATATGCAGTTCGCCGACGATCTAATTTTATATCTTGAGGCAAAGCAGGAAGGTATACAAAACACCAAGAGAATATTGCGCATCTTCGAGATTGCTTCTGGATTGAAATTATATGTGAGAAAGACGAAATTATATGGCATGAACGTGGGAGAAAACCAACTCCAACAATGGGCAGATTCGGTTCACTGTTGCTGGGAGAAACTACCCATGATTTATCTTGGGCTACCACTAGGCCATAAGAGAAACTCGAAAGAAATATGGAATTCAATCTTAGCAAAAACCAAAGAAAAGTTGGCTGGGTGGAGGGGCAAATTCTTATCGTTCGGAGGCCGAATCACGTTAAATAAATCAGTGCTATCTAGTTTCCCAGTTTATTATATGTCGATGTTCTTAATTCCGGCTGAAGTTGCATCGAAGCTGAACATGATGATAGCAAGATTCCTATGGGGAGTACAGGCGCAACATGGCATTCATTGGTCAAAATGGGATATAATGTGTAAACCAAAAGAATATGGCGGGTTGGGTTTAGTCGATGCAAAGCTAAGGAATAGGTCTTTACTAAATGTTGGAAACCCGACGGACCCAACACACCCACTATGGAGGACCTAAGACTGACCACTAGTGCTACACCAACTCCCTGAGTCGGTTAGCTTTTTTATATTTAATTTCTTAGTGCACAACTTAGGCGGCAGTGCCGACCATATATCAATTAGGCAGTAGAACCGACCATATACTATTCAGGCGGCAGAGCCGACCATATAACTTAGGCGGTATAACCGACCATTATAATAACCAATTTAGGTGCACCAAAGAAATACATAAATTAAGGCTAAACCGGGAAACTTCTAATTACAAAGAAATAACACTTTTATTAATATACCACAAATATTACAAACATACCTCACTACAATATTTCTCTCGACTTTGCACACCACACATTTTTCACTCAATCTCACTTTGCTGCACGTCACTCACACTTTTCCTTTCATTTCTTTTTCAACTTTACTAACCCCACACTTGCAAGTTGCACTAACCCCCACTTGCACCACTGACTCCACCTCTCAACTTACACTCCACACACACTCTCTCACAAACTACACGCACACACTTACATCAATATTTATAGCCATCAATGTCGGTTAACATTGGATTTTTTTATATTATTTAATTATTATATATATGATATTTTAAACTACTTTGGAGGACTCTAGAACTATGGGGATAGTTCACCTATATGGATATCTCTAGAACCATGAAAAGTAGGAGATAAGTCGGTGCATTTTAACACTCCCCCTCAACGACTTATCTCTACACATGATTTGCAGATCATCCTTTTCTGAACTTCTCAAACTTTGGTCTACTCATACTTTTGTGAATATGTCTGCAACTTCTTCATCTTTCTTTGATAGCCCCGTCTTGATCTCTCTTTCAAAGATCTTCTTGATAGACTTGTTTGTTGCTCCATTGTCGACTAAGACACGTACCGATTGTCCTCCAATCTTCACTTGCTCCAGCAACAATCCTTTCTTTTCAAACGTAGGCACTTCGTCATTGGCTTTGATAGAATTCAGGATATGGAGAGATTGCATACTCATATCTCCTTGTTGTTGAGTAACTTGCTCTCTTTCTCCTTTGTCATCTCTCTTTCCCTTGAAGGCTTCTTCCTTGTATGCTAGCTTTAATCTTCGCCTTTTGTGTGATTTATTTCTTCCCGCATTATGGCTTTTGTTCCCCTTTTGCTTGGAGCTCTCACGTTTCTTAAATTTGGTGTGGGGTTCGATAATAACAATGGTACGAGCTCCCTTCTTCATTTTTCCATGCTTACGCCACAACCATAGCAGCGCTGAATCTTCTAAATAATGTAATACATGATCAATCTTCCTGGCATGGTTAATCTTCTTAGCACCCTCCACGCCGTTTGTGGCTTGGATGTATTGTTCCAAGCTCCACGGAAAGTCATCTACATCCTTCGCGTTCTCATCCTCTTCATAAGACTTGGGTTTAGAAACTTCTACTCTCGAATATGTTGGAATTGGGACAGATGATGCAGCTCCCCCGTCATGAGCTAATACCTTCTTAAGAAACATCATCTTTTCCTTCATATCTTCCAATTCCCCATGTACCATCTTAATTTCTTCTCTTAGGACTTTGTTCTCTTCTTTGAGAATAAGAATTTCACTAGAAGAAATCTCACATTGTTGTGAACACTTGCATGTAGCCTCATTTAGGACTTCTGACATTTCTTCTTGAAGCTCGTCGACTTCCACTTGGCTTGGACGAAGCTCCTCAGATGTAAAGTGGTGTACGCCCGTCTTCCATGGACTTTTGTCTTTCGAGGGTGAGCTTTCTCTTTCTTCACTTGGATTCGATGCTTGCTCTTCACTTTCTTTATTATCTTCTGAAAGTTCTTCTAGGTCATGAGATTCTGAAAGCTCGATCTTCTGAGGCGACCTCCAAGAAGAAGCTTCATCAAACACCACATTTCTTGAAGTGTAGCACTTGCAATTGACTGGATCACAACATCTCCAACATCTCTCATCATTGAAGCATCCAGAGTCGACGATCCAATCCTCCTCGTAATCAATATTTGACTCCATAATTGTTGCAAGAGACGGTTTCTCCATGTCTTCTTCCAACTCTTCATCCTTGTATTTTGTATTTGTAGTTGCAACGAGAGTTGGTGCCTCCATGTCTTCTTCGAACTCTTCTTCATCGTTGTAGTTCGTCTTTGAGTATGTGGTTGCTTCAAGAGATGATTCCCCTATTTCTTCTATTAAATCTTCTTCAACAAAAAGTCCATCATCTACTTCACATTCTTCCTCACTGATGGAAGCTTCCAACATGGCCTCTCTTTTCTCCCATTTTGTGGTGGCCATGTTTCCTTGGAAAGTTTGTCTCCTGGGGAATCTACAATCTTGGGCAAAGTGGCCCTTCTTGCCACAATTGAAGCATTCACGACTCTCCCTCATGGGTAATCTACAATCTCGAGCAAAGTGTCCCTTTCTTCCATAGTTGAAGCATTCACCACTTTGTCTTCTATCGTTATCCTCGTACTGTTGGCGATAGTCTTCTTTTCCACGTCGAGCTCCCCCTGAAATGTTACTTCTATCTTTTAGATAGAGTTTGCCTCCTTTCGTCACTCCTCGTCTTCGTGACGTACCTTTCTTCTTGTTGGTGAAGAGTGTCTCCTCTTCGTCTTTTATGGTTACGCCACTCATCTGTTTGGCTAATTCCTCCTGGTTAGCCAACAGGTTCTCCATCTCCACTAAGGATGGTTGAGTAGGCCATCCCCTCACAGCGGCGATAAACCCATTGTACTCGGGTCTTAGCCCATGGATGATAATTCTTTTCATCCTTGCCTCGCTAACCTTCTCATCTGGTGCAAGTTGAGATATCTCACGACAAATAGATTTCACCTTGGTGAAATACTGAGCAATAGATAGGCTTCCTTGTGAGATGCCCGCGAGCTCATTTTCCAAGAGTTGGAGGTGTGCTTCATTCTTCTTTGAAAATAATTTCGCCAAAGTTTCCCAGGCTGCCTTTGGTGTCTTCTCATCACGAATATGCTCCAATAGGTCCTCCTCAATTGTGGTCTTCAATATATATAAAGCTCTCCCAGCCTTGATCTTCCATTTTCTCAAGGCTTCGGCATTCTCCTTCGGTGGAGGAGTTGTGTCGGTGCCTGCGACTATTTCCCACAAGTCCTGACCTTGTAGGTAGGACTCTATGCATGTCTCCCAATAACCGTAGTTGTGGTTATCGAGCTTCCTAATTCCGCTGCTTGTGCTTCCAAAGTCTGCCATACTGACTGACGCCCGGCGTCCACTAAGCTTGGTTCCAAACCAATAGTTTTACAGTCCCCGACTGTATTCTGGCAGAGTCTCCCCTTAGCACCTTGATGCAACGTCGACTAATGTAAGCGTTCAACGCTTACCGAAACTTTACAGTCCCTGACTGTATTTCGACAGAATCTTCCCTCAACAAACTGATGCACCGACCAATGTAAGCGTCCAACGCTTACCGAAGATTTCTCCACTGGTAACGGTCCCGGACCGCCCGCTCTGATACCAATTGTTGGAAACCCGACGGACCCAACACACCCACTATGGAGGACCTAAGACTGACCACTAGTGCTACACCAACTCCCTGAGTCGGTTAGCTTTTTTATATTTAATTTCTTAGTGCACAACTTAGGCGGCAGTGTCGACCATATATCAATTAGGCGGTAGAACCGACCATATACTATTCAGGCGGCAGAGCCGACCATATAACTTAGGCGGTATAACCGACCATTATAATAACCAATTTAGGTGCACCAAAGAAATACATAAATTAAGGCTGAACCGGGAAACTTCTAATTACAAAGAAATAACACTTTTATTAATATACCACAAATATTACAAACATACCTCACTACAATATTTCTCTCGACTTTGCACACCACACATTTTTCACTCAATCTCACTTTGCTGCACGTCACTCACACTTTTCCTTTCATTTCTTTTTCAACTTTACTAACCCCACACTTGCAAGTTGCACTAACCCCCATTTGCACCACTGACTCCACCTCTCAACTTACACTCCACACACACTCTCTCACAAACTACACGCACACACTTACATCAATATTTATAGCCATCAATGTCGGTTAACATTGGATTTTTTTATATTATTTAATTATTATATATATGATATTTTAAACTACTTTGGAGGACTCTAGAACTATGGGGATAGTTCACCTATATGGATATCTCTAGAACCATGAAAAGTAGGAGATAAGTCGGTGCATTTTAACACTAAACAAATGGGTTTGGCGTTATGGGATCGAGGAATCGAATCTGTGGAGAAGGGTGATTACAACAAAAAACAGTTATGATCCTACAGCTTTGGTACCAAATATTGAATGCTCTAGCAACCTTTCTTGGATATGGAGGGGAATAATCAAGCCATTGGGAAATGAAGAGGATGTGTTCACGAGAAACCTCAAATGGGTGTGTGGGGATGGCAGTAAAACGAGATTTTGGGATGATGCATAGACAAAATTTCCGAGCCTGAAAACTGCTTTTCCAAGGATATTCGCTGTAGTAGTCAACAAAACTGGTTTGGTGAAGAAGTTTGGTAGGATTGTTAATGGAAAATGGAGGTGGGAAATTGGGATGCGTCGCAGGTTGTTCGATTGGGAATTAGAAATTTGGAGCGATTTTTGGAATGCAATCAACGCAGGGTGCGGAAAATAAACAACCTCTGATTTGCTAAGGTGGACTGCATCGTCAAATGGATTATACACTGCGAAAGAATATTTTAGATTAATCTCAATGGTGGATAGCGTCCCGGACGAAATCTGGAAGCTTGTTTGGTCAAGTTTGGCTCCAGCTAAAGTAGAGGCATTCTTATGGAGAGTGTTATATGGGAGAATTCTAACATTTGTGGAACTGGAAAAAAGAGGCATATTGTCTGTAGTAGAAAAGAAGTGTTCATTATGTGAAAAAGAACCGGAAGAAAGCAACCATCTCTTCTGCAGTTGTGACTACACTTGGAAGATTTTGCAAAAATGGTGCAACATTTGGGGTACACAGTTGGTAATTCCAAGAATCATCAAGGAGCTTTTGTAGATTTGGGCAAATTCTTTATACAAAAACAGTTGGAAGAAAATCTGGATTATGGCATTTTCTGGGATCACGTGGTCAATTTGGATTTGCAGGAATGAAGCGATCTTCAACAGCAAAAACATACATGTGGAGCAAACCTTTGACACTGCATTAATTCGAGTAGGGCAATGGATAAAATTCAAATGGTCGGATCGGATCCCTTCGATTTTGGACTTCATTAGAAACCCATCACTGACGATCTCGATGCATAATGTGAAGAGGAAGGCCAACGATGAGTCCTGGACAACACCTATGCAGAGGTTCTTGAAATTCAATTCGGACGCTGCTGTAAAAGGTAATGTAGGGATAGCAGGAATTGGACCCCACAAGAATATCGAGATCGTCAGTGCTATCCCTACATTTGATCGAGTAGTTATTTTGACTTTTATTTTTTTGACTAATTTAATTTTTAATATTTTATTTTGAGTTAAAATGACTCATTTACGGATGAAAATTGTTAGTCAACTAACGATAAACAACTTAAAATGACTTGGCAATATGACGCGTCAGACTAAAAAATATTTTATATTTTATAAAAGGCTTAATAGTCAAAAAGGTGCCCAACCAATTCTTTTTTTTTCAGTTTGGTGCCTAACGTTTCATTTTGTAACTCAAATTGGGTTTTTTCGTGACGGGCGTTAAAAAATTTCTTTTATAAAAAAAACACGACATATGACATATTTTTGGTATTTTCTTTAATTTTTATTTTTTAAAAATCAGAAAATCTTTAATTTTATAAAAAAAACCTAAAATCTTTAATTTCTCTAAAACCCCCAAACCCAAACCCTAAATCCCTAAATTCCTCCCCTCCCACCACCGATTCAACCACTACTGGCCACCCTTGCCTTCGTCGCCCCCCACTACTGAAAGCCCCATGATTCCGTCGTCGAAAATCGGCAAATGAACTGTCGATTGCTTCGTCGACGAACATCCAAAAATGAAAAAAAAAATAGACCGATTAGGCTTCTAATCGACAACTAGTGGGTGGGGGATGCTAACCAGTGAGGTACCTGACGCTTGGGTGGTGAACGACGAACAACCGACGTGTGGGGGATGCTGGACGGTGAGAGAAATGTGATTTGAGGGTATGATTGAAAGAAATTAAAACTTTGGGGTTTTTTTAAGAAGTTCATATTATTAAAGTAATTCAGAAATTAAATAAATAACTAAAACAAGCCACATGTCATGTTATAATTGATTAACGAAAAATTTTTAACGGTCGTTGACGAAGAAACCCAATTTGAGTTACTGAATGAAACGTTAGGCATCAAAGTGCCCAAAAAACGTTAGACGCCAAATTGAAAAAAAAAAAGTATAGGTTGGGCACCTTTTTTACTGTTAAGCCATTATAAAATTTTATAAAAATATTTTTTGATAGATGTGTCATTATGTAAAGTCGACATATTTGTCTATATGACACTGCTATTGTGGCGTGCACTGCCATGTAGGTTTGTCACGTCATTTCAAGCTGTTTATCGTCAGTTGACTAACATTTTTCATCCGCTGAGGTATCATTTTGACCTAAAATGAAATGTTGGGGTTAAATTGGTTAAAAAAAGAATAGAGTCTAAAATGAATATTCAGTCAAAGTTAGGAAATTTTTTTGGCATTATGCCAAATGGCAATGGAAAGAATACATCAGATACTTCTAACCCTATAACTTGACTCGAGACTTGAATTGATTTACCTGATCCGAGACCCGATATCGATCAACACATGATAATCCGAATTTGATTCGAAATTTAAAACAAACCGAACAGAATTGAAATCGACCTGAATTTTAGTTAAACTGAATGGACCAGAATCGAAGAAAACCTAAAATAAAAAAATATATTAAAAGAAATAAAGAAAGATGGGATGTAAACCACCGCACAACTCATTATATATATATATGTATATAAATAACTGACCCGACCTGGAAATTCGACTGAAATCGACTGATCCAAAAGTTAAAACCGACCGATCTCCTATTGACTCGAACCAAAGTCAACTGAACCGAAAATAATCGACCCGATATTAACCTAACCAAAATTAACCGACCCGGTATGACTCGAATCATTATAGACCCGAACTAAAACTAAACCAAACATGAACTAAAACCGAATATAATCAAACCCAAAATAATTCGAACTAAAATAAACCGAACTGAACGACTCGTTTGCCACCCCTACCTTTAATACCCAGCGTAACCAAGATCAAATTTGTCTGAGGGTTGGACCATCGACGTTGAATTCCAGGTGAGACATTAGAGCATGACCAATTGAATTGTTTTGGTTTTTTCCCCTCAAGTTGTACGAACGGTTTTCCAAATGAGCAACTATATCAATCATATATAATGATCAATAATGTCATTTAGCTAATTTGGACCATAGTGTAAATCTCAATTTAATGGTATCCGTCGGTTCATAAATATGCAATAATGTTCAAAATCATATCATTGCAATGTGCAAATTGCAATATCTAATAAACCACGTGGTAGAAAAGAATGTCATTTCTCTTATACTGTTATATAATTATATTGATGGTCTAAAAACACCGTTCAAGCCAACTGTTTGTCACCATGTCCATGTGTGGTGAGAATTTTTTTTGTATTTTTATATTATTTTTCTACTCGTAGTGTATTTGAGTTCAAATTATTTTAAAATTATATAATTGTATTATATGTATATTTTGTATAGAAGTAGGTAAAATCCTTAAGTTTTATGTTTTTTTTAACAATTAGATAAAGATAATTAAATGATAGGATAAGCAATAATTTTTTTTTAATTTTTTATTAAAAGAAAAAGATGATAATCTTATCTATTCGTTTACCCTTATTCAACTGTAAAAAAAAAAAAACACTTTTCTCCCTTGTTACTTTTTGCTTTTCCTTTTATTCACATTTAGATCTTCACAAAGCATTCAAGGAGCGGCTTTTTTTAACACAAATTCATTGAATCAATTGGCTATTTATTAGTATGCATATTAAGTAGGATGTTCAAAAATACTCGACCCGGTTAATCAGATTCGACGACTTAAACTTAAAAATATCGGGTAATTCTTAAAAAAAATTATTCGACCCGACAAATTTCCTGGGACACAGGACGGAAGTTTCCTCTTACCGGGTACCCGACCCGACCCAATAAAATTTAATATATATATATATATATATTTATATTTAAAATTATATCTTTACTTTATGTTTCTTAATATTTTTACTCTAAAATTAAGTTTAAATCCCTAAATTTTTTTCTATGTTTGTATTATATTTTTTAAGTTTAATTTTTTTTAAAAAAATATTTTTGTGTTTAACATGTGATTTTTTTAATTTTAAAATTAAAAAATAAAAATAAAAAAGGAACCGGGTACCCGGATATAATGGGCCGGGACACGGGCCGCTTAATGAGGTACCTGATTTTTCGGGTACCCGAAAACACCCCTAATATTAAGGAATAAATTATTACAGAATTTTTTTTTGATAACATATGAAGAAAAACGAACCAGCTCTACGCTGGTGCTGGGCAATCAGTTAGCAGCAGATGCTGCAACCCTACAGGTGGAAGATCAAAGCAGCGGCAGTCCAGTGAGCCTCCCCGAGCCAATTTCGCTAACCCATCCGCCACCTTGTTAGCCTCACGGCGAATATGCTGAACGATCACTACCCAATTCCGTTGCATCAAGCTCCAAATCTGGTGCACCAAACCAATCTTTACCGTAGACGAACGATTCTCCGACAACAAGAGGAAAGCCTCTCGACAATCCACCTCCACTATGACCTTCCGAAAGCCATGAAGCTAAGCTTGACAAAGTCCCACACAAACACCCCATAATTCCGCTTCTAACGGAGAGCAAATCCCCACAAACTTCGCAAAACCAAAACGCCAAGTTTCGTTGTTGTCGCGACCCACACCTCCACATGAAGCAAATCCGCTCGACAACTCCCTCGCTCCATCCGTATTGAGTTTCAGCCAACCTATCGGTGGCCTTACCCATTTTGCAGCAACGCCCGAAATAATGAAAGAAGATGACGACACCGCAGCCGAAATTGAGAGAGCCCGCACACTCTCATCCATACACCATCGACTATGTTCCAAGATATTAAACTTTTCCGCGACAGCCGGATCAAAGATGCAAAAATTACGAAACTTCCAAATAGACCATAGTATTGCTCCAAATTGCAAATCTCAATCGCGAGAATCGCGCGCAAAATAGTTCGGCTTTGAGAGGTTGAGACGTAACCAATCAAGGATATTCATCGATAAAAAATCAGCAAGCTTCGAGGGATTTATAAGACTAACCCAAATGTTGAAAACCAACGGGCATGTGCGAAAGAGATGGTCGATCGATTCCCCGGCATTTCCGCAAATACCACAATACGAGTTGGCTGTCAAATGTCGACGCAGCCGCTCATCATTTGTGAGTAACTTTCCGCAACCAAGTAGCCAAAGGAAAACTTTGATACGTTGGAGACCCCTGAAGCCATTGATAACCTTCCAAGCTGGTTCCGGTGGACTGCTCACAGTACCGGAACGGACGTGATACGCTGAACACACTGAAAAATTCCTACGAGCTTCCCACTTCCAACCTACACCATCCGCAACCCCAATTTGTTGTGGCGGGAGAACAGCAGCAAGCCGAAGCAGAACCTCCCGCGGTAACAAGTGCTGAAAAACATTCCATCGCTAATCGCCATTGTCCGCGACCATGTCCGCAACGCTAATCGAAGGCAGTCCATCACGCAATGAAGTGTCCAAGACATTATCATGTAACGCGCCAACCTCCCACAACCACACATCGCTCCAAAAATCCACGGTACAACCATCACCAATGGACCAAATGAGACCATTACGCACCTCCTCCCAAACAAGACTCACGCATTTCCACAAATGAGAACAGCGCGGACGGGAGAGATTAGAAGGAACCGGTGTACACCATTTGTATTTTGAACGCAAGACTTGAACCCAGAATTGATCCGTATTGCTGACTAAATTAAAACAAATTTTCATCAAGAAAGCTTCGTTCTGAACATCTATAGACTTAAATCCCAATCCGCCTTCAGACAAAGGCGAACACACCGACTGCCAATTGACCAAGCTAATCCCACCGCCACCTGAAGAACGCCCCCGAATGAAGCTGCGGAATAATTGTTCAATTTCCTGACAAGTGCCTTTGGGCAGCAAAGATGATTGCATCGTGTAATACGGGATAGACGATAACACAGATTTCGCCAGAGTAATTCTCCCAGCAAAAGATAACGACTTGGCCGACCATCCTAAAAGTTTGTCACGGACCCGTTGAACCACATAATGATAGGAGGCTCTAGTGACCCGCTTGTGCAGTAAAGGGACACCAAGATATCGACCCAAATCCGATACTTGCCGGAATCCGAAATACCCGCTAATAGAATCTCGCAGTGATTGATCCACATTCTTCGAAAAGTAGATACTAGTCTTTGCAATGCTCACCTTTTGACCGGAAGCCCCGCTAAACTTACGCAGCACTTCCTCCAAAACCGGCACTTGATCCATAGAAGCTTCACAAAACAGGATCATGTCATCCGCAAAGAAAAGATGCGAGATCTCAGGACCTCGACTAACTAGTCGAATCGGCTTCCAAACTTTACTCTCAACCATCCCCCGAATCGACTGAGCCAGACGTTCCATACAAAGCACGAACATGTATGGCGATAAACGGATCACCTTGCCTGACCCCTCGCGATGGAATAAAAGGTTCAGAGGCTGACCTATTCCAAAGCACCTGAGTGGACACTGAAGTTACACATCGCATAATTAGATCACGGAACATTGCTGGCAAGCCTATATCATCAAGAGTGTCACTAATAAAATCCCATTCGAGTCTATCATACGCCTTTTCTAAGTCTATTTTTGTAGCCATCCACCCCCACTTTACCCTTTCTCAACCGCATAGAATGTATTACTTCTTGGGCGACAACTATATTGTCCATAATAAAACGGCCAGGAACAAAAGCCGTCTGACTGTCAGATACCCAACAAGGTAAAAGAGGCTTGAGACGATTAACAATGGTCTTCGTCAGAATTTTATACAACACAGAACAAAGACCAATCGGTCGAAACTGACTAATTGATTCCGGGCTACTCACTTTCGGCAACAACACAAGAAGAGTACGGTTTAGCGAAGGATCAAAAGGCTTACCGGCGAAAGTATCCCGCACAAACCTACAGACCGACTGTCCAACGATCTCCCATTTACGCTGATAAAACAGTGCATGTAGACCGTCAACCCCCGGAGCTTTCAACAGCGCCATCTCAAACACAGCCCTTTTAACTTCCTCATCGGAAACCGGACGCGACAAACCATCCAATAAACTTGGTTGAATAGGAGGAAAACAACCCCTATCCACAAGAGTAAGGTCCGGAGCCCCAGAAGACTGGAATAAATCCTTATAGAAATCAACCGCTAGGCGCTGCAAAACTCCCTGATCAGTGCACCATCTCCCATCCGGCAACTTTAAAGTATGAATGAAATTTTGACGACGACGCTTCATCGTACAATTATGAAAATATTTCGTATTCTTATCACCACATTTCACCCACTGTTCTCTCGATTTCTGTAACCACAAAGTTTCCTCCTGGAGAAGAATAGAATCTAACTCAGCCCGTAAAGAGACATCCAAAACAACAAGAAAATCCGAGTGTGCTGATTGCAACGCTCTATCAATCCCCCTGAGACGAGCTAGTAATTCCCTTTTCCGTTTACCAATATGGCCAAAGACATTAACGTTCCAATCATGAGCTTTGGAAACAAATTGTGACACATTCTGTGCGGCATCGCACTCATTGTTCCATACTCCATCCAAAAAAATTCTAAAGTCTGGATGATCCTGCCAAGCTGCAATAAAACGAAATGGTCGATTCACATTTGCACCTTCCTGCCGCGGAGCATGAAACCAGAGAGGGCAATGATCCGATCCGACTCTATCAAGATGGGATACGATAGCCGTCGGATACAACGAAGCCCAGGCATTATTATAAAGGCAACGGTCCAATCTCTTCCATAAGTCACCTCGCCGCCAAGTAAAATCAGCTCCTCTATAATCAACTTCCAACAAGCCAGATTCAAAAATAAAATCACGGAACAAAGCACAAACACCATTACCTCGCGAAGAACCACCAACCCTTTCCTCACGACGTAAAATTGTGTTGAAGTCACCTCCTAACTAGGGATGTAAAAACAGGTAATCGGTCAGGTTTCAGGTCGGGTTCTGTCAGGTCGGGTAAAATCGGATACATGTCATTTCAGGTAAAAAAAAATTGACTCGACTCGGGTCGGGTGCGGGTCCATTTCAGGTCGGGTTCATTCCAGGTCGGGTCCATTTCAGACCGGGTCCATTTCAGGTCGGGTCCATTTCAGGTCGGGTTAGAACGGGTCGGGTCCAAAGCAGATAATTGGCAGGTTAATTCGGGTTCGGATACATTTCAGGTCGGGTCCATTTCAGTTCGGGTTCATTTCAGGTCGGGTTCGTTTCAGGTCAGGTTCATTTCAGGTCGGGTCCGTTTCAGGTCGGGTCTATTTCAGGTCGGGTTCATTTCAGGTCGGGTTCATTTCAGGTCGGGTGCATTTCAGGTCGGGTGCATTTCAGGTCGGGTAATTTCAGGTCGGGTAGCTTCAGGTCGGGTAATTCAGGTCGGGGTATTTTTGGGATTGAAATTCGTATTCAGTTTGAGTTCGGTCGTACAACCATATAAGTAGTTGATAGACTTTAGGTTGACCTTCGTCAATCGTCATTAATTTTGAGTTAATTATTTAAAGTCATATCAAATTATAATTATAAAACATTAGAGTAATTAAAAAAAATCAAAATGGGTTAACAGACATATGTGTATGTATATATGTATACCCCTAAACAATACCCATAAACCTCAACCCTTAAATCTTATAATCAATAATAATTAGAGTATAAGCCTAATCCCCTAATCCTTAAACTAATTTCATAACCCCAAATAATTAAGTTGACACATTTACCCCTAAACTCCAAACATGAATATCTAAATCTTACAGACACTATTCACTAATAATTAGAGTGCAAGCATAATCACACAATCCCTAAACTAATCTCATAGCACCAAACAATCAACTTGACACACTTACCATTAAACCCTAAACATAAACTCATAAATCTAACAAACAAAATAAATTGAAACATAAAAAGGACATATCTAAAAATAAATTAAAACCAAATTATTAATTACAGCCCAAATTACAAATGAATAAAATTATTAAACTTAATTACTTACGAAATCTTTATACGATGACCAAATGAAATTTAAAGCAAACCAAAAAGCTTAATAATTAATTAATTTATAAAGCATGGCCTAATTAAATAAAATTTAAAAAATTAAACCTAAACTCTAACCATCTAATTAAGGAAGGACCTAAAGCATAATTAACCCCTAAATAAATAAAAAATCTCACCTCTCTCAATTTGCTTTATAGGCGGGAAAATCCCCCCCCAACCCAATTTTGTTTGAATGGCGGCAAACCACCCCAAACCCAATTTTGTTTAAATGGCGGCAACCCTCCATTTTATTTTTGTTTCATATAGTGCCAAATTCCCCCATTTTGTTTGATATGGTGCCAAAATTCCCCCCCTCATAATTTTCTATCAATCAAAAAAAAATTCCCCCATTAATTCAAAAAAAATTTCCCCTAAACTAAAAAATATTTTTTTATTATATTAATAGTTATAATTAATTTTTTTAAATAAAATATTTCTTAAATTTAATGATCACAATTAATAAATTGATTTAAATTTTAAATAATTTGTTTTAAATTCATCCATCACAACTTATTAATTTTTAAATTCATCCATCACACATATGTCTGTTAACTCAAAATTAATTTCTAGTTATTTTTATTTTATATCTGTTAATTTTTTACTTAAGTGTATGAATTTTATTTTATATCTTAACTTAATTCTACATTTTGTAACTTAAGACAACAATTACTTAATCTGTTTTAATTAAGTAAAATCATATATTTTATAACTTTATCAATTTTGAACTGCAAAAGTTGTAGGAAGACTTACAATTTTTATAACTTGAATCTGTTAAGTATAAAATATTAAAGTTGTAGACTTTCAATTTTTTTATAATTTCTAAATTTACTTAATCTTTTTTCAATTATAAATGTTATACATAAGTTATAATTTCACTAAGTTTTACAAACTTGAAGAATCTGTTAAGTGTTAAGTATAAAAAAATAAAATTGTAGACTTATAAATTTTTGAACTACAAATACTATACATATGTTATAACTTTAGTAAATTTTATGAACTACAAATAAGTTTACAATTGTTATTTAATTTTTTATAATTTGTAAGTTTACAATTTTATTCAAGTTAATGAATAAACTTTAAAATTAAAAACAACTCTTCATTTAATTTTTTATTTTCATAAATTATCAATTACTTATTCTTTTTTCAAACTTTAGTACTTAATATATATACATCACCTATATCAATATATGTAAGTGTATATGTATATACATTATATATGTATATGGTATATCAACTTTTATAAATTTTATAATTCATCATGTCATAGGTTTCGGGTTAATTTCAGCTCAGGTCAAGAACAGGTCGGGTCACTTAACAGGTCGGGTTTAAAAGCAGGTCGGGTCCATTTCAGTCGGGTCCATTTCAGGTCGGGTCCATTCCAGGTCGGGTCCATTTTCAGGTCGGGTCCATTTCAGGTCGGGTTCATTTCAGGTCGGGTAAAATCGGATATCGGGTCAATTCAGTCGGGTAATTTCGGTTATTTGCCAGTCGGCTTCGGGTTCGGGTTCTTTTCAGTCGGACGCAGGTCGGGTTTCAGGTCCAAATTAACAGGTCCAATTCGGGTTCGGGTCGTTTTCAGTCGGACGCAGATCGGGTTTGGTTGCTACAGTAACAGGTCAAATTCGGGTTCGGATCAACAACAGTCGGTTGTAGATCGAGTTCGGGTCAACAAAAACTCGGGTCAAATCAGGTTCTGACTAGGGCAGGTTTCAGTCAGGTTACCAGGTTCTTACTTGTTTTTACATCCCTACTCCTAACAACCAAGGTTCCCCAACAGCAGGGCTCAGTTCCGCCAATTTTTTCCAAAGAAGTTTACGTGTAGCTACAGTCGGGCTCGCATACACCGATGTAAAGAAAAACCATCGCGAAGAGTTTACCATACGGACATGTCCATGAACAAACTGATTAGAAATACGGAGAACATCCACCTCAACCGTATCCCGCCACAAAAGCCACACACCCCCACTAAGGCCTCTCGCTTCCACCCGGAAAGAATTTGAGAAACCCAAACGGGCTATTACTCTATCAGCCGTAACACCACTAATTCTCGGTTCAAAAATAGCTACGATATGTGGAGAGCTTTGTCTACAAAAATCCTTAAAATAGCCACGAAACCCAGAGCTCGCAGCACCTTGACAATTCCAAAAAAGAAATTTAATCATCAGAAAAGATAAATAAAAGAGATGTGGACCTGAGTCATTTCTGAGGTGCAGCGACTACACTCGAGACGGTGCCCTCAACCAACACTTCGGAGCGACCAACCCCAATAACCGCCGCGCCATGCTTACGTGTGTCATCAAAACCATCGCCACTATGCACATCCATTGGCTCCGTCGAAGCCATTGCTCCGTCACCCCCAACAGTGGACTGTTCACCAAACTGACCCGGTAACCAGTCCGATAATTGGCGAGGAGGAGGTGTTCGATTCTCCTTGCCCCGTCACAGTGCAAGCCCTCGACGAGCCCCATCCGACAATGCTTTTTTCGACAACTTGCTGGTCTTGTTTGTCAATTTCAAACGCCGCCTCTCATTAGCCTCTTCCAATATCGAGATTGCGGAATGATTACCTTTCGCATGAGATACCTTGTGAGAAACTACCTGTGGACTCGACTTCGAATCCGATACCGCCACAACAACAGGAGCTGGGGGGAGCTCGCTCGCGGACCTGCCAATTCCCGAACCATTCAACCCCTCACGAGGAGGACTACCAGCCGAAGTCACGATGTCTCTTGCACCTTCAGTTACATTTACGTTGCATGGAGCACCAATCTGCTGTCCAACAGCGGAATTACGCCTAGGAGGTTCCAGCCCTTCTACTCCTAAAGTAGGCGATTGCACAGCCGCTGGAGACTCATTCTCCGCCTCGAGTTCGCAATGTTTCAATACATCAAACCGTGATCCCTTACTACCCTGAGCCACTGGGCCTTGACCATCAGAACGGGTAGCATTTTCCCGACGCGGCCGTCCCCGCCTTTTCTCCGCAATCATCCATGGGCCAAACGCCGAATCGTGGCTGGGAGTTTCTTGTGAAGCTGCCTCCCCTACCCCAGCAACATCCACCGCAGCGGTCGTAGTGGCCTTGCCGGTAAAGATCTCGCACATCTCTTTTACATGACCATAGGTTCCACATTGAAAACAAATATTTTGCAAACCCTCATATTCCAGGTTTTGCACAACACCGTCGATCTTAATGCACGGGATCAAAGGCTTACCTAAATCCACCATAACTGCGAGTCTTGCGAAACGGCCCCTATCACCCGCTTGAGTGCTGTAGTCTATCCGAACAATTTTGCCAATCAAACCAGCGATGTATCAGAAGAGTGCCTTCGAGTAGTAACGGTACGGAAGTCCTGGCAACCTTACCCATACCACTACCTTTGACGGGTGACTTTCTGAAGTGGAAAACTGACGACTCCATGGTTGGACGGTTAAATAACTGCCGAAAATCGTCCAAGGGCCTTCTGTTAGGACATGCACATAATCCGCCTCATTCGCCAATATTACCAGATAATAATCGTTGTCTAGGTCAACCACCTGAAATTGCCCCTGTAACTGCCACAATGTTCTAATTTTGCCGAGCAGCGTTCGATATCCAATCTTCCGTCCCAACATTCGAACGATAACTGATCGCTTCATGCTATTATCAATCTGCTCATGAATCGAATTAGAGAAGGAGACTGCAGGAAAAGGACCACTCCGATCCACGGTAACATCCGCCTCTTTAATAACAATGTCGTCCAAACTAGGCAAGGGCTCAGAATTCGGGGCCTTTTTGTCTGTTCCACGCACTGCTCCAGCATACGACTTCCCTGCCGGCGGCGACTCCTGATCAGCCTTGCTTGCACCAGTTTCAGCGAACACAACGCCATCCATGGCCTCACCACCGTCTGCCAGATCTGTTTCAAATAGAGGGTTGACGTGTTGATGCCTTCCCTTCTTAACTAGGCGTTCTTCATCCATGGCGCGCGGTGACGCTGGCCTTTCCAGCGGAGTATGGAAGACAAAACCACCCTCACTTGTTCCTCCATCAACGACCTTATCCGGGGGACCGCCGACGGAGACAAGCTGGGAGTTGCCGGCGGGGGAGATTCCAAACAAGGGTTTCCAGCGCTATTCGAAACCATAAGAGTTGACTTTTCAATTATTACAGAATTTTTAATAGAATAAATATAAGAACTAGTATAAATTATTACAGCATGTATATTAAAGTTTTCTGTATTATTAATCGGGTATCTTTGAAATTTATGATCTTAAATTGAATTAAGACGCATGATGAACAAATTTGTACATTCTATTTTTTTAATAGGCTGGTATAATTATAAAATATACCTGTTTAATTTTTTAGTGTTTTAATAATACACACTGTACATACATAATGCTCGAACCCAAATTACATAAATAAAATATATTATTTTTTATTACTAGAACCACTCTACAAGTTCCAACATTCTATTATTTTATATGCTTGCAAGTTGCAGAAGCTATAAGTTTTATTTTTCAATCATGGTCACATATATGATATGATATTTATACGGTAGGCCATTACCAACCGGGCAACCACTACTTTTAAGTTTTAACTTGAAACCAATTAATATCAATAGAACAAGCCAAAACATCAAATCAAACAAAATCTGTAGGGTCTAAAAGGAGTTACTATAATATTTCTTTTGGTAGAGTACACCAATAATTATTAAACTATGAAAAAATAACTGTTTTGGTCATTAAATCTTTCCAAGGCTATATTTTAGTCATCAAATTTATTGAACTGGTATAAAATAATCATAGGACGTTATAAAATAGTATAACAACTCGATTAATATAATTATCATTTTATAACAGTTTGAAAAAAATTAATTATCATTTGTTATAGTTTAATAAATTTAATGATCATTTTATAATATTTCAATAAATTTGATGATTATTTTATAACATATTGATAAATTTAATGATAATTTTATATTTTTTAAAAGATTAATGACCAAAAGCAATAATTTTTTTATAGTTTAGTGACTACTTGTAAATATACATTTTCTTTTATGATATGCTATACTTTTTTCAACTTGGCTTTTGCTTGAGCTTCTTTCTCTCTTCCCTTCTCAAACATATTCAAATCTTCATCTCCTTTTCTTTCTCATTTTCATTAAATGATGGAAATTGGCTTGAGCTTCTTTGTGGGCATTATAGGTAAAGGCTTAAAACATCAATTTCCCTTGTATATACATACACACAGGATTATGGAAAGTCTAAAGTGTTTTTTTGTTTATGCAGGCAATGTTATCTCAGTTCTGGTTTTTCTTTCTCCGATGTAAGATTAAATGACTCGTTTTTCATATTTAGAATCTATGTTCTTCGGACTCTTTCGGTTTTAAAACATTTCTATTCGACGTGTATCATAACATTCCGACATGAACATACTAAATTATCGAGAAAAAACCAAGCATATCCGATACATATGGACTACGTTGATCCGAGTAACATAGGGTTTGGTTTTGCAGCGGAACATTTCGGAGAATAGTAAAGCACAAGTCGACCGAAGATTTCGAGAGCCTCCCTTACGTTTGCACGTTGTTGAACTCGAGTTTATGGACTTACTATGGGATGACTAAGCCCGGAGGACTCCTGGTTGCGACCGTCAATGGCTTCGGCATCATTGTCGAAGCTGTTTATGTTGTTTTGTTCCTCGTTTATGCTCCAAGGAACATGAGGGTAATCGAGATTAACATCAAGAAAACAAAACCCTTAAGTTCGGAGAAATCTTAGTTTTATTGTCGTTTTTGCAGGTGAAGACAGGGATTTTGGTAGGGATATTAGATGTGGGTTTTCTAGCAGCCGCCATTGTTGTGACTCAGTTGGCATTGGAAGGTGAAACTCGAATTGGTGCAGTAGGGTTGATGGGTAGTGGTCTTAACATCATCATGTATGGCTCCCCTTTAGCTGCCATGGTAGGGATATTTTTTCAATTTAATCCTTGAATTCTTTTTTTTGTCAATAGTAATCCCCCAACTTGAATTTTTTTTATATTTTAACGCATGACACTATGACACTTTAGAGTATCATATCATTGATAAGCTGAGACAAGTTGTGAAAATGTCTAGAAAAAATCTTTTAAAAAAATCTGAAGGTTGGTTGGTTAGAAATTAGAATATACACTAATATATGGTGTTGGTTCAGCAATCTTTTCTTGGTCCCCGGCCCTTTTTTTGGATATGACTTCTAAACCTCACCAATTCCACAAACAAAATAAAAATATTTATATGTAAAGTGAATATCTAGATATATTCTAATAGGACTAAAATATCTATACAATTTAATTAAGAAAAATATTTTATGCACATCAGTAGAAACAAAAAGTATTCATAATTGTCTTAATTTTAGGGTTTTTGGGTTTAGGTTTAAGGATTTAAGATTAAAAGATTGTTAAAATTTAGGATTTAGAGGTTAAGGTTTGAGTTTTAGAGTAATATTGCGTTTGAAATTTAAGTTTTAACCTACAAATATTAAATTCTAACCACGCCCCTAAATTAAATCTCTAAACTCTAAAACTAAGACACTTATGAAAACTTTTTATTTCCATCGGCACTACATGAAATAATTACCCATTAATGCCTGATATAATCAAACTTAGTTATTGACAAGATTTAATATGTTACAACTTACAAGTCTATTGGTATTGTATTCAGAATTCTAATTATATATGTTGTTGTTTCAGAAAACAGTGGTGAGAACTAAAAGAGTAGAGTACATGCCATTTTTTCTCTCCTTTTTCCTATTCTTGAATGGAGGGATTTGGGCTTTCTATGCTTTGCTTGTGCATGACTTCTTTCTTGGGGTAAGATTCTATTATCTCTATATTTTTTTCTAACTCTAGAACATTACAACAATAATTGTCAAAAAAGAATATTATAAGTTTATAACAATAATAATATCCACAAAACCAAAAATTAATATCTCTAATATTTTGATAACTATCGGATCATTTATTTAAGATAAATTTTATAAATTATCATTGAACTTTACTCTCAAACATATTTTGATCATTGAAATTTGAACATTAAACGTTCTTTTGTCACTCCACCGTTCACTATCGTCGTTGTTTGGTACCAAATTTCACCAGTTGTTTCATCTCATTCTTGATCCGAATCGGACCTTCATTTCGCAGAAGAGTTTCCTAAAGTCCATGAATTGGGTAAATTTTTTTCGATTTTTCTCTCGTCGATCTCCTTCTTCCGTCGTCAGATGGAACTTATTTCTCAATATATTATTTTTTCGTGTCGATGAAGCTTTTTACCTTTCAAATCTTGGATAAATTCTTTCATTCTCCGGTAAATGAACGCCGTCAAAATATTAACTGAAGAATGACAAAAAATGTTCAATGTCTAAACTTCAGTGAATAAAATTTGAACGTTTTGAAACTTCAGTGAACAAAGTAGATTTGAAAGTAAAGTTCAATGATGATTTACGTAATTTACTCATTTATTTATTTATCTATCTATTTGTTGGTTTGTTTATAGGTACCAAATGGGATAGGTTTCTTCCTTGGAGCAGCACAGCTTTTGCTGTATGCCATCTACAAGAATGCAAAGCCATCAAACCACAATACCACATTAGAAGGATTAATGGAACAAGGCTGGCAAAAGGAGCCCCTTATGCCCCCTCTGCAATAGTATCCAACCTATGTTGTTTTGAGTATTCGATACGAATATGTATAATATATCTGGTATAAATGTATTCAAAAATTTTAAATATCTTTTTAAATATTTAATACCTCATAAATATACGTCCATGTTTAAATATATGAACATTGAGAAGCAAAAGATGATACAAAAAAAAAAAAAAAATTGAATTGCTCTCTCCTAAAATTGAATTGAATGTCAAGCCATTGCACCACCTCCGACAATAACTGTCTTAGGGTTACCAAAGATTCTTTGCCTGAAATCATTCACCATTAATGGAAGGCCTTTACGTAGGGAAATGGTGGGTTCCCAACCAAGTAGCTGCTTGGCCTTTGAAATGTCTGGTTTCCTCTTGTGTGGATCATCTTCTGTGTTTGGTCTGAATTCTATCTTTGCATTTGGATCTATTGCTTCCTGTACCACCTGCAACAACAACGATGTCCAACTACCTTTAGCTTCTTCGGAATTGTCCCGGTATGTGTCTAACACAGATATGCGAAAAAGTTACCTCGGCCAGTTCGAGCATGGTGAATTCTCCGGGGTTTCCGAGATTGAAAGGGCCTACGTAATCGCCTTCCATCAACCGTATTAAACCCTCCACCTATGCATCATAAGTGAATCAGATGAAAACGCGGTTTCAAATTAAAGTTTCGATAACGAGATTAGGGCACGGTAAATGATAGTATATGAGATAAGTCTATACCAGGTCCGAAACATATTGGAAACTCCTGGTTTGTTTCCCATCACCGTAGACAGTCATCGGCTCTTTCCTCAATGCTTGGGCTACAAAGTTGCTTACGACGCGACCATCGTCGATGCACATTCGCGGTCCGTACGTGTTAAAAATCCGAGCGATCCTCACCTGTTGAATCAAGGTTAATCAAATTATGTTACTCTGATTCTTATACTCAGCTTCGAGCTCGAATTTCATAAAACATAATACTAACCTCAATGCCTAGGCTTCTATGGTAATCCATGGTTAAGGTCTCCGCAGTCCGTTTGCCCTCATCGTAGCAACTCCGTACACCTACCGGCATATTAATTCGCATGTTACATGAAGTATATAAAATAAGAATTCAGATTTGAGCTCAGTTATACGAGTTCTGACAAATTTTAGTCTGAAACTCTATATCTGTAATCCTTTCTCTTATCTCGAATTCCGATTTTTTTTTTATATATAAATAGATCTAAAGTGGGAAGGAACTAACCAATGGGATTGACATTGCCCCAATAGGTCTCAACCTGGGGATGCTGCAAAGGGTCACCATAGACCTCACTGGTGCTGGTTAGCAAGAAACGGGCCCCAACTCTTTTTGCAAGCCCTAGCATGTTCAATGTTCCCACCACATTGGTCTTGTGGATCCATCCCATAGCCCCAACAATCAAAATCAAGGATCCCAAATTACATCACTCTCAAAACCAACTTCAATCCGAAATGAAAATCTGACTCCATCTATTCAAATTAAAACTTGATCTGACTCGATTTGAACATTAAACTTGAATTGACTCGAATTCAAACTAATCCGAATTAGAAATAATCATTTGAAACAATTTAAACCTGAAATGACACGAACTTAAAGTGATCATAACCTGAAATGAATCATATCAACAATGACTTGAACAAAAAAAAACGAACCCTTAAATCCAATGACCAAAACTCGAATGTGAAACGAGTCAAACCCTAAATGAATTGATCCAAATCCAAAATGACTTGAAAATTTTAGAACCTAAGTTGACATACTGGACCCTCAATGATATGCTAAATATAGAACACATAATCCAAATTCATATTTTATTCGAATTGAACCAAAATATCATGAATGCATGTTGTTGAGGGATCAGCAGTCCAAGTGATACCATAGTTGCACAAAGTTGGGGTTCAAGTCCCTCATTGCAAAAGGATATAATGGTCTTGACAGGATTGAATTTGTAATGAACAGGGGAAGCAGGGCAAGCCAAGTGATAGATTTGATCAACTTCCAACAGAATGGGTTCAACAACATCATGCCTGATGAGCTCAAACTTGGGATTCCCAAAATGCTGCATCAAATTCTCTTTGCGGCCCGTAAAGAAGTTATCAACCACGATCACACTATCACCTCTCGCGATCAAACGGTCCACCAGGTGGCTCCCCACGAACCCGGCTCCACCCGTCACAACAATCCTCAAGCTCTTCTTTTTCAACCCCAATGCCACCTTTCCGCCCACGCTCCTCCCTCGAAAACCTTCTTGGAAAGCTTCATATAGAACTCTCCGAGTCATAGAACTCGACTCAATATTCTCGCTGCGGCTCGCTTGTTGCGACAACGATGACATTGTAACAGGAAACGAGTTGAAAAACATAGCGGAAATGGCAATCCCGATAAGAACAAAGACCAACCGTTGTTTCTGAGCCATGTAAACAAATGGAGCTTTCCAGTTTCCTACAGGGATCCAAGGGTTGCTTCGTGGACTCAGAGTTGGTGATTGTTGTTGTGTGGCTGTTGTTGTATGGTTTCTATGAGTCAGTTCGGACTCCATTTTTTATTTTTTTGGTTAAAAAACAGGGAAGATGTTGGCATTAAAACTTAGTTTGATTGAAGGAAAAAGCTTTGAATTTAGATCAAATTTAAATGCTTCCACAAGTTGAGAAAAACGAGAGTTATGAGGAGAGAGTGAGCATTTGTTGCAATTCACCGGTTGAGTAGGATTTTCTTACATGAAAATTGACGCGGAATAATCGCTCTCCACCTTTGTGGTTGGTCGGTGTCAAGCTTTTATTATGATTTGTGGTATTCTAAGCATGTTTGCTTAGTTAATTTCCATTGTTTTTGTTTCATAATTACATAAACCATCATCGCTAATGTTATTCATGTCATTTAATCATCAAATCGAAATGAAAACATCCATATGACTTATTCAAATTTGATCAAAATATGATATTCTAAGATCTATTCTTACGATACTCATATTACAATATCCAAATTTGATCATCAAGTCGAAATAAAAACTTCCATATGGCTTACTCATGTTCTTCAATGTATTTTGATCGTTCAGATTTATGAAGAAAAAAAACATCTTAAAATCCTTCAATAATTTTAATATAACTTTCTAATAATTCACACTCCCTCACATAAAATCATACGTTTGTCCCTAAATCTAATGCTCATTTATGTTGTTCTCCACACACAGTTAAACCACCAAGCTAGCTAAAAGTAATTGTTCTTTATCTAATAGTATTACATATTCTCATTTACCTATGCATTCTCAAGTTATTGTTACTTCCTTGTCACATATTATCGAGCCTCGTACCTATAAAGAGACGTTTATTGAACATTGTTGGGTCGAAACCATGGAACAAGAGATACAAGACTTAGAAACAAATAGTACGTGGGAAATATTCTCGTGCCCTAACAAATCACCTATTGGATGCAAATGAGTATATATACAAGGTGAAGTATAATTATGACATGTTCATTGTGTGGTTTAAAGTCCAACTCATTATCAAAGGGTATAGTTTAAAAGAAATGACTCAGTTATTAAAATACATTCTTTTTCGCTATTAAGTACAGAGATTGATCCAGGATTAAAAGTGGGACAAAACATAAATATTTAAAAGATTTGTGGTTTCAAATATTTTGTTGGTATTGAAGTAGCATGATTAACTTAGGGATTACGCTAAATCAAAGACAAAATGATATTGGGTTAATTGAGGATATGAGTTTAGAGGGAGCTAAATGTGTTGCTACACCTTTTGAGTAGAATTGTAAGATAACTTCCTTTGGAGTGTGATAAGAGTATGTAATTGTTGAGTGATTATGAAGCTATGGGTTTAGAATTTGTTCGGATATATATAGCGTTTGAGGTCCAATATTTACGCTAATTCGTGCAAAGTTTAAAAAATCTTGTTGGAAGGCAATGCAACTTCTAGATAAATGTTAGACCAATATTATAGGAGATATTTTCTTTAGAAGATTTTAGAACAAAATTAAGAGTGAAGATATTATCTAAAAGAATATATATTTATTATTAAAATAATACTTGGTAGTAAGGGTTTAGAATTTTTCATAAAATGATCTAGATATTTGTAGTATTAAAGGCTAAGATGTTGGCGTATATAAATAGGGGTTAAATCTTTCCTTCTTATAAGGGCGTAAGAGATAATCATATAAGAAAGACACAAGAATTGTAATGATTGTACACTGAGTTGGAAGTTTCGAATTACCTCTTAATTTTAAAAATGTTAAATTAGAGTTAAAATATATTTTTAAAATTTTTAAAAAGTTTTCTAAAAATAATTCATGATTATTTTATATTTTAAAATATGAATATTTGTGAAATTTTCAAAAAAAAGTAATTGACTAAATTGTTTTCAGCTTATTAAATGATATAATGAGAAGTGAATTTAAATTTGGCTTAAGAAATGCTTTAAAATCTAATTAGAAGTGAATTTAAACAAGTGTGAGCCTTGAAATTTTCCTTGTAAATGATTAGTCCCAATATTAGCAATAAACTTTATAATTTCTCATAATTTAATCTAACTTTTTTTTTTTTCATTTTTGATGAAGAAAAAGAAAAAATGGATGGAAAAGAACTGTATTTTTATGTGCGGGAGACTAGAAATGTCTTATTTGAGAACAAATGGGGCAAGCGAACATAGTAATTGGAAAACTATCGACAAAGATCAAAATATAAAGAAATGACGATTTCGACAAAAATAAAAATTTATTTTTAGCTATGAAATGAAACAAGGGTTTCCAGTTTCCGACATGAATTGAAGAGTTATTTCGTGAACAAACAATTGTTGATTGTTGTTTGTGGTTGGTCGGTGTGCAGATTTTATTATAATTTATATGTATTTTAATGTGTATTCTAAGCATTTGGTCAGTGCACAGCTTTTATTATGATTTTTATGTTTTTTTATATGCTGTTTTTTTATTGTGTATTCTAAGCATGTTTACTTAGTTAAATGTCGTTGCTTAGTTAAATGCCGTTATTCATGTCATTTAATCCGATTGATTAAGACAAATTAGCTAAGTTATGGTTTTAATTCCTCTAATATGTTTAAATTTGGATTTAGACCTACACTTTTATTATATAATTAATTAGTTCAAATAGTTAATTTCATTAACAATTAGTTTAAACAGTTGACATTATTCGATTAATTTGCAGATTTTTATTTTATCTTGAGATAAAAAAAAAGTAGAAAATATTATCTAGATTGACTTTCAGATGAAAGTTTTCACATTCTTGAAGCGCCAGCAATGGCTTTAGAATATGATAATCTTACCAATGAACACCAAAATAGGGTCGATGAATGTTTCATTATCAGGTGCTTTAATCTATGATCCAACGAACTGTTTTGTGTCTTAAGCAAATATTTATCATATTAATCTTACATCATCTCAAAAGTACATTGTAACAAAACTAAGATCGAGTCACCAACCGGACAAACTGATATGTGCGGCTAGAACCGGCGAATGTCCTTTGGTGGTTTGAAGTTGAGAGGATGAGTTTGTTCGGTTGCAGTTTCATCTTCTTTCCACATTTTAATGGTCTTGTCTGCTTCACAGCTAACCAGTCTTGTACCAGTTACATCGTACGAGAGAGCGTAGATACCAGCTTCGCTATCCAACGAGCCTGTAATGAAAGCAACCCGTCGTGTTAATTGTCCTCCCATTGCCACAATTGCCAAGAAATAGCCGAAAAAGAATCTGGAAAAAAACGTACCAGGCTGTACAATTGTCTGAGCTTGCTGGAAATTGTGACCACTCCTCCAATCCCAAAACCATAAACTCCCATTGTCACCTTCAATAATTTGCACCAGAAAATTATTAGAAGCCTTACTCGCATAGTTTGGGCTAACAAAGAGGCACGCACACAGTAATTCACAAAATCGAAATTATTTTGATAAGAAAAACAAAAAATATATAAGCACCTCCGGTAGCCATTACGCCATCCTCATTTACAGCCATGGTGTTAATTATAGTCTTCTGCTGAGAGCTGCTCCAGAAAGACAAACAACGATACCATGTAAAATACGAACAAGCACACATCCAGGATTCAAGCATGGAAGTAAAATGGCTTCCACTTACAGCATATTGTGCAAGAATTCTCCCCTTGGAAGACTGTATTTCTTAATGTTGTCAGCTGATGCAGACGCAAAAGAATGCCTAATGCAGAAAAGTTGTGAAATATTTAAAACCACAGAATAGCTCCGTTTTACACATAAATTAATAATTTGGATGATGTCGGAGCACATACTCTTTAGGATGTGGTGCCATTGCTCGTACAGACTTCTTATGGTGTGTTAGAGTTGACATCGTTTTTCCTGGACATTGAACAACCAAAGTGTGATAAATGGAACAGAAGATGGGAGATATAGAAAGAAAAAAAAGGAAAAAAAATGTCACGTAAGTTCAATTTACCAAATCTAAGATCCCAGAATTTTATCGTTGTATCATGAGAGCCAGTAACAACTTGTGGATCCTATAAGATGAGATGCATAAGTTCCGTCATTCAACAATTTAACAATCTCTTGCAAAGGAGAGAAAAAGATCTTTGTACCGTAGGACGAGTAAAGACTGAGCAAACGGTGTTATCATGCCCAGACAGTGCAAAAATTTGCATCTTGGTGCGAATATCCCATACCTGAAAATTGTTATTCTATCAGATTTGGAATGGATTTCATGACTCAAAAAATCAGAAAACCCCCAGAAAACCAAAATACATAAGCAGCTAATATTAACATATTAAAACAACAATTTCTGAGGATTTTCTACATGTTGGAATTTTCATACCCGGCAGACAGAATCACGTCCACCAGTTAGCAAAATGTCGATTGTGGGATGAAGAGCCAAGCAATAAACACCACTTAGGTGACCATGGTAGGACCGGATAACCTATACAGCAATTTATAAGTTTCAGTAACAAGAATGATTTAAACAGTTATAGCAGATAAAAAAGTTCTAATTTCTTACTCGCTATAGATCCAAAATAATAAGTTTATACAGTTCTAACCTTGTTCTGTTCAAGATCCCAGCATTTTACTTGCTTATCATCACCAGCAGAGAACATATATGTGTGTTTGCTACTGACGGCGAGGCCTGTGAATAAAATATAGATTACAAATGATTCTGAATCCATGAATGATAACCATCATCCATAGTATGGTTGGCCCATAAAAACTATTCACACCTGTGAAAATTTCTTAAAACAAACCTCGTATCTGTTCAATGTGTCCAGTCAATGTGAGCTTTAGCCTTCCACTGGCTACATCCCATATCTAACATGCCGAAATCAAGACAAGGAAAAGGCGGAAGTCATTTTCAAAAAGAAATGACTGGATTTTCAAATGAATATCTGTTTTATAGGCTCACATTATAGCAGACGAGAAACAATTAGAGAATGAGAAAAATGGATAACTACGGATTACACAATTATATACCTTGATTGTACGGTCTGCAGAACCAGTACAAAACCAATTGTTACTTGGATCAAAGGCAACAGATCTCACCCATCCCAAATGCCCACTGATGACCTGCATTAACCATTTAAACATGTCATGAAATCTACAGGAACTGAAATACACAGACTCAGAGATGAAAGAGGTTCAACAGGAAACAACAAATGAAATCGACTGTTTATCAAAAGACTAGGACACACAATCAGCATGATGGACAAGAAAGCAACTCAAAGAGGTGAAGTCTAAAAGTGCTTGTGTCATTGTGTGTGCCTGTGTCCGCGAGGGGAAATAAATTAGAGAAGAAAACAATATTTCTAACACGAGACCAAACAATCAGCAACAAACTCCACTGATATTTCTATCAACTACCATGATGTAGAGACATAGATTCTCACCCTGTAGTTCTTCCATGGACGATGCCACACGGGACGTGGCCATTTGCTTGGAATTCTTTCTATTATAGCAGAGGTTGTCAGCCTGTCACATGAAGGAAAACATAAATCTTCAAGCTGTAAATGTCCTATATTCGAAGGATAAGATTGGCAAGCCAATTTGCAATCCACTTATAGATCATATAACCAAATAAATACTTCTATATGAAAAAGTCAAAGGATGCTTGAGCAGGAGCCCATCCGCCTATAAAGCTTGCCAAATGCCTAAAAAAGGGTAAGCTAAAGATACAAACAAATGATAGGGCTGATTGCATGAGAGATGATTTTTTTACATTTGAGAGCAGGTAACCGATGAAACAAAAAAAAAACAAAAACACCATGGGAAAGAAATGTATCATGGCGCAATAACAATGACATGGTAACATGACTTCAAGAATTATTAATGAGTCTGAAGACGCATAATTTAAGGGGGGGAGAGAACCTCTCAGAGAAGGGTGCAGAAGCAGAAGTAATGGCAGTTCTTTTGCCAGAATTACCAACATCACTTCTGGTAAGAAGGAAGAAAGACAAAAAAATTAGTCACATGAATCAGCACACAATTTCTTATACATAACAGAAACAGATTCCAAAAGAACAATTATGTGGTGGCCTGACAAATTAGAATCAATCCCATTTAGCATTGAACCCACATCCTTTGGTTCAACACCAAAATCAACATTTAGAACAAGATAACTTACTGCCCCTTTGGTTGCAAAGCTGGACCAACAACTAAAGCATTTTGAGTGCCTTCCTTTTGAGAATTCCTAGAGTCAGCTGGACCTGCTCCATTTACAGTTACACAAGTCTCAACATCACATGCAAAAATCACTTTATCTAACAATTCATTAAGTATCAAGCAATTCATTCGCAAACCAAACAAGCATTAAATAAACAAATTATCAAGGTAAAAACCTTTCATTCAATTCAATCAAATATGAATATCACCTGTAAGAGCAAGGGCATTCGAAGGCACCGAACTTTGATTCCCAGCACCGGATTTAACTTGCATCGGAGGTTGAGCCGGGGCAGTTTTAATTCCACTGTACTCCACGTTTATCTTACAAATTTAAATCAAAATCAATCATCCACATATAATCCAATAAACAATCCCCATTACAGTACTACTAACAATAAAAACTAAAGTTCAAGCAAAACAGACTAACCTTGTGGCTCATGCGAATTTTTTTGCTGCACTCAACAAAAAAAAGAACCTTAGTTTACAAGTACGGTTCAACGAAATTTGAGTGAACAAACGAAGGGGGAAATTGCAATTTGTTTAATTTTGAAGTAAAAAGATGAAACCTTTCGGGGTCAGGAGCAGCGAATTGGCCATGTACAGGGCTAAAGAGATCGAGAGAGCGTTTTAGGGATTTAAGGCTGAGCTTCTTCAATGACTGTGGCTCCACTAGCTCCATCTCCAGCGGTGGCCGTCCCGTCTTCTCCCGATTAGGAAGATTTGGGATTTAGGGTTTTAGGTTGATTCAAACCCAAATTGGAATGCTTAAATCCTTTCTTCTTCTTTTTTTTATTACAGCGAGAGAAAGAGGGAGAGGAGGCTGTCGAGTGTCGACGATCAAAGCAGGAGCAGAGAAGGCTTAATTCAATGCAATTTTAAGTTTGGGAAAACTATACCACTAACCACCAAACAAATTGGGGATACCTATTTGAACCACTAAACTCTAAAAAACGTCAATCACACCACCGAACTTATAAAATCAACCTATTTTGACCACCGTCGTTAAAAATCTAACGATAGAGTGACAGAACTGCCACGTGGCAATTGATGGGTATATTTAAAAATTACACATTTGGTCCCTGTTATTTATACATTCTTTCAATTTAGTCCTAATTTTAAATTAATAAAATAATAAATTATTTAATTAAGTGGTGACACGTGTCAAGTCCTAATTTAGTCCTAATTTTAATCATTTATATTTAATTTTATTAATTTATTTTCCCCTCCAATCAGGTGGTGACATGTGTCACCACCAATTTAGAGGAGAAAAATAAAAAAAATTTCACCTGCGCTAGGGTGGATTCGAACCTAGGTATCTCAGGGGTAAAGCCAGCACAACTTTGTCTTATAATTCTCCAGATATAATATATATCTCTTATTAGTTTCTACATTTATAAGCCAAAAGCTCAAACCCTAAACACTAATTTCACATATATAAATCCTAAACCTTAAACTCTAACCCTAAAAATTTCAAATTAATTACACGCTAAATATTTCAAATTAAACCTCAAACCCTCAACCCTAAATATTTCAAATTAATTTCACGCTAAATAATTCAAAATAAACCCTAAACCCTAAACCTTAAACCCTAAAAATTTCAAGTTAATTACACGCTAACTATTTTAATTTAAACCCTAAACCATAATTATTTCAAATTAATTTCACGCTAAATATTTCAAATTAAACCCTAAATATTTAGCATATAATTAATTTGAAATTTAGAGTTTAAGGTTAGGGTTTGGGGTTTAATTTGAAATATTTAGCGTGAAATTAATTTGAAATAATTATGGTTTAGAGTTTAAGGCTTAATTTGAAATATTTAGCGTGAAATTAATTTGAAATTTTTAGGGTTTGGGGTTTAATTTGAAATATTTAGCGTGGAATTAATTTGAAATTTTTAGGGTTAGAGTTTAGGGTTTAGGATTTATATATGTGAAATTAGTGTTTAGGGTTTGAGCTTTTGACTTATAAATGTAGAAACTAATAAGAGATATATATTATATCTGGAGAATTATAGCACAAAGTTGTGCTTGGTGTAGTGGCAAAGCCAATAGCTTTGCCCCTAAGAGACCCAGATTTGAATCCACCCTTGCGTAGGTGAAGAAAAATTTATTTATTTTTCTCTAAATATAAATAATTAAATCCTCCAATAAGGTCTTGACACGTGTCACCACTTAATTAAATAATTTATTATTTTATTAATTTAAAATTAGGACTAAATTGAAAGAATGTGTAAATAACAAGGATCAAATGTGTAATTTTTAAATATACCCATCAATTGCCACGTGGCAGTTCCGTCACTCCACCGTTAGGTTTTTAACGGCGGTGGTCAAAATAGGTTGATTTTATAAGTTCGGTGGTATGATTGACGATTTATATAGTTCGGTGGTCCAAATAGATATCCCCAATTTGTTTGGTGGTCATGTGTAATTTTCCCTTTAAGTTTTAACCCAATGTAAAAGGGTAAACTAACTTTATAGTCACTTAAGTTTTCTTTATTTCTATTCTACTCATTCAACTTAATTTCATCACTCATTTTTCGAAACTGATTTTTAAGTCACTGAAGTCTGGAAGGTCTGTTGTTCACCTAATTTTCATTTTTTTTTTCAGAAATAAAAATTTTAAGGGTTTCATCTCCATGTCACACCGCCACCCAACTCATGTTCTTTAATATCTTTTTCGGTCATTCTAGACTACGATCTATCACTCTATTAATTCAAACTTTTCTAAAAATCTTTTTAAATTTCAACTCAAAATCCGGAGAAAACAACTCCGGTCTATAATCTCTACTATCCAATCAGCGTGAAATTAAGATATATCACTCGTCTCCTTCTCCTCCACCTCCTCATCGTTGAAATTTAGAAAAAAAATGATCCGGGAATCAAAGAAAATCCAAAAAACTATGTTTGAAACTTTGGGGGGTTTTCATAAATTTAAAACATAGATGCCTTGTCATATCAGTGTTAAATAATTAACACGGAGTGGCTCACAAAACTCAATTTTGAAAGTAGAGTGATGAAATTAAAACTTTTTTAAAGTTGAGCGACCGAAATAGAAATATAGACAAAGTTGAGTAACTAAAAAAGTAGTTTACCCATATACAAATAACATAGGACTTAATATATTCTTGAAAAATAGGATTAATACGAAATGATAAAAATAAATATAAAATGTTGCTCTACGTTGTATTCATGTTGAAGCCCAAAAATGCATTAATCTTGCTAAGCAAAGTGTCGGCTTTGAACTCCCAATCAATGCATTAATTTTTTGGCCGCCCCGACTCCAACTCGCCCCCGATTCTAATATATTGTATTCCCGCTCCGACCCGTCTCGAAATAATAAAAAGCATAACCGGATCTTGATATTTTAATAAAAAACCCGATTAAACCCGACCCGCCTTAGAAAAAAAATAATAAAAAAAATTAAATATAATATATAATAAATATATATATATGTCAGGTCGGGGCGAGACGGGGAATTTTCACCCTAAACCCGCCCCGCCTCAACTTTATTTTTTCATAACCCGACCCACCCAAACCCGATTTTCAATTAGAAAACTCGCCCCTATCAGGTCGGGACTCGACTCGATGGGTTATTTTACCATCCCTAACTAAGATTTGCTTGGATCATGAGAAGAATCCTTAAGACATTATCACATGTTCGTTTTTCTTAAATATACACTTCCGTAACAATTTAAATAACGACCGTAACACGATATTATAATGACCGATTAACTAAGCAGCATGTGGACTCAATTTGCAATGATGGAAAAATGGGTTTTATATATGAATGATCCTCACAAATTGTGGTGTTACTGTTTTGAAGAGCATCCAGTAAAGAACCATTGCATATGCACAATGCGAGTGTCATGGGTCGAGATTCGAGCTCTTACGACCCGTTGGCAGTTTCGGGCACAATCGGGCTCTTGGATCACATATTATAGTGTTAACTATAAGAAAAGATTCCACCCAAAGAAAGGTAGATGAACAGGGAACAAGTGAACTAATCAAGGTGAAAGTGAAGAGCATAATGCCAACATAATCACATAGAAGGTCCAAGTTATGGATCTCAAAAAATAAGTATAGACAATCTGACAAAGACACTCCCCTCGAATCAAAATCAATCAGAACGAAACAACAAAAAGAAACAATCTTGAATACCATTTTTCGTTCGAGTTATGTTCTTTATGCTAACTATCCTTCTATCAGCACAATGATCATACTAGGTACAAACTGGGGATTGTAATATTTCATCACATTACCAAAAGAGAAGCATTATCACCTAGAGATATCCAGGGAAGCCTCATTAGCACCTTGGCATACAATGCAAATCAGTCCAGAACCACCTTAGCAAATGACCAACTATGGCAAAAGAACACCCTTGGAGTTGACAATACCGTGTGGGTTCCTTGCCCGCCAAGGTAACATCTTGCTGATGCTTTAGCAGAATCTAGTCAGATCCCCCATTCAATTAGAAAATGTATCATTCGAACTACAAATTGGTAACAACACATCATATAACAATCACAGAAATAAACAGAAACACATGGTTTAAAACGCACTAAATAAAAACTACATGGTACAGAAGATATGAGAGCCAAAATTTTGCAGCTAAAATTTACCTTCATGCAAGTCCAAGATTTTGTAGTTGACTACAGTGTGGGGTTGGTAAATCCTTATTCCAACGGCGCTTATGGCGCTCTACCTGGCAATACCGCCAGAGCATATGTTTGTAATCCTTAATCACATTATCCTCGACATTAGCTCTAGCAGCACTTCCTTGGGGAAAGTTCACATCGAAATTTGATGATTTGACAAAAAATTCTACTCCATATTTCTCAGTTGTCTTAGGAATCTGATAGGAGTAATTCCTAACCAAGGAGTGCTCAGGCTCGGAACCGGGAATATAAGCAAGCAAGAAAATCAACAAAATTGGCAACATTTGAATGAGAAGCAATAAATTAGGTCCTCCTCTATGCTGCTCCTCCCTCTGATGATGACCACCCATTCCTCCAGTCCTGTAAACATGAGATGTCCTAAACATATCTCCCTGAGCAAAAAACGACCTAAATATCTCATCGGGATCAAAATCATCATCAAACAAATCATGCCCGTATCTTCTCCGTCTCTGTCTCACATTATGCCGCTGATTGTACTCAAATTCATCAACCAAACCAACTTGATCGTACTGCCTCCTCGAATCATCATCGCTTAAACACTTAAACGCCTTGCACACCTTCTTAAATGCTTCCTCAGATCCCGGAGCCTTATTCTTATCTGGATGAACTTTCAATGACAACTTCTTATATGCCCTCCTGATCTCATCAACCGAACAGGTCTTTTCCACACCAAGAATCGAATAATAATCCTTGTTCCTCTTAATCTGCATAATCAGCTGAACATGTTCCTCGGTATAACTTCTCTCCCCATCAAAACCCTCATCCAACTTAGACGAACCGCCTCTATTCCCATAATTTAAAACACACTTTTCATCGACAGAAGAGACCGGGATCGACCCGGAATCAAGATTTTCACAGGCATCCAAAAGCTTATCAACAGATAAAGTACGATTCAGGCGTTGGGCGATTTTAATGAATTTGAGCGCATGCTGTTTGTTACCGGAAGCAATCGCTTCTTCAGCAATGCGAACACATCTTAAAGCTTCATCTTTATTACTATCCATAATACCGAATTTCTCTAGTCCAGAACCCTAAAATTTCACAATGAAATTTCACAAACTTCAAATAGAAACAAACAAAATTTCAAAATAGAGAATACTAAATCAAGAGGAAATACAGATTATGGAATTAAAATTTTCCGCAAATATTAATTCGGGTAAAGCAGAAATATAATTCAAAATTATAGCTAAATTAAAGAGAGTGAGAAAACTCACCAGATCGAAGATTCGTAGAACGAGAGAGAATGAGAGAGATGGGGTTTACTAGAATTCAACTGAATAAAATGAATGACCCGGGTTTTGAATTTTATACTTTAGGGAAATGAACTAGTCTTCTGTTTTATAATTTTTATCATGTGCTCTCAGAAAAAAAAAATTATTATCTTATGTGTTCGAATAGTTTGTATACACAATACGCTTATGTTATTAAAAGATAAAGTTAATCAAAATATACTATCTTGTATAAAAAATTGTATTGTTCAATTAATAATAATTTTATTTATTTTTAAATATTAAATTGGTAAGAACCCGACAAATAGTCTAAGTAGTAAAACGAATGATCTTCGTCGTAAGAGACCCGAGTTTAGTTGATTTTGTCTGCAAGATGTGTGTACATAATTACATTGATAAATAATTAAAAATATGTATGAACAAATATTATTTTTTTAATAAATGGAGAAATACTACCATAAAGATCGTTAGAAACCCCAAACTTAGTCGGAGGAAAAGAGTATCTATAATAATAATTAATAAAGAAGGTACGAGATATTCCACGGCAAAACATTACAAAACAAAAACAAAAAATGACACTACTCGAACCTATAGCCTCTAACCACCAAGGTCCTCGCGTGAGTTGGGCGAGTAATTTTCAGCCTCATTTAACTCCCAAGTAGGAATGCTCAAATGTTGGGTCGAAGGGGAAACATAATAAACTGCTGCACCACTTGAAGTGGTGGCTCCATAAAAACGGTTTCATCAATTGGTTGCCCTTGCCCACGAAACAGATTAGCTAGCGTATCTGTGACCTCATTCAAGCTACGTCGGACATAGTCGATAGCCACCTCCCAATCACGCGACAAAAATTCAAAGATTTCCTCCACCAGCAACTTGTTTGTGGGATTAGAAGAATGGTATTAAGTTGTCTCACCACTTCAACATTATCTCACTCTAATTCAAGAGAAAGCATGGTACAACCTTAGAACCGAGCAATTACCCAAGATTTTAGAAAAATCGAGTAGCCATGCACCTTGATCATCGCGTAGGACGCCACTCGCGGCAGCCTTGTTACCTTGCAAACTATAAGCCTCGTTGACCCAACCACACGAGGGCCTCTTCAATCTCAAGATTCTTGAGTTCAAAAGTTGTTGAGACGAACAACCCTGCTTGTTGCAAATTCCTCGACCAAACGGCAAGATCGAAACAACAAATTCTCTCACTCCTCAAAGTGCTCATCCAACAATACATGACATTTAGAATCAGGGTAAATCATGGAAGTCTAAGGATGCAAACTCTGCTTGATAGGCGATCATCCTAACAATATTTAGTCTTATGGATGCAAACTCACAGACTATCATTATCCACGACTAGCTTGTACCCAATTTTCATATAGAACGCATAATTTTGTTTGGATAAATCATGGAAGCCCAAGTCGCCATATCCAATAGGAGTTTTCAATTTATCCTAATTGACAACCGATATCCCAGTTTTGCTCACGACATTACCCCAAATAAATTACCAAATTAATTTCTCTATCTCAAGGCGAAGACTTTTCGGAAGTCAAGTGGACTGCTTGTAAAACAGATTTCGCAAGAGTAATCCTTCTTGCTAGCGAAAAAGTATGAGTTGTCCATCCAGAAATGTGTGTTCTTATTTGCTCAATCATGTAGGCGTAAATTGCTTTAGTGACTTGGCTATGATGGAGAGGTGCACCAAGGTACTTACCTAAATTTGCGACAGTTTCAAAGCCAAACTCATGTGCAATTTGTTGACAAATATCTAATGCACAATTCTTAGAAAAATGAACTTGCGTTTTGGACAAACTAACACGATGGCCCGACCAAATGCAGAATCTATCCAACACTCTTTTGATCACTGCCGTTTGCACTATCAATGCTTTAGAGAAGAGGACTAAGTCATCATCAAAGAATAGATGCGTCAAAATAGGGCCATTCTGAGATAGGTGAATACCTTTCCATGCACTTGTATTCACAGATTGGTCAATTTCTTGCACCAATTTCTCCATGCAAAAAATATTCGTGATCTCTCCATTCCACATAATTTGAGTAGAAACAGAGCGAATATATTGCATAATGAGAGTAATAAACTTACTCGGCAAACCCACATCAATCAAAGTTTCCTTAATGAATCCTCACTCAAGATGGTCATAGGCTTTCTTGTTGAGTGGATCACACGAATGATAATAACCAAGAGGGGGGGTGAATTGGAATTTTAACGATGTTGTAACGGAAATTACAACTTAAAGATATTGACACGAGAATTTAGAGTGGTTCAAGTTCACCAACCGAACTCTACATCCACTACCTTAGTCTCACCAAGGATTTCCAACAATTTCCACTAAATTGTTCGTCCCCTTTTTCCAGGACAAGGAGGCAACCTTTACAATTTCGGTTAATTTTTCTACCCAAAAATTAACCCAATCCTCACACAATAGAACAAAGAAATTTGATGGCTAATAAGGTATCTCTCAATACAAATGATAGCCCGATATCAAGCACTCAACCCAATTGAACAAAATATAAATGAAGGATACAATTGGGGTTTCTAGATAAAAATGGGATTTCAACACAAATGCTTGTATTTGATGAAAGGATGTATGCTTGTAGCTTAATTGATGATTGCTGGAGCTTCTTGGGGTCTTTTTATAGCCTCTTGAAGTTTTCTAGCCGTTGTGGGTGATGGGCTGAAAATTAGAGCCGTTGGGGTGTTTTTCTCACAACTTTTCAGCTTCCAGACGCCTACCGTTTCGGAACGGGGTCACCTGTTTCGGAACGGATTTCAAATAATATAGCCGTTGGAGCGTCTACGAGAACCCGTTTCGAAACGCCTAGGGGCCGTTTCGGAACGGTTATGCCACTGCCAAAGGGGTGTTTCGAAACGGCTTAGCCCGTTTCGGAACATGTTTGCCACTGCCAAAGGGGTGTTTCGAAACGGCTTAGCCCGTTTCGGAACATGTTTGCCACTGTCAAAGGGGTGTTTCGAAACGGCCTAAGCCCGTTTCGGAACGCCCTGTTTATTTTCAAAATTTAGTTTATAGCCGTTGCCCTGGTTCGTTTAAATGAAGAACAGTTTCGAAACGAGTCATACCGTTTCGAAACGCCTTGACCCGTTCCGATACCCGTTTCGGAACAGGTGCACATCGAACTGAAAGTGTTTCGAAACGCCCTTGGCCGTTTCGAAACGGGGCTTGAAAATTCCCTGTTTTGGCTTTGAAATACTTAAAAAAATATTTGGTAAGTCTTTGGTTTTAGCTATGAAGTGGTCTTTAACAAGATGTAGGAAATTTTAAGGACTTTAAAATTTGTTTTGATATTTTTCATTTTAGTCCTTAGGTTTTTAGTTATATCAAAATTAAAGCATATGTTTCACAATCTCCCCCTTTTTGATATAACAAAACCAAAGTTAGAATTTTTTTTTAAGAATTTTGAAAGTTTTGAAGATATTCTAACTCCCCCTTAATTTAAGATAGGTTTTGAAATTTAAAACTTGTGACTTTTGAAATCAAGGATCAAAACCTTAAGACAAATTTAAAAATTTGAAAATTAAAAGTTTGAAAAAATTTTGGTGGCATGGCATGATGGCATGGCAATTCTCTTAAATATCTTCTCCCCCTTTTTGTTAGATCAAAAAGAAACAAGCTCATAAAGAAGATTAGTACCAATAAGCAATAATAAGCAATCATAATTAATATCATCAAAATATTCAAAGCATAAACAATAAGTTCATAATCAAATCCCAAAATAAAAGATCATAAGCATAGGTTAAAATATAAAGATGCAAACTTAATCCTAAATGCATAACTAATATGATAAACATCCTAAGCCTCGTCATCCGAATCATCATCATCATCCTTGGCTTGCGAACGATGAAACTTCGTCCATTGCCCATAAAGTGTAGAGAAGGAAAGATCAAGGTTGGCATGCGAAGTTGAAAGAGTATGAAGACCATCTTCAACGTTCTTCAACCGATTGCCCATAGATTCAAAGTTTGAAGCAATGCGAGTGTCCATAGTATCAAGTCTAGAATCTAAGGCATTGAATCGCTGGGTAAGAAGAGTAGTGAGAGCATCAGTGTTTCCCACTTGATCTTGAGGCGGAGGAGCAACAGGAGGAGGAACCGCTTCCCTATCAACCCTTTCCCAAATACCATTCACATAAGTGAATCCTGACTTGCGAAGAGAGGATTCTCCAATCTTTGTCTTGCGAGGTTCCGGGAAGTCATAGGTACAGTCAATATTGAGATGATGGAAGAGGAAACTCAAAACAACTCCATAGGTGAACGAAATTAACTCATTTGTGTCAATAAGCTTAATGTTATTGACAATCTCGGCAAAAATAATTTTAGGGACATTTGGGCGCTCACCCCTACGGAAACACTCTAGCCAAAAGTGATCTTTTTCTCGAATGTGGGAGTATTTCCCCCCGGATGGTCGAATAAACCAAGAAACAATGAGATGAAGCACACGATCATGCACATCTAAATTTAGAGCTTTCCCGGTAAAAGTGCCAAAATGGCGTTCATCTTCAAGACCCTCATTTTTGAGTTTAAGGGCAGACTCCAAAAGAGCAATATTGATAACAAACTTCTTTCCCAATAAAGATGACTCAATTCCTACTATCTCGGTTTTGGTTTCATCGTAAAGAAAACGAGCATTAGAGTAGAAAAGGAGTACCATGTTTTTGTAGCAAATATCTTCGATGCTCAAGAAGAAAAGAAGATCCCACTCATCCAAACGACCAAGATACCGAAAGAGGAATCGCTCGGAATTAAGGAATTCTACATCAATAACTCTTTCCTTACGAACTGCAAAGTCCTTGACATAAGCAAAACGAGCACGCTGGTCTGGAGTTCTAAGAGTTTTTTGAAAGAGCTGAGTGATATTTGGACGAATGCTCGATTCACCGGATTGAACGGCTTTGCGCTTTTTGTTCGATTGATCCGCCATCTAAAATATTAAGCAAGAGTTTTAAAATTGAGTGTATGCATTGATAATTAAAATCAATCCAATAGGAAATCCCACTTAGGTTTTTGAAAAACAAAATTAAAAAAAAATACGGTTAAAAAATTTTATATTCGAATCAAAAATTTTGAGATTTTGGAGAATTTTTACAAGATTCGAATAACCCACAACTAAAAACATACAATGTATACAAAAATAAATTTTTTTATCCTATGATTCGAACATAATTTGAAAAAGAAGAAAAATAAGAAAAATTACCTTAGTTTGGGATTTTGGATTATTTGAGTGAAATCTTTGCACAAGATTGATGAAGCTTGCTTAGATATATGTTTTAGAGCAAAACCCCTCACAATTTTGTGAAAAACAAAGGGTTTGAGAGGGTATTTATAGAAGGGGGTCGGTTAGGGTTTTTAGGGTTTTAAGAGTTTGATAAAAAAATAGAATTTTGAACTTTTAGAAGCCCTAAATAGAGCTGTCCGCGAGTCCGTTTCGGAACGGTCATGACCGTTTCGGAACGGGGCGGCTAGGGTTTGACCCTTCTTAAAACCTTTGACATATCGTTTCGAAACGGGGATGACCGTTTCGAAACACGTTTGACCCGTATCGGAACGCGTTCCGATACACCTTTACATCGAACCGAAAACGTTTCGAAACGCCTGGGGCCGTTTCGAAACGCCCTTCTCTCATGACAAAATTTAAGGCACCCGTATCGGAACGGGTTAACCCGTTTCGATACACCTGGGCCTGGAAGTGCAGATGAGGCTCTAAAATGTAGAAAAAATAATTTTCTAAGAGGCCAAACATGCATATATGATATGAATGAGCAGGCAAAACATATTTAGGCATAAACATACTCCCCCTAACTATATGCATGGAAGAAATTGGGAGTCTAAACATATAAACATGATATTTCACAAAATCAAGCATATTTAAGATTTAAAAGAGGTCCTAAAGGTCAAGATAGGCTAGTTAGGCCCAATTCTCTCCTAAGGGACCAAAAACGCTCTTTATCTAATGGTTTTGTGAAAATGTCCGCTAATTGATTTAAGGTGTCTACATACTCTATAGCCACATCTTTCTTAAGGACATGATCTCTAATGAAATGATGCCTTATTTCTATATGTTTGGTTCTAGAGTGTTGGATGGGATTTTTTGTTAAACATATTGCACTTGTATTATCACATTTAAGGGGCATGGTTTCTATTTTTACACCATAATCTAAGAGTTGTTGTTTCATCCAAAGGACTTGAGCACAACAACTTCCTAAGGATATGTACTCGGCTTCGGTGGTAGATAAAGCTACACTATTTTGTTTCTTAGAGAACCAAGATATGAGCATACTACCTAAGAATTGACAAGTTCCCGAAGTACTTTTCCTATCGATTTTGCAACCCCCATAATCCGCATCCGAGTAAGCATGTAGGTTGAAGGTAGAGACTCTAGGATACCAAAGGCCTAAACAAGGAGTGTCTCTAAGGTATCTAAAGATTCTCTTAACGGCTATAAGGTGAGACTCTCTAGGACTAGCTTGAAACCTAGCACACAAGCAAACACTAAACAGTATATCCGGTCTACTTGCGGTAAGGTAAAGCAAAGATCCAATCATAGAGCGATAAAGCTTAGAGTCAACACACTTACCTCCTTCATCTCTGTCAAGCTTTGTAGATGAGCTCATAGGAGTGGCTTGAGGCTTTGTGTTCTCCAAGCCAAACTTGTTGAGCATATCCTTTATGTATTTTGCTTGATTTATGAAGGTGCCATCCTTCATTTGTTTGATTTGGAGTCCCAAAAAGAATGAGAGCTCCCCCATCATGCTCATCTCAAATTCACCTTGCATTAACTTAGCAAATTCTTGACAATGACATTCATTAGTAGATCCAAATATAATATCATCAACATAAATTTGAACTACTAAAATGTCATTTTTATACATTTTTATAAAGAGTGTAGTGTCCACCTTACCTTTTTCAAATCCTTTTTCAATCAAAAAATTTGAAAGCCTTTCATACCAAGCTCTAGGAGCTTGTTTTAAACCATAAAGTGCTTTTGTAAGTTTGAAAACATGATTTGGAAATTTTGAGTCTTCAAAACCCGGTGGTTGTTCTACGTACACTTCTTCATTTATAAAACCATTTAAAAATGCGCTTTTAACGTCCATTTGAAAAAGCTTGAAATTATGATAACATGCATATGCAAGCAACATCCTAATGGCTTCCATTCTAGCTACGGGTGCATAGGTTTCATCAAAATCTATTCCCTCCTCTTGAGTGTAACCTTGTGCTACAAGTCTAGCTTTATTTCTTACAATGTTACCACTCTCATCTAGTTTGTTCCTAAACACCCATTTAGTTCCTATTGTAGATTGATTACTAGGCCTATCAACTAATGTCCAAACATTACTTCTCTCAAATTGATTTAACTCTTCTTGCATAGCCATAATCCAAAAATCATCTTTCAATGCTTCTTTGATATTTTTAGGCTCTATGCATGAGATAAATGCAATATGATTCATTAATTTAAGAGAAGAACGAGTGGTTACCCCCTTGGATGGATCACCCAAGATTTCACCATCTTTGACATAGTTCAACTCCCTTGGATAGCTAACTTCCTTTTCCTCAATAGCCAAGTCCCTCAAGGCTTCAAGAGGTGGATCTTGTGTGTCTTCTTCTTTTGGTTGAATCTCATCCTTCTTTGAAGTTTGACCTCCATCAAAGGTATTTGTGATTCCTACATTATCATTATCACAAGAATCCTTCCTAGGAAGGGGATTATCATCGAATACAACATGAATAGATTCTTCTACAACTAAAGTTCTTTTGTTAAATACTCGATAGGCTTTAGAGGTTAAAGAGTAACCTATAAAAATAGCTTCATCACTTTTTGCATCAAATTTACCTAAATTATCTTTTCCATTATTTAAAACAAAACATTTACATCCAAAAGGGTGGAAGTAGCTAATATTAGGCTTTTTAGATTTTAAAATCTCATAAGGTGTTTTCTTTAAAATCGGCCTAATGGTTACACGATTTATAATATAACAAGCCGTGTTTGTTGCTTCCGCCCAAAAATATTTTGGTAAATTATTTTCGCAAAGCATAGTTCTAGCCATTTCTTGTAAAGTTCTATTTTTCCTCTCAACTACCCCATTTTGTTGAGGAGTTCGAGGGGCTGAAAAATTATGGCTAATACTATTTTCATTTAGAAAATCTTCAAATCCTAAATTTTGAAATTCGGTTCCATGATCACTTCTAATATGTGAAATTTTAAGTTCAAGATCATTTTGAATTAATTTTGAAAATGTGATGAATTTTTCCAAAGCCTCATCCTTAGTACTTAAAAAGAGAACCCAAGTGAATCTAGAAAAATCATCAACTAATACAAAAGCATATGATTTGCCACCCAAGCTCATAGTCCTAATTGGCCCAAATAAATCCATATGGATTAGTTGTAAACATCTACTAGTAGAAATGTCATTAATGGATTTAAAAGAAGATCTATGTTGTTTACCCTTTGAGCATGCATCACAAATTTTATCGTTCGAAAATTTTATCTTGGGTAAACCTTTAACTAGGTTTAGAGAGACTAGTTTTTCTAAAACACTTGTGCTAGCATGTCCTAGCTTCCTATGCCACAACCATGCATCATTTTCGTTTTGAGCAACTAAGCATGCATGAGATGTATGTATGTCATCTAGATGCACCATGTATATATTCCCTATGCGATGACCTATGAGCATAATATTATTAGTTTTAATGTCTACAATTTTACAACCGGTTTTATCAAATATAACATTAAAACCTTTATCACATAGTTGACTTATGCTCAATAAATTATGTTTAAGACCATTGACATATAAAACATTTTCAATGAGAGTAGTAGAGTGATTACCAATGGAGCCAATACCTTCAATGTGGCCTTTGGAGTTGTCACCAAATGTTACTACTCCTCCACTTTTTGGCTTTAGATCCATGAGTCGACTCTTGTCTCCGGTCATGTGTCTCGAGCATCCACTATCAAGGTACCATGAGTTTTGACTTTGTGCTTTGGCCTTGTAGCAATGCTCCCCCTACAAACAAAGATATTTAAACTTTTGTTTTTGGTACCCAAATCATTTTGGGTCCATGTGTGTTAGTTCCTAAAACTTTGGTTCCCTTAGGAATCCAAGGTGACATAGCAGTAATATCATTAGATTTAACAAGTTCCTTAGGAACCCATACATTTCTAATTCTTTTAACTTTACTATGTCTAGGATAGTTATCTTGTTTGTAGTAGTTAGTCTTTTTCTTATATTGGTGTGTTCTAGAGGATTCTCCTATGTCATGTTTAACACTACCATTAATTTTTAAAGACTTTTTGAGCTCATTTAGCTCACTTAACACCTTTTGGTGTTCACAATTATTTTGAGATAAAAGATTATTAAGATCAATATTTTCTTTTTGAAAGAATTTAAGTTCATCTTCTAATCCTAATATCTTTTTCTCTATTTTAGAATTAGTTTGAGTAAGTGAGTCATTTTTCTCTTTTAATTCTATAATAATTTTTCTATTCCTAATAACCGACTCCCTATACTTCTCAACTAATTCATCATATACCTCTTGTAACTCATCATAAGCATCATTTAGTTCTTCATATGAAAAATCTAAAGTAGATGAGTTAGAGGTTACCAAGGAGGAATCTTCCTCAAGTGCCATGAGGCAGAGGTTCGCCACTTCTTGTTCGTCATCCTCCGATGACTCCTCATCACTCCAAGTAGCAAGCTTAGCTTTGAGCTTTTTCTTCTTCTCAAAGCCCTTCTTCTTGAGTTGAGGGCACTCCGAACGTATGTGGCCGGGTTGTCCGCACTCGAAGCAAGTGATTGGATCCCTTCCTTCTTCTTTGTTCTTGCCTTTAAAGTCCATTTTCCTTTGGATTCTTCTTCCTCGGTTGGACCTCATAAGGCGTGAGAATCGTTTGGCTATCATAGCCAATTCTTCAAGTTCATCCTCATCACTAGATGAACTTTCATCAAGTTGGGAAGTTTTAGCTTTGAGAGCTATTCCTATTTTCTTCTTTTTCTCCCCTTCAAGCTTCTCCATTCTTTTTTCTTCTTTCTTTTTCTCATCTTCCCTTCCTTGCTTCATGATCTCGTGAGTAAGGAGAGAACCTACAAGTTCATCAAGCTTTAGAGTTTTTAAATTCTTTGCTTCGATGATAGCGGTTCTCTTCCCATCCCAAGATTCGGGAAGTGAATAGAGTAGCTTTCGGACAAGCTTGTCTTCCGGTATAATTTCTCCATAGCCCTTTAGACCATTCACAATTGTGGAGAATCGATCAAACATCTTTGACACCGTCTCATCAAATTCCATCTTGAAATTTTCATAACTAAGATTGAGAATTCCAATCTTAGTTTCTTTGACATCGTTGGTGCCTTCATAGGTGGTTTCAAGAGTGTCCCACACTTCTTTGGCACTTTCAATTGATGAGACCTTTGAGTAGATGTCCGGACCGAAAGCACAAAATAGCATGTGAAGAGCTTTATCATTTACTTGGATCTTTTTCCTTTCCTCTTCACTCATTTCCGTTCTTCTTTTAAGCACCATCTTGCCATCAACATCTTGCTTCAATGGAATATATGGTCCATCCTCAATGACATCCCACACAAGGTAGTCACTTGATTTAATAAATAGACGCATTTTATTTTTCCAAAATGAGTAGTTCTCACCATTGAAGAAAAGAGGCTTTGTGGTGGATTGTGAGTCGTACATGCCGGGAGCGGAGGTTGATGCCATCTCTTGATATTTTGATGATGATCACACTTCTTCCAAGGATCTCCTCTTGCGATTGTTAATCCTCAAAGAGTTAAGCTCTGATGCCAATTGTTGAGTGGATCACACGAATGATAATAACCAAGAGGGGGGGTGAATTGGAATTTTAACGATGTTGTAACGGAAATTGCAACTTAAAGATATTGACACGAGAATTTAGAGTGGTTCAAGTTCACCAACCGAACTCTACATCCACTACCTTAGTCTCACCAAGGATTTCCAACAATTTCCACTAAATTGTTCGTCCCCTTTTTCCAGGACAAGGAGGCAACCTTTACAATTTCGGTTAATTTTTCTACCCAAAAATTAACCCAATCCTCACACAATAGAACAAAGAAATTTGATGGCTAATAAGGTATCTCTCAATACAAATGATAGCCCGATATCAAGCACTCAACCCAATTGAACAAAATATAAATGAAGGATACAATTGGGGTTTCTAGATAAAAATGGGATTTCAACACAAATGCTTGTATTTGATGAAAGGATGTATGCTTGTAGCTTAATTGATGATTGCTGGAGCTTCTTGGGGTCTTTTTATAGCCTCTTGAAGTTTTCTAGCCGTTGTGGGTGATGGGCTGAAAATTAGAGCCGTTGGGGTGTTTTTCTCACAACTTTTCAGCTTCCAGACGCCTACCGTTTCGGAACGGGGTCACCTGTTTCGGAACGGATTTCAAATAATATAGCCGTTGGAGCGTCTACGAGAACCCGTTTCGAAACGCCTAGGGGCCGTTTCGGAACGGTTATGCCACTGCCAAAGGGGTGTTTCGAAACGGCTTAGCCCGTTTCGGAACATGTTTGCCACTGCCAAAGGGGTGTTTCGAAACGGCTTAGCCCGTTTCGGAACATGTTTGCCACTGTCAAAGGGGTGTTTCGAAACGGCCTAAGCCCGTTTCGGAACGCCCTGTTTATTTTCAAAATTTAGTTTATAGCCGTTGCCCTGGTTCGTTTAAATGAAGAACAGTTTCGAAACGAGTCATACCGTTTCGAAACGCCTTGACCCGTTCCGATACCCGTTTCGGAACAGGTGCACATCGAACTGAAAGTGTTTCGAAACGCCCTTGGCCGTTTCGAAACGGGGCTTGAAAATTCCCTGTTTTGGCTTTGAAATACTTAAAAAAATATTTGGTAAGTCTTTGGTTTTAGCTATGAAGTGGTCTTTAACAAGATGTAGGAAATTTTAAGGACTTTAAAATTTGTTTTGATATTTTTCATTTTAGTCCTTAGGTTTTTAGTTATATCAAAATTAAAGCATATGTTTCACATTTCTCAAGATCTACCTTAATTGTCATCTACGCCTTATGCCCTAATTTAGTGGACATAGAATGAATCCCCTCTTGCGCAATGATAATATTATTCATAATACTATGGCCCGGGACACAACTGACTTGGTTAGGATGCACCTAGCTCGACAAGAAACGTTTCAATCGATTGACAAGGATCTTGGTCACAACTTTGTAAAGAACATTACAGAGACTTATTGGCCGAAACTGATTATACGACTCTTGCACCATCACCTTCAGAATTAAAACTAAGAGAGTATAGTTCACCCACTCATCCAAAGGTTCGTCATCAAAATATCTTTTAACAAAATGCAAAATTGAATCGCCTACAATATCCCAATGCTTTTGATAGTACACAACATGAAACCCATTGATGCTTGGGGACATAAGCGAGTCCATGTAGAATAATACGAATTAAACCTCCTCATGTGTTGTATTAGCAAGTAAAGATCGCTTGCCAACATCGTCAATATGAGCAAAATTACCCGGTGGTGCAGGTGATCGATTGTTAGTAGTTTCACTTGTGAAAAGCTTATGAAAAAACTTCACAACACAAGTCTTAAGCATATGGGGACAATGATCCAATTCCCATCATCCACTTTTAATTTTTGGATTGAGTTCCTTCTTTAGCGAGCCATGACTGAAGTATGAAAGTATTTGGTGTTTTGATCCCTTTTCAATCCAGCGGCTTCTCGATTTTTGATGTCATAAACTCTCTTCTTGATCGAGGACTAAGTTAAGATGTTTCTTCAAATCACTCTCTAAATCTTTAAGAAAAGGAGAACTTGGACTATCCAAAGCCTTTTCAACCCCTTAATTCGAGCAAGCAACCGAGCTTTACGCCTATCAATATGTTCGAAGGTCTTAGTGTTCCAACTCGAGCAATTGCTTTGAAGGGTGCTTATGTTAACATCCATACTCTTCTCTTTACACCATGAGTCCACCACAAGTTGTTAGAAACCAGGGTGGTCGTTCCATGCATCAATGTAATGGAACAGATGATCCACATGAACAAATTTTTTGGGTTCCGAAGAAAGCAATAGGGTTGTTAGGCTTGATAGGCTCGATTTCTTTCAACCGAAATAGATTGCCAAGTGGTGGAGAAGTTGGATTTTTGAGTGATTGATTTTTGGAAGCCAAAAATGTATGACACAATGAATTTATAGTGGTTCGGCCTTCGAACAAGCATCTACATCCACTACCTTAGCTCATTTTAAGGATTTCTGAATCAATTCACTAATTGATTCGTCCCCTTTTCAAGGCTTAGAAGGAAACCCTTACAAACGATCTAAGCTTTCTAACCCAACGCTTGATTAAACCCTTTATACAATAGATGAATAAAAGCAAACTAAACTCCCTCTTACAAGGTTGATGTTTGCACTCTTTAGCACTCACTCAAACCTAAACACTTGAGCAAATTTGACAATTTTGGCTCACAAGTGTTGTCTATACAAAGAATTAACAATTAAGGCCCTAAGACAATTTCTTCATCATAATGTTGTTGACAATTGAAACATTAGTCTTCTCTTGATGCTTAAAGGTCCGTTTTATACTCCTCTTTGAGTTCATAGCCGTTACTAGTTGTTAGGGATGAATTAGGGTCGTTGGAGCCTTTATTTCCCACCATAAATGCAGTTCTGCAGCTTAGTGTATCGATACTCGGATGTCCGTATCGATACAATCCATTTTTGGAATTAGCCATTGAGAACTTCCAGCTGATGCGTATCGATACACATGTAAGCATATCAGTACGGTCCTGCAATTAGGGATGTAAAAACAGGTCAACAGTTGGGTTTCAGGTCGGGCTCTGTCAAGTCGGGTCAAATCGGTTACAGGTCATTTCGGGTCATTTTTTGTTTTGACTCGATTCGGTTCGGGTTCGGGTTCATTTCGGGTCGGGTTCATTTCAGGTCGGGTTCATTTCGGGTCGGGTTCATTTCAGGTCGGGTTCATTTCAGGTCGGTTCATTTCAGGTCGGGTCAAAACGGTTAATTGACAGGCTGATTTCAGGTCAGTTTCGTTTCAGGTCGGGTTCATTTCAGGTCGGTTTCGTTTCAGGTCGGGTTCATTTCAGGTCGGTTTCGTTTCAGGTCGGGTTCATTTCAGGTCGGTTTCGTTTCAGGTCGGGTTCGTTTCAGGTCGGTTTCGTTTCAGGTCGGGTTCTTTTCAGGTCGGTTTTGTTTCAGGTCGGGTTCATTTCAGGTCGGTTTCGTTTCAGGTCGGGTTCCTTCGGGTTTATGGTTTATTGTGTTATGTGTATTATATATATTGACGGATTATGATTTTTATTTTTAGGGTTTAGGGTTAGGGGATTACATATATATGATATATATATATTTGGTACTATTGGATTATTTTTAGGGTTTAGGGTTTGGGTTTGAGGTTTAGGGTTTAGGGATCTTAAATTAATACAAATATGCCCACATTAATTATATATATTGATGGATTATGGTTTTTAAGGTTAAGGGTTTAGGGTTTAGGGTTTAGGGTTTAGTAATCTTAAATTAATACAAACATGCCTACATTAATTATATATATATATATATTGATGGATTATGGTTTTTAGGGTTTAGGGTTTAGGGTTTAGTAATCTTAAATTAATACAAACATGCTCACATTAATTATATATATTGATGGTTTAGGGTTTAGGGTTTAGGGTTTAGGGTTTAAGGGTTTAGTGTTTATGGTTTAGTGATCTTAAATTAATACAAACATGCCTACATTAATTATAGATATATTGATGGATTATGGTTTTTAGGGTTTAGGGTTTAGTGTTTAGGGTTTAGTGTTTAGGGTTTAGGGTTTAGCTTTTAGTAATCTTAAATTAATACAAACATGCCCACATGGCCACATTAATTATATATATTGATGGATTATGGTTTTTAGGGTTTAGGGTTTATGGTTCAGGGTTTAGGGTTCAGGGTTTAGGGTTTACTAATCTTAAATTAATACAAAAATGATACGTACATATGTACATGTAATATATATATATTGATGGATTAATGGTTTTTGTTTTTAGCGTTTAGGTTTTAGGGTTTAGTGGTTATGGTTTAGGGTTTATTATTATTATTATTATTATTATTATTATTATTATTATTATTATTATTATTATTATTATTATTATATACTTAAATACAATTATTATTATTATTATATATTTACTATGCTTATTATTATTATTATTAGTTTTTATTATTATTATTATTATTATTATTATTATTATTATTAGTTATTATTATTATTACTATGATTAGTATTATTATTATTATTATTACTATTATTATTATTATTATTATTATTATTATTATTATATACTTAAATACAATTATTATTATTATTATTATTATTATTATATATTTACTATGCTTATTATTATTATTAGTTTTATGATTATTATTATTATTATTATTATTATTATTATTATTATTATTATTATTATTATTTGTAATTAAATGTATAGGGTTTAGGGTTTAACGTTAGGGACTATGGTTCATTGATTAAATATTATGGTTTAGGGTTTAAACCCCTAATGTCTAATTCTAAACCCTAAGCATTAAACCATAAAGCATGAGTAATTAACCCTAACCACTAAACCCTCGATCTAGGATTACGGACTATGAGCTATAGATTAAATATTAGGGTTTTATGGTTTAGACTTTAGAGGGTAGTGGTTATTGTTTAGGGTTTAGGGTTAGGGGCTATGGTTCATTGATTAAATATTAGGGTTTAAGGTTTAAACCCCTAATGTCTAATTCTAAACCCTAAGCATTAAACCTTAAAGCATGAGTAATTAACCCTAACCACTAAACCCTCGATCTAGGATTACCCTAAACCTATGAGCTATAGATTAAATATTAGGGTTTTATGGTTTAGAGGGTAGAGGTTATTGTTTAGGGTTTAGGGTTAGGGGCTATGGTTCATTGATTAAATATTAGGGTTTAAGGTTTAAACTCCTAATGTCTAATTCTAAACCCTAAGCATTAAACCCTAAAGCATGAGTAATTAACCCTAACCACTAAACCCTCGATCTAGGGTTTTATGCTATATGCTATAGATTAAATATTAGGGTTTTATGGTTTAGAGGGTAGTGGTTATTGTTTAGGGTTTAGGATTAGGGACTATGGTTCATTGATTAAAGATTAGGGTTTAAGGTTTAAACCCCTAATGTCTAATTCTAAACCCTAAGCATTAAACCCTAAAGCATAAGTAATTAACCCTAACCACTAAACCCTCGATCTAGGGTTTTATGGTTTAGAGGGTAGTGGTTATTGTTTAGGGTTTAGGATTAGGGTTTAAGATTTAGGGTTTAGGATCTAGGGTTTATTAAATCATAAACCCTAAATTAATTAAAATAAACCCTAAACCATAACTTACATGTTTAGGGTTTTTATTTTTAGGGATTCATGTTTAGGGCTTAGGGTTTAGGGTTTTTAGTATTTTAGGGTTTAAGATTTAGGGTTTAGGTATAGGGTTTATTAAACCATAAACCCTAAATTAATTAAAATAAACCTAAAACCCTAAACATAAACCCCAAATCTTAATTCAAAGACTAACCCTAAACCTAAAAATAATTACACAAATCTAAACCCTAAAACTAAAATATAAAATTTAATAATATATAAAGAAAAACCCTAAACTATAACCCCAAACCTTAAATTAAATCCATACACTAAAGCTTAAAACTGCATTAATGACGAAATTGAAATGAAAACAAAATTATTAGCTCAATTTCAAATAAAAAAAGGATTAAAATGAAAGAATTGAAACTAAGAGTGCTTGCGGAGCAAGACCCGCGTGACCCGTATAATGACGCGCGGATCTTTTGACCCGGACTCACTCTATAAATAGACCTTCACCCCCCCTTCATTTTACACTTTTTTCCCTACCGTTACTCTGCCAAAATATCTTCTCATCTTCTCTCTCCTCTAAAACACAAAATTCCCAGAAAGTTTCATTCTTTTTCGATCAAACTCTTGGTTTTTTACCAAGTTCTTCCCTGTTCTTCCACTTTCCCCTCTCCAGATCCTATACAAATACCTTACCCACCAAAAACCTGTTTATTCTCGATCAAAACATCTTTTTTTTCAAAGTTCTTCCTTGTTCATCCAATTTCCCCTCTCCAGATCTTATACAAACACCTTAGCCCACTCTCCATCTGTTTGTTCTCGATCAAAACCTAATTTTTTCTCAAGAACAACCATATGTTCTTCCATTTCCATCTTTTCAATCCTTCAAACCCTAATCCCCAATTCAATTTTGTTTTACCCTAAACCCTTATCCAGAAACCCTAAACCCTTACCCCTGATCCAGAAACCCTAAACCCTTACCCCTGATCCACAAACCCAAACCTTATACCCCAATCCTGAAACCCTAAACTCTTACCCATGATCCTCAAACCCCAAACCTTATTCCCTAATCATGTAACCCTAAACCCTAATCTGCAAACCCTAAACCTCTTCAGATCCACTCTGACCCTTCTCATTCCATTGTCCAGACTGTTCGTTGTCTTCTTCTCTCTCTCTCGGTAAGTACAAAACCCTTTCATATTTCATTTAATTATTTAGTTTTTTTAAATTTCATTTTACTAACTCTCTTGTGCTTTGATCTCAGGATCGTTTCTGGGTTCTTCAAGAGTCTTCTTCCACATCTGCGTTTGGGTTTAGGGTTTCTTCTCTTCCTCTTTTATTTATTTTTTAAATGTTTCTGTCTTGATTTTTGTTTGCATGTTTCTGTCTTGATTTGTATATATGTTTTCATTTATATGTTTGCATGTTTCTTCTCTTTCTGATTTGTATTTATGTTTGCATGTATTTTTTCTGCTTTGTATATATGTTTGCATGTTACAGTCTCAATTTATGCTTCTGTTTTTCTGGTTTGTTTATATGTTTGCATGTTAGAGTTTTGATATATGTTTGCATGTTAGAGTTTTGATATATGTTTGCATGTTTCTGATTTGTATATATGTTTGCATGTTTGAGTCTTGTTATATGTTTGCATGTCTACTTTGTTTGGTTTTTTTGGGTTTCTGTTTCTGTTGTTGATTTAGTATGCATGCTAGGGTTTCCTTGGTTTAATCCGAGTATATAGGCTGGAATACCAGACCTGCGGGGCTACTGGTGCCAAAGGGGTTTTTTAAAGGACCCTGGGGTTCGGTGTAAACAACGCCACGTACAAGGACTAAACTGAAACCACCCTCTGTTTCTGTATTGTTTGTTTAGTATGCATGCTAGGGTTTCTGTGTTGTTGATTTAGTATGCATGCTAGTTGTTTTAATTTTTTTACTAACTGTGGTTCCTCTTGATCTCAGGTACGTTTCTGGGTTCTTCAAGAGTCTTCTTCCACATTTGCGTTTGGGTTTAGGGTTTCTTCTCTTCCTCTTTTATTTATTTTTTAAATGTTTCTGTCTTGATTTTTGTTTGCATGTTTCTGTTTGCATGTTTCTGTCTTGATTTGTATATATGTTTTCATTTATATGTTTGCATGTTTCTTCTCTTTCTGATTTGTATTTATGTGTGCATGTTTTTTTTCTGCTTTGTATATATGTTTGCATGTTACAGTCTCGATTTATGCTTCTGTTTTTCTGGTTTGTTTATATGTTTGCATGTTAGAGTTTTGATATATGTTTGCATGTTAGAGTTTTGATATATGTTTGCATGTTTCTGATTTGTATATATGTTTGCATGTCTACTTTGTTTGGTTTTTCTTGGGTTTCTGTTTCTGTGTTGTTGATTTAGTATGCATGCTAGGGTTTCCTTGGTTTAATCCGAGTATATAGGCTGGAATACCAGACCTGCGGGGCTACTGATGCCAAAGGGGGTTTTTAAAGGACCCTGGGGTTCGGTGTAAACAACGCCACATACAAGGATTAAACTGAAACCACCCTCTGTTTCTGTATTGTTTGTTTAGTATGCATACTAGGGTTTCTGTGTTGTTGATTTAGTATGCATGCTAGTTGTTTTAATTTTTTTACTAACTGTGGTTCCTCTTGATCTCAGGTACATTTCTGGGTTCTGCAATGGAATCTGATTCTTTTGAGATGAACTATCCTGGTGAAACTGGTAAGGTTCTTTCTTTCTTTTTATTTTCTTTATTCTTTACTTATTTTCAGTGTTAAAGTTACTAACTCTGTAATTGTTTTTTGAAGGGGAAGCTAATGATCAAGTGTCAATAGTTGCTCATACCTCTAGGAGGAGGGCTTCAACTGACATTGGGAGAAGAACTTCTCCTGTGTGGGATCACTATACATTTATTAAGACTGTTGATGGTGTCATTGCTCAATGTAAGTATTGCAAAACTGCTAGCTATAAAGCTGATTCTTATGTTGGTACTTCTACACCTAAAAGACATACTGATAAATGCCAAGCCTATAAAGATTTTCTTGCTAAAAATGTTAATAGTAGTTCTGCATCTGTTTTTGATCAAAAAAAATATTGTGAACTGTTTGCTGAAGCTGTTCTCTGCCATGGTTATGCTTTAAGTATTGTTGAGCATGAAAAACTTAGGGTTCTGCATCAGTATTTGAATCCTAATGTTAAGCATATTTCTAGGTATACCATAACTAAACATTGCATGTTAAAGCATGAAAAACATAAAAAATTGCTCATTGATTCTATGAGTTCTATTCCTAGTCGTATCTGCTTTACATGTGATGGATGGTCTGCTTGCACATCACGTTCTTATTTTGCTTTGACTGCTAATTATGTTGATAATAACTGGAAACTTCAGTCTAAAATACTTAATTTTAGGCGTTTCCCCCTCCACATGATGGTGAGTCTATATATAAGTTTGTGAAAAAAATGTTATGTGAATGGGGTCTTGAGAAAAAAGCCTTTACCATTACTGTTGATAATGCTTCTGCCAATGATCGAATGGTGAATAGGCTTAAGGATGACTTGAATGCTATTTCTCCCCTACCTTGCGGTGGTAAGTTCTTTCATGTAAGGTGTGCTGCCCATATTTTGAACTTAATTGTTCAAAGAGGTTTGAAGGTAATTGACTCTTCTGTTCTTAAGTTGCGTGAAATTGTTAAGTTCATTGATTCTTCTGATGCTAGACTTTGTAACTTTGACTCTGCTGTTAAAGACTGTGGTTCTTCTTTTTCTGGTAAATTAATCCTAGATGTCCCTACTAGATGGAATTCTACATATCTAATGCTTCGTAGGGCCATTGATGCTAAAGTAGCCATAAACTTGTTTGTTAATAGGGAAAATGATTTAGATGTAATTGCTGATTCTGAGTGGGAAACTTCCCAATTGATCTGTGATTTTCTGGAGCCTTTTTTTGAGATTACTACACTGTTTTCTGGTTCTAAGTATCCTACTTCTAACCTTTTTTTGGCTAATATGGTTGCCATTGAGAAACTGTTGTATGATGCTCACAATGATCCTTGTGAGGCCATCTCTACAATGACTGGACCTATGCTTGAGTTGTATGAGAAGTATTGGTCTGAGCACTCGACCATTTTGTCCTTTGCTGTTTTGCTTGATCCAAGGTATAAATTACAACTCCTGAAGAAGTTGTATTATGTCCTCTATGTTGAGGATGAGGTTGAGAGAAGGGTAAGTATTGTTTACAATGAATTTGTAAACATGTATGTTTATTATTCAAAATCTGTCCTTTGCAATTCTGGATCTTCTGTTCGAAGTAACTCCTCTCTAAGTACAACCGAGTCCTCCACTGGTCGGCCTCGAACATTTAAGAAGTCTAACCTTTTCAGGTTAGTTTTTTTTGTTATTTCAGTTTCCTTTATTTTATTATTTTAGTTTCAATTACTGACTTGTTTTTTTCTTTCTAGAACTTTGATGCTAATCTAGCTGCTTCAAGGAGTGGGAAGTCAGATGTTGACTCTTTTATTAGTTTGCCCCTTCTCCCTCATGCTGATGATTCAGACTTTGATATTTTGGATTATTGGAAAGCCCAATCTGTGTCTTTCCCTGTACTTTCTCTCATGGCTAGAGATATCTTAGCCATTCCCATCACTTTAGTTGCTTCTGAATCATCTTTTAGCACTGGTGGTAGGATTTTAAATAAGCTAAGGGCTAAACTCCTTCCTAAAAATGTTGAGATATTTGTGACAACCCGTAATTGGTTGTATGGGTTTGAGCCCGAGGAAGAGGATGAGGAATATCTTTCTGTTATGAAAGATTGTGTAGTTGATGAAGATCCTAGTGCAGAGTAAGTTTCTGATTTGTTTAATTTTTTTTTGTTTTTTTTTATTTCATAACTGATTAGTTCTTTTTTTGTATGGACCTCTGAGAACAAGGAAGCTATGGATCTGGTAGGTATGTTTCTGATTTGTTGAAAGCTGGAGATGTTTGGTAAGTTGTTCTTATTCACTGTCTTTTTTTTAATTTTATATTTCTCATTGATTCTGTTTTATGTTTGCTTTATATGCATGTATGTATGTTTCTGTTTAGTTGCTTACTATGTAATGTGTATGTATGCTTCTGTTTTATGTTTGGTTGTATATGTATGTATGTTTGTATATTTCTGTTTAGTTGTTCACTATGTAATGTGTATGTCTGCTTCTGTTTTATGTTTGGTTATATATGCATGTATGCATGTATGTATGTTTCTGTTAAGTTGCTCAGTATGTAATGTGTATGTATGCTTCTGTTTTATGTTTGGTTATATGAATGTATGTTTATGTTTAGTTGTTCACTATGTAATGTGTATGTATGCTTCTGTTTTTTGTTTTGTTATATATGCATGTATGCATGTATGTTTTTGTTTAGTTGTTCACTATGTATTGTGTATGTATGCTTCTGTTTTATGTTTGGTTATATATGAATGAATGTATGTATGTTTCTGTTTAGTTATATATGCTTGGTTTGCTTTATTTCAGTCTGTTAATGTTTCTAATGATTTTAATTGCTTGTTGCAGTTTGTTGCTGGTTGCTGGTTTCCCTAGTTTTAATTATGTTGGTGACTTAGCTTTAAAAGTTAAGTTGCCCATAATTTAAACTTGGTTGCCCTTCAAAGCTCGATGATGATAATTCTGGTAGCAAAGTTTGTAAAACTTTGTTATAAGATCTGAGAGCTTAAAGTTTAAACTTTTGTAGTTTTGTAAATTTTGTAATGTTAAAGTTGAAGTTTCAGTTTGTAAAGATTATTTAGTTTGTAAGTTTCAGTTTGTTGTAAGTTTCAGTTTGTAAGTTTAAACTTCTTGTAATATTCAATAAAGTACTTTATCAGAATGCAAGTTTGTAAGTTTCAGTTTGTAAGTTTTACCTTATTCTGTTTTTTAGAAGTATCCCTGATTCCATCCGAAGTTAATGTTTTATTATATTTTAAGCAAGTTAACATAATTAAGCCATTTAAGTTAATCAGCTTACATACTTAATTGACTTAGCAAAAACTGATTATCTTATATTAATTTAGTATACATATTTAGTTTAATAACTTCAAACTAATTTTAGTTAAGTATAAAAAAATATTTCATAATGGTTATTCATTCAACTTATGTAATTAAGTACTTTATCAGAATGCAAGTTAAGTTAATTTATTAACTAACTTAACTTAAAATGAATGCAAGTTAATTAAATTTATTTTTAATCTTAAGTTAAGTTAATTTAATAACTAACTTAACTTCAATTAAAATGAATGTAAGTTAATTATTTAGCATTAATTTATTCTTATAATAAAAAATTTAAGTCATCTTATTTTAATTAAGAATATAGATTTAATTTAATAATTTTTACTCATTTAACTTAATTTGATTAAGTATAAAATTTTAATTTAATAATGGTTATTCATTCCACTTAAGTTAATTAAGTATAATAGTTTATCTTTGAAGTTATTTTAAAATAATAGTCAAGTTAATTAGAAATACAATTTATTAATACTTAGAATTATTATTAATTCAATTTATCTTTTAATTGAAGTTAAGTTAGTAATTTATCAATACTTGAAATTATTATTAATTTTATAATTTTTCAATACTTGACATTATTTTATATTCATTAAATATAACTTCTTTAAATGTCAGATAATTATCATTATTAGCAAATCAAATAATAGTATTAGTTCAGGTTAATATCAGTTCAGGTCAATATCAGTTCAGGTCAATATCAGTTCAGGTCAATAACAGTTCAGGTCAATATCAGTTCAGGTCAAGAACAGTTCAGGTCAATAACAGTTCAGGTCAATAACAGTTCAGGTTCAAAACAGGTCGGGTTCAAAACAGGTCAGGTTCGAAACAGGTCGGGTTCATTTCAGGTCGGGTCCAAACAGGTCGGGTTAAATCGGTTATCTGGCAGGTTAGTATCGGGTTCGGGTTCGTTTCGGTCGGGTGCAGGTCGGGTTCGGTTACTACAGTAACAGGTCAATTTCGGGTTCGGGTTCACTTCGGTCGGGTGCAGTTCGGGTTCGGTTTCTACAGTTACAGGTCAAATTCGGGTTCGGGTTCGTTTCGGTCGGGTGCAGGTCGGGTTCGGTCTTTAAATTCTCGGGTTAAACCAGGTTCTGACTCGATCGGGTTTCAGGCAGGTTACCAGGTCGGGTCAGTTTTTCACACCTCTACCTGCAATTTATAAGATCGTTGGGAAATTGACCGTTAGGGGTAGTTGGGCGTATCGGTACGCGAACTAGTCGTTAGGTGTTTTAAAGCACTTCATATCGATACGGACAAAGCGTATCGCTACAGGTTTTGGCTACTGGAATTTTCCTGTAGTTGAAACCCTAAGGCGTATCGATACAGTACATACTGTATCGGTACAGTTACTTGAAAAACACTGGTTTGGCTACTTTAAAAGCATTTTTAAGTTATTCCAAAGCCTTGTAAAAACCCTTAAACATATTTTCAAGTTGTTTTGACTAAAGACATGTTTTAAATTCTTTTCAATTTAGTCCAAAACTAATTTTCAATTATTATATCAAAACACATATTTCTACAATCTCCCCATTTTTGATATAATAAAATCAACTTGAAAAATTGTTTGGGATTCTCCCCCTTAGTACTTTAAAATTTTGAATAAGAGAATCTAAAAATTAGATGAGATTAAAGCTCCCCTTATTCACTTGAAAAATTAATTTTTAAAACCATTTATCCCCTTTTTGTTATATCAGAAAAAAAATTTGAATGACTTTAAGCTCAAAATAACATAGGAGGTAAAAAAAATGACACAATTAAAAATTTTGGTTTTAAAATTGGCTTCCCCTTACTCAAAGCATCAATATTGTTAGCCCAACAATATGATAATCTAGTTGTAAAGAAAAAATAATCTAATTGAAGCAAAAACAAAAACAACTAGAAATTTTACCAACGCTTGAACTTCAAGGGAGGATGTGAAGCCTTCTTTCTTCAAGTGTTCTTTCTTGTGTGTATTGAGCGTCCCCCCTTTAAATTTGGACTTGTTCATTGGATCCATAGACGTTAGTGGCACAAAATTTAGTCCCCTTAGGAATCTATTTTGTAATTTTATTCTTTTTAGTTGAACTGATTAGTCCTTTTGGGATCCAAACACTTCTAAAACATTTTCCATTTACAAATTTAGGGGCACTAGATTGTCTTTGATAAAAATTTGATTTTCCAAAATTTGTTTTCTTTTCAAGTTCTTTGGAAATCAAATCTTTTTTCTTCTTGAACTTTATAAAGCAAATTTTGTAAATCAACACATTTTTGCTCAAACTCATTGAGTTTAACTTCAAGTTCAATTTTGGTTTTAGAAATCAAATCATTTTGAATTTTCAAATTTGAAATCACTTTCTTGTTTTTCAAAATGTGATTTTTAAACTCTAAAACCAAATCATCATAGGCCTCTTATAATTCATCAAAAGAATATGAACATGAGGTAGATGAATTAGAAGTTACCCTTGAATCTTCTTCGATGGCCATAAGGCAAAGGTTGGCTTGTTCATTGTCGGTGGAGTCTTCATCACTCAAAGTAGCCACATATGCCTTCTTCTTATGGCTTGAAGAACTTGCCTTCTCTTTCCTTTTCGATTCATGCTTGGATTTTTTTCATTTTACTCTTCATGAATCGGGAAAACTTTTCGAAGAGATAGGTCATCTCTTCTTCTTCACTTTCCTTCTTACTTGATTCTACATGTAGACATGTGGAGGATGGAAGAGCTATCTCATTTACATTGATGCCTTTCTCTTTGATCTCCTTCTTCTTCTCCCTCTTCAAGGGTTGAGACATCATCTCATGGGTGAGAAAAGATCCAACGAGCTCGTCAATCTTGAGCTCCTTCAAGTTTTTTGCTTCTACAATTGCGGTTTTCTTGGACTCCCATGATTCGGGAAGTGAATAGATTAACTTTCGAACGAGTTTGTCTTCTGAAATCTCCTATCCAAGGCCTTTGAGTTGATTGACGATTGTGGAGAATCGGTCTATAACACCCCTCACCCCGGATTAGGGGCAACGAGTGTTATATTAACTTATAACAGATTCGGATTCGTATTAGCTTAAGCAGCGGAAGGTTAACTATTTCGTGTAACATTTTTTTAATACAATAATACAAATTACACTAATTTACATTCACTCATTATACGTATAAATCGTATAAGATTCCTTGTCACATTTCGATCAATAGCATGGTGGCCACATATAATTTCTAAGGTTATTCGGTTATAACCACACATATCAGTTCATTTCATCTCTAAATCCATACCCAATAATTTTCATACATTCGAAAGTTTCCTATTTAATTTTTTATCCAATTCGGATATCACATACATAATTCAATTCAATTACTAGAATCAATCGTTTGTTTCGTTTAACATACAATTTAATCAAGACCTATTTAAAGTTTATAGTTTCATTCAAATTTCACATACATGTAATTCATTGCATTATAATTCCAATTCTATTAAATTCGATTCATTCAAATTCCACTTTAATTAATCCAATCCGGTTTCTATGTCATCATATAGTACAACTCCAATATAGTACCAACCGATTCATATTGCATACATATAACATATCCGAATATCATCATCCATAGTGTTTTAGTTTCCCTTGTACAAAATAACTAACCGGGGTAACTATAACGGCCAAACCTATAGGTTGCCTATACAAAAAGAAATTCAACAAAAAGAATCAAGCCCCAAACATATACTTGGGCGATCTATACCCCAAAATATGTACCCCTTAATTACATACCAAAATGAAGGGAAACGTCTTATAAAGTTTATACATAACTAAAGAAGTAGTTCATGAACATCACCATTAATGCAAATTGTACTAACATGCAGACCGCTAAACCACCCAACATGAGCACGACAAAGATAGCAAAGGGCATACTTAATCCTCGAGTAGGGAGATAACAGGTGGTAGATCAACAAGCTAGAACCTGAAATTTTTGGGAATGAAAGAAAGGTTCGAGTGGTAAGTACTTCTCTTACTTAGTGAGGAAACCTTAATCTAATCAATTTCCATTTATAAACTAATGATCACACATTAGATTCCACTTTGTATATTATTTCATTTTCCTGATTCATTCGAATTGCTCATCAAACAAAGCAATTTCACAATTAATTGATCAACATCAGCAATCATTCAATTTTTTTTTTACATAGCAAGGCATTTGTCTCCATTCGAATACAAGCAATCTCATACCAACCATATCATTAATATTTCATAGAAATTACGAATCCAAAATCAATCTATTTATCAATTATCATGCTCAATTTGCATAACATATCAAATATAACATTTCATGATATCACTAGTATCATAATCGAAATATTCAAGTCCTTCAATGACCACATGTTAATTTAATTGCATACCAATTTAACATGGAATTAAAATCAAATCACCCATTTCGAAGTCATGATGCTCAATTCGAATTAACTACTTCAATTTCATAAATTCGATCAACGGCAATTTCAATTAACAAGCAGCAGCAAACTGTAGCAGAGAATCGAATAATTTCTTAATTTATAATCGACCAGTGAACATCCAATTCAAAGAATTACACCAACAGAAATCAAGAATTTAATATCGCTTTTCAATACTTTAATTTCTTATTAATTCAATTAGCAATGCCTTGGATAGTATAGTAAGCTAGGTATTCGAGTCACATATAACTGAAGTGTGAATCAAATTCACCATATAATAGGTACCACGTACCAATTCGTATCATCGTATAACATATCATAATGTCCGCAGACATTAAGCAAGAAGGTACACTTACGTACCACAATATCGAGTACACTAACGTACCGATTTTCTTATCGAGCTCAAGACTCTAGGCTAGCCGTACTACCTGGACAGATTGTACACACCAAGGGCTTTGCTTATCAATCTTTAATTTAATCATACACTTATTCGATCAGATTTTTAGAATTGCTTAATTAATCCTTTCGATTAATTTCTTATAAATTCCATTTCAACAACACATATAAACACATATAATTAGTTTGTCAATCAATTCATATATCTTCAATCAGCATGTATACCATCCAATTTCATATCATATAATTCGATTCCACATTTCATGACTCAATTTTCAATCGAGCTTATCAATCACACATATCATATCAACCAATATTATCAATCATTGACCATTCGATCACCATATCAACAATGCCAATAATCAACAGTTCAATAATCCAAAAACAATCCAATATACCTCAATTCAATTCGAAATCAGCATGGCAATATAAAATTTCCATCTCAAACACATAAATCACAAAATCATATAACACATGCAATAAAATCCAATTTCCTTTATTCCTTCTTCCCTTAGCATTTACCAACCTTAATTAAATCCAATTTCATGCTCAATTTATATGTTAACAACAATTTAAGGGTAGTTGAGACTCTAATCTCAACTCTAAGGGTGTTTCACTCACAGTTCGCCAAGCTAGTTCTGGATTCAAAGACCTTTTGCTCGATCCGCAGCCGTTCCAGGTACGGTTTCTTCCCCAACTCTTTCACTTCTAGGATCTAAGGCATTTAAGTCAAACAATGGAGAAATTTTCAGAATTCTATTCCTCAATTTCAAAACTGAATTTTATTTCCTATCCCAAATTAGTCCTTATACTATTATGGTTCGACATGGCCAATTCCATTTTCATTAATTCCCTCAAATTAGTGCTTAAACTTTCAAATTGATCACTAATTTATGAGAATTACATTTTTCACAGATTGTTAATCAATTTACCACCTTTTCTTTTTGTCCAATTTTACAAATTTAATATCTCACTTGTTCTTAAATTTTCTCCTATTGTTTTTCACACAGTTTTGGCCACTAAACTTAATCTGTTTCTCATTTCCAGTATATAACTCCAAATTGATCACTGTTTGTTTCTAAATTCAATTAACATGTCCAGTTTCATCATATTAAAATTTTAGCTCGAAACTCCCGGTAATTTATTTTCTACAATTTTCCAAAGTTCATTGTCCAGCTAAGAGCATTGCTGGACAGTTTTGCATGTTGTTCGAATTAAGCTTCCAGGTTTCACTACAATAATCCAATCTCATTTTTATGATTTTTCTATCAAACTATACCTATCAAAGTATAACATATCAAAAATTCATCATGAAATTCCTACTAATTAATTCCCTAAAATTTTCTAAAGTTGTATGTTCTTATAACTACCAAATCTGTCCAAATTAGCTCTTGTATGTTCATAAGCTTTTATCATTCAAAATTTCTTGAAGTTTCTTATGAACTTAGAATTTCCAGCAGCATAACCTTTATTCTCATTACTATCATGATTTTATAAAGACATTAAAACCATTGATATATTAAGAATTTTAACATATTCGAACAATAGAGGGAGAGAGCTACTTACTTCCGATTTTTCCTTGAATTTTCTAGATAGATTTCTATGCCATGCAACTCTTGTCTTCTTCACCGAAACTCTCAAGCTTTCCTCTCAAAGTTTATGTTTGTAGTATATGTGTGAAATGAACAATTGTGACTTAGTTGGTATGGTTTGGTGTACCCCGTTAAGGAAGAGAAAGGGAGAGGAGACACAATAAATGAGATGAGACTACTAAGTCATATCTCAACTAATCCCCTTTTTATTATCTTTTAATTATACCACTCAATTATATAAATCCTTAATAATTCTATCATTCCATGTTAATTTAAGATTAGCTTATAAATTTTATACTTTAGCATGCATCTCTCATAGTTGGTGCATCATTCGGTTTGGTCACTAGACCAATTACCCGAATTCCTCTTGAACATTTCCTTAAAATTCAATTTGGTCCTTATTGAACCTATTTCTAATTCAATAATTTAGGAAATTTAATCTAATAAGTCGTCTAATTATTTAATTAAATCTCTAATCTTCTAGGCTAATTTTTGGGATGTTACACGGTCGAACATCCTCTTGATGTCTTCATCCAGGTCTATCTTGAAGTTTTTATACTCTAGATTGAGAAGACCAATTTTGGTATCATTTACTTCGTTGGTTCCCTCGTATGTGACTTCAAGCTTGTCTCATACATCTTTGGCATTTTCACAAGAAGACATCTTCTCATAGATGTTGGGGCTAAATGCACAAAAGAGAATGTGCAAAGCCTTGCAATTAAGCTCCATCTTCTTGCGATCATCTGCACTCCAATCCGCCTTTCTTCATTGTGGCACGAACGGACCATCTTCAACTATATCCCAAAGCTTGTAACCCTTGGATTTTATGAAGAACGTCATTCTTGTCTTTCAAAAGGCATAGTTGGCCCTATCGAAGAAAAGTGGCTTATCGATAGATTGCGCCATTCAACCGGTTGACTGAATTGATGTATCGAGCTTCCCGGATCGCCTCAGTAGTATGTTAATCCCTTTCAATTGAGACTCGCTCTGATACCAATTGTTAGGCTTGATAGACTCGATTTCCTTCAACCGAAATGGATTGCCAGGTGGTGGAGAAGTTGAATTTTTGGGTGATTGATTTGTGGAAGACAAAAATGTATGACATGATGAATTTATAATGGTTCGGCCTTCGAAAAAGCACATACATCCACTACCTTAGCTCCCACTAAGGATTTCTGAATCAATTCACTAATTGATTCGTCCTCTTTTCTAGGCTTAGGAGGAAACCCTTACAAACGATCTAAGCTTTCTAACCCAAAGCTTGATCAAACCCTATATATAAAAGATGAATAAAAGCAAACTAAACTTCCTCTTACAAGGTTGATGTTTGCACTCTTTAGCACTCACCCAAACCTAAACACTTGAGCAAATTTGACAATTTTAGCTCACAAGTGTTGTCTATACAAAGAATTAACAATTAAGGCCCTAAGACAATTTCTTCATCATAATGTTGTTGATAATTGAAGCATTAGTCTTCTTTTGATTCTTGGATGTCTCTTTTATACTCCTCTTTGAATTCATAGCCGTTACTAGCTGTTAGAGATGAATTGGAGTCGTTGGAGCCTTTATTTCCCACCATAAATGCAGTTCTACAACTTAGCGTATCGATACTCGGATGTCCGTATCGATACAGTCCCTTTTTGGAATTAACTTTTGAGCACTTCCAGCTGATGCGTATCGATACACATGTAAGCGTATCGGTACGGTCCTGCAATATAAAAGACCGTTGGGAAATTGACCGTTGGGGGGAGTTGTGCATATCGGTACGCGATATAACCATATTGGTACGCGAACTAGACGTTAGGGGTTTTAAAGCACTCCGTATCAATACGGACAAAGCGTATCGATACAAGTTTTGGCTATTGAAATTTTCCTATAGCTGAAACCCTAAGGCGTATCGATACAGTACGTACTGTATCAGTACAATTACTTGAAAAACACTGGTTTGTCTACTTTAAAAGCACTTTTAAGTTATTCCAAAGCCTTGTAAAAGTCCTTAAACATATTTTCAAGTTGTTTTGACTAAAGGCATGATTTAAATTCTTTTCAATTTAGTCCGAAATTATTTTTCAATTATTATATCAAACCACATATTTCTATAAGGGGTTTATGATCCGAGCCCAACTTCTATAGATGGAAAACCTCAGAAAGAACAAAAAAGTCATACCATTCTTTGTTGCACAAACATCTATCCAACCACTAGAACAATGAGCCCCGCTTCCACGTAAACTAGGACCATTGAAACCCATATCTAGAAGGCTAGATAGGAAAAGAAAATCAAAAAATTTCGGGCAAACCTCAGTTCGATTTTGAGACCCACCTAATCGCTCAGAACTGTTACAAATAGCGTTAAAATCCCCTCATAAGACCCAATGGTTGTTTGAGTCAGGTTCTAAAGCTCTCAACTGATCCCAAATCTGTCTACGCTCCATGGGATTCATGTTAGCATAAATAAAAGTAATAAAGAAAGAACGTCAATTCACCAAATCGACACAATGGCCATGAATGAACTGATTGGATACAAACATGATATCTAGCTGAACAGAATTACGCCACATGATCCATATACCCCTGAGAAACATGAAGTTTCAACTCTGTAAGAAAACTCAAAACCCGAACACTTAACAAAATCATCCGCCTTCAAACCAATAACCATCGGATCCATAAGCGCAACAATATCAAGACTATACGACTGTACAAGTAACTTGAAATAACGTCAAAAGACAGGGCCAAACACGCCCTGCGTGTTCCAAAAAATTGTATTAACCATAATACAATAAAAAGGGGAAAGACCCAAGACTAGGCTTGTGACGAGGAGTTATCCACCCCTTCGAAAACTTTGTTGGCCAACCATTGCACTTATCCTTCAGGAATATCCTGTAAGCCTTCAACATTCCCAGCCAGATTATCACCCGTGACCTCACTCATAGCCTTGTCGAGTTGTGTGGACAACTCTTCAACTACCTCGGTTAAGTACTGCATGTTCTTATGATTCTTCGTAGTTTTCAGCCCTTTTTGGTCAATCCCTTGACATGAGAAAGGTTTCAAATGGCTGTCTTGGAGTTTATATTTCTATTGGGCTTTGTCGAAGAACAGTTAATAGAGTTACAAGCAATGGGACCATTCTATTTTTCCACAACCTTGGCTACTTTGTGTTGATCATTCTTCAACGTAGACTTAATCACCACAACCTCATCTTTAGAAGCAACTTGCTCCTGAGACAAAACCTGCTCCATCTTTCCATTTCCACTATTTGCTGCCTTAGAAATTTCTGATACACTGCCAACTCCATCCAATGAGAGAGCCTTTGATTGGGTCGGCACCGTCTTTTTAGTCGCTTTAAGGTCCCCAATGGAGTTCCTACGAACACTCAATTTTTTGCGTGATGATCTCCAATCACATTCTCGTGGACCTATTTATCTGCACTAGACATCTCATTGACAACGGCCGCATGTTGCATATCCCTCATGACATGGAGCAAAACAATGGTATGCTTTTCCTCCATGTCGATTGCTGCATCAACATTGAGGATGTTAAAGCGGCTTCCACCAACCTTCCTCATTGTAGCAGTGCGACTATTATCCACTATATCTATCTTCCTAGAAGGTGCCACTCTCCTTCTCCGGTTCGTGACTTGCATCCACAGGCCAAATAAATCTCCATCTGATGTTTGCACGTTAAGGATGTTTCTCAACCCCGTACATCTCTTTAGTAAGACCGAACTTTCCACATGCGTAACATATTATCAGGAGACCTTCGTATTCAATGTCAATACGCAAACCATCAATAATAACACCATACACAAAATAGCTTCATAAGATCAACCACCACCGTAAGGCGAGCAATCCAACCCCTCTTGCCCTCGATCGTGTTAAAATTAACTGAAACAACCTCCCCAATAACACCTGAAATGTATCAAAACATACTTTTAGTATAGTACCGATAAGGGAGACGAGAAAGTTTTACCCATGCTAGGATTTTCGATGTGTGGCTTTCAGAGGTTGAGAAGTTTCTGCTCCATGGTTGAATAGTTAGGTAGCTACCATAAACAACCCACGAGCATCTAGAAAACACCTTAACATAATCTTCCTCCCGGCGAAATGTACAAGAAAGTACTCGTTATCTAAGTCCACAAGGCTTATTTCACCAAACAAACCCCCAAAGCATTTGAACTCTATTAAGAAGAGTCTTATAGCTGATAGTCTTGTTGAGTAGATGAACAATAATGGACTTTGCAAGTTTCTTGTTGACCACTTGATGCACTCGTACCGAGAACCTAATTTCAGGTGGCATTTCACTACCGCCAATAGTCACATCCTCATCGCGTATCTCAACTTCAAGATCTTCATTCTTCGCGGCCTAGTTATTGAGAATAAGGTTGCCCACAACCATATCTCGAAAAGAAAGATCTTCTTGGTTGGGACTCTGGCCAGTAGGCTCCTTACTCCCTTCTTGAATGACCATATGAGTGACTACATTATCGTTTTGTTGCGTTATATCCGAAAGTTCCTTCTCGCCAATCCTAGATATATTTGGAGGATTAGCAACATCCAGCCCCATCCTGGTTACACGTTCATGGTCTGATTCTACAATATAGTCTATCATCATGGCATCGCTCCCCTCTCCTTCAGAATCATGTTTCACCATACCATCGCTTGTACTCACAGCATGCGGTACCACATATTTGTCTGAATGCATATTATCCTCAGCCCTTGGATATCTTTCTCGAGAGACGACGCGCCCTTTGAGATTGGAATCAGGTCAGGCGGCCGACCACTAGGGTTGAATGAATGTTTCAAATGCGAAAATCCCGTTGCAGAATCACTAGGGTTTAGCATTGAATTTTTAAATCACTTTTTAAATTTTCCAGTTTAGTGATATTTGATGTAGCTTACCTATATTATGAACAAATATTATTTTAAAGAAACTGTAAATGATGGGAAAATTATTCTGCCCTTATACTAGAACGTAAGTGATGCTTTTTTTTAGAAAATTTATCAAATAATGTCTAAATATCATAAAATGGAGATATATTATCAAAATAAAGTCCAAAACAAAATTAATATGAAATTTGAGAATTAACATGTATCTATCTAATTATCATTGATGATTAAAAATCTTAAAAATTTCCCCAAATCAATCCTAATCCTAATTTTAATTATTTTAATAATTGGATTTAAACTTTTAAATATAAAATATATAAGAATTAATTTAATAAAAATTAAATATGAGAAAAAATTAAAAGACAATTTCGAATGCCATTTGAGTGGGCAAGGTTTAAAAATCCTTAGCCCAACTCTATGTAAATCGGGCTGGGCTGTGAAAGCGAGAACAGTAAAATCCTATCCCTATCCTAATCAAAGAACACACTCATCCCTATTCCCAAACAAGGTAAAAAGCAGAGATTCGCCTTAGCTTTAACTTTAAGCTTAAGCCCAAACCTAAATCCTCAGCGGAAACCCTCGCTTATAAATACCTATCGTCCCTTCTCTTCAAACCCTCTCTCGCTCTCTTTAGTCACCGTCGCCTCCTGCGTCTCTCTCCATAGCCGTACCAAAGTTTCTCTAGCTTCTCGCTTCAATTTCTCAAAGAGAGAGGCTGCAATAATGTTGGTCTATCAAGATCTCATCTCCGGTAATTCTTGTTTGTTTTTGTTGTTTTCTTCAATCTCGATTTGTATTTGTTCTCTTGTTTAGTTTTGTGATTTCTAGGTTTTTATTAGATCTGTGTTTACTTCCTTATTTTGACTTTATCTGATTCTGTTTCGATGTAAGATTTAATCCATAAAAATAGAAATTCTAATAAAATTTCAGATTTAGCCATCGTGTCTGGAATTTCTAGTATTATTGATGTGTTGAAGGTTATAAATTTATAGATCTTTGATTTGCTTTGCCTAATATGCTGTGGCGTGTTGTCAATTGAAGTATGTTGAACGAACTGTATTTTTCCCAAATTGAATTCAAGATCTGACGAATCTTAGCCGTTGCCTGTTGGATCTCCAAGTTTCTTGATCTTTCTTAGAATCTAAAAAGATGATATTTACTGTTATTGATTTATTGTATTTTTTTCTGTTGCAAGTGTATTGAACTTTGATGGATGTTTGATTATTATGTTTAGGTTGATTTAATTCAGTGGGATTTTCTTAATCTATAAGGGTTGAAGTTGAACTAACCGCCTCTGATTTAATTCAAAACTGATAACTGTTACTGTTTGGTTTAAATTTTTTTATTAATCTTAGTGTTTCTTAAAGTTGAAAGATACTGATCCTTTTATTACCATGCTTATAAATATGTTTTGAAATCGTTACATGCTTATTGATTTCAGGTGACGAGCTTCTTTCCGACTCGTTCCCCTACAAGGAAATTGAGAATGGCATGCTGTGGGAAGTTGAGGGAAAGGTTAGCATTTTGGTTTAATTGTTAATTTGAGGGAAAGCTTGATCATATATAATGGAATTTGACTCAAGTTTGTTTTTGCTACTTTTTAGTGGGTTGTGCAAGGTGCTGTTAGTGTTGACATTGGTGCCAATCCTTCTGCTGAAGGTGCAGATGAGGATGAGGGTGTTGATGATCAAGCTGTGAAGGTTGTCGACATTGTTGACACTTTCAGGCTTCAGGTTAGTCTCTCTTTTTTTCTTGATGCTATTTTCACGTATACCTTTTGAGTCAAACCTGAAGAATGTGTTTTGACATCTCTTGCAGGAGCAACCTTGCTTTGACAAGAAGCAGTTTGTTGCAAACATGAAGAAGTTTATCAAGAATCTGACACCCAAATTGGATGCCGAGAAGCAAGAAAGCTTTAAGAAGAACATTGAGGGCGCAATCAAGTATCTGCTTCCGAAACTGAAGGACCTTCAATTGTGAGTTACATATTTTACTGTTCCCATTTGCGTATTTTTATCAAATTCTTCTCGGTTTTCAGGGATTGAAACCCAGGATTTTTTCTTGCAGCTTTGTCGGAGAGAGCATGCACGATGACGCATGCTTGGTGTTTGCTTACTACAAGGATGGTGCTACTGACCCCACATTTTTGTACTTTGCTTATGCATTGAAGGAGGTCAAGTGCTAAGCTTTGAGCTATGAATCGCCAAGCTTGTTAAAGTTGTAGTCTTTTAATATGCTTTTGACTCGTATTTTCTATCTTCTGTACTGCTAAGACTATGATTTATGGTGTTCGGTGTTTTGTTTTTGATTGTTTATGGGGTGATTAATAATAACTTAAACCCTTGTTCTATTAAGCCTTAATTTAATTGGTATGGCTTTCGGACAAATTTGGCATGTTTAACATCATTGCTTTTGCTAATACGCAACCTTGATACTTTTTCGTCTCAACTTAATTGTTTGGTGATTATGGGTTTTCCTTAATTCCAATTTATTCCATTTTAGCATGGGAAAATATGTGGGAATATAAAGTACTTTGATTTTAGGGTTTAAGAATTTAGAGTTAGAACTAAACAATAAATTTTAATCACAACTATGAAATTTTAAATTTTTATAATTAAACTTTAAACCTTAAAAGGAATATTTAAACCCTATTAAGATTTTTGTGAAAAAAAATCACCAGTCAATACATGATATAATTATTATTTAGGTTCCGGATAGAAACATGTTTTTTTTACCGTTTAGCTCTAGGCTTTAACCAAATGTTTTTGCGTACACGATATTAAATTTTATATTCTTTATGTTATGTTTAACATGTAGTTTTTGTTGTATTTTTATATAAAAAATAGATTTAGTTGTCTTTTACTTTTATCATTTTAAGTTAAACATATTGCTTGCATATAAATTGTTTTAGAATTAATATTTTAAAATTCAAGAGGCAGAGGATAAATTTTTTTATCAAATAAGAATATGGAGTTTAAGGATTATTTTTCTGTCCTCAACATTCTATTAAAACAAAATAGATTGTTTGGTAAAATATACTTGTTTTGATATTTAAAAAATATTATCAATTTAAATGATGTTAAAATAGAAATACATGTTTTATTTTTTGATATAAAATTATTGGTATTTGATTTGTTGGTCGATTAATCTGGATTGAGTGCTATAAAAGTATATTATACAAATGATCTTTTTAATTTATTTCATTTCATTTTCAACATCAAAATTTACGTATTTGATTTTGTTTAAAGTATTTAACTCAGGGGCGGTTTAAAGATTTTAGGGGCCCTGTGCAATATATTAAAATGGGGCCCTTAATTTATAATCAATAAGAGATGTAAGTTGTTTTTTTAAAAAAGAAATCTTAATACAAAAAATTAACTTATATACACACATAATTATATATATAAATCTATACTTTATTAAAAATATTTAATTTAAATTCTCTATTTTGGGCCCCTCTCTATTGAGGGCCCTGTGCGGTCGCACTTATCGCGCCTGTCCAGATTTAACTTCAACTTACTTAACCATCCTTCCAAAAAAATCAGTAAATCAATTTTAGTTTTGTTCATTACATTATTCTTCAACTTTCTAATTTTTCGACAGGTTCAATATTTTTGAAAATATATTTTTTTAAAGAAAAACATCTATGAAAACTTTATTTTAGATCAATTATATATTGAGTAAATATAAAACATAAGTATGTCATGGTTGTTTATTTTGTTAAAAAAATGTTATTTGTACGTGTTTTTTTATTAAGGCGATTTTTTTATTTAATTGTATTTATTAACAACATTAGAATTTAATGTAACACCTTGATATTTATTTATATGTATTAAAAAAAAAGGGAAGATGAGATTTGAAAATTGACATTCAAGGGATTTGATCCCACGAAACTTGGTTTGGTATGTAAGGAACTTGGCCAACCAAGCCAAGGTCATTGTTGGATTTAGCTTACCCTGGTTTAATTTTAAATTATGCTCAATGTGTTAATTTGAATAAGATGAGTCAGTTAGCATGCCCACCTACCGTCATTATTGTTTCGTCCTTTTGACGCTAAATGTGAAAAAGAAAGTGGGAGAGCATACCAAAGGTCCAAAGCCCCTTCATCGTCCGATCTCCGTCACCCCTACGCCGTGAACGTCACCGCCGGTGGCAAACAAAGCGTCGTTGCATCTGAGTTAATCTCTGGCCGCCACTCGCGCGTTAGCGCCGCTGTCCGTCGCAAATCTAGGTTCGAAAGTTCGGTTGAAACCCTAAGTCGACCCTTCTATTTTCCGGTGATTTCGTCGCCGTCCGCCTTTCGTTCGTCGCGCCGCCAACACCAATAGGTTCTTCACGCCGCGGCGGACAAAACCCCTCCGACCGTTTGCCCATCCGACACCGGGAGAGGCCTCATCGGAGCTACGCCGTTTCCGACCATCTCTCCTATGTTTTGGTTAAAATCCGGTAAGATTTCTGGCTTAGTTGATGTGTTCAAGCTTGATCGAGTTGTGTAACTCATGGGTTTGGTGTTCCGACAGGAAATGGAACGTTTTGGAGTCGCCGACGATGAATTCGGTATACCGCCGGTGAACTTTGGTAAGTGGCCTGAACCGGCTCAGACCGGCCGCCTTGGACCGAACTCGTTCGATTAAACCGACCCAAAACTAGTGTGGTTCAAGCCCGAGCCCGTGATACCCAAACTCGTCGGCCCAATATGTTTGAGCCCAACCAAACCAAGCCCAGTTTGGTGTTCGACCCGACCCGTCTGCCTAAGTCCGACCTGACTCGTCGGCCTAAGTCCGACCTGACTCGTCTGAAAACCTCGAACTGCTGGGAAAGTCATGGTAACAAGATTTGAACCTTCGAGATTGTAAGGTGTTAGGTTTCCTTGAATTTGGAATGAATCTCCGAATATAGATTTACGGGAAACTATTCATACCTCTGAATTAATCAAGCGACTCAAAATACTGAATTGGCTGAAATGACTAAAAGTATTGGAAATACTGTTATGGTTAAATTAATCGGAATGATCGTATTGACCAAAAAGGCTGAAGTATCCTAAGACACCGAGGGTTTGCAAATTAACCAGAACAATGGATAAACCTTTGAGTTCTTAAATGAATGAAGTGGTTGAAGGTGTCAAAAATTTCTTGAATGGCTGAAACACCCACGAGTACTTAAATGATTGAAATACTATAAATGGTTCAATTGACATGAATGATGGATATCCCGAGCTTCAAAATGATTGAAATACCCCCTTGACCGGAAGTAAATTGCCTTTGATAAAATTCTAGAAATGCCAATAAAGTTAAAAATAACTAAAATGCCCCTAAGGGTTGAAGCATGACTCATGTATGTCGATCACTCCTGATATTAATGTAAGAATGAAAGTTTTTCCGCACAGAATATAAATTTGACTACTCCGTGACGAGTCATGTGGTGGAATATAAAAGCAATCGTTCAGATATACGATACACATGGATACATTAGTAGGGTTGGTTAGTATTGCAAGGTTGAGATACATTAGTTTGAATGGTTTTGGAGCCTCGATAAACTTCTTGAAATCTTAAATAATGTAAATCGTCATTTTATCATTATTGGGCTAAAATTTGAAAATCGCCGCTGATAGTTAAATGACCAAAATGCCCTCGTTGGCCAAAGCAATCAAAATAGCCATGAATGTATTTTGATATCGTGAAAGATCTTGACATAGAAACCTCTGAATGCCAGGTTGGAAATCTGATGAGCAAATAGAATTCTCGTGCCACTATTTATGCCTTGTTGGTATAAATGACCAAAATGCCTATATGTGATAAAATGACCATAATGTCCCTGTAGGCTTAAATGACTAAATCACTCATGATGCGTATAAACTCTCAAAGATCTTGATGTATCACCTCCTGAATATATGGGTTAAACCGTTAGTACGAACCCCCTTTTAATAGGGGCCTCGTTTCAAAAATCTGTTCAAATTGTCAAATGTTTAATGTGTCCCATCTCGTAAATGCCAAGTATCTCCAAGAAATGATCTGTCCCACCTATTGTGTTCCATGTGTGCTACACTCAGTTGAATGTGTTATATGACTATTACATGTTAGTAAACGATCTAATGACTTAATTATGAACGATGATATGCTTGATGAAATGGTGAACTGGACATATGATAACATTTTCTGCCTACTCGTTGTAAGTCCGCTTGATTTGTATACTTAGTATATGACTGTGCTATGTGGTTACTTGATCTGCGATAATATTGTCTGTCTGCCTGATGTAAGTAATAGTATAATCTGTTAGCTTGACCTATGATGGTACACTCTGTTTGCATGATGAATGATGGTATTGTTTGCTCAATGGTATGCCCATATATGTGTCTAAAAAGCATGAACTTATGTTTATGATACTCTGAATAGAATATGTCTGTCGCATGTATTCTGTTACTCATGTCTGGAATCTGAACACCGATTACTATCTCGGTATATTGTTGGGTTATGTTATGAAGTTTCTGTAGGTGCAGCCCTGATCCAGCTGGTAAATCCTTATGGACTCAAGGTCTCCCCTTGGGTAGGTGCCATTGCTTTAGCACAGGTAAATCCTTATGAACCTAAGGCAGCCCCTTAGGTGGCATCTATGCCCATCGGGCCTAGGGTAAGTCCTTATGGATGCAGTTCTGTGGGGACTGCATATTGGTGTAAGGTTGGAGGGTAGTTACTAGTAAACCCTTGTATGTTCTTGAACATTTGCATTGAATTGTTATGTGTTCTCATGATATGATTGGTATGCATTTATGCTTATTTGATATGCACCTATTGGAACACACTAGACATTAAACTCGTTGTTTCCATCTTCGTAATCTATCAGCTTGTATAATTCCCGTTTGTTACTCGATGATTGAATAAAGAACAAGTACCGTTGTTCTCAAGTATAACGTTACCCTGAAATAACGGAAAGAAAAAGAGGACTGTTACTGCTTGGAACATCATGAAAATTTTATGCCTACCATATATTTGCATGAGCTTATAGCATCTTTTGACAGTTTTGTATTACTGAGCTTTTCCAAGCTCACGTTGTTTTTACCATCGCAGGTTAAAAGAATATAGCATGGTATAATGTTGGACATCAGTGTTCAAAGTTCCCTCGGTGTTGCCACTGGAGTACGGTATTGTATAGTTAGTGGGCATATATGTCATGTATGTCATGTATTGTTTTATGATAGAGTTTGTAAAGTACTTTCTGAAATTTCTGTTAAGCGTTTAAACGACTTCTTGAAATGTTATTTTAAACAGAAGTTAATTTTACAGCTTAATAAATGTTTTGAGCAACAAAAAATGTTTTTACGTGTATTTTTACTGTGGGTCACTCTTGTGACCCTAATGTGACTTCCTAGGATCCGTTGTAACACATAGACGGGTCTAGGGGGTTACATTTAGTGGTATCAGAGCTTAGAGTTGCGTCATTTTGGGTAGATTAGCCGATCGTCTGTCATAGGGTGTCTGGTCTGTGCATGCCCCTAGTTCATAACCGTACTCCTTAGTGCCGAGACTCTGATGTCGAATTCTTTCCTGTAATAAGTGTGTCTAACCATTCTGTCCGTAACAACTCGATATGTACTGGCAATGAATGCATGTATCATTCTTCTTTAATTTAGATTTTCTTGGTGGGTGTGGAGTCGAAGAAGAAGAGAACCTGAGATGGTTAAGGTTGTGAAATTTAAGAATCGGTTCAGATTGAGAATAAATGTTTGATTATGTGAGGTAATTATATATATATATATATATATATATATATATATATATATATATATATATGGGAAGCTATTCGGTGATAGCGATTATATTTGCGAATTTTATGGTGGGAAATTCAATAAAAGTATTATGAAGTTAAAAGAAAGTTGCTCATGAGTGTGATGAAAGTTTGAAGTTCTGTGGTGGCCTTGTTATTGGAAGAAAAAAGTTGTCTGAATATTACGCTGAAGGCAAGCGACATCTGTTCAAGACCTTGATTACGTTTATTTGACAAGGAGAAAGGTGGGTTGCGAAAATGTGGCATGACGTATCGTTATGTATCATCCCTGACCGGAATTCGATGCTACATTCCAACTCTAGAAGATTCTATTAGAGGCCATGATTACTCATTTGGATTTCAGGTATGGTTTTTCATCCGTAAATTGTTGGGCAATCTAGTAAATTATGTCAAATTCTAAAGGAGGTACTTCATGGTTGTCTGGTTGGTCTCTATGATAGTTAGGAATATTTCTTATCCCTGGCAGAGAACGTCTATAATAAAATTATGAGTCAAATGTTTGCTTGACCTCGTATGAAGTTTAGCATAGATTGAAACACTGTATTCTGATTACTTGGTCTGAGATGTTGATGGGATAACTTTGGGTCCAAAGACAACCCATGTGATTGCGGACACGACCAGATTGATCTGTGACTGTTTGAGAGTACCAAGAAACAAGGATACTTTCATGGATAAGTTTAGCACCAGAACGGATGAAAGAGCAGTTTCTGCATTCCTCTGACCTTGGTAAATTTCGAAGACGAAATTTCTTTTAGGGGAGAATTGTAACACCTTGATATTTATTTAAATGTATTAAAAAGGGGGAAGATGAGAATTTGAAAAATGACATTCAAGGGATTTGATCCCACGACCATTGGTTTGGTATGTAAGGGTCTTAGCCAACCGAGCCAAGGCAATTGTTGGTTTTAGCTTACCCTGGTTTAATTTTAAACTATGCTCAATGTGCTAATTTGAATAAGATGAGTCAGTTAGCATGCCCACCTACCGTCATTATTGTTTCGTTCTTTTGACGCTAAATGTGAAAAAGAAAGTGGGAGAGCATACCAAAGGTCTAAAGCCCCTTTATCGTCCGATATCCGTCACCCATACGCCGTAAACGTCACCGCCGGCGGTAAACAGAGCGTCGTCGCATTTGGGTTAATCTTTGGCCGCCACTCGTGCGTTAGCGTCGCCATCCGTCGTAAATTTGGGTTCAAAAGTTTGGTTGAAACCCTAAGTCGACCCTTCTATTTTCCGGCGATTTCGTCGTCGTCCGCCTTCTGTTCGTCGCGCCGTCAACACCAATAGGTTCCTCACGCCACGGCGGAAAAAACCCCTCCGACCGTTTGCCCATCCGACACTGGGAGAGGCCTCATCGGAGCTACGCCGTTTCCGACCATCTCTTCTCTGTTTTGGTTAAAATCCGGTAAGATTTCTAGCTTAGTTGATGTGTTCAAGCTTGATCGAATTGTGTAACTCATGGGTTTGGTTTTCCGACTGGAAATGGAACGTTTTGGAGTCGCCGGCGATGAATCCGGTATACCTCCGGTGAACTTTGGTAAGTGCCTGAACCGGCTCAGACCGGTCGCCTTAGACCGAACCTGTTCGATTAAACCGGCCCAAAACTAGTGTGGTTCACGCCCGAGCCCGTGATACCCAAACCCGTCAGCCCAATATGTTTGAGCCCAACCAAACCAAGCCCAATTTGGTGTCCGACCCGACTCGTCTGCCTAAGTCCGACCCTACTCGTTTGCCTAAGTCCGACCCGACCCGTCTGCCAAACCCCGACCCGACCCGTATGCTCGGTCAACCCGAACTCGACCCGGTCAACTCGTCCGAGTCAGCCGAGTCAACTCAGTTGACCTCTACCCATTGACTGTTGACGTCAGCGTTAACTCTGACCACGTTGACCGTTGACCCGCTGACGTCAGCGTTGACTTTGACCGTTGACCAAAAATTCAAATTTTCTGAAAAAGTCATATTTTATGTTTTTCGACGTTCTGAGTCCGTTTTTGAAGCTCGTTTCGCAAAATTCTGACCCGAAAGCCTCCGAACCTGACCTTGAACCCGAACTTCTATATGTATTAATTATTCAATTAGGAGTACTATGAGTAATAACTAAAATGTGAATTTGTGTAATTGAAGGTACTCATAGCTCCTTGAATAGGAATTGTTGATGGACGTCGAATTCGAGTTTGAGTGCAATCGAATGAGGTTTCATGAATGACCTTTATAGCTCGGAGTTAAGGTAATACATTACTACCTCTTGTATACTTTATGAACATGTTGGTATTTGCTAATGCATACATAATAATGATGATGAGTACTGTAATTCTGCTCAAGTCAAACCGGATATGAAAATGAGTATGATAACCTAGATATGATTACAATGCTCGAATGAGAAGACTAATAAATTAGAAGGATCTGGAGTATAATAAGAATTTAATAAGGCAACTAATCTCCAAATTCGATTATTAGTATCAAATGACTAAATGTGAAGAATATTTGAGTATGAAATTACGAAAATGTCCTTAAGGTAAGAGAATGACTAAATACCCTTGGAATAGGAAGCGATATAGAAATCTACACTAGATATGGTAAAACAACTTGATTCGTCTAAAAACCTCGAACTGCTGGGAAAGTCATGGTAACAAGATTTGAACCTTCGAGATTTTAAGGTGTTAGGTTTCCTTGAATTTGGAATGAATCTCCGAATATAGATTTACGGGAAACTATTCATACCTCTGAATTAATCAAGCGGCTCAAAATACTGAATTGACTTAAAGTATTGGAAATATTGTTATGGTTAAATTAATCGGAATGATCGTATTGACCAAAAAGGTCGAAGTATCCTAAGACACCGAGGGTTTGCAAATTAACCAGAACAATGGATAAATCTTTGAGTTCTTAAATGAATGAAGTGGTTGGAGGTGCCGAAAATTTCTTGAATGGTTGAAACACCTACGAGTACTTAAATGATTGAAATACTATAAATGGTTCAACTGACATGAATGATGGATATCCCGAGCTTCGAAATGACTGAAATACCTCATTGACTGGAAGTAAATTGCCTTTGATAAAATTCTAGAAATGCCAATAAAGCTAAAAATGACTAAAATGCCCCTAAGGGTTGAAGCATGACTCATGTATGTCGATCACTCATGATATTAATGTAAGGATGAAAGTTTTTCCGCACAGAATATAAATTTTACTACTCCGTGACGAGTCCTGTGGTGGAATATGAAAGCAACTGTTCAGATATACGATACACATGGATACATTAGTAGGGTTGGTTAGTATTGCAAGGTTGAGATACATTAGTTTGAATGGTTTTGGAGCCTCAATAAACTTCTTGAAATCTTAAATAATGTAAATCATCATTTTATCATTATTGGGCTAAAATTTGAAAATCGCCTCTGATAGTTAAATGACCAAAATGCCCTCGTTGGCCAAAGCAATCAAAATAGCCATGAATGTATTTTGATATCGTGAAAGATCTTGACATAGAAACCTCTGAATACCAGGCTGGAAACCTGATGAGCAAATAGAATTCTCAGGCCACTGTTTATGCCTTGTTGGTATAAATTACCAAAATGCCCATATGTGATAATTTGATCATAATTCCCTTGTAGGCTTAAATGACTAAATCACTCATGATGCGTATAAACTCTCAAAGATCTTGATGTATCACCTCCTGAATATCTGGGTTAAACCGTTAGTACGAATCCCCCTTTTAATAGGGGTCTCATTTCAGAAATTCGTTCAAATTCTCAAAAGTTAAATGTGTCCCCTTCCGTAAATGCCAAGTATCTCCAAGAAATGATCTGTCTCACCTAGTGTGTTCCATGTGTGCTACACTCAGTTGAATGTGTTATATGACTATTACATGTTAGTAAACGATCTAATGACTTAATTATGAACGATGATATGCTTGATGAAATGATGAACTGGACATATGATAGCATTTTCTGCCTACTCGTTGTAAGTCCACTTGATTTGTATACTTAGTATATGACTGTGCTATGTGGTTACTTGATCTGCGATAATATTGTCTGTCTGCATGATGTAAGTAATAGTATAATCTGTTAGCTTGGCCTATGATGGTACACTCTGTTTGCATGATGAATGATGATATCGTCTGCTCAATGGTATGCCCATATATGTGTCTAAAAAGCATGAACTTCTGTTTCTGATACTCTGAATAGAATATGTCTTTCGCGTGTATTATGTTACTCATGTCTAGAATTTGAACACCGATTACTATCTGGGGTATACTGTTGGGTTATGTTATGAAGTTTCTGCAGGTGCAGCCCTGATTCAGCTGGTAAATCCTTATGGACTCAAGGTCTCCCCTTGGGTAGGTGTCGATGCTTTAGCACGGGTAAATCCTTATGGGCCTAAGGCAGCCCCTTAGGTGGCACCTATGCCCATCAGGCCTAGGGTAAGTCCTTATGGATGCAGTTCTGTGGGGACTGCATATTGGTGTAAGGTTGGAGGGTAGTTACTAGTAAACCCTTGTATGTACTTGAACATTTGCATTGAATTGTTATGTGTTCTCTTGATATGATTGATATGCATTTATGCCTGTTTGATATGCACCTATTGGAACACACTAGACATTAAACTCGTTGTTTCCATCTTCGTAATCTATCAGCTTGTATAATTTCCGTTTGTTACTCGATGATTGAATAAAGAACAAGTACCGTTGTTCTCAAGTATAACGTTACCCTGAAATAACGGAAAGAAAAAGAGGACTGTTACTACTTGGAACATCATGAAAATGTTATGCCTACCATATATCTGCATGAGCTTATAACATCTTTTGGTAGTTCTATATTACTGAGCTTTTCCAAGCTCACGTTGTTTTTACCATCGCAAGTTAAAAGAATATAGCATGGTATAATGTTGGACATCAGTGTTCGGAGTTCCCTCGGCGTTGCCACTAGAGTACGGTACTGTATAGTTAGTGGGCATATATGTCATGTATTGTTTTATGATAGAGTTTGTAAAGCACTTTCTGAAATTTCTGTTAAGCGTTTAAACGAATTCTTGAAATGTTATTTTAAACAGAAGTTGATTTTACAGCTTAATAAATGTTTTGAGCAACAAAAAAAATGTTTTTACGTGTATTTTTACTATGGGTCACTCTTGTGACCCTAATGTGACTTCCTAGGATCCGTTGTAACACATAGCCGGGTCTAGGGGGTTAAATTTAAATTCTTAATTTTATTTAAAGAATTTAATATTTTATCTCACTAAATTAACTGAATGGTTTGTTTTTATCATATATGTATTACTTGGGTAAATTACATAAATAGTCTCCAACTATCTGATTATAAAGCAACAAGTTGGTCCGTTACCGCTAAACATTTAACAACTGATGACATGAGAGTTAACAAACATTGCATAATAACACATTTGGTGCTTCATATTTACATATTCAATTAATTTTATTCTAATTTAAAAAAGTAATTAAATGTAGTCCTCTTTATTTACCAAATCATATCGAATGATAGAGAAGTATATGGTAAGGTTTTGGTGTATAGGATTAGGGTTGTTGGTGCGCAAGAGCTAGGCGCGAAGACGAGTGTCGAAGGGTATGGACTAGTCAATGATGGGAGCTGAAACAAAGGTCAAACAATTGTCAAAGCAGGGAGGTGGTGTCGGAGTGGAGGGTTAGATAAAAAGGGTTAAATTGATAGAATAAGTAAATAAAGATGACTAAATTTATTAGATTTTTTAAATTTGAACTAAATTGATTGAATATGTAAACATAGAAGATTAAATGTGTTATTATGTCAAATTTTATTAACCGTCACATCATCAAAATATTAATTTTTTAACGTCACAAACCAACATGTTATTTTTTTAAGCGTTAAACTTTTTATATATTTTCATAATTGAATGACTCAAATAAAACTTATAATCGTAGAGTATTTACGTAGTTTACCCGTATTATTTTATATGGAAAATGATGTAGTAGTAGTAGTAGGAGAGAAAGCATGCAAATCAGCCTTAAATCTAGAAGCTTGAGAAAACATGCAAATCAACCTTAAATTTTGAAGCTTGAAATCTTTTTTTGGAATTGCGCTAAGTTATATTTAAAGATAATAATGTCGGAGGAGCTTGTTTCGGGACTCTTGGTATTGCTTGTTTTTGTTCACATCCTCTTGTTTCGCTAATTTATTAAATGATATTTAATTTTTTGTCTATTAATTCAAATTAAATTTTGCATAGGTCTATTGTGGGATAACCTTTCTAATACAATTTTTTTCATTCACAATCAAGAACAAAGTCATAATTTGAAGTTGAGGGCAAACTATAAATGTTTAAAAGTGAAGAAAATTCATAAATAAACAAATTTTTAAAGAAATATAAATAAGGGGACAAAGGTGGAAAAAAATCTTCGAGGGTGAGGAGAGACCCACCCCTTAATAGCCCAGTCTCTGCTCATAATGTTATGATTTTTTGGTCGATTAATTCAAATTAGATTTTCAACGTACGGCGTAAATCTCATGAATAATAATGTCAAAATCTTATCGATTTAACCGAATAATCTATTTATTTTTTAAAATAGAAAATTAAAAGGTAGAAAATAGATAATATATATTTTAATTCCAAGAAGCAAAAGTGAATCTTTTTGTTTTGTTATGAGCAAAACCAACGTTAATAGAGCATTTCTTTCTGCCACCAAAAACTAAACACATTAAAACCGAAACAAATCATCAAATTTTGATTCAAATTTGATCCAATTCCTTCTTTCTGTATATAATCACAAAGCCACCGTGCAATCAAACTGTGTTTTACATCTGATATCGGATCTTGAATCGCCTACGTCTCTCTTCGTTTTCCTTTCTCCAGTATTTTTTTTTGTTTATTTATGCTTTATAATTTGAATACGTGAATTTTGAGTGACTTGATTTTTTTTCTTTGACGGAGTTAAAGAAAATTGCACGAACTTATTGGAAATCTCATTTTTCGAAGAATTTTGACTTCCTTGTTCTTCGAATTCGGATTTTCTCCGTCTTGTAAAGTGAATTTCAGTTACGTTTGTTCTATTTTATTGTTTGTTATTTATGAGTGTGTTTTTTTTTTTTTTGCTGGCGTTGATAAACAGGTCTTAAGAATTGGCTCCTCAGAGGAGATCGCAGCGTTACGTGGGTGGCCAAATGCATCAAAGCAATGCAGCGGCGACGGCGCTTTACGATCGCTCCAGCGGCGAATCCTTGCGCAACTCTGATTCCGCCTCCGGCGGCGATGCCAGTGATGCCGTTATGGCGCGGTGGTTGCAGTCTGCTGGTTTGCGGCATCTTGCCTCTCCCTTGGCTTCTAACGGCATCGACCAAAGCCTCCTTTCCAATCTCCTCGTGCAGGTAAACCAAGCAACTCTACATTTAATTTCCACGTGTATATTTTTAATGCTTTAAATTTACTTCTTGGTGGAACTTTATTTGATGAAAACAACCGTGGCTATTGCAGTTTGATTAAGGGAAGTGTTTTTGAAGTTTCTGCACCTAATCATATGCCCTTTTTTGCTATTTATATTTTATATTCAATGACCAGTTGATGGATTGAATATGTTCTTTTCTCTTCTGCGTGAAGTTCTGAAAAATTCTTCCCATTTTTAGTATGAACAGTTGATCATTCTGGGGGATATTATCTTATTTTTTTCTCATGAGTTTATTATTTTTCATCTCATTTTGAACACTATTTGAATTTTAAATGGTTTTACATTCTGCGAATTTTTAGATGATGGAAGTTTCTATTTCATTATTGAAGGGTTATGGAGCACAATCTACAGAAGAGAACCAGAGGCTTGACACATTAACGAGGAACCTCAATTTTAATAGGGAATTTAGATCGGAGCCGTGCATGCCAACTGGCCGTTCCGGAGGGCAAGTTATATCAGATAGGTTCTATTCTCCAGAGTCGAGGGGGGATTTTGGATTTGGGCTTATGGATCTTCATGCTATGGGTGATACAGAACTTCTGGCTCAGGTATGGTTTAGGGCACTGCACCTAGCATTCCTTGAGATTTCTACAACGGTTGGTCGCTAGAAGTCTAGTTTGATTGCTTCTTTCATTTTTGTAATGATTTGATTAGATATTTCTGGATGTTGTTCCCTTTTGATAATTTTAAAATTATAAAAAATCACTTCAATCTAAGTTTGAATAACATCTTTTTCCCCTTCCTGGAAAGAAATTTTGATTTTTTTTGGTTGCAGCATGTTACCTCAGAACCTTTTAAACCATCACCATTGATGCCTTATGTGAACAAAGCGTTTGGAAATGAATCTGGTACTAGTCAGCAGCAAAAAGAGCAAGGTGATGCAGATGCCTTATGCTCTGTCAATGAAAAGGAGATCAACACGAGGGAAAATAATGTTGCTAAGATTAAAGTTGTGGTATGTTGCATTCTATCCTTGGTGCCTCGTTTCTCTCTCCTCTCTTACTCAACATTCTGTAGAGATGGGGACATCTAAGATTACAGTTTATGTCCTCTAGTTTAGTATCTTCTTCTTCCTTTCATTGTCATCTTACCTTTTTGTGTTTCGTTATATATGTGCTGGACAAAGTAGATGTGTGTTAAATCTCATGTAAGCTATTTTTTTCTCTATCGTGTGGTACAAGGTACGTAAAAGACCATTAAACAAGAAGGAAATTTCTCGGAAGGAGGATGACATAGTAACTGTAAGAGAGAATGCTTTAACTGTCCATGAACCCAAGCTAAAGGTTTGTCCCTTTTTCACAGCAGTTATGTGACAACACTATGTGTTCCAGAGATGAATATTTTAGAAATGTTCTTTACCTGTTTGATATGTTATTTCACTCTTTCTTATATATGCTTTAATTGTTTTATGAGAGGTGGACTTGACTGCATATGTTGAGAAGCATGAGTTCTGTTTTGATGCTGTTCTGGATGAGAATGTAACCAATGATGAGGTAATACTTAGTTGAAATAAGTTTCCATAATGCTATCCAAACATGGTTCCTGAATAATGTTATGTTATGACCAAAGTTGTTTGTTGATTTGTTAGAGCAAAAGATCGATTTATTCTATTGTTTGCTTCAACAGGTTTATCGTGAAACTGTTGAGCCGATTATTCCCATAATCTTTCAGCGAACAAAAGCCACTTGTTTCGCTTATGGGCAAACAGGTGCGTAATTTCTGAACTTTCTTCCAGAATGGCAGGCACAGGTGCTATATATATTATGTTCTGCTTTTCTATGCTTCATGCTATATTCACGTGGAATGAAAACTGTTCAATATCAAAGGCTACATGCATCTTGGATAGCATGTAGGCATCTATTCCTTTCAGTTTCGTCGACATTATATTTGGATTTAAAATGTACAAACATCTTTTTGGGCTCTGTTTGTTATTTTTTTTAAGGCAACTGTTTGTTATTTCCTATTACACTGTTCGTTGTTTGCCCTCATACCTGCCAAGAACTTCTGCCTTGGCTTATGTAGATTGTTGCTCAACTCTAAATCATTTACCATATTCAAAGAGTTGGGAAGAAGTTAGATTCTAGTGAGAACCAGAAGTATTTTGTTAACTGATGTAAATGGTGTTCTTTTAGTATTTTAAACATGACGGGGGACAATAATTGGGAGCTTTAGAATTATTACTAGGAAGTTGATGCTTACGATTGGTTTGGGAGTTTAGAGACTGCAAATGTCTGATTGCATCGATGAGATAGACCTAAGACAGTAAGACATGATGGTCATTTTTTCATTTTCCTTGGTCCTTACTCTTTTTGTGCGTCTCTAGTTCGTGTTAATGTAGCATTGTTACTAATTTTTGCTATATGTCATGGAATATATATATATATATATATATATATATATATATATATATATATATTAATTACAGGTAGTGGCAAGACGTTCACAATGCAACCATTGCCTCTCAGAGCTGCCCAAGATCTTGTTAGATACTTGCACCAGCCAGTTTATCGCAATCAGAGATTTAAACTGTGGCTTGGCTTTTTTGAGATATATGGCGGAAAACTCTATGACCTTCTGAGTGAGAGAAAGTAATTCCCTTTTCTTTCATTGCTTGCTTATGTGTCTTTTATTTTATTTTATATCTTCAAGACATACCTGATTGATTTGTGATATATAATGGATTTGAAATGTCTGCTGCTCTGACTGTATCGAGCACAATTTATACCATGTCAAGCACACGTTTTCTCTTTGAAGATGCATTTCCGGTGTACATATGTGTGCATATATGTATTAAAAGCAACTAAATATCTAAACTTCCTCCTATAGGAGACTTTTTATGAGAGAAGATGGGAAACAACAAGTCTGCATTGTTGGACTGCAAGAATTTGAGGTCTCGGACGTGCAAATCGTGAAGGAATACATTGAGAAGGGAAATGCTGCTAGAAGTACAGGATCGACTGGTGCAAATGAGGAATCTTCGAGGTCACATGCTATTTTACAACTTGTCATCAAGAAGCACTCTGAGGTAAAGAAGTCCAAGAGGAACAATGAGGGGAATGAGTCTAAAGCTGGGAAGGTTGTTGGGAAGATTTCTTTTATTGATCTTGCTGGCAGTGAAAGAGGTGCGGACACCACTGACAATGACCGGCAAACTAGGTAAGTTCGTATTTTCCTGTTAATTCTATTAACATGTATGTTTTCCTACCCACCTGGTTTATTTTTGGCTCTCAGGATCGAGGGTGCTGAAATTAATAAGAGCCTTTTGGCTCTTAAGGAGTGCATTCGTGCTCTGGACAATGACCAGCTCCATATACCATTCCGAGGGAGCAAACTTACAGAAGTGCTCCGAGACTCTTTTGTTGGCCAATCGAGGACAGTTATGATCTCCTGTATTTCTCCAAGTGTCGGTTCATGTGAACACACTCTCAATACTCTGAGATATGCTGATAGGTATCCTTGTTTCTATAACGGACTTCCATGGAAATGACTTCCTTTGTTACAGCAGATTGTACTTACTTCTTGTCTAAATAAAGGTTATTGTAACCCAACTGAACAGGGTTAAAAGTCTTTCAAAAAGTGGCAATCCCAAAAAAGATCCGGCCGTAAATTCCTTACCACCAAGTAATAAGGATGCATCTTCTTTCTCAGCTACCTCAGATGTCGAAGATGTTTATGATCAACCACAGGAAGTAAAAGTTGTCGAAACAGGTCGAAGGGTTATAGAGAAAGATGTCTGTACTGTTGACTTCGATAAACAACCCTCGGCTTTTTCGTCAAGTCGCCCTTTAGGTAGGAGGGAGGAAAGTGGAACAAGTTCTGGCCCAACAGATAGGGAGAGATTTGAAGGGAGTAACTCTTACGGTGGTTCGGCATGTCAAAGAACTTACTCATTAAGTTCTCAAAGTTCAGTTGATATAGAAGAAAGAGTGCACAAGGTGTCACCACCTCGTCGAAAACCGACTAGAGAAGAAAATCCCGAGAAGATGGAGAACTGGATTAAGAATGATGGAGGGGGATCTGATTCATCTGCAACAAATTCCCGACAGGCGAATGCCGGCACAAATAATGTTAGACATAGACAGTATGATCCCGAGCCTCCTACGGCTGGGAATATCAAAGCAATACATGATGTAGGAAATCAATACGGTTCATTTTGTTTTATTTTAGTAAGGGCTCTTAGGATTTTCTTCATTCTGCATATACTTTTGGTTTGTTGCAGGAGGAAGAGGCCTTAGCTGCTGCTCACAGAAAAGAAATCGAGGATACAATGGAGATTGTTCGCGAAGTAAGTAACCTTAGCATTTACGTTTCATTACACAGACTTAGCAATGAACTGAATTAGCCATCTGATTCATTGCTCGTAAGTGCACTAGATATCTACGACATACTACAATGCCTTTTAAGTTCTTTTCCGGGTCGTGCTTCTCATGAATTACCAAAACCGAAGTCGATAAGCCGGAGATATTATCCTTGTTTGTTCACAGTTAACATGTTCATTGTGTTTTGCGGCCTTTGTTTCAGGAAATGAAGCTTTTGGCTGAGGTGGACCAACCAGGCAGCCAGATTGACGATTACCTTACCAAGCTGAGCTTTGTGCTTTCACGCAAGGCCGCCAGCCTGGTGAGCCTTCAAGCTCGCCTTGCCAGGTTCCAGCATCGACTGAAAGAGGAGGAGATACTGAATCGGAAGAGACTTCCTCGTTAAGGCAGTCTACTACATTAAAAATTTCTACAAATATATAAATTCTCGTAAACGAATCCTACTCGGTTCTGCCAGTCGATGCATGGAGCAGCTTTAGGGTCTTCAAGACGGAATTTCGCATTCGGTACAAATCTCGGGTCGTTCATGCCGGCATCAATGTCGATGTTCACATGTTTCCGGCTTATTTAGTGGCAACGAGGCACAGATACAGGTATATATCTGCGATGAATCTGATGCCTTTATTAATGGGGTGACAAAGGCAATGCATTGAGAAGTCTTTTGTAGAAAAATAGTGTACTTTTTTAAAACCTTTTCGTTCTTTATTTTGCTTTATAACCTCAAAAGCACATTCATTATTCATGTCATGTAATATTCTATATGGTCTTAAGAAATGTATAAATATCTACTTAAATATTTTACAAATGCTAAAATTGTTCCTTTTTGTCAATTTTTTTTATAACCATCCGTGTTCAATTTAGACCGAATATTACAGAAATATATTATGGCGTTGGCCCTCCCAATTTAATATGTTTCATTCACAATATTAAGATTCAAATTTTTAATCTTATTTAAAAAATCTAAATTTCATCTTATTAAACTAATTGATAATTATAAAAAATGAAAATGATTGTACGTCATTGGTTATAAATGAGACCGCAAAAGAAACAAAAGTTATTTTTACCTTTTCTATATGGAAAATATTGGATGCAGTATAAATTTTAGTTTACAAGCATAAACTAATTTTAGGGGTTAGAGTTTAGAGTTTAAGAAGGTTTAAATTTAGAGTTTAAGGTTTGAAATTTAGGGGTCCAAAGTTAAGGATTTAAATTTTAAAAATTAAATAAGCATGCTTGTAGAAAAAAAGCTTTCCACTCTCTTCGCATCAAATAAAAATGTTTTGATAAATGTCTCGGTGGAAAAAGAGATATTCATCCGCTTTGTCTGTAAGATGTGTGCATTACCAAAAGATTAATAATATATACAAACAGATACTACATTGTAATCACCGAATATTAAAAAAAATTAATCATAGAGGGGAAAAGATTGAAAATTTTGTTAAAAATAAAAGTTTCACCTTTGTTTTACAAGTTTGCATCTCATAAGTCATAACTCATGCTGCCTAAAACTCTAAGTTAATGCCACCATTTGTATATCAGATAATTTTTCAAAAATCAATTCAAGCTCATATGTTTACTAATAATTATACTATATTCTCAACTTTCATAAACTACAAGTTCTGACCATAAAAAGACCAACTTTACAGTTTTCATAAAGTAAAAGTAGAAGGATGGGATTTAACAATTTTCTTGGATTCTGCACTGATTCCATTGGCAAGTGATACAATGAGTTTTGTCTGCACTTTTATCATATACTTGACCTAAATACAAATTCACCACTAGGGAAAAAAAATAAAAATACAAGAATCACAGTTACTTAAATGATCAGAACCTTCCGCGAAATCTCTAAATACACGAGAAACCATAAAAATGAACATACTCGTATCCGAAGCTCTCACCCGAGTCCGATTAACACCTAGACAAAAAAACACCTTTGTACATCTGCTTTGTTTGATTTCAGACAAGCTGCACAACAGCAGCTATTCTCAAAGCCCCGTTTTGTAGAAGATCAGCAAGTTCATCAAACAACAAAGCTGTCCTCCATCCCCAGCCTTTTGGAGCTTTCGGTAAAAGAGTTCCCCTCTGTTTGAAGCTCCCGAACACCGTTACTTCTCGCTTTGATGGACAAATTAGCTGGAAAAATGAAATGTATCAAATCGGAAGCGTTAATTGAATTTTTTTTTTCTTTCGGCATAAAGTTCTTTAACTTACAAGGCGATGTATTAAAATCTAGATTGAGTAATATAATCTAGTACCTGATAACGAGCGGTGACCTTTTCCCGAGAATCGATATACATGTGAACCTGAAAAGTGAAAGTGAAAACAGGATGTTCCTAATTATTCAAAAGCTCTAATTACACTTAATAATCAAACAATAACAAAAGCAGAAAAAGATTGTTCTCCATGAATGAAATAAAAGACCATCTCATGATTAGGTGAAACCGGGATGACCTTTCTAAGAGAGTCGGTTATCTCAGCTTTCCGACGGTGAAGAAACAATCCTGAAGTGGGAGGAAAATGGGTTGAGAAAACAATTGCAAAATCATCTTTAATGATCTCGAAAAACAAAGGATAAGTTTTCGAGATTGAGCCTTCCGTTATAACATTACCTAGAGTCCTGCGTCCTTGAGGATCTTCATCATTGAAGGCCTGGACACTAACCTGTAAGTTGAAATGGATATTATGATGCAAACCTTCACACAAACATGGAATATGTAATCGAAAAGCTATAACATCAAGAAATTCTATAAGCAGGGGAATTAGGAGCCATTTCAGAACATTCAAAACCAGAACATCGGGTTATAGATTTTGTGATTTTTGTTTTTGGTTTCAACATTTTCTTTCAGAAAAAAGAATCGATAGTACTTGGATTATATATAAGATATTAAGACAGTTGTGGGAAGTAAATCCGTTCTGAAGGTTCTGAAAGGGTTTTTCATATTCAAATACCTTCCACAATGAACCAGCGTAAAAGAACTCGGGAGAGTGCTTGACTTGACCATCACTGAGCCTGTGCACATCCTCAAATTCAACCCTGTACAGCCAGCGAAAGATTTACAGAACATTATTGGAAATAGTCTTCGACTCGTAAGTCAAAAATAAAAAGAAACAGAAAATGCTGAGACAAGATAGATGGATTTGAACAAAGGCACTATACAACGAATTAAACAGCCCCTAAAACCCAACCAATGAGATCTTGCTTCTTTTGAATATAATTACGTCATATGTTAGAAACAAGATCAAGAATGCCAAACCTATTAATCAGTAATATCGGTAAAATTATTACTGAGAACAAGTTATCTCCTAAGAAATAGTTAAAGCACAAGACCCCATGTGGAATAATTTCCACCAATATTGTATGCACCAACCTTCACAGTTCAGAGAAGCACAGACCAACAGTTGTGTAACAAGAAACAACTTACCCAAAACGAAAGGAAGGGAAGTGACTCAGAGGGGTTTTCAAGTCCAAAGATATAGAAGAATTAGTTGCATTCTCCCAATCAATTCCAATGGCATGCTCTGGTGACTCTAACATCTGCATGGCAATCCCACCAGTAGCTGGCCCTGCAATGGAAGTTTCAGGCACTTTGTCATGTGAGTCCATCTCGGAACTCCTCTCTGTTTGTTCTGCATGAACATTATTACTTCCTTCTTGGCTTAACTCCACCAGAGCTGTTAAGCCACCTCCAGACATATCTCCATTATGGTCGGCTCTAGCCTCTGAATCATCATTAGCAAGAGACTGCTGGCCATTTCTGTTGCCAATACCAAAGGGCACACGGGAAAAGACAAAACGTGTTGGAGTCCACGAAGTGGCAGGAACAAACGTAGCACCAGACCCGATACCTGCAAGCCCATCATTAGCCCCCCTAACCTGCACTCTTACCGGCCTAAAGAGGCCATTTCCTTCATCTGGAGCATTGTCAGCCATATATACATTTCCAATGTTGCCAGTTAGATGATTTTGATCATGCTCTGGCATGTAATAACCAGTAGTAGCTACTCCATGTGGGTACCCAAATGGCTGCCTGCAACTGCATTGCATACTAGTAAGGCAGCAATTTTTGCATGTGTCAACTCCAATTTCTTGCACCCTCTGGTGTAATAGCATCTACATTACAGACATACAAATAAATAAATGCAATCAAATTCTTATCAAATCCAGAAGCAGCAACCAAAGTTTTAAGAAATTCTAAATGCATATATTAGAAAGGGGGACCCCAAAAAGGAGAGGGGAAAAACTCTCTACTATATAATCTAAAAGACTAAAACCCATTCATCAATGTCAATTGTGTTTATAACTAGAATAACCGTTAATATGTTGATATATCCAGCTTCCAAGAAGTATTTCTTAATACAGCACAATAACAGAAATGGCAACAAATTGGTACAGAAAACAAACCTGCAGCCAAAGGCCATCATTCAGAGCTTTGCAAGGGAAACCTAATTCTTCAAGTTGTTTCCTCACATTCAAGAGTGCCTCAAAGGACATGTTGCAATATAGAAGAGAACCCCCTTCAAATATATTGACGAAAGCATCATATTCCTCACCACGTACCCCGCAGTTCCCTTTTGCATAGCTTTTCACCTGTCTTTTACCCACAACCCTGCCACCCCAAGAAAGAGAAGCCATGCCACATCTTCCCCAATCATTCAACATGAGTCCACTATCCTCGGAAGGGCAATGCTTTGATTGATTGCTTGCAAGCCAATTATTGTTATTCAACTGGTAACATGAACCTTCCTCAGATGGCCCCTCCATAGCCATTCGCCCACTCGTTCCATCACCAATTGGCATTTCAACATACGAACGTGAAGTTCTTATCCCCTCTGAAAATGAGCTACTTATTGATGAAGACTGATCTATGTTGCAGGGGTACGTAGGTTCTGAGCGAGCATATTTGGGTCGCTGAACCTGTTGGTCAGAAATAGATACTCCTGCCGGTATGTCAACTACACAACCTGCAAGATCAACCGGGAGCTTCTGAACAGTCTTGTAGTGCTCTTGGTCATCTCTTAAACTTAGGCATCCCAATTCGGATTCCAATTTCTTACCATGAAAGCTATCAACCAAGGTTTTTCCCTTTCCTTTGGAAGACTCAAGAGAAGTTCCCACATCCATCTCAGGAGAGTGATTTCCTTGACCAGATCTTTCAGGCTGGTAAAAAGAACCTTTTGCAAGGAGGGCGTACAATGCTAGCTCAAACCTTTCATAAAAAGGTCAATGTATCATCCAACAATATAATCACAAACCACAAAACCCAAATTTAGCTACAGGGCTGTCAACACATCTTACCGTTTTTCTTCACTAGGTACCCACAGCTCATCAGAGGTCAGCAATGCATGTAAAGTCTGAGACGAAAGTTTAGGAAGCACCTGTTCATGATGGGGAAAACCCAATGACCAATAAGATAAGCATACTGGAAAATTCATAACAAATAACATTCACCATTAACCTACAATTGAGGAAAAATGTTTTGGCTTCTTAAAATTCATTTTCTCGTTTTCTAGTTAGTTCCTCTACAATTTAGTCATGCACGATAGAAACACCAAAATCACGGTCTTTTAAGCTTTACCTCTTTCAATTCCATGGCACCACTTTGGCACAGATAGCCCCAGCAAGCATTCTTCACCCGTTCTCCATGTATCCCATAATCTTGACTCTCCGCAAACACCTACATTTACATCCAAATTGCGATTAAAAAAGCAGAGACAAAAAATAAAAATGGAATTGTTAAATCATAGTTCAAACCTGATATGCTAAGAAATTCGAAGTCCAGAGCTCAGATATAATAAAATCCGTACATATAGCACATAAATCCTGCAATCAGTTTCAAAATCCGAAACAAATAAACAAATATATATTAAATTTAATTCATTAACTCTAAAATAATCAATTAAAAAGAAAACATCAACTCTTTTAAAGGACCTGAAGATCGAGAAATGAAGCAGCAGCTAAAACGCGGAACGCATTATTATCATTAAGCTTGGGGTGGTGTCCGTACAAATAAGCCAACGCGACCGCAATCGCCTCGCCGTTAACGTTGCTATCGTCGACGTTTAACGTTACAACCGGAGAATTAGCTTCTTTCCAAGGCCCGTGCAGCATATTCCTCAATTCAAAATAAAAAATAAAATTAATTTTAAATTATCGAAAATTTAGAACTTAGGTTTTATTTTTTTTTTAATTTTTGTTCGTTTTCGAATTTTTAATTTTGTCTTAATTTTAAACCTGAAGTAGGAGCTACGAGAGAGGATTAAGCGGTGGAGGTGGTAGGTGGATCCCATGGCGTTAACGACAATGTCGGAGAATGAACCGCCGTTGAAACCTTCCATTTGGATGTGTTCGCAAAGGGAACTGAGGTTACAATCGGAGGCTCTGAGTTCGCTGCTGCTCCGGTCGTTATCGGTGTGCTGTGGCGGCGGCGGAATCGTCATTTTCAATTGCTGGTGACGGTGGTGCGTCGGAGGTCCGTACGATCTGTGCTTCGAAAATTGCGGTTCCATCTGAAAGGTCGTCGTTTAAGATTCATGAGGAAGAGAAAGTGGCAGCCATCGATAAACATTAAAAAAAAAATAGATCTTTTCTTTTCTAGTCAACATTGAAGATTTAAAAAAATTACTTATTTAATTTTTTAAAATTTTAATAAGAATTATATAAAAAATAATTTTTTAGATTTTTTTTTCTAGTTAATTTTGTGGATTACATTAGCTGATAGTAGATTATATTAGCTGATTGTATACAAGTATTTGGTAAAATTAACTGATAACTGATAGCTACTTAATTATTTAAACAAACAAAATAATATATAAGGACATAATTATATTTGATACTTGTTTGAATAGTTTATTTTTATCATATATTTAAATAGTTTATTAGTTATCAATATTTTGTATCTATTAATATTAGGGTAAAGTACACAGACGGTCACTAAACTTTAATAAAAAAACAAAATGGTAATCAAACTTTCAAAAATCACGAAGTAGTAATTAAACTTTAGATTTTGAAACAAAACGGTAACTGAGGCGTTAAACCCCGTTAACCTCTAACGAAAATCTGACTGAATATGCTACATCCCACCCCATTTTCCACCTCATATTTAAAAAAACAATTCAGCCAAATTTCTATAATTGTAGCAGAGCATTTCAGTTAGATTGGCAGAGAATTGATGGAAATAGTTGAACATTTTATCAAAACTGTTGTTGCTTCTTCTTTCCCTTCTCCTTCCCCTTTTTCTTCTTCTTCTTCTTTATTTTGCCCACCATTTTTAGTTTTTGAAGCTCAACTCGATTCAACAATTTATCAGATCCAGCCTCAGTTCAATTTCTAAAACAGTCAATCCGCCGTGAACCATAACCATACGGTCAGGTTTTTTAGCCCCAAACCAATCCCAATGAAACATACGGTTTCACTGCCGAAACCCACCAAGCTTTACCGGGGTGTTCGTCAACGCCACTGGAGAAAATGGGTCGCAGAGATCCGGCTACCTAAGAACCGGACACGTCTCTGGTTAGGCACTTTTGAAACCGCTAAGAAAGCAGCCTTGGCTTATGACAAAGCGGCCTATAAACTAAGAGGTGACTCGGAGAGACTCAACTTCCCTAACCTTTGTAACATCCTAAAAAATTAGCCTAGAAGATTAGAGATCTAAATAAATGATTAGATGACGTATTAGATTAAATTTCCTAAATTACTGAATTGGAAATTGATTCAATAAGGACCAAATTGATTTTTAAAGAAAATTTCAAGAACTCGGTTAATTAATTCGTGACCAAACCGAACAAGAAAGAAAACATGAAGCTTGCATGCTAAAGTAAAAAATTCATAGGTTAATCTTGAATTAACATGAAATGATAGAATTATTAAGGGTATAATCAAAGGGATATTAGTTGAGACATGACTTGATAGTCTCATCTCGTTAAATGTGTTCCCTCTCCCTCTTCCCTAACCGGCCACTCTAACCCACCAAACTAAGCAACATTTTGTTCATTCACACACACTTACAAACACAAATTGAGAGGAAAACTAGAGAGCTTTCGGTGAAGAAGATAATGGCTTGCATGGCATAGAAATCGGTCTAGAAAATTCAAGGAAAAATCGGAAGTAAATAGCTTTCTCTCTATAGCTTTCGAATATGTTAAAATTCTTGGAAAATTAGTGGTGTTAATGTCTTTATAAAATCATGAAAGTGATTAAATTAAGGGGATGCTGCTGGAAAATCTAAGAACATAAGAAACCTTAAAAAAAAATTGGATGATAAAAGCTTATGAACATGCAAGAGCAAACATAGACAGATTTGATAATTTTAAGAACATGTAACTTTAGAAAATTGTAGAAAATTAAGTAGTTGGAATTTCATGATGAAATTTTGATATGTCATACTTTGATATGTATAGTTTGATAGAAAAATTATAAATCAGAGATTTGATAACTGTGGTGAAATCTGGAAACTTGATTCGAACAACATGTAAAATTGTCCAGCAATGTTCTTAGCTGGACAGTGAACTTTGAAAAGTTGTAGAAAATAAACTACTTGGAGTTTCGATATGAAATTTTAATATGATGAAATTGAACATGTTAATTGAATTTAGAAACAAACGGTGATTAATTTGGAATTATATGCTGGAAATGAGAAACAGTTTAAGTTTAGTGGTCAAAACAGTATATAAAATAAATAGGAGAAATCGAAGGACAAGTGAGAAGTTGAAATTGTAAAATTAAATGAAAAGAAAGGTGGTAATGTGATTAGTAATCTGTGAAAAATGTAATTCATATGAATTAGTAAGCAAATTGAAAGTTTAAACACTAATAAAAAGGAAATTGGTGAGATTAGATTTTGTCATGTTCGAACTATAATAAATATAAGGACTAAATTGAAATCAAAATAAAATTCAGCTTTGAAATTTAATGAATAGAATTCTGAAAATTTCTCTATTATTTGGCTTAAATGCATTAGATCCTAGAGGTGAAAGAGTTGAGGAAGAAACCGTACCTGGAACGGCTGCGGATCGAGCAAAAGGCCTTCGAATCCAGAGCTAGCTTGGCGAACTGTGAGTGAAACAAATTAGAGTTGAGATTAGAGTCTCAACTACCTTTAATTTGATGTTAGCATATATGTTGAGCATGAAATTGGACTAATTAAATGTTGGTAAATGATAAGGGAAGAAGGAATAAAGGAATTTGGATTTATTGCATGTGCTATGTGATTTTGTGATCTATGTGCTTGAATTGGGAAATTGATATTGCTATGTTGATTTCGAATCTGATTAGAAGTATATTGGACTGATTTTGGATGAAATTGAAATGCTGATTATTGGAATTTTTTATATTGATAATGTTTGTTCGATGAATTGATGATATTGTGATTGATATGTGATCAATTAATGATCTTACATGATATGAGTGTGTTTGATAAGTTCAATTGAATATTGAGCTATGAAATGTGAGATTGAATTATATGATATGAAATGAAATGGTGCATATGCTGATTTGAAGATATGCGAATTGAGATTGCAAATTATTATATGTTCATATGTGATAACATGTCATTGGAATTGAAATCATGAGAAAGGAATTGAAATGATTAATTATGCAATTCTGAAAATCTGATTGAATAAGTATATGATTGAAATTAAATGTCAATAAGCAAAGCCCTTGGTGTGTACAGTCTGTCCAGGTAGTACGGCTAGCCTAGAGTCTTGAGCTCGATAAGAAAATCGGTACGTTAGTGTACTCGATATTGTGGTACGTAAGTGTACCTTCTTGCTTAATGTCTGCGGACATTATGATATGTGATACGATGATATGAATTTGGTACGTGGTACCTATTATATGGTGAATTTGATTCACACTTCAGTTATATGTGACTCGAATACCTAGCTTACTATATTATCCAAGGCATTACAAATTGAATTAATAAGAAATTAAAGTATTGAAATCCGAAATTGAAATTCTTGATTGGGTGAATTTCTTGAATTGGATGGTAGCATGTCAATTATAAATTATGAAATTAATTGATTCTCTGCTACAATTTGCTGCTGCTTGTTAATTGAAATTGCCACTGATCGAATATATGAAATTGAATTATGCATTTCAAATCGAGTATGATAATTGAGAAATTGATGAATTGATTTTTAAATCCATGTCAATGGTATGCGATTGAAATAAAAATGTTATCATTATTAGTCCTTGAATAATTCGAATAGGATAATAATGGTATCTTAATTTGTTGTAATTGACTGTTAAATGTTTGATATATTGTGGTAATCAATTTGAATGTTAGCATTGTTAAATAATTGACTGCGAAATTGTGATGATTGTTTTGTGCTATTCGAATGGAATAGAAATGTATATGATTAATTTAAAATGAAATCTATGGTGTGATCATTTGGAAAATTAAATGGAAAGAAATTAGATTAAGGTTTCCTCACTAAGTACTAGAAGTACTTACCACTCGAACCCTTCCTTCCTTCCCAAAATTTCAGGTTCTAGCTTGTTGATCTACCACCTGTTATCTCCCTACTCGAGGATTAAGTATGCCATTTGTTATCTTTGTCGTGCTCATATTGGGTGGTTTAGCGGTCTACATGCTAGTGCAGTTTGCATTAATGGTGATGTTTATGAACCATTTCTTTAGTAATGTATAAACTTTATAAGAAGTTTCCCTTCATTTTGATATGTAATTAAGGGGTACATAGTTTGGGGTATAGATCGCCCGAGTATATGTTTTAGGGCTTGATTCTTTTTGTTGGATTTCTTTTTGTATAGGCAATCTATAGGTTGGTCGTTCATAGTTACCCCGGGTAGTTATTTTGTATAAGGGAAACTAAAATACTATGGATGTTGTTATTCGGATATGATTATATGTATGAAGTATGAATCAGTTAGCTCTACAATTTGAATTGTACTTATAGACTAACATGGAAATTGATTTAAAAAGGACTAAGGCACAATCGAATGAATTAAATTATTGAAATTAGACTATGTATGTGATAATCGAATTGTATAGAATTGAATTGGAAGCATTCGAATGGAATAAATTTAATGAGATCGAATTGTAAATGTATAGATTTAAATGTATACAACATTAGAATGAAACTTGTAACTCAATAAGATTGTGTTTAAAAGTATAAGATAAATAAATGAATTAGATGTGCCCACCTAGATATCAATAGCATTATGTTATGAAACTTATGCATGGTAAATGTGTAGTGAAGGTATTTGAAATAGTTGAATATACATGGTTAGTGAATGATTTTAAAATAGCTAAATTATAAGGATGTAATAAAAAAATTACACGCAAAAGTTACCCTTCCGCTGCCTAATACGAATCTGAATCACATGTTAATATAACGCTCCTTTCCCCTAATCCGGGGTGAGGGGTGTTATATAAAGTGGTAATCAGAGCTTTTTAGGTTAAGTCCTAAAAGTCTAATCGAGTCTGCATGCATCTGCACTGTTTTAGGTATGCCACCCATGAATTGCATACAAAGATAATTGTATTGAGCTTTCTGATCTTCTTGTTGTTTAAATGAATGATAGAAAAGGACGGACCCAAAGGACCCAAAGAATGGAGCTCACATGAATCTTCGAGCGAAGGTGAAAGTGTGAGATTGGGTGATAATCCACCAACTCGAACTGAAACTCCAAGAAAGGAGAAAAACAAAGAGCCTGCTCAGATTACCGAGCAAATCACCAAAAAGCCTGCTCAAGTCACTGAACGGATCACTAAAGAGCATGTTCAGATCGTTGAGCAATCCGATAAAGAACATGTTCAGAACACAGAACAATTCAATAGAGAGTCTGTTCAGACTGTTGGGCACGAACAGCCTCCACCTGAAAATCCTATGGTTCAGTCTGCCCAAAGGGAATGTCTCCTCAGCATGAAAGAGATGTTCAATCAACTTCTGACAAATATGAAACAAGAACAACCTACTGTTTCTGTCCCTGTTGCACCTAGCAGAGCACCAATAGATAAACTTTCTCAGCATCGAGCCTACACTTTTGCTGGTACTAATGAAGAAAGACCAGAAGATGCAGAGTACTGGCTTGAAAACACCACCAAGGTGGTAACCTGACAGTTACAGTGCTCCGATGACCATAAATTGGAGTGTGATGTGGCTCTGTTAGCTGATGAAGCTATGGATTGGTGGGAAACCACTACTCTAACTGTCCCAACTAAACTGGTGACGTGGGAGTTTTTCATTGAAGAGTTCAAAAAGAAGTACATCAGTGAGCAGTACTTAGCTGAAAGAAGAAAGAGATTCTTGCACCTCAAACAGGCCAATCATCCTATTGAGCAGTATGTTGCAAACTTTTGCAAGTATTTCAAATACGGTGCAGAATACATTAAGACCGAGGCTGATAAATGCCAAATGTTCATTGAAGGTATGAATGATGAACTAAGTCCAATCTTCATTGCTTTGGGAATCAATGATTTCCAAAATCTTGTTAATCGGGCTATTGCAACCGAAGCTAGAATGAAAGCTGCTGAAAAACGAAAAGGGGGCAATAAACCTGAAAAAAAGCAGAAACGAGACGACAAGTCTCAGTGGCAGTTTAAGAAGACTAAATTTCAGAAAGAATGGTCTTCTAATTTCACTTCTGCTCCGAGGAGCAATTTCACTTCTAAACCAGCTACATTGATCAGATCCTCAGTACCGACTATGTCAGTTAATAGTACGGGAAATTCTGAAAAGATTCCTCCTTGTAAGTTCTGTCAGAAACCACATCGTGGTTAGTGCAGACTTCAGGCAAATCTATGCTATGCTTGTGGTGGTGATGATCACTACATTAAAGACTATCCTCAGAAGCATGAATTTATGCCAGCTCGTAACACTGTAGTTCCTAGTCCGACATCCTCTAATCGGAATAGGAATGCCAAGTCAGCCCAGCCGAGTTACCAGAAGAAAGGCAAGGGTACTCATTCTAATGCTACTACTCATCAGGAATCTCGAGCACCTGCTAGAGTTTACCACATTCGTGATAGAGATGATGAAGAGTCTCCTGAAGTGATTGCAGGTACCGTTGAGCTAAACTCACATCCTGTTTATGCCTTAATAGATTCGGGATCCACTCATTCATTCACATGTCTGCCTATAGTAAAAAGGTTGAAGCTAGAACCTGAAATTGTGAAAACAAGTCTGATAGTTTCAAACCCTTTAGGAGGGAATTCGAACATTAATCTAATATGTAGAAATTGTTCATTGCATATTAGCAATATGCCATTCTCTATTGATCTCTACATATTACCCTCCTGTGAGTTCGACCTAATTTTGGGTTTAGATTGGTTAAGTAAACATGAGGCTTGGGTAGATTGTAAAAATAAAAGATTGTATCTTCAGGGTTTAGGAAAAGAATCCATACTCCTGATTGATAAAAAGCCCACATCCATTTTTGCATCCATGGTCTTACGAGATCAAATTGAATTTAGAATATCTGAAATGTCTGTTGTTTCTAAATTCATTGATGTGTTTCCCGAGGAACTACCTAGTTTCCCTCCGACTAGAGAAGTTGAATTCGGGATTGAAATACAGCCTGGCTCAAATCCGGTGTCTATCACTCCGTACCGGATGGCACCTCTTGAGTTAAAAGAATTGCAAAAGCAACTCTAAGAGCTTCAGGACAAGGGTTTCATTCGACCTAGCACTTCTCCTTGGGGTGCACCTGTTCTGTTTGTAAAGAAGAAGGATGGAGCGATGCGTCTTTGCATTGACTACCGTCAATTGAACAAGATCACAATCAAGAACCGATATCCACTCCCAAGAATAGAAGATCTGTTTGATCAACTTAGGGATGCTTCAGTATTCTCAAAGATCGACCTGCGATCTGGATACTATCAAATGAGAGTTAAAGAGGAGGATGTGTCAAAAACAGCCTTCCGAACTCGTTATGGCCACTATGAATTTCTGGTAATGCCTTTCGGAATAACAAATGCTCCGGCGGCATTCATGGATCTCATGAACAGAGTGTTCAAGCCTTATCTTGATAAATTTGTGGTCGTCTTCATTGATGACATTCTGATCTATTCTCGCAATCGAGAAGAACATGCTGATCATCTCTGCATTGTCTTGCAAACTCTCCGGGAACGCCAGTTATTTGCAAAATTTTCCAAGTGCGAGTTCTGGTTATCATAAGTATCTTTCCTTGGTCATGTAATTTCTGCAGAAGGAATTAAAGTTGATCCAAAGAAAATTCAGTCAATCATGGATTGGCGACCTCCCAGAAATGTCAGTGAAATACGGAGTTTTCTTGGTCTTACTGGTTATTATAGAAGATTTGTCAAAGGATTTTCCTCTATAGCCTTACCTTTGACTAAACTTCTTCGTAAAGACCAACCATTTGAATGGTCTGAAAAGCAACAGAGAAGCTTTGACCAACTCAAAACAGCCTTGACTCATGCCCCAGTTTTAATCCAACCAGAACCGGGCAAAGACTATACAGTGTACAGTGATGCTTCATATGCGGGTCTTGGATGTGTTTTAATGCAAGGTGACAATGTGATAGCTTATGCTTCACGCCAATTGAAATCTCATGAATTGAAATATCCAACGCATGATCTCGAACTTGCTGCTATCGTGTTTGCTCTCAAAATATGGAGACACTACTTGTATGGTGAAAAATGTTATCTGTTCACCGATCGCAAGAGCTTAAAGTATCTCCTAACTCAGAAAGATCTGAATTTGAGACAACGCAGATGGATGGAATTGTTGAAAGACTGTGATTTAGTTATTGACTATCATCCAGGAAAAGCCAATGTGGTTGCAGACGCCTTGAGTCGTAAACCGACATAGGGTAAAATTCCTAATCCTTGATCCTTAAGAAAATAAAAATTTAATATGTCTGCAATAATAATTCTGTCTAAATTGTTAAAATTATTCTTGTAGCTCCAACTGCTATCAACGCTCATCTTCGAGTGTATCAAAAGCAAGGATTTCTATCCAAACTTCAAATTCAGTCCAGTCTCATTTCAAGGATTGAAAGTCTTCAGAAAGCTGATCCAGAACTTCAGGATATTATTTCCAAACTGGATACAAAGTCTGGTGAAGGATTCCGTATTCACACAAACGGTCTTCTCTATTTCAAAGATAGAATCTGTGTTCCAAATGATGAAAGCTTGAAAAGATATCTTCTGGAAGAAGCACACCAGAGTTCTTTCTCGGTCCACCCTGGATCGGTTAAGATGTATAAAGATCTCAAATCATTGTATTGGTGGTATGGTATGAAAGCGGCTATCAATGATTTTGTATCTAAATGTCTCAATTGTCAAAGAGTCAAAGCTGAACATAGAGTTCCCACCGGACTACTCCAACCACTTGTACTGCCACAATGGAAATGGGAACAAATTACTATGGACTTCGTGACTGGTCTTCCTTGTTCTCCCAGAAAGTATGATGCTATTTGGGTAATTGTTGACCGATTTACCAAATCGTCACATTTCATTCCTATTCGTATCAACTACAGTTTGGAGACTTTAGCCAATCTGTACATTCAAGAAATAATTCGGCTACATGGAATTCCTATATCCATTGTCTCTGATCGTGATCCGAGATTTACTTCCAGATTTTGGAGAACTTTGCAAAGAGCTATGGGAACTAAATTGAATCTAAGCACAGCTTTTCATCCGCAAAGTGATGGTCAGTCCGAACGAGTAATTCAGATTCTTGAAGACATGCTTAGAGCTTGCATAATTGACGTTGGGAAGAATTGGGAGAAATCTCTACCCTTAGTGGAATTTGCCTACAACAATAGCTATCAGTCGTCTATTCAGATGGCTCCTTTTGAAGCTTTGTATGGCAGAAAATGCAGAACTCCTCTGTGTTGGTCTGAGCTTAGTGAAAACAAAGTGTTGGGACCACAACTGCTCAGAGAAACTGAAGAGAAAGTTCAAATCATCCACTCTCGTCTGAAACAAGCTTTTGATAGACAGAAAGCCTACGCTGATATGAAACGAAGAGACATTCAGCATAATGTGGGAGACAAGGTCTTTCTCAAAGTCTCCCCATGGAAGAAAGTGTTTCGGTTCGGAAAGAGGGGAAAACTCAGTCCTCGCTTTATTGGACCTTTTGAAATTTCAGAAAGAATTGGCCCAGTGGCTTATCGACTTGCACTTCCCAGTGAGTTTGATAAAATCCACAATGTCTTCCATATGTCAATGCTCAGAAAGTATAGATCCGATCCATCTCATATCTTAGAGCCGGAAGAAGTAGAGCTAAATCATGACTTGTCCTATGAAGAGGAACCGGTTCAAATTCTGGATAGGGAAATCAAAAGACTGAGAAACAAAAATGTTGCACTGGTTAAAGTCTTGTGGAGAAATCACAAGATGGAAGAGGCAACATGGGAACCTGAGGAAACAATGCAAAACCAGTATCCCCATTTGTTCAATTCAGGTAAGAATTCGAGGACGAATTCTTTCTTTAAGGGGGGAGAAATGTAACATCCCAAAAAATTAGCCTAGAAGATTAGAGATCTAAATAAATGATTAAATGACGTATTAGATTAAATTTCCTAAATTACTGAATTGGAAATTGATTCAATAAGGACCAAATTGAATTTTAAAGAAAATTTCAAGAAGAACTCGGTTAATTAATTCGTGACCAAACCGAACAAGAAAGAAAACATGAAGCTTGCATGCTAAAGTCAAAAATTCATAGGTTAATCTTGAATTAACATGAAATGATAGAATTATTAAGGGTATAATCAAAAGGATATTAGTTGAGACATGACTTGATAGTCTCATCTCATTAAATGTGTTCCCTATCCCTCTTCCCTAACCGACCACTCTAACCCACCAAACTAAGCAACATTTTGTTCATTCACACACACACTTACAAACACAAATTGAGAGGAAAACTAGAGAGCTTTCGGTGAAGAAGATAATGGCTTGCATGGCATAGAAATCGGTCTAGAAAATTCAAGGAAAAATCGGAAGTAAGTAGCTCTCTCTCTATAGCTTTCGAATATGTTAAAATTCTTGGAAATTAGTGGTCTTAATGTCTTTATAAAATCATGAAAGTGATTAAATTAAGGGGGATGCTGCTGGAAAATCTAAGAACATAAGAAACCTTAAAAAAAATTGGATGATAAAAGCTTATGAACATGCAAGAGCAAACATGGACAGATTTGATAATTTTAAGAACATGCAACTTTAGAAAATTGTAGAAAATTAAGTAGTTGGAATTTCATGATAAAATTTTGATATGTCATACTTTGATATGTATAGTTTGATAGAAAAATCAGAGATTTGATAAATGTGGTGAAATCTGGAAACTTGATTCGAACAACATGCAAAACTGTCCAGCAATGTTCTTAGCTGGACAGTGAACTTTGAAAAGTTGTAGAAAATAAACTACTTGGAGTTTCGATATGAAATTTTAATATGATGAAATTGAACATGTTAATTGAATTTAGAAACAAACGGTGATTAATTTGGAATTATATGCTGGAAATGAGAAACAGTTTAAGTTTAGTGGTCAAAACAGTATATAAAATAAATAGGAGAAATCGAAGGACAAGTGAGAAATTGAAATTGTAAAATTAAATGAAAAGAAAGGTGCTAATGTGATTAGTAATCTGTGAAAAATGTAATTCATATGAACTAGTAAGCAAATTGAAAGTTTAAACACTAATAAAAAGGAAATTGGTGAGATTAGATTTAGTCATGTTCGAACTATAATAAGTATAAGGACTAAATTGAAATCAAAATAAAATTCAGCTTTGAAATTTAATGAATAGAATTCTGAAAATTTCTCTATTATTTGGCTTAAATGCATTAGATCCTAGAGGTGAAAGAGTTGAGGAAGAAACCGTACCTGGAACGGCTGCGGATCGAGCAAAAGGCCTTCGAATCCAGAGCTAGCTTGGCGAACTGTGAGTGAAACAAATTAGAGTTGAGATTAGAGTCTCAACTACCTTTAATTTGATGTTAGCATATATGTTGAGCATGAAATTGGACTAATTAAATGTTGGTAAATGATAAGGGAAGAAGGAATAAAGGAATTTGGATTTATTGCATGTGCTATGTGATTTTGTGATCTATGTGCTTGAATTGGGAAATTGATATTGCTATGTTGATTTCGAATCTGATTAGAAGTATATTGGACTGATTTTGGATGAAATTGAAATGCTGATTATTGGAATTTTTTATATTGATAATGTTTGTTCGATGAATTGATGATATTGTGATTGATATGTGATCAATTAATGATCTTACATGATATGAGTGTGTTTGATAAGTTTAATTGAATATTGAGCTATGAAATGTGAGATTGAATTATATGATATGAAATGAAATGGTGCATATGCTGATTTGAAGATATGCGAATTGAGATTGCAAATTATTATATGTTCATATGTGATAACATGTCATTGGAATTGAAATCATGAGAAAGGAATTGAAATGATTAATTATGCAATTCTGAAAATCTGATTGAATAAGTATATGATTGAAATTAAATGTCAATAAGCAAAGCCCTTGGTGTGTACAGTCTGTACAGGCAGTACGGCTAGCCTAGAGTCTTGAGCTCGATAAGAAAAGCGGTACGTTAGTGTACTCGATATTGTGGTACGTAAGTGTACCTTCTTGCTTAATGTCTTCGGACATTATGATATGTGATACGATGATATGAATTTGGTACGTGGTACCTATTATATGGTGAATTTGATTCACATTTCAATTATATGTGACTCGAATACCTAGCTTACTATACTATCCAAGGCATTGCGAATTGAATTAATAAGAAATTAAAGTATTGAAATCCGAAATTGAAATTCTTGATTGGGTGAATTTCTTGAATTGGATGGTAGCATGTCAATTATAAATTATGAAATTAATTGATTCTCTGCTACATTTTGCTGCTGCTTGTTAATTGAAATTACCACTGATCGAATATATGAAATTGAATTATGCATTTCAAATCGAGTATGATGATTGAGAAATGGATGAATTGATTTTTAAATCCATGTCAATGGTATGCGATTGAAATAAAAATGTTATCATTATTAGTCCTTGAATAATTCGAATAGGATATTAATGGTATCTTAATTTGTTGTAATTGACTGTTAAATGTTTGATATATTGTGGTAATCAATTTGAATGTTAGCATTGTTAAATAATTGACTGCAAAATTGTGATGATTGTTTTGTGCTATTCGAATGGAATAGAAATGTATATGATTAATTTAAAATGAAATCTATGGTGTGATCATTTGGAAAATTAAATGGAAAGAAATTAGATTAAGGTTTCCTCACTAAGTACTAGAAGTACTTACCACTCGAACCCTTCCTTCCTTCCCAAAAATTTCAGGTTCTAGCTTGTTGATCTACCACTTGTTATCTCCCTACTCGAGGATTAAGTATGCCCTTTGTTATCTTTGTCGTGCTCATGTTGGGTGGTTTAGCGGTCTGCATGCTAGTGCAGTTTGCATTAATGGTGATGTTTATGAACTATTTCTTTAGTAATGTATAAAGTTTATAAGAAGTTTCCCTTCATTTTGATATGTAATTAAGGGGTACATAGTTTGGGGTATAGATCGCCCGAGTATATGTTTTAGGGCTTGATTCTTTTTGTTGGATTTCTTTTTGTATAGGCAATCTATAGGTTGGCCGTTCATAGTTACCCCGGGTAGTTATTTTGTATAAGGGAAACTAAAATACTATGGATGTTGTTATTCGGATATGATTATATGTATGAAGTATGAATCAGTTAGCTCTACAATTTGAATTGTACTTATAGACTAACATGGAAATTGATTTAAAAAGGACTAAGGCACAATCGAATGAATTAAATTATTGAAATTAGACTATGTATGTGATAATCGAATTGTATAGAATTGAATTGGAAGCATTCGAATGGAATAAAGTTAATGAGATCAAATTGTAAATGTATAGATTTAAATGTATACAACATTCGAATGAAACTTGTAACTCAATAAGATTGTGTTTAAAAGTATAAGATAGATAAATGAATTAGATGAGCCCACTTAGATATCAATAGCATTATGTTATGAAACTTATGCATGATAAATGTGTAGTGAAGGTATTTGAAATAGTTGAATATACATGGTTAGTGAATGATTTTAAAATAGCTAAATTATAAGGATGTAATAAAAAAAATTACACGCAAAAGTTACCCTTCCGCTACCTAATACGAATCCGAATCACATGTTAATATAACGCTCCTTGCCCTTAATCCGGAGTGAGGGGTGTTATAACCTTCGCCATTACGGCTCCCATATCGACGACAAGTTTGGTGATTACAAGTCCTTATAGTCCTCTGTCGATGCAAAGCTTGAAGCCATTTGTGAAAGCTTGGAACAAGACCAAAAGCAGGGGAAAAACAAGAACAAAAGCAAGAACAACAAGGTTGAAGAAAAGACAGTGAAGTTGGAGAACTCATCTTCATCTTTGTCTCTGGTCCCGTCGAAAAATAAGGTGTCAGTGCTTCTCCTTCGGAAACTTTTATGTTGTTGAAATTCCCTACGTATGGGATTGATTGGGATTCTATTTCTTAGAAAGTTCAATTTTTTCCCTTTGTATTGTATTTGTGTAAGCTCACTGCAATGGAGTTTTTGGCAGTTGCAGTGGCGAGTTATGATTAGGGTTCTTAGTTTTAATTTGTAAGAAAATCTCCATGGTTGTCTGCTCGTTTTTTTAAAGTGCTGAACCAAGGGAGAGATTTGTTATTTTTAAATATGACGTGAAATAAGGTAGAATTGTTTTTTTAAATATGAGGTGGAAAAAATGGTGGGATGTGGCATACCCAGTCAGATATCCGTTAGGGGCTAACGAGGTTTAACTTCCCAGTTACCGTTTTGTTTCAAAATCTAAAGTTTAATTGCTACTTCGTAATTTTTGAAAGTTTGGTTACTATTTTGTTTTTTTACCAAAGTTCAGTGATCGTCTGTGTACTTTACCCTAATATTAATTAGATTATGAAAAATATTTTTTTAAATAACATTACTAAGCATATTTTGAAGGATCTATATATTAATTTATTATTTATATAATTATTTTTAATACAATTTGATTAATTATTAAACTAAATATAAATATAAATGTGTGAGAATAAAAGAAAAAATATTAGTTTATAAATGTAACAATGTAAATACGTATGAGTGAAGAATTAAAATAGAAAAGGTTAAATTTAAGTTATTTGAAGATTTTTTATAATTGTTAAAGGTAAATGTGTCTTTATAATTCTAATGTCAACATTTAATTTCAAAAAGATCCTATTAACAATTTTTTTCAAAATTAGAGGTTTGATCTCAATCCGCTATTCATCAAACATTTAAATTAGCGAATTTAATTGGTCAAGCCTCTAATTTTAACTCAAACCTTCAATTTTCGCTCAAACTGCTATTTACTAAATATGGCCATAATTTAAATTAATTGGTTAGTAAATAGATATCAATAACTATATTATAATTATAGAATTTTAGGATGGATACAAATTATAATTTATAAATCATTGGCGAGTTTAAAATTGAGGAATTTGGCCAGATATTCCTTTTTGGGAATTTTCTTGGATAAATATCACCCTAAGAACAACATTTGAAAAAATATCTCCCATTCGACCCACGTAAGGGTAACTCGCGTTCTGCAGGATGCGATTTCTAAACTCTCGTTCTACAAGGTGCGACTTCAGTCCGATGTAGATTGTATTATCCGGTATTAATTTTTTTAAAAAATATATTATGAAGTCGCGTTCTACAGGACGCGACTTCCACGAGAATTTCAAACGAATTGGCGCAAATTTATCGTGATATATGCAAAAGTCGCGTTCTACATAACGTGACTTTTGCCTAATCTTGTTGTTTAAACAAAGCTTGATAGGCTTGTTTATGGTTAATTTGCATGGTCTTGGGGGATAATTATTTATGATTTTGATCTTTTACCTCATGTGATGCATATATCACGATAAATTTGCGACGAGTCGGTTAAAATTCTCGTGGAAGTCGCGTCCTGTAGAACGCGACTTCATTTTTTTTAAATTAATACCGGATAATATAATCTACATCGGACCGAAGTCACACCCTGTTGAACGCGAGTTTGGAAATCGCATCCTGCAGAACGCGAGTTATCCTTACGTGGGCCGAATGAGAGTATTTTTTCAAATATTGTTCTTAGGGGTATTTATCCAAAAAAAATCCCAAAAGGGAATTTCTGGCTAAATTCCCCGTTTAAAATGTAGATTAAAAAATAAATTGAATAGTCATCGGCAATAGTCTTAGTATTGGTTGTTAACCATCGGTAATCTTTCTTATTTCTTTGTTATATTATATTATATTATATTATATTTTACTTTTTTTAGATTTTGATAAGAATAATCCTGCCTTTGTGGCACGTCTTCTTCTGTCTTGTGACACGTTTTCATCTGTTTTTTGGCACATTTTTTGTTTTTTTTAATTTTTGTTTTTCTTAGGGTTAGATTTGACACCGCCTCGAATGATCAAGATGGCGCTTATTTGGTTATCATGTTGATCTTCCCTGCTTTGAACCCTTGAATTGGATTTGGATACACAATTTGTGTTCGTGGATAGTCTTCTCACGACGCTCTGCTCTGATTTTTTTGATATAATTGTGTGTGTAATATATTAAATATTAAATATTTTGGTTAATATAATTAATTCCGTTAATTTACCGATAATCGAACATTGAAAAAAATTAGTTGTTAACTGATCAAACACCTAATTAATCAACCAATTAACTAAAATTAAATTTCAGTTCGATCGATTAATTCGATTTTAAGTGAACAATGAACACAATTTGTAACCCCCTCGTCCCGGTCTGGTCGGATAACCGGTTCGAGTGGGCCACACGGGGAAAACCGAAGCGAAACCCGTTAAGGTTCCCCCTCGGTTAGCAACCCTATTTTTTTCATTAATTAATCTTGTCTAAATGCCTTATTAAGCCCAATGTGAAACACGACAGCGGAAACACAAACACCGTAGCAACGGCCAACCAAAACAGCACATTAAAACAACACATTTTCCCCTTTTAAACAGGTCGTATCGATACGCCTTCAGAGGGTATCGATACGCCTTGACCAAGGTCAACACCCTATGGTCAACATAAGAAGACCGTATCGATACTGCCCTCGAGCGTATCGATACGCCCTTCTCGGTCAACACCACTTGGTCAACTAGGTTGAACCGTATCGATACGCTTGGACACCGTATCGATACGCCATACACTCCACAACTCCCCAAGATTCCAGAGAGTTGGGACCGTATCGATACACCCCATGTATCGATACGCCCAGCCAAATCTGTGTTCTCCGAGCAAGGCCGTATCGATACAGCCCTTAGGCGTATCGATACGCCCTGCACTGTAAAACCACAAATGTTAGCTAAACGACCTCAAACACGACTCTAGATGCCATTTTCGACTCACCTAAGCATATACAAACATGTAAGCTCACATAATTAAGTCAAGGGAATCAATCAAACATTGACTAAAACACTCATACATAGCATTCTAGTTAAAGAGCAATTCATGCAATATTGGCATGCATAAGAACACAAGGGACCTTAAAAGGGACAAGACATCATGAAAGGCTTGCACACATACACAAGGCAACCTAAACATTCTAAAACATACCATCACACATCAAAGCATTCAACATAGCAACGCATCCATACAAAAGCAAGATATTAAGGAGTCTAAACATGCTCCTAGCAACCAACATCAACCACAAAGCATTACACATCCCATTGCTTAAACTATTACACGTTTAACATTGAAATCCATACTTGATGAAATCAAGCCAAAACCACACTTGGAGGCCCTCCGCTTGCCCGAGCAACCCACGAACTAAGGATCTGCAATGTTGAACAAAGAGAGCGTAAGCAGTGATGCTTAGTCAGGGTAAGCTCTAAAAACAAACCTCAACATTACAGGGTCCGAGCACGATCTAGCCAAGGTAACCACAATCATACCAAGGGTCCACAAGATAAAATGCATGAACAACATATCACATATATGCCATAACCATGAGCTCAACACTACCATACATGTAATCACATTTAAACATTCAATCAGCTCATATATCTCAACACATTGATACACATATCAATCAACATTGGCACCTAGTTAAGACTCAAATACACGGATAACCGTTGGACTCACATCCAACAACACAACCATTACCTGACGGTGGGATTACACTCATCACCGGTCTCGCGGAGGGGATTCCACTCATCCTCACGCCCCGTCGATGGGATTCCACTCATCACCGACAATATTTAAATACCATTTCCGGGCGTACCCGTACTCCTCCTTGGCGACTCAACGCCACCAAGGCCACGCGCGACTTTGACTCATGTGTACACACTAACATCCTAATGATCGATCATTTGTATTTAAGTTTACTAGTGCCAATATTTACTCGCTTCACATTACTCATTTCAACAACCTTGTGCTTAGCACGTATTCACCAACAACCATCATCATGCATGTCTCAAGCATCACAAGTTCAAATCTCATTTCACATGTATAAAGCAATATACATAGACATTCATACCACAATTCATACGAGACATACACAACCATATAATGAGTTCAACCAAAGGCTCTAGATCAAGTTTAGGATTAGGCTACCACCCTAATCCTAACTCTAGGTGGGTCTACCAAGCCCAACCTAGTCCACATACTCGAACCAACCAATTTAAAACCGTTTAAAACAATTAACCACTCACCTAAGCTTCCAAGCTCAAAGACCAAGCAAGCGACTCTTCTTCAATTTCCCAGATTCTCTTCCGATGCTTCACCGATGCCCAAACTTGACTCTAATCAATCCCAAACACAAACAAAACATCCACAATCAATATCTTGTCATCGAAATTAACCCGGATTACCATTTCCAAGCATTCAACACCCAAAATTAGACCAAAAACAGGATTTTCGAGCAGCCCTTAACACTCACTGAAAACTCTCATTTCAAGCACCCAAACAATCATCAATTGCAACCAAAATGATCCTCATATGTCATACTACCTACAGCCCCCAAAACCCAACATCAAACAGCCCCAAAACATACCTTAAAACCCTCCAAAACCCCCCTTGAAACACAATTCCGAAAATTTCCCCAAATCATTTGAAATTTATATATGTTATACCATTTGGTCTCTATATACTATAACTAAGCATATTAAATCAGATTACTCCATTTAACTACATAAAGTTCTCATTTTTTTATTCAAAACATTCAAAACCTCCATTTCTAAAAACTCCATGAAAATGAAAAAGAAGAGTACTTTCCCGAAGGGGAGGATGAGGGGAAGTCGAAAATACTCTTACCTTTCAAAACGGAGTTGAAATGAGGAGTAGAGGTGATGGAACAGTGATTCTCCAAGGAGAGAAGAAGGTAACGGTGGTTTTTTTTTTTGAAAGGGTGAAGGGAAGAAGATGAGAAGGGTGGGTGTTTATTTGACATGTGATAATTTTTGAAGCTCAAAAGACTTGTTTGCCCTTAATGAAATGGGGCATTTACAAGGGAGGTAAATTCATGGTTGAATGTGGTTTAATCTTAAAACGTGATTAACCCAAATTGATTAATTTTGAAAACAACTCGAAATATTATTTAGAGTATAAAACCGAGCCCAAAATAATATTAAAATATTATTTTCACCTAACCCCTAAACCCGGGTGTTACACAATTAATTAGGGGTGTTCATGGTAGGTTAACCGTACCATTTAGCATAAATGGTTGGTTAACCGTTATAGTCGTCATTAAAACGTAACCTAACCATTAAAAATGATTAACCATTAAATTTTAAACAGTTAATCGTTACTTAACGATACGGTTACAGGTTAACATGTAACCTATTACAAAAAAAAAATTCACATGTTCACTAATTCTTTTGAGAATAATGAAATTATCCTTCCGATAATTATCATATTAAAATTTTCAGAAAAAATATTTTAAATAGAGAAATTCTAATCACAAACTTTGTCTAAATAATTCTATAACGGTTAACTATTAATCATCATTTTTAGCCATTGGTTAATCAAATTGTTTAACCACGATAAATAACTAATCAATAAAATTTAATAATTATACCGGCTAACAGTTACGATTTATTTTGCACACGGTACTATCCATAACAATTCACCAATCATGATATAAACTAAGTACTTTAGATACAAATTCCGCATGCATCATACAAGTAAAATAAATTATTAATAATAATATGTTGTTTAAAATTTTCTAGGGTAAACTACATAAATGACCACCATATTATTGGTAAAGTCACGATTTGACCACCTTACTTTTTTCTAAGCAATTAAACCACCAAATTATTTAATTGGTTGCAATGTGACCACCAGCCGTTAAAAACTAACGGAAGGAGTGACGTGGCAGTTAATAAAATTGGTATAATTACACATTTGGTCCCCTCTATTTGTACATTTTATCAATTTAGTCCTAATTTTAATAAAAATAATAATTTTATTATTTAATTAGGCTACGACACGTGTCACCGTATTATTGGAGGACTTTATTTATATATTTTTAATTTAATAATTTTTATTTTGTTCCTCCAATCAGGTGTGACACGTGTCACCAGATTGAAGGAGCAAAATTAAAGAAAGAAGCACCTTGCCTCCAATGGGATTCAAACTCGAGTCTAATGGGTTGAGAGTAAGCACGTCTACCACTGGGCTAAAGCTATCCTTGTGTTGTATCGTACACAATCTAATATATATCTTAATTTGTTACTCATGCCAGGAAAAAAAACAAGAAACATATTATCTCTGGCAGAATTCGAACCCGAATTTTTTGGGTTAAAAGTGAGCGTACCTACATAATAGAACTATTACCTCTGGACTCAGACAATCCTGGGCACGAACCCTCTTGCAGCCACCGGCCAGTCGCTTACATTGGAATTGGTTTTCCAAAGATGATATACTATCACTTACCTACAATTACGGACGATGTCAAAAGGATTTCAAATAACGGCAGAAACAACAGGTAAGGGGTTGTGATGAGAAGATCTTTGCAGTTTGAAGACTTGGATTTTAACATGCATAAAATGGAGTTCGATGAAACTATTGTTTTTACCTGGCCTTTGATGGCTCCAATTAACAACTCCTGACATCCTGCCACGTGGACATTTTGTAGACGTGGGCATTGAAGGAGCAATCTCTCTGTGAAACACAAACAGTTTAGTAGATAGTTCTTAAACCATGAGAAAAGCTGAGCATACTCAACTGGCCAAACTGGTAGATAGATTAAGCTGAGCATACCTGGATGCAAGTTTTTACAAGAGTTGAGATTAAGGTCGTCGAGTTTAGGACAATTCAAACATAAAGCCTGCATTGAGATTCACTTTTAACCCAAGAAACTTGGGTTCGAATAACATTGGTTTAGTGGTAGGCATGCCCACTTTTAACTCAAGAAACTCGGGTTCGAATCCTACTAGAGATAATTTGTTTCTTGTTTTTTTTCCTGGCATGAGTAATAAACTAAGATATATATTAAAATATGTACAATATATCACAAGGATAGCTTTAGCCTAGTGGTAAACGTGCTCACTCTTAACCTAGTAAACTTGGGTTTGAATCCCATTGGAGGTAAGATGCTTCTTTCTTTAATTTTGCTCATTCAATCTGGTGACACGTGTTACCACCTGATTGGAGGAGCAAAATAAAAATTATTAAATTAAAAATATATAAATAGAGTCCTCCAATAATACGGTGACACGTGTTATAGCCTAATTAAATAATAAAATTATTTTTTATTAAAATTAGGACTAAATTGATAAAATGTACAAATAGCGGGGACCAAATGTGTAATTATACCAATTTTATTAACTACCACGTTACTCCTTCCGTTAGTTTTTAACGGCTGGTGGTCACATTGCAACCAATTAAATAATTTGGTGGTTTAATTGCTTAGAAAAAAGTAAGGTGGTCAAATCACGACTTTACTAATAATATGGTGGTCATTTATGTAGTTTACCTAATTTTCTAAATGGATTTAATACAAATTTCATTAACTCATGAGCAAGTGACGGGTGTGTGTGATGATTGGGAGGGGATCCTACCCCACGCATAGGACATTTTATATATATTTTTATTTAGGGTAAATTACACCAATGGTCATCGAATTTTTAGGGCATATTTATTTTGGTCACTGTACTTTTAAATTTTTTTAAAGGGATCGCCCAACTTTTAGTTCGCTTTCATTTTGGTCCCTCCTGTTAAAAACATTGATGTGGCACGTTAATTCTCTTTCTTCCTTTATTTTCTTTTTCTTTCATTTTGGCCCTTCTAGTCATGCTAGAGAATTTTGAATACGATATTTCTCTTCTGCTTCTTATTTTCTAGTTCATCCTATTAACTATTATTGATATAAAAAATGTGTTCCTCTTCAGAAAGTTGCTTTTATTTTTAGGTGGTTACTGACATTATTCATCTGCAAGGTCAAAAATTGAGAGCCTACAAAGGAGATTGTGATACCTTTGAGAGGACCATACTGAAACAAATTAAGAACCAACAGAAAGCTGTTGGGGTAAATGAACGATCAAGATCCCACATGCAAGTCTTCTCCATTGATTTAAACTTAAAATAATAATACATTGATGCTGCATTTTCTTGTGTGATTATGGACATTTTAATACAATTAAGTCGATACCATTTTTATTACTTGATGTTCTTTTATGTTGCATGCTGATAGTGTAAGTTATTTAAAGCAAACTTCAATCCATAACTTGTTCTTCTCTCATCCCCATAACCCCTCTTTAGTAGTATTATCTCAAACCTAGTGAACTAAAATGGCAAGTCTTCCTTTATTCTATTTCATACCAGAGAAAGTTTGTGTTTCTTATAATCTTTGTCCTACCAAGTTGAGAATGACATATTTATTCACAGTTGCTAGTAAAATCATCATTATTGTCTGATAAAATTTTCATTGTTAAGTAAATAGATTACATTTTGTAATAAATTTATATTTTGTTTTTCATAAACTATAATTTCTGTTTGACATCTCTCTTTTTCTCATGTTTTATGTAGGCCTTTATTGATAAATTTAGGTATAATGCAAAGAGAGCCTCGTTTGTTTAGTCCAAAATCAAGGTCAATTTAGGATGATATTTATGTAGTTGTACTTTTATTGGTCAAAATATCTTTATGTATGCACCCAAGCTGATTGGGCTTTTTCTGGTTCCATTTATGATTGAGTTGGTCATTTCTATTATGCAGTTACAAGTTTGAATTCCCAACTATAGATGATAGACCAGGGCCTCCTATCATAAGTTTCAGGTTTGTTTTCAGGACTTCTTTAGACGATTTTTGAACAATGATGTCAGTCCTGAAATTTTTTGAAGTGCCAAAATGAAGATCTTTATATTTGACTTGTCCCACTTTGTGGTAGCTCAATTGATATCGTTGTAGGATATTGCTTCAAGCATGAATAGAAGGATTAAAATGAAAGAAGAAGAAAATGAAGGAAAAACAGAGCAAGTAAAGAAGATAAAATGGAGGAAGAAAGAGAATTATCGTGACATGTTAGCGTTTTTAACAGAAGTTAACGGGAGGGACCAAAATGAAAGTGAACTAAAAGTTGGGTGACCTAATGAAAATTTTAAAATTTCAGCAATCAAAATGAACGCGCCCTAAAAGTTCAGTGACCACTGGTGTATTTTACCTTTTTATTTATATATATATATATTTTTTAAAAATAGAATAATTAGGAATTTGCCCCCCAAATTTCAAACACTTATGTTTTGCCCCCGAACTTTAAATCCTGGCTCCGTCCCTGCTCATGGGTTAAAATTTCACTTTAAATATCATTTAAACATTTTTATTAAAAAAAAATTCTTCATATAAATGGTATTTGATTCCTCCAAAGAAACCTACATTACAAACTATTACCAACAAAAACTACCAACCAGAAAAAAACTACATGAAGCAAATATATGATCTCCACGTAATGCACACAAATAATCAACTACATAGCCCCAAATTAACATCCTCGCCTTTCAAATATAAAATGATAATTTTATATCTATAGATAAAAGAATCATTCATAAGGTACTTTTATTTTTCTCTAAATAACATGTCACATATTAAATCAATTCGTGAATTGTTATAGCAACAATATTAAGATGAGCTATTTGAATTTAACTTTTCGTTCAAATTGATACCTTATACCTTTCAAATTGGTTCAAACAAATCATTTACTATAAGTATAAATTTGAACCAAAAATCTAATTTTGAAGTATTTACTGAACCAAAAAATTAACTATTAATTTGAGCTTAATTCAGCTCTCAAAATAATTTGTTTAATTATTATATAAATAAATATATTTATAAAATTTACCCAACAAATGATAGAGGTAAAATAATAAAAAAATAGTTGTTTGTTTAAATTTTAAGTAAGGATTTTTAGTCGTTTTATTACAATATATAAAAGTATGAAAAACATGAATACTTTGAAATAATATTACTTCTCTTTTTTTAATGGACTTATCATTTATAATACCTAATTTCAATTAGGATGAGTCTACCACGTGCGACGAACATTGCTGAACACCACTAACGATGAACACCGATGAACACCATTAATTTTTTTAAAATTTTAAAAATTTAAAGGACTAAAATTATAATTAAAATTATCTCTTAAAAAATAAAAATCAAATTTAATAATTACTTTATAATATTTTTTTAATAGGTTAGAATCAAATATACTCAATTCTCCCAAATCAAATCCCAATTAAACCCTAATTTTAATTTTCTCCAATTTCAAATTTGTTAGGGTTTAGGTTTAGGAGATTTGGGTATATTTGATTCGAATCTATTACAAAATTATAAACTGATTTCTATTTTTTTAAGAGATTGATTTTGTTAGGGTTTAGGAGAATTGACTATCTTTGATTCTAACCTATTAAAAAAATATTATAAAGTAACTATTAAATTTGATTTTTATTTTTAAGAGATAATTTTAATTTTAATTTTAGTCTTTTAGATTTTTAAATTTTTTAAAAGAAATTAATGGTGTTCATCGGTGTTCATCGTTAGTGGTGTTCATCAATGTTCGTCGCCCGTTGTAGAATTTTCCTTACAATTATATTTAAACTGAATTGATATTTCTATCAGCGGATGACATCAACTTTGTCAAAACTTTAAGGGTCTGTTTGTTTCACTGTAATTGGTTTTCCTGAAAACGTTTTCATAACTTTCCGTTGTTTGGTTCATGGAAAATGAAAAAGTCAAAGGAAAATCAACTACAGTCAATGGAAAACAGACCTTCTTTTAATGAAAAATGACTTACCCATTGATTTTCGGTAAGTCGCTTTCCTTCCTCCCATTCTCTCTACAAATACTAACATAAACCATAAACCTTAAAACCTAAACCCTAAATACTAACATAAAAACTAAACCTTAAATACTAACATAAAAACTAAACCCTAAACTTTAAACCCTAAACATTAAATCCTAAACCCAAACATTAAACAATAAATATTAAACCCTAAACATTAAAAACCCTAACCCTAAACACAAACCCTTAAACATTAAATGTTAACATAAACAATAACAACAAACCCTAAACATTAAACACTAACATAAACATTAAACCCTAAACCCTAAATATTAACATAAACAATAACAACAAACCCTAAACATTAAACACTAACACAAACCCTAAACCCTAAATATTAACATAAACAATAACAACAAACCCTAAACATTAAACACTAACATAAACCTTAAACCCTAAATGAGAACTTAAACCCTAAACCCTAAATCCCAAACATTAAACAATAAATATTAAACACTAAACATTAAAACCCCTAACCCTAAACACAAACCCTTAAACATTAAATATTAACATAAACACTAACACTAACCATAAACCCTAAATATTAACGTAAACACTAAACACTAACAACAAACCCTAAACCCTAAACACTAACATAAACCTTAAACCCTAAATGAGAAATTAAACCCTAAACCCTAAACCCTAACTTAAACCATAACCCTAAAACATATATGATAAACCCTAAACCCTAACTTAAACCCTAAACACTAACTGATAAACCCTAAATCATATATACTAAACACTAACATAACCCTAAACCATAAACACTAATCCATAAACACAAAACCCTAAATACTATATCATAAACATAAACCTTAAACCTTAAATGTTAAACCATAAACACTAACATGATCCTAAACCATAAACGTTGATCCATAAACACAAAACCCTAAATGTTATATCATAAACATAAACCCTAAAACAAAACCCTAAACCCTAAATGTTAAACCATAAACACTAAATGCTAACATAAACACTAATATAAACCTTAAACCTTAAATGTAAAACCATATATATTAAACCCCAAACACTAACATGAACCCTTACCCTAAACACTAACCCATAAAACCTAAATGCTAACATAAACACTAAACCATAAACAATAAGCACTAACATAAACCTTAATCCCTAAATACTAATATAAATAATAAACCATAAAACCTAAACACTAAACCTTAACATAGACCCTAAACTTTAAATGCTAAACCTTAAACACTAACATAAACCCTAAACAATAAACACTAACCCCTAAACCCTAAATGCTAACATAAATACTAAACCTTAAACACTAAGCACTAACATAAACCTTAAACTCTAAATGATAACCTAAACCCTAAACACTAAAAGCTAAACACTAAACCCTAAACATTAACATAAACCCTAAACTATAAATGATAAACCCTAAACACTAACCATGACCCTAAACCCTAAATGTTACCATAAACCCTTAAATCCTAAATCCTAAACCCTAACCATCAACCTAAACCCTAAACCTTAAACACTAATATAAACCATAAACCCTAAACCATAAACACTAATCTAAACCCTAAATCTATACCTTAAATAATAATCCCTAAATGCTACCATAAACACTAAATATTGGTCTAAACCATAAACCATAAATGCTATCCTAAACCCTAAACCCTAAACACTAACCTAAACATTAAACCATGTTTTGGTTGGAACTTGTTTTTACCATTATCGATGCTTGTTTGTGGACTGTTCATGCAATTTTCAGGAAACTCTACCAAACAATGTAAAATGAATTGTACAACATCATCCAAACACCGGAAAATGATTTCTGCAATTAGTTTTCCAACAACTGTAGTTCATTTTCCAGAATTTATTTTCCGGAAACAGTTTTCAGTGAAACAAACAGACCCTAAATTGTAATATAAAATAAAATATTATTATTTAGAAATATTACTATTTCTACCCCTGCTATGGTCTCGATTTACACTGTGAGCGGGGAAAAACATATTGTGGGAAGCCCCAATATTAGGATTCTTAAAATTCAACGTTGATGGAACGGTTTCAGGCAGCTTCGGAGCAGCGGGGATGGAAGGGTTGCTACGTGATGAAGCTGGAATTCTCCAAATCAGTTGCAGCTATGAACCCTACTTCAGCAGAATTATTGGCCATTAAAGAAGTGTGTTCTTTTTATTAATTCAAAGTGGTCAAAGTCGAAGAAGCTGCAAATTGAAACTGATAGTTTGTTGGCGGCTACAGCCTACATGGTTGAAGCATGTGTTGTTGGATTGTTTTCGTTGTGAAGTCCTGTATGATGTGTTGTAGAAATGGATTTGTATATCCAGGTTGAATCAAACTATGTAATCGTATGAAATAGTAATAAAATAAGGATACTCTTTTCCTCCTACCAATGGTCTAATTTCTCTTTTGGGGTTCGATTATGAACAAAGTTTTTAACGAGGTCTAATCTCTATTCAAAAAAATTATTGGCGCATGATAGACTACAGTTCTATCAAGTTGCATTTATAGTTTTTTTTTCAAAAAAAATATTTTTATAAGTTTTTTTAGAATTTTTAGAACTTTAAAAAAATTTAAATAAAATAAAATAATTCTAAAACTGTAAAGTGGAAACACTGTAACATGACACACTCCACCAACAGATCAAAAAAAATTGTCAAAATTTAACGATAAAAATTAGTCAAAAGACTTAATTGATTAAATTTCTTAGTTCATAGGCTAAAATATTAAGCGTAAAAAAGTTTATAAGCTTAATTATTTTTTCCCAAAAATTTAATTACTTTTTACACCCTTAAGGCTTCGATTTCTATCGAGGGATGATAGATCCTTGGCCGTAGAATGATAAAATTGTGCATAACTTCTTTTAAAAAAATATCTTATGGAAAAAATATTGATTTAATAATTTTAAGAGTGTAAAATTATAAATTAATGATGCATTTTTATTTAAGTTTTATAAGAAAATATACTTCTATTATGACCTTCAAATAAATTTTTAACTTAAGCTCTGATAATCTAAAATTTGAGTCTAAATAAACATATTTTATTAAGTGTACATAAATTATCTATTAAACTAAATATATTAGTTATCTATTAAGATATCACCTTATAATTAAAAGGTGTCTAAATTATACATCTTGTTAATTTTAGGTGCCTAAACTATTTTTTAATAAGAAAAGATACCTAACATTTATTTTCTTATCAGAAACGTACGATTTTATTCATAAAAATCATACATATGAGAATTAGTACAAGCCTCCTTAAAAAATCCCTAAACCTAAATGGGGAAAAAGTACCCATACTAATCTATAGACATCTGACATGACCAAACACCACACAAAAAACAAAGAATAAACTCCCAACCCTTAAAAATAATAACAAACTCGCACCGGTCACAAGATGTGATCACACCTTATCAAAAATACTCTTCTGCTCGTATCATTATGAACCTAATCAGCCACTGTCTGTGGAGCATAGATCGCGACAAAGCCATAGGCTCCACCATCTTGTGCCCAACATCCCTTTATAGCCACCCAATATCGATAACTCACCACAAACTCCAAATAAAAATGAGACCCTTCCAAAATTACAACAATCCCACCTGATGCTCCAATTGATACTGCAAACACAAACTGGAAACAACCCTACGACCATAATCTACTCACCAAAGCATTCAAAATAACATCCAACTTTGATTCCTGAAGCATCACCAAATCACAACGTTGCTTACGAATCAAATCTCGCACCCCTCGCTTTTTACCCACACTCCCCAAATCACAAGCATTTCATGTCAAAATCCTCATCTCAATGGAACGTTTCAGGCTCAGCAATAATTCTCGAGATGCCTTGTGTAACGCCCCTCGCCCGGGTCAGGAGCGAGGAGCATTACTGAAACCAGAATATATAAAATCGGAAATTCGGAACTGAAAATATTAGGCAAGGATCCATTATTAAATAAGCAATCCGTATTAATGCGCATGCGGAAAGTGGGCTAACAAAAACTTTTCCAAACATACATGACCAAACAGAATTTCCTTTAGTCTAACTTATAGATTTTCAAGCCAATTTAAATTTTAGGATTCCGTTTAAGGTTTCCATTCGAACATTAGGCTGACTATGAGATTAATTTAACTCTAACCATTAACTAATAATTCACCAATTAATTCATTAACAAGAATTAAATCAAACATGCTGATACACTTAAGCAATTCATTACCACGCCATTTGAATTCCTGTTAAATTAGCCTAGGTAGTTTTTGAATTACACCAACATTACCAATAATTAGAACATCAATATTAACATGCAAGTCATGTTCGAATTCATAGACCATGATATCAAAATTTCCATTAACTATTCCATTACAAAATAACATATTACCCAATGCTCCTAAGCCATGCCAAGCTATCGAACTATGTACAACAAAAAGAATAATGCAAGACCACTAGCTTGACTTACATATTTACAACAAAAGAATGAGGCTTTCGAACTAAAAACAAAACATGATTTTAGCCTCCTAACTAGACATCAAGGAGCATATAACTTCAAACACCAACGTAAACTTAACGTACGACCAAACAAAATGAAACGAGCCCTTAAACAAACTTCGAAGCCACCATCTAGGAGTCTAAAAATGAGACTAAGATCATACATTTCTGGTCTTGTAATTTGTCCCGATCGAATACTAGCTTTAGATCCAAGCTACCCTGCTAAATTGGGAAGAAGGAAACAAATGAGCGTTAAGTACAAAATTGTACTTAACGAGGTAATGCTAAAATTAATTCATTCTTGGATTTATATGTGATGAAGCATTGAGTTTACTTAGCTAGGGTTGATAGCATAAAATTAACACCTAACTAAGCTTATCAAAACCAAACACAAGTGACTTCATACATTACATATACAAACATTCATAGATTCATACTCGAGCACATTTCAATTAATATTAATTTATCCACATGCTTCAGTTTCGATACAGTCAAGAACCAGATAACAATTCAATTTCCAACATGCTTATTCTCATGCTTCATAATCGAAATAACCAAAAATCATACCAATTATAACATTGCATTATCAATTAGCCATGAGCAAAAATCACCAATCTTCTTTAAGCATGTCATTCGAATGGGTCACCAACCATTGTCCATAAATTAAAATTATCAAACATATCACATTTCATTTTCAATTCATTCGAAAGGGGGCCATTGCCCACATTGCTTATATTCGAACATTGCAAGCATCTCATATGCATCTTATCACAATTGAAATGACCAATGTCTACAAAATTCATCCATGAATTTCACATCATATCATGCCAATACAATATCAATCCATTTATCCATTTCATAAGCTTCATATAATTACGTATTTCCATTTAATTTTAATTAAATTGCCCTAGGTAGAATAGACGAATCAGATAATCAAGTCATCAAGAGGGTACCAAGTACCAAACAATGGTTGCCTAAGCAACAAGTCAATGGATGCTCAATAGCATCAATGTGTCTTGAACATCAAGCAAGATCACATTCAATCATCAAGTTCGGAGAGTACACAAGGTACTAAACAAGGGTTGCACTAAGCAACAAATCAATGGTTGCACGAAGCAACAAACAAGAGAGCTCGGACTCTAGGCATGTCGTACTATCTAAGACCTCTAATCGACCGATGGCATATTATTCTTATTAATTTATCGTTCATTTTTCATGATATCATTCATTTTTAATTTAGCACATACACATTGCATAATTTGATTTGCATGTTCTTTCTATCATATAATTGTACCAAATCACATAAATCTTGTTGATTAATTTCATGCCACATTCGAATAGCATTAAAACATACATGTGCAGCAACTTCACGTGAAATTACATGCATATTCAGCATAGCAAAAGTACCATATAGGGGCAGTCCACATATTCATACATTCAAGCATTAACAAGGATTCAATTCATGCATATACAACATAACAAATAGATCACATAAGGCAGTCCACATTTTCATACATTCAAGCATTAACAAGGATTCAATTCATGCATATACAATATAACAAATAGATCACATAAGGCAGTCCACATTTTCATACATTCAAACATTAACAAGGATCCAATTCATGCATCCATTTTCCTTTAATCTTCTTCCCTTACTAAACATGTTACCAATCATAAATTAAGTCCATTTCATGCACAAAATTATAAATTACATAAATAAACAAAGTGGTTAGGACACTAGTCCCAACCCTAATATAATTACACTCACAAACTCCTTAAGCTTGGTCTTTGATTAAGATGTCCTTGTTCCTTCCCCTTGATTGGACAATCTTTGCTTCCTCCAAAGAATCCTCACAATTTGGATCTTAACACTCAGCAAAAAACGAATACAAACCATATTAGAGAGCAATTCAATTACATTCACTCCTTTAATACAATTATAACATTAATTCTCAAATTTGTTTTTCTGTTGAATTAGTTGGAGGACCAGTTAATATTTTGATCATAACTTCTTAATTACTAATCCAAAATTCACTTATCATACACCATTAGAAAGGTAATAAACTCAGTTTTCTAACCATTTAAATCTCATATTTTTTTATCTATTCTGAGTTAATACAGTTTATTACTTGAATATGACCCTTTCGATAAATCTGGACAACTTGTACTGCCCAACTTCTTTAATTCATATCTTCCAATTCACATACTGGAATTCAATTCTGTTTTCTCTCAGCGATACTAGAAATTTCCAAGTTTGTACCATAAAATTTAAGTTCAAAATACCCCATATCCTATTTTTGGTGAATTTTCAAAGTTACAACTTATGGTTTAAGTTTTCTGGACAGTTTACTCATTGATCACATTTAGCTTTAAATTCACCTAATTACTTTAGTCTAATTCTAAATTCACTTAATACATGATTTGTACTATCTTTTTACAACATTTTTAAGTCCATATTAATTCTTATTATCAACAGACAAGTCCTCAATTTTACTAATTTTCCAAATCAGTTCTATTCTTAGGTTTCGAGTACTAACTTCCTAAATTCACCAATTTAGGCCATTTCGACTTCAATTCAAGAGTCTAAATTCATTCTCACATAACCACCTAATTCTAAATTCTGAGTTAAGTGTCAAATTTCATATAATTCAAGTCCTTGAAATTAATGATTTTATTCAAAATAGTCTCTAATTCCATTATTTTCGAATGCATGTACAATATTGATTCTAATCAAAATTTCCTCATTCTAATTCATTTTTCCAGCAATCCAAGACTAGTTCCTTATAGAAATATCATTTCTCATCAACTTTGTCCTAATAGGAATTTTCCAATTTTATCCCTAACTATTTCAATTTTTCATTTAATCATGAATTTCCATTATTTCTTCAAAACAATCCTCTTTTAATCAATTCACCATTTCACAAACAAATATTCAAAAACTTCATTATCTCAACTCAACATAATCACCATGACTCTAACAATTTCATGTTTAAACCAATTTTAAACTTGCATGCATGATTTTGCACTTATTCGAACAACTAGAAGAAGGAATGAGAACTTACTTCTTTGGCTTTGCTACCACTAGTTAACTCTTCTTAATCCTAGCATAAATCCTTCAACATGCAAGCCATTTCCTTCTCCATTAGAGCTTTATTTTCAGATTTTTCAAGCTTTCCTCTCCTCCTTTTTCTCTCAAGTTACACGACAACAAGGAAGAGAATGATGGAGAGAAACACTTTCCTTAATTTGGGGGATTTGATAGGATTTTGGTTTTACTTAATTGCCCTTCTTAACATATCTAATATAAACTTTTTACTAAGGGCAGCCCCAAGGAATAACAATCTTTAACATGCAAATTTTGAGTTTTCTTTTCTTTTTAATTTAGTCATCAATTTCCTCCCCAAACTCTTTCTTCCTTTCTTCCATTTTGGTCTTATTTCCACTAGGAAAATGTATCCCCTCTAATTAATTTTAATTCTCTAATCTTAGTACTCTGATCGAGTTACTATTAATTTACATCCAACTAAATTATCAACTTGACTCAATTCCTTAATTCGAAAGCCTAATTCCCTTTAATTTGAGTTGGTGCAATAAGTGCCCAATTAAGGGAAATGCAAGGACTAAATTGAATAATTTACTTAATCATAAACTTAATTGCTTTCTAAGAATAAATTAATAATTTAATTTTATGAATTAAATTTTAGGACGGAAAAGCGGATGTTACATCTTGAATAAACTCATCCTCTCTTCCTAACATATTCACTCTAACAAACCTACCTAACCTCTTTGTCGGTTGTGCTTCCCGCGGAATAGCTTGTTGCCAATGGGTCGTTGCAGATGGAGACGCAATGACTATACCTTTCCCTATACCCTTGCGAGGCCTCCCCGGAGAACCACACGCCAATTGTACAATACCACGTTGATCAGAAGCTTCACAACTATCAGCTATCAGATTCACTTGTTGACTATGGTTACCCAAACTCTTTGAGACTGCACCGCCTGATTGAACAAACGCAGACACCGCAATATCCGCTTCTTCTACTACGACCATTTCAACAATCCCCTCACACAAATTGACATCAAAATCAGACACCACATTACAAGAAACTAGAGAGTTTTAGTCTCGATTGAATACCACAATCATCATGTCATCTGAATAGTTATAATTTGAATCATTTAATCTTTATCCAAATGACTCGTTTGAATGCAATCCATCTCCCCCTCAACCGCCAACTCCCCCTGCAGTGATCTCCCCCATGTATCCACCTGCAAGGCTTCAACCATCCCTCCCACTTGAACTTTCATGACATCCCAATGCTCCCCACCCCGGTCAACCATCCCCACCAACTCATATGGTATTCCTTCCTCACCTCAACATGACGGCTAAACTCTCATAAACCATTATGTAAAACAAATATTTAATTTTTATATAACAATGGTTTTAATGGATTAAATCGTAAATTTGAATAAATTTTTAAGTACTCAAAAAATGCTCACAAAATGACAAGGATTCGAATTAAAATTGTTTTTAAGTCAAAAACTAAAATCTTAAATATTTTTAAGTGTTTTTGTATTCAAATAGCTGATTTTGGTCCAGGAGTATCGATACACCCTTGGTCGTATCGATACGAGTCTTAGCTACTAGAAAATGTTTTCTACACAATGGCTATTGGGTACCGATATATGTATAGTTGTATCGGTACACCATTCATTCCTGGAAACCAAATAAGCCTTGAGTATCGATACAGCTTTACTCGTACCGATACAAGGTATTTAGATTTATAAAATCTTGCATTTAATAATATAGTTGTTACCTTATCAATTTATTGGAATAAAAAACTTTAAAATTTAGTTATATCGTACCGATACGCCCTTAGGTGTACCAATACGCTTTTGTGCTCTCAAATTTCTTAGATTTCAGTGAGTAAAACCAGTACCGATATGGTACGGCTCGTACCGGTACGCCTTTATAAAATTGACTTCTCGTACCAATACACCCTCCCGCGTATCGATACCCCTTTTGTAGAACTAATGTTTTGATATAATAATTGAAAAATGTTTTGGATTGATTTAAAAAGTATTTAAAACAACTTCCAAAGTCCAAATAACTTAAAACTATGTTTAGGGAAGTTTTTAAAAAGGTTTTCACATGTTTTCAAAGGCCAAACTACACAAAACCGTCCAGGCGTTTCGAAACACCTTAGGGCGTTTCAATACGAGGGATTCCAATAGCAAAATGTTTCGATACGAGTATCGAAACGAGCTTTCCATGGATGAGATTTTTTAGTAGCGTTTCGAAACGGGCTATGCCGTTTCGATATGCCTACGTTGCATTGACCACAACGGTCATAAACCCCAACGACTATTTCCCAACTAACTTTTAAATGTATGTCGTTTTGATACGGGGACAAGCATTTCGAAACAGGTGTTTCGAAACGGACTAGAGCATTTCGATACGGGTCCTACGTCAGACTGCAACGGCTCTTTCTACTTAAAGGGTGTTTCGAAACGGGTTCGAGCGTTTCGAAACGGGGAGCTGCAGAACTGCATTTATGGTGGGAATTAAAGTCCTCAACGGCTCCAATTCAATCACAACTAGTGACGGCTACAAACTCATCAATGAGTATAAAAGGGACCTCCAAGCATCAAGTAAAGGTTAATTCTCATATTGTCAATCAACAAATGATCAAGAATTGTCTTAGAGCTTAAATTGTCATTTATTGTATAGACAAACACTAGTGAGCCAAAATTGTCAAATTTGCTCAAGTGTTTTAGGTTTTGGGTGAGTGCTTTAATTGTGCAAACAAACACCTATTAGAGGGATTTGTGTTTGCTTTTATTATCTTTTTGGAAGAGATGGTTTGATCAAGGCTTCGGGTAGAAAGCTTGATCGGTGTATAAGAGTTTCCTCCTAAGCCTAGAAAAGGGGACGAATCAATAGTGGATTGATTGGAAATCCTTAGTGGGGATCTAAGTTAGTGGATGTAAACCTTGGTTAGAAGGTTGAACCACTCTAAAATCATTGTGTTATTTACATTTTAGCTTCCACACCAAATCCACCAAAAAATCCACCTCTCCACCACTTGGTGAGCAACATCGGTTGAACGAATCGAGCTCCTCACAACTCAACAATTGGTATCAGAGCTTGACTGAATCGAAGGGGATTCACATCCTATTGAGAAGATCCAGTAAGCTCGATCACTATTTCATCAACCGGCTCAAATGGCACAATTGATCGACAAACCGCCTTTCTTTGACGGAACCCACTATGCCCATTGGAAGACAAAGATGAAGTTCTTCATCAAATCTAGAGACTACAAGCTATGGGATATATTTGAATATGGTCCGTTCGTGCCTCAACGAATTAAAGCGGAGTGGAGTGCCGACGATCGCAAGAAGATGGAGCTAAATTGCAAAGCCTTGCACATTCTATTTTGTGCATTTGGCCCATCTATCTATGAGAAGATGTCTTCTTGTGAGAGTGCCAATGAGTTATGGGACAAGCTTGAAGTCACATACGAGGGAACCGATGAAGTCAAGGAGACCAAGATTGGGCTCCTCACCTTAGAGTATGAGAACTTCAAAATGGATCCGGAAGAAACCATCGAGAAGATGTTTGATAGGTTCTCCACTATCACCAATGTTCTCAAGGGCTATGGAGAAGCCATTCCGGAGGAGAAACTTGTCCGAAAGCTTATCTGCTCACTTCCCGAGTCTTGAGACTCAAAGTGGACTGCCATCATCGAAGCTAAAAATTTGAAAACTTTGAAGCTTGATGAGCTCATGGGGTCTCTTCTCACTCATCAAATCATGAAGAATAACAAGGAAGAGGAGAAGAAGAGGGAAGAAATTAGAGCTATGGGAGAGAAGAAGCTCAAGGGGCTTGACATCAACACTAATGCCATGGCTCTTAAGTCCTCCACTTGCCATCATGTCTATTCAAGTGAAGAGGAGGATGAAGATGAAGAGATAGTTCATCTCTTCAAGAAGTGTGCCCCGTTCATGAAGAAAGCTTTGAGGGAGCTTGAACGTGATTCCAAGAAAAAGGAGAGGGCAGGCACTTCAAGCCATAAGAAGAAGGCACATGTGGCTACTTGGAGTGACGAGGACTCCACCGACGATGAACAAGCCAATCTTTGCCTTATGGCCATCGAAGAAGATTCAAGGGTAACTTTTAATTCATCTACTTCATGTTCTTACTCCTTTGATGAATTACAAGATGCCTATGATGATTTGGTTTTAGACTTTAAAAATCACATTTTGAAAAACAATAAAGTGATTTCAAAGTTGAAAATTCAAAATGATTTGATTTCTAAAACTAAACTTGAAGCAAATCTCAAGGAGTTTGAACTAAAATGTTTTGATTTACAAAAATTGCTTCAAAAAGTTCAAGAAGAAAATGATTTGATTTCCAAAGAGTTAGAAAAGAAAAACAATTTTGGAAAATCAAATTTCTATGTAAGACAATCTAGTGCCCCTAGATTTGTAAAAGGAAAATGTTTTAGAAGTATTTGGGTCCCAAAAGGACTTAGTACTTCAATTAAAAAGGATGACATTGAAAAATGGATTCCTAAGGGGACTAAAATTTGTGCTACTAATGTTCATGGATCCAAAGCAATTTGGATACCAAAAATTACTTGATTGTCTTGTGCTAGGTGTGATGAAGATGTTCAACAAGTCCAATTAACAAGAGGGTGCTCCATGCACACTAAGGAAGAAACACTTGAAGAATAAAGGCTTCACATCCTCCCTTGAGTTCAAGTGTGGTAAAATCTAGTTGCTTTAGCTTTTATTTGATTTATTTTTATTTATGTCAACTAGATGATCATATTTGTTGGACTAACATTTTTAATGATGCTTTGAGTAAGGGGGAGCCATTTTAAAACCAAACTCTTATTTTTGTCAAAATTTACCTCTAGTTATTTTGAACTTAATGTTTTAAATTCTTTTTGATATAACAAAAAGGGGGAGAAATGGTTTGAAAATTGAATATTCAAATGAATAAGGGAGAGCTTTATTTGATTTCATATCTTTAATCTCTTATTCACATTTTTAAAGTTAAAGGGGGAGAATCCCAAACAATTTTTCAAGATAGTTTTATTATATCAAAAGGGGGAGATTGTAGAACTAATGTTTTGATATAATAATTGAAAAATGTTTTGGACTGATTTAAAAAGTATTTAAAACAACTTCCAAAGTCTAAATAACTTGAAACTATGTTTAGGGAAGTTTTTAAAAGGTTTTCACATGTTTTCAAAGGCCAAACTACACAAAACCGTCCAGGCGTTTCGAAACACCTTAGGGCATTTCGATACGGGGGATTCCAGTAGCAAAACGTTTCGATACGAGTATCGAAACGGGCTTTCCCTGGATGAGATTTTTGAGTAGCGTTTCGAAACAGGCTATGCCGTTTCGATACGCCTACGTGGCATTGACCACAACGGTCATAAACCCCAACGACTATTTCCCAACTAACTTTTAAATGCAGGTCGTTTCGATACGGGGACAGGCGTTTCGAAACGGGTGTTTCGAAATGGACTAGAGCGTTTCGATACGGGTCCTACGTCAGACTGCAACGACTCTTTCTACTTAAAGGGTGTTTCGAAAAGGGTTCGAGCGTTTCGAAACGGGGAGCTGCAGAACTGCATTTATGGTGGGAATTAAAGTCCTCAACGGCTCCAATTCAATCACAACGGCTAGTGACGGCTACAAACTCATCAAGGAGTATAAAAGGGACCTCCAAGCATCAAGTAAAGGTTAATGCTCATATTGTCAATCAACAAATGATCAAGAATTGTCTTAGAGCTTAAATTGTCATTTATTGTATAGACAAACACTAGTGAGCCAAAATTGTCAAATTTGCTCAAGTGTTTTAGGTTTTGGGTGAGTGCTTTAATTGTGCAAACAAACACCTATTAGAGGGATTTGTGTTTGCTTTTATTATCTCTTTGTAAGAGAGGGTTTGATCAAGACTTTGGGTAGAAAGCTTGATCGGTGTATAAGAGTTTCCTCCTAAGCCTAGAAAAGGGAACGAATCAATAGTGGATTGATTGTAAATCCTTAGTGGGGAGCTAAGGTAGTGGATGCAGACCTTGTTATAAGGTTGAACCACTATAAATCCTTTGTGTCTCAATTTTTATCTTTTCATTTGTTTCCCTTCAATTTTTAAATTGTCAATTCACCCCCTCTTGGCCAAATCACTTCGATTGACCATCCTAACACATTCTCATGCCAAGAACGTTGTTAACCTTGCGATTCATCTACAGACGTATCATTCAATGTGTCCTTGGAAAATTTTCCTTCCATTCGACTCAAACCATTATGTCGACCCCTAGACATACGTTATTCCTCAGAGTCATCACTACAACTCGATTGTTCCCCATCACTATCTTCCCTACCAACCTAGCTTCACATCAATTCTATTTCTTGAACATGTATCGTGAAGGACAGTCCCCTTATCATCAAGTCTAATATTTCATCTATCCGCTAAAACTTTTCCGTCTCAATCAACACCCGACACCTCTCAAACGCAATTCTAATGTGGCCTCATCCACCTGTACAAGTTTACCCCATGCTTCAGCCACATTTTTAAACGTAGACATCGACCACACGTGCATAGGCATCCCACAAATCAACAACCATACTCGTCACGAACTAATCAAAAATTCTTCCGACCAAGCCTCCACTCTATCAAACCAGGCTTGCAAACCCTCTTTATGCAAGAACTTTTGTCATTTCTCCAAATCTATAAACACAATTAAAACCATTGAGTCCAAATATGTAAACACAATTAAAACCATTGAGCCCGATATTCGCATGAGCTGACACTTCTTAATATTTGCCTGAGACATCTCCACAACAAGTTCCACAATCGACATAGGTTTCTTGCACCAACCAACTACACATGTACTGAGAACAACAACCTGAATCTCATCTATTTCCCCAAACATCTTTTGCCACTCCTGCACAATACCGTTATCCCTATGTTCACCAGTATCCCCACAATATCGTTATCCCTATGTTCACCAGTATCCCCAACTATCTTTCGCCTCTCTTGCAAAATTCCTTGGCCCGTATGTACAGATCCCCTAGGCGTATTGCTTATGTGAGGCTCATAATCCCTCTTTCTTCGTCAATACGAGTTTTTAATATCTCGTTGTACAAACGTCACCTGTATCCGAGATCCATTCAACCAAAAATCATTCAGTCGTTCAATCATTTGCAACGCATCCTCGTACGATCCCATTCGAACGAAGCCAAACTTGGCACCATCCCTTGTCTTCTTAACCAGAATAAACATATCCACAACCTCTTTGTGTCGATCAAACGATTGCCATACACCTTGCTAGTGTAAACGATCCGAAATAATTTTCACAAAGAGTGTCCATATACTCTGTCGTTTAGCCTTGTCCACCCCCGATCCCAACTCGTTTCCCTCAAAGGCCACCACCGACGTCATATTTTCAACTCATGCCTAACATTTATACAATTATAATTTTAGGTGCATGATAATTAAAAGGCCGTTTAAAAAATATGTTATCCAATCAATGCTTGACAAGTGACAATAATTTCAATTTTTTGAAAAAAAATCCATTTTCTATTTTTCAAAAAATTGTGAAATTCCTCAAAATTCACAAAACAGTCCCCAAATCTCTAAAATATCTCAAACCCCCAAATCGTCGCTGCTTCCACTATCAATCATCTCCCTTGAGTTCACTCCTTCGATCATCAGACATTGTCGACCATTTCCCCAATATGGAATCGTCGAAAAACGACGAACGACGTGTCAACTGAACGTGGATTTTGCGTTTGTCGTTCGACTGACACTCCGTTCATCATTTTCAACGACACCATATTGGGAGAAATAACCGGCTAAGTTCGACAACCAAAGTGATAGGCTCAGGGAGGCAATCGACGGAAGAAGTAGAGACGATTGGGGGTTTGAGATTTGGGACATCTTAAGGATTTGAGTATTGTTTTATAAAATTTGGAGAATTTCTTGAAAAATTAAAAATTTTGAATAAAAAAATTTATTTTAAGTTTTCCTTTGAAAAACAAAATAAACATGCAATGTGTCAATGATTTTTTTTTATTGTTAATGATTTTTTTACGACAATTGACTACAAACATCTAAATTAACAAAATGAAACATTAGACATCTATTTTCACAAAAAAAATAATTTAAAATACTAAATTAAAATACTAAAAAATAAACAAGAGATACAATTTAGATTTTTTTTCTCGATAATACAGAAAAGAGAATGTGAAGCTAGGATCTCAAATCCTCAAGCAGCAAGTGTTGTATACCAACCGGCGGCACGTCAAACAAATCTTCCACCACCGTCCCTCCGTGGCTCATGGCCGCAAGGCCATCCGCCACCATATTCCCTTGACGTCCAACATGGTTAATCCGAACAGTCCAATCCTTATTCAACAGCAACCGAATCGCAGCCACCAAGCTGTGACCTTGAAGTGCAGATGAAGTATCCGACAATATCCGAACTGTCTCCAAACTATCCGACTCCACTTCCACATATCGGAACCCTAGTCTCCAAGCGTGGATCAACACGTCATGAATCCCCCATAACTCCGCGAAGAGAACAGGGCAACAACCCACCTTCCGATGAAAGCCGAAAATCCATTGACCATTACTATCACGTAGCACTCCACCAATAGATGCGCGGTTTGTAGTTGGATTAACAGCCGCATCCGCGTTGGCCTTGATCCATCCAACAACAGGCCGACACCACTGAACCTTCGACCTTTCCATTCTCGCTGGAGCCGATCTCCTTGTAGCAGCCTCGGAAAATTCCATAGCCATTCTCCGACAACGCAGCAGCAAACGACCATCCTCAACATAATCTGCATCCAACAGCCGCTTGCAACGGTCCTTCCACAGCAACCAACAAGTTGTCGCAAACAAGATATCCCACGCTGTGACCCCCTCATCCCGGTCTAGCCGAATAACCGGTCCAAGTGGGTCACACGGGGAAAACCGAAGCGAAACCCGTTAAGGTTCCCCCTCGGTTAGCAACCCTATTTTTTTCCATTAATTAATCTTGTCTAAATGCATTATTAAGTCCTAAGTGAAGCACGGCAGCGGAAACACGAACGATATATCAACGACCCACCAAATCTGCATATTAAAACAACCCATTTATCCTTTCTAAGCATGCCGTATCAATACAGCTCTCTAGTGTATCAATACAGCTATAGTGTATCAATACAGCTATAGTGTATCGATACACTCTCTAGTGTATCAATACAGATATAGTGTATCGATACACTCTTTAGTGTATCAATACAGCTATAGTGTATCGATACACTCTTTAGTGTATCAATACAGCTATAGTGTATCGATACACTCTCTAGTGTATCAATACAGATATAGTGTATCGATACACTCTTTAGTGTATCAATACAGCTATAGTGTATCGATACACTCTCGAGTGTATCAATACAGCTATAGTGTATCGATACACTCTCTAGTGTATCAATACAGCTATAGTGTATCGATACACTCTTTAGTGTATCAATACAGCTATAGTGTATCGATACACTCTCGAGTGTATCAATACAGCTATTGGTCAACTAGGTCAAACCGTATCGATACGCTTAGTCACCGTATCGATACGACCCACACTCCACCACTCCTAAAAAAACAGAGAGTTGGGACCGTATCGATACACCCTAGTGTATCGATACGCCCGTATCGATACACCCTAGTGTATCGATACGCCTGACCAAAAATCTGCCATTTATGCAAGAGTGTATTGATACAGCACTTTAGTGTATCAATACGCCCTGTTTTGCAAGACTCCCAACTTCAACATATTCAAAGCATGATTATGAACCATCATACATACATGGTAAATTATACATTAAGAACCTTTCATACATGATACTCAACATGAGCATACCTTAATCAACTAAGGAAAATCATGCATTCAATCAAAAGAAAGCAAGCAAGTACATAAGGTCTCATGCTTCAACATCCATACACTTAGGCATCCTCACAAGACATATGTCCAACACACATGATAAGCAATTTAAATATCTACCAACATACATCACTCAAGCATTCATCAAGGCATGCATCATAAGTGACATTTACAAATCAAACAAGACATCTAAGTGCCAAACCAAATCAACACACATCAAAGTATCAAGACACACAACACTTATCCCATTGCTTTACTATTACAATCTTTTAATTTATAAATCATACATTGAGCTCACCAAAAGCAACACTTGAAGACCTTTCCTTCCCTTTGCCACCCACAAGCTATTTATCTGCATTGTCGAACAAAAGAGAGCGTAAGCATAAAAGCTTAGTGAGGGTAAGCTCATAAAACAAACCTTCGACAATTCAGGGTCCAGGCTCGAGCAACTATCATGATATAATACATGATTTTACTTGCGATCCACATGAGCCATAAATATAAATGATGCATGAACATATTACCAAATTCATGTCATGCTCAACAACTTATAAATTCATCATACAATGATACATAACTCAATGTATTAATCACATCATATATCGCTTCACATTTGAAAACACATTTCATAACACATTGATACACATATCAATTCATATTAGCATGTATGCATAATCTCATATTGGCATAAACATGCTTTCTCATATTGGCATAAACATACTTTCTCATATTGGCATAAACATACTTTCTCATATTGGCACCTAGCTATGACTCGAATACGCGGATAACATGTTGGAACGCATTTTCCAACAACACAACCATTACCTGGCGGTGGGATTCCACTCATCACCGTTCACGCGGAGGGGATTCCACTCATCCTCACGCCTCATCTCACGCGGAGGGGATTCCACTCATCCTCACGCCCGTCGATGGGATTCCACTCATCACCGACCCTGCATGGACGGGATTCCACTCATCGCCACATGCCCTACGGATGGGATTCCACTCATCATCACGTAGAATATATATAAATTTCCGGTGGAATATTACATCACCGTACTCCTCCTTGGTGCCTTAACGCCACCAAGGCCACGTACGTTTTGACTCAATTTGTGTGCACACTCATCCTAATGATCGATCATTGTACCCAAGCATACTAGTGCCAATAATAATCAAATTTCACAACCTTTGATGTTCAAGAGTCATAATATGGCATCTTACATCATATTAAGCTCAACATCAAATATCTCAACAACGTATTATCATAATGTCATGTTCAAGAGTAATAATATGGCATCTTACATCATATTAAACTCAACATCATCATACACAATTTACAATCCAAACCACATGCATAGCAATGCATCAAACCATGCCTCAACAACATGTATAACACATTATACATAATCATCTTAACACAATTCATCATGAGGCATAACATCAATTAAAGAGATCATCCAATGTCTCTAACTAAAGCTTAGGATTAGGCTACCACCCTAATCCTAACTCTAGGTGAGTCTACTAATCTCAACCTAGTCCACATGCTCGAACCATTTGCTCAAAACCATTTAAAATATTTTAACCACTCACCGACTACTTCATTAGCACAAGCCGACAAGCCTACCAAGCATCCAAGTTTCCGGATTCGAGCCCGAAGCTTCACCATTGATTTCTCTTGCTTCTAACCATTCAAAAACAATATATTAACCTCAAAATCAGTCACAAACCCAAAGTTTAACATCAACACACAAATCCACTTCAATTCTCACAATTCAAAGCCAAGTTCATTCTTCAATTTCTCATTTTCGTACTTCCACAAAAACCCGTCAAAAATCAGAATTGTAGTCATCCAAAACACTCTTAAACATGTTCAAAACACTGCCCAACTATAGTATAACCATCAACCCCCAATTTCCAACATTAAACACACAATTTAAGCCATGAACAATCCCCAAAATCACCAAATCCGAGCAGCCATGAAAAACAGTCCAAAACTTGTGATTTCAACATATTTAACACATTCAAACACTTCCAAAACAACCCCCAAATATTACTCTAACATCAACCATCAAATTCCAACATAAATCATACCCAAAACTCATCTAAAAACCTTCCTAAAAATCCACAAAAACCCAATTTCGGAAATTTTATAAAACACCTCAAAAATTGCTCATTTTAACATATTATGTGTATTTTAACATGATTAAACAAAGCCCCAACTCAATTTATCAAAACAAGATGAAAAATCCCTTAAAAACCCAAACTTTGATATGAACCCTAATTTTCAAAACTCCATAACTTTGAAATCTAAGACTATAGATAGATAGAGGATGAAGAGGAGATTAAGAAAACATAATTACCTTTCAAAAACCCCTTGAATTGATGAAGAAATCAAAGGAAATAGTAAAGAGAGTTTGGGAGAATTTGGGATGGTTTGCACGGTGAAGAAGAAAGGAAATGAGAAAGATGATAGCTTTCTAATGATAAGGTTATCCTTATTTTTGTTTTGGTTTAATTACCAAAATGATCCCTCCCTTTCTTTCTAAACTCAATTTGCTCACACTAAGGTCAATTTGATTAAAATAAATTTTACCGACTCGGACCAACTAACCCGACTAACTTTTAGCCCCAAAACACGGGTGTTACACACGCTCCTCCATTCTGCAGATCCACCGTATTGGTGCGCAAATTGTCAGCTAGCCAAGCCTGGACCGGTACTGCGAAAAATCTCGCGGTAACAGCAGGCGGAACCAACTCCCTTCATACCTCCTTTGCCTTGTTACAATCGCGTAAGGCATGGGCTACATCTTCGATCGCACCCCCACATATAACACAGGTTGAGGATGAAACCATGTGCCGACGCAGCCGCTCATCATTCGTAAGGAGACGTTCGTGAGCGACGAGCCATAGGAAGCTTTGCACTCGACGAGGAACACGCAAAGCCCAGATCAGTTTCCAAATGATGTTCGCCCCACTCCCACTTGCATGCTGCTTGGCCAAGTACGCCGACTTAACACTAAAACAGCGCGATTTGTTCCATCTCCATCCCGGGTTGTCCTCGCCATACCCTGGTTTAGGTGAAGGCACAGCCGCAATCTTAAGCAATACATCCTCCGGCAAATGTTGCGTAAGGACTGGCCAATTCCAGTCCCCCTCATTTGTTACCATCCCCGCCACACGAGTCGGTGTAATTGCCGATGGATCCAAACAAAACGACGCCAACAGCCCCTCCTCATCCAGCCATGTGTCGAACCAAAAGTCAGTGAGCATCCCATCTCTCACATTCCAACAGATTCCATCCCGAACCTCACTCCAAACACTCGCAATGCCCTTCCACACTCGAGAGCAGCGAACTCTTCGAAGATGCAGTGGAAGGTTTCCATGCCAACGATATTTGGCTTTCAGTACTTTAACCCAAAGCTTGCTATCATCACTTGCCAATTGAAAGCCGAGTTTCACTAAAAATGCGGCATTTTGTTGGTGCACGTTCTTGAAGCCCAGACCACCTTCCACCGTGCTACGTTGGAGTTCCTCCCAACGCACCAAGGAAATGCCATGTGCACGATCCCCAGCACCCCAAACAAAACGGCGGATGAGCTTTTCGATTTCCTTGCACACTCCTTTAGGAAGCCAAGTCGACTGCATGGTGTAAACCGGAATGGCCTGTAACACGGATTTTGCCAGTGTGACACGCCCAGCAAACGAGAGTTTCAAAGCCAAGCAACCCGAAAGCCGCCGATTGATCATGTCTACAATATAAGCATAGGTCGCCTTAGTAACCCTTGAATGGAGCAGCGGGACCCCAAGGTACCTCCCAAGGTCGCTTACAACAGCAAAACCAAACTCACTAGCAATCAAGTCCCGAAGATCCATATCAGTGTTCTTCGAAAAAAAACCCGAGTCTTTGCTACACTTACACGATGTCCAGACCAACCACAAAATTCAGAAAGAATATCACGGATGACCTCCATTTGTTGTATCGATGCCTCCGCAAAAAGGACAAGATCATCCGCATAAAAAAGATGGGACAATCCCGGCCCTGTACGAGAGAGATGAATTTGCTTCCAACGCCCATCCTGAACAGCACGCGTAATACTTTGTGATAGTTTTTCCATGCACAGCACAAACAAGTATGGCGACATAGGATCGCCTGGTCTGATTCCACGTGAGGGTTTGAACACTTCCGCAAGGTCCCCATTCCAAATAATCTGCATAGTCGCCGATCGAACACAAGCCATAATAAGCTCAACAACCTTATTAGGCATACCCGCATCCCTCAAAGTTTCCTCAATGAAATCCCAATCCAAACGATCGTAAGCTTTTTCCAGGTCTACTTTGATTGTCATCCATGCTTTCTTCCCCGTCTTAATACCCATCGAATGGACTACTTCCTGGGCTAATACAATATTATCAATAATGCTTCGACCAGGGACAAAACTAGCTTGTGTTGGAGCTATCCAACGCGGCAGAAATGGCTTAATACGGCAAACTAATATCTTTGTAATGATTTTGTACATTACCGTACATAAGCTGATAGGCCTGAACTGGTTGATAGAAGTAGGTCTGTCTACCTTCGGAATTAGCACAAGGAGCGTATGATTAATTGCTTGATCCAAAACTCCCGTTGCGAAAAAATCCTTAACACACTGATACACTGACTCGCCTACAGTAGCCCAATTTTTCTGGAAAAAAGCAGCCGGTAACCCATCGCAGCCCGGCGCCTTAAGAGGTTGCATGCTAAAAACAATATCGCGTACCTCATCCCGCGTCACATCCGCCAACATTGGGTTCAACTCCTCCCTCCGATACATGTGGAATTCTCCCATCGGTACCATACAACTCTGTCGTGGCTCACGAGTATAGAGGTCCGAAAAATATTTGGTAGCATGTTCCCGAAGTTCGTTCGAGTCACTACACCAGCGACCCTCCGGAAGCTTCAACACTTGGATGGTGTTGCGTCTTCTTTTCGCCAACGTCGAGGCATGAAAGAACCGCGTGTTACGGTCCCCTTTTTCGATCCAAGTCGAGCGAGACTTTTGCCGCCAAAGGCTCTCTTCTTGATCCAATACATTAGCCAACTCTCGTTTCAGTTCTACCTTAAGCGACTCAAGAAAACCAGATCGTGAATTTTCCAACGCCCGTTCAACACCATTAATGCGCGCTAGAAGAAGAGCTTTCCACCTACCTATATGTCCAAAGACCTCCCAATTCCAAGCTCTACTATGTTCCCGGAAAGATGTCACATTTTCCACAACACCTCTTGAGTTAGACCAAGATCTCTCTAAAAGGTTCGAAAAATCCGGGTGGTCACTCCAAGCATCAATATATCTCCATGGCCGCGAGTTCGTCAACCCCCCCGTCTCCGCATCCGTGTGCAAGACTATTGGACGGTGGTCCGAGCCAAGTCGCTGCAGATGTACCATTTCCGATGCCGGAAAATTGTCATACCAATTCGCACTACACAAGCATCTATCAAGCCGCTGTGCTAGGTTACCCCGTCTCCAAGTGAAAGCTGGCCCATGGAACCCCATATCAAGTAATGCAGCTTCAAACAAAAAATCAGTGAACTTAGTACAGACCCCAGATCGAGTAGAAGAACCACCACTACGTTCTGACGTTGCACCAATAACATTAAAGTCTCCTCCCAACATCCAGGGCTGGAGGTTTGGAGGTTCCAAGGCTCGAAGCTGAGACCACAGGCCTTGTCGGACGCTCCTCGTCGGGCTTGCATAAACAAAGGCGATAAAAAAGCTTCTATTACTTGAACTATCCGAACATACCCCATGGACAAACTGATCCGATACAACAACAATGTTAAGAGTCACAGTCCCTCTCCACAACACCCAAATTCCACCCGAGAAACCCGTCACCTCAACTCGAAAGGAAGAGTCAAAACCCGAACGGCGGATAAAATCATCGGCCTTTCCTCCACTGATACGAGGCTCCATAATCGCAACCACATCAGGATTTTGTTTTCTAACAAACATTCTAAAATAACGGTTAAAATCGGAGTCAAGCGCTCCTTGCACATTCCAAAACATAATTCTAACCATAAATAACGGATAGGGTAGAAAGAACCAATTAACTCTGCATTGCAGACTCATCCCCCTTCGCAAAGGCAGAATTCTCACGCCACTGCACAGTGCCATGGGTAACATCCGACCCCTTGCTAACCCGGATTTGTGTCCCATCTCCTGCCACCGCTCTATTAAGCTCGGACGACATGTCCTGGATCCAACTGGTACTAGAAATCCTATCCTCTTTTTTCTTCGTTTTTAAACCTTTGCGGTTTAATCCTTTGCCCGCCGCTAATGTCTTACCCACACCTTTGGAACTTAGTGCCGACCCACGCCCATTCTGATCTTTCAAAGCTGGCCTCACTTTCTTCGCACCCACACGTACTGCTGTATGTTTGTCCTTGTTCAAACTAGTATGAACTTGGACAACCGGCACAACCGCTGCCACATTTACACCACTAGCCGCACTACTTTCTTCTCCAGCAACAACTACATCTCCTCCCACTGGTTCTACCACAGTCGTGGTATTGTTCTGCGGCTCACTGTTACCACCTTGCTGCGTGTTGCCCGCAGCCGCTATTTCCATGGCACCGTCCGCAGAGGTTACAGTCTGATGTTGCACCTCTGCTGTCCCCACACGCAGACGCTCCACTGCAGGAGGGCCCTGCATCGCTGGTTGCACCACCCCTGTGTTGACCTGGTTCTCCGGCACAGCCCCACGAGCTGATGTCTCAGCCTCCTGGAGTTCTGCTGCATTTGAAAGCACAGCAAACCTCGACCCAGCCTTCCTCCCATTCTTGCCAGCATCACTGCTTCCCTTAGATGCAGCCGCCACTTGGCCACTTCCTCTCCTGCGACGATTTACGACTTGCATCCACGGCCCGTATAGCTCATCTGGGTACTCCTCACTAATACTCCTGGTAGTTTCCACGTTCACCGGTTGACTTACACTCCCACATACCTCCTTCGAGTGGCCATACTTGCCACATTCAAAACATATCGCCGGGAGTCCTTCGTACTCGACTGTTTGGCGCCTCCCATCGATAACTAGCCCCGGGATTAGTGGTTTATCCAAATCAACAACCACTGCCAACCTAGCGAAGCGATCACGCTTGCCTTCTGTGGTGTTGTAGTCAATGCGGACCACTTGTCCTAGTAAGGAAGCAATCGAACGAAAAAGACTTTTAGTGTAATACCTATACGGTAGACCTGGAAGGCGAACCCACACCATGATGCGAGACGGATACTTAGCCGATGTTGAGAAGGACCGGCTCCAAGGTTGGACCGTCAAATAACATCCATAGATTACCCAAGGACCACCACTCAGCACCTTATTGTAGTCATCTTCACAAGCGAAGCGGACCAAGTAGTAATCATTGTTAAGATCAACTAAACTCATATCCCCTTTAGGGTTCCATAGCGCTTCAATCCGCGTGAGAAGAGCCCGATATCCAATTGATTTCCCCAAGAGTCGGACTACTAATGAGAAGGCAAGTTTCTCATCAATGGCCGCATGAACCCTATCAGAAAATCTGATCTCCGGCAATGGCCCATCAAGCATGATCCGAACGTCCGCATCCCGGACTTCTACGTCTAGCTCCTCAATTGAACCCCGTTGCTTGTTCTGTTGTTGATTGCCAACCATCACGTCACGGAAAGATGGTTTCGGGATCGGGGCACCGTGAGACATGCCATCACCACGTGCATCTTCAGCCACAACACCGCCATTAGGGGCCAAATTGTGTCCGCAGCAGACAGATCCGGCATGGGAGCATCCTCCCCTCCCGTCCCATCGACCACCATACCCTCATGACTCGACGGGGGGCTAGGGTTTTCATTCCTCACCTTCTTAACGTTCCTTTGCATATCCTCACTAAGAGGGGATGACGGCCTCTCCAGCGCCGCCGGAATCACTGCAAAATCAGTGCTTTCCGGCGGCCGACCACTAGGGTTTTCGAAGGGGTTTAGACTAGGGTTACCACCGCACTCCGACATTAGCGCTTTTCTCTTTAAAACTATTCCTTAATAATTTAGATATTTTTTTCTAAATATAATTTAGATACTTTTATATTAAGGCTAATTAATTAAATTAGAAAACGGACAAAAAAATACAAGAAATGATGAAAATAAACTGCCGCTCTAAAGATTCGACCGTTAGTACATAAAATCCAAGGTCTCTTTTAAGTTTTACCTACTTTCTTCAAAATTTGAATTTTCGAAACGTTCTTTAACCCTTTCCCCCTTTTTTTTCGAATCAAAAGGTAAATTCAATTTCTCAAACCCTTTTAAAATTCAATTTCTGCCTCAAAATCCTTTCTCACAGCTTCGAGGCACTCTGTTTTCAGATCATAGATTCCCTCGTTTTCTTCTCAAAAGCAAAAAATGGCGTTGCGACCCATAGACAATGCACTGCCCATCACGCCAGACAATCTCAGAACCAAGAAACATCCCAAAGTGTCGATTCAAACCCATAAAAGAGCTTCGGAGATTGGCATACACGACGAGAACAAAGCTCCTCTTCCGCAATCCGTTGACGCCTCCGTCGATTACATCGCTTCCGAGAATCTCAAACCCTTTCAAGACCCGGAATCCAACATCCAAGTAATCCATTTTTACTTTACTGAAAAAGTAAACCATGTTCACGATTTCAAGATTCTGGTCATTTTATTTGTTTATTTTGAAAATTTTCAGAGCTTAATTGAAGGGTTAGATTCAAAGGACTGGGTTAAGGTCTGCAAGTCATTAAACGATGTTAGGCGCTTCTCTTTATATCACTCCAGTTTACTTCTTCCAGTCCTGTAAGATTCCAGTTTTTTGTATGTGCATCAAGCCCACCTACTTATTGGATATTAAACCGATAAAGTGTTTGTGATAATGCCAGAGAGAAGGTGATTTTGGTGGTGATAAAGGCAATGAAGAACCCGAGAAGTGCCCTTTGCAAGACTTCGATTATGGCGGCTTCGGATATATTTGATGCATTTGGGGGGAAATTGCTTGATTCTACTGATTCTAGTGCATTTGACCAGTTGGTGGGTAACCCCAATTGACCCTGAATCCTGATTATCATTTTTCTTCTCGGTTTCCGAGTTTCTGTTTTCATGTGTGTCGATTTACAGTTATTGCAGTTGTTATTGAAAGCTTCTCAAGACAAGAAGTTCGTGTGTGAAGAAGCTGATAAGTCGCTGACGGCACTGGTTAACTCCATTGCTCCCTTACCTCTTCTTCGAAAGCTTCACGGATTTGTTAACCATGGCAACCTTCGAGTCCGAGCCAAAGCTGCAGTTTCCATTTCCAATTCAGTTTCGAAGATGGTAAAACTGCTGAAAACTGCATGGCAAACCTGTTGTTTTCCATTTATAAAATGTTTGAACATGCCTCACTCATCGGACATGGTTGTGTTTTTACCAATTGCAGGGATCGGACAAAATCGGAGAGTTTGGGTTGGTTCCGTTGCTTCAAATGGCTTCGGATTTGTTGAATGATAGATTACCAGAGGCCAGAGAAGCAGCAAGAAGTATTGTATTTTCTGTATACAAAGCATTTTCGGAAAACGAAAAGCTGAATCCGGAGGAGACCTGGCAAAGCTTTTGCGAGACAAATCTGTCAACCATTCAAGCTCCGTCCATGATCAAAGTTGTTTCTTCTTCCCAGTAGAAGAATGCTTATGAGATTTGAAATTCTGTCATGTAAATGCTGTTTCATTACATGATTTCTACGGAGGAATATCGATGTTCTAATCTGGTATTGCCATAGAACTCTTGTTTCCTCCACTTTGTTCTTTTTTAGTGATGGAATAATACATTTTTTAGTGATGTTCTAATCTGGTATTGCCATAGAACTCTTGACATCGTATCTGGGTAAGGACTAGTACCCGGTTTTTCTTTCTTTTTCTCTTCTCACCCGCAGTCATGTCTGCCGGATCTAATCTCTATTTCGTGTAGAAAACCCGTGTCAACAAGCGTAGATCACCCCAAACTTTCGAGTCTGGGAATGGAGCTTGTATCTGAATCCGAATAACATAGATTTAGATGTCGGACACAACACCACAAATAAACTCAAGTACTCGACCATGACTTCGTTAGTGTTATGGGTTAATCTAGGTACCAACTTTGTTGAAAATTACTTTAAAAGACTTTTTTAAAAAGTAAAGTAGTCATTAGTGTTATTATAAGGAGAATTATTTGGTATATTGACAATATAAATAGGGTAAACTGCATAAATGACCACCATACTATTGGAAAAGTCGCGATTTGACCACTTTACTTTTTTTTCGAAGCAATTAAACCACCAAACTATTTAAATGGTATCAATGTGATCACCAGGCGTTAGAGTTTAACGGTAGGATGACATGACAGTTAAAAAAATAGGGGTATAATTACACATTGGGTCCTTGCTATTTACACATTCTTTCAATTTAGTCTTAATTTTAAATTATTAAAATCAATTAATTATTTAATTAGGTAGTGACACATGTCAACACCTTATTGGAGGACTTTAATTATTTATATTTGATTTAATAAATTTGTTTCACTCCTCCAATCAGGTGGTGACACGTGTCACCACCTGTTTAGAGGAGAAAAAACGAATTCAAGCAATATGCTTGACAAGGGAATCGAACCCAGGCAACAAAGGGTGGTTGGCAGCGGCATAGCCACCGTGGGTTATGGTTTAGCATTTAGGGTTATATATGTGAAATTAATTCGATGATTATATGTTAAATTAAAAGAATAAATGTAGAAAAATTAAGACATATATACTTTGTTGCCTGGGTTCGATTCCCTTGTCAAGCATATTGCTTGAATTCGTTTTTTCTCCTCTAAACAGGCGGTGACATGTGTCACCGCCTGATTGGAAGAGGGAAATAAATTTATTAAATCAAATATACATAATTAAAGTCCTCCAATAAGGTGTTAACACATGTCACTACCTAGTTAAAAATTAATTTAAAATTAGGACTGAATTGATAAAATATGTAAATAACAAAGACCAAATGTGTAATTATACTAATTTTATTAATAACACTTTTCTGTTATTTTTAATGGCTGGTGGTCACATTGATACCATTTAAATAGTTTAGTGGTTTAATTGTTTCGGAAAAAAAGTAAGATAGTAAAATCACGACTTTTCCAACAATATGATGATCATTTATGTAATTTACCCATATAAATATAACTCCACATGCAAGAATAAAACACTGTCATATCTAACAAATAAATGGTATTATTTTAATCTTGATTGTGGAATTAAAATTTGGGTAAAATACTTAAATCATCACTTAATTTTATTTTTCAGATATATTTTAGTCATTGAACTTTCAAAACAATCAATTTACTCACTAAACTTTATTTTTTTATCTATTTTAATATTTTAAATTATTTTATTAATATATTAGTATGAATTGGCACATTTTATTATTATAAAATATAAAATTAATTTAACATTTGCTGCATCTCCCCCTTTTGAAGTCAATGCCCAAACCTAGCTTTGAAGAGAAAAGAGAAATCCAAACCTGGGCTGAATTCCCAGAAAATTACAAACCATGTAAAGTCGTGGGAAACAAACAAAAAGAACGAAGAAAACCCTGCAAGGAAAGCAATCCCACTCCCGTTTCTATTTCGCTATAAAAGCACTACCATTATTGTTCATATAAGAGAATCCCAGTCTTGTCCGTACCATCCCCTCCCCCACCATTTCTGCAGTAAAAAAGGAAAAAAAACTTATATTCTATGATTTAGGTATTTTATCCTATTTTTATTTGAAAAGAAGTAAGAAATGGGCGATGAATTGAGGGACAAGAATGTGATGCAGCTAAAGAAGCTCAACGCTGCACTCTTCCCTGCTCGTTATAACGACAAGTACTACGCCGATGCTCTCGCTTCCGGCGATTTCATCAAGCTTGGTCTGCTCCCCTTTTCCAGTGTTTTTATTTTCCTCTCCAGACGAAGGAGTGGGGGTTTTATTTTAATTTTTTTATTTAATAATAATAAAATATAATTTATTTCTATTTTAAATTAATTTTTATATTTAATAATAATAAAATATGCCAAGTCATACCAAAATATTAATAAAATAATTTAAAGGAATAAAAATAGGTCAAAAAGTAAAGTTTAGTGAGTAAATTGATAATTTTAAAAATTCAGTGACTAAAATAGGTTCGAGAGCAAAGTTGAGTGATGATTTAGGTATTTTACCCTTAAAATTTTATACTGTCTATGAACCAAATATTAATCAATATTATAATGGTTATTTTTATTTCACTTTTATCTATTTTTTTTAATTTAGGGTTAGAAATTAATTTTTTTTTACAATCGTGTCATGTTATAAATATAAAATGATTAACGGTTCAGTGATCAAAACACAACAAATTGATAACATAAATGACAGAAATGTAACGTTTTAAAATTGGTAATCAAAACTAGATAAAATTGAAAAACAAAGCGTCCAAGCTTGTAGTTTACCCGAATGAATTTTCGAATACAAAATGGGGATAAAAAAGTAATTTCAGCTTGTCGTCGTCACTCTCGTTATCTAACTTCTGTGAACGTCGCCATTTCTCTTCATCTTCTCTACTGCTGCAGACCAGCGAAAAACTCTAATAATCGAGAATGGTAAATTCCATTTTATTGATTAAATTATTTCTCTGTGATATTTTATTTGAACCTAATTCGTTTATTTTTCTAAACCTTAATTGAATAGTATTTGTTAGGGTTTTCATTTCCTGTTGGTGAATCTGATCTGTTCTTTTCTACGAGGCAAACATATTAGGAATTTTTTATTCGTTCTTTCCCATTCTGAATCATAATTTTGAAGTGCTGAAGTTCTTTGGCTGCTAAGAAATTCTTGGAAAGTTAATATTAGAATTGGATAACGTGAATCAACCGATTTTGAGTCGTTCGACGATATGTTTCGTGTATAGTTGTATTCCGCTTGTTAATGGAGTTATATAGGTCGTAATCAACTCTGAAATGTAGTCCCCCCCCCCCCCCCCCCCTCCGAAGCTCTGTTTGGTTGCTGAGAAATGCTTGGAAAGTAAATTTGAGTTTACCCGAAGCTCTTATATTTGGCTTGTTAATGGAGTTAGAATTACTAAATGTAGCTATGCCTTTTAATTGCTTTTGTGATGGATTTAAATACCGCTATAGCGGCCATTGTATAGTGGTTTTGACACCGTCCGAAACTGCGATATCCGTAACTGATATGTCCGCAATAACATATGTTCTTTGAAAAATTCACGACCACGATGCCCGCAATGACCGCAATAGCATTACTTATGTCCGGAACTGCAATAAGCTCAAGACGACCGAAAACACGACCACAACTGCAATTTAAACCCTTACAATGACGTTAGATCCATTGAAATTTTGGGGTCTAATTAAATTGGTATTCATTCACTGGTTTCTGGCTTGAACTTTACACTCATTGAAGAAAGATTTTCTTCCTTAACCTGCTATCATGCTTTCTGATTTGATATGATAAGCTTAGATTGATACTCTTGATAGCTTTTTATATTTTTATTCTGCAGGATGGGAATGATTCTGTAGATCCAAAACAGGACACTTCTGATATGGCAGCTTTCGTGAGTTAATCAGTTCTTCTGCACTTCTATGTATCGCGAATATATAAGTAGACTATTTCCTTCTCGTCGCGATTATTGGGACCAGATGATTTTAACTATGCTGTTTACTGGATTTACCAAACATTGTTCTTGAAACTGTTAGACCATCTTTGAGATGATGGTTCTATAGTTTAAAAATGACTTTCATCCAACATTTTACTGAATTAAGTGCATTATCTTTGCAGGTTCAGAATCTACTTCAACAGATGGTGAATTCTTATTTTCAATTGCTTTGAGATTCCGTACGGAATTAAAGAACAATGAATTTTAAACAAATGTGGCTAAGTTTGCTATTTGATTACATGTTGCAGCAATCAAGATTCCAAACAATGTCGGACTCCATTATCACGAAGAATATCCTTTTCGTATTGTTTAGTAACTGCATAATACTATTTTTTTTTGTTCAAAATAACTGCATAATACTAGGAAAGTAAATCTCGAGTAGATAAAATTTGCTTCATTTGTTTTGTTGATTTTGGGATACTTTTGGTGGTCTTAAAGGTTAGACATTACACTACACAAAATCAAGGCTTCTTACTTGTTCTGTCATCTGTTTTTAGCTTGTGTTTGTATTTTTTTTTCCAGGGAAATTAGCCATTAGAGGGTTTTTGAATTTTGATATCACTCACTCTTGTAGAAAACTTGGTTTTTTCGAGTTGAGTCGAGTTTTGCTCACCCCGAACTGCATTCAACTTGTAAGCATCTTCTTTATCTCCTTGACTTCAATGCACTTGATGAGATGGGCAACAGGATAGATGAGCTGGAGAAAAGCATCAATGAACTCAAAGAAGAGATGGGTGGAGAGAACTCTCCTTCTCCTTCGGTTCCTCCTGCACTAAAAGATGATTCCAAGTCACCGGGTGGGTCGTAGCTGTGTTCTGCGATCGCTTTAAAGGAATTCGGCATCTAAACCCCTGTTATTTCTAGATTCTATGTTTCATTTTAGTACTTGGTTTTTCTCATATGGAAAAGCTGTAGTATGCTAGTAGTTCAACTTTTGGAACAACAAATAGTTGTAACTCATGGCTCATGCCTTCTCTAATTGCTATTTTCATAGACTACCCTTTTCAAGCATTCCATCATCCTTGTTGAATACTGTAAAACTGAATTACTTCGATATGGATTGTTTATTCTCTGTTTTTTTGGGTGTCCTCCCTGAATTAAGCAAACTAGCCGAAGCTACTGAGCAAGCAAACCCAAATTTATTTCAAGATCCCACACATGCCATTATTGTAGACACAATATGGAGTAATTGATCTTCAAACGCATCACGGTTTCGGATGGCTTTTGAACTCACTAAATTCTTAGGAAGAGGATCACATCGACGCTGCCTTTTCTGTGGAACTGGAGAAGTTCGGCGTCGGAAGGGATGTGTACGAGCACTTGACAGCCAACGATTTTGGAATCTAAAAGTGGGTTTCCCTTTCCACCGACTTCTAAAAGTCATTTGTGAAAATATCTGACTTTTATTTCTACCGTAAAAACATCCATAAATCGTAAAATCAAAAATAAAAGAATCTATATCACTAAATAAAAAATAGGGTAAACTACACAGATGACCACTGAACAATGGGTTTGGTGCCAAAATGATCACTATATTATTTTTTCGACAAATGCACCACACAACTATTTAAATGGTTCCATTTTAGCCACCCGCCGTTACAAAACTAACGATCCAACTGATGTGGCTGTTAAATGACTAACAGAAGTCTAATGTGTAACCTAAATAAAAAATATTTTCCACCGTGGAAAAAGATAGAATTAAAAGATTAGAAAAAACTAAACGACTCTCACTCTCTTTTACTCAAAATCACTCATACTCTCTCAACAAAATTGACGATTCAAGTAGAAAAAACTTTCAGAGAGATTGAAGATGAGTGAATTTCTTCGGCAAAAAAGGGAAACCCAATCCGAAATACGGTTAGTTATTTTAATTTCGTAATGTAGTTTGCTTGTTTTGGGATTGAGTTTATTGTTAATATTGAGATTAAGGTTAGGGTTAATGATTTCGGTTAGCGGTAATACTGAAATTAGGGTTAATGAATTGGATTAATGCTAATAATGAGATTAGGGTTAATAATTTGGGTTAACGTTCATACTGAGATTAGGGTTACTATTTTGGGGTGATTGATTACGATTAACGATAATAGTTAAGATTTGGGGTTCATATTTGGGTTGATACTTGGAATACAATACTGAGATTAAGGTACTTGGGGTGATTGGTTGAGATTAACAGTACTGCGATTAGGGTTAGCATTTTATTTTGTACTTAATATAAGGTAATGTTAGTTTAAGGTTAATACAATCACTTTTTTGGATTAATACAATGTAATGTACTGTTACATTTGTTTAGGGTTTATGGAACCATTGTTTTGGGATTAGTATAGTGTAATGTACTGTTACAATGTAATGTATTGTTACCATTGTTTTGAGATTAATATAGTGTAATGTACTGTTACAATGTAATGTACTGTTACATTGGTTTAGAGTTCATGGAACCATTGTTTTGGGATTAATACAATACTGAGATTTTGTGGGGTGCACATGCTTTAGGATTAATGGAATAGAATAAAGTTAAATTTTTGTGGTTCTACTTTTTTATATGGTTTGCACGTTTTTCTGACTTTAATGCATATGTTTCTATATAGAATGTTCCATTGATGGTGGGGTCTTCATTAATGCATATGTGTTGGCTATTTTTATGCTGTTTTTATATGGTTTGCACATGTTCTGAGTTTTATATTGTTTTTAGGTTTAGTTTATACATATACTGAACAATATTTTTTTATTACCAGGAGTTAATTCAGAAAAATTCAATTGTGTTGTACATTATGGTGGTTTTATTTTTAGGAAACCTAGGGTGAAATATAGTAGAAAATTAGTTAACTATTTTGATAATCTAGATGTTGACACCATGTCAATGTTTGAAGTTATTGGTATAGTTGAGAAGTTAGAAATTACTTATGGAGTTAGGGTTTTCTAGCAAGTGGCATCTAATCCCTTAAAAGTGAAATAACTGGTAAATGATACTGATGTTATTGAAATGGTTACAAATTTACCTACTGATCATTATGTTCACCTTTACTTAGAAGAAACTGTAGGGTTTGAGGAACCTGAACTGAATTCTGGTGATGATAATGTTGTTTTTAAGTCTGAGGGTAGGGTAGATTCCGAGTCTGACTCAGAAGATGAAGATTATAGTGCTCAATCTGAGTCAACCACTGATGTGTCTAAATTTTTTAACAGTGAGGATGAATTTTTCAATTCAGATGATGAAATGAATAATGTGAATGTAGAGTTGGGCAGTAAAGAAGTAGAGGTTGAGAGTGATGGTGGACATTTTGACTCACTATACAATGTAGATGAGTCAGATTTAGATGGTCCACAACATAGACCTAGATTTCCTGAGTTTAATGTTAAGACAGACATGTTAAATCCTATACTGAAAGTTGGTTTAATATTTACAAGTAAGGGTATATTAAAAAAGGCAATTAGGATGTATAGTATTAAAAATAGGTATAATGTCAAGTTAAAGAGAAATGACAACAAAAGAGTTCAAGTGACATGCAAGGAATGGTGTCCATGGGTGTTATGGGCAACTCTTATTAATGGTGAGGATCCTTCTAGAGGTACTTGACAGATTATGTCAGTAAAGGGTGAACATAATTGTCTTAGGGAGTTTGTGAATAGTAATGTAACATCAAAGTGGTTTGCTAGGAAGTACTTAACCAATTTCTATGTTGATCCAACATTCTCTAGTACTTCTCTAAAACATGTTGTACACAGAGATTGAGGTCTCACAGTAGGCAAGAGTAAGTGTATTAGGGCCAAAAATTTACCCTTGAAATGATGCATAAGAACCAGAATGAGCAGTATGCAAAATTGTATGCTTATCTAGGTGAACTAAGGTACTCAAATTCAGGGACAACAACAATATGTAAGTTAGATGAGAGGAAGTTTGAGAAGGTTTATGTTTGTATGCAAGCAATGAAAGATGTGTTTAAGGCAGGGTGTAGGCCTATTATTGGTTTGGATGGATGCCACTTGAAGGGCTATTATCAGGGTCATCTTCTAGCAGTAGATGAGATTGATGCAGATGACTCAATTTACCCAGTAGCTTTTGCAGTTGTGGAGAGTGAGTGTGAATCAGCTTGGTGTTAGTTTCTGAAAATCTTAGCTGTTGATTTAGAGATAAACAACTCTCACATGTTCACCTTCATGACTGATAGACAGAAGATATGTCTGCTTTTATTTTTTTGTTTATTTATAATTTAATTTGCTAATAAAGTTTCTAATTTGTTGGATTCAGGGACTAATGGATGTTGTGCCAAAACTGTTCCCTTATGGTGAACACAGAACATATGTGAGGCACTTGTACTCTAATTCTAAAACCAATAGTTTTGTTGGAAAAGCACTAAAAGATCGACCGTAGAAAGCTGCTAGGACAACATATGTCAGGGAGTTTAAATCTGCTATGTCAAACTTGAAGGTATGATACTGTATTTTAAAATCAGTTTCATAAACTTGTATTTTAAAATTGACCACCAACTTTTAATTTATGTATGATTTATCAGAAACTTCTTGAAAGTGGTTGGCACCTAAAGACCCAAGGATATGGTCAAAGTCACACTTTTCCCTTAGATGCAAGTCAGACATGCTTCTGAATAATAATTGCGAATGTTTCAATAAGGTAAATTGACCACCAACCTTTAATTTGTTTGTTTGTCTAATTATACTAGCTTTTACTATTTTTATATGGTCAGTTAATACTCGAAGCTAGAGACAAGCCAATCATCACGTTGTTGGAGTTAGTCATGACGAAATTGATGCAAAGTGTAACCCCCTTAACCCGGCCCAGACGGTTGACCCGAATTAAGAAGTTTACACGGGGAAAACCAAAGTCAACCCGAAAGTCAACCTTGATTAACGACCCTTTTTTTTCTTTTTAAAATTGTCTAGATGCACATTAAACCTAGGCATACTCTTGAGATAAGCATACTCAAAAATCACAGCAATCGGAAAACGATAAGGGACCCAATTGCACAAAATACGAATTTAGGGACCAAATTGTAAATTCTGAAAATTAAGAGGACTTTACCAATTTTTAAGTTACCATTATGAAATTAGTCATGATTCATGCCTCTCTGCCAAATTTCATCTCAAACGGACATCTCAAACTCAAGCAATTGCACAAACAAGAAACGTGACTAAAACGTAAAGCTTGCAAACCATCAGGTGTTCAGAAACGGGTCTAGGCCGTTCAGGAACACCCCTTGGCAGTAGCCAAAGTGTTCAGTAACGGGCTAGGCCGTTCAGGAACACCCTAGCCAAAACAAGGGCCTGATTCGAAACAGGCAAGGGTGTTTCGAAACACCCTGCCCAGAAACAGCAGTTTGGCCTGTTTTAACACCTTTAAACCCCATCAAACATGCTCTAAACCATTCCACAATAAATCAACAACATGCCAAACATCAAACCTACCAATTTGCATCAAAATCTAGATACAAAACCACCCCTAGATGCACCAACTCATTCAACACATCCAACACTCAATCATGCTTTTCAAACAAGAAGCATAGCATAACAACTTAAGCATAAGAAGATTCAAACGTTGCAAGCTTACACCACATAGTTCAAAATCATAAACCATACTTGTCCAACATATACAATCTCATTAGACATCAACATAAGAGATTCTTCCCCCATTGCCTTTATTATCTATAGCTATTAACCGAGACATACATCTCAAGTGGAGTTCCCCCTTGAATCCCTTGCTTCTCGCTGCTCCAACTTCAAATGTCTGCATTGATGGACAAAAAGGAGCGTAAGCACATAATGCTTAGTGAGGAATGCTCAAAACCAAAACACCATCAATGCAGCGAGTCATAAAACCACTTTTAAAAGCAAACTCGATTCAATAAACCAAAGCAAGTTTGAAAACCCTTTTCAACAACATGCATAACATCATGCATTGCTCAAACATGAAAAACAAACCCTTAGCTTAGAAGAGCTAAGAAAACCCTTTCAAAGCACAACTTGCAAAATCAACAATTTAACCAATCCAAGCATAAACATCACATGCAAGGTTAAATTCAAAACTTTGGAAAACACTTCCACTTCATATCATACCTTGCTCATACTTGAATATCATTTTAAAGCAAGAAACCCTTAAAACCACTTACTCATTCAATTTACCATATGCATTAAACAAATGCAACATATGAACCACATCACCAACCTTTGCATCACATGCCTTAAAAACAAGTCTTCACAAGACTTCAATACACTAAAGAGATTTCATGCACACATGCACCATTCTCAATAGATAACCAACACTTGTTCAAACTAACAAGTAAGCATGCATTCATAATACATTATACACTTCTCATGCAACCATGCATCATTTCAAGCATCTCATGCTTCATTATATTCAAGAACATATATTGGCTTCCAAGTGATAAACCAAATCCACTTTTCAACTCAACATCCAATCGGATACGCGGATCACAAGCGTTGTCCCCTACGCTTCATACACACTACCAACCCAAGGTCCCCAAATGGAATTTTAACCACCATTTGACCTTACCACACACAAGGTCCTCATATGGAATTTTAACCACCATATGACCTCAACATTCACAAGGTTCCCATATATGGAATTTTAACCACCATATAACCTTAACATTCACAAGGTTCCCATATATGGAATTTTAACCACCATATAACCTTAACATTCCCAAGGTTCCCATATATGGAATTTTAACCACCATATAACCTTGACATTCCCAAGGTTCCCATATATGGAATTTTAACCACCATATAACCTTGACATTCCCAAGGTTCCCATATATGGAATTTTAACCACCATATAACCTTGACATATTCCGTTGGTAGTTGTATAACATCACTAACGAGATCCGGGACACCCTACACAAGATCCACACATGGACTTTACACCACCATTGTGATCTTAACAAGCACAAAGTCCTCAAATGGAATTTTAACCACCATTATTACCTTTGCTTACACAAGACCCACCCATGGAATTTCAACCACCATGGTGTTCTTGACCATCTCGTTAGGATACTTGGATGGAGTTACCGGTTCACTCATAACCACTCCACATCCAAGGCGACTTTATTCACGGTGCACCCAATCCTATAGCCGGCTAACTATATCCGATTAAAGTAACCAAGAACCACTTTCATCACTTGCCAATATAACCATCTTACCACATAAATCCATTGATTTACAAGCATAAACATAATGCAAAAACCATCATTTACCATCATCAATCCACTGTTTTTGAAGCATTAAACAAAGCCATTAAACAACATGCATGAAATCCACAATTTCAATGTACAAAACCAAGGATCTCTTACCTCGAGCATCCTTCTCTCATGGCTTTCAAAACCAGCATAAAACCATGCTAAAATATGCTTTCAAAACAGAATTTAAAACATGCAAACCACATGCATTGCATCCAACAATCACAAATTCTTTAAAACCAATTCACAACACAAACCAAGAGATAAATCCATTTACTTACTCTTGAGCTTAGCAAAGTTGATTAGACTTAAACTAAGCTCCCAAAACCTTCAAACCTTGGTTTAAAAGCTGAAAACCCAACTTCACTCACCGATACACAAAACAAGGCTAGCCAACAAGCCTTCCAAGCATCCGAAACCTTCCACACCACCTCTAATGCTCACGGATCAATCTCCCCTGTTTCAAGCACATAACATCAGAGGATTAATGCATCATAATGCACTAAAAACACCAGCAACACAACTAAACTCGCTGCTCATCACAAATCCAACATTTCGGCTACCAAACACAACCGAAATCACCACCAAACACTTCCGAAACTTAACCCAGCCAAGATCCATCACTTCTAACCATTTTTAAACATCAATTAACATCCAAAATGATCACAAACACGTCCTTATACCTCCAGCCATAACAGATCACCAAAATCACTCAAAAAACAACCAAAAACTCAAGCAAAACTTAAGAAATTCAACCTATTCGGGATTGCATTGATAAAACCTCAATTTCTCGTCAATTTAACATTCATTTAACATCAATTTGACACCTCAAAACACAGCCCAATCAGATCATACGAAATTTCAATAAAATCAAACAAATCTTGCATTTAAAAGCCAAGATCAAGAACAAATCAATAAATCCTTTTATAAAACACAAATTAAGGATTGAGAACTTGGGAATTTCAATAAAGAACCTAAAGTTCAGAGGAGAAGGACGTTCTTACCTCCAAACTTGAGTTTTCTCCTTTTTTGGAACCAAAATCTTGAAAATCCAAATAGCAAATGGTGAGGTTTTGTTGAAGAGATGATTAGAGATCAAAAGAGAATTGAAATGTGATATTTAGGGGACAAAATCAGAGGAAAAGCTCTGGAGAAAAAATGTGTTTGGTTTGAGAGAAAAGATGAGAGAAAAAGGAAAATGGAAAATGGAAAAGTTAGTTGGAAATGGTAAAATATCTTCCCTCCACTTTTCTTTTTTTTAAAAACCTTTAATAAATCATTTAATATTTTAGAAAAATCTGGAGAAACTCCCATTGGGTAAATAGCTCCTTAAAGATTCAAAGTTTCAATCCTTTTTAAAACAGTCACACAATTTTCAAAAATTACATTTTGGTCACTAACCCAAAATGTCACACCTCCAAACCTCATTTTGCAAAATTGATTTCACCTTCCTCTTATATATAATAAAAGAGGATTTTAGAACATTTTCCATATTTTTAATGCAACCCGAACTAGGCTTTCCTAAAAATCACCTTTTATATTCGAACCGCAACCCGACCGGTCCGGTCCAAACCCAAAACTTCTAAGCCCAAAACCGGGGCGTTACAACTCTCCCCCCCTTAGGAAATTTCGTCCTCGAAATTTCAACCGGCGGATAGAGCGCAACCAAACTTCCCGAAACAACCCACAAAGCAACACATGAGACTTAACCACCACTGAACACTCTCATCACAACTTCACCCAAACTCAACACCACCACATACTGTTCACAAATTCCAGAACACTCAGATGTTAACCACATCTTAAGTTTTCACACTTCCAGACTGCACATAGCCTCAACAACAACCTGAAGAACCTCAAACTTTTACAGCATACTCAACCTCAACACACAACTCCCAAAACTTGTTCACACAGTGACACCAACCAATCCAGTTCTGCCACTATGTACCCACAACCTTCACTGCTTCTAAAACTCTTTGCAAACTCCCCAACCTCCTTCACAGATTTTCCCAACAAGCAAAAATTCTTAAGCATCAACTGCTTACCCAACCCTCTCAACGTAATGCTGACATTCCTTCACATCCGCCGCTATCATTACCATAACGACTCACCAGGACTACTCATCCAATATCCAAAAATCACATCACAAAACCCCAATCTTGACTCCGCCAGCCGTTCCATACACCACCAGCCGACTTCAGAAGGAATTTACTTATTCACAACCAGCCAACCACTTCTTACAAGAACCCGTCCAACCAACAATGGCCTTCGATCTTACATTGCCTTTCCACTTAAAGCTTTGACCACAACACTTACCCTACTAGAACATCGCCCAACCTATACATACATCTCTAGATTACGAAACTTTATTCTCCCAGGCTAACCCTTTTCTACAACCCACAACAAAAACCCTCTTCTCAACTCCTCAAAGGTTGCTAAAAACCATCACCTATAAAAACAACCCTTCTACTACAATATCAATGTCAAGTTACCTCAGCACTCTGAGAACACATCCACTAACCTACAACATCACTTAACACCAAGGAACCACCACCACTACTGGCTATACTCATAAAGCGCCAAACACTTTCCTTCTACCAACATGCTATACCGCACCCACTACTACCAACAGCTTGCTTAATACCCTCCATTACTTCTAACATTCTCCTAGCACCAAAACAACCTCTAAAACCCATCATCCAACCTAACACTATCACAACACTAACAGACTCGATTAGCTATTAGTGAGTGTGAACGTTTGTATGCATGGTCACCAATATGCCCTATCAATGCCTGATGTACATGTATGCAAAACCTCTAATGTCATGTCACATGTATGCATGGACCAGCACATATATAATATAGCATATAACAAATGATTTTTAACTGTGCATGTATGTCAGTTCACACCCACCAATAACATCCTCAGAATCTGTCTAAGAACAACCTCCTAACTCACTTCTAACTTGTCTAACTCCATCATTCTAGCAACCATTATCCACAAGATACTCACTAAAGCCCTCTTCACGCTAAAGTTGTTTTCAAAACAACTACAACTACTACCCCAACACGCTAGCAACAAGACCAAACTCGCAACACAAGGGAAACCAAACCAAAACCAAACTAAGATAACTAGGCAAAGGTTACTTAACAAGGTTACCTGAAAATACCTCACTGCCCCGGAGCTTCAACAGTCGAGCTCTCTTCCTCGCAGAACCATCATTCTCCAGCCGCACCACTGTAGCATCAGCTAACACACTAAGGTCACCACCATCTCCTTGCGGCAAAGCTCCCTGGCTATCCCGAGCCAACTTCAAACAATTACGTCTCATATGCCCAACAGACCCACAATTCCAGCAGATCCCATTTCCCAAACTCTTCACAACTTTCTGCTCTTCCTACCACCTTCGAACTTCGTCTCGGCCGTGCCCACGACCCTTCAGAGACCCTTTTGCTACCACTGAAGCTGATTTAACCACATGAGGACAATCCCGCTTCACATGTTCTTTAGAACCACAGTTCCAACACGCACCTGCGCCCCAACAACCTCCAACATGGCGCCTTCCACAACAGTCACACACCGGTAACTGAGATTCCACTCCACCCACAACTTCCTTACTTAAACCTTTCTCACCTTCATAAACTGAAACCACACTATCACGTTGCTCAACCCTTGGGAATTTCTCTCCAAGATACCTTTCATAAAAGGCAGACACAAAGAAGTCCCAATCTATATCGTGGATGTGCGACGCCACCGCCACAGATGTCCACCAGGCACACGCGTCCTCCAACATCAATGAGACAACACTCCCCAGCTTACAGGCATAGTCACAACCTTCCTGATCCAAAATCAGAATTACACCGGCCAACCAGGCCCCAAACGTCTCAGGTGACGAACCCTGATACTCCACAGCTCCCAAATCATGTAAACGCTGTTTCGACAAACCCACACATCCCACCACCAGCACGTCTACTGACTTCACTTTTGCCACAGCCTGAGATGTTCCCAACACCTCCTGAACAACAGGTGATGAACTTTTCATCACAGAACCAACTTCTTCCTCCTGCCTTACTACCTCAACTCCAGGCACTGAAGACTGAGACGAAACACCTCCACTAAAAGGTGAATTCCACGCCTTAACAACCTGCTCTAAAGCAGCAACCATCTCACCCAACTGCCATTCTCTCATTGATTTCGCCATACTATTAACAACAAGCAATCATAACAAAACAAACAAATTGATCAGACCAGCTTTAAGCAAGGATTCAAACTCCAACTCCAAAATAACACAATAGCTATAATAATAAGGCAATGGGTATCCCGAATTCTCCCCTTTTACATGACATAACAGTCAAAAACACATGGATATCACAACATCAAGCATATCAATCAACATACTTCGATCATACTCTCACCAAACAACATTCACTTGCAACAGCATAATATCAACATATCATACCCATCACACTTTCATCATTCATAAAATCAGCTCACATCACCAGCATAACATCAGCACAAATCCACATTAGTTCAATGAAGATTCACAATCAAAAGCATGCTAAAAACATCAACAATTCACTCAAAAACACGCATTTCAACCAGCTTTCCACCACACATTAGGATATACATCAAACACAGATTACAACAATTTATCATTTTCCCCAAGCTTCCGCAACTCAGCTCTGATACCACCAAATGTAACCCCCTTAACCCGGCCCAGACGGTTGACCCGAATTAAGAAGTTTACACGGGGAAAACCAAAGTCAACCCAAAAGTCAACCCGAAAGTCAACCTTGATTAACGACCCTTTTTTTTCTTTTTAAAATTGTCTAGATGCACATTAAACCTAGGCATACTCTTGAGATAAGCATACTCAAAAATCACAGCAATCGGAAAACGATAAGGGACCCAATTGCACAAAATACGAATTTAGGGACCAAATTGTAAATTCTGAAAATTAAGAGGACTTTACCAATTTTTAAGTTACCATTATGAAATTAGTCATGATTCATGCCTCTCTGCACAAACAAGAAACGGGACTAAAACGTAAAGCTTGCAAACCATCAGGTGTTCAGAAACGGGTCTAGGCCGTTCAGGAACACCCCTTGGCAGTAGCCAAAGTGTTCAGAAACGGGCTAGGCCGTTCAGGAACACACTAGCCAAAACTAGGGCCTGTTTCGAAACAGGCAAGGGTGTTTCGAAACACCCTGCCCAGAAACAGCAGTTTGGCCTATTTTAACACCTTTAAACCCCATCAAACATGCTCCAAACCATTCCACAATAAATCAACAACATGCCAAACATCAAACCTACCAATTTGCATCAAAATCTAGATACAAAACCACCCCTAGATGCACCAACTCATTCAACACATCCAACACTCAATCATGCTTTTCAAACAAGAAGCATAGCATAACAACTTAAGCATAAGAAGATTCAAACGTTGCAAGCTTACACCACATAGTTCAAAATCATAAACCATACTTGTCCAACATATACAATCTCATTAGACATCAACATAAGAGATTCTTCCCCCATTGCCTTTATTATCTATAGCTATTAACCGAGACATACATCTCAAGTGGAGTTCCCCCTTGAATCCCTTGCTTCTCGCTGCTCCAACTTCAAATGTCTGCATTGATGGGCAAAAAGGAGCGTAAGCACATAATGCTTAGTGAGGAATGCTCAAAACCAAAACACCATCAATGCAGCGAGTCATAAAACCACTTTTAAAAGCAAACTCGATTCAATAAACCAAAGCAAGTTTGAAAACCCTTTTCAACAACATGCATAACATCATGCATTGCTCAAACATGAAAAACAAACCCTTAGCTTAGAAGAGCTAAGAAAACCCTTTCAAAGCACAACTTGCAAAATCAACAATTTAACCAATCCAAGCATAAACATCACATGCAAGGTTAAATTCAAAACTTTGGAAAACACTTCCACTTCACATCATACCTTGCTCATACTTGAATATCATTTTAAAGCAAGAAACCCTTAAAACCACTTACTCATTCAATTTACCATATGCATTAAACAAATGCAACATATGAACCACATCACCAACCTTTGCATCACATGCCTTAAAAACAAGTCTTCACAAGACTTCAATGCACTAAAGAGATTTCATGCACACATGCACCATTCTCAATAGATAACCAACACTTGTTCAAACTAACAAGTAAGCATGCATTCATAATACATTATACACTTCTCATGCAACCATGCATCATTTCAAGCATCTCATGCTTCATTATATTCAAGAACATATATTGGCTTCCAAGTGATAAACCAAATCCACTTTTCAACTCAACATCCAATCGGATACGCGGATCACAAGCGTTGTCCCCTACGCTTCATACACACTACCAACCCAAGGTCCCCAAATGGAATTTTAACCACCATTTGACCTTACCACACACAAGGTCCTCATATGGAATTTTAACCACCATATGACCTCAACATTCACAAGGTTCCCATATATGGAATTTTAACCACCATATAACCTTAACATTCACAAGGTTCCCATATATGGAATTTTAACCACCATATAACCTTAACATTCCCAAGGTTCCCATATATGGAATTTTAACCACCATATAACCTTGACATTCCCAAGGTTCCCATATATGGAATTTTAACCACCATATAACCTTGACATTCCCAAGGTTCCCATATATGGAATTTTAACCACCATATAACCTTGACATATTCCGTTGGTAGTTGTATAACATCACTAACGAGATCCGGGACACCCTACACAAGATCCACACATGGACTTTACACCACCATTGTGATCTTAACAAGCACAAGGTCCTCAAATGGAATTTTAACCACCATTATTACCTTTGCTTACACAAGACCCACCCATGGAATTTCAACCACCATGGTGTTCTTGACCATCTCGTTAGGATACTTGGATGGAGTTACCGGTTCACTCATAACCACTCCACATCCAAGGCGACTTTATTCATGGTGCACCCAATCCTATAGCCGGCTAACTATATCCGATTAAAGTAACCAAGAACCACTTTCATCACTTGCCAATATAACCATCTTACCACATAAATCCATTGATTTACAAGCATAAACATAATGCAAAAACCATCATTTACCATCATCAATCCACTGTTTTTGAAGCATTAAACAAAGCCATTAAACAACATGCATGAAATCCACAATTTCAATGTACAAAACCAAGGATCTCTTACCTCGAGCATCCTTCTCTCATGGCTTTCAAAACCAGCATAAAACCATGCTAAAATATGCTTTCAAAACAGAATTTAAAACATGCAAACCACATGCATTGCATCCAACAATCACAAATTCTTTAAAACCAATTCACAACACAAACCAAGAGATAAATCCATTTACTTACTCTTGAGCTTAGCAAAGTTGTTTAGACTTAAACTAAGCTCCCAAAACCTTCAAACCTTGGTTTAAAAGCTGAAAACCCAACTTCACTCACCGATACACAAAACAAGGCTAGCCAACAAGCCTTCCAAGCATCCGAAACCTTCCACACCACCTCTAATGCTCACGGATCAATCTCCCCTGTTTCAAGCACATAACATCAGAGGATTAATGCATCATAATGCACTAAAAACACCAGCAACACAACTAAACTCGCTGCTCATCACAAATCCAACATTTCGGCTACCAAACACAACCGAAATCACCACCAAACACTTCCGAAACTTAACCCAGCCAAGATCCATCACTTTTAACCATTTTTAAACATCAATTAACATCCAAAATGATCACAAACACGTCCTTATACCTCCAGCCATAACAGATCACCAAAATCACTCCAAAAACAACCAAAAACTCAAGAAAAACTTAGGAAATTCAACCTATTCGGGATTGCATTGATAAAACCTCAATTTCTCGTCAATTTAACATTCATTTAACATCAATTTGACACCTCAAAACACAGCCCAATCAGATCATACGAAATTTCAATAAAATCAAGCAAATCTTGCATTTAAAAGCCAAGATCAAGAACAAATCAATAAATCCTTTTATAAAACACAAATTAAGGATTGAGAACTTGGGAATTTCAATAAAGAACCTAAAGTTCAGAGGAGAAGGACGTTCTTACCTCCAAACTTGAGTTTTCTCCCTTTTTGGAACCAAAATCTTGAAAATCCAAATAGCAAATGGTGAGGTTTTGTTGAAGAGATGATTAGAGATCAAAAGAGAATTGAAATGTGATATTTAGGGGACAAAATCAGAGGAAAAGCTCTGGAGAAAAAATGTGTTTGGTTTGAGAGAAAAGATGAGAGAAAAAGGAAAAAGGAAATGGAAAAGTTAGTTGGAAATGGTAAAATATCTTCCCTCCACTTTTCTTTTATTTAAAAACCTTTAATAAATCATTTAATATTTTAGAAAAATCTGGAGAAACTCCCATTGGGTAAATAGCTCCTTAAAGATTCAAAGTTTCAATTCTTTTTAAAACAGTCACACAATTTTCAAAAATTACATTTTGGTCACTAACCCAAAATGTCACACCTCCAAACCTCATTTTGCAAAATTGATTTCACCTTCCTCTTATATATAATGAAAGAGGATTTTAGAACATTTTCCATATTTTTAATGCAACTCGAACTAGGCTTTCCTAAAAATCACCTTTTATATTCGAACCGCAACCCGACCGGTCCGGTCCAAACCCAAAACTTCTAAGCCCAAAACCGGGGCGTTACACAAAGGCTTACAAAAATAAAAGAACTTACTGAAAAGTGGAACGAACTTCTATGTCCTAAAATTCAAAAGAAACTCGACCATGCAACTTCACTAGCACATAGGTATGACTAATTATTAAAACAATTACTTTTTTTTGTTAAAGTTGGCTTAAGTATCTATTTGTTTTATTATGCCGTTGTTGGCCCATTTATAATTGTGGACACATGTACCAAGTGTCTTGTGGTTCTTCAAATCAGCATGCAGTTAATATCCAAGCTTGAACATGCTCTTGCAGAAAATGGGAACTAATAGGTTTATAATGTTTACTTTGTGTTTAGTTTATGTTTTTGTTGTGTATATGTGTTTAGTTTAGGTTTTTACTGTGTATATGTATTTAGTTTAGGTTTTTACTGTATTTACTATAGGTTTATAATGTTTACTTTGTGTTTAGTTTAGGTTTATATTTTGTATATGTGTTTAGTTTAGGTTTTTACTGTTTATTTTCTTCTATATAGGCATTCCTTGTGTGCATGCTATTTCTGTTATTTTGTCACTTCCAGATAGGCCAGAAAAATATGTGGACCCTTGCTATCATGTCTCAAATCAAAGGGCACTTTATTCACATTTGATCAGTCCAATAAGGGGTGAGAAATTATGGACTGTTGAAGAAACACCCGAGTCTATCTTACCACCTATATTTAGAAGACCTCCAGAAAGACCACACAAGAAACGAAGAAGAGAGGCTGGTGAAACAATACCTCAGTCTGGTAAAATTTCAAAGAATGGTGTCAAAATTTACTGCAAAAATGTGGGGGAAGTGGACATAATATTAGGACATGTAAGGGACAAGTTGGTGGCAATGTCAAAAGGCCTGCACCTAGACAAACATCCACATCTTCTGCAAATGCAAGAGCTCCCAGAGTTTCAAAATTGTCAGTAAGTTTTGAAATTTTGTAATAAATGTATATTTACATTCTTTTCTCACTTGATTAATTGACCTTTTTTTGTTGTGCAGATTAGAAGATATGGAAATACCCCAACTACAAGCCATGCTGGAACTATCCCAACAATAAGCCATGCTGAAATAAATCTAAGGTCAAGTTCAAGGCCAACTCCATCTTCACAAGTTCATACTGTAAGATGGATGCCCACCCCTTCTATCCATATGAGTTAGGAGAGTTGTGTTAGTCAACCATCTCTAAGGGTTGGTCCTTAAATCTGTTGAAAGGAAGCAATTTATTTTTTTGTTCTTTTGTTAAAATATAGACCTACATTTGACCAAACTATGTTATATTGTTGTGAAAACAAGTATCACACAGTTTATGATATTTAGGTTGACTTTTTTTAATAGGTCAATATTTTTTGATTGGCCTTCTATAATAGGTCAATATTTTTTGATTGACCTTCTTTAATTGGTCAATGTTTTAAAATTTTACAAACAAATAATGTGTATTGGTCAAACATTATGTAATGTATGGATAACATTCCAATATTAATGGCATTATAAAGTTATGTATTCTTGTTTACATTGTACCAAATGTTTACATTATCTGTAAGTATTTGCATTGATCAAACATTGGTCAAACACAACTTTATAAAATTGATTTTTTTATTCTATTACATTACAAAAAGTGTGTAACACAGTTACACAAATTTCATATCTCATTTGCTTACGTTAATCCCTTACATATTAAACCCTAAATCTCATATCTCATTTCTTCATACACAAACTGGTAAAACACACAAAATAGGGATTTTATTACATCACAAATACCCTAAATCCATACATAATACCTAAAACCCACATTTAAAATGAAATTCCTATAGCACCTATTAAACCTTTACAATTAGGAGAACATTGTTCTCAAAAAACCCAATGAAAAACACCACACTAAGAACCAAATTTTCCAAATTCTTTCTTTCTTCCTTTGTTTCTCCATAACAACAACCCTTCTTCGAAGACCAACAATAACAGCTTTCGACCTAGGGCTCACTGGTAGATCATACCAGCAAAAAAATTTGCATCCCCAAATCCTTTTTTCATAATTTCTACAACCTTAAAATCTCCTACCTGAATTTTTATCGGTCCATCATGTTTTCATCATCGAACGAGCTCCACAATAGCAAACGCGATACATTTCTGCATCCATATCAAACTTCAGCCTCCAAGAACACCTTCTTTGAAATCTTAAAAAGGAATGAGATGTTTATGAATTTAGGGTTTCACGCTAATTTAAATAGACAAATGTGCATGTGTTTTTTTTTACCTGGAAACCTAACGTGGGCATATGGATATCCGGCGTGGCAAAAAAATTAAAAAGACAGCCACATCTGCTGGGTCGTTAGTTTTGTAACGGCGGGTGGCTAAAATGGAACCATTTAAATAGTTGTGTGGTGCATTTGTATAAAAATAATATAGTGGTCATTTTGACACCAAACCTATAATTCAATGGTCATCTGTGTAGTTTACCCTAAAAAATAACAGGACAATATCTTAACAATAAACCCCTTAAAGTCGATTGGAATCTTTTGACTCAAATTATTTATTTTTAAAACACTGGCATCTCTGTAATAAAAAAATGTATTAATTTTAAAAAAGAAAATGAAATAAGTTCACAAAATTATTCATTTCAATTATTAACACGTTGTTCATGTGTATATTAAATTAATTTCCAGTAAATCAACAATTATTGATCCAAGTGGTAAACAGCTTAATATCGCTTAAACAAATCTTGAATTCGAGGTATTATGTATACAAAAAATCTCTAATAAAAGATCTACCCACTAAAATTAAGTGTGCGACACGGTCATCCGAATTTGTCAGGATAAAATTTTAGAAACCAGTTCCACTAAGTGTTTTGATCAAAAAAAAGTTCCACTAAGTGTAAAATAAGCAAAATATTGAAGAATCCCTTGACGAATCAGTTCAAATCTTTAAGGACTATATAAATAGGGATCTCACTGCTCTGTCACTTTATATATGTATATAATTATTTTGGGAACTAATATAAATTTAGGCGAATCCAACGTGTGGTCCTAGTGGAAAAGAAGATGATGTTTATCTTAGAAGATCCGGGTTCAAATCGGTTTATCTGTAAGGTGTATATTTTGTCAAATGATTAAAAATATGTATTAACAAATACTACCTTATAATCAGGGCCGACCCTGAGCAAGGGCAACAAGGGCGCCCGCCCAGGGCCTATCGCTCAGGAAAATTAAATATTGTATGTTTTTCGAATTATATTTAAAGATTTAGTTTGTTTTAATATTTGTTATTAGGACATATTTTTTAATATTTGTTAATAGGGGCTAAGATTTTTCCAACATTTATTATTAAAGATCTACTTTTAATATTTAATTTTTTTTCTAATACTTGTTATTATGGGCCTACTTTTTAATATTTGTTATCAGAGACTGAGTTTTTTTCAATATTTATTAGTAGGGGTCTACTCTTAATATTCAATTTTTTTCTAATACTTGTTATTAATGGCCCATTTTTTAATATTTGTTATTAGGGGCTGAGTTTTTTTTCTATATTTATTATTATGGATCTACTCTTAATATTCAATTTTTTTCTAGTACTTGTTACTAGGGCTCCAGTTTTTTCGAATATTTGTTATTATGGGCATAGTTTTAAGGTAAAATTTTGATATATAGGCTGATAAAACTAATTTTACACAAGCATGCATATTTACATTATAAAACTCAAATCCTAAATTATAATCCTAACCCTAAAAAACTAAATCATAAACCTTAAACCCTATACCCTAACTCAACACTAATATTAAATTCTAAACCCTACAACATAAACCCCTACACTTTAAACCCTAAACTAAAACCCTAACCCCTAAAACGAAAAGGCACATGTAAACTAAAGTTTACACGACATATGTATTAAATTTTTTTTAATAGTTTTAAAATTTAATTTTTTCAATACTTGTTATTAGGGGACTAATTTTTTCAATACTTTATACGATGGACCAACTCTTAAAATTTAAATTATTTCATTACTTGCTATTAGGGACAAAGATTTAAATAGCGGCATGCAACCACAATATCGATCGTTATATGACGGTAGTGACATCATCTAAAACCGCGATATATGCAACCATTATGTCCACAATAGCATATGTTACTAAAAAAATTCATAACTACGATACTCGCAATAAAGAAAATAACATCTATTATATCCACAATCATGATAAACACAACACAACAAAAAATACGACTGTAACTATATTTACAATTTAAATACTCAATTTAATGCCCATTTTTTAAATTCACTCTGGGCCTCCAAAAACTCAGAACCGACCCTGCTTATAATCTACCTTAACACTATTAAAAATATATAGATTTAGGCGAGTTTTACAAGATTTTTATTACTAATAATGTTTTTTGGAAAGTACGACGAGAAAATGATTTTGAATTATTTGGTCTAAATTTGAGTCCCTGATGTTTCTTTCGGAAAGTGTTTTTAAGTGTTTTTGAAAATATATATAAAAAAGTTAGTGATATAAATGAGAATAAATAAGTTACTTTTCAAGTGAAAAACAAATTATTTTGCGTTGTTATTGGTCCCAAAGGCCAAAAGTACTTTTGAGGGTCAAAACACTTCTAAAAAAGCAATGCAAAACAAAATAAACCCAGATAGGAACTTACACGTAATTAGGGATTTAAAAACAGGTCAACAGTTGGGTTTCAGGTCGGGCTCTGTCAGGTCGGGTCAAATTGATTACAGGTCATTTCAGGTCGTTTTTTTATTTTGACTCGATTCAGTTCGGGTTCAGGTTCATTTCGGGTCGGGTTCATTTCAGGTCGGGTTCATTTCAGGCCGGGTTCAATTCAGGTCGGGTTCATTTCGGGTCGGTTCATTTCAGGTCGGGCCAAAACGGTTAATTGACAAGTTAATTTGGGTTCGAGTTGATTTCAGGTCGGTTTCGTTTCAGGTCGGGTTCATTTCAGGTCGGTTTCGTTTCAGGTCGGGTTCATTTCAGTTCGGGTAATTTCAGGTCGGTTTCCTTTCAGGTCGGGTTCATTTGGGTTTAGGGTTTAGGGATTAAGATTTAACATACATAATATTAATACATTATACATATATACATATAGGAATTATGGTTTAGTGTTTTGGGGGTTTAGGGTTTGGGGTTTGGGGCTAGGGTTTAGGGTTTATACATTGCTACATATGTACATACATGCTTACGTACATTACACATATGTTTATATGGTTTATGGTTTATGATTTAGGGTGTAGGGATTAAAGATTGGGGTTTAGGGTTAAGGGTTTAGAGTTTCACGTTCCTACATACATACATTATACATACATAGCACAAAAAGGAATTAAGGTTAGGGTTTATACATACATAAATACATTTTACATATATATATATATAATATACTAATATATTATATATATCCTAAAATGAAACCCTAATCAAAACCTTGAACTCTAAACCAACAATGAAATCTAAGCTCATAACCCTAATTCGAAACACTAAACTAAAACTCTAAAACCATAAAAAGAAACCCTAAACACTAGACTCATAAAAAGAAATCCTAAACCCATAACATGAAAACCTAAAATAAAGTCAATAAAAAGTAAACCATTAATCCCTAAACATTAAACCCTAAAGGTAGGCTTAGTTCACTAATAATGAAACCTAAACCCTAATTCAAAACAATAAAGTAAAACAAAAATCCTAAATCCATAAAAAGAAACTCTAAACCCAGAAAAAGAAAACCAAAAATAAAAGCAATTAAAAGTAAACCCTTAAACCCTAACAATAAACCCTAAAGGCGAGCTTAGTTCACTAATAATAAACTCAAAACCCTAAACTCTAATTCAAAACAATAAACTAAAATAAAAACCCTAAACTAATAAAAAGAAACCCTAAACCCATAAAAAGAAACCCTAAACTAAAACAAATAAAATCAAAACTATAAATCAAAACACTAAACACTAAGCCATGAACCCTAAGTCCTAAACTCTAAAGATAAGCTCAGTTCACTAAAAATAAAACCTTTATTTAAAACACTAACCCTAAACCTTTAAACCATAAACCTAAAAATTAAATACTAAACCCTAAAACCATAAACAGTTAAAACAAAGCCATAATTTAAAATCATAAACCATAAAACAAAACACCAAATAAAATCTATAAACCCTAAAAACAAAACATATTAACCATAAATTATAAATCATAAACCCTAGATTAAACCCTTAAACCCTAAAATGAAACCCTAAATCAAAACCTCAAACTTTAAATCTAAAAATAAATCACTAAATTAAACTATAAACCCTAAAATTGAAACCCTAATCAAAACAAGAATACTTGAACATTACCCTAAACTCTAAAAATGATATATTTAAATTTAAACATTGAAAATTATAACCCTAAATTAAACCCAAACCATAAACCTTAAAACTAGAACAATGACCAAATTGAAAATAAAACAAAATTGTTAGCTCAATTTCACAGAAAAAAAAGACCAAAAATAAAAGAACCTAAACAAAGGAGGACCTAAAGGGTGAATAACCCTTACACCTAAAAGGGCGGGCAGATTCCCTCCATGCTTTTCAATCAAGCGGGAGCTTTAAAAAAATTTAAAATTAAAATAAAATTATTAAAATATTTTATTAACCCTTAAAAGAGTCTTACCGAAACCCTAGCCCCATTTGAATTCATTTGCATCATTTCATTCTGGCCGAAACCCTCTCCATTTGCTTTGTTATATTGACATATGATTTTTCCCTTATTTTAGAATTGCAGGATTTTTTCTCTGGAATCATCAACCAATTAGGTATTGTACTCTTGGCTTTGTTATATTTTTGTTGTTTTTCTTTTCTTGATTGCAAATTGGGGTAGAATGTTGTCTCGTATCCTCAAACTTTGATTGTAACATTTGGTTTAACAGTTATCCATGGTATTTTAGGGCATGTCCCCCCACAGGTTGTAAATCTTTGTCCAAGAGTCTCTGCTCTAGGTGGTCTTTGCACGCGCCCATCATGTGTGCTCTGCTTGTGTTTTCTTTCTTTATTCTGTATACTGCAGTCATCGGGCCGACGAGGAAGAATAGAAGATTGGGAAGCTATGTTTTAGATGATTGTCATGGTTGGTTTGCCATTTGGAAGACAGAATTGATATGGGAATGGCGATTTCAGGTGATAAAATATGGCAAAATTTTATTCATTTGTATTATTCATATGGTTGTTAATTATTATACCGAGTCTCTTTTTGTTGGAGTAGAAAAGCTTAAGATTTATGAGGCAGAGAAGAACACGTCTCATGGTTCGATGTTCAATAATAAAACTGTCTCGGTTCATTTCATTATTTATTACTGGTATAGAATTCTGAAAAGCCTTTGTATGCTTGGATATGGTGTTTTTTAATCTTGATTTCCCTGTTCTTTGTATGAGTGATATGGAAGGAGAAAAAAGAACTCTAAGGGACTCATGCTTCCAATATCGTGCCAACAAGAGACACACACAAGGATATCAGTGGCTTTGATTGTAACATTTGGTTTGACAGTGGTCACTCTCTGTGATCAGATGTACTGTTGGCCATGCTTTTACAAGTGACTTCATCTAGATTTGGTGGTATAACAATGATAAATATCTTTAATTCTATGTTTGGGATGTTAGGGGAAATTGTCTATGTTCATATATCTAGGAGCTCAACCCCTGTAAAATGCTTACTTATTCTTACCAATCTAGTCGACAATCTCTTAGTAGAGTATCCAATATTTTTTATCATTGCATCATTTTGTCTTCTATTGTTTTTAAAGCATTGAACTTGATCTTCGTATAGTAGTGAAAATCAATGAATAAAGTAAACACATTGATTGTTGCAAAGATTTTGATGAAACTCAATTTATATATTTATAAATATACCAACAGTATTATTTTCAAGATTTTTGGATTGAACTGACAGTGATACTATGAAGTATAATTTTTAAAAAAATACATAAGGGAAGGTTTTTAATTTTTCTTAAAAAATAAATTATTTTATTCTAACAAATTTGTAAGTTTAACTTTGTAAGTTTGCCTTTTTTTATCCAAAGTTAAACACAAACATTATTGCTAAGTTAATTGAGTTATGTTAATTAACAATTTGGATTTGCCTTGTCTTATTTTGCATTAAACACACAATCCTATTAACCTAATTATTCAACATTTTTGATAAAGTTATTTAAGTTTTTATATATTCAATGTGTTAAGTATAAAGATTTAATCAACTTAAGTTATTTAAGTTTTTATAAAGTTATTTAATTTAAGTTAATTAAGTGTGTTAAGTTAATAAAAAATTTTAATCAACTTAAGTTAATTAAGTATAAAGATTTTTATTTAATTTATCTTTCAAGTTATCTTAAAATTAAAGTTAAGTTAATTAAAAAGACAATTTAATTTAATAATGTTTATTCATTTAACTTAAAATGAATGCAAGTTAATTAAAGTTATTTTAATCTTAAGTTAAGTTAATATTATTTATTATTAACTTAACATTAATTTATTCATATTATTTATTATTAACTTAAAAGATTATTTTTATTATTTTTAATTAAAGATAATTTATTACCACTTGATATTTATTCATTCAATTTATCTTTTAATTAATGTTAAGTTAGTTAATTTATTAATACTTAGCATTATTACTAAATATAAAAAATTACTTATTATTTTTAATTGATTTTAAAATTTTAAATTCATTAAATATATAACTTTTTCAAATGTCAGATAATTATCATTATCAGCAAATCAAATAACAATATCAGTTCAGGTCAAGAACAGTTCATGTCAATATCAGTTCAGGTTAAGAACAGGTCGGGTTCAAAACAGGTCGAGTCCAAACAGGTTGTAACCCCCTCGTCCCGGTCTGGACGGATGACCGATCCGAGTGGACCACACGGGGAAAACCGAAAAAAAAACCCGTTAAGGTTCCCCCTCGGTTAGCAACCCTATTTTTTTTTTTATTTCTTTTCTAGATGCTTTTATTAAATACTATGTGATAGGACACACAGCGAACAAACACGGATACGAAACCCACAAGACATGCAATTAAACAACCAAATTTTCCTTTTTAAACAGGTCGTATCGATACACATACAGAGGGTATCGATACGCCTTGACCAAAGTCAACCCTCTCAGTCAACTCAGGGAAGACCGTATCGATACACCATTTAGCGTATCGATACGCCCTTCTCGGTCAACATTTCAAAGTCAACGAATTGAAACCGTACCGATACGCTACCACCCCGTATCGATACGACCTAAACCCACCAACTCCTCTGAATTTCAGAGAGTTGGGACCGTATCGATACACCCTTGTGTATTGATACGCTCAGCCTGATTTGAATTCCAGAGAGCTGATACCGTATCGATACACCCCAGCGTATCGATACGCCCAGCCAAAACTGAGTCCTGCAGGCAAGACCGTATCGATACGGCCCTCAGGCGTATCGATACGCCCTGCACTACAACTCTCTAAAAATCAGCAAAACCAAACAAACTCAACTCTATATGCATTTTGGAACTTCCCTAGACTCATTCAAGCATTCATACCGCCTCTATTAACTAAAATCTAGTCATACAAGGCACCCAACATGGACGAACATCATTCAGCCAAAGAATCCACGTAATCATTCAAAGAAGGCATACAAAGCATACATGAGTTTCATGCCTTAGCAAACAAACATCCAAGGACTGGCTATAAGCCTCCCAAACAAACACTTAGGCATCAACATAAACATGGTTTACAAATCCATCAACATGAGGCATTAACAACATAAAGCCAACACAAAGGAGTCTAGATACAAGCTCCTAAAACACGTAGCATTTCCCATTGCTAGACTACTACTTTATTTAATAAACCATACTTGAGCAAACTACCACACGCTTGGACGCTCTTTTCCTGCTCCTTGCTAACTCCAAGCTAAAGATCTGCATTGTCGGAAAAAGGAGAGCGTAAGCATAAAGCTTAGTGAGCAGAGCTCTAAAACATAACAATAACAATGCAGAGTTCAAAGTTTCCTTTAAAAGTAAAGGCCAACACATACAAGTCATCCAACAACCTAATCCATTTACTACATATAAGTTCAACCAAAGGTCAACAACATAAACATTTCACTTCATGGTATGCACAAGCATAACCAAACTTTCACTTACGGTGGGACTACACATCACCGCTTTAACTAGTGGATTTCCAATGGGACTACACATCAAAGGACTACCCAACTAGTGACTACCGGTGGGACTACACATCACCGGAGTCTTATAACACTTGCTACCGGCGGGACTACACACCACCGGAGCAACGACAACACACATGCTTTACACAAATACAACTAGCATGCAAGTACGGTGGGACTACACATCACCGTTTCAACTAGTGGGTTTCCAATGGGACTACACATCAAAGGAATACCCAACCAGTGACTACCGGTGGGACTACACATCACCAGAGTCTTATACTTTTGCTACTGGCGGGACTACACATCACCAGAGCAACGACAACTATGCAACACAACACACAAATCACCATCACACAACATGTACTCACTATATCATACACAACCACACAAGCTGCAACCAAGTCCACAACTAGGCACCAAATTGCTACAATCAACCTTAACAAACACAAAGGGTCTTACCCACCATTTCCGTGCACAACCTGCACCAACTTACACTTATCTCACAAGGCATATAACAACACCATAATTACCACCACACAAAATCAACGATATAATAAGAAGCAACATGCTTCCTCCCAAATATATTGGAATTTCATACATAACAATTCATCACCACAAGTAATGAAAACAAACAGTAAAAAGGGGAAATTAAAGAGACAATTCACCACGATTTACTCTTGAATAACTAAACTCTTCAAAACCAACTTTGAACCAAGATGATACTTAAAAACATTTTCGCAACCATATGCTTGAACCAATCTTTGAAATCAAATTAAAACATTAACCACTCACCTCACTTCCTTAAGCAATTCAAGCAAAACCGACTCAAGCCTCCATGACTTCCGATATCGATCCCGAGACTTTACCAACGAAATTCCTTGCTCCTAATCATCTCAACACAAGTAAATTAACCTCAAATCAGTCCACAACACAACATAGCAAACCCGGAATGAAATTCAAACATCAAACACTTGTTTTTCGAACCAAGAACAACCACTAAAAAGCCATTCCCGAGCAGCCCTTTAGCACAGTCCAAAACCGATGATTCCAACACATTTAACACTTCCAATTGCTTCCAAAACGACCCCCAACCAATACCCTATCATTGACCCTCAATTTCCAACACAAACCACACTCAAAACTCAACTAAAAACTCTCCTAAAAACCCTCCAAAACACAAAATCGGGAGACTTAACAAAACTCTTCAAAAATCATATATGTTGAACCGTTTGATTCATAAACTTCATATCTATCACTGTTAAATCAAAATCTCAAGTTAAACACCACAAAACAACCATTTTCATTCAAATCTCCCAAAAATCCAAATTCTAAAACATGGATGAAAATGAAAAACTACTTATACTTTTGAAGAGAGGAAGTTGAGAGCAAGTCAAAAACGTAATTACCTTTCAAAACCGAGCCAAAACGAAGGAGAGAGGAGATGAAATAGTATTTGGGGAGGGAGAGATGTTCTTCACGTTAGAATAAAATGGAAGGGAGAGGAAGAAGATGATAATCATCCTTTATTTATAATTGTTTAAACTTTAATGTTCAAAGACCAAAATGCCCTTAAAGAAAAAGGGAAACCACAATAGGTGCCATCCATGGCTTTTGGGCTCAATTTAAAATTGGTCCAAATCTTAAAACCCGAGGCCCAAACCATTACTTTAATAAATAAAATATTAAAATCGAAACCCGAGATAATACTAAAATATTATTTTCACCTAGCCCCTAAACCGGGGCGTTACAACTCTCCCCCACTTAAGGAATTTCGTCCTCGAAATTTATTAGACAGAAAGAGTCACTAACACATGCTCCTCCACACTTTCTCTCTTACTACAACATACTCTCCAACTCTGTAGACTTACCACACAACATTAGCTATCTGATGCCAAGATCTCAACGGGTCCTTCAATGCATGACCATTTTAAACTCAACTCAAACTCTTTAACAACATAACACGGGACAAAATTGATTCACACTTCTGAATCATAGATACACAGAACACATTACATACTTCCTTCTAACTATGGTGGTAACTGCAACAAACAAACAACCGGACTAACCCGATTCACCATCTCATACAACAATGTTTGATTACCTAACCCATAACTTTCTCTGACTGATCATTAGACCTCAACATACAACCAAACACTATGCAGACAACTTCAAAAATTTAGTCAAAACTCGAATCTCTATCGGCCATTATCGATCTCACGACAATGTACAACTCACAATCTTGCTAAGGCACAACTCTGCCATCTTACTCACGGTACAAGTAGCTTGAACATGTATAAAGGACCACATATCGTGCAACTAACATTGATTACTCAACTAAATTCTCACTGAGGAAATAGGAGGCGAATCATACACAAGATCTCTCGAATCTATTACCCACTTTCAATACGAATTTCCCCCGAATGTAACAAACTAGAAGAAACTGATGCTCGGTCTTGGCACGCTGACAATTGCACACTTACTCTCATACTGAACCACATTATCCATCAACTCAATCCACGAGTACTCATCTTCAACCTACAATATGTCTTCACACTATTCGGATGCAATACACAAGAACTGCCGTGTACTTCGGCCAAAACAATACGTTTCAAAACACTAAGACTATCGGCACAACTATTCTGTCTCTAAAAATACAAACTCTATCGTCTCTGAACTGTATTCTGAAGGTTTTCTTTCTGATACGTTTTGCACGTAAGGTGCCAAGAACCTGTCTTACAACTGTTTCTCTCTAAGTATCTGACTCAGAGCAGGCATAACATGAAACTCAACCACAGAACCACTATCAATGATAAACTGAATCCGGCAAACACAACTCGCAACTCGGCTACTAATCTAACAACAAATTTAACTCGGGACATCGGTCACTACATTAACTCTCTTCAAAGTTTCTTTCAGTTTCAAAAGGGCTCAACGTCTCGTATCTAACACATAAACTGAACGTTCTTCTGTAGCAATCTATCAAAGGGGCAGCTATCTTCAAAAGATCATTTACAAACCTTCGATAGTAACAGCGCTAGACCTAGGAACTATAGATACATGTCACTGACTTTAATTTCTTCCAACTCATATCTTCTTCTGCCCAATTGGGGTTTACACTAATATACTCGACTGATCTACATGACCTAGGGGAACATCTTCTTCAACTCAGAGTCCACACTTGCTCAACTTGGCATGCAACTGATTCTCTAAAAGGATCCACAACCTTAACTTCAAGGCTTGTCATGGTCTTCTTCGGTACGTGAATATTCCCACGTATCATCCAAGAGAAGTACCACAAACTGATCAAGGACTTAGGAAAACATTCTGCTCAACATCTCTATAAGAGTAATTAACACATTTAGTCAAACAAACGACATAATCCAAAACTCTAAGTGATCACATCTATCCCGAAAGCTTCATTCGGTACATCAACCTCTCTCACTATCAACTGGTAGTAATCGGATCTCAAATTAACCTTGTAAAGACTGAAACACCCCTCAACTGGTCAACAAATCACTGACGTTTGGAAACGGATACTAACTACTCATTGTCATTTATCTCAAATGTCTGCAATCTAAACACATTCTCGTAGTGTCATCACTCTTCTTCACAAGTTACACTGTCACACCCTATGATAATGTACTAAGCCAAACGAATCTAAGGTCTAACAAATCTCAAAGTTGATTCTTCAACACTCTCTCAAGTCGGTCGAGAATCACGAGATACAAAGCAAACAAAACATAAGCAAACTCGGAGACGGTATTAATAACAAACTCTTCTTCCCTAGCAAGAGACAAATCGAGTAATTCTTGCCAACACCTTTAGGAAAACATCAACCATTCTAACATTCTGCGGTCTAATCCTCACTCAAAAATTAAATCCATCACATCTTTTAGGCAAACCTGTCAACCAAACTCAATTCAATCTTTGACCTCTAAGGATGGTTCAACATTCGATACGAAATCCACATTCCCACTTACCATTACAATCTCATAGTCATCAGTAAGCTTTAAGAAAACTTCCATTTGTCTCAAAGCCTACCCTAACTCTATGTTCTACAAGCCAATCCATGCACAACTTCACATCAAAACCGAAAAAAAACAATTTCATCGCACCAACTGAAAACACGTGCCACTGAACCATCAACGGACACTCCTTGTAAATCTTTCTGACTACGACTGTATCCCTGAAGAAGCTAGCAATACCAACACCTACCTCTAGTACCTCACAATGTAGATTCAACAACTTTGCATGCTCACTCCAATTACACGGTCACGTAGATTCAGAATTAATCAGAAAAACAAGCCCATTGACTGTATCGAGGAATTACTTGCTATAACATTGACATCATTCCGAAACCAACTCATAGGTCTTCACTTCTATTACCAACTCATATCAAGATCGGTCACATTACTCTTTCTCAACAGGAACCAGCTCACAGGCACGCTGACCCAAACAAATAAACTGTACCTCCAACTCTGGTACTGTCGTACTGCCCTGAACTAAGGTGATGAACTCACTCATCATTCACATCCTCTAAAACCTCAGGTTCATGATTACAACTCCAGGCCTACACCTCGGCCCCACTTCTCAAAGACAATAATACAATAATAAACAAAACACACAAACAAGAATATTCAGGGTTAGCAAGAGCAAGGGTCCAAGATGCTCAAGTATACTCCTTTACAAAAATCTTTTCAAATAAGTAATAGTAGCAATGGGAACTCGACACTACGCCTCAACACAACCATCAAGCTTACACATGCTATCAAACACCGTACTAACAAGCAAACATCAAGCATACATGGCAAAATATTCACCGAGACACAACAACATCATAACACATCAAACTTACCTCACTTACCTGCCCAAGGTCTCGGTAACCTTAGGCTCTGATACCACTAAATGTAACCCCCTCGTCCCGGTCTGGACGGATGACCGATCCGAGTGGACCACACGGGGAAAACCGAAAAAAAACCCGTTAAGGTTCCCCTTCGGTTAGCAACCCTATTTTTTTTTATTTCTTTTCTAGATGCTTTTATTAAATACTATGTGATAGGACACGCAGCGAACAAACACGGATACGAAACCCACAAGACATGCAATTAAACAACCAAATTTTCCTTTTTAAACAGGCCGTATCGATACACATACAGAGGGTATCGATACGCCTTGACCAAAGTCAACCCTCTCAGTCAACTCAGGGAAGACCGTATCGATACACCATTTAGCGTATCGATACGCCCTTCTCGGTCAACATTTCAAAGTCAACGAATTGAAACCGTACCGATACGCTACCACCCCGTATCGATACGACCTAAACCCACCAACTCCTCTGAATTTCAGAGAGTTGGGACCGTATCGATACACCCTTGTGTATCGATACGCTCAGCCTGATTTGAATTTCAGAGAGCTGATACCGTATCGATACACCCCAGCGTATCGATACGCCCAGCCAAAACTGAGTCCTGCAGGCAAGACCGTATCGATACGGCCCTCAGGCGTATCGATACGCCCTGCACTACAACTCTCTAAAAATCAGCAAAACCAAACAAACTCAACTCTATATGCATTTTGGAACTTCCCTAGACTCATTCAAGCATTCATACCGCCTCTATTAACTAAAATCTAGTCATACAAGGCACCCAACATGGACGAACATCATTCAGCCAAAGAATCCACGTAATCATTCAAAGAAGTCATACAAAGCATACATGAGTTTCATGCCTTAGCAAACAAACATCCAAGGACTGGCTATAAGCCTCCCAAACAAACACTTAGGCATCAACATAAACATGGTTTACAAATCCATCAACATAAGGCATTAACAACATAAAGCCAACACAAAGGAGTCTAGATACAAGCTCCTAAAACACGTAGCATTTCCCATTGCTAGACTACTACTTTATTTAATAAACCATACTTGAGCAAACTACCACACGCTTGGACGCTCTTTTCCTGCTCCTTGCTAACTCCAAGCTAAAGATCTGCATTGTCGGAAAAAGGAGAGCGTAAGCATAAAGCTTAGTGAGCAGAGCTCTAAAACATAACAATAACAATGCAGATTTCGAAGTTTCCTTTAAAAGTAAAGGCCAACACATACAAGTCATCCAACAACCTAATCCATTTACTACATATAAGTTCAACCAAAGGTCAACAACATAAACATTTCACTTCATGGTATGCACAAGCATAACCAAACTTTCACTTACGGTGGGACTACACATCACCGTTTTAACTAGTGGATTTCCAATGGGACTACACATCAAAGGACTACCCAACTAGTGACTACCGGTGGGACTACACATCACCGGAGTCTTATAACACTTGCTACCGGCGGGACTACACACCACCGGAGCAACGACAACACACATGCTTTACACAAATACAACTAGCATGCAAGTACGGTGGGACTACACATCACCGTTTCAACTAGTGGGTTTCCAATGGGACTACACATCAAAGGAATACCCAACCAGTGACTACCGGTGGGACTACACATCACCAGAGTCTTATACTTTTGCTACTGGCGGGACTACACATCACCAGAGCAACGACAACCATGCAACACAACACACAAATCACCATCACACAACATGTACTCACTATATCATACACAACCACACAAGCTGTAACCAAGTCCACAACTAGGCACCAAATTGCTACAATCAACCTTAACAAACACAAAGGGTCTTACCCACCATTTCCGTGCACAACCTGCACCAACTTACACTTATCTCACAAGGCATATAACAACACCATAATTACCACCACACAAAATCAACGATATAATAAGAAGCAACATGCTTCCTCCCAAATATATTGGAATTTCATACATAACAATTCATCACCACAAGTAATGAAAACAAACAGTAAAAAGGGGAAATTAAAGAGACAATTCACCACGATTTACTCTTGAATAACTAAACTCTTCAAAACCAACTTTGAACCAAGATGATACTTAAAAACATTTTCGCAACCATATGCTTGAACCAATCTTTGAAATCAAATTAAAACATTAACCACTCACCTCACTTCCTTAAGCAATTCAAGCAAAACCGACTCAAGCCTCCATGACTTCCGATATCGATCCCGAGACTTTACCAACGAAATTCCTTGCTCCTAATCATCTCAACACAAGCAAATTAACCTCAAATCAGTCCACAACACAACATAGCAAACCCGAAATGAAATTCAAACATCAAACACTTGTTTTTCGAACCAAGAACAACCACTAAAAAGCCATTCCCGAGCAGCCCTTTAGCACAGTCCAAAACCGATGATTCCAACACATTTAACACTTCCAATTGCTTCCAAAACGACCCCCAACCAATACCCTATCATTGACCCTCAATTTCCAACACAAACCACACTCAAAACTCAACTAAAAACTCTCCTAAAAACCCTCCAAAACACAAAATCGGGAAACTTAACAAAACTCTTTAAAAATCATATATGTTGAACCGTTTGATTCATAAACTTCATATCTATCACTGTTAAATCAAAATCTCAAGTTAAACACCACAAAACAACCATTTTCATTCAAATCTCCCAAAAATCCAAATTCTAAAACATGGATGAAAATGAAAACTACTTATACTTTTGAAGAGAGGAAGTTGAGAGCAAGTCAAAAACGTAATTACCTTTCAAAACCGAGCCAAAACGAAGGAGAGAGGAGATGAAATAGTATTTGGGGAGGGAGAGATGTTCTTCACGTTAGAATAAAATGGAAGGGAGAGGAAGAAGATGATAATCATCCTTTATTTATAATTGTTTAAACTTTAATGTTCAAAGACCAAAATGCCCTTAAAGAAAAAGGGAAACCACAATAGGTGCCATCCATGGCTTTTGGGCTCAATTTAAAATTGGTCCAAATCTTAAAACCCGAGGCCCAAACCATTACTTTAATAAATAAAATATTAAAATCGAAACCCGAGATAATACTAAAATATTATTTTCACCTAGCCCCTAAACCGGGGCGTTACAACTCTCCCCCACTTAAGGAATTTCGTCCTCGAAATTTATTAGACAGAAAGAGTCACTAACACATGCTCCTCCACACTTTCTCTCTTACTACAACATACTCTCCAACTCTGTAGACTTACCACACAACATTAGCTATCTGATGCCAAGATCTCAACGGGTCCTTCAATGCATGACCATTTTAAACTCAACTCAAACTCTTTAACAACATAACACGGGACAAAATTGATTCACACTTCTGAATCATAGATACACAGAACACATTACATACTTCCTTCTAACTATGGTGGTAACTGCAACAAACAAACAACCGGACTAACCCGATTCACCATCTCATACAACAATGTTTGATTACCTAACCCATAACTTTCTCTGACTGATCATTAGACCTCAACATACAACCAAACACTATGCAGACAACTTCAAAAATTTAGTCAAAACTCGAATCTCTATCGGCCATTATCGATCTCACGACAATGTACAACTCACAATCTTGCTAAGGCACAACTCTTCCATCTTACTCACGGTACAAGTAGCTTGAACATGTATAAAGGACCACATATCGTGCAACTAACATTGATTACTCAACTAAATTCTCACTGAGGAAATAGGAGGTGAATCATACACAAGATCTCTCGAATCTATTACCCACTTTCAATACGAAGTTCCCCCGAATGTAACAAACTAGAAGAAACTGATGCTCGGTCTTGGCACGCTGACAATTGCACACTTACTCTCATACTGAACCACATTATCCATCAACTCAATCCACGAGTACTCATCTTCAACCTACAATATGTCTTCACACTATTCGGATGCAATACACAAGAACTGCCGTGTACTTCGGCCAAAACAATACGTTTCAAAACCCTAAGACTATCGGCACAACTATTCTGTCTCTAAAAATACAAACTCTATCGTCTCTGAACTGTATTCTGAAGGTTTTCTTTCTGATACGTTTTGCACGTAAGGTGCCAAGAACCTGTCTTACAACTGTTTCTCTCTAAGTATCTGACTCAGAGCAGGCATAACATGAAACTCAACCACAGAACCACTATCAATGATAAACTGAATCCGGCAAACACAACTCGCAACTCGGCTACTAATCTAACAACAAATTTAACTCGGGACATCGGTCACTACATTAACTCTCTTCAAAGTTTCTTTCAGTTTCAAAAGGGCTCAACGTCTCGTATCTAACACATAAACTGAACGTTCTTCTGTAGCAATCTATCAAAGGGGCAGCTATCTTCAAAAGATCATTTACAAACCTTCGATAGTAACAGCGCTAGACCTAGGAACTATAGATACATGTCACTGACTTTAATTTCTTCCAACTCATATCTTCTTCTGCCCAATTGGGGTTTACACTAATATACTCGACTGATCTACATGACCTAGGGGAACATCTTCTTCAACTCAGAGTCCACACTTGCTCAACTTGGCATGCAACTGATTCTCTAAAAGGATCCACAACCTTAACTTCAAGGCTTGTCATGGTCTTCTTCGGTACGTGAATATTCCCACGTATCATCCAAGAGAAGTACCACAAACTGATCAAGGACTTAGGAAAACATTCTGCTCAACATCTCTATAAGAGTAATTAACACATTTAGTCAAACAAACGACATAATCCAAAACTCTAAGTGATCACATCTATCCCGAAAGCTTCATTCGGTACATCAACCTCTCTCACTATCAACTGGTAGTAATCGGATCTCAAATTAACCTTGTAAAGACTAAAACACCCCTCAACTGGTCAACAAATCACTGACGTTTGGAAACGGATACTAACTACTCATTGTCATTTATCTCAAATGTCTGCAATCTAAACACATTCTCGTAGTGTCATCACTCTTCTTCACAAGTTACACTGTCACACCCTATGATAATGTACTAAGCCAAACGAATCTAAGGTCTAACAAATCTCAAAGTTGATTCTTCAACACTCTCTCAAGTCGGTCGAGAATCATGAGATACAAAGCAAACAAAACATAAGCAAACTCGGAGACGATATTAATAACAAACTCTTCTTCCCTAGCAAGAGACAAATCGAGTAATTCTTGCCAACACCTTTAGGAAAACATCAACCATTCTAACATTCTGCGGTCTAATCCTCACTCAAAAATTAAATCCATCACATCTTTTAGGCAAACCTGTCAACCAAACTCAATTCAATCTTTGACCTCTAAGGATGGTTCAACATTCGATACGAAATCCACATTCCCACTTACCATTACAATCTCATAGTCATCAGTAAGCTTTAAGAAAACTTCCATTTGTCTCAAAGCCTACCCTAACTCTATGTTCTACAAGCCAATCCATGCACAACTTCACATCAAAACCGAAAAAAAAACAATTTCATCGCACCAACTGAAAACACGTGCCACTGAACCATCAACGGACACTCCTTGTAAATCTTTCTGACTACGACTGTATCCCTGAAGAAGCTAGCAATACCAACACCTACCTCTAGTACCTCACAATGTAGATTCAACAACTTTGCATGCTCACTCCAATTACACGGTCACGTAGATTCAGAATTAATCAGAAAAACAAGCCCATTGACTGTATCGAGGAATTACTTGCTATAACATTGACATCATTCCGAAACCAACTCATAGGTCTTCACTTCTATTACCAACTCATATCAAGATCGGTCACATTACTCTTTCTCAACAGGAACCAGCTCACAGGCACGCTGACCCAAACAAATAAACTGTACCTCCAACTCTGGTACTGTCGTACTGCCCTGAACTAAGGTGATGAACTCACTCATCATTCACATCCTCTAAAACCTCAGGTTCATGATTACAACTCCAGGCCTACACCTCGGCCCCACTTCTCAAAGACAATAATACAATAATAAACAAAACACACAAACAAGAATATTCAGGGTTAGCAAGAGCAAGGGTCCAAGATGCTCAAGTATACTCCTTTACAAAAATCTTTTCAAATAAGTAATAGTAGCAATGGGAACTCGACACTACGCCTCAACACAACCATCAAGCTTACACATGCTTTCAAACACCGTACTAACAAGCAAACATCAAGCATACATGGCAAAATATTCACCGAGACACAACAACATCATAACACATCAAACTTACCTCACTTACCTGCCCAAGGTCTCGGTAACCTTAGGCTCTGATACCACTAAATGTAACCCCCTCGTCCCGGTCTGGACGGATGACCGATCCGAGTGGACCACACGGGGAAAACCGAAAAAAAACCCGTTAAGGTTCCCCTTCGGTTAGCAACCCTATTTTTTTTTATTTCTTTTCTAGATGCTTTTATTAAATACTATGTGATAGGACACGCAGCGAACAAACACGGATACGAAACCCACAAGACATGCAATTAAACAACCAAATTTTCCTTTTTAAACAGGCCGTATCGATACACATACAGAGGGTATCGATACGCCTTGACCAAAGTCAACCCTCTCAGTCAACTCAGGGAAGACCGTATCGATACACCATTTAGCGTATCGATACGCCCTTCTCGGTCAACATTTCAAAGTCAACGAATTGAAACCGTACCGATACGCTACCACCCCGTATCGATACGACCTAAACCCACCAACTCCTCTGAATTTCAGAGAGTTGGGACCGTATCGATACACCCTTGTGTATCGATACGCTCAGCCTGATTTGAATTTCAGAGAGCTGATACCGTATCGATACACCCCAGCGTATCGATACGCCCAGCCAAAACTGAGTCCTGCAGGCAAGACCGTATCGATACGGCCCTCAGGCGTATCGATACGCCCTGCACTACAACTCTCTAAAAATCAGCAAAACCAAACAAACTCAACTCTATATGCATTTTGGAACTTCCCTAGACTCATTCAAGCATTCATACCGCCTCTATTAACTAAAATCTAGTCATACAAGGCACCCAACATGGACGAACATCATTCAGCCAAAGAATCCACGTAATCATTCAAAGAAGGCATACAAAGCATACATGAGTTTCATGCCTTAGCAAACAAACATCCAAGGACTGGCTATAAGCCTCCCAAACAAACACTTAGGCATCAACATAAACATGGTTTACAAATCCATCAACATGAGGCATTAACAACATAAAGCCAACACAAAGGAGTCTAGATACAAGCTCCTAAAACACGTAGCATTTCCCATTGCTAGACTACTACTTTATTTAATAAACCATACTTGAGCAAACTACCACACGCTTGGACGCTCTTTTCCTGCTCCTTGCTAACTCCAAGCTAAAGATCTGCATTGTCGGAAAAAGGAGAGCGTAAGCATAAAGCTTAGTGAGCAGAGCTCTAAAACATAACAATAACAATGCAGATTTCAAAGTTTCCTTTAAAAGTAAAGGCCAGCACATACAAGTCATCCAACAACCTAATCCATTTACTACATATAAGTTCAACCAAAGGTCAACAACATAAACATTTCACTTCATGGTATGCACAAGCATAACCAAACTTTCACTTACGGTGGGACTACACATCACCGTTTTAACTAGTGGATTTCCAATGGGACTACACATCAAAGGACTACCCAACTAGTGACTACCGGTGGGACTACACATCACCGGAGTCTTATAACACTTGCTACCGGCGGGACTACACACCACCGGAGCAACGACAACACACATGCTTTACACAAATACAACTAGCATGCAAGTACGGTGGGACTACACATCACCGTTTCAACTAGTGGGTTTCCAATGGGACTACACATCAAAGGAATACCCAACCAGTGACTACCGGTGGGACTACACATCACCAGAGTCTTATACTTTTGCTACTGGCGGGACTACACATCACCAGAGCAACGACAACCATGCAACACAACACACAAATCACCATCACACAACATGTACTCACTATATCATACACAACCACACAAGCTGTAACCAAGTCCACAACTAGGCACCAAATTGCTACAATCAACCTTAACAAACACAAAGGGTCTTACCCACCATTTCCGTGCACAACCTGCACCAACTTACACTTATCTCACAAGGCATATAACAACACCATAATTACCACCACACAAAATCAACGATATAATAAGAAGCAACATGCTTCCTCCCAAATATATTGGAATTTCATACATAACAATTCATCACCACAAGTAATGAAAACAAACAGTAAAAAGGGGAAATTAAAGAGACAATTCACCACGATTTACTCTTGAATAACTAAACTCTTCAAAACCAACTTTGAACCAAGATGATACTTAAAAACATTTTCGCAACCATATGCTTGAACCAATCTTTGAAATCAAATTAAAACATTAACCACTCACCTCACTTCCTTAAGCAATTCAAGCAAAACCGACTCAAGCCTCCATGACTTCCGATATCGATCCCGAGACTTTACCAACGAAATTCCTTGCTCCTAATCATCTCAACACAAGCAAATTAACCTCAAATCAGTCCACAACACAACATAGCAAACCCGAAATGAAATTCAAACATCAAACACTTGTTTTTCGAACCAAGAACAACCACTAAAAAGCCATTCCCGAGCAGCCCTTTAGCACAGTCCAAAACCGATGATTCCAACACATTTAACACTTCCAATTGCTTCCAAAACGACCCCCAACCAATACCCTATCATTGACCCTCAATTTCCAACACAAACCACACTCAAAACTCAACTAAAAACTCTCCTAAAAACCCTCCAAAACACAAAATCGGGAAACTTAACAAAACTCTTTAAAAATCATATATGTTGAACCGTTTGATTCATAAACTTCATATCTATCACTGTTAAATCAAAATCTCAAGTTAAACACCACAAAACAACCATTTTCATTCAAATCTCCCAAAAATCCAAATTCTAAAACATGGATGAAAATGAAAACTACTTATACTTTTGAAGAGAGGAAGTTGAGAGCAAGTCAAAAACGTAATTACCTTTCAAAACCGAGCCAAAACGAAGGAGAGAGGAGATGAAATAGTATTTGGGGAGGGAGAGATGTTCTTCACGTTAGAATAAAATGGAAGGGAGAGGAAGAAGATGATAATCATCCTTTATTTATAATTGTTTAAACTTTAATGTTCAAAGACCAAAATGCCCTTAAAGAAAAAGGGAAACCACAATAGGTGCCATCCATGGCTTTTGGGCTCAATTTAAAATTGGTCCAAATCTTAAAACCCGAGGCCCAAACCATTACTTTAATAAATAAAATATTAAAATCGAAACCCGAGATAATACTAAAATATTATTTTCACCTAGCCCCTAAACCGGGGCGTTACACAGGTCGGGTTAAATCGGTTATCTGGCAGGTCAGTCTCGGGTTCGGGTTCGTTTCGGTCGGGTGCAAGTCAGGTTCGCTTACTACAGTAACAGATCGAATTCGGGTTCGGGTTCGTTTCGGTCGGGTGCAGGTCGGGTTCGGTTACTACAGTAACAGGTTGAATTCGGGTTCGGGTTCATTTCGGTCGGGTGCAGGTCGGGTTCGGGTCATTGAGTTCTCGGGTCAAACCAGGTTCTGACTCGATCGGGTTTCAGGCAGGTTACCAGGTCGGGTGAGTTTTTCACATCCCTACACGTAATGTTGCATGATATAACTTGAACATAGGGGTGAGTTAGTATTCAATTGAGTTTAGTCAAGTAGAAAATTTTTGAACTAGTCGAGTTGACGAGTAATATTTTATAATTCATACTTTATTTAATTTTTTTAGTCGAATTATTTGAGTTTTTATTTAAATTTAATTCTAAATGTTCATAATGTTATGATACTAATGATTTCAATTTAAACAGTTTTCTATAATTATATACGATAATATACATATACATTTCTTCATGTTTTTTTCATATGCGATATATATATTAGACATAGTTGAGAGACTCAAATCAAACTTGAAAAGTGTTAAACCAATTAGTAAAAAATTGAGTTATTCGAGTCTCATTTTATAACTTAACATTTTATCAAGTTGAATCAAGATTAAAACTATGATTCTAGTCGAATTTTTTCATGTTGAATAAAATAAATAAAAAATTCATCTTTTTAAGTCAAAATTTACTAATCCCTAATTCAACATCGACTCTAAAACATCCTAAAGACTAGGGGTGGGGCGGAGACAATTTTGTATTCCTCACTCCGTTCCAACACTTGCGGTTACGGTTTTGGGGAATCTCCATTAAATGTTTTGGATATCTTTTTCTTCCTTATAGCCTCCTGCACGGATTCCCACGGTTTTTAGAAAATCCTCATCCCAATAAAAACTAAACAAAATTACTACTTTATTGACCAAATTAAATGTCGAATTCAGTTCAAAATATAAAATTTGAATATTTTGACTGAAAGCAGTTACGAGATGATGAAGATTGAAAGGGTGGGAAGATTTAGACAAGAGTTTTAGCTTATATCTAAATTAAGATAGAAACATGTAGAGAAATTTGAGTGCGGCTAGGTTTGAAAGAAAGTTGAGGTGATAGTAATATAATTAGAGGTTTTTTATTAAGATATATATTAGGGGTATATAGATAATTGAGTATATATATTTTTTAAAATCTAATAAAATATCGGGATCCTTACGGATTTTTAGATCCCCACAGTTATTTATACAGTTACGGTTCGATTATCGCTACGGTCCGGATATAACAATCCCCGTCCTCATCCCCATTTAAACTTTGGTGATAAAACTTTCCCCGTCCCCATAGATGAAAATTTTGGTTATTCCTCATTTCATCGATTCGAATCCCCACGGTTTTCAAATATTACCCACCCAATTCCCATCATAGAAAAGACTCAGTTTTGCCGACACAAGTACTCAGAGGCAGGGGCCATGCTCCCTCCCTCTTAAATGGTGAAATTTCAACTTTAATCCTTTGAAAAATTGAAGTTATAAAATTAAGATAATGATAAAATTTCAGTTCGTCGCCTAAAAAGGAAAGAATTTCAATTTATTCTCATTAAAATATTATAATTATAAATTAAAATAGTAATAAAATTATATTTTGGTATTCCAAAATTTTATAATTTAATTCTTGCCTTTATATTGAGCTCGGTAATGATTTTTTTTCTTCAATATTTTATATCGAGCTCGGGAATGGTTTTTTTCTTCAATATTTATACTGAACTCGGGAATGATATTTAGTAAAATTAGTTTTTTAAAGTCAAATTAGACATGTTTGTAGAGTATTTTTTTAGAACAATAAAATTATATTGGATTATATTCAAAGTGAAGAAGATTACAAAATAAGCACACCACAAACATTAAAAATTTCATTGCGAAAAGATAAATACAATAAATTTCAAAAGATGTGAAAGACATGAAAAGACTAACATATCACTTTTCAGGAAAACTTGCACAATCTTCCTAATAAAATCCAACAACCATATACTTTGGTCAGAGCGCTCTATGAGGAAACCAAATCTTTATGTTGCTAGTTCTTGGCATATCGACAAAAGCACAAAAGGGGAATTATAACCATAATAGAAAATCGATCTTCATTGCAAAAAACGCTCGCTGATACTTGTCATACGAACGTTAAACTGTTGAAAGAATAGGCAACATTGTCACAAAAACAGACTAAAACTATCATAGAAGCAAACAAATGAAACTACCATAAAAGTATACAGAAAAACCTGCTAAAAAGCATATGTAATATGACAAAGAAAAGCATAAAAACAAGAAAAAATTAGGCATGATATCAAAAAATGTCTTTAACGTTTGACTAAATAATCACTTTGGCTCTTATTCTTTTTTGAAGCAATTTAGCCCTCAACATTTTATTTTGACCTAGTCAACTAACGCTAAACAACTTGAAATGACTTGACAAAATGACACTTTAGAAGAAAAAATATTTTATATTTTATACAATTTTATAAAATTATTTTTTGACTAATGTGTCATTCTGTAAAGTCAATATATTTGCTTATATGACACTGCTATTACAATGTGCACTACCATGTAGGTTTTTCACGTCATTTCAAGTCATTTAGCGTTAGTTGACTAACAGTTTTCATCTGTAGATGTGTCATTTTGACTCAAAATGAAACATTGATGGTTAAATTGCTTAAAGAAGAATATAGGACATTTTGTTGACTTTATACAAAAAAACAATCATCGAAGAAGATGAATCTTATTTATATACAAAGAAAAACCAATAAGATGACCAAAGGTTGTCACCGGGGATGAAGAAAGCTGATCTAAAGAACTAATTTTTTTATCTTTAGTAATTGTTGCAGGACACTTCTTGGTAGTAGAGATTGAAAACTGTTTTTTGTTTGTAGAGTATTTTTTCACTTCGAGTGCATGAAATAATAGCATTTTATGAGAAAATATTTCATGCACTGGCGGTGAAAATTTTGTTTTTCACAATTGGGTCTAATTTAGGGTATGGATGTTTAGTTTATGAGTTTAAAATTTAGAGTTTAAATTTATAATTTAAGTTTTAGAGTTTATAGATTAAGATCTAGGATTTTAGGGTTAAATATTTATATTTTGGTTTTTAAAGTAAATCATGCATGCTTGTGGAATAATTTTTTCACTATCAGTGCATGGAATAAAAACCCTTTATGAGAAAATATGTCATGCAATGGGATGGAAAACTTGTTTTTTACATGTAGATTTAATTTAGGGTTTATAGTTTAGTTTATGATTTAAGAGTTTAGGTTCCATAGTTTAGAATTTAGGGTTTATGATTATAATTTAGATTTTAGTGTAACACCCGTGTTTTGGGGTTAGGAGTTAGTCGGGTTAATTGGTCTGAGTCGGTAGAATTAATTTTAATCAAATTGATCTTAGTTAAGCAAATTGGGTTTTAAATAAAAAGGAGGGATATTTTGGTAAAAAAAAAACTTTATATCTAAAAAAAAAATTATATCACCTAATCATTTTTCCTTATCTTCTTTCTTTTCCTCCCCTCCCCGTGAAAACCATCACAAACTTTCCCAAACCTCCAAAACTTTGATTCATCAATTCCTTCATCAAATTAAGGGCGTTTTTGAAGGTAATTATGTTTTCTTAATCTCCTCTTCATCCTCTAGCTATCTATATTCTTAGATTTCAAAGTTATGGAGTTTTGAAAATTAGGGTTCATATTAAAATTTGGGTTTTTAAGAGGGTTTTCCAATTGGTTTTGATAAATTGAGTTGGGGCTTTAGTTAATCATGTTAAAAGGTGTAACATATATCAATTTGGTTGAATTTTGGTAAAAATTCGAAGTGGATTCTTAGACCCATTTTTAAAGTGTCAAAAACTTAATTTTTGGTGAGTTTTAGATTGTAATTAAAGGGTTGATGGTTTATATATGTTAGGATGATGTTTTGGAATCATTTAGATATCATTTGGGTGTTTAAAAACATAATTTTCTGCTAAGTAAAATAGGAGTACGAAAATGGAGTTTTGGAGGGTTTTGAGTGAGTTTTAGGGGTTGTTTTAGGTGGGAATTGATAGCCCAATGGTAGTGCTATGGTTAGGGGTTGATTTGGGATTGTTTGTGGGTGCTATGGATGTTGGAAACATGGTTTTTGGACATGGTTTAGGGGCTGCCCGAATTTGATAAAAATGGGATTTGTTCATGGTTTGCAACATGGTAAATTGCATTTGAATTGTATTCCGGGTTGGTATTTTGATGGTTGATGTTAGAGTAATAGTTGGGGGTTGTTTTGGAAACGTTTGAATGTGCTAAATATGTTGAAATCACAAGTTTTGGACTGTTTTTCATGGCTGCTCGAATTTGATGATTTTGGGGATTGTTTATGGCTTAAATTGTGTGTTTAATGTTGGAAATTGGGGGGTTGATGGTTATACTATAGTTGGGCAGTGTTTTGAACATGTTTAAGAGTGTTTTGGATGACTACAATTCTGATTTTTGACGGGTTTTAGTGGAAGTACGAAAATGAGAAATTGAAGAATGAACTTGGCTTTGAATTGTGAGAATTGAAGTGGATTTGTGTGTTGATGTTAAACTTTGGGTTTGTGACTGATTTTGAGGTTAATATATTGTTTTTGAATGGTTAGAAGCAAGAGAAATCAATGGTGAAGCTTCGGGCTCGAATCCGGAAACTTGGATGCTTGGTAGGCTTGTCGGCTTGTGCTAATGGAGTAGTCGGTGAGTGGTTAAAATATTTTAAATGGTTTTGAGCAATTGGTTCGAGCATGTGGACTAGGTTGAGATTGGTAGACTCACCTAGAGTTAGGATTAGGGTGGTAGCCTAATCCTAAGCTTTAGTTAGAGACATTGGATGATCTCTTTAATTGATGTTATGCCTCATGGTGATTTGTGTTATGATGATTATGTATAATGTGTTATACATGTTGTTGAGGCATGGTTTGATGCATTGCTATGCATGTGGTTTGGATTGTAAATTGTGCATGATGATGTTGAGCTTAATATGATGTAAGATGCCATATTATGACTCTGAATATCAAAGGTTGTAGAATTTGATTAATATTGGCACTAGTATGCTTGGGTACAATGATCGATCATTAGGATGAGTGTGCACACAAATTGAGTCAAAACGTACGTGGCCTTGGTGGCGTTAAGGCACCAAGGAGGAGTACGGTGATGTAATATTCCACCGGAAATTTATATATATTCTACGTGGCGATGAGTGGAATCCCGTCCGTAGGGCATGTGGCGATGAGTGGAATCCCGTCCATGCAAGGCCGGTGATGAGTGTAATCCCACCGAGGTAAGGTTGATGTTGGAAAATGCGTTCCAACATGTTATCCGCGTATTCGAGTCATAGCTAGGTGCCAATATGAGAAAGTATGTATATGCCAATATGAGATTATGCATACATGTTAAAATGAATTGATATGTGTATCAATGTGATATGAAAGGTGAATTTCAAATGCGAAGCTATATATGTTTTGGTTAATGCATTGAGATATATATGTATCATTGTAAGTTGAGCTTATGAGATGTTGAGCATGACATAATGTTAATTATATGTTCATGCATCACGTTCATTTTGGTTCATGTGGATCGAAGATAAAGTCATGTATTTCATCATGATAATTGCTCGAGCTTGGACCCTGTATTGTCGAAGGTTTGTTTTATGAGCTTACCCTCACTAAGCTTTTATGCTTACGCTCTCTTTTGTTCGACAATGCAGATAAATAGCTTGTGGGTGGCATGGGAAAGGAAAGGTCTTCAAGTGTTGCTTTGGTGAGCTCAATGTATGATTTATAAATTAAAGATTTGTAATAGAAAAGCAATGGGATAGGTGTTGTTGTTTTAGATGCTTTGAGGTGTGTTGTTTTGGTTTGGCAATTAGATGCCTTGTTTGAATTGTAAATATCACTTATGATGCATGCCTTGATGAATGCTTGAGTGATGCATGCCTTGATGAATGCTTGTGTGTGATGGCATGTCCTTTTTTGGATGATTAGGTTGCTTAGTTGATATGTCTAAGTCTTCTATGTGTTAATTTGTATCTTTGGTATTGTTGAGATTTTATGTATGTCCATATATGCATAAATTGCTCTTTAATTGGAATGCTATGTATGAATGTATTATACCATGTTTGAATGACTCCCTTGGCTTAAACAGGTGCTCTTGCATGTGTGTATATGCTTTATTGCTTCCTAAATTATGTTCATAGACTTCCTATATATATATTCATATTGTGTTTATGGATTGGAGTGGTGACTGAAATTTAGCATTGAATTATGAGTAATGGTTGTGTTTTGATTGGCTAGAAACTATGGTCAAAGGTTTCGAAACCTTCCCAAGGTTTCGAAACTTTTGGTGAAAATTGGGTTCCAGAGAAAATATGGACAGATTTAGTAGTTATAAGAACATGCAACTTTAGAAAATTATAGAAAATTAATTAGTGGGAATTTCGTGCTGAATTTTTGATATATTCTACTTTGACATGTCTAAAGTTGTAGAAAAATTATAAATCTGAGTTTTGATCATTGTAGTGAAATCTGGAAACACATTTCGAACAGCATGCAAAACTGTCCAGTAATGCTCCTAGCTGGACAGTGAACTTTGTAAAATTGTAGAAAATAATCTACTAGGAGTTTCGACCTGAATTTTTTATATGTTAAAATTGGGTATGTTAATTGAATTTAGGAACAAACGGTGTTCGATTTGGAGTTATGTACAGGAAATAAGAAATGAATTAAATTAGGTGGTCAGAAATGTGTATAAATGAAAAGAAGAAAAATTAAGAATTTGTGAATTATTAAAGATGTAAAATTGAATTAAATAGAGTGTTAATAAATTGATTTACAATCTGTAGGATGTGAAATCCACCAATTTTAATGATCAATTTGAAAGTTTAAGTGATTAATTAAAGAAATTATGAAAATGGAAATTAGTCTTATCGAACCGTAAAAGTATAGGGACTCACTTAGAATTTATTGCTTGATTATGACAAGATTAAAATGAAAAAAATAGGGTTGCTAACCGAGGGGGAATCCTTAATGGGTTTCGCTTCGGTTTTCCCCGTGTGACTCACTCGGACCGGTCATCCGGCTAGACCGGGATGAGGGGGTTACATTTGTTGGCATCAGAGCTTAAGGTTTCCGAGACCTTGGGCAGGTAAGTGAGTAAGTTGTGTTTTATGATTAAGATGCACGGTGTTTGCTTATCATGTAAGCATGTTGCTTGTTATTCGAGTATGCTGTAATGAATGATTGCTTGCTTTGTAAGTATGATTGCTTGTGTGACAAGTATGTTGATTGTTTGTTTAAAAGCATGTTGCTCGTTACCCCGTGTATGCGGTGATGTGTGATTGTTTGATGGAGAAGGTATATTGTTTGATCGTACGCATATGTTTGCTTGTTTAGCAAGTATGCCTTGTAATATGCATGATTGAGCATGTATGTGTGTTGAGTTGCTTGAAGCATGTTGAGTAGAGTCCCATTGCTTCTATTACATCGGAAAAAAAGATTTTAAGTGAGGAAATCATACTTGAGCCACTTGTACCTTTTCCTTTGCTAACCCAGTTTGTATGTTATTGTATTGTTGTTGTTAGTTTACTGCTTTTTGGTAAGTTGAGGCCAAAGTGTGGACTGTGAATCGGTAAGTGGAAACTTGGGGTTCTGAAAGTGTGAATGATGTTGAGGGAGTTCATCGCTTTAGTCAGAGAGGTATGGTTGTACCGGAGTTGAGGTACAAATTGTTTTCTGAGATAGTGAGTATGTGGGTTGGTTCCTGTTGATGAAGAACGATGTGATCGTCTTTGGTGTTAGTGATGAAAGAGGTGACGACTTATGAGTGGGAGTCAGAGTGGCACCGATGTCATAGTAGGTAAGCCTTGGTACAGTTTTGAGCTTGTTCCCTTCTGATTGATTCTGAGTCTGCACTTCTGTATATTGTTAGCAAGCATGCAAGTTTGAATGTGCCGATGAGATGTCAGAGGTCGATATGAGTACCTTAGTTCTTTGGGGCGAGATCAGGGTAAGGGTCTCGTTTGTGTAATCTGAAATTCAGAAATGCTAGTTGGTGATCATTGGGATTCAGCCTATGGTTTTCATACAAAACAGCCGTTCAGTGTCCGTGAGTGGAAATCAATTTATGTGATTGGGCCAGTGTGCGTCTGAGTTGTCTTCCAGCGAGAAGGAGAGATGAAGTTACTTCTGATATAGTTGAGCCGAGAAGGAAGTCTTGAGCTTTAAATTCAGATTGTTTGGTAGTGGGATGTTATGAGTCGTCAGGATCGATGTTACAGAACAAGTTCAAGCATGATTGTTTGTGTACGATTAGGGCTGCCTTTTGAAGTTTCGAGATGCTCTAAGAACATTCTAGAAGAATCAGATTTTGTTGAAGAACCAATCTGAAAACAAGAGGGTCGAAGACTATCAGCTGTGCACAGGTGTAGTTGCAATTTCCACGGATACTTCCTTTTGTGTGAGCATGTAAGAAAATTTGATGTACGTGTTGAGACCTTGGAAGTAGGGACACATGTGACTAGACCTTGAGGTGAGATAGTGGTGGTCAAAAAAAATATGCAGAAGATGTTTGTTGATGGTTCAGGGTTATGTGTATGCAGTAGATGTGAAGTGATCGTCTTCCTACAGTTTTGAGGTACGTTTTAACTCAATTTGGCTTGAAGAGCACAGAGTTACCTTGAAGTTGCAGGTTTCAGTGGGACTGTAGTAGTAGACGAGGGTGCGAACTTCTTATTGAATGGTTGATCCAGCTGTGGAGGTCGAAGATTGATTGAGTTTAGTTGGCAGACTTGTTTGGCAATTGTGATGGATTTGATTTTTGAACGAAGATTAGACCGTGGAATGATAGTACAGTTTGTGAAGAAGAAAGAGCGGCAATACGAGAATGTGTTGAGATTTCAGACAGTTGAAACTAGTGGCAGTGAAAGATTAGTATCCGCTTCCGAGTGTCAACGATTTGATGATCAATTGGTGGGTGCTTCAGTCTTTCCGAAGATTTATTTCGAGATCCGTTTACTACCAGTTGAAAGTGAGAAAAGTGGAAGTATCGAAGAAGGCTATGACGAGCTTTGAAGTTAGTGTAGTAGCACCTTTTAGAAAATCAGTTGTATGCTTATGCAAGATAGAAGATTGTGGCTTATTCATCGAGATAATTGAAAGACCGAGAGAAGAGTTATTTGACACTAGACTCAGAGTTGATTTCAGTTGTACTTGCTTCGAAGACTTGAAGACAAAGTTTGTATAGCAAGAAATGCACAGTGAGTATGTACATATCATCAGAACTTGAATTGTTAGACAACTTAGGAAGGGTTGGAACTTGAACAACATGAGTTGTTAGAATTGCTTGAAGACTGTGGTCCCAAGATTGAGTACTATCTGAAGAGAGTCTACGTGGTAACCGATGTTCCGAATTATTTTGTTGTCAGATTAGTGGTTGAATTGCGAGCTATGTTGCTGGATTCAGTTCATCGAACGATAGTGGTTTTGTGGCCGAGTTTCATGTGAAGCCTACTTTGAGTCAGATATTTAAAGAGAAACAGTTGCAAGACAGGTTCTTGACACCTCACGTGCAAGACATGGCAGAAGGAAGACCTTTAGGATACAATCTCAAGGAAGATAGAGTTTGTATTTTCAGAGACGGAATAGTTGTGCCGAATGACATAGTGTTTGGAGACGTATTGTTTCGGCCGATGCACACGGTAGTTCATTTGTATAGCATCTGAGTAGTATGAATACGTATTGTGGGTTGAAGATGAATACTTCATGATTGAGATGATGGGTGATGTGGTACAGCACGAGGGTAAGTGTATAAATTGCCAGCATGTCAAGACTGAGCGACAGTTATCTTCTAGTTTGTTACATCCGTGGAAGGTTCTTAATAGAAGTGAGTAATAGAGATCTGAAATTTCTGCTAGATTATTTTTGAAGACATTTGCATAGTGTCTGATTACCTGTTGAAGACAGATGGTTAGTTAGAGAAGGTTATGAGTCGAGTGTTTAAATAGTGTTGTATGAGATTGTGAATCGGGCTAGTTCAGATATTTAATTGTTGCGATTACCACCAGAGTTAGAAAGGAGTTGGTGATGTGATTTGTGTATCTATGAGTCGGGAGTGTGAGTCAGACATGTTCTGTGCTATGTTTGTAGAAGAGATCGAGTTGAGTTTAAAACCGACATGCCTTGAAAGAACCGTTGAGATCTTAATATCAGATATCGATAGACGGGTGGTAAGTCTACCGAGTTGGTGAGTATGTTGTGGTGAGAATGAGAGTGCTGAGGAGTATGTTTCAGTGACTCTTCATGTTCGAGGAATTTCGGGGACGAAATTTCTTAAGTGGGGGAGAGTTGTAACACCCGTGTTTTGGGGTTAGGAGTTAGTCGGGTTAATTGGTCTGAGTCGGTAGAATTAATTTTAATCAAATTGATCTTAGTTAAGCAAATTGGGTTTTAAATAAAAAGGAGGGATATTTTGGTAAAAAAAAAACTTTATATCTAAAAAAAAAATTATATCACCTAATCATTTTTCCTTATCTTCTTTCTTTTCCTCCCCTCCCCGTGAAAACCATCACAAACTTTCCCAAACCTCCAAAACTTTGATTCATCAATTCCTTCATCAAATTAAGGGCGTTTTTGAAGGTAATTATGTTTTCTTAATCTCCTCTTCATCCTCTAGCTATCTATATTCTTAGATTTCAAAGTTATGGAGTTTTGAAAATTAGGGTTCATATTAAAATTTGGGTTTTTAAGAGGGTTTTCCAATTGGTTTTGATAAATTGAGTTGGGGCTTTAGTTAATCATGTTAAAAGGTGTAACATATATCAATTTGGTTGAATTTTGGTAAAAATTCGAAGTGGATTCTTAGACCCATTTTTAAAGTGTCAAAAACTTAATTTTTGGTGAGTTTTAGATTGTAATTAAAGGGTTGATGGTTTATATATGTTAGGATGATGTTTTGGAATCATTTAGATATCATTTGGGTGTTTAAAAACATAATTTTCTGCTAAGTAAAATAGGAGTACGAAAATGGAGTTTTGGAGGGTTTTGAGTGAGTTTTAGGGGTTGTTTTAGGTGGGAATTGATAGCCCAATGGTAGTGCTATGGTTAGGGGTTGATTTGGGATTGTTTGTGGGTGCTATGGATGTTGGAAACATGGTTTTTGGACATGGTTTAGGGGCTGCCCGAATTTGATAAAAATGGGATTTGTTCATGGTTTGCAACATGGTAAATTGCATTTGAATTGTATTCCGGGTTGGTATTTTGATGGTTGATGTTAGAGTAATAGTTGGGGGTTGTTTTGGAAACGTTTGAATGTGCTAAATATGTTGAAATCACAAGTTTTGGACTGTTTTTCATGGCTGCTCGAATTTGATGATTTTGGGGATTGTTTATGGCTTAAATTGTGTGTTTAATGTTGGAAATTGGGGGTTGATGGTTATACTATAGTTGGGCAGTGTTTTGAACATGTTTAAGAGTGTTTTGGATGACTACAATTCTGATTTTTGACGGGTTTTAGTGGAAGTACGAAAATGAGAAATTGAAGAATGAACTTGGCTTTGAATTGTGAGAATTGAAGTGGATTTGTGTGTTGATGTTAAACTTTGGGTTTGTGACTGATTTTGAGGTTAATATATTGTTTTTGAATGGTTAGAAGCAAGAGAAATCAATGGTGAAGCTTCGGGCTCGAATCCGGAAACTTGGATGCTTGGTAGGCTTGTCGGCTTGTGCTAATGGAGTAGTCGGTGAGTGGTTAAAATATTTTAAATGGTTTTGAGCAATTGGTTCGAGCATGTGGACTAGGTTGAGATTGGTAGACTCACCTAGAGTTAGGATTAGGGTGGTAGCCTAATCCTAAGCTTTAGTTAGAGACATTGGATGATCTCTTTAATTGATGTTATGCCTCATGGTGATTTGTGTTATGATGATTATGTATAATGTGTTATACATGTTGTTGAGGCATGGTTTGATGCATTGCTATGCATGTGGTTTGGATTGTAAATTGTGCATGATGATGTTGAGCTTAATATGATGTAAGATGCCATATTATGACTCTGAATATCAAAGGTTGTAGAATTTGATTAATATTGGCACTAGTATGCTTGGGTACAATGATCGATCATTAGGATGAGTGTGCACACAAATTGAGTCAAAACGTACGTGGCCTTGGTGGCGTTAAGGCACCAAGGAGGAGTACGGTGATGTAATATTCCACCGGAAATTTATATATATTCTACGTGGCGATGAGTGGAATCCCGTCCGTAGGGCATGTGGCGATGAGTGGAATCCCGTCCATGCAAGGCCGGTGATGAGTGTAATCCCACCGAGGTAAGGTTGATGTTGGAAAATGCGTTCCAACATGTTATCCGCGTATTCGAGTCATAGCTAGGTGCCAATATGAGAAAGTATGTATATGCCAATATGAGATTATGCATACATGTTAAAATGAATTGATATGTGTATCAATGTGATATGAAAGGTGAATTTCAAATGCGAAGCTATATATGTTTTGGTTAATGCATTGAGATATATATGTATCATTGTAAGTTGAGCTTATGAGATGTTGAGCATGACATAATGTTAATTATATGTTCATGCATCACGTTCATTTTGGTTCATGTGGATCGAAGATAAAGTCATGTATTTCATCATGATAATTGCTCGAGCTTGGACCCTGTATTGTCGAAGGTTTGTTTTATGAGCTTACCCTCACTAAGCTTTTATGCTTACGCTCTCTTTTGTTCGACAATGCAGATAAATAGCTTGTGGGTGGCATGGGAAAGGAAAGGTCTTCAAGTGTTGCTTTGGTGAGCTCAATGTATGATTTATAAATTAAAGATTTGTAATAGAAAAGCAATGGGATAGGTGTTGTTGTTTTAGATGCTTTGAGGTGTGTTGTTTTGGTTTGGCAATTAGATGCCTTGTTTGAATTGTAAATATCACTTATGATGCATGCCTTGATGAATGCTTGAGTGATGCATGCCTTGATGAATGCTTGTGTGTGATGGCATGTCCTTTTTTGGATGATTAGGTTGCTTAGTTGATATGTCTAAGTCTTCTATGTGTTAATTTGTATCTTTGGTATTGTTGAGATTTTATGTATGTCCATATATGCATAAATTGCTCTTTAATTGGAATGCTATGTATGAATGTATTATACCATGTTTGAATGACTCCCTTGGCTTAAACAGGTGCTCTTGCATGTGTGTATATGCTTTATTGCTTCCTAAATTATGTTCATAGACTTCCTATATATATATTCATATTGTGTTTATGGATTGGAGTGGTGACTGAAATTTAGCATTGAATTATGAGTAATGGTTGTGTTTTGATTGGCTAGAAACTATGGTCAAAGGTTTCGAAACCTTCCCAAGGTTTCGAAACTTTTGGTGAAAATTGGGTTCCAGAGAAAATATGGACAGATTTAGTAGTTATAAGAACATGCAACTTTAGAAAATTATAGAAAATTAATTAGTGGGAATTTCGTGCTGAATTTTTGATATATTCTACTTTGACATGTCTAAAGTTGTAGAAAAATTATAAATCTGAGTTTTGATCATTGTAGTGAAATCTGGAAACACATTTCGAACAGCATGCAAAACTGTCCAGTAATGCTCCTAGCTGGACAGTGAACTTTGTAAAATTGTAGAAAATAATCTACTAGGAGTTTCGACCTGAATTTTTTATATGTTAAAATTGGGTATGTTAATTGAATTTAGGAACAAACGGTGTTCGATTTGGAGTTATGTACAGGAAATAAGAAATGAATTAAATTAGGTGGTCAGAAATGTGTATAAATGAAAAGAAGAAAAATTAAGAATTTGTGAATTATTAAAGATGTAAAATTGAATTAAATAGAGTGTTAATAAATTGATTTACAATCTGTAGGATGTGAAATCCACCAATTTTAATGATCAATTTGAAAGTTTAAGTGATTAATTAAAGAAATTATGAAAATGGAAATTAGTCTTATCGAACCGTAAAAGTATAGGGACTCACTTAGAATTTATTGCTTGATTATGACAAGATTAAAATGAAAAAAATAGGGTTGCTAACCGAGGGGGAATCCTTAATGGGTTTCGCTTCGGTTTTCCCCGTGTGACTCACTCGGACCGGTCATCCGGCTAGACCGGGATGAGGGGGTTACATTTAGAGATTAAGAATTAGTGATTAGGATTTTTAGTTTTAAGATTATGCTTTAGATTTTAATTTTTAAAGTAAAATTATGCATGATTGTAAAGTTTTTTTTACTGACATGCATGGAATAATAACCTTTATTTATTTAGCAAACCTTTTAATTTAGAGAAAAATTCGATACCATAAATTTTGAACCCTAAAACTAAAAGGCTTGTGTACTAAAGAGAGTATGTGCGTAAAAGTAAGAGAGTATGTGTGTAAAAGTTTTTCCCTTAAATTAGTCTCACCATGGAATCTTTGTCTTTATATTCGTTTTTATAGAGAAACGATTAAAAGAAAAATTAAGTTTTATTTTTGTATAATGTCAAAAAATGCTCATAACCTTTGACTGAAGAGTCATTTTGGCCCATATCTTTTGAAGCAATATAACCCTAAACGTTTTATTTTAGGTCAAAATGGCCCCTCTGCAGATGAAAACTATTAGTCAACTGACGATAAACAATTTGAAATTACTTAACAGAATGACACGTCAAAAGGAAAAAAATATTTTATATTTTATACAATTTTTTAAGAGCCATAAAGCCAAAAAATGCCCCCAACGTTTGACTGAATAGTCAATTTAGCTCATATTCTTGTTTTTGGAGCAATTCAACCATTAACGTTTTATTTTGGGTCAAAATGGTCCCTCTACGGATGAAAACTAACATTCAACTAAGGTAAATGGCTTGAAATGACGTGACAAACCTATATAGCAATGCACACTGACATGGTAATATCACATAGACAAATGAGTTGACTTGAAAAAACGTTACATCTGTCAAAAAATAATTTTATAAAATTATATAAAATATAAAATATTTTTTCCTGTTGACTTATCATTCTGTCAAGTCATTTCAAACTGTTTACTGTCAATTTTCTAACAATTTTCATCCGCAAAGGGGTCATTTTAACCAAAATAAAACGTTGAAGGTTGAATTGCTCCTAAAAAAGAATAGGGACTAAATGACTATTCTGTCAAACGCCGGGGTATTTTTTGACTTTATGTTTTTTTTAATTATTTTTTGACTCACGTGTCATTCTATAAAGTCAACATATTTGTCTATATGACACTACTATCGCGCTATGCACTGTCATGTAGGTTTATCACGTCATTTCAAGCCATTTATCGTTAGTTGACTAACATTTTTCATCCGTTGAGGGGTCATTTTGACTCAAAACAAAATGTTAACGGTTAAATTGCTTCAAAAAAGGAATAAGAACTAAAATGACTATTCAGTCAAACGTTATGCGCATTTTATGACATTATGCCTTTTTTGGGGCATATTCAATGGAGATTTGCGGTGGAAAATTTATTAGAATATTTATTTTTTGCTTTTTGTTGGGTGTGATTATATGTATAAAGAGAGAGATTAGATCCAGTTACACAATGTAAAAGTTTTTAACTTTTGCACGTTTCATTTATTGTTGGATACAGAGACTGATCCAGGATTTGGGGTTGGAGGGGGCAAACTGTAACACCCCCTTTCCGGCCTGGTAGAGAACAGGGTCGGAGCGTATTACCGAAGAGCGATGCGGTGCGATAAAATTTCATCTTATTACCAACACTTAATCAATATTACGCAAACAAAACATTACCAATATACATCTTAGTACAATTCATTCATAAGAGGGCCGCAATTAACCATTTAGGACCAATTTACAACTTTTACAAGTTTTACGGACTAATATGTAAAACTGACAAATTAAAGGTCCTTCGATGCATTAAACTATACTACAATGAAATTCGATACTACATTGATTAACCTACAAAATTTCATGCATAACGATGATCATTTACTCATTCAATTTAATCATTCTAATCTCAGGGACTAAACTGGAAATAATACAATCTTTCAGATTAAGCTTTATAACCACTTTAACTAACCCTGTATCGAAATGCTTAGAGCCGTTTCGATACTGGTGGACGATGGTCAACCTTGTTGACTTTTCCCTTATGCTCGTATCGATACGGACAAGCTCTGTATCTAGGGATGTAAAAACAGGTAATCGGACAGGTTTCAGGTCGGGTTCTGTCAGGTCGGGTAAAATCGGATACATGTCATTTCAGGTAAAAAAAAAATTGACTCGACTCGGGTCGGGTGCGGGTCCATTGCAGTCGGGTAATTTGCAGGTCGGGTCCATTTCAGGTCGGGTCAATTTTCAGGTCGGGTCCATTTCAGGTCAAACTCGTTGCAGATCGGGTAAAAACAGGTCGGGTAAAATCAGTTAATTGGCAGGTAAATTGCAGGTCGGGTAAATTTCAGGTCGGGTTCATTTCAGTTCGGGTTCATTTCAGGTCGGTTTCATTTCAGGTCGGATTCATTTCAGGTCGGGTAATTTCAGGTCGTCGGGTTCATTTCAGTTTGGGTTAATTCAGGTTCACCAGAAATGAACAATTTTGAATAAAAATAGTTTTATGGACTATAGTGAAAAAATAATAATAAATAAGAGCTAATTTGGACTAAAATAAAGTTTTATGGACTATAATAGGCTCAATTTTGAATAAAAACAAAGTTTTATGGACTATAGTGAAAAAAATAATAAATAAGAGTTAATTTGAAGTAAAAATAAAGTTTTAAGGACTCAATTGAATTGAATTAAAACTTAAAGGACTTGAATAAAAAACTTATATAATATAAAGGGCTTTATTTATAATTTACCCCAAATTGAAATTCAATTTGGGAATTGGGCGGTTTCAAAATAAATTTTCCCGCCCATATATATTTTAATTTAATATTATTTATTAATTATTATAATATAATATAACTTATTAATTATTATAATAACTTTATAAGTATAAATATATGTGATTATGTGTATATATATGTACTTTTATGTATTCACATGTATATAAATTACAATATATAATTATATATTATACAAACATGTATGTATTTATGTATATGTAATGTATTATACATAAATACATGTATATGTATATACATAATACATACTATGATACTAACAACATACATGTATATATACATGTGTGTGTATATATATATATATATTATACAAACATATGTATATATTAAATTATTAATACATTATACATATAACATATCATACATAATAATGAATACATATTATACAAATATATGTATGTTAATATATAATATATAATGTACATGTATATATATATATGTGTGTGTGTGTGTATATATGTATATAAATACATAAATATACATATAAAATATATGTATATATATATATATAAATATATGTATTTATAAAATTATAAAATATATGTATTTATATATGTATTTAAATACATAAATTGAATTGAACTAAAACTTAAAGGACTTAAATGAAAAACATTTAAAATTTAAAGGGCCACAAAATATTTAGCCCATCTAAAATTCAAAGGGCTACAAAATATTTAGCCCATCTAAAATTTTTAGCCCAAAGCCCAACAATTAATAATTATTATTAGTTATTATATTTAGCCCATCTAAAATATTTAGTCCAAAGCCCAACAATTAATAATTATTATTTATTATTGATATTATTAATTATTATAAATGGGTGGTGGGATATGAGCCCAAAGGCCCAAACTATTACTAATTATTATTTTTTATTAATTATTATATTATAAATACATTATATAACTTATAAGTTACAAGTTTATATATATATATATATATATATATATATATACACACACATTATAAGTTTTAGGGCCCATCTAAAATAAATGGGTGGTGGGATATGAGCCCAAAGGCCGAATGCCCAAACTATTACTAATTATTATTTATTATTAATTATTATATTATAAATACATTATATAACTTATAAGTTATAAGTTTATATATATATATATATATATTATATTTATACATTATAGGTTTTAGGGACCCATCTCAAATAAATGGGTGGTGGGATATGAGCCCAAAGGCCCAAGGCCCAAACTATTACTAATTATTATTTATTATTAATTATTATATAACTTATAAGTTATAAGTTTATATATATATATATATATATATATATATATATATATATATATATATATTATATTTATACATTATAGGTTTTAGGGGCCCATCTCAAATAAATGGGTGGTGGGATATGAGCCCAAAGGCCCAAGGCCCAAACTATTACTAATTAATATTTATTATTAATTATTATATTATAAATACATTATATAACTTATAACTTATAAGTTTATATATATATATATATATATATATATATTATTTATACATTATAGGTTTTAGGGGCCCATCTAAAATAAATGGGTGGTGGGATATGAGCCTAAAGGCCCAAGGCCCAAACTATTACTAATTATTATTTATTATTATTTATTATATAATAAATACATTATATAAATTATAAGTTATAAGTTTATATATATATATATATATATATATATATATATATATATTATATTTATACATTATAGGTTTTAGGGGCACATCTAAAATAAATGGGTGGTGGGATAAGAGCCCAAAGGCCCAAGGCCCAAACTATTACTAATTAATATTTATTATTAATTATTATATAAATTATAAGTTATAAGTTTATATATATGTATATATATATATATATATATATATATATATATATATATATATATATATATTTTTATACATTATAGGTTTTAGGGGCCCATCTAAAATAAATGAGTGGTTGGATATGAGCCCAAAGGCCCAAACTATTACTAATTATTATTTATTATTAATTATTATATTATAAATACATTATATAAATTATAAGTTATAAGTTTATATAATATATATATATATATATATGTTATTTATACATTATAGGTTTTAGGGGCCCATCTCAAATAAATGGGTGGTGGGATATGAGCCCAAAGGCCCAAGGCCCAAACTATTACTAATTATTATTTATTATTAATTATTATATTATAAATACATTATTGTTATGAATATTTATCTATGTGGATGTCTATCATGATTAGAACTTTATCAAAGGAGTTTGATTTATTTATTATTAGGAATATTATCTCTATGAATTAGAGTTTAATGTATTATGTACTTCTTATGCCTATAAATAGATGATTCATTGAAGGCATTGTATACAATTCTATATTTAAGAATAATACAAATCTCTCTCTTTCTCTCATCTCTTTGTTCTTCTTGTTCTTCTTTATTTTATTCACAACACGTTATCAGCACGATCTCGCTCGCTTAATTACTGTGATTATTGTTGGTGGTTCTCGAAAAGAATTTCAATTTGATATTGGTGACTACATCTATCATATATTCAGCTTACCTTGGAAAGTATGGTATGTTTTATTTATTTATATACTAATATAATGATTGATTTATCATTCTCCAAAAGTTAGTATATTCATATCTATTATTTGATTATTATTTTAATTTATTATTATTTTATTCATACTTGAAGTAACTCTTGAATTAACGAAAATTAAAATTATCGTCGTACTTCATTAGATGGATTGATAAAGCAAACCGAATTAAAGCCCTCAAGGATTTCGGCTAAATGCTATTGGGCGCACAAATTGGAACATTTTATTACACAGTATATTAGTTTTATTCAAAGTTTTTATTATTCCATTCTAATTTATAATTGATTCAATTCAAGGATTGTGTTGCCATGTGGTTGTTATATATTTGTTTTATCATTATTATTATTATTATGGTAATTTATATGAATAAATTCGAGATATAAAATAACTTTATTATTTGTATCAATTACTTTGTATGTGAATCAAAGGCAAAAGGAATACGTTACTTTGATGTGTTTATACATTCATCAAAATGTTGTTTGATTTTAACTATGGTTGTTTATAATTTGATCACATCACTTATAGTTATGTTTATTCAACTTGATCTATGACTACTTTTATACTTTTTGATCTAGTCTCAAATAATTTTTTTTATTCTATTAATAAAAGTCGATGCTTTTAACCGTGTTTTGAGTTTTACATGTATTCAAATGAGTTGGAAAGAGACATGGCGTAAAAAAAAGAAGATTATGAGAAGATGCATTGGTTCATTTGCTACGTCATCATTGAGACGAAATTCAATATCGGTAAACTCTATTTTTATTTTTATCTTTTAAAATACAATTTTAAAGTGCGATAAATCATGATGCTTTTGAATTTACAAGAAGATTATTATAAAGTCTATATTTGCTCGAAAGCAATATTTTTTCTTCGTCGAAAAACTCGACCATAGACTTCTCCCAATTTCAAGTTACGAAATTCGTCTTGATCTAAAAAGTTTTATGGGAGGCATTCCCTGAAGTGAATGCAAAGCATGGTATTTATTCCATGCGATTATCAATGATGGGGCATTCCCTGAAGTGAATGCAAGCATGATGTTTATTCCATGCAATTATTGGAACCGTTTCATTCCCTGAAGTGAATGCAAACATGGTAAATCATTATTCAATTAGAGACATAATTTCGATATAATCCAAGTATAATTGGCTGGACATCCCGTTCTGCGAGGCTACTGGTCTCAAAGGAGGTTTTTAAAGGACCTTATGGACAGGTTTAACAATGCCGCGTACGAGGATTAAATCTTTGTTCTCTGTGATAAGGATATGTAAAAAAGGTTTTAAAGGCCCACTGGCTCTACTCCATTCCCTGAAGTGAATGTGAGATTATATTATGGAAGGAATAAAAAATCACATTAAAAGTTGCGGTCGTGGTCGAGGCTATGAATATACACATGAAAAATATAGTCGTTTTAAGAATACTTCTACCCGCTGGTAGCAAAGTTATAAGGATGACAAGAGTGATAAAGATCATTCTAAGGAAGTGAAATCCTTTTACCAATGTGATGTTATAAACCATTGGTTTCGTACTTGTTAAACGCCAAAGTATTATGGACTTTATCCATAATCATGAATGATAAATGAAATAAAATATAAACAAAATTTGTTTATGGCGAAAATAATTATGGCATTATTGGTCCAACTCAATTGGATATTGTTAATTTTCTCATAACCCTTGAAGGGAATAATTTACCATTTATTTTATTTCCCTTGTAACCTCTAACAGGAATAATTGTTTTTTTTATTTTATTTATTTTATGTTAATTCGTTTTATTTATTATTTATTTATGTTAGTTTGCTTTATGTTTATTTATTTCACATATTATTTATTTACGCTTTATGTTAATTTATTATTTGAAGAATATGATTACTTCCGGAATAAAATATACAATGAATTGTGGCTATTTATGCCTAGAATTGTGGCTATTTATGCCTAGCAGATAATGCAAGTACTCATATTGTACTTAATCATAAGAAATATTTTTCCCATTTAAATGCAATGGGAAATATGAGTAGTATTTCTCAAAGTACTAAAATATCAATACTTCGGAAGAGCACTTGAAAGTTTATCTCTGATAGATAATCGATTTGATATGATGTGCTATATTTTATATTTTTCATTCCTCGAAGTGAATGATACAAAGTACATATTTTCATTACCTGAAGTAAATGAAACAAAGCACATTTTGAAAAGTGCACAATTATGCATTTCTCGATTAAAATGCAAGGGAATAATGTGAGTACTATATCCGGAAGTACTAATATCACAAAAGGCTCTGGTTGAGCAAATATGTTATTGTCAAATGAAACTTTATTCCATATTCACATTGCGTTATACTCGTCAAAGTCATAAAGAGAGCAATATGAGTTCGCAAACTATCCCTTTGGGAATTATAGATAACATATGTTATCAATTGGCATTTGAAATAAGCCAATATGAATATAAGTTCTGGTGGCCAAAAAGTCAGTTGAAAGCCCTAGGAGAGCTATATATTGCTACCAAAAGATAATTTCAATTGAAAGCTCCGAAAGAGCTAAATATATTCCTATTTAAAGGAATAATTTTGATGGTCGTACTAGACATGTACGAGTGAGATTGAATTACTTGTTATGGTAAACAAGGAGTTTACAAATTCAGAGATATATACATATATATATATATATATATATATATATATATATAGTTGGCATGATCGGTTAGACCATCCTGATCAATAATGGTGCAGAAATTATTGAGATTTACATGCACGTGTATTAAAAGAACCTGTAGTTCTTGTGGTGCTTATTCTCAAAGGAATGGATTAAATTCCACTTATTAAAGAACGTGAAGTTCTTGTGTTGCTTAAAGGAATTGATTAAATTCCACTTACTAAAAGAACTTGAAGTTCTTGTGTTGTTTGTTCTCAAATGATATAGACGATCCCACTTACCAAAAGAATTAGAACTTAAAGTTCTTGTACTGAAGTTAAGATTGTATGTCTTGCATATCTGAACGAAATATGGGCCCATATATCCACAAATGTGGAAAGTTTAATATGATTTTAGTAGATGCATCTACATTGTTTTATCGACTTACAACCAGAAGTTTGTGAGATTGATTCTAAAAGATTCAGATTATGCAGTTAGACTATTCGTCTTGAAAAGCTAGTGGGTTTATATTTTAGGTTATATCAGTTGTTACAAAGCCTATTGATTATGAAAAATATAGTTTAGCAAAATTTCAATTGGATGCCTCCTATTTAATAGTTAAACTATGAGAACAAAAGAATTATTATTTATATGGTGTTTCCATATAGCAACACTTATACGCATCAAACCAACGAGTTATAATAAACTCCCCGTTATGATTGGTTTTTGGTCAGAAACCATACATTTCCCATTTTATGATTTTTGAATGTGCGATATGAATTGCTCCACCACAACGCACAAAATGGGTAAATAAAAAGGGTTGAGAATATATATTGAGTACGAGTCTCGCATTTTATGATTTATTACATGATTTTTCTCAACATCAGGGGGAGATAATAATCAGCTGGATAGAGGAAAATGAATTATCGTTATCTAGATCCTCGTATATGAACTAGAAGTTCATAAGATAATTCATGTTATTACATGTCAACTGCCAGATATATTTACTGACCCAATGAGAGTAATTAAGTCCCATATACCAACTGAAATGCTCTAAGTTTAAATTACATGTTAGAGCGAGAGAATGTAAATCATGCCTGAAGCATGATAGTTGAAATGGTTCCAATGATCAAAATTCTCGTAAATAGAAAGTAATATGAGATGGTCATATATTGGAGGCGGGTGCTCCTGAAGAGACCCAAGACATAACAAATAATAAAACTCTATAAGAGTTTCAGGTACCTGAAATAAAGATTGAAATCTTGAAGAGATCTCGATGAGTTATGTCATTACGAGAATGGAACTAGAAAATTGGAAAGTTGTCGACAACGATTTTACAAACAATTTTACATAAAATACTTCTATAGAAGTAAAGAAAGAAATCGAGGATCTTGTATAACATCTATCCAGAAGTATAGATATTGAATTGGCCAATGTTGAAAAACGCTTTGAACTTCTAAAATAGAAGTATTTGGACCACCAGTCCAAACACCTAAAGGTGTAATGCAATTGAGGCACAAATAAGTAGTCGTAAATACGACTTGAACTATGATTTATGAAAAGTTTTAATTACTTCATGGTGGATGCAATTACTTTGGCAGTTTTGAAAATTTTACATGCGTCTAATTATTTGTGGATCCATATTTATCCTTGAAGGATCTAAAATGCTATAATCATTTGGAAATTTCTGAGGAAATTTATTTAGACATGTCTCATGAATATTTTGGCGTATTTGGTATAATCGCCTTAGTGAATACTAATTGAGAAAATACTATAAGAATGATCAGATTTCCTTATGTATTTTATAAAGGAGTTTGGATCAAGATCCATTATGATAATTTTAGAACTCCTAAAGAGCTTCCAATTGGAAACTCATGAAGTACTTTCAATACAAGTACTTGAATCTTGACATCAAGTTTATCTCGACCTGAAGATCGAGCATTTTTATATATTTCTTTTGTCTATGAATAGACATAAGCTGAAAGAATCTTAAAGAAGATTCAATATGAATAGAACATATCTATTGAGTATCCCAATAGTTGTAAGATTGTTTGATGTGAATAAAGATAATTATATCTTTTCTTGGTCTTGAAGCACTATATATTAGTTGGTCAAGAAATATCTATGAATATACAAAGATCATTACATTTAGATCTTCAAACATTCGTTGATGCCTCCTCAAATGTCGTAGAAATAATTGTTATGCACGAGGCAAGCTAAAAAAATGTGTTTGGCTAAGACTATTGACCCAACATATCCAAAAGATATGTGGATTTACTTTTACAAGATATGATAAAAGCTATCTTCTGTGAAGATAACGCAAGATGTATATCTCAGTTTGAAAGTGGATACATCATGGAACATATTACTCCAAAGTTTTCATCCCTCACGATCTTTAGAAAAATGATATTCAAGATTAAATTATGAAGATTCAAAGATCTTCTGTGATGTTTGCATGATGGGGAGTAAATACGTGTTGCACTCTTTTTCCCTTAACCGAGGTTTTGTCCCAATGGGTTTTCCTGGTAAGGTTTTTAATGAGGCAACATGTTATGCGTATCAAAGATGTGTGTACTCTTTTCCTTCACTAAAGAATTTTTTTTCCCACTGGGTTTTTATCTTAGTAAGGTTTTAACGAGGCACATTATCTTCATAGACATCCAAGGGGGAGTGTTATGAATATTTATCTATGTGGATGTCTATCATGATTAGAACTTTATCAAAGGAGTTTGATTTATTTATTATTAGGAATATTATCTCTATGAATTAGAGTTTAATGTATTATGTACTTCTTATGCCTATAAATAGATGATTCATTGAAGGCATTGTATACAATTCTATATTTAAGAATAATACAAATCTCTCTCTTTCTCTCATCTCTTTGTTCTTCTTGTTCTTATTCTTGTTCTTCTTTATTTTATTCACAACAATTATATAAATTATAAGTTATAAGTTTATATATATATATATATATATATATATATATATTATATTTATACATTATAGGTTTTAGGGGCCCATCTCAAATAAATGGGTGGTGAGATATGAGCCCAAAGGCCCAAGGCCCAAACTATTACTAATTATTATTTATTATTATATTATAAATACATTATATAACTTATAACTTATAAGTTTATATATATATATATATACATATATATATATATATATATATATATATATATATATTATTTATACATTATAAGTTTTAGGGGCCCATCTAAAATAAATGGGTGGTGGGATAAGAGCCCAAAGGCCCAAGGCCCAATCTATTACTAATTAATATTTATTATTAATTATTATATAAATTATAAGTTTATATATATATATATATATTATATTTATACATTATAGGTTTTAGGGGCCCATCTAAAATAAATGAGTGGTGGGATATGAGCCCAAAGGCCCAAGGCCCAAACTATTACTAATTATTATTTATTATTAATTATTATATTATAAATACATTATATAAATTATAAGTTATAAGTTTATATATATAATATATATATATATTATATTATATTTATACATTATAGGTTTTAGGGGCCCATCTCAAATAAATGGGTGGTGGGATATGAGCCCAAAGGCCCAAGGCCCAAACTATTACTAATTATTATTTATTATTAATTATTATATTATAAATACATTATATAAATTATAAGTTATAAGTTTATATAATATATATATATATATATTATATTTATACATTATAGGTTTTAGGGGCCCATCTCAAATAAATGGGTGGTGGGATATGAGCTCAAAGGCCCAAGGCCCAAACTATTACTAATTATTATTTATTATTAATTATTATATTATAAATACATTATATAACTTATAAGTTTATATATATATATATATATTATATTTATACATTATATGTTTTAGGGTCCCATCTCAAATAAATGGGTGATGGGATATGAGCCCAAAGGCCCAAGGCCCAAACTATTACTAATTATTATTTATTATTAATTATTATATTATAAATACATTATATAACTTATAACTTATAAGTTATAAGTTTATATATATATATATATATATATATATATATATATATATATATATATATATTATTTATACACTATAGGTTTTAGGGGCCCATCTAAAATATATTATATAATTGAAAGACAATTGTTTCACATGTTATATAAGTATAATAACGTTAACTTTATGTTAAACATAATACTAACTCATATTTTGTATTCATTTTAATTTTATGATCATAATAAAGTTAACATAATATATATTATATAATAAAGCATAATAAGTTTAATATATTATATTATCTATATATTACTAATATATTATATACTTAGTAAAAATTATGACAAATCTTTTAAGTATATAATTTTATTATATATAATATATATTTTTATACTTAAACAAATTTCTAAATATATAATTTTATTATACATAATGTAGTTACAAATTAAGACAAATTTTTAAGTATAATGAAAGATAAAAATTTTCTAAGTAATGAAATTAACATAATCTACTAAAAAATTATTAAATTTATAATGAACAGTTTACACTTTAAATTATTTAACATTTTTAGCCAGGTCTACATTAGTTCAGGTTCAAAACAAGTCGGGTCCATTAACAGGTCGGGTTCAAAACAGGTCGTGTAAAATCGGATCTCGGGTCGATTCAGTCGGATAATATCAGGTAATTTGCCAGGTCGGTCTCGGGTTCGGGTTCGTTTCAGTCGGATGTAGGTCGAGTTTCAGGTCAAAATTAACAGGTCAGATTCGGGTTCGGGTCGTTTTCAGTCGGACGCAGATCGGGTTCGGTTGCTACAGTAACAGGTTCAACTCGGGTTCGGGTCAGCAATAGTCAGTTACAGTTCGGGTTCGGATCATCAAATTCTCGGGTCAAATCAGGTTTTGACTCGAGCAGGTTTCAGGTCCTGACTTTTTTTTACAACCCTATCCGTATCGGTACGGGTTGACTTCCTTTGACTTTGACCTGTTTCGATACGCGATGAACTCGTATCGAAACAAAGGATTCCATAGACAAAATGTTTCAGAACGACCCTAAACTGTTTCGATACGCCCTGACCCCTAGGTTCAATTATGCTTACCCGTATTGAAACGCCATCACCCGTTTCGATACGGCCTGACCTGTAATGACAAATTCTTGCTGGTTTTTATTCATTTTAGCTTATCAAACAGTGTCCAAATGCAGTGAAACTTTGCATACAACATTATAATCATAAATTCTACTAGCCTGCCAAATTTTAGAGCCATGTGAATTCATTTACCTGGTTTTTACCTTTTAGTGCCAAAACATGCATTTATGGCCATTTTTCACTATATAGAAGACTCATTTTAGACATATTGTAACGCCCTAGTTTTGGGCCTTGATGTTTTAGACATAGGATCGGATCGGTCGAGAATGGTTCGAATCACGTAAGGTGATTCTTAAAGTTTTAAAAATGTGGTAAAAATTGCTAAAATCCTATAAAAATATGTTTAAGAGGTTGGTCAAGTCAATTTTACAAAACGAATTTTGGAAATGGGACATTTTGAGTAGTGACCAAATTGTAAAGTTTTAAAACTGGGAAAATGTGATTTTTAATGTAGAGGCCAAAATCTTAGAATCTTTAGGGGGCTTTAAGGCAATTTGACATTTCCTCAATATGAAATGTGTTTTAAAAGGCTTTTAATTAAATGGATTTAATTGGATTTATATTAATTAATTAAAATAGGTAGTTAATGTGAGATTTTCAATTACGTAACTACCAGCTCTTTCTCATTTTCAGCCAAACACTATTTCGCTCATCTTTCTCCAGAATTCTTTCTCCCCAAAACTCTCTTAATATTTCCTAAACCATTTTCAAGAAATCTTTCCTAGTTCTTTAAGATTTTGCTAAGGAAAACTTGTCATTTATTGAGGGAAGCAAGGATTGGAGGTAAATCCCGTTCTCAACCTCTAATCAAAGTTCTTTATTGAAATTCCCAAGATATTTGGCTTCTAAATACTATTTTTGGTTGAGTTTTTATTATAGTGTTGATTGGAGATCAAAATCTTATGAAATTGTGGTTGAAATCTTAATTTTCGGACTTGATGAGTTAAGCCATGTTTTGTGTTGATTTTAATTGAGTTCTAAGTTGATTAATATGTTAAAATGAAGTGTTGATAACATAGATCCCGAAATCCTTGAGATCCTTGAGTTTCTTGGTTGATTTAAGTGAGTTTTTGAGGTGAAATGGTGGAATCTTGATTGCTAGAGGTATAAGGTTGGGTTAGGTTGTTTGTTAGATGTGTTTTGATGTTTATAATGGGTTGGAAGTGATGTATGTTGGCTGGGCTTGGTTTAGGAAGCAATCGATTGAGTTTTTGGATGTTTTGGATGGGTATTTGGTGTAGTTTGGGTGAGCAACGAGTTTGTGAATTGTTGCTGGTGTTGGAATGCATTTTAATGCATTTAGATCTCTGTTTTGATGATGTAAAAATAGGGGATCTTGATCCGGAAGCAAACGAGGTGTTGTTGGAGGCTCCGGAAGAGTGATTTTCGTGTCGGCGAGCAAGGCTTCGCGTATCGGTAAGTGGAAAAGTAATTTCCTGCTTTGTAACGCTTTGAGCGTGGTCTTGGAAGCTTAGTGTAAGTTTGATACACTTAGCTAAGCTCAAGAGTAAGTGATTTGGAAATCCCTCTCTTGGAAATGTGCTATGTTTGATGAAAATGCACTTGAGTTAAGTGTGGATTTGTTTACTGTTTTTAAGCATGTTTTACGCATGAATGTTGCTGGATTTTAATGCCATTATGTTAAGGATGCACTTGGTAAGTGATCCTTGGTTTTCATGTGTTGAATGCATGTGATGTTAAGCATAATATGCTTGTGGAAATGACATTGTGTTTATGCTTGTAAAACAGTGGATTAATGAGGTTAAATGGTTATATTGGCAAATGATGGAAATGGTTTTTGGTTGTGTTAATTGGATATAGTTAGCCGGCTATAGGATTGGGTGCACCGTGAATAAAGTCGCCTTGGATGTCGAGGGGTTGTGATAGTGTCGTAATCTCCATCTAAGTACCCTAACGATTGAGGTTAAGACCACAACGGTGAATGGTTTAATTCTGTGTGTGAGTCTTGTGTATGAGTCTCATACTCTCATTAGTGGAATTATAAAGCTACCGATGAGTGATGTTGAGGGGTTGTGATTGTGCCATTAATCTCCATCACGAGTGTTGAGGGGTTGTGATTGTGCCATTGATCTCCACCTTGTGTAGTCCGGTAGTATGTATGAAGCGTGTGGGACAACGCTTGTAATCCGCGTATCCGATTGTATCTTGTGTTGATATGGTTTAAAGATTATCACTTGCGAGCCAATATAATGTAAATGATTAATGTTAAGCATGGGATGCTTGTAAATGATGCAAGGATGCATGAGATGCTTGGTGAAGCATGAGCAAAGGTTTATTTGCTGATTTAAATGTTTCATATAAGCATGTTTTAGAAAGTGCATTGATGTTCTTGAATGGACATGTTTTATGTAAAGGCATGAAATATGAAATGGTGGTTTTGCCAATGGTGTGAAATGCATTGAGGAATGTTGCATAACGGTCCTCACTAAGCTTTGTGCTTACGCTCTTTTGTTTCATCAATGCAGAAAACTAGGCATTTGAGGCAGCAAGTAAGCAAGGGGAATCCAAGCTTTAATCTTGCAAAGTATGTGGCTTTACTTCGGTGTAATAAAAGGCAATGGGTGGGATTTATACTTTTGAATGGTTGAGGATGTTTCCCTTTATTTTGAGCATGTTTGGTGGTTTATCCTTGAGTTGTAATTGGCCATTATGGTTTGATTTTGGATGTGAATGTTGGTTTTAGCTTGTTATGGCTTTGGTGGACTAGGGAGCATGCCTTTAGTATCTATGTTTGCATGTTGGATGCCATGTCGTAGCCAATGCCTCAAAATGATGATTGTTGGTGTGTATCTATGTTGTATGCATGTTTCGGGAATAATTCGAATATGAAAAGACGTGAAAAAATCAGCAAAATCTGCCGTTGCAGGGCAAGGCGTATCAGAACGCCCTTGCATGTTTCGGAACAGAGGCCTGAAATGACCATGAGGTTTCGGAATGGGTAGGGACGTACCGAAACTGTTTTGCTACTGGAAAGAGGTGTTTCGATACGGGTCTTAGAACGCACCCGAGTATCGAAACGGTCAACCAAGTTTCGAAACAACTGTTTCGATACAGGGCCATCCGTTTCAAAACGTCTGACCGTTGAGTTTGGATTTGAACTGTTTCAGGTTTTTGTTTCTTACATTTTGGTCCCTAAGTTTTGGTTGCTTAATTTAATGAGTTTGATTGATCCGTTTGAGATGAAATTTGACACGGTGGCATGTTATATGATTAATTACGGATCGGTAACATTAAAACTTGTTTAGTCCTTATAATTCTAGAAATTTTCATTTTAGTCCCTAAAAGACGTTTCTATGCAATTGAACCCTTGTTTGGGTTCCGTTCGCTGTGTCGCTTCCGCTGAAATGTTTTGCTAATCATATAGGCTAATAATGAGGATCTAGAAAAGATAAAAAGAAAAAAGGGTCGTTAATCAAGGTTGACTTTCGGGTTGACTTTGGTTTTCCCCGTGTAATCTTCGTAGTTCGGGTCGAGCGTCTAGGCCGGGCTAGGGGGTTACACATATAATACTTAACCATAACATAGGCACATCAAAAGAGACTTAATAGACTATGCCACCAACTAGGAGTTCAAAAGGGGCGGTGTACATTACTTATATCTTGATTGTGACTTGTGCAACGCTTCAACTCTTCCGATTTCGATTCCCACGCTTGACTAACCTGAAATGGATGCAATGGAATGCGTTAGACATACTTTGCCTAGTGAGGTAGTCACAATACAATGGATGGACATGATATGCCATAAACATGCTTCAATGATAATCATGATATTAGCTATGCAATGAACATAACATGCTCCTTATTCATAATAGAAACATAGTACCATGTCATCAATGGCAATATCATGATTCCATAGTAAACATTATCAATAACAATAATTCCCTTGGATCGATTTATGGTATATTGATACACGAATTCCACCTCCTCTCCAAATCACTAAATGGTCAATCCCGCCGACATCACCAATAAGACCAATACACAATACATTCCTCCGCCTAGCTAAATCAATATAGGTCGTAGCCCTAGGACCGTAGTCCACCCGTACACTGAGCGCATGAATTATATGGCATGCCAATTGTATCCAATACTTCGATCCCAAGGTTCAAATATCAATAGCTCAATAAGCACATATTATATTGTTTCAAATGGCATATCATACTCATATCATAACATGGCATGTTTATAGATAATCTATACCGAGTCATATATTTTAATTATTTCATAAATACTTATAACCATATCAAATCAATGCAAAACACTTACGGGATTTACCAGTCGAACTTAGTTGCTCTATGTGAACCCTTAAACAAATACAACATTCAAATAAAAATAAATAAATGCAATAGGGTGGCACCTAGCCGACCCCGTGACACAACTACACTCACCTTGATAATCCGAAGCTTCTAAGGCTCTCGGATGGCGATACCCTTGTCCCTAGCTTTCGATAAAGGCGATGGATTAGTCTTTTCCATTTCTTGAGCTAGGAAAAGCAATAAGGGATCATTAGAATCAATATAACAATATCGATATTTGAATAGCCATTAGCTATAAACAAAGCTTATCTTTAAGCTTGAAATTGATCATCTAATAATCAAGAGAATCGATAAGTAACTTAGGGCTTTCACTTATCCGATCGATAGCTATGACTTGGTGTTCTTAAATCAAGGAAAGCCTAAGCTTATGACTCACAATAGAGAGGTGTATGCTTGAGCTTGGTGGAGAATATGACAATGGAGGTGTGTACTTGTTCTTTCAAAGCTAAATGATGGAAATGGTTCTCGACGAAGCTAAACAATTATGAAAGCTTTCTTTTCTTGAATTCATTTTAAGAGGATTTCTAACTTAATCATTGCCCACCACACTTTTAGCCAATAGGAAGTTTTCCTTCCACCAAGGAAAAACTCAAAATATAATATTATATACCTTTCCTTTATCCTTTCCAAACTAGACATATATATGACCATAAGTCATCTTTTCTGACCATATTCACATGGAAGGGCAGCCCTAAGCAGGTGAGTAATCACCTTTCCATTTCTTTTCAATTAAACTTTCAAATATATTCGAAATAGGGGACTCGTTTCGAAACGAGAAGAACCATATCAAAACGGTCAAGTAAAAGTTCAAAAGTTAGTTAATACCGTTGAATCGTTTCGGAACGCCTATAAACGTTTCGAAGTGCCTTACCTATGCCGTTTCAGTACGGGTCTGATCATATCGAAACGCCTAGCTTAAAAACACTAATTTGAGCATTCTCAAAGCAATCTTAGCTAAGGACTTAATTCAATTAGAGTCCTTTAACAACATTATCTATAACAAGGATTTAATATTTAATATCAAAACTCCGATAATCGGAATCCAATTCCGACTAGACTAGTTTTTGGGGTGTTACACAAACTATAAATGTTAGAAAGTGAGGGGGGCAAATTCATAAATAAACCAAATTTTAAAAAAATTTAAATAGGGGACAAAGGTCGAAAAAATTCTTCGAGGGAGGGGAGGGGGGGCGATTGCTCCTCCCCACCCCCACTTAGTTCTGTCACTGGTTGGATGGTTGAGATTAACGGTGGGTTATGTGAAGATTATCACTTGGAAAAGAAAGTAAGGAGTTAATCTCAACCCATTTCACCCATCTAACAATCTAAAAAACGTATAAAACTATGAGTTTTACCTACTATGTAACTGGATTATCACTTAGAGAGCTACGATTCTCAAACATAGACAATAAAATGAACATGAAGTATACAAAAAGAAAATCAAGTAAAACATGGGTTAGTTAAAAAAGATTTTAATTTAGTTCGGTTCGACTTGATTTTATTTTTTGTTTAAATTATATTTTAGTTTTGAACTTGTTAATAGTGATGCATGTTATTCTAGTCTAAATTTTTATTTACAAAAAATTACGTAATTTTCTATGAACGTGTTACGGGGAACATAATATATATTGAATTTGTAAAATTTCAAAAAATTATAAAAATACAAAAAGTTATCAATTTAAAACATTTAAAAAAAATATTATGTTCTACATGTCACACTTTTAAATTGTCACATTATTTTTTTTATAATGAAAAATTGAGACAAGATAAAGATCATGTTTAGTAAAGAGAGATTTAGGCAAAAATTAGAGGTTTGAGGCATAGTTAGAGGTCTGACCAGTCAAATCCGTTAATATTGTTGTTTGGTGAACAGAGGATTGAAAGAGCGGATTGGGGTGAAACCGCTAATTTTGAAAAAACTCATAATAGGTAGGGATGTAAAAAGCTGACCCGACCTGAAAACCCGACTGAAACTTGCTCGAGTCAGAACCTGATTTGACCTGAAAATTTAATGACCCGAACCCGATCTGTAACCGACTGTTGTTGACCTGAACCTGAATTCGACCTGTTACTGTAGTGACCGAACCCGACCTGCGTCCGACTGAAAATGACCCGAACCCGAATTAGACCTGTTACTGTGGACCTGAAACCCGACCTGCACCCGACTGAAACGAACCCGAACCCGAAGCCGACCTGTCAGATAACCGATTTTACCCGACTGAATTGACCCGAGATCCGATATTACCCGACCTGTTTTGAACCCGACCTGTTTTGGACCCGACCTGTTTTGAACCCGACCTGTTTTGAACCCGACCTGTTTTGAACTCGACCTGTTAATTGACCCGACCTGCTTTGAACCTGACCTATTTTTAACCTGAACTGATATTGATCTGACTTGATATTTACCTGATATATAGTTGAAGAAGTCTACGATTTGATAAATTTAAAGTGTTGATAAATGTAAAGTATTAATTTATTAAATTAATTTAATACTAACTCGTTCAATATAAATTATTTGTGAAGTTTAATAAGAATTAACATACTTAAATTTATTTTATTAAAAATATTCAAAATTTAAAAGTTTTATTAAATTAATAAGTTGTGGTAGATGAATTTAAAATAAATTATTTAAAATTTAAATCAATTTATTAATTGTGATCATTAAATTTAAGAAATATTTTATTAAAAAATTTAATTATAACTATTAAAATAATAAAAAAATATTTTTAGTTTAGGGGAAGTTTTTTTTAAATTAATGGGGGGAAGTTTTTTTGCTTGATAGGAAATTATGAGAGAATTTTGACATCATATCAAACAAAATGGGGGGATTTTGGCACCATATGAAACAAAAACAAAATGGGGGAGGGGGAATTTTACCGCCAGTCAAAACAAAATTTACCGCCAGTCAAAACAAAATGGGGGGAGGGGGGGGGGCGTGGAATTTTGCCGCCATATGAAATAAATTGGTGGGATTTTTTTATTTAGGGGTTAATTACCCTTTAGGTCATTCCTTAATTAGATGGTTAGGGTTTAGGTTTTTTTGGTTTTAGTTTATTTTTTTAGTCTTAACTTTTGGTTTAAGTTCTTTAAATTTTATTTAATTAGGTCATGCTTCATAAATTAATTAATTATTAAGCTTTTTGGTTTGCTTTAAATTTGATTTGGTCCTCGTATAAAGATTTGGTAAGTAATTAGGTTTAATAATTTTATTCATTTGTGATTTGGGCTCTAATTAATAATTTATTTTTAGATTTGTCCTTCTTATGTTTCAATTTATTTTATTTGTTAGATTTATGAGTTTATGTTTAGGGTTTAAGGTTAAGTGTGTCAAGTTGATTGTTTGGGGCTATGAGATTAGTTTAGGGATTATGTGATTAGGCTTGCACTCTAATTATTAGTGAATAGTGTCTGTAAGATTTAGATATTCATGTTTGGGGTTTAGGGGTAAATGTGTCAACTTAATTATTTGGGGTTATGATATTAGTTTAAGGATTAGGGATTAAGCTTGTACTCTAATTATTAGTGATTATAAAATTTAAGGGTTAAGGTTTATGGGTATTGTTTAGGGGTATACATATATACATACAAATATGTATGTTCTAGTATATATATATATATATAACAATATATGCATACTAAAACTTACATACATACATATATATATATGTATATATATAATTATAACAACATATATATATATACTAAAACTTACATACATACATGTATATATATACTAAAACTTAAATACATGCATATATATGTGTTTTAGTATGTATGTATACATGTGTGTTTTAGTATTTTCTTCATTCTAGTCCCTTAACTTTATTTTAATTTGTCCACATTTATTATTTCAAATTGACCCACATTTATTTTTGTTTAATTTGTCCAATGTTTTATTATTTTAATTTGATATTTTCTTCATTCTAGTCCATTAACTTTATTTTAATTCCATATTGACCCCTATATATATATTTTTTAATTCATCATGTTTTATAATTTTAATTTGAAATTTTGTTCATTCTAGATCCTAAAACTTTATTTTTATTCTAAATTGACATCTACTTATTGTCTTTTTAATTACTCTAATTTTTATACTTTTAATTTGATATTTTTGTTCATTACAGTCCCCAAAATTTTATTTTTATTCCAAATTGACCCTTTTTCATTGTTTTCTTTTAAATTTGTCTAATGTTTTATAATTTTAATTTGATATTTTTGTTCATTATAATCCGTGAAACTTTATTTTTAATCCAAATTGACCCATTTTCATTATTTTTTAATTACTCCAATGTTTTATAATTTTAATTTGATATGACTTTAAATAATTAACTCCAAATCAATGACGATTGACGAAGGTCAACCTAAAGTCTATCGACTACTTATACGGTTGTACCGAACTCAAAATCAATACGAATTTCAATTCTAAAAATACCCCGACCTGAATTACTCGACCTGGAACTACCCGACCTAAAATTACTCGACCTGAAATGCACCCGACCTGAAATGTAACCGACCTGAAATGAACCCGACCTGAAATGGACCTGACCTGAGATGGACCCGACTTGAAACGGACCCGACCTGAAATGGACCCGACCTGAATGGACCCGACCTGAAGTGTATCCGAACCCGAATTAACCTGTCAATTATCTGCTTCGGACCCGACCCGTTTTGACCCGACCTGAAATGAACCCGACCTGAAATGGACTCGACCTGAAATGGACCCGATCTGAAATGGACCCGACCTGAAATGGACCCGCACCCGACCCGAGTCGAGTCAAAATAGAAAAAGGACCTGAAATGACATGTACCCAATTTTACCCGACCTGACAGTACCCGACCTGAAACCCATCCGATTACCTGTTTTTACATCCCTAATAATAGGAGCTTTTTGAGATTAGAGGTTTGATATTAAAGTTGTAAAGACTCTTTTACCCTTACCAGTTACCAAAAGTCTCAAAATAACCTAAATTAAATATTTTCTCACCCTATTTATAAGCTAATCCTATTTATTTTTTTTATTATCACATATTTATGTGTATTTAAATTTATTAATTAATTAAATTATATCAAAATAATTATATAAATAATAAATTAATATATAAATCATTCAAATATGTTTAGAAAAGTTATATTAAAAATAATTTTATAGATCTAATTAATATTAATTAGATACAAAATATTGATAACTAATAAATTATTCAAACAAATATTGAATATAATCATGTCCTTATATGTTATTTTACTTGTTTAAATAATCTAACAACTATCAGCTATCAGTTAATTTTACCAAACACTTTTATACAATCAACTAATACAATTTGCTAGTCAAATCAACTAATGCAATCATCTATCAGCTAATGTAATTCACTATCTGCTATCAGCTAATGTAATCTACTATCAGCTATCAGCTATCCGCTAATTGTCAAACAGAGCCAAAGTATATTATTTTTTTAAAAGAATTCAGAAATCAAACTAAATAAAATAATTTTTAAATACCAAACTAATATTAAAATATAACTCTACAAACCAACAATGCAATGGATAACGAAAGCTAAATTTAGCTATATTTGGGACGCACAAGGAATGTGCGAATAAAGGGTTACGTCTCTCGACTCTTTTCATCTTGAAATTTGAGGGGGGAAATTGAATACTGACACTCGACTTGACTTTGTTTAATTTGATTTTTTTTTAAGTGAATTCAATTTCGTTAATGAAATTTTAGTTGTTATTTTATATACTGCCTACAAAGTTACACAAGTATTGTTGATTGGTAAAGTGAACAAGGTTGAAGACGATAGTTCGATAATAATTTTAATTGTGGTTGTTGGTCTGAGCTCGAGTATAATCTCTCTAGTTGGGTGTTAATATCCTTAGAATGGAAGATCGTGTGTTTTTCTTGTTGTATGTGTCCTTTTATACTACCTAGACACGTGTCACAATAGGATTGTCGTAGCACTATGATTGGATTTGTTATAACTTGACGTCCTAAGTTTGCTTTGTCATCTGTAGCGGACATGTGGTCGTTAAACGTTGTTCGCCTAAGTACGTTTGCAGTTGGCTTGTCTGTTACAAATTGCTTCTACTTGTTCACCGGGTTCGCAGGAACAAATTTGTCATTGTTCGCCTACAGTATATGTTCGCAAGTCGTGGCTCCTCGACACGTGGCACTAGACATCCGCAAATACTAACAAGTATACTTACCTAAGCTTTAAAATCTAAAATTTAAATCTTTAACCATATATTTTAAATTTTAGAATCAATATCTTAAATCATATATTAAAATCACAAATCATAAAGTAAAGATACTTGTATAGACTAAAATTTAAAGTTTGCATCAATTTATTTTTTAACTTTTAGCTAAAAAATAAAATTATTCAAATCAAACTAATTTTAAATTTTGTTACTTTGAATTTTTTTAGTATTTTTAATACGCTCCTACTATTGTATTCCTCTTTTTAATTCTTAATAAAACTTACATATACTTTACAAACAATGTTATTTAAATCTGAATCTCTTAAAACAATATCTCTTCTCTACTTAAGCACTTCATGGGTTATATATATAGTTAATATTTGATGTATTGTTAGTATTTTTTATACAAGTATATATATATTTAAACTTCACATATAAAATCTAAATATTTAATCTCAAACACATAAACCCTAAATCTTAAATTTAAAAATTAAAACTAAACATCTAAACCATATATTATATTCGCTTGTAGAAAATAATTTTTTAATGATTAGTGTATCATAAAATATTTACATTCATCCAATAATAATGAATTTGTATATATTTTTTATTTTAGAGTTTAGTACAAGTGGAACCAAAGCATTCATTATATATAGAGAGAGTTATATTTTGATACTCAAGCTGCATAAAAAAATATTACTCAATATTTGTTTAAAATTTAAATTTTTGTTGATCCAATTGTTTAAAATCTAAATTATTAAGTCTAAAAGAAATCCACTAATTAGCCTAGTGACTAAGGATGATCATATTGCCTCTTCTTGTATGAGCTCGAATCCCGATATAATACTATAATACATCTTTATTTAATCAAAAAAATTATTAAATCTAAAACCCTAAAACCTAAACTCTAACTTAAACCATAAATTCTAAACTATACAACTTAAATCCCTAAATTCAATAAGTTTACACAATTTTGTGTATTAAATTTTAGGGGTAAACTACACTAATAGTCCCTGAACTTTTAGAGCACTTTTACTATGGTCACTGAACTTTTAAAACTTTCATTATGATCACTCAATTTTTAATTCGCTTTCATACAGTTACTCTGTAACCAACATTTTTTAACGGCAAGTGATGATAGTAATTGTAATGAAGCGAATTAAAAGTTGAGTGACCGTAATGAAAGTATTAAAAGTTTGGTGACCATATTGAAAACATCCTAAACGTTCAGTGACTACTAGTGTTGTTTACCCTTTATATATATTATATATTATATATATAAAAACATTAATGACTAATCTTTTAAAACAGAATCGAAGCCAGATATCATTCTCTCAACCTTGGAGTATTTGTACAGTTTCCCCCAATGTGTTTTGAGTTTTTACATGGACTCGCCGTTCCCACAATCCAGTAAGGCGGCAAAAAAAGTCATTCCTTTAACACATCTGTCTTCTTTTTTCCTTTAATTTCTCTTTAAAAAGTAGTTTTAATTCGATGTTAACCCTTCACTTTACCCGCCCATTCCCAATTTCCAGCTACCTTTACGTCCCTCTCTTTGTTTCTTCTTCTTCTTCTCCACTTGCATTCTCTCACTAACCCTATCTTTCCAATTCTTTGCCCCCTTCTAAAAATTGGGTTTTCAATTTGGTAGCCTAATTCCAGAGGGCGAAAGCAATAAAAAAGGTTTCTTTTTTCTTTTTAATCAAAAAGCAAAGCTCTGGCAATGGAAGAACCAGGGCAGTTAAAAAGGGCATTACTTGATGCCACCGCAGGCGCCATATCTGGCGGCATTTCCCGGACAGTTACTTCTCCTCTTGATGTTATTAAGATAAGATTCCAGGTGAAACGAGGGGTTTTGTTTATTTATTTATTATTATTTTAATATCAGGAGCAATTGAATTACTGTATATGTTGTTATATTTATGATATTATTTCCGGGTTTTTTTTTTATTTTCTATGAATTAAACTGTTTTAGGCTTTGCTTGGTGGGATTTGATAGAAAGAAGGATAAAAAACTTGCTAATCCAATGGTTCGGATTCATATTATATGTTTACTTTGTAGCTTAACAAGTTTTGCCCATCCTTGCTACCTAGCAAAATCTTAGAGAACAAGTTGTTAGGCCTCGCAGAGTGTTAGGTGAATTCAATTGAGTTTAGTTTGGAATGTTGCAACTCAAAGAGAGTTGTGGGAATAAACATGGTAGTAGCATGTATATATATAAAGATAATTTCTTCATAGACCTTTGAAATTTCTCATTGGACTAATATAAAGTTGTGAAATCACCCTTGAAATACTGGCTGCATAATCTTCATATTTGGCCTATCTTCCACTGTTGGTGAACTGTTGCACAGAAAGGCTGACAGAGACAACGTTTCTTAGTGCGCTTAGCTTCTGCTAGCGGCAGTCGGTAAGGCAATAAAGTCAGCTCAGTTGGAAGTCTAAACCAAAAAGGTATGAACGAAGTGACGGGTCCCTTTAGAGATAAACCCTGAGGGTGGCTCTCTTGTGTAGTAATTGCGAAATTTCTCCTTTTCTTTTAGTGTGCACAGTTTGCTTGCATGCCGCCTCAGGCACATATTTCTTTCTTAGTTTCACGCTGGCCTAATGAATGAATGAATGAAAGTCAGTCTTTTAGTAAGCGTATATAAGCATTCAGGCCGTTGGGTATCAGATAAGAGCAGTGAAACCATGTTTTTCTCGCACCATGTCATGCAAGCTTTATGAATCATAATGTATAATTATCTGACTTCGAAACATATAGTTGTAAAAATCATTTTTTTCTTGTATAATTTTTGACCATGTTCTATTTGGTTGTTCTCTTCAATATTAATTATTCATACTTGTTTTCTCACCATAGCATTGTTCTGTCTCCTTTTTCCATGTTTAATTACCTTAAACATGTTTTCATAGTTTTGTTCACATTGTATGATGGCACGCAACCTCCATCTTGTCCCATATTCTTTCATATATGAGAGTTTTCAATTCAGCTTTGGGCATGTGTCAGGATATATTAATGTTTTGTTGCCATCATTAAGAAGTTTTTTCCCCTATGCTGATAGGTTCAATTGGAGCCTACATCTTCATGGGCTTTGATTCGGAAAGATCTTTCTGGATCATCAAAATATACTGGAATGTTTCAAGCAACAAAGGAGATATTCAGGGAAGAGGGTTTACCGGTATGAAGGCCATTTTCTTTTAGACTTGTATGTTTATTTCTTCTTTTATTTTACTGGTTATGTTTGTGAATGGTTTATATATAGTGCTTATTAATTTCTGTAGTTAGCTGCATTGTTAGTTAGCCTTTTCTTTTCTTTTCTTTTCTGTTTGCTGATTTTCCCGAATTCTGGTGGACTTGCTTCTTTTTTTCTCATTCACTATGCCTGTTTTTGGCAGGGCTTTTGGCGAGGTAATGTCCCAGCCTTACTTATGGTTATGCCATATACTGCCATACAATTTGCGGTGTTACACAAATTGAAAAGTTTTGCTTCTGGTTCTTCCAATTCAGGTACTTTACATTCCTCAATGTCTTTTCTTATGCTCTGATCAAAAGTAATAAGTTTTCGGTTATGCTGTGTGTTGACACTAATCTGGGATATACAGCTAGTTAATATAGAAGCATACACATTATTTGACCTTGATTGATGTCCACCATTATATGTAGTATTTTAATATCTAGCTTTTATTATTTCAGATGACAGCCTTATGTTTTTTCTTACATTTTGATTTTGTGACGGTGCAGCGGATCACCTTAATATAAGCCCCTACCTGTCTTACGTCAGTGGGGCATTAGCAGGCTGTGCGGCTACTGTTGGATCTTATCCTTTTGATCTTCTACGGACCATATTAGCTTCACAAGGTGAACCTAAGGTATTAAATTGAATAATTCTGTGATGTCATTTTCTGCTTTGACAACATTTCATTCATTATATTTTTGAATCCCTATACTTCATAAACCTCTTTGGAAAATTTTTATAATTGTATCCTTGAATTCATAAAGTGATGCGTGAAAACTTCTTGCATGGACGCACCCATTGTATCCTCATACTTCTTACCTGTGAAGGCTTTAACTTCTTCAATGTAGCTCATTCATTCAGCACCTCCCAATTACATGTAGGTATATCCTGACATGAAATCAGCAGTATTTGATATAATTAAAACTCGCGGCTTCAGTGGATTGTATGCTGGGTTGTCACCGACACTGGTTGAGATCATTCCTTATGCAGGCTTGCAGTTTGGCACCTATGATACATTTAAGCGTTGGATCATGGTGAGGTTTTTGTTATTTTACTCGGTCTAATAGTGCTTAAATTTTAAATTATGTTTGATAAAATGAAATTTCTTGAATATATTGAAAGTTTGATTTGCTCTTGAGACGTGCTTAGTTGTGGTATGAAAGGTTGAATGTATATTTTCTAAAGAACTCTTTTCTGATATACTGTTTTGGTGTTTATGTCATCATCTTAGGCTTGGAATCGGTTAAGATCATCCAACACAAGTTCAACTACGGATGATAGCCTTTCAAGTTTCCAACTTCTCATGTGTGGACTAGCAGCTGGTACTTGTGCGAAACTCATCTGTCATCCGCTTGATGTAGTCAAGAAAAGGTTCCAGGTACATTTCGGGGCTTGCTGAAACTCACATTGCAGCATCACCCAGTATGTGAATGTTAGATATCTATTTATTTTCTGGTAGATCTCGTATTGAAGGTGTTAGTTTTCTTTCCTCGTATCTTTTTAAATAATGGTAATGCCTTATGCAATGCAACTTCAATGTTACTGTCTGGTTGCAGATTGAAGGACTACAGCGGCACCCGAAGTACGGTGCCCGAGTAGAACATCATGCTTATAGGAATATGTTTGATGCCATAAATCGGATTCTGAAGTCAGAGGGTTGGCATGGTCTTTATAAGGGGATTGTTCCGTCAACAATCAAAGCTGCGCCGGCCGGTGCTGTAACATTTGTGGCTTACGAGTTTACATCAGATTGGTTAGAGTCCATTTTGACCTGAGGCTGACACGGATTTTCATTTTTGTTTTCCTTCTCATCTCTATTACATAATTCATTCTTTTCCATTGGATTTTGTAGAGGTCCTCATAAGAAAATGGGGGACAGATTATTACATTGAATTGTCACTATTTAGAGGAAGTTGATATTGTTTAGAGTACAGAATTCATTGGTGAAATAAAGATGCAGAGTAACTTGTTATACCTCTGAAACTTAAGGAAATGTATTTCTTTTTCCCAGATAGTTGCACGATCTATGAAAAGCTTTAAATGTTGAGTCAATGATATCGATATAGATTGATACCAGAACCAAAATGATACTTGCAATATGATACATATACTGATAACTCTGCTTTGTAATGTTGAAACTCTTCATATGACATTATCCAATTTCAAGCCTTTGAGTGATTTACTCCCTTGGAAATGTAAGAATCAGATGAGCATCATTGTAAAACCAATTATATTTTCATAAATTCATAATACAATGTATCTATCAGAGTGAACATTAAAAGCATTCTAAAGTGTTCCTCTACATGTCAGAGGAATGTAGAGTATTTTGTTGAATTGTAATTTGTAAACTTCAAAATTTCATCTGAAATGAACCAGCACCTTTATTCAAACACAAAATCCAACTTGTAAATAAGAGGAAAATGAATGTCAGTGTTCTTTATTTAGTGATTTTTGGGCTTAGTGTTGTCCTCTGGTAGAAGGGATATGAATTGCAAGATCGTTCGGACCTGAGCGACATCCAGTCTGAACTTCTCTGCAATCTGATTAACATCCATGGCACCATCGTGATCATTAGCCTTGCCCTGATGTAAAAGCATGATGTTGTGTAGCTGTTTCACATTCAAGGTTCCCGGAGGTGCAGGCCTTTCTTCATACCTTCCGGACTCGGACGTTGTATTCCGCAATTTTGGCAAGGGTCTGCTAGGATTTTCGGCCAAAAATGCCTGCAGTAGGAGGAAGTTAATTATTAACCAACATTAAAAGAACACTATCATGTCATAAACATTCCCATCCAACACCATTAGTAGATACTATCACTGTATTGGGTGTATCAAAAACCAAAACTGTAACATAAAAGAAGGGCAATGAATAAACTGATATCACCCGTTAAGATGGTGAAATCATTCTACTAAATTATTTACACTAGTCATCCCTCTATCCCAAAGAATATCATAGCCTATTCAATTCAGTGAAAACAAGACAAAGCTCAGGTCAAATGGAGGTCTAAAGACTCTAAAATTCGTCAAACCCTACAAACTTTGTTATCGTAGAAATTGCACTAGAAGTTGAATCAACACAAATGCAGACTTCAGAGTCACTTTCTTAAACTGAAAAAAATGTCCATAACTATCTGAGTCAAGCTCAAGAGAGGGGCCAAATGTGAATTTTGCTTAAGATTGGTGCTAAACCAACCACTCTTTTGACATGAGCTTGCATCCTGGCATTTCTCAATTCAAAAGAACAGCAGATCCCACTACACAACAAAAATCTCAATAAAAAACTGAAAATACTAATAGGAGTGAGCTAAATCATCCTAAAAAGAGTATTCCGTGTTTTCGGATAATAGAATTGAAGCAGCTATTCTACATCATAGCCACTCCATGAATCAACTTCTGAGTAATTATACTTCAACTATGCCCAAAATTGTTTAGTGGACTAATTCCTTATATGGTTTTCTACTCTCTACATTCCATTTCCTTCAAGTAGAAACCTTGGGGGGGGGGGGGGGGGGGGGGGGGATCCTCATTGTTTTGATTCTATTGAACACCATTATAGCTATAAATTAAAGAAAACTTTAATGAGCTGACCTCACCCATCTCAAGTTTGCCACCAGGCTTAGCTGAAATCCTACCCACCATCTGACTAAGCATTGCATCATACTTGTGATCTCTTTCTTCCAGTACATTCTCATGATTGCTTCTCGTAACTCTACCTTTAAACCCCAAAGATTCAAATTTAATCACCCACCAAAAAACAAAAATTTAAACTTAAATTTTATTTGAATAGGGAAATGAATTACCATGATCAAGATCTTTATGCTGGGAAGCCCTGACTATCTTCTGTTCATCGGAGGGACCCATAGGTCTTCTTATTGTGAGTTGTGATTGGTCCACCGATCGAAGCCTACCAGTCGCTCGACGAAATGCCTGACCCATTTTCTCCCTTATTTCTCCGCCCTTTTCGTTGTAACCTTCTGCTTTCCGGGATAAAAGAAAAGACCCAGATTGTTATTTTGCTTCTATCGCATTTTCCCTAAACTTTACGGTCATTAAAAACCCTAATAGGGAGCTTTCTGGGTTTTATGCTTCGTTCTGAGTAAAAGAGGGGAAATTATGTCACGCTGGTTTCTTTAATACAACAGAGTGACGGTTGATTCTGGTTTGCCACGTGGTGATTTTATATGACAACTTAGTTCCATTATATATGAAATAGTCACTCTAAATCATACTAAAAGTCAAGAGAATTTCTAGGTCAAATCATAAATCAAATAAGTATTTATATGAAAAAGGCTTAAAGACTCGTTTGCACTAAAAACTACACTTTTTTCGAATAGTCCTTTAAAATATAGGTAAACTACTGCAGGGGTCACTTACGTTTAGCGTCTGTACAGAGTTAGTCACTACTTTTGAAAAGTATCAATTAGTAGTCCTCTACGTTTTCGATGTGTAAATACTTGGTCACTCCGACGTTATACTCCGTTAGTCCCCTAACGGATTGCTGATGTGGCGAAATTAAAATAAGGATAAATTACTGCAATAGTCATTAAAATTTATCTCATGTACATTTTTTCTCCTCAATTTAAAAAAGTAAACATTATAGTCACTAATAAAAATGTTTCTTTATAATTTCACCCTTAAATTTTTAAAAATTCATTTTTCAATCCTAAAACTTTACAATCAATTAACACAATAATATTATAAATGCTTAGATGAAAAATAGGTGCCCAAAGTATACCCTTTGAAACTTAGGTGCCCAAATTGCTCCTATTTAATAACTCAAACTTAAAAATTTAGTCCACTAACTACTAAAAAATTCGAGTTATTGGAATTTCTATTTTATAATTCAAACTTTATTTTGAATTTTTGAGTCGAGTTTATGAAATTATGAGTCGAGTATTTTTCACATCAAACCAAAAAATTTAATTTTTTCGAGTCAAGTCGAGTTATTGGAATTTCTATTTTATAGTTCAAACTTTATTTTGAATTTTTGAGTCGAGTTTATGAAATTATGAGTCGAGTATTTTCACATCAAACCTAAAAATTTAATTTTTTCGAATCAAGTCGAGTGTTGCACTTCCCTACATATAATTTTTAATTTTAATCCGTGTTTGTCCCAAGAAAAACTTCGGCCGTCGTCGTCGTCGTCGGAACTTACGTAGCTCCGATATAGGCTCCGCCAACGTCGGTTTGACTCGGAACCTTAGGGGTTTTGCTCGCCGCCACGTCAGGAGCCCGGATCTGGTGTCCGTCTCGCGAATGGACGGCAACCGATGCCGGAAAATGCGAGAAACAGTGGCGTCAATTGGTTTCTTGCCAGAGCTTCAATCGAGATTTGCTGGCGGAAGGCGGCCCGACGACGCGCGTGGTGGCCATGGATGAGATCGCGACGACGTGGCGCCTCTAGCGGTGTAGGCGGTGACCACCACCGCCCGACGGTGACGGAGATCGACGACGGCTGGTCGGGAAGGTGAACAAGTAACAATAGACTTGACTTGATTCGAAGTTTTTCTTGGGACAAACACGGATTAAAATTAAAAATTATATGTAGGGAAGTGCAACACTCGACTTGATTCGAAAAAATTAAATTTTTAGGTTTGATGTGAAAATACTAGACTCATAATTTCATAAACTCGACTCAAAAATTCAAAATAAAGTTTGAATTGTAAAATATAAATTCCAATAACTCGACTTGACTCGAAAAAATTAAATTTTTTGGTTTGATGTGAAAATACTCGACTCATAATGTCATAAACTCGACTAAAAAATTCAAAATAAAGTTTGAATTATAAAATAGAAATTCCAATAACTCGAATTTTTTAGTAGTTAGTGGACTAAATTTTTAAGTTTGAGTTATTAAATAGGAGCAATTTGGGCACCTAAGTTTCAAAGGGTATACTTTGGGCACCTATTTTTCATCTAAGCATTTATAATATTATTGTGTTAATTGATTGTAAAGTTTTAGGATTGAAAAATGAATTTTTAAAAATTTAAGGGTGAAATTATAAAGAAACATTTTTATTAGTGACTATAATGTTTACTTTTTTAAATTGAGGAGAAAAAATGTACATGAGATAAATTTTAATGGCTATTGCAGTAATTTATTCTTATTTTAATTTCGCCACATCAGCAATCCGTTAGGGGACTAACGGAGTATAACGTCGGAGTGACCAAGTATTTACACATCGAAAACGTAGAGGACTACTAATTGACACTTTTTAAAAGTGGTGACTAACTCTGTACAGACGCTAAACGTAAGTGACCCCTGCAGTAGTTTACCCTTAAAATATTTTTTGAGACCTTGTGCTCTTTTAACTAAAAAAGTTACTTTGTTTAATTCTTTCATTAAACACGGTTAAAAAATTTCTCACGGGTCAATCAGAACGCACCACATGTCATTTTGTTAATAAAAAAAATAAGCCGACTTAAATAAATAGGGTGAATTGCACATTAAATATGCCAAATTTTATTTTTTCTGTTCATTTTATTCCCGAACTGTTCATCTTCTTCCTCGAATGGTTTGGTTATAGATTTGTCCAAGCTAAATTCGGTGAAACTCGGCCATGTGTTCTTCTCACCTTTGCCGCCATTCTCTGCATTTAATTTCAACTTTTACACCAAAAAAAGAACAATTTTTAAAACATAGAAGAAGAAACCGAAGACAAAAGAGGTAGTAGCGAGATCGAAGGATTCGAGTTCAGAAGCTTTAAGGTGAGAGTGAAACCAACAAATGGAGAATTTAGAACAACGAGCTCCCATTCTTTTTTCTTTCAAATCAAACGATCAAACGAAGTAGAATCAACGGAAAGCCAAATGATCAGACTCCGCACATGTCTGCAACAATTCAAACTCGTCCTTTTATGTTAAGCTGGGAAGCACGGGTACGGCAACCCTATGCCGTTTTAAGTACCCGAAACGTTTCAAGGACGGGTACGGGATGGGTACGGCTAGGGGACGTACCGGGGACGGGGTACGGTCAAAATTGATCGAGGACGGCAGTTGATCTTCGCCGGCGTCTCCAAGGTCATTTTGCAGTTGAGAGAATCACGGGTTTCGATATGGATTTCGACAATAATCTCACCGGCGAATGAGATGCGACCAACAGAAAAAAAATTAAAAAAACAAACCAAGCGCAGTTGCAGAGCAAGGAAGAAGAAAGGGTTGAAGAAGAAGAAAGAGTTGCAGACAAAACTCGTAATATTTTTTTTTAAATATTTATTTCTCATTATTTGGGTCTATTTCAACTTTTGTAGGCTCAATAAAGTGTTATTATTATTATTTTTTAATAGTAAGAGTGCTTTTACTTATATTATTATATTATATTATATATATATGAACATTTATTTAATTATTTTATTTTTATTGTTTTACTGTTTTATTTTCATAATTATATTGTTATTGTTATTATTATTATTATTATTATTATTATTATTATTATTATTATTTCATTTAATTATGAACAATTTATTAAAAAATAGGATTATTTTCTACTTTAATTTTTTATTAACATTTTGTTTTTATTGGTTACTTTAGATATTATTATTATTATTATAAATAATTTATTATTATATATATATATAATTTTATATTTGCCGTACCCGTACCCTGTAATCTTAAAAATTGTCGTTTTTCATCTCCATCCCCGTATCTGTCTCCGTATCCGTATCAGTGCAACATAGATGTTAAGAGATTAATCATATCAGGCTAGGAATTGGGTCAATGGTGCTTAGAACTAGTGGAACCTCACTTACCCTTTTCAAGAACGGGTGGAGAGTCCATTGGTGTTGCAGATAGTCTGAGCCTGAGGGGCCAATTCCTTGAAATTGGAGGGTATGTGTCCATTTCACAAGCTTCTTCCTTGCAATTGTTTCACAGATTTTAATCTAATGGAAACTTTATGAAACCAAATGTAGGTTTCAGAGTCATATTCTGAACTTGTTCATTTCATAAACTTGATCAAACGTAATAAATCTTCAACGTTCTTGGATAAATGGTCTTTTAGTTTGAAGGAAATGCCTAACTTCATATATCATATCATTACATATAAAACATATATTAAAGTTAATGATTCATATCATAAACTTGTGCTTGACGTAGTGGCTAAGGCACGCCACTTGCCCTTACTCGGGTCCGAATCCTGCCCATGATATTTTTTTTCTCATTCCATTTTCCTCATCCAAAGCCACCTAATTGAATGTTAATTTATTTTTATTAAATTAAAATTAGGACCAAATTGATAGAATGTATAAGTAATGAGGATCAAATGTATAATTATACAAAATTTTGACTAATTGTCATGTCGCTCCCTCCGTTAGGGTTTAACGACAGGTGGTCACATTGGAACTATTTACATAGTTAAGTGGCCATATTGCTTCAATTGAAATTATAGTGGTCAAATCGAAATCAACCCTAAAATTGAGTGGCCATTTGAATACTTTACCCTAAATTATAATACTTTAAACATTAAAAACACATAAAATACAAGATTTTGGTGTAATAAAATAAAAGGAAAAAAATAATTTAATCTGTCATAGTTACCCTTCAAAACAACTTTAAGTCCTCGCCCTACTTGTCTCCCAATTGGCATCTGAGAATTCTAAATATAGCTCTCCTATGCTTTTAGGCATATTTTTTTTATAATTACCAAAATTCAATTTATCCACGGATTAATTTGGATCAAATATTATAAAGATTCGTTACGAGCGATCATCTCAATTTAAATTATTTTAATCAGTCATAATGTTAAAATTCAAACCTTTAACGTTTCTTAAGAGAACAAATATCTCATCCATTAGATCATTTGGTTATAGATTTTAAAGGCAACTTTTAATAATGTTGTGTTGAGTTGATCAAACGATGGCTAATCACCAAGAGGGGGTGAATTGGTGGAATAAAAATTGAAGGGTGCAAAAGGATAATTTAAAAATGAAGACAAGGCAATTTTAGAGTGGTTCAAGCTTCGAACAAGCTCTACATCCACTACCTCAGCACCCTACTGAGGATTTCAACAATTCAATAACTTAAATTCGTCCACTTTTCTCGGCTTAGGACAAAATCTTACAGATTGACCAATCTCTCTACACAAGGGTTTGGATTGAATGCTTTGATGTTGCTTGAAGGTTCAATAGTTGTTGATGTAGCTTTTGAGACTTGTTTTTATACCTTCTCATTGATTTCTAGTAGTTTGGGTGATTGAGATCATCAATAGAGCTGTTGGGGCTCTCTCTTCCCTCCATAAATGATGTTCTGCAACTACTCGTATCGGAACACAGTACCCCTGTATCGAAATGCACACTCAAAAAAGAAAGAGTCGTAATGTGTTAAATGGGCCCGTATCGAAACGGTTATAGGCCGTATCGAAATAGTTTAAAACTGTAAAATGAAAAAAGATGGTCGTATCGAAACATATAGGGGTTGTATCGAAATGTTTTGAAACTGTAATTGGGTGTTTCGAAATAACCTAGGGGTGTATCGAAACACTTAACTAAATCTTCAAAAAATAGTTTCTAACAAGTAACGACTAGTTCATTTAATGTCCAATTTTAAAATTACTTAACCCCTGTATCGAAACGAGTATAAGTCGGTTCGAAACAATACTTAAAAATCAAAAGCCCAGATGAAGGTTGTATCGAAACGAGTGTGAGCTGTTTCGAAACAGACGTTTCCAGTGGCAAAACGTATCGAAATACTTTGAGGGTGTTTCGAAACGCCTGGGCAATTTTGTATATTTTGGCTTTAAAACACTTAAAAAATTTTACTTATCAAAATCAAGTATTTTGATTACTTAAAAATTTATTTACTTTGCAATTTAATCCTTAAATTATTTGTTATATCAAAATCAAATATTAATTTTACATATTGTTACTAGTTTCCCCACTTGATTAAGCACTATTCAAACCACCAAAGCCCTAGGTTTCATGGAAAACCATTTAATCTCACATAATAAAAAACACTTAAATAAGTTTAAAAGAAAATCTTAAGCCTAATGTCCCACATCTTTGGGGAAATTTTAAGGAAAGGCAGACTAATATACGGCTAAGAAACGGTGTTACCGGAAACATTATAAGATAAATAATAAAATAGGTAAAGGGCTACCAGCTATGTTGATATAATATAATGTATCCGGTAGAAAACATGAAAAAATATTATAAAAAATTGGTAACCGACAAACTTAAGTTATCGGTAGGTATCGATACAAACATAACAAAATCGGCAAAATTACTTATTTTGTTGATAAGAGTATCAACATATTCGGTAGCGCCTAATTTGTTATTAAAGTTTAGCTGATGGGGCCTTGGAAATCCCACGATAACAAAGTAGGTAAAATTACCTATTTTGTTGATAAGAGTATCAATATATTCGGTAGCGCCTAATTTGTTATTAAAGTTTAGCTGACGGGGTCTTGGAAATCCCACGATAACAAAATCGGTAAAATTACCTATTTTGTTGATAAGAGTGTCAACATATTCGGTAGCGTCTAATTTGTTATTATTTTATCGTTTACATTAATATTATAACTTTAAACAAACCGGTTACTAGTGTAACGTAATAGGTAGCGAATAAGTATTGATACTCTATTACAAAAGTATCAATATTTTATTAAAAACATTGTAACTGGTTGAAATGTGGCTCGAAAGTATCCATACTTATATTGAAAGTATCGATACTTTCTAGCCATGTTTCAACCGGTTTCATAAAAAGTTTCGATACTTAAATTAAAAGTATGGATACGTAAATTAAAAGCATGTATACTTATATTAAAAGTATGGATACTTATATTAAAAGTATGAATACTTATATTAAAAGTATCGGTAATTACTTTAATAGTATTGATATTTTACTATAATTTATTGCACAACTAACTTTGTCCTAAGAAATAAATGTTGTAGCCAGACTGGTTACATTGTTTTTATAAAAGTATGGGTACTTGCATAAAAAGTTTCGATACTTAAATTAAAAGTATGGGTACTTATACTAAAAGTATGAATACTTATATTGAAAGTATCAGTATTTACTTTAATAGTATCGATATTTTACTATAATTTATTGCACAACTAACTTTGTCCTAAGAAATAAATGTTGTAGCCAGACATTAACCACCACCACCTAATGAAATTGAAAGCAACACACAACTCCTGTTTGGACCACTTCCACCGACCGTGTTTACCAAATGGACGATACTCCATCCAACAATGTTCATTCAAGCGGGGAGGGGCATGAAATATTTACCGTTCATGAGTCGGAACGGTTGCTCGGTCAGCTCTTTTCTTCACGTGAGGAAGCTTGAGATTTTTACAAGGAATATGCTAGGAAACATGGTTTTAGTGCACGTCGAGGAACAACGCGGTTAGATATGGAAGGGAATGTGAAGACACAAGAATTTTGTTGTTCAAATGAAGGGTTTCGGTCATCCAAAGTCCATACTGTTTATCGTTAACGTGCTCATATGCTAGTCACAAGAACAAGATGCAAGGAGAAATTCGTGGTCACAGCAACAAATACAAATGATCAGTGGGTTCTAAATAAGTCTTTTCAGGAACATAATCATGCATTGTGCACACTTGTTATGACACCATTTATGCGTTCAAATAGAGCTGTGAGTGAGGCTGATGTGGATGAGGCAACATCATTGAAAGATGTTGGTGTTGGGACATCACAAGTAATGAATTATTTCATGAATCAGGCAAGGGGTTATCAGAATGTTGGATTTACAAGTAAAGACCTCTACAATGCACTTGAAAGAGGTAAAGCAAAGGAAATCGTCAATGGGGATGTGAATGCACTAATTGCTTACTTTGATTATAAGAAAGAAGATGATCCGGGGTTTTTTATGAAATACTCAACAGATGAATCAGGGGAATTGCATAATCTTATTTGGGCTGATTCAACATTGAGATCAGATTACACTTGCTTCGATGATGTAATTGCGTTCGAAACAACGTACAAAGGTAATTTGTATGAACGACCAATTATGCCTATTGTCGGTGTCAATCATCACCATAGCACAATAGTATTTGCTACTACAATCATTGCTGATGAAACGACTCAATCATTCGAGTGGGTGATGCGTGTACAAGCCATGATGAATAAATCGCCTCTTTTAGTTGTCACCGATGGGGATAGGGCAATGTAGAGGGCAATCAAATGTGTTATCCCTTTTTCTAAGCACATATTATGTTCTTGGTATCTTTCTCGCAATGCACAAGCTAACATTGGTGACAGCAAATTTAGCACAACATTTTTTAGATGTATGGGTTCCTGGTGGATAACAGAAGAATTTGATATTTAATGGTCTGCAATGATTTCAGAATTCAATATCGAAAAGCATCCATGGGTGATTGAGAAGGGAAATACTCGGAACTTATGGGCTCAAGTATATTTAACCGATCATTTCTTTGCGAATATTTGCTCCACACAAAGGTGCGAGTCCTTGAATGCTTCACTCGCAATTGGACTGAAAAAGAAGAATACGTATGTAGACGTTGATCGTGCAATTGAACAAGGTATTAGTAAAATGCGTATCAAGGAGTTGAAAGCGGATTACTTAAGTTTCCAAACAAAGCCCTTCTAGATCACTAAACTGATTGACCTAGAAAGCCATGCTGGTGAAATTTATACGCGGGGATCATTTCGGATCTTCCAAGAAGAACTGCAACGGGATACCTTGTACCAGATTGAGGAACAAATTCAATCCTTATCAGATGAATGCCAAAATTTTGTTTTGTCAAAGTACAAGGAAAGAGCAAGAGATTTCACATATGTTTTGACGTCGTTTCAGAAATCGTCACATGCTCGTGTAGGAAATTCGAGACCATAGGAATTCCATGTTGCCATCAACTACATGTTTTGAAGCACTTTGATTACACATCTCTTCCTAAGTCTTTGATTATAAGTAGGTGGACTAAGGATGCGAAGGCTTCTGCACCAAGTTTCCTTGACTTCAATGTACCACCAGAAGTTATGCAAATGGCACGGTTCACTTCCCTACGTGCAACGTCAAGTCGTTTATGCTACATTGCATCAAAGACTGATGCATCTTTCATAACTGCAAGAGATGAGATGAAAAGACTAACTGCCGAATTTGAACACTCGTTCGGTTTGAAAGATTCAAGCAACCGAAGCAATTTTGTAAATGGCGTTCGTGTAACGCCCCGAGTTTAGGGGTCGGAAGTTACTCGGGTAAATCGGGTTCGAGTCGTGGGTTCGTTTTAAAATTTAATTAAAATTTGGTTTAAATTAAAAGGGTTTGAATTCATTAATGGCATTTTAGTAATTTTAGAATAAGGGAAAATAAGATAAACAAAAAGGGGTTTAATTTCAAAAAGATGCCCATCTTCGTATTTCCAAGTTTTTGACGACCTAAAACCTCCATTATCCCCTTGTCACTATTCCATTCATTTCTCCATCAAATTCAAGTGATTTCAACGAGGTAAGATCATTTTTGACTTTTCCTTTCAATTCCTAACACATTCATGGTTTTAAATTTTAGAAAACACCTTTGTAGAGAAATTTGAGTTTTCATAGTTTTCAAAGAAAAGCATGAAACTTTAGTGGATTTTTGTTTTGTTTTGATGTGTTGAGTTAAGTTTTGAGTTAACCTAGCCCTAAGGTACATTATATCTCAATTTGGTTGATTTTTGTTAATAATCCCGAAAAAATTGGGTTTTGAGGGTATTTTAAAAGTGTCAAACTTTGTGTTTTTGGTGTGGTTTTGTAAAAGAGAGTTAGGTTGGGGTTATAGTGATACTAGAAGGTGATTTTGAAGGTGTTTGGAGGTATTTTTGGCATTGAATTAGGTAGTTTTCTGCTGGGTTATTGGGGAGTACGAAAATGAAGAAGTTTTGTTGGTTCATGGGTTGGAAATGTGGTAAATGGGTCTTGAAATTGTATCTTGATTGTGACAATGATTTTGGGGCTGAATGATTGAGTAAATTGTTGTTTTTGATTGACTAGAATCAAGGGAAACTATTGAAGAGGCTTCGAGCACGAATCCGAGGAATTTGGAGACTTGAGATTGGTGTTCAGCTTCCGTTTGGGTTGCAACGGCGAGTGGAAATGTTTTGAACTTGTTTTGCTTTCGGAATGGGTTCTTGGGGGTTTGGGTGGAGCCTTGAGGGCTAACCTAAACCCAAGTGTAAGTTTACTAATCCTACCTTGATAGTTAAGTGATGATGTATGAGTATTATTACGATATTATATGCATTGTGGATTGCTTTTATATCCGTGTTGTTGTGTAGTCGTTGTTGGTGTCGAGCATCACGTGATGGTTGTCATAACTACGGTGATGAGTGGTCCCACCGGTAGTGACTAGTAGTAGAGTAAGGTGATGAGTGGTCCCATCGAAAAACTACTAGTTGAACGGTGATGTGTGGTCCCACCGTGTGTTTTGGTTGTGCATGTGCAAACCATGTAGTTGTGTTGTTGTGTTGCTTTCATACATTCCATGGTTTACTAATCATTTAAGAAAATTATTTTGAAAACTGCATGATTGATGAGTTTTTAGAGCTTCGCTCACTAAGCTATCAAGCTTACGCTCTCCTTTTTCTAACATGCAGATCGTTAGAGTTCGGGAGGCAAGTGGGCAAGGGAGGAGCTTTTTGGAGTTCTCAAGTAGCTCAAGTATGATTTAAGTAATTGTAATAATGCCTAAACATTGGGGTTATTAGACATGTATGGAGTTGGAGATCAAACTCCTTTGTTGGCTTTTGATGTCCTAACATGTTTGGTTTGTTGATACCATGGATTGTATGAGCATTGTTAGACTCGTATATGTTAGTTTGTTGTTAATGCCTTGTCATGGGTTGTAGCCCATGTATGTTGTTGTTTATATGCTTGTGTTCAAAGGCTTGTGTCCTTTATCCATGAATGCTTATGTTGATTTTTAAAGCACGTGAAACCTTGCCATGAAATTCCTATGTGTGTGTTTGTTTGCCTTTGAATGGAATGGTGAAGTCATGTGTGTTTTATGCAAGTTTCCTACCTGAATGCCTATCTTGAGATGTATGCCATGTTGGTTCAGTTAAGTAGCCTCGCATGCTTAATCTTGGTTGCTAAATGATGTATGAGTGTTGATATGATACTAGATAAGTCGTAAATTGCATCTAGAGTTGAGTCTTAGTGCTTTTTGCTGCTAATTTGAGTCTTGCAGTGCAGGGCGTATCGTTACGCCCAAGGGCCATATCGATAATGTCCTACACTTTGGGACTCAGATTAGGCTTAGCGTATCGGTACACAGGGGTGTATCGATACGCCAAAACATCTCTGGAAATCTGAGATTTTGACGAGATTTTGGCGTATCAGTACGGGTCTTAGGCGTATCAGTATGGTTTTTATCATTTGACTGTAAGAAGTTGACCATGAAGGGCGTATCGGTATGGTCAACCAGTGTACCGATACGGTCTCCCTAGGTTGACTTTGGGCAGTTGACCTAGTCAGGGCGTATCAATACCCTCTTCTAGAGTATCGATACGGCCTGCTGTACAAACTAAAATGGGTTGTTTTAAATTGCTTGGTTGCATGTTTGTTTTAATTCGTTGTGTTTCCGCTGTTGTGTTTCACATAGGAAGTATTAAAGCCTCTAGACAAGATAATGTTAAAAGAAATTTTCTAGGATTGTTAACCGAAGGGGAGCCTTAACGGGTTTCACTTCGGTTTTCCCCGTGTGACCCACTCAGACCGGTCATTCGTCCAGACCGGGACGAGGGGGTTACATTTGGTGGTATCAAAGCCGGAGGTTTTTGAGACCTCGGGTAGGTAAGTGAGGTAAGGTTGATATGTTATGTTTCTGCTTTGTATCAATGAGTGTTTTACTATGTATGCTTGAAGTTTCTTGCTAGTACGGTGTTTGGAAGCATGTTTTAATGGCTTTTGATTTGGTTAAGGGTAAGTCAAATGTCCCCATTGTTAGGTGTTGTTGTTAAAAAATGGTTTTGATTAAACGAGCTTGAGACCTAAGTCCTTGCCCTTTTGCTAACCTAACGTTTTTCTTGTGTGTTGTGTGTTTGTTGTTTTAGATTCTATCTTGATATGGTGAGACCGAGGGGGCGACCTAGAGCGGGTGACCAGGCACCTGGGGGTGAGCCTTCTGTTCCTCCTGCTCCCGGTGGTAATGGAGTGGGTGGCGAAGGTAACGTGCCTCAGGCTGGTGCGTAAGTCAGAGGTGATGGTAATGGGCCTCAGGCCGATGCTAATGTTGGGGGTGTTGGAGTACAAGCGGGTCAGGGTCCAGCTGGCGCAGACATGACCCATTTGATTCAGACCATAGCCGAAGCTTTTCAGATAGCTTTGGCCGGTGTACAAGCTGCAGCACCACCTCAGGGTGCGGGGACATGATTACCCCTAGAGAGGCTCCGTAGTTTGGGCGGAGTTGAGTTCCGTGGGTTGACTCCCGAGGGTTCGGAGGTGTGGCTTGAGAGTACTACACGCATCTTGGGTCAGATGGAGTGCTCAGACGCCCGTAAGTTGGGTTGCATCGTCTCCTTGCTTTAGAGGGACGCATATACTTGGTGGACCACTGTTACTTCGGGTATGGCCGAATCGGATATCACGTGGGAGTTCTTTAGAAATGCCTTCAAGAGAAAGTATCTCGAAGTTCGATACTTGGATGAGAAGAAGAGGGAGTTTATAGCCTTGGTTCAGGGTAACAGGACCGTGTTTGAGTACGAGGTTCAGTTTGTGAGATTGAGCCAGTATGCACCTGAGTTGGTCTCTAGTGAGATGGAGCGGTGTGAGCGCTTCCGGTATGGGTTGACTAGAGATGTGAAGACCTACATGCTTGCCTCTAACTACACTGAGTTTGATGTTTTGGTCTCTAGGGCCAAGGATATTGAGCAAAACTTGGGCTCCAGTGCTCGTGCTAGTGGGTCCGACTCCGGGAAGAGGCACACGAATTGGGATAGAGATCATGCCAAGAGGCATATGGATAGGAGGTATCAGCCTGATTTGAGACACAGGGGTGGCAACTATGGATGTGGCCATCAGGGCCAAGGAGCTGTGGTACACACTCCGAAGTGCACTAGATGCGGGAGACGCCACCAGGGCGAGTGTACGGGTACCTTTGGGCCATGTTGGAACTGTGGTTCCCGAGATCATATGAGGCGTAACTGTCCACACCCGGCTAGGGGCGGACCGGCTCCAGCTAGGGGTTTTAAGCATCAGAGAGGTCATGGGTGCGGTCGTGGAAACTTTTAGCCGAGGAACGAGGGTCAAAGGAACTTAGCTCATGTAGTGGCAGTTCAGCCCGAGGGTGGAGGACCAGCTAGGGTATACGCACAACGAGAGGCTGGGAATGACACATATGTCATCGCAGGTAATTTTTCGTTACAGTTCTTGAGTTTGCTTTCTTTGATAGATTCAGGGTCGACACATTCTTACATTTTGGGTGAGCACGCAAGGTCATTAGGGTTACCATGTGAATGGCTAGAGGTAGGTGTAAATGTTACTAGCTCTTTTGGTGATACAGTGGTAGTTAGGAAAATGTATAGGAGGTGTCCCTTGATGGTTCAGGGCCACGTGTTTCCGGTTGATATGATGGAGTTATCGTTCTATTGCTTTGACGTGATTTTGGGCATGGATTGGCTCGTAGAGCATAGATCTAGGGTTGACTTTGAGACCAAGAGAGTCTCATTGAGGCTTACGGATGACTTTAAGGTTGTGGTAGTTGGTGAGAACGTTAGGTTCTTGTCCAATGTTATTTCGGCTTTGGGAGCTCAAAAGTTGTTGAGTTCGGGTTGTCAGGCTAACTTGGCTTTTGTGATGAATCCGAATATAAGTGAGGTGAGACCGCAAGACATCAGGACATTATGTTATTTTCCGAGTGTCTTTCCGGAAGAGTTGTCGGGTTTGCCTCCAGATAGAGCAGTTGAGTTTGCTATTGAGACGTATTCTGATTCTGCACCAGTGTCTATTGCTCCGTATAGAATGGCACCGAAGGAGTTGAAAGAGTTGAAGACACAGCTTCAGGAGTTGTCCGATAGAGGTTTCATTAGACCTAGTATTTCTCCATGGGGTGCTCCGGTCTTGTTTGTGAAAAAGAAAGACGGTAGCATGAGGATGTGTATAGATTATAGGCAGTTGAACAAAGTGACAGTGAAGAACAAGTACCTTTTGCCTAGGATAGATGACTTGCTTGATCAGTTGAGAGGTGCTTCTGTGTTTTCAAAGATCGACTTGAGATCCGGGTACTATCAGTTGAAGGTAAAAGATGTGGACATACCGAAGGCAGCCTTTCGTACACGTTATGGGCACTATGAGTTCTTGGTGATGCCTTTTGGGTTGACTAACGCTCCAGCAGCTTTCATGGATATGATGAACCGTGTGTTTCATGAGTTCTTAGACAGATTTTTGGTGGTGTTCATAGATGACATCCTAGTGTACTCTAGGACCGAAGAAGAGTATGATGAGCATTTGCGGTTGGTGCTTCAAACCTTTCTTAAGAACCAGTTGTATGCCAAGCTAAGCAAATGTGAGTTTTGGATTAGGGAGGTAGTCTTCCTGGGTCACGTGATCTCGGCTAATGGGATTAGTGTGGATCCCAAGAAGATAGAAGCTATAGTGAATTGGATACAACTGAAGTCAGTGACAGAAATCTGCAGTTTCCTAGGTTTGGCGGGATACTATAGAAGATTTGTTGAGGGACTTTCTAGGATAGAGGCTCAGTTGACTAAGTTGCTTCAGAAGAATATCCCCTATGAGTGGTCAAATGCAAGACAATAAGCATTTGAGAAGTTGAAGAAAGCTTTGACCGAAGCTCCTATCTTGATTTAGCCTGAACCGAGAATAGAATTTGTGGTTTATAGTGATGCATCATACGTAGGTTTAGGTTGTGTGCTTATGCAAGAAGGTAAGGTGGTAGCCTATGCTTCGAGACAGTTGAAAGTGCACGAGAAGAACTATCCCACTCATGACATAGAATTAGTAGCCGTAGTGTTCGCTTTGAAGATCTGAAGACACCATCTTTATGGTGAGAAGTGTACCGTATATACCGAACATAAGAGCTTGAAGTTCTTGATGTCTCAGAGGGATTTGAACCTTAAGAAGCGTAGGTAGGTAGAGCTTCTTAAGGAGTATGACCTTACGATAGAGTACCATCCGGGTAAGGTAAACGTAGTGGCCGATGCTTTGAGTAGAAAGGTGGCAGTTGAGTTGCAAGCTATGTTTGCGAGGTTGAGTGTGTCCAAGGATGGTGGGTTGATAGCCGAACTTCAGGTTAAGCCTTCGTTAGTTCAGTTGATTCAGGAGAAGCAGTTGCAAGACGAGTCTTTGGCACCTCACGTGCAAGATATAGCCGATGATAGACCTACCGATTATTGTTTTGGTGAGAATGGGATCCTATATGTTTCAAGGATAGGATAGTGGTTCCGGAAGATGCCGAGTTGAGACATACGATCTTGAATGAAGCTCATAATAGTCCTTTTGCGATGCATCCGGGTAGTACGAAGATGTATCGTAGGTTAAAGGAAGAATACTATTGGGTTGGGTTGAAAAAAGATGTGACCGAGTTTGTGAGTAAGTGTATGGTTTGTCAGCGAGTCAAGGCCGAGCATCGGTTTCCCTCAGGGTTGTTACAGCCATTGAAGATTCCGGAATAGAAGTGGGAACGTATCACCATGGACTGTGTCAGGGTTACTGTTGACTCCTTCGAGGAAGAATTCAGTGTGGGTGATAGTTGATAGATTCACTAAGTGTGCTCACTTCATACCTGTTCATACCATCTATACTTTGGATAAGTTGGCCGATTTGTACATCTATGAGATAGTGAGACTACATGGGGTACCGAAATCGATTGTGTCAGACCGAGATCTGAGGTTTACAGCTAGATTTTGGGAGTGTTTGCATCGTGCCTTGGGTACTTGGTTGAACTTCAGTACTTCATATCATCCGCAGTCAAATGGTCAGTCTGAGAGAGTGATTCAGGTGTTGGAAGACATGTTGAGATGTTGTATCATCGATTTTCAGGGGTCGTGGGAGAAACATCTACCGTTAGTAGAGTTTCCATACAACAAAAATTATCAGGCTAGTATTCAGATGGCACTGTATGAAGCTCTATATGGTAGGAGGTGTAGGACTCTGATTTGTTGGGCCGAAGCCGGACAAAAGCTTGTACCGATGCCCGATTTGCTTAAGGGTACTACCGAGAAGGTAAAGTTGATATGTGATCACTTGAAGGTAGCCTCAGACCGACAGAAGTCGTATGTCGATTTAAAGAGGAAAGAGATAGAGTATGCCATGGGTGAGAAAGTGTTTTTGAAAGTCTCACCTTGGAAGAAGGTGATGAGGTTTGGTAGGAAAGGTAAGTTGAGTTTGAGATTCATTGGACCTTATGAGGTAGTTGAGAGGATTGGTCTCGTTTCTTATAGATTGAGACTCCTGACATAACTAGAGAAGATTCATGATGTGTTCCACATGTCGATGCTCCGAAAGTATAGATCGGATCTGTCTCACGTAATGCCAGTGGAAGAGATTGAATTGAATCCGGATTTGACATATGATGAGGAACCAGTGGAGATCTTAGCCTCAGACAACAAGGTGTTGCGTGGTAGATCAATTGAGTTGGTCAAGGTGAGGTGGCAACGTCGTGGGGTGGATGAGACCACTTAGGAGAGAAAAGAGGATATGGAGAGGCAGTTTCCTTATCTCTTCCAGTCAGGTAATTTCGGGGATAAAATTCCTTAAGTGGGGGAGAGTTGTAACGCCCTGGGTTTAGGGGTCGGAAGTTACTCGGGTAAATCGGGTTCGAGTCGTGGGTTCGTTTTAAAATTTAATTAAACTTTGGTTTAAATTAGAAGGGTTTGAATTCATTAATGACATTTTAGTAATTTTAAAATAAGGGAAAATACGATAAACAAAAAGGGGTTTAATTTCAAAAAGATGCTCATCTTCTTCTTTCCAAGTTTTTGACGACCTAAAACCTCCCTTATCCCCCTTGTCACTATTCCATTCATTTCTCCGTCGAATTCAAGTGATTTCAACGAGGTAAGATCATTTTGGACTTGTCCTTTCAATTCCCAACACATTCGTGGTTTTAAATTTTAGAAAACACCATTGTAGAGAAATTTGAGTTTTCATAGTTTTCAAAGAAAAGCATGTAACTTTAGTGGATTTTCGTTTTGTTTTGATATGTAGAGTTAAGTTATGATTTAACCTAGCCCTAAGGTACATTATATCTCAATTTGGTTGATTTTTGTTAAGAATCCCGAAATTGGGTTTTGGGGGTATTTTAAAAGTGTCAAACTTTGTGTTTTTGGCGTGGTTTTGTGAAAGAGAGTTGGGTTGGGGTTATAGTGATACTAGAAGGTGATTTTGAAGGGGTTTGGAGGTATTTTGGGCATTGAATTTGTTAGTTTTCTGCTGGGTTATTAGGAAGTACGAAAATGAAGAAGTTTTGTTGGTTCATGGGTTGGAAATGTGGTAAATGGGCCTTGGAATTGTATCTTGATTGTGACAGTGATTTTGGGGCTGAATGATTGAGTAAATTGTTGTTTTTGATTGGTAAATGTGGTAAATGGGCCTTGTACCAGATTGAGGAACAAATTCAATCCTTATCAGATGAATGCCAAAATTTTGTTTTGTCAAAGTACAAGGAAAGAGCAAGAGATTTCACATATGTTTTGACGTCGTTTCAGAAATTGTCACATGCTCGTGTAGGAAATTCGAGACCATAGGAATTCCATGTTGCCATCAACTACATGTTTTGAAGCACTTGGATTACACATCTCTTCCTAAGTCTTTGATTATAAGTAGGTGGACTAAGGATGCGAAGGCTTCTGCACCAAGTTTCCTTGACTTCAATGTACCACCAGAAGTTATGCAAATGGCACGGTTCACTTCCCTACGTGCAACGTCAAGTCGTTTATGCTACATTGCATCAAAGACTGATGCATCTTTCATAACTGCAAGAGATGAGATGAAAAGACTAACTGCCGAATTTGAACACTCGTTCGGTTTGAAAGATTCAAGCAACCGAAGCAATTTTGTAAATGGCGTTCGTGTAACGCCCCGAGTTTAGGGGTCGGAAGTTACTCGGGTAAATCGGGTTCGAGTCGTGGGTTCGTTTTAAAATTTAATTAAAATTTGGTTTAAATTAAAAGGGTTTGAATTCATTAATGGCATTTTAGTAATTTTAGAATAAGGGAAAATAAGATAAACAAAAAGGGGTTTAATTTCAAAAAGATGCCCATCTTCGTATTTCTAAGTTTTTGACGACCTAAAACCTCCATTATCCCCTTGTCACTATTCCATTCATTTCTCCATCAAATTCAAGTGATTTCAACGAGGTAAGATCATTTTTGACTTTTCCTTTCAATTCCTAACACATTCATGGTTTTAAATTTTAGAAAACACCTTTGTAGAGAAATTTGAGTTTTCATAGTTTTCAAAGAAAAGCATGAAACTTTAGTGGATTTTTGTTTTGTTTTGATGTGTTGAGTTAAGTTTTGAGTTAACCTAGCCCTAAGGTACATTATATCTCAATTTGGTTGATTTTTGTTAAGAATCCCGAAAAAATTGGGTTTTGAGGGTATTTTAAAAGTGTCAAACTTTGTGTTTTTGGTGTGGTTTTGTAAAAGAGAGTTAGGTTGGGGTTATAGTGATACTAGAAGGTGATTTTGAAGGTGTTTGGAGGTATTTTTGGCATTGAATTAGGTAGTTTTCTGCTGGGTTATTGGGGAGTACGAAAATGAAGAAGTTTTGTTGGTTCATGGGTTGGAAATGTGGTAAATGGGTCTTGAAATTGTATCTTGATTGTGACAATGATTTTGGGGCTGAATGATTGAGTAAATTGTTGTTTTTGATTGACTAGAATCAAGGGAAACTATTGAAGAGGCTTCGAGCACGAATCCGAGGAATTTGGAGACTTGAGATTGGTGTTCAGCTTCCGTTTGGGTTGCAACGGCGAGTGGAAATGATTTGAACTTGTTTTGCTTTCGGAATGGGTTCTTGGGGGTTTGGGTGGAGCCTTGAGGGCTAACCTAAACCCAAGTGTAAGTTTACTAATCCTACCTTGATAGTTAAGTGATGATGTATGAGTATTATTGCGATATTATATGCATTGTGGATTGCTTTTATATCCGTGTTGTTGTGTAGTCGTTGTTGGTGTCGAGCATCACGTGATGGTTGTCATAACTACGGTGATGAGTGGTCCCACCGGTAGTGACTAGTAGTAGAGTAAGGTGATGAGTGGTCCCATCGAAAAACTACTAGTTGAACGGTGATGTGTGGTCCCACCGTGTGTTTTGGTTGTGCATGTGCAAACCATGTAGTTGTGTTGTTGTGTTGCTTTCATGCATTCCATGGTTTACTTATCATTTAAGAAAATTATTTTGAAAACTGCATGATTGATGAGTTTTTAGAGCTTCGCTCACTAAGCTATCAAGCTTACGCTCTCCTTTTTCTAACATGCAGATCGTTAGAGTTCGGGAGGCAAGTGGGCAAGGGAGGAGCTTTTTGGAGTTCTCAAGTAGCTCAAGTATGATTTAAGTAATTGTAATAATGCCTAAACATTGGGGTTATTAGACATGTATGGAGTTGGAGATCAAACTCCTTTGTTGGCTTTTGATGTCCTAACATGTTTGGTTTGTTGATACCATGGATTGTATGAGCATTGTTAGACTCGTATATGTTAGTTTGTTGTTTATGCCTTGTCATGAGTTGTAGCCCATGTATGTTGTTGTTTATATGCTTGTGTTCAAAGGCTTGTGTCCTTTATCCATGAATGCTTATGTTGATTTTTAAAGCACGTGAAACCTTGCCATGAAATTCCTATGTGTGTGTTTGTTTGCCTTTGAATGGAATGGTGAAGTCATGTGTGTTTTATGCAAGTTTCCTACCTGAATGCCTATCTTGAGATGTATGCCATGTTGGTTCAGTTAAGTAGCCTCGCATGCTTAATCTTGGTTGCTAAATGATGTATGAGTGTTGATATGATACTAGATAAGTCGTAAATTGCATCTAGAGTTGAGTCTTAGTGCTTTTTGCTGCTAATTTGAGTCTTGCAGTGCAGGGCGTATCGTTACGCCCAAGGGCCATATCGATACTGTCCTACACTTTGGGACTCAGATTAGGCTTAGCGTATCGGTACACAGGGGTGTATCGATACGCCAAAACCTCTCTGGAAATCTGAGATTTTGACGAGATTTTGGCGTATCAGTACGGGTCTTAGGCGTATCAGTATGGTTTTTATCATTTGACTGTAAGAAGTTGACCATGAAGGGCGTATCGGTATGGTCAACCAGTGTACCGATACGGTCTCCCTAGGTTGACTTTGGGCAGTTGACCTAGTCAGGGCGTATCAATACCCTCTTCTAGAGTATCGATACGGCCTGCTGTACAAACTAAAATGGGTTGTTTTAAATTGCTTGGTTGCATGTTTGTTTTAATTCGTTGTGTTTCCGCTGTTGTGTTTCACATAGGAAGTATTAAAGCCTCTAGACAAGATAATGTTAAAAGAAATTTTCTAGGGTTGCTAACCGAAGGGGAGCCTTAACGGGTTTCACTTCGGTTTTCCCCGTGTGACCCACTCGGACCAGTCAGTTGTCCAGACTGGGACGAGGGGGTTACAGTTCGCGACCCTAAACGAAGACAAGAAAAGTGAAAAGAAGTCCAGAAGAATAAGGTCCAAAAGAAAAGTAGGCATTGCGGGTTCTGCAACGGTGAGGGACATAACAAAGTAACATGTTCTAAATTAAAGCTCAGTTTGGAATCGTTTACACAACCTACATCAACAAAAAAATTTGATAACGTAACAGAATGCTCGTACGGGCTCGCAGATGATGATTATGATGTGAGTTACTATGTCTATTCTACAATTATGTCTTAAATTGTCTGTCGATTATTTATAATTTCAATCTCTCCATTACGTCTCAAGGCAACGAGGGCATTTGGAATACTGCAAGTACCGATCAACATACATTGTAACTATCATAACATCTGGTATGTATCCGACATACATTGTAATAAAATATCTATAATTACTATATATTATCAGTGAGACTTGAATGTATCCGACACATCTAACAAAATGTTTGCTAACATTGGTAATAACATACAACAATATATAAATCAAGAATGTTCAATATATAAATCAAATCAAATCAAATTCAAATTTGTAAAGGGTTATTTTTGACAAATTCCTGAACATGAGGCTTCTTCGCCAATTTTTCCAAATATTCTCGGATGCTTCCGCCCTTTTCTAGGAAATATATAAATAAGTCAAATTAGCAAATTCTCAACCTGTTCAATATATTAATAAACCAATCGAATAAGTCACATATGTAACTGTCATTCCTAAAGCATTGTCGTTCAAAGATGAACCGTCATAGGAATACAGACATATGTAACTGTATTGCTATACATAAAATGTCAATTAACAAATGTATGAACATATACCTTAACAAATAAAATGCATGGCAAAAATATATATAACTCACTGGATTATAAATCATTTTTTCTGTAGAATCATCCACCAACAGTGTATTTCCCGAGTGGAATTGAGGAAAATCATTCCAAACGTCATGCAAATCTTTGCAGAAGGTGAATTCATCTTTCCGTTTGCACTTTGCTTAATCATGTTTATAGAAAATTGTGAAACATCAATTTGTAGGTAAGAATCATAAACAAATACAATTATCAAACGCAAAGAAGATGCATCTTACCCAAATGAATATATATTGGGCATACGATAAAGGTAGTTTGTAACCCCCTAGACCCGCCTATGCATTACAACGGATCCTAGGAAGTCACATTAGGGTCACAAGAACGACCCACGGTAAAAATACACATAAAAACATCTTTATTTCTTCAAAACACTTATTACACTGTAAAATCAAACTTCTGTTTAAAATATCATTTCATGAAGTCATTTAAACATAACAAAATTTTTCAGAATGTGCTTAACAGATTCGGTCATAAAACAGTACATGACATACATGCCCACTAACTATGCAGTACCGTACTCCAAAAGCAACACCGAGAGAACTCCGAACACTGATGTCAAACGTTATTCCATGATATATTCCTTTAACCTGCGATGGTAAAAACAACGTGAGCTTGAAAAAGCTCAGTAATACAGTACTACCAAAAGATGCTATAAGCTCATGCAAATATATGGTAGGCATAACATTTTCAGGATGTTCCACGTAGTAACTGTCTCCATTTCTGTTCTACTATTTCGAGGTAGCATCATACTCGAGAATAACGATACTTGCTCTTTATTCATACATCGAGAATTAGACGATAATTATATAGGCTAGCAACATATGAGGTAGGAATCAGAGAGTTTGGTGCCTAGTGTGTTCCAACGGTGTAACATTAATGCAAGAAAAATAATAATGCAGTAAACCTTTTTATTTCAAATACATTTGTTTCAAGTAGCAGTAAAGTTTATTTTTAATTCTTTATTTACCCTCCAACCATACTCCAGTATTTAGTTTCCCCAGTGCGGTATCATGTACAGGCATTAACCCGAGCCCATTGGGCGTGGGTACCATCCTAAGGATATACCTTAGAATACGGGCGGCCCTTGCCGAAGCATAGGAACCGAAAACGGGCGGACCTGGCCGAAGCCTAGAATCCGAAAACGGGCGGACTTACCAGCTGGATCAGGGCTGAGCCGTTAGCAACTTCATATCATTTCCCAAGTACCCCGGTGAATCAGATCATCAATAGTTCATTAATCAAACTATATTTTTAGTAACACATTATCCATATAGCATGTTTGTCATATCGGGTGCATAGACATATATCAAAAATACAGTACGGTCATTTTTAATTATAAAACATGTCATGTTCATGTGAGTTCAAGTATTCTATCATGTGCACGTGATCGGTATTATAACATGTGAATCAGTATGCAAAAACAGTCGTGTAGCACACATGGAACACACTAGGTGGAATAGTTTATTTCCTTGGAGATACTTGTCATTTACGGAGGAGAACACATTAAACTTTTGATCATTTAAACGGGTTTCTGGAACGAGGCCCCTATTCAAAGAGGGGTTTGTACTAACGGTTCAACTAGATATTCGGGAGATAATACATCAAGATTTTTGAGAGTTTAAGCATATCATGAGTGATTTACTCATTTAAGCCTACAAGGGCATTATAGACATTTTATCATACAAGGGCATTTTGGTAATTTATTCCAACAAGGCATAAACAACGGCTCGGAAAATTTTAGTTGTTCATCGGGTTTCCAACCAAGCATTCGGAGGTTTCTATGTCTAGACCTCTCACGATATCAGATACATTCAGGGCTATTTTGATCACTTTGGCCAATGAGGGCATTTTGGTCATTTAATTATTATAGGGGACTTTGTAACTTAGCCCAATCATGAGGAAATTCTGATTTACAATATTTAAGATTTCCAGAAGTTTATCGAGCCTCCAAAACCATTCGAACTAACAAATTCCAACCTTGCAGTACTAACCAACCCTTCTGATGCATCCAACTGAATCGTATATCTGAACGGTTGCTTTCATATTTCACCACAAGATTTTCCACGGAGTAGTCAATCTTATATTCTGTGCGGAGAAACTTCCAACCTTACATTAATATCAGGAGTGATTGACGTACGTAAGTCATGCTTCAACCCTTGAGGGCATTTCAGTCATTTTCAGCTTTATTAGCATTTCTAGAATTTCATCAAAGGTAAATTTACTTATTCCAGTCAATGGGGGTATTCCAGTTATTCTGAAACTAGGGATATCCATCGTTTCTTTCAATTGAACCGTTTATAGTATTTCAATCATTTAAATATTCGTGGGTGTCTCAGCCATTCTAGAAATTTCGGTACTTCCAACCACTTTATTTATTTCAGAACTCAAGGGTTTATCCATCCTTCCAGTTAATTTGTAAACCTCGGTGTCCGAGGATACTTCAGCCCTTTTTAGTCAATACGATCATTCCAATTAATTTAACCATAACAGTATTTCCAATACTTTTAGTCATTACGTTCAATTCAGTATTTTGAGTCACTTGCTTAATTTAGGGGTATGTATAGATTCCCCTAAATCTATAGATGAGAGAAAGAAGATCCAAATTAATGACAAAGCTCTTCACATGCTCTTTTGTTCTTTCGGTCCCGACATCTACTCCAAAGTCTCCTCCATTGAAAGTGCCAAGGAAGTGTGGGATACACTAGAGACCACCTATGAAGGAACTAGTGATGTGAAGGAGACCAAGATTGGAATTCTCAATCTTAGTTATGAGAATTTCAAGATGGAGCCCGACGAAACCGTGTCCAAGATGTTCGATCGCTTCTCACCTATCGTCAACGGGCTTAAGGGTTTTGGAGAGACAATCCCGGAAGACAAGCTTATCCGGAAGCTACTCTACTCACTTCCCGAATCTTGGGATGGGAAGAGTACCGCCATCATCGATGCCAAAAACTTGAAGACACTCAAACTTGATGAGCTAGTGAGTTCTCTCCTTACTCGTGAGATAATGAAGCAAGGAAGGGAAGATGAAAAGAAAAAAGAAGAGAAAAGGGTGGAGAAGCTAGAAGTAGAAAAGAAGAAGAAGATAGGAGTGGCTCTCAAAGCTTCATTACATGAGGAGAGCACTTCTAGTGAGGAGGAGGATCTAGAAGAATTGGTTATGATAGCCAAAAGAATCTCACGATTCATGAGGTCCAACCGAGGAAGGAAGATTCAAAGAAAAATGGACTTCAAGGGTAAAAACAAAGAAGAAGAGAGGGATCAAATCATTTTCTACGAGTGAAAAAAGCTCAGTCACATTCGTTCGGAGTGCCCTCAACTCAAGAAGAAGGGCTTTGATAAGAAGAAGAAGCTCAAAGCCAGGCTTGCTACTTGGAGTGACGAGGAGTCATCCAAGGATGACGAACACGAAGTGGCCAACCTTTGCCTCATGGCACTTGAGGAGGATTCCTCCATGGTAACCTCTAACTCATCATCTTTTGACTTTACATTTGATGAATTACATGATGCATATTGTCACGGTCTGTTCGTCGTGACAGGCGGGATCATGACGATATGCTTTCTGGTTGTGATTAATGCGGGATGCGGGATAGCAATAAGGGTGTAGTACGTGTCGTACATCCGTCCAGTCCTCGGATGGGCGTGCTGGTTAGGAACCACACTAGTCGGGAGTTTTCCCCGCTTCCCTGATGAGCCCATGGGAGGGCGAAACCAGTAAGCGTCAGAGATGAAAAAGGCTTAGCCTCGAGCGTGTGGGAGCCCTGAGGTGCCGCACGGAGGAGATGTCTCTGCGCCAAGACTCTGACCCCGTGACAAGTGGTATCAGAGCCAGACTGTGTGCTAGCTGTGAGTTTACCAAGCGCTCATTGTGCTGTGTAGCGAGTCAAGTGGACGAGCATGTACCTCGCACCCTAATGAGGGGGTGTTCGCGAGTGCAACAAAAAGGCCATGGAGGAGTTTGATATGTTTATTGGAGAGGTAGGTCTCATTGACCTGCCGATGTCTGGAGGAGGGTTTACCTGCTGCAGCAATCGAGAAAGCCCTGTTTTTTGCCGACTAGATAGGTTTCTACTGTCTGCCGATTTATTGGGAATGTTACCGGAATTCAGCTTGAAGGTGGGAATGTGCAGTATTTCAGATCATAAACCAATCCTTTTGTGTAGAGACATACATAACAGAGATCCGAAACCGTTCAGGTGGTTTGATCATTGGGCAGATGAAGAAGAGTACGAATTGGTGGTGAAAGAGGCGGTAAGGGCAGCAGAGGGGAAGGGGATTGGTTGTTTTCTAGAACAGTGCCAAATCGAATCCAAGAAGTGGGTGAATGGTAGGAAATCAAAGCAGGGGGAAGATAGTGTATCAGTGGAAAAAAAGTTGATCGAATTAGAGAGCAAGATCCAGAAAGGCATAGTGGATAATGGGGCCATCGCTGAACTAAAGATGTTACGGGCTAAGTTGTGGAATTGATATAGAAGAGATGAGAGGGAGTGGCTTCAAAAATCCCGCCTCAAATGGTTCAAAGCTGGGGACAGGAATACGAAGTACTTCTACCTGGTCGCATCCTCGAGAAGAAGGGCTAACTGGATTTCGAGTTTACAGTGGGAAGGGGAGGTGATTTCAGATCAGCAAAAGATCAAGAAGGTTATTTTGTAAAAATAAATAAATAAATAATTCTCTTCAAAGTTATGAGAATAATTAGAAGATGATTTATCCCTTTCGAGGGTTATAAGAAAATCAACAACGTCCAAAAGAGTTGGACCAACAATGTCCAAATAAAGTTGGACCAGTATCATCTTCGTCATGTTTCGCAAACAAAATTTGCTTCTATTTTTTTTTCCTTTATCACTCAATGATTCTTGATTTTTTCAACGTACGAGACTAATGGTTTATAACATCACATTGGTAATAAGAAGAGTTTTACTTCAATAGAATGATCTTTATCACTCTTGTCATCCTTATAACCTCAATACCGGTGGGTAGAAGTATTCTTAAAATGACCATATTTTCATGTCTATATTCATAGCATCGACCACGACCACAACTTCTAATGTGGTTTTTATTTCTTCCATAATATAATCTCACATTCACTTCAGGGAATGGAGTAGAGCCAGTGGGCCTTTAAAACCTTTTTCACATATCCTTATCACAGAGAACAAAGATTTAATCCTCGTACGCGACATTGTTAAACCTATCCACAAGGTTCTTTAAAAATCTCCTTTGAGACCAGTAGCCTCGCAGAACGGGATGTCCAGCCAATATACTTGGATTATATCGAAATTATGTCTCTAATTGAATAATGATTTACCATGTTTGCATTCACTTCAGGGAATGAAATAGTTCCAATAATCGCATGGAATAAACATCATGCTTGCATTCACTTCAGGGAATGCCCCATCATTGATAATCGCATGGAATAAACATCATGCTTTGCATTCACTTCAGGGAATGCCTCCCATAAAATTTTTGGATCAAGACGAATTTCCGTAACTTGAAATTGGGAGAAGTCTGTGGTCGAGTTTTTCGACGAAGAAGAAATATTGCTTTCGAGCAAATATAGACTTTATAACAATCTTTTTATAGATTGAAATTCACCATGATTTATCGCACTTTAAAATCACAGTTTAAGGGGAAAATAGATTTTACCGATAATGATTTTCCTTTCGAGAACGATGGAGACATAGCAAATAAACGAGACAGCTTCTCATAATCTCTTTATATCACGTCTCTTTCCAAGTCATTTAAATACATGTAAAACTCAAAACAAGGTTAAAAATATTAGCTTTCACCAATAGAATAACGTAAATAAAAATTGATCTCAATGTAAACATATTGAAGAAACGTACCTCTTTTGATTTTATCTTGATTCAAGCCATACCAAAATACATTAACCAATTTATAAACCTCTTATGTGGATGTACGCACATCACCTTAAAGCGGTGTTAAAGAACAATGCTACACCAATGACATCAAAATGGTTGAACGTTTTTTGATCAAATTCACATCAAAATGGAAAGCACCATAAGCACTTGATACTCGAGATTGAATCGTCACCTATCCAAGTACATTCCCTGAAGGTTTCGTTGAAGGTTAAATATATAAACTTGGTCCAATAAACATCATATAATATTAGATCGAAATAATAATTAAATAATATATGTAAAATATACCAACCTTAATTAGTGAGTGATTAGTTAATCACTGTATCTATATGTAAATAAGTAAAACATACCAAACTTTCCAAGCTAAATTGAATATATTGAATATATGGTACATGTGATCGCCAATATCAAATTGAAATCTTTTTTAGAATCACCAACAAGAACCAGGGTAATTGGGCGAGATTCCATGGTTCGCTCAAGCCTTCAAAACATGTTACCATATTTTTTCAAAAATAAAGACCAAGTTAAAATATCAAGATAAAAGCAATCAATAATAAAAATGTGGGAAAAAAAACTTATCTTCGGTTCAACGTAGAATCAAATTTGTTTCGGTAACTACTTTGGGATTCAAACAAAGAGCACCAAAATCTTTCGAGCAAACTCGTGCTGATAACGTGTTGTGAATAAAATAACAAAGAACAATAATAAGAACAAAGAACAAGAATGGAAGAACAAAGAGATGAGAAAAAGAGAGAGATTTGTATTATTCTCAAATATAGAATTGTGTACAATGCCTTCAATGAATCATCTATTTATAGGCATAAAAAGTACATAATACATTAAACTCTAATTCATAGAGATAATATTCCTAATAATAAATAAATCAAACTCCTTTGATAAAGTTCTAATCATGATAGAACTCCACATAGATAAATATTCATAATATATATATATATATATATATATATATATATATATATATAGGATTATTATCCTATACACTGACAGTGGAAATTAAAATTTTTCACAATCGTCTTAGTTTTAGGGTTTAGGGACTTAGTTTAGGGTGTAGGGTTTAGAGGTTTAGGTGTAAGGATTAGAATTTAGGGTTTATAAGTTAGGGTTTAATTTTTAGGGTAATATGGTGAGGATTTACATTTTAATCTATAAACCGTAAATTATAACCCTAATCTATAAATTTCAACCACAATCCCTAAATTCAAAACTCATACACTTAAACCCCTAAACCATAGACCCTAAACTAAATCTCTAAACCCTAAAACTAAGGCACTTGTAGAAACTACTGTATCAAATATATATATACACCTCTATAAATTAATACTCTTTAAATTAATAAATTCTATTAAATAATAAATTTTTCCGATCCCAATTTGGGCCAATGTAAAAAATCATCAAATTCGATAAGATAATAAATATAATAATTTTTTGGAGATCCTCTTTATAAATATAAAGGTCCCATCAAAACTATAAATTAATAATTCATAAATATTACAATTACTACTTTGGTAATTTTCTAAAATATGAATCTATTGTAATCTGTTTCTTTTTAAAATTCAAATCTAATTCAATTTCATCTCTAACTTTTCTAATTGCACCCACAAGTTCCGGCGTTGAGGTCTCAATTCAAGATTCTTTTTAAAATATTTGCTGAATTGAGAAATTTTCTTTTAATTAATAAATTATTAATTTACTGATATATTAATATCTCTCTAAATTAATAAAATTTCATGGTCCCAAGGTTAGGATCAACTTACACAGTGTAAAACTCTTTAAGTTTTACACATTTTTTGGATCGTTGGATGGGGGAAACGGATGGTTGAGATTAACTCCTTACTTTTTCCCCAAGTGATAATCTTCACATATTCTACTCATATTAATCTCATCCACCCGTTTCACTAATCCAACGATCCAAAAAACGTGTAAAACTTAAAGAATTTTACACTGTATAACTTGATCATATCCCTATATATATATATATATATATATATATATATATATATATATAGAGAGAGAGAGAGAGAGAGAGAGAGAGAGTTTGGATCAACTTACACAGTGTAAAACTTTTTAAGTTTTACAGGTTTTTTGGATCGTTGGATGGGGAAATGGATGACTGAGATTAACCCCTTACTTTTTTTCAAGTGACAATCTTCACATATTCTACTGTTAATCTCATCCATCCGTTTCACCCATCCAACAATCCAAAAAACGTGTAAAACTTAGAGAGTTTTACACTGTGTAACTAGATCCTATCCCTATATTTATATATATATATATATATATATATATATATATATATATATATATGGGTTAGGATCAACTTACACTGTGTAAAACTCAATTACTTTTACACAGTTTTTGGACCGTTGGATGATGGTAATTAATGGCCCAAATTATTTTCTTATCTTTTTTTCCCAAGTGATAATCTTCACATTTTTTTACTGTTAATCTCTTCCATACATTTCACTCATCCAATGATCCTAGATTAATGTAAAATTAAATGAGTTTTACACCATGTAGCTTGATCTCATCCCTATATATATATATATATATATATATAACTTTAAAAACCCAACCTCACATTGTACCGGGGGATCTTTGGGCTGAAATGTCTTATTTTAGATATGTTATGGTGACGACAAGTTATGTGATGAGTTAGCCCAAATGCTTATTGGGCTCATATTCTTTCTTTTATGGTTTACTCTATTTTTTGACGGATAAATATAGAATTTGGTACTTGAATGCAACTTCAATTTAATTTGGTAATTAATATTTTTTATCCAATGAGATATTTGAACTTTCCTTTTAAGTTCAAATTGGTACTTAAACTTGATTTTATGTTTTTAAATTAGTTTTAAAAAATCATTTAACACATGTATCAATTTGGACTTAAAAATAAAGTTTATGTATTAATTTGAACCAAAAAACTAAGTTCAAATATCTAATTGGATAAAATAAAAAATCAGGTGCTAAATTTCAATATAGTCAAATTCATATATGAAAATATATGTTTACACTTTACCCCCAACTAGTTTGGTCCAGTGTTTGTGCCTACACAAGGGATCCGTTAGGTTGATCTGCTTTCGTCTTACCTATTTGTTTTATGCATAGAACGTCTTAGTCGGGCTATTGATATAGAGGTTCATAATAATTTGTGGGTTCCGTTCACTGTTGCACAAGGAGGACCCCCAGTTTCTCATCTTTTTTTGCGGATGACATGATGTTATTTGTTGAGGCGTCAATGACTCAAGTGGGTGTTTGCCATGGTATTTTGGAGGAATTCTGCATCGCCTCTGAGTTCAAGGTTAGTACCGCTAAAATAACTATTCACTTCTCCAAAAATGTGAATGATGGACTACGTGCTCAAATTAGTAGCAGCTTTGGGTTTACTGAGGTATCCGATTGGGGGCGCTATTTAGGGGTTTCGGTGTTGCACAAACGAGTGAGAAAGAAAACTTACCGGTATTTAATCTAGAAAATTCAAGATAAACTTTCAAGTTGGAAAGCTATCACTTTATCGTTTGTGGGATGTATTGTTCGAGCCAAAGTTGTCATTGCGGCTATTTTCACTTATACTATGTAAACGACTTTTTTGCTGAAAGGGGTCTGTGATGAAATTGAGCGCATTATTAAAAGGTTTATTAGGGGCCATTTGAAGACGAAGGCTGGTGTATCTCTTCTTTATTGGGAGGACTTACGTCAACTTGTGAACAAGGGTGGGATCGGTTTGAAGACCTACGGTTCCAAAATGAAGGTTGCCTTCCATCTCTTAACGAAAGGGAATCAAATGTTGGTGCAATTGTTTAAGGGCTAAGTATCGGTGGAGGTGTAATCGTCTAAGGCCTTCTTTGCGGCCACAATGCACTCGTATTTGGAGGGGCATATGTATGGTTTGGGTAGATGTTCGAGATAATATAACTTGGCAACTTGGGGATGGCCAGACAATCTGGTTTTAGTATGATAATTGGTTAGGATCGGTTGGACCGCTTGGGACTCAGGTTACTTACGAGCAGGTCATTGTGCATCCTAATGCTAAAGTAGTGGAAATGGTTGATGAGTTAGGGCAATGGAGGTAGAACATGTTTGAACATTTTCTTTCGTATGAGGTTTTGCTTCGGATTGCGACGGTTAAGCCTCCAAGTGTTCTCTCATATGATCAACCAGGTTGGCTTCCCTGTGCTAATAGGCAATTCTTAGTGAGATCGAATTTTTTAGTCCGCAAGGGGGTTGCTTATGGTCCTGTTGAGCCAAGGGTTATAACCTTCCTATGGCTTGTGTGCCATGAGAAGTTGCTCACTAATGACGAGAGGGGGAGACGACGATTGACAATGGATCAAGGCTGTCAAACTTGTGGTGCCGACACTGAGGATATTGATCACATCCTGAGGCGCTGCCCTTCGGCGACTATTCTCTGGGGGTCGATGATTCGTGCGGAAGGTTGGGATGAGTTTTTCGGCTGCCGGTCAAGGATTAGATCCATGCAAATTTGATGTCGTCGGGCACATTCGCTACAAATAGACCGCAATGGGGTTTGCTTTTTACTTAATCGCTTTGGAATCTTTGGAAGAGGCATAATGAAAGAGTGTTTGAATCGACGGTGGTACAACGCGAGTCGGTCCTCCAACAAAGTATTTGCATAGTTAATTTTGGAGGTTGTACCGATGGGCTCCATCGTGGTAGTGGTCCTAACCAAGCAAGTCTAAATAGGAATAGTGTGGTTTGGAGTAAGTCACCAGTAGGTTGGTATAAACTAAACACCGATGGTGCTATTGAGAGGAGTACGAGTGTTGCGTCTTGTAGGGGAGTGATTCGTGATGCCGAGGGGGGCTGGCTTATGGAATTTGTGCGGAGAATCGATATTTGCTCTATTGTGTAAGCTGAGCTGTGGGGTATTTTTTAAGGCCTTTTGACTGCTTGGTCTATAGGATTAAGGAATTTGGTGGTGGAGACTGATTGTTTGAAGGCTTACTGTTTGGTGCAAGATTCTATCGTTAGTTCTGGTGGGTTTTCTCTAGTCCCACATAGGCCTGTAAATGAGACGAGACAGATCGCGAGCTGCTCGACTCGGTCAATGCTCGATTCGATTGGACTCAACTCGAGCTCAAACTCGGCTCGAGTTCTTGACGAGCCGAGCTGAGCTAGTGGATACCCGACTCGAAAAGCTCACGAGTTACTCGAAAATAAAATATACTAAAATTTTTTGTTTTTATAATTTAAAATCTAAATTATTAAACTTAAAACCCTAAGTATAAACCCTAAACATAAGTATTAAACCCTAAATTCTAAACCCAACAACCTAAACCTCTAAACTCTAAACTAACACTATGTATCAAAGATTTTTCTTCATAGGACTTTAAATGAGACGTGACAGATTAAGAGTTACTCGAGTCCAATGCGGTCAAAGATCGGTCAACACTTGACTCGATTGGGCTCGAATCAAGCTCGAACTCGACTCGAGTTCCAAACGAGCCGAGTCGAGCTCAGATTTTTCAGGCTCGTTAGAAATTACTCAAGCTTGAACTCGACTCGAAATCTTTAAGAGCCAAGCTTAGCACTACTCGAGCTCGACTTAGCTCGTTTACACCCCTAGTCCCACATATTGTTGGTATGTTATCGCGACCATAGACCGTTCACCTGAGCCATGTGGTCCGAGAGAGGAATGTGTTGGCAGATAAGATGGCCAAACTAGCCTCAAGAGATTACCTATTGTGTCATCGTTATTTCACGCCACCGCCAAACTGTATCGGGCAATTACCGATGGATGGCGCTGCAAGTGAACCAGTGGATGCTGGCTGATGTTGCTTGGGGGCTATGGGTGTTCAAATTATTAAATTAGATTACGAAGAAATTTTGCATTATAAATTACAAAATTTATCGACAGATACCAATTGCTTGCAATTTTGCACTCTTGTCTTATGCCAGTGAGATGAATATAGACTATCAAGAACCGTTGCTACACGTTCAACCATATCCAACACCAAGAGATACCAATGACTCTTGTTATCGTTTATTGCAAAGAAGATCTACAATAAATATCACACCCAAAACAAGAAATTCGAACATTTATTGTAATTATTTAAATACAAAACAACAATTATGCAAAAATATATTATCGTGTCACAATCGTTCATTTTATTATAGTCTACCATTATACTACTCCAAAAGCTTACAACAGTCTCCACATCTGGATTGTACTTTAACATCGATGACTGAATTTCCAAAAACAATCACTATTAATTGACCAACCATAACACAACTTTTCAACATATATAAATTTAACTTACCACAAAGTTGTATGGAATATAGCAAATCTTTTGGTTCTCTGATCTCTTCTTCATCGAATCGTCACCCAACAACCAGCCGACCAAATCAATAACCTGACCAATAACCCATTTACTAGGTTTTAACGTCGCAACGTCGCCTGTTGTGGCGTGTTGGTTTCCGAAATCTATGACAACATCCATGTATAGGCAATTTTTTGGATTAATTTTTCACATAAATATTTAAATATCACTCACAAAGCAATATATATTACTTACATATCATCTAACCCACTATTCCATACATAATCACACATTGCACCCTCAATTGAACCAATTTCTTTTGGTATTTTGACATTTTCAACCTACGATATTGATTATAGATATTAGCCACAATATGATAATCAAAATGGATGTTAATTTCTTTTATTCATTTTACCTTCTGCTTCTTCTTTGGTGCACGACACTCTGAATCCAGATCTGCATCTATGACATTATCTGGTGCCCTCATATTTGGATCAAAATGATCAATATTTTTTTTCCTGATACTCAATTCTTTCACATTTTCTTCATCATATTTTTTAAGTTCATCATATTTTTGCTCAACATAACTCCTCATTTGTTTCATTTCAAAACTTAAAATTTTCCCCTCATCCATTTTTTTCTACCACTCTAATCACCCCCTTCAACTCACCCCTCAATTCCACCACTTCTTTCACCACTCCATCAACCTTTTCCCCTAATTCCCCCTTAATGCTCTCAATTGCCTCTTTGATTCTGGATTGTCTTTGCAAACAATCAGAAACGACCTTTTTCAGCTCCACCAACTCAGACATCAAAATTTCATATTTACTTCCCCCTTCTTTCTTATGTTTCACCTTCTCTTCTACCTTCTCCTCGTCCTCATCTTCATCCTTTTCCTCCTCGCAAATAAGCTTCAAAAATAAATTACAATATTAGAACATCTTTTTTAAGTCCTTACTAATATATAAATACTTTGTAAAACCTATGTTTGATTTTGATATAACTAAATATGTTAAGGATTAAATTGAAAACTTGAAATAGATTTCTAAGTCCCTTAAATGATTTATAAATCACCAATACTTTAAACTGATTTGAAAAACTCAAACTCCAAATATTTTCTAAGTGTTCCAAGGCTAAAGTATTGAAAAACGTCTAGGTGTATCGATACACCTCCAGCCATATCGATACCTTTTTTACAAAGTTGGCTACTAGAAAGACGTGTTTCGATACGCTCTTAACTGTATCGAAATAGCGTATCGAAACAGATTCAATCTGTATCGATACGCCCCTCTGTAAAAACCGAAGGAGTTTGAATGGTGTACCGATACGGTTCAACCCGTATCGATACGGTTTTAACGGAATTTTTAATTCAAAGAGTTTTAAATGTTTTCGACCGTTGGTGTCAGTCGTTAGGTAACTAACATTTAAAGTGGTAGTTGTCCCGTATCGATACGGTGTACCCCGTATCGAAACAAAAACTTCCAGTGAGCTAAGTTGAGAAAAAGGTATTGGTACGGTCTTATCCGTATCGAAACGGTCCCTGTCCCGTATCGATACGCTTATACGCGTTTCGATACACCCTCTTTATTATGTGCAACAGCTCTTTCTATTTTAAGACAAGTATCGATATGGTTCTTTGTGTACCGATACGGATAGCTACAGAAGTGCATTTATGGTGGAAAGAGAGGGTCCCAACGGCTATAATCAATACCCTAACCACTCAAACGGCTAGAATTGATAGAGAAGGTATAAATTGAAGCTTATTGAAGACCAGCAACAACTATTGCTAGGAAGAGTGTGATCATCCAATTCACCCCCCTCTTGGCATTGATCAATCCATTGATCCACTCAAAAATTGGTATCTGAGCCTACCTCTTTGAAGGATTAACAACCACAAGAGGAGTTCCTAGGAAGAGTGTGATCATCCAAAAATCAATCCATGGCATCTACCTCCGGATCAAGCATGTACGAGTCTCAATCCACCACAAAGCCACCATTCTTCAATGGTGACAACTATCCATTTTGGAAGAATCGGATGCACCTCTTCATCAAATCCAACGATTACCTTGTTTGGGATGTCATTGAAGATGGTCTCTATATTCCTTTGAAGAGGGATGATGAAGGAAAATTGGTTCTAAAGAAGAAGATTGAGATGAGTGAAGATGAGAGAAAGAAGATCCAAATTAATGACAAAGCTCTTCACATGCTCTTTCGTTCTTTCGGTCCCGACATCTACTCCAAAGTCTCCTCCATTGAAAGTGCCAAGGAAGTGTGGGATACACTAGAGACCACCTATGAAGGAACTAGTGATGTGAAGGAGACCAAGATTGGAATTCTCAATCTTAGTTATGAGAATTTCAAGATGGAGCCCGACGAAACCGTGTCCAAGATGTTCGATCGCTTCTCACCTATCGTCAACGGGCTTAAGGGTTTTGGAGAGACAATCCCGGAAGACAAGCTTATCCGGAAGCTACTCTACTCACTTCCCGAATCTTGGGATGGGAAGAGTACCGCCATCATCGATGCCAAAAACTTGAAGACACTCAAACTTGATGAGCTAGTGAGTTCTCTCCTTACTCGTGAGATAATGAAGCAAGGAAGGGAAGATGAAAAGAAAAAAGAAGAGAAAAGAGTGGAGAAGCTAGAAGTAGAAAAGAAGAAGAAGATATGAGTGGCTCTCAAAGCTTCATTACATGAGGAGAGCACTTCTAGTGAGGAGGAGGATCTAGAAGAATTGGTTATGATAGCCAAAAGAATCTCGCGATTCATGAGGTCCAACCGAGGAAGGAAGATTCAAAGAAAAATGGACTTCAAGGGTAAAAACAAAGAAGAAGAGAGGGATCAAATCTTTTTCTACGAGTGAAAAAAGCTCAGTCACATTCGTTCGGAGTGCCCTCAACTCAAGAAGAAGGGCTTTGATAAGAAGAAGAAGCTCAAAGCCAGGCTTGCTACTTGGAGTGACGAGGAGTCATCCAAGGATGACGAACACGAAGTGGCCAACCTTTGCCTCATGGCACTTGAGGAGGATTCCTCCATGGTAACCTCTAACTCATCATCTTTTGACTTTACATTTGATGAATTACATGATGCATATTGTCACGGTCTGTTCGTCGTGACAGGCGGGATCATGACGATATGCTTTCTGGTTGTGATTAATGCGGGATGCGGGATAGAAATAAGGGTGTAGTACATGTCGTACATCCGTCCAGTCCTCGGATGGGCGTGCTGGTTAGGAACCACACTAGTCGGGAGTTTTCCCCGCTTCCCTGATGAGCCCATGGGAGGGCGAAACCAGTAAGCGTCAGAGATGAAAAAGGCTTAGCCTCGAGCGTGTGGGAGCCCTGAGGTGCCGCACGGAGGAGATGTCTCTGCGCCAAGACTCTGACCCCGTGACAAGTGGTATCAGAGCCAGACTGTGTGCTAGCTGTGAGTTTACCAAGCGCTCATTGTGCTGTGTAGCGAGTCAAGTGGACGAGCATGTGCCTCGCACCCTAATGAGGGGGTGTTCGCGAGTGGGTCCTCTAGAAAGAGATTGAGACGAGGACGGGTAGGCAGGAAGCCGCAGCGAAAGTTCGCCAAGCACTCGTAGCCGCATGTGTCGGAGCCTCAGTGAAGAGGGCGAGCAGGCAGGGAATTGCACATGAGATCTGGGCTAATTAAAAGAGAAGAGGGAAAGAGCTTTCTCCCCATGCACGAGGGTGTGCATGAATTGAGTGGGGGAGATTGTCACGGTTCGTTCGTCGTGACAGGCGGGACCGTGACGAGATGCTTTCTGGTTGTGCTTAATGCGGGATGCAGGATAGCAATAAGGGTGTTGTACGTGCCGTACAACCGTCCAGTCCTCGGATGGGCGTGCTGGTTAGGCACCACACTGGTTGAGAGCTGTCCCCACTTCCCTGATGAGCCCATGGGAGGGCGAAACCAGTAAGCGTCAGAGATGAAAAAGGCTTAGCCTCGGGCGTGTGGGAGCCTTGAGGTGCCGCACGGGGGAGATGTCCCTACGCCAAGACTCTGACCCCGTGACAATATGATAAGTTGCAAGAGGTTTATGATGAGTTAGTTGAGAAGTACAAAGAGTCGATCATTAGAAATAAGAAAATTATTTCGAAATTAAATGATGAAAATAACTCACTTTCTCAAGCTAACTTAAAATTTGAGAAAAAGATTTTAGGTTTGAAAGATGAACTTAAATTCTTCCAAGATGAAAATGTAGACCTAAATAATCTTCTTTCTCAATGCAATAGTGAACACCAAAAGGTGTTAGATGAGCTTAACAAGCTCAAAGAGTCTTTCAAAAATGTTGGTAATGTGAAGCATGAAAAGGGTGAATCATCTAAAACAAACCAACCTAGGAGAAAGACTAATAAATACAAACAAAGTAGCCTCCCTAGACATAATAGACCTAAAGAGATTAGGAGTGTATGGGTTCCTAAGGAACTCGTCAAGTCTAATGATATTGTTGCTATGTCACCTTGGATTCCTAAGGGAACCAAACTTTAGGGAGCTAACACACGTGGACCCAAAATGATTTGGGTACCAAAAACAAAAGTTTAATATCTTTGTTTGTAGGGGGCATTGCTACAAGGCCAAAGCAAAAAGTCAAAATTCATGGTACCTTGATAGTGGATGCTCGAGGCATATGACCAGAGACAAGAGTAGATTCATGGACTTAAAGCCAAAAAGTGAAGGAGTAGTGACATTTGGTGACAACTCCAAAGGCCACATTAAAGGTATTGGCTCCATAGGTAATCACTCTACCATTCTTATTGAAAATGTTTTATATGTCGATGGTCTTAAACATAATTTGTTGAGCATAAGCCAATTATGTGATAAAGGGTTTAATGTCTTATTTGATAAAAAATGGGTGCAAAATTGTTGACATTAAATCAAATAATATTATGCTCATAGGTCATCGCATAGGTAACATTTATATGGTGCATTTAGATGACATACATACATCTCATTCATGTTTAGTAGCTCAAAATGAAAATGATGCATGGCTATGGCATAAGAAACTAGGACATGCTAGCATTATTGTTTTAGAAAAATTAGTTTCCCTAGATCTAGTTAGAGGTTTACCCAAAATTAATTTATCAAATGATAAAATTTGTGATGCATGCTCTAAGGGTAAACAACATAAGTCATCCTTTAAATCCATTAATGATGTTTCTACAAATAGGTGTTTACAACTTATTCACATGGATTTATTTGGGCCTATTAGGACTATGAGCTTGGGTGGTAAATCTTATGCATTTGTACTTGTTGATGATTTTTCTAGATTTACTTGGGTTCTATTTTTAAGTACTAAAGATGAGACTTTAGAAAAATTCATCACATTTTCAAAATTAACCCAAAATGATCTTGAGATTAGAATTTCTCATATTAGAAGTGATCATGGAACCGAATTTCAAAATCTAGGGTTTGAAGAGTTTTTAAATGAAAATGGTATTAGCCACAATTTTTCGGCTCCTCGAACTCCTCAACAAAATGGGGTAGTTGAGAGGAAAAATAGAACTTTACAAGAAATGGCTAGAACCATGCTTTGTGAAAACAATTTACCTAAATATTTTTGGGCAGAAGCCACAAATACCACTTGCTACATTGTAAATCGAGTAATGATTAGGCCACTTTTAAAGAAAACACCATATAAGATTTTAAAATCTAAAAAGCCTAACATTAGCTATTTTCATCTATTTGGTTGCAAGTGTTTCGTTTTAAATAATGGAAAAGATAACTTAGGTAAATTTGATGCAAAAAGTGATGAAGCTATTTTCATAGGATATTCCTTAAACTCTAAAGCCTATCGTGTATTTAACAAGAGAACTTTGGTAGTAGAAGAGTCTATACAAGTTGTATTCGATGATAACCTCCTTCAAAGGAAGGATTCTTGTGATGATAATGATGTAGGAATCATTAATGCCTTTGATGGAGGACAAACTTCAAAGGAGGATGAGATTCCAACAAAAGAAGAGGATACACAAGATCCACCTCTTGAAGCCTTGAAGGACTTGGCTCTTGAGGAAAAGGAAGTGAGCTACCCAAGGGAGTTCAACTATGTCAAAGGTGGTGAAATCTTGGGCGATCCATCCAAGGGGGTAACCACTAGATCTTCTCTTAAACTTATGAACCATGTTGCATTTATCTCATGCATAGAGCCTAAGAATATAAAAGAAGCATTAAAAGATGACTTTTGGATTATAGCTATGCAAGAAGAGTTAAATCAATTTGAGAGAAGTAATGTTTGGACATTAGTTGATAAGCCTAGTAATCAATCTACTATAGGAACTAAATGGGTCTTTAGGAACAAACTAGATGGGAGTGGTAACATTGTGAGAAATAAAGCTAGATTAGTAGCACAATGTTACACTCAAGAAGAGGGGATAGATTTTGATGAAACCTATGCACCCGTAGCTAGAATGGAGGCCATTAGGATGTTGCTTGCATATGCATGTTAACATGATTTCAAGCTTTTTCAAATGGATGTTAAAAACGTATTTTTAAACGATTTTATAAATGAGGAAGTGTATGTGGAACAACCATCGGGTTTTGAAGACTCAAAATTTCCAAATCATGTTTTCAAACTTACTAAAGCTCTTTATGGTTTAAAACAAGCTCCTAGAGCTTGGTATGAAAGACTTTCAAATTTTTTGATTGAAAAAGGTTTTGAAAAAGGTAAGGTGGACACTACACTTTTCATAAAAAGGTATAAAAATGACATCTTAGTAGTACAAATTTATGTTGATGATATTATTTTTGGATCTACTAATGAGTGTCATTGCAAAGAGTTTGCTAAGTTAATGCAAGGTGAATTCGAGATGAGCATGATGGGGGAGCTCTCATTCTTTTTGGGACTCCAAATCAAGCAAAGGAAGGATGGCACCTTCATCAATCAAGCAAAGTACATCAAGGATATGCTCAAGAAGTTTGGCTTGGAGAATGCAAAGCCTCAAGCCACACCTATGAGCTCATCTACAAAGCTTGACAAAGATGAAGGAGGTAAGTGTGTTGACTCTAAGCTTTACCGTTCTATGATTGGATCTTTGCTTTACCTTACTGCAAGTAGACCAGATATTTTGTTTAGTGTTTTCTTGTGTGCTAGGTTTCAAGCTAGTCCTAGAGAGTCTCACCTTATAGTCGTTAAGAGAATCTTTAGGTACCTTAGAGATACCCCTTGTTTAGGTCTTTGGTACCCTAGAGACTCAACCTTCAACCTTCATGCTTATTCGGATGCGGATTATGGGGGGTGTAAAATCGATAGGAAGAGTACTTCGGGAACTTGTCAAATTCTTAGGTAGTATGCTCATATCTTGGTTCTCTAAGAAACAAAATAGTGTAGCTCTTTCTACCACCGAAGCTGAGTACATATCCTTAGGGAGTTGTTGTGCTCAAGTCCTTTGGATGAAGCAACAACTCTTAGATTATGGTATTAAAGTTGAAACCATACCCCTTAAGTGTGATAACACTAGTGCCATAAGCTTGACTAAAAATCTCATCCAACACTCTAGAACCAAACATATAGAGATAAGGCATCATTTCATTAGAGATCATGTCCTTAAGGAGGATGTTGTTATAGAGTACGTTGACACCTTAAACCAACTAGCGAACATCTTTACAAAGCCTTTAAATAAAGAGCGTTTTTGGTCCCTTAGGAGAGAGTTAGATCTAACTAGCCTTCCTTGACCCTTTAAGACCCTTTTTAAAGTTAAAATTGCTTGATCTTGTGAAATTGCATGTTTATGTGTTGTAGCTCTTGAAAATATCCATGCTTACAGCTAGGGGGAGTATGATTCTGTTAAAATATGCTTAGAACTGCTCATTCATCATTTGCATTCATTTAGGAGATGTTAAAATCGAGCTTTTGGTTGTTCTTAAAGCCTAAAATGTATTTCTGGGCATAGGGTATCGATACGGCCTTAAGCGTATCGATACGAGTACTGTATTAGCTTCCCGAACTATATTTTGCCTAAAACAAGTATCGATACGGTTAAACTCGTTTCGATACGAGCAACAATCGTTTCGATACGGATTGCATCTATTTCGATACGAACCTTCAACGGGCATTTTAAATGGAATTACGTTTTTACCCCCGTATCGATACACCCTCAGGCGCACCGATACGCGATTGCGCAGACAGCTATCAATTGGCATTTAAAGAGTTCAACTTTTATCAAAATTGAATTTTCTCAAAACCCTAGAAACCCTAGCCATTTTCACTCTATAAATAGCCTCTCTATCCCTCATATTTTCACACCACAACTCAAAATCTCTTGAGGGTTTTCAAAATCAAGCAAAGCTCTTAAGCTTTTCATCAATTGGGTGCTAAGTTCTTCTCTCATTCCTCTCTATCAATATCAAGGTAAAACTCTTTCTTTTTTACTTTTAATTTTTCTTTTAATTTTCGTTTCAAATTTTCTTTTGTTTTTGTTTTGTCTTCTCAAAATCAAAATCTCTTTTCAAATTTTTTTTATTGATAATTTTTTAAAACCTTGATTATTGGTTTTCAATGAGTTGAATGAAGAAAACTTAATGCATACACTGTTTTTAATCTTTTCTCTAGTTCATGGCACCTAAAAAGAGAGCACGTACTAGTGAAGCCAGTGAAGGATCCAATACCGGAGGTGGTACTCGCTTGAACCTCACTTTTATCTATCAACACTCCTTTACGACCACCAGAGCTCTTAACTATTTTCGTCAATTTCAAAACTATAAAATTCGTCCGGAGAGGGTAATCTCTGTTCCTTTTCTTAACACGGAGCGCTTCAAATTTGAGTATTTACCTTTGCTCCATGAATGGAAGTTTATGGATTTTCTCCAAATTCCCAGATTTTTCTTTCGCATCTTAGTTTTGATCTTTTATGATAATGCTAAGTGTTGTGCCAATCGAGGTGGTGTTGTTACGGCCGTTAATTCTCATCTTATGGGTAAAAAGGTCACTATAGATGTTCAATCCATTTGTGACGTGTTTAAGTTGGATGATGAAGGCTATGATGATGAGAATGCTCTTGGTCATGTCCTAAGTGGTTCTGTCACAACCCTGAATGCTCAGGATCGGATCCTTCATTTGATGATTTCTTGGTGGTTTAGGCCTTCGGGAGGGAAGTATTCCACTATCCGCCAAGTTGATGATTTTTGGATTTGATGCTTCCGTGAGAGAAACGTACGAACCTTGCTCGAATTATGTTTGCGGAGATTGTCTATCTCGTGCAACATCGCCACACCACACTCGTCACTTCCTTCACCTATGGTACGGCCTTGAGTTACTTCTTCCAACAAAAGGAGATAGATTGCTCGCATGACTACCCAACTCCCCTCACCGATCCTATCGATGAACGATCTCTTGCAAGGGGTAAGTTTCATTACTTTAATGGTAGTTGGCTTTGTCTATCCGAGCTCCCTAGTGAGGCCGCGGAACAATTTGCTAATCCTCCAGTTGATCAAGTTCCTCAAGCTCCTCCTCCACCTTCTATGGAATCCCTCGTGACTTATTTCAATGAGCAATTCACGGGTTTGCGCACGGGAATGGCCTCAATAGATCAAGTGATGAATTCGGGATTTACTGCTATTGATACAAGGTTTACAAGCCTTGAAGATCGAATGAAGAATGTGGAGACTCGACTCACTTCCCTTGAAGGCAGTCACAACTCTATGAACATATCCCTTACCGCTTTCCATGACGAGTGGCGTCAAACTAGGAGGAATGACGATGTAATTGAAGAGGATGATGAAGATGGCGATGGAGATGCATAGTAGCCTATCTTTGCATATCATTCATATCATCTAGGATATTTATTTATGCACCTTTGATTTATGTTTTTAGGACCAAGTTTGCATTATTCTAAAACCTATGCGTTGATTTTCTGTTATTTGGATTTTAAGTTGATGTTATATTTTATTTGAACTTAATGATATTATGTTGCTTATTTATACCTTTTGCCTATTTATGCACTTCATATTATGTCTCAATTATTTTTGATCTAACAAAAAGGGGGAGAGGGAAGCTCACACTCAAAAATTTTGATTTTCAAACTTAAAAGTTACCTAGCTAATATTAAGGAGGAGTTATTTTGCAAAGTTTTTCAAAGTATCAAAAATTTCAAGTTTTGGTTTTGTTATATCAAAAAGGGGGAGATTGTAAAACCTATGTTTGATTTTGATATAACTAAATATGTTAAGGATTAAATTGAAAACTTGAAATAGATTTCTAAGTCCCTTAAATGATTTATAAATCACCAACACTTTAAACTGATTTGAAAAACTCAAACTCCAAATATTTTCTAAGTGTTACAAGGCCAAAGTATTGAAAAACGTCCAGGTGTATCGATACGCCTCCAATCGTATCGATACCTTTTTTACAAACTTGGCTACTGGAAAAACGCGTTTCGATATGCTCTTAACCGTATCGAAACATCATATCGAAACAGATTCAATCTGTATCGATACGCCCTTCTATAAAAACCGAAGGAGTTTGAATGGTGTACCGATACAGTTCAACCCGTATCGATATGGTTTTAACGGAATTTTTAATTCAAAGAGTTTTAAATGTTTTCTACCGTTGGTGTCAGTCGTTAGGTAACTAACATTTAAAGTGGTAGTTGTCCCGTATCGATACGGTGTACCCCGTATCGAAATGGAAACTTCTAGTGAGCTAAGTTGAGAAAAAGGTATCGATACGGTCTTATCCGTATCGACACAGTCCCTGTCTCGTACCGATACGCTTACACGCGTTTCGATACGCCCTCTTTATTATGTGTAATGACTCTTTCTGTTTTTAGACAAGTATCGATACGGGTCTTCGTGTACCGATACTGATAGCTGCAGAAGTGCGTTTATGGTGGAAAGAGAGGGTCCCAACGTCTATAATCAATACCCTAACCACCCAAACGGCTAGAATTGATAGAGAAGGTATAAATTGAAGCTTATTGAAGACCAGCAACAACTATTGCATCAAAGAAAAACATCCAAGCAAAAATCCAAGCTCATTGTGCTTATTTTCCAATTTCTTGTAAACCCCAAATTGTGTTGTATTCAATTCCTATCATATCTCAAATTTGGGTTGAGTGTTTGTACTTAAAGGGGCAATATTGTATTTGAGAGATATCTTTCTTGCCTAATTTCTTCTTTGTTCACTTGTGAGGGTTTGGTCAAATTTTGGGTAGAAAATTTGACCGGTTGTGTAAAGGTTACCTCCTAAGCCTTGAAAAGGGGAAGAACAAATTAGTGAATTGTTGCAAATCCTTAGTGGTAGCTAAGGTAGTGGATGTAGAGTTCATTTGGAACTTGAACCACTCTAAAATCCTTTGTTCTTCATTTTTAGCTATCATTTTTCTCCAACAATTTTTTAAAAGCCCAATTCACCCCCCTCTTGGCATTGATCAATCCATCGATCCACTCAACATACTTTTATTACCCTTACTTTTTTTCGGTCTTTCCAACTTTAACTTTGCCATCACTCGGACGACTTCTTCCTTGCCCCATGAAATAATACGTGCCACTCCGGTTCTTTGGAAGGTCGGCACACTTGAAGAATCAGACCAAAAATCAAACAATGCAACCTACATTTATAATAAACTTTATCATTTTCTATAATAACTATACTTACAAAGTTTTCTAAACCAACACATTCTTCAACTCATTTACCTCTAAGACAGCTATGCACCCTTTGAGGTATGTGGGGTTTTCGGATTTCTAAAAGCTCTTGATTGCATCAAATAATTTCTCATTGACAAATGAGGCCCAATTTATTTCACCTTCCAACCCTTCGTCGCAAATCAAATTTATATATTCCTTGCTCGGAGATGTATCACCCGTTGGATAAAGAAATACTCCGACAAGGTACAATAGTACCTGGGCCTTCAGATGATCCCCATCATACTTGCCGATTTTAATATCGTCCTCGAGTGCAGCATATGTCACCTTGGACTTTAAGCCATACTTGTTCACAAGTTTTTTCCAGTCCTCCGTCTTAATTACTTCTTGCACACTCTTCCCTTTATTTTCTAGCCTCAATACGGCTTCAACACATCGGACACCGAAATGAAAAGAATATTTACCATAACGAAGTTCACACTTTTCTAAATCAAAATCTCCTATCAACAATCGACACAATTCCCTCCGAATTGGTTGGTCCTTCAATCCAATCAGAGATCCAAACTCCATTTCTTCCAACACTTTGGTTTTATCCTTCTCTTTCAAGTGTTCTATTATGTGGTGAACTCGTTTTATGCTACACCTTGTCGACACTTCCTAAATTATTTACATATAATGTTAGAGTTTTTATATATCATTTATCACAGTATTTACAAGTTTAACGAATACCTTCTTCTCAATGTTTTCATGTGCTTTCCTCGAAGCCGAATATTTCTCTCTCGCCTTTTTGGACAACTTCATAAATGGTTCCTTCTCAATATCACCCATCAAGTGTCATTTCTTCACCACCTCTTCTTTCACCTGAAACTTATGCATAAACATTTCTTAATCAAAATATTAAAGCTACATAATATTCATTATAAATTCAGTTTACATACCGAACCGCTTTTATAAGTACCACATTTCTTCATCCTTTGCACTTCATTCATAATGTCATGATAGAAAATTTTAAATGTTCTTAAATACTTTAATCCAATTACCATTTCAAGAACAAGTACACAAATACAGTGATACTTACTAGAAGTACATATATCGACCCATTGGTTGGTTTCGATTTTCATCAGTTTCGATACTTTCCGGCTCCATTTCAATGTCATCTTCACGAACAACATTTTCATGATCTATTGACAACCTTTTCAACATTCAAAATTAAATTAAATCAAATGGGTGGATATATATATATATATATATATATATATATATATATATATATATATATATATATATATACATTTTATCCAATTTACAAATCGACAAATAACTCATCTTATAGTAACCGCTTGAGTTCTCTGAAAAACGTATCGATATTCATTTTCTACCGACAATATCAATTTCTACCTATAAGTTCTCTAAACAAAGTACCGATATTTATTTTCTACCTATAATTACAATTTCGACCTATAATCGATCCGAAATCCTTTTTTACTTCAAAATCCCTAAACCCAAAACCTTAACCTCAATTTCTGAATACTACATTACTAAAAAACTAGGGTTTCGACAACGTAACTTTTCTTTCGATTCAGATACACCACGACTTCAAAAACGCCTCCCTTCTATTTCGCAGCAACCAAAATCGGTTCGATTTCAAATACTAAAAGAGTTTTCTATAAATGCAATGCAATACAAGGCCAAACCGGTAAACTGTACAGGACCCGTAAAATATTTTTAAAAGTGTAACACCCGGGTTTGGGGGCTGGGAGGAAATAATATTTAAATAATATTTGGGTCTCGGTTTTCTAATTAAATAAATAAAATAATGTCTCGGTTTTGTTTAGCAAAATTTAATTGAAGAGTTGGACCAAATTTGGATGACAAAGCCCAATAGCCATTTTAATGGCATTTATGTAAATGGGTAATCTTTTCAAATAAGCCCATTTCATTTTTATTATATTTCAAACAAACAAACAAAAAAAATGTCATATTCTTCTTCAAAACACAAAACCAACGACAATAAGCTCTCTCCCTCCCCCTTTCACCATTTCATCTCTTCCAACTTCATCTTTGGAGTTTTTCAAAAGGTAATTGTGTTTTTGACTTGGCCTTGGTCTCCTCTTCATTTTGGTATCTTTAGATTTCACTAAAACTATGTATTTTGTGATTTGGGTTTTTGAAAGTTTAGGTTAAAGGATGGAGCTTTATGGGTTTTTAGTAAAGCTTTTGATTTATAATGGTTAGATATGGTGTTTATGAACCAAATGGTCCAACATATATAATTTTTAAAGTGTTTTATTGAGATTCCCGAATTTGGGTTTTAATGGGGTTTTTGAAGGGTTTAAAGGTTGATTTTGGGTGTGTTCTATGATGGAAATGGAAGGCTAATGTTAGTATGTTAGTTGGGGGCTGTTTTGGAAGCATTTGAATGTGCTAAATGTGTTGAAATCACAAGTTTTGGGTTGGGTATAAGGGCTGCTCGGGTTTGATAATTTTGGGGGTTGTTCATGGCTTGAAATGTTGAGTTTGGTGTTTGATTAATATTCCGGGTTAGCTACCTTGATGTTGAGTTGATTTGAAGTTGTTTTGCTTGTGTTGAGGTGATTAGAAGCGAGATTATGTGTTGGTGAAGCCTTGGGAACAAATCTGGAAATTTGAAGACCATGGTTGCTTGGTAGTTGAGCTTGGAGGTGGAGGTGAGTGGTTAAATATTTTTTTAAAATGGCTTTGAGTATTTGGTTCAAGCATGTGAACCTAGGATGGGCTTGGTAAACCCACCTAGAGTTGGGATTAGAGTGGTAGCCTAATCCCAAGTTTTGATTAGAGACTTTGGTTGCACTCTTTAATGGTTGTTTATGCCTCGTGTTATATTGTGATGATGTTGGTTATGTATATGTTGTATACATTTATGTTGAGGCATGTTTGATGCATTGTTATATGCACGTTGATGATAAACTTGATGGAGATATACATATGCATGAAATAAGATGTGATAATGTGTTAATGATATACATGTGGTGTTGACATGTGAAATGATCTTATGAGGTGATTGTATGATCCGAGGATCATGGTGAGTACATGCTAGGCATGGGAATGTGGTTTGTGCATGACGGTGAGTCATGGTGAGTACGTGCTAAGTACGGAAGTTGTTATGGAATGATATTGTGAAAGATTAATGAAATGTGTAGTATTGGCACTAGTATGCTTGGGTACAAATGATCGATCATTAGGATGTTTAGTGTGCACACGAGAGTCAAATGCGCGCGTGGTCTTGATGATGATAGTCATCAAGATGGAGTACGGGTTCGCCCGGAAATCTTCTTATATATATATTAGTCGGTGATGAGTAGAATCCCATCGACGGGCGTGAGGATGAGTGGAATCCCCTCCGCGTGAAATAAGGCGTGAGGATGAGTGGAATCCCCTCCGCGTGAACGGTGATGAGTGGAATCCCACCGTCAGGTAATGGTTGTGTTGTTGGATGTGAGTTCCAACGGTTATCCGCGTATTCGAGTCATAGCTAGGTGCCAATACGGATTGTGGTTTATGTTGTCAATATGTGATTATTTGTGAGCCAATGTGATTTGGGATGTGTTGCTAACATGGTTTAATATATGTGATTACGTATGTTGTGGATTTAAACATGTTGAGCATGACATAATATTGAATATATGTTCATGCATCATGGGTAGATTGGCTTACGTGGATCAAAGGTAAGAACATGCATTCTATCTTGGTTTTTGCTCGTGCTTGGACCCTGCATTGTCGAAGGTTTGTTTTATGAGCTTACCCTCACTAAGCTTTTATGCTTACGCTCTTTTTTGTTCGACAATGCAGATCAGTAGCTTGTGGGTGGCAAGGGCAAGGAAAGGCCTCCAAGTGTTACTTATGGTTAGCTCAAGTATAAACTTTAAATTGTAGATTGTAATAGTCAAGCAATGGGATAGGTGTTGTTGATTAGTGTCATTGTTGGTTGTTTAGGAGCATGTTTAGACTCCTTAATTATGTTGTTTTTGATTGGCTTGATGATGCCATGTTTGGATTGTAAACCATGTCTAAATTGCTTACCATGTGTGTTGGTCAGGTGCCTTGTGAGAATGCCTAAGTGCATGGATGTTGAAGCATGAGACCTTAAGTGCTTGTTTGCCATCTTTTGAATGAATGCATGAATTCCTTGGTTGATTGAGGTATGCTCATGTTGGGTGTCATGTATGACTAGTTTATGGTTAATAGATGTTGTATGAATGCTTGATTGGGTCTAGAGAGGTCTTAAATCGCATCTAGGTTCGAGTCTTGTATGTTCTTGCTGAAATTGGGAGACTTGCAGTGCAGGGCGTATCGATACGCCTAAGGGCCGTATCGATACGGTCTTGCCATCAGGACTCCATTTTGGCTGGGCGTATCGATACACGAGGGTGTATCGATACGGTAAATGCTCACTGGAATTCTGAGATTTTGGTGAGTTATTACCGTATCGGTACGGTGTCTTAGCGCATCGGTACGGGTTTATCTCGTTGACCACGAGATGTTGACTGGGGAGGGCGTATCGATACGCTCAAGGGCTGTATCGATACGGTCTTCCTGTGTTGACCCTTGGGTGTTGACTTTGGTCAAGGCGTATCGATACCCTTGACAGGTGTATCGATATGTCCTGCTTAATTACAGAAAATGGGTTGTTTTAAAGGTGATGTCTTGAATGATCGTTTTGTATTGCTCTTGTTTCCGTTGACGTGTTTCACATAGGATATGGTAATGCATTTAGACAAGATAAATAAAAAGAAATTTTCTTGGGTTGCTAACCGAGGTGGGACCTTAACGGGTTTCGCGTCGGTTTTGCCCGTATAGCCTACTCGAACCGGTCAGCCGACCAGACCGGGGCGAGGGGGTTACAAAAAGACCTTATATATTTTTGAGATTATAAGTTAAAGACTTCGTTTTAATAAACTGTACATGACCCATAAACTTTTAAACTGAGCCAACTCGTATATGCATTTGTTTGATGAAGTGAATTTTACTTTTTAGGGAATTTTGCACGCCATATTTTTACTAAGATAAAAATATTTTTGAAAGATTTTATATATTTTTGAGATTATAAATTAAAGACTTTATTTTAATAAGTTGTACATGAGCTGTAAACTTTTAAACTGCCCAACTTGTATATGCATTTGTTTAATGAAGCGGTTTTTACTTTTTAGGGAACCGTTCATCCATGGACCATTACATAAGGAAAACCCTAAACCCAAGAAAAAACATAGTATTACTCAATGAAGAAAGTGGTGGATATATATTATATAATAATATTCCTTTATATATATATATATCACCCTATAAAATTAAGGGTAAACTACACCGGTGGTACCTTAACTATGCATGTATTCCTACTTTGGTCCCAAAACTATGTTTTTCGGTAAAAGAGTCCCTTCCGTTACATAGTTTTCCTGTTTTGGTCCCCCGACGTTAAATAACTAACGGTTTTGCTGATGTGGCATTTTTTAATATTTTTTAAGGCTGGCGTGGCATTTTTAAATATTTTTTTAATCATTTCTCTCTCCTCTTATATATTATTTTTATTTAATTTTATTCACCCAATCATGTTGTGACACGTGTCACTACACTATTAGGTGAAAAAACCCCCCAAATATCCTAAAAATCGAAAGTGGTGCTGTTGGGATTCAAACCCAAGACCAGCAGCCCACCAAGCATGCGCTTGAACCATCTAGGCTAGGCTGGATACTTGATTCAAATCTACTAACACTTATATTTAAGTTGTACAAATTAACCCAAAAAAACCTAAAAACATAATTGGTGCCGCTGGGAATCGAACCCAAGACCACCAATGCATAAGGCATGCGCGTGAACCAACTATGCTAGGCTGGTTAACTGATTTAAATCTACTAACATTTATATTTAAGCTGTGCAAATTAACCCAAAAAAACCTAAAAACATATTTATTTATTATAAAATTAATATTTATTAATAATATAAGAGGAGAGAAATAATCAAAAAATATTAAACTAATGATATTTATTAATATTAATAATTGTTAAATTTTTACTTTACTATTACTGCAAGTATTTTTATTTATTTTTATAATAATATTTATTAATAATATTTAACAATTATTAATATTATTAATAAATATTTCACAATTATTATTAATAAATATTATTATAAAATAAATAAAAATACTTGCAGTAATAGTAAAATAAAAATTTAACAATTATTAATATTATTAATAAATATTTAACAATTATTAATAAATATTTAACAATTATTATTAATATTATTAATAAATATTATTATAAAATAAATAAAAAGACTTGCAGTAATAGTAAAGTAAAAATTTAACAATTATTAATATTAATAAATATCATTAGTTTAATATTTTTTGATTATTTTTCTCCTCTTATATTATTAATAAATATTAATTTTATAATAAATAAATATGTTTTTAGGTTTTTTTGGGTTAATTTGTACAGCTTAAATATAAATGTTAGTAGATTTAAATCAGTTAACCAGCCTAGCATAGTTGGTTCACGCGCATGCCTTATGCATTGGTGGTCTTGGGTTCGATTCCTAGCGACACCAATTATGTTTTTAGGTTTTTTTGGGTTAATTTGTACAGCTTAAATATAAGTGTTAGTAGATTTGAATCAAGTATCCAGCCTAGCTTAGATGGTTCAAGCGCATGCTTGGTGGGCTGCTGGTCTTGGGTTTGAATCCCAGCAGCACTACTTTCAATTTTTAGGATATTTGGGGGGTTTTTTCACCTAATAGTGTAGTGACACGTGTCACAACATGATTGGGTGAATAAAATTAAATAAAAATAATATATAAGAGGAGAGAGAAATGATTAAAAAAATATTTAAAAATGCCACGTCAGCCTTAAAAAATATTAAAAAATGCCACATCAGCAAAACCGTTAGTTATTTAACGTCTGGGGACCAAAACAGGAAAACTATGTAACGGAATGGACTCTTTTGCCGAAAAACATAATTTTGGGACCAAAGTAGGAATACAGGCATAGTTAGGGTACCACCGGTGTAGTTTACCCTAAAATTAATCCACTTTGTTTATATATATATATATATTGAAGGGTTTTTTTGTCATCAACCAAAACCTAGAACTAGAAAGAAATCGATCCATTTCATGTTATATGTTGAAGGGTTCTTTTGTTTTTGTTTTTTTTTACCGTTTTTAAAGCGTCATTTATTAAATAGTCGATAAATTTGTCGACACATTCGATATTATTTTTTTCCGAAATGTATGTATTCCATTTTAACTCTGATATTTTATCAATAGCTTTAGAGGTCTATCCGGAGAAGTCTTCAAAGTGTTTTTTACTTTTGATATTGTCTTTTGGGTCTCTCCCTTTTGACCAATTTCAGCATCAGACAAGTCTTATCAAATTGAGGAACAAAACTACTAAAGAAACCCTACTTGTTAATGCTGTCGTACTGAATGATGTAATCCTCTGCATGCATGCAATTCATTATATATTCTTTTGAACAAAAAGTAATAAATTCATTATATTTTAATTGTTCTTTTATTTTCTAAATAATATATTCAAGTGTTTGATAGAATCCGCTAGCATAATCCTATATATTAATTAACCTTTTTATTTCAACTATTATGCTAATACTAACCATGATTACTTTTAGCACATTGACAGAACGTTTGAGGGACTAGAGGGAGTCATGATTTCTTCTCCAAAAAAATAAAATTTTAAAAATTATAGATTAAAATAATAGTAAATTATTTTTTACTCCCCGAAATTATATAATTTATTGTTAATCTTGTATAAATCTAAACATTTTTAAATGTTCTATCAATAAAGAAGGTTTGAATTACACACCTGAATTAACACATTAGTCCAACATTAAAGGTTAAACTTTATAAGTAATTTTTTGAGCCATTAGCTTTCTCCATCACATCCAATATTTATGTTGCACATTGCCAATGAATATTATCCTATAGCTGCAGCTTGAGAAAATTGGATCGGACTGATAGATTAAATCGATTCAAATATAATTTAATGACTTTATTTGGTATGTCATAATTTTTTTTGGCATAATAATCAATATACAATTTTATTGGCCGACTAATTTAGATCGAGTATTATAGAGATTTATTATGGAACAATCATTCCAACCCAATTTTCTTCTTTACAATGTTAAGATTTAAACTTTGAATGTTATTTAAGGGACCTAACATCTTATCATGCTAGACCAACTAGTAAAATAAACCACGTCGTCAACTAAGTTTTGGTTCAATGTACTACTATTTCTACTACAACATTTTAGAGGACATGGATTCGAACTCACATAAATGTGCATTAATCTTATATTTAGAATTTGAAGAGGTTATAAGTAATTTAAGCATTATATATATATATATATATATATATATATATATATATTTAGTAGGATAGAAAATTAGCTCATTAGAATTCCCTTGAGAGCCACAATCTCATAAATACCGAATGCGATCCAATAATAAGAGGGACTAAATCCACCAATAAAAAATATAACGGGGACCTTTACTGGAATTTGACCTATAGACTCTCAATGGCTTGGGCCGGTAGACATGGTCCCGCCATTGATGCCCACTTGGTTATCAGATTCATCACATGTCACATCGATATCCAAAATTTACGGTTAGAACTTGTAATATCTATAAATTATGGATTTAGTATTTATATTTTAGTTTAGCTAAATTTAGTACTTGTATTTTTAAAATTTTAAAATTATTAAATATTGACTCAAATAATATTATAGATATAATATAACTAAATTATAAATTATCAAATTAGAGAATATTAACTAAATATGTCATTCTCGTTTTTCTGTAAATAGAAATCATCTGTCCCTTTTCGGTGTCTCTATTTATACCCTCACATTAAAAAGTAGGTTTAGGGAATTTATGGTAGCGTGTAGGGTTTAGGATTTAGAATTTAGGGTTAGGGCTTAAATTTTAATTTTTTTAGTGTTTTTTAGTGTTGGGGCATAGAAGGGGCACCAAAAAGAGACAAATAATTTTTATCCTTTTTCTGTAGCAGCTCTTGCTACTTTCAGATATATTACAAAAATCATCATTCCCTTGTTTGTGCCATTATTTATGTCTTAACACTAAAATACTAAACTCTAAATCATAAATTTAAACCCTAAAAATCAAACCATGCACCATACACACTATTCCTAAACTTTAACTCTAAACCTTAAACCTATTTTTTAATGTGAGAACATATATATGCACCAAAAGGGACATATTAATGTATGTTCCATACATGAACTAATGACATATTTTAATAGATTTCACAACTAAAGTCCGGATGTAACGGAATTTGAAAATTTAAAAGTACAAGGACTAAATATGACTAAATCAAAATACATGACTAAATCCACAACTCATGCATAGTATAAGTACTAATCATATAATTTAACTATGTATATATGCATATATGTATGGACGGACGGACGGACGGACGGATGGATGTAATTTTCATTCATATCCATAACCTTTTCAAGCATGTATTAATATTTCAGACATAGATTCATACAAACTAACCTTTTGACCTCGAGCAGCAGCAACAACAGTTAGGTTTCTTTAATGGCCGAAAACATTATCGGAGCTCCAAACGACGACGATGTCGGCTTCAAAGAGCAAGACCGGTTGCTCCCCATAGCCAACGTCGGTCGGATAATGAAACAAACCGTTCCCCCAAACGCCAAAATCTCGAAAGAAGCAAAGGAAACCATGCAAGAATGCGTCTCGGAGTTCATCGGCTTCGTCACCAGCGAAGCATCCCAGAAATGCAGAAAAGAGAGGCGGAAGACCGTCACCGGCGACGATATCTGCTGGGCTTTGGCGACGCTAGGTTTCGACAACTATGAAGTGCCGTTGAAACGGTACTTGCACAAGTTCAGACAGCTTGAAGGGGAAAAAGCAGCCAATCAGATGAAGACTAGTAGCCATGACAACAAGCAAGAAGAAGAAGAAGAACAATATTCATTGAAGTTCAGCTTTATTGGTAGCAATCAGTAGTTATGATTCTAATCTTAGCTGTTTTTATTTAGATTTTAACCATGATATATAACATCAATCATCAAAGATTGGATCTGGGTTTTGTTTGCAACTTGAGTTTTCATCCAATTTCTGCAAATTTTTTTGGCTGTTCTTGTAGTTGAAACTTGAATCATACTGCTAAACAAATCAACTTAGCTTTGGGAATTAGGAGAGGAGATTCATTTATATGTTTAATTGATAGGAAATTCAGATTCCAGTGATGTTAATTTTCTTGAAATTTCCATGTTCGATATATATCTTATATCCGAATCCAAATCCGAATCACAGAGCTGCATTTAGCTTCCTGTAAAAGTCTAGTGTGTATATTGAATCTGGGTTCATCTTCACATCAATTTAGTTAATGTCTCCCACTTATATGGGGTAATGTCTCCAGGTCAAGCACCCGGTTTATCAACAATACCAGGTTTATCCGAATTAGTAGAGGTTGACCTCGTATTTAGGGTTAGGGTTTTATAGCTTTCACGATTCAGATTCATCGTGTTTTATTATTGGACTCAACATTTGTATTCTTAGGTGGATTAGGTGTTTTCTAAACTCATTCTTGAAAGCCAAGGAGCCACCGTATTTAGAAGACATGTATGTATATACCATAATTTTGAAATAGAATTTTTTCATCTATTTTCAGTGCCTAGTTTATGTCCTCACATCAAAAAATTAGGTTTAAGGTTAAGATTAAAGTTTAAAAAATTAAAGGTAGAGTCTACTTTTAAAATTTAAAATTTAAAAATTAATTTTACGGTTTAAAATTTAATATTTTAATAATGAGATATAAAAAAAACACCGAAAAATAACAAACAGATTTTTGTCCATCATTTGGGTGGATGTCTGTTCAAATCAAAATTAAAATCATGGAGACAAACTGACATAATTGATCCCATTTATTGAGTTGGGTCATTTTGGTTCTCTTATATTTACTGTCACATTGACTTTCTAAGTCTTCGTCTTAATTCAAGTTTAAGCACCTAGGGTTTCTTTCCTATGTATGTATGTATGTATGTATGGGCTTCAGTTGGGGAATATCCAGCAAAAAAGGGTAATACAAATTAAAATGAGATACAGTGGGAGGTAACAAAATGTGTGTGTATTTATATAGACGCTGAAAAAATCCTTCTATCATTCCACGTCCGTACATATCGAATATTCAGGGAATCCAGAACAAAGAATATTTTATTTTCTAAAATAAAAGGAAAGTGTTCATTATCCATAGTTAATTGTCGGTTGTTCTAACAAGATAAAATATTATATTAGAAATTAAAATATAGATATTATGATAGAGTAAATTGAATAGGAAGAATAGTCTTGTAATTAACTTTTGTGATATATGACTCGAGTTAATCAATTAATATAGATAATTATACCCTAAAAAAATTAAAAAAAATCATTATTCAACTCTCCAACATACATATTTTCATTTTTAACAATGGTAAAGTTCAAAATTTGAATTTCAATACAAATATATTTACTGTTCAAGCTTCACCTTGACACCAAGCAATGGAATCTTTCAAACATGCCATGCCAGACCGTTTTTACTGTTCATACAATATTTTATCTAGCCGGTGTGCCCAAAATATTGTAGTTTTTGTTTGGCTTAATTATAAAATAAGTGTTCAAACTATTTCTTTTTTTTTACAATAAATATTTGAAGTATTTTTTTGCTGAAATATATGCTTAAAGTTTCGTTTTTGGCTGAAATAAGTGTTTAAAATTTCATTTTTTTTGACTTGTTTTAAAGTAAACTGAGGTACTTTAGTCAAAAAAGAAAAATTTAGGCACCTATTGTAAAAAACAGTCATGGTTTAGCCTTTTTGTTTTGTCAACGAATTTGTCATTATTATTATTTAAAAAAATTATCGATTACCAATTGGTTTTTACGATAAGTCTTTTGTGCAAAGTTAAGGATTCGAACCCACACTGTAAATCAAGCAAACTAAGTTAAGGGGGTCATTCTTATTTTTTATTAAAGCGTATGATTTCACTAATAAAATTATACAAAAATATAATTTTATGTGTCGTATTAAAAATTCTCTTAAACATATTCGAAAGAAAAAGTACAAATGAAAATTAACATAGAATAGATGTTTAATACAAACTAATCGACCAACGGACTTACAAGACTTACCAAGGCCAACATCGCCTTACCACATCCTCGAAATGACTAACCAATATCTATAGGATCCGTCTGTTACTTGTAAATGCAAAATGCCCAACGAAACACATCACATCGCAATCAATAAATCGTATATATAAGGTTATGATCCACTTATATTATGTTAAACTTAACTAATTTTATATTAATTCATGATCATTAGATGAGTGAAATGAATGGATGAGATTAATTCCTTACTTTTTTTCAAGTGATAATCTTCACATATCTTACTTTTAATCCCATCTATCCATTTCACTCATCCAATGATCACTAATTGAGTTTTACATAGTGTAACTTGATCTCATCATATATATATATATATATATATATATATATATATATATATATATATATATATATATATATATATATATATATATATATATATATTGTTGTGAATAAAATAACAAAGAACAATAATAAGAACAAAGAGCAAGAATGGAAGAACAAAGAGATGAGAGAAAGAGAGAGATTTGTATTATTCTCAAATATAGAATTGTGTACAATGCCTTCAATGAATCATCTATTAATAGGCATAAGAAGTACATAATACATTAAACTCTAATTCATAGAGATAATATTCCTAATAATAAATAAATCAAACTCCTTTGATAAAGTTCTAATCATGATAGACATCCACATAGATAAATATTCATAACACTCGCCCTTGGATGTCTACGAAGATAATGTGCATCGTTAAAACCTTACTAAGATAAAAACCTAGTGGGAAAAAAATTCTTTAGTGAAGGAAAAATAGTACACACATCTTTGATACGCATAACATGTTGCCTCATTAAAAACCTTACCAGGAAAACCCATTGGGACAAAACCTTGGTTAAGGGAAAAAGAGTGCAACGCGTATTTACTCCCCCTCATGCAAACATCACAGAAGATCTTTGAATCTTCATAATTTAATCTTAAATATTATTTTTCTAAAGATCGTGAGGGATGAAACTTTGGAGTAATATGTTCCATGATGTATCCACTTTCAAACTGAGATATACATATTGCATTATCTTCACACAAGATAGCTTTTATCATATCTTGTAAAAGTAAATCCACATATCTTTTAGATATGTTGGGTCAATGGTCTTAGCCAAACACATTTTTTTGGCTTGCCTCGTGCATAACAATTATTTCTACGACATTTGAGGAGGCATCAACGAATGTTTGAATATCTAAATGTAATGATCTTTGTATATTCATAGATATTTCTTGACCAACTAATATATAGTGCTTCAAGACCAAGAGAAGATATAATTATCTTTATTCACATCCAACAATCTTACAACTATTGGGATACTCAATAGATATGCTCTATTCATATTGAATCTTCTTTAAGATTCTTTTAGCTTATGTCAATTCATAGACAAAAGAAATATATAAAAATGCTCGATCTTCAGGTCGAGATAAACTTGATGTCAAGATTCAAGTACTTGTATTGAAAGTACTTCATGAGTTTCCAATTTGAAGCTCTTTAGGAGTTCTAAAATTATCATAATGGATCTTGATCCAAATTCCTTTATAAAATACATAAGGAAATCTGACCATTCTTATAGTATTTTCTCAATTAGTATTCACTAAGGCAATTATACCAAATGCGCCAAAATATTCATGAGACATGTCTAAATAAATTTCCTTAGAAATTTCCAAATGCTTATAACATTTTAGATCCTTCAAGGATAAATATAGATCCACAAATAATTAAACGCATGTAAAATTTTCATAAATGCCAAAGTAATTGCATCCACCATGAAGTAATTAAAACTTTTCATAAATTATAGTTCAAGTTGTATTTACGACTACTTATTTGTGCCTCACTTGCATTACACCTTTAGGTGTTTGGACTGCTGGTCCAAATACTTCTATTTTAGAAGTTCAAAGCGTCTTTCAACATCAGCCAATTCAATATCTATACTTCTGGATAGATTTTATACAAGATCCTCGATTTCTTTCTTTACTTCTATAAAAGTATTTTATGAAAAATTGTTTGTAAAATCGTTGTCGACAACTTTTCAATTTTCTGGTTCCATTCTCGTAATGACACAACTCATCGAGATCTCTTCAAGATTTCAATCTTTATTTCAGGTACCTGAAACTCTTCAAGAGTTTTATTATTAGTTATGTCTTGGGTCTCTCCAGGAGCACCTGCCTCCAATATATGACCATCTCATATTACTTTCTATTTACGAGAATTTTGATCATTGGAACCATTTCAACTATCATGCTTCAGGCATGATTTACATTCTCTCGCTCTAACATGTAATTTAAACTTATAGCATTTCAGCTGGTATATGAGACTTAATTATTCTCATTAGGTGAGTAAATATGTCTGACAGTTGACATGTAATAACATGAATTATTTTATGAACTTCTAGTTCATATACGAGGATCTAGATAATGATAATTCATTTCCCTCTATCCAGCTGATTATTATCTCCCCCTGATGTTGAGAAAAATCATGTCATAAATGATTCTCCAATTAATGTTTAAGAATTTAAACATAAAAGGATACTCGTACTCAATATATATTCCCAACCCTTTTTACTTGCCCATTTTGTGTGTTATGGTGGAGCAATTCAACTATATATCGCACATTCAAAAATTCAAAAAATGGGAAATATGACTTCTGACCAAAAGTCAAATCATAATGGGGAGTTTATTATAACTCGTTGGCTTGATGCGTATAAGTGTTGCTATATGGAAATACCATATAAATAGTAAATGTTTTGTTCTCACAGTTTAACTATTAAATAGGAGGCATCCAATTAAAAATTTGTTAAACCGTATTTTTCATAATCAATAGGCTTTGTAACAACCGATATAGCCTAAAATATAAACCCACTAGCTTTTCAAGGCGAATGGTCTAACTGCATAATCTGAATATTTTTAGAATCAATCTCACAAGCTTCTGTTTGTAAGTCGATAAAACAATGTAGATGCATCTACTAAAATCATATAAAACTTTCCACATTTGTGGATACATGAGTCCATATTTCATTCAGATATGCAATACATACAGTCTCAACTTCAGTACAAGAACTTTAAGTTCTAATTATTTTGGTAAGTAGGATCATCCATATCCTTTGAGAACAAACAACACAAGAACTTCAGGTTCTTTTAGTAAGTGGAACTTAATCAATTCCTTTAAGCAACACAAGAACTTCACGTTCTTTATTAAGTGGAATTTAATCCATTCCTTTGAGAATAAGCACCACAAGAACTACAAGTTCTTTTAATACATGTGCATGTAAATCTCAATAATTTATGCACCATTAATAATCAGGATGGTCTAACCGATCATGCCAACTATATGTGTGTATATATCTTTGAATTTGTAAACTTCTTGTTTACCATAACATGTAATTCAATCTCACTCGTACATGTCTAGTACGACCATCAAAATTGTTCCTTTAAATATGAATATATTTAGCTCTTTCGGAGCTTTCAATTGAAATTATCTTTTGGTAGCAATATATAGCTCTTGTAGAGCTTTCAACTGACTTTTTGGCTACCAGAACTTATACTCATATTGGCATATTTCAAATGCCAATTGATAACATATGTTATCTATAATTCCCAAAGGGATATTTTGTGAACTCATATTGCTCTCTTAAAATTTCCACTTATAGTGGTGACGATATTATTACCAATAGCGGTAATTATTGCAATATTCGAAATTCTGCACTTTTCATAATGTGCTTTCTCTCAAGAATTTATTGCTCTTCTAGAGCATTAATATTTTTAGTACTTTGAGATATAGTACTCACATTATTCCCTTGCATTTAAATGGGAAAATATATCTTATGCTTAAGTTGAGCATAAATCGTCACCATAGATTGTATTTGACAAGTAATCATGTTAAACAAAATAAATAAATACCATAATATATAAATATAAATATAAAACGTAAATAATTAATGTGTGTAAAATAAATAAACGTAAAGTAATAAATAAAAATAAATAAATAAATAATTCTCTTTAAAGTTATGAGAATAATTAGAAGATGATTTATCCCTTTCGAGGGTTATAAGAAAATCAACAACGTCCAAAAGAGTTGGACCAACAATGTCCAAATAAAGTTGGACCAGTATCATCTTCGTCATGTTTCGCAAACAAAATTTGCTTCTATTTTTTTTCCTTTATCACTCAATGATTCTTGATTTTTTCAACGTACAACACGTACGAGACTAATGGTTTATAACATCACATTGGTAATAAGAAGAGTTTTACTTCAATAGAATGATCTTTATCACTCTTGTCATCCTTATAACCTCAATACCGGTGGGTAGAAGTATTCTTAAAATGACCATATTTTCATGTCTATATTCATAGCATCGACCACGACCACAACTTCTAATGTGGTTTTTATTTCTTCCATAATATAATCTCACATTCACTTCAGGGAATGGAGTAGAGCCAGTGGGCCTTTAAAACCTTTTTCATATATCCTTATCACAAAGAACAAAGATTTAATCCTCGTACGCGACATTGTTAAACCTGTCCACAAGGTCCTTTAAAAATCTCCTTTGAGACCAGTAGCCTCGCAGAACGGGATGTCCAGCCAATATACTTGGATTATATCGAAATTATGTCTCTAATTGAATAATGATTTACCATGTTTGCATTCACTTCAGGGTATGAAATAGTTCCAATAATCGCATGGAATAAACATCATGCTTGCATTCACTTCAGGGAATGCCCCATCATTGATAATCGCATGGAATAAACATCATGCTTTGCATTCACTTCAGGGAATGCCTCCCATAAAATTTTTGGATCAAGACGAATTTTCGTAACTTGAAATTGGGAGAAGTCCGTGGTCGAGTTTTTCGACGAAGAAGAAATATTGCTTTCGAGCAAATATAGACTTTATAACAATCTTTTTATAGATTGAAATTCACCATGATTTATCGCACTTTAAAATCACAGTTTAAGGGGAAAATAGATTTTACCGATAATGATTTTCCTTTCGAGAACGATGGAGACATAGCAAATAAACGAGACAGCTTCTCATAATCTCTTTATATCACGTCTCTTTCCAAGTCATTTAAATACATGTAAAACTCAAAACAAGGTTAAAAATATTAGCTTTCACCAATAGAATAACGTAAATAAAAATTGATCTCAATGTAAACATATTGAAGAAACGTACCTCTTTTGATTTTATCTTGATTCAAGCCATACCAAAATACATTAACCAATTTATAAACCTCTTATGTGGATGTACGCACATCACCTTAAAGCGGTGTTAAAGAACAATGCTACACCAATGACATCAAAATGGTTGAACGTTTTTTGATCAAATTCACATCAAAATGGAAAGCACCATAAGTACTTGATACTCGAGATTGAATCGTCACCTATCCAAGTACATTCCCTGAAGGTTTCGTTGAAGGTTAAATATATAAACTTGGTCCAATAAACATCATATAATATTAGATCGAAATAATAATTAAATAATATATTAGTAAAATATACCAACCTTAATTAGTGAGTGATTAGTTAATCACTGTATCTATATGTAAATAAGTAAAACATACCAAACTTTCCAAGCTAAATTGAATATATTGAATATATGGTACATGTGATCGCCAATATCAAATTGAAATCTTTTTTAGAATCACCAACAAGAACCAGGGTAATTGGGCGAGATTCCATGGTTCGCTCAAGCCTTCAAAACATGTTACCATATTTTTTCAAAAATAAAGACCAAGTTAAAATATCAAGATAAAAACAATCAATAATAAAAATGTGGGAAAAAAAACTTATCTTCGGTTCAACGTAGAATCAAATTTGTTTCGGTAACTACTTTGGGATTCAAACAAAGAGCACCAAAATCTTTCGAGCAAACTCGTGCTGATAACGTGTTGTGAATAAAATAACAAAGAACAATAATAAGAACAAAGAACAAGAATGGAAGAACAAAGAGATGAGAAAAAGAGAGAGATTTGTATTATTCTCAAATATAGAATTGTGTACAATGCCTTCAATGAATCATCTATTTATAGGCATAAAAAGTACATAATACATTAAACTCTAATTCATAGAGATAATATTCCTAATAATAAATAAATCAAACTCCTTTGATAAAGTTCTAATCATGATAGAACTCCACATAGATAAATATTCATAATATATATATATATATATAGGATTATTATCCTATACACCGATAGTGGAAATTAAAATTTTTCACAATCGTCTTAGTTTTAGGGTTTAGGGACTTAGTTTAGGGTGTAGGGTTTAGAGGTTTAGGTGTAAGGATTAGAATTTAGGGTTTATAAGTTAGGGTTTAATTTTTAGGGTAATATGGTGAGGATTTACATTTTAATCTATAAACCGTAAATTATAACCCTAATCTATAAATTTCAACCACAATCCCTAAATTCAAAACTCATACACTTAAACCCCTAAACCATAGACCCTAAACTAAATCTCTAAACCCTAAAACTAAGGCACTTGTAGAAACTATTGTATCAAATATATATATACACCTCTATAAATTAATACTCTTTAAATTAATAAATTCTATTAAATAATAAATTTTTCCGGTCCCAATTTGGGCCAATGTAAAAAATCATCAAATTCGATAAGATAATAAATATAATAATTTTTTGGAGATCCTCTTTATAAATATAAAGGTCCCATCAAAACTATAAATTAATAATTCATAAATATTACAATTACTACTTTGGTAATTTTCTAAAATATGAATCTATTGTAATCTGTTTCTTTTTAAAATTCAAATCTAATTCAATTTCATCTCTAACTTTTCTAATTGCACCCACAAGTTCCGGCGTTGAGGTCTCAATTCAAGATTCCTTTTAAAATATTTGCTGAATTGAGAAATTTTCTTTTAATTAATAAATTATTAATTTACTGATATATTAATATCTCTCTAAATTAATAAAATTTCATGGTCCCAAGGTTAGGATCAACTTACACAGTGTAAAACTCTTTAAGTTTTACACGTTTTTTGGATCGTTGGATGGGGGAAACGGATGGTTGAGATTAACTCCTTACTTTTTCCCCAAGTGATAATCTTCACATATTCTACTCATATTAATCTCATCCACCCGTATATATATATATATATATATATATATATATATATATATATATATATATATAGAGAGAGAGAGAGAGAGAGAGAGAGAGAGAGAGTTTGGATCAACTTACACAGTGTAAAACTTTTTAAGTTTTACAGGTTTTTTGGATCGTTGGATGGGGAAATGGATGACTGAGATTAACCCCTTACTTTTTTTCAAGTGACAATCTTCACATATTCTACTGTTAATCTCATCCATCCGTTTCACCCATCCAACAATCCAAAAAACGTGTAAAACTTAGAGAGTTTTACACTGTGTAACTAGATCCTATCCCTATATATATATATATATATATATATATATGGGTTAGGATCAACTTACACTGTGTAAAACTCAATTACTTTTACACAGTTTTTGGACCGTTGGATGATGGTAATTAATGGCCCAAATTATTTTCTTATCTTTTTTTCCCAAGTGATAATCTTCACATTTTTTTACTGTTAATCTCATCCATACATTTCACTCATCCAATGATCCTAGATTAATGTAAAATTAAATGAGTTTTACACCATGTAGCTTGATCTCATCCCTATATATATATATATATATATATATATATATATAACTTTAAAAACCCAACCTCACATTGTACCGGGGGATCTTTGGGCTGAAATGTCTTATTTTAGATATGTTATGGTGACGACAAGTTATGTGATGAGTTAGCCCAAATGCTTATTGGGCTCATATTCTTTCTTTTATGGTTTACTCTATTTTTTGACGGATAAATATAGAATTTGGTACTTGAATGCAAGTTCAATTTAATTTGGTAATTAATATTTTTTATCCAATGAGATATTTGAACTTTCCTTTTAAGTTCAAATTGGTACTTAAACTTGATTTTATGTTTTTAAATTAGTTTTAAAAAAATCATTTAACACATGTATCAATTTGGACTTAAAAATAAAGTTTATGTATTAATTTGAACCAAAAAACTAAGTTCAAATATCTAATTGGATAAAATAAAAAATCAGGTGCTAAATTTCAATATAGTCAAATTCATATATGAAAATATATGTTTACACTTTACCCCCAACTAGTTTGGTCCAGTGTTTGTGCCTACACAAGGGATCCGTTAGGTTGATCTGCTTTCGTCTTACCTATTTGTTTTATGCATAGAACGTCTTAGTCGGGCTATTGATATAGAGGTTCATAATAATTTGTGGGTTCCGTTCACTGTTGCACAAGGAGGACCCCCAGTTTCTCATCTTTTTTTGCGGATGACATGATGTTATTTGTTGAGGCGTCAATGACTCAAGTGGGTGTTTGCCATGGTATTTTGGAGGAATTCTGCATCGCCTCTGAGTTCAAGGTTAGTACCGCTAAAATAACTATTCACTTCTCCAAAAATGTGAATGATGGACTACGTGCTCAAATTAGTAGCAGCTTTGGGTTTACTGAGGTATCCGATTGGGGGTGCTATTTAGGGGTTTCAGTGTTGCACAAACGAGTGAGAAAGAAAACTTACCGATATTTAATCTAGAAAATTCAAGATAAACTTTCAAGTTGGAAAGCTATCACTTTATCGTTTGTGGGATGTATTGTTCGAGCCAAAGTTGTCATTGCGGCTATTTTCACTTATACTATGTAAACGACTTTTTTGCTGAAAGGGGTCTGTGATGAAATTGAGCGCATTATTAAAAGGTTTATTAGGGGCCATTTGAAGACGAAGGCTGGTGTATCTCTTCTTTATTGGGAGGACTTACGTCAACTTGTGAACAAGGGTGGGATCGGTTTGAAGACCTACGGTTCCAAAATGAAGGTTGCCTTCCATCTCTTAACGAAAGGGAATCAAATGTTGGTGCAATTGTTTAAGGGCTAAGTATCGGTGGAGGTGTAATCGTCTAAGGCCTTCTTTGCGGCCACAATGCACTCGTATTTGGAGGGGCATATGTATGGTTTGGGTAGATGTTCGAGATAATATAACTTGGCAACTTGGGGATGGCCAGACAATCTGGTTTTAGTATGATAATTGGTTAGGATCGGTTGGACCGCTTGGGACTCAGGTTACTTACGAGCAGGTCATTGTGCATCCTAATGCTAAAGTAGTGGAAATGGTTGATGAGTTAGGGCAATGGAGGTAGAACATGTTTGAACATTTGCTTTCGTATGAGGTTTTGCTTCGGATTGCGACGGTTAAGCCTCCAAGTGGTCTCTCATATGATCAACCAGGTTGGCTTCCCTGTGCTAATAGGCAATTCTTAGTGAGATCGAATTTTTTAGTCCGCAAGGGGGTTGCTTATGGTCCTGTTGAGCCAAGGGTTATAACCTTCCTATGGCTTGTGTACCATGAGAAGTTGCTCACTAATGACGAGAGGGGGAGACGACGATTGACAATGGATCAAGGCTGTCAAACTTGTGGTGCCGACACTGAGGATATTGATCACATCCTGAGGCGCTGCCCTTCGGCGACTATTCTCTGGGGGTCGATGATTCGTGCGGAAGGTTGGGATGAGTTTTTCGGCTGCCGGTCAAGGATTAGATCCATGCAAATTTGATGTCGTCGGGCACATTCGCTACAAATAGACCGTAATGGGGTTTGCTTTTTGCTTAATCGCTTTGGAATCTTTGGAAGAGGCATAATGAAAGAGTGTTTGAATCGACGGTGGTACAACGCGAGTCGGTCCTCCAACAAAGTATTTGCATAGTTAATTTTGGAGGTTGTACCGATGGGCTCCATCGTGGTAGTGGTCCTAACCAAGCAAGTCTAAATAGGAATAGTGTGGTTTGGAGTAAGTCACCAGTAGGTTGGTATAAACTAAACACCGATGGTGCTATTGAGAGGAGTACGAGTGTTGCGTCTTGTAGGGGAGTGATTCGTGATGCCGAGGGGGGCTGGCTTATGGAATTTGTGCGGAGAATCGATATTTGCTCTGTTGTGGAAGCTGAGCTGTGGGGTATTTTTTAAGGCCTTTTGACTGCTTGCTCTATAGGATTAAGGAATTTGGTGGTGGAGACTGATTGTTTGAAGGCTTACTGTTTGGTGCAAGATTCTATCGTTAGTTCTGGTGGGTTTTCTCTAGTCCCACATAGGCCTGTAAATGAGACGAGACAGATCGCGAGCTGCTCGACTCGGTCAATGCTCTATTCGATTAGACTCAACTCGAGCTCAAACTCGGCTCGAGTTCTTGACGAGCCGAGCTGAGCTAGTGGATACCCGACTCGAAAAGCTCACGAGTTACTCGAAAATAAAATATACTAAAATTTTTTGTTTTTATAATTTAAAATCTAAATTATTAAACTTAAAACCCTAAGTATAAACCCTAAACATAAGTATTAAACCCTAAATTCTAAACCCAACAACCTAAACCTCTAAACTCTAAACTAACACTATGTATCAAAGATTTTTCTTCATAGGACTTTAAATGAGACGTGACAGATTAAGAGTTACTCGAGTCCAATGCGGTCAAAGATCGGTCAACACTTGACTCGATTGGGCTCGAATCAAGCTCGAACTCGACTCGAGTTCCAAACGAGCCGAGTCGAGCTCAGATTTTTCAGGCTCGTTAGAAATTACTCAAGCTTGAACTCGACTCGAAATCTTTAAGAGCCAAGCTTAGCACTACTCGAGCTCGACTTAGCTCGTTTACACCCCTAGTACCACATATTGTTGGTATGTTATCGCGACCATAGACCGTTCACCTGAGCCATGTGGTCCGAGAGAGGAATGTGTTGGCGGATAAGATGGCCAAACTAGCCTCGAGAGATTACCTATTGTGTCATCGTTATTTCACGCCACCGCCAAACTGTATCGGGCAATTACCGATGGATGGCGCTGCAAGTGAACCAGTGGATGCTGGCTGATGTTGCTTGGGGGCTATGGGTGTTCAAATCCGGGTTTTCGGGTATCCAGACCTTCGGGTATTAAGTTCTTCGGCCCGTGAATACTGCGTACTCGGTAATCAGGTACCCGTTAAACCCGGGTACCCGGTAATCGGGTATCTGTTAAACTCGGGTATTGGGTACCCGGTTCTCATTTTTTATTTTTTTAATTTAAAAAAAACCTTAAAAGTTCATAACACATAATCCAAACAAAAAAAATAATGATTTGAAGTTTATAACCATAAGAAAGACATTAAAAATATTAATCTCGATCGTGATTTTTTTTCGAATCTCATATTTTTTAAAGAAACCTACTAATGCATAAATGCAATAGAGAAACCTTGTTGTTTGTTTCATATCGAATCTTACATATTCACAAATTAATATATATTTTTGAAAAATTTAAAACATGAAAGCATATAATACAAATATAGAATGAATTTAGGGATTTAAATATAGTTCTAAAGTAAAATTATTAAATAATCTAATAAAATAAAAATAAGAAATAGGAATCGGGTACCCGAAAAATCATATTTTTTGACCCGGGCCCGACCCGAAAAATGACGGGCCAGGTACCCAACCCGAGTAAAAAATTTCCGGATAAATACCCGGTTATTTATATTCGGGTAGTCAGGTCGAGTAGTTCTGATCGGGTAATTTTGAACACCCCTGCGTTCGTGGTGCTTACTGGCATATTGGTTTGTTTTGCTTTTGTTTAGAAGGTTGTTTTGCTTTTGTTTAGGAGTTTGTTCTTTCGATTCATATGCCAAAGTTTTCTTGTACATTTTCTCTAGGGGTTCTATGTGTACTTTTTTCCCATCTAGATTAGAAGGTTTTAACGAGTCATATAATTCACATCTCTTCTTTAATCAAAAAAAAATTATCAAAATTCATTAATTGATCGAGTAATCAAACGTGTTCCTATTGTCTCGATGTGGTTGGATTTGTCTTAGAATAAAAAGGGTAAACTACATAAATGGTCCCCCGACTATGGTCCAATTATCTTTTGCGTCCCCTGACTATCAAATGTTACAAATTGGTCCCTTAACTAAAATTTACATACAAAATGGTCCCATTCCGTTAAAAAATTGACGGATGTCTTACGTGGACATTAATACGCTGACTAGGATGCTAACGTAGCCTCCTCAAAACGGTGTGTTTTGATTAAACACTTAAACAACGGTTCATTATCCTCCATCATCAAATTAACCCTAAAACACAAAAACAAACTGAAAACGAAAGAAAATTTCTCTCAGAGAAAATGCTTTAGAGTGTTGAGAAATTGGGTTCAATTGATTTAGGGTTTTTGTGAGTTATTCAACATAGATTAAGGTTAAGGATGTATTATCGCAAACTTCGATCGAAAGGGCAAGGAGCTGTTCGCTATGGTAAGATATTAAGTCTACCTTTTTAAAAAATTTCTTTCGCTCTTATTATTTATCATAATTTCGGTTTAGGTTTGCATTTTTGTTTGATTCGATTGATTTTGTGTTTAATAAGGTATTGTTAAAGGTTACTTATATTCTGATAAATTAGTTTTGTGACTTATATAATGATAAAACTAACTTGGTTTAGTTTGTAAATATTCTGATAAGTTTGAATGTTGTTTAGGGTTTAACTTATTGTTTAGTTTAGGGTTTTAGTGGTATAAAACTAACTTTGAATATTCTGAGGACTTTGAATATTCTGATGAAACCGACTTTGAATATTTTACTGAAATTGACTTAGTTTTTATGCTTCGGTGATATAAAACTAACATTGGACTAGTTTATGTTTAAATTATTATTTAGTTTTGTGCTTTAATGGTATGAAATTGACTTTTGTGCATTAGTTTAGGTTTAAATTATTGTTTAGTTTAGTACTTTAGTTTTGTTATGTTACTGTGCACTTTAACATGAAAGTGCCTTTAAATTATGTGATGTTAGTTGGATTATTTTAGTTTAGTTTAATGTGTATGTCTGATATTTGATTATTTTAATGAGAAATTATTGTTTAAGTTTGATATAATAGTTTAATGTGCACTGCTTTTAAAGTTCTATTCACGTGATGATTCATTAGTTTAATGTGCACATTTTTATTTTTTTATTGTTCTTCAGAGACAGATTCAGAGCTATGCACAACAATTATGCATCACGGGGGTTGTTTTGTTGAGGATCCTGCATTTAGGTATACTGGAAATTTTTTTGCTCATTATGATTGGTGTAGAATTGATGGAATGAACATGTTTGAGCTTGCTGATATGGTGTTTATATTAGGATATAGGTGTCCAGTCAAATTATATTGGAAAATGGTAGAAATTAATCTAACTAGAGAATCAATCAGGCAGTTAAATACTGACCAAGATGTCCTGAGTTTGATAAACAATATGCCTAGGGACCACTACCTAAATGTGTACGTAGTGGAAGAATTCATTGTATATGGACCTGACTTAGGGCATAATGACTCAAATGACGAATCTGAGTTAGGGCAGCATGACTTGAATGATGAATTTGAGATTGGTGAGGAACCTAATTTAGGACATATTGAGAATGTGTTTGTGGAGTCTGATAATGATTCTGATTCTGTGTATGTTGAGTCTGCTGATTATGATTCTAGTTCAAACAATTTTGAATCTGTGTTTGTGGATTCTGATAATGATGTTGGTGAGGAAGAAACATGTATTGAGAATGTGGCAAATGAAGTTGAGAGAAAGTATTGTAGCATAGGGTTATCTGATTTAGAAATTAGATCTAAAGTGGTGAGTGATAGTGATAGTCAAAAATCTGACTCACTAAACAGTGTGCATGAGTCAGACTCTAAGGATCATAGGTTTCCTGAATTCAACAGTACTGTTGATATGATTAACCCTAGGTTTGAAACTAGTTTAGTTTTTGCTGATAAAAAGATTTTGAAAGAAGCTGTAACACCCGTGTTTTGGGGTTAGGAGTTAGATGCGTGTGTTTGGTTCGAGTCGTCAAAAATCGATTTTATTTAACTTGACCTTGGTTTTAATTTAAAGGAGATTAAAATTAAAGGAGTGGCATTTTTGTAATTAAATTGAAAAGTGGAAGACAACCTTTTTGATTCAAAAAGAAAAAAAAGTTGTCTTCTCCCTCTTTACCCATTCCAACATAAAAATCAACCCAAACCCTCTCTAAACCCCTAATCCACTATTCCATTTGATTTTTCCATCATTTCAAGAGCATTTCGAAGGTAATTTCATATTTGAGTTCTCCTCATCATCCCCATCATTTTCATGGTCTTAGATTTCAAAACCACCACCATTTGCATTTTTCAAGTTTAAGGAAAGTTTGGATTTTTAATGGGTTTTTCACTTGCATTTGGTTTGTTGAGTTGGGTTTTGAATTAATATCACTTAGTTACATTAAATATCTAAAAATGGAAGGATTTGGGGGGAAATCCCAAAGTGGGTTCTTGAAGTATTTTTCAAAGTGTCTAAACTTGAGTTTTTGATGTGTTTTTGTGTTGGGTTGAAGGGCTGATGGTATAGGGTTATTAGGGAAGTGTTTTGGAAGCTTTTAGATGTCATTTGGGTGTTGGAAATTTTGGTTTTCAGCTGGGTATTTGGGGAGCACGAAAATGGGAGTTTTGTGGTTAGTTTGGGTTTGAATTTGTGAAGCTTTGACATGTGATTGTGAGTTGGGTTTGTGACTGAGTTTAGCATTGAATTGGTGAGTAATATTTGTGTTTTGATTGGTTAGAAGCTAGAGGAAACATCGGAGAAGGATAGGGATCAAATCCGGGAATTGAGGAGGCTTGACTCACTTGCTTGGTTTGCTAAGGAAGGGTGGTGAGTAAAACTTTAAATTGATTTAAAGTTGGTTCAAGTGTGTGTAGTGGAAGTATTGGAATGAGCTTGGTAGGCCATCCCAAGGTAGAAGTTAAATTGGTAGTTTAACTTCTTGTTTGTTAATGAGCTTTAGATGCCTATGCCTATTTTGATCTTGTGAAGTATGAATTGACTTTGTATGTGTATACATTGTTGTGTGTGATGATAATTTTATGATATAAATGATGGTTGTTGTGATGTGGTTTAAAAGTAATTGGCACTAGTTAACTTACCGGGTGTAAATGATCAATCATTAGGATTAGTGTGCACACGGTTGAGTCAAATTCGCGAGTGGCCTTGATGGCGTTGAGTCATCAAGGAGGAGTACAGTGAGGTAATATTCCACCAGAAATTTATTTATATATACGTGATGATGAGTGGAATCCCATCCGTAGGGCATGTGGTGATGAGTGGAATCCCACCCATGCAAGGTCCGGTGATGAGTGTAATCTCACCGAGGTAATGTTGTTGTTGAGAGTAAATCCGCACATCCGAGTAAACTAATAGTGGCCAATGTACTTGTTCATATGGTTATGATGTTGAGGTATTTGATTTATATTGATGAGCCTAATATGAAGTAAGATGCCATATATATGACTCTCGAAATGCTAGCTAGGTTGTTATGAGATGCCTATGTATGTTGTGTGTAATGTAAGGATTGCATGCTTGAACCCTGCATTGTCGTTGTTTTGGTTTTTAGAGCATCCTCACTAAGCTTCTAGCTTACGCTCTCATTTTCGATAATGAAGATCAGTAGCTTGGAGTTAGCAAGGAGCAAGGCGAAGGGGGCATTCCAAGTTTGTAGTTGCTCAAGTATGACTTAGTAAATAAAGTAGTAGTTTAGCAATGGGGCTACTATGTGTTTTGTATGAGCGTTGTATGACTCATAGATGTTGATGATGTTTATGTTTGCTTGGATTTGTAAACCATGTTAAGTCTTGATGAATGCTTGTGTTGATGAGGTTGTTTATGTTGCTTTGGTTGTGTATGCAAACCCTATATATGATGACTTGTGCCATTTGGCCTTTTTGAGCTCTTAAGCATGCCTATTTATACAATATTTATCCTTTGTGTGAATGCCATGTGTAGATGCCTTGTTAATCATCTAAATTGCTCTATATGCTAATTCTTGGTTGTAGTATGTTGCATGAATGTTTGTATGTGGCTAGGGAAGTCCTAAAATGCATTTAGAGTTGGGTCTTGTATCGTTTTGCTGAAATTTGGAGACTTGCAGTGCAGGGCGTATCAGTACGCCTAAGGGCCGTATCGATACGGTCTTGCCTGTAGGACTCAGTTTTGGCTTGGCGTACCGATACACGGGGGTGTATCGATACGTTCTTTGCTCACTGGAATTCTGAGATTTTGGTGAGTTTTTGGCGTATCGGTACGGGGTTGAGGCGTATTGGTACGGTTTTACCTCGTTGACCACGAGATGTTGACCGAGAAGGGCGTATCGATACGCTCAAGGGCTGTATCGATACAGTCTTCATGTGTTGACTGAAGGGTGTTGACTTAGTCAAGGCGTATCGATACCCTTGATTGGTGTATCGATACGGCCTGCCCTGTAAGTGTAAAATGAACTGTTTAATGTGTGGTTTAGGTTCGAATGTGATTCTTTCTTGATGTTTTCCACTGACGTGATCACTTAGGAATGAATATGCCTATAGACAAGATTAAATTAAAAGGAATTTTCTAGGGTTGCTAACCGAGGGGGAACCTTAACGGGTTTTGCTTCGGTTTTCCCCGTGTATCCTACTCGGACCGGTCATCCGGCCAGACCGGGACGAGGGGGTTATATTTGTTGGTATCAGAGCCTGAGGTTACCGAGACCTCGGGCAGGTAAGTGAGGTAAGCTTGATGCGTTAAGCAATTGTTATGTTTCGGTGTATGCCTTGCCATGTATTCTTGTTGTTTGATTGCTCATATGGTGTTTGGAAGCATGATTGTTGCGTTTGGTGTGGTGTCGAGTACCCATTGCTACTTTTACTTAATTTGAAAAGGTTTTGTAAAGGAAAGTACTTGAGCACAGTTGGACCCTTGCCTTTGCTAACTTAATCCTTATCTGTTGTTTGTTGTAGTTACTATCTTGCTAGCTGTATCATGAGACCACGAGGGAGGCCTAGGATGGTTCAACCGGAACCACGGGCACAAGCTCCAGGGATTTGCAGATTGGTGGGGCACAGGCTCCTTAACCTCTTCCACCTCCTCCTCATCAAGAGGGATGCGAGGCGGGAGTAGGACCTCAAGTTGGCCAAGGACCGGCCGGAATAGATTTAGCTCCCCTAGTTCAGGTGATAGCCGGGGCTTTCCAGGCTGTAGTGGCTGGGGGTCAGGCAGTGGCACAACCCCAGGGAGAGGGTACTGGTTTGCCATTGGAGAGACTCCGCAGTTTGGAAGGTGAAGAGTTTAGAGGGTCGACACCGGAGAGGTCTGAGATGTAGTTAGAAAAGATCGTTCGTATTCTGGCACAGATGGGATGTACCGGGGAATGCAAGCTAGGGTGTGTTATATCTCTACTTCAGGGTGATGCCTACACTTGGTGGGTCACCATCACTATGGGTATAGAAGAGGTTGAGATCACTTGGGAGTTCTTCGAGTCAACTTTCCGTAAGAAATATCTGGGTCATCGATATCTTGATGAGAAGAAGAGGGAATGTATGGCTTTGCTTTAGAGGAGTATGACTGTGACAGACTATGAGATCAGATTTGTCAGGCTGAGTCAGTATGCATCCGAGCTTGTTCCTACTGAAGTGGAACGTTGTAACCGTTTCCGCTATGTGTTGAATGAAGAGATCAAGAGGTACACTTTAGCTTCTGACTACACAGATTTTGATGTCTTGGTCGCTAGGGCCAAGGACTTGGAGCACAGTTTGGGCTTGACCAAACGATCTGGTGGTTCTAGTTCTGGGAAGAGATCTAGTGACTTTGATAGAGGTGATACCAAGAGGCATCGGAACAACCGGCATCACTATGACCATAGACGTGGTGGAGGTAACCACGGTAGGGGCCAACAGTACCAGAGGACTGGTGGGAGGTTGCCCACGTGTGCTAGTTGCGGGAGGAACCACACCGGTGAGTGTTGGGGGAATTTCCACTCGTGTTGGGGTTGTGGAGCTAGAGATCATATTAGGTGTGACTGTCCACATCAGGTGGGGCAGGCACCAGTTCAGGCTCCTGCTAGAGCCAATGACTTTCAGAGAGGCCGCGGGCGCGGTAGAGGTAACTTCCAGCCGAGAAATGATGGCCAGAGGAACTTAGCGCATGTAGTTGCAGTCCAGCCAGAGGGCGGAGGTCAAGCCAGAGTTTACGCTCAGCGTGGGGATCAGCATGACACAGATGTGATCGCAGGTAACTTTTTGATACAGTCTTTGGGTTTGCTTTCTTTGATTGACTCCGGGTCTACACATTCTTATATTCTGAGTGAGCATGCAAAGTTGTTGAAATTGCCTTGTGAAATATTAGAGGTAGAAGTTAGTGTTACTAGTTCTTTTGGGGACACGGTAGTAGTTAGGAAGATGTACAGAATGTGTTCGTTGATGGTTCAGGGGCATGTGTTTCCAGTGGATATGATGAAGCTACCCTTTTATGGCTTTGATGTGATTCTGGGTATGGACTGGCTCACTAAGCATAGAGCTAGGATAGACTTTGAGACTAAGAGGATTTCTTTGAGACTCACAGATGATTATGAGATAGTGGTGGTAGGTGAGAACGTGAAGTTCTTATCGAATGTGGTTTCAGTTCTAGAGGCTAAGAGGTTAGTTGAGATGGGTTGTGAAGCATATTTGGCCTATGTAATGAATCCAAACATGAGTGAGGTTAGACCTCAAGACATTCGGACAGTGTGTGACTTTCCTAGTGTGTTTCCGGAAGAGTTGCCGGGTTTACCACCTGATAGAGAGGTAGAGTTTTCTATAGAGACTTATTCAGATTCAGCTCCTATTTTGATTGCTCCGTATCGTATGACACCGAAAGAACTGAAAGAGTTGAAGACTCAGTTGCAAGAGTTGACAGATAGAGGCTTCATTCGACCTAGTTCTTTGCCTTGGGGCGCTCCAGTTTTGTTTGTGAAGAAGAAGGATGGAAGCATGAGAATGTGTATAGATTACAGACAGTTGAATCAGTTAACGGTGAAGAACAAGTATCCGTTGCCGAGAATTGATGATTTGTTTGATCAGTTGAGAGGGGCATCAGTCTTTTCAAAGATTGACTTGAGATCAGGTTACTACCAGCTAAAGGTAAAAGAGGTTGATGTACCGAAGACGGCCTTTAGGACTAGATATGGTCACTATGAGTTTTTAGTCATGCCTTTTGGGTTGACTAATGCACCGGTTGCTTTCATGGATATGATGAATAGGATCTTCCATCAGTACCTAGATCAGTTTGTAGTTGTCTTCATAGATGACATCTTGGTGTATTCGCGTACCGAGGAAGACCACGACCGACACTTGAGGTTAGTTTTGAAGACTTTGTTAGATAATCAGTTGTATGCGAAGTTGAGCAAGTGTGAGTTCTGGATCCGAGAGGTAGTCTTCCTAGGGTATGTGGTGTCAGCCGATGGGATTAGAGTTGATCCGAAGAAAATAGAAGCTATTGTTGAGTGGAAGCAACCGAAATTAGTAACAGAAGTTCGTAGCTTTCTAGGCTTAGCTGGATATTATAGAAGATTCGTAGAAGGTTTCTCGAAGTTAGCCGCTCCATTGACATAGTTGCTTCAGAAGAGTGTTCAGTTTGAGTGGTCAGATGCAAGACAGAGAGCCTTTGAGAAGTTGAAAGAAGCTTTGACCCAAGCACCGATCTTGATTCAGCCAGAGTCTGGGAAAGACTATGTAGTTTACAGTGATGCTTCCTATGTAGGCCTAGGTTGTGTTCTCATGCAAGACAAGAGAGTAGTGGCTTATGCCTCAAGACAGTTGAAGACTCACGAGCGTAACTATCCGACCCATGACATAGAATTAGCTGCAGTTGTGTTTGCTCTGAAGATTTGGAGACATTATTTGTACGGTGAGAAGTGCACAGTGTACACAGATCACAAGAGTTTGAAGTACATCATGACTCAACGAGATTTGAATCTCAGGCAGCATAGGTGGTTAGAGTTGCTAAAGGACTATGATCTTACGATTGAGTACCATTCGGGTAAGGCCAATGTGGTGGCCGATGCTTTGAGTAGAAAGGTAGTTGTAGATTTAAGAGCCATGTTTTCTAGATCGAGCTTGTCTGGAGATGGTGGCTTGGTAGCCGAGCTTCAGGTTAGACCTACTCTAGGTCAGTTGATTAGGGAGAAGCAACTCTTAGATAGATCTTTGGCACCTCACGTGCAAGATGTAGCCGAGGGTAGACCTTCGGACTACAGTTTCGGTACCAATGGGGTCTTGTGTTTCAAAAATATGATAGTTGTGCCAGAAGACAGTGACTTGAGACGTACGATCTTGACTGAAGCGCACAGTATTCCGTTTGCTATGCATCCTGGAAGTACGAAGATGTACCGAGATTTGAAGAACGCGTACTTTTGGGTTGGTTTGAAGAGGGATGTAGCCGACTTCGTGAGCAAGTGTATGGTATGTCAGAGAGTGAAGGCGGAACATTAGGTTCCCTCAGGTTTGTTGTAACCATTGAGGATTCCGGAATGGAAATGGGAGAATATCACCATGGATTTTGTTTCGGGTTTGCCTTTGACTCCTACGAAGAAGAACTCAGTTTGGGTTATAGTAGATCGTTTCACGAAGTATGCTCACTTCTTGGCAGTCAATACGAGTTATACATTAGATAGATTGGCCGATCTGTACATTGGTGAGATTGTTAGACTGCATGGTGTGCCGAAGTCTATTGTGTCCGATAGAGATCTGAGGTTTACAGCTCGATTTTGGGAGTGTCTACATACAGCTTTGGGTACCCGTTTGAATTTCAGCACGTCTTATCATCCTCAGACCGATGGTCAGTCAGAGAGGGTTATACAGATTTTAGAGGATATGTTGCGTTGTTGCATCATTGATTTTCAGGGTACATGGGAGAAGAATTTGCCTCTAGTTGAGTTTGCTTACAATAATAGTTTTCAGTCGAGCATTCAGATGGCTCCGTATGAGGCCTTGTATGGTAGGAAGTGTAGAACTCCTGTTTGTTGGGCCGAAGTGGGACAGAAATTGTTACCTATGCCCGATTTGCTCAAGGGGACCACCGAAAAGGTGAAATTGATTTGCGATCGCTTGAAGGCAGCTTCGGATAGGCAGAAGTCCTATGCCAACTTGAAGAGGAAGGAAGTTGAGTTCTCAGTGGGTGAGAAGGTGTTCTTAAAAGTGTCTCCGTGGAAGAAAGTAATGAGATTTGGCCGAAAGGGGAAGTTGAGTCCGAGGTACATAGGACCGTATGAGATTGTGAAGAGGGTTGGCCCAGTTGCTTATCAGTTGCGTTTGCCATCTGAGTTGGAGAAGATACACAATGTGTTTCATGTTTCGATGCTCCATAAGTATAGGTCAGATCCATCACATGATATGCCTGTAGAAGAGATTGAATTGAATCCGGATTTGACTTATGAAGAAGAACCAGTTGAGATCCTAGCTTCTGACAGTAAGGTGTTGCGGGGTAGATCGATTGAGTTAGTAAAAGTACAGTGGCAACGTCGAGGGGTGGACGAGGCCACTTGGGAGAGGAAGGAGGATATGGAAAGGCAGTTTTCGTATCTCTTTCAGTCAGGTAATTTCGGGGACGAAATTCCTTAAGTGGGAGAGAGTTGTAACACCCGTGTTTTAGGGTTAGGAGTTAGACGCGTGTGTTTGGATCGAGTCGTCAAAAATCGATTTTGTTTAACTTGGCCTTGGTTTTAATTTAAAGGAGATTAAAAATTAAAGGAGTGGCATTTTTGTAATTAAATTGAAAAGTGGAAGACAACCTTTTTTATTCAAAAAGAAAAAAAAAAGTTGTCTTCTCCCTCTTTTCCCATTCCAACGTGAAAATCAACCCAAACCCTCTCTAAACCCCTAATCCACTATTCCATTTGATTTCTCTATCATTTCAAGAGCATTTCGAAGGTAATTTCATATTTGAGTTCTCCTCATCATCCCCATCATTTTCATGGTCTTAGATTTCAAAACCACCATCATTTGCATTTTTCAAGTTTAAGGAAAGTTTGGATTTTTAATGGGTTTTTCATTTGCATTTGGTTTGTTGAGTTGGATTTTGAAATAATATCACTTAGTTACACTTAATATCTAAAAACGGAAGGATTTGGGGGAATTCCCGAAATGGGTTCTTGAAGCATTTTTCAAAGTGTCTAAACTTGAGTTTTTGATGTGTTTTTGTGTTGGGTTGAAGGGCTGATGGTATAGGGTTATTAGGGAAGTGTTTTGGAAGCTTTTAGATGTCATTTGGGTGTTGGAAATTGTGGTTTTCAGCTGGGTATTTGAGGAGCACGAAAATGGGAGTTTTGTGGTTAGTTTGGGTTTGAATTTGTGAAGCTTTGACATGTGATTGTGAGTTGGGTTTGTGAATGAGTTTAGCATTGAATTGGTGAGTAATATTTGTGTTTTGATTGGTTAGAAGCAAGAGGAAACATCGGAGAAGGATCGGGATCAAATCCGGGAATTGAGGAGGCTTGACTCGCTTGCTTGGTTTGCTAAGGAAGGGTTGTGAGTAAAACTTTAAATTGATTTAAAGTTGGTTCAAGTGTGTGTAGTGGAAGTATTGGAATGAGCTTGGTAGGCCATCCCAAGGTAGAAGTTAAATTGGTAGTTTAACTTCTTTTTTGTTAATGAGCTTTAGATACCTATGCCTATTTTGATCTTGTGAAGTATGAATTGACTTTGTATGTGTATACATTGTTGTGTGTGATGATAATTGTATGATATAAATGATGGTTGTTGTGATGTGGTTTAAAAGTAATTGGCACTAGTTAACTTACCGGGTGTAAATGATCGATCATTAGGATTTGTGTGCACACGGTTGAGTCAAATTCGCGCGTGGCCTTGATGGTGTTGAGTCATCAAGGAGGAGTACGGTAAGGTAATATTCCACCGGAAATTTATTTATATATACGTGATGATGAGTGGAATCTCATCCGTAGGGCATGTGGTGATGAGTGGAATCCCACCCATGCAAGGTCCGGTGATGAGTGTAATCCCACCGAGGTAATGTTGTTGTTGAGAGTAAATCCGCACATCCGAGTAAACTAATAGTGGCCAATGTACTTGTTCATATGGTTATGATGTTGAGATATTTGATTTATATTGTTGAGCTTAATATGAAGTAAGATGCCATATATATGACTCTCGAAATGTTAGCTAGGTTGTTATGAGATGCCTATGTATGTTGTGTGTGATGTAAGGATTGCATGCTTGAACCCTGCATTGTCGTTGTTTTGGTTTTTAGAGCATCCTCACTAAGCTTCTAGCTTACGCTCTCATTTTCGACAATGCAGATCGGTAGCTTGGAGTTAGCAAGGAGCAAGGCGAAGGGGGCATTCCAAGTTTGTAGTTGCTCAAGTATGACTTAGTAAATAAAGTGGTAGTTTAGCAATGGGGCTACTATGTGTTTTGTATGAGCGTTGTATGACTCATAGATGCTGATGATGTTTATGTTTGCTTGGATTTGTAAACCATGTTAAGTCTTGATGAATGCTTGTGTTGATGAGGTTGTTTATGTTGCTTTGGTTGTGTATGCAAACCCTATAAGTGATGACTTGTGCCATTTGGCCTTTTTGAGCTCTTAAGCATGCCTATTTATGCAATATTTATCCTTTGTGTGAATTCCATGTGTAGATGCCTTGTTAATCATCTAAATTGCTCTATATGCTAATTCTTGGTTGTAGTATGTTGCATGAATGTTTGTATGTGGCTAGGGAAGTCCTAAAATGCATTTAGAGTTGGGTCTTGTGTCGTTTTGCTGAAATTTGGAGACTTGCAGTGCAGGGCGTATCGGTACGCCTAAGGGCCGTATCGATACGGTCTTGCCTGCAGGACTCAGTTTTGGCTTGGCGTACCGATACACGGGGGTGTATCGATACGCTCTTTGCTCACTGGAATTTTGAGATTTTGGTGAGTTTTTGGCGTATCGGTACGGGGTTGAGGCGTATCGATACGGTTTTATCTCGTTGGCCACGAGATGTTGACCGAGAAGGGCGTATCGATACGCTCAAGGGCTGTATCGATACGGTCTTCATGTGTTGACTGAAGGGTGTTGACTTAGTCAAGGCGTATCGATACCCTTGATTGGTGTATCGATACGGCCTGCCCTGTAAGTGTAAAATGAATTGTTTAATGTGTGGTTTAGGTTCGAATGTGATTCTTTCTTGATGTTTTCCGCTGACGTGATCACTTAGGAATGAATATGCCTATAGACAAGATTAAATTAAAATGAATTTTCTAGGGTTGCTAACCGAGGGGGAACCTTAACGGGTTTCGCTTCGATTTTCCCCGTGTAGCCTATTCGGACCGGTCATCCGGCCAGACCGAGACGAGGGGGTTACAGAAGTCATTTGTCAATATGGAAGGATAAATAAGTATAATATGAAATTCAAGAAAAATGATAAAAGAATATTAGTGGCAGCATGCAAACCAGGATGTCCATGGACAGTAAGGGCTTCACCAATGAATCCAAGTAACCAGTAGACACATCATGGCTGATTAAAACTTATGTTCCTCAACATAGATGTGCTAGAGACCTTAAGAATAAGCATGTGACAGCTAAATGGATTGCAAAAGAGTACTTTTAAGTTTTTGGAAGATTGCAATTATCCACCCACATATTTAATGAAGGATGTTTACAAGGACCACATTGCTCGTGTGTCTCTCACTAAATGTCTGAGGGCCAGAGATTATGCCCTTGAGCAGATAATGGAAAGTCAGAAGCAACAATATTTGAAGATATATAACTATCTTGCTGAGCTAAGGCATACCAATCGAGGGACCACTACCATATGCTACTTAAATAAGTGTCTCTTTCAGAGAATGTATGTTTACATGCAAGCATGCAAAGATGGATACAAGGCTGGATGCAGACCAATTATTTATCTTGATGGATGTCACTTAAAAGGATATTATGGTGGGCATATTTTGGCAGCAGTTGGGATAGATGCTGATGACTGCATTTATCTTATTGCATATGCATGTGTGGAAAGTGAGTGTGGTGACTCTTGGGCATGGTTCTTGGACATTTTGAAGGGTGATGTGAATATTACCAACTCTTATCACATCTCTTTCATGTCTGACAGACAAAAGGTACATAATATAATATTTTTCAATTTTTATTTCTTATTTACATGTTTTTATGACTAACAAACAAATTTGGTTTGTGTTTACAGGGGCTTGTGGATGTTATTGCAGAACTTTTTCCACATTCTCAACATAGGACACGTGTTAGATATTTGTATACAAACTTCAAGTCTGAAGATTGCAACAAGGGAAACATCTGAAGGATCTTTTCTGGAAAGCTGCAAGATCAACTATTGTTAAAGAGTTCAAAGACACATTGGAGGAAATTAAATTTGTGTCATCGAAGCTTTATGATTGGTTGGTCAAGATCAATCCTGACCAATGGTGTAAGTCTTTTTTCACAAGTAACACCAAAATTGACATGTTGTTAAATAACCTATGTGAATGTTTTAACAAGGTATGTATTATTTCCTAAATAATGTTTGAACTAATAATTGATATATACTAACATTTTATTTTATTTATTTATTAAGTTTATACTCGAAGCAAGGGACAAGCCTATCCTTATCATGATGGAAACCATAAGAACTATGATCATGCAAAGGATCGCAAAGAAACAATCACAAGCTGAAAAATATGTTGGGCTTCTCTGTCCCAAAATTCAGAAGAAGTTGGAGCTTACAATTAAACTATCCAATAGGTAATCAAAACTGATTTCAATTAATTTTTAGTTTACTTACTTAAAATTTGTATGTCATTTTCTTACTTCAAAAATAATGTAGGTGCTGGCCTAGAAATGCTGGTGGTTAACAATATCAAGTTGAATGTGGATATGACAACCATCATGTTGTCAACATGCAAGCATTAACTTGTACATGTAGAAGATGGGATGCAACCATGTCGTGTCAGTGATGCTGTTAATTGGAGTTAGACCAGAATCACATGTTGATGAATGTTACACCAAGACAACACAAAAAAGAATATATTCGAACTTCATCAACCCAATTAGAGAATCAAATCAGTGGACTCCTCAAAATGGATGTCAACCTATATTGCCCCTACCATTGAGAAGACTACCTGAAAGACCTCGTAAATCAAAAAAAATGGAATCTGATGAAACTGCCACTGCTTCCACAAAGCTGAGTCGAAAATATGTGAAATTGAAGTGTACTAAGTGTGGCAAACCTGGTCATAATATCAGAACTTGAAAGGGTGAAGTGGGTGGGAATAAAAGAAATGTTCGAAGGGTAATGTATTTTTGCTTATTTCTTAGTTATGAATTTATTTTGTTTTCTTCATAACATTAGAACTTGTTTCCCCTGTTTTATAGGTTCCCACAACAAGGAAACAACCTTCATATGTTCAACCTCAAACTGGTCAACCTTCATCTGTTCAACCTCAAACTGGTCAACTTTCAACTCAGTAATTTCAAACAGCAACCCAGCAACCCAGAATGCTAAGGCAGAAGCTACCTATAAAGAGGAAGGAACCTACAGTCCAGCAAGATTCAAGAAAAAAACATACAAGGCAATCAAATGCATTCACAGTTAGATGGATGTCAACGAACACTCAAGATAGTGCTGGTACAACCTCAGACACAACCAGAAGCAATGTTACAAACACTAGGGTGGACTAGTGTCATGAAACTGTCTTTAACTTTTTGTTCCCAGTAACTCTTTTGAAAAATACCAAGTATTAGTTCAATGGCCAATTAACTCTTTTGAATAGGCACAAATCTTTTTGTTGGGCATATCTCATTTTGTAGAAACATTAATGCTTTAATACTTTGTTGGCCACATCTCATCTTGTAGAAACGTTAATGCTTTACTATTTTGTACAAGCATTATATGGAAATAAAAATCTTCATTACTTTAACAAAAATTTTCATAGCCAAATGCATTATATGCTGGAAATTATGTTTTATAGCCAAATGTAAATACAAAAATTCACGATGAAGTCAAACCCTTAAATTTCTATTACTTTAACAGTAGTTTTCTCATAAACCCATACAAATTACAAAAAGTTTTCCCACAAAATTTCTCACGAGATTTTTATTACTTCAACAATTACAAAAAAATTTCCCACAAGATTTTTAACTTCTAGAACCCTTAATCCCCACAAACCCATACAAATTCCCCAAAACCCCAAAATAAAAATTCAGAACCCTAATCAAACCTACATAAAAAACCATAATATCAGTACACACATAGCCAAACAAGCAATCCAAAACATTCGTTCTTTTTTTCTTCCCTCTTCGATTTTTTTGATTTTCTTCAACAATCTAACAATAACAATTCTTTCTCGATTTTCAATTTCTGAATTACACCACAGAAAAAATTTACAATTACGACCAGCACCATACTTGGAGCAGCCGAAAAATCTCCTACCCGAGTTAGCATTACTCCATGATGTTCTGAGATCAGCGTCCACTCCACAATCACATTTCGAAATCTCTCTTCTTGAGTCCATCTTTCAGATTGGCTTCCTTCTTTCCTAGATAAAGTTTAGAAGAAGAAGAAAAATGAGATTGAGTTTTGTGGGATTTGGTCCTCTGGTTAGGACTTTTTAAAGGAGATTTTTTTTAAACTAATATTTTTAATGACATGAAAATGTAGTATAATAAAAAATGATTTTATCTGAACCTAGTCAGCGTATTAACGTCCACGTAAGACGTCCGTCAATTTTTTAACGGAATGAGACCATTTTGTATGTAAATTTTAGTTAAGGGACCAATTTGTAATATTTGATAGTTGGGGGATGCAAAAAATAATTAAACCATAGTCGGGGATCATTTAATGTAGTTTACCCAATAAAAAAATAAAGGAATTGTCAAAGAAACTTCATCAATGGCTTTAGCCGACACAATTGCAAGAAAACTCAAAGTCTTTGGAGTCAATGCTTGTTATATTATCCATTCCATCTCATCTGGGCTTCATTTCCTTGAAAACCATGGCATTGGCAGGAACCGAAGAACATCACCAGCAGATGCTGGAGGTTGAAGAAGGATGGGCAGTGATTCAACATGGAATCCACAAACTGATTCAGCTCATAGAAGGCGTTGAAACCCAGAGTTTTTCATCCCAAGATTACATGAATTACTACACGTATCCTTTTGTTTAATCATAAGGTCAATAGCCGATCGATCGAGTCTTAGTTCAGTTGATATATTCGAATCAAATTTTAAAAACCATGGGGTTTCCTTGACTTATTGCTAGAGCTGTGTATACCATGTGTAAGCCTAACCCTACCGGTGGAATCTGTGAGGTATTATATGACAAGTACAACAATGTTTTCAAAGACTACATCAATAGCCATGTTTTGCCATCGTTGCAAGGGAAGAAAGATGAAGCTTTGGTGAAAGAAACTGAGAAAAGATGGTCAAATCACAAAGTTATGACCAGATGGCTCTTTAGATTCTTTCACTATTTGGACAGATACTTTGTTCCTAAAAGGAAGGTTCCTCCACTCCAAGAATCTGCTCTTTTATGTTTCTATAATCTGGTCAGTCCTATATTCTTTTGCATATATTCGATATTGTATTTTTAAGGTGTTTGCGTTCTATTCGTAGAGAGTCACATGTGTGAAATGCGAGTATCTGTGTGCGAAAAGATTCGACTCCGTAACTTTAAGTTAGTGCTACTTAAGCCTATGGGGTCAAATATTTCCATATACAGATGCTCGCATTTGGGGTCTGTGACTCTATGGTTCTCTGCTCAAACATCCTTTAACGGAGTATGAGAGACAGAATTTTATAATGAATCGAACACAAACACCTGATCCGTGTTTAGATATACGGAATCCTTCAACAATATTCAATGCCAAATCAAATGTTCTATCTGTATGCATATATGTTGTTTTGCCAAGGTATTTGGAGAATTCAATAATCAAATCAGAGATGCTGTATTGTCCCTGGTATGATCAAACTTCTGCGTGCATGCATTTCTTCTGTATTTGAACTTCTTGTTTTCGATCTCGTTGCGTTTACGACTTTTTAAATGTCGTAAAATCTTACAACGATTGTGAGTATCTATGTAGATGTTGGGCAAGGCTCAATGAAATACTATGAACGAGACTTTGAAGAGGCTATGTTTAAAGCAACTGCTGCATTTTATTCCACCAAGGCCCCTAACTGGATCAAAAACGAATCTTACAACGATTACATGCTTAAGGTGCGGCCGCGGACATGTTTTCAGATGTATTTGAATCCCTGTGTTTCTCCGGGATTGATCAGTTTTCTGCAATTTTGATGATGGAAATTTAGGTTGAATGTTGCTTGAAACATGAAAGAGAGACAGTTTCTTGTTATCTACGGAACACAAGCCAAAAGAAGTTACTCGAGGTTTGTCACTGGTTTCTTTTCTTTATTTGGCAGTACTCATGTCGGATACATGTCCGATGTCCAAGTAACATGTCTCTGTTTCTTACTTCTTTTTCTCATTTTTCAAATGGCTTCAGATTGTTGAATATGAAACCAAATTGAAAGAGAAGAAACAGGTTGATGAATCTCCCGGAGGATGAGAAGAAACATGATCCATGTTTGAGAGAACAGAGTTTCCTGTTAATCTTCAATGTTAAATTTCTTGTTTGGTTGCTGAGAAAATGTAACAATTGTTTCAAGTCACAACATTGTTTGCTTAAAGTTATGGTTTTTAAGGGGAATCCGAATAACATAGTTAATTATGTAATCAAAGACGAAAGGACATGCAAGTTGCAAGGCCAATTCCATTTTCAATCTTATCTGAAGCATAAACCCAAGAAATTGCAACTTTCAACAAGAATGGACATAATTAATCAACCAAAACCATGTATGATTGAAACTAAAATAATTTTCATTGGGACAAAAAACATGGCACAAGAAGGAAAAACACAAACCACAAAAATATAATACGAATACAAAAACATATGAAAATCTCATATAATGCAAATATTAAACACTCAAATCCAAGTCTGAGTACCATAGCCACAGTTCTCAGAAGAGATGAAAACAAGCCAGAACAAGAAACAAGCACCAACAAGCTTCCAAAAGAATATAATGTTCAATTCCAATAGAATTTCGAGGAAAAAAATTGTAAACAGAATAGAGCTGTTAGTGGATAAATTGATTAGTTCTCGACACTACATCAGTACTCAACCTCTTGAAAATGGTTGCCTAATGAATTCCAAACTCTATATATTCTTTTACTCGGACGGAAACAATGAAGCAAAAAAAAAAAAAATAGTACTATATGGAACCGATATCTTACATAGAATTTCGAATCCTTAGCTGAACAAGCTAGAATTTTCCCTCCTTGCAAATCAATCTCACTTTATACACATGTACACCGAGGCAATAGGTTGTTTGTGACCGACGTCTTTGCTTGTTTCCGAATGCAGGTCTAAGTAGGCATCTTTGTCACCTTTCTTCTCCAATGCACATCGGGGTTATAAACCGAAAAATGCAATATTATATACAGGGGTAGCTTAATCTCTAGCACTAACTAACTAGAACGGCTTATGGCCTGCGTAGCCTGCTGAACCAAAGATATAAATTCATCAACATCTTGAAAGCTGAAATCAATCACTTTTTTAACAGAAGCAATCCACTCTATATTTTGTACTTCTTCCAGAGATGAAGTAGCAGCTACGAAACATGTTTGGGATTTTCTTGTGGCCTCCATTGCAAAACTTGCATCCTGTGTCTGCAGAACATTAACATATTAACACATTAACCTAATTGAACCGCCCAATCAGCTAGCATAGACATTGAAAGATAGAATTCTTACCAAGTTTATACAGATTATACTGGGTGGTTACCTATGACCATTACGGAATGATTCTGTAGCTTTATTTAAAATAAAGATCATTGCACAAACTTCAGATCTTATTTATTATTTATTCTTTTTTTCCAAACTCCATGACAGACAAACTCTCAAATTAAGAAGGAAAAGGCATTAAGCTGACACTAAAATCTACAACAAGCTTGGCCAGGCTGTTAGCACCAATCTATTAGACAGTAAAGAAAAAGAGGTGTGTCAACTTCCTGTTTTAATCACATAGCAGAGCTATCGAATGATCCTTAAAAAAAATTAAAAAAAAGTTAGTTCTACTGCCAGCAAGTTAAGAAAGACCTACACCACCAAAGAACCCTGGTCAGAAAATGAAAATCTATACTGCATGGCCCATATAATTGTCTTCAACTACGAAGGAACATTCAAGTAGAAAAGAATATTTTTATAGGCATAATCATTGCCTAATAAACTAAGAGAGAGAGAGAGGAGGGTGGTGGGGAAGATTGGCACTTTCAGACAGAATTAACTTACAAAGTCAAGCAGCCGGCTGAAACTTGGGCGGTTTCTAGCAACAACGGCATGGGTTCCAGCAACATGTGAAACATTACCCTTGGCTAATGGAGCCTTATCCACAAATGCTTGATTATTTAAGTTATTATCAACATCTGATACAGAAGATGATGGAGATTCACCTGAAAGAGGCCATTTGAAAAGATGTTGGGAGGTATTTAATCTGAGCATTGCAACATGAAAGTGAGACTGCTAATTAATATGGAAGAAACAAGTTTTGCAACTGATGTTGCACCTTAACCAAAAACAAAAAGCATCTATTTACAGTGAATATTTTATGTTAGATTCTTTAAAGCATGATATGCAATAACAATTGGGGCACTAGCCCAATGAGGGTTCTGTAGGAAGGGAAAACCAAATATGAAATATTTACATGGCTTCAAATGGATCCTAAAATGACCAGGTGCACTGCTGACTGCCAAATACACAACTCACAGTCGCAAAGCTCCTGCCCTAAAGATGACACAACTTATATTGCACATAATTCGCATTTTAAAATGGAACATCAGAAAATAGAAATACCATCTAAAGGGGTTTGCTCACGGGAAAGAAAAGCCCAAGTATTCCTCCAATGACTTCTTACCTTGGGGGACCATCGGTAGAGTTGCTTGCAACTCTTTCAGGTCTCTGCTGCTAGAAGAATGTTTGCAGAACACAACCCTCATGTACGCTACCTGCACGCATTTATAGGCCAAAGCAGCAGCAGCCATTTCTTGGCATTTTTCATATTCTTGGGCACACATTCTGTCAAATTGGGAATTTCAGAATAGAGAAAAATATAGGGATATATCAACCCTCATACTGTAAATTTAAACACAAAACATCTATTCAAGTTCAAGAAACAACAGTTTCCCTTCACTTTAGAAACATTCACTTACTCGCAAAGTTTAGTGGCAATGCTGTACACTTGCATTTGGTTCATGTCTCCGAGGCTACCACTCTCACTATTGCTGGTCTCAAGAAGGGCAGCAACACCAAGAAACTTAAGAGCAGCTTGGAAGTAAATCTCATTGCTTTCAAAAACAAAACCAGAACTCTGAAAATGGACAATCAAATGGTAGTAATAATTAGAATAACAAAACCATTTCTGTTATAACTTTTATGAAAGCGGCATATAAGGAGAAAATCTGAAAAGAAACCTTAAGACGATCGGCATAATTTCTAAGTCCTTTAGCATCATTCAGAGCATTTGTTACTGTCAGGCAGGAGGAATTTTCTCTCACAGTACTGCAAGCATTCTTGCTGCTAGCTTTTCCAGGCTGTTTTAAAGCCTTCGATGCATCGACGATGGAAGAGCCATTAACTTGAACCTCATCAGAGACGACTACCTGTTCTGCTTCTGGGACTGTTCGATGACCTTTTTTCTCTTGCCAACTTTCAGTTTCAGAACGCAAGGACGATTTTGGCATTCCGCTTCTTACCTCTACTTGCATTACTTTAGTTTGACCACTAAAATCCTGGATCACATTTTGCTCAGGGGCATTGTTCCCCTTTTTGCTGCATGGAGCAGCAGACTTTACATCGAATACATCATGCTTTATATTCGGTTGGGTCCCTATTCTACTATCACTTGACGGTTGTCCCGAAGGATTCCTCCTCCCAGAATAGTTCTTCTCATCCTCTCTACATTTCATCTTATCTGCAGCAGAACTTTTATTTTCTTTTGTCTGTGATGTAGAAACCTTCTTAGCTTTCTGAGATAATAATGCATTGCCACTATGGGAACGTTCTACAGTTTGCTGTGCATTTTCAGCAGAATGAGAATCACCATTGAGCACATGGCTATTACCTAACCTAGAAGAAGGTTTACTTCTGATGCTGATTTTGCAAATAGAATCTTTATCCCGATAATCCAAGGTAGAAGATTTATGGGATCCAGGGCTAAAATCAACAGACACTTTCTCTTTCATTTCTGTACCAGATTGAGCAAGCTCAAGCGTACCTTCCCCATTCCAACATCTTCTAATATTGCCACTTGAAGGAATGCCAGTATTTGCAGCAACCTTCCCAGAACCAGCAGTTGATGCACGCTTTTCAGGATATGAGGTCCTCATTGGTGATGAAGACACCGATTCAACTGGCGAACCCCTTACTTCTTCAAAATTGGCTCTGGTTTTACGAGAACCGGAAACCTTTGAAGAACTAGAAGTTGCTGCTTTCGGAATTTGTCCAGTTCCAGAATCCCTTCTTGATGAATCAAGGCCATCCAATTCTTTTTTATTTGAGGACTTTTTCTTGTGCTTACTTAATTTCTGGTTCCTATCAATACACCGGACTTCTTCAATGCCACCAACCAAAGGATCCATACTTGTCCTGTTTGGTGTATCATCATCACAATCATTTTTATTGGACTGCTTCCCCTCAATCTTAGAAAACCGTAACTTCTTTTCATTCCTAAAACCACTCTCACTACTCTCTTCCTTCATGCATAACTCATTCCCATTTTGACTGTCCTGCCAGACATCCAATTTCCTTTTCTTCACAGAACCCCTTTTATCACATATTCTCATGTCTAATGACCCACCATCTGATGATGCCTGAGTTTGATCCACAAGTTTCTTCACAGAAGCTAATGTTTTTTCTTTAATACCATGCTTTACATCCCCAGAATTAGAACCCCCGTTACAATTCTGCACACTTCTTCCATTTTCTTGAGTTGGCAAGCTAGAGCTTGAATTAAGGCCCACCCTTCTGTGTTCTAAGTTAGAACTGTGAGGTTTATCGGTAGCGTATTCTAGTTCTGTTTTGCTTTTCTTTGAACCTTCATATGCATAAGGACCAGACTCCCTCTTGTTTTTCCTCTTTGCTTTCTTGGTCTCACCTACAATCAAACAATCCCCAAAATGAATAACAATAATCGCAATTTAAAAGTCCAACTCCTATTGAATTTCATGATGTAATATCAACTAATACCTCCAACTAGAAGCCTTTCTTTCTCTTCAAAGGTGGATTTCTTCATCACAATTGATTCAACAGGGGCCTCAATCATGTCATTCAGGTTATTACTTTTCAAAGATTCCTGCTGTTGCTTTTTTTTAGAGTTTGACATCTGATTCAGGCCACTGCTACCCGCTTTCTGCACTTCCTTAAGACCACGGTTCTTCTTTCCTTGAATGGATAAAGCCTGAGAATTGAAACTAGAGTTGTTCCGATCAAGATGCTGAGGCTGAGCTGAAGAAACTAATGGCATACTTCCATTTGCATGATTTTGTGGGTTATTTTGATTCTCAGCAACTGGAACCTGGTACAATGCATTGAGGGCTTTTGTCGTCTCATCCTCACTAATGTCACACCGGTTCATTCCTGGCCTATACAATGATTTCAACAACAGAAATCAGCAAAAGGAAACTATAAATGCATATGTTCACACACATGGACAATGCATATATACATGTACCTATTATTCAGTTTCACCAGGTTTTTCTAATTATTTGCAAGGACCATGTGCACACAAAAAGATAGACAGACACATAGCATGCGCTCAAACAAAAAGACGGATATATTCAACAAAAAGTTTATTAGATATATATCTAAATAACTTACAGCCAGTTAAGCATGCTACACAACCACTTCTCAGGGAGTTGTTCTGGTCTAGTATCAAAAGGTAAAAGTCGCCACTTGTGACAACGATCACACTGAACCCAATTTTCTTCTATGACTACAGGAGCAGTTGCAGCTGGTGCAGCTGTCTGAGAGGCAAGCCTCTTATCATCGAGGTGAGGAACCACATCTGGAGCATCCACTCTTGGCAGCTGGTTATTAACCATTCTACCCCTAACTTTTACCTTTGACTTATCCAAACAGCCATTAGGCTCCGTCTCAAAATCCATTGGACCATAATCTTTTGGCTTATTCTGAAAATGCCTCATTGTTGGCTCCATTCGGCCACTTTTCTGTTCTGAATTTGTTTCCAGTGCATCTCTATGATTATCTTGGACCTTATTAATATCCTTATGTAACTTCAATTTCAGAATCTTATCTTTACCCGTAGAAAACCCTTGATTAGAACTAGTAGTATCTTTAAGGGTCACACCCACATCAGGTCTCAAGCTTTCCTTCATCGAATCAGCAAATTCTCCAGTATTTTTGCTAGTTTTTGACTTCTTGCCCTCAAACAATGTCTTTTCCTTCTTGGAGGGAATACTTATTTTATTTTGTACACGAAATGTGGCTATCTGACCAACCTTTGTTTTTGAATCTTCCTCAAGTTTTAAAGGAGCAGACTTTTGGTAGCATTTGCTTCCAACATTGTCCCCAAGGTCGAGCGAAGCATTCTTATTGGAATTATCTACACTTTGTTCCCAACCATTTTCATCTAAACTAGTCCGCTTATCCCGTTTCTTTTTCTTGCCACTCGATCTGCTCCTTCCAGATATTGACTCCAAAGAATCCTCCTTCGCAGGGTCAGAAGAAATCAATCTACCCCTTAATGCATTCTGAGAAGGTTCTGCAGAGACATCGCAGACCCTGGCGGTGGCTTCCATAGCAATATTCACAGAACTAGATGGAGCTGTGTGTTTCAAGTCATTGGGAAATGACTCCCCTCCAGAAATCTTAGTTGTGTGCTTCTTTTTTATGAGCAATGCCTTCCCACTCTCAACATTCATGCGGTTTCCCTGCTTTGATTCCACCAACTCTTCACTTTTCCTGATTAAAAATTTTGTTTTCTCATGTAATTGTTTTCTATTACCCAAAACGGACTCATCTATTGACATGGAAGGATGTTCTTGACATGCCCTAAGCAATGGTATAGATTTATTTTCACTAGAAGGTCTTTCATTTTCCTTTCTTAATAAGCACAGGAGACTGTCATGAAGAGGAGATATGAGCACACCACCAGGGACATGATTGGAAGTCATAACCTGTTTAGAGGCAGAAAAAATCAATCCATCCTTCTTTAGTTCATAACTTCATATGCAGATCTGAAAACAACCAAAAGAAACCTCTACCTGAAGAATTTTAGTGGGTGATTTGCTAGTGGTTTCTTGAGATACCATTAATGTTCCTCCACTTTCATCAGGACTGTTCCCCAATGACGATGATGGAGAAAAATCCAGCCCGAGACCGCTATAGATTGCAGCAATTTTTTGTGTTTTTTTATCAGACCCCATTTTGATTCGAACCTTCAATGTCTTCTGGTCACTTGGAATCCCTGCTCTGTTAAAACTCTCATCCTTCAAGGCAGACTTCTCAGCAACTAGAGCAGAAGTCAAATGTGAATCATGTTTAGCTGCAATATTGCCACTTGGGCAGGAAATGTTCCCTGGTCTCCAAGTCGGGGGTGCATTTGGAGGAGCTTTCAGATTCTGAGATGCACCCTGTAAGGTAACACAATCCACAGCACTCAAGTAAACTAGAATTTTATTAAGTTTTCAAAGCAACAGCTATGGACATCTTCCGAAGAAATGACCAAACTATAGCAAGGATATCGTCCATATACCTCCGTAGAGAGATTGCTGGTTGACCCTGCTATGCTGTTGTTTTTTTGTGGTGTCTTCGGACATGATAATCTTGGAGGAGAGCGCTCATAGGTAGGTAAAAATGAGCCATATCCACCGAATTTTGCCCCTGAAAAAAGGCCAAATCATCATCTTCAACGAAAAACATTAAGCTTGTGATATAACTAAAAAAAATTTAAAACAGAGATCAACCACTTACCCAAATTTTCTGCAGAAACACCACCTTCAAAATCTTTTTGAAAATGTCCCAAAACATTTTTAATCTTCTCATCCTTAAAGAAATAAAATACCATATTACTATCAGAACACAGAGAATTTTGAAAGTTAATGTAAATTAAAACTGGCATATAGACCAGATTGAAGAACATCTATAACAGTCACAACAAACAAACAGTTATAAGCATCTTGAAGTTCATTCTTTTCAGGAGCTTAACAATAACAAATGAACTAATTGTAGTTCAGGATTTCAAATACATATTAGATCAAATAAATTAAGAAAACAAATAAAGCCAAACACATTTAATTGGACATCAGCAAACAGTATCAACATTAAAAATTCCAAAATGTTGAGGAAAATTCGGAGATCATACAGGCAAATTTCTGCCGAGAGACAACACAAGTGTTTTATGAAGTTCAGCTTATCATTTACTTTCTTTTCTATGTCTCAGCTTTCGCAAACAATATGTCAATAAATTATTAGTAGCAGAGTAACACGACCACAAACTTTTAATAAATGAAAATGATTTGACAACGGTGTATCTAGTTTATCATTATCAATACTGTCAAATTGCACAACTAGCTATAAAACTTCACAGAGACATTAAACAGTCTTTTTGAAATATATTCTTTTAGTTGTTTTTTAACATTCCTACTGATGAAAAATTAGCCTAGATAACCACTCAGCATGCAAAAGAAGTTAAAAATATCATCTAATTCATCAACATTCGCCATCATCACTCTTCTGTCATTTCTCAACCAAGAAATTGTATTAGTGAATCAATGTTCGTATACCACAAATAAACTCAAACCTAAAGCCTCATAAAACTCGAATGCATGTAGAGAGCCACAACTTATTCTGATAAGTACATTGCACATTATGCTTAAATCAAACCCAAAAGTAAGCATAATTTCAAATTAACCATGCCTTGCAACAAGGCTTAATAGAATTGCATTGCCTACATATCATAAATACATAAAGAAACACTAAATTCAGCCAAATTGCTAGCCAAAACGCAAATGCCATTAACTAAAGCACAATTCCAAGTTCCAGAAAGAGAAAACATTGGATTATTCTTCAAAAAAAAAAAGACCCTTACAATGTAAGAGAAGGCGGTATCAGGGTTAATATTGTCGTCATCATCTTCATGAAAGCAAGCTTCTCCTTCTTCAAGCTCGGAATTTTCATCCATCTCCAAACCCATCACCCCTCCAAAAACCCTAACCCTAACGTCGCAAAAACCTTAACCCCTCAAACTCCGCACCTTTCCGAAAATCCAACATCACCAAAATTATAAAAAAAAACGTATATGAATAATGAAGCAAAATATTAAAAAAACCAACAAAACCCACAGAAAATCTTTCAAAACGGACGCGAATCCTATCGAATTAAAAGAAGAAAAAAAGAATATTGCATAAGCAATCCCTTTTAACATCAATCAATTTGACAAAATCCGTACATTAATATTTTTCTCTTTTTTCTAGCTTTTTTTTTTCTTTTAACTCACAATCAGAGAGATATCGATGATCAGACGATGGAGATTGTAGTGATTGACGAGTGGCGCCGACTCAGGATTGACTCGTTCCGCGACGCGGTGCCGAGTTCGTTTTACGGTCCCTTTCTTTGGTTCCAGAAAATTTTGTTCACACTTTCGTCTGAATGATTAAAAAATAAAAATATTTTAAAAATAAATAAATAAGGTTTTCCTTTTTCAGGTGTGAATGAAATTCCGTTGATGGCGCGTGGGAGGCAGGAGCGTGGGAAAGTTGGGCACAGTTTGTAACTGGTACAAAAAACGACAACGTTTTTATGGGGTTTTTCTTGTGGTTGCGTATAAAAAAGTTCCTATGATTGTAACTATACCGACCTTTCACATTTTGTGGACACGAGGGAATCTTTTTTGTTTTTTCCTTCCATATCAAGGCAACTCTTTCCTTCTAGGGTTTATAATAAGGGTGAGTATTCAACCGGACCGAGTGAAATCGAAACATGAGTTGATAAATTTTTATTTTTATTTTTTTAATAAAATTATAAAATTAAAGTCTAGTAAAATTATTTGAGTTTATGTTCAAATTTAATTTGTAAATGTTTATAATGTTATGGTACTAATTAGTTTCAAATTAAATGATTTGTTATAACTATATGTGATATACACAAATATTTTTTCATATTTTTCATATGCGATATAGATATATTATGCAGAGTTGAGGGACTCAACTCGAACTTGAAAATTGATCCACTAATTACTAAAAATTTTAAGTTATTTGAAACTCACTTTATAACTTTAATTTTCTTTTCAATTCAAGTTTATAAAATTACAATTTAGACCAAATAAAAAATATTTTTTCAAGTCGCGTCGAGTTTTGTTCATCTCTATCTCTTAATATCTTTGCTAAATTTCTCTATTAGTCCATGTATGATGTAAAAGTTTTAGATTTGGTTTATTTATTAATTTTATCAATTTTGGTCCTTGTTTTTTATTTATTTTCGGTCTTGAAATCTATCAAGTCAAATTCAGGAATAAATTTAAATATTATGTTTATTTGTTATTCTCCAATTTCGTCATTTTAATTTCATGGAGTTAAAAATATTAATTTACTAACAAGAATTAGTCAAAGTGGTAAGCAGTTTGGTATCTCTTAAGTAGGTCTCGAATTCGAGACGTTTGCGTATACAAAAAATCCTTACTGTGAGACTCACCTACCAAAACTAAATATGCAATACGAGTCAATCTGAATTAGTTAGGGCGAAGCTTTGATAACTAGAAGGACAACAACACATAATGTATTCAAATTGATTTATCAAGTCGAACGAGTAACTCAACTTTAGACAATTCTATGCAAGTAATATAAGATACTATGACCTCACTTTGATGAAAACGAATTGTAAATTGGCCTTAAATAATGTTTTTGGAATGCAATTGAATTAAGAGAGAGAAAGGTAAATAGGCATAGATTAGGAAATAAAAATCCTCTACATTTTTAGTGTTTTTATTTATGTCCCGTTATTAAAAAATAAAATTTAAAAGCTTATGTTATATTTTAGGGTAAAGGGTTTAAAAATTAGTATTATAGTGTAGACTTTAATTTTTAAAGTTATAACATAAACATATACACTAAAAAGATATCTAGGATTTTTGTTATAGATTAAGTTGCTTTGTTTCCTAGTAAAAGATGGGATTTGCTAGCTTCTTGTGGAATATAAGCTCAAGAGTGTTGCTTAAATTACCATCCACAACAAGAAAGCCATTTTTTTCTTTGGATGGTGTTTATTTTGTTGTAGTGTTCAAATTATTATTTAATATTATATATTTATATATAAATTGATGTCTATATTATCATAAATTTTGGGTAAATGTTATGGGTAATTATATAATGTTCTAGCGGTTGAAATATTTTGTTTTCACAATCGTCCTAATTTTAAGAGTTAGATTTTACTTTGGGTTTATAGTTTAGGGATTTAGGTTTATATGACCAGAATTTAGGGAATGTGGGTTGAATGTATAGTTTAGGGTTAAAATTTAGGGGTTATAGGTAAAAACCTAAATCCTGATCATGTTACCCTAAAACCTAAACCCTAACCTATAAACACTAAACCCCTAAACTAGAACCATAACCCCTAAAATTATGACGCTTGTAGAAATAAAATATTTCTACCGCCAGTGCATCGTATATTTTCCCAAATATTATTAGTCAAAGTATATTAATTTAATTAAAAATCATTTAAAAAGGAATATAAAAATCTATCACGTTAGTTTAACATTTGTGTAATTGTTGTGAATAAAATAAAGAAGAACAAGAATAAGAACAAGAAGAACAAGGAGATGAGAAAGAGGGAGATTTGTATTATTCTCAAAATATAGACTTGTATACAATGCCTTCCATGAATCATCTATTTATAGGCATAAGAAGTACATAATACATTAAACTCTAATTCATAGAGATAATATTCCTAATAATAAATAAATCAAACTCCTTTGATAAAGTTCTAATCATGATAGACATCCACATAGATAAATATTCATAACACTCCCCCTTGGATGTCTATGAAGATAATGTGCCTCGTTAAAACCTTACTAAGATAAAAACCCAGTGGGAAAAAATTCTTTAGTGAAAGAAAAAGAGTACACACATCTTTGATACGCATAACATGTTGCCTCATTAAAAACCTTACCAGGAAAACCCATTGGGACAAAACCTCGGTTAAGGGAAAAATAGTGCAACGCGTATTTACTCCCCCTCATGCAAACATCACAGAAGATCTTTGAATCTTCATAATTTAATCTTGAATATCATTTTTCTAAAGATCGTGAGGGATGAAACTTTAGAGTAATATGTTCCATGATGTATCCACTTTCAAACTGAGATAAACATCTTGCATTATCTTTACACAAGATAGCTTTTATCATATCTTGTAAAAGTAAATCCACATATCTTTTGGATATGTTGGGTCAATGGTCTTAGCCAAACACATTTTTTTGGCTTGCCTCGTTCATAACAATTATTTCTACGACATTTGAGGAGGCATCAACGAATGTTTGAAGATCTAAATGTAATGATCTTTGTATAATCATAGATATTTCTTGACCAACTAATATATAGTGCTTCAAGACCAAGAAAAAATATAATTATCTTTATTCACATCCAACAATCTTACAACTATTGGGATACTCAATAGATATGCTCTATTCATATTGAATCTTCTTTAAGATTCTTTCAGCTTATGTCTATTCATAGACAAAAGAAATATATAAAAATGCTCGATCTTCAGGTCGAGATAAACTTGATGTCAAGATTCAAGTACTTGTATTGAAAGTACTTCATGAGTTTCCAATTTGAAGCTCTTTAGGAGTTCTAAAATTATCATAATGGATCTTGATCCAAACTCCTTTATAAAATACATAAGGAAATCTGATCATTCTTATAGTATTTTCTCAATTAGTATTCACTAAGGCGATTATACCAAATGCGCCAAAAATATTCATGAGACATGTCTAAATAAATTTCCTCAGAAATTTCCAAATGCTTATAGCATTTTAGATCCTTCAAGGATAAATATGGATCCACAAATAATTAGACGCATGTAAAATTTTCAAAACTGCCAAAGTAATTGCATCCACCATGAAGTAATTAAAACTTTTCATAAATCATAGTTCAAGTCGTATTTACGACTACTTATTTGTGCCTCACTTGCATTACACCTTTAGGTGTTTGGAGTGCTTGTCCAAATACTTCTATTTTAGAAGTTCAAAGCGTCTTTCAACATTGGCCAATTCAATATCTATACTTCCGGATAGATTTTATACAAGATCCTCGATTTCTTTCTTTACTTCTATAGAAGTATTTTATGTAAAATTGTTTGTAAAATCGTTGTCGACAACTTTCCAATTTTCTGGTTCCATTCTCGTAATGACATAACTCATCGAGATCTCTTCAAGATTTCAATCTTTATTTCAGGTACCTGAAACTCTTATAGAGTTTTATTATTTGTTATGTCTTGGGTCTCTTCAGGAGCACCCGCCTCCAATATATGACTATCTCATATTACTTTCTATTTACGAGAATTTTGATCATTGGAACCATTTCAACTATCATGCTTCAGGCATGATTTACATTCTCTCGCTCTAACATGTAATTTAAACTTACATCATTTCAGCTGGTATATGAGACTTAATTACTCTCATTGGGTCAGTAAATATGTCTGGCAGTTGACATGTAATAACATGAATTATCTTATGAACTTCTAGTTCATATACGAGGATCTGGATAATGATAATTCATTTTCCTTTATCCAACTGATTATTATCTCCCCCTGATGTTGAGAAAAATCATGTCATAAATGATTCTCCAATTAATGTTTAAGAATTTAAACATAAAAGAAGACTCGTACTCAATATATATTCTCAACCCTTTTTACTTGCCCATTTTGTGCGTTATGGTGGAGCAATTCAACTATATATTGCACATTCAAAGATTCAAAAAATGGGAAATATGACTTCTGACCAAAAGTCAAATCATAATGGGGAGTTTATTATAACTCGTTGGCTTGATGCGTATAAGTGTTGCTATATGGAAATACCATATAAATATTAAATGTTTTGTTCTCACGGTTTAGCTATTAAATAGGAGGCATCCAATTAAAAATTTGTTAAACCGTATTTTTTCATAATCAATAGGCTTTGTAACAACCGATATAGCCTAAAATATAAACCCACTAGCTTTTCAAGACGAATAGTCTAATTGCATAATCTGAATCTTTTTAGAATCAATCTTACAAACTTCTGGTTGTAAGTCGATAAAACAATGTAGATGCATCTACTAAAATCATATAAAACTTTCCACATTTGTGGATATATGGGCCCATATTTCGTTCAGATATGCAAGACATACAATCTCAACTTCAGTACAAGAACTTTAAGTTCTAATTCTTTTGGTAAGTGGGATCATTTATATCCTTTGAGAACAAAGAACACAAGAACTTCATGTTCTTTTAGTAAGTGGAATTTAATCAATTCCTTTAAGCAACACAAGAACTTCACATTCTTTAATAATTGAAATTTAATCCATTCCTTTGAGAATAAGCACCATAAGAACTACAGGTTCTTTTAATACATGTGCATGTAAATCTCAATAATTTATGCACCATTATTGATCAGGATGGCCTAACCGATCATGCCAACTATATATATGTGTATATATCTCTGAATTTGTAAACTTCTTGTTTACCATAACATGTAATTCAATCTCACTCGTACATGTCTAGTACGACCATCAAAATTGTTCCTTTAAATAGGAATATATTTAGCTCTTTCGGAGCTTTCAATTGAAATTATCTTTTGGTAGCAATATATAGCTCTTCTAGAGCTTTCAACTGACTTTTTGGCTACCATAACTTATATTCATATTGGCTTATTTCAAATGCCAATTGATAACATATGTTATCTATAATTCCCAAAGGGATAGTTTGCGAACTCATATTGCTCTCTTTATGACTTTGACGAATATAACGCACTGTGAATATGGAATAAAGTTCCATTTGATAATAACATATTTGTTCAACCAGAGCCTTTTGTGATATTAGTACTTCCGGATATAGTACTCACATTATTCTCTTGCATTTTAATCGAGAAATGCATAATTGTGCACCTTTCAAAATGTGCTTTGTTTCATTTACTTCAGGTAATGAAAATATGTACTTTGTATCATTCACTTCGAGGAATGAAAAATATAAAATATAGCACATCATATCAAGTCGATTATCTATCAGAGATAAACTTTCAAGTGTTCTTCCGAAGTATTGATATTTTAGTACTTTGAGAAATACTACTCATATTTCCCCTTGCAATTAAATGGGAAAATATTTCTTATGCTTAAGTACAATATGAGTACTTGCATTATCTGCTAGGCATAAATAGCCACAATTCTAGGCATAAATAACCACAATTCATTGTATATTTTATTCCAGAAGTAATCATATTCTTCAAATAATAAATTAACATTAAGCGTAAATAAATAATATGTGAAATAAATAAACATAAAGCAAACTAACATAAATAAGTAATAAATAAAACGAATTAACATAAAAAAATAAATAAATAAATTATTCCTTTTAGAGGTTATAAGGGAAATAAAATAAATGATAAATTATTCCCTTCAAGGGTTATGAGAAAATTAACAATATCCAATCGAGTTAGACCAATATGTGAAACATATGTTTTAATTTTGATATAACTAAAAACCTAAGGACTAAAATGGAAATATTAAAATAAATTTTAAAGTCCTTAAAAATCCTTATATTTTGTTAAAGACCACTTCATAGCTAAAACCAAAGACTTACAAAATAATTTTTTAAGTATTTCAAAGTCAAAACAGGGAATTTTCAAGCCCCGTTTCGAAACGGCCCAAGGCGTTTCGAAACACTTTCAGTTCGATGTGCACCTGTTCCGAAACGAGTATCGGAACGGGTCAAGGCGTTTCGAAACGGTATGACTCGTTTCGAAACTGGTCTTCATTTAAACGAACAAGGGCAACGGCTATAAACTGAAATTTGAAAATAAACAAGGCGTTCCGAAACGGGCTTAGGCCGTTTCGAAACACCCCTTTGACAGTGGCAAACCTGTTCCGAAACGGGCAAGGACGTTTCGAAACACCCCTTTGGCAGTGGCATAACCGTTCCGAAACGGCCCCTAGGCGTTTCGAAACGGGCTCTCGTAGACGCTCCAACGGCTATATTATTTGAAATCCGTTCCGAAACAGGTGACCCCGTTCCGAAACGGTAGGCGTCTGGAAGCTGGAAAGTTGTGAGAAAAACACCCCAACGGCTCTATTTTTCAGCCCATCACCCACAACGGTTAGAAATCAACAAGAGGCTATAAATAGACCCCAAGAAGCTCCAGCAATAATCAATCAAGCTACAAGTATACATCCTTTCATCAAATACAAGCATTTGTGTTGAAATCCCATTTTTATCTAGAAACCCCAATTGTATCCCTCATTTACATTTTTGTTCAATTGGGTTGAGTGCTTGATATCGGGCTATCATTTGTATTGAGAGATACCTTATTAGCCACCAAATTTCTTTGTTCTTTTGTGTGAGGATTGGGTTAATTTTTGGGTAGAAAAATTAACCGAAATTGTAAAGGTTGCCTCCTTGTCCTGGAAAAAGGGGACGAACAATTTAGTGGAAATTGTTGAAAATCCTTGGTGAGACTAAGGTAGTGGATGTAGAGTTCGGTTGGTGAACTTGAACCACTCTAAATTCCCGTGTCAATATTTTTAGTTGCAATTTCCGTTACAACATCGTTAAAATTCCAATTCACCCCCCCTCTTGGTTATTATCATTCGTGTGATCCACTCAACAATTGGCATCAGAGCTTAACTCTTTGAGGATTAACAACCACAAGAGGAGATCCTTGGAAGAAGTGTGATCATCATCAAAATATCAAGAGATGGCATCAACCTCCGCTCCCGGCATGTACGACTCACAATCCACCACAAAGCCTCCTTTCTTCAATGGTGAGAACTACTCATTTTGGAAAAATAAAATGCGTCTATTTATTAAATCAAGTGACTACCTTGTGTGGGATGTCATTGAGGATGGACCATATATTCCATTGAAGCAAGATGTTGATGACAAGATGGTGCTTAAAAGAAGAACGGAAATGAGTGAAGAGGAGAGGAAAAAGATCCAAGTAAATGATAAAGCTCTCCACATGCTATTTTGTGCTTTCGGTCCGGATATCTACTCAAAGGTCTCATCAATTGAAAGTGCCAAAGAAGTGTGGGACACTCTTGAAACCACCTATGAAGGCACCAACGATGTCAAAGAAACTAAGATTGGAATTCTCAATCTTAGTTATGAAAATTTCAAAATGGAATTTGATGAGACGGTGTCAAAGATGTTCGATCGATTCTCCACAATTGTAAATGGTCTAAAGGGCTATGGAGAAGTTATACCGGAAGACAAACTTGTCCGAAAGCTACTCTATTCACTTCCCGAATCTTGGGATGGGAAGAGAACCGCAATCATCGAAGCAAAGAATTTAAAAACTCTAAAGCTTGATGAACTTGTAGGCTCTCTCCTTACTCACGAGATCATGAAGCAAGGAAGAGAAGATGAAAGAAAGAAAGAAGAAAAAAGAATGGAGAAGCTTGAAGGGGAGAAAAAGAAAAAATTGGGAATAGCTCTCAAGGCTAAAACATCCCAACTTGATGAAAGTTCATCTAGTGATGAGGATGAGCTTGAAGAATTGGCTATGATAGCCAAACGATTCTCACGCCTTATGAGGTCCAACCGAGGAAGAAAAATCCAAAGGAAAATGGACTTTAAAAATAAGAACAAAGAAGAAGGAAGGGATCCAATCACTTGCTTCGAGTGCGGACAACCCGGCCACATACGTTCGGAGTGCCCTCAACTCAAGAAGAAGGGCTTTGAGAAGAAGAAAAAGCTCAAAGCCAAGCTTGCTACTTGGAGTGATGAGGAGTCATCGGAGGATGACGAACAAGAAGTGGCGAACCTCTGCCTCATGGCACTTGAGGAAGATTCCTCCTTGGTAACCTCTAACTCATCTACTTTAGATTTTTCATATGAAGAATTAAATGATGCTTATGATGAGTTACAAGAGGTATATGATGAATTAGTTGAGAAGTATAGGGAGTCGGTTATTAGAAATAGAAAAATTATTATAGAATTAAAAGAGAAAAATGACTCACTTACTCAAACTAATTCTAAAATTGAGAAAAAGATATTAGGATTAGAAGATGAACTCAAATTCTTTCAAAAAGAAAATATCGATCTTAATAATCTTTTATCTCAAAATAATTGTGAACACCAAAAGGTGTTAAGTGAGCTAAATGAGCTCAAAAAGTCTTTAAAAATTAATGGTAGTGTTAAACATGACATAGGAGAATCCTCTAGAACATACCAATATAAGAAAAAGACTAACTACTACAAACAAAATAACTATCCTAGACATAGTAAAGTTAAAAGAATTAGAAATGTATGGGTTCCTAAGGAACTTGTTAAATCTAATGATATTATTGCTATGTCACCTTGGATTCCTAAGGGAACCAAAGTTTTAGGAACTAACACACATGGACCCAAAATAATTTGGGTACCAAAAACAAAAGTTTAAATATCTTTGTTTGTAGGGGGAGCATTGCTACAAGGCCAAAGCACAAAGTCAAAACTCATGGTACCTTGATAGTGGATGCTCGAGACACATGACCGGAGACAAGAGTCGACTTATGGATCTAAAGCCAAAAAGTGGAGGAGTAGTAACATTTGGTGACAACTCCAAAGGCCACATTGAAGGTATTGGCTCCATTGGTAATCACTCTACTACTCTCATTGAAAATGTTTTATATGTCAATGGTCTTAAACATAATTTATTGAGCATAAGTCAACTATGTGATAAAGGTTTTAATGTTATATTTGATAAAACCGGTTGTAAAATTGTAGACATTAAAACTAATAATATTATGCTCATAGGTCATCGCATAGGGAATATATACATGGTGCATCTAGATGACATACATACATCTCATGCATGCTTAGTTGCTCAAAACGAAAATGATGCATGGTTATGGCATAGGAAGCTAGGACATGCTAGCACAAGTGTTTTAGAAAAACTAGTCTCTCTAAACCTAGTTAAAGGTTTACCCAAGATAAAATTTTCAAACGATAAAATTTGTGATGCATGCTCAAAGGGTAAACAACATAGATCTTCCTTTAAATCCATTAATGATATTTCTACTAGTAGATGTTTACAACTAATCCATATGGATTTATTTGGGCCAATTAGGACTATGAGCTTGGGTGGAAAATCATATGCTTTTGTATTAGTTGATGATTTTTCTAGATTCACTTGGGTTTTCTTTTTAAGTACTAAGGATGAGGCTTTGGAAAAATTCATCACATTTTCAAAATTAATTCAAAATGATCTTGAACTTAAAATTTCACATATTAGAAGTGATCATGGAACCGAATTTCAAAATTTAGGATTTGAAGATTTTTCAAATGAAAATGGTATTAGCCATAATTTTTCAGCTCCTCGAACTCCTCAACAAAATGGGGTAGTTGAAAGGAAAAATAGAACTTTACAAGAAATGGCTAGAACTATGCTTTGCGAAAATAATTTACCAAAATATTTTTGGGCGGAAGCAACAAACACGGCTTGTTATATTATAAATCGTGTAACCATTAGGCCGATTTTAAAGAAAACACCTTATGAGATTTTAAAATCTAAAAAGCCTAATATTAGCTACTTCCACCCTTTTGGATGTAAATGCTTTGTTTTAAATAATGGAAAAGATAATTTAGGTAAATTTGATGCAAAAAGTGATGAAGCTATTTTTATAGGTTACTCTTTAACCTCTAAAGCCTATCGAGTATTTAACAAAAGAACTTTAGTTATAGAAGAATCTATTCATGTTGTATTCGATGATAATCCCCTTCCTAGGAAGGATTCTTGTGATGATGATAATGTAGGAATCACAAATACCTTTGATGGAGGTCAAACTTCAAAGAAGGATGAGATTCAACCAAAAGAAGAAGACACACAAGATCCACCTCTTGAAGCCTTGAGGGACTTGGCTATTGAGGAAAAGGAAGTTAGCTATCCAAGGGAGTTGAACTATGTCAAAGATGGTGAAATCTTGGGTGATCCATCCAAGGGGGTAACCACTCGTTCTTCTCTTAGATTAATGAATCATATTGCATTTATCTCATGCATAGAGCCTAAAAATATCAAAGAAGCATTGAAAGATGATTTTTGGATTATGGCTATGCAAGAAGAGTTAAATCAATTTGAGAGAAGTAATGTTTGGACATTAGTTGATAGGCCTAGTAATCAATCTACAATAGGAACTAAATGGGTATTTAGGAACAAACTAGATGAGAGTGGTAACATTGTGAGAAATAAAGCTAGACTTGTAGCACAAGGTTACACTCAAGAGGAGGGAATAGATTTTGATGAAACCTATGCACCCGTAGCTAGAATGGAAGCCATTAGGATGTTGCTTGCATATGCATGTTATCATAATTTCAAGCTTTTTCAAATGGACGTTAAAAGCGCATTTTTAAATGGTTTTATAAATGAAGAAGTGTATGTCGAACAACCACCGGGTTTTGAAGACTCAAAATTTCCAAATCATGTTTTCAAACTTACAAAAGCACTTTATGGTTTAAAACAAGCTCCTAGAGCTTGGTATGAAAGGCTTTCAAATTTTTTAATTGAAAAGGGATTTGAAAAAGGTAAGGTGGACACTACACTCTTTATAAAAATGTATAAAAATGACATTTTAGTAGTTCAAATTTATGTTGATGATATTATATTTGGATCTACTAATGAATGTCATTATCAAGAATTTGCTAAGTTAATGCAAGGTGAATTTGAGATGAGCATGATGGGGGAGCTCTCATTCTTTTTGGGACTCCAAATCAAACAAATGAAGGATGGCACCTTCATAAATCAAGCAAAATACATAAAGGATATGCTCAACAAGTTTGGCTTGGAGAACACAAAGCCTCAAGCCACTCCTATGAGCTCATCTACAAAGCTTGACAAAGATGAAGGAGGTAAGTGTGTTGACTCTAAGCTTTATCGCTCTATGATTGGATCTTTGCTTTACCTTACCGCAAGTAGACCGGATATACTGTTTAGTGTTTGCTTGTGTGCTAGGTTTCAAGCTAGTCCTAAAGAGTCTCACCTTATAGCCGTTAAGAGAATCTTTAGATACCTTAGAGACACTCCTTGTTTAGGCCTTTGGTATCCTAGAGTCTCAACCTTCAACCTTCATGCTTACTCGGATGCGGATTATGGGGGTTGCAAAATCGATAGGAAAAGTACTTCGGGAACTTGTCAATTCTTAGGTAGTATGCTCATATCTTGGTTCTCTAAGAAACAAAATAGTGTAGCCTTATCTACCACTGAAGCCGAGTACATATCTTTAGGGAGTTGTTGTGCTCAAGTCCTTTGGATGAAGCAACAACTCTTAGATTATGGTGTAAACATAGAAACCATACCTCTAAAATGTGATAATACTAGTGCAATATGTTTAACAAAAAATCCCATCCAACATTCTAGAACCAAACACATAGAAATAAGACATCATTTCATTAGAGATCATGTCTTTAAGAAAGATGTGGTTATAGAATATGTAGACACCCTAAATCAATTAGCAGATATTTTTACAAAACCATTAGATAAAGAGCGTTTTTGGTCCCTTAGGAGAGAGTTAGGTCTAACTAGCCTATCTTGACCTTATTGGGCCTCTTTTCAATCTTAAATATGCTTGATTTTGTGAAATATCATGTTTATATGTTTAGACTCCCAATTTCTTCCATGCATATAGTTAGGGGGAGTATGCTTATGCCTAAATATGTTTTGCCTGCTCATTCATATCATTTATGCATGTTTGGCCTCTTAGAGAATCATTTTTTTCTACATTTTAGAGCCTCATCTGCACTTCCAGGCCCAGGTGTATCGAAACGGGTTAACCCGTTCCGATACGGGTGCCTTAAATTTTGTCCTGAGAGAAGGGCGTTTCGAAACGGCCCCAGGCGTTTCGAAACGTTTTCGGTTCGATGTAAGGGTGTATCGGAACGCGTTCCGATACGGGTCAAACGTGTTTCGAAACGGTCATCCCCGTTTCGAAACGATCTGTCAAAGGTTTTAAGAAGGGTCAAACCCTAGCCGCCCCGTTCCGAAACGGTCATGACCGTTCCGAAACGGACTCGCGGACAGCCCTATTTAGGGCTTCTAAAAGTTCAAAATTCTAATTTTTATCAAACTCTTAAAACCCTAAAAACCCTAACCGACCCCCTTCTATAAATACCCTCTCAAACCCTTTGTTTTTCACAAAATTGTGAGGGGTTTTGCTCTAAAACATATATCTAAGCAAGCTTCATCAATCTTGTGCAAAGATTTCACTCAAATCATCCAAAATCCCAAACTAAGGTAATTTTTCTAATTTTTCTATTTTTTCTTCTTTTTCAAATTATGTTCGAATCATAGGATAGAAAAATTTATTTTTGTATACATTGTATGTTTTTAGTTGTGGGTTATTCGAATCTTGTAAAAAATTTTCAAAATCTCAAAATTTTTGATTCGAATATAAAATTTTTTAACCGTATTTTTTTTAATTTTGTTTTTCAAAAACCTAAGTGGGATTTCCTATTGGATTGATTTTAATTATCAATGCATACACTCAATTTTAAAACTCTTGCTTAATATTTTAGATGGCGGATCAATCGAACAAAAAGCGCAAAGCCGTTCAATCCGGTGAATCGAGCATTCGTCCAAATATCACTCAGCTCTTTCAAAAAACTCTTAGAACTCCAGACCAGCGTGCTCGTTTTGCTTATGTCAAGGACTTTGCAGTTCGTAAGGAAAGAGTTATTGATGTAGAATTCCTTAATTCCGAGCGATTCCTCTTTCGGTATCTTGGTCGTTTGGATGAGTGGGATCTTCTTTTCTTCTTGAGCATCGAAGATATTTGCTACAAAAACATGGTACTCCTTTTCTACTCTAATGCTCGTTTCCTTTACGATGAAACCAAAACCGAGATAGTAGGAATTGAGTCATCTTTATTGGGAAAGAAGTTTGTTATCAATATTGCTCTTTTGGAGTCTGCCCTTAAACTCAAAAATGAGGGTCTTGAAGATGAACGCCATTTTGGCACTTTTACCGGGAAAGCTCTAAATTTAGATGTGCATGATCGTGTGCTTCATCTCATTGTTTCTTGGTTTATTCGACCATCCGGGGGGAAATACTCCCACATTCGAGAAAAAGATCACTTTTGGCTAGAGTGTTTCCGTAGGGGTGAGCGCCCAAATGTCCCTAAAATTATTTTTGCCGAGATTGTCAATAACATTAAGCTTATTGACACAAATGAGTTAATTTCGTTCACCTATGGAGTTGTTTTGAGTTTCCTCTTCCATCATCTCAATATTGACTGTACCTATGACTTCCCGGAACCTCGCAAGACAAAGATTGGAGAATCCTCTCTTCGCAAGTCAGGATTCACTTATGTGAATGGTATTTGGGAAAGGGTTGATAGGGAAGCGGTTCCTCCTCCTGTTGCTCCTCCGCCTCAAGATCAAGTGGGAAACACTGATGCTCTCACTACTCTACTTACCCAGCGATTCAATGCCTTAGATTCTAGACTTGATACTATGGACACTCGCATTGCTTCAAATTTTGAATCTATGGGCAATCGGTTGAAGAACGTTGAAGATGGTCTTCATACTCTTTCAACTTCGCATGCCAACCTTGATCTTTCCTTCTCTACACTTTATGGGCAATGGACGAAGTTTCATCGTTCACAAGCCAAGGACGATGATGATGATTCAGATGACGAGGCTTAGGATGTTTATCATATTAGTTATGCATTTAGGATTAAGTTTGCATCTTTATATTTTAGAACCTATGCTTATGATCTTCTATTTTGGGATTTGATTATGAACTTATTATTTATGCTTTGAATATTTTGATGATATTAATTATGATCTAACAAAAAGGGGGAGAAGATATTTAAAGAGAATTGCCATGCCATCATGTCATGCCACAAAATTTTTTAAACTTTTAAAATTTTCAAATTTTTAAATTTATCTTAAGGTTTTGATCCTTGATTTCAAAAGTCACAAGTTTTAAATTTCAAAACCTATCTTAAATTAAGGGGGAGTTAGAATATCTTCAAAACTTTCAAAATTCTTAAAAATTCTAACTTTGGTTTTGTTATATCAAAAAGGGGGAGATTGTGAAACATATGTTTTAATTTTGATATAACTAAAAACCTAAGGACTAAAATGGAAATATTAAAATAAATTTTAAAGTCCTTAAAAATCCTTATATTTTGTTAAAGACCACTTCATAGCTAAAACCAAAGACTTACAAAATAATTTTTTAAGTATTTCAAAGTCAAAACAGGGAATTTTCAAGCCCCGTTTCGAAACGGCCCAAGGCGTTTCGAAACACTTTCAGTTCGATGTGCACCTGTTCCGAAACGAGTATCGGAACGGGTCAAGGCGTTTCGAAACGGTATGACTCGTTTCGAAACTGGTCTTCATTTAAACGAACAAGGGCAACGGCTATAAACTGAAATTTGAAAATAAACAAGGCGTTCCGAAACGGGCTTAGGCCGTTTCGAAACACCCCTTTGACAGTGGCAAACCTGTTCCGAAACGGGCAAGGACGTTTCGAAACACCCCTTTGGCAGTGGCATAACCGTTCCGAAACGGCCCCTAGGCGTTTCGAAACGGGCTCTCGTAGACGCTCCAACGGCTATATTATTTGAAATCCGTTCCGAAACAGGTGACCCCGTTCCGAAACGGTAGGCGTCTGGAAGCTGAAAAGTTGTGAGAAAAACACCCCAACGGCTCTATTTTTCAGCCCATCACCCACAACGGTTAGAAATCAACAAGAGGCTATAAATAGACCCCAAGAAGCTCCAGCAATAATCAATCAAGCTACAAGTATACATCCTTTCATCAAATACAAGCATTTGTGTTGAAATCCCATTTTTATCTAGAAACCCCAATTGTATCCCTCATTTACATTTTTGTTCAATTGGGTTGAGTGCTTGATATCGGGCTATCATTTGTATTGAGAGATACCTTATTAGCCACCAAATTTCTTTGTTCTTTTGTGTGAGGATTGGGTTAATTTTTGGGTAGAAAAATTAACCGAAATTGTAAAGGTTGCCTCCTTGTCCTGGAAAAAGGGGACGAACAATTTAGTGGAAATTGTTGAAAATCCTTGGTGAGACTAAGGTAGTGGATGTAGAGTTCGGTTGGTGAACTTGAACCACTCTAAATTCCCGTGTCAATATTTTTAGTTGCAATTTCCGTTACAACATCGTTAAAATTCCAATTCACCCCCCCTCTTGGTTATTATCATTCGTGTGATCCACTCAACACAATAACGCCATAAATAAATTTTGTTTATATTTTATTTCATTTATTATTCATGATTATGGATAAAGTCCATAATACTTTGGCGTTTGACAAGTACGAAACCAATGGTTTATATCATCACATTGGTAAAAAGCTTTCACTTCCTTAGAATGTTCTTTATCACTCTTGTCATCCTTATAACTTCGCTACCAGCGGGTAGAAGTATTCTTAAAATGACTATATTTTTCATGTGTATATTCATAGCCTCGACCACGACCACAACTTTTAATGTGATTTTTTATTTCTTCCATAATATAATCTCACATTCACTTCAGAGAATGGAGTAGAGCCAGTGGGCCTTTGAAACCTTTTTCACATATCCTTATCACAGAGAACAAAGATTTAATCCCCGTGCGCTGCATTGTTAAACCTGTCCACAAGGTCCTTTAAAAACCTCCTTTGAGACCAGTAGCCTCGCAGAACGGGATGTCTAGCCAATTATACTTTGATTATATCGAAATTATGTCTCTAACTGAATAATGATTTACCATGTTTGCATTCACTTCAGGGAATGAAACAGATCCAATAATCGCATGGAATAAACAGCATGCTTGCATTTACTTCAGGGAATGCCCCATCATTGATAATTGCATGGAATAAACATCATGCTTGCATTCACTTCAGGGAATGTCTCCCATAAAACTTTTTGGATCAAGAAGAATTTTCGTAACTTGAAATTGGGAGAAGTCTATGGTCAAGTTTTTCAACGAAGAAGAAATATTGCTTTCGAGCAAATATAGACTTTATAATAATCTTCTTGTAAATTCAAAATCATCATGATTTATCGCACTTTAAAATAATAATATAAAGAATAAAAATAAAACTAAAATTTACCGATATTGATTTTCTCTCGTGGACAATGGAGACATAGCATATGACCGAGATAGCTTCTCATAGTCCCTTTATATCACATCTTTTTCCAAGCCATTTAAGCATATCATGTAAAACTCAAAACACGATTAAAAATATTAACTTTTACCAAATAAAATGACATAAATAATAATATGAAAACTATCAAATATAATCATATAAGTAAAAGTATGAATAAGCATACCGCTAATTAACCCTTTTAGGAACAAGAGAAAACACACGTAATTTACACCAAACGCAACCTCTTCGTCTCTGTCGATTCGTCTTTTGGTTTGTGAGAAGCCACAAATTTATCTTTTTCCAATGTTCGAATAAAATCAAACATACTTCCCAAATTTTCAAAAATTAAAACAAAGTTAAAATATAAAGAGAAAGACAATCGATAACTAAAAAAAATAAGGAGAAAAAAAACTTATCTTTGGTTTATTCTATAATCGAATTCTTCCCGGTAACTTCTTTTGAATTATAACGATGAAGACCTCAGTTGATTAGAGTCTCGTGCTGATAACGTGTTGTGAATAAAATAAAGAAGAACAATAATAAGAACAAGAAGAACAAGGAGATGAGAAAGAGGGAGATTTGTATTATTCTCAAAATATAGACTTGTATACAATGCCTTCAATGAATCATCTATTTATAGGCATAAGAAGTACATAATACATTAAACTCTAATTCATAGAGATAATATTCCTAATAATAAATAAATCAAACTCCTTTGATAAAGTTCTAATCATGATAGACATCCACATAGATAAATATTCATAACAGTAATCTTTTTATTTATTTTTCACTGCTAATATGTCTCTACTTATTTTAAATTAGGGTAAACTACATATATGACCACCTTACTATTGCAAAAGTTGTGATCTAATCACATTACTTTTTTTCGTCACAATTAAACCACCAAACTATTTAAATAGTATCAATGTGACCACCAGCCGTTAAAGGTTAACGGGAGGGTGACGTGGCAGTTAAAAAAATAAAGGTATAATTACATATTTAGTCCTCGTTACTTATAAACTCTATCAATTTAGTCCTAATTTTAATTAATAAAATAAATAAATTATTTAATTTGCACAAACATGCCAATGATGGGAATCGAACCCATATATGGGTGATTTAAAAGTAGTGGCTTAGCCACTGCACCAAGCATGTTTCTGTTCTAAAAATAACCTTTTAAAATATATGTTCTATTGTGTACAAAATGAATGACCACCAAAAAATACCTTTTCGGCAGTGAATTCACCGGTGTACATGCCACGTCAACCCTTCTGGGGCTCGGTGATACGTAACGAAAGAAAACAAAGGGGATAACAACTAGTAACTAGATACCCAAATACAGAAAAACAATTGCCACAATCTGAGAACTGAGATTTGGGAGAAAATATTCATCTAATTATTTCATCATATGTTTTAAATCAATTGCAATTCACATCTATATGTTCTTCCCGTTTCACTAGAACAATTTTTTGAATATGTTTTCTCAGACTTCCCACTTTTTAAATAAGAATTACCTTGGAGGCTATTGTACTATAAAAAGAAGAAGACCAGAAAGATGGATATCATCCAAAACTTCCCGAATGCTACACTAAATAGTTTCACTGGCCACTTTATGGGAATTTTATAATCAGAAGGTGGTGGCACCAAACAAAATAAACGCTCTTCAAGTGGAGGGCAGTGTCTCTCTAGCTCTTCGCTTTTGGAAAGATTCAAGTTTCTAGCCAATTTTATAATCACAAAAGTTAGCAATCCTTCCAAAGAAATTACCATCTTATGTGACTTCACCCAACAAAACAGAACCTACAACTTAACTATGAAAATGCTGTCATTTTCCCTTGAGCTTTAACTTTTGTTAAATCGGTCATCCAGTATATCATTCATAAAAATAAAATAAACAAACACAATACTTTCCTTTCAGTTTAAGCTAGCAATAAAAGAAAACAAAAGGCACAAAAATAAATAATATTAAAGGCAATTGCTTAGTGTGAGGCATTGAATTGGAAGTGGGTACCATGGGAAGACGAAGATGCGGAAGATGTTTCAGAAACTTGAGAGATGTAAATGGGAGCATTGTTGCCGAGGAAGAAAGATCCAAACTTTAAAAGCAATGCCACCATTAGTCCATTATCATCTGCCCTGATTTGGAATCAAACGCCGAGCCTAGCGCGTAGCCTCCCATTTCCTCTTTCTTTAGCTTGTTTTTCTACCCCGAGAAGGCCTTGAAGATTCAGATCCTTGTTCCTTGAGCTTCAGCTTGGAGTTCAGAAATAAACCCTGCACTCGATCCCCTTCCAATGGTGTAGAGTTCCAGTAAGTAAAAAACGAGGACTAAATGTATAATTATACTCTTATTTTTTTAACTGCCACGTCACCCTTCTGTTAACCTTTAACGGTTGGTGGTCACATTGATACAATTTAAATAGTTTGGTGGTTTAATTGTGACAAAAAAAGTAATGTGGTCAGATCGCAACTTTTACAATAGTAAGGTGGTCATTTATGTAGTTTACCCTTTAAATTATTTTGCGATTGATATGACAAGTTATTTGTATACCAACTCAATTGAAAAATATTAAATTATAATAAATATTATTATAATAAGATTTTTGTATTTTTCATACTTGTATATCATTTTAAATACACAACTAAAATCTAACTATATATGAGATTAATTAATTGATTGAGTGCTCAATGATATTTATATTATATGAATTCGAATCTTTATATTTATTATTTAGAATACAAAAACTTTGTATTTAATAAAAAAAATATTTATGATTCGACTACACTTATAATCATTCATTTATAAGTTTTTACAAATATATTAGTACATAAAAATATTTTCTTTTATCCACATGTTTTTTTAAAAAATATATTTTTAAATGTAAAAGTTTTTGTTGGTCAAAAACCTCAATCAGATTTTTTAAAGTACAAATTATAAGTGTAAGATGCCGATAATTATTCGACCTTTATAATAGAAATAATTGCATTTAAACGCACTCAAATTTATATTTTTTTAAATATTATAATAACAATAATATCAATTAATATAATTAGAATATTATATATTCAACTCAATTTGAACTCACATCAAAAATGAAAAACAATGAAATAAAGGGTAAATTAAATGAATAACCACTTAGTTATGGGATAAGTTCTATTTTAATCACTGGTATATTTTTTTGTCGATCTGATCACTAAACTATTAAAATGCTAAACTTAACGAATGAGATATCGTCACAGTTAATGAAAAATTTGTATAATTATACATTTGATGCTTATTACATACATTTTTATTGCATGGGTCTATTTTATATAAAAATAATTTTAATTATTTTATTTTAAGATTATTTAAAATCGTAAAAAAAATTAAAACGTCTTTTATAATAGGAAAATTCTACAATGTGCGACGAACACCGCTGAACAACATTAATGATGAACATTGTTGAACACCATTAAATTAATTAATAAAGATTTAAAATTTCAAGGACTCGTCATATAATTAATAATTATTTTTAAAAATTCAATTAAAATATTTTTATATATATTAAAATTTTATTTTTTTAATAAGAGTAAACTATATATTTAGTACCTCACCTATTTCCGTATTTCTATTGAACCCTCATTATTTAAATATTATTTTAATTTGACCCTATTCTTTATAAAAAATAATATAACCCTTAACCCTCAACCTAAAACCCTAAACTATTAAACCTTAAACCCTTAAATGAATTAAAACACTTGATGTAAGGAAAAATGGACAATCACGACATTTTCAAGGGAAAATGAACCCTTAAACCCTTAAATAATTTAGCTGATGGAAATACCATAATTGCAACTTCCAACTCTGAATTCTAGACCTGAATTTGATTTAATAATAGTAGAATTTTAACCATATGAAAAATTACTTGAACTCAAAAGGATTCATCCTGTTGATTCAACTTAAATGATTGAGTCGATGATCTGAATCCAAGACAAACTGGAACTCGCCGGATGATGATATTGCCTTGCCTTGCCTTGCCTGCCCTAAGAGATAAAAATTGATTGGAAACTGCTGCTCCTTCCTAGACACAATTTATTGAAAGCAAACTAATGACGCTGCTATCAGTTTGATGATAATATCTACAAACTGTTGAAAGTGGCTTTCATTTCCACCGAAAGCCACCGAAAGGTGGGTGGAAATTAGGTGGAAAAAATAGTTTGAAAAGTGGCATGGGAAAATTAATTTTTGGTCCCTAAACTTTAGGCTATTTACAAGTTTAGTCCTTAAAGCTCAACTATAAATAGGCCTAACATTTGTCATTTGAATGCATCCCAACATCCATCTCTCCCATTTGTTTCTCTTCTCTCATATTTGGGAATTCTTAGGAATTCCATTTGTTTGTATCATTTTGGTATTAGTGAAGTTATCATCCGGTGGTGGTGCCTGAGGAGTAGACGACATTTTCGTCGAACCTCGTAAATTCGGTGTGTTCTCTCCATTATTTATTTCGCTTGCTTATTATTGGGTTTTTCCATTGGGTTTCAATATTCAATAGTTGACGGGTTTGTCCGCTGTGCAAATTTCGGTAGTTTCGATCTCGACATTTCAGCTCAGAATTGAAGCTACGTTCGTGTGGGAAATAACCCGGTTTCCCCAACAATTGGCATCAGAGCTTCGGTTAAGGCTATCTCGGTCGCTCGGTTGCTGCAAAGAAGTGTGGTGTTGTGACAGTGCATGTCTAGGAAAGTTCTGGCTAGGAAAGACTGGGTATTTAAGCGATCCGTGTGATCCACCTCTCTTTCCTGGGAACTTACCTGGTGCAGTGTTTCAATATCCAGTTCGTGCTGTTGAATATTATTCGTTGCCATGGCAAAAAACGGATCAGAAGGGACATCAAGCTCTTCCTCTATACCGGTGAGGAGGATAATGTCAAATGTAAACTTCTCGGTGGAGTTGTTCGATGGATCCGGTCATTTCGGCATGTGGCAAGGCGAGGTGCTAGACTCTTTATTTCAACAAGGTCTAGACATTGCCATTGAGGAAGAAAAACCCGTAGATATGGTGGAGAAAGATTGGAGAACAATCAACCGTATGGCGTGTAGTACGATTCGATCTTGTCTTTCCAGGGAGCAGAAGTATGCCTACAAGAATGAGACTTCTGCAAGCAAACTGTGGAAAGCGTTGGAGGAAAAATTCCTAAAGAAAAGCTCTCAGAATCGTCTTCACATGAAGAAAAGATTGTTCAGATTTGACTATCAGCCAGGCACCAATATGAATGAACACATCACTGCCTTCAATGAGTTAGTGGCAGATCTGATGGGCATGGATGAAACTTTCAAAGATGAAGATTTGGCTTTAATGTTGTTATCATCCCTTCCAGATGAATTTGAGCACCTTGAAACAACGTTACTTCATGGAAAGGATGAGGTGACTCTTAAAGAAGTAACTGCGGCTCTGTATAGTTACGAGCTCAGAAAGAAAACCAAGATGGAGAGCAAGTACAATGCAGCGGAGGCCATGGTGGTAAGAGGTCGCTCTAAAAGCCAAAAGCCAAAAATGAGAGGGAGATCAAAGTCAAAGTCCAGACTTGGGAAAGATGAATGTGCCTTTTGTCATGAGAAAGGTCATTGGAAGAAAGATTGCCCGAAGCTGAAGAAGAAAGGAAAAGCTGCTCCAGATGCATGTGTTGCAGAGCATGATACTAGTGACTCTGAAATATCACTGGTTGCTTCATCGTCATCATTTCACTCAGACGAGTGGATATTGGATTCGGGTTGTACCTATCATATGTCCCCTAATCGGGAGTGGTTCTTCGATTTAGTAGAACTAAATGGAGGAGTTGTTTATATGGGCAATGACAACGCCTGTAAAACGATTGGGATAGGTTCAATCCGATTGAAGAATCAAGATGGATCAACCAGAGTTTTGACTGATGTCCGATACGTGCCCAGTTTGAAGAAAAATCTCATCTCGTTGGGAGCTTTGGAATCCAAAGGCTCGGTTGTCACTATGAGAGATGGAATTTTGAAAGTCACATCAGGGGCACTCGTGATAATGAAGGGTATCAGGAAAAATAACTTGTATTACTATCAAGGTAGTACAGTTATTGGAGCAGTAGCAGCAGCTTCCGGTGGAGACCAATTGGATTCTTCTCAGTTGTGGCACATGCGGTTGGGACACGCTGGTGAGAAATCCTTGCAAATTTTGGCAAAGCAAGGATTGTTGAAAGGTGCAAAGGCTTGCAAGTTAAATTTTTGTGAGCATTGTGTTCTGGGAAAGCAGAAGAGAGTGAAATTCGGCACCGCTATCCATAATACGAAAGGTATTTTGGATTATGTTCACTCAGATGTGTGGGGTCCTTCCAAAACAACGTCACTGGGAGGAAAACACTACTTTGTAACTTTTGTTGATGACTTTTCCAGAAGAGTTTGGGTGTATACAATGAAGTCTAAAGATGAAGTGCTCAAAGTTTTCCTGAAGTGGAAAAATATGATCGAGAACCAGACTGGCAAGAAGATCAAACGGTTTAGGACGGACAATGGAGGGGAATATAGAAGTGATCCGCTCTTTGACGTTTGCCAGGAACATGGTATTGTTCGACACTTCACTGTTAGACATACACCACAGCAGAATGGGGTGGCAGAGCGTATGAATCGAACACTACTTGAGAAAGTTCGATGTATGTTGTCCAATGCTGGGTTGGGCAAACCATTTTGGGCTGAGGCTGTGACATATGCTGGCCATCTCATCAATCGTCTACCGTCATCGGCGATTGGAGGAAAAACACCGTTGGAGGTATGGTCTGGAGTACCCGCTACAGATTATGATTCCTTACATGTATTTGGATCCACTGCGTATTATCATGTGAAGGAGTCAAAACTTGATCCTAGAGCAAAGAAGGCTATCTTCATGGGAATCACTCATGGAGTGAAGGGATTTCGACTTTGGTGCTTAGACACAAAGAAGATAATTTGTAGCAGAGATGTTACCTTTGATGAATCTGTCATGTTGAAGAAGGTAACAAATGGAGCTGTTCAGACAAGTAGTACTCCACAACAGGTGGAGTATACTCCAAACCAGGTGGAGTTTCAAGAGACGGTGATTAGTCCAGCAATTGATGTTACTGATTCTCCAACTCCAATGGAGGAATCAGAAGATGAAGAGGTTCAAACCCAAGAACCATTGGAGACACCAGAACCACTTGCAGTTACAAGGCCAAGGAGAGAAATTCGTAGACCTGCTCGATTTACAGATACAGTGGCCTATGCCCTTCCAGTTGTTGATGATGATATCTCTGTCACTTATCGAGAAGCAATGCAAAGCTTAGAAAGTGACAAGTGGAAAAGTGCCATGGATGAAGAAATGCAATCTCTCCAGAAGAACAACACCTGGGATTTGGCATATTTACCAGAAGGTAAAAGGGCAATTGGATGCAAGTGGGTGTTTGCAAAGAAAGACGGATCTCCCAGCAAGAAAGATGTTCGCTACAAGGCAAGGTTGGTAGCTAAAGGCTACGCTCAGAAGGAGGGAATTGACTACAACGAAGTATTTTCCCCTGTTGTGAAGCATTCCTCCATTAGAATATTGTTGGCCTTGGTAGCACAGTTGAATTTGGAGCTAGCTCAACTCGATGTAAAGACGGCTTTCTTGTACGGTGATTTGGAAGAGGAGATCTATATGACTCAGCCAGAAGGATATGTAGATGCTGGTGGTAAGAAATGGGTTTGTAAGCTGAACAAATCGCTATATGGATTGAAGCAATCTCCGAGGCAGTGGTACAAGCGATTTGATAGCTTTATGAGGAGGCAGAAGTACACAAGAAGCAAATACGACCATTGCGTGTATTTGCGAAAGCTACAAGATGGATCTTTCATTTATCTTCTCTTGTATGTTGATGATATGATGATCGCTTCAAAGAGTCAACAAGGGATAGACAAATTGAAGGCTCAGTTGAATCAAGAGTTTGAGATGAAAGATCTAGGTGAGGCCAAGAAGATTCTCGGCATGGAGATAAGTAGAGACAGACGGAGAGGCAAGCTTTGTTTGACTCAGAAGCAATATCTGAAAAAGGTATTACAATGTTTTGGCATGAATGAAAGCACAAAACATGTAAGTACCCCACTTGCTTCTCATTTGAAACTCAGTTCTCAATTATCTCCTAAAACTGATGAAGAGCGAGAATATATGGCAAAAGTTCCATATGCTAATGCAGTAGGGAGCTTGATGTATGCGATGGTGTGTACGCGGCCTGACATTTCACAAGCAGTTGGAGTTGTGAGCAGGTACATGCATGATCCTGGAAAAGGACATTGGCAAGCTGTGAAATGGATTCTACGGTATCTCCAACAAACCGTAGATGTTGGTTTAGTGTTTGAGCAAGATGAAAAACTTGGTCAGTTTGTGGTTGGATATGTTGATTCCGACTATGCTGGTGATTTGGATAAGCGTCGGTCTACTACTGGGTATTTGTTTGCTTTAGCAAAAGCCCCAGTTAGTTGGAGGTCTACTTTACAGTCAACGGTGGCTTTGTCAACTACAGAGGCAGAGTACATGGCAGTTGCAGAGGCTGTTAAGGAGGCGATTTGGCTTAACGGATTGTTGGAAGACTTGGGAGTTGTTCAAAGTCACATTAGTCTCTATTGTGACAGTCAGAGTGCTATTCATTTAGCGAAAAATCAAGTCTACCATTCAAGAACCAAACACATCGACGTGAGGTATCACTTTGTGCGGGAGATCTTTGAAGAAGGAAAGATTCTACTTCAGAAGATTGCGACGGCAGAAAATCCTGCAGATATGTTGACCAAGGTGGTAACATCAATCAAGTTCAATCATTGTTTGAACTTGATTAACATCTTGCAAGTTTGAGCACCTTCGGGTGTATGGCGCTCGTGGGCGCATTTGGAGGCACTAAGAAAGATAACGTTTGGGGAGAAGAAATTTTGCAAAGCTTGGTGAAATTTCAAGCCAAGGTGGAGATTTGTTGAAAGTGGCTTTCATTTCCACCGAAAGCCACCGAAAGGTGGGTGGAAATTAGGTGGAAAAAATAGTTTGAAAAGTGGCATGGGAAAATTAATTTTTGGTCCCTAAACTTTAGGCTATTTACAAGTTTAGTCCTTAAAGCTCAACTATAAATAGGCCTAACATTTGTCATTTGAATGCATCCCAACATCCATCTCTCCCATTTGTTTCTCTTCTCTCATATTTGGGAATTCTTAGGAATTCCATTTGTTTGTATCATTTTGGTATTAGTGAAGTTATCATCCGGTGGTGGTGCCTGAGGAGTAGACGACATTTTCGTCGAACCTCGTAAATTCGGTGTGTTCTCTCCATTATTTATTTCGCTTGCTTATTATTGGGTTTTTCCATTGGGTTTCAATATTCAATAGTTGACGGGTTTGTCCGCTGTGCAAATTTCGGTAGTTTCGATCTCGACATTTCAGCTCAGAATTGAAGCTACGTTCGTGTGGGAAATAACCCGGTTTCCCCAACACAAACCTTGTTTTTGTTGTACAAAAAAACAGCTTTCCTCTATTATTATTATTATTATTATACGCATGGATCGAATATGTTTTTTTCTTTACAATCTCTGTATTTAATTTATTGGTTAATTAATTTGCTCAGAATTATTATTTTTGATCCAATTTGCTTCATTCACAATATTAAAATTCAAAGTAAAGGAATTGAATATGCTTTTTGATTAGATGATATTATCAATTCGTTGACATAGTCGACTTACAAAGCTTTGAAAATGCATTGCTGACAGTAACAACAGCAATGGGATATTCATATTTTCATCATCTAAATCCCAGCAAAACATGCATAGTTAATTAGGAAATAAAGATAAATTAGCTTTGATTTAACATACAAATAAATAAAATTCTTAAAAATTTATTGGGTAAATTTAGCCTGGATGTCAACAAATTATCACAATGTGACCACTTAGATGATAAAAGAACGAAACACTAATTGACAATTCTTGAATCTCCTCTATGGAGGCTTCAGCAACAATCAGAAGATATCTTTTTGAAGCCATACATACTGGTTGCAGTGACAATAGTTTGGCTGTTGTGAGAACAAGCACCATAGGGAACACAGAGCCAAATTTCTTGGTAAGTTGTTTCCACAAATATCAGTTATCTGATACCTGGCTCTCATTTGAGATTCTTCAGCTTGAGAAAAACGGGTCGAATTGAGACTCGCAAGCGGAACAGGTGTCGGCTCCCAAACATTTCAGGAAAGTCTTGGTTAAGTCTAGTAATGTTATCATCTAGAAGATCTTATCACAATATTTATGCACTTCAGTTTTTCTCGACTTCTTTTCGCTCATCTTTTTCACCAAGGTCTCTATAAGTCGACCGAGACTGCAGATGATTTTTCAAAAATTTCTTTGATGCCTCCAGGTTGCCTCCGCATCTTTTTCACGTGTTCTTTTATAAATGTCGTGACTGTCCATTTTCCCTTAACATCAAGTGTTCTAATTTATTTAAGGGTTTAAGGTTTAATAGTTTAGGGTTTTAGGTTGAGGGTTATATTATTTTTTTATAAAAAATAGGGTCAAATTGAAATAATATTTAAATAATGAGGGTTTAATAGAAATACACAAATAGGTGAGGCACTAAATATATAATTTACCCTTATTAAAGAAATAAAATTTTAATATGTATAAAAATATTTTAATTGAATTTTTAAAAATAATTATTAATTGTATGATGAGTCCTTAAAATTTTAAATGTTTATTAATTAATCTAATGATGTTCAACAATGTTCATCATTAGTGGTGTTCAACGGTATTCGTCGCACGTGGTAGACTCATCCTTTATAATATTGTTAAGTACTAAAAAACGCATTTTCTAAAAGAACATTACTAAATAATTTAGGTTCATTATTATTATAAAGACGTTTTTTGTATTTTTATATGATTGAAATAAAATAATTAAAAATACAACTTAAATCCGTACATATCATAGATATTCATATGCAAATATTTCATCATTCTCCTTATAATTATCATAAAAATTTTGATACATTAATGGTAGAATTTCTTTCCTGATATAATTTAGGGTTTATGATATATAGATTCGGGTTGCAAGATTTATGGTTAAAAGTTATAGTCTAGTGTTTAGAAGTTATAATGCTAGGTTTAGAGATTTAGATTTTAATTTTAGGGTGAAATCAAATATACTTGTGGAATTTTTTTCAATGTCAGTGTATAAAATAATAACCCTATAATTATTTCTTTAAAAAATTATAAATATAATTCATTAGCTGAAATAATTTCGTTTATTTACTTTTAAGCGCTTAAGTATTCTTGATCTTTTTTAATATGTTAATGTGATTACAAGGTAATATGCTTGATCACGAATTTAATGAACAGTTCTAATAACATATTGTGATTTATTCATTTCGATGATTTAAATTTAAATCATGATGTCTGAAATTTAATCTTTAAATTTAAACAACGAAATTTATAATTTAATCTCATATTTTTATATTATAATAATAATAATATCAATCAAACCAAATAAAAATTAATATAACAAACTTCATTTAACTCACCACAATCAATGTGTATAAACAAAATCATCAAATTCAAACTAAAACAGTAGCTAAAAAATTAAAAAAAAATGGTCCATTTCACTTTCAGCATCGAATTCTCCTCCTTAGATTTTACCCGAAGACAAAGACGATAATTTAACCTTCAATGTCCCTTTCAAAGCTTTCATCTTTTCTCCCTTAGGGTTTGCAAATTTTTTATTATTACTACTAATAAAAAACACAAATTTATTAAAAAAAAAAACAGATTCGATCGTATGCAAAAACCCCAATCTCGATCTTTTCACCCACATTCAATAAATTCAGGAAAAATTCAATCTTTTAGTTTTTTTTCCTTTTTGCAATCCCTTTTCAGATTTGGATATTTTTTCTCACTCTCACATTTAACAGATTTTCCCCCACAAAATTCGACCCTTTTGCCTCCATTGTTTGTTGAGTTCCCAATTTTCACTTTTTGTTTCCTAAACATTTCAGGTTGTCCGTACAATCAAGTAAAAGGTAAGTCTTTGACGTTATTATTGTGGCTTTATTGACTTATTTTAAAAAAAATAAGTTCTTCATTTGCAGTGATTGAAGAGAAAATTGTTGAAAAAGGGAGTTGATTGCGAAAAAGGTGTGTTTTCTCCCTTTTGGTTGTTAAAAGGATTAAATTCAATTAAAAAGGCGGCTGCCAAATGTTTGCTTCCGATATGAATCCGGCGAGGGATGCCGGCAGAGTTTCCGCAGCCGGCATGGTGTTGTTTCCAATCCAATTCACATGGCCATATGGTGGAAGAAGTGTCTCCGTATCTGGCTCTTTCAATGGGTGATGCTTTATGTTTCTTTTTTTTAACATGCAATTGATATGATATTTAGGCGTATGATTAGTATTTGAATTAATGAATAATCGTTTGAAATTGAAGGTGGACTGAGCTCGTGCGAATGTCACAGGTTGAAGGTTGCCCCAATGTATTTAAAGGCGTTTGCGCCGTGCCACATGGTTCTCATGAGGTTGGTGGTTAGTTTGTCTCTAGGAATTGGAAATTCAAAGTTTTAGAAACATTGGTAGTTTCTAAAATTGTTGCCTCGGCTTTCGTTTTTCTTGAATTATCCGTATCCTACACCTATATTTGACACATTTTTAATGTGCTTACGGAGATATAATCCTCCAAGTTTGCTCCATTGAAATTGAACATACCCATTTTGGAAATGTACCCGTGTTTGACAGTTACACTTGGATCTGAGTAACTTCGATTTTTAATATGTTCATTGCTCTTATACGATTGCTGTGCGACTTTTATTTGTTGAAATGAGTGGATATTTAGGTTTGGGTGACTTTAGTGTCAAGCAACTTCTAGAGCATGTGAATCCAAATCTCTTAGCCGTGACCTACTTCTATGTATTTTATTTGATTGTGTTTTGGTTCTGACATGTAGTACAAGTTTCTTGTCGATGGTGAATGGCGACATGATGAACAACAACCTCATAGAACCAGCGAATATGGAATGGTCAACACTTTCGACACTCGACCTGTACCTGCAGAGGTCGTCTCTCAGGTACAATCTCGTTCAGAGATTCTTAATAACATGCAAGTGAATAACAGTGTCACGATATAGGTTTATGCATAGCATTTCCGTGAAGTATTTTTCCTTTAGCCTAGTTTTGCGATGGATGTTGAAAATGTGACCTAGTTTGGCATAAGTTTGCAGTCAAATGCAATTCCAATCACAATGTCAAATGGACACTCATGATTTGGTATAATTTTTTTATATCAATTTAACTCGTCAGAGATTAGATGGGCATTGAAAGCACTGTAGGCTTTTCTATTTTGGTGCTTTTATTTTAGTTCTTAACGCATACTTAGCATGTACATCATCTATTTATTTATTCACTTATTATTTCCTTTTACTTTCTTGTGTAAGTGGATTTTGATACATTTTTGCAATGTCAGCAGCAACTTTCCGCAGTTACATTAAATCAAGCAATGCTTAGGATTTCAGAAGAGGAGGTACAGGCTGCCCGCCGCCAAATCTCTGCATTCTTGGCAGCACATACCGCTTATGAGTTACTACCTGAGTCGGGCAAGGTTTGGATGCATTCCCATTGGAATATACACATTCCTCCGCATTTTACTTCCAGTTATCTAATTTGGACAGATCTGCCCTGCAGGTTGTTGCCTTGGCTGTTGATTTGCCCGTCAAACAAGCATTTCATATTCTGGCTGAGCAGGTATCTGTTTAGTTCATTCAGAGGTTAGAATTTAGTTATTGTTTACGGGATCTCTGTGTGTTCCTGATCTTTTTGTTGGTTAATATAAATGTTCTGAAATATAGAGAGGAAATGTCTGTAACATTGCTTCTTAGAGCCTTCTCTAGCTTGTGTACGTATCTTTTATCTGAGTCAAGCCGATTTCAGGGTATCCCGGTGGCTCCTCTTTGGGACTTCAGCAAGGGGAAGTTTGTTGGAGTTATTAGTGCTTCGGATTTTATTTTGATTCTGAGAGAGGTATGTTCATAACGCTTAATCAAGTGTTTTTTATGCTAGGAAGTCTTCCAATATCTACTGAGATTTTTCATTTTATTCCGGTTCCAACTAACTATAGAAAGTTTCTCAATATTAAACTGAATAATAGTCTGATATTTTGATATATTTTTTGGTGTATTTTTCTGAATGCATACTCGTTTTGTTATGCAGCTCGGAAATCATGGATCAAATTTGACAGAGGAAGAGCTTGAAACACACACTATTTCTGCCTGGAAAGAAGGAAAGGCATACATGAATGGGCAAGTTGATGGGCATGGAAGACCAATTCCAAGACAAATCATCTTTGTTAGTGTTTTAATGCTTTCCCATGGATAATAACTTAAGAAAGATGTTATTATGCTCCTGCATGCGTATTTTATGTTTGTTTGTACAAATGAAGCGAGCTGCTTCTCCATTCATGTTTTTTTGTGTGTTAAAGACTGTGTAGACATATGCATACATTATCCAGGTGTAGTGTGAGTCGAGGTCTGGATGGCGACCGCTATAACTAGATATTTGTTTTGCTATGATGTCTTGCCGGAACCTTATTTCATTGAGAAAACAAGTTCATGCCTTTCTGTCTCGTCTCTTGTTTCTGTTGTGCCATGCCATTTGTGAGAGGCATATAAGAGTGGTTTTATTGACCCTCTTGTTGGTCATGCAGGCTGGGCCATGCGATAATTTGAAGGATTTAGCTTTGAAATTTATGCAAAATGGAGTTGCAACTATTCCTGTCATCCATTCATCCTCAGAAGATGGTTCATTGCCCCAATTATTACATCTTGCATCTCTTTCTGGAATACTAAAATGTACGCCTTTTAATAGTGTTGTCAATTAGCAATTTGTTTTTCTCTTTATTTTTTGAGAGGTAAATGACTTCTTTCTCCCTAACCAACGGGGTTTGATTTCTAGGTGTATGCAGGTATTTTAAACATTGTTCTGGCTCCTTTCCCATGCTACAATTACCCATTTGTGCTATCCCTCTGGGTACATGGGTTCCGAGAATTGGAGAATCCAACAGCCGGCCATTTGCAATGCTGAGACCTAATGCTTCTCTTAGTTCAGCGTTAAATATGCTAGTTCAAGGTATGGTTTCTGTTTTGTCAACATTTTACGGATGTATAAGAGAGTGAATAAGGAGAACTAGGTTAGGTTTAATTCCACAAGGGGCCACCTCAAATTGATGAGTTATGTTCTCGTATTTGTGTGTTATATATTGTTATGATAAGGTTTTGCTGTTTTCTTCTCAGCTCGAGTAAGTTCAATACCTATAGTTGACGATAATGACTCTTTACTGGACGTGTATTCCCGGAGGTAAGATGTCGTTCTTGATTGATTATCTTTCTAGCATGCAAAACTTACAACCAGCTTGGTTTCAAGGTGATTGCCATTTATATATTTTTCAGCGACATAACAACTTTGGCTAAGGGCAGAGCTTATACACATAATCTAAATGACATGACCGTTTATCAGGTAACTGTTGTAACTTCTTCTTTTCCTTTTCTCACTTTTATGACTTTGGATGTGTTGAGGAAATTTTAGAGCCCAGAGCAGATACAACGCGGGGCAAGCAAGGGCCCTGAGCACCGAGCTCCTTCAAACACTCAAAAAATGATTGCCCCAAATTTCCGATTTGATCTTCTTTTCTCTTGCCTACCTATGTTGTTTTGATTCTTCGTTTTCCTGGATGTATCCATGTCGGACACTAATTTCTAGCATATATTTGGATTTGGTACAAGGGTATAATTCTCTAAACATATGATAAAATCAAAGCCCGAATAACATAGATGATCCCACTAGTTGGATTCTGCTTGATCCTAACTGGTTGGAAACTGATAATTTTCGTATATTGCTGAAAACCTATTCCCTAATCTTTTTCTCTATTTATTCATTAGGCGTTGCAATTGGGACAAGATTCTAGCACTCCTTATGAGCTGAGAAGTCAAAGATGTCAGATGTGTTTGCGTACCGATACATTGCTTAAAGTGATGGAACAATTGGCAAACCCTGGTGACTCTCTCTTCCTTAAACTCCATTACATGTGTTTTTCATTTCGAAGAATGATAATGAATTTGGTGGCATTTAGATCCATGAAGTAGCATTGCAATCTATTATACGATAAACCATGTAGTACAATTGTGAAAAATGTATCGGCATGTGACGTTATTTCCCGCAACCTGATTTTCAGGTGTCAGAAGGCTTGTCATAGTGGAAGCTGGAAGTAACCGTGTAGAAGGCATCGTCTCGCTGACCGATGTTTTCAGGTTCTTGCTTGGTTAGTCTGAAATAATTACAGATGAAACATTTAGGAGGGTTGAGGTTTTGCTGTGGTGGCCATTCGGACTCCCATGTCTTGCAGCTGCAACTCCAAGCCCCCATTGTTCTGAAGAGACTGCAATACTTCACACCGGCGAATCGAGTCTGGTCGAAGCGAAATCTCGTTCAACCATTGGATTGACCTATTGCTTTTTTGCCTGCATTTCTTTTAGAATTTTAGGCCAAAGAGGGGATCATTTGTAAATTTAAGATGATTTTCATTTTTTTTTCTGCAAAATTTGTTCATCTATCCATCCCTTGCAAACCAATTGTTTCACCATGGTAGATAGATGTCCATTATCTTCTGGGAGATACATGACCTGTAATTGTTTTTAGTTTATTGTCGTCTTTAAAGTTATAAGTAAAGATATGGGGAGGAGATATAACTACTTTACTGAATTATTTATTAGTCTCGTGCTTGATACATATGTCGGACGCCGAGTTCGAGTGTGCTCGATTCATTAAGCTGTTTTCTGGGCATAGATTCTATTTGTCTGGTTCTCTCAATGTGCATTGCTGCTAGAAAGTATAGTGTAGCACTAAAAAGTAAAAATTCCATATAGAACAGAGTATAATGTCAAATTTTAATATGAAAAAAAGTATGAATTCAACGGAATAATATACTCTCGATGTACATTGCAAAAGTTAATCGGAATTTTAATAAAAGGGTTAAACTAAAAGTTTCACTAAAATAGAGGACTATTTTAGATATTAAACCTTTTGGGAATACAATATCAAATCTGGACATAAGCATATATATATTGGATGGGGAAATAAATGACTGAGATTAACTCAGTACTTTTTTCCACAAGTGATGATCTTCACATATTCTACTGTTAATCTCATCCATCCATTTCATATATATATATATATATATATATATATAATCCAGTTATACAGTGTAAAACTCTAAGTTTTACACGTTTTTTAGATCGTTAAATGTGTAAAACGGATGAATGAGAGTAACATAGAATATGTGAAGATATTAGGGATGTAAAAACAAGTCAGAACCTGGTAACCTGACTGAAACCTGCCCGAGTCAGAACCTGATTTGACCCGAGTTTTTGTTGACCCGAACCCGATCTGCAACCGACTGTTGTTGATCCGAACCCAAATTTGACATGTTACTGTAGCAACCGAACCCGATCTGCGTCCGACTGAAAACGACCCGAACCCGAATTGGACCTGTTAATTTGGACCTGAAACCCGACCTGCGTCCGACTGAAAAGAACCCGAACCCGAAGCCGACCTGGCAAATAACCAAAATTACCCGACTGAATTGACCCGATATCCGATTTTACCCGACCTGAAATGGACCCGACCTGAAATGGACCCGACCTGAAAATGGACCCGACCTGAAATGGACCCGACTGAAATGGACCCGACCTGCTTTTAAACCTGACCTGTTAAGTGACCCGACCTGTTCTTGACCTGAGCTGAAATGAACCCGAAACCTATGACATGATGAATTAAAAAATTTATAAAAGTTGATATACCATATACATATATAATGTATATACATATACACTTACATATATTGATATAGGTGATGTATATGCGCATATATATATATATATATATATTAAGTACTAAAGTTTGTAAAAAGAATAAGTAATTGATAATTTATGAAAATAAAAAATTAAATGAAGAGTTGTTTTTAATTTTAAAGTTTATTCATTAACTTGAATAAAATTGTAAACTTACAAATTATAAAAAATTAAATAACAATTGTAAACTTATTTGTAGCTCATAAAATTTACTAAAGTTATAACATATGTATAGCATTTATAGTTCAAAAATTTATAAGTCTAAAATTTTATAAGTCTACAATTTATTTTTTTATACTTAACAGTTAACAGATTCTTCAAGTTTGTATAACATTTATAATTGAAAAATGATTAAGTACATTTAGAAATTATAAAAAAATTGAAAGTCTACAACTTTAATTTTTTATACTTAACAGATTCAAGTTAAATGAAGAGTTGTTTTTAATTTTAAAGTTATAACATATGTATAGCATTTATAGTTCAAAAATTTATAAGTCTAAAATTTTATAAGTCTACAATTTTAATGTTTTAAACTTAACAGATTCAAGTCTTCGTACAACTTTTGCAGTTCGAAATTGATAAAAATTAAGTTAAGATATAAAATAAAATTCATACACTTAAGTAAAAAAATTAACAGATATAAAATAAAAATAACTAGAATTCCAGATTATGAATACTTTATTACTTAAAAAAATATCAATACAGAATGTAAAAAAAATACAAGATAAAAATTTACACTTATAATTTTACAAACTGAATGTCACAAAATACAAGTTTGTAATAAAATTAGCCCTCAGATCTTATAGCAAAGCTAAAAGCACTTTGCTACCAGATAATTCTTCATCGGGCTATCTCATCTAAATGCTACCAACAGTTAATTATGGGTAACTGGTAAGAAACCAACATAATTATGGGCAACACTAAGATAAGAGAGGAACATCAAGCTACCAGTAACCAGCAGCAGCAAACAGCATCACCAACTCACAAACAGCAGCAGCATTCAGCTAAGAAGCAAGAAAAAAAACAGAATCAGTAAGACAATTAAAAAAATAGTCAAAGAAAATACATAACTTAAACAGAATCAAATAACATGAGCATTCAACAAAAACAAATAACATGAACAGAATCACTAAGTCAAATTAAAGAAACAGTCAAGGGAAAAGGATTATACCTCACTTAACAAGAATCACTAAGTTAAATTAAAAAAACAGAATCACTAAGTCAAATTAAAGAAACAAAATCACTAAGTCAAATTAAAGAAACAGTCAAGGGAGAAGGATTATACATCACATAACAAGAATCACTAAGTCAAATTAAAGAAACAGAATCACTAAGTCAAATTAAAGAAACAGAATCACTAAGTCAAATTAAAGAAACAGAATCACTAAGTCAAATTAAAGAAACAGAATCACTAAGTCAAATTAAAGAAACAGTCAAGGGAGAAGGATTATACATCACTTAACAAGAATCACTAAGTCAAATTAAAGAAACAGAATCACTAAGTCAAATTAAAGAAACAGTCAAGGGAGAAGGATTATACCTCACTTAACAAGAATCACTAAGTCAAATTAAAGAAACAGTCAAATAAAACAAGAATTTAAAAAAACACAGTTAAGAGATTATACCTCACTTAACAAGAAGGATTATACCTCACTTAACAAGAAGGATTATAACTCACTTAACATCAGATGCAACATACACATCAGATACTTCTACATTAAAGTTTTTCCTGCAAAACAAAACAAAGTCAGTAACTAAATATAAAAATAAAACAAGAATTGAAAAAACAGAAAAAGGATTATACCTTAACCTTGAAGTGGATCTTCAACAGACACATCAGAGACTGAGGCATCTTTCCCAACAGCAAGAAATTCTTCATCCATTTCCTCAGGCTCAAAACCATACAACCAATTTCTGGTTGTTACAAATACTTCTACATTTTTAGGCAAAAGCCTAGCCCTCAACTTGTTCAAAATTCGACCTCCCATACTAAATGATGATTCAAAAGCTACAGAGGTGATTGGAATGGCTAACACATCTCTAGCCATGAGTGAAAGTATTGGAAAAGACACAGATTGTGTTTTCCAATACTCTAAAATATCGAACTCAGCATCTGATGTGCAAGGGAGAAGGGGCAAAGAAATGTAGGAGTCAACATCGGACTTACCACTCCTAGAAGCTGCCAAATTGGCATCAAAGTTATGCATTAAATAAAAAAAATTAGTAAACTGTAAATGAAAAAAAATTAACTATAAAAACAGAAGCGAAAAGATAAACTGACCTGAAAGAGATTAGATTTTTTGAAGGTCATAGGGCGACCGGAACTTGACAGACTTGAACTTTGAGTAGAGTTACTTTGGACAGAAGAATTATTAGAAGAAGTACGTGCAGATCTTGAATAATAAATATACATACTTACAAACTCATTATAAACAACACTTACCCTCCTTTCAACCTCATCCTCAACATAGAGGACACCATACAACTCCTTCAGAAGTTGTAACTTATACTGAGGATCAAGTAAAACAGCAAAAGACAGAATAGTTGAATGATCAGACCAGTATTTCTCATACAATTCAAGCATAGGACCAGCCATTGCAGAGATGCCCTCACATGGATCATTGTGAGCATCACATAAAAGTTTCTCAATGGCAACAACATTAGCCAAGTACAAATTAGCAGTAGGATACTTGGATCCTGAGAACAGAGTAGAAATTTCAAAGAAGGGCTCAAGGAAATCACAAATTAATTGAGCAGTTTCCCACTCAACATCAGAGATTACATCCAAACCATTTTCCCTATTAACAAACAAGTTAATAGCATGTTTAGCTTCTAGTGCCCTACGAAGCATCAGGTAAGTAGAGTTCCATCGAGTAGGAACATCCAAGACCAACTTATCAGAAAAATCAGAACCACAGTCATTAATAGCAGAATCAAAGCAACAAAGTCTAGAATCAGATGAATCTATAAATTTAACAATCTCACGCAATTTAATAACAGAGGAGTCGATTACCTTCAAACCCCTTTGAACTATCAAGTTCAGGATATGGGCAGCACACCTTATATGGAAAAACTTACCATTGCATGGCAGAGGAGAAATTGCATGCAAATCATCTTTCAGACGCCTCACCATTCTTTCATTTGCAGAAGCATTATCAAGAGTCATTGTGAAAGCTCTCTTCTCAAGACCCCACTCAGTTAACATATTTTTAACAAACTTATATATAGACTCACCATCATGGGGAGGGGGGAAACGACGAAAATTTAAAATCTTAGACTGAAGTTTCCAGTTATTATCAACATAATGTGCAGTCAGTGCAAAGTAAGAATATGAAGTACAAGCAGACCAACCATCACATGTAAAACAGATACGACTCACAACAGATTGCATTGAATCAAAAAGCAATTTCTTATGCATCTCATGCTTTAACATGCAAGCCTTAGTAATAGAATATCTTGAAATATCTTTTACATTAGGATTTAAATAATTATGCAAAACCCTAAGTTTATCATGCTCAACAACACTCAAAGCATAACCATGACAAAGAATTGCTTCAGCAAACAACTCACAATATCTTTTCTGATCAAAAGAAGCTTCTGAACTACTATTGGGATTAGTAGCAAGAAACTCCTTATAAGCATCACATTTTTCAGTATGACGTTTAGGATTAGAAGTACCAATATAAGAGTCAGCTTTATACCTTTTCTTTTTGCAGTACTTACATTCTGCAAAAAGCCCTTCTGGAAGCTTGATGAATGTGTAATGATCCCAAACAGGAGATGTTCTTCTCCCAATGTCCCCTCCAGTTGAAGCTGCAGACTTCCTCTTGGAGGTACGAACTGTCTCAGACAGTTGATCATTCGCATCCTCTTCTAGCAAAAACATACAAAAAAAGAGTCAGAAATATACAAAATATAAGTTAAAAAAATCATAGTGAACAAGGATTAATAAATTACCTTGAGACAGTATAATTTGGTCATTTAGATTTCTTTCACCAGGGAAGTCCAACTCATAAGAGAAAGAATTCATAGCTGTCACAAAACTGAAAAAGTGCAAATCAGAGAACCAAACATAAAAATATACAAAATCATATATACAGACATCCATAAACAAAGAATAAAATTTCTAATGGTTTCAGTTTAACCCTTGTACGTGGCGTTGTTACACCTATCCACAGGGACAAAATTTAAAATCCCCCTTTGGCACCAGTAGCCCCGCAGGTCAGGTAGTCCAGCCGATATACTCAGGTTAAACCAACGAAACCTTAAAGACTCGGACCATACAAATACATACATGCATAAAGATAGAAACAAACAAATATAACATGCAAAAACAGATCTCAGAAAAGAAATATACATATAACAAAACAGACTCGGACCATACAGAAACATACATGCATAAAAATAAAACCATAGAAACTGACATGCATAAATACGAACTGACAGAAACATACATGATACAGATCTCAGATAACAGATATAACATGCAAAATCAGATTTCAGATAACATGTAAACTAATAGAAACAAACAGATATAAAATGCAAAAACAGATCTCAAAAAACAAACATACATATAAACAAACAGATCTCAGAAAAGAAACATAAATATAAACAAACAGATATAACATGCAAAAACAGATCTCAGAAAGAAACATGCAAAAGAAGATATACAACCTTCCAGCTTGATGAACACACCCGCACGCACAGGAACAGAATGACAAGCCAGAAACGATTCTGAGGAAAAAAGGAAAATAGTAAGAAAATTGTAATCGAACAAAAAATTAAATAGAAGAAAATAGAATATATAACTTACCCGAACAGATCTCGGAAAATGAAAAGACAGAGAAGAACAGATCTCAGAATCTGAAGAGGTAAGATGAGAATACGAAAGGATGTTGGGATTAGAGGTTAGCGTTTGGGGATTTGATGTTTAGGGTTAGGGTTTAGATGTCAGGGTTTCAGATTTAGGGTTATGGTTTGGGGATTTGATGTTTAGGGTTAGTGTTTAGATGTTAGGGTTTCAGATTTAGGGTTAGGGTTAGGGTTTCAGATCTAGGGTTAGGGTTTAGAATAAATTAGGGTTTAGGGTAAAACAGAAATGAGTTTGGGTTTTGGGTTTAGAAGGATTGAAGATAGAAATTCTCAAGAACACGAGGTTGTTCTTGAGAAAAGTAGGGGGTTTGATCGAAGAAAAACATGTTTAAGGAAGAAATTTGTGTTTGTAGAAGATCTGGGAGGATATTTTTGAAGAACAGTGAAGAACTTGGGAAGAACACGAGATTTTGATCGAAAGAAAAACAGGTTTAAGGAAGAAATTTGTGTTTGTAGAAGATCTGGGAGGATATTTTTGAAGAACAGGGAAGAACTTGGGAAGAACACGAGATTTTGATCGAAAGAAAAACAGGTTTAAGGAAGAAATTTGTGTTTGTAGAAGATCTGGGAGGATATTTTTGAAGAACAGGGAAGAACTTGGGAAGAACACGAGATTTTGATCGAAAGAAAAACATGTTTATGGAAGAAATTTGTGTTTGTAGAAGATCTGGGAGGATATTTTTGAAGAACAGGGAAGAACTTGGGAAGAACTTGGGATTTTGATCGAAAAAAATGAGGAAGATCTGGGATTTTGGTGTTTGTGGATGAGAGAGAATTTGAGACGATATTTCGGCAGAGTAACAGTAGGGAGAAATGAGCGATTTTGGCTGAAGGGTGAGGGTGTATTTATAGGCTCGAGTCGGGTCAGAGGATCCGCGCACATAGAGTCGGGTCATTCGGGTTTTGCTCCGCGAGCACTCCTTCTTTGCTTTCTTTCAATTTCGTCCCTTTTTGTTTTGAAATTGAGCTTAAAGCTTTGATTTGTTTTCAATTGCATCCTTAATTTAGTTTTAACTTTTAATGTTTAGGGTTTGTGGTTTTAATTTAGGGTTTGTGGTTTTAATTTAGGGTATAAATTAAGGGTTTACTGATTTGTTATGGCTAATATATTTTATTTAGTTTTTTGTTTAGGGTTAATATGTTAATTTAGGGTATAAATTAAGGGTTTTGGGTTTTTCATTTAATGTTAATGGGGTTTAGGGTTTATGATCTTCAATTAGGGTTTTAATTTAAAGGTTTAGGGTTGAAGGGTTTTAGGTTTTAGTAATTAATTTTCAGTTTTAATACTTGTAGGGTTTTGATTTGGGGTTTAGGGTTTCATGAAGCAATGTACTTCGAGTGTTTAGTTTTAATGTTTAGGGTTTAGTGTTAGGGTTTAGGGTATAATGCATATGGTTAAGGTATAATGCTTATGGTTAGGGTATAATGTTTAGGGTTTTAATAATTAATTTTCAGTTTTAATACTTGTAGGGTTTTGATTTGGGGTTTAGGGTTTCATGAAGCAATGTACTTCGAGTGTTTAGTTTTAATGTTTAAGGTTTAGTGTTAGGGTTTAGTGTTAGGGTTTAGGGTATAATGCTTATGGTTAAGGTATAATGCTTATGGTTAGGGTATAATGTTTAGGGTTTAGGGTTTAGGGTTTCATGTTTTTTTAATTTTAAAAGTTATATTACAATATATGTATATAGAAAATTGGAAACCCTAAACCCTAATCCTTAAACCATAAAACCATAAGCATTAAACACTAAACCCTAAACCTTAAATCCTAAACCCTAAATCCTAAGCCCTAAAGTATGTAAGTATTTATGCATTTAGGTTTTATGGTAGTGTAATGAACTAAGGTTAGTTCGAGTGATTAGTTTGTAAGGTTTAGGGTTTAGTGTTAGGGTCTAGGGTATACTGCTTAGGGTTTAATGTTACGATAATAAGTGACTTAGGGTTTTGATTTTATGAGTATCAATTTAGGGTTTAAGGTTTACGGTATAGGGTTATCATTATGGTTTGAAACCCTAAACCCTAAACCCTAAACCATAAACCCTAAACCCTAAACCTTAAACTACAACACAAACCTTATTGTATGTAAGTATGTACATATATGCATATTAATAAACCCTAAACCCTATACCATAAACCCTAGACCATAAACCCTAAACCCTAAACCATAACCCCTAAACCTTAAACCCTAAACCACATACACTACAACACAACCCATAATGTATGTAAGTATATAAATATGTACATATTAATGAACCCTAAACCATAAACCCTAGACCCTAGACCCTAACCCTAACCCTAACCCTAACCCTAATCCTAAACCATAACCCTAAACCCTAAACCCTAAACCATAAACACTCAAACCCAACCATATTGTATACAAGCAATTAGGTATATACGTGTGTACATATTAATGCATGAACGCTCAACACAAAACCCTAAACCCTAAACTTTATTTTTATTCTAAATTGACATATACTTATTGTTTTTTTTTCATTACTCTAATTTTTATACTTTTAATTTGATATTTTTGTTCATTATAGTCCCTAAAACTTTATTTTTATTCCAAAATACTCATTTTCCTTGTTTTTTTTAATTTGTCTAATGTTTTATAATTTTAATTTGATATTTATGTTCATTATAATCCCTGAAATTTTATTTGTAATCCAAATTGACCCATTTTTTGTCCAAATCGACCCATTTTGATTATTTTTTTAATTACTCTAATGTTTTATAATTATAATTTGATATGAATTTAAATAATTAACTCAAAATTAATGACGATTGACGAAGGTCAACCTAAAGTCTATCAACTACTTATATGGTTGTACGACCGAACTCAAACTGAATACGAATTTCAATCCCAAAAATACACGTCCGACCTGAATTACCCGACCTGAAATTACCCGACCTGAAATGCACCCGACCTGAAATGCACCCGACCTGAAATGAACCCGACCTGAAATGAACCCGACCTGAAATAGACCCGACCTGAAATGGACCCGACCTGAAACGAACCCGACCTGAAACGAACCCGACCTGAAACGAACCCGACCTGAAATGAACCCGATCTGAAATGGACCCGACCTGAAATGTATCCGAACCTGAATTAACCTGCCAATTATCTGCTTTGGACCCGACCCGTTCTAACCCGACCTGAAATGGACCTGACCTGAAATGGACCCGACCTGAAATAGACCCGGTCTGAAATGGACCCGACCTGAAATGGACCCGACCTGAAATGGACCCGCACCCGACCCGAGTCGAGTCAATTTTTTTTTTACCTGAAATGACCTGTATCCGATTTTACCCGACCTGACAGAACCCGACCTGAAACCTGACCGATTACCTGTTTTTACATCCCTAGAAGATATCACTTAGGAAAAAAATAAGGAGTTAATCTCAACCATCAATTTCTCTCATCCGACGATCCATCAATATATTATTAAAACTATTATTATCTAACAAAACAATTTTTGTATAAGGATTAATATCCTATACACTGGCGGTGGAAACTTAAAGTTTCCACAAGCGCCTTAATTTTAGGGTTTAGGGAGTTAATTTAGGGTATAGGGTTTAGGGGTTTAGGTGTGGAGGTTTAGAATTTAGGGATAGTTGTTTCAATTTAAGGTTTAGGGTTATAATTTAGGGTTTATAGGTTAGGGTTTAGTTTTTAGGGTAATATAGTGAAGATTTAGGTTTTAACCTATAAACCCTAAATTATAACCCTAAACCTTAAATTGAAACAACTATCCCTAAATTCTAACCCTCCACACCTAAACCCCTAAACCATATACCCTAAACTAACTATCTATACCCTAAAATTAAGGCGCTTGTGGAAACTTTCAGTTTCCACCGCCTGTGTATAAAAAATTTATCCTTTGTATAATTCTCTCAAAAGAATAGAAAGATTTCTCAATATATATATATATATATATATTATTCATCAATGTGCCTTACCAATAGCCCTAATATATTTAATGACATTTACACTTTTATTTCCTTTGTGGATACCCATTTTCGTCCGGGCTTTAGAGCCTAATTATAAAACAATGCCCAGACCCAAATAAAATAACCCTCACCCTCACCCAACATCCAAACCTATTACCCAATAGGCACAATTCCCATTAACCTAAACTAAACCTAATTAGAAACCCTAGCTGCAGTCCAAAACTCATTATCACTTAAAAATATAATATCTGAGTTTTTTTTCCCTAAACTAAACTAAGCTAAACTGGCTAACCAAAACATAATCGTCCTCACGCCCAAAGGCCAAAACTCATTATCACTTGCGGTCACCGCCTATAATCGTCCTCGTCACCTTGCAACGTGATCGGACGAGCATCACCCTTCTCTCCTATAAATTCAACTTGAACCGGCAAAAAAAAGATTAGAGAGACCATTAGGGGCGATATCGAACCAAAATACGCAAACAAAAACTAGAAAAAGCAGGCCAAGGTAAAAAAAAAATATAAAACCCTTCGATTTTGATTAGATCTACTTACCTAGGGTGAGATTTAGGGAAAACCAACCTTAGATCCGTAACTTGAACCTAACCGATTATTTGCATGTTTCGACAAATGGCGGCCGACATTTGGGCCCTGGACAGAGAGAATGGAGAGTGTTAGAATTTTTTTTAGGGAAAACTACACCAGTGACCACCGAAGATATTGGGATACCTATTTGAACCACCGAACTAAAAAAAACGTCAATCACACCACCAAACTTATTAAATCAACCTATTTTGACCACCGCCGTTAAAAAATTAACGGAGGGGTGACGGAAGTGCCACGTGGCAGTTAACAGGACATTTTTAAAATTACATGTTTAGTCCCTGTTATTTACTTATTAAATCAATTTGATCATAATTTTATTTAATTAAATAAAAATTAATCAACCAATCAAATTATGACATGTGTCATCACCCAATTGGATTAATTTAATTTATTTTGTTTAATATTTAATATCTTTTTTCCTCCAATCAGGTGGTGACACGTGTCACCACCTGGTTAAAGGAAATTTAAAGAAGAAAATGAAGATGGCATTATGGTGGTTCAAACTTGGGACCAAGGGGATAAAACCCCAAGCTTTAACCATTGAACCAAATTGCTCTTAGTGCTATAGTTTGCATCTTTATATACATATCTTATAGTTTGGTTCAATGGTTAAAGCTTGGGGGTTTACCCGTCCCAACAAAGCCAACAACACCAATGACTGAAACAGGGAAATTATAAGGAATACCTAGTTTATCCAACTCTGATCTGATCAGCTTACTGGTCTCAAATTCCTCATATCCCAATTCAGGATTCTCATGTATTTTCCTCATGATTCCCACCATCCAATCAGCAAGCTCCTTTCTAGGAATGTATGCAATTATGAATTGTGAGTAGTTAGAACGAAGCCCTAGAAATTGGCTGTTCTAGGAATGTATGCAATTATGAATTGTGGTTGTTGGCGTAGCATGAGTCTGGATTCCGTTAGCTGGTGTGTTGTCCCTAGCAAGGATGCCTATCGATGCTTTGCTTTGTCAACACAATTGAAGGAAGCATCGAAGTTCACTTTAATTGTAGAAACTGTTGGTTTCTTCCATGGCCGTGCAAATTATAAGAGATGAGGATATCATCCAAAAGCACAGCCGCCAGAAATGTTTCAGTACGTGTAGCAGCTGTGGCCGGCGAAAACTACAGCTATCTAAATTCTAAAATGTCACCTACGACAACTCAGAAGCACTGTTCGATTGGCGAGCATTCGCACATTCTCAACACCATCTTCAATCATTTTTTTTAGCAAAAAACCATAAAAAAACTCAACTTTTGTTCCCCTGCAGATTCTTCCTTTTTGCTATGAAAACAAACATGGGTTTCACCAAGTTGGTCCCTTTTCTTCTGATATTCCATCTACTCAATCCAACAGTTGGTTTACCATCTTCTCTGAGCTCGTCAAATGGGTTACCTGAAATCCCCAAGAGGTTTCTCGATTTCGCTAAAAGAAAGGAGCTTGCTGATTGGATGGTGGGAATCAGGAGGAAAATACATGAGAATCTTGAAATCCCCAAGCTTTAACCATTGAATCAAACTATAAGATATGTATATAAAAGGTCCAAACTATAGCACTAAGAGCAGTTTGGTTCAATGGTTAAAGCTGGGGATTTATCCCCTTGGTCCCAAGTTCAAACCACCATAATATCATTTTCATTTTCTTCTTTAAATTTCCTTTAACCAGGTGGTGACACGTGTCACCACCTGATTGGAGGAAAAACATATTAAATATTAAACAAAATAAATTAAATTAATCCAATTGGGTGGTGACACGTGACACGTGTCACCACCTGATTGGAGGAAAAAACATATTAAATATTAAACAAAATAAATTAAATTAATCCAATTGGGTGATGAAACGTGTCATAATTTGATTGGTTGATTAATTTTTATTTAATTAAAATAAAATTAGGATCAAATTGATTTAATAAGTAAATAACAGGGACTAAACATGTAATTTTAAAAATATCCTGTTAACTGCCACGTGGCACTTCCGTCACCCCTCCGTTAATTTTTTAACGGCGGTGGTCAAAATAGGTTGATTTAATAAGTTTGGTGGTGTGATTGACGTTTTTTTTAGTTCGGTGGTTCAAATAGGTATCCCCAATATCTTCGGTGGTCACTGGTGTAGTTTTCCCTTTTTTTTATTATCCAATGTAAAATGAATTTTTGGGGAAAAATAGATTTTTAAAGGCAGTCTAAATGACGCCGTTCTGGAGATGTGTAACCCGCGCATGGACCCGAAGGGAGAATCCGCGCGTTTTTGATGAAGGGGTTAATTGCAGCTTTGATCATTCCACTTCTGTATCCTTCATAGTTTCACCATTTAATTTGCGTTTTCTTGCAATTTCGTCCTTCATTTATTTTTTGTTTTATATATTATTATTTAATATAAATTACTACTTTTATATTATTGTTATTACTAGTACTATAAATATATGTGTTACTGTGTTATCATGATTATCATACTATATGTATTATTTTATACATACATGTATATATCATGCATTTTTTTTCCGTTGAATTTTAAATTAAATAATTTTCCTTATTAGTGATTACCGTGAAAAACGTACCTCCAACTTAAAGGGGTGTTGCTTTCCTTTAAGCCCTATTGAATATATATATATATATAATTTTTAATTATAATTTTAAAAATAGATTATCTTTATTCGAAAATTTAACGGAAATTATGCCCCGAGTGTAGGGGCGTAAATTTTTTTTTCGTATAAAGAAATATTCTTTTAAATATTTTAAGGGATCACAAATTTTAAATTAAATTCAAATTCATAATTTCTATTGTTAAAACATTACGTAATCGACTAGGTACCAATTATGGGCGTTGTTGGGGTGCTCACCCATCTCCGCACGGAACCGACTCTCGAATCTATTTTTTAGTTTCGCAGACCAAAACTCGTTGTTTTAATAAAAATGAAAAAAAAACAAATTTTATTAAAATGACCGGGTTTTCAGGTGATCCAATCTCACCTAAATTAAAAGATTGGTGGCGACTCTCTTTTAAACCAAAAATAATATATTTTTGTAATAAAAAAACATCGAGCCCGCGCCGGGACCGTTATTACAGCTTGGCAACTCTGCTGAGGATCTTTTGTAGAGAGTCAAGCCACAAGTTAATTATTTTCTGTTTTAATAAATGGAAATTATGACTTCGATTTAATTTAATTTGTGATCCATGCCTTTTTATTTATGAATTTGTATAAAAGTTTTTAGAAAATCTGTTTTTTGAGCTTTCATATCATGAGCTCTACACCCGAGCTCTGTTCCTTTTAAGTGGAAGCGAGAAGCTACTTTTTTCGTGAGGCACCGCCTCCGTACAGTATAGTGGATTGCTTCCGAAATACATCTGTACTTTTGTCTTCGTGAGATTTTCATCTCTGTGCAGACCTAGGGAAATGTATCCTCTCGAATTAATGTCCTAGAGACAGTTCGGGTACCAATACTTTAGAACCTGGACCACATGTAGTGAGCTGTAAGAGCCTACCCTTTAGAGCCATGCCAAACCTCTGCCCATTTAGAGAGTCACCCGATATGTGCATGTTAGAGAGAGATGAGGTTTTTTTCAATTTCTTTCATTTATGCTCTTTAATTTCAATATTGTTTATTTATTTATTTTTCTTACCGTAATAGAGTACGCTAGATACCATGCTTATTTTTGCAACAAACATGCGGTAGAAAGCATGTTCGGGTAGGATCCACTTTTTGTTTAAAATACGCGGGTAGAAAAGCATGATTGGGTAAGATTATTTTTATTTGAATAAATCATGTCAACCTGTAGGTTCTATACCTCTGATTTTTGCAATACATTATTTATTATTCTATTCGTACTAACTTATTTTATCGTTGCAATGCATTAACATCTCATTATGCATACATTTGCATCACATCATATTGCATAATCATTTTTTAGATCGAGCTTCTAATTCTGAGAGAATTCGATCACAATGATTTTGGGGCATCCGAGTTAGCCAAGTCATTATTAGTTTTTCACTCGAAGCAAAGCTAATGGATGGCTGTTTAGAAAAGGTTGAAAAGCGTGCGATGATATAAAAAATGACATGGAGCAAAACCTAGAAAAGGCGCAACAAGCAACTCACGACCACATCTCACAGTCACAGGTAGATCTACTGGCCAAGATAGCTGCGATGTTGGCAGGTAATCATCCTGAAAGGGGAAAAGGATTAGTCATAGACCCCAGTGCTTTACAAAATTCATAAACTCCTTTTGGCAAAACACATCCTCAAGTGTCATCTTTGGTTGAAAAGCAACAAGGTCCTCAGGTCGAGTCTTCATCGCGTCAAGGAATTAATAATCCTAGCGAGCATATTGTCCCTAATCATAATGAAGTGGGTAAAGCAAAGATCGAACTACCCAAGCAGCTTGAAGATTGGTGTCAGCGGCTTGAGAAAAAAACTTAAAGTTGCAGAAGAGGCAAATGCATTCTACGAGGTTGATACAAGAGAATTAAGTTTGGTCCCTAATCTGGTGTTACCTCCGAAGTTTAAAATGCCAGAGTTTGAAAAGTTTGATGGAACAAGCTCTTCGTTCGCCCACATCACCATGTTTTGCCAAAAGATGACGGGGCACGTCGATAATGATGACCTTTTAATTCATTACTTTCAAGACAATTTGAAAGGGTGTGCTGCCAGATGGTACAATTAGCTTAGCCGAGACATGATACAATCATGAAAGGATCTCGATAAAGCCTTCATAGAGCAGTACAAACATACAAAAGACATCGACCCAAATCGTTTAACACTACAAAATATGAAGAATAGGTTCAACGAGAGCTTCAGACAATATGTACAAAGGTGGAGGGATGTTGCAGCGCAAGTACAACCACCATTGCTTGAAAGGGAGATAACACCTACTTTCGTTAGAACTCTGGAAAACCCATTCCTGAAGCATATGATAGGAAATGCAACCAAGAATTTCGAAGACCTTGTGATATCAAGTGAACTTATTGAAGAAGCCATCAGACATGGGGAAATCATAGATCCCAACAATGCAATCATTAGAGGAAGAAGTGGACCAGAATTTCATGTGGTGGGGTCCTATCCATCCAATCGACCTTGGTCCTCAGGAAAATTAAACTATTCATACTCAGTCGACCTACAATGTCTTAGAAAGTCGTCCATCCAATTTCTATGACGTATACAGAGTTGCTTCCGCTGCTTGTTGAAAAAACCACCTTTTCTTTTTCAACTAGAAAACTTGATAATCTTTCATACCAAGCTCTAGGAGTTTGTTTTAAACCATATAAAGCTTTTGACAATTTGAAAACATGGTTTGGAAAAATGGGATCTTCAAAAATCCGGTGGTTGTTCCACATACACTTCTTCGTTTATAAAGCCATTTAAAAACGCACTTTTGACATCCATTTGAAAAAGCTTGAAATCATGATAACATGCAAATGCAAGTAACATCCTAATTGCTTCCATTCTAGCTACAGGAGCATAGGCTTCATCAAAATCAATACCCTATTCTTGAGTGTAACCTCGAGAAACAAGCCTAGCCTTGTTTCTCACTATGTTACCACTTTCATCTAGTTTGTTTCTAAAGACCCACTTAGTTTCTATAGTAGATTTGTTTCTAGGCCTATCAACTAATGTCCATACTTTACTTCTCTCAAATTGGTTTAACTCATCTTGCATGGCTATAATCCAAAAGTCATCTTTTAATGCTTCTTTAACATTCTTAGGCTCAATGCATGAGATAAAAGCAACATTATTAAGCATTTTAAGAGAAGAACGAATGGTTGCCCCATTGGATGGATCACCCAAGATCTCACCACCTTTGACATAGTTGTAGTCCCTTGGGTAGCTCACTTCCTTTTCCTCAAGAGACATATCTTGCAATGCTTCTAGAGGCAGTTCTTGTGCTTCTTCCTCTTTAGTTGGAATCTCATTCACCTTTGATGTTTCTCCACCATCATTGGCTTCAATGATCCCTACATCATCATCATCACAAGAATCCTTTATCGGAAGGAGGTTATCATCGAAAACCACATGAATAGATTCCTCTACAACTAAAGTTCTTTTGTTAAACACACGATAGGCTTTAGAGTTTAAAGAGTAACCTAGAAAAATAGCTTCATCACTCTTTGCATCAAATTTACCTAAATTATCTTTTACATTGTTTAAAACAAAACACTTGCAACCAAAAGGATGAAAATAGCTAATCTTAGGCTTTTTAGATTTTAAAATCTCATAAGAAGTTTTCTTCAAAATAGGCCTAATCATTACTCGGTTTATAACGTAGCAAGCGGTGTTAGTAGCTTCCGCCCAAAAATACTTAGGTAAATTATTTTCACAAAGCATAGTTCTAGCCATTTCTTCTAAAGTTCTATGATTGGGTCTTTGCTTTACCTTACCACAAGTAGACCAAATATATTGTTTAATGTTTGCTTGTGTGCTAGGTTCCAAGCTAGTCCTAGAGAGTCACACCTTATAACAGTTAAAAGGATCTTTAGGTACCTTAGAGATACTCCTTGTTTAGGCTTTTGGTATCCCAGAGACTCAACTTTTAACCTTCATGCTTATTTGGATGCAGATTACGAGGGTTGTAAGATAGATAGGAAAAGTACTTCCGACACTTGTCAATTCCTAGGTAGTATGCTCATATCTTGGTTCTCTAAGAAACAAAATAGTGTAGCTTTATCTACCACCGAAGCGGAGTACATATCCTTACGAAAGTGCTCAAGTCCTTTGGATGAAACAACTCTTAGACTATAGAATTGAGGTAGACACCATACCCCTTAAGTGTGATAACACTAGTGCCATATGTCTTACCAAAAATCTCACCCAACACTCTAGAACCAAACACATAGAAATAAGGCATCATTTCATTAGAGATCATGCCCTTAAGAAAGATGTTGTTTTAGAGTATGTAGACACCTTAAATCAATTAGCGGACATCTTTATCAAACCTCTTGATAAAGAGCGTTTTTGGTCTCTTAGGAGAGAGTTAGGTCTAACTAGCCTATCTTGACCTTTTAGGACATTTGTGCTTAAAATTGCTTGAATTCTTGTTAAACCCCATGCTTATGTGTTTTTGATCTTAATTACATCTTTGCTTATAGTTAGGGGGAGTATGTTTATGTTTTGATATGTTAAACTTGCTCATACATCTCATTCATGCATCTAGGTTCAATCAAAGTTTGATTTTTCTGCATTTTAGAGTCTTATATGCTCTTCAAGAGCTATTGGTATCGAAACGGGTCACCTTGTTTCGATACGGGCTGCCTCTAAAGAACACATATGGACCAAGCTGTTTCAAAACGCTCCCAAGGGTTTCGAAACGTTTTGGTTCTGTTAAAACTTGTATCGAAATGAACCCTATTCGTTTCGATACGGGAAACTCTTGGGTTTCAATACAGTCAAATCTCTATCGAAACGGCCAATAAATTTCAGAACGTTCGTATACGTTTCGGTACGCCTATTTCGAAACGATCTCTCCTATTTCGAAATGTGTATCCAGAAAAGCCAAATTTAAAGGGTTTCAAATGCTTAAAGAGTTTTTTAATTAAACCCCAAAACCCTCAAAACCTTAGACCGATTTCAACTATAAAAACCCTTTAAATCTCTTTGTTTTTCATCAAAACTTGAGAGCTTTTACTCTTAAACATCAATCTAAGCAAGCTTCATCAATTTTGTGCAATTTCATCCACAAATTCCTCCAAAATCCCATCTTTGAGGTATTTTCTATCTTTTTCTTTTTATTTCGTTCGAATATTATGGTAAAAAATTATAGTTTTGTATAGAATACTTGTTTTACATTATGGGTTTTCAAAATCTTGTTTTTTTCTTCAAATCTCAATTTTTTTGGTTCGAATATATTTTATTTTAAGCGTGTTTTTAACACTATTTTTGAAATCTGTTTTCATCAAAATTTTATTTTCATGTATATGCTTTCAAAGTGTTTTTAAAAATCTTAATGAGATTCTTATTGGATCGAATCAAGATTTAATGCATACACTTAAATTTTATTGCTTGCTTTGTTTTTAAGTGTTTTTAATGGCTTTGCAAAAGAAAAGAAAGACTGAAGGGGTGAAGGTTCGAACCCCGGTGACGATGTTCGTCCAAACCTTATGCCAAAAGTCTTAGAAACCAAGAGGCTAGGAATCGTTTAAAATTCTTCAAGATGTTGTTGTTCGACGAGAGAGAGTTGTAGACATGTTAGTCCTTGATTTCGAGCGTTTCTACATTAAGTACCTATCTCTTTTGCAACGTTGGGGTTTTCTAAGCTTCATGAATATTCCCGACATTGTCTACAAAAACATGGTATTGCTTTTCTACTCCAATGCTCATCTTATTAGCAATGATGATCGTTCCGAAGTCATTAATATCGAGTCTTACATCTTGGGATAGAAGTTTCGCATTGAACCATCCACCTTAGTGACCGTTCTTGGGCTTGTTGACGAGGGTATTAAGGATGAATCCACGATCTCGAACTGTATTGATTCTCACTTTGAATGCCCAAGACTGTTTCTTGCACTTAATCATATCTCGGTTCTTTCACCCATCCGGAGGAAAATTTGCCCATATCCGTCAAGTTGACACCTTTTGGCTCGAGTGTTTCTGACAAGCACAACAAACTAACTTGGTGAAGATAATGTTTGCCTAGATGGTCCATCTTGTAATGCACCGTGAATCCGACTCCATCACCTCCTTCACCTATGGGACAGCTTTGAGCCACATTTTTATTCGCCTTGACCTTAATGTCTCATACGATTTTCCAGAACAACACAAGAAAAAGCTTGGTGAGTCTTCTCTCGTAAGGTCAGGATTTCGATACACTAATGGTGAATGGACTCGAGTTGATCATAGAGCTCAAGCACCTCAAGAAGAGCCTCAACCACAAGTTCAAGTTCCCTTTGTGGCTCCTAACAATGATGCTCTCATGGCCTTCCTCACCGAGAAGTTCAACACCATGGACACTGTAATCACTAATTTTGTCCGGGCTTTAGGGCCACTTTAGTTTATATTGATTAATGGGCTTGTAGGTAATTTAAAACAAAAAAAAAACAAAAAATGAGAAAAAGAAAAAAATATACATATATATATGTATATATAAATAAATATTACTACCATTATTACCTTACTTATTATTATTACTATTTTATTATCATCATCATTATTATTATTGTTATTATTATTATTATAACTAAAAAGAAAATGAAATAATAAACTATAATAAAACTCATCATATAAATAAACAACCCAAAATAATAAAAAAGTCCATATTACATATGCAAGAGCCCAAACATACATAAGGCCCGTTCAAAGCCCAAATAATACAATAGCCCTTGGCCCACATGAAAAACCCTAATATTCTTTCTCTTTTGCGCAGCTAAATCTGGACCGTTAGATCTGACTGATGATCGTACGGTCCAGATCGACCCGTGAAGAACTAAGTGTTTTGATATAATAATAAAAAATATTTTGGACAAATTTAAAAAGAATTTAAAACATATCCTTAAGTCCAAACAACTTGAAAATAAGTTTGAGGTGTTTAAAAAAGGTTTTTGCCAAAGTTTGGAATGGTTTAATGTTGTCAAACGCTTTTCAGTACTACCGTACCGATACAATATACCCCGTATCGATACCATTTTACTTTAGTTTTTATTCTGCTAAAACTCGTACCAATACAGGCTTGCCTGTATCGATACGGAGAGGGATCGTATTGATACGCCTTTAAAGCGTACCGATCCTTGCTTTAACAACCCCCAATGACTATTTCTCAACGGTCTTTTAAATTACAGACCGTACCGATATGCTTCCTAGCGTATCAGTACGCTTAGGCTGGCAAGAGCCCAACGGCTAGTTCTAAAGAAGGGCGTACCGATACGGGTCCCCGTGTACCGATACAATAGGCACCAGAACTACAATAAATATGGGAAATGAAGACCCCAACGGCTCCAAAACATCCCCAACGGCTTGTAACGGCCACAAACTCAATTGAGACTATAAATTGAAGGCTGGAACACTTGAAGAAGGTTAGAGACTACATCCAAACAACATGATCAAGAGAAATAGAGTCTAAATCTTTATTTTACCTTTCTCTTGTACATAGTCTAAGAAGAGTGCTTTATTGTAAATTCTTTATACACTCTTGTGAGCTTAAATTGTGTAAACACCAACCTTGTGAGGTATTTAGTTTACCAAACAAATCCCTTGTAAACGGAGAGGTTCTAGTTTAGCCTTGAGAGAAAAACTAGAGTTGGTTCTATCTTAGCCAAGTCTAAAAGATAGGGTTGAAACGGTTTCCTCCTAAACCGGGAAAATGAGACGAATTCATTGTTGAGTGAATTGAGATATCCTTAGTGGTGTGCTAAGGTAGTGGATGTAGGTGCTTGTTAGAAGGCCGAACAACTATAAAATCATTGCTTCACTTGTCTACCTTTATTTCGATTTTAGCCAATTCAACCACAAAACATTTACAACCCTCCTTGACGGTTTCGGTGATCGATTCGAGCGTTCCATACAAGCCCAACAACCCGAATAGAAGAAACCCTAGGGTCTCAACTCTCTTCCAAGCACCGCACGTCCATAGCCGTCAGATCCAGGACGCGTCCAACGGCTGCGATCGCGTCTCGTGCGTGTGCGATTCACGCGCAATCTTTCACCTCCCCACCCACACGCGCATGCCGACCTTCTCACGCCGACCAGCTTCTGCCTCAACCGTGCCGTATACAGAGTGCTCTGTCTCCCTCCAATTTCCATCTCAAGCAAGCTAACATTATGCAGCCAAGAAAACGAAGAATTAGTGGCCTAAAATGGCAGAAGAAGCATTAAACGAATACAAAAGTCAACTAGGCAACAATTCAGAACCAGTAGAGGAACAGAGACAGTAGAGCAACCAATCGAATCCTTTTATTTTCTTCTGTAAACTCGGTATAAAAACTGAGCACAACGGTTGTAAAAAAACAAGGGGGAATTCGAATGTAAAGCTGTTAGAGAAAAGATAAAAAAAGCATCGTAATAGAAAAAAGAGTTTTTAGGGAAATCGGTGAGCGTTAAAAAAACAAAGATCTTATTGTAACACACTGAGTTTTTTTTTTCTCAAGAAATCAATTCGAAACATCGAGAAATTCAGAGGTATTCTGGATTCTTCATTCTTTCACTGTACATGCATTGAAACACGTCAAAGAAAATAATAAAAGGGAGAAAAGAAAAAGCTTTACCCTTTTTACTCTCCGATGCCGTCGACGACAATTCCTTTTCAAGGGTGAGCCACTCCGACCGTTGTGTTCACGCCAAGAGAAGAGGGGTTCAGCGTTTCAGGGTCTAGATTTTGGCTTTGAAATTTCGAGATACGATAAGAGGATTAGGTTTCTACTGTTGGTTTTTAAAATAGTCGAAAGGAACGAGGTTTTTGAACGCTAATAGTGGGAAACAATGACGGCTGGCTAGAATAATCCTAAATATTGGCTTTCTCTGATTAGGGTTCGGTTCTGGAAATAAGAGAGGGAAAATGTTGGCTGCCCTTTCATTTGAGTTAAGTTAGGGCATCTTGGTTTCGAAAGTAGAGAAGGGATGGAGATAGGGCAAACGCGGCGCTGCGTTTTTAGTTTGGTTTTAGGATTCTAGTAATCAGATAAATTAACTTTTATAGGAGGGCCTTTCGGGTAAATTAGATTCTTGTCATTTATTTCTTTAAAAATCCTCTCCGCCGTCCCTTGTAGTTTCCCCATATTTCATCCTCGTCCTGAATTGAAAGAGTATAATTAATTTCTCGTGGGTTAATTACACACGAGGTCCTTAAAGCTTTTCAAAACTTTTTAATTTCGTCACCATTTCGGTTTTCAAAATCAAAAGCTCGGCGGTCAAATCTCGTTTTAGCCCCTGAGGTTTTAAGCTCTCTTTTAATTGCGTCCTTGAATTTACAGAGTTAATTAGAAGATACCGGGGTAATTTCTGTTTTAGTCCTGGTACTCTAAAGTTTTTTTAATCTTGCCGTCACCCTTTCTTTAAAATTCTTTCGGGCAAATGCGTTGTTCAGTCCTCCTCTTTTTGTCTGTGTTACTAAATAACATTCAACTCTTGAAATCCAACTACAAATTTAGTATGCATTTCTTTATTATTACTTTTTCCCTTTTTCCTTGCACTCTTGTAGGATGTTTTTTAAAACGGTATTTGGTTGTTTATATTGTAAACCAATCTACCCTTTGTTTAAGTTTAGTACATTGTAAATCTCATACGGTAAGAATGCATGTATGCCATGCGCCCTTAAGGCTTAGTTTTTTAAATGTCCATGTATATATATAGGTATAGGTAATCCTTGTCTGATAACATGTTGTCCTTATGAATCTTCGTATGCAAAAAATCGTTATAGAATTAATTGTGGTGATATTTTAATATGTATGCCTATTGTCTTGCCTTACTTAAAATGTCAGGTTTTTATTGTTCTTGGTATGTATGATTAATTATTTGATTTTCTAGATGCATTCGAAATATGAAAATATAGCATGCAATGTCCTTTTATTTGGAAATGAACGAGGCCAGTACCAGTCGTAGTGGTGGTGGTTCGAATATTCATTCTTGAATATTACATCTTTTGAAATTCACTCACTTTTATAACCAAACTCCGATTAAATTTGTCACTTTACTTCGTAAAATTTGATATTAATTAAGCGCTAAGGATCTTGGTACCAATTTTGGGCATGACGAGGGTGCTCATCCTTCCCCGCGTGTAACCGACTCTCGAACCCTTTCGAATCTCTGGTTTGGTTTTCGGTGTCCGGTCTACCTTTCAAAATGGCCGGTGGCGACTTCAATTTTAGTCGATTTTCAAAAATTCACTTTTTAAATCAAAACTCAGTTCTTCTAGGTGACACCGGAGTAAAGGGGTAGCGATACTTCGATATTTTTCAAAAGAAACGCCGCTACAACATGGAGACTCCGCTGGGGACCAAATTTTGTTTTAAAAAAAACAAAAAAGAGAATCAAGCCAAAAAAACTTTACCGCTTAATTAATAACGGAAGTTGTAAATTAAAGTGATCAATTCAATCGATATTTGTTTATAAATGTGAGTTTATTTTAATCGTATTTAAAATTGGACATATAAACACGTTTGTCTAAGTGGGGAGAAAACGCTAGTGCTTTCGTGGGGATATCGTTCCTTCGTATGGGCCTAGTAAGTACCTTCAAGGCTCGAATACCCTATATCTTCGTGGGAATATCGTTTCTCCGTACGGATATAGCTAAAGGGTCCCCTCGAATTGAATTCGGTTGAGAGAAGTCTATTATGGGTGATGATCGGGGGCCTTGCTACCCTTAATAGGGGACAATAAAGACAATTCGAGTACCTCCTAGAACCAAAATTGCATGTAGCGAACATAGAATACCCACCCTTTTAGAGCCATGCGAATAACTTAGGTGTGTTAGACGGGACGAATAGGTTTGCTTGTTTCGTGCTTGATCTATTTCTCTTATTATGCTAATCATGTTTATTCGGCACTAACGTGTTTCTTTTTGTGCCCTGTTGCATTTATTTTTGCATGCATTTCATGACCTAAAGGTGTTGAGTCAACGTGGTTTTACCCTTTTTAAGGGCTATCATTATGGACGGGAGGTTTCTAGCAAAGGATGATGTCGATTAGCAAGTTCGAAATTGATTCGAGGTGAATCAAAAGGGTGAAGGGGGCAGTTTACCGAACGAACACATATTGTTAGGTTATAGAAGATCTAATGCCCACCATTGAAGAAAACACAACCTTTCTCCATCCCAAGGGAGTCAAACAAGATTAGATCTGCTCCAAACATCCTGAGCTGCAAAATTTAAGGGTTGAACAGTCTATCGGATCAACATCTTTGGTTTGCAAGCGGATGCGTATTTGTCAAGACTTTGCTATGACTATCTTGTAACAAGGAACCTCTTTACGTTCAAATGAAAGTTGACCTAAGGGGAATCATCTATAAGACCAACACCTTTGACTTGCATACACATTTGCATATATCGCAACATTTGTTTGTGCATCACCCCATAGCAACATTAAGTCGGTTAATCATGCATTATGCCATTATAAACTTGTTTGAGTAATGCATTTATTGCATCATTGGATATTAAATGTTGCTTAAGACCTTTCCTTGCATCATCGCTAATTTTGGGAAAACACCCATGTCAGAAAGAGAGAGAAAGAGAATGGACAAAATGACAGTTTCCAGCTAGTACTGCTTCGGTAATATGAACAACCTGGTGAGAACAATGGACGAGCTAGAGCAGCTCCACCAACAGTTGGTGTAGAATCAGAAGGAAACAATAGCGTGCATGAAGAATTTTCAAGATGAAACCAAGAAACAGTTTGATGAGCTGAAGGCTATGATCGCCGCCCTGACCCAAAAAGGCAAATCCCCCTGTAGGTTATGTATTTAGAAATATTTTGTGTAATTAGAATCCCTTACTTTAAGGGATTATATCTTATCCTAGAATTAGTCTCTTTCCTAATTTAGAGTTTCCTAAGATAAATATATATCTTGTATATAAATATGTAACATATCTTTTCTAATGAATCAAGTGAGAGAGAATTACTCTGACTAATTACATGGTATCGGGTTAGAGCGATCCATCCAAATTTTGATCTCTTTTTCCTTAATCCCTAGTCATCTCTATTTTTCCCATGGTTTTCGAACCCTCAGCATCCGAAATTAGTTCCCAGAACAGCCCTGCTCAATCTGATTTTCAGATTTCAGATTCATCTATTTCCCCAATAACCTCCTACAAACTAAATGGAAACAACTACCTCCATTGGTCTCAGTCCATCCGGCTATATATCACAGGAAGAAGGAAACTCGCCTATCTTTCTGACTCAATACCAATTCCAGAAGAGACAGACCCAAAATACAACATATGGCTGAGTGAAAATACCATGATCATGTCATGGTTAATCAATTCCATGGTTCCTGAAGTAGGGGAGAATTTCATGTTATATCAAACTGCTGCAGAAATTTGGAGTGCAGCCCGAGATACTTATTCTAGTGTTGATAATACATCGGATCTTTTTGGGATTGAGAACCACGTTAAGGATATCAGACAAGGAGACCTTACTATTGCACAGTACTTTGGTATTCTCAATAAGTATTGGCAACAACTAGACTTATATGAGAAGAATGACTGGAAGTGCCAGGAAGATAGCAACTTCTACAACTAGGAAACAAATCAGAGGAGAGTTTTCTAGTTTTTGTCTGGACTGAATGGAGAATTCGATGAATCAAGAGGAAGGATTTTTGCCACCAAACCTCTTCCTTTGGTTCGAGAGGTTTTTTTAGAAATTAGGAGGGAGGAAAGCCGAAGATCTTTGATGGTGCCACCAGTTCAGCCCACAGATGCTTCTGCTCTTGTCACCAGTCCCAACTCTAGGAACCAATAGAGGAGAAATCGACCCTGGTGTGAACATTGTAAGAAACCAAGTCATATGATAGATCAATGTTGGAGGCTGCACGAGAAACTGACATATTGGAAGAACACACGATCCATGTTTCAGAAGGAGGCTCATATTGCCTCTCAAGATGAGTTCTCCAGCAGTTTTAGCAAGAAGCAGATAGAGGAGCTGCAACAGATTTTTAGTAGTATGACAGCCAAGCCTACCAATATAGCTTATATTGCTACTGAAGGTACTAATCCATATGCTTCCTCGGTACAATGGATAGTAGACTCGGGTGCATCTGATCATATGACAGGAAACATTGATCTCTTGGAGGAATATAATGACAGCAACCTACAAGATTCTATCGAATTTGAAGATGGCTCTCTTACTACAGTCAAAGGGAGTGGTTCTGTTAAATTAAACAAAAATCTGCTACTTCATAATGTTCTCCATGTTCCTAGACTTGCATGCAATCTATTGTCAGTCAGCAAATTGATTAAAGATTCTGGTTGTAATGTAGTGTTTAGTATTAGTGGTTGCATTTTTCAGGCACATGGCTCGAAGATGGTGATTGGCAATGCTAGGCTGGGCCAAGGATTGTACACAGTTGGGAGGCGAGCTTCTAAGAATCATGCTCTATCCAGTGAACTTAGGAAACCAGTTTTATCTTTTGATCTCAATACCAATAACATTATGTTAAGGCACTCTAGATTAGGCCATCCTAGTTTTTTCTATCTTTCCAAAATGTTACCAGAATTATTTATAAATAAAAATCTCTCTTTGTTTTCCTGTGAAATTTGTCAGTTAGCTAAACACACCAGAAAACCATATATTGCAACCAAATTTGAACCAACAACACCTTTTTCCATCATCCACAGTGACATTTGGGGCCCTTCTACTGTAAAAAATATTTCTGGATATAAGTGGTTTGTATCTTCTATAGATGATTATTCTAGGACAACATGGGTATTCTTAATGAGAGAAAAGTCTGAAGTTGAGTCTATCTTTAAATTTTTTTATCAAAAGGTTGAAACCCAATTTGACACAAAAATAAAAATTTTAAGGAGTGACAATGGGAGTGAGTATTTGAATAAATCTGTAACACCCCAATTTTGGGCTTGGAAGTTTAGGGTCTGAACCGGACCGGTTTAAATTACGGTTCGAATATAAAAGGTGGTTTTTAGGGAAAGCCTAGTTCGGGATGCATTAAAAATATGAAAAAATATCTAAAAATCCTCTTTTATTATATATAAGAGAGTGGTGAAATTAATTTTACAAAATGGGGTTTGGAAATAAGACATTTCAAGTTAGTGACTAAAATGTAATTTTTGAAAAGTTGGTGACTGTTTTAAAAGGATTGAAACTTTGAATCTTTAAGGAGCTAATTTACCCAAGGGAGGGTTTCTCCAGATTTTTCTTAAATTTTAAAGACTCATTTAATGTTATTTAATAAAAAGAAAAGAGGGAAAAGAGATATTTTGGTTTCATAACTAACTTTTGCCAAAATTTTCCCATTTCATTTTCTCTCAATTTTTCCTCAGCCAAACACATTTCCACAGCCACTTTTCCTTTGATTTTAACACCTAAAGTTGAGATTTCAATCTCTAAATGATTTCTAATCATTTCTACACCAAATCCTCATCATTTGCTTATTGAATTTTCAAGAATTTTGGCTCTAAACAAGGAGAAATCCACATTTAGAGGTATGAACGTCCTTCTCCTCTAAATACTCAGTTCTTTACTGAAATTCCCAAGTTCTCAATCCTTAAATTGAGTTTTATTAAAGGTTTTGATGTTGTGATCTTAATTTTGGCTTAAAATGCAAGATTTGGATTTAATTTTGAAGAAATTCGTATTAAATGATTGAGCTATGTTTTGAGATGTCTTTTTGATGTATTTTGGATGTCTAAATGATGTGCAATTGAGGTTTAATCAATGCAATCCTGAATATGTTGATTTTCCTAAGTTTTTCCTTGAGTTAATGGTGGTTTTTGGGGTGATTTTGATGTTCTGCTATAGCTGGAGGTAGAAGGACGTGATTAGGTCCTTTTTGGATGTTAGTTGATGTCTAAGAATGATTGGAATTGAAGGATCTTGGCTGGGTAATGTTGTAGAGGTGTTTGGATGTGATTTCGGTTGTGTTAGGTAGCCGAAATGTGAGTTTTGATGAGAGCAGCGAGTTTAGGTGTTGTGGCTGGAGATTTTAATGCATGATGATGCATTAATCCTCTGCTTTGATGTGTTTAAAACAAGGGAGGCATCTTCGGATCCTTGTGGTGTTGATCCGGAGGCTTGATCGGCGTTTCGGCAAGCTTGCGAAACGGAATCGGTGAGTGAAGTTTGGTTTTCAGCTTTGAAACCAGTGTTTGAAGGTTATGGGAGCTTAGTTTAAGTCTAAACAACTTAGCTAAGCTCAAGAGTAAGTTTTCGGAGAAACTCTCTTTTTGATGAACCATGAGATGGTTGAATGCAATGTGTTTATTTTGCATGTTTAAATTCTGTTTTGAAAGCATATTTTAGCATGTTTAATGCTGGTTTTATAAGCCATGTGTTGAAGGATGCTCAAGGTAAGAGATCCTTGTTTTGAACATTGATAAATGTGGTTTGATGCATGGTGATGCATGATTATTTAATGGCTTTGTTAAATGCTTTAAAACAGTGGATTGCTGATGGTAAACGATGTATATTGGCAAGTGATGTGTTGGTTTAAAAGTACTTGAATCGGATATAGTTAGCCGGCTATAGGATTGGGTGCACCGTGAATAAAGTCGCCTTGGATGTTGAGGGGTTGTAATGGTACCGTAAACTCCATCCAAGAACACTAACGAGATGTCTAAGATCATAATGGTGGTTAAAATGCCATGTGAGGATCTTGTGTTGTGTGTCCCGTGTTCTCGTTAGTGATGTTATACAACTACCAATGAGTGATGTGGAGGGGTTGTAATTGTACCGTAGACTCCATCACGGGTGTTGAGGGGTTGTGATTGTACCGGTAAACTCCACCTTGAGTGTTTGGTAGTGTGTATGGAGCGTATGTGACAACGCTTGTAATCCGCGTATCCGATTGTGTTTTGAGTTGAAAAATGGTTATGGATTATCACTTGAAAGCCAATACGACATGTTGATGTATTGAAGCATGAGATGCTTGGTTTGTATGCATAGATGCATGATAAATGATGTTTTGAAATTAAAGGCCTTGGAAAGGTGTTTTTACAAAGTGCATTATTATGTTGTTTTATTAGAGCATTTCTCACTAAGCATACGTGCTTACGCTCTCTCTTTCTTGAACCAATAATGCAGAGCATTGAAGTGCTTTAAGGGCAGCAAAAAGGTCAAGGATCCAAGTGAAAGTCTAAGCTCATGTATGGTGACTATTTTCACAACACTATTAGCTTTTGGTATTTGGCAATGGGAACCTAGATTGTGTTTTTGGGAGATGTTTTGGACTCCCTAAGTTTGGTTTAATGCCTATGGTGTTTGGAACATGTAAATGGCCATTTGGTATTTTGTTTTGGAGATTTGATGATTGCTTGCTTTTCATTCTAGGATGCATGCCTTTAGACTTGTGGTTTTTCTTATTTGAGGCCGTGATTGAGCTTTGATGATGAAAATGTGTTCCTTTAATGTTTGATGACTTGTTGGCATGACATGGAGGTCTTATGAGCGTGTTTGGTGGGTCGAAAGAGTGTAAAACAGGCTTTTCTGCTGTTTCTGGGCAGGGTGTTTCGAAACACCCTTACCTGTTTCGAAACAGGTGCCTGTTTTGGCCTGGGTGTTTCGAAACGGGCAGAGGTGTTTCGAAACACTTTGGATACTGCCAAGGGGTTTTTCTGAACGGCCTAGACCCGTTTCGAAACACTTGACCGTTGGGCACTGATTTGAATGGTTTTGAGGTTTGCAAGCTTTACGTTTTAGTCCTGAATTTTGTATATGCAATTGATTAAGTTGGAGATGTCCGTTTGAGATGAAATTTGACAGAGAAGCATGAAACATGACTAATTTCATAATGGTAACTTAAAAACTGGTAAAGCCCTCTTAATTTCCAGAATTTACAAATTGGTCCCTAAATTCGTATGTTGTGCAATTGAGTCCCTTATTGTTTTCCGATTGCTGTGATTTTTGAGTATGCTTATCTCAAGAGTACACCTAGGGTTAATATGCATTTAGACAAGGTTAAAAAGAAAAAAAGGGTCGTTAATCAAGGTTGACTTTCGGGTTGACTTTGGTTTTCCCCGTGTAATCTTCGTAGTTCGGGTCAACCGTCTAGGCCAGGCTAAGGGGGTTACATTTGGTGGTATCAGAGCTGAGTTCTCGAGTATTTGGGAATTGTTATGTGGGTGATATGTGTATGATTGCTTGTATACTTGTTGAGTGAAAGTATGATGTATGAATTGTAAGAATGTTGCAATTGTGGTGTATGCTTTGGTGAAGCATGTTAGAGGGACCCATTGCCATATCAAAGCTAATGAAATGATTTGTTTTTAATTGGAAATGAGCTTGAGTACTTGGATTGCTTACCTTGCTGAGCCTGACTATGTTTATTGCATTTGTGATTGCATTGTATAGTAAATGGGACCTCGTAGAGAGACGAGGATTAATACGCGAGCTATGGCTCAAAATGAGAATGAAGAGAATGCTGAAAATGTAGTGGATTTACCTCCTCCACCCGGTGGTGGTGGTGCTGGGGGTGAGGGAGCTGGTGTTGCTGCTGGTGCTGGGGTCGCACGACCTGAAGCTGGGCAGGGGCAAGCTGCTCCTGACATGTCAATGTTGATTCAGGCTATTGCTGGAGCCTTTCAGGCGGCGGTAGCTAGAGCTTATGGAGCTGGGCATCAGGGAGATGCTAATGTTAGACTACCTCTGGAACGCTTGCGCAGTCTGGGAGGGACTGAGTTCAGGGGTTTGTCTGCTGAAGGTTCTGAGTCTTGGTTGGAAAGTACCAAGAGAATTTTGGGACAAATGAACTGCAATGAAGTGCAGAAGTTGGGCTGTGTAATATCGTTGTTGCATGACGATGCGTATACCTGGTGGACAACCACTATCTCCAGAATGAAGGATGCTGATGTGACTTGGACGTTCTTTCTGAACGCGTTCAAGAGGAGGTATCTGGGTGTGCGGTACCTGGATGAAAAGAAAAGGGAATTCATATCTCTTACTCAAGGGAGCATGTCAGTGGCTGAGTACGAGGTTCAGTTTGTCCGACTCAGTCAGTACGCACCTGAGCTTATCCCTGATGAGCGGGAAAGGTGTGAACGTTTCCGTTATGGTTTGGTGACGGAAGTGAAGACCTATATGCTGGCTGCTGAGTACACTGACTTTGATGTGCTGATTGGTAGAGCAAAAGACATTGAGTTGAATTTGAGTTTATCTTCTAGAGGTGCTGGTCCTAGTGCTGGTAAACGGGCTGCTGAGTATAGTTTCGGTGGCGGACGGAACAAGAGAGGACGTGATCGGAAGTATCAGTCTTCAGCTAGGCGTGATGGTGGAGGGCAAGGTGCGCCTGTTCAGGGGGACAAGGCGAGAGCTGATCAGAACACATGTTGGGCATGTGGATCGCGTGGTCATCCGAGGCGTGATTGTCCTCGAGCAGCGAGGGAGGTACATGCTCCTATTGTGGTGACCGGTACTTCGTGCTGGAACTGTGGTTTGGCGGATCACATGAAGAGGGAGTGTCCTCTGTTGGCCGGTGGTGGTCAGGGACGTGCTCCTGGAGTTGTTGCACCACAGAGAGGCCGTGGGTGCGGCCGTGGTAACTTCCAGCGTAGAGAGGATGGTGGAAGGAATGTGGCTCATGTGGTAGCTGTTCAGCCTGAGGGTGGTGGCCATGCCAGGGTGTATGCTCAGAGGGAAGGGAGGAATGACACGGATGTAATCGCAGGTACTTTCACTTTGCAATCCTTGTCATTACTTTCCTTGATTGATTCTGGATCTACACACTCATACATATTGCGTGAACATGCTTAATTGCTTGGTTTGCCTGTTGAGTCTTTGGAAGTTGGTATACGTGTATCTAGTTCTTTTGGTGAGACTGTTGTGACGCGAAAGCTTTATAGAAGATACCCCTTGGTTGTGCAAGATCATGTTTTTCATGTTGATCTTATGGAATTGCCTTTCTATGGTTTTGATGTAATCCTTGGTATGGATTGGCTTGTTGAGCATCGAGCTGTAGTGGATTTTGAGAATAAGCGAGTTTCGTTGAAGCTTGCGGACGATTATGAGGTAGTCGTGGTTGGTGAGAATGTGAAGTTTCTTGCCAATGTGGTGTCTACATTGGAAGCGAGCCGGGTGCTGAGGCAAGGTTGTGAAGCCTACCTCACCTTTGTGATGAATCCTAGCTCTAAGAAGTTACGGGTGCAAGATATCAGGACTGTGCGAGAGTTTCCTGGTATGTTTCCGGATGAGTTGCCTGGATTGCCTCCTAATCGCGAAGTGGAGTTTGGGATTGAGCTGTATGAAAACACAACTCCAGTGTCCATTACTCCTTATCGAATGGCACCTAAGGAGTTGAAAGAGCTGAAGACGCAACTTTAGGAGTTGCTTGAACGTGGTTTCATTCGGCCGAGTGTGTCACCTTGGGGTGCACCGGTCTTGTTTGTGAAGAAAAAGGATGGCACTATGAGAATGTGCATTAATTACCGTCAGCTTAACAAGTTGACTATCAAGAATCGGTATCCATTGCCGAGAATTGATGATCTTTTTGATCAATTTCGGGGAGCAGCTGTGTTCTCTAAAATTGACTTAAGGTCAGGGTATTATCAGCTGAAGGTGAAGGATGTGGATGTGCCAAAGACAGCCTTCAGAACTAGGTATGAGCATTATGAGTTTCTTGTGATGCCGTTTGGTTTGACGAATGCTCCTGCAGCTTTCATGGACATGATGAATAGAGTGTTCCATGAATACTTGGATAAATTTGTTGTGGTGTTCATTGATGATATTCTCGTGTACTCTCGTACTGAGGAGGAGCATGAGGGGCATTTGAGAATTGTGTTACAAGCTTTGTTGGAGAATCAGCTTTATGCCAAGCTGAGCAAGTGTGAATTCTGGCTTAGAGAGGTTGTGTTTCTTGGTCATGTGGTCTCTGCTGAAGGAATACGTGTTGATCCTCAGAAGATTGAGGCAGTAATGAATTGGAAGCCTCCTAAGTCTGTTCATGAAGTCCGTAGTTTCCTTGGTTTGGCGGGGTACTATCGGAGGTTCGTGGATGGGTTTTCAAAGATTGCTGCACCTTTGACGAAGTTTTTGCAGAAGGATGTTAAGTATGAGTGGACGGAAGCGAGACATCAGGCTTTTGTGAAGCTTAAGGCAGCTTTGACGCAAGCTCCTATCTTGGTTCAACCTGAATCAGGGAAAGAGTTTGTGGTGTATAGTGATGCGTCCTACGTTGGCTTGGGATGTGTGTTGATGCAAGAGGGTAAGGTGGTGGCTTATGCATCGCGTCAGTTAAAGGTGCATGAGCGCAATTATCCTACGCATGACATTGAGTTAGCTGCGGTGGTTTTTTGCTTTGAAAATTTGGAGACATTACTTGTATGGTGAGAAGTGTACTGTGTACACGGACCACAAGAGTTTGAAGTATCTGATGTCTCAAAAAGAGTTGAATCTTAGGCAACGACGTTGGGTAGAGTTGCTTAAGGATTATGATTTGACTATCGAGTACCATCCGGGTAAAGCTAATGTTGTAGCGGATGCCTTGAGTAAGAAGGTAGCTGTTGAGTTGAGGGCTATGTTTGCCAGTTTGAGCATTTCGCGTGATGGTGGTCTTGTGGCTGAGTTGCAAGTGAAACCATCCTTGATTCAGTTGATTAAGGAAAAGTAGTTGTTGGATGATTCCTTGGTGCCACATGTTCAGGATATTGCGGAGGATAGGCCATCGGATAGTCTGAGCGTGTTATCTAGGTGTTGGAGGATATGTTGAGGTGCTGCGTGATTGAGTTTCAGGGTTCTTGGGAGAAACATTTGCCTTTGGTGGAGTTTGCATATAATAATAGTTATCAGGCAAGTATTCAAATGGCACCTTATGAAGCTTTGTACGGGAGGAAGTGTAGGACTCCTCTTTGTTGGGCTGAAACATGTCAGAAGTTGGTTTCGATGCCAGCTTTGTTGAAAGGAACCACCGAGAAGGTGAAGCTCATTTGTGAGCGATTGAAGGCAGCTTCTGATCGGCAAAAGTCTTACGCGGATTTGAAGCGTAAGGAGATTGAGTATGCGGTGGGTGACTGTGTGTTTTTGAAAGTTTCGCCTTGGAAAAAGGTGATGAGGTTTAGCCGAAAGGGTAAGTTGAGCCCTAGGTACATTGGACCATACGAGGTGATTGAGCATGTGGGTCCTGTTGCGTACAAGTTGAGGTTACCACATGAGTTAGAAAAGATTCATGATGTGTTTCATGTTTCTATGCTTCGGAAGTATAGATCGGATCCTTCTCATGTGATGCCTGTGGAGGAAGTGGAGTTGAATCCGGATTTGGCCTATGACGAGGAACTAGTGAAGATTCTAGATTCAGATAGTAAAGTTATTCGAGGCAAGACCATTGAGTTGGTAAAGGTGTTGTGGAAGCATCGTGGTGCTGAAGAAGCCACGTGGGAACGGAAGGATGACATGTTGAAGCAGTTTCCGTACCTTTTTCCTTCAGGTAAATTTCGAGGACGAAATTTCTTAAGGGGGGGAGAGTTGTAACACCCCAATTTTGGGCTTGGAAGTTTAGGGTCTGAACCGGACCGGTTTAAATTACGGTTCGAATATAAAAGGTGGTTTTTAGGGAAAGCCTAGTTCGGCATGCATTAAAAATATGGAAAAATATCTAAAAATCCTCTTTTATTATATATAAGAGAGTGGTGAAATCAATTTTACAAAATGGGGTTTGGAAATAAGACATTTCAAGTTAGTGACTAAAATGTAATTTTTGAAAAGTTGGTGACTGTTTTAAAAGGATTGAAACTTTGAATCTTTAAGGAGCTAATTTACCCAAGGGAGGGTTTCTCCAAATTTTTCTTAAATTTTAAAGACCCATTTAATGTTATTTCATAAAAAGAAAAGAGGGAAAAGAGATATTTTGGTTTCATAACTAACTTTTGCCAAAATTTTCCCATTTCATTTTCTCTCAAATTTTCCTCAGCCAAACACATTTCCACAGCCACTTTTCCTTTGATTTTAACACCTAAAGTTGAGATTTCAATCTCTAAATGATTTCTAATCATTTCTACACCAAATCCTCATCATTTGCTTATTGAATTTTCAAGAATTTTGGCTCTAAACAAGGAGAAATCCACATTTAGAGGTATGAACGTCCTTCTCCTCTAAATACTCAGTTCTTTACTGAAATTCCCAAGTTCTCAATCCTTAAATTGAGTTTTATTAAAGGTTTTGATGTTGTGATCTTGATTTTGGCTTAAAATGCAAGATTTGGATTTAATTTTGAAGAAATTCGTATTAAATGATTGGGATCTGTTTTGAGATGTCTTTTTGATGTATTTTGGATGTCTAAATGATGTGCAATTGAGGTTTAATCAATGCAATCCCGAATAGGTTGATTTTCCTAAGTTTTTGCTTGAGTTAATGGTGGTTTTTGGGGTGATTTTGATGTTCTGCTATAGCTGGAGGTATAAGGACGTGATTAGGTCCTTTTTGGATGTTAGTTGATGTCTAAGAATGATTGGAATTGAAGGATCTTGGCTGGGTAATGTTGTAGAGGTGTTTGGATGTGATTTCGGTTGTGTTAGGTAGCCGAAATGTGAGTTTTAATGAGAGTAGCGAGTTTAGGTGTTGTGGCTGGAGATTTTAATGCATGATGATGCATTAATCCTCTGCTTTGATGTGTTTAAAACAGGGGAGGCATCTTCGGATCCTTGTGGTGTTGATCCGGAGGCTTGATCGGCGTTTCGGCAAGCTTGCGAAACGGAATCGGTGAGTGAAGTTTGGTTTTCAGCTTTGAAACCAGTGTTTGAAGGTTATGGGAGCTTAGTTTAAGTCTAAACAACTTAGCTATGCTCAAGAGTAAGTTTTCGGAGAAACTCTCTTTTTGATGAACCATGAGATGGTTGAATGCAATGTGTTTATTTTGCATGTTTAAATTCTATTTTGAAAGCATATTTTAGCATGTTTAATGCTGGTTTTATAAGCCATGTGTTGAAGGATGCTCAAGGTAAGAGATCCTTGTTTTGAACATTGATAAATGTGGTTTGATGCATGGTGATGCATGATTATTTAATGGCTTTGTTAAATGCTTTAAAACAGTGGATTGATGATGGTAAACGATGTATATTGGCAAGTGATGTGTTGGTTTAAAAGTACTTGAATCAGATATAGTTAGCCGGCTATAGGATTGGGTGCACCGTGAATAAAGTCGCCTTGGATGTTGAGGGGTTGTAATGATACCGTAAACTCCATCCAAGAACACTAACGAGATGTCTAAGATCATAATGGTGGTTAAAATGCCATGTGAGGATCTTGTGTTGTGTGTCCCGTGTTCTCGTTAGTGATGTTATACAACTACCAATGAGTGATGTGGAGGGGTTGTAATTGTACCGTAGACTCCATCACGGGTGTTGAGGGGTTGTGATTGTACCGGTAAACTCCACCTTGAGTGTTTGGTAGTGTGTATGGAGCGTATGTGACAACGCTTGTAATCCGCGTATCCGATTGTGTTTTGAGTTGAAAAATGGTTATGGATTATCACTTGAAAGCCAATATGACATGTTGATGTATTGAAGCATGAGATGCTTGGTTTGTATGCATAGATGCATGATAAATGATGTTTTGAAATTAAAGGCCTTGGAAAGGTGGTTTTACAAAGTGCATTATTGTGTTGTTTTATTAGAGCATTTCTCACTAAGCATACGTGCTTACGCTCTCTCTTTCTTGAACCAATAATGCAGAGCATTGAAGTGCTTTAAGGGCAGCAAGGAGGTCAAGGATCCAAGTGAGAGTCTAAGCTCATGTATGGTGACTATTTTCACAACACTATTAGCTTTTGGTATTTGGCAATGGGAACCTAGATTGTGTTTTTGGGAGATGTTTTGGACTCCCTAAGTTTGGTTTAATGCCTATGGTGTTTGGAACATGTAAATGGTCATTTGGTATTTTGTTTTGGAGATTTGATGATTGCTTGCTTTTCATTCTAGGATGCATGCCTTTAGACTTGTGGGTTTTCTTATTTGAGGCCGTGATTGAGCTTTGATGATGCAAATGTGTTCCTTTAATGTTTGATGACTTGTTGGCATGACATGGAGGTCTTATGAGCGTGTTTGGTGGGTCGAAAGAGTGTAAAACATGCTTTTCTGCTGTTTCTGGGCAGGGTGTTTCGAAACACCCTTACCTGTTTCGAAACAGGTGCCTGTTTTGGCCTGGGTGTTTCGAAACGGGCAAAGGTGTTTCGAAACACTTTGGCTACTGCCAAGGGGTTTTTTTGAACGGCCTAGACCCGTTTCGAAACACTTGACCGTTGGGCACTGATTTGAATGGTTTTGAGGTTTGCAAGCTTTACGTTTTAGTCCTGATTTTTGTATATGCAATTGATTGAGTTGTAGATGTCCGTTTGAGATGAAATTTGACAGAGAAGCATGAAACATGACTAATTTCATAATGGTAACTTAAAAACTGGTAAAGCCCTCTTAATTTCCAGAATTTACAAATTGGTCCCTAAATTCGTATGTTGTGCAATTGAGTCCCTTATTGTTTTCCGATTGCTGTGATTTTTGAGTATGCTTATCTCAAGAGTACACCTAGGGTTAATATGCATTTAGACAAGGTTAAAAAGAAAAAAGGGTCGTTAATCAAGGTTGACTTTCGGGTTGACTTTGGTTTTCCCCGTGTAATCTTCGTAGTTCGGGTCAACCGTCTAGGCCGGGCTAAGGGGGTTACAAAATCTCTTGGGTATTTCTTTAAGGAAAAAAGAATTGTTCATCTTACTTCTTGTGTCAACACACCTCAACAAAACAAGGTAGCCAAAAGGAAAAATAGACATCTTCTAGAGGTTACTAGGTCTCTTATGTTTGCTGCTAAGGCTCCTAAGTATCTTTGGGGAGATGCACTTCTTACGAACACTTACCTCATCAATAGAATGCTAAGTAAGACCTTAGGTTTCCAAATTCCTACTGAGGTTTTGTTTAGACATTTTCCCCATTTTAAACCGTTAAACTCAAGTCTTTCTCCTCGGGTATTTGGGTGTACAACATTTGTTCATATCAACAATAATAACAGAGGGAAATTAGATCCTAGGTCCATAAAGTGTGTGTTCTTGGGCTATTCTTCGAGTCAGAAGGGTTACAAGTGTTACTCACCATCCACGAAAAAGACCTATGTCTCCTTTGATGTTACATTTTTTGAGAACCAACCTTATTTTTTAGGAACAAAAATTCATGGGGAGAATTACAAGGAATTTTAGCATGTTCAAACCAATATTTTTTACAGCCAATCCTTTCTTTACCTGTTATTGTTCCTCCACAGCCAGCTAGCACATTTCAAAGTCTGAGTGAGGGCGGTGGGAATAACCTAAATAATTCTGATGATGATTTACCTTCCCCATTATCTCATCATCCTACTCTGTGCAAAACACCTTCCACCACTACTAAAACCGCACCTAACAATGAACTTGAAACCATAACACCCCAACCGAAGCAACTCACTGTTTACTCAAGAAGGAGGAAAGCTGTTGCTGAAGAAATCAGTCAACCTAGCATTTGCCGAGAACCAGATTCGGATCCTGCTGCAACTGAAACAGAAAGTAATAATGGTTCCCAAGAGGCTACTGCTGTTGACCTTGATGATTTTCCTATTGCTATTAGGAAGGGGTAAGAAAACGTACTGTTCATAGCATAAAAAAGTATGTTTCATACGGGAAATTGTAGCCTCATTTCAGGGCATTCACTGCCAGTATTAACAGTGTAAAAGTCCCAAGAACTATGACATAAGCATTTCAATCTCCTGAGTGGAAAAAGGCTGTGGAAGAGGAGATAAAAGCTTTGCAAAAGAATAAGACATGGAGTTTGACAGATTTGCCAGAAGGGAAGAAAGCTGTTGGATGCAAGTGGATATTCACGGTGAAATATCATTCAGATGGGAGTGTAAAAAGATACAAGGCAAGGCTGATTGCCAAAGGTTTTTCTCAGTCCTATGGTATTGACTACCATGAGACTTTTGCACCGGTTGCAAAATTGAATACCATCATAATATTATTGTCAGTGGATGTTAACATGAACCAGAAATTACATCAGCTAGACATAAAGAATGTGTTTCTGAATGGGAAACTTGAGGAGGAAGTATATATGGAGGTCCCCCCGGGATTAGAAGGAAAGGTCACTAAGAAAACCGTGTGTAAGCTTAGTAAATCCTTATATGGCTTAAAACAGTCTCCCATAGCGTGATTTGATCGATTTGCTAAGACTATGGCACATAATGGTTTCAAACAAAGCCAAGCGGATCACACACTATTCAGGAAAGTTGCATCAAGTGGTAAGATAACTCTCCTCATTGTCTATGTAGATGATATGATTATCACTGACAATAATATAGAAGAAATAGAAAAGCTAAAGATGGTTCTTGCAAAGGAGTTTGAAACCAATGATTTAGGGAGTATGAGGTATTTCTTGGGTATGAAAGTCGCAAGGTCCAAGGAAGGGCTGGTCATAAACCAACGTAAGTATGTTTTAGATCTTCTTGCAGAAACGAGAATGCTCGGTTGCAAACCTGTTGAAACTCCAATGGATCCGAGCTTGAAGTTTTGCAAGGAAGGAATTGGAAATCCAGTAAACAAGGAAACCTACCAAAGGTTAGTTGGGAAGTTGATTTATCTTTCTCTTACCAGGCCTGATATTGCATACTCAGTTAGCATTGTCAGCCAACATATGAGTGACCCTCGAGAAGAACATTTGGAAGCTGTTAACAGAATTCTAAGGGTCTTGAAGTTTACACCAAAAGTTGGACTTATATTTAGAAAAAAATGAAGACAATAAGGTTTATACGGATGCAAGCTCGGAAGGTGAATTAACTGATAGAAGGTCAGTTAGTGGCTACTACACATACATTTGGGGTAATTTGGTGACTTGGAGAAGTAAGAAACAAGCAGTTTTTTCTCGAAGTAGTGCTGAGTTAGAGTTTAGAGCACCAGCTCTTGGAATGTGCAAAGGAATGTGGATTAAAAGAATCCTTACAGAACTGGACTTAGATGACAAGAATGAATTTGAGATATTTAGTGATAGCCAGTTAGCTATGAGCATAGCAAAAAACCCAGTACATCATGATAGGACGAAGCACATTGAGATAGACAAACATTTTATTTACGAGAAGGTTAACAATGGAGTTGCAAAACTACAGTACATTCCGACAAAGAAACAACTGGCAAATATCTTCACCAAAGCTCTTCCACGAGTAACTTTCGATGAGCTATCATCCAAACTGGGTATATACAACATATATATACCAATTTGAGGGGGAGTGTAGGTTATGTATTTAGGAATATTTCGTGTAATTAGAATCCCTTACTTTAAGGGATTATATCTTATCCTAGAGTTAGTCTCTTTTCTAATTTAGAGTTTCCTAAGATAGATATATATCTTGTATATAAATATGTAACAGATCTTTTCTAATGAATCAAGTGAGAGAGAATTACTCTGACTAATTACACCCCAGCCCGAAGAAAGCACGAACGGGGATTCAGACATTATGATGGAGGAAGTCTTATCCGAAGAAGACCAGGCCGTCATCAGCCAATATGAAGTGCACTGCCCCCATTCCGAATGCCCTATCGAGCTGGCTCTAGACAAGATAGAGGATTCGCTGCGGAATATCCTAGATGAAGAATGGGACCGAAAGCAGCAAGGACGGAAGGAGGCCGCCAAGAGTGCCACAGTTTTGAAACCCCGGGGTAAGATTAAGGACCCTCGAAGTTCAAGGAGGGCCAAGGGCGTCGAGAAAGGGAAAGAGAAATTCACCCCTTTTCTGATGTATTCCTGTGTCTACCGCGTGGACTAGCTCGGAAGATGGACAAGATGGGGGGGGGGTAATCTTTTGAAAGGGCAAATCTTGGAAGACGTAGATCTCCAACGTAGTTTAGGATTTTATGTTTCTATGCATTATGTTGTTTTATCTTTTGAAGTAATATGGAGGATTAACCTTGCTACTGTTGGCCCGACAGTGGCAAAGGCTTTTTCTGTTAAGGGCCCGACATTTTAATTATCTCTTCACTTTGTGCATATATCGGCTAATTGAGTTCCCCTTATATAAAATGCATGAAAGATGTTAGTCTAGATCCCAAAGGATGATTTCGAGCGGCATGTGTTTAAATGAAATCCTAAGCTGCTTAGATTATGGAGATGATTACCCAAATAAAAATGACAATAAATTGGTTTAATGAAGAAAGCTTGGTAATAGGCTATTTTAAAACAAAAACAAGTTGATTTAACTCGTAATGCCTAATAATAGGCATCTTTTTTTTAAGAAAAGAAAAAAAAGAAAAGAGAAAGAAAAAGAAAAAAAAGGGAAAAAACATGTTAATAGGCGTTTCAGAAAAAGAAAAAGAAAAGCAAGAAAAAAAGAAAGAGAAAATAAATAAAGAAAAAAGAGAAAAGAAGAGAGAAAGAAAAAGGGAAAGAGCCTGATAATAGGCATCTCCTTTCAGAGATTAATAAAAAAGCACTCCAATGTCCAAAACTTGGTAATAGGATTTTTCGGATATTAGTGTGGAATTTTTGGGGCACTCCGCTGAAGCCTGTTTTAATTCAAACGCATCGCTTCATGAGTGATGGTAATATTTTCAAATCATGACAATGTCGAGTAGCTCGAGGTTTTGTTGTTTGCTCCATCATTTACCTCAGGACAAAAGAATGTGATGAGTTGACTTCCCCAAAACAAGAAGAAAGTAAGACAAAGCAACAAAAGAATAATAACAATAATAAATTGTGATAACTTGAAGGGTACGTGACATCTTCAGACATCAATTCAGCTTTCGAGGTCTCCTAAACACAGGAGGCTTGAGACATCCTTTGGCGACCCATTCGAGTGTCACTTGTGTATGTGATATTTGGGGCACCTAATTTAGCTTGGTACGTTCACAATTTGAAGAGGAAATTCTAGTTTTTTCAGAAACATCCCTTTTGAAATTATCAAACATAAATGAAAGGTTCCTTTGCATTGCTTCAGGAGATAAACTCAATGTGAGGGCATGAATGCAAGAAACCGACCTAGCTAGAATGAGCAGTCCACTATTGGGAATGGTAGAAATAGATAGGATATTTTAGGACTCGGGGGCTATCCCCCAATTTTAGGAAGAAATGAGATTCAGTGGCGAGAAGCTCAAGAATGCTCGGGGGCACGAGTTTCCCCATTTTTGAGGGAGAGTCAGTGAGGTTAAGTTGCCATGATGGGGCACCATTGTCTGTGGAGGAACTAAGCTTTTCACATAAAATAGTTCGAACCGAAATAAATGAAAGATGGCACAAGGCTAGAAAGAGTGTAGATAAAGATTATTAATACGACCGAGGTCACTTGACTCGAATGTTTGAGCAAATAACGAGCAACACAAGTTTTGGAGCCAGTTTCGTCGAGACACGAGATTGATGAGTGGTTGCAGTCCCAAGATAGCGACCACCGACCCTAGAAAATGAATAGAAACTAAATCCATGCATCTTTGCATTCCCATGAATACGCATCTTTGCATCATGAAATATGCTTATGCATCATCAATAGCTAGATATCCCCATGTTAGGAGCACGTTAACTCACATCATCATAATTTTTTTTTCATTAAACATGCATTTGAAGATTGGTAAAAGAATGGGTCTACAACTTCACGAGAGGAGAAACAAATCTAAAAAGAATCAAGAGTCCTTCGACTTGCATAACTAGGATTTCTAAAGGCTTTCCAACCCCCAGTTTTAATCTTTCTTAAAGATGTTTTTGTCAATTTTATCATTCCAAAAGGATGTTTTTATCAAAACTTAATTTCTCAATTTCATCCTTCCCAAAGGTTGTTTTCCTCAAAACCCAAATTTCTCAACTTTATCCTTCCAAAAGGATGTTTTCCTTAAAACCCAAATTTCTCAATTATATCCTTCCAAAAGAATGTTTTTCTCAAAACCCCAATTTCTCAATTCCATCCTTCCCAAAGGATGTTTTTCTTAAAACTCAAATTTCTCAATTTTATCCTTCATAAAGGATGTTTTTCTTAAAAAGATCAAAATTTCTCAATTTTATCCCTTCATCAAGGATTCTAGGTGAAGTCTTTCATGTTCGTCGCTCAAGAATTTCAGGTGAAACCTTTCATGTTCGTCGCTCAAAGATTTTGGATGAAAGCTTTCAAGCTTGCCGTCAGATTTCAAGATGAAGGATCCTATGGAGAAGGGGTCCGAAAAGGCTCTATATAGGAGGAACTTGCAACTTCAGGATCTCGAAAGCGAAGGGTCCTATGGAGAGGGGACTTCTAGATCCTTGACTTCAGATATGCGAAGACAAGAGTTTCGTATAAGAGGAACAACCACTCGAAGAGTACGCCAAGTAAGAAGAGTTCTATGGAGAAAGAACTCAAAATTTTAAGGCTTCAGGATCTCGAAAGCGGAAGGTCCTATGGAGAAAGGACTTGTGGATCCTTGACTTCAAATGTGGTAAGAGAGGAGTTCCGTTGAGGAGGAACTGCCACTCGAAGAGTACGCCAAGGAAGAAGAGTTCTATGAGGGAATGAACCAAAAAATCCAAGGATTCAGGGGAGGGTCTTATAGAGAGAGGACTTGTAGATCCTTGTTTTCAGATATGAGAAGAGGGGAGTTTCGTATAGGAGGAACTACTGCTCGAAGAATACGCCACTGAAATGAGCTCTATGGAGAAAGAACTCATGATCTTAAAGCCTCAGAAAGAAAGTTACTTGGACTCACGTGCTGCCGTTCTGAAAAAGCAAACCGTTCGACAGGGAAGTAAAACAAAATTAGTGCTTATGGCATTTGCTTTATTCTTGTTCCACAAGTATAGGAAAAGAGAGGGGGGGTCAGCTGTAATCACTAATTTTGTCCCGGCTTTAGGGCCACTTTAGTTTATATTGATTAATGGGCTGGTAGGTAATTTAAAACAAAAACAAACAAAAAAAACAAAAAAAAATGAGAAAAAGAGAAAAAAAATACATATATATGTATATATAAATAAATATTACTACTATTATTACCTTACTTATTATTATTACTATTTAATTATCATCATCATCATCGTCATCATCATAATCATCATCATTATTATTTATATAACTAAAAAGAAAATGAAATAATAAACTACAATAAAACCCATCATATAAATAAACAGTCCAAAATCGAATACAGAGAATTAGTGAGCGTTAAAAATGGCAAAAGAAGCATGCCAACATTATGCAGCCAAGAAAACAGAATTAGTGGCCTAAAAATGGCAAAAGAAACATTAAACGAATACAAAAATCAACTAGGCAACAATTTAGAACCAGCAGAGGAACAGAGATAGTAGAGTAACCAATCGAATCCTTTTATTTTCTTCTGTAAAATCGGTATGAAAATTGAGCACAATGGCTGTAAAAAATAGGGGGAATTAAAATATAAAGCTGTTAGAGAAAAGATAAAAAAAACATTGTAATAGAAAAAGAGAGTTTTTAGGGAAATCAGTGAGCGTTAAAAAAACATAGAGCTTATTGTAACACATTGAGTTTTTTTCTCAAGAAATCAATTCGAAACATCGAGAAATTCAGAGGTATTCTGGCTTCTTCATTCTTTTACTGTGCATGCATCGAAACACATCAAAGAAAATAATAAAATGGTGAAAAGAAAAAGTTTTATCCTTTTTACTCTCCGATGTCGTCGGTGTGACTAACTAACTAATCGAACCGGAAAATCAATGAAATGAATCGGAAAACAGAAAAGAAGAAGAAGAAGAAGAGAGAATGAGAGAGAGAGAGAGAGATTTGAGATAAGACTCTATTCATTCAACGATGAGCTGGTTACAGGGCAAACCACCCTTTAACCCTAACGGTCACAAGGGACCGCGAAACGGCAACGTTTCTGGCTCTATACAGCTGGCTAATACGCCGCGTTTCATTTAAAATGGTAACAAAAGAAATTTAAATGAAAACTTAAAAGGATAACGGTAACCATCCCTTACAATACTCCCCCCTTTTCGAAATCCTTGACCTCAAGGATTGAAGCTTGGAAATTGCTGTTGGAGCTTGTACAAGTTCTCCCAAGTGGCATCTTCTGGGAAGGAGTTTGTCCACTCAACTAGGACCTCAGTCACAGCCCTGTTGCCTTTCTTAACCATTCGCCTTTCCAAGATTTTTACTGGCTCCTTTGCAATAGCTCCATCTACCCCAATGACTGGCAATTCAGATTGCACAGGGTCAGACCCGATATGCTTCTTCAGTTGTGAAACGTGGAATACAGGATGGACCCTCGATCCTGCTGGCAAATTCAGCCTGTATGCTACCTTTCCCACCTTGCCATCAATCTGGTAAGGACCAAACCATTTCGGGGCTAGCTTGTGGCATACTCTCCTCTGCACAGAGTGTTGTCTATACGGCTGCAGCTTTAAATACACCCAATCTCCCAAACTCAGCTCACACTCAGTCCTTTGTTTATCGGCCCGCTGCTTCATTCTTTCTTGGGCCCTCTTCAAATGGAACTTCATCATTTGCACAGCTGCTTCTCGTTGCTGTAAGCTTCGATCCACCTGAGCAACTGGTGACTCCCCAGCTAGGTAAGGTAAATGCAGACTAGGCTCTTGACCATATAGAGCCATGTGTGGAGTGGTCTTAATTGCTGAGTGATAGGAAGTGTTGTACCACCACTCAGCAAGGTACAACCAAGAGCTCCATTCCATTGGCCTCTCCCCTGTCATACATCTAAGGTAGGTTTCCAAGCTTTGATTCACTCTTTCAGTTTGGCCGTCGGTTTCCGGGTGATAAGCTGTGGATGGAGTGATCACCACACCTAGTTTCAGAAACAGTTCCCTCCAAAAGATGCTCATAAAAACCCTGTCTCTATCACATACAATGGTTTCTGGCAAGCCATGCAGTTTAAACACATGCTCCATGAACACTTGAGCAACATCCAATGCAGTGTAGGGGTGAGCCATAGCAATAAAGTGTCCATACTTGGTTAGTCTATCCACCACTACAAAAATAACTTCCTTACCCTGAGATTTTGGAAGGCCCTCTATAAAATCCATGCTGATACCTGCCCAAGCTTTCTCAGGAATTGGCAGAGGTTGAAGTAGGCCTCTAGGATGCTGAAGATCATGCTTATTCTGTTGACACACCTCACACCCTCTCACAAATCTTTTCATGTCCTTCCTCAAACCCTTCTAGTACACCACTGCTGTTGTTCTCTTGGTGGAAGCATGAACCCCAGAATGCCCTCCCATAGGGCTACCATGAAAGAATTTGAGGATCTCAGACCTCAATCCATCATCCTTGCCCACCATCAGTTTCCCCTTTCTTCTGAGTCTCTGACCATCCCAAGAATACTTCCCCTGTAAGCCATTCCCTTGTTCCAATTCAGCTATCAGTTTTTGCAACTTGTCATCACATTTCCAAGACTCAACAATTTTGTCCAAGGTGTCAGTAGTGGATGCACTCACTGTGAGTGGAGTACATTCAGCAAATAGAGGGTTCCTAGACAACACATCAGCTACCTTGTTATGAATTCCTTTTCTATAGCACACTTCATAGTCAAATCCCATCATTTTGACCACCCATTTTTGTTGGGAAGGGGTGATGGCCTGTTGGTTGGTTAAAAATCTCAGACTTTGGTGATCTGTCTTAATTCTGAAGTGCCTCCCCAAGAGATAAGCAGACCACTTCTTCACTGCTAGTAACACTGCAAGCATCTCCTTATCATAGATAGATAAGGCTTGATGCCGTACTCCCAAGCCCTTGCTAAAAAATGCCAAAGGCCTACCCTTCTATATTAAAACAGCACCCACTCCCAATGCAGAAGCATCAGCCTCCACTGTGAACATCTCCTTGAAGTCTGGTAAAGCAAGAACTGGAGCAGAATGAACAGATCTCCTCAAAGATTCAAAAGCCTGTTGCTGATCTTCTCCCCATTTCCAAGCACCCTTCTTCAATTGATCAGTCAGAGGTTTGGCCATAGTACCATACCCCTTTATGAACCTTCTGTAATATCCTGAGAGCCCCAAAAAACCCCTTAATTCCTTAACAGATGTAGGTGTAGGCCAATTGGAAATACAATTTACTTTATCCTGTTCCATGGAGATGTGGCCATTGCAAATTACATAACCTAAATATTCCACCTGCTTAGCTCCAAAGCAACATTTGCTTTGCTTGGCAAACAAAGTATGGCTCCTGAGGACTTCAAGCACTTCTCTCAAATGCCTCAAGTGTTCTTCCCAACTGTTTGAATACACCAGTATATCATCCAGGAACACCAACACATATTTCCTCAATAGATGCTTAAATATTCTGTTCATCAAGCTTTGAAAAGTTGCTGGGGCATTGGTAAGGCCAAATGGCATAACCAAGAACTCATAGTGCCCCTCATGAGTCTTGAATGCAGTTTTGGAAATGTCAGGCTCCCACATCCTTATCTGATGATATCCAGATCTGAGGTCGAGCTTAGAGAAAAATTTGGCCTCCCCTAACTCATCCAATAGTTCTTCAATAATGGGCATTGGAAACTCCTCCTTAACTGTGAGCTGATTAAGTCTTCTGTAATCCACACACATCCTCCAACTCCCATCTTTTTTCTTCACCATAACTACAGGAGAAGCAAAAGAACTGTTGCTATCTCGAATTACCCCAGTATCCAACAACTCTTTGGTCATCTGCTCTATAGCATCTTTCTGATAAACAGGGTACCTGTAGGGAGGGATCTTCACCACAGCATGTTCATCCAGCAATGGGATCTTATGCTCTTGTCCCCTGATAGGTGGTAGCCCCTTTGGATCTTTAAACACATCCCCAAACTCTTCCAACAGTTTCTGCAGATCCTCAGAACTCTTCTCCTTACCCAACTGCATATCAAATTGAGAGTTCATCACCAAGCAAGCAGTGTAAGGGCCAGCTACTGATCTCAGCAATTTCAGACAGGTCTTGGCCTCCATGTCACTCACTGGCTTTGGATGCAACCCTACCAACTTCTTGGTTACCCCTTGTTGCTCGAAGACCATAGTCAAGGTCTCAAAATTCCATTGGATTTGGCCCAATGTAGCAAGCCATTGAACCCCAAGCACCACATCACAAGTTTTCAGGGGCAATACAAAGAAATCAGTGGTAAACTTGTAATCACCTGTGCTCCAGTGTACCTCCCTGCACCATCCTACTGTTTCCAGTTCCCCTACATCGGCCACAATCACCCTCACAGTATTTCTTTGTTCCAGGGTTAGTCCACACTTCTTGGCTACTGGATAATTAAGGAAGTTATGAGTACTTCCTGAATCTACCAATGCCACAAAATCTAGGCCTCCTACTAAAATTCTTATCCTCATGGTGGCACAACCAAACATTCCCCACATTGCCTGCAAAGATAGCACAGGTTTCTCAGTTCTTCCCATCCCTGCAGCTTCTACATTCTCTTCCTCACAATCTAAAAAGACCTCCCCATCTCCTTCATCCTCTGCACCTCCCACCGTAATCTGATACAATTGGGACTTCCCAGCACATTTATGGCCAGGAGTGTACTTAGCAGAGCACCAAAAACACAACCCTCTTCTTCGCCTATCCTCTATTTCTGCTGATGACACAGTCTTTCCCACACTCTTTGAACCAAACGCACTAGGAGCCCTCGATGATGAAGGCTGAGTAGACAGTGGTGAGACACTGCGAGAACTATGGGCAGTACTGGGGGCACTAAAAGAGGTGCGTGGCAAAATGTTGGGTGGTTTTGTCGGAGTGGGTAAAATAGGTAAGGCTGTGTTGCGGGGAAGGGTCACTGAATTGTTCTTTTTCGAACCAGGGAAAAAGATCACTTCCAAATGTTTCGCCATGTTATAAGCATCAGACAAGGTAGCAGGTTGTAACAATTTAAGGAACTGAGAGATTTCTAACCTGAGGTGATTCTTAAACACGCTGAGCACATACTCGTCTGGCAACTGGACTTGATTCAATAGCTGCACAAAATCCTCATAAAACTGGTCCACCGAGTCCGTTTGTCTGAGAGCTACAAGTTCAGCAAACGGATCCTCGAATCCTTCCGGGGCAAAACGTTCTTGTAAATGCTTCAAGTATTGATTCCAACTTAACTGATGTAGACTACGGTTGTTTTTGGTGATGAACTGATGCCACTGCAGAGCCCTTCCTTCCAAATGGAGCATAACCAAACGGATTTTGCATTCCTTAGGGACCCTCTCTGCTTCAAAGAACTGTTCCAGCTTCATCAACCATCCCTTAAAATCATTGCCATCGAATTTAGGACACAGCAAACGATACGCAAAGTTCTGTATCACTGGGGCACCTTCCCTCTACGTGTTTCCCCTAATCCCAGAAGCGTCCTTAGCCACTCCTCCTGCCGGCTCATCCTCCTCTACAAAAATCGTGTTCTCTAACGGTTGTTGGCCCGAGGAATTCGCTGATTTTGTGCTTGGGTGAGGACCCAAAATACCCTTATCTGCCTCCGCCGTTTCCGGAGCTGGGGTCGCCGTCGATTCAGGGGCTACTGACTTCCCCAACGCAATGCCTATCAATTTCTGCAGTTCGGACAAGATCGCAGTACGCATCTCAGACATCCGCTCCTCCATTTTCGAATCCAATCGAACAATATCATCCTTGACTGTGGAGATCTCCGATTGCAGCCTGGTTGTCTCCTGTTGCCACTGGGGCTCCTCTGAAGCTGGATCCGTCAGACCCGGATCTGTCTGCTGCGCGTTGAGTGCGTTTTGGGCCGTCTGACCTCGAGTTCGAACGCCTTCAACCATCTTCCCTTCGATCGAACGAGAGCTCTGATACCTTTGTGACTAACCAACTAATCGAACCGGAAAATCAATGAAATGAATCGGAAAACAAAAAAGAAGAAGAAGAGAGAATGAGAGAGAGAGAGAGATTTGAGATAAGACTCTATTCATTCAACGATGAGCTGGTTACATGGCAAACCACCCTTTAACCCTAACGGTCACAAGGGACCGCGAAACGGCAACGTTTCTGGCTCTATACAGCTGGCTAATACGCTGCGTTTCATTTAAAATGGTAACAACAGAAATTTAAATGAAAACTTAAAAGGATAACGGTAACCATCCCTTACAGTCGGTGACAATCCCTTTTCGAGGGTGAGCCACTCCGGCCGTTGTGTTCACGTTAAGACAATAGGGGTTCAACGTTTCAGAGTCTAGATTTTGGCTTTGAAATTTCAAGATACGACGAGGGGATTAGGTTTCTACTGTTGGTTTTTGAAATAGTCGAAAGGAGCGAGGTTTTTGAACGTCGATAGTGGGAAACGGTGACGGCTGGTCGGAATAAGCCTAAAGCTTTGCTTTCTCTGATTAGGGTTCGATTCTGGAAACAAGAGAGGGAAAATGTTGGTCGCCGTTTCATTTGAATTAAGTTAGGGCATCTTGGTTTCGAAAGCAGAGAAGTGATGGAGATAAGGCAAACGCGGCGCTGCGTTTTTAGTTTGGTTTTAGGGTTCTAGTAATCAGATAAATTAACTTTTATAGGAGGGCCTTTTGGGTAAATTGGATTCTGGTCATTTATTTCTTTAAAAATCCTCTCCACCGTCCCCTGTAGTTTCCCTGTCTTTCATCCTTGTCCTGAATTGAAAGAGTATAATTAATTTCTCGTGGATTAATCACACATGGGGTCCTTAAAGCTTTTAAAAAGTTTTTAATTTCGTCACCATTTTAGTTTTCAAAATCAAAAGCTCAGCGGTCAAATCTTGTTTTAGCCCCTTGAGGTTTTAAGCTCTCTTTTAATTGCGTCCTTGAATTTACAGAGTTAATTAGAAGATACCGGGTTAATTTCTTTTTTAGTCATGGTACTCTAAAGTTTTTTTAATCTTGCGTCACTCTTTCTTTAAAATTCTTTCGGGCAAATGCGTTGTTCAATCCTCCTCTTTTTGTCTGTGTTACTAAATAACATTCAACTCTTGAAATCCAACTACAAATTCAGCATGCATTTCTTTATTATTATTTTTTCCTTTTTCCTTGCACTCTTGTAAGGATGTTTTTTAAAATGGTATTTGGTTGTATATATTGTAAACCAATCTGCCCTTTGTTTAAGTTTAGTACATTGTAAATCTCATATGGTAAGAATGCATGTATGCCTTGCACCCTTAAGGCTTAGTTTTTTAAATGTCCATGTGTGTGTATATATATATAGGTTATCCTTGTGTGATAACATGTTGTTGTAGAGCGTTTGGGTGTTTTCTATTTATGAGTGCAAGTGCACACTCTCGTTAAGTTATAGTATAAAAGATATCGTCTCCCACAGGGATTGGAGCAACTTCTATGAATGGTTTCTTGCACAAAAGTTTACTAAATGCGCAATCAAATCTCATAATGTGGAAATATAAAGACACAAGTAAAATAAAGATAGTGATGAGAGGGATGATATGGAGAGATTTGGTCGATAGATTGGGTAAGGCAATTGCAGTTCAGTAGTGTGTAGACTGCGTTGTAAAGCCTAATAATTTTTTGCGCTGCTAAGATTTGCTGCCTCGGCGGGTATGGCGGGCGGAAGCTATGACCCTGTCAGGCGGCCGCAGCGGGTCACTACCCTTGCAACTTTCGCTGTCTCGGCAGGTGGAACGGAAATAAGTCCTGGCGGCAAGTCTGGCAGATATTCCAAGTTCGGCGAGATAGTCGACAGTGATCCTTTTTTATTTCTAGGCAAGGATGCTCGAATGCTTGCGCGATGTAGGAAATACCTAGCAATCTCAGCGTGAACCTAACACAGACAAGTCAATTTGGTTGGTGATCCCTTTTAGCCGCTGAAACTTGTGAGCTTTTGGAACCAAGTTAGTCACGCCTCGACATGTTGTGACCGTGCTTAACCCTTTCGTGAGCCTTACACTTTCATGTCCGACAAATGGATTCTCTCAACTGAACGGTTAGAACTAATTGAAAGAATGAAGTGCATAGATTAAGCAAACTTGGAATTTTATTGAAAACATATTTAAACTATTACAACCGTTTCTCACAACTACTTTACATACAAGGACCTAAACCCTAGGAGAGTTGGGCCGCGACCCCCAACAACTCCCATCTATCTAGCTACCTCTCCAATATGCAGCTATTCATGCGTGCATCCCCTTATGCCCATATACCTTCACATACATTGGGTATATATAGGGCTCATGGCCTAAGTTTGAGTCCTCCTTGAAGTAGAAGTTCTTAAAGTAGTTTACATTAAATTCTGACTCTTTTTTTTACTTAAATGTGGACTTTTTGGACGTTGCCTTCTCCCGCAAGTAAGGATAAGTACTTCCACTTATCAATCTTGGATCAACTCTACCGACCGCTACAGGCTTCAGAGAATTGCAAGACTGGGCTCATTGGGCTCAGGGAATTTCCCTCTTTAAATCGTGACCCATCTTGGCTAAGTCGGTGTAACTCTTGCCTGGGTGGCACTTGGCGGCAATGCTACTTCGGCAGCCTCCTTAGCGACATCTGGAACTGCTTCAGTACATGTAACACCCGGGTTCGGGGGCTGGGTGAAAATAATAATTAAATAATGGTTTGGGTTTCAGTTCCAAATTTTTAATAATAAAATAATGTATTGGGTCTCGGGTTTTAAAAACGAATAAGTTAAGTTGGACCATTTTCAAAACAAGCCCAAATAGCCAAGGGTGTCACCTATTGTGATTTCTTTAATTCATTAAGGGTACTTTGGTCTTTAGCTCCCCAATTAAAACAAACATAAAAAATGCTTTTGGCTCATCTTCTTCCCCTCTCCATTTTCCCATTTTGACGACAAAATGAACCCCTCTCCCCCTAGATATTATTCCATCCAATATCTTGCTCATTTTTGAAGATTTTGCAAAGGTAACTTTGTTTTTGACTTGCCCTCGTTATTCTCTACAAGTTAATACCATTTGTTTTCATTTTTACCCATGTTTTTAGAATATGAGTTTTAGAGATTTTTGATTAAAAATGGTACCTTTATTGCTCTTAGCTAAAGATTTTAATTGATTTATGTTAGATATGTTGTTTATGAAGCATAGGGTCCAACTTGTACGATTTTTAAAGAGTTTTGCTAAATTTCCCAGATTTGGGTTTTGGGGAGGTTTTAAGTTGGGTTATGGGGGTGTTTATTGGGGAAATATGTGGGCTGATGGATAGACTATATGTAAGGGTTGTTTTGGGGGTTGAAAGGAAACTACGGTGACGTGTAGTCCTACAGGTAGTGACTAGTAGGAAAGTACTTTGATGCGTAGTCCCATTGGAAATCTACTAGTCGAAATGGTGATGTGTAGTCTGTTGCGTGTAAAATAGTCTATCGCAATTGAGTGCAAGTGTACACGTCGCAAGTAATAAAGTGATACTAGAGTATCGGATATCGTCTCCACAGGGACTGGGCTAACCCTTTCCTTCGCTATCTGCACAAGGGGAAAAGAATAGATTAAGATATTGTCACGAAAATAATAAAGAATACTGGAAAATAAAAGTAGAGAACTCAAGATAGAGAGAATGGGCTGGTATTGAATTGCTCAGTAGTGCAGGTATTGCAAAGTTTAGGAAATCCAGTTCTGTTGTCGCGCCTGTCGCGGCAGCAGTTCGTTGATTGTCGCGGCAGCAAACACTCAACTCAGTACTTTCAAGTTTGGAAAGAATCCCAGATCTGCCTTGGCCTATCCCTAGGTCCAAGTCTGTCGATGATCACGTCTTGATGATACCTCCCGGCGTGAATCGAAGGATGAACACCGATGTGTATGAATTCTTCTTTAGCCACTTAACCTCGCCCTATCCCTAGGCACGAGATAGTTCAACTATAAACTAGAGAACTTGCTCTTATTTCTTTCGTATACTTAACTCTCCCGATGCTAAGTAAATAGATAACCTCACAATGCTCTCCCGATGCTCTTGCAAGATATTAATAACCAAAATAAGAGAACTTGAAGTTTATTTTATTGAACTGAAAATTCCTAAAACAAAAGCAACCCTTGCAACTACTTTACAAAACAACCCGTGGCCCTAGGGGGGTTTTAGAACATGTCGACGACGGGTAGACGACGGGTAGACGGCGGAGGGTTTTTGGTTGTCGGTTTAAAGGGAAATCGGCTATGGGTTATGGGATGTGGAGGTTGAGATCTGCCCTAGGTTAAAATACATGCCCTTATATAAGCTTTGGGCTCAAGTTATCTAATTTAACAAGGATTACAACTTTAATTAAAAGTATGATTCTAATAAAGACTAAATCTTCAAGGAATATACTTTCCAGCCGTCCTCCTTGTTTCTTGGGATTTTCTCTCCTTGAACTTTGGGCTTGACATATCTTTTGATCTGGGGCTCGGAAAAATATGAGGTTTTCACACGACAGACGAGCAGAATTTTCTCTATCTATCGAGGTCCACTTTGCTTTTTCTCTCCACAAAACTGCTGTCACCATGCTGTCACGGCAGCACCATGGCAGCAACGTCCTCCTTGACTGCTCATTCCAGATTTTCTGCATTGCTGCCCAGCGCCTGCCACGATTTCTGCCCTGGGTGCTGTCACGACTGCTGCCACGACAGATACCTGCAAAAGTAACCAAATTTAGCAGTATCTGCGCAATTTTATCTAAATGTGATGTTTATGCAAAACTTAACCTAAAATGCAGTTAAACATGCTTGAGTGCAGCAAAAATAAGGATAAATGATGGGTAAAATATAGAACTTTTAAGTACTGATCATAGTCCCACCGTGTGTATATGTTGGTTATGCTTGTGCAAACCATGCCTTGTTGAGATAGTCATTCGTGCATCCATTGTTTTACTTACATACGAAAAGTATTTTGAAAAACTGCATGTTGTGAATTTGTAGAGCTCCTCTCACTAAGCTAGTAGCTTACGCTCTCTTTTGTTTCCAACATGCAGATCGTTAGAGTTCGGGTGGCAAGCGAGCAAGGGAAGAGCTTTGGAGTTCTCGAGCTAGTACAAGTATGATTCGGGTTTTGTAATAATGCCTAAACAATGGGGTATAGAGTTGTAGGAGTTGGTGTCAATTTCCTTAGGTGATTTATGTTAATTTAAGCATGTTAAAATTATGGATGTATATGCTTTGTTTCATGGTTTGAGGGCCATGCTGGACTTGTTGCTTAAATTGTATGTGCCTATGTGTGCATGATCTTGGCCTATGCATGCTCTATGTTTGGTTGTCTTGTGTAGGATGCCTTGTGATTGCTAGCATGCCATCATTATGGAATTGCATGAAATCCTTGACTTGTATGGTCCTTGTTAGATTCAATGCATCGTATGCTAATTCTTGGTGGTAGATTGATGTGTGTATGTTTGAATGAGTCTAGAGAAGTCTCATCTTATGCCTTGTGTGTTTTAGCATGTCTTGCTTTAGGAGTCATGCCTCTAGTTCATGTATGTTGGTGTTAAGTGTCTTTTAGGGTCGTTTGGGACCTTTGGATTTGTTGCAAAACGCCTAAGTCTGGATTTCAAGGGTTGCAGACAGCCCGCGTTTCGAAACGAGCTGGGCTGTTTTAGAACGGGTAGGCTTCAGGGACCCCGTATCGGAACGTGTTTCGATACGGTTTGGCCACTGTGAGCCCCTGTTCCGATACGGGTTTCAGAACGTTTTGGCTACTGGAAATTTGAGAAAAAGGCGAGATGAAAGCGTTTCGAAACGGGTCTAATGGTTTCGTAACGGTCAAAATCTCGTTGACCACGAGAAGTTGACTGTTGAGAGTGTTTCGGAACGGTTGACCTCCGTTCCGATACGGCCTCTTCGTATGGGTTTAGGGCAGTTGACTTGGTCAAGGCGTTTTGACACGCCTCAAGGGTGTTTCGAAACGGCTTGCTTAATGGATTAAAATTGGGCTGTTTAAATGCTATTTTGGGTTCGAATGTTTGTCTTCCGCATTTTATTCCGCTGATGTGATCACATAGGATTTAATTGAGCCTTTAGAAAAGATTGAATTAAAAGAAAAAATTTAGGGCTGCGAACCGAGGGGGAACCTTAACGGGTTTCGCTTCGGTTTTCCCCGTATGGCCTACTCGGACTGGTCATCCGGCCAGACCGAGACGAGGGGGTTACATTTGTTGGTATCAGAGCCTGAGGTTTTCGAGACCTCGGGCAAGTAACTGAGGTGAGTTAAGGTGGTATGGGTGTTTTGCCATGTATGTCTAAATTTTTTTACTAGCATAATGTATGATTACATGCTGTGATGTCTCTATTTGATGCTTGAGAATAAGTCCAAAGTCCCCATTGTTAGGCGTTGTTGTAAAATAAAAAATAAAAGAAACAAATGTTTTGGTTTAACGAGCTTGAGAACCGGAGTCCCTGCCCTTTTGCTAACCTAACGTTTCCTTTGTTGTTGTGTGTTTGCTATTTTAGATTATTATAACTGCTATGGTGGGACCGAGGGGACGGCCTAGAGCGGGTGACCAGGCACCCGAGAATGTGCCTCCTGCTCTTCATGCTCCCGATGGTAATGGGGAAAACGTTGGAGGCGATGGTAATGGGCCTCAGGGTGAGGCTAACGTGGGAGGCAATGGGGCTCAAGCGGGCCAAGCTCAGGCGGGCTCGGATGTGGCTCATTTGATTCAGACCATAGCCGGAGCTTTTCAGACAGCTTTGGCCGGTATACAAGCTGCAGCACCACCTCAGGGTGTGGGGACAAGATTACCCCTAGAGAGGCTTTGTAACTTGGGGGTAGTTGAGTTTCGGGGATTATCTCCGGAAGGTTCAGAAGGATGGCTCGAGAGTACTACTCGCATCTTAAGTCAGATGGAGTGTTCGGATGCCCGTAAGTTGGGATGCATCGTCTCTTTGCTTCAGGGAGACGCTTATACTTGGTGGAACACTGTTATTTCCGGTATGGCCGAGGTGGAGGTCACATAGGAGTTCTTCAGAAATGCCTTCAAGAGGAAGTACCTTGGAGTTCGGTACTTGGATGAAAAGAAAAGAGAGTTCATGGCTTTGGTTCAAGGGAATAGGACCGTGTCTGAGTATGAGGTCCAGTTTGTGAGGTTGAGCCAGTACGCGCCAGAGTTGGTCCCAGATGAGAAGGAACGATATGAGCGATTCAGATATGGGTTGACTACAGATGTGAAGACATACATGCTAGCCTCCGAATACACCGAGTTCGATGTCTTGGTCTCTAGGGCCAAGGATATAGAGCAGAACCTAAGCTCTAGAGCACGTGCTGGTGGGTCTGACTCAGGAAAGAGGCATGCGAACTGGGATAGAGACCATGCTAAGAGGCATAGAGATAGGAGGTATCAGCCGGATACGAGACCTAGGGGTGGTAACCATGGTCAGGGCCGTCAGGGCCAGGGAGCTGTTGGGCACATTCCGGAATGCACTAGGTGTGGGAGACGCCACCCATGAGAGTGTATGGGTATGTTTGGGGCGTGTTGGAACTGTAGCTCCCGAGACCACTTGAGGCGTGATTGTCCACACTCAGTTAGGGGCGGACCGGCTCCAGCTAGGGGCTTTGAGCATCAGAGAGGCCGTGGGCGCGGTCGTGGGAACTTTCAGCCAAGGAATGAGGGTCAGAGGAACTTGGCTCATGTGGTAGCAGTCCAGCCCGAGGGAGGAGGACCGACTAGGGTGTACGCTCAGCGAGAGGCTGGGAATGACACTGATGTCATTGCAGGTAATTTCACATTACAGTCTTTGAGTTTGCTTTCTTTGATAGATTCGGGGTCAACACATTCATATATTTTGGGTGAACACGCAAGATCATTAGGGTTACCATGTGATTGGTTAGAGATAGGTGTAAATGTCACTAGCTCTTTTGGCGATACAGTGGTAGTTAGGAAAGTATATAGGAGGTGTCCCTTGATGGTTCAGGGCCACATATTTCTGGTCGATATGATGAAGTTACCCTTCTATGGCTTTGATGTGATTTTGGGCATGGATTAGCTTGTAGAGCATAGAGCTAGGGTTGACTTCGAGACTAAGAGAGTCTCTTTGAGGCTTACCGATGACTTTGAGGTTGTGGTGGTTGGGGAGAATGTCAAGTTCCTGTCCAATGTGGTTTCGGCTTTAGAAGCTTAGAGGTTGTTGAGTTCAGGGTGTCAGGCTTACTTGGCTTATGTAATGAATCCGGATATGAGTGAGGTGAGACCTCAGGACATCAGAACAGTGTGTGATTATCCGAGTGTTTTTCCGGAAGAGCTACCAGGCTTACCTCCAGATAGAGCAGTTGAGTTTGCTATTGAGACATATTCTGATTCTGCACCGGTGTCGATTACTCCGTATAGAATGGCACCGAAGGAGTTGAAGACACAACTTCAGGAGTTGACAGATAGAGGCTTTATTAGGCCTAGTGTATCCCCGTGGGGTGCTCCGGTCTTGTTTGTGAAAAAGAAGGATGGTGGCATGCGGATGTGTATAGACTATAGACAATTGAATAAGGTAACAGTGAAAAACAAATATCCCTTGCCTAGGATAGATAACTTGCTAGACCAGTTGAGGGGTGCTTTTGTGTTTTCAAAGATTGACTTGAGGTCTGGATACTATCAGTTGAAGGTGAAGGATGTAGACATACCGAAGACAACCTTTCGTACACGTTATGGACATGTTTGTGGTAGTGTTTATTGATGAAATCCCACCGTGTGTATATGTTGGTTATGCTTGTGCAAACCATGCCTTGTTAAGATAGTCATTCGTGCATCCATTGTTTTACTTACATACGAAAAGTATTTTGAAAAACTGCATGTTTTGAATTTGTAGAGCTCCTCTCACTAAGCTAGTAGCTTACGCTCTCTTTTGTTTCCAACATGCAGATCGTTAGAGTTCGGGAGGCAAGCGGGTAAGGGAAGAGCTTTGGAGTTCTCGAGCTAGTACAAGTATGATTCAGGTTTTGTAATAATGCCTAAACAATGGGGTATAGAGTTGTAGGAGTTGGTGTCAAACTCCTTAGGTGATTTATGTTAATTTAAGCATGTTAAAATTATGGATGTGTATGCTTTGTTTCATGGTTTGAGGGCCATGCTGGACTTGTTGCTTAAATTGTATGTGCCTATGTGTGCATGATCTTGGCCTATGCATGCTCTATGTTTGGTTGTCTTGTGTAGGATGCCTTGTGATTGCTAGCATGCCATCATTATGGAATTGTATGAAATCCTTGACTTGTATGGTCCTTGTTAGATTCAATGCCTTGTATGCTAATTCTTGGTGGTAGATTGATGTGTGTATGTTTGAATGAGTCTAGAGAAGTCTCATCTTACGCCTTGTGTGTTTTAGCATATCTTGCCTTAGGACTCATGCCTCTAGTTCATGTATGTTGGTGTTAAGTGTCTTTTAGGGTCGTTTGGGACCTTTGGATTTGTTGCAAAACACCTAAGTCTTGATTTCAAGGGTTGCAGACAGCCTGCGTTTCGAAACGAGCTGGGCCATTTCGGAACGGGTAGGCTTCAGGGACCCCGTATCGGAACGTGTTTTGATACAGTTTGGCCACTGTGAGCCCCTGTTCCGATACGGGTTTCGGAACGTTTTGGCTACTGGAAATTTGAGAAAAAGGCGAGATGAAAGCGTTTCGAAACGGTCAAAATCTCGTTGACCACGAGAAGTTGACCGTTGAGAGTGTTTCAGAACGGTTGACCTCCGTTCCGATACGGCCTCTTCGTATGGGTTTGGGGCAGTTGACCTGGTCAAGGCGTTTCGGTACGCCTCAAGGGTGTTTCGAAACGGCCTGCTTAATGGATTAAAATTGGGTTGTTTAAATGCTGTTTTGGGTTCGAATGTTTGTCTTCCGCATTTTATTCTGCTGATGTGATCACATAGGATTTAATTGAGCCTTTAGAAAAGATTGAATTAAAAGAAAAAAATTAGGGTTGCTAACCGAGGGGGAACCTTAACGGGTTTCGCTTCGGTTTTCCTCGTGTGGCCTACTCGGACCTGTCATCTGGCCAGACCGGGACGAGGGGGTTACAGTACAACTCCTATTGTTTCCAGCTTTCCTATCCTCTCCTGTCCTTTCCTCCTCTACACAGCTACAATACCTGAAAATAAAAACTAAACTAAACAGTATCTTTTCTTAACCAAACATAAAATATTTAGTAAAAACATGGTGAAAGAGAAAATACTGTTATTATGCATGCAATGCACCTAAATATGCCTAAATGAGCTTAAGAATAGCAATAACAAGGGCAAAAATGTGTACAAAATATAGAACTTGTGGACACTCTACACACTCCTAAACTCGAACTATTGCTTGTTCTCAAGTAATGCAACCTAACTAGTAAATCTGCCCATTGCACAAAATTAATAGAAACTTTAGCCTTTAACTTGATTTCTTACCTCAAGTCCGTGGCACCTATTATGTTAGTGATAGGGAATGGCATGAAATAACTTATATTTTAATTTTCTTAGTGCCAGTGCAGTGTGTGCAGGTCTGTGTTCATGCTAAACATGCTGAGATAACTAAGTTAACAAAGAATGCCTAAAATAATTGAATTACTAAAAAGGATACGAGTTGCTGCCTTGGCAGCACAGTTAGGTACTTCTGTCTTCTTTTTCTAATCATGGCTTTAAGAGCTTCAGCTCATCACAACTATTCTCTAGGTCTGAAGCTAAGATAAGTGCACTCTACGAAACTTCAAACCCTTTGAATAGAGTCATCTCGCGAAGGCTTTCATTCACTCTTACTAATTTGTCTGTCACTTGGTTTAGATACGTGGACTTTGATAGCAGCGGAGTGTTCTTGCTTATGATCCTTCCTAGAGCCTGTTTCAGGCACCTCTAGGGTATTTAAACATCCTGACTAGAGCCTGTTTCGGGCACCTCTAGGGTTTTCCTTATGAATCTTCATATGCAAAAAATCGTGATAGAATTAATTGTGGTGATATTTTAATATGTATGCCTATTGTCTTGCCTTACTTAAAATGTCATGTTTTTATTGTTCTTGGTATGTGTGATTAATTATGTGATTTTCTAGATGCTTTCAAAATATGAAAATATATCATGTAATGTCCTTTTATTCGAAAATGAACGAGGCCAGTACCAGTCGTAGTGGTGGTGGTTCAAACGTTCATTCTCGAATATTAGGGCTTTTGAAATTCACTCACTTTTATAACCAAACTCCGATTAAATTTGTCACTTTAATTCATAAAATTTGATATTAATTCATCGATAAGGATCTTGGTACCAATTTTGGGCATGACAGGGGTGCTCATCCTTCCCTGCGTGTAATCGACTCTCGAACCCTTTCGAATCTCTGGTTTAGATTTCGGTGTCTGGTCTACCTTTTAAAATGGCCGGTGGCGACTCCAATTTTAGTCGATTTTCAAAAATTCACTTTTTAAATCAAAACCCGGTTCTTTTAGGTGACACCGGAGTAAAGGGGTAGCGATACCTTGATGTTTTTTTTAAAAATGTCGCTACAGACACAAACATGGCTTCTGGGTTTGCAGCTATCGACACTCGATTTAAATATTTAGAGGATCATGATCTTGGCATAGAGAATCGCCTTACCTCCCAAACCCAACAATCATCCCTGGATCTCTCCTTCACCAACTTCTATGGTGATTGGAGGCGTTTTTGCAAAAATCAAGAGAAGGACAAGGATGATTTCTTGGATGAACTTGGAGGCGATGAAGACGGTGAGGGACCTTAGTGTTATTGCATATCATTTTATTTTGTCATATTAGGATTGAGTTTATGCACCTATCTATGTTTTTTGTTTTAAGACCTATGCTTTGATTTCATGTTTTTAGGATTGAGTTTGATTTTATGTTTGAATTTGTTTATGAACTTACTGCTATCTATGCTATTATGTTGCTTGGTTTATGATTTATGCCTCTTTTATTCTCATTTAGCCTTGATTATGTGTTTGATCTATCAAAAAGAGGGAGAAGTAATTCTTAAGAGCCTAAGTGTTTTTAAGTTTCAAGTGCTTTAAATTTCAACTTTTCAAAACTTTAAAATCTATCTTAAATTGAGGGGGAGTTAAAAGTTTTTCAAAGATTTCAAAACACTTAAAAATTTATACATGGTTTTGTTATATCAAAAAGGGGGAGATTGTAAAACCAAAGAATTGATTTTGATATAACAAATGATTTAAGGACTAAATTGAAAATAGAAAATAAATTTTTAAGTCCTCAAAATTTCCCAAAACTTTTAAGCAAAATGTCAAGTCAAAACCAAGTGGTTATACAAATTTTTCTAAGTCAAAATAGTGATTTTCGAGTCACCGTTTCGAAACATCCCTTAGGTGTTTCGGAATGTGTTGAAACTGTTAAAATTGGTTTCGAAACGAGTCTTCCCCTTTTGATACAATAGTATCGAAACAAGACACTATGTTTCGAAATGGATGAAGAACAACAGAACGGGTAGATCTGTTTCGATACGGCTGTATCAAAACGATCTCGAACGTTTCGTAACGAGATTTGAACTTGGATTTAAAATTTATGACCGTTGCAATTTTATAACTGATTTTTACAAAACGGTTAAGACGTATCGAAACGATTTAATCACGTTTTTAATACGGGTTTTGATAGTTTTAAATTGTTTCGAAACTGTATCAAGCCGTTTCGGAACATGCTCTTAGCGTATCGAAACGATCGTATCCGTTTCGATACGGCCTCTTAATTACACCCAACGAATATTTCTATTTTGGTCTGTTTCGAAACAGGTACATGTGTTTCGAAACGGGTAGTTGCAGAAGTACATTTATGGTGGGAAGATTGGATCCTAATAGCTATATTGATGATGGCAACCACCCCAACGACTAGAACTGAATGAGAATGTATAAAAGGGAGTCTAAAACAACCAACAACAACTATTGATCCTAAGAGAAACAATCCTACATCAAATCCAAGCTCAAGTTCTTAAATTCCAATATCATTGTAAAACCACAATTGTCAATCCTTGCAATTTCCTATTTTTCAGATTCAATTGGGTTGTGTGCTTGTAATTTGGGCGATATAAGTCTTCAGAGATACATTGTATTTGTGTAGAACCGGGATTTTTTCTAGGTTTATATATATATGAGATAATAAATAAAAAATAATAATAAAAACAGAATAATAAAAATTAGCCCAAATATATATTAAAGTCCAAAAGTATTACAAAGGTCCAAAAAATGTTACAAAGTCCAAGCTAAATAGTAAGGACCCACTACAGCTGTTAATGACCCATCACAACTCATGCCCAACCCAACAAACACAAAAAGCCCCTCTGATCCATCTGTGTTTCTATTTCCCGCTCAAACTCAGGCGCCAATGGACACGTGGCAAGTTGTCATTGGCCCAGCCCTTTTCACGCGGATTGGTATCAGTCTAGAACTAGCTGGCATCACCAGTAGATCAAGGTGACGTCACGACTGGCAACTGGTATAAATGCCTGCGAAGAGAGAGAAAAGGCAATGATTAGCAATTATTACCCTCAAAATTACTAAAAAAACAAAAAGAAACGAAAGGTTGGGAGTTGAAAGGGTTACCTGGAGAATCGGAGCTGCTCGAGGAAGACAACCGGAGCAAAAGAACTGTGCCAGAAGCTCGTTGGAGACACAAAAACATCTAACTGAGGTAATCTCAGCCTCTATTCACTTCATTTACTCATTTAACCTAATCGAAAATACTAAATAGAGTCAAAATCCCTAAAAACGAAGCCTTAATCACCAAAATCAGATCTCAAAGCATAAAACATTTCTTAAATCTAAACCTAAAATCTAAAATCAGATCCACAACAGTTAATAAAGCCTAGATCTAATAGGAAACTAAAACAGATCTAAACTTAGTAAAACAGATCTAGTTTGAAACTTAAAAATACATAAAAATAGTAAAAAAGGAGTTTGAGAGGCTTATCTTTCTTCGCTGTTGCCAGAGTGAGGATCTGAGTGTTAGGATTGCGGACGAGGTTGAAAATCATAGTGGTGAGGCTACTGGTTTCGGGTAGGTAGCTTAGGATTGGAAGAAGTGGGACATTTCTGTTGAAATGGGGCCTAGATATAGGTTTAGGATGAACTACTGTGTTTTTTTTGTAGATTTTGGGTTTCGGTGACGGTGGAGGCGGTGTTCGGAGTTACAAACGATGGTCAGAAAAGTTAGGTTTGACCGGAGAAGATGACCAGAGAAGTTCTGGTCATCGGAAAAAGGTTGAAGGTGATTGGGGGTTGGTCGGAGGTTACAGGGGAGTCGGAGAAGATGACCGGAGAAGGTCCAATCATCGGAAGAGGGAAGAAGAAGATCGGAGATGATATTCGGTGACCGATATCATCCCGGCGGTTAAGAAACAGGTCAGCAGGGTTTTAGGGAAAGGACGAAGATCAAAACAAGGTTTTTTGAAAGGTTTCTGGTGTGTTCTTAAGAAAATAAGGGTTTTGATCTTTGAAAATAGTTTTCGGGGAAGGTTTAGGTGTTTACGAGGATCAAACGAATGGATTCTTGAAGAACTAATGAAGAACAATGGGAAAAATTGGGCTTTGATTGAAAATGATTTAAGTTTTTAGGGTTTTGGGTGTTCGAGTTCAGAGGGTTTAGAGAGAGAGAGAAATGAGGAGAGAGAGAGAGAGGAGAGTGGCCAAATGGTCATTCCAACTCGGTGTGGATTATTTATACCGAGTTGGGAACGACACCGTTTTGAGGAAGTGGGTCGCAATGGGATCCGCGCGTTTTTGCGCGGGTTCGGATACGGGTCCGTGACCCGGTCGCTTAGAAAAACTGGTCTAGGCTTGGGTTTTAGATAAACGAGTCGTTAATTTTTGGGCTTGGTTCAAATGGGTTTGGGCTTATCTTTTTAGGAATTTAGGCTTGAGCTTTTGGGTTTCGTTTTCTTTACAAATCAGTCATTGTATTCTTGTAATTTGGGCAGCTAGCTTTCAATTTAATTCAATTTGGCCCCTTTCTAGCTTTCATTTATTTTATTTAATTGTTTTATTTAATTGCTCAAATAATTTATATGCTTGCCTATTTTAGAATATCATATAATATATTGTTTGGAGAATAAAATCACATGTTTATGAATAATATTAGAGCCTTTAGTATAGTTTACTTGATCATAATTAAATAGGTGAGATCATTGTAGAAAATAAGTGAATAATTGAAGCAATATTAGAATATTCAATATTGGCTAGTGTCACAATGTAGAGTGATGTTAACCAATGAGTGTTCCAATAAAGGTTTCAATTTTTCATTTCAACCTAGGAAATGAAAATAATTTAATAATTAGGTAAATTTAAAATTGAAAATAGGATTAATGATTAGAGTCACCTTAATTAGGAATGTTATTACTTTTGGGCTCGTTAAAGAAAGTGTCCAATATTATTTTGGACGTTCTCTTTTATGTCTAAAAATTAATAACATTCATAGAATTTTAATTAAATTAATTAATAGAGCCTAATTAGGGTATACTTAAAAATTGCAAGACAATAATTAATCATGCATTAAACCTTTTGTGTTGAGGTACATTTTTCGAATATAAGTTGAAGTGTCCTAATGCAATTGGATGTTTCATAATTATATTCGATCAAAATGTATTTTCTTGCAAAAGGATACCCCTATTCGGAATAAAATTCATTTTACAGTAAAAAGATTTAATTAAATCCAGATTAATGTTCGAAATGTCAAAATGCCACGTGTAATTAATAAGGTACCGATAACGGGCGTTCGTAGGGGTGCTAACCCTTCCTTACACGTAACCGGCTCTCGAACCCAAACTTTTTAAAAAGAATCTCTGGTGCGTTTTTATGGTGTCATGCCTACCAAAGTGGCCGGTGGCGACTCCAAAACGATTTTTAAGCAAAATAAAAGAGATTTTGACTAAAAATGGAGAATTAATTAATTACAATATAAAATTAGTCAAAACCCCGATTTTCCAAAAACCTAATCGTCAAGCTGTTTTTATTCCAAACTTAAAAAAGCGGGTTTTCAAAAAACGGCCGCGACAACTTGGCGACTCCGCTGGGGAAAATTGAGAGTCAGGCCTAATAATTAATTACACGTGGCATTTTGGCATTTCGAACATTAATCTGGATTTAATTTTTTCTGAAAAAAATGTTCGATGGATTTTAGGAAAAATGGGGGTAGTTTTTGTGTATGTTATATCTGTCATTCATGCACAAACCCTAAACCTGAGTTTTCCACCCTTAAGTGGGAGTAAGGCAATATCCGACGTGATGTTCTTCAGCTCCGAGTTCGGATTTTTGTCTTCTTCTAGTATACTAACCTTATGCGTCGTGGGGCCCACGCCTCTGTTGTAAGGGACCTATACTACCGAATCGATGTCTTACTGTCGTAGTAGGTAGTAACGACAGTTCGGGAACCCAGAGTCTAGAACAAAACCCACATTCTATTTTAGAAACCCACCCCGCTAGAGCCAAACAGGGACCTAGGACGGGTGTTGCCGGTTTAAATTCATTTCTCTATTTATCTTGTTGCATTAAATATTGTGATATTAATTTGAATGTTTATTAATTTCGTAGTTTTTCTAATTGCCTTCAATATTAATTCGTGATACTAACACAAGATTTTGTTGTTGTTGTTTGTTTTGTTTAATATTTTGTCATCCATTGCATTTTTATCTTTGACATCGAATTGGGAGTCAGTCAATTTAGAAGTACCCAATATGTCACGAGGATTTAAAGAAGGAGAGGATAACACCACAGTGTGGATCTGATCTGAGCAAACACAACATGAAAAAGGAGACAGTCTTGGAAGAGGGGAAGTATCTTAGATGAAAGGATACGCAAAGTTAAGCACCAATCAGGAGGCATGTTTATCAGACTTTAAATGTATCTGGGATCAATGGGATAATGAGATGAAAAAGCAGTTTCGAGAGGAATTTGGGGACATAGCCTTACTGCTAGATATAAAGGTCGACCAAGAATTACTAAGAGCAATGGCACAATTTTGGAACCCGACATATAATTGCTTCACATTCGGACAAGTAGATATGACACCAACGTTGGGGGAATATGAGGTACTGATCAACTGTCCGAGAATAGAAAGCGATAAGATTTACACCATATCCCTCAATAGTATGGGAAATTCGGGGTTCGTTAAAAAGTTGGTGGCATTAACAGGAAATACAAAGGAATGGTGGGAGAAAAGATTGGCCAACAATGACAGTATCGACCAAAATGAGGACAAACAACGGGTTAACTGGAGAATTCTCAAAGAGTTGGTGCTGGCAAGTAATGATGAACCAGTTAGAATGAGAAGTATGTTTGCCCTATGTATCTATGGCTTGGTAATATTCTCCAGGACCCTCGAGCACATTGATTCATCAACCATTAGATTATTTGAACGACTAAATAAAAAAGTCAATTCGGTGCCAGCCATTTTGATAGAAACCTATAGATCATTGACCATCTGCAAGAAGATATCAGAAGCGAAATTATGGGGGTGTGCACAGTTGTTGGAGATATGGTTCAGGGGTTACAGATGGAATGCGCCTTACAGAGGGGTTAGATATCTTGATACTTATTCACCGATAATGGAGCATATAGCTAACTGTGTCCTAGAAAGGAAAATCGAGAAGCATTAGGAGGAGTATCTTAAAGATTTGAAAGATACAAATGTAGTATGGAAGGCTCCTTGGCTGAATAGAGGTACAACTTTCCTATACTGCTGCAGAAACAGAGATTGGGTTCCATTGCCAGGAATTTGGGGAGGGACAACTTACTGCTCATTGCTAGTAACAAGGCAATTTGGATCAAGACAGTTTGTACCTGCAACTACTGGGATGGCCAAATTCGAGTATGCTCACAAGACCAGTGACTACAAAGGATTGATACTGCAAACCTCAAAGGCATGGGAAACACCAAGAAGGGTTCAGCCTTACCCAGGTTTGGAAGTGATGGCAAGGTACGACGAATGGAGGGCTCAGAGAGTCAATGACACCACGTTTAAGGAAAAGCCATCAAGAGCTAGAACTTCAACTCAAGTAATCCAAGAGTCTCCTTTGGTTTTAGAAAAACTCAGGCATGACCGGGAACAAGATCTGAAGAAATACAAAAAAAGAATTAATGACCTCAAGGAGGAACTAACAATGGCACAGCTGGAAGTGGAAATTCATAAAGGAAAAGAGAAGGAGTTAATGGAACAAAACAAGAAAACAAGCCAAGAACTAAAAGAGCTGCGGGAACTGCACAATGACTATAAAGCTAAACAAAAGTGAAGTACAAGAAAAATAATAAAGAACCTATCAAAGGAGTTGGATGCAATGACCCGAGACAAGAATGACTACAAGAAGATGTACGATAGAAAGGCGTGGGCAAGCAAGGAATCGAGTGACAAAGACAAGAAAAAGCTAGAAGAAGAACATGCCCAAAATTTCGACTTGACCAGCCAAGTGACATAGTTAGAGGAATTGATCACCGAATACCACAATGAAGATAAGATCCAAGCGGGGATAAAGAAGGAGAGACTGCAGAAAAGGATAACCGAGTTAGAAAACGTTGTTCAAGACCTGAGAGACAAGCTTGCTAGTTATGATGGGGCATTAATGGCAGAAAGTGGTTCATTGAAGGATAAATATGAGGCGGCGCGACGAACATTCCAATGTCAAAATGATGAATTAGTGAGATTCAAGGCGCAAGTTAGGAGCATTACTTCATATGTCCAGATCCTGTCAAGACAAGCTACGAGCATGCTGGAGCAACCTAACATTGAAGAAGAACAAGGAGAGGCTATTGTGCGTCTGTTGCATGAGCTGGTCAACCTCGGAGTTATGGCTAGTAGTTTCCTGTAGCAAGCTTATCTTTTCTATGTAATTGAATATTCAGACGAATGTGGCATTTCTAAAAAAGACTGGTTCCTAAGTTCGATGTCCTTTTATTGCATTCATGCATACATTTATTCATTTGAAATTCTATGATAAATAAAGAATTTAATAAAGGAAAGGTTTAATGACAGAATCTGCTTTAAGCCGTAACCATTTCGCACTCATACGGGACCCGCTTACGTTCCAGATCCATGGCTTTCGAGGATCGAATTGCTAGTCTCGAGAATGAGCGTGTGGAAACACAGAACCGCTTTGACAGGATTGAGCAGTCAATCAAGGACTACTTCATCCAGACTCAAGCAGAGATCATTAATCAGCTGACTGCTCTGTTAGATCCTAAAGAATCTGGAAAGGCTAAAACAGCCGAATGAGCTTCCAATGACGTAAATGATCAAGCTGAAACTACATCCCACATTAGGATGCAGCCAGAGAAACCTCCTACTGCGAAGATGGTCCACATTAACCTGACAGGAACGACACCGAGTCACCTGGTGCATATTGGTGCAGACTTTGGAAGTGCTGAAGAAGTGCCAGACCTGAACACTCTTAATGAAATTGGGAAGATACGCGCTGAAATTGAGCAAAAGTATGAGGAGCGCTGCAAGGCTCTAGAGGATCGCTTGCTAGAACTACATAAAGCTAGTGAAATGGGACCAGGTGCTATTGAGACCCTAAAAAATATTTTAGATTGCCTAGGTCTTTAATTTTGAAAGTGAAATGTAAAAAATTCTTAATAGAATCAATTTCTTCCAAATTAGGACTCATTAGTATAATGTCATCAACATATACAACAAGAGCTATGAAATTGTTACCTGTGCCCTTTATGAATAAGGAGGAATCAGAAGAGGCTTGAAGAAAATTCTGTTCTTTCAAAGAAACAGTTAAACATTCATTCCATTGTCTACTTGCTTGCTTAAGCTCATATAAACTTTTATTTAACTTGCAAACAAGACCAGAATTAGGAGGAAGAAAACCAGGTGGAGGATCCATATACACTTCTTCATGTAAATAACCATGCAAGAAGGCATTATTAATGTCTAATTGATGTAAATACCAGTTTTTAGCAGAAGCTAGAGCAATAAGAGTTCTAATTGTTGTAATTCTAGCAACAGGGCTAAAGGTATTTAAAAAATTCAAGCCTGGTTGCTGAGTATACCCTTTTACAACAAGTCTAGCTTTATACCTTTCTAAAGTACCATCTAATTTCAGTTTAGTTCTATAGACCCATTTACATCCTATGGTTTTCTTATCACTAGGTAAAGGTACTAAAGTCCAAGTGTCATTTTTTTCTAAGGCAATAATTTCTTCTTTCATAGCTTCTTTCCAACAAGTATGTTTAACTACCTCTTTATAGTTTTTAGGTTCTTTTAAGATGTCAACATTATTTATATAAGTTTGATGATTAAAGGAAATGTGATCATATGAAAGAACCTGAGCAATTTGATGTGGTGTTGTATGAGAAGAGACTTTGTTTGCTGGTAAAGCAACTTGATAATCTTCCAGTTTAGATGGCAACCGAACAGTCCTTGATGATCTTCGAGGTTGAACAATGACAGGAGACTTATTAGAAGACTGAGCAGACTGATTGAGATCAGAAGAATCAGATTCACATTGTGAATCTGATTGAAACTGAGAATCTGAAAGACTTGGCTGTTGTGTTTCAGAATATGAATTAGGTTTCAAAAAAACTTCTTCAAGAAAAGGATTAGTCTCAAGAACAGGAAAGACAAGTTCTGATGAAGATTGAAAAGTTTTTGATTGAAAGGGAAAAATAGTTTCAGAAAAAATTACATCTCTAGATATAAAAATACTCTTAGTTTGAACATTAAACAATCTAAAACCTTTTATGTGTTTTGGAAATCCAAGAAAGACACATTGAACAGATCTAGGATGCATTTTAGTTTTAGGTTTGGGAAGAATAGAAGCATAAGCTAAGCACCCAAAAACTCTTAAATTTTCAAAATTAGGTTTAGTCTGATAAAGAATCTCAAATGGTGTTTTATTTGACAGAAGAGGAGTGGGTGTCCTATTTATCAAATAAGCAGAATGGATAACACAATCAAGCCAGAATTCTAAAGGTAGAAAAGCTTGAATACGCAAGCACCTAGCAACAGCAAGGAGATGTTGATGCTTACGCTCAACAACACTGTTTTACTGAGGTGTATAAGTACAATTGTTCTGATGAACAACACCTTTAGAAGAATAAAAGTCAAGCACTTCAAACTAATTTGCATTATCAGTACGAATGCATTTAATTTTGATATTAAACTGAGTTAGAACAAACTCATAAAAATCATTAATCAATTTAGGAACTTCAGATTTTAATTCCATAGGAAAAATCCATACAAAACGACTTTTATCATCAACAATTGTGAGAAAATAAGCATGACCATATAGACCTTTTACAGGAAATGGACCCCAAACATCAGCATGAACAAGATACAAAATGTCATTGGAAATAGAACTACTGGATGAAAAAGATAATCTTTTTTGTTTGGCCAAATGACAAGTATTACAATCATCAGAATCCATAACGGGTATTTTATTGTGCAATAGAGAAAAAGAATGCATTCTTTGTTTTGAAGGATGCCCTAATCTGAGATGCCAAAGTTTAGAGGCAGAAACAGAATTACAAGTATGCTGAATATGACCATCATGACTAAAAATACCAGTATCAAAATGACAAACAGGACCAGAATGTTCAGAATTGCAAGCACAAGTAGAAGCAGAACCACAAAGATAGGCAGAATCAACAACATTATTAGAAAAACAAAAATTTAACTTGTACAAACCAGTGCACTCACTAGATGTACCAATCGTCTTCCATCGATGCACATCATGTATAAAACAAGTACCAGAATTAAACACCAAAGAAATAGACTTATCTTTAGTCAATTGACTAACAGAAATCAAATTAAAATTAAAATTTGGAATATGAAAAACATTTTTAAGGACCAAACTAGGAGAAATACTAACATTACCTATATGGTTTACTGATACTAATTGACCATTTGGAAGCTTAACAAATTTATTATAAACAACTGAAAAAGAAGAGAAAAAATCTAAAGAACAACATATATGGTCAGTAGCACCACTATCAATGATCCAAGGCACATTATTAATAACAGGACAAGACAAAATAATACATGAAGCATCAAATGGAGCATCATCAAAGGCAGATGAAAGAACATTCACCTTAGAAACATTGTTCACAACAGAATCACTGGGCAAAGACCTACCTTTCTCATTAAGCAAATTGAGCAAGGCATCATATTGGTCTTTAGTAAAGGTGAGAGAACCAGTACCAGCACCATTACCAGAACCAGGAATATTACTAGAAACATTAAGAAATCCAGCACTATTACCAGAACCAGAATCTTTCAAAGAACAATCAGTAATACCAGAACCAACGTGATTCATCTTTCCCACAGAAACTGTATTCCTATAACTAGGGGAATATCCATGTTTGTTTGAGATAGGTAGGTCTAAAGAAGGAATTAATCTCTGGAAACAAAAATACACTCTTGATTTGTTAGAATAAACTGGATTTTCTAGTGCAAAACCTGCTTCAACTCCCTTTAATGATAGAAGCAAGCTTTCTAAATCTAATGGTATAGTTTTGGATGATGTTACCTCATATAGACGTTTGATAGGAAAGCTTCTATATTTGATCAACACTCGTCCTGATATCACATTTGCTGTTAATTACTTGTCTCAATATCTCTCAGCACCTACTGACATTCATCTTTTTGCTGTCCATAGGATACTGAGATATTTTAAAGGTTCTCCTAGTCAAGGTTTATTCTTTCCTGCAAATAATAATCTCAAATTAAATGCCTTTTTTGATTCTGATTGGGCATCCTCCCTTGATTCACGAAGATCCACTACATGTTTTTGTATTTTTTTTGGATCTGCTCTTATTTCATGGAAATCTAAGAAACAAACTACTATTTCCAGGTCATCAACAGAAGCTGAATATAGGGCCCTTGCAACGGTCACCTGTGAACTGCAATGGCTATTATATCTTCTATCTGATTTACATTTACATTTTAAATCTGCTAATATATATTGTGACAATTTATCTGCAATTAAAATTGCAGAAAATCCGGTCCAGCATGAACGTACGAAACACATTGAGATTGATTGTCACTTAATTCGGGAGAAGCTTCATCAAGGGATGCTGCATTTACTACCAGTTTCTTCTTCCAACCAGCTTGCTGATTGCTTCACCAAAGCATTACCTGCAGTTTTATTTCGAGAATCAATCTTCAAGTTGGGCATTCACAATGTATATGCTCCAACTTGAGGGGGGTTATTAGATATTTGTTAGATAGCTTAGTTTTAATCGGACGGTTAGGATCTTTACTATCTTTATTTTCTTTTTATATTTCTTTATTGTTATATAATTGTAAATGGACAATGTATTTTTTACTTTTGATTAATAAAAATAAAAACCATTTTCTCTCTCCCTTATCCCGATCTTCCTCAGAAACGTTTCCCCTTCATCTTCTCAATTAAGAGAAAACCCTAGATCTGTTTTCTTCCTCTTCTAAAAATCCCAAAATCACAAACTCAACACTTTTACGCGGAGTGTTTTTAAAACCTTTTTATAACGTTATTCTTGATGTTCTTTAAGCCGCCATTACCACTGCCATGCTTTATAAATACTAGCAGCATGTTTTAATTTATTCTGAAATATAGTTTCAACATTAAAGTCAATGGCTTTCAAGATTGTATGGCATAATTCTCACCTTGTGCAAATCACGCCCCACCACCGTCAAATACCTCGAGACTCAATCCAGATTGTGTTAACCCTATTTGTCGGTTTAAGATGCCGACCAATTAGAAAGATTATAATTCTTTGTGTTTCTTGTTCTTATTTATTTGTTTTGTTTTTGGTTTTGTTCGAATCTCGTACATGCTTGTAAGTTAATTTGAGATGCCGACCAATTATTTGTGTTTCTTTTTCTTGTTCATTTGTTTTATTTTTGGTTTTGTTAAAATCTCGTACATGCATATAAATTGATTTTCCTCAACATCACTACAACAAATTTATCAATTTATGACAAAAATTCTATATGACGTTGTGTATAACGTCACAAAATATACTATAAATATGACGATTTTTTATTTTCGTCATATTTTGTGATTAATAGTATATCTTTTATGACAATTTTAAAAAATGTCATTATTTTTTGTCACCATATGTTTGGAGCCAAAATTTACCTCCAAAAAAATTGGTGGGAAACCTTTCAATGGTGTTTAGTTAAAATAGTGACATTGTAAAATCGTCTATAATGAAATGGAGGTATTAGTGACGATTTATTATTATTATTATTATTATTATTATTATTATTATTATTTTTGGATCAATGGCGTTACAAATTCATCACCTATAAAATTTATTCGTGACAATTTAATTCATCATATTGTCACGGGACTAGATTATCGAACCAGCGAACCGTGCGGCCTTAGGCGAATTTTACCACACAAACGCCTAAGTGAGCCTAAATTCCAACTCTGGAAGATCAAACTTCCAAGGCACTCAAGAACGCAAGATCGTTCTAAGCGGAAGCAAACTATAATCAATGGACTTTGAATCTGAAAGAAGAAAACCAAGAACACGAAGAACAACACAGATGATATAGAGTGAATGCCTCGATTACTCTGAAGATAGAAAACTGAGGAGTTACAAATGAGCTGGGGAGTCTCTATTTATAGTTGAACTCCCCCAGATCTGACGGTCAAAACTGATTTACATCGACGGACGAGATTTACATAATATCTTTACAAAATCTCTAAATATCTCAACATTATCTAAATAAAATCAATTCAAATGGATAATGTTATCTTCCAGGATCTTCCAGAACATTCTGGAACCTTCCAGAATCTCTCACGGACCGGGCTATGTCAGGTGGACTTTTCGAGGTCAAGGTCTGTGTCTGAACCCCTTCTATCGGCAAATGCGCATATGGCACGGGCTCGAACTGGCGGCCCGTGACAATATTTATAAGATATAAAAGGTGATGTTTTTTCATGCCACTAAAATAAGGTTAACGTGATGAAAAAATAGATATTTTTTCTCTTATTATTATCTCTATTGTCTTTTATATAATGATTTTAAAATACATCATACCAACATGTCACCTAATGTTTGACAAAAATATTAACATAAAAATGGTGGTACAATTTTAATTTACACGTTAAATGTGTTCTATAAATATTTTATATGTATTTATATTTAAGACTTTTTTTGTTAATACATATTTGGTTTAATGGTTAACCCCCCACTAAACTTAAAAAAAGTCAACATATGACTTTTTTGCCCTATAATTAAGCTATTTTATTGAGAAATTAAACATATTAAGTCATTTCATTATAAAATTATATCAATTAAGCCTTTTTACTATTTCGATCGGTAAATTTTTATATTTTTAGGTTATTTACCATCAGTGGCAGAGCTAAAAATTTCATATAGTGAGGTCAGTGTAAAGCATGAGGAATAGAGAATTCTCATACAACTACACTAGCTATTGTTGACACTATACCTCAACATATGAAATAGGTCAATTCTAACATTTTTTATAAAAAATTCTATACTAACTCTTTGAAAACTCCATACCCAACAAATTAAGTGGTGTCAATTGACCCCTCAAATACTAATGTAGATCCACCCATGTCTACCATGTGGTATCACTATAATGTGTCATGCGACATGCTCTAGTGACGTCGCATGACATTTTTAGATTTATATATATATATATATATATATATATTAAATTTATTAAAAATTTTAAATTTATTTATTTTTCTACAAATTTTGAAATTTAATGAGTATTAATTCATTAATATAATGCGGTTTTGGGTTTGATATTATTGATTTGGATTGAATTATGATGATTGATGTTATTTTCGTTTAGGTTTTCTTGAAAATTTAAAATCCTTTTAAAAATTGTTTGATTTTAATTTTTACATATAATTATAATTTTCAAAAAAAATATTTTTAAAATAAGTTATGAATTTTCATATATTATAAAAGTTTTTCTAATATTTTTATATTTTATAAAATATTTTTTTAAATATTGAAAAAGTACTAAAATAAAATTTTAGTTACAATTGAGGGACTAAATTTAGTATTATCCATTTAGTTAATGTGCCAGGTCATTCCTAAAAAGATATGTAACAGTTGAGTTGAGTGACCAAAGTGTAATTTTTTTACAACTTCAATGACAAAAGCAAAGCATTGAATATATTTTTTGGAATTTCATTTAAAGTTTTTTGATCTGCTCAAAGAACTTTCTTCATACATCACCGCCGCCAAACAAGACCGTGTTTCTCATCAAGGTAATTTCTAAAACCCTAAATTTAACTTGAAGTTTGATTTACACTCTACTCACGGTGTTTCGATTTGTAATCTCTCTTTCTTTGGATCACTCTACAATACACAATTTTCTGTTTTGGATCATACTTCTTGTTGCTCTCTCTCTCTCTTTGTGTTGTGGAGATCTTTTTTTTTATGTTCTTTGATCACTATTTTGCAGAAATAACTAATTGATATCATTGATATCTTCCATTACACTGCTATTTGCGGCCTCGAGAATTTATTCACACTGCTATTGAGGTCTTTAGTTATGTCGGGCGGCGCCATTCACCCCCTAGTTTTTTAGTTTAAAATAATTAGGGAACATGGGAAATTTTCTCCTCATAGTTGTTCCTCATTATTGTGATCAATCATATTCATATATGATTTTGGATGCAACTCGGTGGTTTCTACATTTCTAATTGATAAAAGCACCATCTTTGAAATTGAGAGCACTTAAAGCAGACGAGGAATTTGCTTCGAAGCAAGCCAACAAGAACTTAGATGCCACACCCAAAACTCATCTTCTAAAAGCTGAAAGTGAAGAGCAAGTTTCCATAGTGGTGGTAAGTGGTTGTTTTGAGGGTGGTTGGTGATGAATGCAAGTGGGTAATGTCTAGGTGCAGTAGGTTCAATGGTCGATCAATGTAGGTGTGGTGTCGGGATGTTGGAGACGCTGCTAGTGGTTTTGACGTCATCAAGACCTTAGCTATCGACCAAGGTTTTAATTTTCTGTAATTTTCATTTTAGAGGCAAGGGATCAAAATGTAATTTCTGTAAAAAAAATTGGGCCTTCGGTGTGAATTGTAAAATTATGGGCCTTTAGTGTAAATTGTAAAAAAATATTGGCCTTCAATGTAAATTTTAGAATTTTTTTTTGCTTTTAATGTGATTTGTATACACTTTTGGGCTTTTATTGTAATTTAAAATAGTTTTGGCTTTTATATAAATTATAAAAAATGACTTTTATTGCTATTTATATAAAATTAATTTTTTATTTTAATTTTATAAATTTTAACTGAGAAATTCTAAAATTTTCAATAAAAATTTGTGACGCTATATTTTTGCCACTATACAATGAATTTGTTATATTATTGGTGACAATATAAATAATAAGTGACAAAATTTTATATTATATAGTGACATATTTAATTGTCATTGAATATAAAATATCAGGTGACGTTTCACATAAATGCCACTAGATGTTTGACAATATGTGACGAAAAAGATACATCGTCACGTTAGACATTTAGCGACACACCTAACGTGACGATCGTCGTGACGTCAAATTTTATGTCGTAAAATACAAATAGTGACATAAATGTAAGTTTTAGTGACAATATTTTCAACGTCATAAATTGATAAATTTGTTGTAGTGTTTTCACACCACAACTCAAAATCTCTTGAGCGTTTTCAAAATCAAGCAAAGATAATCAAGCTTTTCATCAATTTGGTGCAAAGTTCTTCTCCCATTCTTCTCTATCAATATCAAGGTAAAATTTTCTATTTTCTATTTTATTTGATTTTCGTTCTAAATTCTTGTTTTGTTTTGTGTTCTCAAAAACAAATTTTTTAAACCTTTTATCTTTGTTTTGTTTTTAAATTTTTTTAACAAAAACCTTGATTATTGATTTTCAATGGGTTGGATGAGAAAGTTAACGCATACACTGTTTTTGATCTTTTCTCTGGTCAATGGCACCTAAAAAGAGGGCACGTACTAGTGAAGCCGGTGAAGGTTCCAATGCCGAAGGTGGTACTCACCCGAACCTCACTCTTATCTATCAACAATCCTTTAAAACCACCGGAGATCTCAACTATTTCCGACAATTTCAAAACTACAAAATCCGTCTGGAGAGGGTAATTTTCATTCCTTTTCTTAACTCGGAGCATTTCAAATTTGATTACTTACCTTTGCTCCAAGAATGGAAATTTATGGATTTTCTTCAAATCCCCGGTTTTTTCTTTCGCACTTTAGTATTGATTTTCTATGCTAAGGCCAAGTGTGTCGCCAATAGAGAGAATGTGGTTACGGCCGTTAATTCTTATTTAATGGGTAAAAAGATCACCATCGATGTTCAATCCCTTTGTGATGTGTTTAAGTTAGAGGATGAAGGTCTTGATGATGAGAATGCTCTTGGCCATGTCCTAAGTGGTTCCGTCACCGCTATTAATGCTCAAGATCAGATCCTACATTTGATGGTTTCTTGGTGGTTTAAGCCCTCGGGAGGAAAGTATTCCACTATCCGCCAAGTTGATGATTTTTGGATTCGATGCTTCCGTCAACGACAATGACCAAATCTTGCTCGAATTATGCTTGCGGAGATTGTCTATCTCATGCAACAACGCCACACTACACTCGTCACTTCCTTCACATATGGTACGACTTTGAGTTATTTCTTCACTCAAAAGGAGATAGATTGTTCACACGACTACCCAACTTCCCTCACTGATCCTATCGATGAAAGATCTCTTGCAAGGGGAAAGTTTCATTATTTTAATGGTAGTTGGATTCGTCTATCTAAGCTCTCTAGCGATGTCATTCCGGAAGAAATTGCTAATCGTCAAGCCGCTCAAGCTCCTCATCCACCTTCCATGGATACTCTCATGGCCTTTCTAAACGACCAATTCACGGGTTTGCGCACGAGAATTGCCTTCATAGATCAAGTGATGAATTCAGGGTTTACAGCTATTGACACACGCTTTACAAGCCTTGAAGATCGAATGAAGAATGTGGAGACGCGTCTCACTTCCCTTGAAGGCGGTCACAACTCGATGAACATATCCCTTACTGCCTTTCATGACGAGTGGCGTCAAACTAGGGGGAATGATGATGCAAATGAGGAGGATGATGAAGATGATGAAGATGGCGATGGAGATACATAATAGTTCATCTTTGCATATCATTTATGTCATTTAGGATATTTATGCACTTTCGTTTATATTTTTAGGATTAATTTCACATTTTCAAACCTATGCTTTGATTTTCTGTAACACCCGAGTTTAGGGGTCAGATGAAAATAATATTTTAATATTATTTTGGGCTCAATTTTATAATTAAAATAATCTTTTAAGTTCGGGTTTCAAAAATAAATATTTTACTTTGGACCAAATTGGATGAATTACAAATTGTAGAGTTTTTAAAGAATAAAGGAGATATCCATTCATTAATGGCAATTTTGTAATTAGCCCAACTTTTGATTTTAAACCCTTTTTTTTATCAAATAGCCACTATTCACTCTCCTCTCCAACACAACCAACGTGAAAGAGAGCTTCAACACTCCTCCCACTATTCCATCCCATTTCTCATTCGATTCAACTCGTTTTTGAAAGGTAACATCATTTTTGACTTCTCCTCAACTCCCTCTCTTTAAAAGTACAATTAGTTTCCATTTTCCTCAAAGTTTTAGAAATTGAGTTTTTGGAGATTTTGATTAAAAATGGTAACTTTATGTTGCTAAACCTAATATTTTGATTCAATGTTGTTAGTTATGAAGTCTAGGAGCTAAATGGTACCACATATGTGAATTTTTCTTGGTTTTAAGAAAATTCTCGAAATTGGGTTTAAATGGGGTTTTTGAAGGGTTTTGGGGGTTGTTTTAGGTTGGAATTGATGGGCTATTGATAGTGCTATGGTTAGGGGTTGTTTTGGGATCATTTGTGGGTATAAAAGGTGTTGGAAACATGAGTTTTGGATGAGGTTATTGGGCTGCACGAAAATGTTAAATGTGGGGTTTGTTCATGGCTTGAAACATTGTGATTTGTGTTTGAATTGTATTCCGGGTTAGTACTTTGATGCTTGGGCTGATTTGAAGTTGTTTGAATTGTATTGATGTTGTTTAGAGGCGAGAACTTGTGTCGGTGAAGCATCGGGAGGAAATCCGGAAGCTTGAGGGTAGTGGCTTGCTTGGATTTGAGCTTGGAAGTTTAGGTGAGTGGTTAACGTTTTAAAGTGGTTTAAATGTTGGTTCGAGCATGTGGACTAGGTCGGGCTTGGTAGACCCACCTAGAGTTAGGATTAGGGTGGTAGCCTAATCCTAAACTTAATCTAGAGCCATTGGTTGCACTTGTATTTGATGAATATGCCTCGTAATATTTGTGATATGATTGCTTATGTATAATGTGTTATACATGTGAGATGAGACATGATTTGTGATGCATTATGATATGCATGTGAATGGTTCATGATTGTGATCATGGTGAGTACGTGCTAAGCACGTAATTGGTTGTAATGAATAATGTGGATTGAGTTAAATGTTGGCACTAGTACGCTTGAGTACAAATGATCAATCATTAGGATATTAGTGTGCACACATGAGTCAAATTCGCGCGTGGCCTTGGTGGCGTTGAGTCACCAAGGAGGAGTACAGGTTCGCCCGGAAATTGTTATATATATTAGTCGATGATGAGTGGAATCCCATCGACGGGGCGTGAGGATGAGTGGAATCCCCTCCGCGAGACCGGTGATGAGTGTAATCCCACCGTGAGGTAAAGTGGTTGTTGGATGTGAGTTCCAACGTGTTAATCCGCGTATTCGGGTCATAGCTAGGTGCCAATATTGATTGATATATGTATCAATGTGTTGTGGAATGTGATCTCTATTTAGGTGTTTATATGTGATTACATATGTTGTGAAATAGAGCTTGTTGAGCATGGCATATAATTGCATATTGTTCATGCATCTTTAACTTTTGGCTCTTGAGGATCTTTGGTAATTATGCATTTGCCTTGGTTGAGATCGTGCTTGGACCCTGCATTGTCGAGCTTTGTTTTTAAAGAGCTTACCCTCACTAAGCTTTATTGCTTACGCTCTCTCTTTGTTCGACAATGCAGATCCTTAGTTCGTGGGTTGCTAAGTGCAAGAAGGGGGCCTCCAAGTGTGCTTCGTGGTGCTTGTTTAGCTACCAAGTATGAACATTTTAATATTGATGTAATGGTCAAGCAATGGGACATGTAACCGCATTATGATGCTTTTGGATTATGTTGATGTTGTTGTTGTTAGGAGCATGCTAGACTCCTTTCATATGCTTTGTTGGTTGGGATTTAGATGCCATGTTGCTTGTAAACCATATTGGCCTTTACCTATCTTATTTTGCCTAAGTGTTGGCCATGTTGAAGCTTAATACCTTTAATGATATGTATGGATGTGTGGTTTTGTGATGTTGTTCCCTTTAGTGTTTAGCTATGTTGTATTGATGTTTAAGCATGCTTGTTATGATGGGTTGCCTTATGATTGATGTTAGTGTCATGTTTGAAGTTTTAGAGGGGTTTAGGGACATTCTTGTGCCATAAACCAGCTAAAACCAGTCTGCAGACAGAGGGCGTTTCGAAACGGTCTACCCTGTTTCGATACAGTCCCTTTGTTTTTGGTCGGGCGTTTCCAAAAGCGTAGGGGCCGTTTCGATACATTTTTGCTACTAGAATTCTGAAAAAATGTCGAGATGAAAGTGTTTCGAAACGGGCCTAAAGGTTTTGAAACGGTCAAAATCTCGTTGACCACGAGAAGTTGACCGTTGAGGGTGTTTCGGAACGGTTGACCTCCGTTCCGATACGGCCTCCTCGTGTAGGCTTAGAACCGTTGACTAGGTCAAGGCGTTTCGATACACCTTGAGGGTGTTTCGAAACGGCCTGCTTAATCATTTAAAAATGGACTGTTTTGCATAGGTTGTTCGAGTTATTGTCTTATGAATGCTTGTCTTTCCGCTGTTATGATCACATAGGATTCGAATGAGCCTTTATAAAAGATTAAATTAAAAAGAAATTTTCTGGGTCATTAACTAAGGAGGAACCTTAACAGGTTTCGCTTCGGTTTTCCCCGTGTGGCCCACTCGGACCGGTCAAGCGTCCGAACCGGGACGAGGGGGCTACACTTGTTGGTATCAGAGCCTAAGGTTACCGAGACCTTGGGCAGGTAAGTGAGGTAAGTTCAAGTTTTGTATTGATATGCACGGTGTTTGCTTGCTTTGTAAGTATGATTGCTTGTGTGACAAGTATGTTGATTGTTTTGTTTAAAAGCATGTTGTTTGGGAGTCCCATTGCTACTATTACATCGGAAAAGAATTTTAAGTGAGGGAAACGTACTTGAGCACTTGGAAGCCTTGCCTTGCTAACCCAATCTTGTATATTTTGTTTGTTGTGGTTGTAGTTATCGTTTGTGAGCGATGTCTAGGCCGAGGTGTAGGCCGAGGGTGGTTCGTCAGGAACCACGTGTTGCGGCTCCTGTTGAGCCGGTGATTGGAGTGGAGGCTCATATAGAAGGGCCTGTGGCTGCTGGAGTTGGAGCTCCTCCACCAACTCCACCACCACCACCTCCTCCATCTGGAGTTGGAGGCGAGGATGGAGCTGAAGGAGAGGGACCTCAAGGTGGCCAAGGTCCGGCCGGAATTGATATGACTCCGCTAGTGCAAGCTATAGCGGGAGCATTTCAGGCCGCAGTTGCAGGAGCTCAGGCTGCAGCTCAGCCTAGGTGTGACGATGCTAGTCTACCTTTGGAGAGGCTCCGTAGCTTGGGGGCCGAAGAGTTCAGAGGATCTACTCCGGAGAGGTTGGAGTTATGGTTGGAGAAGACAGTTCGTATCTTAGCTCAGATGGGTTGTGTGGGCGCACGTAGATTGGGCTGTGTGATTTCCTTGCTTCAGGGTGATGCCTACACCTGGTGGGTCACCATTACTACTGGAGTTCCAGAGGCAGAGATTGGTTGGGATTTCTTTGAGTCTGCTTTCAGAAAGAGGTACTTAGGACCGAGGTATTTAGATGAGAAGAAGCGAGAGTTTATGGCCCTTACTCAGGGAGATGCTTCTGTGACTGACTATGAGATCTGTTTTGTTCGCTTGAGTTAGTACGCTCCAGAGTTGGTTCCTACTGAAGTGGAACGTTGTAACCGTTTCCGCTATGGGTTGAGCGAGGAGGTCAAGAGGTACACATTAGCTTCTGACTACTCAGACTTTGATGTATTGGTCGCGAGGGCCAAGGACTTAGAGCACAGTTTGGGTTCGGCCAAACGATCTGGTGGTTCTAGTTCTGGTAAGAGGCATAACCACTTTGACAGTAGAGATGCCAAGAGGCATAGAGGTGGCGGACATTAGTTTGACCTTAGACGTGGTGGTGGCCACCATGGTAGGGGCCATCAGGGCCATAGAAGATGAGGGCGTTTGCCCGAGTGCACCCGTTGTGGGAGACAGCACACTGGTGAGTGTTGAGGTAACTTCCATGCTTGTTGGAACTGTGGTTCGAGGGACCACTTCAGGAGGGATTGTCCGCATCAGGCGGCACATGCACCGAACATTGCTCAGGCTCCTGCTAGAGCGAATAATTTTCAGAGAGGCCGTGGGCGCAGTCGTGGCTACTTCCAGCCTAGGGCTGATGCACCTAGGGTAGATGCTCAGAGGAACCTTGCTCATGTTGTGGCAGTGCAACCAGAGGCAGGAGGACCAGCGAGAGTTTATGCTCAGAGAGAGGTTAGGAACGACACTGATGTGATAGCAGGTAATTTTGAGTTACAGTCTATGTCTTTGCTTTCTTTGGTTGATTCGGGTTCTACACATTCCTACATTTTGAGTGAGCATGCACAGAAGTTAGATATACCTGTTGAGATCTTAGACGTATGTATGCATGTGACTAGTTCTTTTGGTGAGACGGTTGTGGTTAGACGTATGTATAGGAGATGTCCACTGAAGATTCAGGGTCATGTGTTCTCTGTTGACATGATGGAACTTCCTTTTTATGGTTTTGATATTATTTTGGGTTTGGATTGGTTAGTTGAGCACCGGGCTAGTGTGGATTTTTAGATCTCAAAGTTTGTACAAACATGTGGGCGATCTCACTTTCCATTAACAGGGGTTGTACTTGCACTGCAACATCTCTCCACCTCTGAGCATATTTTCGAAGCGTTTCATCACTTCTTTGTTCTATTCCTTGCAGCATTACCCGGCTCGGGATCATTTTTGTAACATGCTTATAGTGCTCCACAAAAGCTCCTGAGAGATCCTTCCAGGAACGAATGTTCACTCGGCTTAGTTGTGTATACCAGCGAGCAGCTGAGCCAGTTAAACTATCTTGCATCTATCAACAGTATGACCATAAAGACCACAATGAACACACAAAGGCCTTTTAGCAACATTAGACGATTTTTTGTAATCCTTAGGATACTGTCTACCCGAATCAGAACGACCAGCCAACATTATATGAGACTCATTATCAAAACTACCCGTAGACAACAGAGTCCGTTCATGCTGAGCAACTAAAGAAAAAACTTCATTGATATCCGGCAAAGGCTTACGCATAAGGATTTAGGTTTTAGGAATACTGAAATTTTCATTTAAGCCACAGAGAAATCGAAGAACCAAATCTTGTTTTCTATAGACAGACGCAGAACATGAAGAAGATTTTAAAGGACGCAAAACACAGATCTCATCCCAAATAGACTTAATCTGAGTAAAATAAGCAGAAACGGTAAGGTTACCTTGATTGAGATTAAAAAATTCCTGAAATAAATCAGAAATTCTAAGCAAGTCTCCCTGATTAAATCGGTCGAAAAGATCGACAGCAGTGTCAATCCAAAGCACGCTCTGTGCAATCTCAGGATTTAAAGCCCTCTGGATCTATGACAACACCAAATTATTACATTTTACCCAGGCAGAAAACCTAGAATCAGTAGGCTGGGGTTCCTTGATAGAACCATCGACGAATCCAAATTTGTTTTTAGATATAAGAGCCATACGAATCGAACGGGCCCAAGAATGATAGTTCTTTCCATCAAGAAGAGAGGATGTGAGAACCAAAAAAGGGTTTTCACTCGGATGAATATAGAAAGGATCGCAGGGGTCATCATTTTTTAAAGAATTTCGAGAATCATCAGCGGAATGAGAACGAGAATCGGAAACATTATTAACTGATACCATGTTGAGTTTGTGATTTTGGAATTTTCAAAAGAGGAAGAAAACAGATCTAGGGTTTTCTCTTAATTGAGAAGATGAAAGGGAAACGTTTCTGAAGAAGATGGGATAAGGGAGAGAGAAAATGGTTTTTATTTTTATTAATCAAAAGTAAAAAAATACATTATTCATTTACAATTATATAACAATAAAGAAATATAAAAAGAAAATAAAGATAGTAAAGATCCTAACCGTCCCATTAAAACTAAGCTATCTAACAAATATCTAATAAAAATTGCGCAATTGAAGGAAACAGGAGGAAAGAGTGGAGTCATTTTACTCGAGGCTTAGGGAATCAGCTAAGGCATCTACTCTCTCGCCTTTACTTATATTCTCGTCCACCTCCGATGTTGACTCTCAAAATCATTTTCCACATTCTCGAATCTGATTCAGTCCGGTACTCTTGTTATCCGGTGTATTCTTTTCAAGAAATCCCAGAATATGCTGCAGCTGAATTGAGTTCTTCCTCTGAAGAGCTTTTGATAAACTGGGGGTGCCACCGTGACCTCCAAGAGGATCTTAAGCTAGGGTCCGCTGTGAGGATTTTGGTTGTTGATAGTCATTTGCATAACTTGAGTGACCAGAATGATCGGGTGGTTGTTCTTTATACTAATGATGATGAACGATTGGCTGATCTGGCCTATGATTTTGAGGTTAAGGAGTTGGCAAATGCTAGCTATTCTTTGCATAATTCGGAGTTGGCAAATGCTAGCTATTCTTTGCATAATTCGGAGTTAGATAGTGAAGAAGATGAAGATAGAGAAAGTGAGGATGAAGATGAGGAAGGGGGAGCTAGGGATGGTTCTAGGAAAAGAAGAAGATTGTCTTCAGAAGGTGAAGAAGAACCAGTAGCGCGGCGATTTAAGAAACTGAAAATGGATTATTATCGGATGAGAACTTTCCATGGCAAGCTTTGGCTGGCTTGTGTTTGATGTATGATTTGTCACATTCATTGAGGAAAAACACGAATGAGTTGCTTTGGCTGGCTTGTGTTTCACTTACTCATCAGTTTGTGCACGAGAGGTGTGAAGCTGGGGTTATGGAGCTTCAGCAGCATATTAACAGTTTAGGGAATCTTGATGTTGTTACTTCGGTGACTCTTAAAGACGGTACCAAGGTTCGGGCACCTGATTCCTCAAGAATTGCCTATGAAGATGAACCAAGACTTATGTTGTTAAGAGAGTGGAATTTATTTGATTCAATGATGTGCTCCACATACATTGCCCCGAAGTTGAAGACCTGGAGTGATAATGGTATGAAAAAGCTTAAGCTTCTTCTTGCAAGGATGGGATTTGCACTTGTGGATTGCCAGCAGAAGTTCCAGTACATGAATCATGAAGTAAAGCAGAGGATGAAAGATCAGTTTGAACAAATTTTGCCTGAATATGGACTTAATGATTTCTACTACAAAAGTTTCTTGCGCCTACATGGTTATACTTCAAGGCTTTCAGCAGCAGATATGGTATATGGGGTTACTGCACTGCTTGAATCATTTATGCAATCGGATGGCACGTGTGCTTCGAAGCATACGATGCACTGTCCCTAAGTAATCTTGATAAGCTGAAATCTGGAATGCAACAAGCAATCAAGATACAAAGAGCTATTCTTAGGCAAGGGAGTGCTGCAATAACGAAGAGTGGGTGCATCAGGAGTGGGAGAAAGTTTAGGTGGGTGAAGCTTGAAGATTCGATAGACACAAAGCTGTTGGGTCACCCCCAGGCTCTGATTAAGTTCTGTTACTTTCTAATGGATGCCTTGAAGGAGAAGGGAGCAAAGTTGAAGCCTTTGCTTTGTGCCTGCATATTGCAAGAGCCATCTAAGGTGCTGATTGTTGGGGTCTGTGGGAAGCCTCGTCTAGGAGCACTTAAAGGGAATGCATTCGGTCTTGCATTCAGGCACGCGGCTGAGGAAACCGGAGCTGAATTCTTCCATGAACTGTTTGAATCTTCATGGATTGTGTTGGATGCAGGTGTTGTTAATTCCTTCATGGTCGAACTAACTGAAAAGCTTTGATGTAAAGCTTCCAACATTAGAGCATTTTTAACTTCTTTGTTAAAACAAAAACATGTGTTTATTACTTTTAAGCAATTTTTTAGCTTGTTTGAAATTATTCATAAATAAAAATTCAGTTTACTGCATATGCAACTGATATGATAATTCTAGATGATCATTAACATTTCTGATTATGAGGAATCTGAGGAATTGTTATGTTTATTTAAGAATTTTCTTTTACTCAGGCTTGCAGATGTTTGAATATTTGTTTCTTGGGTTTCAAGTTTCATCTTTAACATTGATGTTCATTCATATTGCGACCCTTTTTCGGGGGGAAGTAACGAAACCAACTTACAAGCAAGTACAAGTTGTACAAGAAATAGATGAACAAAACAGAAACACAAAGAATTCTTATCTATCTAATCGGTCGGCATCTCAAACCGACAAATAGGGCAGTAATGGCTCTGCTTCAACCATCTTTCGATGCAACCGACATGAAAGACATGAGAACATGGCATCTGAGATGCTTCAAATCCAACCCTGAGTTCTTCTAAGCACACCATGCAGTCTCCCTTCTCCCCATCTTCTACTTTGACCCTCTTCACCATGTTTTTAACAGACGACTCTGCCGCTCCCACCATGCCATAGTTGTTGTTTTCGAATTCCCTCCTCGATTCCGCTAAAGCTCTGGTCATCGAGGTCTCCTGGTTGGTGGTCATGGCCATGGGTGCCACATACAAATCGGAATGCAATTGCAAGGCTCGGCAGTAATGTCCCTGGTCCCACATCCTACACACAGTTCCAATCCCACATTGCATAATATCTTGTAGGACCCCTTCATACTCATCGGAGGACATGTCGACTCTGAGATCCTCAAGCTTTGGAGCAAGAACCTGGTGAAGGAGGCGGGGGCTTTGCAGGAGGTTCAAACGGAAACAAAGAGTTCGTTGGGAGAAGAAAGGGTTGGCGTTGGCGGCGGTGATGTAGCCAACATTAATGGTTAGTACAATCTAGATTGAACCCGGAGGTATTTGACGGTGGTGGGGCGTGATTTGCACAAGGTGAGAATTCTGCCATACAATCTTGAACGCCATTGAGTTTAATGTTTGAAAGTGAAACTATATCTGAGAATTATGCCGCTAGTATTTATAAAGCAGGGCAGTGGTAATGGCGGCTTAAAGAACATCAAGAATACCGTTATAAAAAGGTTTTAAAAACACTCCGCCTAAAATTTTTTATGGTTGAAGGGTTAGTTTGTGGATTTAGGTGGTAGGATTTTAAATTTATATTTTAAGGTTTAGGATTTAGGTTTTTAGGTTAAAAAATAGTAGATTTAAAATTTTAAAGAATGGCATGGCACATTAACTAAATGGATAATACTAAATTTAGTCCCTCAATTGTAACTAAAATTTTATTTTAGTACTTTTTCAATATTTAAAAAAATATTTTATAAAATATAAAAATATTAGATTTTTTTATAATATATGATAATTCATAACTTATTTTAAAAATATATTTTTTTGAAAATTATAATTATATGTAAAAATTAAAATCATGCAATTTTTAAAAGGATTTTAAATTTTCAAGAAAACATAAATGGCAATAACATCAATCATTATAATTTAATCCACATCAATAATATCAAACCCAAAACCGCATTATATTAATGAATTAATACTCATTAAATTTCAAAATTTGTAGAAAAATAAATAAATTTAATTTTTTTAATAAATTTAATATATATATATATATATATAAAATCTAGAAATGTCATGCGACGTCACTTGAGCATGTCGCATGACACATTATGGTGATACCACATGGTAGACATGGGTGGATCTACATTAGTATTTGAGAGGTAAATTGACACCACTTAATTTGTTGGGTATGAAGTTTTCAAAGAGTTAGTATAAAATTTTTTTATAGAAAATGTTAGAATTCACCTATTTAATATGTTGAGGTACGGGGTCAACAATAGCTAGTGTAGTTGTATAAGAATTCTCCATTTCTCATGCTTTACATTGACCTCACTATATGAAATTTTTGGCTCTGCCACGGATGGTAAATAACCTAAAATTATTAAGATTTACAGATCGAAATAATAAAAAGGCTTAATTGATGTAATTTTATAATGAAATGACTTAATACGTTTAATTTCTCAATAAAATAGCTTAATTAAAGGCAAAAAGTCATATGTTGACTTTTTTTTAAGTTTAGTGGGGGGTTAACCATTAAACCAAATATGTATTAACAAAAAAAGTCTTAAATATAAATACATAAAAAATATTTATAGAACACATTCAACATGTAAATTAAAATTGTACCATCATTTTTATGTTAATTTTTTTGTCAAACATTAAGTGACATGTTGGTATGATGTATTTTAAAATTATTATATAAAAGACAATAGATATAATAATAAGAGAAAAATATCTATTTTTTCATCACGTTAACCATATTTTAGTGGCACGAAAAAAAACGTCACCTTTTATATCTTATAAATATGATGAATTAAATTGTCACGAATAAATTTTAAAGGTGAGGAATTTGTAACGCCATTGATTCAAATCAAATAATAATAATAATAATAATAATAATAATAATAATAATAATAGTAATAATAATAAATCGTCACTAATACTTCAACTTCATGAGACGATTTTACAATGTCACTATTTTAATTAAACATCATGAAAGGTTTCCCACCAATTTTTTTGGAGGTAAATTTTAGCTCCAAACATATGGTGACGAAAAATAATGGCATTTTTTAAAATTGTCATAAAAGATATACTATTAATCAAAAAATATGATGAAAACAAAAAATCGTCATATTTATAGTACATTTTGTGACGTTATATACAACGTCATATAGAATTTTCGTCATAAATTGGTAAATTTGTTGTAGTGTGTGGGGGATTGAGAGGCTATTTATAGAGTGAAAACGGCTAGGGTTTTGAAAATTCAATTTTGGTAAAAGTAGAACTCTTTAAATGCCATTAAGAAGTTGTATGTGCAATCGCGTATCGATACGCCTGAGGGGTATCGATACGGGGGTAAAATCGTAAATCCCTGTGAAACACCCGTTGAAGGACCGTATCGAAACGGATGCAATTCGTATCGAAATGCTTGTTGCTCGTATCGAAACGAGTTTAACCGTATCGACACCCATTTTAGGCAAAATGTAGTCTGGAAAGCTAATACAGTACTCGTATCGATACGCTTAAGGTCGTATCGATACCCTATGCCCAAAAGTACATTTTAGGCTTTAAGAACAACCAAAGGCTCGATTTTAGCACCTCCTAAATGAATGCAATTGATGAATGAGCAGTTCTAAGCATATTCTAACAGAAGCATACTCCCCCTAGCTATAAGCATGGAGATTTTCAAGAGCAACAACACATAAACATGCAATTTCACAAATTCAAGCAATTTTAACTCAAAAAGAGTCCTAAAGGGTTAAGGAAGGCTAGTTAGACCTAACTCTCTCCTAAGGGACCAAAAACGTTCTTTATCCAAAGGCTTTGTAAACATGTCTGCTAGTTGGTTTAAGGTGTCAACGTACTCTATAACAACATCTTCTTTAAGGACATGATCTCTAATGAAATGATGCCTTATCTCCATATGTTTGGTTCTAGAGTGTTGGATGGGATTTTTAGTTAAGCATATGGCACTAGTGTTATCACACTTAAGGGGTATGGTTTCAACTTTAATATCATAATCTAAGAGTTGTTGCTTCATCCAAAGGACTTGAGCACAATAACTTCCTAAGGATATGTACTCGGCTTCGGTGGTAGATAGAGCTACACTATTTTGTTTCTTAGAGAACCAAGATATGAGCATACTACCTAAGAATTGACATGTTCCCAAAGTACTCTTCCTATCGATTTTACACCCCCCATAATCCGCATCCGAATAAGCATTAAGGTTGAAGGTTGAGTCTCTAGGGTACCAAAGGCCTAAACAAGGAGTATCTCTAAGGTACCTAAAGATTCTCTTAACGGCTATAAGGTGAGACTCTCTAGGACTAGCTTGAAACCTAGCACACAAGCAAACACTAAACAAAATATGCAGTCTACTTGCGGTAAGGTAAAGCAAAGATCCAATCATAGAGCGATAAAGCTTAGAGTCAACACACTTACCTCCTTCATCTTTGTCAAGCTTTGTAGATGAGCTCATAGGTGTGGCTTGAGGCTTTGCATTCTCCAAGCCAAACTTCTTGAGCATATCCTTGATGTACTTTTCTTGATTGATGAAGGTGTCATCCTTCCTTTGCTTGATTTGGAGTCCCAAAAAGAATGAGAGCTCCCTCATCATGCTCATCTCGAATTCACCTTGCATTAACTTAGTAAACTCTTTGCAATAACACTCATTAGTAGATCCAAAAATAATATCATCAACATATATTTGTACTACTAAGATGTCATTTTTATACCTTTTTATGAAAAGTGTAGTGTCCACCTTACCTTTTTCAAAACCTTTTTCAATCAAAAAGTTTGAAAGTCTTTCATACCAAGCTCTAGGAGCTTGTTTTAAACCATAAAGAGCTTTAGTTAGTTTGAAAACATAATTTGGAAATTTTGAGTTTTCAAAACCCGGTGGTTGTTCCACATACACTTCCTCGTTTATAAAACCATTTAAAAATGCGCTTTTAACATCCATTTGAAAGAGGTTGAAATCATGATAACATGCATATGCAAGCAACATCCTAATAGCCTCCATTTCAGCTACAGATGCATAGGTTTCATCAAAATATATTCCCTCTTCTTGAGTGTAACCTTGAGCAACTAATCTAGCTTTATTTCTCACAATGTTACCACTCTCATCTAGTTTGTTCCTAAATACCCATTTAGTTCCTATAGTAGATTGATTACTAGGCCTTTCAACTAATGTCCAAACATTACTTCTCTCAAATTGATTTAACTCTTCTTCCATAGCCATAATCCAAAAGTCATCTTTTAATTCTTCTTTAATGTTCTTAGGCTCTATGCATGAGATAAAAGCAACATGATTCATGAGTTTGAGAGAAGATCTAGTAGTTACCCCCTTGGATGGATCACCCAGGATTTCACCACTTTTGACATAGTTGTACTCTCTTGGGTAGCTCACTTCATTTTCCTCAAGAGCCAAGTCCTTCAAGGCTTCAAGAGGTGGATCTTGTGTATCCTCTTCTTTTGACGGAATCTCATCCTCCTTTGAAGTTTGTCCTCCATCAAAGGCATTAAGGATTCCTACATCATCATCATCACAAGAAGCCTTCCTCAGAAGGAGGTTATCATCGAATACAACATGAATAGACTCTTCTACTACTAAAATTTTCTTATTAAATACACGATAGGCTTTAGAGTTTAAAGAATAACCTAAGAAAATAGCTTCATCACTTTTAGCATCAAATTTACCTAAGTTATCTTTTCCATTGTTTAAAACAAAACACTTGCAACCAAATGGATGAAAATAGCTAATGTTAGGCTTTATAGATTTTAAAATCTCATATGGTGTTTTCTTTAAAAGTGGCTTAATCATTACTCGGTTTACAATGTAGCAAGCGGTGTTTGTGGCTTCCGCCCAAAAGTATTTAGGTAAATTGTTTTCACAAAGCATGGTTCTAGCCATTTCTTGTAAAGTTCTATTTTTCCTCTCAACTACCCTATTTTGTTGAGGAGTTCGAGGAGCCGAAAATTTGTGGCTAATACCATTTTCATTTAAAAACTCTTCAAAACCAAGATTTTGAAATTCGGTTCCATGATCACTTCTAATATGAGAAAATTTAAGTTCAAGATCATTTTGAGTTAATTTTGAAAATGTGATGAATTTTTCTAAAGCATCATCTTTAGTACTTAAAAATAGAACCCAAGTAAATCTAGAATAGTCATCAACAAGTACAAATGCATATGATTTACCACTCAAGCTCATAGTTCTAATAGGCTCAAATAAATCCATGTGAATAAGTTGTAAACACCTACTTGTAGAAACATCGTTAATGGATTTAAAGGATGACTTATGTTGTTTACCCTTAGAGCATGCATCACAAATTTTGTCATTTGAGAACTTAATTTTGGGTAAACCTCTAACTAGATCTAGGGAAACTAATTTTTCTAAAACACTAATGCTAGCATGTCCTAGTTTCCTATGCCATAGCAATGCATCATTTTCATTTTGTGCAACAAAGCATGCATGGGATGTATGAATGTCATCTAGATGCACCATGTATATATTACCTATGCGATGACTAATGAACATAATATTATTTGATTTAATGTCAACAATTTTGCACCCATTTTTATAAAATAAGACATTAAACCCTTTGTCACATAATTGACTTATGCTCAATAAATTATGTTTTAGACCATCGACATATAAAACATTTTCAATGAGAATAGTAGAGTGATTACCTATGGATCCAATACCTTTAATGTGTGTTGAGTGTGTAAAAGTTCTATTATTTACACCCTCTTTAACCCATATTTCTGCTGCATTCAAGCATCATTGCATTGCATTTAGGTTAGTTTACAATAAAACATCACAAATGGATTAAAGGCACAGATTCTACTAAAAGATGGCTTATTTTGCAGGTTGCTGCCATCGTAAACGGTGAAGGCGGGCACAGGGCAGAGAAGCAGAAGAGTTAAACTGGACAAGCAGATGACGAGGGAGAAGCTGCCATGGATCTGTCGTGACAGCAAGGTGACAGCAGCCTTATGAAGAGGAAAAGTAAAGTGGACCTCGATAGATAGAGAAAAATCTGCTTGTCTGTCGTGTGAAAGCCAAATATTTTTCCAAGCCCCGGATCAAAAGATATGTCAAGCCAAAGCTCAAGGAGAGGAATTCCCATGAAACAAGGAGGCGACTAAAAAGTAGGAATCCTTAGAGATTAAGCATTTATTAGAATCTTACTTTTCATTAAAGTTGTAATCCTTGTTAACTTAGAATACTTGAGCCCAAAGCTTATATAAGGGCATAGATTTAACCTAGGAGAAAGAGCACCCCATAACCGATAACCTAAACCCCTCTGCCGTTTACCCGTCGTCGACATGTTCTAAATTCCCCCTAGGGCCACGGGTTGTTTTGTAAAGTAGTTGCAAGGGTTGTTTTGTTTTAGGATTTTCCAAGTTCAATAAAATAAACTTCAAGTTCTCTTATTTTGGTTTTAATATCTTGGAAGAGCATCGGGAGAGCATTGTGAGGTTATCTATTTACTTAGCATCGGGAGAGTGAAGTATACGAAAGAAATAAGAGCGAGTTCTCTAGTTTATAGTTGAACTATCTTGTTCCTAGGGATAGGGCAAGGTTAAGTGACTAAGGAAGAGTTCATACACATCGGTGTTCATCCTTCGATTCACGCCGGGAGGTATCGTCAAAGACGTGATCATCGACAGACTTGGACCTAGGGATAGGCCAAGGCAGATCTGGGATTCTTGCCAAACTTGAACGTACTAAGTTGGTGTGTTTGCTGCCGCGACGACCAACGGACAGCTGCCGCGACAGGTGCTGCCAGCGACAGGCGCGACGACAGAACTGGAGTTCCTAAGCAATACAATACCTGCACTACTGAGCAATTCAATACCAGCCCATTCTCTCTATCTTGATTATTCTACTCTTTTATTTAAGTTTACTTTATTATTCTCGTGACAATTATCAATTATTTCCTTTACTTCGTGCAGTGAAATTAGGTGAAGCTATTGGCCCAATCCCTGTGGAGAAGATATCCGATACTTCGTATCGTTTTACTACTTGCGTCGTGTACACTTGCACTACAATTGCGATAGACTCTTTTACACGCAACAAGTTTTTGGCGCCGTTGCCGGGGACTGGCAACATAACTACACCTTTCTTTTATTGCACTTTTCGTTTTTGTTTTTGTTTTTTCTTTTAATTTTTCTTTTTCTATTTTTCGTTAGTACTTTAAACTCTTGCTTTTCACAAGGTTATCTTGTTTATGCGCAAATCTAAAAGAGGCGAAGATCCTGAGTATAAATTAGATCCGAAAATCGAACGTTCCTTCAATATCAAGAAACAACTTCGCCACCTTTTAGACAGGAACGAGTACCTTGAGGAACAGCTAGAGAAGATGGCCCGTAATCCGCCCGCTGGTGATGGTATACCGCCTGCCGGCGACCCGCCCGCAGCAGCCGGACGACGGTCATGTCGTGACTACATGCTGAACGATCATGTAGAGCTGGAGACCACGCTGCCGGATATTGACGTTGACAACTTTGAGCTTAAGCCTGTCATGTTTAGTATGATCAACAACGCCGGGCAGTTTAGTGGTGCTGTGACAGAAGATGCTAGGGAGCATCTTAAGACGTTCCAGGAAATTTGTGGTTCGTTTAGACTGTCAGGAGTTAATCCGGAGATACTGAGGCTTCGGTTATTCCCCCACTCATTGAGGGAAAAAGCTAAAACTTGGTGGAATAAACTTACACCGGGTTCAATCGTGACTTGGGCAGATTTGTCTCGTGAATTCTTATCTCGTTTTAATCCATCGCATTTATCTGAGCGATTACGTAATGAAATTGCTACGTTTCAGCAAGAAGATGACGAGCCAATGCACGAGGCCTGGGACAGATTTACTACTCTTCTTCGAAACTGCCCCATGCATGGATTCCCCGTCTGGAATCAGGTAACTAAGTTCTATAATGCTGCTAACTTACAAACTCGCATTCGAATTGATTCTGCAGCAAATGGACTATTATTGGATAAAGATCCGGACGAGGCATTGCAAGTTTTGAAAAATCTGGCTAAGAATGAGGAGCAGTTTCCGACTGCAAGAAGAGGGGGTAAACGGGTACTTGCTGTCAAGGACTATGAAGCCGACAGCACTATGAAATCACAGGTAGCATTCCTTACTAAAGCAATGAAAAGGTTATTGAATGATGATGGATTACAAGGATTTGTTGTTGAGGAAGTATGCGATATCTGTGAGGGAAATCATAGTCGGGATGAATGCCAATAAATGTAGAAGAGGGAAAATATGTTGGAAATTACAAGCCAAATTACAACTCCAACAATTATAACCCCAATTGGAGGAAGGATCCCAAATTTTCCTGGAGTAATCCTAACAATGCCCTGAATCCGCAAGCACACAATCAGAATCAGGGAGGACCTAGATTGCTGACACGACAGCAACTGCCGCAGCAACTGTCGCAGAACCTGCCGCCATAGCAACAACAGCAGCCACCACCTGCCACGAGCAGTATATTGGAACAGACTCTGGCCACCTTTATGTCTCAGACCGGTACTTATATTGAGAATATGAATCAGTTTGTCAAGAAGACAGAGAATTTCATGGATAAGACAGAGATGAGAATGACAAATCATGAAGCTACTTTGAAATCTCTGGAGACACAAATGGGTCAGGTTTCTCAACATATTAAGCCGAGGCAGAATGGAGGATTCCCTAGCAATACTGAAAATGCTAGACCACCCACACATGAGCAATGCAAGGCAATTACTACTAGGAGTGGGAAGAAACTACCAGGGCCGAAAAAAGAAGCTGAAACAGAAAAGGAACCAGCCGTGGATAAACCTGCCGAGGAAGCTGCCCCGACAGGTGATAAACAGACTGCTGCCGATGAGCCTGTCACGACAGCAGAAGCGACAGAGGAGAAAAATGAAGAACATCGTCCTCAGATTCGTATGCAGTGGGAAGGACGTATTGCTGATTACCGTCCCCCACCACCTTTTCCTCAACGGATACAGCAAACTAAGCAGGAATCTCAACTTAAAAAAATTTATGATATTTTTAAGCAGGTTCAAATTAATATTCCGCTGTTAGATGCCGTTAGGGAGATGCCTGGTTACGCCAAATTTCTCAAGAATGTCATGTCAAAGAAATATAAATTTGGGGAATTTGAAACGGTAAGGATGGCAGATGGTTGCATGAGTATTCTTCATCGGCAGCCACCCCAGAAAAAGAAGGATCCGGGGAGCTTCATCATACCTTGTGTAATCGGAGACAAATTTGTGGGCAAGGCACTTTGTGATCTTGGTGCTAGTGTTAATTTAATGCCAAAGTCTGTTTTTCAGAAATTAGGTATTGGAAAGGCGCGGCCCACGACAGTAACTCTGCAGCTGGCAGACCACTCTTACGTTCATCCAGAGGGAAAGATTGAAGATATTCTGGTAAGAGTGGATAAGTTTATTTTTCCTGCTGACTTTCTTGTTTTAGATTGTGAGGCAGACGAAAACGCACCAGTCATCCTTGGGCGACCCTTCTTAGCCACGGGAAGATCACTGATTGATGTGGAGAAAGGAGAACTCACCATGCGCGTGAACGATCAAGAGATTAAATTAAATGTTCTCCAAGCAATGAAACATGCTGATGTGGATGAAGAATGCAAGGCTATCATTGAAGTAACCCTTGATCATCCATACATTAGGTCGGGCTGTCATGATATAAACTTTGGCCACTGCTGCGACAACCACTTACAGGCCTGTCACGACAGCAACGAAGACAGCACCGACGACAGCAACTCCTCTGACTCCGATACATCTGATACTGAAGATCAGGAGGAGGTAAACTGGTTAGGCCATCGTCTAGGTAAGTTATTCGAACCTTTGAATTACACTTCGGATAACCATTTAATCCAAAAGCCATCTACTATTGAACCACCTGCCTTAGAACTGAAGCCTCTGCCAGGGCAGCTTAAATATGCTTTTCTTGGTTCAAATGATATGTTGCCCGTAATCATCTCGTCTAAGCTGCCGCAGGAACAGGAACGACAGCTAATCGACATGCTAAGGCAGCACAAGAAGGCGATTGGATGGACGATAGCAGACATTCAAGGCATTAGTCCGGCGTTATGCATGCACAAAATCCTCCTGGAGGAAGATCATAAGCCGACTATTGATGCCCAAAGGCGGCTAAACCATGCGATGAAAGAGGTGGTGCGTAAAGAGATAATCAAATGGTTAGATGCTGGTATTATTTACTCCATCTCCGACAGCAAATGGGTAAGCCCGGTGCAATGTGTTCCAAAGAAAGGAGGAATGACCGTGGTGACCAACGAGAACAATGAGTTAATCCCAACCAGGACTGTGACCGGTTGGAGGGTTTGTATGGACTATCGGAAGCTTAACAAAGCTACCCGAAAGGACCACTTTCCTTTACCCTTTATTGATCAAATGCTTGATAGATTAGCGGGTAAATCTTACTATTGTTTTCTTGATGGTTACTCAGGTTACAACCAAATTGCTATTGCACTAGAGGATCAAGAAAAGACGACTTTCACATGCCCCTACGGAACATATGCGTTTAGAAGGATGCCGTTTGGACTCTGTAATGCACCTGCCACCTTCCAAAGGTGCATGATGGCCATATTCTCCGACATGGTAGAGGACTTCCTAGAAATTTTTATGGATGATTTTTCCGTCTTTGGGGACGATTTTGAGAGCTGCCTCGGTAATCTTCAAAAGGTACTTGAAAGATGTGAAAAAGCTAATCTTGTTTTGAATTGGGAAAATGCCACTTTATGGTGGATGAATGGATAGTTCTCGGCCATAAGATTAGCTGCCGTGGGATAGAAGTCGACAGGGCCAAAATAGAAGTTATAGAAAAGCTGCCACCACCGACCACAGTCAAGGGCATTAGGAGCTTTTTAGGGCATGCTGGTTTTTATCGGAGATTCATGGCAAATTTCTCAAAAATTACCAAGCCCCTATGCCATCTCCTAGAGCAGAACCAACCCTTTGACTTTAATGATGAATGTACTGAAGCATTCAAGGTTCTGAAGGAAAAACTGGTGACAGCCCCCATAGTACAGCCACCATACTGGACACAACCATTTGAGATTATGTGTGATGCTAGTGACTATGCTGTCGGGACAGCACTTGGGCAGCGCAGCAATAAGCTGTTCCATGTCATATACTACGCCAGCAAGACATTAAATGACGCCCAAGTGAACTACACCACCACAGAAAAGGAGTTATTAGCTGTGGTGTTCTCCATCGACAAGTTTCGTTCTTACATACTTGGGACGAAGGTAATAGTGCACACAGACCACTCTTCCCTGAAGTATTTGTTCGCAAAGAAGGATTCAAAGCCTAGATTGATACGGTGGATCTTGCTATTACAAGAATTCGACCTTGAGATCAAGGACAAAAAAGGAACAGAAAATCAGGTGGCAGACCACTTGTCAAGGTTGGAGAAGGGACAGAGTCTACCAATCGATGAGACAAACATACTGGAGACCTTCCCAGATGAGCAGCTCTTTGCTGCTGCAATCGCTGTCGCAACAGCCATGGCGGCAGGTAAGTTTTCTGAACTCCCCTGGTATGCTGATTTCGTTAATTTTATAGTTAGCGGAATACTTCCTTCTGATCTTAATTATCAAGCCAGGAAGAGGTTCCAAAATGATGTTAAGCATTATTATTGGGATGAACCTCTTCTTTTTAAACTATGTGCAGATCAGGTTATAAGGAGGTGCGTACCACAAGAAGAGCAAGAGGACATTCTCCATCACTGCCATGCTTCACAATATGGAGGACACTTAGGAGGCAATAAAACTGCTGCCAAGGTGCTGCAATCAGGGTTCTACTGGCCGACACTGTATAAAGATGCACAGAACTTCTACAAGAACTGTGACAGGTGTCAGCGGACATGTAACATCTCGAGGAGAAACGAGATGCCACTGCAGAACATTTTAGAGGTCGAGATCTTCGACGTCTGGGGGATTGATTTTATGGGACCTTTTCCATCTTCATGTGGAAATTTATACATCCTCCTAGCAGTAGATTATGTCTCTAAGTGGGTTGAAGCTATCGCCACACAAAAGAATGATGCCAAGACGGTCCAAAAGTTTTTACACAAAAACATTTTTTCGAGGTTTGGCATCCCCAAGGCGATTATCAGTGATAAAGGGAGACATTTTGACAATAGGGTTATTGCTGCCGCCTTGAAGAAATACGGTGTCAAGCACCGGATCGCGACAGCATACCACCCACAGACCAATGGACAGGCTGAGATATCCAATAGGGAAGTGAAGAACATTCTTGAGAAGATGGTTAAACCAACTAGGAAAGATTGGTCTTTACTTCTGAATGATGCATTATGGGCATATAGGACAGCTTTTAAGACTCCGTTGGGCATGTCTCCATACCGACTGATTTATGGAAAAACCTGCCACTTGCCTGTCGAGATAGAGCATAAAGCATATTGGGCTATCAAGGCAGTGAATATGGACTTGGACAAGGCAGGCCAGAAAAGGATGTTAGATCTGAACGAGCTTGAAGAAATACGAACAATGGCTTATGACAATGCAAGAATCTACAAGGAGAAAACAAAGAAGTGGCATGACAAGAAGTTGTTGCCACGACAGTTCTGTCCAGGACAGCTTTTGTTGTTATTCAATTCTAGACTGAAACTCTTCCCAGGAAAGCTAAAGTCTAGATGGTCTGGCCTGTTCCAAGTGGTACAAGTTTTTCCCCATGGTGCCATCACAATCTAATCATTAAAAGACGGGCACCAATTCAAAGTTAATGGACAGCGCCTCAAGCATTATCAAGGGACTGAAGCCCCAGGAATACAGGAAGTGGTTACTCTAGGAGATGCCCCACAAGGCATCCCTAATTTAACCTAAGTTTTATTATTTATTTATTTATATTATTTATTATTTAGTAGGAAATTAGGTTTATTTTAGTCGAATAATGTTTTTATTTTTGTCTTTAGGAAATAAAGGAGTCAAGAAGAAAAGGAGAAGTGACCCAAGCCCACCATCCATCCATCAGCCCAACAGAGCCCATTTATTGAAGCCTGTCGTTTCGGCTGCCGCCGCAGACGGATAAGACAGGCTGTCAACAGACTGACACGGCAGACGTAGAAGCGTGTGACAGAAGCGTAGCAGACGCATAAATGCGTGTCAGACGCGTCAGACACGCTAAATCCCAACAGTCGCTCCGTTATTCACGCCTGCCGTTACAGCATTAAACGGGCAGCACCTCGACCGCTATAAAACCCCGTTCTCATTTTCATTTTCCTCACTTCTGCTTCCTCTAACTTGCTTTCTCCTCTAGTTTTTCTTGTTTTCTTTACTTTCAAACCCTTGCAACTAATATGTCTACTAGACAGACCCGCCGCAGTGCTGCCTCAGCCTCCTCATCAGCAGCAGCATCGCCGTTCGCCAACAAGGAATTATGGGAAGAGAGAGGCTTCATTTACATCCGCAAGGCACCAAACATGGGGCTCCGACCATTCATTGCGAGGGCCATACGAGCCCAACTATGGGAGCAATTCGCAGAACAACCGGCAGAGCTGAACGACACAGTGGTGAGGGAGTTCTATGCTGCCATCGACAGCAGAACGGCAACATCCGTCACCGTCCGAGGAGTGAAGGTGCCATTCACGGCCGACAGCATCAACCACATGTATGGCCTATACTTTGGCCCCGATGATGATGCCCACCAGAAATTTCTAGACACCCTCGATCCTGCCGCCTATGGTGCTATCATGGCGGAAGTAACAGAAGAAGGAACGGAGTGGACAACAAGCAAGAAAAACCCACACTCCGTCAAAAGGGGGCAGCTGCTCCCAGAAGCTAAACTCTGGAACGCTTTTATCAAAAAGCGTATTATGCCTTCCTCCCATCACACGACAGTGAACCAGCAGCGGCTCGCCCTCATCCATTCCATTATGCACGACAGGCCTATCAACGTGGGCCGTTATATGAGGGAGAGCATCTTGGATTGCGCCCATCGAACAGACTCTCGCCTCTGCCTGCCGTTCACAATAACTTCCCTGTGCCGCTGTGCTGCTGTCCCCGAGACATCCACCGACAAACTAGTCCATGGTCGTGGCTGGACCGACAACAACATCACCAGCCTCATGGAGCTCATAGCCGCAACGCCCATCAACTCCTTCAACCCAGCTGCCTCCTCAGCAGACTCAGATGAGGAACCTGCCACCGAACCTGCCGCCGCCACCGCCCCGACAGACCAGTCTGCCCACATCCTTGCTGCGCTACAACGGGTGGAAGAGCGACAAATGGGATTGATGACCTTCATCCGGGACTTCACAAATTCGACGGTAAACTTCATTACCAACAATCTAAATTATCCCGATGTCAATTTTCCTACTTTTCCTGCCCATTTTTTCCACATCCCCACCCCTGTCCACACACCTACGCCTCCTGCCTCCCCAAATGCACACTCCGCTGCTTCCACCCCTTCACCTGCCCGGACGGCAGCTGCAATTCCTCTGGCCGACAGCCCCGCACGTGGAACGAAGCGGCCAGCCACAGCCGACAGCGAGGAAGAACCTCTGATCAGGAGGAATTTGGAGAGGGAGTTTACGCCTGTCAAGAGGCAGAAGCACGTGGCAGACAGGAAGCTGATGCCCAAGGCTAGCACCTCCACCAGCAGCACTTGGGACAGCGGCAGCAGTTCCGACGTCCAGCTCGTGGAGCAACCTGCCCAGCCTCCTCCACAGCCCAGACGCCGCCGTCAGATCCGTGTCAGCAGCAGCAGTGAGGACAGCGATTAAAATTTAAGTCTTTTATTTTTCTTTTCTTGCTGCCTGCTCTATCTTTATTTTGTGATGTATCTGCCTCTATCTTTTCTGTCATTTTGCAATGAGGGCAATGCAACCCTCGAGTTTGGGGGTGGCACCCTCTATCATTAATGGAGTCTTAGTACATCTTTTTATTAATCTGTTGTGTCTTTTATTTAATTAAGTTCTCTTAAAAAAAAGAGATTAAACTGTTGGCTTAAAACTGTGAAATTAACTTACCTGTCATGACAGCTCTGTCGTGGCAGCATCTTTAGGACAGATTAAGGAGAAGTTTAGAGCCTCTCTATAGTTCTGAAAACTTAAACACCTTTGTGACTGTTATACTGCTTAGATTTCTTTTAGCCAAACTAGAATAGAAAAGCTTAGCACTTGAATAGCCCCTAGAGGTGCCTAACACTGGCTCTAGGAAAGAAGTTTAGCAAAATAGCCCTAGAGGTGCCCGAAACCGGCTCTAGGAAGTTAGCTAGAGGTGCCCGAAACCGGCTCTAGTGAAACTTTAGCTTGAAAAATAAAAAGCAAGTCAAAACAGAAAATCAAAGAAGCATGAAAATGTGCCTTCAAAAAGATAAACTTTGGCATAAAAATTCGAGTTAAGAGTTGAATATTCTAGTGAAACTAAGAGAGTCTTGGCATATAACTGTTCACAAGCATGCACACACTGCACGAGGGCTATAGGGAGATTCCGGACAGATCCTAATCTTTCCGACAGGTTGCTGCCGCCACAGAGAATGAGCGACGGGTAAGGGGCAGTCACTGTTTGAAGGCCAACACAAAAATATTCTTTTTTTCTTTTAGGTCTTAGTTGCTTGAGGGCAAGCAAAAACTTGAGTTTGGGGGTGTGTTGAGTGTGTAAAAGTTCTATTATTTACACCCTCTTTAACCCATATTTCTGCTGCATTCAAGCATCATTGCATTGCATTTAGGTTAGTTTACAATAAAACATCACAAATGGATTAAAGGCACGGATTCTACTAAAAGATGGCTTATTTTGCAGGTTGCTGCCATCGTAAACGGTGAAGGCGGGCACAGGGCAGAGAAGCAGAAGAGTTAAACTGGACAAGCAGATGACGAGGGAGAAGCTGCAATGGATCTGTCGTGACAGCAAGGTGACAGCAGCCTTATGAAGAGGAAAAGTAAAGTGGACCTCGATAGATAGAGAAAAATCTGCTCGTCTGTCGTGTGAAAGCCAAATATTTTTCCAAGCCCCGGATCAAAAGATATGTCAAGCCAAAGCTCAAGGAGAGGAATTCCCATGAAACAAGGAGGCGGCTGAAAAGTAGGAATCCTTAGAGATTAAGCATTTATTAGAATCTTACTTTTCATTAAAGTTGTAATCCTTGTTAACTTAGAATACTTGAGCCCAAAGCTTATATAAGGGCATAGATTTAACCTAGGAGAAGGAGACCCCATAACCGATAACCTAAACCCCTCTGCCGTTTACCCGTCGTCGACATGTTCTAAATTCCCCCTAGGGCCACGGGTTGTTTTGTAAAGTAGTTGCAAGGGTTGTTTTGTTTTAGGATTTTCCAAGTTCAATAAAATAAACTTCAAGTTCTCTTATTTTGGTTTTAATATCTTGCAAGAGCATCGGGAGAGCATTGTGAGGTTATCTATTTACTTAGCATCGGGAGAGTTAAGTATACGAAAGAAATAAGAGCGAGTTCTCTAGTTTATAGTTGAACTATCTTGTGCCTAGGGATAGGGCAAGGTTAAGTGGCTAAGGAAGAATTCATACACATCGGTGTTCATCCTTCGATTCACGCCGGGAGGTATCGTCAAAGACGTGATCATCGACAGACTTGGACCTAGGGATAGGCCAAGGCAGATCTGGGATTCTTGCCAAACTTGAACGTACTGAGTTGGTGTGTTTGCTGCCGCGACGACCAACGGACAGCTGCCGCGACAGGTGCTGCCAGCGACAGGCGCGACGACAGAACTGGAGTTCCTAAGCAATACAATACCTGCACTACTGAGCAATTCAATACCAGCCCATTCTCTCTATCTTGATTATTCTACTCTTTTATTTAAGTTTACTTTATTATTCTTGTGACAACTATCAATTATTTCCTTTACTTCGTGCAGTGAAATTAGGTGAAGCTATTGGCCCAATCCCTGTGGAGACGATATCTGATACTTCGTATCACTTTACTACTTGCGTCGTGTACACTTGCACTACAATTGCGATAGACTCTTTTACACGCAACAATGTGGCCTTTGGAGTTGTCACCAAATGTCACTACTCCTCCACTTTTTGGCTTTAAGTCCATGAATCGACTCTTGTCTTCGGTCATGTGCCTCGAGCATCTACTATCAAGGTACCATGAATTTTGACTTTGTGCTTTGACCTTGTAGCAATGCTCCCCCTACAAACAAAGATATTAAACTTTGGTTTTTGGTACCCAAATCATTTTTGGTCCACGAGTGTTAGCTCCCAAAAGCTTGGTTCCCTTAGGAATCCAAGGTGACATAGCAACAACATTATTAGACTTGACGAGTTCCTTAGGAACCCATACACTCCTAATCTTTTTAGTTCTATTATGTCTATGGAAACCAACTTGTTTGTAGTTATATGTCTTTCTCCTAGGTTGGATTGTTTTAGATGATTCACCTTTTTCATGTTTCACATTACCAACATTTTTGAAAGACTCCTTGAGCTTGTTAAGCTCATCTAACACCTTTTGGTGTTCACTATTGCATTGAGAAATAAGATTTTTTAGGTCTACGTTTTCATCTTGAAAGAATTTAAGCTCATCTTGTAAACCTAAGATCTTTTTCTCAAATTTTAAGTTAGCTTGAGAAAGTGAGTCATTTTTAGCATTTAATTCGGAAATAATCTTTTTATTTCTAATGACCGACTCTTTGTACTTCTCAACTAACTCATTATATACCTCTTGTAACTCATCATAAGCATCATGCAATTCATCAAATGTAAAATCAAAAGATGATGAGTTAGAGGTTACCATAGAGGAATCCTCCTCAAGTGCCATGAGGCAAAGGTTGGCCACTTCATGTTCGTCATCCTCGGATGACTCCTTGTCACTCCAAGTAGCAAGCTTGGCTTTGAGCTTCTTCTTATTCTCAAAGCCCTTCTTCTTGAGTTGAGAGCATTCTGAACGAATGTGACCAGGTTTTTTGCACTCAAAGCAAATGATTTGATCCCTCTCTTCTTCTTTGTTTTTGGTTTTGAAGTCCATTTTTCGTTGAATCTTCTTTCCTCGGTTGGACCTCATAACCCGTGAGAACCTTTTGGCTATCATAGCCAATTCTTCTAGGTCATCCTCCTCACTAGAAGTGCTCTCCTTTTGTAGTGAAGCTTTGAGAGCAACTCATATCTTCTTCTTCTTTTCTACCTCTAGCTTCTCCACTCTTCTCTCTTCCTTTTTCTTTTCATCTTCCCTTGTTTGCTTCATTATCTCATGAGTTAGGAGGGAACCCACTAGCTCATCAAGCTTGAGTGTCTTCAAATTTTTGGCCTCAATGATGGCGATTCTCTTCCCATACCAAGACTCAGGAAGTGAGTAGATTAGCTTCCAGACAAGTTTGTCTTTTGGGATTATCTCTCCAAAACCCTTAAGCCCATTGACGATTATTGAGAAGCGATCGAACATCTTGGACACGGTTTCTTCGGGCTCCATTTTGAAATTCTTATAACTAAGATTGAGAATTCCAATCTTGGTCTCATTCACATCACTTGTTCCTTCATAAGTGGTCTCTAGTGTATCCCACACTTCCTTGGCACTTTCAATGGAGGAAACTTTGGAGTAGATTTCGGGACCGAAGGAGCAAAACAACATGTGAAGAGCTTTATCATTGATTTGAATCTTCTTTCTCTCTTCTTCACTCATCTCATTTTTCTTCTTTAGCACCAATCTTCCTTCTTCTTCTCACTTCATTGGAACAAATGGACCATCTTCAATGGCATCCCAAACTAGATAATCGTTGGATTTGATAAAAAGGCGCGTCCGGTTCTTCCAAAATGGATAGTTATCATCATTGAAGAAAGGCGGTTTTAAAAAGCAGGGCAGTGGTAGTGGTAATGGCGGCTTAAAGAACATCAAGAATAACGTTATAAAAAGGTTTTAAAAACACTCCGCGTAAAAAATTTTATGGTTTAAGGATTAGTTTGTGGATTTAGGTGGTAGGATTTTAAATTTATATTTTAAGGTTTAGGATTTAGGTTTTTAGGTTAAAAAAATAGTAGATTTAAAATTTTAAAGAATGGCTTGGCACATTAACTAAATGGATAATACTAAATTTAGTCCCTCAATTGTAACTAAAATTTTATTTTAGTACTTTTTCAATATTTAAAAAATATTTTATAAAATATAAAAATATTATAAAAACTTTTATAATATATGATAATTCATAACTTACTTTAAAAAATATATTTTTTTAAAAAATTATAATTATATGTAAAAATTAAAATCATACAATTTTAAAAGGATTTTAAATTTTCAAGAAAACCTAGTAACAATAACATCAATCATCATAATTCAATCCAAATCAATAATATCAAACTCAAAACAGCATTATATTAATGAATTGATACTCATTAAATTTCAAAAATTGTAGAAAAATAAATAAATTTAATTTTTTAATAAATTTAAAATATATATATAATCTAGAAATGTCATGCGACGTCACTAGAGCATGTCGCATGACACATTATGGTGATACCACATGGTAGACATGGGTGGATCTACATTAGTATTTGAGGGGTAAATTGACACCACTTAATTTGTTGGGTATGGAGTTTTCAAAGAGTTAGTATAGAATTTTTTATAGAAAATGTTAGAATTGACCTATCTAATATGTTGAGGTACGGGGTCAACAATAGCTAGTGTAGTTGTATGAGAATTCTCTATTCCTCATGCTTTACATTGACCTCACTATATGAAATTTTTGGCTCTGCCACTGATGGTAAATAACCTAAAAATATAAAAATTTACCGATCGAAATAGTAAAAAGGCTTAATTGATATAATTTTATAATGAAATGACTTAATACGTTTAATTTCTCAATAAAATAGCTTAATTATAGGGCAAAAAAGTCATATGTTGACTTTTTTTAAGTTTAGTGGGGGTTAACCATTAAACCAAATATGTATTAACAAAAAAAGTCTTAAATATAAATACATAAAAAATATTTATAGAACACATTCAACGTGTAAATTAAAATTGTACCACCATTTTTATGTTAATATTTTTGTCAAACATTAGGTGACATGTTGGTATGATGTATTTTAAAATCATTATATAAAAGACAATAGAGATAATAATAAGTGAAAAATATCTATTTTTTCATCACGTTAACCTTATTTTAGTGGCACGAAAAAAAATGTCACCTTTTATATCTTATAAATATTGTCACGGGCCGCCAGTTCGAGCCCGTGCCATATGCGCATTTTCCGATATAAGGGGTTCAGACACAGACCTTGACCTCGAAAAGCCCACCTGACATAGCCCGGTCCGTGAGAGATTCTGGAAGGTTCCGGAATGTTCTGGAAGATCCTGGAAGATTTAGTCACCATTATCCATTTGAATTGATTTTATTTAGATAATGTTGAGATATTTAGAGATTTTGTAAAGATATTATGTAAATCTCGTCCGTCGATGTAAATCAGTTTTGACCGTCAGATCTGGGGAGTTCAACTATAAATAGAGACTCCCCAGATCATTTGTAACTCACTCAGTTTTCTATCTTCATAGTAACCGAGGCATTCACTCTATATCCTCTGTGTTGTTCTTCGTGTTCTTGGTTTTCTTCTTTCAGATTCAAAGTCCATTGATTATAGTTTGCTTCCGCTTAGAACGATCTTGCGTTCTTGAGTGCCTTGGAAATTTGATCTTCCGGAATTGGAATTTAGGTTGACTTAGGCGTTTGTGTGGTAAAATTCGCCTAAGGCCGCACGGTTCACTGGTTCGATAATCTAGTCCCGTGACAATATGATAAATTAAATTGTCACGAATAAATTTTATAGGTGATGAATTTGTAACGTCATTAATTTAATAATAATAATAATAATAATAATAAATTGTCACTAATACATCCATTTCATTATAGACGATTTTACAATGTCACTATTTTAACTAAACATCATTGAAAGGTTTCCCACCAATTTTTTTGGAGGTAAATTTTGGCTCCAAACATATGGTGACGAAAAATAATGACATTTTTTAAAATTGTCATAAAAGATATACTATTAATCACAAAATATGACGAAAATAAAAAATCGTCATATTTATAGTATATTTTGTGACATTATACACAACGTCATATAGAATTTTTGTCATAAATTGATAAATTTGTTGTAGTGATGTTGAGGAAAATCAACTTACATGCATGTACGAGATTTTAACAAAACCAAAAATAAAACAAATGAACAAGAAAAAGAAACACAAATAATTGGTCGGCATCTCAAATCAACTTACAAGCATGTACGAGATTCGAACAAAACCAAAAACAAAACAAATAAATAAGAACAAGAAACACAAAGAATTATAATCTTTCTAATTGGTCGGCATCTTAAACCGACAAATAGGGCAGTAATGGCTATGCTTCAGCCATCTTTCGATGCAACCGCCATGAAAGACATGAGAACATGGCATCTGGGATGCTTCAAATCCAACCCTGAGTTCCTCTAAGCACACCATGCAGTCTCGTTTCTCCCCATCTTCTACTTTGACCTTTTTCACCATCTTTTTAATAGACGACTCTGTGGCTCCGACCATGCCATAGTTGTTGTTCTCGAATTCCCTCCTGGATTCCGACAAAGCTCTGGTCATCAAGCTCTCCTGGTCGGACATGGACATGGCCATGGCCATAGGTTCCACATACAAATCGGAATGCAATTGCAAGGCTCGGCAGTAATGTTCCTGGTCCCGCATCCTACACACAGTTCCAATCCCACATTGGATGGTATCTTGGAGGACACCTTCATACTCATCGGAGGACATGTCGACTCTGAGCTCCTCAAGCTTTGGAGCGATAACCTGGTGAAGGCGGCGGGGGCTTTGCAGGAGGTTCAAACGGAAACAAAGAGTTCGTTGGGAGAAGAAAGGGTTGGCGTTGGCGGTGGTGATGTAACCAACATTAACGGTTAACACAATCTGGATTGAGTCTCGAGGTATTTGACGGTGGTGGGGCGTGATTTGCACAAGGTGAGAATTATGCCATAAAATCTTGAAAGCCGTTGACTTCAATGTTGAAACTATATTTGAGAATAAATTAAAACATACCGCTAGTATTTATAAAGCACGACAGTGGTAATGGCGGCTTAAAGAACATCAAGAATAACGTTATAAAAGGGTTTTAAAAATACTTCGCGTAAAAGTGTTGAGTTTGTGATTTTGGGATTTTCAGAAGAGGAAGAATACATATCTAGGGTTTTCTCTTAATTGAGAAGATGAAGGGGAAACATTTCTGAGGAAGATCGGGATAAGGGAGAGATAAAATGGTTTTTATTTTTATTAATCAAAAGTAAAAAATACATTGTCCATTTACAATTATATAACAATAAAGAAATATAAAAAGAAAATAAAGATAGTAAAGATCCTAACCGTCCGATTAAAATTAAGCTATCTAACAAATATCTAATAGCCCCCTCAAGTTGGAGCATATACATTGTGAATGCCCAACTTGGAGATTGATTCTCGAAATAAAACTGCAGGTAATGCTTTGGTGAAGCAATCAACAAGCTGGTTGGAAGAAGAAACTGGTAGTAAATGCAACATCCCTTGATGAAGCTTCTCCCGAATTAAGTGACAATCAATCTCAATGTGTTTCGTACGTTCATGATGGACCGGATTTTCTGCAATTTTAATTGCAGATAAATTGTCACAATATATATTAGCAGATTTAAAATGTAAATGTAAATCAGATAGAAGATATAATAGACATTGCAGTTCACAGGTGACCGTTGCAAGTGCCCTATATTCAGCTTATGTTGATGACCTGGAAATAGTAGTTTGTTTCTTAGATTTCCATGAAATAATTGCAGATCCAAGAAAAATACAAAAACCTGTAGTGGATCTTCGTGAATCAAGGCAGGATGCCCAATCAGAATCAGAAAAGGCATTTAATTTGAGATTATTATTTGCAGGAAAGAATAAACCTTGACCAGGAGAACCTTTAAAATGTCTCAGTATCCTATGAACAGCAGAAAGTTGAATGTCAGTAGGTGCTGAGAGATATTGAGACAAGTAATTAACAGCAAATGTGATATCAGGACGAGTGTTGGTCAAATATAGAAGCTTTCCTATCAAACGTCTATATGAGGTAACATCATCCAAAAGTATACCATCAGATTTAGAAAGCTTGCTTCTATCATTAAAGGGAGTTGAAGCAGGTTTTGCACTAGAAAATCCAGTTTCTTCTAACAAATCAAGAGTGTATTTTCGTTGGCAGAGATTAATTCCTTCTTTAGACCTAGCTATCTCAGATCCTAAAAAATATTTTAGATTGCCTAGGTCTTTAATTTTGAAAGTGAAATGTAAAAAATTCTTAATAGAATCAATTTCTTCCAAATTAGGACTCATTAGTATAATGTCATCAACATATACAGCAAGAGCTATGAAATTGTTACTTGTGCCCTTTATGAATAAGGAGGAATCAGAAGAGGCTTGAAGAAAATTCTGTTCTTTCAAAGAAACTGACAAGTCGTCGTTTAACCGGTCAAAAATAAATATTTATTTAACCTATTTCAACAATAAATAAAATAAAGAAATTGAGTAGATATAGTGAAAGAGGGTCGATCCGCGAGGAGATTAGCTGGAATTATTGACTGAATACTGCTTCGGTTACTACTCCCAGGAATATCTGCAGAATAATTAAATAAAATGGGGGGAAGTGATTTGATATTGAGTGAAGTAACAAAATAAATGCAAGAATTAAAATAATAAGAAAAGCCAAGTGTGTGAAATAGCCTCGAACCAGCTCCTTCAATTCTTTCGATCACTGAAATAGATTTTTATTTCGGGGATCATGTCGGTTACAGTCTATGAGGCCCAACCCGTCGTAACTTGTTTCTCTCTCGAGTAACCAATCCTCCCAAGTCTATCTTCGAAACATGGTTCTTAAATAAATCAACCATTTCTATCACCGTTAAAATATTTAGAATAAAAGCAGGAAAAACCCGACTCAGAAATTGTCTAAAATAGAATCGCTTCTGATTTTATCATTCCTTAGCGGACAGCCGCTAAGAGTGTTCACAGGAATTCGAAATTTGCCACAGGCCGATCCTTCCTCCCAACTATGTTTTTAAACGATTCCAGACCAACGAGCTCTTTTTGATTTGAAAAACGGTTAAAAACCTTTAGTAAGGCCGATTGCCAAACTATCTAAGCAGAAAGATAAAAATGATTTCCCAAAAGAATTTAAGCAAGTTCAATTCTCACGAATCGAATTGACTTGGCTGGTTCTTGGCTTAAAAGATTTAGCTAAGCATGATATTGATTATCATGCTTAACTTGGTTTTGAAAAAATAATTAAATAACATAAAATAAACGAAGCAAAGAAAATAAAGAAAAAGAAGAACTTTTAATTAAAACTAGAAAAATGTTTATAAGATAAAAAAAAACTCAAAATCTAGAAGATGAAAACTAAAAAGATTGATGATCTAAGCCTTTACCAAGGGTGGTATTTATAGGCTTAGATTTACAAAGATAAGGTTATGAGATAATTTAAAATAATAAACAAAAGATAAAACAATTCAAATGTTTTGAAATTTAAATGCAGGAAATCTAAACGGATAAGCTGATAAGATCTCTCAAAACGTTCCAGAAGTTTCTAGAAGTCGCCACATCATTGCCACGTCACTGCCACGTCAGACGCGTCGTGCCCATGATGCCAGTCATGACAGAATTATAATAAAAACTGCAGAAATGCCTCATTTTCACTGCTATTTCCAGAATTGGGTTCCTGCACAAAATATAACAAAAACAACATGTATTAAGCAGCAAGAAGTCCTAATAACTAGAAAAATAGCAAATGAAATATGTCATATTTGAGAACTCATCAAATTCCCCCTCACTTGTCTCATACTTGTCCTCAAGTATGTCCGAAAGATATATTAACCAAGAATGCATTTCTCAAGCCATTACAAGCATCAAGCATAATTATAAGAGTTCAAGTGCAAAAGGAGTATCATGAAAGAAACATAATCAAACCAAATGGATGCAAGCAAAGAACAGCCCTTATCTCTTCCAATTACCTATCAAGCATTAATCAAATCCTAACCTAGTCTTAATCCTCACCAAGATACACTCAAGAGCACTCAAAGTGTTTAAAGGTAAATGTGAAGCAAAAACACTCTAAGTCATGCATGAACAAAGGTTTCCATAAGCTTGTAACAAGTTCAATTCTCCACTACTGTATTAGAATCGAGGTGCAAAAATCATTAGGTCTTTGTTCAAGGTGTAATGTGGGTTTTAGAAAAAAGGATAGAAAGATGGGAAAAAAACAAAAGAGGATGATCAATGCAAGATATCTCAAACATTAAGCAGTGAAGACATTAAAAAGGAGCTAAAAATGGGCAAGAAAACACACATTTTTTCTTATTTTTCTTCTTTTCGAAACTGTTTTTCTTTTTTTCTTTTCGAAGCAATTGCTTCCCTTTATTCTGTTTTTCTTTTTTTTCTTTTTTTTTGTTTTCTCATTTTCTGAAGAAATTTCTACCCTTATTAAAAAAGTATCTCCTTTATGTCTAATAAAGATTCTAGCATTTGATCAATTAAAATGGTTAAAAGAAATGGGATGTAAGGCTAACAAAGGCTCACTAGGCGATGAGAAAGGGTAAATTAAAATGAAAGGGAAGGAAGAGGTTTAAAGCCTAATGCCTAAATCATTTTAAAGCACCTCGTTCTTAGTGCAGTCTCGAATCGTAAGCAAGCCACAAGTTCTAGATTCCTAAAATTTAGGATGACACTCTCATGCAAAAGAAACGAGCATAATATAAAAATTGCATGCTCAAGGCTCAAATCTTACCAAAATTGGGCTAATTTGATTAAGCTTAGGCGAGAAATCTAATTAACACAATCAAGAGAAATTAAAAGAGATGTCTAACTGCAGATTACCCATATCCTTTGATTATCAAAATGCTATAATTCAATCATTTCTAAGCACTAGAACAAGTACAACATGTTGGGTAACAAGTAATGGCAAGAAAAAAATTCATCTCAAGTTTAATCAAAATCAAACATATTATCAAACAAGCAGACAAGTGGTAATTTACTACCCTCCCCCTCACTTAAGTGAATTGCCCCAATTCATAAAAATTAAGGAAGTAAAGAGATAATAAGGGCAAAAGATACTCCCTGTGGATGTAGAGTGAGTCGATGGGAATGGTGCACTATGTGTGGCTCGGATCAGTGGCGGCAGAGGGCTTTGAATGGACTGTCGGATGTGCGAAAGAGGGTGCAGCGAAGGGTGGTTCAGCATTTTTGTTGGGCACCCGTCGAATGGTTGCTGGTCGTCGGCCACCACGGTAGGGAGGAGGAATCTCGTTCGAGGGATTGGGGGCTTGCCGTCGTCGACCATCGCGGCGTGGAGAAGGTGCGGAAGTCAGTTCGGAATCGCTGCTGATCGCCATAAATCGTGGCGATGCAAGACGCCACCGATGACCAACGGCGGTTCTTGGGGAAGTCGGCGAGCTTGCTGTCGCGTACGGGGCATGGTGGATTGCGGCTGAGTGAATCGGCTGGTGAGTTATCTAGGGTTTGGTGGTTTGCGGGAAAGAAAGAAAGGGAGAGGGGAAAAAAGGAAAATTGGGGTGATATGCCAAGGGGAAAGGGGATGGGCTAACGTGCACCGCTCATTGAGTGTGCTAAAATGGACCGTATTAATGAAACGGTGCACTTCAGCTGGGGTTAAGTTTGCCACTGCTGTTCGCGAAAAGAAGTCCTGCAGATGAAAAAGAAAATTTATTAAGGCAAAAAAAAGGGAAAAAATGAAGCACAATTTAAATTATAAAAAAAGTAAAAATTAACGAAAAATAAACCAATGGGTTGCCTCCCATTTAGCACTTTGTTTAACGTCGTTTAGCTCGACGACCTTTGCTAAATTTTTGGTTCTTTAAAAGCAAGTTCTTCAAATAAACGGTAATGTCCATCCCTCGTCGTTTTAACGCCTTCCTTTATCTTTTTATTTGTGCGCAAATCAACAACTAAGCTTCCACCTCCTTCCCGATGCGACAACTTACTCAAGATGATGATTGGCCAAGTTTGGTTGTCGCCTAAAAATATATAATTGAATTGCTCCAACTTCGGCTTTGGTTCCTGCAAAATTGAGGGAAAATGTTTAGATCGAGTTGGAATTAATCGAAAATCAGAAAGGGAAAAAGGAGTTAAAATGATTTCGCCTATATTTTCATCGTCGAGATCCGCGAATTCCCTACAAAAGTCATAACACATATCAGTTTCGATCAAATCATCAGCTAACGGATCTATAATATCAACGAAATTTAAACTTGCGACCGAATCATGATACTTCATAGCTTTATACATATCAAATTTAACTACTTCCCCATCAAATTCCATAGTTAAGATGCCGTCGCGGACATCAATCTTTGTATGCGCGGTTGATAGGAAAGGTCGGCCAAGCAAGATTTCAAATCTGTTATTGCTGCGATCATTTTCCATGTCAATAATATAAAAATCAGCAGGAAAAATAAGATTTTTTTACCTGTACCAACACATTTTCTAGTACTCCCTCGGGATAGATGACTGATCGATCAGCTAATTGAACCGTCACTCGCGTTTCTTTCAATGGTTCAGTCGAAATTTTGTTGTAAACGCTTAACGGCATGACGTTGATAGATGCGCCTAAATCGCACATCGCCCTTTTTATCCCAACATTCTCAATTTTACAAGGAACCGCAAACATACCTTGGTCCTTGTACTTTGGCGGCAACGGCTTTTGAAAGATGGCCGAAATATTTTCACCAAGGTTAACTTTTTCATTTCCAGATAGTCGCCTTCGGTTTGTGCATAAGTCCTTCAGAAACCTTGCATATTTGGGAACTTTCCGAATAACATCAAGAAGTGGAATATTAATTTCCAATTTCTTGAATACATCCAAAATTTCCTTCTCTTCCTCCTTTTTATCTCGTTTCGCCAATCTACCTGGAAAAAGAGGGACAAGTTCGTAAGTAGAAACAGAAATATTGGATTTAGAGTTACCTGTTGTGGGTGGAGACTTTTCGTTCTGTTCCTTCGAAGAGCTGCCTTGCTCGTCGGATTTTTGCTCGGTTTGCTTGGGCAGTTTAGGCGTTATCACAGTTCCACTACGCAGAGTGATCGCGCTCACATTTTCCCTTGGATTGGTTTCGGTTTGTGATGGTAACTTCCCATGGGATTCTAGACGGTTAACGGCTTGAGCTAGTTGGCTTATTTGTTTGTCGATTTGCTGGAGATGGGATTGTGTTTGGGTTTGGAATTTTTCCTGCGAAACTGCCAATCTCTCAACAATAGACTCAAGCGAGGATTTTTGGGGTGCTTGGTTTTGGTAGGGAGGTTGTTGCCTAGGTTGGTAATTCGGGTTCTGATTACCGTAGCTCAAGTTTGGGTGATCTCTCCAACCGAGATTGAAGGTATTGCTATGTGGGTTATAGGGTCTTTGGGGAGGTCCGGGAAAGTTGTGTACGGTGTTAACTTGGGCACCAGATGTATCCCGCAGCAATGGGCATAAGTCAGTTGCGTGATCTAGCATAGTGCATATTCCGCATACCTTAGCAGCTCTTATCTCTCCTGAAACAAGAGAATGCACAACATTAGTCAAATTATCAATTTTATTCTCTAATGAAATTGTGCTTACTGTGTGAACCCATCGGTTGGGTTCACTCGCAGAATTAAATTGTTGTGAATTCGCCGCCATCGTAGATATCAAATCAAAAACAGTGTATGCGTTAACTTTCTCATCCAACCCATTGAAAATCAATAATCAAGGTTTTTGTTAAAAAATTTTAAAAACAAAACAAAGATAAAAGGTTTAAAAAATTGTTTTTGAGAACACAAAACAAAACAAGAATTTAGAACGAAAATCAAATAAAAAAGAAAGGAGAAAATTTTACCTTGATATTGATAGAGAAGAATGGGAGAAGAACTTTGCACCAAATTGATGAAAAGCTTGATTAGATTTGCTTGATTTTGAAAACCCTCAAGAGATTTTGAGTTGTGGTGTGAAAACACTACAACAAATTTATCAATTTATGACGTTGAAAATATTGTCACTAAAACTTACATTTACGTCACTGTTTGTATTTTACGACATAAAATTTGATGTCACGACGACCGTCACGTTAGGTGTGTCGCTAAATGTCTAACGTGACGATGTATCTTTTTTCGTCACATATTGTCAAACATCTAGTGGCATTTATGTGAAACGTCACCTGATATTTTATATTCAATGACAATTAAATATGTCACTATATAATATAAAATTTTGTCACTTATTATTTATATTGTCACCAATAATATAACAAATTCATTGTATAGTGACAAAAATATAGCGTCGCAAATTTTTATTGAAAATTTTAAAATTTCTCAATTAAAATTTATAAAATAAAAATAAAAAATAAATTTTATATAAATAGCAATAAAAGTCATTTTTTATAAATTATATAAAAGCCAAAACTATTTTAAATTACAATAAAAGCCCAAAAGTGTATACAAATCACATTAAAAGCAAAAAAATTCTAAAATTTACATTGAAGGCCAATATTTTTTTACAATTTACACTAAAGGCCCATAATTTTACAATTTACACCGAAGGCCCAATTTTTTTACAGAAATTACATTTTGATCCCTTGCCTCTAAAATGAAAATTACAGAAAATTAAAACCTTGGTCGATAGCTAAGGTCTTGATGACGTCAAAACCACTGGCATTGTCTCCAACATCCCGACACCACACCTACATTGATCGACCATTGAACCTACTGCACCTAGCCATTACCCACTTGCATTCATCACCGACCACCCTCAAAACAACCACTTACCACCACTATGGCAACTTGCTCTTCACTTTCAGCTTTTAGAAGATGAATTTTGGGTGTGGCATCTAAGTTCTTGTTGGCTTGCTTCGAAGCAAATTCCTCGTCTGCTTTAAGTGCTCTCAATTTCAAAGATGGTGCTTTTATCAATTAGAAATGTAGAAACCACCGAGTTGCATCCAAAATCATATATGAATATGATTGATCACAATAATAAGGAACAACTATGAGGAGAAAATTTCCCATGTTCCCTAATTATTTTAAACTAAAAAAACTAGGGGGTGAATGGCGCCGCCCGACATAACTAAAGACCTCAATAGCAGTGTGAATAAATTCTTGAGGCCACAAATAGCAGTGTAATGGAAGATATCAACGATATCAATAAGTTATTTCTGCAAAACAGTGATCAAAGAACATAAAAAAGATCTCCACAACACAAAGAGAGAGAGAGCAACAAGAAGTATGATCCAAAACAGAAAATTGTGTATTGCAGAGTGATCCAAAGAAAGAGAGATTACAAATCGAAACATCGTGAGTAGAGTGTAAATCAAACTTCAAGTTAAATTTAAGGTTTTAGAAATTATCTTGATGAGAAACACGGTCTTGTTTGGCGGCGGTGGTGTATGAAGAAAGTTCTCTGAGTAGATCAAAAAACTTTAAATGAAATTCCAAAAAATATATTCAATGCTTTGCTTTTGTCATTGAAGTTGTAAAAAAATTACACTTTGGTCACTCAACTCAACTGTTACATATCTTTTTAGGAATGGCCTGGCACATTAACTAAATGGATAATATTAAATTTAGTCCATCAATTGTAACTAAAATTTTATTTTAGTACTTTTTCAATATTTAAAAAAATATTTTATAAAATATAAAAATATTAGAAAAACTTTTATAATATATGAAAATTCATAACTTATTTTAAAAATATTTTTTTTGAAAATTATAATTATATGTAAAAATTAAAATCATACAATTTTTAAAAGGATTTTAAATTTTCAAGAAAACCTAAACGAAAATAACATCAATCATCATAATTCAATCCAAATCAATAATATCAAACCCAAAACCGCATTATATTAATGAATTAATACTCATTAAAATTCAAAATTTGTAGAAAAATAAATAAATTTAAAAAATTGAATAAATTTAATATATATATATATATATAATCTAAAAATGTCATGCGACGTCACTAGAGCATGTCGCATGACACATTATAGTGATACCACATGGTAGACATGGGTGGATCTACATTAGTATTTGAGGGGTAAATTGAAACCACTTAATTTGTTGGGTATGGAGTTTTCAAAGAGTTAGTATAGAATTTTTTATAGAAAATGTTAGAATTGACCTATTTAATATGTTGAGGTACGGGGTCAACAATAGCTAGTGTAGTTGTATGAGAATTCTCCATTTCTCATGTTTTACATTGACCTCACTATATGAAATTTTTAGCTCTGCCACAGATGGTAAATAACCTAAAAATATTAAGATTTACATATCGAAATAATAAAAAGGTTTAATTGATGTAATTTTATAATAAAATAACTTAATACGTTTAATTTCTCAATAAAATAGCTTAATTATAGGGCAAAAAAGTCATATGTTGACTTTTTTAAAGTTTAGTGGGGGGTTAACCATTAAACCAAATATGTATTAACAAAAAAAGTCAAGCATTTCAAACTCCTTTGCATTATCCGTACGAATGCATTTAATTTTGATATTAAACTGAGTTAGAACAAACTCATAAAAATAATTAATCAATTTAGGAACTTCAGATTTTAATTTCATAGGAAAAATTCATACAAAACGATTTTTATCATCAACAATTGTGAGAAAATAAGCATGACCATATAGACCTTTTACAGGAAAGAGACCCCAAACATCAGCATGAACAAGATCAAAAATGTCATTGGAAATAGAACTACTAGATGAAAAAGATAATCTTTTTTGTTTGGCCAAATGACAAGTATTACAATCATCAGAATCCATAACAGGTATTTTATTGTGCAATAGAGAAAAAAAAATGCATTCTTTGTTTTGAAGGATGCCCTAATCTGAGATGCCAAAGTTTAGAGGCAGAAACAGAATTACAAGTATGCTGAATATGACCATCATGACTAAAAATACCAGTATCAGAATGACAAACAGGACCAGAATGTTCAGAATTGCAAGCACAAGTAGAAGCAGAACCACAAAGATAGGCAAAATCAACAACATTATTAGAAAAACACAAATTTAACTTGTACAAACCAGTGCACTCACTAGTTGTACCAATCGTCTTCCATTGATGCACATCCTGTATAAAACAAGTACCAGAATTAAACACCAAAGAAATATACTTATCTTTAGTCAATTGACTAACAGAAATCAAATTAAAATTAAAATTTAGAATATGAAAAACATTTTAAGGACCAAACTAGGAGAAATACTAACATTACCTATATGGTTTACTGATACTAACTGACCATTTAGAAGCTTAACAAATTTATTATAAACAACTGAAAAAGAAGAGAAAAAATCTAAAGAACAACATATATGGTCAGTAGCACCACTATCAATGATCCAAGGCACATTATTAATAACAGGACAAGACAGAATAATACCTGAAGCATCAAATGGAGCATCATCAAAGGCAGATGAAAGAACATTCACCTTGAAAACATTGTTCACAACAGAACCACTGGGCAAAGACCTACCTTTCTCATTAAGCAAATTGAGCAAGGCATCATATTGGTCTTTAGTAAAGGTGAGAGAACCAGTACCAGCACCATTACCAGAACCAGAAATATTACCAGAAACATTAAGAAATCCAGCACTATTACCAGAACCAGAATCTTTCAAACAACAATCAGTAATACCAGAACCAACTTGATTCATCTTTCCCACAGAAACTGTATTCCTATAACTAGGGGAATATCCATGTTTGTTATAGCATCTATCAACAGTATGACCATAAAGACCACAATGAACACACAAAGGCCTTTTAGCAACATTAGACGATTTTTTGTAATCCCTAGGATACTGTCTACCCGAATCAGAACGACCAGCCAACATTATATGAGACTCATTATCAAAACTACCCGTAGACAACAGAGTCCGTTCATGCTGAGCAACTAAAGAAAAAACTTCATTGATATCCGGCAAAGGCTTACGCATAAGGATTTAGGTTTTAGGAATACTGAAATTTTCATTTAAGCCACGGAGAAATCGAAGAACCAAATCTTGTTTTCTATAGACAGACGCAGAACATGAAGAAGATTTTAAAGGACGCAAAACACAGATCTCATCCCAAATAGACTTAATCTGAGTAAAATAAGCAGAAACGGTAAGGTTACCTTGATTGAGATCAAAAAATTCCTGAAATAAATCAGAAATTCTAAGCAAGTCTCCCTGATTAAATCGGTCGAAAAGATCGACCCAAAGATCGACAGCAGTGTCAATCCAAAGCACGCTCTGTGCAATCTCAGGATTTAAAGCCCTCTGGATCTATGACAACACCAAATTATTACATTTTACCCAGGCAGAAAACCTAGAATCAGTAGGCTGGGGTTCCTTGATAGAACCATCGACGAATCCAAATTTGTTTTTAGATATAAGAGCCATACGAATCGAACGGGCCCAAGAATGATAGTTCTTTCCATCAAGAAGAGAGGATGTGAGAACCAAAAAAGGGTTTTCACTCGGATGAATATAGAAAGGATCGCAGGGGTCATCATTTTTTAAAGAATTTCGAGAATCATCAGCGGAATGAGAACGAGAATCGGAAACATTATTAACTGATACCATGTTGAGTTTGTGATTTTGGAATTTTCAAAAGAGGAAGAAAACAGATCTAGGGTTTTCTCTTAATTGAGAAGATGAAAGGGAAACGTTTCTGAAGAAGATGGGATAAGGGAGAGAGAAAATGGTTTTTATTTTTATTAATCAAAAGTAAAAAAATACATTATTCATTTACAATTATATAACAATAAAGAAATATAAAAAGAAAATAAAGATAGTAAAGATCCTAACCGTCCCATTAAAACTAAGCTATCTAACAAATATCTAATAAAAATTGCGCAATTGAATGAAACAGGAGGAAAGAGTGGAGTCATTTTACTCGAGGCTTAGGGAATCAGCTAAGGCATCTACTCTCTCGCCTTTACTTATATTCCCGTCCACCTCCGATGTTGACTCTCAAAATCATTTTCCACATTCTCGAATCTGATTCAGTCCGGTACTCTTGTTATCCGGTGTATTCTTTTCAAGAAATCCCAGAATATGCTGTAGCTGAATTGAGTTCTTCCTCTGAAGAGCTTTTGATAAACTGGGGGTGCCACCGTGACCTCCAAGAGGATCTTAAGCTAGGGTCCGCTGTGAGGATTTTGGTTGTTGATAGTCATTTGCATAACTTGAGTGACCAGAATGATCGGGTGGTTGTTCTTTATACTAATGATGATGAACGATTGGCTGATCTGGCCTATGATTTTGAGGTTAAGGAGTTGGCAAATGCTAGCTATTCTTTGCATAATTCGGAGTTGGCAAATGCTAGCTATTCTTTGCATAATTCGGAGTTGGATAGTGAAGAAGATGAAGATAGAGAAAGTGAGGATGAAGATGAGGAAGGGGGAGCTAGGGATGGTTCTAGGAAAAGAAGAAGATTGTCTTCAAAAGGTGAAGAAGAACCAGTAGCGCGGCGATTTAAGAAACTGAAAAGGGATTATTATCGGATGAGAACTTTCCATGGCAAGCTTTGGCTGGCTTGTGTTTGATGTATGATTTGTCACATTCATTGAGGAAAAACACGAATGAGTTGCTTTGGCTGGCTTGTGTTTCACTTACTCATCAGTTTGTGCACGAGAGGTGTGAAGCTGGGGTTATGGAGCTTCAGCAGCATATTAACAGTTTAGGGAATCTTGATGCTGTTACTTCGGTGACTCTTAAAGACGGTACCAAGGTTCGGGCACCTGATTCCTCAAGAATTGCCTATGAAGATGAACCAAGACTTATGTTGTTAAGAGAGTGGAATTTATTTGATTCAATGATGTGCTCCACATACATTGCCCCGAAGTTGAAGACCTGGAGTGATAATGGTATGAAAAAGCTTAAGCTTCTTCTTGCAAGGATGGGATTTGCACTTGTGGATTGCCAGCAGAAGTTCCAGTACATGAATCATGAAGTAAAGCAGAGGATGAAAGATCAGTTCGAACAAATTTTGCCTGAATATGGACTTAATGATTTCTACTACAAAAGTTTCTTGCGCCTACATGGTTATACTTCAAGGCTTTCAGCAGCAGATATGGTATATGGGGTTACTGCACTGCTTGAATCATTTATGCAATCGGATGGCACGTGTGCTTCGAAGCATACGATGCACTGTCCCTAAGTAATCTTGATAAGCTGAAATCTGGAATGCAACAAGCAATCAAGATACAAAGAGCTATTCTTAGGCAAGGGAGTGCTGCAATAACGAAGAGTGGGTGCATCAGGAGTGGGAGAAAGTTTAGGTGGGTGAAGCTTGAAGATTCGATAGACACAAAGCTGTTGGGTCACCCCCAGGCTCTGATTAAGTTCTGTTACTTTCTAATGGATGCCTTGAAGGAGAAGGGAGCAAAGTTGAAGCCTTTGCTTTGTGCCTGCATATTGCAAGAGCCATCTAAGGTGCTGATTGTTGGGGTCTGTGGGAAGCCTCGTCTAGGAGCACTTAAAGGGAATGCATTCGGTCTTGCATTCAGGCACGCGGCTGAGGAAACCGGAGCTGAATTCTTCCATGAACTGTTTGAATCTTCATGGATTGTGTTGGATGCAGGTGTTGTTAATTCCTTCATGGTCGAACTAACTGAAAAGCTTTGATGTAAAGCTTCCAACATTAGAGCATTTTTAACTTCTTTGTTAAAACAAAAACATGTGTTTATTACTTTTAAGCAATTTTTTAGCTTGTTTGAAATTATTCATAAATAAAAATTCAGTTTACTGCATATGCAACTGATATGATAATTCTAGATGATCATTAACATTTCTGATTATGAGGAATCTGAGGAATTGTTATGTTTATTTAAGAATTTTCTTTTACTCAGGCTTGCAGATGTTTGAATATTTGTTTCTTGGGTTTCAAGTTTCATCTTTAACATTGATGTTCATTCATATTGCGACCCTTTTTCGGGGGGAAGTAACGAAACCAACTTACAAGCAAGTACAAGTTGTACAAGAAACAGATGAACAAAACAGAAACACAAAGAATTCTTATCTATCTAATCGGTCGGCATCTCAAACCGACAAATAGGGCTGTAATGGCTCTGCTTCAACCATCTTTCGATGCAACCGACATGAAAGACATGAGAACATGGCATCTGAGATGCTTCAAATCCAACCCTGAGTTCTTCTAAGCACACCATGCAGTCTCCCTTCTCCCCATCTTCTACTTTGACCCTCTTCACCATGTTTTTAACAGACGACTCTGCCGCTCCCACCATGCCATAGTTGTTGTTTTCGAATTCCCTCCTCGATTCCGCTAAAGCTCTGGTCATCGAGGTCTCCTGGTTGGTGGTCATGGCCATGGGTGCCTCATACAAATCGGAATGCAATTGCAAGGCTCGGCAGTAATGTCCCTGGTCCCGCATCCTACACACAGTTCCAATCCCACATTGCATAATATCTTGTAGGACCCCTTCATACTCATCGGAGGACATGTCGACTCTGAGCTCCTCAAGCTTTGGAGCAAGAACCTGGTGAAGGAGGCGGGGGCTTTGCAGGAGGTTCAAACGGAAACAAAGAGTTCGTTGGGAGAAGAAAGGGTTGGCGTTGGCGGCGGTGATGTAGCCAACATTAACGGTTAGTACAATCTGGATTGAACCCGGAGGTATTTGATGGTGGTGGGGCGTGATTTGCACAAGGTGAGAATTCTGCCATACAATCTTGAACGCCATTGAGTTTAATGTTTGAAAGTGAAACTATATCTGAGAATTATGCCGCTAGTATTTATAAAGCAGGGCAGTGGTAATGGCGGCTTAAAGAACATCAAGAATACCGTTATAAAAAGGTTTTAAAAACACTCCGCCTAAAATTTTTTATGGTTGAAGGGTTAGTTTGTGGATTTAGGTGGTAGGATTTTAAATTTATATTTTAAGGTTTAGGATTTAGGTTTTTAGGTTAAAAAATAGTAGATTTAAAATTTTAAAGAATGGCATGGCACATTAACTAAATGGATAATACTAAATTTAGTCCCTCAATTGTAACTAAAATTTTATTTTAGTACTTTTTCAATATTTAAAAAAATATTTTATAAAATATAAAAATATTAGATTTTTTTATAATATATGATAATTCATAACTTATTTTAAAAATATATTTTTTTGAAAATTATAATTATATGTAAAAATTAAAATCATGCAATTTTTAAAAGGATTTTAAATTTTCAAGAAAACATAAATGGCAATAACATCAATCATTATAATTTAATCCACATCAATAATATCAAACCCAAAACCGCATTATATTAATGAATTAATACTCATTAAATTTCAAAATTTGTAGAAAAATAAATAAATTTAATTTTTTTAATAAATTTAATATATATATATATATATATATATAAAAAATCTAGAAATGTCATGCGACGTCACTTGAGCATGTCGCATGACACATTATGGTGATACCACATGGTAGACATGGGTGTCTACATTAGTATTTGAGAGGTAAATTGACACCACTTAATTTGTTGGGTATGGAGTTTTCAAAGAGTTAGTACAGAATTTTTTTATAGAAAATGTTAGAATTCACCTATTTAATATGTTGAGGTACGGGGTCAACAATAGCTAGTGTAGTTGTATAAGAATTCTCCATTTCTCATGCTTTACATTAACCTCACTATATGAAATTTTTGGCTCTGCCACGGATGGTAAATAACCTAAAATTATTAAGATTTACAGATCGAAATAATAAAAAGGCTTAATTGATGTAATTTTATAATGAAATGACTTAATACGTTTAATTTCTCAATAAAATAGCTTAATTAAAGGCAAAAAGTCATATGTTGACTTTTTTTTAAGTTTAGTGGGGGGTTAACCATTAAACCAAATATGTATTAACAAAAAAAGTCTTAAATATAAATACATAAAAAATATTTATAGAACACATTCAACATGTAAATTAAAATTGTACCATCATTTTTATGTTAATTTTTTTGTCAAACATTAAGTGACATGTTGGTATGATGTATTTTAAAATTATTATATAAAAGACAATAGATATAATAATAAGTGAAAAATATCTATTTTTTCATCACGTTAACCATATTTTAGTGGCACGAAAAAAAACGTCACCTTTTATATCTTATAAATATGATGAATTAAATTGTCACGAATAAATTTTATAGGTGATGAATTTGTAACGCCATTGATTCAAATCAAATAATAATAATAATAATAAATCGTCACTAATACTTCCATTTCATGAGACGATTTTACAAGGTCACTATTTTAACTAAACATTATTGAAAGGTTTCCCACCAATTTTTTTGGAGGTAAATTTTGGCTCCAAACATATGGTGACGAAAAATAATGACATTTTTTAAAATTGTCATAAAAGATATACTATTAATCACAAAATATGACGAAAACAAAAAATCGTCATATTTATAGTACATTTTGTGACGTTATACACAACGTCATATAGAATTTTCGTCATAAATTGGTAAACTTGTTGTAGTGTATGAGGGATTGAGAGGCTATTTATAGAGTGAAAACGGCTAGGGTTTTGAAAATTCAATTTTGGTAAAAGTAGAACTCTTTAAATGCCATTAAGAAGCTGTCTGTGCAATCGCGTATCGATACGCCTGAGGGTGTATCGATACAAGGGTAAAATCGTAAATCCCTGTGAAACACCCGTTGAAGGACCGTATCGAAACGGATGCAATTCGTATCGAAACGCTTGTTGCTCGTATCGAAACGAGTTTAACCGTATCGATACCCATTTTAGGCAAAATGTAGTCTGGAAAGCTAATACAGTACTTGTATCGATACGCTTAAGGCCGTATCGATACCCTATGCCCATAAGTACATTTTAGGCTTTAAGAACAACCAAAGGCTCGATTTTAGCACCTCCTAAATGAATGCAATTGATGAATGAGTAGTTCTAAGCATATTCTAACAGAAACATACTCCCACTAGCTATAAGCATGGAGATTTTCAAGAGCAACAACACATAAACATGCAATTTCACAAATTCAACCAATTTTAACTCAAAAAGAGTCCTAAAGGGTCAAGGAAGGCTAGTTATACCTAACTCTCTCCTAAGGGGCCAAAAACGCTCTTTATCCAAAGGCTTTGTAAATATGTCCGCTAGTTGGTTTAAGGTGTCATCGTACTCTATAACAACATCTTCCTTAAGGACATGATCTCTAATGAAATGATGCCTTATCTCTATATGTTTGGTTCTAGAGTGTTGGATGAGATTTTTAGTTAAGCATATGGCACTAGTGTTATCATACTTAAGGGGTATGGTTTCAACTTTAATATCATAATCTAAGAGTTGTTGTTTCATCCAAAGGACTTGAGCACAATAACTCCCTAAGGATATGTACTCGGCTTCGGTGGTAGATAGAGCTACATTATTTTTGTTTCTTAGAGAACCAAGATATGAGCATACTACCTAAGAATTGACATGTTCCCGAAGTACTCTTCCTATCGATTTTACACCCCCATAATTCGCATCCGAATAAGCATTAAGGTTGAAGGTTGAGTCTCTAGGGTACCAAAGGCCTAAACAAGGAGTATCTCTAAGGTACCTAAAGATTCTCTTAACGGCTATAAGGTGAGACTCTCTAGGACTAGCTTGAAACCTAGCACACAAGCAAACACTAAACAAAATATTCAGTCTACTTGCGGTAAGGTAAAGCAAAGATCCAATCATAGAGCGATAAAGCTTAGAGTCAACACACTTACCTCTTTCATCTTTGTCAAGCTTTGTAGATGAGCTCATAGGTGTGGCTTGAGGCTTTGCATTCTCCAAGCCAAACTTCTTGAGCATATCCTTGATGTACTTTGCTTGATTGATGAAGGTGTCATCCTTCCTTTGCTTTATTTGGAGTCCCAAAAAGAATGAGAGCTCCCACATCATGCTCATCTCGAATTCACCTTGCATTAACTTAGCAAACTCTTTGCAATAACACTCATTAGTAGATCCAAAAATAATATCATCAACATATATTTGTACTACTAAGATGTCATTTTTATACCTTTTTATGAAAAGTGTAGTGTCCACCTTACCTTTTTCAAAACCTTTTTCAATCAAAAAGTTTGAAAGTCTTTCATACCAAGCTCTAGGAGCTTGTTTTAAACCATAAAGAGCTTTAGTTAGTTTGAAAACATGATTTGGAAATTTTGAGTCTTCAAAACCCGGTGGTTGTTCCACATACACTTCCTCGTTTATAAAACCATTTAAAAATGTGCTTTTAACATCCATTTGAAAGAGCTTGAAATCATGATAACATGCATATGCAAGCAACATCCTAATAGCCTCCATTTTAGCTACAGGTGCATAGGTTTCATCAAAATCTATTCCCTCTTCTTGAGTGTAACCTTGAGCAACTAGTCTAGCTTTATTTCTCACAATGTTACCACTCTCATCTAGTTTGTTCCTAAATACCCATTCAGTTCCTATAGTAGATTGATTACTAGGTCTTTCAACTAATGTCCAAACATTACTTCTCTCAAATTGATTTAACTCTTCTTGCATAGCCATAATCCAAAAGTCATATTTTAATGCTTCTTTAATGTTCTTAGGCTCTATGCATGAGATAAAAGCAACATTATTCATGAGTTTGAGAGAAGATCTACTAGTTACCCCCTTGGATGGATCACCCAAGATTTCACCACTTTTGACATAGTTGTACTCTCTTGGATAGCTCACTTCATTTTCCTCAAGAGCCAAGTCCTTCAAGGCTTCAAGAGGTGGATCTTGTGTATCCTCTTCTTTTGTTGGAATCTCATCCTCCTTTGAAGTTTGTCATCCATCAAAGGCATTAAGGATTTCTACATCATCATCACAAGAATCCTTCCTCGGAAGGAGGTTATCATCGAATACAACATGAATAGACTCTTCTACTACTAAAGTTCTCTTATTAAATACATGATATGCTTTAGAGTTTAAAGAATAACCTAAGAAAATAGTTTCATCACTTTTAGCATCAAATTTACCTAAGTTATCTTTTACATTGTTTGAAACAAAACACTTGCAACCAAATGGATGAAAATAGCTAATGTTAGGCTTTTTAGATTTTAAAATCTCATATGGTGTTTTCTTTAAAAGTGGTCTAATCATTACTCGGTTTACAATGTAGCAAGCGGTGTTTGTGGCTTCCGCCTAAAAGTATTTAGGTAAATTGTTTTCACAAAGCATGGTTCTAGCCATTTCTTGTAAAGTTCTATTTTTCCTCTCAACTACCCCATTTTTTGAGGAGTTCGAGGAGCCGAAATATTGTGGCTAATACCATTTTCATTTAAAAACTCTTCAAAACCAAGATTTTGAAATTCAGTTCCATGATCACTTCTAATATGAGAAATTTTAAGTTCAAGATCATTTTGAGTTAATTTTGAAAATGTGATGAATTTTTCTAAAGCCTCATCTTTAGTACTTAAAAATAGAACCCAAGAAAATCTAGAATAGTCATCAACAAGTACAAATGCATACGATTTACCACCCAAGCTCATAGTTTTAATAGACCCAAATAAATCCATGTGAATAAGTTGTAAACACCTACTTGTAGAAACATCATTAATGGATTTAAAGGATGGCTTATGTTGTTTACCCTTAGAGCATGCATCACAAATTTTGTCATTTGAGAACTTAATTTTGGGTAAACCTCTAACTAGATCTAGGGAAACTAGTTTTTCTAAAACACTAATGCTAGCATGTCCTAGTTTCCTATGCCATAGCCATGCATCATTTTCAATTTGTGCAACAAAGCATGCATGGGATGTATGAATGTCATCTAGATGCACCATGTATATATTACCTATGCGATAACTAATGAACATAATATTATTTGATTTAATGTCAACAATATTGCACCCATTTTTATAAAATAAGACATTAAACCTTTTGTCACATAATTGACTTATGCTCAATAAATTATGTTTTAGACCATCGACATATAAAACATTTTCAATGAGAATAGTAGAGTGATTACCTATGGATCCAATACCTTTAATGCGGCCTTTGAAGTTGTCACCAAATGTCACTACTCCTCCACTTTTTGGCTTTAAGTCCATGAATCGACTCTTGTCTCCGGTCATGTGCCTCGAGCATCCACTATCAAGGTACCATGAATTTTGACTTTGTGCTTTGGCCTTGTAGCAATGCTCCCCCTACAAACAAAGATATTAAACTTTGGTTTTTGGTACCCAAATCATTTTGGGTCCACGAGTGTTAGCTCTCAAAAGCTTGGTTCCCTTAGGAATCCAAGGTGACATAGCAACAACATTATTAGACTTGTTAAGCTCATCTTGTAAACCTAAGATCTTTTTAGTTCTCATACACTCCTAATCTTTTTAGTTCTATTATGTCTATGGAAACCACCTTGTTTGAAGTTATATGTCTTTCTCCTAGGTTGGTTTGTTTTAGATGATTCACCTTTTTCATGTTTCACATTACCAACATTTTTGAAAGACTCCTTGAGCTTGTTAAGCTCATCTAACACCTTATGGTGTTCACTATTGCATTGAGAAATAAGATTATTTAGGTCTACGTTTTCATCTTGAAAGAATTTAAGCTCATCTTGTAAACTTAAGATCTTTTTTCTCAAATTTTAAGTTAGCTTGAGAAAGTGAGTCATTTTTAGCATTTAATTTGGAAATAATCTTTTTATTTCTAATGACCGACTCTTTGTACTTCTCAACTAACTTATCATATACCTCTTGTAACTCATCATAAGCATCATGCAATTCATCAAATGTAAAATCAAAAGATGATGAGTTAGAAGTTACCATGGAGGAATCCTCCTCAAGTGTCATGAGGCAAAGGTTGGCCACTTCGTGTTCGTCATCCTCGGATGACTCCTCGTCACTCCAAGTAGCAAGCTTGGCTTTGAGCTTCTTCTTATTCTCAAAGCCCTTCTTCTTGAGTTGAGGGCATTCCGAACGAATGTGACCAGGTTTTTTGCACTCAAAGCAAATGATTTGATCCCTCTCTTCTTCTTTGTTTTTGGTTTTGAAGTTCATTTTTCGTTGAATCTTCCTTCCTCGGTTGGACCTCATAAACCGTGAGAACCTTTTGGGTATCATAGCCAATTCTTCTAGGTCATCCTCCTCACTAGAAGTGCTCTCCTCACGTAGTGAAGCTTTGAGAGCAACTCCTATCTTCTTCTTCTTTTCTACCTCTAGCTTCTACACTCTTCTCTTTTCCTTTTTCTTTTCATCTTCCCTTCTTTGCTTCATTATCTCATGAGTTATGAGGGAACCCACTAGCTCATCAAGCTTGAGTGTCTTCAAATTTTTGGCCTCAATGATGGCGATTCTCTTCCCATCCCAAGACTCGGGAAGTGAGTAGAGTATCTTCCAGAAAAGTTTGTCTTTTGAGATTATCTCTCCAAAACCCTTAAGCTCATTGACAATTATTGAGAAGCGATCGAACATCTTGGACACAGTTTCATCGGGCTCCATTTTCAAATTCTTATAACTAAGATTGAGAATTCCAATCTTGGTCTCCTTCACATCACTTGTTCCTTCATAAGTGGTCTCTAGTGTATCCCACACTTCCTTGGCACTTTCAATGGAGGAAACTTTGGAGTAGATTTCGGGACCGAATGAGCAAAACAACATGTGAAGAACTTTATCATTGATTTGAATCTTCTTTCTCTCTTCTTCACTCATCTCATTTTTCTTCTTTAGCACCAATATTCCTTCTTCGTCTCTCTTTATTGGAACATAGGGACCATCTTCAATGGCATCCAAAACTAGATAATCGTTGGATTTGATGAAGAGGCGCATCCGGTTCTTCCAAAATGGATAGTTATCATCATTGAAGAAAGGCGGTTTTGTGGTTGATTGAGACTTGTACATGCTTGACCCGGAGGTAGATGCCATGGCTTGATTTTTGGATGATCACACTCTTCCTAGGAACTCCTCTTGTGGTTGTTAATCCTTCAAAGATGTAGGCTCTGATACCAATTGTTGAGTAGATCAAAGGATTGATCAAAGCCAAAAGGGGGTGAATTTGGTTTTTAAAAGTTGTTAGAGTAAATGGAATGGCTAAAAATGAAGAACAAGGAATTTTAGAGTGGTTCAAGTTCCAAATGAACTCTACATCCACTACCTTAGCTACCACTAAGGATTTCCAACAATTCACTAATTTGTTATTCCCCTTTTCAAGGCTTAAGAGGTAACCTTTACACAACCGGTCAAATTTTCTACCCAAAATTTGACCAAACCCTCACAAGAGTACAAAGAAGAATTAAAGGCAAGAAAGATATCTTACAATACAAGATTGCCCTTTTAAGTACAAACACTCAACCCAAATTTGATCACAAGATCAGAATTGAACACTACACAATTTGGGGTTTTACAAGAGATTAGAAAATAAGCACTTTGAGCTTGGATTTTTGCTTGGATGTTTATATTTGATGCAATTGTTGTTGTTGGTCTTCAATTAGCTTCAATTTATACCTTCTCTATCAATTCTAGCCGTTTGGGTGGTTAGGGTATTGATTATAGCCGTTGAGACCCTCTCTTTCCACCATAAATGCACTTCTGCAGCTTATTGTATCGATACGCGTGGACTTGTATCGATACCTATCTCAAAACAGAAAGAGTTGTTGCATAATTACAAGAGGTTGTATCAATATGCGTGTAAGCATATCAGTACGGGACAGTGATCGTTTCGATACGGGTAAGATCGTATCGATACCTTTTTCTCAACTTAGCTCACTGAAGTTTCCGTATCGATACAGCTAGGAGTGTATCGGTACGGGACAACCACCACTTTAAATTTCAGTTACCTAACAACTAACACCAACGATCAAAAACATTAAAAGCTTTTCGAATTTAAAATTCCCTTAAATCCGTATCGGTACGCTATTCAAACTCCTTCAGTTTTTACAGAGGGGCGTATCGATAGAGATTCAATATGTTTTGATACGTTGTTTCGATACGGTGAGGGGCGTATCGAAACGCGTCTTTCCAGTAGCCAACTTTGTAAAAAAATGTATCGATACGGCTGGAAGCGTATCGATACGCCTGGACGTTTTTCAATACTTTGGCATTGGAACACTTAGAAAATATTTGGAGTTTGAGTTTTTCAAATCAAATTAAAGTCTTGGTGATTTATAAATCATTTGAGGGACATAGAAATCTATTTCAAGTTTTCAATTTAGTTCTTAACATACTTAGTTATATCAAAATCAAATATAGGTTTTACACTATTTCAAAGTTTGTTGTATTCCAATTTATAAGCTTCAATAAAATTCATGAATTCACTTTTGAGCCTTCTTTTTATTCCAAATCATCTTAAAATGGTTGATATAATGAAAAAAAACGTATAATTTCCTGGTATTATTGTGTTTTAGAAATGCAGGTGAACCTTGTCACTCTAGGAATTAGAGAAGAGTGTACAGGATGAGGCAATACAAAGTTGAAAGTTGATTGTGAATATGGCAACAAAGACTGTCACCCGAAGAACAATGATTTATCCACAATGAAATAATCAGAAATATGAGGTCAAGACATTACAAAGTGGGAACCGAGAAGAAAAGTATGTTTGCAGCTCCGTGGTTTAGTGGAAGCTCTTAGGATCAGCAAAATTTCATGTTGAAAGGTTGGATATCATCGATCAAAGCAATATATGGCTGATCAAAGTGGAACTTAATAATACTTTCGGAAAAGCAGAAAAAAAAAGAAAAAAGAAAAAAATAGAAACAATAGAAACAAAAAAGAAAGAAAAAGAGAGGTGAAAAACTGAAAAGGTACCTTTCGGAAAAAAAGAGAAGAAAAGAAGAAAAGAAAAAACCAAAGTGAAAACCCGGAAGGGCGCTTTGAGAAAAGCAATCTAAAGTGAAAACCCGAAAGGGCGCTTTAGAGCGAAGGGCCAAAAACGCAGAAAGGAAGTTATAATGGCCAAGTCCTAGTGCGGGATGAAATTAGATAAGAAGCATCCAGAAAGGGGCCTAAAAGAGCAGAGGTTGATTGATAGATCTAAGTAAATTATGGTTCATGCATCATATAGGACATTAGAATCATGTTAACCTGCATGATTCATTTATTTTAACAGGAAAATGATCAAGACGGGTTCATAATGAGAAGAGTTCGTCCAACGAAGAAGGATTTGTAATGAGAAGAGTCCGCCCAGCGAAGGATTCGTAATGAGAAGAGTCCGCCCAGCAAAGAAGGATTCATAATGAGAAGAGTCTGTCCAGCGAAGAAGGATTCGTAATGAGAAGAGTCCGCCCAGCGAAGAAAGATTTATAATGAGAAGAGTTCGTTTGTGGCAAAATGAGGAAGTTCCAAATGAGATTGCTCATTTAACCTAATCGAAAATACTAAATAGAGTCAAAATCCCTAAAACCGAACCCTAAATCACCAAAATCAGATCTCAAAGCATAGAACATTTCTTAAATCTAAACCTAAAATCTAAAATCAGATCCACAACAGTTAATAAAGCCTAGATCTAATAGGAAACTAAAACAGATCTAAACTCAGTAAAACAGATCTAGTTCGAAACTTAAAAATACATAAAAAATAGTAAAAGGGGAGTTTGATAGGCTTATCTTGCTTCGTTGTCGCCAGAAGCATTGTCGGTGTGAGGATTTGAGTGTTAGGATTGCAGACGGGGTTGAAAAACATAGTGGTGAGGCTACTGGTTTCGGGTAGGTAACTTAGGATTGGGAGAAGTGGGACATTTATGTTGAAACGGGGCCTAGATCTAGGTTTAGGATGAAAAACTGTGTTTTTTGTAGATTTAGGGTTCCGACAACGGCGGAGACAGTGGTTGGAGTTACAGACGGTGGTCGAAAAAGCTAGATCTGGTCAAAGAAGATGACCGGAGAAGTTCCAGTCATCAGAAAAAGGTTGAAGGTGATCGGGGGTTGGTCGGAGGTTATAGGGGAGTCAGAGAAGATGACCGGAGAAGGTTTGATCATCGGAAGAGGGAAGAAGAAGACCAAACATGATATCTGTAACACCCGGGTTTAGGGGTTAGGTGAAAATAATATTTTAATATTATTTTGGGCTTGGTTTTATACTCTAAATAATATTTCGAGTTGTTTTCAAAATTAATCAATTTGGGGTTAATCACGTTTTAAGATTTAACCACATTCAACCATGAATTTACCTCCCTTGTAAATGCCCCATTTCATTAAGGGCAAACAAGTCTTTTGAGCTTTAAAATTATCACATGTCAAATAAAACACCCACCCTTCTCATCTTCTTCCCTTCACTCTTTCAAGAAAACCACCGTTACCTTCTTCTCTCCTTGGGGGTTCACTGTTCCATCACCTCTACTCCTCATTTCAACTCCGTTTTGAAAGGTAATGGTATTTTTGACTTCCCCTCATCTCCCCCTTCGTAAAAGTACCTTTCATTTTAGTTTCCATGGAAGTTTTAGAAAATGTCATTTTTGAATATCTTGATTAAAAATGTGGTTTTTAAGTTGTTAAGCGAAGTATTTTGATTTAATATACTTAGTTGTGGTATAAGGAAGTCAAATGGTATATCATATATGAATTTCAAGTGATTTTGGGAATTTTCGGAATTTGGCCTTGAGAGGGTTTTTGGAGGGTTTTAATGTGGGTTTGGGGGCTGTTAAAGATTGGAATTTTGGGGCTGTAGGTAGTATGATATATGAGGATCATCTTGGGTGCAATTGATGCTTGTTTGGGTGTTTGAAATGAGAGAATTCAGTGGGTCAAGTGGGCTGCTCGAAAATCCTGTTTTTGGTCTTGTTTTGAGTGTTGAATGCTTGGTAATGATAATCCGGGTTAGTTTCGATGACAAGATATTGATTGTGGATGTTTTGTTTGTGTTTGGGATTGATTAGAGTCAAGTTTGGGCATCGGTGAAGCATCGGAAGGGAATTCGGGAAGTTGAAGGTTGTTGCTTGCTTGGTCTTGAGCTTGGAAGCTTAGGTGAGTGGTTAATTGTTTTAAATGGTTTTAAGTTGGTTGGTTCGAGTATATGGACTAGGTTGGGCTTGGTAGACCCACCTAGAGTTAGGATTAGGGTGGTAGCCTAATCCTAAGCTTGATCTAGAGCCCTTGGATGAACTTGAATGTATGAATGTATCTGCCTCGTATGTGTTGTGATATGAATGCTTATGTATATTGTATTATACATGTGAGATGAGGCATGATTTGTATTGCTTAAAGCATACATGGTGTTGGTTCATGATTGTGTTCATGGTGAGTACGTGCTAAGCACGGAAATGATTGAAATGAGTAATGTGGAACGAGTAAATTATTGGCACTAGTATACTTAAATACAAATGATCGATCATTAGGATGTTAGTGTGTACACATGAGTCAAAAGTCGCGCGTGGCCTTGGTGGCGTTGAGTCACCAAGGAGGAGTACGGGTACGCCCGGAAATGGTATTTAAATATAGTCGGTGATGAGTGGAATCCCATCGACGGGGCGTGAGGATGAGTGGAATCCCCTCCGCGAGACCGGTGATGAGTGTAATCCCACCGTCAGGTAAAGGTTGTGTTGTTAGACGTGAGTTCCAACGGTTATCCGCGTATTTGAGTCATATCTAGGTGCCAATGTTGTTTGATATATGTATCAATGTGTTGAGACTAATGATCCTTGTGAGGATGTTTGATGTGGCTATTTATGTTGAGAAAGTTAGAGCTTGTTGATCATGACATTCACTTGTATACTTTGTTCATGCATCTTATATTGTGGCTCTTGTGGATTCTTGGTATGTTGTAAATGCCTTGGCTAGATCGTGCTCGGACCCTGCAATGTTGAGGTTTGTTTTTAGAGCTTACCCTCACTAAGCATCTTTGCTTACGCTCTCTTTGTTCAACATTGCAGATCCTTAGCTCGTGGGTTGCTCGCGCAAGTGGAAGGCTCCAAGTGTGGTTTTTAGACTTGAGTTCATCAAGTATGGATTTTTAATGCTAAGACATGTAATAGTTTAAGCAATGGGATGTGTAATGTGTTGTTGGTTGTTGTTGGTTGCTAGGAGCATGTTTAGACTCCCTTATATCTTTCTTTTACGTGGTTGGTGTTGCTATGATGAATTGTAAGTCATGCCTAAATTGCTCTTTTGAATGTTAGTAGGTGCTTGGAACGCTATCTTTGTGTTTGATTGATGTTTGATTGAATGCATGCTTGGTGAAGTCTTATCTTGGTGATTAGTCTTGTCTTATGTTGTTGAAGCATGCTAGTATAGTTGTTAACCCCTAAGTTGTTTTGTTTTGATGTTGTAAGGTGTTTTGGTGGTGTCTTAGGGCACCCTTGTGCCTCAAAACAGCCCAGACGAGTCTGCAGACAGGGGGTGTTTCGGAACGGGTCCCCCTATTCCGGAACGGTCCCTTTGCAAATGGCCTGCCGTTTCGAAACGGATGAGGGCGTTTCGGAACGTTTTTGCTACTGGAATTTTGAGAAATTGGCGAGATGAAGCCGTTCCGAAACGGGCCTTTGATGTTTCGAAACGGTCAAATCTCGTTGACCACGAGATATTGACCGTCAAGGTCGTTCCGATACGGGTCACCCCTGTTTCGGAACGGTCACCTTATGGTTGACCCTAGCCTGTTGACTTAGTCTAGGCGTTTCGGAACACCCTAAGGGCGTTTCGAAACGGCCTGCCGTAATGAAGTAAAATGGGCTGTTTATGCTTTGTTTGGTCGGTAAATGTTTCGTTGTTTGTATCTTCCGCTGTTATGTTCTACTTAGGAATTAAATACGCATCTAGATAAGACTAAAGTTAAAAGAAATTTTCTGGGTCGTCAACCGAGGGGAAGCCTTAACGGGTTTCGCTTCGATTTTCCCCGTGTGGCCTACTCGGACCGGTCATCCGACCAGACCGGGACGAGGGGGTTACACTTGTTGGTATCAGAGCCTAAGGTTACCGAGACCTTGGGCAGGTAGGTGAGGTAAGTTCAAGTTTTTGCTTGATATGCACGGTGTTTGCTTGCTTGTAAGAATGGTTGCCTGTTTGACGAGTATGTTGCTTGTTTTATTCAAAGCATGTGTGTGTGAGTCCCATTGCTACTATTACATTGAAAAATGGTTTTGTTTTAGTGAGGGAACGTACTTGAACACTTGGAAGCCTTGCCTTGCTAACCCAACTTGTATGTTTTGTTGTTGTGGTTGTAGTTAATATTTGTGAGAGCGATGTCTAGACCGAGAGGTAGACCGAGAGTGGTTCGTCAGGAACCACGGGTTGCGGCTCCTGTTGAGCCGGCTGTTGGTGTGGAGGCTCATTTGGAAGGGCCGGTGGCTGCGGGAGTTGGCGCTCCACCACCACCTCCACCACCTGGAGCTGGAGGTGAAGATGGAGCCGGAGGAGATGGACCTCAAGGTGGCCAAGGTGGCCAAGGTCCAGCTGGAATTGATATGACTCCGCTAGTGCAAGCGATAGCGGGAGCTTTCCAGGCCGCAGTTGCGGGAGCTCAGGCTGCAGCTCAGCCTAGGTGTGATGATGCTAGTCTGCCGTTGGAGAGGCTTCGTAGCTTGGGAGCCGAGGAGTTTAGAGGATCTACTCCGGAGAGGTCAGAGTTGTGGTTGGAGAAGACGGTTCGTATCTTAGCTCAGATGGGTTGTGCGGGCGCACGTAAATTGGGTTGTGTGATCTCGTTGCTTCAGGGTGATGCCTACACCTGGTGGGTCACCATTACTGCCGGGGTTCCAGAGGCCGAGATAGATTGGGACTTCTTTGAGTTTGCTTTCCGGAAGAGGTACTTGGGACCGAGGTACCTAGATGAGAAAAAGAGAGAGTTCATGGCTCTCACTCAGGGGGATGCATCTGTGACTGATTATGAGATTCGTTTCGTCCGTCTGAGTCAGTATGCTCCAGAGTTAGTGCCTACTGAGAGGGCTCGATGTGATCGTTTCAGATACGGGCTTCATGAGGAAGTTAAGAGGTATACCTTAGCTTCAGATTATTCTGACTTTGATGTCTTGGTTGCTAGAGCCAAGGACATTGAGCATAGCTTGGGGCTGACCAAGCGTTCTGGGGGATCTAGTTCTGGTAAGAGGCACAACAACTTTGATGGTAGAGATGCTAAGAGGCACAGAGGTGGCGGACATCAGTTTGATCAGAGACGTGGAAGTGGCCACCATGGTAGAGGCCATCAGGGCCATAGAGGAGGAGGGCGTTTGCCCGAGTGTGCACAGTGTGGGAGGCAGCACACTGGTGAGTGTTGGGGTAACTTTCATGCTTGTTGGAACTGTGGTTCGAGAGACCACTTTATGAGGGACTGTCCACGTCAGGAAGCTCAGGCACCGAACATTGCTCAGGCTCCTGCGAGAGGTAACGATTTTCAGAGAGGCCGTGGGCGCGGTCGTGGCTACTTCCAGCCTAGGGCTGATGCACCTAGGGGAGATGCTCAGAGGAACCTTGCTCATGTTGTGGCTGTGCAGCCAGAGGCGGGAGGGCCAGCGAGAGTTTATGCTCAGAGAGAGGCCGGGAATGACACCGATGTGATAGCAGGTAATTTCGAGTTACAGTCTATGTCTTTGCTTTCTTTGGTTGATTCGGGTTCTACGCATTCCTACATTTTGAGTGAGCATGCACAGAAGTTAGATATTCCTGTTGAGATCTTAGATGTAGGTATGCATGTTACTAGTTCCTTTGGTGAGACAGTTGTGGTTAGACGTATGTATAGGAGGTGTCCACTGAAGATTCAGGGTCATGTATTCTCAGTTGACATGATGGAACTTCCTTTCTACGGTTTTGATATTATATTGGGTATGGATTGGTTGGTTGAGCATCGGGCTAGTGTGGATTTTGAGACAAAGAGAATTTCTTTGAAGCTTTCTGATGACTACGAGGTAGTAGTAGTAGGCGAGAACATTAAGTTCTTGTCTAATGTGGTGTCAGCTTTAGAGGCTCATAGGTTAATGGACTCAGGATGTGGGGCTTATTTAGCTTATGTTATGAATCCGGATATGAGTGAAGCTAGACCGAAAGATATCAGGACAGTGTGTGACTTTCCAGATGTGTTTCCTGAAGAGTTGCCGGGCTTGCCTCCTGACAGAGATGTTGAGTTTGTGATTGAGACAGTTTCAGGGTCTAACCCAGTTTCGATAGCTCCGTATCGCATGGCTCCGAAAGAGTTGAAAGAATTGAAGAGTCAGTTGCAAGAGTTATTAGACCGTGGTTTCATTAGGCCTAGTAGTTCTCCGTGGGGTGCTCCCGTGTTGTTTGTGAAAAAGAAAGATGGTAGCATGCGTATGTGTATTGACTATAGACAGCTGAATCAGTTGACTGTGAAGAACAAGTATCCGTTGCCTCGTATAGATGATTTGTTTGATCAGTTGAGAGGTGCTTCAGTGTTCTCGAAGATAGATCTGAGATCCGGGTACTATCAGTTGAAGGTGAAAGAGTGTGATGTTCCGAAGACAGCTTTTAGGACTAGGTATGGTTACTATGAGTTTCTTGTGATGCCGTTTGGGCTCACGAATTCACCGGCAGCATTCATGGACATGATGAACAGAATTTTCAGAGACTATCTAGACCGGTTTGTGGTTGTCTTCATTGATGATATACTTGTGTACTCGAAGACAGAAGAAGAGCATGATGAGCACTTGAGATTTGTTTTACAGAGATTGTTGAGCAATCAGTTGTATGCGAAGCTTAGTAAATGTGAGTTCTGGATTCGGGAGGTTGTATTTCTTGGCCATGTTGTTTCGGCCGAAGGTATCCGTGTTGATCCATCGAAGATTGAGGCTATTGTTGAGTGGAAACAACCTAAGTCCGTGACCGAGATTAGGAGTTTCCTAGGATTAGCCGGTTATTATAGGAGGTTTGTTGATGGATTCTCTAGAGTAGCTGCTCCCTTGACTAAGTTGTTGCAAAAGGGAGTCAAATTTGAATGGTCAATTGCAAGACAGAAGGCCTTTGAGAAATTGAAAGAAGCTTTGACGAATGCTCCAGTGTTAGTGCAACCTGTTTCAGGTAAGGAGTTTGTGATCTACAGTGATGCTTCCTACGTAGGCTTAGGATGTGTTTTGATGCAAGATAGAAGAGTCGTTGCTTATGCTTCTAGATAGTTGAAGATTCATGAGAAGAATTATCCTACTCATGATATAGAACTAGCCGCAGTTGTATTTGCATTGAAAATTTGGCGTCACTATTTGTATGGTGAGAAGTGTATAGTTTACACCGATCACAAGAGCTTGAAATACCTGATGACACAGAAAGAGTTGAACTTGAGACAGAGAAGGTGGTTAGAGTTGCTAAAGGACTATGATTTGACCATTGAGTACCATCCGGGTAAAGCAAATGTAGTGGCCGACGCTTTGAGTAGAAAAATGGCCGTTGAGTTGAGAGCTATGTTTGCTAGATTGAGTGTGACCGATGATGGTGGTCTGATCACCGAGTTGCAAGTGAAGCCTTCCTTGATTCAGTTGATTAGAGAGAAACAGTTGCAAGATACGAGCCTAGTCCCTCATGTTCAAGACATAGCCGAAGGAAGACCGACCGAGTACAGTTTCAGTGGTGAGAGTCTGTTGTGCTTCAGAGATAGAATTGTTGTACCGGAAGATGTTGAGTTGAGACGACAGATTTTGAGTGAAGCACATTCGAGTCCCTTTTCTATGCATCCGGGTAGTACCAAGATGTACCGAGATTTGAAGACTGATTACTTCTGGGTTGGTTTGAAGAGAGATGTAGCCGAGTATGTGAGCCGTTGTATGGTTTGTCAGAGAGTGAAGGCAGAACATCAGGTTCCTTCAAGTTTGCTACAGCCTTTGAAGATTCCGGAATGGAAATAGGAGAGGATCACCATGGATTTTGTATCAGGGTTGCCTTTGTCTCCTTCGAAGAAGAATTCAGTTTGGGTGATTGTTGATAGGTTCACTAAGTGTGCTCACTTCTTAGCAGTGAACACTACGGATTCCTTAGACAAGTTGGCAAACTTGTACATCCGTGAGATTGTGAGACTTCATGGAGTTCCGAAGTCTATTGTTTCAGACAGGGATCCTAGATTTACATTGAGGTTCTGGGTTGCTTGCATAGTGCTTTAGGTAGTCGTCTGCATTTCAGCACGTCTTATCATCCGCAGTCCGATGGGCAGTCAGAGCGAGTGATACAGATTCTAGAGGATATGCTTCGTTGTTGTGTGATTGATTTTCAGGGTTCTTGGGAGAAACACTTACCGTTGGTTGAGTTTGCTTACAACAACAGTTATCAGTCTAGTATTCAGATGGCACCTTATGAGGCTTTGTATGGTAGACGGTGTAGGACTCCGATTTGTTGGGCTGAGACATGTCAGAGGTTGTTACCTATGTCGGACTTGCTTAAGGGAACCACAGAAAAGGTGAAGTTGATATGTGACCGCTTGAAAGCAGCTTCCGACCGTCAGAAGTCTTATGCAGATTTGAAGAGGAAAGAGGTTGAGTACTCAGTGGGTGAGAAAGTATTCCTGAAGGTATCTCCGTGGAAGAAGGTAATGAGGTTTGGCCGGAAGGGTAAGTTGAGTCCGAGGTTCATTGGTCCGTATGAGATAGTTGAGCGGATTGGGCCTGTAGCTTATCGGTTGAGGTTACCTTCTGAGTTAGAGAATATCCATGATGTCTTTCATGTATCTATGCTTAGGAGATATAGATCAGATCCTTCCCATGTGATGCCCGTTGAGGAGATAGAGTTAAATCCAGATTTGTCTTATAATGAAGAGCCCGTTGAGATACTTGCTTCTGATAGCAAGGTGTTGCGTGGCAAGACCATAGAGTTGGTCAAGGTGTTGTGGAGACATAGAGGTGTGGAAGAGGCCACGTGGGAGAGAAAAGCTGATATGGTTGAGCAGTTTCCGTATCTGTTTCCACCAGGTAATTTCGGGGACGAAATTTCCTTAAGTGGGGGAGAGTTGTAACACCCGGGTTTAGGGGTTAGGTGAAAATAATATTTTAATATTATTTTGGGCTTGGTTTTATACTCTAAATAATATTTCGAGTTGTTTTCAAAATTAATCAATTTGGGGTTAATCACGTTTTAAGATTTAACCACATTCAACCATGAATTTACCTCCCTTGTAAATGCCCCATTTCATTAAGGGCAAACAAGTCTTTTGAGCTTTAAAATTATCACATGTCAAATAAAACACCCACCCTTCTCATCTTCTTCCCTTCACTCTTTCAAGAAAACCACCGTTACCTTCTTCTCTCCTTGGGGGTTCACTGTTCCATCACCTCTACTCCTCATTTCAACTCCGTTTTGAAAGGAAATGGTATTTTTGACTTCCCCTCATCTCCCCCTTCGTAAAAGTACCTTTCATTTTAGTTTCCATGGAAGTTTTAGAAAATGTCATTTTTGAATATCTTGATTAAAAATGTGATTTTTAAGTTGTTAAGCGAAGTATTTTGATTTAATATACTTAGTTGTGGTATAAGGAAGTCAAATGGTATATCATATATGAATTTCAAGTGATTTTGGGAATTTTCGGAATTTGGCCTTGAGAGGGTTTTTGGAGGGTTTTAATATGGGTTTGGGGGCTGTTAAAGATTGGAATTTGGGGGCTGTAGGTAGTATGATATATGAGGATCATCTTGGGTGCAATTGATGCTTGTTTGGGTGTTTGAAATGAGAGAATTCAGTGGGTCAAGTGGGCTGCTCGAAAATCCTGTTTTTGGTCTTGTTTTGAGTGTTGAATGCTTGGTAATGATAATCCGGGTTAGTTTCGATGACAAGATATTGATTGTGGATGTTTTGTTTGTGTTTGGGATTGATTAGAGTCAAGTTTGGGCATCGGTGAAGCATCGGAAGGGAATTCGGGAAGTTGAAGGTTGTTGCTTGCTTGGTCTTGAGCTTGGAAGGTTAGGTGAGTGGTTAATTGTTTTAAATGGTTTTAAGTTGGTTGGTTCGAGTATATGGACTAGGTTGGGCTTGGTAGACCCACCTAGAGTTAGGATTAGGGTGGTAGCCTAATCCTAAGCTTGATCTAGAGCCCTTGGATGAACTTGAATGTATGAATGTATCTGCCTCGTATGTGTTGTGATATGAATGCTTATGTATATTGTATTATACATGTGAGATGAGGCATGATTTGTATTGCTTAAAGCATGCATGGTGTTGGTTCATGATTGTGTTCATGGTGAGTACGTGCTAAGCACGGAAATGATTGAAATGAGTAATGTGGAACGAGTAAATTATTGGCACTAGTATACTTAAATACAAATGATCGATCATTAGGATGTTAGTGTGTACACATGAGTCAAAAGTCGCGTGTGGCCTTGGTGGCGTTGAGTCACCAAGGAGGAGTACGGGTACGCCCGGAAATGGTATTTAAATATAGTCGGTGATGAGTGGAATCCCATCGACGGGGCGTGAGGATGAGTGGAATCCCCTCCGCGAGACCGGTGATGAGTGTAATCCCACCGTCAGGTAAAGGTTGTGTTGTTGGACGTGAGTTCCAACGGTTATCCGCGTATTTGAGTCATATCTAGGTGCCAATGTTGTTTGATATATGTATCAATGTGTTGAGACTAATGATCCTTGTGAGGATGTTTGATGTGGCTATTTATGTTGAGAAAGTTAGAGCTTGTTGATCATGACATTCACTTGTATACTTTGTTCATGCATCTTATATTGTGGCTCTTGTGGATTCTTGGTATGTTGTAAATGCCTTGGCTAGATCGTGCTCGGACCCTGCAATGTTGAGGTTTGTTTTTAAAGCTTACCCTCACTAAGCATCTTTGCTTATGCTCTCTTTGTTCAACATTGCAGATCCTTAGCTCGTGGGTTGCTCGCGCAAGTGGAAGGCTCCAAATGTGGTTTTTAGACTTGAGTTCATCAAGTATGGATTTTTAATGCTAAGACATGTAATAGTTTAAGCAATGGGATGTGTAATGTGTTGTTGGTTGTTGTTGGTTGCTAGGAGCATGTTTAGACTCCCTTATATCTTTCTTTTACGTGGTTGGTGTTGCTATGATGAATTGTAAGTCATGCCTAAATTGCTCTTTTGAATGTTAGTAGGTGCTTGGAACGCTATCTTTGTGTTTGATTGATGTTTGATTGAATGCATGCTTGGTGAAGTCTTATCTTGGTGATTAGTCTTGTCTTATGTTGTTGAAGCATGCTAGTATAGTTGTTAACCCCTAAGTTGTTTTGTTTTGATGTTGTAAGGTGTTTTGGTGGTGTCTTGGGGCACCCTTGTGCCTCAAAACAGCCCAGACGAGTCTGCAGACAGGGGGTGTTTCGGAACGGGTCCCCCTGTTCCGGAACGGTCCCTTTGCAAATGGCCTGCCGTTTCGAAACGGATGAGGGCGTTTCGGAACGTTTTTGCTACTGGAATTTTGAGAAATTGGCGAGATGAAGCCGTTCCGAAACGGGCCTTTGATGTTTCGAAACGGTCAAATCTCGTTGACCACGAGATATTGACCGTCAAGGTCGTTCCGATACGGGTCACCCCTGTTTCGGAACGGTCACCTTATGGTTGACCCTGGCCTGTTGACTTAGTCTAGGCGTTTCGGAACACCCTAAGGGCGTTTCGAAACGGCCTGCTGTAATGAAGTAAAATGGGCTGTTTATGCTTTGTTTGGTCGGTAAATGTTTCGTTGTTTGTATCTTCCGCTGTTATGTTCCACTTAGGAATTAAATACGCATCTAGATAAGACTAAAGTTAAAAGAAATTTTCTGGGTCGTCAACCGAGGGGAAGCCTTAACGGGTTTCGCTTCGGTTTTCCCCGTGTGGCCCACTCGGACCGGTCATCCGACCAGACCGGGACGAGGGGGTTACAATATTCGGTGATCGATATCATCCCGGCAGTTAAGAAACAGTTCAGAAGGGTTTTAGGGAAAGGACGAAGATCAAAACAAGGTTTTTTTGAAAGGTTTCTAGTGTGTTCTTACGAAAATAGGGTTTTGATCTTTGAAAACAGTTTTCGGGGAAGGTTTAGGTGTTTACGAGGATCAAAAGAAGGGATTCTTGAAGAACTGATGAAGAACAGTGGGGAAATTGGTCTTTGATCGAAAAGGGTTTAAGTTTTTAAGGTTTTGGGTGTTCACGTTCAGAGGGTTTAGATAGAGAGAGAAATGAGGAGAGAGAGAGGAGAGTGGCCAAATGGTCGTTCCAAATCGGTGAAGATTATTTATACCGAGTTGGGAATGACACCTTTTTGAAGAAGTGGGTCGCGATGGGATCCGCGCGTTTTTGCGTGGGTTTGGATACGGGTCCGTGATCCGGTCGCTTAGAAAAACTGGTCTAGGCTTGGGTTTTGGATAAACGGACCGTTAATTTTGGGGCTTGGTTCAAATGGGTTTGGGCTTATCTTTTTAGGACTTTAGGCTTGAGCTTTTGGGTTTCATTTTCTTTACAAATCAGTCATTGTATTATTGTAATTTGGGCAACCAACTTTCAATTTAATTCAATTTGGCCCCTTTCCAGCTTTCATTTATTTTATTTAATTGTTTTATTTAATTGCTCAAATAATTTATATGCTTGCCTATTTTAGAATATCATATAATATATTGTTTGAAGAATAAAATCACATGTTTAAGAATAAAATTAGAGCCTTTAGTATAGTTTACTTGATCATAATTAAATAGGTGAGATCGTTGTAGAAAATAAGTGAATATTTGAAGCAATATTAGAACATTCAATATTGGCTAGTGTCACAATGTAAAGTGATGTTAACCAATGAGTGTTCCAATAAAGGTTTCAATTTTTCATTTCAACCTACGAAATGGAAATAATTTAATAATTAGGTTAATTTAAAATTGAAAATAGGATTAATGATTAGAGTCACCTTAATTAGGAATGTTATTACTTTTGGGCTCGTTAAAGAAAGTGTCCAATATTATTTTGGACGTTCTCTTTTATGTCCAAAAATTAATAACATTCATAGAATTTTAATTAAATTAATTAATGGAGCCTAATTAGAGTATACTTAAAAATGGCAAGACAATAATTAATCATGCATTAAATCTTTTGTGTTGAGGTGTATTTTTTGAATATAAGTTGAAGTGTCCTAATGCAATTGGATGTTTCATAATTATATTCGATCAAAATGTATTTTCTTGCAAAAGGATACCCCTATTCAGAATAAAATTCATTTTACAGTAAAAAGATTTAATTAAATCCAGATTAATGTTCGAAATGCCAAAATGCCACATGTAATTAATAAGGTACCGATAACGGGCGTTCGTAGGGGTGCTAACCCTTCCCTACATGTAACCGACTCCCAAACCCAAACTTTTTAAAAAGAATCTCTGGTGCGTTTTTATGGTGTTCGGCCTACCAAAGTGGCCGGTGGCGACTCCAAAACGATTTTTTAAGCAAAATAAAATGGATTTTGACTAAAAATGGAGAATTAATTAATTACAATATAAAATTGGTCAAAACCCCTGATTTTCCAAAAACGTAATCGCCTGGCTGTTTTTATTCCAAACTTAAAAAAAAACGAGTTTTCAAAAAACGGTCGCGACAGTTTGGGTTGTAATTTCCTATTTTTCAGATTCAATTGGGTTGTGTGCTTGTAATTTGGGCAATATAAGTCTTGAGATATACATTGTATTTGCCACATTCTTCTTTGTACACTTGTGAGAGGGTTTGGTCAATTTTGGGTAGAAAATTGACAATTTGTGTAAAGATTTCCTCCTAAGCCTAGAAAAGGGGAAGATCAACTAGTGAAGTTGTTTGGAAAATCCTTAGTGTGAGCTAAGGTAGTGGATGTAGAGTTCATTTGGAACTTGAACCACTATAATTGCCTTTGTCCTCAATTTTATTTTACCACTTCACTACAAACAAAATTAAAAATCCAATTCACCCCCCTCTTGGCATTTATCGATTCAACGATCCACTCTACAAACTTGTTAACCCCAGTTCAGTTTAAACCAAATGAGCCTTCTTACCCAGAAGGTTACGATGTTAGTGTTGTATGTGAGTATCATCTGGGAAGCGCAAGTCACACTACTAAGAATTGTGGTGCTTTAAGAAACAAGGTGTAGAATCTAATTGAAAACGACACTTTAAAATTCAACAATGGAGTCCCTATGATGAACTGACAATGGGATATTGTTAGACCTGTATGAAGCGTAGATAACTTTGCAAGACATCTTTGTAGTTTAAATCTCTTTTTGAGTAATGCACCTATTGCCTAAGCCCGAAGACAAAGGAGAATCTTTTGTAAAGGCGTGTGTATGTTTTGTTTTTCAATGAATGATGCATTTCTGCAAATAGTTGTCTAAGATATTTGAATGTGCTAGAGATCGATGGAAAGGTCCTAAAACACAAATTTTGAGTGAATATTTCCTCTCAAGCATTGTTGTCTAAGATATTTGAATGTCGTGTTAATTCCAAAGATCTATCCAACTGAAGACTACTCTTCCTCGATGATGTCTGTGTATGACATGATTTTTGTCATTTCCTAACTAAGCATCACCACCACACCGGGGCAAGAGATAAGAAAAGCTCGTTCAACTGAAAGACAAATAATTCTGATAATATCTGGAAGAAAATGTCCATCCAGAGGCATGAAATAAAAAGATGCACATCAGACGCAAGAGGTAATTTGTGCTCGAAGAACATGCCAAATTAGATTGAAGTCCTGAACTCGAAAGCGTTAAAAAATTAAAAAAGGAAAAGAAAAGAGAAACCAAGGTAAAAACTCTAAAGGGCGCTTTGAAAAAAAAAACTTTTAAAAATATCTAAGGTGAAAACCCAAAAAGGGCGCTTTAGATAAAAAAGGAAAGAGGAAAAAAGAAAAAGAAGAGAAATAGAAGCACCAAATAAAAGAGTGAAGCCTTCATGAGAGAAGAAAATGTAGAATCTTTCATCTGAATATGCTCGTACCTAAAAGAGATTTGGAGAATTGCTCATTTACAAAACCAAAGCAGTCATTGATCTTCAGTCAGAGTACAACTTTACTTAAATTGCAAGTTTCCAAGTGAAAGAAAGGAAATGAACTCTAGGGTGAAAACCCAAAAATAGACAGTCTAGGGCGATCCAGAAAAAATGAAGAGAAAAACAATGCACATAATCATTTTCAAAGCAAGCACTGCAGAAACATCATTTCATTCATAATTGTAAGCTCTAGCCTACATCATGTCTCCAAAGACCATTATGATCATACATGAATATCTAAAGCGAACGAGTTTGTCTTCATATTACATCTCGCCTTATGGAGTTATTCTTTATTCAAAGATTTGAAACTTATAATGCTTGATCGAGATAAAAAAAGAGGGAAGCATAGAATGGGAAGTTCATGAGTTAAAGAGAGCCACCCAAATTGGTTAGAAATTAGGAATATGGAAAATGACCTTCTCGAAAGCCTAATAGCCTGGAAGACACTTCACATCTTCAGACATCAACACAACATTTGAAGTCCTCTAGACACAAGCTACGCTTGGGATGACTCTCGGCAAGTGGGTTCAAAGACGCTCCTACCCAAGATACATGGGGCCCCTATTTTTTTCGAAAAAATCATATTTTTGAAAGAATAAATATTCTTTGCCCATTCATATAAGCATCTTGCATTGTTAAAAAATAAAAGATTTCTTGCATTACTCTTTATAGAGATTTAAAGTACAGAGACGTATGGCAAGTATCTACTTAGATCAAAAGTTTAAAGCCTTCAAGGGTATTCAATGAAATATCTGAGCTTAATAATAAGTGGGGCATTTGAGCTTCGATCGATGATAAAGTTATTTTCCCTTGAAAAGAGGAAAAAAGACGTCTACAAAAGACATTCAGCTCAAAAGTTTAAACTCTGCAAAGAATGAAGACAGTGAAATTTGGGGAGCAAACTTCTACTGAGGCAAATGTTAAACAAAAATGACTTCGAAGATTAAGTTGAACTAGAAGAAGGTCTTCTGCAAGTATTCCATACATGTTCATCATGAGGGTATACATGAAAGCATATGCATCGTTGCATCATCAAACATGTTCATACATCATAACATCTAGTTTTTCATAAAGCATTCAAACTTCAAGAATGCGACAAGAATTCTATGCATCTTTGCATCATCACAAAAGCATGCACATGCATGTCATTTGCATAAATACATTACTAACTTTGCACTTGTTATTCAAAGAAATTTTCTGAAATCAATCCTTTCATAAGGATAATTTTCTAAAAATATTAATTTCTTAATTCCATCATTTCATAAGGACATTTTTCTCAAAATAGGAATTTCTTAATTCCATCCTTTCATAAGGACGTTTTTCTCAAAACTAAAATTTCTTAATTCCATCCTTTCATAAGGATGTTTTTCTTAAAAATAAGATTTTCTTAATTTCATCCTTTCATAAGAACCTTTTTTTCTCTCAAAACAGAAATTTCTTAACTCCATACTTCCATAAGAATACTTTTTCCTAAAACACGAATTCCTTAATTCAATACTTTCACAATGATATATTTTTGAAAACAAAATTTCATAATTGGATATTTTCTCAAAGATCTTTTTTTAAATCAACTCCATCTTTATTTAAAGATATATAATCCTTTTTTAAAGGACGAATAATTTACAAGTCTGATATCCTCAATTAGAAAGGAGCAGATAGTTGTCAACAAATTCCAGTAACCTTGACATGAAAGAGTGGAACAAATATTATCTGGCGCCTTCAACCAAGAAGGAACAACGATCATTAACAAGATTCAACATCCTTGACACGAAGGAGTGGATCAACCAAATCATAACATTGAGCTCGAACCTTTCAATTTTGTAATTTTTAATTTATAACTCATTCTGACCAGACACTTTTTAACTTTTGCAGGTCCTATCTCACTCGTAACATGGTGTAGTAGATCAACAAATTATCTTCAGGATCCTACCTCTTTGTCAGTGTTACAGCTGGATCAAGTTTAGTAGACCATGCTTCTTCGCCAGTATTGCAGCTAGGTCAAATTTTCTCCAAGTATTGTATCGTTGTCAGATTCGTAGCAAGCCGAACTCATTTTGCTCCCCCCAATAGATCACCATAGTTTGAAGTTTTTATCTCTCTAACAGATCATCCCATCTTGAAAATTTTGCCTACAAGAGCGGCCGAGCAGATCAAGCGAAAGAAGAAGAGCTATGTCGAGAAGGAAGAAGCCCAATTAGACCAGACTAAATTGGTTCTCCTTTTAGTCTTTGCTCCATTGTCATTACACAATGATGAGCAAAGAGGAGTAGCTATGAATACACGTTTTTTTCCCGAGATCTATAGCTCAATTACAAAACAATACCTAGACCCAAATAAAATAACCCACACCCTCACCCAACATCCAAATTCCAAACCCATTACCTAATAGGCACAATACCCATTAACATAAACTAAACCTAATTAGAAACCCTAGCTGCAGCCCCTATTCAAGTCATCGCCGTCGTCGGTTCCCACGCCGTTGCCGGCACCAGCTAACCAAATCGGATAAAACCCTTAAGAATATAATAAACCCAAATATATATCCCCTGCCACCACCGCCCAAAACTCATTATCACTTATGGCCACCGCCCATAATCGTCCTCGTCACCTTGCTACGTGGTCAGACGAGCATCACCCTTCTCCTTATAAATTCAGCTTGAACTGGCAAAATAGGAATATTAGAGAAATTATTATGGGTGATATCGAACTAAAATACGCAAGAAAAACAACGGGATAAAAAAAACAGATCAAGGTAAAAATATAAAACCCTTCGATTTTGGTTAGATCTACATACTTATGGTGAGATATAGGGAAAACCGACCTTAGATCCGTAACCTAAAGCAAAAATCGAACCTAATCGATCATTTGCATGTTTCTCGAACACTGTTCGCAGATATTATCCATCGCCGGCGAACAGCGGCCCACGACGACACGCGACGACAGATCGTGGTCGACATCTAGGCTCTAAGCAGAGAGAATGGAGTGAGTTAAGAGAGTTTTTTTATTATCTAATGTAAAATGAATTTTTGGGGCAAAAAATAGATATTTAAAGGCAATCAAAACAACACCATTTTGGAGATGTGTAACCCGCGCATGGACTCGACTCGGAGGGAGGATCCACGCGTTTCTGATGAAAGGGTTAATTGCAACTTTGATCCTTCCACTTATGTATCCTTCACAGTTTCACCATTTAATTTGCGTTTTCTTGCAATTTCGTCCTTCATTTAATTTTTGTTTTATATATTATTTTTATTATCATTATTTAATATAAAATACTACTTTTATATTATTTTTATTACTAGTATTTGTTATTGTGTTATCATTATTATCATACTATACGTATTATTTTATACATACATGTATATATCCTGCATCATTTTTTTCGTTAAATTTTAAATTAAATGTTTTTCCTTATTAGTGATTACCGTGAAAAAAAATATAATTTTTAATTTTTAATTATAATTTTCAAAATAGATTCTCTTAATTCGAGAATCTAACGGAAATTATACCCCGAGTATAGGGGCGTAAATTTTTTCCGCATAAAAAATATTCTTAAATATTCTTTTAAATATTTTAAGAGATCACAAATTTTAAATTAAATTCGAATTCATAATTTCCATTGTTAGAACATTACGTAATCGACTATGTACCAATTTTGGCGTTGTGGGGGTGCTCACCCTTCCCCGCACGTAACCGACTCCCGAACTTATTTTTTTAGTTTCGCGGACCAAAACTCATTGTTTTAATAAAATTGACAAAAATATGTTTTATTAAAATGACCGGGTTTTCAGGTGATCCAATTTCACCTAAATTAAAAGATTGGTGGTGACTCTCATTCAAATTGAAAAGAATATTTTTTGTAGTAAAAAACGTCGAGCCCGCGCCGGGACCGTTATTACATCTTTGACACTTTAATACACATGACATATCTAACATAATTGGCTACTTGTTAGATATTTGATTTGTTTTTAACTATGTAATCTCATAATCCAACAAGTGATTCCATTGAAAATGGGTGATATTCAACCTAAGAGATTTAAATTTAATCAATTTTATTTAAAATATATGCGTTATCAAATAATTAAAAAATAAGAATAAATATTATATTATAATTCTATGTAATCCCGACTCTTGACATGGTTTTAGAGAAAACTCATAATCAATGATTGAAAGTTTGTTAATAAATTAATTACTTAATAAATAATATTTAATAGATTTCTCTCGAAAGAGTAGAAAGATGTAGAACTAATGTTTTGATATAATAATTGAAAAATGTTTTGGACTGATTTAAAAAATATTTAAAACATTTACAAAGTCCAAACAACTTGAAATTGTGTTTAGGAAGTTTTCAAAAGGGTTTTTAATGTGTTTCAAAGGCCAATTTATACAAACTAGTCCAGGTGTTTCGAAACACCTTAGGGCGTTTCGAAACAGGGGATTCCAGTAGCATATTCGTTTCGAAACGTGTTTCGAAACGGGCTTCCCCTGAACTTGATTTTTGCCCAGCGTTTCAAAACGAGATAGGCCGTTTCGATACGCCCATGTGGCAATGACCCCAACGGTCATAAACCCCAACGGCTATTTTCCCAACCAACTTTTAAATGCAGGCGTTTCGATACGGGACTATAGCGTTTCGATACGAGTTTCGAAACGGCCAGGAGGCGTTCCGAAACGGGCATGAGGCGTTCCGAAACGGCCAGGAGGCGTTCCGAAACGGATGCCCTGACAGACTGCAACGGCTCTTTCTACATTGAGAGTGTTTCGAAACGGCTTCGAGCGTTTCGAAACGGGGAGCTGCAGAATGCATTTATGGTGGGAATTAAAGTCCTCAACGGCTCCAATTTGATCCCAACGGCTAGTAACGGCTACAAACTCAATTGGGAGTATAAAAGGGACCTCCAAGCATCAAGAGAAGGCTAATGCTTCAATTGTCAATCAACAAATGATCAAGAATTGTCTTAGAGCCTAAAGTGTCAATTATTGTATAGACAAACACTAGTGAGCCAAAATTGTCAAATTTGCTCAAGTGTTTTAGGTTTTGGGTGAGTGCTAAATTGTGCAAACAAACACCTATTAGAGGGTTCAAGTTTGCTTTCTTGTTTCTCTTTGTAAAAGAGGGTTTGATCAAGGCTTTGGGTAGAAAGCTTGATCGGTGTAAAGGGTTTCCTCCTTGTCCTAGAAAAGGGGACGAATCAATTAGTGGAATTGGTTGAGAAATCCTTAGTGGGAAGCTAAGGTAGTGGATGTAGACCTTGGTTAGAAGGTTAAACCACTATAAATCATTGTGTCAATTTTCTTTCTAGCTTCCTAAACCCTTCCACCCAAAAATCCACCTCTCCACCACTTGGTGAGCATAATCGGTTGAACGAATCGAGCCCCACACAACTCAACAATTGGTATCAGAGCTTGGCTCAATCGAAGGGGATTCACATCCTATTGAGAAGATCCGGCAAGCTCGATCACTAGTTCATCAACCGGCTCAAATGGCACAATCAATCGACAAACCGCCTTTCTTTGACGGAGACCACTATGCCCATTGGAAGACAAAGATGAAATTCTTCTTGAAGTCAAGAGATTACAAGCTATGGGACATAGTTGAAGATGGTCCGTTCGTGCCTCAAAGAAGTAAAGCGGAGTGGAGTGCCGACGATCGCAAGAAGATGGAGCTAAATTGCAAAGCCTTGCACATTCTATTTTGTGCATTTGGTCCATCCATCTATGAGAAGATGTCTTCTTGTGAGAGTGCCAATGAGGTATGGGACAAGCTTGAAGTCACATACGAGGGGACAAATGAAGTCAAGGAGACCAAGATTGGGCTCCTAACCTTGGAGTATGAGAACTTCAAAATGGATCTGGAAGAGAACATCGAGAAGATGTTTGATAGGTTCTCCACCATCACCAACAGTCTTAAAGGTTTTGGAGAAGCCATCCCGGAAGAAAAGCTTGTTCGAAAGCTCATCTACTCACTTCCCGAGTCTTGGGACTCAAAGAGGACCGCCATCATCGAAGCCAAAAATTTGAAGACTTTGAAGCTTGATGAACTTATGGGGTCTCTTCTCACTCATCAAATTATGAAGAAGAACAAGGAAGAGGAGAAGAAAAGGGAAGAAATTAGAGCTATGGGAGAGAAGAAAATCAAAGGGCTTGGCATCAATGCTAGTGCCATGGCTCTCAAATCCTCCACTTGCCATCATGTCTACTCAAGTGAAGAGGAGGATGAAGAAGAAGAGATAGTTCATCTCTTCAAGAAGTGTGCCCCGTTCATGAAGAAAGCCTTGAGAGAGCTTGAACGAGAACCTAAGAGAAAGGAGAAGGCAAGCACTTCAAGCCATAAGAAGAAGGCACATTTGGCTACTTGGAGTGATGAGGACTCCACCGACGATGAACAAGCCAACCTTTGCCTTATGGCCATCGAAGAAGATTCAAGGGTAACTTCTAATTCATCTACTTCATGTTCTTATTCCTTTGATGAATTACAAGATGCCTATGACGATTTGGTTTTAGATTTTAAAAGCCACATTTTGAAAAACAAAAAATTGGTTTCAAAGTTAAAAATTCAAAATGATTTGTTTTCTAAAACCAAACTTGAACTTGAAGAGTTTGAATTAAAATGTTTTGATTTACAAAAATTGCTTCAAAATGTTCAAGAAGAAAAAGATTTGATTTCCAAAGAGCTTGAAAAGAAAAACAATTTTGGAAAATCAAATTTTTATGTTAGAAAATCTAGTGCCCCTAGATTTAAAAATGGTAAATGTTTTAGAAGTGTTTGGGTCCCAAAAGGACTAACCACTTCAATTAAAAAGGATGACATTGAAAAATGGATTCCAAAGGGGTCAAAAATTTGTGCTACTAATGTTCATGGATCCAAAGCAATTTGGATACCAAAAGTTACTTGATTGTCTTTTGCTAGGTGTGATGGAGATGTTCAACAAGTCAAACATTGAGGGGGAGCTCCATGCACACAAGGAAGAACACTTGAAGAAGGAAGGCTTCACATCCTACCTTGAGTTCAAGTGTTGGTAAAATTTCTAGTTGTTTTGTGCTTTCATTTGTTTATTTCTTAGTTTAAATTCAACCAGATGATCATTTATGATGGACTAACATTTCAATGATGCCTTGAGTAAGGGGGAGCCATTTTTAAACCAAATTCTTATTTTTGTCAAAGTTTTTACCTCCATTGTTATTTTGAACTTAATGTTTTAAATTCTTTTTGATATAACAAAAAGTGGGAGAAATGGTTTGAAAAATTGAATTTTCAAATGAATAAGGGGGAGTTTTATTTGAATTAAAATTTTTCAACTCTTATTCACATTTTTAAAGTTAAAGGGGGAGAATCCCAAACAATTTTTCAAGTGAGTTTTATTATATCAAAAAGGGGGAGATTGTAGAACTAATGTTTTGATATAATAATTGAAAAATGTTTTGGACTGATTTAAAAAATATTTAAAACATTTACAAAGTCCAAACAACTTGAAATTGTGTTTAGGAAGTTTTCAAAAGGGTTTTTAATGTGTTTCAAAGGCCAATTTATACAAACCAGTCCAGGTGTTTCGAAACACCTTAGGGCGTTTCGAAACATGGGATTTCAGTAGTATATTCGTTTCGAAACGTGTTTCGAAACGGGCTTCCCCTGGACTTGATTTTTGCCCAGCGTTTCGAAACGAGATAGGCCGTTTCGATACGCCCATGTGGCAATGACCCCAACGGTCATAAACCCCAACGACTATTTTCCCAACCAACTTTTAAATGCAGGCGTTTCGATACGGGACTATAGCGTTTCGATACGAGTTTCGAAACGGCCAGGAGGCGTTCCGAAACGGACATGAGGCGTTCCGAAACGGACATGAGGCGTTCCGAAACGGATGCCCTGACAGACTGCAACGGCTCTTTCTACATTGAGAGTGTTTCGAAACGACTTCGAGCGTTTCGAAACGGGGAGCTGCAGAATGCATTTATGGTGGGAATTAAAGTCCTCAACGGCTCCAATTTGATCCCAACGGCTAGTAACGGCTACAAACTCAATTGGGAGTATAAAAGGGACCTCCAAGCATCAAGAGAAGGCTAATGCTTCAATTGTCAATCAACAAATGATCAAGAATTGTCTTAGAGCCTAAAGTGTCAATTATTGTATAGACAAACACTAGTGAGCCAAAATTGTCAAATTTGCTCAAGTGTTTTAGGTTTTGGGTGAGTGCTAAATTGTGCAAACAAACACCTATTAGAGGGTTCAAGTTTGCTTTCTTGTTTCTCTTTGTAAAAGAGGGTTTGATCAAGGCTTTGGGTAGAAAGCTTGATCGGTGTAAAGGGTTTCCTCCTTGTCCTAGAAAAGGAGACGAATCAATTAGTGGAATTGGTTGAGAAATCCTTAGTGGGAAGCTAAGGTAGTGGATGTAGACCTTGGTTAGAAGGTTGAACCACTATAAATCATTGTGTCAATTTTCTTTCTAGCTTCCTAAACCCTTCCACCCAAAAATCCACCTCTCCACCACTTGGTGAGCATAATCGGTTGAACGAATCGAGCCCCACACAACTCAACAAAAGATCATTTAACACACAATTATGATAATTTTGAAATTTTAAGTTCAAAAATTTATATTTTACACGCGGGAAATTGTTTTAAATTCATGGGTTAATTACTGGAATAGTCACTTATATTTTCCTCCAGTACAGAGTTGGTCACCGATTTTGAAAAACGACCAGTAAGGTCACTTGCGTTTTCGGGGCCTAAACATTTGGTCACCCAGTCGTTTGTTGCTGTTAAACACTGACGAATTGCTGACCTGACAACGAAAAATAAGGGTAAATTACTGCAATGACCATTAAAGTTTATCTCATGTACATTTTTGCTCCCCCAATTTAAAAAAATAAACATTATAGTCACTAATAAAAATGTTTCTTTATAAGTTCACCCTTAAATTTTTAAAAAATCATTTTTCAACCCTAAAACTTTACAATAAATTAGTACAATAATATTATAAATGCTTAGATGAAAATTAAGTGCCCAAAGTATACCTTTTTAAACTTTGGTGCCCAAATTGCTCATATTTAATAACTAAACTTTCAAATTGCTCCTATTTTTTCACTCTAAATTATTTTTATTATTATAACATGTCATTTTTATTATTTTTAAATTAAAATTAATTTTAAAATAAAATTAGTTTTATTATTATTAAATTTAAAATATTTTAAAAAATATTAGTTTTTAAAATAATTTAGGTGTCTAAAGTATTTTTTTGTAAAAATTGGTGCTCAAAGTTTCTATAGGTACAATTTTAGGTGCCAGTTGTTAAATGGGTGTTAAAAAAATTGTCAACCAATCGGTGCTTGACATGTGACATTAATTTTATTTTTAAGGGAAAATACTCAGAGTTTTCAAATTATTATAAAATCTCAAAATTTTACAAACTTCACAAAACAATCCTTAAATCCATAAAAATTCCTAAACTTTCGTCGTCGACTACCGCCGCCAGTTGTCGTCGCTGACCGCACTCACTTGGTCGCCAGGTCAAGGCGACAATTTTCCCTAACAAGGCGTCGCTAGAAACGCCCAACGGTGTGCAGCCAAACGTCAAACGCGAACGTTGATTTCGTGTTTAACGTTTGGTTGCACGCCATTGGGCGTTTCTAACGACACTATGTTGGGAAAAATGATCGCCTTGGTCCGGCGACCAAGTGAGTGCGGTCAGCGACGATAACTGGCAGCGGAAGCGGCGACAATCGACGGCGGAAGTTTGAGAATTTTTAGAAATTTAGATATTGTTTTGTGAAGCTTGTCAAATTTTGAGATTTTATAATAATTTGAAAGTTATAAGTATTTTCCATTAAAAATTAATAAAATTAATGTCACGTGTCAAGTACCGATTGATTGACAATTTTTCTAACACTCATTTAACAGTCATACACCTAAAATTGGAACTATGGTAAATTTGGGCACCTATTTTTACAAAAAAAATACTTTAAACACCTAAATTATCTTAAGAAGTAATATTTTTAAAAATATATTTTTAATTTAATAATAATAATAATAATTTTATTTTATTTTAAAATTATTTTTAATTTAAAAATAATAAAAAATGACATGTCATGTTACAATAATATTAAAAACAATCCAGAGTGAAAAAATATGAGCAATTTGAAATTTTAGTTATTAAATAGGTGCAATTTGAGCACTTAAATTTAAAAGGGGTATACTTTGAGCACATATTTTTCATTTAAGCCTTTATAATATTATTATATTAATTGATTGTAAAGTTTTAGGGTTGAAAAATTACTTTTTAAAAATTCAAGGGTGAAATTATAAAGAAACATTTTCATTAGTGACTATAATGTTTATTTTTAAAATTGGGGAGCAAAAATGTACATGAGATAAACTTTAATGGTCATTGCAATAATTTACCCTTATTTTTTCGTTGCCAGGTCAGCAACAAACGACTGAGTGACCAAAAGTTTACGCCCCGAAAACATAAGTGACCTTACTGGTCGTTTTTCAAAATCGGTGACGAACTTTGTACTAAAAAAACATAAGTGACTATTCTAGTTAACCCTAAATTCATTCTGTTTTGAACTAATTCCGACTGCAATTAATCGAATTATACCGTTTATTTATTTATTTTTCAAAGAATTATACCGTTTATAACTAATTTGTTTTAAAAAAACAATTACTATTTCAAATCCGACTCCTACAAATATATATCAATAAATCTGGGAGCCGCCAAGTCAAAGAAAGATTACAAATAAAGGAATGGGATTTTAAAGTTTTAAACTTTTTCGTTTGATTAAGAAAAAGAAGAGAATCGGATAGAAAAAAAATGGTGCGAAGAGAAATTGAAGAACTAAGCGAAGAAGAAAGGAAAGCACTCAGAGGCAGCAAATTTGCTCCTCTCCCTCCTCCTTCCCTCTCGAAACCCAGGTTAGGGTTAGGGTTAGGGTTTTTCTTATTTTGATTTTTTTTTCATTTTTTTCTGAGTTGTAATTAGAATTGCAGATTGGCTCATCCGGGAGGACCTTTAACAACTAATAAAGCTGCTGCTTTGGCTAAATTCTTGGAAAGGAAACTCCAAGATCCCAATGGATTGAATTCAATCAATCCCCAACTTGTTGAATTGGCGGTCAACAACGCTAAAGCTACCGTCGTTCGAAGTACTTTTCTTTGGCTTTTTCCTCTCTACTTTTAAATTACTGTTTTTATATTTCCCATGATTTTTTTAGTATTTGCATGTAAGATTTGACCTATTTTTGTGCTGAATTTGACCCTGTTTTTGGCTTATTTTAAGTGTTAAATGGACTTTAAATTGCTTGGACTTGGATTTAGTTTTAATCATGTTTATCTATTTGTATGTGAAGAAAAAGCTGTTGGATTTGTTGATTTGAGGGGGGGAAATGGAAGAGTACAAAATGGGAATGCTTGAGCTCATAGGTCACAAAATCAAAATTTCTCAACTTTTATATGGAAATTCAGATGCCGTTTAGACTTGTGATAGTTTAGGAATCTGTGTTACTTGGAGTTGTGAGTTGTGATAGTCCAGGATTCGGGTATATGTTCAATACTAATACTCAAAATTCCCAAGTTTTTTTTTTACATATCTCGAGGGTCATAACTTCCTAGTCTTGTCCATATGTACTTTAGAAGGAAAAAATAGAAGTCCAGTAACATAGATGTCAACTTATATAGGTTCATCTTTAGAATGGTGAAGAATTGTAGTTGTTTGTATATGGTTATAAGATTTGCTTTAGAATGTTCAGCTTTTCTAAATTCCTTTAACATATTTAGAGGGTCATATCCCTATACTTGTGTACGTTATGTGTATGGGTTTATGAGATCTTCTTTGGAAACCGAACACTCGGTTTGTAATTCCTTTTCTTCTTTCTGATTTTCATTTTTATGTTCACCTGCAGGTGGGGCTTCGAGTTCAGGGACTAGGGTTCGACATGTAGATTCCTTCGGTGACCCTGAGGTACTTCGATCCTGCCCTTTTCTAATTGTTACATGCAAAACTCTCGAGTTGTTTTTTGCTTCTCACTTCGTTATCGGTCTATCGATTTCACAGGACTTTTCGGAAGAAGCTAAGTCAGAAATTCCGGAACCAAAAAAGGATAAGATCAAAAACAAGAAGAAAAAGAAGAAGAATAAGAAGAACAAAATGAAGAAGGTTGCCTTTGTTTTTTAAGTGTCATATCCATGTTTTGCTAGCCTTATTTTTTATATTCGACTATTAACAGATCAAATGACATGCTTTTGCTGTTGCAGGTGGCAAATGAGATCGAATGTTCATTGAAAAGACCTAAAAAGAAGGTCAAACTATGATCAAATTAATGCTTTAATGGTGGCTTTAATATTCGAAAACAAAGAGTTATATGATTTAAACACCGGGGGATCATCGGAGAAGAACAACAAAGGATCATTGAAGAAGTTGCAAAGGTCTGTTGGGAAGGGTTTGGTTTCTTTAGACAGTAAGCCTTCAAAAACAACCTTGAAAATTAGAGGGTGGTTATGTTGTTTTAAGACAAATATACTTTCTTGTGTTCTTTGTTCTTACACATTAACTCAATGGTTTCATTTTGACACACATTGAATCTCTATTGTTTTCTTGGTTGAAATGGTGAAATGAAATGAGTTTCTAAAGGCATATATAGTAGTGTTTTAATCTACTTGTGAAGTTTTTCAACTCGATTGGTTGCGGAGAATAAGTTGTTGACCCTTCAAATTTTCGAATTTAATTATTTTAGCCTTTAAATTTTTATTGTGTCTCTTTTAATATTTAAAGTTTTTTTTTTGTCAAATTGACCCAAATGTGACTAAATAAGAAGAGATAGTTAAACTGATATCAACTATTTTATCCTTGTTGAACTGTTAATATGATCTATTTTGTCATCTTCATTCACGACATCAAGAAATTTAAAAAATATCTAAAATTGTTAAATAAATATATATATATATATATATATATATATATATATATATATATATATATATATATATATATATATATATATATATGCAAATACTCCAATAAGGACAATATAATTATTTTTCAAAAAATGATAAAATTGTTAGCTTAATAATAATATTATATTCCAACATATTTGGATTAATTTGATAAATAAAAAAATAGAGCTAAAATAGACGGTAAAAAGTAGGGATATGTATTTCACCGGATCCGATCGGCCTGACCCAACCCGAACGAGTGGTTTTTCTTTTTGTAAAAATGTCGGGTTTAAGTCGGGTTAAAGTTTTATTACGGATGGGATTGGGACTAATAGTTTAATTTTCTTTTATATTTTTTAAGGATATTTTTGCAATAATGCACCATATTTATATTTTTATAATGAGGTCTTAAAATTGTTTTTAAGTTGTGCTCCTAAAATTAATTTTTTTAGAGTTAGGTCCCTATTTTTTTAACAGATTGAGTTGGTTTGGTTTAGGGATTTTAAGAATATGGTCGTGTTGGGCTCCAATTTAAGATAATTATTTTCAGATCAAGTTTAGATTAACTAAAATCCGATCCAATCCGCGTCCATCTCAATAAAGAAAAGTTAAGAGTTGAAATGAATAAACTAAAGCGCATTTTGCCAATAGGTTTTAATCCCCGGATAGGAATCGGATAAAGAGACCCGAAAGATTTTCGGGTCGATCCGAGAGGTCGTCTCCATAAAACAGAAGTTCAAAAGTTGGAGCCTTTGGGTTTACTCTAATGAACCCTTGAATGACCAGTCTCGCCGGCGTTTCAAGATTCAAAGTTGAAAGCTTTTCTGGGTAAGTTTCCCGCTTTCTTTTTGTTGCGTTTGAAAAATGTTTAATCCTCGTAGTAACAAAAACATCACTAATTTCCTCAATCTCTTGCCCGTTGTCACAAACAATCCCTGCTCGAACAACCCATCACTGTTCTTCACAGTTCGATTCATCTCAAAAACCCCTTCCGACCAGTCTATACATTTCACCATCTCTTACCTCAAAGACAAACTCGGATTCTCGCCGGAATCCGCTCTGAAACTCTCCAAGTACGTCAATTTCAAAACCCCAAAAAACCCAGATTCCGTCCTCACGTTCTTCGATCAACACGGGTTCTCCAAGACCCAAATCCGACAAATCATCAAAACCCGACCGAACTTGCTCTGTTCCGATGTCGAGAAAACCCTTTTGCCCAAAATCCGGTTCTTTCAATCCAAAGGTATCCCGGACCCTGAAATCTCCAAGCTTTTCTTTTACAACGCCAGGCTTTTTGCTCGTAGCATGGAGAAACATGTAATCCCTTGTTTCGATCAACTTAGCGGTCTCCTTCGATCTGAATTTAAGGCCACCGTAGCTATCCGGAGGAACCCGTATCTAATGGTATGTAAGTTAGATGCTTATATGTTGCCTAATATCAAGACTTTGATAGACAATGGTGTGCCTGAATCGAATATCGCATCAATGTTTAATTACCATCCGGCGTCTTTTATTATGCTGCCGGATCGGTTTAAGGATGTTGTTAAACAAGTTAAGGAATTGGGGTTTGATCCTTCCATGTTCAAGTTCATTCATGCTGTTATCATGTTTAGAAAAGTGAGTAAACCTGCGATGGAGAGTAAGTTTGATGCTTTTAAGAAATGGGGTTTATCCGAAGAAGAGATTTGGGAAGCTTTTCGGAAATATCCCGGAGTTTTGGAAGCTTCGAAAGAGAAGATCACTGCAATTATGGATTTCCTAGTGAACGAAATGGGGTTACAGACTTCGACCATTGCTTTTCACCCGACTATTTTCGCCAGGAGCTTGGAGAAACGGATCGTCCCAAGGGGGTTGTTTGCTCTGGATTTGTTGTCAAAAGGTTTGATTAGGGACTTGAGTTTTTCAACCTTTTTTCCGACTTCGGAAAAGGCATTTATTCAGTTTATCAACCAGTACAAAGACAATGCTCCGGAGCTGTTGAAGCTGTACGAAGAAAAACTCAAATTCGCGGTTGGAGGCAAATATAAGATCGAATCGGTAAGAGGCAAGCATAATATCAAATCAAAGTGGTTTTAGAACATAACCTTATTAGATAGATCCAGTTTTTTTATTTATTATCGGATTCTTTCTTGTATGATCCAGGTGAAACTTTGCAGGGCCTGGTTTTATGTGGTTTAATCGTTAAACTATCTCAAAAATGCAGCTGTTAAATGAGTTTCAGTTGCAGAGGTTATCTATCTGTTTGGTTTATTTATTATTACGGCAAGGGATTTAGCTCAAATGATGTTCTTTTTCATGCTCTGCAACTCTTTTTAAGTCTTGCTGTTTCTGCTCTACCTTGGAATACGACAACCAGGACATAATATGTAAACTTTGAGGACTAAATACGTTATTTTTCCAATTCAAAACACAGTCATATATATTCCGTTATTGACTAATTATGTTACTTTTCCAATTCAAGAAACGATCCTATCATCTTTTGTCATCGACTTAATGGAAATGTAAAAAAAAATAGATAAAGATCAATAATTTGAGTGACTGTTTTGTAAGTTTTGATAATTGAGTGACCAAAATAGAAAAACACTAATAGTGACAGTCTACGCAATTTATTTGTTTTTGATTATTTTTAAATCTTTTAAAAAATACAGTAAAAAAGTTAGAAAATTTTTAAGGTGAGACTAAAATGCGGTTCTACATAAATTTTAAGTCTATGAAATTATCGTAAAACTTTTCAAGTAAATAGTGTATATATTTTTAAAATATATAAAAAATTAATGATATAAAATGAAGATAAATGAATAATTTTATTTAAAAATACTTTTAAAACAAGTAAAGAGTTTAAAAGTTTATTTTTTGTTGAAAATTATTTTTAGCCAGAAAAGTTACACCTCAAAAATACTTTTTGACAAGCTTATTCTGCGTGGTTTAATTAATTATTTAGAGGTTATTTATCTAGTGATTTATTATTATTTATTTAACATTAATAAATGTTTTTGATATATAACTCCAATCAATTGGATCTATACAAAAGAAAAAGATATTGCTAGTTTGATCCCAATATTCCACAAGCAATTCACATCGAAATTTACGAAATGTCAAAACTTATACAAGTATCTTAAAACATGATTACTATACGCGGGAATACACGAAAATACGATACGAATACATGAATTGTCGAGCTCTAGTTTTTACTTGGTTAATTTGATAATAATTGGTACAAGTATCGTTTTTTATTCATATTAAAAGGGTCAAAAAAGGACTAAATAGAATTGGATAAGAGGAGTGTTGAGAGTTTGTACAACAACAATGGAGGAATTACAACATACCTGGTTTTCATGTAGGGACTAATGCCAATATCTGGTTCCTAATGATTCCCATACATTTCTGTATCTCTGTGTAAATTGGTAGATTCTGTGAACAAAATGGCTTCAAACTTGTAACGGCTGAATCTAGCACTTCCGCAACATCTCCCGGCGGAAACTGTCGTTCTGTACATTTCTGCATTTTTTAGGGGATGGTCGGAATCGGATTTTAGATTGACAAACAATTAGAGATTAAAATATCATGGCAGTCTCTGTACTAGTCTAATAATGTTTCTCGTATTAAAGCATGCTTTGTCAGATTTAACTGCAATCAGATTATAAAAAACCTACCATCCATTCAGATTTACCTGTATCATGAGCAAGGTGGCTACACAATGTGAGATAAGGTCGGAAGGGATCCTGAGTTCGTCTTGGTCGGACGAATTTTGCAGCTTCATCTCAGGTATATGACTCGTTGTGAATGGATATGACGGATGATCGTGACTGCGGATTGAATCTGTTGGGGCAGCAGACCTCGGCACAGGCATGCTAAACTCGTCCAATGAAAGCTGGTTATTTACAAAATCTATGGCCTCCTCAATCTTCTCAATGCTTTTCCCCCCTTTTCGCAAAGATGACGTAGCCTAAGATAGTAATCAAAGTTTTGATCAGAACATGTAATCGTACGAATGCAACGAAAACATTCTACTAAAATAGAGGTATGCTCTACAACCAAAATTATGTACACATTTATATGGTTTACAACTCTGAGAAATGCTATCTCATACGGTTTAACTCGAGGACTGCTATGGCCTTGTATTTTACTTTGGGCTTTTTCACCTATGGCTCATTGGTTTTAGACAGATGCTTTGATGTATATATAAAAGACGATACATAAAGTTCGAATGATATGGACAATATTCAAAATGCTTGGAAGCTAAGAACGGGCAAAGAGTTTAGACTCAAACAAAGTGGATATATAACAGTTTGATGCCCTTTTTTACCTGCATAGCTGCATCAACCATTGACCGAGCTTTCCTTTTTGAACTTTCAACAATTTCAGCCACATGGGATACAGATTCTTGGACATGATGCATAGCATGATCCAAAGAGCTCAACTGAGAGCCCTGCTCACCGATTTTAGCCAAGGGCTTCAGCAACTTACCCGAGGAGGCCCCTTGATATGTATTACGTTGCCTCAAGCAAAACAGAGCAGAAGAAACCTGCATGTGGAAGTTGGGATAAAATGGTAAATGAAAATAGTGTAGAGATTTAAAGGAAAAAGGCTTTATCGGCGTCTCATGCCTGTTCATTGATTTCATTTAACTGTAAGAGAACAGCAGCATATTGCTTCTTGAAAGAATCTGAATCCTTTAGGTAGTTGTCTCCACCTTTCTGGTTTTCCAACACCTCATCATTCATACGTCGCAGCTCAGACACAACGGCCTCCTGCAAATGCTAAGACAACCTTAAGTTCACTTCTCTCACATTACTGAACAAAATGATTTGAACAAGATTCTATGTCGGTCTCAGATAAATACATTAGACATGGAACACAAATTATGCAGCTCGACACAACATTGATGCCCCAACATCGCAAAAAAAAAAAAAGAACACCAATTTTGGAGGTAAGATACATTAAAGTAACATTTTATAGAAAGAGTCGAAACAACAAGGGAAAAGCAACCTTTTTGTCAAGAGCACGAGTCAACTGAGAAAGAGCTTCAACATCAGCTTCCCTAGCCTGAACCAGCGACAGAGCAGAAGGCTGAAAATTCATTGCTTGTTGACTATAAACAGTTTCAGTAGGCCCAATTTTAAGTTGTAAATTAGGACTTGATGAATCAACCTGGCCAAAGCAATTTATCATCACATTAGATAACAGTTTTTTTCTGATTCTATATTGTTTTGTATATCAAAACTTTTAGCTATAATCAACCTATAATTGATTTTATTTGATATCCATGAAATGAGATCTATTTTGAAGTCATAACTTACCTTAACTGGCTGTGACAGATTTCCAACACCAAAAGTTGATGGGGAAGTACGAGAGGGACTATTAGCATTCTCCAGGTTATCACATTGCGTAAATTTGATGTTCTCTTCCATCTTGCGTTCTTTTGACTGCCCATTCATTTTGAGCTCATTGTAGTTCTCAACAAATTTACGGATGGCAGCATTTTGTCTTAAAAGGGAAGCAGGCAAATTTTCCAAAGGATTTAATGGCATACAATCAATATCCTACAACAGAAAACATTATACTCGTAAAAGTTGATAGGAAAGGAGGACAAAAGTAAAATGGGAACAAGCTAAGTAAATTTAGTAAATGGGAGAGAATTATATATTAAACACAAATAACCAAACAGGTATAAGTACAACAACTTGTGTCTTTAGACAGAAAAGATCCAAGGAACCTCCCAAAGCCTCAGCCTGTCATTAATCCATCAGACTGAGGCCGTAATGACAATAATCTACATAAGCAGTTAAGCGAAATGAACATGCAGCTATCATATATGAAGCAACCCTATAAAATAAGAAGTTACCATGACAAATTCCACTCCTAGCTCAGGGTTGTCAAACTGAATTTGGTATCTACTATAATCAACAGTTGACACACTTCCATCATGAATCTCCCAAGTTTTTGGATGAATGGCAATGACACGTTGTCCAACCAATAGAGGTCGAGCTAAATCAGTTGGAAGTCCTTCACCAATTCCGGCACGGAGTTCAGCATAATGCCTTCTAACCGATTCCCGGTATTGATTAAGCTTCTCCCTTTCTTCTTTTAAAAATTGCTCAGAAAATCGCCGTGGTTTGCCGAGGGAACTGCATCAAGGTTATATTGTATAAGTAGAGCTCCACAACGTAAAACCTTACAAAGATTCAAAAGTAGAAAGTTATACCTTCGTATTACGCCCCATTCAACACGAGTTAATCTAGGAATATGACCTAATCCTACATGATCCAAATACTCCACAAACTCCCGTTTAGCAAACCATGGGTAATCAATTGTGCTATAGAACCATTCAAAGATACACCATCTCCGTGTTAGGTATGAATTTAGGAAGTTACAAAGCTTTACCTGTCATACAGAATACACATAAACATGAAGAAAAAACCCAATATATAGAAACTCAAGTTCACAGTAGTTGAAGTAAATAGTGTTACCTTCAGATTGGGTGCTCTGTCATGGAATGACGTGACTGGCACACTAATTTTGCCCTTTACAATATTATCAAAGGACTTTATATCCTTCCTGATTGCTGGTTTCTGTGCATCCATCTTTCGCTTACTCCTGACTTTTGTTGGTAGGTTGACCTGGTTAACAGATGAAACCTGTATAGTAGATGGAGCGGAATTGTTCATGTCCCTCCCTTGACCCGTACTGGAGGATGCATGCTCTGGAGGTCTCATAGATTTCCCTTGCTTAGGATGTCCAATATTATTAGACCGTTTACCTTTGCTCGGAAGATTCTTTACCTCATCGGAAGCCTAAAAATGCAGACAAAAATAGCAATATCAACAAACAGTAATAAGTGATGAACGGAAGAACATGAACCTATAGCATATAAATTTATGAGTTTTTCTATGCAAACAAATTGGTAGATATTTAACATACAAAGAAGACCTCAAATGCAATGGTTCAAGAGGGAGGGAAAAAACAATTACTAAACAGGCTAGACATCTATACCAACATAGAGTGAGTACCCTTGGCAAACCCACAACTCAGTTGAAATTAAACTGAGCTGATCATTTACTTATTTCATAAATTTAGGTCTAAAATAGGCATTCTTCCTAAATGGTCTCCATCATCAACTCAAAACATTACCAATTTATTCATTTCCCCCAGGCTGCATGTTGAACGAACTATTCCTTTCCAATTTATCCCCCCATTATCTTCACTTCATAAAAGACTTATTTAATACTTCTCATAGCGTTCACTTGTAACATTTATAATTATATTTCTTATTATGTTTTCCATTCAAACTCAAGCTTTAGGCGCCACATATATTCACAACAAAAAGGCAAGACGTTTAAACATGCACCAGTTCAACACATACTCTCAGAATTAAGAAGGCTTAATTAGTAAAATGCGCATCAAACATTCCGTGGAAGAAAAGTATCTTAAGATTTCATCATATCAATTAGGGAACTGAACTGAAATTTTACATTAAAGTTTAGATCTTGTTTATGAGCCACCTTAACTCTTTGAAGCTGAACAAGTGAAAAATACAAACCTCGATGTTTGGAGATTCACCCAACTGAGAATCAGCATCATTTTCATCTTTTGGAATCAGCAACTAGAGAGCAAGTAGCATATGGTCATTGTTTCATGTTATAAACCCAATGGAATATTATTTTTCAAAACAAAACCAATAAAAAATAAAGGATTTACCTACAAAAAATAATAACAACCAAACAGATAGCATCAACTCTTACTTTATAAGGTGAGGATTTCTGTCTTCTTTTCCGCACTCCAACATTACCCAGATGTGTTTCCTCCTTTGCTTCTGGAATAGCATGAACATCATGACCAAAAAGTTTTCCACGTCTAGATGTTTTGGAGGCATTGCCTTTCGCTCCAGGAACAGGATGATTTCCTTTCAGTTTAGTCTTCTCAACTTCATTCTTCTCTTCCTTAAACTGCACAGATGACTCTGACACGAAAAGAAAAAAAAAACAGGTGGGATATGACACATTACATAAACACGTCCAGACAGAGAGATCTTCAAAAGTTCGAGTCATCAAGAAGGGACTTATGGTGGTAATTCAAGCTAGAGAGAACAAATGGAATTCTTATGTTCAAAATTCGAATAGGTTTTTATATTTTTCTAAGATTGCAAACTTGGACTTAACAAAAAGATTATCTGGAGAATGAAAATGCCATTTAAAAATCTTACTTGAGTCACACCTATAACCCTGGAAGATAAAATACGTTTTGGGCACAAGATACTGCTTATAAATGACCCAAAATATTTTGACCACTCAAACCTTCTAAGTTCTAACATTTCTCTTGCAGGTATTGTTTAATTACATTACTCATTACTCACTTCAATTCAGATCTATAAAGTATGACAGCTGAATCTGGCAAAAACAAGGTAGCACTCAGGCTTACTAAATAGACAGAACTTGCAAACTTGGTATTGTCTAGCTGTTAGCTATAAAGGTTGTCACATGCATAGAAATAACGGAACAAGGCGACACATTGTAAATCCAATCTAATAGCTTGATGTTTCATTAGTTGCATTGATTGTCGGTTGTTTGGCTAAACTACAAGGCCCATGCACCTTAAAGGAAAGATAAACAAAAATGATAAGATCTAGCAAAGAGAAACAAGCCAGCTTCTGCAACAGTAAATCCTATAATAATATATATTCAAAAGTTTCTGTTTATTGGTCTGTATCTTACCGGTGTCGGGAGCAGTCTCTGGCATCATCAAGGACAGATCTGCTAGAGTTTGCAGGGCATCGAAGGAAGTGTCTTCAACTACAATATAAAACAAAATAAGAGTCAAACACAATTCATAACACAAGACATAGACAGAGTTCCAAAGATTAAAGTAAATGGTAAGGTTAAAGTCAAAGCTCACTCAAATAAATTCACAAAGAGAAGCTGGGGAAAATGATCAAGCATGATTAATAGTCTAACAAGATTTTGACAAAATTATCTTTGAATTTTGCAAGGAAAACAATGTGGAACTGGGTGTAGAAAATTCTTGTTCTGAGAAACAAGAATTTGAGAAAATTATTTTTCTGAGAGAGACAAGCCAAAAATTCAATCTCCAGATTACACAGGTACAAGAAGCATAACCATACTTAAAAAATAAGCTATAACCAAAGAAAATGTATCCAACATCATTGGATTACCAATTACCTTAGATAAAGTAGTGTTTGCAGATAAAAGTCGAGACACGGAAGGAAAAAGAAAAGGAATTGAAAGCGGGGAAAGAATACTTTTCTTAAAGGCAAAAACTATCACACCTTCAAACAACACCTTTTTACTTCTTTTCCTTGGACCCTTAATCAAGGCTCTAGAAGTTTTGGTATCTGCAACCTCAGCATCAAACTTTCCCTTGAAATCACATAATTGTTGTCCTTCTTCCGTCCCACTACAGGCTTCTTTTGTGTCTTCCAAATGGTTGTTTACACTTTCCTCAACCTCTGGCTTCCTTCTAAGGTATTTTTTACCCTTCTGTTGAACTTCAACAGTACCAGGGCCTTCTATAATCCTTGAATAGTTTTTGTCTCTAGCATAATCTGCATTGTCTGCTTCCGTGCTTCCTAAGCTTAATTCACAAGCATCCCCATCCACTTCACTACCATGAATCTTGGCACTAGTAGTTTCTGAGTCAGCAATCTGAAGAAAGAAATCAGTTAACCTCAAAATGTAAAAAAGTAGTGAGGAAAGCATTCAGCACATCAAATAAAAATTTATTACCATCCTTTCATTGTTGATGACAGGTGATGGTGTCTCTGCTTTTCTATTTGGTGTCCGAGAAACTTGGGGAGAGCCACCTCTTTGTGAAGCCTCTGTCAATGCTAGTGCTACCTCATGAGCAACATCATCATCAACAGAATCCACCTTTAGTTTCATTCCCTGCCTAATAGGTGAAAAATACCTTTCCCCTTTGTTTTTGTCATGAGAAAAAGAAATAGGAACACGGGGAGTCCTTTTTCCAACAGCACGAGGCCTACTTTCTGAATTGATTGAAGAAAACAAGTAAAAACTACTAGGAAGAAACAAGTACAGCAGTCTAACATTAAGAGCTTAAATTTCAATGCATTATAAATTTATATCCATTGCTGAAAAAGTAGAGCTTTAATACACTAGCCTAATTTCTACTTCTAAGTCCAAAACGCAAATACCACCTCAAACCCTCAATGTATATGTAAAACATTTATACATAGGAAGACTAGAAATAGAGTGAGATAGAGATCTTACCAGAACGTCGCCTCTTCAACAGTGACATGCAACTTGATGCAGATGAATGAAATTGCAATAGATCTGGAAGTGGCTTATCTAAACTTTTAGAAGGTTGGTCTCGAAGTTTTCCCCTGCTACGCTTCTGAGGTTTCCGAGAAACTCCCATGCCCTCATTGCTTTCTTGTTCACTGTCACTTCCTCCCTGCCATCTCACAATCCAGTAACTTCAGTTCCATAAAAGTCATAGCAAAAAACTTATACCTTAAAAAGATGATATTTCCTAACTTCAGTTCCATAATCGGTTGCATTTCATAGATGCATCCATGCTCCATTGATAGAATCCAAAACACCAGACCGTAAAGTACAATACAGTCAACTAAAGAGCTGGACAAGTATACCTTTGGGCAATAAGGAACTATACCAATGTCCCAAAGGTGACAGGAAGAGGCTTAAATAGTCATAGTTGCAGAGTATGGGTGCAAATCTAATGAAAAACTTCAGATCCATGCAAATTCTAAATAACCACACCAGATTAAATTAGACACTCACCACCATAACAGAATAGTGATCTGTCATCATTGCTATCAGTCCAACCACCGAAGCAGTGCCCTCAGGAAGAGATAAGTAGGCCTGAAAATATGGTGAAATTTCTATTCTTGAGTTTACCTTAAAAACATCCAAGCACCTTCATGATATTGTCAGTCACACATGATTAAGATGAAAAGAGCATTCCTTCATTAGAAGATGATAATAATATGATTAAAATAGAAAAATATGTGTCAAATATGATTTGTAACTTCAGTATTTGTGTTGCAAGAGAATGCTTATTGATGATGACTCAATGGCAACATGGAAAAGCTAATGCAATTCAAATGTCTTGTACGTGAGTGCCATAAAGGGAAATGAAAGAAATCAATATTGTTCAAAAGAGTACAGGCATTAGGCAAAGGAGTTCCACAAAATAAAGAAAAATATACACACGAGTATTATTATACTAAAACCATGCTTACCCTGTTCATAGTGTAAAGTGCCTCCACCATTTCCATGGATCGATTGCGTATCATAGTAGCAACCTAGAAAATCAAAAAAAAGAAAAAGCAGAAATGGTAAAACAACAACCAAAAGCCAGATGTCCCAACTACATGACCATAAAAGCAACTATATTAAAGTAGATTTTTAAATTTTATAAATACGTACACACACACACACGTATAGAAAATTAGAGTAGCAATACCTAGAACACGGGCCATCTAAACAAAGTTTAATCACAAGTCAACAAACAATATAGAAACCCAGAATATTAATCACAACTAACCTTCTTCCAGTCTTTTCCATACTTACGATATGCTTCATAGAAACGCCCAAGCTCTTCTTTGGTCCATTGAGGCCCTAACATGTCAGATAACTTCCTTTTCTGCACATAAGACATTAACATCATAAAAATAATTTATGCCAGAATAAAATTTTTCACAAGTCATTTTTTATTATGTGTAGAAAGATCTCAACAAAATATTAAAGAGATATATTGACATGCAAAGGAAACCTCTTCCTTTTATTTTCCTCGGCACTTGGTTATGGTTATTCTCTGATTTTCTAAATCCCATCTAGCAATGGTACCGGATCTATAGAAACTAGACATAAAGGAAATTTGAACTGCAAACCTCACAGTGGCAACTCTTAAATTTCTAGTTAGAGGTTGATTCTTCTACGAACAATACTTCATAGTTCATACTTGATTACATCTTAACACAACAACTTAGTCAAACCCTCGTTATACTCAAAACTAATTTAAAGTTTACTACCAAATGAGCTTAAATCTAAATACATAAAAGGTGTAAACTCATCAAGGTCGACCAGGAATAAATAAACTAAATCCAAAACTGATTACAAAAAGTCTCAAAGAAAACAACTCCAAGAACAGTATATAGTAAAAAATGTAAGCAAACAATAGAAGAATGAGCAAAAAATCTTAACCCATATAACCTAACGAAATGAAAGAATAGAAAATAAAGAGATAAATGCATCAAAACCAAAATTATTGAAAAACTAATCAAGAACTCACCCGTTTCCCACTTCTCTTAGAACTACTATCTCCATCTTTACTAGAAGCAACTTCATTAACATAAGAAAACCTCTTATTTACACTTTTAGATTTCCTAGACGGAGCCATGCTGAACTTCCTCAACTACCTGAAACATAGTCACAAATCGAAACACCAAATTATTGAATCAAATTCCAGAATCGAAATAAGAAGTTCATCTCAATCAATTTTTCTCCACAAAAAATAAAGAATAAAAAGGAAAAGGAAAGATCGTAAATAAAATATTCAACAGGAATTTCAAATTTAACCTCACAAAAATTTCACTTCTAGCTATAGAAAGAGAAGCGCAGGAAAAGAAAAAAACTCAAGCTTTGTCAAAAACGAAGAATCCATAATCTTCGAAGTCAAGATCAATAAACAACAAAATTACAGAAGAAGAAAGTACTAGAGATCAGGTCATCTACGTTTACTTAATCAAAGTACCACCACGATTAAGTGATGTTTGGTTCATAGGTTGCCGAGAAAGCAAAAGGAAAATTAGCAGTTCAAAAAACAAAAAGCTTTCACTAGTGACACACAAAAAAGCTCACTCGATTCACAGTCAAATTACTTCAATTAAAACACCAATTTTTAAAAAATAATTGCTTCTTTAGAAAACCGAATCGAGAAGAAGAAATCGAAGTAAACTAAATGAAAATAATTTCAGAATACGGAAACGAAAAAGCTTACCAAGTACCGATCGAGAACATTGAGGAAAAATATACGTATGTGAAGAAGATGAAGAAGCGATCAAGTAAAACGCGAGCTTCTTCTCCGATGAGCAATTGTTTTTTATTCTAATTTCCCCTCTTAATTTTGAGCTTTTTGATTGGGATTTGAAGATTGAATGCGGAAGCAGATAGAGAAGAAAAATGGGGGAATTTAGGTATATAACCGCGAAACTTTAAAATAAAAATTAAAAAGAAAAAGGGAAACTTCTCGGTTTAGTGTTATTTCTTGAACTTAAAAAAAATCCAATTAAGTCCCTAAATATGTTTTTCTCAAGAAATTAAATCAATTAAACCCTTGAATCAATACATTGAATCAATGAAGTCTTTTGATTAATTTTAACCATTAAATTTTAATAATTTTTTAAATATGTTGGTGCAGTCCATGGTATTAAAGTGCCTCGACTTGACATTTCAAATAAATTATTTTATTTAAAAATTCTTTAAAATTTTTAAATTTTCTATAAAATACTAATATTTTTAACTATATACAGAGAGAAGAAATCTGTAAATGCAACACTATAGAACTATAGTGTATCATGTGTCATTAATATTTAAAGAAAAAATAATCGATATTTAATGATCAAAATTGGTTTAAGGGTTTAATTGATTCAATTTCTTGGTTCAAAAGCTTAATTGATTCAATTTCTTGATTTAAGAACTTAATTGATTCAATTTTTTAGTTCAGTGACTTATTTGATTCATATTTTTTGTTTAATAGCTTAATTGAATGAAACTAAGTTCAAAAACTTTTTACCCTTAAACCTTGTTTTTTTATGAATTGTTAAATTGAAGCTGGGACGTTTAAAATATTCATATGAAAAGTACTTGTATTTTGTAGCGTGGTTAGATTTTTTTGGCATTCTCACTTTTTTGGGAAAATATGTTTGTTTGTAGTTTCAAATATAAAAATGTAACTTAAAAGTTGCATTAAATTACACTTTTGTAATAAATTAGTTATGTTTTGACTTGCATTAAATCTTGCTTATTTCATCTAGTTGCTAGTTTAGTTTTTTAGATTTCAATATTTATAATTTTTAAAAAATTTGTGTATTTTTTATTATTTTATATCTAAGGTAATACTTCTTCGGAGTAGTTTCAGTATCATTTTTGTTGGACATGTATAATTTGTAGTACCTTATCTAGTCTGTAAATCTATATATGTATGCGGTTTTTTGTACTCTTAGTTTTAGAGTTTTATTTTGACTAATCCAAATCGACTTGTATATGTACACTTAGTTTTGATGGGTGAGTCTTCTAACAGAAATTTTCTACATATACAAAGCCTCGAACTCAAAATCTGCTTAAGTGATACTATATTACTTACCAATTAGACCAACCCTAACTAGTTGTATACATATACGGTTTAAACCGTGAAACTTTACCTTTTTTCAAATTGTTTTTATTGTTGAGCTTTTTTTTTAATTTATTTCGAGTTTTTTGATATCTCTTCGTCTTATGTTTAAAATGAAGTTTTTGATTCAAGTGTGACACTCTTTGATCTGTCGAATATTTAGGGCCAGATTTGGAGTGCTATAACATACTTTACCCCTATATTTTTTTATTATAATCCCCTCGACTCGGCCTAGCCGTCAGACCGCATCGAATAAGTTATACGGGGAAAACTGAAGCGAAACCCGTTAAGGCTCCACTCCGATTAGCAACCCTAGAAAATTTTTTTAAAGTTATCTTATCTAGATGCATTAATTATATCCTATGTGAGAGGACACGCAGCAGAAAACACACATGGATACAAAACAAGCAAAACAAACAATTATGATAACCCTTTTTAAGTTTTACAACATGTCGTATCGATACGCTAAAGGACCGTATCGATACGCTTGTACTTGATCAACACCCCAAGTCAAGCCAAAGGGAAACCGTATCGATACTCACAAGGATGGTATCGATACGCCTTCAACGGTCAACTTCCCTTGGTCAACTACGAAGACCGTACCGATACACCCGGGACCCGTACCGATACGCCAAAATCTCGTCAATTTCTCAGATTTTTAGAGAGCATTTTGGGTATCGATATGCCCCCACGTACCAGTACGCCTTGCCCAAAACAAGGGACCGTATCGATACCACTCTTGAGCGTATCGATACGCCCTGCGCATATCAACTAGTTTTAGCTGTCAAAAAACACAAGGGATCCAACACAAAAGGCATATATCAAACATCTAAGCAACATACAATCACACATATAACACAAGGCATCCATGGATCCACATATAAAGCAACATAAACACATAACGAGGCAACATCCAACATGATAAGATTCTTAGAGAAAACAAGCATATATAGCATTCACCAACATAGTCAAAAGCTAAACCAAAGCATAAACCATCAAGGCATAAGGCAAAACAAGCCCAAAACAACTAAGTAAACTTGTCTAAAGCAAGAGACATGCCAACAAACTCCTCAAAACATAAAGGTCTTATCCCATTGCTTAATACTAATTATTGAAGTCTAAACTCATACTTGAGCAAACCAAACTCCCTTGGATTCCCCCTTGTTCCTCTAGTTGTTCCGACGGTCTAAGGGCATGCATTGTTGGAAAAGATAGCGTAAGCGTTTAAGCTTAGTGAGCGGTGCTCAAAACGGTAGCCACAACAATGCAGTTTTAAAACGTAGTTTGCTTGAAAACCAAAACCATTTCCAAATTATTTCCACAAGCTTAAACACAAAACAACATGCATTTACCTTCACGTGCATTTACCGAATGCAACCATAAGCTATAGGCTTACCACATGCTCAATCTCATAGCGCAAGCAAAGTAACCAACAATGCATAAGCATAAAGAAGAAATCAACAACATGCTTAACATGAGAATTAAAGCATCATGGGTATATTAACATTCATCGTGTTTTACTCAGATATGCGGATAGTTTTTCAAACCCACTAGACACTTTAGGTGGAATCTCACATCACCATACTCACCCGTCTAGTAAAAATATAACTTTCGGTAGAATCTTACATCACCGTACTCCTTCTTAGTGGAATCTAGCATCACTAAGGCCACACGCGACTTTTACCTTGAGTGCACTCTAATCCTATTGATCGATCAATTATATTCGGTAACAACTCAACACGTGTCAATATACTCATTCACAACCACAAGCACTACCGATGCTTGAACCACTTACCATGTCCAAACTTCCATACAAGGCATGTACTCACAATGCAAGTATAAACACAAGTCATAAGTCTCAACATGTATAACAATGCAAACTAGCACATTACCAACATGACATGTTCACATTGCATTCAAGAATCATAAAACACGGATTAATTGCATAAAACCTTTAAAATTTACTCTTGAGCTTGGATTGGCCTTTCAAGCTCAACCCAAACTCCCAAAACATTCCCTTAACCACGTTAAGGCTTTTAAAATTGACCCACTCACCACCCAACACACAAACGATGTCCAAGATGCCGAATCAAGCCTCCAAACTACCCGGATTTCCATCCACGAATCCCGAATCTAATTCCTCTGTTTTAAGCAACCCAAAACTGAATATTAGAACACTAATACACTCACAAACACAGCAAAAACTCGGAACTCAACAATCTTGCAACAACACACATCGATTCAAGCCCAAATTTCACCCAATTTCGTTCTAATGAAACTTCAAGCTGAACCCACCATTTTCAAACATCAAAACACACCAAATATCATCCAAAAACATCCCCCAACAACAAGGGAACCATCAGCCACGATTTCTCCCTAAAATCAAGCCAAAAACTCACCCTTTTCAACCCAAAAATCTCATTTTTAGACCTAGTTTGGGTTTCTCCAAATCCAACCATCATCCCACATATTTTACTACTCAAAGTTTAAATTAAAGTACATGTTTAACCATGGAAAAATAAACTCGCGAAAATTCAATGAAAAATACCTATTTTTTCAACCCAAACCAAAAATGCATTTTTATGAGTTTAAAGGAAAGATTTCAATGAGAATAACTCAAATAAGTAAAAATCATAATAAGGAAGAAATTACCTTGAAGAAGTCACTTGGATGAAGTGTTGAAACTAATAGAATAATGAAAATGGGTTTCTTTTGAAAAGTAACGTGAAAGACAAGTTTAAGGAGATGAGGGTATTTCAAAACCTTTTTCTTTAATTTCAAAACCTCCTTCTTACTCTTTTCTCTTTTAAAATATTTTAGGTGTGTCAAAATAGTTTTCTCTAATTTAAGTTTTAACCCGAATCGGTTTAACTAATTTAATATCTCCCGGCGTTAAACTCGGGGCGTTACATTTATTGTAAGATGAGATATCATAAAAGTTAATCATTTAAATGCAACGTTGATTACATTGAAAATATGTTCGATGAAGGACAATAGACTTAGATTGATAAGAGTGATAACTTGTCTGATAAAATTTTTCAAATTAAGAATTAAATAAACCCTCAAAATGTCTAAAAAAACAATCAAATAGTTCGAATTTTAAATGAATCTCAAAATTTATATTTTTTTTTTCAAAACTTTCAGCCCCATATTTAAGGTGTGACAATAAAAAAAACTCTATTTGTTTATTGAATTTCTTACATTGTTATTGATTTTAGACTAAGACTATCATTCATAATAGTAGGAGAACCATATTAAATGTGTACACGAACTTAAAAAACTTGTCTAAAAAATTTTAAATAAGTTTAAATGATAAAATAGAATTCGTCAACTCGAATAATTCAAAAAAAATTACTCGAATAGTCAAGATATGTTTGTTTGAGTCTTATCGTGCTTAATGATATTGTTTGTAATCTTACTATATGCATGTAGTGTGTATACTATGTTATGGATTATGGAATTTGATTGAAAGCATGTTAATTGAGGAAAATGTGTGTCTGGCCATTGTTGGTGAAATATGCCAAATAATACTTAAAAATATAAATGACCAAATTAAAAGCAAATGAAATTTAACATGCTCGAAGTTGCTAAATTTTGTATTGTATGCCCCCAAAAATATCCAAATGTGAACATTTTTTAAAAATTTACAAAATAATCCCTGGACTTTTTAAATTTTACAATTTGATCCCGGGTGACACATATTCTCTACATTGTTTATTAGCGAAATTAAAGCTCTATTCTTCCATGTAACTTGAATGTTTTCAAATGTTATCAAGTTTAATTTAGTCCAATTTTGGTTCTAATCATATAACGTAATGTATTTTGCTCATATACGACTACCAGATTGGGTAGAGGTGTTACAAGGAGTTATTGTTTTTTTGGGAAAAAAATATTTTTGGTAAACTATACCTAAGATTAAAAAAGAAATAAAATTAAAAACAAAAATATTTTTGTGTTTGTATGTTTTCAAATGTTATCAAGTTTTAATTTAGTCCGATTTTGATTCCAATCATCTAATGTAATGCCTCATGGTCATATATGACTGCCAGACTAGGTAGGGATGTTACAAAGAGATTGTTGATGGTTTTTTTTAATAAGCATTTTTGGTAAAATATACATAAAACAAAAAAAATATTGCAAAAAAAAAACTCAACATAGGTTGTGATATTTTACAAAAATGTGATTTTTTATTTTTTTTCTTTTTTAGATTTTGAGATTTCTTATGAATTTTTTAAGTTTATTGAATTTAACGTATATTATATGTCATTAGCATGTTCCTAGGGTGTCATAAGGCTTTATTGTAATGGAAAAGCAGAGTGGGTAACAAGCTTCATGGAAGGAAAGATTAGGGGTCAAATTGAATAAAAAAATTTAGTCAAGCACCAAAGTGATAACAACATACAGTTTCAGGGGATAAAATATTTTTTACCCTTATTATTAGGGATAAAACTCTATTTAATCCCTAAATTTAATTACTTTTCTCATATTCATCCATAATTTTTTAAATCCACATTAATCCCTGATATTTTATCCGTAGACAAAATAGTTAGATGAGGGACTAAGGTGAAAAAAATAAATCCATGGACTAATGGGGACCAAAAAATAACTCAAAGGACTAATATGGTGAAAGTAGCCAAACTCAAGGACTAGTGTGAATCAAAAAACAAATTCAATGACTAATTTGGACTAAAAAAACCCAGGGACTAATGAGGGAGAAGTAATCAAACTCACGGGCTAAATGAATCTTTATCCCTTATTTTTATTACGAGTAAACACCATGTTTACTCACCTAACTTTCAACGTGTTTCTATTTTGGTCACCAATTATAAAAAAATTTAAATTTCATCGTTAACTTTAGAATTGTGCTTGTTTAAGTCACTCGAACATTAAATCGTTAACGACAACACCAAAACATTTCGTTTAACTAATAGTTGGCATCCTTCTCCATTGTCGTCAGCCATCGCCAGCCATTGTTTGCAATATAAGTGGTGCCAAAATGTACCATTTTTTTCTCTCTTTCTTATTCTTAGTTTGGTTTCTCAAAATCCCCTAAAAATTAACTAAACGAAAATCAAAGTTTCGACCTTACTAGGTCCAATTTACAATCTCCACTATATGATGAATATGAACTCAATATATATTACTTTCTCATCCTTCTTGATCTCCCCATTGTTCTCATTTGGAAGAAAACACTTTAGTATCAGTGAATCAAAGGAAGTCAAAAATCTAGGTTTGAAGGAAAAAAATAATGATCGAGTGATCAAACCAAGCAAATTTCAAAAGTTCAATGAAAAAAATGATGACCAAAACAGAAACACACTAAATATTAGGTTACTAAACATGTAGTTTAACCCATTATTACTTTTTCGTTTTATTTTTCATCTACAATCATTATTAATCCACCTAAATATAAAATTTTCCTTAAATAAAATTAATATCTAAGATGGCCTAGGTTAATTTTTCGCGGCCATAAAAACATATAAACATTATACAATCAAACCTACATGGAAGTTTGAATCATCATATATTAAATTATCCTACATGGAAGTTTGAATCATCCTATATTAAATTATCCACTTACATTAGAAGTAAAACCCATAGTTTTATATATGTTTTTAGATCGTTGGATGAGTGAAATGGATAGTTGAGATTAACTCTTTATTTTTCTTTCAAGTGATAATCTTCACATAACCTATTGTTAATATCGGCCATTAAACAATAAAAAAACGTATATTTTTTTTAAATACTTCTACGATATATAACTAAATCCCATCCCATTAAATCTCGATTCAATTAATAATAAAATCTTAATTTCTTTTTCGATTCAATTAACAAAAAAAAAGGAAAACAGAACATAGAAATGCACAATATTTACTAGACAACATGACATGCAATCCTTGAGGGTTTCCGTTGGTCTGCCAGCCATACTTTTGTCTCATGATTGCATATATAGGGTAAACTACTTGAATAGTCACTTATGTTTCCTTCCGGTATAGAATTGGTGACCGATTTTGAAAAACGACCAATAAGATCACTTCAGTTTTCGGGGTGTAAACTTTTGGTCACTCAGTCGTTTATTGTCGTTAAACGTTGACGACTTGGTGACCTGGCAGCGAAAAAAATAAGGGTAAATTACTGCAATGGTCATTAAAGTTTATCTCATATACATTTCTAGTCTCCAATTTTAAAAAATAAACATTATGGTCACTACTAAAAATGTTTATTTCTAATTTCACCCTTTAATTTTTAAAAATTCATTTTCAACCCTAAAACTTTGCAATCAATTAGTACAATAATATTATAAAGGCTTAAATAAAAAATTTGTGCCTAAAGAATACCTTTTTTGAATTTTAGGTGCCGAAAGTATTAACCAATTCGTACCAATAATATTATTAACAAATTGATTTAAAATATTAACATCTTGTACCAACCAATTAGTACCAATACATGTTAGTATTAACTAAAATGGATGGAAATTCATTAAATTTATAATTCAATTTCGAAAAGTAAAATTTTATAATATATATATTAATAATTACAGTGGTTAGGTTAGTAGAGGTTAAAGTGATAAAAATTTAAATGTTAACAAGTTATTTAAAAAAAAATAAAACCAACTTAAAATAAAATATTAAAGTTTAATATTGTTTAAAATAAATAATACTCGTAGCATGGAAAAAAAAGAAAGGATTATCAGAATATGTATACATTAAGAAGAGGAGAAAAAAAAACTGCTTATATCCTTGAAGCATTACAAAATTTCCAAGTAATGGATTCTTATCGCATAAATGTATTATATATTAAATGAGATGATATATATATATATATATATATATATATATATTTGTATAATTACAAACCATAGTTGGTTCGAGAATTATTCATCTTATCATCATGTTCGTCGTTTCTGGTGACGCCGTGTTGGAGAAAATGACCGCCTTGATCACGTGACCAAAGACGTGTGCTCATGTGTGACGATTGGCGGTAGAAGCGGTGGCGATTTGGGGGTTTGGGTTTAGGCAATTTTAGGGATTTTGGGACTATTTTGTGAAATTTTCAAAATTTTGAGATTTATAAAAAAATGAAAATTTTAGGTGTTGTTCTTTCAAAAAAAAATCAAATTTGTGTCACGTGTCAAGCATTGATTGGTTAAATATATTTTTTAGCACTCATTAACGGCTAGACACCTAAAATTTTAACTTTTGAAACTTTAGGCACCTATTTTTACAAAAAAAAAAAATTCGACACCTAAAATTCAAAAAGGGTATACTTTAGGCACATATTTTTCATTTAAGCCTTTATAATATTATTTTACTAATTGATTGCAAAGTTTTAGGGTTGAAAAATGGATTTTTAAAAATTCAAGGGTGAAATTAGAAAAAAACTTTTTAGTAGTGACCATAATGTTTATTTTTTAAAATCGAATACTAGAAATGTACATAGCATAAAATTTAGTGGTCATTGTAGTAATTTACCCTTATTTTTTTCGATGCCACGTCACCAAGTCGTCAACGTTTAACGGCAATAAACGGCTGAGTGACCAAAAGTTTAAGCCCTGAAAACGTAAGTGACCTTACTGGTCGTTTTTCAAAATAGGTGATCAACTTTGTAATAGGGAGAAACATAAGTGATTATTCTAGTAGTTCACCCATATATATACGGGATAAGATCCGATTACACATTGTACATTTTTTTTGAATCGTTGGATGGGTGAAACGGATAGCTGAGATTAACAGTAGAATATGTGAAGATTATCACTTGGAAAAAACATTAAGTAGTTAATCTCAGCCATTCATTTCCCTTATCCAACGATCTAAAAAATGTGCAAAACGTGTAAAAATTTTACACCGTGTAAGTGGATCTGTTCATAGATATTTTTAACCATTTGACAATGCACATACACCTTGCAGACAAAGCGATTGAACTCGGGTCTACTAAGATGAACTATATATATAGGTTAGGATCCACTTACATAGTATAAAGTTTTACACGTTTTTTTTTTGGATTGTTCGATGAGGAAAATGGATTACTGGGATTAACTCCTTACTTTTTTCTCCAAGTGATAATCTTCATATTCTACTGTTAATCTCAGTCATTTGTTTCACCCATCAAACGATCAAAAAACGTGTAAAACTTAAAGAGGTTTACAATGTGTAACTGGACTATATATATATATGGTTAGGATTCACTTACAGACAATGTAAAACTCTGAGTTTTACACGTTTTTTGGATCGTTGGGTGAGTGAAATAGATGGTTGAGATTAATTCCTTACTCTCTTTTTCCAAGTGGTAAATCTTCACATATCCTACTGTTAATCTCAGACATTCATTTCACCCATTCAACGATCCAAAAAATATGTAAAACTTAAAAACTTTTACATTGTGTAAATGATCATATCCCATATATATAACAATTTATATTCGTATCAGGTCCATATATATTTATGTTTATGATATTTTATATTTATATGATTTTATATAAATTAATATTTTGTGTATTTGTGTTTATTTTTTGTCAGTTTTAATTTACATTTTGATATAGAGATGATAAATGCTTTTTCATGATTGCAACAACAAACAATTTTAAAATTGTAAGAATAAATATTTTTAAAAAATAATTTATTACAAAATAGTATAAGTGACGTGTGTTGTCGCATTAAGGGCATTTTTAATCTTCACCAACAATTTAACATTATTTTGGTGTCAAAATAACATAAAAATTGTAAAAAGTAAAAAAGTGAAATTAGTGTAAAGAGGTCAACTCCAACCTTTGTACTAAAATGGTACAAACTAAGATATTTAATATTATTTTGGTGTAAAGAGACCAACTTTAACCTTTGCAGTATAACATTTTTGCACTATTTTAACCTTTTCTTTCAATTAAAAAAGATTTGGTGTTGTTACAGTACCGCACCAAATATGGTGTGGTACTGTAGACAACACTAAAATGGTGGTATGTGAATTTAAAATATAGTGTTGGGTTGGAGAATGAATAATAACAAAAATACACCATTTAGTGAAATGGTGTGAAGGTTAGAAAACGTAAGCGACCTTATCATTCGAATTTAAAAATTAGTGACCAAAATTGTATTATGTAAAAACATAAGTAATCATTGCAATAGTTTACCCTTAATAAAACAATGTCGCTTTAATAATAAAATACTTGTGGATTAGTATGGATTGTTGTGTTAGCATTTTGAAAATTTAACGGTAATTGTTTGTATTAAAATAGCAAAAATTTAATTTTAAAAAGATTTATTTTTTGATACACAAGCTATGCGGTATTTATTTTATATAATATATTTATTTTAAGTTCAACTTTTAAAATATAACAAATTAAACTTTAAATAATAAAAACTTAAATTCTAAACCCAAAACCAATAAACTCTAAATTGAATGTCTGAACTCTACAATTAACAATATTGTATAAATTTATGCATATAAAAAGATTTAGGCTCAAACTTAACTAAAAAACAAAGATCAAACTGAAAATACATAAACATCAAGGACTAAATTTATGATTATACCTATTTACAATAATAAATTAGTTTCTATTAACATTTAAAACAAAATAAACAATATTGGTTGATTTTGTTATGAGAAAAGCCAACAACCAAGTATTCGGTAATGATTTTTTAAGCAAAGCAAACATGTGTTCATTGGCAAATTGAAAACATGATTAAACATCTTGTCTTTTTGTACCAATTAAAAACAAATGTGTACCAAATATCTTTAGCATGGACTGCCCAATATTCGCTTGACAAATTAAAGTTGACTAATCCTCCATGCCCATTTTAATACTTAAATGTAATTGATTATTAGTTGGTCTAATGACATGAGATATTAAGTAAGGGTGAGCGTTTAATTGAGTCGAGTCGAGTCAAAAAGTTTTGAAATACTTAAGTTTATGAGCCATATTTTATGACTCGAATTTTATTTAAAAAAATTCAAGTCGAGTTTTTGTAAAGATTTAATTTTAATTATTTACAATGTTATAATACATATTAATTCTAATTTAAACGGCTTTCTATATTCATATACAATACATATATATTTCTTCATATTTTTTATATGTGGCATATATTTCTTCATATTTTTCATATGTGATATATATATCATGAAAAATTTAGGGACTCGACTCGAACTTAAAAATCGATCAACTAATTAGTAAAAAAATTGAGTTATTCGAATTTCCATTTTACAACTCAAACTTTATTTCAAGTTTTTTCGATTCGAGTCAAACAATTTGGTTTTTCGAGTCGAGTAGAGTTTTACTCATCCTAATGTTAGATATCTCAAGTAAAATTAATAGTTTAAATTTTGATATTATAAGTAAAATAAATTAAGTTAGAAAAGTAATTCTTACGATGAACCTTTGTAATACTTAATTCATATTAATCAAATATACGTGATTATAAAAAAAAACAGGTTTGATAGATTAGCTCATAATTGTGCTACCTTTGGGTTCCTATAAATAATAAACCATCATGGAAATAAGATTCACATGTCCAATAATAAGCTACTCTATCATAATTAAGAAAACAATTATCTATTTCATTAAATAAAAAAACCATACAATTATTATATAATTCGACATATTTTTTTTATATTTTAATTTAGGGTAATCTCCACATGTGGTTCATTTTGTTTGGGGTTTGTTCTATTTTGGTCACCAAAATTCAAAAAAAGATTATTCTTGTCACTTATGTTTAGAATCGTGTCTATTTTGGTCACTGGGACGTTAGTCTTTGTTAATAAAAATAATAATTTTTAATTTAACCCTCAAATTTTTAAAATTTTATTTTTCATCATCTTCCCCAAAATAATTTCGAATCCGATTAGATAATTCGAATCATACGAGCTATCGCTGCTGAAAGATGCATAGATAACACCATAGGGCCGTTCGGTATTGATCTATGAGATAGATTATCTACCCAAAGCTAAAAATAAAATAAAAACATAACCTTTAAAGTTCCAGGATAACTTAAAAATGTAAACTTTTGTTTGCTTTCCGAGAATTAAAACACAAACTTTGATTACTGAGAAAATGCAAGGAAAATAAATACAAGCTTCATTTATATATGCATAATCTTTATCAAACAAGAAAAAGAAAATAACCCATCATAAAGAAAGGAAATTGAAAGAGGCAGGAGAAGAATGCAGGAGAAGGTGATATTTTCCTTGAAATAGAAAAGCCCAGAAATTATAGTTTGGGAGGATTTTAAGTTATTTCAGTGTTTTCTCCTCAAAAGAAATTGTTCAAAATCCGATTCAAACAAGAGAAGAGGAAATAAAAGAAATCAGAAAACAAATGCTAATAACTTTGTTTTAGTGAACAAAAATTAATTTTGTGAATGGAAGTTGATGTTCTCTGTTATTTTTTCGTTGTTTATTGAAAGAAAATTAAGTGGGAAAACAAACAAATAAATAAAAGATAGAACAACATTGAGTCCCTCAACTTCTTAGCTTTATTTAACTTAGTCCTTGAATTCTTTTTACCCACTTAATCCTGGAGCTTAATAACTTTTTTTTTAATTAAATTCAGAAATGTTTTTGAGGAAGATGGTGAAAATAAAGTTTTAAAAGTTTGGGGGTTAAATTAAAAATTAATTTTTTTATTAACAGAGACTAACGTCTCAGTGACCCAAATAGATACGATTCTAAACGTAAATGACCAGAATAATCTTTTTTGAATTTTAGAGACCAAAATAAGATAAACCCCAAAAAAAGGGACCACGAGTAAAGATTACCCTTTAATTTATGTTACTTGATTAGTCACATATTTAGTCAATGAAGATCGGTAATAACTAATAATCAATCTCATTTTTTAAATAAATATTTCTATTCTTTATAAGTCGAATAGTGGGACTCGTAACTTAATTCTTATAGAAGCATGGGCGGAGCTAGGAATGAATGTTGATAGGGGTTGAAATATTAAATTTAAAAAATACAAGGACTTATGAAAAATTTAAACTCAAAATTCAGAAGGTAATGCCTAATTTTTTCTAATATTTAAACTTATAAGACTAGAGCCGACTATTGTGGGGAGCACTATGAGCTACTGCTCAGGGCCCCTAAAAATTAATTATTATTTTTAATTTATCAAATGAATAAATTAGTCTAACATTAAAATTTAATTTTCTTTCTCAAATCTCAAAATTTATTTTTTTGTCAAATTTAATTCTCTCCTTGTTCTTTTCCAATCTAACGATAAAAAAACATAAATGATACAATATTCTTCAAATTTTTTGTATTTATTGTTCAAAATCAAACTCCATATCATACTCACAATTTAATTCCTTCAATTTTTTTAACAAAATAATGACAATAATGTGTTTAGCAAAGTTTAATCATGTTTCTATGGATTATCAATGAAATATTAAATTAATTGTTCAAAGTAATGAGATATGTTTTCTCTTTATAGGGGTCTATTTTTAGTTTCCGCTTGGGGCCCCTAAAATGTCCGAGACGGCTTTGATAAAGACGTAAATTGTTATTAGACTAAGAAATTTGAGAACACAAGACCATCATTCTTTGGTTCAACTCTACTTGACTAAATATTTAATAAATTACTGTAATTTTTAATTTAAATACTTATTTTTGCAGGGGTTAAAATATTATTTAGATTAAAATGTATCTAATGTATAAATTTTTTAGTAGAGATCGGGGGCCCTTTGGGCCCAACATAGCTCTACCACTGTATAGAACTATAAGTAAATACTTAATAAACTATGGCCATTATTTTAAATTGATATTAAAACTTTCAAACGTTTTAATTTTATTCACAAATTATTAGTATATGCTAATCATATCCATGTTAATAAAATTGTTTTAAAAATTATTAACTACCATATAGACACCGATATTGTATTATGTAATAATATGAAGTGACATAATCGATATTTTGAGGGCAAATTTGTAACATTAAAAAGTTTGCGGGTCAATTTAGATTGAGAATCATTTTTTTTGGGATGAAAGTGGTATATTCAAAAGTTTAAGGACTAAAAACGCGAGGTATAGTTTGAGGATAAAATTAAAATATTCAAAGGCATAAGAACCAAAATGAAGTTCATAATTTAAAAGCAAACGGTCAAACAAAACTAACATATTTGAGATTAAAATAAAGGGTAAAATACACAAACGGTCACTAAACTATCTCTAAAAGTAAAAAAGGTCACTCAACTCTCAAAAATCACATAATGGTCATTAAACTTTAGTTTTTATTACAAAATGGTCACTAGGTCGTTAACTGTTGTTAATTGGGAGACGCGAAAGTTAAGAAAATTTGTATAATAACATATTTAATCCTCAATATTTACATATTCAATCAATTTAGACATCAATAATGAGGGTTAAATTAGAAATGAATTGATTAAACGTGTCAATATGAAGGATTAAATGTTATATTATTCAAATTTTTATAACTGTTACGTCCCCAATTAATGAAATTTAAGGGTTCAATGACCATTTTGTAAAAAAATCAAAGTTTAATGCCTATTATATAATATTTGAAAGTTTGATGACCATTTTATATTTTTAGAGATAGTTTAATGACCATTTGTGTACTTTAACCTTAAAATAAATTTATAAATAGCATACAAAATCAAATCTAAGTTTTAAATTTTCTGAAATTTAAACATCACTATAATATTAATTTTGTATTGCCTTTTGATTTTCTCTGAGTTTCTCCCTGATCAATCCAGATTAACTCACGTCGTACAATTAATTTTGGTGAATAAATCTTTTATTAAAAATTTTCTGTAGACCAACCCTGTTAGTAATATTAAGTAATAACAAATATTTATTTTACTTAAATTTAATAATTAAAATAAAATTATAATAAACATTTTATTATTTTAAGTAATAAAATGAACTGTCCGGTTCAATTGAAGTTTGAACCTCGCCGACATTTGGTTGATAAGATGTGGCCAAAAGTTGTCCAAGTCGAACAAAATGTACTTTGGCCTATTTACCTTTCTTTTTAAGGCTTAACTATAAAATAATAGTCATTTTTAAAAATAAGTGTTTAATTTTTTTAACTAAAATAAGTATATAATTTTTTTTGCTAAAGTATATGTCTCATTCGACTTTAAAACAAACTAAAAATATACTTTATGCATCATTTTAGTTAAAATAAAACTTTAAGTACCTATTATAAAAAGGCAGCATAATTTGAGATTTTAACCTATAACATTTGCTATAGTATTTTTTAAGCCGAATTGCCTACATCTTGACTTTGAATAGTGCTTTTCGTTTTTTATTAAAAAATTAAAAACGTGTTGAAAGGAACCTCATTTGCTACAGTGCTTTCCTCTATTTTAAACAAACATTATTCAAAGTCTGACTTCTATTTTTTAATAAAAAAGAAAAATATTGTTTGAAGTCGGAATGTAAGGAATCCGACATTAAACGCACCATAACAAATACTATAGTTTCGAACTAATCTGACATGTGCTATGCTAAAAAAGTACAAGTGTAACATTCCACCATTGTTTTACCTATTGATTCGTTAGTAAAATTATAAATGGCTATACATTTAGATTGTAGCAATTTTATTGACTATTCATCTGTATTATGATGATTTATAACAAGAAACAACAACCACAAATTTTAAAATCATTTCGTGTTCAAATTGAAAATTAAACCTTAAACAATTGATTAAGATAGAATAGGCCATTATTACCTCAGATAAATCATGTGTTAAGTTTTTTCCTATTTAAAATATAATATGATTTATCAGTTATAAAAAAATTAATTACGTCAAAAATATCTAAACTATAATATAAATTTTAAACTCGGGAAAATAAAAGATACAAACAAATATTATTATCAGCGGTGAATGATAAACATGATAATACGTTGACAATTTATTTTATTACAATTCAACGCGGCATATTTAGAGTGGCTGTGAGCATATATCAAGATGAGAGAACATATTACTCAGAATTTAAAAAGAAGTGGATCAATAATATAATCAAATAATTACAAACTAGAGAGACTGAGATAAATCCAACTTTTTATTTTGAAAAACATGAATAAAATGTGTTATAGGAGAAGGTAAAGACATCCGTTGTTTTCATATGAAAACGAGGCGACTTGTATACACATCGGAATCAAATTATAATTTAACGTTAAATTTAAAGATTTATCTTTTTAAACCAACAACGCTGGAAGTGGTAAGTAACTTGATATTGTTTAAGAAGGTTTTGAATTTGAGATACTATGTATGCAGAATATTTATGCTGGAATATTTATTTACTAAAATTAGATATGCATACGATTCAATTCAAATTAGTTAAGACGAAACTCTAAATACTAGGCCACAACAAAAAAAAATAACCTTTTTAAAATTTAGACTATAGAAATGACATAGAATGTAACCAGCCCTTTAAAAAAGTCAAATAAATAAATTTTGTATACACATTTTTCACGTTAGGATTATTGCTAGTTATTAAATAAATTATTTTCAACTGATTTTATAAATAGAAAAAAAGGGAGAAATTCTCCTAATATTGGAGGGGGAACTTTTAATTTTCAAATGGCTTAAATAAATAATAAGTGACCAAATTATATATTTTTTGAACTTTAAGTGCCTAAAGTAATTTTTTGTTAGAAATAGATGTTTAAAATTTACACCGTTACAAATTTGGTGCCATGTGGTTAACTACCGTTAAAAAAATTTCGTTAGCCAATCAAATATTGACATGTTCATTTTATTTTATTTTCAAAATTAAAAATTTAAAATATTTTTTACACAAAAATTATAAATTTTTAGAAAATCTCAAAATTCTGTTTTTTTTTACAAAACAATCTTTAAATTCCTAAAAAATTTAAATTCGAACCCTCAAATTTCCGTCGATCGCCACCCTGAGCACTCCCCTTCGGTCGTCTGGCACGTCATTCGTCATTTTTGGCGACGTTGTGTTGAGGAAAATGACATGCTAGGTCCAATGACCGAAGAAGAGTGCTTAGAAGCGATGATCGGCGACAAAAGGGGAGACGATCGACGACGAAAGTGGCAGTGATTTGAGGGTTCAAGTTTGAGGATTTTTAGAGATTATTTTGTAAAAAAAAATATGAGAATTTTCTTGATTTTCTAAAATATTTTTAAAAAATATCTTCAAAAAACATATATAAATAATTCAAATAAACAAGCCACGTGTTAAATATTGATTGATTAACGAATTTTTTTAACGGTAGTTAACCATCGGAAACTTAAAATTATAACGGTGTAAACTTTAGGCACCTAAAGTTCAAAAGTTGTATAGTTTAGTACTTATTTTTTATTTAAGCCTTTTCAAATCTATATCATCTTTGTTTTTATTTTCAAATTTATAGCATTTGCTACAGTGAAAAGTCAAGCATGTGGGAGTACAATCCGACTTCACTGTGCGGCCTATTTTTTTTTATTAAAAATATTGAAGACGAGATACATACAATCCAACTTCAGTCTAAAACATTGTTCAAAGACGGTATACCTACAACTCGACTTTAATTATTTTAATAAAAAACAATTTATTGTTTAAAGTCAAATTCAGCCCAAACCGACTTAAAAACACTATGGCCATGTTTGGTAAATAGCGGTTTGGGCAAAAATTAGAGGTTTGAGGCATAATTAGAGGTTTGACTAGTCAAATCCGCTAATATTAATGTTTGGTAAATAGCGGATTGAAAGAGCGGATTGTGGTGAAAAAGCTAATTTTGAAAAAGCTCCTAATATGAGCTTTTTGAGATTAGAGGTTTGATATTAGAGTTGTAATGACTCTTTTACCCTTAACAATTACCAAAAATCTCCAAATAACCTAAATTAAATAATAATATTTTTTAATATAAATAATAACATATTAAATATTGGACTTATTTGTTGTTACTACTAATTTATATGGTGACATTTGTAAGTTAATTCTATTTTTTATTATCACATATTTATATGTGCATATAAAAATTTAATAATTATATAAATAATAAATTAATATATAAATCTTTCAAATATGTTTAGGAAATTTATATTAAAAAATAATTTTTACAAATCTAATTAATATTTATTAGATACAAAATATTAATAACTGATAAATTATTCAAACAAGTATTAAATATAATCATGTCCTTATATGTCATTTAGCTTGTTTAAATAATCAAACAACTATCAGCTATCAGTTAATTTTACCAAACACTTTTATACAATCAGCTAATACAATGCGATAGTCAAATCAGCTAATGCAATCAGCTATCCGCTATCAGCTAATGTAATCCGCTATCAGCTATCCGCTAATTGCCAAACATGGCTTATAACAATTACAATATTTTTACAAATAAATTAAATTGGGTCATAATTGTGAAAAAAAAGGGGAAAACCCGTATGTATGCAAAGCTTCCGAGTTTAATTTTTAATTTTTAACGTCACGCTCTGTGTGAAGCACGTAAGGTAAACGATGTCTGAAAGTTAAACTGCTTGCGCAAGAAAGAGACACGTGTTGAGCAATGGTTGGTTCATCGAAAAAGTGTTTTACTCGCACGTGTGATTATCATATTCCAGCCTCGTTTTTCTTAATTTGTATCCTTAAATCATTTTATTAATACTTTTTTTTTAAATCTCGAAATAGGTCCATTTTATATGTATATTCGCACATTAACTATTTAATTTTTAATTAGCGTTAATTTAATTGTTGAGTAAATTATACAATTTGTTGTAATTATTGTTTTTTCTTATTTGAATTAAGTTAGTTATATAATTCAATTCAAATAATGATTAATTTTTATTGCAATTCTTGGTCTAATTGATAGTTGTAATTTATTTTTTAAAATATTTTTTTAAAGAATTTGTTTTTTTATTCCTATAATTTGACACCAAAATTCATCCATTATTACTCAAATCAATTCAAATAGTATCAAACAAAATAATAACTATATATTGTCATTAATAATAGGTTAAATATTAAAATAAATGCTTAACCTTTCGAAACAATCAAATAAAATATTGACGTTTTCGAATATGCTTAAATAAAGGTTTAAATTTTTAAAACGGCCGAATAAAGCGTAACGTTTTTAAACATGCTCGAATAAAAAAGAGGAAAAAGCGTTGCGATCGAGAAAGACTTTTTATTTGAGTACATTTGAAAATGTTAGGATCTTATGCAACCGTTTTAAAAGTTAGACTCTTATTTGAGCATATTAGACATTATTAAACTCTCATTTGTCCATTTTAATACGTTAGATTAGACCATTATACGAACAACCCTTAAAAGATTAGATCATTATTCACTCATTTAACAATAATAATAAAAGAGATTTTTACCCTTGTATTATTTTCTTTTGTAAATTTTAATAATTCAAGTAAATTTTGTTTTTTTTATTATGAGAGGCTTATAGGAAACAAATTCAAATTATGTTAATTTAAGAATTTAATAAAAAACCATTCTTCATTTTTTCCACGATTCAATCAATACTTTTTTTTTGTCTAATGATATTTTCGATTTTCAAACTTTTGTTTTTTAAAACCATCCTAACATTTTCCTCTCTTTTCACATTCAACATTTTATTTTTCTATCAGATTTAAGTAATGACAGGAAAAATATCAGTCTTATTAAGTTGACGTCAGTTATTTAATTTTTTTTGTCAATTTTTACATAATTTTATAAATTCTAAAAATTGTAATAATGTAAATATATTTTTTACATTTTTTATAATTTATCATGTAAGTTTAACATGTATGTTATTTTTCTTCAATTGATTTGATTCGACAAAAAAGTAAAAAATTAAGAGCCAAAAGGGGAAAAATTGGGTAAATTTTATACAAGCTACATATTTTCATTATAAAACTTGAATCCCAAATATTAAAAAATAAACTGTAAACTAAATTTTTAACCCCTAAAATTAAAATATTAGTGTAAATTAAAGCTTACACAAGCTATGCACCAAAGTTTTTCTAAAAAAATTAAGGATTAACTGATAAAAACACATAAGGACCATAATGACTTTTTTTTAAAATTTGAGGGGCAAAAATATAATTAGCCATAAATTTCAGTATTACCCTCGTGACGCCCAAGTTCCAACAAACCTCATAAATCCAAGGATATATTTGTCACTTTACAAACTTTGACATTAAATACATTACAGAATCTCAATTGATTAAAGTAATTAACCTTTTTTATTTATTTATAATTAATTTTAGGTAGTCTTTTTCCCTCTATTTGGCGCGTATATATACCCGTCCATTAAAAAAGTCTTACTAATAGAAAGATCAAAATCAAAATCAAAACAAAACGAGTTTCAGAAACTGAAGCAGAGAGAAAGAAAGAAAGAAAGAGAAAGTAAAAAAAAAAGCCGAACAAAACCCAGAAAAATAACAGACAAAACATCGTCTCTTTGTGTGTCTGTGTTTTTGTTTGGTCGTGTTTAAGGAATGAGAGAGAAAGTTCCTGTTTTGTCTCTTTATTTTCTGCTTATTTCTTGTTGTTTCTCAGTTTAGAGAAGGATACAGAGATACCCTTTTGATCTGGTTGTAATTCGGGTTAATTGTCCGTACGTTTAATGGAGCGCCCCCCCGAGTCCGATCCGGAATGGACAGCTCCGGGACCCGAAACAGGGCTTGAAGGTAAAGGAAGAATCCGAGTTTTGATTTTGGGGTTTGTTTGTTTTTTTGTGTAATGTGGGATGTGATGCATGTTTTTTGTCTGAAATGTAGAGCCGGTTTGGCGGTTGGGACTAGGGGGTGAACCGGAATCATACCCGGAGAGACCCAACGAAGTTGATTGTATTTACTATTTGAGGACCGGGTTCTGTGGCTACGGCTCTAGGTGTCGGTTCAATCATCCACGTGACCGTGCTGTGGTAAACTTTTCATAATTTGGTATCTGACTCAATGTTTGTTTGATTATGATATTTAGAATGATGGGGTTTTGAATTTTAGGGTAAAATATCATAGTTTTTGGTTTAATGATATGAGATCTAGTGAAATTGGTAATCTTGTTTTTCGGATGCTCATTTGTTTCGATCGGTGAAAGAAATGCGAAAACGGTGACGATTGATTCACTGCCTTAGGTTATGGGAGCTGGAAGAGGAGATGTAGGGGAATATCCGGAGAGAGTCGGCCAGCCGGTTTGTCAGGTAAATTTGAGATATGTATGCCGGAATGGTATGATTTTGACAATGTGCATTGCTTACTGCTTAGATAACTTGATGCTTTTTTTTTTTTTTAAGTTCGAATGATATCGAGTTAGGGTCACGGTACTTTTGGCGAATGAATTCTGTTTAGTTTGATTATGGCTCTTTCCTCTTTATTGACTCGCAGTATTATATGAGGACGGGGACCTGCAGATTTGGTTCTTCCTGTAAGTACCATCATCCAAAGGGGGGAGGTGGTTCTGCTATCGACGTGCCACTAAATTATTATGGATATCCATTACGTCCGGTTTGTATCACTTGACATTATCGACTAAATGTTTTAAGATGTGCATTTTTGAGTTTTGCTTAATAGTTGAAGAATACTGCAAAACAGGGCGAAAAGGAGTGTTCTTACTATGTGAAGACGGGGCGGTGCAAGTTCGGTGCGACATGTAAATTCCATCATCCCGCACCGCCCGCTTTGCAGGTTCCGGCGCCCTCTCCTGCTCCTCGAGTTCCATCTGTGCCTACGCCTACATTGTATTCCACGGTGCAGTCACTGTCCGGCCCTTCCTCTCAACAATATGGAGTTGTAATGGCTAGGCCTCCCCTAATGCCAGGCTCGTATGTCCAAGGCCCCTATGGTCCTTTATTTCTTTCCCCGGGCATGGTTCCTTTTCCGAGTTGGAATCCCTACCCGGTAGGACAATTTAAAGCTTATTCAGTTAACCTCAGCGGTGATTACACTTCATTTTTTTTTATTTTTTAAGGGCTGTAATGCACCTGGTGCAGGGACCTGTTAGTTCTGGTACTCAACCCGCTGTTGGATCTAGCTCAATTTTCCGGGGAAAACCATTATCTCCTTCAGCGCCTGCCTATACCGGGTCTTATCAACCTGTATCATCTAGTGTTGGACCTTCAAGCAGTAATCAGGAGGAGCAGTCATTTCCCGAGAGACCCGGCCAACCTGAATGCCAGTATTATATGAAAACGGGTGATTGTAAATACGGATCCTCCTGTAGATATCATCACCCACCTGAAGTGATTGCACCGAAAGGAGATGTCACCCTCAGCCCTCTTGGTCTTCCTCTACGTCCGGTAAGAATTTCATGAAATGTACTATAAATGTGATGCCTTATGCAGGATTAGATTTTAAAAATGTCCTATAGTCTGGTCAGCATGAATCTGGGTTTTCTTTGCTCAAATTGCTTTTGCCACAACTCGATTATGTTTCTGAAATAAGGTTGGTCGTAAAATGTCATATTCTGATTATTATCTATATTTAGCAAGCACTGTATCAAAAAATATCAGTGCAATCACTGCATTGAATTGGAATTTCTTTCTTGATGTCATTCTGCCGAACTTTTTAACAAGCTAGTTGATATTTAGACTCAGTGGTATAGGCAGGTTACATGAATGTCTTTTAATCTTTTATAATATGGTTTCGATTTAGTACGTTAGGACCTATTGATGTTAATCACGAATAAAATAACTCGAGTCTTTTCCTGGTTAATTGTTGTTCGTTTACTTATTTGTTGTTTTTCTTAATGATTTCAGGGGGAACCAACTTGTACTCATTTTTCACAACGCGGAGTATGCAAGTTCGGACCTGCATGCAAATTTGATCATCCTATGGAAAAACTAAGTCACAGTCCATCAACGTCTTCCCTTTCCGATATGCCTGTTTTACCCTCTCCCGTGGGATCGATGATTGGTACACTAGCTCCTTCATCCTCTTCGAATTTACGACCAGAGCTTTCTGGGTCCAGCAAGGACCCCGCACCCACCATCATGTCATCATCGATGAGCTCGTCGAGTGAATCAGTTGGTTCGGTTTTTCCTAAAGGTGCAGCCGTTCCTCATTCAAGCACACAGCAGTCTACTCCGAGTTCTGCCCCTCCTACTGGCAGCGGCAGCACCGAGGCCCACACTTCAAGCTAATAGATAAGAGAAGCAACGGCCTCGATCCCCATTTTTTTGATCAAGGTCATGAACCTACACATTATTGTTTTATGCAAGTCTTTGAAAAATAGGAGGCCTAATTTTGTTATCATGGCAGGCTCAGATCATCTATGTTCGTATAACCCTTGTATGGCCGTCTCTTCCATATCGAATAAAGCCCATGGCGAATACCCTGAAAACTCTAGCAAAACCGTTATACTTTTGCTTTCGAATAACCACTGAAGAACCCTCAGAGACCTCAGTTACATTAGGGAGAACTGTGTCAACCCATCCTGTTTCCGGACTCCGAAAAACGAAAAGATACCCCCACATCAGTCTTCCCTTTACATGAACATCTTTCTCAGAGTTTGTTGTGAAGAAAAAAAAGAATTTAAGAAAAACTCTATAGGAAGCATCGAAATTCGACTATATTTAGATACATATTTTATGTTTCGACAATCGAAATGCTTGATACATTTCTTATGACATGAATATATGAGAATTGCTCTTTGAATATTGCTCGAATTAGGGTTCAGTTTGGTTTGTTTAACATTGTCACTTTTCCCAGCTTCTGTCATCTCTCACTGTGATATTTATCCTATTGAATAATTGTTCGTGCAAGTGTTTATCTTCGAGAAATGACATGGGATTTTTGGTGGAACCGAAAATTGAAGATCTAGCCCGTTCGATCTTTGATTCGATATTTTTTCCGAATGGTTGAGCTTTTACCTTTCTTCCTATAAAGGAAGAAACAAATAAAAACATGTATTTTCTCCACTTCCCCATTAAGATTTCCTTTGTCTGCCCATTACCTAATGTACTTAATCCATGTAAATGTGCAATATGAGGCGTTGTGTTGTTTTTGTACACAAAAACACAGACACGGACAGAAACACTCGACAGTCTTATGTTTTGTAGTTGTCGACTCTTTCCACATTTCAACACCTTTTTAGCTGTTTGGTAGTGCTTATATGATAAATGTGTCCAAATTCTTTTAAAAACAGAGCAATAATGAAATGAAAATGCATCGTTCCGACAAGGTGATGATGTTTAAACCATTAAATCACAATGTAATAATTAAGGTTTTTACATGCATTTTATTTAAAGGGCTCAGGCCTTTGCTGATAAAAAGTAGAACAAGTAGCCGCAAAAGAGAGATAATCATGGAGTTGATATTAATTGCTGTCTGATTTGAACAACATGACAAGCTTCTTTATCAATGGATCGTGCTCTGAAATTAAAGTAACAGAAAAAAAAACTGTTTATTTATCTTTAATGTCTGTTTTACGGTCGTAATTATAAAAGTGCATGTCCAGATTCGAATGCATTGCCAAAGGGAGCCCTTGAAGAAGATTGCAGAGTCATGGGGTTGTCATTGTAAGGATAAAAAGCTTTCATGCACCGATCTCCATCCATCAATGGCGGATTTACGATATCGGAGAGCTCCCATGGTTGTTGATCAAAGCTCCAAAAACTCTCCTGATTCATCACATCACCAAAACCAGGTAACTCAACGTTTGTTACATCTGTAGGAAGAACATAACTATTACCACAACATGATTGGTTTTCATGGGTGTCTTGTTTGATTGAAGAAACATGGGAGCTTGTTGGATTCGTCGTCGTTGTCGTTGGAGGATTCAAACAGTTACGAGGAACAATGGAGGAGAAGTAACCCGAGTTAGTATCAGTAGAGAAAAAGAATCCATTATCATCAGCTGATGAGCAATATGATGATGGATCACTATTATTGTTAACAACATGATTATTGGTTGCTGGTTTGGGTTGTTGCTGTTCTTGAATTTGAAAGCTTGTAAGAAACTGATCAAAGGGGGACAAAACATGGAAACAAGAGCTGTCCGAATAGACAGAGTTGGTCCTTGCTTGAACTCCTTTAATGGAAATGGCAAGGGCTGCTTCTTGAGCAGTATCAAAGGTGCCAAGCCAATGCCTTTCTTTCGTCGTCGGGTCCCTAATCTCGGCAGCTTACCGGCCCCATGACCGCCTTCGGACGCCGAGGAACCGTCCCGGTTCGGCCTGTTTCCTTCTCCCTCGCCTCTCGCTGGGTTGAGGTGGGGATAGGTTTCTTTGAAGCAAAGCCAAACCAGCTTGTGTTTGAACTATTGGCTCATATCTAAAAGGGGTTTCATTAATGGTTCTTGAAGAAGTTGACATCTCTATGTTAATGGAGCTTTGGAGATAACGCAACTATGGGAGAGGTGTAGGGGAGACTGAGAATAATATGTAGAGAACTAGAGATAAGAGAAAATGGAAAAGATATAGATGAGTTGGTGTTGAATGAATGAAAACGTTAGGAAGACTTTTAAAAGGGACTTATTTGAATTCTAGTTGAGTTTACAACCTATTTTATAAGTCAAATTTTATTTCATATTTTTTAGAGTCGAGAGTTATTATGGCAAGATTTGATTTCAATTTAAACGACTTTCTATATATATATATATACAAAGTTGTGGGACTCAAGTTGAACATAAAAATTAATAGGGTAAACTACATAAATGACCACCATACTATGGGTTTAGTCGGGATTTGACCACCATACTTTTTTCCAAAGCAATTAAATCACCGTACTATTAAAATGGACACAATGTAACCACCGGCCGTTAGAACCTAACGCAGGGAGTGACGTGACAGTTAGTAAAAATTTGTATAATTACACATTTAATTCTCGTTATTTATACATTCTATCAATTTGGTCCTAATTTCAATTAGAGAAGAATTTAATTATTTTTATGTGGTTATAAATAAATTTATTCCCCTCCAATCGGGTGGTGACACGTGTCACCACCTAATGGATGAGGAAAATAAAATAAAGGAAACTAGCCCGATTGGGATTCAAACCTAGGTAAGGCTCAAGGAGCATGTCTTAGCTACTGCACCAAGCACAAGTCTTTATTATGAATCACTAATTTTAATATATGTCTTATTTCAGCCATAGATAAGGAAAACACATGGTTCGACCAAACCTGATTGCTTCAAGCTGTAAAACAAGCGGGGATCAATCCATCCCTGCCGTTGCTGCTTCGTATATCTCCACCCTGACGTTTTACTTAGCACATTTGTTTCCCTTTTATTTTTTGGTTTCTAAGCTAATTTAGTTTTAATGAACATGCAGGGTTTAAAATGGTTTTGCTGAGAGAACACAGTAAAGCCTTGGTCCTTTAGCCTAGCAACTTCGCTTTCGTTTCTCTTCCCCCCACACCAGTAAATGGGCTGCTTTCAATCTAGGGTAAACTACGTAAATAACCACCATACTATTGCAAAAGTCGCGATTTGACCACCTTACTTTTTTTCGAAGAAATTAGACCATCATACTATTAAATTGGGTGCGATTTGACCACTAGCCGTTAGAGGTTAACGGCAGGGTGACGTGACAGTTAAAAAAATAAGGGTATAATTACACATGTGGTCCTTACTATTTACACATTCTTTCAATTTAGTCCTAATTTTAATTTAATAAAATAAATTAATTATTTAATTAGATGATGACATGTGTCACTACCTTATTGGAGGAATTTAATTGTTTATATTTGATTAAATAAATTTATTTTTATCCTCCAATCAGGTGGTTAAAGGAAGAAAATGGCAAAAATTACAAATGCGGTTTGGGGGAATCAAACTCGTGTCACCCAACAACAAGGAGTGATGGCTTACCACCACACCAAATATTGTATTGTGATTTAATTCCTGGCGAAAATCACAAATACGGTTACTCAATGACCTTCTCTTTAAACCAGAAAATAACTCCTGATCCTTCCTTCTTTAAACCAGTATGTATCATTCTGAGTGAATCAGGCTTACTCTCATCTCTGGTGCTTTTACCAATATTAAATATTTTTTCATCGACAGATAAATCCAGCAATCTCATATCTCCAGGTTTCCAGGATTCCTTAAGGTCAAAACGTTTTGAGAGCTTATCCTCCCCTTTGGTCTCTACCACAGGACTGTTAATCCTGGGTCGCTTTTCCTGAGGGGTATCACCCTGAAAAACATATCAATGATTTGGTATAAAGAAGCAATTAAAGTATAACCATAGAAACATCGTCACAAGTATAAGCCAACATATCACCTCATGGTTAGAGCCGATATGATCCTGAGAACTGGACATTTCAACCCAACTACCGTTCTTCCACATCAGAGAAGGTCGAAGAAAACCTTTATTATTCCGAAAGCACGTGCCACATAGACTTTAATACTAAGCACATTACAATCAAGCTTGTTAAAAAAAATGTTGTGCATGGTCACACATACCAGGAAAACAAACAGTAAATGATGTTTCATCTTTTTGGCTCTTCTCAGTGACAAGTGTACACGGCGCAAGTAGTAAAGTGATACGAAGTATCGGATATCGTCTCCACAGGGATTGGGCTAATAGTTTCACCTTAATTCACTGCACGAAGTAAAGAAAATAATTTAGAAAGTTGTCACGAAAATATTGAAGAAAACGTAAATAAAAGAGTAGGAATATCAAGATAGAGAGAATGGGCTGGTATTGAATTGCTCAGTAGTGCAGGTATTGTATTGCTTAGGAACTCTAGTTCTGTCGTCGCGCCTGTCGCTGGCAGCACCTGTCGCGGCAGCTGTCCGTTGGTTGTCGCGGCAGCAAACACACCAACTCAGTACTTCAAGTTTGGCAAGAATCCCAGATCTGCCTTGGCCTATCCCTAGGTCCAAGTCTGTCGATGATCACGTCTTTGATGATACCTCCCGGCGTGAATCGAAGGATGAACACCGATGTGTATGAATTCTTCCTTAACCACTTAACCTTGCCCTATCTCTAGGCACAAGATAGTTCAACTATAAACTAGAGAACTTGCTCTTATTTCTTTCGTATACTTAACTCTCCCGATGCTAAGTAAATAGATAACCTCACAATGCTCTCCCGATGCTCTTGCAAGATATTAAAACCAAAATAAGAGAACTTGAAGTTTATTTTATTGAACTTGGAAAATCCTCAAACAAAACAGCCCTTGCAACTACTTTACAAATCAACCCGTGGCCCTAGGGGGTTTTTAGAACATGTCGATGACGGGTAAACGGCGGAGGGGTTTGGTTATCGGTTATGGGGTATGATTTCTCCTGGGTTAAAATCTATGCCCTTATATAAGCTTTGGGCTCAAGTATTCTAAGATAACAAGGATTACCACTTTAATTAAAAGTAAGATTCTAATAAAGACTTTAATCTTCAAGTATCCTACTTTCCAGCCGCCTCCTTGTTTCATGAGATTTCCTCTCCTTGAGCTTTGGCTTGACATATCTTTTGATCCGGGGCTTGGAAAAATATATGGTTTTCACACGACAGACGAGCATAATTTTCTCTATCTATCGAGGTCCACTTTGCTTTTCCTCCGCTAACTTGCTGTCGTCCTCTGCTGTCACGGCTGGTCCATGGCAGCATCGTCCTCATCATCTGCTTGTCCAGTTCAGCTCTTCTGCTTCTCTGCCCTGCGCCCGCCTTCTTCGTCAGCTATGGCAGCAACCTGCAAAATCAACCATATTTCAGTAGAATCCGTGCTTTTACTCATTTTGTGATGTTTTGCTGTAAACTAACCTAAATGCAATGCAATGATGCTTGAATGCAGCAGAAATATGGGTTAAAAAGGGTGTAAATAATAGAACTTTTACACACTCAACACACCCCCAAACTCAAGTTTTTTCTTGCCCTCAAGCAATTAAGACCTAAAAGAAAAATGAATATTTTTTTGTGTTGGCCTTCAAACAGTGACTGTCCCTTACCCGTCGCTCATTCTCTGCGGCGGCAGCAACCTGTCGGAAAGATTAGGATCTGTCCGGAATCTCACTATAGTTCTCGTGCAGTGTGTGCATGCTTGTGAACAGTTATATGCCAAGACTCTCTTAGTTTCACTAGAATATTCAACTCTTAACTTGAATTTTTATGCCAAAGTTTATCTTTTTGAAGGCACATTTTCATGCTTCTTTGATTTTCTGTTTTGACTTGATTTTTATTTTTCAAGCTAAAGTTTCACTAGAGCTGGTTTCGGGCACCTCTAGCTAACTTCCTAGAGCCGGTTTCGGGCACCTCTAGGGCTGTTGAGTCTATTTTGCTAAACTTCTTTCCTAGAGCCAGTGTTAGGCACCTCTAGGGGCTATTCAAGTGCTAAGCTTCCTATTCTAGTTTGGCTAAAAGAAATCTAAGCAGTATAACAGTCACAATGGTGTTTAAGTTTTTCAGAACTATAGAAAGGCTCTAAACTTCTCCTTAATCTGTCCTAAAAATGCTGCCACGGCAGAACTGTCATGACAGGTAAGTTTACTTCACAGTTTTAAGCCAACAGTTTAATCTTTTTTTTAAGAGAACTTAATAAAAGACACAATAATTAATTAAAGAGATGTACTAAGACTCCATTAAAATGGAGGGTTGCCACCCTCAAACTCGAGGGTTGCATTGCCCTCAATGCAAATGACAGATAAAATGAAGGCAGGTACATCACAAAATATAGATAAGCAGGCAGCAAGAAAAAGAAAATAAAAGACTTAGATTTTAATCGCTGTCTTCACTGCTGCTGCTGACACGGATTTGGCGGCGGCGTCTGGGTTGTGGGGCAGGCTGGGTAGGCTGTTCCACGACCTGGATGTCTGAGCTGCTGCCGCTATCCCAAGTGCTGCTGCTGCTGGTGGTGGTGCTGGCCTTGGGCATTTACTTTCTGTCGGCCATTCGTTTCTGCCTCTTGACAGGCGTGAAGTCCTGCGCCAAATTCCTCCTAATAGGGGGTTCTGCCTCGTTCTCATTTGAGGCTGGTCGTTTCGTTCCTCGGGCAGAGGTGTCTGCCGGAGGGCTGCCAGCTGCCGGCTGGGTAGGTGATGGGGTGGAAGCAGCAGAATGTGTGTGTGGGGAGGTAGGTGGTGTAGGTGTGTGGACAGGGGTGGGGATGTGGAAATAATGGGCAGTGAAAGTGGGGAAAACAACATCGGGATAATGTAAAGTGTTGGTAATGAAATTTACCGTCGAGTTGGCGAAATCCCGGATGAATGTCATCAGCCCCATCTGTCTGTCTTCCACCCGCTGTATGGCAGCAATGATTTGGGCAGATTGGTCGGTCTGGGCGGCTGCTGCGGCAGGTTCATAGGCAGGTTCATCGGCATGTTCCTCAGATGATTCTGCTGGGGAGGCAGCCGGGTTGAAAGAGGAGAGGAGGGTTGCGACAATCAGCTCCACGAGGCTGGTAATGTTGTTATCGGTCCAGCCTCTGCCTTGGACTAATTTGTCGGTGGTGGCCTCTGGGACAGCAGCGCAGCGGCAAAGAGAAGTGATCATGAATGGTAGGCAAAGGCGGGAGGTGGAGCAAAATGTGCAGTCCAAGATGCTTTCCCTCATATAGCGGCCCACGTTGATAGGCCGGTCGTTCATGATCGAATGAATGAGGGCAAGCCTCTGCTGGTCCACCGTCGTGTGATGGGAGGACGGCAGGATACGCTTCTTGATGAAAGCATTCCATAGCTTTGCTTCTGGAAGAAGCTGCCCCCTTTTTACAGAGTTGGGGTTCTTTTTGCTCGTGTTCTACGTCGTTCCTTCCTCTGTCACTTCTGCCATGACAGCTCCGTAGGCGGCAGAGTCGAGGGTGTCCAAAAATTGCTGATGAGCATCGTCGTTGGGACAAAAATAGAGGCCATACATGTGGTTGATGCTGTCAGCTGTGAATGGTACCTTGACCCCTCAGACAGTGACGGATGTCGCCGTCTTGCTGTTGATGGCAGCATAGAACTCCCTCACCAACGTGTCATTTAATTCTGCTGGTTGTTCTGCGAATTGCTCCCATAGTTGAGCTCGTATAGCCCTCGCGATGAATGGTCGAAGCCCCATGTTCGGAGCCTTTCGGATGTAGATAAAACCTCTTTCTTCCCATAATTCCTTGGTTGCGAAGGCCGACGGTGTGGGTGCTGCTGATGAAGAGGCTGAAGCAGCACTGCGGCGGGTCTGTCTGGAAGACATTTTAGTTGCAAGGGTTGTGAAAGTAAAGAAAACAAATAAAAACGAGAGGAGAAAGCAAGTAAGAATAAGCAGAAGTGAGGAAAATGGTAATGAGAACGGGGTTTTATAGCGGTAGAGTTGCTGCCCGTTTAATGCTGTAACGGCAGGCGGGAATAACGGGGCGACTGTTGAGTTTGGTGTGTCTGACGCGTCTGTCACGTAATTATGCGTCTGTTACGCGTCTGTCACACGCTTCTGCGTCTGCCGTGTCAGTCTGTTGACAGCCTGTCTTATCCATGTCTGCGGCGGCAGCTGGAACGACAAGCTTCAATAAATGGGCTCTGTTGGGCTGATGGATGGATGGTGGGCTTGGGTCACTTCTTCTTTTCTTCTTGACTCCTTTATTTGCTGAAAACAGAAAATATAAAGACATTATTCGAATAAAATAAACCTAATTTCCTAATAAATAATACTAAATAATAAAATAAATGAAAATAAAATTTAGGTTAAATTAGGGATGCCTTGTGGGGCATCTTCTAAAGTAACCACTTCCTGTATTCCTGGGGCTTCAGTCCCCTGATAATGCTTGAGGCGCTGTCCGTTGACTTTGAATTGGTGCCCGTCTTTTAATGATTGGATTGTGATGGCACCATGGGGAAAAACTTGTACCACTTGGAACGGGCCAGACCATCTAGACTTTAGCTTTCCTGGGAAGAGTTTCAGTCTAGAATTGAACAACAACACAAGCTGCCCTGGGCAGAACTGTCGTGGCAGCAACTTCCTGTCATGCCACTTCTTAGTTTTCTCCTTGTAGATTCTTGCATTGTCGTAGGCCATTGTCCGTATTTCCTCAAGCTCGTTCAGATCTAACAGCCTTTTTTGGCCTGCCTTGTCCAAGTCCATATTCACGGCCTTGATTGCCCAATATGCTTTGTGCTCTATCTCGACAGGCAAGTGACAGGTTTTCCCATAGATCAATCGGTATGGAGACATGCCCAATGAAGTCTTAAAAGTTGTCCTATATGCCCATAATGCATCATTAAGGAGTAAAGACCAATCTTTCCTAGTTGGCTTAACCATCTTTTCAAGAATGTTCTTAACTTCCCTATTAGATATCTCAGCTTGTCCATTGGTCTGTGGGTGGTATGCTGTCGCGATCCTGTGCTTGACACCATATTTCTTCAAGGCGGCAGCAATAACCCTATTGTCAAAATGTCTCCTTTCATCACTGATAATCGCCTTAGGGATGCCAAATCTAGAAAAAATGTTTTTGTGCAAAAACTTTTGGACTGTCTTGGCATCATTCTTTTGAGTGGCGATGGCTTCGACCCACTTAGAGACATAATCCAATGCTAAGAGGATGCTTAGATTTCCACATGAAGATGGAAAAGGTCCCATGAAATCAATCCCCCAAACGTCGAAGATCTCGACTTCCAGAATGTTCTGCAGTGGCATCTCGTTTCTCCTCGAGATGTTACCTGTCCGCTGGCACCTGGCACAGTTCTTGTAGAAGTTCTGTGCATCTTTATACAGTGTCGGCCAGTAGAACCCTGACTGCAGCACCTTGGCAGCAGTTTTATTGCCTCCTAAGTGACCTCCATATTGTGAAGCATGGCAGTGATGGAGAATGTCTTCTTGTTCTTCTTGTGGTACACACCTCCTTATAACCTGATCTGCGCACAGTTTGAAAAGAAGAGGTTTGTCCCAATAATAATGCTTAACATCATTTTGGAACCTCTTCCTGGCTTGATAATTAAGATCAGAAGGTAGTATTTCGCTAACTATAAAATTAACGAAATCAGCATACCAGGGGAGTTCAGAAGACTTACCTGCCGCCATGGCTGTCGCGGCAGCGATTGCGGCAGCGAAGAGCTGCTCATCTGGGAAGGTCTCTAGTATGTTTGTCTCATCGATTGGCAGACTCTGTCCCTTCTCCAACCTTGACAAGTGATCTGCCACCTGATTTTCTGTCCCTTTTTTGTCCTTGATCTCAAGGTCGAACTCTTGCAATAGCAGGATCCACCGTATCAATCGAGGCTTTGCATCCTTTTTCGCGAACAGATATTTGAGGGCAGAATGGTCTGTGTGCACTATCACTTTCGTCCCAAGTATGTAAGAACGAAACTTGTCAATGGAGAACACCACCGCTAATAGCTCCTTTTCTGTGGTGGTGTAGTTTACTTGGGCGTCATTCAATGTCTTGCTGGCATAATATATGACATGAAATAGCTTATCTCTGCGCTGCCCAAGTGCTGCCCCGACAGCATAGTCACTAACATCACACATAATCTCAAATGGCTGTGTCCAGTCTGGTGGCTGTACTATGGGGGCTGTTACTAGTTTTTCCTTCAGAACCTTGAATGCTTCAGTACATTCATCATTAAAGTCAAAGGGTCGGTTCTGCTCTAAGAGATGACATAGGGGCTTGGTTATTTTTGAGAAATTTGCAATAAACCTTCGATAAAAACCAGCATGCCCTAAAAAACTCCTAATGCCCTTGACTGTGGTCGGCGGCAGCAGCTTCTCAATTACTTCTATTTTAGCCCTGTCGACTTCTATCCCACGGCAGCTAATCTTATGGCCAAGGACTATCCCCTCATCCACCATAAAGTGGCATTTTTCCCAATTCAAAACAAGATTTGTTTTTTTGCATCTTTCAAGTACCTTTTGTAAGTTGCCAAGGCAGCTCTCAAAATCGTCTCCAAAGACGGAAAAATCATCCATAAATATTTCAAGGAAATCCTCCACCATATCGGAGAATATGGCCATCATGCACATTTGGAAGGTGGCAGGTGCATTGCATAGTCCAAACGGCATCCTCCTAAAAGCGTATGTTCCGTAGGGGCATGTGAAAGTCGTCTTTTCTTGATCTTCTGGTGCAATAGCAATTTGATTATAACCTGAATAACCATCAAGAAAACAATAATAAGGTTTACCCGCTAATCTATCAAGCATTTGATCAATAAAGGGTAAAGGGAAGTGATCCTTTCGGGTAGCTTTATTAAGCTTCCGATAGTCCATACAAACCCTCCAACCGGTCACACTCCTGGTTGGGATTAACTCGTTGTTCTCATTGGTTATCACGGTCATTCCTCCTTTCTTTGGAACGCATTGCACCGGGCTCACCCATTTGCTGTCGGAGATGGCGTAAATAATACCACCATCTAACCATTTGATTATCTCTTTACGCACCACCTCTTTCATCACATGGTTTAGCCGCCTTTGGGCATCAATAGTCGGCTTATGATCTTCCTCTAGGAGGATTTTGTGCATGCATAACGCCGAACTAATGCCTTGAATGTCTGCTATCGTCCATCCAATCGCCTTTTTGTGCTGCCTTAGCATGCCGATTAGCTGCCGTTCCTGTGGCAGCTTAGAAGAGATGATTACGGGCAACGCATCATTTGAACCAAGAAAAGCATATTTAAGCTGCCCTGGCAGGGGCTTCAGTTCTAAGGCAGGTGGTTCAATAGTAGATGGCTTTTGGATTAAGTGGTTATCCGAAGTATAATTCAAAGGTTCGAATAACTTACCTGGACGATTGCCTAACCAGTTTACCTCCTCATGATCTTCAGTATCAGATGTTTCGGAGTCAGAGGAGTTGCTGTCGTCGGTGCTGTCGTCAGTGCTTTCGTGACAGCTCTGTAGGTGGCTGCCGCGACAGTGCCCGATTTTTATGTCGTGATAGCCCGACCAGATGCAGGGTTGATCAAGGATAACTTCAGTGATAGCCTTGCATTCCTCGTCCGCATCAGCATGCTTCATTGCTTGGAGAACATTCAACTTAATCTCTTGGTCGTTCACTCTCATGGTGAGTTCTCCTTTTTCCACATCAATCAGTGATCTTCCCGTGGCTAAGAAGGGTCGCCCAAGGATGATTGGTGCGTTTTCGTCTGCTTCACAATCTAAAACAAGAAAGTCAGCAGGAAAAATAAACTTATCCACTCTTACCAGAATATCTTCGATTTTTCCTTCTGGATGAACGTAAGAGCGGTCGGCAAGCTGCAGAATTATTGTCGTGGGCCGCGCCTTTCCAATACCTAACTTCTGAAAAACAGAATTTGGCATTAAATTGATACTAGCACCAAGATCACAAAGTGCCTTACCCACATATTTGTCTCCGATTACACAAGGTATGATGAAACTCCCCGGATCCTTCTTTTTCTGGGGTGGCTGCCGATGAAGAATACTCATGCAACCATCTGCCATCCTTACCGTTTCAAATTCCCCCAGTTTATATTTTTTTGACATGACATCCTTGAGAAATTTGGCGTAACCGGGCATCTCCCTAATGGCATCTAACAGCGGAATATTAATATGAATCTGCTTAAAAATATCATAAATCTTTTTAAGTTGAGATTCTTGCTTAGCTTGCTGTATCCGTTGGGGAAAAGGTGGCGGAGGACGATAGTCAGCAATACGTCCTTCCCACTGCATACGAATCTGAGGAGGTTTGGGTTCATCATTTTTCTCCTCTGTCGCGTCTGCTGTTGTGACAGGCTCATCGGCAGCAGTCTGTTTATCACCTGTCGGGGCAGCTTCCTCGACAGGTTGGTCCAGGGCTGGTTCCTTTGCTGTTTCAACTTCTTTTTTCAGCCCTGGTAGTTTCTTCCCACTCCTAGTAGTAATTGCCTTACACTGCTCATGTGTGGGTGGCCTAGCATTTTCAGTATTACTAGGGAATCCTCCAGTCTGCCTCGGCTTAATATGTTGAGAAACCTGACCCATTTGTGTCTCCAGAGATTTCAAAGTAGCCTCATGATTTGTCATCCTCATCTCTGTTTTATCCATGAAATTTTCTGTCTTCTTGACAAACTGATTCATATTCTCAATATAAGTACCTGTCTGAGACATAAAGGTGGCCAGAGTATGTTCTAGTATACTGCTCGTGGCAGCTGGTGGCTGCTGTTGCTACTGCGGCGGCAGGTGCGTCGGCAGTTGCTGCGGCAGTTGCTGTCGCGTCAGCAATCTAGGTCCTCCCTGATTCTGATTATGTGCTTGAGGATTCAGGGCGTTATTGGGGTTACTCCAGGAAAATTTAGGATCTTTCCTCCAATTGGGATTATAATTGTTGGAGTTGTAATTCGGCTTGTTGTAATTTCCAACATACTTTCCCTCTTCTAACTGTATTGGGCACTCATCCCGACTATGATTTCCCTCACAGATATCACATACTTCCTCTACAGCAAATCCTTGTTGACCATCATCATTCAATAACCTTTTCATTGCTTTAGTAAGGAATGCTACCTGTGATTTTAACGTACTGTCGGCTTCATAATCCTTGACAGCAAGTACCCGTTTACCCCCTCTTCTTGCGGTCGGAAACTGTTCCTCATTCTTGGCCAGGTTTTTTCAAAACTTGCAATGCCTCGTCTGGATCTTTATCCAATAATAGTCCATTTGCTGCAGAATGAATTCGAATACGAGTTTGTAAGTTAGCAGCATTATAGAACTTAGTTACCTGATTCCAGACGGGGAATCCATGCATTGGGCAGTTCCGAAGAAGAGTAGTAAATCTGTCCCAGGCCTCGTGCATCGGTTCGTCATCTTCCTGCTGAAAAGTAGCAATTTCATTACGTAATCGCTCAGATAAATGCGAAGGATTAAAACGAGATAAAAATTCACTAGATAAATCTGCCAAAGTCATAATTGAACCCGGCGTAAGTTTATTCCACCAAGTTTTAGCTCTGTCCCTCAATGAGTGGGGAAATAACCGAAGCCTCAGTATCTCCGGATTAACTCCTGGTAGTCTAAACGAACCACAGATCTCCTGGAACGTTTTGAGATGCTCCCTAGCATCTTCTGTCACAGCACCACTAAACTGTCCGGCATTGTTGATCATACTAAACATGACATGTTTAAGCTCAAAGTTATCAACTTCAATATCCGGCAGCGTGGTCTCCAGCTCTACATGATCGTTCAGCATGTAGTCACGGCAGATCCGTCGTCCATCTGCCAAGGGCGGGTCGCCGACGGGCGGGTCGTTCCCATTGTAGGCCATCTTCTCTAGCTGTTCTTCAAGGTACTCGTTCCTGGCTAGCACGTAACGAAGTCGGTTCCTAAGATTGAATGAACGTTCAACTTCCGGATCTAATGGATACTCAGGATCTTCACCTCTTTTAGATCTGCGCATAAACAAGAAAACCTCGTGAAAAGCAAGAGTTGAAAGCACCAAAGAAAAAGAAAAATAAAAGTAAAAGAAAAAGAAAAAGAAAAACAAAAAGTGCAATAAAAGAAAGGTAGAGTTATGTTGCCAATCCCCCGGCAACGGCGCCAAAAACTTGTTGCGTGTAAAAGAGTCTATCGCAATTGTAGTGCAAGTGTACACGGCGCAAGTAGTAAAGTGATACGAAGTATCGGATATCGTCTCCATAGGGATTGGGCTAATAGCTTCACCTTAATTCACTGCACGAAGTAAAGAAAATAATTTAGAAAGTTGTCACGAAAATATTGAAGAAAACGTAAATAAAAGAGTAGGAATATCAAGATAGAGAGAATGGGCTGGTATTGAATTGCTCAGTAGTGCAGGTATTGTATTGCTTAGGAACTCTAGTTCTGTCGTCGCGCCTGTCGCTGGCAGCACCTGTCGCGGCAGCTGTCCGTTGGTCGTCGCGGCATCAAACACACCAACTCAGTACTTCAAGTTTGGCAAGAATCCCAGATCTGCCTTGGCCTATCCCTAGGTCCAAGTCTGTCGATGATCACGTCTTTGATGATACCTCCCAGCGTGAATCGAAGGATGAACACCGATGTGTATGAATTCTTCCTTAGCCAATTAACCTTGCCCTATCCCTAGGCACAAGATAGTTCAACTATAAACTAGAGAACTTGCTCTTATTTCTTTCGTATACTTAACTCTCCCGATGCTAAGTAAATAGATAACCTCACAATGCTCTCCCGATGCTCTTGCAAGATATTAAAACCAAAATAAGAGAACTTGAAGTTTGTTTTATTGAACTTGGAAAATCCTAAAACAAAACAGCCCTTGCAACTACTTTACAAATCAACCCGTGGCCCTAGGGGGTTTTTAGAACATGTCGATGACGGGTAAACGGCGGAGGGGTTTGGTTATCGGTTATGGGGTATGATTTCTCCTAGGTTAAAATCTATGCCCTTATATAAGCTTTGGGCTCAAGTATTCTAAGATAACAAGGATTACCACTTTAATTAAAAGTAAGATTCTAATAAAGACTTTAATCTTCAAGTATCCTACTTTCCAGCCGCCTCCTTGTTTCATGAGATTTCCTCTCCTTGAGCTTTGGCTTGACATATCTTTTGATCCGGGGCTTGGAAAAATATATGGTTTTCACACGACAGACGAGCATAATTTTCTCTATCTATCGAGGTCCACTTTGCTTTTCCTCCGCTAACTTGCTGTCGTCCTCTGCTGTCACGGAAGGTCCATGGCAGCATCGTCCTCATCATCTGCTTGTCCAGTTCAGCTCTTCTGCTTCTCTGCCCTGCGCCCGCCTTCTTCGTCAGCTATGGCAGCAACCTGCAAAATCAACCATATTTCAGTAGAATCCGTGCTTTTACTCATTTTGTGATGTTTTGCTGTAAACTAACCTAAATGCAATGCAATGATGCTTGAATGCAGCAGAAATATGGGTTAAAAAGGGTGTAAATAATAGAACTTTTACACACTCAACAACAACTCCCTCCACTAGCTGAAAGACATATATAAAAACATAGTTTCAAACAGTGGTTCATTTCTTGAGAACAAATGCGAAACAACTTCAGAGATTCTCTTTCCCTCTAAATACAAAAAAATACAGGATGCAAAGGAGATACATTCACAAAAGTGCTCCAAAGAGAAGGTCATCGAGTAACCGTATTTGTAATTTTCGTCAGGAATTAAATCACAATACAACATTTGGTGTGGTGGTAAGCCAGCACTCCTTGTTGTTGGGTGACACGAGTTTGATTCCCCTTAACCGTATTTGTAATTTTCGCCATTTTCTTCCTTTAATCGGGTGGTGACACATGTCACCACCTAATTAGAGGATAAAAATAAATTTATTTAATCAAATATAAATAATTAAATCCCTCCAATAAGGTAGTGACACATGTCATCATCTAATTAAATAAGTAATTTGTTTTATTAAATTAAAATTAGGATTAAATTGAAAAATGTGTAAATAGTAAGGACCAAATGTGTAATTATACCCTTATTTTTTAACTGCCATGTCACCCTGTCATTAACCTCTAACGGCTGGTGGTCAAATTGCACCCAATTTAATAGTATGATGGTTTAATTGCTTTGAAAAAAAGTAAGGTGGTCAAATCGTGACTTTTGCAATAGTATGGTGGTCATTTATGTAGTTTATCCTTCAATCTAAAGTAACAAGACAATACCCTGGACACGAAGACCATATTGTTCTTGCTTCACAAACTGCTTGTATGTTTACAAATTACCATCTCTTTGTTCATTGCATTTACTCTATGGTCTGATTGGTTTCGTGAAGTGAAACCCCAATGTGTTCTGAGCATTTTCTTATTTGTAGTCGTACATTTGTTTTTGGGGGTCAAGAAACATGGGCCATTGGCTTTGCTTCAATTTATTCTTGGTTTGTTGTTCTGCATAATTATCTGGGAAATGGAGAACTTCAATCAGCTTGGAATGGATTATGTAGTTTGCTAAGCTTTGCCTATTTATATGCCCCGAATTTGATATACTTGATTGGTTTCCTTCCGCAGTTAGTGTTAGGAAAGTTGAAGCACTCTTTGAGCTATTCAAGAGCATCAACAGTTCGGTGATTGATGAAGCAGCAGCTGCAGGGATGGATTCATCCCCGCTTGTTTTACAGCTTGAAAGCGATGGGTTTGATCGACCCATGACTAAAATAAGACATATATTAAAGTTAATGATTCATAGTAAAAATTTGTGTTTGGCGTAGTGGCTAAGGATACTCCTTGTGCCTTACTTGGGTTTGAATCTTGGTTAGGCTAGTTTCCTTTATTTCATTTCTCTCATTCCACATAATTAAATGTTTAATTTTTTATTAGATTTAAATTAGAACCAAATTGATAAAATATATAAGTAATGATGACCAAACGTGTAATTATAGAAATTTTAGTAACTGCCCTGTCACTCCCCTGTTAGGTTTTAACGGATGGTGCTCACATTGAGTCCATTTTAATAGTGTGGTGGTTTAACTGTTTCGAAAAAAGTATGGTGGTCAAATCATGACTAAAACCATAATATGATTATCATTTATGTAGTTCACCCATATTAATATACTAATTACTAAAAATTTTGAGTTATTCAAGTTCTGATTTTATAACTTAAATTTTATTTGAATTTTTTTAAGTCGAGTTGAGTTTATGAAATTACGATTTGATTTAAGTCGAGTTGAATTTTTTTTGTTGCATCAAATTGAGTTGAATTTTTTATCCGAATCGAGTAAAATCGAGTTTTATTTACTCATATCTATAAAAATTAACGTTGTTAACGATGCAAATATTATATCAGGTCAACCTAAGCTATTAGGGTTAGTTTTTTTTATCGAAGCTATTAGGGTTAGTTTATTATAGAAAAAGAATTGTCCTATATGATCAAGTCACGTGCAAACTATAACACTTGTAATCTACCAAGGGAAGGTTAATAACATGATGTTTGTCTACTTATTACCAAATGGAGTGGTTGATATTATCTCTAATCATGGGAACAATTCCACAAACAAAGTACAAAAACCAAAGGCTCTCTTCACCAAATGACCCCATTAGTCAAAACCCCCCTTTGTTTTGTTTCTTTTTGTCAAAACCCCATAGTCTTGAAAAATGTAATCATCACCCTTGTGATGAAACAAAAATTTGATGAAATCCTAGAAGTTGACCACGTGGGTCTTTTTAATATAAGCTTAAGTATCACTTTTACTTTTGTAGTAGTCTTAATTTATTGATCTCTATAATATTTTTTTATCAATTTAATCTTTAAAATAGTCGAATTTCTTTAACTGACGAAAGACAACGTTAACCATTATGGTGCTGACGTGACAATCCACAAGTGAAGATGATGTGGTAGAGGGGCAATATTGATTTTTTAAGCAAGTTCGAGGGCAAAATTGATGTTCTGGTTGAGTACGACGACAAAGTTGATTTTTAGACAAAATATATGATTAAAATACTAAAATATTAAAATAATATAAAAATTAATAAAAATATTTATTAATATATGACTAAAAATAAAATAAAATAATTAAAAATAAGTAAAAAGATATAAAATTAAAATACCATAAATAAATTATAAATTATTTAATAATTAAAATTTGAAATATTTATAAAGTATTAAAAAAGTAAAACGTTCATAAAAAAATTTGGATGATTTTAATTTTCTTTCTCTTCAAAGAATGTAAGGAAGAAATAATCTTAAAATAGGGTTAATGTGATGATTTTAACCGAACAAATATTTTCTACCTTTTTTGGTGTTCTTATCTCTCAATACTAAAAAATTGGCTAAAAGTGTTATTTTTCCCCGAGTTTGACCCAAATTAGCAATGTTGCCCCTTGTGCGAAAACACATTTAATTACGTCATTCAGTTCGCACATTACAGTAAATTAACCTATTGACTAACGTTAACTGACAAAACTGTTAACCTTTACGTGAGTCACTGTTAACTTTTCAAATCAACCATTTAACCTAACTAATGTGCCATGTCACTTGTGATGTGTAAAAAATGATGATGTGGCATAGAATAAATTTTTTTAATATTTAAATTAAATAAATAAATATATTTTTTTCATCGTGTATTCTTCTTCTTCTTCTTTCATTGTCGTCTCCTTCATATCATTTCTTCTCCTTCTATTGTCGTCTTCATCACTGTTTCTTCTCTGTTTTCTTCTTCCATTGCTATGTCACGTGTGATGAAAAGTTTAACCATTGTTATATTTCATGTTCTTTAATGGTGTCGGTGAACACCGTTGTTGAATTTCTGGGCTCTTTAAGAATGGGTACTGGTTTAATGACCCGAAGTAGAACCCGAGTTCCGCCATGGACGAGCTAGCTGCTGGTCTGGTCTGTATTGGGGATAAATATTTCTTGAGAGAAAGGGGAATGACTTACTATGAAATGGTGAAGAAGAGTGAGTGGAATGGAGATATATAAATGCTGGAGATTCAAGGAGAGGGACATGTTTTTTTCTTGTTGAAACTAGATTGCGACAAAGCTGTGGATTTGATGAACATTGTTTCTTCATTTTAGAATCGTTTAAAACTGGAAATTCAACCCGTCATACTCCATTAATCAGTCGTTGGAAATTGGAAATAAAAAATGTTGAGGAATCCACTAATCAATCGTTTGGCCAAGAAAACTGGAATGAGCTACGCATGTTGAGGACTAGGAATTGGAACCCAACTGGAAAAGTGTTTTGATATAGGCTTCTTTTTTTGTTCCTGATTGCTATTCAATCACTGTATTCGAGAAGCTCATAACCTGCTTGACAGAATGCCTCAAAGAAGCAACCATGGCCGCGTTATTCACTTAACTTCTCTTATCTCAAATTTCCCAAGAAATGGCTTTATTAATGAAGCTAAAATTCTGTTTGAAATTGTTGGGGAAACCGGGTTATTTCCCACACGAACATAGCTTCAAATTTGAGCTGAAATGTCGAGATTGAAACTACCAAAATTTGCACAGCGGACAAACCCGTCAACTATTGAATATTGAAATCCAATGGAAAAACCCAATAATAAGCAAGCGAAATAAATAATGGAGAGAACACACCAAATTTACGAGGTTCGACGAAAATGTCGTCTACTCCTCGGACACCACCACCGAATGATAACTTCATTAATACCAAAATGGTACAAACAAATGAAATTCCTAAGAATTCCCAAATATTACAAATGAGAGAAGAGAAACAAATGGGAGAGATGGTATGGATGCTGGGATGGTTTCAAATGACAAATGCTAGGCCTATTTATAGTTGAGCTTTAAGGACTAAACTTGTAAATAGCCTAAAGTTAAGGGACCAAAAATTAATTTCCCTATTGGTAATTTCAACACTTACCGTTGGAGCATTAATTACTCCATCATTTTTCTCCATTCGGTGCAGCCATTCACATATTTTTCTTCTTCAATTGTTGCACCAATCTTCTGACAAAATCGGTGCCCACAAAGCTTGACTTTTCAAGCCACAAATTCAACAAATCTCCACCTTGGCTTGAATTCATCAAGCTTCTCAAAATCTTCTTCTCCCCAAACGTTATCTTCTGCAGTGCCTCTAAATGCGCTCTCGAGGGCCATACACTCGAAGGTGCTCAAACTTGCAAGATGTTAATCAAGTTCAAACAATGATTGAACTTGATTGATGTTACCACCTTGGTCAACATATCTACAGAATTTTCTACCGTCGCAATCTTCTGAAGTAGAACCTTTCCTTCTTCAAAGATCTCCCGCACAAAGTGATACCTCACATCGATGTGCTTGGTTCTTGAATGGTAGACTTGATTTTTTGCTAAATGAATAGCACTTTGACTGTCACAATAGAGACTAATGTGACTTTGAACAACTCCCAAGTATTCCAACAATCCGTTAAGCCAAATCGCCTCCTTAACAGCCTCTGCAACTGCCAGGTACTCTGCCTCTGTAGTTGACAAAGCCACCGTTGACTGTAAAGTAGACCTCCAACTCACTGGGGCTTTTGCTAGAGTAAACAAATACCCAGTAGTAGACCGACGCTTATCCAAATCACCAGCATAGTCAGAATCAACATATCCAACCACAAATTGACCAAGTGTTTCATCTTGTTCAAACACTAAACCAACATCTACGGTTTTTTGGAGATACCGTAGAATCCATTTCACAGCTTGCCAATGTCCTTTTCCAGGATCATGCATGTACCTGCTCACAACTCCAACTGCTTGTGAAATGTCAGGCCGCGTACACACCATCGCATACATCAAGCTCCCTACTGCATTAGCATATGGAATTTTTGCCATGTATTCTCGCTCTTCATCAATTTTAGAAGATAATTGAGAACTGAGTTTCAAATGAGAAGCAAGTGGGGTACTTACATGTTTTGTGCTTTCATTCATGCCAAAACATTGTAATACCTTTTTCAGATATTGCTTCTGAGTCAAACAAAGCTTGCCTCTCCGTCTGTCTCTACTTATCTCCATGCCGAGAATCTTCTTGGCTTCACCTAGATCTTTCATCTCAAACTCTTGATTCAACTGAGCCTTCAATTTGTCTATCTCTTGTTGACTCTTTGAAGCGATCAACATATCATCAACATACAAGAGGAAATAAATGAAAGATCCATCTTGTAGCTTTCGCAAATACACGCAATGGTCGCATTTGCTTCTTGTGTACTTCTACCTCCTCATAAAGCTATCAAATCGCTTGTACCACTGCCTCGGAGATTGCTTCAATCCATATAGCGATTTGTTCAGCTTACAAACCCATTTCTTACCACCAGCATCTACATATCCTTCTGGCTGAGTCATATAGATCTCCTCTTCCAAATCACCGTGCAAGAAAGCCGTCTTTACATCGAGTTGAGCTAGCTCTAAATTCAACTGTGCTACCAAGGCCAACAATATTCTAATGGAGGAATGCTTCACAACAGGGGAAAATACTTCGTTGTAGTCGATTCCCTCCTTCTGAGCGTAGCCTTTAGCTACCAACCTTGCCTTGTAGCGAACATCTTTCTTGCTGGGAGATCCGTCTTTCTTTGCAAACACCCACTTGCATCCAATTTCCCTTTTACCTTCTGGTAAATATGCCAAATCCCAGATGTTGTTCTTCTGGAGAGATTGCATTTCTTCATCCATGGCACTTTTCCACTTGTCACTTTCTAAGCTTTGCATTGCTTCTTGATAAGTGGCAGGGATATCATCATCAACAACTGGAAGGGCATAGGCCACTGTATCTGTAAATCGAGCAGGTCTATGAATTTCTCTCCTTGGCCTTGTAACTGCAAGTGGTTCTGGTGTCTCCAATGGTTATTGGGTTTGAACCTCTTCATCTTCTGATTCCTCCATTGGAGTTGGAGAATCAGTAACATCAATTGCTGGACTAATCACCTTCTCTTGAAACTCCACCTGGTTTGGAGTATACTCCACCTGTTGTGGAGTACTACTTGTCTGAACAGCTCCATTTGTTACCTTCTTCAACATGACAGATTCATCAAAGGTAACATCTCTGCTACAAATTATATTCTTTGTGTCTAAGCACCAAAGTCGAAATCCCTTCACTCCATGAGTGATTCCCATAAAGATAGCCTTCTTTGCTCTAGGATCAAGTTTTGACTCCTTCACATGATAATACGCAGTGGATCCAAATACATGTAAGGAATCATAATCTATAGCGGGTACTCCAGACCATACCTCCAACAGTGTTTTTCCTCCAATCGCCGATGACGGTAGATGATTGATGAGATGGCCAGCATATGTCACAGCCTTAGCCCAAAATGGTTTGCCCAACCCAGCATTGGACAACATACATCAAACTTTCTCAAGTAGTGTTCGATTCATACGCTCTGCCACCCCATTCTACTGTGGTGTATGTCTAACAGTGAAGTGTCGAACAATACCATGCTCCTGGCAAACGTCAAAGAGCGGATCACTTCTATATTCCCTTCCATTGTCCGTCCTAAGCCGTTTGATCTTCTTGCCAGTCTGGTTCTCGATCATATTTTTCCACTTCAGGAAAACTTTGAGCACTTCATCTTTAGACTTCATTGTATACACCCAAACTCTTCTGGAAAAGTCATCAACAAAAGTTACAAAATAGTGTTTTCCTCCCAGCGACGTTGTTTTGGAAGGACCCCACACATCTGAGTGAACATAATCTAAAATACCTTTCGTATTATGGATAGCGGTGCCAAATTTCACTCTTTTCTGCTTTCCCAGAACACAATGCTCACAAAAATTTAACTTGCAAGCCTTTGCACCTTTCAACAATCCTTGCTTTGCCAAAATTTGCAAGGATTTCTCACCAGCGTGTCCCAACCGCATGTGCCACAACTGAGTAGAATCCAATTTGTCTCCACCGGAAGCTGCTGCTACTGCTCCAATAACTGTACTACCTTGGTAGTAATACAAGTTATTTTTCCTGATGCCCTTCATTATCACGAGTGCGCCTGATGTGACTTTTAAAATTCCATCTCTCATAGTGACAATCGAGCCTTTGGATTCCAAAGCTCCCAACGAGATGAGATTTTTCTTCAAACTAGGCACGTATCGGACATCAGTCAAAACTCTGATTGATCCATCTTGATTCTTCAATCGGATTGAACCTATCCCAATCGTTTTACAGGCGTTGTCATTGCCCATATAAACAACTCCTCCATTTAGTTCTACTAAATCGAAGAACCACTCCCGATTAGGGGACATATGATATGTACAACCCGAATCCAATATCCACTCGTCTGAACGAAATGCTGATGATGAAGCAACTAGTGATTTTTCAGAGTCACTAGTATCATGCTCTGCAACACATGCATCTGGAGCGGCTTTTCCTTTCTTCTTCAGCTTCGAGCAATCTTTCTTCCAATGACATTTCTCATGACAAAAAGCACATTCATCTTTCCCAAGTCTGGACTTTGACTTTGATCTCCCTCTCATTTTTGGCTTTTGGCTTTTCGAGCGACCTCTTACCACCATGGCCTCCGCTGCATTGTACTTGCTCTCCATCTTGGTTTTCTTTCTGAGCTCGTAACTATACAGAGCAACAGTTACTTCTTTAAGGGTCACCTCATCCTTTCCATGAAGTAACGTTGTTTCAAGGTGCTCAAATTCATCTAGAAGGGATGACAACAACATTAGAGCCAAATCTTCATCTTTGAAAGTTTCATCCATACCCAACAGATCTGCCACTAACTCATTGAAGGCAGTGATGTGTTCATTCATACTGGTGCCTGGTTGATAATCAAATCTGAAAAATCTTTTCTTCATGTGAAGACGATTCTGAGAGCTTTTCTTTAGGAATTTTTCCTCTAACGCTTTCCACACTTTGCTTGCAGAAGTCTCGTTCTTGTAGGCATACTTCTGCTCCCTGAAAAGACAAGATCGAATCGTACTACATGCCATACGGTTGATTGTTCTCCAATCTTTCTCCACCATATCTACGGGGTTTTCTTTCTCAATGGCAATGTCTAGACCTTGTTGAAATAAAGAGTCCAGCACCTCGCCTTGCCACATGCCGAAGTGACCGAATCCATCGAACAACTCTACCGAGAAGTTTGCATTTGACATTATCCTCTTCACCGGTATAGAGGAAGACCTTGATGCCCCATTTGATCCTTCTTTTGCCATAGCAACAAATAATATTCAACAGCACGAACTGGATATTGAAACACTGCACCAGGTAAGTTCCCAGGAAAGAGAGGTGGATCACACGGATCGCTTAAATACCAAGTCTTTTCTAGCCAGAACTTTCCTAGACATGCACTGTCACAACACCACACTTTTTTGCAGCAACCGAGAGATCGGGATAGCCTTCACCGAAGCTCTGATACCAATTGTTGGGGAAACCGAGTTATTTCCCACACGAACGTAGCTTCAAATCTGAGCTGAAATGTCGAGATCGAAACTACTGAAATTTGCACAGCGGACAAACCCGTCAACTATTGAATATTGAAATCCAATGGAAAAACCCAATAATAAGCAAGCGAAATAAATAATGGAGAGAACACACCAAATTTACGAGGTTCGACGAAAATATCGTCTACTCCTCGGGCACCACTACCGGATGATAACTTCACTAATACCAAAATGGTACAAACAAATGGAATTCCTAAGAATTCTCAAATATTACAAATGAGAGAAGAGAAATAAATGGGAGAGATGGTATGGATGTTGGGATGGTTTCAAATGACAAATGCTAGACTTATTTGTAGTTGAGCTTTAAGGACTAAACTTGTAAATAGCCTTAAGGGACCAAAAATTAATTTCCCCATTGGTAATTTCTACACTTACCGTTGGAGCATTAATTACTCCATCATTTTCACCATTCGGTGCAGCCATTCACATATTTTTCTTCTTCAATTGTTGCACCAATCTTCTGACAAAATCCGTGCCTACAAAGCTTGACTTTTCAAGCCACAAATTCAACAGAAATTATGCTCGAAAGGAACATTGTCAGTTATAATGCCATGTTGTCGGGTTTTATACAGTGTGGAGGATCGATGAAGAAGAACCAACAACACCATACTAATTTAACGAGGTTATATAACACATTTGGCGTTTATCAAAAAGGTTAAACGATTGGTCTGGCACCAGACCCAGGTTCCATTTTCAATAGTTCCATTTCAAGAGTAATTTTAAATTTTTACTTTAAAACCAATAAGACCATGATACATGACATTATCTGATTAGTTAAAATTTAATATAAAAATAAAATAAAAATATTTTTTTGTTTTTTAATTTATTTGCCACGTCAACACCTAAACTACATCAGTATTTTGACTTTTTAATGCTGACATGGCATGCCATGTGGCGCATATGGTTGACGCGTTAAAAAGTAACGGTCAGATTAACAATTATGTCGGTCAACGTTAGTCAAAGAGTTAATTTGCTGCAACGTGCGAACCGAAGGACCTAATTGAACGCATTTTCGCGCGAGAGGCAACATTGCTAATCTGGGTCGAACTCGGGGACAAAATAACCCCTTTAGCCTAAAAAATTAAACTCTACACTCTAAGTCTAATTTCTAAGTCACAACAACCCTAAAATTAAACATTTTACTTAATTAAATTTATACACATACTTTTATAATTTATAGTCACTTTATATTGATAAAATTTTTAATTATGTTTTAGGATTTAAGGTTTGCAATTTAGAGTTTGAGATTTTTAGGGTTTGAAATTTAGAAATTAGGATTAGAGTGTAGAGTTTATTTTCAAGTTTTGATTTTTGAATAATTTATAATTCAATAACTTCTGATATTTTAATTTTATAATTTTTACTTATTTTTAGATTTTTTTTAAATTTTTGTTATTTTTTAGCCATATATTAATAAAATATTTTATTAAATTTATTAATTTTTTCATCACCTTAGTATTTTAATATTTTTTAAATTCGTATTTTTACCTAAAATCAATTTTCTCCTCGTACTCAACCAGAAAATCAATTTTGCCCTCAAACTAGGTTAGAAAACCAATTTCGCTCCTATTCCATGTCATCTTCACACATAGACTGTCATGTCATACATCGTTGACCGCCACGTTAGCACCGTTGATCTCCACGACAGCACTGCAACATTAAACGTTGACTTCTGTCAGTCAAGGGACAAATAGTGATGCAATTCGACTACTTTAGGAGATAAATTGATACGAAAATACCATAGGAGCAAAATTGATAAATTGAGACTACTACAGGGAAAAAGTGACGCTTAAGCCTTTAATATTATTGCATTAATGCTATGCCCCAAATGTGATTCAAGAGAATACCCCTTTCTTTGGTTTTTTTGTTTCCCTCTCAGTTTTTCAAGGTTTTGTCCTAACTAATTTAGACTGGTCTTTGTCGCATACTTAGTTATGGTGAGTGAATCTCTTAACGGAATTTTTTTACAAAAACAATACTTTAAACTCAAGACTTGCTAAACCGATACCAAACTGCTTATTCTTGACCAAATCCCATTGATAAGAGAATACATCATTAGCACAACACTAATGCTAGTTATATATTGCGAAAAAGAGTTTAACATCCATTATGTAAGATCTGAAGTTGGGCAATTTATGAAAAAAAACAATAACACGGAAAGAACTTTATCCTAGTGCTTAGAGGCATGATTTGGCTCTTCCATATATAGCCAGAACTCATATCGTTACCAGACACTTTTAGACAATAATTTAATGACTTGAACATGAAATTCAAGGACAAATTTACTAAGTGAATGAGAGGGTCCACATTTTCAATTTTTTTTGTCTAATGATAATTTTAGTTATTATTAATTTAAATATTTATCGAATTAAACCCGACTTTATTTTACTATTATCTAATCCTAACTTCATCATTGTCGGAATTTGGAGAAAAGGGATTGATAAAAATGGTGGGTCATTTTCACATTTTTTGGCTTCTTGAAAACAATGGCTATTGTCCAAGGGCACTTAAATTAAAGGCTTAAAAGAAAGCAAGTTTGGATTAAAAACTGCCGAAACAAAATCATATAAATCTTTAAAAGAAATAGACCTCACTAAGGTATGAGAACTCGTTGAAGAAGATGTCGATAGGAGCTATCCACTTGAACAGTTAAACGTTGGTAACCTTAGTTCCAAGCAAATCGCAGCCCTTCCACGACACCCCATAATTCAGCTTGCAACACATTTGTAATGCCAACCTAATTGAATTATGGACCAACATAGAAAAGAAAATGGCACGCCATCAAGGTCTACTATTACTCTTTATACATTTTTTAAACATCTAATCGATACTTTAGATACCAATAAAATAAATATTTTATATTAAAAATATTTGATTCAATATCAGTGAAATTTTTTCTTTCCACAAACGGGCTTCAAATGATGTCACATGTTATTTTAAGGACATTAAACCTTACACACTAAAAATAAAACTCTAAATTCTAAACTATATACTTTAACCCTAAACCTTAAAAGTTAATCCTAAATTCTTAACTATAAACCCAAAAACAATAATTATAAATTCTAAAAATATACCGCTTGTAAAAAACTTTATTTTCCAATGATGGTGCATCAAATCATTTTCCTAAATATATTTATAAAATTTTATTCAACAATAACTGAATTTACATTATGTTAGCCTATAATATTAGGATAAATTATAACAGAGGTCACTTAATTATGAGTAAAGTTATATTTGGGTCACACAATTATTAAAAATTATATTTGGGTCATTCAATTATGGGTAATGTTACATTTGAGTTACCAAATTATTAAAGGTTACACTTGGGCCAGTCAATTATGGGTAAGAATACATTTGAGTCACCCTTCATATTTAAAAAAATATATATCAACTTAGTCATTTTTTTCTTCCAAATCACTTGTATACCATCATTAACACTAGAGTACTTCATTTGAAATCATTAATCAATCTAATACACAAATTGATATATATATATATATATATATATTAAATATGAAGGGTGACCCAAATGTAACCTTGCCCATAATTGAGTGGCCCAATTGTAACCTTTAATAATTGGGTGACACAAGTGTAACCTTACCCATAATTGAGTGACCAAAATATAACTTTTAATAATTGAGTGATCCAAATGTAACCTTACCTATAATTGAGTGACCTATGTTGTAGTTTACCCATAATAGAGGTGGCAAACGTGTCATTCTGTTCGGGTTCGGTTCGAGTCATTTTGGTTCTTGTTATTTCGGTTATGACTACAATCGATTTAAATTCGGTTCAGGTTTGGTTCAAACTTTTGGTTTTAGTTTGGGTCTATGGTGATTTCGCTTCGGGTTTAGGTCGAGTCGGTTGATTTTCGGTTCAGTTGACTTTCAGTTTGGTTAATATCGGGTCGGTTGATTTTAGGTCAAATAAATATCGGGTTAATGGAAGACCGATCGGTTTTAGTCGGGTTTTCAAGCCCAGTTAGGTTTTTACACCCTATGTATCACTTTGTATAGCATGTATACTTGGCTTTTTGGTGAGTTGTGCGACAGTTCACATCCCATCTTTCTTTCTTTACTTTAATATATTTTCTTTATTTTGGGTTGCCTTCAGTTCGAGTTGCTTTCGGTTTGAGTTCATTTGGTTCGGTTGAAAATTGGTTCGGGTCTATTCGGTTCGATTAAAAATTGGTTCGGATCCATTTTCGGTTCAACTAAAATTCGGATCGGTTTCGGTTTGTTTCAGGTTTCCGGTCAAATTTGGGTCATTGTATTCGGGCCGATTTTAGGTCTCGGTTCAAGTAAATCGATTTATTTCTCGAATCTCGGGTCAAGTTTACATGTCTAATCCATAATATTAATCCAGTCAAAGATTTAATATATAGTTTACAGTTCTAAACTAAAAGGGATTACCATAGAGTGAATAAATTTCTAAGTTTATAATGAGTTTCGTGCTGCTATGGCCGGGAGTCCAAAGGCTGGGAGTTCGAAGGCCGCCTCAGCAAATCCCTCCGGTGAAGCAGTGGATGTCGCCGGAGTCGGCGATTGGACCTTATTCATCGACAACCTCAGCAAACGTGTAACCAGAGCGGCATTGAAGGAGTTAGTGAGTCACCATGGAAAGGTTCTGAGAATCTTCATCCCTTTCGTCAATAACAGAGCCAGATATTATGAGTCCACTTTTGCTTTTGTAACATTAGCTAGCCTTAGAGACATGGTGAACGTTGCAGAGAAATTGGATTCGACCCGTATTGATGGGAGAATTGTGAGTGTATCTAAAGCCAAGTATTCGAAAAAAAGGGTTACGACTGCTGAATCACCAAAGCGAAGAGCACATAGGGGGTTTTAGAACTGCCGATAAACAGCCGACGAACAAGGTAAATGTAGGAAGGGCGTTCAATGACTCCTCCATGGATGGAACAAGGCGAAAATCTTACAAAGAAGCTCTCATGAGCAATCCCAAGTCGGGGTATTTTGAAGAAGAGCTAATGAATCTCCCTATAACAATCAAGCACAGTGAGGAAAACAGGGGGATTATGGATGATATTTCCATCCCAAAGGCAGACAATGAATGTCTGAAAAGTTGTTTGGTTGGGCTGAAAAAGAATTCTTTTGAGGAAATGATGCCCGATAGCCTAGAGGATATTGACAACTCAAAGGAGTTTCAGCTCCATTTTGAAGCAAGATCCAGGGAGGAATATCAGCTAGAGAAAATAGTGGAGAAGAGTTTCTTTCGAGCTAGTATCAGAAGAGTAATCCGACGGCAAATTCGTGACTCTCTAGAGGATAATATTGCTTCTGCTGCAGCTTTACCTAGGCCAATTTCCGAGACAAATGTATCGGTGGAAGAAGTCGAAGCTGAGGCAGTGTGGGAAGTGAGCAGTCTCATTCAAAAGCGGTGCTAGAGTTTCCAGGTATTTTTATTTTAATTTAAATGATGAATTTTTCAATAATTTCCTGGAATGTCAGAGGTATTCGAAAGAAGGAAAAAATAAGGGCGGTGAAGAATTTGATTCTCATCCAAGAAACTAAACTTGAAAGCATGGAACGTAGCTTGATTAGGAGATTATGCCAGGTGATAGTGTCAATTCTGTTGTTTCTCCTTCGAGGGGGGCGTCGGGTGGTTTGGTCGTTATATGGGATTTGGATTTCTTTAGTATCACTGAACATCATATTTTCCCAAGGTTCATTGGTTTGATTGGAAAATTAAACTCCAATAACTTAGATGTTGGCATTATTAATGTTTATGGTCCTGTTGTGGAAGTTGAGAAAGGAGCATTTCTACATGATCTCCTGGACTTTATGAACTGTAGACAAATCGCGTGGTGTGTAGGAGGCGATTTCAACCTGTTCTTAAAGCTAGAGGAGAAAGTTGGAATGGCTATTAACATGGCTGATGTCGATCTTTTTAATCAATTCCTTTTTGAGTCAGAGCTAAAAGATATCCCACTTCATGGGGGTCGTTTCACGTGGGGAAATAATCGGGACCCTCCTACCTTTGTTCGATTGGATCGATTCCTCATTTCCAATGAGATCGAGAGCGCTTTTCCGGATATCAGTCAAAGTCTTATGGATAAATCAGTGTCCGATCACAACGCTATCCTCTTAGCAGTGTCTTTAGTAAACTGGGGTCCTAAGCCTTTTAGGTGCTTTAATTTTTGGTATGAAGAAGAGGGATTTGAAGCCTTGGTACTAAATTCACTAGCGGATTCGAAAAGGAAGAATTCTAAGGTGAAAATTGGAGGACTAATCAAGAATACCAAGTTAGTTTTGAAGAATTGGTCAAAGGATTTCTCTAAAGGGTTCATAGAGCAGATTGCAAGCACGGAAAAGGAAATCTCTGAAGTTGAATCAATCATTCAGAGTGGTAATCGAGACCCGATTTTATTCTCCAAGCTAAGTACCCTGAAGGCAAGCTTATGGGACCTGTACCGAAAGGAGGAAAGTTCGTGGCTCCAGTAATCCAGGCTAAGGTGGTTCAATGAGGGTGACAGGAATACTCGCTTTTTCCATATCACAACCTCGTCAAGGAGAAGATCTAATGCAATCGACATGCTGAAGATTGATGGGGTGGAAGTTCTGGATCCGGTCAAAATAAAGGAAAATGTGTTTGAGTTTTTTGCAAAGGCTTATAACTCAAACCATGCCCTGGAAATTGAAAAAATGGATCTGGAGTTTAAGAAAATCAGCAGTGAGATGGCCACTAGTTTGGAGCGTGGCTTTTTTGAACAAGAAGTTTGGGATGTTTTGTCCTTGGCGGATAACAACAAGGCTCCGGGGCCTGATGGATTCAATCTAGGATTTTTCAAGAGGTTCTGGCAGGCCTTAAAACCTGACATAATGACCTTCCTCGATGACTTCCATAAGGGCAAAAAATGGGAAGTTGGAATCAATCATTCCTTCATAACTCTCATCCCCAAGGTGGACAATCCGGTGTCTTTGGAAGAGTTCAGACCTATCAGTTTGGTAGGAGGTCTCTATAAGCTTATGTTTAAGGTGCTAACTTGTAGATTCAGAACCTGTATTGGACAAGTTATTGGGAACACTCAGTTTGCTTTCGTGTCAGGTAGACAGATACTGGATTGTGCACTGATTGCCAACGAGTCGATCGATTTCATTCAAAAAGCAGGGCTAAGCGGGATAGCCTTCAAAATCGACTTCCAGAAGGCCTACGATACTGTGAGTTTTGATTTCTTGATCCAAGTCTTAAAGAGTTGCGGGTTTGGTGAGAAATGGTGCGGTTGGATTCTTCAATGCATATCCACGGTCAGAATTTCGGTACTAGTAAATGGATCCCCAACAGAAGCTTTTTCTATTTCCAGAGGGTTAAGGCAAGGGTGTTCACTGTCTCCCCTTCTCTTCAATCTTGTAGCTGAAGCCCTGAATTTAATGATCAACAAAGCAGTTAGAGTAGGATTATTTAATGGTTTTTCGGTCGAAAGAAGAGAGGATAACATGGAGGTGTCTCATCTCCAATTTGCCGACGATTTGCTCATATTCTGTGGGGACTCCGAGACACAAGTTCGCAATGTAAAAAGGGTTTTGAGAGTCTTTTAACTCGCTTCGGGACTTAAATTAAATGTCAAGAAAAGTTCTTTGATTGGGATTAACTTGGAGAACTCTACGCTCCAGGTTTGGGCCGCTGGTATTGGTTGCGCAGTGGAAAATTTCCCGACTAAATATCTTGGTCTTCCCCTTGGAGCAAAAAAGAACTCTGTTGCGCTATGGGACCCTATAATCTCCAAATTCTCAAAAAAGCTTGAAGGGTGGAAACCTAAGCTATTGTCGATGGGAGGTAGACTCACACTGCTTAAATCTGTTCTGACTTCCTTACCAGTCTATTTCCTGTCTCTTTACAAGATACCGACCCAAGTCTCGAACAAACTTAACATGATCATGGCTAGGTTCTTTTGGGGGTAACATAAATAAGAAAAAAATTCATTGGGTTCAATGGAGCAAATTGTGTAAACCCTTTGAGGAAGGAGGACTGAACATTGCCAACCTAGATATTACCAACAGAGCTCTTCTAGGCAAATGGGTCTGGCGATATGGAAATGAATCCTCCAGTCTTTGGCACAGGGTAATTGAAGTCAAGTCTCCGGGAAGTAATCCCAACTTATTCCCGTCGAAGGCTTCGAATAGACATTTCTCTTGGATATGGAATGGGATCTTGAAGTCGTTCTATTGTGAGGATCAATTTGGACTCTGTCTAAAATCTAATCTAGCTCTACAAGTGGGGAATGGGGAGCAAATCTCCTTTTGGGATGATGTTTGGCTAGGTAACGTACCACTGGAAAACAGATTTCCTCGGATCTTTGCATTATCCCTTCGTCAAGTAGGGTCGATTGCAGATTTTGGAACAAAAACGGAAGACGGTTGGGTTTGGAATATTCCGTTGAGAAGAAGACTGTTCGACCGCGAAATGTAAACCTGGGAGGAATTGATGCAATGGGTTGGATCATGATTGGGTTAGGTGGATGGGTGCCAGTGATGGGGCTTTTTCAGTCAAATCACTCAAAAAATTAGTTCTTGGAGAATTTGTTTGGTTAGGTTTCGCCCCTCCGAAAGTGGAACTATTCATGTGGCTGGTTATGCTAAATAGGGTCCCGGTAAAAGTTGAATTGCTGAAAAGGGGAGTTACTCTTATCGGTTATCCCCTGAAACTATTGACCATTTATTTTTCTCTTGTTGTTACAGTTGTAGAATCTGGATGTTTTTTTGTGCCAGGTTGGGAATCGATACAGTCTGGCCTAAGGATCCATCGGCCTTTCTCCAATCTTGGGGGGCTTCAGCTGCTCGAGAAACATGCGAGGAATGGTCATATATCCCTTTTGCTATAATTTGGACCATTTGGTTGTTTAGGAATGATATTGTGTTTAATGAGAAAAATATGGACTGGATTCAAATATTGTTATTGGTAAAACTGCGTTTGAGCACTTGGTTGAAAGCGAATACAGAGATTGCAAAATACCACTACCTAGTTTGATGTGTGATCCGTTGTTGGCAACTAATCTCCCCAGTGGTGCCCTCCCCCCCGGTAATTATTTGAAATTAAACGTTGATGGAGCAATGGATGCTCCAAAGAATATAGGAGGCATAGGGGGGGTCCTAAGGGATTCCAACGGTAAGGTGTTGTTTCAATTTTCTGAAGTTGTAGCAGGGGCCCTTCGAATGTGATTGAATTGCTGGCTATTAAAGTAGGTTTGTGTAAATTTCTTGATTCGGTTTGGGCGAAGGATGCTAGGTTGGTGATCGAAACGGACTGCAAGCTAGTTTTTGATTGGATCCGATGTAACGTGGCTCGTGATATAGCACATGAAATTAATCAAAGAGCCTATTCCTTATTGTGGGTGCCGAGAGGTTGTAATTCTTTGGCAAAAGCAGGCATAGGGTAGTTTGTTTTTTGATTTTACAGTAGAGTGGGTATTTCGAATGGAAGTAAACCATGTTTGTATGTTTGGACAGTAACCATGTACTTGAACTTTTGAGATGATCCTTAATAATATTTCTTGATGGGCACTCTTTTCTCCATAGGGAGTTTTTAATGAGGCCCGACATTTTTCAATTTTTTTTTCTAAGTTTATAGATCAAAGATTGTCTGGTAATATAAAAAATGTGAAACTAAAATCCCAAATCTATTTGAAATTATTTTTAAAAATATATCCATATAAAGTAATTGGATTGATCATTGATCACATGCAGGCCAAAATACAAAAAGAATTAAATGATTATTTAGTGAAGTATCTTTATTGTTTAAACCAATATTTAATCCTTGACTTTAGTATTTTTTATAATTTGATCCTTGATTTTCTTGTTTATATTAGTCTTTGAACTTGGACGTTGTCACACAATTTAGCCTATTTTACTAGCGCCATTAAGACGTGATGATATGACACTATAAGATTCTGTCACTAAATATAAAGAATAATATATATTTAAATATATTTTATTTATATACTTTTTATTTATTAAAATTTTAGTTGATGACATATATAATCTCATAATATCACATCCTTACATAATGACATAAAAAAATGACTGAAATGTGTGATGGAATCTAGGTTTTGGGATTATTGTGTACAAAAACAAAATTTAGAGACTGAATTAAAAACAAAAACCATCAAATTTAATGTCCAATTCCTAACTCAATTTCATTACCTTTCCTATGAAGTTTTCTTTCATCTATTGAAAATTTTTAAAATAAAGTGTCCCATTTGAGAATCGGGGCTTTGGCCTTTTGGGTTTTAGGGACCAGAATGAAAATCATGGAAATTCACAGGATAAAAACTTTATTTTGAACTTGGAGTTGAAAATATAACAAAACCAATTTATAAATAGCTGATCATTTTGGATACAATAAGAATATATTACTCATTTATGCAGTGCTACTAATGTGAACGCAGCAGATCTTCCTCCGCATATTGTTATTGGAATGCCAACACTCTCTCCCACAATGGTAAGATAATTTAGTTTAAACATGAACCTACTATTCTGACATTTTTTACTGCCCTTTCATATACAGAATCAGGGTAACATTTTCAACACCAGCTTCCACTGTTGGATTACTATTTTTCCCGAAACAATTTTTGTTATAATACTATTAGTATTTTATTAATTAAAATAAAAATAACAATAATTATTGATATTTAAAATAAAAAAATAAATGTCAATTAAACCTATACCGATGAATAAAATTGTCGGTATATGTATCTTATACAAATCAACGTGATAATATCCCGACAGTTGTCCCGTCGGTAAAGGTAAACCTATGCCTACAGATATGTCCGTCGGTACAAGGTCCCAACATCTATACCGACAATTGTTTCCGTCGCTATAGAGATATACCGACTAGCGTTTTACTGACAACTTTTTATTTGTCGGAATATCTCTTTTGTCCGTCGGTACAGGGTTTTAGACCTTATACCGACGGATTGTTGGTGTTTTACCGATAATTTTCTGTCCCTCGGTATATGCCATTTTTTAGTGGTGTGAACTCAACAAGTGTCCCAATAGAAAAGCGGATGATGATTATTTTAGGAGACACGAGTTCAAATCGCTCTGTCTACAAGGTGCATGCTCATTGTCAAAGGTTTAAGAATATCTATGAACAAATACTACCTTATAATCACCTTTAGACTATTAAAAAATAATATATTGTGTGCATACAACACATTGTAAATGAAAAATAATAAAAATAAGTAAGATAACATATAATACAATTTAACATGATTAAGCTCATTAAATTTTGTTCGGTTGATATTGTCGTTATTACAATACACAAGAGGACGTAAAATCGAACATGCTTCAATGATAAATATCTTTTAATTTATAGATGAAGAGGCATTTGGAGTATAGACATTGTATTAAAATGTTATAAAAATGTATTTTATAATTTATATTTTCTATATTTACACAAATATGAAATATATTTAAATCCAATTTTCAGGTTACTTTTTGGTGAGAATTTTTATAGCACTTCTTGTTTAGGATCATTTGGCTAGTCAAGCGGTCAACACATACTCTAGCGGCTTTCCACTACTGCAAAATCATTTTGCCTTTGATTATTTTAGTGCCTAAATAAACCAAGCAATTCTCCTTGCTCTCTAAGCTTGGATGATGAAGGGATGATTATATAGTAGATAATTTTGTTTAGATTAATTTGCTGGTAAAATAAAATTTATAATTTTTTAATGTTTTTTTATGTTCATTTTAAGATCCATATATGTTACATATAGACTTAACAATTGTACTTGCAAGCAACTCAACAAATAAGTTTACTAGTGAGACTCGAAAACTTTGATACTTGTTATCACACTAGTGAATATTCAATCATAGTTTTTGTTATTTTACCAATCACGAGTTGCTTTAACGAAACAAGACATCAGATTATTTAGACAATACCCAATGTCCAAGTCTTAGTATTGTTAGGGGTGTTCATTGTCGGGTATTTAGTTTATCTGGGTACCTCCTTTGCCGGCTCGTGTCCCAACCCGTTACATCCGGGTACCCGGTTCATATTTTTTTTTTAATTTTATTTTTTTAAAAATCATATATTAAACACATACAATTTAAAATTTTACAATACATAATCCAAACAAATTAATTAGTGATTTGAAGTTAGTTTTAACTATGAAGGATGAAATGTTTAGATATATATTAAAGTTTATCACCAGAAGAATACATTAAAAAGATTAATCTCGATCGTGATTTTCCCCTTCAAATATTATACTGATAAATCAATACAAATATTTCTAAAAAAATTTAAACTTAAAACATAAAAAGTATATAATAGAAACATAGAAAGAATTTAGGGATTTGAATTTAGTTTTGGAGTAAAAATATTAAAAAACCTAAAATAAACATATAATTTTAAATATAAAAAGTATATATTAAAATTATCGGGTCGGGTACCCGGTAAGGGAAAAATTTCGGACCAAGACCGATCCGTGTACTAGAAAAAATTATCGGGTCGGGTCCTCAGCCCGATAAAAAAATAAAATTTTTAAAAATACATGCCTATTTTGTATCAGGTCGTCGGGTAATCGGGTGAGGTGAATCAGATCGGATAATTTTAAATACCCTTAAATATTGCGAATGAAACAATTAAGTTAGGAGAGTCTTCTCAATTCTCATAATAAACCTCATACTTATTGGTCTAAAAAAATTTAGATAATAGTTATAAAAAGGCATTGTTATTTTGATCAAATTATTAATTATGAAATGTGTTATATAAATGGACAAATAATGACATGAACGCTTTAAAAGTTTTAAAGTTATAATTTAATGCAATGGTAGAATTTATTTTGCCCCTCTTAGATTAATAAAAATGTAATTTGATCCCTAAAAAATATAAGGATACAAGTTAGTATAATGGTCAAATAATATTTTGAGTTTGACTACCTAAAAACAATCACAAAGTGGAATGAACGCACGAATCAAAGGCAACCAATAACATTATGCCATGTGTAGACACCTAATTTTGTTTAGGATATTTTATGAAAATATCTTGGTATATATGATCTTAATTTGGATCGCTATAGAGTTTAATTTTGAATTAGATTGTATTTTAATTTAATTCTAGAACGAAAATTGAATTTTAGCTTAGCTATAGGGATATAATTAAATTTAATTTAAAGAGTAAATTGAAAGTTTGAAGAATAGAGATAAAAAATTCAGAATTTAGCTAGTAATTAATTTTTAAGTGAAAAGAATTTTTTTATTGAGGGTTAATTATGAATTAAATACATGAGTTAGAAAGTCCAATATCTCAAGCCCAACGTTTGATAAAGTCCAATTTTAAACGGGCCTGGAGGAACAAATATAAGAAAACAATAAAACAAAAGAAAATCAAATGTATTTTCTTTTAAAATATGAGAAAATATCCATGCACTAGCTGTGGAAATAAAATGTTTCTACAAGCACCATAATTTTAAGGGTTAAGAATTCAGTTTAAGGTTTATAGTTTATGTGCTTAGAATTTACGGACTATAATTTGGATTTAGGGTTTAGTGCTAGAATTTAGGGTTTAAGGTTTAGGTTGTAAGGTAATGTGTTAGGGATTTACGTTTATACCTACAATCCCTAAATTTTAAACACATAAATCTAAACCCCTAAACTAAATCTCTAACACTAAAATTATGGCGCTTGTGAGAATAAAATATTTCCACCGCTAGTGCATGATATAATTACCTATAAAATATTGTGTATTTTGGGGATTAACAAATTTTTTTTCACACGAGAAAAGTTCATTACTAATATAAATAATGATTAATATTTAATACATCGACATTATATAAATTTTATTTTACTTTCGACGATGAAGCAAAAGACCGACTTTGGTATTAGAAGTACTTCCTTCTATATATGTGTTTCATAGGTGATAAAGAGTTTGATGTTTGGTAGCAGGGGTAAATCTAAAAATTTAAATTTGATAGTTTCCTGATTGATCTAATAATGTAGATTAATTTATATCAATTTTATAATATATTAATAAAAAATAATTATTGTGCAAGTAAATAATGTAACGCCCGGGTTTAGGGGCTAGGTGAAAATAATATTTTAATATTGTCTCGGGTTTCGACTTTAATATTTTATTTATTATTTTAATGGTTTGGGCCTCGGGTTTTAAGATTTGGATTAATTTTAAATTGAGCCCAAAAGCCATGGATGGCATTATTGTGGTTTCCCTTTTTCTTTAAGGGCATTTTGGTCATTAAACATTAAATTTTAAACAATTATAAACTAAAGGTTGAGTGATCATCTTCTTCACTTCTCTTCCATTTCTTACTAACGTTAAAAATCTCTCTCCCTTTAGAGATACTATTTCATTCCATAACTCATCCGTTTTTGAAGATTTTTCAAAGGTAAGGACGTTTTTGACTTGTCCTTGTTATTCTCTACATGTTGATACCAATTGTTTTCATTTTTATACATGTTTTGAGATTTGAGGTTTGGAGGGTTTTGGATTCAAATATGTTATTTTTGATGTCTTTAAGCAAGTTTTCTATTTGTTTAAGTTATATGAGTTGTCTACACTCAAAAAGGATCAAAAAAAATCGATTTTTACAATGTTTTATGGAATTTTCGGATTTGGGGAAAAATGAGGTTTTTGAGAGGTTTTAAGTTGAGTTTTGGGGGTGTTTTAGGTGAAATTTTGATGGCTGATGATTAGACTATATGTAAGTGTTGTTTTGGAGGCTTTATGAGTAAATTAAAGTTTGAGATCATTGGTTTGAGGGGTGTTTAGGGGCTACTCGAGATTATGGATTTTGATGTTGTGTGCTTGGTATGTAATTGTGTTGGTTACTTTGGAATATGGACTGAATTGGGATTATTTAAATTGTGTTGAAATGTGTAGAAATGAGAAAGTTGGTTGGTGAAGCTTCGGGGACAGATTGAGGATTCGGAATTTGTGAGCTTGGTCTTCGATCTTCGTTTGGGTAGCAACGGTGAGTAGAATTGTTGAATTATGCATTGTGCCCGATATGGATTCTCTTGGGGTTGGGTGGGACCTAAAAGGGTCACCTAAACCCGTGTGTAAGCCTCTCTACTCTCATGTTGTTGTAGTATGATGAATGTTTATAATTCATGAGCTTTAAGTGCATTTGAGTGGTTAATTGTGTAGTTGAGTTTAGTTCGTGCCTCACGTGATGGTTGTCGTTGCTCCGGTGATGTGTAGTCCCGCCGGTAGCAAAAGTATAAGACTCTGGTGATGTGTAGTCCCACCGGTAGTCACTGGTTGGGTATTCCTTTGATGTGTAGTCCCATTGGAAACTCACTAGTTGAAACGGTGATGTGTAGTCCCACCGTACTTGTATGTTGGTTGTGCTTGTGCAAACCATGTGTGTTGTTTTTATTGAGATTAATTCTTGTGCATTCATTGTCTTCTTATATATAAACGTGTTTTGGAAAAATTGTGCGTTGTGAATTGTAGAGTCTCTCTCACTAAGCTATTTGGCTTACGCTCTCTTTGTTTCCAACGTGCAGATCGTTAGAGTTCGGAAGGCAATCGGGTGAGGAAAGAGCTTTTGGAGTTCTCAAGCTAGTTACAAGTATGGTTTGTGTTTTGATAAATTGCCTAGACAATGGGGTATAGAGTTTAGAAAGTTGTAATTAAGCTTGAGATGTTGCTTGCGTAAATATGTCTTTATATGTACGCCTTTTAAATGTTTAAGGTTGTTTTGATGGCATGTTCCTTATGATATGTTGTTAATGCCTTATGTTGATGATTTTGTAAACCATGTTATGTAAATGTCTAAGTGTTTGTTGGGAGGCTTATAAACATGTTTTTTTTGAATGATGTTTGTCCATATTGGGTGTCTTGTATGGCTACATTTTGTTAATAGAGGGGGTATGAATGCTTGGATGTGTCTATGGAGGTCTTGTTATGCATTTAGAGGGTGAGCCTTATGTGTTTTTTATGAAATTAGAGTATTGAAAAGCAGGGCGTATCGATACTCTCAAGGGTGTATCGATACGGTCTTGCCTGCAGAAACCAGTTTTGGCTAGGCGTATCGATACACTGGGGTGTATCGATACAGTATCAACTCTCTGAAATTCAAGTCAGGCTAAGCGTATCGATACACAAGGGTGTATCGATACGGTCCCAACTCTCTGAAATTCAGGAGTTGGTGTGGTTTAGGTCGTATCGATACGGGGTTGTAGCGTATCGGTACGGATCCATCTCGTTGACCTCTAAATGTTGACCGTGAGGAGCGTATCGATACGCTCAAGGGTGTATCGATACGGTCTTCCCTGTGTTGACTGAGAGGTTTGACTTTGGTCAAGGCGTATCGATACCCTCTGTAGGTGTATCGATACGGCCTGCTAAAAAGGGAAAATTTGGTTGTTTAATTGCATCTTTGTGAGTTTTGTATCCGTATTTGTTCGCTGCATGTTCCATCACATAGGATTTATTACAGGCGTCTAGAAAAAGAAAAAAAAATAGGGTTGCTAACCGAGGGGGAACCTAATTGGTTTTCGCTCGGTTTTCCCCGTGTAGCCCATTTGGACCGGTCATCCGGCCAGACCGGGACGAGGGGGTTACATTTATTGGTATCAGAGCCTGAGGTTTCCGAGACCTCGGGCCGGTAAGTGAGGTAAGATAAGGTATTATTAGTATTTTGCTATGTATGCCTAAATTTTGTCTTTAAGCATGGTGTATGAATGCATGCTATGGTGATCTTGTAATTGTTGAGAGTTGGTTCGAGTCCCCATTGTTAGGCGTTGTTGTCAAAATAAAAATGGAAATTGTTTTGGTTTAAAAGAGCTTGAGAACCGGAGTCCTTTGCCCCTTTGCTAACCTAACGTTTCTTTACTGTTGTGTGTTGTTGTTATAGATTACTTTATTTGCTATGGTGCGACCAAGGGGACGGCCTAGGAGGGTTGGCCAAGCACCTGAAAATGCGCCTCCTGCTCTTAATGCTCCTGGTGATGATGGAGGAAACGTCGGAGGTGAAGGTGTTGGGCCTCAGGTTGAGGCTAATGTGGGAGGAATTGGGGCTCAAGCGGGCCAAGGTCAGGCAGGTCCAGATGTGGCTCATCTGATTCATACCATAGCTGGAGCCTTTCAGACAGCTCTGGCTGGTATGCATGTTGCAGCACCACCTCAGGGTGCGGGGACAGGACTACCCCTAGAGAGACTTCGTAATTTGGGGGCGGTAGAGTTTCGTGGGTTGTCTCCGGAAGGTTCAGAAGGGTGGCTAGAGAGCACTACTCGCATCTTGGGTCAGATGGGGTGTTCGGATGCCCATAGGTTGGGGTGCATTGTCTCATTACTTCAGGGAGATGCTTATGCTTGGTGGACCACTGTTGTTTCCGGTATGGCCGAGGTGGATATCACATGGGAGTTTTTCCGAAATGCTTTCAAGAGGAAGTACCTAGGAGCTCGGTACTTGGATGAAAAGAAAAGAGAATTCATGGCTTTGGTTCAAGGTACTAGGACCGTGTCTGAGTATGAGGTCCAGTTTGTAAGGTTGAGCCAGTACGCGCCGGAATTGATTCCGAATGAGACGAAACGATGCGAGCGTTATAGATATGGATTGACTACTGATGTGAAGACTTACATGTTGGCCTCCGACTACACGGAGTTCGATGTCTTGGTTTCTAGAGCTAAGGATATAGAGCAGAACCTGAACTCTAGAACACGTGCTGGTGGATCTGATTCCGGGAAGAGACATGCGAACTGGGATAGAGATTATGCCAAGGGGCATAAGGATAAGAGGTACCAGCAGGATACGAGACCTAAGGGTGGTAAACAAGGTCAGGGTCGTCAGGGCCATGGGGCCGTTGGATACATTTCTAAGTGCACGAGGTGCGGGAGACGCCACTCAGGTGAGTGTATGGGTAGATTCGGGCCGTGTTGGAACTGTAGCTCCTGAGACCATTTGAGACGTGATTGTCCACACCCAGTTAGGGGAGGACCAGCCCCAGCGAGGGGTTTTGAGCATCAGAGAGGCCGTGGGCGCGGCCGTGGGAACTTTCAGCCAAGGAATGAGGGACAGAGAAACTTGGCTCATGTTGTAGCAGTCCAGCCCGAGGGAGGAGGACCGGCTAGGGTGTACGCTAAGCGAGAGGCTGGGAGTGATACTGATGTCATTGCAGGTAATTTCACATTACAGTCCTTGAATTTGCTTTCTCTAATAGATTCGGGGGCAACACATTCGTATATTTTGGGTGAGCACGCGAAGTCATTAGGATTACCTTGTGATTGGCTAGAGGTAGGTGTAAATGTCACTAGCTCTTTTGGTGATACAATGGTAGTTAGGAAAGTGTATAGAAGGTGTCCTTTGATGGTTCAAGGCCATGTGTTTCCGGTCGATATGATGGAATTACCCTTTTATGGCTTTGATGTGATTTTGGGCATGGATTGGCTTGTAGAGCATAGAGCTAAGGTTGACTTCGAGACTAAGAGAGTCTCTTTGAGGCTTACCGATGACTTTGAGGTTGTAGTAGTTGGGGAAAATGTCAAGTTTTTGTCCAATGTGGTTTCGGCTTTGGAAGCTCAGAGATTGTTGAGTGCAGGGTGTCAGGCTTACTTAGCTTATGTAATGAACCCGGATATGAGTGAGGTGAGACCTCAGGACATCAGGACTGTATGCGACTTTCCGAGTGTTTTTCCGGAAGAACTACCAGGCTTACCTCCAGATAGAGCTGTTGAGTTTGTTATTGAGACATATTCTGATTCTGCACCGATATCGATCTCTCCGTATAGAATGGCACCTAAGGAGTTGAAAGAATTGAAGACACAGCTTCAGGAGTTGACAGACCGAGGCTTTATTAGGCCTAGTGTTTCCCCGTGGGGTGCTCCGGTGTTGTTTGTGAAAAAGAAGGATGGTAGTATGAGACTGTGTATAGATTATAGACAGTTGAATAAGGTGACCGTGAAGAACAAATATCCCTTGCCAAGGATAGATGACTTACTAGACCAGTTGAGAGGTGCTTCCGTGTTTTCAAAGATTGATTTGAGGTCTGGATATTATCAGTTAAAAGTAAGGGATGCGGACATACCGAAGACAGCCTTTCGTACACGTTACGGGCATTATGAGTTTTTAGTGATGCCTTTCGGGTTGACCAATGCTCCAGCAGCCTTCATGGATATGATGAACCGAGTGTTCCATAAGTTCTTGGACAGGTTTGTGGTAGTGTTTATTGATGACATCCTAGTGTACTCTAGGACCGAAGAGGAGCACGATGAACACTTAAGGTTAGTGCTTCAGGCCCTACTTGAGAATCAATTGTATGCCAAACTAAGTAAGTGTGAGTTCTGGATTAGGGAGGTGGTCTTCCTAGGTTACGTGGTCTCGGCTAGTGGGATTAGTGTAGATCCCAAGAAAATAGAAGCCATTGTGGATTGGAAACAACCGAAATCAGTGACCGAAATCCGCAGTTTCTTAGGTTTGGCGGGGTACTATAGGAGGTTCGTTGAAGGGTTCTCGAAGATAGCGGCACCATTGACCAAATTGTTACAGAAGAATGTTCTGTACGAATGGTCAGATGTGAGACAAGAAGCGTTTGAGAAATTGAAGAAAGCTTTGACTGAAGCTCCTATTTTGGTTCAACCTGAGCCGGAGAGAGAGTTTGTGATTTACAGTGATGCGTCGTACGTGGGACTAGGTTGTGTGCTTATGCAAGATGGTAAGGTGGTGGCTTATGCTTCGCGACAATTGAAGGTCCATGAAAAGAATTACCCCACACATGACATAGAGTTGGCTGCCGTGGTGTTTGCGTTGAAAATTTGGAGACATCATCTTTATGGTGAGAAGTGCACTGTGTATACCGACCACAAGAGTTTGAAATATTTGATGTCTCAGAAGGAGTTAAACCTCAGACAGCGAAGGTGGTTAGAGCTTCTCAAGGATTATGACCTTACCATAGAGTATCATCCGGGTAAGGCGAATGTGGTGGCCGATGCCTTGAGTAGAAAGGTGGCCGTTGAGTTGCGAGCGATGTTTGCAAGATTGAGTGTGTCTACAGATGGTGGGTTAGTAGCCGAACTTCAAGCTAAGCCATCATTGATCCAGTTGATTCGTGAGAAGCAGTTGAGGGATGAGTCTTTGGCACCACACGTACAAGACATAGCCGAAGATAGGCCAACCGAGTATTGTTTTGGAGAGAATGGGATCCTATGTTTTAAGAATAGGATAATAGTTCCGGAGGATGCTAAGTTGAGACGTATGATCTTGAGTGATGCTCACAATAGTCCTTTTGCTATGCATCCGGGTAGCACGAAGATGTACCGAGGATTGAAGGAAGAATATTATTGGATTGGCTTGAAAAGGGATGTAGCCGAATTCGTAAGTAAATGTATGGTTTGTCAGAGAGTTAAGGCTGAGCACCAGTTTCCCTCAGGGTTGTTGCAACCGTTGAAAATTCCGGAGTGGAAGTGGGAGCGTATCACTATGGACTTTGTGTCAGGACTTCCGTTGACTCCTTCTAAGAAAAATTCAGTGTGGGTGATTGTAGATAGATTCACCAAGAGTGCTCACTTCATACCGGTTCATACTACTTATACTTTAGACAAGTTGGCCGAATTGTATATTCGTGAAATTGTAAGACTACATGGGGTACCGAAGTCGATTGTGTCGGATAGAGATCCGAGATTCACCTCTAGATTTTAGGAGAGTTTGCATCGAGCTTTGGGCACTTGGTTGAACTTCAGCACTTCATATCATCCGCAGTCAGATGGACAGTCGGAAAGAGTGATTCAGATATTGGAGGATATGTTAAGGTGTTGTATCATTGACTTCCAGGGGACATGGGAGAAACACCTACCACTAGTGGAGTTTGCGTATAACAACAGCTTTTAGTCGAGCATTGAGATGGCTCCCTATGAGGCCTTGTATGGTAGGAAGTGTAGGACCCCGATTTGTTGGGCCGAGACTGGACAGAAGCTTATACCGATGCCCGAGTTGCTTAAGGGTACCACTGAAAAGGTAAAGTTGATTTGTGATCGCTTGAAAGCGGCTTCAGATCGGCAGAAGTCCTATGCCGATTTGAAGAGAAAAGAGGTAGAGTACTCCGTGGGAAATAAAGTGTTTTTGAAAGTCTCACCTTGGAAGAAGGTGATGAGATTTGGGAGAAAGGGCAAGTTGAGCCCAAGGTACATAGGGCCTTATGAGATAGTTGAGAGAATTGGTCCGGTTGCGTATAGATTGAGACTCCCAGTTGAACTGGAGAAGATTCATGATGTATTCCATGTGTTGATGCTTAGAAGGTACAGATCGGATCCGTCCCATGTTATGCCAGTGGAAGAAATAGAGTTAAATTCGGACTTGTCCTACAACGAGGAACCAGTTGAGATACTTGCTGCTGATAGCAAGGTATTGCGTGGCAAGACTATAGAGTTAGTCAAAGTCTTATGGAGACATAGAGGTGTGGAAGAAGCCACGTGGGAGAGGAAAGCCGACATGCTTGAGCAGTTTCCGTACTTGTTTCCGCCAGGTAATTTCGAGGACGAAATTCCTTAAGTGGGGGAGAGTTGTAACGCCCGGGTTTAGGGGCTAGGTGAAAATAATATTTTAATATTGTCTCGGGTTTCGACTTTAATATTTTATTTATTATTTTAATGGTTTGGGCCTCGGGTTTTAAGATTTGGATTAATTTTAAATTGAGCCCAAAAGCCATGGATGGCATTATTGTGGTTTCCCTTTTTCTTTAAGGGCATTTTGGTCATTAAACATTAAATTTTAAACAATTATAAACTAAAGGTTGAGTGATCATCTTCTTCACTTCTCTTCCATTTCTTACCAACGTTAAAAATCTCTCTCCCTTTAGAGATACTATTTCATTCCATAACTCATCCGTTTTTGAAGATTTTTCAAAGGTAAGGACATTTTTGACTTGTCCTTGTTATTCTCTACATGTTGATACCAATTGTTTTCATTTTTATACATGTTTTGAGATTTGAGGTTTGGAGGGTTTTGGATTCAAATATGTTATTTTTGATGTCTTTAAGCAAGTTTTCTATTTGTTTAAGTTATATGAGTTGTCTACACTAAAAAAGGATCAACAAAAATCGATTTTTACAATGTTTTATGGAATTTTCGGATTTGGGGAAAAATGAGGTTTTTGAGAGGTTTTAAGTTGAGTTTTGGGGGTGTTTTAGGTGAAATTTTGATGGCTGATGATTAGACTATATGTAAGTGTTGTTTTGGAGGCTTTATGAGTAAATTAAAGTTTGAGATCATTGGTTTGAGGGGTGTTTAGGGGCTACTCGAGATTATGGATTTTGATGTTGTGTGCTTGGTATGTAATTGTGTTGGTTACTTTGGAATATGGACTGAATTGGGATTATTTAAATTGTGTTGAAATGTGTAGAAATGAGAAAGTTGGTTGGTGAAGCTTCGGGGACAGATTGAGGATTCGGAATTTGTGAGCTTGGTCTTCGATCTTCGTTTGGGTAGCAACGGTGAGTAGAATTGTTGAATTATGCATTGTGCCCGATATGGATTCTCTTGGGGTTGGGTGGGACCTAAAAGGGTCACCTAAACCCGTGTGTAAGCCTCTCTACTCTCATGTTGTTGTAGTATGATGAATGTTTATAATTCATGAGCTTTAAGTGCATTTGAGTGGTTAATTGTGTAGTTGAGTTTAGTTCGTGCCTCACGTGATGGTTGTCGTTGCTCCGGTGATGTGTAGTCCCGCCGGTAGCAAAAGTATAAGACTCTGGTGATGTGTAGTCCCACCGGTAGTCACTGGTTGGGTATTCCTTTGATGTGTAGTCCCATTGGAAACTCACTAGTTGAAACGGTGATGTGTAGTCCCACCGTACTTGTATGTTGGTTGTGCTTGTGCAAACCATGTGTGTTGTTTTTATTGAGATTAATTCTTGTGCATTCATTGTCTTCTTATATATAAACGTGTTTTGGAAAAATTGTGCGTTGTGAATTGTAGAGTCTCTCTCACTAAGCTATTTGGCTTACGCTCTCTTTGTTTCCAACGTGCAGATCGTTAGAGTTCGGAAGGCAATCGGGTGAGGAAAGAGCTTTTGGAGTTCTCAAGCTAGTTACAAGTATGGTTTGTGTTTTGATAAATTGCCTAGACAATGGGGTATAGAGTTTAGAAAGTTGTAATTAAGCTTGAGATGTTGCTTGCGTAAATATGTCTTTATATGTACGCCTTTTAAATGTTTAAGGTTGTTTTGATGGCATGTTCCTTATGATATGTTGTTAATGCCTTATGTTGATGATTTTGTAAACCATGTTATGTAAATGTCTAAGTGTTTGTTGGGAGGCTTATAAACATGTTTTTTTTGAATGATGTTTGTCCATATTGGGTGTCTTGTATGGCTACATTTTGTTAATAGAGGGGGTATGAATGCTTGGATGTGTCTATGGAGGTCTTGTTATGCATTTAGAGGGTGAGCCTTATGTGTTTTTTATGAAATTAGAGTATTGAAAAGCAGGGCGTATCGATACTCTCAAGGGTGTATCGATACGGTCTTGCCTGCAGAAACCAGTTTTGGCTAGGCGTATCGATACACTGGGGTGTATCGATACAGTATCAACTCTCTGAAATTCAAGTCAGGCTAAGCGTATCGATACACAAGGGTGTATCGATACGGTCCCAACTCTCTGAAATTCAGGAGTTGGTGTGGTTTAGGTCGTATCGATACGGGGTTGTAGCGTATCGGTACGGATCCATCTCGTTGACCTCTAAATGTTGACCGTGAGGAGCGTATCGATACGCTCAAGGGTGTATCGATACGGTCTTCCCTGTGTTGACTGAGAGGTTTGACTTTGGTCAAGGCGTATCGATACCCTCTGTAGGTGTATCGATACGGCCTGCTAAAAAGGGAAAATTTGGTTGTTTAATTGCATCTTTGTGAGTTTTGTATCCGTATTTGTTCGCTGCATGTTCCATCACATAGGATTTATTACAGGCGTCTAGAAAAAGAAAAAAAAATAGGGTTGCTAACCGAGGGGGAACCTAATTGGTTTTCGCTCGGTTTTCCCCGTGTAGCCCATTTGGACCGGTCATCCGGCCAGACCGGGACGAGGGGGTTACAAATAAGGTTCATAGTCGGAGAAATATTGTCACATTTTATTATAGTATTATTTAAGGATTAATATTTGATACACTGTCAGTGTAAAAAAAGTTTACACAAGCATGCCTATTTTCAAGCTTAAATTTAAATCCTAAAATTCTAACCTTAAAACCCTAAAAATCTAACCCCAACCCCTAAACCCCAAACCCTAAATTATAGCCATAAATCCTAAATTCTAAATCATACAACCTAAACCCATAACCTTTAAACCCTAAACTAAATCCCTAAACCCCTAAATAAACCCGCTTGTGGAAACTTTATTTTCCACCGCCAGTGTATAAGATATTAATCCATTATTTAATGTGTAAAAAGTTCAAGAATCAAACAACAATCAATTAAAATAAATAAATCAAATTTTTGGTTATGTTCTCTTTAATGAGCTCACGAGAGATTCTTTCTCCCAACTTAAATAAACCAAATTTTTGGTTACGTTCTCTTTAATGAGCCAGACTTTCTTTTCTTTAATTCATTTATTAATTGTATCATTTATCATTAATTTATCATGAATCCCTAAACCTCCTTTCCTCTATCATAATTCTCATTATCCAATATTGATGTTCATCCTTAGTTTTAAAGGGCGCAAGATGCACAAAGGCACAAAGCGTAGGCACAATTTTGTAGACGAGGCACATTTTTTGTGCTAAAAATTTGTAAATCAACCCAAAGTATATTTTGTATTTAAAACAACTTGATAATTATAATATAAATGCTTAAAGATCAAGTTTATATTTTTTATATGTAATTTAGTATTACTCATGCCGGGATTCATAAGTAAAATAAATAATATTTTAAAAGTTAAATTAGTAAATATTTAAAATTAAATCTTATTTTTTATATTAATCTACGCTAAAATTAGTATTAAAATTAAACATCTTAGTCTAGATCAAATGTTTAGTCACAACAATAACAATAATATGAAGAAGTAAAAAAAAAATATTTTTTAGTAAAGAGATGATAAAAAGAATGTGTTTAATAAACTAAATATTGGGCCCACAAAATTCAACAGCACAATTAACAAGAAATGTTTTTAAAAAAGGTAAACTATACCATTGACCACCGAACTAATTGAGGATTCTTATTTTGACTACCGAATAAACGAACTCGTTAATCAGACCATCGAACTTATTAAATTAACCTATTTTGTCCACAACTGTTAAAAAATAACAGATAACTGACGGAGAGATGACGTGACAGTTAACGAACTTTTATAAAATTACACATTTAATCCTTGTTATTTACATATTCTTTCAATTTAGTCCTACTTTTAAATTAATAAAATAAATTAATTATTTAATTAAGTGATGACACGTGTCAACACCTTATTAAATGACTTTAATTAAGCAAATTTAAAAGAATGGGCCTGGGGTGGATCAAACCTAGGGCATGTGGGTTTCAAACCCACACCTTTACCACTGCACCAAGCTTCTCTCAATGGCATGAATTGTGCCATTTAATATATATGTTATAATGCAGTAAATGTTAGGGGAAAAAAGTAAAAATGATTGAAAGGGATTCGAACCTAGACCACTTGGGATGTGTATAATCACACAAACATTCGATTTAAATTATTCGAATATTTTTCTTTTTCATATTTAAATTATTTCGAATACTTGATTTAAATATTTTAAATCGAATATTTTAAAAATATATATTTTTCTTTTTCATACTTTAAATATTCGATTTAATAAAAATATTGCTTTTCCAATTTAAAAAATATTTATTAAAATGTTTAACAAATTTTATTACAAATTTTCCATTTTATTACAAATTTTAATACAAATATTCGTTTTTAATAAATATTCGATTTAATACAAATTTTGCTTTTCCAGTTTAAAAAATATTTGTTAAAATATTTGAATATTTAAATTAAAATTTTAAAGTATTTAAATTAAGTCGAATATTTAAAGAATGAAAAAGAAGAAAATATTTTTAAAATATTTAAATCAAATATTTGATTTAATTTAAATATGAAAAAGAAAAAATATTCGAATATTTTAATGGAATTTCTTTTCTTTATATCGAATGTTTGTGTGATTATACACATCTTAAGTGGTCTAGGTTCAAATCACCTTTCAACCATTTTTACTTTCTTCCCTAATATTTACTGCATTATAAAATATATATTAACTGGCGCAATTCATGTCATTGAGATAGGCTTGGTGCAGTGGTAAAGGTGTGGGTTTGAAACCCACATGTCCCAGGTGATCCACCCCATCCCATTCTCTCAAAATTGCTTAATTTTTCTTTCAAATTTACTCGATGTTGATGATATCGATATCGTTCTCAGTTCTCATTCCAACGATGAATGATAGGAGAGCTGACATACCAAAGTCGTTCCCTTCACCTGGACTGTTTCTGAAATGCGAGTGCTCACCGTCCACGAAAACAAAGAGGTGTTGTTGGCTGCCTCCACTTTTTCAATTTTTTCTGTTGAAGGAATAAACGCTAGAAGGAGGGCATGATCAACATTGTGTGGGTTCAGGGGGGGTTGGGATTTTATAAGCAAGCCAAGGGTACGTTGGGAATCACAAGTTCTTTCTACTTAATTAAGGTGGGGAAGAAAAGGAAAGGATTAGGCTCCAATTAATATCTTCAAGCATATAATGCATCCAGAATGTAACACCCCAATTCATAAACCCTAAATTTGAAATCCTTAATTCAAAACCATAGTAATTTAGAAATTTTAATTTTAAAACCTTAATTTGATTAAGGGATTAATTTGACTAGATTCAGAATTTGAGGGTTAATTTAGAAATTTGTGGGGTCAATTTATAATGTGGGTAAAGTTCTGGTATCGTTTTGTAAACCCTAAAAGGCTCAACGACCTTTTATGTGATTTACCCTTTGGCAAGGGTATTTATACCCCATTATAACACTCAAAACCCTATTCAGCTTCCATTAGAAAACTATCAGCCGCACTCCCTTACCCCACTCTCTCGGTATCTCTCTCAAATTCAAACCACCCATGTCCCTTATTTTCCGATCGTTACTCCGATTAGCCTCCATCTGCCGTCCGTGGCTTGTACGACCGCTAACATCGTGTCTGTCATCGACCCACGAACAAACTCCAACCTTCAAATCGTTCTTTTCGTCGTCGTTTGTGAGAGAACGGTGAGAAACTATTCGGTCGTCCCCTGGTTCTCCTCCATCGTTCTTCTTCTTGCAGCGTCCATTATTTGCCCAGATTCAAAGAGAAAACTCTTTCAGTTTCCACCCTTATATGTTGCTCCGTCGTATACTGTCAATTATCCTTCGTCCGTTTAGTGAAGTCGAACCGCGCCGCCGTCTTTATTCGTTCGTGTTTTTGCGCCACCTTGAACGTTTGGATCCTCCGCCGTTAGAATCTCCTATGCGCCGCCATTGCCTTTGGGTATTCTGAAACACTAGTTCATATCTGGTAATGGAGGATTAAGGATGTTGGGTTTTGATGTGTGGGTGTGTGTTGTGTATGGATTGGGCGAGCCCAAAATTGAAGCCCAGATGTGAGTGTCACAAGTGTGAAACTCGGTTCGTGTGAGAGAGCCCAAAATTGAGTGAGCTGAACCGAACTAGACCAGTAAGATGACCAAATCTACTTTAATGAATCGAACCGGATCAGTGTGCTAGAGCAGATCGACCAAACCGGTCTTTTGAATTGATCTAGTGAACCGAACCAATGAGTTGACCAGATCAGTTGACCAACTAGATTGTTGAACCGAACCAGATGGATAAATTGGACTGAACCGGATCTTGACCGAACTAGAATTGTTGACCGTTAACTGTCAGAGTTGACTTTGACCAATTTGACCTTTGACCGTTGACCAAGAGTTGACTTTTTCAGACATCCTTCCCATTAACCTTTTCTCGACGTCCTGAATCCGAATCTGCTGTCCGTTTTGTCTAATTCGAACCCGAAAGCTCCGTTTTGCTAATTTCAATTAATTAGTACTTGAAATCTATTAAGTGTTGGATTTTAGAATATTCTTGTGTTCAGATGATAACGTCTTCGAGGCTGACGAGTTACCTCCAGTTGTACAGACCGACCGTACACGTTCTCCGAGATCTTCACGTGAGTATATCTTCAGTTTAGTTCTTAGTGTTTTAGTCGGTGGCTTAGTGTTAGTATTAAGTGTTAATATAGAATTCATACCTCGTAGGTCCTGTTTCAGTGAGATCCGAGCGTGAGGCTCGCTCCTCTCGAGAATAGAGCTATTGCTGCTTAAGGTGTGTCTCTTCCTATGTTATAAACTTGTGTTTTCTTTGGTGTTATAAATGAATGTATGTGTATATTTTGTGTGCATTATTCTGTTGTGATTGGTGAAAGTTTTCATAAATCATGCATAGCATATCAGACTATATTTTAATTAAAAATCAGATTTACCAAATTGTGAAATATCTGATTTTCGGAATCGTAAAACATCGGATTTATAGTATTATGCAACTTGAATTTTCATAATTCAAGTTTCGGATGAGACTCGAATTTTAAAATCTGCATCATATCATTGTGGATATATGATTTGAGATTTGTTCGGGGAAGTTCAGTGGTTTCACCCTTCGGGCTGAATTCTGCTTCGGATCAGTGGTTCCACCCTTCGGGCTGAGTTCTACTTCAGATGGTGACGATGTAGAAAGTAGGTTCTGGGGAACCTTACTTTTCGGTGTATCGGAGATGGGTACTATGATTCATGTGCATCAGACATCATATCATCATGATCCGATTTTGTTGTGTTTTAAGAAAAGTCTTTATCAGAAAATAAAATATTGTTTTGTTTTGTTTTCGTTTGCACTTTAGAGACACACTAAGCTCTTTAGCTTTACTTTTCAGATATCTCAGACTTTTTAGGCGATCGGTACTTGGAGCATCTCTTGTTTATTCAGATAAATTATTATTCAGTACGAACCTTTCTGGTACCTCAGAATTATTATTTTAATATTGTTTGAGATATTTTGTAGTATGAACTTTGGAACTGTTTTTAATTTGGGTTTTATTACATGCATGCATCTATGAAGTTACTTTTAGATTTTTAATCAAGTTGTCTGAACAATGATATATGATTACGTTTTATACTGAATGAAATTATTGAGTTTGTTATTTATTTTCGAGAATAATTATATTTTTTAAGTATTTAACTTTAAGATTTATAACTTGTGGGACTAGTTTTCAATCGTGACTTCCTAGATTCAGGTTATTCCTTCTGGGCCGGGTTTAGGGGGTTACACAGAAAATGACCATTATCGTCATCATCACCATGAAAAAAGTAATAAAGTTCTTAGGTGAAAGAATTACTCAATAAACGCCTCCAAAGTTTTCAACTTTATGAGTTCGATATGGGTATGACAAATATAAAATAAATTTTATATTTAAAAATGTAAAAATAAAAAGTCATATTATGTGAGCGTGGCATCACATATATTTATATACTTATACTTGAATCATGTGAACAAAAGAAAGTCGAAAATAAATAAAGAAAAAGAAAGAAAAAGTGTGGGAGAATAGAGGATTAAGAAAAATAATAAGGAGATAAATACAAGGAATACTCGAACCGTACCTAATATGCTCCCAATATTAGAACGTGTAACCACCCAGACCCACTTATGCGTTTAACCTAACTCCAGGCGGTCACAACCTATAATCAAACTCTTGTGAAACATCTCAGTCAAAATATCAAAACTGATATAGTTCCCCCTACGGGAGATTTACAAATCATACCATAAAACCTGTTAACGAAGATATAACAATACTATTCTCAGAACAATTATAAAATCTATCAGTATTGCTTTCAAATCAATCTCAAAATAGCAAGTAATAGTCTAGTAACATGTGGTTACAAAATAGGTGATATGAAAACATAAAGTGTTTAGTTATAAACTAACGCCAACATCCGGCAAAACCAAAATATAAGTCGTATCAAAATATTGGCATAAGTCACTCAAATACAGACAGTTTGGAAGATAAGAACATTACAACAGTCTAGAGCTAAATGTGCCGATCCTCCAATTACCATGTCCAAAAGGGGTAGCCTATCACAAGTATCTGAAAGGGGAGAAGAGGAGGGCATGAGCTAGGGAGCTCAGTGTTTTCCAATAAGTGCAGACCAAACAAGCAATAAATACATATCAATCATATCATAAGAACACATAGCAGATTAATACAAATGCTCGAGTGCATGCATGAGTTTACTAGTGACTACCCTCCAACCTTACACCAAATGTAGTCTCCTAGAACTGCATCCATAGGGACTTACCCTAGGCCCGATGGGCATAGGTGCCACCTAAGGGGCTGCCTTAGGTCCATAAGGATTTACCCGTGCTAAAGCATCGGTACCTACTCAAGGGGAGACCTTGAGTCCATAAGGATTTACCAGCTGGATCAGGACTGTACCAACAGAAACTTCATAACATAACCCAACAATATACCCCAGATAGTAATCAGTGTTCAGATTCCAGACATGAGTAACAGAATACATGTGACAGACATATTCTATTCAGAGTATCAGAAATAGAAGATTCATGCTTTTAACAGATAAATGGGCATACCATTGAGCAAAGCAGACATTTTCATCATTCATCATGCAAACAGATTGTATCATCATAGGTCAAGCTAACAGATCATACTATCAAGTTCATCAGACAGTCAGACAATTCCATCATGAATCAAGCAATCACATAACAAGTATACGAATTGAGCAAACATACATCAAGTAGGCAGAGAATGTCATTATATATCCAGTTCATCATTTCATCTCATTTTCTAACGCAGTGATACAATCTCAATAACAATTAAAATATTAATCAACCATAATATTGTTTATGATTAAATCATTATGCAATTCATTCAACAGAATATAGCACACATGGAACACATCTCAAAAGATTGTCGGAGAAGGGTCTAACGGACACCTGCCTCAGTACGCTCGGATACATGGTCAGATCCTAGATCAAGAAAGAGTACTGGTCATAATGTGAAATAAGAGTTAAACTTGTTCTTATACATAGGGTTTGAATTCATACTGATATTCACTGAAGCGTGAGGGTGAGCGGGTCGAGAGGAGCTAGGCTGAGCTGGAGAGTGGTCACACGAGTCTCGGGTACCTTTACACAATTAATACACTATTTTAGTCACTTATTCGATTTGCTATTATATGAATAGAATAATTAAGTACATATGCATGATTTGGGTTTAAGGTCAGATTCGGGGGTCTTAGAGTCGGAATTTCGCAAAACGGGCTACAAAAAGGACTCAGGACGTCGAAAAACATAAGATAGGGCATTTTCGAAAAATTTGACTTTTTGGTCAAAGTCAACGCTGACGTCAGCAGGTCAAAGTCAACGGGGTCAGGTCAACGCTGGCGTCAGCAACCAACATGAGGTCAACTGAGTTGACTCAGCGAGTTGACTCGGACACGGGTCGGTTCGGGTCAGAGACGGGTAGGGTCGGACTCGGGTTTGGTTGATGGGCTGACCGGTCTAGCCCGACTCACTTACCCAAACCCAACCCACACAAGCCTGAAAATCAACAGAAAATATTCGAAAATCGTTGCGAAAAATCGAAAGGTCGTCGAAACTTACGTAGCTCCGATGGAGGTATCGCTGGTGTCGGTTGTACACGAAACTTTAGGGGTATTGCATGACACGACGAGGGGAGCTGAGATCCGACGGTCGTTCCTCGAATGGGCGTCGAGGACGGTCAGAAATTGAGCAAAATAGAGGCAGCGACGTTAGGGATTTGACGAAGCTTTCAATGGTGTTTCACGGTGATCGGGGACGGCAGATGGCGCGTGGAGATGAGGGTTTTGGTCGGGGCTCGACGGGGAATGCCTTGGCACCAGCGGTGAAGCTTACGGCGCGGCGGTGCCGGAGATGGACGAAGATCAGGGACGGTAGAGAAACGTGATGAAAGAGAGGGAGAAGGAGGTGTGCTCGATACGACATTAAAGTCGGTAGGTGAGGAGTCAGAGTTAAATTAAAGCTAACTCAATCTGACTCCTCGGTTAACAAACAAATATTACCGTTGGTAATACTTAACAGAAGAGAGCACTTGGCTCAATGGTTAGCGTGTTGGGTGGTGAGGGCTGAGGTCTCGGGTTCGAGCCTCCACACCCTCACCTTCTTTTTCTTTTTTTTTTCTTTTATTTCCTTAACAGGGTGTTACAACTCTCCCCTCCTTAAGAAAAATTTTGTCCTCGAATTTTACCTGAATCAAACAAATGTGGAAACTGCTCTCTAATGGGTCATTCGATCTCCCATGTAGCCTCACCAGGACTCCGATTTCTCCACTGTACCTTTACCATCGGAATGTGCCGGTTCCTCAGAACTCTCTCATCAAAATCTAAGATCTGGATTGGTTCCTCCTCATAGGACAAGTCTGACCTCAACTCTACATCCTGAATTTGAATGTCAAGACTAGGATCTGGATGGTATTGCCTCAACATGGACACATGGAGGACATTATGGATATGGCTGAGATGAGGAGGTAACTCAAGCTGATAGGCAACTGGCCTAACTCTCTTCACGATACGGTACGACCCAATGAATCTTGGACTCAGCTTACCCCTTTTTTAAAATCTCAGAACTTTCTTCCATGGAGATACTTTCAGAAAGACTTGATCACCGACCTCAAGCTTAATATCCTTTCTTCTCTGATCATCATAAGATTTTTGTCTGTCAAAGGCCTCATTCAAACGATCACGAATTAACCTGACAGTCTCCTCGGTCTCTTGAATCAACTCCGGACCCAAGGTCTTCTTATCATACAGCTCGGTCCAACAGATAGGAGTTCGACACTTACGACCATACAGAGCTTCACAAGGGGCCATGCGAATACTAGCCTGATAGCTGTTATTATAAGCAAACTCGACCAAGGGTAAGAAATCTTCCCAACTACCGTGGAAGTCTATAACGCATCCCCTCAACATATCTTCAAGAACCTGAATTACTCTCTCAGACTGACCATCAATCTGAGGATGGAAGGATGTACTGAAATTCAAACGCGTACCCAAAGCATTATGCAAGGCCGGCCAGAAATGAGAAGTGAATCTCGGATCTCGATCAGATATGATAGATAAGGGTACCCCATGCAATCTGACGATCTCTGAGATATACAACCTAGTCAGCTTCTCCAGAGAATAAGTAACTCGTACAGGAATAAAGTGAGCTGACTTGGTGAGTCGATCAACAATAACCCAGACAGAATCCTTTTTAGAAGGAGTCAAAGGCAACCCGGTAACGAAATCCATCGTGATACGCCCCCATTTCCACTCAGGAATCTTATGGGTTGTAACAAACCAGAAGGATGTTGATGTTCCGCTTTGACTTGCTGACAAGTCATACACTTCGATACATAATATGATATATCCTTCTTCATACCTTCCAAGCGGTACCTTTGCTTCAGATTTTGGTACATCTTGTCTCCACCAGGATGCATAGCATAAGGGCTGCTATGAGCCTCACCAAGTATGGCTCGCTTCAGGTCGGCATCATCGGGGACACAATAGCGACCCTTGAAGCACAGAACGCCATCCTGATCGAAGGCATAAACAGATGTGGATCCCTGCTCAACTTGCTGCATAACTGGAAGTAAAGAATTGTCTAAGAGTTGCTTGGCCTTAATCTCTTCGGCCAAAGTTGGTTTAACTTGCAACTCCGCTAGCAAACTGCCATCACTATAAATACTCATCCTGGCAAACATGGATCTCAGGTCAGATATGGTCTTATGACTCAAGGCATCAGCGACAACATTGGCTTTTCCCGGGTGGTACTCAATCACACAATCATAGTCCTTTAGAAGCTCAACCCAACGACGTTGCCTCATATTTAAATCCCTCTAAGTGAGGATATACTTCAAGCTCTTGTGATCAGTAAAGATATAACACTTCTTTCCGTAGAGATAGTGCCTCCAGATTTTCAGAGCAAAAACCACCGCAGCTAACTCAAGGTCATGGGTCGGATAGTTACACTCATGTGGTCGTAATTGACGTGATGTATAAGCGATAACCTTCCTATCCTGCATCAGTACACAACCAAGCCTGAAGTGTGAAGCATCACTATACATTGAGAAGTCCTTCCTAGACTCGGGTTGTGAAAGAACCGGGGCTTGAGTCAAAGCTGCCTTCAGTTTCTCAAAACTAGCTTGCTGGGCATCGGACCAAGCAAAAGAAACATTCTTCCTCGAAAGCTTCGTCAAAGGGGCAGCAATGATGGAGAAACCCTCGACAAAACGGCGGTAGTAACCAGCTAAACCCAGAAAGCTACAGATCTCAGAGACATTCTTGGGTTGCTTCCAACTGGTGATAGCCTCGATCTTACTGGGATCAACCTGGATACCTCGAGCTGACACAACATACCCCAGAAATGTTACTTCTCTGAGACAAAATTCACACTTGCTCAGCTTAGCATACAGACGATGCTCTCTCAAGGTTTGCAGAACAATCTTCAAATGCTCAACATGCTCAGATTCAGTCCGAGAATAAACCAAGATATCGTCAATAAACACCACAACAAACTGGTCTATATAGGGTCGGAACACACGGTTCATCATGTCCATAAAGGCAATTGGTGCATTGGTAAGACCAAAGAGCATCACAAGAAACTCATAGTGCCCATATCTAGTGCGGATAGCTGTCTTCGCAACATCAGATCCCTTTATCTTCAGTTGATAGTATCCAGACCGAAGATTAATCTTTGAGAAAACTGTGGCTCCCCGAAATTGATCAAACAAATCGTCGATCCTGGGTAACGGGTATTTGTTCTTAACTGTCAGTTTGTTCAACTTCCGATAATCAATGCATAATCGGAGTAAACCATCTTTCTTCTTGATGAAGAGGACTGGAACTCCCCAAGGTGAAGAGCTAGGTCGAATGAAACCTCGATCAAGCAACTCTTGCAACTGAATTTGCAACTCCTTAAGCTCTTTAGGGGCCATACGATAGGGATTCATGGATACAGGTGCAGACCCCGGATAGGTCTCAATCTCAAACTCAACATCCCTATCCGGTGGTAACCCGAGCAACTCTTCGGGAAAAACATCAGGAAATTCGCTAACAGTGCGAATTTCTTCAATCTTGGATATAGAACCCTTCATATTCAGGAGACAAGCAATAAAGGTCTCATATCCCTTCCGAATCATTCTGTCGACGGTCAGAGCAGATACTACATTAGACAAGTAACCTCGACGTTCACCGATCAGAACCACTGACTGACCATCAGAAGTCCTTAAGGTTGCCCTTTTCAATTCACAATCAAGGTTAACCCGGTGCTCGGTCAACCAATCCATACCCAAGATCAGATCGAACTCCTCCATTGGAAGCTCCATAAGATCAACCAGAAAGATTTCCCCTTGAACCTCAAGAGGACAACGCCTAAACACCTTATCCACGGTCACTGACTGACCTACTGGGCTCATAACTGTAACAACATTCTCTGTGGCTTCTATCGGAAATGGAAGGTCTCGGGAAACAGATCTTGAAATGTAGGAGTGGGTAGAACCATTATCGAGCAATGCAAAGTATGGAACATAGAAGATGGTAAATGTACCTGCTATAACATCCGACTCATCTCTATCATCACGTCACCTGGTAGCATAAACAAGTGCTGGCTGCCTAGCCTCATACAAAACAAGTTCCCCACTCTGATAGGACTGTGCTCTAGAGTCTGTCCTAGCAGCAGATGTAGAAGGTCTACTCTGACTACGACCCCTGGCCAGAGTCTGTACGGATGCCTGTGAGCGTACAGGGGTCTGGGAGGATGCCCGAGGTGCAGAAGATGGAACGAGGCAATTCTTCAGAAAATGGTCTCCGGACCCACATCGAAAACATGTACCGGTCTTTCTTCTACACTCGCCCTCGTGTCGCTTGTCACAGTGCACACAAAGGGTTATAGGGGTGAAACCAGACGAATCACCTCTACTAGCAGCCGGGGTCGAAGAAGCATCAGGCCTGGATCCAAAATTACCTCTTTGATGACCATAAGTGCGATTCCTCTTACCATGACGCGATGAAGGCTCAGGATTAGGAGGCCTCTTAGACCGCTCTCGGTAAACTCTACCTCCACCAGTGGCTGCTAGCTCAACTTCTTCCAGGTCTTTAGCTTTCTCAACGATAGTATCGAATTCCTTATCCAGATGACCAACAACATGAACACATAGCTCATATCTCAGCCCCATCACAAATTTACGACATTTTCCCCTCTCGGTAGGCACTAAACTAGCCCCAAATCTGAGCAAGCCCAAGAACTCTGTCTCATACTCGGATACAGACATATCTCCCCGAGTCAAGGTCCTGAATCATTCTTGCATCTGCCTCATGTAGCGCTCACCAACAAAGCGACTCTTGAAGCGCTCCTTGAAAAAGTCCCAAGTCAAACGGGCAGCAGGGACACTACTAACCACAGATTCCCACCAAGTACGAGCGTTCCCATACAACATAGAGACGACTCCAAAATATCTCTTGGGTGACTCAAGACCCAAAGAATCCATACGCCTCTCCAGATCATGAAGCCATTCCTCTGCCTCGGTCGGGGCTCCACCAGTAGGGCCATCAAAAGTTCTCGCCCCATTCGTGATTAAAGTCTGAGAGATGGGAACCTCAGGGAAAATACCAGCTGCTCTAACTGCACCAATGATCAACTACAGAAACTGCCTACTAAGGGCTTCGTCAGTAACAGATGTGGGAGGCTTAGAAGAAGACGGTGCTCCTCTAACCGGAGTAGACACATCGATCCCAGGGGCAGACTGAGGAGCAAACACTAGATGGTATGGAAGGGTCGGTAGGACCATGGACAGGAGTGAAGGTAGGTGGCTCAACCACCGGATCATTCATAGCGTCGTCAAACCGGACAGGTCTACCGCGTCTCCAAATAGGTCGACGTCCTCTTACAACACTCATAGCAGAGGATCTCTACAAGAAATAAGCTTAGGGTCAGTTCATAGCAATGGAGAATCGAACACAATTAAGCAGACAAAATTAGGTGACTTAGCTCATTTCAAAACACCTTTTTGTAAAACTTTTCAAACATTGCATAAAATAGACTCATACACAGTCTGAGGTTTTCAAAACCAAAAGCTCTGATACCACAAAATGTAACCACCCGGACCCGCTTATGCGTTTAACCTAACTCCAGGCGGTCACAACCTATAATCAAACTCTTGTGAAACATCTCAGTCAAAATTTCAAAACTGATATAGTTCCCCTACGGGAGATTTACAAATCATACCATAAAACCTGTTAACGAAGATATAACAATACTATTCGCAGAACAATTATAAAATCTATCAGTATTGCTTTCAAATCAATCTCAAAATAGCAAGTAATAGTCTAGTAACATGTGGTTACAAAATAGGTGATGTGAAAGCATAAAGTGTTTAGTTATAAACTAACGCCAACATCCGGCAAAACCAGAATATAAGTCGTATCAAAATATAGGCATAAGTCACCCAAATACAGACAATTTGGAAGATAAGAACATTACAACAGTCTAGAGCTAAATGTGCCGATCCTCCAATTGTCGGGTCCAAAAGAGGTAGCCTATCACAAGTATCTGAAAGGGGAGAAGAGGAGGGCATGAGCTAGGGAGCTTAGTGTGTTCCAATAAGTGCAAATCAAACAAGCAATAAATGCATATCAATCATATCATAAGAACACATAGTAGATTAATAAAAATGCTCGAGTGCATGCATGAGTTTACTAGTGACTACCCTCCAACCTTACACCAAATGTAGTCCCCCCAGAACTGCATCCATAGGGACTTACCCTAGGCCCGATGGGCATATGTGCCACCTAAGGGGATACCTTAGGTCCATAAGAATTTACCTGTGCTAAAGCATCGGTACCTACTCAAGGGGAGACCTTGAGTCCATAAGGATTTACCAGCTGGATCAGGACTGTACCAACAGAAACTTCATAACATAACCCAACAATATACCCCAGATAATAATCAGTGTTCAGATTCCAGGCATGAGTAACAGAATACATGTGACAGACATATTCTATTCAGAGTATCAGAAAGAGAAAATTCATGCTTTTGACAGATAAATGGGCATACCATTGAGCAAAGCAGGCATTTTCATCATTCATCATGCAAACAGATTGTATCATCATAGGTCAAGCTAACAGATCATACTATCAAGTTCATCAGACAGTCAGGCAATTCCATCACGAATCAAGCAATCACATAACAAGTATACGGATTGAACAAACATACATCAAGTAGGCAGAGAATGTCATTATATATCCAGTTCATCATTTCATCTCATTTTCTAACGCAGTGATACAATCTCAATAACAATTAAAATATTAATCAACCATAATATTGTTTATGATTAAATCATTATGCAATTCATTCAACAGAATATAGCACACATGGAACACACCTCAAAAGATTATCGGAGAAGGGTCTAACGAACACCTGCCTCAGTACGCTCGGATACAGGGTTAGATCCTAGATCAAGAAAGAGTACTGGTCATAATGTGAAATAAGAGTTAAACTTGTTCTTATACATAGGGTTTGAATTCATACTGATATTCACTGAAGCGTGAGGGTGAGCGGGTCGAGAGGAGCTAGGCTGAGCTGGAGAGTGGTCACACGAGTCTCGGGTACCTTTACACAATTAATACACTATTTTAGTCACTTATTCGATTTGCTATTATATGAATAGAATAATTAAGTACATATGCATGATTTGGGTTTAAGGTCAGATTCGGGGGTCTTAGAGTCGGAATTTCGCAAAACGGACTTCAAAAAGGACTCATGACGTCGAAAAACATAAGATAGGGCCTTTTCGAAAATTTTGACTTTTTGGTCAAAGTCAACACTGACTTCAGCAGGTCAAAGTCAACGGGGTCAGGTCAACGCTGACGTCAGCAACCAACATGAGGTCAACTGAGTTGACTCAGCGAGTTGACTCGGACACGGGTCAGAGACGGGTAGGGTCGGACTCGGGCGATGGGCTCGGGTTGACTGGTTTGGGTTTTGGGCCAACTGGGTTTGGGCTCGGGTTTGGTTGATGGGCTGACCGGTCCAGCCCGGCTCACTTACCCAAACGGAAAGAACCATCGGACGGTCACCGGAACTCATCGGAGAGCTCACAATGGCTCGATTTCACCTGAAAAAAATAGCATACTCAATTATTGACCTAACCCAACCCACACGAGCCTGAAAATCAACGGAAAATAATTGGAAATCTTTGCGAAAAATCGAAAGGTCGTCGGAACTTACGTAGCTCCGATGGAGGTATCCCCGGTGTCGGTTGTACACGAAACTTTAGGGGTTTTGCACGACACGACGAGGGGAGCCGAGATCCGACGGCTGTTCCTCAAACGGACGTAGAGGACGGTCAGAAATTGAGCAAAATAGAGGCAGCGGTGTTAGGGATTTGACGAAGCTTTCAATGGTGTTTCACGGTGATCGGGGACGGCAGATAGCGCGTGGAGATGAGGGTTTTGGTCGGGGCTCGACGGGGAATGCCTTGGCACCGGCGGTGAAGCTTACGGCGTGGCGGTGCCGAAGATGGACGGAGATCAAGGACGATAGAGAAACATGATGAAAGAGAGGGAGAAGGGGGTGTGCTCGATACGACATTAAAGTCGGTAGGTGAGGAGTCAGAGTTAAATTAAAGCTAACTCAATCTGACTCCTCGGTTAACAAACAAATATTACCGTTGGTAATACTTGACAGAAGAGAGCACTTGGCTCAATGGTTAGCGTGTTGGGTGGTGAGGGCTGAGGTCTCGGGTTCGAGCCTCCACACCCTCACCTTTTTTTTCTTTTATTTCCTTAACTGGGTGTTACAGAACGTATCAGATACGTGGTACGGTATTAGATTGAAGTATTTGTGCTTCATAAGGGACAACCACCCTCTCGAATCCCCGATCCATCCCTAGCCCGATGGTTTCGGAGATGGCAACACTCGTCGTCGATGATAAAGACGAACCATTGTTTGAATCCATTTTGCTCAATGCTTAAAACTTTGAGAGAAATAAAAAAACGTTTTTACGAGGTGGACAGTTCAATTTTGTGGCTCAAGGGTTTTTTTTAAAGAGAAGCAAGCTGTGGAGGTATTTTGGGAAATGAAAAGCGAGTCAGACGGAACTTTGTCTTGTTGTCGAACCTGTTCATGTTCATGTCCATATCCATGTCCATGTCCGTTTCATGATGGATAACAATGTAAAGGAGTTTAGTGTTTATTTTCCTTTTCGATAGAATTTATTAGAATCTAATTAATTACATTCCTAAAAATTAATTAATAATATTGTAAAAGAGTTTAGGATTTAGGAGTTTAAGGTTTATTAGTTTATGGTTATTGTTCTATGGTTTTAGGGTTTATTGTTTATGGTTTTAAGGTTTATGTTTATTGTTTAACATTTATGGTTTACGGTTTAATTACAATAAACACCCTAAATTAATGGTGTTTAATTTTTTAAGAATGTAATTAATTACATTTTAATATATTACATTGAAAATTAAAATAAACATTAATGATATGATTATAGTAGTTTTTATATGCAACCCTTAGTGTAATGCCCTAAACTCGACGTCACATTTGAGCCTCAAGCCCAAACCGCAACTATAAAAATTTTAACTTGGTTTAGCCCAATCCACATTTAATTTCCATAGTGGTCCCAAGCTGGCATAATGGTAAAGTTTCGAGTACATCCCCAGAAGTTCCCAAGTTCACTCCACGCGTAAGCCATCTCATTCTTCTCTAATTATATAACAAAAAAACATTAAATTTCCATAAGTCCAATGATGTTTCAAATAGGACGATACAAAATAGTTAAATCATTTACGTGGGAGCTCCAATTTAAAAATAAGATAATTAAAGCCACTCGACATGATCAAATAAAAACTTAAAAATAAGTATTGTACTCTTAATCACATCAATTAGTTGAAGTCCTACTCCAATGGGGGCTCCTTCAATGCTAACGCTGCAACAACCTAAAAACCTACAAACGGAAAAAATACGATTCCAAAAGAGCAGAGCTCATAAAGCTCAATGGTAACTTATCTACTCTATCATGCTTCATGCAAATCATAAACATAAACATGTAGCTAGAAAAGATGACATGATAATAAAAGAAGTATAACATTACCACAAATCATACACATATAGCATGACATCATAAAACACCTCATAATAACCATAACCACAAACCTGGAGTGAGACCCGAGGCCACACAACATCGGGAACGTATATTCAAAAAATATCTTATCATGATGTTGCAACACTCTCGGTGAGTATCCGGATCCCATCAATCAAGTGCCTACAAGGCACACAACATCATCATATCACTATACCATCCTATGGTTTTTATCAACATATAAGTCACACAAGTCATTTTCTGAGTTCTTACGATTTATGTTCAAATAGGAGATTTCTCGGTTTTATAGTTTTACAACTCCTTTCAGACCATTAGGGGTCTATTAGAACGATCAATACAATTTCTCAGTTTTCCGGGCAAAGATCAACATTTTCGGGTAGATTATCAGTGGGTACCGATACTAGTACGATACTGTGGGTACCGGTACTCCTCGCGTACCGATACCAAAAGGGATTCTTAAAATTTCTTAAAGCCTTAGTGTACCGGTACGGGCCAACCCATATCGGTACGAACTTTACTTGGCGCTCTAGTATATGTTGAATATCGTACCAGTACCCCTTTTATAGTTCATTTTAATGAAACAATGTTCTTTGAACCATAACACCAGAGTACCGGTACGAGCTCCCTGCGTACCGGTACCGAAGCCCATAAATGACTTATTTAGGCTCGAGAATCATCCTCAAAGTCTCCAATTCGCAACCAATGACCCCTTAAAAGTTCCATATGTTATTACATCTCTTGCTTACTTGAGACAGAAAGTTGGAATAGAGTCTTACAACATACAGTGTCCATGACCATGTATTATTTTCCCATTCAAGTTGTAACGCCCCGGTTTTGGGCTTAGAAGTTTTGGGCGTTGACCGGTTTGGTCAAAGTGCTGTTCGAATCTAAAGAGGTGAAATTAGGAAAGCCTAGTTCGGGTTGCATTAAAAATATGGAAAAATGTTCTAAAATCATCTTTTAATATAATTAAGTGAACTGTGAAATCAATTTTGAAAAATGGGTTTTGGAAGAGTGACATTTTGGCTAGTGACCAAAATGTAATTTTTGAAAGTTTTGTGACTGTTTTATAAAGAGTTGAAACTTTGAATCTTTAAGGAGCTATTATTCCAAAAGTAGTTTCTCCAGATTTTTCTAAGATATTTTGAGATTTATTCTGATTTTAAAACATATCAAAAGTGGAGGGAAAGGCCATTTGGCTATTTTCTTAACTAACTTCTCTATTTTCTTTCTCTCATTTTCTCTCAATCCAAACACTTGTTTTCCAGAGAGTTGTTTCTGATTTTCTCATCTAAAATCCTCCTTTCAACATTCTTTTGATTCCTAATCTACATATCTTCAAAACCTCATCATTTGCTAGTTGATTCAACAAGGTTTTTGATTCCAAAAAGTGGAGAAACACAAGTTTGGAGGTAAGAACGTCCTTCTCCTCTAAACTATCAGTTCTTTACTGAAATTCCCAAGTTCTCAACTCTTAATTGAAGTTTTATTAAAGGATTTTAAGTGGTGAAATGGATCTTGGCTTATAATGCAAGATTTGGTGATTTTTGATGATTTTCGTTAGATATGATTAATCTGTGATTTGAGGTGTGTTTTTGATGTTAAATGAACTCTAAATTGATAAGGAAATGAGTTTTGATTAATGCAATCCCGGATAGGTTGTGTTTCCTAAGTTTAGCTTGTGATTCTTGTATGTTTTTGTGGTGATCTTGTGGATCTGATGTTGCTGGAGGTATAAGGATGTTTATAGGTTGTTTTTAGATGTTAGATGGTGTTAATGGATGTTAGGTTTTGCTGGTTTATGGCTGGGCTTTGTTGAGAAGTGGTTTTGATGCAATTTCGGTTGTGTTTGGTGGCCGAAATTGGAGTGTGAATGAGAGCAGCGAGTTTGAGTGCTTTCATTGAAGCTTTTGATGCATGATGATGCATTAAATCTCTGCTTTAATGTGTTTAATCAGGGGAGGCATCTTTGGATCCAAGTGGTGGTGATCCGGAGGCTTGATTTGGTGCTTCGGCAAGAGGCGAAGTGGAATCGGTGAGTGAAATTGGGTTTTCAGCTTTGAAACCAATATCTTGGGAGCTTAGTTTAAGTCTAAACAACTTTGCTAAGCTCTAGTGTAAGTTTTCGGAAATTCTCTCTAGTGGTGGCCATGATTTTGTTGTGATGCAATGTGGTTATTTGCATGTTTTGATTACTGTTTTGAAAGCATGATTTAGCATGGTATTTACTGTTTTGATAAGCCATATGTTAAAGGAAGCTCAAGGTAAGAGTTCCTTGTTTTTGAACATTGATTAAATGTGGTTTGATGCTTTTAAGTGCATGATGAATATGGCTTGGTTTAATGCTTTAAAACAGTGGATTAATTGATGAAAATGATGTATATTGGCAAGTGATGTTTTGAAAAGGTTGAGGTCACTAAGGTGGTTAAAAGTCCTTGAGTGAGCCTTGTTACTTAAGAACATCAAGGTGGTTAAAAGTCCTTGGATGATTCTTGTTACGGACACAAAGGTGTTTAAAAGTCCTTGTGTGGTCCTTTCTATGGTGTTTAAAAGTCCATAGGCCAAGGTGTTTAAAAGTCCTTGGGCTCAAGGTGTTTAAAAGTCCTTGAGGTGATTCAATTCATGGTGTTTAAAAGTCCATGGTCAAGGTGTTTAAAAGTCCTTGGGGTCAAGGTGTTTAAAAGTCCTTGAGGTGATCTAATTCATGGTGTTTAAAAGTCCATGGCCAAGGTGTTTAAAAGTCCTTGGGGTCCAAGGTGTTTAAAAGTCCTTGGGGTGAAAGTTGATGAACTTGTTTTTCAAGAAATGAAATGTATCACTTGTGGCCAATATGACATGTAATGAAATGAAGCATGAGATGCTTGTTTTAAGTATGCTTTTGAGCATGTGTAAATGATGATTTGAAGCATGATTTATAAATGTTTTGTTAATGCATTATTGGATGGTTTTATTAAGCATTCCTCACTAAGCTTTTGCTTACGCTCTCTTCCGTTTTCTTAATTCAATAATGCAGAACATTAGGGTACTTGAGGGCAGCAAGGAGGGCAAGCATCCAAGTGGAAACAAAGCTCTAAGTATGGAAGGTTTTCTAAGTACATTTTAGCTTTTGGTAGTTTGGCAATGGGGGACCTATGTGTATGTTTTGGGAGATGTTTTGAACTCCCTAAGTATGTTGAATGTTGTTGAGAATGCTGGTTTTTGTGGTTGGCCTTAATATGCTTGAATTGGAAGTTTATGTTTGAATGGCTTACTTGTGTAGGAAGCATGCCTATAGATTTGGGGCTTTTTGCTTATGATGTTATTTGGTTGAATTGAAGATGCTTATATGTCCCTTCTATGTTTAATTGCATGCTGGTAAGGTTTGGTGGCATTTGGAGCATGATTGGTTGGTCAATTGCATGATTAAGTAGGCATTTTTGGGCAATCTGTGCAGGGTGTTTCGGAACAGCACCTACCATTTCGGAACGGGTCCCTAAAACAAGCCCAGGCGTCCGAAACGGGAGGGACCGTTCCGAAACGGAAAGGCTACTGCCAGACCCCCGTTTCGGTACGCGTTGCGGAACGGCCCCGAGTTTCGAAACGGGCTATGCCTGTTTCGGAACGGGTGACCGTTGGGGGCTGACATTGGCAGTTATATGTTTTGGAATGTTTGCGTTTTGGTCCTGAAACTTGTTTGTGCAATTGTATGAGTTTGGGAAGTCCTTTTGAGCTGAAATTTTACAGAGAAGCATGAAACCTGATTAATTTCAAGTTGGTAACTTCAATTTGGATTAAGTCCTCGTATTTATCAGAATTTACATTTCGGTCCCTAAAGTTGTATTTTGTTCAATTGAGTCCCTGTTTGATCTCTGATGTTTGTGATCTTTTGGTATGATGTTTGGGTGATCACAATTAGGTCTAAAGTGCATCTAGACAAGGTTAAAAGGAAAAAAAAGGGTCGTTAATCAAGGTTGACTTTCGGGTTGACTTTGGTTTTCCCCGTGTGACTTTCTTAATTCGGGTCAACCGTCTAGGCCGGGTTAAGGGGGTTACATTTGGTGGTATCAGAGCTGAGTTCTCGAGTAATTGGGAATGTATGTATGCATGATTGAAGTATGTATGCCTTGTATGCTTGTTGAGTGAAAGCATGTTTAATGGCTTGTGATTTTGATGCAATTGAAGTATGTGCTGTGATGTAGCATGTTGTGGGTACCCATTGCCAAATCAAAGCTAAAGGAAAGATGTTGTTTTGAAATGAAACTGAGCTTGAATTCTTGGATTGCTTACCTTGCTGGGCCTGACTTTGTTTTATTTGTGTTGTGATTGCATGGTAAAAGTATGGCACCACGTAGAGAGTTACGAGGTAATGTGCGAGCTACGGCTCCTAATGAGAACGAGAATGAGGAAAACACGGGTAGTGCGGTGTTACCTCCTCCTCCACCTGGTGGTGGTGGTGCTGGGGCTGAGGAAGCTGGAGCTGCAGCTGGCGCTGGAGTTGCTGGACCTGGGGCTGGTCAGGGGCAAGCTATGCCTGATATGACGATGTTAGTGCAAGCTATTGCTGGTGCTTTTCAAGCAGCAGTAGCTGGGGCTCGTGGAGCGGGGCATCAGGAAGATGCTGGTGTTAGACTACCTTTGGAGCGTTTGCGCAGTCTTGGTGGGACTGAGTTCAGGGGTATGTCTGCTGAGAGTTCTGAAGCTTGGCTAGAGAGTACCAAGCGAATCTTGGGCCAGATGAGTTGCACTGATGTGCAGAAGCTGGGTTGTGTTGTGTCCTTGCTGCAGAAGGATGCGTATACGTGGTGGACAACCACTGTTGCTGGGATGGCAGAAGCTGATGTGACTTGGACATTCTTTCAGAGTGTGTTCAAGAGGAGATATCTGGGTGTAAGATATCTAGATGAGAAGAAGCGTGAATTCATGTCTCTTACTCAAGGGAGCATGAGTGTGGCTGAGTATGAAGTGCAGTTTGTGCGACTCAGTCAGTATGCACCGGAGCTGGTACCTGATGAGCGGGCAAGGTGCGAGAGGTTCCGTTATGGTTTAGAGACGGATGTAAAGATGTATTTGCTGGCCGCCGAGTATGATGATTTTGATGTATTGGTGGGCCGAGCCAAGGACGTTGAGATGAACTTGGGTTTATCTGTGAGAGGTGCTGGAGCAAGTGCTGGGAAGCAATCAGCTGAGTTTAGTTCCGGAGGTGGACGGAACAAGAGGGGACGTGATCAGAAGTATCAGTCTTCAGCTAAGAGAGGTGGTGGTGCACCTGCTAGAGGAGGCAATGCTAGAGCTGATCCGAGTGCTTGTTGGATCTGTGGTTCACGTGGTCACATGAAGCGTGACTGTCCTCGTGCTGAGAGAGTGGTGCAAGCTCCTGTTACGGCTGCTGGTAGCGGGTGCTGGAGTTGTGGATCTGCAGACCACTTGAGGCGAGATTGTCCGAGGTTGGCTGGTGATCAGGTGCGTGCTCCTGTTGTTGCTGCACCGCAGAGAGGTCGTGGGCGCGACCGTGGTAATTTCCAGAGGAGAGAGGAAGGTGGTCGTGGAGTGGCCCATGTTGTGGCTATTCAGCCTGAGGGTGGAGGCCAAGCGAGGGTGTATGCTCAGCGAGAGGGCAGGAATGATGCGGATGCGATTGCAGGTACCTTTACTTTGCAATCCTTGTCATTGCTTTCTTTGATTGATTCTGGATCTACGCATTCATACATTTTGCGTGAGCATGCTGAATTGCTTGGGTTGCCTGTTGAGTCTTTGGATGTTGGTGTTCGTGTCACTAGTTCTTTTGGTGAGACTGTTGTGACTCGTAAGCTTTATAGAAGGTGTCCCTTGGTCGTTCAAGAGCATGTTTTCCATGTGGATCTTATGGAGTTACCTTTTTATGGTTTCGATGTGATCCTTGGTATGGATTGGCTTGCTGAGCATCGCGCTGTTGTGGATTGTGAAAACAAGCGAGTTTCGCTTAAGCTTGCGGATGATTATGAAGTTGTTGTGGTTGGCGAGAATGTGAAGTTTCTTGCCAATGTGGTGTCTACCTTGGAGGCGAGCAGGATGCTGAGGCAAGGTTGCGAAGCCTATCTAGCTTTTGTGATGAATCCTAGCTCTAAAGAGTTGAGGGTGCAAGATATCAGAGTTGTGAAGGAGTTTCCTGGTGTTTTTCCTGAGGAGTTGCCTGGTTTACCTCCTAACCGCGAGGTGGAGTTTGGAATTGAGCTGTATGAGAATACAACTCCTGTGTCCATTAGTCCCTATAGAATGGCACCTAAGGAGCTGAAGGAGCTGAAGACACAGTTGCAAGAGTTGCTTGACCGTGGTTTCATCCGGCCGAGTGTGTCACCTTGGGGAGCACCGGTCTTGTTTGTGAAGAAGAAGGATGGCACTATGAGAATGTGCATTGATTACCGTTAGCTGAACAAGTTGACTATCAAGAATCGGTATCCTTTGCCGAGGATTGATGATCTTTTTGATCAATTTCGGGGAGCTGCTGTGTTCTCTAAGATTGACTTGAGGTCAGGGTATTATCAGTTGAAGGTGAAGGATGTGGATGTGCCTAAGACAGCTTTCAGGACAAGGCATGGGCATTATGAGTTTCTTGTGATGCCGTTTGGGTTGACAAATGCTCCTGCTGCTTTCATGGACATGATGAATCGTGTGTTTCATGAATACCTGGACAAGTTTGTTGTGGTGTTCATTGATGATATCCTCGTGTACTCGCGTACTGAGGAGGAGCATGAAGAGCATTTGAGGATTGTTTTGCAAGCTTTGTTGGAGAATCAGCTTTATGCTAAGCTGAGCAAGTGTGAGTTCTGGTTAAAGGAGGTGGTGTTCCTTGGGCATGTGGTCTCAGCTGAGGGGATTCGTGTTGATCCTCAGAAGATTGAGGCGGTGATGAATTGGAAGGTTCCTAAGTCTGTTCATGAGATCCGTAGTTTCCTTGGTTTGGCGGGATACTACCGAAGGTTTGTGGATGGTTTTTCCAAGATTGCTGCTCCTTTGACGAAGCTGTTGCAAAAGGATGTTAAGTATGAGTGGACGGAAGCGAGACAGCAGGCTTTTGAGAAGCTTAAGGCGGCTTTGACGCAAGCTCCTATCTTGATTCAGCCTGAATCAGGGAAAGAGTTTGTGGTTTACAGTGATGCATCCTATGTTGGTTTGGGGTGTGTGCTGATGCAGGAGGGTAAGGTGGTGGCTTATGCATCGCGGCAGTTGAAAGTGCATGAGCGCAATTACCCTACGCATGATATTGAGCTGGCTGCAGTGGTTTTTGCTCTGAAGATCTGGAGACATTATCTGTATGGTGAGAAGTGTACTGTGTACACAGATCACAAGAGTTTGAGGTATCTGATGTCTCAGAAGGAGTTGAATCTTAGGCAGCGACGTTGGTTGGAGTTGCTCAAGGATTATGATCTGACGATTGAGTACCATCCTGGGAAGGCTAATGTTGTTGCGGATGCCTTGAGTAGGAAGGTAGCTGTTGAGCTGAGGGCTATGTTTGCTAGCTTGAGCATATCGCAAGATGGTGGTCTCGTTGCTGAGTTGCAAGTGAAACCCTCTTTGGTTCAGTTGATCAAGGATAAGCAGTTGTTGGATGATTCCTTGGTGTCTCATGTTCAGGATATCGCGGAGGGTAGACCTTCGGATTTCTGTTTCAATGATGATGGTGTGCTGTGTTTTGGGAGTCGGATAGTAGTGCCTGCTGATGCTGAGTTGAGGCGTGCTATTCTGACTGAAGGTCATAGTAGTCCTTTTGCTATACACCCTGGTAGTACTAAGATGTACCGTGATCTTCGTGATGAGTACTATTGGGTGGGTTTGAAGAAGGATGTTGCGGAGTTTGTGAGCAAGTGTTTGGTGTGTCAGCGAGTTAAGGCTGAGCATCAGTTTCCTTCAGGGTTGTTGCAACCGTTGAAAATCCCTGAATGGAAGTGGGAGAGGGTTACCATGGATTTTGTATCTGGTTTACCTTTGTCTCCATCGAAGAAGAATTCGGTCTGGGTGATTGTGGATCGCCTGACGAAGTGTGCACATTTCTTGCCTGTGCATACCACGTTTTCTTTGGATAGGTTGGCAGAGCTGTACATTGCTGAGATTGTGCGGCTGCATGGTGTGCCTAAGTCGATTGTGTCGGATAGGGATCCGAGGTTCACATCGCGGTTCTGGCAGTGTTTGCATCAAGCTCTGGGTACAAGGTTGCATTTCAGTACATCCTATCATCCTCAGTCGGATGGTCAGTCTGAGCGAGTTATCCAGATTTTGGAGGATATGTTGAGGTGCTGCGTGATTGAGTTCCAAGGTTCTTGGGAGAAGCATCTGCCTTTGGTTGAGTTTGCTTATAACAACAGCTATCATGCAAGTATACAGATGGCACCTTATGAGGCTTTGTACGGGAGGAAGTGTAGGACTCCTCTTTGTTGGGCTGAAACTGGTCAAAAGTTGGTTTCGATGCCGGCTTTGTTGAAAGGGACCACAGAGAAGGTAAAGCTCATTTGTGAGCGGTTAAAGGCTGCTTCTGATCGGCAGAAGTCTTACGCGGATTTGAAGCGTAAGGAGATAGAGTATGCGGTGGGTGACCGTGTGTTCTTGAAGGTTTCGCCTTGGAAGAAGGTGATGCGGTTTGGCCGAAAGGGTAAGTTGAGCCCTAGGTACATTGGACCATATGAGGTGGTTGAGCGTGTGGGTCCTGTTGCGTATCGGTTGAGGTTACCTCAGGAGTTGGAGAAGATTCATGATGTGTTCCATGTCTCTATGCTCCGGAGGTATAGATCTGATCCTTCGCATGTGATGCCTGTGGAGGAAGTGGTTTTGAATCCGGATTTGACCTATGATGAGGAACCGGTGAAGGTTCTGGATTCGGATAGCAAGGTTCTTCGTGGCAAGACCATTGAGTTGGTGAAGGTGCTGTGGAAGCATCGAGGTGTTGAGGAAGCCACGTGGGAACGGAAGGAAGACATGCTGAAGCAGTTTCCTTATCTCTTTCCTTCAGGTAAATTTCGAGGACGAAATTTCTTAAGGGGGGGAGAGTTGTAACGCCCCGGTTTTGGGCTTAGAAGTTTTGGGCGTTGACCGGTTTGGTCAAAGTGTTGTTCGAATCTAAAGAGGTGAAATTAGGAAAGCCTAGTTCGGGTTGCATTAAAAATATGGAAAAATGTTCTAAAATCATCTTTTAATATAATTAAGTGAACTGTGAAATCAATTTTGAAAAATGGGTTTTGGAAGAGTGACATTTTGGCTAGTGACCAAAATGTAATTTTTGAAAGTTTTGTGACTGTTTTATAAAGAGTTGAAACTTTGAATCTTTAAGGAGCTATTATTCCAAAAGTAGTTTCTCCAGATTTTTCTAAGATATTTTGAGATTTATTCTGATTTTAAAACATATCAAAAGTGGAGGGAAAGGCCATTTGGCTATTTTCTTAACTAACTTCTCTATTTTCTTTCTCTCATTTTCTCTCAATCCAAACACTTGTTTTCCAGAGAGTTGTTTCTGATTTTCTCATCTAAAATCCTCCTTTCAACATTCTTTTGATTCCTAATCTACATATCTTCAAAACCTCATCATTTGCTAGTTGATTCAACAAGGTTTTTGATTCCAAAAAGTGGAGAAACACAAGTTTGGAGGTAAGAACGTCCTTCTCCTCTAAACTATCAGTTCTTTACTGAAATTCCCAAGTTCTCAACTCTTAATTGAAGTTTTATTAAAGGATTTTAAGTGGTGAAATGAATCTTGGCTTATAATGCAAGATTTGGTGATTTTTGATGATTTTCGTTAGATATGATTAATCTGTGATTTGAGGTGTGTTTTTGATGTTAAATGAACTCTAAATTGATAAGGAAATGAGTTTTGATTAATGCAATCCCGGATAGGTTGTGTTTCCTAAGTTTAGCTTGTGATTCTTGTATGTTTTTGTGGTGATCTTGTGGATCTGATGTTGCTGGAGGTATAAGGATGTTTATAGGTTGTTTTTAGATGTTAGATGGTGTTAATGGATGTTAGGTTTTGCTGGTTTATGGCTGGGCTTTGTTGAGAAGTGGTTTTGATGCAATTTCGGTTGTGTTTGGTGGCCGAAATTGGAGTGTGAATGAGAGCAGCGAGTTTGAGTGCTTTCATTGAAGCTTTTGATGCATGATGATGCATTAAATCTCTGCTTTAATGTGTTTAATCAGGGGAGGCATCTTTGGATCCAAGTGGTGGTGATCCGGAGGCTTGATTTGGTGCTTCGGCAAGAGGCGAAGTGGAATCGGTGAGTGAAATTGGGTTTTCGGCTTTGAAACCAATATCTTGGGAGCTTAGTTTAAGTCTAAACAACTTTGCTAAGCTCTAGTGTAAGTTTTCGGAAATTCTCTCTAGTGGTGGCCATGATTTTGTTGTGATGCAATGTGGTTATTTGCATGTTTTGATTACTGTTTTGAAAGCATGATTTAGCATGGTATTTGCTGTTTTGATAAGCCATATGTTAAAGGAAGCTCAAGGTAAGAGTTCCTTGTTTTTGAACATTGATTAAATGTGGTTTGATGCTTTTAAGTGCATGATGAATATGGCTTGGTTTAATGCTTTAAAACAGTGGATTAATTGATGAAAATGATGTATATTGGCAAGTGATGTTTTGAAAAGGTTGAGGTCACTAAGGTGGTTAAAAGTCCTTGAGTGAGCCTTGTTACTTAAGAACATCAAGGTGGTTAAAAGTCCTTGGATGATTCTTGTTACGGACACAAAGGTGTTTAAAAGTCCTTGTGTGGTCCTTTCTATGGTGTTTAAAAGTCCATAGGCCAAGGTGTTTAAAAGTCCTTGGGCTCAAGGTGTTTAAAAGTCCTTGAGGTGATTCAATTCATGGTGTTTAAAAGTCCATGGCCAAGGTGTTTAAAAGTCCTTGGGGTCAAGGTGTTTAAAAGTCCTTGAGGTGATCTAATTCATGGTGTTTAAAAGTCCATGGCCAAGGTGTTTAAAAGTCCTTGGGGTCCAAGGTGTTTAAAAGTCCTTGGGGTGAAAGTTGATGAACTTGTTTTTCAAGAAATGAAATGTATCACTTGTGGCCAATATGACATGTAATGAAATGAAGCATGAGATGCTTGTTTTAAGTATGCTTTTGAGCATGTGTAAATGATGATTTGAAGCATGATTTATAAATGTTTTGTTAATGCATTATTGGATGGTTTTATTGAGCATTCCTCACTAAGCTTTTGCTTACGCTCTCTTCCATTTTCTTAATTCAATAATGCAGAACATTAGGGTACTTGAGGGCAGCAAGGAGGGCAAGCATCCAAGTGGAAACAAAGCTCTAAGTATGGAAGGTTTTCTAAGTACATTTTAGCTTTTGGTAGTTTGGCAATGGGGGACCTATGTGTATGTTTTGGGAGATGTTTTGAACTCCCTAAGTATGTTGAATGTTGTTGAGAATGCTGGTTTTTGTGGTTGGCCTTAATATGCTTGAATTGGAAGTTTATGCTTGAATGGCTTACTTGTGTAGGAAGCATGCCTATAGATTTGGGGCTTTTTGCTTATGATGTTATTTGGTTGAATTGAAGATGCTTATATGTCCCTTCTATGTTTAATTGCATGCTGGTAAGGTTTGGTGGCATTTGGAGCATGATTGGTTGGTCAATTGCATGATTAAGTAGGCATTTTTGGGCAATCTGTGCAGGGTGTTTCGGAACAGCACCTACCATTTCGGAACGGGTCCCTAAAACAAGCCCAGGCGTCCGAAACGGGAGGGACCGTTCCGAAACGGAAAGGCTACTGCCAGACCCCCGTTTCGGTATGCGTTGCGGAACGGCCCCGAGTTTCGAAACGGGCTATGCCTGTTTCGGAACGGGTGACCGTTGGGGGCTGACATTGGCAGTTATATGTTTTGGAATGTTTGCGTTTTGCTCCTGAAACTTGTTTGTGCAATTGTATGAGTTTGGGAAGTCCTTTTGAGCTGAAATTTTACAGAGAAGCATGAAACCTGATTAATTTCAAGTTGGTAACTCAATTTGGATTAAGTCCTCGTATTTATCAGAATTTACATTTCGGTCCCTAAAGTTGTATTTTGTTCAATTGAGTCCCTGTTTGATCTCTGATGTTTGTGATCTTTTGGTATGATGTTTGGGTGATCACAATTAGGTCTAAAGTGCATCTAGACAAGGTTATAAGGGAAAAAAAGGGTCGTTAATCAAGGTTAACTTTCGGGTTGACTTTGGTTTTCCCCGTGTGACTTTCTTAATTCGGGTCAACCGTCTAGGCCGGGTTAAGGGGGTTACACAAGTATAAAATTCTTACATCAATCTAATACAGACCGAGGAAGAAGAAAGGGAATCTAGAGTTTTAAGTTCATGGGTTCAAGAGAGTGTTGCCCTCCTTGACGAGTAAAAACACACTGTCGGCATCTCCTCGTGAAATTCGCAGTTCGTCGTCTAGGTATGTTGTAAGTAACCATGATTCCGTGTTGTTGTTTGACAATAGGATCTTCAATGGTGGTTGGCTGGAAATTGTCTTTGCAACAGATGAAGCTGTGTCTTGCACAGAGGTGAGCAGGCCTTTAAGAGACTATGTTAACTAGGGTGGTTTGCTATTATTTTTACAAGTTATTAACATCAAATCCTAAAATTATCATTAACAACCATTTTCAAGCATTTAAACACCCAAATCATCAACTCAAGAATACAAGGCATCACCCTTAGGATGTGCATGAAACAAAAGGAGTTGGAAGTGTACTAACCTTCCTCCAAAAGCTAGAAAAGAGACTCCTTGCCACAAGCCTCAAGCCTTCCCTTTGCCTTGAGCTTTAGACCGCTTTCCAACCTCTTTCACTACAAAGTGATGTTGTAAAAGGGTTACAACATTGTTGAAAGGTCAGAAGATACAAAAGAGAATACTTAACAACAAGAAATTGAGTTAAATCCTCCATTCTCATTCTTCCTCTTCAACCCCACCAAAATTCATATTTTCCCATTCGCCACCAAAACCTTCCATCATTACTTTGATAGATAGTTCACTTGATATAAATTACACTACCCTCAACAACAAATCTGAGATTCACACTTAATATGATAAAGATTTTACCTTTAAATTTAGGCTCCCAAGAAAACGAAGAATGAAAAGAGACAGAGAGGATGAATGGGGAGATAAGAGTCATCTCACACTCTTACAAATCTTCAACAACCATAAAGCCTACCTATTTTTCCCTCTTCAAAAGTTTGGTAATTTACCCCTTTACCCTTTCATCATCTTCCCCACTTACTTGATAATCCAAAATTCCAAGCCCAACAAAATAGAAAGCCAAATTAGGCTCCCAAAACTTCGTCCCAACACCCAAGCCCAACGCACGGGTGAAATGACTCGCGAATTCTGAAATTCGAGTCGTTACACTTAGGATTGTGTATAGCAAAACCCAAAAGATAAACATATATTCTTCGAGTTGAGTTTAGTTTTAAATCTCAACTCGTCCCACTTAAATTTTATTTAAAAAAAATTAAGTCGATTTCATCTCTTTTTTCTATAAAAAATGCACCCCTATTAAGTCGGGTTGAGTCAGAATCCATTAAGTCTAGATAATATTACCATTTTGACATGCTTAAGTATGTATTATCCTCTAACTTATGAGTGGAATGAAATAATTTCATTTGAAGAACCCAACTAATGGTTTAGTGGAAAAGAGAATAAATTTCATTCTAAAAAATTCGAGTTCAATCAACTTTGTCGACAAGGTATGTGCCACTCTATCAAAAAGTTAACAAAAACTATAAAAATACACTATAATCAATCACCCTAAGACTTAAAAAAATAGTTTCATTTGTGTAATTTTCAATCACATAGCAATTGATTTGAATATAGATCAGAACACATTAAAAAAAAAGAAAAAGAAAGGGGAACAAGCATGGAGTTTTGACTCAAATATTGCAACAAATTTTTTTATTCCAAATCTATGACACAACCGACTTTAATTCCCACAATATTGTACTTTCTACAGTACATGTAAAGTCGGATTTTGAACAGTATATTTCAAAAATACCCTTAAAGACGAGTACAAGAGAATCTGACTTCAAGCAATTTTTAGGCCTTTTTGAGGAAAATAATGTTTATAGTTGGATTCAACTGAATTCGACTTTACATGTACTGTAAAAAGTGCAATATTGTGAGAATTAAAGTCGGCTGTACCATAAATTTGGAATAAAAAAATCTGCTGCAATATTTGAGTCAAAACTCCGAACAAGCATAGATGAAACGGAAAAGACAAAAAAAGGTGGAGATAATCCTGCTTTCGCAACCATTAGCTCCTGGACAAATGTTAACATAATACAATAGAAGACAAATCAGATTCTATCACCAAACTGTGATGCTCTTTCCTCTCTCAATCTAATTGAACAGATATTTCTATCGCCATATAAACACGTGCAACTTATAAGACACGTGTACTTCGGTCTAAAGTAGTTTCACATACTCGATACTACCTAGGTGTTCCTCGATATTCTTTTGCGATTTCTCAACATTAGCCAATATGTCTTTCATAATTTTTATTTAAAAACGTGCACCGTATGAGTGCGGAATGATTGCGGCTTAAACTTGTTGACTTTACTTTTTCCACAATTAATCTAATTCTTTTTATTAATGAATGCAGCGTAGCGTATGCACAAAATAAGTAAAGAATAATTAAAAGCAATCAATAAATATAAAATACAATGAATACAAACAAGGTGTTGATTCTAAAATAATCATTTAGACAGACTTTCATTAACAAAAGATGACTAATTATAAAATAGTAACAAAAGATTCTACAGGTATCGACTAGCCATTTTGACTTTGTGAAGCAAAGTGCGCACTCGGTGCCTTAACTCCGTCTCCGGACTGACTCGGGCGAGATGCCCCCTTGCTTTTCTCGCCAAATCTTGCACATGCCTAGCCACTTCTTATGCTTGAGCCAAAGCATCCGCCATTACCCTTTGTCGATCTCGAATTAACTGTCCTGCTCGGGCCAAACCCAAACCGTAGCATTATCATTCTTTGTACAATGGAACGTCTCTCACATTATGACGGTCTCCTAATATGGAATAGCTCTTGAATCAACACCTATGATATGTAATGGTATGCACACATAATAATAAAGGCAAAAAACACCACAAAAAATGAGGTTAGCACATAAATGGATTAAATAATTTAAATGACAAAAAATAAAACAATAAAGGGTAATTTTCACTCGTGGTCACTTTTGTTTTGGGTTTGTTCTATTTTGGTCACCCGAATTAAAAAAAGACTATTCCAGTCACTTACGTTCGAAACCGTTTCTATTTTGATCACTGGACCGTTAACATCCGTTAATTAAAAATAATAATTTCTAATTTGACCCCCAAACTTTCAAAACTTCATTTTTCACCATCTTCCTCAAAACTCAATTAACTTCCCCAAAACTACATTAAATGTCTATCCTCAACTCACGTCATTTCTAAGTATCCTGTTTAACTCAAAATTCATTTTTTTCTCAAACTTAAAAATTCTCTTGGGGAAGCTCTCTCTCTCTCTCTTCCTCCCACCTTCAATCAAGGCATTTCAGTGTAATCTCTCGTTAACCAAACCGAATATTAGAAAATGAAATTTTATTTATTTGCTAAAAGTTTGCATTTTCTTTGGATTCTTATTTTCATTTTAACATCTACGATTTCTTTAGTTTAAGCATTTACTTCCCGTCGGGTGTTTTTAAGACAACCCATTTGACTCTCTTCACTGGAAACTGCCTTCTTTTTGTTGTTTTAGTGTGTGATTTAAGACAACCCATTTTCTAAGTGAATTTCTTGTTTTGGGGGATGTTAATGAATGGTCATTGGCTTTTAGGAATCTTCTAAACAAGCTAAAACATTTTGATCTTATCTTAGATTGTCCTTTAACACAATGTTTCATCCATATATCTAGAAATTTTATGTTCTTGGTTGGGTGAGGTTTTTGTGGCAACTGGTGGCTCAATTTGTGTGTTCATATCCTATTCATGTATTTTCTTATGTCATACTTTTGTTAAAGGTATTTTATATTTAACTTTGTACTTATTAATAATTTGTGTTATATAGATTTTTTCATGTTTCATGTTGTGTTTTAGTTATTTTTCTGTCATATTCTGCATTGCTAGATCTATTGGTGAGTAGGTTTTGGTTAGTGTTTGTTTCTTTTCATTTGGTAGTGAAAATTTTACTGGTTTGCTTGTCAAGGTAATAGTTGATCTTAAATTTAGTAGCCTGTCTTTTGGAGTTATCGTAGTGATGCAATTCCTTAAATACATCTTGAAGGATTTGCTTATCTACATGAAGAATAGACGAATGAAACGTGAGGGTGTTCTTCATATTGCATTGACCTGTGATGACATCCTCTGCAATATCCTTCTCCGGTTACCACCCGAATCCATTCCCAAGCTCATTATTGTATCAAAGTGGTGGCTTCACTTGATATGTAGCTCATCTTTTCGTCATGGTTATTTGAGTCGATGGAGAGTGTTAGGATTTTTCGTGTGCAATTTCTTATACCTTGGAAGACCTCAAGGCCATTACGCGGTGTTATTCCAAGCTTAAATGTTCTTCAAATATATCTATATCTCCTTGGATTTCGGGCGCTGTGATTGGAGGCGTCATCCACTAGTATGCAGCCCGGGGGAATGCAGCTCGATAATTGGGGAAGATGGTGAAAAATGAAAATTTTAAAGTTTGGGGGTCAAATTAAAAATTATTGTTTTTAATTAACGGAGGTTAACGGTCCAGTGAACAAAACAGAAACGATTTCGAACGTAAGTGACCGGAATAGTCTTTTTTGAATTCGGGTGACCATATTAGAACAAACTCAAAACAAAACTGACCACGAGTGAAGATTACCCAACAATAAATTAAAGCAATTTAAAGTATATAACAAATAAAGGCATAAATAAATTAAACAAAGTCTAATAGGATTACTGCTAAACGGGTAGAATTTCAACATGGGTCTAAAAGACGCGCTCTTATGGGCCACTATATCCAATTCGGTTCAAGAGTACTAATGGTACCTAACATTGTTGGAAGGTCAGGAAATACAAAAGAAAATCTTCCCCACTTACTTGATAACCCAAAAAAGAAAGCCCAATTAGGCTCCTAAAACTTCGGCCCAACACTCAAGCCCAACGCTAGGGTGAAACTAACGAATTTCGAAATCGGTGTTGTTACACTTAGAGTTGTGTATAGTAAAATTCAAAAGATAAACATATATTCTGAGTTGAGTTTCGTTGGGGTATTTTTATCTTCAATCTCAACTTGTTCGACTTAAATTTTATTTTTTAAAAACAACTTACTCGATTTAATCTTTTTTTTCTATAAAAAACGCATTCCTGTTAAGTCTGGTTGAGTCAAAACCCATTAAATCTAGATAATATTACCATTTTTTTTGACATGCTTATAAGTATTATCCTCTAACTTATGAGTGGAATAAAATTCATTCTAAAAGATTCAAGTTCAATAAATTTTATCGATAAAGTGTGGACTCTTTATCAAAAAGTATAAACATACACTATAATCAATCACAGAATTAAAAATAATAATTTCATTTGTGTAATTTTCAATCACATATAACTTTGATTTGAATATAGATCAGATCACATTAGAAAAGAAAAAGGTGGAGATAATCCTGCTTTCGCAACCAGTAGCTCCTGGACAAATGTTAACAGAATACAACAGAAGACAAATCAGATTCTATCACCAAACCGTGATGCTCTTTCCGGTCTGAATCTGATTGAAGAGAGATTTCTATCGCCATACAAACACGTGCAAAGCAAGAATGTTTCCATAATGTTGTTGATTCCCAGCCAAATAACTCAACAATTATTATCACCAACGCGGCACTCGTTCTCATTCCGTCGACGCCGTTTCATACAACATGTGTATAGGATGAGAGATAGGAGAGCCGACATGCCGAGCAGAATCAGAGCCAGGGTCGTCCCTTTCACCTTGAAGGTTTCCGACATGCAAACGCTCACCGACGACGAGGTGTGGTTGGCGGCCTCCATTTTTATTCCGTCTTGTCGGAATGCTTTAAGCCAAACCAACTTAGCAACAGGTCTTATATATATACACATAATGTTTGAATGATAGAAGGATGAAGAAACCTTAAGCATTTCGGTCAGAAGCTTCGTAAGCAATAGCGCTCTGACACGAAATACAAAATCAGCCTTCGCCGTGCTTATGGCCGACTTTGTCAACAAAGTTTTATTTCGCCCGGATTTTGTGTTTGTTTTTATATACTTCATTTTTCTTAATGCTTGTTATTAGGATTATAACCTTCTCTTAAAATTTAATTTTTTAATACTTTTTATTGAGGGTCAATTTTTTAGAATAAAAATCTGATGTCTTTTTTCGGTAGCTCTTTTCATGTTTTAACCTTAAAAAAATTAGATTTAGAGCTTATGGTTTAAAGTTTATGATTTATAATTTAGAGTTTTGAATTTAATTTTTTAAGTATTGGGCATAGAAAGGAAAATCGAAAAGGGGCAGAAGATTTTTGTCCCATTTTTTAATACTTGTTATTAGAAGCTCAATTTTCTTCGATACTTGTTATTAGGTGCCACATTTTTCTCTCCAATGTTTGTTATCGGCGGTTTAGGCTAAAAACTGAATTTTTTCTGACAATTATTATTAGGAGTCTAATTTTTTTCATTACTTGTTATTAGGGGTTCAATTTTTTTAATGTTTGTTATTAGGGGCCCAATTTTTGTTTTAATATTTATAATTAGGGACCTAATTTTTAAGGATATAATTAAATTTTACACAATGTAAGTGGATCTTAACTCTCTATATTCTACATTTCAATTTATAACTCAACGAGTCACCATTGAATCAATCAGTGAAATTTATATAAAACACCGTTAATAACCGAATTCCCAGTTGGCTACTTGGCTTATCGTTAATGAACTTGTATATCTTAATTATATCAGCCAGATTTGAAATTGTTTGACAATGGTCAAATTCAATAGAAAAACCCCAAAATAAAAAGAAAGAAAGAAAGAATGGTCGCTTTCTTTTGGACGTCAAATTACAACCTAAACTAAATTTCTTCCTCGCCCAATAGTTGCGATTTTAGTTTTCAGGGCTTAGCCCTTACTAGTTTAGACTGACCCGCGTTGTATATTTAGATTTGGTGAGGGAGTCTTCTAACAGAGAATTTTTACATATACAACACCTCAAAACTTAAGACCTGCTTAAGTGATATCAAGCTGCTTACTACTTAGACCAACCCGTTGATTTCTTCGCTCAAATACTTTAAATAGGAACAAGTGGATATAATTAAAATGCAGAGTGAGAGGTTTGACACGAAATAGAAAATGACATTTAGCAGTGGTTATGGCTAACTTTGTCGACAAAGTTTTGACCAAATAATGGACATTTCTTACAACCTCGCAATACCGCTTTTCATTTGTTAATTAAATAATCAGATCTTCATCTTCTTCGTATTCATTTCGTATATTTACATCCACATTTAAATGAATATAAATATATATTTTAAATCGAAATGATTTGTACAATTCCTTTGATGACTCAACAATAGATGTTGATTGTTTTCGGCCGCCTCTGCAGGCAAGTTTGTGCTACATGCTATTCTTTGTGTTAGGACAGGAGATGTTCGCGATATGACCCCCCCCCCCCCCCCAACCACCACCATATGATATGTCTTGAACATGAGGAAACTCGGTGGGTTTCGTGTGGATGTCTCCGTGGCGTGAATGAATCGAGACAGATCGTGAGTTTGACTCGGTTAAATTTTGATTCGATTAAATTTAATTCGATTTCGAACTTGGTTTGAGATTTTAACGGGCTGAGCTGAGCTACTTGATAATCGACTCGATTAGTTCGCGATTCGAAAATATAATATAATAAAATTTTTAATTTTTAAAATTAAAGTGAACTAAAATGTATGTTGTTAGATGATAATAATAATAATAATAATAATCTAAAATTTTTAAAAGATAATATTCTATGTATTTATTATGGACTCGTTAAGAATTTGAGTCGAACTCAGCACTACTCGTTCTTGACTCGGCTCGTTTACATCCCTAATGTCTCATCGATGTTATTCACACTTGTGCAATCGTTGGTGTATGGATTTCGGGCCGTTCCTGTTTTCGGCTTATACATAGAGGTTATTGTGTTGTTTTTCCAAGTATGTTCATCATATTGTTCACATGCATTTCCGCCTCGTTTGGTACAACGGATGTAAAAGAGATGTGTTATATTAAATAACACTTGTGTATTAAAAAGATGGATAAAAGATGGTTGTTATTTTATGGTGTTTGGTTGTGAAATTTGTGATAAAGTTAAAAGATAAGTGTTATCGGTAAATGTGCCCCTTTACCCTTAGAATTTTAGCTTTATATTTTCGTATTGTTTTGACATTGATTATTATATTATTTTTATGTTTTAAGGTCTATGGTTTAATGTTTAGAGTTTAAGGTTTAGTGTTTGGGGTCTCAAGTTTATAATTTAGGGTTTAGGGTTTTGAGTTTAGTGTTTAAGGTTTGGAGTTTAAGGTTTATAGTTTAGGTTTAGTGTTTAAGTTTTAGGGTTTATGTTTTCATGTTCATGATTTAGGGTTTATGGTTTGGATTTAGAGTTTAAGGTTTGCAGTATGGGTTTTGGGTTCATGATTTAGTGTTTAGTGTTTGGAGTTTAGTGTTTAGGGCTCAAAATTTAGGGTTTGAGTTTTCTGATTCATGATTTAGTGTTTAGATTTTAGGTTTTAAGATCTGAAATTTGGGTTTAGGGTTTTTTAGTTCAAGGTTTATGGTTTGTTATTGTAATTCAAGGTTTAAGGTTTGTAATTTAGGGGGTTGACTTTGTGGTTTAGGGTTTACGGTTTAGTATTTTTTAGTTTAGGATTTAGTGCTTGATGTTTGATGAATAATATGAGAGGCTTTAGAAAAGATGTAAGCAGTGAGCACATAAAGCATGGTTTATTCATTAGCAAGGAGGGGTTTATAAACCCATGCAAGGACGTTCTAGAGATTTTGCCACATCAGCAAAATCTGTTACAACAATATAACAACCCTAGCTAGCCATGCACAGAGAGATTACAGTTGTATACTAAGCATAGAATAATCTAGAGATGTTAGCTAATTTTTTTTATGCTATCAACGTCCATTTCATAATGGATAGCAATGTTTCTTTTGATTTTTTCGGATTTTTTTATTTTAATTATCCAAAAGTGATGCATGGTATGATGGTGACGTAATAAATGAGCTAGTATGTTTATTTAAAATGAAGATTCTCTACGTGAATCGTCGCACACTTTTAACTAATACTACTCTATTAAAAATATATACGCTAATAAATAAGAATAAGATTAAGATTTGTAAAAAAAAAAATTGTCTCCAAATTCTTTTTGTCTATAGTTAGATACAGATTGAGCCTTAAGTTCAACGACATTGTCGCCTTTCACTAAATACGAACTTAGAATTGAAGTAAAATATAAATATTTGAAAAGTGAAAGATAAATTTATAATTACTTTAATTTTATTTGTATGAATCGAGGTTAAAAAATGTAGGTGAGGAGCTAGGGCCCTTCCACCACACGTTGATTCGTTACTACATTTCAAAATTAATGGCAAGGTGAACACTTGTGTGAAACAAAAGTGATATTTTAATAATTTACCTTACATTTACTTAGATTTTAATAATCTCCTGTTTTATAGGGATAAAAATCCCATGTCCTATGTCCCCAACACTAAAATATTAAATTTTAAGTTTCAATTCTAAATTTTAAATCCTAAACCATAAACCCTAAAACACATCTACCCACAATTCCTTAAACCCTAACCTTAATTCTATTTTTTTAATATAAACATAGAAAGGGGCACCGAAAAAGGGACATATGATTTATATTCTTTTTATAAATAGTTGTAAGCTTATAATGTTTAGTCCTTTAATAGCTTTCCTTAATAATGTGTTTGGATTAGTGACGGAACTATTAAGGGGTGGGGACCTATATAAATTGTTTTAAAAAATAGTTTATTTTTGATTTTTTCCCATACTTTTAAACATTTATATTTTGTCCTTCCTAACCCAAAATTCTGGCTCTGTCCCTAACTTGGATCGAGTAAAATGAAAGGAAAGTTAAAGTAAATAAAGGGAAGGAAGAAACTCAAAGATGAGAACGCAAGGATCTAAAATTTTATTTTTCTAAATATTTAGGTAAAGTTAGTAATTTAAATTTTAACGTTGTAAATGAATTGTTTTCATTTTTTTACTTACAAAACTTAATAACGGGAAACTTGCTCGTTAACAAACGTGGTTATATTTAAAAGAAAATAACTTCAATATACATGTTATGTAAACTTTAGTTTATACGAGCATTTTAATTTTAGGGGTTAAAATTATAGTTTAGGGTTAAAAGTGTAGGGGTTTATGTTTTAGAGTTTAGAATTTAAAGTTAGTCTTTAGAATTTAGAGTTTAAGGTTTAGTGTCTAGGGTTTAAGTTGTAAGGTATTAGGGCTAGGAATTTAACATTTGGGTTTTATAAGGTAAAAATACAGGCATGTGTAAAATAAATTTTACACAACATGTGTTTCAAAATTTTACTCTATTTAAAATGGGAAAGAATTAATTCAAATTTCTTTAAAAAAATAAATAATCAGTAATATAATTTAAGATTGTCCTTTAAAAAATAAATTCCAAGACATTCAATCTCTATTTAATCTTTATTAATTGAATATAACAAACGTGGTTATATTAAAGTTGTTTATGAGGATTTGATTGATGAGTTTGCATCAAAGAATGCTCGAAAGACGAATGTTTTCAAGTGACACTCTTGTAACTTAGTGGTTACCTTTAAGACGATTTTTTAATTAAACAATGAAAATAATGTGTTAAAGAGTTTAATCGTGGTTCTATGATTAATTAATATAATTTTAAATTATTTTTGGATAAGAGTTGTGATTTTATTCCACATCCAAATCCACCAACAACATTACAATAAATCTATTCGGGATCCATTTTAGGTATGGATATCCCACTCTATACACAATCTAGCATTTACACTATCTTCTAAATCTATGTTTTTGTTTTGGAATTTAAGGCCAATTACCATATGTACACCACCAACTAAATCAGCCACTGAACGAGAAACTTCCCTAAAAATCTAAAAGTTCCTCTCCTCCCAAATACTATAGATGCACGCAGACCAAGCGAGACGTAAAATGTTTGCAACGAGGGACCTCCCTCTTAATCTCAATGCTGCCCATTTCAACTCATCTTCCCAAACTAAGATTTGCCTATGAACATTACATTTCAGCAAGATCAAGTTCCAAACTGCAGCAACAAAAGGGCATTCGAAAAATAAGTGGTTACGAGATTCAATGCCATCAGGACACAGCACACAATCAACACAAGAAGCAATACCCATTCGACATAAACGATCTCTAGTAGGGAGCCTATCCAATACACACATCCATAGTATAATACTGTGTTTCGGAACATGAGAGGGGCACCACACCAGACGTTGCCAACCAACTTTCTCCTTCCGAATCCTCACTCTCTCAAAAATCCACGCAGTATTAACCACTGATCAATTCAGAACACCCGTAAAGATCAAGCCAATTTCTGCATGCATCTTCAGTATTTTCCTCACCATCCAACTAAAATAGGGTTGACTCTCAAGCAACCAAAAGTCAATCCCCTTAAAAACATATGCCTTAAGCCATGCAACCCATAGTGAACCCTGGTCAGCAAGAATGTTTCGCACAAAAAGAAAAATACATGTTTTGTTCCAGCAACCAATGTCTTTAAGACCAAGTCCACCCTCTGATTTCAGAAAACAAATCTCACTCCATTTCACCCGAGCTCCATGGACTGCTTTGTCACCTCCTTTCCAGAAAAACCTCATACAAATCTGCTCGATACGACAAATAATAGCCTTGGGAAGTATCAACTGCCTACACCAGTAATTTGTAATACTGAATAAAATAGCCTTGATAAGTTGTAGCCTACCTCTATAGCTCAAATTCCGATGGGACCAACAGTTTAACTTCGCAGTGATCTTGTACAACAAAGGTTGACAGTCCTTCACCTGCAATTTCCTTGTCACCAAAGGAACTCCCAGATATCGAACAGGCAAGTGACCTAACTTGAATCCAGTAGCAGCACAAATAGCAGCCAGGTTCACATCCACAATTCCACAAGCAAAGAATTCAGTTTTAGCAACATTAAGTTTAAGCCCAGAAATCTCATAAAACAGCGCCAAGATACTTACAACACCCAAGATAGAATCAAGATTACCTTTACAAAAAATTAATAAATCATCAGCGAAACACAAATGAGTCAGGGTGACTCTTTTGCATTTCGGATGAAATTGAAATATCCCCTTCGTGGCCCCTAAATTCAACATTGATGAAAGGACATTCATAATCAAAACAAACATGTATAGGGAAAGAGGGTCACCTTGCCTTACCCCTCTTCGACCCGTGAAAAACCCAACCAGACTTCCATTAAAAGAAACAGAGAATCTCGAGTTCGGTACGTAAGCTTGAATCCAACCACAGAAAACAGCGGGCAGTCACATAGCTTCCAGCACCTTTACAAGAAAATCCCAATTAACAGAATCGAATGCTTTCTGGAGATCAATCTTGATGGCACACCGAGGAGAGAGAGATTTTCTTGAATATCCCCTAACCAACACATGTGCAAGTAAAGTGTTATCCACTATACTTCTTGTAACACCCGTGTTTTGGGGTTAGGAGTTAGACGCGTGAGTTGGTTCGAGTCGTTAAAAATCGATTTTAATTAAATTGACCTTAGCTTTGATTTAATTGAGATTTAAAATAAAAGGGGTGGCAATTTTGTAAATAAAGTGAAAAGTGGAAGACCATCTTTTTGAATCAAAAAGGAAAAAAAAGGCTTCATCTTCCCCCTTTCCCCCAATCTCACGTGAAACTCAACCAAACCCCTCCCAAAACCCCCATTTACTATTCCATTTGATTTCTTCATCTATTAAAGAACATTTTGAAGGTAATTTCATATTTGAATTCTCCTTATCATCCCCATCGTTTACATGGTCTTAGATTTCAAAACTATCCATGTTTGCATTTTTTCAAGTTTGATGAAAGTTTGGATTTTTAATAGGTTTTTCATTTGATTTTGATTTTTTGAGTTGGGTTTTGGTTTAATCTCACCTAAATACACTTGATATCTTAAAATGGATGGATTTGGGAAAAATCCCGAAGTGGGTCTTTGGGGCAATTTTTAAAGTGTCAAAAGTTGAGTTTTTGGTGCGTTTTAGTGTTGGGTTGAAGGGCTGATGGTATATGGTTATTAGGGAAGTGTTTTGGGACCTTTTAGATGTCATTTGGGTGTTATAAATCATAGTTTTCAGCTGGGTAATTGAGGAGCACAAAAATAGAAGTTTTGTGGATTGTTTGGGTTTGAATTTGTGAAGTTTTGACATGTGTTTGTGAGTTGGGTTTGTGACTGAGTGTAGCATTGAATTGGTGAGTAATGTTTGTGTTTTGATTTGGTTAGAAGCTAGAGGAAACATCGGAGAAGCATTGGGGTCGAATCCGGAAATTGAGGAGGCTTGACTTGCTTGCTTGGTTTGCTAAGGAAGGGTGGTGAGTAAAACTTTAAATTTGTTTTAAAGTTGGTTCAAGTGTGTGTAGTGGAGGTATTGGAATGAGTTTGGTAGACCATTCCAAGGTAGAAGTGAAATTGGTAGTTTGACTTCTTGTTTGTTAATGAGCTTTGATTTCCTATGCCTATCTTGATCTTGCAAAGTATGAATTGGCTATGTATGTGTATACATTGTTGTGTGTGATGATGGTTGAATGATATGAATGATGATTAATGTGATGTGGTTTAAAGAAATTGGCACTAGTTAACTTACCGGGTGTAAATGATCGATCATTAGGATTAGTGTGCACACGTTGAGTCAAATTCACGCGTGGCCTTGATAGCGTTGAGTCATCAAGGAGGAGTACGGTGATGTAATATTCCACCAGAAATTTATTTATATATACGTGATGATGAGTGGAATCCCATCCGTAGGGCATGTGGTGATGAGTGGAATCCCACCCATACATGGTCCGGTGATGAGTGTAATCCCACCAAGGTAATGTTGTTGTTGAGAGTAAATCCGCACATCCGAGTAAACTAATAGTGGCCAATGTACTTGCTCTTATGATGATGATGTTGAGATATATGATATATATTGTTGAGCTTAATATGATGTAAGATGCCATATTTATAACTCTTGAAACACTAGCTAGGTTGCTATGTTGATGCCCATGTATGTTGTGTGTGATGTTAAGGATTTCATGCTTAAACCCTGCATTGTTGTTGTTTTGGTTTTTAGAGCATCCTCACTAAGCTTCTAGCTTAAGCTCTCATTTTCAACAATGCAGATCATTAGCGTGGTGTTAGCAAGGAGCAAGGCGAAGGGGCTTTCCAAGCTTGTTGTTGCTCAAGTATGGCTTAGTAAATAAAGTAGTAGTTAAGCAATGAGGCTATTATGTGTTTTGTATGAGCGTTGTATGACTCATAGATGTTGACGTGTTCATGTCTTGCTTGGATTTGTAAACCTTGTTAAGCCTTGTTGAATGCTTGTTAGAGATGCTATGCTTTTGGATGTTTGTGTTGCTTTTGGTTGAACATGTAAACTCTATGTGTGGAGACATGTGCCTTATGGGCTTTTAATGTTTACAAGTATGCCATGAATGATCCTTGGAATGGTTGTCTTATCTCATGTCTTGTGTTAATTATGTATGTTTGCAATAGGGAGCATGCCTCTAGAGTGTAATCGTTTGTTAAGTATGCTTTTTGGAGTCGTTGAGGGCATTTGGAATCCTTTGGAGTTGCCTAAAACTGATTTTAGAAAATTGCAGACATTAGGTGTTTTGAAACGGTTGGAGCTGTTTTGAAACGGGTATGGTTCCAGGCCCCCCGTATCGAAACTCGTTTCGGTATGGTTTGGCTACTGTGAGCCCCTGTTTCAAAACAAGTATCGAAACACTTTGGCTACTGTCCATGCCTGTTTCGAAACAAGTTTCGAAACGCCAAGACAAAATCGTGACTCTGTTCCGAAACAGGGTGGAGGCGTTTCGGTACGGGTGTCTTGCTTTTTACCTGGAGCCCGTGTTTCGAAACGGGTAAAACCTGTTTCGAAACATAGGCCTGAAAATGGGCTTATGGGCATCTCTAAAGGGTATCAATGTTTGGGGTCAGGCTCGGTTTGCTGTAGGGCTTCTCGGGAGCCTTGTTTCCGCTGTAGTGGTCACTTAAGGAACAATTATGCCTTTAGTAAGATGTAATTTAAATGAAAAAAATAGGGTCGCTAACCGAGGGGGAACCTTCACAGGTTTCACATCGGTTTTCCTCGTGTAGCCTACTTGGACCGGTCATTCGGCCAGACCGGGATGAGGGGGTTACATTTGTTGGTATCAGAGCCTGAGGTTACCGAGACCTCGGGCAGGTAAGTGAGGTAAGCTTGGTGTGTTAAGCAATTAATGTATCTCGGTGTATGCTATGCCATGTATTCTTGTTGTTTGATTGTTCGTATGGTGTTTGGAAGCATGATCGTTGCATTTGGTGTAATGTCTAGTACCCATTGCTACTATTACTTAATTTAAAAAGGTTTTGTAAAGGAAAGTACTTGAGCACAGTTGGACCCTTGCCTTTGCTAACTTAATCCTTCTATGTTTTGTTTGTTGTAGTTATTGTCTTGCTAGCTGAATCATGAGACCACGAGGGAGACCTAGGATGGTTCAGCTGGAACCACGGGCACAAGCTCCGGGAGTTGAGCAGATTGGAGGGGCGCAGGCTCCTCAACCTCATTCTTCTCCTCCTCACCCTGCGGGAGGTGAGGCGGGAGCCGAGGGTGTAGGACCTCAAGTTGGCCAAGGACCGGCCGGAATTGATTTAGCTCCCTTAGTCTAGGCGATAGCCGGGGCTTTCCAGGCTGCAGTAGCTGGGGTCAGGCAGCGGCACAACCCCAGGGAGAGGGTACTGGTTTTCCATTGGAGAGACTCCGCAATTTGGGAGGTGAAGAGTTTAGAGGGTCGACACCTGAGAGGTCTGAGATGTGGCTAGAGAAGACTGTCCGTATTCTGGCCCAGATGGGTTGTACCGGGGGATGCAAGTTAGGGTGTGTTGAGTCTTTGCTTCAGGGTGATGCCTACACTTGGTGGGTCACCATCACTACGGGCATGGAAGAGGCTGAGATCACTTGGGAGTTCTTTGAGTCGGAATTTCGTAAGAAGTATTTGGGTCCTCGATATCTCGATGAGAAGAAGAGGGAATTTATGGCTTTGCTTCAGGGGAGTATGACTGTGACAGACTATGAGATCAGATTTTTCAGGCTGAGTCAGTATGCATCTGAGCTTGTTCCTACTGAAGTGGAACGTTGTAACTGTTTCCGCTATGGGTTGAATGAAGAGATCAAGAGGTACACTCTAGCTTCGGACTACACAGATTTTGATGTCTTGGTCGCTAGGGCCAAGGACTTGGAGCACAGTTTGGGCTTGACCAAACGATCTGGTGGTTCTAGTTCTAGTAAGAGATCGAGTGACTTTGATAGAGGTGATGCCAAGAGGCATCAGGACAACCGGCATCACTATGACCATAGACGTGGTGGAGGTAACCACGGTAGGGGCCAACGGGGCCAGAGGGCTGATGGGAAGTTGCCCACATGTGCTACTTGCGGGAGGAACCACACCGGTGAGTGTTGGGGGAATTTTCACTCGTGTTGGAGTTGTGGAGCTAGGGACCATATTAGGTGTGACTGCCCACATCAGGTGGGGCAGGCACCAGTTTAGGCTCCTACTAGAGCCAATGATTTTCAGAGAGGCCGCGGGCGCGGTAGAGGTAACTTCCAGCCGAGGAATGATGGCCAGAGGAACTTAGCGCATGTAGTTGCAGTCCAGCCAGAGGGAGGAGGTCAAGCCAGAGTTTACGCTCAGCGTGAGGATCAGCATGACACAGATGTGATCGCAGGTAACTTCTCGATACAGTCTTTGGGTTTGCTTTCTTTGATTGACTCCGAGTCTACACATTCTTATATTCTGAGTGAGCATGCACAGTCGTTGAATTTGCCTTGTGAAATGTTAGAGGTAGGAGTTAGTGTTACTAGTTCCTCCGGGGACACGGTAGTAGTTAGAAAGATGTACAGAAGGTGTTTGTTGATGGTTCAAGGACATGTGTTTCCAATGGATATGATGGAGCTACCATTTTATGGCTTTGATGTAATTCTGGGTATGGACTGGCTCACTGAGCATAGAGCTAGGATAGACTTTGAAACTAAGAGGATTTCTTTGAGACTCACAGATGATTATGAGATAGTGGTGGTGGGTGAGAACGTGAAGTTCTTGTCCAATGTAGTTTCAGTTCTAGAGGCTAAGAGATTAGTTGAGATGGGTTGCGAAGCATATTTGGCCTATGTGATGAATCCAAACATAAGTGAGGTTAGACCTCAAGACATCCAGACAGTGTGTGACTTCCCTAGTGTGTTTTCAGAAGAGTTGTCGGGTTTACCACCTGATAGAGAGGTAGAGTTTACTATTGAGACTTATTCTGATCCAGCTCCTGTTTCGATTGCTCCGTATCGTATGGCACCGAAAGAACTGAAAGAATTGAAGACTCAGTTGCAAGAGTTGACAGATAGAGGCTTTATTCGACCTAGTTCTTAGCCTTGGGGTGCACCAGTTTTGTTTGTGAAGAAGAAAAATGGAAGCATGAGAATGTGTATAGATTACAGACAGTTGAATCAGTTAACCGTGAAGAATAAGTATCTGTTGTCAAGGATTGATGATTTGTTTGACCAGTTGAGAGGGGCATCAGTCTTTTTGAAGATTGACTTGAGATTAGGTTACTATCAGCTAAAGGTAAGAGAGGTTGATGTACCGAAGACAGCCTTTAGGACTAGATATGGTCACTATGAGTTTTTAGTCATGCCTTTTGGGTTGACTAACGCACCGGCTGCTTTCATGGATATGATGAATAGGATTTTTCATCAGTACTTAGATCAGTTTGTAGTTGTTTTCATAGATGACATCTTGGTGTATTCGCGTACCGAGGAAGACCACGACCGACACTTGAGGTTAGTTTTGAAGACTTTGTTAGATAATCAGTTGTATGCGAAGTTGAGCAAGTGTGAGTTCTGGATCCGAGAGGTAGTCTTCCTAGGGCATATAGTGTCAACCGATGGGATTAGAGTTGATCCGAAGAAGATAGAGGCCATTGTTAAGTGGAAGCAACCGAAGTCGGTAACAGAGGTTCGTAGCTTTCTAGGTTTAGCTGGATACTATAGAAGATTCATAGAAGGTTTCTCTAAGTTAGCCGCTCCGTTGACACAGTTACTTCAGAAGAGTGTTCAGTTTGAGTGGTCAGATGCAAGACAGAAAGCCTTTGAGAAGTTGAAAGAAGCTTTGACCCAAGCACCAATCTTGATTCAGCCAGAGTATGGGAAAGACTATGTAGTTTACAGTGATGCTTCCTATGTAGGCCTAGGTTGTGTTCTCATGCAAGACAAGAGAGTAGTGGCTTACGCCTCGAGACAGTTGAAGACTCGCGAGTGTAACTATCCGACCCACGATATAGAGTTAGTTGCAATTGTGTTTGCTCTGAAGATTTGGAGACATTATTTGTACGGTGAGAAATGCACAGTGTATACGGATCACAAGAGTTTGAAGTACATCACGACTCAGCGAGATTTGAATCTCAGACGGCGTAGGTGGTTAGAGTTGCTAAAGGACTATGATCTTACGATTGAGTACCACCCGGGTAAGGCCAATGTAGTGGACGATGCCTTGAGTAGAAAGGTAGTTGTAGACTTGAGAGCCATGTTTGCTAGATTGAGCTTGTCCGGAGATGGTGGCTTGGTAGCCGAGCTTCAGGTTAGACCTACTCTAGGTCATTTGATTAGGGAGAAGCAGCTCTTAGATAGGTCTTTGGCACCTTACGTGCAAGATGTAGCCGAGGGTAGACCCTCAGACTACAGTTTTAGTACCGATGGAGTCTTGTGTTTCAAAAATAGGATAGTTGTGCCAGAAGACAGTGACTTGAGACGTACGATCTTGACTGAAGCGCACAGTAGTCCGTTTGCCATGCATCCTGGAAGTACGAAGATGTACCGAGATTTGAAGAATGAGTATTGTTGGGTTGGTTTGAAGAGAGATGTAGCCGACTTCGTGAGTAAGTGTATGGTGTGTCAGAGAGTGAAGGCGGAACATCAAGTTCCCTTAGGTTTGTTGCAACCGTTGAGAATTCCGGAATGGAAATGGGAGAATATTACCATGGATTTTGTTTCGGGCTTGCCTTTGACTCCTACAAAGAAGAACTCAGTTTTGGTCATAGTAGACCGATTCACGAAGTGTGCTCACTTCTTAGCAGTCAATATGACCTATACATTAGATACATTAGATAGATTGGCCGATAGAGATCCGAGGTTTACAGCTCGATTTTGGGAGTGTCTGCAAACAGCTTTGGGTACCCGTTTGAATTTCAGCACGTCTTATCATCCTCAGACCGATGGTTAGTCAGAGAGAGTTATACATATTTTAGAGGACATGTTGCGTTGTTGCATCATTGATTTTCAGGGTACATGGGAGAAGAACTTGCCTCTAGTCGAGTTTGCTTACAATAATAGTTTTTAGTCGAGCATTCAGATGGCTCCGTATGAGGCCTTGTATGGTAGAAAGTGTAGGACTCTAGTTTGTTGGGCTGAAGTGGGACAGAAGTTGTTACCTATGCCGGATTTGCTTAAGGGGACAACTGACAAAGTGAAATTGATTTGCGATCGCTTAAAGGCAGCTTCGGATAGGTAAAAGTCCTATGCCGACTTGAAGAGGAAGGAAGTTGAGTTCTTAGTGAGTGAGAAGGTGTTCTTAAAAGTGTCTCCATGGAAGAAAGTAATGAGATTTGGCCAAAAGGGGAAGTTGAGTCCGAGGTACATAGGACCGTATGAGATTGTCAAGAGGGTTGGTCCAGTTGCCTATCAGTTGCGTTTGCCATCCGAGCTAGAGAAGATACACGATGTGTTTCATGTTTCGATGCTCCGTAATTATAGGTCTGATCCATCACATGTTATGCCTGTAGAAGAAATTGAATTGAATCCGGATTTGACTTATGAGGAAGAACCAGTTGAGATCCTAGCTTCCGACAGTAAGGTGTTGCATGGTAGATCGATTGAGTTAGTGAAAGTGTGTTGGCAACGTCGAGGGGTGGACGAGGCCACTTGGGAGAGGAAGGAGGATATGGAAAGGCAGTTTTTGTATCTCTTTCAGTCAGGTAATTTCGGGGATGAAATTCCTTAAGTGGGAGAGAGTTGTAACACCCGTGTTTAAGGGTTAGGAGTTAGACGCATGAGTTGGTTCGAGTCGTTAAAAATCGATTTTAATTAAATTGACCTTAGCTTTGATTTAATTGAGATTTAAAATAAAAGGGGTGGCAATTTTGTAAATAAAATGAAAAGTGGAAGACCATCTTTTTGAATCAAAAAGGAAAAAAAAGGCTTCATCTCCCCCCTTTCCCCCAATCTCACGTGAAACTCAACCAAACCCCTCCCAAAACCCCCCATTTACTATTCCATTTGATTTCTTCATCTATTCAAGAGCATTTTGAAGGTAATTTCATATTTGAATTCTCCTTATCATCCCCATCGTTTACATGGTCTTAGATTTCAAAACTATCCATATTTGCATTTTTTCAAGTTTGATGAAAGTTTGGATTTTTAATGGGTTTTTCATTTGATTTTGATTTGTTGAGTTGGGTTTTGGTTTAATCTCACCTAAATACACTTGATATCTTAAAATGGATGGATTTGGGAAAAATCCCGAAGTGGATCTTTGGTGCAAATTTTAAAGTGTCAAAAGTTTAGTTTTTGGTGTGTTTTAGTGTTGGGTTGAAGGGATGATGGTATAGGGTTATTAGGGAAGTGTTTTGGGACCTTTTAGATGTCATTTGAGTGTTAGAAATCATAGTTTTCAGCTGGGTAATTGAGGAGCACGAAAATAGAAGTTTTGTGGATTGTTTGGGTTTGAATTTGTGAAGTTTTGACATGTGTTTGTGAGTTGGGTTTGTGACTGAGTGTAGCATTGAATTGGTGAGTAATGTTTGTGTTTTGATTTGGTTAGAGGCTAGAGGAAACATCGGAGAAGCATCGAGATCGAATCCGGAAATTGAGGAGGTTTGACTTGCTTGCTTGGTTTGCTAAGGAAGGGTGGTGAGTAAAACTTTAAATTTGTTTTAAAGTTGGTTTAAGTGTGTGTAGTGGAGGTATTGGAATGAGTTTGGTAGACCATTCCAAGGTAGAAGTTAAATTGGTAGTTTGACTTCTTGTTTGTTAATGAGCTTTGATTTCCTATGCCTATCTTGATCTTGCAAAGTATGAATTGGCTATGTATGTGTATACATTGTTGTGTGTGATGATGGTTGAATGATATGAATGATGATTAATGTGATGTGGTTTAAAGAAATTGGCACTAGTTAACTTATCGGGTGTAAATGATCGATCATTAGGATTAGTGTGCACACGTTGAGTCAAATCCGCGTGTGGCCTTGATGGCGTTGAGTCATCAAGGAGGAGTACGGTGATGTAATATTCCACCGGAAATTTATTTATATATACGTGATGATGAGTGGAATCACATCCGTAGGGCATGTGGTGATGAGTGGAATCCCACCCATGCAAGGTCCGGTGATGAGTGTAATCCCACCGAGGTAATGTTGTTGTTGATAGTAAATCCGCATATCCGAGTAAACTAATAGTGGTCAATGTACTTGCTCTTATGATGATGATGTTGAGATATATGATATATATTTTTGAGCTTAATATGATGTAAGATGCCATATTTATGACTCTTGAAACACTAGCTAGGTTGCTATGTTGATGCTCATGTATGTTGTGTGTGATGTTAAGGATTTCATGCTTGAACCATGCATTGTTGTTGTTTTGGTTTTTAGAGCATCCTCACTAAGCTTCTAGCTTACGCTCTCATTTTCAACAATGCAGATCATTAGCATGGTGTTAGCAAGGAGCAAGGCGAAGGGGCTTTCCAAGCTTGTTGTTGCTCATGTATGGCTTAGTAAATAAAGTAGTAGTTAAGCAATGGGGCTATTATGTGTTTTATATGAGCGTTGTATGACTCATAGATGTTGACGTGTTCATGTCTTGCTTGGATTTGTAAACCTTCCTAAGCCTTGTTGAATGCTTGTTGGAGATGCTATGCTTTTGGATGTTTGTGTTGCTTTTGGTTGAACATGTAAACTCTATGTGTGGAGACATGTGCCTTATGGGCTTTTAATGTTTACAAGTATGCCATGAATGATCCTTGGAATGGTTGTCTTATCTCATGTCTTGTGTTAATTATGTATGTTTGCAATAGGGAGCATGCCTCTAGAGTGTAATCGTTTGTTAAGTATGCTTCTTGGAGTCGTTGAGGGCATTTGGAATCATTTGGAGTTGCCTAAAACTGATTTTAGAAAATTGCAGAAAACAGGTGTTTCAAAACTGTTGGAGCTGTTTCGAAACGGGTATGGTTCCAGGGCCCCCGTATCGAAACTCGTTTCGGTACGGTTTGGCTACTATGAGCTCCTGTTTCAAAACAAATATCGAAACACTTTGGCTGTTGTCCATGCCTGTTTCAAAACGCCAAGGCAAAATCGTGACCCTGTTTCGAAACGGGGTGGAGGCGTTTCGGTACGGGTGTCTTGCTTTTTACCTGGAGCCCGTGTTTCGAAACGGGTAACACCTGTTTCGAAACACAGGCCTTAAAATGGGCTTACGGGCATCTCTAAAGGGTCTCAATATTTGGGGTCAGGCCCGGTTTGCTGTAGGGCTTCTCGGGAGCCTTGTTTCCGCTGTAGTGGTCACTTAAGGAACAATTATGCCTTTAGTAAGATGTAATTTAAATGAAAAAAATAGGGTCGCTAACCGAGGGGAAACCTTCACGGGTTTCATATCGGTTTTCCCCGTGTAGCCTACTCGGACCGGTCATCCGGCCAGACCGGGACGAGGGGGTTACATTTCTCCCTTTCACAAATGCAGTGTGGTTTAGGGAAATCATTCCTGGGAAATATAAAGAGAAACGATCTACAAGGATCTTTGTAACTGTCTTGTAGATGATCGAGCAGCAAGATATAGGCCTGAATTCTTTTGCCATACTAGAATTGGGAAATTTAGGAACCAAAATAATAGTTGTTGCATTAAAACCAGGAAGCATCTTCGAAGTCTCAAAAAAATACTTTATGGCTACTGTAAAATCTTCCTGAGCAAGATCCCAAGAGTTCTTGAAGAACCAACTGTAAAACCATCAGGGCCAGGGCTCTTCTCATTACCTTGCACAAAAAGTGCATGTTTAATTTCCTGGGAACTCACTTCTCGACACAGTATATCAGAAGCTCCTGCAGGCAAGGAGTATTGCAACAGATTTTTAAGAGCCTCAACAGAACAACATTTAACATTACTGTCCACAGTACCAAAAAGATTTGTGATGAACCGAATCATTTCCTCTGACATAGAATCAAATGATTCTAGCCGTTGACCATTCTCAGAGAAGAGCAATCGAATTGTGTTTTTTTCTTCTTAACAGCCACATCGTTATGGAAAAACTTAGTGCCTAAGTCTCCTTCTTTAATCCAGTGCATTCTAGCCTTTTGCTTATAAAATGCTTTTTCAGCATTTCGAAGCTCAAGAAGTTTAGCAAATAAGGCCCTCTCCCCTTCCATATCACAACCATTGGTGAGATTGTCAATTTGCTTCTACTCATACTTCATTTCAATCTCACGCACTCTATCTGATATGTTGCCAAAAGAATTCCTATTAAGCTCTTTCAACACAGGCTTCAATCTTTTAAGTTTGACAAACAATCTCTGCATCGGGTTGCCCTCAACAGGAAGCTCCCAAGAATTCTTAACAATGGCCTTATACTCAGCTTGTTGGGTCCAAAAGTTAAAGAAACTAAAAGGTTTTTGTAACCCCCTCGTCCCGGTCTGGCCGGATGACCGGTCCGAGTGGGCCACACGGGGAAAAACGACATGAAACCCGCGAAGGTTCCACCTCGGTTAGCGACCCTAATTTTTTTTTCACTTGAATTACATTATTAACTAGAGGCATAAATGATTCTTAAGTGATCTCTACAGCGGAAACTAGACTCCCGGGAGGCCCTACAGCAAAACAGGCCTAACCCAAGCATTGAGACCCTTTAGAGATGCCTAAAAGCCCACATACAGGCTTGTGTTTCGAAACTGGCACAGCCCGTTTCGAAACACGGGCTCCAGGTAAAAAGCAAGTCACCCGTACCGAAACGCCTCCACCCCGTTTCGGAACAGGGCTACGAATTTGCCTTGGCGTTTCGAAACTTGTTTCGAAACAGGCATGGACAGTGGCAAAAACGTTCCGAAACCTGTTTCGGAACAGGGGCTCACAGTGGCCAAACTGTATCGAAACGGGTTCCGATACGGGGTCCCTGAAGCCTTACCCGTTCCGAAACGGCTCAGCCCGTTTCGAAACGCTGGATGTCTGCAACTTTCAAAAATTGGACTTAGGCAACTCTAAATGACCCCAAAAGCCCTCAACAACTCCAAGAGGCATACATCACAAACAAATACCCTCTAGAGGCATGCTCCTTATTGCAAACATTCTTAATCATCACAAGATTTAAGATAAGACATTCATTCCAAGAATCACCCAAAGCATACTTAAACATTATAAGGCCCTTAAGGCTCAATTCACCACACATAGAGTTACATGCCACAACCACATATGTACTCATACAAAAGCATAGCATCACTATCAAGCATTCATCAAGGCTTAACATGATTTACGAATTCAACAAGAACATAAATACCAACAACCTCCAAGAGTCATACAAGCTCATACAAAACACACACTTGCCACATTGCTAAACTACTACGTTAATTGCTAAATCGTACTTGAGCAACAAAAACTTGGAAAGCCCTTTCGCCTTGCTCCTTGCTAACACCACGCTAATGATCTGCATTGTTGAAAATGAGAGCGTAAGCTAGAAGCTTAGTGAGGATGCTCTAAAATCAAAAACAACAACAATGCAGGGTCCAAGCATGCAAATCCCTAACCTAACAAACAACATTCATAGGTATCAACAAGTCGACCTAGCTAGTCTTTCAAGAGTCATAATATGGCATCTCACATCATACTAAGCTCAACAACAATTATCTCAATTATCAAAACATCATAAACATGAGAGCAATACCATTGGCCACTATTAGTTTACCCGGATGTGCGGATTTACTCTCAACAACAACATTACCTCGGTGGGATTACACTCATCACCGGACCTTGCATGGGCGGGATTCCACTCATCACCACATGCCCTACGGATGGGATTCTACTCATCATCACGTAGAATATATAAATTTCCGGTGGAATATTACATCACCGTACTCCTCCTTGATGACTCAACGCCATCAAGGCCACGTACGTTTTGACTCAATTGTGTGCACACTAATTCTAATGATCGATCATTTACACCTGGTAAGTTAATTAGTGCCAATTTCATTAACCACATCACCATTTATATCGCATAATCATCGCATACACATAGCATGGTATACACATACAATCAATCCATATTTCTCAAGATCAAATAGGCAAGGCATAAATAGCATCAATAGAAATCAAGGAGTTAAGTTACCACTTTAACTCCCACTTAGGAATGGCCTACCAAGCACATTCCCACACGTACACTACACACACTTGAACCAACTTTAAAACATATTTAAAGTTTTACTCACCACCCTTCCTTAGCAACCCAAGCAAGCAAGCAAGCCTCCTAAATGCCCAGATTCGATCACGATGCTTCTCCGACGTCTCATCTTGTTTCTAGCCAATCAAAACACAACCATTACTCACAAATCAATGCTAAACTCCAGTCACCAACTTCAACCCATAAGCACAAGCCATACTTCAACAATTTCAAACCCAACAATCACCCAAAACTTCCATTTTCGAGCTCCCTTAAAACCCAGCTGAAAACCAAGATTTCAAACACCCAAATGACACCTAAATGGTCCCAAAACACTTTCCTAACATCCCTAAACCATCAGCCCTTCAACCCAAGCCTAAAACACTCCAAAATTCCCATTTTTGACACCTCAAAAATGGCCACAAGGACCCATTTCGGGTTTTCACCCAAAGTCACTCATTTTAACATATTATGTGAGTTTAAGTGAGATTAAAACAAAACTCAACTCAATGATTTGAAAACAATTGAAGAACCCCTTAAAAATCCAAACTTTTCCCAAAACTTGAAAATCACAAAAATGGGTAGTTTTGAAATATTAAACTATGTAAATGTAGGGGATGAAGAGGAGAGTTCAAATATATAATTACCTTTAAAAATGCCCTTGAGATGAGGAAGAAATCAAATGGAATAGTGAATAGGGTTTGGGGAGGGGTTTTAGGTGCTTTTCACGTTGGGGGGGGGAATGGGGAGGAAGACACTTTTTTTTTCCTTTTTGAATCAAAAAGGTGATCTAGCTTTTTAAATTGTTTTGGGCTAAATTACCAAAATGATCCCTCCTTTTTATTTAAAACTCAATTGGCTCAAGCCAAGGTCAATTTGATTTAAAATTAATTTTACCGACTCGGACCAACTAACCCGACTAACTTCTAACCCCAAAACACGGGTGTTACAGTTTTGGACGATTAGCTTGTACCTCCTTCTCAATCCAAACCATAGAAGGACAGTGATCCGAGTCACCTTGCGCAAGAAATTCTATAAAGGATTCACCAAAGAAATACATCAATTGTCTATTGATCAGAACTCGATCAAGTTTGCGAGCCAAGAAAGTTTCATCCTGCCTGTTTGACCATGTATATAAAGGTCCAACATAAGGATGATCCAGCAAATTCAAATCTTCCACACACTCTCTAAAATCCAACATATCTCTAGTCAAAAATTGACCTAGGACCTCCTCATCTGAGCTTTCACTCGAATGCAAAAAGATGTTAAAGTCACCACCGATTATCCATGGTGCTAAACCTACAATCTCCTCAAGTGATCTCAACTGACTCCATAGAGAACGCCTTTGCAGACCAACATTACTTCCATACACAGATGTAACAAAAAGAGTTTGACTCTTATAAGAACCCTTCAAAGTAATCGATTGATCATCCTGCTGAACCATAGTAAAATCTAAAGACTTGTGCTAAAATACCCAAATTCTCCCATTGGCAATATTATCATAGTTACAAGCAATATTCCACTCATCAAGAAATAATCTGGAAACAACATCATAACGTACCTGCCGAACTCTGGTTTCCAAAAGGCAAAAAAGCATCAGACTTCAACTCCCTCATTCTGCGTAGTACTCTAGATTGCTTCGAGGAATTATTGAATCCATGAACATTCTAAAAACAGATGGTCATTGAGAGGGAATGGAACTGCCCCCTATATCACCAACAGCAACATCACAACTTGCTTTTAACTTCCCCAATTGATCTTTCTTTTTATGCTTCATTTCTTGAAGAAGGTTTGCAACACCAAGAGAGGCTTGTCTAGGCACTCTATCATCAGGCAAGAGAGTTTGAGTTTTTGTAGACCCTGATAAAGTCTTTTTCCCTCGACCTTTACCTTTCTTCTTAGTCGAATCCTGCAAAGTTGGAAAGTCAGGATCAACAACATTAGCTTCATTGCTTAATTCGGCATCAACTTGAATTTGTGCATCCACAATAACATCTGAAACATTAGCAGCTTCATCAGGTACTGCCTCAATGTTTATAGAAACTGGAGCAGATGTTTCAGCATCAACCTCAGGGCACACCAAAGGACTGGAATCAGATGTAGCACTAGGCCCCTCATCCTCCACACCAGCAGACTTGCTAGAATCACCCATCTCCTTTACCTTCCAAATATGGGTCGACAAACCAACATTTGACTTGGAACAGCTCTTCTCTGAATGTCCAAACACTCGACACTTTGAACAACTCATAGGGATCCATGGGGTAGCAATCCGAACTGTGGCAAAGGATCCATCTCGAAGTCGAACCCGAACGAACTTAGGAACTGGCTCACCCACCGCCACCTCAACGCAGACTTTGGCAAATTCCAATCTATCTTTCTTAGCAGTGATAGAAACCATATACAATGGATAGCCAACAGCACTGGCTATGTAACTCAACCCCGCACGCGAGTAGAGCTCCAAAGGGACATGATACAATTGAACCCATAAAGGCATCCTCCCCAAATCAAACTCCAATTTCTTGAGATTTGGCTCCCAACGACGCAACACCAAAGGTTTGTTGTGGATATGCCAAGGCCCATTCTCGAGGGCCCATTCTCGAGGACCCAGTCTCGAGCATCCGCATTGTCGAAGGAGTAACATAATTTTAAATTAATAGTTCAAATAAATAAAATATATTTTATTTTTATAGGGCCTATTTTGAATTTTTGCTCAGGGCCCCGTAAAATACCTGAGACGGCCATGTAAATGAATCAACTTAAATTAAGAGATTTGTTTTTAGTCTCTATAATATTTAATCTTAATTAATCAACTAACAAATAAATACAAGTGATTATATAGTTAAAGTAATCCCTCCCTCCCTTTCCTTTATTTCCTTTTGGTTTTTAATACCTCAAGTGGGTTGAAATTCGTAGGGAAAAAATGAGAAATATAATAGTTTTTAAAATCTCAAATTTAGCTTTTTACTACACAACGTCTTTTGTCCCTTTCTTTACACGGCAACGTGGTACGTGTTCCCTTTTGGGCTGTGATCAAATTGGCAGAATTTGTATTTACGAAAATACCCTTCACGTTCGTCCCCTTATAAAAACCGATCTTGTGCTTGGGATCCGAAGCCACGAATCACGAATGATACATCCTTTACCCGCCTCAACAAAGAAATTCGAAACCATTTTTCTCACAGTATTATTTTTTCACTAAGCTTAGCTCACAACTAAAATGAATTCAAACAGCAGCTCATCGTCGTCTTCTCCGATGAGTGCTACGTTCTCCGAAACCTTTAAGTTCAGTGGGAAATGAGGGACTCTGCTCCTGTTTCTAATTATCATGATTGTTTTCACCATATCAGCAGCTCTGTATCAATGCATCAGATGCCGTGTAAATGGTTCCGATATCAAGTTCTGAGCTGATCTTGAGCTTAGAAGCCGTAAAACCGGTACCGCCGTCGATGTCGAAGCTAACGTTGAGCTTGCGGCATCAGCTCCGGAATGACATCTTCGAGGTAATTCCAATTTCCAATGTCCTTTCCTCTCATTTTTGGTCCCGGGTTTCCACGTTTTGGGGGAAATTGTCTGAAACCCTAACCCTTGCATGCGGTATGAAGTTTGTAACGTAATAAAAGCAAGCTTTCATCTTCTTTTAAACCATTGACATTCCCAAATCTTGTTTTGCTATTAAACTATAACAGCTTCTTCTTCATCTTCTTGATGGACACACAACAAGAACACCAAACTTTCATCTTCTTTCATAAACCTTAGGTTTGATCTAATGCTGGATTATATATCGGTGCTATTTCAACGTTTAATGGGATGTTTTTGCCGCTTGGTTGAGTCGTGACACCGTTAACGGGCTTTCATCTTCTTCAGGAATTTCCAAAAACTCAAATACCCGAACCGATACCCGAATTTTTAAAACCACACACGACAAGACCTGTGGAACCCTGATTCTTGCTATGTTAATCAAAACGATAGCAGCTCAGACATGGGAGGATGTGAGAAAAGAGCTTGGGGTTGGGGAAGGTCAAGTGAAGTCAATGTTTATATATATATATATATATAAATGCAAATCTCGTGGGTAGGTTTTTTGCATGGACCGGTGTTTATATATATATATAACTTATATAGTGTAACACTCTTTTAAGTTTTACACGTGTTTTGGATCGTTGCATGAAAAAAATGAATTGCTGAGATTAAGTCTTTACTTTTTTTGTCAAGTGATAATCTTCACATATTCTACTGTAAATCTTAGTCATCCATTTTACACATCCATCCATCCATAATATATATAAGTAGGTTATGCGAAGATTATCACTTGGAGAAAAAAAGTAGAGAGTTAATCTCATCCATCCATAATATATATATATGAGGTTTTTTAAAGGAAATTGTGAATAAAAATAATCTATCCTTTTTGGGTCTTTTAATCCTAATTCTAAATCATAAAATTTAAACCCGCTCTAAAAATTAAATCTTACATTCTAAACCTTAAATCTTAAGCCTCAAACTCTAACCATAAACTTTAATCTCAATTTTTATTTTTAACGTGTAAAGGTACAAAAAAAGGACAGAATTTGTATTCAGAAATATGCTTGGTCGTCACTAATCTTTGGTTTTATTCATCAACTGCAGGTTATTACACCAAGCCTGGTGGATTGGTCTGCTGCTTACTGATCAATAAGGACCTGTTATGTTATGCAAAATAAAATTATATATTGTTGGTTTTTGCTTTAATATTGAAATGTTTTAGTGTACTAAGGAGCTGCTGTGTTATGTAATAAAATTATGTATTGTTGACTTTTCAAATGTTGTTGTGTAATAAGGAAGGATCTGCTCTGTTATATAAATAAAATTCAATTGCAGGTTTTTCCATGGAACTTAATTAGTTATTACAATGTGCTTTGGGTGTCTATAGAAATTAATACCTCTTATTTAATAAAAAAAACTATTTGTTTGTGTTTAAAGTTAATTAATTCTAACAGTGATTACACAATTGTAATTCCTTTTGTATCTATAGAAATTGAGTCATCGTGTGATTTTTTATTCAATGGATTTAAACTTTAATACATATATTATTATTTGAAATTTAGAGTGTTTTCTTTAAATAATAATAATAATAATAATAATAATAATAATAATAATAATAATAAAAGTCAAAGAGAAGGGTAATGAACAAAGGTGGCAGAAAATTGAAAAAAAAAGTAAAGTTTATTTTATTAAGAATATTTTATTACTATTTTCTACAATATTGTTTTGGTAAAATGAAAGGGAAAGAAAAATTGATAAAGTGAAAAGTAAAGTGAAGGGCAATGGACAATGGTGGCAGAAGATTAAAGAAAATGAATTTATTACAAAATAAATGGTTGAACTATATTAATTTTATTTTAGGTATCTAGTCAAAATAAAGGATGAAATTAACTTATTATTTTATTAGTCAAAATAAAACTTAAAAAATATCGTGTTTAATTCAAAAAAAATATTGTGTTGAGTTTTTTTAACAAATTTTAATCCCAATCTTACTTAGAATGAGGGGAAAGGGAGTTCTATGGGCAATAACGAAGTTAGGATCAAATATTGGGAGGGCAAGACTCTATTAAGCCTTTAAATTTTGAAAATTGGGAGGGGTTGTTGAAATTGACAATGGAGTATAAGAAAGAATTAGAAAGAATAAGAAGAAATTTTGTATTATTGATTCAAGAAGGATTATTTACAATGACTCATGCATCTCCTCTTTATACACCAGCATAAGCCGAAACCTTAAACTGTTAGATTGTTAGGGATCATTCAACAACCATGTAACAACCTAATTGTTTTACAATTCTCATTGCTTAACATTCATCGTGCTTTCTAAGCTCTGGAAAGACATCTTCAATATCAAAAATGGAGAGTTTACTTCTGAAGCTTTCGAACCAACTGTCTGCCAAAGGCTTTGTTAACACATCTACTACTTGGCTGTCAGCTGGGATGTGGTTAACTTGAAGTTCCTGCATAACAATCTTTTCTCTCACAAAGTGCTGATCCAACTCGATGTGTTTGGTTTTCGCATGCAAAATAGGGTTGGCAGCCATTGCCACTGCACTGGTGTTATCACACCAAATTTTCGATACTCCTGTTAACCCTACTCCAAGCTCGACAAGCACTGCTTTGAGCCAAGTTACTTCAGCTGCAGTGTCCGCTAGACTCATGTACTCAGCCTCAACAGTCGAACGAGCAATTGCACGCTGCTTCTTCGAGCTTCATGTGAGAAGGTGACTCCCATAGTAAACACAATAGCCTGACACAGAGCGTCTGTCATCTACATCCCTTCCCCAATCAGCATCTGAGAAAGCATTAAGTTGCACACCATCATGTATTTGAGTAGAAAACCAAATACCAAAACCAGTTGTGCCCCTCAAGTAGCGTAGGATTCGTTTTACGGCCAGCCAATGTGCATTAGTAGGTTACTGAAGAAACTAAGCAGCCTTGTTTACCGCAAAGGAGATGTCAGGACGTGTGTGTAACATACTGAAGTGCACATACTACACTTTGAAAGAGCTGCACATCAGCAAGAGGAATACCATCATGCTTACTAAGCTTGGTAGAGGTGGCCATAGGCGTGCTAGCATAGTTGGAGTCTTGAAGATGAACCTTGTGCAGGAGCTCTAGGATGAATTTACTTTGGCTCAAAAATAGACCCTTGATTGACTTGTGTACTTCGAGCCCCAAAAAGAACTTGAGAGTGCCCAAATCTTTCAGTGAGAATCGTTCATGCAGCTGTGTAATGACATGTTCAACAACTGATTGAGAGATACCCGTGATGATTATATCATCAACATACACAGCAAGGTATGTTACACAAGCTTCAGACTTGAGAATGAAGAGGGAGATGTCTGCCTTTGAAGACATAAAACCTAAGCTACAGAGGAATTCTTGTAGTTTAAGGAACCAATTCATCGGTGCTTGCCGCAAGCCATATAGAGCTTCTTTCAATTTGCACACGAGCCTTCTCCCATCACCTGAGTTTTCCTCGAAACCAGGAACCATCTGCATGTACACATCCTCCTACAAATCCTCTTTTAAAAATGCATTGTTTACATCAACTTGCCTAATCTCCCAGTGATGAGTAACTGCCAACGAGAGAAGAACATTGATGGTTGCAAACCAAACCACGGGACTAAATATATCCATAAAGTCAAAACCATGTACCTGAGCAAAGCCCTTTGCAACAAGCCTTGCCTTGTACCTTTCTACCGAGCCATCTGCTTTGAGTTTTACCCTAAAGAGCCATTTGCAGCCAATTGGTTTTCTTCCAGGTGGCAATTCCACAATATCCCGCGTATTATTGCTTCGCAAGGCTTCATATTCAGCCAAGACTGCAGCCCTCCACTTGGGATCAGCAAGGGCATGCTGAATATCAACATGAGTTTCATGAAGTTGTACATTGTATACCTTGGGCTTAATAATGCCATTCTTCCTTCTCGTGACCATAGGATGAATGTTGATAGGGTTAACTGAAGATGGAGATGATAACCTTAGAGATGAACCAGTGGGTTGAATAAGTGCCTCAAGACATTCTTCTTCTGGCTCAGTTAATGGTGAGGACAAGACATCGTTCACATTATCCTGCTGCCTCGAGATTCTTTCTTCAGACTGTGTGTTGTGAGACCCTGAAGGCTGCACATGGGAACCATCACGTACACTACCCTCCTCAAAGTTGGAGTCAGTGCACCTTTCATTGTAACCCTGCATTTCAGTCATAGGTTCATCAGTATCTGTATGAGGTGCATGATCAGCGAGAGCAGCTGTAGAACCATCAGTCTCTGCATGGGTTGCATGATCAGTGGATGCAACATTACAAGCATCAGTCTCTGCATGATATGCATGGCCAGCTGATTCTTTAGAATAAACATGTGATCGAGTCCTTGTATTAGGTGAGTCTTTAGTGGTTCCTGCATTCACAAAGGGAAAAATGTTTTCATCAAATACAACATTCCTAGAGATGAAAACCTTTCCATCCTGAGCAAGACAGAGATATCCATGATGAAGAGGGGAGTATCCAAGAAAGGTGCATGGTGTAGATCGAAGGTCCATCTTGTGTCTATTAAACTGTCTAGTGTGTGGATAGCACAAACACCCAAAGACCTTTAGAAAATTGTAGTCAAGCTCTGTGTCATAAAGCTTCTGAAACGGAGAGAAATTATCTAACACACGTGTGGGTATCCTGTTAATGATGTATACTGAACTTAGGGTAGCATGGGACCAAAACTTCAAAGGTAGACCAGCTTGAGCCAAAAGTGTGAGAGTGGTTTCAACCACATGCCTATGTTTTCTTTCAATGATTTCGTTCTGTTGAGAGGTGTAAGGACACGACTTTCGCAGTTTAATGCCCATCTTTAGAGCAACAGTTTCTAGGAATCGAAATTCCCCTCCCCCATCGGTTTGTAGGGCAAGTATCTTGGAATCAAATTGCGTGTTAACCAAACTAACAAACAGTTCAAAGGCAACAGAAACATCACTTTTATTCTTGAGAAGGTACATCCATGTGTTTCGAGAATACAAATCAACAAAAAGAACAAAATATCGAAATCCATTAGAGCTTACAGGTGCAGGGCCCCAGACATCTATTTCTACAAGCTCAAATGGTTTGCTATACACTGAACTAGAGGTAGCAAAGGGTAAAACATGGCTTTTGCCCATTTGACACGCCATACACACAGTTGAGCTTTCCGTTGACACTGTTTTGTTGGAGATTCTCTTGACAACTTCAGTAGAGGGATGCCCTAAATGTCTGTGCCAAAGCCAATATTCTAAATCATTCTTCACACGAGCATGAATATATAAAGGTGGTTCTTGATCGTTGAGGCAGTCAAAGCTATACAATCCACCATCCAACCGACCCCAAAGCAACTCAGCACTAGTTCTTGAATCCTTGATACAACAAAAATCCTCATGAAACTCAAAGAAAACTTTGTTATCCTTGGCAAATTTAGCAACAGATATCAAATTCTTTGTAATTTGAGGGACATACAAAACTTGATCAAGGCATAATGTTCTATCATTAGCACCCAGATATGACTGACCAACATGTTGTATAGACAGTGCACTACCATCACCTAAGTGCACTTTGCCATTTCCACAATACATATGACTAGAAACTAATAAATCAGACTCACCTGTTACATGATGAGTTGCACCTGAGTCTAGAAACCATTTAGAGAATGAAGTTGTACCTGCAACTGTTAAGGAGTGAACCTGAGCATCCTCTTCCATACTACCATTTGCATCTTCCCCATGACACGCAACATAGGGACTGTAGGACGTTTCCTTTGCACCAGAGCAGCATGTGCAAACATTAACTTGAGGTTTTGCACCAACACTATCATCCCTGGACTGAGAGAAGACTCTTTTGAAATTCTTATCGAACCTATGCCAACATCGATCAACCAAGTGACCAACTTTGCCACAGAGTTGGCACTGAGGTCTAACTTTGCCTTTGTATTGATTGCAAGCATTGGTGTGATTCTTGCGTTCTTCATCACCATTTCTTGTGGAGCCATGAGAGTTGGATTGTTTAGCTGCAAATTTGGTGTAATTAATCCCAACAGGGAACCTTGATGTGTCTTCAAGCCTTGTTTCTGCATCAACAAGAATTGATACAACATTTTCAACAGTGTAAGCCATCTTGCTGGCTGTAATGGCTGCAACTGTTGGCTCATATTCTATAGATAAACCATTTAGGATTGTAGCAATTTGTTCAACATCGGACACAGAATTACCACAAGATCCTAACAAATCACATATTTCTTTAATGGCCATAGTGTATTCACGCATTGTCTGGGAACCTTTCTTTAAGGAGCGAAGACGACAATGAAGATTCATAATCTTTATCGTTGAGAGAGTTGAGTAAGCTCTAGTGACTGCACTCCACACAGCAGCTGTGGTTTCAGATCCCACAAGCTGAGGTAGCCCTGATGAACTAACCGTTGACATCAACCAAAAAGCAAGAGAGTTGTCTTGCTTTACATATTGAAGATACGCCAGATTGAGAACAGTTTCTCCAGCTCTATTGCGAGCTATCTTGGAAGGAATCGGCACTGAACCATCCAGATAATCTTCTAAGCCCAGGCCTCTGATTGTGAGCACGACTTGCTGCTTCCACAAGAGGTAATTCGTCTCATTCAAGCAGACATTAACTCTCTTGTTTGAGAACAACTGAGCTTCAAGAACTTGCTCATCATCAACCGTAACAACGGGAACATCAGGGGGAGCCATGGATCAAGAAGCAGAACGAGACAAAGAGAAGAATCAAGGAAGAAGAAGACAAAAAACGAAATACCAGGAAGGTTTAACACTAAGCAATTGATACCATGTTGAAATTGGCAATGGAGTATAAGAAAGAATTAGAAAGAATAAGAATAAATTATGTATTATTGATTCAAGAAGGATGATTTACAATGACTCATGCATCTCCTCTTTATACACCAGCATAAGCTGAAACCCTAGACTGTTAGTTTGTTAGGGATCATTCAACAACCATCTAACAACCTAATCGTTTTACAATTCTCATTGCTTAACAGGGGTAAAGTCCTTATTTGACTAGTATTTAAACTTAAAAGGACCTCAAATGTTATTATATCAAATGATTTTTGGGAGGGGCAAGAGCCGCTCCGAATATATACTTAGTTTCGTCAGTGTCTATGAGAGAGGAATGGAGTGTTCCTAGTGGGTCTAGAACCTATGACCTAAGGGAATATGAGAGAATGAAGATGAGTAGTTTAGTCAACCAGCCAAATATATTTGCTCAAGTTTTAGGCATTATTAAATTTTTTATAATATTTTATCTATTAAGATTCAACTTATATTTTACTTAAGATTTAATCACTATATAAATTCGCATCCCAAGCTCACTCAGATTTTTTTTTGAAGTTTTATAATTCATCCTACGTAAGTGATCTGCTAAATAGGAAGATCTAAATTAGTTTAAAATGAAAGTAAAATTTTAAGGTTAAAGCAAAAAGGAAATAATGGTAGTCAATATAACTCTAATAAATACATTTTAGAATTATATATATATAACCCAAATCTACACTGCTTATTTTTTATATATTAATTTTATTGAAATAAGGTATAACAATATTTTATCAATAAGTATGATTTTATTGATAAAACATTATACATACTATACTATGATCATGTGTCTCGTTAAAAACTCCTCTAATCTTAAATGAAGAAAAAGAGTACAACATGATCATGTAATAATGAAAAACAACGCCTAAAATCAAAACAAGACACCACAAAATGACTCAAAACAGAACCCCAAAACATCCTCCACAAATGGGTAAATAAACAAATCCTAATTAAGTCAAGTATCGCATAAATAACACCAATCAATATCAACACAATATCCCGGCATGCAAAAAAATTACATACACGCATCGATGTACCGAACATACTCCACCCCTTCTTACGCAGCACAACCAACTATAAACAATATGCTTTGAAATAATCAATTCTTAATTCTTAAACCGCTATAAACAAATTAAATTTGTGAATTTATTTTCATGTTTGAATGTTGAAAGAAGTTAAATTTATATGTTAGTGAACAAAACATGATAATAACTTCATATTTGTCCTTAAAGTTGCAATGAAGCTTCTTGTTTCATCCTAATTCACATTTGCCTAGTCTTTTTCTTCGTTGTCTTATTCTCATGACCCCTTTTCTCTCTGCTATTCTTTACCTGGTTTGAGTTTGAATCTCAACTGTGGGTATTATTGTGCTGGAAGAAGACGATCCCATCAAAGCGGAGGCTCATTGGATTCAGATCAAAAGCTGGGAGAAGTAGCAAGAGAAGCCAAGGAAAGATTAGGTGAAGGCCTCACAAAGAAAATCACAACCCACAACCGCCGCAACGCATCGGACTAAGATGAGTTGAGACCCTCGTTTTTGGGCGTCATGACTGCTAATCTTTCTCCATTTGTAATCGACTCTCAATATTATTTTTTCTAATTATTTTTTTAATGTTCGGTCTATCTAGTTCAAATAAACAGTGACAACTTCATTATTTTTCATCATTATTTTACCCAAATCTGTTTTTTTCTTTCAAAATATAAACCTTCGAATTGACCCGATTCTTTTATTCGCTGCAAGTACCATATCTTTATCTGTGTTTCTGTTTTGATACGCTACTTTTTTTAGTAAAATGATCTTTAACGTTATGTTTTATTTCTATTTTGGTACTAATGGTTAAAAAATTAACAGCATGCTGCCTAAGAAAAAGAAAAGCATATATTACAGGCTGCCACATCATTTTCTCTCTCCTAATCAGCATGACATGTTGGCTATAATCATAAAAAATCACACATGGCTTGTGGACTACGAGAGAAAAAATGATGTGACGGTCTGTCATGTGTGATTTTTTCTCTCCTAGTCAGCAAGTCACGTCAACTAAAATCATAAAAATCACACACAATATGTTGACTAGGAGAGAAAAAATGATGTGATAGCCCGCCACGTGTAATTTTCTCTATCCTAGTCAGCATGTCGTGTGTGGTTTTCTCTCTCCTAGTCAGCATACAACGTCGATTAAAATCGTAAAAAATCACACGTGACATGTTGACTTAGGAGAAAAAAAATGGCGTGGCAGCATGCCACATGTGAATTTTTCTCACCTAGTCGGCATAATATTAATTTTTTAATAGTGGGGTATCTAAGTAGAAATAAAACATAACATTAAATATTATTTAAAAAAAAAAAAGTGGGATACCAAAGTACTTTTCCCTAGAAAATTACTATTATGTTAATTTTATATTTTATTTTTTTATAATTGAGAAACACAATTAAAAACTATGTTATACAATTATAGTCGAGTGATTTCTCCTTTAATTTGGACTAAATCGATTAAAATATTAACTCTAATAATTTCTTTGATTCCAAACTTGAAATTAATTCAGATGAAGATTTCTTTTTCAAATAAGATTGATTGACTAATCGATGATAAAATTCAAAATATTTATTCTTTCTAGTTAATACTCTAAAAATTTTAATTAACAGAAACTAAAAATACAGTTGAAAATTTATTTAAAAAGAACATAGTACGAGATAAAGTTCCAAGAGTAATGGAATCATAGGACGAACAACAGGTTGCCAGTTACACAAAAACAATACTACAACAACGACAATAAGAGAATATAAATCGTCTATTTTTTTGCTTCTAAATTATACCTAATCTGAAATATTAGAATTAAAATTTTAAAAAATAGGAGTATAACTTATTTTTTAGAATTTAAGGTTTAAAGTTCATGATTTAAAATTAAACTTAAAATTTAATTTTTAACATTAGAGCATAGAAAGCATCACTAAAAAAAAGCAGAAAATTGTTGTGCATAATTAGAGGGTTAACTCTTCCTTCAGTAGCAACATAGTATAATCTGCAATTGATGGGTAAAACAAAAAGGATTAATGAGTAATCAGTCTCATTATTGGTAAATTATACAGATTACTACAAGTTTTTTTTTTTTGAAAAACTTTTACCTAGAAAAGAAGGAAGGGGAATTTTACTCTTTTTGGGTCTTAAACCTATAACTTAAGAGAAGAAAAAGGTGTCAACTGAGATCTTTAACCACCCGCTTTAAAGATTGTTGATAGGGATGAATAATAATAATAATGATAATAATAATAAATACAAGGGCAGATGCATTCTTGAAAAAAACAATTTAGTGTTATTTTTTAAAAATATTGTTTAGTGTGTAAAGTGATATTTTTAGGGATAAGTCTACAACGAACGACGCACATCGCCGAACACTACTAACACAATACACCGTTAAATACTATTTAATTTTTAATGATTTTTAATTGATTATTGAAAATCTCAAAGGCTCAACATGCAATTAATCATATTTTTTAAAAAATAGAAGAAATTACTCCAAGGACAATTCTCACTACCTCATTCATGGTCCTACCCAATTAAATAAAATCACATCGTTTCTATTTTTCACGTAATATTTTCTTATAAATTAAAATTTACGAATCATCTTCTTTCTCATACCTCATATATTAATTCTAATATATTAATTAATAAAATCCTTAAAAAAACACTCCAAAAGCTTAACTCATGAATCAAAAACATTAATTAGAAAATCATAGAATTAACATATTCGTTTGAACCACGAACAAATTAATTAAAAAATTGTTCGCATGTTGTTGAAGATAATTAGTGAATTAGTTGTTATGAATTTGTTATTAGTTTGTTGAATTTGTTAGTCTATTGGGTCATTATTCGTTTGGGCTATAAATACCCATATATTTATGTAATCCAATTGAATAGTAATCCATTTCTAATAAAAATCAGATCCACATTTTTAACTTTATATTTTTGTTATTTCTCTAACTCTCATCGTTCTTCATCTTCGCCACACAAAGGTCACCGTCCGACCATTATGGGCGGAGCCACTAAGATTATTGGAGTGTTTGATGACACCCCAAATTTTTTTAGAAATTGTATTTTTTTATATATTTTGTATATAAAAAAATTAAAATATATATAATTGACACTTATTTATAAATAAGATGACACCCTTAAAAATAAAATAACACATCTTTATAAATAATTAGCCCTTCTTTTAATCAAAAGAAACTCACATGCCCTCGTTATTTTCCTAAAAAAGTTCTAAGAAATTTTAATCGCATGCCCTATTTTTTCTTCTTTTAATCCAAAGAAAATGTTTGCATGCCATCATTTTTTTCCTAGAATTTTTTAATCGCACGCTGTCATTTTCTTTCTTCTTTTAATCTTAGGGTAAACTACATAAATGACCACCATACTATTGGTAAAGTCGCGATTTGATCACCTTACTTTTTTTCTAAGCAATTAAACCACTAAATTATTTAATTGGTTGCAATGTGACCACCATCCGTTAAAAACTAACGGAAGGAGTGACGTGGCAGTTAATAAAATTAGTATAATTACACATTTGGTCCCCGCTATTTGTACATTTTATCAATTTGGTCCTAATTTTAATAAATAAAATAATTTTATTGTTTATTAGGTTATGACACGTGTCACTGTATTATTGGAGGACTTTATTTATATATTTTTAATTTAATAATTTTTATTGTGTCACCACCTGATTGGAGGAGCAAAATTAAAGAAAGAGGAACTTGAGCTCAGTGGGATTTGAACTCGGGATCACTAGGTTGATAGTAAGCATGCTTACCACTGGGCTAAAGCTATATTTGTGTTTAATTGTACAAAATTTAATATATATCTTAATTTGTTACTCATGCCAGGAATAAAAACAAGAAACATATTACCTCTAGCAGGATTTGAACCCGAATTTCTTGGGTTAAAAGTGAGAATGCGTACCACTAAATCAATGTTATTCTTATGATGCAATGTACAAAATTTATTATATAAATTAATTTGTTGCTCATGCCAGGAAAAAGGAAATAATAGATTCTTAATGTTTTTTTTATGTTGTCTTGTTTGTCATACAAGATAAAACGAAGTGTCCTGCATCAGATTTCGCTCCATACACTCCAATAGGTGTCGACTTGTTCATTTGCCCTAGAAAAATACATCACATTGCTCAACATGTTGAGCTTCCTAATTTCAAACCAAATGGGACAATCCCTCCTCTTCTAGTTGTTAACATTCAGGTATGTTCCGAATGGGATTTGGCTTATTTCACAGCCTCGATCTTAGTATCACCATGTGCGTGCTTTCGCAGTTGCCAACTTATCCCGCTGCAATGTTCCTCGGCAATGGCGACGGTGAAGGAATGAGCCTTGTTCTTTATTTCAAAGTTTCCGAGAATTTCGAAAAAAACATGTCTCCTCAATGCCAGGATAACATCAAGGTAACATTATTAGATTTGCTTCCATGTCCATCACATATTCAGATGTTTCCGTACATACCCTGAATCCGTTTGTGGTTCCGATTTAGAAATTTGTCGATGACGAAACGGAGAGGGTGAAAGGGTTTGCTAAAGATTCGAGCGTCCCTTTCAGAGAAAGACTGAAGATAATGGCGGGGTTGGTTAATCCTGATGATCTCAGTTTGAGTTCTACGGAAAAGAAACTCGTCAGTGCTTACAACGAAAAACCAGTTCTGTCACGCCCTCAGCACAGCTTTTATAAGGTACAACGTTAGTTTCTTCAAAGCACATGTTGATCAATGTTATTCGAGTTTTTTTAATCTATATTTATTTCCTTTTTCCTGACACGAGCAACAAATTAATTTATATAATAAATTTTGTACATTGCATCATAAGAATAACATTAATTTAGTGGTAGGCATTCTCACTTTTAACCCAAGAAATCTGGGTTCAAATCCTGCTAGAGGTAATATGTTTCTTGTTTTTATTCCTGGCATGAGTAACAAATTAAGATATATATTAGATTTTGTACAATTAATCACAAGTATAGCTTTAGCCTAGTGGTAAGTGTGCTCACTATGAACCTAGTGAACTTGGGTTCAAATCTCATTGGGGGCAGGTGCCTCTTTCTTTAATTTTGCTCCTCCAATCAGGTGGTGAAAATAAAAATTATTAAATTAAAAATATATAAATAAAGTTCTCCAATAATACAGTCCTAATTAAACAATAAAATTATTTTATTTATTAAAATTAGGACCAAATTGATAAAATGTACAAATAGCGAGGACCAAATGTGTAATTATACTAATTTTATTAACTGCCACGTCACTCATTCCGTTAGTTTTTAACGGATGGTGGTCACATTGCAACCAATTAAATAATTTAGTGGTTTAATTGCTTAGAAAAAAAGTAAGATGGTCAAATCGCGACTTTACCAATAGTATGGTGGTCATTTATGTAGTTTACTCTAAACTTAATTTCATATACACACTTTACCACTGAAGACAACACCCAATTTTGTAATTTAAAATTTTGCGGGGCCAAATTAAAAAAGAATGGAAGCAAAGGTGGGCGACAAGAGCCTGACACTATAGGGGGCAAATTAAAAAAAATGGTAAAATGCGTACATAAAATTAAGTTAAATGATAACATAACAAACAATTGATGCAACAAACAAGTACCCAGTTAGACGATAACAATACCACAAGGCAGCATAGAGAGAGCTTTATTCATAGATTACAACAACTCCTCCTTCGACAATCGACTGTAACAGCCTCACCATGCCATTGAGGAATCAAAACAAAGATGAGTGAGTAATCCTCAGTAAACGGTTGAATACTCTTAGGTTTAGATTTATGTCCGGACAAAATTACTGAATTTTAAAATTATAAGAAATTTATTAAATATTTAAGGAGTGGTTTCAATAGAAAATAAGATAATGTTTATTGTAAAAGATTTAAATTTGAATAATTTTATTTATAAAGTGCATGAAGAAATATTTATCTTATAATCATAAAAAAATGGGAACAAGACATAAATTATCAACAATTTGAATTCTGACATTATGAATGAAAAATTAGATTGAAAATGTCGTCTTCATATTATAAATCTACAAAACCGAATTTATATTAGTCGTTCAACAAATCAGATACCGTATTTAATCCAAAATTAGAAGAAAAAAAAAACTAAAGAAATTCTTGAGAGATCAAAGCATCCTGATCAAATCAAATCCAGCCGACTGATAAGAAGATCAGAAAGAGAACACGGTGGAGTCAAACGCACCAAATCAAATTTCCAAACATTAGAAGTTCTTTTTCTTAACGGTGGCGGTAACACGTTACTGTTTTACCATACTACCCCAATGTTTCAAACCAGGCTACCAATAACAAAAGTCCATCAACGGTAATTAAGATAATTGACAATTAAATAAAACAACTGAAAAGACTATCGGTTTTGGTTTTTCTTTTTGACTTAAATATAAAATAAGCATTTAAATTATATTTTTTTAATATGTACTTAAATTTTTTTTTGTTAAAATAAATGCTTTGACTGAATTAAGTGCTTACAGTATTATTTTTTTTAATTCGAAAAAAAAAATATTTTCTTTTTCTGAAATAGTTAAATATATATATATATATATATATGTATATATAGTTTGAGCAAAATAGTTAAGCCTTTCCTTTTTCTTCCAGTGTCTTCTCTCTTCTCAATCATTTGAGGGACATCGACTCCCTCTAAAACGACGTCCCTGAAGCCCAATCGGAGCGGTACGGTCGCCGTGAATTAGCTACGTTACTGTCTTAATCGGAGCTCCGAAATCAACTGTTCACAAGGTACGTTTCCGATAACATCGCTTTGTTTGGCTTGTCATTGCTTTGGTTCTCTTTTTCCCTTTTCGGTGTTCATTACATTCGTAATAGGTTTTTTGTTTGATTTTCAGATAATGGAGCGAAAAACGTGGCTAATTTTGGTGATTTTTACGTGTTTAATTGCATCTTCTTGTGGAAGAGGTACTTATTAAATTCAGTTCGTTTTGTTTTTTTTAATTAGGTCTTCTTGTTACAATTTTAGTGAATTAGTCCTGATTTATGCAAACAACTGTTGAAATCAGCTCAGGAACTTCTTCTTTTTAATTGATTTTTGTAGCTTTTGTGATGTTAAAACTTTAGTTTATTAAGGAATTTGCTTCCGTTTACTGCAGAATTGCAGGTCAAACACAACCATAAACTCGCCGTCTACAATCATACGCTTGCGACCATTTTAGTAGAATATGCTTCCGCGGTAAAGTTGTCATTATGCATTTGAGCTTAAAGGTTTAAATAGGAAATTGTAGTTTTGCGCCGCAGTTGGTTAAATAATCAGCTAATGAATTCGTTGTATGTGTAACCACATGCCATGATGAATGAAACATGAAGCAAATGAAATGAGGATGAAGTTCGGGATTGGTGTAAATGATCTCGTGTCATTTGTTCTTAGAGTAGATAGGTCATTGAGTTCAGTTTTGTTGCCTAAGACTTTTTTGTTAGAGTTTCTGTTTGCTTCATTATATTGCTTTATATCCCTTATTGTTGGTACCATAACTCAGACAAATGTGGTTCCTGTAGGTGTACGCCTCGGATTTGACTGAACTTTTTACATGGACGTGTGAACGATGTAATGGTTTGACCAAGGTGCTTGATTTTCTATTGGTTTTTCTTTAATCATCAATGTTTAAGTAGGTTTCCAGTCGAATGTGTTGCTCCAATGCCTTGATATGGAAACAGGGATTTGAAATTATTGAGCTAGTTGTGGATATTGAGAGCTGTTTACAGGTGCGTCTCTTTGTGTGCTTTGGTATTTACTGAAATTATGTCCCATGTAGGTGTTGAACTTAAGAATACTTTTGCTTGTAGTTGAAATTAAATTGACTATCCATTGATAGGCATTTGTCGGAGTGGCGAAGGATCTTAATGCCATTGTTATTGCCTTTAGAGGAACGCAGGAACATAGGTACTAACATTATTTGCCTTTGTACTTTCTGTTCAACCAATATTTTCAAAAGAATAGGCATTCATGGAATCAGAACATAAACGATAAATAAATTTTGAATCATGCAGAAACTTATTATCTTTCTTTTTGAATATGTTTTACTGTTTTCTCTTCGATTGATTATCTGTCTGTTTGCAGCATACAGAATTGGATTGAAGACTTGTTCTGGAAACAGCTTGATTTGAATTACCCTGGCATGCCTGATGCTATGGTATGCATAACAAATTCCTCCCTTTTTTGAATTTTCGCTGGAATGATAGTAATTAATGTCGTATTTTTTGGCTATTTGAGGTGCACCATGGATTTTATACGGCTTACCATAACACAACCATACGCCATGGAATTCTGCATGCTGTTAAAGAAGCAAGAGAGTTTTATGGGGACCTTGACATCATGGTGACCGGTCATTCAATGGGAGGGGCTATGGCTTCCTTTTGTGCACTTGATCTAACGGTAATCTTGATCCTTTCTTGCTACAGCTGGAAATATATTATTATTCATTGTTCATTGTGCTGTAAAGGTGAAACCTTCTATACTGCAACATTGGTTTCAATCATTTACCATGGCGTTACCAAATCTTTTTTGAGTTAATTTTCCTGCATTAAGTTCTGGAAGCTTTGCTGGTTGCTTTGTCAGGGTTGTAATATGAGAAAACAAATCTTTATCCCCAGGTTAATCATGAAGCCAAGAATGTTCAAGTTATGACATTTGGACAACCTCGTATAGGGAATGCTGCCTTTGCTTCTTATTATGCCGAGCTTGTGCCGAATACTATTAGAGTGACAAATGACCATGATATTGTGCCTCATCTGCCACCATACTATACTTATTTCCCTCAGAAGACTTACCATCACTTCCCTAGAGAGGTAAGTGTCTGTGATTGTTGAAATATGATTCTCTATGATTTCTGGTATTACGTGGCAATCTAAATGTAAACTTAGGTCTAACAGTTTAATAATTGGATTATTATCAATTATTAGTACTTAATTATAGAGAAATTGAATGTTATGTAACTTTCAGTGTAAAAACTTTTTCTACGATTGAGGAAGCCTGATTGTTGCCCATATCCATCTGTTGTTTCGATTCTCAAGTAACAATAACAGTGAATGTCAGTATCACGAAATGTAGCACTTTCCTAATGGTTCTGGAAAGAGACTCCTCGTTAGTTGCAGCATTACATTGAATGTAAATATAAACAAGGTCTTCTCTTTTTGTGTGTACACAATTTAACATCCGTAAATAGGAGGGTGCAATTGTGCTCTGTTGTTTGACACTTAAAAAACGACTAATGTTACTATATCAGAGGTTTGCTAGGTAGAGGACTCATATCCGATGCATGTAAGACTGCAGCCTGATTGAAACTGAACATCATGGATTAGTTCATTAGTTATATCCTTGTTTGTAGGTGTGGCTGTATAACCTTGGATTGGGAAGTCTGGTTTATAGAGTTGAGAAGCTCTGTGACGGTTCCGGTGAAGATCCAACCTGCAGTAGGTAAGCCTATTTCAGTATGTTGATTTTGATTGTGATGGAAATTTATTAGTACAATGAACTTCATTTAGTACTTAAGCGTATGCTGCTCCGGGTCTTTATTTTTCTAGAAATATCCATACCCAGCACATTTTGAACATGTGTGTATTTGGATGTGGCCCTCGAAATACATTAAGAACTTTAAAAAAATATATCAAACATATCCGCGTTGGACACATACCCATATCTGATAATCACACCCAAGTTCAAGTAACATAGGCTTAAGCAATTTTGCCTTCCGTCAATTTCTTGATTTGGCGGTTTATGAAAATGTAAGATGAAGGCGTCTCTTAGCCATGTGTTTTTTCCTCCCATCTTCTCGGTGCAATAAGGAAAATAATAGCATGGATAGATTACTCGTTTGCCAACCGAGAACATGGCACTGACTAATTAGCGTTATTATTGCAGGTCGGTGACAGGTAACAGCATCATTGACCATTTGAGTTATTATGGTGTCGATTTAATGTGTCGAGATTGGAGATCTTGCAGAATCGTGATGGATCCTCGGGTTGCAGAGTATGGAAAAACTGATCTCAAAGGAAATTTCATATTGTCCAGAGCTCCAACCACGGGTGTTCTGAAAACAAACACTCGGTCAAACGAGGGAGGAGTTAAAGCTAGTGCATAATTTATCTAGTTTATAGTTTCTCCTGGACAATGACTGTCCCGGTACCACGGTTCATCAATATCCGATTCAGGTAGCGACGTTATCATTCTTCCATTCAAGCAATGTAAATAGCCATTGAAAATGAACACCATTTAGGTTTTGATTTAGGAATGAGTCTATGTAAATATCTTCCAAAAATGTATATTTCTTGACATTGTTCCCTGCAATAAAGTAACCTAGTTAAGCTTTGAGTTCGGTCCGAACTTTAAACTTTAGAGATGACATTGTTGGGAGGAATAGTTACGAACTTCAAATGTAAGTTTCGTATTTGAACTTGAATATGATATTATTGTGAGGGGTGACCACGAACCGTAAATTGGATACGGATGATTAAAAAAATCATGAAAAATTAAAGTGTCTCAGTCTTGCAAAACCCCTGAGCTAAGCAGATCTGGTGAAGAAAACAAAAAAGAAAAGAATATTAAGAGAAGTGAAAGTTAAGTTTTTGTATGCGTCTGAATTTCTCAAAGATCCAATTCACCTGGCACTGCAAAACTATGCACACAATTCTATAACTTAGCCTTTTGCCTCTTCTTTGGAATTGTGTACAAGAAAAGAACTCTTCATAAGGACACTTTCAAAACTGATTAAAATATGATAATGGATATCATATTAATAAGATTTAATATTTTTTATTTATACTTGTGATAATTTTTTATTTTAAGAGTTTATTTGCAAAATATCTGTTTTTTTTAGAATTCTATATCAATTATAAGATAATATTTTAGTTCGAACCCATTGAATGGTTCTAATAGTATTAAAGGGTGGGGCGTTCTCCTAGGTGATCCAAATTCAAGCAAGATAGTCTGTGTATATGAGTTTATTCAAATGTAAAATCAGATTAAAATATTACCTTAAATATTAAAAAAAAACTCGGACATAATCTTGGTTATATACTATACAAACCTGAAATCTTTGTTCTCACGTATTCAAATATAAAATCAGACTAACATATTTGGTCGGTTATCTGTTCATCTTTGTTCCTTCGTGTTTTCTTAAGTCATAAGTTCTAATTATGATTTGTTTTAATCTCAAATTTGTCATAACTTCAACCCTAATATTAAGTGAATTTACAAAAAGAACACTTTTAGGATAAGGTTTTACCACTACAACATATTCAAGCTTCAAGTTGAAGTTTGGGGACAGTAATGGGAATCATGATGTCTATCACATGTTTGTTAAAATGTCTACAAAAGTAAAATTCACAGTCTGAAACATGATTCGCTGACATTGCGGCGCCTGATTCAGTTTTTTTTCCCCTCAAAGTCATCAAATCTTTTATCACACCAATAAAATATTAATTAATAGTTAGGAAAATTACCATAACTTCCCAAATCATGTTATACTTTTCAAAATGGTCCCTGAATTGCAAAGTTTTCTAGTTTAATATTCAAAGCACTACCATCGTATCGATTAAGTCCTTCAATCATTTCCTAACATAAAATATATTTAAAATGCACCAATCAAATTTTAGATACGTATATACTTATTATTACATAAATAATTTGAATTCAGCTATTATAAAACGGATAATGCCCATGTTTTCTTTAACACACCAAATCTAGAGTATCTTTGAAATATATGTAAATATGTTTAAAATTTGATCACATGTTTTAGATAAACCTCATCTAAAAGATGAGTCTACCACGTGCGACGAACATTGCTGAGCACCACTAATGATGAACACCGATAAATATCATTAATTTTTTTAAAAAAATTTAAAAATTTAAAAGACTAAAATTATAATTAAAATTATCTCTTAAAAAATAAAAATCAAATTTAATAATTATTTTATAATATTTGTTAATAGGTTAGAATCAAATATACCCAATTCTCCTAAAACCTAACAAAATCAATCTCTTAAAAAACTAGAAATCGGTTTATAATTTTTTAATAGATTAGAATCAAATATAACAAACTCTCCTAAACCTAAATCATAACAAATCCTAAAATGAAACCTTTTCCACTTGAGTTTTCCTGGGTGATCTCAGACGATTCATGTCTCAAACTCAAACAACCATGGATATGTTGTCGAAACTGGGAATGAATTTGGAAGAAAAAGAAGTTGAATTTCGTTGTCTCAAATTCAACCTTGAATTTGTTAGGTTTAGGTTTAGGAGAGTTTGGTATATTTGATTCTAATCTATTAAAAAGTTATAAACTAATTTCTATTTTTTAAGAGATTAATTTTGTTAGGGTTTATGAGAATTTGATATATTTGATTCTAACCTAGTATAAAGTAACTATTAAATTTGATTTTTATTTTTTTAAGAGATAATTTTAATTATAATTCTAGTCCTTTAGATTTTTAAAATTTAAAAAAAAAATTAATGGCGTTCATCGGTGTTCATCGTTAGTGATGTTCAGCAATGTTCGTCACCCGTTATAGAATTTTCCCTCATCTAAATTTACATTCAACACTGAAAACCAACAATTAAACTGAACTGATAAATTAATGATAATTTGAGTACTTAATCAAAAAAATTTTAAAGTTAACTAAAAAAACTTGGATAAGATTGGTAAAAGTATTCATTTTGTGCATAAAACAACTTTAAAACTTGTGATCAACTTTATATGAACCACAAAAATACAAAAGATTAATTATTGGTCTTGTTTCAATGAATATCTCGAAAAGCATGTTTTATGATTGTATTATATGCTAAAGGGTAATTATACTATGCACTAGCAGTTGGAACAAAAAATTTCCACAAGCATCATAATTTTAGAGATTAGGGATTTAGATTAGGGTTATGTATAAATGCTCAAATTTTAAGGATTTGGTTAGATTTTAGTGTTTATGTGTTAAAACCTAAATCTCTAATATATTACCCGAAAATTTAAACTCTAAATTACAAGCACAACCCTTAAATTTTAAACCTATAAACATAAACCAATAAAGCCTAAACCCTAAACAAAATTCATAAACCCTAAATCTAAGATATTTGCAGTAACTTTTTGTTCTCAATACCCGTACATGAAGCATTTTTCTTATAATAAATGGATGAATATTTGATACATTGACGGTGTAAAAAAAATACAAAAAATTACACAACAATGTCTATTATCAAGCTAAAATTTAAAATCTAAATTTTTAGCACTACAACTCTAACCCAACACGTAAACTTTAAACCTTAAATTCTATCGATAAATCTTAAATTATAAACTATAACTTAAACTCTCAATCTTTAAACTCTAAATTAAAAGTATATATCCCTAAATAAATCCACTTGTGAAAACTTTTAATTTTTTTTTAAAATCAAATTTGTGAAAACTTTTAGTTTACACTATCCTATCCGCACAATAAAAATAAATCCATATAATAAATTTATAAAATCTATCCCACCATCCCCTTATCCTATCTTCTCCCCCAATAAATTAATGTCAACTTTAATATTGGCAATGGATATATAAATGAGAGGTCTTTTCAAGAAGGCGGAGGGACCAGGCCTTCATTTCTCTGCGTCTCGGTTCTTCCTCTTTTGAGGGTTACGACAAACCACCAAAACTAACCCCATCTTCCCATTTCAGGAATCTCCCTTCTCTCTTTCTGGGATTTGTTTGTTTCATGGAGATGGAAGCCTCTTCACCCAATCAACGCCTTCGTTTTGGGAAGATGGGATTTGGGTATCTCTTCTTTCATCTTCAACCTCTGCTTTTTCCTTTCTTTTCTGGATTCATTCCCACCTATGATTTCTGGGTTTCTCTTTGTTTTCTTAGATGCCAACATTACAGGAGAAGATGTAGGATTCGAGCTCCTTGTTGCAACGAGGTTTTCCCCTGTCGCCATTGCCATAACGAAGCTGTGGTATGTTTTTCCCCTTTTGGATTCCCCTGTCTTTTAGGCAACCCTTTCATCTGGTACCTGTAAAAGTATATTTTTTTTTGTCAAAATAGGTACCAAAGTATATATATTTTTCATCTAACTTTTCAAAAGTTGACATGTGACATTGATTTAAAAATTTATTTTAGGTACTTATTTTGATTACAAAAATGAACTTTAGATACTTATTTTGACTAAAAAGTATATTTTAGATACTTATTATAACAAAAGAAAATACTTTAGGTACTTAAATCAAAAAGTTGGTATATACTTATTTGTGATATAAGATTTCTTTATTCCTCTGCTTTAAGTTGATTTCCGGTTTACTTATTTGATCTTCAGAACCTGTTGAGTAACCCTTTTGATAGGCACGAGCTTGTTCGACAAGATGTTAAGCAAGTACGACATTAAAAATCCAAGCTTTTTCAACTTATTTTTTCTCTCCTTTATGAGTTAATTATGTTAATTTGTTTCTTTTAAGGTTATTTGCTCGGTTTGTGACACGGAACAGCCGGTATGTATGTTTCAGATTCATGACTTTGTAGATACAAAACATACCCATTTTTGTTCTTTCTTTGAAGTTCTCAACTTTGATGTTGGATTATGTTGTTCTAGGTTGCTCAAGTTTGTTCGAATTGCGGCGTCAATATGGGAGAATACTTCTGTAAAATCTGCAACTTCTTTGATGATGATGTAAGTACGCATATATATAGAAAAATTATGTAGTTGACAATGTTTAGTTCATTGATGATGATGATGAAGTAAAAGTTCCCGACACATATCTAGACATGAATATATCCGTGTCGGAAACTCGCAATCGAGTCTAAGAGATCCTTGCTTTTCCTTGATGTTTACATTCTGATTATATGTGATGCAGACTGAGAAAGGGCAGTTTCATTGTCATGATTGTGGGATCTGCAGGTTAGTTTCCAAGTTTATGCATATGAAATGTTATTTTATTTTCGATTTCTCAAATGCAACTGATGGAACCTAATGCAATGGTTACGGAAATAGGGTTGGTGGCAGAGAGAATTTTTTTCATTGCAAGAAGTGTGGTATGTACTTAAACACCCTATTTTTACGAATCCAAGTAACTTAGTTGCCGAATGTCGGTGTTCGGCATGGTTTCGATTCTATGTTTCTGTTTGTGCAATAATCTGTGATTGCGTAGGGTCTTGCTACTCCGTTGCCTTGCGAGATAATCATACTTGTGTGGAGAACTCAATGCAGCATCACTGCCCCATATGTTACGAGGTATGCCTTTCGATTCTTCTCTGTTTGTATCTTGAACTATTCTCGTTTTTCTAACGACTCATTATTTTGTTTCTCTAGTACCTATTCGATTCGTTGAAGGATACAACCGTGATGAAATGCGGTCACACGATGCACTGCGAATGTTACGATGAGATGATAAAGCGTGACAAGTGAGGGACTGCGTGTTGTTCCGTCTAAAGCTCGATTCAGTTTTAGTTATTCACTAGTGAAAAATCTGAGTTTCATTCCTAATTTAAATTAATCATTTCCTTCTCAGATATTGTTGTCCCATATGCTCCAAGTCGGTGATCGATATGTCCCGAGCCTGGAAGAGGATAGATGAAGAGGTAAGATTTCTTCTAAGTTTAATGTCATCGAACTATAAACATATTTGTGTTAAAGCTGACTCGTGATCGAATAATCTTGCCTTGACAGATCGAAGCGACCCCAATGCCCGAGGATTACCGATATAAGAAGGTCCGTAGTTTCAATTCTTTTCCATGTCTAAACAACCTATTGTTTTATGTTCGAGTCTCATATACCAAGTACATTTGGCCATTGAAATGCAGGTTTGGATCCTATGCAATGACTGCAACGACACCACTGAAGTTTACTTCCACATAATCGGACAGAAATGCAGTCACTGTAAATCGTACAACACCCGAACGATCGCTCCGCCGGAATTCCCTCAGTGAGGAGACCATTGTTAACCATTAAAACAGAAGACGAATTCTTCGATGTTGCATATCGTGTTTCGATCATCTCAATCTATCATTGACATTGGATTGATTATGGTTCAGTGTATTATGATTGAAATGGCTGTGCCATTTTTATGTCTCTTGTCACATACATTTCTCAGGTTATTGGTTCTCCATTTTAGAGTTAAACCGAAACACCAAACTGTTCTTATATTATACCCATTTAAAATGTTATATTTGTACCATTTATTTAAATTTTGTTACGTTTATAATTTAGTTTAATATAAATTCATATTCGTTTCGTATAATTTATCAGTTGTTTAATTTAACTCTAAATTAGTTTATTTAAAATTGGATCATTGTATACATCCTAAATTAAATAAATATAATATTTAAAATTTTATTATAGTTTTTCTGGAGTACAGTGAGGGTATATCCTAATAATAATAATAACAAATATAGAAGAATTTGATGATAAAAAATAGGCTGAAAAATCAGTCCTTAAATTATGTTATTTTTTGCTTTTAGTCTCAAAATTATATTTTAATTAAAATAAGTATTTAAATTATGTCAATTTTTTTTTTTACTTTTAATTCTTAAACTATGTTTTAGTAAAAAAAACTTTACGAGTTGTTGATATCTTATTTAAGGATGAAAAGCAAAAAAAAAAATAATAATAATAATATAGTTTAGCGGTTGATTTTTTATTTAAGTCTAAAGAAATAATAAAAAGTTAATTTATGTCGCTTCCAGTTATTGAAATTGTGTAAATTTATTCTTTAAGAAATAATTTAATGCATATTAATTTTAAAGTGAATAGTTAAGAATAATCAATCGAGGTCTTGATGTTGTTAGTCAATTTCACATAATTTTAATTGACATGGTAACATTTACATATCATACCAATTCAATTTTTATTATAAAAAAAATCAACATAGATTACCAATTTATAAAATTATGAAATCTAAATTTATTAATATTTAAATATAAAAATATATTTCATAAATTGATGGTGAAAATTTTATTTTTTTAAAAAATATTAATATTGTGACTAATTAATAGAAAACATTAACACCGTAACTAATTATCTTGATTTTCTATTTTCGAAATTGATAATAACTATTTTGTTTAAGATACCAAGTAGTAAAAACTAATTAAATAACAAATCACACAAACTTTTCATTATTTTTTTTCTTGTCCTCACACAATATTATCTTCTTTACATAATAAAACATCAAACAATAATGTTATTATCTTTCCTTCTATTTTTTTTTTTTAATTTCTAGGTGCAAATTTCTTCTGTAAAGACAGAACAGCCAAGGAAGGCAAAACAATGAAGGCAAAAGAAGCAACCAAAGACAAAACAATGGAGATGGCTATTCTGTCGCAGAAATTGTCCACAACATTGCACACTTTGTTCCATTGGAGGTGGGAATTCCCTTTGTAGCCGATGATACCGACGGCTAACGCAGCCCCGTTGGCCGAAAACAGCAAGCCGACGATGACGACATCGAAGATGATGATGGTCTGGGCAAACCCTATGTCTGCAGTTCTGGTTGCTAACACAACGAGGGTCGAAATTGCTGCATATGCACTTGCTGCTACGTTTGCCACCAACAAATACCTATAAAAACAGTTCATATGAATAAATTTTTAGTAATGAGTTGGTGTAGGGTTACATTGGTATTTATATATATATTTTTTATTTTTTAGGATTTAGGGTTTAGAGTTTATGTTGGGCCTTGTAATAGTCTTAAAAAAGCCGTGAGAGAAGCCCAACCAGCAGAGACCCATAAGCCTAAATCGGTTCTGACCGAGATCCCAAATTGAATTGAGTGAACCAGCCAGTACCCGAGCCGAAACACCCCTGGCCCAAAACCATATCCAAATCCAAGCCTTATACCCGTCAACCCAACTCGTTGACCGTTGATTGACCTGACTTGTCGACTAAATCAAATTGGTTGCTTTTAGGGTTGAGTAAAAAATGATAAAATTGAAAATTGAATTAAATTGTGGTGTTTCAATATTTTATGATTTATAAGTTTTAAAATTATATTTACTTAAACTGAATTTAAAATTATTTTTAGAAATGTTTACATTTTTTTGAAGTTTTACTGAACAATATAAAAAAGTCATAAAACAAAGCTATATTGTTGCCATAAACTCTAAAAAGCGAATTTCCAAAATTAATATAAAAAATCTATGAATCGAACCAAATTATTATGGACGGTTCAAAAATGCTAATAACCCAATCAAACTGAACCAATCGTGTTATAACTAGTCCAAAGTTCAAGGTTTGATCCAACTAGACTTGTCCATAAACTAAGTTTAACCGAGTCGTAATTCGACACTTACTTTTCTTTGACATATACTGTTTTTAGTTAGAACCGACAGAACCGGCTCGGATTCACTATGAAAATATATATATATATATATATATATATATATATATATATATATATATATGAGTTAGGATCAACTTATATAATGTAAAACTCTTTTAAGTTTTACACGTTTTCTGGATCGTTAGATGAAGGTAATGGATGACTCAGATTAACTCTTTACTCTTTTTTTTTTCAAGTGATAATCTTCGCATGTTTACTGTTAATCTCATTCATTCGTTTCACTCATCCAACGGTCCAAAAAACGTGTAAAACTTAAAGAGTTTTACACTGTGTAAACAGATCCAATCCTATATATATAGATGAACTAGAAACTTACAAGTAGTTTTGAAGCATGGTGAACAGAATTTAGATGGCATTAGATTACTCTCCTTCGCATTATATGCTTTTAATTTTTCTAATAATAATTTTAGTTTTTATTAATTTGAATATTTGTCAAATTAAATTTTGTTTTTCTTAAATTCTTAGATACTTATTAAATCTCTGGTAATTTTGAAATTAAATGACCATGTCCCTCTCATTATCTAATCTTGATTTCTTCTTTGAACACATAATTTTAATTATAAAACGACACCCCTAAGATCTCAAGATTTTCAAACTGATTCCTAAATAAGAAAACATTGGAAAAATAGTGATGATGACCATGGATTCAAATAGCGATTCGCTATCGCAATAGCTGTAGCAGTACTGTTTAAAATTGCTATTGTGAAAAGTCGAAAAACACTAATATGCAATAACATCAATTATATTTGTACACTGCGATCGAAAATATGAATACGACCGCAATTTAAATTTTAAAAGAAGAAAGAAAGAGACTTACACAAGAGCAGACAAGTAATACCACTTAGCTTTGGCCTCAACGTCGACCGGAGGGAACAGAACAGAGACGAACTTGGTCTGCCTATTGACCCCGATAAGTATGGCTGCCGCAAGTGTTAGCAGCAGTGCCAAAACCCTTAGAATGGAATCACATATACTCCCCATTTTACACCCTTTATTTCCTCTCTCTATTCCTTCAACACAGTACTCACTCCTCTCCATCTTATATATAGCCCTCCTGCTTCCCCATTTTAATAAATGTCACAGGACCCTCAAATTTTTGAATCGTACTGAATATAATAATAATAATAATAATTGTCATGCATGTACAATTTCGAATATATCTGGTATTTTGATCATATTTTTCATGTACAAGCATTTACAACCAAACTGTGGTCAGGGTGTAGGGAGCCTGGTTCTCTCTATTCCTTGTTAAGATATAGTGTAGGAGGCCACGAAGCTAAACTCGTAGCCAAAAAGTGTGGATATACCTAATAATGTCACACTTTTTACAATTAATTAGCAAATAAAGAAGGCAAGGAGATCATGCAACTAATTCCTAGTCAATTTTTTTTTTATTTTAATTTTTTTAGTTTACTTATTCGTTTTATCTTTTTTTTAATAATCTAAAGATGATTACAAGGTAGTATACGTTTATATAATTTTTTAATTTTTTGACAATGTACACATGTCTTACAGACATAAAAAATTAAACTCAAAATTCTTAGAATGAACAATATTTTTTTACTCGGACTACTAGTTGAATTCTTGTTTTACATTTCTTTTTGTTTAAATTCATAATTATTTTTTCCCGATAGTTTTATTTTTTAAGTTTGAACTTAATTTCTTTTAGTAGGAATGCAATCATTACACTTGATCCTTATTATGTATGTCGAAATTTCATGATAATTATGAAACAAATATTATATATTTTTATTAAAAGTTAAAATACATAGGATTAGTTAAATTAATTTTAATTATTTTAACTGTTATTTAAATATTTTATATAAATAATTTTTAACTCGTACACTTGCACTTAAATAATACCGACAAATTACATAGAATATAAAATAAATTGATATACAATTAAAATATAATATAAGAAAGTTAAAACACAACTTTGTGAAAATAACATAAAATATTCTTTCTTACGCTTCTTTTCTTTTTGTTTTCATATATTCTTTCATTACGGACGAATGACATTTGAATTTAGATTAATCGTGGACCGCTGATTTTTCTCCCTTCTCATTCTTGCCTTCTCTTAATGTATTTTATGTTTTTTATTTATTTATTTTGAGTTATGTCACTTCATTTCGTTTAGCTAGTTTATTATTTTTTTTGTATGGAAATGATTGATATTTATTTTGCCTGTTATCGTGGCTTGTTTTCTTTTGCTCGTATGACACATATTTTTAATTTTAATTTTTTAAAGTTAGGTTTACGCCGCCTCTCTAGATGATGTTCATTATATTATTTTAATGACTTTACTTAATATTCGAGGGATTAAATATTAATAGATGTTCACAATCACAGAAGATATGTTGCGATTGAACTGTAGTAATACTAATTTGTCAATAACTATTATTGTTATATACGTTTTATATTCGTGTTGATGATGCTTATTTTTCATCACCGACAATATTTATTAATCTTTTATCGCCTACATTTTAAAAATTCTAGTACTGTTTATAATTTTGTTAACAAATATCTGCAGATATTAAAATAGTTAATATACTATTTATAAGAATCAAATTGTATTTGTTTTAGAAAGTATTATATACTAAAATAATTTTATGGCTTTATCTAACGGTCTAACCTATGCATATAAGCATATGTTAATGGTCATTTAAGAGTTTGGAGTAAATACAAGATTTTATTGAGGAAAAAAATTTACATTCAATGTATTACAAAACCCTAAATGATTCCATTAAAAAAACTCTCATTAAATGCATTACAAAACCCTAAAACATAGTTTAGAGTTTAGGGTTTATGGTGTATGATTTAAGGTTTGTGGTTTATAGTTTATGGTTATGGTGTAGTGTGTATGGTTTAGGGTTTAAGATATAAAGTTTGGGGTTTAGGGCTTTATAATACATTGAATGAGAGTTTTTTTTTCAATGAAATCTTTTAAGATTTTTGTAATACATTGAATGACAGTTTTTTTTCCTCAATGAAATCTTGTATTTAATCTAAGCTCTTAAATGAGCCTTAAGCTATGCTTGTATGCATAGGTTAGATAAAGCATAATTTTATTTTATATTTTCTATAAAATGAGTGGACATATTATTAGTCAGAATCCATAAAATTATTATATAAAAACCAGTAATTGATGTTGTAAACATTATCCTGAGGCGATGATTAGGTTAAAGTAGGGTTTAACAACATTTTTGTACTTCCAAAACATGACATCTACAGCATTAAATTGTGGGAAATACAGTTAAGGATCATTTAACTTTTTCACTTTTACCTAACACTGTAGCTTAATACCCCGATAAAGCTGAGGTTTCCTTCTTTAGTAGGCATTAATTATGATAATATATATGGAAAAATTATATTATTTTAAAACAAAATACTATACAATATCATAAATATATTAAAAAATTGGTGATACAAGACTGGTTGATGGTGGCGGTTTACCTCGTAATGATGGAGCGGAGAGTCGTTGATAAGTTGATAGAAGAGAGTTTTTAGGAATTGAAGGGATGTGAAATTATCGGAAGAAGTTTGTGAAATATCCTTCGTCCAAGATCGAGTTGATTAAAATTGTGTTGTTAAAACGTCTAAGTGTGTTTTTAGTCTCGAAATTTTATAGTTTTTATTGTTTTAAATTAGTTTATTTATAAATTTACCTCTCACTTTCAAACATTTATAGTTTGCTCCTCCTAATCTCAAATCATGGCTCCGTTCATACAATTATAAGTGAAACTTAGGGAGTTTAAGGGGGTTTGGTCCTCGCCAAATTGTTTTTCCAAAAAGAATAGTATAATTTTTTTTATAAAAAAAGGTAAAATTACCTCTATAATCCCTTCAAAGTTTGTAAAATCTTAGTATGACCCCCTTCAAAAATTTTAATTTCATTTTGGCCCCTTTAAAAATTTTATTATTTTTTAATTTTATTTTGGTCCCCTTTTACAAATTTCTAGTTCCGCCCCTGCATACAATGGAGTATTTAATTTTCTTTTATTGGATCATATAGTCCTTCACACGATCTCCTAATCTGTGTGAATTAACTCTAAAACGTTGCTGGCACACTCTTTTTTTAACAATTTCTATCTAGGAAAAAGAAGAAGGGAAATTTGCTCCTAATGGGTTCTACCACAACCTAGGAGGAGGGAGCTGTCAACCGAGAGCTTTTAACCACTTACTCTAGAGATTGTTGACCGCTCCTGGCACATTCTATATATTAGGATTTATGACGAAAAAATCTAACATGAAATAATTCTATAAATTTATCTCTATATATTAGGGACAATTGTTATAATGGTATTCTCTCTATTTTTTTCAATTATCTTCATATTTTACTTAATAAAAATACTTTTTTATTTATATTAGATCAAATTGGGGACGAGTTTTTATCTCAAAATTCGAATCGGGTGAACATCTCTAGATGTCGGTCGAATCTGGTTTAAATGGAGTATTTTAATTTTCGAGTCAAATGTGGATAAATTTAAATTTCAGTCTAGTCTAACTAGGGGTGAGCAAAACTCAACTCGACTCGAGGCGAAAAAGCTCAACTCGAAATTTCATGAACTCAACTCGACTCGAAAAAAATTTCAAATAAAGTTTGAGTTGTAAAATGAAAATTCGAAAAACTCGAAATTTTTAGTAATAGTGGATTGATTTTTAAGTTTGAGTCGAGTCCCTCAATTTTTCCTAGTATATATATACTGATATAAAAAATATGAACAAATATATGCCACATATAAAAATTATGAATATATATATATATATATGCATATCTTATATGATTAGAGAAAGTCGTTTAAATTGAAATCAAATTATACTATAACATGATAAATAATTACAATTAAATTTGTATATGAACTCAAAAATCCGACTCGAAAAAAAAATCAAATAAAATTTGAGTTGTAAAATATGACGCGTCAACTCGAATAACTCGAAATTTTTTGACTCGACTCGATCGAACGCTCACCCATAGAACTAACTCATGAATATTCCTAATTGAAATTGGAGAAGTTTTGGTGAAACTGACCCAATATTGTGGTTGAAAAAAAAATCAATCTATAGCACATCTCTGAATTATTTTCGGATCTAACCCATATATTCCAACTTCAAGTGCACTATTCAAAGTACAATAGATCCGAAAATAACTCGTGATGTACTATAAATTTAAATTTTCAACCACAGTATTAGGTCAATTTCACTAAAATTCTATAGGATCAGGTTAAAAATATTTTAAAAAAATCGTAACTTTTACGATAGAATTCTAATAGTTAACGTATCATGGTGAAAAAAAAGAGAGTAGGTGCGATAGGTATACAAGTGTTGGTTGTTTTAGACAGCACGAAATTAGAACTTATTACATTTAGTTTGGTTTGATGTCAGGGGCGAATATAAAAATTTGGATTTAATAGTTTACCATTTAACAATAAATATAATTACATATAAATTGTAAATAAATTAAATAAATTATTAAAATTTATGTAAATTATTAGGACATAATAATAACTGCAAATAAACTTATTTAGTGAAAGAATAATAATAAAATGGTAGCAATAGAAAAATAATATATATGTAATAAAAATAATGAAATTTATAATAATAAAAATAATAAAATAGGGTTAAATATAGTACATAATAATAATAATAATAATAATAATAATAATAATAATAATAATAATAATAATAATAATAATAATAATAATAATAACAACTACCGAAAAATAATAGTGTTGTTTTATAATGATAAAATAAAATCTATAACAATAAATACGGCAATTTTGGGTGAAAAACCCCTTTTTAATTATTATCTGAAAAAATGGCTCCCAAACACTTTTATTTGGCAAAATGACCCCCTTTCTTGCCAGGTCGGCCGACCTCGCGTTTTGTAGGACGCGAGGTAGGACCTCGCGTTCTGCAGAACGCGATTTTAGTCGACGTGGCGTTGCAGTTCGTGGTAACGGTTTCACAGTAACTCGCGTTCTGCAGAACGCGAGGTCCCCGAGAAATTGAAAAGGCGGCTGGAATATATCGCACGGACCTCGCGTTCTGTAGGACGCGAGGTCTGTGCATTTCCAGCATGAACCACAAGCAAAAACATGCCTAAGTAGGCCTGTTCGAACCCAATTTCGAGCGTGTAAATGATATATTTTTAGCGATCATTGAGTTTGGGGTCGTAGTACTGAAAATTGTCTATCGTATGATACCAACATGGTTAATTTCCATCCATTCTACAATTGTTTAAAATGGCTTCGAAAACCCTATGCTAGCATACTTTTTTTTATTGAAGTTGTATTTCAACTAATGTCGATAGGCATGTTCGAGAAGAATTTCATACGTATAAATTTTAAATTTTTAGGTAACATCGAGTTTGGGGTTGTAGTATTGGAAATTCTCTATCGTATGACACTGACACGGTCAATTTTCGTCCATTGTACGCTGATTTAAAGTTGTTCGAAAACACTATCATAACATATTTTTTTGAATGATTGAAAATATAAGATGACGGATTGTATAAATCGAAGTGGACTGACTTTATTGATTAGATTGTCATGTGCGAACTCACATATACAAATGAAAAATAATTAATTAATACGAGGGGCTGAGCGATTAGGACACTTAGGAGCTGTGTGCCCAAGATTTCGACATATAGAACAATGCTTCTTTTGTCCGGTTTTCTCTCGATGTTCGACCAAATCCTCGGCACAATATATTCTTGTAGAAGGTGGACGTCCTTTGGCTCGTAGTAGTGCTGGATCTGGGCGTATGATCGGTTCAGTGTCCACAGCATTTAGATCAACCTCATTTCCGATTGGAGGAAACTCTTTTTCGTAAACTTTAAGCACCGTTTTGAGTAAGTATACCGGATCAACCATATGCATGTATTCTATTCGTTGGTTAGTGCAAGCAGCAATGGCGTGTGCGCACGGGTATTTGAAAGTTTGGAATATTCCGCACTCGCAGGTTTTTTCCCTCAGATCTACAACGTAAGCGTTGTGCTGAATGCCTTCTATCCGCCTGGAAAATTCCGCAACACGAAACAAGTGTCCTTCTCGCGATAAGAGAGTTGCTTGCACCTGTCTTGATTGGGCCAACTGAATATGCAGTCTTGAGCGAAAATCTGGATGGACTTTGTGTCCACCTACCATGTACTCAGCTGCTTGCCTGCCCAAGGTTGCAAAAAGGGTAGCTAAACGATAATAGGTGGCTTTGACAATGGAAGTGATAGGCAACTGCCGAACTCCCTTCAGTGATGAGTTCACTGCCTCAGCCAAGTTCGTTGTCATGTGACCATAACGTTTGCCCTCGTCATACGATCGAAGCCATTTTTCCTTTGGGATTTTTTCAAGGTATTCTGCGCCTTTTTTGTTTCTCGCTCTCAATTCCTCGAGCAGCTCAGCCACCTCTTATTTGTAGTGCGAGTTGCCTACGGAATGACAGTTGAATAGTTATGGGAGTAAGAAATAATAAAAGGGAGTAAGAAATAATATAGTAAATGAAAATGCCATAATGACGTACCCATATCGAGCACCATTTGACGTTCATCACGGTTCTTGTATTGCAGCAGGTAGTTTGCGGCTATGTGCCGCAAGCAAAAACGATGGTGAATGTATGGAGGCTTCCAATAGTCACCCAAATTTTGTATCGCCCACATCAGCGCTGTGCCTCTGTCAGAAATAACACACACCCCTTCATCCCTTCTTCTTCGTATTACAGGATCAAGGACATATTTTCGTAGGTTCGTAAGGAAGAACGTCCAAGACTCCATATCCTCATTCGGGACGATTGCGAATGCAACAGGAACGCATTTGCGATTGCCGTCCTGTGCTATAGCTAGAAGTAGGATCTGTGTATATTTTCCGTACAACCATGTGCCGTCGATTTGGACCATCGGTTTGCAGTGCTTGAATGCGTTGATGCACTGGGGGAAAGTCCAAAATAACCGGTGGAATTGACAAACACCTCGGACGACACGATCATTTTCGTATGCCAGAACCGTATCAAGTTTGACAACCATTCTGGGGATGTGTTTCTGCAGGAGATTAAGCCACGGGCGCAACTCTATGTAAGATTCCTCCCACCGGCCATACAATTCCTCTTTGGCCTTTTTCCTTGCATACCATGCTTTCGAATAACCTGGACGGAAGCCGGTGACAGCTTGAGCTGCTGCCTGACATGTGGGGACCGACACAGTGGGATTTGTTTTCACCAGTGTGGAAAAGATGTTTGCGAGGTACTTTGCATCCAGGTTCTTGTGATCCTGGTTGAGGCTAGAAACGGTGCATGTATGGGGCCCCTCAAGTTTTGTTATTTTCCAACGGTTGCCTGCCCTCTTCAACTCTGATATACGGAATTTTCCATTTACAGCCTTGATCCTTTTGGACGCAGTGAGCCTTGTAGTATTTGGCTTGGGTTTTCTTAACCGTCGTCTCAACATTATGACGAAGGTTGTACTGCTTAACTGCCGCCACCGCAATTTCCTTCTTCGCGAACGCCATACCAATTCTTAGTTCACCATCAGAACGGTGGACTCGACCATCTATTGTGTCGTCATAGAGAAAATCAGGGACGTCCATTGCATCCATATCAACCATTGTGAAGTGAGATGGTGGCTGGAACATAGAAATTGGTCTTGCGTCTACAGGATAGTTGGTCGCAGTCGGTTCTTCGTCCAAATCTGGTGGTGGAACGACAGTGTCTTCTGGGTCTGCTGGTAACTCGGTCAAGTCTTCTGGTTCGGGATAGAATGGCCCCAGCTCGTCTCCGTCTGGCCCGGGTTCTCTAATCGGTTCTTCGTCAGAAGCATCCTCCGAGAGCTGGAATAGTAGAGCTTCTGGAATCACTACCCTTTGAGGCGAGGATTGGGGTCGATGAGCGGGAGACCTCTCACGAGATCGCTCAGGAACCTCATTTCGAAGACCAAAATCAAGATCACCATAAGAAGAATGTATTCCCATTGATGGTTGAACGTACTCCGTGCTAGGGACATACGTTGAGTGTCGTCCATATGATGAATCATGGTCGTGCATAGCCTAAGAAGACGACGCTCCCTCACCCCCAAAAGAAGAATGTCTCCCCATAGATGGTTGACCGTAGTCGGTGCCAGAGACATACATTGAGTGCCGGCCATATGATGCTTCATGGTCGTGCGTAACGTAAGGAGCCGACGTTCCCTCCCCCCCAAAACTATAAGGATTGTATGTATTGTATGGACTGTATGATGCATTTGTTGGTGCATCGAATTCATCGTTTGGGGGTTGGTTCAGGTCGAACCTGATACTAGCTACGCATGACTGCCTTGGAGGAGCAGATGACGATGCACCAACTTCGTTGTCTCGATAGAGTAGGCCAAAATCACGTCGTAGACCTGCGGTCGGGCTATCAACGTTGGCATTCGGATCGAAGTCGAAATTCGCCCGGTCCCAGCTTGGTATTTCGACAACTGGATTAGACTCGGAGAACGATACATACAGCTCGAGGGGCCCCCCAATTGAATACTCGAAGTGGGCTTCCATCATCATTTGCACATCAGCATTTTCCACAATTTGGCATACATAGTACTCTAAAGGGTCTACAGATATTGGCACCTGATACTTCACGTCGGACAAACGATGATTATCGAAATGAGGAACTTTTGCCTCCAGTTCCTTGACCAACTTCTTGAACGATAATCTCCTCTGAAGCTTTATCGTTACCGGATCTTCGCAGTGAAAAAGGACGCCGAGTTCGGTACCCTCGAATATCTGCCCATCGTAGTAAACTTTCGTAGTAACGCCTCGTCCGGCCATTTGAATATTTTATGAAAGACTTTTGAAATTGGGATACTTAGAAAATTCTAGGAATTGATTGCCAATTGAAACTTATATTTTCGGTTTATGGTTCTTCTTCATATATAGGCAAAATTATTGGCCCTTGCAATCTAGGAGAATCTGGTTGTGTAAGGCAAATAATGGTTCAGAGAGGTAACTTTGCTTGTCCATTACCTAAAACCGATAAGCAGGTAAGGGATAGATTTGATGGGAGGCAGGAATGGCGTGTGTGTGCCTGGGAGGCAGTCCCCTAACTTTCGACAAGTAAGGGATAGATTTGATGGGAGGCAGGGTAAACCAGTACCTCGCGTTCTATAGAACGCGATATTCGTACCTCGCGTTCTGTAGAACGCGATGTTCTATGGATATCGCGTTCTATAGAACGCGAGGTCACTTTAAATGCTTTGTTTCAGATATTCCGTCAGAAGTTATAATAACCGCACTATTTACTATTTGTTTGTTTGTGTAATTGAGAACATGTTCGAGAATTTGAGACAATTGTAGTCTTGTAATTGAATACTACTACTGTTGCCTATAATGTAATTGAGTACTAGTAGTTTTACATAACTTGAAGTCCGTTTAACATTAATAAAGTATGAAATAAGACGTCATATAACATAATTGGAAGATCATTTCATAAGTTAATGGTTAATCCGAATCATCGTAGTCAGTGGACACGTCTGAACTTAGGTTTAGTTCTTCGATCATCTGTTGTTTTCTTTCTCTACGCTTGTACATAAAAAGTTGCAGCTCCTCCACAGCCGCATCAACATCCGGTGAAGACGGTGCGTGTTCAGTGTTCGGAGCAGGTTCTACGGGTGCAGACGTACTACCTTCGCCGGCGTTGACAAACTTAACATTGAAATCGATGTCTCTAGCTCCGACGGAATTGAGCCGGTCATACATGTTACGAACGTCTGTTTCGTTCGTAAGCTTCATAACGTAGTGCGTTTCATTAGCTGACGGTGTTGGGATTCGACATTCCATGCCCGCAATTTGTTTCTCGGTGTGTTTACTAACCTCGATTGTTGTCAACTGTATTAAATCTTTCAGTGACATTTTGCCGGTGATTGTTGACTCAAAATAAGTATCGAGAAAATAAAATGTTGCCTTAAATTTTGCCATAAGGTGAGCAAGGATTGGGTGTTTAGAGAGAATTTGGAATGAGTAAATGATGGTGGAATTCGTGGGTATTTAAAGGAAATGAAAAACACCACATAAGTAAATTTAAGTCGAATTTCATTTAACAAAACTTTCAACATGTATTCTTTAATAAGTAAATGGAGACAACTACATAAATTATCTACAAAATTCGAAACAATATATTCAGCAGCTTCGGCGGGAAAATTTGATCGGAGGTCCCGACTGAAAGAAGCAGAGAGCGAAATCCAGATGTAAATGTTGGCTGCCACGCCGCATCTGAAATGAGTAAATGGTAGCAACTTTGATCCACATTAACAAATGTAATCGGCACCCGCCGCATCTGAAAATGTCGATCTGAATCCGCCCCCGCTTCCTAAAAGTCCTTTCTTTTCAAAACTGTAGCCGGGGATCCTCTCGACGGCGGCTACAGAAGCTGCCATTGAAGCCACTACTGCAGCATACAACCTCCAAAATATTGCGATATGTCGGTAAATATAAAAGTATGTACCCCCGATGAACACAAATCTTTAAGTGAACTCCAACTATCATAAAGGAACAATATTCCGGACATAAAAATTGCAACGGAAAAAAACTCAGCATTACACGAACTCATATTCAACTGACCTAAACTAAACTTAACTTCTTACAAAAATTCATCTCCCTGCATATATATATATACTAACATCTCATAGACCTCGCGTTCTGTACAACGCGATGTAATAGTGACCTCGCGTCCTACAGAACGCGAGGTTGCCACGTCATCATATTCACCTCTATAAATAGAAAACTCTTGGAGAGGCACGGAGCACCGACATAGATTTTTTCCTGTATTCACGTACGCAGTTTTCGCTTGCAGCTACTAATGGCAACATAGCGCATATTTTGGAAGTTTTGTTTTAATTTAACTTCCAAAATATTGCGCTATGTCGTTATTTTTAGTTACTACTGAAAATATAACGCGTATTTAGTATGATTTATTGTTGTTATTATTATTATTGTTATTGTTCTTATTATTATTGTTATTATTATTACTATCATACTAATAATTTTTATTGTTAGTATCATTTATTATTATTGTTATTGTTGTTTTTATCATAGTAATAATGAGTTTCCCGCTTTAAAAACCCAAATTTAAAAAACCCTACGACCTCGCGTTCTGTAGAACACGATTTCTTTAGAACCTCACGTTCTATAGAACGCGAGGTCCCTTCTGACCGTTCAGTTCACGCGTCTGATCACTGACGCGCCTTTTCAGTGAACCTCGCGTTCTGTAGAACGCGAGGTTCATTAACCTCGCTTCCCAAACGACGCGAGGTGTTCTATAAATTGGAGGTTTTTTTTCTAAAAACCTCCACAGAACGCGAGTTCTATAGAAATTTTACAAAATATTGTCAGCAATTTTTATATATCGTTCGATCACATGGAGCCCTTGCTACGCAACCAAGCGCGTCACTGCAGTGAATATTGGCGAAACAGTCTAGAGGTATTATTTTTTCCCTATTAATTTCTAAAAAAATTTATTTAATTAACTTTTTTTATTTGACTAACTATTATATATTTTTTTTTTCAGGGATACGAACGTAACTTACAATGTTACCTTAATCGTATCACCGTCGAACCCGTTCCTACTGTTATGCGTTTGATTGAGCGGGCTGGTTTTGGGCACATAGCTCGCTATATAGGGGGGTCAAGGTTAGACCGTCGTTGATCAGCGCGCTGATAGAACGGTGGAGACCCGAGACGCACACGTTTCATCTTCCATTTGACGAGGCAACAATTACGTTGCAGGATGTTGCCTTCATTCTCGGGTTGCCTATAAATGGCAGCGTTATTACTGGTATAGCGATGGCGGATTGGCGAACCCTATTTGCTGATCAATTGGGCGTGATGCCCCCTGATAGAGCGTGGGACGGAGGGAAAATTTCTCTACCGTACTTGGAGGAAGAGTTTGGAATCCCTCCCCCCGATGCGGATGACGTTGCACTTCAGGTATTTTTTTATTATATTTAGTATGCTATTATTACATTTATTATTAAATTAAAATTATTTATTTAGGATGAATTATAAATATGTAGGATAAATTTTTAGGATGAATTCAGTAACTATTTAGGATACTTTATTAAATATTTAGGTTGCCTACATTAAATTATTTATTTGCACATTAGGCTGCTTTATGAATTTTTTATGATGAATTCAGACAATATTTAGGATCTTTTTAATAAATATTTCGGATGAATTATAAATATGTAGGATGAACTTACAATTTTTTTTATTTAGGATGAACTTACAATTTTTTTAATTAGGATGCCTTTATTAATTTATATTTTCACAGCGGTGTGCGCGAGCCCACATCTTGCGCATTATTGGCGGGATATTAATGCCCGACAAAACTCGCAACAAAGTGCACGTTATGTGGCTTCGTCATCTGACAAATTTAGACGAGTCTGGACGAAAATCTTGGGGGTCAGCTGTCTTGGCGTTTCTTATCAGAGACCTCTGCAGAAACGTTGATGCCTCCAAAGCATCGATGGGAGGATGCTGTTTATTCCTGCAGGCTTGGGTTTGGCTTCGGATCCCTACTTTGGCACCACAGTTTAGGATTCCCAGTCCTCTGTCATTTCTGCTTCTACGGAGGTACTACATAATCTACTATATTTTTTTAAATTATTTTATTTAACGATCTTTTTCATTATTTAAAGGTGGAGCACCACAGTAACCCACGTCGGCCTGCCGGACTCCCAGAAAGCATACAGACATTCATTCGATGCCTTGACGGAAGACAAGGTAATTCAACAATTATTTTGGTTTTTTCCATACTATTTTTTCCAATAATATTTCATATAGAAATTTTACTAACTTTTTCATTCTTTTTAGTTCGTGTGGAGGCCCTACGATTCAGAGGAGATTCGCATCATTACTCCAGCAGATATTTTGCAAGAGCGAGACCTCTGGATTTCCGTCGCGCCGCTGCTGAACTACGAAATTTGCGTGTGGCATTCTGCGGATAGGGTACTCCGACAGTTCGGGTACGTACAAAATGTTCCACGCCCTCCGCAAAATATGGACGAGTTCCACAATCTTACGCGTCAGGGGAAGACGGAGATTGACTGGGCCGAGCACCACGCTAGCTGGATAGCGCAATGGGCTGAACGATTTTTCAGACGCCCAGAGTTTCTCCAACCAATTATGGTAGGGGGTCCTTTGGTCACTTTCAATTATGAGCAGTGGTATAGGGACAATGAGATGCCACATATCCTTACTCCGGCCGAGCTCGAACCAGGGCTTCCCCAAAACCGCCCACGCGGGAGCGGGCGAGCGAGCCAGACCCAGAGCCAGTCCCAGACCCAGAGGCAGTCGCCGCAGCGCGGTCCGAGACCACGATATGACACTCCAGGGGCATCATCTTCTGCCCCACCATTGCATAGCGGTCCATCGACTTTCGAGCAGACGATACCTCCACCCCAGTTCGACTCCACTGATGCCTATCGCCCCCATACGCCCACGACTGACCTTCTACTTATCGATTATCCACCTCAGTATGAGTTTCCGATGGTGGAGAATACGCCGATAGGTAGTTTGTTTTACTCCCCGCCTAGGCCTAGCACAGATCCGCAGATCGCGCACGATGGTCAGGATGATAGGGACCAGGGACCACCACACGATGGACCGAGGAGGAATCCGGATCGCCAGCGTCATCCACCCGACTGCGGAACCGGTGGACATAGGCATTTTTAGTTTTTTTTGTTGTTTTCTACTTATGTTTTTAATATTTATGTTAAACACTTTTAAATTTTATAATGTCGTATTCTAATTTTGTTTGCATATTATAATTTAACTTTATAATGTTTATTTAATTTTTGTTTTTACTAAATTTAATAGGATTAAAAAACCGAAAATCGACATTAGTTGAAATACAACTTCAATCAAACAAAGTATGCTAGCATAGGGTTTTCGAAGCCATTTTAAACAATTGTAGAATGGACGGAAATTAACCATGTTGGTATCATACGATAGACAATTTTCAGTACTACAACCCCAAACTCGATGATCGCTAAAAATATACCATTTACACGCTCGAAATTGGGTTCGAACAGGCCTACTTACGCATGTTTTTGCTTGTGGTTCAGGCTGGAAATGCACAGACCTCGCGTCCTACAGAACGCGAGGTCCGTGCGATATATTCCAGCCGCCTTTTCATTTTCTCGGGGACCTCGCGTTCTGCAGAACGCGAGGTACTGTGAAACCGTTAACACGGACTGCCTTGCCACGTCGACTAAAATCGCGTTCTGCAGAACGCGAGGTCGTCCGACCTGGCAAGAAAGGGGGTCATTTTGCCAAATAAAAGGGTTTGGGAGCCATTTTTTCAGATAATAATAAAAAAGGGGTTTTTCACCCAAAATTACCAATAAATACACAATACAATAAAATGATAAAAATAAAATTAAACACATTAAGAAATCAAATTGAAAGAAAATAAAACATGAAAAGGTCAAAATAACATGTAATTATATGAAATTATATTAAAATGAATTACAAACGAAAAGGAATGACCAATATACAAATTACTCCAAAAGAATAAATGATATTTTTTTATTTTTAATGGTGAGTTTAGGGGCGTATCATAAATAATTTATTATGAAATATATAATAATAAAAATAATCATAATAATGAAATTCATTTTTTCAAATACGTGAGTATCATAATAATAAAAATAATCATAATAAATATAATTAAACTACTGAGATTGATAACCCTATTTGATGCGGTGCCGTATCAATCTCAGTATAAATAAATATATAAATTAAATTAATTATATATATATATATATATATATAAATTTAGTAATTCACTTATTGAATTTAATCAAGCGAATACAATCATTGTATACGTGATTTTTTTTTATCGATATTATATCCATAGCATTTGATGCATGTTTAAGAGGGGTTATTTGGATAACAAGTTTAGAGTATTTTAGCTGAGTTAAGGCATAAATATTTTTTTTGAAAGAATTAAGCCATAAAATATTTTATTGTTTCTAATGTTGATTTTATTTATCCGTGATAATTTTATTATTGTTGTTAGTTTACTTTAGGTACAAGTCAAGTTATTCATTTTATTATTTTAATTTTTAATTTGTGATTAGTTTTTTATTTGTAACCTATTTGAAGGTATATTTACTGCATTAATAGAAGATGTTTTATTATTTATTCGCTAAACTTAGAGATTTGAAGGATTTTTTTATATTCTGGTGTGATTACATGGTAATATTTGTTATTTACTCTTAACCTTTCAAAAACTCACACACCGTGCATACTACACTGCCCGAACCGGGTTACTTAAAAAAAAATAACACCATATTTTATTACTGGAACCACTCAATGAGTTCAGATTTGAGATTTTTTTGGTTCATGAGTTTCATGTTATTATTATTTAAAAGTTTGATAGAGTTGGTGTCATTGGATACCAACTCAATTAAAAAAATACTAAAAAGTCTTTTAAATATTAATATGAGTATAATTATAATGACATTTTATTTTTTATAATTTTTAAATTGTTAAATAAAATAATTAAAAATCAAACTTGTGTAAAATACAATTATATATTAATTCATGAGCACTCGACCTAGAATCATTCTTGGACAATTTAAAAAAAAAACAATATAAAATATTTTCTTATATTTATAGCGTGAGTGTGACAAAATTGAATTTTTGTTATATTTATTTAGATTTAAATTTGTAATAGTTTTAGTTAATATTTATTCGAATATACCATAAATTGTGTGGATTTTATTAATTATTTTGAAATTAACGTGTGTGAATTTGTTTAATTATTTTGAAATTAACGTGTGTAAATGTGTTACTATTTTTTTGGTATATGATATAAAGTCAAAACTTGTTGAATGTATTGCGGCACAAATCAATCACGATGACGTGTTTCCATGAAAGTAGTAGTAAGCAGCATTTACCAACACATTTTCGTGCAGGTAAAAGTTAAAATATTAAATATAGGGACGATAATTTTTATTTAATAAAAACGGCTAATTTTATTTAAAAATTATAATGAGATTTACAACTATAAACGTAAATTAATTATTTAATTTAGTCTTTTTTATAACTATTAAAATAAAAATTAGTCACTTGAGATCATACAAGATCATAAAAAGGTTAAAAATTCAATAATAAAAAAATTTAAACAAAAGATAGATACGAATAACACCAGAAATCAACGATTGAAGGATAAAGTCATCAACACTAGTATGCATATAACTCTTATGGCAAATTGACAAAACAACCGTTACCGCAACTCAACCGCGAACAAGAAATGATGATTGTGAACGCATATCCAAATTCAACCCTAGTGTCCAAAGTAAGGAAGATCAACATGATAAAATAAGAACAATCTTTGATCAGCGTGTTTTTATGAAAAAACATATAAAAAAAAAGAAACGACTAAGGAGAAAGATAAAAAAAACGTGTTAAAAAGCAGAAGAAAACGTGCTACAAACGCAAAATTATTTTTATTAAAAATTGTAAAAAATAAAGGAAAAGTATAGGTTAGATATAATAAAGCAAAAAAAAGTACCGGTAGTCGACGACCAATATTTAAACCGATATCGTACTTAGCTAAATATAAATGAAAAATAAAAGAAGAAGATAATGAAGCGATAACTTGAGAGAAAAGATTATGGTACTTTGTAAATTAATTATAGGGACGATAATTAAATTATAGAATTTGTTTTAGTTTGTATTCATATAATTTGCGAAATGATTAAATTGAAACAATATTGTTTGGGGTTATAGATAAAATTTTCTTATTAACTTTATTTTGCACATTTTTTAATAATTTTTGATTTTAAAGTTTTTTTTTGAAAAATAGATGACATTTGAACTCAACGAGTGACTCTGATAAAAAAGAGAATAATGCCCATTTTAAGAGATCTGAGTTCGAGCACTTGTATGTGCAAGGTGTGTGAACGTTGTTAAAAGGTTAAGAAAAATTATGAATAAATACTATCAGGTAATCACATCAATATATACAAAAAAAGACAATAAATGTATTAAAATTGCGTATGAAATTAAAGTTCGGCTATTAATTTGAGAATAAATTTTTAAAGTAGCAATTTGAGAGAAAGTGATTAGTTTAATTACCAAATATATATTTATTTATTTTTTGAAAAAAAGTAAAGCTACTTTCTTTGTCGATTTGTAATTGAGTGTTTAACTAGTTTAATCGTTTTGTTCATTTAATTAAGGACATGACCTTTATAGCGAGAAAGTGATTAGGTTTTGACTATGAGCAACTAACATCAAGAAAAGGATAAGGTTCCAACCATTTCAATTCCAAAGATTATAATTTGATTGCGATTTTCAAGCTTTTCTTGATCTACCATAATACATATATATATACATATATTAAGTTTTTTTAGTAGTATTGAGGTAATTATACGGTAATATATGTTTATACTTTTTCTTAACTCTTTAATAAGGTATGTATATCTTGCAGACAGAGCTGTTTAAATTCAGTCTCCTAATATGAACATTATCCAGTTTTCTACTAGTACCACTCGTCGGGTTAAAACAATTATATTAAGTTTAAGGTATAAATTTCATCTCTCCACTTTTTATCATTCTTGTTTTATTATTGAACTTTAAAAAAATTTAATTTTATCACTGAACTTTTAAACTACTATTGTTTTGATCACTCAAATGTTAAATCACAAATGATGTTGTGACATGACAAATAGACTGATAACACACTAAAATGATGTCGTCTTGAAACCCTGCAAGAATCACCAAAACAATATTTTTTTGAACCCAAAATCTAAAAGAAAAATTCCTTCATCTTCCCTTTTTTTTCTTCCTCTGATCGAACCAGCACAGATTACGGCCAAATCACTCTATTAATATTGATTTAACGCCCAAAGTGATCTAAAACAAAAACAATACTTATATTCAGTGATAAAACTGAAAAAATTTAAACTTTAATAATATATAATAAAGCTGCGAAACATGCGTCGTTAGAATGTCAAGTTTTATAAATTAATTCAAGCTCTATTTTATAATATATATATAAAAGAAATTAACCTCCGAAATAATTACTCCATATATGACTTTTTGTTCAACTAATTAAGACCAATGAATATGGTTTAATATAAATAAAGGTAATTAATTTTGATATTTATTGTAACTGATTTTTTACCATTATATTGGAAAATTTAAATTATAGGTCCTTTCCACCTCGTAATTTATGGTCTCAAGCAATAAAAATCACACACTTCATTAATTTTTTTTCTATGTTATAATTTTACAAGTGAATCTTCACTTGGTAAAAACTGTTTTTTTAAATTTAATTTACAATAAATATGAGTAAAGATTCACTTAATAAAAATATAACATGGAAAAAGATTAATGAAATAATTTTTTTTTATTGGTTAGGACCATAAATGACGTTGTAAGAAGGGCTCATTATATAATTTCTCTATTTTACATTGTATCTTTATTTATCAACAATTTATCTTTAATTTTTTACTAAAACAATTTATCTTTATTTAAATATTGTGTAGATGTTAAGAAGAAGGTTTAGGAACTTAATAACAAAAGTAGTATATAATTAAGAAATAAATTCTCAATTTCAATATTTTAGTATATATAAGTATTATATCTAATCTACTTATTATTTTAATTTTAAATCATATCAAATATAAAATATTTAAGAATTTTACATTTCTCATTGATGGAGATGTAAATTTAAGAATTCTACTTAAAAGTGGCAATTTCTTGATTTACTTTTTTTGGGCCATAATTCCTTGATTTACTTTTCATATTGAACTATTCGAAAAGATACTTTTGATATTAAAAGGTTACGAAAATTTATCTTAAATTTCGGTTTTCAATGACTATTTAAAAATCGATAAAAATTATGTATGAACAGATACTACTTTGTAACATGGGTGGTTCTAGGCCCCCGAAAAAATAGGGCCTCAAAATAAATTATTATTATATATAATCATTTTCTAAAAGAAATTTACCAGCATATCTTGATTTAACAACATTAGGTATTTTGAAAAATTAATAAGATAGAGTAAAATATGCGTCACTATATATGGTGGCAATTGGAAGTGTAACCCCCGTAGCCCGGCCTAGACGGCTGACCCGAACTACGAAGATTACACGGGGAAAACCAAAGTCAACCCGAAAGTCAACCTTGATTAACGACCCTTTTTTTCTTTTTAAACTTGTCTAGATGCACATTAAACCTAGGCATACTCTTGAGATAAGCATACTCAAAAATCACAGCAATCGGAAAACAATAAGGGACTCAATTGAACAAAATACGAATTTAGGGACCAATTTGTAAATTCTGGAAATTAAGAGGACTTTACCAAATTTTAAGTTACCATTATAAAAATAGTCATGTTTCATGCCTCTCTGCCAAATTTCAACTCAAATTGACATCTCAAGCCCAATTTTTAAGCTTTAACTGCAGGGGGGTATTGATACCCGTCAGGGGGGTATTGATACCCGTCCCCAGCGGTATCGATACCCTTAAAGTAGGTATCGATACTGAAATTGGAAGTAGCTTCATTCACTAAAAAGGTATCGATACCCTCCCGATGAGTATCGATACCCAAAGCCTGAATCACGAAGGGGTATCGATACCGTACTAAGGGTATCGATACCCCCTGCTACGAACTTGCAGGTTTGAGCTGATTTAAGGCACAAGGAGGCCCCTAAATCCCTCAAAAACCCCAACCAACATACTAACATCAATCCTAAGGCAAATCAAACATAAAAGCATGCTTTCACAAAGACCTAAAGGCACTAATCAACACGAGATGATGCACAATCATTCAAGTATTCCAACACATACTAAGCATTCATACTTAGCCTATCAGGCTTACAAACCCTAGTCAATCCAACATCAACACATAAAGAGAAAATCATACAAGCTCATGCCAAACACATAATTGCCCCATTACTAAACTACCACATTAATTACAAAACCATACTTGAGCAACAAAAACTTGGAATGCCCCTTCGCCTTGCTCCTTGCTAACACCACGCTAATGATCTGCATTGTTGAAAATGAGAGCGTAAGCTAAAAGCTTAGTGAGGATGCTCTAAAATCCAAAAACAACAACAATGCAGGGTTCAATCGTGTCATCCCTAAATCTCTCATACAACATGCTTAGGTATAAACAAGTCAACCTAGCTAGTCTTTCAAGAGTTATAATATGGCATCACACATCATATTAAACTCAACATCATAATCATCATATCATTTTCAAGGGTCATAATATGGAATCTCACATCATATTAAATTCGACCTCAAAATCATGAGAGAATAACATGTTCAAGAATCATAATATGGCATCTTACTTCATATTAAGTTCAACAACATAATTCTCATTTTGGCACCTAGTTATGACTCGAATACGCGGATAACATGTTGGAACGCATTTTCCAACATCAACCTTACCTCGGTGGGATTACACTCATCACCGGCCTTGCATGTGGAACGCATTTCCACATGCCCTACGGATGGGATTCCACTCATCACCACGTAGAATATATATAAATTTCCGGTGGAATATTACATCACCGTACTCCTCCTTGGTGCCTTAACGCCACCAAGGCCACGTACGTTTTGACTCAATTTGTGTGCACACTCATCCTAATGATCGATCATTGTACCCAAGCATACTAGTGCCAATATCTTTCATTACATCATATATCCACCCATTATATATCATGTTTATCATATATGCATATCAAGATACATACATATCAATCAATCCACATTTCACATGAACAAGTAGGCAATGACATATCATTTATCAATAGAAAATTTAAAGAGTTAAACTACCAATTTAACTCCCACCTAGGAATGGCCTACCAAGCTCATTCCCTCACATCCACTACACACTTGAACCAACTTCAAAACAATTTTTAAAGTTTTACTCACCACCCTTCCTTAGCAACTCAAACAAGCAAGCAAGCCTCCTAAATGCTCGGATTCGATCCCGATGCTTCTCCGGTGTTTCCTCTTGTTTCTAGCCAATCAAAACATAACCATTACTCATAATTCAATGCTAAATTTCAGTCACCACTCAAATCCATAAACACAAGCCACACTTCAAAAATTTCCAACTAAAACAATCACCAAATTTCTCATTTTCGTGCTCCTTTATTACCCAGCAGAAAACTATATTTTCAATCACCCAAATGACACCTAAATGGTCCCAAAACACTTTCCTAACATACATATACCATCAGCCCTTCAACCTAACTCTAAAACTCACCAAAATTCAAGTTTTAGACTAATCAAAAATGGCCATAAATACCCATTTCGGATTTTCACCTAAAATTTCTCATTTTAACATATTATGTGTATTTTAACATGATTAAACAAAGCCCCAACTCAATTTATCAAAACAAAATGAAAAACCCCTTAAAAATCCAAACTTTGATATAAACCCTAATTTTCAAAACTCTATAACTTTGAAATCTAAGACTATAGATAGATAGAGGATAAAGAGGAGATTAAGAAAACATAATTACCTTTCAAAAACCCCTTGAATTGATGAAGAAATCAAAGGGAATAGTAAAGGGGGTTTGAGAGAGTTTGAAGATGATATGCACGGTGGAGAAGAAAGAAAATGAGAAAGATGATAACTTAATAGGTGGTGTTTATTTTTATTTTGGTTTAATTACCAAAATGATCCCTCCCTTTCTTTCTAAACTCAATTTGCTCACATTAAGGTCAATTTGATTAAAATAAATTCTACCAACTCAGACCAACCAACCCGACTAACTCCTAACCCCAAAACACGGGTTTTACAACTCTCCCCCACTTAAGAAATTTCGTCCCCGAAATTACCTGACTGAAAGAGATACGGAAACTGCTTTTCCATATCCTCCTTCCTCTCCCAAGTGGCCTCGTCCACACCTCGACGTTGCCACCGCACCTTCACTAACTCAATCGATCTACCCCGCAACACCTTGCTGTCAGAAGCTAAGATCTCAACTGGTTCTTCCTCATAAGTCAAATCCGGATTCAATTCAATCTCTTCCACAGGCATAACATGTGATGGATCGGACCTATACTTGCGAAGCATCGAAACATGGAACACATCATGTATTTTCTCTAGCTCGGATGGCAAACGTAACTGATATGCAACCAGACCAACCCTCTTCACAATCTCATACGGTCCTATGTACCTCGGACTCAACTTTCCTTTTCGGCCAAACCTCATTACTTTCTTCCACGGAGTCACTTTCAAGAATACCTTCTCACCCACTGAGAACTCAACTTCCTTCCTCTTCAAGTCGGCATAGGATTTCTGTCTATCCGAAGCAGCTTTCAAACGGTCACAAATCAGTTTTACCTTGTCAGTTGTTCCCCTGAGCAAATCTGGCATAGGTAACAACTTCTGTCCCACTTCAGCCCAACAAACTGGAGTCCTACATTTCCGGCCATACAAGGCCTCATACGGAGCCATCTGAATACTCGACTGAAAGCTGTTATTGTAAGCAAACTCTACTAGAGGCAAATGCTTCTCCCAGGTACCTTGAAAATCAATGATACAACAACGCAACATATCCTCTAAGATCTGAATGACCCTTTCTGACTGACCATCTGACTGAGGATGATAAGAAGTGCTGAAGTTCAAACGGGTACCCAAAGCTGTATGCAGACACTCCCAAAATCGAGAGGTAAACCGCGGATCTCTATCTGACACAATGGACTTCGGCACACCATGCAGTCTAACAATCTCACCAATGTACAAATCAGCCAATCTATCAAGCGTGTAATTAGTGTTGACTGCCAAGAAGTGAGCACACTTCGTAAAGCGATCTACTATCACCCAAACTGAGTTCTTCTTCGTAGGAGTCAAAGGCAAACCCGAAACAAAATCCATGGTGATGTTCTCCCATTTCCATTCCGGAATTCTCAACGGTTGTAACAAACCTGAGGGAACCTGATGTTCCGCCTTCACTCTCTGACACACTAAGCACTTACTCACAAAGTCGGCCACATCTCTCTTCAAGCCAACCCAAAAGTACTCATTCTTCAAATCACGGTACATCTTCGTACTTCCAGGATGCATAGCAAACGGACTACTGTGAGCTTCAGTCAAGATCGTATGTCTCAAGTCACTGTCTTCTGGCACAACTATTCTATCTTTGAAACACAAAACCCCATCGGCACTGAAACTGTAGTCTGAAAATCTACCTTCGGCTATATCTTGCACGTGAGGTGCCAAAGATCTATCTAAGAGCTGTTTCTCTCGAATCAACTGACCTAAAGTAGGTCTAACCTGAAGCTCGGCTACCAAGCCTCCATCTCCGGACAAACTTAATTTAGCAAACATGGCTCTCAAGTCCACGGCCATCTTCCTACTCAATGCATCAGCCACTACATTGGCCTTACCCGGATGATACTCAATAGTAAGATCATAGTCTTTTAGCAGCTCTAACCACCTACGCTGTCTGAGATTCAAATCTCGCTGAGTCATAATGTATTTCAAACTCTTGTGATCGGTGTACACTGTGCACTTCTCACCATACAAATAATGCCTCCAAATCTTCAGAGCGAACACAACTGCAGCTAACTCTATGTCATGGGTCGGATAATTGCGCTCATGAGTCTTCAACTGTCTTGAGGCATAAGCCACTACTCTTCGGTCTTGCATAAGAACACATCCTAGCCCTACATAGGAAGCATCACTGTAAACTACATAGTCCTTCTCGGACTCAGGCTGTATCAAGATCGGTGCTTGGGTCAAAGCTTCTTTTAATTTCTCAAAGGCTCTCTGTCTTGCATCTGTCCACTCAAACTGAACACTCTTCTGAAGTAACTGTGTCAATGGAGCGGCTAACTTAGAGAAACCATCCACAAATCTCCTATAATATCCAGCTAAGCCTAAGAAGCTACGTACTTCTGTCACGGACTTCGGTTGCTTCCACTCAACAATGGCTTCAATCTTCTTCGGATCAACTCTAATTCCATCGGCTGACACTACATGTCCCAAGAAGACTACTTCACGGATCCAAAACTCACACTTGCTGAGCTTTGCATACAACTGATGATCTAGCAAGGTCTTCAAAACAAGTCTCAAGTGTCGGTCATGGTCTTCTTCAGTTCGCGAGTACACCAAAATGTCATCAATAAATACAACTACAAACTGATCTAAATACTGATGGAAAATCCTGTTCATCATATCCATGAAAGCAGCCGGTGCATTAGTCAACCCAAATGGCATGACTAAGAACTCATAGTGACCATACCTAGTCCGAAAGGCCGTCTTCGGTACATCAACCTCTCTTACCTTTAGCTGGTAATAACCCGATCTCAAATCAATCTTCGAAAAGACCGATGCTCCTTTCAGTTGATCAAACAAATCATCAATCCTAGGCAACGGATATTTATTCTTCACTGTCAATTGATTCAACTGTCTGTAATCTATACACATTCTCATGCTTCCATCTTTCTTCTTCACAAACAAAACTGGCGCACCCCAAGGTGAAGAACTAGGTCGAATAAAACCTCTATCTGTCAATTCTTGCAACTGAGTCTTCAACTCTTTCAATTCTTTCGGTGCCATACGATACGGGGTAATCGAAACAGGAGCTGAATCGGAATAAGTCTCAATGCTGAACTCTACCTCTCTGTCCGGTGGTAACCCTGGCAATTCTTCTGGAAACACACTAGGAAAATCACATACAGTCCGAATGTCCTGAGGTCTAACCTCACTCATGTTAGGGTTCATCACATACGCTAGGTATGCTTCACACCCCAACTCAACTAATCTCTTAGTCTCTAACACTGAAACCACATTGGACAAGAACTTCACATTCTCACCCACAACCACAATCTCATAGTCATCTATAAGCTTCAAAGAAATCCGCTTAGTTTCAAAATCTATCCTAGCTCTATGCTCTGAGAGCCAGTCCATACCCAGAATCACATCAAAACCATAAAAAGGAAGCTCCAACATATCCACTGGAAACACATGTCCCTGAACCATCAACGGACACCTTCGGTACATCTTCCTAACTACTACCGTGTCCCCAAAAGAACTAGTGACACTAACTCCTACCTCTAACATCTCACAAGGCAATTTCAAATACTGTGCATGCTCACTCAATATGTAGGAATGTGTAGACCCAGAGTCAATCAAAGATAACAAACCCAAAGACTGTATCGAGAAGTTACCTGCAATCACATCAGTGTCCTGCTGATCCCCACGCTGAGCATAAACTCTGGCCTGTCCTCCGCCCTCCGGCTGGACTGCAACTACATGTGCTAAATTTCTCTGGCCATCATTTCTCGGCTGGAAATTACCTCTACCGCGCCCGCGGCCTCTCTGAAAATCATTAGCTCTAGCAGGAGCCTGAGTTGGTGCCTGTCCCACCAGATGTGGACAGTCACGCCTAATGTGGTCTCTAGCACCACAATTCCAACACGAATGGAAGTTCCCCCAACACTCACCGGTGTGGTTCCTCCCGCAGGTAGCACATGTGGGCAACTTCCCACCAGTTCTCTGACCCTGATGGCCCTTACCGTGGTTACCGCCACCACGCCTATGATCATACTGATGTCTGCGGTCCTGATGCCTTTTAGCATCTCCTCTATCAAAGTTGCTGGACCTCTTACCCGAACTAGATCCACCTGACCGCCTGGTCAAACTCAAGCTGTGCTCTAAGTCCTTGGCCCTCGCTACCAAGACATCAAAATCAGTATAATCCGAAGCTAGGGTATACGTCTTGATTTCTTCATTCAGTCCATAACGGAAACGGTTACAGCGTTCCACCTCAGTAGGAACAAGCTCAGGTGCATACTGACTCAATCTGACAAACCGGATCTCATAATCAGTAACGGACCTATTCCCCTGAAGCAAAGCCATAAACTCTCTCTTCCTCTCGTCGAGGTATCGCGGACCCAGATACTTCTTAAAGAAAGCTGTCTCAAAGAACTCCCAAGTAATCTCGGCCTCATCCATACCCGTAGTAATGGTGACCCACCAAGTGTAAGCATCACCCTGAAGCAAGGACTCAACACATCCCAACTTACGCTCACCAGTACACCCCATCTGAGCAAGAATACGGACAGTCTTCTCAAACCACAACTCTGATCTCTCTGGAGTAGACCCCCTAAACTCTTCAGCCCCAAGTCCCCGAAGTCTCTCTAAAGGTAATCCGGTGCCCTCACCCTGACGGTGTGCTGCTGCCTGACCCCCAGCTACGGCAGCCTGAAACGCCCCAGCTATCGCCTGAACCAACGGAGATAAATCTATTCCGGCCATTCCTTGACCACCTTGGCCACCTCGGCCTCCTTGAGGTCCCTCTCTATCGGCCCCAGCCTCGCCTCCTACTCCAGGTAGAGGAGGTGGTGGTGGTGGAGGTAATGGAGGAGCTCCAATTCCAACCACAGGCTCTCCCACTTGAGCCCCAACTCTCTGAGCATCTGCCCGTGATTCCTGTCGAACCATCCTAGGCCTCCCACGTCGTCTCATGATACAGCTAGCAAAGTAGTAACTACAACAAACAACAACAAACAGATAGGGATTACGTTAGCAAAAGCAAGGGTCCAACAGTGCTCAAGTATTCCTCTTTTAATTTTCTTTTAATTAAGTAATAGTAGCAATGGGCACTCGACTCAACATCAACACAACAATTCATGCTTCAATTCATCATACGGATAATCAAACAACGAGATCTCATGGCAAAACATATATCAGGCAATACAATTTCTTAACACATCAAGCTTACCTCTCTTACCTGCCCAAGGTCTCGGAAACCTTAAGCTCTGATGCCAACAAATGTAACCCCCGTAGCCCGGCCTAGACGGCTGACCCGAACTACGAAGATTACACGGGGAAAACCAAAGTCAACCCGAAAGTCAACCTTGATTAACGACCCTTTTTTTCTTTTTAAACTTGTCTAGATGCACATTAAACCTAGGCATACTCTTGAGATAAGCATACTCAAAAATCACAGCAATCGGAAAACAATAAGGGACTCAATTGAACAAAATACGAATTTAGGGACCAATTTGTAAATTCTGGAAATTAAGAGGACTTTACCAAATTTTAAGTTACCATTATAAAAATAGTCATGTTTCATGCCTCTCTGCCAAATTTCAACTCAAATTGACATCTCAAGCCCAATTTTTAAGCTTTAACTGCAGGGGGTATTGATACCCGTCAGGGGGGTATTGATACCCGTCCCCAGCGGTATCGATACCCTTAAAGGGGTATCGATACCCTTCCCCCAACGGTATCGATACCCTTAAAGTAGGTATCGATACTGAAATTGGCAGTAGCTTCATTCACTAAAAAGGTATCGATACCCTCCCGATGAGTATCGATACCCAAAGCCTGAATCACGAAGGGGTATCGATACCGTACTAAGGGTATCGATACCCCCTGCTACGAACTTGCAGGTTTGAGCTGATTTAAGGCACAAGGAGGCCCCTAAATCCCTCAAAAACCCCAACCAACATACTAACATCAATCCTAAGGCAAATCAAACATAAAAGCATGCTTTCACAAAGACCTAAAGGCACTAATCAACACGAGATGATGCACAATCATTCAAGTATTCCAACACATACTAAGCATTCATACTTAGCCTATCAGGCTTACAAACCCTAGTCAATCCAACATCAACACATAAAGAGAAAATCATACAAGCTCATGCCAAACACATAATTGCCCCATTACTAAACTACCACATTAATTACAAAACCATACTTGAGCAACAAAAACTTGGAATGCCCCTTCGCCTTGCTCCTTGCTAACACCACGCTAATGATCTGCATTGTTGAAAATGAGAGCGTAAGCTAAAAGCTTAGTGAGGATGCTCTAAAATCCAAAAACAACAACAATGCAGGGTTCAATCGTGTCATCCCTAAATCTCTCATACAACATGCTTAGGTATAAACAAGTCAACCTAGCTAGTCTTTCAAGAGTTATAATATGGCATCACACATCATATTAAACTCAACATCATAATCATCATATCATTTTCAAGGGTCATAATATGGAATCTCACATCATATTAAATTCGACCTCAAAATCATGAGAGAATAACATGTTCAAGAATCATAATATGGCATCTTACTTCATATTAAGTTCAACAACATAATTCTCATTTTGGCACCTAGTTATGACTCGAATACGCGGATAACATGTTGGAACGCATTTTCCAACATCAACCTTACCTCGGTGGGATTACACTCATCACCGGCCTTGCATGTGGAACGCATTTCCACATGCCCTACGGATGGGATTCCACTCATCACCACGTAGAATATATATAAATTTCCGGTGGAATATTACATCACCGTACTCCTCCTTGGTGCCTTAACGCCACCAAGGCCACGTACGTTTTGACTCAATTTGTGTGCACACTCATCCTAATGATCGATCATTGTACCCAAGCATACTAGTGCCAATATCTTTCATTACATCATATATCCACCCATTATATATCATGTTTATCATATATGCATATCAAGATACATACATATCAATCAATCCACATTTCACATGAACAAGTAGGCAATGACATATCATTTATCAATAGAAAATTTAAAGAGTTAAACTACCAATTTAACTCCCACCTAGGAATGGCCTACCAAGCTCATTCCCTCACATCCACTACACACTTGAACCAACTTCAAAACAATTTTTAAAGTTTTACTCACCACCCTTCCTTAGCAACTCAAACAAGCAAGCAAGCCTCCTAAATGCTCGGATTCGATCCCGATGCTTCTTCGGTGTTTCCTCTTGTTTCTAGCCAATCAAAACATAACCATTACTCATAATTCAATGCTAAATTTCAGTCACCACTCAAATCCATAAACACAAGCCACACTTCAAAAATTTCCAACTAAAACAATCACCAAATTTCTCATTTTCGTGCTCCTTTATTACCCAGCAGAAAACTATATTTTCAATCACCCAAATGACACCTAAATGGTCCCAAAACACTTTCCTAACATACATATACCATCAGCCCTTCAACCTAACTCTAAAACTCACCAAAATTCAAGTTTTAGACTAATCAAAAATGGCCATAAATACCCATTTCGGATTTTCACCTAAAATTTCTCATTTTAACATATTATGTGTATTTTAACATGATTAAACAAAGCCCCAACTCAATTTATCAAAACAAAATGAAAAACCCCTTAAAAATCCAAACTTTGATATAAACCCTAATTTTCAAAACTCTATAACTTTGAAATCTAAGACTATAGATAGATAGAGGATAAAGAGGAGATTAAGAAAACATAATTACCTTTCAAAAACCCCTTGAATTGATGAAGAAATCAAAGGGAATAGTAAAGGGGGTTTGAGAGAGTTTGAAGATGATATGCACGGTGGAGAAGAAAGAAAATGAGAAAGATGATAACTTAATAGGTGGTGTTTATTTTTATTTTGGTTTAATTACCAAAATGATCCCTCCCTTTCTTTCTAAACTCAATTTGCTCACATTAAGGTCAATTTGATTAAAATAAATTCTACCAACTCAGACCAACCAACCCGACTAACTCCTAACCCCAAAACACGGGTTTTACAGGAAGATTAATAAAATGGTCCCCTTAATTTCTCATTTTCTTGATAAAAAAAATCTCATTTTCTAAAAGCTTGTGTGTGCGCACTTGCGTGCGTGCGTGCAATTTTACTTTAAAACATTTTTAATTTTCGATTTGTAATTTCATATTTTTCGATCGGTAGCAAAAAAATTTGAAATAGGATGACATTACTTGATGTCTTCTTGTTTCATTATGATAAATTACATTTATTTGATGACGTTAATCTCAAATCTTATTGCAATAATTCTGAAAATGCTCTTAGGAAATATGTGTTATTTGATGTTGATAGAAATAAGTTATTTGTTAAGCTAAAATTACTTACAGAGCTGATTAACAAAAAAAACTTTGATGTTGTGAATCACCTTTAGTAAGGTTAGAGCTGGTTAAATCTTTGAACCGCTACTGTCTTGTAATCACCTTTAAACTATTAAAAATGGTTAACAAAACTAACAATCAGTTGGTTTAGTGGGATGAGGTACTAGATCCCTTAGTAAGGTTAGAGGTTCGAATTTTAATGTTGTGAATGAAAATAAAAACTAGAGTATAAGGGTCGTCCCTATAATGAACTTCCGCAAAATTCGATCTGGATTAGTCGGCAAATATAACAGAAACCAGTAGTTAAAAAAAATCGATTGACAAACTTCTTTAAACCTTCTATCTTACCTATATTCCCTTTTCATTCCATGCGAATAACATTGTTTTAACCGGATCATTAAAGAGAATAAATCAATTTATACCACTCAAATCACTTATTTAATTTAAAAATTGATTAACGAATTTAAATTGCTTGCAAGTTGAAACCATTTGTTTTCTTCTAATTGAAGAATCTCATCCGTTAATATAAAAATTCATGTCCGAAGGTAACATCCGAACAAAAATAGATGGAGAGGGTGTTAGAGACAATCATACTCACTCAAAATTTCATATTTCTATATAGTTTAAGTTTTTTTTTTTGTATTTTCTATTTATAATTTTATTTAACACATGTTAAATCTGCCTATTTTCTCGTTTCTTAACTATTTGATTAAAAATAAACTCTCTGGAGACGCACATTGGCGGGACTAATGGCCTATGAGAATTTTTCGATTCTTGACTGTTTTTGACGAAATTTCTCGTTTCTTGCAATATTCTTCTGAATTCTTGAAGTTTTCCTGTATTTCGCTGCGAATGTCTATTGATTGAAAGAAATTGTTCGTGGGCGGTGATGAGCAAACTCTAAAATTTTTCTCATTCAATTCTACAGACGATTCGATTCTTGTTGTCCCAGCCCCTGAGGTTTTTGATGAAGGCATATCTTAGTGGCGTCGTGCATTGGTTGGGCAATTTATTGGGGCTGCCCCTAATTTCAGTGCGTTGAAGAAGATTGTTGATGTGCTATGGGGAAAGAACCCCTTGGTTAAGGTGAGTCTTGCTAGCCCTAGCTTATATGTCTTCTCTTTTGCTAATAATATTACGCGTGATTGGGTATTAGAGAATATACCCTGGCATATACAACATAAGCCTCTGGTGTTTAGAAAGTGGGAGCCAAATCTCAAAAAAATGAATTTTAATTTGACTCGTATGCCTGTTTGAATTCAATTACACAATGTGCCTTTAGAATTGTACTCTAGGAAGGGGCTCAGCTATATTTCAAGTGTTGTTGGCAATCCTTTGTATATGGATTCGATCATTGCATCTAAAGAGAGACTGGAATTTTTCAAAGTATGTGTTGAAATAGGAGTTAGAGTTAAAATTCCTAAAACTATTTCTGTGCAATTGAAAGATAAATCCATCATTGTGGTGAGTGTTATCGTACCGTGGATGCCTTCTAGTTACTCCAATTGTAGATTTTTTGGTCATAACAATAAGAAGTGTTCTGAAAGAGCCATCAAAGAGGTTAAAGAATGGCGAGTCAAAGTCTTGTACCTGATAATTTACAAATAGTTGCAGAAGGGGCTTTTACTTCTAATGCTGGCAATGTTCTTGTATCTGTTGTGGATATTGCCCAGCCTAGTGTGTCTATGCTTATTGAGGATTCTATTGCTGATGAACTTAAACCTATTCAAGGTGATTTTGAAATTGTGGATGCTGAAGTTACGAATACTGTTGTGAATTATGCTGTTAAAATTGTGGATACTGTAAATTCTAGGTGTAAGCAGAACATTTTTGTTGAGCCAATTCTGGAAGAATTTCCTCCCTTGCAAGTAGGGGTGGGCAAAAATACCTGACCCGGTTGACCTGACCCGACGACCCGAACTTAAAAATACCGGGTAATTCTCTAAAAAAATTACCTGACCGGACCGAGTACCCGACCCGAGAATTTTTTCGGGACACGGGCCGGGATTTTTAAGTTACCGGGTACCCGACCCGGCCCGATAATATTTAATATATATTTTTTATATTTTCAATTATATTTTTATTTTAAGTTTCTTAATATTTTTACCCTAAAACTAAATTTAAATCCCTAAATTCTATTTTATGTTTGTATTATATACTTTTAAGTTTTAAGTTTAATTTTTTTTAAAAATATTTTTGTGTTTAATATGTGATTTTTTTTAAATTTTAGAATTAAAAAAAATAGGCGGGTACCCGGTACCCGGTACCGATTACCGGGGTACTCGGGTGTTTCGGGTACCCGAATGAGATGGGCGAGAACACGGGCAGAAGGTTGAGGTACTCGGATGAACTGGCTACCCGAAAAACCGGGTACCCGAAATTTAGGTACCCGACAATTCCCACCCTTACTTGCAGGCATCAAATCAAAAGAAAAAAGAAAAAAGAAAGGGCACTAAAGGGGAGAATGCTAAACATGTTTATGCTGGTTCTAAAAACATATTTGACAAATTTAGTAGTCTTGATAGTGATGAACTTAAAATTGAGCTTGAGGGCAGAAAGCCTAGAGTGGTTTTATTGAGAGTGGCAAATCTCTTGTAAGAGATGAAGACTAAAAAGAAGGGTGTCTTGGAGAAGAACAAGGGCCAGGGTGCACTTCAGAGTGTTGTGGATGTTCAAACAGTTAGTACTTCTCTAAATGTTGTCTTATGACTGTTCTCTTTTAGAATATAAGAGGATTTAACAATTCTCTTAAGCAAAAGAAGGTGCTACAGAAGGCTTGTCAGCTTGATGTTGATGTTTTGTGTTTAATGGAAACAAGGGTGAGGGAGCAAAATGCTTCAGATATTTTTTCAAAGTACACTGATAGTTGGCGTATTTGCTCCAATTATAATTCAATTGCTAATGGCAGAATTTTGATATTCTGAAAAAAAAAAGAATTGAATTTTTCTATCATTTCTTCTAGTGATCAAACTATTGTCATCTCAGGGTCCTTGGAGGGCAAGCAGGTGTGCATCACTCTCGTGTATAGAAGTAACGATAGCATCTGTAAAAAGTGTTTATGGCAACTGTTGAGTGTGCAAAAGTTCTATATTTTACCCCTTATTTAACCCATATTTCTACTGCATTCAAGCATAATTCATTGCATTTAGGTAAAGTTTCACATATACATTACATTTAGATAAAATGGCACAGTTGCTACTGATTTTGGCTACTTTTGCAGGTAGCTGCTGTGGCAGACTCAGGACAACGAAGGAGCAGAGCTGAAACACATGAATGAAGTCGAGAAGGAGGACGCTGCCGTGGCCTCTTCCGCGGCAGCCAATGACGACAGCAATGGTGAAGGGAAAAGTGAAGTGGAGCTCGACAGATAGAGGAATTTAAGCCGGTCTGTCGTGGACCACTCCTATATTTTTCTGAGCCCTAGATCAGAATGAAGACCAAGCCCAAAGTTCAAGGAAGAAACCCAAAGCAAGAAAAGAGGACGAATTAAAGGCATATGCTCAGGAGATTTAGTCTTTAATTGAGTTGTAATTTAATTTAAACTTGTACTCTTACCTTATTAGAAAACTTGAACCCAAGGCCTATATAAAGGCATGTAATTCGACCTAGGGAAGAATATCTTATTCTCTAGCCGTCTTCCCTAAAACCCTAGTCGTTTCCCCCTTCTCATCATGTTCTAAACTTCCCCTAGGGCTAATGGTTGATTCTGTAAAATAGTTGCAAGGATTGTATTGTTTTTAGGAATTTTCTGTTTAATAAAATAAACTTCAAGTTTGCTTATTCTGGTTTTAACATCTTACAAGAGTATCGGGAGAGCATTGTGAGATTATTCATTTACTTAATATCGGGAGAGTTAAGTATACGAAAGGAATAAATGCGGGTTATCCAGTTTATGGTTGAACTATCTCGGACCTAGGGATAGGACGAGGTTAAGTGGCTAAGGAAGAATTCAACAACATCAGTGTTCATCCTTCGATTCATGCCGGGAGGTATCATTCAAGACGTGTGCATCGACAGTACTTGGACCTAGGGATATGACAAGTCACAACAGGGATTCTTGCCAAGCTTGAAGTACAGAGTTGTGTGATCGCTGCCGCGACGACAACAGACTGCTGCCGCGATAGGTGTTGCCGCGACAGGGACGACGACAGAACATGGATTCTTATACAGTGCAACACCTGCACTACCAAGCAGATCAATACCGGCCTATTTCTTAACATTGAAAACTCTGTTATTTTATATTCAGTATTCTTTAACATTCTTCTACAATCAATTAAATTCTATTCTTTCTCTGTTGTGCAGTAATCCAAGGATAAAGCTATTTCCAGTCCCTGTGGATTCGACATCCGATACTCCGTGTATCACTTTACTACTTGCGTCGTGTACACTTGTACTCTATTGCGATAGACTTATAACACCCCTCACCCCGGATTAGGGGCAAGGAGCGTTATATTAACTTATAACAGATTCGGATTAGGCAGCGAAAGGGTTTACCATTTTCGTGTAATATTTTTTTTATTTCCTTTCGAATACAATCATATAAATTAGCTATCTCAAATTCATTCACTAACCATGTATATTCAGCTATACATTTTATCATACAAAGGTTTCTGATTATAATTCTATTGGTATCTAGGTGGGCTCATATAATTCATTTATCTATCTTATACTTTTAAACAACTAATTGAATTACATGTACCATTCGAATAGTGTATACATTTCAAATCTACATACTCAATTTCAATTGTATTAATTCTACTCCATTCGAATGCTTACAATTCAATTTCTTTCCAATTCGATTTCCATGTACAATCTCTAATCCTACCGATTTAATCATTCGATTGTACCTTAATCCTTTTCAATTCGATTTTCATGTTAGCCTATAAATACGAATCAATTCATAGTGCTAACCGATTCATACATCATTCATATAATAATATCCGAATATAACATCCATAGAGTTTTGGTTTCCCTTTTTACAAAATACTACCCGGGGTAACTATAACGGCCAAACCTATAGGTTGCCTATACAAAAGAAATTCAACAAAAAGAATCAAGCCCCAAACATATACTTGGGCGATCTATACCCCAAAATATGTACCCCTTAATTACATGCCAAAATGAAGGGAAACGTCTTGTAAAGTTTATACATAACTAAAGTAATAGTTCATAAACATCACCATTAAACTGAATTGAACTAACATGCAGACCGCTAGGCCACCCAACATAAGCACGACAAAGATAGGAAATGGCATACTTAATCTTCGTGTAAGGAGATAACGAGTGGAGGATCAACAAGCTAGAACCTGAAATTTTGGGAAGGAAGGAAGGTTTCGAGTGGTAAGTACTTCTCGTACTTAGTGAGGAAACCTTAATCTAATCAATTTCCATTAATTTCTAATGATCACACATTAGATTTCACTTTGCAATTTATTTCAATTCATTCGAATGGTTCAATTAAACAACCAAATTCACAATCAATGGGTCACATTATCAAACATTCGGAATGAACACCAAGGGAGGAGTCGTCGGAACATTCGATCGAATTAGGGTTTTGCGAAAGCAAGGATTTACATTGTTCATCCGCAATTTATCCGAACAAATTCATTGGCAGGGATTATGGCAAGTGTTTGATCGCCACAGACTGGTCTTAGATGTTTTTATCCCTGCAAAGAGGCTGAGATCGGGAGAGCGTTTTGGGTTTGTAAGGATGGGAACACGGACGGAGGCACAGCGGGTGCGAGATCGACTTGACAGCCGATGGATTTATGGAGCGAGGATGTCAGTGTTATTTGCACAAGATAATCCACAATTAAGTAGAGGACTCAAGGTTTCGACGAAAGAAAAGTTGAAAGGAGGTACAAAGGCGGATTCAGGGCGATATAAGCAGATAGTGGATAAGCGCAACCCTACAAATGCTTCGACGTCAAACCAGAGTGTTGACAGGGAATGACAAGGGCGAGGGAGATTCCAACATAGAGTGATTAACGGAGAGTTGGATAACGACAAGTGGAATACTTTACAGAATTGCGCCGTGGGTTGGAGTCGACAGCAAAAGGGATTGGCCTCCATCGCCAAAGAATTACATGAAGAAGGGGTACGCGACATGACAATTATGCGTTTAACAGGATCACGAATATTGTTGTTGTTTCAATCTAAGGAAATCAAGACCTCGATATTACAATCCGGAATTTTACTGAAATGGTTTTCCAGTGTGCAAGATTGGGTACTGGAACTAGAAAGGGGAAGTAGAAGAGCGTGGATTTCAGTAAGGGGAATACCGATCCACGCATGGTCGACGACTTCGTTTAGGCGAGTGGGGGAATTATGGGGCCGAATTATTAAGTACGAGACTTCTATCACGGATCCACATTCTTGCGAAAGAGGTGAACTCTTAATTGAAACGGAACAATTGGAGTGGATTGAAGAGTACATCGATTTCAAGGTGGGAACGGAGACCTACAAAGTCCGTATAGTGGAATTTGAGCCAATGAGCGAGGAATCGACATGCCCATGCTGCAAGGAGGTGTCCGAGTCGTCCGAACTAGGTGAGTCGGATGCGGAGAAAAAAGAGAGTGCGTTGCGGGAAGGAGTACATGGGGACAATGCGTATCGTGAATATGGGGAACAGGATCTCGAGAACAATAGTGGGGGAAAGGTCGTTGGACACAAGTCTGACCCCGGAAAAAATCACAGGGAGGAGGGGGCACTTTGCAGCGAATCGACAGGAGCACAACATAGTAATTCAAAGGACTGGATATCCGATGAGGATGTGGGCGTGGTGAATAGGGCAGCTGACTGTGAAGGGGACAAGGAGGGGCTTCACACCAATATTTGTTTTTTCGATTGTCCGATACAAGCTGGAGCTGGGGGAGAGTGGGATAGTATGCATCGGGTGGAGGTAGAAGTAGTTGAGGACGGTATTAATTATCAGAATTTAAAAAGCAGGAGGTAGCGTTTGATCGGGATTCGAAGACTAAGGGAGAGTTAGAAGGGAATTTTGCTAGTGAGACTTCTGAGCTTATCCGATACAATTTACCAACAAATCAAAGTGTTGAACAAACTTTAGGCAGTGAAGTTTTGAAAGAAGCAAGAGAAACGGTGAATTTGTGCAATTTGTTGGGGGCAAGTACAATTGGAAACGAAGAAGGCGTGGTGCGAGACATTGCCGAGATATTAAATCGGAAGGCGCTGGGGTTATAGGTTGTGGGGATGAAGATGCTGTCTTGGAACATTCGGGGTATGGGGTCGAGTTCGAAATGTAGGGCGGTCAAGAATTTGGTAAGACAACATCACGGAGAGATGGCGTTCATACAAGAAACCAAATTAGAAGTAGTGTCGGATCAGAACATACGGAGGGTTTGGCCATCCGATTCGTATGAATTTTTGTTCTCGGCGGCGAACGGGCGGTCCGGAGGTTTGTTAGTAATATGGGAATCCACTCGCTTTCGGTTGGAGGAAGCTGAGGTTCAACAAAATGTGATAGTTTTGTGGGGTAGATGGATCATGGAAGATTGGTTCAGCGGATTGATTAATGTGTACGCTCCATGTACGGAAGAGGGACAAAGAGGTGTGTGGGAGTTCATTCGGATGGTGGTGGATCGAAGGGAGGTGCCGTGGTGCATAGCTGGTGATTTTAATACCATGGTGGCTAAGGAAGAAAGCCGCGGCTGTTCAGAAACAACGAGAGGTATGTTCGAATTTGTGAATTTTATTGAGGATGTTGGCGTGGTGGATGTAAAGTTGATAGGAAAGAAATTCACTTGGTTTGGTCCGGGAAACAAATGTAGCCGTCTGGATCGTTTTATGGTGAGTGGGGATTGGGTGCAAAGGTTTCCTAGTTTAATACAATGTAACCTGCCGAAAGGGGTTTCGGACCACGCACCGGTGAAACTGGTGAATGAAGCTGTGAACTGGGGACCGCGTCCTTTTCGATTTCTGAATTGTTGGTTAGACAAAAAAGTTTATCGACAAGATATGGAACATGAGTGGGGAAAGTTAAGTTTGGGTTCTGCTTCTTTGATTGATAAATTGGATGGGATGCGTAAGTTCTTACGGGAGTGGAATAGACAGTCGTTTGGTAGTGTTGATCAAAAGATAGAGGCGCTAACGAATTTGCTAGAGGATTTGGACAGCCGGATGGGTGTAGAGTGTTTGTCAGCTGAGGAATTAGGGGAGAGGCGGAAAATGCAGTCGGATCTTTGGCAATTATGTCGATTACGCGAGTCGATATGACGACAAAAATCAAGAGCTATTTGGTTACAGGTTGGTGATCAGAATACTAAATATTTTCAAAGGGCGGCTGCGATGAGAGGTATGAAAAATAACATTGTGGGATTGTGGGTGAAGGGTAGATGGATTTCGAAGCCGGGTAAGCTGAAGCGCGCGGTCGTAGAGGTATTTAGAGAACATTTTTCACAAAAATTGCAACAAGGGTCGTTTAGTACAAATCTTAATTTTCAGCAGCTGAACGATAATCAAAGGGAGGGGCTGGAAGTATGTTTTTCGGAGGAGGAGATAAGGTTGGCGGTGTGGGATTGTGATGGGAGTAAGGCACCGGGGCTGGACGGTTTCACATTGGAATTTTATCGGAAGTGTTGGACGTTTGTCAAGGCAGATTTAATGGTGTTATTTCAGAATTTCTACAATACAAGTCAATTACTGAAGGGTACGAATCATGCCTTTATCGTTTTAATTCCGAAGAAGGAAGGTGCGTGTGAAATAGGAGAGTTTCGGCCGATTTGTCTCATAAATTCGGTGTACAAAATCGTTGCTAAAGTTCTGGCAAATCGTTTTCAACATGTGGCAAGTCATTTGATTGGGGATACGCAAACGACTTTTGTTAAAGGTCGACAAATCATAGATGGGGTACTCTTGGTCAATGAGGTTGTGCATTCCTTGAAAAAGGCAAATGATGGTGCTGGGGGTGTACTATTTAAGCTTGATTTCGCGAAGGCATATGATTGCCTAAATTGGGAGTACTTAGATCGTATTTTGGAGAGTATGGGATGTGGCGTGAAATGGAGGAAGTGGATTCGAACATGTATTGGCACGGCTAGGTTGGCGGTTTTGATAAATAGGAGAGCTACGAGATTTTTTCCGATGAAGAGGGGGGTGCGACAAGGGGACCCGTTGTCACCTTTATTGTTTGTGGTTGTGGCCGAGGCGTTTCATCGGTTAATGGAAGAAGCAATCTCGAAAGGAATCATTAGTGGGATTCAAGTGGCACCTAATTTTCGTATCTCCCATTTACAATTTGCGGACGATACGTTAATTTTTCTAAATGAGCTAGTAGAGGAAGCGAGACATCTGAAACGGATTCTGATAGGTTTCCAGTATGCATCGGGGTTACACATCAATTTTGTCAAGTCTTGTGTTTATGCGATAGGTATGGACAACGCCCAAGTGAATGAGATTGCAACACTTCTTGGGTGTGGGAAGGGGGATTTACCGTTCATCTACCTAGGCTTGCCTATCGGAGCAAATCCGCGATCTATTTCTATGTGGGAACCTGTGATTAAGCGAATTAGGTGCAAGTTGGCGGGGTGGAAGAAGAATTCGCTTTCTTTCGCTGCAAGATTGGTGTTGGTAAACTCGGTGCTGTCTTCCTTACCTTTATATTATATGTGTGTTTTTGCTGCCCCGAAATCGGTTATTGCTCGAATTGATAAGATTAGAAGGGCTTTTTTATGGGGTGATGTGGAATTAAAAAGAAAAATGAGTCGGGTAAATTGGGCACGTGTGTGTCGGCCTAAGCGCTTAGGGGAATTGGGAGTTGTTGACTTGCATCTATGCAATACATCTTTATTGGCGAAATGGGCATGGCGTTACGCGAAAGAAAATCAATCCCACTGGAGGAATTTGATAGTGGCAAAATATGGGGAACAAGTGTTATCTTGGCGTTTTAATGGGGAGCGAACAAATAAAATGTCGACGGTTTGGAAACAAATTGTATCGACACAGGAGGATGAGAGGGTGAGCCAGTACATGGCGATACATTGTTTCAAGTGGTTGGTAGGGAATGGTACACGGATTTTGTTTTGGTTTGACGTGTGGTGTATGGACAGGCCTTTGCGGATGGTGTTTCCGCGGCTGTTTCGCGTGGCAATTAGGAAACATGCCACGGTCGCTGAGTATGCGCGCAGGGGCAGTTTTGATCACGGGGAATGGCATGATATGTTCGCGCGCGAGCTGCGAGAGTTCGAGCAGCAAATGGTGACAACTTTGGTGCTTGTTATTCGGGGTTGGGGCCTTTGTGAGGGGCGGGAGGATCAACTAATTTGGTGTCCGAATAAGCGCGGAAAGTTTTCGACGAAGGATTTGATGCATCTTTTGACGTTTGATGGAATGGAGGAGGGCAATTTGGAGGGATTTATGGTGTGGAATATAGAAGCACCTCCCAAGGTGCAATGTTTTTTGTGGTTCACATTACTACAAAGGCTGCCAACTATTTGTTTTTTGCGAGATAGGGGGGTGACGTTGCAATCTATGTCCGAGGTGTGTGTTTGGTGCGGAGGGGGCGAGGATGAAATTTCTCACATTTTATTATGGTGCCCGGTAATTAAGGGGATTTGGGATAGTGTTTTGAGGTGGTGGAAATTGTCTTTTGTGTGGCCTAAATTGGTACCTGAGATGCTTGTACAGTGTTATGAGGGGGTCTTTGTTGGATTTCATCGTAAATGGTGGGTGACATGTTGCGCGGCCGTTTTATGGTCAGTTTGGCTTGCTCGGAACGAGTTAATTTTTAGACAAAAAAGGTTGACGCGTGAAGAGATTATTTTTCTTATTAAACTAAGATCGTATCATTGGTTGAAGGCGATGCATGAAGGAATTGTCTTGGATGAGGCGGTATGGTGGCAGGAGCCGTGGGAGTGTGTTCCTTCGACGGTTAGGAGAGTGCAGCGGCCTGTTGTAACCCCCTAGACCCGCCTATGCGTTACAACGGATCCTAGGAAGTCACATTATGGTCACAAGAGCGACCCACAGTAAAAATACACATAAAAACATTTTTTTTGAACACTTATTAAGTTGTAAAACCAACTTCTGTTTAAAATATCATTTCGGGATGTTATTTTAACACATAATGAAAACTTCATAAAATATTTTACAGACACTGTCATAAAACAATACATGACATACATGCCCACTAACTATACAGTACCGTACTCCAAAAGCAACGCCGAGAGAACTCCGTACACTGATGTCAAACGCTATACCATGATATATTCCTTTAACCTGCGATGGTAAAAACAACGTGAGCTTGGAAAAGCTCAGTAATACAGTACTACCAAAAGATGCTATAAGCTCATGCAAATATATGGTAGGCATAACATTTTCAGGATGTTCCACGTAGTAACAGTCTCCAATTCTGTTCTACTATTTCGAGGTAGCATCATACTCGAGAATAACGATACTTGCTCTTTATTCACACATCGAGAATTAGACAATAATTATATAGGCTAGCAACATATGAGGTAGGAATCAGAGAGTTTGGTGCCTAGTGTGTTCCAACGGTGCAACATTAATGCATGAAAAATAATAATGCAGCAAACCTTTTTATTTCAAATACATTGTTTCAAGTAGTAGTAAAGTTCATTTTTTTTATTCTTTATTTACCCTCCAACCATACTCCAGTATTTAGTTTCCCCAGTGCGGTATCATGTACATGCATTAACCCAAGCCCATTGGGCGTGGGTACCATCCTAAGTATATACCTTAGAATACGGGCGACCCTTGCCGAAGTATAGGAACCGAAAACGGGCGGACCTAGCCGAAGCATAGGACCGAAAACGGGCGGACCTGGCCGAAGCCTAGAATCCGAAAACGGGCGGACCTGGCCGAAGCCTAGAATCCGAAAACGGGCGGACTTGGCCGAAGCCTAGAATCCGAAAATGGGCGGACCTGGCCGAAGCCTAGAATCCGAAAACGGGCGGACTTACCAGCTTGATCAGGGCTGAGCCGTTAGCAACTTCATATCATTTCCCAAGTACCCCGGTGAATTAGATCATCAATAGTTCATTAATCAATAACCGTATTTTTAGTAACACATTATCCATATAGCATGTTTGTCATATCGGGTGCATAAACATATATCAACAATGCAGTACGGTCATGTTTAATTATAAAACATGTCATGCTCATGTGAATTCAAGTATTCTATCATGTGCACGTGATCGGTATTATAACATGTGAATCAGTATGCAAAAACAGTCGTGTAGCACACATGGAACACACTAGGTGGAATAGTTTATTTCCTTGGAGATACTTGTCATTTACGGAGGAGAACACATTAAACTTTTGATCATTTAACGGGTTTCTGGAACGAGGCCCCTATTCAAATATGGGTTTGTACTAACGTTTCAAACTAGATATTCGGGAGATAATACATCAAGATTTTTGAGAGTTTAAGCATATCATGAGTGATTTACTCATTTAAGCCTACAAGGGCATTATAGACATTTTATCACTCAAGGGCATTTTGGTAATTTATACCAACAAGGCATAAACAACGGCTCGGAAAATTTTAGTTGTTCATCGGGTTTCCAACCAAGCATTCGGAGGTTTCTATGTCCAGACCTCTCACGATATCAGATACATTCAGGGCTATTTTGATCACTGTGGCCAATGAGGGCATTTTGGTCATTTAATTATTATAGAGGACTTCGTAACTTAGCCCAATCATGAGGAAATTCTGATTTACAATATTTAAGATTTCCAGAAGTTTGTCGAGCCTCCAAAACCATTCGAACTAACAAATTCCAACCTTGCAGTACTAACCAAACCTTCTGATGCATCTAACTGAATCGTATATCTGAACGGTTGCTTTCATATTTCACCACAAGATTTGCCACAGAGTAGTCAACTATTATCCTGTGCGGAGAAACTTCCAACCTTACATTAATATCAGGAGTGATTGACATACCAGAGTTATGCTTCAAGCCTTAGGGGCATTTTAGTCATTTTCAACTTTATTAGCATTTCTAGAATTTTATCAGATGTAATTTACTTATTCCAATCATGGGGGTATTTCGGTCATTTCGATGTTCGAGATATCCATCATTACTGTCAATTGGACCATTTGTAGTATTTCAATCATTAAGTACTCGTGGGTGTTTCAGCCATTCAGGAAATTCCGTTACCTCCAACCACTTCATTCCTTTCAGAACTCAATGGTTTATCCATCATTCCAATTAATTGCAAACCTCGATGTCCTAGAATACTTTATCCCTTTTTGTCAATACGATCATTCCGATTAATTTAACCATAATAGTATTTCCAGTACTTTTAGTCATTTCCGTCAATTCAGTATTTTGAGTCGTTTAATCAATTTAGAGGTACGAATAGTTTCTCGTAAATATATATTCAGGGATTCATTCTAAATTCAAGTAAATCTAACACCTTACAATCTCGATGGTTTAAATCTTGTTACCATAACTTTCCAAGTAGCTCGAGGATTTTAGATGAATCGTGTTGTTCTATCATATCCAGTGTAGATTTCCATATCGCTCCCAATTTTAAGGGTATTTTAGTCATTCTCATACATTAAGGGCATTTTCGTAATTTCATAACCAAGTATCTTTAGCTTTTACTCATTTGACATTAATAATCGGTTTTGGAGATTAGCTGCCTCATTTCTTAATTTATTGAACTCCAGATCCTTACATTTGTTAACTTCCTCGTTCGAGCATTTCGATCTTATCTAGGTTATCATACTCGATTTCATATCTGATTTGACTTAAACAGGTTAACCGCACTCTTTATCATATTCATGCATGCATTAACTGAATATCAACATGTTCATAGAGCATAATAGAGGTAGTAGTGTATTACCTTTAATACTTGCTATATCGGTCGACCATGATACCCCGTTCGATCACTCTCGAACCCGAATGCGACGTCCTCAACATCCCGAATACAAGGAACTTTGAATACCTTCAATCGCACAAATTTCCAATTTCAGTCCTTATTCACATTGCTCATAATTAATTATTAAAATACAAAGCAGAATCGAGTTCAAGGTCCAATTCAGAGGCTTTCAGGTTAAAATTTCATGAAACGAGCTTCAAAATCGGACTCAGGACGTCGAAAAACATAAAATAGGGCTTTTCTGAAAAAGTTGACTTTTTGGTCAACGGTCAAAGTCAACGCTGACGTCAGCAGGTCAACGTTGACGTCAACAGTCAACGGTCAACGGGGAAAGAGTCAACACTGACGTCATGCTGACGTCACTGGTTGACTGAGTTGACTCACTGTGTTGACCGGGTTGACTCACTGGGTTGACTCGGGCGAGTTGACTCACTGAGTTAACTTGGACGAGTTGACTCACTGGGTTGACTCGGTCAACGGGTCAAACTCGGGTCGAGTTCGGGTCAACGGGTCAGGTACGGGTTGGGTCGGGTACGGGTCTTGGTTTTCTACTAGGCTGGGCCGGTTTAGGCTGGACCGGTTCAGGTGGGCTGGCCGGTTCAATGGCCACCGTCCAAGGCTGCCGGAAATCGCCCCGGACGGCGCGTGAAGCCCACGCGCGGTCCTAACTTGTCGGAATCGGACCGGAAAACACCCAAAACAATCCACAATTCATCCTTAAACTTGAAAATCTTGAATTTTCACCGGAAACATTACTGAAACTTACCAAATCGGAATTTAACCCCTTTAATCGACGAACCTCCGATGAGGCCTCAAACGGCGACGGTCAAGCGATCCCCGTCAGGGTTTTGTTTGCTGCAACTTGAAGATCACGACGGCGGCAACCACTCCCCGAACCGGTGCCTACGGTGGCCGGAAACGACGAGGAACAGAGCCTCGAAAACCCCTAGGTTCGACGAACCTTTAACCTTTAATTCCCGACGACATGAACGGCGGCTGAGCGAGTGGTTAGAGGGGTTTTGGTCGGGGCTCGACGGGGAATCCAGCGGTGGTGGCGGTGAACGCCACGGAGCGGCGGTGCGGCAACTAGGGCGGTGGTCGGGCTTGGGTTGTTAAAACGTCTTAGGAGGAGAAAACAATCAGATTTCTCTGGATATTTCCAGATCCAATATGAGGCATTAATTATGGATGGGGTTTGGTTCTATTTTATTTATTTTCATTATACCCCTTCAAAAATAGCTTAACATTAAATCATGGTAGATTTTCAACATGGATAGCCATAGCCCTGATGGCTAAGGCATGGGTTTATGATTCCAAGGGTCAAGGGTTCAAACCCTACAACCCACAATTATTTATTTTCTTTTCTCTTTTCTTTCTTTCTCCCCTTTTCTTTTTAATCATATTTTAATATGGGTGTTACAATTCTCCCCCTCTTAAAAGAAATTTCGTCCTCAAAATTTACCAGGGTCGAAGAAATGCAAAAGTTGCTCTTTCATCCCTTCTCGCACTAAAACCAATCCATCAGAGTATCCTTATTTCTCGGGACTTTGAGGCGATCATAGATTAATCTGGTAGTGTCCTCAGTCACTCAGACTGTCTCTGGACCAAAAGTCACCCCATCGTACATCTTAGACCAACGAATCAGTATATAATAACTGAATCCATACGAACTTTGTGTGGTGCCAAAGAAACACTTGTTTTATAACCTTTATAATAAATGGTCTCTGTCATGGATAAGAAACTTCTCCCGGTACCACAAAAGTTAATCATACAACCCGACAGCATCTCTTCTAAAAAAAAAATTACTCTACTAGATTGACCATTGATTTATGAATGAAGAACTATATCTGGAATCCATACAGGTACTCAAAGGCCTCAAGAGAGCCCTCCGAAATCATTATGTTAACCTCAAATTTCATTTAGAGTCGATAAATAGCAGAACACTATGCCACTCTTTTTTTATAAGGTATTTCTTCAAGACGATCAAACATAACTAAAGTTTTAAACGGATGTCACATACCTTCAGCGTAATACTCAATAATCATTTGCTTCGTGCATAACAGAGTCACCGCACAATCTATACTTTCACCAATCTCACAAACACCTCTCTTTTAAATTCGTAATACTTTTATTCGATTTTCAGCAAAATATTCCCAACATAAACATTATCATCGAATAACCTTACGTGAAATCATACATCGGTTACCTTGCATAATCAAGCATTTATTCTAATTCTATTTCAGATCTTCTTCTTTTTCATGCATTAACCATATCAGGTTCTTTATCCAAATTCAAATCCATCACGTTAATCCAATTCATAGACGAATGTTACAAACATTCTTTGCTAGTACAGATTGAGCTATAATGGAAAGAATGATTAGGTACACTTATTGCATGAAAGGGTTCAACATCAGAGTCTCGGCACTGAGGAGTACGGTTATGATCTAGGGGCATACACAGACCAAACATCCTATGACAGACGATCGGCCGATCTACCCAGACTGACGCAACTCTAAGCTCTGATACCACTAAATGTAACCCCCTAGACCCGCCTATGCGTTACAACGGATCCTAGGAAGTCACATTAGGGTCACAAGAGCGACCCACAGTAAAAATACACATAAAAACATTTTTTTGAACACTTATTAAGTTGTAAAACCAACTTCTGTTTAAAATATCATTTCGGGATGTTATTTTAACACATAATAAAAACTTCATAAAATATTTTACAGACACTGTCATAAAACAATACATGACATACATGCCCACTAACTATACAGTACCATACTCCAAAAGCAACGCCGAGAGAACTCCGTACACTGATGTCAAACGCTATACCATGATATATTCCTTTAACCTGCGATGGTAAAAACAACGTGAGCTTGGAAAAGCTCAGTAATACAATACTACCAAAAGATGCTATAAGCTCATGCAAATATATGGTAGGCATAACATTTTCAGGATGTTCCACGTAGTAACAGTCTCCAATTCCGTTCTACTATTTCGAGGTAGCATCATACTCGAGAATAACGATACTTGCTCTTTATTCATACATCGAGAATTAGACGATAATTATATAGGCTAGCAACATATGAGGTAGGAATCAGAGAGTTTGGTGCCTAGTGTGTTCCAACGGTGCAACATTAATGCATGAAAAATAATAATGCAGCAAACCTTTTTATTTCAAATACATTGTTTCAAGTAGTAGTAAAGTTCATTTTTTTATTCTTTATTTACCCTCCAACCATACTCCAGTATTTAGTTTCCCCAGTGCGGTATCCTGTACAGGCATTAACCCAAGCCCATTGGGCGTGGGTACCATCCTAAGGATATACCTTAGAATACGGGCGGCCCTTGCCGAAGCATAGGAACCGAAAACGGGCGGACCTAGCCGAAGCATAGGACCGAAAACGGGCGGACCTGGCCGAAGCCTAGAATCCGAAAACGGGCGGACTTGGCCGAAGCCTAGAATCCGAAAACGGGCGGACTTACCAGCTTGATCAGGGCTGAGCCGTTAGCAACTTCATATCATTTCCCAAGTACCCCGGTGAATTAGATCATCAATAGTTCATTAATCAATAACCGTATTTTTAGTAACACATTATCCATATAGCATGTTTGTTATATCGGGTGCATAAACATATATCAACAATGCAGTACGGTCATGTTTAATTATAAAACATGTCATGCTCATGTGAATTCAAGTATTCTATCATGTGCACGTGATCGATATTATAACATGTGAATCAGTATGCAAAAACAATCGTGTAGCACACATGGAACACACTAGGTGGAATAGTTTATTTCCTTGGAGATACTTGTCATTTACGGAGGAGAACACATTAAACTTTTGATCATTTAACGGGTTTCTGGAACGAGGCCCCTATTCAAATAGGGGTTTGTACTAACGGTTCAAACTAGATATTCGGGAGATAATACATCAAGATTTTTGAGAGTTTAAGCATATCATGAGTGATTTACTCATTTCATCCTATAAGGGCATTATAGACATTTTATCACTTAAGGGCATTTTGGTAATTTATACCAACAAGGCATAAACAACGGCTCGAAAAATTTTAGTTGTTCATCGGGTTTCCAGCCAAGCATTCGGAGGTTTCTATGTCCAGACCTCTCACGATATCAGATACATTCAGGGCTATTTTGATCACTTTGGCCAATGAGGGCATTTTGGTCATTTAATTATTATAGAGGACTTCGTAACTTAGCCCAATCATGAGGAAATTCTGATTTACAATATTTAAGATTTCCAGAAGTTTGTCGAGCCTCCAAAACCATTCGAACTAACAAATTCCAACCTTGCAGTACTAACCAAACCTTCTGATGCATCCAACTGAATCGTATATCTGAACGGTTGCTTTCATATTTCACCACAAGATTTGCCACAGAGTAGTCAACTATTATCCTGTGCGGAGAAACTTCCAACCTTACATTAATATCAGGAGAGATTGACATACCAGAGTTATGCTTCAAGCCTTAGGGGCATTTTAGTCATTTTCAACTTTATTAGCATTTCCAGAATTTTATCAGATGTAATTTACTTATTCCAATCATGGGGGTATTTCGGTCATTTCGATGTTCGAGATATCCATCATTACTGTCAATTGGACCATTTGTAGTATTTCAATCATTAAGTACTCGTGGGTGTTTCAGCCATTCAAGAAATTCTGGTACCTCCAACCACTTCATTCCTTTCAGAACTCAAGGGTTTATCCATCATTCCAATTAATTGCAAACCTCGATGTCCTAGAATACTTTATCCCATTTTGTCAATACGATCATTCCGATTAATTTAACCATAATAGTATTTCCAGTACTTTTAGTCATTTCCGTCAATTCAGTATTTTGAGTCGTTTAATCAATTTAGAGGTACGAATAGTTTCTCGTAAATATATATTCAGGGATTCATTCTAAATTCAAGGAAATCTAACACCTTACAATCTCGGTGGTTTAAATCTTGTTACCATAACTTTCCAAGTAGCTCGAGGATTTTAGATGAATCATGTTGTTCTATCATATCCAGTGTAGATTTCCATATCGCTCCCAATTCTAAGGGTATTTTAGTCATTCTCATACATTAAGGGCATTTTCGTAATTTCATAACCAAGTATCTTTAGCTTTTACTCATTTGACATTAATAATCGGTTTTGGAGATTAGCTGCCTCATTTCTTAATTTATTGAACTCCAGATCCTTACATTTGTTAACTTCCTCGTTCGAGCATTTCGATCTTATCTAGGTTATCATACTCGATTTCATATCTGATTTGACTTAAACAGGTTAACCGCACTCTTTATCATATTCATGCATGCATTAACTGAATATCAACATGTTCATAGAGCATAATAGAGGTAGTAGTGTATTACCTTTAATACTTGCTATATCGGTCGACCATGATACCCCGTTCGATCACTCTCGAACCCGAATGCGACGTCCTCAACATCCCAAATACAAGGAACTTTGAATACCTTCAATCGCACAAATTTCCAATTTCAGTCCTTATTCACATTGCTCATAATTAATTATTAAAATACAAAGCAGACTCGAGTTCAAGGTCCAATTCAGAGGCTTTCGGGTTAGAATCTCACGAAACGAGCTTCAAAATCGGACTTAGGACGTCGAAAAACATAAAATAGGGCTTTTCTGAAAAAGTTGACTTTTTGGTCAACGATCAAAGTCAACGCTGACATCAGCAGGTCAACACTGACGTCAGCAGTCAACGGTCAACGGGGACAGAGTCAACACTGACGTCATGCTGACGTCACTGGTTGACTGAGTTGACTCACTGTGTTGACCGGGTTGACTCACTGGGTTGACTCGGGCGAGTTGACTCACTGAGTTAACTCGGACGAGTTGACTCACTGGGTTGACTCGGTCAACGGGTCAAACTCGGGTCGGGTTCGGGTCAACGGGTCAGGTACGGGTTGGGTCGGGTACGGGTCTTGGTTTTCTACTGGGCTGGGCCGGTTTAGGCTGGACCGGTTCAGGTGGGCCGGCCGGTTCAATGGCCACCGTCCAGGGCTGCCGGAAATCGCCCCGGACGGCGCGTGAAGCCCACGCGCGGCCCTAACTTGTCGAAATCGGACCGGAAAACACCCAAAACAATCCACAATTCATCCTTAAACTTGAAAATCTTGAATTTTCACCGGAAACATTACTAAAACTTACCAAATCGGAATTTAACCCCTTTAATCGACGAACCTCCGATGAGGCCTCAAACGGCGATGGTCAAGCGATCCCCGACAGGGTTTTGTTCGCTGCAACTTGAAGATCACGACAGCGGCAACCACTCCCCGAACCGGTGCCTACGGTGGCCGGAAACGACGAGGAACAGAGCCTCGAAAACCCCTAGGTTCGACGAACCTTTAACCTTCAATTCCCGACGACATGAACGGCGGCTGAGCGAGTGGTTAGAGGGGTTTTCGTCGGGGCTCGACGGGGAAGCCAGCGGTGGTGGCGGTGAACGCCACGGAGCGGCGGTGCGGCAACTAGGGCGGTGGTCGGGCTTGGGTTGTTAAAACGTCTTAGGAGGAGAAAACAATCAGATTTCTCTGGATATTTCCAGATCCAATATGAGGCATTAATTATGGATGGGGTTTGGTTCTATTTTATTTATTTTCATTATACCCCTTCAAAAATAGCTTAACATTAAATCATGGTAAATTTTCAACATGGATAGCCATAGCCCTGATGGCTAAGGCATGGGTTTATGATTCCAAGGGTTAAGGGTTCAAACCCTACAACCCACAATTATTTATTTTCTTTTCTCCTTTCTTTCTTTCTCCCCTTTTCTTTTTAATCATATTTTAATATGGGTGTTACACCTGTTGTGTCATGGATTCCACCGGCAAGGGGAACGTTGAAATTCAACGTAGATGGGGCAGCGAGGGGTAAGCCTGGTGCTGCGGGTTGCGGAGGGGTGCTGCAGGATGAACATGGTGTGATTTTGGCAATGTTTGCAGGGCCTTTGGGCGTGATGGACTCAAATATGGCTGAGGTGTGCGCAATAGTGGCGGCGATTGATTTTTTGATTGAATTAAAGCCTAATGCTCTGTCGATAATTATAGAATCGGATTCGAAAGTAGCGTTGGCATGGGTGGAGCAGCGGGAAGAGAGGCCATGTAAAATGTGGTCTTGGTTTCGCGCGATTGACGATGCTTGTCTGCTAATGTCGAATATATGTTTTGCACATGTATTACGTGAGGGAAATGGTGTGGCCGATATGTTGGCTAAAGGGGGTGTGGATCAAGGGAGGTGGTTGCGAGTTGGGGGTAGAAGTTTGTAGGAGGGTCTGGGGGAGGTCGAGGATTAGGAGAGGGTGCGTGGGAGGGCTGGTTGCTATAGGAGAGGGGTGGCGTGCTTAGGAGCTAGGAGGCTGTCTTGGGGGTGTGTAGCAGTTCCCGTATGCCCCAGTTGTGGTGTCGCATTTGAACTACATTCCAACATGGATGGGTTGCAATTTGACGTTCAGGGTGTGGGTTGCGGCAGTGCGAAAGGGACTGAGGGAAGGTCTTTGTTTTGTTTTTCGGGTGTATTTACACTTTAGTGTTGTTTTCGTTTGCGCTCGCATATACACGTCATACTCTTTTCCTCCATTTAGGATGTAGGGAGGTTTTTAATGAGGCGCGTGTACATGCATTTTGTATGATTTTCCGTCAATAAAATCATACATTTTCGATCAAAAAAAACATTATCAAACATTCGAATTATATGCATAGCAAGGCAATTTAATTCCATTCGAATACAAGCAATTTCATACCAGGCATAACATTGATATTTCATAAAAATCATGAATCCAAAATCAATCTATTAATTTATCAAATATCATGCTCAAATTGCATAACATATCAAATACGACAAATCATGATAACATTAGTATCATAATCGAACTATTCGAGTCTTTCAATGACTATATATATTTCAATTGCATTCTAATTTAACATGCAATTCAAATCAAATCACCCAATTCGAAGTCATAATGTTCAATTCAAATCAATTTCTTAAATTTCACAATTTCAATCAACGACAATTTCAACTATCAACCAGCAGTAAACTGTAGCAGAGAATCGAATAATTCCTTAATTTGTAAGTGACGTACTACCATCCAATTCAATGAATTAAACCAACAAAAATCAGAATTTCAATATCGCTTTTCAGTACTTTAATTTCTTATTAAAATCGATTAGCAATGCCTTGGATAGTAGAGTAAGCTAGGTAATCAAGTCACATATAACTGAAGTGTGAATCAAATTCACCATGTAATAGGTACCACGTACCCCCAAATCGTATCATCGTATAACATATCATAATGTCCGCAAACATTAAGCAAGAAGGTACACTTACGTACCACAATATCGAGTAAACTAACGTATCGATTTTCTTATCGAGCTCAAGACTCTAGGCTAGCCGTACTACCTGGACAGACTGTACACACCAAGGGCTTCGCTTATCAATCTTTAATTTAATCATATACTTATTCGATCAGATTTTCAGAATTTCTTAATTAATCCTTTCGATTAATTTCTTATAATTTCGTTTCCAATGACATGTTATCACATATGATCATATAATAATTTACAAGCTCAATTCACATATTTTCAGATCAGCATTCGTACAATTCTAACTCATATCATATAATTCAGACTCTCATTTCATAGTTCAATACTCAATTGAACTTATCTAACACATTCTTATCATGTAAGATTATTATTTTCTCACAGACCATATCGCAATATCATTAATTCACCAAGCAATCAATATCAATATCAAATTTCGATATTCAACATTACAAATTCATCCAAATCAGTCCAATAAACTACAAATTAGATTCGAAATCAATCATAGCGATTATCAAGTTTAATTTCAAGCACATAGGTCATAAAATCACATAACACATGCACAAATCCGAATTCCTTTATTCCTTCTTCCCTTAACATTTACCAACCTTAATTTAGTCCAATTTCGTGCTCAAATTATATACTAACAGCAATTTAAAGGTAGTTGAGACTCTAATCTAAACTCTAAGAGTGTTTCACTCACAGTTCGCTAAGCTAGTTCTGGATTCGAACGCCTTTTGCTCGATCCGCAGCCTTTCCGGGTACAGTCTCTTACTCAATTCTTTCACTTCTAGGATCTAAGGCATTTAAGTCAAACAATAGGAAATTTTTCAGAATTCATTTCATAAATTTCAAGGCTGAATTTTATCTTTTATTTCGATTCAGTCCCTATATTATTATGGTTCGACATGGCCAATTCTATTTTCACTAATTCCCTCAATTTAGTGCTTAGACTTCCAAATTGATCACTAAATTATGAGAATTACAATTTCCACAGATTGTTAATCAATTACCACCTTTCCTTTTTATCCAATTTTACAAATTTAATATCTTACATGTTCTTAAATTTTCTCCTCTTCGTTTACACACAGTTTTGAACACCAAACTTAATCCGTTTCTCATTTCTAGTACACAACTCCAAAACGATCACCGTTTGTTTCTAAATTCAATTAATATGCCCAATTTCATCATATTAAAAATTCAGCTCAAAACTCCCAACAGATTATTTTCTACAAATTTCCAAAGTTCAATGTCCATCTAAGAACAGTGCAGGACAGTTTTGCATGCTGTTCGAAATGAGTTTGCATATTTTACTAAAATGATCAAAACTCAGATTTATAATTTCTCTACCACTTTAGACATGTCAAAGTAGATCATATAAAAAATTCACCATGAAATTCCCACTAATTAATTTTCTATAATTTTCTAAAGTTGCATGTTCTTATAACTATCAAATCTGTCCAATTTAGCTCTTGCATGTTCATAAGCTTCTATCATTTGAAAATTTCTTAGAGTTTCTTATAAACTTAGAATTTCCAGCAGCATAACATTTAGTACCATCCCTTTCATGATTTTCTAAGAACATTAAAACCATTGATCTATTAGAAATTTTACCATATTCGAACTAAAGAGGGAGTGAGCTACTTACTTTCAACTTTTCTTTGAATTTTCTAAGAAGATTTCAATGCCATGCAAGACTTTCTTCTTCTTCACCGAAACTCTCAAGCTTTCTCTCTCAATTTTTATGTTTGTATTGTGTGTGAAATGGAAAATGGCAACTTAGTTGGTATGGTTTGGTGTAGCCGACTAAGGAAAGAAAAGAGGGAGAGAGAGGAGACAAATTTAATGGGATATGACTACTATGTCATATCTCAACTAATTCCCCTTATTATCATCTTTTAATTATACCACTTAACTATATAAAGTCTTAATAATCCTATCATTCCATGTTAATTCAAGGATTAATTTATAAATTTTTGACTTTGGCATGCAAACCTCATGTTTTCTTTCTTGTTCGGTTTGGTCACTAGACACAATGACCGAATTCCTCTTGGACATTTCGTTTAAATTCAATTTGGTCCATATTGAACCTATTTCCAAATTCAATAATTTAGGAAATTAATCTAATAAGTCATTTAATTATTTAATTAAACCTCTAATCTTCTAGGCTAATTTTTGGGATGTTACAAGACTATTTTACACGCAACAAATTTTTGGCGCCGTTGCCGGGGACTGGCAACATATCTTTACCCTTACCTTTACTGCACTTTCTTTTTAATTTTTTTTTGTTTTTATTTGGACTGTTCACCCTGTGCTTTTCACAAGGTTTTTTGTTTGCTTATGCGCAGATGAAGACGAGGCAAAGAACCTGAGTACAACTAGATCCTGAAATCGAACGCTCGTGTAAACTCAGGAACCGAGTCCGTCTTTTGATAGCTAGAAACGATTATCTTGAGGAACAGTTAGAAGCAATGCATAACGAGAGGAACAACCAAAGGAATCCCGAAGATCCTATCGTGGATGAAGGAAACGGACAGCCTGCCGCTGTCGTGGCCGCACGACGGTCCTGCCGTGAATACATGATCAACGATCATGTGGAACTAGAGACCACCCTGCCAGACGTGGAAGTTGAAAATTTCGAGCTGAAACCTGTGATGTTCAGCATGATCAATTCCGCTGGCCAATTTAGTGGTGCTGCTACAGAGGATGCTCGAGAACATCTGAAAACATTCCAAGAAATCTGTGGATCGTTTAGATTACCAGGAGTAAATCCGGAGATATTGAGGCTCCGGTTATTTCCTCACTGAGGGACAGAGCGAAAACTTGGTGGAATAAACTAACGCCAGGTTCAATACGAACTTGGGCGGATCTCACTCGTGAATTTTTATCTTGTTTTAATCCTTCCCATTTATTTGAGCGATTACGTAATGAAATTGCTACTTTTCAACAGGAAGATGACGAGCCAATGCACGAGGCATGAAACAGGTTTACCACTCTTCTGAGGAATTGCCCAATGCATGGATTCCCCGTTTGGAATCAAGTCATCAAATTCTACAATGCTGCCAACAGACACACCCGGATGAGAATAGATTCAGCAGCAAATGGATTGTTGTTGGACAAAGATCCAGACGAAGCCATGGTAGTATTGAAAAATCTAGCAAAGAACAAAGAGCAATTTCCCACAGTGAGGAGAGGTAAACGAGTGCTAGCTGTGAAGGACTATGAGGCCGATAATTCCCTAAAGACACAGGTTGCGTACCTCACAAAGGCAGTAGAAAATTTTCTAAAGAAAGATTCAAAACCTGTCTACTTTGCAGAAGAGGTATGTGAAACTTGCAGTGGGAATCACATTTTGGAAGACTGGCCATTGCAGCTAGAGGAAGGGATGTATATTGAAAACTTTAATAAGCAAAGAAATTACGACTCCAACAATTACAATCCCAACTGGAGGAAAGACCCCAAGTTCTCCTAGAGTAACCCAAACAATGCAATGAATCCTCAAGTGCAGAACACCCAAAACCAGGGGGCACCCAGAATCCTGACACGGCAGCAAGTACAACAGCAGCCGCAAAAGCAGTCGCACCTAGTATACTGGAGCAGACTTTGGCCACTTTCATGTCACAGACAGGAGCTTACATGGCAAACATGGATCACTTCGTCAAGAAGACTGAGTCATTCATAGATAAAACAGAGATGAGAATGACTAACCATGAGGCTACACTGAAATCACTGGAAACACAAATGGGCCAGGTTTCCCAGCATATTAAGCCAAGGCAGAATGGAGGATTCCCTAGTGATACTGAGGTCACTAGACAACCCACACATGAGCAGTGTAAGGTAATTACAACTAGAAGTGGGAAACAACTGCGAGGGCCGGAGACGAAAGCCAAACCAATTAAGGAACCAGCCCTAGAAACACCTGCCGCGAACACTGCCCCGGCAGAAGAGGAGAAACCTGCTGCCACCACACCTGTCACGGCAGCAGAAGGGACAGAGGAGAAAGACAAAGATTCTGAAAAACCTAAGCCTCCTCAGATCCGAATACCATGGGAGGGACGAATTGAAGATTAACGTCCCCACCTCCTTTTCCACAGCGGTTACAAAAGCAGAAACATGAGTACCAGCTCAAAAAGACCTATGACATTTTTAAGCAGGTTCACATCAACATACCGCTGTTAGATGCCATCAAGCAGATGCCCGATTATGTGAAATTTCTCAAGGATGCTATGTCGAAAAAATCCAGACTTGGGGAATTCAAAACGGTAAAAATGACAGAGGGATGCATGACTATCTTGCACATGCATCCACCCCAGAAGAAGAAGGATCCTGGGAGCTTCGTCATACCATGCATAATTGGTGATAAATTCGTGGGTAAGGCACTTTATGATCTGGGTGCTAGTATTAATTTAATGCCAAAATCTGTATTTTAGAAATTAGGTATTGGATGAGCACGGCCCACGACAGTCATACTGCAGCTGGCAGACCGCTCTTACGTACAACCAGAAGGGAATATCAAAGATATTCTGGTAAGAGTGGATAAGTTCATATTTCCTGCTGACTTTCTTGTTTTAGACTGTGAAGCAGATGAGAACGCACCAATCATCCTGGGGCGACCCTTCCTAGCCACAGGCAGATCACTGATTGATCTAGAGAAGGGAGAACTTACAATGAGAGTAAATGATCAAGTGATAAAGCTCAATATTCTCCAAGCGATCAAACATGCTGATGCAGAAGAAGAATGCAAAGCTATCACTGAAGTAATCTTTGACCAACCCTGCATCAGGTCAAGCTGCCATGACATCAAGTTTGGTCACTGCCACAACAGCCATCTGGAAGACTGTCACGGCAGCAACGACGACAGCAACTTCTCCGATACTGACATATCCGACACTGAAGATCAGGAGGAGGTAAATTGGATAGGTAATCGTCCAGGTAAGTTATTTGAGCCCTTAAATTATACCTCGAATGAACACATAATCCAAAAGCCTTCAACTGTAGAACCACATGTTTTAGACCTTAAGCCCCTGTCAGGGCAGCTTAAATATGTTTTCCTTGGATTAAATGATACGTTGCCCGTAATCATCTCTTTCAAGTTAATGCAGGAACATGAACAACAGTTGATAGGGATGCTGCAGCAGCACAAAAGGCTATTGGATGGACGATAGCTGACATCCAAGGCATCAGTCTGGCACTACGTATGCACAAAATTCTCCTAGAGGATGATCATAAGCCGACCATCGATGCCCAGAGACGCTTAAATGACGCTATACGAGAAGTGGTGAGAAAATAAATTATCAAATGGCTTGACGCTGGGATAATTTATGCCATCTCGAATAGTAAGTGGGTGAGCCTGGTGCAGTGTGTACCTAAAAGGGGAGGAATAACCGTGGTGACCAATGAAGAGAACGAATTAATCCCAACCAGGACTGTGACCGGTTGGAGGGTTTGTATGGATTACCGGAAGCTTAACAAAGCTACCCGAAAAGACCATTTTCCCCTACCTTTTATTGATCAAATGCTTGATAGATTAGCGGGGAAACCTTATTATTTTTTTCTTGATGGTTACTCAGGTTATAACCAGATAGCGATCGCACCGGAAGATCAAGAGAAAACGACTTTCACTTGCCCATACGGCACTTATGCTTTCCGGAGAATGCCATTTGGCCTATGCAATGCACCAGTAACCTTCCAAAGGTGTATGATGGCGATATTTTCTGACATGGTGGAGGACTTCCTGGAAATATTCATGGACGATTTTTCCGTCTTTGGAGATAGTTTTGAAGGCTGTTTAGGCAACCTACAGAAGATGCTCGAAAGATGCGAGAAAGAAAACTTGGTATTAAACTGGGAAAATGTCACTTCATGGTGGATGAGGGGATAGTCCTAGGCCACAAGGTAAGCTGCCGCGACATAGAGGTCGACAGAGCAAAGATAGAAGTGATTTAAAAGCTGCCGCCACCCACCACAGTCAAGGGAATTTGGAGATTCTTAGGGCATGCTGGGTTTTATCGAAGGTTTATTGCAAATTTTTCAAAGATAACCAAGCCTTTATGCCACCTACTAGAACAAAATCGTCCCTTTGACTTCAATACTGAATGTACTGAGGCATTCAGAGTCCTGAAAGAAAAGCTGGTAACAGCCCCGATTGTACAGCCACCAGACTGGAGTTTGCCATTTGAAATTATGTGTGATGCCAGTGACTATGCTGTAGGGGCAGTACTTGGGCAGAGGAAGGAAAAGCTGTTCCACGTAATTTATTACGCCAGCAAAACCCTAAACGATGCCCAAGTAAATTACACCACAACAGAAAAGGAACTATTAGCAGTGGTGTTCTCGATTGACAAGTTCCGTTCATACATACTTGGGACGAAGGTGGTGGTCCATACCGACCACTCAGCACTGAAGTATCTGTTCGCTAAAAAAGACGCAAAACCTAGGCTGATACGTTGGATTCTGTTACTGTAAGAGTTCGACATTGAAATCAAGGATAAAAAGGGGACAAAGAACCAAGTTGCAGACCACTTGTTAAGATTAGAGATGGGAAAAAACCTACCGACAGACAAGACTCACATACTGGAGACTTTCCCTGACGAGCAGCTTTTCGTTGCCACAAGCACTGCCGCGACAGCCATGGCAGCAGGTAAGTTTTCTGAACTTCCTTGGTACACTGATTTTGTAAATTACATTGTTAGCGGAGTACTCCCTCCTGAATTAAATTACCAAGCAAGGAAGAGGTTCCAAAATGATGCAAAACATTATTATTGCGACGAACCTCTTCTTTTCAAACTCTGTGCAGATCAAATTATTAGGATGTGTATACCACAGGAAGAGCAGGAAGCTGCTCTTCACCACTGTCATGCTTCACCTTATGGAGGACACTTGGGTGGAAACAAAACCGCTGCCAAGGTTTTGCAATCTGATTTTTATTGGCCCTCATTGTTCAAGGATGGCCAAGCATTCTACAAAAGCTGTGACAAGTGTCAACGGACTGGGAACATCTCAAGAAGACATGAGATGCCACTGCAAAACATCTTAGAAGTCGAAATCTTTAATGTATGAGGAATCGATTTCATGGGACCATTCCCAGCATAATGTGGGAATCTATATATCCTACTGGCAGTGGATTATGTATCCAAATGGGTTGAAGCGATCGCCACACAGAAAAACGATGCCAAGACTGTTCAGAGATTTCTGCACAAAAACATTTTCTCCAGGTTTGGCATACCCAAGGTGATCATCAGTGATGAAGGGAGACATTTCGACAATAGGGTAATCGCTGCTGCCTTAAGAAAATATGGCGTAAAGCACCAGATTGCAATAGCATATCACCCTCAGACCAATGGATAGGCCGAAATATCCAACAAGGAAGTAAAGAACATTCTTGAGAAGATGGTTAAACCTACTCGAAAGGACTGGTCCTTACACCTCAATGATGCACTCTGGGCCTATAGAACATCATTCAAGACACCATTGGGAATGTCACCCTACAGGCTGATATATGGAAAAACATGCCATTTACCTGTTGAGATAGAGCACGGAGCTTACTGGGCTATCAAGGCAGTAAACATGGACTTAGATAAGGCAGGGCAGAAGAGGCTACTTGACTTGAACAAAATTGAAGAAATTCGAGCAATGGCCTACGACAATGCAAGGATTTACAAGGACAAAACAAAGAGGTGGCATGACAAGAAGTTGCTGCCACGACAGTTCTGCCCAGGGCAGCTTGTGTTGTTATTTAACTCTAGGTTGAAACTTTTCCCAGGAAAGCTTAAATCTAGATGGTCCGGCCCATTCCAAGTTGTGCAGGTTTTTCCTCATGGTGCCATCACGATCAAATCCTTAAAAGACGGGCACCAATTTAAAGTCAACGGACAGAGACTAAAGCATTATCAGGGGACTGAAGCCCCAAGGATGTAGGAAGTGGTTACTTTAGGAGATGCCCCTCAAGGCATCCCTAATTTAACTTAATTGTATTTTTATTTTTAATTATGTATTTTATTTATTATGAAATTAGAATTATTTTATTTTTATGAACTAAATTTTTATTTTAATTATTTTAGGAAATAAGGAAAACAAGGAGAGGAGAAGAAGTAAATCAGCCCACCATTTCCACAACAGCCCAAAAAGCCGAAAGGAGGAATCTGTCGTCATAGCATGTCGACAGCTGTCGTGACAGACGCGGAAAATACAACTTGTCACCACACTGTCGCGGCAGACACGCAAACGCGTAACAGACGCGCAGTAGACACGAAAACGCGTCAGAAACCGCGTAACAGCTGGCCCCGTTATTCGCGCCTGCCGTTACAGCTCCAACGGGCAGAAAACCATTCATCTATATAAACCCCATTAACTATTCATTTTTCACTTCACTTTTACTCTCTCAACTTGCTTTCTCTCTAGATCTCAAATTTCTTTTTATCTTCCACAGCCTTGCAACTATGACTACCAGACAGACTCGTCGAAGTGCTGCCTCTAGCTCTGTCGCAGCAGCAAGCACGCCCAGCCACAATGCTATCCCAGACCGCTTCGCCTCAATCGACTCTGCCAGCAGATATTACCGCTCTTTCCAAAAGAGGGAGATGTGGGAAGAAAGAGGGTTCCTTTACACTAAACGCACAGAAGACCTCGGGCGGGCTCGAACCGTTCATAGCACGAAAAATCAAGGCCCTCAAATGGCAGATGTTTGCTGCCCAGCCCGAAAAGATGAATGTCACGTTGGTCCGGGAATTTTACGCTGCTGTCGACAGCAAGGATACGAAGACCGTGAAAGTACGAGGTAAAGAAGTTACTTTCGAGCCTGCCCACACCAATACCCTCTATGGTCTCTATGTCAGCAAAAGGGAGAACGGACACAAGAGGTTCGTAGAAAGTCTATCGTCGGCAGACTATGATGTTGTGATGGCAGAAGTAACTGAGGATGGGACAGAGTGGAATACAGACCCCAAGCATCGGTGGACGGTAAAGCGCACTCAACTCACTCCCGAGGCTAAACTTTGGAACCACTTCGTCAAGAAGAGGATAATGCATTCTTCCCATAACAGCACGGTCGACCGACCCATGTTAGCTCTTGTTCATTCAATTTTAAATGAGAGACCCATAAATGTCAGCCGTTATATACGAGAGGGAATTTTGGAGTGTGCCCTTCGACCATCGGGACCCCTTGTCTTCCTGTACCTCATCACCGAGCTTTGTCGAGGCCAAAACATTCCAGAAATCCCCGAAGATTTCAAAGTCCGAGGGAAGGGATGGACAGAGCGCAACATTTTCAGCTTAATGGAACTGAAGGCAACCACACCTCTCTTCTTTTTCAACCCGTCTGCCGCCGCAGAGGAGCCGGTAGAGCCCACTCAGCCAGAATCTGTTGCAGCAGAGGAGCAGCAGCCAACAGCGGTAGACTCATCCACTCAAATTCTGGCCACACTGAAGAAAATGGAGGAACGTCAACTTGGTCTGATGAGTTTCGTCAGAGACTTCACGGCAGCCACGGTACATTTCATTCAAAACAATTTAAATTTTGCAAATGTACAATTTCCTGCTTTCTCAGAGCAATACTTTACTGCCCCTACACCTGCCCATACTCCTACTCCTGCTGCCACACCAAGAACACCATATGCTGCATCTACTCCAACGCCAGCTGCGACAGCTGAAGGCGGCAGCCACACTACCACTGCCTCTGCCAGAGGTGAGAAACGAAAGGAGCCGCTGCCAGAACTCGATGACGACTACTTCGCAGGGTTCTCATCATCCTCTATTTGGCAAGAATCTGATAGGGAGCCCTCTGTCGCTAGAAACCTTTCCAAGGAGTTCACTCCTATGAAAAGGCAGAAGCCTAACCAAGTTGGTGAATGATCATCGGGCAAGGGAAAGTCTGCCCGCAGCCGCAGCAGAAGCAGCAACGAATCAGATGAGGTACAAGTGCTGGAAAAGCCACCCCAGATCTCACCCACTCGTATCCAGCCCCCACGGGAAGCCAAGAAGAAGACTGCCTCCACCTCTACTAGCACTCTGCCAGCACCTGCCATGAAGTACTCTGCCCGTCGGCAGCTACAAATCAGCAGCAGCAGCGATGACAGCTCAACAAATTAAGTTTCTATCTTTAATTGATGTCTTGCTGTTTTATTATTATTGTGATGTATTTTGTTTTTATTTTCATCTTTGTCATCATGCATTGAGGGCAATGCAACCCTTGAGTTTGGGGGTGGCATCCCTCCAATAATGAAGTGTCTTTTAGGTTTTAAAATTGTGTCTAAGTGTTAATTAATTAAGTTTATTTTTACTAAAAAAATGGCTTAAGTCTTTGAACTGAACTTACCTGCCGCGACATACTCTGTTGTGGCAGTGCCTTTAGGACATTTTTAAGAACAGTTTAGAGCCTTGCTATAGTTCTGATCTTTAAACACCCTTTGTGACTCTTATACTGTCTAGATTTCTCTTAGTAAACTAGAATAGGAAAAGCTTAAACACTTGAGTTGCCCCTAGAGGTGCCTAACACTGGCTCTAGGAAAAGAAGTTAAGAAAAGTTAGACTCAATACACCTAGAGGTGCCCAAAACCGACTCTAGGAAGTTAGCTAGAGGTGCCCGAAACATGCTCTAGTCAAACTTAAAGTAAGAAAAGAAAACCGAGTCTAAGGGAAAAAAACTAAAGGAGCCTAAGAATTGCCTCCAAGAAAATGAAAGCTGGCATAAAAATTCAAGTGAGTGGCTTAGGTATTCTAGTGATCCAAGGGAGTCTAGGCATATAATTGTTCACAAAACATGTACACACTACACGAGATATATAGCATGGTTCTGAATAAATCCAGAAGTGTCCGACAAGGTGTTGTCCATGATAGGGTATGTGAGGTAGGTAATGAAAAGTTCACTGATTTAAGCCAAACAAAATTTTTTAGTTAGGTCACATTTGCTTGAGGGCAAGCAAAAACTTGAGTTTGAGGGTGTGTTGAGTGTGTAAAATTTCTATATTTTACCCCTTATTTAACCCATATTTCTGCTGCATTCAAGCATAATTCATTGCATTTAGGTAAAGTTTCGCATATACATCACATTTAGATAAAATGACACAGTTGCTACTGATTTTGGCTACTTTTGCAGGTAGCTGCTGTGGCAGACTCAGGACAACGAAGGAGCAGAGCTGGAACACATGAATGAATTCGAGAAGGAGGACGCTGCCGTGGCCTCTTCCGCGGCACCCAATGACGCAGCAAGAATACTTGAACCCAAAGCAAGAAAAGAGGACGGATTAAAGGCATTTGCTCAGGAGATTTAGTCTTTAGTTGAGTTGTACTTTAATTTAAACTTGTACTCTTACCTTATTAGAAAACTTGAACCCAAGGCCTATATAAAGGCACGTAATTCGACCTAGGGAAGGATATCTTATTCTCTAGCCGTATTCCCCAAAACCCTAGTCGTTTTCCCCCTTCTCATCATGTTCTAAACTTCCCCTAGGGCTAAGGGTTGATTCTGTAAAGTAGTTGCAAGGATTTTACTGTTTTTAGGAATCTTCTTTTCAATAAAATAAACTTCAAGTTTGCATATTCTGGTTTTAACATCTTACAAGAGTATCGGGAGAGCATTGTGAGATTATTCATTTACTTAATATCGAGAGAGTTAAGTATACGAAATGAATAAGTACGGGTTCTCCAGTTTATGGTTGAACTATCTCGGACCTAGGGATAGGACGAGGTTAAGTGGATAAGGAAGAATTCAACAACATCAGTGTTCATCCTTCGATTCACGCCGGGAGGTATCATCCAAGACGTGTGCATCGACAGTACTTGGACCTAGGGATAGGACAAGTCACAGCAGGGATTCTTGCCAAGCTTGAAGTACAGAGTTGTGTGATCGCCGCCGCGAAGAAAATAGACCGCTGTCACGACAGGTGCTGCCGCGACAAAGACGACGATAGAACAAGGATTCTTATATAGTGCAACACCTGCACTACCAAGCAGATTAATACCGGCCTATTTCTTAACCCTGAAAACTCTGTTATTTTATATTCAGTATTCTTCAACATTCTTCAACAATCAATTAAATTCTCTTCTTTCTCTCTTGTGCAGCAATCCAAGGATAAAGCTATTTCCAGTCCCTGTGGATTCGACATCCGATACTTTGTGTATCATTTTACTACTTGCGTCGTGTACACTTGCACTCTATTGCGATAGACTATTTTACACGTAATGTTGCAAGTGTACATTTACACTTGCACTCTGTACTACTTGCGTCGTGTACACTTGCACTCTATTGCGATAGACTATTTTACACGCGTGTAAATGTACACTTGCAACATTGCGTGTAAAATAGTCTATCGCAATAGAGTGCAAGTGTACACAACGCAAGTAGTAAAGTGATACACAAAGTATCGGATGTCGAATCCACAGGGACTGGAAATAGCTTTATCCTTGGATTGCTGCACAAGAGAGAAAGAAGAGAATTTAATTGGTTGTGGAAGAATGTTGAAGAATACTGAATATAAAATAACGTAGTTTTCAGGGTTAAGAAATAGGCCGATATTGATCTGCTTGGTAGTGCAGATGTTGCACTGTATAAGAATCCCTGTTCTGTCGATGTCCTTGTCGCGGCAGTACCTGTCGCGACATCGGTCTGTTGTCGTCGCGGCGACGATCACACAACTCTGTACTTCAAGCTTGGCAAGAATCCCTGCTGTGACTTGTCCTATCCCTAGGTCCAAGTACTGTCGATGCACACGTCTTGGATGATACCTCCCGGCGTGAACCGAAGGATGAACACCGATGTTGTTGAATTCTTTCCTTAGCCACTTAACCTCGTCCTATCCCTAGGTCTGAGATAGTTCAACCATACTGGAAAACCCGCACTTATTCCTTTCGTATACTTAACTCTCCCGATATTAAGTAAATGAATAATGTCACAATGCTCTCCCGATACTCTTGTAAGATGTTAAAACCAGAATAAGCAAACTTGAAGTTTATTTTATTGAACAGAAGATTCCTAAAAATAGTACAATCCTTGCAACTACTTTACAGAATCAACCCTTAGCCCTAGGGGAAGTTTAGAACATGATGAGAAGGGGGAAACGACTAGGGTTTTGGGGAAGACGACTAGGGGAAGACACTTCATTACTGGAGGGATGCCACCCCAAACTCAAGGGTTGCATTGCCCTCAATGCATGATGACAAAGATGAAAATAAAAACAAAATGCATCACAATAATAATAAAACAGCAAGACAAAAATTAAAGATAGAAACTTAATTTGTGGAGCTGTCATCGCTGCTGCTGCTGATTTGTAGCTGCCGACGGGCAGAGTACTTCATGGCAGGTGCTGGCAGAGTGCTAGGAGAGGCGGAGGCAGTCTTCTTCTTGGCTTCCCGTGGGGGCTGGATACGAGTGGGTGAGATCTGAGGTGGCTTTTCCAGCACTTGTACCTCATCTGATTCGCTGCTGCTGCTGTTGCTGATGCGGTTGCGGGCAGACTTTCCCTTGCCCGATGATCCTTCACCAGCTTGGTTGGGCTTCTGCCTTTTCATAGGAGTGAACTTCTTGGAAAGGTTTCTAGAGACAGAGGGCTCCCTATCAGATTCTTGCCAGATAGAGGATGATGAGAACCCTGCGAAGTAGTCGTCATCGAGTTCTGGCAGCGGCTCCTTTCGTTTCTCACCTCTGGCAGAGGCAGTAGCAGTGCGGCTGCCGCCTTCAGCTGTCGCGGCCGGCGTTGGAGTGGATGCAATAGATGGTGTTCTTGGTGTGGCAGCAGGAGTAGGAGTATGGGCAGGTGTAGGGGCAGCAAAGTATTGCTCTGAGAAAGTAGGAAATTGTACATTTGCAAAATTTAAATTGTTTTGAATGAAATGTACCGTGGCTGCCGTGAAGTCTCTGACGAAACTCATCAGACCAAGCTGTCGTTCCTCCATTTTCTTCAGTGTGGCCAGAATTTGAGTGGATGAGTCTGCCGCTGTTGGCTGCTGCTCCTCTGCTGCAACAGATTCTGGTTGAGTGGGCTCTGCCGGCTCCTCTGTGACGGCAGACGGGTTGAAAAAGGAGAGAGGTGTGGCTGCCTTCAGTTCCATTAAGCTGAAAATGTTGCGCTCTGTCCATCCCTTCCCTCAGACTTTGAAATCTTCGGGGATTTCTGGAACGTTTTGGCTTCGGCAGAGCTCGGTGATGAGGTACGGGAAGACAAGGGGTCCCGATGGTCGAAGGGCACACTCCAAAATTCCCTCTCGTATATAACGGCCGACATTTATGGGTCTCTCATTTAAAATTGAATGAACGAGAGCTAACATGGGTCGGTCGACCGTGCTGTTATGGGATGAAGGCATTATCCTCTTCTTGACGAAGTGGTTCCAAAGTTTGGCCTCGGGAGTGAGTTGAGTACGCTTTACCGTCCACCGATGCTTGGGGTCTGTATTCCACTTTGTCCCCTCCTCAGTTACTTCTGCCATCACAACATCATAGTCTACCGGCGACAGACTTTCTACGAACCTCTTGTGTCCGTTCTCCCTTTTGCTGACATAGATGCCATAGAGGGTATTGATGTGGACAGGCTTAAAAGTAACTTCTTTACCTCGCACTGTCACGGTCTTCGTATCCTTGCTGTCGACAGTAGCGTAAAATTCCCGGACCAACGTGACATTCATCTCTTCGGGCTGGGCAGCAAACATCTATCATTTGAGGGCCTTGATTTTTCGTGCTATGAACGGTTCGAGCCCGCCCGAGGTCTTCTATGCGTTTGGTGTAAAGGAACCCTCTTTCTTCCCACATCTCCCTCTTTTGGAAGGAGCGGTAATATCTGCTGGCAGAGTCGATTGAGGCGAAGCGGTCTGGGATAGCACTGTGGTTGGGCGTGCTTACTGCTGCGGCAGAGCTGGAGGCAGCACTTCGACGAGTCTGTCTGGTAGTCATAGTTGCAAGGCTGTGGAAGATAAAAAGAAATTTGAGATCTAGAGAGAAAACAAGTTGAGAGAGTAAAAGTGAAGTGAAAAATGAATAGTGAATGGGGTTTATATAAATGAATGGTTTTCTGCCCGTTGGAGCTGTAACGGCAGACGCGAATAACGGGGCCAGCTATTACGCGGTTTCTGACGCGTCTGTCACGCGTTTCCGTGTCTGCTGCGCGTCTGTTACGCGTTTGCGTGTCTGCCGCGACAATGTGGTGACAGGCTGTATTTTCCGCGTCTGTCGCGACAGCTGTTGACAGGTTGTGACGACAAATTCCTCCTTTGGGCTTTTTGGGCTGCTGTGGAAATAGTGGGCTGATTCACTTCTTCTTTTCTCCTTGTTTTCCTTATTTCCTTAAAATAATTGAAATAAAAACTTAGTTCCTAAAAATAAAATAATTCTAATTTCCTAATAAATAAAATACATAATTAAAAATAAAAATACAATTAAGTTAAATTAGGGATGCCTTGAGGGGCATCTCCTAAAGTAACCACTTCCTGCATCCTTGGGGCTTCAGTCCCCTGATAATGCTTTAGTCTCTGTCCGTTGACTTTAAATTGGTGCCCGTCTTTTAAGGATTTGATCATGATGGCACCATGAGGAAAAACCTGCACAACTTGGAATGGGTCGGGCCATCTAGATTTAAGCTTTCCTGGGAAAAGTTTCAACCTAGAGTTAAATAACAACACAAGCTGCCCTGGGCAGAACTGTCGTGGCAGCAACTTCTTGTCATGCCACCTCTTTGTTTTGTCCTTGTAAATCCTTGCGTTGTCGTAGGCCATTGCTCGAATTTCTTCAATTTCGTTCAAGTCAAGTAGCCTCTTCTGCCCTGCCTTATCTAAGTCCATGTTTACTGCCTTGATAGCCCAGTAAGCTCTGTGCTCTATCTTAACAGGTAAATGGCATGTTATTCCATATATCAGCCTGTAGGGTGACATTCCCAATGGTGTCTTGAATGATGTTCTATAGGCCCAGAGTGTATCATTAAGGTGTAAGGACCAGTCCTTTCGAGTAGGTTTGACCATCTTCTCAAGAATGTTCTTTACTCCCTTGTTGGATATTTCGGCTTGTCCATTGGTCTGAGGGTGATATGCTATTGCAATCCGGTGCTTTACGCCATATTTTCTTAAGGCAGCAGCGATTACCCTATTGTCGAAATGTCTTCCTTCATCACTGATGATCGCCTTGGGTATGCCAAACCTGGACAAAATGTTTTTGTGCAGAAATCTCTGAACAGTCTTGGCATCGTTTTTCTGTGTGGCGATCGCTTCAACCCATTTGGATACATAATCCACTTCCAATAGGATATATAGATTCCCATATGATGCTGGGAACGGTCCCATGAAATCGATCCCCCATACATCGAAGATTTCGACTTCTAAGATGTTTTGCAGTGACATCCCATGTCTTCTTGAGATGTTCCCAGTCCGTTGGCACTTGTCACAGCTTTTGTAGAATGCTTGGGCATCCTTGAACAATGAGGGCCAATAAAAACCATATTGCAAAACATTGGCAGCGGTTTTGTTTCCACCCAAGTGTCCTCCATAAGGTGAAGCATGACAGTGGTGAAGCACAGCTTCCTGCTCTTCCTGTGGTATACACCTCCTGATAATTTGATCTGCACAGAGTTTGAAAAGAAGAGGTTCGTCCCAATAATAATGTTTTGCATCATTTTGGAACCTCTTCCTTGCTTGGTAATTTAATTCAGGAGGGAGTACTCCGCTAACAATGTAATTTACAAAATCAGCGTACCAAGGAAGTTCATAAAACTTACCTGCCGCCATGGCTGTCGCGGCAGTGCTTGTGGCAGCGAAGAGCTGCTCGTCAGGGAAAGTCTCCAGTATGTGAGTCTTTTCTGTCGGTAGCCTTTTTCCCATCTCTAATCTTGACAAGTGGTCTGCAACTTGGTTCTCTGTCCCCTTTTTATCCTTGATTTCAATGTCGAACTCTTGCAGTAACAAAATCCAATGTATCAGCCTAGGTTTTGCGTCTTTTTTAGCGAACAGATACTTCAGTGCTGAGTGGTCGGTATGGACCACCACCTTCGTCCCAAGTATATATGAACGAAACTTGTCAATCGAGAACACCACTGCTAACAGTTCCTTTTCTGTTGTGGTGTAATTTACTTGGGCATCGTTTAGGGTTTTGCTGGCGTAATAAATTACGTGGAACAGCTTGTCCTTCCTCTGCCCAAGTGCTGCCCCTACAGCGTAGTCTCTGGCATCATACATAATTTCGAATGGCAAACTCCAGTATGGTGGTTATACAATTGGGGCTGTTACCAGCTTTTCTTTAAGGACTCTGAATGCCTCAGTACATTCAGTATTGAAGTCCAAGGGACGATTTTGTTCTAGTAGGTGGCATAAAGGCTTGGTTATCTTCGAAAAATTTGCAATAAACCTTCGATAAAACCCATCATGCCCTAAGAAACTCCGAATTCCCTTGACTGTGGTGGGTGGTGGCAGCTTTTCAATCACTTCTATCTTTGCTCTGTCGACCTCTATGCCGCGGCAGCTTACCTTGTGGCCTAGGACTATCCCCTCATCCACCATGAAGTGACACTTTTTCCAGTTTAATACCAAGTTTGCTTTCTCGCATTTTTCGAGCACCTTCTGTAGGTTGCCTAAACAGCCTTCAAAACTATCTCCAAAGACGGAAAAATCGTCCATGAATATTTCCAGGAAGTCCTCCACCATGTCAGAAAATATCGCCACCATACACCTTTGGAAGGTTGTTGGTGCATTGCATAGGCCAAATGGCATTCTCCGAAAAGCATAAGTGCCGTATGGGCAAGTGAAGGTCGTTGGAGGGCAAGCAGGTGTGCATCACTCTCGTGTATAGAAGTAACGATAGCATCTGTAAAAAGTGTTTATGGCAACAACTTATAGATATTGAGCTTATGGTTGGTTTACTCCTTGGCTGGTAGGGGGCGACTTTAATGTCACTGTTGCTGCATCTGAAAGTTCTAGTTGTGAATTTCTTGCCTAACATTACTAGTGACATTGTAGACTTGCAAGATTGCATGAATGATTGTGGCCTTGCAGGGCATTTTTATATAGGGCCATTGTTTACATAGTCTATTAAGCAAGAGGAGCATTACTTGACTAGAAAACTGGACAGAGTCCTTGTAAATGATTCTTAAGATGATGTGTTCATACTTCACATGTTGAGTTTCAAGCCCCTAGTATTTCTAACCATAGCCCTGTTGTGGTTTGGCTCTTTAGAGAAATGCCTGAAAATCGACCAAAACTTTTTAAAATTTTTAATTTCTAGACGCTGCATCCATATTTTGTGATTGTGATTAGGGAATCTTAGACTGTACCAATCTTGAGGAATCCTATGCAAGCTTTATTTAGCAAGCTTAAAAGGCTTAAACCTAGGCTGAGAGACTTTAACCAAGAGCATTATGCAAACATTTATAAACAAGTGGTGGAGAAAAAGGAGCAATTGGAAGCACAACAAATCTGCAATCTTTTCAATACTGGTCAGTGTGATCTTGGAGAGAAAAAGAAATTACAAGCTGAATTGCTTGAGCTTGAAAGGGCTGAATTGATGTTCTACCAACGAAAAGAAAAAAAAATTAGATGGTTGAATGAGGGGATAAGAGGACTTAGTTTTTTCATTCTGCATTCTCTACTAAAAGGAAGAAGAACATTATTATGATGCTCCTTAATAATAATAGGTTGGAAACTTTTGATGATATGTCCAATGAAGTTATCTAATTTTTCACTGGTTTGGTGGGCACTGTTGATGATAGAGTACATAGATGTAGTGTGGAGCTTTTGCAGAACTTGCTTCACTATTCTCTCCCTGCTAAAGTACCAGATCCTGATGGTTTCACCTTCTAGTTCTTTAAGGTTGCATGGCTAGTAGTAGGCTCTGATTTTTTGGAAGTAGTAAGATTTTTTCAGCTCCTCTTCTATTTTGCCTGCTTTCAATCCCACTACTGTTGTTTTAGTGCCTAAAGTGCCTAATGCTTGTAGAGTTAGAGAATTTAAGTCTATTTCTTGCTGCTCTGTTTTCTACAAAACCATAACTAAAATTTTGGTGAGTAGATTAGCAGATTACTTTTTTGGTATGATTGCTAAGAATCAATCAACTTTTGTCAAAGGTAGAAGCATAGTGGATAATACCTTATTGGCTCAAGAATTATTTCGAGGGTACACTAGGAAAACTATGTCACCTTGACGTGCTTTGAAAGTTGACTTGCAAAAGGCTTTCGATTCTCTTAGCTGGAAATTCGTGATGCAGATGCTCGATGCTTTGGGATTGCCTGCTCAGTTTAGGGGGTGGATTCAGGCTTGTTTTGCTGAATTCAGATTTTCTATATCTCTTAATGGGAGCTTGGTAGGTTTCTTTCGAGGGGAAGGGGCATTAAACAGGGAGATCCCCTTTCGTTCTACTTGTTTGTAATGACCATGACTGTGCTCTCTCGTATGCTTGATGCAGCAATTAATAGTGGTATCTTCCAGTTCCATCCTATATGCAAGAGAATTAAGTTGACACATTTATGTTTTGTAGATAATCTTTTGATTTTCTACAAAGGCACCTTGAGTTTTATTCTGAGTGTACAATGTATCTTGGAGAAATTTTACGAATTTTTAGCCTGAAACTCAATGCTTCAAAGTCAGAATTATTTGTTACTGAGTTACACAAGCTCAGCTTCAAAATATGCAAGATATTACAGATTTTGCAGTTGGTACTTTGCCGGTGAGATACCTTGGGATACCTTTGGTCACTAAGAAGCCTTCCATTCGTGATTGTTCTGTTCTTGTGAAAAAGGTGAAGGAATGGTCAAGTAAAAGGCTTAGCTATGCTAGAAGATTGTAACTTGTTCGAGCAGTCTTATTCAGCATAGTAAACTACTGGTGCAGACATGTCCTTCTCTCCAAAAGTGTAATTCTGAAAGTGGAACAACTATGCAGCAAGTTCCTTTGAAAAGAAAGGAATGTTTCAGCACAAGGGGCTCGAGTTAGCTGGCAGAATGTTTGCCTTCCCAAAAATGAGGGGGGGGGAGGGGGGGCTTGGTGCCAAGGACCTGCAGACTTGAAACAAAGCGTGCTTTATTCAATTGATACAAAAATATATTATGGGAAGTGACTCACTATGGATAGCTTGGGTGAGGTAGTATGTTTTTCGAGGGACTGATTTCTGGCAAATAGAATGCAAACTTTATTTTAGTTGGTGTATGAGAAGGATGCACAAGCTTCGGGATGTTGCTCAACCTATTATCTCAGCTGGAAATGCTTCAACAGCATGATCTATTTGGATTGAGCTTCGAGTGGTAGCTTCGCATGTTGCGTGGCACAAGTTAGTTTGGTTTTCCAATCATGTTTTTAAACATGCATTCATTGCATGGCTGGCAGTTCTCAACCGTCTTTCTACTAGGGATTGGTTGAGTCAAATGGGGATTGAGGTGGGGAATGGAATGTGTGCGAATTGCATGGAGGAACTGAAAATTAGAGATCACATCTTCTTCGCGAAGAATATGGTCTGCAATGCTTCAACTTTGTGGATTGCATAGAGATGTAACTAATTGGGATGGTGAGTTACGGTGGGGAATTCAGCAGTTTAAGAGGAAGTCTCTCATTATCTTCGTACTCAAGCTGGCTTGGCAAGCATATGTCTACCACATGTGAAATGAAAGAAACCGAAAATGCTTTTGAGGCATTTCTCGAACTCATGATACTTTGTTGAATTGTATTAATGAAGATGTTTGCAGTAAAATACAATATACAAATACTAGATTAAATACTGTAAATAAAAATATTTGTGCCTCCTGAGAAATTCTTTGAAATGATTGTCCAAGAGCCTATGTAGGGTATGATGTAGTCGTCTTTCACTGCTTTTTAAATAATAAAATCACAACAATTATAAAAAAAAATCTTATTTAACACCCATAAATTTTTTTGATTTAACTGTTTTAAAATTTTATTTTCTTAACATAAAATTATGTGCTCGCCAATTTCTTAGTCCTATTTTGCAACAATCATGATGACAGTAAGGTAGAAAATTCTTTTCAATCTTTCTTCAGAATCTAACAAAAATCAGAATCATATACGCATGGAAAACAAGTTTCCACTTGACAACATATTTAATCAATATATATATATATATATATATATATATATATATATATATATATATATATCGTATTTATTAAATTTCAATATATTATTTTTCTTAAAAAAATCCATGAACCAACGAAAATATAAATAATTTAGCGTACGTGTAATTCCTACCAAATTTAGTTTTTCTTACCAGACAAGGCACGTTTGGTCTGTTCTAAAACTCCATATATACAACACACATGCAATACAAGTTCTTCAACTTTTGAGGTCAGAGCTAGATTCCAACAATGGCATCCACTGATAAAACTGCAGTAGTCTTAGAGTCTGCACCAAAGTCCGAAGCTGCCCCGCCAGAACCGGAGGCGGCAGCGGTGGCACCGGCTAAGTTCCGTTTCAACTATTCGCTTGTCGATGTTGCTATTCGGATCTTAGTATTTGCAGCTACTCTAACTTCTGTGGTGGTCATGGTTACCAGCGACCAAACCGAGGTGGTTACGGTGCCGGGCTTGCCCGGAGTTAGCCTCCCACTTCAAGCAAAGTTCAATCATTCACCGGCTCTCATGTAAGTATAATTTTTACCACAATTTATAAGTATTTGTATATATATACATATGGTTTCGGTCAAGTTTAATCCTTACCGTTTGCACACTAAACTATGAAAAATGATCGTCTTAATGATTGAACTTTCAAAAGATCATTAGATTTATCGAATTATCTATGTTGCACTGATACAAATATAAATATCGTATTATCGATAATTTTTAAAATTAAATAATATGTTTACGGCAAAGCTACGAAAGATATAAAATAAAATTTAAATTCTAAAAAATATAAAAATAAAAAGTCATACAAAATCATGTATAACATGTCATATGTACATACTTATATCTTATAATTAAATCATGTGAGCAAGAAAAAGTCGACAAGAAAGAAGAAAAGGGGTGAGAAAATAAAAGAAGAGGAAGAAGAAGAAAAAAAATAGATAGAAGAAATACTTGCAGGTACCCAAGTCGTACCTAACATATCTCCGATACATGTATGTATCGGGTACGTGGTACGGCTTTAGATTGAAGCACTTGTGCTTCATAACAAACTACAAAAGGATCATTAAATTTATTAAATTATTATAAAATAATTGTTAAATTTATCAATCTGTTACGAAATAGTCATTAAATTAAACGAATTGTTACACTATTTTATTACGTGCAACAACTATTTTGTAACATTTCGACAAATTTAATGACTATTTTATAACTTTTAAAACACATTAAAACAATATTTTTTTCATAATTTAGTGACTTTTAAGTGAACTTTATCCTTATTTTCCCATAAAATTTCTTGGCTTTTTTCAAAGAAATGGCAACAATCCTTTAACATAAAATCTCACTAGGGGATAGCTAAAACACAGAATGTCCCTATTACACATTTTGGTACCCCAGACATTGAAATAATTTGGAATTTTCTTGTGGAAATTTCAATGGGATTATAGAAAAGACAACCAAAGTAAACGATGATGTTTGTGTTTGATAGCTAACATTCACCTCATGTCTAACATCTGTCAGTATATGAAACAGTTGACATGAAACTAAAAATACTAATTATCTCTTAAGTGACTAAGATTCGAATAACATAATCGGTATGTGTGCGTTAATTTACTTAAATTTAAAATTGGATAAAAATATTATATTCTACTCCAATCAAAATGTCTTATTCTTAATTAAAATTTATTTACATTGCGCAGATACTTCGTAGCAGCATTATCGGTAACAGGATTTTACAGCATTATCACCACTTTGGCATCACTCTCAGTCGTCCTCAAACCTATTTATTCCAAAAGTTTCTTGCTCGTTTTCGCTTTCTTAGACGTGGTAAGTTACTCGATTTCGATTCGAAAAATTTCGAATTTATTTTACTCATTGTCGAACGATCGAGCTAATCAAATTTGAATATCATAATGTTTAACTCGATTAGTTATTGAGTCTAATCAAATTTTTAAATTTATTATTAGTTTGACACTGAAAATCTTAGGTTCAATTCGAGATTGATTATAAATAATTGAGTTTAAAGTTAGAAACAAGAATCAAACTCATGTAAATGAGCTTACTATGTTTACATCTCAAATTGAGTGAGCTGGAGCTTTAAAGGCGGAATTCGATCGAGTTCGAGACGAGCTTAATCCTCGAATTTCTAGTCAAACTTCTTACGATTCGAGCTTTACTCAACTCGATTACACCTTTATCCTAGATGTAAACGTATGAATCATTGATCTCTTTAAGTTTCAAGGGTGTGTTGAAACTCAACTATAATAACCTAAATCGAAAATTTTCAAATTTATTTTGCTCATTGTCGAATCGATTTCTAGTCGAACGATCGCGCTAATCAAATTTGAATATCATAATGTTTAACTCGATTAGTTATTGAGTCTAATCGAATTTTTAAATTTATTATTAGTTTGACACTGAAAATATTAGGTTGAATTCGAGATTGATTATAAATAATTGAGTTTAAAGTTAGAAACAAGAATCAAACTCATGTAAATGAGCTTACTATGTTTACATCTCAAATTGAGTGAGCTGGAGCATTAAAGGCGGAATCCGATCGAGTTCGAGACGAGCTTAATCCTCGAATTTCTAGTCAAACTTCTTATGATTCGAACTTTACTCAACTCGATTACACCTTTATTCTAGATGTAAACGTATGAATCATTGATCTCTTTAGTTTCAAGGGTGTGTTGAAACTCAACTATAATAACCTAAATCGGACAATTTTCTAACAAATTAAATTTATGAGATACTTTACAACCCGATATCGACCCCCAATCATACGATGCAGGTGTTTGTCGGGATCGTCGCCTCTGCAACCGGTGCAGCGGGAGGCGTTGCTTATATCGGATTAAAGGGCAACAGTCATGTCGGGTGGACCAAAATCTGCAATGTTTATGACAAGTTTTGTCGATACAATGCGAGCTCGCTCGCGCTCGCATTATTCGCGGCTATTCTTCTGGTGTTGCTGTCGATGATGTCAACCTTGGCGCTTTACAAGAAGATCCGTGACTAGAAAGACAGATCCTCGATCAATATCGTCCTAGTTCTCAGCTTAAGAACATTTGATGAATGTTTAATTTGTGTGTTGTGTTTGTCTTTAATTAGGTGATGTTTTTTGTCTGAAAATGATGTTTTAATTACGTGGTTCATATGTTGTCTTCAATTTGTTTGTAAGTCGGCCATTGGTGTTTTATGTAGTAGTTTGGTTGAATGACATTGTAAATCATATTTCTTGTGTGGTCTTCTTTATGTTAATACTTGTGTAACCCGAATTGATTCGATTCGATTCGGATAATAAAACATAATTCTGTTTTCACAATCATGCATCATTTATTCACAGGCAACCTTAGTGTCAAAGCTACTGAGGCAGATTGCAAATGCTTGGAATGCAGAGATCGGATACCGGTAATCCATGTTGAATAAATCTTTCCCGACTTTCCCGAACTGAAGGATGACCTTTCCGTTCCCCGGAGAAGCCACCAACTGAAAGTTTTTAATCGAAGCAACCGTCACTCGGCCATGGAAGTTCAAGCACCAACAATGAAGTTGTTCATGCCACTTTGGAGCTTTGTTTATCAACACCAGTGCATCATTCTTTTCACCGGACTTAGATTTTGATAGAAAATTGCCCGTGCTGGCTGATTTTGAATAAACGATCGGGTTCGATCGAGATACTTCCGTGTTGCAGCGAGAAAACTTGGCCGGGATTCGGGCTGCCCCTTCAGGTGCAACCGAAGTGGCAGGGATGGTTTCCATTATACACTTTATTTTCCTTGGACCCCTAGAAGTCATAAAATACATTTGTATCAGCTACTCATACTTAAAAGCGACGGTTAGATATGGATCTGTGTCCGATATATAACACTACCAAAGTATTTAAAGTGTATTTTTTTTAATTACTTCTTTAGTTTCGAATAATTTTGAAATTGGACAAATTAAACATTGACTTTCAATTTTTTTAGATTCAGTTACACATAGGTCCCTAGAAGTTTTGAAATCATCAAATTCTAATACAAAATAATTGAAAATTTTACCTTATACCAAACACCTCCAATTCATATGAAATGTGAGCCACAGGACAGTTGATAAATGTGACTCCTGATGAAGCTTGTTTAAAATTCGGCAGCCTTGTAGAGTGTTTCCTAGCCACTTTCGAACCGGAACAGTTTGAAGATTGTCCGTCGAATATCGTGAACCGATTCCTTAAATAATTCGATCTTTACCAAAAAAAAACATAATTGTTTGAAGTTTATATTTTGCTCGACCCTTTATTTTCTATGCAATATTTGTATTTAACACTTATGCTTAACATGTAATTGTATACGACATCGTATCGGAATCGAATAACTCGAAACTTACCTCAATTTCCCAACATAAGAACTGCTCCCCTTTGACATATCCTCAGCATTCAAAGAGATGATATACTCATTGCCAGTGGTATGACTGCACTTGCGAGCAGCAAGAAGGAACTTTCCGTCCTCGGCTACATTCGTATCTGACACATATCCGACATTAATATGATAAATTTAATTGATTTTCAAAATTAAAGATATTAATATTAGACATACACTGATATCGAACACTCGCACCTGTATTCGAATAACATAGACAAAAATAATATATTTCAAAGAAGAAAGAGCTCACCATTAGTTAAACCAAGGTAAAGGTAATATGTTTGAGTGGATCGGTTCCGTTTTATAAAGCATTGGAGGAGACCATCCTTGGGACCAGGCTGCAAAGAGATTCCAATGATGTTGCTCATCATGAAAATTATGCAATTTTAAATCTAAACTACTCAAATCTTTCGTTTTTTAAATATATTTATATTTAATTTCGAAGTTAATTTCATCACACGTCCTCAAACTATAACCCTCATTTTAAATTGGTCTCAAAAAATTTTAACATTCCAATTTCATCCTCAAATTATAATTTTTATTCTAAATTGGTCCCCAAACTTTTAAATGTCTCATCTTCATCCTTAAACTATGACCCTCCCTATAATTTCATCACCAAATTACTAGTATATGTTAATCGTGTTTCATGTTAATAAAATGGTATAGAATTTGTTTAAAGTTTGAGGACTAATTTAAAATGAGGGTCATAGCTTGAGAATGTGATTGAAATGTTTAAAAGTTTAGGGATCAATTTAAAAAAGACATAGTTTGAAGATGTAATTAGAATATTTTTAAAATTTAAGGATTAATTTAAAATAAAAGCCATAATTTATGGATGTATGACAGAACTAACTCTTAATTTTCATGTTTAAGAGTATATTTAGATAGGCATGGTAATGGGATGGGTTGAGAAGGTTTTTCTCACTCGAACCCGACCAAATTCAACTTTATAAATATATGAATTGTACCAAATTTTATTTAATACATTATTTACCCGGACCCCAAATGATTTTCCCTATTTCGACTCAACTTATCGAAAATTTTACCAAAGTTTTATATTACGCTAATTTGTATAAAATTAAATTAAAAATTTCTATAAATTTTTATAAAAAGTTTAGTAAAAATATTTATAGAATTAAAATGTATGTTATGAAATAAAAATACTAATAAAAATAAAACAAGAACCTGTTTAACAGAGCTGGGAAAAGTTAATTTCCCTGAAATTTCAGGAATTTCAACAATCTCCTTAACGATAAACCTCCAGCTCCGGCGAACGCCGGCACAAGCCACCACTGTTTTTCTTTCAGGCCAACAGTTTTCAGAGTCTTCCAGCCTTAAAAGAACTTCCCTCAACAGTTCCGGCGGCAGGTTGCTCCAGCTACAGCAGTCGCCGCCGCAGTCACCGTCCCCCTCAACCGCCGCTTGTTGGTCTGAAACGGCTTCCAGTTGGCCCTGAACCTCCCGGCGTGACCTTAGTCTTGAGATGAAGCTTAGCATCATGAATTAACGTTAGGAATTGAAGTTCAAATTTATGTTTTGCATGAAAAGATGAGAAAATCGTTGGGTTTTTATTGTTGTTTTTCGATTTTGGATATTTCTGATAACTGGATTTGGGATTTGGATTGGGAGTTCAAGTTTGGAAATTTTGGAGTGGATTTTTTTTCCTTTTTCGAAAAAAGTTGCTCATACATACATTTATCATTGGATATATAAAAATCTAAAATAATAATAATGATAAAAATCCAATTATCAGACTTTGATTTTTTATATGTATACATCAATCTTTTGTTTAAGATAAATTAAAAATCTTTTTGGATATATTTTTAGACAGCATTTTTTAAAATATGAATTAATTAGTGATATATACAAATAAATAGATAATTTTGTTCAAAAATATTTTTATAAAAAAATATAAATTTTAGCTTTTAAAAAATACTTTTGAGTAGATATAATATAATATAATATTAAATTTTATTTATATTCATTTTGAATTGCACATTTATTGTATTTAAACTATTCTTGTTCAAAAAAAACTATTCAAATTAATTTAAAATATTGAATTACACTTTATTTTAAATCGTTAACTACCCTATCAAAAATAAATTATATTCAAATTTATATATGAAGAATAATATAATTTATATTTTTTTCTTACTTGGACTTAAGAAAAAGAAATTACTATTATCTTACAATTAAATATAATTTTTTTTGAATATGCTGGTGCGATACAAGGGTAGCATCTGTTTAACTTTCTTAGTTTTTCAACGGAGGCACACACAGCATGGTATTACTGGTGCTCGAACTCGGGTCCTAAGGGATGATAAACATCTACCTTTGCCATCAGGACACAAGGGGATGAGCAATTAAATATAATTTTTGAATATATAAAAATTTAATAAAATATTACATTCCACTTTATATCCATATTGAATTATGCTTCATTTTAGTTTAAAATATTAGTTTTATTATTATAATACAACTAAATGTAAAAATTTAAATAGATAAAATCCAATAAATATTAAACTACACTTTATATTCATATTGAGTTAAAATTTTATTATAATGGAATGTTATCCCACAGTAGTTGAACACAAGCGCCTTAATTTTAGGTTTATGGTTTAGAGTTTAAGAGTTTTAGTGTAGTGTTTTAGAATTTAGGGTTTATTGTTAGAATTTAGGGTTTAGGGTAATATGGTTAGGGATTTGAGTTTTAACCTATAAACCCTAAAATTTAACCCTGAACTTAAAATTTTATCAACGGTCTCTAAATTCAAAACTATTACACTTAAACCTCTAAACCCTAAATCTTAAACAATGTCTCTAAATCCTAAAATTAAGACGCTTGTGTAAACAAAATTTCCACAAGCATTTGTGCATGGAATAATTACCCTTCAATAATTTAAACTTCAGATTTTATAGAAAAATGATATATCATTATTTTTAATTATTTCTTACTTTAACAGAAGAAAACGTTTTTATTATTATATTAAAACTAAATTTGATAGACATTGAATTACATTTTGTATTAATTTTGAATTACACTTTCATTGTAAATTAAATTATTGATATTTATTGATAAGAAATATATTAATATAACATTTTTATTATTTTTATTACATTAAACAAATATATATAATCAATTAAACGAAAATAATCAAACGTGTAAATATGTAATTCACATGTCAAAAGGAACTAGTTAAGAGAAATATGAATATTTATTTTAAAATATATGAATATTTATTAGGAAAATTCTACAACGGGCGACGAACATTGATGAACATCACTAACGATGAACATCGATGAACACCATTAATTTTTTTTAATTTTAAAAATTTAAAGGACTAAAATTATAATTAAAATTATCTCTTAAAAAATAAAAATCAAATTTAATAGTTACTTTATAATATATTTTAATAGGTTAGAATTAAATATACCAAATTCTTCTAAACCCTAACAAAATCAATCTCTTCAAAAAATAGAAATCAGTTTATAATTTTTTAATAGATTAGAATCAAATATACCCGTCTGTTCAAATGGTTGTCGCGTCTATTAAATTTGAACTTAAACTGATTTCTATCAAATAGATTTAAAAAAACTGATTTCTATTTTTTTAGAGATTGATTTTGTTAGGGTTTAGGAGAATTGGGTATATTTGATTCTAACCTATTAAAAAATATTATAAAGTAACTATTAAATTTGATTTTTATTTTTAAGAGATAATTTTAATTATACTTTTAGTCCTTTAGATTTTTTTAAAAAAAATTTAAAAAATTTAATGGTGTTCATCGTTAATGGTGTTCATCAATGTTCGTCCCACGTGGTAGACTCGTCCTATTTATTATCAGAAAAATATATACTTATAATATGAAGAAAAAAACAATTTTAACAGAAAACAGATAATGAATAGTTTTTCTTAATGAATCTGTTTTAAAAATATAAAATACACGAACCTAATGAGTGGCTCCCGTGAAAAAGAGGGTAATGTTCATCTTGAAAGATTCAAATTTAAATATCTATGTGTGCATAATCAAAAAATTAAGAAAATATATAAATAAATAATATCATATAATCACGTCAATATATTAAAAAATATAAAATACATAATTGTCTCCGATAGTACTATTTTTATTTTGGTTTTTAAATAGTTTTATATTAAGTTGATAATCAATTAATTTATTAAGTCAAAAACTATTTTAAAATAATTAAAAACAACTTACAAATAATTAGAATATGATATAAATATTTCAAAATAAAAACATATAAATATATTAAATTAATTATAATACAATAAAACATATAAATCTAAGACAAAAACATAAATTACCAATTTGAATAATTATTAAAAGGTTAAGCGGGTTATTTTGCCCCGTGTTCGACCCAAATTAGCAATGTCGCCCCTCGCGCAAAAATGAGTTCAATTAAGTCCTCCAGTTCGCACATTGCAGCAAATTAGTCTCGTGAACCAATGTTGACCGTTACAATGCTGATGTGGCAGTTAACAATGATGATGTGGTAGTCAACTATACTGACGTGTCAGTGCATGTATGATGATGACGTGGCAAAGGGACTGAATTGATTTTTAAACTGAATTCAAGAGCATAATTAATTTTTTTGCCAAGTTCAGTGGCATAATTCATTTTAATTAAAAGTTCGATAACTTACTTAATCTTTAAGTTAAAAATAATAAATTACTAAATATTTAAAAATATTTAAATAATATTTAAATACTAATAAAATATTAAAATTAAAAATATTATAACAAATTTTAAAAATTAAGTAAAACATAAAATTAAAAATATGGAAATTTATAAAATAAAAACTCAAAATTTTAAAATATTTATAAACCATCAGAAAGTGATTCTGGCCATGCTAAGCTTACTAATATTTTTTGAGCATATTTTCAATATAATCATCCTTGTATTAAAGTAGAAAAAACAAAAAAAAAAAACTTTTGTTTTTCTACATCAAATATTAATGAGCATCAATTTGATGTAAAAAAGCGAAAGAAAATTTGAGTTTTATTGTTACTTTAATACAAGGTTGATTCCACTGAAAATTTGTTTAACGAATAGTAATACTCAAACTGACGAAGTCAAAGACTTTTTGATGAAAGTGTTCGATTTTTAATATTTTATAAACATTTTTCAATCTCAAATACATTTTAATTTTTTATATTAGTATTTATTTTAAATATATTTTTAAATATTTTATTTTTTATTAAGTTTATGAATTTTTTTAAAATTAAAGAATATTTTAATTTTTTTGTGAGAGTTCTCACATTGCTTATTTTAAACTTATCAGGAACCCAAATGATATTTACATCAATTTGTTAATCGATTTTTCATATATTACATTTGTAAAAGTTCAAGTTGAAAAACCAAATTATTTATCTAATTTTATTCAAAAACTAAATAAATCGGTAAATTAACTAAAAATTTAAACAAATTATTTATACGTTTTTAAAATTTCAATAATTTCTTAAATTCTTATTTTTTAAAGCTTAAATATTAAATAAGTTATCAAACTTTCAATTAAAATGAATTATGCCCCTAAATCGAAAAAAGTTCGATTATGCCTTCGAAATCGATTTAAAAAATCAATCCATCCCCTCTACCACGTCATCATCACACATGCACTGACACGTCAGCATCGTGGACCGTCACGTCAAAATAGTTGACTGTCACATCAGCACAATTAACTGCTACGTCAGCACCGTAATGGTCTACATTGGTCAAGGAGTTAATTTGTTGCAATGTGCGAACTAGAGAACCTAATTGAACGCATTTTTGCACGAAAACAACACTGCTAATTTGAGTCGGACTCAAAGACAAAATAACCCCTTTAACCTTATTGAAACTATTTTTGACATAATTATTAAAAGAGTTAACTACTGGAATAGTCACTTATGTTTTCCCTCAGTACAGAGTTGGTCACCGATTTTGAAAAACGACTAGTAAGGTCACTTACTTACGTTTTCGGGGCGTAAACTTTTGGTCACCCAGCCGTTTGTTGTCGTTAAATACTGACGGATTGTTGACCTGGCAACGAAAAAATAAGGGTAAATTACTGTAATGGTCATTAAAATTTATCTCATGTACATTTTTTCTCCCAAATTTTAAAAAATAAACATTATAGTCACTAATGGAAATGTTTCTTTATAATTTCACCCTTGAATTTTTAAAAATTCATTTTCCAACCCTAAAACTCTACAATCAATTAGTACAATAATATTATAAAGGCTTAAATGAAAAATAGGTGCCCAAAGTATACCTTTTTTTAAATTTAGGTGCTCAAATTACTCCTATTTAATAATTAAACTTTCAAATTGTTCCTATTTTTTCCACTCTGAATTGTTTTTAATATTATTGTAACATGACATGTCATTTTTTATTATTGTTAAATTAAAAATAATTTTAAAATAAAATAAATCATTTTTATTATTAAATTTAATACTTCTTAAAATAATTTAGGTATTTAAAGTTTTTTTTATAAAAATAGGTGCCCAAATTTATCATAGTTACAATTTTAGGTGTCTGGCTGTTAAATGAGTGTTAAAAAAATTGTCAACCAATCGGTACTTGACACGTGGCATTAATTTTATTAATTTTTAATGGAAAATACTTAGAACTTTCAAATTATTATAAAATCTCAGAATTTTACAAGCTTCACAAAACAGTCTATAAATCCATAAAAATTCTCAAACTTCCGCCGTCGATTGCCGCCGCTTTCGCCGCCAGTTGCCGTCGCTGACTGCACCCAATTGGTCGCCGGACCAAGGCAATCATTTTTCCAACACAGCGTCGTCAAAAAAGCCCATCGGCGTGCAGCCAAACGTCAAACACGAAATCGCCGTTCGTGTTTGACGTTCAGCTGCACGCCGTGTTAGGGAAAATTGTCGCCTTGGTCTGGCGACCAAGTGGGTGTGGTCAGCGACGGTGACCAACGACGGAAGCGGCGGCAGCCGACGACGGAAGTTTGGGAATTTTTAGGGATTTAAGGACTGTTTTGTGATGCTTGTAAAATTTTAAGATTTTATAATAATTTAAAAATTCTGAGTATTTTCCATTAAAAAATTTAAAAAATAAAATTAATGCCACGTGTTAAGCACCGATTGGTTGACAATTTTTTTAACACCCATTTAACAACCGGGCACCTAAAATTATAACTATAGAAACTTTGGGCATCAATTTTTACAAAAAATACTATAGACACCTAAATTATTTTAAAAACTAATATTTTTTAAAAATATTTTAAATTTAATAATAATAATAATAATAATAATAATAATAATAATAATAATAATAAATGATATGGCATGTTATAATAATAATAATAATAATAATAATAATAATAATAATAATAATAATAATAATAATAATCTAGAGTGAAAAAATATGGGCAATTTGAAAGTTTAATTATTAAGTATGAATAATTTGGGCACCTAAGTTTAAAAAAGGGTATAATTTGGGCATCTATTTTTCATCTAAGCATTCATAATATTATTGTACTAATTGATTGTAAAGTTTTTGGGTTGAAAAATGAATTTTTAAAAATTCAAGGGTGAAATTATAAAGAAATATTTTTATTAGCGACTATAATGTTTATTTTTTTAAATTGGGGAGCAAAAATGTACATGAGATAAACTTTAATGGCCATTGCAGTAATTTACCCTTATTTTTTCGTTGCCAGGTCAGCAATCTGTCAGTGTTTAACGGCAACAAACGGCTAAGTGACCAAAAGTTTACGCCCCGAAAACGTAAGTGACCTTACTGGTCGTTTTTCAAAATCGATGACCAACTATATACCAGGGAAAAACATAAGTGACTATTCCAGTAGTTAACCCTTATTAAAATTGTCTTGTCTCTATACCATTCATTCCAAGTAATCCATTAAAATGTAATGAAAGTGTGGTGCACGTGACATTTGGAATTGGACCCACCCCTCAATAATATATCCATCCTCTCATTTATATTAGAGTCTTAATCAATCTTCCTCACAATGGGCCTTCTCCGATATTTTCTCAGATATTTATAAAATAAATATTTTAATTATATTATATATTGATATAATTATCACTATCGGATTTATTAATTGATTAATCTATATGAAGTACAATAAAGATCTATTATGGATATGACTTTTTCAGCTCAATTTACTTCATTCATAATTTTAAGATTTGAAACTATTAACTTTACTAAAAAACTAACACTCTATCTCATTAGACTAACTAATAATTAATTAAATAAATGCATTATACTAATGTAAAATATGTGATTAAAATCTTTTAAGCAAATAAATCATACAAATTATATTGTTAAATAAATATAATTATTCATATATTTGTTTTTTATTAAGTAAAGAGATAATTGATTTTAAAGACAAATGTCGAGATTTAAACTCATACAAGATGGAATAACATAAGTATCAGTGGAGATTTGGACATGTGCGAGAGGAGCGACCGCACAGGGCCCTCAAGAAAAGAGGGGTCCAAATGAGTTCAATTAAATAGTTATATGGGAAACGAAAGATTTTGGTTTAATAAATTAAAAAAATTAAATGGCTCCATAATGTATTTTTACTAACATAAAAATATTTTTAAAAAACCTGATATCTTTGAGATTATAAATTAAATGACCTCAATTTAATAGAATTGCACAAGGTCTCGTATACCTTTAAACCGGCCCTGATAAGTATCATTTATCACTCAGTCAATTAATAGATAAATTCAAATATTTATTTTAATTATACGAGTATTCATACTCTACCTTCACCCCAACAAATATCTACATAAATTTCTGTTGAGTTGATCAAACGATTACAAATGGCCAAGAGGGGGGGGGTGAATTGGCGATTAAAAATTTGAAGGGAGAAATTTGATGAATGAAAATTTGACACAAGGCAATTATAATGGTTCAAGTTCCTAAATGAACTATACCTCCACTACCTTAGCTCCCACTAGGGATTTTCAACCAATCCACTAACTTATTCTTCTCCTTTTCTTGGATGAGGAGGAAACTTTACGAAACCGATTAAGCTTTCTACCCAAAGCTTAATCCAACACACTATTACAAAGAAGGAATTTGGTAAACTTTACAAATACCTCTCAAAGGTTTATGTTTACCCAAATACAATCAATCACTCTCCAAACTCTCAATAAAAATTACAATAAAAAACACAATTGAGTTGGGTACAAAGATTTGTCTCTAAAATGAACAAGGTTTGGATTTGAATGCTTTAATGTTGCTTTAAGGCTCAATGGTTGTTGTTGTAGCATTTGAGACTTGTTTTTATACTCTTGCGTTGATTTCTAGCCGTTTGGGTGGTTGAGGTCATTAATCTAGCCGTTGGGCTGCAATTTCTCGCAATAAATGCTCCTCAACAACCTACAGTATCGGTACAGTTTGTGGGTGTATCGGCATCTGTCTCAAAGAAGAAAGAGCCTTTGTGACTGAAAAACAGGGCGTATCCATACGTTATTAAAGAGCGTATCGATACGCATTGCTGTATCAATACGGGTTTTGCTCATTGGAATCCTGAATTGAGTTTTGCTAAAAAGCGTATCGGTACGCTACCTTAGCGTATCGATATCGTTCAACGGTCATTTAAAATTTTGGATTCGAATAAATGATAAGCCAACGTTCGAATATTAAATGTAAGATTTTTTTGCAAAGGTCAGCATATCGTATCGATAGGGTGACATACCGTATCGGTATGCTATAGCAAAGAATATTTATATATGAAAATTGTATCGATATGGTCTCGATGCGTATCGATACGCTATAGCTTAAAGTCTTGTCCAAATGAATATCGTATCGATACGGGGTTAGACCGTATCGATACGCTATGAACGATTAAAATTTTAGTGTTGAAAAATCGTATCGATACGCATAAGGGTATCGATACGCCTGGGCATTTTGTTGCTTTTTGGCTTGAAAACACTTAGAGATTTTGAACCCTTTTAATGTGTTTTGACTTGAAATAGTGTTTGGTTCAAAATAGCTTGTCAACTTGTGAGTCTTTGAAAATACTTAAAAATTTATTATTTTACATTTTTGTTCTTAAGGTAAACTATTATATCAAAATTGATTTTGGTTTGTAAAACTCCCTTTTTTTGATATAACAAAACCAAATATAAATTTTTAAGTTTTGAAACCTTTGAAAAGCTTACTCCCCTTTACTTTAAGATGGTTTTCAAAATTAAGTTTCAAATTTTCATAATTGGCTCTATATAATACTTCTCCCCTTTTTGTTAGATCAAACATAATAGCACAAGGTAAGAATAATAGCAACATAATATTATTAAAATTAAATTGCAAACTTAAGAATTCATAGCAACCAATAATTCAAAAATATAAAGCCAAACTCAAATCCTAACAACATAAATAAAAGCATAGGGTTCTAATAGATACATGCATAAACTAGGAAAAACTAAATGAGATGTGATGAAATGCACGACTACTCATTCCCACCATCATCGTTATCATCATCCTCTTCATCCTCACCATCTTGATTCGGTTAAGGCCTCCTAGTTTGATTGAGCCAAGCACCATGGAAGGCAGTGAGAGAGACGTCCATGGAATTTTGTTGAAGAGCAACGACTTTGACTTGATCCTCAAAGATATGAAGCGAGTATCAAGGCCCTTGACTTGATCTTCCAATGATGTGAATCGAGTGTCGATAGCTGCAAATCCGGCTTCTATGTTGTTGAATTTTTCATTAAGGAACATCATGAGAGTATTCATGGAGGATGGAGCAATAGGAGCACCTTGAGAGCATTGTAGAGCTTCGGCTTGAACATCTTGGCGAGGAGCTCGAGGGTGTAACCCCCTTAGTCCGGCCTAGACGGTTGAGCCGAACTACGAAGATTACACGGGGAAAACCAAACTCAACCCGAAAGTCAACCTTGATTCACGACCTTTTTTCCATTTTAAACTTGTTTGGATACTTGTTAACCCTAAGTGAGAACTCACGTAACACGATTGAGGAAGGAACAACGATCGGATAACATATAGGGACTCAATTGCACTTCACACAAGATTAAGGACCAAATTGTAATTTTTGTAAATTAGAGGGACTTCATTGGTTTTAAGGTTACCATTATGAAATTAGTCATGTTACATGCTTCTCTGCCAAATTTCAACTTTAAAAGACATCTCAAGCTCAAGCAATTGCAATCTCAATATTTAGGACTAAAATGTAAAGCATGCAAACATCAAACAATTCAAATCTGGGTCCAACGGTAACCCGTTTCGAAACGCCTACTCACCGTACCGAAACGCTGTATCGGAACGGCGTTGACCGTTTCGGTACGCGGGTATGTTCCGAGACCGGTTTCGAAACATGTAGCTCTAGTAGCCAAAATGTATCGAAACGGTTCCCTTCGTTTTGAAACGCCAAGGCCATTTCAGGCCCCTGTTCCGAAACACCATGGGGTGTTTCGATACACCCTGCCCAGAAACTGCAGCAATTGCTGGTTTTTCACTCAAATACCTACTCAAACATGCCCCAAAGACTCTCTAATCATACCAACAAGTCATCATACATATAAGGAACATATTTGGGACGTTCAAGCACAACTATAATATCAAACACAAAGTTTCATTATTCTAAAGGCATGCTTCCTAATCTCAAAACCCAAATAGGCAATCCAACCTCAAAACAAGCAATTAAGGCCATTTACAATCCAAACAAGCTGAAACAAACATGCCACAACCTTAGGGAGTTTAACACATCTCCCAAATTCAATTCTTGGTTTCCCATTGCCAATCTATCAAAACTAAAGTGTACGAAAACTTCACCATACATGAGCTTGGACTTCCTTGGATGAACTTAGCTTCATTGATGCCCGAAAACACCTCAATTATCTGCATTATTGGTAAAAGAGAGAGCGTAAGCACAAATGCTTAGTGATGCATGCTCTAAAGAAAATCAACCCAATAATGCACATCTTGAAAACACTTTCATCGAAAGCTTTTAAACCACATGCTCATTTCTATCTCATGCTTGGAAACCTTTCAAAGCAATTTCTCATTGAAACCACATGTACCTTCATTCTATCTCATGCATTTAAACCAATACAAAACTCATGGCAAAGCCAAATTCATGCTTGTACTCTAAAGCATTTCATAAACAAACCACATATGCATTTCTCATAGCATAAACCATTACATCAAAGGTACATGTGAATCGAAACCATAACATATTTTATATCGGCATTTCACATCTATTTATTACTCGGTTATGCAGACATCTCACTAGACACTTCCGGTGGCATCTCTCATCACCGTACTCACTCGTCTAGCAACATAGTTTCCGGTGGAATCTCACATCACCGTACTCACATGGCGGAATCTCTCATCGCCACAAAGCTTGGGTATTTCACCAAGTCCTACCCGATGGAATGCCCATCATCGGTTCTCTCCCTTTGGCTTAACCAAATAGCACGTACGAATTTTTAGTTTATAGTGCACTCTCATCCTATTGATCGATCAATTATATCCGGTAAGTATCTCAACATCTATGCCAATATATTATGTCAAATCAACATCTCACCTACTGTTTTTCATGCATTAAAACTCAACATTCTCATCTCATTTCAAAATCATAACATTTGCTATGCTTCAACATAAAAGCTCAAATCTCCAATATGCAACATGTTACTTTATGACATCATTTCAAGCATCATCTCATGCTATAATTCATGTATAAAAATAGTAGGAATTTATCAATCTAAAACCATGAGCATGTAAAAGCATTTAAGGGGCAATCACCACATTCTAGAGAGCAATCTAGACAATACTTACTTCCGGACTTAGGAAGGTGTTTCAAACCTTTCCTAAATCCCCAAACCTTGTTTCTTTGTCCCTCAAGGACTTCTATAACCATACGTACTCACCGATTACGTTTTGCTTGCTTGCCGAAACGCTATATAAGCTTCTGGATCAACTCCAAAGGTGTCCGAAGATGTCTCCCCTGTTTTAAACACATAAGAGCAGAGGATTAATGCATCATCATGCATTGAAATCATCATCCACACACCTAAACTCGCTGCTCTACACAAAATCCACATTTCGGCTACCAAACACTACCGAAATCACCTCCAAACTCTTCCAAAACCAAACTCAGCCAAGATCCATCACTTCTAATCATTTCTAAACATCAATTAACATCAAAAACTAACACAACCACGTCCTTATACCTCCAGCTATAGCAGAACACCAAAATCACCCCAAAACCACCATTTTAACAAGCAAAAACTTAGGAAAAACAACCTATTCGGAATTGGATTGATAAAACCTCATTTATAACATCATTTAACATCCAAAATACATTAGAAAACCATCTCAAAACAGAGCCCAATCAATCACCGCGAAAATCTTCAAGATCTCTTCCAAAATCTTGAGTTTTAAGCCAATTTATTGTTTCTAACATTAAAACCACTTAAAAATCATTAATAAAGGATTGATAACTTGAGAATTTCAGTAAAGAACTGATCATTAGAGGATAATGACGAAGCTTACCTCTAATGGATGATTTCTCCTTGATTTGGGCAAGTTTTCTTGAAAATTCAATGTAGAAATCAAGTGGATTTGTTGAAGGATTGATTAGGAATCAAAGAGTGATTGAAATCTCATCAAATGAAGTGGAAATCAAAGTAAATTTGCTGGAGAAAAAGTGTTTGGTTGATATGATTTTGAGAGAAAATGAAATGAGAGAAAATTAGTGAAAAGTGGTTATGAAAAGTCAAAGGTAGTTTTTCTATTTTAATCACCTTTAATTTCTTTAATTAAAACATTAATTAAATCACCCAAATTAAGGAAAATCTGATGAAAACATTTTTGGTAAAATTAGCTCCTTAAAGATTCAAAGTTTCAATCCTTTACAAAACAGTCACTACTAAACTTTGCAAAAACTGCGATTTGGTCACTACACCGAAATGTAGTATTTCCAAACCTTATTTTGTAAAATTGATTTCACCAATCTCTTTTATATATTAAATGAGGATTTTTAGATATTTTTCTATATTTTTAAAGCATCCTGAACTAGTTGTTCCCTAAAACCCCCTTTTCCATTCAAACCGATTCCCAGACCGATCAGGTTCAGACTCTAAACTTCTAGGCCCAAATTTAGGGTGTTACAGAGGGACACGAACTCATTCATTGTTGACGTAGGAAAAGTGAGCATGGGTGAGGGAACGCTCATCTATGGGTAGGCCAAGGGGTTCGGGATAGTCATGGGTACAATCTATTTTAAGGGAGTGAAACAAATGACTCAACGCCATTGAATAGAAAAAAAGACTTAACTTGATCGATGTGACGGTGTTGAAAAAGGTAGACAAGATCGGCAAACATAATCTGACAAAGATTAGGGCGCTTACCCTCACGAAAACACTTAAGCCAAAAATCGCCAACTTGACGAATAATTGAAAATTTCCCACCCGAGGGACGAATAAACCATGAAATTATGAGATGAAGAATACGGTCTTGGGCATTTAAAATATTGACAAAACTAAGAGGACCATGACCTAAGGAATTCTCATCATCAATCCTGACATTTTCAAAACCAAAAGCGTTACAAAGAACATCTTGATCGACTCGAAAAGTTGTGCCCATAAGATGAGACTCTATAGCAACATGTTCCCTTTATGCATCATGAATGCATTTGGCATTTGAAAAGAAAATTATGACCAAATTTCGATATAAAATAGAAGGTAGGTTCAAAAATTTTATAAATTTCCATCTTCGAATCAAATGAAGTTATTCAAATTTAAAATGTTCAGAGTTCAAAAATGGGATTGACACGACACGTTCTTCTCTAAGAGTAAATCCTTGGAATAGTTTATAACGTGATATGTCCGAAAGGTGTGGAAAACTAATTTGGATTATGTAAGGGAGGTTAGGTTTAGGATTACCCTCATCGTCTTCGATAGGATCGACAGAGGTAGAGGCTAAGTATCGTTTCGCTCTATTTTTTGGTGTCATAATCCTGAAAACATCAAAATAAATCGAATATGTATGCAATTATCATCTCATTCAACCCAACAATAAATTCCAACAATTCAAGGTATTGAAAAAAAATTTAATTGTAAAAATTTACATAAGTATAAAAGAAAATTTTGGTGATTTTTTTTGAAAAAACAGTTTATAAAAATATATGGTATAAAATTATATTCGAATGAAAAAATTTCGAATTTTGAAATTTTTTGTAAGAACTTGAAAACCCATATCATATGTATATGTTTATACAAAAATTAATTGAAAATAACTAATAAAATCAAACGAAAATTAAAAAGAAAAAAGGAAAAAAGTTTATACCTTGAGTTATGAGAATGGATAAATGGGGTGATGAGAATGCACAAGATTGCTAACAAAGCTTGGCTTTGATGTGTTAATGAAAAACCCTCAAATAATTTGAAGTTTGATGTGAAGAATTTGAGAGATTGAGGGGGGGTTTATAAGTATTTTCGTCTAGGGTTTAGAGAGAAAATGAGGGGAAGTTTTAATGTAAAAGTGTTTTTGCAATTAAAGGCTCGAATTTAAGTTCCCGCTGAAACTGTATCGGTACGCTTGTGGAGCGTATTGATACGCCTTGCCCTAATTTTAAATTGATTTTAATATCGTATCGATACAGTTTGACCTGTATCACTTTCCATTGACGAACCCGTATCAATACGCCTCAAACCGTATCGATATGCCATTACTAGAAAGTTCATTTTGGATAGTTTCAAGTCCAAAAATCCAAGATTTATTGACTAAAATTAATGCATACTCCCCCTAGGAACATGCATAGAAGCAAAATGAAGCAAATTAACATAAGCATGAATAGCAACCAATTTCAAGCAAAATTTTTGACCATTTGGGACCTAAAAGGGTCAAGGAAAGCTAGTTAAACCTAACTCTCTCCTAAAGGTCCAAAACCACTCTTTACCTAAAGGTTTGGTAAATATATCCGCTAATTGGTTCAAGGTATCAACATATTCTAGAACAACATCATTTTTTAAAACATGGTCTCTAATAAAATGATGTCTAATTTCTATATGTTTGGTTCTAGAATGTTGGATGGGATTCTTAGTGAGACAAATGGCAGTAGTGTTGTCACACCCAAGGGGTATGACATCTACTTGAACATCATAATCTAAGAGTTGTTGTTTCATCCATAGGACTTAAGCACAACAACTCCATAAGGATATGTACTCCGCTTCGGTGGTAGATAAGGCTACACTATTTTGTTTCTTAGAGAACCAAGATACGAGCATACTACCTAAGAATTGACATGTTCCGGGGGTATTTTTCCTATCTATCTTGCGTCCCCCATAATCCGCATCCGAATAAGCATGAAGGCTAAAGGAAGAATCCTTAGGATACCAAAGACCTAAGTTAGGTGTGTCTCTAAATTATCTAAAAATTCTCTTAATGGCTACTAAGTGTGATTCTCTAAGACTAGCTTGGAACCTAACACACAAGCAAACACTAAACATAATATATGATCTACTTTTTGTAAGGTAAATCAAAGAACCTATCATAGATCTATAAAGCTTAGAATCGACACACTTACCTCATTCATCTTTGTCAAGCTTTATAGAAGAGCTCACAAGAGTGGCTTGAGGTTTCACATTCTCCAAGCCAAACTTCTTGAGCATATCATTCATGTACTTTGCTTGATTGATGAAGGTGACATCCTTTCTTTGTTTGATTTGGAGCCCCAAAAAGAATGAGAGTTCCCCCATCATGCTCATCTCGAACTCACCTTGCATTAGCTTAGAAAATTCTTTGCAATAACATCCATTAGTAGAACCAAAAATGATATCATCAACATAAATTTGTACTACTAAGATGTCATTACAATATCTTTTTATGAAAAATGTAGTGTCCACCTTACCTTTTTCAAAACCTTTTTCAATCAAAAAGTTTGAAAGCCTTTCATACCAAGCTCTAGGAGCTTGTTTTAAACCATAAAGAGCTTTGGTTAATTTAAAAACATGATTTGGATATTTAGAATCCTCAAAACCCAGTGATTGTTCAACATACACTTCTTCATTTATAAAACCATTTAGAAAATCACTTTTTACATCCATTTGAAAAAGCTTGAAATCATGGTAACATGCAAATGCTAGAAGCATCCTAATAGCTTCCATTCTAGCTACATGTGCATATGTTTCATCAAAATCAATTCCCTCTTGTAAAACCTATGTTTGATTTTGATATAACAAAATGTTTTAAGAACTAAATTGTAAAACTTGAAATGAATTTTTAAGTCCCCTAAAAGTTTTCAAATCAACAAGGTTTTGCTCTAGTTTGAAAAACTCAAACTCCAAAATATTTTTTAAGTGTTTCAAGGCCAAATTGATTAAAAACATCTATGCGTATCAATACGCTTCTTACCGTATCGATACCTTTTTACAAACTTGGCTACTGGAGACAAACGTTTCGATACGCTCCTTACCGTATCGAAATAGGGTATCGAAATAGATCCCATCTGTATCGATACACTCTCTTTATAAAACCACAAGGAGTTTGAATTGAGTACCGATACGGTCTCACCCGTATCGATACGGTTTAAAAGTAATTTTCAAATTTAGAGCATTAAATATTTTGACGTTGCTTTGTCAGTTGGTAGGTAACCAATTTATAAAGAGGTGGTTAATGAGTATCAATATGCTCTTACTCGTATCAATATGAATTCCTCTAGTGAGCTATGTTGGAAAATTGCATCGATACAGTCTTACTCGTATCGAAACGGTTCCCTAACCCATACCGATACGCCTGCACGCGTATCGATACGCCTCTCTTGTATTTGTGCAACGGCTCTTTCTTTTTTGAGACATGTATCGATACACTTCTTCGGGTACTGATACGGTAGGCTTCATAAGTGTATTTATGGTGGAAAGAGAGGGTTCCAACGGCTATAATCAATTCCCTAACCACTCAAACGGCTAGAATTAATAGAGAATGTATAAAAACAAGCCTATTGAAGACCAACAACAACTATTGAATCCTAGAGAAACATCTATACACAAAATCCAAGCTCAAGTGCAAAAATTCCTATTCTTGTAAAATCCCAAATTGTATTGAGTGAAATTCTTATCTTGCATTTCGATTTGGGTGGAGTGCTTATATTAAAAGGGGCAAATTTGTATTGTGAGATATCCTACTTGCCTTCAAATTCTTCTTTGTAACCAAGTGAGAGTTGGGTCAATTTTTGGTAGAAAATTGACCGGTCTTGTAAAGGTTTCCTCCTAAGCCTAGAAAATGGGAAGATCAATTAGTGAATTGTTGGAAAATCCTTAGTGGGAGCTAATGTAGTGGATGTAGAGTTCATTTGGAACTTGAACCACTATAATTTCCTTTGTAGAACTAATGTTTTGATATAATAATTGAAAATGTTTTAGACAAAGTTAAAAAGAATTCAAAACCATTTCTAAGTCCAAACAACTTGAAACTATGTTTATGTGATATTTCAAAAGGGTTTTAAGTGTTTTCAAAGCCAAATTCAACAAAATCATCCAGGCGTTTCGAAACGCCCCTAGGTGTTTCGATACGGGTCTTTATTGTGGCAAAATGTTTTGAAACGAGCTTTAATCTGGGTGAAATTTTTGCATAGCGTTTCGATACAGCCTCTGCCGTTTCGATACGCCTATGCGGCATTGACCTCAACGATCATAAACCCCCAACGGCTATTTCCCAACTACCTTTTAAATGCAAAGCGTTTCGATACGGCCAAGGGCGTTTAGATACGGGTGCTGCATTAGACTGCAACGACTCTTTCTATTTCAAGAGTGTTTCGAAACGGGGTCGAGCGTTTCGAAACGGGGAGCTGCAGAACTACATTTATGGTGGGAAATGAAGTTTTCAACAGCTCCAATTCAACCCCAACGGCTAGTAACGGGTACAAACTCATTAAGGAGTATAAAAGGGACCTCCAAGCATCTACTAATGGTTAATGCTTCAATTGTAATACTACATATGATCAAAATGTGTCTTAGTGCTTAAGTGTCAATTCTTTGTATAGACAAACACTAGTGAGCCAAAATTGTTAGATTTGCTCAAGTATTTTAGGATTGGGTGAGAGCTTTATTGTGCAAACAAATACCTATTAGAGGGATTTAAGTTTGCTTATCCTTATCTCTTTGTAAATGGGGTTTGATCAAGGCTTTGGGTAGAAAGCTTGATCGGTTTGTAAGGGTTTTCTCTTAAGCCTAGAAAAGGGGACGAATCAATAGTGGATTGATTGGAAATCCTTAGTGAGAAGCTAAGATAGTGGATGTAGACATTGGTTAGAAGGTTGAACTACTATAAATTATCTTATCTTTATCATTTTTAGCTTCCACACCTCCATCACCCAAAATTCCACTTCTCCACCACTTGGCGAGCAAGAACGGTTGAAGGAATCGAGCACCTATAAACCCAACAGCCTTGTTCTTCATTTTTATTCATTCCACTTCGCTTCTAAAATTTTAAAAACTCAATTCACCCCCTCCTTGGCTTTGATCAATCCCTTAATCCACTCAACACCTCTTCTTGAGTGTAACCTTGAGCAACAAGCCTAGTCTTGTTTCTCACTATGTTACCACTCTTATCTAGTTTATTCCTAAAGACTCATTTAGTTCCTATTGTAGATTGATTACTAGGCCTTTCAACTAATGTCTATACTTTACTTCTCTCAAATTGATTAAGTTCTTTTTGCATGGCCAAAATCCAAAAATCATCTTTTAATGCTTATTTGATATTTTTAAGCTCAATGCATGAAATAAATGCAACATGGTTCATTAATTTGAGAGAGGATCTAGTAGTTACCCCCTTGGATGGATCACCCAAGATTTCACCACATTTAACATAGTTGAACTCCCTTGGGTATGTCACCTCCTTTTCCTCAAGAGCCAAGTCCTTCAAGGCTTCAAGGGGTGGATCTTATGCATTTTCTTATTTGGTTGGAATCTCATCCACCTTTGATGTTTGTCCTCCATCAATGACTTCAATGATCCCTACATCATCATTTTGACTTGAAGCTATCAAGGTACCATGTGTTTTGACTTGAAGCTTTGGCCTTGTAACAATGCCCCCTACAAACAAAGATTAGTTTCTTAATTTTGGTACCCAAATCATTTTGAGTCCATGAGTGTTAGCTCCGAAAAGCTTGGTTCCCTTAGGAATCCAAGAACCAATATCATTTACATTATTAGAAACAATGAGTTCCTTAGGAACCCATACAATCCTAATACTTTTTTCTTTAGATTGCTTTTGAAAGCTTCTTTGTTTGAGCTAAAATGGTTTTCTCTTAGCATATTGGGTTTTTGAAGAACTTCCTTTTTCAAAATCATTTTTCTCAATAGTATGAGAAGTTTTAAGATTATCTACCTCCTTGGTGTGATAATCTTGAAAATCGAAAAGAAGTTTTTCTAAATCAAGGTTTTTCTTTTTGAGATCATTTGAAAGATTAATCAAATACAAAACCTTCTTTTCCAATTCGGAATTGGTTTTTGAAAGAGACTCATTTTGATTTTTCAAATCCGAAATATTTTTCTTATTTTTCAAAATAGACTCTTTGTATTTTTCAACCAACTCGTCATAAACATCTTGTAACTCATCATAAGCATCATATAATTCATTGTAAGTAAGATATGATGAGTTAGGGTTTACCATTACACTCCAAATTCTTTTTTCTTTAGATTGCTTTTGAAAGCTTCTTTGTTTGGGGTAAAATGGTTTTCTCTTAACATATTGGGTTTTTGAAGAACTTCCTTTTTCAAAATCATTTTTCTCAATAGTATGAGAAGTTTTAAGATTATCTACCTCCTTGGTGTGATAATCTTGAAAATTAGAAAGAAGTTTTTCTAAATCAAGATTTTTCTTTTTGAGATCATTTGAAAGATTAATTAAATACAAAATCTTATTTTCCAATTCAGAATTGGTTTTTGAAAGAGACTCATTTTGATTTTTTAAATCAGAAATATTTTTCTTATTTTTCAAAATAAACTCTGTATATTTTTCAACCAACTCGTCATAAACATCTTGTAACTCATCATAAGCATCATATAATTCATTCTAAGTAAGAGATGATGAGTTAGAGTTTACCATTGGTTCCCCCTTAAATGTCATGAGACAAAGGTTGGTCATTTCCTCCTCCTCTTCGGATGACTCCTCGTCACTCCAAGTTGCCACTTGAGCTTTGAGCTTGTTCTTCTTCCTAAAGCTTTTCTTTCTCAACTGAGGGTACTCGGATTGGATATGGTCGACTTCTTGCACTCATAGCAAGTGATTTGGTCCTTCTCTTCTTCTTTACTTCTATTCTTGAAGTCCCCTTTTCTATTGAATTTTCTTCCTCGTTGGACTTCATGAATCGTGTGAATCTTTTGGCCAACATGGCCATCTCCTCATCTTTCTCTTTACTCGAATCGCTATCGTTGTATGAAGCTTTAAGTACAATTCCAATCTTCTTCTTCTTAACCTTCTTCCTATCAACTTTATTCTCTTATCCCCTTCCTTGTTTCATAATCTCATGAGTGAGTAGAGATCCAACAAGGGCATCAAGCTTGAGAGTCTTCAAATCTCTAGCTTCGATGATGGTCGTTCTTTTTTATCCCAAGATTCCAGAAGAGAATATAGAAGTTTCCGAACTAGCTTGTCTTCGGGAATGACTTCACCTAAGCCCTTTAAACCGTTGACGATGACTGAGAACCGATCAAACATCTTGGAGACACTTTCCTCGGGATCCATCTTGAAATTTTCATAGCTTAAATTGAGTAGCCCGATCTTCGTCTCTTTAACATCACTAGTTCCCTCAAATGTCGTATCAAGGGTATCCCAAACTTCTTTGGCACTTTCGATGGAAGACGTCTTTGAATAGATATCGGGACCGAGAGCACAAAAGATCACGTGCAAGGCTTTATCATTGACTTACAATCGTCTTCTATCTTCATCAGTCATCTCGACTTTGATCTTTGGGACTAATCTTCCTTCATCATCTCTCTTCATAGGAATGCTTGGTCCGTCTTCTACAACGTCTCATACCATGTAGTCGTTGGATTTTATGAAGAGACGCATCCGATTCATCCAATATGGGTAGTTATCTCCATTGAATAATGGTGTTTTGGTGGTAGATTGAGACTCATAGAGGTTGGGGCCGGAGGTGGATGTCATTGCTTCAAGTTGTTGTTGATCAAACTCTCTTAGAATCGACCCAAGAGAATTGTAATCCTTTCAATGAGTGTAGCTCTGATATTAATTGTTGAGTTGATCAAACGATTGCAAATGGCCAAGAAGGGGTGAATTGGCGATTAAAAATTTAAAGAGAGAAATTTGATGAATGAAATTTTGACACAAGGCAATTATAGTGGTTCAAGTTCCTAAATGAATTCTACCTCCACTACCTCAGCTCCCACTATGGATTTTCAACCAATCCACTAACTGATTCTTCCCCTTTTCTTGGATAAGGAGGAAACCTTACAAAACCGATTAAGCTTTCTACCCAAAGCTTAATCCAACACATTCTTATAAAGAAAGAATTTGGTAAACTTTACAAATACCTCTCAAAGTTTGATGTTTACCCAAATACAATCAATCACCCCTCAAACTCTCAATAAAAATTACAATGAAAAACACAATTGAGTTGGGTACAGAGATTTGACTCTAAAATGAACAAGGTTTGGATTTGAATGATTTGATGTTGCTTTAAGGCTCAATGGTTGTTGATGTAGCATTTAAGACTTGTTTTTATACCCTTGCATTGATTCCTAGTCGTTTGGGTGGTTGAGGTCATTAATCTAGCTGTTGGGCTGCAATTTCCCACAATAAATGCTCTTCAATAATCTACCGTATCGGTACGGTTCGTGGGCGTATCGGTACCTATCTCAAAGAAGAAAGATCCGTTGTGACTAAAAAACAGGGCGTATCAGTACGATATTAATGGGCGTATCGATACGCAATGCCGTATCAATACGGATTTTGCTCACTAGAATCCTAAATTGAGTTTTGCTAAAAAGTGTATCGGTACGCTACCTTAGCGTATCGATACCGTTCAACGGTCATTTAAAATTTTGGATTCCAATAAGTGACAAGCCAATGTTCGAATATTAAATGCAAAGGTTTTTTGCAAAGGTCAGCATATCGTATCGATACGTTGACATACCGTATCGGTACATTATAGCAAAGAATATTTTTTATATGAAAATTGTATCGATGCGTTTCGATATGCTATAACTTAAAGTCTTGCCCAGATGAATATCGTATTGATACGATGTTAGACCGTATCGGTACGCTATGAACGCTGTAACACCCGGGTTTGGGGGCCGGGAGAAAATAATACTTAAATAATATTTTGGGTCTCAGGTTATGATTAAAATGATATTATATATTATTTGGGCTTTGTGATTTCAAAACAAATATTATATGTTGGACTCAAATTAAATTAGAAATCAATTTCATGGATTTTAAATGTGGATGAGATATGTCATCTCATTAATGGCAAAGGTGTAATTAAATGGTCTTCTATTTTTAAAACCCCCTTTAATTTAAAAGACCACTTTAAATCCTATCTTCATCTCCTCCATTCCTCTTTTTCACGTCAAATGCCATTTCCTCTCCAAATCTTCATTTCATCATCTCCTCCATTCCTCTTTTTCACTTTCAGGGTACATGGGAGAAGCATTTGCCTCTAGTAGAGTTTGCGTACAATAACAGTTTTCAGTCGAGCATTCAGATGGCTCCGTATGAGGCCTTGTATGGCCGGAAGTGTAGAACTCCAGTGTGTTGGGCCGAGGTAGGACAAAAACTGTTACCTATGCCGGATTTGCTCAAGGGGACAACCGACAAGGTAAAATTGATTTGTGATCGTTTGAAGGCCGCTTCGGATAGGCAGAAGTCCTATGCCGATTTGAAGAGGAAAGAAGTTGAGTTCTCAGTAGGTGAGAAGGTATTCTTGAAGGTATCTCCGTGGAAGAAAGTGATGAGATTTGGCCGAAAAGGAAAGTTGAGTCCGAGGTACATAGGACCGTATGAGATTGTGAAGAGGGTTGGTCCGGTAGCTTATCAGTTGCGTTTGCCATCCGAGCTTGAGAAGATACATGATGTGTTCCATGTGTCGATGCTTCGCAAGTATAGGTCCGATCCATCACATGTTATGCCCGTAGAAGAAATTGAGTTGAATCCGGATTTGACTTATGAAGAAGAGCCAGTGGAGATCTTAGCTTCTGACAGTAAAGTGTTGAGGGGTAGATCGATTGAGTTAGTAAAGGTGCGGTGGCGACGTAGAGGTGTGGACGAGGCCACTTGGGAGAGGAAGGAGGATATGGAAAAGCAGTTTCCATATCTCTTTCAGTCAGGTAATTTCGGGGACGAAATTCTTTAAGTGGGAGAGAGTTGTAACACCCGTGTTTTGGGCCTAGGAGTTAGCCGGGTTATAGTTCGAGTCAAATAAAACTTAATTAAAACAATTCAACTTCAAATAATGACCTATTTGAGCTTTAATAAGAATGGAGGGACTAATGTTGTAATTTTACCCAAATGTTTTAAAAAGCAATACCACTTTTAATTAAAAGTTGTCTTCTCTTTCCCCCATATCCCCTACCAACGTTAAAACCATCTTCAAACTCTCTCCAAGCTCAAGCTACTATTCCATTGGGTTTCTTCATCCTCCCAAGGTTTTTTTGAAAGGTAACAATGTTTTCTAATTCTCCTTCTCATCCTCTATCTCCCCATAGTCTTAGATTTCAAAAAGGTGAGCTCTTGAAATGTTAGGGTTTTGACAAAGTTTGAGTTTTTATGAAAATTTCCTTCCCATTTCGAAATAGGGAGTTGGGTTTATGATTCTCCACCCTAAAATGTATATTATATGTCAAATTGGTTGAATTTGGGTGAAATTTCGTAGCTTGTTCTTGAGGTAGGTTTTAAGGTAGTAAAATTTGGGTTTTTAGTGGGTTTAATGTTGAATTTGAAGGGCTGTTGGTCTACCTATGATATGAGGGTGTTTTGGGATGTTTTGGAAGTCATTTGGGTGTTTGGAAATTGAGTTTTCAGCAAGGCTTTGGGGGAGCACGAAAATTGGAATTTTGGGAGATTATGTGGTTGGGAATTTGTGGAATTTGGTTTATGTTTGTGAAGTGAGTGAATGGTTGAGTTTAGCATTGATTTTGGAAGTAATGTATGTGTTTTGTTTGACTAGAAGCAAGAGGAAACGTTGAGGAAGCTTTGGGACCGAATCCGGGTGCATAGGAGGATTATTTCGAGTTGCTAAGGAAGGGCGGTGAGTGGTCTTAACTTGTTTTAAAGTTTGGTTCGAGCATGAGTAGTGTGTGTGTGTGTAAAGTGTGCTTGGTAGGCCACTTTCATTTAATTCAAGTTGATAGCTTAGCTTTTGATATCCTTAAATGCTATGTGCTTAATGACTATGCTCTTGTACTTGTAACTATATGATGCACGTGTATATATACCATGTTGTGGATATAGGTGATGAGCATGAGTGTGGTTGATGACATGTGATTGATGTTGAAAATTGGCACTAATTAATTACCGGTTGTAAATGATCGATCATTAGGATAGTGTGCACACAAATTGAGTCAAAACGTACGTGGCCTTGATGGCGTTAAGTCATCAAGGAGGAGTACGGTGATGTAACATTCCACCGGAAGCTTTTTATATACTTCTACGGGATGATGAGTGGAATCCCATCCGTAGGGCATGTGGCGATGAGTGGAATCCCGCACATGCAAGGTCCGGTGATGAGTGTAATCCCACCGAGGTAAAGTGTTGTTGAGGTTTAAATCCACACAATCGGGGTAATTAAAGTGGCCAATTAAACTTGTTTATGTATTGTGATATATGATGGTGATATGTGATTGTGGTATATGATGTTCTTGCATGATGTTGATGTGGATGTTTAAACATGTTAGGATTGAGAGACCATACATGTCACTTGAAAGACTAGCTAGGTCTACTTGATTTTATGTCTATGCTTGATGTATGTAAGACTAGGATTAACATGCTTGAACCCTGCATTGTTGATGTTTTTCGTTTTAGAGCACCCTCACTAAGCTTATAGCTTACGCTCTCTATGTTCAACAATGCAGATCATTAGCGTGGGGTTAGCTCGAGGCAAGGCAAGAAGGGCTTTCCAAGTTGTTGCTCAAGTATGGTTAATTTTGTAGTAGTTAAGCAATGTGGCAATAGGGTGTGTTTGTATGAGCCTTGTATGACTCCTTCAATATGATGTTGTTTTGGATTGATCATGGTTTGTAAGTATGTTATACTTTGATGAATGTTGGTGTGTATGATGGCATGCCTTAGGATGTTTTAGGTTGCCTTATGCTGAGTGCAAACCTCTTTTGTTTGACTTGTGGCATTATGACCATTTGAGCCTTTGAGTATGCATATTATGGCCTAAATTGCTCTCTCATTAGAATGTTATGTATGAATGCCTTAATTCATGTATGGTTGATTCCTTTGGCTTAAATATGTGTGCTTACATGGTTGTATATGCTTAGGTGAGTCGAGAAATGCATTTAGAGTCGTTTTGGGGTCGTTTAGGTTGAATTTGAGGAATTGCAGTGCAAGGGGGTATCGATACCCCTAGCTAGGGTATCGATACTCTCTTGCCCAAAGGCCTCAGATTTTGCCTGGGGTATCGATACCCTAAGGGTATCGATACCCTCCAAAGTTACTGGAATTTGGATTTCTGAGTGAGAGTAGAGCGTATCGATACGGGGTTCCCGCGTATCGATACGGGGTTCCCGCGTATCGATACGGGGTTCCCGCGTATCGATACGGATCTATCTGTTGACCAAGGAAGGTTGACCGAGGGAGAGGGTATCGATACCCCTGGTAAGGGTATCGATACGGTCTTCTCGTGTTGACTTCTTGGGTTGACCTAGAAAGGGGGTATCGATACCCCTGTCAAGGGTATCGATACTGCCTGCCTTATAAGCTTAAAATTGACTGTTTATGCATGGTCGTGGCTCGAATGTGTTTTTCCTTTGAATGCTTTCTGCTGTTGTGAATCACATAGGACTTAATATTCATCTAGGCAAGATTAATATAAAAAGAAAAAAAATAGGGTTGCTAACCGAGGGGGAATCCTTTGGGTTTCGCTTCGGTTTTCCCCGTGTGGCTCACTCGGACCGGTCATCCGGCCAGACCGGGACGAGGGGGTTACATTTGTTGGTATCAGAGCCTGAGGTTACCGAGACCTCGGGCAGGTAAGTGAGGTAAGCTTAATGTGTTAAATGCTTATGATGTTCGATGCATGCTTTGCCATGAATCCTTGATGTTTGCTTGATTGTATGCTGTTTTGAAGCATGAATCGTCGTGTCTGGTGTGAGTGTGTGCCCATTGCTACTATTACTTAATTTAAAAAGATTTTTGGAAAGAGGAGTACTTGAGCACTATTGGACCCTTGCTTTGACTAACGTAATCCTTATCTGTTTCTTGTTGTAGTTTACCTTGCTAGTTGAACCATGAGACCACGTGGGAGGCCTAGGATGGTTCGACCGGAACCACGGGCAGAGGCTCTAGGAGTAGAGCCAGTAGTTAGGGTTGAGGCTCAAGTGGGAGAGCCTGTGGTTGGAGTTGGAGCTCCTCCACCACCTCCACCACCACCACCTCCTCCACCGGGAGTGGGAGGTGAGGCCGGGGCCGAAAGAGAGGGACCACAAGGAGGCCAAGGTGGCCAAGGACCGGCCGGGATTGACTTAGCTCCATTGGTTCAAGCGATAGCCGGGGCATTTCAGGCTACAGTAGCTGGAGGTCAGGCAGCTCATCATCAGGGTGAGGGCACCGGGTTGCCATTAGAGAGACTTCGGGGCCTTGGGGCCGAAGAGTTCAGGGGTGCTACTCCGGAGAGGTCAGAGTTATGGTTTGAGAAGACTGTCTGTATTCTTGCTTAGATGGGATGCACTAGTGAGCGCAAGTTGGGATGCGTTGAGTCACTACTTCAGGGTGATGCCTACACCTGGTGGGTCACCGTTACTTCAGGGATGTATGAGGCCGAGATTACATGGGAGTTCTTTGAGACAGCGTTCCGGAAGAAGTATTTGGGTTCGCAATACCTCGATGAGAGGAAGAGAGAGTTTATGGCATTGCTTCAGGGGAGTATGTCTGTGACCGATTATGAGATCCGATTTGTGAGACTGAGTCAGTACGCACCCGAGCTTGTACCTACTGAGGTGGAGCGTTGTAACCGCTTCCGTTATGGGCTGAATGAAGAAATCAAGACTTATACTCTAGCTTCAGACTACAGTGATTTCGATGTCTTGGCCTCGAGGGCCAAAGACTTGGAGCACAGTTTGAGTTTGACCAGGCGGTCAGGTGGATCTAGTTCGGGTAAGAGGTCCAGCAACTTCGATAGAGGTGATGCCAAGAGGCATCGAGACAACAGACATCAGTATGATCATAGGCGTGGTGGCGGTAACCACGGTAAGGGCCATCAGGGTCAGAGAGCTGGTGGGAAGTTGCCCACATGTGCTACTTGCGGGAGGAACCACACCGGTGAGTGTTGGGGGAACTACCATTCTTGTTGGAGTTGTGGTGCTAGAGACCACATTAGACGTGACTGTCCACATCAGGTGGGACAGGCACCAGCTCAGGCTCCTGCTAGAGCCAACGACTTTCAGAGAGGCCGCGGGCGCGGTAGAGGTAATTTCCAGCCAAGGAACGATGGTCAGAGAAACTTAGCCCATGTGGTTGCAGTCCAGCCGGAGGGCGGAGGACAGGCTAGGGTTTACGCTCAGCGCGGGGAGCAGCATGACACCAATGTGATCGCAGGTAACTTCTCGATACAGTCTTCGGGTTTGCTTTCTTTGATTGACTCTGGGTCTACACATTCGTACATATTGAGTGAGCATGCACAGTCTTTGAATTTGCCTTGTGAATTGTTAGAGGTAGGAGTTAGTGTTACTAGTTCCTTTGGGGACACGGTAGTAGTTAGGAAGATGTACCGAAGGTGTCCGTTGATGGTTCAGGGACATGTATTTCCAGTGGATATGATGGAACTTCCTTTCTATGGTTTCGATGTGATTCTGGGTATGGATTGGCTCACGGAGCATAGAGCTAGGATAGATTTTGAGACTAAGCGGATTTCCTTGAAGCTCACAGATGATTATGAGATTGTAGTGGTGGGTGAGAACGTGAAGTTCTTGTCCAATGTGGTTTCAGTGTTAGAGGCTAAGAGATTAGTTGAGTTGGGGTGTGAAGCATACTTAGCGTATGTGATGAACCCTAACATGAGCGAGGTTAGACCTCAGGACATCCGGACAGTATGTGATTTTCCTAGTGTGTTTCCAGAAGAATTGCCAGGGTTACCACCGGACAGAGAGGTAGAGTTCAGCATTGAGACTTATTCTGATTCAGCTCTTGTTTCGATTGCTCCGTATCGTATGGCACTGAAAGAACTGAAAGAGTTGAAGACTCAGTTGCAAGAATTGACAGATAGAGGTTTTATTCGACCTAGTTCTTCACCTTGGGGTGCACCAGTTTTGTTTGTGAAGAAGAAAGATGGAAGCATGAGAATGTGTATAGACTACAGACAGTTAAATCAGTTGACAGTGAAGAACAAATATACGTTGCCTAGAATTGATGACTTGTTTGATCAGTTGAGAGGAGCATCTGTCTTTTCTAAGATTGATTTGAGATCGGGTTACTACCAGCTAAAGGTTAGAGAGGTTGATGTACCAAAGACAGCCTTTAGGACTAGGTATGGGCATTATGAGTTCTTAGTCATGCCATTTGGGTTGACTAATGCACCGGCAGCTTTCATGGACATGATGAATAGGATTTTTCATCAGTATCTGGATCAGTTTGTGGTTGTATTTATTGATGACATATTGGTGTACTCTCGAACTGAAGAAGACCATGACCGACATTTGAGACTTGTTTTGAAGATTTTGCTAGATCATCAGTTGTATGCGAAGCTCAGCAAGTGCGAATTCTGGATCCGAGAGGTAGTCTTCTTAGGACATGTAGTGTCAGCTGAAGGCATTAGAGTTGATCCGAAGAAGATTGAAGCTATTGTTGAGTGGAAGCAACCGAAGTCTGTGACAGAGGTACGTAGCTTCCTAGGCTTAGCCGTATACTATAGGAGGTTTGTAGAGGGTTTCTCTAAATTAGCCGCTCCATTGACACAGTTACTTCAGAAGAGTGTTCAGTTTGAGTGGACAGATGCAAGACAGAGAGCCTTTGAGAAATTGAAAGAAGCTTTGACCCAAGCCCCGATTTTGATTCAGCCTGAGTCCGGGAAGGACTATGTAGTCTATAGTGATGCTTCGTACGTAGGGTTAGGATGTGTTCTGATGCAAGACAAAAGAGTAGTGGCTTATGCCTCAAGACAGTTGAAGACCCATGAGTGCAACTATCCGACCCATGACATAGAGTTAGTTGTAGTTGTGTTTGCTCTGAAGATTTGGAGGCATTATTTGTATGGTGAGAAATGCACAGTATACACCGACCACAAGAGTTTGAAGTACATTATGACTCAGCGAGATTTGAACCTCAGACAGCGTAGGTGGTTAGAGCTACTAAAAGACTACGATCTTACTATTGAGTACCATCCGGGTAAGGCCAATGTAGTGGTCGATGCATTGAGTAGGAAGGTGGCCGTAGACTTGAGAGTTATGTTTGCTAGATTGAGTTTGTCCGGAGATGGCGGCTTAGTAGCCAAGCTTCAGGTTAGACCTACTCTAGGTCAGTTGATTCGAGAGAAACAGCTCTTAGATAGATCTTTGGCACCTCACGTGCAAGATATAGCCGAAGGTAGATCTTCAGACTACAGTTTCAGCACCGATGGGGTTTTGTGTTTCAAAGACAGAATAGTTGTGCCAGAAGACAGTGATTTGAGACGTACAATTTTGACTGAAGCCCACAGCAGTCCGTTTGCTATGCATCCGGGAAGTACGAAAATGTACCGTGATTTGAAGAATGAGTACTTTTGGGTTGGCTTGAAGAGAGATGTAGCCGACTTTGTGGGTAAGTGTTTAGTGTGTCAAAGAGTGAAGGCGGAACATCAGGTTCCCTCAGGTTTGTTATAGCCGTTGAGAATTCCGGAATGGAAGTGGGAGAACATCACCATGGATTTTGTTTCGGGTTTGCCTTTGACTCCTACGAAGAAGAACTCAGTTTGGGTGATAGTGGATCGATTTACGAAGTGTGCTCACTTCTTGGCAGTCAACACTACTTACACCTTAGATAGATTGGCCGACTTGTACATTGGTGAGATAGTTAGGCTGCATGGTGTGCCGAAGTCCATTGTATCAGATAGGGATCCGCGGTTTACTTCTAGATTTTGGGAGAGTCTGCATACAGCTTTGGGTACCCGTTTGAACTTCAGCACTTCTTATCATCCTCATTCAGATGGTCAGTCAGAGAGGGTTATTCAGATCTTAGAGGACATGTTGCGATGTTGTATCATTGACTTTCAGGGTACATGGGAGAAGCATTTGCCTCTAGTAGAGTTTGCGTACAATAACAGTTTTCAGTCGAGCATTCAGATGGCTCCATATGAGGCCTTGTATGGCCGGAAGTGTAGAACTCCAGTGTGTTGGGCCGAGGTAGGACAGAAACTGTTACCTATGCCGGATTTGCTCAAGGGGACAACCGACAAGGTAAAATTGATTTGTGATCGTTTGAAGGCCGCTTCGGATAGGCAGAAGTCCTATGCCGATTTGAAGAGGAAAGAAGTTGAGTTCTCAGTAGGTGAGAAGGTATTCTTGAAGGTATCTCCGTGGAAGAAAGTGATGAGATTTGGCCGAAAAGGAAAGTTGAGTCCGAGGTACATAGGACCGTATGAGATTGTGAAGAGGGTTGGTCCGGTTGCTTATCAGTTGCGTTTGCCATCCGAGCTTGAGAAGATACATGATGTGTTCCATGTGTCGATGCTTCGCAAGTATAGGTCCGATCCATCACATGTTATGCCCGTAGAAGAAATTGAGTTGAATCCGGATTTGACTTATGAAGAAGAGCCAGTGGAGATCTTAGCTTCTGACAGTAAAGTGTTGAGGGGTAGATCGATTGAGTTAGTAAAGGTGCGGTGGCGACGTAGAGGTGTGGACGAGGCCACTTGGGAGAGGAAGGAGGATATGGAAAAGCAGTTTCCATATCTCTTTCAGTCAGGTAATTTCGGGGACGAAATTCTTTAAGTGGGAGAGAGTTGTAACACCCGTGTTTTGGGCCTAGGAGTTAGCCGGGTTAGAGTTCGAGTCAAATAAAACTTAATTAAAACAATTCAACTTCAAATAATGACCTATTTGAGCTTTAATAAGAATGGAGGGACTAATGTTGTAATTTTACCCAAATGTTTTAAAAAGCAATACCACTTTTAATTAAAAGTTGTCTTCTCTTTCCCCATATCCCCCACCAACGTTAAAACCATCTTCAAACTCTCTCCAAGCTCAAGCTACTATTCCATTGGGTTTCTTCATCCTCCCAAGGTCTTTTTGAAAGGTAACAATGTTTTCTAATTCTCCTTCTCATCCTCTATCTCTCCATAGTCTTAGATTTCAAAAAGGTGAGCTCTTGAAATGTTAGGGTTTTGACAAAGTTTGAGTTTTTATGAAAATTTCCTTCCCATTTCGAAATAGGGAGTTGGGTTTATGATTCTCCACCCTAAAATGTATATTATATGTCAAATTGGTTGAATTTGGGTGAAATTTCGTAGCTTGTTCTTGAGGTAGGTTTTAAGGTAGTAAAATTTGGGTTTTTAGTGGGTTTAATGTTGAATTTGAAGGGTTGTTGGTCTACCTATGATATGAGGGTGTTTTGGGATGTTTTGGAAGTCATTTGGGTGTTTGGAAATTGAGTTTTCAGCAAGGCTTTGGGGGAGCACGAAAATTGGAATTTTGGGAGATTATGTGGTTGGGAATTTGTGGAATTTGGTTTATGTTTGTGAAGTGAGTGAATGGTTGAGTTTAGCATTGATTTTGGAAGTAATGTATGTGTTTTGTTTGACTAGAAGCAACAGGAAACGTTGAGGAAGCTTTGGGACCGAATCCGGGTGCATAGGAGGATTATTTCGAGTTGCTAAGGAAGGGCGGTGAGTGGTCTTAACTTGTTTTAAAGTTTGGTTCGAGCATGAGTAGTGTGTGTGTGTGTAAAGTGTGCTTGGTAGGCCACTTTCATTTAATTCAAGTTGATAGCTTAGCTTTTGATATCCTTAAATGCTATGTTCTTAATGACTATGCTCTTGTACTTGTAACTATATGATGCACGTGTATATATACCATGTTGTGGATATAGGTGATGAGTATGAGTGTGGTTGATGACATGTGATTGATGTTGAAAATTGGCACTAATTAATTACCGGTTGTAAATGATCGATCATTAGGATAGTGTGCACACAAATTGAGTCAAAACGTACGTGGCCTTGATGGCGTTAAGTCATCAAGGAGGAGTACGGTGATGTAACATTCCACCGGAAGCTTTTTATATACTTCTACGGGATGATGAGTGGAATCCCATCCGTAGGGCATGTGGCGATGAGTGGAATCCCGCACATGCAAGGTCCGGTGATGAGTGTAATCCCACCGAGGTAAAGTGTTGTTGAGGTTTAAATCCGCACAATCGAGGTAATTAAAGTGGCCAATTAAACTTGTTTATGTATTGTGATATATGATGGTGATATGTGATTGTGGTATATGATGTTCTTGCATGATGTTGATGTGGATGTTTAAACATGTTAGGATTGAGAGACCATACATGTCACTTGAAAGACTAGCTAGGTCTACTTGATTTTATGCCTATGCTTGATGTATGTAAGACTAGGATTAACATGCTTGAACCCTGCATTGTTGATGTTTTTCGTTTTAGAGCACCCTCACTAAGCTTATAGCTTACGCTCTCTATGTTCAACAATGTAGATCATTAGCGTGGGGTTAGCTCGAGGCAAGGCAAGAAGGGCTTTCCAAGTTGTTGCTCAAGTATGGTTAATTTTGTAGTAGTTAAGCAATGTGGCAATAGGGTGTGTTTGTATGAGCCTTGTATGACTCCTTCAATATGATGTTGTTTTGGATTGATCATGGTTTGTAAGTATGTTATACTTTGATGAATGTTGGTGTGTATGATGGCATGCCTTAGGATGTTTTAGGTTGCCTTATGCTGAGTGCAAACCTCTTTTGTTTGACTTGTGGCATTATGACCATTTGAGCCTTTGAGTATGCATATTATGGCCTAAATTGCTCTCTCATTAGAATGTTATGTATGAATGCCTTAATTCATGTATGGTTGATTCCTTTGGCTTAAATATGTGTGCTTACATGGTTGTATATGCTTAAGTGAGTCGAGAAATGCATTTAGAGTCGTTTTGGGGTCGTTTAGGTTGAATTTGAGGAATTGCAGTGCAGGGGGGTATCGATACCCCTAGCTAGGGTATCGATACTCTCTTGCCCAAAGGCCTCAGATTTTGCCTGGGGTATCGATACCCTAAGGGTATCGATACCCTCCAAAGTTACTGGAATTTGGATTTCTGAGTGAGAGTAGAGCGTATCGATACGGGGTTCCCGCGTATCGATACGGATCTATCTGTTGACCAAGGAAGGTTGACCGAGGGAGAGGGTATCGATACCCCTGGTAAGGGTATCGATACGGTCTTCTCGTGTTAACTTCTTGGGTTGACCTAGAAAGGGGGTATCGATACCCCTGTCAAGGGTATCGATACTGCCTGCCTTATAAGCTTAAAATTGACTGTTTATGCATGGCCGTGGCTCGAATGTGTTTTTCCTTTGAATGTTTTCCGCTGTTGTGAATCACATAGGACTTAATATTCATCTAGGCAAGATTAATATAAAAAGAAAAAAAATAGGGTTGCTAACCGAGGGGGAATCCTTTGGGTTTCGCTTCGGTTTTCCCCGTGTGGCTCACTCGGACCGGTCATCCGGCCAGACTGGGACGAGGGGGTTACAAGGAGTACGGGTACGCCCGGAAATCTTTATATTAGTCGGTGATGAGTGGAATCCCATCGACGGGGCGTGAGGATGAGTGGAATCCCCTCCGCGAGAACCGATGATGAGTGTAATCCCATCGAAGGTAATGGTTATGTTGGAAATGCGTTCCAACATGTTATCCGCGTATTCGAGTCATAGCTAGGTGCCAATATGAGATTATATGTGCCTTTATGATTTGAGATGTGTTGCCAATATGATATGAATTGTGATTCCAATACGCATTGAGATATGTTGTTAAATATACATTGAGTTATGTATCATTGTATGTTGAGCTTATGAGTTGTTGAGCATGGCATAATGTTGATTATATGTTCATGCATCATGTATAATTTGGCTCTCGAGGATCGGAGGTAAGATCACGCATTCTATTTTGATTCTTGCTCGTGCTTGGACCCTGCATTGTCGAAGGTTTGTTTTATGAGCTTACCCTCACTAAGCTTTTATGCTTACGCTTCTTTTTGTTCGACAATGCAGATCAGTAGCTTATGGGTGGCAAGGGCAAGGAAAGGTCTCCAAGTGTTGCTTTCGGTTAGCTCAAGTATGATCTTTAAGTTGTAGATTGTAATAGTCAAGCAATGGGATAGGTGTTGTTGATGTGAATGCCTTGTTGCATGTTGATGTTGGTTGGCTTTGGTTGCCTTGGTTTGCTTGTAAAACCATGTTTAAATTACCTATCTTAAATGTCTAATTGTAAACCTTGTTTATGTTGCATGTCTTGAATGCTTATATGTTTTGTTGGCTAAGACATGTAACCTTAAAAGCTATGTATGCTTCCTTGTGGTGAATGTATGATCTTGTGTTTGGATGCCTCATCTTGTGCTTTGTGTGATTTGGGTATGTCTTGCCATAGGATCCATGCCTTTAGAATATGCTTGTAAGTGATGTATGTTTGGCTGGAGTATTTTAGGGCCTTTGGGATCGATTAGAGATGTTTAAAGATGGTTTTGGGAAATTGCAGACATCCAGTGTTTCGAAACGAGCTAAGCTGTTTCGGGACGGGTATGGATCCAGGGACCCCGTATCGGAACTCGTTTCGATACGGTTTGGCCTCTGTGAACCCCTGTTTCGAAACAAGTTTCGAAACACTTTGGCTACTGGAGGTGCATGTTTCGAAACAAGTATCGAAACGCCTAGGCAGAATTAGGGCCCTATTCCGAAACGGGGTGGATGCGTCTCGGTACGGGTACCTGACCTTTTTAACTAAGCCCGTGTTTCGAAACGGGTGACGATTGTTTCGAAACGGGTAGCTAGAAATGGGTTTTTGAACATCTCTAATGGGTCTCGAGGGTTGGGCTTAGGCCCGGTTTGTGGTAGGGTTTTTGTGGGCCTTGTTTTCCGCTATCGTGATCACTTAGGTAATTAAATGCCTCTAGACAAGACGTAAAATAAACAAAAAAAAAATTAGGGTCACTGACCGAGGTGGAACCTTCACGGGTTTCATGTCGGTTTTCCCCGTGTAGCCTACTCGAACCGGTCAGCCGACCAGACCGGAGCGAGGGGGTTACAAACGATGAAAGTTTCAGTGTTGAAAAACCGTATAGATACGCATAAGGGTATCGATATGCCTGGGCATTTTGTTGCTTTTGGGCTTGAAAACACTTAAAGATTTTGAACCCTTTTAATGTGTTTTAACTTGAAATATTGTTTGATTCAAAATAGCTTATCAAATTATGAGTCTTTAAAATATCAAAATCAATTTTAGTTTTACAATTTGCATACTTATTCTATCTTTAAGACAATACTCAAAGCCACTTGTTTATTTTAACTTGTTTTATCTTGTCAATTAAAGCCCAACAAGATACGGTAAAAAATAGATGGATGTTTTGCGTATTAGCATATTGTTTTTTTGGTAAACTACACAAGTGACCACCTAATTATAGGGTTAGTGTCGATACAACCACTATACTTTTAACTTTGGCAAATGTACTACTAAACTATTTAAATGGTTCCAATTAGGCCACCAACCGTTAAAATAACGGAAGACACTGACGTGGCTGTTAAATAAAATGGTATAATTACACACTTAATCCCTGTTATTTACACAAACTCTCAATTTAGTCCTAATTTTAATTTAATAAAAAATATTAACTATTTAATAATTATTTTTAATTAATTAATTTCTTCTCCAATCAGGTGGTCACATGTGTCACCTAATTGGAGAAGGGAAAATGGAAGAAAGGGAAATGAGGTTGGGAAGAATCAAACCCACGTCTTTATGAAACTTAAGGAGCGTGCTTACCGCTAAAACAAATTAATTTTGGGATATGAGATACAACCTTTAATATATGTTTAAATGGTTGTTAATGATTGAAAAAATGAAACAAATCTAAATGAACATGGGCAAATTCAAACTCAAATCCCTAGAGTGAAAGTAGCATATGATTGCCATCATACCAAGTATATTTCTGAGTTATAAAATTCAACATTTAATATATGTCTTATAATATTGTTAATGCCCGAAAAAGGAAAAAAATATGGTTTTAGAAAAATCGAACATGAAACATCTAATATAATTAAATAAATCGAATTTAATTAAATAAATCAAATTTTAAATGAAAATATCATATTTTTAATTAAATTTTATTTAAATTTAAAAATGTGATATTTTTAAATTTAATATAAGATATATTAACCACAAGACACTTTCAGTTTACGCAAATATTATATTAACAGTATATAACATACATAGAACACTCAATACAAAAGGTTCAAATTTTAAATTTAATTAAATTTTATTTAAATTTAAAATTGTGATATTTTTATTTAATTTTTAATTTATTTAATTAAATTCAATTTATTTAATATTATTAATGCCCGGAAAAAAGAAAAAATATGGTTTTAGAAAAATCGAACATGAAACATCTAATCTAATTAAATAAATATAATGAACATACTATTAAATATAATGAGTCGTTGGAAATTTTTATTAAAAATTACTTATAAGGTACTTCTTATATTTTTTATTTATATTTTATTGTAAAATATTTTCTTTTATTTTTGTAGAGGGAGAGAAGAGAGGTTATTTCGGATTGAATCTGAGACATAATGTCAATTGTCAACTAGGATGGTGTTCCTTATCAATATTTTTAAAAGATTAAAAAAATACATGAATCGCCATGTGAGATGTCATCTCATACATTAGAAGTTTAAAAGTTTAGTCTTTATTCAAGTTTAAAATAAAAATCCTACTTTTTCCGGAAGTTCAATCAAATTTAACTATATTAGAGTAAAGGTTAAAATGACAAATATATAAAATATGAATGGGCTAAATTTATTATTATGTCTTTATTTTATTTTGTTTTTTCATTAATAATAGTAATTAGATGAATATATTGACGGTATTTGTAATTTCATGTGTGTATTGTATTAATTATAATTTATATTACTCTATTTTAACCATACATATGTGCATATTAATTATAATTACTATTTCAACTTTAAAAACAGATGTAGTTTTGAATCTGCTCTCGTAGCACGTTTTCCTCTGCTCTCGTAGCACGTTTCTCTTGTTTCTTCTCTAGTTCTTTCTACGTCTTTTCTTGTGCTTCTCTCTTCGTTCTTGTTCTGGTTCCATGGGTGATGTTGAGCATGGTTTGGCCACTTTGTCCATAGATGATGGGGAAGATGAGGGTCTTCAGATCGATCTGGAGGAGGTCGACAACCATACGTCTTTCGATCTCTGCTTCGTGGGCTCATTTCTTACTTCCAGTATCATTAACTTTCCGTCGATGAAGTCTACGCTGGCTACAGTATGGCATCCCCCGGGGGGTATTTCTATCTCAGATTTAGGGGAAGGTCAATTTTTGTTTCGTATGTATCATATACTTGATGTAGAACGGATTGAGAATGGAGGTCCATGGACTTTAAACAGTCACTTATTGGTGTTGCACCGATTACGTACGGGAGAGGATCCGTTATTGGTTATGTTGCACTTTGTTGACTATTGGGTTCTTGTCCATGAGGTTCCGTTGGGGTTTCTATCGGAGAAAGTCGCAAAGGTTCTGGGAAATTTCATTGAATCCTACTTATTGTATGACTCTAAAGCCACTGCTTTGGGCTATAAGCGAGTCATGAAGATTCGGGTGAGGGTGGATATTAGGAAACCGTTGAAAAGGAAAAAGAAGATCCTCCTTGTGAATGGGACTTCTCATTACGTTCGCTTTGAGTATGAAAAGTTAACACTTTTCTGTTTTCTATGTGGAATCTTGGGTCATGGTGAGAGCTTTTGTCCACTCCAGTTTACAGAAGGAGGGAGGGATCTTACTCCGGGATGGGACATATCACTACGGGCACCACCTAGACGTGCTGCTCCGGCGCCCTGTCGTTGGTTAATTGAGGAAGGCGTGGATCGCGTTAATTTTCCTGGCGTGATTTCAGCTTCGATTAATTTAAGGGAGCCTCTTCAGCATGATTTGCGCTTTCCAGCTCAGGAGGTTGCGAGCAGATCCGTTTTGGGAGAATTAAAATCTGGGCTTGATTTGGGCAATCAGCCGACAACATCTCAAGGAGTTAATTTGGGTACTCCACAATCAGTTATTGATCCAAATAAGGAAAACACTCCACCGTTGATTGCTACAGGGGTTTTGTCTGTGGACCCAAGGGGCCCGAATCCTAATTCTGGGTTTGATACTGTTATGGACTCACTTGATGAAGATAGCCCAACCGAATTTGTTGAGTCTGCGAAAAGGGCAAGAGTAAAATAGGTTAATCCTGAAGTTTCAGATAAAGTTGATTCCTCAGGTGTTCATTCTAATCTATCGACAGGTCTCTCTTATGGGGCCAGCCGTTTACAATGAAAATCATATGTTGGAACGTTCGGGGTTTAGGGATGCCCTGAACTGTTCGTCGTTTTCACGCTACACTGCGTGAATTTCGTCCCTCAGTGGTTTTTTTGATCGAGACTAAGCTCCAGGCTTCTAAAATGGAGCGTATTCGTAAAGTGTGTGGTTTTCCGAATGGAGTTGACATTAGTTCGAATGGCAGAAGTGGAGGGCTTTCAATTGGTTGGATAGATGATGTCAGAATTTCTATTCGGTCTTTTTCAGTTCACCATATTGACTTACTGGTCCATGATACTTTCCCCACCTGCACTTGGCGGTTGACCGGTTTTTACAGGGCACCAGAGGTTAGCAACCGGGTTCACTCTTGGCAGTTGCTTAGACAGTTGGATGATTGTCCCCATGTTCCTTGGTGCGTGATGGGAGACTTTAACGAAATTCTTAATTTAGACGAGAAACAAGGAGGTATTTTGCGCAACGAGTGGCAGATGCGTAATTTTAGAGAGGCCCTTAATGATTGCTTCCTTTCTGATTTGGGCTTTAATGGAAACTGGTACACTTGGGAATGGGGGAGGACGTCTGAAAACAATATTAGGGCTCGTTTGGATCGTGTGGTTGGTAACCAGGCCTGGGGGGATACTTTTCCCAATTTTCGGGTTGATCATTTAGCCCACTCCTTCTCGGACCATTGTTCAATTCTGCTTGATACCCAATGTGTGTTGGGTAGGGATAAACCGATTTGGCACTTCCGTTTCGAGGCCTCCTGGTTGTTGGAAGCTTCTTGTGAAGAGGAGGTTCGTCAGCTTTGGGCTTTAGCGATTGGGCCGGTTCCCGAGCGCTTGTCATATGTTAGTAATGGGCTTGACCGTTGGTTTCGGAAAATAAGGAAAGAAAAGAGGGTGAGTGTTGCTGAATTAAAAGAACGTATTGCCTATCTGGGAAGACAACAAGTCTCTAATGATGTTCTCGGGGAACTTGTTGAGTCTAAACTAGAGCTAAATCTTCAGTTAGACAAATAAGAGATATACTGGGAGCAACGAGCTCGTGCGAATTGGCTCTGGAACGGGGATCGCAATACGAGCTTTTTCCACCGATATGCTAGTCAACGAAGAAGGCGAAATCGTATTGATGGCCTTGTAACAGACGATGGAAATTTTCATGACGACATGGATGAGGTTCGACAAATTGCAATGAATTATTTTCAATCTTTGTTTACTTCCTCGAATACCGCTGACCCATCTGATATTCTAAATGGAATTGAGAGGTGTATTGACCCTTCGATGAACGAGATGTTAATGGCAGATTTTACGAGAGATGATGTCTTTGTGGCTTTGAATTCTAATGGTCCTCTAAAGGCTTCAGGAGCTGATGGGCTGGGTGCCATATTTTATCAAAGATTTTGGGGGATTATTGGGCCGGAAATAGCAGATTATTGCATCAACACCATACAAGGTAATGTATCTGTGGCTGAAATTAATATTACCCATATAGTGTTGATCCCAAAAGTAACTACAGCCCGGTCCATGACTCAATTTCGGCCTATTTCATTATGCAACGTTTTATTTAAAATTATTTCTAAGATGGTTGCAAACAGATTTAAACTGGTCCTAGGCCTTTGTATAGATGAGGCCCAAAGTGCCTTCATTCCAGGGCGGCTCATAACTGACAATATTTTAACTGCCTATAAGATTCTTCACTCGTACAAACGTCAAAGAACGGGTCATAAGGGATCTTTTGCTCAGAAGCTAGACATGAGCAAAGCCTACGACAGAGTTGAATGGAGTTTTATCCGTCGTGTTCTCCACAAAATGGGCTTCTGTGAGGCCTGGATTGATTTGGTAATGGGGCTGGTTGAGACGATCTCCTACTCAGTGGTGGTTAATGGCCTGTCTAGTGATAATTTTGTACCAACTAGAGGGTTAAGGCAAGGAGACCCCCTTAGCCCGTATCTTTTCCTCATTTGTGCTGAGGGCCTTTCTTCGCTTCTACGTTCTGCTCTGGCTTCCAATAGTTTTCAGAGTTCCCGTATTGTCCGTGGTGCTCCGCTGATTAATCATCTATTTTTTGCGGACGATTGTATGATATTTGGGGGAGCCTTCGATTCAAATGCTATTTATCTCAGACAAATCCTTCAACACTACGGTGAGTGTTCTGGCCAGATCATTAATTATGATAAGTCTAGTATCTATTTTAGTTCCAATGTTTCTTTGGCTATTCGTGAGGATATCCGGCAAATCCTAGGGGTTCAAGAAGTTGACAACCCAGTGAAATATCTGGGCCTACCAGCCATTGTGGGCCGTAATAAGGGTCAGGCTTTCTGGTATCTTAAAGACAGACTTACTATGCAGGCTTCTAATCTGGGCTCTAAATGTTTGTCCAAAGGTGGAAAAGAGGTTTTTATCAAGTCCATTTTACAGGCTATACCCATTTTTGCTATGACTTGTTTTCTCTTACCAAACACTTTCTGTAAGGACCTTCAGGCCATTGTTGCACGCTATTGGTGGCAAAGTTCCAATACTAAGAAAGGGATTCATTGGTGCACCTGGTCAGAATTAAGTAAAGCTAAGGAGGAAGGGGACTGGGTTTCAGAGACTTTGGCAAATTCAACATTGCCTTGTTGGCCAAACAAGGGCGGCGTCTTATCCAAAATCCGAGTTCCCTAATTGCCCGTCTCCTCAGGGCAAAGTACTATCCAACGGGGACCTTTTTGCAGGCTTCTCTTGGTTCGAATCCTTCGCTTACGTGGCGGAGTATTTGGAGTTCCCGGGGGCTTCTAGATCTTGGACTTGGTTGGCTAATAGAGGATGGGAATACTGTCTCCATCTGGAACGACTATTGGCTGCCCTCGTTACCCTCACGAAAGGTGTTATCTCCCCGAATCGCAGGTATTGATCTGGTTTCGGGTGAACATAGATGGAATGAAGAACTCATTAACATGAGTTTCTCGAATGAAGAAGCGGAATTAATACTAAAAATTCCGCGACCTATTTTTCATCAACAAGATGTACTTCGTTGGAAAGGGGAAGGTTCAGGCGTTTACTCCGTGAGGAGTGGGTATAGGTTGCTTCTTGGTGAGCCTACTTCTGGTAATCCTCAGCCTAATGTCTATAGCTACATATGGAAAGCTCAATGTCCCTCTAAAACAAGAATTTCATGTTGGAGGATGGTTCGCAACTACGTCCCTACATTGCAAAATCTAATGCTCAAGAAAGTTTTACAAGATCCCAGATGTCCTCGTTGCCATCTGGTTGCGGAAACATCTATCCATGTAGCGAGAGACTGTTTTTTTGCTACAGCCGTATGGTACCATATGGGTTTTCCTCTATCAGTTACACAATCACAAGCAAACATGGAAGAATGGCTTTTACATCTATTACAAGCACATAATCAGAGCTACCATCGAAAGATTGTTTTAACTATGTGGGCCTTATGGAATTTCAGAAACAAACTAATTTATGAAGGTATTGTGCAAACCTTTGAAGAGATTATCTCTTTCGTCACTAGCTATTGTAAGGAACTGGACATGGTGGCTTCCTCTCTTCACCATCCTCTCCGACACGGCGGTGACCGATGGAATGCTCCGGCTACTTCGATCTACAAAATAAACACAGATGCGAGTTATAACGGCTCGGAAAACTTATCTTGTTCGGGCCTAATTATTAGAAACTGTCAAGGCTTAATAATGGGTACGACTTACAGAAATAACTTGAACATCACCTCTGTGTTTCAAGCTGAGGCCACGGCGGTGCTACAGGGACTTCAATTTGCCCTTGACCTAGGGCTCCGTGACGCCGTTGCTGAGACGGACAACAAATCCGTAATTGCCAAGCTCAACTCGCATGTCCAAGACTTGTCTGAAGTTGGAACGATCATCAGAGACACCAAGATTTTAGCTTCAAGCTTCGACAGGTGCCTCTTCTCCTTCGTTGGCTGGAGCGGCAACAGGCCGGCACATGCATTAGCCTCGGAAGGCCTGCGTCACCGAGATGAACGGTCGTGGGTGGAGGACGCGCCCATCGATGTCTTATCTCTGGCCGACCAAGATCGCCGATTACTGGATCCACCCTAATCCTTTGGGGTTCGTCTTCAACCTTGGGGTTTCTTCACCATTCACACCTGGTTATCCCTAATTTTGCATCATCCACACGAAGCTTTCATCTCCGACGATTCATTTTCTGTGGAGAGCAGCCGGTTGCCTTAGTTTCTTTTGCTTTGAACTATTCGCTTATTTTTGTTTTGTGCCTTTATTTCCTTTTTGGGCTTTTCTTTGTATTTGGTTTGGGCTTAATAATATACAACAAGCATTCTTTCAAAAAAAAACTTTAAAAACAGATGTTTTATCAATTCATTTCTTACTTCTTTTAATTAGGAAAATCAATGTAGAGGAACCAACAAGTGAGGAAAAAAATATAAAGTTAAGAAATAGTCACGAAATTATGTTAAAATATATTGGCGAAAGTTTACAATTGGTCTCTAAACTATTCTAAAATTATATTTTAGTTATTGAACTTTTAAAAGTTACAAAACATTGATTAAACTTTTGATTTTGTTACAAAATGAACACTAAGTCAGTAGATATTGTTAATAGCCCAATGGTAGGTTGACCGAGCAATTTAAATAATATATTAGTTGTTACAAAATGATTATTGAACTTTGTAAATTTTACATCATGATCATTGAACTATTTAATTGTTATATAATAGTAAATTCACTATTTAGTTGTTATAAAAGTGTTATTGAACTATTTAATTGATAAAAAATTTCATTGAAATATTTAATTCTTGGTTATTTACAAGTTATGTTGCAGTTGTTTTTGTTGTTGATTTCAAGAGACTTTATTTCTAGAAATGTTTCAAATGAAGGAGTGGAAGGAGTTTTAGTTTTTGTTGTTAATTTCAAGAGACTTTGTCTCCAGAAACCTTCCAAATGAAGGAATGGCAGGGATTTTGGTTTTCAGAAATGTTTCGTGAAAAAAACTTTAATTCCATTTGTTTAAAAGCTTTTTGGAAACTAAAACTCTTAATTCATGTAATTTGAAATACTTTTTGAAACAACAAAAAGAAATTCCTTCATTTGAAACGTTTATAGAAATAAAGTCTCTTGAAATTAACTGTAAAAAATGTTGTAGTATAACATGTAATAACCAACCATTTTATAATAACTAAATAAGTGAATTTATCAATTTATAACAATTAAATAGTTTAATGACCATTTTATAACATTTACAAAAGTTCAATGACCATCTGTAACAACTAATATATTACTTTAATTGTCAAGTCCACCTGTCGCTAGGATGTTAATGACATCTATCGACTTAGTGTACATTCTGTAACAAAATTTAAAATGTAATGTCCATTTTGTAACAAAATCTAAAATTTAGTGTATATTTTCTAATTTTTGAAAGATCAGTGACCAAAATAATCAAATCGATATAGTTTAATGACCATTTTTAACTTTTACCCAAATGAATTTTTTGGTCACTAAATTTTTGAAAATCATAAAAATGATTATCATTTTTTTTAATTTACAAAATGAATACCACGTTGTTATGTTGTTAACTACGGTTAAAGAAATGGTGTGCCGCATTAAATTAAGGAGTAATATTTCAATTCACTTTTAATTATAACTAATGTTATTTTAAATAATTTTAATAATTTTAAAAATTAAAATACGTTAAAATAAAAATCCATTATTTTTTTTATGATCCAAAGAACAAAAACATTAATTTCAAATATATTTCTCTAATAAACTCCAATAACAATTAACAGGACCATGTCCAAAGCATGAAACCTGGAAGTAAGGTATTTTTAAATCAAAAACTTTTTTTATTCATTATTTAGAAATATGATCCCACCGTCTTTTATTTGGAAAAATGACCCTCAAATCTGTCACGTATGAAGAACTCGCTTTCTGAGAAACGCGATACATAATATTGCTTTATGTAGAAAGTGAGTTCTGCATACGTGTCAACGCTTTTCAGAATAACGAATTTAACAGGAACTCACGTTTTGCAAAAAGCGAGTTCCCCGAAAATTTGAAAAGCCGGTTGAATTTATCGCGGGGAACTTGTTTTCTTCTTTGTAAATCGGGCTGGCAGACCAAGCGTCCATAGGCATGTTCGAGCAATATTTCGGGCTTATTAATCGTATATTTTTAGTAAACATTGAGTTTGAGTTCGTAGTACTGGAACTTGTCTTTTATTTGACACCAATATGGGCAAGTTCGCCCTATTCTAAACCGATTCGCGTCAAAAATGGTTACATAGCTTATTTTTCTAAATGATTTTGCTTTTAAAAAGGTGTGATATGCTTGGTTTATTAATTGAATAATGTAGGTTATTGTTTATCCAAATAAAACGAAATTAAATATAAATTTTAAAAATTATGTAAAAAAATAAGGTAGAATAAAATATTCATAATTATAAAATTAAAAAAATAATGTCTTGCATAAACATAATTATATTTTTTTAGACAACCCCTCGCACTAATGATGCCTATGTCCCCCGTTCCGCGGCTGGGTGCACGACAATCCCGTGGCGAATTCCTCCGAATGTCATGTGCTCCAGGGTCGTTCTCATCAGTAGCGGCATCATCATCGGCTCCATGAACATCCTCGAAACACGGACCACTGCTGGGACCAGGCAGTGTAGAACAAGCTCTACGGCGGCGTATGCTCGACAAGCTGTAGTTGAACTGTGATGACAACGGTGGAACATCGAATACTGGAGGACCAGTCATCGGCATGAAAGGACGATAAGCATCCATGAAGCTAAACTCGAGTGGAGGCCTCATCTGCTGAAACGTCTCCGGACCTCATCTGCTGAAACGTTGTTCCAGTACAAAAGAAAACAAGTTATGTAACCGTTTTCGACGTGAATTTTAGTCGGTTTAGAATGGACGGAACTTGTCCATATTGGTGTCAAATAAAAGACAAGTTTCACTACTACGAACTCAAACTTAATGTTTACTAAAATTATACGATTAATAAGCTCGGAATATTGCTCGAACATGCTTATGAACGCTTGGTCTGGCACCCCGATTAATAAGCCGGCTTTTCAAATTCTCGGGGAACTCGCGTTTTGCAGAACGCGAGTTCCTGTTAAATTCGTTATTCTGAAAAGCGTTGACACGTATGCAAAACTCGCTTTTTGCATAAAGTGATATTGCGTCTCGCGTTTCTTAAAAAAACGAATTTTTCATTCGTAGCGGATTTGAGAGTTATTTTTTAAAATAATAGACGACGATGTCATATTTATAAAAAGATTTTTTAAATTTAAAAATGCCTGGAAGTAGGGGTGTGCAAAACCGGGTTCGGTTAACCATTAGCAAATTATTTCGGTTAACCGATAAGTTCGGGTCACTAAATTCTCGACCCTAAACCGTATCCATTCAACCGGTTAACCGTTTAGTCGGTTAACCGAAAAATTCGGTTCGGTTCGGTTCGGGTAACGGTTTTTTATTTTGTTTATTAAAAATATAAATTTTAATAATATGTTAGAAAAAAAATACATACTTTTTAAAATCGACACATGATATTATTATCTTTTCTAATACTAGCAAGTTAAACACTTAAACTTGATAAAATAAAATTATGGTTTTACTTTTGGGGAATGAGAAAATAAAATAAAATTTAATTTTTTAATATAAAATAATAAAATAACATATAATATAATAATATATATTATATAATCGGTTGGTTCGGTTACCCGGTGTATCCCAAAACCGTAAACCGTAACCGAACCGGTTTCTTTTTTAAAAAATAAAAACCCGAACCGAAACCGAATATTTCGGTTCGGTTAACCAATTTTTCGGTTCGGTTTTTTCGGGTTTCGGAATCGGTTTCGGTTTTTCGGTTTTTTTGCACACCCCTACCTAGAAGTAATCTTCATATACGTAACATCTAAGCTATAAAATATTAATTTCGGAACCACGAAGTTGACTTTTCGTTTGATGAATGCTTGATAACAACACCAAATAATGCATTATTTTTTATTTACTTAATAATAAATTTTTAACTGAATTAAAAAGTTCAATCCTAAGGTATATTGTTTTGTTGAGGAGAGAATTTAAATTTAAATTTTTAAGATAATATTGTTGAGAAAAAAATTACGAATTTCAAACATAAATTATAAAATTAACATATACTTTGACCAAATCTCAATCATTCTTCCTTGTTGCAATTTGCAGACATGCTAAAAAAGTTCATTATTTTTGGATTTTATTTAATTTATTAGGTTTCAGATAGAAATATATGATTTGGATGAATGCTTTTGTTCTTTGGGTCACCTTCATGTTATAAATTATTATTATTATTATTATTATTATTATTATTATTATTATTAATTTTCTAGAATTATTGTTTAGAAATATTAGAATTAAATTTTAGTTATATTGAGGGACCAAATAAAATATTACCAATTAATTTAACCCTAAAATTAATAATTGTTTTATAACTTTTAAAAGTTTAATGACAAAAAACTATTTTATTATAGTTTAGTGATTGTTTTTGAACTCTATTCAAAAATCTATTATCAATTGTTGGAAGATCTGTTGAGATGAGACGCTGGATGATTTAAGTAAGGTTTTGGTTACTTATAACAAACTTTGTAATATTCAATCTGAACTAGACAACTAATAAATTAAATACAAATAGTTATACCAATAGAGTCGCATAAGCGGTTCAAAAGTTTGTAGGACCCTGTGTAGTTTATTAAAACTAGCCCTTTAAATTATAATCCAAAAGATATATACTATGAGATTTTTTTAAAATATATTTTTATCTTAGTAAAAAATATATTATGAGCCCCTTTAGTTATTTTTTATATTTTTCTTGTAATTTATTAAACCCAAAAAATTTGCTTCCCCCTATAAACACTTAATTTAACTCATTTGAGGCTCTCTTTTCTTGAGGGTCCTGTGTGGTCTCTCGTCTCGAACATGTCCAAAATCTCCATTGAACATAGGGAAAAGTTTGGATTTTAGATTTATTTTCTTAAAGAAATTTAAATGAATTTTAGAATATATATATATATATATATATATATATATATATATATATATATACATATAAATACTTTGACACAAATTTGTGTAAATTAAAGGAGCCTTTTAATTTTAGAGTTTAGAGATTTAGGTTAGGATTTAGGGTTTAGCGTGTAGGGTGTAGAATTTATGGTGTTGTGTTTAAGGTTTAATATAAAGGGTTGTGTAAATTATTTTTATACATCTTGTGTATCAAAATATAACATATACATATATATATATATATAATAGGGTAAACTACACAAGATACCACTAAACTTTAAGTTTAGTATCAATTATATTACTAAACTAAAAAAATACTATTTTATCTCTCAACTTTAGTTTATGCTTCAATTATACCACTTGGTCATCAACATTGATGACATGAACAGATCTGAACAATCCACGTGCGATGTCGTGGAAGAATTTTAATTGTCGAATGGTTCCTTTGAACGATTCGTGATGAACGACAGCTGGACGGACGACGAACGACGTGTAGGTTGTTCGGCGAAGAGAGGGCGCTTCATTCCGTCGCTGGCAACGCGACCAATGTCGGCGAGAATGGTCGGATTTGAAGGTTTATAGATTTGGAGATTATAAGAATATTTGAAAATTTTCTGGTTATATTTATATTTTGTTTTATTAATTTTATTTATTTTTAATATAATTTTAGAATTTTCAGGAGATAACACGTGTCCTTTAACGGTGAGAATTAACGAAAAACCTTAAATGAGTTACGGAATGAAATATTAGGTACTTATTTGACCCAAAAAATAATTTAAACACCTAAATGACAAAATAACATAGTTTGAGCACCTATTTGCCTATTAAGCCAAAAAATATAATTAAAATATCCTCCATTGACGCGTAGTCGACAAAATATACCTTCAACGTGGGCACCTTCATTTCATTTTACCATTCTCTTCCCTCCAATCAATGGGATAATCAACTGCACCTGACACCACAAAACCAAATCAATCGCAGCCATTCATTTACAATACTTTTTCTCTAACCAGATATCATCGACGGTCAAAATCGGTTTCAAGACTTTGAACTCTCTTTTTATAAGAGGCGTAATGTACAAAATCTCTGTTTGCCATCTCTTCGCCTTTCCTTTCTCTTTCACTGTCTGAACTGCAACACTTTGTATTTTCTCTCTGCGGTTCACTCATTTTTTCCTCCATTTTTAAAAATTAAAATTATATTATTTCAGTTTTTTTTTTGGGAAAAAAGAGAGCAGATTCTGCATTTCGTTGCTTATGTTCTCACGAATCAGATTCGTGATTGGAGTGTTATGATCCAAATCAGTGTTATTCTCGGTTTACATGGTTGAGATTCGGAACTCGAGTTGGGGTGAGTTGGATTCTGACTCGGTTTTATATTATTTTTGAAAAGGCTGTCGAGTTAGTTCTGTTTGGCTGGCTAGAAATAGAGGGGGGAAAAGGAGAATTAGATCACTTATGTTTTAGTCTCTTTGAGTTTATATATCTGTAAGTTTGAATTACAATTATTTCGTTTTTTTTACACTTATTGATTTTGATTGCCGGTTCCTCTCGCTTACATTTCCTGTTTCTCTGCAGCCAAACTAGAAATTTCGAGAAACTGAACTATGTCGTTAATTGACTGATCCAAGCATCAGCTCCGTGTTTAATTTCACATTTTCACTCTCTTTTTTGTTTTTTTATTTAATTTCAACAGATTTTCAGCGAGGCTAGAAGCTGAAACTGGAAGGTCTCTGGAATGAGAGTTTTCGGATCCAAATCAAATACTTAAGGGAAATTGAATTATAATAGAAGTCAAACTCTTGAGATACTATATAAACTAAACTCTTAGGTCGTACTTTAAACTAATAGATTCTCGATTGTTAGTAGTATACCATGGCGACAGGGATCCTAAACTCTGTTTTAGCCTCCGATCATGGCTCAGTGGTTTCTATGAACTTATTCGTAGCGCTTCTTTGCGGTTGTATTGTGATCGGTCATTTACTAGAGGAAACCCGATGGATGAACGAGTCCATTACTGCCCTTGCCATTGTAAGTTGTACTTTTGCATATATGCACACATATTGTATTATTGTTAAAGAGAAAAGGGCATTAATTTTCATGATTTTGGTTTATTTTAATGGCAGGGGGTGTGCACTGGAGTTGTAATTTTGCTTACAACAGGAGGAAAAAGCTCTCATCTGTTAGTTTTCAGTGAAGACTTGTTCTTCATTTATTTGCTTCCACCTATTATTTTTAATGCGGGGTGAGTCATTGATGTTTGCAGTCAATCTCTATTTATGTTTGTTTTCCACTAAATTTATGAGGAATAATACATGATTTAGTTTTGGTGGTTCTCACTTAAAAAGCATCTAACTTCTTTTTTGGGGTCTTTTTTTTTGGATGTGTATACTTTATGAACAGAAATACGATTAATGCATTATTTTTCTTGAATTTAATAAAAATACATTTAATGCAATAAAATAGAAAATCAAGAATCATCAACAATCTAGAAATTGACAAGGATTGATATTTTTCTTTTTACCAGATTCCAAGTGAAGAAGAAGCAATTTTTCCGCAACTTTATGACAATCATGCTGTTTGGTGCAGTTGGTACTCTAATATCGTTTGGCATCATATCTGTAGGTATGTTTAGTGTTTAGATGACTTTTACATTGTTTTCATATTATTAGTGAAAATTTGTAGAGGATGCACCAAGTTTTTAAGTTCTATATCTATATCTATATCTATATCTATCTATCTATCTATATATATATATATATATTGTTCCGACTCTTCATTACCCTTGTTTGACACCTGTGTCCAACACTATCCACAGGGTATCGGGATATGACTGTTGAAATACATCGAAAATCTTGAATAATATTGTTGACCAAACCTGTACTTGATTTGAAACTAATCCTGAATCCAAGTACCATAGAGTGTGATCATATTTGTTGTTGAGCTGTACAAACATGCACATCTGCACACAAGCACACTTAGGAAATTGCTAATATATTGGCCTTATGCCATTGTGTAAGGTATTATTTCTCTGGTTAAACAAATGCTAACTACTTATTGCTAATTTTTATCCTAATATCTTTTTTGTCTTCTTTTATGGTGGCCTAGGCGCCATTGAGATTTTCAAGAAAATGAATATTGAAGATCTGCATATAGGGGATTATCTTGGTAACATTCATGCCACTATCACTTTTTCCTATATAATTGTTGTATTGTATGTTTTAGTCTTTGCTAATTCTCCTCACTATCCGAACTGCAGCAATTGGGGCAATATTTTCTGCCACAGATTCTGTTTGCACTTTGCAAGTATGTATGTTGGAGATCTAGATTACGGTTACAATTTTTAAAACAGAAACTGTGCCGATGATTTATCCTCTGCTTGTTTGTTCAGGTTCTTAATCAAGATGAAACACCTTTATTGTACAGTCTGGTTTTCGGGGAGGGGGTTGTTAATGATGCCACATCAGTTGTTCTGTTTAATGCAATCCAGAGCTTTGACCTTTCTCACATCAACTCCTCCATTGCTTTGCAATTTGTTGGAAATTTTTTGTATTTGTTCATCTCGAGTACTTTGCTGGGAGTTTTGGTAAGGCTTTCTTTCTATTCCCAGTTTGAGGATATACTTGATTATGGTTTGGGATTCCTTACGATCATTTTTGTTTATCTTCTACAGACTGGACTGCTTAGTGCTTTCATTATTAAAAAGCTCTATTTTGGAAGGTTTGTTTATTAGTCCGATGTAAATAATTTGGCATCATTTAACTTGCTGAGGATAAATTGAATTATCTAGTAATTTCATGGTATATAAATGTGTGGAATAGTTGAACATTCTCAACCATAACCTATATTACTTGAACTTGGGTGTGAATGTCGGATACGGGTATGTGTCCGACACTGGAATATTCAATTTCTTCCAAGTTTTTCCATGTATTTGGAGGAATTCTGGAAGTTCATATCCCCGCACCCATGTCAGGATATGCATCATCTGGAATATTGTCCTCATATCTTTCTCTTCTTGCAAAAACAGGCATTCAACTGATCGTGAGGTTGCTCTTATGATTCTCATGGCTTACCTATCATATATGCTTGCCGAAGTAAGGTTTCTTAGACCTTGCGGGGCACCTCTTCAATGACAGTTGTTCGTTTCTATCAAGAGAAAAAGGCAATCTTATCTAATGACAATGTTGGAACTATTATCTTGCAGCTTTTCTATTTAAGTGGGATTCTTACGGTATTCTTTTGTGGGATTGTTATGTCTCACTATACGTGGCATAATGTTACAGAAAGTTCAAGAGTGACAACAAAGTATGTTCAGTCTCCAATATCTGTTATTTTGGACCGTAGCCAACCGTTCATGTTATTGTATCTCATCACGGCCAATTATTATTGCAGGCATGCTTTTGCTACTCTGTCATTTGTTGCCGAGATCTTTATCTTCCTCTATGTTGGAATGGATGCTTTGGACATTGAGAAGTGGAGAGTTATAAGTGATACGTGAGGCCAATTATACACTGTTTTTAGATCTTACCAATGACTTAAAGTTCTGCTTTGGCTATTATAAGTTAACATAACTCTTTTTTTCTCAGCCCTGGAAAATCGGTTGGGGTGAGTTCGATTCTGTTGGGCTTGATTCTTTTGGGAAGAGCAGCCTTTGTTTTCCCCTTGTCCTTCATATCCAACTTGATGAAGAAAGCTCCGTATGAGAAAATTGGGTTCAAACAGCAGGTATGAGTTTCGAACCATTCTGTTGTGTATCTTTAGTAGGCACGTGTTTGATAAATTGATGACTCTTTGTGAACATCTATTTTGCAGGTTACCATTTGGTGGGCGGGTCTTATGCGCGGTGCTGTCTCTATCGCACTTGCTTATAATCAGGTAAGAAGTTTTTAACTTATTTAAACTTACATGTATATAGTTAACTTCTATACAAAATATCCAATTGATATTTATTTGAATGTTCTGCCCATGGTTTGCATATTGGTTAATTTAGCATGCCGAGTCGAGATAAATTGCTGATGAGAATGTGGAAAACTAGTGTAGAATTCCAAGTTTTTGGCTTTCCTTTATGTAATGATGATGAAGTTTAATATTCGATTTTTTGCAGTTTACCAGTTTAGGCCATACGCAGTTGCGAGGGAATGCGATGATGATAACCAGCACAATCACGGTTGTTCTTTTCAGCACAGTGGTAAGACATGAGTCATCCCTTTAATTATTCGACAAAGCTCGATTATGACCCCTTATCTTTATTGTTCTTTTCCCAACATCACTGTTTTAAATTGCATCGAAGGGTTAATGATACGTTCGTCAAGTTATTGTTTATTACATAATCAAGTTAACTCGAGTCCTTTGATTTTTATCGAGTTTGGGCTTTAAATTTCGAGTTCAGCTCACCAGAATGCTCCCTGTAATTACGTTTGTTGAAACTATGCAGGTTTTTGGGTTGATGACTAAGCCAATAATTAGAATCTTGCTTCCTTCGCCGAAACATCTCACCAGAATGCTTTCATCTGAACCATCTACTCCTAAATCATTCATCATACCACTTCTCGACAACGGGCAAGAATCCGAGGCTGACCAAGGAAACCGAAGCGTAGTCCGACCAAGTAGCTTAAGAATGCTCTTGACCACTCCTTCCCACACCGTGCACTATTATTGGAGAAAATTCGATGACGCCTTCATGCGACCTGTATTCGGTGGAAGGGGTTTTGTTCCATTCGTTCCTGGATCACCCACTGAACACAATGGTCATCAATGGCAATGAAAAGCGAACATGAAGCCGATACATAGCAGGTACGACTAAAACATTTTCGAGTTTCGCAAAATCATAGTGAAACCAGCTCGAAAGCCGGACTTTAGTGTGAAGTTTGTGTTAATGTAAATTAAGGGTTTTGCAGATTGATTATAACAGCAATTTTGTCCAGCATTAGCTGTTTATTTTTTGGTTGTATTCCTGTGTTTGTTGTTGTGTCAAACAGTCAAATGGTGAGATTGTAATCTTGACTTAATGTTTGGTTTATTAAAGCTTTTCCTGAGTGTATTTTTTCATCTTATAACAATACTCTTTATACTGAAATCAAAACCTTAGACAATTAAAAAGGTAATAAAATGTTTTTAGTTTACACAAGTTGTATTAAAAAAATTCACCATCTTTTTTTGGTACTCACCTTTATTTGTGTTTTTATTTTGATACTCATTTTTTTCTGGCAAAACTATCTCTAAAAACGTATTATTAGGAGAGAAAAAACCACACGTCACAGGTTTTTAGTCATTTTTTCTCTCTTGGTAAGTATTTTACATTGGTTAAAATCATAGAAAATAATATATGGCATGTTGACTAGGAGAGAGAGCATGTCACGTGTGATTTTCTCTCTCCTAATTAGCATGTCACGTATAATTTTTCTCTTAATTAGCATGTTAATTTTTTTAACGGTAAGGTATTAAAATAAAAATAAAATGTTACGCTAGATAGCATTTAACCAAAAAGATAGTTGATGTACCAAAACAGTAACGCAAGAATAAATGTGGTACTATTTAGGTAATTTTCTCTTTTTAATTTAAGTTAAAAATGATAATTACATTCTAAGGCATTCTAAATCTCCACATTTCTACTCTTAAAGTATATAAGTTCTGTAAAAAAAAATACATAATTTTTTGCATTTAAACTCTAAATTATAACTTCTAAAGCTTAAAATAGATCTCTAAATTTTAAAATATACTCTCTTATTCTCTAAAAACCTAAAATAAAATGCATGTATAAACCACAGATTGCATAATTTGTATATTAAATGATTTCCTTTTATTTTTTAGTATAGGATGTGTAAATACTAAGAGTTATATTTTGATACATAATGTGTAAAAAATTATATAATTATCCTTATTTAAATTAGAGTTTTGCTATACAAAGTCCTAAGGGCTATGTATAAGAACTATTATATTCTTATCATTAATACTTATTTTAATGTTTAATAAAATTTATTAGAATATAATTAACTACATTCTTAAAATATTAAACACCATTGATTTAGGGTGTAATCATGTAAAATGGTTTAGGTGTTTACGGTTTATTATTTTACGATTTTAGTGTTGTAGTATTTTATAGTTTCTAAGCTTTATGGTTTAGGATTAAGGGTTGTGGTTTTATTGTTTTATGATTTAAGGTTTATGAGTTTGTGATTTCTAGAGTTTAGGATTTAAGATGTTAAAATTTAATTATATTAAACACCCTAAATTAACGATAGTTTAATCTTTTAGGAATGTAATTAATCACATTGTAATAGATTTCATTAAAAATTAAAACAAGCAATAATAATAGGAAATTAGTAGTTCTTGTATGTAACCCTTAAGACTGTGACCCTTTAAACTATAAAATCTAAATCTCTCCAACCCTAAATTCTAAACTATAAATCTTAAACTAAACTTATCAAACTATTTTCTAAATATTAATATAAAAAACTAATTTTTAATATCACATTGAGTATTATTCCAAGTTTTCTGATCCGTTTAAAACGGGTTTCGGAAAGAAAAATACTTCCCTCATAGGGACACATATTGATAAAAAAAATATATAATAATTTTGGATTTATTGTCATTTTCTAAACAATCGTGATTTTTATGTTTAAATTTTTAATGTAAAATATAAAAACAGTTAACAAAAAATTAATTTAAAATACTAATATTTTTTTAAATATTCTAGATGTGATTACAATGTAATATCTGTTTATATATATTTTTAACCCTTCGACAACGCACTCACCTTATAGACAAAACAATTTGAACCCGAGTCCCCTATGATGAACATCATCTACTTTTCTACTGGAATCACTTGTTAAGTTCAAAATACTAATAAATTTTAGGCTTAATGTCAAAATAAGTGCCCAAACTATCGTGCTTTTACATTTTAAGTGACTAAACTATTTTTGTCCCTCTTAGGTGGTCAAACTATCATATTTTCCCCTTTCATGTGTCGAAACTATTTTTTGCTCCTTTTAAGTGCCCAAACTATTATTTTTTGTCCCTTTTAAGTCAAATCAAGGCACCTATTTTGACCAAAAAAAATTAGGCACCTATTTTGACAAAAAAAATTAGGCACTTAAAAGGGCAAAAAAATAATTTAAACATTTAAAAGCGAAAAAACGAGATAGTTAGAGCATTTAAAAGAAACAAAAAATAATTTAAACAATTAAAAAGTAAAAACATGATAATTTGAGCACTTATTTTAATATTAAACTTGAATTTTATACTAACAGATACATGTCTACATTCTACATACCGATATTAATATAAATAGATCGAAACTCAATTGAAGCAAGATTTAAACTATTTGATACTTGCAAATTGATATCAGTACGATACTAACTACAGTAAAAGGGAGACATAATATCAAAGAAAGGAAAAGGGTTTTCAAATAAAAACACTAAGGTTAACTCAATAAGTGATTTCAGTAGAAAAACAGATGATGTTCATCTTAAGAAATTTAGGTTCGATCGTTCTATCTATAAAGTGTATATGCATTGTCAACTAGTTAAAAATGTATATGAATATATACTATCTTGTAATCACCTTTAGACTGTTCAAAAAATAAAAAATAAAAACACGAAAGAACGAGGAAAATATAAATTGAATATATGATATTTATATAAAAGGTAAACTATATCAATAGTTATTGAATTATTGTTTACTTCATCAAATTATTTTTTTACAAAAACATCGTTAGCACTCTTACTTGTCATCAATGAGAATCAACGTAAGAATTCTGTGCACAAGGGTTCAACAGTTAACCATCAAACTAAGTTTAAAATTTTATTAAAGTTTGATTAAATTTATATTTAAGTTAAATTGTAACGCATCTTGTTTCATCGAATTTTTTTATTATTAAATATTGGATTTCCTTTCACTAGCTTTGGGAAGGAAAAATAAGAAGTAGCACCATCAACATGTTGACTGATGATGAAGGATTTAGTTAAACCTCCTCAACCCTTTAAAAACACGTTTCAAAAGATTTTGTGTAATTTATTAAAATATGACCTTTAATTTTTTTGAAATAAATGTTTGTTGACTTTATTGTATACGTATAAAACTTTTGATATAAAAAATTAATTTAACAAGACTTAAATTTCATGAGTGTATCATTTCGACTTAATTTAAAACTTTCGTTTTTTTTGGGAGATTTTGCACAATCGCTCTTACTGTGCCCGTCCTGAAGCACACATATTTCAATCCATCTTTCCATTCTTCAAACCTTTGAGGAATCTCTTAAGAAAACCCATCTGAAGAGAAAAATATAGTAACACAAAGGCATAGCAAAAATGGAAGAAAGTAACAATAACATTAACTTTTGGGAGGAGATTGGGTTTTTGTCAGCTTTAGGTGTTGATTTTTTTAGCACTATTTCTTTTTTGCGGAAGAGTTTTTACTTGGGAATAAGGGATTAATTGGAATAATACTTGGATGTTAAGAGTTAAGTTTTCATAATTAGGACTAAATTATAACAATATCTAAAGATTGAAGATAAAATTTGTTATTATATTAATTTTATTAAATATCATTTAATCTTTTGTTAATTTTTAACAAAGATCGTTCAATATGTTATTTTTCAAATGTAGGTGATCATTTTGTAATTAATCATAATCAGAAGACTTCATAGAAAAGTTGTTTTATAGTTAAGGGAGTATTTAAGTATTTTGCCCTTTACGATTGTAGTATGACCTATCCTTGAGCCGAATTACATCCCGGTTATTTTATATCTCTTCCGAGTTCCGACATTGACTCGAACATGTTGAGTAATGAGTATATAGGTAACTATGGATCCCAATCATAAATTCTTTTATATTGAATTAGACTTCGATCACCTCCAATTTTTCTTAAAGATGATTTCTTTTTATTAAATAAAGAGAATATATTTCAATAATATTTCTTAAAATTTTTTTTTTTTAAAATCATCGTTGTAATTGAAATACAAAATTAATTTACGTTTTATAAAAAAATGAATTAGATAGTCGATCATCTTATCAGATAGGGAAAGAATGCTCCTTTAGGCTTTACGTTCCTTCCCTCTCCTACTTCGACGTTGCATAAATTAGTGCAACGAGATAAAAGCGATGCCGACTTAGCTCTTAGTTAATTCTTCACAACTAATGTTGTTGTCTTTGTAACAAAAAATAATAATCAAACTACTCAAACAAATAATAGATGTAAACAAACATCTTTGTAGACGATAAGAGATAGAAATTATCAACACAAACATAAAAATGTATAAAACACCTTCTACTTATCGATTTTGACTCGAAAAGTGTGGCTAAGCATCTTTCGGCGGGATAAAGAAGGCGTGTTGACAAACTGACATTACCACAGCTCAACCACGAACGTCTATCAATATTCGGTCTGAGGGTCCAAAGTAGGGATAGATCAACAAGATAACATAATGAGCGACATCTGAAGAGGCGACGTCAAATTCAACCTTAAGAAAAAAATAATCAATGCTTGTGAACGTTTATCAATATTCAGTATGACGGTTTAAAGTAAGGATAGATCAATAAAATAACATAATGAACGTCATTTAGAAAAGCGACGTTAAATCTAACTTTGAGAAAAGAAACATAAAAAAACTGTGTTACAAAAGCAAAAAAAAAAATACCACAACAACAGACAAACAATCTATCATTTTGACACGGAAAATGAGAAACTAACTAAACAAAATAAAATGGCGTAATGTTAAAGATTAATTTATTATTACCTTAAGTATGTTAGTTGTCAATTTTTAAAAGGGTAATTATTTAATATATTAGGGTAAAAATTAAAAAAATTTATAAACGTTTTAGTTTTATGGTTTATGAGTTTATTTTAGGGTCTAGAGTTTATGGGTTTAGGTTTTGATGTTTATAGATTAAAGATAGTGGTTAAAATTCACAATTTAGAGTTGAAATTTAGGGTATACAATTTAAAATCTAAATATTTACCATATTACCCTAAAAACTAAACCCTAATTTCTAACCCTAGACCTTAAATTCTAAACCCATATACCTAAACCTCTAACTCCTACACCCTAAAATGAATCTTTAAACCCTAAAACTAAGACGATTGTGAAAACTTTTAGTTCCACCGCTAGCGTATTAGATATAAATCCTTTTGAAAATTCTCTCTTTTAATTTTTTTAGGGTTTGCGCGACAATTTACTTTATCTTTATAGAGCAGCATAATTTTTTCTTTTTTTTTAAAATTTTGTTTAGTCGGTGACCGCACTGATTTTTTTGTTAATCGTCGATCGCCAGTTTTCTTTGTTTCTTTCTTGAGTTTTAATAAGAATAACTCTGTCTTTGTGGCACATTTATCTCTATCTTTTGACACGTTTTTCGTTTTCTTTCTCGATCATTTGACCATTCCTTTTATTTTATGTTTTCTCAGAGTTGATTTTGACGACGTCACGACTGATCAAGATGATGTTTATTTGTAATTCTACTGATCTTTCATGTTCTCGACCCTCGAATTGAATTTAGATACGCAATTTGCGTTCATGGATAGTTTCTCACGGCTCTCGGTTTTGATTTGTGGTTATTGGTGGTATCTCAATAGCTTAATCCCTTTGTGTTTTGTTTGTCGATGCAGTCAGATTTGTTCGTATCTATTTTTTGTTTGAGTCTTTAACCTTTTTTATATATAGTCCTTGTATGATCTAAAGTGACTAATTTATTATGTTAATGTTATTGAAAAATGTTTAAATCATATATAGTCTAAGATGATAGTAGTAAACTCTTATTGAAGTTTTAGATATTTTTTTAATAAGACTAGCAACCTCTATTAAAAATATATATTAATTGTCATGTCATTTTTTGTTATTTTTTAAAACAAAAATCGATAAATCGGATGATTAGTTTATGTTTTCATAATCGGGACTAAACAAAAAAACATCCTGTAATCAAGGACCATTTGTGTATTTTACCCATCGTAAATTTATGAAAATACAAGGGCATTTATGTAATTTTATTCCCAAAAATGCCCCTAAAGTTGACCAAAATCACAACCAAGTCCAGGATTGAAACACAAAAACAGTGGCAATTGAGAAATTAAGTCGTACTCAGGTACTTTTTGTTCTTCCCCTAATTTGTAGTCCTTCCTCCTCCCGGTTTCTGTCCCTCAAATCCCTAAATCCTTTTTTTGTTGTTGAGACTTCTTCACTATTTTATTTTGGAATTCCAGAAACAGGCAAGTTCTAATTCTCTGCTTCTTCAATTTATTGCTCTTTCAAATTTTAGGGTTTTTTTTTGAATTTTTGACGACTGACGTTATTCTGGGTTTTGCGTCACCGAAATGCATACATGTTTTCTCCGTCGTTCATTCTTGTTAATGGGTCTTATGGATTTGGTTTATTTTTGTTTTCATAAGCGTTGCTTCGTTTCTGTGGGTTAGAATTTGGGATTTAATTCGGGTTTTAGGTTTTTATTTATGTTCAATTGATTTGCTGGTTTGAAATTGTTTATAAACCGGGGTTTTTGGTCTCAATGCTCGAACAAAAGAGGAATTTATTTGGTTTCTCTCATTATGGTAACAGTGTTAACGTAAAAACATACTTTATAACTCGTGTTGATTTGTAATTTTCTTTTTTGCCACTTCTTATTCTTACTTGTGTGTATATATATATATATATAAAAGATCTAGTTATACTATGTAAAACTCAACTAGTTTTACACTAATCCATACTATTGGATAAGTGGAATGCATGGATGAGATTAAAAGTAGGATATGCGAAGATTATCACTTGGACTTGGACAAAAAATGTAAGGAGTTATCTAATGACCATGAATTAGTGTAAAACTAGTTGAGTTTTACATAGTTTATATATACAGTGATAGGATCCTCTTATACAGTTATACTATGTAAACTTGAAAGTTTTACACTTCTTTAGACCCGTTAGATGAAGGTAAATGGATAGATGAGATTAACAGTAGAAAATGTGAAAGATTATCACTTCGAAAAAAAATAAAGAAACAATCTTAGCTATATATATATATATTCCGGCAGGAAATTTAGTTGGATGGTTTGGTCAACGCAGGGTTATGAAGGCTTCAATTTCTTTCATAATTTCTTATTTATCCGAAGCCTCTAATTGAAAATTTTGAACCCTTAATTGCTTGTTCCATGTGATTATCTTTTAAATGGGATAATTGCTAGGATATTTTTGTTTTGTTTTCTATTTCAAGGTTTGAGGTGTTTTTCTTATTTCATGATCTAGGATGATTCCTATTAAATTAATAGAGTAGTCAATGAGTTTTGCTGAAGTTACATGTAGTGAGTATTGTAATTGGCTTGAAGTCGTCCTCGTCCATCAGTGATGCCGACTTCCCATGTTAATGTATTAGTCACCATAGATTATGAAATAAAAAAATCAACCATAATATTGCTGCAAAAAACCCCTTTTAAATGCATTTCAAAGAATGTTGCAAGTAGAGGTGGCAAACATGTCGTCTGGATCGGGTCTGGCTATATTCGATTCGGGTTTGGTTCGGTTTTAGTTTATGTTTATCGGTTTAGGGTTTATATTCAGGTTGGGTCATATTCGGTCGGATGATTTCGGATCAGGTTAATAGGAGTTCGGTTGGTTTCAATTGGGTTTTTGGTCGGGTTAGTTTTTTACACCCATATATATATGGCTTTATAAAACTAGTATATTTGGCATTTTGGTGAGTTGTGCGGCAGTTTACATCCAATCTTTCTTTATTTTTTTTACTAATATCTTTTCTTTATTTTGGGTGCTTTCTGTTCGGTTTGCCTTCGGTTCGGATTCATTTTGTTCAACTAAAATTCAGATCGATTTCGATTCGGTTCAGTTTATTTTGGGTTTCGGATCAAATTCGAATAATCATGTTCGGGTTGATATTTAGTCTTGGGTTGGGTAGATCGATTCGGATCTCAGGCCTCGGGTCAAGTTTTCCAGGTCTAGCTACAAGTACATTGTTTTTTTTACGCTTTTTGTAGAGCCTTTATGTTTCCGTATTCATGCACGAAAAATCAACTTGTCATGTTAAATGTGATATTGATTATGATAGATAGGATTTTGACATCTTCGGATGCCTGGCTCTGTCAGATATGGGTTCTTAATTGTTCTAATTTGATAAGACTACTGCAGGACCCTTGAGGAGGCGGGGAGATGAGTTTCTTGTGTTATCTTTGACAGGTCTTGGAGGAAGAGTACTGGATTCTGTTATAATTTAACTAAATTAGTTTACTAAAGCGAACGTTTGCTCTTTTTGTGTCTGAAACACATTCAACCTGCCCCAGTCTGGATTTTTTTGGCAATGGACTGCAACAAGGAAGAGGCCATCAGGGCCAAAAACATTGCGGAGCAGAAGATGCAGAATCGGGATTTTTCTGGGGCTCTTAAAGTTGCGATCAAGGCCAAACAACTTTTCCAGGATCTGGAGAATATTTCTCAGATGATAATGGTGTGTGAGGTGCATTGTGCTGCTGAGAAACCATTTTTTGGTAACGAGAAGGATTGGTATGCCGTACTTAAGGTGGAGCAGACAGCGGATGAAGCTACAATAAAGAAGCAGTATAGAAAATTCGCCCTCCAACTTCACCCGGATAAGAATAAGTTTCCGGGAGCAGAAGCTGCTTTTAAGTTGATTGGGGATGCTCAGCGGACTCTTTTGGATCAAGGGAAAAGACATGCACATGACATGAAACGCAAAGCGGCTGTTAATAGACCGGCTCCGGCAGCAGCATTTCGCCCTCCACAGAATCCAAGTTGGCGCCCGCACACAGCTGCTCAGAATAATATCCCCAACTTTTCTGGAATTAATTCTCAACAACAGCGACAACCACCAACTCAAGCAGGGTTCTCCAATGGCCAGTGCACCTTTTGGACCAAGTGTCCGTACTGTACTGTTAGGTACCAGTACTATACAGAAGTACTTCACAGATCTCTTCGTTGTCAAACTTGCAACAAGTACTTTGTTGCCTATGACTCGGGTGCAGTTCCGCAGGCAACTAATATGAATCAGTCGAATTTTCCCGGACAAGGAGTTGCCCAGAATCAGAGGAAGTTCACTACTGAGAATGTTTTTACTGGTTTTACTCCAAAGGCAGCTAGCACTTCAGATGCCCGAACAGAAAAAGCGAATGGTAAAAGAGGAAGGAAGCAAACTGTTGAATCCAGTGAAAGCTGCGACAGTGAAAGCAGCATTGAGTCAGAGGAGGATGTGGCGATTGATGACAATGGTGAAGTTCTGTCTGGAAAGAAGGTTGATTCTCAAGTACGGCAGAATGTGCGGAGATCTGGGAGGCATAAGCAAAATGTTTCTTATAAGGAAAATTTAAGTGATGAGGAGGACACAGTTAGTCCCGCAAAAAAGGCCAAGGGAAGTGGATCTCACTGTGCCACTGAAGAAATGGAGGATGAAGACAAGCCTGTACACAAAAATCAAGTGAAAGAAGACAAGAAAGAGATGGACCACGGAGAGGGTAAACATTTTGAGGCGACCTTACCCAATGGTAAGAATACTAGGGAAGCTTCTGGTGATCCCGCTGTTGATGATCCTGTGTCAGATTCAAGCTCGAAAGAAACGAAAGAGCCCGAGGTTTTTGCATACCCTGACCCTGAGTTTAATGACTTTGACAAAGAGAAGAAAGAAGAGTGTTTTAAAGTAGGGCAGATTTGGGCTCTGTACGATGAGCTAAATGCCATGCCTAGATTCTATGCTCGGATCAGAAAAGTCTTCTTGTCTGGGTTCAAGTTGAGGATAACTTGGCTAGAACCAGATCCAGATGATGAGAATGAAATGCAATGGGTCAGTGAAGGTTTACCCGCTTCTTGTGGTAACTTCAAACATGGGGGGTCCGAAATCAGTGAAGATCGTCCTATGTTTTCCCATTTGATATCTTGGGAAAAAGGAACACGTAGAGATACCTATAAGATATTTCCAAGAAAAGGAGAAACTTGGGCCCTTTTTAAGAACTGGAATATCAAATGGAAGTCTGGTGCCCAGAAATATGAGTATGAATTTGTTGAGATCTTATCAGAGAACGCTGAAGGTGTAGGAATATGGGTTTCTTACTTGACTAAGGTCAAAGGGTTTGTAAGTGTCTTCTCTCCGATGAATAAGGATACGTTTCTAATCCCATCTGGTGAACGATTCAGGTTTTCACACAGGGTGCCGTCCTTTGTGCTGACCGGTAAAGAGAGACAAGGGGTGCCAAAAGGTTCATTTGAACTCGATCCAGCTTCTTTACCAGAAGAAATTTTTGTTTTAAAGGACTTGAAGGAGGAAGGTAATGGCAGAAATCCTTTACCTGAAGAAACTCTTGTTTCCGAGGACTTGAAGGAGGAAGGTACTGACAGAAATCCTAGTAGTTCATGTCCCAGTGCTTCAGAAACGGTTAAGCCAATGCATGTATCAAATAATTCCGTTCCTTCAGCTTCGGCTTCGAAATCCTTTGAAATTCCGGAATCAGAATTCTACAATTTCGAAACTGACAGAACCAAGGAAAAGTTCCGTGTTGGTCAGATCTGGGCACTGTATGGTGATGAGGATGCCTTGCCAAAGTACTACGGTGAGATCAAGAAAATAGACTCCCACCCAGTTTTCAAAATACATGTGAGATGGCTTTTTCCTAGCCCATCGGAGACCACAGTCGAGTGGTCTGATCCGAACATGCCAACTTGTTGCGGGAGATTTGTCATTAAAAACAGTTCCCAGATCTACACCTCCACTGATTCCTTTTCTCATTTGTTAAAAGCCGAGCCTACCGATTCAAAGGGCGGATACACCATCGTACCTAGAAGAGGCGAAATCTGGGCCTTGTACCGGAACTGGACTCGCGACATCAAATGTTCCGACTTGGAGAACTGGGAATATGACATAGTGCAGGTATTGGAGAACAATTATTTCCTCTTCAAGGTTTGTCTTCTAGACAAAGTCGACGGCTTCAATTCTGTTTTCAAGCCCAAAGTAAACGGAAGAACGAACGTGACACTCGAAATCCCTCGGCTCGATCAGCTTCGGTTCTCTCACCAGATTCCGCATTTCCAGCTAACCCACGAGCGAAATGGCAGCCTAAGAGGATGTTGGGAACTTGATCCGGCAGCATTGCCGCCACATTATTTTTCCTTCTAGCTTTGAGTAGCAAGACTATCAAGTTTAGTGCCGTCTTCTCCTTTGTCTCCATTATGTGTACATTATTACATGTTGTTTAAAAAACAGAACAACTTTTGGTTAATGTCTTAACTACTGTAGGTGTAACTGGATGCTTATGTGCTCTTAATCTCATTTAAACATGTTTTATTGTGAAACAATTGTAACATTAATATGATTTTGAGGAGTTAATCTTATTCTGTCTTAGTCATTGCTAATTAAGTAACTGATGTCTTTTGTCATTACAGCATGTGGTCCACATTTTATGAAACTGTTCCTTAATTGATTTGATTTTTTTGTTGAAATCGAATGAGCTTTTAGTGATCAGAAACGTGTTTAATGTATAGTATTTATTTATTTACGGTTAGTTTTGTATTAAATTGTACCATCAAGTTAAACACGTATTTATGTTAATTAATTATTATGATAATAAGGATGTTCATCCTAAGAGACACCAGTTCAAATCGTTATGTCTACACTAGAATGACATGGGTTCAAATCGTTATGTCTACACTAGGATGACATAGGTTCAAATCGTTATGTTTACATGGTGTATGTTCATTGTCAAATGGCTAATAATATCTATAAATAAATATTACATTGTAATCATCTTTAGACTATTCAATTTTTTTATTATAATATCACAAATTTCAAATATAAATTGTAAGATGAGAACAATGTTCCAATTGAAAAAATTCATATAAGTGTAGGGTGATTATAAATTAAACTTTCTATAAGTAATGCCTACAACAATTAGTTAGTTTAGTAGGATAAGATACTAAATTTCTCAAGTAAAGTTAAGAGTTTGTATCTTGGCATTGTGAATAGGTAAATTAAGTTGAAAGAGTCATCTTTATAATGAGTTTATGTAATACTCAATCCGATTTTTTTTAGATAAGTGTTGTGTTATTCATTCAAGAAAGCAAGAAATCTGCTACCATGTACAAAAGGGTTCTTTACAAGCGAGTAAGTAAAAGAAAACTACTCTAGATTCCAAGCTATACAGAGGTCGGCGTTTACTTGTATGGTTCTATCTATTTTTTTGTAATATAAACATAAGCGTATAATATCTTAGATGTGTAGAACAATGTCAGCGACAGTTTGAGTTTCCCCCTGAAGTGTCGAGCATTCCGCTCCGGCCAGATACTATAAATGAGAGCATTTCAAGAAAGTCAAAGAATAGTGGAAAGAAGAGATTTACCCTTGAAGTGAGAAGTGGCCCAAGCAAGCTATCCATTCCAGTCCAGCACATGCCGAGAGATGTTGCAAAGTTGCAAGAAATGCAACCAAGCAGAGTGTGAGAAGGGACAGTCAAAGAAGAGGTGGCTTCTAGACTCAGCATCAGAGCCACACAAGAGGCAAGTATTAGCCACCGAGAGACCCATTTTCTGTAACCTATCGTACGTGGGAAGGCGATCAAGGATAATCATCCATCTGACTATAGCGTGTTTGGGTATGTGAAGGGGAAACCAAACCAATCTATGCCAAGGAACTTTTTCTTTCTTTTCACGAATCATCTCCCAGATCCATCTAGGCTTAACCACTGATCAGTTTTGGTTAGAAGCAAAAACGAAAGCTGCAATGGGACGTAGCTTCAAAAGTTTCTTCATTATCCAACTAAGGTCAGGTTTGACCTTAACATGCCAGAAGTCTACATTTTTCAGGACATATTCGTTGGTCCATGCCACCCATAAAGAACCATGATTGGCAAGGATGTTTCGAATGAGTGCAAGAAAACAAACATTAGACCAACATTCTAAGTTTTTTAGCCCCAGCCCTCCTTCAGACTTGAGGGAGCAGACTTGTGACCAGCCTACACGCGCACCATGAGCTGTTTGATCAGAACCCTTCCAAAAGAAACGGGAACATAGCTGTTCAATTCATTTAAGGATTGGTTTTGGAAGAGGAACCTATCTACACCAATAGTTTGTGATGCTGTAAAGAACAGACTGAATAAGCTGTAGTCGCCCCCCGTAACTGAGATGCTTCTCAGACCAAGTCTTTAGCTTGTCGGTGATTTTATCGATCAAAGGCCCACAGTCTTTGACAGAAAGCTTCTTTGTTACCAAAGGGATGCCCAAGTATCGAACATGAAGATTACCAATCATAAAACCAGAGTTCACAGTAATATCAGAAAGGCAAGGAGGTGAAATACCCGAAACAAACAATTCAGATTTGGAAGCATTAAGCTTCAAGCATGAGTATTTGTAAAAGACCTCCAAGATATTGAGAACTCCAATAACCGAGTCCAAGTCCCCTGTACAGAAAATCAGAAGGTCATCTGTGAAGCACAGATGAGTGAGACCAATGCGCTTGCAATGATATTTGAATACACCCTGCTTAACAACGTTATTTAAAAGAGAAGACAGAACATTCGTAACCAGAACAAATAAGTAGCGAGATAAAGGGTCACCCTGTCAGACCCCTCTCTTGCCCCTAAAGAATTCTACCAAAGTTCCATTTAGAGAAATAGAGAAACGAGATGTTGTGATGCACGCAGTAATCCACTCTTTAAACTGTAAGGGTAGACCAATAGCTTCAAGGACCTTAAGGAGAAAAGACCAGTCAATGGAATCGAAGGCTTTCTGAAGGTCAACCTTAAGAGCACATCTCGGAGAAAGGGATGATCTAGAGTAGCCTTTTACGATTTCCTGGGCAAGGAGAACATTATCTGTAATACTTCTGCCCTTAATAAACATAGACTAATTAGGGGAAATCAGAGATGGTAGGTATTTAATCAGTCGGAGACAAAAACCTTGGTGATGATTTTGTAAACCACCGAGAAACATGAGATGGGCCGGAACTCCTTAGGTTTGGAAGCATTTGCCACATTCGGAATCAAGGCAATAGTTGTAGCATTGAAGGCCGGAAGAATGCAAGATGTCTGGAAAAAGTGCTAGATAGCTCTGAGGAAATCACCACCAACAATATCCCATGCTACACGAAAGAAGCCAACTGTATAACCATCCGGTCCCGGACTCTTGTCAATACTTTGTTTAAAAAGAGCATCCTTAATCTCTGAATCCCTGACATGCCGAGAAAGAGCAAACACAGCTTTAGAAGGAAGAGTTTGTTGCAAAAGATCGGAGATAGATTCAACAGAGCAGTCCTGAACATTGTCATCTTTGCTCCCTATCAGGCCAGTGAAGAACTTGGTCATCTCAGAAGTCATATCATCAAAAGTGTGAAGACGATTACCATCTTCATCCACAAGCAATCGTATAGTATTCCTCTTGCACTTAAATTTTACTGCGTGATGGAAAAATTGAGATCTTGAATCCAAGTGACACGAGCCTTTTTCTTAAGGAAAAAGTTTTCAGCTACCTCAAGTGCACTCAACTCCTGTTGTAAGGATATTTCAGCCTCTATATCGACTACAATTTCAAAAAGATTAGAGAGTTGCATAGCTTCAAGTTGCTGCCTTTTTAGAATGACTTATCCCGGTAAATCATCAAAATGAGTTTTGTTAAACACTCTCAAGGCTATCTTAAGTCTTTTCATCTTGCCAAAAAGAACTTGCATAGGGTCTCCTGTAATATTTACTCCCTAAGAACGGGCCACAACACTTATGAATTCAAGGTGAGTAGTCCAAAAATTGAAGAACCTGAAAGGTTTAGGTCTATTGACTGGATTCTCTTTCGTGGGCCAGATCATGTCCGGACAAGGTCGGAGACGCCCGGAGCCAAGAATTCAGCAAAGGAAGTAGGAAAGGTAGTGTACCAAGTAGAATTAACAAGGATTCTGTCAAGCTTCCTTACTAGGAAGCTCTCATATTGCTTATTGGACTAGGTATGTATATGCCCACAGTAAGGGTGGTCCGCAATCTCAATATCATCTAAACAGTCCAAGAAATCAACCATATATGACTTTAAGTAGTAACCCAGACGTCCATAATCGGAGCTTTCCTCAGCATTAAGAAAAATATTAAAATCCCCTACAACTAGCCAAGGCAGATCTTCAACACTAGCATCCACCGCCTTGAGTTGTTCCCAAAGAGATTTACAAGCAGATCCATCATTAAGACCATAGACAACTGTAATAAGAATATCCCTACCAAGGTAGTGCACCTTAAAAGAAACAGACTGGTCATGAACAACAAGAATGGTAATAGGAATGCATTTCTTCCACAAGACCCAAATTCTTCCATTTTCCACAGCAGAATAATTAAGACAATAATTCCATTTAGAGGAAAAAGAGCTAACAATGTGATCCGATCTATTTTGCCTCACTCTGGTTTCTAACAGACATACAATATCAACATTAAAGCTAGATAGGTGACGAAAAAATTTCTTTTGTTTATTGGGGTTGTTAAAGCCCCTAATGTTCCAAAAGCAAAAGGTCATTGAGACAGGGAAGAAGGAACACTAACAACTGCAACAGGAGCAACACTCTTGCCTTTAAGCTTATTCAATTTATCATTCTTGGCAACTTGAATTTCTTAAACTAGAGAACCACTAGCAATGGAATTATCCTTAGGGGTCTCCCTCTTTTTTTCTTCTTTTTCACAGACTCTTGAAGAGTGGGAAAGTCATTTTCAAGAGTCTTCAACACCTCAGGACTACCCGAATTGAAATTAGAATTCAAATTACCATTGCCTTGAGAAACAACAGTTTTAATAAGCTGTTCAATTTGGTCCAAAATGACAGCATCCTCAACAGTAAGATCACTGACAGTTTCTGCAATATCCATACTTAATTCAGCAACATTTATGTTCCCAACAGGTGTTTCATTGTTGGGCTGAATTAGAGGATCATCAGTCTCCTTCCTAACTCCAGAACACTCACCAGTCATAGTAACAGATTTCGTTTTCCAGACTTGCTTCAAAGCTTTTGTCTTCGCAGGCAGTGAAGGGCATGATTTGTCATTGTGTCCATAGATTCGGCACTGTGAACAACAAGGGGGGCAACGATGAGACTACTACTCGAATTTGAACAATGCTACCATCTTACAGCATCACCCTAACGATTCAAGGGATAGAGGTACCGGCAGGTAATTCGATACAAACTTTCGCATATTCAAGTCGCTCTAATTTTGCAGTGACAAAGTCCATGTAAAGAGGCTTGCCTACTGCACTACTTATATAGCTCAATCCAGACTGATTATATAACTCAAGAGGGACATTAAAAAGCTGAATCCAAATGGGCATATGAGTAAGGTCGAAATCCAGTTTTTTTTAAATTAGGTTCCCATTTCCTAAGAATCAAAGGTTTGTGTTGTATGTGCCATGGACCACTCTCTAGAACCTTGTCTCGATCATCAGAATTAGGGAATCGAAAAACATATAAACCAAAGCCGGCGAGACTGACCTTCACGGATTTTCCCCAAATCAACTCGATAACTCGTTGAAGGGCACTGAAGTTTGAGGCCGATCCAATGAATTGGCTACCAAAGCGTGCTTCCAGTTGGAAATTTCAGACTCAAAGACTTGGGGAGGCAGCTGAACCACAGATTCACCATCGATCGTTCAAAGAGGGTGAAAATTCAAAGATTGGTCTCCCACTCCGTCAAAAAGCTTTCGCCAATCGATTAGTGAAGAAGAAACCACGAGTTAGCGAGGATGATAGTTGCAAGCAGATTAACAGAACGACATCGACGAAATGAAGGATACGACAACGAGATTCAGGCTACATTAAACCTGCTAATGTGCGCCTGAAGAGGAAAGTCGTCCTTCATTCTTTTTGAATATTTTTCGGGGATAATACTCAATACTCAATCCGAATTAATCAACTAGTAAATTAATATTTTAGTCTTCAAATTGATTTCGTTTTGGTATCTAAAATTTTATGCTCTAATTATACATATCTGAGTTTAATTTGTTGGTTCAAATTAACATGCATACTTAATTTTTTGGTCCAAATTAATACGATAAAATGATTTATTTAAACAATGAATCAAATTTAAGTATCAATTTAAACTTAATGATCAAGTTTAAGTACTAATTAGGAAAACAAAAGTAATAAATTATGGACAAAAGTCTTCTTCCCTTTTTGATGCCTCTTTCTGTCTCATTATTAAAAAAATCAAAATTTAAACCTTAACCTTAATTCTAAATCCTAAACTTTAAACTCTAAAAATACGCTTTACCATAAATTTCATATACCCTAATTCTAAATCATAACTTTAAACTTAAATTTTAATAAGGAACATAAATAGGACACCGAAAAAAGACAAGTGATTTCTATTCCTAGAAGCTAAATCCAAATACTAAAATACTATATATTTACCAGTCTTTCTATTATTCAGATTTATTTTGCAAGTACATTTTTGTCATTACAAAAATTAATATTTAATTTAAGATGAAGAATTTTATACTTTAATGTCTACGAGTAAAGTTTATATTTAAGATTTTTAATAAAAATAAAGAAAATGAACAAATAAAAAAAAGTAAAACTAAATAGTAAATACTGACTGATCAAGGCACGAGGGGACATGATAGTGTGATTGGTATTTTGTTTGTTTTTTGTATTTCATGATTAACGTTGATTATATATATAATGATAGTAAAAATGAGGAGGATTTTTAATTTATTTTTAAAATAATAAAAAACCTATAATTGCTTTGACTTGACCTTTCCGTTTATTTCGTAGCTTCCCCGTCAACTAATCGAACCACCAACCCAACCTAATCATCTTGATTTTTAGGGTTTCTGTTGTAATGGAACCACCTGCATCTCCTCCCAACAATACGCCACGTGTCGCTCACCGGTCTAAGGATCCCGAAATGGATGTGCATCTTCCGGTGACCGAAGCCGACCCGACTTCCTCCGTTTGGGACTGGGGCGATCTCCTGGACTTCACCGTAGACGATCACTTCTCCGTCGCCTTTGACGACCAAAACATATCTCCTCCGCCATTAGAACATTCATCTCTATCTCCATCTCCAGCTCCAGCCCATGGTCCGAGTCCGGATCCGGGATCAGTTCCCGGACCCGATCGTGTGAGGAAGCGGGACCCGAGGATGACTTGTTCGAATTTTATAGCTGGTCGGGTCCCGTGTGCCTGCCCCGAGATCGACGCGCAAATGGAGAAGCTTGAAGAAGAAGAGGCGGGGGTTCCGGGTAAGAAGCGAGTCCGAACTGGACGTGTCGGGTCAGGGACGTGTCGGTGCCAAGTTCCGGGTTGTGGAGCGGATATTACGGAACTTAAAGGTTACCATAGGAGGCACAGAGTTTGTCTCCAATGTGCGAACTCGAGCACCGTTTTGATCCATGGTGAAACCAAGAGATATTGCCAACAGTGTGGCAAGTAAGCTTTCCTTTTTTTAGTAGCGACTTTAACTTTTAGGCGATGCTTAAGTTTATTTGGTTATGTTTTATGAATTATACGTAACTGTGATTTTAAGGGGTTTTTTTTTTTCTGTTAATATAATTGAAGGAATAATTTACAGTTACATTTTAGTTTTAGCAAAAATAAATTGAAAAAGTAACAATTGAAGGTAGTATTTGAGAACTTGAATTGGATGTGGACTTCAAAAATAGTGTGTGTGATAAAACAAGTACATATGTACCATTCATGATTGATACATATTTTGGCATCTGAAATTCATGTTTTTATACCATTCCAATATGTAATGATATTGAATCCCAATTAATTGATACATATTGTATGCATGTGATATTTCTCATAATTTATTATAGCAAATGAATTCCAAATCTAAATCTTCGAATTCATGTTCCCAAAATTGTATTATTGCTTTTGTTTAATGGATGACTGTGGAACTATTAGTTCCTTGTGTGTGTGTGTGTGGGGGGGGGGGGGGGGGGGGTATTATTGTATTAAATTTGTTCGTTTTACCTATAATTTTACTTGTCAGGTTTCACCTGTTGACGGATTTTGATGAGGGGAAAAGGAGTTGCCGAAGGAAACTAGAGCGCCACAACAATAGACGCCGAAGGAAGCCTGTTGGTTCTAAGACTGCAGTGAACATAGAATCTCAAGGGGATGTGCAAAGTGAAGATATTGGTTGTGACGGTGAAGCAGGAAAAGGTTCTACGTGTAATGTATTTAATGACCCTTTCTTGTAGGACCTGTAAGTTTTCCTTCTTAAAAATAATTTGTTATTTGTGATATACAGATGATTTAAGCTTGAGTGGCCAAATAGCTGGAGAAGAACCTGCCTTTGAGTCTGAAGATGGGCTTGTTTCTGCTCATTGCTCTGATCCCATGTTGCAGAGTGTTAATAATGATAGCGTTGTAGCTCGTATTAACCCTGAAATGGATGTAGGGAAAGAGGACTCCAAGTTTTCCATTTCTACTTACTCATCCATGGTGGGTTCTTTGTGTTTTCATGTTGGCTGTGCACTGTGCAGTATATTCTGTTTTATTCTTTGGAGGAAGCTTGTCAGTAATATGCATATGAATATATATTGATTTTGTGTTTCTTTATAGTGCCCTACAGGCAGGATCTCATTCAAGCTTTATGATTGGAATCCCGCAGAATTCCCCCGAAGACTTCGGCACCAAGTATTTTAAAGAATTATGTTACAGTTTAGTATTTAAATAAATCGAATCATCTTCATGGCTAGAGATCTGAGGAATTGATTGACATGTGGTTAACTAATTTGCAGATTTTTCAATGGTTGGCCAATATGCCTGTTGAGTTGGAAGGCTATATCCGCCCTGGTTGTACAATCTTGACTGTGTTTGTTTCCATGCCAAAGAATATGTGGATAAAGGTAATGGTTCAATCAGATGGCTTTTATTTAATATCATTTTAGCTTATATCTGGCCATTATATTGACCATGCAGACTTGTCCTCACACACATCAATAGTTGATTTTGAAGCCGATAACATGAGAGAAAAAACGTTTTACTTACATTTCCTTAACTACATGGTGTCTGAAGTCTTTAGTTTTTAATCTGTAGTATTTGTAACCTGCAATTATTTATCAGCAATAATGATTATTTAGTATATGGTATATGCACTAATAACTTAGAATTTAGAAAGTATATATGAATGCAATTTGTTGTAATGGTGGAAATTTGATGCTTACTGTGGATGTGAAGCAAGAAATGACTTCATGAAAATCTACTTTATATACATTTATGAAATATGTCATGCTCTCTAATACGTCCTGGTTTGTATTTTGATAGATGTCAATAGTCAATGTTAATTCAGGCAAACATTCTGATTAATTTATTCCGTAAAAAATTATCTTCTTGCACTTGCAGTTCTGTCCTTCTCTTTCATGGTTTTGGTATGTTTCATAGGAAAATTAACCTCATTTTTTCTTCCAAACAGTTATCTGAAAATCCAATGACCTACATGCATGACTTTGTCTTTACACCTGGAAGGATGCTGTATGGGAGAGGCTTCATGACTATTCATCTTAACAACATGATTTTCCGTACCAGGAAAGGTAAGAAAAAAATGATAATTTCACTAACAGTTTAACTCATGATTTCCACTTTATTTTAAAATTTTATGTCTCCCTTTGAAAAGCTTCTAAGTGGATGATTAAAACTTCTGGAAGGTAATTTAGAGTGGGTTAATTTTAACCTCATGTGCTGTCTTTTCCATCAACTAACCTGTATGCTAGTTGCAGGATTTAAGATTCTTTACAATTGACTAGGCTTGATTTCATATTTTTTCTACTGTGCCTTTGTGGTTTAAATTCTTCAGTCTTCTAGGTGGCTGCATTTGATATAGTTAGTCCTCCCGGCACTTGAAGTGTGATTAAGATCTCTTTTGTGTGTAGGTGGAACTTCTTTGGTGAAAATTGATGTGGAGATGCAGGCCCCTAGACTTCATTATGTCCATCCTTCATGTTTTGAGGCTGGCAAGCCAATGGAGTTTGTTGCTTGCGGAAGTAATTTGCTGCAGCCCAAATTTCGGTACAGATATTACTTTTGTTATATATAAATATCGGGGGGGGGGGGGGATAAAGGTCTTATTGGACCTATATTCTCTTTTTACAACTTTTCTTATGCATTGTGCCAGAATGGTCAACTGTTATAATCTAATGCTTTAGAAAGATGATAATTATCCCAGGTTTCTAGTATCTTTTGCTGGAAGGTATCTGCCGAATGATTATTGTGTTGCATCCACACATGTCCATGGTAAAGAGGATTCTCCTACTTGTGATCATCAATTATTCAAAATATATGTCCCTCAAACTGAACCAGATCTCTTTGGTCCCGTATTCATTGAGGTAGGAACTGTGAAAGTTCTATCTAAATATTTCGGTTGTTTTCTCATCGCAAATAGAACATTGACTAAACAATACACTTTACAATCCATGTCTGTCCTTGTTAAATGATTAGCAGTCTTCTTCACATTCAATAATTTTTCTTTGTCTATGAGATTATATATATATATATATATATATAAATATAAACACAAAAAATTCCCCCAAGTTGAGATAGAACAAATTAATATCGATCTGAATGAGGTTTTGACATAATATGTTTAATAAATGGAGTTAACTTATTGTGGCTTTTTCTTTCCTTCCAATTATGGATTTCTTTGTAGGTTGATAATCAGTCTGGATTATCAAATTTTATTCCTGTCCTAATTGGGGATAAGGAGGTTTGTTCTGAGATGAAGGCAATACAGCAGAAGTTTGATGCCTCTCTTTTTAGGGGAGGATCAAAGATCTCTTCCAATGGGTCGTCATGTGATACATCAACTTCTCAACAAAAAGCGTATTCTGAACTTGTTTTAGAAATAGCATGGTTATTGAGGGAGCCTGGATCTGAGATTTTTCAAGAAACTACGGTCTCTTCTCAAATTCAAAGATTCAATTGTTTATTGAGATTTCTCATACAAGTCGAATCAACAGTCATTTTGAAGAAAGTAGTACAAAATCTGATGACGGCGATGGACAAGACTGGGTTTAATGGAACTAATAATTTTGATATGATGTTACTACAGAAATATATGGATTATGCCAGAGATATCCTTAATAACAAACTTCAAAAAGGTGAAAGGCCAGTGCTTCTTTCAGAGTACATCGAGCGAGAAGGAAAATGGTTTTCTCGAAGCAGCTTCACAAATGATGGCCTATCGATTGTTCCAAATGGTTCTCAGGTGAGGATTGAAATTTTTTGTTGAATACACCAATTTTATTTTCTTGCCTCTAAATAAATCCAAGGGTTTTATATGATCCATGCTATTATATCTATCTCAGCTGAAAAGCTTTTATGTTACTTTTGACTTTTTGTTCTTCTTGAAGCATCGGTGTTCAACTTTTATTATGATACAAGTATGGGGATATAACTCTCTAAAGATCCTCTAAATACATGAAAAAACTTGGAAATTTTTTGATCTTTTTCTTTGTGCTTGCCGTGAAATAAATGTAGGAGTATATATTTTATGTATCTATATATCTCGAGAAATTTCTGGCGTAGAGTTTGCCGTGCAAAATCTGGTTTTTGAATGCATGGAATGTGAAGCTTTGCCTTCTTTGTTACCAAGTAATTAATATGTTTCATTTCGTACGATGCCATTGAGGGGAGTATGAGAGGTTTTCAAAACCTCTGATGTCATGCATATAGAACATGTTTTGGTACTTATATAGCGATGTTTTATTTGCAGGTTTTCGAGGAAAGAAGTAGTGATAAATTCCGAGCAATGATGGCATCGACTACTTTGACCAGAAGCGAGTCCGTTCCCCTGTTAAACGAAGAAGTTATTATGAATGTGAACCTTAGTAAAGAGTGCCTGAGAAAATCATGTAGTCCCATTTCCGCCACCACAACATTGAGATCTCGTCCGGGTCCGGCTGTATTTGTAATTGCCACTGCTGCTATTTGCTTAGGGATCTGTGCAGTCTTTTTTCACCCTACCAGGGTTGTTGAGTTTGCAGTAACAATACGAAGATGTTTGTCAACAGGGCCGTAGGTGCCAGATACGCTCTTAAATCTGCAAGGCCCCGAACGAAAGGAGTGCTACAGATGCATGCATGTTAAGTTTGATGATTCCTTTTCCTAAGATTTTATCCATGTTCAGTGGATCGCATCGAACGAGGTGTTCCGACGAAATCGGGGAGCCAGAGCTTGGAAGTCTCAAGCATGAATGAGGTACCTTTGTAAATCTTGAAATTTAACATTGTTGAGCTATTTTAGGTGTTTTTGCTTTCCCTGTATATTATATCTTCAAATGTTCTCAGAAATAAAATGTAAACAGTTCGTCCCTTAAGCTGAAACTGAAATAAATTCTTTGGTAGTTTAGAGAAAAAAAATTATGCGCCAAATAATTCCCATTTTTCTTGTGGACTTCAATTTTAACAATAAATATGCAAATTTGTATAGTTTTTTACGTGTATAAAAATTACACATATAAAAGTAGGATTAATATCCTATACACTGGCGGTGGAAAATTTTTGTTTCCACAAGCGCCTCAATTATAGGGTTTAGGGTTTAAAGTTTAGGGGTTTTAGTGTAAAGGTTTAGAATTTAGGGTTCATGTTTAGAATTTAGGATTTAGGGTTAGGGTTTAGCTTTAGGGTAATATGGGTAGGGATTTGGGTTTTAATCTATAAACCCTAAATTTTAACCATAAACTCAAAATTCTATCAACAATCCCTAAATTCAAAACTATTAAACTTATACCCCTAAATTTTAAACCCTAAACGGAGTCCCTAACCCCTAAAACTAAGACGCTTGTGTAAGAAAGTTTCCACAAGCGCCCATAAAAGTAATCGTAGTTTGAATTCTTTATTTTACCGAATTTGGAGCGAAAATAATCGGAAATTTCTTGACAATAAATGGCGGAATGATTTTTGATGTCAATTATTTTATCGTTTTATGTAATGTAATTGGAAAATTTAAATATATTTAACTTATAAAATAATAAACTGATATCATCATTTTAATAAGGATAAATTAGTTATTTTTTGACAATATCAATAAAAATGCAATAATTTATGTCAAATTATATTTGTCGTTATTGTTCTAGGGATTAAATCAGAAATTAAGATTAGAAGTAAGGTATAATTAATCATAAAATTAAAAAAGATAAATTTTAAATGAAATGAAACTTGGAGCCTAAATCGGTAAGAAAAACTTTATTGTTATACGTTTTAGTAAAAAAAATGAGTTTAGGAGGTGCTACAACCTTCTAAATCATATTTACTGTAAATCAAATTTTAAAAATAGTTTTTACCAATTAAAGATTCACTTGGTAAAAATGATATAGGAAAAATAATGAGATAAATAATTCTTATTGGTTGGTCTCATAAATGACGTGACGAGAATGACTCATGATATAATTTCTCCTCCTAAAGGACCATGTACCTTCGTCTTTGATTATTATTATATTTTAATCAATATAATAAAGTTTAAAAATTTAAAGTCAAAAGAAAAATACCATAATTTGATAGGTTGAATACGAATCAATGGACGAGAAATTATTAGATGAATCTGATTCACCATATCATACATGATCTCAAACAACAAAATTTATCCATTTTTTAATTAACTATCAACTCTTTATTTACCTATCGAAAAAAAATAAGATTTACATTGACAAAATACGAAATAAATGGATCTCATCGATTAAAATTACCAATGGACGAGACAAACTATGGAAATGCCAAATTGTCAAATTGATAATTCAAGTGACGATGCTTTGCGTTGGTTCTGACTCAGATTGACATTGCCCTGTCTGCGGAAACTCCAGCATTTTCTTCCACTCATTTACAGCTAAGTTTTCTTTTCCTGATTTTTTTATATATTTTCTCAATTATTAAGTAAACATCAATCGTCTGTCTACTATAAGATTTGGGTCAATGCAGAAATGTCCTGTTCCAAGTTTTGTGTTAAAAAGTTCCAGAGTGATGGCAATTGGGCAGGTTAAAGATGTTGAGAGTGGTGAAATCAAAGGGCTTGAAGATTTTGAGAAGCCATTGATTGTTGTTGCAGAAGATGAGAAGAAGATTGGTGTTGTTGTTCATGGTTAAAGATGTTGAGAGTGGTGAAATCAAAGATGTGATGAATTTGATTAAATAAAAGGTTTGACTTCCATTTCCATTTACGTTTATGGATTTAGAATTGTTATCATTTTGGTCTAACATGCAGGGGAGAGCAACCATGACTCAAAAAATAAAAATTTTCAACTCAATTCAATGTGAGATAACTCAACTAAAAAAATGATCAAATCAAAATTAAAATAACTCAAAACTTCTAATAAATAATCAATCAATTTAAAAGTCAAATCAATTATTTTTATACTAATTTATGAACATTTGATGAATGAAATAAACATTTTAATTTTCAATTCTAACCATCTACTTCATTTATCCAATGGTCATAAATAAAAAATTTATATTTGTGTTATTATGTGTTGTATATATGATTATAAGAAGTATTTAAATGTGAAAACTTTTAACAAAATCATTAGTAAATATAAACCAAGGGATTCTTTTTTATTAATAAATAAATTTTTTGATATTTATAAATAAATTAAAACATCAAATTACAAAGTAGTCCATAATTTCTTTATATATATAGAAAAGGCCTAGAATTTCTTGATGCACTTTTTGTAGCAATAATCCACGTATCCAGCTGCTTTCTTCATATCTGCAAAAAGAAAAGAGAAACAATGAGTTTTATGATAAAAAAAGTTAAATGTAAATTATATTTGATTCTAGAACAAACGAGTGATGTTTACCGGATTTGAAGATTCCAGGCATGGATTCTGCACAACGGCTGGTACAACTGTAGATCAACACCGAGTAACGGAGTAAGCATTTCGTCTTGCAGACGTGGTTGCATAATTTGCGAAGAAGAGGGAATTTTTCTTTGCGGCATTTCAACGAACACTTATATTTGCAAGTGTTTCCTTCTTCCGATGGCGCTGGTGCTTCCGATGGCGACGGCGCTGGTGTTTCGGATGGCGATGGTGCAGGAGCTGGTGGTGGCGATTTGATTTCCCGGCGTGCATTTATTTCGTAAGGAACTTGTTGGGATTCGAAATACTCGACGGGGTATTCAAATTCTTTGGGAAATTCATTTTCGGAAATCTGAGAAGTTTTCTCGGGAAAATTCTGGGTTTCTAGCGAATCCTGAGGAAGTTGAGATTCTGAAAACAAAGAAGTTAATTCATCATTTGACTTGGGAAAATTTTGGGTTTCTATCAAATCCTGAGGAAATTCAGATTCCGAAAGCAAAGAAGGTTCTTCAGGATTTGATTCGGGAAAATACTGGGGTTCGTAGGAAAATTCAGAAGCTTTAGAATCCTGGGAAAATTCAGATTCAAAATCAAAAGGGGCGAATCCATGGACTTGAACAGCAACAAGAAGAAGCAAAGCAGAAACCAAATTGGCTATTAGAAAGGACTTCATCATTGCTTGGGAAAATGTTAAAGTTTTTGATGAAAAATTAAACAGAAAAGCAAGAAATTTATAGCACTTGAATCGATTGAAATCCATGCCATTGATTGCTCTTAATTGCTAATCAGCAGGTGATGGATTTTAAAAGATTGAACAGAATCTCAAGTTTCCAAAATTAAAATTAATTTATTTTTATATTTTATGAGTGAATTAATTTCAAAATATTTTTGCTTGAAATTGTTAGAATATGGAAAGAATAATCCATTATGATTGCTTCCTTCTTTATATTAGAGGTTGGAATTAGGTCCATAATAAAGATTATACGAGACTTGCAGCCACTAATTCATTTTAAACTTTCCATTTTGTCTCAGTAGACTGTAGGTGCATCAGAGGTTAGACATGTTTGAATATTTGCTAAATGTGTGATTAAAGAGAATCCTTGTTTGCATTGAGTGGAATCCAGGCGATAACTCCGAATCGAGCCACGGAGACGACAGAGTCTGGTATGCCGAAGAAGGGGTTGAAATACCTGAGCAATTGATATAAGTCCCCAACAGACTAGTGAAAATATCAACATATTTGAAGGATGATAAAGTTGGCCCTATAGAAATCCATATACAGAAAGGATGATCACTGTTGTATTGAAGAAATATCCAATTGCACATCAACATATTTGAAGGCTCTCTCAGAGCAAATGCATTTCATACATGATAAAGTCCAACATAAAGCAATTCTCTTCGGCCAATATCAAAACAAATCATAAAAACAACATGATAAACAGTATCCAATAATCTATATCGCGACATCCAATGGAGCTTTTATACATGGCAAGTTTCAGAACTTTCTCCCATATGCATTCCCTGCTTCGCAACTTGGAACAAAGAAATCATCCTCAGAGGAACGCTCAAGGATTTTTGGCCACAAAGAAACTCTTTGCACACTTCTTTCATTATTGGCCGCGACTTCGGCTGCTGGTTTAAGCAGGCAAACGCCAGTGTAGCGACATGAACAATATTTCGTGCTACTAGTTGGCTTGTTGGAAGCGGTAAACGGCTGTCTAACACATCAATCAACTTGGTATTCACCAGAGAAGTCGGTGACGACAACCACGACAACACATCTTCCGGATGTTTTCCCATTAACGTTTCAAGTGCCACTACTCCAAAACTATACACATCACATTTTTCGGTGACAGCCATTGTGTAGGCAAGTTCTGCATGCACAGATCATACAGAAAGAAATTCAATCAATTATATATATTAAAAATGGCCAGTAAATGAAGTTGGAGAGAGAGAGAACTAGTACCTGGAGCTATATACCCACGGGTTCCAACAAGAAGGGTGTGATTGGATGAATCCAGCTCCAACATTCTAGCAGTTCCGAAGTCAGCCAAAAAGGCCTGAAAGCCCGAGTTTAACAGAACATTGTTGCTTGATATGTCCCGATGAACTATTGGAGGGATACAGTCATGGTGCAAGTAACACAAAGCATGCGCCATGCCCTTGATGATCTCAATCCTTTTCGTCCAATCCATTTCCACGGCTTCCACTTCATCTCTCAGGTTGTAGAATAAACTCCCTTTCTCCATGTATTCGTAGATCAAGAACATGGAGCGTCGGTGCAGACAAAATCCATGAAGCTTCACGATATTCCGATGCCGTATTTCTGTTAGAAACTTGATCTCGTTCCTGAAGCTGTTGTCGAAAGCAGGATTCTCAGCTTCTAAACGGTGAAGTTTTTTCAGGGCAACAACTTTTCCACAAGGGAGTTGAGCTCTGTAAACGCTTCCATAACCACCAACTCCGATACAGTACCGAAAGTCGAAATCCTCCGTTGCTGCAATGATGTCCTCGTATGCTATCTTTCCGTCATAGTTCCATATGGAACATATGTCCCCGTTCTTTGTCGGTTGTATGGCCACATGGTTCTTCTTAGCCTTAAACCGTGAAAACAACAAACAACATAGAATGGAGAATGTGTAACAGATGGCAATGGGGAGGAATATTTTGATATAGAGAGCAATATTAGTGTTGTTGGGTGTGCTGGTAGTGGTATTTGAGGAAGCAATACAAGGTGATAAATCCTTGTTTCCTTCAAAAGGTTCTGGATAAATCTTGTAACAGCCATTTGTAATATCGACAATACGAAGCCTAGTAGAAGACAAGATGGGGACATTACCGGAGAGGCGGTTGAAGGTCAGGTTCAAATTAGATAACCTACGAAGCTTGGCAATCTGAGAGGGGATGGAACCAGACAATCTGTTTTGGGAGAGGTCTAATGATCTCAGTGCTTCTAAATTCCCAATCTCTTGGGGAATGGAACCTTGTAATAGATTTGAATGAAGATCCAATTCTGTCAAGTTGGATAAACTACCAATACAAGAAGGGATTGAACCACTGAATTGATTCCCACCAAGGTACATGTATTTCAGTTTTGTCAAATGACACAAAACCAGCGGAATATGACCAGCAAAACTATTACTAGTGATGCTTAAAACACTGAGGTTCTTCAAATTTTCAATATCTGGAGGGAGGTTCCCTTCAAGTTTGTTAGAACCAAGTCCCAACATTTCTAAATTTGTTAAATTGTACAGAGTATTTGGTATTGAACCAACAAGCATGTTGTTAGCTAAAAACAAATAAACCAAATTTGATAAAAGTCCGATTTCTGGTGGGATGGATCCATTAATTCTGTTGTCAGAAAGACTCAAATATTGAAGATTGGTTAATTGACCCAAAGCAGAAGGGATTGGACCAACAATTCCACATTGACTAACGCCCAAACTCTCCAGACCCGTCAAATTCCAGATGTATTGAGGGAGTGGACCTTCATCAAACTGATTTCCAGAAAGTTGAAGACTCCTAAGGTTGGTTGAAGTTGCAAGAAATTGAGGAATCTGTCCGGTAAGACCATTCCAACCCAGATATAACGTAACAAGCTTTTCTAATTTCCCCAGTTGTGGAGGGATGGAACCATTAATATTAACATTACCGGTGATTTCGAGAACCTCTAAATGTGTAAGGTTTCCAAGAGAAGGAGGTAACTCACCGGATAAATCACAATTGGACAAGCGAAGTTGCTTCAATGCTGAAAGCTCGCCTATTTGAGGCGGGATGTTCCCACCGATCCAATGATGATTAAGATCAAGATGAACGAGATTTGGAAACGAAGAGAAATTCAATTTACCAAATCTATCTCGGACCTCGACATCGAATGTATCGGATAAGTCAATTTTGGTGATGCTTCCAGCAGGGTTGCATGAGATACCAGGCCACTTGCAACGTTGTGAAGTGTCGTTACCATAGGGATGGCTATTACTCCACCATCCACTCTCTAACACAGCTTTGGCTTCAGAATCATCTGCCGCTGACTTAGTTGTAGCAAAGGAAACGAGGATGGTAACCCCGAGAATAATGGTGTTGGTGAAGGATGAGGCCATTATCAGCACTGGTTGATCTCTTCAAAAAGAATATATATATAGTTAAGAAAAAGCTATCCAAACCCTAAGTAACAATAGAAGATTACACTTCAAAATGAGTTCAACAGGTAGGGAAAAAATACAACACAATACAGTGACAATGTACTCTCACCCATAACTAAACAGATGAAGCAAAATTCAGAACAAGCTCACATATCAGTAAACTAAAGGACCTACTTAAAAAGCCAAGGACCAAAAGTGAACTAAGTAACCAAACTTAGTTGGTCAGGAAGATGACAATAATTTGAAATAACATTACAACATCTGCTTTGCACATCTATGACATTTGAAATCGGGGCCATGATTTAGAAAACTTTTAGAATTTTTTTATATATTTTTAAAATTTTACAAGTTATGACCATATCAACCGCACGTGGACTTAGCTTATTATCATCATCTACTCTTCTTCTCAACTTCTCTACAGCAACATAGCTTAAAAGAAAGAAAGAAATGCAATTTTGTTTATTTTTCTTTATTAATTTCTATAACACATCAAATTCACAATCAACCCACGAAAATGCAAGTTTTTGTTTGCAGCAATTCTTGTTTGTTAACCTTAACAAGCAAAGAACTTTAAAAAAGAGAGACATCATAACAATGATCAAAGCATAAAGCACCAAAGGGGAGTCTTACAATCAAAATGAAATTTGGTTTACCCATAACCAGTAGCAAAAAATTTTGTTTTCCAACGAAATGAAAAAAAAGAGAAGAAATTTAACAATGAAATTGAAAGAAAATTTTTAAAAGCATACCTGATTAGAATTGAAGCAGAGGGAAATGAACAATAAGAAAATTTAGAAAGTCTCACTTCTAAGTTTAAACTTTGAGGTAATGAGAATCTGAAACTAAAAAGGTTTGGTTTTAACGATGAAAAATGCAGATTCTTTTTTCAAACTTCTAAAATATATTTTTGGGTGCATGGGGTAGGTCATGGCCATGATGGCTTCACATCTAAAAGTAGAATTATTAATTTATGATATTAATTTGACTATTATATATATATATATAAAGGTCTTCTAAAAATTATTATCTTATTAATTTATCAATTTATTAAATTAAATCTTGGGCCTAAGTCAGAATCTAAAAAATATTATTTTAGAAAAGTTATTATTTATCGAATATTAATTTACATAAATTTTATTGTATATTGAAAAAAATAAAAAGATATTTGTAACCCCTCGTCCCGGTCTGGCCGGATAACCGGTCCGAGTGAGCCACACGGGGAAAACCGAGTGAAACCCATTAAGGCTCCCCTCGGTTAGCAACCCTATTTTTTTTCTTTTTAATTTAATCTTGTCTAGAGGATTGTTAAGTCCTAAGTGATCACGACAGCGGAAAACATCCAAAGGAAGACACATTCGAACCACGGCCATTCACCAAACAGTCCATTTTTAAACTTACAGGGCAGACCGTATCGATACCCTAACCAGGGGTATCGATACGTCCTGACCAGGTCAACCTAAGGAGTCAACCCCGGGAAGACCGTATCGATACAACCCTTGAGCGTATCGATACACCCTTCTCGGTCAACCCTCCTTAGTCAACAGAGTAGACCTGTATCGATACGTGTGAACCTCGTATCGGTACGCCCTGCTCTCACCCAAAACTCCAAATTCCAGTAACTTTGGAGGGTATCGATACCCTTATGGTATCGGTACGCCAGGCAAAATTCGTGGCCTTTGGGCAAGGCCGTATCGATACGGCCCTCAGGCGTATCGATACGCCCTACTCTGCAATTCTACCAATTTCAACTTGGTGACCTCAATCAAGACTCTAGATGCATTTTTGGACTTCCCTATGCACATACAAACATTTATATCACATACAACGATCAAGGGAAGCAATCAAACCAAGAAGCAAGGCATCTATCCATGGCATACATACAAGGGCAATATTTCATTAAAAGGCATGCTTGAGGACTTAAAGCTAAAAAGCACAAATAACCACCATAAGGTTTACATGCCATTCAAGCAACTTAAGCATTCAAAAGACATGACTATAAGCCTCCCAACAAACACTTAGGCATTAACATCAACATGGTTTACAAAACCATCAACATCATGCATTAACAACATAAAACCAACACAACGGAGTCTAGATACACGCTCCTAAAACACGTAGCATTTCCCATTGCTAAACTACTACATTGTTTAATAAACCGTACTTGAGCAATTACCACACGCTTGGACGCCCTTATCTTGCTCCTTGCTAAGTCCAAGCTAAAGATCTGGACTATCGGAAAAAGAAGAGCGTAAGCATAAAGCTTAGTGAGCGGAGCTCTAAAACATAACTACGACAATGCAGGGTTCAAAGCTTTCATTAAAAGTAAAGACCAACACATACAAGTCATCCAACGACCTAATCCTTCTACTAACATACAAGTTCAACCAAAGGTCAACAATATAGGCACTTATCAAGGCATTACACTTCATGGTATGCATGAGGACATAATCCTAGATTAAAGCAAAACCATAAAAGAGAATGATATAGTGAGATACAACATGAGCACACATGGTATGCACGAGCATAACCAAAAACACACACAGTGGGACTACACATCACCGTTTCGACTAGTAATTTTCCAATGGGACTACACATCAAAGTACTCTTCTACTAGTCACTACCGGTGGGACTACACATCACCGGAGTCTTACACCACTCGCTACCGGCGGGACTACACATCACCGGAGCAACGAAAACCATCACGTGAGGTTCGACACCAACCATGCAACACAACATACACTCACTATCATGCGACATGTACTCACTATACCATGCACAACCAAAACAAGTTGCAAACAATATCCACAATTAGGCATCACTTACTACTTAAAATCTTACCAATCACAAATGGTCTTACTCACCATTTTCGTGCACATCCTGCACCAACTTACACACATCTTACAAGGCATATCAACATCAGCATTATTACCATCATACATGATCGACGATATAATATTAAGCAATCATGCTTCTTCCCAAAGTATTTAAATTTCATGCTTAAAAAAACATCACCACAAGTAATGAAAATAAATGGAAAAAGGGGAAATTAAAGAGGCAATTCACATCAACTTACTCTTGAATTTAAAAATTGACTTTTCAAGTCCAAACTAAACTCTTCCAAAAACCAACTTTGAACCAAAACGACACTTGAAAACATTTTCACATCTATATGCTTGAACCAACCTTTGAAAATCAAATTAAAACATTAACCACTCACCTCACTTCCTTAAGCAAATCAAGCAAAGCCGACTCAAGCCTCCATGACTTCCGAAATCGATCCCGAAACTTTACCAACGCAAATCCTTGCTTCTAATCATCCCAACACAAGTAAATTAACCTCAAATCAGTCCACAACACAACGTAGTAAACCCGGAATACAACCCAAGCACAAAACACATGTTTTTCGAGCCAAGAATAACCCCAAAAAGCCATTCCCGAGCAGCCCCTTTGCACAATCCAAAACCGATGATTCCAACTCTTTTAACACACCTAATAGCTTCCAAAACAACCCTTATACATAGCCTAACCACCAGCCCACAAATTCTCACACAAAACACCCCCAAAATTCAACATTTCAACACTCTAAAACCTCCCTAAAACCCAATTTCGGGAAACACCATAAAACCATATAAAAATCAGATATGTTGAACCTTATAGATAGTAAACAACTCATATATCATTAATAAGTCAAAAGCTTTAGTTTAAAAGTCAAAAGCTTTAGTTTAAGACAACAAAGATGACAATTTTAGTCTAAACTTTCAAAATACCAAAATGCAAAATCATGGGTTTTAATGAAATCTAAGAGTACTAGCATGTAGAGGAAAGAGAGGACAAGTCGAATATATGTTTACCTTTCGAAAATCACCAAGGATGAGGAAGAAAGATGATGAAATAGTGACAAGAGGTAAGCTTCCCCTCTTTGTCGTGGGTTTTGCTTTGAAGAAGAAGATGATGGGGTTTTTGGGTTTATTTGAATTATAAGGTAATAAAAATGGGTTTTATTTGATATTTATACAAATGCCATTAATGAATGGCTATTGGGCTTGGTTTAAAAATTGGGTCCAACACCTTTGTTTTATTTGCAAACAAAACCCGAACCATTATTTTATTTACTTAAATTATAAAACTGAACCCGAATATTATTAAAATATTATTTTCACCCGACCCCAAAACCCAGGTGTTACAACTCTCCCCTACTTAAGGAAATTTCGTCCCCGAAATTTATCGAACATGAAGATTCGCTGACACAAGCTCCTCCACACTTTCTCTCACCACAACATACCCACCAACTCGGTAGACTCACCACACAACATTAGCTATCTGATGCCAAGATCTCTACGGGTCCTTCAATGCATGACCATTTTAAACTCAACTCAATCTCTTCAACAACATAACACGGGACAAAACTTACTCACACTTCTGAATCATAGATACACAAAACACCTCACGGATCCCCTCTCTGACTCCGATGGTAACTGCAACAAATAAACAACAGAACTAGCCCGATTCACAATCTCATACAACACTGCTTGAATTCTTGACCCATAACCTTTTCTAGCTGACCATCTGACTTCAACAGGTAACCAAACACTATACAGACGTCTTCAAAAATCTAGTCGAAAACTCGAATCTCTATCAGCCACTATCGATCTCAAGACACTGTACAACTCACACTCTTGCTAAGGCACAACTCAGCCATCTTACCCACGGTACAAGTAACTTGGACATGTATAAAATGAGCACACTCGATGCAACTATCATTGCTTACTCGGCTAAACTCTCCCGTAGGAAAACAAGGGCGACCCAGACACAAAGTCCCTCAAATCTATATCCCACTCTCATTAGGAATCTCCCACGGATGTAACAAACTAGAAGAAAACTGAAGCTCGGTCTTGACACGCTGGCAATTTACACACTTACTCTCATACTGATTCACATGATTCATCAACTCAATCCAGAAGTACTCATCTTCGACCTACACTACGTCTTCATACTACTCAGATGCAATACAAACAGACTGTCGTATGCTTCGGCCAACACAATACGTCTCAAAACACTATGACAATCGGCACAACTATTCTATTTCTGAACTGCAAAACTCTGTCATCTCTGAAACTGAAATCTGAAGGTCTTCCTTCCACTATGTCTTGCACGTGAGGTGCCAAGAACCTGTCTTGCAACTGTTTCTCTTCTAGCATTCTGACTCAATGTAGGTTTAACATGTAACTCGGCCACAAGATTACTATCATTTGGTAAACTGAATCCGGCAATTACATCCCACAACTCAACTATTAATCTAACAACAAATACAACTCGAAGCATTGGTTACTACGTTGATCATCTTCGGATGATACTCAATCTCAAGATTACGGTCTTCAAGCAATTCTAATAACTCATGATGTTCAAGTTTCAACCCTTCCTAAGTCGTTTAATATTTCAAGTTCTGATGATATGTACATATACACTGTGCATTTCTTACTATACAAGCTGTGTCTCTAAGTCTTCGAAGCAAATACAACTGTAATCAACTCTATGTCTCATATCGGATAACTCTTCTCTCGGTCTCTCAACTATCTTGATGAACAAGCCACAATCTTCTGTCTTACATAAACACACAACCTAACCCTACATGTAATGCATCACTACAGTTCACAAGTTCTTCCACTGGTATAGGTTGGATCAAGGTCGAAGTTCTCTTCAAGGTTTCTTTCGGTTTCTCAAGGGCTCATTGTCTCACATCCGACCATACAACTGAACATTCTTCTGTAGCAACTTGTTAAAGGAGCAACTATCTTCAAAGGACTATTTACAATTCTCCGATAGTAACAGTGCTAGACCTAGAAAGTATTGATTCATGACACAGTCTTCAATTTCTTCCAACTCACATCTTCTTCTGACTACTTGGGATTTACTCTAATACGCTCGGCTAATCTACATGTCCTAGGAGGACATCTTCCTCGACTCGGAGTTCACGTTGCACAACTTGGCATACAACTGATTCCCTAAAAGGATCTACCACACTAACTTCAAAGCTTGTCATGGCCTTCTTCGGTACGTGAATATACTCATGTGTCATCTATGAGAACTATTACAACTGATCAAGGAACTCGGGAATTATTCTGTTCAACATCTCTATGAAGGTAACTAATACACTAGTCAAACAAAACGGCATAACTCAAAACCCAAAGTGATCACATCTTGCCCCGAAAGTTGTCTTCGGTACATCAACTTCTCTCACTTTCAACTGGTAGTAATCGGATCTCAAATTAATCTTAAAAAGACTGAAACACCCCTCAACTAATCAGTAAACCACTGATGCTCGGAAAAAGGACACTAATTGTTCACTGTCAACTGTTTCAATTTCCTGAAATCTAAACACATTCTCGTATTGTCATCTCCCTTCTTCACCAGTTGCACTGTCACACTCTAAGATGATGTACTAGGCCTAAAGAATCTAAGGTCTAACAAGTCTCGAAGTTGATTCTTCAACACTATCAATTCTGTCGGAAACCATAAGATACAGAGCAAACTAAGACGGGAGCAAACTCGGAGACGGTATCAATAACAAACTCTTCTTCCCTAACAAGGGAAAAACCGGGTAATTCTTGCCAACACTTTTAGGAAAACACAACCTATCCTAACAGTATGCGGTCTCCTCCTCATTCAAAATCAAATCCATCACATTGCTAGGCAGGCCTGTCAACTAACTCAATCAATCTTTGACCTCTAAGGTTGGATCAACATTCGATACAAAATCCACATTCCCATCTACCATTTCAAGATCATAGTTATCCACAAGCTTTAAGAAAACTTCCATTGTCTCAAAGTCTACCCTTACTCTATGTTCTACAAGCCAATCCATACACAGTTTCACATTAAAACCGTAAAAAGTAATTCCATCACATCAACTGAAAACACGTACTACTGAACCATCAACGGACACCCCTTGTACATCTTTCTGACCACGACTGTATCCCCGAAGGAGCTAGCAACACCAACACCTACCTCTAGTACCTCACAAGGTAGATTCAATAACTTCGCATGCTCACTCAAGATACACGGACGCGTAGATCCAGAATCAATCAGAAAAACAAGCTCAATGATTGTATCAAGGAATTACTTGCTACAACATCGACATCATTCTGAAGCCAACTCTTAGGTCTTCACTTCTCTTACCATCTCGTATCAAGATCGGTCACATTGTCCTCCCTCAACAGAAACTAACTCATATGCATGCTGACCCAAGCAGACAAACTGCACTCTAACTCTGGTACTGTCATACTGCCCTGAACTAAAGCGACGAACTCTCTCATCATTCACATCCTCTAAAACTTCAAATTCACGATTACCCGCTCTAAGCCCACGCCTCGGCCTCAAACTTACCAAAGACAACAATACAATAATAAACAAAACACACAAACAAGAATATTTAGGGTTAGCAAGAGCAAGGGTCCAAGGTGCTCAAGTATATTCCTTTATAATTTTTTTTCTTTCAAATAAGTAATAGTAGCAATGGGAACTCGACACTACGCCTCAACACACCCATCAAGCTTACACATGCTTTCAAACACCGTACTAGCAAGCAAACATTAAGCATATATGGCAAAACATTCAGTGAGACATAACAACAACATAACACATCAAACTTACCTCACTTACCTACCCGAGGTCTCGGAAACCTCAGTGCTCTGATACCAAAAAATGTAACCCCCTCATCCCGGTCTGGCCAGATAACCGGTCCGAGTGAGCCACACGGGGAAAACCGAGTGAAACCCGTTAAAGCTCCCTCGGTTAGCAACCCTATTTTTTTTCTTTTTAATTTAATCTTGTCTAGAGGATTGTTAAGTCCTAAGTGATCACGACAGCGGAAAACATCCAAAGGAAGACATATTCGAACCACGGCCATTCACCAAACAGTCCATTTTTAAACTTACAGGGCAGACCGTATCGGTACCCTAACCAGGGGTATCGATACGTCCTGACCAGGTCAACCTAAGGAGTCAACCCCGGGAAGACCGTATCGATACAACCCTTGAGCGTATCGATACGCCCTTCTCGGTCAACCCTCCTTGGTCAACAGAGTAGACCCGTACCGATACGCGTGAACCCCGTATCGGTACGCCCTGCTCTCACCCAAAACTCCAAACTCCAGTAACTTTGGAGGGTATCGATACCCTTAGGGTAACGGTACTCCAGGCAAAATTCGTGGCCTTTGGGCAAGGCCGTATCGATACGGCCCTCAGGCGTATCGATACGCCCTGCTCTGCAATTCTACCAATTTCAACTTGGTGACCTCAATCAAGACTCTAGATGCATTTTTGGACTTCCCTATGCACATACAAACATTTATATCACATACAACGATCAAGGGAAGCAATCAAACCATTAAGCAAGGCATCTATCCATGGCATACATACAAGGGCAATATTTCATTAAAAGGCATGCTTGAGGACTTAAAGCTAAAAAGCACAAATCACCACCATAAGGTTTACATGCCATTCAAGCAACTTAAGCATTCAAAAGACATGACTATAAGCCTCCCAACAAACACTTAGGCATTAACATCAACATGGTTTACAAAACCATCAACATCATGCATTAACAACATAAAACCAACACAACGGAGTCTAGATACATGCTCCTAAAACATGTAGCATTTCCCATTGCTAAACTACTACATTGTTTAATAAACCGTACTTGAGCAATTACCACACGCTTGGACGCCCTTATCTTGCTCCTTGCTAACTCCAAGCTAAAGATCTGCATTGTCGGAAAAAGGAGAGCGTAAGCATAAAGCTTAGTGAGCGGAGCTCTAAAACATAACTACGACAATGCAGGGTTCAAAGCTTTCATTAAAAGTAAAGACCAACACATACAAGTCATCCAACGACCTAATCCTTCTACTAACATACAAGTTCAACCAAAGGTCAACAATATAGGCACTTATCAAGGCATTACACTTCATGGTATGCATGAGGACATAATCCTAGATTAAAGCAAAACCATAAAAGAGAATGATATAGTGAGATACAACATGAGCACACGTGGTATGCACGAGCATAACCAAAAACACACACGGTGGGACTACACATCACCGTTTCGACTAGTAGTTTTCCAATGGGACTACACATCAAAGTACTCTTCTACTAGTCACTACCGGTGAGACTACACATCACCGGAGTCTTACACCACTCGCTACCGGCGGGACTACACATCACCGGAGCAACGACAACCATCACGTGAGGTTCGACACCAACCATGCAACACAACATACACTCACTATCATGCGACATGTACTCACTATACCATGCACAACCAAAACAAGTTGCAAACAATATCCAAAATTAGGCATCACTTACTACTTAAAATCTTACCAATCACAAATCGTCTTACTCACCATTTTCGTGCACAACTTGCACCAACTTACACACATCTTACAAGGCATATCAACATCAGCATTATTACCATTATACATGATCGACGATATAATATTAAGCAATCATGCTTCTTCCCAAAGTATTTAAATTTCATTCTTAACAAAACATCACCACAAGTAATGAAAACAAATGGAAAAAGGGGAAATTAAAGAGGCAATTCACATCAACTTACTCTTGAATTTAAAAATTGACTTTTCAAGTCTAAACTAAACTCTTCCAAAACCAACTTTGAACCAAAATGATACTTGAAAACATTTTCACATCTATATGCTTGAACCAACCTTTGAAAATCAAATTAAAACATTAACCACTCACCTCACTTCCTTAAGCAAATCAAGCAAAGCCGACTCAAGCCTCCATGACTTCCGAAATCGATCCCGAAACTTTACCAACACAAATCCTTGCTTCTAATAATCCCAACACAAGTAAATTAACCTCAAATCAGTCCACAACACAACGTAGTAAACCCGGAATACAACTCAAGCACAAAACACATGTTTTTCGAGCCAAGAATAACCCCAAAAAGCCATTCCCGAACAGCCCCTTTGCACAGTCCAAAACCGATGATTCCAACTCTTTTAACACACCTAATAGCTTCCAAAACAACCCTTATACATAGCCTAACCACCAGCCCACAAATTCTCACACAAAACACCCCCAAAATTCAACATTTCAACACTCTAAAACCTCCCTAAAACCCAATTTCGGGAAACACCATAAAACCATGTAAAAATCAGATATGTTGAACCTTATAGATAGTAAACAACTCATATATCATTAATAAGTCAAAAGCTTTAGTTTAAGACAACAAAGATGACATTTTTAGTCTAAACTTTCAAAATACCAAAATGCAAAATCATGGGTTTTAATGAAATCTAAGAGTACTAGCATGTAGAGGAAAGAGAGGACAAGTCGAATATATGTTTACCTTTCGAAAATCACCAAGGATGAGGAAGAAAGATGATGAAATAGTGACAAGAGGTAAGCTTCTCCTCTTTGTCGTGGGTTTTGCTTTGAAGAAGAAGATGATAGGGTTTTTGGGTTTATTTGAATTATAAGGCAATAAAAATGGGTTTTATTTGATATTTACACAAATGCCATTAATGAATGGCTATTGGGCTTGGTTTAAAAATTGGGTCCAACACCTTTGTTTTATTTGCAAACAAAACCCGAACCATTATTTTATTTACTTAAATTATAAAACCGAACCCGAATATTATTAAAATATTATTTTCACCCGACCCCAAAACCCGGGTGTTACAATATTAAACCGTTGTGATATACATATGGAAATAAGAAAGACGGCTTTCTGGATTACAATCTGAACAAAATCAATCTAGTTCTGATCCCAAAGAAACAAAATCCTTGTGAGGTCTCACATTTTCGTCCTATCAGCCTCTGCAATTTCTCCTTAAAAGTCATAACCAAGATCCTGGCATCTCGCCTCAAGGTTTTTCTCCCAAACCTCATCCCGTTTCACCAATCGGCATTCGTCCAAGGCAGATCAATCCATGACAACATAATTCTTGCTAATGAAGCCTTTCATGCGATGAAAAGAGCAAAAAGAGGAAAGAAAGGAATTATGTCACTGAAGATTGATCTAGAAAAGGTATACGAAAAAATTGATTGGGATCTCCTCAGATTTACAATGAACATGATGGGTTTCTGTGACTGGTGGATCGACAGGGTCATGAGATGTGTCTCTTCAACATCATTCTCCTTGGTCCTAAACGAGGAAAAATATGGGGATTTCCGCCCTGGAAGAGGTCTTAGACAAGGAAACCCTCTCTCGCCTTTTTTGTTTACTTTCATCTCTAACATCTTGTCCTGGATAACTGAGAAGAAGGTCGAAGCCGCTCGATTCGAAGGCCTCAAAATAAGAAGAAGATGCCTCACTCTTAGCCATCTTATGTTTACTGATGACTGCTTAATGTTTTCTACAGCAAATGAAGGAAATTGCCACGATGCCTTGCACATCTTATACCTATTTCAAAGATCAACGGGATAAACAATTAACTTTTAGAAATCCTCAGTCTTTTTCTCTCCAAATGTTAGTCACCAGTTGAGAACCCACCTGTCCAACATCTTGGGATTTTGTCCAATGGAGGAAGACAGTAGATATCTTGGTTTACCATCCTTTCAGGGACATAGCAAAAAGGAAGCTCTTGTGTTTATCAAAGTGAACGTTCAGAACAAGTTACGGGGTTGGAAAGCCAAATTCTTGAACCAAGCTTGAAAGGAAGTCCTCATTAAAGCAGTTGCCCAAGCCATTCCCACTTATGTAATGCAATGCTTCCTTCTTCCAGTCACCTTCTGTGATGATCTCAGTTCACAAGTGGCCATGTTTTGGTGGAATAATTGCGGTGCCAAGGAGAAGAGTATCCGTTGGTTAAACTGGAGAAATCTTTGTCAGCCAAAAGATCAAGGCGGTCTAGGTTTCAGAAATCTACAATCTTTTAATAAAGCTTTTATTGCTAAAATGGCGTGGAAGATTCTAAAGAATCCGAACTCTTTTCTGGTACAAACCCTTCACGGAATTTACTACCCAAATGGAAATATTTTTGAAGCCCCCAAGTGCAACAATCCTTCATGGGCCTGGACCAGCATCAGGAAATTGACACAAATAATCAAAGAAGGATCCCTCTGGAGGGTAGGAAATGGGAGAAGCATTTCTACCTAGAAGGATAAATGGGTCCCTAATATCCTAGGCTTCAGAATTCAATCACCCCCACCATTGTCGGGACTATGCCCATCTGTTAGCTGCTTAATGAACCTTGACCAAAGATCTTGGAACCAATCAAAACTCGATCTCATGTTCTAGCCAGCTGAAGCTGCAGCAGCTCGATCTATTCCAATTGGGGGACCTGAAGTCAAGGACTCCATTGTTTGGGAGGGAGAAAGGAATGGAGAATATTCGATGAAGTCGGGCTATCGGTTCATAGAGGATAAGATGCAAGGTTCCTTGGATCCCTCGTCAAGTGATGATCCAGGTAGAAACAAAGACCTCTGGAACTCTATCTAGGGACTTAAAGTGCCACCCAAAGTTCTCTCTTTCCTTTGGAAGCTTTGCCATAATATCATATCTACAAAAGGAAATCTCGCATCACCATTCCACGGCGGTTTTTGTGATTCGGCATGTTGCCCAAGATGTGGGATGGAAAAAGAGACTATTGAGAACCTTCTCTTCTTCTGCCCTTTCGCACAAGCAGTTTGGAAAGCCTCCGGTTTTAGCTATTCACCTACTCTTTCAGGTTTTCCAGATTTCTCAAAGTGGTGGCTCAAAATTTGCAACTCTGGAAATATGGGAGACTTTGCAAAAGGAAGTGCTCTTATCGATTTTCTTCTATGGATGATCTTGAAGTCTCGCAATGCTTTTGTCTTCGAAAACATTAGGGACCTTCCGGGGGATGTCTGGTTGCGTGCTGATGGTGCCTTCCAGGAATTCACTCAGGAATTTACCTCTTCATCAAAGGCAAATGTCTCCCAACATAGCGAAAAGATTCATTGGCAACCCCCTCCTATTGGATCTTTCAAAATCAAATGTGATGTTGCCTTTGATCGACAAACAGGAAAAGCCACGGGGGCGGCAATTGTGCGCGATAGCTCGGGAGTTGTAGTGCTAGGTGCCTCGGCCCCTTTCTTCGCCCCGTCTGCAGAGGTGGCCGAAGCTTTGGCTATCAGACTCAGCTTATCTTTAGCCTCGTCTTACAATCTCGCCCACGTCATTGTTGAATCGAATTGCCAATCTATTGTCAATGGCATTCGGTCGGGATCTCACTCAAATTGGTGTTCTTTCGCCGTCAAAGGGGATATTAAGAAAGAAGCCAAATCTTTCATTTGTTGCTCTTTCTCTTACGTTCCTAGGTCTTGTAACCAAGCAGCCGACCGACTTGCTTTCTATTCTAAGGATTTGCTTGTTCAGACTCTTTGGGGAACTCGTCTCCCTTCGTGCCTTCTTATGTATCTGTGATTTTAAGAAATGAAACCTCTATCTTTGGATCAAAGAAAAACTTCGAGGTAATGAGAGTCTGAAACTAAAAAAGTGTGGTTTAAACGATGAAAAATGTAATTTTTTTTCAAACTTCTAAAATATATTTTTGGGTGCATGGGGTGGGTCATGGCCTAGCCCACATCGGCCATGATGGCTTCACATCTAGAAGCACTATATAGAATTATTAATTTATAATATTGAAGTGACCATAAATATATAAAGGTCTTTCAAAAATTATTATGTTATTAATTTATCAATTTATTAAATTAGACCTTAGGCCTAAGTCAGAATCTAAAAAAATATTATTTTAGAGAAGTTATTATTTATCGAATATTAATTTATAGAAATTTTACTGTATATTGAAAAAATAAAAAGATATTAAACCGTTGTGATATACATATAGAAATAAGAAAGACATGATTTATATTTATATATGTGTGTGCGCAAAATTTGGGCTCAAACGTGTAGGCCAGTCTTATTTAGTTTGATTTTGGATAGAGTTGGTTTAAATTTTAATAATAAAATTAAATATTTTTGTATAGATTTTATTTTAAGCATATATAAAAAGGGTAAAACTTTAATACGAGATATGTATAAATTTATTTTTACGCAAGTTTGTATTTTTGTCTAACAAAATACAAATCTTAAATTCCTAACCCTAACACCCTAACCTTAAATTCTAAACCTTAAACCCTAGACCCCTAACATTTAAACCCTAAACTACAATCCTAACCCCTAAAATTAATGGACCGTGTAAACTTTAGTTTACATGGTCAGTTGATGAGTAGCTAAATTGATCAGTTTTTCATCTTTAATTATGCCTCTAATGGTTTGATTATGGTGCTGATTTGGACTATTTGTGTGTTTTTTGTGCAGTACATTGTCGCAACTCTTTCGAGCTTTGACATTTTGGAGAACTTTAAAAACATGGAGTCGCGACCAATCTTTTTGAAAAAGTGTGATTGGATCACTTTAAAGTGGAGTTATTTTAACTAAACGTTTTATTTATTAAAATAACGATTTTGGTCTGCGAAAATCAGAAAACAAATTCGAGGGTCGATTACGCGTGGGAAATGGTTAGCACCCCCCACAACACCCAAAATTGGTACCTAATTGATTTCAAAAACATTTTCAAAATTAGAATTTTCAAGTTCACGAAGGTTCAATTTTATTTGCCCTTTTAATGAATATAAGTCCATTTTAACGGCCCTATCGCCCCGGAAATAAACTTTAATCACCGCCAACATCTCTAGCGCTAACCCGTCATTCTTGTTTGATAAGACACCGCATTAATTAAATTTCACTTTTTCAATCAAACAAAGAAATTTGATGTGTTGAACATTTTTTATTTATTCTAAATTGAAGTTTATTAATTCTAAGGAGAGTCTAAGCCTTTTATTTCTAATTTAGGGTTTGAATTTTATTAAGCGTATTTTATTTTTTGTGAAGGAATTTTTATACAAACAAGTCTCTAATCTAAGCTCTTAGATCTTAATCCTAAATTTTAATCTATCATTAAAGGCAAACAAGACAAGGTAATTCACAACTTTAAGTTTTCTAATAGGTTTGGATCAACTTTATTTTGAGAGGATTAAAATTTCTATCACTAAAAAAGACCTTCTTTGTTTTTGTGCTTTAAAGATATTTTTTATTCTTTTATTTGAAGTATTTTTTAGTTTTTAATATTTTAATTATTTTTCTATTTTGAAAAAGCTTTTTAAAGTTTTTTTATTCTATTTTTGAGTTTTTTTCAAAACCTTTTACTTCCAAAACCTTTATGTTTTAAAGCCCTTTTATTTTTAATTTTTTTATTTTTAAGTATTTTTTTCAAAACCCTTTTTATTTTTAAAAAAAATGTTTTTTAAAATTTAAGCTTAAAAACCCTTTTAAAATTCTTTTCAAACCCTTTTCGTTCGAAACTTTTTTTATTTTTTTGGAGATTATTTTTACGTTTATTTTTTTATGTTTTTCTACTTTTCCTGAAGAGAAATTTTATTGCCTATTTTTACTTTTTAAATTTTGAAATTGAATCCAAAATTTTCTTTAAAAAAACTTTATGGCTTAACCGTCAAATAGGTGCCCAAACTATACCCTTTTTCCAGTTAGGTGCCCAAACTATTTTTCGAGCCAAATTGGGACCTAAAGTTTCATTCTGTGACCCATTTAAGGTTCACCGTTAATTTTTTCCGTTAAAGGACACATGTCACTTCCACAAAAATCCAAAATTATACTAAAAATAATAAAAGAAAATAAAACAATTGTATCATGAAAGTTTCGAACATTTCTAAAATAGTCCCCAAATCCCTAAACCCCTCAAATCCGGTCACTCCCGCCGCCGCCGGCCGCGTTGCCGGTGACGGAATGAAGCGCCATCTCCTCGCCAAACAACCCACACGCCGTTCACCGCCCCTCTTGCCGCCGTGATTCATTCGAAAGAACCATTCGACCATTTCGTCGATTCGCACGACATCAGTTGATTTTCGGTGACATGGTGGTGGGGGAAATGGTCGTGATGCTCCAACGACTGATTTGGTGGGCGGCAACGTGGCAATCGGCGACAAAATTAGCCCAAATCGGGATTTTAATTTTGGGTGTTTAGGGATTTTAGAATTTGGGGCTGTTTTGTAAAATCTAGAAAATTTAGAGATTTTTTTAAATATTAATTAATTTTATTTATTTATAATATAATTTTGCATTTTTCTGGAGGTGACACGTGTCCTTTAACAGAAAAAATTTACGACAAACCTTAAATGGATCACGGAATGAAAGTTTAGGTCCTAATTTAGCCGAAAAATAGTTTGGGCACCTAACTGGTGTAACACCCGTGTTTTGAGGTTATGAGTTAGTCAGGTTAGTGGGTCCGAGTCGGTAAAATTAATTTTAATCAATATGGCCTAGGTTTGGTCTAATTGAAATTTAAAATAAAGAGGAGGGACCACTTCGGTGATTCAACCCAAATGTTTTAAAAAGGAAGACAACTTTTTGGAAACAAAAAGGAACAAAAAAGGCATCATCTTTGTCCCCCTTCTCCCTCCCAACGTTAGAAAGCTTTCAAAACCCCCTAATACCCAGAATCACTATTCCATTAATTTCCATCTTCATCTTAAGGCCATTTTCAAAGGCAAGCATATTTTTGGACTCTCCTCTTCATTCTCTATCTTTACATGGTTGTAGATTTTCAAACTATCATCTTTTGAAAAGTTAGGGTTTAATGAAAGTTTGGGTTTTTACTTAGTTTTTCATTTGGCCTTAAATCATCAAGTTGGGTTTTAGTTTATTCACCTTGAAATGCACCTAATATGTTAAAATGAATGAGTTTGGGTGGAAACCCGAAATGGGTCTTTGTAGCCAAGGTTAAAGTGTCTAAAACTTGATTTTCGGTGGGTTTTAGGATTAAATTGGAGGGCTGATGGTTTAAGTATGTTAGGAGGGTGTTTTGGGACCATTTGGGTGTTTGAAAATAGGATTTTCAGCTAGGTTTTGGAGGAGCACGAAAATGGACATTTTTGGGGGATTAATTTGATTGGGAATTGTTGAAGTTTGGCTTGGGCTTAAGAGTTGAGTTGATGTCTGAGTTTTAGCATTGATTGAGAGTAATGGATGTGTTTTTGATTGGCTAGAAGAAAGAAGAGACGTTGGAGAGGCATCAGGATCGAATCCGGGCTTGTAGGAGGCTTGCTTTGGTTGCTAAGGAAGGGTGGTGAGTGACTTTAAATGTGTTTTAAAGTTGGTTCAAGTGTGTGTAGTGTATGAGTTTGAAATGTGCTTGGTAGGCCATTTCTATGTGGAGTTAAACTGGTAACTTAGCTCTTTGATTCCATTAAATGCTATTTATGCTTTGCCTAATTGCCATTGGGAAATGTGGTGTGATATGTATATGTATATCTTGACATATGTATATGATGAGCATGTGATGTAAATGAGGGATGTGTGATGTGGTAAATGAAATTGGCACTAAATAACTTACCGGGTGTAAATGATCAATCATTAGGATTAGTGTGCACACAAATTGAGTCAAAACGTACGTGGCCTTGATGGCGTTGAGTCATCAAGGAGGAGTACGGTGATGTAACATTCCACCGAAAATTTATTTATATTCTACGGGATGATGAGTGGAATCCCGTCCGTAGGGCATGTGGTGATGAGTGGAATCCCGCCCATGCAAGGTCCGGTGATGAGTGTAATCCCACCGAGGTAATGTGATTGTTGAGATTAAATCCGCACATCCGAGTAAACTAATAGTGGCCAATTGAACTTGTTCTTATAATTGTGAAGTATGATATTGATATGTGATATTTGAGCCTAGTATGATGTGAGATGCCATATTATGACTCTTGAAAGACTAGCTAGGTCTACTTGTTGATTTATCTATGTATGTTGTATGTGAGATTTAAGGATTACATGCTTGAACCCTGCATTGTTGATGTTTTCAATTTTAGAGCATCCCCACTAAGCTTCTAGCTTACGCTCTCATTTTCAACAATGCAGATCATTAGCGTGGTGTTAGCTCGGATCAAGGCAAGAAGGACTTTCCAAGTTTTTGTTGCTCAAGTATGGTTAAACAATTATGTAGTAGCTTAGCAATGTGGCAAGAGTGTGTGTCTTGTATGAGCTATGTATGACTCCTTTATGTGGTTGATGTCTATGATTTGACTTGGATTGTAAACATGTTATGACTTGCCAAATGCTTGTGTGATGGTATGCATTGTGGATGTTTAAGTTGCTTTTGATCAACATGTAAACCTTTGGGATGAATTGTGCCTTTTGGCTTTTAATGTCTTTAAGCATGCCTTATATGAAATGTTGCTAATGTGTAAATGCCATGAATGAATGTTTCAATCCATACCATGTGTGTGTTTGAGCATGCTTGATATAGGATATATGCCTCTAGACCTTGTATGCTTGTGTTGAGTGCCTTTAGAGGTCGTTTGGAGCCTTTAGACTTGTTAAAAAATGCCTAAGTCTGGTTTTCAAGGGTTGCAGACAGCCCGCGTTTCGAAACGAGCTGGGCCGTTTCGGAACGAGTAAGGCTTCAGAGACCTCGTATCGGAACGTGTTTCGATACGATTTCGCCACTGAGAGCCCTTGTTCTGATACGGGTTTCGGAACGTTTTGGCTACTGGAATTCGGAGAAAATGACGAGATGAAAGTGTTTCGAAACGGGTCTAAGGGTTTCGAAACGGTCAAAATCTCGTTGACCACGAGAAGTTGACCGTTGAGGGCGTTTTGGAACGGTTGACCTCCGTTTCGATACGACCCCTTCGTATGGGCTTTGGGGCAGTTGACATGGTCAAGGCATTTCGATACGCCTCAAGGGTGTTTCGAAACGGCCTGCTTAAAGGATTAAAATTGGGATGTTTAAATGCTGTTTTGGGTTTGAATGTTTATCTTCTGCATTTTATTCCGTTGTTTGATCACATAGGATTTAAATGAGTCTTTAGAAAAGATTGAATTAAAAGAAAAAAATTACGGTTGCTAACCGAGGGGGAACCTTAACGGGTTTCACTTTGGTTTTCCCCGTGTGGCCTACTCGGATCGGTCATCCGGCCAGACCGGGACGAGGGGGTTACAACTGGAAAAAAGGACATAGTTTGGGCACCTATTTACCTATTAAGCCAAACTGTTTTTTCAACAACTCAATTTTTAGTATTTTAAGAATAAGGGTGGATCAAAAACTTACTTTTCCCTTCAATTTTTATTTTTAACAACATATTTTTTAGTTTTTTTAGAATGAACATGAATCAAACAAGTTTTATTGTAAAAACAAATGAAGTTTTAGTTATAACTTTTTATCATTTTTTAAGTTAAAAGATCAACATGAACACATAAACAAAGCACAAGATTCAAGCTTCTAACATCAAATGTATCTTAAAACATGAACAAAAAATTAACAAAAGAAACTAAATTAGAAATAAGAAAGGGAAGAGAAATTATACCAATAGTGAAGAAATTGCAAGCTTTTCCTTCAAAAATTCGACCCGGAGCTGCTCCAAAACTCGAACAATTTCCAGCAACCTCAAAAAAAAATTAGAGAATGTTTTGATAATTTTCAAAAGAATTTTCAAGTGTTTTTTCTTGTGTTTTTGGTGTGTCCAACAATGGAGCATTTGAGGGGTTTTATAGGGTTTTGGGGGTGGGGTTTTAATGCAATTGGGGACAAAATCCCCAAATTCTTCCCCCTAAAAATCATCTTTTTGATAAGCCAACATTATTACATAGAAATTCTTTCCGAATTTCAACAGATTTGGCTCCAATTTGGGGATTTTTGTCCCCAATTTAATTAGGGTTCGAAACCTTCCTCCCCAAAATTAACGAGTTATAGACGACAGAAAGAAGCGGGGTCGGCGGCATCAGGTTCGGCCGGTCGAGACGAGCTGAACGGCACCGGTCTCGCCGACCGCCGTGACCCGTAGCCACCGCAACCAGGGACGACAATCGTCAAGCCAAGCTTGCTGGGGCAGAATTTTGGGGAATGATCATGCGCGAGACTTTCCCTTTTTTTCTTTATTCGATCCAAGCCGTCCATATTTTCAACCCCTGATCCAATGGTCTACATTAAACTTGAAAAAAAACAAATGGGTTAGTTTGTGCCTCTTTAAAAAAATAAATGGGTTTCTTATTACTTATAGGGTGAGTTTTATTTTTAATGGATCCTTAAGATAAATAGACACTTTAATTTTAATGGTGTTTTTTTTAAAGTGGGTTTATTGTTTTTTAGAGGCGGTTTTGTTTAAATGGGTATTTATTTTAGAAGGGTTTGGATCCCTTTTTATTTTTAAGTGTTTATTATATTTTATATTTATTTTTTATTTTTTGGGTGAAAATTCAGTGACAACAGCTGCCCCTCTTTGCTCATTACTGTGAAATAGGGATAGGGCAAAGACCAAAAGGCACTGATTTTCACCGATTTATTGATTGGTCCCATTCTTCTGATGCCCGAACGGATAGGCAGGTTCCATTCTCCAAACACCTGAACGAATAGGCAGGTTCTATAAGATAAAGGTTCCATCCTCCTTATGCTTGGACGGATAAGCAAGTTTTGAAAAAAAAAGGTTCCATCTTCCTCATGCTCGGATTAATAAGTAGAAAAAAAGGTTACATCCTCCTTATGCTTGGATGAATAAGCGGGTTCTATTCTCTTTGTGCTCGAATAGATAAGCAGATTCCAAAAAGGGTTTCATCCACCTTACGCTTGGGTGGATAAGCAGATTCTATTCTCTTTATGCTCGAATAGATGAGAAGATTCCATTTTCCAAACACCTAAATGGATAGGCGGGTTTTATTTTCCAAATGCCCGAATAGATGAGTAGGGTTCCATTCTTTAAACTCCCGAACGGATAGGCGGGTTCTATTCTCCAAATGCCAGAATAGATGAGCAAGGTTCCATTCTCCTTACGCCCGAACAGATAGGCGGGTTCAATTCTCCAAATCCCCGAATAGATGAGCAGGGTTCCATTCTCCTTATGCTTGAATAGATAAGCAGATTCCATTCTCTAAATGCCCGAACGGTTAGGCGAATTCTATTTTCCTTAAGCTCGAATAGATGAGCGGATTCCATTCTCCAAACGTCCAAACGAATAGGCGGGTTCTATTCTCCTTATGCCCGAATAAATGAGCAGACTCTATTCTCCAAACGCCTGGACGAATAGGCGGGGTTCTATTCTCCTTATGCCCGAATAGATGAGCATATTCATGTTGCTGAAAAATCCTTTACATACATGTGAAAAATGCAACACACAATGCAATAATGACATACATGCCCCTAAGGAAGTCTAAAACTTGAATGCATGTCTCATTTCTTTTGCTTTTAAAATTCTTTTCCTCAGAATTAATTTTTCCTTTGGTTTTTGAATCCACACGTTTGCTCGCTTAGTCTAGATAAACATTTGTGCTTTTTCACTGTATTTCTTTTACTCATGGAAAACATCTGATCTTTGCAAACTTGCTCACTCAATCCAATGATATTGTACTCCTGGTTGGAAGAAATGACTTTTTCAGCTTTCATTGCTTCGCCATTCTCATTCTTTATACCTCTTTTCTCCATCGAAAACATTTGATCTTAGTAGGCAAATGTCTCAAGATCTACTATCATTGTAGTTGATACATCAATATTGAGTGAAAGGCTTCCTTGTGTGCTATTGAAAGCTTCAAGTCTTCATATGCCCCTTATTAAGCATTAAGCACCTTCAGCGCTTCTTGTGAGTTTTCAGATTCTTGTCCCTGCAGGATATCTTGAAGCATTTGCACGCCAAACCTTCAACTTGAATGTCTTCACATGATGTTGGCGCTTTAATCTCTTCCTTTCACGTCTATCAATGTTGGGGATCCTGAATCCTTGGTCGACATAACTTGCCCCAATCTGACGAAACAATATGCCCACTTGGCATGGCTCTATCCCTTTTTATTCTTTAGAGATCTTATATCTTAAGTGTGGATCTTGCTTGACAACACAACCCACTTAAAACTCTTCAACACGTGTGCTTCTTCTTCTTTTCTCTTTTTACCTTCTCTTGCAAGGCAATGCCCCCGTTCAAACTGAGGTTCAATTATCGACCACTTCATTATTTCCTGAAGCGATGTAAACACTCGTTCATGGTTTCCTACGGTTGGGATCAATACCAAGAAATCTTTTGCTTTTCATGAATCTACGTCAATCTACTTGTAAAATGCAAGAAAAGGCCAGAAATGACATTTTAAAGGGAAAGGTCATGGCGAAAAAGGATAAAAATGGGGATTTCAAGAAAATAGTCATGGAAAACATGGAAAGAAAGTCATATGCCCTAAAATTCATAGTATGAATGATTCATGAATCCATCAACCGGATAGTGCACTACTTTTTGGTGGCTCTCTTTTTCACACACTACCCAAAATTTAAATTTCTCACTTTTCTAATCTCAATCAGACATTAGAAGTTTTGAGGTCCCTGAAGAAAGGTTAACTCAATAAGGAAGAATGTGTTCTGAAGACAAACTCCTTTTCTCAAACATTCATGTGTGATCCAAATGGTCTTTTAAGGCTTGTAATGTAGGCTAGGCTCGGGTTGCCAAAAAAAGGATATATAGGCTCAAATACATGTTTATGGGTAATTAAACCAAGGATCAATCCTCTTTGATGAAGTCTTCATTCTTTTATTTTTCCTTGGATCACTCTAGACTGCCCATTTTGGGTTTTCACCCTAGAGTTCATTTCCTTTTCTGGCACATGTCTTATTTGGAGGATTTTGTACATGTTTTCCTCTTGTTTCAAATTCCTTCGTATTTCTTCTTCTCTCCTTTCCTTTTTTTCTTTCATTTTCTTTTTCTTTCCTTTTCTCTCTTTTTCCTTCATTTCTTTCTTTCTTTCTTTTTCTTTCTTTTTATTTTCCCTTTTTTTTCTTTTTGTGTCTTTTTCATTTCGAATTTAAGACATTTGTTTGTTCTGACGTATTTTCTTTACTTGCACATAGCTCTTTATCCTCTTTGCCCCTAGTGTAGGGAGTGATCCTTGGTTAGGGTCAAACACAAAAAAAAGTATCAGGCTCAAAGAGGGACAACAAATGGATTTTTTTCATTTTCTTATTCATGAAGGGAAATAAAGGAATGCCAAATGTCATTTCACATACAAACATCATCGAATAGAAGCAGTATTCAGTTGGTAGATGTTTTAGAGTTATCACTTTATTCAAGGACCCTTAACAACAATGTCTGAGAGGAAAAATTCACTCAAAATGGGATCTCCCCCATTAATCCTGAACACTCTTTATTTCCCCTCTATCTCGGGATTAGATTCAAGAATCATGCATACAATCAATAATAAGGGCTCTGCCAAAAGGATGTATTTTTTTAAGAGAAATGGATGAAAAAATGAAAAGAAATAAAAAAATGAAAAATGTTTGCCAGTTGAGAGAAAAAAGAGAATGCATCTTTAAACAAGTAGATTAACATAAAAGCCCATACAAAAGATCCTTAATACTCGCGGGGCAAAAGCAAAAGTGTTGGTTCTAAGTATGATCCCAATCGTCTAGAGAAAGTTGAGAATTATCACAGGAGAGCAAAGATGAACTTCAGCCAAGCTCAATTTGTCTTCTTCACGACAAGATTCCATTGTTGGAGTAGTTCAGGTTATGGACGCTCACTATATTCTTCTTTCCTGAGTCTTGCACTTTTGATGACCTCAATATCAACTCTTTATTCATGACCATGTCTGCGAAACTTTCGATGACATGGTTTAACATATATTCATAGAAGAGGCCATTTAAAGTCTCCATGAACATTAGCGTAGCCTCATTTTCCAATAGTTTTCCCCGATAGACTGTCTTGGAAACAATGGATTAACAATTTCTCATTTTCTAAATGCGGCGACATTTTCCGGTGGTAAATGGTCAAGTGTGCCTACGGGCATATAGTTACATTATACTTTTGAAAGTCAGGGGCCTTAAACTTTAGAGGAACCCCCAGGTCAGATACTAGGCTCAAATCTCTAGCATCTATGCCACCATAAATGCTTCCTCTTTGAGAAGATTTAATGATTTCCTCCAGCTTCTCATAGTGGTCTTCCCATTTCCTCTCGACCTTTTCCTTGTCAGTTATTTCATCGAAGTCAGGTACCTCATGAACTTTTTTAGAATTTTTCTTCGCTTCATTTCGAGCAGAGGATTCAGCAGAATAAGGCGAAATCTTCACTTTAGGTGAGGCAGTTTCTTTTTGATGGGAAAAGGTCGTCCCCTAAAACTTTGGCAACAAATAAGTTTCTCAACCAGCTTCTAGTGCAACTGGAACCTTGAACTAGAACGTAGCTACAATAGAACAAATTATGGGGCAAATTATGCACCAAAACCCTTTGTCGAGGCCATAAAACAAATGCCAAATTCTGCAAAGTTCCTCAAGGACATGGTGTCAAGGCGAGTAAGGATAGGGGAATTCGAAACAGTGTCCATGACAGAAGATTGCATGGAAATGTACCAAAACTGAGCGCCACCTAAACTAAGAGACCCATGCAACTTCCTCATTCCATGCGCCATTGGGAACCATTACAAGGGGAAAGCCTTATGTGATCTTGGGGCAAGCATTAACTTGATGCCCAAATCGGTGTTTGAAAAGTTGGGAATTGGGAAAGCTCTACCCACCACCGTCATGCTCCAATTAGCTGACCGCTCTTACGTGCATCCGGAAGGAAAATTGAAGATATCCTAGTAAGAGTAGATAATTTTATTTTTTCGATTGATTTCCTAATTTTGGACTATGAGGCAGACGACAAAGCACCTATCATCTTTGGGAGATCGTTCCTAGCCACGGGCAGAACTCTGATAGACATGGAGAATGGGGAGCTCATTATGAGGGTGGATGACCAGAAAATTAAGCTTATTGTCTTGTAACCCTTGAAAAAGGCCGACGACCGAGAAGAATGTCAAGATATTCATGCCTCAGCAGACACCAAACCCAGCACAATACTAGAGCACTACAGCCACAGCTGCCAGGGGGCAACCTTGCAATGACACTGATCCAAAGAAACACAAGGACCCGTCCTGGTAGAGGGTAAAGCAGATTTTGCAGGAACCCAGAAAGTGGTTATTTTGGGAAATGCATCTGAATGCATTCCCAACATAACTTAAACTAATTTTCTTTTATTTTTATGTTTTAGGATTTAGATTTTAATTTCTTGCATTTTTTCAGTTCTTAGGAAGTATATTTAATTTCAGCATTTATTTATTCACTAATAAATTTTATTTCAGTTTTTTTTAGGAGAGACAATAGCCTAAGAAAAGAGAAAAGAAGCCAGCCCAATTCCATCACCCATTCCAGTCCGCCCGCCAAGTCTATCGCGGCAGACAGACGTTGTGTCCCGCCAAAACTAGCCGTTGCAAACTAGCCGTTCCCAAACACCCGTTTCGTTCCAACGGCTCTCTGTGCAGCAACGTCCGCCTCGGCAGATGAAACGGCAACCTCTTCACTCCTATTTAATCCCCACCATTTTTTACTATTCGCTCTTCTTACTCTCTCTTTTGCATATTGTTTCGATATTCTCTTTTGCTTTTAGATTTCTCTCTTCTACAAATTCTCAACGCTCACAACTCTTCTCGCATTAAAACCATAAAGCCCAATATCAAGAATGGCAAGAACCTCACGCCGTCGTGCTGCCCGGGCATAGTCCGAGGAATCTTTCCAACGCTTTGCTACACCGGAGGTTAAAGCCCTCCATAACGAGAAATTTAAGAAGAGGTTTGTGTGGGAGGAGCAAGGTTTTTTCTATGAGACGAGGAAGAGGAACTTAGGGCTTGAGCAGTTCATATACTCCAAGATCGCACACCAAAGATGGCAGATCTTTGATCAGACAATGATGCGAGAATATTATACCCATGGCCCGACAGCAGAAGAACCAACAGTGAATGTTCGCGGGCGGCCAGTGTTGATCGATGAAGACAAGATCAACCTCTTCTATGGCTTTCACATTCAAGAAGATCAACACACGGAGTTCCTCGCCTCCGTCACGACCGACAGTTATGAGGCAATGAAAGAAAAACTTTGCATTCCGGGGACAGTCTGGAATGTGGGTAAAAATAGAGGCACTGTCAATCGGCGAACTTGCTGCCTGAGGCAAAATTGTGGAACACGTTCGTGAAGAGAAGGCTGCTGCCCACATCCCACAATTCTACCGCCGACAAGCCGCGCTTGGCACTCATCCACTCCATCATACACAAAAGGTATATCAATGTGGGTGCAATTATTACTAATGAAATTTATGAATATGGGCAGAAAACAAAAGGCAGCTCTACTTCCCCAGCCTCATCACGGCATTGTGCGAGAAGGCACACGTTGCAGCCGTCCCAACCGACACCATGACACCGGACAGAACCAGGTGGACGAGGGACATCATCCTTCGAAAAATGGAGATCACATCTACCACCCCGAAAATATATGTCGCGGCATCGGAGATGGGCAGCCAACAACCATACCAACAACCCACCTCAGCAACCACAATAGGCGGCTTGGCAGCACAGTTGGACAGAATGGAAAGATGCCAGCTGACCTTCATGGCCTACATCCTGGACTTCAACAATGCAACCATCACTACCATCAAGGAGAAGTTCCCGACGGCCTAATTTCCAGGATTCCCTACCAAGATCTTTTCCCCGGCCGTACCAGACACGTCTGTCGCGCCCTCTGCCTCGGCAACCCATCCAGCCGCCTCCGCAACTCCAACCGCCACAATCTCCACAGAGCCTCAAGCTTCTCCAGCAGCCACAGCCACCGAAGTCCTCTCCATCTCCGATGACCGTGGTGACACAGCAGCCGCCCCAATTCGAGAAAAAAAGGCAGACATTACGAGTAACAGCTGACGCACCAGGACCATCCGGTTCAGCCTACCTCAACTCATTATCATCAGAATCGGTATGGTAAGACACGGTTCGGTCTGTCACAAGGAATCTTGAGCCTTCATTCTCCCCAGGTACAAAAAGAATGCACTCTGCCACCGAAGAAGTCTTCACAGACAGCGAAGACGACGGCAAACAGGAAGTCATGCAAAGAGCAGAACCAAGTCCACCTTCCCGCCAGCAGCCGCTGAGGGCGGCCAAACGCTTCAAAGTCGCAGCTCGAAAGAGGATGATCCTAGACGACGACGATGAAACCTCATCGGAGACACCATCAATCTAAGCTTCTCTCTTCTTCTTCTATTTTATTTTGTCTAATCTATGCTAAATTTTGTGGATGTAGGCATGCATTGAGGACAATGCTCCTCTCGAGTTGGGGGGATTAGTCCTCTAATTTTTCTTTTATTTTTTATGTTTTCATTTTTCTGTTGCACTTAGCTTCTAATGTAACATGTCTTTATTTAAAATTTAATGAAATCTTAGTTTGAGAAAAATTCTTGAGTAGTCTTTACCCGCCGCGGTGGATTACCCATCTAGGCAGCAACCTTAGCATGACTCTGGATTTACTTAGAATCTTACTAAGATCTGAACTTAAAAAACACTCTTTGTGACTAATTTGATTTTAGGACTTCTAGGAAACTTAGGTATTTCACCTAGTAAACTTGGGTAGAACTTGAAGTTTAAAAAAAGAAGAAAAAAATAAAATATGTCATAGAGGTGCCCGAAACTGGCTCTAAGATAAGCTAGAGGTGCCCGAAACCGGCTCTAGCAAAAAACATGCTAAAAGAAATCATTAGAGGTGCCTATCACCGACTCGAGTGGTTTAAATCCTTTATTGTTTAGTATGTTATGAATTGCAAAAGACACTAGAGGGAAACCCAAGGGAATTAAGGTGCTTATCGGAGTTTGCTTAGAAGCCGAAGAATCATTCTTATCACAAGGACCACACACACTCACGAGAAACATAGTTCGGTTTCGGGTAAGTCCATTGTCATTCGAAAGGTTGCTATTAGGCGTAAATCTACACGGTATGTAAAGGTTGCTCAAGATACTCTCTCGACTAAGTTTACATATGATTTTAAGTTTGGGCTAGATTGTATTGCTTGAGTACAAGCAATAGTTCGAGTTTGAGGGTGTGTTAAGTGTGCAAAAGTCCTATATTTATGCCCTAGTCTAGCTCAATTATTGTTGTTCTTAAGCATAGTTTAGTTGTATTTATTAGGAAAACATACACAAAACTGCATAGATTAGATATTCTGCCTTAATTGATAAACTTAATTGTTTTTATATAAAAGATACTGCTCAAGTGCATTTTCTCTTTGTGCGTAGGTACCCGCCCATGCAGATAACGCCGAGGCAATAGAGAGGGCAGAAGAGGAGAAGCTGGAAATTGATGGAGGAAGCTATTGGACCATCTAGAGAGCTGATCGAGAACTGACAAGGAGGAGAGGCCCAGAATGAAGAAACTGGGCCAACCCTTGCACACCAACCCAGACCTCTACCGAGGCAGACAACACTATGCAGCCGAGGCAGCAACTCGAGGAAGGGTGGAAATATACAAAGTGGTATGCGACTGAAAGAGCTCATCAAGCCCGGATTTCGGAGAACACTTGCACGTGCATTGGAGCCCAGCATACAAAGAAAAGCCATAGTCAAAGTCAAGGTGGAAAAAGTCAAATGGGAATCTAGGAAGATTTAATATTAGATTTTTTCTTTTAATGAGTTGTAATTAGATTCTAACTAGGTTCCTGCCCTAAACCGACTTAGACCTAGGCCCCTCCCCTATAAATGTAAACCGACTTGAAGGAGAGAAACACTATTGAGATTAGAGAGAAAAATCCTTCTTGTCGAAACCCTTATGTCGCCATCTCCATTATGTTCTAAACCTTCCCTAGGGCTAAGGGTTGGTTGTCTAGTAGTTGTGAGAGTTTTGCTTGTATTTGTTTAGGTTTTAGTTTTTGCAATAAAATTCAAGGTTTGTTTACTCTTGGTTCTTCATTGTGTGCAATCTTTATCAGGAGAAAAGAGAGCATCAATCTATTTGTTCAATATCGGGAGAGTTGGACTCATGAAACGAGTAAACACAGTTTTATACAACCATAGGGTAAAGCTACTTCGGCTTAGGGATAAGTTAGAAGTTCAACGGCTAAGAGAGGCTTCATAATCGGTGTTCATCCTTAGATTCACGCCGTAATGTATTATCCAAGACGTGTTCGACAATAGTACTTCAAGCTTGAGGATAAGAGGAAGTCATTGAAGGGAGCCTTGCCGAACCTTGAATCATCGCTTAACTGCCCATGAAGTCACATTGGTCTCTGCCAAGGCGGGCATCTGCTGAGGCATACTCGTGGGCGGGTACCGAAAGTTGTTAAGTTGATCTGCAAAACTGTATCGAGACAGTGCATCCAATCTCCACACTACGAAGCATTCCAATATTGACCCATTCTCTCACTCTGATTTCTCAATTTATTTTAGTTGCTCTAGTTTTAGTTTTAATTAAATCCAAACAACTTTTAATACTTGTGTTTTTATTTTTATTTGTGCAGAAAGGTGAATTCCGAAGGTTGTCACAATCCCTGTAGAGACGGTATCTTAAATACTATAACTTAGCACCGTGTATACTTGCACGCAATTTGCGCATCACTTTTGCACGCAACACATGGAATTAGAGGACTTTGAAGAGGAAATCAAGGAGTTTGAGAGAAAAAAATTCTATTGATTCTGAATCAAGCATTGCTCCGTCTAAATCTAAACCCTCACTTTCCATTTTGCAGGTACCGGATATATTGTCGATGATTAATTTAAACATGCTTTCAAAGTTGAGAAAGATCCGAAGAAATGTCTTCGTTAATACTCGAACCTACAAGAAAAAAACGAAAGAACTCCATAATCACATAATTCATCTTAAGGAAATTCTCAGTTGGATAAAGAGCATAAACTGAAAGAAGTATTTGTCGTAGTACCTTTAGTCTGAACCAGGTCCTCGAACTAACGACGTTAAATAAAGCGCTAAATGGGAGGCAACCCATTTTTACTTTATTTTGCCTTATTTTCGCTGAATTTTTCTTTTCTTTATTTTATTATTCTGTTTTATTTATTTTATTTTTGCTCTAAGTCTTCTGAAATCTATTGTTGCTGATTGAAATATCGAAATGTGCAGGTTTTGTTAAGCACATTGAAGAAAATACAAGTTTGGTTCACAATAGCACACCTACCAATTTAGTGTTTTATAGCTAGCCCCAACCCTCTTCGATTTCAAAATTGCATAACCTAAACTCCCTATCCCATTCGATCAAATTTTGACCCAATCCTCTTTCTTTTTCAAGATTCCGTGGGTCCCAAGGATGATGAGTTACCATCTTCTTTTATTTTACTCTTTCACCCACGCGACCTTTTAAACCTAAAAAAAACCCTTTATCCTTTTAAAAGTTTCCAAATCCTCTTTTCCAAGTAAAATTCTTTTCCCTTCTTACATTCCCCACGTGATTAAAACAAAACAAAAACCTAACCCCCAACTCGTTTTCCTAAGCCATCTGCCGCACTATTCACTTTCCCCCTCTCTACAATTTTAAACCTTCCTCACTTTTGTTTCACCAAACTGTACAAGATCGATAACCAACCAAAATTCACCCCTCGACCGCCATAAACCTACCGTTCACCGCCGTAACCGAGCACCGATCTCCTCTCTTAACTTTCAGATTGACGCTCAAGTTTTTCAGCGACTGACGTAGAGCCATGGTTGCCGGCAACAGTCACGTGACCCCCCTAAACAAAACCAATGCCACTACCGAAACATATTTTTATGCATTGTCGAACCCACCATAGTGGCATGACCAAGCAGTCAAGAGAACCCGTACCTTCATCCGTTCGCACCATCACGATCGTCGTTAGAACGGGGAGTATCTATGTTCCTTCTCTTGTGCTTTCATTTACATATTGAGGCTATGGCCCTGTTTGGTAAATAGCGGTTTGGGCAAAAATTAGAGGTTTGAGGTATAATTAGAGGTTTGACTAGTCAAATCCGCTAATATTGATGTTTGGTAAATAGCGGATTGAAAGAGCGGATTGAGGTGAAAAAGCTAATTTTGAAAAAGCTCCTAATATGAGCTTTTTGAGATTAGAGGTTTAATAATAGAGTTGTAATGACTCTTTTACCCTTAAAAATTACAAAAAATATCCAAATAACCTAAATTAAATAATAATATTTTTTAATATAAATAATAACATATTAAATATTGGACTTATTTGTTGTTACTACTAATTTATATAGTGACATTTGTAAGTTAATTCTATTTTTTTATTATCACATATTTATATGTCCATATAAAAAAATTAATAATTATATAAATAATAAATTAATATATAAATCTTTCAAAAATGTTTAGGAAATTTATATTAAAAATAATTTTTAAAAATCTAATTAATATTTATTAGAGACAAAATATTAATAACTAATAAGTTATTCAAACAAATATTAAATATAATCATGTCCTTATATGTCATTTTGCTTGTTTAAATAATCAAACAGCTATTAGCTATCAGTTAATTTTACCAAACACTTTTATACAATCAGCTAATACAATCCGTTAGTCAAATCAGCTAATGCAATCAGCTATCAGCTATCAGCTAATGTAATCCGCTATCAGCTATCAGCTATCCGCTAATTGCCAAACAGGGCCTATATGATTTAAGTGAAAGGGAATAGAATTTTTGTCAAATTCCTTTCTGCTTATTCGATTGGTTGCCTTCGTGTTCTCTTGATTATACTTCATTGGAGTCTCTTGTTGCATATTCTTTATTTCGCATTGTCTCTCCGCTTTCCCTATGACTTGAAATCTTACTTGTATTGGACTTTAGGATGCATAATAGATTATGACTTGACTATTAATTTCAAATAAATCCTTTATGACATTCCTTAATTTGTTAATTGACATGTTACTTACTTTGGTACAATTTGAACACTTCATGTGAGTTTTGAGCCTAATGAGCATATATTTCAGTCTTGCTCTTTGTTTAATTAATTATTTGCATTCTAGAACTTGTAGTGTAATGCTTATCAAGACTACATTATTGAATGTGATGTTTTAGTGTGCTAGAGGCATTAGGATTAAACCTTTTTTCTCTTCCCAAAAATGGTCTACCCTTTGTTTATTTACCCCTTAGATAGCCAATTTTGAGTAGTATCTTTTTCTTTGATTTACCACATTTTTAACCAGAACCGGTTTTCTTTTATTTTTCACTCTTTTTGTCACCCTTTTCAGGATAAAGTTAGAGTTATTAAAAAAATAAGATTCGAATTGGCTTGAACAGTGTAGGGAAAAAACACTATGTAGGAAAAAAATTACAATGCAGAACAGTTCGAATAAACTGTTCAAACAGTAAAAAAAAGAGTTAGAACAGAGAAAAAAGAAAGAGAGAATAAAGAATTGATTTTTGATCTCTTGTTTCCCTTCTTTAATTGTTGCTCTCCTTGATAAAATCTTTGGAATAATTTTTTTTGTCTTGAATTTTTAAAACCGTTCTTTGGCTTTTTATCCTACTCGAACCTTACCCCCATTACATCCTTTAAAAGACCTCTTGATTTTTGCATCATGGTCATACTTAGTAGTGGAGATAGGATTTAGTTACAAGCCTAAGGTAATGTTTTAATTAATTTTGGTTTTAACGATTAATTTTACCCTAAACACTTTGAGCGAAATGAGTGAAACCTTGTGAGTGTACTATGGTTTGTTTCATTGATATTGACAAGTTATTGGAATGTCTAACTTTTGCTAAATTGTTTCTAGTCTTGCCATTTTCCGATTGTTTATTAATTTCATACATGTTTAGATGCTAATTCATACCAAAATCTTAGAGATTTCGTGAAATTAAGGATAAGGACTCGAACTCTGACATGTTAGTTGAGAGATACTTGAGGACAAGTATCGAATAAGTGAGGGGGAACTTGATGAGTAGCTAAATCGGTCACTTGTCATCTTTAATTATGCCTCTAGTTGTTTGATTATGGTGTTGATTTGTCTTTTTGTGTCTTTTTCTGTGCAGGACATTAATTTCAAAAATTGTGCTAAAAGAGGCGAAATTCTATAGTTTTTGTTTTTCTGGAGTCAAGGCTGGATTAGTGGGCATGAATCTGGGCATAAAAGAGCTGACTGGACGACACATCAGCAGATTCTAGAAGATGATGTCATCAGCACCGGATAACTTATTAGCCTTGATTCGGATAACTTATTAGTCAAGATTTAAATTTAAACTTGGGATTTATCTTTTGTATTTAATTTGAATATTTTAGGATTTATCTTTTATCACTTTAGGTTATTTTAGAGTTTTTAGAATACTATAAATACCCCTTTGGGGTGAACTCAAGAATCATTTCTTGTTCTTAGTTTGTTTTACTTTGAAGTTTATAAAATCTCATTTCTCTTTACTTTCTTTATTTTCTTTTAGTTTTTTTATTTATTTAAAAAAATGCTAAGTATGATTTCTTCCCTAATCATGCTTAGCTAAATTTTCTATTAGCCAAGGGCTTAAAGCGAAGCTTCAATTCACTTCGTGAGAATTAAAAAGGTACTTAATAAACTTTGTTTTACATTCTCGGTTTTTCTAAAAATTTAGATCGACAATCGACCTTTCTATTAAAATTTTTTCACTTTCTTTTCAAAAAGCTAGCGTTGATTTTATTGTTGTTGGGATTTATAGTGGGAGGAAGAATCGACGATAGTCGTGGTTTCAACTTCCTATGAACACACTTAGCGACGGATTCGCTAAGAGAAAATTGAGATCGGATTCGATTCTCATCGAGACAACTTAAACCGAGTCGGGTTTTTCCAAAACTTTAAAATGGTTTTATTCTAACGACGATAGACGTGGTTAGTCTAACCAGAAAAATGGAACCTAAAAATTGATTTTAGATTATCAGTTTACCAGAGAGAAAAACAAGTTACAAGGGTTGGGCCTTGTAGACTGTAACCGACATGTAATCGGAGTTGAAAAATTATTTTTCGATGATCATTTGAATTGAAGCGGAACAAAAGCTTGAGGTTAATTATTTTAATTGGTTTATTTTCACTTTATTATTTTTACTCCTTTTCTCTAGTTATCTTAATCAACCCCCTATTCACTAAATTACCTTGCAATCATCAGAATCAAATCAACTGTAAATCAGAAACTCCTTAATTCTTGCGGATCGACCCTTACTTCTCTATTACTGCGTTATTTCTATATTTATTTGAGATTAAGGATAAATATTTGACAGTTACGACGCGTTTCATCAGTGTATTGAAGTTTTTCCCCCAAAAAATGTTTTAATTTTTTACTAACAAGTGTTGTGTGCAAGGGATATTGTATTCTCAAAGAGAGAACGTGAGTCCAAATCTTAGAGACGACATTGTTGGTAGTGACAGATTTGTACCTTCAACATAAACCGTATGACGAACATACATATTAACTAAAAAATATTTTAATTTTTGAAATGGTAAAAATGCATGATTGTCAAAATCAAATTGAACCGACTAGGCCTATAAACAAACCGAAAGAACACGAACGAGGATATGTTCATGTTTGTTTGTTTAATTTTAACCGAACAAATGAACGAACACGAACAACAATACGAACATAATTTCTTGTACGTGCTCGTTTGTTAAAATAATAAACGGACACAAACGAACGCAAATGAACATTGAGTATTGTTTAATTTTTTTCTTAAAAAATCTGAAGTCTCGTATATTGAGTATTTGTTTAATTTTTTTCTTTTTACTTCATATTTTTAATATATGTTTTTAAATTTTTTAAATATAATACTTTTTGTTAATTGTTATGAAAAATAATAAATATGAATGGAAATATATGAATAAATTTAAACGAACATAAACAAACGAATTACTGAACGTTCATGAACATAAATGAACGAACAAGCCTCTTGTTCATGTTCGCTCATTTAATTAAATTAACATAAAATCTTGTTTATGTTCGTTCGTTTAATAAATAAACGAACATAAACAAACTTCCCACCAACAGTTCACGATCAGTTCACTTAACGTTTAGTTCGTTTACAAGCCTAGAACTAACAGATTGAATCGAGAACATGTTGTTTAACCCCTCTAGACCCGCCTATGCGTTAATACGGATCTTAGGAAGTCACATTAGGGTCACCGGAGCGACCCACGATAAAATTTCAAATAAACAAATTTGCTGAACCATTTGAAATCATAAATCAAGTTTTGAATTAAAATAAATGTAACACCCCAATTTTGGGCTTAGAAGTTTAGGGTATGAACCAGACCGGTCTGATTTTCGGTTCGAATATAAAAGGAGGTTTTAGGAAAGCCTAGTTCGGGATGCTTTAAAAAATGGAAAAATATCTAAAAATTCTCTTTTAATATATATAAGAGAGTGGTGAAATCAATTTTGCAAAATAATGTTTGGAAATACTACATTTTGGTGTAGTGACTAAAATGCGATTTTTGAAAAGTTTAGTGGTGACTGTTTTGTAAGGATTGAAACTTTGAATCTTTAAGGAGCTAATATACCTAAAAATGATTTCTCCAGATTTTTCCTTAATTTGAGTGAATTAATTAATGTTTAAATTAATTAAATGAAAATAGAAACTACTTTTTGGAATTTCATAACTACATTTTTCTAAATTTTTCTCATTCCTTTTTCTCTCAAAATTCCATCATCAAAACACTATTTCTCCAGCAACTTTTGCATTGATCTTCACTTCAATTGATGAGATTTCAATCATCAATTAATTCCTAATCAATCTTGCATCAAATCCTTTTGATTTCCTCATTGGATTTTCAAGGAAATTGGCTCAAATCAAGGAGAAATCACCATTTAGAGGTAAGATTGTTCTTCTCCTCTAAATACTCAGTTCTTTACTGAAATTCCCAAGTTGTCAATCCTTAATTTAAGTTTTGTAAATGGTTTTAATGTTAGAAACTTGATTTTGGCTTAAAACTCAAGATTTGGAAGAAATCTTGAAGAATTTCGTTGAGATTGTTTGGGCTCTATTTTGTGATGAATCTTTAATGTATTTTGGATGTCTAATGATGTGGAAATGATGTTTTATCAATGCAATCCCGAATAGGTTGTATTTCCTAAGTTTTTGCTTATGAAAATGGTGATTTTTGAGGTGTTTTTGGTGTTCTATTATAGCTGGAGGTATAAGGACGAGTTAAGGTGTATTTTGGATGTTGATTGATGCTTAGAAATGGTTAGAAGTGATGGATCTTGGCTGGGTTAAGTTGTGAAAGAGTTTGGAGGTGTTTTCGTTTGTGTTTGGTAGCCGAAATGTTGGTTTTGGGTAGATCAGCGAGTTTAGGTGTGTTGGCTGAAGATTTCAATGCATGATGATGCATTAATCCTCTGCTTTAATGTGTTTAAAACAGGGGAAGCATCTTCAGACACTATTAGAGTTGATCCGGAGGCTTGATTGGTGTTTCGGCAAGCGTGCGAAACGTAACCGGTGAGTGGAGTTGGGTTTTCAGCTTTGAAACGATTAATTGGAGGTTTTGGGAGCTTAGTTTAAGTCTAAACAACTTAGCTAAGCTCAAGAGTAAGTTTTCAGAAAAACTCCCTCGGATGTGCTATGAAGTAGCTTGATGCATTGGTTATAATTTGCATTTTTAAATTCTGTTTTGAAAGCATGGTTAATGCTGGTTTTGAAAGCCATGTGTTGAAGGATGCTCATGGTAAGAGATCCTTGTTTTGACATGTTGTTAAATTGGTAATGATGCATGGTGATTAATGGCTTTGTTTAATGCTTTAAAACAGTGAATTGATGATGGTATTTGATGTATATTGGCAAGTGATGAATTGGTTTTAAAGTACTTGAATCAGATATAGTTAGCCGGCTATAGGATTGGGTGCACCGTGAATAAAGTCGCCTTGGATGTTGAGGGGTCGTGATTGTACCGTAAACTCCATCCAAGTACCCTAACGAGTGAGGTAAGATCACAACGGTGGTTAAAAGTCCGTGTGTGGATCTTGTGTTATGTGTCCCTTGCACTCGTTAGTGGAATTATACAACTACCGATGAGTGATGTGGAGGGATTGTGATTGTGCCATTAAACTCCATCACGGGTGTTGAGGGGTTGTGATTATACCGATAAACTTCACCTTATGTTGTTCGGTAGTGTGTATGAAGCGTATGGGACAACGCTTGTAATCTGTGTATCCGGTTGTGTTTTGTGTTGCAAAAGGTTATGAATTATCACTTGAAAGCCAATATGTTGAGTTGAATGTAATGAAGCATGAGATGCTTGTAAAGTATGAAGCTTGCATGAAAAGAGACGAGTTTGTGTTTAAAAGCTTTGTTGAAAGTGTTTTCTAAAATGCATTATTGTGTTGTTTTCTTTAGAGCATGCCTCACTAAGCAATTGTGCTTACGCTCTCTCTCTCTTGTACCAATAATGCAGATAATTGAAGTGTTTAAGGGCAACAAGGAGGCTAGAGTGTCCAAGGGAAACCAAGCTCATGTATGGTGATGTTTTCATACATTATTAGTTTTGGTAATTTGGCAATAGGAACCTAAGTTTGTGTTTTGGGAGATGTGTTGAACTCCCTAGGTTGTGGCATGTTGTTTTTGATGGTTTGATTTTGTAAGTGGCCTTTTAATGCTTGTTTTGGAGATTGGTTGATTGCTTGGTTTTGGATGATAGGAAGCATGCATATAGATATGTGAAATTCCATGTTTGATGCTATGAATGTGTTTAGGTGGTACAATCATGCTCTATATATGTATGATGACTTGTTGGCATGATTAGAAAGTCATTAGGATGTGTTTGAGTGGATTTATGTATGAAAAACCAGCAAAATCTGCAGCTTCTAGGCAAACTGTATCGGAACAGGCACTGGCGTTTCGAAACGGGGGCCTGTAATGGCCTTCGTGTTTCGAAACAGCTGGAGGCTGTTCCGAAACGATTTGGCTACTGGAAGGCCATGTTTCGGAACCAGTCTCGGAACGAACCCGTGTTTCAGAACGGTCAAAGCTGTTTCGAAACAGGTGACTGTTGGGCACTGATTTGAATGGTGTTGAAGTTTGCAAGCTTTACGTTTAAGTCCCGAAAGTTGTAATTGCAATTGTATGAGTTCGAGATGTCCAATTAAGGTGAAATTTGACAGGGAAGCATGTAATATGACTAATTTAATATTTGTAACTTAAAAATCAGTTATGATCTTCTAAGTTACAGAATTTACGTTTTGGTCCCTAATATTTGTATATTGTGCAATCGAGTCCCTCTCTGAAATCCGATCGCTGTGCTTACACATATATGTTTCATGAGTGCTCATTTAGGGTTAATGTGCATCCAGACAAGATTAAAAAGAAAAAAAGGGTTGTTAATCAAGGTTGTCTTTTGGGTTGACTTTGGTTTTCCCCGTGTAATCTTCGTAGTTCGGGTCAACCGTCTAGGCCGGGCTAAGAGGGTTACAATAAAAATTCAGAAAGACATTTAGACAATGAAACAAAACTCTGATACAAATGATTAATACAAGTTTCAAACTCGAATATAAATAAAAAAATGACATACATGCCCCCTAATTATACAGATACCATACTCCGCAAGCAAGCCGAAGAAACTCTCATACCGACGTTGACAGCTGCGACAAAGTCGATATTCTAACCTGTGATGGTAAAAACAATGTGAGCTTCGGAAAGCTCAGTAATACAAACTACCAAGAGATGCTAAAAGCACTAGTAGGTATATGGCAAGCTTTACATTGTCATGAAGAACTGAGCAACGGTAAGCTCAAATTACTATCCGAGATTTCAGAGGAACATTATACTAGAAGGTAACAAAGTTATTCTTTATTTGATCACCCGAACCTTAAGAGATGAGTCTAAAGCTGGAGTTTTAAAGAGATTCAGATTTCAAAAGTTGCATCAAGGAGTTCACAGTGGTTTGTTAAGCGCGAATTGTAAGTTTACGGGGAGTCCAACTTTGATATATTAATTTAGTTAGGTATGTTCAGGAGAGGTCAGAAAGTTTTATTAATTTACTTAACTACCCTCCAACCGAACTCCAAAATACAATTCCCCCTGAGCTGCATGTAGAAGGTCTTACCCTAGGCCCAAGGCGTAGGAGCCTACCTAAGGGAATGCCTTAGGTCTATAAAGACTTACCCTAGGGCCAATGGACATAGGAGCTTAGGTCTAGAAGGACTTACCAGCGCTGAGCCTACAGATCTTCATTCATATCCCAGATAATGTACCCCATATAATTTCAGTTTATATTCAAAAGACAGTATTACAGAAAATAGATATCATATCTATTTTTTATACTGGAAGACAGATGTCAAACTTATTTTATTATTATTATTATTTCGTATTCAATGTCATATATCAGATATATTTTTCATATCAGAGATCAGAAATCAGGGAATTGCTTTCCTTCCGTATTATATTGTCATACTTTTAAATTTTAAGCATATGGTCTTGGTTTAGAACAAAAAGTATTTACAGATACATATTGTGCACTATATGACCCAATTCATTTCTCAAAGATACTTGATAGATATCGAAAAGATGACAATTGATAATTCTGGACTGATTTCAAAACGAGGTCCCTGCGAATAAGGGAATTCGATAAGACGGATCGAATCGACATCGGAAGTTGATGCATCAGAATCATTGAGAATTCAGATATATCGAGAGTGATTTGATCATTAAAGTTTACGAGGGTATTTTGGTCATTCTGACCTTGGGAGGTAGTTTGGTAATTAAACCAACAATGTAAGCAGTGATGTACGGAGCTCAAAGATTTCTAGTTGCTTATCAATTTCGAGTCCCTTCGAACTAATCGCAAACCAACATTGCCATGTTTATTATTTGACCGGATCGATACACCTTAAGTACTCACTTCTCAGAACTAACTACATTGTAACAAAAAACTCAACTTCGCCGAGCAACCACTAACGTATAACAGGAGGTCGAACATGTATTCAACTGGTATTTTCCAGGTATTCGTACATGTGTGTTGCACCTGGACTCAGTCCATGGCATCGAATACACACGAAGAGCAGGCTTCTCTTACCATTAACCTAGGTACTTTCTCCAAATTACTCGAACATGTTCTTGTATGGTATTCTTCCAACGCCACGATAGTTCCCGAAAAAACCAACCAACGAGGGTCGTATATTACCACTTTCAAAGTCATTACCTTTGTTTGGCTTTATTGATATTTCTCATTCCAAGTCTTAGAGGTACTTTCAATCACTTCGATGTCCGAAGGTGCTCTACTTATTTTGAGCCTTTCGGTTCTTTCAACTATTCATTCATTTCAGACCTCGAGGATATAACACATAAGTCGGTCGATTGGCAATTATTACCCGAGGAAAATTCAATCTTTAGCGTCATTCAAACCCATTCAATCTTATCAGCATTTTCAATCCTTCTTTTGTCGTCACAATCCATTCGATCTTTTACGCCACGTTGATTAATTCAAACATACGAATATTTTTCTGTAAATTTATCTTCAGAGATTTATTCAAAATTCTAGAAATTCAAGTACATTGCAGACTCGAATATTTAAGTCTTGTTACTATAACATTTCAAGAAATTAGAGGTTTTTCAAAAGCATCAGATGTCTTACCAGATCAAGTATAGCTTTCCGGATTGTGTTTATAGTTAAAGGGTATTTTCGTCATTTGTTAATCAGATATTTCTGACATTTATCCTTTTAACAAAAGAGATCATCAGGTTTAAAGATTTACTGTCTCATTAACCATGTACTGAACTCGGAATTCCTTTCGATCTATCAAACCTCTTATTCGAATATTTGCCTTAGTCATTATTATTTTTATTTCATAATTGATCGATATAATCAGAAATAATCATATGCTCAAACATGGTCGTGTAAACATTAACCAAATACCAACATGTTGCAAAAGTATGCAGAAGGTAGTAATGTATTACCTTGGCTCCAAGCTACAACGATCGATCTGTGAACGACATTCGAACACCCTTGAACCCAGATTTGACATCCCTCAACAATTCGTATTCCAAGAATTATGAGTACCTTCAATTACATAAATCCCAAGATCAGGCCTCATTCGCAAAGCACTTAACCAATTAATTAAATACATAAGCACTATCGGGTTCAAGGTCAGATTCGGAGGCCTTCGGGTCAGGATTTTACGAAACAGACCTCAAAATCGGACTCAGTGCGTCTAAACACATGAGATAGGAGTTTTCGGAAAAAATTGACTTTTTGATCAACGGTCAAAATAAACGCTGACGTCAGCAGGTCAACGGTCAACGAGGTTAGAGTCAACGCTGACGTCAGCAGTCAACTGGTAAAGGTCAACTGAGTTGACTCAGGCGAGTTGACTCGGCTGACTCGGACGAGTTGACTCAGCTGACTCGGACGAGTTGACTTGGGCTGACTTGGTAAACGGGTTAACGGGTCGGGTTAACAGGTCGGGTCGGACACCAAACTAGACTTGGTTTGGTTGGGCTTAGACCTGGTTTGATCAATGGGTTCAGACCAGTTTAATTTATATCGGTTCAGACTGGTTCACTAACCCAATGGCAAACTGCTCATCGGATGGTCACCGGGGAAGGTCGTCAGAGGCACCGTTTGCGTCGATTCTGGCGAAAAAACATAGCTCATCAGCCAAGGGTGTTATCAACAGGATAGCAACTCATTTTGGGCCGGAAAAACTCACTGAAATCTTACCCAAAACGTTGAATCTCTGTCGTAATGACGAAACTCCGGTGAACCTTCAATCGGTGTCAGACGAACAATCGGTTGACTGGGTTCTGCTCACCGTGACGTGAGGAATCCGTTGACGGTGGTGGTGCAGCGATAGGACGATTGAGGTGGCCGGAATCAGTGAAAAAGAGACGGCGATGAAAAAAAACGAAACCTTCAAACCGTTGCCCACAGCAAACGGTTGCTCCGATGCGCGAGTGGCCGACGGGGTCTAGTCGGGACATCGCAACACTTTCGATGATGTGGGCGGTGAACACCACGGACCGACGGTGGCTTAGATCGGCGATTAAGTTTCCGAAGGAAACATAAAACGCACTCTGAAACTCTCTCCCTCTTTCAAAGACATGGACGCCAATTAATGCGATAGGTGGGGGTTGGTTGTTGTTTTAATTATTTTGAATAACAAAGATTCAAAAGATAGATTTAAGAATAAGTTAAGGTAACTCACAGCTAGATTGAGCCTTGTTTCCGATGGTTAAAACATTACTTACCATACCATAAGGACACGAGATCAAATCCCTATAGCTTGTTCCCTCTTTTTTTCTTCATTTCATTTCCAAAGGCCAAATGGTAATCGTTTAATCAAACCCAAGCCCTCAAACATCCAAGAGTTCTTAAAATTAGCTTTCAAAATTCAAAATCTTTCCAAACAAGTCCCTAAAATGCAATTAAACTATTTCAAATAAATTACCCCACTTTGGGGTGTTACAATTCTCCCCACCTTAAAAGAAATTTCGTCCTCGAAATTTGCCAGATTCAGAGAAATGCAGAAAATGCACTTTCATCTATTTTTGTACTGAAACTTTTCCATCAGAGCATGCTTGCTTCCTGAGACTCGCAAACGGTCATAGGTCAATCTGGTAGCGTCCTCAGTCACTTAGATTGAATTCGGTCCAAAACAATCTCATCAATCACCTAGACCAATTTATCATAATGTTGTATATATGAATCCACACATAATTTCATACGGAGCCAAACAAACACTTACCTCATATCTTTATTATAAACGACCTCCATCGAGGATAATAAACTTTCCAAGATACCATAGAAGTCAATCATACGACCCAGAAGCATCCCCTCTAGAATCTGAATCACTCTATTAGGTTAACCTTCAATTTACAGATGAAAAATTGTACTTAAAATTCAGACAAGTACTCAGGGTTTCCAACATGGCCTTCCAGAATCATGATGTAAACATCATATTTCAGTCAGTAGGATACGTAAGATGGTACATTGTGCTACTTTTCCCCAAAATGTCTTTTTTTTTTCAAACCGATCAAGCATAACCAAGGTCTTAAACGAATATCACTTACCTTCAGCGTAAAACTCCGATAATTGTTTCCTTCGTGCATAACGAAGGCACCACAGAATATACACTCTTGGCACAATCACAAACACTTTTCTTTTAAATTCATAGGGTTTTTTATCACATTTCCATAAGGGTATTCTCAAACATGACCATTACCACCGAATAGCCTTTCATAAAATCTTATATCGGTTACCTCACATGGTCAAACATTTATTCTCAATTTGATTCAGATCTACTACTTTACATGCGTTACCCAAATCAGGTTCTTCGTTTAGATTCAAATTCACCAATTTAGTCCAAAACACAGACGGACGTTATAGACATTTTCTGCAAGCAGAGGTTGAGCTATGTAAGGCAGAATACTTAGATTCACTTAATTTGGGAAAATGGATTCGACATCAGAGTTTCAGCTAAGAGGAGTACGGTTATGCTAGGGGCATGCACAGACCAGACACCCTATGACAGACGATCGATTTATCTACCCAGAAAGACGCAACTCTAAGCTCTAATACCACTAAATGTAACCCTCTAGACTCGCCTATACGTTAATACAGATCCTAGGAAGTCACATTAGGGTCACCGGAGCGACCCACGATAAAATTTCAAATAAACAAATTTGCTGAACCATTTGAAATCATAAATCAAGTTTTGAATTAAAATACAAATTCAGAAAAACATTTAGACAATGAAACAAAACTCTGATACAAATTATTAATACAAGTTTCAAACTCGAATATAAATCAAAACATGACATACATGCCCCATAATTATACAGATACCATACTCCGTAAGCAAGCCGAAGAAACTCTCATACCGACGTTGACAGCTGCGACAAAGTCGATCTTCTAACCTTTGATGGTAAAAACAATATGAGCCTCAGAAGGCTCAATAATACAAACTACCAAGAGATGCTAAAAGCAAAAGTAGGTATATGGCAAGCTTTACATTGTCATGAAGAACTGAGCAACGGTAAGCTCAAATTACGATCCGAGATTTCAGAGGAGCATTATACCAGAAGGTAACAAAGTTGTTCTTTATTTGGTCACCCGAACCTTAAGAGATGAGTCTAAAGCTGGAGTTTTAAAGAGATTCAGATTTCAAAAGTTGAATCAAGAAGTTCATAGTGGTTCATTAAGCGCGAATTGTAAGTTTACGGGGAGTCCAACTTTGATATATTAATTTAGTAAGGTATGTTCAGGAGAGGTCATAAAGTTTTATTAATTTACTTAACTACCCTCCAACCGAACTACAAAATACAATTCCCTATGAGCTGCATACAGAAGGTCTTACCCTAGGCCTGAGGCGTAGGAGCCTACCTAAGGGAATGCCTTAGGTCCAGAAAGACTTACCCTAGGCCCATTGGGCGTAAGAGCTTTGGTCCAGAAGGATTTACCAGCACTGAGCCTACAGGTCTTCATTCATATCCCAGATAATGTACCCCATATAATTTCAGTTTATATTCAGAAGACAGTATTACAGAAAATAGATGCCCGATCTATTTTTTTATACCGGAGATAGATGTCAAAGTTAGTTTATTATTATTATTATTATTTCGTATTCAATGTCATATATCAGATATATTTTTCATATCAGAGGTCAGAAATCAGGGAATTGCTTTCCTTTCGTATTATATTGCCATACCTTTAAATTTTAAGCATATGGTCTTGGTTTAGAACAGAAAATATTTACAGATACATATTGTGCACTATATGACCCAATTCATTTCTCAGAGATACTTGATAGATATCGAAAAGATGACAATTGATAATTCTGGACTGATTTCAAAATGAGGTCCCTGCGAATAAGGGAATTCGATAAGACGGATCGAATCGACATCGGAAGTTGATGCATCAGAATCATTGAGAATTCATAAATATCGATAGTGATTCGATCATTAAAGTTTACGAGGGTATTTTGGTCATTCTGACCTTCGGAGGTAGTCTGGTAATTAAACCAACAATGTAAGCAGTGATGTACGGAGTTCAAAGATTTTCTAGTTGCTTATCAAGTTCGAGTCCCTTCGAACTAATCGCAAACCATCATTGCCATGTTTATTATTTGACCGGATCGATACACCTTAAGTACTCACTTCTCAAAATTGTCTACATTGTAACAGACTTCGCCGAGCAACCACTAACGTATAAGGGGAGGTCGAACATGTATTCAAATGGTATTTTCCAGGTATCTGAACATGTGTGTTGCACCTGAACTCAGTCCATGGCATCGAATACACACGAAGAGCAGGCTGCTCTTACCATTAACCTAGGTACTTTCTCCGAATAACTCGAACATGCTCTTGTATGGTATTATTCCAACGTCACGATAGTTCCTGAAACAACCAACCAACGAGGGTCGTGTATTACCACTTTCAGAGTCATTACCTTTGTTTGACTTTATTGATATTTCTCATTCCAAGTCTTGGAGGTACTTTGAATCACTTCGATGTCCGAAGGTGCTCTACTTATTTTGAGCCTTTCGGTTCTTTCAACTATTCATTCATTTCAGACCTCAAGGATATAACACATAAGTCGGTTGATTGGCAATTATTGCCCGAGGAAAATTCAATCTTTAGCGTCATTCAAACCCATTCAGTCTTATCAGTATTTTCAATCCTTCTTTTGTCGTCGTAATCCATTCGATCTTTTACGCCACGTTGATTAATTCAAACATACGAATATTTTTCCGTAAATTTATGTTTGGAGATTTATTCAAAATTCTAGAAATTCAAGTACATTGCAGACTCGAATATTTAAGTCTTGTTACTATAACATTTCAAGAAATCAGAGGTTTTTCAAAAGCATCAGATGTCTTACCAGATCAAGTATAGCTTCTCGGGTTGTTTTTATAGTTAAGGGGTATTTTCGTCATTTGTTAATCTGATATTTCTGACATTTATCCTTTTAACAAAAGAGATCATTAGGTTTAAAGATTTACCGTCTCATTAACCATGTACTGAACTCGGAAGTCCTTTCGATCTATCAAACCTCTTATTCGAATATTTGCCTTAGCCATTATTATTTTTATTTCATAATTGATCGATATAATCAGAAATAATCATATGCTCAAACATGGTCGTGTAAACATTAACCAAATACCAACATGTTGCAAAAGTATGCAGAAGGTAGTAATGTATTACCTTGGCTCCAAGCTACAACGATCGATCTGTGAACGACATTCGAACACCCTTGAACCCGGATTTGACATCCCTCAACAGTTTGTATTCCGAGAATTATGAGTACCTTCAATTACATAAATCCCAAGATCAGACCTCATTCGCAAAGCACTTAACCAATTAATTAAATACATAAGCACTCTCGGATTCAAGGTCAGATTCGGAGGCCTTCGGGTCAGAATTTTACGAAACAGACCTCAAAATCAGACTCAGGACGTCAAAAAACATGTAATAGGAGTTTTCGGAAAAATTTAACTTTTTGATCAACGGTCGTCAAAGTCAACGCTGACGTCGGCAGGTCAACGCCGACGTCAGCATGTCAACGGCCAACTAGGTCAGAGTCAAAGCTGACGTCAGCATGTCAACGCTGACGTCAGCAGTCAACTAGTAAGGGTCAACTGAGTTGACTCGGACGAGTTGACTCGGTCTGACTCGGTCAACGGGTCAATGAGTCGGGTTAACAGGTCAGGTAGACGGGTCGGGTCGGACACCAAACTGGGCTTGGTTTGGTTGGGCTTAGACCAGGTTTGATCAATGGGTTCAGACCGGTTTAATTTATACCGGTTCAGACCGGTTCACTTACCCAATGGCAAACTGGTCATTGGACGGTCACCGGGGAAGGTCGCCGGAGGTACCGTTTGCGTCGATTTTGCCGAAAAAAACATAGCTCGTCAGCCAAGGGTGCTATCAACAAGAGAGCAACTCATTTTGGGCCGGGAAAACTCACCGAAATCTTACCCAAAACATTGAATCTCTATCGTAATGACGAAACTCCAGCGAACCTTCAATCGACGTTAGACGAACAATCAGTTGACTGGGTTCTGCTCACCGTAACGTGAGGAATTCGTTGATGGTGGTGGTGCGACGATAGGACGACTGAGGTGGCCGGAATCGGTGAAAAAGAGACGGCGATGGAAAAAAACGAAACCTTCAAATCGTTGCCCATGGCAAACGGCTGCTACTATGCGCGAGTGGCCGACGAGGTCTAGTCGGGACATCGCAATGCTTCCGATGATGTGGGCTGTGAACACCACGGACCGACGGTGGCTTAGATCGGCGATTAAGTTTGCGTGGAGAAACATAAAACGCATTCTGAAACTCCCTCCCTCTTTCAAAGACAGCGACGATAATTAATGCGATAGGTGGGGGTTGGTTGTTGTTTTAATTATTTTGAATAACAAAGATTCAAAAGATAGATTTAAGAATAAATCAAGGTAACTCAAAACAAGATTGAGCCTTAGTTTTGATGGTTAAAACATTACTTACTATACCATAAGGACACGGGATCGAATCCTTATAGCATTGTTCCCCTTTTTTTTCTTCATTTCAATCAAGCCCAAGACCTCAAACATCCAAGAGTTTTTAAAATTAGCTTTCAAAATTCAAAATCTTTCCAAACAAGTCCCTAAAATGCAATTAAACTATTTCAAATAAATTACCCCACTTTGGGGTGTTACATGTTGAGTGAAATGAGCAATCGTACGAACAATTGCGAACTATTAAAAATTCGGATACGAAAGTAAAAGAACCAATGATTCAACTAGTCGAACCATATTTTGAAATTATTTATATTACTTTTAGTATTTTTTCTAAATTTTTTTATTGAATTGTTTTTGGGTTAACATGTATTTTGATACCTGAATTTAACTTTGATGTTCAATTTTAACCAAAATGTCAAATTTCTATACCAGTTTGAACAAAAATGTCAATTTATATTTAATTGCACCAATAAATAAGATATCAAATTGAATATTAAAGTTAACTTCAGATGTCAATATATATTTTCTGTTATTTTTGAATCAGAAGAACCGAAAACCAATTTAACTAGTTCGACCTTTGATTTGATTTTTACAACATTTGTTTTGAAAGGGTGAAGTCAAATTTATTGATTAAAAGCGAGAAGTCAATTTGAGATTTTTCTTCTTCTAAGTTTAGGCACTAATCCGGGAGTTCTTTTCAAGTTGAGGTACGGATTTGAGATAAAAAAAAGTTCAAGTGTAATTTTGACAAAAGTTACCAAGTTCAGGTACAATTTGTATAATAAGCCCTATAACTATTTTATATAAAAATAATGATTTATAACAAATTGTTATTAGGGTTGAGTAGACCTGGCAAACTTGACCCGAGACCCGAACCGAATTACTCGAACCGAAACCCGATTTTGACCCGAACATGATGATTCGAAGTTGACCCGAAACCCGAACCGAACCAAAATTTTTTGTTGAACCGAAATGGACCCGAACCGAATGGACCCGAACCGAATGCTACCCGAACCGAAAGCTGAACCGAATATCAACCCGATTTTAACCCGATTTTGACCCGATTTTAACCCGAATATCTATTGTTAACAATATAATAAATAATAAAATGAAGTATAGAAATTTGAGATCTTGGTGACCAATTTTATAATTTCATCATAAAATATAGCATAAAATTAAAATTGTAGAATAAATTGACAATTTGAAAGTGGAGAAATTTTAGAGTCCAATGATCAATTTTGTAATTATACCATATAAATAAATATGGGTCAATTTTGGCTAAAAATTAAATCTTTGAAATTAAAATGAACGAAAATATCAATATATTAAATTAATAGACTAAATTATAAAGATTAGTCAATTTCAACTAAAAGTAAATTTTTAGAGACTAAATATCACTACGGGGAGGGGATTTCTATATCCGAAGTCTAAACCGTGAGAATAGTTGTGACTAAATTAAATTAAACTAAAACCTAAAGTTGACTAAAATGTAACATTTTAAATGCAATATGACCTAAAAAGTAATTAATCTCTAGCTTAAAAAATTGGTGGCTTATTTCACTCCAAAATTTTGTCTTTTCTCTTTCTATTTTTTCCAATTGTCTTTTTTTTTTCAATCTAGCTTAAAAAATTGGTGGCTTATTTCCCTTCAAAATTTTGTTTTTTCCCTCTCTATTTTTACCAATTGTCTTTCTATTTTTCTTGATTTAATTGAGTTTCAATTTAGATTAATTTAATTGAAATTTCACATTTAGTTTTAAAATTATTTTAATTATGTCCGTAATTTATGCTTTTAGATTTTAGTTAGTTCAATTAGATCCTAAGTTTAATAAATTAATTCATTTCAGACATTATTATTATTATTATTATTATTATTATTATTATTATTATTATTATTATTATTATAAACTTTGATTCAATATAATTATACAAAAAAAAAAATTATATGGATACATGAAGCTTTGATTTAAATATTTAATCAAATTCAAATGCATAGATTGACAAGTTGAATCAGAATTAATCTCATACACCAATAACTCTAAACTAAACCATAAATACTAAACCTCAAACCTTTAACCCAACTCAAATCAAATTGACCAGAAAATTTAAATGTTGACCTGACCCGAAATTGACCCGATTTTAACCCGAACCGAAAGCGACCCGAACGACCCGATTTTGACCCGAACCGAAAGCGACCGATCCGATATTGACCCGACCCGAAAATAGCCGATCCGATTTTGACCCGATCCAATACCCGAACCGAATCCGACTCATCACAGACCGAATTAGACCCGAACCCGAACCGAACCGACCCGAACCGAATCTAAACCGATTCTAGATAGACCCGAAATGACCCGAACCGAAACGACCCGACCCGAACCCGAACCGAATGACCCAATTGCCACCTCTAGGGTTGAGCGACAAAAATCGAAAATCTACCTGAATTGTAGTGTTTGGACAGTTATAGTTCACAAGTTTGAAAACTATAGTTATTCGAACTAAACTAAATTTAATTTATAATTAGTTTTTACGGTAAAGTTCACAAATGATCACTGAACTTTGTTAAAAAAATAAAACGACAATCAAACTTTCAAATGTTATAAAATGACAATTAAACTATATGTTGAGAAAGATCCAAAGAAATGTCTTCGTTAATACTCGAACCTACAAGAAAAAAACGAAAGAACTCCATAATCACATAATTCATCTTAAGAAAATTCTCAGCTAGATAAAGAGCATGAACTGAAAGAAGTATTTTTACGGTAAAGTTCACAAATGATCACTGGGTAAAGTTCACAAATGATCACTGAACTTTGTTACAAAAATAAAACGACAATCAAACTTTCAAATGTTATAAAATGACAATTAAAATATATGTTTTATAACAAAATGGTAATTCGGCCGTTATGTACTATTATACAAAATTTTACCATTTTGTTAAGTACTTAAAGTTTATAAAAAATAAATAAATTGCTATTATACAAAATTTTATAACAACTGTGTTAAGTACTTAACGGTCGAGTTACCATTTTGTTACAAAACATAAAATTTGATTGACATTTTGTAACATTTAAATGTTTGGTTACCGTTTTATTTTTTTAACAAAGTTCAGTGACTATTTGTAAACTTTACCCTAATTTTTATTATTTTGTACCTAAAATAGTGGAACTTTACCAAATAATATTTAAAAATTATAAAATAAAATTATTTTTTCAAAATAAAATACAAAATTTCAAAATCAAAAGTCAATTTTTTTGAATAGTCTAAAGGTGATTACAATGTAGTATCAGTTCATACATATTATTAACCATTTGACAATGTGCATATATTTTATAGACAAATCGATTTAAACTCGTGTCTCTTAAAATAAATACCATCCGCTTTTCCATGGAATGCTTGTTGGGTTCAAAAATCAAAATTAATCGAATACAAATTTCGATAAACTGTACAAAAATTCACCGTACCAAACCAAAACCGTATAACTCCTGGATATTATATTATCTTTTGTAAATAAGTTAAGTCATTGATGTGAATGGTGAAATTAGGTAGGTTGACATTATACGATGACTTAAGCAGATTTTGAGGAAATTCTTCCCTCAATTTCCATTCCTTTGGAAACAAAATCAAAAATCATTAATTTAGGATCTAAATGCTTACACACTTGCCTAAAGAAAACTACAAAGAAATTATTATTATTATTATTATTATTATTATTATTATTATTATTATTATTATTATTATTATTTCAAAATATCGCCTATAAACAGTCTTACTCAAGCTAAACATTCTTCATCTCACATATTATTTTCTGAAAACCACTTGGTAAAAAGAAAACATGAAAACTCTTTCATTTTCTGCCATTTTTCTCATTGTTGTCTTCATTATTTCTGGTGATTTTTCCTTTTTATTTTTTCAACTTTGAATATAATTTGACATTTATGTATAAATTCTGAAGCAACCCTTAATTTTTTTTTTCTGTGGTAATTTTTTAATTACTTTTTGCTGTAGGAAATGAGTCAATGGTGGCAAATGCAAAAGGCCTCTGCATCGTGTCAGGGTACCTCGGAGGCTGCAAAATAAAGGAATGTTGCAATTACTGCAAGGACAACTTTGGGAAAGATGCTAGTTGCTTTTGCGACGCAGTCAGCACTCCAAACGACATTTGCATGTGTTCTCACCCGTGTTAATAAAAAATAACACATTTTCCATGTGTTTTTCAGTCTTCTATTTCTGTGTTTGTGTCTGGTTTTTTTATAAATAAATTGATGTTCGCAGTACTAATTCCTGCGGTGGCTTATTTATTTGGTTCATACTTAATTAATGGCTCGTTGCTTTCCATGGAAATTGACTGAGGAAATTCAGCCACTAGATGAACAAAAATTTTGTCCCTTTTTTTTTTGAATTAAAAGAGACACCTATACATTAGGTGTGAACAAAAACAACATCAGGTGCATCATAATGAAGAAAAGAAAGAATGTCCGCCGGTGGGGAGTGCAAATGCAGCAAGTCCAGTGTAGTCGGATCGGTGGTTTTCGCAAGCATGTCGGCAACAGGATTCGTTGAACGAGGAACCCAGATAAAATCGGTAACCCAGCCATTTTGGCGAAGCTTGGCAATGGCGCGAACTAAAGGAAGGGGACTGCTATTGATGTGCATAGCGTTCAACATCTTAACCACCTCAGCACAATCAGATTGAATTTGTAAAATCTCGACCCCTTGTTCCAAGCGAACTGTAAACCAACGAGAATAGCCCATAACTCAGCCCTGTAGAGGCTTGCATTTTCCAATAGCTCTCTGGAAACCCAAAATCCACTACCCAAAGTGATCATGCAGCAAACCTCCGACTGCTCCGTTGTTGGTACTCTTGGAGACCGCACCAATTTTGTCCCTTTTTTATTTCACTTTTTGTGTTTCAATATTAGAAAGAAAATTAAGTTTTAATTTCTAACCCTAAACTTTAAAAAGTATACAATACCATTAATTTTTTAAATATTAACTCTAACCCTAATTTTAAACCCTAAACTTTTTTTTATTGTGGGAGCACAAATAAAAATACAAAAAAGGACAAAAAAAATTCTAGATTATGTAATGGCACGATTCTAGACTACATCGCTGCACTTCCCTAATTAGGAAAAAAGTCCAATTGGTCTCTTTTTTGTTAATGTTTACAAAACTATTAACGGAGTAGCATGCAAGATTAAATTTGTTGATTACTTTTTTTCTTCGCTACTTAACTGTCCAGTTTGATAGAGGTAAAGAAATTTAATTGGTAAATTTATATGGATGATGAAGGACATGTTCATGGGAAGATTTTGATTTTTTGTTCTTTTTATGCCCTTTAGATTCTCATGTTCTACTTTTTTTTTTGTATAAGATTGTTTGATTAACATAGTCATCAATTTTCTCTTCATGTTTTGATGTGTACTTTATAAATGGATCTATGTCGAACCAAAAATATTCTAAAATCCCTTACCCATATTCATTCCAAAAAAAGATTCAAACTAACACTAATAATCTATTGGGTAAAATACACTAGAAGTCCTTAGTAATAAACATGTCACTCTTCTTCTAAAACATGTCACTTTTATTCTAAAAGTAACAATTCAATCATTTAATTATAGGTTTAGAAACAAATAAATATCTCAGTTAAAATTTTGTGACAAACAAGGGATTCTATCATTAATATTGAAACAAGTGAACGGTATAATAACAATTTTAGTCCCCAAAACTTATACATTATATTAATTGGGTCCTAATTAAAATAATTCACTAAACTTAACCCTTCATATTAAATATTTTTGGCACTGCACCATTCTGACACACCCTTCGACCACTTACCACACTCCATGTTATTGTCCATTAGTTCGATAATCGACATATGCGATAGCTCAAAAAACACAATCACTTCACTACTAGACAATTAAAAGACTAATAGAATAGACGCATTATGACCTTTACGTCGCCTTCTAGTAGACACAATCCATTCACTAATGAAAATTTTAAATATGAATGATTAAGTTTATTGAATTATTTCGAATTATGGCCAAATTAATAGAATGAATAAGTTTCAAGAACTAAAATTACTATTATACCAAGCTCAATTTTAATGATAGAGTGACTTGTTTGCCACAAAATTTATATACGTTTATGTTCTAATTTATATACATTAAATATAAATGTTAGTAGATTTGAATAAAATATTTGGCCTAGCATAGTTGGTTCTTGCGCTGGCCCCTCAAGCTGTTGTGCTTGCCTGCTTGGGTTTGAATCCCAGCGACTGCTCCTTAAGTGACTTCCAGGATGCTGTCTTGTCCACGATAGAGAGAAAGAAGAAGGATTGTGCAAAGAGAAGGGATCAAATCTTTCCTTTGAATTCAATCATCTTTTTGTAAACTGTTTTTTCTTACAACTTTTCTGGAGTCTCTTTGCCTTGTTTTGGCTCAATGCAACATAGAATAATGGAGTTCAAATTTGGATGGATGGTGGGAAAGCCATGGAGTGTTTTGGAGAAAGATGCGACCATTGAATATAAATGATGTTAATTGGTTCCCACCGAATCCTGGTTGTGTCAAGTTTCATTGTCGATGTAACATACAAGGATGAACCTGTCGGGTGCGGTGGTGCCTTGAGAACTGATTTATGTTTTCCAGTCCTATGGATAGTTTTGAGGTAGTTTATGCAGAACTAGTTGTAGTTAAGAATGTGCTGGAAGTTTTTGTGGAAGTTATATGGCCTGGGAAAGCAATGTTGGTTGTTGAAATAGACCCTAAACTTTAACCTTAATTTCATAAATATTAACTTTAACCTTAATTTCGTAAATATTAACTTTAACCTTAATTTTAAACCCTAAACTTATTTTATATTGTGGGACCCAAGCTAAATTACAACTTGGCCATGGTGATCTCGAAGCTAAATTACAACTTGGCCATGGTGATCTCGAATATCAACTAATCATACAAGTTTCTGAAATCTTGGGATGACAGCAATTGAAGCGATCCATTAAATTAGTTGAGTATCCAAATCCGAACAAGCGGAAGTAGGAAAAAAAGTACCCAATTTATTTTATTAATAACTTAGCAATGTATTCAAAAAGTGTGCGAGTACCTAACATCTAAATCATCAAATAATCGTGAACTAAAAAAAATCACAAAATATATCTATTCGAAAATAAAAACCCTAATGTTTTTCGGCATCAGTCGGCATCGGAAAGCGGCACAATGGGTAGAGATGACCGGTACTCAGCCACCTCTCGATACATTCTCCATGGAAGAGATGAGAACATGGCATGCTAGTGACAACCTCCGTTTCAGGCTGTACTAACTTCTCTATGCAAATCATGCACTCAACATTGTCGCTCTCGCCGTCGCCATAACCTTGAACAAGCTTCACTTTCTTCAAAGCTTGGATCAATTCTTTCGAGCTTCACTTTCTTCAAAGCTTGGATCAATTCTTTCGTTGCAGGAGCTAGCTTCGGATCTTCTCGTATCGAGAACTCCATCACCATTGCCGCTAACTCATCATCATAGTATTCCCACCTCACAATCTTTTTAACTTGAAATATTATTTTTATCACCCCGTCAAATCTCTTATTATTGCCATAGTTCTTCTTCTTCTTCTTCTTCTTCTTCTTCTTCTTCTTTTACTCCTTCTCTATTTTTATAATCGAGTTCCAATCGGAGAAAGCTTGATCCAATATCCTTTCAAGGTCAAGTTGGTCGAGCCATCCAGCTTCATGTAAAGGGCGAGCTACATTGTTTCGGTGCCGGCGAGAGCCGAATACAATTTCTGGATGAACGGAGAATTCCTGGATACCATTCTGCCAAAAATCCTCTCAGAAACGACCGTCATCATCCTCAAGAAACGTACGAATATGAAGCAGGAACCCAATTTGAGAATAGTAAGGAGCCTGAATTGAAGTCAGAGCGTAATCTACCGTCACTTCAAATCGAGGTTCACTGCTTGCCATTATCAACGTTGGTTACTCTCTTCAAAAAGAAAATATCGGGAAGAAAAAGCTTTCAAATCCCTAAGTTTGCTTGATTGAAAAGAAAACCAGTAAACTGAACCACATGTATGTATGTGTGTATATTTAGGTAAGAAAAAGCTATCGAAACCCTAAGTTTGCTTGATTGAAAAGTAAACAAAAAGCTTCCAAAACCCTAAGTTTGCTTGGTTGAGAAGTAAACTAGTATACTGATTACTGAACTAGGTGTGTGTATGTATATATATAGGATTAGACGTGTAGGCCAGTAGTTTGAATTTGAGTAGAGTCAGATTATTATGCCGGTTAATCGGTATTAAAGTTTTAATAATAAAATTAAATATTTTTATATAAATTAAATTTTAAAAATATTTTAATATTTAAAATAGTAAAATTCATGTTTTTCAAAATCGGATTGAATCGAGAACATGCGGAGTGAAATTAAAAATATCAGATATAAAAGTAAAAGAATGGTGATTCAACAAGTTGAACCAGATTTTGACATTATAAACATTATTTTTAGTAAATTTGTTAATTTTTTAGTTTAATTATTTTTGAGTTAATATATATTTTGTTACATGAATTTAATTTTAAGGTGCAATTTGGTACTTGAACTTGGTTCTTTTGTCTAAATTAGTTAAAAATTGTACGTTTCAATTTTAACCATAATGTCAAGTTTAAGTACTAATTTAAACAAAATATTAGATTCAAATATTTATTTGACAATAAAACATTATCAAATTAAACAGTAAAAGATAATGAAATATATTTACCCTTATTTTTTAACAAGAAAAATAAAAATCCATTGATGCAACTAATTCGATCCTCGATATGATTTGTACCAAACTAGTTAAATGTGCAACTCAAACAAGCCTGATAAGCATGAGCTTGGATAAAAAATTTAAAGGCAATCAAGAGTGTAAAAAAAATCTTTGAACTTTTAAAATAAAATTAATTAAAATTTTAATTTTTTTGCACTCAATTAAACATTTGAACCAAGAAATTGAATCAATTAAGTTTTTGAATCAATTAAACTCGTTGACCAATTTTGATTCTTAAATCTTCACAGTTTTTTAGGCATGTTAGTGCAATGCATCGTGACACAGTATTTCCACTTGACATATTCAATTTTTTTATTTTATTTTAAAAATTCTTTAAAAGTTCTAAAGATCCTAAGAAACTTATACTAAAATTTATTTTTTTTAAAAATATGTAAATGCAACATGATAGAACTGTAGTGTATCACGTGTCAGTAATATCTAAAGAAAAAATTATCAAGATTTAATGGTCTAAATTGGTCAAAGAGCTTAATTGATTCAATTCTTGGTTCAAGGTATTAATTGTGTGAATTTTTTTAAAGACTTAATAATTTTTTTTAAAGTTCAAGAGCTTCTTACACCCTAAAGCTAAATTTAAAATATTTTTTAGGCTTGGCCCGACCCATAAACAACTTAATCCAATTGATTTATAACAAATAAAACTATTGAAATCAAATTTCAATGTTTATAACATGTTTTTCTATTCTAGCTTAGATTAAGACTTTCTTTTAAAAATAGCTTAATTTTGAGCCTATAAACGGTCTCAGTGGAAAAACGGATAATATTTATCTTAAGAGACCTGGGTTCAAAATGTTTTGTGATCTCCAAAATGTGTACATTGTCAAAAAATTAAAAATATCTATGAGCAGATACTATTTTATAATCACCTCAAAATTATTAAAAAAAACTCAATTTTAGCATTGCACTTAAGTTTCTTGGTAGTATATGGTTTCCCGGTTAATAAGTGTAACATCATGTTATTAGACATGTTTTTTTCCTCAATAAAACAATTAATTATTAAAAACAGCCAGAAAGACTAAATCCAAGCTACAAATTTTTTTGCTAAGCAATGTATTTTATTTAATTAAGTTTTGTGCCAAAATTAGGTGCCTCATTAAAAATCTCTCTAATCCTACCGGAAGAAAAGAGTACAATCCAACATGACTTACATGTCTCCATCTTACAAACTGAATTACAACATAAGTCCTTCCAATCAAGTTCATTTTACCATTAATCCGTTCCTTGCTCGTGGGACAAACTCGAACGACACACATGATATTTTCTTTGCTAAGCTGTCAATGTCTTCAAAATAGTTCCACAACCGCCATGGTCTAAGGTGAGAGTTCGCAATCCAATTCAAAACCACTTGTGAATCTGATTCCACAATCAAGCTTTCCTTACCTATCCATCCCGCTTGTGAAAACACGAAGAGAGCAGTCCGAATCGCCATTAGTTCTGCAAAATCAGGTCCAAGGTTTTCGACAGGACCAGAGAACAAGGCTCTCATATCGCCTGCATAAGATCTCAACACGCCTCCACATCCTGATGTGTTCGTGTAGAATGATCCATCCACGTTGAATTTAACCGACCCAAAATTTGGAGGAATCCATTCAGTATTAGCTTCTTTTGATTTTAATTCAAGGCAGAAAACTGGATTTTTCCATAAATTCGAATCTTCTAGAATTTTGAGGAACTTTCATCTTCCAAATAAAGTCAAAATTGAAATCTGGCTCTTCTATATCTGCATTCACCAATAGTTTAGTAAGTTTTCAGACCGAGAAATCTCCTTCATTGACATGAACCCAAATAATTTTGTCCAGGACCTCTCTATTAGCCCTTTGGCCCATCAATCTTTCTCTAAACTGTGACAAGACTTCTATTTCTCTATTAAGAAGAGGTTTAGAGAACAAATACATGAGCTCCAGGTCATGGAAATCTCTATATTTCAGTAGTGTAGCTACAGTGACTCCCTTATCCAAAGCTAATATGTATAGCCTTGGAAAAGAAACAGGTAATGGGGTCTCTCCACACCAGCAATCTTCCTAGAATAAGATTGTTTCTCCATTCCCTAGCCTCCATCGAATCTCTTTAGGTGAAATCCATCTGCTCACCTTTTCATCAGACAAATTGTTCACAATTCCTTTCCATGCAATAGAGGCTTTGCTTGAACTTCTGCATTTGAAATCCACCAGTCTTATATTCTCCATATTTAGAATTAATGATCTTTCTCCATAATCCAAGCTACGATTTTTCTTTACAATGCGTATGTTTGTTTTACGGACCATGATCGAAGTGTGAGATCATATTCAGTGACGGAGCTACATGTATGATTAGATAGGCCCAGACCCACCTTGAATTTTTTAGGGTTTTTACATTTGACTTTAGTTTTCTTTATATGAATTAATATTTTAATTTTTTGATTTATGTCCACCTTGAAATTTTGAGATTTTTATGACTTGTATCCACCTTAAAATATATTTTGACTTGTGTTTACATTCAAAAAGATTTATGAATACGCCATTGGTTGTCCCTCCCAACAATGTCGGCTCTAATGTTTGAACTCGCATTGTCTTATTGGGAGTGTAATATACCTTTGTCAAGCTATGTATAAATTTAATTTTGTATTAACATTATAAATTAATAACGTAAATAACCGATAAAAAAGATAAAAAAAAATTAATTTACCAAAAACTTTTATCCAATGTTTTTATAGGAATAACGTACATATTTGAAGGGGAAAAAACACTATTAAGAACTTTAAAGGGGTGAGCTAGTGGCAAGTTAAGATTAAGCCCTGTTTTAGTTGGATTGTAAAAAAAATACTGAAGTTTTGAGATGATACATTGTGCATCTATTCTAGAGTCGTGAACTTTACAGTAACTATGTAATCCCTAAATCCGACCCAGAAGAAATGGGTTGTAACCCCCTCGTCCCGGCCTGGCCGGATGACCGGTCCGAGTGAGCCACACGGGGAAAACCGAGTGAAACCCGTTAAGGTTCCCTTCGGTTAGCAACCCTATATTTCTTTTTCTTTTTTTAATCTTGCCTAGATGAACATTAAGTCCTATGTGATTCACAACAGCGGAAAACATTCAAGGAAAAACACATTCGAACAACGACCATACTTAACAGTCTATTTTTAAGCTTATAGGACAGCCAGTATCGATACCCTAACAGGGGTATCAATACCCGGGTATCAATACCCTAACCAGGGGTATCAATACCCGGGTATCAATACCCTAACCAGGGGTATCAATACCCGAGTATCAATACCCTAACCAGGGGTATCGATACGCTCAACTCTCATCCATAACACCCGATTCCAGTAACTTTGGAGGGTATCGATACCCTTAGGGTATCGATACCCCATGCAAAATCTGAGGGCTTTTGGGCAAGAGAGTATCGATACCCTAGCTAGGGGTATCGATACCCCCTGCACTACAACTCCTCAATCTCAACTAAAACGACCCCAACACGACTCTAAATGCATTTCTCGACTCACCTAAGCGTATACCAACATGCAAACACACATATTTAAGCCAAGGGTGTCATTCAAACATGGATTAAAGCATTCATACATAACATTCAAATCAAAAAGCAATATAGGCAATATTAAGCATACACAAAGGCTCAAATGGTCATAAAGCCACAAGTCAATCAAAAGAGGTTTGCACTCAGCATAAGGCAACCTAAAGCCTCCTAAAGCATACCATCATACACACCAACATTCATCAAAGTATAACATGCTTACAATCCATAATCAAACTCAACAACATCATCAATCAAATGAGTCATACAAGCTCATATAAAGACACCCTATTGCCACATTGCTTAACTACTACAAAATCAACCATACTTGGGAAACAACTTGGAAAGCCCTTCTTGCCTTGCCTCGAGCTAACACCATGCTAATGATCTGCATTGTTGAACATAGGGAGCGTAAGCTATAAGCTTAGTGAGGGTGCTCTAACACGAAAAACATCAACAATGCAGGGTTCAAGCACGTTAATCCTAGTCTTACATACATCAAGCATAGGCATTAAAATCAAGTAGACCTAGCTAGTCTTTCAAGTGGCATATATGGTCTCTCAATCCTAACAAGTTTAAACATCAACATCCACATTATGCAACAACACCATATACCAAAATCACATATCACCATCATATATCACAATACATGAACAAGTTTAATTGGCCACTTTAATTACCCCGATTGTGCGGATATAGACCTCAACAACACTTTACCTCGGTGGATTCCACTCATCACCGGACCTTGCATGTGCGGGATTCCACTTATCGCCACATGCCCTACGGATGGGATTCCACTCATCATCACGTAGAAATAAATAAAAGCTTTCGGTGGAATGTTACATCACCGTACTCCTCCTTGATGACTTAACGCCATCAAGGCCACGTACGTTTTGACTCAATTTGTGTGCACACTATCCTAATGGTCGATCATTTACAACCGGTAATTATTTAGTGCCAATTATCATCTTCAATCACATATCATCAATCACACTTATGCTCATCACATATATCCACATCATAATATATGTACATGTACCAAATAATCACAAGCACAAGAGCATAGTCATTAAGCACATTGGCATTTAAGGAAAACAAGACTAAATTAACTACTTGGATTATAAGGAAGTGGCCTACCAAGCACACTTTACACACACACACTACTCATGCTCGAACCAAACTTTAAAACAAGTTAAGACCACTCACCGCCCTTCCTTAGCAATTCGAACCAATCCTCCTACGAACCCAGATTCGGTCCCAAAGCCTCCTCAACGTTTCCTCTTGCTTCTAGTCAAACAAAACACATACATTACTTTCCAATTCAATGCTAAACTCAACCATCAACTTACTTTGCAAACACAACCCAATTTCTACAATTTCCCAAACCACATAATATCTCAAAAACTCAATTTTCGTACTCCAACAACCATTGGCTGAAATACCCATTTCCAAACACCCAAATGACTTCCAAAATATCCCAAATCACCCTCCTAACATAGGTAAACCATCAGCCCTTCAATTTCAACATTAAACCCACCAAAAACCCAAGTTTTCATACTCTAAAATTTGCCCTAAGGACCCACTACGAATTTTCATCCAAAATCAACCAAATTAATATATATTGTGTATTTCATTATGCTTAAACAAAACCCCAACACAATTTATCAAAACAAATTGAAAAACCCCCTTAAAAATCCAAACTTTAATATAAACTCTAATTTCCAAAACTCCATATTTTTGAAATCCAAGACCATAGATAAGTAGAGAATAGAGAGGAGGTTAAGAAAACATATTTACCTTTTAATTCGGTGTTGAAATCGAGTGGCAAAATCAATGGAATAGTAGCTAGGGTTTTGGGAGAGTTTGAAAATGGGGGAGAGGGGTTTGAAGTTGGGAAAGGGAGGATGAGAAAGAAGATGACAACTTTTTCCTTAAAGTTGTCTTGCTTTATTTAAAATTTGGGTAAATTACAACATAGGTCCCTCCCTTCATTTTAAAGCTCAATTTGGTCATTATTTGTAGTTGAATTGTTTTAATTAAATTTTTATTTGACTCGAACTAAAACCCGGTTAACTCCTAGGCCCAAAACACGGGTGTTACATGGGTCGAGTCTAGAAAGTTACGTTTGAAAACTTGCCCCACAAGTTATAAATCTTAGGTTTAAAATTATTTTAAAGTATATAATTGAATCAATTAATAATAATTAACATAAAGTTTCTCAAAAATTTATGAAACTAGATCATTAAAATATATACTGAATATTTCATAAAAAACATCTAAATTAAATTGAAAATGCATGCCGAAACATTATCCCAAATTAAATGTCTCAATGTCCGAAATTAAAAAATATCTCAAAGTGATGTTAAAACAATAATCTAAAATAATTGGAAAGAGTTCATACTCACTAATATAATATTCGAGTAAAAATACGAGAAGCTCCAAGTACCGAGTCGCCTAAAAGAGTGAGTATATATGAAAGAGAAACTATGAGTGTGTAAGCTAAAGAGTTTAGTGTGTCTCTAAAGTGCAAACAATCACAAGCAAAATATTATTTTTATTTTTCAAATAAATATTTTTGAAAACACTTTAAATCTGAATCATAATGATATGTTCGATGCTCATGAAAACTCAATACCTAATCTCTGATACATTGCCCAAAGAGTAAGGTTCTTCTGAACCTACTCTCTCCATCGTCACCATCCGAAGTCGAACTCAGCCCGAAGGGTGGAACCACTAATCCAAAGCGGAATTCAACCCGAAGGATGAAACCATTGAACTTCCCCGAACAAATCCCAATCAATGTACACTCAATAATATTAGGTGGATTTTAAAATATGAATTTCATCTAAAACATGAATTGTTAAAAATTCAAGTTGCATAAATCTGAAAATCCAAAGTTTTATATTTTGAAAACCTGATATCTCATAATTGATAAATCCGATTTTTAGTTAAAATCCAATCGATATGCTATGCATGATGTCTGAAACCTTTCATCAATCACAACATAATAATGCACACAAAGTGTATAAAGACATTTATTTAAAGCACCAAAGAAAAGTATAAATTTATAGCACAAGAAGAGACACACCTTTAAGCAACATAAGCTCTAATGTCGAGAAGGGTGACCTCACACTCAGATCTAGCCAATATAGAACCTACGATGATAACTCTACATTAATAAATATTTCTATCACTAAGCCACAGATTATAAAACATAAGACTAATCCGAAGGTATACTCATGGAAAGATCTCAAAGAATGTGTACGTCGGTTTGAACAGGATGAGGTAACTCGTCAGCCTCAATGTCGATACGTGAACACGAGAATATTCCAAATCAGATTCTAAAATCCACAACTTACCAAATTCTATGCAATAATTAATTGAAATTTGCAAAACGGAGCTTTCGGAATCTAATTTGACAAAACGGGCAACAGATTCAAACTCAGGACGTTGAAAAAGTTTAAGAGGAAAGATGTCTTAAAAAGTTAACTCTTGGTCAACAGTCAAAGTCAAACTGGTCCAAGGTCAACGGTCAAACTCAGTCAAAAGTCCAAGGTCAAACCCAGTCAACTTCCGGTCAAACTGTTCAAGTCAACGATCCTAGTAGGTTAAAGGGTCAAACCGATTCGGTTCAAGACAACTCCAATAGTCCGAATTGCACAGGTTTGGGCTCAATCTGAATTGGAACACGGGTTGGATCTCTCTTCAAGCTCACTAGACGAGCTCTACACCATGTTACACACATATGGCCCTGTCGAATTGGGCTCAATCCAGCCCTGATTCTCACACAACACAACCCATCACCCTAACATAATCCTGCAAACTGAAGCTAGGGTTTACAGACCCTTGATTGACGGTGGGAGAGATGACAAAGCAGGAGCAACGACGGCAAAAGACGATCAGCGGTGGCTCACCGGCAACCTACACAACAAATAGAGAACGTCGATGGCAAAAATGGTAACGGCAGAGGCGTCAACGACAGGGGCGACGGCGAGAACGATCCTAAAGGCGGCGAAACTCCGGCAAATAAAAACAACAACTCCAAGGGTTAATTTCCGGCCAAAACTAACAAATTTGAAATCTAAACAACCATTTACAAGAAACTGAATACCCAAACTAAAAAGCTTACCCAAACAGGTCGGAAAGGAAACGTGGCAGGCGGGAGAGAAAAGACGGCGACACAAAGGTAACCGAAAGGTCTCGTAATGTTTCCAGGCGAATGGTCGGCGACGAGGGAAAACCGAGGCCTGGGTTTTGATCGGACGAAAAAGGGAAACACGGGGGTGGTCTCGGTTTGACGAACAGTGGCCGATGAGCCCTTGATCGGAGCTTGGCCGGAACTCGAGGAAGGTGGGGTGATATCAAGAGAGAGAGATAAGGGGAAGGTGTGGCTGCATAACACGTTTTGAAACTCCCACCATGCTAGGGTTGATAAAACATGGTTAAATACCACACACTAATGGGTAAATCGCAAAAATAAACCATCCAAATTATACCAGTATTGCGAGAAGGGCACTGAAGTTCCAATTTCTATCACTTCAATCACTCAAATCCGATTTATTTCCAATTAAGTCCACAAATTCAAATTGGGGTTTTTGAAACAAAATTCCCAAATTATAGGGTTCCAAATTAGGGATTTCAAAATTGGAATTTTCCAAGTTGGGGAAAAAATTGAGGTGTTACAATTCTCATTGCCTTAAAGAAATTTCGTCCTCGAAATTTTCAAACTTAGCAACAAATCTCAAAACTATCAACATATACTTAGACTTTCTTATTCTGAATTCATAATCCAACATAACCAAAATAGAACTGAAAACATCATAAATGTATTTGCTAGGTCATTATGTATATCATCACATCCAACGCGAACTCCGATCGAATATATTGAACCTGGTCGTCTAATCTCATATCCAGCTGACCTATCACTCTGAGCAGGTCTACCTCTACTAGTTGTACCAGAAGCAGCTGATCTAAACTGCCCTCTACCTCGATGAGGTGCCTGAACTGAAACATGTGTCTGACTCTGAACGGATGAATCGATAGGTGGTCGAGGATAATTCTTCAAGTAATGATCATGAGATCCACATCTAAAACACCCCCTTTTCATCAATCTGTACTCTTCGTTATGCTTCTTATTGCAATAACCATATAGAGAAATAGGTCGATGAACTTTTGAACTACCTACGCTGCCAGACGGAGTTGTCGATGCTGTAGGTCTAACATTCCAATAACTATGAGGAACATAATCATTTATAGGCCTCTTTCTAGATGAGTTGACAAAACTGGGCTCAACATATATGTCTGGTTGCTTCACGACTTGATCAAAATTCTGAAGTTCCTCCTTTTCCATTAGTGCAAGAATTCTCTTAGCATTTTTAGCTCGATCAACCATGTCGTTGTATACTTACCATGATGCATACCAACATCTCTCTAAATAGGTAAACTAAGTCCTTTCAAAAACCAGTCACACTTATCTTTCTCAATCGCAACTAACCTAAGAGCATGCTTGGCCAACCTTCGAAATTTTATCTCATAATCATTCACTGACATATTGTTCTGTTTCAGATTCATAAAATCATCGCGACACTTCGCTAAGAACTCGACTCCCACATATCGATCCTGGAATGCCTATCGAAAAAAACTCCCATGTAACCTAACTAGATGGAAAAATATCAACCACTGACTCCCACCAGTTTTATGCTTCACCCTCTAATAGTGATACGACGACCCTTAATTTCTGATTGGCTGGGTAATCCATCTCAACAAACAATCGCTGTAATTTCTTTAGCCAATATTCCGCATCGGATGGATGTGTACTGGTTTTACCCTCAAACAATTTCACCCCAGCAGCTATGAATTCCGTAGATATGGGTTTTCTCGAACCCTCTTATTGTCAGAGATAACGCAGCAACTCACGAATCATCGTAGCACTATCCAGTTGAACTGTCTCAGTGTCATCCTCACTCTCAATTTGATGTCCTCCCAAAGGTTCATTCTCATTATCCGATATCTCATTCTGATTTTCTGTTTGCTTAACAGATGATAGATGACCACCACCAGAAATGGCAGTACGACCTCAACCTCGACCTCTCACAAAACTAGAACTCATACTTTGTGGCTTAGAAGACTATCTACAAAAGGTAATAACATAGAGTCAGAATCGGTATTGAAGTCTCGGATTTAAAACACTTCAAAATCACTTAATACCGTAGTAAAAAAATTTAGAAAATTCCCATTTATCCCAAAATATTTTCAGATGCATCCAAAACTAGAAAATATTTTGAAAATAACTTTTGTGAGCCTCATAGTCTGAGGGTTGAACTTAGCTCTGATACCACTAAATGTAACCCTCTAAACCCGACCCAGAAGAAATGGGCCGAGTCTAGAAAGTCACATTTGAAAACTTTCCCCTCAAGTTATAAATCTTAGGTTTAAAATTATTTTAAAGTATATAATTGAATTAATTAATAATAATTAACGTAAAGTTTCTCAAATATTTATGAAACTCGGTCATTAAAATATATACTAAATATTTCATAAAAAATATCTGAATTAAATTGAAAATGCATGCAGAAACATTATCCCAAATTAAATATCCTAATGTCCGAAATTACAAAATATTTCAAAGTGATGTAAAAACAATAATCTAAAATAATTGGAAAGAGTTCATACTCAATAATAAAACATTCGAGTAAAAATACGAGATGCTCCAAGTACCGAGTCGCCTAAAAGAGTCTGAGTATATCTGAAAGAGAAGCTATGGGTGTGTAGGCTAAAGAGCTTAGTGTATCTCTAAAGTGCAAGCAATCACAAGAAAAATATTATTTTTATTTTTATGATAAATATTTTTGAAAACACATTAAATCTGAATCATAATGATATGTTCGGTACTCATGAAAACTCAATACCTAATCTCTGATACACTGCCCGAAGAGTAAGGTTCCCCTAAACCTACTCTCTCCATCGTCACCATCCGAAGTGGAACTCAGCCCGAAGGGTGGAACCACTGATCCAAAGCGGAATTCAACCCGAACGATGAAACCACTAAACTTCCCCGAACAAATCCCAATCCATGTACACTCAATGATATGAGGCGGATTTTAAAATCCGAATTTCATCCGAAACATGAATTGTTAAAAATTCAAGTTGCGTAAATCTGAAAATCCAAAGTTTCATATTTTGAAAACATGATATCTCATAATTGATAAATCCGATTTTTAGTTAATACCCAATCGATATGCTATGCATGGTGTCTGAAACCTTTCATCAATCACAACAGAATAATGCACACAAAGTGTATAAAGACATTTATTTAAAGCACCAAAGAAAAACATAAATTTATAGCACAAGAAGAGACACACCTTTAAGAAACATAAGCTCTAATGTCGAGAAGGGTGACCTCACACTCAGATCTAGCCAAGATATAACCTACGATGATAACTTTACATTAATAAATATTTCTATTACTAAGACACCAACCATAAAACATAAGACTACTCCGAAGGTATACTCACGGAAAGATCTCGAAGAATGTGTAAGGTCGATTTGAACAGAATGAGGTAACTCGTCAGCCTCAGTGCCAATACTTGAACACGAGAATATTCCGAATCAAATTCTGAAATCCACAACTAACCAAATTCAATGCAATAATTAATTGAAATTTGCAAAACAGAGCTTTCGGAATCTAATTTGACAAAACGGGCAACAGATTCAAACTCAGTACGTCGAAAAAGTTTAAGAGGAAGGATGTCTGAAAAAGTCAACTCTTGGTCAACGGTCAAAGTCAAACTGGTCCAAGGTCAACGATCAAACTCAATCAAAAGTCCAAGCTCAAAGTCAAGGTCAAACCCGATCAACTTTCGGTCAAACTGTTCAAGTCAACGGTCCTAGTAGGTCAAAGGTTCAAACCGATTCGGTTCAAGGCAACTCCAACAGTCCAAATTGCACAGGTTTGGGCTCAATCTAAAATAGAACATGGGTTGGATCTCTCTTCAAGCTCACTAGACGGGCTCTACACCATGTTACACACATATGGGCCTATCAAATTGGGTCAATCCAGCCCTGATTCTCACACAACACAACCCATCACCCTAACACAATCCTGCAAACTGAAGCTAGGGTTTACAGACCCTTGCTTGACAGCGACAGAGATGACGAAGCATGAGCAACGACGGTGAAAGACGATCGACAGTGGCTCGCCGGCAACCAACACAACAAACATAGAACGCCGACGACAAAAATGGTAATGGCAGAGGCGTCAACGACAGGGGGCGACGGTGAGAATGGTCCTAAAGGCGACAACTCTCCGGAAAAGAAAAACAACAACCCCAAGGATCAATTTCCGGCCAAAACTAACAAATCTGAAATCTAAACAACCATTTACAAGAAGCTGAATACCCGAACTAAAAAGCTTACCCAAACAGGTCGGAAGGGAAATGTGGCAGCGCGGGAGAGAAAAGACGGCGGCGCAAAGGTAACCGAAAGGTTTCGTAACGTTTCCAGACGAACGGCCAGCGACGAAGAAAAACCGAGGCCTGGGTTTTGATCGGACGACAAAGGGAAATACGAGGGTGGTCTCGATTTGACGAACGGTGGCTGATGAGCCCTTGATCGGAGCTTGGATGGAACTCGGGGAAGGTGGGGTGATATCGAGAGAGGGGAGATAAGGGGAAGGTGCGGCTGCATAACACGTTTTGAAACTCCCACCCATGCTAGGGTTGGTATAACATGGTTAAATACCACACACAAATGGGTGAATCGCAAAAATAAACCATCCAAATTATACCAGAACTGCAAGAAGGGCACTGAAGTTCCAATTTCTATCACTTCAATCACTCAAATTTGATTTATTTCCAATTAAGTCCACAAATTCAAATTGGGGTTTTTGAAACAAAATTCCCAAATTATAGGGATCCAAATTAGGGATTTTAAAATTAGAATTTTCCAAGTTGGGGAAAAAATTGGGGTGTTACAAACTACAACATGTTAGATATGGGTGAAAACTAAGGTTGAATGACACAAATTGATATGGTTTTCCTCTCCTATCCTCAAGCACTTTGTTGTTGCTTGGATGTCAATATTAAATAGGCTCCTAACGAAGGATCGGCTATTACGTATGAGGATGAATGATTATTTTGTGGTGAGGCATAAGAGATTCGTAGTCATCTGTTTTTCGAATGTCCTTTTACATGAAATGTATGGAGTAGGGTTTTAAGCTTGCTTGGGGTGCTCATGTGTATATTATTTGGAAAGAGAGACAATTTCGAGGTATCTCTCGTACTTGTTAGTTGTATACAAAATATTGTTTGGATTATGATCATGGTTCAATGAATCGTATTTCACCCACAGAATTTTCGACCACCCCGATCAACAATGAGATCCTCAAGTCTTCCAAAAAGCAGTTAAAATCAATTGTTTATATTACCATACAACGGTAAAATAATCTGTTTTCAGTGTTTATTTTTACATGTTAATATGGAGTAGTTTAGTGCTTTACAATAGCCTCCAAATTTCCATACGCGTCCAAATAATCTCTTTCAACCAGTAGAAATCCACTTATTATTTTGTGTTGCTATTTATGTCTCACACAAAAGAGTAAGATATAAAATTTAGAGACAAAATTTAAGGTTTACATTTCAGGATTTTGGGGGTAAAGTTTAAATTTTAGGATTTAAGATTAAGAAATTAAGGTTAAAGTGTAGGGTTTAATTTTTTAATGTAAAGTTTAATTTTTTAGTGTTGAGACATAGAAAATGACACCTAAAAGTGACATATAATTTTTGTTACTTTTTCGTCAATTTAAGGTATATTCAACAAATATAAATCATTTGCTCTTACAAAAATTAAGTTTAAGGTTTAGAGAATTGAGGGTATGATATATTTTTTAAGGTTTATAGTTTAAAAATTAAAATTTAAGGTTAAAACTTAAAATTTATTAATATTTTAATGTTTGGACACAAAAAGCGATACTGAAAGTGGTTAGGATTTTTTATATATTCAACAACTTTATACTAGGAAGATAAACCAAAGAAACTTAAATGAATCTTATAAAACTAAACGTCAACTAAACTTTAAACCTCAACAAATCATTTATACTTTTTGATTCAATAAAGATACGTTTTGTCATTTTCTTTTTCTTTTAACCAGTTTCTGGAAACGATATTGCATCAAAATGGAATTCATAAAAACAATACTTTTTTAGCATGCATAATTGCATGTGCCGTCCATTTTTCCAATAATTTATTTATATGTATGGATGATTATGATAAAAGTAATATTTAAGTAGTATATTTCTTTAATATTTCATCAACTGCTAATTTAAGAAGATGTTTTAGGAGCTGCTTTTCATTATTGGGTAGGATTACTATAATATTTTTACGGTGAATGTCGAGATTTGAACTCACATATCACTATGGCAACTAGTGAATCTCAAGAGCTGGTATTTTATTCTGAGATTAAATTACTACTTTCTCGGTGTGCAATAATAATTTACAATATTAACCGTATAGGGCACGTATTTTACATGAGATTTCATGCAAGTGTACATGGCATGAAGGGTTCTCCCACTGAACAAGTTCCCTTATTCCTTGTTCAATTTTCCTAGTTTCTGTCGTTAAAATTTTCATGCAAAACCCTAAGGCACTCAAACTTAACACTGTCTGGCTCTTGATCATCTCCTCCTCACCTTCAATGCCTTGGATTTGATAACAGCTTTCATTCGAATGTCGAAGAAATGAAATCAAAATCCGGTCCATTTCATCTTCATTCGGGCATGGTGATGTTCCCTTCTCGAGATCATAAGAAATGTTGTTATTTTCAAGCTCCTTGTCAAGTATGGCGATGGATTTGATCGATGTTAGGAGGAGATTTGAAAAAAAAGAAATGAGTGAATGTATAAGTCTGTTGACAAGAGCCACTGAATTTAATTAATTCATAGATAATCGTTGTTTAATTGATCTACCTATGGTGGGTAAGAATTTTACTTGGTTTGTACCAAGGAATAGGAAGAGTAGGTTATTTGGGTGACGGTAAGTCGGTGCTTTTCTGGGAAGATTGGTGGTGTAGAGATCAACTTTTTGGGAGATTATACAGATTAGTGATTCTAAAAGGAGTGTTGGTGGCTGATTTGGTAAATGGGGAAGACTTTACTGAGATTCAGTGGTAGAATGTTTTTCTCAAAAAACCTCATGGATAAAGAAATAAACTTGGTGGAGGAATTAAAGAAAATCACTGGCAAGTGTAAGTTGTGTTGCAATGTACTTGATAGAATTGTTTGGATCCATGATAAATTGGGTCAATTATCGATGAAAAAACTTTCTTTCTTGATGGTGAATTCTTGATAGAATTGTTGGTACCTGTTTTATATTTGGCGGAAGATCTCGAGGAGACGAGTGTAAGATGGTTAATATTTTATGAATTTTTGTTTTGAAGCTCCTTTCTCAGGGGAACTTCCTTGTTATTGACTAATAACTGTAGGAGCTGCTTTTTAGAGTTTTTGGCTTGCAAGGAATGAGAAAGTTTTCAAACAATATTATTTTGAAAGATTTACTCTTCTACTCTAAATTGCGAGCAATATTCTGGATTAAGGCGTTAAGGGATGAATGGTCGCCAAATTTTGATGAGTGGTGGCTGGATCCGAGAAAAAGGATTGGGTGACAAAAAGGAGATTGTGGGGAGCATGGATTGGATGCCACCGGAGGCAGGATCAGTTAAATTCAACGTGGACGGAACTGCTAAGGAGAAGATTACTGGGTGTGGAGGCGTTCTTAGAGATGAGAAAAGTATAATAAGAGCAATTTTCTCGGGCCCTATTGAAGGCTTAGGACCCGAATATGCAGAATTAAGAGCAATAAAATCTGTTCTTGAATTTTTCGTTGAAGCTGGTTGGATCGGGACAGCTCCTTTAATTGTTGAATCAGATGCAAAGTTGGTACTAAATTGGATTACAAATAAATTCCAGTGACTTTGGGTGTGGTGGCAAATTTTGCTAGCGAAAACTAAGAAGGTGAGATTTACTTTTGAGTCGCGAGATGCAAACATTCTCACTGACTGTCTCGCTAAAGATGGAATGGATCGATCTTCTCTTTTTAGAGCTTGGTGGCGAGGTTGATGGTTTGTGTCTTGGTAAGGTATTAGGAGGATATCAGTTGGGGTTCATGTAATTTTGCTATGGTGGGGATTGTAATTACTATGCCCAACTTGTGTTGGTTGGTTTTTGTAATTGGTGAATTTTTGTGTAAGTACCCTGTATGTTTGTACTCTTTTTCTCTAGTTAGATTTAGGGTTTTTTTAATAAGGCAAACACTTGCGTTGAGCAATAAATTAATAAAAAAAACGCATACATATTATATACATATAATTAACTTTCATGCCTAAATAGATAATAAGCATAGATACATTAAACACATAATAATGCCACATACATGACATATATAATAAGATGCATATATATATTAACAACTCATATGTAACACATACACAACTCACATACATATACGCACATAATAATAACACACACACACACACACACACACACACATATATATATATATATATATATATATATATATATATATATATATATATATATATTTACTAAGCATTTATATACAAAATGAGTGATTTCACAGCTGCCCCCGTCCCAATGAAATGATTTTACCATTTTGGTTGTATACTTGTGATTTCAACTTGGATGAATGATGCGATGTTAATTCATAGTGCCGAATCATCTAATATCCGTGTTCGATGCATATTCAGGTATCAATTTATCCAAATGTAAACAAGTACAGTAAGGCCTCTAGGAAGTGAATGCCAGAAACCTAGTAAACATAAAGAAATAGACGAGACTTGCAACCACTAATTCATTTTGTGGGATACTCTTTGCAAGGTAATCAATTGGAGATTGCAATTAAACTTTAGGGTTTGGGAATATGTGAGATTCAGATTTGACATTCAATTATTATTATTATTATTATTATTTGGCCTATTTGACCATTAGTCTCTTTCTTACGAGATTAACAAAACCTCATACAAGTATTTTCTCTCCTACTAATGATTTAAATTTTTTAATTTTAATCCTAATCCTATTTAGAGGTGAGAGAAAAAAGAACTGTAGGAGAAGGAAGAAGAATACTCTTAGTGAGTCTAAAACCCATGACCCAAGGGAATATTGAGGAACAAAGATGAACAATTTGACCAACCGAACTAATAATTTAAATTTAAATTCAAGCATTAGTAAATATTGTCGCGACCGTTTTTTGAAAGCCCGCTTTTTAAGGTTTGGAAAACAGCCTGACGAATTAAGTTTTGAAAATTGGGACTTTTGGACTAATTTTATCTTTTAATTAATTAGCTTTCCATTTTTATCAAAATCCCATTTATTTCGCTTAAAATCATTTTTGAGTCGCTACCGGCCACTTTGGTAGGCAGGACACTATAAAAGCGCACCAGAGATTCTTTTTGAAAAAAAATTGGGTTCGGAGTCGGTTACGTGTAGGGAAGGGTTAACACCCCTACAAATGCCCATTATCGGTACCTTATTAATTACACGCGGCATTTTGGCATTTCGAACATTAATTTGGATTTAATTAAATCTTTTAACTGTAAAATGAATTTTATTCCGAATGAGAGTATCTTTTTGTAAGAAAATACATTCGATCGAATATAATTATGAAACATCCAATTACATTAGGATACTTCAACTTATATTCAAAAAATGTACCTCAACGCAAAATGTTTAATGCATGATTAATTATTGTCTTGTCATTTTTAAGTGTACCCTAATTAGGCTCCATTAAGTAGTTCAATTAAAATTCTATTAATGTTATTAATTTTGAACATAAAAGAAAACACCCAAAATAATATTGGGCACTTTCTTTAACAAGCCCAAAAATAACAACATCCCTAATTAAGATGTCTCTAATTATTATCCCTATCTTATATTTTAAATTTACCTATGTAACACCCCAATTTTGCCCTAAATTGAAACCCTAAATTAGTTGAAATCCCTAAATTAAAAACCCTAATAATTGGGAATTTAATTTTGAAATCTTAATTAATTCAGTGGCTAAATTGAGAATTTTGAAACTTCTGTGACCTTTTTGTAATGCAGGCTATTCTTGGAGCCCTTATTGTGCAGTTTACCCAAAATAACTAAAGAGAAATCTGGTTCCCTTTCATTTTTTTGTGACGATTCAGTTACCCCCCATTCTCCAATTTTTTTTCGTGTTTCAGCACAGTAAAGAAAGAAAACCACCAACCTTTTTTATTTCCTTTTCCGATCAAGCTCCGACGAGGGAGCTACCGCCGGTCGTTCGTCGATCCGTAACCATCATTTAACTCCCCTCACATTTCCGATCAAAACCCGCCCCTCCGTCGCTCTAGCTCCGTTGCCTTTTACCGAAAATCGGTGGAAAACCCTTCGACTTTTCGCCTCACCGTCGTTGTGTTTCATTTCCGTTCGAGTTTGGCGTGTGTGTAAGCCGATGATTGTTGGTGTGTGTGGGTTAGGTTAGGTTGGTCGGAATCGGTACTTAAGGGTCACCGGGGACGCGTTTCCGGCGATAATGTTCGATTAGGGGAAACCCTAATTTTCAAATCGATGGAAAAAGGGGGATTTTGGGTCTAAGCCGATCCAGAAGGCTGAACCGAGTTAGACCGAACCGTAACAGAACCGAACCGGAATCCGTTGAACCGAATCGCATGATGTCACCAGTGACGTGGCATATGGCGTAAGCGATGACGTCAGCGTTGACCGTTGACTTTTTCAGAAAATGGTTATTTTTATGTTTTTCGACGTCCTGATTTCGTTTCCGCTGCCCGTTTTCCCAAATTCGAACCCGAAAGACCGTTTTGACCACTTTTGTTCAAGTACACTTAGTTTTTTTTTAATATTTGAATATCGGGAAATTAATCGGAATTATTCTTATTTGCAGATGACATTGACTCGGATACTAAGATCCTTTCTCCTCCTCCACCTGGACGACCTCCTGTTGCTCAGACATCAGGATCTGCTCATGAATTTAATTATTAATATATTTGATATTTATATTATCAGTATACTGACATAGTAGTAGTATCTTTGATGGTGTATTTAATTGTTATAGGAGCTGACTCTGACCGACCTAGAGATAGAGCTAAGCGTGGGAGACGTCACCGTCGACGTTGAGTGTTAGCTACTTGAGGTGTGTTCTCTTAGGTGTTGTCTGTTTACAATGCTCTGTGTGTAAATGTGTTGATTTGCTTAAATGTATACATGATGTGGTCTGATGATGTATGATGATAATATTCTGTTGATCTGTGATGTTTGACTTGTTCAGCATTCTGTTATGTTATGCAATATTTGTTTATACTTTCAGATTCAGATTATTGTATATCAAATTATATGATTATACATTTCTGTTGATAAACAATGCATTCAGATTCAGAACTCAAATTTTATGTCATCTCATTATGGTTGGGATTCTGTACGGGGAAGTTCAGTAGCTTCATCCTTCGAGGTGATGTCTACTTAGAATCAATGGTTTTGCCCTACGGGCTGGATTCCACTTCAGATGGTGGCGAGGTTGAGAGTGGTTCTGGGGAACCTTACTCTTCGGATGGTGATGTAGTTGGTTGCATGCCATATTGTGTTGCATATTCATTCATACTTGCTTATGTGTTTGAATTGATTCATGATGGAAAAACTGTACTCTAATAATGTTTGGTTGACTATGTTGTTATAATGATTCTGTTAGTTCTGTTTGCACTATAGAGACATACTGAGCGTTTTCGCGGACTCCCCCTTAGTTTCTATTTTCAGATACACAGGTCTAGGCTACAGTACTTGGAGGACCTCGTTTTCTAGCTTTATTTATTTATTATTATCAGTATGATACTTGGACCTATTTATATTATATTTTTTATCAGATTGTATATAATTTCAGATTTTCGATGTTTTATTTGGGGTTATTACGTTTTATCATGTATGTACATTTCGCCTATATTATCATCGCCGAGATCCGCGAATTCCCTACAAAAGTCATAACACAAATCAGTTTCGATCAAATCATCAGCTAACAAATCTATAATATTAACGAAATTTAAACTTGCGACCGAATCAGGATACTTCATAGCTTTATACATATCAAATTTAACTACTTCCCTATCAAATTCCATAGTTAAGATGTCGTCGCGGACATCAATCTTTGTATGCGCGGTTGATAGGAAAGGTCGGCCAAGCAAGTTTTCGGATCTGTTATTGCTGCGATCATTTTCCATGTCAATAATATAAAAATCAGCAGGGAAAATAAGATATTTTACCTGTACCAACACGTTTTCTAGTACTCCCTCGGGGTAGATGACTGATCGATCGGCTAATTGAACCGTCACTCGCATTTCTTTCAATGATTCAGTCGAAATTTTGTTGTAGACGCTTAACGGCATGACGTTGATAGATGCGCCTAAATCGCACATCGCTCTTTTTATCCCAACATTCCCAATTTTACAGGGAATCACAAACATACCTTGGTCCTTGTACTTTGGCGGCAACAACTTTTGAAATATGGCCGAAATATTTTCACCAAGGTTAACTTTTTCATTTCCGGATAGTCGCCTTCGGTTTGTGCATAAGTCCTTCAGAAACCCTGCGTATTTAGGCACTTTCCGAATAACATCAAGAAGTGGAATATTAATTTCCACCTTCTTGAATATATCCAAAATTTCCTTCTCTTCCTCCTTTTTATCTTGTTTTGTCAATCTACCTGGAAAAGGAGGAACATGTTCGTAAGTAGAAACATAAATTTTAGATTTGGCATTACCCGCAGTCGGAGGAGACTTGTCGTTCTGGTCTCCCGAAGAGTTTCCCAGTTCATCGGATTTTCGCTCATCTTGCTTTGGCGGTTTAGGCGTTATCATTGTTCCACTACGCAAAGTTCTCGCACTAACGTTTCCCTTGGGTTGGTTTCGGTTTGAGATGGTAACTTTCCCTGAGATTCTAGACGGCTAACGGCTTGAGCTAGTTGGCTTATTTGTTTGTCGATTTGCTGGAGATGGGATTGTTTTTGGGTTTGGAATTTTTCCTGTGAAACTGCCAATCTCTCAACAATAGACTCAAGTGAGGATTTTTGGGGTGCTTGGTTTTGGTAGGGAGGTTGTTGCCTAGGTTGGTAATTCGGGTTCTGATTACCGTAGCTCAAGTTCGGGTGATCTCTCCAACCGGGATTGAACGTATTTCTCTGTGGGTTATAGGGTCTTTAGGGAGGTCCGAGAAAGTTGTGTACGGCGTTAACTTGGCACCAGATGTATCCCGCAGCAATAGGCATAAGTCGGTTGCGTGATCTGGCATCGTGCATATTCCGCATACTTTAGCAGCTCCTAACTCCCCTGAAACAAGAGAATACACAATATTAGTTAAATTGTCTATTTTATTCTCTAATGAAATTGTGCTTACTGTGTGAACCCATCGGCAGGGTTCACTCGTAGAACCAAATTGCTGCGAATTAGCCGTCATCGTAGATATCAAGGTTCGAGCATTTTCAGGAGTTAGGTTAACGAGGGCGCCACCGCTTGCTACATCTACCATCTTTTTGTCCATTGGTAACATTCCTTCGTATAAGTATTGAATGAGAGTTTGCTCGGATAAGCCATGTTGCGGACAACTTGCACATAGGTTTTTGAATCTCTTCCAATATTCGTATATGGACTCATCGTGCATTTGTTGAATTCCCAGAATGTTTCGCCTAAGTTCTGTTGCTTTCGCCGCAGGGAAATATCTGTAAAAAAACACGAGAGAGATCAGACCACGTATTAATCGAATTTGGAGGTAAATAGAATAACCACTCTTTAGCCGTTCCAGCTAAGGAAAAAGGAAAAGCCCTTAGTTTTATTTGGTCCTCCGAGACCCCTTGCGGTTTCATGCTACTGCACACCATATGGAATTCAGCAAGGTGCTTATGTGGGCTTTCAGTAGGGAGGCCATTAAAAGTAGGGAGTAGGTGGATTAACCCCGTTTTGAGCTGGAAGGGAGTATCGCCTTGAGGAAAAGCGATGCAGAGTGGTTGTTACACAGTAGGGGCTGCGTTCAGCTCTCGAATCGTTTGTTCTTGCATCGGTTCTGGTTCTAGTGTAGGTTCCTCGACTGGTGTAGTTTCAGAAGTGGATTCCTGATCGGATTGTTGTGTGCTTTGTTCTCGTTGTTGTTTCTTTCGCCGAAGCGTTTCCCCGTGAGTTTTACGAGCGCTTGCTTCGATTTCCGGATTGTATGGAGCTAAAGAACCTGGGTTTTTCCTGGTCATAAAAAAACAAAACCAGTCAAAAGTGCCGAAAGTAAACCTCCCCGGCAAAGGCGCCAATTTTGGTGAGCATCGTTATACCCGTCAAAATAAATAAATAAATTAACATCTTTCAAAAAATAATAAAATAAAGAAATTAAGTAGTTATAGGGAAAGAGGGTCGATCCACAGGGAGATTAGTCAGAATTCTTGACTGAATGATACTTTGATCAATGCTTCCAGGAATATCCGTGAAAACGAGAAAAGTAAAAAAAAGGGTGATCGGATATTGAGTGAAAATGAAATATAAGAAATTCAATGCAAAAGTAAAGAAAACAACAAGAAAATCCAAATATGTAAAATAGGCTTGAGCTAGCCTTGTTAATTCTTTCGATCATTGAAATGGATTTTTACTCTGGGGATCATGTCGGTTACAGTCTGTGAGGCCCAACCCGTCGCAACTTGCTTCTCTCTCGAGTAACCAATCCTCCCAAGTCTATCTTTGAATTTTGGTTCTTAAACAAATTAACCACGTCTATCGCCGTTAAAATATTTAGTTTTGAAAATAGGAAAAGCCCGACTCAGAAATTGTCTTAAAAAGAATCGCTTCTGATTTTATCTTTCCTTAGCGGGCCGCCGCTAAGAGTGTTCACAGGAAGTCGAAATTGCCACAGGCCGATCCTTCCTCCCAACTATGTTTTTAAACGATTCCAGACCAATGAGCTCTTTTTTATTTGAAAAACGATTAAAAACTTTAGTAAGGCCGATTGCCAAACTATCTAAACATAAAGATAAAAATGTATTCCCAAAGGAAATTAGGCAATGTTCAATTCTCACAATTTGAATTGATTTGGCTAGTTCTTGGCTCAAGAGATTTAGCTAAGCATGATATTAGTTATCATACTTAACTCGATTTTATAAAAATAATTAAAGAACATAAAAGAACAAAAGTAAAGAAAAAAGAACTTTGATTAAAGACTAGAAATAACAAGTGCTTCAAGCTAAAAGATGAGGACTAAATTCGATGCCTAAGCCTTTACCAAGGAGTGGTATTTATAGGCTTGGATTTACAAAGATAAATGATTAGGTAATTCAAAATAAAGGAAAGATAAATAATTCAAATGTTTATGAAATTTAAATACAGAAAATCTTAACGGATAAGCTGATAAGGTCTTCCAGAAGTCGCCACGCATCTGCCACGTCAGACGCGTCGTGCACAGTGCCGTGCCCACGATTCCAGTCATGACCATAATAATAAAAAGACTGCAGAAATGCCCTCTTTTGCTGATGTTTTCCAGAATTAGATCCCTTGCGCAAAATATAGCAAAATGAAATGGATTAGGTAGCAAGAAATCCTAAAAACTAGAAAAATAGCAATTAAAAAGTGTCACATTTGAGAGCTTATCAAATTCCCCCTCACTTGTCTCATACTTGTCCTCAAGTATGTACGAAAAAGATATTAACCGAAGAATGCATTTCTCAAGCCATCACAAGCATCAAACATAATTATAAGAGTTCTAGTGCAAAGGGAATATCATGAAAGAAACAAAAATCAAACCAAGTGGATATAAGCAAAGAACAACCCTTCATTCTTCCAATTTCCTATCAAGTATTAATCAAATCCTAACCTAGTCTTAGTCCTCACCAAGATACACTCAAGAGCACTCAAAGTGTTTATAGGTAGAAGTGTAGCAAAAACACTCTAAGTCATACATGAACAAAGGTTTCCATAGGCTTGTAACAAGTTCAATTCTCCACTACTTTATTAGAATCGAGGTGCAAAAATCATTATGTAACGCCCCAATTTTGGGCTTAGAAGTTTTGGGATTCGGACCGGTTCGGTCGGATCGCGGTTCGAATATATAAAGAGTGAATTTAGGAAAGCCTAGTTCGGGTTGCATTAAAAATATGGAAAATGTCTTAAAATCCTCTTTTATTATATATAAGAGTGTGGTGAAATCAATTTTACAAAATAAGGTTTGGAAGTGTGACATTTTGGTTAGTGACCAAAATGTAATTTTCGAAAACTGTGAGACTGTTTTAAAAAGGATTGAAACTTTGAATCTTTAAGGAGCTATTTACCCAATGGGAGTTTCTCCAGATTTTTCTAAAATATTAAATGATTTATTAATGGTTTTTAAATAAAACTAAAAAGGAGGGAAGATATTTTGGCATTTTCCAACTAACTTCCTAAAATTTCATTTCCATTTTCTCTCATCTTTTCTCTCAAACCAAACACATTTTCTCTAGATCTTTTCCTCTGATTTTGTCACCTAAATAACTCAATTCAATCCTCTTTTGATCTCTAATCATCTCTTCAACAAAATCTCACCATTTGCTAATTGGATTTTCAAGATTTTGGTTCTAAAAAGGGAGAAACTCAAGTTTGGAGGTATGAACGTCCTTCTCCTCTAAACTCTCAGTTCTTTACTGAAATTCCCAAGTTCTTAATCCTTAATTTGTGTTTTATAAAAGGTTTTATGGATGTGTTCTTGATCTTGGCTTTTAAATGCAAGATTTACTTGATTTTGATGAAATTTCGTATGATCTGTTTGGGCAGTGTTTTGAGGTATCAATTTGATGTTAAATGAATGTTAAATTGATAAGGATTTGAGTTTTAATCAATGCAAACCCGAATAGGTTGAATTTCCTAAGTTTAGCTTAAGTTCTTGGTTGTTTTTGGAGTGATCTTGTTGATCTGTTATAGCTGGAGGTATAAGGACGTGGTTAGATCCTTTTTGGATGTTAATTAATGTTTAAAGATGTTTAGATTTGATGGATCTTGGTTGGGTAATGTTGTGGAGTTGTTTGGATGCATTTCCGATTATGTTTGGTAGCCGAAAATGGAGTATGGATGAGAGCAGCGAGTTTAGGTGCTTTCATTGAAGATATTAATGCATGATGATGCATTAATCCTCTGCTTTGATGTGTTTAAAACAGGGGAGTCATCTTTGGATCCTAGTGGTGGTGATCCGGAAGCTTGATTGGTGTTTCGGCAAGTGGCGAAACAGAATCGGTGAGTGGATTTTGGTTTTCAGCTTTGAAACCAATGTTTTGAAGGTTTGGGAGCTTAGTTTAAGTCTAAACAACTTTACTAAGCTCAAGAGTAAGTTTTCGGAAAAACTCTCTTGTTGAGGAACCATGAGATAGTTGGGTGCAATGTGATTGTTTGCATGTTTTAAATTCTATTTTGAAAGCATATTAAGCATGTTTGTTGCTGATTTTATAAGCCATGTGTTGAAGGATGCTCAAGGTAAGGGATCCTTGTTTTGTACATTTGTTAAAATGTGGTTTTGATGCATAATGATGCATGATGATTAATGGCTTTGTTAAATGCTTTAAAACAGTGGAATATTGATGATAAATGATGCATATTGGCAAGTGATGTTTTGAAAAAGGTTAAGGTCACTAAGGTGGTTAAAAGTCCTTAGGTGAGCCTTGAAGGTCACAAAGGTGGTTAAAAGTCCTTGTGTGAGCCTTGTGGATTCTAAGAACTTCATGGTGGTTAAAAGTCCATGAGTGATTCTTGTTAAGGTCACTAAGGTGGTTAAAAGTCCTTGAGTGAGCCTTGTTATTTAAGAACACCAAGGTGTTTAAAAGTCCTTGGGTGATTCTTGTTAAGGACACAAAGGTGGTTAAAAGTCCTTGTGTGGTCCTTGTCATGGTGTTTAAAAGTCCATGGATGATTCTTGTTAAGGACACAAAGGTGGTTAAAAGTCCTTGTGTGGTCCTTGTGAATTATAAGATCACAATGGTGTTTAAAAGTCCATGTGTGAGTCTTATGTTGATCGTATTTTGAAAAGACTATGATTATCACTTGTGGCCAATATGACATGATAATGATTTGAAGCATGAATTGCTTGTTTTAAATGCTTATGAGCATGTTTAATGTTGTTTTGAACTATGATTTATAAAGGTGTTTTATAAATGCATTATTGTGTGGTTTTAAATGAGCATTCCTCACTAAGCTTTTGCTTACGCTCTCTCTCTTTTCTTAAACCAATAATGCAGAGCATTGAAGTGCATTTTGGGGCAGCAAGGAAGCCAAGCATCCAAGTGAAGGTTTTAAGCTCATGTATGGTGAACATTTTCTCAAACTATTAGCTTTTGGGTATTTGGCAATGGGGGACCTATGTTGATGTTTTGGGAGATGTTTTGGACTCCCTAAGTTGGATTTAAGATGTTAATAATGTTGGAGCATGTAAAAGGCCATTATGTGGTTGTTTTGGTATTTTGATGCTTGAATGGTTTTATAAGTAGGAAGCATGCCTATTGAATTGGGGATTTCCATAATTGATGCCATGTTGATGTTTGGTTGATGCAATTATGTTCCTTGTATGTTGTATGACTTGTTGGTATAATTTGGTTGCATTCGGAGCATGTTAGATAGGTCAATTATGTGATAAACCAGCTATTTTTTCTGCAATCTGGGTAACTTGTTTCGGAACAGGTGCTACCGTATCGGAACGGGGGCCTGAAATGGCCTGGGCGTTCCGAAACGGAAGGAGCTGTTCCGGAAAGGATATGCCACTGCCAGGCACTGTTTCGGAACCTGTTGCAGAACGGTCCCGCGTTTCGGAATGGGTCTTCCCTGTTTCGAAACACTCGACCGTTGGGCACTGAAATTGTTGGTTAAATGTTTTGAAATGTTTGCGTTTTGGTCCTGAATCTTGTTATTCCAGTTGTATGAGTTTGAGATGTCCGTTTGAGATGGAATTTGACTGTGAAGCATGAAATATGACTAATTTCATATTGGTAACTTTTAGTCGAGTTAAGTCCCTATAATTTACAGGATTTACAATTTGGTCTCTAAAGTTGTAATTTGTTCAATTGGGTCCCTGAATGTTCTCTGATGGTTATGATCTTTGAGTATGTTGATTGTATGATCATGTCTAGGGATAATATGCATCTAGACAAGTTTAAAAAGAAAAAAAAGGGTCGTTAATCAAGGTTGAATTTCGGGTTGACTTTGGTTTTCCCCGTGTAAACTTCTTAATTCGGTTCAACCGTCTGGGCCGGGTTAAGGGGGTTACACATTAGGTTTTTTGCTCAAGGTGTAATGTGGGTTTAGAAAAAGGGTAGAAAGATGGAAAGAAAAGACAAAAGAAGATGATCAATGCAAGAAGTTTCAAACAATAAGCAGTGAAGACAAAAGAGGAGCTAAAAATAGGCAAGAAAACACATATTTTTCTTCCTTTTTTCTTTTTTTCGAAACTGTTTTTCTTTTTTATTTTTTTTCTTTTCGAAGCAATTGCTTCCTTTTGTTCTATTTTTTCATTATTTTAGGAAAAATTCTGCCCTTATTCGAATTGCAGCCCCTTATTTGTCTAGTAATATAGTTTCTAGCATTTGATCAATCAAAAAAGTTTGGTCAAGGAAGAACAAGGTTTGAAGGTTAAGCCAAGAAAAATGGGATATAAGGCTTCAAGAGGGTTCACTAAGCGATGAAAAAAAGTAAAAGAGAGAAAATGGCTAAATCCTAATGCCTAAATCATCTTAAAGCACCTCATTCTAGTGTAGTCTCAAATCGCATGCAAGCCACAAGTTCTAGATTCCTAAATTCAAGATGACACTCTCAAGGAAGGAAAATGAGCATAAAGAATAAGATGCATGCTCAAGGCTCAAATTCTCACAAAATTAGGTTAAGTTGATTAAGCTAGGTGAGAAATTCAATTATCACAATCAAGGCAAATTGAAAGAGATGTCAAACTATCATTTCACTCATGTCATTTGATTATCAAAAATGTCAACATTCAAATATTCCTAGGCACTATAACAATTATAACATGCTGGACAGCAAGCAATGGCAAGAAAAAGTTCATCTCAAAGTCAAACATATAGCAAACAAGCAAGACAAGTGGTTTTGCTACCCTCCCCCTCACTTAAATGAATTGCCCCAATTCAAAATAAAAATAAAGAAAATGAGGAACAAATAAGGGTAAAAGATACTCCCCGTGAGTGATGAAATTGAGTCCACTGTTGGCATAGAGTTGAATGAGGGAGACGGTGAACGAGGAGGAGGAGCACGGTGGGAGTTGCATGGGCCAGCGGTGGTGGAAAGCCTTGAACGGCGACTGACGAACGGTGCTGGAGAAGGTGCAGCGAAGGGTGATTCGGTGTTTTTGTTGGGCACCCGTCGAATGGTTGTTGGTCGTCGGCCACCACGGTAGGGAGGAGGAATGGGGACTGGTCGGAATCACTAGGCACCTCCACGAAGGCTGTCGACGCAACGAATCATGATCATCCACCGAGAACGGTGTGTGGGTAGAGGCTCGACCCGGTCTTGGCGTTATATGCAGACCATTGGTGGTGGTGGGATTTTGGCGGGGATCGACTGCACCGCATGATATGGGCATTTCTATCGTGCACCGTTTAATGAAACGGTGCACTTTGCTCCTTAACCCAAACTTTCGAATTTTGCCTGCCACCGATTGATTTCTATTGGAAGCCTAGAAGAAAGCAAAAAAAGAATAAAAATAAAAATAAAAGTTGAAAATTAAAAAAAGGAAAATTAAAATTAACGAAAATGAAAAGAATGGGTTGCCTCTCATTTAGCACTTTGTTTAACGTCGTTTAGCTCGACGACCTTTGCTAAATTTTTGGTTCTTCAAAAGAAAGTTCTTCAAATAAACTGTGATGTCCATCCCTTGTCGTTTTAATGCCTTCCTTCATCTTTTTATTTGTGCGCAAAACAACAACTAAGCTTCTACCTCCTTCCCGATGCGACAACTTACTCGAAATGATGATTGGCAAAGTTTGGTTGTCGCCTAAAAATATATAATTAAATTGATCTAACTTCGGCTTTGGTTCCTGCAAAATTGAGGGAAAATGTTTAGATCGAGTTGGAATTAATCGAAAATCAGAAAGGGAAGAAAGAGTTGAAATGATTTTGCCTATATTTTCATCGTCGAGATCCGCGAATTCCCTACAAAAGTCATAACACAAATCAGTTTCGATCAAATCATCATCTAACGAATCTATAATATTAACAAAATTTAAACTTGCGACCGAATCAGGATACTTCATAGCTTTATACATATCAAATTTAACTACTTCCCCATCAAATTCCATAGTTAAGATGTCGTCGCGGACATCAATCTTTGTATGCGCGGTTGATAGGAAAGGTCGGCCAAGCAAGATTTCGGATATGTTATTGTTGCGAACATTTTCCATGTCAATAATATAAAAATCAACAGGGAAAATAAGATATTTTACCTGTACCAACACGTTTTCTAGTACTCCCTCGGGGTAGATGACTAATCGATCGGCTAATTGAACTGTCACTCGCATTTCTGTCAATGATTCAGTCGAAATTTTGCTGTAGACGCTTAACAGCATGACGTTGTTAGATGCGCCTAAATCGCACATCGCTCTTTTTATCCCAACATTCCCAAATTTACAGGGAATCACAAACATACCTTGGTCCTCGTACTTTGGCGGCAACGACTTTTGAAAGATGGCCGAAATATTTTCACCAAGGTTAACTTTTTCATTTCCGGATAGTCGCCTTCGGTTTGTGCATAAGTCCTTCAGAAACCTTGCGTATTTGGGGACTTTCCGAATAACATCAAGAAGTGGAATATTAATTTCCACCTTCTTGAATATATCCAAAATTTCCTCTCTTCCTCCTTTTTATCTTGTTTCGCCAATCTACCTGGAAAAGGAGGAACATGTTCGTAAGTAGAAACAAAAATTTTAGATTTGTCATTACCTGCGGTCGGAGGAGACTTGTCGTTCTGGTCTTCTGAAGAGTTTCCCGGTTCGTCGGATTTTCGCTCATCTTGCTTGGGCGGTTTAGGCGTTATCATTGTTCCACTACGCAAAGTTATCGCACAAACGTTTTCCCTTGGGTTGGTTTCGGTTTGGGATGGTAACTTTCCCTGAGATTCTAGACGGCGAACGGCTTGAGCTAGTTGGCTTATTTGTTTGTTGATTTGCTGGAGATGGGATTATGTTTGGGTTTGGAATTTTTCATGTGAAACTGCCAATCTCTCAACAATAGACTCAAGCAAGGATTTTTGGGGTGCTTGGTTTTTGTAGGGAGGTTGTTTCCTAGGTTGGTAATTCGGGTTCTGATTACCGTAGCTCAAGTTTGGGTGATCTTTCCAACCGGGATTGAACGTATTGCTCTGTGGGTTATAGGGTCTTTGGGAAGGTCCGAGAAAGTTGTGTACGGCGTTAACTTGGGCACAAGATGTATCCCGCAGCAATAGGCATAAGTCGATTGCGTGATCTGGCATAGTGCATATTCCGCATACCTTAGCAGCTCCTAACTCTCCTGAAACAAGAGAATACACAATATTAGTTAAATTTTCTATTTTATTCTCTAATGAAATTGTGCTTACTGTGTGAACCCGTCGGCTGGGTTCACTCGTAGAACTAAATTGCTGCGAATTAGCCGCCATCGTATATATCAAGGTTCGAGCATTTTTAGGAGTTAGGTTAACGAGCGCGCCACCGTTTGCTGTATCTACCATCTTTTTGTCGATTGGCAACATTTCTTCGTATAAGTATTGAAGAAGTGTTTGCTCGAATAAGCCATGTTGCGGACAACTTGCACACAACTTTTTGAATCTCTCCCAATATTCGTATAGGGACTCATCGTGCATTTGTTGAATTCCCAGAATGTTTCGCCTAAGTTCTGTTGCTTTCGCCGCAGGGAAATATCTGTCAAGAAAAACACGAGAGAGATCAGACCACATATTAATCGAATTTGGAGGTAAATAGAATAACCACTCCTTAGCCATAACGGCTAAGGAAAAAGGAAAAGCCCTTAGTTTTATTTGGTCCTCCAAGACCCCTTACGGTTTCATGCTGCTGCACACCATATGGAACTCAGCAAGGTGCTTATGTGGGCTTTCAATAGGGAGGCCATTAAAAGTAGGGAGTAGGTGGATTAATCCCGTTTTGAGCTGGAAGGGAGTATCGCCTTGAGGAAAATCGATGCAGAGTGGTTGTTGCACAGTAGGGGCTGCGTTCAGCTCTCGAATCGTTTGTTCTGCCATCGGTTCTGGTTCTAGTGTAGGTTCCTCGACTGGTGTAGTTTCAGAAGTGGATTCCTGATCGGATTGTTGGGTGCTTTGTTCTCGTTGTTGTTTCTTTCGCCGAAGCATTTCGTCGTGAGTTCTACGAGCGCTTGCTTCGATTTCCGGGTTGTATGGAGCTAAAGAACCCAGGTTTTTTCTGGTCATAAAAAAAATCAGTCAAAAGTGCCGAAAGTAAACCTCCCCGGTAACGGCGCCAATTTTGCAAGCGTCGTTATACCCGTCAAAATAAAAAAAATAAACCTCTTTCAACAAATAATAAAATAAAGAAATTAAGTAGTTATAGGGAAAGAGGGTCGATCCACAGGGAGATTAGTCGGAATTCTTGACTGAATGATACTTTGATCAATTCTTTCAGGAATATCTGTTAAAACAAGAAAAGTAAAAAAATGGGGTGATCGGATATTGAGTGAAAATGAAATAGAAGAAATTAAATGCAAAAGTAAAGAAAATAACAAGAAAATCCAAATATGTAAAATAGCCTCGAGCTAGCCTTGTCAATTCTTTCGATCATTGAAATGGATTTTTACTCCGGGGATCATGTCGGTTACAGTCTGTGAGGCCCAACCCGTCGCAACTTGCTTCTCTATCGAGTAACCAATCCTCCCAAGTCTATCTTTGAATGTTGGTTCTTAAACAAATTAACCACGTCTATCGCCGTTAAAATATTTAGTTTTAAAAACAGGAAAAGCCCGACTCAGAAATTGTCTTAAAAAGAATTGCTTCTGATTTTATCTTTCCTTAGCGGACCGCCGCTAAGAGTGTTCACAGGAATTCGAAATTGCCACAGGCCGATCCTTCCTCCCAACTATGTTTTTAAACGATTCCAGACCAACGAGCTCTTTTTTATTTGAAAAACGATTAAAAACTTTAGTAAGGCCGATTGCCAAACTATCTAAACATAAAGATAAAAATGTATTCCCAAAGAAAATTAGGCAATGTTCAATTCTCACGATTTGAATTGATTTGACTAGTTCTTGGCTCAAGAGATTTAGCTAAGCATGATATTAGTTATCATACTTAATTCGATTTTATAAAAATAATTAAAGAACATAAAAGAACAAAAGTAAAGAAAAGAGAACTTTGATTAAAGACTAGAAATAACAAGTGTTTCAAGCTAAAAGATAAGGACTAAATTCGATGCCTAAGCCTTTACCAAGGAGTGGTATTTATAGGCTTAAATTTACAAAGATAAATGATAAGGTAATTCAAAATAAAGGAAAGATAAACAATTCAAATGTTTTTGAAATTTAAATACAGAAAATCTAAACGGATAAGTTGATAAGGTCTTCTAGAACGTTCCAGAATCTTCCAGAAGTCGCCACGCATCTGCAACGTTAGACGCGTCGTGCCCAGTGTCGTGCTCACGATGCTAGTCATGACCAGAATAATAAAAAGACTGCAGAAATGCCCTCTTTTGCTGTTGTTTTCCAGAATTAGACCCCTTGCGCAAAATATAGCAAAATGAAATGGATTAGGTAGGAAGAAATCCTAAAAACTAGAAAAATAGCAATTAAAAAGTGTCACATTTGAGAGCTTATCAGTTAGTAATATGTATTATGCGATATTAGTACCGTTTATTTTGGAATTAAAGTTTTGGATCAGGTTACTTGCGTGAGGGACAACCCTTGAGCTTGACTCCTTATATTCGACCCAGTTCTTCCAGGTCGGGTTTAAAGGGTTACATTTAGTGGTATCAGAGCCAGGTTCAACACTCGGCCTGGGTTATTTAAATCAATTTTAAAACGAAAATAAATTTTTGCATGCATTATCAAATGTTTTCGGGTAAAACGGGAATTTCAGAAAAAGTTATGATCTTTTATAAATAATATTTATATATATTCTGAATAAGGTCTCCAAGTACCGATTCTAATCTTAGCATCCTGCGTTTTGTAGAGATACTATTATGCCACCTCTTAGAAGTTCTAGTGTAGTGGCCGGTCTAGGCCGTGGCCGAGGTCGTACCGCGACTGCAGATAGTGACGTTCCACCTCCTGAGGGTTCGATACAAAATTAGAATGAGGTCCAAGATGCGAATATGGAGGAACAACATGTGGACCAGACTGGAGCTCATCAGACTGGTGGAGAAGATCCACATGTTCAGCCTGCTCAGAGTAGTGGTCATCGTGATTCAGGGGATAGCGAGACAGTGGGCACGAATCCTGTTAGTGTTCAGAGAGAGCTATTGAGATACCTTCGTCAGTCTGAGAGTGTTCGGAGACCCATATCCACAGAGTTTCTTGCTACCGGGATGACTATGTTTGATGGAAAGACGGGTACAGACCCAACAGATGCAAAGTACTGGCTGAAGAAGCTTCAGCGATTATTTGTTGAGATGGATTATCCTATCGATCGGAAACTCAGGGCTGCCGTTTCACTGCTGTAGGGTGAAGCCCAGAATTGGTGGGAGGCTGAGGAGCTTGTTACTCAATCTAGTACGGTTACTTGGGATCATTTTAGACAGGCTTTCCGTGACCGATATGTCAGAGCTGAGTATATCGCTAAGTGCAGAGATGATTTTATGAATCTGAGGCATAATGATATGGCTGTTAACGACTATGAGATCGAGTTCATGAGATTGATTCAGTACGTCCCAGGGTTAGTGACCACAGAAAAAGACAAGTGTGATTGGTTTCTAAAGGGATTGCGTCCTACGATAAAGGCCGGTGTTGCTTTACATATGGACCAGGAATACATAGACATTACTCAACAAGCTAGAACAGTTGAGCGTAATGAGGCAGAGTTGAGACAGCTTGAGTTGCATGGATCTGATAGAGGAAAGAGACCAACGTCAGTGCCAGTTCAGCATAGTCAGGAGAATCAGTCTAGGAAGAGGGCCAGAGATGAGTCAAACTATCAGAGTTATTCGAGAGCTAGACCAGTGACTTCTTCTATTTCGACTACTAGTGCTGGTGGTTCAACTGGTACGCGAGGGGTGCAACAGTGTCCTTTTTGTAAGAAGTGGCATCCGGGCGAGTGTAGGAGGCAGACTGGAGCTTGTTTCAGATGTGGTTCATTCGAGCATCGTTTCAGAGATTGTCCGGTTCTACCTCCCTCAGCTTTTACTACTACTCAGTCTCAGGCATTAGTACAGACTGGAGCTTGTTAATGATGCGATTGCATAGATGGTTATGATAAATCCTATTGTTTTCATGCATGATGAGTTGTTTTAAATGTTGTTATATTGTTTCCCATGAGTTGATGTTATGATTTCAAGGGTTGTAATCATGTTGAGAAAAGCCATGCATTGTATATGTTTTGAAATGGGATGTTGTGATCATGTTTATGCCTTGAAAAAAGTGGGTAATATTGGAGGTAAATTGTATATTGGCAAGTGATGAGATTATATATATCGGATATGTTGATCGATCAATAGAATGTGAGAGCTCTATTATACAAATTTTTTGCGCGTGTGGTATCATTCGATTTCACAATAGGGGTAGTGCTATTGTGATGTGAGTGGTAGGGTAGTGTTATCACCAACGGGCTCTACGGGTAGTAGCATCCTGGTCGAAGTGATTTTTATGCATCGGTAATGCATGTGACTTGATGGGGTTAGTGCCATCAAGGTGTCTGTATATCCGATTTGAGAGTGATAGGGGTAGTGCTATCACTTTGGGCTCTGCGGGTAGTGACCTCCCGGATCACTTTTGGCCAATGTACATGTGTTAATTCGCAGTATGTTTATATTATGTTTTGGTATGGTGTTGGATCATGTGTTAGTAAGTTGAGATTTCTGACATGCATCGGTAATGCATGGTTTGAACGAGTTTGGTAAGTCATGGTTGATATGCATCGGTAATGCATGAATTGTGGTATTGTGGTTTTGACTATTGAGGTTATACCTTGTGTTGTATTTCTAGCTTGTTTTACTAGTTTTGTTGCAAGGAAATGATTTGAGGGAAGGTTTTGTTTTATGAATAAATTATATGGTTTTAAAACTATATTGTTGTTGCTTTGGTTTTGAGCACCGCTCACTAAGCTCTCTAGCTTACGCTCTCTTTCCCCAACAATGCAGATCGTTACACCTTTCGGGCAGCAAGAGAGCAAGGAAGGTTTCTAAGAGTCCCAATCTTAGCTCAAATATGGTTTATTCCAATAGTAGTGTAGTAGCAATGGGGCAAGACCTTTATGAGTGTTGGGAGCTTGTGTTGGACTCCCTTTTTGTTGAGACGTATTTGTTATGATCTTTTGAAGTTGTTTGAGGTTTGGTTTCACTATTTTAAAGCTTAACTTGTGTTTTGAGCTCTTATGCAAATGCAGTTCTTTGTATGTTTCGTTCTTGTTTAATCGTTGCGTTGGAATGCTCTTGTTTGATGTTGTTAAGTCCCTTGATCTGTGAAATGCATGTTATGTTGATACTTTGCTGATGGTATGTTGTTGGGTTGGTTTCGGTAAGCTTTGAGAATGCCTAAAACTCATTTTTGACCAAACTGTGCACAAGGGTTCCGAAATGGGCATGAATTATGCCTAGCTGTTTTGAAATGGACAGTGGTGTTTCGAAACACCTGGCAGTTATGTTAGTTGAGGGCATCTCCTAAGTTCTGTTTTCTTGCCTTTTGGTCCCCGGTTGATGTGTTATCGATTGGGTGAGTTTGGATGGTTGTTTGGAGATGTATTTTGACATATTTGTATGAAAACTGATTAAATTCAAAATGGTAACATTAATTTCATGTTAGGTCCCTATTTTATGCTAGAATTGCATTTTGGTCCTTGTATGCTTGTTTGTCGGTTCGAGGTTCGTTTTGTTGTGTTTTCATCCGCTGCGAGTGTTCCTCACCTAGGTTTTAAAAAGAGCGTCTAGAAAAGATAAATTTAAAAGCTTGTTCCTCTTTTAGGGTTGCTAATCGGAGAGAAATCTTCAGGTCTTTCTTTGGTTAGTCTCGTGTGACCACCTCGGGTCGGTCTGGTGGCTAGGTCGGGCTGAGGGGGTTACATCCTTGGAGTAGAAGTCTTCTTCATGACAAAGTAGCTTTTTCATTGAATGCATCCTTTAAATTCTGACTTCTTTGACTTGAAATTGGACTCCTTATGCCGCAAGTAAGCTTAGGCTGCCTTGGACATTTTCTCCTTTGGCGGCTTAGTCTGATGTTTTCCAGCATCAGTAAATTACGTGGATGAGCTCATTGGACTCAGAAAATTATGGTCTTCCAATCGCACTCCAATTCACCAATTCTTCAAGTTGCTACCTTGGGCGGCAAATATGGTCGCGGCAGCATCTCTCTTTGTGTTGAACTACTTCAATATAGCTTCTTGATCGCTGCCTCAGCATCAGCTCCTCAACTTTCTCCTTCTTCTAACAACTTCTAGCATCTGAAACTAAAACTAAACTAAAATAGTATATTTTCTCACCAAATTAAAGATATTCAACAAAAACAAGGCAAAGCAAAGAATACTGTAAATAATGCATGCATGCACCTAAATATGCCTAAAATGTACTTAAGAACAACAATAATATGAGATGGAATGCATACAAAATATAGGACTTATGAGCACTTTACACACCCCTAAACTCGGACTATTGCTTGTCCTCAAGCAATGCAATCCTAAACATACTTGCACTTGCACTAATCAGAAAGAAGAACATGTTTTAAACTTGATTTAGCATCTCAAGGTCGTGACACCTATCATTAGATTAGTGAAAGGAGAATAGCATGAATTACCTCAGAATTAAACTACAATTCCAGTGCAGTGTGCCCAGAAACTATGTACAGGTTGAATCTGAAGAATATTCTAAGTAAAGAATGATGTTGTCAAGGTAATATAAGGTTACTGCCGAGGCAGCACAATTAAGCATAGTTTATAATCATGGAAATAAAGGCTTCAACTCATCACAACTACTCTTTAGGTCTAAAATTAAGATAGGAGCAAACTACAAAATCACGAACCCATTGAGTAGAGTCATCCCGTGAAGACTTTCATTCACTAATGCTAATTTGTCTATCACTTCAAAAATTTTCAGATTCATGAACTTTGATAGCAGCGGAGTGTCCTTGCTCATGATTCTTCCTAGAGCCTGTTTCGGGCACGTGTAGGGAAAAACAACATATATATTTTTCTTTCCTGCCGTGGCAGTGCTTTTCTTTCTTTTTTTGTTTCTTGTCTGCCTTGGCAGCTTCCTGCAACCATGTTAGAATTTTACAAATAATTCAAGCAGACAATATTTATCAGAAATTCAATCAAATTCAACAAGTAACAGTAGTGTTTTTAATTTTTGGTAGTTATAGAAAAATTCTAAGTTTACTTCATGCTTTCCCCAAAATTTAGTTCTTTTTACTACGGTGCAAAAAATTTAAAGTCGGCTATCATATCATAGGCACAAGTTCTAACAAATTTTTTTCTTTTGATTAATTTTGAGGCAAGTAAAAATGCAACTAAATGATCTAAATATGCCTAAAAATGATGAGTGTTAATCCCCCTCCCAAAAAAAATCGATATGGGCATTGCCCTCAATGCACAAAATAAAATAAAAAATAGAAAAAAATAAAAGACAAGATAAATAATTAAAATAGAAAAAATAAAAAGAAAGAAAAGAAAACAACGCTAGAAGTTGGCTGATGGTTGGGATGATGCTGGAGTTCCTGAGGTTGAGGAGGAGGAGGATGACTGGATGACCAGGCGGCAGCTGGCATAGGTCCTGGCAGTAGGCTTGGCAGGTGAAGTCTTTGTTGTCCACGACAGCTGGACTCTCTTGGGCGTCGGGCGAGGAGCTTCACTGTGGTCCAGTTTAGATTATGATTCCTCATTCTTCGGCTCGGCCTAGATTATATGTCGCTTCCTTTTCCTAGTTGGTTTTGCTATGGACGATGTTGGTGGTTCAGCTGTTGCTGCCGTCTACTGCCCAGAATCCTTGGACAGAGAGGTGTATGCCATTGTTGCCGCTGTGATGGCTGGAGAGAGTTGTTGCTAATGCCTCTCTAGAGTGTCGGCCACTGTGTGAGAGGAGGAGGTGGCGGAGTAGGACGGGTATCGTGTGGGAGAAGGCATATGGCGGCGGAAGGCGGCGTGGCGGGCAGCAACTTCTGGTGGTGTTTCCTCTCGTGGTTCTGCTGCGGCGGCCAATTCTTCTGGAATTTGGGAAGGGAGGGGCCGTCGTTGAGGAACTTTTATGGCAAATAGGCCACAAAGGCCTCTTGGACTTCCCTCACGTACTTCATGAAGGTCAGCTGCTGCTGCTCTATTCTCTTGTTACTTGTGATCAATTTGTTGAGCAGCTGGATGACCTCAGGTTGTTGGGCAGCCTCAGTACTGCCTCTTGCTGCTGGGGCAGCTGTTTTGTCGGCTCATGGCTGTGATGGTGTGATCGGCTCTGTCTCTGGCGCCTGCATCATTTGGAGCCTGACTTTTCTTGTCCAGCCCTCCCTTGGTGGTGTCAACACATCTTTGGCGTTGAAGGGACGTTAAAGTTCACGTAAAGCCTGGTGATGAGGGAGGGGAAGTAGAGCTTGCCCTTTGACTTTCGGTAGCAGATGTGGATCTCCTTGCAAATTATGTCGCTCACGTTGATTGGCTGGTTGTTCATGATTGAGTGGATCAGGGCTAGACGGGGCCGGTCAACTGTCGTGTTGTGGGAGGTGGGCAGTAGGCGTCTCTTGATGAATGTGTTCCAAAGCATAGCCTCCGGCAGTAGACGTTGGCGCTGAGCGAACCCGATGTGTTTCCCCGCCAGCCACGAGGTGTTTGGTTCACACAGCATGTCCTTCATTCTATCGTAATCAGCTGCTGTCAGTGTTTTCCGCCATTCCTCATAGGGGTTGTCATCCATCTCCAGCACATAGAATATGTTGATGGTGGCGCCGTTGAGTTTTATTGCCTCCCCTCTAACAAAGACAAATGGGACTTCTGGGCGGGGTTGGTGGGCGTAAAACTCTCGGACGAAGGTGACATTAGCCACTTCGGGCTACTTTGCAAAGATCTCACACCCTTGGCTAAGAATTTTCTCGAAGAGGGCGGGCTCGAGACCTAAGTCTCCTGTCTGCTGCGAGTAGTGGAACTCTTGCTCCTCCCAAACTACTCGGTTGGCAAATTGCGTTATATGCCTTTTATGGTCTAGCTCAGAGAAGAATCTTTGGAAAGTGGGTTTGGATTGTGATGATGCCATGGTAGTGAGACAGTTGTAATCTGAAAAGTGACTGAAAATAGAAAATATTTGAGAAAGCAAGTAGACGTAGAAGAGGTTAAATAAGGAGATAAAGTGAAGAAAATGAATGAAATAGTGAGGTATATATAGGGGTTGTCGAGAGATGTCGTGGCGGCATTAAATTCCCAACGGGCAGATTTTCACGACACATGTTACGGGATTAAATGCCCGTTACGCTTTAGCCGTTGGCGACTAGCCGTTTAGCGGTCTTCTAGCCGTTACGCGTTATGTCATTAGGGCTGCCTTCAGCTGTTTCGATGGCATGGTGGGCAGGCTCCTTGTTGAGCCTTCTTCTTGGTCCTGCTTATTTATTCCTAAACTTGAAATAAAAATAATTAACTAAATAAAGAAAACTAAAATAAAAAATAATTAATCCTAAAAAGAAAAATGTGGAAAATAAATTGCAATAAATTAAAATCTAGTCCTAAAACATAAAAATAAAAAGAAATATATTAAAAATAAATTAAGTTATGTTGGGAGTGCATTGAGGTGCATCTCCCAAACATAACCACTTCCCGAGCTTGTTGTGTTTTGCTTTTTGTCCAGGCGGGTCATCTTGCTTCTTGGGGTTTTGTTTCTGCCCTGCTCTCTTCCCTGGCGGCTGCTGCCTTGCTCTTTTTTTGTGTTGACCTTGGAGGCATTTGTGTTGCTCTATTAATGTTCTACTCGTGGCCAAGAACGGTCGCCCAAGAATGATGGGGGCATTCTCGTCTGCTTCACTGTCCAAGATAAGGAAATCGGTTGGAAAAATAAAGTTGCCTACTCGTAAAATGATGTCTTCAACTTCTCCTTCCGATTGCACAAAGGAATGGTCAGCTAGTTGGAGCATGATGGAGGTTGGTTTTGCTTTTCCAATTCCTAGTTTGTTGAAGACAGCCTTGGGCATCATATTATTGCTTGCTCCTAGGTCACATAGATCTCGCAGGTTATGGTTGTTGCCTATCTTGCATGGAATGATAAAGATGCCTGGACCTGTCCTCTGGGGTGGCACCTTGTTATGTATCATTGCCATGCATTCTTTAGTGACAACTATCGTCTCGAATTCCCCAATTCTCCTTCTCTTGGAAACCATATCTTTCAAATATTTCGCATAATTTGGCATGTTTTGTATGGCTTCCACAAGTGGGATGATGATGTGCACCTGTTTTAGTATATCCAGAAATTTCTTCAATTGGTGCTCTTGCTTTTGCTGTTTAAGCCTTTCGGGGAAGGGCGGCGGTAGACGGATGTCCTAGATGCATTCTTTGCAGAGAAATCTGATTTGTGGGGGTTCAGGATCATCTGTCTCAAGGCTGACGTCATCTGCCTGGGCCTCAGTTTGTGGTGCTTCCATAGTAGGTTGTCCGTGTGCTGCTGCGGCGTGCGGTTCTGATTGCTTTTCCTGTGGCTTCTCAACTCTGGGATCATCTAATTGTTTCCCACTTCTTATCATTATTGCTTTACACTGCTCATAAGTGGGTTTTGTTGTGACCTCTGTGTTACTAGATGATGCACCCATTGTCATGTTGCTTATGATCTCAGTGAACTGCCCGAACTGGGTCTCTATGTTCTTTATTGCTACCTTCTGGTTGTTCCTCCGCATCTCATTCCTTTCCATAAAAGATTCAGTTTTGTCAATAAATTTATTGGTACGAACAATAAAATCACTAGTGCGAGACATAAAAGTATGTAAAGTAGATTCGAGTGAATTATTGTTCGTATTCTGTTGTTGTTAAGGCTGCTGCCTGGACAGGTTCTGCTGATATCCTCTTGGCTGCTGGGTTGGATTTACAGTCGTGTTAGGGTTACTCCAGGAGAAATTCGGATGCTTTTTCCAGCATAGGTTGTATGTATTGGTGTTGGGTCTGCTGTTCCTCTCATAAGTTCCCATGAAATTGGCGGATTCGCTGCATTCAGATAGTGATGATTGCCCCCACACTCATCACAAAAGGGCTCCACAGCCTTAGCCTCATATGTTTTCCCTATGGACTTGGCCATATTCATTACCAACTGTGTCAGTTTATCTAGGCGGGCACTGAAAGATTCGGTGGCTTTTACTTCATTCACAACAGCTGGCCGCCTTATGCCGTTGTAGAGCGTTTGCGTGTTCTCTATTTATGAGTGCAAGTGCACACTCCTGTCAAGTTATAGTATATGAGATATCGTCTCCCACAAGGATTGGAACAGTTTCTATGAGTGTTTTCCTGTACAAGGAAATAGTAAATTGCACAATTAAATTTCTGAATATAGAAGAAAATAAAGATAAAAACACAAGTAATTGAAGAGAGAGAGATCAGATTGATAGATAGGGCTAGGTAGTTATAGCTCAGTAGTGTGTAGGCGTTGTAAAGATTAAGTGTGTTTTGCACTGCCACGATTTGTTGCCTTGGCGAATTTAGGCGGCGGCAACTTTCGATGCCACGGCGGAACTCTGCTCTTGCAACTTTCGATGTCTCGTTAGGTGAGATGGAGCGAAGTCCCGACGGCAAGTCTGGCAGATACTCCAAGTTCGGTGAAGCAATTTTGAAGTGATCCTACCTATGTCTAGGCTAGGATTCTGTCACTACATGATGTAGGCAATACCTAGCAATCTCAGCGTAAACCTAACACAGGCAGTCAATGTTTGGTTGCTCCTTTTAGCCGCTGAAATTCTAACTTATGTCTAAGCCGAATTAGTCAACACCTCATCATGATAAGACTGTGCTTAATTCTTTCGTGAGTTTGACACTCTCGTGCCCGACAAATGGATTTCCTCAACTAGACTTTTGGAACTAATTGAAGAAGTGAAGCACATGAATTAAGCAAACTTAGAGTATTTCATTGCAAAATCAACTTAAACTATTACAACCGTTTCTCACAAGTACTTTATAAACAAAAACCTTAAACCCTAAGAGAGAATTAGAACGTGATCTCTGCTATATGCTATGCATTTATACCCTTACAAGTATGGGCATATATAGGGGTTGGCCTAAGTTGAGTCCTCCTTGGAGTAGAAGTCCTTAAAGTAACTTTACATTAAATGTTGACTCCTTTTTTACTTGAATGTGGACTCTTTGGACGTTGCCTTCTCCAGCAAGTAAATATAAGTCCTCATACTTATCAATCTTTAATCAGCTCTTCAGACCGCTACAGGCTTCAGAAAATAGCAAGACTAGGCTCATTAGACTCAGGGAATTGTCCTCTTTCAATCGCAACCCATCTTGACTAAGTCGGTTTAACTTCTTCCTGGGCGGCAGTCGGCGACAATGCTGCGACGGTGGCGTCCTTGGCGGCAACTGGAACTACTTCAGTACATCTCCTTTTGCTCCCTGCTTTCCTTTCCTCTCCTCCTCTACATAGCTACAACACTTGAAAATGAAAACTACACTAAAACAATATCTTTTCTTAACCAAAGATAGAATATTCAATAAAAGCATGGTAAAAGAGCAAATATTGTTATTATGCATGTAATGCACCTAAATATGCCTAAATGAGCTTAAGAACAACAATAATAAGGGCAGGAATGTGTACAAAATATATAACTTCTGGACACTCTACACACCCCCAAATTTGAACTATTGCTTGTCCTCAAGCAATGCAACCTAACTAGTAAACATGCCCCTTGCACAAATATTAACAGAAACTTAGTCATTAACTTGATTTCTTAGCTCAAGGCTGTGTCACCTATTTTATGTTAGTGATAGGGAATGACATGAAATAACTTAGGATTTAATTTTCTTAGTGCCAGTGCAGTGTGTGCAGGTCTGTGTCCATGCTAAACATGCTAAGTATACTAAGTAAACAAATACTGTTAAAAATAATTAAATACGAAAAAGGATATGAGTTGTTGCCAGTGCAGCACAATTAAGCACTTCTTTCCTTTTTTTCTCTGATCATGGCCTTAAGGGCTTCAGCTCATCACAACTATTCTTCGGGTCTGAAGCTAAGATAGGAGCATACTACGAAACTTTGAACCCTTTGAATAGAGTTATCCCGCAAAGACTTTTATTCAATCTTGCTAATGTGTCCGTCACTTCAAATAAATTTAGATACTTGGACTTTAATAGCAGCGGAGTGTCCTTGCTCATGATCCTTCCTAGAGCCTGTTTCGGGCACCTCTAGGGTATTAAGCATCCTTCCTAGAGCCTATTTCGGGAACCTCTATGGTATTAAGCATCCTTCCTAGAGCCTGTTTCTGGCACCTCTAGGGTATTTCCTTGGACTTAGCTGCCCTGTGCTGCCACGGCGGCAAACCTGCATCCAATTAAGATATTTTCATTAAATAAAGCAGGCAGTGTTAAACTTAGAACTCAAGCAAAACTCAGCACTTAGCAGATAGTGTAAGAATAATTGGAAAATAAAAAAATTCTAAGTACTTTTCATGCTTCTTCCCATGATTAAGTTAAATTTTAAGTATGGTACGAATATGGAAGTCCGCTAACTATCATTGGCACAAGTTTTTAAGCTAAGACATTCTATTTCATTATGTGCTAGGGCAGAATTTACACATGCTACTATATGCAGCTAAATGTAACTAAAAGCAAAGAAAACAAAAAGGACTAACCCCCCAAACTCAAGGTTGGTATTGTCCTCAATGCCTTATACAAAATATGAAATAAAAACAGAAAAGAAAAATAAAACATAAAAAGAAAAAGAAAAAGAAAACAGAAAATTAAAACAAAATATAAAATGAAAGAAAAATTAATAAAATGTGCTATAAACTAGGGGAGTTCCCCTCCGTTTCTACTGCTGCCTCGGAGAAGGATTCTGAGGAGGCGGGGAGGACGAGGCAGCGTGTGGCGGGAGATTTGGCCACTAGGCTCTTATTATGACCACGTGGTGGCAGGATGCGACTGGGAGTGGGTCTTTTAGGTGGTGCTTCTGGTTCGGTTTCATACCCTTCACCTTGAGGCTCAATCACACTGACGGGCTGCTTTCTTTTCCTTGCTGCTTCGACCAGTTCATCGTCGGAGGAATCAGATACCTCCATGTCTAAAGAATCTGAGGCCTCGGCTTTCTCTTTGGCAGCTGCCTCCTTTGCTGCTGGGGAGGCGGCGGTAGTCTCATCCTCTTTTTCTACCTGGATCTCATCTTCTTCAAAATCAGATGAGAAGGTGAGGTTGTAGGGCTGGATGGGAGTGGGCGTGGTCCTTCTTTTGGCGCGGATATGTGGGCCTTCGCTGTTTGCGACGGCTGGAGTGGCAGCTAGTCGAGGTGTGATCTAGGTTGGTTTAGAAGCTGCTAACTTCGACGGGAAGGCTGGAAGTCTTAGGCCGGTATCGTGATATTTTTCCAGCATGTAGGCCACAAAGGCCTCTTGTACCTCCGCGGTGTATCTTGTAAATATTACTTGTTTGTGCTCAATTCTCTGGCAGCTCTCTACGAGGCTTCGAAGCAGAGGAATCATGACAGAAGAAAGGGCAACATCAATACTTACCTTCTTTGTCCACCCTTTCTTGGCGACAATGATAGTATCTTTGGGATGCGGCGGTACACAGAAATTGGCGTAGAAGCCGGTGATGAGTGAGGGGAAAACGAGGGGTGCCTTGGAGTTGGGTTTGGCTGCGTGGGCATATATTTCTTCAAGTATAACTTCTCCAACGTTGATTGGCCGCCCCTTCATTATGCCATGGATTAGGGCCAGTCGCGACCTGTTGGATGTGGAACCATGTGAAGTGGGCATTAGGCGGCACTGGACGAAGTTACTCCAAAGGATGGCTTCTGGCAGCAAGTCGCGGAGGTTGACTGAGCCATTATATTTTCTGGTGAGCCACTTGGCGTTGGGATGGCAGATTTCTCTTTTGATTTTTTGTAGCCTAATGCCATTAAACTGAAGCTCCATTTTTCGTGCGGATTCTCTTTGATTTCTATCCTGTAGAAGTTGTTTATTGTTGCCTCCGTGAGTTTGGCACCCTCTCCGCGAACGTAGACGAAAGGGTTTCCCGAGGTAGGTTTGTGGGCATAGAATTCTCTGACTAAGTTGGTGTTTATCTCCTCTGGCTGCCGTGCAAAAATATGACATCCCAATGTGTGGACTCTTTCAAATACGTTGGGCTCAAGGCCAAGATCCCCTTCTTGCCTTGTGTACTAGAATCCTATCTCTTCCCAAATATGTCGCTCAGCGAAGTGTTGCCGATAGGTTGCCGCTATGTTAGCATTCAAGAACCTCTGGAAGGTTGGCTTGGAGGATGAGGTTGTGGGTTTTGATGTTGCCATAGTTATGAGGACGGTTGTGTTTCCTAAAGAAAAGAAAGAAATTACAAGAAAATAACGCAGATGAGATCTTAAAAGCAAGGAAGACAAGAAGAATTGAGAGAAAAAGAGAGAGCAAAGTGGAAATTGAGGAGAGAATAGTTGGCCTTTTATAGCTGCTACTCTTCGTTGCCTTGGCGAGCACGCTGTCGATGGGCGACAATGATTGCGGCGCGTTTAACGGGATTCTAGCCGTTACGCAGATAGTTGTTGCCGTCAGCTATTGCAAATGTAGCTGTTACGACTAGCCGTTATGAAGCCGCTAGCCGTTATGCTAATCTGCCCATTTGGGCCTCCTTGGTCGCTGGGTTGGGCCTCTCCTTTATTATTTATCCTTCTTGGTCTTGCCTTCATTCCTAACCTGAAATAAATTAAATGCAAAAATTAAATAAAAATAACTGAAAATTAAATCTAATCCTAATGCATAAAAATAAATTAGAAATAAAAATAAAAATTAGGTTATGTTGGGAGGTGCATCTCCCAAACATAACCACTTCCTAAGGGTTTTGTGTTGGGTTTTTCGTCCAGGTATGTCCTTCCTCTCCTCATGTGGGTGTTGGCTGCCATCTCTGCCGCCCTGGCGGCTAGATGTTGGGCTTGTGTCTGGGTTGGGTTGGTGGGCTTCCATTTTATGGCAGACCTCTTTTCCTTTTTTCTCATTCTTATCGATGTCTTCTTCATATATGAACTCGAATTTAGGGTTTGCCCTGGTCATACACCAAAGACAAACAAGAGGCATAATTTTTTTTGAAAAAAAATAAATAGAAATTTAAATGCAAAAACTAAAAGTAGAAGTGCAGAAATTCAAACACGGGTTCTGTTGCGAATCCCCGACAGCGGGGCCAAAAACTTGTAGAGCGTTTGGGTATTCTCTATATATGAGAACAAGTGCACACTCCTGTCAAGTTATAGTATATAAGATATCGTCTCCCAATGGGATTAGAACAGCTTCTATGAGTGTTTTCCTGCACAAGGAAATAGTAAATTGCACAATTAAATTTCTGGATATAAAAGAAAATAAAGATAAAAACATAAGTAATTGAAGAGAGAGAGAGAGATCAGATTGATAGATAGGGCCAGGGAGTTGTAGCTCAGTAGTGTGTAGACTGCATTGTAAAGATGAAGTGTGTTTTGTGCTGCCACGATCTGCTACCTTGGCGGGTAATGGCAGATTGAGGCGGCGGCAACTTTCGTTGCCACAGTGGAACTCTGCTCTTGCAACTTTCGATGTCTCGACATGTGAGATAGAGAGAAGTCCCGGCGGTAAGTCTGGCAGATACTCCAAGTTCGGCAAAGCAATTCTAAAGTGATCCTACCTACGTCTAGGCTAGGATTCTGTCACTGCGTGATGTAGGCAATACCTAGCAATCTCAGCGTAAACCTAACACAGGCAGTCAACGTTTGGTTGCTCCTTTTAGCCGTTGAAATTCTAACTTATGTCTAAGCCGAATTAGTCAACACCTCGTCATGATGAGGCCATTCTTAATTCTTTCGTGAGTTTGACACTCTCGTGCCCGACAAATGGATTTCCTCAACTAGACTTTTGGAACTAATTGAAGAAGTGAAGCTTATGAATTAAGCAAACTAAGAGTATTTCATTGCAAAATCAACTTAAACTATTACAACCGTTTCTCACAACTACTTTACAAACAAAAACCTTAAACCCTAAGAGAGAATTAGAACGTAATCTCTGCTATATGATATGCATCTATACCCTTAAGAGCATGGGTATATATAGGGCTTGGCCTAAGTTGAGTCCTCCTTGGAGTAGAGGTCCTTAAAGTAACTTTACATTAAATGTTGACTCCTTTTTAACTTGAATGTAGACTATTTGGACGTTGCCTTCTCCAACAAGTAAAGGTAAGTCCTCATACTTATCAATCTTTAATAAGCTCTTCAGGCCGCTACAGGCTTCATAAAATTGCAAGACTGGGCTCATTAGACTCAGGGAATTGTCCTCTTTCAATCGCAACCCATCTTGACTAAGTCAGTTTAACTTCTGCCTGGGCGGCATTCAGCGACAATGCTGCGGCGGTGGCGTCCTTAGCGGCAACTGGGACTGCTTCAGTACAGCTCCTTTTGCTCTGTGCTTTCCTGTCCTCTCCTCCTCTACATAGCTACAACACTTGAAAATGAAAATTACACTAAAACAATATCTTTTCTTAACCAAAGATAGAATATTCAATAAAAGCATGGTAAAAGAGCAAATATTGTTATTATGCATGTACTACACCTAAATATGCCTAAATGAGCTTAAGAACATCAATAATAAGGGCAGAAATGTGTACAAAATATAAAACTTGTGGATACTCTAAAGCCGCCACGGCGGGCTGTAGGGAACTTGTAGCCATTATTTGCAATTTTGTTCATAAACTATAGTGCTTCCTCGGGTGGTCTGTTCAGGATGATTCCATTGGTTGAATCGTCGAGCATCATTCTTGTTGGTTGATTGACTCCATTGTAGAACATAGACACTTGAGTCTAGGATGCGAAACCTTGAAGCGGGCAGTTGTTCAACATCAATTGGTATCTCTCTCAATCTTCATACATTGGTTCGTCGTCTCCTTGGCGAAAGGCAGTGATCTCGTTTCTTAATCTGTCGGTCACATTCGAAAGGCTGAAACGTTCTAAGAAGTCCTTGCACAACTTCGTCCAAGTTTTGAATGATCCTGTCGGTTGGTTGTTCAGCCACTGTTTTGTCCTATCCCTTAGTGAATAGGGTAAAAGTCTCAGCTTAAGCACATCCTGATGAACTACGTGTATCTCAAAAGCTCTGCAAATGTCTAGGAATCCTCTCAAGTGTTGCCTCGCATTTTTCGTGGCAGTTCCTCCAAATTGCCCAATGTGTTTATCATGTTGAACATCACTGGTTTCAGCTCAAAGTGATCTGCTTCAATTTCAGGTTCTGCCATAGTTGGATCAAATCCTCTGAAGTCGTGCTCCAAGTAGTCCCTGGTGGTGCGTACATATTGTGGATGCCTGGGCGGAATTGGTGGCTGCTACCTAGGTGGCGGATCTTGCAGCCCATACATGCCGTTTCGAGCATTGTTGGCATAGTTGTCGTCTTGGTCGTTAACCATGGTTGCCTCTGCTTTTCTTTTTTCTTTAGCTTCTTCGAGGGCTTCTCTTGCTTCTTTCTTTAGTTTTCTTGATCTTCATTCGGTCTCGTCTATGTAAATGATTTCGGCCGATGGGTTGGCTCCAGTCATGCACTAGACAAGAAAACTGTAAAATTCTTTTTTTCGAATAAAAAGGAAAAATAAAAACTAAAATTAAATGCAATAAATTAAAAGTGCAGAAAAATAAAGACGAATTTATTGTTGTCAATTCCCGGCAACGGCGCCAAAAACTTGTAGAGCGTTGGGGTGTTCTCTAAATATGAGCGCAAGTACACACTCTTGTCAAGTTGTAATATAAAAGATATCATCTTCCACGAGGATTGGACAGCTAATTCGAATCTCAATTCCTGCATAGAAAATATTAAATTGCACAAGTAAATTTCAGTTTGTAAAATATTCTAAAGATAAAGAAACAGAAGTAATTAAGAGAAGAGATCAGATTGATAGAATGGGTCAGGTTATGCTGCTCCGTAATGTGAAACTACATTGAATAGGTTAAGTTGTATTACGCTGCTAGACTTTACTACCTCGGCGGAAGATGGCAGATTGGCGCTTTGACAACTTTCGTTGCTTCGACAGTGGAACGGACGATTGGCTCGGCGGCAAACTCGGCAGACCTTCAAGGCTCGACAGAACGCTTCAAGAATGATTCAGCTTATGTCTAAGTCAGAATGTTGTTGATGCTCGCTGCAGATAATACCCGTCGGCATGAATCTTGCAATGAACAACAACCTTTGGTTCGTCCTCTTTTTGCGGCCTTAAACCCTAACCTATGTCTAGGCTGGATTGATCAACACTTGGTATTGATGAGATCGTACTTACTTCTTTCGATGCCAAACAAATGGATTGCTCCCAATCGATCTTTCGAACTCAATTGAAAACAATGAAGAACATGAAATAAGCAAACCTTGAATTTATTGCAAAAAAAAAACTTAAACCTAAATAACCGTTCTTACAACTACTTTACAACATAACCCAAACCCTAGAGAATTTAGAACATAGTGGCGGCAAGAAAGCACAAGAGAAACCTAAGCTATTCAGACTATGAGTTGTTTAGAATACAAAATATGATCGGGTATCTATAGGGCATGTCCTAGGTTAAGTCCTCCTTGGAGTAGAAGTCTTCTTCATGATAAAGTAGCTTTTGCATTGAATGCATCCTTTAAATTCTGACTTCTTTGACTTGAAATTGGACTCCTTGTTTCGCAAGTAAGCTTAGGCCGCCTTAGACATTTTCACCTTTGGTGGCTCAGTCCGCTGTTTTCCGGCATCAGTAAATTGCGTGGATGGGCTCATTGGACTCAGAAAATTATGCTCTTCCAATCGCACTCCAATTCACCAATTCCTCAAGTTGCTGCCCTGGGCGGCAGATATGGCGGCGGCAGCTACTCGGCAGCATCTCTCTTTGTGTTGAATTGCTTCAGTATAGCTCCTTGGCTCGCTGCCTCAGCATCAGCTCCTCAGCTTTCTCCTCCTTCTGATAGCTTCTAGCATCTGAAACTAAAACAATATCTTTTCTCACCAAATTAAAGATATTCAACAAAAACAAGGCAAATCAAAGAATACTGTAAATAATGCATGCATGCACCTAAATATGCCTAAAATGTACTTAAGAATAGCAATAATATGAGATGGAATGCATACAAAATATATGACTTATAAGCACTTTACAACCGGTCCATTCTCTCACTCTAATTTCTCAATTTATTTTAGTTGCTCTAGTTTTAGTTTTAATTAAATCCAAACAACTTTTAATACTTGCGTTTTTATTTTTATTTGTGCAGAAAGGTAAATTCCGAAGGTTGTCACAATCCCTGTGGAGACGATATCTTAAATACATTAACTTGGCACCGTGTATACTTGCACTCAATTTGCGCATCACTTTTGCACGCAACACAGGGAATTAGAAGACTTTGAAGAGGAAATCAAGGAGTTTGAGAAAAGAATCTATTGATTCTGATTCAAGCATTGCTCCGTCTAAATCTATACCCCCACTTTCCATTTTGCAGGTACCGGATATTAAATCGAAACCACCACCGGATCATTTTAAATGCTTATCTTTTAGCAAAGGAGATACTTTGTCGACGATTAATTTAAACAAGCTTTCAAAGTTGAGAAAGATCCAAAGAAATGTCTTCGTTAATACTCGAACATACAAGAAAAAAATGAAAGAACTCCATAATCACATAATTCATCTTAAGAAAATTCTCCGTTGGATAAAGAGCATGAACTGAAAGAAGTAATTGTCGCAGTGCCTTTAGTCTGAACCATGTCCTTGAGCTAACGACGTTAAATAAAGCGCTAAATAGGAGGCAACTCGTTTTTACTTTATTTTGCCTTATTTTCGCTGAATTTTTCTTTTCTTTATTTTATTATTCTGTTTTATTTATTTTATTTTTTCTCTAAGTCTTCTGAAATCTATTTTTGCTGTTTGGAATGTCGAAATGTGCAGGTTTCGTTGAGCACATTGAAGAAAATACAAGTTTGGTGCACAATAGCACACCTACTTTACAATTCAGTGTTTTATAGCTAGCCCCAACCCTCTCCAATTTCAAAATTGCATAACCTAAACTCCCTATCCCATTCTGTCAAATATTGACCCAGTCCCCTTTATTTTTCAAGATTCTGTGGGCCCCAAGGATGATGAGTTATCATCTTCTTTTATTTTACTCTTTCACCAACGCGACCTTTTAAACCTAAAAAAACCCTTTATCCTTTTAAAATTTTCCAAATCCTCTTTTCCAAGTAAAATTCTTTTCCCTTCATACATTCCCCACGTGATTAAAACAAAACAAAAACCTAACCCCAACTCATTTCCCTAATCCATCTGCCGCATTATTCACTTTTTCCCCTCTCTACAATTTTAAACCTTCCCCACTTTTGTTTCACCCAACTGTACAAGATCGATAACCAACCAAAATTCACCCCTCGACCGCCATAAACCCACTGTTCACCGCCGTAACTGAGCACCGATCTCCTCTCTTCACTTTCAGATTGACGCCCAAGTTTTTCAGCTGACTGACGTAGAGCCATGGTTGCCGGCAACAGTCACGCGACCCCCCTGAACCAAACCAATGCCACTGCCGAAACATATTTTTCTGCATTACCGAACCCACCATAGTGGCATGACCAAGCAGTCAAGAGAACTTGTACCTTCATTCGTTCGCACCATCGCGACCATCGTTATAACGGGGAGTATCTATATTTTTTCTCTTGTGCTTTCATTTACATATTGGGGCTATATGATTTAAGTGAGGGGGAGTAGAATTTTTGTCAAATTCCTTTGCTTATTCGATTGGTTGCCTTCGTGTTCTCTTGATTACACTTTATTGGAGTCTCTTGCTGCATATTCCTTACTTGTATAATAGATTATGACTTGATCTATAACTTGATATCTTATTTGTATTGGACTTTAGGATGCATAATAGATTATGACTTGACTAGTAATTTCAAATAAATCCTTTATGACATTCCTTAATTTGTTAATTGACATGTTACTTACCTTGGTACAATTTGAACACTTCATGTGAGTTTTGAGTTTTGAGCCTAATGAGCATATATTTCATTCTTGCTCTTTATTTCATTGAGTGTGTCAAATTAATTCTTTGCATTCTAGAACTTGTAGTGTAATGCTTGTCAAGACTACATTATTGAATGTGATGTTTTAGTGTGCTATAGGCATTAGGATTAAACCTTTTTTTCTCTTCCCAAAAATGACCTACCTTTTGTTTATTTACCCATTAGATAGCCAATTTTGAGCCGTATCCTTTTCTTTGATTTACCACATTTTTAATCCGAACCAGTTTTGTTTTGTTTTTTACTCTTTTTGTCACCCTTTTCAGGACAAAGTTAAAGTATTCCAAAAAATCAGATTTGAATTGGCTTGAACAGTGCAGGAAAAAAAACATTGTGCAGAAAAATACAGTGTGCATGAAAAAAAGTACAGTGTAGAACAGTTCAAATAAACTATTCAAATAGTGAAAAAAAAAGAGTTCGAACAGAGAAAAAAAGAAAGAGTGGATAAAGCATTGATTTTGATCTCTTTTTTCCTTTCTTTCATTGTTGCTCTCCTTGATAAAATCTTTGGAATAATTTTTCTTTGTCTTGAATTTGTAAACCCGTTCTTTGACCTTTTATCCTACCCGAACCTTACCCCATTACAACCTTTTAAAAGACCTCTTGATTTTTGCATCATGTTCATACTTAGTAGTGGAGATAGGATTTAGTTACAAGCCTATGGTAATGCTTTAATTAATTTTGGTTTGAGCGATTAATTTTACCCTAAACACTTTGAGCGAAATGAGTCAAACCTTGTGAGTGTACTAGGGTTTGTTTCATTGATATTGATAGGTTATTAGAATGTCTAACTTTTGCTAAATTGTTTCTAGTCTTGCCATTTTCCAATTTTTTTCTTAATTTCATACATGTTTAGATGCTAATTCATACCGAAATTTTAGGGACTTCGTGAAATTAAGGATAAGGACTCGAACTCTGACATGTTAGTTGAGAGATACTTGAGGACAAGCATCGAATAAGTGAGGGGGAATTTGATGAGTTTCTAAATTGATCACTTTTTCATATTTAATTATGCCTCTAATGGTTTGATTATGGTGCTGATTTGGATTTTTTTGTGTCTTTTTCTGTGCAGGACATTAATTCCAGAAACTGGAGTCAAGGTTGGATTAGTGGGCATGAAAGAGCTGACTGGACGACACGTCAGCAGATTCTAGAAGATGACGTCATCAGCGTCGGATAAGTCGAGATTTAAATTTAAATTTGGGATTTATCTTTTGTATTTAATTTAAATATTTTAGAATTTATCTTTTATCACTTTAGGTTATTTTAGGGTTTTTAAAATACTATAAATACCCCTTTGGGGTGAACTCGAGAATCATCTCTTATTCTTAGTTTGTTTTACTTTGAAGTTTATAAAATCTCCTTTTTCTTTACTCTCTTTATTTTCTTTTAGTTTTTTATTTATTTTTAAAAAGATGTTAAGTATGATTTCTTCTATAATCATGCTTAGTTAAATTTTCTATTAGCCAATGGCTTAAAGTGAAGCTTCAATTCACTTCGTGAGAATTAAAAAGGTACTTGATAAACTTTGTTTTACATTCTCAATTTTTCTAAAAATTTAGATCGACAATCGACCTTTCTATTAAAATCTTTTCACTTTCTTTTCAAAAAAGCTAGCGTTGATTTGATTGTTAATGGGATTTATAGTGGGAGGAAGAATCGACGATTGTTGTGGTTTCAACTTCCTATGAACACCATTAGCGACGGATTCGCTAAGAGAAAATTGAGATCGGAACATAAACTGAGTCAGGTTTTTCCAAAACTTTAAAAGTGTTTTATTTTAATGACGATAGACGTGGTTAGTCTAACCAAAAAATTGGAATTTAAAAATTGATTTTAGATTATCGGTTTACCGGAGAGAAAAACAAGTTACAAGGGTTGGGCCTTGTAGACTGTAACCGACATGTAATCTGAGTTGAAAAATTCTTTTTCGATGATCATATGAATTGAAGCGGAACAAAAGCATGAGGTTAATTATTTTAATTGGTTTATTTTCACCTTTATTATTTTTTACTCCTTTTCTCTAGTTATCTTAATCAACCCCCTTATTCACTAAATTACCTTGCAACCGTCATAATCAAACCAATCGTATATCAAAAACTCCTTAGTCCATGCGGATCGACCCTTACTTCTCTATTACTGTGTTATTTCTATATTTATTTGAGATTAAGGATAAATATTTGATAGTTATGACGCTTGTCATCGGTGTATTGAAGTTTTTTCCCCAAAAAACTGTTTTAATTTTTTTACTGACAAGTGTTGGGTGCATTAGCAAGGGATATTGTATTCTCAAAGAGAGAACGTGAGTCCAAATCTTAGAGACAACATTGTTAGTACTGGCATATTTGTACCTTCAACATAAACCGTATGACAGACATACATATTAACAAAAAAAATATTTTAATTTTTGAAATGGTAAAAATGCATGATTGTCAAAATCAAATTGAACCGACTAGGCCCGTAACGAACCGAACGAACACGAACGAGGATATGTTCATGTTTCTTTGTTTAATTTTAACCGAACAAATGAACGAACACGAACAACTAAACGAACACAATTTCTTGTCCGTGCTCGTTTGTCAAAATAATAAACAGACACAAACGAACGTGAATGAACATTGAATATTGTTTAATTTTTTTCTTAAGAAATCTGAAGTCTCATATGTTGAGCATTTGTTTAAATTTTTCTTTTTATTTCATATTCTTAATATATGTTTTTAAAATTTTTAAATATAATACTTTTTGTTAATTGTTATGAAAAATAATAAATATGAATAGAAATGTGTGAATAAATTTAAACGAACATAAACGAATGAATTACCGAACGTTCATGTTCGTTCATTTAATTAAACGAACATAAAATCTTGTTCATATTCGTTCATTTAATAAAAAATGAACATAAACAAACTTTCCACCGAACAGTTTAGTTCGCTTACAGGCCTAGAACCAACAGATTGAATCGAGAACATGTTTAGTGAAATTAGCAATCATAGGAACAATTGCAAACTATTAAAAATTCGGATACGAAAGTAAAAGAACCAATGATTCAACCGGTCGAACCAAATTTTGAAATTATTGATATTACTTTTAGGATTTTATTTTCTAAATTTTTTATTGAATTGTTTTTGGGTTAACATGTATTTTGATACCTGAATTTAATTTTGATGTTCAATTTTAACCAAAATGTCAAATTTATATACCAATTTGAACAAAAATGTCAATTTATATTTAATTGTACCAATAAATAAGATATCAAATTGAATATTAAAGTTAACTTCAGATGTCAATATATATTTTCTGTTATTTTGAATCAGAAGAACCGAAAACCAATTTAACTAGTTCGACCTTTGATTTGATTTTTACAACATTTTTTTGAAAGGGTGAAGTCAAATTTATTATTTAAAAGCGAGAAGTCAATTTGAGATTTTTCTTCTTCTAAGTTTAGGCACTAATTCGGGACTTATTTTCAAGTTGAGGTACGGATTTGAGATAAAAAAAGGTTCAAGTGTAATTTTGACAAAAGTTACCAAGTTCAGTTACAATTTGTATAATAAGCCCTATAACTATTTTATATAAAAATAATGATTTATAACAAATTGTTATTAGGGTTGAGCGACAAAAATCGAAAATCTACCTGAATTGTAGTGTTTTGACAGTTATAGTTCACAAGTTTGAAAACCATAGTTATCCGAACTAAACAAAATTTAATTTATAATTAATTTTTAAGGTAAAGTTCACAAATGATCACTGAACTTTGTTAAAAAAATAGGGTAAACTACTTCACTGACCACTATATTATTGGAAAAGTCGCGATTTGACCACGTTACTTTTTTTCGAAGCAATTAAACCACCAAACTATTTAAATGGTATCAATGTGACCACTAGCCGTTAGAGGTTAACGGCAGGGTGACGTGGTCAGTTAAGAAAAAAAGGTATAATTGCATATTTAATCCCTACTATTTATACATTTTATCAATTTAGTCCTAATTTAATTTAATAAAATAAATTAATTATTTAATTAGATGGTGACATGTGTCACCACCTTATTGGAAGACTTTAATCATTTTTATTTAATTTAATTAATTAATTTTCCCTCCAATCAGATTGTGACACGTGTCACTTGATTGGAAGAAGAAAATAAATAAAAGAAGCATCCTGCTCATTGTGGGATTTAAACCAAAGTCACCTTATATAGAGACACACATGCTTACCACTAAGACAAGTGGATCTTTATGCTGCATGGTACAAAACATAATATATATATCTTGATTTCCAATCCCACTTCGTCTTCAATCTTCATCTTCTACCTTAAAACTTCCCTCTTTGTATATTAATTAATTGCAATTTGACTTTGCTCTTCTTCAACCTATATAACCTCCGCTTTCCATCCCCTTTCCTCACTTTTCTTCAATTTCCAGCATTTACCCTTTTTAATTGCTATTTCTTTTTTTTTTCAATTTTCCTACAACAATGAGTGCCGGCGAAAGTAGTGGCGCCGATGAAAAGAAATACAAGGGAGTGCGTCGTCGTAGATGGGGAAAATGGGTGTCGGAAATCCGAGTTCCCGGCACCGAAGAGAGACTCTGGTTAGGCTCGTATTCAACTCCAGAAGCCGCCGCCGTCGCCCACCACATTGCTTTCTATTGTCTCCGCCGACCGTCTTCCCTAACTGCTCTGAACTTCCCTTCGATATTACCTCCGTGTGTCAATTCAGACATGTCGCCCAAGTCCGTACAGAAAGCGGCGTCGGATGCTGGGATGGCAGTGGACGCCCAGATGATCATCAGCAACAGCTCCGTCAACAATGAAATCAAAGCAAATGGGAACGACGACAATGGCGGCTCCTGGGAAATCAAAGCCAAGTGGGATTGGAAAACTAAGACATATATTATGTTTTTGTACCATGAATCATAAAGATCCACTTGGGTTAGTGGTAAGCATGCGTGTCTCTATCTAAGGTGACTCTAGTTCGAATCCCACAAGGAGCTTTTATTTATTTTCTTCTTCCATTCAAGTGACACGTGTCACAATCTGATTGGAGGGTGGAAATTAATTAATTAAATTAAATAAAAATATTAAAGTCTTCCAATAAGGTGGTGACACATGTCACCATCTAATTAAATAATTAGTTTATTTTATTAAATTAAATTAAGACAAATTGATAGAATGTATAAATAGCAGGGATCAAATATGCAATTATACCATTTTTTTTAAACTGGCCACGTCACCCTGCTGTTAACCTCTAACGGCTAGTGGTCACATTGATACCATTTAAATAGTTTGGTGGTTTAAGTGATTCGTAAAAAAGTAATGTGGTCAAATCGCGACTTTTCCAATAGTATGGTGGTCAATGAAGTAGTTTACCCAAAAAATAAAACGACAATCAAACTTTCAAATGTTATAAAATGACAATTAAAATATATGTTTTATAACAAAATGATAATTCGGCCGTTATGTACTATTATACAAAATTTTACCATTTTGTTAAGTACTTAAAGTTTATAAAAAAAAAATTGCTATTATACAAAATTTTATAACAACTGTGTTAAGTACTTAACGGTCGAGTTACCATTTTGTTACAAAACATAAAATTTGATTGGCATTTTGTAACATTTAAATGTTTGGTTACCGTTTTATTTTTTTAACAAAGTTCAGTGACTATTTGTAAACTTTACCCTAATTTTTATTATTTTGTACCTAAAATAGTGGAACTTTACCAAATAATATTTAAAAATTATAAAATAAAATTATTTTTTCAAAATAAAATACAAAATTTCAAAATCAAAAGTCAATTTTTTTGAATAGTCTAAAGGTGATTACAATGTAGTATCAGTTCATACATATTATTAACCATTTGACAATGTGCATATATTTTATAGACAAATCAATTTAAACTCGTGTCTCTTAAAATAAATATCATCCGCTTTTCCATGGAATGCTTGTTGGGTTCAAAAATCAAAATTAATCGAATACAAATTTCGATAAACTGTACAAAAATTCACCGTACCAAACCAAAACCGTATAACTCCTGGATATTATATTATCTTTTGTAAATAAGTTAAGTCATTGATGTGAATGGTGAAATTAGGTAGGTTGACATTATACGATGACTTAAGCAGATTTTGAGGAAATTCTTCCCTCAATTTCCATTCCTTTGGAAACAAAATCAAAAATCATTAATTTAGGATCTAAATGCTTACACACTTGCCTAAAGAAAACTACAAAGAAATTATTATTATTATTATTATTATTATTATTATTATTATTTCAAAATATCGCCTATAAACAGTCTTACTCAAGCTAAACATTCTTCATCTCACATATTATTTTCTGAAAACCACTTGGTAAAAAGAAAACATGAAAACTCTTTCATTTTCTGCCATTTTTCTCATTGTTGTCTTCATTATTTCTGGTGATTTTTCCTTTTTATTTTTTCAACTTTGAATATAATTTGACATTTATGTATAAATTCTGAAGCAACCCTTAATTTTTTTTTTCTGTGGTAATTTTTTAATTACTTTTTGCTGTAGGAAATGAGTCAATGGTGGCAAATGCAAAAGGCCTCTGCATCGTGTCAGGGTACCTCGGAGGCTGCAAAATAAAGGAATGTTGCAATTACTGCAAGGACAACTTTGGGAAAGATGCTAGTTGCTTTTGCGACGCAGTCAGCACTCCAAACGACATTTGCATGTGTTCTCACCCGTGTTAATAAAAAATAACACATTTTCCATGTGTTTTTCAGTCTTCTATTTCTGTGTTTGTGTCTGGTTTTTTTATAAATAAATTGATGTTCGCAGTACTAATTCCTGCGGTGGCTTATTTATTTGGTTCATACTTAATTAATGGCTCGTTGCTTTCCATGGAAATTGACTGAGGAAATTCAGCCACTAGATGAACAAAAATTTTGTCCCTTTTTTTTTTGAATTAAAAGAGACACCTATACATTAGGTGTGAACAAAAACAACATCAGGTGCATCATAATGAAGAAAAGAAAGAATGTCCGCCGGTGGGGAGTGCAAATGCAGCAAGTCCAGTGTAGTCGGATCGGTGGTTTTCGCAAGCATGTCGGCAACAGGATTCGTTGAACGAGGAACCCAGATAAAATCGGTAACCCAGCCATTTTGGCGAAGCTTGGCAATGGCGCGAACTAAAGGAAGGGGACTGCTATTGATGTGCATAGCGTTCAACATCTTAACCACCTCAGCACAATCAGATTGAATTTGTAAAATCTCGACCCCTTGTTCCAAGCGAACTGTAAACCAACGAGAATAGCCCATAACTCAGCCCTGTAGAGGCTTGCATTTTCCAATAGCTCTCTGGAAACCCAAAATCCACTACCCAAAGTGATCATGCAGCAAACCTCCGACTGCTCCGTTGTTGGTACTCTTGGAGACCGCACCAATTTTGTCCCTTTTTTATTTCACTTTTTGTGTTTCAATATTAGAAAGAAAATTAAGTTTTAATTTCTAACCCTAAACTTTAAAAAGTATACAATACCATTAATTTTTTAAATATTAACTCTAACCCTAATTTTAAACCCTAAACTTTTTTTTATTGTGGGAGCACAAATAAAAATACAAAAAAGGACAAAAAAAATTCTAGATTATGTAATGGCACGATTCTAGACTACATCGCTGCACTTCCCTAATTAGGAAAAAAGTCCAATTGGTCTCTTTTTTGTTAATGTTTACAAAACTATTAACGGAGTAGCATGCAAGATTAAATTTGTTGATTACTTTTTTTCTTCGCTACTTAACTGTCCAGTTTGATAGAGGTAAAGAAATTTAATTGGTAAATTTATATGGATGATGAAGGACATGTTCATGGGAAGATTTTGATTTTTTGTTCTTTTTATGCCCTTTAGATTCTCATGTTCTACTTTTTTTTTTGTATAAGATTTTTTTATTAACATAGTCATCAATTTTCTCTTCATGTTTTGACGTGTACTTTATAAATGGATCTATGTCGAACCAAAAATATTCTAAAATCCCTTACCCATATTCATTCCAAAAAAGATTCAAACTAACACTAATAATCTATTGGGTAAAATACACTAGAAGTCCTTAGTAATAAACATGTCACTCTTCTTCTAAAACATGTCACTTTTATTCTAAAAGTAACAATTCAGTCATTTAATTATAGGTTTAGAAACAAATAAATATCTCAGTTAAAATTTTGTGACAAACAAGGGATTCTATCATTAATATTGAAACAAGTGAACGGTATAATAACAATTTTAGTCCCCAAAACTTATACATTATATTAATTGGGTCCTAATTAAAATAATTCACTAAACTTAACCCTTCATATTAAATATTTTTGGCACTGCACCATTCTGACACACCCTTCGACCACTTACCACACTCCATGTTATTGTCCATTAGTTCGATAATCGACATATGCGATAGCTCAAAAAACACAATCACTTCACTACTAGACAATTAAAAGACTAATAGAATAGACGCATTATGACCTTTACGTCGCCTTCTAGTAGACACAATCCATTCACTAATGAAAATTTTAAATATGAATGATTAAGTTTATTGAATTATTTCGAATTATGGCCAAATTAATAGAATGAATAAGTTTCAAGAACTAAAATTACTATTATACCAAGCTCAATTTTAATGATAGAGTGACTTGTTTGCCACAAAATTTATATACGTTTATGTTCTAATTTATATACATTAAATATAAATGTTAGTAGATTTGAATAAAATATTTGGCCTAGCATAGTTGGTTCTTGCGCTGGCCCCTCAAGCTGTTGTGCTTGCCTGCTTGGGTTTGAATCCCAGCGACTGCTCCTTAAGTGACTTCCAGGATGCTGTCTTGTCCACGATAGAGAGAAAGAAGAAGGATTGTGCAAAGAGAAGGGATCAAATCTTTCCTTTGAATTCAATCATCTTTTTGTAAACTGTTTTTTCTTACAACTTTTCTGGAGTCTCTTTGCCTTGTTTTGGCTCAATGCAACATAGAATAATGGAGTTCAAATTTGGATGGATGGTGGGAAAGCCATGGAGTGTTTTGGAGAAAGATGCGACCATTGAATATAAATGATGTTAATTGGTTCCCACCGAATCCTGGTTGTGTCAAGTTTCATTGTCGATGTAACATACAAGGATGAACCTGTCGGGTGCGGTGGTGCCTTGAGAACTGATTTATGTTTTCCAGTCCTATGGATAGTTTTGAGGTAGTTTATGCAGAACTAGTTGTAGTTAAGAATGTGCTGGAAGTTTTTGTGGAAGTTATATGGCCTGGGAAAGCAATGTTGGTTGTTGAAATAGACCCTAAACTTTAACCTTAATTTCATAAATATTAACTTTAACCTTAATTTCGTAAATATTAACTTTAACCTTAATTTTAAACCCTAAACTTATTTTATATTGTGGGACCCAAGCTAAATTACAACTTGGCCATGGTGATCTCGAAGCTAAATTACAACTTGGCCATGGTGATCTCGAATATCAACTAATCATACAAGTTTCTGAAATCTTGGGATGACAGCAATTGAAGCGATCCATTAAATTAGTTGAGTATCCAAATCCGAACAAGCGGAAGTAGGAAAAAAAGTACCCAATTTATTTTATTAATAACTTAGCAATGTATTCAAAAAGTGTGCGAGTACCTAACATCTAAATCATCAAATAATCGTGAACTAAAAAAAATCACAAAATATATCTATTCGAAAATAAAAACCCTAATGTTTTTCAGCATCAGTCGGCATCGGAAAGCGGCACAATGGGTAGAGATGACCGGTACTCAGCCACCTCTCGATACAATCTCCATGGAAGAGATGAGAACATGGCATGCTAGTGACAACCTCCGTTTCAGGCTGTACTAACTTCTCTATGCAAATCATGCACTCAACATTGTCGCTCTCGCTGTCGCCATAACCTTGAACAAGCTTCACTTTCTTCAAAGCTTGGATCAATTCTTTCGAGCTTCACTTTCTTCAAAGCTTGGATCAATTCTTTCGTTGCAGGAGCTAGCTTCGGATCTTCTCGTATCGAGAACTCCATCGCCATTGCCGCTAACTCATCATCATAGTATTCCCACCTCACAATCTTTTTAACTTGAAATATTATTTTTATCACCCCGTCAAATCTCTTATTATTGCCATAGTTCTTCTTCTTCTTCTTCTTCTTTTACTCCTTCTCTATTTTTATAATCGAGTTCCAATCGGAGAAAGCTTGATCCAATATCCTTCTCTAAATGTTACCAGATTTTGACATTATAAACATTATTTTTAGTAAATTTGTTAATTTTTTAGTTTAATTATTTTTGAGTTAATATATATTTTGTTACATGAATTTAATTTTAAGGTGCAATTTGGTACTTGAACTTGGTTCTTTTGTCTAAATTAGTTAAAAATTGTACGTTTCAATTTTAACCATAATGTCAAGTTTAAGTACTAATTTAAACAAAATATTAGATTCAAATATTTATTTGACAATAAAACATTATCAAATTAAACACTAAAAGATAATGAAATATATTTACCCTTATTTTTTAACAAGAAAAATAAAAATCCATTGATGCAACTAATTCGATCCTCGATATGATTTGTACCAAACTAGTTAAATGTGCAACTCAAACAAGCCTGATAAGCATGAGCTTGGATAAAAAATTTAAAGGCAATCAAGAGTGTAAAAAAAAATCTTTGAACTTTTAAAATAAAATTAATTAAAATTTTAATTTTTTTGCACTCAATTAAACATTTGAACCAAGAAATTGAATCAATTAAGTTTTTGAATCAATTAAACTCGTTGACCAATTTTGATTCTTAAATCTTCACAGTTTTTTAGGCATGTTAGTGCAATGCATCGTGACACAGTATTTCCACTTGACATATTCAATTTTTTTATTTTATTTTAAAAATTCTTTAAAAGTTCTAAAGATCCTAAGAAACTTATACTAAAATTTATTTTTTTTAAAAATATGTAAATGCAACATGATAGAACTGTAGTGTATCACGTGTCAGTAATATCTAAAGAAAAAATTATCAAGATTTAATGGTCTAAATTGGTCAAAGAGCTTAATTGATTCAATTCTTGGTTCAAGGTATTAATTGGGTGAATTTTTTTAAAGACTTAAAAATTTTTTTTTTAAAGTTCAAGAGCTTCTTACACCCTAAAGCTAAATTTAAAATATTTTTTAGGCTTGGCCCGACCCATAAACAACTTAATCCAATTGATTTATAACAAATAAAACTATTGAAATCAAATTTCAATGTTTATAACATGTTTTTCTATTCTAGCCTAGATTAAGACTTTCTTTTAAAAATAGCTTAATTTTGAGCCTATAAACGGTCTCAGTGGAAAAACGGATAATATTTATCTTAAGAGACCTGGGTTCAAAATGTTTTGTGATCTCCAAAATGTGTACATTGTCAAAAAATTAAAAATATCTATGAGCAGATACTATTTTATAATCACCTCAAAATTATTAAAAAAACTCAATTTTAGCATTGCACTTAAGTTTCTTGGTAGTATATGGTTTCCCGGTTAATAAGTGTAACATCATGTTATTAGACATGTTTTTTTCCTCAATAAAACAATTAATTATTAAAAACAGCCAGAAAGACTAAATCCAAGCTACAATTTTTTTGCTAAGCAATGTATTTTATTTAATTAAGTTTTGTGCCAAAATTAGGTGCCTCATTAAAAATCTCTCTAATCCTACCGGAAGAAAAGAGTACAATCCAACATGACTTACATGTCTCCATCTTACAAACTGAATTACAACATAAGTCCTTCCAATCAAGTTCATTTTACCATTAATCCGTTCCTTGCTCGTGGGACAAACTCGAACGACACACATGATATTTTCTTTGCTAAGCTGTCAATGTCTTCAAAATAGTTCCACCAACGCCATGGTCTAAGGAGAGAGTTCGCAATCCAATTCAAAACCACTTGTGAATCTGATTCCACAATCAAGCTTTCCTTACCTATCCATCCCGCTTGTGAAAACACGATGAGAGCAGTCCGAATCGCCATTAGTTCTGCAAAATCAGGTCTAAGGTTTTTGACAGGACCGGAGAACAAGGCTCTCATATCGCCTGCATAAGATCTCAACACGCCTCCACATCCTGATGTGTTCGTGTAGAATGATCCATCCACGTTGAATTTAACCGACCCAAAATTTGGAGGAATCCATTCAGTATTAGCTTCTTTTGATTTTAATTCAAGGAAGAAAACTGGATTTTTCCATAAATTCGCATCTTCTAGAATTTGGAGGAACTTTCATCTTCCAAATCAAGTCAAAATTGAAATCTGGCTCTTCTATATCTGCATTCACCAATAGTTTAGTAAGTTTTCAGATCGAGAAATCTCCTTCATTGACATGAACCCAAATAATTTTGTCCAGGACCTCTCTATTAGCCCTTTGGCCCATCAATCTTTCTCTAAACTGTGACAAGACTTCTATTTCTCTATTAAGAAGAGGTTTAGAGAACAAATACATGAGCTCCAGGTCATGGAAATCTCTATATTTCAGTAGTGTAGCTACAGTGACTCCCTTATCCAAAGCTAATATGTATAGCCTTGGAAAAGAAACAGGTAATGGGGTCTCTCCACACCAGCAATCTTCCTAGAATAAGATTGTTTCTCCATTCCCTAGCCTCCATCGAATCTCTTTAGGTGAAATCCATCTGCTCACCTTTTCATCAGACAAATTGTTCACAATTCCTTTCCATGCAATAGAGGCTTTGCTTGAACTTCTGCATTTGAAATCCACCAGTCTTATATTCTCCATATTTAGAATTAATGATCTTTCTCCATAATCCAAGCTACGATTTTTCTTTACAATGCGTATGTTTGTTTTACGGACCATGATCGAAGTGTGAGATCATATTCAGTGACGGAGCTACATGTATGATTAGATAGGCCCAGACCCACCTTGAATTTTTTTGGGTTTTTACATTTGACTTTAGTTTTCTTTATATGAATTAATATTTTAATTTTTTGATTTATGTCCACCTTGAAATTTTGAGATTTTTATGACTTGTATCCACCTTAAAATATATTTTGACTTGTGTTTACCTTCAAAAAGATTTATGAATACGCCATTGGTTGTCCCTCCCAACAATGTCGGCTCTAATGTTTGAACTCGCATTGTCTTATTGGGAGTGTAATATACCTTTGTCAAGCTATGTATAAATTTAGTTTTGTATTAACATTATAAATTAATAACGTAAATAACCGATAAAAAAGATAAAAAAATTAATTTACCAAAAACTTTTATCCAATGTTTTTATAGGAATAACGTACATATTTGAAGGGGAAAAAACACTATTAAGAACTTTAAAGGGGTGAGCTAGTGGCAAGTTAAGATTAAGCCCTGTTTTAGTTGGATTGTAAAAAAAATACTGAAGTTTTGAGATGATACATTGTGCATCTATTCTAGAGTCGTGAACTTTACAGTAACTATGTAACCCCTAAATCCGACCCAGAAGAAATGGGTTGTAACCCCCTCGTCTCGGCCTGGCCAGATGACCGGTCCGAGTGAGCCACACGGGGAAAACCGAGTGAAACCCGTTAAGGTTCCCTTCGGTTAGCAACCCTATATTTCTTTTTCTTTTTTTAATCTTGCCTAGATGAACATTAAGTCCTATGTGATTCACAACAGCGGAAAACATTCAAGGAAAAACACATTCGAACCACGGTCATACTTAACAGTCTATTTTTAAGCTTATAGGACAGCCAGTATCGATACCCTAACCAGGGGTATCAATACCCGGGTATCAATACCCTAACCAGGGGTATCAATACCAGGGTATCAATACCCTAACCAGGGGTATCAATACCCGGGTATCAATACCCTAACCAGGGGTATCGATACGCTCAACTCTCATCCACAACACCCGATTCCAGTAACTTTGGAGGGTATCGATACCCTTAGGGTATCGATACCCCATGCAAAATCTGAGGGCTTTTGGGCAAGAGAGTATCGATACCCTAGCTAGGGGTATCGATACCCCCTGCACTACAACTCCTCAATCTCAACTAAAACGACCCCAACACGACTCTAAATGCATTTCTCGACTCACCTAAGCGTATACCAACATGCAAACACACATATTTAAGCCAAGGGTGTCATTCAAACATGGATTAAAGCATTCATACATAACATTCAAATCAAAAAGCAATATAGGCAATATTAAGCATACATAAAGGCTCAAATGGTCATAAAGCCACAAGTCAATCAAAAGAGGTTTGCACTCAGCATAAGGCAACCTAAAGCCTCCTAAAGCATACCATCATACACACCAACATTCATCAAAGTATAACATGCTTACAATCCATAATCAAACTCAACAACATCATCATTCAAATGAGTCATACAAGCTCATATAAAGACACCCTATTGCCACATTGCTTAACTACTACAAAATCAACCATACTTGGGAAACAACTTGGAAAGCCCTTCTTGCCTTGCCTCGAGCTAACACCACGCTAATGATCTGCATTGTTGAACATAGGGAGCGTAAGCTATAAGCTTAGTGAGGGTGCTCTAACACGAAAAACATCAACAATGCAGGGTTCAAGCACGTTAATCCTAGTCTTACATACATCAAGCATAGGCATTAAAATCAAGTAGACCTAGCTAGTCTTTCAAGTGGCATATATGGTCTCTCAATCCTAACAAGTTTAAACATCAACATCCACATTATGCAACAACACCATATACCAAAATCACATATCACCATCATATATCACAATACATGAACAAGTTTAATTGGCCACTTTAATTACCCCGATTGTGCGGATATAGACCTCAACAACACTTTACCTCGGTGGATTCCACTCATCACCGGACCTTGCATGTGCGGGATTCCACTCATCGCCACATGCCCTACGGATGGGATTCCACTCATCATCACGTAGAAATAAATAAAAGCTTCCGGTGGAATGTTACATCACCGTACTCCTCCTTGATGACTTAACGCCATCAAGGCCACGTACGTTTTGACTCAATTTGTGTGCACACTATCCTAATGGTCGATCATTTACAACCGGTAATTATTTACTGCCAATTATCATCTTCAATCACATATCATCAATCACACTCATGCTCATCACATATATCCACATCACAATATATGTACATGTACCAAATAATCACAAGCACAAGAGCATAGTCATTAAGCACATTGGCATTTAAGGAAAACAAGACTAAATTAACTACTTGGATTATAAGGAAGTGGCCTACCAAGCACACTTTACACACACACACTACTCATGCTCGAACCAAACTTTAAAACAAGTTAAGACCACTCACCGCCCTTCCTTAGCAATTCGAACCAATCCTCCTATGAACCCGGATTCGGTCCCAAAGCCTCCTCAACGTTTCCTCTTGCTTCTAGTCAAACAAAACACATACATTACTTTCCAATTCAATGCTAAACTCAACCATCAACTTACTTTGCAAACACAACCCAATTTCTACAATTTCCCAAACCACATAATATCTCAAAAACTCAATTTTCGTACTCCAAAAACCATTGGCTGAAATACCCATTTCCAAACACCCAAATGACTTCCAAAATATCCCAAATCACCCTCCTAACATAGGTAAACCATCAGCCCTTCAATTTCAACATTAAACCCACCAAAAACCCAAGTTTTCATACTCTAAAATTTGCCCTAAGGACCCACTACGAATTTTCATCCAAAATCAACCAAATTAATATATATTGTGTATTTCATTATGCTTAAACAAAACCCCAACACAATTTATCAAAACAAATTGAAAAACCCCCATAAAAATCCAAACTTTAATATAAACCCTAATTTCCAAAACTCCATATTTTTGAAATCCAAGACCATAGATAAGTAGAGAATAGAGAGGAGGTTAAGAAAACATATTTACCTTTTAATTCGGTGTTGAAATCGAGTGGCAAAATCAATGGAATAGTAGCTAGGGTTTTGGGAGAGTTTGAAAATGGGGGAGAGGGGTTTGAAGTTGGGAAAGGGAGGATGAGAAAGAAGATGACAACTTTTTCCTTAAAGTTGTCTTGCTTTATTTAAAATTTGGGTAAATTACAACATAGGTCCCTCCCTTCATTTTAAAGCTCAATTTGGTCATTATTTGTAGTTGAATTGTTTTAATTAAATTTTTATTTGACTCGAACTAAAACCCGGTTAACTCCTAGGCCCAAAACACGGGTGTTACATGGGTCGAGTCTAGAAAGTTACGTTTGAAAACTTGCCCCACAAGTTATAAATCTTAGGTTTAAAATTATTTTAAAGTATATAATTGAATCAATTAATAATAATTAACATAAAGTTTCTCAAAAATTTATGAAACTAGATCATTAAAATATATACTGAATATTTCATAAAAAACATCTAAATTAAATTGAAAATGCATGCCGAAACATTATCCCAAATTAAATGTCTCAATGTCCGAAATTAAAAAATATCTCAAAGTGATGTTAAAACAATAATCTAAAATAATTGGAAAGAGTTCATACTCACTAATATAATATTCGAGTAAAAATACGAGAAGCTCCAAGTACCGAGTCGCCTAAAAGAGTGAGTATATATGAAAGAGAAACTATGAGTGTGTAAGCTAAAGAGTTTAGTGTGTCTCTAAAGTGCAAACAATCACAAGCAAAATATTATTTTTATTTTTCAAATAAATATTTTTGAAAACACATTAAATCTGAATCATAATGATATGTTCGATGCTCATGAAAACTCAATACCTAATCTCTGATACATTGCCCAAAGAGTAAGGTTCTTCTGAACCTACTCTCTCCATCGTCACCATCCGAAGTCGAACTCAGCCCGAAGGGTGGAACCACTAATCCAAAGCGGAATTCAACCCGAAAGATGAAACCATTGAACTTCCCCGAACAAATCCCAATCAATGTACACTCAATAATATTAGGTGGATTTTAAAATCCGAATTTCATCTAAAACATGAATTGTTAAAAATTCAAGTTGCATAAATCTGAAAATCCAAAGTTTTATATTTTGAAAACCTGATATCTCATAATTGATAAATCCAATTTTTAGTTAAAATCCAATCGATATGCTATGCATGATGTCTGAAACCTTTCATCAATCACAACATAATAATGCACACAAAGTGTATAAAGACATTTATTTAAAGCACCAAAGAAAAGTATAAATTTATAGCACAAGAAGAGACACACCTTTAAGCAACATAAGCTCTAATGTCGAGAAGGGTGACCTCACACTCAGATCTAGCCAATATAGAACCTACGATGATAACTCTACATTAATAAATATTTCTATCACTAAGCCACAGATTATAAAACATAAGACTAATCCGAAGGTATACTCCTGGAAAGATCTCGAAGAATGTGTACGGTCGGTTTGAACAGGATGAGGTAACTCGTCAGCCTCAATGTCGATACGTGAACACGAGAATATTCCAAATCAGATTCTAAAATCCACAACTTACCAAATTCTATGCAATAATTAATTGAAATTTGCAAAACGGAGCTTTCGAAATCTAATTTGACAAAACGGGCAACAGATTCAAACTCAGGACGTTGAAAAAGTTTAAGAGGAAAGATGTCTTAAAAAGTTAACTCTTGGTCAACAGTCAAAGTCAAACTAGTCCAAGGTCAACGGTCAAACTCAGTCAAAAGTCCAAGGTCAAACCCAGTCAACTTCCGGTCAAACTGTTCAAGTCAACGATCCTAGTAGGTCAAAGGGTCAAACCGATTCGGTTCAAGACAACTCCAATAGTCCGAATTGCACAGGTTTGGGCTCAATCTGAATTGGAACACGGGTTGGATCTCTCTTCAAGCTCACTAGACGAGCTCTACACCATGTTACACACATATGGCCCTGTCGAATTGGGCTCAATCCAGCCCTGATTCTCACACAACACAACCCATCACCCTAACATAATCCTGCAAACTGAAGCTAGGGTTTACAGACCCTTGATTGACGGTGGGAGAGATGACAAAGCAGGAGCAACGACGGCGAAAGACGATCAGCGGTGGCTCACCGGCAACCTACACAACAAATAGAGAACGTCGATGGCAAAAATGGTAACGGCAGAGGCGTCAACGACAGGGGCGACGACGAGAACGGTCCTAAAGGCGGCGAAACTCCGGCAAATAAAAACAACAACTCCAAGGGTTAATTTCCGGCCAAAACTAACAAATTTGAAATCTAAACAACCATTTACAAGAAACTGAATACCCAAACTAAAAAGCTTACCCAAACAGGTCGGAAGGGAAACGTGGCAGGCGGGAGAGAAAAGACGGCGACACAAAGGTAACCGAAAGGTCTCGTAATGTTTCCAGGCGAATGGTCGGCGACGAGGGAAAACCGAGGCCTGGGTTTTGATCGGACGAAAAAGGGAAACACGGGGGTGGTCTCGGTTTGACGAACAGTGGCTGATGAGCCCTTGATCGGAGCTTGGCCGGAACTCGAGGAAGGTGGGGTGATATCAAGAGAGAGAGAGATAAGGGGAAGGTGTGGCTGCATAACACGTTTTGAAACTCCCACCATGCTAGGGTTGATAAAACATGGTTAAATACCACACACAAATGGGTAAATCGCAAAAATAAACCATCCAAATTATACCAGTATTGCGAGAAGGGCACTGAAGTTCCAATTTCTATCACTTCAATCACTCAAATCCGATTTATTTCCAATTAAGTCCACAAATTCAAATTGGGGTTTTTGAAACAAAATTCCTAAATTATAGGGTTCCAAATTAGGGATTTCAAAATTTGAATTTTCCAAGTTGGGGAAAAAATTGAGGTGTTACAATTCTCATTGCCTTAAAGAAATTTCGTCCTCAAAATTTTCAAACTTAGCAACAAATCTCAAAACTATCAACATATACTTAGACTTTCTTATTCTGAATTCATAATCCAACATAACCAAAATAGAACTGAAAACATCATAAATGTATTTGCTAGGTCATTATGTATATCATCACATCCAACGCGAACTCCGATCGAATATATTGAACCTGGTCGTCTAATCTCATATCCAGCTGACCTATCACTCTGAGCAGGTCTACCTCTACTAGTTGTACCAGAAGCAGCTGATCTAAACTGCCCTCTACCTCGATGAGGTGCCTGAACTGAAACATGTGTCTGACTCTGAACGGATGAATCGATAGGTGGTCGAGGATAATTCTTCAAGTAATGATCATGAGATCCACATCTAAAACACGCCCTTTTCATCAATCTGTACTCTTCGTTATGCTTCTTATTGCAATAACCACATAGAGAAATAGGTCGATGAACTTTTGAACTACCTACGCTGCCAGACGGAGTTGTTGATGCTGTAGGTCTAACATTCCAATAACTATAAGGAACATAATCATTTATAGGCCTCTTTCCAGACGAGTTGACAAAACTGGGCTCAACATATATGTCTGGTTGTTTCACGACTTGATCAAAATTCTGAAGTTCCTCCTTTTCCATTAGTGCAAGAATTCTCTTAGCAGTTTTAGCTCGATCAACCATGTCGCTGAACACTTACCATGATGCATACCAACATCTCTCTGAATAGGTAAACTAAGTCCTTTCAAAAACCAGTCACACTTATCTTTCTCAATCGCAACTAACCTAGGAGCATGCTTGGCCAACCTTCGAAATTTTATCTTATAATCATTCACTGACATATTGTTCTGTTTCAGATTCATAAAATCATCGCGACACTTCGCTAAGAACTCGACTCCCACATATCGATCCTGGAATGCCTATCGAAAAAAACTCCCATGTAACCTAACTAGATGGAAAAATATCAACCACTAACTCCCACCAGTTTTATGCTTCACCCTCTAATAGTGATACGACGGCCCTTAATTTCTGATTGGCTGGGTAATCCATCTAAACAAACAATCGCTGTAATTTCTTTAGCCAATATTCCGCATCGGATGGATGTGTACTGGTTTTACCCTCAAACAATTTCACCCCAGCAGCTATGAATTCCGTAGATATGGGTTTTCTCGAACCCTCTTATTGTCAGAGATAACGCAGCAACTCACGAATCATCGTAGCACTATCCAGTTGAACTGTCTCAGTGTCATCCTCACTCTCAATTTGATGTCCTCCCAAAGGTTCATTCTCATTATCCGATATCTCATTCTGATTTTCTGTTTGCTTAACAGATGATAGATGACCACCACCAGAAATGGCAGTACGACCTCGACCTCGACCTCTCACAAAACTAGAACTCATACTTTGTGGCTTAGAAGACTATCTACAAAAGGTAATAACATAGAGTCAGAATCGGTATTGAAGTCTCAGATTTAAAACACTTCAAAATCACTTAATACCGTAGTAAAAAAATTTAGAAAATTCCCATTTATCCCAAAATATTTCAGATGCATCCAAAACTAGAAAATATTTTGAAAATAACTTTTGTGAGCCTCATAGTCTGAGGGTTGAACTTAGATCTGATACCACTAAATGTAATCCTCTAAACCCGACCCAGAAGAAATGGGCCGAGTCTAGAAAGTCACGTTTGAAAACTTTCCCCTCAAGTTATAAATCTTAGGTTTAAAATTATTTTAAAGTATATAATTGAATTAATTAATAATAATTAACATAAAGTTTCTCAAATATTTATGAAACTCGGTCATTAAAATATATACTAAATATTTCATAAAAAATATCTGAATTAAATTAAAAATGCATGCAGAAACATTATCCCAAATTAAATATCCCAATGTCCGAAATTACAAAATATTTCAAAGTGATGTAAAAACAATAATCTAAAATAATTGGAAAGAGTTCATACTCAATAATAAAACATTCGAGTAAAAATACGAGATGCTCCAAGTACCGAGTCGCCTAAAAGAGTCTGAGTATATCTGAAAGAGAAGCTATGGGTGTGTAGGCTAAAGAGCTTAGTGTATCTCTAAAGTGCAAGCAATCACAAGAAAAATATTATTTTTATTTTTATGATAAATATTTTTGAAAACACATTAAATCTGAATCATAATGATATGTTCGGTACTCATGAAAACTCAATACCTAATCTCTGATACACTGCCCGAAGAGTAAGGTTCCCCTAAACCTACTCTCTCCATCGTCACCATCCGAAGTGGAACTCAGCCCGAAGGGTGGAACCACTGATCCAAAGCGGAATTCAACCCGAACGATGAAACCACTAAACTTCCCCGAACAAATCCCAATCCATGTACACTCAATGATATGAGGCGGATTTTAAAATCCGAATTTCATCCGAAACATGAATTGTTAAAAATTCAAGTTGCGTAAATCTGAAAATCCAAAGTTTCATATTTTGAAAACATGATATCTCATAATTGATAAATCCGATTTTTAGTTAATACCCAATCGATATGCTATGCATGGTGTCTGAAACCTTTCATCAATCACAACAGAATAATGCACACAAAGTGTATAAAGACATTTATTTAAAGCACCAAAGAAAAACATAAATTTATAGCACAAGAAGAGACACACCTTTAAGAAACATAAGCTCTAATGTCGAGAAGGGTGACCTCACACTCAGATCTAGCCAAGATATAACCTACGATGATAACTTTACATTAATAAATATTTCTATTACTAAGACACCAACCATAAAACATAAGACTACTCCGAAGGTATACTCACGGAAAGATCTCGAAGAATGTGTAAGGTCGATTTGAACAGAATGAGGTAACTCGTCAGCCTCAGTGCCAATACTTGAACACGAGAATATTCCGAATCAAATTCTGAAATCCACAACTAACCAAATTCAATGCAATAATTAATTGAAATTTGCAAAACAGAGCTTTCGGAATCTAATTTGACAAAACGGGCAACAGATTCAAACTCAGTACGTCGAAAAAGTTTAAGAGGAAGGATGTCTGAAAAAGTCAACTCTTGGTCAACGGTCAAAGTCAAACTGGTCCAAGGTCAACGATCAAACTCAATCAAAAGTCCAAGCTCAAAGTCAAGGTCAAACCCGATCAACTTTCGGTCAAACTGTTCAAGTCAACGGTCCTAGTAGGTCAAAGGTTCAAACCGATTCGGTTCAAGGCAACTCCAACAGTCCAAATTGCACAGGTTTGGGCTCAATCTAAAATAGAACATGGGTTGGATCTCTCTTCAAGCTCACTAGACGGGCTCTACACCATGTTACACACATATGGGCCTATCAAATTGGGTCAATCCAGCCCTGATTCTCACACAACACAACCCATCACCCTAACACAATCCTGCAAACTGAAGCTAGGGTTTACAGACCCTTGCTTGACAGCGACAGAGATGACGAAGCATGAGCAACGACGGTGAAAGACGATCGACAGTGGCTCGCCGGCAACCAACACAACAAACATAGAACGCCGACGACAAAAATGGTAATGGCAGAGGCGTCAACGACAGGGGGCGACGGTGAGAATGGTCCTAAAGGCGACAACTCTCCGGAAAAGAAAAACAACAACCCCAAGGATCAATTTCCGGCCAAAACTAACAAATCTGAAATCTAAACAACCATTTACAAGAAGCTGAATACCCGAACTAAAAAGCTTACCCAAACAGGTCGGAAGGGAAATGTGGCAGCGCGGGAGAGAAAAGACGGCGGCGCAAAGGTAACCGAAAGGTTTCGTAACGTTTCCAGACGAACGGCCAGCGACGAAGAAAAACCGAGGCCTGGGTTTTGATCGGACGACAAAGGGAAATACGAGGGTGGTCTCGATTTGACGAACGGTGGCTGATGAGCCCTTGATCGGAGCTTGGATGGAACTCGGGGAAGGTGGGGTGATATCGAGAGAGGGGAGATAAGGGGAAGGTGCGGCTGCATAACACGTTTTGAAACTCCCACCCATGCTAGGGTTGGTATAACATGGTTAAATACCACACACAAATGGGTGAATCGCAAAAATAAACCATCCAAATTATACCAGAACTGCAAGAAGGGCACTGAAGTTCCAATTTCTATCACTTCAATCACTCAAATTTGATTTATTTCCAATTAAGTCCACAAATTCAAATTGGGGTTTTTGAAACAAAATTCCCAAATTATAGGGATCCAAATTAGGGATTTTAAAATTAGAATTTTCCAAGTTGGGGAAAAAATTGGGGTGTTACAAACTACAACATGTTAGATATGGGTGAAAACTAAGGTTGAATGACACAAATTGATATGGTTTTCCTCTCCTATCCTCAAGCACTTTGTTGTTGCTTGGATGTCAATATTAAATAGGCTCCTAACGAAGGATCGGCTATTACGTATGAGGATGAATGATTATTTTGTGGTGAGGCATAAGAGATTCGTAGTCATCTGTTTTTCGAATGTCCTTTTACATGAAATGTATGGAGTAGGGTTTTAAGCTTGCTTGGGGTGCTCATGTGTATATTATTTGGAAAGAGAGACAATTTCGAGGTATCTCTCGTACTTGTTAGTTGTATACAAAATATTGTTTGGATTATGATCATGGTTCAATGAATCGTATTTCACCCACAGAATTTTCGACCACCCCGATCAACAATGAGATCCTCAAGTCTTCCAAAAAGCAGTTAAAATCAATTGTTTATATTACCATACAACGGTAAAATAATCTGTTTTCAGTGTTTATTTTTACATGTTAATATGGAGTAGTTTAGTGCTTTACAATAGCCTCCAAATTTCCATACGCGTCCAAATAATCTCTTTCAACCAGTAGAAATCCACTTATTATTTTGTGTTGCTATTTATGTCTCACACAAAAGAGTAAGATATAAAATTTAGAGACAAAATTTAAGGTTTACATTTCAGGATTTTGGGGGTAAAGTTTAAATTTTAGGATTTAAGATTAAGAAATTAAGGTTAAAGTGTAGGGTTTAATTTTTTAATGTAAAGTTTAATTTTTTAGTGTTGAGACATAGAAAATGACACCTAAAAGTGACATATAATTTTTGTTACTTTTTCGTCAATTTAAGGTATATTCAACAAATATAAATCATTTGCTCTTACAAAAATTAAGTTTAAGGTTTAGAGAATTGAGGGTATGATATATTTTTTAAGGTTTATAGTTTAAAAATTAAAATTTAAGGTTAAAACTTAAAATTTATTAATATTTTAATGTTTGGACACAAAAAGCGATACCGAAAGTGGTTAGGATTTTTTATATATTCAACAACTTTATACTAGGAAGATAAACCAAAGAAACTTAAATGAATCTTATAAAACTAAACGTCAACTAAACTTTAAACCTCAACAAATCATTTATACTTTTTGATTCAATAAAGATACGTTTTGTCATTTTCTTTTTCTTTTAACCAGTTTCTGGAAACGATATTGCATCAAAATGGAATTCATAAAAACAATACTTTTTTAGCATGCATAATTGCATGTGCCGTCCATTTTTCCAATAATTTATTTATATGTATGGATGATTATGATAAAAGTAATATTTAAGTAGTATATTTCTTTAATATTTCATCAACTGCTAATTTAAGAAGATGTTTTAGGAGCTGCTTTTCTTTATTGGGTAGGATTACTATAATATTTTTACGGTGAATGTCGAGATTTAAACTCACATATCACTATGGCAACTAGTGAATCTCAAGAGCTGGTATTTTATCCTGAGATTAAATTACTACTTTCTCGGTGTGCAATAATAATTTACAATATTAACCGTATAGGGCACGTATTTTACATGAGATTTCATGCAAGTGTACATGGCATGAAGGGTTCTCCCACTGAACAAGTTCCCTTATTCCTTGTTCAATTTTCCTAGTTTCTGTCGTTAAAATTTTCATGCAAAACCCTAAGGCACTCAAACTTAACACTGTCTGGCTCTTGATCATCTCCTCCTCACCTTCAATGCCTTGGATTTGATAACAGCTTTCATTCGAATGTCGAAGAAATGAAATCAAAATCCGGTCCATTTCATCTTCATTCGGGCATGGATCGGTGATGTTCCCTTCTCGAGATCATAAGAAATGTTGTTATTTTCAAGCTCCTTGTCAAGTATGGCGATGGATTTGATCGATGTTAGGAGGAGATTTGAAAAAAAAGAAATGAGTGAATGTATAAGTCTGTTGACAAGAGCCACTGAATTTAATTAATTCATAGATAATCGTTGTTTAATTGATCTACCTATGGTGGGTAAGAATTTTACTTGGTTTGTACCAAGGAATAGGAAGAGTAGGTTATTTGGGTGACGGTAAGTCGGTGCTTTTCTGGGAAGATTGGTGGTGTAGAGATCAACCTTTTGGGAGATTATACAGATTAGTGATTCTAAAAGGAGTGTTGGTGGCTGATTTGGTAAATGGGGAAGACTTTACTGAGATTCAGTGGTAGAATGTTTTTCTCAAAAAACCTCATGGATAAAGAAATAAACTTGGTGGAGGAATTAAAGAAAATCACTGGCAAGTGTAAGTTGTGTTGCAATGTACTTGATAGAATTGTTTGGATCCATGATAAATTTGGTCAATTATCGATGAAAAAACTTTCTTTCTTGATGGTGAATTCTTGATAGAATTGTTGGTACCTGTTTTATATTTGGCGGAAGATCTCGAGGAGACGAGTGTAAGATGGTTAATATTTTATGAATTTTTGTTTTGAAGCTCCTTTCTCAGGGGAACTTCCTTGTTATTGACTAATAACTGTAGGAGCTGCTTTTTAGAGTTTTTGGCTTGCAAGGAATGAGAAAGTTTTCAAACAATATTATTTTGAAAGATTTACTCTTCTACTCTAAATTGCGAGCAATATTCTGGATTAAGGCGTTAAGGGATGAATGGTCGCCAAATTTTGATGAGTGGTGGCTGGATCCGAGAAAAAGGATTGGGTGACAAAAAGGAGATTGTGGGGAGCATGGATTGGATGCCACCGGAGGCAGGATCAGTTAAATTCAACGTGGACGGAACTGCTAAGGAGAAGATTACTGGGTGTGGAGGCGTTCTTAGAGATGAGAAAAGTATAATAAGAGCAATTTTCTCGGGCCCTATTGAAGGCTTAGGACCCGAATATGCAGAATTAAGAGCAATAAAATCTGTTCTTGAATTTTTCGTTGAAGCTGGTTGGATCGGGACAGCTCCTTTAATTGTTGAATCAGATGCAAAGTTGGTACTAAATTGGATTACAAATAAATTCCAGTGACTTTGGGTGTGGTGGCAAATTTTGCTAGCGAAAACTAAGAAGGTGAGATTTACTTTTGAGTCGCGAGATGCAAACATTCTCACTGACTGTCTCGCTAAAGATGGAATGGATCGATCTTCTCTTTTTAGAGCTTGGTGGCGAGGTTGATGGTTTGTGTCTTGGTAAGGTATTAGGAGGATATCAGTTGGGGTTCATGTAATTTTGCTATGGTGGGGATTGTAATTACTATGCCCAACTTGTGTTGGTTGGTTTTTGTAATTGGTGAATTTTTGTGTAAGTACCCTGTATGTTTGTACTCTTTTTCTCTAGTTAGATTTAGGGTTTTTTTAATAAGGCAAACACTTGCGTTGAGCAATAAATTAATAAAAAAAACGCATACATATTATATACATATAATTAACTTTCATGCCTAAATAGATAATAAGCATAGATACATTAAACACATAATAATGCCACATACATGACATATATAATAAGATGCATACATATATATATATATATATATATATATATATATATATATATATATTAACAACTCATATGTAACACATACACAACTCACATACATATACGCACATAATAATAACACACACACACACACACACATATATATATATATATATATATATATATATATATATATATATATATATATATATATATATTACTAAGCATTTATATACAAAAGGAGTGATTTCACAGCTGCCCCCGTCCCAATGAAATGATTTTACCATTTTGGTTGTATACTTGTGATTTCAACTTGGATGAATGATGCGATGTTAATTCATAGTGCCGAATCATCTAATATCCGTGTTCGATGCATATTCAGGTATCAATTTATCCAAATGTAAACAAGTACAGTAAGGCCTCTAGGAAGTGAATGCCAGAAACCTAGTAAACATAAAGAAATAGACGAGACTTGCAACCACTAATTCATTTTGTGGGATACTCTTTGCAAGGTAATCAATTGGAGATTGCAATTAAACTTTAGGGTTTGGGAATATGTGAGATTCAGATTTGACATTCAATTATTATTATTATTATTATTATTATTATTATTATTATTATTTGGCCTATTTGACCATTAGTCTCTTTCTTACGAGATTAACAAAACCTCATACAAGTATTTTCTCTCCTACTAATGATTTAAATTTTTTAATTTTAATCCTAATCCTATTTAGAAGTGAGAGAAAAAAGAACTGTAGGAGAAGGAAGAAGAATACTCTTAGTGAGTCTAAAACCCATGACCCAAGGGAATATTGAGGAACAAAGATGAACAATTTGACCAACCGAACTAATAATTTAAATTTAAATTCAAGCATTAGTAAATATTGTCGCGACCGTTTTTTGAAAGCCCGCTTTTTAAGGTTTGGAAAACAGCCTGACGAATTAAGTTTTGAAAATTGGGACTTTTGGACCAATTTTATCTTTTAATTAATTAGCTTTCCATTTTTATCAAAATCCCATTTATTTCGCTTAAAATCATTTTGGAGTCGCCACCGGCCACTTTGGTAGGCAGGACACTATAAAAGCGCACCAGAGATTCTTTTTGAAAAAAAATTGGGTTCGGAGTCGGTTACGTGTAGGGAAGGGTTAACACCCCTACAAATGCCCATTATCGGTACCTTATTAATTACACGCGGCATTTTGGCATTTCGAACATTAATTTGGATTTAATTAAATCTTTTAACTGTAAAATGAATTTTATTCCGAATGAGAGTATCTTTTTGTAAGAAAATACATTCGATCGAATATAATTATGAAACATCCAATTACATTAGGATACTTCAACTTATATTCAAAAAATGTACCTCAACGCAAAATGTTTAATGCATGATTAATTATTGTCTTGTCATTTTTAAGTGTACCCTAATTAGGCTCCATTAAGTAGTTCAATTAAAATTCTATTAATGTTATTAATTTTGAACATAAAAGAAAACACCCAAAATAATATTGGGCACTTTCTTTAACAAGCCCAAAAGTAACAACATCCCTAATTAAGATGTCTCTAATTATTATCCCTATCTTATATTTTAAATTTACCTATGTAACACCCCAATTTTGCCCTAAATTGAAACCCTAAATTAGTTGAAATCCCTAAATTAAAAACCCTAATAATTGGGAATTTAATTTTGAAATCTTAATTAATTCAGTGGCTAAATTGAGAATTTTGAAACTTCTGTGACCTTTTTGTAATGCAGGCTATTCTTGGAGCCCTTATTGTGCAGTTTACCCAAAATAACTAAAGAGAAATCTGGTTCCCTTTCATTTTTTTTGTGACGATTCAGTTACCCCCCATTCTCCAATTTTTTTCGTGTTTCAGCACAGTAAAGAAAGAAAACCACCAACCTTTTTTATTTCCTTTTCCGATCAAGCTCCGACGAGGGAGCTACCGCCGGTCGTTCGTCGATCCGTAACCATCGTTTAACTCCCCTCACATTTCCGATCAAAACCCGCCCCTCCGTCGCTCTAGCTCCGTTGCCTTTTACCGAAAATCGGTGGAAAACCCTTCGACTTTTCGCCTCACCGTCGTTGTGTTTCATTTCCGTTCGAGTTTGGCGTGTGGGTAAGCCGATGATTGTTGGTGTGTGTGGGTTAGGTTAGGTTGGTCGGAATCGGTACTTAAGGGTCACCGGGGACGCGTTTCCGGCGATAATGTTCGATTAGGGGAAACCCTAATTTTCAAATCGATGGAAAAAGGGGGATTTTGGGTCTAAGCCGATCCAGAAGGCTGAACCGAGTTAGACCGAACCGTAACAGAACCGAACCGGAACCCGTTGAACCGAATCGCATGATGTCACCAGTGACGTGGCGTATGGCGTAAGCGATGACGTCAGCGTTGACCGTTGACTTTTTTAGAAAATGGTTATTTTTATGTTTTTCGACGTCCTGATTTCGTTTCCGCTGCCCGTTTTCCCAAATTCGAACCCGAAAGACCGTTTTGACCACTTTTGTTCAAGTACACTTAGTTTTTTTTAAGATTTGAATATCGGGAAATTAATCGGAATTATTCTTATTTGCAGATGACATTGACTCGGATACTAAGATCCTTTCTCCTCCTCCACCTGGACGACCTCCTGTTGCTCAGACATCAGGATCTGCTCATGAATTTAATTATTAATATATTTGATATTTATATTATCAGTATACTGACATAGTAGTAGTATCTTTGATGGTGTATTTAATTGTTATAGGAGCTGACTCTGACCGACCTAGAGATAGAGCTAAGCGTGGGAGACGTCACCGTCGACGTTGAGTGTTAGCTACTTGAGGTGTGTTCTCTTCGGTGTTGTCTGTTTACAATGCTCTGTGTGTAAATGTGTTGATTTGCTGAAATGTATACATGATGTGGTCTGATGATGTATGATGATAATATTCTGTTGATCTGTGATGTTTGACTTGTTCAGCATTCTGTTATGTTATGCAATATTTGTTTATACTTTCAGATTCAGATTATTGTATATCAAATTATATGATTATACATTTCTGTTGATAAACAATGCATTCAGATTCAGAACTCAAATTTTATGTCATCTCATTATGGTTGGGATTCTGTACGGGGAAGTTCAGTAGCTTCATCCTTCGAGGTGATGTCTACTTCGAATCAATGGTTTTGCCCTACGGGCTGGATTCCACTTCAGATGGTGGCGAGGTTGAGAGTGGTTCTGGGGAACCTTACTCTTCGGATGGTGATGTAGTTGGTTGCATGCCATATTGTGTTGCATATTCATTCATACTTGCTTATGTGTTTGAATTGATTCATGATGGAAAAACTGTACTCTAATAATGTTTGGTTGACTATGTTGTTATAATGATTCTGTTAGTTCTGTTTGCACTATAGAGACATACTGAGCGTTTTCGCGGACTCCCCCTTAGTTTCTATTTTCAGATACACAGGTCTAGGCTACAGTACTTGGAGGACCTCGTTTTCCAGCTTTATTTATTTATTATTATCAGTATGATACTTGGACCTATTTATATTATATTTTTTATCAGATTGTATATAATTTCAGATTTTTGATGTTTTATTTGGGGTTATTACGTTTTATCATGTATGTACATTTCGCCTATATTATCATCGTCGAGATCCGCGAATTCCCTACAAAAGTCATAACACAAATCAATTTCGATCAAATCATCAGCTAACAGATCTATAATATTAACGAAATTTAAACTTGCGACCGAATCAGGATACTTCATAGCTTTATACATATCAAATTTAACTACTTCCCTATCAAATTCCATAGTTAAGATGTCGTCGCGGACATCAATCTTTGTATGCGCGGTTGATAGGAAAGGTCGGCCAAGCAAGTTTTCGGATCTGTTATTGCTGCGATCATTTTCCATGTCAATAATATAAAAATCAGCAGGGAAAATAAGATATTTTACCTGTACCAACACGTTTTCTAGTACTCCCTCGGGGTAGATGACTGATCGATTGGCTAATTGAACCGTCACTCGCATTTCTTTCAATGATTCAGTCGAAATTTTGTTGTAGACGCTTAACGGCATGACGTTGATAGATGCGCCTAAATCGCACATCGCTCTTTTTATCCCAACATTCCCAATTTTACAGGGAATCACAAACATACCTTGGTCCTTGTACTTTGGCGGCAACAACTTTTGAAAAATGGCCGAAATATTTTCACCAAGGTTAACTTTTTCATTTCCGAATAGTCGCCTTCGGTTTGTGCATAAGTCCTTCAGAAACCCTGCGTATTTAGGCACTTTCCGAATAACATCAAGAAGTGGAATATTAATTTCCACCTTCTTGAATATATCCAAAATTTCCTTCTCTTCCTCCTTTTTATCTTGTTTTGTCAATCTACCTGGAAAAGGAGGAACATGTTCGTAAGTACAAACAGAAATTTTAGATTTGGCATTACCCGCGGTCGGAGGAGACTTGTCGTTCTGGTCTCCCGAAGAGTTTCCCAGTTCATCGGATTTTCGCTCATCTTGCTTTGGCGGTTTAGGCGTTATCACTGTTCCACTACGCAAAGTTCTCGCACTAACGTTTTCCCTTGGGTTGGTTTCGGTTTGAGATGGTAACTTTCCCTGAGATTCTAGACGGCTAACGGCTTGAGCTAGTTGGCTTATTTGTTTGTCGATTTGCTGGAGATGGGATTGTTTTTGGGTTTGGAATTTTTCCTGTGAAACTGCCAATCTCTCAACAATAGACTCAAGTGAGGATTTTTGGGGTGCTTGGTTTTGGTAGGGAGGTTGTTGCCTAGGTTGGTAATTCGGGTTCTGATTACCGTAGCTCAAGTTCGGGTGATCTCTCCAACCGGGATTGAACGTATTTCTCTATGGGTTATAGGGTCTTTAGGGAGGTCCGAGAAAGTTGTGTACGGCGTTAACTTGGGCACCAGATGTATCCCGCAGCAATAGGCATAAGTCGGTTGCGTGATCTGGCATCGTGCATATTCCGCATACTTTAGCAGCTCCTAACTCCCCTGAAACAAGAGAATACACAATATTAGTTAAATTGTCTATTTTATTCTCTAATGAAATTGTGCTTACTGTGTGAACCCATCGGCAGGGTTCACTCGTAGAACCAAATTGCTGCGAATTAGCCGTCATCGTAGATATCAAGGTTCGAGCATTTTCAGGAGTTAGGTTAACGAGGGCGCCACCGCTTGCTACATCTACCATCTTTTTTTCCATTGGTAACATTCCTTCGTATAAGTATTGAATGAGAGTTTGCTAGGATAAGCCATGTTGCGGACAACTTGCACATAGGTTTTTGAATCTCTTCCAATATTCGTATATGGACTCATCGTGCATTTGTTGAATTCCCAGAATGTTTCGCCTAAGTTCTGTTGCTTTCGTCGCAGGGAAATATCTGTAAAAAAAACACGAGAGAGATCAGACCACGTATTAATCGAATTTGGAGGTAAATAGAATAACCACTCTTTAGCCGTTCCAGCTAAGGAAAAAGGAAAAGCCCTTAGTTTTATTTGGTCCTCCGAGACCCCTTGTGGTTTCATGCTACTGCACACCATATAGAATTCAGCAAGGTGCTTATGTGGGCTTTCAGTAGGGAGGCCATTAAAAGTAGGGAGTAGGTGGATTAACCCCGTTTTGAGCTGGAAGGGAGTATCGCCTTGAGGAAAAGCGATGCAGAGTGGTTGTTACACAGTAGGGGCTGCGTTCAGCTCTCGAATCGTTTGTTCTTGCATCGGTTCTGGTTCTAGTGTAGGTTCCTCGACTGGTGTAGTTTCAGAAGTGGATTCCTGATCGGATTGTTGTGTGCTTTGTTCTCGTTGTTGTTTCTTTCGCCGAAGCGTTTCCCCGTGAGTTTTATGAGCGCTTGCTTCGATTTCCAGATTGTATGGAGCTAAAGAACCTGGGTTTTTCCTGGTCATAAAAAAACAAAACCAGTTAAAAGTGCCGAAAGTAAACCTCCCCGGCAAAGGCGCCAATTTTGGTGAGCATCGTTATACCCATCAAAATAAATAAATAAATTAACATCTTTCAACAAATAATAAAATAAAGAAATTAAGTAGTTATAGGGAAAGAGGGTCGATCCACAGGGAGATTAGTCAGAATTCTTGACTGAATGATACTTTGATCAATGCTTCCAGGAATATCTGTGAAAACAAGAAAAGTAAAAAAAAAAGGGTGATCGGATATTGAGTGAAAATGAAATAGAAGAAATTCAATGCAAAAGTAAAGAAAATAACAAGAAAATCCAAATATGTAAAATAGGCTTGAGCTAGCCTTGTTAATTCTTTCGATCATTGAAATGGATTTTTACTCTGGGATCATGTCGGTTACAGTCTGCGAGGCCCAACCCGTCGCAACTTGCTTCTCTCTCGAGTAACCAATCCTCCCAAGTCTATCTTTGAATTTTGGTTCTTAAACAAATTAACCACGTCTATCACCGTTAAAATATTTAGTTTTGAAAATAGGAAAAGCCCGACTCAGAAATTGTCTTAAAAAGAATCGCTTCTGATTTTATCTTTCCTTAGCGGGCCGCCGCTAAGAGTGTTCACAGGAAGTCGAAATTGCCACAGGCCGATCCTTCCTCCCAACTATGTTTTTAAACGATTCCAGACCAATGAGCTCTTTTTATTTGAAAAACGATTAAAAACTTTAGTAAGGCCGATTGCCAAACTATCTAAACATAAAGATAAAAATGTATTCCCAAAGGAAATTAGGCAATGTTCAATTCTCACAATTTGAATTGATTTGGCTAGTTCTTGGCTCAAGAGATTTAGCTAAGCATGATATTAGTTATCATACTTAACTCGATTTTATAAAAATAATTAAAGAACATAAAAGAACAAAAGTAAAGAAAAAAGAACTTTGATTAAAGACTAGAAATAACAAGTGCTTCAAGCTAAAAGATGAGGACTAAATTCGATGCCTAAGCCTTTACCAAGGAGTGGTATTTATAGGCTTGGATTTACAAAGATAAATGATTAGGTAATTCAAAATAAAGGAAAGATAAATAATTCAAATGTTTTTGAAATTTAAATACAGAAAATCTAAACGGATAAGCTGATAAGGTCTTCCAGAAGTCGCCACGCATCTGCCACGTCAGACGCGTCGTGCACAATGTCGTGCCCACGATGCCAGTCATGACCATAATAATAAAAAGACTGCAGAAATGCCCTCTTTTGCTGATGTTTTCCAGAATTAGATCTCTTGCGCAAAATATAGCAAAATGAAATGGATTAGGTAGCAAGAAATCCTAAAAACTAGAAAAATAGCAATTAAAAAGTGTCACATTTGAGAGCTTATCAAATTCCCCCTCACTTGTCTCATACTTGTCCTCAAGTATGTACGAAAAAGATATTAACCGAAGAATGCATTTCTCAAGCCATCACAAGCATCAAACATAATTATAAGAGTTCTAGTGCAAAGGGAATATCATGAAAGAAACAAAAATCAAACCAAGTGGATATAAGCAAAGAACAACCCTTCATTCTTCCAATTTCCTATCAAGTATTAATCAAATCCTAACCTAGTCTTAGTCCTCACCAAGATACACTCAAGAGCACTCAAAGTGTTTATAGGTAGAAGTGTAGCAAAAACACTCTAAGTCATACATGAACAAAGGTTTCCATAGGCTTGTAACAAGTTCAATTCTCCACTACTTTATTAGAATCGAGGTGCAAAAATCATTATGTAACGCCCCAATTTTGGGCTAAGAAGTTTTGGGATTCGGACCGGTTCGGTCGGATCGCGATTCGAATATATAAAGAGTGAATTTAGGAAAGCCTAGTTCGGGTTGCATTAAAAATATGGAAAATGTCTTAAAATCCTATTTTATTATATATAAGAGTGTGGTGAAATCAATTTTACAAAATAAGGTTTGGAAGTGTGACATTTTGGTTAGTGACCAAAATGTAATTTTCGAAAACTGTGAGACTATTTTAAAAAGGATTGAAACTTTGAATCTTTAAGGAGCTATTTACCCAATGGGAGTTTCTCCAGATTATTCTAAAATATTAAATGATTTATTAATGGTTTTTAAATAAAACTAAAAAGGAGGGAAGATATTTTGGCATTTTCCAACTAACTTCCTAAAATTTCATTTCCATTTTCTCTCATCTTTTCTCTCAAACCAAACACATTTTCTCCAGATCTTTTCCTCTGATTTTGTCACCTAAATAACTCAATTCAATCCTCTTTTGATCTCTAATCATCTCTTCAACAAAATCTCACCATTTGCTAATTGGATTTTCAAGATTTTGGTTCTAAAAAGGGAGAAACTCAAGTTTGGAGGTATGAACGTCCTTCTCCTCTAAACTCTCAGTTCTTTACTGAAATTCCCAAGTTCTTAATCCTTAATTTGTGTTTTATAAAAGGTTTTATGGATGTGTTCTTGATCTTGGCTTTTAAATGCAAGATTTACTTGATTTTGATGAAATTTCGTATGATCTGTTTGGGTATTGTTTTGAGGTATCAATTTGATGTTAAATGAATGTTAAATTGATAAGGATTTGAGTTTTAATCAATGCAAACCCGAATAGGTTGAATTTCCTAAGTTTAGCTTAAGTTCTTGGTTGTTTTTGGAGTGATCTTGTTGATCTGTTATAGCTGGAGGTATAAGGACGTGGTTAGATCCTTTTTGGATGTTAATTGATGTTTAAAGATGTTTAGATTTGATGGATCTTGGCTGGGTAATGTTGTTGAGTTGTTTGGATGCATTTTCGGTTGTGTTTGGTAGCCGAAAATGGAGTATGGATGAGAGCAGCGAGTTTAGGTGCTTTCATTGAAGATATTAATGCATGATGATGCATTAATCCTCTGCTTTGATGTGATTAAAATAGGGGAGTCATCTTTGGATCCTAGTGGTGGTGATCCGGAAGCTTGATTGGTGTTTCGGCAAGTGGCGAAACGGAATCGGTGAGTGGATTTTGGTTTTCAGCTTTGAAACCAATGTTTTGAAGGTTTGGGAGCTTAGTTTAAGTCTAAACAACTTTACTAAGCTCAAGAGTAAGTTTTCGGAAAAACTCTCTTGTTGAGGAACCATGAGATGGTTGGGTGCAATGTGATTGTTTGCATGTTTTAAATTCTATTTTGAAAGCATATTAAGCATGTTTGTTGCTGATTTTATAAGCCATGTGTTGAAGGATGCTCAAGGTAAGGGATCCTTGTTTTGTACATTTGTTAAAATGTGGTTTTGATGCATAATGATGCATGATGATTAATGGCTTTGTTAAATGCTTTAAAACAGTGGAATATTGATGATAAATGATGCATATTGGCAAGTGATGTTTTAAAAAAGGTTAAGGTCACTAAGGTGGTTAAAAGTCCTTAGGTGAGCCTTGAAGGTCACAAAGGTGGTTAAAAGTCCTTGTGTGAGCCTTGTGGATTCTAAGAACTTCATGGTGGTTAAAAGTCCATGAGTGATTCTTGTTAAGGTCACTAAGGTGGTTAAAAGTCCTTGAGTGAGCCTTGTTATTTAAGAACACCAAGGTGTTTAAAAGTCCTTGGGTGATTCTTGTTAAGGACACAAAGGTGGTTAAAAGTCCTTGTGTGGGCCTTGTCATGGTGTTTAAAAGTCCATGGATGATTCTTGTTAAGGACACAAAGGTGGTTAAAAGTCCTTGTGTGGTCCTTGTGAATTATAAGATCACAATGGTATTTAAAAGTCCATGTGTGAGTCTTATGTTGATCGTATTTTGAAAAGACTATGATTATCACTTGTGGCCAATATGACATGATAATGATTTGAAGCATGAATTGCTTGTTTTAAATGCTTATGAGCATGTTTAATGTTGTTTTGAACTATGATTTATAAAGGTGTTTTATAAATGCATTATTGTGTGGTTTTAAATGAGCATTCCTCACTAAGCTTTTGCTTACGCTCTCTCTCTTTTCTTAAACCAATAATGCAGAGCATTGAAGTGCATTTTGGGGCAGCAAGGAAGCCAAGCATCCAAGTGAAGGTTTTAAGCTCATGTATGGTGAACATTTTCTCAAACTATTAGCTTTTGGGTATTTGGCAATGGGGGACCTATGTTGATGTTTTGGGAGATGTTTTGGACTCCCTAAGTTGGATTTAAGATGTTAATAATGTTGGAGCATGTAAAAGGCCATTATGTGGTTGTTTTGGTATTTTGATGCTTGAATGGTTTTATAAGTAGGAAGCATGCCTATTGAATTGGGGATTTCCATAATTGATGCCATGTTGATGTTTGGTTGATGCAATTATGTTCCTTGTATGTTGTATGACTTGTTGGTATAATTTGGTTGCATTCGGAGCATGTTAGATAGGTCAATTATGTGATAAACCAGCTATTTTTTCTGCAATCTGGGCAACCTGTTTCGGAACAGGTGCTACCGTATCGGAACGGGGGCCTGAAATGGCCTGGGCGTTCCGAAACGGAAGGAGCTGTTCCGGAACGGATATGCCACTGCCAGGCACTGTTTCGGAACCTGTTGCGGAACGGTCCCGCGTTTCGGAATGGGTCTTCCCTGTTCCGAAACACTCGACCGTTGGGCACTGAAATTGTTGGTTAAATGTTTTGAAATGTTTGCGTTTTGGTCCTGAATCTTGTTATTGCAGTTGTATGAGTTTCAGATGTCCGTTTGAGCTGGAATTTGACTATGAAGCATGAAATATGACTAATTTCATATTGGTAACTTTTAGTCGGGTTAAGTCCCTATAATTTACAGGATTTACAATTTGGTCCCTAAAGTTGTAATTTGTTCAATTGGGTCCCTGAATGTTCTCTGATGGTTATGATCTTTGAGTATGTTGATTGTATGATCATGTCTAGGGATAATATGCATCTAGACAAGTTTAAAAAGAAAAAAAAGGGTCGTTAATCAAGGTTGAATTTCGGGTTGACTTTGGTTTTCCCCGTGTAAACTTCTTAATTCGGTTCAACCGTCTAGGCCGGGTTAAGGGGGTTACACATTAGGTTTTTTGCTCAAGGTGTAATGTGGGTTTAGAAAAAGGGTAGAAAGATGGAAAGAAAAGACAAAAGAAGATGATCAATGCAAGAAGTTTCAAACAATAAGCAGTGAAGACAAAAGAGGAGCTAAAAATAGGCAAGAAAACACATATTTTTCTTCCTTTTTTCTTTTTTTCGAAACTGCTTTTCTTTTTTATTTCTTTTCTTTTCGAAGCAATTGCTTCCTTTTGTTCTATTTTTTCATTTTTTTAGGAAAAATTCTGCCCTTATTCGAATTGCAGCCCCTTATTTGTCTAGTAATATAGTTTCTAGCATTTGATCAATCAAAAAAGTTTGGTCAAGGAAGAACAAGGTTTGAAGGTTAAGCCAAGAAAAATGGGATATAAGGCTTCAAGAGGGTTCACTAAGCGATGAAAAAAAGTAAAAGAGAGAAAATGGCTAAATCCTAATGCCTAAATCATCTTAAAGCACCTCATTCTAGTGTAGTCTCAAATCGCATGCAAGCCACAAGTTCTAGATTCCTAAATTCAAGATGACACTCTCAAGTAAGGAAAATGAGCATAAAGAATAAGATGCATGCTCAAGGCTCAAATTCTCACAAAATTAGGTTAAGTTGATTAAGCTAGGCGAGAAATTCAATTATCACAATCAAGGCAAATTGAAAGAGATGTCAAACTATCATTTCACTCATGTCATTTGATTATCAAAAATGTCAACATTCAAATATTCCTAGGCACTATAACAATTATAACATGCTGGACAGCAAGCAATGGCAAGAAAAAGTTCATCTCAAAGTCAAACATATAGCAAACAAGCAAGACAAGTGGTTTTGCTACCCTCCCCCTCACTTAAATGAATTGCCCTAATTCAAAATAAAAATAAAGAAAATGAGGAACAAATAAGGGTAAAAGATACTCCCCGTGAGTGATGAAATTGAGTCCACTGTTGGCATAGAGTTGAATGAGGGAGACGGTGAACGAGGAGGAGGAGCACGGTGGGAGTTGCATGGGCCAGCGGTGGTGGAAAGCCTTGAACGGCGACTGACGAACGGTGCTGGAGAAGGTGCAGCGAAGGGTGATTCGGTGTTTTTGTTGGGCACCCGTAGAATGGTTGTTGGTCGTCGGCCACCACGGTAGGGAGGAGGAATGGGGACTGGTCGGAATCACTAGGCACCTCCACGAAGGCCGTCGACGCAACGAATCATCATCATCCACCGAGAACGGTGTGTGGGTAGAGGCTCGACCCGGTCTTGGCGTTATATGCAGACCATTGGTGGTGGTGGGATTTTGGCGGGGATCGACTGCACCGCATGATATGGGCATTTCTATCGTGCACCGTTTAATGAAACGGTGCACTTTGCTCCTTAACCCAAACTTTCGAATTTTGCCTGCCACCGATTGATTTCTATTGGAAGCCTGGAAGAAAGCAAAAAAAGAATAAAAATAAAAATAAAAGTTGAAAATTAAAAAAAAGGAAAATTAAAATTAACGAAAATGAAAAGAATGGGTTGCCTCCCATTTAGCACTTTGTTTAACGTCGTTTAGCTCGACGACCTTTGCTAAATTTTTGGTTCTTCAAAAGAAAGTTCTTCAAATAAACTGTGATGTCCATCCCTTGTCGTTTTAATGCCTTCCTTCATCTTTTTATTTGTGCGCAAAACAACAACTAAGCTTCTACCTCCTTCCCGATGCGACAACTTACTCGAAATGATGATTGGAAAAGTTTGGTTGTCGCCTAAAAATATATAATTAAATTGATCTAACTTCGGCTTTGGTTCCTGCAAAATTGAGGGAAAATGTTTAGATCGAGTTGGAATTAATCGAAAATCAGAAAGGGAAGAAAGAGTTGAAATGATTTTGCCTATATTTTCATCGTCGAGATCCGCGAATTCCCTACAAAAGTCATAACACAAATCAGTTTCGATCAAATCATCATCTAACGAATCTATAATATTAACAAAATTTAAACTTGCGACCGAATTAGGATACTTCATAGCTTTATACATATCAAATATAACTACTTCCCCATCAAATTCCATAGTTAAGATGTCGTCGCGGACATCAATCTTTGTATGCGCGGTTGATAGAAAAGGTCGGCCAAGCAAGGATTGCGTGATCTTCGATTTGCTGGAGATGGGATTGTGTTTGATTTTGGAATTTTTCATGTGAAACTGCCAATCTCTCAACAATAGACTCAAGCAAGGATTTTTGGGGTGCTTGGTTTTTGTAGGGAGGTTGTTTCCTAGGTTGGTAATTCGGGTTCTGATTACCGTAGCTCAAGTTTGGGTGATCTTTCCAACCGGGATTGAACGTATTGCTCTGTGGGTTATAGGGTCTTTGGGGAGGTCCGAGAAAGTTGTGTACGGCGTTAACTTGGGCACAAGATGTATCCCGCAGCAATAGGCATAAGTCGATTGCGTGATCTGGCATAGTGCATATTCCGCATACCTTAGCAGCTCCTAACTCCCCTGAAACAAGAGAATACACAATATTAGTTAAATTTTCTATTTTATTCTCTAATGAAATTGTGCTTACTGTGTGAACCCGTCGGCTGGGTTCACTCGTAGAACTAAATTGCTGCGAATTAGCCGCCATCGTATATATCAAGGTTCGAGCATTTTTAGGAGTTAGGTTAACGAGCGCGCCACCGTTTGCTGTATCTACCATCTTTTTGTCCATTGGCAACATTTCTTCGTATAAGTATTGAAGAAGTGTTTGCTCGAATAAGCCATGTTGCGGACAACTTGCACACAACTTTTTGAATCTCTCCCAATATTCGTATAGGGACTCATCGTGCATTTGTTGAATTCCCAGAATGTTTCGCCTAAGTTCTGTTGCTTTCGCCGCAGGGAAATATCTGTCAAGAAAAACACGAGAGAGATCAGACCACATATTAATCGAATTTGGAGGTAAATAGAATAACCACTCCTTAGCCATAACGGCTAAGGAAAAAGGAAAAGCCCTTAGTTTTATTTGGTCCTCCAAGACCCCTTACGGTTTCATGCTTCTGCACACCATATGGAATTCAGCAAGGTGCTTATGTGGGCTTTCAGTAGGGAGGCCATTAAAAGTAGGGAGTAGGTAGATTAATCCCGTTTTGAGCTGGAAGGGAGTATCGCCTTGAGGAAAATCGATACAGAGTGGTTGTTGCACAGTAGGGGCTGCGTTCAGCTCTCGAATCGTTTGTTCTGCCATCGGTTCTGGTTCTAGTGTAGGTTCCTCGACTGGTGTAGTTTCAGAAGTGGATTCCTGATCGGATTGTTGGGTGCTTTGTTCTCGTTGTTGTTTCTTTCACCGAAGCATTTCGTCGTGAGTTCTACGAGCGCTTGCTTCGATTTCCGGGTTGTATGGAGCTAAAGAACCCATGTTTTTTCTGGTCATAAAAAAAATCAGTCAAAAGTGCCGAAAGTAAACCTCCCCGGTAACGCCGCCAATTTTGCGAGCGTCGTTATACCCGTCAAAATAAAAAAAATAAACCTCTTTCAACAAATAATAAAATAAAGAAATTAAGTAGTTATAGGGAAAGAGGGTCGATCCACAGGGAGATTAGTCGGAATTCTTGACTAAATGATACTTTGATCAATGCTTTCAGGAATATCTGTTAAAACAAGAAAAGTAAAAAAATGGGGTGATCGGATATTGAGTGAAAATGAAATAGAAGAAATTAAATGCAAAAGTAAAGAAAATAACAAGAAAATCCAAATATGTAAAATAGCCTCGAGCTAGCCTTGTCAATTCTTTCGATCATTGAAATGGATTTTTACTCCGGGGATCATGTCGGTTACAGTCTGTGAGGCCCAACCCGTCGCAACTTGCTTCTCTATCGAGTAACCAATCCTCCCAAGTCTATCTTTGAATGTTGGTTCTTAAACAAATTAACCACGTCTATCGCCGTTAAAATATTTAGTTTTGAAAACAGGAAAAGCCCGAATCAGAAATTGTCTTAAAAAGAATTGCTTCTGATTTTATCTTTCCTTAGCGGACCGCCGCTAAGAGTGTTCACAGGAATTCGAAATTGCCACAGGCCGATCCTTCCTCCCAACTATGTTTTTAAACGATTCCAGACCAACGATCTCTTTTTTATTTGAAAAACGATTAAAAACTTTAGTAAGGCCGATTGCCAAACTATCTAAACATAAAGATAAAAATGTATTCCCAAAGAAAATTAGGCAATGTTCAATTCTCACGATTTGAATTGATTTGGCTAGTTCTTGGCTCAAGAGATTTAGCTAAGCATGATATTAGTTATCATACTTAATTCGATTTTATAAAAATAATTAAAGAACATAAAAGAACAAAAGTAAAGAAAAGAGAACTTTGATTAAAGACTAGAAATAACAAGTGTTTCAAGCTAAAAGATAAGGACTAAATTCGATGCCTAAGCCTTTACCAAGGAGTGGTATTTATAGGCTTAAATTTACAAAGATAAATGATAAGGTAATTCAAAATAAAGGAAAGATAAACAATTCAAATGTTTTTGAAATTTAAATACAGAAAATCTAAACGGATAAGTTGATAAGGTCTTCTAGAACGTTCCAGAATCTTCCAGAAGTCGCCACGCATCTGCAACGTTAGACGCGTCGTGCCCAGTGTCGTGCTCACGATGCTAGTCATGACCAGAATAATAAAAAGACTGCAGAAATGCCCTCTTTTGCTGTTGTTTTCCAGAATTAGACCCCTTGCGCAAAATATAGCAAAATGAAATGGATTAGGTAGGAAGAAATCCTAAAAACTAGAAAAATAGCAATTAAAAAGTGTCACATTTGAGAGCTTATCAGTTATTAATATGTATTATGCGATATTAGTACCGTTTATTTTGGAATTAAAGTTTTGGATCAGGTTACTTGCGTGAGGGACAAGCCTTGAGCTTGACTCCTTATATTCGACCCAGTTCTTCCAGGTCGGGTTTAAAGGGTTACATTTAGTGGTATCAGAGCCAGGTTCAACACTCGGCCTGGGTTATTTAAATCAATTTTAAAACGAAAATAAATTTTTGCATGCATTATCAAATGTTTTCGGGTAAAACGGGAATTTCAGAAAAAGTTATGATCTTTTATAAATAATATTTATATATATTCTGAATAAGGTCTCCAAGTACCGATTCTAATCTTAGCATCCTGCGTTTTGTAGAGATACTATTATGCCACCTCTTAGAAGTTCTAGTGTAGTGGCCGGTCTAGGCCGTGGCCGAGGTCGTACCGCGACTGCAGATAGTGACGTTCCACCTCTTGAGGGTTCGATACAAAATTAGAATGAGGTCCAAGATGCGAATATGGAGGAACAACATGTGGACCAGACTGGAGCTCATCAGACTGGTGGAGAAGATCCACATGTTCAGCCTGCTTAGAGTAGTGGTCATCGTGATTCAGGGGATAGCGAGACAGTGGGCACGAATCCTGTTAGTGTTCAGAGAGAGCTATTGAGATACCTTCATCAGTCTGAGAGTGTTCGGAGACCCATATCCATAGAGTTTCTTGCTACCGGGATGACTATGTTTGATGGAAAGACGGGTACAGACCCAACAGATGCAAAGTACTGGCTGAAGAAGCTTTAGCAATTATTTGTTGAGATGGATTATCCTATCGATCGGAAACTCAGGGCTGTCGTTTCACTGCTGTAGGGTGAAGCCCAGAATTGGTGGGAGGCTGAGGAGCTTGTTACTCAATCTAGTATGGTTACTTGGGATCATTTTAGACAGGCTTTCCGTGACCGATATGTCAGAGCTGAGTATATCGCTAAGTGCAGAGATGATTTTATGAATCTGAGGCATAATGATATGACTGTTAACGACTATGAGATCGAGTTCATGAGATTGATTCAGTACGTCCCAGGGTTAGTGACCACAGAAAAAGACAAGTGTGATTGGTTTCTAAAGGGATTGCATCCTACGATAAAGGCCGGTGTTGCTTTACATATGGACCAGGAATACATAGACATTACTCAACAAGCTAGAACAGTTGAGCGTAATGAGGCAGAGTTGAGACAGCTTGAGTTGCATGGATCTGATAGAGGAAAGAGACCAGCGTCAGTGCCAGTTCAGCATAGTCAGGAGAATCAGTCTAGGAAGAGGGCCAGAGATGAGTCAAACTATCAGAGTTATTCGAGAGCTAGACCAGTGACTTCTTCTATTTCGACTACTAGTGCTGGTGGTTCAACTGGTACGCGAGGGGTGCAACAGTGTCCTTTTTGTAAGAAGTGGCATCCGGGCGAGTGTAGGAGGCAGACTGGAGCTTGTTTCAGATGTGGTTCATTCGAGCATCGTTTCAGAGATTGTCCGGTTCTACCTCCCTCAGCTTTTACTACTACTCAGTCTCAGGCATTAGTACAGACTGGAGCTTGTTAATGATGCGATTGCATAGATGGTTATGATAAATCCTATTGTTTTCATGCATGATGAGTTGTTTTAAATGTTGTTATATTGTTTCCCATGAGTTGATGTTATGATTTCAAGGGTTGTAATCATGTTGAGAAAAGCCATGCATTGTATATGTTTTGAAATGGGATGTTGTGATCATGTTTATGCCTTGAAAAAAGTGGGTAATATTGGAGGTAAATTGTATATTGGCAAGTGATGAGATTATATATATCGGATATGTTGATCGATCAATAGAATGTGAGAGCTCTATTATACAAATTTTTTGTGCGTGTGGTATCATTCGATTTCACAATAGGGGTAGTGCTATTGTGATGTGAGTGGTAGGGTAGTGTTATCACCAACGGGCTCTACGGGTAGTAGCATCCTGGTCGAAGTGATTTTTATGCATCGGTGATGGGGTTAGTGCCATCAAGGTGTCTGTATATCCGATTTGAGAGTGATAGGGGTAGTGCTATCACTTTGGGCTCTGCGGGTAGTGACCTCCCGGATCACTTTTGGCCAATGTACATGTGTTAATTCGCAGTATGTTTATATTATGTTTTGGTATGGTGTTGGATCATGTGTTAGTAAGTTGAGATTTCTGACATGCATCGGTAATGCATGGTTTGAACGAGTTTGGTAAGTCATGGTTGATATGCATCGGTAATGCATGAATTGTGGTATTGTGGTTTTGACTATTGAGGTTATACCTTGTGTTGTATTTCTAGCTTGTTTTACTAGTTTTGTTGCAAGGAAATGATTTGAGGGAAGGTTTTGTTTTATGAATAAATTATATGGTTTTAAAACTATATTGTTGTTGCTTTGGTTTTGAGCACCGCTCACTAAGCTCTCTAGCTTATGCTCTCTTTCCCCAACAATGCAGATCGTTACACCTTTCGGGCAGCAAGAGAGCAAGGAAGGTTTCTAAGAGTCCCAATCTTAGCTCAAATATGGTTTATTCCAATAGTAGTGTAGTAGCAATGGGGCAAGACCTTTATGAGTGTTGGGAGCTTGTGTTGGACTCCCTTTTTGTTGAGACGTATTTGTTATGATCTTTTGAAGTTGTTTGAGGTTTGGTTTCGCTATTTTAAAGCTTAACTTGTGTTTTGAGCTCTTATGCAAATGCAGTTCTTTGTATGTTTCGTTCTTGTTTAATCGTTGCGTTGGAATGCTCTTGTTTGATGTTGTTAAGTCCCTTGATCTGTGAAATGCATGTTATGTTGATACTTTGCTGATGGTATGTTGTTGGGTTGGTTTCGGTAAGCTTTGAGAATGCCTAAAACTCATTTTTGACCAAACTGTGCACAAGGGTTCCGAAATGGGCATGAATTATGCCTAGCTGTTTTGAAATGGACAGTGGTGTTTCGAAACACCTGGCAGTTATGTTAGTTGAGGGCATCTCCTAAGTTCTGTTTTCTTGCCTTTTGGTCCCCGGTTGATGTGTTATCGATTGGGTGAGTTTGGATGGTTGTTTGGAGATGTATTTTGACATATTTGTATGAAAACTGATTAAATTCAAAATGGTAACATTAATTTCATGTTAGGTCCCTATTTTATGCTAGAATTGCATTTTGGTCCTTGTATGCTTGTTTTCCGGTTCGAGGTTCGTTTTGTTGTGTTTTCATCCGCTGCGAGTGTTCCTCACCTAGGTTTTAAAAAGAGCGTCTAGAAAAGATAAATTTAAAAGCTTGTTCCTCTTTTAGGGTTGCTAATCGGAGAGAAATCTTCAGGTCTTTCTTTGGTTAGTCTCGTGTGACCACCTCGGGTCGGTCTGGTGGCTAGGTCGGGCTGAGTGGGTTACATCCTTGGAGTAGAAGTCTTCTTCATGACAAAGTAGCTTTTTCATTGAATGCATCCTTTAAATTCTGACTTCTTTGACTTGAAATTGGACTCCTTATGCCGCAAGTAAGCTTAGGCTGCCTTAGACATTTTCTCCTTTGGCGGCTTAGTCTGATGTTTTCCAGCATCAGTAAATTACGTGGATGGGCTCATTGGACTCAGAAAATTATGGTCTTCCAATCGCACTCCAATTCACCAATTCTTCAAGTTGCTGCCTTGGGCGGCAAATATGGTCGCGGCAGCATCTCTCTTTGTGTTGAACTACTTCAATATAGCTTCTTGATCGCTGCCTCAGCATCAGCTCCTCAACTTTCTCCTTCTTCTAACAACTTCTAGCATCTGAAACTAAAACTAAACTAAAATAGTATATTTTCTCACCAAATTAAAGATATTCAACAAAAACAAGGCAAAGCAAAGAATACTGTAAATAATGCATGCATGCACCTAAATATGCCTAAAATGTACTTAAGAACAACAATAATATGAGATTGAATGCATACAAAATATAAGACTTATGAGCACTTTACACACCCCTAAACTCGGACTATTGCTTGTCCTCAAGCAATGCAATCCTAAACATACTTGCACTTGCACTAATCAGAAAGAAGAACATGTTATAAACTTGATTTAGCATCTCAAGGTCGTGACACCTATCATTAGATTAGTGAAAGGAGAATAGCATGAATTACCTCAGAATTAAACTACAATTCCAGTGCAGTGTGCGCAGAAACTATGTACAGGTTGAATCTGAAGAATATTCTAAGTAAAGAAAGATGTTGTCAAGGTAATATAAGGTTACTGCCGAGGCAGCACAATTAAGCACAGTTTATAATCATGGAAATAAAGGCTTCAACTCATCACAACTACTCTTTAGGTCTAAAATTAAGATAGGAGCAAACTACAAAATCACGAACCCATTGAGTAGAGTCATCCCGTGAAGACTTTCATTCACTAATGCTAATTTGTCTATCACTTCAAAAATTTTCAGATTCATGAACTTTGATAGCAGCGGAGTGTCCTTGCTCATGATTCTTCCTAGAGCCTGTTTCGGGCACGTGTAGGGAAAAACAACATATATATTTTTCTTTCCTGCCGTGGCAGTGCTTTTCTTTCTTTTTTTGTTTCTTGTCTGCCTTGGCAGCTTCCTGCAACCATGTTAGAATTTTACAAATAATTCAAGCAGACAATATTTATCAGAAATTCAATCAAATTCAACAAGTAACAGTAGTGTTTTTAATTTTTGGCAGTTATAGAAAAATTCTAAGTTTACTTCATGCTTTCCCCAAAATTTAGTTCTTTTTACTATGGTGCAAAAAATTTAAAGTCGGCTATCATATCATAGGCACAAGTTCTAACAAATTTTTTTCTTTTGATTAATTTTGAGGCAAGTAAAAATGCAACTAAATGATCTAAATATGCCTAAAAATGATGAGTGTTAATCCCCCCCCCCCAAAAAAAAAAATCGATATGGGCATTGCCCTCAATGCACAAAATAAAATAAAAAATATAAAAAAAATAAAAGACAAGATAAATAATTAAAATAGAAAAAATAAAAAGAAAGAAAAGAAAACAACGCTAGAAGTTGGCTGATGGTTGGGATGATGCTGGAGTTCCTGAGGTTGAGGAGGAGGAGGATGACTTGATGACCAGGCGGCAGCTGGCAGAGGTCATGGCAGCAGGCTTGGCAGGTGAAGTCTTTGTTGTCCACGACAGCTGGACTCTCTTGGGCGTCAGGCGAGGAGCTTCACTGTGGTCCAGTTTAGATTATGATTCCTCATTCTTCGGCTCGGCCTAGATTATATGTCGCTTCCTTTTCCTAGTTGGTTTTGCTATGGACGATGTTGGTGGTTCAGCTGTTGCTGCCGTCTACTGCCCAAAATCCTTGGACAGAGAGGTGTATGCCACTGTTGCCGCTGTGATGGCTGGAGAGAGTTGTTGCTAATGCCTCTCTAGAGTGTCGGCCACTGTGTGAGAGGAGGAGGTGGCGGAGTAGGACGGGTATTGTGTGGGAGAAGGTATATGGCGGCAAAAGGCGGTGTGGCGGGCAGCAACTTCTGGTGGTGTTTCCTCTCGTGGTTCTGCTGCGGCGGCCAATTCTTCTGGAATTTGGGCAGGGAGGGGCCGTTGTTGAGGAACTTTTATGGCAAATAGGCCACAAAGGCCTCTTGGACTTCCCTCACGTACTTCATGAAGGTCAGCTGCTGCTGCTCTATTCTCTTGTTGCTTGTGATCAATGTGTTGAGCAGCTGGATGACCTCAGGTTGTTGGGCAGCCTCAGTACTGCCTCTTGCTGCTGGGGTAGCTGTTTTGTCGGCTCATGGCTGTGATGGTGTGATCGGCTCTGTCTCTGGCGCCTGCATCATTTGGAGCCTGACTTTTCTTGTCCAGCCCTCCCTTGGTGGTGTCAACACATCTTTGGCGTCGAAGGGACGTTAAAGTTCACGTAAATCCTGGTGATGAGGGAGGGGAAGTAGAGCTTGCCCTTTGACTTTCGGTAGCAGATGTGGATCTCCTTGCAAATTATGTCGCTCACGTTGATTGGTTGGTTGTTCATGATTGAGTGGATCAGGGCTAGACGGGGCCGGTCAACTGTCGTGTTGTGGGAGGTGGGCAGTAGGCGTCTCTTGATGAATGTGTTCCAAAGCATAGCCTCCGGCAGCAGACGTTGGCGCTGAGCGAACCCGATGTGTTTCCCCGCCAGCCACGAGGTGTTTGGTTCACACAGCATGTCCTTCATTCTATCGTAATCAGCTGCTGTCAGTGTTTTCCGCCATTCCTCATAGGGGTTGTCATCCATCTCCAGCACATAGAATATGTTGATGGTGGCGCCGTTGAGTTTTATTGCCTCCCCTCTAACAAAGACAAATGGGACTTCTGGGCGGGGTTGGTGGGCGTAAAACTCTCGGACGAAGGTGACATTAGCCACTTCGGGCTACTTTGCAAAGATCTCACACCCTTGGCTAAGAATTTTCTCGAAGAGGGCGGGCTCGAGACCTAAGTCTCCTGTCTGCTGCGAGTAGTGGAACTCTTGCTCCTCCCAAACTACTCGGTTGGCAAATTGCGTTATATGCCTTTTATGGTCTAGCTCAGAGAAGAATCTTTGGAAAGTGGGTTTGGATTGTGATGATGCCATGGTAGTGAGACAGTTGTAATCTGAAAAGTGACTGAAAATAGAAAATATTTGAGAAAGCAAGTAGACGTAGAAGAGGTTAAACAAGGAGATAAAGTGAAGAAAATGAATGAAATAGTGAGGTATATATAGGGGTTGTCGAGAGATGTCGTGGCGGCATTAAATTCCCAACGGGCAGATTTTCACGACACATGTTACGGGATTAAATGCCCGTTACGCTTTAGCCGTTGGCGACTAGCCGTTTAGCGGTCTTCTAGCCGTTACGCGTTATGTCATTAGGGCTGCCTTCAGCTGTTTCGATGGCATGGTGGGCAGGCTCCTTGTTGAGCCTTCTTCTTGGTCCTGCTTATTTATTCCTAAACTTGAAATAAAAATAATTAACTAAATAAAAAAAACTAAAATAAAAAATAATTAATCCTAAAAAGAAAAATGTGGAAAATAAATTGCAATAAATTAAAATCTAGTCCTAAAACATAAAAATAAAAAGAAATATATTAAAAATAAATTAAGTTATGTTGGGAGTGCATTGAGGTGCATCTCACAAACATAACCACTTCCCGAGCTTGTTGTGTTTTGCTTTTTGTCCAGGCGAGTCATCTTGCTTCTTGGGGTTTTGTTTCTGCCCTGCTCTCTTCCCTGGCGGCTGCTGCCTTGCTCTTTTTTTTGTGTTGACCTTGGAGGCATGTGTGTCTTGGCATACTTCTTTTTCCTTGGCGGATTTCATGGGATGTAAAACATGTATCTTTATATTCTGATTGTCAACCCTCATTATGAGTTCCCCATTCTCCACATCTATTAATGTTCTACTCGTGGCCAAGAACGGTCGCCCAAGAATGATGGGGGCGTTCTCGTCTGCTTCACTGTCCAAGATAAGGAAACCGGTTGGAAAAATAAAGTTGCCTACTCGTAAAATGATGTCTTCAACTTCTCCTTCCGATTGCACAAAGGAATGGTCAGCTAGTTGGAGCATGATGGAGGTTGGTTTTGCTTTTCCAATTCCTAGTTTGTTGAAGACAGCCTTGGGCATCATATTATTGCTTGCTCCTAGGTCACATAGAGCTCGCAGGTTATGGTTGTTGCCTATCTTGCATGGAATGATAAAGATGTCTGGATCTGTCCTCTGGGGTGGCACCTTGTTATGTATCATTGCCATGCATTCTTTAGTGACAACTATCGTCTCGAATTCCCCAATTCTCCTTCTCTTGGAAACCATATCTTTCAAATATTTCGCATAATTTGGCATGTTTTGTATGGCTTCCACAAGTGGGATGATGATGTGCACCTGTTTTAGTATATCCAGAAATTTCTTCAATTGGTGCTCTTGCTTTTGCTGTTTAAGCCTTTCGGGGAAGGGCGGCGGTAGACGGATGTCCTAGATGCGTTCTTTGCAGAGAAATCTGATTTGTGGGGGTTCAGGATCATCTGTCTCAAGGCTGACGTCATCTGCCTGGGCCTCAGTTTGTGGTGCTTCCATAGTAGGTTGTCCGTGTGCTGCTGCGGCATGCGGTTCTGATTGCTTTTCCTGTGGCTTCTCAACTCTGGGATCATCTAATTGTTTCCCACTTCTTATCATTATTGCTTTACACTGCTCATAAGTGGGTTTTGCTGTGACCTCTGTGTTACTAGATGATGCACCCATTGTCATGTTGCTTATGATCTCAGTGAACTGCCCGAACTGGGTCTCTATGTTCTTTATTGCTACCTTCTGGTTGTTCCTCCGCATCTCATTCTTGTCCATAAAAGATTCAGTTTTGTCAATAAATTTATTGGTACGAACAATAAAATCACTAGTGCGAGACATAAAAGTATGTAAAGTAGATTCGAGTGAATTATTGTTCGTATTCTGTTGTTGTTAAGGCTGCTGCCTGGACAGGTTCTGCTGATATCCTCTTGGCTGCTGGGTTGGATTTACAGTCGTGTTAGGGTTACTCCAGGAGAAATTCGGATGCTTTTTCCAGCATAGGTTGTATGTATTGGTGTTGGGTCTGCTGTTCCTCTCATAAGTTCCCATGAAATTGGCGGATTCGCTGCATTCAGATAGTGATGATTGCCCCCACACTCATCACAAAAGGGCTCCACAGCCTTAGCCTCATATGTTTTCCCTATGGACTTGGCCATATTCATTACCAACTGTATCAGTTTATCTAGGCGGGCATTGAAAGATTCGGTGGCTTTTACTTCATTCACAACAGCTGGCCGCCTTATGCCGTTGTAGAGCGTTTGCGTGTTCTCTATTTATGAGTGCAAGTGCACACTCCTGTCAAGTTATAGTATATGAGATATCGTCTCCCACAAGGATTGGAACAGTTTCTATGAGTTTTTTCCTGTACAAGGAAATAGTAAATTGCACAATTAAATTTCTGAATATAGAAGAAAATAAAGATAAAAACACAAGTAATTGAAGAGAGAGAGATCAGATTGATAGATAGGGCTAGGTAGTTATAGCTCAGTAGTGTGTAGGCGTTGTAAAGATTAAGTGTGTTTTGCGCTGCCACGATTTGTTGCCTTGGCGAATTTAGGCGGCGGCAACTTTCGATGCCACGGCGGAACTCTGCTCTTGCAACTTTCGATGTCTCGTTAGGTGAGATGGAGCGAAGTCCCGACGGCAAGTCTGGCAGATACTCCAAGTTCGGCGAAGCAATTTTGAAGTGATCCTACCTATGTCTAGGCTAGGATTCTGTCACTACGTGATGTAGGCAATACCTAGCAATCTCAGCGTAAACCTAACACAGGCAGTCAATGTTTGGTTGCTCCTTTTAGCCGCTGAAATTCTAACTTATGTCTAAGCCGAATTAGTCAACACCTCATCATGATAAGACTGTGCTTAATTCTTTCGTGAGTTTGACACTCTCGTGCCCGACAAATGGATTTCCTCAACTAGACTTTTGGAACTAATTGAAGAAGTGAAGCACATGAATTAAGCAAACTTAGAGTATTTCATTGCAAAATCAACTTAAACTATTACAACCGTTTCTCACAAGTACTTTATAAACAAAAACCTTAAACCCTAAGAGAGAATTAGAACGTGATCTCTGCTATATGCTATGCATTTATACCCTTACAAGTATGGGCATATATAGGGGTTGGCCTAAGTTGAGTCCTCCTTGGAGTAGAAGTCCTTAAAGTAACTTTACATTAAATGTTGACTCCTTTTTTACATGAATGTGGACTCTTTGGACGTTGCCTTCTCCAGCAAGTAAATATAAGTCCTCATACTTATCAATCTTTAATCAGCTCTTCAGACCGCTACAGGCTTCAGAAAATAGCAAGACTAGGCTCATTAGACTCAGGGAATTGTCCTCTTTCAATCGCAACCCATCTTGACTAAGTCGGTTTAACTTCTGCCTGGGCGGCAGTCGGCGACAATGCTGCGACGGTGGCGTCCTTGGCGGCAACTGGAACTGCTTCAGTACATCTCCTTTTGCTCCCTGCTTTCCTTTCCTCTCCTCCTCTACATAGCTACAACACTTGAAAATGAAAACTACACTAAAACAATATCTTTTCTTAACCAAAGATAGAATATCCAATAAAAGCATGGTAAAAGAGCAAATATTGTTATTATGCATGTAATGCACCTAAATATGCCTAAATGAGCTTAAGAACAACAATAATAAGGGCAGGAATGTGTACAAAATATATAACTTATGGACACTCTACACACCCCCAAATTCGAACTATTGCTTGTCCTCAAGCAATGCAACCTAACTAGTAAACATGCCCCTTGCACAAATATTAACAGAAACTTAGTCATTAACTTGATTTCTTACCTCAAGGCCGTGTCACCTATTTTATGTTAGTGATAGGGAATGACATGAAATAACTTAGGATTTAATTTTCTTAGTGCCAGTGCAGTGTGTGCAGGTGTGTGTCCATGCTAAACATGCTAAGTATACTAAGTAAACAAATACTGTTAAAAATAATTAAATACGAAAAAGGATATGAGTTGTTGCCAGTGCAGCACAATTAAGCACTTCTTTCCTTTTTTTCTCTGATCATGGCCTTAAGGGCTTCAGCTCATCACAACTATTCTCCGGGTCTGAAGCTAAGATAGGAGCATACTACGAAACTATGAACCCTTTGAATAGAGTTATCCCGCAAAGACTTTCATTCACTATTGCTAATGTGTCCGTCACTTCAAATAAATTTAGGTACTTGGACTTTAATAGCAGCGGAGTCTCCTTGCTCATGATCCTTCCTAGAGCCTGTTTTGGGCACCTCTAGGGTATTAAGCATCCTTCCTAGAGCCTATTTCGGGAACCTCTATGGTATTAAGCATCCTTCCTAGAGCCTGTTTCCGGCACCTCTAGGGTATTTCCTTGGACTCAGCTGCCCTGTGCTGCCACGGCGGCAAACCTGCATCCAATTAAGATATTTTCATTAAATAAAGCAGGCAGTGTTAAACTTAGAACTCAAGCAAAACTCAGCACTTAGCAGATAGTGTAAGAATAATTGGAAACTAAAAAAAATTCTAAGTACTTTTCATGCTTCTTCCCATTATTAAGTTAAATTTTAAGTATGGTACGAATATGGAAGTCCGCTAACTATCATTGGCACAAGTTTTTAAGCTAAGACATTCTATTTCATTATGTGCTAGGGCAGAATTTACACATGCTACTATATGCAGCTAAATGTAACTAAAAGCAAAGAAAACAAAAAGGACTAACCCCCCAAACTCAAGGTTGGTATTGTCCTTAATGCCTTATACAAAATATGAAATAAAAACAGAAAAGAAAAATAAAACATAAAAAGAAAAAGAAAAAGAAAACAGAAAATTAAAACAAAATATAAAATGAAAGAAAAATAAATAAAATGTGCTATAAACTAGGGGAGTTCCCCTCCGTTTCTACTGCTGCCTCGGAGAAGGATTCTGAGGAGGCGGGGAGGACGAGGCAGCGTGTGGCGGGAGATTTGGCCACTAGGCTCTTATTATGACCACGTGGTGGCAGGATGCGACTGGGAGTGGGTCTTTTAGGTGGTGCTTCTGGTTCGGTTTCATACCCTTCACCTTGAGGCTCAATCACACTGACGGGCTGCTTTCTTTTCCTTGCTGCTTCGACCAGTTCGTCGTCGGAGGAATCAGATACCTCCATGTCTAAAGAATCTGAGGCCTCGGCTTTCTCTTTGGCAGCTGCCTCCTTTGCTGCTGGGGAGGCGGCGGTAGTCTCATCGTCTTTTTCTACCTGGATCTCATCTTCTTCAGAATCAGATGAGAAGGTTAGGTTGTATGGCTGGATGAGAGTGGGCGTGGTCCTTCTTTTGGCGCGGATATGTGGGCCTTCGCTGTTTGCGACGGCTGGAGTGGCAGCTAGTCAAGGTGTGATCTAGGTTGGTTTAGAAGCTGCTAACTTCGACGGGAAGGCTGGAAGTCTTAGGCCGGTATCGTGATATTTGTCCAGCATGTAGGCCACAAAGGCCTCTTGTACCTCTGCGGTGTATCTTGTAAATATTACTTGTTTGTGCTCAATTCTCTGGCAGCTCTCTACGAGGCTTCGAAGCAGAGGAATCACGACAGAAGAAAGGGCAACATCAGTACTTACCTTCTTTGTCCACCCTTTCTTGGCGACAATGATAGTATCTTTGGGATGCGGCGGTACACAGAAATTGGCGTAGAAGCCGGTGATGAGTGAGGGGAAAACGAGGGGTGCCTTGGAGTTGGGTTTGGCTGCGTGGGCATATATTTCTTCAAGTATAACTTCTCCAACGTTGATTGGCCGCCCCTTCATTATGCCATGGATTAGGGCCAGTCGCGACCTGTTGGATGTGGAACCATGTGAAGTGGGCATTAGGCGGCACTGGACGAAGTTACTCCAAAGGATGGCTTCTGGCAGCAAGTCGCGGAGGTTGACTGAGCCGTTATATTTTCTGGTGAGCCACTTGGCGTTGGGATGGCAGATTTCTCTTTTGATTTTTTGTAGCCTAATGCCATTAAACCGAAGCTCCATTTTTCGTGCGGATTCTCTTTGATTTCTATCCTGTAGAAGTTGTTTATTGTTGCCTCCGTGAGTTTGGCACCCTCTCCGCGAACGTAGACGAAAGGGTTTCTCGAGGTAGGTTTGTGGGCATAGAATTCTCTGACTAAGTTGGTGTTTATCTCCTCTGGCTGCCGTGCAAAAATATGACATCCCAATGTGTGGACTCTTTCAAATACGTTGGGCTCAAGGCCAAGATCCCCTTCTTGCCTTGTGTACTAGAATCTTATCTCTTCCCAAATATGTCGCTCAGCGAAGTGTTGCCGATAGGTTGCCGCTATGTTAGCATTCAAGAACCTCTGGAAGGTTGGCTTGGAGGATGAGGTTGTGGGTTTTGATGTTGCCATAGTTATGAGGACGGTTGTGTTTCCTAAAGAAAAGAAAGAAATTACAAGAAAATAACGCAGATGAGATCTTAAAAGCAAGGAAGACAAGAAGAATTGAGAGAAAAAGAGAGAGCAAAGTGGAAATTGAGGAGAGAATAGTTGGCCTTTTATAGCCGCTACTCTCCGTTGCCTTGGCGAGCACGCTGTCGATGGGCGACAATGATTGCGGCGCGTTTAACGGGATTCTAGCCGTTACGCAGATAGTTGTTGCCGCTAGCTATTGCAAATGTAGCTGTTACGACTAGCCGTTATGAAGCCGCTAGCCGTTATGCTAATCTGCCCATTTGGGCCGCCTTGGTCGCTGGGTTGGGCCTCTCCTTTATTATTTATCCTTCTTGGTCTTGCCTTCATTCCTAACTTGAAATAAATTAAATGCAAAAATTAAATAAAAATAACTGAAAATTAAATCTAATCCTAATGCATAAAAATAAATTAGAAATAAAAATAAAAATTAGGTTATGTTGGGAGGTGCATCTCCGAAACATAACCACTTCCTAAGGGTTTTGTGTTGGGTTTTTCGTCCAGGTATGTCCTTCCTCTCCTCATGTGGGTGTTGGCTGCCATCTCTGCCGCCCTGGCGGCTAGATGTTGGGCTTGTGTCTGGGTTGGGTTGGTGGGCTTCCATTTTATGGCAGACCTCTTTTCCTTTTTTCTCATTCTTATCGATGTCTTCTTCATATATGAACTCGGATTTAGGGTTTGCCCTGGTCATACACCAAAGACAAACAAGAGGCATAATTTTTTTTTGAAAAAAAAAAATAAACAGAAATTTAAATGCAAAAACTAAAAGTAGAAGTGCAGAAATTCAAACACGGGTTCTGTTGCCAATCCCCGACAGCGGGGCCAAAAACTTGTAGAGCGTTTGGGTATTCTCTATATATGAGAACAAGTGCACACTCCTGTCAAGTTATAGTATATAAGATATTGTCTCCCAATGGGATTGAAACAGCTTCTATGAGTGTTTTCCTGCACAAGGAAATAGTAAATTGCACAATTAAATTTCTGTATATATAAGAAAATAAAGATAAAAACATAAGTAATTGAAGAGAGAGAGAGAGAGATCAGATTGATAGATAGGGCCAGGGAGTTGTAGCTCAGTAGTGTGTAGACTGCATTGTAAAGATGAAGTGTGTTTTGTGCTGCCACGATCTGCTACCTTGGCGGGTAATGGTAGATTGAGGCGGCGGCAACTTTCGTTGCCACAGTGGAACTCTGCTCTTGCAACTTTCGATGTCTCGACATGTGAGATAGAGAGAAGTCCCGACGGCAAGTCTGGCAGATACTCCAAGTTCGGCAAAGCAATTCTGAAGTGATCCTACCTACGTCTAGGCTAGGATTCTGTCACTGCGTGATGTAGGCAATACCTAGCAATCTCAGCGTAAACCTAACACATGCAGTCAACGTTTGGTTGCTCCTTTTAGCCGTTGAAATTCTAACTTATGTCTAAGCCGAATTACTCAACACCTCGTCATGATGAGGCCGTGCTTAATTCTTTCGTGAGTTTGACACTCTCGTGCCCGACAAATGGATTTCCTCAACTAGACTTTTGGAACTAATTGAAGAAGTGAAGCTTATGAATTAAGCAAACTAAGAGTATTTCATTGCAAAATCAACTTAAACTATTACAACCGTTTCTCACAACTACTTTACAAACAAAAACCTTAAACCCTAAGAGAGAATTAGAACATAATCTCTGCTATATGATATGCATCTATACCCTTAAGAGCATGGGTATATATAGGGCTTGGCCTAAGTTGAGTCCTCCTTGGAGTAGAGGTCCTTAAAGTAACTTTACATTAAATGTTGACTCCTTTTTAACTTGAATGTAGACTATTTGGACGTTGCCTTCTCCAACAATTAAAGGTAAGTCCTCCTACTTATCAATCTTTAATAAGCTCTTCAGGCCGCTACAGGCTTCATAAAATTGCAAGACTGGGCTCATTAGACTCAGGGAATTGTCCTCTTTCAATCGCAACCCATCTTGACTAAGTCAGTTTAACTTCTGCCTGGGCGGCATTCAGCGACAATGCTGCGGCGGTGGCATCCTTGGCGGCAACTGGGACTGCTTCAGTACAGCTCCTTTTGCTCTGTGCTTTCCTGTCCTCTCCTCCTCTACATAGCTACAACACTTGAAAATGAAAATTACACTAAAACAATATCTTTTCTTAACCAAAGATAGAATATTCAATAAAAGCATGGTAAAAGAGCAAATATTGTTATTATGCATGTACTACACCTAAATATGCCTAAATGAGCTTAAGAACATCAATAATAAGGGCAGAAATGTGTACAAAATATAAAACTTGTGGATACTCTAAAGCCGCCACGGCGGGCTGTAGGGAACTTGTAGTCATTCTTTGCAATTTTGTTCATAAACTATAGTGCTTCCTCGGGTGGTCTGTTCAGGATGATTCCATTGGTTGAATCGTCGAGCATCATTCTTGTTGGTTGGTTGACTCCATTGTAGAACATAGACACTTGAGTCTAGGATGCGAAACCTTGAAGCGGGCAGTTGTTCAACATCAATTGGTATCTCTCTCAATCTTCATACATTGGTTCGTCGTCTCCTTGGCGAAAGGTAGTGATCTCGTTTCTTAATCTGTCGGTCACATTCGAAAGGCTGAAACGTTCTAAGAAGTCCTTGCACAACTTCGTCCAAGTTTTGAATGATCCTGTCGGTTGGTTGTTCAGCCACTGTTTTGCCCTATCCCTTAGTGAATAGGGTAAAAGTCTCAGCTTAAGCACATCCTGATGAACTACGTGTATCTCAAAAGCTCTGCAAATGTCTAGGAATCCTCTCAAGTGTTGCCTCGCATTTTTCGTGGCAGTTCCTCCAAATTGCCCAATGTGTTTATCATGTTGAACATCACTGGTTTCAGCTCAAAGTGATCTGCTTCAATTTCAGGTTCTGCCATAGTTGGATCAAATCCTCTGAAGTCGTGCTCCAAGTAGTCCCTGGTGGTGCGTACATATTGTGGCTGCCTGGGCGGAATTGGTGGCTGCTACCTAGGTGGCGGATCTTGCAGCCCATACATGCCGTTTCGAGCATTGTTGGCATAGTTGTCGTCTTGGTCGTTAACCATGGTTGCCTCTGCTTTTCTTTTTTCTTTAGCTTCTTCGAGGGCTTCTCTTGCTTCTTTCTTTAGTTTTCTTGATCTTCATTCGGTCTCGTCTATGTAAATGATTTCGGCCGATGGGTTGGCTCCAGTCATGCACTAGACAAGAAAACTGTAAAATTCTTTTTTTCGAATAAAAAGGAAAAATAAAAACTAAAATTAAATGCAATAAATTAAAAGTGTAGAAAAATAAAGACGAATTTATTGTTGTCAATTCCCGGCAACGGCGCCAAAAACTTGTAGAGCGTTGGGGTGTTCTCTAAATATGAGCGCAAGTACACACTCTTGTCAAGTTGTAATATAAAAGATATCATCTTCCACGAGGATTGGACAGCTAATTCGAATCTCAATTCCTGCACAGAAAATATTAAATTGCACAAGTAAATTTCAGTTTGTAAAATATTCTAAAGATAAAGAAACAGAAGTAATTAAGAGAAGAGATCAGATTGATAGAATGGGTCAGGTTATGCTGCTCCATAATGTGAAACTACGTTGAATAGGTTAAGTTGTATTACGCTGCTAGACTTTACTACCTCGGCGGAAGATGGCAGATTGGCGCTTTGACAACTTTCGTTGCCTCGACAGTGGAACGGACGATTGGCTCGGCGGAAAACTCGGCAGACCTTCAAGGCTCGGCAGAACGCTTCAAGAATGATTCAGCTTATGTCTAAGTCAGAATGTTGTTGATGCTCGCTGCAGATAATACCCGTCGGCGTGAATCTTGCAATGAACAACAACCTTTGGTTCGTCCTCTTTTTGCGGCCTTAAACCCTAACCTATGTCTAGGCTGGATTGATCAACACTTGGTATTGATGAGATCGTACTTACTTCTTTCGATGCCAAACAAATGGATTGCTCCCAATCGATCTTTCGAACTCAATTGAAAACAATGAAGAACATGAAATAAGCAAACCTTGAATTTATTGCAAAAAAAAAAACTTAAACCTAAACAACCGTTCTTACAACTACTTTACAACATAACCCAAACCCTAGAGAATTTAGAACATAGTGGCGGCAAGAAAGCACAAGAGAAACCTAAGCTATTCAGACTATGAGTTGTTTAGAATACAAAATATGATCGGGTATCTATAGGGCATGTCCTAGGTTAAGTCCTCCTTGGAGTAGAAGTCTTCTTCATGATAAAGTAGCTTTTGCATTGAATGCATCCTTTAAATTCTGACTTCTTTGACTTGAAATTGGACTCCTTATTTAAATTCTGACTTCTTTGACTTGAAATTGGACTCCTTGTTTCGCAAGTAAGCTTAGGCCGCCTTAGACATTTTCACCTTTGGTGGCTCAGTCCGCTGTTTTCCGGCATCAGTAAATTGCGTGGATGGGCTCATTGGACTCAGAAAATTATGCTCTTCCAATCGCACTCCAATTCACCAATTCCTCAAGTTGCTGCCCTGGGCGGCAGATATGGCGGCGGCAGCTACTCGGCAGCATCTCTCTTTGTGTTGAATTGCTTTAGTATAGCTCCTTGGCTCGCTGCCTCAGCATCAGCTCCTCAGCTTTCTCCTCCTTCTGATAGCTTCTAGCATCTGAAACTAAAACAATATCTTTTCTCACCAAATTAAAGATATTCAACAAAAACAAGGCAAATCAAAGAATACTGTAAATAATGCATGCATGCACCTAAATATGCCTAAAATGTACTTAAGAATAGCAATAATATGAGATGGAATGCATACAAAATATATGACTTATAAGCACTTTACAACCGGCCCATTCTCTCACTCTAATTTCTCAATTTATTTTAGTTGCTCTAGTTTTAGTTTTAATTAAATCCAAACAACTTTTAATACTTGCGTTTTTATTTTTATTTGTGCAGAAAGGTAAATTCCGAAGGTTGTCACAATCCCTGTGGAGACGATATCTTAAATACATTAACTTGGCACCGTGTATACTTGCACGCAATTTGCGCATCACTTTTGCACGCAACACAGGGAATTAGAGGACTTTGAAGAGGAAATCAAGGAGTTTGAGAAAAGAATCTATTGATTCTGATTTAAGCATTGCTCCGTCTAAATCTATACCCCCACTTTCCATTTTGCAGGTACCGGATATTAAATCGAAACCACCACCGGATCATTTTAAATGCTTATCTTTTAGCAAAGGATATACTTTGTCGACGATTAATTTAAACAAGCTTTCAAAGTTGAGAAAGATCCAAAGAAATGTCTTCGTTAATACTCGAACATACAAGAAAAAAATGAAAGAACTCCATAATCACATAATTCATCTTAAGAAAATTCTCCGTTGGATAAAGAGCATGAACTGAAAGAAGTAATTGTCGCAGTGCCTTTAGTCTGAACCATGTCCTTGAGCTAACGACGTTAAATAAAGCGCTAAATAGGAGGCAACTCGTTTTTACTTTATTTTGCCTTATTTTCGCTGAATTTTTCTTTTCTTTATTTTATTATTCTGTTTTATTTATTTTATTTTTTCTCTAAGTCTTCTGAAATCTATTTTTGCTGTTTGGAATGTCGAAATGTGCAGGTTTCGTTGAGCACATTGAAGAAAATACAAGTTTGGTGCACAATAGCACACCTACTTTACAATTCAGTGTTTTATAGCTAGCCCCAACCCTCTCCAATTTCAAAATTGCATAACCTAAACTCCCTATCCCATTCTGTCAAATATTGACCCAGTCCCCTTTATTTTTCAAGATTCTGTGGGCCCCAAGGATGATGAGTTATCATCTTCTTTTATTTTACTCTTTCACCAACGCGACCTTTTAAACCTAAAAAAACCCTTTATCCTTTTAAAATTTTCCAAATCCTCTTTTCCAAGTAAAATTCTTTTCCCTTCATACATTCCCCACGTGATTAAAACAAAACAAAAACCTAACCCCAACTCATTTCCCTAATCCATCTGCCGCATTATTCACTTTTTCCCCTCTCTACAATTTTAAACCTTCCCCACTTTTGTTTCACCCAACTGTACAAGATCGATAACCAACCAAAATTCACCCCTCGACCGCCATAAACCCACTGTTCACCGCCGTAACTGAGCACCGATCTCCTCTCTTCACTTTCAGATTGACGCCCAAGTTTTTCAGCTGACTGACGTAGAGCCATGGTTGCCGGCAACAGTCACGCGACCCCCCTGAACCAAACCAATGCCACTGCCGAAACATATTTTTCTGCATTACCGAACCCACCATAGTGGCATGACCAAGCAGTCAAGAGAACTTGTACCTTCATTCGTTCGCACCATCGCGACCATCGTTATAACGGAGAGTATCTATATTTTTTCTCTTGTGCTTTCATTTACATATTGGGGCTATATGATTTAAGTGAGGGGGAGTAGAATTTTTGTCAAATTCCTTTGCTTATTCGATTGGTTGCCTTCATGTTCTCTTGATTACACTTTATTGGAGTCTCTTGCTGCATATTCCTTACTTGTATAATAGATTATGACTTGATCTATAACTTGGTATCTTACTTGTATTGGACTTTAGGATGCATAATAGATTATGACTTGACTAGTAATTTCAAATAAATCCTTTATGACATTCCTTAATTTGTTAATTGACATGTTACTTACCTTGGTACAATTTGAACACTTCATGTGAGTTTTGAGTTTTGAGCCTAATGAGCATATATTTCATTCTTGCTCTTTATTTCATTGAGTGTGTCAAATTAATTCTTTGCATTCTAGAACTTGTAGTGTAATGCTTGTCAAGACTACATTATTGAATGTGATGTTTTAGTGTGCTATAGGCATCAGGATTAAACCTTTTTTTCTCTTCCCAAAAATGACCTACCTTTTTTTATTTACCCATTAGATAGCCAATTTTGAGCCGTATCCTTTTCTTTGATTTACCACATTTTTAATCCGAACCAGTTTTGTTTTGTTTTTTACTCTTTTTGTCACCCTTTTCAGGACAAAGTTAAAGTATTCCAAAAAATCAGATTTGAATTGGCTTGAACAGTGCAGGAAAAAAAACATTGTGCAGAAAAATACAGTGTGCATGAAAAAAAGTACAGTGTAGAACAGTTCGAATAAACTATTCAAATAGTGAAAAAAAAAGAGTTCGAACAGAGAAAAAAAGAAAGAGTGAATAAAGCATTGATTTTGATCTCTTTTTTCCTTTCTTTCATTGTTGCTCTCCTTGATAAAATCTTTGGAATAATTTTTCTTTGTCTTGAATTTTTAAACCCGTTCTTTGGCCTTTTATCCTACCCGAACCTTACCCCATTACAACCTTTTAAAAGACCTCTTGATTTTTGCATCATGTTCATACTTAGTAGTGGAGATAGGATTTAGTTACAAGCCTATGGTAATGCTTTAATTAATTTTGGTTTGAGCGATTAATTTTACCCTAAACACTTTGAGCGAAATGAGTCAAACCTTGTGAGTGTACTAGGGTTTGTTTCATTGATATTGATAGGTTATTGGAATGTCTAACTTTTGCTAAATTGTTTCTAGTCTTGCCATTTTCCAATTTTTTTCTTAATTTCATACATGTTTAGATGCTAATTCATACCGAAATTTTAGGGACTTCGTGAAATTAAGGATAAGGACTCGAACTCTGACATGTTAGTTGAGAGATACTTGAGGACAAGCATCGAATAAGTGAGGGGGAATTTGATGAGTTTCTAAATTGATCACTTTTTCATATTTAATTATGCCTCTAATGGTTTGATTATGGTGCTTATTTGGATTTTTTTGTGTCTTTTTCTGTGCAGGACATTAATTGCAGAAACTGGAGTCAAGGTTGGATTAGTGGGCATGAAAGAGCTGACTGGACGACACGTCAGCAGATTCTAGAAGATGACGTCATCAGCGTCGGATAAGTCGAGATTTAAATTTAAATTTGGGATTTATCTTTTGTATTTAATTTAAATATTTTAGAATTTATCTTTTACCACTTTAGGTTATTTTAGGGTTTTTAAAATACTATAAATACTCCTTTGGGGTGAACTCGAGAATCATCTCTTATTCTTAGTTTGTTTTACTTTGAAGTTTATAAAATCTCCTTTTTCTTTACTCTCTTTATTTTCTTTTAGTTTTTTATTTATTTTTAAAAAGATGTTAAGTATGATTTCTTCCATAATCATGCTTAGTTAAATTTTCTATTAGCCAATGGCTTAAAGTGAAGCTTCAATTCACTTCGTGAGAATTAAAAAGGTACTTAATAAACTTTGTTTTACATTCTCAATTTTTCTAAAAATTTAGATCGGCAATCGACCTTTCTATTAAAATCTTTTCACTTTCTTTTTAAAAAAGCTAGCGTTGATTTGATTGTTGATGGGATTTATAGTGGGAGGAAGAATCGACGATTGTTGTGGTTTCAACTTCCTATGAACACCATTAGCGACGGATTCGCTAAGAGAAAATTGAGATCGGAACATAAACTGAGTCAGGTTTTTCCAAAACTTTAAAAGTGTTTTATTTTAATGACGATAGACGTGGTTAGTCTAACCAAAAAATTGGAATTTAAAAATTGATTTTAGATTATCGGTTTACCGGAGAGAAAAACAAGTTACAAGGGTTGGGCCTTGTAGACTGTAACCGACATGTAATCTGAGTTGAAAAATTCTTTTTCGATGATCATATGAATTGAAGCGGAACAAAAGCATGAGGTTAATTATTTTAATTGGTTTATTTTCACCTTTATTATTTTTTACTCCTTTTCTCTAGTTATCTTAATCAACCCCCTATTCACTAAATTACCTTGCAACCGTCATAATCAAACCAATCGTATATCAAAAACTCCTTAGTCCATGCGGATCGACCCTTACTTCTCTATTACTGTGTTATTTCTATATTTATTTGAGATTAAGGATAAATATTTGATAGTTATGACGCTTGTCATCGGTGTATTGAAGTTTTTTCCCCAAAAAACTGTTTTAATTTTTTTACTGACAAGTGTTGGGTGCATTAGCAAGGGATATTGTATTCTCAAAGAGAGAACGTGAGTCCAAATCTTAGAGACAACATTGTTAGTACTGGCATATTTGTACCTTCAACATAAACCGTATGACGGACATACATATTAACAAAAAAAAATATTTTAATTTTTGAAATGGTAAAAATGCATGATTGTCAAAATCAAATTGAACCGACTAGGCCCGTAACGAACCGAACGAACACGAACGAGGATATGTTCATGTTTCTTTGTTTAATTTTAACCGAACAAATGAACGAACACGAACAACTAAACGAACACAATTTCTTGTCCGTGCTCGTTTGTCAAAATAATAAACAGACACAAACGAACGTGAATGAACATTGAATATTGTTTAATTTTTTTCTTAAGAAATCTGAAGTCTCATATGTTGAGCATTTGTTTAAATTTTTCTTTTTATTTCATATTCTTAATATATGTTTTTAAAATTTTTAAATATAATACTTTTTGTTAATTGTTATGAAAAATAATAAATATGAATAGAAATGTGTGAATAAATTTAAACGAACATAAACGAATGAATTACCGAACGTTCATGTTCGTTCATTTAATTAAACGAGCATAAAATCTTGTTCATATTCGTTCATTTAATAAAAAATGAACATAAACAAACTTTCCACCGAACAGTTTAGTTCGTTTACAGGCCTAGAACCAACAGATTGAATCGAGAACATGTTTAGTGAAATTAGCAATCATAGGAACAATTGCGAACTATTAAAAATTCGGATACGAAAGTAAAAGAACCAATGATTCAACCGGTCGAACCAGATTTTGAAATTATTGATATTACTTTTAGGATTTTATTTTCTAAATTTTTTATTGAATTGTTTTTGGGTTAACATGTATTTTGATACCTGAATTTAATTTTGATGTTCAATTTTAACCAAAATGTCAAATTTATATACCAATTTGAACAAAAATGTCAATTTATATTTAATTGTACCAATAAATAAGATATCAAATTGAATATTAAAGTTAACTTCAGATGTCAATATATATTTTCTGTTATTTTTGAATCAGAAGAACCGAAAACCAATTTAACTAGTTCGACCTTTGATTTGATTTTTACAACATTTTTTTGAAAGGGTGAAGTCAAATTTATTATTTAAAAGCGAGAAGTCAATTTGAGATTTTTCTTCTTCTAAGTTTAGGCACTAATTCGGGACTTATTTTCAAGTTGAGGTACGGATTTGAGATAAAAAAAGGTTCAAGTGTAATTTTGACAAAAGTTACCAAGTTCAGGTACAATTTGTATAATAAGCCCTATAACTATTTTATATAAAAATAATGATTTATAACAAATTGTTATTAGGGTTGAGCGACAAAAATCGAAAATCTACCTGAATTGTAGTGTTTTGACAGTTATAGTTCACAAGTTTGAAAACTATAGTTATCCGAACTAAACCAAATTTAATTTATAATTAATTTTTAAGGTAAAGTTCACAAATGATCACTGAACTTTGTTAAAAAAATAGGGTAAACTATTTCACTGACCACTATATTATTGGAAAAGTCGCGATTTGACCACGTTACTTTTTTTCGAAGCAATTAAACCACCAAACTATTTAAATGGTATCAATGTGACCACTAGCCGTTAGAGGTTAACGGCAGGGTGACGTGGTCAGTTAAGAAAAAAAGGTATAATTGCATATTTAATCCCTACTATTTATACATTTTATCAATTTAGTCCTAATTTAATTTAATAAAATAAATTAATTATTTAATTAGATGGTGACATGTGTCACCACCTTATTGGAAGACTTTAATCATTTTTATTTAATTTAATTAATTAATTTTCCCTCCAATCAGATTGTAACACGTGTCACTTGATTGGAAGAAGAAAATAAATAAAAGAAGCATCCTGCTCATTGTGGGATTTAAACCAAAGTCACCTTATATAGAGACACACATGCTTACCACTAAGACAAGTGAATCTTTATGCTGCATGGTACAAAACATAATATACATATCTTGATTTCCAATCCCACTTCGTCTTCAATCTTCATCTTCTACCTTAAAACTTCCCTCTTTGTATATTAATTAATTGCAATTTGACTTTGCTCTTCTTCAACCTATATAACCTCCGCTTTCCATCCCCTTTCCTCACTTTTCTTCAATTTCCAGCATTTACCCTTTTTAATTGCTATTTCTTTTTTTTTCAATTTTCCTACAACAATGAGTGCCGGCGAAAGTAGTGGCGCCGATGAAAAGAAATACAAGGGAGTGCGTCGTCGTAGATGGGGAAAATGGGTGTCGGAAATCCGAGTTCCCGGCACCGAAGAGAGACTCTGGTTAGGCTCGTATTCAACTCCAGAAGCCGCCGCCGTCGCCCACCACATTGCTTTCTATTGTCTCCGCCGACCGTCTTCCCTAACTGCTCTGAACTTCCTTCGATATTACCTCCGTGTGTCAATTCAGACATGTCGTCCAAGTCCGTACAGAAAGCGGCGTCGGATGCTGGGATGGCAGTGGACGCCCAGATGATCATCAGCAACAGCTCCGTCAACAATGAAATCAAAGCAAATGGGAACGACGACAATGGCGGCTCCTGGGAAATCAAAGCCAAGTGGGATTGGAAAACTAAGACATATATTATGTTTTTGTACCATGAATCATAAAGATCCACTTGGGTTAGTGGTAAGCATGCGTGTCTCTATCTAAGGTGACTCTAGTTCGAATCCCACAAGGAGCTTTTATTTATTTTCTTCTTCCATTCAAGTGACACGTGTCACAATCTGATTGGAGGGTGAAAATTAATTAATTAAATTAAATAAAAATATTAAAGTCTTCCAATAAGGTGGTGACACATGTCACCATCTAATTAAATAATTAGTTTATTTTATTAAATTAAATTAAGACAAATTGATAGAATGTATAAATAGCAGGGATCAAATATGCAATTATACCATTTTTTTAAACTGGCCACGTCACCCTGCTGTTAACCTCTAACGGCTAATGGTCACATTGATACCATTTAAATAGTTTGGTGGTTTAAGTGCTTCGTAAAAAAGTAATGTGGTCAAATTGCGACTTTTCCAATAGTATGGTGGTCAATGAAGTAGTTTACCCAAAAAATAAAACGACAATCAAACTTTCAAATGTTATAAAATGACAATTAAAATATATGTTTTATAACAAAATGATAATTCGGCCGTTATGTACTATTATACAAAATTTTACCATTTTGTTAAGTACTTAAAGTTTATAAAAAAAATAAATTGCTATTATACAAAATTTTATAACAACTGTGTTAAGTACTTAACGGTCGAGTTACCATTTTGTTACAAAACATAAAATTTGATTGGCATTTTGTAACATTTAAATGTTTGGTTACCGTTTTATTTTTTTAACAAAGTTCAGTGACTATTTGTAAACTTTACCCTAATTTTTATTATTTTGTACCTAAAATAGTGGAACTTTACCAAATAATATTTAAAAATTATAAAATAAAATTATTTTTTCAAAATAAAATACAAAATTTCAAAATTAAAAGTCAATTTTTTTGAATAGTCTAAAGGTGATTACAATGTAGTATCAGTTCATACATATTATTAACTATTTGACAATGTGCATATATTTTATAGACAAATCGATTTAAACTCGTGTCTCTTAAAATAAATACCATCCGCTTTTCCATGGAATGCTTGTTGGGTTCAAAAATCAAAATTAATCGAATACAAATTTCGATAAACTGTACAAAAATTCACCGTACCAAACCAAAACCGTATAACTCCTGGATATTATATTATCTTTTGTAAATAAGTTAAGTCATTGATGTGAATGGTGAAATTAGGTAGGTTGACATTATACGATGACTTAAGCAGATTTTGAGGAAATTCTTCCCTCAATTTCCATTCCTTTGGAAACAAAATCAAAAATCATTAATTTAGGATCTAAATGCTTACACACTTGCCTAAAGAAAACTACAAAGAAATTATTATTATTATTATTATTATTATTATTATTATTATTATTATTATTATTATTATTATTATTATTTCAATATATCGCCTATAAACAGTCTTACTCAAGCTAAACATTCTTCATCTCACATATTATTTTCTGAAAACCACTTGGTAAAAAGAAAACATGAAAACTCTTTCATTTTCTGCCATTTTTCTCATTGTTGTCTTCATTATTTCTGGTGATTTTTCCTTTTTATTTTTTCAACTTTGAATATAATTTGACATTTATGTATAAATTCTGAAGCAACCCTTAATTTTTTTTTTCTGTGGTAATTTTTTAATTACTTTTTGCTGTAGGAAATGAGTCAATGGTGGCAAATGCAAAAGGCCTCTGCATCGTGTCAGGGTACCTCGGAGGCTGCAAAATAAAGGAATGTTGCAATTACTGCAAGGACAACTTTGGGAAAGATGCTAGTTGCTTTTGCGACGCAGTCAGCACTCCAAACGACATTTGCATGTGTTCTCACCCGTGTTAATAAAAAATAACACATTTTCCATGTGTTTTTCAGTCTTCTATTTCTGTGTTTGTGTCTGGTTTTTTTATAAATAAATTGATGTTCGCAGTACTAATTCCTGCGGTGGCTTATTTATTTGGTTCATACTTAATTAATGGCTCGTTGCTTTCCATGGAAATTGACTGAGGAAATTCAGCCACTAGATGAACAAAAATTTTGTCCCTTTTTTTTTGAATTAAAAGAGACACCTATACATTAGGTGTGAACAAAAACAACATCAGGTGCATCATAATGAAGAAAAGAAAGAATGTCCGCCGGTGGGGAGTGCAAATGCAGCAAGTCCAGTGTAGTCGGATCGGTGGTTTTCGCAAGCATGTCGGCAACAGGATTCGTTGAACGAGGAACCCAGATAAAATCGGTAACCCAGCCATTTTGGCGAAGCTTGGCAATGGCGCGAACTAAAGGAAGGGGACTGCTATTGATGTGCATAGCGTTCAACATCTTAACCACCTCAGCACAATCAGATTGAATTTGTAAAATCTCGACCCCTTGTTCCAAGCGAACTGTAAACCAACGAGAATAGCCCATAACTCAGCCCTGTAGAGGCTTGCATTTTCCAATAGCTCTCTGGAAACCCAAAATCCACTACCCAAAGTGATCATGCAGCAAACCTCCGACTGCTCCGTTGTTGGTACTCTTGGAGACCGCACCAATTTTGTCCCTTTTTTATTTCACTTTTTGTGTTTCAATATTAGAAAGAAAATTAAGTTTTAATTTCTAACCCTAAACTTTAAAAAGTATACAATACCATTAATTTTTTAAATATTAACTCTAACCCTAATTTTAAACCCTAAACTTTTTTTTATTGTGGGAGCACAAATAAAAATACAAAAAAGGACAAAAAAAAATTCTAGATTATGTAATGGCACGATTCTAGACTACATCGCTGCACTTCCCTAATTAGGAAAAAAGTCCAATTGGTCTTTTTTTGTTAATGTTTACAAAACTATTAACGGAGTAGCATGCAAGATTAAATTTGTTGATTACTTTTTTTCTTCGCTACTTAACTGTCCAGTTTGATAGAGGTAAAGAAATTTAATTGGTAAATTTATATGGATGATGAAGGACATGTTCATGGGAAGATTTTGATTTTTTGTTCTTTTTATGCCCTTTAGATTCTCATGTTCTACTTTTTTTTTGTATAAGATTTTTTGATTAACATAGTCATCAATTTTCTCTTCATGTTTTGATGTGTACTTTATAAATGGATCTATGTCGAACCAAAAATATTCTAAAATCCCTTACCCATATTCATTCCAAAAAAGATTCAAACTAACACTAATAATCTATTGGGTAAAATACACTAGAAGTCCTTAGTAATAAACATGTCACTCTTCTTCTAAAACATGTCACTTTTATTCTAAAAGTAACAATTCAATCATTTAATTATAGGTTTAGAAACAAATAAATATCTCAGTTAAAATTTTGTGACAAACAAGGGATTCTATCATTAATATTGAAACAAGTGAACGGTATAATAACAATTTTAGTCCCCAAAACTTATACATTATATTAATTGGGTCCTAATTAAAATAATTCACTAAACTTAACCCTTCATATTAAATATTTTTGGCACTGCACCATTCTGACACACCCTTCGACCACTTACCACACTCCATGTTATTGTCCATTAGTTCGATAATCGACATATGCGATAGCTCAAAAAACACAATCACTTCACTAATAGACAATTAAAAGACTAATAGAATAGACGCATTATGACCTTTACGTCGCCTTCTAGTAGACACAATCCATTCACTAATGAAAATTTTAAATATGAATGATTAAGTTTATTGAATTATTTCGAATTATGGCCAAATTAATAGAATGAATAAGTTTCAAGAACTAAAATTACTATTATACCAAGCTCAATTTTAATGATAGAGTGACTTGTTTGCCACAAAATTTATATACGTTTATGTTCTAATTTATATACATTAAATATAAATGTTAGTAGATTTGAATAAAATATTTGGCCTAGCATAGTTGGTTCTTGCGCTGGCCCCTCAAGCTGTTGTGCTTGCCTGCTTGGGTTTGAATCCCAGCGACTGCTCCTTAAGTGACTTCCAGGATGCTGTCTTGTCCACGATAGAGAGAAAGAAGAAGGATTGTGCAAAGAGAAGGGATCAAATCTTTCCTTTGAATTCAATCATCTTTTTGTAAACTGTTTTTTCTTACAACTTTTCTGGAGTCTCTTTGCCTTGTTTTGGCTCAATGCAACATAGAATAATGGAGTTCATGTAACCCCCTAGACCCGCCTATGCGTTCCACGGATCCTAGGAAGTCACATTAGGGTCACAAGAGCGACCCACAGAAAAATTTCAAATAAACATATAGTTAAACCTTTCAAACCGTAAAATAAATATCTGATTTAAAATACAATTTCAGAAATCGTTCAAAACGATAAAACAATCATAATACCAGTTGCAGAAAATAGTTTCAGACTCATTTGTATAATACAAACACAACACACATGCCCCCTAGTTACACAGATACCATACTCCCTGACGAGCCGAAGAAACTCCCATACCGACGTTGATAGGTGCAACTTATCTGATCTTTTATCCTGAGATGGTAAAAACAACATGAGCTTGGGAAAGCTCAGTAATACAGAACTACCAAAAGATGCTATACGTTCATGCAGACATATGGTAAGCATAACATTTTCATGATGATCCAAGAAGTGACAGTTCTCTTTTCTCTTTACGTTATTTCAGGGTAACGTTATACTTGAGAATAACGACACTTGTTCTTTATTCACCCATCGAGTAACAGACGAGAATATTACAATCTTGCAGATTGAGAAGATGAGAACAAGGAGTTTAACACCTAATGTGTTCTTTAATCAGACCTTGAGGATTAAACGAAAATTATATAGGCTGATAATATACGAGGTAGGAATCAGAGAGTTTGGCGTCTAGTGTGTTCCAATAAGTACAGATTAACATACATAAGTATCTAACATTATATCATATGAGCACGTAACAGATTAAATGCAAATGTCCAATGTTCATACTGAAGTTTACAAGAAATACCCTCCAACCTTACACCAATATGCAGTCCCCCAGAACTGCATCCATAAGGACTTACCCTAGGCCCGATGGGCGTAGGTGCCACCTAAGGGGGTGCCTTAGGTCCATAAGGACTTACCCTAAGCTCGATGGGCATAGGTGCCACTCAAGGGGAGACCTTGAGTCCATAAGGACTTACCCTAGGCCCGATGGGCGTAGGTGCCACCTAAGGGGGTGCCTTAGGTCCATAAGGACTTACCCTAGGCCCGACGGGCGTAGGTGCCACTCAAGGGGAGACCTTGAGTCCATAAGGATTTACCAGCTGGATCAGGGCTGTACCGACAGAGACTTCATATCATAACCCAACAGTATACCCCAGACAGAAATTAGAGTTCAGATTCCAGACATGATTAACAGAACATATATGACAGATAAATGGGCATACTATTAAGCAGAGCAGACATTTCAGTATACATTATGCAAACAGATTGTTCCATCATATATCAAGCTAACATATCATACTATCAAGTAGGCAGAGAATGTCATGCAATTCATTCAACAGAATATAGTACAAACATGGAACACACTAGATGGAACAGATCATTTTTCAGAGATGTTTAGCATATACGGAATAAGACATATTGAACTTGTGATGATTTGAACGGATTTCTGAAACGTGGCCCCTATTAGAAGGGGTTCATACTAACTGCTTAACCCAAATATTCAGGAGATGATATATCAAGATCTTTCAGAGCTTTGGCATATCTTGAGTGATTCAGCCATTTAGGCTTACAAGGGTATTATGGTCATTTTATCATACCCGGACATTTTAGTAATTTATACCAACAAGGCATAAACAGTGGCTCGGGAATTTTGTTTGCTCATCAAATTTCCAACCAGGCATTCAGAGATTTCTATGTCAAGATTATTCACGGTATCAGATACACTGAAGGCTATTTTGATTACTTGGGCCAACGAGGGCATCTTGGTCATTTAACTATCAGGGATGATTTTCGTAATTTAGCCCATTAATGAGGATATGACGATTCACAATATTTAATGTTTCCAGAAGTTTATCGAGCCTCCAAAATCATTCGAACTATCATACCTCAACCTTGCATTTCTAACCAACCCTTCTAATGTATCTGGCTGTAAAGTATATCTGAACGGTTGCTTTCGTATTTCACCACCAGACTTGCCGCAGTGTAGTCGAACTCATATTCTGTGCAGAAAACTTCCAACCTTATTTTAATATCAGGAGTGATTATCGTACATGAGTGTGATTCCTAACACTTAGGGGCGCTTTAGCCCTTAAAGTCTTATTAAAATTTCAGAATTTCATCAAATGCATATCTGCATATTTAGCTCAAGAGGGCCTTTCAGCCATTTTGGAAATTGGAATAAATCCACCATTTCTTTCTGAATTACCATTCAGTACCTTCATCATTCACATATTCAAACGAGACTAAGTCGTCATAACTCTTCGCCCCTTTACAGACGATTCATTCAATACAGAACTTGAGGGTATAACGTCATTCAAATTAATCAGACATTACGGTGCTCGAGGGCATTACCGTCTTTTTGGTCATTACGATCATTCTCATTTAATTCACGCATCACTGTCATAAGGATCGACTTATAATTTCAACAATATTTCCAGAGAATTCTCATTCAAGTGTTATACAGAGTTTGAGGGATTATCCGAGTTTGTATCACATGTATTGCATAATGATACTGAAGTCTTACCATTAAAACATACATCTGGGGTAGTGTAAATTGCATAATCAGGTCGAATGCAGATTTTAGGTCATTCCCTTTATCAGATGGGTAGTTTAGTCATACTTATGCTCCAAGGGCATTTTCGTAATTTCATATCCAACATCTCATACTTATTTTTCGTATCGAATTCAGCTTAAGCAGATTTCACAAAACACTTATCATAAGCATGCATGCTTTAACCAGGTATCAACATGTACATAAAGAATACAAGGGGTAGTAATGTATTACCTTAATTCCGAGTTATACCGGTTGACTCCCGATACTACATTCGATCGCATTCGAATCCGGACTGAATGTCCCATGACATTTCAAATACCGAGATATTAGCATACCTTCAAATACACAAATTAACAATTCAGTTCTTATCCATAGAGCTCTTAACAGAATTAAACACTTTCAGGTTCAAGGTCGGATTCGGAGGTCTTCGGGTCAGAATTTCACAAAACGGGCTTCAAAATCGGACTCAGGACGTCGAAAAACATAAAATAGGGCTTTTCGGAAAAAGTTGACTTTTTGGTCAAAGTCAACGGTCAACAGTCAACAGTCAACGCTGACGTCAGCAGACAAAGTCAACGCTGACGTCATGCTGATGTCACTGGTTGACCGAGTTGACTCAACGGGTCGGGTCAACGGCTCGGTCAAACGGCTCGACGGCTCGGTCAACCGGCTCGGTCAACCGGCTCGACGGCTCGGTCAACCGGCTCGGTCAAACGGCTCGGCGGCTCGGTCAGCCGGCTCGGTCAAATGGCTCGGCGGCTCGGTCAACCGGCTCGGTCAACCGGCTTGGTGGCTCGGTCAACCAGCTCGGTCAACCCAAACGAAGCCCACTCGCGACCGGCGGCGCGTGGGGCGCGTGCGGCGGCTGTGGGCGGCCGTTGGCCACCAAATTTTACAGGCCGATAGTTTTCGACCTTCTGAACACGGTAGTGGCCTCGGATTTTCAAAATTCAAACTCAAAGTTCGAATACTAACCTTTTAAGTTTTCCGACGATAAACAAACACCCCCTCCAACGGTGACTCCGATGATGATGTCGTTGGTACCGGTGAACTCGACTCGACATGATGAACGAAATGGTGGTGGAGGTGTCGAAAATGAACGGTCGGATCTCGGTAGATCTGAGATTGAATCTCTACCTATTTCTTTCTTTCTCACTTTCATTTTTCTTTCCTTTTTCCCTCTGCCAACGCTTAAACTTGGCAGATATATTATCCTTCAAAGAAAAAAGGTCAAATTACACTCTTAGCCATTTAATTTTTAGGGAGTTCACACTTTTGTCTCCAAACTTTATTCCATTTTCAAATTGGTCATCAATCCTTATAAATCAAGCTTCCCAAACCTGAATTCATTCAATTAAGTCCCAAAACCTATTATTCTTTTTAGGGAAAAAGAATATTAAATCTCCCAAAAATTCTTAAAATTTTACTAGCCCCATTTGAGATTGTTACAATTCTCTCCCCCTTAAAAGAAATTTCGTCCTCGAAATTTACCAGAGTTGGATCAAAGCAAAACTGTAATTCCGTTTATTTACCTGCTGAAACTTGTCCATCAGATTATGGTTATTCCTCGTGTCTCACAGACGGTTATATCCTTAATCACGCGAAGTAACTTTATATTCAAATTCATCTCAGACCTGTTTATCAGAATACGGTAATTGCACCCATACGGAATCTTGTACGGTGCCAAGAAAATATTTGTCTCATAACTTTTATTATAAATGGCCTCAGTCAAGGATAAGAGACATTTCGATCTACCACATAAGCTAATCATACCACCCAAAGGTATATCTTCCAGAATCCGAATTACTCTTCTAGGTTGACCATCAATTTTCAGATGAAAAACTACAACTACAATTCAGACAAACACTCTAGGAGTCCAACATCTACTCCCAAAAATCAGGATGTAAACATCAAATTTCAGTCAGGGATGATATTTAAGGATATACCAAGCCGCACCTTGAAGGAGATGCCTTTCTTCATACTGATCGAACACATCTAAGGTCATTAATGGATATCACTTTCCTTCAACGTAATATCCGGAAAATTATTTCTTTTGTATTTAACAGAGGCACCACAGATTATACACTTTCTGCACAATTGCAAACACTTAACTCTGAAGTTCATAGGGTTTTTTTTTCTTTTTCAGTAGGGTATTTCAGACACAAACGTTATCACCGAATAGCCTTTCAAGAAATCTTACATCAGTTATCCCGCATCAAACATTATTCTTAATCTGATTCATAAGTACGAACCATCTCAAGTTCCTTATCCAGATTCATATTCAACCATTTAATTCAAAACACAGACAAACGTTATAGACATTTCCTGTAAGCAGATGTTGAGCTATGGAAGGCAGAATATTCAGATTTGGTTATTTCAAGAGAAATGATTCAACATCAGAGTTTCGGCTCGGTGGAGTACGGTCAGGACCTAGGGGCATGCACATACCAGACACCCTATGACAGACGATCGGCCGATCTACCCAGAATGACGCAACTCTAAGCTCTGATACCACTAAATGTAACCCCCTAGACCCGCCTATGCATTCCACGGATCCTAGGAAGTCACATTAGGGTCACAAGAGCGACCCACAGAAAAATTTCAAATAAACATATAGTTAAACCTTTCAAACCGTAAAATAAATATCTGATTTAAAATACAATTTCAGAAATCGTTCAAAATGATAAAACAATCATAATACCAGTTGCAGAAAATAGTTTCAGACTCATTTGTATAATACAAACACAACACACATGCCCCCTAGTTACACAGATACCATACTCCCTGACGAGCCGAAGAAACTCCCATACCGACGTTGATAGGTGCAACTTATCTGATCTTTTATCCTGAGATGGTAAAAACAACATGAGCTTGGGAAAGCTCAGTAATACAGAACTACCAAAAGATGCTATACGTTCATGCAGACATATGGTAAGCATAACATTTTCATGATGATCCAAGAAGTGACAGTTCTCTTTTCTCTTTACGTTATTTCAGGGTAACGTTATACTTGAGAATAACGACACTTGTTCTTTATTCACCCATCGAGTAACAGACGAGAATATTACAATCTTGCAGATTGAGAAGATGAGAACAAGGAGTTTAACACCTAATGTGTTCTTTAATCAGACCTTGAGGATTAAACGAAAATTATATAGGCTGATAATATACGAGGTAGGAATCAGAGAGTTTGGCGTCTAGTGTGTTCCAATAAGTACAGATTAACATACATAAGTATCTAACATTATATCATATGAGCACGTAACAGATTAAATGCAAATGTCCAATGTTCATACTGAAGTTTACAAGAAATACCCTCCAACCTTACACCAATATGCAGTCCCCCAGAACTGCATCCATAAGGACTTACCCTAGGCCCGATGGGCGTAGGTGCCACCTAAGGGGGTGCCTTAGGTCCATAAGGACTTACCCTAAGCCCGATGGGCATAGGTGCCACTCAAGGGGAGACCTTGAGTCCATAAGGACTTACCCTAGGCCCGATGGGCGTAGGTGCCACCTAAGGGGGTGCCTTAGGTCCATAAGGACTTACCCTAGGCCCGACGGGCGTAGGTGCCACTCAAGGGGAGACCTTGAGTCCATAAGGATTTACCAGCTGGATCAGGGCTGTACCGACAGAGACTTCATATCATAACCCAACAGTATACCCCAGACAGAAATTAGAGTTCAGATTCCAGACATGATTAACAGAACATATATGACAGATAAATGGGCATACTATTAAGCAGAGCAGACATTTCAGTATACATTATGCAAACAGATTGTTCCATCATATATCAAGCTAACATATCATACTATCAAGTAGGCAGAGAATGTCATGCAATTCATTCAACAGAATATAGTACAAACATGGAACACACTAGATGGAACAGATCATTTTTCAGAGATGTTTAGCATATACGGAATAAGACATATTGAACTTGTGACGATTTGAACGGATTTCTGAAACGTGGCCCCTATTAGAAGGGGTTCATACTAACTGCTTAACCCAGATATTCAGGAGATGATATATCAAGATCTTTCAGAGCTTTGGCATATCTTGAGTGATTCAGCCATTTAGGCTTACAAGGGTATTATGGTCATTTTATCATACCCGGACATTTTAGTAATTTATACCAACAAGGCATAAACAGTGGCTCGGGAATTTTGTTTGCTCATCAAATTTCCAACCAGGCATTCAGAGATTTCTATGTCAAGATTATTCACGGTATCAGATACACTGAAGGCTATTTTGATTACTTGGGCCAACGAGGGCATCTTGGTCATTTAACTATCAGGGATGATTTTCGTAATTTAGCCCATTAATGAGGATATGACGATTCACGATATTTAATGTTTCCAGAAGTTTATCGAGCCTCCAAAATCATTCGAACTATCATACCTTAACCTTGCATTTCTAACCAACCCTTCTAATGTATCTGGCTGTAAAGTATATCTGAACGGTTGCTTTCGTATTTCACCACCAGACTTGCCGCAGTGTAGTCGAACTCATATTCTGTGCAGAAAACTTCCAACCTTATTTTAATATCAGGAGTGATTATCGTACATGAGTGTGATTCCTAACACTTAGGGGCGCTTTAGCCCTTAAAGTCTTATTAAAATTTCAGAATTTCATCAAATGCATATCTGCATATTTAGCTCAAGAGGGCCTTTCAGCCATTTTGGAAATTGGAATAAATCCACCATTTCTTTCTGAATTACCATTCAGTACCTTCATCATTCACATATTCAAACGAGACTAAGTCGTCATAACTCTCCGCCCCTTTACAGACGATTCATTCAATACAGAACTTGAGGGTATAACGTCATTCAAATTAATCAGACATTACGGTGCTCGAGGGCATTACCGTCTTTTTGGTCATTACGATCATTCTCATTTAATTCACGCATCACTGTCATAAGGATCGACTTATAATTTCAACAATATTTCCAGAGAATTCTCATTCAAGTGTTATACAGAGTTTGAGGGATTATCCGAGTTTGTATCACATGTATTGCATAATGATACTGAAGTCTTACCATTAAAACATACATCTGGGGTAGTGTAAATTGCATAATCAGGTCGAATGCAGATTTTAGGTCATTCCCTTTATCAGATGGGTAGTTTAGTCATACTTATGCTCCAAGGGCATTTTCGTAATTTCATATCCAACATCTCATACTTATTTTTCGTATCGAATTCAGCTTAAGCAGATTTCACAAAACACTTATCATAAGCATGCATGCTTTAACCAGGTATCAACATGTACATAAAGAATACAAGGGGTAGTAATGTATTACCTTAATTCCGAGTTATACCGGTTGACTCCCGATACTACATTCGATCGCATTCGAATCCGGACTGAATGTCCCATGACATTTCAAATACCGAGATATTAGCATACCTTCAAATACACAAATTAACAATTCAGTTCTTATCCATAGAGCTCTTAACAGAATTAAACACTTTTGGGTTCAAGGTCGGATTCGGAGGTCTTCGGGTCAGAATTTCACAAAACGGGCTTCAAAATCGGACTCAGGACGTCGAAAAACATAAAATAGGGCTTTTCGGAAAAAGTTGACTTTTTGGTCAAAGTCAACGGTCAACGGTCAACAGTCAACAGTCAACGCTGACGTCAGCAGACAAAGTCAACGCTGACGTCATGCTGATGTCACTGGTTGACCGAGTTGACTCAACGGGTCGGGTCAACGGCTCGGTCAAACGGCTCGACGGCTCGGTCAACCGGCTCGACGGCTCGGTCAACCGGCTCGGTCAAACGGCTCGGCGGCTCGGTCAGCCGGCTCGGTCAAACGGCTTGGCGGCTTGGTCAACCGGCTCGGTCAACCGGCTTGGTGGCTCGGTCAACCAGCTCGGTCAACCCAAACGAAGCCCACTCGCGACCGACGGCGCGTGGGGCGCGTGCGGCGGCTGTGGGCGGCCGTTGGCCACCAAATTTTACAGGCCGATAGTTTTCGACCTTCTGAACACGGTAGTGGCCTCGGATTTTCAAAATTCAAACTCAAAGTTCGAATACTAACCTTTTAAGTTTTCCGACGATAAACAAACACCCCCTCTAACGGTGACTCCGATGATGATGTCGTTGGTACCGGTGAACTCGACTCGACATGATGAACGAAATGGTGGTGGAGGTGTCGAAAATGAACGGTCGAATCTCGGTAGATCTGAGATTGAATCTCTACCTATTTCTTTCTTTCTCACTTTCATTTTTCTTTCCTTTTTCCCTCTGCCAACGCTTAAACTTGGCAGATATATTATCCTTCAAAGAAAAAAGGTCAAATTACACTCTTAGCCATTTAATTTTTAGGGAGTTCACACTTTTGTCTCCAAACTTTATTCCATTTTCAAATTGGTCATCAATCCTTATAAATCAAGCTTCCCAAACCTGAATTCATTCAATTAAGTCCCAAAACCTATTATTCTTTTTAGGGAAAAAGAATATTAAATCTCCCAAAAATTCTTAAAATTTTACTAGCCCCATTTGAGATTGTTACAGTTCAAATTTGGATGGATGGTGGGAAAGCCATGGAGTGTTTTGGAGAAAGATGCGACCATTGAATATAAATGATGTTAATTGGTTCCCACCGAATCCTGGTTGTGTCAAGTTTCATTGTCGATGTAACATACAAGGATGAACCTGTCGGGTGCGGTGGTGCCTTGAGAACTGATTTATGTTTTCCAGTCCTATGGATAGTTTTGAGGTAGTTTATGCAGAACTAGTTGTAGTTAAGAATGTGCTGGAAGTTTTTGTGGAAGTTATATGGCCTGGGAAAGCAATGTTGGTTGTTGAAATAGACCCTAAACTTTAACCTTAATTTCATAAATATTAACTTGAACCTTAATTTCGTAAATATTAACTTTAACCTTAATTTTAAACCCTAAACTTATTTTATATTGTGGGACCCAAGCTAAATTACAACTTGGCCATGGTGATCTCGAAGCTAAATTACAACTTGGCCATGGTGATCTCGAATATCAACTAATCATACAAGTTTCTGAAATCTTGGGATGACAGCAATTGAAGCGATCCATTAAATTAGTTGAGTATCCAAATCCGAACAAGCGGAAGTAGGAAAAAAAGTACCCAATTTATTTTATTAATAACTTAGCAATGTATTCAAAAAGTGTGCGAGTACCTAACATCTAAATCATCAAATAATCGTGAACTAAAAAAAATCACAAAATATATCTATTCGAAAATAAAAACCCTAATGTTTTTCGGCATCAGTCGGCATCGGAAAGCGGCACAATGGGTAGAGATGACCGGTACTCAGCCACCTCTCGATACATTCTCCATGGAAGAGATGAGAACATGGCATGCTAGTGACAACCTCCGTTTCAGGCTGTACTAACTTCTCTATGCAAATCATGCACTCAACATTGTCGCTCTCGCCGTCGCCATAACCTTGAACAAGCTTCACTTTCTTCAAAGCTTGGATCAATTCTTTCGAGCTTCACTTTCTTCAAAGCTTGGATCAATTCTTTCGTTGCAGGAGCTAGCTTCGGATCTTCTCGTATCGAGAACTCCATCACCATTGCCGCTAACTCATCATCATAGTATTCCCACCTCACAATCTTTTTAACTTGAAATATTATTTTTATCACCCCGTCAAATCTCTTATTATTGCCATAGTTCTTCTTCTTCTTCTTCTTTTACTCCTTCTCTATTTTTATAATCGAGTTCCAATCGGAGAAAGCTTGATCCAATATCCTTTCAAGGTCAAGTTGGTCGAGCCATCCAGCTTCATGTAAAGGGCGAGCTACATTGTTTCGGTGCCGGCGAGAGCCGAATACAATTTCTGGATGAACGGAGAATTCCTGGATACCATTCTGCCAAAAATCCTCTCGAAAACGACCGTCATCATCCTCAAGAAACGTACGAATATGAAGCAGGAACCCAATTTGAGAATAGTAAGGAGCCTAAATTGAAGTCAGAGCGTAATCTACCGTCACTTCAAATCGAGGTTCGCTGCTTGCCATTATCAACGTTGGTTACTCTCTTCAAAAAGAAAATATCGGGAAGAAAAAGCTTTCAAATCCCTAAGTTTGCTTGATTGAAAAGAAAACCAGTAAACTGAACCACATGTATGTATGTGTGTATATTTAGGTAAGAAAAAGCTATCGAAACCCTAAGTTTGCTTGATTGAAAAGTAAACAAAAAGCTTCCAAAACCCTAATTTTGCTTGGTTGAGAAGTAAACTAGTATACTGATTACTGAACTAGGTGTGTGTATGTATATATATAGGATTAGACGTGTAGGCCAGTAGTTTGAATTTGAGTAGAGTCAGATTATTATGCCGGTTAATCGGTATTAAAGTTTTAATAATAAAATTAAATATTTTTATATAAATTAAATTTTAAAAATATTTTAATATTTAAAATAGTAAAATTCATGTTTTTCAAAATCGGATTGAATCGAGAACATGCGGAGTGAAATTAAAAATATCAGATATAAAAGTAAAAGAATGGTGATTCAACAAGTTGAACCAGATTTTGACATTATAAACATTATTTTTAGTAAATTTGTTAATTTTTTAGTTTAATTATTTTTGAGTTAATATATATTTTGTTACATGAATTTAATTTTAAGGTGCAATTTGGTACTTGAACTTGGTTCTTTTGTCTAAATTAGTTAAAAATTGTACGTTTCAATTTTAACCATAATGTCAAGTTTAAGTTCTAATTTAAACAAAATATTAGATTCAAATATTTATTTGACAATAAAACATTATCAAATTAAACACTAAAAGATAATGAAATTTATTTACCCTTATTTTTTAACAAGAAAAATAAAAATCCATTGATGCAACTAATTCGATCCTCGATATGATTTGTACCAAACTAGTTAAATGTGCAACTCAAACAAGCCTGATAAGCATGAGCTTGGATAAAAAATTTAAAGGCAATCAAGAGTGTAAAAAAATCTTTGAACTTTTAAAATAAAATTAATTAAAATTTTAATTTTTTTCACTCAATTAAACATTTGAACCAAGAAATTGAATCAATTAAGTTTTTGAATCAATTAAACTCGTTGACCAATTTTGATTATTAAATCTTCACAGTTTTTTAGGCATGTTAGTGCAATGCATCGTGACACAGTATTTCCACTTGACATATTCAATTTTTTATTTTATTTTAAAAATTCTTTAAAAGTTCTAATGATCCTAAGAAACTTATACTATTTTTTTTTAAAATATGTAAATGCAACATGATAGAACTGTAGTGTATCACGTGTCAGTAATATCTAAAGAAAAAATTATCAAGATTTAATGGTCTAAATTGGTCAAAGAGCTTAATTGATTGAATTCTTGGTTCAAGGTATTAATTGGGTGAATTTTTTTAAAGACTTAATAATTTTTTTTAAAGTTCAAGAGCTTCTTACACCCTAAAGCTAAATTTAAAATATATTTTAGGCTTGGCCCGACCCATAAACAACTTAATCCAATTGATTTATAACAAATAAAACTATTGAAATCAAATTTCAATGTTTATAACATGTTTTTCTATTCTAGCCTAGATTAAGACTTTCTTTTAAAAATAGCTTAATTTTGAGCCTATAAACGGTCTCAGTGGAAAAACGGATAATATTTATCTTAAGAGACCTGGGTTCAAAATGTTTTGTGATCTCCAAAATTTGTACATTGTCAAAAAATTAAAAATATCTATGAGCAGATACTATTTTATAATCACCTCAAAATTATTAAAAAAACTCAATTTTAGCATTGCACTTAAGTTTCTTGGTAGTATATGGTTTCCCGGTTAATAAGTGTAACATCATGTTATTAGACATGTTTTTTTCCTCAATAAAACAATTAATTATTAAAAACAGCCAGAAAGACTAAATCCAAGCTACAATTTTTTTGCTAAGCAATGTATTTTATTTAATTAAATTTTGTGCCAAAATTAGGTGCCTCATTAAAAATCTCTCTAATCCTACCGGAAGAAAAGAGTACAATCCAACATGACTTACATGTCTCCATCTTACAAACTGAATTACAACATAAGTCCTTCCAATCAAGTTCATTTTACCATTAATCCGTTCCTTGCTCGTGGGACAAACTCGAACGACACACATGATATTTTCTTTGCTAAGCTGTCAATGTCTTCAAAATAGTTCCACCAACGCCATGGTCTAAGGAGAGAGTTCGCAATCCAATTCAAAACCACTTGTGAATCTGATTCCACAATCAAGCTTTCCTTACCTATCCATCCCGCTCGTGAAAACACGAAGAGAGCATTCGGAATCGCCATTAGTTCTGAAAAATCAGGTCTAAGGTTTTCGACAGGACCAGAGAACAAGGCTCTCATATCGCCTGCATAAGATCTCAACACGCCTCCACATCCTGATGTGTTCGTGTAAAATGATCCATCCACGTTGAATTTAACCGACCCAAAATTGGAGGAATCCATTCAGTATTAGCTTCTTTTGATTTTAATTCAAGGCAGAACACTGGATTTTTCCATAAATTCGCATCTTCTAGAATTTGGAGGAACTTTCATCTTCCAAATCAAGTCAAAATTGAAATCTGGCTCTTCTATATCTGCATTCACCAATAGTTTAGTAAGCTTTCAGACCGAGAAATCTCCTTCATTGACATGAACCCAAATAATTTTGTCCAGGACCTCTCTATTAGCCCTTTGGCCCATCAATCTTTCTCTAAGCTGTGACAAGACTTCTATTTCTCTATTAAGAAGAGGTTTAGAGAACAAATACATGAGCTCCAGGTCATGGAAATCTCTATATTTCAGTAGTGTAGCTACAGTGACTCCCTTATCCAAAGCTAATCTGTATAGCCTTGGAAAAGAAACAGGTAATGAGGTCTCTCCACACCAGCAATCTTCCTAGAATAAGATTGTTTCTCCATTCCCTAGCCTCCATCGAATCTCTTTAGGTGAAATCCATCTGCTCACCTTTTCATCAGACAAATTGTTCACAATTCCTTTCCATGCAATAGAGGCTTTGCTTGAGCTTCTGCATTTGAAATCCACCAGTCTTATATTCTCCATATTTAGAATTAATGATCTTTCTCCATAATCCAAGCTACGATTTTTCTTTACAATGTGTATGTTTGTTTTACGGACCATGATCGAAGTGTGAGATCATATTCAGTGACGGAGCTACATGTATGATTAGATAAGCCCAGACCCACCTTGAATTTTTTAGGGTTTTTACATTCGACTTTAGTTTTCTTTTTATGAATTAATATTTTAATTTTTTTTATTTATGTCCACCCTGAAATTTTGAGATTTTTATGACTTGTATCCACCTTAAAATATATTTTGACTTGTGTTTACCTTCAAAAAGATTTATGAATACGCCATTGGTTGTCCCTCCCAACAATGTCGGCTCTAATGTTTGAACTCGCATTGTCTTATTGAGAGTGTAATATACCTTTGTCAAGCTATGTATAAATTTAGTTTTGTATTAACATTATAAATTAATAACGTAAATAACCGATAAAAAAAGATAAAAAAATTAATTTACCAAAAACTTTTATCCAATGTTCTTATAGGAATAACGTACATATTTGAAGGGGAAAAAACACTATTAAGAACTTTAAAGGGGTGAGCTAGTGGCAAGTTAAGATTAAGCCCTGTTTTAGTTGGATTGTAAAAAAAATACTGAAGTTTTGAGATGATACATTGTGCATCTATTCTAGAGTCGTGAACTTTACAGTAACTATGTAACCCCTAAATCCGACCCATAAGAAATGGGTTGTAACCCCCTCGTCCCGGCCTGGCCGGATGACCGGTCCGAGTGAGCCACACGGGGAAAACCGAGTGAAACCCGTTAAGGTTCCCTTCGGTTAGCAACCCTATATTTCTTTTTCTTTTTTTAATCTTGCCTAGATGAACATTAAGTCCTATGTGATTCACAACAGCGGAAAACATTCAAGGGAAAAACACATTCGAACCACGGCCATACTTAACAGTCTATTTTTAAGCTTATAGGATAGCCAGTATCGATACCCTAACCAGGGGTATCAATACCCGGGTATCAATACCCTAACCAGGGGTAGCGATACGCTCAACTCTCATCCACAACACCCGATTCCAGTAACTTTGGAGGGTATCGATACCCTAGGCAAAATCTGAGGGCTTTTGGGCAAGAGAGTATCGATACCCTAGCTAGGGGTATCGATACCCCCTGCACTGCAACTCCTCAATCTCAACTAAAACGACCCCAACACGACTCTAAATGCATTTCTCGACTCACCTAAGCGTATACCAACATGCAAGCACACATATTTAAGCCAAGGGTGTCATTCAAACATGGATTAAAGCATTCATACATAACATTCAAATCAAAAAGCAATATAGGCAATATTAAGCATACATAAAGGCTCAAATGGTCATAAAGCCACAAGTCAATCAAAAGAGGTTTGCACTCAGCATAAGGCAACCTAAAGCCTCCTAAAGCATACCATCATACACACCAACATTCATCAAAGTATAACATGCTTACAATCTATAATCAAACTCAACAACATCATCGTTCAAATGAGTCATACAAGCTCATATAAAGACACCCTATTGCCACATTGCTTAACTACTACAAAATCAACCATACTTGAGCAACAACTTGGAAAGCCCTTCTTGCCTTGCCTCGAGCTAACACCACGCTAATGATCTGCATTGTTGAACATAGGGAGCGTAAGCTATAAGCTTAGTGAGGGTGCTCTAACACGAAAAACATCAACAATGCAGGGTTCAAGCACGTTAATCCTAGTCTTACATACATCAAGCATAGGCATTAAAATCAAGTAGACCTAGCTAGTCTTTCAAGTGGCATATATGGTCTCTCAATCCTAACAAGTTTAAACATCAACATCCACATTATGCAACAAAACCATATACCAAAATCACATATCACCATCATATATCACAATACATGAACAAGTTTAATTGGCCACTTTAATTACCCCGATTGTGCGGATATAGACCTTAACAACACTTTACCTCGGTGGATTCCACTCATCACCGGACCTTGCATGTGCGGGATTCCACTCATCGCCACATGCCCTACGGACGGGATTCCACTCATCATCACGTAGAAATAAATAAAAGCTTCCGGTGGAATGTTACATCACCGTACTCATCCTTGATGACTTAACGCCATCAAGGCCACGTACGTTTTGACTCAATTTGTGTGCACACTATCCTAATGATCGATCATTTACAACCGGTAATTATTTAGTGCCAATTATCATCTTCAATCACATATCACCAATCACACTCATGCTCATCACATATATCCACATCATAATATATGTACATGTACCAAATAATCACAAGCACAAGAGCATAGTCATTAAGCACATTGGCATTTAAGGAAAACAAGACTAAATTAACTACTTGGATTATAAAGAAGTGGCCTACCAAGCACACTTTACACACACACACTACTCATGCTCGAACCAAACTTTAAAACAAGTTAAGACCACTCACCGCCCTTCCTTAGCAATTCGAACCAATCCTCCTACGAACCCGGATTCGGTCCCAAAGCCTCCTCAACGTTTCCTCTTGCTTCTAGTCAAACAAAACGCATACATTACTTCCCAATTCAATGCTAAACTCAACCATCAACTTACTTTGCAAACACAACCCAATTTCCACAATTTGCCAAACCACATAATATCTCAAAAACCCAATTTTCGTACTCCAACAACCATTGGCTGAAATACCCATTTCCAAACACCCAAATGACTTCCAAAACATCCCAAATCACCCTCCTAACATAGGTAAACCATCAGCCCTTCAATTTCAACATTAAACCCACCAAAAACCCAAGTTTTCATACTCTAAAATTTGCCCTAAGGACCCACTACGAATTTTCATCCAAAATCAACCAAATTAATATATATTGTGTATTTCATTATGCTTAAACAAAACCCCAACACAATTTATCAAAACACATTGAAAAACCCCCTTAAAAATCCAAACTTTAATATAAACCCTAATTTTCAAAACTCCATATTTTTTAAATCCAAGACCATAGATAAGTAGAGAATAGAGAGGAGGTTAAGAAAACATATTTACCTTTTAATTCGGTGTTGAAATCGAGTGGCAAAATCAATGGAATAGTAGCTAGGGTTTTGGGAGAGTTTGAAAATGGGGGAGAGGGGTTTGAAGTTGGGAAAGGGAGGATGAGAAAGAAGATGACAACTTTTTCCTTAAAGTTGTCTTGCTTTATTTAAAATTTGGGTAAATAACAACATAGGTCCCTCCCTTCATTTTAAAGCTCAATTTGGTCATTATTTGTAGTTGAATTGTTTTAATTAAATTTTTATTTGACTCGAACTAAAACCCGGTTAACTCCTAGGCCCAAAACACGGGTGTTACAACTCTCTCCCACTTAAGGAATTTCGTCCCAGAAATTACCTGACTGAAAGAGATACGAAAACTGCTTTTCCATATCCTCCTTCCTCTCCCAAGTGGCCTCGTCCACACCTCTACGTTGCCACCGCACCTTCACTAACTCAATCGATCTACCCCTCAACACTTTACTGTCCGAAGCTAAGATCTCCACTGGTTCTTCCTCGTAAGTCAAATCCGGATTCGATTCAATTTCTTCTACGGGCATAACATGTGATGGATCAGACCTATACTTGCGAAGCATCGAAACATGGAACACATCATGTATCTTCTCAAGCTCGGATGGCAAACGCAACTGATAAGCAACAGGACCAACCCTCTTCACAATCTCATACGGTCATATGTACCTCGGACTCAACTTCCCTTTTCGGCCAAATCTCATCACTTTCTTCCATGGAGACACCTTCAAGAATACCTCCTCACCCACTGAGAACTCAACTTCCTTCCTCTTCAAATCGGCATAGGACTCCTGCCTATCCGAAGCAGCCTTCAAACGATCACAAATCAATTTTACCTTGTCTGTTGTCCCTTTTAGCAAATCTGGCATAGGTAACAATTTCTGCCCTACTTCGGCCCAACATACTGGAGTCCTACACTTCCGGCCATACAAGGCCTCATACGGAGCCATCTGAATGCTCGACTGAAAACTGTTATTGTACGCAAACTCTACTAGAGGCAAATGCTTCTCCCAAGTACCCTGAAAGTCTATGATACAACAACGCAGCATATCCTCTAAGATCTGAATAACCCTCTCTGACTGACCACCTGACTTCATCAATTAACCAAACACTATGCAGACGTCTCCAAAAACAATTTAATTGAAGTCTCGGATCTCTATTACCCACTTCCATTAAGAACCTTCCACGGATGTAACAAACTAGAAGAAATTGAAGCTCGGTCTTGACACGCTGGCAATTTACATACTTACTCTCATACTGAACCACATTATTCACCCACTCATTCTGGAAGTACTCATCTTCAACCCACACTACGTCTTCATACCACTCAGATGCTATACAAATGAACTACCGTGTGCTTCGACCAAAACAATACGTCTCAAAATACTATGCCAATCAGTACAACAATTCTATCTCTAACAATACAAACTCTATCATCTCTGAACTGTATTCTGAAGGTCTTCTTTCCGCTACGTCTTGCACGTGAGGTGCCAAGAATCTGTCTTGCAACTGTTTCTCTTCAAACATTCTGACTCAATGTAGGTTCAACATGAAACGCGGCCACAAGAATACTGTCATTCGGCAATTGAATTCGGAAAATACAACTCGCAACTCAACTACTAATCTAACAACAATTACAACTCGGAACATCGGTTACTACGTTGACTATCTTCGGATGGCACTCAATCTTGATATTACAGTCTTCAAGCAGTTCTAACACTTATGTTGTTCAAGTTTCAACCCTTCCTAAGTTGTCTAACAATTCAGGTTCTGATAATATGTACGTACACCTTGTGCATTTCTTACTATACAAGCTTTGTCTCTAAGTCTTCGAAGTGAACACAACTGTAATTAACTCTATGTCTCATATCGGATAACTCTTCTCACGGTCTTTCAACTATCTCGATGAACAAGCCAAAATCTTCTGTCTTGCATAAGCACACAACCTAACCCTACATGTAATGCATCACTATGGTTCACAAACTCCTTCTCTGATTTAAGCTGATTCAAGGTCGAAACTTTCATCGAGGTTTCTTTCGGTTTCTCAAGTGCTCATTGTCTCGCATCTAACCACACAACTGAACATTCTTCTGTAGCAATCTATCAATGGAGCAACTATCTTTAAAGGACTATTTACAATTCTCTGAAAGTAATAATGCTAGACCTAGGAACTATAGATATTTGTCGCAGTCTTCAATTTCTTCCAACTCATATCTCCTTTTGCCTACTTGGGATTTACTCTAATACACTCGGATGATCTGCATGTCCTAGGAGAACATCTTCATTAACTCGAAGTTCACGTTGCACAACTCGGTATACAATTAATTCTCTAATAGAATCTACCATACTAACTTCAAAACTTGTCATGATCTTCCTCGATACTTGAATATACTCACGTGACACCTAGAAGATCTACTATAACTGATCAAGAAACTCAGGAAAATATTCTGCTCAACATATCTATGAAGGTAACTAATACACTAGTCAAACAAAACGATATAACTCAGAGCTCAAGGCGATTACATCTTGCCCTTAAAGCTGTCTTCGGTACTTCAACTTTTCTCACTTTCAACTAGCAGTAAACGGATCTCAAATTAATCTTCAAATAGACTGAAGCACACACTAACTGACCAACAAATCACTGATACTCGAAAATGGATACTAATCATTCACTGTCACTTGTTTCGACTGTATGTAATCTGAACACACTCTCGTACTATCACTCTTTCTTCTTCACAAATTACACTGTAGAACTTTGAGATGATGCACTAGGCCGAATGAATCTAAGGTCTAACAAGTCTCGAAGTTAATTCTTCAACATTCTCAATTCTTCTGGAATTCATAAGTTACAAAGCAACAAAACTAAAGCAACCTCGGAGACGGTCCCAATAACGAACTCTTCTTCTCTATCAAGAGACAAACCGGGTAATTCTCCCAAACACTTCTAGGTAACCGCAAACTAATTTAGCATTCTGTGGTCTAATCTTCATTCAAAATCAAATTCATCACACTTGCTAAGCAAGCCTGCCAACTAAACTCAATCAACTTTTGATCTCTAAAACTAGATCAACATTCAATAAGAAGCTCACATCCTCACCTACCACTACAGTCACACAGAAATCTGCAACTTCAAGGAAACTCTCTCTTTGTCTCAACGTATACACTAACTCTGTGCTCTTCAAGCCAAACCTTGTCAAAAGGTGCATCAAAGCCGTTGAAAGACAATCACTTCACATCTACTAGAAATTAGTAACTCTGAACCACCAACAAACATCTTCTGTACGTCTTTCTGATCACTACCATCCTCCAAAGGCTAGTCATACGTGTCCCTACATCTAAGGTCCCAACAAAGATATCTAATTTCTTACATACTCACACAAAAGGAGGTATCCGTGGAAATTGCAACTTCACATGCACACAACTGATAGTCTTCAATCCTCTTGTTTTCAGACTGGTTCTTCAACAAAATCTAACTCTTCTAAACTGTTCTTAGAGCATCTCGTAACTTCAAGACTCAGTTCTGATCACACACAAACAGTCATGCTTGATTTGTTCTACCCCTACCAAACAACCTGGAGTCAAAGCTCAAGACTCCCTTCTCGGCTCAACTGTATCGGAAGTGACTTCATCACCTCCGCTTGCTGAAAGACAACTCAACGTACTCTGACCCAATCACACAAACTAGCTCCCACTCTCGGACACTGATCGGTTGTCTTGCATTAAAATCATAGGCCGAACCCTAACGATCACCAACTAACACTTCACCAGGCATGTTCAAACTTGCATACTTGCTAACGATATACAAAAGCACGGATTTAGAATCAAATGGAGGAAACTAACTTAATACTATTCCAAGGGCTCATCTGGTAAAACACCGACACCATTCTAACTCCCCCTCATAGGCCTTCACTTATTCTTACCAACTAATGCCAGAGTTGATCACATCGTCCCTCATCCACAGGAATCACCCACATACACACCGTCTCAAACGGACAAATTGTACCTCAATTCCGATACAACCATACCTCCCTAACTAAGGTGATGGACTCCCTCAACACCGTCCACCTTTTTAGAAACTACGACTTCTATTTACCGAAAAGCAATTAAATCAAAAACAACACCAGCAGTAAAACATACAAGGTTGGGTTAGCAAGGCAAGGCTTCCAAGTGGCTCAAGTATTCATCTTTCCAAAAATCTTTTTAAATTAAGTAATAGTAGCAATGGGCACTCACTCTATACCAGACACAACAGTTCATGCATTCAAAACATCATACGATCAATCAAGCATCAAGGATTCATGGCAAATCATGCATCGAACAACACAAGCATTTAACATATTAACCTTACCTCACTTACCTTCCCGAGGTCTCGGTAACCTCAGGCTCTGATACCAACAAATGTAACCCCCTCGTCCCGGCCTGGCCGGATGACCGGTCCGAGTGAGCCACACGGGGAAAACCGAGTGAAACCCGTTAAGGTTCCCTTCGGTTAGCAACCCTATATTTCTTTTTCTTTTTTTTAATCTTGCCTAGATGAAAATTAAGTCCTATGTGATTCACAACAACAGAAAACATTCAAGGGAAAAACACATTCGAACCACGACCATACTTAACAGTCTATTTTTAAGCTTATAGGACAGCCAGTATTGATACCCTAACCAGGGGTATCAATACCCGGGTATCAATACCCTAACCAGGGGTATCAATACCCTAACCAGGGGTATCGATACGCTCAACTCTCATCCATAATACCCGATTCCAGTAACTTTGGAGGGTATCGATACCCTTAGGGTATCGATACCCCAGGCAAAATCTGAGGGCTTTTGGGCAAGAGAGTATCGATACCCTAGCTAGGGGTATCGATACCCCCTGCACTGCAACTCCTCAATCTCAACTAAAACGACCCCAACACGACTCTAAATGCATTTCTCGACTCACCTAAGCGTATACCAACATGCAAGCACACATATTTAAGCCAAGGGTGTCATTCAAACATTGATTAAAGCATTCATACATAACATTCAAATCAAAAAGCAATATAGGCAATATTAAGCATACATAAAGGCTCAAATGGTCATAAAGCCACAAGTCAATCAAAAGAGGTTTGCACTCAGCATAAGGCAACCTAAAGCCTCCTAAAGCATACCATCATACACACCAACATTCATCAAAGTATAACATGCTTACAATCCATAATCAAACTCAACAACATCATCATTCAAATGAGTCATACAAGCTCATATAAAGACACCCTATTGCCACATTGCTTAACTACTACAAAATCAACCATACTTGAGCAACAACTTGGAAAGCCCTTCTTGCCTTGCCTCGAGCTAACACCACGCTAATGATCTGCATTGTTGAACATAGGGAGCATAATCTATAAGCTTAGTGAGGGTGCTCTAACACGAAAAACATCAACAATGCAGGGTTCAAGCACGTTAATCATAGTCTTACATACATCAAGCATATGCATTAAAATCAAATAGACCTAGCTAGTCTTTCAAGTGGCATATATGGTCTCTCAATCCTAACAAGTTTAAACATCAACATCCACATAATGCAACAGCACCATATACCAAAATCCCATATCACCATCATATATCACAATACATGAACAAGTTTAATTGGCCACTTTAATTACCCCGATTGTGCGGATATAGACCTCAACAACACTTTACCTCGGTGGGATTCCACTCATCACCGGACCTTGCATGTGCGGGATTCCACTCATCGCCACATGCCCTACGGATGGGATTCCACTCATCATCACGTAGAAATAAATAAAAGCTTCCGGTGGAATGTTACATCACCGTACTCCTCCTTGATGACTTAACGCCATCAAGGCCACGTACGTTTTGACTCAATTTGTGTGCACACTATCCTAATGATCGATCATTTACAACCGGTAATTATTTAGTGCCAATTATCATCTTCAATCACATATCATCAATCACACTCATGCTCATCACATATATCCACATCATAATATATGTACATGTACCAAATAATCACAAGCACAAGAGCATAGTCATTAAGCACATTGGCATTTAAGGAAAACAAGACTAAATTAACTACTTGAATTATAAGGAAGTGGCCTACCAAGCACACTTTACACACACACACTACTCATGCTCGAACCAAACTTTAAAACAAGTTAAGACCACTCACCGCCCTTCCTTAGCAATTCGAACCAATCCTCCTACGAACCCGGATTCGGTCCCAAAGCCTCCTCAACGTTTCCTCTTGCTTCTAGTCAAACAAAACACATACATTACTTCCCAATTCAATGCTAAACTCAACCATCAACTTACTTTGCAAACACAACCCAATTTCCACAATTTCCCAAACCACATAATATCTCAAAAACCCAATTTTCGTACTCCAACAACCATTGGCTGAAATACCCATTTCCAAACACCCAAATGACTTCCAAAACATCCCAAATCACCCTCCTAACATAGGTAATGTAACCCCCTAGACCCGCCTATGCGTTACGATAGATCCTAGGAAGCCACATTAGGGTCACAGAAGCGACCCGCGGTAAAAATACACATAAAACATTTTCTCTGAAAAAAAACACATTAAATCATGACGGTAACTTTTGTTGAAAATACTCATTCCTGAAATCATTTAAACATATAACAAGATTTCAAAAAAAACGTTTTACAGACACTATCATGAAACAATAATGATATGCATGCCCACTAACTATGTCGGTACCGTACTCCAAAAGCAACGCCGAGAGAACTCCGAACACTGATGTCAAACGTTATACCATGATATATTCCTTTAACCTGCGATGGTAAAAACAACGTGAGCTTGGAAAAGCTCAGTAATACAAAACTACCAAAAGATGTTATAAGCTCATGCAGATATAAGGTAGGCACAATATTTCCATGATGTTCCGCGCAATAACTGTCTTTCTTTCTTTTTTGATATTTCAAGGTAACATTATACTTGAGAATAACAGTACTTGTTCTTTATTCAATTATCGAGAATTAGACGAGAATTATAGGTTATTAATGTACGGAGGTGGAATTAGAGAGTTCGATTCCTAGTGTGTTCCAACAGTGTAAGTAAAACATGTACAACAACAGTATAATATACATTTCCAGTTCAAAAACATAAAGTTCAAGTAACAATACAATACGGTTTAATTTTTTATCTACCCTCCAACCACACTCCAAGAGGTAGTTACCCAAAACTGCGTCAAAGGCGTTAACCAGTGCCCATTGGGCATAGGTGCCATCCTAAGGGATTACCTTAGGAACGGTACGGTACGGTATGGTAGGTATTACCCTAGCCGAAGCATAGGAACCTGTAACGGTAAAGGAATTACCAGCTGGATCAGGGCTGAACCTACGGTCACTTCATATTCTATCCCAAGTACCCCAGTAACAAACTATGTAACGGTTCGGTTAATCAATAGCTGTCTTTTTAGTAATACATTATCTATAGCATGTTGGTCATATCAGGTACATATGCATATATCAAGAATACAGTACGGTCATGTTTAATTATAAAACATGTCATGTTCATGTGAGTTCAAGTATTCTATCATGTGCACATAATTGGTATTATAACATGTAAACCAGTATGCAAAAACAGTCATGTAGCACACATGGAACACACTAGGTGGAATAGTTTATTTCCTTGGAGATACTTGACATTTACAGAAGAGAACATATTAACTTTTGACAATTGAACGGATCTTTAAAACAGGCCTCTATTAAAAGAGGGGTTGTACTAACGATTCAAACCAGATAGTCAGGAGATGATACATCAAGATCTTGAGAGTTTAGGCATATCATGAGTGATTTAGCCATTTAAGCCTACCAGGGGCATTATGGTCATTTTATCATACACGACATTTTGGTAATTTATACAACCATGGCGTAAACTGTGGCTCAGAAATTCTATTTTCTCATCAAGTTTCCAACCAGGCGTTTAGGGATTTCTATGTCGAGATCTTTCATGATATCAGATACATTCGGGGCTATTTTGATTACTTGGGCCAACGAGTGCATTTTGGTCATTTAACTATCAAGGGTGATTTGTAATTTAGCCCAATAATGATGAAATGACGATTTGCAATATTTAAGATTCCCAGAAGTTTATCGAGCCTCCAAAACCATTCAAACTACATATTCCCACCTTGCAGTACAATCCAACGCTTCTGATGCACCAAACTGTATCATATATCTGAACGGTTGCTTTCATATTTCACCGCAAGATTTTCCACGGAGTAGTCAAACTTATATTCTGTACGGAGAAACTTCCATCCTTACATTAATATCAGGAGTGATTGACATACGTAAGTCATGCTTCTACCCTTAAGGGCATTTCAGTCATTTCCAACTTTATTGGCATTTACAGAATTTATCAAGGGCAATTTACTTATTTCAGTCAAAGGGGGTATTTTGGTCATTCACGAATTTCGGTACTTCCAACCACTTCATTCATTTCAAAACTCAAGGTTTTATTCATCCTTCCAGTTAATTTGTAAACCTCGGTGTCCGAGGATACTTCAGCCCTTTTTAGTCAATACGATCATTCTGATTAATTTAACCATAACAGTATTTCCAATACTTTTAGTCATTACGATCAATTCAGTATATGAGTCGCTTGATCAATTTAGAGGTACGAATAGTTTCCCGTAAATATAAATATATTCAGGAATTCATTCTAAATTCAAGGAAGTCCAACACCATTACAATCTTGAATGTTTAAATCTTGTTACCATATCTTACCAGTAGATCGAGGTTTCCCGATGAATCGAGTTGATTTATCATATCCACTGTAGATTTCTAGACCTCTTCCAATTCAAAGGGTATTTTAGTCATTCTCATATCTCAAGGGCATTTTCGTAATTTCATGTCAATGTATCTTTCTCATTTAAACATTTCACACTAATGCTCGAAATTGGAGATTAGATGCCTCATTAATTATTTAATGAACTACAAATACTTCAAATTTATTAGGTTCCTCGTTCGAACATTTCGGTCTTATCTAAGTTATCATACTCAATTTCATATTTAGTTTGACTTAAGTAGGGCTAACAGCACTCCTTATCATATTCATGCATGCATTAACAAATACCAACATGTTCTCAAAGCATACAAGAGGTAGTAGTGTATTACCTTAACTTCGAGATGTAATAATCGATTTATGATGCCTCATTCGATTGCACTCGAACCCGAATTCGATGTCCCATAACAATTCGGATATGGAGATACGTGGGTACCTTCAATAGAACAATACCCTTAATCAGTCCTCATTTATATCGGTCTTATACTAGATATTTAACTTATGCACTTTTGGGTTCAAAGTCAAATTCAAAGGCTTTCAGGTTAGAATTTTGTGAAACGGGCTTCAAAATTGGACTCAGGACGTCGAAAAACATAAAATAGGAGTTTTCGGAAAATTTGACTTTTTGGTCAACGGTCAAAGTCAACGGTCAACGGACAGGTCAACGGTCAACGGGCAGGTCAACGCTGACGTCAGCAGTCAAAGTCAACAATGACGTCACTGGTTAATCGGTTTGACTCACTGAGTTGACTCGGGCGAGTTGACTCGGTCAACGGGTCGGGTCGGGTCGGTTAACGGGTCAACGGGTCGGTCAACGGGTTGGGTTAACGGGTCGGGTTGGTTTACTGTTGGGCTAGGCCGGTTTAGGTTGGACCGATTCACGGCTAGATCGGGTTTTAGCCGGCCGATCAACAACCACCGTCCAGGGCGGCCGGAAATCGCCCCGGACGGCGCGTGAGGCCCACGCGCGGCCTAAAATGGCCGGAAAATACACCAAAATGTATATTTTTGCTTCGATTCATCCCACCAGCAAGTCTATTACCCAGAAATCAAATCGAAAACTTACAAAACTTACCCAAAATGAATCCGAGGTTGCCAGATTTGACGAAGCTCCGATGAAGGGCTTGCCGGCGTCGAACACACGATCGGTCGGTCGGGTTTTGCTCGCCTTGCTACGGGGAATCCAACGCCGGTGAGAACGCGGTGAACGGATGTCGATCTACCCCGGAAACGACGAACGGAGGTGACGCGAGTTTGGGGTTGCAGTTGAACCTTTCGGCTGCTCTCCACGGCGCACGACGGGGAACTGGGGCGAGTGACGGTCGAGGTTCTGATCGGGGAGGGCGGCGGTCACACTGACAGCGGCGGTGAGGTGAACGGAACAACAGTGAGTGGGGAAACAGCAGCGGTCGAAGTTTGGGGGTAGGGTAGACGATGGGTCGGTGTAGAAGGGTCTAGTCCCTTTCTTGGGGCTGATGGACTCAATTAAAGCCATTATGGTGGGTAGGTAAGATATTTTGGGTTTATTTTATTTTATTTAACTACCCGAAAAAGGGTTTAGTTCAAATAAATTTTCTTAGCCAACTTTAGCAAAGAAATGAATTAGTTCAACTGGTTAAGACACATTCCTATACAACTAAGGGTCACGAGTTCAATCCCCCTTAACTGCATTTCTTTTCATCATCATTTTTTTACCCATTTGCTTCCATATTTATAACTTTAATTATTTAATTAATTTGGGGTGTTACAGGTAAACCATCAGCCCTTCAATTTCAACATTAAACCCACCAAAAACCCATGTTTTCATACTCTAAAATTTGCCCTAAGGACTCACTACGAATTTTCATCCAAAATCAACCAAATTAATATATATTGTGTATTTCATTATGCTTAAACAAAACCCCAACACAATTTATCAAAACAAATTGAAAAACCCCCTTAAAAATCCAAACTTTAATATAAACCGTAATTTCCAAAACTCCATATTTTTGAAATCCAAGACCATAGATAAGTAGAGAATAGAGAGGAGGTTAAGAAAACATATTTACCTTTTAATTCGGTGTTGAAATCGAGTGGCAAAATCAATGGAATAGTAGCTAGGGTTTTGGGAGAGTTTGAAAAAGTGGGAGAGGGGTTTGAAGTTGGGAAAGGGAGGATGAGAAAGAAGATGACAACTTTTTCCTTAAAGTTGTCTTGCTTTATTTAAAATTTGGGTAAATTACAACATAGGTCCCTCCCTTCATTTTAAAGCTCAATTTGGTCATTATTTGTAGTTGAATTGTTTTAATTAAATTTTTATTTGACTCGAACTAAAACCCGGTTAACTCCTAGGCCCAAAACACGGGTGTTACATGGGTCGAGTCTAGAAAGTTACGTTTGAAAACTTGCCCCACAAGTTATAAATCTTAGGTTTAAAATTATTTTAAAGTATATAATTGAATTAATTAATAATAATTAACATAAAGTTTCTCAAATATTTATGAAACTAGATCATTAAAATATATACTGAATATTTCATAAAAAACATCTAAATTAAATTGAAAATGCATGCCGAAACATTATCCCAAATTAAATGTCTCAATGTCCGAAATTAAAAAATATCTCAAAGTGATATTAAAACAATAATCTAAAATAATTGGAAAGAGTTCATCCTCACTAATATAATATTCGAGTAAAAATACGAGAAGCTCCAAGTACCGAGTCGCCTAAAAGAGTGAGTATATATGAAAGAGAAACTATGAGTGTGTAAGCTAAAGAGTTTAGTGTGTCTCTAAAGTGCAAACAATCACAAGCAAAATATTATTTTTATTTTTCAAATAAATATTTTTGAAAACACATTAAATCTGAATCATAATGATATGTTCGATGCTCATGAAAACTCAATACCTAATCTCTGATACATTGCCCAAAGAGTAAGGTTCTTCTGAACCTACTCTCTCCATCGTCACCATCCGAAGTCGAACTCAGCCCGAAGGGTGGAACCACTAATCCAAAGCGGAATTCAACCCGAAGGATGAAACCATTGAACTTCCCCGAACAAATCCCAATCAATGTACACTCAATAATATTAGGTGGATTTTAAAATCCGAATTTCATCTAAAACATGAATTGTTAAAAATTCAAGTTGCATAAATCTGAAAATCCAAAGTTTTATATTTTGAAAACCTGATATCTCATAATTGATAAATCCGATTTTTAGTTAAAATCCAATCGATATGCTATGCATGATGTCTGAAACCTTTCATCAATCACAATATAATAATGCACACAAAGTGTATAAAGACATTTATTTAAAGCACCAAAGAAAAGTATAAATTTATAGTACAAGAAGAGACACACCTTTAAGCAACATAAGCTCTAATGTCGAGAAGGGTGACCTCACACTCAGATCTAGCCAATATAGAACCTACGATGATAACTCTACATTAATAAATATTTCTATCACTAAGCCACAGATTATAAAACATAAGACTAATCCGAAGGTATACTCATGGAAAGATCTCGAAGAATGTGTACGGTCGGTTTGAACAGGATGAGGTAACTCGTCAGCCTCAATGTCGATACGTGCACACGAGAATATTCCAAATCAGATTCTAAAATCCACAACTTACCAAATTCTATGCAATAATTAATTGAAATTTGCAAAATGGAGCTTTCGGAATCTAATTTGACAAAACGGGCAACAGATTCAAACTCAGGACGTTGAAAAAGTTTAAGAGGAAAGATGTCTTAAAAAGTTAACTCTTGGTCAACAGTCAAAGTCAAACTGGTCCAAGGTCAACGGTCAAACTCAGTCAAAAGTCCAAGGTCAAACCCAGTCAACTTCCCGTCAAACTGTTCAAGTCAACGATCCTAGTAGGTCAAAGGGTCAAACCGATTCGGTTCAAGACAACTCCAATAGTCCGAATTGCACAGGTTTGGGCTCAATCTGAATTGGAACTCGAGTTGGATCTCTCTTCAAGCTCACTAGACGGGCTCTACGCCATCTTACACACATATGGCCCTGTCGAATTGGGCTCAATCCAGCCATGATTCTCACACAACACAACCCATCACCCTAACATAATCCTGCAAACTGAAGCTAAGGTTTACAGACCCTTGATTGACGGTGGGAGAGATGACAAAGTAGGAGCAACGACGGAGAAAGACGATCGGCGGTGGCTCACCGGCAACCTACACAACAAACAGAGAACGTCGATGGCAAAAATGGTAACGGCAGAGGCGTCAACGACAGGGGCGACAGCGAGAACGGTCCTAAAGGCGGCGAAACTCCGGCAAATAAAAACAACAACCCCAAGGGTTAATTTCCGGCCAGAACTAACAAATTTGAAATCTAAACAACCATTTACAAGAAACTGAATACCCAAACTAAAAAGCTTACCCAAACAGGTCGGAAGGGAAACGTGGCAGGCGGGAGAGAAAAGACGGCGACACAAAGGTAACCGAAAGGTCTCGTAATGTTTCCAGGCGAATGGTCGGCGACGAGGGAAAACCGAGGCCTGGGTTTTGATCGGACGAAAAAGGGAAACACGGGGGTGGTCTCGGTTTGACGAACAGTGGCCGATGAGCCCTTGATCGGAGCTTGGCCGAAACTCGAGGAAGGTGGGGTGATATCAAGAGAGAGAGATAAGGGGAAGGCGTGGCTGCATAACACGTTTTGAAACTCCCACCATGCTAGGGTTGATAAAACATGGTTAAATACCACACACAAATGGGTAAATTGCAAAAATAAACCATCCAAATTATACCAGTATTGCGAGAAGGGCACTGAAGTTCCAATTTCTATCACTTTAATCACTCAAATCCGATTTATTTCCAATTAAGTCCACAAATTCAAATTGGGGTTTTTGAAACAAAATTCCCAAATTATAGGGTTCCAAATTAGGGATTTCAAAATTGGAATTTTCCAAGTTGGGGAAAAAATTGGGGTGTTACAATTCTCATTGCCTTAAAGAAATTTCGTCCTCGAAATTTTCAAACTTAGCAACAAATCTCAAAACTATCAACATATACTTATACTTTCTTATTCTGAATTCATAATCCAACATAACCAAAATAGAACTGAAAAAATCATAAATGTATTTGCTAGGTCATTATGTATATCATCACATCCAACGCGAACTCCGATCGAATATATTGAACCTGGTCGTCTAATCTCATATCCAGCTGACCTATCACTCTGAGCAGGTCTACCTCTACTAGTTGTACCAGAAGCAGCTGATCTAAACTGCCCTCTACCTCGATGAGGTGCCTGAACTGAAACATGTGTCTGACTCTGAACGGATGAATCGATAGGTGGTCGAGGATAATTCTTCAAATAATGATCATGAGATCCACATCTAAAACACGCCCTGTTCATCAATCTGTACTCTTCGTTATGCTTCTTATTGCAATAACCACATAGAGAAATAGGTCGATGAACTTTTGAACTACCTACGTTGCCAGACGGAGTTGTCGATGCTGTAGGTCTAACATTCCAATAACTATGAGGAACATAATCATTTATAGGCCTCTTTCCAGACGAGTTGACAAAACTGGGCTCAACATATATGTCTGGTTGCTTCACGACTTGATCAAAATTCTGAAGTTCCTCCTTTTCCATTAGTGCAAGAATTCTCTTAGCAGTTTTAGCTCGATCAACCATGTCGCTGAATACTTACCATGATGCATACCAACATCTCTCTGAATAGGTAAACGAAGTCCTTTCAAAAACCAGTCACACTTATCTTTCTCAGTCGCAACTAACCTAGGAGCATGCTTGGCCAACCTCCGAAATTTTATCTCATAATCATTCACTGACATATTGTTCTGTTTCAGATTCATAATCATCGCGACACTTCGCTAAGAACTCGACTCTCACATATCGATCCTGGAATGCCTATTGAAAAAAACTCCCATGTAACCTAACTAGATGGAAAAATATCAACCACTGACTCCCACCAGTTTTATTCTTCACCCTCTAATAGTGATACGACGGCCCTTAATTTCTGATTGGCTGGGTAATCCATCTCAACAAACAATCACTGTAATTTCTTTAGCCAATATTCCGCATCGGATGGATGTGTACTGGTTTTACCCTCAAACAATTTCACCCCAGCAGCTATGAATTCCGTAGATATGGGTTTTCTCGAACCCTCTCATTGTTAGAGATAACGCAGCAACTCACGAATCATCGTAGCACTATCCAGTTGAACTGTCTCAGTGTCATCCTCACTCTCAATTTGATGTCCTCCCAAAGGTTCATTCTCATTATCCGATATCTCATTCTGATTTTTTGTTTGCTTAACAGATGATAGATGACCACCACCAGAAATGGCAGTACGACCTCGACCTCGACCTCTCACAAAACTAGAACTCATACTTGGTGGCTTAGAAGACTATCTACAAAAGGTAATAACATAGAGTCAGAATCGGTATTGAAGTCTCGGATTTAAAACACTTCAAAATCACTTAATACCGTAGTAAAAAAATTTAGAAAATTCCCATTTATCCCAAAATATTTCAGATGCATCCAAAACTAGAAAATATTTTGAAAATAACTTTTGTGAGCCTCATAGTCTGAGGGTTGAACTTAGCTCTGATACCACTAAATGTAACCCTCTAAACCCGACCCAGAAGAAATGGGCCGAGTCTAGAAAGTCACGTTTGAAAACTTTCCCCTCAAGTTATAAATCTTAGGTTTAAAATTATTTTAAAGTATATAATTGAATTAATTAATAATAATTAACGTAAAGTTTCTCAAATATTTATGAAACTCGGTCATTAAAATATATACTAAATATTTCATAAAAAAATATCTGAATTAAATTGAAAATGCATGCAGAAACATTATCCCAAATTAAATATCCCAATGTCCGAAATTACAAAATATTTCAAAGTGATGTAAAAACAATAATCTAAAATAATTGGAAAGAGTTCATACTCAATAATAAAACATTCGAGTAAAAATACGAGATGTTCCAAGTACCGAGTCACCTAAAAGAGTCTGAGTATATCTGAAAGAGAAGCTATGGGTGTGTAGGCTAAAGAGCTTAGTGTATCTCTAAAGTGCAAGCAATCACAAGAAAAATATTATTTTTCTTTTTCTGATAAATATTTTTGAAAACACATTAAATCTGAATCATAATGATATGTTCGGTACTCATGAAAACTCAATACCTAATCTCTGATACACTGCCCGAAGAGTAAGGTTCCCCTAAACCTACTCTCTCCATCGTCACCATCCGAAGTGGAACTCAGCCCGAAGGGTGGAACCACTGATCCAAAGCGGAATTCAACTCGAACGATGAAACCACTAAACTTCCCCGAACAAATCCCAATCCATGTACACTCAATGATATGAGGCGGATTTTAAAATCCGAATTTCATCCGAAACATGAATTGTTAAAAATTCAAGTTGCGTAAATCTGAAAATCCAAAGTTTCATATTTTGAAAACATGATATCTCATAATTGATAAATCCGATTTTTAGTTAAAACCCAATCGATATGCTATGCATGGTGTCTGAAACCTTTCATCAATCACAACAGAATAATGCACACAATGTGTATAAAGACATTTATTTAAAGCACCAAAGAAAAACATAAATTTATAGCACAAGAAGAGACACACCTTTAAGAAACATAAGCTCTAATGTCGAGAAGGGTGACCTCACACTCAGATCTAGCCAAGATATAACCTACGATGATAACTTTACATTAATAAATATTTCTATTACTAAGACACCAACCATAAAACATAAGACTACTCCGAAGGTATACTCACGGAAAGATCTCGAAGAATGTGTAAGGTCGATTTGAACAGAATGAGGTAACTCGTCAGCCTCAGTGCCAATACTTGAACACGAGAATATTCCGAATCAAATTCTGAAATCCACAACTAACCAAATTCAATGCAATAATTAATTGAAATTTGCAAAACAGAGCTTTCGGAATCTAATTTGACAAAACGGGCAACAGATTCAAACTCAGTACGTCGAAAAAGTTTAAGAGGAAGGATGTCTAAAAAAGTCAACTCTTGGTCAACGGTCAAAGTCAAACTGGTCCAAGGTCAACGATCAAACTCAATCAAAAGTCCAAGCTCAAAGTCAAGGTCAAACCCGATCAACTTTCGGTCAAACTGTTCAAGTCAACGGTCCTAGTAGGTCAAAGGGTCAAACCGATTCGGTTCAAGGCAACTCCAACAGTCCAAATTGCACAGGTTTGGGCTCAATCTAAAATAGAACATGGGTTGGATCTCTCTTCAAGCTCACTAGACGGGCTCTACACCATGTTACACACATATGGGCCTATCGAATTGGGTCAATCCAGCCCTGATTCTCACACAACACAACCCATCACCCTAACACAATCCTGCAAACTGAAGCTAGGGTTTACAGACCCTTGCTTGACAGCGACAGAGATGACGAAGCATGAGCAACGACGGTGAAAGACGATCGACAGTGGCTCGCCGGCAACCAACACAACAAACATAGAACGCCGACGACAAAAATGGTAATGGAAGAGGCGTCAACGACAGGGGGCGACGGTGAGAACGGTCCTAAAGGCGACAACTCTTCGGAAAAGAAAAACAACAACCCCAAGGATCAATTTCCGGCCAAAACTAACAAATCTGAAATCTAAACAACCATTTACAAGAAGCTGAATACCCGAACCAAAAAGCTTACCCAAATAGGTCGGAAGGGAAATGTGGCAGCGCGGGAGAGAAAAGACGGCGGCGCAAAGGTAACCGAAGGGTCTCGTAACATTTCCAGACGAACGGCCAGCGACGAAGAAAAACCGAGGCCTGGGTTTTGATCAGACGACAAAGGGAAATACGAGGGTGGTCTCGGTTTGACGAACGGTGGCTGATGAGCCCTTGATTGGAGCTTGGATGGAACTCGGGGAAGGTGGGGTGATATCGAGAGAGGGGAGATAAGGGGAAGGTGCGGCTGCATAACACGTTTTGAAACTCCCACCCATGCTAGGGTTGGTATAACATGGTTAAATACCACACACAAATGGGTGAATCGCAAAAATAAACCATCCAAATTATACCAGAACTGCAAGAAGGGCACTGAAGTTCCAATTTCTATCACTTCAATCACTCAAATTTGATTTATTTCCAATTAAGTCCACAAATTCAAATTGGGGTTTTTGAAACAAAATTCCCAAATTATAGGGATCCAAATTAGGGATTTTAAAATTAGAATTTTCCAAGTTGGGGAAAAAATTGGGGTGTTACAAACTACAACATGTTAGATATGGGTGAAAACTAAGGTTGAATGACACAAATTGATATGGTTTTCCTCTCCTATCCTCAAGCACTTTGTTGTTGCTTGGATGTCAATATTAAATAGGCTCCTAACGAAGGATCGGCTATTACGTATGAGGATGAATGATTATTTTGTGGTGAGGTATAAGAGATTCGTAGTCATCTGTTTTTCGAATGTCCTTTTACATGAAATGTATGGAGTAGGGTTTTAAGCTTGCTTGGGGTGCTCATGTGTATATTATTTGGAAAGAGAGACAATTTCGAGGTATCTCTCGTACTTGTTAGTTGTATACAAAATATTGTTTGGATTATGATCATGGTTCAATGAATCGTATTTCACCCACAGAATTTTCGACCACCCCGATCAACAATGAGATCCTCAAGTCTTCCAAAAAGCAGTTAAAATCAATTGTTTATATTACCATACAACGGTAAAATAATCTGTTTTCAGTGTTTATTTTTACATGTTAATATGGAGTAGTTTAGTGCTTTACAATAGCCTCCAAATTTCCATACGCGTCCAAATAATCTCTTTCAACCAGTAGAAATCCACTTATTATTTTGTGTTGCTATTTATGTCTCACACAAAAGAGTAAGATATAAAATTTAGAGACAAAATTTAAGGTTTACATTTCAGGATTTTGGGGGTAAAGTTTAAATTTTAGGATTTAAGATTAAGAAATTAAGGTTAAAGTGTAGGGTTTAATTTTTTAATGTAAAGTTTAATTTTTTAGTGTTGAGACATAGAAAATGACACCTAAAAGTGACATATAATTTTTGTTACTTTTTCGTCAATTTAAGGTATATTCAACAAATATAAATCATTTGCTCTTACAAAAATTAAGTTTAAGGTTTAGAGAATTGAGGGTATGATATATTTTTTAAGGTTTATAGTTTAAAAATTAAAATTTAAGGTTAAAACTTAAAATTTATTAATATTTTAATGTTTGTACACAAAAAGCGATACCGAAAGTGGTTAGGATTTTTTATATATTCAACAACTTTATACTAGGAAGATAAACCAAAGAAACTTAAATGAATCTTATAAAACTAAACGTCAACTAAACTTTAAACCTCAACAAATCATTTATACTTTTTGATTCAATAAAGATACGTTTTGTCATTTTCTTTTTCTTTTAACCAGTTTCTGGAAACGATATTGCATCAAAATGGAATTCATAAAAACAATACTTTTTTAGCATGCATAATTGCATGTGCCGTGTAACCCCTCAGACCCGCCTATGCGTTACGACGGATCCTAGGAAGTCACATTAGGGTCACATGAGCGACCCACGGTAAAAATACACATAAAACATTTTCTCTGAAAAACATATTAAATTATAACAGTAACTTTTGTGGAAAATACTCTTTCATGATATCATTTAAACTTATAACAGGATTTCAGAAAACGTTTTACAGACACTATCATGAAACAATAATGATATGCATGCCCACTAACTATGTCGGTACCGTACTCCAAAAGCAACGCCGAGAGAACTCCGAACACTTATGTCAAACGTTATACCATGATATTTTTCCTTTAACCTGCGATGGTAAAAACAACGTGAGCTTGGAAAAGCTCAGTAATACAAAACTACCAAAAGATGCTATAAGCTCATGCAGATATATGGTAGGCATAACATTTTCATGATGTTTTACGCAGTAACGGTCTCCATTTCTTTTTCGATATTTCAGGGTAACGTTATACTTGAGAATAACGGTACTTGTTCTTTATTCAATCATCGAGAATTAGACGGTAATTATAGGCTATAAATGTACGGAGGTGGAATTAGAGAGTTCGGTTCCTAGTGTGTTCCAACAGTGTAAGTAAGACATGTACAACAACAGTATAATATATTTATATTTCCAGTTCAAGACATAAAGTTCAAGTGATAATACGGTACGGTTAAATCTTTTATCTACCCTCCAACCATTCTCTCCAAGAGACAGTCCCCCGAAACTGCGTCAAAGGCGTTAACCAGTGCTCATTGGGCATAGGTGCCATCCTATGGGATTACCTTAGGAACGGTACGGTACGGTATGGTAGGTATTACCCTAGCCGAAGCATAGGAACCTGTAATGGTAACGGTAAGGAATTACCCTAGCTAAAGCATAGGAACCTATAATGGTAACGGTAAGGAATTACCCTAGCTGAAGCATAGGAACCTGTAATGGTAACGGTAAGGAATTACCCTAGCTGAAGCATAGGAACCTGTAACGGTAACGGTAAGGAATTACCCTAGCTGAAGCATAGGAACCTGTAATGGTAACGGTAAGGAATTACCCTAGCTGAAGCATAGGAACCTGTAACGGTAACAGTAAGGAATTACCCTAGCCGAAGCATAGGAACCTGTAACGGTAACGGTATTATCAGCTGGATCAGAGCTGAACCTACGGTCATTTCATATTCTATCCCAAGTATCCCAGTATCAATCTATGTAACGGTTCGATGATCAATAACATCTGAAATTTCGGTAGATATAAAATAGACATGTATTTTCCATATAACGGTAATCAGAAGCATATTGTTCAATCAAAACTATGATGTATCACACATATAATATAATCATGCTTTCGTCATGTAAAACAATATTAAAACGGTTATATAGCACACAAGGAACACACTAGGTGGAATCGTTTATTTCCTTGGAGATACTTGACATTTACGGAAGAGTACATATTAACTTTTGACGGTTGAACGGATCTTTGAAACAATGCCCCTATTAAAAGAGGGGTTAGAACTAACAATTTAAACCGGACAGTCAGGAGATGATACATCAAAATCTTGCGAGTTTAGGCATTTCATGAGTGATTTAGCCATTTACTTATAAGGCATTATGATCATTTTATCATATGCAGGCATTTTGGTAATTTATACCAACAAGACGTAAACGGTAGCTCAGAAATTCTATTTGCTCATCGGGGATCCAACGTAGAGGTGGCAAACGGTCAATCGGTTCGTGTTCGGTTCGGGTCATTTCGGTTTCGGTTATTTCGGGTCTGATATTTTCGGTTCAGATTCGGTTTCGGTTTTGGTTCGGTTTCGGTTCGGTTTTAGTTCGGGTCTATTGTGTTTCGGGTCGGTTGATTTCGGTTCGGTTATTTTCGGTTCAATGAGAGATCAGTCGTTTTTAATCAAATCTTTAGGTTGGTCAGATTTGTACACCCTATATATGACTTTATAAAGTCAATATATTTGGCATTTTAGTGATTTGTGCGGCTGCTCATATTTTATCTTTCTTTATTTCTATTAATCGGGTCCATTCGGTTCGGGTCTATTCGGTTCGGGTCCATTCAGTTCAACTAAATTCGGTTCAGTTTCGGTTCGGTTTATTTCGGGTTTCAGATCAAATTTCGGATCAGATTTCGGGTCAATTTCGGGTTGATTTTCGGTGTCGGTTCGGGTCTGGGTTCAGGTAATTCGGTTCGAGTTTCGGTTCTCGGGTCAAGTTTGCCAGGTCTAATCCAACCAGGCATTCAGATATTTCTACATTAAGATTTTCACAATATCCGATACATTCGGGGCTATTTTGATTACTTTGGCCAACGAGGGCATTTTGGGTCTTTTAACAATTATGGGTGATTCGTAATTTCCTGTACAAGTATCTTTCACATTTAAACATTTCACACTAATGCTCAGAATTGGAGATTTGCTGCCTCATTCGAGCATTTCGATCTTATTTAATTTATCATACTCGTTTCTATATTCGATTTAACTTGAGCAGATTTAACAGTACTTATCATCATTTTTATGCATGCATTAACACATACCAACATGCTCATAAAGCATACAAGAGGTAGTAGTGTATTACCTTAATTTCGAGTTATACCGGTTGACTCATGATACTACGTTCGATCGCATTCGAATCCGGACTGGATGTCCCATGACATTTCGAATACCAAGATACTTGCATACCTTCAAATACACAAATTAACATTTCAGTTCTTATCCGTAGAGCTCTTAACAAAATTTAACACTTTCGGGTTCAAGGTCAGATTCGGAGGCCTTCGGGTCAGAATTTTGCAAAACGGGCTTCAAAAACGGACTCAGGACGTCGAAAAACATAAAATATGAGTTTTCGGAAAATTTGACTTTTTGGTCAAAGTCAACGGTCAACGCTGACGTCATGCTGACGTCACTGGTCGGAACCGGCTCGGTCAAACGGCTCGGCGGCTCGGTCAAACGGCTCGACGGCTCAGTCAACCGGCTCAGTCAACCGGCTCAGTGGCTCGGTCAACCGGCTCGGCGGCTCGGTTAACCGGCTCGGTCAACCGGCTTAGTGGCTCGGTCAACTGGCTCGGCGGCTCGGTCAACTGGCTCGGCGGCTCGGTCAACCGGCTCGGTCAACCGGCTGAGTGGCTCGGTCAACCGGCTCGGTCAACCCAGACGAATCCCACTCGCGGCCGGCGGCGCGTGGGGCGCGTGCGGCGGCTGTGGGCGGCCGTTGGCCACCAAATTTTACAGGCCGATAGTTTTCGACCTTCTGAACACGGTGGTGGCCTCGGATTTTCAAAATTCAAACTCAAAGTTCGAATACTAACCTTTTAAGTTTTTCGACGATAAACAAACACCCCCTCCAACGGTGACTCCGATGATGATGTCGTTGGTACCGGTGAACTCGACTCGACATGATGAACGAAATGGTGGTGGAGGTGTCGAAAATGAACGGTCGGATCTCGGTAGATCTGAGATTGAATCTCTACCTATTTCTTTCTTTCTCACTTTCATTTTTCTTTCTCTTTTTTTTCCCTTCTGCGAACGCTTAAACTTGGCAGATATATTATCCTTCAAAGAAAAAAGGTCAAATTACACTCTTAGCCATTTAATTGTTGGGGAGTTCACACTTTTGTCTCCAAACTTTATTCCATTTTCAAATTGGTCATCAATTCCTTATAAATCAAGCTTCCCAAACCTGAATTCATTCAATTAAGTCCCAAAACTTATTATTTTAGGGAAAAAGAAGATTAAATCTCCCAAAAATTCATAAAATTTTACTAGCCCCATTTGAGATTGTTACAATTCTCTCCCCCTTAAAAGAAATTTCGTCCTCGAAATTTATCTGAGTCAGAGAGATGCAAAAGCTGTTCCTTCATCTTTTCATGTACCAAAACAATTTTATCCGAACATACTTGTTTCTCGGGACTCTCTCTCTCTCAAATGATCACAGACCCATCTTGTAGCATCCTTAGTCACTCTAATTGACTTGAGCTCAAAACCATCTTGCCATTCGCCTCAGACCAACATTTTAGAATATGGTATATGAATGCATGCATAAGTTCATACAGAGTCAAGCAAACACTTGTCTCGTAACTTTTATTATACATGGTCTCAGTCTGGGGTCAGGATCTTCTCAACTATTGCAGAAGTCAATCTCATGACCCTGAAGTATTTCCTCTAAAAACTAAATTACTCTACTAAGTTAATCATCAGTGTACGGATGAAGAACTACAATTGTAGTTCAAATAAGTACCCAAGGTCTCCTATAGGGCCTTCCAGAATCAGGATGTAAACATCATATTTAAATCGACATTACACCTTGCCATTTTTTTCCAAAAAAATATCTTTCTTCTAACCGTTCAAACATAACCAAGGTTTTAAACCTATGTCACTTACCTTCAACGCATTACTCCGATAATCATTTACTTCGTGCATAACAGAGTCACCGCATAATCTATCCATTCACCAATTTCGCAGGCACCTTTCTTTTAAATTCGTAATACTTTTATCAAAATCTCATCAGAATATTTTCAACCACAATCATTATCACCGAGCTACCTTACATGTAATCTTATATCAGTTACCTCATATGATCAAACATTTATTCTTAATCTGTTTCAGATCTTCTATTTCACATGCATAAACCATCTCAGGTTCTCTATCCAGATTCAAATCCATCTATTTAATCCAATTTGTAGACAAACATTACCAATATTCCTTTCCAGTACAGATCAAGCTATTATGGACAGAACGGTTAATTGCACTTATCACAGGAAATGATTCGACATCGGAGTCTCGGCTTGATGGAGTACGGTTATGATCTAGGGGCATGCACAGACCAGACATCCTATGACAGACGATCGGCCGATCTACCCAGAATGATGCAACTCTAAGCTCTGATACCACTAAATGTAACCCCTTAGACCCGCCTATGCGTTACGACGGGTCCTAGGAAGTCACATTAGGGTCACATGAGCGACCCACGGTAAAAATACACATAAAACATTTTCTCTGAAAAACATATTAAATTATAACAGTAACTTTTGTGGAAAATACTCTTTCATGATATCATTTAAACTTATAACAGGATTTCAGAAAATGTTTTACAGACACTATCATGAAACAATAATGATATGCATGCCCACTAACTATGTCGGTACCGTACTCCAAAAGCAACGCCGAGAGAACTCCGAACACTTATGTCAAACGTTATACCATGATATTTTTCCTTTAACCTGCGATGGTAAAAACAACGTGAGCTTGGAAAAGCTCAGTAATACAAAACTACCAAAAGATGCTATAAGCTCATGCAGATATATGGTAGGCATAACATTTTCATGATGTTTTACGCAGTAACGGTCTCCATTTCTTTTTCGATATTTCAGGGTAACGTTATACTTGAGAATAACGGTACTTGTTCTTTATTCAATCATCGAGAATTAGACGGTAATTATAGGCTATAAATGTACGGAGGTGGAATTAGAGAGTTCGGTTCCTAGTGTGTTCCAACAGTGTAAGTAAGACATGTACAACAACAGTATAATATATTTATATTTCCAGTTCAAGACATAAAGTTCAAGTGATAATACGGTACGGTTAAATCTTTTATCTACCCTCCAACCATTCTCTCCAAGAGACAGTCCCCCGAAACTGCGTCAAAGGCGTTAACCAGTGCTCATTGGGCATAGGTGCCATCCTATGGGATTACCTTAGGAACGGTACGGTACGGTATGGTAGGTATTACCCTAGCCGAAGCATAGGAACCTGTAATGGTAACGGTAAGGAATTACCCTAGCTGAAGCATAGGAACCTATAATGGTAACGGTAAGGAATTACCCTAGCTGAAGCATAGGAACCTGTAATGGTAACGGTAAGGAATTACCCTAGCTGAAGCATAGGAACCTGTAACGGTAACGGTAAGGAATTACCCTAGCTGAAGCATAGGAACCTGTAATGGTAACGGTAAGGAATTACCCTAGCTGAAGCATAGGAACCTGTAACGGTAACAGTAAGGAATTACCCTAGCCGAACCATAGGAACCTGTAACGGTAACGGTATTATAAGCTGGATCAGAGCTGAACCTACGGTCATTTCATATTCTATCCCAAGTATCCCAGTATCAATCTATGTAACGGTTCGATGATCAATAACATCTGAAATTTCGGTAGATATAAAATAGACATGTATTTTCCATATAACGGTAATCAGAAGCATATTGTTCAATCAAAACTATGATGTATCACACATATAATATAATCATGCTTTCGTCATGTAAAACAATATTAAAACGGTTATATAGCACACAAGGAACACACTAGGTGGAATCATTTATTTCCTTGGAGATACTTGACATTTACGGAAGAGTACATATTAACTTTTGACGGTTGAACGGATCTTTGAAACAATGCCCCTATTAAAAGAGGGGTTAGAACTAACAATTTAAACCGGACAGTCAGGAGATGATACATCAAAATCTTGCGAGTTTAGGCATTTCATGAGTGATTTAGCCATTTACTTATAAGGCATTATGATCATTTTATCATATGCAGGCATTTTGGTAATTTATACCAACAAGACGTAAACGGTAGCTCAGAAATTCTATTTGCTCATCGGGGATCCAACCTAGAGGTGGCAAACGGTCAATCGGTTCGTGTTCGGTTCGGGTCATTTTAGTTTCGGTTATTTCGGGTCTGATATTTTCGGTTCAAATTCGGTTTCGGTTTTGGTTCGGTTTCGGTTCGGTTTTAGTTCGGGTCTATTGTGTTTCAGGTCGGTTGATTTCGGTTCGGTTATTTTCGGTTCAATGAGAGATCAGTCGTTTTTAATCAAATTTTTAGGTTGGTCAGATTTGTACACCCTATATATGACTTTATAAAGTCAATATATTTGGCATTTTAGTGATTTGTGCGGCTGCTCATATTTTATCTTTCTTTATTTCTATTAATCGGGTCCATTCGGTTCGGGTCTATTCGGTTCGGGTCCATTCAGTTCAACTAAATTCGGTTCAGTTTCGGTTCGATTTATTTCGGGTTTCAGATCAAATTTCGGATCAGATTTCGGGTTGATTTTCGGTGTCGGTTTGGGTCTGGGTTCAGGTAATTCGGTTCGAGTTTCGGTTCTCGGGTCAAGTTTGCCAGGTCTAATCCAACCAGGCATTCAGATATTTCTACATTAAGATTTTCACAATATCCGATACATTCGGGGCTATTTTGATTACTTTGGCCAACGAGGGCATTTTGGGTCTTTTAACAATTATGGGTGATTCGTAATTTCCTGTACAAGTATCTTTCACATTTAAACATTTCACACTAATGCTCAGAATTGGAGATTTGCTGCCTCATTCGAGCATTTCGATCTTATTTAATTTATCATACTCGTTTCTATATTCGATTTAACTTGAGCAGATTTAACAGTACTTATCATCATTTTTATGCATGCATTAACACATACCAACATGCTCATAAAGCATACAAGAGGTAGTAGTGTATTACCTTAATTTCGAGTTATACCGGTTGACTCATGATACTACGTTCGATCGCATTCGAATCCGGACTGGATGTCCCATGACATTTCGAATACCAAGATACTTGCATACCTTCAAATACACAAATTAACATTTCAGTTCTTATCCGTAGAGCTCTTAACAAAATTTAACACTTTCGGGTTCAAGGTCAGATTCGGAGGCCTTCGGGTCAGAATTTTGCAAAACGGGCTTCAAAAACGGACTCAGGACGTCAAAAAACATAAAATATGAGTTTTCGGAAAATTTGACTTTTTGGTCAAAGTCAACGGTCAACGCTGACGTCACTGGTCGGAACCGGCTCGGTCAAACGGCTCGGCGGCTCGGTCAAACGGCTCGACGGCTCGGTCAACCGGCTTAGTGGCTCGGTCAACCGGCTCGGCGGCTCGGTCAACCGGCTCGGTCAACCGGCTTAGTGGCTCGGTCAACTGGCTCGGCGGCTCGGTCAACTGGCTCGGCGGCTCGGTCAACCGGCTCGGTCAACCCAGACGAATCCCACTCGCGGCCGGCGGCGCGTGGGGCGCGTGCGGCGGCTGTGGGCGGCCGTTGGCCACCAAATTTTACAGGCCGATAGTTTTCGACCTTCTGAACACGGTGGTGGCCTCGGATTTTCAAAATTCAAACTCAAAGTTCGAATACTAACCTTTTAAGTTTTCCGACGATAAACAAACACCCCCTCCAACGGTGACTCCGATGATGATGTCGTTGGTACCGGTGAACTCGACTCGACATGATGAACGAAATGGTGGTGGAGGTGTCGAAAATGAACGGTCGGATCTCGGTAGATCTGAGATTGAATCTCTACCTATTTCTTTCTTTCTCACTTTCATTTTTCTTTCTCTTTTTTTCCCTTCTGCGAACGCTTAAACTTGGCAGATATATTATCCTTCAAAGAAAAAAGGTCAAATTACACTCTTAGCCATTTAATTGTTGGGGAGTTCACACTTTTGTCTCCAAACTTTATTCCATTTTCAAATTGGTCATCAATTCCTTATAAATCAAGCTTCCCAAACCTGAATTCATTCAATTAAGTCCCAAAACTTATTATTTTAGGGAAAAAGAAGATTAAATCTCCCAAAAATTCTTAAAATTTTACTAGCCCCATTTGAGATTGTTACATGCCGTCCATTTTTCCAATAATTTATTTATATGTATGGATGATTATGATAAAAGTAATATTTAAGTAGTATATTTCTTTAATATTTCATCAACTGCTAATTTAAGAAGATGTTTTAGGAGCTGCTTTTCTTTATTGGGTAGGATTACTATAATATTTTTACGGTGAATGTCGAGATTTAAACTCACATATCACTATGGCAACTAGTGAATCTCAAGAGCTGGTATTTTATTCTGCGATTAAATTACTACTTTCTCGGTGTGCAATAATAATTTACAATATTAACCGTATAGGGCACGTATTTTACATGAGATTTCATGCAAGTGTACATGGCATGAAGGGTTCTCCCACTGAACAAGTTCCCTTATTCCTTGTTCAATTTTCCTAGTTTCTGTCGTTAAAATTTTCATGCAAAACCCTAAGGCACTCAAACTTAACACTGTCTGGCTCTTGATCATCTCCTCCTCACCTTCAATGCCTTGGATTTGATAACAGCTTTCATTCGAATGTCGAAGAAATGAAATCAAAATCCGGTCCATTTCATCTTCATTCGGGCATGGTGATGTTCCCTTCTCGAGATCATAAGAAATGTTGTTATTTTCAAGCTCCTTGTCAAGTATGGCGATGGATTTGATCGATGTTAGGAGGAGATTTGAAAAAAAAGAAATGAGTGAATGTATAAGTCTATTGACAAGAGCCACTGAATTTAATTAATTCATAGATAATCGTTGTTCAATTGATCTACCTATGGTGGGTAAGAATTTTACTTGGTTTGTACCAAGGAATAGGAAGAGTAGGTTATTTGGGTGACGGTAAGTCGGTGCTTTTCTGGGAAGATTGGTGGTGTAGAGATCAACCTTTTGGGAGATTATACAGATTAGTGATTCTAAAAGGAGTGTTGGTGGCTGATTTGGTAAATGGGGAAGACTTTACTGAGATTCAGTGGTAGAATGTTTTTCTCAAAAAACCTCATGGATAAAGAAATAAACTTGGTGGAGGAATTAAAGAAAATCACTGGCAAGTGTAAGTTGTGTTGCAATGTACTTGATAGAATTGTTTGGATCCATGATAAATTGGGTCAATTATCGATGAAAAAACTTTCTTTCTTGATGGTGAATTCTTGATAGAATTGTTGGTACCTGTTTTATATTTGGCGGAAGATCTCGAGGAGACGAGTGTAAGATGGTTAATATTTTATGAATTTTTGTTTTGAAGCTCCTTTCTCAGGGGAACTTCCTTGTTATTGACTAATAACTGTAGGAGCTGCTTTTTAGAGTTTTTGGCTTGCAAGGAATGAGAAAGTTTTCAAACAATATTATTTTGAAAGATTTACTCTTCTACTCTAAATTGCGAGCAATATTCTGGATTAAGGCGTTAAGGGATGAATGGTCGCCAAATTTTGATGAGTGGTGGCTGGATCCGAGAAAAAGGATTGGGTGACAAAAAGGAGATTGTGGGGAGCATGGATTGGATGCCACCGGAGGCAGGATCAGTTAAATTCAACGTGGACGGAACTGCTAAGGAGAAGATTACTGGGTGTGGAGGCGTTCTTAGAGATGAGAAAAGTATAATAAGAGCAATTTTCTCGGGCCCTATTGAAGGCTTAGGACCCGAATATGCAGAATTAAGAGCAATAAAATCTGTTCTTGAATTTTTCGTTGAAGCTGGTTGGATCGGGACAGCTCCTTTAATTGTTGAATCAGATGCAAAGTTGGTACTAAATTGGATTACAAATAAATTCCAGTGACTTTGGGTGTGGTGGCAAATTTTGCTAGCGAAAACTAAGAAGGTGAGATTTACTTTTGAGTCGCGAGATGCAAACATTCTCACTGACTGTCTCGCTAAAGATGGAATGGATCGATCTTCTCTTTTTAGAGCTTGGTGGCGAGGTTGATGGTTTGTGTCTTGGTAAGGTATTAGGAGGATATCAGTTGGGGTTCATGTAATTTTGCTATGGTGGGGATTGTAATTACTATGCCCAACTTGTGTTGGTTGGTTTTTGTAATTGGTGAATTTTTGTGTAAGTACCCTGTATGTTTGTACTCTTTTTCTCTAGTTAGATTTAGGGTTTTTTTAATAAGGCAAACACTTGCGTTGAGCAATAAATTAATAAAAAAAACGCATACATATTATATACATATAATTAACTTTCATGCCTAAATAGATAATAAGCATAGATACATTAAACACATAATAATGCCACATACATGACATATATAATAAGATGCATATATATATTAACAACTCATATGTAACACATACACAACTCACATACATATACGCACATAATAATAACACACACACATATATATATATATATATATATATATTTACTAAGCATTTATATACAAAATGAGTGATTTCACAGCTGCCCCCGTCCCAATGAAATGATTTTACCATTTTGGTTGTATACTTGTGATTTCAACTTGGATGAATGATGCGATGTTAATTCATAGTGCCGAATCATCTAATATCCGTGTTCGATGCATATTCAGGTATCAATTTATCCAAATGTAAACAAGTACAGTAAGGCCTCTAGGAAGTGAATGCCAGAAACCTAGTAAACATAAAGAAATAGACGAGACTTGCAACCACTAATTCATTTTGTGGGATACTCTTTGCAAGGTAATCAATTGGAGATTGCAATTAAACTTTAGGGTTTGGGAATATGTGAGATTCAGATTTGACATTCAATTATTATTATTATTATTATTATTTGGCCTATTTGACCATTAGTCTCTTTCTTACGAGATTAACAAAACCTCATACAAGTATTTTCTCTCCTACTAATGATTTAAATTTTTTAATTTTAATCCTAATCCTATTTAGAGGTGAGAGAAAAAAGAACTGTAGGAGAAGGAAGAAGAATACTCTTAGTGAGTCTAAAACCCATGACCCAAGGGAATATTGAGGAACAAAGATGAACAATTTGACCAACTGAACTAATAATTTAAATTTAAATTCAAGCATTAGTAAATATTGTCGCGACCGTTTTTTGAAAGCCCGCTTTTTAAGGTTTGGAAAACAGCCTGACGAATTAAGTTTTGAAAATTGGGACTTTTGGACCAATTTTATATTTTAATTAATTAGCTTTCCATTTTTATCAAAATCCCATTTATTTCGCTTAAAATCATTTTGGAGTCGCCACCGGCCACTTTGGTAGGCAGGACACTATAAAAGCGCACCAGAGATTCTTTTTGAAAAAAAATTGGGTTCGGAGTCGGTTACGTGTAGGGAAGGGTTAACACCCCTACAAATGCCCATTATCGGTACCTTATTAATTACACGCGGCATTTTGGCATTTCGAACATTAATTTGGATTTTATTAAATCTTTTAACTGTAAAATGAATTTTATTCCGAATGAGAGTATCTTTTTGTAAGAAAATACATTCGATCGAATATAATTATGAAACATCCAATTACATTAGGATACTTCAACTTATATTCAAAAAATGTACCTCAACGCAAAATGTTTAATGCATGATTAATTATTGTCTTGTCATTTTTAAGTGTACCCTAATTAGGCTCCATTAAGTAGTTCAATTAAAATTCTATTAATGTTATTAATTTTGAACATAAAAGAAAACACCCAAAATAATATTGGGCACTTTCTTTAACAAGCCCAAAAGTAACAACATCCCTAATTAAGATGTCTCTAATTATTATCCCTATCTTATATTTTAAATTTACCTATGTAACACCCCAATTTTGCCCTAAATTGAAACCCTAAATTAGTTGAAATCCCTAAATTAAAAACCCTAATAATTGAGAATTTAATTTTGAAATCTTAATTAATTCAGTGGCTAAATTGAGAATTTTGAAACTTCTGTGACCTTTTTGTAATGCAGGCTATTCTTGGAGCCCTTATTGTGCAGTTTACCCAAAATAACTAAAGAGAAATCTGGTTCCCTTTCATTTTTTTTGTGACGATTCAGTTACCCCCATTCTCCAATTTTTTTCGTGTTTCAGCACAGTAAAGAAAGAAAACCACCAACCTTTTTTATTTCCTTTTCCGATCAAGCTCCGACGAGGGAGCTACCGCCGGTCGTTCGTCGATCCGTAACCATCGTTTAACTCCACTCACATTTCCGATCAAAACCCGCCCCTCCGTCGCTCTAGCTCCGTTGCCTTTTACCGAAAATCGGTGGAAAACCCTTCGACTTTTCGCCTCACCGTCGTTGTGTTTCATTTCCGTTCGAGTTTGGCGTGTGGGTAAGCCGATGATTGTTGGTGTGTGTGGGTTAGGTTAGGTTGGTCGGAATCGGTACTTAAGGGTCACCGGGGACGCGTTTCCGGCGATAATGTTCGATTAGGGGAAACCTTAATTTTCAAATCGATGGAAAAAGGGGGATTTTGGGTCTAAGCCGATCCAGAAGGCTGAACCGAGTTAGACCGAACCGTAACAGAACCGAACCGGAACCCGTTGAACCGAATCGCATGATGTCACCAGTGACGTGGCGTATGGCGTAAGCGATGACGTCAGCGTTGACCGTTGACTTTTTTAGAAAATGGTTATTTTTATGTTTTTCGACGTCCTGATTTCGTTTCCGCTGCCCGTTTTCCCAAATTCGAACCCGAAAGACCGTTTTGACCACTTTTGTTCAAGTACACTTAGTTTTTTTTAAGATTTGAATATCGGGAAATTAATCGGAATTATTCTTATTTGCAGATGACATTGACTCGGATACTAAGATCCTTTCTCCTCCTCCACCTGGACGACCTCCTGTTGCTCAGACATCAGGATCTGCTCATGAATTTAATTATTAATATATTTGATATTTATATTATCAGTATACTGACATAGTAGTAGTATCTTTGATGGTGTATTTAATTGTTATAGGAGCTGACTCTGACCGACCTAGAGATAGAGCTAAGCGTGGGAGACGTCACCGTCGACGTTGAGTGTTAGCTACTTGAGGTGTGTTCTCTTCGGTGTTGTCTGTTTACAATGCTCTGTGTGTAAATGTGTTGATTTGCTGAAATGTATACATGATGTGGTCTGATGATGTATGATGATAATATTCTGTTGATCTGTGATGTTTGACTTGTTCAGCATTCTGTTATGTTATGCAATATTTGTTTATACTTTCAGATTCAGATTATTGTATATCAAATTATATGATTATACATTTCTGTTGATAAACAATGCATTCAGATTCAGAACTCAAATTTTATGTCATCTCATTATGGTTGGGATTCTGTACGGGGAAGTTCAGTAGCTTCATCCTTCGAGGTGATGTCTACTTCGAATCAATGGTTTTGCCCTACGGGCTGGATTCCACTTCAGATGGTGGCGAGGTTGAGAGTGGTTCTGGGGAACCTTACTCTTCGGATGGTGATGTAGTTGGTTGCATGCCATATTGTGTTGCATATTCATTCATACTTGCTTATGTGTTTGAATTGATTCATGATGGAAAAACTGTACTCTAATAATGTTTGGTTGACTATGTTGTTATAATGATTCTGTTAGTTCTGTTTGCACTATAGAGACATACTGAGCGTTTTCGCGGACTCCCCCTTAGTTTCTATTTTCAGATACACAGGTCTAGGCTACAGTACTTGGAGGACCTTGTTTTCCAGCTTTATTTATTTATTATTATCAGTATGATACTTGGACCTATTTATATTATATTTTTTATCAGATTGTATATAATTTCAGATTTTTGATGTTTTATTTGGGGTTATTACGTTTTATCATGTATGTACATTTCGCCTATATTATCATCGTCGAGATCCGCGAATTCCCTACAAAAGTCATAACACAAATCAATTTCGATCAAATCATCAGCTAACAGATCTATAATATTAACGAAATTTAAACTTGCGACCGAATCAGGATACTTCATAGCTTTATACATATCAAATTTAACTACTTCCCTATCAAATTCCATAGTTAAGATGTCGTCGCGGACATCAATCTTTGTATGCGCGGTTGATAGGAAAGGTCGGCCAAGCAAGTTTTCGGATCTGTTATTGCTGCGATCATTTTCCATGTCAATAATATAAAAATCAGCAGGGAAAATAAGATATTTTACCTGTACCAACACGTTTTCTAGTACTCCCTCGGGGTAGATGACTGATCGATTGGCTAATTGAACCGTCACTCGCATTTCTTTCAATGATTCAGTCGAAATTTTGTTGTAGACGCTTAACGGCATGACGTTGATAGATGCGCCTAAATCGCACATCGCTCTTTTTATCCCAACATTCCCAATTTTACAGGGAATCACAAACATACCTTGGTCCTTGTACTTTGGCGGCAACAACTTTTGAAAAATGGCCGAAATATTTTCACCAAGGTTAACTTTTTCATTTCCGAATAGTCGCCTTCGGTTTGTGCATAAGTCCTTCAGAAACCCTGCGTATTTAGGCACTTTCCGAATAACATCAAGAAGTGGAATATTAATTTCCACCTTCTTGAATATATCCAAAATTTCCTTCTCTTCCTCCTTTTTATCTTGTTTTGTCAATCTACCTGGAAAAGGAGGAACATGTTCGTAAGTAGAAACAGAAATTTTAGATTTGGCATTACCCGCGGTCGGAGGAGACTTGTCGTTCTGGTCTCCCGAAGAGTTTCCCAGTTCATCGGATTTTCGCTCATCTTGCTTTGGCGGTTTAGGCGTTATCACTGTTCCACTACGCAAAGTTCTCGCACTAACGTTTTCCCTTGGGTTGGTTTCGGTTTGAGATGGTAACTTTCCCTGAGATTCTAGACGGCTAACGGCTTGAGCTAGTTGGCTTATTTGTTTGTCGATTTGCTGGAGATGGGATTGTTTTTGGGTTTGGAATTTTTCCTGTGAAACTGCCAATCTCTCAACAATAGACTCAAGTGAGGATTTTTGGGGTGCTTGGTTTTGGTAGGGAGGTTGTTGCCTAGGTTGGTAATTCGGGTTCTGATTACCGTAGCTCAAGTTCGGGTGATCTCTCCAACCGGGATTGAACGTATTTCTCTATGGGTTATAGGGTCTTTAGGGAGGTCCGAGAAAGTTGTGTACGGCGTTAACTTGGGCACCAGATGTATCCCGCAGCAATAGGCATAAGTCGGTTGCGTGATCTGGCATCGTGCATATTCCGCATACTTTAGCAGCTCCTAACTCCCCTGAAACAAGAGAATACACAATATTAGTTAAATTGTCTATTTTATTCTCTAATGAAATTGTGCTTACTGTGTGAACCCATCGGCAGGGTTCACTCGTAGAACCAAATTGCTGCGAATTAGCCGTCATCGTAGATATCAAGGTTCGAGCATTTTCAGGAGTTAGGTTAACGAGGGCGCCACCGCTTGCTACATCTACCATCTTTTTGTCCATTGGTAACATTCCTTCGTATAAGTATTGAATGAGAGTTTGCTAGGATAAGCCATGTTGCGGACAACTTGCACATAGGTTTTTGAATCTCTTCCAATATTCGTATATGGACTCATCGTGCATTTGTTGAATTCCCAGAATGTTTCGCCTAAGTTCTGTTGCTTTCGTCGCAGGGAAATATCTGTAAAAAAAACACGAGAGAGATCAGACCATGTATTAATCGAATTTGGAGGTAAATAGAATAACCACTCTTTAGCCGTTCCAGCTAAGGAAAAAGGAAAAGCCCTTAGTTTTATTTGGTCCTCCGAGACCCCTTGTGGTTTCATGCTACTGCACACCATATAGAATTCAGCAAGGTGCTTATGTGGGCTTTCAGTAGGGAGGCCATTAAAAGTAGGGAGTAGGTGGATTAACCCCGTTTTGAGCTGGAAGGGAGTATCGCCTTGAGGAAAAGCGATGCAGAGTGGTTGTTACACAGTAGGGGCTGCGTTCAGCTCTCGAATCGTTTGTTCTTGCATCGGTTCTGGTTCTAGTGTAGGTTCCTCGACTGGTGTAGTTTCAGAAGTGGATTCCTGATCGGATTGTTGTGTGCTTTGTTCTCGTTGTTGTTTCTTTCGCCGAAGCGTTTCCCCGTGAGTTTTACGAGCGCTTGCTTCGATTTCCGGATTGTATGGAGCTAAAGAACCTGGGTTTTTCCTGGTCATAAAAAAACAAAACCAGTCAAAAGTGCAGAAAGTAAACCTCCCCGGCAAAGGCGCCAATTTTGGTGAGCATCGTTATACCCGTCAAAATAAATAAATAAATTAACATCTTTCAACAAATAATAAAATAAAGAAATTAAGTAGTTATAGGGAAAGAGGGTCGATCCACAGGGAGATTAGTCAGAATTCTTGACTGAATGATACTTTGATCAATGCTTCCAGGAATATCTGTGAAAACAAGAAAAGTAAAAAAAAAGGGTGATCGGATATTGAGTGAAAATGAAATAGAAGAAATTCAATGCAAAAGTAAAGAAAGTAACAAGAAAATCCAAATATGTAAAATAGGCTTGAGCTAGCCTTGTTAATTCTTTCGATCATTGAAATGGATTTTTACTCTGGGGATCATGTCGGTTACAGTCTGCGAGGCCCAACCCGTCGCAACTTGCTTCTCTCTCGAGTAACCAATCCTCCCAAGTCTATCTTTGAATTTTGGTTCTTAAACAAATTAACCACGTCTATCGCCGTTAAAATATTTAGTTTTGAAAATAGGAAAAGCCCGACTCAGAAATTGTCTTAAAAAGAATCGCTTCTGATTTTATCTTTCCTTAGCGGGCCGCCGCTAAGAGTGTTCACAGGAAGTCGAAATTGCCACAGGCCGATCCTTCCTCCCAACTATGTTTTTAAACGATTCCAGACCAATGAGCTCTTTTTTATTTGAAAAACGATTAAAAACTTTAGTAAGGCCGATTGCCAAACTATCTAAACATAAAGATAAAAATGTATTCCCAAAGGAAATTAGGCAATGTTCAATTCTCACAATTTGAATTGATTTGGCTAGTTCTTGGCTCAAGAGATTTAGCTAAGCATGATATTAGTTATCATACTTAACTCGATTTTATAAAAATAATTAAAGAACATAAAAGAACAAAAGTAAAGAAAAAAGAACTTTGATTAAAGACTAGAAATAACAAGTGCTTCAAGCTAAAAGATGAGGACTAAATTCGATGCCTAAGCCTTTACCAAGGAGTGGTATTTATAGGCTTGGATTTACAAAGATAAATGATTAGGTAATTCAAAATAAAGGAAAGATAAATAATTCAAATGTTTTTGAAATTTAAATACAGAAAATCTAAACGGATAAGCTGATAAGGTCTTCCAGAAGTCGCCACGCATCTGCCACATCAGACGCGTCGTGCACAGTGTCGTGCCCACGATGCCAGTCATGACCATAATAATAAAAAGACTGCAGAAATGCCCTCTTTTGCTGATGTTTTCCAGAATTAGATCCCTTGCGCAAAATATAGCAAAATGAAATGGATTAGGTAGCAAGAAATCCTAAAAACTAGAAAAATAGCAATTAAAAAGTGTCACATTTGAGAGCTTATCAAATTCCCCCTCACTTGTCTCATACTTGTCCTCAAGTATGTACGAAAAAGATATTAACCGAAGAATGCATTTCTCAAGCCATCACAAGCATCAAACATAATTATAAGAGTTCTAGTGCAAAGGGAATATCATGAAAGAAACAAAAATCAAACCAAGTGGATATAAGCAAAGAACAACCCTTCATTCTTCCAATTTCCTATCAAGTATTAATCAAATCCTAACCTAGTCTTAGTCCTCACCAAGATACACTCAAGAGCACTCAAAGTGTTTATAGGTAGAAGTGTAGCAAAAACACTCTAAGTCATACATGAACAAAGGTTTCCATAGGCTTGTAACAAGTTCAATTCTCCACTACTTTATTAGAATCGAGGTGCAAAAATCATTATGTAACGCCCCAATTTTGGGCTTAGAAGTTTTGGGATTCGGACCGGTTCGGTCCGATCGCGGTTCGAATATATAAAGAGTGAATTTAGGAAAGCCTAGTTCGGGTTGCATTAAAAATATGGAAAATGTCTTAAAATCCTCTTTTATTATATATAAGAGTGTGGTGAAATCAATTTTACAAAATAAGGTTTGGAAGTGTGACATTTTGGTTAGTGACCAAAATGTAATTTTCGAAAACTGTGAGACTGTTTTAAAAAGGATTGAAACTTTGAATCTTTAAGGAGCTATTTACCCAATGGGAGTTTCTCCAGATTTTTCTAAAATATTAAATGATTTATTAATGGTTTTTAAATAAAACTAAAAAGGAGGGAAGATATTTTGGCATTTTCCAACTAACTTCCTAAAATTTCATTTCCATTTTCTCTCATCTTTTCTCTCAAACCAAACACATTTTCTCCAGATCTTTTCCTCTGATTTTGTCACCTAAATAACTCAATTCAATCCTCTTTTGATCTCTAATCATCTCTTCAACAAAATCTCACCATTTGCTAATTGGATTTTCAAGATTTTAGTTCTAAAAAGGGAGAAACTCAAGTTTGGAGGTATGAACGTCCTTCTCCTCTAAACTCTCAGTTCTTTACTGAAATTCCCAAGTTCTTAATCCTTAATTTGTGTTTTATAAAAGGTTTTATGGATGTGTTCTTGATCTTGGCTTTTAAATGCAAGATTTACTTGATTTTGATGAAATTTCGTATGATCTGTTTGGGCAGTGTTTTGAGGTATCAATTTGATGTTAAATGAATGTTAAATTGATAAGGATTTGAGTTTTAATCAATGCAAACCCGAATAGGTTGAATTTCCTAAGTTTAGCTTAAGTTCTTGGTTGTTTTTGGAGTGATCTTGTTGATCTGTTATAGCTGGAGGTATAAGGACGTGGTTGGATCCTTTTTGGATGTTAATTGATGTTTAAAGATGTTTAGATTTGATGGATCTTGGCTGGGTAATGTTGTGGAGTTGTTTGGATGCATTTTCGGTTGTGTTTGGTAGCCGAAAATGGAGTATGGATGAGAGCAGCGAGTTTAGGTGCTTTCATTGAAGATATTAATGCATGATGATGCATTAATCCTCTGCTTTGATGTGTTTAAAACAGGGGAGTCATCTTTGGATCCTAGTGGTGGTGATCCGGAAGCTTGATTGGTGTTTCGGCAAGTGGCGAAACGGAATCGGTGAGTGGATTTTGGTTTTCAGCTTTGAAACCAATGTTTTGAAGGTTTGGGAGCTTAGTTTAAGTCTAAACAACTTTACTAAGCTCAAGAGTAAGTTTTTGGAAAAACTCTCTTGTTGAGGAACCATGAGATGGTTGGGTGCAATGTGATTGTTTGCATGTTTTAAATTCTATTTTGAAAGCATATTAAGCATGTTTGTTGCTGATTTTATAAGCCATGTGTTGAAGGATGCTCAAGGTAAGGGATCCTTGTTTTGTACATTTGTTAAAATGTGGTTTTGATGCATAATGATGCATGATGATGCATGATGATTAATGGCTTTGTTAAATGCTTTAAAACAGTGGAATATTGATGATAAATGATGCATATTGGCAAGTGATGTTTTGAAAAAGGTTAAGGTCACTAAGGTGGTTAAAAGTCCTTAGGTGAGCCTTGAAGGTCACAAAGGTGGTTAAAAGTCCTTGTGTGAGCCTTGTGGATTCTAAGAACTTCATGGTGGTTAAAAGTCCATGAGTGATTCTTGTTAAGGTCACTAAGGTGGTTAAAAGTCCTTGAGTGAGCCTTGTTATTTAAGAACACCAAGGTGTTTAAAAGTCCTTGGGTGATTCTTGTTAAGGACACAAAGGTGGTTAAAAGTCCTTGTGTGGTCCTTGTCATGGTGTTTAAAAGTCCATGGATGATTCTTGTTAAGGACACAAAGGTGGTTAAAAGTCCTTGTGTGGTCCTTGTGAATTATAAGATCACAATGGTGTTTAAAAGTCCATGTGTGAGTCTTATGTTGATCGTATTTTGAAAAGACTATGATTATCACTTGTGGCCAATATGACATGATAATGATTTGAAGCATGAATTGCTTGTTTTAAATGCTTATGAGCATGTTTAATGTTGTTTTGAACTATGAATTATAAAGGTGTTTTATAAATGCATTATTGTGTGGTTTTAAATGAGCATTCCTCACTAAGCTTTTGCTTACGCTCTCTCTCTTTTCTTAAACCAATAATGCAGAGCATTGAAGTGTATTTTGGGGCAGCAAGGAAGCCAAGCATCCAAGTGAAGGTTTTAAGCTCATGTATGGTGAACATTTTCTCAAACTATTAGCTTTTGGGTATTTGGCAATGGGGGACCTATGTTGATGTTTTGGGAGATGTTTTGGACTCCCTAAGTTGGATTTAAGATGTTAATAATGTTGGAGCATGTAAAAGGCCATTATGTGGTTGTTTTGGTATTTTGATGCTTGAATGGTTTTATAAGTAGGAAGCATGCCTATTGAATTGGGGATTTCCATAATTGATGCCATGTTGATGTTTGGTTGATGCAATTATGTTCCTTGTATGTTGTATGACTTGTTGGTATAATTTGGTTGCATTCGGAGCATGTTAGATAGGTCAATTATGTGATAAACCAGCTATTTTTTCTGCAATCTGGGCAACCTGTTTCGGAACAGGTGCTACCGTATCGGAACGGGGGCCTGAAATGGCCTGGGCGTTCCGAAACGGAAGGAGCTGTTCCGGAACGGATATGCCACTGCCAGGCACTGTTTCGGAACCTGTTGCGGAACAGTCCCGCGTTTCGGAATGGGTCTTCCCTGTTCCGAAACACTCGACCGTTGGGCACTGAAATTGTTGGTTAAATGTTTTGAAATGTTTGCGTTTTGGTCCTGAATCTTGTTATTGCAGTTGTATGAGTTTGAGATGTCCGTTTGAGCTGGAATTTGACTGTCAAGCATGAAATATGACTAATTTCATATTGGTAACTTTTAGTCGGGTTAAGTCCCTATAATTTACAGGATTTACAATTTGGTCCCTAAAGTTGTAATTTGTTCAATTGGGTCCCTGAATGTTCTCTGATGGTTATGATCTTTGAGTATGTTGATTGTATGATCATGTCTAGGGATAATATGCATCTAGACAAGTTTAAAAAGAAAAAAAAGGGTCGTTAATCAAGGTTGAATTTTGGGTTGACTTTGGTTTTCCCCGTGTAAACTTCTTAATTCGGTTCAACCGTCTGGGCCGGGTTAAGGGGGTTACACATTAGGTTTTTTGCTCAAGGTGTAATGTGGGTTTAGAAAAAGGGTAGAAAGATGGAAAGAAAAGACAAAAGAAGATGATCAATGCAAGAAGTTTCAAACAATAAGCAGTGAAGACAAAAGAGGAGCTAAAAATAGGCAAGAAAACACATATTTTTCTTCCTTTTTTCTTTTTTTCGAAACTGTTTTTCTTTTTTATTTTTTTTCTTTTCGAAGCAATTGCTTCCTTTTGTTCTATTTTTTCATTTTTTAGGAAAAATTCTGCCCTTATTCGAATTGCAGCCCCTTATTTGTCTAGTAATATAGTTTCTAGCATTTGATCAATCAAAAAAGTTTGGTCAAGGAAGAACAAGGTTTGAAGGTTAAGCCAAGAAAAATGGGATATAAGGCTTCAAGAGGGTTCACTAAGCGATGAAAAAAAGTAAAAGAGAGAAAATGGCTAAATCCTAATGCCTAAATCATCTTAAAGCACCTCATTCTAGTGTAGTCTCAAATCGCATGCAAGCCACAAGTTTTAGATTCCTAAATTCAAGATGACACTCTCAAGCAAGGAAAATGAGCATAAAGAATAAGATGCATGCTCAAGGCTCAAATTCTCACAAAATTAGGTTAAGTTGATTAAGCTAGGCGAGAAATTCAATTATCACAATCAAGGCAAATTGAAAGAGATGTCAAACTATCATTTCACTCATGTCATTTGATTATCAAAAATGTCAACATTCAAATATTCCTAGGCACTATAACAATTATAACATGCTGGACAGCAAGCAATGGCAAGAAAAAGTTCATCTCAAAGTCAAACATATAGCAAACAAGCAAGACAAGTGGTTTTGCTACCCTCCCCCTCACTTAAATGAATTGCCCCAATTCAAAATAAAAATAAAGAAAATGAGGAACAAATAAGGGTAAAAGATACTCCCCGTGAGTGATGAAATTGAGTCCACTGTTGGCATAGAGTTGAATGAGGGAGACGGTGAACGAGGAGGAGGAGCACGGTGGGAGTTGCATGGGCCAGCGGTGGTGGAAAGCCTTGAACGGCGACTGACGAACGGTGCTGGAGAAGGTGCAGCGAAGGGTGATTCGGTGTTTTTGTTGGGCACCCGTCGAATGGTTGTTGGTCGTCGGCCACCACGGTAGGGAGGAGGAATGGGGACTGGTCGAAATCACTAGGCACCTCCACGAAGGTCGTCGACGCAACGAATCATCATCATCCACCGAGAACGGTGTGTGGGTAGAGGCTCGACCCGGTCTTGGCGTTATATGCAGACCATTGGTGGTGGTGGGATTTTGGCGGGGATCGACTGCACCGCATGATATGGGCATTTCTATCGTGCACCGTTTAATGAAATGGTGCACTTTGCTCCTTAACCCAAACTTTCGAATTTTGCCTGCCACCGATTGATTTCTATTGGAAGCCTGGAAGAAAGCAAAAAAAGAATAAAAATAAAAATAAAAGTTGAAAATTAAAAAAAGGAAAATTAAAATTAACGAAAATGAAAAGAATGGGTTGCCTCCCATTTAGCACTTTGTTTAACGTCGTTTAGCTCGACGACCTTTGCTAAATTTTTGGTTCTTCAAATAAACTGTGATGTCCATCCCTTGTCGTTTTAATGCCTTCCTTCATCTTTTTATTTGTGCACAAAACAACAACTAAGCTTCTACCTCCTTCCCGATGCGACAACTTACTCGAAATGATGATTGGCAAAGTTTGGTTGTCGCCTAAAAATATATAATTAAATTGATCTAACTTCGGCTTTGGTTCCTGCAAAATTGAGGGAAAATGTTTAGATCGAGTTGGAATTAATCGAAAATCAGAAAGGGAAGAAAGAGTTGAAATGATTTTACCTATATTTTCAACGTCGAGATCCGCGAATTCCCTACAAAAGTCATAACACAAATCAGTTTCGATCAAATCATCATCTAACGAATCTATAATATTAACAAAATTTAAACTTGCGACCGAATCAGGATACTTCATAGCTTTATACATATCAAATTTAACTACTTCCCCATCAAATTCCATAGTTAAGATGTCGTCGCGGACATCAATCTTTGTATGCGCGGTTGATAGGAAAGGTCGGCCAAGCAAGATTTCGGATATGTTATTGTTGTGAACATTTTCCATGTCAATAATATAAAAATCAACAGGGAAAATAAGATCTTTTACCTGTACCAACACGTTTTCTAGTACTCCCTCGGGGTAGATGACTAATCGATCGGCTAATTGAACTGTCACTCGCATTTCTGTCAATGATTCAGTCGAAATTTTGCTGTAGACGCTTAACAGCATGACGTTGTTAGATGCGCCTAAATCGCACATCGCTCTTTTTATCCCAACATTCCCAATTTTACAGGGAATCGCAAACATACCTTGGTCCTCGTACTTTGGCGGCAACGACTTTTGAAAGATGGCCGAAATATTTTCACCAAGGTTAACTTTTTCATTTCCGGATAGTCGCCTTCGGTTTGTGCATAAGTCCTTCAGAAACCTTGCGTATTTGGGGACTTTCCGAATAACATCAAGAAGTGGAATATTAATTTCCACCTTCTTGAATATATCCAAAATTTCCTCTCTTCCTCCTTTTTATCTTGTTTCGCCAATCTACCTGGAAAAGGAGGAACATGTTCGTAAGTAGAAACAAAAATTTTAGATTTGGCATTACCTACGGTCGGAGGAGACTTGTCGTTCTGGTCTTCTGAAGAGTTTCCCGGTTCGTCGGATTTTCGCTCATCTTGCTTGGGCGGTTTAGGCGTTATCATTGTTCCACTACGCAAAGTTATCGCACAAACGTTTTCCCTTGGGTTGGTTTCGGTTTGGGATGGTAACTTTCCCTGAGATTCTAGACGGCGAACGGCTTGAGCTAGTTGGCTTATTTGTTTGTCGAATTGCTGGAGATGGGATTGTGTTTGGGTTTGGAATTTTTCATGTGAAACTGCCAATCTCTCAACAATAGACTCAAGCAAGGATTTTTGGGGTGCTTGGTTTTTGTAGGGAGGTTGTTTCCTAGGTTGGTAATTCGGGTTCTGATTACCGTAGCTCAAGTTTGGGTGATCTTTCCAACCGAGATTGAACGTATTGCTCTGTGGGTTATAGGGTCTTTGGGGAGGTCCGAGAAAGTTGTGTACGGCGTTAACTTGGGCACAAGATGTATCCCGCAGCAATAGGCATAAGTCGATTGCGTGATCTGGCATAGTGCATATTCCGCATACCTTAGCAGCTCCTAACTCCCCTGAAACAAGAGAATACACAATATTAGTTAAATTTTCTATTTTATTCTCTAATGAAATTGTGCTTACTGTGTGAACCCGTCGGCTGGGTTCACTCGTAGAACTAAATTGCTGCGAATTAGCCGCCATCGTATATATCAAGGTTCGAGCATTTTTAGGAGTTAGTTTAACGAGCGGGCCACCGTTTGCTGTATCTACCATCTTTTTGTCCATTGGCAACATTTCTTCGTATAAGTATTGAAGAAGTGTTTGCTCGAATAAGCCATGTTGCGGACAACTTGCACACAACTTTTTGAATCTCTCCCAATATTCGTATAGGGACTCATCGTGCATTTGTTGAATTCCAGAATGTTTCGCCTAAGTTCTGTTGCTTTCGCCGTAGGGAAATATCTGTCAAGAAAAACACGAGAGAGATCAGACCACATATTAATCGAATTTGGAGGTAAATAGAATAACCACTCCTTAGCCATAACGGCTAAGGAAAAAGGAAAAGCCCTTAGTTTTATTTGGTCCTCCAAGACCCCTTACGGTTTCATGCTGCTGCACACCATATGGAATTCAGCAAGGTGCTTATGTGGGCTTTCAGTAGGGAGGCCATTAAAAGTAGGGAGTAGGTGGATTAATCCCGTTTTGAGCTGGAAGGGAGTATCGCCTTGAGGAAAATCGATGCAGAGTGGTTGTTGCACAGTAGGGGCTGCGTTCAGCTCTCGAATCGTTTGTTCTGCCATCGGTTCTGGTTCTAGTGTAGGTTCCTCGACTAGTGTAGTTTCAGAAGTGGATTCCTGATCGGATTGTTGGGTGCTTTGTTCTCGTTGTTGTTTCTTTCACCGAAGCATTTCGTCGTGAGTTCTACGAGCGCTTGCTTCGATTTCCGGGTTGTATGGAGCTAAAGAACCCAGGTTTTTTCTGGTCATAAAAAAAATCAGTCAAAAGTGCCGAAAGTAAACCTCCCCGGTAACGGCGCCAATTTTGCGAGCGTCGTTATACCTTTCAAAATAAAAAAAATAAACCTCTTTCAACAAATAATAAAATAAAGAAATTAAGTAGTTATAGGGAAAGAGGGTCGATCCACAGGGAGATTAGTCGGAATTCTTGACTGAATGATACTTTGATCAATGCTTTCAGGAATATCTGTTAAAACAAGAAAAGTAAAAAAATGGGGTGATCGGATATTGAGTGAAAATGAAATAGAAGAAATTAAATGCAAAAGTAAAGAAGATAACAAGAAAATCCAAATATGTAAAATAGCCTCGAGCTAGCCTTGTCAATTCTTTCGATCATTGAAATGGATTTTTACTCCGGGGATCATGTCGGTTACAGTCTGTGAGGCCCAACCCGTCGCAACTTGCTTCTCTATCGAGTAACCAATCCTCCCAAGTCTATCTTTGAATGTTGGTTCTTAAACAAATTAACCACGTCTATCGACGTTAAAATATTTAGTTTTGAAAACAGGAAAAGCCCGACTCAGAAATTGTCTTAAAAAGAATTGCTTCTGATTTTATCTTTCCTTAGCGGACCGCCACTAAGAGTGTTCACAGGAATTCGAAATTGCCACAGGCCGATCCTTCCTCCCAACTATGTTTTTAAACGATTCCAGACCAACGAGGTCTTTTTTATTTGAAAAACGATTAAAAACTTTAGTAAGGCCGATTGCCAAACTATCTAAACATAAAGATAAAAATGTATTCCCAAAAAAAATTAGGCAATGTTCAATTCTCACGATTTGAATTGATTTGGCTAGTTCTTGGCTCAAGAGATTTAGCTAAGCATGATATTAGTTATCATACTTAATTCGATTTTATAAAAATAATTAAAGAACATAAAAGAACAAAAGTAAAGAAAAGAGAACTTTGATTAAAGACTAGAAATAACAAGTGTTTCAAGCTAAAAGATAAGGACTAAATTCGATGCCTAAGCCTTTACCAAGGAGTGGTATTTATAGGCTTAAATTTACAAAGATAAATGATAAGGTAATTCAAAATAAAGGAAAGATAAACAATTCAAATGTTTTTGAAATTTAAATACAGAAAATCTAAACGGATAAGTTGATAAGGTCTTCTAGAACGTTCCAGAATCTTCCAGAAGTCGCCACGCATCTGCAACGTTAGACGCGCCGTGCCCAGTGTCGTGCTCACGATGCTAGTCATGACCAGAATAATAAAAAGACTGCAGAAATGCCCTCTTTTGCTGTTGTTTTCCAGAATTAGACCCCTTGCGCAAAATATAGCAAAATGAAATGGATTAGGTAGGAAGAAATCGTAAAAAATAGAAAAATAGCAATTAAAAAGTGTCACATTTGAGAGCTTATCAGTTATTAATATGTATTATGCGATATTAGTACCGTTTATTTTGGAATTAAAGTTTTGGATCAGGTTACTTGCGTGAGGGACAAGCCTTGAGCTTGACTCCTTATATTCGACCCAGTTCTTCCAGGTCGGGTTTAAAGGGTTACATTTAGTGGTATCAGAGCCAGGTTCAACACTCGGCCTGGGTTATTTAAATCAATTTTAAAACGAAAATAAATTTTTGCATGCATTATCAAATGTTTTCGGGTAAAACGGGAATTTCAGAAAAAGTTATGATCTTTTATAAATAATATTTATATATATTCTGAATAAGGTCTCCAAGTACCGATTCTAATCTTAGCATCCTGCGTTTTGTAGAGATACTATTATGCCACCTCTTAGAAGTTCTAGTGTAGTGGCCGGTCTAGGCCGTGGCCGAGGTCGTACCGCGACTGCAGATAGTGACGTTCCACCTCCTGAGGGTTCGATACAAAATTAGAATGAGGTCCAAGATGCGAATATGGAGGAACAACATGTGGACCAGACTGGAGCTCATCAGACTGGTGGAGAAGATCCACATGTTCAGCCTGCTCAGAGTAGTGGTCATCGTGATTCAGGGGATAGCGAGACAGTGGGCACGAATCCTGTTAGTGTTCAGAGAGAGCTATTGAGATACCTTCGTCAGTCTGAGAGTGTTCGGAGACCCATATCCACAGAGTTTCTTGCTACCGGGATGACTATGTTTGATGGAAAGACGGGTACAGACCCAACAGATGCAAAGTACTGGCTGAAGAAGCTTCAGCGATTATTTGTTGAGATGGATTATCCTATCGATCGGAAACTCAGGGCTGCCGTTTCACTGCTGTAGGGTGAAGCCCAGAATTGGTGGGAGGCTGAGGAGCTTGTTACTCAATCTAGTACGGTTACTTGGGATCATTTTAGACAGGCTTTCCGTGACCGATATGTCAGAGCTGAGTATATCGCTAAGTGCAGAGATGATTTTATGAATCTGAGGCATAATGATATGACTGTTAACGACTATGAGATCGAGTTCATGAGATTGATTCAGTACGTCCCAGGGTTAGTGACCACAGAAAAAGACAATTGTGATTGGTTTCTAAAGGGATTGTTTCCTACGATAAAGGCCGGGGTTGCTTTACATATGGACCAGGAATACATAGACATTACTCAACAAGCTAGAACAGTTGAGCGTAATGAGGCAGAGTTGAGACAGCTTGAGTTGCATGGATCTGATAGAGGAAAGAGACCAACGTCAGTGCCAGTTCAGCATAGTCAGGAGAATCAGTCTAGGAAGAGGGCCAGAGATGAGTCAAACTATCAGATTTATTCGAGAGCTAGACCAGTGACTTCTTCTATTTCGACTACTAGTGCTGGTGGTTCAACTGGTACGCGAGGGGTGCAACAGTGTCCTTTTTGTAAGAAGTGGCATCCGGGCGAGTGTAGGAGGCAGACTGGAGCTTGTTTCAGATGTGGTTCATTCGAGCATCGTTTTAGAGATTGTCCGGTTCTACCTCCCTCAGCTTTTACTACTACTCAGTCTCAGGCATTAGTACAGACTGGAGCTTGTTAATGATGCGATTGCATAGATGGTTATGATAAATCCTATTGTTTTCATGCATGATGAGTTGTTTTAAATGTTGTTATATTGTTTCCCATGAGTTGATGTTATGATTTCAAGGGTTGTAATCATGTTGAGAAAAGCCATACATTGTATATGTTTTGAAATGGGATGTTGTGATCATGTTTATGCCTTGAAAAAAGTGGGTAATATTGGAGGTAAATTGTATATTGGCAAGTGATGAGATTATATATATCGGATATGTTGATCGATCAATAGAATGTGAGAGCTCTATTATACAAATTTTTTGCGCGTGTGGTATCATTCAATTTCACAATAGGGGTAGTGCTATTGTGATGTGAGTGGTAGGGTAGTGTTATCACCAACGGGCTCTACGGGTAGTAGCATCCTGGTCGAAGTGATTTTTATGCATCGGTAATGCATGTGACTTGATGGGGTTAGTGCCATCAAGGTGTCTGTATATCCGATTTGAGAGTGATAGGGGTAGTGCTATCACTTTGGGCTCTGCGGGTAGTGACCTCCCGGATCACTTTTGGCCAATGTACATGTGTTAATTCGCAGTATGTTTATATTATGTTTTGGTATGGTGTTGGATCATGTGTTAGTAAGTTGAGATTTCTGACATGCATCGGTAATGCATGGTTTGAACGAGTTTGGTAAGTCATGGTTGATATGCATCGGTAATGCATGAATTGTGGTATTGTGGTTTTGACTATTGAGGTTATACCTTGTGTTGTATTTCTAGCTTGTTTTACTAGTTTTGTTGCAAGGAAATGATTTGAGGGAAGGTTTTGTTTTATGAATAAATTATATGGTTTTAAAACTATATTGTTGTTGCTTTGGTTTTGAGCACCGCTCACTAAGCTCTCTAGCTTACGCTCTCTTTCCCCAACAATGTATATCGTTACACCTTTCGGGCAGCAAGAGAGCAAGGAAGGTTTCTAAGAGTCCCAATCTTAGCTCAAATATGGTTTATTCCAATAGTAGTGTAGTAGCAATGGGGCAAGACCTTTATGAGTGTTGGGAGCTTGTGTTGGACTCCCTTTTTGTTGAGACGTATTTGTTATGATCTTTTGAAGTTGTTTGAGGTTTGGTTTCGCTATTTTAAAGCTTAACTTGTGTTTTGAGCTCTTATGCAAATGCAGTTCTTTGTATGTTTCGTTCTTGTTTAATCGTTGCGTTGGAATGCTCTTGTTTGATGTTGTTAAGTCCCTTGATCTGTGAAATGCATGTTATGTTGATACTTTGCTGATGGTATGTTGTTGGGTTGGTTTCGGTAAGCTTTGAGAATGCCTAAAACTCATTTTTGACCAAACTGTGCACAAGGGTTCCGAAATAGGCATGAATTATGCCTAGCTGTTTTGAAATGGACAGTGGTGTTTCGAAACACCTGGCAGTTATGTTAGTTGAGGGCATCTCCTAAGTTCTGTTTTCTTGCCTTTTGGTCCCCGGTTGATGTGTTATCGATTGGGTGAGTTTGGATGGTTGTTTGGAGATGTATTTTGACATATTTGTATGAAAACTGATTAAATTCAAAATGGTAACATTAATTTCATGTTAGGTCCCTATTTTATGCTAGAATTGCATTTTGGTCCTTGTATGCTTGTTTGCCGGTTCGAGGTTCGTTTTGTTGTGTTTTCATCCGCTGCGAGTGTTCCTCACCTAGGTTTTAAAAAGAGCGTCTAGAAAAGATAAATTTAAAAGCTTGTTCCTCTTTTAGGGTTGCTAATCGGAGAGAAATCTTCAGGTCTTTCTTTGGTTAGTCTCGTGTGACCACCTCGGGTCGGTCTGGTGGCTAGGTCGGGCTGAGGGGGTTACATCCTTGGAGTAGAAGTCTTCTTCATGACAAAGTAGCTTTTTCATTGAATGCATCCTTTAAATTCTGACTTCTTTGACTTGAAATTGGACTCCTTATGCCGCAAGTAAGCTTAGGCTGCCTTAGACATTTTCTCCTTTGGCGGCTTAGTCTGATGTTTTCCAGCATCAGTAAATTACGTGGATGGGCTCATTGGACTCAGAAAATTATGGTCTTCCAATCGCACTCCAATTCACCAATTCTTCAAGTTGCTGCCTTGGGCGGCAAATATGGTCGCGGCAGCATCTCTCTTTGTGTTGAACTACTTCAATATAGCTTCTTGATCGCTGCCTCAGCATCAGCTCCTCAACTTTCTCCTTCTTCTAACAACTTCTAGCATCTGAAACTAAAACTAAACTAAAATAGTATATTTTCTCACCAAATTAAAGATATTCAACAAAAACAAGACAAAGCAAAGAATACTGTAAATAATGCATGCATGCACCTAAATATGCCTAAAATGTACTTAAGAACAACAATAATATGAGATGGAATGCATACAAAATATAGGACTTATGAGCACTTTACACACCCCTAAACTCGGACTATTGCTTGTCCTCAAGCAATACAATCCTAAACATACTTGCACTTGCACTAATCAGAAAGAAGAACATGTTTTAAACTTGATTTAGCATCTCAAGGTCGTGACACCTATCATTAGATTAGTGAAAGGAGAATAGCATGAATTACCTCAGAATTAAACTACAATTCCAGTGCAGTGTGCGCAGAAACTATGTACAGGTTGAATCTGAAGAATATTATAAGTAAAGAAAGATGTTGTCAAGGTAATATAAGGTTACTGCCGAGGCAGCACAATTAAGCACAGTTTATAATCATGGAAATAAAGGCTTCAACTCATCACAACTACTCTTTAGGTCTAAAATTAAGATAGGAGCAAACTACAAAATCACGAACCCATTGAGTAGAGTCATCCCGTGAAGACTTTCATTCACTAATGCTAATTTGTCTATCACTTCAAAATTTTTCAGATTCATGAACTTTGATAGCAGCGGAGTGTCCTTGCTCATGATTCTTCCTAGAGCCTGTTTCGGGCACGTGTAGGGAAAAACAACATATATATTTTTCTTTCCTACCGTGGCAGTGCTTTTCTTTCTTTTTTTTGTTTGTTGTCTGCCTTGGCAGCTTCCTGCAACCATGTTAGAATTTTACAAATAATTCAAACAGACAATATTTATCAGAAATTCAATCAAATTCAACAAGTAACAGTAGTGTTTTTAATTTTTGGCAGTTATAGAAAAATTCTAAGTTTACTTCATGCTTTCCCCAAAATTTAGTTCTTTTTACTACGATGCAAAAAATTTAAAGTCGGCTATCATATCATAGGCACAAGTTCTAACAAATTTTTTTCTTTTGATTAATTTTGAGGCAAGTAAAAATGCAACTAAATGATCTAAATATGCCTAAAAATGATGAGTGTTAATCCCCCCCCAAAAAAAATCGATATGGGAATTGCCCTCAATGCACAAAATAAAATAAAAAATAGAAAAAAATAAAAGACAAGATAAATAATTAAAATAGAAAAAATAAAAAGAAAGAAAAGAAAACAACGCTAGAAGTTGGCTGATGGTTGGGATGATGCTGGAGTTCCTGAGGTTGAGGAGGAGGAGGATGACTGGATGACCAGGCGGCAGCTGGCAGAGGTCCTGGCAGCAGGCTTGGCAGGTGAAGTCTTTGTTGTCCACGACAGCTGGACTCTCTTGGGCGTCGGGCGAAGAGCTTCACTATGGTCCAGTTTAGATTATGATTCCTCATTCTTCGGCTCGGCCTAGATTATATGTCGCTTCCTTTTCCTAGTTGGTTTTGCTATGGACGATGTTGGTGGTTCAGCTGTTGCTGCCGTCTACTGCCCAGAATCCTTGGACAGAGAGGTGTATGCCACTGTTGCCGCTGTGATGGCTGGAGAGAGTTGTTGCTAATGCCTCTCTAGAGTGTCAGCCACTGTGTGAGAGGAGGAGGTGGCGAAGTAGGACGGGTATCGTGTGGGAGAAGGTATATGGCGGCGGAAGGCGGCGTGGCGGGCAGCAACTTCTGGTGGTGTTTCCTCTCGTGGTTCTACTGCGGCGGCCAATTCTTCTGGAATTTGGGCAGGGAGGGGCCGTCGTTGAGGAACTTTTATGGCAAATAGGCCACAAAGGCCTCTTGGACTTCCCTCACGTACTTCATGAAGGTCAGCTGCTGCTGCTCTATTCTCTTGTTGCTTGTGATCAATATGTTGAGCAGCTGGATGACCTCAGGTTGTTGGGCAGCCTCAATACTGCCTCTTGCTGCTGGGGCAGCTGTTTTGTCGGCTCATGGCTGTGATGGTATGATCGGCTCTGTCTCTGGCGCCTGCATCATTTGGAGCCTGACTTTTCTTGTCCAGCCCTCCCTTGGTGGTGTCAACACATCTTTGGCGTCGAAGGGACGTTAAAGTTCACGTAAAGCCTGGTGATAAGGGAGGGGAAGTAGAGCTTGCCCTTTGACTTTCGGTAGCAGATGTGGATCTCCTTGCAAATTATGTCGCTCACGTTGATTGGCTGGTTGTTCATGATTGAGTGGATCAGGGCTAGACGGGGCCGGTCAACTGTCGTGTTGTGGGAGGTGGGCAGTAGGCGTCTCTTGATGAATGTGTTCCAAAGCATAGCCTCCGGCAGCAGACGTTGGCGCTGAGCGAACCCGATGTGTTTCCCCGCCAGCCACGAGGTGTTTGGTTCACACAGCCTGTCCTTCATTCTATCGTAATCAACTGCTGTCAGTGTTTTCCGCCATTCCTCATAGGGGTTGTCATCCATCTCCAGCACATAGAATATGTTGATGGTGGCGCCGTTGAGTTTTATTGCCTCCCCTCTAACAAAGACAAATGGGACTTCTGGGCGGGGTTGGTGGGCGTAAAACTCTCGGACGAAGGTGACATTAGCCACTTCGGGCTACTTTGCAAAGATCTCACACCCTTGGCTAAGAATTTTCTCGAAGAGGGCGGGCTCGAGACCTAAGTCTCCTGTCTGCTGCGAGTAGTGGAACTCTTGCTCCTCCCAAACTACTCGGTTGGCAAATTGCGTTATATGCCTTTTATGGTCTAGCTCAGAGAAGAATCTTTGGAAAGTGGGTTTGGATTGTGATGATGCCATGGTAGTGAGACAGTTGTAATCTGAAAAGTGACTGAAAATAGAAAATATTTGAGAAAGCAAGTAGACGTAGAAGAGGTTAAACAAGGAGATAAAATGAAGAAAATGAATGAAATAGTGAGGTATATATAGGGGTTGTCGAGAGATGTCGTGGCGGCATTAAATTCCCAACGGGCAGATTTTCACGACACATGTTACGGGATTAAATGCCCGTTACGCTTTAGCCGTTGGCGACTAGCCGTTTAGCGGTCTTCTAGCCGTTACGCGTTATGTCATTAGGGCTGCCTTCAGCTGTTTCGATGGCATGGTGGGCAGGCTCCTTGTTGAGCCTTCTTCTTGGTCCTGCTTATTTATTCCTAAACTTGAAATAAAAATAATTAACTAAATAAAGAAAACTAAAATAAAAAATAATTAATCCTAAAAAGAAAAATGTGGAAAATAAATTGCAATAAATTAAAATCTAGTCCTAAAACATAAAAATAAAAAGAAATATATTAAAAATAAATTAAGTTATGTTGGGAGTGCATTGAGGTGCATCTCCCAAACATAACCACTTCCCGAGCTTGTTGTGTTTTGCTTTTTGTCCAGGCGGGTCATCTTGCTTCTTGGGGTTTTGTTTCTGCCCTGCTCTCTTCCCTGGCGGCTGCTGCCTTGTTCTTTTTTTGTGTTGACCTTGGAGGCATGTGTGTCTTGGCATACTTCTTTTTCCTTGGCGGATTTCATGGGATGTAAAACATGTATCTTTATATTCTGATTGTCAACCCTCATTATGAGTTCCCCATTCTCCACATCTATTAATGTTCTACTCGTGGCCAAGAACGGTCGCCCAAGAATGATGGGGGCGTTCTCGTCTGCTTCACTGTCCAAGATAAGGAAACCGGTTGGAAAAATAAAGTTGCCTACTCGTAAAATGATGTCTTCAACTTCTCCTTCCGATTGCACAAAGGAATGGTCAGCTAGTTGGAGCGTGATGGAGGTTGGTTTTGCTTTTCCAATTCCTAGTTTGTTGAAGACAGCCTTGGGCATCATATTATTGCTTGCTCCTAGGTCACATAGAGCTCGCAGGTTATGGTTGTTGCCTATCTTGCATGGAATGATAAAGATGCCTGGATCTGTCCTCTGGGGTGGCACCTTGTTATGTATCATTGCCATGCATTCTTTAGTGACAACTATCGTCTCGAATTCCCCAATTCTCCTTCTCTTGGAAATCATATCTTTCAAATATTTCGCATAATTTGGCATGTTTTGTATGGCTTCCACAAGTGGGATGATGATGTGCACCTGTTTTAGTATATCCAGAAATTTCTTCAATTGGTGCTCTTGCTTTTGCTGTTTAAGCCTTTCGGGGAAGGGCGGCGGTAGACGGATGTCCTAGATGCGTTCTTTGCAGAGAAATCTGATTTGTGGGGGTTCAGGATCATCTGTCTCAAGGCTGACGTCATCTGCCTGGGCCTCAGTTTGTGGTGCTTCCATAGTAGGTTGTCCGTGTGCTGCTGCGGCGTGCGGTTCTGATTGCTTTTCCTGTGGCTTCTCAACTCTGGGATCATCTAATTGTTTCCCACTTCTTATCATTATTGCTTTACACTGCTCATAAGTGGGTTTTGCTGTGACCTCTGTGTTACTAGATGATGCACCCATTGTCATGTTGCTTATGATCTCAGTGAACTGCCCGAACTGGGTCTCTATGTTCTTTATTGCTACCTTCTGGTTGTTCCTCCGCATCTCATTCCTGTCCATAAAAGATTCAGTTTTGTCAATAAATTTATTGGTACGAACAATAAAATCACTAGTGCGAGACATAAAAGTATGTAAAGTAGATTCGAGTGAATTATTGTTCGTATTCTGTTGTTGTTAAGGCTGCTGCCTGGACAGGTTCTGCTGATATCCTCTTGGCTGCTGGGTTGGATTTACAGTCGTGTTAGGGTTACTCCAGGAGAAATTCGGATGCTTTTTCCAGCATAGGTTGTATGTATTGGTGTTGGGTCTGCTGTTCCTCTCATAAGTTCCCATGAAATTGGCGGATTCGCTGCATTCAGATAGTGATGATTGCCCCCACACTCATCACAAAAGGGCTCCACAGCCTTAGCCTCATATGTTTTCCCTATGGACTTGGCCATATTCATTACCAACTGTGTCAGTTTATCTAGGCGGGCATTGAAAGATTCGGTGGCTTTTACTTCATTCACAACAGCTGGCCGCCTTATGCCGTTGTAGAGCGTTTGCGTGTTCTCTATTTATGAGTGCAAGTGCACACTCCTGTCAAGTTATAGTATATGAGATATCGTCTCCCACAAGGATTGGAACAGTTTCTATGAGTGTTTTCCTGTACAAGGAAATAGTAAATTGCACAATTAAATTTCTGAATATAGAAGAAAATAAAGATAAAAACACAAGTAATTGAAGAGAGAGAGATCAGATTGATTGATAGAGCTAGGTAGTTATAGCTCAGTAGTGTGTAGGCGTTGTAAAGATTAAGTGTGTTTTGTGCTGCCACGATTTGTTGCCTTGGCGAATTTAGGCGGCAGCAACTTTCGATGCCACGGCGGAACTCTGCTCTTGCAACTTTCGATGTCTCGTTAGGTGAGATGGAGCGAAGTCCCGACGGCAAGTCTGGCAGATACTCCAAGTTCGGCGAAGCAATTTTGAAGTGATCCTACCTATGTCTAGGCTAGGATTCTGTCACTACGTGATGTAGGCAATACCTAGCAATCTCAGCGTAAACCTAACACAGGCAGTCAATGTTTGGTTGCTCCTTTTAGCCGCTGAAATTCTAACTTATGTCTAAGCTGAATTAGTCAACACCTCATCATGATAAGACTGTGCTTAATTCTTTCGTGAGTTTGACACTCTCGTGCCCGACAAATGGATTTCCTCAACTAGACTTTTGGAACTAATTGAAGAAGTGAAGCACATGAATTAAGCAAACTTAGAGTATTTCATTGCAAAATCAACTTAAACTATTACAACCGTTTCTCACAAGTACTTTATAAACAAAAACCTTAAACCCTAAGAGAGAATTAGAACGTGATCTCTGCTATATGCTATGCATTTATACCCTTACAAGTATGGGCATATATAGGGGTTGGCCTAAGTTGAGTCCTCCTTGGAGTAGAAGTCCTTAAAGTAACTTTACATTAAATGTTGACTCCTTTTTTACTTGAATGTGGACTCTTTGGACGTTGCCTTCTCCAGCAAGTAAATATAAGTCCTCATACTTATCAATCTTTAATCAGCTCTTCAGACCGCTACAGGCTTCAGAAAATAGCAAGACTAGGCTCATTAGACTCAGGGAATTGTCCTCTTTCAATCGCAACCCATCTTGACTAAGTCAGTTTAACTTCTGCCTGGGCGGCAGTCGGCAACAATGCTGCGACAGTGGCGTCCTTGGCGGCAACTGGAACTGCTTCAGTACATCTCCTTTTGCTCCCTGCTTTCCTTTCCTCTCCTCCTCTACATAGCTACAACACTTGAAAATGAAAACTACACTAAAACAATATCTTTTCTTAACCAAAGATAGAATATTCAATAAAAGCATGGTAAAAGAGCAAATATTGTTATTATGCATGTAATGCACCTAAATATGCCTAAATGAGCTTAAGAACAACAATAATAAGGGCAGGAATGTGTACAAAATATATAACTTATGGACACTCTACACACCCCCAAATTCGAACTATTGCTTGTCCTCAAGCAATGCAACCTAACTAGTAAACATGCCCCTTGCACAAATATTAACAGAAACTTAGTCATTAACTTGATTTCTTACCTCAAGGCCGTGTCACCTATTTTATGTTAGTGATAGGGAATGACATGAAATAACTTAGGATTTAATTTTCTTAGTGCCAGTGCAGTGTGTGCAGGTATGTGTCCATGCTAAACATGCTAAGTATACTAAGTAAACAAATACTGTTAAAAATAATTAAATACGAAAAAGGATATGAGTTGTTGCCAGTGCAGCACAATTAAGCACTTCTTTCCTTTTTTTCTCTGATCATGGCCTTAAGGGCTTCAGCTCATCACAACTATTCTCTGGGTCTGAAGCTAAGATAGGAGCATACTACGAAACTATGAACCCTTTGAATAGAGTTATCCCGCAAAGACTTTCATTCACTCTTGCTAATGTGTCCGTCACTTCAAATAAATTTAGATACTTGGACTTTAATAGCAGCGGAGTGTCCTTGCTCATGATCCTTCCTAGAGCCTGTTTCGGGCACCTCTAGGGTATTAAGCATCCTTCCTAGAGCCTATTTCGGGAACCTCTATGGTATTAAGCATCCTTCCTAGAGCCTGTTTCCGGCACCTCTAGGGTATTTCCTTGGACTTAGCTGCCCTGTGCTGCCACGGCGGCAAACCTGCATCCAATTAAGATATTTTCATTAAATAAAGCAGGCAGTGTTAAACTTAGAACTCAAGCAAAACTTAGCACTTAGCAGATAGTGTAAGAATAATTGGAAACTAAAAAAAATTCTAAGTACTTTTCATGCTTCTTCCCATGATTAAGTTAAATTTTAAGTATGGTACGAATATGGAAGTCTGCTAACTATCATTGGCACAAGTTTTTAAGCTAAGACATTCTATTTCATTATGTGCTAGGGCAGAATTTACACATGCTACTATATGCAGCTAAATGTAACTAAAAGCAAAGAAAACAAAAAGGACTAACCCCCCAAACTCAAGGTTGGTATTGTCCTCAATGCCTTATACAAAATATGAAATAAAAACAGAAAAGAAAAATAAAACATAAAAAGAAAAAGAAAAAGAAAACAAAAAATTAAAACAAAATATAAAATGAAAGAAAAATAAATAAAATGTGCTATAAACTAGGGGAGTTCCCCTCCGTTTCTACTGCTGCCTCAGAGAAGGATTCTGAGGAGGCGGGGAGGACGAGACAGCGTGTGGCGGGAGATTTGGCCACTAGGCTCTTATTATGACCACGTTGTGGCAGGATGCGGCTGGGAGTGGGTCTTTTAGGTGGTGCTTCTGGTTCGGTTTCATACCCTTCAACTTGAGGCTCAATCACACTAACGGGCTGCTTTCTTTTCCTTGCTGCTTCGACCAGTTCGTCGTCGGAGGAATCAGATACCTCCATGTCTAAAGAATCTGAGGCCTCGGCTTTCTCTTTGGCATCTGCCTCCTTTGCTGCTGGGGAGGCGGCGGTAGTCTCATCCTCTTTTTCTACCTGGATCTCATCTTCTTCAGAATCAGATGAGAAGGTGAGGTTGTATGGCTGGATGGGAGTGGGCGTGGTCCTTCTTTTGGCGCAGATATGTGGGCCTTCGCTGTTTGCGACGGCTGGAGTGGCAGCTAGTCAAGGTGTGATCTAGGTTGGTTTAGAAGCTGCTAACTTCGACGGGAAGGCTGGAAGTCTTAGGCCGGTATCGTGATATTTGTCCAGCATGTAGGCCACAAAGGCCTCTTGTACCTCCGCGGTGTATCTTGTAAATATTACTTGTTTGTGCTCAATTCTCTGGCAGCTCTCTACGAGGCTTCGAAGCAGAGGAATCACGACAGAAGAAAGGGCAACATCAGTACTTACCTTCTTTGTCCACCCTTTCTTGGCGACAATGATAGTATCTTTGGGATGCGGCGGTACACAGAAATTGGCGTAGAAGCCGGTGATGAGTGAGGGGAAAACGAGGGGTGCCTTGGAGTTGGGTTTGGCTGCGTGGGCATATATTTCTTCAAGTATAACTTCTGCAACGTTGATTGGCCGCCCCTTCATTATGCCATGGATTAGGGCCAGTCGCGACCTGTTGGATGTGGAACCATGTGAAGTGGGCATTAGGCGGCACTGGACGAAGTTACTCCAAAGGATGGCTTCTGGCAGCAAGTCGCGGAGGTTGACTGAGCCGTTATATTTTCTGGTGAGCCACTTGGCGTTGGGATGGCAAATTTCTCTTTTGATTTTTTGTAGCCTAATGCCATTAAACCGAAGCTCCATTTTTCATGCGGATTCTCTTTGATTTCTATCCTGTAGAAGTTGTTTATTATTACCTCCGTGAGTTTGGCACCCTCTCCACGAACGTAGACGAAAGGGTTTCCCGAGGTAGGTTTGTGGGCATAGAATTCTCTGACTAAGTTGGTGTTTATCTCCTCTGGCTGCCGTGCAAAAATATGACATCCCAATGTGTGGACTCTTTCAAATACGTTGGGCTCAAGGCCAAGATCCCCTTCTTGCCTTGTGTACTAGAATCCTATCTCTTCCCAAATATGTCGCTCAGCGAAGTGTTGCCGATAGGTTGCCGCTATGTTAGCATTCAAGAACCTCTGGAAGGTTGGCTTGGAGGATGAGGTTGTGGGTTTTGATGTTGCCATAGTTATGAGGACGGTTGTGTTTCCTAAAGAAAAGAAAGAAATTACAAGAAAATAACGCAAATGAGATCTTAAAAGCAAGGAAGACAAGAAGAATTGAGAGAAAAAGAGAGAGCAAAGTGGAAATTGAGGAGAGAATAGTTGGCCTTTTATAGCCGCTACTCTCTGTTGCCTTGGCGAGCACGCTGTCGATGGGCGACAATGATTGCGGCGCGTTTAACGGGATTCTAGCCGTTACGCAGATAGTTGTTGCCGCCAGCTATTGCAAATGTAGCTGTTACGACTAGCTGTTATGAAGCCGCTAGCCGTTATGCTAATCTGCCCATTTGGGCCGCCTTGGTCGCTGGGTTGGGCCTCTCCTTTATTATTTATCCTTCTTGGTCTTGCCTTCATTCCTAACCTGAAATAAATTAAATGCAAAAATTAAATAAAAATAACTGAAAATTAAATCTAATCCTAATGCATAAAAATAAATTAGAAATAAAAATAAAAATTAGGTTATGTTGGGAGGTGCATCTCCCAAACATAACCACTTCCTAAGGGTTTTGTGTTGGGTTTTTCGTCCAGGTATGTCCTTCCTCTCCTCATGTGGGTGTTGGCTGCCATCTCTACCGCCCTGGCGGCTAGATGTTGGGCTTGTGTCTGGGTTGGGTTGGTGGGCTTCCATTTTATGGCAGACCTCTTTTCCTTTTTTCTCATTCTTATCGATGTCTTCTTCATATATGAACTCGGATTTAGGGTTTGCCCTGGTCATACACCAAAGACAAACAAGAGGCATAATTTTTTTTTGAAAAAAAAATAAACAGAAATTTAAATGCAAAACTAAAAGTAGAAGTGCAGAAATTCAAACACGGGTTCTGTTGCCAATCCCCGACAGCGGGGCCAAAAACTTGTAGAGTGTTTGGGTATTCTCTATATATGAGAACAAGTGCACACTCCTGTCAAGTTATAGTATATAAGATATCGTCTCCCAATGGGATTAGAACAGCTTCTATGAGTGTTTTCCTGCACAAGGAAATAGTAAATTGCACAATTAAATTTCTGGATATAAAAGAAAATAAAGATAAAAACATAAGTAATTGAAGAGAGAGAGAGAGATCAGATTGATAGATAGGGCCAGGGAGTTGTAGCTCAGTATTGTGTAGACTGCATTGTAAAGATGAAGTGTGTTTTGTGCTGCCACGATCTGCTACCTTGGCGGGTAATGGCAGATTGAGGCGGCGGCAACTTTCGTTGCCACAGTGGAACTCTGCTCTTGCAACTTTCGATGTCTCGACTTGTGAGATAGAGAGAAGTCCCGGCGGCAAGTCTGGCAGATACTCCAAGTTCGGCAAAGCAATTCTGAAGTGATCCTACCTACGTCTAGGCTAGGATTCTGTCACTGCGTGATGTAGGCAATACCTAGCAATCTCAGCGTAAACCTAACACAGGCAGTCAACGTTTGGTTGCTCCTTTTAGCCGTTGAAATTCTAACTTATGTCTAAGCCGAATTAGTCAACACCTCGTCATGATGAGGCCGTGCTTAATTCTTTCGTGAGTTTGACACTCTCGTGCCCGACAAATGGATTTCCTCAACTAGACTTTTGGAACTAATTGAAGAAGTGAAGCTTATGAATTAAGCAAACTAAGAGTATTTCATTGCAAAATCAACTTAAACTATTACAACCGTTTCTCACAACTACTTTACAAACAAAAACCTTAAACCCTAAGAGAGAATTAGAACGTAATCTCTGCTATATGATATGCATCTATACCCTTAAGAGCATGGGTATATATAGGGCTTGGCCTAAGTTGAGTCCTCCTTGGAGTAGAGGTCCTTAAAGTAACTTTACATTAAATGTTGACTCCTTTTTAACTTGAATGTAGACTATTTGGACGTTGCCTTCTCCAACAAGTAAAGGTAAGTCCTCCTACTTATCAATCTTTAATAAGCTCTTCAGGCCGCTACAGGCTTCATAAAATTGCAAGACTGGGCTCATTAGACTCAGGGAATTGTCCTCTTTCAATCGCAACCCATCTTGACTAAGTCAGTTTAACTTCTGCCTGGGCGGCATTCAGCGACAATGCTGCGACGGTGGCGTCCTTGGCGGCAACTGGGACTGCTTCAGTACAGCTCCTTTTGCTCTGTGCTTTCCTGTCCTCTCCTCCTCTACATAGCTACAACACTTGAAAATGAAAATTACACTAAAACAATATCTTTTCTTAACCAAAGATAGAATATTCAATAAAAGCATGGTAAAAGAGCAAATATTGTTATTATGCATGTACTACACCTAAATATGCCTAAATGAGCTTAAGAACATCAATAATAAGGGCAGAAATGTGTATAAAACTTGTGGATACTCTAAAGCCGCCACGGCGGGCTGTAGGGAACTTGTAGTCATTCTTTGCAATTTTGTTCATAAACTATAGTGCTTCCTCGGGTGGTCTGTTCAGGATGATTCCATTGGTTGAATCGTCGAGCATCATTCTTGTTGGTTGATTGACTCCATTGTAGAACATAGACACTTGAGTCTAGGATGCGAAACCTTGAAGCGGGCAGTTGTTCAACATCAATTGGTATCTCTCTCAATCTTCATACATTGGTTCGTCGTCTCCTTGGCGAAAGGCAGTGATCTCGTTTCTTAATCTGTCGGTCACATTCGAAAGGCTGAAACGTTCTAAGAAGTCCTTGCACAACTTCGTCCAAGTTTTGAATGATCCTCTCGGTTGGTTGTTCAGCCACTGTTTTGCCCTATCCCTTAGTGAATAGGGTAAAAGTCTCAGCTTAAGCACATCCTGATGAACTACGTGTATCTCAAAAGCTCTGCAAATGTCTAGGAATCCTCTCAAGTGTTGCCTCGCATTTTTCGTGGCAGTTCTTCCAAATTGCCCAATGTGTTTATCATGTTGAACATCATTGGTTTCAGCTCAAAGTGATCTGCTTCAATTTCAGGTTCTGCCATAGTTGGATCAAATCCTCTGAAGTCGTGCTCCAAGTAGTCCCTGGTGGTGCGTACATATTGTGGCTGCCTGGGCGGAATTGGTGGCTGCTACCTAGGTGGCGGATCTTGCAGCCCATACATGCCGTTTCGAGCATTGTTGGCATAGTTGTCGTCTTGGTCGTTAACCATGGTTGCCTCTGCTTTTCTATTTTCTTTAGCTTCTTCGAGGGCTTCTCTTGCTTCTTTCTTTAGTTTTCTTGATCTTCATTCGGTCTCGTCTATGTAAATGATTTCGGCCGATGGGTTGGCTCCAGTCATGCACTAGACAAGAAAACTGTAAAATTCTTTTTTTCGAATAAAAAGGAAAAATAAAAACTAAAATTAAATGCAATAAATTAAAAGTGCAGAAAAATAAAGACGAATTTATTGTTGTCAATTCCCAGCAACGGCGCCAAAAACTTGTAGAGCGTTGGGGTGTTCTCTAAATATGAGCGCAAGTACACACTCTTGTCAAGTTGTAATATAAAAGATATCATCTTCCACGAGGATTGGACAGCTAATTCGAATCTCAATTCCTGCACAGAAAATATTAAATTGCACAAGTAAATTTCAGTTTGTAAAATATTCTAAAGATAAAGAAACAGAAGTAATTAAGAGAAGAGATCAGATTGATAGAATGGGTCAGGTTATGCTGCTCCGTAATGTGAAACTACGTTGAATAGGTTAAGTTGTATTACGCTGCTAGACTTTACTACCTCGGCGGAAGATGGCAGATTGGCGCTTTGACAACTTTCGTTGCCTCGACAGTGGAACGGACGATTGGCTCGGCGGCAAACTCGGCAGACCTTCAAGGCTCGGCAGAACGCATCAAGAATGATTCAGCTTATGTCTAAGTCAGAATGTTGTTGATGCTCGCTGCAGATAATACCCGTCGGCGTGAATCTTGCAATGAACAACAACCTTTGGTTCGTCCTCTTTTTGCGGCCTTAAACCCTAACCTATGTCTAGGCTGGATTGGTCAACACTTGGTATTGATGAGATCGTACTTACTTCTTTCGATGCCAAACAAATGGATTGCTCCCAATCGATCTTTCGAACTCAATTGAAAACAATGAAGAACATGAAATAAGCAAACCTTAAATTTATTGCAAAAAAAAACTTAAACCTAAACAACCGTTCTTACAACTACTTTACAACATAACCCAAACCCTAGAGAATTTAGAACATAGTGGCGGCAAGAAAGCACAAGAGAAACCTAAGCTATTCAGACTATGAGTTGTTTAGAATACAAAATATGATCGGGTATCTATAGGGCATGTCCTAGGTTAAGTCCTCCTTGGAGTAGAAGTCTTCTTCATGATAAAGTAGCTTTTGCATTGAATGCATCCTTGTTTAAATTCTGACTTCTTTGACTTGAAATTGGACTCCTTGTTTCGCAAGTAAGCTTAGGCCGCCTTAGACATTTTCACCTTTGGTGGCTCAGTCCGTTGTTTTCCGGCATCAGTAAATTGCGTGGATGGGCTCATTGGACTCAGAAAATTATGCTCTTCCAATCGCACTCCAATTCACCAATTCCTCAAGTTGCTGCCCTGGGCGGCAGATATGGCGGCGGCAGCTACTCGGCAGCATCTCTCTTTGTGTTGAATTGCTTTAGTATAGCTCCTTGGCTCGCTGCCTCAGCATCAGCTCCTCAGCTTTCTCCTCCTTCTGATAGCTTCTAGCATCTGAAACTAAAACAATATCTTTTCTCACCAAATTAAAGATATTCAACAAAAACAAGGCAAATCAAAGAATACTGTAAATAATGCATGCATGCACCTAAATATGCCTAAAATGTACTTAAGAATAGCAATAATATGAGATGGAATGCATACAAAATATATGACTTATAAGCACTTTACAACCGGCCCATTCTCTCACTCTAATTTCTCAATTTATTTTAGTTGCTCTAGTTTTAGTTTTAATTAAATCCAAACAACTTTTAATACTTGCGTTTTTATTTTTATTTGTGCAGAAAGGTAAATTCCGAAGGTTGTCACAATCCCTGTGGAGACGATATCTTAAATACATTAACTTGGCACCGTGTATACTTGCACGCAATTTGCGCATCACTTTTGCACGCAACACAGGGAATTAGAGAACTTTGAAGAGGAAATCATGGAGTTTGAGAAAAGAATCTATTGATTCTGATTCAAGCATTGCTCCGTCTAAATCTATACCCCCACTTTCCATTTTGCAGGTACCGGATATTAAATCGAAACCACCACCGGATCATTTTAAATGCTTATCTTTTAGCAAAGGAGATACTTTGTCGACGATTAATTTAAACAAGCTTTCAAAGTTGAGAAAGATCCAAAGAAATGTCTTCGTTAATACTCGAACATACAAGAAAAAAATGAAAGAACTCCATAATCACATAATTCATCTTAAGAAAATTCTCCGTTGGATAAAGAGCATGAACTGAAAGAAGTAATTGTCGCAGTGCCTTTAGTCTGAACCATGTCCTTGAGCTAACGACGTTAAATAAAGCGCTAAATAGGAGGCAACTCGTTTTTACTTTATTTTGCCTTATTTTCGCTGAATTTTTCTTTTCTTTATTTTATTATTCTGTTTTATTTATTTTATTTTTTCTCTAAGTCTTCTGAAATCTATTTTTGCTGTTTGGAATGTCGAAATGTGCAGGTTTCGTTGAGCACATTGAAGAAAATACAAGTTTGGTGCACAATAGCACACCTACTTTACAATTCAGTGTTTTATAGCTAGCCCCAACCCTCTCCAATTTCAAAATTGCATAACCTAAACTCCCTATCCCATTCTGTCAAATATTGACCCAGTCCCCTTTATTTTTCAAGATTCTGTGGGCCCCAAGGATGATGAGTTATCATCTTCTTTTATTTTACTCTTTCACCAACGCGACCTTTTAAACCTAAAAAAACCCTTTATCCTTTTAAAATTTTCCAAATCCTCTTTTCCAAGTAAAATTCTTTTCCCTTCATACATTCCCCACGTGATTAAAACAAAACAAAAACCTAACCCCAACTCATTTCCCTAATCCATCTGCCGCATTATTCACTTGTAGTGTAATGCTTGTCAAGACTACATTATTGAATGTGATGTTTTAGTGTGCTATAGGCATTAGGATTAAACCTTTTTTTCTCTTCCCAAAAATGACCTACCTTTTGTTTATTTACCCATTAGATAGCCAATTTTGAGCCGTATCCTTTTCTTTGATTTACCACATTTTTAATCCGAACCAGTTTTGTTTTGTTTTTTACTCTTTTTGTCACCCTTTTCAGGACAAAGTTAAAGTATTCCAAAAAATCAGATTTGAATTGGCTTGAACAGTGCAGGAAAAAAAACATTGTGCAGAAAAATACAGTGTGCATGAAAAAAAGTACAGTGTAGAACAGTTCGAATAAACTATTCAAATAGTGAAAAAAAGAGTTCGAACAGAGAAAAAAAGAAAGAATGAATAAAGCATTGATTTTGATCTCTTTTTTCCTTTCTTTCATTGTTGCTCTCCTTGATAAAATCTTTGGAATAATTTTTCTTTGTCTTGAATTTTTAAACCCGTTCTTTGGCCTTTTATCCTACCCGAACCTTACCCCATTACAACCTTTTAAAAGACCTCTTGATTTTTGCATCATGTTCATACTTAGTAGTGGAGATAGGATTTAGTTACAAGCCTATGGTAATGCTTTAATTAATTTTGGTTTGAGCGATTAATTTTACCCTAAACACTTTGAGCGAAATGAGTCAAACCTTGTGAGTGTACTAGGGTTTGTTTCATTGATATTGATAGGTTATTGGAATGTCTAACTTTTGCTAAATTGTTTCTAGTCTTGCCATTTTCTAATTTTTTTCTTAATTTCATACATGTTTAGATGCTAATTCATACCGAAATTTTAGGGACTTCGTGAAATTAAGGATAAGGACTCGAACTCTGACATGTTAGTTGAGAGATACTTGAGGACAAGCATCGAATAAGTGAGGGGGAATTTGATGAGTTTCTAAATTGATCACTTTTTCATATTTAATTATGCCTCTAATGGTTTGATTATGGTGCTGATTTGGATTTTTTTGTGTCTTTTTCTGTGCAGGACATTAATTCCAGAAACTGGAGTCAAGGTTGGATTAGTGGGCATGAAAGAGCTGACTGGACGACACGTCAGCAGATTCTAGAAGATGACGTCATCAGCGTCGGATAAGTCGAGATTTAAATTTAAATTTGGGATTTATCTTTTGTATTTAATTTAAATATTTTAGAATTTATCTTTTATCACTATAGGTTATTTTAGGGTTTTTAAAATACTATAAATACTCCTTTGGGGTGAACTCGAGAATCATCTCTTATTCTTAGTTTGTTTTACTTTGAAGTTTATAAAATCTCCTTTTTCTTTACTCTCTTTATTTTCTTTTAGTTTTTTATTTATTTTTAAAAAGATGTTAAGTATGATTTCTTCCATAATCATGCTTAGTTAAATTTTCTATTAGCCAATGGCTTAAAGTGAAGCTTCAATTCACTTCGTGAGAATTAAAAAGGTACTTAATAAATTTTGTTTTACATTCTCAATTTTTCTAAAAATTTAGATCGGCAATCGACCTTTCTATTAAAATCTTTTCACTTTCTTTTCAAAAAAGCTAGCGTTGATTTGATTGTTGATGGGATTTATAGTGGGAGGAAGAATCGACGATTGTTGTGGTTTCAACTTCCTATGAACACCATTAGCGACGGATTCGCTAAGAGAAAATTGAGATCGGAACATAAACTGAGTCAGGTTTTTCCAAAACTTTAAAAGTGTTTTATTTTAATGACGATAGATGTGGTTAGTCTAACCAAAAAATTGGAATTTAAAAATTGATTTTAGATTATCGGTTTACCGGAGAGAAAAACAAGTTACAAGGGTTGGGCCTTGTAGACTGTAACCGACATGTAATCTGAGTTGAAAAATTCTTTTTCGATGATCATATGAATTGAAGCGGAACAAAAGCATGAGGTTAATTATTTTAATTGGTTTATTTTCACCTTTATTATTTTTTACTCCTTTTCTCTAGTTGTCTTAATCAACCCCCTATTCACTAAATTACCTTGCAACCGTCATAATCAAACCAATCGTATATCAAAAACTCCTTAGTCCATGCGGATCGACCCTTACTTCTCTATTACTGTGTTATTTCTATATTTATTTGAGATTAAGGATAAATATTTGATAGTTATGACGCTTGTCATCGGTGTATTGAAGTTTTTTCCCCAAAAAACTGTTTTAATTTTTTTTACTGACAAGTGTTGGGTGCATTAGCAAGGGATATTGTATTCTCAAAGAGAGAACGTGAGTCCAAATCTTAGAGACAACATTGTTAGTACTGGCATATTTGTACCTTCAACATAAACCGTATGACGGACATACATATTAACAAAAAAAATATTTTAATTTTTGAAATGGTAAAAATGCATGATTGTCAAAATCAAATTGAACCGACTAGGCCCGTAACGAACCGAACGAACACGAACGAGGATATGTTCATGTTTCTTTGTTTAATTTTAACCGAACAAATGAACGAACACGAACAACTAAACGAACACAATTTATTGTCCGTGCTCGTTTGTCAAAATAATAAACAGACACAAACGAACGTGAATGAACATTGAATGTTGTTTAATTTTTTTCTTAAGAAATCTGAAGTATCATATGTTGAGCATTTGTTTAAATTTTTCTTTTTATTTCATATTCTTAATATATGTTTTTAAAATTTTTAAATATAATACTTTTTGTTAATTGTTATGAAAAATAATAAATATGAATAGAAATGTGTGAATAAATTTAAACGAACATAAACGAATGAATTACCGAACGTTCATGTTCGTTCATTTAATTAAACGAACATAAAATCTTGTTCATATTCGTTCATTTAATAAAAAATGAACATAAACAAACTTTTCATCGAACAGTTTAGTTCGTTTACAGGCCTAGAACCAACAGATTGAATCGAGAACATGTTTAGTGAAATTAGCAATCATAGGAACAATTGCGAACTATTAAAAATTCGGATACGAAAGTAAAAGAACCAATGATTCAACCGGTCGAACCAGATTTTGAAATTATTGATATTACTTTTAGGATTTTATTTTCTAAATTTTTTATTGAATTGTTTTTGGGTTAACATGTATTTTGATACCTGAATTTAATTTTGATGTTCAATTTTAACCAAAATGTCAAATTTATATACCAATTTGAACAAAAATGTCAGTTTATATTTAATTGTACCAATAAATAAGATATCAAATTGAATATTAAAGTTAACTTCAGATGTCAATATATATTTTCTGTTATTTTTGAATCAGAAGAACCGAAAACCAATTTAACTAGTTCGACCTTTGATTTGATTTTTGCAACATTTTTTTGAAAGGGTGAAGTCAAATTTATTATTTAAAAGCGAGAAGTCAATTTGAGATTTTTCTTCTTCTAAGTTTAGGCACTAATTCGGGACTTATTTTCAAGTTGAGGTACGGATTTGAGATAAAAAAAGGTTCAAGTGTAATTTTGACAAAAGTTACCAAGTTCAGGTACAATTTGTATAATAAGCCCTATAACTATTTTATATAAAAATAATGATTTATAACAAATTGTTATTAGGGTTGAGCGACAAAAATCGAAAATCTACCTGAATTGTAGTGTTTTGACAGTTATAGTTCACAAGTTTGAAAACCATAGTTATCCGAACTAAACCAAATTTAATTTATAATTAATTTTTAAGGTAAAGTTCACAAATGATCACTGAACTTTGTTAAAAAAAAAATAGGGTAAACTACTTCACTGACCACTATATTATTGGAAAAGTCGCGATTTGACCACGTTACTTTTTTTCGAAGCAATTAAACCACCAAACTATTTAAATGGTATCAATGTGACCACTAGCCGTTAGAGGTTAACGGCAGGGTGACGTGGTCAGTTAAGAAAAAAAGGTATAATTGCATATTTAATCCCTACTATTTATACATTTTATCAATTTAGTCCTAATTTAATTTAATAAAATAAGTTAATTATTTAATTAGATGGTGACATGTGTCACCACCTTATTGGAAGACTTTAATCATTTTTATTTAATTTAATTAATTAATTTTCCCTCCAATCAGATTGTGACACGTGTCACTTGATTGGAAGAAGAAAATAAATAAAAGAAGCATCCTGCTCATTGTGGGATTTAAACCAAAGTCACCTTATATAGAGACACACATGCTTACCACTAAGACAAGTGGATCTTTATGCTGCATGGTACAAAACATAATATATATATCTTGATTTCCAATCCCACTTCGTCTTCAATCTTCATCTTCTACCTTAAAACTTCCCTCTTTGTATATTAATTAATTGCAATTTGACTTTGCTCTTCTTCAACCTATATAACCTCCGCTTTCCATCCCCTTTCCTCACTTTTCTTCAATTTCCAGCATTTACCCTTTTTAATTGCTATTTCTTTTTTTTTCAATTTTCCTACAACAATGAGTGCCGGCGAAAGTAGTGGCGCCGATGAAAAGAAATACAAGGGAGTGCGTCGTCGTAGATGGGGAAAATGGGTGTCGGAAATATGAGTTCCCGGCACCGAAGAGAGACTCTGGTTAGGCTCGTATTCAACTCCAGAAGCCGCCGCCGTCGCCCACCACATTGCTTTCTATTGTCTCCGCCGACCGTCTTCCCTAACTGCTCTGAACTTCCCTTCGATATTACCTCCGTGTGTCAATTCAGACATGTCGCCCAAGTCCGTACAGAAAGCGGCGTCAGATGCTGGGATGGCAGTGGATGCCCAGATGATCATCAGCAACAGCTCCGTCAACAATGAAATCAAAGCAAATGGGAACGACGACAATGGCGGCTCCTGGGAAATCAAAGCCAAGTGGGATTGGAAAACTAAGACATATATTATGTTTTTGTACCATGAATCATAAAGATCCACTTGGGTTAGTGGTAAGCATGCGTGTCTCTATCTAAGGTGACTCTAGTTCGAATCCCACAAGGAGCTTTTATTTATTTTCTTCTTTCATTCAAGTGACACGTGTCACAATCTGATTGGAGGGTGAAAATTAATTAATTAAATTAAATAAAAATATTAAAGTCTTCCAATAAGGTGGTGACACATGTCACCATCTAATTAAATAATTAGTTTATTTTATTAAATTAAATTAAGACAAATTGATAGAATGTATAAATAGCAGGGATCAAATATGCAATTATACCATTTTTTTAAACTGGCCACGTCACCCTGCTGTTAACCTCTAACGGCTAGTGGTCACATTGATACCATTTAAATAGTTTGGTGGTTTAAGTGCTTCGTAAAAAAGTAATGTGGTCAAATCGCGACTTTTCCAATAGTATGGTGGTCAATGAAGTAGTTTACCCAAAAAATAAAACGACAATCAAACTTTCGAATGTTATAAAATGACAATTAAAATATATGTTTTATAACAAAATGATAATTCGGCCGTTATGTACTATTATACAAAATTTTACCATTTTGTTAAGTACTTAAAGTTTATAAAAAAAATAAATTACTATTATACAAAATTTTATAACAACTGTGTTAAGTACTTAACGGTCGAGTTACCATTTTGTTACAAAACATAAAATTTGATTGACATTTTGTAACATTTAAATGTTTGGTTACCGTTTTATTTTTTTAACAAAGTTCAGTGACTATTTGTAAACTTTACCCTAATTTTTATTATTTTGTACCTAAAATAGTGGAACTTTACCAAATAATATTTAAAAATTATAAAATAAAATTATTTTTTCAAAATAAAATACAAAATTTCAAAATCAAAAGTCAAATTTTTTGAATAGTCTAAAGGTGATTACAATGTAGTATCAGTTCATACATATTATTAACCATTTGACAATGTGCATATATTTTATAGACAAATCGATTTAAACTCGTGTCTCTTAAAATAAATACCATCCGCTTTTCCATGGAATGCTTGTTGGGTTCAAAAATCAAAATTAATCGAATACAAATTTCGATAAACTGTACAAAAATTCACCGTACCAAACCAAAACCGTATAACTCCTGGATATTATATTATCTTTTGTAAATAAGTTAAGTCATTGATGTGAATGGTGAAATTAGGTAGGTTGACATTATACGATGACTTAAGCAGATTTTGAGGAAATTCTTCCCTCAATTTCCATTCCTTTGGAAACAAAATCAAAAATCATTAATTTAGGATCTAAATGCTTACACACTTGCCTAAAGAAAACTACAAAGAAATTATTATTATTATTATTATTATTTCAAAATATCGCCTATAAACAGTCTTACTCAAGCTAAACATTCTTCATCTCACATATTATTTTCTGAAAACCACTTGGTAAAAAGAAAACATGAAAACTCTTTCATTTTCTGCCATTTTTCTCATTGTTGTCTTCATTATTTCTGGTGATTTTTCCTTTTTATTTTTTCAACTTTGAATATAATTTGACATTTATGTATAAATTCTGAAGCAACCCTTAATTTTTTTTTTCTGTGGTAATTTTTTAATTACTTTTTGCTGTAGGAAATGAGTCAATGGTGGCAAATGCAAAAGGCCTCTGCATCGTGTCAGGGTACCTCGGAGGCTGCAAAATAAAGGAATGTTGCAATTACTGCAAGGACAACTTTGGGAAAGATGCTAGTTGCTTTTGCGACGCAGTCAGCACTCCAAACGACATTTGCATGTGTTCTCACCCGTGTTAATAAAAAATAACACATTTTCCATGTGTTTTTCAGTCTTCTATTTCTGTGTTTGTGTCTGGTTTTTTTATAAATAAATTGATGTTCGCAGTACTAATTCCTGCGGTGGCTTATTTATTTGGTTCATACTTAATTAATGGCTCGTTGCTTTCCATGGAAATTGACTGAGGAAATTCAGCCACTAGATGAACAAAAATTTTGTCCCTTTTTTTTTGAATTAAAAGAGACACCTATACATTAGGTGTGAACAAAAACAACATCAGGTGCATCATAATGAAGAAAAGAAAGAATGTCCGCCGGTGGGGAGTGCAAATGCAGCAAGTCCAGTGTAGTCGGATCGGTGGTTTTCGCAAGCATGTCGGCAACAGGATTCGTTGAACGAGGAACCCAGATAAAATCGGTAACCCAGCCATTTCGGCGAAGCTTGGCAATGGCGCGAACTAAAGGAAGGGGACTGCTATTGATGTGCATAGCGTTCAACATCTTAACCACCTCAGCACAATCAGATTGAATTTGTAAAATCTCGACCCCTTGTTCCAAGCGAACTGTAAACCAACGAGAATAGCCCATAACTCAGCCCTGTAGAGGCTTGCATTTTCCAATAGCTCTCTGGAAACCCAAAATCCACTACCCAAAGTGATCATGCAGCAAACCTCCGACTGCTCCGTTGTTGGTACTCTTGGAGACCGCACCAATTTTGTCCCTTTTTTATTTCACTTTTTGTGTTTCAATATTAGAAAGAAAATTAAGTTTTAATTTCTAACCCTAAACTTTAAAAAGTATACAATACCATTAATTTTTTAAATATTAACTCTAACCCTAATTTTAAACCGTAAACTTTTTTTTATTGTGGGAGCACAAATAAAAATACAAAAAAGGACAAAAAAAATTCTAGATTATGTAATGGCACGATTCTAGACTACATCGCTGCACTTCCCTAATTAGGAAAAAAGTCCAATTGGTCTCTTTTTTGTTAATGTTTACAAAACTATTAACGGAGTAGCATGCAAGATTAAATTTGTTGATTACTTTTTTTCTTCGCTACTTAACTGTCCAGTTTGATAGAGGTAAAGAAATTTAATTGGTAAATTTATATGGATGATGAAGGACATGTTCATGGGAAGATTTTGATTTTTTGTTCTTTTTATGCCCTTTAGATTCTCATGTTCTACTTTTTTTTTTATAAGATTTTTTGATTAACATAGTCATCAATTTTCTCTTCATGTTTTGATGTGTACTTTATAAATGGATCTATGTCGAACCAAAAATATTCTAAAATCCCTTACCCATATTCATTCCAAAAAAGATTCAAACTAACACTAATAATCTATTGGGTAAAATACACTAGAAGTCCTTAGTAATAAACATATCACTCTTCTTCTAAAACATGTCACTTTTATTCTAAAAGTAACAATTCAATCATTTAATTATAGGTTTAGAAACAAATAAATATCTTAGTTAAAATTTTGTGACAAACAAGGGATTCTATCATTAATATTGAAACAAGTGAACGGTATAATAACAATTTTAGTCCCCAAAACTTATACATTATATTAATTGGGTCCTAATTAAAATAATTCACTAAACTTAACCCTTCATATTAAATATTTTTGGCACTGCACCATTCTGACACACCCTTCGACCACTTACCACACTCCATGTTATTGTCCATTAGTTCGATAATCGACATATGCGATAGCTCAAAAAACACAATCACTTCACTACTAGACAATTAAAAGACTAATAGAATAGACGCATTATGACCTTTACGTCGCCTTCTAGTAGACACAATCCATTCACTAATGAAAATTTTAAATATGAATGATTAAGTTTATTGAATTATTTCGAATTATGGCCAAATTAATAGAATGAATAAGTTTCAAGAACTAAAATTACTATTATACCAAGCTCAATTTTAATGATAGAGTGACATGTTTGCCACAAAATTTATATACATTTATGTTCTAATTTATATACATTAAATATAAATGTTAGTAGATTTGAATAAAATATTTGGCCTAGCATAGTTGGTTCTTGCGCTGGCCCCTCAAGCTGTTGTGCTTGCCTGCTTGGGTTTGAATCCCAGCGACTGCTCCTTAAGTGACTTCCAGGATGCTGTCTTGTCCACGATAGAGAGAAAGAAGAAGGATTGTGCAAAGAGAAGGGATCAAATCTTTCCTTTGAATTCAATCATCTTTTTGTAAACTGTTTTTTCTTACAACTTTTCTGGAGTCTCTTTGCCTTGTTTTGGCTCAATGCAACATAGAATAATGGAGTTCAAATTTGGATGGATGGTGGGAAAGCCATGGAGTGTTTTGGAGAAAGATGCGACCATTGAATATAAATGATGTTAATTGGTTCCCACCGAATCCTGGTTGTGTCAAGTTTCATTGTCGATGTAACATACAAGGATGAACCTGTCGGGTGCGGTGGTGCCTTGAGAACTGATTTATGTTTTCCAGTCCTATGGATAGTTTTGAGGTAGTTTATGCAGAACTAGTTGTAGTTAAGAATGTGCTGGAAGTTTTTGTGGAAGTTATATGGCCTGGGAAAGCAATGTTGGTTGTTGAAATAGACCCTAAACTTTAACCTTAATTTCATAAATATTAACTTTAACCTTAATTTCGTAAATATTAACTTTAACCTTAATTTTAAACCCTAAACTTATTTTATATTGTGGGACCCAAGCTAAATTACAACTTGGCCATGGTGATCTCGAAGCTAAATTACAACTTGGCCATGGTGATCTCGAATATCAACTAATCATACAAGTTTCTGAAATCTTGGGATGACAGCAATTGAAGCGATCCATTAAATTAGTTGAGTATCCAAATCCGAACAAGCGGAAGTAGGAAAAAAAGTACCCAATTTATTTTATTAATAACTTAGCAATGTATTCAAAAAGTGTGCGAGTACCTAACATCTAAATCATCAAATAATCGTGAACTAAAAAAAATCACAAAATATATCTATTCGAAAATAAAAACCCTAATGTTTTTCGGCATCAGTCGGCATCGGAAAGCGGCACAATGGGTAGAGATGACCGGTACTCAGCCACCTCTCGATACATTCTCCATGGAAGAGATGAGAACATGGCATGCTAGTGACAACCTCCGTTTCAGGCTGTACTAACTTCTCTATGCAAATCATGCACTCAACATTGTCGCTCTCGCCGTCGCCATAACCTTGAACAAGCTTCACTTTCTTCAAAGCTTGGATCAATTCTTTCGAGCTTCACTTTCTTCAAAGCTTGGATCAATTCTTTCGTTGCAGGAGCTAGCTTCGGATCTTCTCGTATCGAGAACTCCATCACCATTGCCGCTAACTCATCATCATAGTATTCCCACCTCACAATCTTTTTAACTTGAAATATTATTTTTATCACCCCGTCAAATCTCTTATTATTGCCATAGTTCTTCTTCTTCTTCTTCTTTTACTCCTTCTCTATTTTTATAATCGAGTTCCAATCGGAGAAAGCTTGATCCAATATCCTTTCAAGGTCAAGTTGGTCGAGCCATCCAGCTTCATGTAAAGGGCGAGCTACATTGTTTCGGTGCCGGCGAGAGCCGAATACAATTTCTGGATGAACGGAGAATTCCTGGATACCATTCTGCCAAAAATCCTCTCGGAAACGACCGTCATCATCCTCAAGAAACGTACGAATATGAAGCAGGAACCCAATTTGAGAATAGTAAGGAGCCTGAATTGAAGTCAGAGCGTAATCTACCGTCACTTCAAATCGAGGTTCGCTGCTTGCCATTATCAACGTTGGTTACTCTCTTCAAAAAGAAAATATCGGGAAGAAAAAGCTTTCAAATCCCTAAGTTTGCTTGATTGAAAAGAAAACCAGTAAACTGAACCACATGTATGTATGTGTGTATATTTAGGTAAGAAAAAGCTATCGAAACCCTAAGTTTGCTTGATTGAAAAGTAAACAAAAAGCTTCCAAAACCCTAAGTTTGCTTGGTTGAGAAGTAAACTAGTATACTGATTACTGAACTAGGTGTGTGTATGTATATATATAGTATTAGACGTGTAGGCCAGTAGTCTGAATTTGAGTAGAGTCAGATTATTATGCCGGTTAATCGGTATTAAAGTTTTAATAATAAAATTAAATATTTTTATATAAATTAAATTTTAAAAATATTTTAATATTTAAAATAGTAAAATTCATGTTTTTCAAAATCGGATTGAATCGAGAACATGCGGAGTGAAATTAAAAATATCAGATATAAAAGTAAAAGAATGGTGATTCAACAAGTTGAACCAGATTTTGACATTGTAAACATTACTTTTAGTAAATTTGTTAATTTTTTAGTTTAATTATTTTTGAGTTAATATATATTTTGATACATGAATTTAATTTTAAGGTGCAATTTGGTACTTGAACTTGGTTCTTTTGTATAAATTAGTTAAAAATTGTACGTTTCAATTTTAACCATAATGTCAAGTTTAAGTACTAATTTAAACAAAATATTAGATTCAAATATTTATTTGACAATAAAACATTATCAAATTAAACACTAAAAGATAATGAAATATATTTACCCTTATTTTTTAACAAGAAGAATAAAAATCCATTGATGCAACTAATTCGATCCTCGATATGATTTGTACCAAACTAGTTAAATGTGCAACTCAAACAAGCCTGATAAGCATGAGCTTGGATAAAAAATTTAAAGGCAATCAAGAGTGTAAAAAAAATCTTTGAACTTTTAAAATAAAATTAATTAAAATTTTAATTTTTTTCACTCAATTAAACATTTGAACCAAGAAATTGAATAAATTAAGTTCTTAAATCAATTAAACTCGTTGACCAATTTTGATTATTAAATCTTCACAGTTTTTTAGGCATGTTAGTGCAATGCATCGTGACACAGTATTTCCACTTGACATATTCAATTTTTTATTTTATTTTAAAAATTCTTTAAAAGTTCTAAAGATCCTAAGAAACTTATACTAAAATTTATTTTTAAAAAAATATGTAAATGCAATGTAACCCCCTAGACCTGCCTATGCGTTTCCATGGATCCTAGGAAGTTACATTAGGATCACCGGAGCGACCCACATTAAAATTTCAAATAAATAAAGTGCTAAACCATTTAAAATCGTAAATCAAGTTTTGAATTAAAATACAATTTCAGAAACATTCAGACAATGAAACAAAAATGTGATAAAAGTTGTTAATACAAGTTTCATACTCGAATATAAAACAACATGTGACATACATGCCCCCTAATTACACAGGTGCCGTACTCCACAAGAAAAGCCGAAGAAACTCCCATACCAACGTTGATAGCTACGACATGGTAGATCCTTAACCTATGATGGTAAAACAATGTGAGCTTCGAAAAGCTCAGTAATACAGACTACCAAGAGATGCTAAAGGTACAAGTAGGTATATGGCAACTTAACATTGTCATAAAGAATTAGGCAACGATAAGCTCAAATTACGATTCGATAATTCAGTGAAGCATTATTAGGAGGTTACAAAGTTGTTCTTATTTGATCACCCGAACCGTAAGAGGTGAGTCTAAAGCCAAAGATTCAAATGAGATTCAGATTTCAAAAGTTGAATCAAAGAGTTCAGAGTGGTCCATTAAACGTGAATTGTAAGTTTACTGAGGGTCCAACATTGATACATTAATTTAGTAGGGTATGTTTCAGAGGAGGTCATAAAGTTTTATTAATTTGCTTAACTACCCCAACCGAACTCCAAAATGCAGTCCCCTGAACTGTATACAGAAGGTCTTACCCTAAGCCTGAGGCGTAGGAGCCTGCCTAAGGGGATGCCTTAGTTCCAGAAAGACTTACCCTAAGCCCGTCGAAAAACGGGCTTCGAAATCGGACTCGAGACGTCGAAAAACATAAAATAGGAGTTTTCCGGAAAATTTGACTTTTTGGTTAACGGTCAAAGTCAACACTGACGTCGACAGATCAACGCTGACGTCAGCAAGTCAACGGTCAACGAGGCCAGAGTCAACGTTGACGTCAGCAGTCAACTGGTAAGGGTCCACTGAGTTGACTCGGCTGACTCTGACGAGTTGACTCGGGCTGACTCTAACGAGTTGACTCGGGCTGACTCGGTCAACGGGTTAGCGGGTCAGGTCAACGGGTCGGGTCAAAAGGGTAGACGGGTCGGGTCAGACACCAAACTGGGCTTGGTTTGGTTGGGCTTAGACCAGGTTTGATCAATGGGTTCAGACCGGTTTAATTTATACCGGTTCACTTACCCAATGGCAACAGGTCGTCGGACGGTCGCCGGGGAAGGTCGTCGGAGGCATCGTTTGTGTCGATTCTGCCGGAAAAACATAACTCATCAGCCGAGGGTACTATCAACATGAGAGCAACTCATTTTGGGCCGGAAAAACTCACCGAAATTTTTCCCAAACGTTGAATCTCTGTCGTATTGACGAAGCTCTGGCGAACCTTCAATCGACGTCAGACGGACAATCGATTGACTGGGTTCTTCTCACTGTGACGCGAGGAATCCGTTGACGGTGGTGGTGCGACGATAGGGCAACTGAGGTGGCCGGAATCGGTGAAAAGAGATGACGATGGGAACAAAAAAAATACAAAACTTTCAAACCGTTGCCCGCGGCAAACGGCTGCTCCGATGCGCGAGTGGCCGACGGGGATTGGTCGGGACAACGCAACGCTTCCGATGATGTGGGCGGTGAACACCACGGACCGGCGGTGGCTTAGATCGGCGATTAAGTTTTCGGGGAAAACATAAAACGCACTCTGAAACTCCCTCCCTCTTTCAATAACAGGGACGATAATTAATGCGATAGGTGGGGGTTGGTTGTTGTTTTAATTATTTTGAATAACAAATATTCAAAAGATAGACTTAAGAATAAGTCAAGGTAACTTATAACTAGATTAAGCTTTAGTTCAGATGGTTAAAACATTACTTACCATACCAAGGACACGAGATCAAATCCCTATAGCGTTATTCCCTTTTTTTCTTCATTTCATTTCCAAAGGCCAAGTGGTAAAGGTTCAATCAAGCCCAAGTCCTCAAACATCCAAGACTTTTCAAGATTAGCTTTTTAAAATTTAAAATCTTTTCAAACAAGTCCCTGAAATGCAATTAAACTATTTCAAATAAATTACCCCACTTTGGGGTGTTACAATTCTCCCCACCTTAAAAAAAAATTGTCCTCGAAATTTGCCAGAGTTAGAGAAATGCAGAAAATGCACATTCATCTATCTTTGTACTGAAACTTTTCCATCAGAGCATGCTTGCTTCTCGAGACTCTCAAACGGTCATAGGTCCTCAATCACTTAGATTGAATTCGGTCCAAAACAATCTCATCATACACCCAGACCAACTTATCAGAATGTGGTATATATGAATCCACACATAATTTCATATGGAGCCAAACCAATACTTACCTCATAACTTTTATTATAAACGACCTCTATCAGGGATAAGGAACTTTCCAAGTTACCATAGAAGTCAATCATACGACCCATAAACATCCCCTCTAGAATCTGAATCACTCTATTAGGTTAACCTTCAATTTACAGATAAAAAAAAGTTGTACTTAATATTCGGACAAGTACTCAGGGATTCCAACATGGCCTTCCCGAATCATGATGTAAACATCATATTTCAATCAGTAGGATACGTAAGACGGTACATTGTGCCACTTTTCCCCAAAATGTCTTTCATCAAACCGATCAAACATAACCAAGGTCTTAAACGGATATCACTTACCTTCAGCGTAAAACTTCGATAATTGTTTCCTTCGTGCATAACAAAGGCACCACAGAATATACACTTTCGGCACAATCACAAACACTTTTCTTTTAAATTCATAGGGTTTTTATCACATTTCCATAATGGTATTCTCAAACATGATCATTACCACCGAATAGCCTTTCATAAAATCTTATATCGGTTACTTCACATGACCAAACATTTATTCTCAATTTGATTCGGATCTACAACTTTACATGCATTACCCAAATCAGGTTCTTCGTTTAGATTCAAATTCACCAATTTAGTCCAAAACACAGACGAACATTATAGACATTCACTGCAAGCAGAGGTTGAGTTATTGAAGGCAGAATACTTAGATTCACTTAATTCGGAAAAAGGGATTTGACATCAGAGTTTCGGCTCGGAGGAGTACGGTTATGCTAGGGGCATGCACAGACCAAACACCCTATGACAGACGATCGGCCGATCTACCCAGAATGACGCAACTCTAAGCTCTGATACCACTAAATGTAACCCCCTAGACCCGCCTATGCGTTACCACGGATCCTAGGAAGTTACATTAGGATCACCGGAGTGACCCACGTTAAAATTTCAAATAAATAAAGTGCTAAACTATTTAAAATCGTAAATCAAGTTTTGAATTAAAATACAATTTCAGAAACATTCAGACAATGAAACAAAAATGTGATAAAAGTTGTTAATACAAGTTTCATACTCGAATATAAAACAACATGTGACATACATGCCCCCTAATTACACAGGTGCCGTACTCCGCAAGCAAAGCCAAAGAAACTCCCATACCAACGTTGATAGCTACGACATGGTAGATCCTTAACCTGTGATGGTAAAACAATGTGAGCTTCGAAAAGCTCAGTAATACAGACTACCAAGAGATGCTAAAGGTACAAGTAGGTATATGGCAACTTAACATTGTTATAAAGAATTAGGCAACGATAAGCTCAAATTACGATTCGATAATTCAGTGAAGCATTATTAGGAGGTTACAGAGTTGTTCTTATTTGATCACCCGAACCGTAAGAGGTGAATCTAAAGCCAGAGATTCAAATAAGATTCATATTTCAAAAGTTGAATCAAAGAGTTCAGAGTGGTCCATTAAACGTGAATTGTAAGTTTATTGAGGGTTCAACATTATTACATTAATTTAGTAGGGTATGTTTCAGAGGAGGTCAGAAAGTTTTATTAATTTGCTTAACTACCCCAACCGAACTCCAAAATTTAGTCCCCTGAACTGCATACAGAAGGTCTTACCCTAGGCCTGAGGCGTAGGAGCCTACCTAAGGGGATGCCTTAGGTCCAGAAAGACTTACCCTAAGCCCGTAGGCGTAGGAGCTTAACAGAAAGACTTACCCTAGGCCCATTGGGCGTAGGAGCTTAGGTCTAGAAGGACTTACCAGCGCTGAGCCTACAGATCATTATTCATATCCCAGATAATATACCCCGTATGATTTCAATTATATTCAGAAGACGATATTACAGAAAATAGCTATCAAATCTATTTTTATACCAGAAGATAGATATCAAATTTATTTATCATTATTATTATTATTATTTCATATTCAATGTCATATATCAAATATATTTTTCATATCAGAGGTCAAAAATCAGAGAATTGCTTCCTTTTCGTATTACAATATCATACTTTTAAATTTTTAAGCATATTGTCTTGGTTTAGAACAGAAAGTATTTACAGATACATGTTACGCACTTTATGGCCCAATCCATTTTTTAGAGGTTCTTAATAGATATCAGGAAGATGACATTTGACAATTTTGGACTGATTTCAGAACGAGGTCGCTACGAATAGGGGAGTTCGATCAGACAGGTCGAATCAACATCGAAAGTTGATGCATTAGAATCATTGGGATTTCAAATATATCGAGAGTGATTCGATCGTTAAAGCTTACGAGGGTATTGTTGGTCATTCTGACCTTCGAGGGGTAATTTGGTAAACTGAACCAACAAGGTATAAACGGTGATGTGCCGAATTCAAGAATTCTAGCTGCTCATCAAGCTTCCGAGTCCCTCTGAACTAATTGAAACCATTAACGCGGAGTTTCAAATATAATCGGATAAGTGCATCTTAAGCATTCATTTCCAGAATTGATTACAGCGTAACAACAAAGTAGTTCGTCTTCACCCTACATCCACTGAACTTACTACGAGAGATCAAACATGTATCCAAGTAGTAATTTTCCAAATTCATGGACATGTATATAATCACCCGAACTCGCTCCATAACATCAAATTTATCTTTTCGAGGAAACATGTTACTCTTACCAATAGCTAAGTACTTTCTCCAAATAACCCGAACATGTCGTGACATGGTGTCTTTCCAAAATTAGTATCAGAAACGACCAACAAACACGGACCATGAATTACCACTTTAGAGTCATTATATTATCTAGCTTTATTGTTATTCCTTATTCTAGTCTTAGAGGTACCTTCAGTCATTTTCAATATTCGCATGTATTTCAGATGCCTCATATCCGAAGGTGTTCCAAAAATTCTGAGCCTTTCGGTCGTTCCAACTATTCATTCCTTTCCGATCTCGATGATATATTCGTCATTTCGATTAATTTGGCAATTGACGCCGAGGATACATTATTCTTTTTAGTCATTATGAATATTTCGACCGATTCAACCTTATCAGTATTTCCAAACATTTCAGTCATCTCGATCAATTCAGAAATTTATGCGACTTTGTCTAATCCAAATATACAATTATTTTCTCGCAAATATCTTCAGAGAAATATTCAATCTCAAAAAGAATTTGAGCAATTTACAAACTCAAATGTGAAGCCTCGCTACTATAACTTCCCAAGCAAATTTATGACAGATCTTAGGAAGCCACATTAGGGTCACAGGAGCGACCCACGGTAAAAATACACATAAAACATTTTCTCTGAAAAATACATATTAGATTATAACAGTAACTTTAGTTGAAAATACTCTTTCATGAAAGCATTTAAACATATAACAGTATTTCAGAAAACATTTTACAGACACTATCATGAAACAAAAATGTTATGCATGCCCACTAACTATGTCGGTACCGTACTCCAAAAGCAACACCGAGAGAACTCCCAACACTGATGTCAAACGTTATACCAAGATATATTCCTTTAACCTGTGATGATAAAAACAACGTGAGCTTGGAAAAGCTCAGTAATACAAAACTACCAAAAGATGCTATAAGCTCATGCAGATATATGGTAGGCATAACATTTTCATGATGCTTTACGCAGTAACGGTCTTCATTTTTTATTTATTTCAGGTAACGTTATACTTGAGGATAACGGTACTTGTTCTTTATTCAATCATCAAGAATTAGACGGTAATTATAGGCTATTAATGTACGGAGGTGGAATTAGAGAGTTCGGTTCCTAGTGTGTTCCAACAGTATAAGTAAAACATGTACAACAACAGTATAATATACATTTTCAGTTTAAAACATACAGTTCAAGTAACAATACGGTATGGTTTAATCTTTTATCAACCCTCCAACCACACTCCAAGAGGCAGTTCCCCAAAACTGCGTCAAAGGCGTTAACCAGTGCCCATTGGACATAGGTGCCATCCTAAGGGATTACCTTAGGAACGGTACGGTACGGTATGGTAGGTATTACCCTAGCCGAAGCATAGGAACCTGTAACGGTAAAGGAATTACCAGCTGGATCAGGGCTGAACCTACGGTCACTTCATATTTTATCCCAATTACCCCGGTAACAATTTATGTAACGGTTCGGTCAATCAATAGCTGTATTTTTTTTAGTAATACATTATCCATATAGCATGTTGGTCATATTAGGTACATATGCATATATCAAAAATACAGTACGGTCATGTTTAATTATAAAACATGTCATGTTCATGTGAGTTCAAGTATTCTATCGTGTACACATAATCGGTATTATAACATGTAAATCAGTATGCAAAAACAGTTGTGTAGAACACATGGAACACACTAGGTGGAACAATTTACTTCTTGGAGATACTTGACATTTTCGGAGAGAACACATTAACTTTTGACAATTGAACGGATCTTTGAAACAAGACCCCTATTAAAAGAGGGGTTTGTACTAACGGTTCAAACCAGATAGTCAGGAGATGATACATCAAGATCTTGAGAGTTTAGGCATATCACGAGTGTTTTAGCCATTTAAGCCTACCATGGGCATTACGATCATTTTATCATACACGTGCATTTTGGTAATTTATACCAACAAGGCGCAAACGGTAGCTCAGAAATTCTACTTGTTCATCAGGTATCCAACCAAGTATTCAGAGATTTCTACATCAAGACCTCTAACTATATCAGATACGTTCGGGGCTATTTTGATCACTTTGGCCAACGAGGGCATTTTGGTCATTTAACAATTATGGGTGATTTGTAATTTAGCCCAAAAATGATGAAATGACAATTTGCAATATTTAAGATTCCCAGAAGTTTATCGAGTCTCCAAAACCATTCGAACTAACATATTTCAACCTTGCAGTATTAACCAACGCTTCTGATGCATCTAAACTGTATCGTATATCTGAACGATTACTTTCATATCTCATCACAGGACCTGCCACGGAGTAGTCGAACTAATACTCTATGCGGGAAGACTTCTACCCTTATATTAATTTCAAGAGTGTTTGACGTACACAAGTCATGCTTCAACACTTGAGGGCATTTCGGTCAATTTCAGCTTTATCGACATTTCTAGAATTTTATCAAGACAATTTACTTATTCTAGTCAATGGGGGTATTCCAGTTATTCTGAGACTCGGAATATCCATCATTTCTGTCAATTGAACCATTTATAGTATTTCAATTATTTAAAAATTCATGGGTGTTTCAGCCATTCAAGAAATTTCGGTACTTCCAACCACTCCATTCATTTCAGAACTCAAGGGTTTATCCATCCTTCTAGTTCATTTGTAAACCTCGGTGTTCGAGGATACTTCAACTCCTTTTTGTCAATATCATTCTTCCGACTATTTTAACCATATCGGTATATTCAATACTTTTAGTCATTTCGATCTATTCTGTATTTTGAGCCACTCGCTTAATTCAGGGTATATATATATAGATTCCCCTGAATCTATAGTCGAAGATTCATTCCAAATCCAAGAAGACCTAACACCTTTCCATAGCTTTCCAAGTAGTTCGAGGTTTTCAGATGAATCATATTGTTTTACCATATTTAACGTAGATTTCTAGATCGCTTCAGATTTCAATGGTATTTTAGTCATTCAAAGACCTTGAGGGCATTTTCGTAATCTCAAGTCCATGTATCTTTCGCATTTAAACATTTCACACTAATGCTCGGAATTAGAGATTAGCTGTCTCATTAATTACTTAATGAACTTCAGATACTTCAGATTTATTAGCTTCCTCGTTCGAGCATTTCGGTCTTATATAAATTACCATACTCAATTTCATATTTAGTTTGACTTAAGTAGGGCTAATAACACTTCTTATCATTTTCATGCATGCACTAACAAATACCAACATGATCTCAAAGCATACAAGAGGTAGTAGTGTATTACCTTAATTTCGAGTTATACCGGTTGACTCATGATACTACGTTTGATCGCATTCGAATCCGGACTGGATGTCCCATGACATTTCGAATACCAAGATACTTGCATACCTTCAAATACACAAATTAACATTTCAGTTCTTATCCGTAGAGCTCTTAACAAAATTTAACACTTTCGGGTTCAAGGTCAGATTCGGAGGCCTTCGGGTCAGAATTTTGCAAAACGGGCTTCAAAAACAGACTCAGGACGTCGAAAAACATAAAATATGAGTTTTCGGAAAATTTGACTTTTTGGTCAAAGTCAACGGTCAAAGTCAACGGTCAACGCTGACGTCACTGGTCGGAACCGGCTCGGTCAAACGGCTCGGCGGCTCGGTCAAACGGCTCGGCGGCTCGGTCAACCGGCTCGGTCAACCGGCTTAGTGGCTCGGTCAACCGGCTCGGCGGCTCGGTCAACCGGCTCGGTCAACCGGCTTAGTGGCTCGGTCAACTGGCTCGGCGGCTCGGTCAACTGGCTTAGTGGCTCGGTCAACCGGCTCGGTCAACCCAGACGAATCCCACTCGCGTCCGGCGGCGCGTGGGGCGCGTGCGGCGGCTGTGGGCGGCCGTTGGCCACCAAATTTTACAGGCCGATAGTTTTCGACCTTCTGAACACGGTGGTGGCCTCGGATTTTCAAAATTCAAACTCAAAGTTCGAATACTAACCTTTTAAGTTTTCCGACGATAAACAAACACCCCCTCCAACGGTGACTCCGATGATGATGTCGTTGGTACCGGTGAACTCGACTCGGCATGATGAACGAAATGGTGGTGGAGGTGTCGAAAATGAACGGTCGGATCTCGGTAGATCTGAGATTGAATCTCTACCTATTTCTTTCTTTCTCACTTTCATTTTTCTTTCTCTTTTTTTCCCCTTCTGCGAACGCTTAAACTTGGCAGATATATTATCCTTCAAAGAAAAAAGGTCAAATTACACTCTTAGCCATTTAATTGTTGGGGAGTTCACACTTTTGTCTCCAAACTTTATTCCATTTTCAAATTGGTCATCAATTCCTTATAAATCAAGCTTCCCAAACCTGAATTCATTCAATTAAGTCCCAAAACTTATTATTTTAGGGAAAAAGAAGATTAAATCTCCCAAAAATTCTTAAAATTTTACTAGCCCCATTTGAGATTGTTACAATTCTCTCCCCCTTAAAAGAAATTTCGTCCTCGAAATTTACCAGAGTTGGATCAAAGCAAAACTGTAATTCCGTTTTTTTTTACCCGCTGAAACTTGTCCATCAGATTATGGTTATTCCTCGTGTCTCACAGACGGTTATATCCTTAATCACGCGAAGTAACTTTATATTCAAATTCATCTCAGACCTGTTTATCAGAATACGGTAATTGCACCCATACGGAATCTTGTACGGTGCCAAGAAAATATTTGTCTCATAACTTTTATTTTAAACAGACTCGGTCGGGGATAGAAAACCTTTCCTACTATTACAGAGGTCACTCATACGACCCATTGCGTATTTTCTATAATAGACATAACTCATACGAATTAACTAACAGTTTGCGGATGAACGTCTGTAACTGTAGCTTAGACAAGTATTTAAGGCCCCAAAGAGAGTCTTCCAAAATCAAGATGTAAACAATAAAATTCTATAAGTATGATACACATAACGGTACATTGCGTCACTTTTCCCCAAAATGTCTTTCTTCATACCGGATAAGTATAACAAAGGTTTTAAACGAATATCTCTTACATTCATTAAAATACTCCGATAATTGTTTCCTTCGTGCATAACAGAGCCACCACATAATCTATACTTCCACCGATCTCACAGACACTTTTCTTTTAAATTCGTAATACTTTTATCAAATTTTTGTCAGAACATTCTCAATCACACTCATTATCACCGAGCTACTTTACTTGTAATCTTATATCGGTTTCCTCGTTCGATCAAACATTTATTCTTAATCTGTTTCAGATCTTCTATTTCACATGCATAAACCATCTCAGGTTCTCTATCCAGATTCAAATCCATCAATTTAATCCAATTCGTAGACAGACATTACCAATATTCCTTTCCAGTATAGATCAAGCTATTATGGACAGAACGGTTAATTGCACTTATCACAGGAAATGATTCGACATCGGAGTCTCGGCTTGATGGAGTACGGTTAAGATCTAGGGGCATGCACAGACCAGACACCTTACGACAGACGATCGGCCGATCAACCCAGAAAGACGCAACTCTAAGCTCTGATACCACTAAATGTAACCCCCTAGACCCGCCTATGCGTTATGACAGATCTTAGGAAGCCACATTAGGGTCACAGGAGCGACCCACGGTAAAAATACACATAAAACATTTTCTCTGAAAAATACATATTAGATTATAACAGTAACTTTAGTTGAAAATACTCTTTCATGAAAGCATTTAAACATATAACAATATTTCAGAAAACATTTTACAGACACTATCATGAAACAAAAATGTTATGCATGCCCACTAACTATGTCGGTACCGTACTCCAAAAGCAACGCCGAGAGAACTCCCAACACTGATGTCAAACGTTATACCAAGATATATTCCTTTAACCTGTGATGATAAAAACAACGTGAGCTTGGAAAAGCTCAGTAATACAAAACTACCAAAAGATGCTATAAGCTCATGCAGATATATGGTAGGCATAACATTTTCATGATGCTTTACGCAGTAACGGTCTTCATTTTTTTTTTATTATTTCAGGTAACGTTATACTTGAGGATAACGGTACTTGTTCTTTATTCAATCATCAAGAATTAGACGGTAATTATAGGCTATTAATGTACGGAGGTGGAATTAGAGAGTTCGGTTCCTAGTGTGTTCCAACAGTATAAGTAAAACATGTACAACAACAGTATAATATACATTTTCAGTTTAAAACATACAGTTCAAGTAACAATACGGTATGGTTTAATCTTTTATCAACCCTCCAACCACACTCCAAGAGGCAGTTCCCCAAAACTGCGTCAAAGGCGTTAACCAGTGCCCATTGGACATAGGTGCCATCCTAAGGGATTACCTTAGGAACGGTACGGTACGGTATGGTAGGTATTACCCTAGCCGAAGCATAGGAACCTGTAACGGTAAAGGAATTACCAGCTGGATCAGGGCTGAACCTACGGTCACTTCATATTTTATCCCAATTACCCCGGTAACAATTTATGTAACGGTTCGGTCAATCAATAGCTGTATTTTTTTTAGTAATACATTATCCATATAGCATGTTGGTCATATTAGGTACATATGCATATATCAAAAATACAGTACGGTCATGTTTAATTATAAAACATGTCATGTTCATGTGAGTTCAAGTATTCTATCGTGTGCACATAATCGGTATTATAACATGTAAATCAGTATGCAAAAACAGTTGTGTAGAACACATGGAACACACTAGGTGGAACAATTTACTTCTTGGAGATACTTGACATTTTCGGAGAGAACACATTAACTTTTGACAATTGAACGGATCTTTGAAACAAGACCCCTATTAAAAGAGGGGTTTGTACTAACGGTTCAAACCAGATAGTCAGGAGATGATACATCAAGATCTTGAGAGTTTAGGCATATCACGAGTGTTTTAGCCATTTAAGCCTACCATGGGCATTACGATCATTTTATCATACACGTGCATTTTGGTAATTTATACCAACAAGGCGCAAACGGTAGCTCAGAAATTCTACTTGTTCATCAGGTATCCAACCAAGTATTCAGAGATTTCTACATCAAGACCTCTAACTATATCAGATACGTTCGGGGCTATTTTGATCATTTTGGCCAACGAGGGCATTTTGGTCATTTAACAATTATGGGTGATTTGTAATTTAGCCCAAAAATGATGAAATGACAATTTGCAATATTTAAGATTCCCAGAAGTTTATCGAGTCTCCAAAACCATTCGAACTAACATATTTCAACCTTGCAGTATTAACCAACGCTTCTGATGCATCTAAACTGTATCGTATATCTGAACGATTACTTTCATATCTCATCACAGGACCTGCCACGGAGTAGTCGAACTATTACTCTGTGCGGGAAGACTTCTACCCTTATATTAATTTCAAGAGTGTTTGACGTACACAAGTCATGCTTCAACACTTGAGGGCATTTCGGTCAATTTCAGCTTTATCGACATTTCTAGAATTTTATCAAGACAATTTACTTATTCTAGTCAATGGGGGTATTCCAGTTATTCTGAGACTCGGAATATCCATCATTTCTGTCAATTGAACCATTTATAGTATTTCAATTATTTAAAAATTCATGGGTGTTTCAGCCATTCAAGAAATTTCGGTACTTCCAACCACTCCATTCATTTCAGAACTCAAGGGTTTATCCATCCTTCCAGTTCATTTGTAAACCTCGGTGTTCGAGGATACTTCAACTCCTTTTTGTCAATATCATTCTTCCGACTATTTTAACCATATCGGTATATTCAATACTTTTAGTCATTTCGATCTATTCTGTATTTTGAGCCAGTCGCTTAATTCAGGGTATATATATATATATTCCCCTGAATCTATAGTCGAAGATTCATTCCAAATCCAAGAAGACCTAACACCTTTCCATAGCTTTCCAAGTAGTTCGAGGTTTTCAGATGAATCATATTGTTTTACCATATTTAACGTAGATTTCTAGATCGCTTCGGATTTCAATGGTATTTTAGTCATTCAAAGACCTTGAGGGCATTTTCGTAATCTCATGTCCATGTATCTTTCGCATTTAAACATTTCACACTAATGCTCGGAATTAGAGATTAGATGTCTCATTAATTACTTAATGAACTTCAGATACTTCAGATTTATTAGCTTCCTCGTTCGAGCATTTCGGTCTTATATAAATTACCATACTCAATTTCATATTTAGTTTGACTTAAGTAGGGCTAATAACACTTCTTATCATTTTCATGCATGCACTAACAAATACCAACATGATCTCAAAGCATACAAGAGGTAGTAGTGTATTACCTTAATTTCGAGTTATACCGGTTGACTCATGATACTACGTTCGATCGCATTCGAATCCGGACTGGATGTCCCATGACATTTCGAATACCAAGATACTTGCATACCTTCAAATACACAAATTAACATTTCAGTTCTTATCCGTAGAGCTCTTAACAAAATTTAACACTTTCGGGTTCAAGGTCAGATTCGGAGGCCTTCGGGTCAGAATTTTGCAAAACGGGCTTCAAAAACGGACTCAGGACGTCGAAAAACATAAAATATGAGTTTTCGGAAAATTTGACTTTTTGGTCAAAGTCAACGGTCAAAGTCAACGGTCAACGCTGACGTCACTGGTCGGAACCGGCTCGGTCAAACGGCTCGGCGGCTCGGTCAACCGACTCGGTCAACCGGCTTAGTGGCTCGGTCAACCGGCTCGGCGGCTCGGTCAACCGGCTCGGTCAACCGGCTTAGTGGCTCGGTCAACTGGCTCGGCGGCTCGGTCAACCGGCTTAGTGGCTCGGTCAACCGGCTCGGTCAACCCAGACGAATCCCACTCGCGGCCGGCGGCGCGTGGGGCGCGTGCGGCGGCTGTGGGCGGCCGTTGGCCACCAAATTTTACAGGCCGATAGTTTTCGACCTTCTGAACACGGTGGTGGCCTCGGATTTTCAAAATTCAAACTCAAAGTTCGAATACTAACCTTTTAAGTTTTCCGACGATAAAAAAACACCCCCTCCAACGGTGACTCCGATGATGATGTCGTTGGTACCGGTGAACTCGACTCGGCATGATGAACGAAATGGTGGTGGAGGTGTCGAAAATGAACGGTCGGATCTCGGTAGATCTGAGATTGAATCTCTACCTATTTCTTTCTTTCTCACTTTCATTTTTCTTTCTCTTTTTTTCCCCTTCTGCGAACGCTTAAACTTGGCAGATATATTATCCTTCAAAGAAAAAAGGTCAAATTACACTCTTAGCCATTTAATTGTTGGGGAGTTCACACTTTTGTCTCCAAACTTTATTCCATTTTCAAATTGGTCATCAATTCCTTATAAATCAAGCTTCCCAAACCTGAATTCATTCAATTAAGTCCCAAAACTTATTATTTTAGGGAAAAAGAAGATTAAATCTCCCAAAAATTCTTAAAATTTTACTAGCCCCATTTGAGATTGTTACAATTTAATTATAGGTTTAGAAACAAATAAATATTTCAGTTAAAATTTTGTGACAAACAAGGGATTCTATCATTAATATTGAAACAAGTGAACGGTATAATAACAATTTTAGTCCCCAAAACTTATACATTATATTAATTGGGTCCTAATTAAAATAATTCACTAAACTTAACCCTTCATATTAAATATTTTTGGCACTGCACCATTCTGACACACCCTTCGACCACTTACCACACTCCATGTTATTGTCCATTAGTTCGATAATCGACATATGCGATAGCTCAAAAAACACAATCACTTCACTACTAGACAATTAAAAGACTAATAGAATAGACGCATTATGACCTTTACGTCGCCTTCTAGTAGACACAATCCATTCACTAATGAAAATTTTAAATATGAATGATTAAGTTTATTGAATTATTTCGAATTATGGCCAAATTAATAGAATGAATAAGTTTCAAGAACTAAAATTACTATTATACCAAGCTCAATTTTAATGATAGAGTGACTTGTTTGCCACAAAATTTATATACGTTTATGTTCTAATTTATATACATTAAATATAAATGATAGTAGATTTGAATAAAATATTTGGCCTAGCATAGTTGGTTCTTGCGCTGGCCCCTCAAGCTGTTGTGCTTGCCTGCTTGGGTTTGAATCCCAGCGACTGCTCCTTAAGTGACTTCCAGGATGCTGTCTTGTCCACGATAGAGAGAAAGAAGAAGGATTGTGCAAAGAGAAGGGTTCAAATCTTTCCTTTGAATTCAATCATCTTTTTGTAAACTGTTTTTTCTTACAACTTTTCTGGAGTCTCTTTGCCTTGTTTTGGCTCAATGCAACATAGAATAATGGAGTTCAAATTTGGATGGATGGTGGGAAAGCCATGGAGTGTTTTGGAGAAAGATGCGACCATTGAATATAAATGATGTTAATTGGTTCCCACCGAATCCTGGTTGTGTCAAGTTTCATTGTCGATGTAACATACAAGGATGAACCTGTCGGGTGCGGTGGTGCCTTGAGAACTGATTTATGTTTTCCAGTCCTATGGATAGTTTTGAGGTAGTTTATGCAGAACTAGTTGTAGTTAAGAATGTGCTGGAAGTTTTTGTGGAAGTTATATGGCCTCGGAAAGCAATGTTGGTTGTTGAAATAGACCCTAAACTTTAACCTTAATTTCATAAATATTAACTTTAACCTTAATTTCGTAAATATTAACTTTAACCTTAATTTTAAACCCTAAACTTATTTTATATTGTGGGACCCAAGCTAAATTACAACTTGGCCATGGTGATCTCGAAGCTAAATTACAACTTGGCCATGGTGATCTCGAATATCAACTAATCATACAAGTTTCTGAAATCTTGGGATGACAGCAATTGAAGCGATCCATTAAATTAGTTGAGTATCCAAATCCGAACAAGCGGAAGTAGGAAAAAAAGTACCCAATTTATTTTATTAATAACTTAGCAATGTATTCAAAAAGTGTGCGAGTACCTAACATCTAAATCATCAAATAATCGTGAACTAAAAAAAATCACAAAATATATCTATTCGAAAATAAAAACCCTAATGTTTTTCGGCATCAGTCGGCATCGGAAAGCGGCACAATGGGTAGAGATGACCGGTACTCAGCCACCTCTCGATACATTCTCCATGGAAGAGATGAGAACATGGCATGCTAGTGACAACCTCCGTTTCAGGCTGTACTAACTTCTCTATGCAAATCATGCACTCAACATTGTCGCTCTCGCCGTCGCCATAACCTTGAACAAGCTTCACTTTCTTCAAAGCTTGGATCAATTCTTTCGAGCTTCACTTTCTTCAAAGCTTGGATCAATTCTTTCGTTGCAGGAGCTAGCTTCGGATCTTCTCTTATCGAGAACTCCATCACCATTGCCGCTAACTCATCATCATAGTATTCCCACCTCACAATCTTTTTAACTTGAAATATTATTTTTATCACCCCGTCAAATCTCTTATTATTGCCATAGTTCTTCTTCTTCTTCTTTTACTCCTTCTCTATTTTTATAATCGAGTTCCAATCGGAGAAAGCTTGATCCAATATCCTTTCAAGGTCAAGTTGGTCGAGCCATCCAGCTTCATGTAAAGGGCGAGCTACATTGTTTCGGTGCCGGCGAGAGCCGAATACAATTTCTGGATGAACGGAGAATTCCTGGATACCATTCTGCCAAAAATCCTCTCGGAAACGACCGTCATCATCCTCAAGAAACGTACGAATATGAAGCAGGAACCCAATTTGAGAATAGTAAGGAGCCTGAATTGAAGTCAGAGCGTAATCTACCGTCACTTCAAATCGAGGTTCGCTGCTTGCCATTATCAACGTTGGTTACTCTCTTCAAAAAGAAAATATCGGGAAGAAAAAGCTTTCAAATCCCTAAGTTTGCTTGATTGAAAAGAAAACCAGTAAACTGAACCACATGTATGTATGTGTGTATATTTAGGTAAGAAAAAGCTATCGAAACCCTAAGTTTGCTTGATTGAAAAGTAAACAAAAAGCTTCCAAAACCCTAAGTTTGCTTGGTTGAGAAGTAAACTAGTATACTGATTACTGAACTAGGTGTGTGTATGTATATATATAGGATTAGACGTGTAGGCCAGTAGTTTGAATTTGAGTAGAGTCAGATTATTATGCCGGTTAATCGGTATTAAAGTTTTAATAATAAAATTAAATATTTTTATATAAATTAAATTTTAAAAATATTTTAATATTTAAAATAGTAAAATTCATGTTTTTCAAAATCGGATTGAATCGAGAACATGCGGAGTGAAATTAAAAATATCAGATATAAAAGTAAAAGAATGGTGATTCAACAAGTTGAACCAGATTTTGACATTATAAACATTATTTTTAGTAAATTTGTTAATTTTTTAGTTTAATTATTTTTGAGTTAATATATATTTTGTTACATGAATTTAATTTTAAGGTGCAATTTGGTACTTGAACTTGGTTCTTTTGTCTAAATTAGTTAAAAATTGTACGTTTCAATTTTAACCATAATGTCAAGTTTAAGTTCTAATTTAAACAAAATATTAGATTCAAATATTTATTTGACAATAAAACATTATCAAATTAAACACTAAAAGATAATGAAATTTATTTACCCTTATTTTTTAACAAGAAAAATAAAAATCCATTGATGCAACTAATTCGATCCTCGATATGATTTGTACCAAACTAGTTAAATGTGCAACTCAAACAAGCCTGATAAGCATGAGCTTGGATAAAAAATTTAAAGGCAATCAAGAGTGTAAAAAAATCTTTGAACTTTTAAAATAAAATTAATTAAAATTTTAATTTTTTTCACTCAATTAAACATTTGAACCAAGAAATTGAATCAATTAAGTTTTTGAATCAATTAAACTCGTTGACCAATTTTGATTATTAAATCTTCACAGTTTTTTAGGCATGTTAGTGCAATGCATCGTGACACAGTATTTCCACTTGACATATTCAATTTTTTATTTTATTTTAAAAATTCTTTAAAAGTTCTAATGATCCTAAGAAACTTATACTATTTTTTTTTAAATATGTAAATGCAACATGATAGAACTGTAGTGTATCACGTGTCAGTAATATCTAAAGAAAAAATTATCAAGATTTAATGGTCTAAATTGGTCAAAGAGCTTAATTGATTCAATTCTTGGTTCAAGGTATTAATTGGGTGAATTTTTTTAAAGACTTAATAATTTTTTTTAAAGTTCAAGAGCTTCTTACACCCTAAAGCTAAATTTAAAATATATTTTAGGCTTGGCCCGACCCATAAACAACTTAATCCAATTGATTTATAACAAATAAAACTATTGAAATCAAATTTCAATGTTTATAACATGTTTTTCTATTCTAGCCTAGATTAAGACTTTCTTTTAAAAATAGCTTAATTTTGAGCCTATAAACGGTCTCAGTGGAAAAACGGATAATATTTATCTTAAGAGACCTGGGTTCAAAATGTTTTGTGATCTCCAAAATGTGTACATTGTCAAAAAATTAAAAATATCTATGAGCAGATACTATTTTATAATCACCTCAAAATTATTAAAAAACTCAATTTTAGCATTGCACTTAAGTTTCTTGGTAGTATATGGTTTCCCGGTTAATAAGTGTAACATCATGTTATTAGACATGTTTTTTTCCTCAATAAAAAAATTAATTATTAAAAACAGCCAGAAAGACTAAATCCAAGCTACAATTTTTTTGCTAAGCAATGTATTTTATTTAATTAAGTTTTGTGCCAAAATTAGGTGCCTCATTAAAAATCTCTCTAATCCTACCGGAAGAAAAGAGTACAATCCAACATGACTTACATGTCTCCATCTTACAAACTGAATTACAACATAAGTCCTTCCAATCAAGTTCATTTTACCATTAATCCGTTCCTTGCTCGTGGGACAAACTCGAACGACACACATGATATTTTCTTTGCTAAGCTGTCAATGTCTTCAAAATAGTTCCACCAACGCCATGGTCTAAGGAGAGAGTTCGCAATCCAATTCAAAACCACTTGTGAATCTGATTCCACAATCAAGCTTTCCTTACCTATCCATCCCGCTTGTGAAAACACGAAGAGAGCAGTCCGAATCGCCATTAGTTCTGCAAAATCAGGTCCAAGGTTTTCGACAGGACCAGAGAACAAGGCTCTCATATCGCCTGCATAAGATCTCAACACGCCTCCACATCCTGATGTGTTCGTGTAGAATGATCCATCCACGTTGAATTTAACCGACCCAAAATTTGGAGGAATCCATTCAGTATTAGCTTCTTTTGATTTTAATTCAAGGCAGAAAACTGGATTTTTCCATAAATTCGCATCTTCTAGAATTTGGAGGAACTTTCATTTTCCAAATCAAGTCAAAATTGAAATCTGGCTCTTCTATATCTGCATTCACCAATAGTTTAGTAAGTTTTCAGACCGAGAAATCTCCTTCATTGACATGAACCCAAATAATTTTGTCCAGGACCTCTCTATTAGCCCTTTGGCCCATCAATCTTTCTCTAAACTGTGACAAGACTTCTATTTCTCTATTAAGAAGAGGTTTAGAGAACAAATACATGAGCTCCAGGTCATGGAAATCTCTATATTTCAGTAGTGTAGCTACAGTGACTCCCTTATCCAAAGCTAATATGTATAGCCTTGGAAAAGAAACAGGTAATGGGGTCTCTCCACACTAGCAATCTTCCTAGAATAAGATTGTTTCTCCATTCCCTAGCCTCCATCGAATCTCTTTAGGTGAAATCCATCTGCTCACCTTTTCATCAGACAAATTGTTCACAATTCCTTTCCATGCAATAGAGGCTTTGCTTGAACTTCTGCATTTGAAATCCACCAGTCTTATATTCTCCATATTTAGAATTAATGATCTTTCTCCATAATCCAAGCTACGATTTTTCTTTACAATGCGTATGTTTGTTTTACGGACCATGATCGAAGTGTGAGATCATATTCAGTGACGGAGCTACATGTATGATTAGATAGGCCCAGACCCACCTTGAATTTTTTAGGGTTTTTACATTTGACTTTAGTTTTCTTTATATGAATTAATATTTTAATTTTTTGATTTATGTCCACCTTGAAATTTTGAGATTTTTATGACTTGTATCCACCTTAAAATATATTTTGACTTGTGTTTACCTTCAAAAAGATTTATGAATACGCCATTGGTTATCCCTCCCAACAATGTCGGCTCTAATGTTTGAACTCGCATTGTCTTATTGGGAGTGTAATATACCTTTGTCAAGCTATGTATAAATTTAGTTTTGTATTAACATTATAAATTAATAACGTAAATAACCGATAAAAAAAATTAATTTACCAAAAACTTTTATCCAATGTTTTTATAGGAATAACGTACATATTTGAAGGGGAAAAACACTATTAAGAACTTTAAAGGGGTGAGCTAGTGGCAAGTTAAGATTAAGCCCTGTTTTAGTTGGATTGTAAAAAAAAATATTGAAGTTTTGAGATGATACATTGTACATCTATTCTAGAGTCGTGAACTTTACAGTAACTATGTAACCCCTAAATCCGACATAGAAGAAATGGGTTGTAACCCCCTCGTCCCGGCCTGGCCAGATGACCGGTCCGAGTGAGTCACACAGGGAAAACCGAGTGAAACCCGTTAAGGTTCCCTTCGGTTAGCAACCCTATATTTCTTTTTCTTTTTTTAATCTTGCCTAGATGAACATTAAGTCCTATGTGATTCACAACAGCGGAAAACATTCAAGGAAAAACACATTCGAACCACGGTCATACTTAACAGTCTATTTTTAAGCTTATAGGACAGCCAGTATCGATACCCTAACCAGGGGTATCAATACCCGGGTATCAATACCCTAACCAGGGGTATCAATACCAGGGTATCAATACCCTAACCAGGGGTATCAATACCCTAACCAGGGGTATCGATACGCTCAACTCTCATCCACAACACCCGATTCCAGTAACTTTGGAGGGTATCGATACCCTTAGGGTATACCCTTAGGGTATCGATACCCCATGCAAAATCTGAGGGCTTTTGGGCAAGAGAGTATCGATACCCTAGCTAGGGGTATCGATACCCCCTGCACTACAACTCCTCAATCTCAACTAAAACGACCCAACACGACTCTAAATGCATTTCTCGACTCACCTAAGCGTATACCAACATGCAAACACACATATTTAAGCCAAGGGTGTCATTCAAGCATGGATTAAAGCATTCATACATAACATTCAAATCAAAAAGCAATATAGGCAATATTAAGCATACATAAAGGCTCAAATGGTCATAAAGCCACAAGTCAATCAAAAGAGGTTTGCACTCAGCATAAGGCAACCTAAAGCCTCCTAAAGCATACCATCATACACACCAACATTCATCAAAGTATAACATGCTTACAATCCATAATCAAACTCAACAACATCATCATTCAAATGAGTCATACAAGCTCATATAAAGACACCCTATTGCCACATTGCTTAACTACTACAAAATCAACCATACTTGGGAAACAACTTGGAAAGCCCTTCTTGCCTTGCCTCGAGCTAACACCACGCTAATGATCTGCATTGTTGAACATAGGGAGCGTAAGCTATAAGCTTAGTGAGGGTGCTCTAACACGAAAAACATCAACAATGCAGGGTTCAAGCACGTTAATCCTAGTCTTACATACATCAAGCATAGGCATTAAAATCAAGTAGACCTAGCTAGTCTTTCAAGTGGCATATATGGTCTCTCAATCCTAACAAGTTTAAACATCAACATCCACATTATGCAACAACACCATATACCAAAATCACATATCACCATCATATATCACAATACATGAACAAGTTTAATTGGCCACTTTAATTACCCCGATTGTGCGGATATAGACCTCAACAACACTTTACCTTGGTGGATTCCACTCATCACCGGACCTTGCATGTGCGGGATTCCACTCATCGCCACATGCCCTACGGATGGGATTCCACTCATCATCACGTAGAAATAAATAAAAGCTTCCGGTGGAATGTTACATCACCGTACTCCTCCTTGATGACTTAACGCCATCAAGGCCACGTACGTTTTGACTCAATTTGTGTGCACACTATCCTAATGGTCGATCATTTACAACCGGTAATTATTTAGTGCCAATTATCATCTTCAATCACATATCATCAATCACACTCATGCTCATCACATATATCCACATCATAATATATGTACATGTACCAAATAATCACAAGCACAAGAGCATAGTCATTAAGCACATTGGCATTTAAGGAAAACAAGACTAAATTAACTACTTGGATTATAAGGAAGTGGCCTACCAAGCACACTTTACACACACACACTACTCATGCTCGAACCAAACTTTAAAACAAGTTAAGACCACTCACCGCCCTTCCTTAGCAATTCGAACCAATCCTCCTACGAACCCGGATTCGGTCCCAAAGCCTCCTCAACGTTTCCTCTTGCTTCTAGTCAAACAAAACACATACATTACTTTCCAATTCAATGTTAAACTCAACCATCAACTTACTTTGCAAACACAACCCAATTTCTACAATTTCCCAAACCACATAATATCTCAAAAACTCAATTTTCGTACTCCAACAACCATTGGCTGAAATACCCATTTCCAAACACCCAAATGACTTCCAAAATATCCCAAATCACCCTCCTAACATAGGTAAACCATCAGCCCTTCAATTTCAACATTAAACCCACCAAAAACCCAAGTTTTCATACTCTAAAATTTGCCCTAAGGACCCACTACGAATTTTCATCCAAAATCAACCAAATTAATATATATTGTGTATTTCATTATGCTTAAACAAAACCCCAACACAATTTATCAAAATAAATTGAAAAACCCCCTTAAAAATCCAAACTTTAATATAAACCCTAATTTCCAAAACTCCATATTTTTGAAATCCAAGACCATAGATAAGTAGAGAATAGAGAGGAGGTTAAGAAAACATATTTACCTTTTAATTCGGTGTTGAAATCGAGTGGCAAAATCAATGGAATAGTAGCTAGGGTTTTGGGAGAGTTTGAAAATGGGGGAGAGGGGTTTGAAGTTGGGAAAGGGAGGATGAGAAAGAAGATGACAACTTTTTCCTTAAAGTTGTCTTGCTTTATTTAAAATTTGGGTAAATTACAACATAGGTCCCTCCCTTCATTTTAAAGCTCAATTTGGTCATTATTTGTAGTTGAATTGTTTTAATTAAATTTTTATTTGACTCGAACTAAAACCCGGTTAACTCCTAGGCCCAAAACACGGGTGTTACATGGGTCGAGTCTAGAAAGTTACGTTTGAAAACTTGCCCCACAAGTTATAAATCTTAGGTTTAAAATTATTTTAAAGTATATAATTAAATCAATTAATAATAATTAACATAAAGTTTCTCAAAAATTTATGAAACTAGATCATTAAAATATATACTGAATATTTCATAAAAAACATCTAAATTAAATTGAAAATGCATGCCGAAACATTATCCCAAATTAAATGTCTCAATGTCCGAAATTAAAAAATATCTCAAAGTGATGTTAAAACAATAATCTAAAATAATTGGAAAGAGTTCATACTCACTAATATAATATTCGAGTAAAAATACGAGAAGCTCCAAGTACCGAGTCGCCTAAAAGAGTGAGTATATATGAAAGAGAAACTATGAGTCTGTAAGCTAAAGAGTTTAGTGTGTCTCTAAAGTGCAAACAATCACAAGCAAAATATTATTTTTATTTTTCAAATAAATATTTTTGAAAACACATTAAATCTGAATCATAATGATATGTTCGATGCTCATGAAAACTCAATACCTAATCTCTGATACATTGCCCAAAGAGTAAGGTTCTTCTGAACCTACTCTCTCCATCGTCACCATCCGAAGTCGAACTCAGCCCGAAGGGTGGAACCACTAATCCAAAGCGGAATTCAACCCGAAGGATGAAACCATTGAACTTCCCCGAACAAATCCCAATCAATGTACACTCAATAATATTAGGTGGATTTTAAAATCCGAATTTCATCTAAAACATGAATTGTTAAAAATTCAAGTTGCATAAATCTGAAAATCCAAAGTTTTATATTTTGAAAACCTGATATCTCATAATTGATAAATCCGATTTTTAGTTAAAATCCAATCGATATGCTATGCATGATGTCTGAAACCTTTCATCAATCACAACATAATAATGCACACAAAGTGTATAAAGACATTTATTTAAAGCACCAAAGAAAAGTATAAATTTATAGCACAAGAAGAGACACACCTTTAAGCAACATAAGCTCTAATGTCGAGAAGGGTGACCTCACACTCAGATCTAGCCAATATAGAACCTACGATGATAACTCTACATTAATAAATATTTCTATCACTAAGCCACAGATTATAAAACATAAGACTAATCCGAAGGTATACTCATGGAAAGATCTCGAAGAATGTGTACGGTCGGTTTGAACAGGATGAGGTAACTCGTCAGCCTCAATGTCGATACGTGAACACGAGAATATTCCAAATCAGATTCTAAAATCCACAACTTACCAAATTCTATGCAATAATTAATTGAAATTTGCAAAACGGAGCTTTCGGAATCTAATTTGACAAAACGGGCAACAGATTCAAACTCAGGACGTTGAAAAAGTTTAAGAGGAAAGATGTCTTAAAAAGTTAACTCTTGGTCAACAGTCAAAGTCAAACTGGTCCAAGGTCAACGGTCAAACTCAGTCAAAAGTCCAAGGTCAAACCCAGTCAACTTCCGGTCAAACTGTTCAAGTCAACGATCCTAGTAGGTCAAAGGGTCAAACCGATTCGGTTCAAGACAACTCCAATAGTCCGAATTGCACATGTTTGGGCTCAATCTGAGTTGGAACACGGGTTGGATCTCTCTTCAAGCTCACTAGACGAGCTCTACACCATGTTACACACATATGGCCCTATCGAATTGGGCTCAATCCAGCCCTGATTCTCACACAACACAACCCATCACCCTAACATAATCCTGCAAACTGAAGCTAGGGTTTACAGACCCTTGATTGACGGTGGGAGAGATGACAAAGCAGGAGCAACGACGGCGAAAGACGATCAGCGGTGGCTCACCGGCAACCTACACAACAAATAGAGAACGTCGATGGCAAAAATGGTAACGGCAGAGGCGTCAACGATAGGGGCGACGACGAGAACGGTTGACACGCGTCGTAACGTGTCAAGAATAATTTCCTTCTTCCAAATAAATAAAATAAATAAAGAAATTAAATTGAGTATAGATAGGGAAGTAGGAGTCGAACCCACAGGGACTTAGAACTTTCTTTGTCGCGCTTTTGTAGTTTCTGAACCAAGAGTTGTTGTTGGAGCTATGATAATGTGATTTAGGGGGGGTTTGTTTGCAATGAAATGTAATTTATGAGAGTAAAAGAAAGGTAAAAAATATTTGAAAGTTATATAAAGATATTCAGCCTCGGGCTTTTGTGTGGACTCGTTCTACTCGGTTCCTTGGTAAAGATTTTTATTTCAAAAAACTTGTTGGCAAAATTACTTCAAGGTCAATCCTTGAGTTTTTGTTTGTAAACTGAATTTCCAAAATCAATATTTGGTTTCAGTTTTGATAATTTGTCTAAACCAACTCAATGTTTGAGAAAACAAATTACTTAAGCTCGTAACCAACTCGAAAAGTCGTTTCTATAAAAACAGTTCGATCTCAATTTCCCTTAGTAATCAATTTACTAAGTGTGTTCCTTGGAAGTCGGATTTGTTTCAATAACCGATCCTCCCTCCCACTTGATAGATCAAAACAATTGTTTTTCTCCAAAGTCAATCTTTGGGTTTTAAAAATCATTTTGATTTAGAAAATAAAGTTTGAAGAAATTGAGAGAAGTTTTCAAAACGTTTGAAGCATAGTTTCAAACCTCGCCTTGAGAACGCGTCATTGCAAAAGCCTTCGGCTTAAAAAGATCTAGCCGAGCATGGTTATTAAATTAATCATGCTCGACATTTAAGAAATAATTAAAAGAAAAGAACTTTAAGAAAAACTAAAAAGAGAAGAATTTCCAAGAGAAGAAGAAATGATGTTTAATTGCTAATTGAATCATGACAACACTTACCCCAAAGAGGGGTATTTATAGTAGTTGAAAAACCCTAAAAACCTAAGAAGATAAATCCTAAAATAAATTTAAATAAAATTACATAAGATAAATATCAAAGTTTTAAATTTAAAAGATTAAATTCGGATGATAGGCTATCTTGATAAGTGGACTGATAGGTTATCAAGCTTGTTGACGTCATCTTCTAGAAGGTGCTGACGTGGTGCCCAGTCAGCATTCATGCCCTGGTTCATGCCCATGAATCTGCCCACGAATTCAGTATCTCTGCAGCACTTTAACTTGTTTCCGGCATTACGTAACCTGCACGAGAACAATATAAAAACAGCCCAATTAAGTCCTTCAAACATATATATTCGATCAAAACAAGGACTAAAAACATAACCAAAATAAACACTTATCAAATTCCCCCTCACTTATCCGATGCTTGTCCTCAAGTACCTCAAAATTAAATAATCTTAAGTTCAAGTTTTCATCTTTAATTTCACGGAGTCTCAAAAGTTCTCAATATGATTAAGCATCTAAATATGAGAGAAAACTAAGGAGCAAAAATAGATAAATGGCAAGACTAATAATTTAAAGTTAAGACGACATTCTAAAACTCTACTAATCATTAATGATGCAAACCAAGTACCCTCACAAGGAATCGCTCATGTCACTCAAAGTGTTTAAGGGTAGAGAAAAATCACTCGAGCCAAAACTAATTAGAGCATAACCATAAGCTTGTGTTTAAATCTAATCTCCACTACTAACATGAATATGATGCAACAATCAAGAGGTCTTAAATAAGGGTTGTAATGGGGCTAAGGTAAGGGTAGGATAAAGGATGAAAATAAGGGCTAACTCAAGACAAAAAATCATCTCAAAATATATTCGAAACTGTTTTTTTATATTCGAACCAAATCTGATTGACAGTGTACCTTTTTTTTCTCTTTTCGAACTGCACTGTTTTTTCTGGTTTTATTTTTCTGCAGACTCGAACAATTTCCTGCACTGTATATTCGAATCAAATCTGCACAGTGTAATACACGGCTGCACTGCACTTATTCGAATCTGTTTTTTTTTTTTGAAGATGATTTTTTTGTCTTGAAAAAGGGAACAAAAGTGATGGATTTGAGAAGGAAATTGGATTAGGCTTAAAATGTGGTAATTTTCAAGAAAAAGGCTAAGGCTCAAAGATTGTTTCACTAGGGGAAATTAATTAAAGGGTAGGTGATTTATTTGGGAAGAGAAATGGTTTAAACCTAGTGCCTCTATCATATTAAAGCATCATAATCAATCAATGTAATCTCAAAAAGAATTTAAAAACAAGTTCTAGAATGCAACTAATTTAGCTAGGCACACTCAAAGAAACAAAGAGCAAATATCATGCATGCTCATTAGGCTCAAAATCTCACAAATATGTCTTGTGTACTAAGGTAAGCATCATATGGATTAATAGGGAAATAAAATGTCATATAAAAAAATAAAAAAAAATTAATCATGCCAAAAATTTACCATGCAACCCAAAATTTTCTAACAAGATAGATGCAGAACCATGTGAAAACAGTGAGACAAGGCGAAATAAATGATTTAAACAAAGAACTTAAATTAATAAAACCAAGATTTCAAGCGAACAATCAAGACGGATAAGCAAGATAAAAATTGATAAGCATATCTCCCTCCCCCTCACTTAGATGCATTTTGTCCCAAAATGAAAAATTAAAATAAAAGAGAGGAAAGGAGAGACTCCCCTAATCAATTGCGGCCACGACCGCGGCTGTTGTTCCGGTTGGTTGTTATGAGAGAAAAGAAAGTAAAAGAAATATAAAGGTGGTAGGTGTGCGGCTGTTGGAAAATTAAATAGGAAGGGTTTAGGTCAAAGTTGTGGGGTTTGGGGTGGGCTCCACGGAATTGAAGTGGCTGAAAATATTTGGAAAAGGCTGCGGTTAGGGGGGATTTAATTGGTTGTTTGATCGGGTGGGGTCCACGAAATTGTGATTGGGTTGAAATAGGAGTTGTGACCGATGGTGGATAAGGTATATAAGATTTGGACGGGTGATAACAAATACCAAAAAATTGGGTCCACCGAATATTCTTGATAACTTCTCATCTTTTATTCGACCTAACTTATCTGCAAAAATAAGGAAAATATTAGATAAAATAAAATTCAAAATAAAAATAAAATGATGAAATAAATTCGAAAAGATAGATAAAATAAGATAAAAATAAATTTAAAAGTAGATAAAAAAACAAATATTAAAAATAAATTTGATAAGAGATAAAATCGAAATTAAAAAAAAATCTATAAACAGATTTAGTTGATTTTCGATTCTTCTCTTTTATTTAATATTATTTTTTCCTTTTTTTTTCTTTTTCTTTTTTTTTAATAAAAAGAAAATTTAGATAACATTAAAAATAAAGAAAAAATAAAATAAAGAGAAATGGGTTGCCTCCCATCTAGCGCTTGTTTATCGTTGCTAGCCTGACGACCTTATTCAAGTGACAGGTTCGAATAAACGAATTTCCTCGACTAGACCAAACGGAGCATTGTCATAGTACGGTTTAAGCCGTTGACCGTTAACTTTAAATGGCTCTCCGGAATTACTTTTAATTTCCACTGCACCATGTGGAAAAATATTAGTCACTGTGTATGGTCCAAGCCACTTTGATCGTAATTTTCCTGCAAAAAGTTTTAATTTAGAATTAAATAATAAAACCTTTTGACCAATATAAAATGATTTAAAAGCAATATTACGATCATGAAAATCTTTATTTTTTTCCTTAAAAATTTTCGAACTGTCGTAGGCATTTTTTCGAATTTCTTCCAACTCTTGGATATCTAGTTTACGCGTTTCGCCAATTAAATCCATTTCCATATTGCATTTTTGGACTGCCCAAAGCGCGCGGTGCTCCAATTCGACCGGTAAATGGCACGGCTTACCAAAAACAAGGCGATAAGGGGACATCCCGATGGGACCCTTATATGCTGTCCGATAGGCCCATAATGCGTCATTCAGCTTAACGCTCCAATCCTTCCGATCAGGTTTCACGATTTTTTCAAGAATGGTCTTGATTTCACGATTTGACACTTCCGCCTGACCATTTGTTTGCGGATGGTACGACGTCGCGATGCGTTGGGTGACGCCAAATTTTTTCATTAGCGCGTCGATGACTCGATTGATAAAATGTTTCCCTCTGTCGCATATCAACGCTCTTGGTGTGCCAAACCTGAAAAAAATACAATCTTTCAGAAATTTGACAGTGGTTTTAGCATCATTATTTTTTGTAGCTTTCGCCTCAACCCATCGCGAAACATAATCAACGGCTAAAATAATATAAAAATTACCAAATGATGATACAAATGGCCCCATATAATCTATCCCCCACACATCAAATATTTCACAAACATGAATAGGATTTAAAGGCATTTCATTACGTCTGCTTAAGTTACCAACTCTTTGACATTTATCACATGATTTGCAAAATAAATATGTGTCTCGAAAAATATTAGGCCAATAGAATCCGCATTCAAGAATTTTATGAGCTGTCCTTTTAGGTCCATAATGTCCACCACATGCATATGAATGACAGAAATTAAGGATAGATTTTACCTCGTCTTCGGTTACACATCGTCGTATTACCTGATCGGAACAATGTCTCCAAAGGTAGGGATCATCCCAAATATAGAACCTGGATTCCCTCTTGATTCGGGTAATTTCTGACCGTGGCAAGTCATGAGGTAATTCATCTGTAGCCAAATAGTTCACGATGTCCGCAAACCAGGGTGTTGAAGCTTGGGCCATCATTAAATTTTCTTCAGGGAATTCGTCATTGACAGGCGAATCCGAATTAGTTAGTGGGATTCGGCTGAGGTGATCGGCCACAAGATTTTCACTCCCCTTCTTGTCCTTTATCTCGAGATCAAATTCCTGGAGGAGTAAAATCCATCGGATCAACCTTGGTTTTGCTTCCTTCTTGCTCATCAAATATCGCAAGGCTGCATGGTCAGAAAAAACAATAATTTTAGTTCCAAGTAAATAAGAGCGAAATTTATCTAAAGCAAAAACTACAGAAAACAGTTCTTTTTCTGTAGTTGAATAATTTCGTTGCGATGGATCAAGCGTTCTCGATGCATAGGCGATGACATGAGGCTCTCGTCCTTTCCTTTGTCCTAGTACCGCTCCAACACTAAAATCTGAGGTGTCACACATAATTTCGAACGGCAAGTTCCAATCGGGCGGTTGCACTATTGGCGCGGATACAAGTTTCTCCTTAATTGTATCAAAAGATTTCCTACATTCGGATGTAAAGTCGAACTCTACATCTTTCTGCAGTAACCGACATAGTGGTTGTGCTAACTTTGAGAAGTCTTTTATAAATCGTCTGTAGAAACCTGCATGTCCAAGGAAAGAGCGAATATCCCTCACAGTAGTGGGGTATGGGAGTGAGCGTATAATATCCGTTTTAGCTTTATCAACAGAAATCCCTTTTGAAGAAATTATATGTCCTAATACTAAGCCTTTATTAACCATAAAGTGACATTTCTCATAATTAAGCACAAGGTTAAATTCAATGCATCGTTTTAAGACATTAGTTAAATTCAATAAACACTCACCAAACGAATTACCATATACAGTGAAGTCGTCCATAAATACCTCGATCCCTTTCTCAACATAATCCGAAAATATACTTACCATACATCGTTGGAACGTAGCCGGAGCATTACATAGTCCAAACGGCATTCGTCGATAGGCGAAGGTCCCGAATGGACACGTAAATGTGGTCTTCTCTTGGTCTTCAGGGGCTACGGGAATTTGAAAGAAACCTGAAAAGCCATCGAGACAACAATAGTGAGATTTACCAGCTAATCTTTCAATCATTTGATCAATATATGGTAAGGGAAAGTGATCTTTTCGGGTTAGAGAATTCAACTTCCTGTAATCTATGCAAACTCGCCATCCATTCTGAACTCGAGTTGGAACTAACTCACCTTTGTCATTTTTGATTACCGTGACACCGGTCTTTTTAGGAACAACATGAATAGGACTTACCCATTCGCTATCCGAGATCGGATATATGATATCAGCGTCTAAGAGTTTTTGAATTTCGTCTTATACTACCTTCATCATGGGATCATTCAAGCGTCGCTGACCTTGTCGTGACGGCTTTGCCCCTTCCTCAACTTTGATTTTATGCATACAAGTTGAGGGGCTAAGTCCTTTTATGTCTGCCACTGTCCACCCGATTGCTTCCTTGTATTTTTGCAAGACTGTGACAAGATCAACTTCTTCCTCTCCGGTTAATTCGTTCGAAATGATAACCGGTAAGGTATCATTATCTCCTAGGAAGGCGTACTTAAGGTGGGATGGGAGTTCTTTTAATTCCAACTTTGGAGCCTGCAAAATAGATGGCAAAGGTTTAGTCTTTGATGGAGTTAAAGCTAAATCAGATTTAATAAAGGAAATAGATTCGTCCTCATTTTCTGCTTTATCGTCGCAAAGCTCATAGTTCATATCAAAGTTATTAAAAACATTAGTATCTACATACTCTTCTATATATGGATCAACAATATCAATTGAGTTAACAGATTCAACCTGATCAGGATACCTCATTGCCTTATAAACATCGAATTCTACTACCTCACCGTTGAATTCCATGGACAAAAGGCCGCTTCTTACTTCTATTTTCGTGTTTGCTGTGCTAAGGAATGGACGTCCCAACAACACTTCGGAGCAAGTGTTTGTTCTATCGTGAGCCATATCGATCACGTAGAAGTTCGCAGGGAAAAATAAGACATCTACCTTTACCAAAACATTTTCCAACACTCCTTCTGGATAGATGACTGATCGATCCGCCAACTGTATCGTAATTCTGGTTTCCTTCAAAGGATCATTAGTTATCATTTTATAAACAGAAAGCGGCATAACATTTATTGAAGCCCCAAGATCACACATAGCACGTTTAATAGATATGTTACCAATTTGACAGGGTATAGCAAACATACCTTGGTCTTTCATTTTGGGTGGTAACTTACGTTGAAAAACTGCAGAAACGTGCTCTCCCAAATTTACCTTTTCGTGCCCGGTGAGTTTTCGCTTGGTTGTACAAAGCTCTTTAAGGAAACGAGCGTACCTTGGCACTTGGCGAATGACTTCCAAGAGGGGAATGTTCACTTGGACCTTTTTAAATACTTCAATAATTTCTCTCTCTTCACCCTTTTTGTCACGTTTTACTAATCGTGATGGGAAAGGAGGTGCGACTTTAAGAGGTGGAGAAGAAGGAGGAGATGATGGTATAGGGTTATTTTGTTCTTCGTTACCTTCTTCCATGGCAGGAGTGGGATTGTCGTTTTTTGATGGTTCTTTTGGAGCTATAACTGTCCCACTACGGAGTGTGATGGCGCTTATATTTTTCCTAGGGTTTGTCTCGGGTTGTGAAGGAAGTTTACCTTTGGAATCAAGACGGCTTGCTAGCTGGCTTATTTGTTTGTCTATCTCTTGTAAGTGGGCCTCGGTACGAATTTGGAATTTCTCTTGGGACATCGCTAAACGCTCAACTAAGGTTTCTAGAGATGTCTTTTGTTGTGGGTAGGGTTGATTTTGTCTTTGGTTGTTTGCGTATCCAAAGTTTGACTGGTTTCTCCACCTTGGATTGTATGCATTTCCCATGGCATTGGCTTGGGCGACATCATCTTCCTGAATCATCGGACAACAGTCTGTCGGATGTTCTGGGCTAGTACAGATCCCGCAAAGTCTAGCTGTTCCCTTTTTTCCTGCAAGAAGAGTTTGCACTATTTCAGCTAATTTATCAACCTTATTTTCTAAAGAAACTGTGCTTACCTCGCGAACACTTCGAGATGGTTCGCTAGATTGAGTAAACCTTTGTGAGTTGGCAGCCATGGTTGATATCAGTGTTTTAGCCGCTGTTGGGGTCATATTGACTAGAGCTCCGCCACTTGCCGCATCCACTACTTTCATATCCATAAGCGTCAATCCTTCATAAAAATACTGAAGGAGGGTTTGTTCCGATAATCCATGTTGTGGACAATTTGAACACAACTTTTTAAACCTCTCCCAGTATTCATATAAAGATTCAGCTTCTTTTTGTTGAATGCTCAAGATGTTGCGCCTAATCTCGCTTGCTTTAGCTGCAGGGAAGAACCTATCAAGAAAAAGTTTAGCCATGTCAGTCCAAGTTGTAATAGAATTAGGGGGTAAATCAAATAACCAATCTTTTGCTATATCTGCTAAAGAAAATGGAAAAGCTCTAAGTTTGATTTGGTCATCGGATACTCCCTGTGGCTTTGTGCTTAGACAAACCATGTGAAATTCCTTCAAATGTTTGTGTGGGTTTTCGTTGGGCAAACCGTGGAAGGTTGGTAGTAGATGAATCAAGCCCATTTTTAGTTGGAACGACGTTTCACCATTCGGAAAGGTTATGCACAAGGGCTGATTGTCCTCTGTTGCCCTGATCAGCTGATGGATCGTCTGTTCGTTGTTTCCCATTTGGCTTTGATTTTTGGGATGTATTTAACCTGTTCTTCCGGATTTTTCCTGGTCAAAAACAATCAAAAACAAACAGTAAAAGTTACCGAAGTCCCCGGCAACGACGCCAATTTTGACACGCGTCGTAACGTGTCAAGAATAATTTCCTTCTTCCAAATAAATAAAATAAATAAAGAAATTAAATTGAGTATAGATAGGGAAGTAGGAGTCGAACCCACAGGGACTTAGAACTTTCTTTGTCGCGCTTTTGTAGTTTCTGAACCAAGAGTTGTTGTTGGAGCTATGATAATGTGATTTAGGGGGGGTTTGTTTGCAATGAAATGTAATTTATGAGAGTAAAAGAAAGGTAAAAAATATTTGAAAGTTATATAAAGATATTCAGCCTCGGGCTTTTGCGTGGACTCGTTCTACTCGGTTCCTTGGTAAAGATTTTTATTTCGAAAAACTTGTTGGCAAAATTACTTCAAGGTCAATCCTTGAGTTTTTGTTTGTAAACTGAATTTCCAAAATCAATATTTGGTTTCAGTTTTGATAATTTGTCGAAACCAACTCAATGTTTGAGAAAACAAATTACTTAAGCTCGTAACCAACTCGAAAAGTCGTTTCTATAAAAACAGTTCGATCTCAATTTCCCTTAGTAATCAATTTACTAAGTGTGTTCCTTGGAAGTCGGATTTGTTTCAATAACCGATCCTCCCTCCCACTTGATAGATCAAAACAATTGTTTTTCTCCAAAGTCAATCTTTGGGTTTTAAAAATCATTTTGATTTAGAAAATAAAGTTTGAAGAAATTGAGAGAAGTTTTCAAAACGTTTGAAGCATAGTTTCAAACCTCGCCTTGAGAACGCGTCATTGCAAAAGCCTTCGGCTTAAAAAGATCTAGCCGAGCATGGTTATTAAATTAATCATGCTCGACATTTAAGAAATAATTAAAAGAAAAGAACTTTAAGAAAAACTAAAAAGAGAAGAATTTCCAAGAGAAGAAGAAATGATGTTTAATTGCTAATTGAATCATGACAATACTTACCCCAAAGAGGGGTATTTATAGTAGTTGAAAAACCCTAAAAACCTAAGAAGATAAATCCTAAAATAAATTTAAATAAAATTACATAAGATAAATATCAAAGTTTTAAATTTAAAAGATAAAATTCGGATGATAGGCTATCTTGATAAGTGGACTGATAGGTTATCAAGCTTGCTGACGTCATCTTCTAGAAGGTGCTGACGTGGTGCCCAGTCAGCATTCATGCCCTGGTTCATGCCCATGAATCTGCCCACGAATTCAGTATCTCTGCAGCACTTTAACTTGTTTCCGGCATTACGTAACCTGCACGAGAACAATATAAAAACAGCCCAATTAAGTCCTTCAAACATATATATTCGATCAAAACAAGGACTAAAAACATAACCAAAATAAACACTTATCAAATTCCCCCTCACTTATCCGATGCTTGTCCTCAAGTACCTCAAAATTAAATAATCTTAAGTTCAAGTTTTCATCTTTAATTTCACGGAGTCTCAAAAGTTCTCAATATGATTAAGCATCTAAATATGAGAGAAAACTAAGGAGCAAAAATAGATAAATGGCAAGACTAATAATTTAAAGTTAAGACGACATTCTAAAACTCTACTAATCATTAATGATGCAAACCAAGTACCCTCACAAGGAATCGCTCATGTCACTCAAAGTGTTTAAGGGTAGAGAAAAATCACTCGAGCCAAAACTAATTAGAGCATAACCATAAGCTTGTGTTTAAATCTAATCTCCACTACTAACATGAATATGATGCAACAATCAAGAGGTCTTAAATAAGGGTTGTAATGGGACTAAGGTAAGGGTAGGATAAAGGCTGAAAATAAGGGCTAACTCAAGACAAAAAATCATCTCAAAATATATTCGAAACTGTTTTTTTTATATTCGAACCAAATCTGCTTGACAGTGTACCTTTTTTTTTCTCTTTTCGAACTGCACTGTTTTTTCTGGTTTTATTTTTCTGCAGACTCGAACAATTTCCTGCACTGTATATTCGAATCAAATCTGCACAGTGTAATACACTGCTGCACTGCACTTATTCGAATCTGTTTTTTTTTTTGAAGACGATTTTTTGTCTTGAAAAAGGGAACAAAAGTGATGGATTTGAGAAGGAAATTGGATTAGGCTTAAAATGTGGTAATTTTCAAGAAAAAGGCTAAGGCTCAAAGATTGTTTCACTAGGGGAAATTAATTAAAGGGTAGGTGATTTATTTGGGAAGAGAAATGGTTTAAACCTAGTGCCTCTATCATATTAAAGCATCATAATCAATCAATGTAATCTCAAAAAGAATTTAAAAACAAGTTCTAGAATGCAACTAATTTAGCTAGGCACACTCAAAGAAACAAAGAGCAAATATCATGCATGCTCATTAGGCTCAAAATCTCACAAATATGTCTTGTGTACTAAGGTAAGCATCATATGGATTAATAGGGAAATAAAATGTCATATAAAAAATAAAAAAAAATTAATCATGCCAAAAATTTACCATGCAACCTAAAATTTTCTAACAAGATAGATGCAGAACCATGTGAAAACAGTGAGACAAGGCGAAATAAATGATTTAAACAAAGAACTTAAATTAATAAAACCAAGATTTCAAGCGAACAATCAAGACAGATAAGCAAGATAAAAATTGATAAGCATATCTCCCTCCCCCTCACTTAGATGCATTTTGTCCCAAAATGAAAAATTAAAATAAAAGAGAGGAAAGGAGAGACTCCCCTAATCAATTGCGGCCACGACCGCGGCTGTTGTTCCGGTTGGTTGTTATGGGAGAAAAGAAAGTAAAAGAAATATAAAGGTGGTAGGTGTGCGGCTGTTGGAAAATTAAATAGGAAGGGTTTAGGTCAAAGTTGTGGGGTTTGGGGTGGGCTCCACGGAATTGAAGTGGCTGAAAATATTTGGAAAAGGCTGCGGTTAGGGGGGATTTAATTGGTTGTTTGATCGGGTGGGGTCCACGAAATTGTGATTGGGTTGAAATAGGAGTTGTGACCGATGGTGGATAAGGTATATAAGATTTGGACGGGTGATAACAAATACCAAAAAATTGGGTCCACCGAATATTCTTGATAACTTCTCATCTTTTATTCGACCTAACTTATTTGCAAAAATAAGGAAAAGATTAGATAAAATAAAATTCAAAATAAAAATAAAATGATGAAATAAATTCGAAAAGATAGATAAAATGAGATAAAAATAAATTTAAAAGTAGATAAAAAAAACAAATATTAAAAATAAATTTGATAAGAGATAAAATCGAAATTAAAAAAAAATCTATAAACAGATTTAGTTGATTTTCGATTCTTCTCTTTTATTTAATATTATTTTTTCCTTTTTTTTCTTTTTCTTTTTTTTTAATAAAAAGAAAATTTAGATAACATTAAAAATAAAGAAAAAATAAAATAAAGAGAAATGGGTTGCCTCCCATCTAGCGCTTGTTTATCGTTGCTAGCTTGACGACCTTATTCAAGTGACAGGTTCGAATAAACGAATTTCCTCGACTAGACCAAACGGAGCATTGTCATAGTACGGTTTAAGCCGTTGACCGTTAACTTTAAATGGCTCTCCGGAATTACTTTTAATTTCCACTGCACCATGTGGAAAAATATTAGTCACTGTGTATGGTCCAAGCCACTTTGATCGTAATTTTCCTGCAAAAAGTTTTAATTTAGAATTAAATAATAAAACCTTTTGACCAATATAAAATTATTTAAAAGCAATATTACGATCATGAAAATCTTTATTTTTTTCCTTAAAAATTTTCGAACTGTCGTAGGCATTTTTTCGAATTTCTTCCAACTCTTGGATATCTAGTTTACGCGTTTCGCCAATTAAATCCATTTCCATATTGCATTTTTGGACTGCCCAAAGCGCGCGGTGCTCCAATTCGACCGGTAAATGGCACGGCTTACCAAAAACAAGGCGATAAGGGGACATCCCGATGGGACCCTTATATGCTGTCTGATAGGCCCATAATGCGTCATTCAGCTTAACGCTCCAATCCTTCCGATCAGGTTTCACGATTTTTTCAAGAATGGTCTTGATTTCACGATTTGACACTTCCGCCTGACCATTTGTTTGCGGATGGTACGACGTCGCGATGCGTTGGGTGACGCCAAATTTTTTCATTAGCGCGTCGATGACTCGATTGATAAAATGTTTCCCTCTGTCGCATATCAACGCTCTTGGTGTGCCAAACCTGGAAAAAATACAATCTTTCAGAAATTTGACAGTGGTTTTAGCATCATTATTTTTTGTAGCTTTCGCCTCAACCCATCGCGAAACATAATCAACGGCTAAAATAATATAAAAATTACCGAATGATGATACAAATGGCCCCATATAATCTATCCCCCACACATCAAATATTTCACAAACATGAATAGGATTTAAAGGCATTTCATTACGTCTGCTTAAGTTACCAACTCTTTGACATTTATCACATGATTTGCAAAATAAATATGTGTCTCGAAAAATATTAGGCCAATAGAATCCGCATTCAAGAATTTTATGAGCTGTCCTTTTAGGTCCATAATGTCCACCACATGCATATGAATGACAGAAATTAAGGATAGATTTTACCTCGTCTTCGGTTACACATCGTCGTATTACCTGATCGGAACAATGTCTCCAAAGGTAGGGATCATCCCAAATATAGAACCTGGATTCCCTCTTGATTCGGGTAATTTCTGACCGTGGCAAGTCATGAGGTAATTCACCTGTAGCCAAATAGTTCACGATGTCCGCAAACCAGGGTGTTGAAGCTTGGGCCATCATTAAATTTTCTTCAGGGAATTCGTCATTGACAGGCGAATCCGAATTAGTTAGTGGGATTCGGCTGAGGTGATCGGCCACAAGATTTTCACTCCCCTTCTTGTCCTTTATCTCGAGATCAAATTCCTGGAGGAGTAAAATCCATCGGATCAACCTTGGTTTTGCTTCCTTCTTGCTCATCAAATATCGCAAGGCTGCATGGTCAGAAAAAACAATAATTTTAGTTCCAAATAAATAAGGGCGAAATTTATCTAAAGCAAAAACTACAGCAAACAGTTCTTTTTCTGTAGTTGAATAATTTCGTTGCGCTGGATCAAGCGTTCTCGATGCATAGGCGATGACATGAGGCTCTCGTCCTTTCCTTTGTCCTAGTACCGCTCCAACACTAAAATCTGAGGCGTCACACATAATTTCGAACGGCAAGTTCCAATCGGGCGGTTGCACTATTGGCGCGGATACAAGTTTCTCCTTAATTGTATCAAAAGATTTCCTACATTCGGATGTAAAGTCGAACTCTACATCTTTCTGCAGTAACCGACATAGTGGTTGTGCTAACTTTGAGAAGTCTTTTATAAATCGTCTGTAGAAACCTGCATGTCCAAGGAAAGAGCGAATATCCCTCACAGTAGTGGGGTATGGGAGTGAGCGTATAATATCCGTTTTAGCTTTATCAACAGAAATCCCTTTTGAAGAAATTATATGTCCTAATACTAAGCCTTTATTAACCATAAAGTGACATTTCTCATAATTAAGCACAAGGTTAAATTCAATGCATCGTTTTAAGACATTAGTTAAATTCAATAAACACTCACCAAACGAATTACCATATACAGTGAAGTCGTCCATAAATACCTCGATCCCTTTCTCAACATAATCCGAAAATATACTTACCATACATCGTTGGAACGTAGCCGGAGCATTACATAGTCCAAACGGCATTCGTCGATAGGCGAAGGTCCCGAATGGACACGTAAACGTGGTCTTCTCTTGGTCTTCAGGGGCTACGGGAATTTGAAAGAAACCTGAAAAGCCATCGAGACAACAATAGTGAGATTTACCAGCTAATCTTTCAATCATTTGATCAATATATGGTAAGGGAAAGTGATCTTTTCGGGTTAGAGAATTCAACTTCCTGTAATCTATGCAAACTCGCCATCCATTCTGAACTCGAGTTGGAACTAACTCACCTTTGTCATTTTTGATTACCGTGACACCGGTCTTTTTAGGAACAACATGAATAGGACTTACCCATTCGCTATCTGAGATCGGATATATGATATCAGCGTCTAAGAGTTTTTGAATTTCGTCTTGTACTACCTTCATCATGGGATCATTCAAGCGTCGCTGACCTTGTCGTGACGGCTTTGCCCCTTCCTCAACTTTGATTTTATGTATACAAGTTGAGGGGCTAAGTCCTTTTATGTCTGCCACTGTCCACCCGATTGCTTCCTTGTATTTTCGCAAGACTGTGACAAGATCGACTTCTTCCTCTCCGGTTAATTCGTTCGAAATGATAACCGGTAAGGTATCATTATCTCCTAGGAAGGCGTACTTAAGGTGGGATGGGAGTTCTTTTAATTCCAACTTTGGAGCCTACAAAATAGATGGCAAAGGTTTAGTCTTTGATGGAGTTAAAGCTAAATCAGATTTAATAAAGGAAACAGATTCGTCCTCATTTTCTGCTTTATCGTCGCAAAGCTCATAGTTCATATCAAAGTTATTAAAAACATTAGTATCTACATACTCTTCTATATATGGATCAACAATATCAATTGAGTTAACAGATTCAACCTGATCAGGATACCTCATTGCCTTATAAACATCGAATTCTACTACCTCACCGTCGAATTCCATGGACAAAAGGCCGCTTCTTACTTCTATTTTCGTGTTTGCTGTGCTAAGGAATGGACGTCCCAACAACACTTCGGAGCAAGTGTTTGTTCTATCGTGAGCCATATCGATCACGTAGAAGTCCGCAGGGAAAAATAAGACATCTACCTTTACCAAAACATTTTCCAACACTCCTTCTGGATAGATGACTGATCGATCCACCAACTGTATCGTAATTCTGGTTTCCTTCAAAGGATCATTAGTTATCATTTTATAAACAGAAAGCGGCATAACATTTATTGAAGCCCCAAGATCACACATAGCACGTTTAATAGATATGTTACCAATTTGACAGGGTATAGCAAACATACCTTGGTCTTTCATTTTGGGTGGTAACTTACGTTGAAAAACTGCAGAAACGTGCTCTCCCAAATTTACCTTTTCGTGCCCGGTGAGTTTTCGCTTGGTTGTACAAAGCTCTTTAAGGAAACGAGCGTACCTTGGCACTTGGCGAATGACTTCCAAGAGGGGAATGTTCACTTGGACCTTTTTAAATACTTCAATAATTTCTCTCTCTTCACCCTTTTTGTCACGTTTTACTAATCGTGATGGGAAAGGAGGTGCGACTTTAAGAGGTGGAGAAGAAGGAGGAGATGATGGTATAGGGTTATTTTGTTCTTCGTTACCTTCTTCCATGGCAGGAGTGGGATTGTCGTTTTTTGATGGTTCTTTTGGAGCTATAACTGTCCCACTACGGAGTGTGAAGGCGCTTATATTTTTCCTAGGGTTTGTCTCGGGTTGTGAAGGAAGTTTACCTTTGGAATCAAGACGGCTTGCTAGCTGGCTTATTTGTTTGTCTATCTCTTGTAAGTGGGCCTCGGTACGAATTTGGAATTTCTCTTGGGACATCGCTAAACGCTCAACTAAGGTTTCTAGAGATGTCTTTTGTTGTGGGTAGGGTTGATTTTGTCTTTGGTTGTTTGCGTATCCAAAGTTTGACTGGTTTCTCCACCTTGGATTGTATGCATTTCCCATGGCATTGGCTTGGGCGACATCATCTTCCTGAATCATCGGACAACAGTCTGTCGGATGTTCTGGGCTAGTACAGATCCCGCAAAGTCTAGCTGTTCCCTTTTTTCCTGCAAGAAGAGTTTGCACTATTTCAGCTAATTTATCAACCTTATTTTCTAAAGAAACTGTGCTTACCTCGCGAACACTTTGAGATGGTTCGCTAGATTGAGTAAACCTTTGTGAGTTGGCAGCCATGGTTGATATCAGTGTTTTAGCCGCTGTTGGGGTCATATTGACTAGAGCTCCGCCACTTGCCGCATCCACTACTTTCATATCCATAAGCGTCAATCCTTCATAAAAATACTGAAGGAGGGTTTGTTCCGATAATCCATGTTGTGGACAATTTGAACACAACTTTTTAAACCTCTCCCAGTATTCATATAAAGATTCGGCTTCTTTTTGTTGAATGCTCAAGATGTTGCGCCTAATCTCGCTTGCTTTAGCTGCAGGGAAGAACCTATCAAGAAAAAGTTTAGCCATGTCAGTCCAAGTTGTAATAGAATTAGGGGGTAAATCAAATAACCAATCTTTTGCTATATCTGCTAAAGAAAATGGAAAAGCTCTAAGTTTGATTTGGTCATCGGATACTCCCTGTGGCTTTGTGCTTAGACAAACCATGTGAAATTCCTTCAAATGTTTGTGTGGGTTTTCGTTGGGCAAACCGTGGAAGGTTGGTAGTAGATGAATCAAGCCCGTTTTTAGTTGGAACGGCGTTTCACCATTCGGAAAGGTTATGCACAAGGCATGATTGTCCTCTGTTGCCCTGATCAGCTGATGGATCGTCTGTTCGTTGTTTCCCATTTGGCTTTGATTTTTGGGATGTATTTAACCTGTTCTTCCGGATTTTTCCTGGTCAAAAACAATCAAAAACAAACAGTAAAAGTTGCCGAAGTCCCCGGCAACGGCGCCAATTTTGACACGCGTCGTAACGTGTCAAGAATAATTTCCTTCTTCCAAATAAATAAAATAAATAAAGAAATTAAATTGAGTATAGATAGGGAAGTAGGAGTCGAACCCACAGGGACTTAGAACTTTCTTTGTCGCGCTTTTGTAGTTTCTGAACCAAGAGTTGTTGTTGGAGCTATGATAATGTGATTTAGGGGGGGTTTGTTTGCAATGAAATGTAATTTATGAGAGTAAAAGAAAGGTAAAAAATATTTGAAAGTTATATAAAGATATTCAGCCTCGGGCTTTTGCGTGGACTCGTTCTACTCGGTTCCTTGGTAAAGATTTTTATTTCGAAAAACTTGTTGGCAAAATTACTTCAAGGTCAATCCTTGAGTTTTTGTTTGTAAACTGAATTTCCAAAATCAATATTTGGTTTCAGTTTTGATAATTTGTCTAAACCAACTCAATGTTTGAGAAAACAAATTACTTAAGCTCGTAACCAACTCGAAAAGTCGTTTCTATAAAAACAGTTCGATCTCAATTTCCCTTAGTAATCAATTTACTAAGTGTGTTCCTTGGAAGTCGGATTTGTTTCAATAACCGATCCTCCCTCCCACTTGATAGATCAAAACAATTGTTTTTCTCCAAAGTCAATCTTTGGGTTTTAAAAATCATTTTGATTTAGAAAATAAAGTTTGAAGAAATTGAGAGAAGTTTTCAAAACGTTTGAAGCATAGTTTCAAACCTCGCCTTGAGAACGCGTCATTGCAAAAGCCTTCGGCTTAAAAAGATGTAGCCGAGCATGGTTATTAAATTAATCATGCTCGACATTTAAGAAATAATTAAAAGAAAAGAACTTTAAGAAAAACTAAAAAGAGAAGAATTTCCAAGAGAAGAAGAAATGATGTTTAATTGCTAATTGAATCATGACAATACTTACCTCAAAGAGGGGTATTTATAGTAGTTGAAAAACCCTAAAAACCTAAGAAGATAAATCCTAAAATAAATTTAAATAAAATTACATAAGATAAATATCAAAGTTTTAAATTTAAAAGATAAAATTCGGATGATAGGCTATCTTGATAAGTGGACTGATAGGTTATCAAGCTTGCTGACGTCATCTTCTAGAAGGTGCTGACGTGGTGCCCAGTCAGCATTCATGCCCTGGTTCATGCCCATGAATCTGCCCACGAATTCAGTATCTCTGCAGCACTTTAACTTGTTTCCGGCATTACGTAACCTGCACGAGAACAATATAAAAACAGCCCAATTAAGTCCTTCAAACATATATATTCGATCAAAACAATGACTAAAAACATAACCAAAATAAACACTTATCAACGGTCAAAGTCAAACTGGTCCAAGGTCAACGATCAAACTCAATCAAAAGTCCAAGCTCAAAGTCAAGGTCAAACCCGATCAACTTTCGGTCAAACTGTTCAAGTCAACGGTCCTAGTAGGTCAAAGGTTCAAACCGATTCGGTTCAAGGCAACTCCAGCAGTCCAAATTGCACAGGTTTGGGCTCAATCTAAAATAGAACATGGGTTGGATCTCTCTTCAAGCTCACTAGACGGGCTCTACACCATGTTACAAACATATGGGCCTATCAAATTGGGTCAATCCAGCCCTGATTCTCACACAACACAACCCATCACCCTAACACAATCCTGCAAACTGAAGCTAGGGTTTACAGACCCTTGCTTGACAGCGACAGAGATGACGAAGCATGAGCAACGACGGTGAAAGACGATCGACAGTGGCTCGCCGGCAACCAACACAACAAACATAGAACGCCGACGACAAAAATGGTAATGGCAGAGGCGTCAACGACAGGGGGCGACGGTGAGAATGGTCCTAAAGGCGACAACTCTCCGGAAAAGAAAAACAACAACCCCAAGGATCAATTTCCGGCCAAAACTAACAAATCTGAAATCTAAACAACCATTTACAAGAAGCTGAATACCCGAACTAAAAAGCTTACTCAAACAGGTCGGAAGGGAAATGTGGCAGCGCGGGAGAGAAAAGACGGTGGCGCAAAGGTAACCGAAAGGTTTCGTAACATTTCCAGACGAACGGCCAGCGACGAAGAAAAACCGAGGCCTGGGTTTTGATCGGACGACAAAGGGAAATACGAGGGTGGTCTCGATTTGACGAACGGTGGCTGATGAGCCCTTGATCGGAGCTTGGATGGAACTCGGGGAAGGTGGGGTGATATCGAGAGAGGGGAGATAAGGGGAAGGTGCGGCTGCATAACACGTTTTGAAACTCCCACCCATGCTAGGGTTGGTATAACATGGTTAAATACCACACACAAATGGGTGAATCGCAAAAATAAACCATCCAAATTATACCAGAACTGCAAGAAGGGCACTGAAGTTCCAATTTCTATCACTTCAATCACTCAAATTTGATTTATTTCCAATTAAGTCCACAAATTCAAATTGGGGTTTTTGAAACAAAATTCCCAAATTATAGGGATCCAAATTAGGGATTTTAAAATTAGAATTTTCCAAGTTGGGGAAAAAATTGGGGTGTTACAAACTTCAACATGTTAGATATGGGTGAAAACTAAGGTTGAATGACACAAATTGATATGGTTTTCCTCTCCTATCCTCAAGCACTTTGTTGTTGCTTGGATGTCAATATTAAATAGGCTCCTAACGAAGGATCGGCTATTACGTATGAGGATGAATGATTATTTTGTGGTGAGGCATAAGAGATTCGTAGTCATCTGTTTTTCGAATGTCCTTTTACATGAAATGTATGGAGTAGGGTTTTAAGCTTGCTTGGGGTGCTCATGTGTATATTATTTGGAAAGAGAGACAATTTCGAGGTATCTCTCGTACTTGTTAGTTGTATACAAAATATTGTTTGGATTATGATCATGGTTCAATGAATCGTATTTCACCCACAGAATTTTCGACCACCCCGATCAACAATGAGATCCTCAAGTCTTCCAAAAAGCAGTGTAAATCAATTGTTTATATTACCATACAACGGTAAAATAATCTGTTTTCAGTGTTTATTTTTACATGTTAATATGGAGTAGTTTAGTGCTTTACAATAGCCTCCAAATTTCCATACGCGTCCAAATAATCTCTTTCAACCAGTAGAAATCCACTTATTATTTTGTGTTGCTATTTATGTCTCACACAAAAGAGTAAGATATAAAATTTAGAGACAAAATTTAAGGTTTACATTTCAGGATTTTGGGGGTAAAGTTTAAATTTTAGGATTTAAGATTAAGAAATTAAGGTTAAAGTGTAGGGTTTAATTTTTTAATGTAAAGTTTAATTTTTTAGTGTTGAGACATAGAAAATGACACCTAAAAGTGACATATAATTTTTGTTACTTTTTCGTCAATTTAAGGTATATTCAACAAATATAAATCATTTGCTCTTACAAAAATTAAGTTTAAGGTTTAGAGAATTGAGGGTATGATATATTTTTTAAGGTTTATAGTTTAAAAATTAAAATTTAAGGTTAAAACTTAAAATTTATTAATATTTTAATGTTTGGACACAAAAAGCGATACCGAAAGTGGTTAGGATTTTTTATATATTCAACAACTTTATACTAGGAAGATAAACCAAAGAAACTTAAATGAATCTTATAAAACTAAACGTCAACTAAACTTTAAACCTCAACAAATCATTTATACTTTTTGATTCAATAAAGATACGTTTTGTCATTTTCTTTTTCTTTTAACCAGTTTCTGGAAACGATATTGCATCAAAATGGAATTCATAAAAACAATACTTTTTTAGCATGCATAATTGCATGTGCCGTCCATTTTTCCAATAATTTATTTATATGTATGGATGATTATGATAAAAGTAATATTTAAGTAGTATATTTCTTTAATATTTCATCAACTGCTAATTTAAGAAGATGTTTTAGGAGCTGCTTTTCTTTATTGGGTAGGATTACTATAATATTTTTACGGTGAATGTCGAGATTTAAACTCACATATCACTATGGCAACTAGTGAATCTCAAGAGCTGGTATTTTATTCTGAGATTAAATTACTACTTTCTCGGTGTGCAATAATAATTTACAATATTAACCGTATAGGGCACGTATTTTACATGAGATTTCATGCAAGTGTACATGGCATGAAGGGTTCTCCCACTGAACAAGTTCCCTTATTCCTTGTTCAATTTTCCTAGTTTCTGTCGTTAAAATTTTCATGCAAAACCCTAAGGCACTCAAACTTAACACTGTCTGGCTCTTGATCATCTCCTCCTCACCTTCAATGCCTTGGATTTGATAACAGCTTTCATTCGAATGTCGAAGAAATGAAATCAAAATCCGGTCCATTTCATCTTCATTCGGGCATGGTGATGTTCCCTTCTCGAGATCATAAGAAATGTTGTTATTTTCAAGCTCCTTGTCAAGTATGGCGATGGATTTGATCGATGTTAGGAGGAGATTTGAAAAAAAAAAAATGAGTGAATGTATAAGTCTGTTGACAAGAGCCACTGAATTTAATTAATTCATAGATAATCGTTGTTTAATTGATCTACCTATGGTGGGTAAGAATTTTACTTGGTTTGTACCAAGGAATAGGAAGAGTAGGTTATTTGGGTGACGGTAAGTCGGTGCTTTTCTGGGAAGATTGGTGGTGTAGAGATCAACCTTTTGGGAGATTATACAGATTAGTGATTCTAAAAGGAGTGTTGGTGGCTGATTTGGTAAATGGGGAAGACTTTACTGAGATTCAGTGGTAGAATGTTTTTCTCAAAAAACCTCATGGATAAAGAAATAAACTTGGTGGAGGAATTAAAGAAAATCACTGGCAAGTGTAAGTTGTGTTGCAATGTACTTGATAGAATTGTTTGGATCCATGATAAATTTGGTCAATTATCGATGAAAAAACTTTCTTTCTTGATGGTGAATTCTTGATAGAATTGTTGGTACCTGTTTTATATTTGGCGGAAGATCTCGAGGAGACGAGTGTAAGATGGTTAATATTTTATGAATTTTTGTTTTGAAGCTCCTTTCTCAGGGGAACTTCCTTGTTATTGACTAATAACTGTAGGAGCTGCTTTTTAGAGTTTTTGGCTTGCAAGGAATGAGAAAGTTTTCAAACAATATTATTTTGAAAGATTTACTCTTCTACTCTAAATTGCGAGCAATATTCTGGATTAAGGCGTTAAGGGATGAATGGTCGCCAAATTTTGATGAGTGGTGACTGGATCCGAGAAAAAGGATTGGGTGACAAAAAGGAGATTGTGGGGAGCATGGATTGGATGCCACCGGAGGCAGGATCAGTTAAATTCAACGTGGACGGAACTGCTAAGGAGAAGATTACTGGGTGTGGAGGCGTTCTTAGAGATGAGAAAAGTATAATAAGAGCAATTTTCTCGGGCCCTATTGAAGGCTTAGGACCCGAATATGCAGAATTAAGAGCAATAAAATCTGTTCTTGAATTTTTCGTTGAAGCTGGTTGGATCGGGACAGCTCCTTTAATTGTTGAATCAGATGCAAAGTTGGTACTAAATTGGATTACAAATAAATTCCAGTGACTTTGGGTGTGGTGGCAAATTTTGCTAGCGAAAACTAAGAAGGTGAGATTTACTTTTGAGTCGCGAGATGCAAACATTCTCACTGACTGTCTCGCTAAAGATGGAATGGATCGATCTTCTCTTTTTAGAGCTTGGTGGCGAGGTTGATGGTTTGTGTCTTGGTAAGGTATTAGGAGGATATCAGTTGGGGTTCATGTAATTTTGCTATGGTGGGGATTGTAATTACTATGCCCAACTTGTGTTGGTTGGTTTTTGTAATTGGTGAATTTTTGTGTAAGTACCCTGTATGTTTGTACTCTTTTTCTCTAGTTAGATTTAGGGTTTTTTTAATAAGGCAAACACTTGCGTTGAGCAATAAATTAATAAAAAAAACGCATACATATTATATACATATAATTAACTTTCATGCCTAAATAGATAATAAGCATAGATACATTAAACACATAATAATGCCACATACATGACATATATAATAAGATGCATATATATATTAACAACTCATATGTAACACATACACAACTCACATACATATACGCACATAATAATAACACACACACACACACACACACATATATATATATATATATATATATATATATATATATATATATATATATATATATATATATATATATATATATATTTACTAAGCATTTATATACAAAATGAGTGATTTCACAGCTGCCCCCGTCCCAATGAAATGATTTTACCATTTTGGTTGTATACTTGTGATTTCAACTTGGATGAATGATGCGATGTTAATTCATAGTGCCGAATCATCTAATATCCGTGTTCGATGCATATTCAGGTATCAATTTATCCAAATGTAAACAAGTACAGTAAGGCCTCTAGGAAGTGAATGCCAGAAACCTAGTAAACATAAAAGAAATAGACGAGACTTGCAACCACTAATTCATTTTGTGGGATACTCTTTGCAAGGTAATCAATTGGAGATTGCAATTAAACTTTAGGGTTTGGGAATATGTGAGATTCAGATTTGCAATTCAATTATTATTATTATTATTATTATTTGGCCTATTTGACCATTAGTCTCTTTCTTACGAGATTAACAAAACCTCATACAAGTATTTTCTCTCCTACTAATGATTTAAATTTTTTAATTTTAATCCTAATCCTATTTAGAGGTGAGAGAAAAAAGAACTGTAGGAGAAGGAAGAAGAATATTCTTAGTGAGTCTAAAACCCATGACCCAAGGGAATATTGAGGAACAAAGATGAACAATTTGACCAACCGAACTAATAATTTAAATTTAAATTCAAGCATTAGTAAATATTGTCGCGACCGTTTTTTGAAAGCCCGCTTTTTAAGGTTTGGAAAACAGCCTGACGAATTAAGTTTTGAAAATTGGGACTTTTGGACCAATTTTATCTTTTAATTAATTAGCTTTCCATTTTTATCAAAATCCCATTTATTTCGCTTAAAATCATTTTGGAGTCGCCACCGGCCACTTTGGTAGGCAGGACACTATAAAAGCGCACCAGAGATTCTTTTTGAAAAAAAATTGGGTTCGGAGTCGGTTACGTGTAGGGAAGGGTTAACACCCCTACAAATGCCCATTATCGGTACCTTATTAATTACACGCGGCATTTTGGCATTTCGAACATTAATTTGGATTTAATTAAATCTTTTAACTGTAAAATGAATTTTATTCCGAATGAGAGTATCTTTTTGTAAGAAAATACATTCGATCGAATATAATTATGAAACATCCAATTACATTAGGATACTTCAACTTATATTCAAAAAATGTACCTCAACGCAAAATGTTTAATGCATGATTAATTATTGTCTTGTCATTTTTAAGTGTACCCTAATTAGGCTCCATTAAGTAGTTCAATTAAAATTCTATTAATGTTATTAATTTTGAACATAAAAGAAAACACCCAAAATAATATTGGGCACTTTCTTTAACAAGCCCAAAAGTAACAACATCCCTAATTAAGATGTCTCTAATTATTATCCCTATCTTATATTTTAAATTTACCTATGTAACACCCCAATTTTGCCCTAAATTGAAACCCTAAATTAGTTGAAATCCCTAAATTAAAAACCCTAATAATTGAGAATTTAATTTTGAAATCTTAATTAATTCAGTGGCTAAATTGAGAATTTTGAAACTTCTGTGACCTTTTTGTAATGCAGGCTATTCTTGGAGCCCTTATTGTGCAGTTTACCCAAAATAACTAAAGAGAAATCTGGTTCCCTTTCATTTTTTTTGTGACGATTCAGTTACCCCCATTCTCCAATTTTTTTCGTGTTTCAGCACAATAAAGAAAGAAAACCACCAACCTTTTTTATTTCCTTTTCCGATCAAGCTCCGACGAGGGAGCTACCGCCGGTCGTTCGTCGATCCGTAACCATCGTTTAACTCCCCTCACATTTCCGATCAAAACCCGCCCCTCCGTCGCTCTAGCTCCGTTGCCTTTTACCGAAAATCGGTGGAAAACCCTTCGACTTTTCGCCTCACCGTCGTTATGTTTCATTTCCGTTCGAGTTTGGCGTGTGGGTAAGCCGATGATTGTTGGTGTGTGTGGGTTAGGTTAGGTTGGTCGGAATCGGTACTTAAGGGTCACCGGGACGCGTTTCCGGCGATAATGTTCGATTAGGGGAAACCCTAATTTTCAAATCGATGGAAAAAAGGGGATTTTGGGTCTAAGCCGATCCAGAAGGCTGAACCGAGTTAGACCGAACCGTAACAGAACCGAACCGGAACCCGTTGAACCGAATCGCATGATGTCACCAGTGACGTGGCGTATGGCGTAAGCGATGACGTCAGCGTTGACCGTTGACTTTTTTAGAAAATGGTTATTTTTATGTTTTTCGACGTCCTGATTTCGTTTCCGCTGCCCGTTTTCCCAAATTCGAACCCGAAAGACCGTTTTGACCACTTTTGTTCAAGTACACTTAGTTTTTTTTAAGATTTGAATATCGGGAAATTAATCGGATTTATTCTTATTTGCAGATGACATTGACTCGGATACTAAGATCCTTTCTCCTCCTCCACCTGGACGACCTCCTGTTGCTCAGACATCAGGATCTGCTCATGAATTTAATTATTAATATATTTGATATTTATATTATCAGTATACTGACATAGTAGTAGTATCTTTGATGGTGTATTTAATTGTTATAGGAGCTGACTCTGACCGACCTAGAGATAGAGCTAAGCGTGGGAGACGTCACCGTCGACATTGAGTGTTAGCTACTTGAGGTGTGTTCTCTTCGGTGTTGTCTGTTTACAATGCTCTGTGTGTAAATGTGTTGATTTGCTGAAATGTATACATGATGTGGTCTGATGATGTATGATGATAATATTCTGTTGATCTGTGATGTTTGACTTGTTCAGCATTCTGTTATGTTATGCAATATTTGTTTATACTTTCAGATTCAGATTATTGTATATCAAATTATATGATTATACATTTCTGTTGATAAACAATGCATTCAGATTCAGAACTCAAATTTTATGTCATCTCATTATGGTTGGGATTCTGTACGGGGAAGTTCAGTAGCTTCATCCTTCGAGGTGATGTCTACTTCGAATCAATGGTTTTGCCCTACGGGATGGATTCCACTTCAGATGGTGGCGAGGTTGAGAGTGGTTCTGGGGAACCTTACTCTTCGGATGGTGATGTAGTTGGTTGCATGCCATATTGTGTTGCATATTCATTCATACTTGCTTATGTGTTTGAATTGATTCATGATGGAAAAACTGTACTCTAATAATGTTTGATTGACTATGTTGTTATAATGATTCTGTTAGTTCTGTTTGCACTATAGAGACATACTGAGCGTTTTCGCGGACTCCCCCTTAGTTTCTATTTTCAGATACACAGGTCTAGGCTACAGTACTTAGAGGACCTCGTTTTCCAGCTTTATTTATTTATTATTATCAGTATGATACTTGGACCTATTTATATTATATTTTTTATCAGATTGTATATAATTTCAGATTTTCGATGTTTTATTTGGGGTTATTACGTTTTATCATGTATGTACATTTCGCCTATATTATCATCGTCGAGATCCGCGAATTCCCTACAAAAGTCATAACACAAATCAGTTTCGATCAAATCATCAGCTAACAGATCTATAATATTAACGAAATTTAAACTTGCGACCGAATCAGGATACTTCATAGCTTTATACATATCAAATTTAACTACTTCCCTATCAAATTCCATAGTTAAGATGTCGTCGCGGACATCAATCTTTGTATGCGCGGTTGATAGGAAAGGTCGGCCAAGCAAGTTTTCGGATCTGTTATTGCTGCGATCAATTTCCATGTCAATAATATAAAAATCAGCAGGGAAAATAAGATATTTTACCTGTACCAACACGTTTTCTAGTACTCCCTCGGGGTAGATGACTGATCGATCGGCTAATTGAACCGTCACTCGCATTTCTTTCAATGATTCAGTCGAAATTTTGTTGTAGACGCTTAACGGCATGACGTTGATAGATGCGCCTAAATCGCACATCGCTCTTTTTATCCCAACATTCCCAATTTTACAGGGAATCACAAACATACCTTGGTCCTTGTACTTTGGCGGCAACAACTTTTAAAATATGGCCGAAATATTTTCACCAAGGTTAACTTTTTCATTTCCGAATAGTCGCCTTCGGTTTGTGCATAAGTCCTTCAGAAATCCTGCGTATTTAGGCACTTTCCGAATAACATCAAGAAGTGGAATATTAATTTCCACCTTCTTGAATATATCCAAAATTTCCTTCTCTTCCTCCTTTTTATCTTGTTTTGTCAATCTACCTGGAAAAGGAGGAACATGTTCGTAAGTAGAAACAGAAATTTTAGATTTGGCATTACCCGCGGTCGGAGGAGACTTGTCGTTCTGGTCTCCCGAAGAGTTTCCCAGTTCATCGGATTTTCGCTCATCTTGCTTTGGCGGTTTAGGCGTTATCACTGTTCCACTACGCAAAGTTCTCGCACTAACGTTTTCCCTTGGGTTGGTTTCGGTTTGAGATGGTAACTTTCCCTGAGATTCTAGACGGCTAACGGCTTGAGCTAGTTGGCTTATTTATTTGTCGATTTTCTGGAGATGGGATTGTTTTTGGGTTTGGAATTTTTCCTGTGAAACTGCCAATCTCTCAACAATAGACTCAAGTGAGGATTTTTGGGGTGCTTGGTTTTGGTAGGGAGGTTGTTGCCTAGGTTGGTAATTCGGGTTCTGATTACCGTAGCTCAAGTTCGGGTGATCTCTCCAACCGGGATTGAACGTATTTCTCTGTGGGTTATAGGGTCTTTAGGGAGGTCCGAGAAAGTTGTGTACGGCGTTAACTTGGGCACCAGATGTATCCCGCAGCAATAGGCATAAGTCGGTTGCGTGATCTGGCATCGTGCATATTCCGCATACTTTAGCAGCTCCTAACTCCCCTGAAACAAGAGAATACACAATATTAGTTAAATTGTCTATTTTATTCTCTAATGAAATTGTGCTTACTGTGTGAACCCATCGGCAGGGTTCACTCGTAGAACCAAATTGCTGCAAATTAGCCGTCATCGTAGATATCAAGGTTCGAGCATTTTCAGGAGTTAGGTTAACGAGGGCGCCACCGCTTGCTACATCTACCATCTTTTTGTCCATTGGTAACATTCCTTCGTATAAGTATTGAATGAGAGTTTGCTCGGATAAGCCATGTTGCGGACAACTTGCACATAGGTTTTTGAATCTCTTCCAATATTCGTATATGGACTCATCGTGCATTTGTTGAATTCCCAGAATGTTTCGCCTAAGTTCTGTTGCTTTCGCCGCAGGGAAATATCTGTAAAAAAAACACGAGAGAGATCAGACCACGTATTAATCGAATTTGGAGGTAAATAGAATAACCACTCTTTAGCCGTTCCAGCTAAGGAAAAAGGAAAAGCCCTTAGTTTTATTTGGTCCTCCGACACCCCTTGCGGTTTCATGCTACTGCACACCATATGGAATTCAGCAAGGTGCTTATGTGGGCTTTCAGTAGGGAGGCCATTAAAAGTAGGGAGTAGGTGGATTAACCCCGTTTTGAGCTGGAAGGGAGTATCGCCTTGAGGAAAAGCGATGCAGAGTGGTTGTTACACAGTAGGGGCTGCATTCAGCTCTCGAATCGTTTGTTCTTGCATCGGTTCTGGTTCTAGTGTAGGTTCCTCGACTGGTGTAGTTTCAGAAGTGGATTCCTGATCGGATTGTTGTGTGCTTTGTTCTCGTTGTTGTTTCTTTCGCCGAAGCGTTTCCCCGTGAGTTTTACGAGCGCTTGCTTCAATTTCCGGATTGTATGGAGCTAAAGAACCTGGGTTTTTCCTGGTCATAAAAAAACAAAACCAGTCAAAAGTGCCGAAAGTAAACCTCCCCGGCAAAGGCGCCAATTTTGGTGAGCATCGTTATACCCGTCAAAATAAATAAATAAATTAACATCTTTCAACAAATAATAAAATAAAGAAATTAAGTAGTTATAGGGAAAGAGGGTCGATCCACAGGGAGATTAGTCAGAATTCTTGACTGAATGATACTTTGATCAATGCTTCCAGGAATATCTGTGAAAACAAGAAAAGTAAAAAAAAAAGGGTGATCGGATATTGAGTGAAAATGAAATAGAAGAAATTCAATGCAAAAGTAAAGAAAATAACAAGAAAATCCAAATATGTAAAATAGGCTTGAGCTAGCCTTGTTAATTCTTTCGATCATTGAAATGGATTTTTACTCTGGGGATCATGTCGGTTACAGTCTGCGAGGCCCAACCCGTCGCAACTTGCTTCTCTCTCGAGTAACCAATCCTCCCAAGTCTATCTTTGAATTTTGGTTCTTAAACAAATTAACCACGTCTATCGCCGTTAAAATATTTAGTTTTGAAAATAGGAAAAGCCCGACTCAGAAATTGTCTTAAAAAAAATCGCTTCTGATTTTATCTTTCTTTAGCGGGCCGCCGCTAAGAGTGTTCACAGGAAGTCGAAATTGCCACAGGCCGATCCTTCCTCCCAACTATGTTTTTAAACGATTCCAGACCAATGAGCTCTTTTTTATTTGAAAAACGATTAAAAACTTTAGTAAGGCCGATTGCCAAACTATCTAAACATAAAGATAAAAATGTATTCCCAAAGGAAATTAGGCAATGTTCAATTCTCACAATTTGAATTGATTTGGCTAGTTCTTGGTTCAAGAGATTTAGCTAAGCATGATATTAGTTATCATACTTAACTCGATTTTATAAAAATAATTAAAGAACATAAAAGAACAAAAGTAAAGAAAAAAGAACTTTGATTAAAGACTAGAAATAACAAGTGCTTCAAGCTAAAAGATGAGGACTAAATTCGATGCCTAAGCCTTTACCAAGGAGTGGTATTTATAGGCTTGGATTTACAAAGATAAATGATTAGGTAATTCAAAATAAAGGAAAGATAAATAATTCAAATGTTTTTGAAATTTAAATACAGAAAATCTAAACGGATAAGCTGATAAGGTCTTCCAGAAGTCGCCACGCATCTGCCACGTCAGACGCGTCGTGCACAGTGTCGTGCCCACGATGCCAGTCATGACCATAATAATAAAAAGACTGCAGAAATGCCCTCTTGTGCTGATGTTTTCCAGAATTAGATCCCTTGCGCAAAATATAGCAAAATGAAATGGATTAGGTAGCAAGAAATCCTAAAAACTAGAAAAATAGCAATTAAAAAGTGTCACATTTGAGAGCTTATCAAATTCCCCCTCACTTGTCTCATACTTGTCCTCAAGTATGTACGAAAAAGATATTAACCGAAGAATGCATTTCTCAAGCCATCACAAGCATCAAACATAATTATAAGAGTTCTAGTGCAAAGGGAATATCATGAAAGAAACAAAAATCAAACCAAGTGGATATAAGCAAAGAACAACCCTTCATTCTTCCAATTTCCTATCAAGTATTAATCAAATCCTAACCTAGTCTTAGTCCTCACCAAGATACACTCAAGAGCACTCAAAGTGTTTATAGGTAGAAGTGTAGCAAAAACACTCTAAGTCATACATGAACAAAGGTTTCCATAGGCTTGTAACAAGTTCAATTCTCCACTACTTTATTAGAATCGAGGTGCAAAAATCATTATGTAACGCCCCAATTTTGGGCTTAGAAGTTTTGGGATTCGGACCGGTTCGGTCGGATCGCGGTTCGAATATATAAAGAGTGAATTTAGGAAAGCCTAGTTCGGGTTGCATTAAAAATATGGAAAATGTCTTAAAATCCTCTTTTATTATATATAAGAGTGTGGTGAAATCAATTTTACAAAATAAGGTTTGGAAGTGTGACATTTTGGTTAGTGACCAAAATGTAATTTTCGAAAACTGTGAGACTGTTTTAAAAAGGATTGAAACTTTGAATCTTTAAGGAGCTATTTACCCAATGGGAGTTTCTCCAGATTTTTCTAAAATATTAAATGATTTATTAATGGTTTTTAAATAAAACTAAAAAGGAGGGAAGATATTTTGGCATTTTCCAACTAACTTCCTAAAATTTCATTTCCATTTTCTCTCATCTTTTCTCTCAAACCAAACACATTTTCTCCAGATCTTTTCCTCTGATTTTTTCACCTAAATAACTCAATTCAATCCTCTTTTGATCTCTAATCATCTCTTCAACAAAATCTCACCATTTGCTAATTGGATTTTCAAGATTTTGGTTCTAAAAAGGAAGAAACTCAAGTTTGGAGGTATGAACGTCCTTCTCCTCTAAACTCTCAGTTCTTTACTGAAATTCCCAAGTTCTTAATCCTTAATTTGTGTTTTATAAAAGGTTTTATGGATGTGTTCTTGATCTTGGCTTTTAAATGCAAGATTTACTTGATTTTGATGAAATTTCGTATGATCTGTTTGGGCAGTGTTTTGAGGTATCAATTTGATGTTAAATGAATGTTAAATTGATAAGGATTTGAGTTTTAATCAATGCAAACCCGAATAGGTTGAATTTCCTAAGTTTAGCTTAAGTTCTTGGTTGTTTTTGGAGTGATCTTGTTGATCTGTTATAGCTGGAGGTATAAGGACGTGGTTAGATCCTTTTTGGATGTTAATTGATGTTTAAAGATGTTTAGATTTGATGGATCTTGGCTGGGTAATGTTGTGGAGTTGTTTGGATGCATTTTCGGTTGTGTTTGGTAGCCGAAAATGGAGTATGGATGAGAGCAGCGAGTTTAGGTGCTTTCATTGAAGATATTAATGCATGATGATGCATTAATCCTCTGCTTTGATGTGTTTAAAACAGGGGAGTCATCTTTGGATCCTAGTGGTGGTGATCCGGAAGCTTGATTGGTGTTTCGGCAAGTGGCGAAACGGAATCGGTGAGTGGATTTTGGTTTTCAGCTTTGAAACCAATGTTTTGAAGGTTTGGGAGCTTAGTTTAAGTCTAAACAACTTTACTAAGCTCAAGAGTAAGTTTTCGGAAAAACTCTCTTGTTGAGGAACCATGAGATGGTTGGGTGCAATGTGATTGTTTGCATGTTTTAAATTCTATTTTGAAAGCATATTAAGCATGTTTGTTGCTGATTTTATAAGCCATGTGTTGAAGGATGCTCAAGGTAAGGGATCCTTGTTTTGTACATTTGTTAAAATGTGGTTTTGATGCATAATGATGCATGATGATTAATGGCTTTGTTAAATGCTTTAAAACAGTGGAATATTGATGATAAATGATGCATATTGGCAAGTGATGTTTTGAAAAAGGTTAAGGTCACTAAGGTGGTTAAAAGTCCTTAGGTGAGCCTTGAAGGTCACAAAGGTGGTTAAAAGTCCTTGTGTGAGCCTTGTGGATTCTAAGAACTTCATGGTGGTTAAAAGTCCATGAGTGATTCTTGTTAAGGTCACTAAGGTGGTTAAAAGTCCTTGAGTGAGCCTTGTTATTTAAGAACACCAAGGTGTTTAAAAGTCCTTGGGTGATTCTTGTTAAGGACACAAAGGTGGTTAAAAGTCCTTGTGTGGTCCTTGTCATGGTGTTTAAAAGTCCATGGATGATTCTTGTTAAGGACACAAAGGTGGTTAAAAGTCCTTGTGTGGTCCTTGTGAATTATAAGATCACAATGGTGTTTAAAAGTCCATGTGTGAGTCTTATGTTGATCGTATTTTGAAAAGACTATGATTATCACTTGTGGCCAATATGACATGATAATGATTTGAAGCATGAATTGCTTGTTTTAAATGCTTATGAGCATGTTTAATGTTGTTTTGAACTATGATTTATAAAGGTGTTTTATAAATGCATTATTGTGTGGTTTTAAATGAGCATTCCTCACTAAGCTTTTGCTTACGCTCTCTCTCTTTTCTTAAACCAATAATGCAGAGCATTGAAGTGCATTTTGGGGCAGCAAGGAAGCCAAGCATCCAAGTGAAGGTTTTAAGCTCATGTATGGTGAACATTTTCTCAAACTATTAGCTTTTGGGTATTTGGCAATGGGGGACCTATGTTGATGTTTTGGACTCCCTAAGTTGGATTTAAGATGTTAATAATGTTGGAGCATGTAAAAGGCCATTATGTGGTTGTTTTGGTATTTTGATGCTTGAATGGTTTTATAAGTAGGAAGCATGCCTATTGAATTGGGGATTTCCATAATTGATGCCATGTTGATGTTTGGTTGATGCAATTATGTTCCTTGTATGTTGTATGACTTGTTGGTATAATTTGGTTGCATTCAGAGCATGTTAGATAGGTCAATTATGTGATAAACCAGCTATTTTTTCTGCAATCTGGGCAACCTGTTTCGGAACAGGTGTTACCGTATCGGAACGGGGGCCTGAAATGGCTTGGGCGTTCCGAAACGGAAGGAGTTGTTCCGGAACGGATATGCCACTGCCAGGCACTGTTTCGGAACCTGTTGCGGAACGGTCCCGCGTTTCGGAATGGGTCTTCCCTGTTCCGAAACACTCGACCGTTGGGCACTGAAATTGTTGGTTAAATGTTTTGAAATGTTTGCGTTTTGGTCCTGAATCTTGTTATTGTAGTTGTATGAGTTTGAGATGTCCGTTTGAGCTGGAATTTGACTATGAAGCATGAAATATGACTAATTTCATATTGGTAACTTTTAGTCGGGTTAAGTCCCTATAATTTACAGGATTTACAATTTGGTCCCTAAAGTTGTAATTTGTTCAATTGGGTCCCTGGATGTTCTCTGATGGTTATGATCTTTGAGTATGTTGATTGTATGATCATGTCTAGGGATAATATGCATCTAGACAAGTTTAAAAAGAAAAAAAGGGTCGTTAATCAAGGTTGAATTTCGGGTTGACTTTGGTTTTCCCCGTGTAAACTTCTTAATTCGGTTCAACCGTCTGGGCCGGGTTAAGGGGGTTACACATTAGGTTTTTTGCTCAAGGTGTAATGTGGGTTTAGAAAAAGGGTAGAAAGATGGAAAGAAAAGACAAAAGAAGATGATCAATGCAAGAAGTTTCAAACAATAAGCAGTGAAGACAAAAGAGGAGCTAAAAATAGGCAAGAAAACACATATTTTTCTTCCTTTTTTCTTTTTTTCGAAACTGTTTTTCTTTTTTATTTCTTTTCTTTTCGAAGCAATTGCTTCCTTTTGTTCTATTTTTCATTTTTTTAGGAAAAATTCTGCCCTTATTCGAATTGCAGCCCCTTATTTGTCTAGTAATATAGTTTCTAGCATTTGATCAATCAAAAAAGTTTGGTCAAGGAAGAACAAGGTTTGAAGGTTAAGCCAAGAAAAATGAGATATAAGGCTTCAAGAGGGTTCACTAAGCGATGAAAAAAAGTAAAAGAGAGAAAATGGCTAAATCCTAATGCCTAAATCATCTTAAAGCACCTCATTCTAGTGTAGTCTCAAATTGCATGCAAGCCACAAGTTCTAGATTCCTAAATTCAAGATGACACTCTCAAGCAAGGAAAATGAGCATAAAGAATAAGATGCATGCTCAAGGCTCAAATTCTCACAAAATTAGGTTAAGTTGATTAAGCTAGGCGAGAAATTCAATTATCACAATCAAGGCAAATTGAAAGAGATGTCAAACTATCATTTCACTCATGTCATTTGATTATCAAAAATGTCAACATTCAAATATTCCTAGGCACTATAACAATTATAACATGCTGGACAGCAAGCAATGGCAAGAAAAAGTTCATCTCAAAGTCAAACATATAGCAAACAAGCAAGACAAGTGGTTTTGTTACCCTCCCCCTCACTTAAATGAATTGCCCCAATTCAAAATAAAAATAAAGAAAATGAGGAACAAATAAGGGTAAAAGATACTCCCAGTGAGTGATGAAATTGAGTCCACTGTTGGTATAGAGTTGAATGAGGGAGACGGTGAACGAGGAGGAGGAGCACGGTGGGAGTTGCATGGGCTAGCGGTGGTGGAAAGCCTTGAACGGTGACTGACGAACGGTGCTGGAGAAGGTGCAGCGAAGGGTGATTCGGTGTTTTTGTTGGGCACCCGTCGAATGGTTGTTGGTCGTCGGCCACCACGGTAGGGAGGAGGAATGGGGACTGGTCGGAATCACTAGGCACCTCCACGAAGGCCGTCGACGCAACGAATCATCATCATCCACCGAGAACGGTGTGTGGGTAGAGGCTCGACCCGGTCTTGGCGTTATATGCAGACCATTGGTGGTGGTGGGATTTTGGCGGGGATCGACTGCACCGCATGATATGGGCATTTCTATCGTGCACCGTTTAATGAAACGGTGCACTTTGCTCCTTAACCCAAACTTTCGAATTTTGCCTGCCACCGATTGATTTCTATTGGAAGCCTGGAAGAAAGCAAAAAAAGAATAAAAATAAAAATAAAAGTTGAAAATTAAAAAAAGGAAAATTAAAATTAACGAAAATGAAAAGAATGGGTTGCCTCCCATTTAGCACTTTGTTTAACGTCGTTTAGCTCGACGACCTTTGCTAAATTTTTGGTTCTTCAAAAGAAAGTTCTTCAAATAAACTGTGATGTCCATCCCTTGTCGTTTTAATGCCTTCCTTCATCTTTTTATTTATGCGCAAAACAACAACTAAGCTTCTACCTCCTTCCCGATGCGACAACTTACTCGAAATGATGATTGGAAAAGTTTGGTTGTCGCCTAAAAATATATAATTAAATTGATCTAACTTCGGCTTTGGTTCCTGCAAAATTGAGGGAAAATGTTTAGATCGAGTTGGAATTAATCGAAAATCAGAAAGGGAAGAAAGAGTTGAAATGATTTTGCCTATATTTTCATCGTCGAGATCCGCGAATTCCCTACAAAAGTCATAACACAAATCAGTTTCGATCAAATCATCATCTAACGAATCTATAATATTAACAAAATTTAAACTTGCGACCGAATCAGGATACTTCATAGCTTTATACATATCAAATTTAACTACTTCCCCATCAAATTCCATAGTTAAGATGTCGTCGCGGACATCAATCTTTGTATGCGCGGTTGATAGGAAAGGTCGGCCAAGCAAGATTTCAGATATGTTATTGTTGCGAACATTTTCCATGTCAATAATATAAAAATCAACAGGGAAAATAAGATCTTTTACCTGTACCAACACGTTTTCTAGTACTCCCTCGGGGTAGATGACTAATCGATCGGCTAATTGAACTGTCACTCGCATTTCTGTCAATGATTCAGTCGAAATTTTGCTGTAGACGCTTAACAGCATGACGTTGTTAGATGCGCCTAAATCGCACATCGCTCTTTTTATCCCAACATTCCCAATTTTACAGGGAATCGCAAACATACCTTGGTCCTCGTACTTTGGCGGCAACGACTTTTGAAAGATGGCCGAAATATTTTCACCAAGGTTAACTTTTTCATTTCCGGATAGTCGCCTTCGGTTTGTGCATAAGTCCTTCAGAAACCTTGCGTATTTGGGGACTTTCCGAATAACATCAAGAAGTGGAATATTAATTTCCACCTTCTTGAATATATCCAAAATTTCCTCTCTTCCTCCTTTTTATCTTGTTTCGCCAATCTACCTGGAAAAGGAGGAACATGTTCGTAAGTAGAAACAAAAATTTTAGATTTGGCATTACCTGCGGTCGGAGGAGACTTGTCGTTCTGGTCTTCTGAAGAGTTTCCCGGTTCGTCGGATTTTCGCTCATCTTGCTTGGGCGGTTTAGGCGTTATCATTGTTCCACTACGCAAAGTTATCGCACAAACGTTTTCCCTTGGGTTGGTTTCGGTTTGGGATGGTAACTTTCCCTGAGATTCTAGACGGCGAACGGCTTGAGCTAGTTGGCTTATTTGTTTGTCGATTTGCTGGAGATGGGATTGTGTTTGGGTTTGGAATTTTTCATGTGAAACTGCCAATCTCTCAACAATAGACTCAAGTAAGGATTTTTGGGGTGCTTGGTTTTTGTAGGGAGGTTGTTTCCTAGGTTGGTAATTCGGGTTCTGATTACCGTAGCTCAAGTTTGGGTGATCTTTCCAACCGGGATTGAACGTATTGCTCTGTGGGTTATATGGTCTTTGGGGAGGTCCGAGAAAGTTGTGTACGGCGTTAACTTGGGCACAAGATGTATCCCGCAGCAATAGGCATAAGTCGATTGCGTGATCTGGCATAGTGCATATTCCGCTTACCTTAGCAGCTCCTAACTCCCCTGAAACAAGAGAATACACAATATTAGTTAAATTTTCTATTTTATTCTCTAATGAAATTGTGCTTATTGTGTGAACCCGTCGGCTGGGTTCACTCGTAGAACTAAATTGCTGCGAATTAGCCGCCATCGTATATATCAAGGTTCGAGCATTTTTAGGAGTTAGGTTAACGAGCGCGCCACCGTTTGCTGTATCTACCATCTTTTTGTCCATTGGCAACATTTCTTCGTATAAGTATTGAAGAAGTGTTTGCTCGAATAAGCCATGTTGCGGACAACTTGCACACAACTTTTTGAATCTCTCCCAATATTCGTATAGGGACTCATCGTGCATTTGTTGAATTCCGAGAATGTTTCGCCTAAGTTATATTGCTTTCGCCGCAGGGAAATATCTGTCAAGAAAAACACGAGAGAGATCAGACCACATATTAATCGAATTTGGAGGTAAATAGAATAACCACTCCTTAGCCATAACGGCTAAGGAAAAAGGAAAAGCCCTTAGTTTTATTTGGTCCTCCAAGACCCCTTACAGTTTCATGCTGCTGCACACCATATGGAATTCAGCAAGGTGCTTATGTGGGCTTTCAGTAGGGAGGCCATTAAAAGTAGGGAGTAGGTGGGTTAATCCCGTTTTGAGCTGGAAGGGAGTATCGCCTTGAGGAAAATCGATGCAGAGTGGTTGTTGCACAGTAGGGGCTGCGTTCAGCTCTCGAATTGTTTGTTCTGCCATCGGTTCTGGTTCTAGTGTAGGTTCCTCGACTGGTGTAGTTTCAGAAGTGGATTCCTGATCGGATTGTTGGGTGCTTTGTTCTCGTTGTTGTTTCTTTCGCCGAAGCATTTCGTCGTGAGTTCTACGAGCGCTTGCTTCGATTTTCGGGTTGTATGGAGCTAAAGAACCAAGGTTTTTTCTGGTCATAAAAAAAAATCAGTCAAAAGTGCCGAAAGTAAACCTCCCCGGTAACGGCGCCAATTTTGCGAGCGTCGTTATACCCGTCAAAATAAAAAAATAAACCTCTTTCAACAAATAATAAAATAAAGAAATTAAGTAGTTATAGGGAAAGAGGGTCGATCCACAGGGAGATTAGTCGGAATTCTTGACTGAATGATACTTTGATCAATGCTTTCAGGAATATCTGTTAAAACAAGAAAAGTAAAAAAATGGGGTGATCGGATATTGAGTGAAAATGAAATAGAAGAAATTAAATGCAAAAGTAAAGAAAATAACAAGAAAATCCAAATATGTAAAATAGCCTCGAGCTAGCCTTGTCAATTCTTTCGATCATTGAAATGGATTTTTACTCCGGGGATCATGTCGGTTACTGTCTGTGAGGCCCAACCCGTCGCAACTTGCTTCTCTATCGAGTAACCAATCCTCCCAAGTCTATCTTTGAATGTTGGTTCTTAAACAAATTAACCACGTCTATCGCCGTTAAAATATTTAGTTTTGAAAACAGGAAAAGCCCGACTCAGAAATTGTCTTAAAAAGAATTGCTTCTGATTTTATCTTTCCTTAGCGGACCGCCGCTAAGAGTGTTCACAGGAATTAGAAATTGCCACAGGCCGATCCTTCCTCCCAACTATGTTTTTAAACGATTCCAGACCAACGAGCTCTTTTTTATTTGAAAAACGATTAAAAACTTTAGTAAGGCCGATTGCCAAACTATCTAAACATAAAGATAAAAATGTATTCCCAAAGAAAATTAGGCAATGTTCAATTCTCACGATTTGAATTGATTTGGCTAGTTCTTGGCTCAAGAGATTTAGCTAAGCATGATATTAGTTATCATACTTAATTCGATTTTATAAAAATAATTAAAGAACATAAAAGAACAAAAGTAAAGAAAAGAGAACTTTGATTAAAGACTAGAAATAACAAGTGTTTCAAGCTAAAAGATAAGGACTAAATTTGATGCCTAAGCCTTTACCAAGGAGTGGTATTTATAGGCTTAAATTTACAAAGATAAATGATAAGGTAATTCAAAATAAAGGAAAGATAAACAATTCAAATGTTTTTGAAATTTAAATACAGAAAATCTAAACGGATAAGTTGATAAGGTCTTCTAGAACGTTCCAGAATCTTCCAGAAGTCGCCACGCATCTGCAACGTTAGACGCGTCGTGCCCAGTGTCGTGCTCACGATGCTAGTCATGACCAGAATAATAAAAAGACTGCAGAAATGCCCTCTTTTGCTGTTGTTTTCCAGAATTAGACCCCTTGCGCAAAATATAGCAAAATGAAATGGATTAGGTAGGAAGAAATCCTAAAAACTAGAAAAATAGCAATTAAAAAGTGTCACATTTGAGAGCTTATCAGTTATTAATATGTATTATGCGATATTAGTACCGTTTATTTTGGAATTAAAGTTTTGGATCAGGTTACTTGCGTGAGGGACAAGCCTTGAGCTTGACTCCTTATATTCGACCCAGTTCTTCCAGGTCGGGTTTAAAGGGTTACATTTAGTGGTATCAAAGCCAGGTTCAACACTCGGCCTGGGTTATTTAAATCAATTTTAAAACGAAAATAAATTTTTGCATGCATTATCAAATGTTTTCGGGTAAAACGGGAATTTCAGAAAAAGTTATGATCTTTTATAAATAATATTTATATATATTCTGAATAAGGTCTCCAAGTACCGATTCTAATCTTAGCATCCTGCGTTTTGTAGAGATACTATTATGCCACCTCTTAGAAGTTCTAGTGTAGTGGCCGGTCTAGGCCGTGGCCGAGGTCGTACCGCGACTGCAGATAGTGACGTTCCACCTCTTGAGGGTTCGATACAAAATTAGAATGAGGTCCAAGATGCGAATATGGAGGAACAACATGTGGACCAGACTAGAGCTCATCAGACTGGTGGAGAAGATCCACATGTTCAGCCTGCTCAGAGTAGTGGTCATCGTGATTCAGGGGATAGCGAGACAGTGGGCACGAATCCTGTTAGTGTTCAGAGAGAGCTATTGAGATACCTTCGTCAGTCTGAGAGTGTTCGGAGACCCATATCCACAGAGTTTCTTGCTACCGGGATGACTATGTTTGATGGAAAGACGGGTACAGACCCAACAGATGCAAAGTACTGGCTGAAGAAGCTTTAGCGATTATTTGTTGAGATGGATTATCCTATCGATCGGAAACTCAGGGCTGCCGTTTCACTGTTGTAGGGTGAAGCCCAGAATTGGTGGGAGGCTGAGGAGCTTGTTACTCAATCTAGTACGGTTACTTGGGATCATTTTAGACAGGCTTTCCGTGACCGATATGTCAGAGCTGAGTATATCGCTAAGTGCAGAGATGATTTTATGAATCTGAGGCATAATGATATGACTGTTAACGACTATGAGATCGAGTTCATGAGATTGATTCAGTACGTCCCAGGGTTAGTGACCACAGAAAAAGACAAGTGTGATTGGTTTCTAAAGGGATTGCGTCCTACGATAAAGGCCGGTGTTGCTTTACATATGGACCAGGAATACATAGACATTACTCAACAAGCTAGAACAGTTGAGCGTAATGAGGCAGAGTTGAGACAGCTTGAGTTGCATGGATCTGATAGAGGAAAGAGACCAGCGTCAGTGCCAGTTCAACATAGTCAGGAGAATCAGTCTAGGAAGAGGGCCAAAGATGAGTCAAACTATCAGAGTTATTCGAGAGCTAGACCAGTGACTTCTTCTATTTCGACTACTAGTGCTGGTGGTTCAACTGGTACGCGAGGGGTGCAACAGTGTCCTTTTTGTAAGAAGTGGCATCCGGGCGAGTGTAGGAGGCAGACTGGAGCTTGTTTCAGATGTGGTTCATTCGAGCATCATTTCAGAGATTGTCCGGTTCTACCTCCCTCAGCTTTTACTACTACTCAGTCTCAGGCATTAGTACAGACTGGAGCTTGTTAATGATGCGATTGCATAGATGGTTATGATAAATCCTATTGTTTTCATGCATGATGAGTTGTTTTAAATGTTGTTATACTGTTTCCCATGAGTTGATGTTATGATTTCAAGGGTTGTAATCATGTTGAGAAAAGCCATGCATTGTATATGTTTTGAAATGAGATGTTGTGATCATGTTTATGCCTTGAAAAAAGTGGGTAATATTGGAGGTAAATTGTATATTGGCAAGTGATGAGATTATATATATCGGATATGATGATCGATCAATAGAATGTGAGAGCTCTATTATACAAATTTTTTGCGCGTGTGGTATCATTCGATTTCACAATAGGGGTAGTGCTATTGTGATGTGAGTGGTAGGGTAGTGTTATCACCAACGGGCTCTACGGGTAGTAGCATCCTGGTCGAAGTGATTTTTATGCATCGGTAATGCATGTGACTTGATGGGGTTAGTGCCATCAAGGTGTCTGTATATCCGATTTGAGAGTGATAGGGGTAGTGCTATCACTTTGGGCTCTGCGGGTAGTGACCTCCCGGATCACTTTTGGCCAATGTACATGTGTTAATTCGCTGTATGTTTATATTATGTTTTGGTATGGTGTTGGATCATGTGTTAGTAAGTTGAGATTTCTGACATGCATCGGTAATGCATGGTTTGAACGAGTTTGGTAAGTCATGGTTGATATGCATCGGTAATGCATGAATTGTGGTATTGTGGTTTTGACTATTGAGGTTATACCTTGTGTTGTATTTCTAGCTTGTTTTACTAGTTTTGTTGCAAGGAAATGATTTGAGGGAAGGTTTTGTTTTATGAATAAATTATATGGTTTTAAAACTATATTGTTGTTGCTTTGGTTTTGAGCACCGCTCACTAAGCTCTCTAGCTTACGCTCTCTTTCCCCAACAATACAGATCGTTACACCTTTCGGGCAGCAAGAGAGCAAGGAAGGTTTCTAAGAGTCCCAATCTTAGCTCAAATATGGTTTATTCCAATAGTAGTGTAGTAGCAATGGGGCAAGACCTTTATGAGTGTTGGGAGCTTGTGTTGGATTCCCTTTTTGTTAAGACGTATTTGTTATGATCTTTTGAAGTTGTTTGAGGTTTGGTTTCGCTATTTTAAAGCTTAACTTGTGTTTTGAGCTCTTATGCAAATGCAGTTCTTTGTATGTTTCGTTCTTATTTAATCGTTGCGTTGGAATGCTCTTGTTTGATGTTGTTAAGTCCCTTGATCTGTGAAATGCATGTTATGTTGATACTTTGCTGATGGTATGTTGTTGGGTTGGTTTCGGTAAGCTTTGAGAATGCCTAAAACTCATTTTTGACCAAACTGTGCACAAGGGTTCCGAAATGGGCATGAATTATGCCTAGCTGTTTTGAAATGGACAGTGGTGTTTCGAAACACCTGGCAGTTATGTTAGTTGAGGGCATCTCCTAAGTTCTGTTTTCTTGCCTTTTGGTCCCCGGTTGATGTGTTATCGATTGGGTGAGTTTGGATGGTTGTTTGGAGATGTATTTTGACATATTTGTATGAAAACTGATTAAATTCAAAATGGTAACATTAATTTCATGTTAGGTCCCTATTTTATGCTAGAATTGCATTTTGGTCCTTGTATGCTTGTTTGCCGGTTCGAGGTTCGTTTTGTTGTGTTTTCATCCGTTGCGAGTGTTCCTCACCTAGGTTTTAAAAAGAGCGTGTAGAAAAGATAAATTTAAAAGCTTGTTCCTCTTTTAGGGTTGCTAATCGGAGAGAAATCTTCAGGTCTTTCTTTGGTTAGTCTCGTGTGACCACCTCGGGTCGGTCTGGTGGCTAGGTCGGGCTGAGGGGGTTACATCCTTGGAGTAGAAGTCTTCTTCATGACAAAGTAGCTTTTTCATTGAATGCATCCTTTAAATTCTGACTTCTTTGACTTGAAATTGGACTCCTTATGCCGCAAGTAAGCTTAGGCTGCCTTAGACATTTTCTCCTTTGGCGGCTTAGTCTGATGTTTTCCAGCATCAGTAAATTACGTGGATGGGCTCATTGGACTCAGAAAATTATGGTCTTCCAATCGCACTCCAATTCACCAATTCTTCAAGTTGCTGCCTTGGGCGGCAAATATGGTCGCGGCAGCATCTCTCTTTGTGTTGAACTACTTCAATATAGCTTCTTGATCGCTGCCTCAGCATCAGCTCCTCAACTTTCTCCTTCTTCTAACAACTTCTAGCATCTGAAACTAAAACTAAACTAAAATAGTATATTTTCTCACCAAATTAAAGATATTCAACAAAAACAAGGCAAAGCAAAGAATACTGTAAATAATGCATGCATGCACCTAAATATGCCTAAAATGTACTTAAGAACAACAATAATATGAGATGGAATGCATACAAAATATAGGACTTATGAGCACTTTACACACCCCTAAACTCGGACTATTGCTTGTCCTCAAGCAATGCAATCCTAAACATACTTGCACTTGCACTAATCAGAAAGAAGAACATGTTTTAAACTTGATTTAGCATCTCAAGGTCGTGACACCTATCATTAGATTAGTGAAAGGAGAATAGCATGAATTACCTCAGAATTAAACTACAATTCCAGTGCAGTGTGCGCAGAAACTATGTACAGGTTGAATCTGAAGAATATTCTAAGTAAAGAAAGATGTTGTCAAGGTAATATAAGGTTACTGCCGAGGCAGCACAATTAAGCACAGTTTATAATCATGGAAATAAAGGCTTCAACTCATCACAACTACTCTTTAGGTCTAAAATTAAGATAGGAGCAAACTACAAAATCACGAACCCATTGAGTAGAGTCATCCCGTGAAGACTTTCATTCACTAATGCTAATTTGTCTATCACTTCAAAAATTTTCAGATTCATGAACTTTGATAGCAGCGGAGTGTCCTTGCTCATGATTCTTCCTAGAGCCTGTTTCGGGCACGTGTAGGGAAAAACAACATATATATTTTTCTTTCCTGCCGTGGCAGTGCTTTTCTTTCTTTTTTTGTTTCTTGTCTGCCTTGGCAGCTTCCTGCAACCATGTTAGAATTTTACAAATAATTCAAGCAGACAATATTTATCAGAAATTCAATCAAATTCAACAAGTAACAGTAGTGTTTTTAATTTTTGGCAGTTATAGAAAAATTCTAAGTTTACTTCATGCTTTCCCCAAAATTTAGTTCTTTTTACTACGGTGCAAAAAATTTAAAGTCGGCTATCATATCATAGGCACAAGTTCTAACAAATTTTTTTCTTTTGATTAATTTTGAGGCAAGTAAAAATGCAACTAAATGATCTAAATATGCCTAAAAATGATGAGTGTTAATCCCCCCCCAAAAAAAATCGATATGGGCATTGCCCTCAATGCACAAAATAAAATAAAAAATAGAAAAAAATAAAAGACAAGATAAATAATTAAAATAGAAAAAATAAAAAGAAAGAAAAGAAAACAACGCTAGAAGTTGGCTGATGGTTGGGATGATGCTGGAGTTCCTGAGGTTGAGGAGGAGGAGGATGACTGGATGACTAGGCGGCAGCTGGCAGAGGTCCTGGCAGCAGGCTTGGCAGGTGAAGTCTTTGTTGTCCACGGCAGCTAGACTCTCTTGGGCGTCGGGCGAGGAGCTTCACTGTGGTCCAGTTTAGATTATGATTCCTCATTCTTCGGCTTGGCCTAGATTATATGTCGCTTCCTTTTCCTAGTTGGTTTTGCTATGGACGATGTTGGTGGTTCAGCTGTTGCTGCCGTCTACTGCCCAGAATCCTTGGACAGAGAGGTGTATACCACTGTTGCCGCTGTAATGGCTGGAGAGAGTTGTTGCTAATGCCTCTCTAGAGTGTCGGCCACTGTGTGAGAGGAGGAGGTGGCGGAGTAGGACGGGTATCGTGTGGGAGAAGGTATATGGCGGCGGAAGGCGGCGTGGCGGGCAGCAACTTCTGGTGGTGTTTCCTCTCGTGGTTCTGCTGCGGCGGCCAATTCTTCTGGAATTTGGGCAGGGAGGGGCCGTCGTTGAGGAACTTTTATGGCAAATAGGCCACAAAGGCCTCTTGGACTTCCCTCACGTACTTCATGAAGGTCAGCTGCTGCTGCTCTATTCTCTTGTTGCTTGTGATCAATGTGTTGAGCAGCTGGATGACCTCAGGTTGTTGGGCAGCCTCAGTACTGCCTCTTGCTGCTGGGGCAGCTGTTTTGTCAGCTCATGGCTGTGATGGTGTGATCGGCTCTGTCTCTGGCGCCTGCATCATTTGGAGCCTGACTTTTCTTGTCCAGCCCTCCCTTGGTGGTGTCAACACATCTTTGGCGCTGAGCGAACCCGATGTGTTTCCCCGCCAGCCACGAGGTGTTTGGTTCACACAGCCTGTCCTTCATTCTATCGTAATCAGCTGCTGTCAGTGTTTTCCGCCATTCCTCATAGGGGTTGTCATCCATCTCCAGCACATAGAATATGTTGATGGTGGCGCCGTTGAGTTTTATTGCCTCCCCTCTAACAAAGACAAATGGGACTTCTGGGCGGGGTTGGTGGGCGTAAAACTCTCGGACGAAGGTGACATTAGCCACTTCGGGCTACTTTGCAAAGATCTCACACCCTTGGCTAAGAATTTTCTCGAAGAGGGCGGGCTCGAGACCTAAGTCTCCTGTCTGCTGCGAGTAGTGGAACTCTTGCTCCTCCCAAACTACTCGGTTGGCAAATTGCGTTATATGCCTTTTATGGTCTAGCTCAGAGAAGAATCTTTGGAAAGTGGGTTTGGATTGTGATGATGCCATGGTAGTGAGACAGTTGTAATCTGAAAAGTGACTGAAAATAGAAAATATTTGAGAAAGCAAGTAGACGTAGAAGAGGTTAAACAAGGAGATAAAGTGAAGAAAATGAATGAAATAGTGAGGTATATATAGGGGTTGTCGAGAGATGTCGTGGCGGCATTACATTCCCAACGGGCAGATTTTCACGACACATGTTACGGGATTAAATGCCCATTACGCTTTAGCCGTTGGCGACTAGCCGTTTAGCGGTCTTCTAGCCGTTACGCGTTATGTCATTAGGGCTGCCTTCAGCTGTTTCGATGGCATGGTGGGCAGGCTCCTTGTTGAGCCTTCTTCTTGGTCCTGCTTATTTATTCCTAAACTTGAAATAAAAATAATTAACTAAATAAAGAAAACTAAAATAAAAAATAATTAATCCTAAAAAGAAAAATGTGGAAAATAAATTGCAATAAATTAAAATCTAGTCCTAAAACATAAAAATAAAAAGAAATATATTAAAAATAAATTAAGTTATGTTGGGAGTGTATTGAGGTGCATCTCCCAAACATAACCACTTCCCGAGCTTGTTGTGTTTTGCTTTTTGTCCAGGCGGGTCATCTTGCTTCTTGGGGTTTTGTTTCTGCCCTGCTCTCTTCCCTGGCGGCTGCTGCCTTGCTCTTTTTTTGTGTTGACCTTGGAGGCATGTGTGTCTTGGCATACTTCTTTTTCCTTGGCAGATTTCATGGGATGTAAAACATGTATCTTTATATTCTGATTGTCAACCCTCATTATGAGTTCCCCATTCTCCACATCTATTAATGTTCTACTCGTGGCCAAGAACGGTCGCCCAAGAATGATGGGGGCGTTCTCGTCTGCTTCACTGTCCAAGATAAGGAAACCGGTTGGAAAAATAAAGTTGCCTACTCGTAAAATGATGTCTTCAACTTCTCCTTCCGATTGCACAAAGGAATGGTCAGCTAGATGGAGCATGATGGAGGTTGGTTTTTCTTTTCCAATTCCTAGTTTGTTGAAGACAGCCTTGGGCATCATATTATTGCTTGCTCCTAGGTCACATAGAGCTCGCAGGTTATGGTTGTTGCCTATCTTGCATGGAATGATAAAGATGCCTGGATCTGTCCTCTGGGGTGGCACCTTGTTATGTATCATTGCCATGCATTCTTTAGTGACAACTATCGTCTCGAATTCCCCAATTCTCCTTCTCTTGGAAACCATATCTTTCAAATATTTCGCATAATTTGGCATGTTTTGTATGGCTTCCACAAGTGGGATGATGATGTGCACCTGTTTTAGTATATCCAGAAATTTCTTCAATTGGTGCTCTTTCTTTTGCTGTTTAAGCCTTTCGGGGAAGGGAGGCGGTAGACGGATGTCCTAGATGCGTTCTTTGCAGAGAAATCTGATTTGTGGGGGTTCAGGATCATCTGTCTCAAGGCTAACGTCATCTGCCTGGGCCTCAGTTTGTGGTGCTTCCATAGTAGGTTGTCCGTGTGCTGCTGCGGCGTGCGGTTCTGATTGCTTTTCCTGTGGCTTCTCAACTCTGGGATCATCTAATTGTTTCCCACTTCTTATCATTATTGCTTTACACTGCTCATAAGTGGGTTTTGCTGTGACCTCTGTGTTACTAGATGATGCACCCATTGTCATGTTGCTTATGATCTCAGTGAACTGCCTGAACTGGGTCTCTATGTTCTTTATTGCTACCTTCTGGTTGTTCCTCCGCATCTCATTCCTGTCCATAAAAGATTCAGTTTTGTCAATAAATTTATTGGTACGAACAATAAAATCACTAGTGCGAGACATAATAGTATGTAAAGTAGATTCGAGTGAATTATTGTTCGTATTCTGTTGTTGTTAAGGCTGCTGCCTGGACAGGTTCTGCTGATATCCTCTTGGCTGCTGGGTTTGATTTACAGTCGTGTTAGGGTTACTCCAGGAGAAATTCGGATGCTTTTTCCAGCATAGGTTGTATGTATTGGTGTTGGGTCTGCTGTTCCTCTCATAAGTTCCCATGAAATTGGCGGATTCGCTGCATTCAGATAGTGATGATTGCCCCCACACTCATCACAAAAGGGCTCCACAGCCTTAGCCTCATATGTTTTCCCTATGGACTTGGCCATATTCATTACCAACTGTGTCAGTTTATCTAGGCGGGCATTGAAAGATTCGGTGGCTTTTACTTCATTCACAACAGCTGGCCGCCTTATGCCGTTGTAGAGCGTTTGCGTGTTCTCTATTTATGAGTGCAAGTGCACACTCCTGTCAAGTTATAGTATATGAGATATCGTCTCCCACAAGGATTGGAACAGTTTCTATGAGTGTTTTCCTGTACAAGGAAATAGTAAATTGCACAATTAAATTTCTGAATATAGAAGAAAATAAAGATAAAAACACAAGTAATTGAAGAGAGAGAGATTAGATTGATAGATAGGGCTAGGTAGTTATAGCTCAGTAGTGTGTAGGCGTTGTAAAGATTAAGTGTGTTTTGCGCTGCCACGATTTGTTGCCTTGGCGAATTTAGGCGGCGGCAACTTTCGATGCCACGGCGGAACTCTGCTCTTGCAACTTTCGATGTCTCGTTAGGTGAGATGGAGCGAAGTCCCGACGGCAAGTCTGGCAGATACTCCAAGTTCGGCGAAGCAATTTTGAAGTGATCCTACCTATGTCTAGGCTAGGATTCTGTCACTACGTGATGTAGGCAATACCTAGCAATCTCAGCGTAAACCTAACACAGGTGTTGCGTGTAAAATAGTCTATCGCAATTGTAGTGCAAGTGTACACGACGCAAGTAGTAAAGTGATACGAAGTATCGGATATCGTCTCCATAGGGATTGGGCTAATGACTTCACCTTGTTTACTGCACGAAAGTAAAGGAAATAATTAAGAGTTGTCACGAGAATAATAAGGTAAAAACGTAAAATAAAGGATTGAGAAATCAAGATAGAGAGAATGGGCTGGTATTGAATTGCTCGGTAGTGCAGGTATTGAATTGCTTAGGATCTCCAGTTCTGTCGTCGCTCCCGTCGCCGACAGCACCTGTCGCGGCGTCTGTCCGTTGGCAGTCGCGGCAGCAGACACACCAACTCCGTACTTCAAGCTTGGCAAGAATCCCAGATCTGCCTTGCCCTATCCCTAGGCACAAGTCTGTCGATGATCACGTCTTTGATGATACCTCCCGGCGTGAATCGAAGGATGAACACCGATGTGTATGAATTCTTCCTTAGCCACTTAACCTCGCCCTATCCCTAGGCACGAGATGGTTCAACTATAAACTAGAGAACGCGCTCTTATCTCTTTCGTATACTTAACTCTCCCGATGCTAAGTAAATGGATAACCTCACAATGCTCTCCCGATGCTCTTGCAAGATATTAAAACCAAGATAAAAGAACTTGAAGTTTATTTTATTGAACTTAAAAAATCCTAAAACAAAGCAACCCTTGCAACTACTTTACAAAACAACCCGTAACCCTAGGGGGAAATTAGAACATATCGGTGACAGGTAAACGACAGGGGGGTTTTGATTATCGGTTATGGGGTAGAATGAGGGATGATCTCTAGGTTAAAACCTATGCCCTTATATAAGCTTTGGGCTCAAGTTATCTAAGGTAACAAGGATTACAACTTTAATTAAAAGTAAGATTCTAATAAGGACTTAATCTCTAAGTATCCTACTTTGCAGCCGCCATCCTTGTTTCTAGGAATTTCCTCTCCTTGAGCTTTGGCTTGACATATCTTTTGATCCGGGGCTTGGAAAAATGTTTGGCTTTCACACGACAGACGAGCAGATTTTTCTCTTTCTACCGAGGTCCACTTGACTTTTCCTCTTCATAAATCTGTTGTCACCATGCTGTCACGACAGGTGAGTCTTCCTTGGCTGCTTGTCCAATTCCGCTCTCCTGCTTCTCTGCCCTGCGCCTGCCTTCATCTTCTACTGTGACAGATACCTGCAAAAATAGCCATCTTTTAGTAGAATCCGTGCCTTTTGTATAATTGTGATGTTTTATTAAAAACTAACCTAAATGCAATGCAATGATGCTTGAATGCAGCAGAAATATGGGTTAAAAAAGGTGTAAATAATAGAACTTTTACACACTCAACACACCCCCAAACTCAAGTTTTTGCTTGTCCTCAAGCAATGAAGAAAGAAAAATGAATATTTTTTTTGTGTTGGCCTTCAAACAGTGAACTTTCCCTTACCCGTCGCTCATTCTCTATGGCGGCAGCAACCTGTCGGAAAGGTTTGGATCTGTCCGGAATCTCCTTATAGATCTCGTGCAGTGTGTGCATGCTTGTGAACAGTTATATGCCAAGACTCTCTTAGTTTCACTAGAATAATTGACTTTAGCTTGTTTAGAGTTTTTCCTACGAGACTGTTTTCTTTCTTTTTCTTACTAGAGCCAGAATTGGGCACCTCTAGTTATTTCCTTTTTTCAAACTTCTTCTCTTTTACTAGAGCCAGTATTTCAGGAACCTCTAGTTAACTGTCTAGAGCCGGTGATAGGCACCTCTAGAAGTTTTTCTCTGGTTATCTGCCTAGAGCCAGTGGTGGGCACCTCTAGGTTTCCTGAGATTCTAGTCTCTGTTCTACTCTAAGAGCTAAGTTTTCCTATTCTAGTTTGGCTAAAAGAAATCTAAGCAGTATAACAGTCACAAAAGTGTTTAAGTTTTCAGAACTATAGAAAGGCTCTAAACTTTTCCTTAACCTGTCCTAAGGATGCTGCCACGACAGAGCCGTCATGACAGGTAAGTTAACTTCATAGTTTTAAGCCAACAGTTTTAATTTTCTGATTTTTTTTATTAAAAAAAACTTAAATAAAAAGACACAACAATAATTAAAAGATGTGCTAAAGACTCCATTAATGATGGAGGGTTGCCACCCCCAAACTCAAGGGTTGCATTGCCCTCAATGCAAAATGACATGAAAAAAAAATAAAAAAGGTACATCACAAAATATAAAGGCAGGCAGCAATAAGAGACAATAAAGACTTAAATTTTCACGTGCTGCTCTCACTGCTGCTGCTGACGCGGATCTGATGGCGGCGCCTGCGCTGAGGAGGGGGCTGGACAGGTTCAACAGCAGGTTTCTCAACAGGTTCCTCGGCCTGTTGAAGGGCAGGTTGCTCCACTAGTCTGACATCGGAACTGCTGCTGCTGTCCCAGCTGTCACTCGTGATGGCTTTGGACAGCCTTCTTTTGTCGGCCACATGCTTAATTCGTTTCACTCTTGTGAAGGCGCTGTCCAAATTCCTCCGGACAATAGGGCTGTCATCAGTGGCAGCTCGCTTTGTTCCTCGAGGGGAAGTGTCTGCCGAGGGGCTGCCAGCTGCCGTCGGGGATGGTGTGGAGGAGGCAGATTCTCCATGGGGAGAGACAGGTGATGTGGGAGTGGGGGAGGGGATATTGAAATAATGGGCGGGGAAGGTGGGGAAAATGACATCCGTAAAATTCAAAGTATTGGTAATGAAATTTACCGTAGCATTGGAGAAGTCACGGATGAACGTCATTAAACCCATCTGACGCTCCTCTACCCTCAAGATGGCAGCAAGGATCTGGGCGTTCTGATCTGTCGGAGCGGTGTTGGTGGCAGCTTCTGGGGCAGGTTCGGTGGCCGGTTCATCATCAGACTCAGCAGGAGGGGCGTTTGGGTCGAAGGCGTTGATGGGAGTTGCAGCTACGACCTCCATGAGGCTGGAGATGTTGCTGTCTGTCCAGCCGCTGACCTTCTTGATTTTGTCGGATGGCTCCTCTGGTACGGCAGCACAGCGGCAGAGGGCGGTGATGGTTGATGGTAGGCATAGTCGTGAGTCCGAGCGGAAAGCACAATCGAGGATGCTGTCCCTCATGTACCTGTCCACATTAATGGGCCTGTCATGCATGATAGAGTGGATGAGGGCCAACCGCTGCCTGTTGACTGTCGTATGGTGAGATGAGGGCAGGATACGCTTTTTGATAAACGCGTTCCATAGTTTTGCCTCAGGGAGTAGCTGCCCCCTGTTGACAGAGTGGGGGTTCTTCTTACTGGTGCTCCATGTCGTTCCCGCTTCTGTCAACGCCCTCATGACGGCATCATGTCCGGCAGCGTCGAGGGTGTCCCAAAATTGTTGATGCGCATCATCATTGGGGCCAAGGAAGAGGCCGAATACATGGTTGATGCTGCTGGCGGTGAAAGGAACTGTCACTCCTCGGACGGTGACAGATGTCGCCGTCTTGCTGTCGATCGCCGCATAAAACTCCCTGACCAGAGTGTCATTAAGCTCTGCCGGCTGTTCGGCAAAATCCTCCCACAGTTGTGCTGTTATGGCCTTCATTATGAACGGCCGGAGTCCCATATGGGGGGCATCTCTATTATAGATGAAGCTCCGCTCCTCCCATAGTTCCTTGTTAGCAAACGGGGATGCTGCTGCTGAAGAAGAAGCGGCAGCAGTGTTCTGACGGGTTTGGCGTGAAGACATTGTGGTTGCAAGGGCTGAAAAATAGAGAAAATAGATAAAACTAGAGGAGAATAGCAAGAGAGAAAATCTGAAGTGATGAAAAATGAAAGGGAGAAGGGGTTTTTATAGCTGTTGGGGAGCTGCCCATTTAATGCCGCAATGGCAGGCGAGAATAACGGGGCGGCAGATTGAACATAGCGTGTCTGACGCGTCTGACACGTATTAATGCGTCTGCTGTGCGTCTGCCGCACGCTTCTGCGTCTGCCGTGTCAGTCTGTTGACAGCCTGTCTTATCCGTCTGCGGCGGTAGCTGAAACGGCAGGCTTCAATAAATGGGCTTTAGTAGGCCTGATGGATGGGCGGTGGGCTTGGGCCACTTCTTCTTTTCTTCTTGACTCCTTTATTTCCTAAAAACTGAAATTATAAAACAAAACATTATTTGAATAAAATAAACCTAATTTCCTAATAATAATAAAATAAATAAAAATAAAAATTAGGTTAAATTAGCGATGCCTTGTGGGGCATCATCTAAAGTAACCACTTCCTGTAGTCTTGGGGCTTCAGTCCCCTGATAGTGCTTGAGGCGTTGTCCATTGACTTTGAATTGGTGCCCATCTTTTAATGATTGAATTGTAATGGCACCATGGGGAAAAACTTGAACCACTTGGAAAGGGCCAGACCATCTAGATTTTAGCTTCCCTGGAAAGAGTTTCAACCTAGAATTAAACAACAACACAAGCTGCCCTGGGCAGAACTGTCGTGGCAGCAACTTCTTGTCATGCCACTTCTTAGTCTTTTCCTTGTAAATCCTTGCATTATCGTAGGCCATTGTCCGTAATTCTTCGATTTCGTTCAGATCCAATAACCTTTTCTGGCCGGCCTTATCCAAGTCCATGTTCACTGCCTTAATTGCCCAATATGCCTTGTGCTCGATCTCGACAGGCAAGTGACAGGTTTTCTCGTAAATCAGTCGGAATGGAGACATGCCCAATGGAGTCTTGAAAGCTGTTCTGTATGCCCATAATGCATCATTCAGAAGTAAAGACCAGTCTTTCCTAGTTGGTTTAACCATCTTTTCAAGGATGTTCTTCACTTCCCTATTGGATATCTCAGCCTGTCCATTGGTCTGTGGGTGGTATGCTGTCGCGATCTTGTGCTTGACACCATATTTTCTCAAAGCGGCAGCAATTACCCTGTTGTCAAAATGTCTCCCTTCATCACTGATAATCGCCCTAGGGATGCCAAATCTAGAAAAGATGTTTTTGTGCAAAAACTTTTGGACCGTTTTGGCATCATTCTTTTGAGTTGCGATTGCTTCTACCCACTTGGAGACATAATCCACTGCTAGGAGGATGTAAAGATTTCCACACGAAGATGGAAAAGGTCCCATAAAATCAATCCCCCAAACATCAAAGATCTCTACTTCTAAAATATTCTGCAGTGGCATCTCGTTTCTCCTTGAGATGTTACCTGTCCTCTGGCACCTGTCACAGTTTCTGTAAAATTCCTGTGCATCTTTATATAGTGTTGGCCAGTAGAACCCTGACTGCAGCACCTTGGCAGCCGTTTTATTGCCTCCTAAGTGACCTCCATATTGTGAAGCATGACAGTGATGGAGAATGTCTTCTTGTTCTTCTTGTGGTACACACCTTCTTATAACCTGGTCTGCACACATTTTGAAAAGAAGAGGTTCGTCCCAATAATAATGTTTAACATCATTTTGGAACCTCTTCCTTGCTTGATAATTAAGATCAGAAGGTAATATTCCGCTAACTATAAAATTAACGAAATCAGCATACCAGGGAAGGTTAGAAGACTTACCTGCCGCCGTGGCTGTCGCGACAGCTATTGCGGCAGCAAAGAGCTGCTCATCTGGGAAGGTCTCAAGTATGTGTGTCTCATCTAAAGGTAGACTCTGTCCCGTGTCCAACCTCGACAAGTGGTCTGCCACTTGATTTTCTGTCCCCTTTTTGTCTTTGATCTCAAGGTCGAATTCTTGTAGTAGTAAGATCCATCGTATCAACCTAGGCTTTGCATCCTTCTTTGCAAACAAATACTTGAGGGCAGAGTGGTCGGTGTGTATTATTACCTTCGTTCCAAGTATGTAAGAACAAAACTTGTCGATGGAGAACACCACAGCTAACAGCTCCTTTTCTGTGGTGGTATAGTTCACTTGGGCTTCATTTAATGTTTTGCTGGCATAGTATATGACGTGAAACAGCCTGTCCTTGCGCTGCCCAAGTGCTGCCCCGACAGCATAGTCACTAGCATCACACATGATCTCGAATGGTTGTGTCCAGTCTGGTGGCTGTACTATAGGGGCTGTCACTAACTTTTCCTTCAGAACCTTGAATGCTTCAGTACATTCCTCATTAAAGTCAAAGGGTCGGTTCTGCTCTAGGAGATGGCATAGGGGCTTGGTGATTTTTGAGAAATTTGCAATGAATCTTCTATAAAAACCAGCATACCCTAAAAAACTCCTAATGCCCTTGACAGTTGTTGGCGGCGGCAGCTTCTCAATGACCTCTATTTTTGCCCTGTCGACTTCTATCCCACGGCAGCTAATCTTATGGCCTAAAACTATCCCTTCATCTACCATAAAATGACATTTTCCCAATTAAGAACAAGATTAGCTTTTTCACATCTTTCAAGTACCTTTTGGAGGTTGCCGAGGCAGCTCTCAAAATCATCTCCAAAGACGGAAAAATCATCCATGAAGATCTCAAGGAAGTCTTCTACCATGTCGGAGAATATTGCCATCATGCACCTTTGGAAGGTGGCAGGTGCGTTACAGAGGCCGAATGGCATCCTCCTAAATGCGTATGTTCCGTAGGGGCATGCGAAAGTCGTTTTCTCTTGATCCTCCGGTGCAATAGCAATTTGGTTATAACCTGAATAACCATCAAGGAAACAATAATAAGATTTACCCGCTAATCTATCAAGCATTTGATCAATAAAGGGTAAAGGAAAGTGGTCCTTTCGGGTAGCTTTGTTAAGCTTCCGATAGTCCATACAAACCCTCCAACCGGTCACAGTCCTGGTTGGGATTAGCTTATTGTTTTCGTTGGTTATCACTGTCATTCCTCCTTTCTTTGGAACACATTGCACCGGGCTCACCCATTTGCTGTCGGAGATGGCGTAAATAATACCAGCGTCTAACCATTTAATTATCTCTTTACGCACTACCTCCTTCATCGCAAGGTTTAACCGCCTCTGGGCATCAATAGTCGGCTTATGGTCTTCCTCTAGGAGGATTTTGTGCATACAGATTGCCGGACTAATGCCCTGAATGTCTGCTATCGTCCATCCAATTGCCTTTTTGTGCTGTCTTAACATGTCGACCAGCTGTCGTTCCTGTTCCTGCGGCAGCTTAGCAGAGATGATTACGGGCAGTGTGTTATCACAACCAAGATAAGCATATTTAAGCTGCCCTGGCAGGGGCTTAAGTTCTAAGACAGGTGGTTCAACAGTAGATGGCTTTTGGATTAAATGGTTACTCGAAGTGTAATTCAAGGGTTCGAATAACTTACCTGGACGATGGTCTAACCAGTCGACCTCCTCTTGACCTGCAGTGTCAGATGTATCAGATGCAGAGGAGTCACTGTCGTCGGAGCTGTCATCGTTGCTGTCGTGACAGGCCTTTAAGTGACTGTCGCAACAGTGACCAAATTTTATATCTCGGCAGCCCGACCTGATGCAGGGGTAATCAAAAGTCACCTCAATGATGGCTTTGCATTCCTCGTCCATATCGGCATGTTTCATTGCTTGGAGAACATTCAACTTAATCTCTTGATCGTTCACGCGCATGGTGAGTTCTCCTTTCTCCACATCAATCAATGATCTCCCCGTGGCTAAGAAGGGTCGCCCAAGGATGACTGGTGCGTTCTCATCTGCCTCACAATCTAAAATAAGAAAGTCAGCAGGAAAAATAAGCTTATCCACTCTTACCAAAATATCTTCAATTTTTCCCTCGGGGTGAACGTAAGAGCGGTCGGCTAGCTGTAGGGCAACTGTCGTGGGCCGCGCCTTGCCAATACCTAGTTTCTGAAAAACAGATTTGGGCATTAGATTAACACTAGCACCTAGATCACAAAGTGCCTTACCCACAAATCTGTCGCCGATTACGCAAGGTATGAGGAAGCTTCCCGGATCCTTCTTTTTCTGGGGTGGCTGCCTATGAAGAATACTCATGCAACCTTCTTGCATCCTCACCATTTCAAATTCCCCAAGTTTAGATTTTTTCGACATGACATCCTTGAGAAATTTAGCATAACCTGGCATTTCCCTAACAGCATCTAACAACGGGATATTAATATGAACCTGTTTAAAAATATCATAAATCTTTTTAAGTTGAGATTCATGCTTAGCTTGATGTATCCGTTGAGGAAAAGGTGGTGGAGGACGATAATCAGCAATGCGTCCTTCCCACTGCATGCGAATCTGAGGTCGATAATCTTCTTTTTTCTCCTCTGTCGCTTCTGCTGTCGTGACAGGCTCATCGGCAGCAGTCTGTTTATTACCTGTCGGGGCAGCTTCCTCGGCAGGTTTATTCAAGGCAGGTTCCTTTTCTGTTTCAGCTTCTTTTTCCGGACCTGGTAACTTTTTCCCACTCCTAGTAGTAATTGCCTTGCATTGCTCATGTGGGGGTGGTCTAGCATTTTCAGTGTTGCTAGGAAAACCTCCATTCTGCCTTGGCTTAATATGCTGTGACACCTGACCCATTTGTGTCTCTAAAGACTTCAAGGTAGCCTCATGATTTGTCATTCTCATCTTGGTTTCGTCTATAAAATTTTCCGTCTTCTTGACAAACTGATTAATATTATCCATATATGTACCAGTCTGAGACATAAAAGTGGCCAGAGTCTGTTCCAATACACTACTTGTGGCAGGTGGTGGCTGCTGTTGCTGCTGCGGTGGCAGGTTCTGTGGCAGGTTCTGCGGCTGCTGTTGCTGTCGCGTCAACAGTCTAGGACCCCCTTGGTTCTGATTATATGCTTGCGGATTCAAGGCATTATTAGGGTTACTCCAGGAAAATTTGGGATCCTTCCTCCAATTAGGGTTGTAGTTGTTGGAATTGTAGTTTGGCTTGTAATTTCCAACATATTTTCCCTCTTCTATATTTTTAGGGCACTCATCCCTACTATGATTTCCCTCGCAAGTAGTACAAACTTCCTCGACAGCAAATCCTCGTAAGTCCTCTTCATTCAGTAAGTGTTTCATGGCTTTAGTAAGGAATGCTACCTGTGATTTCATAGTGCTGTCGGCCTCATAGTCCTTGACAGCAAGTACCCGTTTACCCCCTCTTCTTGCTGTCGGAAACTGCTCCTCATTCTTAGCTAGATTTTTCAGAACTTGTAATGCCTCGTCCGGATCTTTATCCAATAACAGTCCATTTGCTGCAGAATCAATGCGAATGCGAGTTTGTAAGTTAGCAGCATTATAGAATTTAGTTACCTGATTCCAGACGGGAAATCCATGCATTGGGCAGTTCCGAAGAAGAGTTGTAAATCTGTCCCATGCCTCGTGCATCGGCTCGTCATCTTCCTGTTGAAAAGTAGCAATTTCATTACGTAATCGCTCAGATAAATGCGAAGGATTAAAACGAGATAAAAATTCACGAGTTAGATCTGCCCAAGTCATAATGGAACCCGGTGTAAGTTTATTCCACCAAGTTTTAGCTCTGTCCCTCAAGGAATGGGGAAATAACCGAAGCCTTAGTATCTCCGGACTAAATCCTGGCAGTCTAAACGAACCACAGATCTCCTGGAACGTTTTGAGATGCTCCCTAGCATCTTCTGTTGCAGAACCACCAAACTGCCCGGCATTGTTGATCATACTAAACATGACAGGTTTAAGTTCAAAGTTGTCAACATCAATATCCGGTAGCGTGGTCTCCAGCTCTACATGATCATTCAGCATGTAGTCACGACATGACCGTCGTCCACCTGCTGCGGGCGGATCGGCGACAGGTGGGTTATTATTGCCAAGGGGTGGTATGAAACCACCAGCAGGTTGGTTATGGCCCATCTTCTCTAGCTGTTCTTCGAGATATTCGTTTCTGTCTAAAAGTCGGCGAAGTTGTTTCTTGAGATTAAAGGAACGTTCGATCTCCGGATCTAATTTATACTCAGGATCTTCACCTCTTTTGGATCTGCGCATAAACAAGAAAACCTCGTGAAAAGCAAGAGTTGGAAACTCAAAAGAAAAATTAAAGAAAAATAAAAACGAAAATAAAAATAAAAATGAAAAGTGCAATAAAAGAAAGATGTAGTTATGTTGCCAATCCCCGGCAACGGCGCCAAAAACTTGTTGCGTGTAAAATAGTCTATCGCAATTGTAGTGCAAGTGTACACGACGCAAGTAGTAAAGTGATACGAAGTATCGGATATCGTCTCCACAGGGATTGGGCTAATGACTTCACCTTGTTTACTGCACGAAAGTAAAGGAAATAATTAAGAGTTGTCACGAGAATAATAAGGTAAAAACGTAAAATAAAGGATTGAGAAATCAAGATAGAGAGAATGGGCTGGTATTGAATTGCTCGGTAGTGCAGGTATTGAATTGCTTAGGATCTCCAGTTCTGTCGTCGCTCCCGTCGCCGACAGCACCTGTCGCGGCGTCTGTCCGTTGGCAGTCGCGGCAGCAGACACACCAACTCCGTACTTCAAGCTTGGCAAGAATCCCAGATCTGCCTTGCCCTATCCCTAGGCACAAGTCTGTCGATGATCACGTCTTTGATGATACCTCCCGGCGTGAATCGAAGGATGAACACCGATGTGTATGAATTCTTCCTTAGCCACTTAACCTCGCCTTATCCCTAGGCACGAGATGGTTCAACTATAAACTAGAGAACGCGCTCTTATCTCTTTCGTATACTTAACTCTCCCGATGCTAAGTAAATGGATAACCTCACAATGCTCTCCCGATGCTCTTGCAAGATATTAAAACCAAGATAAAAGAACTTGAAGTTTATTTTATTGAACTTAAAAAATCCTAAAACAAAGCAACCCTTGCAACTACTTTACAAAACAACCCGTAACCCTAGGGGGAAATTAGAACATATCGGTGACAGGTAAACGACAGGGGGTTTTTGATTATCGGTTATGGGGTAGAATGAGGGATGATCTCTAGGTTAAAACCTATGCCCTTATATAAGCTTTGGGCTCAAGTTATCTAAGGTAACAAGGATTACAACTTTAATTAAAAGTAAGATTCTAATAAGGACTTAATCTCTAAGTATCCTACTTTGCAGCCGCCATCCTTGTTTCTAGGAATTTCCTCTCCTTGAGCTTTGGCTTGACATATCTTTTGATCCGGGGCTTGGAAAAATGTTTGGCTTTCACACGACAGACGAGCAGATTTTTCTCTTTCTATCGAGGTCCACTTGACTTTTCCTCTTCATAAATCTGCTGTCACCATGCTGTCACGACAGGTCCATGACAGGTGAGTCTTCCTTGGCTGCTTGTCCAGTTCCGCTCTCCTGCTTCTCTGTCCTGCGCCTGCCTTCATCTTCTACTGTGACAGATACCTGCAAAAATAGCCATCTTTTAGTAGAATCCGTGCCTTTTGTATAATTGTGATGTTTTATTAAAAACTAACCTAAATGCAATGCAATGATGCTTGAATGCAGCAGAAATATGGGTTAAAAAAGGTGTAAATAATAGAACTTTTACACACTCAACAACAGGCAGTCAATGTTTGGTTGCTCCTTTTAGCCGCTGAAATTCTAACTTATGTCTAAGCCGAATTAGTCAACACCTCATCATGATAAGACTGTGCTTAATTCTTTCGTGAGTTTGACACTCTCGTGCCCGACAAATGGATTTCCTCAACTAGACTTTTGGAACTAATTGAAGAAGTGAAGCACATGAATTAAGCAAACTTAGAGTATTTCATTGCAAAATCAACTTAAACTATTACAACCGTTTCTCACAAGTACTTTATAAACAAAAACCTTAAACCCTAAGAGAGAATTAGAACGTGATCTCTGCTATATGCTATGCATTTATACCCTTACAAGTATGGGCATATATAGGGGTTGGCCTAAGTTGAGTCCTCCTTGGAGTAGAAGTCCTTAAAGTAACTTTACATTAAATGTTGACTCCTTTTTTACTTGAATGTGGACTCTTTGGACGTTGCCTTCTCCAGCAAGTAAATATAAGTCCTCATACTTATCAATCTTTAATCAGCTCTTCAGACCGCTACAGGCTTCAGAAAATAGCAAGACTAGGCTCATTAGACTCAGGGAATTGTCCTCTTTCAATCGCAACCCATCTTGACTAAGTCGGTTTAACTTCTGCTTGGGCGGCAGTCGGCGACAATGCTGCGACGGTGGCGTCCTTGGCGGCAACTGGAACTGCTTCAGTACATCTCCTTTTGCTCCCTGCTTTCCTTTCCTCTCCTCCTCTACATAGCTACAACACTTGAAAATGAAAACTACACTAAAACAATATCTTTTCTTAACCAAAGATAGAATATCCAATAAAAGCATGGTAAAAGAGCAAATATTGTTATTATGCATGTAATGCACCTAAATATGCCTTAATGAGCTTAAGAACAACAATAATAAGGGCAGGAATGTGTACAAAATATATAACTTATGGACACTCTACACACCCCCAAATTCGAACTATTGCTTGTCCTCAAGCAATGCAACCTAACTAGTAAACATGCCCCTTGCACAAATATTAACAGAAACTTAGTCATTAACTTGATTTCTTACCTCAAGGCCGTGTCACCTATTTTATGTTAGTGATAGGGAATGACATGAAATAACTTAGGATTTAATTTTCTTAGTGCCAGTGCAGTGTGTGCAGGTCTGTGTCCATGCTAAACATGATAAGTATACTAAGTAAACAAATACTGTTAAAAATAATTAAATACGAAAAAGGATATGAGTTGTTGCCAGTGCAGCACAATTAAGCACTTCTTTCCTTTTTTTCTCTGATCATGGCCTTAAGGGCTTCAGCTCATCACAACTATTCTCCGGGTCTGAAGCTAAGATAGGAGCATACTACGAAACTATGAACCCTTTGAATAGAGTTATCCCGCAAAGACTTTCATTCACTCTTGCTAATATGTCTGTCACTTCAAATAAATTTAGATACTTGGACTTTAATAGCAGTGGAGTGTCCTTGCTCATGATCCTTCCTAGAGCCTGTTTTGGGCACCTCTAGGGTATTAAGCATCCTTCCTAGAGCCTATTTCGGGAACCTCTATGGTATTAAGCATCCTTCCTAGAGCCTGTTTCCGGCACCTCTAGGGTATTTCCTTGGACTTAGCTGCCCTGTGCTGCCACGGCGGCAAACCTGCATCCAATTAAGATATTTTCATTAAATAAAGCAGGCAGTGTTGAACTTAGAACTCAAGCAAAACTCAGCACTTAGCAGATAGTGTAAGAATAATTGGAAACTAAAAAAAATTCTAAGTACTTTTCATGCTTCTTCCCATGATTAAGTTAAATTTTAAGTATGGTACGATATGGAAGTCCGCTAACTATCATTGGCACAAGTTTTTAAGCTAAGACATTCTATTTCATTATGTGCTAGGGCAGAATTTACACATGCTACTATATGCAGCTAAATGTAACTAAAAGCAAAGAAAACAAAAAGGACTAACCCCCCAAACTCAAGGTTGGTATTGTCCTCAATGCCTTATACAAAATATGAAATAAAAACAGAAAAGAAAAATAAAACATAAAAAGAAAACAGAAAAAGAAAACAGAAAATTAAAACAAAATATAAAATGAAAGAAAAATAAATAAAATGTGCTATAAACTAGGGGAGTTCCCCTCCGTTTCTACTGCTACCTCGGAGAAGGATTCTGAGGAGGCGGGGAGGACGAGGCAGCGTGTGGCGGGAGATTTGGCCACTAGGCTCTTATTATGACCATGTGGTGGCAGGATGCGACTGGGAGTGGGTCTTTTAGGTGGTGCTTCTGGTTCGGTTTCATACCCTTCACCTTGAGGCTCAATCACACTGACGGGCTGCTTTCTTTTCCTTGCTGCTTCGACCAGTTCGTCGTCGGAGGAATCAGATACCTCCATGTCTAAAGAATCTGAGGCCTCGGCTTTCTCTTTGGCAGCTGCCTCCTTTGCTGCTGGGGAGGCGGCGGTAGTCTCATCCTCTTTTTCTACCTGGATCTCATCTTTTTCAGAATCAGATGAGAAGGTGAGGTTGTATGGCTGGATAGGAGTGGGCGTGGTCCTTCTTTTGGCGCGGATATGTGGGCCTTCGCTGTTTGCGACGGCTGGAGTGGCAGCTAGTCGAGGTGTGATCTAGGTTGGTTTAGAAGCTGCTAACTTCGACGGGAAGGCTGGAAGTCTTAGGCCTGTATCGTGATATTTGTCCAGCATGTAGGCCACAAAGGCCTCTTGTACCTCCGCGGTGTATCTTGTAAATATTACTTGTTTGTGCTCAATTCTCTGGCAGCTCTCTACGAGGCTTCGAAGCAGAGGAATCACGACAGAAGAAAGGGCAACATCAGTACTTACCTTCTTTGTCCACCCTTTCTTGGCGACAATGATAGTATCTTTGGGATGCGGCGGTACACAGAAATTGGCGTAGAAGCCGGTGATGAGTGAGGGGAAAACGAGGGGTGCCTTGGAGTTGGGTTTGGCTGCGTGGGCATATATTTCTTCAAGTATAACTTCTCCAACATTGATTGGCCGCCCCTTCATTATGCCATGGATTAGGGCCAGTCGCGACCTGTTGGATGTGGAACCATGTGAAGTGGGCATTAGGCGGCACTGGACGAAGTTACTCCAAAGGATGGCTTCTGGCAGCAAGTCGCGGAGGTTGACTGAGCCGTTATATTTTCTGGTGAGCCACTTGGCGTTGGGATGGCAGATTTCTCTTTTGATTTTTTGTAGCCTAATGCCATTAAACCGAAGCTCCATTTTTCGTGCGGATTCTCTTTGATTTCTATCCTGTAGAAGTTGTTTATTGTTGCCTCCGTGAGTTTGGCACCCTCTCCGCAAACGTAGACGAAAGGGTTTCCCGAGGTAGGTTTGTGGGCATAGAATTCTCTGACTAAGTTGGTGTTTATCTCCTCTGGCTGCCGTGCAAAAATATGACATCCCAATGTGTGGACTCTTTCAAATACGTTGGGCTCAAGGCCAAGATCCCCTTCTTGCCTTGTGTACTAGAATCTTATCTCTTCCCAAATATGTCGCTCAGCGAAGTGTTGCCGATAGGTTGCCGCTATGTTAGCATTCAAGAACCTCTGGAAGGTTGGCTTGGAGGATGAGGTTGTGGGTTTTGATGTTGCCATAGTTATGAGGACGGTTGTGTTTCCTAAAGAAAAGAAAGAAATTACAAGAAAATAACGCAGATGAGATCTTAAAAGCAAAGAAGACAAGAAGAATTGAGAGAAAAAGAGAGAGCAAAGTGGAAATTGAGGAGAGAATAGTTGGCCTTTTATAGCCGCTACTCTCCGTTGCCTTGGCGAGCACGCTGTCGATGGTCGACAATGATTGCGGCGCGTTTAACGGGATTCTAGCCGTTACGCAGATAGTTGTTGCCGCCAGCTATTTCAAATGTAGCTGTTACGACTAGCCGTTATGAAGCCGCTAGCCGTTATGCTAATCTGCCCATTTGGGCCGCCTTGGTCGCTGGGTTGGGCCTCTCCTTTATTATTTATCCTTCTTGGTCGCTGGGTTGGGCCTCTCCTTTAACCACTTCCTAAGGGTTTTGTGTTGGGTTTTTCGTCCAGGTATGTCCTTCCTCTCCTCATGTGGGTGTTGGCTGCCATCTCTGCCGCCCTGGCGGCTAGATGTTGGGCTTGTGTCTGGGTTGGGTTGGTGGGCTTCCATTTTATGGCAAACCTCTTTTCCTTTTTTCTCATTCTTATCGATGTCTTCTTCATATATGAACTCGGATTTAGGGTTTGCCCTGGTCATACACCAAAGACAAACAAGAGGCATAATTTTTTTTTGAAAAAAAAATAAACAGAAATTTAAATGCAAAAACTAAAAGTAGAAGTGCAGAAATTCAAACACGGGTTCTGTTGCCAATCCCCGATAGCGGGGCCAAAAACTTGTAGAGCGTTTGGGTATTCTCTATATATGAGAACAAGTGCACACTCCTGTCAAGTTATAGTATATAAGATATCGTCTCCCAATGGGATTGGAACAGCTTCTATGAATGTTTTCCTGCACAAGGAAATAGTAAATTGCACAATTAAATTTCTGGATATAAAAGAAAATAAAGATAAAAACATAAGTAATTGAAGAGAGAGAGAGAGAGATCAGATTGATAGATAGGGCCAGGGAGTTGTAGCTCAGTAGTGTGTAGACTGCATTGTAAAGATGAAGTGTGTTTTGTGCTGCCACGATCTGCTACCTTGGCGGGTAATGGCAGATTGAGGCGGCGGCAACTTTCGTTGCCACAGTGGAACTCTGCTCTTGCAACTTTCGATGTCTCGACATGTGAGATAGAGAGAAGTCCCGGCGGCAAGTCTGGCAGATACTCCAAGTTCGGCAAAGCAATTCTGAAGTGATCCTACCTACGTCTAGGCTAGGATTCTGTCACTGCGTGATGTAGGCAATACCTAGCAATCTCAGCGTAAACCTAACACAGGCAGTCAACGTTTGGTTGCTCCTTTTAGCCGTTGAAATTCTAACTTATGTCTAAGCCGAATTAGTCAACACCTCGTCATGATGAGGCTGTGCTTAATTCTTTCGTGAGTTTGACACTCTCGTGCCCGACAAATGGATTTCCTCAACTAGACTTTTGGAACTAATTGAAGAAGTGAAGCTTATGAATTAAGCAAACTAAGAGTATTTCATTACAAAATCAACTTAAACTATTACAACCGTTTCTCACAACTACTTTACAAACAAAAACCTTAAACCCTAAGAGAGAATTAGAACGTAATCTCTGCTATATGATATGCATCTATACCCTTAAGAGCATGGGTATATATAGGGCTTGGCCTAAGTTGAGTCCTCCTTGGAGTAGAGGTCCTTAAAGTAACTTTACATTAAATGTTGACTCCTTTTTAACTTGAATGTAGACTATTTGGACGTTGCCTTCTCCAACAAGTAAAGGTAAGTCCTCCTACTTATCAATCTTTAATAAGCTCTTCAGGCCGCTACAGGCTTCATAAAATTGCAAGACTGGGCTCATTAGACTCAGGGAATTGTCCTCTTTCAATCGCAACCCATCTTGACTAAGTCAGTTTAACTTCTGCCTGGGCGGCATTCAGCGACAATGCTGCGGCGGTGGCGTCCTTGGCGGCAACTGGGACTGCTTCAGTACAGCTCCTTTTGCTCTGTGCTTTCCTGTCCTCTCCTCCTCTACATAGCTACAACACTTGAAAATGAAAATTACACTAAAACAATATTTTTTCTTAACCAAAGATAGAATATTCAATAAAAGCATGGTAAAAGAGCAAATATTGTTATTATGCATGTACTACACCTAAATATGCCTAAATGAGCTTAAGAACATCAATAATAAGGGCAGAAATGTGTACAAAATATAAAACTTGTGGATACTCTAAAGCCGCCACGGCGGGCTGTAGGGAACTTGTAGTCATTCTTTGCAATTTTGTTCATAAACTATAGTGCTTCCTCGGGTGGTCTGTTCAGGATGATTCCATTGGTTGAATCGTCGAGCATCATTCTTGTTGGTTGATTGACTCCATTGTAGAACATAGACACTTGAGTCTAGGATGCGAAACCTTGAAGCGGGCAGTTGTTCAACATCAATTGGTATCTCTCTCAATCTTCATACATTGGTTCGTCGTCTCCTTGGCGAAAGGCAGTGATCTCGTTTCTTAATCTGTCGGTCACATTCGAAAGGCTGAAACGTTCTAAGAAGTCCTTGCACAACTTCGTCCAAGTTTTGAATGATCCTGTCGGTTGGTTGTTCAGCCACTGTTTTGCCCTATCCCTTAGTGAATAGGGTAAAAGTCTCAGCTTAAGCACATCCTGATGAACTACGTGTATCTCAAAAGCTCTGCAAATGTCTAGGAATCCTCTCAAGTGTTGCCTCGCATTTTTCGTGGCAGTTCCTCCAAATTGCCCAATGTGTTTATCATGTTGAACATCACTGGTTTCAGCTCAAAGTGATCTGCTTCAATTTCAGGTTCTGCCATAGTTGGATCAAATCCTCTGAAGTCGTGCTCCAAGTAGTCCCTGGTGGTGCGTACATATTGTGGCTGCCTGGGTGGAATTGGTGGCTGCTACCTAGGTGGCGGATCTTGCAGCCCATACATGCCGTTTCGAGCATTGTTGGCATAGTTGTCGTCTTGGTCGTTAACCATGGTTGCCTCTGCTTTTCTTTTTTCTTTAGCTTCTTCGAGGGCTTCTCTTGCTTCTTTCTTTAGTTTTCTTGATCTTCATTCGGTCTCATCTATGTAAATGATTTCGGCCGATGGGTTGGCTCCAGTCATGCACTAGACAAGAAAACTGTAAAATTCTTTTTTTCGAATAAAAAGGAAAAATAAAAACTAAAATTAAATGCAATAAATTAAAAGTGTAGGAAAATAAAGACGAATTTATTGTTGTCAATTCCCGGCAACGGCGCCAAAAACTTGTAGAGCGTTGGGGTGTTCTCTAAATATGAGCGCAAGTACACACTCTTGTCAAGTTGTAATATAAAAGATATCATCTTCCACGAGGATTGGACAGCTAATTCGAATCTCAATTCCTGCACAGAAAATATTAAATTGCACAAGTAAATTTCAGTTTGTAAAATATTCTAAAGATAAAGAAACAGAAGTAATTAAGAGAAGAGATCAGATTGATAGAATGGGTCAGGTTATGCTGCTCCGTAATGTGAAACTACGTTGAATAGGTTAAGTTGTATTACGCTGCTAGACTTTACTACCTCGGCGGAAGATGGCAGATTGGCGCTTTGACAACTTTCGTTGCCTCGACAGTGGAACGGACGATTGGGTCGGCGGCAAACTCGGCAGACCTTCAAGGCTCGGCAGAACGCTTCAAGAATGATTCAGCTTATGTCTAAGTCAGAATGTTGTTGATGCTCGCTGCAGATAATACCCGTCGGCGTGAATCTTGCAATGAACAACAACCTTTGGTTCGTCCTCTTTTTGCGGCCTTAAACCCTAACCTATGTCTAGGCTGGATTGATCAACACTTGGTATTGATGAGATCGTACTTACTTCTTTCGATGCCAAACAAATGGATTGCTCCCAATCGATCTTTCGAACTCAATTGAAAACAATGAAGAACATGAAATAAGCAAACCTTGAATTTATTGCAAAAAAAAACTTAAACCTAAACAACCGTTCTTACAACTACTTTACAACATAACCCAAACCCTAGAGAATTTAGAACATAGTGGCGGCAAGAAAGCACAAGAGAAACCTAAGCTATTCAGACTATGAGTTGTTTAGAATACAAAATATGATCGGGTATCTATAGGGCATGTCCTAGGTTAAGTCCTCCTTGGAGTAGAAGTCTTCTTCATGATAAAGTAGCTTTTGCATTGAATGCATCCTTTAAATTCTGACTTCTTTGACTTGAAATTGGACTCCTTGTTTAAATTCTGACTTCTTTGACTTGAAATTGGACTCCTTGTTTCGCAAGTAAGCTTAGGCCGCCTTAGACATTTTCACCTTTGGTGGCTCAGTCCGCTGTTTTCCGACATCAGTAAATTGCGTGGATGGGCTCATTGGACTCAGAAAATTATGCTCTTCCAATCGCACTCCAATTCACCAATTCCTCAAGTTGCTGCCCTGGGCGGCAGATATGGCGGCGGAAGCTACTCGGCAGCATCTCTCTTTGTGTTGAATTGCTTCAGTATAGCTCCTTGGCTCGCTGCCTCAGCATCAGCTCCTCAGCTTTCTCCTCCTTCTGATAGCTTCTAGCATCTGAAACTAAAACAATATCTTTTCTCACCAAATTAAAGATATTCAACAAAAACAAGGCAAATCAAAGAATACTGTAAATAATGCATGCATGCACCTAAATATGCCTAAAATGTACTTAAGAATAGCAATAATATGAGATGGAATGCATACAAAATATATGACTTATAAGCACTTTACAACCGGCCCATTCTCTCACTCTAATTTCTCAATTTATTTTAGTTGCTCTAGTTTTAGTTTTAATTAAATCCAAACATCTTTTAATACTTGCGTTTTTATTTTTATTTGTGCAGAAAGGTAAATTCCGAAGGTTGTCACAATCCCTGTGGAGACAATATCTTAAATACATTAACTTGGCACCGTGTATACTTGCACGCAATTTGCGCATCACTTTTGCACGCAACACAGGGAATTAGAGGACTTTGAAGAGGAAATCAAGGAGTTTGAGAAAAGAATCTATTGATTCTGATTCAAGCATTGCTCCGTCTAAATCTATACCCCCACTTTCCATTTTACAGGTACCGGATATTAAATCGAAACCACCACCGGATCATTTTAAATGCTTATCTTTTAGCAAAGGAGATACTTTGTCGACGATTAATTTAAACAAGCTTTCAAAGTTGAGAAAGATCCAAAGAAATGTCTTCGTTAATACTCGAACATACAAGAAAAAAATGAAAGAACTCCATAATCACATAATTCATCTTAAGAAAATTCTCCGTTGGATAAAGAGCATGAACTGAAAGAAGTAATTGTCGCAGTGCCTTTAGTCTGAACCATGTCCTTGAGCTAACGACGTTAAATAAAGCGCTAAATAGGAGGCAACTCGTTTTTACTTTATTTTACCTTATTTTCGCTGAATTTTTCTTTTCTTTATTTTATTATTCTGTTTTATTTATTTTATTTTTTCTCTAAGTCTTCTGAAATCTATTTTTGCTGTTTGGAATGTCGAAATGTGCAGGTTTCGTTGAGCACATTGAAGAAAATACAAGTTTGGTGCACAATAGCACACCTACTTTACAATTCAGTGTTTTATAGCTAGCCCCAACCCTCTCCAATTTCAAAATTGCATAACCTAAACTCCCTATCCCATTCTGTCAAATATTGACCCAGTCCCCTTTATTTTTCAAGATTCTGTGGGCCCCAAGGATGATGAGTTATCATCTTCTTTTATTTTACTCTTTCACCAACGCGACCTTTTAAACCTAAAAAAACCCTTTATCCTTTTAAAATTTTCCAAATCCTCTTTTCCAAGTAAAATTCTTTTCCCTTCATACATTCCCCACGTGATTAAAACAAAACAAAAACCTAACCCCAACTCATTTCCCTAATCCATCTGCCGCATTATTCACTTTTTCCCCTCTCTACAATTTTAAACCTTCCCCACTTTTGTTTCACCCAACTGTACAAGATCGATAACCAACCAAAATTCACCCCTCGACCGCCATAAACCCACTGTTCACCGCCGTAACTGAGCACCGATCTCCTCTCTTCACTTTCAGATTGATGCCCAAGTTTTTCAGCTGACTGACGTAGAGCCATGGTTGCCGGCAACAGTCACGCGACCCCCCTGAACCAAACCAATGCCACTGCCGAAACATATTTTTCTGCATTACCGAACCCACCATAGTGGCATGACCAAGCAGTCAAGAGAACTTGTACCTTCATTCGTTCGCACCATCGCGACCATCGTTATAACAGGGAGTATCTATATTTTTTCTCTTGTGCTTTCATTTACATATTGGGGCTATATGATTTAAGTGAGGGGGAGTAGAATTTTTGTCAAATTCCTTTGCTTATTCGATTGGTTGCCTTCGTGTTCTCTTGATTACACTTTATTGGAGTCTCTTGCTGCATATTCCTTACTTGTATAATAGATTATGACTTGATCTATAACTTGATATCTTACTTGTATTGGACTTTAGGATGCATAATAGATTATGACTTGACTAGTAATTTCAAATAAATCCTTTATGACATTCCTTAATTTGTTAATTGACATGTTACTTACCTTGGTACAATTTGAACACTTCATGTGAGTTTTGAGTTTTGAGCCTAATGAGCATATATTTCATTCTTGCTCTTTATTTCATTGAGTGTGTCAAATTAATTCTTTGCATTCTAGAACTTGTAGTGTAATGCTTGTCAAGACTACATTATTGAATGTGATGTTTTAGTGTGCTATAGGCATTAGGATTAAACCTTTTTTTCTCTTCCCAAAAATGACCTACCTTTTGTTTATTTACCCATTAGATAGCCAATTTTGAGCCGTATCCTTTTCTTTGATTTACCACATTTTTAATCCGAACCAGTTTTGTTTTGTTTTTTACTCTTTTTGTCACCCTTTTCAGGACAAAGTTAAAGTATTCCAAAAAATCAGATTTGAATTGGCTTGAACAGTGCAGGAAAAAAACATTGTGCAGAAAAATACAGTGTGCATGAAAAAAAGTACAGTGTAGAACAGTTCGAATAAACTATTCAAATAGTGAAAAAAAAGAGTTCGAACAGAGAAAAAAAGAAAGAGTGAATAAAGCATTGATTTTGATCTCTTTTTTCCTTTCTTTCATTGTTGCTCTCCTTGATAAAATCTTTGGAATAATTTTTCTTTGTCTTGAATTTTTAAACCCGTTCTTTGGCCTTTTATCCTACCCGAACCTTACCCCATTACAACCTTTTAAAAGACCTCTTGATTTTTGCATCATGTTCATACTTAGTAGTGGAGATAAGATTTAGTTACAAACCTATGGTAATGCTTTAATTAATTTTGGTTTGAGCGATTAATTTTACCCTAAACACTTTGAGCGAAATGAGTCAAACCTTGTGAGTGTACTAGGGTTTGTTTCATTGATATTGATAGGTTATTGGAATGTCTAACTTTTGCTAAATTGTTTCTAGTCTTGCCATTTTCCAATTTTTTTTCTTAATTTCATACATGTTTAGATGCTAATTCATACCGAAATTTTAGGGACTTCGTGAAATTAAGGATAAGGACTCGAACTCTGACATGTTAGTTGAGAGATACTTGAGGACAAGCATCGAATAAGTGAGGGGGAATTTGATGAGTTTCTAAATTGATCACTTTTTCATATTTAATTATGCCTCTAATGGTTTGATTATGGTGCTGATTTGGATTTTTTTGTGTCTTTTTCTGTGCATGACATTAATTCCAGAAACTGGAGTCAAGGTTGGATTAGTGGGCATGAAAGAGCTGACTGGACGACACGTCAGCAGATTTTAAAAGATGACGTCATCAGCGTCGGATAAGTCGAGATTTAAATTTAAATTTGGGATTTATCTTTTGTATTTAATTTAAATATTTTAGAATTTATCTTTTATCACTTTAGGTTATTTTAGGGTTTTTAAAATACTATAAATACTCCTTTGGGGTGAACTCGAGAATCATCTCTTATTCTTAGTTTGTTTTACTTTGAAGTTTATAAAATCTCCTTTTTCTTTACTCTCTTTATTTTCTTTTAGTTTTTATTTATTTTTAAAAAGATGTTAAGTATGATTTCTTCCATAATCATGCTTAGTTAAATTTTCTATTAGCCAATGGCTTAAAGTGAAGCTTCAATTCACTTCGTGAGAATTAAAAAGGTACTTAATAAATTTTGTTTTACATTCTCAATTTTTCTAAAAATTTAGATCGGCAATCGACCTTTCTATTAAAATCTTTTCACTTTCTTTTCAAAAAAGCTAGCGTTGATTTGATTGTTGATGGGATTTATAGTGGGAGGAAGAATCGACGATTGTTGTGGTTTCAACTTCCTATGAACACCATTAGCGACGGATTCGCTAAGAGAAAATTGAGATCGGAACATAAACTGAGTCAGGTTTTTCCAAAACTTTAAAAGTGTTTTATTTTAATGACGATAGACGTGGTTAGTCTAACCAAAAAATTGGAATTTAAAAATTGATTTTAGATTATCGGTTTACCGGAGAGAAAAACAAGTTACAAGGGTTGGGCCTTGTAGACTGTAACCGACATGTAATCTGAGTTGAAAAATTCTTTTTCGATGATCATATGAATTGAAGCGGAACAAAAGCATGAGGTTAATTATTTTAATTGGTTTATTTTCACCTTTATTATTTTTTACTCCTTTTCTCTAGTTATCTTAATCAACCCCCTATTCACTAAATTACCTTGCAACCGTCATAATCAAACCAATCGTATATCAAAAACTCCTTAGTCCATGCGGATCGACCCTTACTTCTCTATTACTGTGTTATTTCTATATTTATTTGAGATTAAGGATAAATATTTGATAGTTATGACGCTTGTCATCGGTGTATTGAAGTTTTTTCCCCAAAAAACTGTTTTAATTTTTTTACTGACAAGTGTTGGGTGCATTAGCAAGGGATATTGTATTCTCAAAGAGAGAACGTGAGTCCAAATCTTAGAGACAACATTGTTAGTACTGGCATATTTGTACCTTCAACATAAACCGTATGACGGACATACATATTAACAAAAAAAATATTTTAATTTTTGAAATGGTAAAAATGCATGATTGTCAAAATCAAATTGAACCGACTAGGCCCGTAACGAACCGAACGAACACGAACGAGGATATGTTCATGTTTCTTTGTTTAATTTTAACCGAACAAATGAACGAACACGAACAACTAAACGAACACAATTTCTTGTCCGTGCTCGTTTGTCAAAATAATAAACAGACACAAACGAACGTGAATGAACATTGAATATTGTTTAATTTTTTTCTTAAGAAATCTGAAGTCTCATATGTTGAGCATTTGTTTAAATTTTTCTTTTTATTTCATATTCTTAATATATGTTTTTAAAATTTTTAAATATAATACTTTTTGTTAATTGTTATGAAAAATAATAAATATGAATAGAAATGTGTGAATAAATTTAAACGAACATAAACGAATGAATTACCGAACGTTCATGTTCGTTCATTTAATTAAACGAACATAAAATCTTGTTCATATTCGTTCATTTAATAAAAAATGAACATAAACAAACTTTCCATCGAACAGTTTAGTTCGTTTACAGGCCTAGAACCAACAGATTGAATCGAGAACATGTTTAGTGAAATTAGCAATCATAGGAACAATTGCGAACTATTAAAAATTCGGATACGAAAGTAAAAGAACCAATGATTCAACCGGTCGAACCAGATTTTGAAATTATTGATATTACTTTTAGGATTTTATTTTCTAAATTTTTTATTGAATTGTTTTTGGGTTAACATGTATTTTGATACCTGAATTTAATTTTGATGTTCAATTTTAACCAAAATGTCAAATTTATATACCAATTTGAACAAAAATGTCAATTTATATTTAATTGTACCAATAAATAAGATATCAAATTGAATATTAAAGTTAACTTCAGATGTCAATATATATTTTCTGTTATTTTTGAATCAGAAGAACCGAAAACCAATTTAACTAGTTCGACCTTTGATTTGATTTTTACAACATTTTTTTGAAAGGGTGAAGTCAAATTTATTATTTAAAAGCGAGAAGTCAATTTGAGATTTTTCTTCTTCTAAGTTTAGGCACTAATTCGGGACTTATTTTCAAGTTGAGGTACGGATTTGAGATAAAAAAAGGTTCAAGTGTAATTTTGACAAAAGTTACCAAGTTCAGGTACAATTTGTATAATAAGCCCTATAACTATTTTATATAAAAATAATGATTTATAACAAATTGTTATTAGGGTTGAGCGACAAATGATCACTGAACTTTGTTAAAAAAAATAGGGTAAACTACTTCACTGACCACTATATTATTGGAAAAGTCGCGATTTGACCACGTTACTTTTTTTCGAAGCAATTAAACCACCAAACTATTTAAATGGTATCAATGTGACCACTAGCCGTTAGAGGTTAACGGCAGGGTGATGTGGTCAGTTAAGAAAAAAGGTATAATTGCATATTTAATCCCTACTATTTATACATTTTATCAATTTAGTCCTAATTTAATTTAATAAAATAAATTAATTATTTAATTAGATGGTGACATGTGTCACCACCTTATTGGAAGACTTTAATCATTTTTATTTAATTTAATTAATTAATTTTCCCTCCAATCAGATTGTGACACGTGTCACTTGATTGGAAGAAGAAAATAAATAAAAGAAGCATCCTGCTCATTGTGGGATTTAAACCAAAGTCACCTTATATAGAGACACACATGCTTACCACTAAGACAAGTGGATCTTTATGCTGCATGGTACAAAACATAATATATATATCTTGATTTCCAATCCCACTTCGTCTTCAATCTTCATCTTCTACCTTAAAACTTCCCTCTTTGTATATTAATTAATTGCAATTTGACTTTGCTCTTCTTCAACCTATATAACCTCCGCTTTCCATCCCCTTTCCTCACTTTTCTTCAATTTCCAGCATTTACCCTTTTTAATTGCTATTTCTTTTTTTTTCAATTTTCCTACAACAATGTGTAACACCCGGGTTTTGGGGTTGGGTGAAAATAATGTTTTAATATTATTCGGGTTCGGTTTTATAATTTAAATAAATAAAATAATATCCCGGTTTTGTTTTGCTAATTTAATTTAAAAGTGTTGGACCAAATTTGGATGACAAGCCCAATAGCCATTTTAATGGCATTTTTGGTAAATGGGTAATCTTTTCAAATAAGCCCATTCCCTTTTGTTATATTTCAACCAAACAAAAATAAAAATGCTATCTTCTTCCCCCTTTCATTTATATGAACGTGAGATACTCCCCCTTCCCCCATTTTGATTTTCCATCAATCTTGCCTTCATTTTTTGGAGCCCTTGCAAAGGTAACAACAAATTCTTTTTGTCCTCAACTTCCTCTATCTTCCTATGCCTTTAGTTTTCATTGAAATTCATTATTTAAAGTCTTGTGTTTTTGGGTTTTGTAAGAGAAAGATGCAAACTTTAACATCCATTGCTTGAGCTTTCGATTCTTTATTGATAGATAAGTTAATATTAACCCATAAGGTCCAACATAGTTGATTTTTACATGGTTTTATGCAAATTCCCGAATTTGGGTATAAATGGGTTTTTTGGAAGGTTTTGGGTGAGTTTTGGGGGTTGTTTTAGGTGGAAATTGATAGCCCAATGGTAGTATTATGGTTAGGGGTTGATTTGGGATTGTTTGTGGGTGCTATGGATGTTGGAAACATGGTTTTTGGACATGGTTTAGGGGCTGCCCGAAATTGCTAAAAACGGGATGTGTTCACGGTTTGCAACATGATAAATTGCATTTGAATTGTTTTCCGGGTTGGTCTTTTGATGTTGGGCTGATTTGGAATTGTTTGAAATGTGTTCGAGGTTGTTTGGAAGCGAGAATTTGTGTTGGTAAAGCTTTGGAAACGAATCCGGAAATTGAAGGCCATGGTTGCTTGGCTTGGAGCTTGGAAGCTTAGGTGAGTGGTTAAATGTTTTTGAAATGGTTTTGAGTATTTGGTTCAAGCATGTGAACCTAGGATGGGCTTGGTAAACCCACCTAGAGTTGGGATTAGAGTGGTAGCCTAATCCCAAGCTTTGATTAGAGACTTTGGTTGCACTCTTTAATGGTTATATATGCCTCGTGTTAAATCGTGATGGTGTTGGTTATATATGTTGTATACATGTATGTTGAGGCATGTTGGATGCATTGTTGTATGCATGTTGATGATAGATATGATATGGTTATTCACATGTGCAAAATGTGATGTGATATGGTTGTTAATGATGTACATGTGTGTTGTCATGTGAAATGAGATTATGAGGTGATTGCTTGATCCGAGGATCATGGTGAGTACATGCTAGGCATGGAAATGTGGTTTGTGCATGATAGTAAGTCATGGTGAGTACGTGCTAAGCACGGAAGTTGTTAATAAATGGTATGTGGAATGTATTAGTATTGGCACTAGTATGCTTGGGTACAAATGATCGATCATTAGGATGTTAGTGTGTACACATGAGTCAAAAGTCGCGCGTGGCCTTGGTGGCGTTGAGTCACCAAGGAGGAGTACGGGTACGCCCGGAAATTGTATTACATTAGTCGGTGATGAGTGGAATCCCATCGACGGGCGTGAGGATGAGTGGAATCCCCTCCGCGTGAAATGGGGCGTGAGGATGAGTGGAATCCCCTCCGCGTAAAATGAGGCGTGAGGATGAGTGGAATCCCCTCCGCGTGAACGGTGATGAGTGGAATCCCACCGCCAGGTAATGGTTGTGTTGTTGGATGTGAGTTCCAACGGTTATCCGTGTATTCGAGTCATAGCTAGGTGCCAATACGGATTGTAGTTTATGTTGCCATTATGTGGTTAATTGTGAGCCAATGTGATTTGGGATGTGTGGCTAACATGGTTTAATATATGTGATTTCATGTATTGTGGTTTTGAACATGTTGAGCATGACATGATATTGAGTATATGTTCATGCATCATCTATGATTATGGCTCGTGTGGACCGGAGGTAAGAACATGCATTTTATCTTGGTTGTAGCTCGTGCTTGGACCCTGCATTGTCGAGGTTTGTTTTTAAAGAGCTTACCCTCACTAAGCTTTTAAGCTTACGCTCTCTTTTGTTCGACAATGCAGATAAATAGCTTGAGGGTGGCAAGGGCGAGGAAAGGTCTCCAAGTGTTGCTTTTGGTGAGCTCAATGTATGAGTTTTAAGTAATAGAATGTAATAGTTAAGCAATGGGATATGTGTCATTGATTTGAGTTTTGATGTATGTCGATATGTGTTATTGATTTAAATGCCTTGTTGTATGTTGAAGTGGTGTGGCTTTTGGATGTCTTGTTGAATTGTAAAGCTTGCTTATGATGCATGACTTGTATGCTTATACGTTTGGTTGCTAAGGCATGAAATCTTAAGTGCTTGTATGACCATATATGCATAAATTGCTCTTTTGTTAGAATGCCATGTATGAATGCTTTAATCCATGTTTGAGTGATTCCTCTGGCTTAAATATGCGTGCTTACATGTTTGTATATGCTTAGGTGAGTCGAGAATTGCATCTAGAGTCGTGTTTGGGGTCGTTTAGCTAAAAATCGTGGACTTACAGTGCAGGGCGTATCGATACGCCTAAGGGCTGTATCGATACGGCCTTGCTCTGAGGAAACAGTTTTGGCTGGGCGTATCGATACGTGGAGTGTATCGATACGGTCCCAACTCTCTGTAATTCAGGTTAGGCTGGGCGTATCGATACACAAGACTGTATCGATACCCTCTTAACCCTCTGAAATCTTGGGGAGTTGTAGAGTGCATGGCGTATCGATACGGTGTCCAAGCGTATCGATACGGTCCAACCTAGTTGACCAAGTGGTGTTGACCGAGAAGGGCGTATCGATACGCTCAAGGGCTGTATCGATATGGTCTTCTTATGTTGACCATAGGGCGTTGACTTTGGTCAAGGCGTATCGATACACTCTGAAGGCGTATCGATACGCTCCGAATAAAAGGGTTAAATGGGTTGTTTTAAGGTGCTGTTTTGGTTGGTTGTTGCTATGGAGTTGTGTTTCCGCTGTCGTGTTTCACATAGGACTAATAAGGCATTTAGACAAGATTATTTAAAATGAAAGAAATTTTAGGGTTGTTAACCGAGGGGGAACCTTAACGGGTTTCACTTCGGTTTTCCCCGTGTGGCTCACTCGGACCGGTCATCCGGCCAGACCGGGACGAGGGGGTTACATTTGTTGGTATCAGAGCCTAAGGTTACCGAGACCTTGGGCAGGTAAGTGAAGTAAGTTGTGTTTTATGATTGATATGCACGGTGTTTGCTTATCATATAAGCATGTTGCTTGTTATTCGAGTATGTTGAAATGAATGATTGCTTGCTTTGTAAGTATGATTACTTGTGTGACAAGAATGTTGATTGTTTGTTTAAAAGCATGTTTCTTGTTATCCGCGTATGCTGTGATGTATGATCGTTTGATTGAGAATGTATGTTGTTTGATCGTATGCATAGGTTGCTTGTTTTGCAAGTAAGCCTTGTTATATGCTTGGTTGAGCATGTATGGGTGTTGAATTGTTTGAAGCATGTTTAGTAGTGTCCCATTGCTACTATTACGTCGGAAAAGAGATTTTAAGTGAGGGAATCATACTTGAGCCACTTGGACCTTCTCCTTTGCTAACCCAGTTTGTATGTTAATTTACTGTTGATGTTGTTGCTGATTTTAATTGCTTTTCGGTAAGTAGAAGTCGTAGTTTCTGAAAGGGTGGACGATGTTGAGGGAGTCCGTCGCCTTAGTTAGAGAGGTGTGGTCGTACCGGAATTGAGGTACAATTTGTCCGTTTGAGACGGTGTGTATATGGGTTGATTCTTGTGGATGAGGGACGGTGTGATCAACTCTGGCATCAGTTGGTAAGAAGAAGTGAAGGTCTATGAGTAGGGGTCAGAGTAGTCTGATTGTTTTATCGAATGAACCCTTGGAACAGTCTCAAGTTGTTTCCTCCAGTTGACTCTGAATCCGTATCTTTGTACGTTGTTAGCAAGTATGCAAGTGGAACATGCCTGGTGAAGTGTTAGTTGGTGACCGTTGGGGTTCGGCCTACGATTTTAATGCAAGACAGCCGGTCAATGTTCGTGAGTGGGAGCTAGTTTGTGTGATTGGGTCGGTGTACGTTGAGTTGTCTTCCAGCAAGCGGAAGAGATGAAGCCACTTTCGATGTAGTTGAGCCGAGAAGGGAGTCTCGAGCCTTGACTCCAGATTGTTTGCTAGGGGTAGAACAAGTCCAACATGACTGTTTGTGTGTGTGATCAGAATTGAATCTTGAAGTTACGAGATGCTCTAAGAACAGTTTAGAGGAGTTGGATTCTGTTGAAGAACCAGTCTGAAAACAAGAGGACCGAAGACTATCAGTTGTGTGCGTGTGAAGTTGCAGTTTCTGCGAATACCTCCTTTTGCGTGAGCATGTAAGAAATTAGATATCCTAGTTGAGACCTTAGATGTAGGGACATCTGTGACTAGCCTTTGGGAGATAGTAGTGATCAAAAAGATGTACATAAGATGTTGTTGGTGGTTCAGAGTTAGTAGTTTCTAGTAGAGGTGAAGTGATCGTCTTCCTACGGTTTTGACGTGCCTTTTGACAAGGTTTGGCTTGAAGAGCACAGAGTTAGTGTATACGTTGAGATGAAGAGAGAGTTGCCTTGAAGTTGCAGATTTCTGTGTGACTGTAGTAGTAGGTGAGGAGACGAACTGTAACAATCTCAAATGGGGCTAGTAAAATTTTAAGAATTTTTGGGAGATTTAATCTTTTATTTCCAAAATAATAAGTTTGGGGACTTAATTGAATGAATTCAGGTTTGGGAAGCTTGATTTATAAGGAATTGATGACCAATTTGAAAATAGAATAAAGTTTGAAGACAAAAGTGTGAACTCCCAAAAAAATTAAATGGCTAAGAGTGTAATTTGACCTTTTTTCTTTGAAGGATAATATATCTGCCAAGTTAACGTGTTGGCAGAGGGAAAAGAAAGAAAAAAATGAAGGTGAGAAAGAAAGAAATAGGTAGAGATTCAATCTCAGATCTACCGAGATCCGACCGTCCATTTTCGACACCTCCACCACCATTGCGTTCATCTTGTCGAGCTGAGTTCATCGGTACCAACGACATCATCATCGGAGTCACCGTTGGAGGGGGTGTTTGTTTATCGTCGGAAAACTTAAAAGGTATTCAAGGTTCCTTGTATTCGGGATGTTGAGGACATCACATTCGGGTTCGGGAATGATTGAATGGAGTACCATGGTTGACCGATATAGCAAGGATTAAAGGTAATACACTACTACCTCTTGTATGCTTTATGACCATGTTGGTATGTGTTAATACATGCATAAAAATGATGATAAGTACTGTTAAATCTGCTCAAGTTAAATCGAATGTAGAAACGAGTATGATAAATTAAATAAGACCGAAATGCTCGAATGGACCCGAAATAAACCGAACCGAAACTGAACCGAATTTAGTTGAACCGAATGGACCCGAACCGAATAGACCCGAACCGAATGAACCCGATTAATAGAAATAAAGAAAGAAAATATGAACAGCCGCACAAATCACTAAAATGTCAAATATATTGACTTTATAAAGTCATATATAGGGTGTAAAAATCTGACCGACCTAAAAATTTGATTAAAATGACTGATTTCTCATTTAACCGAAAATAATCGAACCGAATTTAACCGAACCGAAATTAACCGAATCGAATTTAACCGAACTGAAATCAATCGAACCAAATTTAACCGAGTCGAAATCAACCGAACCGAAATCAACCGATCCGAAATGACCCGAAACACAATAGACCCGAACTAAAACCGAACCGAAACCGAACCAAAACCGAAACTGAATCTGAACCAAAAATATCAGACCCGAAATAACTGAAACCGAAATGACCCGAATTGAACTCGAACCGATTGAACCGTTTGTCACCTCTAAGTTGAATACCCAATGAGCAACTAGAAATTCTGAGCTACCGTTTACGTCTTGTTGGTATAAATTACCAAAATGCCCGCATATGATAAAATGACCATAATGCCTTATAAGTAAATGGCTAAATCACATATGATATGCCTAAACTCTCAGCGATCTTGATGTATCATCTCCTGACTATCTGGTTTGAACCGTTAGTACAAATCCCTCTTTTAATAGGGGCCTTGTTTCAAAGATCCGTACAACTATCAAAAGTTAATATGATATCTTCCGTAAATGTCAAGTATCTCCAAGGAAATAAACTATTCCACCTAGTGTGTTCCATGTGTCTACACAACTGTTTTTGCATACGGAGTTACATGTTATAATACCGATTATGTGCACATGATAGAATACTTGGACTCACATGAACATGACATGTTTATAATTAAACATGACCGTACTATATTTCTGATATATGCATATGCACATGATATGACCAACATGTTATATGGATGATATACTACTAAAATACAGCTATTGATTAACCAAATCGTTGCATTAATTGTTACTGGGGTACTTGGGATAGAATATGAAGTGACCGTAGGTTCAGCCCTGATCCAGCTGGTAATTCCTTTACCGTTACAGGTTCCTATGCTTCGGCCAGGGTAATTCCTCACCGTTACCGTTACAGGTTCCTATGCTTCGGCTAGGGTAATTCCTTACCGTTACCGTTACAGGTTCCTATGCTTCGGCTAGGGTAATTCCTTACTGTTACCTTTACAGGTTCCTATGCTTCGGCTAGGGTAATTCCTCACCGTTACCGTTATAGGTTCCTATGCTTCGGCTAGGGTAATACCTACCATACCGTACCGTACTGTTCCTAAGATGAGGGTTGATAAAAGATTAAACCGTACCGTATTGTTACCTGAACTATATGTTTTGAACTGAAAATTATATTATACTGTTTTTGTACATCTTTTACCTACACCGTTTTGAACACACTAGGAACCGAACTCTCTAATTCCACCTCCGTACATTAATAGCCTATAATTACCGTCTAATTCTTGATGATTGAATAAAGAACAAGTACCGTTATCCTCAAGTATAACGTTACCTGAAATATCGAAAAAAAAATGAAGACCGTTACTGCGTAAAGCATCATGAAAATGTTATGCCTACCATATATCTGCATGAGCTTATAGCATCTTTTGGTAGTTTTGTATTACTGAGCTTTTCTAAGCTCACGTTGTTTTTATCATCACAGGTTAAAGGAATATATCTTGGTATAACGTTTGACATCAGTGTTGGGAGTTCTCTCGGCGTTGCTTTTGGAGTACGGTACCGACATAGTTAGTGGGCATGCATAACATTTTTGTTTCATGATAGTGTCTGTAAAATGTTTTCTGAAATACTGTTATATGTTTAAATGCTTTCATGAAAGAGTATTTTCAACTAAAGTTACTGTTATAATCTAATATGTATTTTTCAGAGAAAATGTTTTATGTGTATTTTTACCGTGGGTCGCTCCTGTGACCCTAATGTGGCTTCCTAAGATCTGTCATAACGCATAGGCGGGTATAGGGGGTTACATTTAGTGGTATCAGAGCTTAGAGTTGCGTCTTTCTGGGTTGATCGGCCGATCGTCTGTCGTAAGGTGTCTGGTCTGTGCATGCCCCTAGATCTTAACCGTACTCCATCAAGCCGAGACTCCGATGTCGAATCATTTCCTGTGATAAGTGCAATTAACCGTTCTGTCCATAATAGCTTGATCTATACTGGAAAGGAATATTGGTAATGTCTGTCTACGAATTGGATTAAATTAATGGATTTGAATCTGGATAGAGAACCTGAGATGGTTTATGCATGTGAAATAGAAGATCTGAAACAGATTAAGAATAAATGTTTGATCGAACGAGGAAAGCGATATAAGATTACAAGTAAAGTAGCTCGGTGATAATAAGTCTGATTGAGAATATTCTGACAAAAATTTAATAAAAGTATTACGAATTTAAAAGAAAGGTGTCTGTGAGATCGGTGGAAGTATAGATTATGTGGTGGCTCTGTTATGCACGAAGGAAACAATTATCGGGGTATTTTAATGAATGTAAGAGATACTCGTTTAAAACCTTTGTTATACTTGTCCGGTATGAAGAAAGACATTTTGGGGAAAAGTGACGCAATGTACCGTTATGTGTATCATACTTATGGAATTTTATTGTTTACATCTTGATTTTGGAGGACTCTCTTTGAGGCCTTGAGTATTTGTATGGATTTCAGATATAGTTCTACATTCGTAAATCGATGATCAATTTAGTAAAGTAAGTTGGGTTTTTAGAGGGAATGCTTTCGGGTTGTATGATTAACTTTTGTGGTACCAGAAGAAATTTCATATCATTGACTGAGACCGTTTACAATAAAAGTTATGAGACAAATGTTGTTCTGCATTATATGAAGTTCGTTATAGATTTAAATGTTATATTCTGATTAATTGGTCCAAAATGTATGATGGGATGATTATGGCTCCAAAGTCAATTTGAGTAACTGAAGACACTGCCAGATTGATCCGTAATTGTCGATGAGTCTCAAGAAATAAGGATAGTCTGATGAATAAGTTTCAGTACACAAATGGATGAAATAGCAATGTCTACATTTCTCCGTCTCAGGTAAATTTTGAGGACGAAATTTCTTTTAAGGGGGAGAGAATTGTAACAATCTCAAATGGGGCTAGTAAAATTTTAAGAATTTTTGGGAGATTTAATCTTTTATTTCCAAAATAATAAGTTTTGGGACTTAATTGAATGAATTCAGGTTTGGGAAGCTTGATTTATAAGGAATTGATGACCAATTTGAAAACAGAATAAAGTTTGAAGACAAAAGTGTGAACTCCCAAAAAAATTAAATGGCTAAGAGTGTAATTTGACCTTTTTTCTTTGAAGGATAATATATCTGCCAAGTTAACGTGTTGGCAGAGGGAAAAGAAAAAAAAAATGAAGGTGAGAAAGAAAGAAATAGGTAGAGATTCAATCTCAGATCTACCGAGATCCGACCGTCCATTTTCGACACCTCCACCACCATTGCGTTCATCTTGTCGAGCTGAGTTCATCGGTACCAACGACATCATCATCGGAGTCACCGTTGGAGGGGGTGTTTGTTTATCGTCGGAAAACTTAAAAGGTATTCAAGGTTCCTTGTATTCGGGATGTTGAGGACATCACATTCGGGTTCGGGAATGATCGAATGGAGTACCATGGTTGACCGATATAGCAAGGATTAAAGGTAATACACTACTACCTCTTGTATGCTTTATGACCATGTTGGTATGTGTTAATACATGCATAAAAATGATGATAAGTATTGTTAAATCTGCTCAAGTTAAATCGAATGTAGAAACGAGTATGATAAATTAAATAAGACCGAAATGCTCGAATGGACCCGAAATAAACCGAACCGAAACTGAACCGAATTTAGTTGAACCGAATGGACCCGAACCGAATAGACCCGAACCGAATGAACCCGATTAATAGAAATAAAGAAAGAAAATATGAACAGCCGCACAAATCACTAAAATGTCAAATATATTGACTTTATAAAGTCATATATAGGGTGTAAAAATCTGACCGACCTAAAAATTTGATTAAAAATGACTGATTTCTCATTTAACCGAAAATAATCGAACCGAATTTAACCGAACCGAAATTAACCGAATCGAATTTAACCGAACCGAAATCAATCGAACCGAATTTAACCGAGTCGAAATCAACCGAACCGAAATCAACCGATCCGAAATGACCCGAAACACAATAGACCCGAACTAAAACCGAACCGAAACCGAACCAAAACCGAAACTGAATCTGAACCGAAAATATCAGACCCGAAATAACTGAAACCGAAATGACCCGAATTGAACTCGAACCGATTGAACCGTTTGTCACCTCTAAGTTGAATACCCAATGAGCAACTAGAATTTCTGAGCTACCGTTTACGTCTTGTTGGTATAAATTACCAAAATGCCCGCATATGATAAAATGACCATAATGCCTTATAAGTAAATGGCTAAATCACATATGATATGCCTAAACTCTCAGCGATCTTGATGTATCATCTCCTGACTATCTGGTTTGAACCGTTAGTACAAATCCCTCTTTTAATAGGGGCCTTGTTTCAAAGATCCGTACAACTATCAAAAGTTAATATGATATCTTCCGTAAATGTCAAGTATCTCCAAGGAAATAAACTATTCCACCTAGTGTGTTCCATGTGTCTACACAACTGTTTTTGCATACGGAGTTACATGTTATAATACCGATTATGTGCACATGATAGAATACTTGGACTCACATGAACATGACATGTTTATAATTAAACATGACCGTACTATATTTCTGATATATGCATATGCACATGATATGACCAACATGTTATATGGATGATATACTACTAAAATACAGCTATTGATTAACCAAACCGTTGCATTAATTGTTACTGGGGTACTTGGGATAGAATATGAAGTGACCGTAGGTTCAGCCCTGATCCAGCTGGTAATTCCTTTACCGTTACAGGTTCCTATGCTTCGGCCAGGGTAATTCCTCACCGTTACCGTTACAGGTTCCTATGCTTCGGCTAGGGTAATTCCTTACCGTTACCGTTACAGGTTCCTATGCTTCGGCTAGGGTAATTCCTTACTGTTACCGTTACAGGTTCCTATGCTTCGGCTAGGGTAATTCCTCACCGTTACCGTTATAGGTTCCTATGCTTCGGCTAGGGTAATACCTACCATACCGTACCGTACCGTTCCTAAGATGAGGGTTGATAAAAGATTAAACCGTACCGTATTGTTACCTGAACTATATGTTTTGAACTGAAAATGTATATTATACTGTTTTTGTACATCTTTTACCTACACCGTTTTGAACACACTAGGAACCGAACTCTCTAATTCCACCTCCGTACATTAATAGCCTATAATTACCGTCTAATTCTTGATGATTGAATAAAGAACAAGTACCGTTATCCTCAAGTATAACGTTACCTGAAATATCGGAAAAAAAATGAAGACCGTTACTGCGTAAAGCATCATGAAAATGTTATGCCTACCATATATCTGCATGAGCTTATAGCATCTTTTGGTAGTTTTGTATTACTGAGCTTTTCCAAGCTCACGTTGTTTTTATCATCACAGGTTAAAGGAATATATCTTGGTATAACGTTTGACATCAGTGTTGGGAGTTCTCTCGGCGTTGCTTTTGGAGTACGGTACCGACATAGTTAGTGGGCATGCATAACATTTTTGTTTCATGATAGTGTCTGTAAAATGTTTTCTGAAATACTGTTATATGTTTAAATGCTTTCATGAAAGAGTATTTTCAACTAAAGTTACTGTTATAATCTAATATGTATTTTTCAGAGAAAATGTTTTATGTGTATTTTTACCGTGGGTCGCTCCTGTGACCCTAATGTGGCTTCCTAAGATCTGTCATAACGCATAGGCGGGTATAGGGGGTTACACGAACTCCTTATTGAATGTTGACCCAGCTTTAGAGGTCAAAGATTGGTTGAGTTTAGTCGACAGGGTTGCTTAGAAATTGTGATGGATTTGATTTTGAATGAGGATTAAATCACAGAATGCTAGAATAGTTGTGATTTCTTTACCTAGAAGTGTCTGGAAGAATTGCCGGTTTACCTCTTGCTAGAGGAGAAGAGTTTGTTATTGAGACCGTTTTCGAGGTTGCTTCTGTTTTGTTGGCTCTGTGACTTACGAATCCCAGAAGAATTGAGAATGTTGAAGAATTGACTTCGAGACTTGTTAGACCTTAGATTCATTAGGCCTAGTGCATCATCTCAGAGTTCTACAGTGTAATTTGTGAAGAGGGAAGAGTGACAGTACGAGGATGTGTTTAGATTTCAGATAATTGAAACAAATGACAGTGAATGATTAACATCCGTTTCTGAATGTCAGTGATTAGTTGGTCAGTAGTGTGTGCTTCAGTCTTTCGAAGATTAATTTGAGATCCGTTTACTACCAGTTGAAAGTGAAAAAAAAATTGAAGTACCGAAGACAACTTTTGAGGCAAGACGTGACCGTTTTGAGTTCCGAGTTATGCTGTCTTGTTGGCTAGTGTGTTGGTTACTTTTATAGAGATGTTAAACAGAATATTTTCCTAAGCTTCCTGATCAGTTTATAGTAGTCCTCATAGATGATACACGAGTATATTCAAGTACCGAAGAAGACCATGACAAGCGTTAGAGTTAGTATTGTAGATTCTATTAGAGAATCAGTTGTATGCCAAGTTGAGCTAACGTGAACCCCGGGTTAATGAAGATGTTCTCCTAGGACATGTAGTTCAGCCGAGTGTGTTAGAGAAAATCCCAAGTAGGCAGAAGAAGATGTGAGTTGGAAGAAATCGAAGACTGTGACAGATATCTATAGTTCCTAGGTCTAGCATTGTTACTCTCAGAAAATTGTAAATAGTCTTTTAAAGATAGTTGCTCCATTGATAGATTGCTACAGAAGAATGCTCAATTGTGTGGTTAGATAAGAGACAATAGGCCCTTGAGAAACCAAAAGAAACTTTGAAGAGAGCTTCGACCTTGAATCAGTCTATATCAGAAAAAGAGTTTGCGAACCATAGTGATGTGTTACATGTAGAGTTAGGTTGTGTGCTTATGCAAGACGGAAGATTTGTGGCTTGATCATCGAGATAGTTGAAAGACCGTGAGAAGAGTTATCCGATATGAGACATAGAGTAAATTATAGTTGTATTTGCTTCGAAGACTTAGAGACAAAGCTTGTATAGCAAGAATGTACAGTGAGTATGTATGCATCATCAGAACTTGAAATATTTGAAGACTTAGGAAGGGTGAAAACTTGAACATCATGAAGTGTTAGAACCGCTTGAAGACTGTAATATCAAGATTGAGTACCATCCGAAGATAGCCTCCGTAGTGACCGATGTTCCGAGTTGTGATTGTTGTTAGATTGGTAGTTGGGTTGCGAGTTGTATTTGCCGAATTCAGTTACCGAATGCTAGTATTCTTGTGGCCGCGTTTCATGTTGAGCCTGCATTGAGCCAGAATGTTTGAAGAGAAACAGTTGCAAGACAGATTCTTGGCACCTCACGTGCAAGGCATAGTAGAAGGAAGACCTTCAGAATACAGTTTAGAGATGATAGAGTTTTGTATTTCAGAGACAGGATAGTTGTACAGATTGACATAGTGTTTTGAGACGTATTGATTTGACCGAAGCACACAGTAGTTCATTTGTATTGCATCTGAGTAGTATGAAGACGTATTGTGGGTTGAGGATGAGTACTTCCAAATTGAGTGAGTGAATGATGTGGTTCAGTGTGAGAGTAAGTATGTAAATTTCCAGCGTGTCAAGACCGAGTTCAGTTTCTTCTAGTTTGCTACATCTATGGAAGATTCGTAATGAAGGTGGATAATAGAGATCCGAAATTTCTGCTAGATTGTTTTTGAAGACGTCTGCATAGTGTTTGGCTAACTGAGGAAGTCAGATGATCAGTCAGAGAAAGTCATTGGTCGAGTTTTTAAACAGTGTTGTATGAGTTTGTGAATCGGGCTAGATCTTTTGTTTATCTGTTGCGGTTACCACCAGAGTTAGAAAGAGGTTTGTGACGTGATGTGTGTATCTATGATTCGGGAATGTGAGACAGATCTGTTCTGTGCTATGTTTGTGGAAGAGATCGAAATGAGTTTGAAATTGACATGCCTTGAAGGAATCAGTTGGGATCTAGGTGCAAGGTAGCAAGTGTTGTGTGGTAAGTCTTTCGAGTTGGTTAGTATGTTGTGGTGGGAGAGGAATGCGTGGAGGTGCATGTTTTAGTGGCCCTCCGTGATCGATGAATTTCGGGGACGAAATTTTCTTAAGTGGGGGAGAGTTGTAACACCCGGGTTTTGGGGTTGGGTGAAAATAATGTTTTAATATTATTCGGGTTCGGTTTTATAATTTAAATAAATAAAATAATATCCCGGTTTTGTTTTGCTAATTTAATTTAAAAGTGTTGGACCAAATTTGGATGACAAGCCCAATAGCCATTTTAATGGCATTTTTGGTAAATGGGTAATCTTTTCAAATAAGCCCATTCCCTTTTGTTATATTTCAACCAAACAAAAATAAAAATGCTCTTCTTCCCCCTTTCATTTATGTGAACGTGAGATACTCCCCCTTCCCCCATTTTGATTTTCCATCAATCTTGCCTTCATTTTTTGGAGCCCTTGCAAAGGTAACAACAAATTCTTTTTGTCCTCAACTTCCTCTATCTTCCTATGCCTTTAGTTTTCATTGAAATTCATTATTTAAAGTCTTGTGTTTTTGGGTTTTGTAAGAGAAAGATGCAAACTTTAACATCCATTTCTTGAGCTTTCGATTCTTTATTGATAGATAAGTTAATATTAACCCATAAGGTCCAACATAGTTGATTTTTACATGGTTTTATGCAAATTCCCGAATTTGGGTATAAATGGGTTTTTTGGAAGGTTTTGGGTGAGTTTTGGGGGTTGTTTTAGGTGGAAATTGATAGCCCAATGGTAGTATTATGGTTAGGGGTTGATTTGGGATTGTTTGTGGGTGCTATGGATGTTGGAAACATGGTTTTTGGACATGGTTTAGGGGCTGCCCGAAATTGCTAAAAACGGGATGTGTTCACGGTTTGCAACATGATAAATTGCATTTGAATTGTTTTCCGGGTTGGTCTTTTGATGTTGGGCTGATTTGGAATTGTTTGAAATGTGTTCGAGGTTGTTTGGAAGCGAGAATTTGTGTTGGTAAAGCTTTGGAAACGAATCCGGAAATTGAAGGCCATGGTTGCTTGGCTTGGAGCTTGGAAGCTTAGGTGAGTGGTTAAATGTTTTTGAAATGGTTTTGAGTATTTGGTTCAAGCATGTGAACCTAGGATGGGCTTGGTAAACCCACCTAGAGTTGGGATTAGAGTGGTAGCCTAATCCCAAGCTTTGATTAGAGACTTTGGTTGCACTCTTTAATGGTTATATATGCCTCGTGTTAAATCGTGATGGTGTTGGTTATATATGTTGTATACATGTATGTTGAGGCATGTTGGATGCATTGTTGTATGCATGTTGATGATAGATATGATATGGTTATTCACATGTGCAAAATGTGATGTGATATGGTTGTTAATGATGTACATGTGTGTTGTCATGTGAAATGAGATTATGAGGTGATTGCTTGATCCGAGGATCATGGTGAGTACATGCTAGGCATGGAAATGTGGTTTGTGCATGATAGTAAGTCATGGTGAGTACGTGCTAAGCACGGAATTTGTTAATAAATGGTATGTGGAATGTATTAGTATTGGCACTAGTATGCTTGGGTACAAATGATCGATCATTAGGATGTTAGTGTGTACACATGAGTCAAAAGTCGCGCGTGGCCTTGGTGGCGTTGAGTCACCAAGGAGGAGTACGGGTACGCCCGGAAATTGTATTACATTAGTCGGTGATGAGTGGAATCCCATCGACGGGCGTGAGGATGAGTGGAATCCCCTCCGCGTGAAATGGGGCGTGAGGATGAGTGGAATCCCCTCCGCGTAAAATGAGGCGTGAGGATGAGTGGAATCCCCTCCGCGTGAACGGTGATGAGTGGAATCCCACCGCCAGGTAATGGTTGTGTTGTTGGATGTGAGTTCCAACGGTTATCCGTGTATTCGAGTCATAGCTAGGTGCCAATACGGATTGTAGTTTATGTTGCCATTATGTGGTTAATTGTGAGCCAATGTGATTTGGGATGTGTGGCTAACATGGTTTAATATATGTGATTTCATGTATTGTGGTTTTGAACATGTTGAGCATGACATGATATTGAGTATATGTTCATGCATCATCTATGATTATGGCTCGTGTGGACCGGAGGTAAGAACATGCATTTTATCTTGGTTGTAGCTCGTGCTTGGACCCTGCATTGTCGAGGTTTGTTTTTAAAGAGCTTACCCTCACTAAGCTTTTAAGCTTACGCTCTCTTTTGTTCGACAATGCAGATAAATAGCATGAGGGTGGCAAGGGCGAGGAAAGGTCTCCAAGTGTTGCTTTTGGTGAGCTCAATGTATGAGTTTTAAGTAATAGAATGTAATAGTTAAGCAATGGGATATGTGTCATTGATTTGAGTTTTGATGTATGTCGATATGTGTTATTGATTTAAATGCCTTGTTGTATGTTGAAGTGGTGTGGCTTTTGGATGTCTTGTTGAATTGTAAAGCTTGCTTATGATGCATGACTTGTATGCTTATACGTTTGGTTGCTAAGGCATGAAATCTTAAGTGCTTGTATGACCATATATGCATAAATTGCTCTTTTGTTAGAATGCCATGTATGAATGCTTTACTCCATGTTTGAGTGATTCCTCTGGCTTAAATATGCGTGCTTACATGTTTGTATATGCTTAGGTGAGTCGAGAATTGCATCTAGAGTCGTGTTTGGGGTCGTTTAGCTAAAAATCGTGGACTTACAGTGCAGGGCGTATCGATACGCCTAAGGGCTGTATCGATACGGCCTTGCTCTGAGGAAACAGTTTTGGCTGGGCGTATCGATACGTGGAGTGTATCGATACGGTCCCAACTCTCTGTAATTCAGGTTAGGCTGGGCGTATCGATACACAAGACTGTATCGATACCCTCTTAACCCTCTGAAATCTTGGGGAGTTGTAGAGTGCATGGCGTATCGATACGGTGTCCAAGCGTATCGATACGGTCCAACCTAGTTGACCAAGTGGTGTTGACCGAGAAGGGCGTATCGATACGCTCAAGGGCTGTATCGATACGGTCTTCTTATGTTGACCATAGGGCGTTGACTTTGGTCAAGGCGTATCGATACACTCTGAAGGCGTATCGATACGCTCCGAATAAAAGGGTTAAATGGGTTGTTTTAAGGTGCTGTTTTGGTTGGTTGTTGCTATGGAGTTGTGTTTCCGCTGTCGTGTTTCACATAGGACTAATAAGGCATTTAGACAAGATTATTTAAAACGAAAGAAATTTTAGGGTTGTTAACCGAGGGGGAACCTTAACGGGTTTCACTTCGGTTTTCCCCGTGTGGCTCACTCGGACCGGTCATCCGGCCAGACCGGGACGAGGGGGTTACACAATGAGTGCCGGCGAAAGTAGTGGCGCCGATGAAAAGAAATACAAGGGAGTGCGTCGTCGTAGATGGGGAAAATGGGTGTCGGAAATCTGAGTTCCCGGCACCGAAGAGAGACTCTGGTTAGGCTCGTATTCAACTCCAGAAGCCGCCGCCGTCGCCCACCACATTGCTTTCTATTGTCTCCGCCGACCGTCTTCCCTAACTGCTCTGAACTTCCCTTCGATATTACCTCCGTGTGTCAATTCAGACATGTCGCCCAAGTCCGTACAGAAAGCGGCGTCGGATGCTGGGATGGCAGTGGACGCCCAGATGATCATCAGCAACAGCTCCGTCAACAATGAAATCAAAGCAAATGGGAACGACGACAATGGCGGCTCCTGGGAAATCAAAGCCAAGTGGGATTGGAAAACTAAGACATATATTATGTTTTTGTACCATGAATCATAAAGATCCACTTGGGTTAGTGGTAAGCATGCGTGTCTCTATCTAAGGTGACTCTAGTTCGAATCCCACAAGGAGCTTTTATTTATTTTCTTCTTTCATTCAAGTGACACGTGTCACAATCTGATTGGAGGGTGAAAATTAATTAATTAAATTAAATAAAAATATTAAAGTCTTCCAATAAGGTGGTGACACATGTCACCATCTAATTAAATAATTAGTTTATTTTATTAAATTAAATTAAGACAAATTGATAGAATGTATAAATAGCAGGGATCAAATATGCAATTATACCATTTTTTTAAACTGGCCACGTCACCCTGCTGTTAACCTCTAACGGCTAGTGGTCACATTGATACCATTTAAATAGTTTGGTGGTTTAAGTGCTTCGTAAAAAAGTAATGTGGTCAAATCGCGACTTTTCCAATAGTATGGTGGTCAATGAAGTAGTTTACCCAAAAAATAAAACGACAATCAAACTTTCAAATGTTATAAAATGACAATTAAAATATATGTTTTATAACAAAATGATAATTCGGCCGTTATGTACTATTATACAAAATTTTACCATTTTGTTAAGTACTTAAAGTTTATAAAAAAAATAAATTGCTATTATACAAAATTTTATAACAACTGTGTTAAGTACTTAACGGTCGAGTTACCATTTTGTTACAAAACATAAAATTTGATTGGCATTTTGTAACATTTAAATGTTTGGTTACCGTTTTATTTTTTTAACAAAGTTCAGTGACTATTTGTAAACTTTACCCTAATTTTTATTATTTTGTACCTAAAATAGTGGAACTTTACCAAATAATATTTAAAAATTATAAAATAAAATTATTTTTTCAAAATAAAATACAAAATTTCAAAATCAAAAGTCAAATTTTTTGAATAGTCTAAAGGTGATTACAATGTAGTATCAGTTCATACATATTATTAACCATTTGACAATGTGCATATATTTTATAGACAAATCGATTTAAACTCGTGTCTCTTAAAATAAATACCATCCGCTTTTCCATGGAATGCTTGTTGGGTTCAAAAATCAAAATTAATCGAATACAAATTTCGATAAACTGTACAAAAATTCACCGTACCAAACCAAAACCGTATAACTCCTGGATATTATATTATCTTTTGTAAATAAGTTAAGTCATTGATGTGAATGGTGAAATTAGGTAGGTTGACATTATACGATGACTTAAGCAGATTTTGAGGAAATTCTTCCCTCAATTTCCATTCCTTTGGAAACAAAATCAAAAATCATTAATTTAGGATCTAAATGCTTACACACTTGCCTAAAGAAAACTACAAAGAAATTATTATTATTATTATTATTATTATTATTACTTCAATATATCGCCTATAAACAGTCTTACTCAAGCTAAACATTCTTCATCTCACATATTATTTTCTGAAAACCACTTGGTAAAAAGAAAACATGAAAACTCTTTCATTTTCTGCCATTTTTCTCATTGTTGTCTTCATTATTTCTGGTGATTTTTCCTTTTTATTTTTTCAACTTTGAATATAATTTGACATTTATGTATAAATTCTGAAGCAACCCTTAATTTTTTTTTCTGTGGTAATTTTTTAATTACTTTTTGCTGTAGGAAATGAGTCAATGGTGGCAAATGCAAAAGGCCTCTGCATCGTGTCAGGGTACCTCGGAGGCTGCAAAATAAAGGAATGTTGCAATTACTGCAAGGACAACTTTGGGAAAGATGCTAGTTGCTTTTGCGACGCAGTCAGCACTCCAAACGACATTTGCATGTGTTCTCACCCGTGTTAATAAAAAATAACACATTTTCCATGTGTTTTTCAGTCTTCTATTTCTGTGTTTGTGTCTGGTTTTTTTATAAATAAATTGATGTTCGCAGTACTAATTCCTGCGGTGGCTTATTTATTTGGTTCATACTTAATTAATGGCTCGTTGCTTTCCATGGAAATTGACTGAGGAAATTCAGCCACTAGATGAACAAAAATTTTGTCCCTTTTTTTTTTGAATTAAAAGAGACACCTATACATTAGGTGTGAACAAAAACAACATCAGGTGCATCATAATGAAGAAAAGAAAGAATGTCCGCCGGTGGGGAGTGCAAATGCAGCAAGTCCAGTGTAGTCGGATCGGTGGTTTTCGCAAGCATGTCGGCAACAGGATTCGTTGAACGAGGAACCCAGATAAAATCGGTAACCCAGCCATTTTGGCGAAGCTTGGCAATGGCGCGAACTAAAGGAAGGGGACTGCTATTGATGTGCATAGCGTTCAACATCTTAACCACCTCAGCACAATCAGATTGAATTTGTAAAATTTCAACCCCTTGTTCCAAGCGAACTGTAAACCAACGAGAATAGCCCATAACTCAGCCCTGTAGAGGCTTGCATTTTCCAATAGCTCTCTGGAAACCCAAAATCCACTACCCAAAGTGATCATGCAGCAAACCTCCGACTGCTCCGTTGTTGGTACTCTTGGAGACCGCACCAATTTTGTCCCTTTTTTATTTCACTTTTTGTGTTTCAATATTAGAAAGAAAATTAAGTTTTAATTTCTAACCCTAAACTTTAAAAAGTATACAATACCATTAATTTTTTAAATATTAACTCTAACCCTAATTTTAAACCCTAAACTTTTTTTTATTGTGGGAGCACAAATAAAAATACAAAAAAGGACAAAAAAAATTCTAGATTATGTAATGGCACGATTCTAGACTACATCGCTGCACTTCCCTAATTAGGAAAAAAGTCCAATTGGTCTCTTTTTTGTTAATGTTTACAAAACTATTAACGGAGTAGCATGCAAGATTAAATTTGTTGATTACTTTTTTTCTTCGCTACTTAACTGTCCAGTTTGATAGAGGTAAAGAAATTTAATTGGTAAATTTATATGGATGATGAAGGACATGTTCATGGGAAGATTTTGATTTTTTGTTCTTTTTATGCCCTTTAGATTCTCATGTTCTACTTTTTTTTTTGTATAAGATTGTTTGATTAACATAGTCATCAATTTTCTCTTCATGTTTTGATGTGTACTTTATAAATGGATCTATGTCGAACCAAAAATATTCTAAAATCCCTTACCCATATTCATTCCAAAAAAAGATTCAAACTAACACTAATAATCTATTGGGTAAAATACACTAGAAGTCCTTAGTAATAAACATGTCACTCTTCTTCTAAAACATGTCACTTTTATTCTAAAAGTAACAATTCAATCATTTAATTATAGGTTTAGAAACAAATAAATATCTCAGTTAAAATTTTGTGACAAACAAGGGATTCTATCATTAATATTGAAACAAGTGAACGGTATAATAACAATTTTAGTCCCCAAAACTTATACATTATATTAATTGGGTCCTAATTAAAATAATTCACTAAACTTAACCCTTCATATTAAATATTTTTGGCACTGCACCATTCTGACACACCCTTCGACCACTTACCACACTCCATGTTATTGTCCATTAGTTCGATAATCGACATATGCGATAGCTCAAAAAACACAATCACTTCACTACTAGACAATTAAAAGACTAATAGAATAGACGCATTATGACCTTTACGTCGCCTTCTAGTAGACACAATCCATTCACTAATGAAAATTTTAAATATGAATGATTAAGTTTATTGAATTATTTCGAATTATGGCCAAATTAATAGAATGAATAAGTTTCAAGAACTAAAATTACTATTATACCAAGCTCAATTTTAATGATAGAGTGACTTGTTTGCCACAAAATTTATATACGTTTATGTTCTAATTTATATACATTAAATATAAATGTTAGTAGATTTGAATAAAATATTTGGCCTAGCATAGTTGGTTCTTGCGCTGGCCCCTCAAGCTGTTGTGCTTGCCTGCTTGGGTTTGAATCCCAGCGACTGCTCCTTAAGTGACTTCCAGGATGCTGTCTTGTCCACGATAGAGAGAAAGAAGAAGGATTGTGCAAAGAGAAGGGATCAAATCTTTCCTTTGAATTCAATCATCTTTTTGTAAACTGTTTTTTCTTACAACTTTTCTGGAGTCTCTTTGCCTTGTTTTGGCTCAATGCAACATAGAATAATGGAGTTCAAATTTGGATGGATGGTGGGAAAGCCATGGAGTGTTTTGGAGAAAGATGCGACCATTGAATATAAATGATGTTAATTGGTTCCCACCGAATCCTGGTTGTGTCAAGTTTCATTGTCGATGTAACATACAAGGATGAACCTGTCGGGTGCGGTGGTGCCTTGAGAACTGATTTATGTTTTCCAGTCCTATGGATAGTTTTGAGGTAGTTTATGCAGAACTAGTTGTAGTTAAGAATGTGCTGGAAGTTTTTGTGGAAGTTATATGGCCTGGGAAAGCAATGTTGGTTGTTGAAATAGACCCTAAACTTTAACCTTAATTTCATAAATATTAACTTTAACCTTAATTTCGTAAATATTAACTTTAACCTTAATTTTAAACCCTAAACTTATTTTATATTGTGGGACCCAAGCTAAATTACAACTTGGCCATGGTGATCTCGAAGCTAAATTACAACTTGGCCATGGTGATCTCGAATATCAACTAATCATACAAGTTTCTGAAATCTTGGGATGACAGCAATTGAAGCGATCCATTAAATTAGTTGAGTATCCAAATCCGAACAAGCGGAAGTAGGAAAAAAAGTACCCAATTTATTTTATTAATAACTTAGCAATGTATTCAAAAAGTGTGCGAGTACCTAACATCTAAATCATCAAATAATCGTGAACTAAAAAAAATCACAAAATATATCTATTCGAAAATAAAAACCCTAATGTTTTTCGGCATCAGTCGGCATCGGAAAGCGGCACAATGGGTAGAGATGACCGGTACTCAGCCACCTCTCGATACATTCTCCATGGAAGAGATGAGAACATGGCATGCTAGTGACAACCTCCGTTTCAGGCTGTACTAACTTCTCTATGCAAATCATGCACTCAACATTGTCGCTCTCGCCGTCGCCATAACCTTGAACAAGCTTCACTTTCTTCAAAGCTTGGATCAATTCTTTCGAGCTTCACTTTCTTCAAAGCTTGGATCAATTCTTTCGTTGCAGGAGCTAGCTTCGGATCTTCTCGTATCGAGAACTCCATCACCATTGCCGCTAACTCATCATCATAGTATTCCCACCTCACAATCTTTTTAACTTGAAATATTATTTTTATCACCCCGTCAAATCTCTTATTATTGCCATAGTTCTTCTTCTTCTTCTTCTTCTTCTTCTTCTTTTACTCCTTCTCTATTTTTATAATCGAGTTCCAATCGGAGAAAGCTTGATCCAATATCCTTTCAAGGTCAAGTTGGTCGAGCCATCCAGCTTCATGTAAAGGGCGAGCTACATTGTTTCGGTGCCGGCGAGAGCCGAATACAATTTCTGGATGAACGGAGAATTCCTGGATACCATTCTGCCAAAAATCCTCTCAGAAACGACCGTCATCATCCTCAAGAAACGTACGAATATGAAGCAGGAACCCAATTTGAGAATAGTAAGGAGCCTGAATTGAAGTCAGAGCGTAATCTACCGTCACTTCAAATCGAGGTTCACTGCTTGCCATTATCAACGTTGGTTACTCTCTTCAAAAAGAAAATATCGGGAAGAAAAAGCTTTCAAATCCCTAAGTTTGCTTGATTGAAAAGAAAACCAGTAAACTGAACCACATGTATGTATGTGTGTATATTTAGGTAAGAAAAAGCTATCGAAACCCTAAGTTTGCTTGATTGAAAAGTAAACAAAAAGCTTCCAAAACCCTAAGTTTGCTTGGTTGAGAAGTAAACTAGTATACTGATTACTGAACTAGGTGTGTGTATGTATATATATAGGATTAGACGTGTAGGCCAGTAGTTTGAATTTGAGTAGAGTCAGATTATTATGCCGGTTAATCGGTATTAAAGTTTTAATAATAAAATTAAATATTTTTATATAAATTAAATTTTAAAAATATTTTAATATTTAAAATAGTAAAATTCATGTTTTTCAAAATCGGATTGAATCGAGAACATGCGGAGTGAAATTAAAAATATCAGATATAAAAGTAAAAGAATGGTGATTCAACAAGTTGAACCAGATTTTGACATTATAAACATTATTTTTAGTAAATTTGTTAATTTTTTAGTTTAATTATTTTTGAGTTAATATATATTTTGTTACATGAATTTAATTTTAAGGTGCAATTTGGTACTTGAACTTGGTTCTTTTGTCTAAATTAGTTAAAAATTGTACGTTTCAATTTTAACCATAATGTCAAGTTTAAGTACTAATTTAAACAAAATATTAGATTCAAATATTTATTTGACAATAAAACATTATCAAATTAAACAGTAAAAGATAATGAAATATATTTACCCTTATTTTTTAACAAGAAAAATAAAAATCCATTGATGCAACTAATTCGATCCTCGATATGATTTGTACCAAACTAGTTAAATGTGCAACTCAAACAAGCCTGATAAGCATGAGCTTGGATAAAAAATTTAAAGGCAATCAAGAGTGTAAAAAAAATCTTTGAACTTTTAAAATAAAATTAATTAAAATTTTAATTTTTTTGCACTCAATTAAACATTTGAACCAAGAAATTGAATCAATTAAGTTTTTGAATCAATTAAACTCGTTGACCAATTTTGATTCTTAAATCTTCACAGTTTTTTAGGCATGTTAGTGCAATGCATCGTGACACAGTATTTCCACTTGACATATTCAATTTTTTTATTTTATTTTAAAAATTCTTTAAAAGTTCTAAAGATCCTAAGAAACTTATACTAAAATTTATTTTTTTTAAAAATATGTAAATGCAACATGATAGAACTGTAGTGTATCACGTGTCAGTAATATCTAAAGAAAAAATTATCAAGATTTAATGGTCTAAATTGGTCAAAGAGCTTAATTGATTCAATTCTTGGTTCAAGGTATTAATTGTGTGAATTTTTTTAAAGACTTAATAATTTTTTTTAAAGTTCAAGAGCTTCTTACACCCTAAAGCTAAATTTAAAATATTTTTTAGGCTTGGCCCGACCCATAAACAACTTAATCCAATTGATTTATAACAAATAAAACTATTGAAATCAAATTTCAATGTTTATAACATGTTTTTCTATTCTAGCTTAGATTAAGACTTTCTTTTAAAAATAGCTTAATTTTGAGCCTATAAACGGTCTCAGTGGAAAAACGGATAATATTTATCTTAAGAGACCTGGGTTCAAAATGTTTTGTGATCTCCAAAATGTGTACATTGTCAAAAAATTAAAAATATCTATGAGCAGATACTATTTTATAATCACCTCAAAATTATTAAAAAAAACTCAATTTTAGCATTGCACTTAAGTTTCTTGGTAGTATATGGTTTCCCGGTTAATAAGTGTAACATCATGTTATTAGACATGTTTTTTTCCTCAATAAAACAATTAATTATTAAAAACAGCCAGAAAGACTAAATCCAAGCTACAAATTTTTTTGCTAAGCAATGTATTTTATTTAATTAAGTTTTGTGCCAAAATTAGGTGCCTCATTAAAAATCTCTCTAATCCTACCGGAAGAAAAGAGTACAATCCAACATGACTTACATGTCTCCATCTTACAAACTGAATTACAACATAAGTCCTTCCAATCAAGTTCATTTTACCATTAATCCGTTCCTTGCTCGTGGGACAAACTCGAACGACACACATGATATTTTCTTTGCTAAGCTGTCAATGTCTTCAAAATAGTTCCACAACCGCCATGGTCTAAGGTGAGAGTTCGCAATCCAATTCAAAACCACTTGTGAATCTGATTCCACAATCAAGCTTTCCTTACCTATCCATCCCGCTTGTGAAAACACGAAGAGAGCAGTCCGAATCGCCATTAGTTCTGCAAAATCAGGTCCAAGGTTTTCGACAGGACCAGAGAACAAGGCTCTCATATCGCCTGCATAAGATCTCAACACGCCTCCACATCCTGATGTGTTCGTGTAGAATGATCCATCCACGTTGAATTTAACCGACCCAAAATTTGGAGGAATCCATTCAGTATTAGCTTCTTTTGATTTTAATTCAAGGCAGAAAACTGGATTTTTCCATAAATTCGAATCTTCTAGAATTTTGAGGAACTTTCATCTTCCAAATAAAGTCAAAATTGAAATCTGGCTCTTCTATATCTGCATTCACCAATAGTTTAGTAAGTTTTCAGACCGAGAAATCTCCTTCATTGACATGAACCCAAATAATTTTGTCCAGGACCTCTCTATTAGCCCTTTGGCCCATCAATCTTTCTCTAAACTGTGACAAGACTTCTATTTCTCTATTAAGAAGAGGTTTAGAGAACAAATACATGAGCTCCAGGTCATGGAAATCTCTATATTTCAGTAGTGTAGCTACAGTGACTCCCTTATCCAAAGCTAATATGTATAGCCTTGGAAAAGAAACAGGTAATGGGGTCTCTCCACACCAGCAATCTTCCTAGAATAAGATTGTTTCTCCATTCCCTAGCCTCCATCGAATCTCTTTAGGTGAAATCCATCTGCTCACCTTTTCATCAGACAAATTGTTCACAATTCCTTTCCATGCAATAGAGGCTTTGCTTGAACTTCTGCATTTGAAATCCACCAGTCTTATATTCTCCATATTTAGAATTAATGATCTTTCTCCATAATCCAAGCTACGATTTTTCTTTACAATGCGTATGTTTGTTTTACGGACCATGATCGAAGTGTGAGATCATATTCAGTGACGGAGCTACATGTATGATTAGATAGGCCCAGACCCACCTTGAATTTTTTAGGGTTTTTACATTTGACTTTAGTTTTCTTTATATGAATTAATATTTTAATTTTTTGATTTATGTCCACCTTGAAATTTTGAGATTTTTATGACTTGTATCCACCTTAAAATATATTTTGACTTGTGTTTACATTCAAAAAGATTTATGAATACGCCATTGGTTGTCCCTCCCAACAATGTCGGCTCTAATGTTTGAACTCGCATTGTCTTATTGGGAGTGTAATATACCTTTGTCAAGCTATGTATAAATTTAATTTTGTATTAACATTATAAATTAATAACGTAAATAACCGATAAAAAAGATAAAAAAAAATTAATTTACCAAAAACTTTTATCCAATGTTTTTATAGGAATAACGTACATATTTGAAGGGGAAAAAACACTATTAAGAACTTTAAAGGGGTGAGCTAGTGGCAAGTTAAGATTAAGCCCTGTTTTAGTTGGATTGTAAAAAAAATACTGAAGTTTTGAGATGATACATTGTGCATCTATTCTAGAGTCGTGAACTTTACAGTAACTATGTAATCCCTAAATCCGACCCAGAAGAAATGGGTTGTAACCCCCTCGTCCCGGCCTGGCCGGATGACCGGTCCGAGTGAGCCACACGGGGAAAACCGAGTGAAACCCGTTAAGGTTCCCTTCGGTTAGCAACCCTATATTTCTTTTTCTTTTTTTAATCTTGCCTAGATGAACATTAAGTCCTATGTGATTCACAACAGCGGAAAACATTCAAGGAAAAACACATTCGAACAACGACCATACTTAACAGTCTATTTTTAAGCTTATAGGACAGCCAGTATCGATACCCTAACAGGGGTATCAATACCCGGGTATCAATACCCTAACCAGGGGTATCAATACCCGGGTATCAATACCCTAACCAGGGGTATCAATACCCGAGTATCAATACCCTAACCAGGGGTATCGATACGCTCAACTCTCATCCATAACACCCGATTCCAGTAACTTTGGAGGGTATCGATACCCTTAGGGTATCGATACCCCATGCAAAATCTGAGGGCTTTTGGGCAAGAGAGTATCGATACCCTAGCTAGGGGTATCGATACCCCCTGCACTACAACTCCTCAATCTCAACTAAAACGACCCCAACACGACTCTAAATGCATTTCTCGACTCACCTAAGCGTATACCAACATGCAAACACACATATTTAAGCCAAGGGTGTCATTCAAACATGGATTAAAGCATTCATACATAACATTCAAATCAAAAAGCAATATAGGCAATATTAAGCATACACAAAGGCTCAAATGGTCATAAAGCCACAAGTCAATCAAAAGAGGTTTGCACTCAGCATAAGGCAACCTAAAGCCTCCTAAAGCATACCATCATACACACCAACATTCATCAAAGTATAACATGCTTACAATCCATAATCAAACTCAACAACATCATCAATCAAATGAGTCATACAAGCTCATATAAAGACACCCTATTGCCACATTGCTTAACTACTACAAAATCAACCATACTTGGGAAACAACTTGGAAAGCCCTTCTTGCCTTGCCTCGAGCTAACACCATGCTAATGATCTGCATTGTTGAACATAGGGAGCGTAAGCTATAAGCTTAGTGAGGGTGCTCTAACACGAAAAACATCAACAATGCAGGGTTCAAGCACGTTAATCCTAGTCTTACATACATCAAGCATAGGCATTAAAATCAAGTAGACCTAGCTAGTCTTTCAAGTGGCATATATGGTCTCTCAATCCTAACAAGTTTAAACATCAACATCCACATTATGCAACAACACCATATACCAAAATCACATATCACCATCATATATCACAATACATGAACAAGTTTAATTGGCCACTTTAATTACCCCGATTGTGCGGATATAGACCTCAACAACACTTTACCTCGGTGGATTCCACTCATCACCGGACCTTGCATGTGCGGGATTCCACTTATCGCCACATGCCCTACGGATGGGATTCCACTCATCATCACGTAGAAATAAATAAAAGCTTTCGGTGGAATGTTACATCACCGTACTCCTCCTTGATGACTTAACGCCATCAAGGCCACGTACGTTTTGACTCAATTTGTGTGCACACTATCCTAATGGTCGATCATTTACAACCGGTAATTATTTAGTGCCAATTATCATCTTCAATCACATATCATCAATCACACTCATGCTCATCACATATATCCACATCATAATATATGTACATGTACCAAATAATCACAAGCACAAGAGCATAGTCATTAAGCACATTGGCATTTAAGGAAAACAAGACTAAATTAACTACTTGGATTATAAGGAAGTGGCCTACCAAGCACACTTTACACACACACACTACTCATGCTCGAACCAAACTTTAAAACAAGTTAAGACCACTCACCGCCCTTCCTTAGCAATTCGAACCAATCCTCCTACGAACCCAGATTCGGTCCCAAAGCCTCCTCAACGTTTCCTCTTGCTTCTAGTCAAACAAAACACATACATTACTTTCCAATTCAATGCTAAACTCAACCATCAACTTACTTTGCAAACACAACCCAATTTCTACAATTTCCCAAACCACATAATATCTCAAAAACTCAATTTTCGTACTCCAACAACCATTGGCTGAAATACCCATTTCCAAACACCCAAATGACTTCCAAAATATCCCAAATCACCCTCCTAACATAGGTAAACCATCAGCCCTTCAATTTCAACATTAAACCCACCAAAAACCCAAGTTTTCATACTCTAAAATTTGCCCTAAGGACCCACTACGAATTTTCATCCAAAATCAACCAAATTAATATATATTGTGTATTTCATTATGCTTAAACAAAACCCCAACACAATTTATCAAAACAAATTGAAAAACCCCCTTAAAAATCCAAACTTTAATATAAACTCTAATTTCCAAAACTCCATATTTTTGAAATCCAAGACCATAGATAAGTAGAGAATAGAGAGGAGGTTAAGAAAACATATTTACCTTTTAATTCGGTGTTGAAATCGAGTGGCAAAATCAATGGAATAGTAGCTAGGGTTTTGGGAGAGTTTGAAAATGGGGGAGAGGGGTTTGAAGTTGGGAAAGGGAGGATGAGAAAGAAGATGACAACTTTTTCCTTAAAGTTGTCTTGCTTTATTTAAAATTTGGGTAAATTACAACATAGGTCCCTCCCTTCATTTTAAAGCTCAATTTGGTCATTATTTGTAGTTGAATTGTTTTAATTAAATTTTTATTTGACTCGAACTAAAACCCGGTTAACTCCTAGGCCCAAAACACGGGTGTTACATGGGTCGAGTCTAGAAAGTTACGTTTGAAAACTTGCCCCACAAGTTATAAATCTTAGGTTTAAAATTATTTTAAAGTATATAATTGAATCAATTAATAATAATTAACATAAAGTTTCTCAAAAATTTATGAAACTAGATCATTAAAATATATACTGAATATTTCATAAAAAACATCTAAATTAAATTGAAAATGCATGCCGAAACATTATCCCAAATTAAATGTCTCAATGTCCGAAATTAAAAAATATCTCAAAGTGATGTTAAAACAATAATCTAAAATAATTGGAAAGAGTTCATACTCACTAATATAATATTCGAGTAAAAATACGAGAAGCTCCAAGTACCGAGTCGCCTAAAAGAGTGAGTATATATGAAAGAGAAACTATGAGTGTGTAAGCTAAAGAGTTTAGTGTGTCTCTAAAGTGCAAACAATCACAAGCAAAATATTATTTTTATTTTTCAAATAAATATTTTTGAAAACACTTTAAATCTGAATCATAATGATATGTTCGATGCTCATGAAAACTCAATACCTAATCTCTGATACATTGCCCAAAGAGTAAGGTTCTTCTGAACCTACTCTCTCCATCGTCACCATCCGAAGTCGAACTCAGCCCGAAGGGTGGAACCACTAATCCAAAGCGGAATTCAACCCGAAGGATGAAACCATTGAACTTCCCCGAACAAATCCCAATCAATGTACACTCAATAATATTAGGTGGATTTTAAAATATGAATTTCATCTAAAACATGAATTGTTAAAAATTCAAGTTGCATAAATCTGAAAATCCAAAGTTTTATATTTTGAAAACCTGATATCTCATAATTGATAAATCCGATTTTTAGTTAAAATCCAATCGATATGCTATGCATGATGTCTGAAACCTTTCATCAATCACAACATAATAATGCACACAAAGTGTATAAAGACATTTATTTAAAGCACCAAAGAAAAGTATAAATTTATAGCACAAGAAGAGACACACCTTTAAGCAACATAAGCTCTAATGTCGAGAAGGGTGACCTCACACTCAGATCTAGCCAATATAGAACCTACGATGATAACTCTACATTAATAAATATTTCTATCACTAAGCCACAGATTATAAAACATAAGACTAATCCGAAGGTATACTCATGGAAAGATCTCAAAGAATGTGTACGTCGGTTTGAACAGGATGAGGTAACTCGTCAGCCTCAATGTCGATACGTGAACACGAGAATATTCCAAATCAGATTCTAAAATCCACAACTTACCAAATTCTATGCAATAATTAATTGAAATTTGCAAAACGGAGCTTTCGGAATCTAATTTGACAAAACGGGCAACAGATTCAAACTCAGGACGTTGAAAAAGTTTAAGAGGAAAGATGTCTTAAAAAGTTAACTCTTGGTCAACAGTCAAAGTCAAACTGGTCCAAGGTCAACGGTCAAACTCAGTCAAAAGTCCAAGGTCAAACCCAGTCAACTTCCGGTCAAACTGTTCAAGTCAACGATCCTAGTAGGTTAAAGGGTCAAACCGATTCGGTTCAAGACAACTCCAATAGTCCGAATTGCACAGGTTTGGGCTCAATCTGAATTGGAACACGGGTTGGATCTCTCTTCAAGCTCACTAGACGAGCTCTACACCATGTTACACACATATGGCCCTGTCGAATTGGGCTCAATCCAGCCCTGATTCTCACACAACACAACCCATCACCCTAACATAATCCTGCAAACTGAAGCTAGGGTTTACAGACCCTTGATTGACGGTGGGAGAGATGACAAAGCAGGAGCAACGACGGCAAAAGACGATCAGCGGTGGCTCACCGGCAACCTACACAACAAATAGAGAACGTCGATGGCAAAAATGGTAACGGCAGAGGCGTCAACGACAGGGGCGACGGCGAGAACGATCCTAAAGGCGGCGAAACTCCGGCAAATAAAAACAACAACTCCAAGGGTTAATTTCCGGCCAAAACTAACAAATTTGAAATCTAAACAACCATTTACAAGAAACTGAATACCCAAACTAAAAAGCTTACCCAAACAGGTCGGAAAGGAAACGTGGCAGGCGGGAGAGAAAAGACGGCGACACAAAGGTAACCGAAAGGTCTCGTAATGTTTCCAGGCGAATGGTCGGCGACGAGGGAAAACCGAGGCCTGGGTTTTGATCGGACGAAAAAGGGAAACACGGGGGTGGTCTCGGTTTGACGAACAGTGGCCGATGAGCCCTTGATCGGAGCTTGGCCGGAACTCGAGGAAGGTGGGGTGATATCAAGAGAGAGAGATAAGGGGAAGGTGTGGCTGCATAACACGTTTTGAAACTCCCACCATGCTAGGGTTGATAAAACATGGTTAAATACCACACACTAATGGGTAAATCGCAAAAATAAACCATCCAAATTATACCAGTATTGCGAGAAGGGCACTGAAGTTCCAATTTCTATCACTTCAATCACTCAAATCCGATTTATTTCCAATTAAGTCCACAAATTCAAATTGGGGTTTTTGAAACAAAATTCCCAAATTATAGGGTTCCAAATTAGGGATTTCAAAATTGGAATTTTCCAAGTTGGGGAAAAAATTGAGGTGTTACAATTCTCATTGCCTTAAAGAAATTTCGTCCTCGAAATTTTCAAACTTAGCAACAAATCTCAAAACTATCAACATATACTTAGACTTTCTTATTCTGAATTCATAATCCAACATAACCAAAATAGAACTGAAAACATCATAAATGTATTTGCTAGGTCATTATGTATATCATCACATCCAACGCGAACTCCGATCGAATATATTGAACCTGGTCGTCTAATCTCATATCCAGCTGACCTATCACTCTGAGCAGGTCTACCTCTACTAGTTGTACCAGAAGCAGCTGATCTAAACTGCCCTCTACCTCGATGAGGTGCCTGAACTGAAACATGTGTCTGACTCTGAACGGATGAATCGATAGGTGGTCGAGGATAATTCTTCAAGTAATGATCATGAGATCCACATCTAAAACACCCCCTTTTCATCAATCTGTACTCTTCGTTATGCTTCTTATTGCAATAACCATATAGAGAAATAGGTCGATGAACTTTTGAACTACCTACGCTGCCAGACGGAGTTGTCGATGCTGTAGGTCTAACATTCCAATAACTATGAGGAACATAATCATTTATAGGCCTCTTTCTAGATGAGTTGACAAAACTGGGCTCAACATATATGTCTGGTTGCTTCACGACTTGATCAAAATTCTGAAGTTCCTCCTTTTCCATTAGTGCAAGAATTCTCTTAGCATTTTTAGCTCGATCAACCATGTCGCTGTATACTTACCATGATGCATACCAACATCTCTCTGAATAGGTAAACTAAGTCCTTTCAAAAACCAGTCACACTTATCTTTCTCAATCGCAACTAACCTAAGAGCATGCTTGGCCAACCTTCGAAATTTTATCTCATAATCATTCACTGACATATTGTTCTGTTTCAGATTCATAAAATCATCGCGACACTTCGCTAAGAACTCGACTCCCACATATCGATCCTGGAATGCCTATCGAAAAAAACTCCCATGTAACCTAACTAGATGGAAAAATATCAACCACTGACTCCCACCAGTTTTATGCTTCACCCTCTAATAGTGATACGACAACCCTTAATTTCTGATTGGCTGGGTAATCCATCTCAACAAACAATCGCTGTAATTTCTTTAGCCAATATTCCGCATCGGATGGATGTGTACTGGTTTTACCCTCAAACAATTTCACCCCAGCAGCTATGAATTCCGTAGATATGGGTTTTCTCGAACCCTCTTATTGTCAGAGATAACGCAGCAACTCACGAATCATCGTAGCACTATCCAGTTGAACTGTCTCAGTGTCATCCTCACTCTCAATTTGATGTCCTCCCAAAGGTTCATTCTCATTATCCGATATCTCATTCTGATTTTCTGTTTGCTTAACAGATGATAGATGACCACCACCAGAAATGGCAGTACGACCTCAACCTCGACCTCTCACAAAACTAGAACTCATACTTTGTGGCTTAGAAGACTATCTACAAAAGGTAATAACATAGAGTCAGAATCGGTATTGAAGTCTCGGATTTAAAACACTTCAAAATCACTTAATACCGTAGTAAAAAAATTTAGAAAATTCCCATTTATCCCAAAATATTTTCAGATGCATCCAAAACTAGAAAATATTTTGAAAATAACTTTTGTGAGCCTCATAGTCTGAGGGTTGAACTTAGCTCTGATACCACTAAATGTAACCCTCTAAACCCGACCCAGAAGAAATGGGCCGAGTCTAGAAAGTCACATTTGAAAACTTTCCCCTCAAGTTATAAATCTTAGGTTTAAAATTATTTTAAAGTATATAATTGAATTAATTAATAATAATTAACGTAAAGTTTCTCAAATATTTATGAAACTCGGTCATTAAAATATATACTAAATATTTCATAAAAAATATCTGAATTAAATTGAAAATGCATGCAGAAACATTATCCCAAATTAAATATCCTAATGTCCGAAATTACAAAATATTTCAAAGTGATGTAAAAACAATAATCTAAAATAATTGGAAAGAGTTCATACTCAATAATAAAACATTCGAGTAAAAATACGAGATGCTCCAAGTACCGAGTCGCCTAAAAGAGTCTGAGTATATCTGAAAGAGAAGCTATGGGTGTGTAGGCTAAAGAGCTTAGTGTATCTCTAAAGTGCAAGCAATCACAAGAAAAATATTATTTTTATTTTTATGATAAATATTTTTGAAAACACATTAAATCTGAATCATAATGATATGTTCGGTACTCATGAAAACTCAATACCTAATCTCTGATACACTGCCCGAAGAGTAAGGTTCCCCTAAACCTACTCTCTCCATCGTCACCATCCGAAGTGGAACTCAGCCCGAAGGGTGGAACCACTGATCCAAAGCGGAATTCAACCCGAACGATGAAACCACTAAACTTCCCCGAACAAATCCCAATCCATGTACACTCAATGATATGAGGCGGATTTTAAAATCCGAATTTCATCCGAAACATGAATTGTTAAAAATTCAAGTTGCGTAAATCTGAAAATCCAAAGTTTCATATTTTGAAAACATGATATCTCATAATTGATAAATCCGATTTTTAGTTAATACCCAATCGATATGCTATGCATGGTGTCTGAAACCTTTCATCAATCACAACAGAATAATGCACACAAAGTGTATAAAGACATTTATTTAAAGCACCAAAGAAAAACATAAATTTATAGCACAAGAAGAGACACACCTTTAAGAAACATAAGCTCTAATGTCGAGAAGGGTGACCTCACACTCAGATCTAGCCAAGATATAACCTACGATGATAACTTTACATTAATAAATATTTCTATTACTAAGACACCAACCATAAAACATAAGACTACTCCGAAGGTATACTCACGGAAAGATCTCGAAGAATGTGTAAGGTCGATTTGAACAGAATGAGGTAACTCGTCAGCCTCAGTGCCAATACTTGAACACGAGAATATTCCGAATCAAATTCTGAAATCCACAACTAACCAAATTCAATGCAATAATTAATTGAAATTTGCAAAACAGAGCTTTCGGAATCTAATTTGACAAAACGGGCAACAGATTCAAACTCAGTACGTCGAAAAAGTTTAAGAGGAAGGATGTCTGAAAAAGTCAACTCTTGGTCAACGGTCAAAGTCAAACTGGTCCAAGGTCAACGATCAAACTCAATCAAAAGTCCAAGCTCAAAGTCAAGGTCAAACCCGATCAACTTTCGGTCAAACTGTTCAAGTCAACGGTCCTAGTAGGTCAAAGGTTCAAACCGATTCGGTTCAAGGCAACTCCAACAGTCCAAATTGCACAGGTTTGGGCTCAATCTAAAATAGAACATGGGTTGGATCTCTCTTCAAGCTCACTAGACGGGCTCTACACCATGTTACACACATATGGGCCTATCAAATTGGGTCAATCCAGCCCTGATTCTCACACAACACAACCCATCACCCTAACACAATCCTGCAAACTGAAGCTAGGGTTTACAGACCCTTGCTTGACAGCGACAGAGATGACGAAGCATGAGCAACGACGGTGAAAGACGATCGACAGTGGCTCGCCGGCAACCAACACAACAAACATAGAACGCCGACGACAAAAATGGTAATGGCAGAGGCGTCAACGACAGGGGGCGACGGTGAGAATGGTCCTAAAGGCGACAACTCTCCGGAAAAGAAAAACAACAACCCCAAGGATCAATTTCCGGCCAAAACTAACAAATCTGAAATCTAAACAACCATTTACAAGAAGCTGAATACCCGAACTAAAAAGCTTACCCAAACAGGTCGGAAGGGAAATGTGGCAGCGCGGGAGAGAAAAGACGGCGGCGCAAAGGTAACCGAAAGGTTTCGTAACGTTTCCAGACGAACGGCCAGCGACGAAGAAAAACCGAGGCCTGGGTTTTGATCGGACGACAAAGGGAAATACGAGGGTGGTCTCGATTTGACGAACGGTGGCTGATGAGCCCTTGATCGGAGCTTGGATGGAACTCGGGGAAGGTGGGGTGATATCGAGAGAGGGGAGATAAGGGGAAGGTGCGGCTGCATAACACGTTTTGAAACTCCCACCCATGCTAGGGTTGGTATAACATGGTTAAATACCACACACAAATGGGTGAATCGCAAAAATAAACCATCCAAATTATACCAGAACTGCAAGAAGGGCACTGAAGTTCCAATTTCTATCACTTCAATCACTCAAATTTGATTTATTTCCAATTAAGTCCACAAATTCAAATTGGGGTTTTTGAAACAAAATTCCCAAATTATAGGGATCCAAATTAGGGATTTTAAAATTAGAATTTTCCAAGTTGGGGAAAAAATTGGGGTGTTACAAACTACAACATGTTAGATATGGGTGAAAACTAAGGTTGAATGACACAAATTGATATGGTTTTCCTCTCCTATCCTCAAGCACTTTGTTGTTGCTTGGATGTCAATATTAAATAGGCTCCTAACGAAGGATCGGCTATTACGTATGAGGATGAATGATTATTTTGTGGTGAGGCATAAGAGATTCGTAGTCATCTGTTTTTCGAATGTCCTTTTACATGAAATGTATGGAGTAGGGTTTTAAGCTTGCTTGGGGTGCTCATGTGTATATTATTTGGAAAGAGAGACAATTTCGAGGTATCTCTCGTACTTGTTAGTTGTATACAAAATATTGTTTGGATTATGATCATGGTTCAATGAATCGTATTTCACCCACAGAATTTTCGACCACCCCGATCAACAATGAGATCCTCAAGTCTTCCAAAAAGCAGTTAAAATCAATTGTTTATATTACCATACAACGGTAAAATAATCTGTTTTCAGTGTTTATTTTTACATGTTAATATGGAGTAGTTTAGTGCTTTACAATAGCCTCCAAATTTCCATACGCGTCCAAATAATCTCTTTCAACCAGTAGAAATCCACTTATTATTTTGTGTTGCTATTTATGTCTCACACAAAAGAGTAAGATATAAAATTTAGAGACAAAATTTAAGGTTTACATTTCAGGATTTTGGGGGTAAAGTTTAAATTTTAGGATTTAAGATTAAGAAATTAAGGTTAAAGTGTAGGGTTTAATTTTTTAATGTAAAGTTTAATTTTTTAGTGTTGAGACATAGAAAATGACACCTAAAAGTGACATATAATTTTTGTTACTTTTTCGTCAATTTAAGGTATATTCAACAAATATAAATCATTTGCTCTTACAAAAATTAAGTTTAAGGTTTAGAGAATTGAGGGTATGATATATTTTTTAAGGTTTATAGTTTAAAAATTAAAATTTAAGGTTAAAACTTAAAATTTATTAATATTTTAATGTTTGGACACAAAAAGCGATACTGAAAGTGGTTAGGATTTTTTATATATTCAACAACTTTATACTAGGAAGATAAACCAAAGAAACTTAAATGAATCTTATAAAACTAAACGTCAACTAAACTTTAAACCTCAACAAATCATTTATACTTTTTGATTCAATAAAGATACGTTTTGTCATTTTCTTTTTCTTTTAACCAGTTTCTGGAAACGATATTGCATCAAAATGGAATTCATAAAAACAATACTTTTTTAGCATGCATAATTGCATGTGCCGTCCATTTTTCCAATAATTTATTTATATGTATGGATGATTATGATAAAAGTAATATTTAAGTAGTATATTTCTTTAATATTTCATCAACTGCTAATTTAAGAAGATGTTTTAGGAGCTGCTTTTCATTATTGGGTAGGATTACTATAATATTTTTACGGTGAATGTCGAGATTTGAACTCACATATCACTATGGCAACTAGTGAATCTCAAGAGCTGGTATTTTATTCTGAGATTAAATTACTACTTTCTCGGTGTGCAATAATAATTTACAATATTAACCGTATAGGGCACGTATTTTACATGAGATTTCATGCAAGTGTACATGGCATGAAGGGTTCTCCCACTGAACAAGTTCCCTTATTCCTTGTTCAATTTTCCTAGTTTCTGTCGTTAAAATTTTCATGCAAAACCCTAAGGCACTCAAACTTAACACTGTCTGGCTCTTGATCATCTCCTCCTCACCTTCAATGCCTTGGATTTGATAACAGCTTTCATTCGAATGTCGAAGAAATGAAATCAAAATCCGGTCCATTTCATCTTCATTCGGGCATGGTGATGTTCCCTTCTCGAGATCATAAGAAATGTTGTTATTTTCAAGCTCCTTGTCAAGTATGGCGATGGATTTGATCGATGTTAGGAGGAGATTTGAAAAAAAAGAAATGAGTGAATGTATAAGTCTGTTGACAAGAGCCACTGAATTTAATTAATTCATAGATAATCGTTGTTTAATTGATCTACCTATGGTGGGTAAGAATTTTACTTGGTTTGTACCAAGGAATAGGAAGAGTAGGTTATTTGGGTGACGGTAAGTCGGTGCTTTTCTGGGAAGATTGGTGGTGTAGAGATCAACTTTTTGGGAGATTATACAGATTAGTGATTCTAAAAGGAGTGTTGGTGGCTGATTTGGTAAATGGGGAAGACTTTACTGAGATTCAGTGGTAGAATGTTTTTCTCAAAAAACCTCATGGATAAAGAAATAAACTTGGTGGAGGAATTAAAGAAAATCACTGGCAAGTGTAAGTTGTGTTGCAATGTACTTGATAGAATTGTTTGGATCCATGATAAATTGGGTCAATTATCGATGAAAAAACTTTCTTTCTTGATGGTGAATTCTTGATAGAATTGTTGGTACCTGTTTTATATTTGGCGGAAGATCTCGAGGAGACGAGTGTAAGATGGTTAATATTTTATGAATTTTTGTTTTGAAGCTCCTTTCTCAGGGGAACTTCCTTGTTATTGACTAATAACTGTAGGAGCTGCTTTTTAGAGTTTTTGGCTTGCAAGGAATGAGAAAGTTTTCAAACAATATTATTTTGAAAGATTTACTCTTCTACTCTAAATTGCGAGCAATATTCTGGATTAAGGCGTTAAGGGATGAATGGTCGCCAAATTTTGATGAGTGGTGGCTGGATCCGAGAAAAAGGATTGGGTGACAAAAAGGAGATTGTGGGGAGCATGGATTGGATGCCACCGGAGGCAGGATCAGTTAAATTCAACGTGGACGGAACTGCTAAGGAGAAGATTACTGGGTGTGGAGGCGTTCTTAGAGATGAGAAAAGTATAATAAGAGCAATTTTCTCGGGCCCTATTGAAGGCTTAGGACCCGAATATGCAGAATTAAGAGCAATAAAATCTGTTCTTGAATTTTTCGTTGAAGCTGGTTGGATCGGGACAGCTCCTTTAATTGTTGAATCAGATGCAAAGTTGGTACTAAATTGGATTACAAATAAATTCCAGTGACTTTGGGTGTGGTGGCAAATTTTGCTAGCGAAAACTAAGAAGGTGAGATTTACTTTTGAGTCGCGAGATGCAAACATTCTCACTGACTGTCTCGCTAAAGATGGAATGGATCGATCTTCTCTTTTTAGAGCTTGGTGGCGAGGTTGATGGTTTGTGTCTTGGTAAGGTATTAGGAGGATATCAGTTGGGGTTCATGTAATTTTGCTATGGTGGGGATTGTAATTACTATGCCCAACTTGTGTTGGTTGGTTTTTGTAATTGGTGAATTTTTGTGTAAGTACCCTGTATGTTTGTACTCTTTTTCTCTAGTTAGATTTAGGGTTTTTTTAATAAGGCAAACACTTGCGTTGAGCAATAAATTAATAAAAAAAACGCATACATATTATATACATATAATTAACTTTCATGCCTAAATAGATAATAAGCATAGATACATTAAACACATAATAATGCCACATACATGACATATATAATAAGATGCATATATATATTAACAACTCATATGTAACACATACACAACTCACATACATATACGCACATAATAATAACACACACACACACACACACACACACATATATATATATATATATATATATATATATATATATATATATATATATATATATATTTACTAAGCATTTATATACAAAATGAGTGATTTCACAGCTGCCCCCGTCCCAATGAAATGATTTTACCATTTTGGTTGTATACTTGTGATTTCAACTTGGATGAATGATGCGATGTTAATTCATAGTGCCGAATCATCTAATATCCGTGTTCGATGCATATTCAGGTATCAATTTATCCAAATGTAAACAAGTACAGTAAGGCCTCTAGGAAGTGAATGCCAGAAACCTAGTAAACATAAAGAAATAGACGAGACTTGCAACCACTAATTCATTTTGTGGGATACTCTTTGCAAGGTAATCAATTGGAGATTGCAATTAAACTTTAGGGTTTGGGAATATGTGAGATTCAGATTTGACATTCAATTATTATTATTATTATTATTATTTGGCCTATTTGACCATTAGTCTCTTTCTTACGAGATTAACAAAACCTCATACAAGTATTTTCTCTCCTACTAATGATTTAAATTTTTTAATTTTAATCCTAATCCTATTTAGAGGTGAGAGAAAAAAGAACTGTAGGAGAAGGAAGAAGAATACTCTTAGTGAGTCTAAAACCCATGACCCAAGGGAATATTGAGGAACAAAGATGAACAATTTGACCAACCGAACTAATAATTTAAATTTAAATTCAAGCATTAGTAAATATTGTCGCGACCGTTTTTTGAAAGCCCGCTTTTTAAGGTTTGGAAAACAGCCTGACGAATTAAGTTTTGAAAATTGGGACTTTTGGACTAATTTTATCTTTTAATTAATTAGCTTTCCATTTTTATCAAAATCCCATTTATTTCGCTTAAAATCATTTTTGAGTCGCCACCGGCCACTTTGGTAGGCAGGACACTATAAAAGCGCACCAGAGATTCTTTTTGAAAAAAAATTGGGTTCGGAGTCGGTTACGTGTAGGGAAGGGTTAACACCCCTACAAATGCCCATTATCGGTACCTTATTAATTACACGCGGCATTTTGGCATTTCGAACATTAATTTGGATTTAATTAAATCTTTTAACTGTAAAATGAATTTTATTCCGAATGAGAGTATCTTTTTGTAAGAAAATACATTCGATCGAATATAATTATGAAACATCCAATTACATTAGGATACTTCAACTTATATTCAAAAAATGTACCTCAACGCAAAATGTTTAATGCATGATTAATTATTGTCTTGTCATTTTTAAGTGTACCCTAATTAGGCTCCATTAAGTAGTTCAATTAAAATTCTATTAATGTTATTAATTTTGAACATAAAAGAAAACACCCAAAATAATATTGGGCACTTTCTTTAACAAGCCCAAAAATAACAACATCCCTAATTAAGATGTCTCTAATTATTATCCCTATCTTATATTTTAAATTTACCTATGTAACACCCCAATTTTGCCCTAAATTGAAACCCTAAATTAGTTGAAATCCCTAAATTAAAAACCCTAATAATTGGGAATTTAATTTTGAAATCTTAATTAATTCAGTGGCTAAATTGAGAATTTTGAAACTTCTGTGACCTTTTTGTAATGCAGGCTATTCTTGGAGCCCTTATTGTGCAGTTTACCCAAAATAACTAAAGAGAAATCTGGTTCCCTTTCATTTTTTTGTGACGATTCAGTTACCCCCCATTCTCCAATTTTTTTTCGTGTTTCAGCACAGTAAAGAAAGAAAACCACCAACCTTTTTTATTTCCTTTTCCGATCAAGCTCCGACGAGGGAGCTACCGCCGGTCGTTCGTCGATCCGTAACCATCATTTAACTCCCCTCACATTTCCGATCAAAACCCGCCCCTCCGTCGCTCTAGCTCCGTTGCCTTTTACCGAAAATCGGTGGAAAACCCTTCGACTTTTCGCCTCACCGTCGTTGTGTTTCATTTCCGTTCGAGTTTGGCGTGTGTGTAAGCCGATGATTGTTGGTGTGTGTGGGTTAGGTTAGGTTGGTCGGAATCGGTACTTAAGGGTCACCGGGGACGCGTTTCCGGCGATAATGTTCGATTAGGGGAAACCCTAATTTTCAAATCGATGGAAAAAGGGGGATTTTGGGTCTAAGCCGATCCAGAAGGCTGAACCGAGTTAGACCGAACCGTAACAGAACCGAACCGGAATCCGTTGAACCGAATCGCATGATGTCACCAGTGACGTGGCATATGGCGTAAGCGATGACGTCAGCGTTGACCGTTGACTTTTTCAGAAAATGGTTATTTTTATGTTTTTCGACGTCCTGATTTCGTTTCCGCTGCCCGTTTTCCCAAATTCGAACCCGAAAGACCGTTTTGACCACTTTTGTTCAAGTACACTTAGTTTTTTTTTAAGATTTGAATATCGGGAAATTAATCGGAATTATTCTTATTTGCAGATGACATTGACTCGGATACTAAGATCCTTTCTCCTCCTCCACCTGGACGACCTCCTGTTGCTCAGACATCAGGATCTGCTCATGAATTTAATTATTAATATATTTGATATTTATATTATCAGTATACTGACATAGTAGTAGTATCTTTGATGGTGTATTTAATTGTTATAGGAGCTGACTCTGACCGACCTAGAGATAGAGCTAAGCGTGGGAGACGTCACCGTCGACGTTGAGTGTTAGCTACTTGAGGTGTGTTCTCTTAGGTGTTGTCTGTTTACAATGCTCTGTGTGTAAATGTGTTGATTTGCTTAAATGTATACATGATGTGGTCTGATGATGTATGATGATAATATTCTGTTGATCTGTGATGTTTGACTTGTTCAGCATTCTGTTATGTTATGCAATATTTGTTTATACTTTCAGATTCAGATTATTGTATATCAAATTATATGATTATACATTTCTGTTGATAAACAATGCATTCAGATTCAGAACTCAAATTTTATGTCATCTCATTATGGTTGGGATTCTGTACGGGGAAGTTCAGTAGCTTCATCCTTCGAGGTGATGTCTACTTAGAATCAATGGTTTTGCCCTACGGGCTGGATTCCACTTCAGATGGTGGCGAGGTTGAGAGTGGTTCTGGGGAACCTTACTCTTCGGATGGTGATGTAGTTGGTTGCATGCCATATTGTGTTGCATATTCATTCATACTTGCTTATGTGTTTGAATTGATTCATGATGGAAAAACTGTACTCTAATAATGTTTGGTTGACTATGTTGTTATAATGATTCTGTTAGTTCTGTTTGCACTATAGAGACATACTGAGCGTTTTCGCGGACTCCCCCTTAGTTTCTATTTTCAGATACACAGGTCTAGGCTACAGTACTTGGAGGACCTCGTTTTCTAGCTTTATTTATTTATTATTATCAGTATGATACTTGGACCTATTTATATTATATTTTTTATCAGATTGTATATAATTTCAGATTTTCGATGTTTTATTTGGGGTTATTACGTTTTATCATGTATGTACATTTCGCCTATATTATCATCGCCGAGATCCGCGAATTCCCTACAAAAGTCATAACACAAATCAGTTTCGATCAAATCATCAGCTAACAAATCTATAATATTAACGAAATTTAAACTTGCGACCGAATCAGGATACTTCATAGCTTTATACATATCAAATTTAACTACTTCCCTATCAAATTCCATAGTTAAGATGTCGTCGCGGACATCAATCTTTGTATGCGCGGTTGATAGGAAAGGTCGGCCAAGCAAGTTTTCGGATCTGTTATTGCTGCGATCATTTTCCATGTCAATAATATAAAAATCAGCAGGGAAAATAAGATATTTTACCTGTACCAACACGTTTTCTAGTACTCCCTCGGGGTAGATGACTGATCGATCGGCTAATTGAACCGTCACTCGCATTTCTTTCAATGATTCAGTCGAAATTTTGTTGTAGACGCTTAACGGCATGACGTTGATAGATGCGCCTAAATCGCACATCGCTCTTTTTATCCCAACATTCCCAATTTTACAGGGAATCACAAACATACCTTGGTCCTTGTACTTTGGCGGCAACAACTTTTGAAATATGGCCGAAATATTTTCACCAAGGTTAACTTTTTCATTTCCGGATAGTCGCCTTCGGTTTGTGCATAAGTCCTTCAGAAACCCTGCGTATTTAGGCACTTTCCGAATAACATCAAGAAGTGGAATATTAATTTCCACCTTCTTGAATATATCCAAAATTTCCTTCTCTTCCTCCTTTTAATCTTGTTTTGTCAATCTACCTGGAAAAGGAGGAACATGTTCGTAAGTAGAAACATAAATTTTAGATTTGGCATTACCCGCAGTCGGAGGAGACTTGTCGTTCTGGTCTCCCGAAGAGTTTCCCAGTTCATCGGATTTTCGCTCATCTTGCTTTGGCGGTTTAGGCGTTATCATTGTTCCACTACGCAAAGTTCTCGCACTAACGTTTCCCTTGGGTTGGTTTCGGTTTGAGATGGTAACTTTCCCTGAGATTCTAGACGGCTAACGGCTTGAGCTAGTTGGCTTATTTGTTTGTCGATTTGCTGGAGATGGGATTGTTTTTGGGTTTGGAATTTTTCCTGTGAAACTGCCAATCTCTCAACAATAGACTCAAGTGAGGATTTTTGGGGTGCTTGGTTTTGGTAGGGAGGTTGTTGCCTAGGTTGGTAATTCGGGTTCTGATTACCGTAGCTCAAGTTCGGGTGATCTCTCCAACCGGGATTGAACGTATTTCTCTGTGGGTTATAGGGTCTTTAGGGAGGTCCGAGAAAGTTGTGTACGGCGTTAACTTGGCACCAGATGTATCCCGCAGCAATAGGCATAAGTCGGTTGCGTGATCTGGCATCGTGCATATTCCGCATACTTTAGCAGCTCCTAACTCCCCTGAAACAAGAGAATACACAATATTAGTTAAATTGTCTATTTTATTCTCTAATGAAATTGTGCTTACTGTGTGAACCCATCGGCAGGGTTCACTCGTAGAACCAAATTGCTGCGAATTAGCCGTCATCGTAGATATCAAGGTTCGAGCATTTTCAGGAGTTAGGTTAACGAGGGCGCCACCGCTTGCTACATCTACCATCTTTTTGTCCATTGGTAACATTCCTTCGTATAAGTATTGAATGAGAGTTTGCTCGGATAAGCCATGTTGCGGACAACTTGCACATAGGTTTTTGAATCTCTTCCAATATTCGTATATGGACTCATCGTGCATTTGTTGAATTCCCAGAATGTTTCGCCTAAGTTCTGTTGCTTTCGCCGCAGGGAAATATCTGTAAAAAAACACGAGAGAGATCAGACCACGTATTAATCGAATTTGGAGGTAAATAGAATAACCACTCTTTAGCCGTTCCAGCTAAGGAAAAAGGAAAAGCCCTTAGTTTTATTTGGTCCTCCGAGACCCCTTGCGGTTTCATGCTACTGCACACCATATGGAATTCAGCAAGGTGCTTATGTGGGCTTTCAGTAGGGAGGCCATTAAAAGTAGGGAGTAGGTGGATTAACCCCGTTTTGAGCTGGAAGGGAGTATCGCCTTGAGGAAAAGCGATGCAGAGTGGTTGTTACACAGTAGGGGCTGCGTTCAGCTCTCGAATCGTTTGTTCTTGCATCGGTTCTGGTTCTAGTGTAGGTTCCTCGACTGGTGTAGTTTCAGAAGTGGATTCCTGATCGGATTGTTGTGTGCTTTGTTCTCGTTGTTGTTTCTTTCGCCGAAGCGTTTCCCCGTGAGTTTTACGAGCGCTTGCTTCGATTTCCGGATTGTATGGAGCTAAAGAACCTGGGTTTTTCCTGGTCATAAAAAAACAAAACCAGTCAAAAGTGCCGAAAGTAAACCTCCCCGGCAAAGGCGCCAATTTTGGTGAGCATCGTTATACCCGTCAAAATAAATAAATAAATTAACATCTTTCAAAAAATAATAAAATAAAGAAATTAAGTAGTTATAGGGAAAGAGGGTCGATCCACAGGGAGATTAGTCAGAATTCTTGACTGAATGATACTTTGATCAATGCTTCCAGGAATATCCGTGAAAACGAGAAAAGTAAAAAAAAGGGTGATCGGATATTGAGTGAAAATGAAATATAAGAAATTCAATGCAAAAGTAAAGAAAACAACAAGAAAATCCAAATATGTAAAATAGGCTTGAGCTAGCCTTGTTAATTCTTTCGATCATTGAAATGGATTTTTACTCTGGGGATCATGTCGGTTACAGTCTGTGAGGCCCAACCCGTCGCAACTTGCTTCTCTCTCGAGTAACCAATCCTCCCAAGTCTATCTTTGAATTTTGGTTCTTAAACAAATTAACCACGTCTATCGCCGTTAAAATATTTAGTTTTGAAAATAGGAAAAGCCCGACTCAGAAATTGTCTTAAAAAGAATCGCTTCTGATTTTATCTTTCCTTAGCGGGCCGCCGCTAAGAGTGTTCACAGGAAGTCGAAATTGCCACAGGCCGATCCTTCCTCCCAACTATGTTTTTAAACGATTCCAGACCAATGAGCTCTTTTTTATTTGAAAAACGATTAAAAACTTTAGTAAGGCCGATTGCCAAACTATCTAAACATAAAGATAAAAATGTATTCCCAAAGGAAATTAGGCAATGTTCAATTCTCACAATTTGAATTGATTTGGCTAGTTCTTGGCTCAAGAGATTTAGCTAAGCATGATATTAGTTATCATACTTAACTCGATTTTATAAAAATAATTAAAGAACATAAAAGAACAAAAGTAAAGAAAAAAGAACTTTGATTAAAGACTAGAAATAACAAGTGCTTCAAGCTAAAAGATGAGGACTAAATTCGATGCCTAAGCCTTTACCAAGGAGTGGTATTTATAGGCTTGGATTTACAAAGATAAATGATTAGGTAATTCAAAATAAAGGAAAGATAAATAATTCAAATGTTTATGAAATTTAAATACAGAAAATCTTAACGGATAAGCTGATAAGGTCTTCCAGAAGTCGCCACGCATCTGCCACGTCAGACGCGTCGTGCACAGTGCCGTGCCCACGATTCCAGTCATGACCATAATAATAAAAAGACTGCAGAAATGCCCTCTTTTGCTGATGTTTTCCAGAATTAGATCCCTTGCGCAAAATATAGCAAAATGAAATGGATTAGGTAGCAAGAAATCCTAAAAACTAGAAAAATAGCAATTAAAAAGTGTCACATTTGAGAGCTTATCAAATTCCCCCTCACTTGTCTCATACTTGTCCTCAAGTATGTACGAAAAAGATATTAACCGAAGAATGCATTTCTCAAGCCATCACAAGCATCAAACATAATTATAAGAGTTCTAGTGCAAAGGGAATATCATGAAAGAAACAAAAATCAAACCAAGTGGATATAAGCAAAGAACAACCCTTCATTCTTCCAATTTCCTATCAAGTATTAATCAAATCCTAACCTAGTCTTAGTCCTCACCAAGATACACTCAAGAGCACTCAAAGTGTTTATAGGTAGAAGTGTAGCAAAAACACTCTAAGTCATACATGAACAAAGGTTTCCATAGGCTTGTAACAAGTTCAATTCTCCACTACTTTATTAGAATCGAGGTGCAAAAATCATTATGTAACGCCCCAATTTTGGGCTTAGAAGTTTTGGGATTCGGACCGGTTCGGTCGGATCGCGGTTCGAATATATAAAGAGTGAATTTAGGAAAGCCTAGTTCGGGTTGCATTAAAAATATGGAAAATGTCTTAAAATCCTCTTTTATTATATATAAGAGTGTGGTGAAATCAATTTTACAAAATAAGGTTTGGAAGTGTGACATTTTGGTTAGTGACCAAAATGTAATTTTCGAAAACTGTGAGACTGTTTTAAAAAGGATTGAAACTTTGAATCTTTAAGGAGCTATTTACCCAATGGGAGTTTCTCCAGATTTTTCTAAAATATTAAATGATTTATTAATGGTTTTTAAATAAAACTAAAAAGGAGGGAAGATATTTTGGCATTTTCCAACTAACTTCCTAAAATTTCATTTCCATTTTCTCTCATCTTTTCTCTCAAACCAAACACATTTTCTCTAGATCTTTTCCTCTGATTTTGTCACCTAAATAACTCAATTCAATCCTCTTTTGATCTCTAATCATCTCTTCAACAAAATCTCACCATTTGCTAATTGGATTTTCAAGATTTTGGTTCTAAAAAGGGAGAAACTCAAGTTTGGAGGTATGAACGTCCTTCTCCTCTAAACTCTCAGTTCTTTACTGAAATTCCCAAGTTCTTAATCCTTAATTTGTGTTTTATAAAAGGTTTTATGGATGTGTTCTTGATCTTGGCTTTTAAATGCAAGATTTACTTGATTTTGATGAAATTTCGTATGATCTGTTTGGGCAGTGTTTTGAGGTATCAATTTGATGTTAAATGAATGTTAAATTGATAAGGATTTGAGTTTTAATCAATGCAAACCCGAATAGGTTGAATTTCCTAAGTTTAGCTTAAGTTCTTGGTTGTTTTTGGAGTGATCTTGTTGATCTGTTATAGCTGGAGGTATAAGGACGTGGTTAGATCCTTTTTGGATGTTAATTAATGTTTAAAGATGTTTAGATTTGATGGATCTTGGTTGGGTAATGTTGTGGAGTTGTTTGGATGCATTTCCGATTATGTTTGGTAGCCGAAAATGGAGTATGGATGAGAGCAGCGAGTTTAGGTGCTTTCATTGAAGATATTAATGCATGATGATGCATTAATCCTCTGCTTTGATGTGTTTAAAACAGGGGAGTCATCTTTGGATCCTAGTGGTGGTGATCCGGAAGCTTGATTGGTGTTTCGGCAAGTGGCGAAACAGAATCGGTGAGTGGATTTTGGTTTTCAGCTTTGAAACCAATGTTTTGAAGGTTTGGGAGCTTAGTTTAAGTCTAAACAACTTTACTAAGCTCAAGAGTAAGTTTTCGGAAAAACTCTCTTGTTGAGGAACCATGAGATGGTTGGGTGCAATGTGATTGTTTGCATGTTTTAAATTCTATTTTGAAAGCATATTAAGCATGTTTGTTGCTGATTTTATAAGCCATGTGTTGAAGGATGCTCAAGGTAAGGGATCCTTGTTTTGTACATTTGTTAAAATGTGGTTTTGATGCATAATGATGCATGATGATTAATGGCTTTGTTAAATGCTTTAAAACAGTGGAATATTGATGATAAATGATGCATATTGGCAAGTGATGTTTTGAAAAAGGTTAAGGTCACTAAGGTGGTTAAAAGTCCTTAGGTGAGCCTTGAAGGTCACAAAGGTGGTTAAAAGTCCTTGTGTGAGCCTTGTGGATTCTAAGAACTTCATGGTGGTTAAAAGTCCATGAGTGATTCTTGTTAAGGTCACTAAGGTGGTTAAAAGTCCTTGAGTGAGCCTTGTTATTTAAGAACACCAAGGTGTTTAAAAGTCCTTGGGTGATTCTTGTTAAGGACACAAAGGTGGTTAAAAGTCCTTGTGTGGTCCTTGTCATGGTGTTTAAAAGTCCATGGATGATTCTTGTTAAGGACACAAAGGTGGTTAAAAGTCCTTGTGTGGTCCTTGTGAATTATAAGATCACAATGGTGTTTAAAAGTCCATGTGTGAGTCTTATGTTGATCGTATTTTGAAAAGACTATGATTATCACTTGTGGCCAATATGACATGATAATGATTTGAAGCATGAATTGCTTGTTTTAAATGCTTATGAGCATGTTTAATGTTGTTTTGAACTATGATTTATAAAGGTGTTTTATAAATGCATTATTGTGTGGTTTTAAATGAGCATTCCTCACTAAGCTTTTGCTTACGCTCTCTCTCTTTTCTTAAACCAATAATGCAGAGCATTGAAGTGCATTTTGGGGCAGCAAGGAAGCCAAGCATCCAAGTGAAGGTTTTAAGCTCATGTATGGTGAACATTTTCTCAAACTATTAGCTTTTGGGTATTTGGCAATGGGGGACCTATGTTGATGTTTTGGGAGATGTTTTGGACTCCCTAAGTTGGATTTAAGATGTTAATAATGTTGGAGCATGTAAAAGGCCATTATGTGGTTGTTTTGGTATTTTGATGCTTGAATGGTTTTATAAGTAGGAAGCATGCCTATTGAATTGGGGATTTCCATAATTGATGCCATGTTGATGTTTGGTTGATGCAATTATGTTCCTTGTATGTTGTATGACTTGTTGGTATAATTTGGTTGCATTCGGAGCATGTTAGATAGGTCAATTATGTGATAAACCAGCTATTTTTTCTGCAATCTGGGTAACTTGTTTCGGAACAGGTGCTACCGTATCGGAACGGGGGCCTGAAATGGCCTGGGCGTTCCGAAACGGAAGGAGCTGTTCCGGAAAGGATATGCCACTGCCAGGCACTGTTTCGGAACCTGTTGCAGAACGGTCCCGCGTTTCGGAATGGGTCTTCCCTGTTTCGAAACACTCGACCGTTGGGCACTGAAATTGTTGGTTAAATGTTTTGAAATGTTTGCGTTTTGGTCCTGAATCTTGTTATTGCAGTTGTATGAGTTTGAGATGTCCGTTTGAGATGGAATTTGACTGTGAAGCATGAAATATGACTAATTTCATATTGGTAACTTTTAGTCGAGTTAAGTCCCTATAATTTACAGGATTTACAATTTGGTCTCTAAAGTTGTAATTTGTTCAATTGGGTCCCTGAATGTTCTCTGATGGTTATGATCTTTGAGTATGTTGATTGTATGATCATGTCTAGGGATAATATGCATCTAGACAAGTTTAAAAAGAAAAAAAAGGGTCGTTAATCAAGGTTGAATTTCGGGTTGACTTTGGTTTTCCCCGTGTAAACTTCTTAATTCGGTTCAACCGTCTGGGCCGGGTTAAGGGGGTTACACATTAGGTTTTTTGCTCAAGGTGTAATGTGGGTTTAGAAAAAGGGTAGAAAGATGGAAAGAAAAGACAAAAGAAGATGATCAATGCAAGAAGTTTCAAACAATAAGCAGTGAAGACAAAAGAGGAGCTAAAAATAGGCAAGAAAACACATATTTTTCTTCCTTTTTTCTTTTTTTCGAAACTGTTTTTCTTTTTTATTTTTTTTCTTTTCGAAGCAATTGCTTCCTTTTGTTCTATTTTTTCATTATTTTAGGAAAAATTCTGCCCTTATTCGAATTGCAGCCCCTTATTTGTCTAGTAATATAGTTTCTAGCATTTGATCAATCAAAAAAGTTTGGTCAAGGAAGAACAAGGTTTGAAGGTTAAGCCAAGAAAAATGGGATATAAGGCTTCAAGAGGGTTCACTAAGCGATGAAAAAAAGTAAAAGAGAGAAAATGGCTAAATCCTAATGCCTAAATCATCTTAAAGCACCTCATTCTAGTGTAGTCTCAAATCGCATGCAAGCCACAAGTTCTAGATTCCTAAATTCAAGATGACACTCTCAAGGAAGGAAAATGAGCATAAAGAATAAGATGCATGCTCAAGGCTCAAATTCTCACAAAATTAGGTTAAGTTGATTAAGCTAGGTGAGAAATTCAATTATCACAATCAAGGCAAATTGAAAGAGATGTCAAACTATCATTTCACTCATGTCATTTGATTATCAAAAATGTCAACATTCAAATATTCCTAGGCACTATAACAATTATAACATGCTGGACAGCAAGCAATGGCAAGAAAAAGTTCATCTCAAAGTCAAACATATAGCAAACAAGCAAGACAAGTGGTTTTGCTACCCTCCCCCTCACTTAAATGAATTGCCCCAATTCAAAATAAAAATAAAGAAAATGAGGAACAAATAAGGGTAAAAGATACTCCCCGTGAGTGATGAAATTGAGTCCACTGTTGGCATAGAGTTGAATGAGGGAGACGGTGAACGAGGAGGAGGAGCACGGTGGGAGTTGCATGGGCCAGCGGTGGTGGAAAGCCTTGAACGGCGACTGACGAACGGTGCTGGAGAAGGTGCAGCGAAGGGTGATTCGGTGTTTTTGTTGGGCACCCGTCGAATGGTTGTTGGTCGTCGGCCACCACGGTAGGGAGGAGGAATGGGGACTGGTCGGAATCACTAGGCACCTCCACGAAGGCCGTCGACGCAACGAATCATGATCATCCACCGAGAACGGTGTGTGGGTAGAGGCTCGACCCGGTCTTGGCGTTATATGCAGACCATTGGTGGTGGTGGGATTTTGGCGGGGATCGACTGCACCGCATGATATGGGCATTTCTATCGTGCACCGTTTAATGAAACGGTGCACTTTGCTCCTTAACCCAAACTTTCGAATTTTGCCTGCCACCGATTGATTTCTATTGGAAGCCTAGAAGAAAGCAAAAAAAGAATAAAAATAAAAATAAAAGTTGAAAATTAAAAAAAGGAAAATTAAAATTAACGAAAATGAAAAGAATGGGTTGCCTCTCATTTAGCACTTTGTTTAACGTCGTTTAGCTCGACGACCTTTGCTAAATTTTTGGTTCTTCAAAAGAAAGTTCTTCAAATAAACTGTGATGTCCATCCCTTGTCGTTTTAATGCCTTCCTTCATCTTTTTATTTGTGCGCAAAACAACAACTAAGCTTCTACCTCCTTCCCGATGCGACAACTTACTCGAAATGATGATTGGCAAAGTTTGGTTGTCGCCTAAAAATATATAATTAAATTGATCTAACTTCGGCTTTGGTTCCTGCAAAATTGAGGGAAAATGTTTAGATCGAGTTGGAATTAATCGAAAATCAGAAAGGGAAGAAAGAGTTGAAATGATTTTGCCTATATTTTCATCGTCGAGATCCGCGAATTCCCTACAAAAGTCATAACACAAATCAGTTTCGATCAAATCATCATCTAACGAATCTATAATATTAACAAAATTTAAACTTGCGACCGAATCAGGATACTTCATAGCTTTATACATATCAAATTTAACTACTTCCCCATCAAATTCCATAGTTAAGATGTCGTCGCGGACATCAATCTTTGTATGCGCGGTTGATAGGAAAGGTCGGCCAAGCAAGATTTCGGATATGTTATTGTTGCGAACATTTTCCATGTCAATAATATAAAAATCAACAGGGAAAATAAGATATTTTACCTGTACCAACACGTTTTCTAGTACTCCCTCGGGGTAGATGACTAATCGATCGGCTAATTGAACTGTCACTCGCATTTCTGTCAATGATTCAGTCGAAATTTTGCTGTAGACGCTTAACAGCATGACGTTGTTAGATGCGCCTAAATCGCACATCGCTCTTTTTATCCCAACATTCCCAAATTTACAGGGAATCACAAACATACCTTGGTCCTCGTACTTTGGCGGCAACGACTTTTGAAAGATGGCCGAAATATTTTCACCAAGGTTAACTTTTTCATTTCCGGATAGTCGCCTTCGGTTTGTGCATAAGTCCTTCAGAAACCTTGCGTATTTGGGGACTTTCCGAATAACATCAAGAAGTGGAATATTAATTTCCACCTTCTTGAATATATCCAAAATTTCCTCTCTTCCTCCTTTTTATCTTGTTTCGCCAATCTACCTGGAAAAGGAGGAACATGTTCGTAAGTAGAAACAAAAATTTTAGATTTGTCATTACCTGCGGTCGGAGGAGACTTGTCGTTCTGGTCTTCTGAAGAGTTTCCCGGTTCGTCGGATTTTCGCTCATCTTGCTTGGGCGGTTTAGGCGTTATCATTGTTCCACTACGCAAAGTTATCGCACAAACGTTTTCCCTTGGGTTGGTTTCGGTTTGGGATGGTAACTTTCCCTGAGATTCTAGACGGCGAACGGCTTGAGCTAGTTGGCTTATTTGTTTGTTGATTTGCTGGAGATGGGATTATGTTTGGGTTTGGAATTTTTCATGTGAAACTGCCAATCTCTCAACAATAGACTCAAGCAAGGATTTTTGGGGTGCTTGGTTTTTGTAGGGAGGTTGTTTCCTAGGTTGGTAATTCGGGTTCTGATTACCGTAGCTCAAGTTTGGGTGATCTTTCCAACCGGGATTGAACGTATTGCTCTGTGGGTTATAGGGTCTTTGGGAAGGTCCGAGAAAGTTGTGTACGGCGTTAACTTGGGCACAAGATGTATCCCGCAGCAATAGGCATAAGTCGATTGCGTGATCTGGCATAGTGCATATTCCGCATACCTTAGCAGCTCCTAACTCTCCTGAAACAAGAGAATACACAATATTAGTTAAATTTTCTATTTTATTCTCTAATGAAATTGTGCTTACTGTGTGAACCCGTCGGCTGGGTTCACTCGTAGAACTAAATTGCTGCGAATTAGCCGCCATCGTATATATCAAGGTTCGAGCATTTTTAGGAGTTAGGTTAACGAGCGCGCCACCGTTTGCTGTATCTACCATCTTTTTGTCGATTGGCAACATTTCTTCGTATAAGTATTGAAGAAGTGTTTGCTCGAATAAGCCATGTTGCGGACAACTTGCACACAACTTTTTGAATCTCTCCCAATATTCGTATAGGGACTCATCGTGCATTTGTTGAATTCCCAGAATGTTTCGCCTAAGTTCTGTTGCTTTCGCCGCAGGGAAATATCTGTCAAGAAAAACACGAGAGAGATCAGACCACATATTAATCGAATTTGGAGGTAAATAGAATAACCACTCCTTAGCCATAACGGCTAAGGAAAAAGGAAAAGCCCTTAGTTTTATTTGGTCCTCCAAGACCCCTTACGGTTTCATGCTGCTGCACACCATATGGAACTCAGCAAGGTGCTTATGTGGGCTTTCAATAGGGAGGCCATTAAAAGTAGGGAGTAGGTGGATTAATCCCGTTTTGAGCTGGAAGGGAGTATCGCCTTGAGGAAAATCGATGCAGAGTGGTTGTTGCACAGTAGGGGCTGCGTTCAGCTCTCGAATCGTTTGTTCTGCCATCGGTTCTGGTTCTAGTGTAGGTTCCTCGACTGGTGTAGTTTCAGAAGTGGATTCCTGATCGGATTGTTGGGTGCTTTGTTCTCGTTGTTGTTTCTTTCGCCGAAGCATTTCGTCGTGAGTTCTACGAGCGCTTGCTTCGATTTCCGGGTTGTATGGAGCTAAAGAACCCAGGTTTTTTCTGGTCATAAAAAAAATCAGTCAAAAGTGCCGAAAGTAAACCTCCCCGGTAACGGCGCCAATTTTGCAAGCGTCGTTATACCCGTCAAAATAAAAAAAATAAACCTCTTTCAACAAATAATAAAATAAAGAAATTAAGTAGTTATAGGGAAAGAGGGTCGATCCACAGGGAGATTAGTCGGAATTCTTGACTGAATGATACTTTGATCAATTCTTTCAGGAATATCTGTTAAAACAAGAAAAGTAAAAAAATGGGGTGATCGGATATTGAGTGAAAATGAAATAGAAGAAATTAAATGCAAAAGTAAAGAAAATAACAAGAAAATCCAAATATGTAAAATAGCCTCGAGCTAGCCTTGTCAATTCTTTCGATCATTGAAATGGATTTTTACTCCGGGGATCATGTCGGTTACAGTCTGTGAGGCCCAACCCGTCGCAACTTGCTTCTCTATCGAGTAACCAATCCTCCCAAGTCTATCTTTGAATGTTGGTTCTTAAACAAATTAACCACGTCTATCGCCGTTAAAATATTTAGTTTTAAAAACAGGAAAAGCCCGACTCAGAAATTGTCTTAAAAAGAATTGCTTCTGATTTTATCTTTCCTTAGCGGACCGCCGCTAAGAGTGTTCACAGGAATTCGAAATTGCCACAGGCCGATCCTTCCTCCCAACTATGTTTTTAAACGATTCCAGACCAACGAGCTCTTTTTTATTTGAAAAACGATTAAAAACTTTAGTAAGGCCGATTGCCAAACTATCTAAACATAAAGATAAAAATGTATTCCCAAAGAAAATTAGGCAATGTTCAATTCTCACGATTTGAATTGATTTGACTAGTTCTTGGCTCAAGAGATTTAGCTAAGCATGATATTAGTTATCATACTTAATTCGATTTTATAAAAATAATTAAAGAACATAAAAGAACAAAAGTAAAGAAAAGAGAACTTTGATTAAAGACTAGAAATAACAAGTGTTTCAAGCTAAAAGATAAGGACTAAATTCGATGCCTAAGCCTTTACCAAGGAGTGGTATTTATAGGCTTAAATTTACAAAGATAAATGATAAGGTAATTCAAAATAAAGGAAAGATAAACAATTCAAATGTTTTTGAAATTTAAATACAGAAAATCTAAACGGATAAGTTGATAAGGTCTTCTAGAACGTTCCAGAATCTTCCAGAAGTCGCCACGCATCTGCAACGTTAGACGCGTCGTGCCCAGTGTCGTGCTCACGATGCTAGTCATGACCAGAATAATAAAAAGACTGCAGAAATGCCCTCTTTTGCTGTTGTTTTCCAGAATTAGACCCCTTGCGCAAAATATAGCAAAATGAAATGGATTAGGTAGGAAGAAATCCTAAAAACTAGAAAAATAGCAATTAAAAAGTGTCACATTTGAGAGCTTATCAGTTAGTAATATGTATTATGCGATATTAGTACCGTTTATTTTGGAATTAAAGTTTTGGATCAGGTTACTTGCGTGAGGGACAACCCTTGAGCTTGACTCCTTATATTCGACCCAGTTCTTCCAGGTCGGGTTTAAAGGGTTACATTTAGTGGTATCAGAGCCAGGTTCAACACTCGGCCTGGGTTATTTAAATCAATTTTAAAACGAAAATAAATTTTTGCATGCATTATCAAATGTTTTCGGGTAAAACGGGAATTTCAGAAAAAGTTATGATCTTTTATAAATAATATTTATATATATTCTGAATAAGGTCTCCAAGTACCGATTCTAATCTTAGCATCCTGCGTTTTGTAGAGATACTATTATGCCACCTCTTAGAAGTTCTAGTGTAGTGGCCGGTCTAGGCCGTGGCCGAGGTCGTACCGCGACTGCAGATAGTGACGTTCCACCTCCTGAGGGTTCGATACAAAATTAGAATGAGGTCCAAGATGCGAATATGGAGGAACAACATGTGGACCAGACTGGAGCTCATCAGACTGGTGGAGAAGATCCACATGTTCAGCCTGCTCAGAGTAGTGGTCATCGTGATTCAGGGGATAGCGAGACAGTGGGCACGAATCCTGTTAGTGTTCAGAGAGAGCTATTGAGATACCTTCGTCAGTCTGAGAGTGTTCGGAGACCCATATCCACAGAGTTTCTTGCTACCGGGATGACTATGTTTGATGGAAAGACGGGTACAGACCCAACAGATGCAAAGTACTGGCTGAAGAAGCTTCAGCGATTATTTGTTGAGATGGATTATCCTATCGATCGGAAACTCAGGGCTGCCGTTTCACTGCTGTAGGGTGAAGCCCAGAATTGGTGGGAGGCTGAGGAGCTTGTTACTCAATCTAGTACGGTTACTTGGGATCATTTTAGACAGGCTTTCCGTGACCGATATGTCAGAGCTGAGTATATCGCTAAGTGCAGAGATGATTTTATGAATCTGAGGCATAATGATATGGCTGTTAACGACTATGAGATCGAGTTCATGAGATTGATTCAGTACGTCCCAGGGTTAGTGACCACAGAAAAAGACAAGTGTGATTGGTTTCTAAAGGGATTGCGTCCTACGATAAAGGCCGGTGTTGCTTTACATATGGACCAGGAATACATAGACATTACTCAACAAGCTAGAACAGTTGAGCGTAATGAGGCAGAGTTGAGACAGCTTGAGTTGCATGGATCTGATAGAGGAAAGAGACCAACGTCAGTGCCAGTTCAGCATAGTCAGGAGAATCAGTCTAGGAAGAGGGCCAGAGATGAGTCAAACTATCAGAGTTATTCGAGAGCTAGACCAGTGACTTCTTCTATTTCGACTACTAGTGCTGGTGGTTCAACTGGTACGCGAGGGGTGCAACAGTGTCCTTTTTGTAAGAAGTGGCATCCGGGCGAGTGTAGGAGGCAGACTGGAGCTTGTTTCAGATGTGGTTCATTCGAGCATCGTTTCAGAGATTGTCCGGTTCTACCTCCCTCAGCTTTTACTACTACTCAGTCTCAGGCATTAGTACAGACTGGAGCTTGTTAATGATGCGATTGCATAGATGGTTATGATAAATCCTATTGTTTTCATGCATGATGAGTTGTTTTAAATGTTGTTATATTGTTTCCCATGAGTTGATGTTATGATTTCAAGGGTTGTAATCATGTTGAGAAAAGCCATGCATTGTATATGTTTTGAAATGGGATGTTGTGATCATGTTTATGCCTTGAAAAAAGTGGGTAATATTGGAGGTAAATTGTATATTGGCAAGTGATGAGATTATATATATCGGATATGTTGATCGATCAATAGAATGTGAGAGCTCTATTATACAAATTTTTTGCGCGTGTGGTATCATTCGATTTCACAATAGGGGTAGTGCTATTGTGATGTGAGTGGTAGGGTAGTGTTATCACCAACGGGCTCTACGGGTAGTAGCATCCTGGTCGAAGTGATTTTTATGCATCGGTAATGCATGTGACTTGATGGGGTTAGTGCCATCAAGGTGTCTGTATATCCGATTTGAGAGTGATAGGGGTAGTGCTATCACTTTGGGCTCTGCGGGTAGTGACCTCCCGGATCACTTTTGGCCAATGTACATGTGTTAATTCGCAGTATGTTTATATTATGTGTTGGTATGGTGTTGGATCATGTGTTAGTAAGTTGAGATTTCTGACATGCATCGGTAATGCATGGTTTGAACGAGTTTGGTAAGTCATGGTTGATATGCATCGGTAATGCATGAATTGTGGTATTGTGGTTTTGACTATTGAGGTTATACCTTGTGTTGTATTTCTAGCTTGTTTTACTAGTTTTGTTGCAAGGAAATGATTTGAGGGAAGGTTTTGTTTTATGAATAAATTATATGGTTTTAAAACTATATTGTTGTTGCTTTGGTTTTGAGCACCGCTCACTAAGCTCTCTAGCTTACGCTCTCTTTCCCCAACAATGCAGATCGTTACACCTTTCGGGCAGCAAGAGAGCAAGGAAGGTTTCTAAGAGTCCCAATCTTAGCTCAAATATGGTTTATTCCAATAGTAGTGTAGTAGCAATGGGGCAAGACCTTTATGAGTGTTGGGAGCTTGTGTTGGACTCCCTTTTTGTTGAGACGTATTTGTTATGATCTTTTGAAGTTGTTTGAGGTTTGGTTTCACTATTTTAAAGCTTAACTTGTGTTTTGAGCTCTTATGCAAATGCAGTTCTTTGTATGTTTCGTTCTTGTTTAATCGTTGCGTTGGAATGCTCTTGTTTGATGTTGTTAAGTCCCTTGATCTGTGAAATGCATGTTATGTTGATACTTTGCTGATGGTATGTTGTTGGGTTGGTTTCGGTAAGCTTTGAGAATGCCTAAAACTCATTTTTGACCAAACTGTGCACAAGGGTTCCGAAATGGGCATGAATTATGCCTAGCTGTTTTGAAATGGACAGTGGTGTTTCGAAACACCTGGCAGTTATGTTAGTTGAGGGCATCTCCTAAGTTCTGTTTTCTTGCCTTTTGGTCCCCGGTTGATGTGTTATCGATTGGGTGAGTTTGGATGGTTGTTTGGAGATGTATTTTGACATATTTGTATGAAAACTGATTAAATTCAAAATGGTAACATTAATTTCATGTTAGGTCCCTATTTTATGCTAGAATTGCATTTTGGTCCTTGTATGCTTGTTTGTCGGTTCGAGGTTCGTTTTGTTGTGTTTTCATCCGCTGCGAGTGTTCCTCACCTAGGTTTTAAAAAGAGCGTCTAGAAAAGATAAATTTAAAAGCTTGTTCCTCTTTTAGGGTTGCTAATCGGAGAGAAATCTTCAGGTCTTTCTTTGGTTAGTCTCGTGTGACCACCTCGGGTCGGTCTGGTGGCTAGGTCGGGCTGAGGGGGTTACATCCTTGGAGTAGAAGTCTTCTTCATGACAAAGTAGCTTTTTCATTGAATGCATCCTTTAAATTCTGACTTCTTTGACTTGAAATTGGACTCCTTATGCCGCAAGTAAGCTTAGGCTGCCTTGGACATTTTCTCCTTTGGCGGCTTAGTCTGATGTTTTCCAGCATCAGTAAATTACGTGGATGAGCTCATTGGACTCAGAAAATTATGGTCTTCCAATCGCACTCCAATTCACCAATTCTTCAAGTTGCTACCTTGGGCGGCAAATATGGTCGCGGCAGCATCTCTCTTTGTGTTGAACTACTTCAATATAGCTTCTTGATCGCTGCCTCAGCATCAGCTCCTCAACTTTCTCCTTCTTCTAACAACTTCTAGCATCTGAAACTAAAACTAAACTAAAATAGTATATTTTCTCACCAAATTAAAGATATTCAACAAAAACAAGGCAAAGCAAAGAATACTGTAAATAATGCATGCATGCACCTAAATATGCCTAAAATGTACTTAAGAACAACAATAATATGAGATGGAATGCATACAAAATATAGGACTTATGAGCACTTTACACACCCCTAAACTCGGACTATTGCTTGTCCTCAAGCAATGCAATCCTAAACATACTTGCACTTGCACTAATCAGAAAGAAGAACATGTTTTAAACTTGATTTAGCATCTCAAGGTCGTGACACCTATCATTAGATTAGTGAAAGGAGAATAGCATGAATTACCTCAGAATTAAACTACAATTCCAGTGCAGTGTGCCCAGAAACTATGTACAGGTTGAATCTGAAGAATATTCTAAGTAAAGAATGATGTTGTCAAGGTAATATAAGGTTACTGCCGAGGCAGCACAATTAAGCATAGTTTATAATCATGGAAATAAAGGCTTCAACTCATCACAACTACTCTTTAGGTCTAAAATTAAGATAGGAGCAAACTACAAAATCACGAACCCATTGAGTAGAGTCATCCCGTGAAGACTTTCATTCACTAATGCTAATTTGTCTATCACTTCAAAAATTTTCAGATTCATGAACTTTGATAGCAGCGGAGTGTCCTTGCTCATGATTCTTCCTAGAGCCTGTTTCGGGCACGTGTAGGGAAAAACAACATATATATTTTTCTTTCCTGCCGTGGCAGTGCTTTTCTTTCTTTTTTTGTTTCTTGTCTGCCTTGGCAGCTTCCTGCAACCATGTTAGAATTTTACAAATAATTCAAGCAGACAATATTTATCAGAAATTCAATCAAATTCAACAAGTAACAGTAGTGTTTTTAATTTTTGGTAGTTATAGAAAAATTCTAAGTTTACTTCATGCTTTCCCCAAAATTTAGTTCTTTTTACTACGGTGCAAAAAATTTAAAGTCGGCTATCATATCATAGGCACAAGTTCTAACAAATTTTTTTCTTTTGATTAATTTTGAGGCAAGTAAAAATGCAACTAAATGATCTAAATATGCCTAAAAATGATGAGTGTTAATCCCCCTCCCAAAAAAAATCGATATGGGCATTGCCCTCAATGCACAAAATAAAATAAAAAATAGAAAAAAATAAAAGACAAGATAAATAATTAAAATAGAAAAAATAAAAAGAAAGAAAAGAAAACAACGCTAGAAGTTGGCTGATGGTTGGGATGATGCTGGAGTTCCTGAGGTTGAGGAGGAGGAGGATGACTGGATGACCAGGCGGCAGCTGGCATAGGTCCTGGCAGTAGGCTTGGCAGGTGAAGTCTTTGTTGTCCACGACAGCTGGACTCTCTTGGGCGTCGGGCGAGGAGCTTCACTGTGGTCCAGTTTAGATTATGATTCCTCATTCTTCGGCTCGGCCTAGATTATATGTCGCTTCCTTTTCCTAGTTGGTTTTGCTATGGACGATGTTGGTGGTTCAGCTGTTGCTGCCGTCTACTGCCCAGAATCCTTGGACAGAGAGGTGTATGCCATTGTTGCCGCTGTGATGGCTGGAGAGAGTTGTTGCTAATGCCTCTCTAGAGTGTCGGCCACTGTGTGAGAGGAGGAGGTGGCGGAGTAGGACGGGTATCGTGTGGGAGAAGGCATATGGCGGCGGAAGGCGGCGTGGCGGGCAGCAACTTCTGGTGGTGTTTCCTCTCGTGGTTCTGCTGCGGCGGCCAATTCTTCTGGAATTTGGGAAGGGAGGGGCCGTCGTTGAGGAACTTTTATGGCAAATAGGCCACAAAGGCCTCTTGGACTTCCCTCACGTACTTCATGAAGGTCAGCTGCTGCTGCTCTATTCTCTTGTTACTTGTGATCAATGTGTTGAGCAGCTGGATGACCTCAGGTTGTTGGGCAGCCTCAGTACTGCCTCTTGCTGCTGGGGCAGCTGTTTTGTCGGCTCATGGCTGTGATGGTGTGATCGGCTCTGTCTCTGGCGCCTGCATCATTTGGAGCCTGACTTTTCTTGTCCAGCCCTCCCTTGGTGGTGTCAACACATCTTTGGCGTTGAAGGGACGTTAAAGTTCACGTAAAGCCTGGTGATGAGGGAGGGGAAGTAGAGCTTGCCCTTTGACTTTCGGTAGCAGATGTGGATCTCCTTGCAAATTATGTCGCTCACGTTGATTGGCTGGTTGTTCATGATTGAGTGGATCAGGGCTAGACGGGGCCGGTCAACTGTCGTGTTGTGGGAGGTGGGCAGTAGGCGTCTCTTGATGAATGTGTTCCAAAGCATAGCCTCCGGCAGTAGACGTTGGCGCTGAGCGAACCCGATGTGTTTCCCCGCCAGCCACGAGGTGTTTGGTTCACACAGCATGTCCTTCATTCTATCGTAATCAGCTGCTGTCAGTGTTTTCCGCCATTCCTCATAGGGGTTGTCATCCATCTCCAGCACATAGAATATGTTGATGGTGGCGCCGTTGAGTTTTATTGCCTCCCCTCTAACAAAGACAAATGGGACTTCTGGGCGGGGTTGGTGGGCGTAAAACTCTCGGACGAAGGTGACATTAGCCACTTCGGGCTACTTTGCAAAGATCTCACACCCTTGGCTAAGAATTTTCTCGAAGAGGGCGGGCTCGAGACCTAAGTCTCCTGTCTGCTGCGAGTAGTGGAACTCTTGCTCCTCCCAAACTACTCGGTTGGCAAATTGCGTTATATGCCTTTTATGGTCTAGCTCAGAGAAGAATCTTTGGAAAGTGGGTTTGGATTGTGATGATGCCATGGTAGTGAGACAGTTGTAATCTGAAAAGTGACTGAAAATAGAAAATATTTGAGAAAGCAAGTAGACGTAGAAGAGGTTAAATAAGGAGATAAAGTGAAGAAAATGAATGAAATAGTGAGGTATATATAGGGGTTGTCGAGAGATGTCGTGGCGGCATTAAATTCCCAACGGGCAGATTTTCACGACACATGTTACGGGATTAAATGCCCGTTACGCTTTAGCCGTTGGCGACTAGCCGTTTAGCGGTCTTCTAGCCGTTACGCGTTATGTCATTAGGGCTGCCTTCAGCTGTTTCGATGGCATGGTGGGCAGGCTCCTTGTTGAGCCTTCTTCTTGGTCCTGCTTATTTATTCCTAAACTTGAAATAAAAATAATTAACTAAATAAAGAAAACTAAAATAAAAAATAATTAATCCTAAAAAGAAAAATGTGGAAAATAAATTGCAATAAATTAAAATCTAGTCCTAAAACATAAAAATAAAAAGAAATATATTAAAAATAAATTAAGTTATGTTGGGAGTGCATTGAGGTGCATCTCCCAAACATAACCACTTCCCGAGCTTGTTGTGTTTTGCTTTTTGTCCAGGCGGGTCATCTTGCTTCTTGGGGTTTTGTTTCTGCCCTGCTCTCTTCCCTGGCGGCTGCTGCCTTGCTCTTTTTTTGTGTTGACCTTGGAGGCATTTGTGTTGCTCTATTAATGTTCTACTCGTGGCCAAGAACGGTCGCCCAAGAATGATGGGGGCATTCTCGTCTGCTTCACTGTCCAAGATAAGGAAATCGGTTGGAAAAATAAAGTTGCCTACTCGTAAAATGATGTCTTCAACTTCTCCTTCCGATTGCACAAAGGAATGGTCAGCTAGTTGGAGCATGATGGAGGTTGGTTTTGCTTTTCCAATTCCTAGTTTGTTGAAGACAGCCTTGGGCATCATATTATTGCTTGCTCCTAGGTCACATAGATCTCGCAGGTTATGGTTGTTGCCTATCTTGCATGGAATGATAAAGATGCCTGGACCTGTCCTCTGGGGTGGCACCTTGTTATGTATCATTGCCATGCATTCTTTAGTGACAACTATCGTCTCGAATTCCCCAATTCTCCTTCTCTTGGAAACCATATCTTTCAAATATTTCGCATAATTTGGCATGTTTTGTATGGCTTCCACAAGTGGGATGATGATGTGCACCTGTTTTAGTATATCCAGAAATTTCTTCAATTGGTGCTCTTGCTTTTGCTGTTTAAGCCTTTCGGGGAAGGGCGGCGGTAGACGGATGTCCTAGATGCATTCTTTGCAGAGAAATCTGATTTGTGGGGGTTCAGGATCATCTGTCTCAAGGCTGACGTCATCTGCCTGGGCCTCAGTTTGTGGTGCTTCCATAGTAGGTTGTTCGTGTGCTGCTGCGGCGTGCGGTTCTGATTGCTTTTCCTGTGGCTTCTCAACTCTGGGATCATCTAATTGTTTCCCACTTCTTATCATTATTGCTTTACACTGCTCATAAGTGGGTTTTGTTGTGACCTCTGTGTTACTAGATGATGCACCCATTGTCATGTTGCTTATGATCTCAGTGAACTGCCCGAACTGGGTCTCTATGTTCTTTATTGCTACCTTCTGGTTGTTCCTCCGCATCTCATTCCTTTCCATAAAAGATTCAGTTTTGTCAATAAATTTATTGGTACGAACAATAAAATCACTAGTGCGAGACATAAAAGTATGTAAAGTAGATTCGAGTGAATTATTGTTCGTATTCTGTTGTTGTTAAGGCTGCTGCCTGGACAGGTTCTGCTGATATCCTCTTGGCTGCTGGGTTGGATTTACAGTCGTGTTAGGGTTACTCCAGGAGAAATTCGGATGCTTTTTCCAGCATAGGTTGTATGTATTGGTGTTGGGTCTGCTGTTCCTCTCATAAGTTCCCATGAAATTGGCGGATTCGCTGCATTCAGATAGTGATGATTGCCCCCACACTCATCACAAAAGGGCTCCACAGCCTTAGCCTCATATGTTTTCCCTATGGACTTGGCCATATTCATTACCAACTGTGTCAGTTTATCTAGGCGGGCACTGAAAGATTCGGTGGCTTTTACTTCATTCACAACAGCTGGCCGCCTTATGCCGTTGTAGAGCGTTTGCGTGTTCTCTATTTATGAGTGCAAGTGCACACTCCTGTCAAGTTATAGTATATGAGATATCGTCTCCCACAAGGATTGGAACAGTTTCTATGAGTGTTTTCCTGTACAAGGAAATAGTAAATTGCACAATTAAATTTCTGAATATAGAAGAAAATAAAGATAAAAACACAAGTAATTGAAGAGAGAGAGATCAGATTGATAGATAGGGCTAGGTAGTTATAGCTCAGTAGTGTGTAGGCGTTGTAAAGATTAAGTGTGTTTTGCACTGCCACGATTTGTTGCCTTGGCGAATTTAGGCGGCGGCAACTTTCGATGCCACGGCGGAACTCTGCTCTTGCAACTTTCGATGTCTCGTTAGGTGAGATGGAGCGAAGTCCCGACGGCAAGTCTGGCAGATACTCCAAGTTCGGTGAAGCAATTTTGAAGTGATCCTACCTATGTCTAGGCTAGGATTCTGTCACTACATGATGTAGGCAATACCTAGCAATCTCAGCGTAAACCTAACACAGGCAGTCAATGTTTGGTTGCTCCTTTTAGCCGCTGAAATTCTAACTTATGTCTAAGCCGAATTAGTCAACACCTCATCATGATAAGACTGTGCTTAATTCTTTCGTGAGTTTGACACTCTCGTGCCCGACAAATGGATTTCCTCAACTAGACTTTTGGAACTAATTGAAGAAGTGAAGCACATGAATTAAGCAAACTTAGAGTATTTCATTGCAAAATCAACTTAAACTATTACAACCGTTTCTCACAAGTACTTTATAAACAAAAACCTTAAACCCTAAGAGAGAATTAGAACGTGATCTCTGCTATATGCTATGCATTTATACCCTTACAAGTATGGGCATATATAGGGGTTGGCCTAAGTTGAGTCCTCCTTGGAGTAGAAGTCCTTAAAGTAACTTTACATTAAATGTTGACTCCTTTTTTACTTGAATGTGGACTCTTTGGACGTTGCCTTCTCCAGCAAGTAAATATAAGTCCTCATACTTATCAATCTTTAATCAGCTCTTCAGACCGCTACAGGCTTCAGAAAATAGCAAGACTAGGCTCATTAGACTCAGGGAATTGTCCTCTTTCAATCGCAACCCATCTTGACTAAGTCGGTTTAACTTCTTCCTGGGCGGCAGTCGGCGACAATGCTGCGACGGTGGCGTCCTTGGCGGCAACTGGAACTGCTTCAGTACATCTCCTTTTGCTCCCTGCTTTCCTTTCCTCTCCTCCTCTACATAGCTACAACACTTGAAAATGAAAACTACACTAAAACAATATCTTTTCTTAACCAAAGATAGAATATTCAATAAAAGCATGGTAAAAGAGCAAATATTGTTATTATGCATGTAATGCACCTAAATATGCCTAAATGAGCTTAAGAACAACAATAATAAGGGCAGGAATGTGTACAAAATATATAACTTCTGGACACTCTACACACCCCCAAATTTGAACTATTGCTTGTCCTCAAGCAATGCAACCTAACTAGTAAACATGCCCCTTGCACAAATATTAACAGAAACTTAGTCATTAACTTGATTTCTTAGCTCAAGGCTGTGTCACCTATTTTATGTTAGTGATAGGGAATGACATGAAATAACTTAGGATTTAATTTTCTTAGTGCCAGTGCAGTGTGTGCAGGTCTGTGTCCATGCTAAACATGCTAAGTATACTAAGTAAACAAATACTGTTAAAAATAATTAAATACGAAAAAGGATATGAGTTGTTGCCAGTGCAGCACAATTAAGCACTTCTTTCCTTTTTTTCTCTGATCATGGCCTTAAGGGCTTCAGCTCATCACAACTATTCTTCGGGTCTGAAGCTAAGATAGGAGCATACTACGAAACTTTGAACCCTTTGAATAGAGTTATCCCGCAAAGACTTTTATTCAATCTTGCTAATGTGTCCGTCACTTCAAATAAATTTAGATACTTGGACTTTAATAGCAGCGGAGTGTCCTTGCTCATGATCCTTCCTAGAGCCTGTTTCGGGCACCTCTAGGGTATTAAGCATCCTTCCTAGAGCCTATTTCGGGAACCTCTATGGTATTAAGCATCCTTCCTAGAGCCTGTTTCTGGCACCTCTAGGGTATTTCCTTGGACTTAGCTGCCCTGTGCTGCCACGGCGGCAAACCTGCATCCAATTAAGATATTTTCATTAAATAAAGCAGGCAGTGTTAAACTTAGAACTCAAGCAAAACTCAGCACTTAGCAGATAGTGTAAGAATAATTGGAAAATAAAAAAATTCTAAGTACTTTTCATGCTTCTTCCCATGATTAAGTTAAATTTTAAGTATGGTACGAATATGGAAGTCCGCTAACTATCATTGGCACAAGTTTTTAAGCTAAGACATTCTATTTCATTATGTGCTAGGGCAGAATTTACACATGCTACTATATGCAGCTAAATGTAACTAAAAGCAAAGAAAACAAAAAGGACTAACCCCCCAAACTCAAGGTTGGTATTGTCCTCAATGCCTTATACAAAATATGAAATAAAAACAGAAAAGAAAAATAAAACATAAAAAGAAAAAGAAAAAGAAAACAGAAAATTAAAACAAAATATAAAATGAAAGAAAAATTAATAAAATGTGCTATAAACTAGGGGAGTTCCCCTCCGTTTCTACTGCTGCCTCGGAGAAGGATTCTGAGGAGGCGGGGAGGACGAGGCAGCGTGTGGCGGGAGATTTGGCCACTAGGCTCTTATTATGACCACGTGGTGGCAGGATGCGACTGGGAGTGGGTCTTTTAGGTGGTGCTTCTGGTTCGGTTTCATACCCTTCACCTTGAGGCTCAATCACACTGACGGGCTGCTTTCTTTTCCTTGCTGCTTCGACCAGTTCATCGTCGGAGGAATCAGATACCTCCATGTCTAAAGAATCTGAGGCCTCGGCTTTCTCTTTGGCAGCTGCCTCCTTTGCTGCTGGGGAGGCGGCGGTAGTCTCATCCTCTTTTTCTACCTGGATCTCATCTTCTTCAAAATCAGATGAGAAGGTGAGGTTGTAGGGCTGGATGGGAGTGGGCGTGGTCCTTCTTTTGGCGCGGATATGTGGGCCTTCGCTGTTTGCGACGGCTGGAGTGGCAGCTAGTCGAGGTGTGATCTAGGTTGGTTTAGAAGCTGCTAACTTCGACGGGAAGGCTGGAAGTCTTAGGCCGGTATCGTGATATTTTTCCAGCATGTAGGCCACAAAGGCCTCTTGTACCTCCGCGGTGTATCTTGTAAATATTACTTGTTTGTGCTCAATTCTCTGGCAGCTCTCTACGAGGCTTCGAAGCAGAGGAATCATGACAGAAGAAAGGGCAACATCAATACTTACCTTCTTTGTCCACCCTTTCTTGGCGACAATGATAGTATCTTTGGGATGCGGCGGTACACAGAAATTGGCGTAGAAGCCGGTGATGAGTGAGGGGAAAACGAGGGGTGCCTTGGAGTTGGGTTTGGCTGCGTGGGCATATATTTCTTCAAGTATAACTTCTCCAACGTTGATTGGCCGCCCCTTCATTATGCCATGGATTAGGGCCAGTCGCGACCTGTTGGATGTGGAACCATGTGAAGTGGGCATTAGGCGGCACTGGACGAAGTTACTCCAAAGGATGGCTTCTGGCAGCAAGTCGCGGAGGTTGACTGAGCCATTATATTTTCTGGTGAGCCACTTGGCGTTGGGATGGCAGATTTCTCTTTTGATTTTTTGTAGCCTAATGCCATTAAACTGAAGCTCCATTTTTCGTGCGGATTCTCTTTGATTTCTATCCTGTAGAAGTTGTTTATTGTTGCCTCCGTGAGTTTGGCACCCTCTCCGCGAACGTAGACGAAAGGGTTTCCCGAGGTAGGTTTGTGGGCATAGAATTCTCTGACTAAGTTGGTGTTTATCTCCTCTGGCTGCCGTGCAAAAATATGACATCCCAATGTGTGGACTCTTTCAAATACGTTGGGCTCAAGGCCAAGATCCCCTTCTTGCCTTGTGTACTAGAATCCTATCTCTTCCCAAATATGTCGCTCAGCGAAGTGTTGCCGATAGGTTGCCGCTATGTTAGCATTCAAGAACCTCTGGAAGGTTGGCTTGGAGGATGAGGTTGTGGGTTTTGATGTTGCCATAGTTATGAGGACGGTTGTGTTTCCTAAAGAAAAGAAAGAAATTACAAGAAAATAACGCAGATGAGATCTTAAAAGCAAGGAAGACAAGAAGAATTGAGAGAAAAAGAGAGAGCAAAGTGGAAATTGAGGAGAGAATAGTTGGCCTTTTATAGCTGCTACTCTTCGTTGCCTTGGCGAGCACGCTGTCGATGGGCGACAATGATTGCGGCGCGTTTAACGGGATTCTAGCCGTTACGCAGATAGTTGTTGCCGTCAGCTATTGCAAATGTAGCTGTTACGACTAGCCGTTATGAAGCCGCTAGCCGTTATGCTAATCTGCCCATTTGGGCCGCCTTGGTCGCTGGGTTGGGCCTCTCCTTTATTATTTATCCTTCTTGGTCTTGCCTTCATTCCTAACCTGAAATAAATTAAATGCAAAAATTAAATAAAAATAACTGAAAATTAAATCTAATCCTAATGCATAAAAATAAATTAGAAATAAAAATAAAAATTAGGTTATGTTGGGAGGTGCATCTCCCAAACATAACCACTTCCTAAGGGTTTTGTGTTGGGTTTTTCGTCCAGGTATGTCCTTCCTCTCCTCATGTGGGTGTTGGCTGCCATCTCTGCCGCCCTGGCGGCTAGATGTTGGGCTTGTGTCTGGGTTGGGTTGGTGGGCTTCCATTTTATGGCAGACCTCTTTTCCTTTTTTCTCATTCTTATCGATGTCTTCTTCATATATGAACTCGAATTTAGGGTTTGCCCTGGTCATACACCAAAGACAAACAAGAGGCATAATTTTTTTTGAAAAAAAATAAATAGAAATTTAAATGCAAAAACTAAAAGTAGAAGTGCAGAAATTCAAACACGGGTTCTGTTGCCAATCCCCGACAGCGGGGCCAAAAACTTGTAGAGCGTTTGGGTATTCTCTATATATGAGAACAAGTGCACACTCCTGTCAAGTTATAGTATATAAGATATCGTCTCCCAATGGGATTAGAACAGCTTCTATGAGTGTTTTCCTGCACAAGGAAATAGTAAATTGCACAATTAAATTTCTGGATATAAAAGAAAATAAAGATAAAAACATAAGTAATTGAAGAGAGAGAGAGAGATCAGATTGATAGATAGGGCCAGGGAGTTGTAGCTCAGTAGTGTGTAGACTGCATTGTAAAGATGAAGTGTGTTTTGTGCTGCCACGATCTGCTACCTTGGCGGGTAATGGCAGATTGAGGCGGCGGCAACTTTCGTTGCCACAGTGGAACTCTGCTCTTGCAACTTTCGATGTCTCGACATGTGAGATAGAGAGAAGTCCCGGCGGTAAGTCTGGCAGATACTCCAAGTTCGGCAAAGCAATTCTAAAGTGATCCTACCTACGTCTAGGCTAGGATTCTGTCACTGCGTGATGTAGGCAATACCTAGCAATCTCAGCGTAAACCTAACACAGGCAGTCAACGTTTGGTTGCTCCTTTTAGCCGTTGAAATTCTAACTTATGTCTAAGCCGAATTAGTCAACACCTCGTCATGATGAGGCCGTTCTTAATTCTTTCGTGAGTTTGACACTCTCGTGCCCGACAAATGGATTTCCTCAACTAGACTTTTGGAACTAATTGAAGAAGTGAAGCTTATGAATTAAGCAAACTAAGAGTATTTCATTGCAAAATCAACTTAAACTATTACAACCGTTTCTCACAACTACTTTACAAACAAAAACCTTAAACCCTAAGAGAGAATTAGAACGTAATCTCTGCTATATGATATGCATCTATACCCTTAAGAGCATGGGTATATATAGGGCTTGGCCTAAGTTGAGTCCTCCTTGGAGTAGAGGTCCTTAAAGTAACTTTACATTAAATGTTGACTCCTTTTTAACTTGAATGTAGACTATTTGGACGTTGCCTTCTCCAACAAGTAAAGGTAAGTCCTCATACTTATCAATCTTTAATAAGCTCTTCAGGCCGCTACAGGCTTCATAAAATTGCAAGACTGGGCTCATTAGACTCAGGGAATTGTCCTCTTTCAATCGCAACCCATCTTGACTAAGTCAGTTTAACTTCTGCCTGGGCGGCATTCAGCGACAATGCTGCGGCGGTGGCGTCCTTAGCGGCAACTGGGACTGCTTCAGTACAGCTCCTTTTGCTCTGTGCTTTCCTGTCCTCTCCTCCTCTACATAGCTACAACACTTGAAAATGAAAATTACACTAAAACAATATCTTTTCTTAACCAAAGATAGAATATTCAATAAAAGCATGGTAAAAGAGCAAATATTGTTATTATGCATGTACTACACCTAAATATGCCTAAATGAGCTTAAGAACATCAATAATAAGGGCAGAAATGTGTACAAAATATAAAACTTGTGGATACTCTAAAGCCGCCACGGCGGGCTGTAGGGAACTTGTAGCCATTATTTGCAATTTTGTTCATAAACTATAGTGCTTCCTCGGGTGGTCTGTTCAGGATGATTCCATTGGTTGAATCGTCGAGCATCATTCTTGTTGGTTGATTGACTCCATTGTAGAACATAGACACTTGAGTCTAGGATGCGAAACCTTGAAGCGGGCAGTTGTTCAACATCAATTGGTATCTCTCTCAATCTTCATACATTGGTTCGTCGTCTCCTTGGCGAAAGGCAGTGATCTCGTTTCTTAATCTGTCGGTCACATTCGAAAGGCTGAAACGTTCTAAGAAGTCCTTGCACAACTTCGTCCAAGTTTTGAATGATCCTGTCGGTTGGTTGTTCAGCCACTGTTTTGTCCTATCCCTTAGTGAATAGGGTAAAAGTCTCAGCTTAAGCACATCCTGATGAACTACGTGTATCTCAAAAGCTCTGCAAATGTCTAGGAATCCTCTCAAGTGTTGCCTCGCATTTTTCGTGGCAGTTCCTCCAAATTGCCCAATGTGTTTATCATGTTGAACATCACTGGTTTCAGCTCAAAGTGATCTGCTTCAATTTCAGGTTCTGCCATAGTTGGATCAAATCCTCTGAAGTCGTGCTCCAAGTAGTCCCTGGTGGTGCGTACATATTGTGGATGCCTGGGCGGAATTGGTGGCTGCTACCTAGGTGGCGGATCTTGCAGCCCATACATGCCGTTTCGAGCATTGTTGGCATAGTTGTCGTCTTGGTCGTTAACCATGGTTGCCTCTGCTTTTCTTTTTTCTTTAGCTTCTTCGAGGGCTTCTCTTGCTTCTTTCTTTAGTTTTCTTGATCTTCATTCGGTCTCGTCTATGTAAATGATTTCGGCCGATGGGTTGGCTCCAGTCATGCACTAGACAAGAAAACTGTAAAATTCTTTTTTTCGAATAAAAAGGAAAAATAAAAACTAAAATTAAATGCAATAAATTAAAAGTGCAGAAAAATAAAGACGAATTTATTGTTGTCAATTCCCGGCAACGGCGCCAAAAACTTGTAGAGCGTTGGGGTGTTCTCTAAATATGAGCGCAAGTACACACTCTTGTCAAGTTGTAATATAAAAGATATCATCTTCCACGAGGATTGGACAGCTAATTCGAATCTCAATTCCTGCATAGAAAATATTAAATTGCACAAGTAAATTTCAGTTTGTAAAATATTCTAAAGATAAAGAAACAGAAGTAATTAAGAGAAGAGATCAGATTGATAGAATGGGTCAGGTTATGCTGCTCCGTAATGTGAAACTACATTGAATAGGTTAAGTTGTATTACGCTGCTAGACTTTACTACCTCGGCGGAAGATGGCAGATTGGCGCTTTGACAACTTTCGTTGCTTCGACAGTGGAACGGACGATTGGCTCGGCGGCAAACTCGGCAGACCTTCAAGGCTCGACAGAACGCTTCAAGAATGATTCAGCTTATGTCTAAGTCAGAATGTTGTTGATGCTCGCTGCAGATAATACCCGTCGGCATGAATCTTGCAATGAACAACAACCTTTGGTTCGTCCTCTTTTTGCGGCCTTAAACCCTAACCTATGTCTAGGCTGGATTGATCAACACTTGGTATTGATGAGATCGTACTTACTTCTTTCGATGCCAAACAAATGGATTGCTCCCAATCGATCTTTCGAACTCAATTGAAAACAATGAAGAACATGAAATAAGCAAACCTTGAATTTATTGCAAAAAAAAAACTTAAACCTAAATAACCGTTCTTACAACTACTTTACAACATAACCCAAACCCTAGAGAATTTAGAACATAGTGGCGGCAAGAAAGCACAAGAGAAACCTAAGCTATTCAGACTATGAGTTGTTTAGAATACAAAATATGATCGGGTATCTATAGGGCATGTCCTAGGTTAAGTCCTCCTTGGAGTAGAAGTCTTCTTCATGATAAAGTAGCTTTTGCATTGAATGCATCCTTTAAATTCTGACTTCTTTGACTTGAAATTGGACTCCTTGTTTCGCAAGTAAGCTTAGGCCGCCTTAGACATTTTCACCTTTGGTGGCTCAGTCCGCTGTTTTCCGGCATCAGTAAATTGCGTGGATGGGCTCATTGGACTCAGAAAATTATGCTCTTCCAATCGCACTCCAATTCACCAATTCCTCAAGTTGCTGCCCTGGGCGGCAGATATGGCGGCGGCAGCTACTCGGCAGCATCTCTCTTTGTGTTGAATTGCTTCAGTATAGCTCCTTGGCTCGCTGCCTCAGCATCAGCTCCTCAGCTTTCTCCTCCTTCTGATAGCTTCTAGCATCTGAAACTAAAACAATATCTTTTCTCACCAAATTAAAGATATTCAACAAAAACAAGGCAAATCAAAGAATACTGTAAATAATGCATGCATGCACCTAAATATGCCTAAAATGTACTTAAGAATAGCAATAATATGAGATGGAATGCATACAAAATATATGACTTATAAGCACTTTACAACCGGTCCATTCTCTCACTCTAATTTCTCAATTTATTTTAGTTGCTCTAGTTTTAGTTTTAATTAAATCCAAACAACTTTTAATACTTGCGTTTTTATTTTTATTTGTGCAGAAAGGTAAATTCCGAAGGTTGTCACAATCCCTGTGGAGACGATATCTTAAATACATTAACTTGGCACCGTGTATACTTGCACTCAATTTGCGCATCACTTTTGCACGCAACACAGGGAATTAGAAGACTTTGAAGAGGAAATCAAGGAGTTTGAGAAAAGAATCTATTGATTCTGATTCAAGCATTGCTCCGTCTAAATCTATACCCCCACTTTCCATTTTGCAGGTACCGGATATTAAATCGAAACCACCACCGGATCATTTTAAATGCTTATCTTTTAGCAAAGGAGATACTTTGTCGACGATTAATTTAAACAAGCTTTCAAAGTTGAGAAAGATCCAAAGAAATGTCTTCGTTAATACTCGAACATACAAGAAAAAAATGAAAGAACTCCATAATCACATAATTCATCTTAAGAAAATTCTCCGTTGGATAAAGAGCATGAACTGAAAGAAGTAATTGTCGCAGTGCCTTTAGTCTGAACCATGTCCTTGAGCTAACGACGTTAAATAAAGCGCTAAATAGGAGGCAACTCGTTTTTACTTTATTTTGCCTTATTTTCGCTGAATTTTTCTTTTCTTTATTTTATTATTCTGTTTTATTTATTTTATTTTTTCTCTAAGTCTTCTGAAATCTATTTTTGCTGTTTGGAATGTCGAAATGTGCAGGTTTCGTTGAGCACATTGAAGAAAATACAAGTTTGGTGCACAATAGCACACCTACTTTACAATTCAGTGTTTTATAGCTAGCCCCAACCCTCTCCAATTTCAAAATTGCATAACCTAAACTCCCTATCCCATTCTGTCAAATATTGACCCAGTCCCCTTTATTTTTCAAGATTCTGTGGGCCCCAAGGATGATGAGTTATCATCTTCTTTTATTTTACTCTTTCACCAACGCGACCTTTTAAACCTAAAAAAACCCTTTATCCTTTTAAAATTTTCCAAATCCTCTTTTCCAAGTAAAATTCTTTTCCCTTCATACATTCCCCACGTGATTAAAACAAAACAAAAACCTAACCCCAACTCATTTCCCTAATCCATCTGCCGCATTATTCACTTTTTCCCCTCTCTACAATTTTAAACCTTCCCCACTTTTGTTTCACCCAACTGTACAAGATCGATAACCAACCAAAATTCACCCCTCGACCGCCATAAACCCACTGTTCACCGCCGTAACTGAGCACCGATCTCCTCTCTTCACTTTCAGATTGACGCCCAAGTTTTTCAGCTGACTGACGTAGAGCCATGGTTGCCGGCAACAGTCACGCGACCCCCCTGAACCAAACCAATGCCACTGCCGAAACATATTTTTCTGCATTACCGAACCCACCATAGTGGCATGACCAAGCAGTCAAGAGAACTTGTACCTTCATTCGTTCGCACCATCGCGACCATCGTTATAACGGGGAGTATCTATATTTTTTCTCTTGTGCTTTCATTTACATATTGGGGCTATATGATTTAAGTGAGGGGGAGTAGAATTTTTATCAAATTCCTTTGCTTATTCGATTGGTTGCCTTCGTGTTCTCTTGATTACACTTTATTGGAGTCTCTTGCTGCATATTCCTTACTTGTATAATAGATTATGACTTGATCTATAACTTGATATCTTATTTGTATTGGACTTTAGGATGCATAATAGATTATGACTTGACTAGTAATTTCAAATAAATCCTTTATGACATTCCTTAATTTGTTAATTGACATGTTACTTACCTTGGTACAATTTGAACACTTCATGTGAGTTTTGAGTTTTGAGCCTAATGAGCATATATTTCATTCTTGCTCTTTATTTCATTGAGTGTGTCAAATTAATTCTTTGCATTCTAGAACTTGTAGTGTAATGCTTGTCAAGACTACATTATTGAATGTGATGTTTTAGTGTGCTATAGGCATTAGGATTAAACCTTTTTTTCTCTTCCCAAAAATGACCTACCTTTTGTTTATTTACCCATTAGATAGCCAATTTTGAGCCGTATCCTTTTCTTTGATTTACCACATTTTTAATCCGAACCAGTTTTGTTTTGTTTTTTACTCTTTTTGTCACCCTTTTCAGGACAAAGTTAAAGTATTCCAAAAAATCAGATTTGAATTGGCTTGAACAGTGCAGGAAAAAAAACATTGTGCAGAAAAATACAGTGTGCATGAAAAAAAGTACAGTGTAGAACAGTTCAAATAAACTATTCAAATAGTGAAAAAAAAAGAGTTCGAACAGAGAAAAAAAGAAAGAGTGAATAAAGCATTGATTTTGATCTCTTTTTTCCTTTCTTTCATTGTTGCTCTCCTTGATAAAATCTTTGGAATAATTTTTCTTTGTCTTGAATTTGTAAACCCGTTCTTTGACCTTTTATCCTACCCGAACCTTACCCCATTACAACCTTTTAAAAGACCTCTTGATTTTTGCATCATGTTCATACTTAGTAGTGGAGATAGGATTTAGTTACAAGCCTATGGTAATGCTTTAATTAATTTTGGTTTGAGCGATTAATTTTACCCTAAACACTTTGAGCGAAATGAGTCAAACCTTGTGAGTGTACTAGGGTTTGTTTCATTGATATTGATAGGTTATTAGAATGTCTAACTTTTGCTAAATTGTTTCTAGTCTTGCCATTTTCCAATTTTTTTCTTAATTTCATACATGTTTAGATGCTAATTCATACCGAAATTTTAGGGACTTCGTGAAATTAAGGATAAGGACTCGAACTCTGACATGTTAGTTGAGAGATACTTGAGGACAAGCATCGAATAAGTGAGGGGGAATTTGATGAGTTTCTAAATTGATCACTTTTTCATATTTAATTATGCCTCTAATGGTTTGATTATGGTGCTGATTTGGATTTTTTTGTGTCTTTTTCTGTGCAGGACATTAATTCCAGAAACTGGAGTCAAGGTTGGATTAGTGGGCATGAAAGAGCTGACTGGACGACACGTCAGCAGATTCTAGAAGATGACGTCATCAGCGTCGGATAAGTCGAGATTTAAATTTAAATTTGGGATTTATCTTTTGTATTTAATTTAAATATTTTAGAATTTATCTTTTATCACTTTAGGTTATTTTAGGGTTTTTAAAATACTATAAATACCCCTTTGGGGTGAACTCGAGAATCATCTCTTATTCTTAGTTTGTTTTACTTTGAAGTTTATAAAATCTCCTTTTTCTTTACTCTCTTTATTTTCTTTTAGTTTTTTATTTATTTTTAAAAAGATGTTAAGTATGATTTCTTCTATAATCATGCTTAGTTAAATTTTCTATTAGCCAATGGCTTAAAGTGAAGCTTCAATTCACTTCGTGAGAATTAAAAAGGTACTTAATAAACTTTGTTTTACATTCTCAATTTTTCTAAAAATTTAGATCGACAATCGACCTTTCTATTAAAATCTTTTCACTTTCTTTTCAAAAAAGCTAGCGTTGATTTGATTGTTAATGGGATTTATAGTGGGAGGAAGAATCGACGATTGTTGTGGTTTCAACTTCCTATGAACACCATTAGCGACGGATTCGCTAAGAGAAAATTGAGATCGGAACATAAACTGAGTCAGGTTTTTCCAAAACTTTAAAAGTGTTTTATTTTAATGACGATAGACGTGGTTAGTCTAACCAAAAAATTGGAATTTAAAAATTGATTTTAGATTATCGGTTTACCGGAGAGAAAAACAAGTTACAAGGGTTGGGCCTTGTAGACTGTAACCGACATGTAATCTGAGTTGAAAAATTCTTTTTCGATGATCATATGAATTGAAGCGGAACAAAAGCATGAGGTTAATTATTTTAATTGGTTTATTTTCACCTTTATTATTTTTTACTCCTTTTCTCTAGTTATCTTAATCAACCCCCTTATTCACTAAATTACCTTGCAACCGTCATAATCAAACCAATCGTATATCAAAAACTCCTTAGTCCATGCGGATCGACCCTTACTTCTCTATTACTGTGTTATTTCTATATTTATTTGAGATTAAGGATAAATATTTGATAGTTATGACGCTTGTCATCGGTGTATTGAAGTTTTTTCCCCAAAAAACTGTTTTAATTTTTTTACTGACAAGTGTTGGGTGCATTAGCAAGGGATATTGTATTCTCAAAGAGAGAACGTGAGTCCAAATCTTAGAGACAACATTGTTAGTACTGGCATATTTGTACCTTCAACATAAACCGTATGACAGACATACATATTAACAAAAAAAATATTTTAATTTTTGAAATGGTAAAAATGCATGATTGTCAAAATCAAATTGAACCGACTAGGCCCGTAACGAACCGAACGAACACGAACGAGGATATGTTCATGTTTCTTTGTTTAATTTTAACCGAACAAATGAACGAACACGAACAACTAAACGAACACAATTTCTTGTCCGTGCTCGTTTGTCAAAATAATAAACAGACACAAACGAACGTGAATGAACATTGAATATTGTTTAATTTTTTTCTTAAGAAATCTGAAGTCTCATATGTTGAGCATTTGTTTAAATTTTTCTTTTTATTTCATATTCTTAATATATGTTTTTAAAATTTTTAAATATAATACTTTTTGTTAATTGTTATGAAAAATAATAAATATGAATAGAAATGTGTGAATAAATTTAAACGAACATAAACGAATGAATTACCGAACGTTCATGTTCGTTCATTTAATTAAACGAACATAAAATCTTGTTCATATTCGTTCATTTAATAAAAAATGAACATAAACAAACTTTCCACCGAACAGTTTAGTTCGCTTACAGGCCTAGAACCAACAGATTGAATCGAGAACATGTTTAGTGAAATTAGCAATCATAGGAACAATTGCAAACTATTAAAAATTCGGATACGAAAGTAAAAGAACCAATGATTCAACCGGTCGAACCAAATTTTGAAATTATTGATATTACTTTTAGGATTTTATTTTCTAAATTTTTTATTGAATTGTTTTTGGGTTAACATGTATTTTGATACCTGAATTTAATTTTGATGTTCAATTTTAACCAAAATGTCAAATTTATATACCAATTTGAACAAAAATGTCAATTTATATTTAATTGTACCAATAAATAAGATATCAAATTGAATATTAAAGTTAACTTCAGATGTCAATATATATTTTCTGTTATTTTGAATCAGAAGAACCGAAAACCAATTTAACTAGTTCGACCTTTGATTTGATTTTTACAACATTTTTTTGAAAGGGTGAAGTCAAATTTATTATTTAAAAGCGAGAAGTCAATTTGAGATTTTTCTTCTTCTAAGTTTAGGCACTAATTCGGGACTTATTTTCAAGTTGAGGTACGGATTTGAGATAAAAAAAGGTTCAAGTGTAATTTTGACAAAAGTTACCAAGTTCAGTTACAATTTGTATAATAAGCCCTATAACTATTTTATATAAAAATAATGATTTATAACAAATTGTTATTAGGGTTGAGCGACAAAAATCGAAAATCTACCTGAATTGTAGTGTTTTGACAGTTATAGTTCACAAGTTTGAAAACCATAGTTATCCGAACTAAACAAAATTTAATTTATAATTAATTTTTAAGGTAAAGTTCACAAATGATCACTGAACTTTGTTAAAAAAATAGGGTAAACTACTTCACTGACCACTATATTATTGGAAAAGTCGCGATTTGACCACGTTACTTTTTTTCGAAGCAATTAAACCACCAAACTATTTAAATGGTATCAATGTGACCACTAGCCGTTAGAGGTTAACGGCAGGGTGACGTGGTCAGTTAAGAAAAAAAGGTATAATTGCATATTTAATCCCTACTATTTATACATTTTATCAATTTAGTCCTAATTTAATTTAATAAAATAAATTAATTATTTAATTAGATGGTGACATGTGTCACCACCTTATTGGAAGACTTTAATCATTTTTATTTAATTTAATTAATTAATTTTCCCTCCAATCAGATTGTGACACGTGTCACTTGATTGGAAGAAGAAAATAAATAAAAGAAGCATCCTGCTCATTGTGGGATTTAAACCAAAGTCACCTTATATAGAGACACACATGCTTACCACTAAGACAAGTGGATCTTTATGCTGCATGGTACAAAACATAATATATATATCTTGATTTCCAATCCCACTTCGTCTTCAATCTTCATCTTCTACCTTAAAACTTCCCTCTTTGTATATTAATTAATTGCAATTTGACTTTGCTCTTCTTCAACCTATATAACCTCCGCTTTCCATCCCCTTTCCTCACTTTTCTTCAATTTCCAGCATTTACCCTTTTTAATTGCTATTTCTTTTTTTTTTCAATTTTCCTACAACAATGAGTGCCGGCGAAAGTAGTGGCGCCGATGAAAAGAAATACAAGGGAGTGCGTCGTCGTAGATGGGGAAAATGGGTGTCGGAAATCCGAGTTCCCGGCACCGAAGAGAGACTCTGGTTAGGCTCGTATTCAACTCCAGAAGCCGCCGCCGTCGCCCACCACATTGCTTTCTATTGTCTCCGCCGACCGTCTTCCCTAACTGCTCTGAACTTCCCTTCGATATTACCTCCGTGTGTCAATTCAGACATGTCGCCCAAGTCCGTACAGAAAGCGGCGTCGGATGCTGGGATGGCAGTGGACGCCCAGATGATCATCAGCAACAGCTCCGTCAACAATGAAATCAAAGCAAATGGGAACGACGACAATGGCGGCTCCTGGGAAATCAAAGCCAAGTGGGATTGGAAAACTAAGACATATATTATGTTTTTGTACCATGAATCATAAAGATCCACTTGGGTTAGTGGTAAGCATGCGTGTCTCTATCTAAGGTGACTCTAGTTCGAATCCCACAAGGAGCTTTTATTTATTTTCTTCTTCCATTCAAGTGACACGTGTCACAATCTGATTGGAGGGTGGAAATTAATTAATTAAATTAAATAAAAATATTAAAGTCTTCCAATAAGGTGGTGACACATGTCACCATCTAATTAAATAATTAGTTTATTTTATTAAATTAAATTAAGACAAATTGATAGAATGTATAAATAGCAGGGATCAAATATGCAATTATACCATTTTTTTTAAACTGGCCACGTCACCCTGCTGTTAACCTCTAACGGCTAGTGGTCACATTGATACCATTTAAATAGTTTGGTGGTTTAAGTGATTCGTAAAAAAGTAATGTGGTCAAATCGCGACTTTTCCAATAGTATGGTGGTCAATGAAGTAGTTTACCCAAAAAATAAAACGACAATCAAACTTTCAAATGTTATAAAATGACAATTAAAATATATGTTTTATAACAAAATGATAATTCGGCCGTTATGTACTATTATACAAAATTTTACCATTTTGTTAAGTACTTAAAGTTTATAAAAAAAAAATTGCTATTATACAAAATTTTATAACAACTGTGTTAAGTACTTAACGGTCGAGTTACCATTTTGTTACAAAACATAAAATTTGATTGGCATTTTGTAACATTTAAATGTTTGGTTACCGTTTTATTTTTTTAACAAAGTTCAGTGACTATTTGTAAACTTTACCCTAATTTTTATTATTTTGTACCTAAAATAGTGGAACTTTACCAAATAATATTTAAAAATTATAAAATAAAATTATTTTTTCAAAATAAAATACAAAATTTCAAAATCAAAAGTCAATTTTTTTGAATAGTCTAAAGGTGATTACAATGTAGTATCAGTTCATACATATTATTAACCATTTGACAATGTGCATATATTTTATAGACAAATCAATTTAAACTCGTGTCTCTTAAAATAAATATCATCCGCTTTTCCATGGAATGCTTGTTGGGTTCAAAAATCAAAATTAATCGAATACAAATTTCGATAAACTGTACAAAAATTCACCGTACCAAACCAAAACCGTATAACTCCTGGATATTATATTATCTTTTGTAAATAAGTTAAGTCATTGATGTGAATGGTGAAATTAGGTAGGTTGACATTATACGATGACTTAAGCAGATTTTGAGGAAATTCTTCCCTCAATTTCCATTCCTTTGGAAACAAAATCAAAAATCATTAATTTAGGATCTAAATGCTTACACACTTGCCTAAAGAAAACTACAAAGAAATTATTATTATTATTATTATTATTATTATTATTATTTCAAAATATCGCCTATAAACAGTCTTACTCAAGCTAAACATTCTTCATCTCACATATTATTTTCTGAAAACCACTTGGTAAAAAGAAAACATGAAAACTCTTTCATTTTCTGCCATTTTTCTCATTGTTGTCTTCATTATTTCTGGTGATTTTTCCTTTTTATTTTTTCAACTTTGAATATAATTTGACATTTATGTATAAATTCTGAAGCAACCCTTAATTTTTTTTTTCTGTGGTAATTTTTTAATTACTTTTTGCTGTAGGAAATGAGTCAATGGTGGCAAATGCAAAAGGCCTCTGCATCGTGTCAGGGTACCTCGGAGGCTGCAAAATAAAGGAATGTTGCAATTACTGCAAGGACAACTTTGGGAAAGATGCTAGTTGCTTTTGCGACGCAGTCAGCACTCCAAACGACATTTGCATGTGTTCTCACCCGTGTTAATAAAAAATAACACATTTTCCATGTGTTTTTCAGTCTTCTATTTCTGTGTTTGTGTCTGGTTTTTTTATAAATAAATTGATGTTCGCAGTACTAATTCCTGCGGTGGCTTATTTATTTGGTTCATACTTAATTAATGGCTCGTTGCTTTCCATGGAAATTGACTGAGGAAATTCAGCCACTAGATGAACAAAAATTTTGTCCCTTTTTTTTTTGAATTAAAAGAGACACCTATACATTAGGTGTGAACAAAAACAACATCAGGTGCATCATAATGAAGAAAAGAAAGAATGTCCGCCGGTGGGGAGTGCAAATGCAGCAAGTCCAGTGTAGTCGGATCGGTGGTTTTCGCAAGCATGTCGGCAACAGGATTCGTTGAACGAGGAACCCAGATAAAATCGGTAACCCAGCCATTTTGGCGAAGCTTGGCAATGGCGCGAACTAAAGGAAGGGGACTGCTATTGATGTGCATAGCGTTCAACATCTTAACCACCTCAGCACAATCAGATTGAATTTGTAAAATCTCGACCCCTTGTTCCAAGCGAACTGTAAACCAACGAGAATAGCCCATAACTCAGCCCTGTAGAGGCTTGCATTTTCCAATAGCTCTCTGGAAACCCAAAATCCACTACCCAAAGTGATCATGCAGCAAACCTCCGACTGCTCCGTTGTTGGTACTCTTGGAGACCGCACCAATTTTGTCCCTTTTTTATTTCACTTTTTGTGTTTCAATATTAGAAAGAAAATTAAGTTTTAATTTCTAACCCTAAACTTTAAAAAGTATACAATACCATTAATTTTTTAAATATTAACTCTAACCCTAATTTTAAACCCTAAACTTTTTTTTATTGTGGGAGCACAAATAAAAATACAAAAAAGGACAAAAAAAATTCTAGATTATGTAATGGCACGATTCTAGACTACATCGCTGCACTTCCCTAATTAGGAAAAAAGTCCAATTGGTCTCTTTTTTGTTAATGTTTACAAAACTATTAACGGAGTAGCATGCAAGATTAAATTTGTTGATTACTTTTTTTCTTCGCTACTTAACTGTCCAGTTTGATAGAGGTAAAGAAATTTAATTGGTAAATTTATATGGATGATGAAGGACATGTTCATGGGAAGATTTTGATTTTTTGTTCTTTTTATGCCCTTTAGATTCTCATGTTCTACTTTTTTTTTTGTATAAGATTTTTTGATTAACATAGTCATCAATTTTCTCTTCATGTTTTGACGTGTACTTTATAAATGGATCTATGTCGAACCAAAAATATTCTAAAATCCCTTACCCATATTCATTCCAAAAAAGATTCAAACTAACACTAATAATCTATTGGGTAAAATACACTAGAAGTCCTTAGTAATAAACATGTCACTCTTCTTCTAAAACATGTCACTTTTATTCTAAAAGTAACAATTCAGTCATTTAATTATAGGTTTAGAAACAAATAAATATCTCAGTTAAAATTTTGTGACAAACAAGGGATTCTATCATTAATATTGAAACAAGTGAACGGTATAATAACAATTTTAGTCCCCAAAACTTATACATTATATTAATTGGGTCCTAATTAAAATAATTCACTAAACTTAACCCTTCATATTAAATATTTTTGGCACTGCACCATTCTGACACACCCTTCGACCACTTACCACACTCCATGTTATTGTCCATTAGTTCGATAATCGACATATGCGATAGCTCAAAAAACACAATCACTTCACTACTAGACAATTAAAAGACTAATAGAATAGACGCATTATGACCTTTACGTCGCCTTCTAGTAGACACAATCCATTCACTAATGAAAATTTTAAATATGAATGATTAAGTTTATTGAATTATTTCGAATTATGGCCAAATTAATAGAATGAATAAGTTTCAAGAACTAAAATTACTATTATACCAAGCTCAATTTTAATGATAGAGTGACTTGTTTGCCACAAAATTTATATACGTTTATGTTCTAATTTATATACATTAAATATAAATGTTAGTAGATTTGAATAAAATATTTGGCCTAGCATAGTTGGTTCTTGCGCTGGCCCCTCAAGCTGTTGTGCTTGCCTGCTTGGGTTTGAATCCCAGCGACTGCTCCTTAAGTGACTTCCAGGATGCTGTCTTGTCCACGATAGAGAGAAAGAAGAAGGATTGTGCAAAGAGAAGGGATCAAATCTTTCCTTTGAATTCAATCATCTTTTTGTAAACTGTTTTTTCTTACAACTTTTCTGGAGTCTCTTTGCCTTGTTTTGGCTCAATGCAACATAGAATAATGGAGTTCAAATTTGGATGGATGGTGGGAAAGCCATGGAGTGTTTTGGAGAAAGATGCGACCATTGAATATAAATGATGTTAATTGGTTCCCACCGAATCCTGGTTGTGTCAAGTTTCATTGTCGATGTAACATACAAGGATGAACCTGTCGGGTGCGGTGGTGCCTTGAGAACTGATTTATGTTTTCCAGTCCTATGGATAGTTTTGAGGTAGTTTATGCAGAACTAGTTGTAGTTAAGAATGTGCTGGAAGTTTTTGTGGAAGTTATATGGCCTGGGAAAGCAATGTTGGTTGTTGAAATAGACCCTAAACTTTAACCTTAATTTCATAAATATTAACTTTAACCTTAATTTCGTAAATATTAACTTTAACCTTAATTTTAAACCCTAAACTTATTTTATATTGTGGGACCCAAGCTAAATTACAACTTGGCCATGGTGATCTCGAAGCTAAATTACAACTTGGCCATGGTGATCTCGAATATCAACTAATCATACAAGTTTCTGAAATCTTGGGATGACAGCAATTGAAGCGATCCATTAAATTAGTTGAGTATCCAAATCCGAACAAGCGGAAGTAGGAAAAAAAGTACCCAATTTATTTTATTAATAACTTAGCAATGTATTCAAAAAGTGTGCGAGTACCTAACATCTAAATCATCAAATAATCGTGAACTAAAAAAAATCACAAAATATATCTATTCGAAAATAAAAACCCTAATGTTTTTCAGCATCAGTCGGCATCGGAAAGATGCACAATGGGTAGAGATGACCGGTACTCAGCCACCTCTCGATACAATCTCCATGGAAGAGATGAGAACATGGCATGCTAGTGACAACCTCCGTTTCAGGCTGTACTAACTTCTCTATGCAAATCATGCACTCAACATTGTCGCTCTCGCTGTCGCCATAACCTTGAACAAGCTTCACTTTCTTCAAAGCTTGGATCAATTCTTTCGAGCTTCACTTTCTTCAAAGCTTGGATCAATTCTTTCGTTGCAGGAGCTAGCTTCGGATCTTCTCGTATCGAGAACTCCATCGCCATTGCCGCTAACTCATCATCATAGTATTCCCACCTCACAATCTTTTTAACTTGAAATATTATTTTTATCACCCCGTCAAATCTCTTATTATTGCCATAGTTCTTCTTCTTCTTCTTCTTCTTTTACTCCTTCTCTATTTTTATAATCGAGTTCCAATCGGAGAAAGCTTGATCCAATATCCTTCTCTAAATGTTACCAGATTTTGACATTATAAACATTATTTTTAGTAAATTTGTTAATTTTTTAGTTTAATTATTTTTGAGTTAATATATATTTTGTTACATGAATTTAATTTTAAGGTGCAATTTGGTACTTGAACTTGGTTCTTTTGTCTAAATTAGTTAAAAATTGTACGTTTCAATTTTAACCATAATGTCAAGTTTAAGTACTAATTTAAACAAAATATTAGATTCAAATATTTATTTGACAATAAAACATTATCAAATTAAACACTAAAAGATAATGAAATATATTTACCCTTATTTTTTAACAAGAAAAATAAAAATCCATTGATGCAACTAATTCGATCCTCGATATGATTTGTACCAAACTAGTTAAATGTGCAACTCAAACAAGCCTGATAAGCATGAGCTTGGATAAAAAATTTAAAGGCAATCAAGAGTGTAAAAAAAAATCTTTGAACTTTTAAAATAAAATTAATTAAAATTTTAATTTTTTTGCACTCAATTAAACATTTGAACCAAGAAATTGAATCAATTAAGTTTTTGAATCAATTAAACTCGTTGACCAATTTTGATTCTTAAATCTTCACAGTTTTTTAGGCATGTTAGTGCAATGCATCGTGACACAGTATTTCCACTTGACATATTCAATTTTTTTATTTTATTTTAAAAATTCTTTAAAAGTTCTAAAGATCCTAAGAAACTTATACTAAAATTTATTTTTTTTAAAAATATGTAAATGCAACATGATAGAACTGTAGTGTATCACGTGTCAGTAATATCTAAAGAAAAAATTATCAAGATTTAATGGTCTAAATTGGTCAAAGAGCTTAATTGATTCAATTCTTGGTTCAAGGTATTAATTGGGTGAATTTTTTTAAAGACTTAAAAAATTTTTTTTTAAAGTTCAAGAGCTTCTTACACCCTAAAGCTAAATTTAAAATATTTTTTAGGCTTGGCCCGACCCATAAACAACTTAATCCAATTGATTTATAACAAATAAAACTATTGAAATCAAATTTCAATGTTTATAACATGTTTTTCTATTCTAGCCTAGATTAAGACTTTCTTTTAAAAATAGCTTAATTTTGAGCCTATAAACGGTCTCAGTGGAAAAACGGATAATATTTATCTTAAGAGACCTGGGTTCAAAATGTTTTGTGATCTCCAAAATGTGTACATTGTCAAAAAATTAAAAATATCTATGAGCAGATACTATTTTATAATCACCTCAAAATTATTAAAAAAACTCAATTTTAGCATTGCACTTAAGTTTCTTGGTAGTATATGGTTTCCCGGTTAATAAGTGTAACATCATGTTATTAGACATGTTTTTTTCCTCAATAAAACAATTAATTATTAAAAACAGCCAGAAAGACTAAATCCAAGCTACAATTTTTTTGCTAAGCAATGTATTTTATTTAATTAAGTTTTGTGCCAAAATTAGGTGCCTCATTAAAAATCTCTCTAATCCTACCGGAAGAAAAGAGTACAATCCAACATGACTTACATGTCTCCATCTTACAAACTGAATTACAACATAAGTCCTTCCAATCAAGTTCATTTTACCATTAATCCGTTCCTTGCTCGTGGGACAAACTCGAACGACACACATGATATTTTCTTTGCTAAGCTGTCAATGTCTTCAAAATAGTTCCACCAACGCCATGGTCTAAGGAGAGAGTTCGCAATCCAATTCAAAACCACTTGTGAATCTGATTCCACAATCAAGCTTTCCTTACCTATCCATCCCGCTTGTGAAAACACGATGAGAGCAGTCCGAATCGCCATTAGTTCTGCAAAATCAGGTCTAAGGTTTTTGACAGGACCGGAGAACAAGGCTCTCATATCGCCTGCATAAGATCTCAACACGCCTCCACATCCTGATGTGTTCGTGTAGAATGATCCATCCACGTTGAATTTAACCGACCCAAAATTTGGAGGAATCCATTCAGTATTAGCTTCTTTTGATTTTAATTCAAGGAAGAAAACTGGATTTTTCCATAAATTCGCATCTTCTAGAATTTGGAGGAACTTTCATCTTCCAAATCAAGTCAAAATTGAAATCTGGCTCTTCTATATCTGCATTCACCAATAGTTTAGTAAGTTTTCAGATCGAGAAATCTCCTTCATTGACATGAACCCAAATAATTTTGTCCAGGACCTCTCTATTAGCCCTTTGGCCCATCAATCTTTCTCTAAACTGTGACAAGACTTCTATTTCTCTATTAAGAAGAGGTTTAGAGAACAAATACATGAGCTCCAGGTCATGGAAATCTCTATATTTCAGTAGTGTAGCTACAGTGACTCCCTTATCCAAAGCTAATATGTATAGCCTTGGAAAAGAAACAGGTAATGGGGTCTCTCCACACCAGCAATCTTCCTAGAATAAGATTGTTTCTCCATTCCCTAGCCTCCATCGAATCTCTTTAGGTGAAATCCATCTGCTCACCTTTTCATCAGACAAATTGTTCACAATTCCTTTCCATGCAATAGAGGCTTTGCTTGAACTTCTGCATTTGAAATCCACCAGTCTTATATTCTCCATATTTAGAATTAATGATCTTTCTCCATAATCCAAGCTACGATTTTTCTTTACAATGCGTATGTTTGTTTTACGGACCATGATCGAAGTGTGAGATCATATTCAGTGACGGAGCTACATGTATGATTAGATAGGCCCAGACCCACCTTGAATTTTTTTGGGTTTTTACATTTGACTTTAGTTTTCTTTATATGAATTAATATTTTAATTTTTTGATTTATGTCCACCTTGAAATTTTGAGATTTTTATGACTTGTATCCACCTTAAAATATATTTTGACTTGTGTTTACCTTCAAAAAGATTTATGAATACGCCATTGGTTGTCCCTCCCAACAATGTCGGCTCTAATGTTTGAACTCGCATTGTCTTATTGGGAGTGTAATATACCTTTGTCAAGCTATGTATAAATTTAGTTTTGTATTAACATTATAAATTAATAACGTAAATAACCGATAAAAAAGATAAAAAAATTAATTTACCAAAAACTTTTATCCAATGTTTTTATAGGAATAACGTACATATTTGAAGGGGAAAAAACACTATTAAGAACTTTAAAGGGGTGAGCTAGTGGCAAGTTAAGATTAAGCCCTGTTTTAGTTGGATTGTAAAAAAAATACTGAAGTTTTGAGATGATACATTGTGCATCTATTCTAGAGTCGTGAACTTTACAGTAACTATGTAACCCCTAAATCCGACCCAGAAGAAATGGGTTGTAACCCCCTCGTCTCGGCCTGGCCAGATGACCGGTCCGAGTGAGCCACACGGGGAAAACCGAGTGAAACCCGTTAAGGTTCCCTTCGGTTAGCAACCCTATATTTCTTTTTCTTTTTTTAATCTTGCCTAGATGAACATTAAGTCCTATGTGATTCACAACAGCGGAAAACATTCAAGGAAAAACACATTCGAACCACGGTCATACTTAACAGTCTATTTTTAAGCTTATAGGACAGCCAGTATCGATACCCTAACCAGGGGTATCAATACCCGGGTATCAATACCCTAACCAGGGGTATCAATACCAGGGTATCAATACCCTAACCAGGGGTATCAATACCCGGGTATCAATACCCTAACCAGGGGTATCGATACGCTCAACTCTCATCCACAACACCCGATTCCAGTAACTTTGGAGGGTATCGATACCCTTAGGGTATCGATACCCCATGCAAAATCTGAGGGCTTTTGGGCAAGAGAGTATCGATACCCTAGCTAGGGGTATCGATACCCCCTGCACTACAACTCCTCAATCTCAACTAAAACGACCCCAACACGACTCTAAATGCATTTCTCGACTCACCTAAGCGTATACCAACATGCAAACACACATATTTAAGCCAAGGGTGTCATTCAAACATGGATTAAAGCATTCATACATAACATTCAAATCAAAAAGCAATATAGGCAATATTAAGCATACATAAAGGCTCAAATGGTCATAAAGCCACAAGTCAATCAAAAGAGGTTTGCACTCAGCATAAGGCAACCTAAAGCCTCCTAAAGCATACCATCATACACACCAACATTCATCAAAGTATAACATGCTTACAATCCATAATCAAACTCAACAACATCATCATTCAAATGAGTCATACAAGCTCATATAAAGACACCCTATTGCCACATTGCTTAACTACTACAAAATCAACCATACTTGGGAAACAACTTGGAAAGCCCTTCTTGCCTTGCCTCGAGCTAACACCACGCTAATGATCTGCATTGTTGAACATAGGGAGCGTAAGCTATAAGCTTAGTGAGGGTGCTCTAACACGAAAAACATCAACAATGCAGGGTTCAAGCACGTTAATCCTAGTCTTACATACATCAAGCATAGGCATTAAAATCAAGTAGACCTAGCTAGTCTTTCAAGTGGCATATATGGTCTCTCAATCCTAACAAGTTTAAACATCAACATCCACATTATGCAACAACACCATATACCAAAATCACATATCACCATCATATATCACAATACATGAACAAGTTTAATTGGCCACTTTAATTACCCCGATTGTGCGGATATAGACCTCAACAACACTTTACCTCGGTGGATTCCACTCATCACCGGACCTTGCATGTGCGGGATTCCACTCATCGCCACATGCCCTACGGATGGGATTCCACTCATCATCACGTAGAAATAAATAAAAGCTTCCGGTGGAATGTTACATCACCGTACTCCTCCTTGATGACTTAACGCCATCAAGGCCACGTACGTTTTGACTCAATTTGTGTGCACACTATCCTAATGGTCGATCATTTACAACCGGTAATTATTTACTGCCAATTATCATCTTCAATCACATATCATCAATCACACTCATGCTCATCACATATATCCACATCACAATATATGTACATGTACCAAATAATCACAAGCACAAGAGCATAGTCATTAAGCACATTGGCATTTAAGGAAAACAAGACTAAATTAACTACTTGGATTATAAGGAAGTGGCCTACCAAGCACACTTTACACACACACACTACTCATGCTCGAACCAAACTTTAAAACAAGTTAAGACCACTCACCGCCCTTCCTTAGCAATTCGAACCAATCCTCCTATGAACCCGGATTCGGTCCCAAAGCCTCCTCAACGTTTCCTCTTGCTTCTAGTCAAACAAAACACATACATTACTTTCCAATTCAATGCTAAACTCAACCATCAACTTACTTTGCAAACACAACCCAATTTCTACAATTTCCCAAACCACATAATATCTCAAAAACTCAATTTTCGTACTCCAAAAACCATTGGCTGAAATACCCATTTCCAAACACCCAAATGACTTCCAAAATATCCCAAATCACCCTCCTAACATAGGTAAACCATCAGCCCTTCAATTTCAACATTAAACCCACCAAAAACCCAAGTTTTCATACTCTAAAATTTGCCCTAAGGACCCACTACGAATTTTCATCCAAAATCAACCAAATTAATATATATTGTGTATTTCATTATGCTTAAACAAAACCCCAACACAATTTATCAAAACAAATTGAAAAACCCCCATAAAAATCCAAACTTTAATATAAACCCTAATTTCCAAAACTCCATATTTTTGAAATCCAAGACCATAGATAAGTAGAGAATAGAGAGGAGGTTAAGAAAACATATTTACCTTTTAATTCGGTGTTGAAATCGAGTGGCAAAATCAATGGAATAGTAGCTAGGGTTTTGGGAGAGTTTGAAAATGGGGGAGAGGGGTTTGAAGTTGGGAAAGGGAGGATGAGAAAGAAGATGACAACTTTTTCCTTAAAGTTGTCTTGCTTTATTTAAAATTTGGGTAAATTACAACATAGGTCCCTCCCTTCATTTTAAAGCTCAATTTGGTCATTATTTGTAGTTGAATTGTTTTAATTAAATTTTTATTTGACTCGAACTAAAACCCGGTTAACTCCTAGGCCCAAAACACGGGTGTTACATGGGTCGAGTCTAGAAAGTTACGTTTGAAAACTTGCCCCACAAGTTATAAATCTTAGGTTTAAAATTATTTTAAAGTATATAATTGAATCAATTAATAATAATTAACATAAAGTTTCTCAAAAATTTATGAAACTAGATCATTAAAATATATACTGAATATTTCATAAAAAACATCTAAATTAAATTGAAAATGCATGCCGAAACATTATCCCAAATTAAATGTCTCAATGTCCGAAATTAAAAAATATCTCAAAGTGATGTTAAAACAATAATCTAAAATAATTGGAAAGAGTTCATACTCACTAATATAATATTCGAGTAAAAATACGAGAAGCTCCAAGTACCGAGTCGCCTAAAAGAGTGAGTATATATGAAAGAGAAACTATGAGTGTGTAAGCTAAAGAGTTTAGTGTGTCTCTAAAGTGCAAACAATCACAAGCAAAATATTATTTTTATTTTTCAAATAAATATTTTTGAAAACACATTAAATCTGAATCATAATGATATGTTCGATGCTCATGAAAACTCAATACCTAATCTCTGATACATTGCCCAAAGAGTAAGGTTCTTCTGAACCTACTCTCTCCATCGTCACCATCCGAAGTCGAACTCAGCCCGAAGGGTGGAACCACTAATCCAAAGCGGAATTCAACCCAAAAGATGAAACCATTGAACTTCCCCGAACAAATCCCAATCAATGTACACTCAATAATATTAGGTGGATTTTAAAATCCGAATTTCATCTAAAACATGAATTGTTAAAAATTCAAGTTGCATAAATCTGAAAATCCAAAGTTTTATATTTTGAAAACCTGATATCTCATAATTGATAAATCCGATTTTTAGTTAAAATCCAATCGATATGCTATGCATGATGTCTGAAACCTTTCATCAATCACAACATAATAATGCACACAAAGTGTATAAAGACATTTATTTAAAGCACCAAAGAAAAGTATAAATTTATAGCACAAGAAGAGACACACCTTTAAGCAACATAAGCTCTAATGTTGAGAAGGGTGACCTCACACTCAGATCTAGCCAATATAGAACCTACGATGATAACTCTACATTAATAAATATTTCTATCACTAAGCCACAGATTATAAAACATAAGACTAATCCGAAGGTATACTCCTGGAAAGATCTCGAAGAATGTGTACGGTCGGTTTGAACAGGATGAGGTAACTCGTCAGCCTCAATGTCGATACGTGAACACGAGAATATTCCAAATCAGATTCTAAAATCCACAACTTACCAAATTCTATGCAATAATTAATTGAAATTTGCAAAACGGAGCTTTCGAAATCTAATTTGACAAAACGGGCAACAGATTCAAACTCAGGACGTTGAAAAAGTTTAAGAGGAAAGATGTCTTAAAAAGTTAACTCTTGGTCAACAGTCAAAGTCAAACTGGTCCAAGGTCAACGGTCAAACTCAGTCAAAAGTCCAAGGTCAAACCCAGTCAACTTCCGGTCAAACTGTTCAAGTCAACGATCCTAGTAGGTCAAAGGGTCAAACCGATTCGGTTCAAGACAACTCCAATAGTCCGAATTGCACAGGTTTGGGCTCAATCTGAATTGGAACACGGGTTGGATCTCTCTTCAAGCTCACTAGACGAGCTCTACACCATGTTACACATATATGGCCCTGTCGAATTGGGCTCAATCCAGCCCTGATTCTCACACAACACAACCCATCACCCTAACATAATCCTGCAAACTGAAGCTAGGGTTTACAGACCCTTGATTGACGGTGGGAGAGATGACAAAGCAGGAGCAACGACGGCGAAAGACGATCAGCGGTGGCTCACCGGCAACCTACACAACAAATAGAGAACGTCGATGGCAAAAATGGTAACGGCAGAGGCGTCAACGACAGGGGCGACGACGAGAACGGTCCTAAAGGCGGCGAAACTCCGGCAAATAAAAACAACAACTCCAAGGGTTAATTTCCGGCCAAAACTAACAAATTTGAAATCTAAACAACCATTTACAAGAAACTGAATACCCAAACTAAAAAGCTTACCCAAACAGGTCGGAAGGGAAACGTGGCAGGCGGGAGAGAAAAGACGGCGACACAAAGGTAACCGAAAGGTCTCGTAATGTTTCCAGGCGAATGGTCGGCGACGAGGGAAAACCGAGGCCTGGGTTTTGATCGGACGAAAAAGGGAAACACGGGGGTGGTCTCGGTTTGACGAACAGTGGCTGATGAGCCCTTGATCGGAGCTTGGCCGGAACTCGAGGAAGGTGGGGTGATATCAAGAGAGAGAGAGATAAGGGGAAGGTGTGGCTGCATAACACGTTTTGAAACTCCCACCATGCTAGGGTTGATAAAACATGGTTAAATACCACACACAAATGGGTAAATCGCAAAAATAAACCATCCAAATTATACCAGTATTGCGAGAAGGGCACTGAAGTTCCAATTTCTATCACTTCAATCACTCAAATCCGATTTATTTCCAATTAAGTCCACAAATTCAAATTGGGGTTTTTGAAACAAAATTCCTAAATTATAGGGTTCCAAATTAGGGATTTCAAAATTTGAATTTTCCAAGTTGGGGAAAAAATTGAGGTGTTACAATTCTCATTGCCTTAAAGAAATTTCGTCCTCAAAATTTTCAAACTTAGCAACAAATCTCAAAACTATCAACATATACTTAGACTTTCTTATTCTGAATTCATAATCCAACATAACCAAAATAGAACTGAAAACATCATAAATGTATTTGCTAGGTCATTATGTATATCATCACATCCAACGCGAACTCCGATCGAATATATTGAACCTGGTCGTCTAATCTCATATCCAGCTGACCTATCACTCTGAGCAGGTCTACCTCTACTAGTTGTACCAGAAGCAGCTGATCTAAACTGCCCTCTACCTCGATGAGGTGCCTGAACTGAAACATGTGTCTGACTCTGAACGGATGAATCGATAGGTGGTCGAGGATAATTCTTCAAGTAATGATCATGAGATCCACATCTAAAACACGCCCTTTTCATCAATCTGTACTCTTCGTTATGCTTCTTATTGCAATAACCACATAGAGAAATAGGTCGATGAACTTTTGAACTACCTACGCTGCCAGACGGAGTTGTTGATGCTGTAGGTCTAACATTCCAATAACTATAAGGAACATAATCATTTATAGGCCTCTTTCCAGACGAGTTGACAAAACTGGGCTCAACATATATGTCTGGTTGTTTCACGACTTGATCAAAATTCTGAAGTTCCTCCTTTTCCATTAGTGCAAGAATTCTCTTAGCAGTTTTAGCTCGATCAACCATGTCGCTGAACACTTACCATGATGCATACCAACATCTCTCTGAATAGGTAAACTAAGTCCTTTCAAAAACCAGTCACACTTATCTTTCTCAATCGCAACTAACCTAGGAGCATGCTTGGCCAACCTTCGAAATTTTATCTTATAATCATTCACTGACATATTGTTCTGTTTCAGATTCATAAAATCATCGCGACACTTCGCTAAGAACTCGACTCCCACATATCGATCCTGGAATGCCTATCGAAAAAAACTCCCATGTAACCTAACTAGATGGAAAAATATCAACCACTAACTCCCACCAGTTTTATGCTTCACCCTCTAATAGTGATACGACGGCCCTTAATTTCTGATTGGCTGGGTAATCCATCTAAACAAACAATCGCTGTAATTTCTTTAGCCAATATTCCGCATCGGATGGATGTGTACTGGTTTTACCCTCAAACAATTTCACCCCAGCAGCTATGAATTCCGTAGATATGGGTTTTCTCGAACCCTCTTATTGTCAGAGATAACGCAGCAACTCACGAATCATCGTAGCACTATCCAGTTGAACTGTCTCAGTGTCATCCTCACTCTCAATTTGATGTCCTCCCAAAGGTTCATTCTCATTATCCGATATCTCATTCTGATTTTCTGTTTGCTTAACAGATGATAGATGACCACCACCAGAAATGGCAGTACGACCTCGACCTCGACCTCTCACAAAACTAGAACTCATACTTTGTGGCTTAGAAGACTATCTACAAAAGGTAATAACATAGAGTCAGAATCGGTATTGAAGTCTCAGATTTAAAACACTTCAAAATCACTTAATACCGTAGTAAAAAAATTTAGAAAATTCCCATTTATCCCAAAATATTTCAGATGCATCCAAAACTAGAAAATATTTTGAAAATAACTTTTGTGAGCCTCATAGTCTGAGGGTTGAACTTAGATCTGATACCACTAAATGTAATCCTCTAAACCCGACCCAGAAGAAATGGGCCGAGTCTAGAAAGTCACGTTTGAAAACTTTCCCCTCAAGTTATAAATCTTAGGTTTAAAATTATTTTAAAGTATATAATTGAATTAATTAATAATAATTAACATAAAGTTTCTCAAATATTTATGAAACTCGGTCATTAAAATATATACTAAATATTTCATAAAAAATATCTGAATTAAATTAAAAATGCATGCAGAAACATTATCCCAAATTAAATATCCCAATGTCCGAAATTACAAAATATTTCAAAGTGATGTAAAAACAATAATCTAAAATAATTGGAAAGAGTTCATACTCAATAATAAAACATTCGAGTAAAAATACGAGATGCTCCAAGTACCGAGTCGCCTAAAAGAGTCTGAGTATATCTGAAAGAGAAGCTATGGGTGTGTAGGCTAAAGAGCTTAGTGTATCTCTAAAGTGCAAGCAATCACAAGAAAAATATTATTTTTATTTTTATGATAAATATTTTTGAAAACACATTAAATCTGAATCATAATGATATGTTCGGTACTCATGAAAACTCAATACCTAATCTCTGATACACTGCCCGAAGAGTAAGGTTCCCCTAAACCTACTCTCTCCATCGTCACCATCCGAAGTGGAACTCAGCCCGAAGGGTGGAACCACTGATCCAAAGCGGAATTCAACCCGAACGATGAAACCACTAAACTTCCCCGAACAAATCCCAATCCATGTACACTCAATGATATGAGGCGGATTTTAAAATCCGAATTTCATCCGAAACATGAATTGTTAAAAATTCAAGTTGCGTAAATCTGAAAATCCAAAGTTTCATATTTTGAAAACATGATATCTCATAATTGATAAATCCGATTTTTAGTTAATACCCAATCGATATGCTATGCATGGTGTCTGAAACCTTTCATCAATCACAACAGAATAATGCACACAAAGTGTATAAAGACATTTATTTAAAGCACCAAAGAAAAACATAAATTTATAGCACAAGAAGAGACACACCTTTAAGAAACATAAGCTCTAATGTCGAGAAGGGTGACCTCACACTCAGATCTAGCCAAGATATAACCTACGATGATAACTTTACATTAATAAATATTTCTATTACTAAGACACCAACCATAAAACATAAGACTACTCCGAAGGTATACTCACGGAAAGATCTCGAAGAATGTGTAAGGTCGATTTGAACAGAATGAGGTAACTCGTCAGCCTCAGTGCCAATACTTGAACACGAGAATATTCCGAATCAAATTCTGAAATCCACAACTAACCAAATTCAATGCAATAATTAATTGAAATTTGCAAAACAGAGCTTTCGGAATCTAATTTGACAAAACGGGCAACAGATTCAAACTCAGTACGTCGAAAAAGTTTAAGAGGAAGGATGTCTGAAAAAGTCAACTCTTGGTCAACGGTCAAAGTCAAACTGGTCCAAGGTCAACGATCAAACTCAATCAAAAGTCCAAGCTCAAAGTCAAGGTCAAACCCGATCAACTTTCGGTCAAACTGTTCAAGTCAACGGTCCTAGTAGGTCAAAGGTTCAAACCGATTCGGTTCAAGGCAACTCCAACAGTCCAAATTGCACAGGTTTGGGCTCAATCTAAAATAGAACATGGGTTGGATCTCTCTTCAAGCTCACTAGACGGGCTCTACACCATGTTACACACATATGGGCCTATCAAATTGGGTCAATCCAGCCCTGATTCTCACACAACACAACCCATCACCCTAACACAATCCTGCAAACTGAAGCTAGGGTTTACAGACCCTTGCTTGACAGCGACAGAGATGACGAAGCATGAGCAACGACGGTGAAAGACGATCGACAGTGGCTCGCCGGCAACCAACACAACAAACATAGAACGCCGACGACAAAAATGGTAATGGCAGAGGCGTCAACGACAGGGGGCGACGGTGAGAATGGTCCTAAAGGCGACAACTCTCCGGAAAAGAAAAACAACAACCCCAAGGATCAATTTCCGGCCAAAACTAACAAATCTGAAATCTAAACAACCATTTACAAGAAGCTGAATACCCGAACTAAAAAGCTTACCCAAACAGGTCGGAAGGGAAATGTGGCAGCGCGGGAGAGAAAAGACGGCGGCGCAAAGGTAACCGAAAGGTTTCGTAACGTTTCCAGACGAACGGCCAGCGACGAAGAAAAACCGAGGCCTGGGTTTTGATCGGACGACAAAGGGAAATACGAGGGTGGTCTCGATTTGACGAACGGTGGCTGATGAGCCCTTGATCGGAGCTTGGATGGAACTCGGGGAAGGTGGGGTGATATCGAGAGAGGGGAGATAAGGGGAAGGTGCGGCTGCATAACACGTTTTGAAACTCCCACCCATGCTAGGGTTGGTATAACATGGTTAAATACCACACACAAATGGGTGAATCGCAAAAATAAACCATCCAAATTATACCAGAACTGCAAGAAGGGCACTGAAGTTCCAATTTCTATCACTTCAATCACTCAAATTTGATTTATTTCCAATTAAGTCCACAAATTCAAATTGGGGTTTTTGAAACAAAATTCCCAAATTATAGGGATCCAAATTAGGGATTTTAAAATTAGAATTTTCCAAGTTGGGGAAAAAATTGGGGTGTTACAAACTACAACATGTTAGATATGGGTGAAAACTAAGGTTGAATGACACAAATTGATATGGTTTTCCTCTCCTATCCTCAAGCACTTTGTTGTTGCTTGGATGTCAATATTAAATAGGCTCCTAACGAAGGATCGGCTATTACGTATGAGGATGAATGATTATTTTGTGGTGAGGCATAAGAGATTCGTAGTCATCTGTTTTTCGAATGTCCTTTTACATGAAATGTATGGAGTAGGGTTTTAAGCTTGCTTGGGGTGCTCATGTGTATATTATTTGGAAAGAGAGACAATTTCGAGGTATCTCTCGTACTTGTTAGTTGTATACAAAATATTGTTTGGATTATGATCATGGTTCAATGAATCGTATTTCACCCACAGAATTTTCGACCACCCCGATCAACAATGAGATCCTCAAGTCTTCCAAAAAGCAGTTAAAATCAATTGTTTATATTACCATACAACGGTAAAATAATCTGTTTTCAGTGTTTATTTTTACATGTTAATATGGAGTAGTTTAGTGCTTTACAATAGCCTCCAAATTTCCATACGCGTCCAAATAATCTCTTTCAACCAGTAGAAATCCACTTATTATTTTGTGTTGCTATTTATGTCTCACACAAAAGAGTAAGATATAAAATTTAGAGACAAAATTTAAGGTTTACATTTCAGGATTTTGGGGGTAAAGTTTAAATTTTAGGATTTAAGATTAAGAAATTAAGGTTAAAGTGTAGGGTTTAATTTTTTAATGTAAAGTTTAATTTTTTAGTGTTGAGACATAGAAAATGACACCTAAAAGTGACATATAATTTTTGTTACTTTTTCGTCAATTTAAGGTATATTCAACAAATATAAATCATTTGCTCTTACAAAAATTAAGTTTAAGGTTTAGAGAATTGAGGGTATGATATATTTTTTAAGGTTTATAGTTTAAAAATTAAAATTTAAGGTTAAAACTTAAAATTTATTAATATTTTAATGTTTGGACACAAAAAGCGATACCGAAAGTGGTTAGGATTTTTTATATATTCAACAACTTTATACTAGGAAGATAAACCAAAGAAACTTAAATGAATCTTATAAAACTAAACGTCAACTAAACTTTAAACCTCAACAAATCATTTATACTTTTTGATTCAATAAAGATACGTTTTGTCATTTTCTTTTTCTTTTAACCAGTTTCTGGAAACGATATTGCATCAAAATGGAATTCATAAAAACAATACTTTTTTAGCATGCATAATTGCATGTGCCGTCCATTTTTCCAATAATTTATTTATATGTATGGATGATTATGATAAAAGTAATATTTAAGTAGTATATTTCTTTAATATTTCATCAACTGCTAATTTAAGAAGATGTTTTAGGAGCTGCTTTTCTTTATTGGGTAGGATTACTATAATATTTTTACGGTGAATGTCGAGATTTAAACTCACATATCACTATGGCAACTAGTGAATCTCAAGAGCTGGTATTTTATCCTGAGATTAAATTACTACTTTCTCGGTGTGCAATAATAATTTACAATATTAACCGTATAGGGCACGTATTTTACATGAGATTTCATGCAAGTGTACATGGCATGAAGGGTTCTCCCACTGAACAAGTTCCCTTATTCCTTGTTCAATTTTCCTAGTTTCTGTTGTTAAAATTTTCATGCAAAACCCTAAGGCACTCAAACTTAACACTGTCTGGCTCTTGATCATCTCCTCCTCACCTTCAATGCCTTGGATTTGATAACAGCTTTCATTCGAATGTCGAAGAAATGAAATCAAAATCCGGTCCATTTCATCTTCATTCGGGCATGGATCGGTGATGTTCCCTTCTCGAGATCATAAGAAATGTTGTTATTTTCAAGCTCCTTGTCAAGTATGGCGATGGATTTGATCGATGTTAGGAGGAGATTTGAAAAAAAAGAAATGAGTGAATGTATAAGTCTGTTGACAAGAGCCACTGAATTTAATTAATTCATAGATAATCGTTGTTTAATTGATCTACCTATGGTGGGTAAGAATTTTACTTGGTTTGTACCAAGGAATAGGAAGAGTAGGTTATTTGGGTGACGGTAAGTCGGTGCTTTTCTGGGAAGATTGGTGGTGTAGAGATCAACCTTTTGGGAGATTATACAGATTAGTGATTCTAAAAGGAGTGTTGGTGGCTGATTTGGTAAATGGGGAAGACTTTACTGAGATTCAGTGGTAGAATGTTTTTCTCAAAAAACCTCATGGATAAAGAAATAAACTTGGTGGAGGAATTAAAGAAAATCACTGGCAAGTGTAAGTTGTGTTGCAATGTACTTGATAGAATTGTTTGGATCCATGATAAATTGGGTCAATTATCGATGAAAAAACTTTCTTTCTTGATGGTGAATTCTTGATAGAATTGTTGGTACCTGTTTTATATTTGGCGGAAGATCTCGAGGAGACGAGTGTAAGATGGTTAATATTTTATGAATTTTTGTTTTGAAGCTCCTTTCTCAGGGGAACTTCCTTGTTATTGACTAATAACTGTAGGAGCTGCTTTTTAGAGTTTTTGGCTTGCAAGGAATGAGAAAGTTTTCAAACAATATTATTTTGAAAGATTTACTCTTCTACTCTAAATTGCGAGCAATATTCTGGATTAAGGCGTTAAGGGATGAATGGTCGCCAAATTTTGATGAGTGGTGGCTGGATCTGAGAAAAAGGATTGGGTGACAAAAAGGAGATTGTGGGGAGCATGGATTGGATGCCACCGGAGGCAGGATCAGTTAAATTCAACGTGGACGGAACTGCTAAGGAAAAGATTACTGGGTGTGGAGGCGTTCTTAGAGATGAGAAAAGTATAATAAGAGCAATTTTCTCGGGCCCTATTGAAGGCTTAGGACCCGAATATGCAGAATTAAGAGCAATAAAATCTGTTCTTGAATTTTTCGTTGAAGCTGGTTGGATCGGGACAGCTCCTTTAATTGTTGAATCAGATGCAAAGTTGGTACTAAATTGGATTACAAATAAATTCCAGGGACTTTGGGTGTGGTGGCAAATTTTGCTAGCGAAAACTGAGAAGGTGAGATTTATTTTTGAGTCGCGAGATGCAAACATTCTCAATGACTGTCTCGCTAAAGATGGAATGGATCGATCTTCTCTTTTTAGAGCTTGGTGGCGAGGTTGATGGTTTGTGTCTTGGTAAGGTATTAGGAGGATATCAGTTGGGGTTCATGTAATTTTGCTATGGTGGGGATTGTAATTACTATGCCCAACTTGTGTTGGTTGGTTTTTGTAATTGGTGAATTTTTGTGTAAGTACCCTGTATGTTTGTACTCTTTTTCTCTAGTTAGATTTAGGGTTTTTTTAATAAGGCAAACACTTGCGTTGAGCAATAAATTAATAAAAAAAACGCATACATATTATATACATATAATTAACTTTCATGCCTAAATAGATAATAAGCATAGATACATTAAACACATAATAATGCCACATACATGACATATATAATAAGATGCATACATATATATATATATATATATATATATATATATATATATTAACAACTCATATGTAACACATACACAACTCACATACATATACGCACATAATAATAACACACACACACACACACACATATATATATATATATATATATATATATATATATATATATATATATATATATATATATATATTTACTAAGCATTTATATACAAAAGGAGTGATTTCACAGCTGCCCCCGTCCCAATGAAATGATTTTACCATTTTGGTTGTATACTTGTGATTTCAACTTGGATGAATGATGCGATGTTAATTCATAGTGCCGAATCATCTAATATCCGTGTTCGATGCATATTCAGGTATCAATTTATCCAAATGTAAACAAGTACAGTAAGGCCTCTAGGAAGTGAATGCCAGAAACCTAGTAAACATAAAGAAATAGACGAGACTTGCAACCACTAATTCATTTTGTGGGATACTCTTTGCAAGGTAATCAATTGGAGATTGCAATTAAACTTTAGGGTTTGGGAATATGTGAGATTCAGATTTGACATTCAATTATTATTATTATTATTATTATTATTATTATTATTATTTGGCCTATTTGACCATTAGTCTCTTTCTTACGAGATTAACAAAACCTCATACAAGTATTTTCTCTCCTACTAATGATTTAAATTTTTTAATTTTAATCCTAATCCTATTTAGAAGTGAGAGAAAAAAGAACTGTAGGAGAAGGAAGAAGAATACTCTTAGTGAGTCTAAAACCCATGACCCAAGGGAATATTGAGGAACAAAGATGAACAATTTGACCAACCGAACTAATAATTTAAATTTAAATTCAAGCATTAGTAAATATTGTCGCGACCGTTTTTTGAAAGCCCGCTTTTTAAGGTTTGGAAAACAGCCTGACGAATTAAGTTTTGAAAATTGGGACTTTTGGACCAATTTTATCTTTTAATTAATTAGCTTTCCATTTTTATCAAAATCCCATTTATTTCGCTTAAAATCATTTTGGAGTCGCCACCGGCCACTTTGGTAGGCAGGACACTATAAAAGCGCACCAGAGATTCTTTTTGAAAAAAAATTGGGTTCGGAGTCGGTTACGTGTAGGGAAGGGTTAACACCCCTACAAATGCCCATTATCGGTACCTTATTAATTACACGCGGCATTTTGGCATTTCGAACATTAATTTGGATTTAATTAAATCTTTTAACTGTAAAATGAATTTTATTCCGAATGAGAGTATCTTTTTGTAAGAAAATACATTCGATCGAATATAATTATGAAACATCCAATTACATTAGGATACTTCAACTTATATTCAAAAAATGTACCTCAACGCAAAATGTTTAATGCATGATTAATTATTGTCTTGTCATTTTTAAGTGTACCCTAATTAGGCTCCATTAAGTAGTTCAATTAAAATTCTATTAATGTTATTAATTTTGAACATAAAAGAAAACACCCAAAATAATATTGGGCACTTTCTTTAACAAGCCCAAAAGTAACAACATCCCTAATTAAGATGTCTCTAATTATTATCCCTATCTTATATTTTAAATTTACCTATGTAACACCCCAATTTTGCCCTAAATTGAAACCCTAAATTAGTTGAAATCCCTAAATTAAAAACCCTAATAATTGGGAATTTAATTTTGAAATCTTAATTAATTCAGTGGCTAAATTGAGAATTTTGAAACTTCTGTGACCTTTTTGTAATGCAGGCTATTCTTGGAGCCCTTATTGTGCAGTTTACCCAAAATAACTAAAGAGAAATCTGGTTCCCTTTCATTTTTTTTGTGACGATTCAGTTACCCCCCATTCTCCAATTTTTTTCGTGTTTCAGCACAGTAAAGAAAGAAAACCACCAACCTTTTTTATTTCCTTTTCCGATCAAGCTCCGACGAGGGAGCTACCGCCGGTCGTTCGTCGATCCGTAACCATCGTTTAACTCCCCTCACATTTCCGATCAAAACCCGCCCCTCCGTCGCTCTAGCTCCGTTGCCTTTTACCGAAAATCGGTGGAAAACCCTTCGACTTTTCGCCTCACCGTCGTTGTGTTTCATTTCCGTTCGAGTTTGGCGTGTGGGTAAGCCGATGATTGTTGGTGTGTGTGGGTTAGGTTAGGTTGGTCGGAATCGGTACTTAAGGGTCACCGGGGACGCGTTTCCGGCGATAATGTTCGATTAGGGGAAACCCTAATTTTCAAATCGATGGAAAAAGGGGGATTTTGGGTCTAAGCCGATCCAGAAGGCTGAACCGAGTTAGACCGAACCGTAACAGAACCGAACCGGAACCCGTTGAACCGAATCGCATGATGTCACCAGTGACGTGGCGTATGGCGTAAGCGATGACGTCAGCGTTGACCGTTGACTTTTTTAGAAAATGGTTATTTTTATGTTTTTCGACGTCCTGATTTCGTTTCCGCTGCCCGTTTTCCCAAATTCGAACCCGAAAGACCGTTTTGACCACTTTTGTTCAAGTACACTTAGTTTTTTTTAAGATTTGAATATCGGGAAATTAATCGGAATTATTCTTATTTGCAGATGACATTGACTCGGATACTAAGATCCTTTCTCCTCCTCCACCTGGACGACCTCCTGTTGCTCAGACATCAGGATCTGCTCATGAATTTAATTATTAATATATTTGATATTTATATTATCAGTATACTGACATAGTAGTAGTATCTTTGATGGTGTATTTAATTGTTATAGGAGCTGACTCTGACCGACCTAGAGATAGAGCTAAGCGTGGGAGACGTCACCGTCGACGTTGAGTGTTAGCTACTTGAGGTGTGTTCTCTTCGGTGTTGTCTGTTTACAATGCTCTGTGTGTAAATGTGTTGATTTGCTGAAATGTATACATGATGTGGTCTGATGATGTATGATGATAATATTCTGTTGATCTGTGATGTTTGACTTGTTCAGCATTCTGTTATGTTATGCAATATTTGTTTATACTTTCAGATTCAGATTATTGTATATCAAATTATATGATTATACATTTCTGTTGATAAACAATGCATTCAGATTCAGAACTCAAATTTTATGTCATCTCATTATGGTTGGGATTCTGTACGGGGAAGTTCAGTAGCTTCATCCTTCGAGGTGATGTCTACTTCGAATCAATGGTTTTGCCCTACGGGCTGGATTCCACTTCAGATGGTGGCGAGGTTGAGAGTGGTTCTGGGGAACCTTACTCTTCGGATGGTGATGTAGTTGGTTGCATGCCATATTGTGTTGCATATTCATTCATACTTGCTTATGTGTTTGAATTGATTCATGATGGAAAAACTGTACTCTAATAATGTTTGGTTGACTATGTTGTTATAATGATTCTGTTAGTTCTGTTTGCACTATAGAGACATACTGAGCGTTTTCGCGGACTCCCCCTTAGTTTCTATTTTCAGATACACAGGTCTAGGCTACAGTACTTGGAGGACCTCGTTTTCCAGCTTTATTTATTTATTATTATCAGTATGATACTTGGACCTATTTATATTATATTTTTTATCAGATTGTATATAATTTCAGATTTTTGATGTTTTATTTGGGGTTATTACGTTTTATCATGTATGTACATTTCGCCTATATTATCATCGTCGAGATCCGCGAATTCCCTACAAAAGTCATAACACAAATCAATTTCGATCAAATCATCAGCTAACAGATCTATAATATTAACGAAATTTAAACTTGCGACCGAATCAGGATACTTCATAGCTTTATACATATCAAATTTAACTACTTCCCTATCAAATTCCATAGTTAAGATGTCGTCGCGGACATCAATCTTTGTATGCGCGGTTGATAGGAAAGGTCGGCCAAGCAAGTTTTCGGATCTGTTATTGCTGCGATCATTTTCCATGTCAATAATATAAAAATCAGCAGGGAAAATAAGATATTTTACCTGTACCAACACGTTTTCTAGTACTCCCTCGGGGTAGATGACTGATCGATTGGCTAATTGAACCGTCACTCGCATTTCTTTCAATGATTCAGTCGAAATTTTGTTGTAGACGCTTAACGGCATGACGTTGATAGATGCGCCTAAATCGCACATCGCTCTTTTTATCCCAACATTCCCAATTTTACAGGGAATCACAAACATACCTTGGTCCTTGTACTTTGGCGGCAACAACTTTTGAAAAATGGCCGAAATATTTTCACCAAGGTTAACTTTTTCATTTCCGAATAGTCGCCTTCGGTTTGTGCATAAGTCCTTCAGAAACCCTGCGTATTTAGGCACTTTCCGAATAACATCAAGAAGTGGAATATTAATTTCCACCTTCTTGAATATATCCAAAATTTCCTTCTCTTCCTCCTTTTTATCTTGTTTTGTCAATCTACCTGGAAAAGGAGGAACATGTTCGTAAGTACAAACAGAAATTTTAGATTTGGCATTACCCGCGGTCGGAGGAGACTTGTCGTTCTGGTCTCCCGAAGAGTTTCCCAGTTCATCGGATTTTCGCTCATCTTGCTTTGGCGGTTTAGGCGTTATCACTGTTCCACTACGCAAAGTTCTCGCACTAACGTTTTCCCTTGGGTTGGTTTCGGTTTGAGATGGTAACTTTCCCTGAGATTCTAGACGGCTAACGGCTTGAGCTAGTTGGCTTATTTGTTTGTCGATTTGCTGGAGATGGGATTGTTTTTGGGTTTGGAATTTTTCCTGTGAAACTGCTAATCTCTCAACAATAGACTCAAGTGAGGATTTTTGGGGTGCTTGGTTTTGGTAGGGAGGTTGTTGCCTAGGTTGGTAATTCGGGTTCTGATTACCGTAGCTCAAGTTCGGGTGATCTCTCCAACCGGGATTGAACGTATTTCTCTATGGGTTATAGGGTCTTTAGGGAGGTCCGAGAAAGTTGTGTACGGCGTTAACTTGGGCACCAGATGTATCCCGCAGCAATAGGCATAAGTCGGTTGCGTGATCTGGCATCGTGCATATTCCGCATACTTTAGCAGCTCCTAACTCCCCTGAAACAAGAGAATACACAATATTAGTTAAATTGTCTATTTTATTCTCTAATGAAATTGTGCTTACTGTGTGAACCCATCGGCAGGGTTCACTCGTAGAACCAAATTGCTGCGAATTAGCCGTCATCGTAGATATCAAGGTTCGAGCATTTTCAGGAGTTAGGTTAACGAGGGCGCCACCGCTTGCTACATCTACCATCTTTTTTTCCATTGGTAACATTCCTTCGTATAAGTATTGAATGAGAGTTTGCTAGGATAAGCCATGTTGCGGACAACTTGCACATAGGTTTTTGAATCTCTTCCAATATTCGTATATGGACTCATCGTGCATTTGTTGAATTCCCAGAATGTTTCGCCTAAGTTCTGTTGCTTTCGTCGCAGGGAAATATCTGTAAAAAAAACACGAGAGAGATCAGACCACGTATTAATCGAATTTGGAGGTAAATAGAATAACCACTCTTTAGCCGTTCCAGCTAAGGAAAAAGGAAAAGCCCTTAGTTTTATTTGGTCCTCCGAGACCCCTTGTGGTTTCATGCTACTGCACACCATATAGAATTCAGCAAGGTGCTTATGTGGGCTTTCAGTAGGGAGGCCATTAAAAGTAGGGAGTAGGTGGATTAACCCCGTTTTGAGCTGGAAGGGAGTATCGCCTTGAGGAAAAGCGATGCAGAGTGGTTGTTACACAGTAGGGGCTGCGTTCAGCTCTCGAATCGTTTGTTCTTGCATCGGTTCTGGTTCTAGTGTAGGTTCCTCGACTGGTGTAGTTTCAGAAGTGGATTCCTGATCGGATTGTTGTGTGCTTTGTTCTCGTTGTTGTTTCTTTCGCCGAAGCGTTTCCCCGTGAGTTTTATGAGCGCTTGCTTCGATTTCCAGATTGTATGGAGCTAAAGAACCTGGGTTTTTCCTGGTCATAAAAAAACAAAACCAGTTAAAAGTGCCGAAAGTAAACCTCCCCGGCAAAGGCGCCAATTTTGGTGAGCATCGTTATACCCGTCAAAATAAATAAATAAATTAACATCTTTCAACAAATAATAAAATAAAGAAATTAAGTAGTTATAGGGAAAGAGGGTCGATCCACAGGGAGATTAGTCAGAATTCTTGACTGAATGATACTTTGATCAATGCTTCCAGGAATATCTGTGAAAACAAGAAAAGTAAAAAAAAAAGGGTGATCGGATATTGAGTGAAAATGAAATAGAAGAAATTCAATGCAAAAGTAAAGAAAATAACAAGAAAATCCAAATATGTAAAATAGGCTTGAGCTAGCCTTGTTAATTCTTTCGATCATTGAAATGGATTTTTACTCTGGGATCATGTCGGTTACAGTCTGCGAGGCCCAACCCGTCGCAACTTGCTTCTCTCTCGAGTAACCAATCCTCCCAAGTCTATCTTTGAATTTTGGTTCTTAAACAAATTAACCACGTCTATCACCGTTAAAATATTTAGTTTTGAAAATAGGAAAAGCCCGACTCAGAAATTGTCTTAAAAAGAATCGCTTCTGATTTTATCTTTCCTTAGCGGGCCGCCGCTAAGAGTGTTCACAGGAAGTCGAAATTGCCACAGGCCGATCCTTCCTCCCAACTATGTTTTTAAACGATTCCAGACCAATGAGCTCTTTTTATTTGAAAAACGATTAAAAACTTTAGTAAGGCCGATTGCCAAACTATCTAAACATAAAGATAAAAATGTATTCCCAAAGGAAATTAGGCAATGTTCAATTCTCACAATTTGAATTGATTTGGCTAGTTCTTGGCTCAAGAGATTTAGCTAAGCATGATATTAGTTATCATACTTAACTCGATTTTATAAAAATAATTAAAGAACATAAAAGAACAAAAGTAAAGAAAAAAGAACTTTGATTAAAGACTAGAAATAACAAGTGCTTCAAGCTAAAAGATGAGGACTAAATTCGATGCCTAAGCCTTTACCAAGGAGTGGTATTTATAGGCTTGGATTTACAAAGATAAATGATTAGGTAATTCAAAATAAAGGAAAGATAAATAATTCAAATGTTTTTGAAATTTAAATACAGAAAATCTAAACGGATAAGCTGATAAGGTCTTCCAGAAGTCGCCACGCATCTGCCACGTCAGACGCGTCGTGCACAGTGTCGTGCCCACGATGCCAGTCATGACCATAATAATAAAAAGACTGCAGAAATGCCCTCTTTTGCTGATGTTTTCCAGAATTAGATCTCTTGCGCAAAATATAGCAAAATGAAATGGATTAGGTAGCAAGAAATCCTAAAAACTAGAAAAATAGCAATTAAAAAGTGTCACATTTGAGAGCTTATCAAATTCCCCCTCACTTGTCTCATACTTGTCCTCAAGTATGTACGAAAAAGATATTAACCGAAGAATGCATTTCTCAAGCCATCACAAGCATCAAACATAATTATAAGAGTTCTAGTGCAAAGGGAATATCATGAAAGAAACAAAAATCAAACCAAGTGGATATAAGCAAAGAACAACCCTTCATTCTTCCAATTTCCTATCAAGTATTAATCAAATCCTAACCTAGTCTTAGTCCTCACCAAGATACACTCAAGAGCACTCAAAGTGTTTATAGGTAGAAGTGTAGCAAAAACACTCTAAGTCATACATGAACAAAGGTTTCCATAGGCTTGTAACAAGTTCAATTCTCCACTACTTTATTAGAATCGAGGTGCAAAAATCATTATGTAACGCCCCAATTTTGGGCTAAGAAGTTTTGGGATTCGGACCGGTTCGGTCGGATCGCGATTCGAATATATAAAGAGTGAATTTAGGAAAGCCTAGTTCGGGTTGCATTAAAAATATGGAAAATGTCTTAAAATCCTATTTTATTATATATAAGAGTGTGGTGAAATCAATTTTACAAAATAAGGTTTGGAAGTGTGACATTTTGGTTAGTGACCAAAATGTAATTTTCGAAAACTGTGAGACTATTTTAAAAAGGATTGAAACTTTGAATCTTTAAGGAGCTATTTACCCAATGGGAGTTTCTCCAGATTATTCTAAAATATTAAATGATTTATTAATGGTTTTTAAATAAAACTAAAAAGGAGGGAAGATATTTTGGCATTTTCCAACTAACTTCCTAAAATTTCATTTCCATTTTCTCTCATCTTTTCTCTCAAACCAAACACATTTTCTCCAGATCTTTTCCTCTGATTTTGTCACCTAAATAACTCAATTCAATCCTCTTTTGATCTCTAATCATCTCTTCAACAAAATCTCACCATTTGCTAATTGGATTTTCAAGATTTTGGTTCTAAAAAGGGAGAAACTCAAGTTTGGAGGTATGAACGTCCTTCTCCTCTAAACTCTCAGTTCTTTACTGAAATTCCCAAGTTCTTAATCCTTAATTTGTGTTTTATAAAAGGTTTTATGGATGTGTTCTTGATCTTGGCTTTTAAATGCAAGATTTACTTGATTTTGATGAAATTTCGTATGATCTGTTTGGGTATTGTTTTGAGGTATCAATTTGATGTTAAATGAATGTTAAATTGATAAGGATTTGAGTTTTAATCAATGCAAACCCGAATAGGTTGAATTTCCTAAGTTTAGCTTAAGTTCTTGGTTGTTTTTGGAGTGATCTTGTTGATCTGTTATAGCTGGAGGTATAAGGACGTGGTTAGATCCTTTTTGGATGTTAATTGATGTTTAAAGATGTTTAGATTTGATGGATCTTGGCTGGGTAATGTTGTTGAGTTGTTTGGATGCATTTTCGGTTGTGTTTGGTAGCCGAAAATGGAGTATGGATGAGAGCAGCGAGTTTAGGTGCTTTCATTGAAGATATTAATGCATGATGATGCATTAATCCTCTGCTTTGATGTGATTAAAATAGGGGAGTCATCTTTGGATCCTAGTGGTGGTGATCCGGAAGCTTGATTGGTGTTTCGGCAAGTGGCGAAACGGAATCGGTGAGTGGATTTTGGTTTTCAGCTTTGAAACCAATGTTTTGAAGGTTTGGGAGCTTAGTTTAAGTCTAAACAACTTTACTAAGCTCAAGAGTAAGTTTTCGGAAAAACTCTCTTGTTGAGGAACCATGAGATGGTTGGGTGCAATGTGATTGTTTGCATGTTTTAAATTCTATTTTGAAAGCATATTAAGCATGTTTGTTGCTGATTTTATAAGCCATGTGTTGAAGGATGCTCAAGGTAAGGGATCCTTGTTTTGTACATTTGTTAAAATGTGGTTTTGATGCATAATGATGCATGATGATTAATGGCTTTGTTAAATGCTTTAAAACAGTGGAATATTGATGATAAATGATGCATATTGGCAAGTGATGTTTTAAAAAAGGTTAAGGTCACTAAGGTGGTTAAAAGTCCTTAGGTGAGCCTTGAAGGTCACAAAGGTGGTTAAAAGTCCTTGTGTGAGCCTTGTGGATTCTAAGAACTTCATGGTGGTTAAAAGTCCATGAGTGATTCTTGTTAAGGTCACTAAGGTGGTTAAAAGTCCTTGAGTGAGCCTTGTTATTTAAGAACACCAAGGTGTTTAAAAGTCCTTGGGTGATTCTTGTTAAGGACACAAAGGTGGTTAAAAGTCCTTGTGTGGGCCTTGTCATGGTGTTTAAAAGTCCATGGATGATTCTTGTTAAGGACACAAAGGTGGTTAAAAGTCCTTGTGTGGTCCTTGTGAATTATAAGATCACAATGGTATTTAAAAGTCCATGTGTGAGTCTTATGTTGATCGTATTTTGAAAAGACTATGATTATCACTTGTGGCCAATATGACATGATAATGATTTGAAGCATGAATTGCTTGTTTTAAATGCTTATGAGCATGTTTAATGTTGTTTTGAACTATGATTTATAAAGGTGTTTTATAAATGCATTATTGTGTGGTTTTAAATGAGCATTCCTCACTAAGCTTTTGCTTACGCTCTCTCTCTTTTCTTAAACCAATAATGCAGAGCATTGAAGTGCATTTTGGGGCAGCAAGGAAGCCAAGCATCCAAGTGAAGGTTTTAAGCTCATGTATGGTGAACATTTTCTCAAACTATTAGCTTTTGGGTATTTGGCAATGGGGGACCTATGTTGATGTTTTGGGAGATGTTTTGGACTCCCTAAGTTGGATTTAAGATGTTAATAATGTTGGAGCATGTAAAAGGCCATTATGTGGTTGTTTTGGTATTTTGATGCTTGAATGGTTTTATAAGTAGGAAGCATGCCTATTGAATTGGGGATTTCCATAATTGATGCCATGTTGATGTTTGGTTGATGCAATTATGTTCCTTGTATGTTGTATGACTTGTTGGTATAATTTGGTTGCATTCGGAGCATGTTAGATAGGTCAATTATGTGATAAACCAGCTATTTTTTCTGCAATCTGGGCAACCTGTTTCGGAACAGGTGCTACCGTATCGGAACGGGGGCCTGAAATGGCCTGGTCGTTCCGAAACGGAAGGAGCTGTTCCGGAACGGATATGCCACTGCCAGGCACTGTTTCGGAACCTGTTGCGGAACGGTCCCGCGTTTCGGAATGGGTCTTCCCTGTTCCGAAACACTCGACCGTTGGGCACTGAAATTGTTGGTTAAATGTTTTGAAATGTTTGCGTTTTGGTCCTGAATCTTGTTATTGCAGTTGTATGAGTTTCAGATGTCCGTTTGAGCTGGAATTTGACTATGAAGCATGAAATATGACTAATTTCATATTGGTAACTTTTAGTCGGGTTAAGTCCCTATAATTTACAGGATTTACAATTTGGTCCCTAAAGTTGTAATTTGTTCAATTGGGTCCCTGAATGTTCTCTGATGGTTATGATCTTTGAGTATGTTGATTGTATGATCATGTCTAGGGATAATATGCATCTAGACAAGTTTAAAAAGAAAAAAAAGGGTCGTTAATCAAGGTTGAATTTCGGGTTGACTTTGGTTTTCCCCGTGTAAACTTCTTAATTCGGTTCAACCGTCTAGGCCGGGTTAAGGGGGTTACACATTAGGTTTTTTGCTCAAGGTGTAATGTGGGTTTAGAAAAAGGGTAGAAAGATGGAAAGAAAAGACAAAAGAAGATGATCAATGCAAGAAGTTTCAAACAATAAGCAGTGAAGACAAAAGAGGAGCTAAAAATAGGCAAGAAAACACATATTTTTCTTCCTTTTTTCTTTTTTTCGAAACTGCTTTTCTTTTTTATTTCTTTTCTTTTCGAAGCAATTGCTTCCTTTTGTTCTATTTTTTCATTTTTTTAGGAAAAATTCTGCCCTTATTCGAATTGCAGCCCCTTATTTGTCTAGTAATATAGTTTCTAGCATTTGATCAATCAAAAAAGTTTGGTCAAGGAAGAACAAGGTTTGAAGGTTAAGCCAAGAAAAATGGGATATAAGGCTTCAAGAGGGTTCACTAAGCGATGAAAAAAAGTAAAAGAGAGAAAATGGCTAAATCCTAATGCCTAAATCATCTTAAAGCACCTCATTCTAGTGTAGTCTCAAATCGCATGCAAGCCACAAGTTCTAGATTCCTAAATTCAAGATGACACTCTCAAGTAAGGAAAATGAGCATAAAGAATAAGATGCATGCTCAAGGCTCAAATTCTCACAAAATTAGGTTAAGTTGATTAAGCTAGGCGAGAAATTCAATTATCACAATCAAGGCAAATTGAAAGAGATGTCAAACTATCATTTCACTCATGTCATTTGATTATCAAAAATGTCAACATTCAAATATTCCTAGGCACTATAACAATTATAACATGCTAGACAGCAAGCAATGGCAAGAAAAAGTTCATCTCAAAGTCAAACATATAGCAAACAAGCAAGACAAGTGGTTTTGCTACCCTCCCCCTCACTTAAATGAATTGCCCTAATTCAAAATAAAAATAAAGAAAATGAGGAACAAATAAGGGTAAAAGATACTCCCCGTGAGTGATGAAATTGAGTCCACTGTTGGCATAGAGTTGAATGAGGGAGACGGTGAACGAGGAGGAGGAGCACGGTGGGAGTTGCATGGGCCAGCGGTGGTGGAAAGCCTTGAACGGCGACTGACGAACGGTGCTGGAGAAGGTGCAGCGAAGGGTGATTCGGTGTTTTTGTTGGGCACCCGTAGAATGGTTGTTGGTCGTCGGCCACCACGGTAGGGAGGAGGAATGGGGACTGGTCGGAATCACTAGGCACCTCCACGAAGGCCGTCGACGCAACGAATCATCATCATCCACCGAGAACGGTGTGTGGGTAGAGGCTCGACCCGGTCTTGGCGTTATATGCAGACCATTGGTGGTGGTGGGATTTTGGCGGGGATCGACTGCACCGCATGATATGGGCATTTCTATCGTGCACCGTTTAATGAAACGGTGCACTTTGCTCCTTAACCCAAACTTTCGAATTTTGCCTGCCACCGATTGATTTCTATTGGAAGCCTGGAAGAAAGCAAAAAAAGAATAAAAATAAAAATAAAAGTTGAAAATTAAAAAAAGGAAAATTAAAATTAACGAAAATGAAAAGAATGGGTTGCCTCCCATTTAGCACTTTGTTTAACGTCGTTTAGCTCGACGACCTTTGCTAAATTTTTGGTTCTTCAAAAGAAAGTTCTTCAAATAAACTGTGATGTCCATCCCTTGTCGTTTTAATGCCTTCCTTCATCTTTTTATTTGTGCGCAAAACAACAACTAAGCTTCTACCTCCTTCCCGATGCGACAACTTACTCGAAATGATGATTGGAAAAGTTTGGTTGTCGCCTAAAAATATATAATTAAATTGATCTAACTTCGGCTTTGGTTCCTGCAAAATTGAGGGAAAATGTTTAGATCGAGTTGGAATTAATCGAAAATCAGAAAGGGAAGAAAGAGTTGAAATGATTTTGCCTATATTTTCATCGTCGAGATCCGCGAATTCCCTACAAAAGTCATAACACAAATCAGTTTCGATCAAATCATCATCTAACGAATCTATAATATTAACAAAATTTAAACTTGCGACCGAATTAGGATACTTCATAGCTTTATACATATCAAATATAACTACTTCCCCATCAAATTCCATAGTTAAGATGTCGTCGCGGACATCAATCTTTGTATGCGCGGTTGATAGAAAAGGTCGGCCAAGCAAGGATTGCGTGATCTTCGATTTGCTGGAGATGGGATTGTGTTTGATTTTGGAATTTTTCATGTGAAACTGCCAATCTCTCAACAATAGACTCAAGCAAGGATTTTTGGGGTGCTTGGTTTTTGTAGGGAGGTTGTTTCCTAGGTTGGTAATTCGGGTTCTGATTACCGTAGCTCAAGTTTGGGTGATCTTTCCAACCGGGATTGAACGTATTGCTCTGTGGGTTATAGGGTCTTTGGGGAGGTCCGAGAAAGTTGTGTACGGCGTTAACTTGGGCACAAGATGTATCCCGCAGCAATAGGCATAAGTCGATTGCGTGATCTGGCATAGTGCATATTCCGCATACCTTAGCAGCTCCTAACTCCCCTGAAACAAGAGAATACACAATATTAGTTAAATTTTCTATTTTATTCTCTAATGAAATTGTGCTTACTGTGTGAACCCGTCGGCTGGGTTCACTCGTAGAACTAAATTGCTGCGAATTAGCCGCCATCGTATATATCAAGGTTCGAGCATTTTTAGGAGTTAGGTTAACGAGCGCGCCACCGTTTGCTGTATCTACCATCTTTTTGTCCATTGGCAACATTTCTTCGTATAAGTATTGAAGAAGTGTTTGCTCGAATAAGCCATGTTGCGGACAACTTGCACACAACTTTTTGAATCTCTCCCAATATTCGTATAGGGACTCATCGTGCATTTGTTGAATTCCCAGAATGTTTCGCCTAAGTTCTGTTGCTTTCGCCGCAGGGAAATATCTGTCAAGAAAAACACGAGAGAGATCAGACCACATATTAATCGAATTTGGAGGTAAATAGAATAACCACTCCTTAGCCATAACGGCTAAGGAAAAAGGAAAAGCCCTTAGTTTTATTTGGTCCTCCAAGACCCCTTACGGTTTCATGCTTCTGCACACCATATGGAATTCAGCAAGGTGCTTATGTGGGCTTTCAGTAGGGAGGCCATTAAAAGTAGGGAGTAGGTAGATTAATCCCGTTTTGAGCTGGAAGGGAGTATCGCCTTGAGGAAAATCGATACAGAGTGGTTGTTGCACAGTAGGGGCTGCGTTCAGCTCTCGAATCGTTTGTTCTGCCATCGGTTCTGGTTCTAGTGTAGGTTCCTCGACTGGTGTAGTTTCAGAAGTGGATTCCTGATCGGATTGTTGGGTGCTTTGTTCTCGTTGTTGTTTCTTTCACCGAAGCATTTCGTCGTGAGTTCTACGAGCGCTTGCTTCGATTTCCGGGTTGTATGGAGCTAAAGAACCCATGTTTTTTCTGGTCATAAAAAAAATCAGTCAAAAGTGCCGAAAGTAAACCTCCCCGGTAACGCCGCCAATTTTGCGAGCGTCGTTATACCCGTCAAAATAAAAAAAATAAACCTCTTTCAACAAATAATAAAATAAAGAAATTAAGTAGTTATAGGGAAAGAGGGTCGATCCACAGGGAGATTAGTCGGAATTCTTGACTAAATGATACTTTGATCAATGCTTTCAGGAATATCTGTTAAAACAAGAAAAGTAAAAAAATGGGGTGATCGGATATTGAGTGAAAATGAAATAGAAGAAATTAAATGCAAAAGTAAAGAAAATAACAAGAAAATCCAAATATGTAAAATAGCCTCGAGCTAGCCTTGTCAATTCTTTCGATCATTGAAATGGATTTTTACTCCGGGGATCATGTCGGTTACAGTCTGTGAGGCCCAACCCGTCGCAACTTGCTTCTCTATCGAGTAACCAATCCTCCCAAGTCTATCTTTGAATGTTGGTTCTTAAACAAATTAACCACGTCTATCGCCGTTAAAATATTTAGTTTTGAAAACAGGAAAAGCCCGAATCAGAAATTGTCTTAAAAAGAATTGCTTCTGATTTTATCTTTCCTTAGCGGACCGCCGCTAAGAGTGTTCACAGGAATTCGAAATTGCCACAGGCCGATCCTTCCTCCCAACTATGTTTTTAAACGATTCCAGACCAACGATCTCTTTTTTATTTGAAAAACGATTAAAAACTTTAGTAAGGCCGATTGCCAAACTATCTAAACATAAAGATAAAAATGTATTCCCAAAGAAAATTAGGCAATGTTCAATTCTCACGATTTGAATTGATTTGGCTAGTTCTTGGCTCAAGAGATTTAGCTAAGCATGATATTAGTTATCATACTTAATTCGATTTTATAAAAATAATTAAAGAACATAAAAGAACAAAAGTAAAGAAAAGAGAACTTTGATTAAAGACTAGAAATAACAAGTGTTTCAAGCTAAAAGATAAGGACTAAATTCGATGCCTAAGCCTTTACCAAGGAGTGGTATTTATAGGCTTAAATTTACAAAGATAAATGATAAGGTAATTCAAAATAAAGGAAAGATAAACAATTCAAATGTTTTTGAAATTTAAATACAGAAAATCTAAACGGATAAGTTGATAAGGTCTTCTAGAACGTTCCAGAATCTTCCAGAAGTCGCCACGCATCTGCAACGTTAGACGCGTCGTGCCCAGTGTCGTGCTCACGATGCTAGTCATGACCAGAATAATAAAAAGACTGCAGAAATGCCCTCTTTTGCTGTTGTTTTCCAGAATTAGACCCCTTGCGCAAAATATAGCAAAATGAAATGGATTAGGTAGGAAGAAATCCTAAAAACTAGAAAAATAGCAATTAAAAAGTGTCACATTTGAGAGCTTATCAGTTATTAATATGTATTATGCGATATTAGTACCGTTTATTTTGGAATTAAAGTTTTGGATCAGGTTACTTGCGTGAGGGACAAGCCTTGAGCTTGACTCCTTATATTCGACCCAGTTCTTCCAGGTCGGGTTTAAAGGGTTACATTTAGTGGTATCAGAGCCAGGTTCAACACTCGGCCTGGGTTATTTAAATCAATTTTAAAACGAAAATAAATTTTTGCATGCATTATCAAATGTTTTCGGGTAAAACGGGAATTTCAGAAAAAGTTATGATCTTTTATAAATAATATTTATATATATTCTGAATAAGGTCTCCAAGTACCGATTCTAATCTTAGCATCCTGCGTTTTGTAGAGATACTATTATGCCACCTCTTAGAAGTTCTAGTGTAGTGGCCGGTCTAGGCCGTGGCCGAGGTCGTACCGCGACTGCAGATAGTGACGTTCCACCTCTTGAGGGTTCGATACAAAATTAGAATGAGGTCCAAGATGCGAATATGGAGGAACAACATGTGGACCAGACTGGAGCTCATCAGACTGGTGGAGAAGATCCACATGTTCAGCCTGCTTAGAGTAGTGGTCATCGTGATTCAGGGGATAGCGAGACAGTGGGCACGAATCCTGTTAGTGTTCAGAGAGAGCTATTGAGATACCTTCATCAGTCTGAGAGTGTTCGGAGACCCATATCCATAGAGTTTCTTGCTACCGGGATGACTATGTTTGATGGAAAGACGGGTACAGACCCAACAGATGCAAAGTACTGGCTGAAGAAGCTTTAGCAATTATTTGTTGAGATGGATTATCCTATCGATCGGAAACTCAGGGCTGTCGTTTCACTGCTGTAGGGTGAAGCCCAGAATTGGTGGGAGGCTGAGGAGCTTGTTACTCAATCTAGTATGGTTACTTGGGATCATTTTAGACAGGCTTTCCGTGACCGATATGTCAGAGCTGAGTATATCGCTAAGTGCAGAGATGATTTTATGAATCTGAGGCATAATGATATGACTGTTAACGACTATGAGATCGAGTTCATGAGATTGATTCAGTACGTCCCAGGGTTAGTGACCACAGAAAAAGACAAGTGTGATTGGTTTCTAAAGGGATTGCATCCTACGATAAAGGCCGGTGTTGCTTTACATATGGACCAGGAATACATAGACATTACTCAACAAGCTAGAACAGTTGAGCGTAATGAGGCAGAGTTGAGACAGCTTGAGTTGCATGGATCTGATAGAGGAAAGAGACCAGCGTCAGTGCCAGTTCAGCATAGTCAGGAGAATCAGTCTAGGAAGAGGGCCAGAGATGAGTCAAACTATCAGAGTTATTCGAGAGCTAGACCAGTGACTTCTTCTATTTCGACTACTAGTGCTGGTGGTTCAACTGGTACGCGAGGGGTGCAACAGTGTCCTTTTTGTAAGAAGTGGCATCCGGGCGAGTGTAGGAGGCAGACTGGAGCTTGTTTCAGATGTGGTTCATTCGAGCATCGTTTCAGAGATTGTCCGGTTCTACCTCCCTCAGCTTTTACTACTACTCAGTCTCAGGCATTAGTACAGACTGGAGCTTGTTAATGATGCGATTGCATAGATGGTTATGATAAATCCTATTGTTTTCATGCATGATGAGTTGTTTTAAATGTTGTTATATTGTTTCCCATGAGTTGATGTTATGATTTCAAGGGTTGTAATCATGTTGAGAAAAGCCATGCATTGTATATGTTTTGAAATGGGATGTTGTGATCATGTTTATGCCTTGAAAAAAGTGGGTAATATTGGAGGTAAATTGTATATTGGCAAGTGATGAGATTATATATATCGGATATGTTGATCGATCAATAGAATGTGAGAGCTCTATTATACAAATTTTTTGTGCGTGTGGTATCATTCGATTTCACAATAGGGGTAGTGCTATTGTGATGTGAGTGGTAGGGTAGTGTTATCACCAACGGGCTCTACGGGTAGTAGCATCCTGGTCGAAGTGATTTTTATGCATCGGTGATGGGGTTAGTGCCATCAAGGTGTCTGTATATCCGATTTGAGAGTGATAGGGGTAGTGCTATCACTTTGGGCTCTGCGGGTAGTGACCTCCCGGATCACTTTTGGCCAATGTACATGTGTTAATTCGCAGTATGTTTATATTATGTTTTGGTATGGTGTTGGATCATGTGTTAGTAAGTTGAGATTTCTGACATGCATCGGTAATGCATGGTTTGAACGAGTTTGGTAAGTCATGGTTGATATGCATCGGTAATGCATGAATTGTGGTATTGTGGTTTTGACTATTGAGGTTATACCTTGTGTTGTATTTCTAGCTTGTTTTACTAGTTTTGTTGCAAGGAAATGATTTGAGGGAAGGTTTTGTTTTATGAATAAATTATATGGTTTTAAAACTATATTGTTGTTGCTTTGGTTTTGAGCACCGCTCACTAAGCTCTCTAGCTTATGCTCTCTTTCCCCAACAATGCAGATCGTTACACCTTTCGGGCAGCAAGAGAGCAAGGAAGGTTTCTAAGAGTCCCAATCTTAGCTCAAATATGGTTTATTCCAATAGTAGTGTAGTAGCAATGGGGCAAGACCTTTATGAGTGTTGGGAGCTTGTGTTGGACTCCCTTTTTGTTGAGACGTATTTGTTATGATCTTTTGAAGTTGTTTGAGGTTTGGTTTCGCTATTTTAAAGCTTAACTTGTGTTTTGAGCTCTTATGCAAATGCAGTTCTTTGTATGTTTCGTTCTTGTTTAATCGTTGCGTTGGAATGCTCTTGTTTGATGTTGTTAAGTCCCTTGATCTGTGAAATGCATGTTATGTTGATACTTTGCTGATGGTATGTTGTTGGGTTGGTTTCGGTAAGCTTTGAGAATGCCTAAAACTCATTTTTGACCAAACTGTGCACAAGGGTTCCGAAATGGGCATGAATTATGCCTAGCTGTTTTGAAATGGACAGTGGTGTTTCGAAACACCTGGCAGTTATGTTAGTTGAGGGCATCTCCTAAGTTCTGTTTTCTTGCCTTTTGGTCCCCGGTTGATGTGTTATCGATTGGGTGAGTTTGGATGGTTGTTTGGAGATGTATTTTGACATATTTGTATGAAAACTGATTAAATTCAAAATGGTAACATTAATTTCATGTTAGGTCCCTATTTTATGCTAGAATTGCATTTTGGTCCTTGTATGCTTGTTTTCCGGTTCGAGGTTCGTTTTGTTGTGTTTTCATCCGCTGCGAGTGTTCCTCACCTAGGTTTTAAAAAGAGCGTCTAGAAAAGATAAATTTAAAAGCTTGTTCCTCTTTTAGGGTTGCTAATCGGAGAGAAATCTTCAGGTCTTTCTTTGGTTAGTCTCGTGTGACCACCTCGGGTCGGTCTGGTGGCTAGGTCGGGCTGAGTGGGTTACATCCTTGGAGTAGAAGTCTTCTTCATGACAAAGTAGCTTTTTCATTGAATGCATCCTTTAAATTCTGACTTCTTTGACTTGAAATTGGACTCCTTATGCCGCAAGTAAGCTTAGGCTGCCTTAGACATTTTCTCCTTTGGCGGCTTAGTCTGATGTTTTCCAGCATCAGTAAATTACGTGGATGGGCTCATTGGACTCAGAAAATTATGGTCTTCCAATCGCACTCCAATTCACCAATTCTTCAAGTTGCTGCCTTGGGCGGCAAATATGGTCGCGGCAGCATCTCTCTTTGTGTTGAACTACTTCAATATAGCTTCTTGATCGCTGCCTCAGCATCAGCTCCTCAACTTTCTCCTTCTTCTAACAACTTCTAGCATCTGAAACTAAAACTAAACTAAAATAGTATATTTTCTCACCAAATTAAAGATATTCAACAAAAACAAGGCAAAGCAAAGAATACTGTAAATAATGCATGCATGCACCTAAATATGCCTAAAATGTACTTAAGAACAACAATAATATGAGATTGAATGCATACAAAATATAAGACTTATGAGCACTTTACACACCCCTAAACTCGGACTATTGCTTGTCCTCAAGCAATGCAATCCTAAACATACTTGCACTTGCACTAATCAGAAAGAAGAACATGTTATAAACTTGATTTAGCATCTCAAGGTCGTGACACCTATCATTAGATTAGTGAAAGGAGAATAGCATGAATTACCTCAGAATTAAACTACAATTCCAGTGCAGTGTGCGCAGAAACTATGTACAGGTTGAATCTGAAGAATATTCTAAGTAAAGAAAGATGTTGTCAAGGTAATATAAGGTTACTGCCGAGGCAGCACAATTAAGCACAGTTTATAATCATGGAAATAAAGGCTTCAACTCATCACAACTACTCTTTAGGTCTAAAATTAAGATAGGAGCAAACTACAAAATCACGAACCCATTGAGTAGAGTCATCCCGTGAAGACTTTCATTCACTAATGCTAATTTGTCTATCACTTCAAAAATTTTCAGATTCATGAACTTTGATAGCAGCGGAGTGTCCTTGCTCATGATTCTTCCTAGAGCCTGTTTCGGGCACGTGTAGGGAAAAACAACATATATATTTTTCTTTCCTGCCGTGGCAGTGCTTTTCTTTCTTTTTTTGTTTCTTGTCTGCCTTGGCAGCTTCCTGCAACCATGTTAGAATTTTACAAATAATTCAAGCAGACAATATTTATCAGAAATTCAATCAAATTCAACAAGTAACAGTAGTGTTTTTAATTTTTGGCAGTTATAGAAAAATTCTAAGTTTACTTCATGCTTTCCCCAAAATTTAGTTCTTTTTACTATGGTGCAAAAAATTTAAAGTCGGCTATCATATCATAGGCACAAGTTCTAACAAATTTTTTTCTTTTGATTAATTTTGAGGCAAGTAAAAATGCAACTAAATGATCTAAATATGCCTAAAAATGATGAGTGTTAATCCCCCCCCCCCAAAAAAAAAAATCGATATGGGCATTGCCCTCAATGCACAAAATAAAATAAAAAATATAAAAAAAATAAAAGACAAGATAAATAATTAAAATAGAAAAAATAAAAAGAAAGAAAAGAAAACAACGCTAGAAGTTGGCTGATGGTTGGGATGATGCTGGAGTTCCTGAGGTTGAGGAGGAGGAGGATGACTTGATGACCAGGCGGCAGCTGGCAGAGGTCATGGCAGCAGGCTTGGCAGGTGAAGTCTTTGTTGTCCACGACAGCTGGACTCTCTTGGGCGTCAGGCGAGGAGCTTCACTGTGGTCCAGTTTAGATTATGATTCCTCATTCTTCGGCTCGGCCTAGATTATATGTCGCTTCCTTTTCCTAGTTGGTTTTGCTATGGACGATGTTGGTGGTTCAGCTGTTGCTGCCGTCTACTGCCCAAAATCCTTGGACAGAGAGGTGTATGCCACTGTTGCCGCTGTGATGGCTGGAGAGAGTTGTTGCTAATGCCTCTCTAGAGTGTCGGCCACTGTGTGAGAGGAGGAGGTGGCGGAGTAGGACGGGTATTGTGTGGGAGAAGGTATATGGCGGCAAAAGGCGGTGTGGCGGGCAGCAACTTCTGGTGGTGTTTCCTCTCGTGGTTCTGCTGCGGCGGCCAATTCTTCTGGAATTTGGGCAGGGAGGGGCCGTTGTTGAGGAACTTTTATGGCAAATAGGCCACAAAGGCCTCTTGGACTTCCCTCACGTACTTCATGAAGGTCAGCTGCTGCTGCTCTATTCTCTTGTTGCTTGTGATCAATGTGTTGAGCAGCTGGATGACCTCAGGTTGTTGGGCAGCCTCAGTACTGCCTCTTGCTGCTGGGGTAGCTGTTTTGTCGGCTCATGGCTGTGATGGTGTGATCGGCTCTGTCTCTGGCGCCTGCATCATTTGGAGCCTGACTTTTCTTGTCCAGCCCTCCCTTGGTGGTGTCAACACATCTTTGGCGTCGAAGGGACGTTAAAGTTCACGTAAATCCTGGTGATGAGGGAGGGGAAGTAGAGCTTGCCCTTTGACTTTCGGTAGCAGATGTGGATCTCCTTGCAAATTATGTCGCTCACGTTGATTGGTTGGTTGTTCATGATTGAGTGGATCAGGGCTAGACGGGGCCGGTCAACTGTCGTGTTGTGGGAGGTGGGCAGTAGGCGTCTCTTGATGAATGTGTTCCAAAGCATAGCCTCCGGCAGCAGACGTTGGCGCTGAGCGAACCCGATGTGTTTCCCCGCCAGCCACGAGGTGTTTGGTTCACACAGCATGTCCTTCATTCTATCGTAATCAGCTGCTGTCAGTGTTTTCCGCCATTCCTCATAGGGGTTGTCATCCATCTCCAGCACATAGAATATGTTGATGGTGGCGCCGTTGAGTTTTATTGCCTCCCCTCTAACAAAGACAAATGGGACTTCTGGGCGGGGTTGGTGGGCGTAAAACTCTCGGACGAAGGTGACATTAGCCACTTCGGGCTACTTTGCAAAGATCTCACACCCTTGGCTAAGAATTTTCTCGAAGAGGGCGGGCTCGAGACCTAAGTCTCCTGTCTGCTGCGAGTAGTGGAACTCTTGCTCCTCCCAAACTACTCGGTTGGCAAATTGCGTTATATGCCTTTTATGGTCTAGCTCAGAGAAGAATCTTTGGAAAGTGGGTTTGGATTGTGATGATGCCATGGTAGTGAGACAGTTGTAATCTGAAAAGTGACTGAAAATAGAAAATATTTGAGAAAGCAAGTAGACGTAGAAGAGGTTAAACAAGGAGATAAAGTGAAGAAAATGAATGAAATAGTGAGGTATATATAGGGGTTGTCGAGAGATGTCGTGGCGGCATTAAATTCCCAACGGGCAGATTTTCACGACACATGTTACGGGATTAAATGCCCGTTACGCTTTAGCCGTTGGCGACTAGCCGTTTAGCGGTCTTCTAGCCGTTACGCGTTATGTCATTAGGGCTGCCTTCAGCTGTTTCGATGGCATGGTGGGCAGGCTCCTTGTTGAGCCTTCTTCTTGGTCCTGCTTATTTATTCCTAAACTTGAAATAAAAATAATTAACTAAATAAAAAAAACTAAAATAAAAAATAATTAATCCTAAAAAGAAAAATGTGGAAAATAAATTGCAATAAATTAAAATCTAGTCCTAAAACATAAAAATAAAAAGAAATATATTAAAAATAAATTAAGTTATGTTGGGAGTGCATTGAGGTGCATCTCACAAACATAACCACTTCCCGAGCTTGTTGTGTTTTGCTTTTTGTCCAGGCGAGTCATCTTGCTTCTTGGGGTTTTGTTTCTGCCCTGCTCTCTTCCCTGGCGGCTGCTGCCTTGCTCTTTTTTTTGTGTTGACCTTGGAGGCATGTGTGTCTTGGCATACTTCTTTTTCCTTGGCGGATTTCATGGGATGTAAAACATGTATCTTTATATTCTGATTGTCAACCCTCATTATGAGTTCCCCATTCTCCACATCTATTAATGTTCTACTCGTGGCCAAGAACGGTCGCCCAAGAATGATGGGGGCGTTCTCGTCTGCTTCACTGTCCAAGATAAGGAAACCGGTTGGAAAAATAAAGTTGCCTACTCGTAAAATGATGTCTTCAACTTCTCCTTCCGATTGCACAAAGGAATGGTCAGCTAGTTGGAGCATGATGGAGGTTGGTTTTGCTTTTCCAATTCCTAGTTTGTTGAAGACAGCCTTGGGCATCATATTATTGCTTGCTCCTAGGTCACATAGAGCTCGCAGGTTATGGTTGTTGCCTATCTTGCATGGAATGATAAAGATGTCTGGATCTGTCCTCTGGGGTGGCACCTTGTTATGTATCATTGCCATGCATTCTTTAGTGACAACTATCGTCTCGAATTCCCCAATTCTCCTTCTCTTGGAAACCATATCTTTCAAATATTTCGCATAATTTGGCATGTTTTGTATGGCTTCCACAAGTGGGATGATGATGTGCACCTGTTTTAGTATATCCAGAAATTTCTTCAATTGGTGCTCTTGCTTTTGCTGTTTAAGCCTTTCGGGGAAGGGCGGCGGTAGACGGATGTCCTAGATGCGTTCTTTGCAGAGAAATCTGATTTGTGGGGGTTCAGGATCATCTGTCTCAAGGCTGACGTCATCTGCCTGGGCCTCAGTTTGTGGTGCTTCCATAGTAGGTTGTCCGTGTGCTGCTGCGGCATGCGGTTCTGATTGCTTTTCCTGTGGCTTCTCAACTCTGGGATCATCTAATTGTTTCCCACTTCTTATCATTATTGCTTTACACTGCTCATAAGTGGGTTTTGCTGTGACCTCTGTGTTACTAGATGATGCACCCATTGTCATGTTGCTTATGATCTCAGTGAACTGCCCGAACTGGGTCTCTATGTTCTTTATTGCTACCTTCTGGTTGTTCCTCCGCATCTCATTCTTGTCCATAAAAGATTCAGTTTTGTCAATAAATTTATTGGTACGAACAATAAAATCACTAGTGCGAGACATAAAAGTATGTAAAGTAGATTCGAGTGAATTATTGTTCGTATTCTGTTGTTGTTAAGGCTGCTGCCTGGACAGGTTCTGCTGATATCCTCTTGGCTGCTGGGTTGGATTTACAGTCGTGTTAGGGTTACTCCAGGAGAAATTCGGATGCTTTTTCCAGCATAGGTTGTATGTATTGGTGTTGGGTCTGCTGTTCCTCTCATAAGTTCCCATGAAATTGGCGGATTCGCTGCATTCAGATAGTGATGATTGCCCCCACACTCATCACAAAAGGGCTCCACAGCCTTAGCCTCATATGTTTTCCCTATGGACTTGGCCATATTCATTACCAACTGTATCAGTTTATCTAGGCGGGCATTGAAAGATTCGGTGGCTTTTACTTCATTCACAACAGCTGGCCGCCTTATGCCGTTGTAGAGCGTTTGCGTGTTCTCTATTTATGAGTGCAAGTGCACACTCCTGTCAAGTTATAGTATATGAGATATCGTCTCCCACAAGGATTGGAACAGTTTCTATGAGTTTTTTCCTGTACAAGGAAATAGTAAATTGCACAATTAAATTTCTGAATATAGAAGAAAATAAAGATAAAAACACAAGTAATTGAAGAGAGAGAGATCAGATTGATAGATAGGGCTAGGTAGTTATAGCTCAGTAGTGTGTAGGCGTTGTAAAGATTAAGTGTGTTTTGCGCTGCCACGATTTGTTGCCTTGGCGAATTTAGGCGGCGGCAACTTTCGATGCCACGGCGGAACTCTGCTCTTGCAACTTTCGATGTCTCGTTAGGTGAGATGGAGCGAAGTCCCGACGGCAAGTCTGGCAGATACTCCAAGTTCGGCGAAGCAATTTTGAAGTGATCCTACCTATGTCTAGGCTAGGATTCTGTCACTACGTGATGTAGGCAATACCTAGCAATCTCAGCGTAAACCTAACACAGGCAGTCAATGTTTGGTTGCTCCTTTTAGCCGCTGAAATTCTAACTTATGTCTAAGCCGAATTAGTCAACACCTCATCATGATAAGACTGTGCTTAATTCTTTCGTGAGTTTGACACTCTCGTGCCCGACAAATGGATTTCCTCAACTAGACTTTTGGAACTAATTGAAGAAGTGAAGCACATGAATTAAGCAAACTTAGAGTATTTCATTGCAAAATCAACTTAAACTATTACAACCGTTTCTCACAAGTACTTTATAAACAAAAACCTTAAACCCTAAGAGAGAATTAGAACGTGATCTCTGCTATATGCTATGCATTTATACCCTTACAAGTATGGGCATATATAGGGGTTGGCCTAAGTTGAGTCCTCCTTGGAGTAGAAGTCCTTAAAGTAACTTTACATTAAATGTTGACTCCTTTTTTACATGAATGTGGACTCTTTGGACGTTGCCTTCTCCAGCAAGTAAATATAAGTCCTCATACTTATCAATCTTTAATCAGCTCTTCAGACCGCTACAGGCTTCAGAAAATAGCAAGACTAGGCTCATTAGACTCAGGGAATTGTCCTCTTTCAATCGCAACCCATCTTGACTAAGTCGGTTTAACTTCTGCCTGGGCGGCAGTCGGCGACAATGCTGCGACGGTGGCGTCCTTGGCGGCAACTGGAACTGCTTCAGTACATCTCCTTTTGCTCCCTGCTTTCCTTTCCTCTCCTCCTCTACATAGCTACAACACTTGAAAATGAAAACTACACTAAAACAATATCTTTTCTTAACCAAAGATAGAATATCCAATAAAAGCATGGTAAAAGAGCAAATATTGTTATTATGCATGTAATGCACCTAAATATGCCTAAATGAGCTTAAGAACAACAATAATAAGGGCAGGAATGTGTACAAAATATATAACTTATGGACACTCTACACACCCCCAAATTCGAACTATTGCTTGTCCTCAAGCAATGCAACCTAACTAGTAAACATGCCCCTTGCACAAATATTAACAGAAACTTAGTCATTAACTTGATTTCTTACCTCAAGGCCGTGTCACCTATTTTATGTTAGTGATAGGGAATGACATGAAATAACTTAGGATTTAATTTTCTTAGTGCCAGTGCAGTGTGTGCAGGTGTGTGTCCATGCTAAACATGCTAAGTATACTAAGTAAACAAATACTGTTAAAAATAATTAAATACGAAAAAGGATATGAGTTGTTGCCAGTGCAGCACAATTAAGCACTTCTTTCCTTTTTTTCTCTGATCATGGCCTTAAGGGCTTCAGCTCATCACAACTATTCTCCGGGTCTGAAGCTAAGATAGGAGCATACTACGAAACTATGAACCCTTTGAATAGAGTTATCCCGCAAAGACTTTCATTCACTATTGCTAATGTGTCCGTCACTTCAAATAAATTTAGGTACTTGGACTTTAATAGCAGCGGAGTCTCCTTGCTCATGATCCTTCCTAGAGCCTGTTTTGGGCACCTCTAGGGTATTAAGCATCCTTCCTAGAGCCTATTTCGGGAACCTCTATGGTATTAAGCATCCTTCCTAGAGCCTGTTTCCGGCACCTCTAGGGTATTTCCTTGGACTCAGCTGCCCTGTGCTGCCACGGCGGCAAACCTGCATCCAATTAAGATATTTTCATTAAATAAAGCAGGCAGTGTTAAACTTAGAACTCAAGCAAAACTCAGCACTTAGCAGATAGTGTAAGAATAATTGGAAACTAAAAAAAATTCTAAGTACTTTTCATGCTTCTTCCCATTATTAAGTTAAATTTTAAGTATGGTACGAATATGGAAGTCCGCTAACTATCATTGGCACAAGTTTTTAAGCTAAGACATTCTATTTCATTATGTGCTAGGGCAGAATTTACACATGCTACTATATGCAGCTAAATGTAACTAAAAGCAAAGAAAACAAAAAGGACTAACCCCCCAAACTCAAGGTTGGTATTGTCCTTAATGCCTTATACAAAATATGAAATAAAAACAGAAAAGAAAAATAAAACATAAAAAGAAAAAGAAAAAGAAAACAGAAAATTAAAACAAAATATAAAATGAAAGAAAAATAAATAAAATGTGCTATAAACTAGGGGAGTTCCCCTCCGTTTCTACTGCTGCCTCGGAGAAGGATTCTGAGGAGGCGGGGAGGACGAGGCAGCGTGTGGCGGGAGATTTGGCCACTAGGCTCTTATTATGACCACGTGGTGGCAGGATGCGACTGGGAGTGGGTCTTTTAGGTGGTGCTTCTGGTTCGGTTTCATACCCTTCACCTTGAGGCTCAATCACACTGACGGGCTGCTTTCTTTTCCTTGCTGCTTCGACCAGTTCGTCGTCGGAGGAATCAGATACCTCCATGTCTAAAGAATCTGAGGCCTCGGCTTTCTCTTTGGCAGCTGCCTCCTTTGCTGCTGGGGAGGCGGCGGTAGTCTCATCGTCTTTTTCTACCTGGATCTCATCTTCTTCAGAATCAGATGAGAAGGTTAGGTTGTATGGCTGGATGAGAGTGGGCGTGGTCCTTCTTTTGGCGCGGATATGTGGGCCTTCGCTGTTTGCGACGGCTGGAGTGGCAGCTAGTCAAGGTGTGATCTAGGTTGGTTTAGAAGCTGCTAACTTCGACGGGAAGGCTGGAAGTCTTAGGCCGGTATCGTGATATTTGTCCAGCATGTAGGCCACAAAGGCCTCTTGTACCTCTGCGGTGTATCTTGTAAATATTACTTGTTTGTGCTCAATTCTCTGGCAGCTCTCTACGAGGCTTCGAAGCAGAGGAATCACGACAGAAGAAAGGGCAACATCAGTACTTACCTTCTTTGTCCACCCTTTCTTGGCGACAATGATAGTATCTTTGGGATGCGGCGGTACACAGAAATTGGCGTAGAAGCCGGTGATGAGTGAGGGGAAAACGAGGGGTGCCTTGGAGTTGGGTTTGGCTGCGTGGGCATATATTTCTTCAAGTATAACTTCTCCAACGTTGATTGGCCGCCCCTTCATTATGCCATGGATTAGGGCCAGTCGCGACCTGTTGGATGTGGAACCATGTGAAGTGGGCATTAGGCGGCACTGGACGAAGTTACTCCAAAGGATGGCTTCTGGCAGCAAGTCGCGGAGGTTGACTGAGCCGTTATATTTTCTGGTGAGCCACTTGGCGTTGGGATGGCAGATTTCTCTTTTGATTTTTTGTAGCCTAATGCCATTAAACCGAAGCTCCATTTTTCGTGCGGATTCTCTTTGATTTCTATCCTGTAGAAGTTGTTTATTGTTGCCTCCGTGAGTTTGGCACCCTCTCCGCGAACGTAGACGAAAGGGTTTCTCGAGGTAGGTTTGTGGGCATAGAATTCTCTGACTAAGTTGGTGTTTATCTCCTCTGGCTGCCGTGCAAAAATATGACATCCCAATGTGTGGACTCTTTCAAATACGTTGGGCTCAAGGCCAAGATCCCCTTCTTGCCTTGTGTACTAGAATCTTATCTCTTCCCAAATATGTCGCTCAGCGAAGTGTTGCCGATAGGTTGCCGCTATGTTAGCATTCAAGAACCTCTGGAAGGTTGGCTTGGAGGATGAGGTTGTGGGTTTTGATGTTGCCATAGTTATGAGGACGGTTGTGTTTCCTAAAGAAAAGAAAGAAATTACAAGAAAATAACGCAGATGAGATCTTAAAAGCAAGGAAGACAAGAAGAATTGAGAGAAAAAGAGAGAGCAAAGTGGAAATTGAGGAGAGAATAGTTGGCCTTTTATAGCCGCTACTCTCCGTTGCCTTGGCGAGCACGCTGTCGATGGGCGACAATGATTGCGGCGCGTTTAACGGGATTCTAGCCGTTACGCAGATAGTTGTTGCCGCTAGCTATTGCAAATGTAGCTGTTACGACTAGCCGTTATGAAGCCGCTAGCCGTTATGCTAATCTGCCCATTTGGGCCGCCTTGGTCGCTGGGTTGGGCCTCTCCTTTATTATTTATCCTTCTTGGTCTTGCCTTCATTCCTAACTTGAAATAAATTAAATGCAAAAATTAAATAAAAATAACTGAAAATTAAATCTAATCCTAATGCATAAAAATAAATTAGAAATAAAAATAAAAATTAGGTTATGTTGGGAGGTGCATCTCCGAAACATAACCACTTCCTAAGGGTTTTGTGTTGGGTTTTTCGTCCAGGTATGTCCTTCCTCTCCTCATGTGGGTGTTGGCTGCCATCTCTGCCGCCCTGGCGGCTAGATGTTGGGCTTGTGTCTGGGTTGGGTTGGTGGGCTTCCATTTTATGGCAGACCTCTTTTCCTTTTTTCTCATTCTTATCGATGTCTTCTTCATATATGAACTCGGATTTAGGGTTTGCCCTGGTCATACACCAAAGACAAACAAGAGGCATAATTTTTTTTTGAAAAAAAAAAAATAAACAGAAATTTAAATGCAAAAACTAAAAGTAGAAGTGCAGAAATTCAAACACGGGTTCTGTTGCCAATCCCCGACAGCGGGGCCAAAAACTTGTAGAGCGTTTGGGTATTCTCTATATATGAGAACAAGTGCACACTCCTGTCAAGTTATAGTATATAAGATATTGTCTCCCAATGGGATTGAAACAGCTTCTATGAGTGTTTTCCTGCACAAGGAAATAGTAAATTGCACAATTAAATTTCTGTATATATAAGAAAATAAAGATAAAAACATAAGTAATTGAAGAGAGAGAGAGAGAGATCAGATTGATAGATAGGGCCAGGGAGTTGTAGCTCAGTAGTGTGTAGACTGCATTGTAAAGATGAAGTGTGTTTTGTGCTGCCACGATCTGCTACCTTGGCGGGTAATGGTAGATTGAGGCGGCGGCAACTTTCGTTGCCACAGTGGAACTCTGCTCTTGCAACTTTCGATGTCTCGACATGTGAGATAGAGAGAAGTCCCGACGGCAAGTCTGGCAGATACTCCAAGTTCGGCAAAGCAATTCTGAAGTGATCCTACCTACGTCTAGGCTAGGATTCTGTCACTGCGTGATGTAGGCAATACCTAGCAATCTCAGCGTAAACCTAACACATGCAGTCAACGTTTGGTTGCTCCTTTTAGCCGTTGAAATTCTAACTTATGTCTAAGCCGAATTACTCAACACCTCGTCATGATGAGGCCGTGCTTAATTCTTTCGTGAGTTTGACACTCTCGTGCCCGACAAATGGATTTCCTCAACTAGACTTTTGGAACTAATTGAAGAAGTGAAGCTTATGAATTAAGCAAACTAAGAGTATTTCATTGCAAAATCAACTTAAACTATTACAACCGTTTCTCACAACTACTTTACAAACAAAAACCTTAAACCCTAAGAGAGAATTAGAACATAATCTCTGCTATATGATATGCATCTATACCCTTAAGAGCATGGGTATATATAGGGCTTGGCCTAAGTTGAGTCCTCCTTGGAGTAGAGGTCCTTAAAGTAACTTTACATTAAATGTTGACTCCTTTTTAACTTGAATGTAGACTATTTGGACGTTGCCTTCTCCAACAAGTAAAGGTAAGTCCTCCTACTTATCAATCTTTAATAAGCTCTTCAGGCCGCTACAGGCTTCATAAAATTGCAAGACTGGGCTCATTAGACTCAGGGAATTGTCCTCTTTCAATCGCAACCCATCTTGACTAAGTCAGTTTAACTTCTGCCTGGGCGGCATTCAGCGACAATGCTGCGGCGGTGGCATCCTTGGCGGCAACTGGGACTGCTTCAGTACAGCTCCTTTTGCTCTGTGCTTTCCTGTCCTCTCCTCCTCTACATAGCTACAACACTTGAAAATGAAAATTACACTAAAACAATATCTTTTCTTAACCAAAGATAGAATATTCAATAAAAGCATGGTAAAAGAGCAAATATTGTTATTATGCATGTACTACACCTAAATATGCCTAAATGAGCTTAAGAACATCAATAATAAGGGCAGAAATGTGTACAAAATATAAAACTTGTGGATACTCTAAAGCCGCCACGGCGGGCTGTAGGGAACTTGTAGTCATTCTTTGCAATTTTGTTCATAAACTATAGTGCTTCCTCGGGTGGTCTGTTCAGGATGATTCCATTGGTTGAATCGTCGAGCATCATTCTTGTTGGTTGGTTGACTCCATTGTAGAACATAGACACTTGAGTCTAGGATGCGAAACCTTGAAGCGGGCAGTTGTTCAACATCAATTGGTATCTCTCTCAATCTTCATACATTGGTTCGTCGTCTCCTTGGCGAAAGGCAGTGATCTCGTTTCTTAATCTGTCGGTCACATTCGAAAGGCTGAAACGTTCTAAGAAGTCCTTGCACAACTTCGTCCAAGTTTTGAATGATCCTGTCGGTTGGTTGTTCAGCCACTGTTTTGCCCTATCCCTTAGTGAATAGGGTAAAAGTCTCAGCTTAAGCACATCCTGATGAACTACGTGTATCTCAAAAGCTCTGCAAATGTCTAGGAATCCTCTCAAGTGTTGCCTCGCATTTTTCGTGGCAGTTCCTCCAAATTGCCCAATGTGTTTATCATGTTGAACATCACTGGTTTCAGCTCAAAGTGATCTGCTTCAATTTCAGGTTCTGCCATAGTTGGATCAAATCCTCTGAAGTCGTGCTCCAAGTAGTCCCTGGTGGTGCGTACATATTGTGGCTGCCTGGGCGGAATTGGTGGCTGCTACCTAGGTGGCGGATCTTGCAGCCCATACATGCCGTTTCGAGCATTGTTGGCATAGTTGTCGTCTTGGTCGTTAACCATGGTTGCCTCTGCTTTTCTTTTTTCTTTAGCTTCTTCGAGGGCTTCTCTTGCTTCTTTCTTTAGTTTTCTTGATCTTCATTCGGTCTCGTCTATGTAAATGATTTCGGCCGATGGGTTGGCTCCAGTCATGCACTAGACAAGAAAACTGTAAAATTCTTTTTTTCGAATAAAAAGGAAAAATAAAAACTAAAATTAAATGCAATAAATTAAAAGTGTAGAAAAATAAAGACGAATTTATTGTTGTCAATTCCCGGCAACGGCGCCAAAAACTTGTAGAGCGTTGGGGTGTTCTCTAAATATGAGCGCAAGTACACACTCTTGTCAAGTTGTAATATAAAAGATATCATCTTCCACGAGGATTGGACAGCTAATTCGAATCTCAATTCCTGCACAGAAAATATTAAATTGCACAAGTAAATTTCAGTTTGTAAAATATTCTAAAGATAAAGAAACAGAAGTAATTAAGAGAAGAGATCAGATTGATAGAATGGGTCAGGTTATGCTGCTCCATAATGTGAAACTACGTTGAATAGGTTAAGTTGTATTACGCTGCTAGACTTTACTACCTCGGCGGAAGATGGCAGATTGGCGCTTTGACAACTTTCGTTGCCTCGACAGTGGAACGGACGATTGGCTCGGCGGAAAACTCGGCAGACCTTCAAGGCTCGGCAGAACGCTTCAAGAATGATTCAGCTTATGTCTAAGTCAGAATGTTGTTGATGCTCGCTGCAGATAATACCCGTCGGCGTGAATCTTGCAATGAACAACAACCTTTGGTTCGTCCTCTTTTTGCGGCCTTAAACCCTAACCTATGTCTAGGCTGGATTGATCAACACTTGGTATTGATGAGATCGTACTTACTTCTTTCGATGCCAAACAAATGGATTGCTCCCAATCGATCTTTCGAACTCAATTGAAAACAATGAAGAACATGAAATAAGCAAACCTTGAATTTATTGCAAAAAAAAAAAACTTAAACCTAAACAACCGTTCTTACAACTACTTTACAACATAACCCAAACCCTAGAGAATTTAGAACATAGTGGCGGCAAGAAAGCACAAGAGAAACCTAAGCTATTCAGACTATGAGTTGTTTAGAATACAAAATATGATCGGGTATCTATAGGGCATGTCCTAGGTTAAGTCCTCCTTGGAGTAGAAGTCTTCTTCATGATAAAGTAGCTTTTGCATTGAATGCATCCTTTAAATTCTGACTTCTTTGACTTGAAATTGGACTCCTTATTTAAATTCTGACTTCTTTGACTTGAAATTGGACTCCTTGTTTCGCAAGTAAGCTTAGGCCGCCTTAGACATTTTCACCTTTGGTGGCTCAGTCCGCTGTTTTCCGGCATCAGTAAATTGCGTGGATGGGCTCATTGGACTCAGAAAATTATGCTCTTCCAATCGCACTCCAATTCACCAATTCCTCAAGTTGCTGCCCTGGGCGGCAGATATGGCGGCGGCAGCTACTCGGCAGCATCTCTCTTTGTGTTGAATTGCTTTAGTATAGCTCCTTGGCTCGCTGCCTCAGCATCAGCTCCTCAGCTTTCTCCTCCTTCTGATAGCTTCTAGCATCTGAAACTAAAACAATATCTTTTCTCACCAAATTAAAGATATTCAACAAAAACAAGGCAAATCAAAGAATACTGTAAATAATGCATGCATGCACCTAAATATGCCTAAAATGTACTTAAGAATAGCAATAATATGAGATGGAATGCATACAAAATATATGACTTATAAGCACTTTACAACCGGCCCATTCTCTCACTCTAATTTCTCAATTTATTTTAGTTGCTCTAGTTTTAGTTTTAATTAAATCCAAACAACTTTTAATACTTGCGTTTTTATTTTTATTTGTGCAGAAAGGTAAATTCCGAAGGTTGTCACAATCCCTGTGGAGACGATATCTTAAATACATTAACTTGGCACCGTGTATACTTGCACGCAATTTGCGCATCACTTTTGCACGCAACACAGGGAATTAGAGGACTTTGAAGAGGAAATCAAGGAGTTTGAGAAAAGAATCTATTGATTCTGATTTAAGCATTGCTCCGTCTAAATCTATACCCCCACTTTCCATTTTGCAGGTACCGGATATTAAATCGAAACCACCACCGGATCATTTTAAATGCTTATCTTTTAGCAAAGGAGATACTTTGTCGACGATTAATTTAAACAAGCTTTCAAAGTTGAGAAAGATCCAAAGAAATGTCTTCGTTAATACTCGAACATACAAGAAAAAAATGAAAGAACTCCATAATCACATAATTCATCTTAAGAAAATTCTCCGTTGGATAAAGAGCATGAACTGAAAGAAGTAATTGTCGCAGTGCCTTTAGTCTGAACCATGTCCTTGAGCTAACGACGTTAAATAAAGCGCTAAATAGGAGGCAACTCGTTTTTACTTTATTTTGCCTTATTTTCGCTGAATTTTTCTTTTCTTTATTTTATTATTCTGTTTTATTTATTTTATTTTTTCTCTAAGTCTTCTGAAATCTATTTTTGCTGTTTGGAATGTCGAAATGTGCAGGTTTCGTTGAGCACATTGAAGAAAATACAAGTTTGGTGCACAATAGCACACCTACTTTACAATTCAGTGTTTTATAGCTAGCCCCAACCCTCTCCAATTTCAAAATTGCATAACCTAAACTCCCTATCCCATTCTGTCAAATATTGACCCAGTCCCCTTTATTTTTCAAGATTCTGTGGGCCCCAAGGATGATGAGTTATCATCTTCTTTTATTTTACTCTTTCACCAACGCGACCTTTTAAACCTAAAAAAACCCTTTATCCTTTTAAAATTTTCCAAATCCTCTTTTCCAAGTAAAATTCTTTTCCCTTCATACATTCCCCACGTGATTAAAACAAAACAAAAACCTAACCCCAACTCATTTCCCTAATCCATCTGCCGCATTATTCACTTTTTCCCCTCTCTACAATTTTAAACCTTCCCCACTTTTGTTTCACCCAACTGTACAAGATCGATAACCAACCAAAATTCACCCCTCGACCGCCATAAACCCACTGTTCACCGCCGTAACTGAGCACCGATCTCCTCTCTTCACTTTCAGATTGACGCCCAAGTTTTTCAGCTGACTGACGTAGAGCCATGGTTGCCGGCAACAGTCACGCGACCCCCCTGAACCAAACCAATGCCACTGCCGAAACATATTTTTCTGCATTACCGAACCCACCATAGTGGCATGACCAAGCAGTCAAGAGAACTTGTACCTTCATTCGTTCGCACCATCGCGACCATCGTTATAACGGAGAGTATCTATATTTTTTCTCTTGTGCTTTCATTTACATATTGGGGCTATATGATTTAAGTGAGGGGGAGTAGAATTTTTGTCAAATTCCTTTGCTTATTCGATTGGTTGCCTTCATGTTCTCTTGATTACACTTTATTGGAGTCTCTTGCTGCATATTCCTTACTTGTATAATAGATTATGACTTGATCTATAACTTGGTATCTTACTTGTATTGGACTTTAGGATGCATAATAGATTATGACTTGACTAGTAATTTCAAATAAATCCTTTATGACATTCCTTAATTTGTTAATTGACATGTTACTTACCTTGGTACAATTTGAACACTTCATGTGAGTTTTGAGTTTTGAGCCTAATGAGCATATATTTCATTCTTGCTCTTTATTTCATTGAGTGTGTCAAATTAATTCTTTGCATTCTAGAACTTGTAGTGTAATGCTTGTCAAGACTACATTATTGAATGTGATGTTTTAGTGTGCTATAGGCATCAGGATTAAACCTTTTTTTCTCTTCCCAAAAATGACCTACCTTTTTTTATTTACCCATTAGATAGCCAATTTTGAGCCGTATCCTTTTCTTTGATTTACCACATTTTTAATCCGAACCAGTTTTGTTTTGTTTTTTACTCTTTTTGTCACCCTTTTCAGGACAAAGTTAAAGTATTCCAAAAAATCAGATTTGAATTGGCTTGAACAGTGCAGGAAAAAAAACATTGTGCAGAAAAATACAGTGTGCATGAAAAAAAGTACAGTGTAGAACAGTTCGAATAAACTATTCAAATAGTGAAAAAAAAAGAGTTCGAACAGAGAAAAAAAGAAAGAGTGAATAAAGCATTGATTTTGATCTCTTTTTTCCTTTCTTTCATTGTTGCTCTCCTTGATAAAATCTTTGGAATAATTTTTCTTTGTCTTGAATTTTTAAACCCGTTCTTTGGCCTTTTATCCTACCCGAACCTTACCCCATTACAACCTTTTAAAAGACCTCTTGATTTTTGCATCATGTTCATACTTAGTAGTGGAGATAGGATTTAGTTACAAGCCTATGGTAATGCTTTAATTAATTTTGGTTTGAGCGATTAATTTTACCCTAAACACTTTGAGCGAAATGAGTCAAACCTTGTGAGTGTACTAGGGTTTGTTTCATTGATATTGATAGGTTATTGGAATGTCTAACTTTTGCTAAATTGTTTCTAGTCTTGCCATTTTCCAATTTTTTTCTTAATTTCATACATGTTTAGATGCTAATTCATACCGAAATTTTAGGGACTTCGTGAAATTAAGGATAAGGACTCGAACTCTGACATGTTAGTTGAGAGATACTTGAGGACAAGCATCGAATAAGTGAGGGGGAATTTGATGAGTTTCTAAATTGATCACTTTTTCATATTTAATTATGCCTCTAATGGTTTGATTATGGTGCTTATTTGGATTTTTTTGTGTCTTTTTCTGTGCAGGACATTAATTGCAGAAACTGGAGTCAAGGTTGGATTAGTGGGCATGAAAGAGCTGACTGGACGACACGTCAGCAGATTCTAGAAGATGACGTCATCAGCGTCGGATAAGTCGAGATTTAAATTTAAATTTGGGATTTATCTTTTGTATTTAATTTAAATATTTTAGAATTTATCTTTTACCACTTTAGGTTATTTTAGGGTTTTTAAAATACTATAAATACTCCTTTGGGGTGAACTCGAGAATCATCTCTTATTCTTAGTTTGTTTTACTTTGAAGTTTATAAAATCTCCTTTTTCTTTACTCTCTTTATTTTCTTTTAGTTTTTTATTTATTTTTAAAAAGATGTTAAGTATGATTTCTTCCATAATCATGCTTAGTTAAATTTTCTATTAGCCAATGGCTTAAAGTGAAGCTTCAATTCACTTCGTGAGAATTAAAAAGGTACTTAATAAACTTTGTTTTACATTCTCAATTTTTCTAAAAATTTAGATCGGCAATCGACCTTTCTATTAAAATCTTTTCACTTTCTTTTTAAAAAAGCTAGCGTTGATTTGATTGTTGATGGGATTTATAGTGGGAGGAAGAATCGACGATTGTTGTGGTTTCAACTTCCTATGAACACCATTAGCGACGGATTCGCTAAGAGAAAATTGAGATCGGAACATAAACTGAGTCAGGTTTTTCCAAAACTTTAAAAGTGTTTTATTTTAATGACGATAGACGTGGTTAGTCTAACCAAAAAATTGGAATTTAAAAATTGATTTTAGATTATCGGTTTACCGGAGAGAAAAACAAGTTACAAGGGTTGGGCCTTGTAGACTGTAACCGACATGTAATCTGAGTTGAAAAATTCTTTTTCGATGATCATATGAATTGAAGCGGAACAAAAGCATGAGGTTAATTATTTTAATTGGTTTATTTTCACCTTTATTATTTTTTACTCCTTTTCTCTAGTTATCTTAATCAACCCCCTATTCACTAAATTACCTTGCAACCGTCATAATCAAACCAATCGTATATCAAAAACTCCTTAGTCCATGCGGATCGACCCTTACTTCTCTATTACTGTGTTATTTCTATATTTATTTGAGATTAAGGATAAATATTTGATAGTTATGACGCTTGTCATCGGTGTATTGAAGTTTTTTCCCCAAAAAACTGTTTTAATTTTTTTACTGACAAGTGTTGGGTGCATTAGCAAGGGATATTGTATTCTCAAAGAGAGAACGTGAGTCCAAATCTTAGAGACAACATTGTTAGTACTGGCATATTTGTACCTTCAACATAAACCGTATGACGGACATACATATTAACAAAAAAAAATATTTTAATTTTTGAAATGGTAAAAATGCATGATTGTCAAAATCAAATTGAACCGACTAGGCCCGTAACGAACCGAACGAACACGAACGAGGATATGTTCATGTTTCTTTGTTTAATTTTAACCGAACAAATGAACGAACACGAACAACTAAACGAACACAATTTCTTGTCCGTGCTCGTTTGTCAAAATAATAAACAGACACAAACGAACGTGAATGAACATTGAATATTGTTTAATTTTTTTCTTAAGAAATCTGAAGTCTCATATGTTGAGCATTTGTTTAAATTTTTCTTTTTATTTCATATTCTTAATATATGTTTTTAAAATTTTTAAATATAATACTTTTTGTTAATTGTTATGAAAAATAATAAATATGAATAGAAATGTGTGAATAAATTTAAACGAACATAAACGAATGAATTACCGAACGTTCATGTTCGTTCATTTAATTAAACGAGCATAAAATCTTGTTCATATTCGTTCATTTAATAAAAAATGAACATAAACAAACTTTCCACCGAACAGTTTAGTTCGTTTACAGGCCTAGAACCAACAGATTGAATCGAGAACATGTTTAGTGAAATTAGCAATCATAGGAACAATTGCGAACTATTAAAAATTCGGATACGAAAGTAAAAGAACCAATGATTCAACCGGTCGAACCAGATTTTGAAATTATTGATATTACTTTTAGGATTTTATTTTCTAAATTTTTTATTGAATTGTTTTTGGGTTAACATGTATTTTGATACCTGAATTTAATTTTGATGTTCAATTTTAACCAAAATGTCAAATTTATATACCAATTTGAACAAAAATGTCAATTTATATTTAATTGTACCAATAAATAAGATATCAAATTGAATATTAAAGTTAACTTCAGATGTCAATATATATTTTCTGTTATTTTTGAATCAGAAGAACCGAAAACCAATTTAACTAGTTCGACCTTTGATTTGATTTTTACAACATTTTTTTGAAAGGGTGAAGTCAAATTTATTATTTAAAAGCGAGAAGTCAATTTGAGATTTTTCTTCTTCTAAGTTTAGGCACTAATTCGGGACTTATTTTCAAGTTGAGGTACGGATTTGAGATAAAAAAAGGTTCAAGTGTAATTTTGACAAAAGTTACCAAGTTCAGGTACAATTTGTATAATAAGCCCTATAACTATTTTATATAAAAATAATGATTTATAACAAATTGTTATTAGGGTTGAGCGACAAAAATCGAAAATCTACCTGAATTGTAGTGTTTTGACAGTTATAGTTCACAAGTTTGAAAACTATAGTTATCCGAACTAAACCAAATTTAATTTATAATTAATTTTTAAGGTAAAGTTCACAAATGATCACTGAACTTTGTTAAAAAAATAGGGTAAACTATTTCACTGACCACTATATTATTGGAAAAGTCGCGATTTGACCACGTTACTTTTTTTCGAAGCAATTAAACCACCAAACTATTTAAATGGTATCAATGTGACCACTAGCCGTTAGAGGTTAACGGCAGGGTGACGTGGTCAGTTAAGAAAAAAAGGTATAATTGCATATTTAATCCCTACTATTTATACATTTTATCAATTTAGTCCTAATTTAATTTAATAAAATAAATTAATTATTTAATTAGATGGTGACATGTGTCACCACCTTATTGGAAGACTTTAATCATTTTTATTTAATTTAATTAATTAATTTTCCCTCCAATCAGATTGTAACACGTGTCACTTGATTGGAAGAAGAAAATAAATAAAAGAAGCATCCTGCTCATTGTGGGATTTAAACCAAAGTCACCTTATATAGAGACACACATGCTTACCACTAAGACAAGTGAATCTTTATGCTGCATGGTACAAAACATAATATACATATCTTGATTTCCAATCCCACTTCGTCTTCAATCTTCATCTTCTACCTTAAAACTTCCCTCTTTGTATATTAATTAATTGCAATTTGACTTTGCTCTTCTTCAACCTATATAACCTCCGCTTTCCATCCCCTTTCCTCACTTTTCTTCAATTTCCAGCATTTACCCTTTTTAATTGCTATTTCTTTTTTTTTCAATTTTCCTACAACAATGAGTGCCGGCGAAAGTAGTGGCGCCGATGAAAAGAAATACAAGGGAGTGCGTCGTCGTAGATGGGGAAAATGGGTGTCGGAAATCCGAGTTCCCGGCACCGAAGAGAGACTCTGGTTAGGCTCGTATTCAACTCCAGAAGCCGCCGCCGTCGCCCACCACATTGCTTTCTATTGTCTCCGCCGACCGTCTTCCCTAACTGCTCTGAACTTCCTTCGATATTACCTCCGTGTGTCAATTCAGACATGTCGTCCAAGTCCGTACAGAAAGCGGCGTCGGATGCTGGGATGGCAGTGGACGCCCAGATGATCATCAGCAACAGCTCCGTCAACAATGAAATCAAAGCAAATGGGAACGACGACAATGGCGGCTCCTGGGAAATCAAAGCCAAGTGGGATTGGAAAACTAAGACATATATTATGTTTTTGTACCATGAATCATAAAGATCCACTTGGGTTAGTGGTAAGCATGCGTGTCTCTATCTAAGGTGACTCTAGTTCGAATCCCACAAGGAGCTTTTATTTATTTTCTTCTTCCATTCAAGTGACACGTGTCACAATCTGATTGGAGGGTGAAAATTAATTAAATTAAATAAAAATATTAAAGTCTTCCAATAAGGTGGTGACACATGTCACCATCTAATTAAATAATTAGTTTATTTTATTAAATTAAATTAAGACAAATTGATAGAATGTATAAATAGCAGGGATCAAATATGCAATTATACCATTTTTTTAAACTGGCCACGTCACCCTGCTGTTAACCTCTAACGGCTAATGGTCACATTGATACCATTTAAATAGTTTGGTGGTTTAAGTGCTTCGTAAAAAAGTAATGTGGTCAAATTGCGACTTTTCCAATAGTATGGTGGTCAATGAAGTAGTTTACCCAAAAAATAAAACGACAATCAAACTTTCAAATGTTATAAAATGACAATTAAAATATATGTTTTATAACAAAATGATAATTCGGCCGTTATGTACTATTATACAAAATTTTACCATTTTGTTAAGTACTTAAAGTTTATAAAAAAAATAAATTGCTATTATACAAAATTTTATAACAACTGTGTTAAGTACTTAACGGTCGAGTTACCATTTTGTTACAAAACATAAAATTTGATTGGCATTTTGTAACATTTAAATGTTTGGTTACCGTTTTATTTTTTTAACAAAGTTCAGTGACTATTTGTAAACTTTACCCTAATTTTTATTATTTTGTACCTAAAATAGTGGAACTTTACCAAATAATATTTAAAAATTATAAAATAAAATTATTTTTTCAAAATAAAATACAAAATTTCAAAATTAAAAGTCAATTTTTTTGAATAGTCTAAAGGTGATTACAATGTAGTATCAGTTCATACATATTATTAACTATTTGACAATGTGCATATATTTTATAGACAAATCGATTTAAACTCGTGTCTCTTAAAATAAATACCATCCGCTTTTCCATGGAATGCTTGTTGGGTTCAAAAATCAAAATTAATCGAATACAAATTTCGATAAACTGTACAAAAATTCACCGTACCAAACCAAAACCGTATAACTCCTGGATATTATATTATCTTTTGTAAATAAGTTAAGTCATTGATGTGAATGGTGAAATTAGGTAGGTTGACATTATACGATGACTTAAGCAGATTTTGAGGAAATTCTTCCCTCAATTTCCATTCCTTTGGAAACAAAATCAAAAATCATTAATTTAGGATCTAAATGCTTACACACTTGCCTAAAGAAAACTACAAAGAAATTATTATTATTATTATTATTATTATTATTATTATTATTATTATTATTATTATTATTATTATTATTATTTCAATATATCGCCTATAAACAGTCTTACTCAAGCTAAACATTCTTCATCTCACATATTATTTTCTGAAAACCACTTGGTAAAAAGAAAACATGAAAACTCTTTCATTTTCTGCCATTTTTCTCATTGTTGTCTTCATTATTTCTGGTGATTTTTCCTTTTTATTTTTTCAACTTTGAATATAATTTGACATTTATGTATAAATTCTGAAGCAACCCTTAATTTTTTTTTTCTGTGGTAATTTTTTAATTACTTTTTGCTGTAGGAAATGAGTCAATGGTGGCAAATGCAAAAGGCCTCTGCATCGTGTCAGGGTACCTCGGAGGCTGCAAAATAAAGGAATGTTGCAATTACTGCAAGGACAACTTTGGGAAAGATGCTAGTTGCTTTTGCGACGCAGTCAGCACTCCAAACGACATTTGCATGTGTTCTCACCCGTGTTAATAAAAAATAACACATTTTCCATGTGTTTTTCAGTCTTCTATTTCTGTGTTTGTGTCTGGTTTTTTTATAAATAAATTGATGTTCGCAGTACTAATTCCTGCGGTGGCTTATTTATTTGGTTCATACTTAATTAATGGCTCGTTGCTTTCCATGGAAATTGACTGAGGAAATTCAGCCACTAGATGAACAAAAATTTTGTCCCTTTTTTTTTGAATTAAAAGAGACACCTATACATTAGGTGTGAACAAAAACAACATCAGGTGCATCATAATGAAGAAAAGAAAGAATGTCCGCCGGTGGGGAGTGCAAATGCAGCAAGTCCAGTGTAGTCGGATCGGTGGTTTTCGCAAGCATGTCGGCAACAGGATTCGTTGAACGAGGAACCCAGATAAAATCGGTAACCCAGCCATTTTGGCGAAGCTTGGCAATGGCGCGAACTAAAGGAAGGGGACTGCTATTGATGTGCATAGCGTTCAACATCTTAACCACCTCAGCACAATCAGATTGAATTTGTAAAATCTCGACCCCTTGTTCCAAGCGAACTGTAAACCAACGAGAATAGCCCATAACTCAGCCCTGTAGAGGCTTGCATTTTCCAATAGCTCTCTGGAAACCCAAAATCCACTACCCAAAGTGATCATGCAGCAAACCTCCGACTGCTCCGTTGTTGGTACTCTTGGAGACCGCACCAATTTTGTCCCTTTTTTATTTCACTTTTTGTGTTTCAATATTAGAAAGAAAATTAAGTTTTAATTTCTAACCCTAAACTTTAAAAAGTATACAATACCATTAATTTTTTAAATATTAACTCTAACCCTAATTTTAAACCCTAAACTTTTTTTTATTGTGGGAGCACAAATAAAAATACAAAAAAGGACAAAAAAAATTCTAGATTATGTAATGGCACGATTCTAGACTACATCGCTGCACTTCCCTAATTAGGAAAAAAGTCCAATTGGTCTTTTTTTGTTAATGTTTACAAAACTATTAACGGAGTAGCATGCAAGATTAAATTTGTTGATTACTTTTTTTCTTCGCTACTTAACTGTCCAGTTTGATAGAGGTAAAGAAATTTAATTGGTAAATTTATATGGATGATGAAGGACATGTTCATGGGAAGATTTTGATTTTTTGTTCTTTTTATGCCCTTTAGATTCTCATGTTCTACTTTTTTTTTGTATAAGATTTTTTGATTAACATAGTCATCAATTTTCTCTTCATGTTTTGATGTGTACTTTATAAATGGATCTATGTCGAACCAAAAATATTCTAAAATCCCTTACCCATATTCATTCCAAAAAAGATTCAAACTAACACTAATAATCTATTGGGTAAAATACACTAGAAGTCCTTAGTAATAAACATGTCACTCTTCTTCTAAAACATGTCACTTTTATTCTAAAAGTAACAATTCAATCATTTAATTATAGGTTTAGAAACAAATAAATATCTCAGTTAAAATTTTGTGACAAACAAGGGATTCTATCATTAATATTGAAACAAGTGAACGGTATAATAACAATTTTAGTCCCCAAAACTTATACATTATATTAATTGGGTCCTAATTAAAATAATTCACTAAACTTAACCCTTCATATTAAATATTTTTGGCACTGCACCATTCTGACACACCCTTCGACCACTTACCACACTCCATGTTATTGTCCATTAGTTCGATAATCGACATATGCGATAGCTCAAAAAACACAATCACTTCACTAATAGACAATTAAAAGACTAATAGAATAGACGCATTATGACCTTTACGTCGCCTTCTAGTAGACACAATCCATTCACTAATGAAAATTTTAAATATGAATGATTAAGTTTATTGAATTATTTCGAATTATGGCCAAATTAATAGAATGAATAAGTTTCAAGAACTAAAATTACTATTATACCAAGCTCAATTTTAATGATAGAGTGACTTGTTTGCCACAAAATTTATATACGTTTATGTTCTAATTTATATACATTAAATATAAATGTTAGTAGATTTGAATAAAATATTTGGCCTAGCATAGTTGGTTCTTGCGCTGGCCCCTCAAGCTGTTGTGCTTGCCTGCTTGGGTTTGAATCCCAGCGACTGCTCCTTAAGTGACTTCCAGGATGCTGTCTTGTCCACGATAGAGAGAAAGAAGAAGGATTGTGCAAAGAGAAGGGATCAAATCTTTCCTTTGAATTCAATCATCTTTTTGTAAACTGTTTTTTCTTACAACTTTTCTGGAGTCTCTTTGCCTTGTTTTGGCTCAATGCAACATAGAATAATGGAGTTCATGTAACCCCCTAGACCCGCCTATGCGTTCCACGGATCCTAGGAAGTCACATTAGGGTCACAAGAGCGACCCACAGAAAAATTTCAAATAAACATATAGTTAAACCTTTCAAACCGTAAAATAAATATCTGATTTAAAATACAATTTCAGAAATCGTTCAAAACGATAAAACAATCATAATACCAGTTGCAGAAAATAGTTTCAGACTCATTTGTATAATACAAACACAACACACATGCCCCCTAGTTACACAGATACCATACTCCCTGACGAGCCGAAGAAACTCCCATACCGACGTTGATAGGTGCAACTTATCTGATCTTTTATCCTGAGATGGTAAAAACAACATGAGCTTGGGAAAGCTCAGTAATACAGAACTACCAAAAGATGCTATACGTTCATGCAGACATATGGTAAGCATAACATTTTCATGATGATCCAAGAAGTGACAGTTCTCTTTTCTCTTTACGTTATTTCAGGGTAACGTTATACTTGAGAATAACGACACTTGTTCTTTATTCACCCATCGAGTAACAGACGAGAATATTACAATCTTGCAGATTGAGAAGATGAGAACAAGGAGTTTAACACCTAATGTGTTCTTTAATCAGACCTTGAGGATTAAACGAAAATTATATAGGCTGATAATATACGAGGTAGGAATCAGAGAGTTTGGCGTCTAGTGTGTTCCAATAAGTACAGATTAACATACATAAGTATCTAACATTATATCATATGAGCACGTAACAGATTAAATGCAAATGTCCAATGTTCATACTGAAGTTTACAAGAAATACCCTCCAACCTTACACCAATATGCAGTCCCCCAGAACTGCATCCATAAGGACTTACCCTAGGCCCGATGGGCGTAGGTGCCACCTAAGGGGGTGCCTTAGGTCCATAAGGACTTACCCTAAGCTCGATGGGCATAGGTGCCACTCAAGGGGAGACCTTGAGTCCATAAGGACTTACCCTAGGCCCGATGGGCGTAGGTGCCACCTAAGGGGGTGCCTTAGGTCCATAAGGACTTACCCTAGGCCCGACGGGCGTAGGTGCCACTCAAGGGGAGACCTTGAGTCCATAAGGATTTACCAGCTGGATCAGGGCTGTACCGACAGAGACTTCATATCATAACCCAACAGTATACCCCAGACAGAAATTAGAGTTCAGATTCCAGACATGATTAACAGAACATATATGACAGATAAATGGGCATACTATTAAGCAGAGCAGACATTTCAGTATACATTATGCAAACAGATTGTTCCATCATATATCAAGCTAACATATCATACTATCAAGTAGGCAGAGAATGTCATGCAATTCATTCAACAGAATATAGTACAAACATGGAACACACTAGATGGAACAGATCATTTTTCAGAGATGTTTAGCATATACGGAATAAGACATATTGAACTTGTGATGATTTGAACGGATTTCTGAAACGTGGCCCCTATTAGAAGGGGTTCATACTAACTGCTTAACCCAAATATTCAGGAGATGATATATCAAGATCTTTCAGAGCTTTGGCATATCTTGAGTGATTCAGCCATTTAGGCTTACAAGGGTATTATGGTCATTTTATCATACCCGGACATTTTAGTAATTTATACCAACAAGGCATAAACAGTGGCTCGGGAATTTTGTTTGCTCATCAAATTTCCAACCAGGCATTCAGAGATTTCTATGTCAAGATTATTCACGGTATCAGATACACTGAAGGCTATTTTGATTACTTGGGCCAACGAGGGCATCTTGGTCATTTAACTATCAGGGATGATTTTCGTAATTTAGCCCATTAATGAGGATATGACGATTCACAATATTTAATGTTTCCAGAAGTTTATCGAGCCTCCAAAATCATTCGAACTATCATACCTCAACCTTGCATTTCTAACCAACCCTTCTAATGTATCTGGCTGTAAAGTATATCTGAACGGTTGCTTTCGTATTTCACCACCAGACTTGCCGCAGTGTAGTCGAACTCATATTCTGTGCAGAAAACTTCCAACCTTATTTTAATATCAGGAGTGATTATCGTACATGAGTGTGATTCCTAACACTTAGGGGCGCTTTAGCCCTTAAAGTCTTATTAAAATTTCAGAATTTCATCAAATGCATATCTGCATATTTAGCTCAAGAGGGCCTTTCAGCCATTTTGGAAATTGGAATAAATCCACCATTTCTTTCTGAATTACCATTCAGTACCTTCATCATTCACATATTCAAACGAGACTAAGTCGTCATAACTCTCCGCCCCTTTACAGACGATTCATTCAATACAGAACTTGAGGGTATAACGTCATTCAAATTAATCAGACATTACGGTGCTCGAGGGCATTACCGTCTTTTTGGTCATTACGATCATTCTCATTTAATTCACGCATCACTGTCATAAGGATCGACTTATAATTTCAACAATATTTCCAGAGAATTCTCATTCAAGTGTTATACAGAGTTTGAGGGATTATCCGAGTTTGTATCACATGTATTGCATAATGATACTGAAGTCTTACCATTAAAACATACATCTGGGGTAGTGTAAATTGCATAATCAGGTCGAATGCAGATTTTAGGTCATTCCCTTTATCAGATGGGTAGTTTAGTCATACTTATGCTCCAAGGGCATTTTCGTAATTTCATATCCAACATCTCATACTTATTTTTCGTATCGAATTCAGCTTAAGCAGATTTCACAAAACACTTATCATAAGCATGCATGCTTTAACCAGGTATCAACATGTACATAAAGAATACAAGGGGTAGTAATGTATTACCTTAATTCCGAGTTATACCGGTTGACTCCCGATACTACATTCGATCGCATTCGAATCCGGACTGAATGTCCCATGACATTTCAAATACCGAGATATTAGCATACCTTCAAATACACAAATTAACAATTCAGTTCTTATCCATAGAGCTCTTAACAGAATTAAACACTTTCAGGTTCAAGGTCGGATTCGGAGGTCTTCGGGTCAGAATTTCACAAAACGGGCTTCAAAATCGGACTCAGGACGTCGAAAAACATAAAATAGGGCTTTTCGGAAAAAGTTGACTTTTTGGTCAAAGTCAACGGTCAACAGTCAACGCTGACGTCAGCAGACAAAGTCAATGCTGACGTCATGCTGATGTCACTGGTTGACCGAGTTGACTCAACGGGTCGGGTCAACGGCTCGGTCAAACGGCTCGACGGCTCGGTCAACCGGCTCGGTCAACCGGCTCGGTCAACCGGCTCGACGGCTCGGTCAACCGGCTCGGTCAAACGGCTCGGCGGCTCGGTCAGCCGGCTCGGTCAAATGGCTCGGCGGCTCGGTCAACCGGCTCGGTCAACCGGCTTGGTGGCTCGGTCAACCAGCTCGGTCAACCCAAACGAAGCCCACTCGCGACCGGCGGCGCGTGGGGCGCGTGCGGCGGCTGTGGGCGGCCGTTGGCCACCAAATTTTACAGGCCGATAGTTTTCGACCTTCTGAACACGGTAGTGGCCTCGGATTTTCAAAATTCAAACTCAAAGTTCGAATACTAACCTTTTAAGTTTTCCGACGATAAACAAACACCCCCTCCAACGGTGACTCCGATGATGATGTCGTTGGTACCGGTGAACTCGACTCGACATGATGAACGAAATGGTGGTGGAGGTGTCGAAAATGAACGGTCGGATCTCGGTAGATCTGAGATTGAATCTCTACCTATTTCTTTCTTTCTCACTTTCATTTTTCTTTCCTTTTTCCCTCTGCCAACGCTTAAACTTGGCAGATATATTATCCTTCAAAGAAAAAAGGTCAAATTACACTCTTAGCCATTTAATTTTTAGGGAGTTCACACTTTTGTCTCCAAACTTTATTCCATTTTCAAATTGGTCATCAATCCTTATAAATCAAGCTTCCCAAACCTGAATTCATTCAATTAAGTCCCAAAACCTATTATTCTTTTTAGGGAAAAAGAATATTAAATCTCCCAAAAATTCTTAAAATTTTACTAGCCCCATTTGAGATTGTTACAATTCTCTCCCCCTTAAAAGAAATTTCGTCCTCGAAATTTACCAGAGTTGGATCAAAGCAAAACTGTAATTCCGTTTATTTACCTGCTGAAACTTGTCCATCAGATTATGGTTATTCCTCGTGTCTCACAGACGGTTATATCCTTAATCACGCGAAGTAACTTTATATTCAAATTCATCTCAGACCTGTTTATCAGAATACGGTAATTGCACCCATACGGAATCTTGTACGGTGCCAAGAAAATATTTGTCTCATAACTTTTATTATAAATGGCCTCAGTCAAGGATAAGAGACATTTCGATCTACCACATAAGCTAATCATACCACCCAAAGGTATATCTTCCAGAATCCGAATTACTCTTCTAGGTTGACCATCAATTTTCAGATGAAAAACTACAACTACAATTCAGACAAACACTCTAGGAGTCCAACATCTACTCCCAAAAATCAGGATGTAAACATCAAATTTCAGTCAGGGATGATATTTAAGGATATACCAAGCCGCACCTTGAAGGAGATGCCTTTCTTCATACTGATCGAACACATCTAAGGTCATTAATGGATATCACTTTCCTTCAACGTAATATCCGGAAAATTATTTCTTTTGTATTTAACAGAGGCACCACAGATTATACACTTTCTGCACAATTGCAAACACTTAACTCTGAAGTTCATAGGGTTTTTTTTTTCTTTTTCAGTAGGGTATTTCAGACACAAACGTTATCACCGAATAGCCTTTCAAGAAATCTTACATCAGTTATCCCGCATCAAACATTATTCTTAATCTGATTCATAAGTACGAACCATCTCAAGTTCCTTATCCAGATTCATATTCAACCATTTAATTCAAAACACAGACAAACGTTATAGACATTTCCTGTAAGCAGATGTTGAGCTATGGAAGGCAGAATATTCAGATTTGGTTATTTCAAGAGAAATGATTCAACATCAGAGTTTCGGCTCGGTGGAGTACGGTCAGGACCTAGGGGCATGCACATACCAGACACCCTATGACAGACGATCGGCCGATCTACCCAGAATGACGCAACTCTAAGCTCTGATACCACTAAATGTAACCCCCTAGACCCGCCTATGCATTCCACGGATCCTAGGAAGTCACATTAGGGTCACAAGAGCGACCCACAGAAAAATTTCAAATAAACATATAGTTAAACCTTTCAAACCGTAAAATAAATATCTGATTTAAAATACAATTTCAGAAATCGTTCAAAATGATAAAACAATCATAATACCAGTTGCAGAAAATAGTTTCAGACTCATTTGTATAATACAAACACAACACACATGCCCCCTAGTTACACAGATACCATACTCCCTGACGAGCCGAAGAAACTCCCATACCGACGTTGATAGGTGCAACTTATCTGATCTTTTATCCTGAGATGGTAAAAACAACATGAGCTTGGGAAAGCTCAGTAATACAGAACTACCAAAAGATGCTATACGTTCATGCAGACATATGGTAAGCATAACATTTTCATGATGATCCAAGAAGTGACAGTTCTCTTTTCTCTTTACGTTATTTCAGGGTAACGTTATACTTGAGAATAACGACACTTGTTCTTTATTCACCCATCGAGTAACAGACGAGAATATTACAATCTTGCAGATTGAGAAGATGAGAACAAGGAGTTTAACACCTAATGTGTTCTTTAATCAGACCTTGAGGATTAAACGAAAATTATATAGGCTGATAATATACGAGGTAGGAATCAGAGAGTTTGGCGTCTAGTGTGTTCCAATAAGTACAGATTAACATACATAAGTATCTAACATTATATCATATGAGCACGTAACAGATTAAATGCAAATGTCCAATGTTCATACTGAAGTTTACAAGAAATACCCTCCAACCTTACACCAATATGCAGTCCCCCAGAACTGCATCCATAAGGACTTACCCTAGGCCCGATGGGCGTAGGTGCCACCTAAGGGGGTGCCTTAGGTCCATAAGGACTTACCCTAAGCCCGATGGGCATAGGTGCCACTCAAGGGGAGACCTTGAGTCCATAAGGACTTACCCTAGGCCCGATGGGCGTAGGTGCCACCTAAGGGGGTGCCTTAGGTCCATAAGGACTTACCCTAGGCCCGACGGGCGTAGGTGCCACTCAAGGGGAGACCTTGAGTCCATAAGGATTTACCAGCTGGATCAGGGCTGTACCGACAGAGACTTCATATCATAACCCAACAGTATACCCCAGACAGAAATTAGAGTTCAGATTCCAGACATGATTAACAGAACATATATGACAGATAAATGGGCATACTATTAAGCAGAGCAGACATTTCAGTATACATTATGCAAACAGATTGTTCCATCATATATCAAGCTAACATATCATACTATCAAGTAGGCAGAGAATGTCATGCAATTCATTCAACAGAATATAGTACAAACATGGAACACACTAGATGGAACAGATCATTTTTCAGAGATGTTTAGCATATACGGAATAAGACATATTGAACTTGTGACGATTTGAACGGATTTCTGAAACGTGGCCCCTATTAGAAGGGGTTCATACTAACTGCTTAACCCAGATATTCAGGAGATGATATATCAAGATCTTTCAGAGCTTTGGCATATCTTGAGTGATTCAGCCATTTAGGCTTACAAGGGTATTATGGTCATTTTATCATACCCGGACATTTTAGTAATTTATACCAACAAGGCATAAACAGTGGCTCGGGAATTTTGTTTGCTCATCAAATTTCCAACCAGGCATTCAGAGATTTCTATGTCAAGATTATTCACGGTATCAGATACACTGAAGGCTATTTTGATTACTTGGGCCAACGAGGGCATCTTGGTCATTTAACTATCAGGGATGATTTTCGTAATTTAGCCCATTAATGAGGATATGACGATTCACGATATTTAATGTTTCCAGAAGTTTATCGAGCCTCCAAAATCATTCGAACTATCATACCTTAACCTTGCATTTCTAACCAACCCTTCTAATGTATCTGGCTGTAAAGTATATCTGAACGGTTGCTTTCGTATTTCACCACCAGACTTGCCGCAGTGTAGTCGAACTCATATTCTGTGCAGAAAACTTCCAACCTTATTTTAATATCAGGAGTGATTATCGTACATGAGTGTGATTCCTAACACTTAGGGGCGCTTTAGCCCTTAAAGTCTTATTAAAATTTCAGAATTTCATCAAATGCATATCTGCATATTTAGCTCAAGAGGGCCTTTCAGCCATTTTGGAAATTGGAATAAATCCACCATTTCTTTCTGAATTACCATTCAGTACCTTCATCATTCACATATTCAAACGAGACTAAGTCGTCATAACTCTCCGCCCCTTTACAGACGATTCATTCAATACAGAACTTGAGGGTATAACGTCATTCAAATTAATCAGACATTACGGTGCTCGAGGGCATTACCGTCTTTTTGGTCATTACGATCATTCTCATTTAATTCACGCATCACTGTCATAAGGATCGACTTATAATTTCAACAATATTTCCAGAGAATTCTCATTCAAGTGTTATACAGAGTTTGAGGGATTATCCGAGTTTGTATCACATGTATTGCATAATGATACTGAAGTCTTACCATTAAAACATACATCTGGGGTAGTGTAAATTGCATAATCAGGTCGAATGCAGATTTTAGGTCATTCCCTTTATCAGATGGGTAGTTTAGTCATACTTATGCTCCAAGGGCATTTTCGTAATTTCATATCCAACATCTCATACTTATTTTTCGTATCGAATTCAGCTTAAGCAGATTTCACAAAACACTTATCATAAGCATGCATGCTTTAACCAGGTATCAACATGTACATAAAGAATACAAGGGGTAGTAATGTATTACCTTAATTCCGAGTTATACCGGTTGACTCCCGATACTACATTCGATCGCATTCGAATCCGGACTGAATGTCCCATGACATTTCAAATACCGAGATATTAGCATACCTTCAAATACACAAATTAACAATTCAGTTCTTATCCATAGAGCTCTTAACAGAATTAAACACTTTCGGGTTCAAGGTCGGATTCGGAGGTCTTCGGGTCAGAATTTCACAAAACGGGCTTCAAAATCGGACTCAGGACGTCGAAAAACATAAAATAGGGCTTTTCGGAAAAAGTTGACTTTTTGGTCAAAGTCAACGGTCAACGGTCAACAGTCAACAGTCAACGCTGACGTCAGCAGACAAAGTCAACGCTGACGTCATGCTGATGTCACTGGTTGACCGAGTTGACTCAACGGGTCGGGTCAACGGCTCGGTCAAACGGCTCGACGGCTCGGTCAACCGGCTCGGTCAACCGGCTCGACGGCTCGGTCAACCGGCTCGGTCAAACGGCTCGGCGGCTCGGTCAGCCGGCTCGGTCAAACGGCTTGGCGGCTTGGTCAACCGGCTCGGTCAACCGGCTTGGTGGCTCGGTCAACCAGCTCGGTCAACCCAAACGAAGCCCACTCGCGACCGACGGCGCGTGGGGCGCGTGCGGCGGCTGTGGGCGGCCGTTGGCCACCAAATTTTACAGGCCGATAGTTTTCGACCTTCTGAACACGGTAGTGGCCTCGGATTTTCAAAATTCAAACTCAAAGTTCGAATACTAACCTTTTAAGTTTTCCGACGATAAACAAACACCCCCTCTAACGGTGACTCCGATGATGATGTCGTTGGTACCGGTGAACTCGACTCGACATGATGAACGAAATGGTGGTGGAGGTGTCGAAAATGAACGGTCGAATCTCGGTAGATCTGAGATTGAATCTCTACCTATTTCTTTCTTTCTCACTTTCATTTTTCTTTCCTTTTTCCCTCTGCCAACGCTTAAACTTGGCAGATATATTATCCTTCAAAGAAAAAAGGTCAAATTACACTCTTAGCCATTTAATTTTTAGGGAGTTCACACTTTTGTCTCCAAACTTTATTCCATTTTCAAATTGGTCATCAATCCTTATAAATCAAGCTTCCCAAACCTGAATTCATTCAATTAAGTCCCAAAACCTATTATTCTTTTTAGGGAAAAAGAATATTAAATCTCCCAAAAATTCTTAAAATTTTACTAGCCCCATTTGAGATTGTTACAGTTCAAATTTGGATGGATGGTGGGAAAGCCATGGAGTGTTTTGGAGAAAGATGCGACCATTGAATATAAATGATGTTAATTGGTTCCCACCGAATCCTGGTTGTGTCAAGTTTCATTGTCGATGTAACATACAAGGATGAACCTGTCGGGTGCGGTGGTGCCTTGAGAACTGATTTATGTTTTCCAGTCCTATGGATAGTTTTGAGGTAGTTTATGCAGAACTAGTTGTAGTTAAGAATGTGCTGGAAGTTTTTGTGGAAGTTATATGGCCTGGGAAAGCAATGTTGGTTGTTGAAATAGACCCTAAACTTTAACCTTAATTTCATAAATATTAACTTGAACCTTAATTTCGTAAATATTAACTTTAACCTTAATTTTAAACCCTAAACTTATTTTATATTGTGGGACCCAAGCTAAATTACAACTTGGCCATGGTGATCTCGAAGCTAAATTACAACTTGGCCATGGTGATCTCGAATATCAACTAATCATACAAGTTTCTGAAATCTTGGGATGACAGCAATTGAAGCGATCCATTAAATTAGTTGAGTATCCAAATCCGAACAAGCGGAAGTAGGAAAAAAAGTACCCAATTTATTTTATTAATAACTTAGCAATGTATTCAAAAAGTGTGCGAGTACCTAACATCTAAATCATCAAATAATCGTGAACTAAAAAAAATCACAAAATATATCTATTCGAAAATAAAAACCCTAATGTTTTTCGGCATCAGTCGGCATCGGAAAGCGGCACAATGGGTAGAGATGACCGGTACTCAGCCACCTCTCGATACATTCTCCATGGAAGAGATGAGAACATGGCATGCTAGTGACAACCTCCGTTTCAGGCTGTACTAACTTCTCTATGCAAATCATGCACTCAACATTGTCGCTCTCGCCGTCGCCATAACCTTGAACAAGCTTCACTTTCTTCAAAGCTTGGATCAATTCTTTCGAGCTTCACTTTCTTCAAAGCTTGGATCAATTCTTTCGTTGCAGGAGCTAGCTTCGGATCTTCTCGTATCGAGAACTCCATCACCATTGCCGCTAACTCATCATCATAGTATTCCCACCTCACAATCTTTTTAACTTGAAATATTATTTTTATCACCCCGTCAAATCTCTTATTATTGCCATAGTTCTTCTTCTTCTTCTTCTTTTACTCCTTCTCTATTTTTATAATCGAGTTCCAATCGGAGAAAGCTTGATCCAATATCCTTTCAAGGTCAAGTTGGTCGAGCCATCCAGCTTCATGTAAAGGGCGAGCTACATTGTTTCGGTGCCGGCGAGAGCCGAATACAATTTCTGGATGAACGGAGAATTCCTGGATACCATTCTGCCAAAAATCCTCTCGGAAACGACCGTCATCATCCTCAAGAAACGTACGAATATGAAGCAGGAACCCAATTTGAGAATAGTAAGGAGCCTGAATTGAAGTCAGAGCGTAATCTACCGTCACTTCAAATCGAGGTTCGCTGCTTGCCATTATCAACGTTGGTTACTCTCTTCAAAAAGAAAATATCGGGAAGAAAAAGCTTTCAAATCCCTAAGTTTGCTTGATTGAAAAGAAAACCAGTAAACTGAACCACATGTATGTATGTGTGTATATTTAGGTAAGAAAAAGCTATCGAAACCCTAAGTTTGCTTGATTGAAAAGTAAACAAAAAGCTTCCAAAACCCTAATTTTGCTTGGTTGAGAAGTAAACTAGTATACTGATTACTGAACTAGGTGTGTGTATGTATATATATAGGATTAGACGTGTAGGCCAGTAGTTTGAATTTGAGTAGAGTCAGATTATTATGCCGGTTAATCGGTATTAAAGTTTTAATAATAAAATTAAATATTTTTATATAAATTAAATTTTAAAAATATTTTAATATTTAAAATAGTAAAATTCATGTTTTTCAAAATCGGATTGAATCGAGAACATGCGGAGTGAAATTAAAAATATCAGATATAAAAGTAAAAGAATGGTGATTCAACAAGTTGAACCAGATTTTGACATTATAAACATTATTTTTAGTAAATTTGTTAATTTTTTAGTTTAATTATTTTTGAGTTAATATATATTTTGTTACATGAATTTAATTTTAAGGTGCAATTTGGTACTTGAACTTGGTTCTTTTGTCTAAATTAGTTAAAAATTGTACGTTTCAATTTTAACCATAATGTCAAGTTTAAGTTCTAATTTAAACAAAATATTAGATTCAAATATTTATTTGACAATAAAACATTATCAAATTAAACACTAAAAGATAATGAAATTTATTTACCCTTATTTTTTAACAAGAAAAATAAAAATCCATTGATGCAACTAATTCGATCCTCGATATGATTTGTACCAAACTAGTTAAATGTGCAACTCAAACAAGCCTGATAAGCATGAGCTTGGATAAAAAATTTAAAGGCAATCAAGAGTGTAAAAAAATCTTTGAACTTTTAAAATAAAATTAATTAAAATTTTAATTTTTTTCACTCAATTAAACATTTGAACCAAGAAATTGAATCAATTAAGTTTTTGAATCAATTAAACTCGTTGACCAATTTTGATTATTAAATCTTCACAGTTTTTTAGGCATGTTAGTGCAATGCATCGTGACACAGTATTTCCACTTGACATATTCAATTTTTTATTTTATTTTAAAAATTCTTTAAAAGTTCTAATGATCCTAAGAAACTTATACTATTTTTTTTTAAAATATGTAAATGCAACATGATAGAACTGTAGTGTATCACGTGTCAGTAATATCTAAAGAAAAAATTATCAAGATTTAATGGTCTAAATTGGTCAAAGAGCTTAATTGATTGAATTCTTGGTTCAAGGTATTAATTGGGTGAATTTTTTTAAAGACTTAATAATTTTTTTTAAAGTTCAAGAGCTTCTTACACCCTAAAGCTAAATTTAAAATATATTTTAGGCTTGGCCCGACCCATAAACAACTTAATCCAATTGATTTATAACAAATAAAACTATTGAAATCAAATTTCAATGTTTATAACATGTTTTTCTATTCTAGCCTAGATTAAGACTTTCTTTTAAAAATAGCTTAATTTTGAGCCTATAAACGGTCTCAGTGGAAAAACGGATAATATTTATCTTAAGAGACCTGGGTTCAAAATGTTTTGTGATCTCCAAAATTTGTACATTGTCAAAAAATTAAAAATATCTATGAGCAGATACTATTTTATAATCACCTCAAAATTATTAAAAAAACTCAATTTTAGCATTGCACTTAAGTTTCTTGGTAGTATATGGTTTCCCGGTTAATAAGTGTAACATCATGTTATTAGACATGTTTTTTTCCTCAATAAAACAATTAATTATTAAAAACAGCCAGAAAGACTAAATCCAAGCTACAATTTTTTTGCTAAGCAATGTATTTTATTTAATTAAATTTTGTGCCAAAATTAGGTGCCTCATTAAAAATCTCTCTAATCCTACCGGAAGAAAAGAGTACAATCCAACATGACTTACATGTCTCCATCTTACAAACTGAATTACAACATAAGTCCTTCCAATCAAGTTCATTTTACCATTAATCCGTTCCTTGCTCGTGGGACAAACTCGAACGACACACATGATATTTTCTTTGCTAAGCTGTCAATGTCTTCAAAATAGTTCCACCAACGCCATGGTCTAAGGAGAGAGTTCGCAATCCAATTCAAAACCACTTGTGAATCTGATTCCACAATCAAGCTTTCCTTACCTATCCATCCCGCTCGTGAAAACACGAAGAGAGCATTCGGAATCGCCATTAGTTCTGAAAAATCAGGTCTAAGGTTTTCGATAGGACCAGAGAACAAGGCTCTCATATCGCCTGCATAAGATCTCAACACGCCTCCACATCCTGATGTGTTCGTGTAAAATGATCCATCCACGTTGAATTTAACCGACCCAAAATTGGAGGAATCCATTCAGTATTAGCTTCTTTTGATTTTAATTCAAGGCAGAAAACTGGATTTTTCCATAAATTCGCATCTTCTAGAATTTGGAGGAACTTTCATCTTCCAAATCAAGTCAAAATTGAAATCTGGCTCTTCTATATCTGCATTCACCAATAGTTTAGTAAGCTTTCAGACCGAGAAATCTCCTTCATTGACATGAACCCAAATAATTTTGTCCAGGACCTCTCTATTAGCCCTTTGGCCCATCAATCTTTCTCTAAACTGTGACAAGACTTCTATTTCTCTATTAAGAAGAGGTTTAGAGAACAAATACATGAGCTCCAGGTCATGGAAATCTCTATATTTCAGTAGTGTAGCTACAGTGACTCCCTTATCCAAAGCTAATCTGTATAGCCTTGGAAAAGAAACAGGTAATGAGGTCTCTCCACACCAGCAATCTTCCTAGAATAAGATTGTTTCTCCATTCCCTAGCCTCCATCGAATCTCTTTAGGTGAAATCCATCTGCTCACCTTTTCATCAGACAAATTGTTCACAATTCCTTTCCATGCAATAGAGGCTTTGCTTGAGCTTCTGCATTTGAAATCCACCAGTCTTATATTCTCCATATTTAGAATTAATGATCTTTCTCCATAATCCAAGCTACGATTTTTCTTTACAATGTGTATGTTTGTTTTACGGACCATGATCGAAGTGTGAGATCATATTCAGTGACGGAGCTACATGTATGATTAGATAAGCCCAGACCCACCTTGAATTTTTTAGGGTTTTTACATTCGACTTTAGTTTTCTTTTTATGAATTAATATTTTAATTTTTTTTATTTATGTCCACCCTGAAATTTTGAGATTTTTATGACTTGTATCCACCTTAAAATATATTTTGACTTGTGTTTACCTTCAAAAAGATTTATGAATACGCCATTGGTTGTCCCTCCCAACAATGTCGGCTCTAATGTTTGAACTCGCATTGTCTTATTGGGAGTGTAATATACCTTTGTCAAGCTATGTATAAATTTAGTTTTGTATTAACATTATAAATTAATAACGTAAATAACCGATAAAAAAAGATAAAAAAATTAATTTACCAAAAACTTTTATCCAATGTTCTTATAGGAATAACGTACATATTTGAAGGGGAAAAAACACTATTAAGAACTTTAAAGGGGTGAGCTAGTGGCAAGTTAAGATTAAGCCCTGTTTTAGTTGGATTGTAAAAAAAATACTGAAGTTTTGAGATGATACATTGTGCATCTATTCTAGAGTCGTGAACTTTACAGTAACTATGTAACCCCTAAATCCGACCCATAAGAAATGGGTTGTAACCCCCTCGTCCCGGCCTGGCCGGATGACCGGTCCGAGTGAGCCACACGGGGAAAACCGAGTGAAACCCGTTAAGGTTCCCTTCGGTTAGCAACCCTATATTTCTTTTTCTTTTTTTAATCTTGCCTAGATGAACATTAAGTCCTATGTGATTCACAACAGCGGAAAACATTCAAGGGAAAAACACATTCGAACCACGGCCATACTTAACAGTCTATTTTTAAGCTTATAGGATAGCCAGTATCGATACCCTAACCAGGGGTATCAATACCCGGGTATCAATACCCTAACCAGGGGTAGCGATACGCTCAACTCTCATCCACAACACCCGATTCCAGTAACTTTGGAGGGTATCGATACCCTAGGCAAAATCTGAGGGCTTTTGGGCAAGAGAGTATCGATACCCTAGCTAGGGGTATCGATACCCCCTGCACTGCAACTCCTCAATCTCAACTAAAACGACCCCAACACGACTCTAAATGCATTTCTCGACTCACCTAAGCGTATACCAACATGCAAGCACACATATTTAAGCCAAGGGTGTCATTCAAACATGGATTAAAGCATTCATACATAACATTCAAATCAAAAAGCAATATAGGCAATATTAAGCATACATAAAGGCTCAAATGGTCATAAAGCCACAAGTCAATCAAAAGAGGTTTGCACTCAGCATAAGGCAACCTAAAGCCTCCTAAAGCATACCATCATACACACCAACATTCATCAAAGTATAACATGCTTACAATCTATAATCAAACTCAACAACATCATCGTTCAAATGAGTCATACAAGCTCATATAAAGACACCCTATTGCCACATTGCTTAACTACTACAAAATCAACCATACTTGAGCAACAACTTGGAAAGCCCTTCTTGCCTTGCCTCGAGCTAACACCACGCTAATGATCTGCATTGTTGAACATAGGGAGCGTAAGCTATAAGCTTAGTGAGGGTGCTCTAACACGAAAAACATCAACAATGCAGGGTTCAAGCACGTTAATCCTAGTCTTACATACATCAAGCATAGGCATTAAAATCAAGTAGACCTAGCTAGTCTTTCAAGTGGCATATATGGTCTCTCAATCCTAACAAGTTTAAACATCAACATCCACATTATGCAACAAAACCATATACCAAAATCACATATCACCATCATATATCACAATACATGAACAAGTTTAATTGGCCACTTTAATTACCCCGATTGTGCGGATATAGACCTTAACAACACTTTACCTCGGTGGATTCCACTCATCACCGGACCTTGCATGTGCGGGATTCCACTCATCGCCACATGCCCTACGGATGGGATTCCACTCATCATCACGTAGAAATAAATAAAAGCTTCCGGTGGAATGTTACATCACCGTACTCATCCTTGATGACTTAACGCCATCAAGGCCACGTACGTTTTGACTCAATTTGTGTGCACACTATCCTAATGATCGATCATTTACAACCGGTAATTATTTAGTGCCAATTATCATCTTCAATCACATATCACCAATCACACTCATGCTCATCACATATATCCACATCATAATATATGTACATGTACCAAATAATCACAAGCACAAGAGCATAGTCATTAAGCACATTGGCATTTAAGGAAAACAAGACTAAATTAACTACTTGGATTATAAGGAAGTGGCCTACCAAGCACACTTTACACACACACACTACTCATGCTCGAACCAAACTTTAAAACAAGTTAAGACCACTCACCGCCCTTCCTTAGCAATTCGAACCAATCCTCCTACGAACCCGGATTCGGTCCCAAAGCCTCCTCAACGTTTCCTCTTGCTTCTAGTCAAACAAAACGCATACATTACTTCCCAATTCAATGCTAAACTCAACCATCAACTTACTTTGCAAACACAACCCAATTTCCACAATTTGCCAAACCACATAATATCTCAAAAACCCAATTTTCGTACTCCAACAACCATTGGCTGAAATACCCATTTCCAAACACCCAAATGACTTCCAAAACATCCCAAATCACCCTCCTAACATAGGTAAACCATCAGCCCTTCAATTTCAACATTAAACCCACCAAAAACCCAAGTTTTCATACTCTAAAATTTGCCCTAAGGACCCACTACGAATTTTCATCCAAAATCAACCAAATTAATATATATTGTGTATTTCATTATGCTTAAACAAAACCCCAACACAATTTATCAAAACACATTGAAAAACCCCCTTAAAAATCCAAACTTTAATATAAACCCTAATTTTCAAAACTCCATATTTTTTAAATCCAAGACCATAGATAAGTAGAGAATAGAGAGGAGGTTAAGAAAACATATTTACCTTTTAATTCGGTGTTGAAATCGAGTGGCAAAATCAATGGAATAGTAGCTAGGGTTTTGGGAGAGTTTGAAAATGGGGGAGAGGGGTTTGAAGTTGGGAAAGGGAGGATGAGAAAGAAGATGACAACTTTTTCCTTAAAGTTGTCTTGCTTTATTTAAAATTTGGGTAAATAACAACATAGGTCCCTCCCTTCATTTTAAAGCTCAATTTGGTCATTATTTGTAGTTGAATTGTTTTAATTAAATTTTTATTTGACTCGAACTAAAACCCGGTTAACTCCTAGGCCCAAAACACGGGTGTTACAACTCTCTCCCACTTAAGGAATTTCGTCCCAGAAATTACCTGACTGAAAGAGATACGAAAACTGCTTTTCCATATCCTCCTTCCTCTCCCAAGTGGCCTCGTCCACACCTCTACGTTGCCACCGCACCTTCACTAACTCAATCGATCTACCCCTCAACACTTTACTGTCCGAAGCTAAGATCTCCACTGGTTCTTCCTCGTAAGTCAAATCCGGATTCGATTCAATTTCTTCTACGGGCATAACATGTGATGGATCAGACCTATACTTGCGAAGCATCGAAACATGGAACACATCATGTATCTTCTCAAGCTCGGATGGCAAACGCAACTGATAAGCAACAGGACCAACCCTCTTCACAATCTCATACGGTCATATGTACCTCGGACTCAACTTCCCTTTTCGGCCAAATCTCATCACTTTCTTCCATGGAGACACCTTCAAGAATACCTCCTCACCCACTGAGAACTCAACTTCCTTCCTCTTCAAATCGGCATAGGACTCCTGCCTATCCGAAGCAGCCTTCAAACGATCACAAATCAATTTTACCTTGTCTGTTGTCCCTTTTAGCAAATCTGGCATAGGTAACAATTTCTGCCCTACTTCGGCCCAACATACTGGAGTCCTACACTTCCGGCCATACAAGGCCTCATACGGAGCCATCTGAATGCTCGACTGAAAACTGTTATTGTACGCAAACTCTACTAGAGGCAAATGCTTCTCCCAAGTACCCTGAAAGTCTATGATACAACAACGCAGCATATCCTCTAAGATCTGAATAACCCTCTCTGACTGACCACCTGACTTCATCAATTAACCAAACACTATGCAGACGTCTCCAAAAACAATTTAATTGAAGTCTCGGATCTCTATTACCCACTTCCATTAAGAACCTTCCACGGATGTAACAAACTAGAAGAAATTGAAGCTCGGTCTTGACACGCTGGCAATTTACATACTTACTCTCATACTGAACCACATTATTCACCCACTCATTCTGGAAGTACTCATCTTCAACCCACACTACGTCTTCATACCACTCAGATGCTATACAAATGAACTACCGTGTGCTTCGACCAAAACAATACGTCTCAAAATACTATGCCAATCAGTACAACAATTCTATCTCTAACAATACAAACTCTATCATCTCTGAACTGTATTCTGAAGGTCTTCTTTCCGCTACGTCTTGCACGTGAGGTGCCAAGAATCTGTCTTGCAACTGTTTCTCTTCAAACATTCTGACTCAATGTAGGTTCAACATGAAACGCGGCCACAAGAATACTGTCATTCGGCAATTGAATTCGGAAAATACAACTCGCAACTCAACTACTAATCTAACAACAATTACAACTCGGAACATCGGTTACTACGTTGACTATCTTCGGATGGCACTCAATCTTGATATTACAGTCTTCAAGCAGTTCTAACACTTATGTTGTTCAAGTTTCAACCCTTCCTAAGTTGTCTAACAATTCAGGTTCTGATAATATGTACGTACACCTTGTGCATTTCTTACTATACAAGCTTTGTCTCTAAGTCTTCGAAGTGAACACAACTGTAATTAACTCTATGTCTCATATCGGATAACTCTTCTCACGGTCTTTCAACTATCTCGATGAACAAGCCAAAATCTTCTGTCTTGCATAAGCACACAACCTAACCCTACATGTAATGCATCACTATGGTTCACAAACTCCTTCTCTGATTTAAGCTGATTCAAGGTCGAAACTTTCATCGAGGTTTCTTTCGGTTTCTCAAGTGCTCATTGTCTCGCATCTAACCACACAACTGAACATTCTTCTGTAGCAATCTATCAATGGAGCAACTATCTTTAAAGGACTATTTACAATTCTCTGAAAGTAATAATGCTAGACCTAGGAACTATAGATATTTGTCGCAGTCTTCAATTTCTTCCAACTCATATCTCCTTTTGCCTACTTGGGATTTACTCTAATACACTCGGATGATCTGCATGTCCTAGGAGAACATCTTCATTAACTCGAAGTTCACGTTGCACAACTCGGTATACAATTAATTCTCTAATAGAATCTACCATACTAACTTCAAAACTTGTCATGATCTTCCTCGATACTTGAATATACTCACGTGACACCTAGAAGATCTACTATAACTGATCAAGAAACTCAGGAAAATATTCTGCTCAACATATCTATGAAGGTAACTAATACACTAGTCAAACAAAACGATATAACTCAGAGCTCAAGGCGATTACATCTTGCCCTTAAAGCTGTCTTCGGTACTTCAACTTTTCTCACTTTCAACTAGCAGTAAACGGATCTCAAATTAATCTTCAAATAGACTGAAGCACACACTAACTGACCAACAAATCACTGATACTCGAAAATGGATACTAATCATTCACTGTCACTTGTTTCGACTGTATGTAATCTGAACACACTCTCGTACTATCACTCTTTCTTCTTCACAAATTACACTGTAGAACTTTGAGATGATGCACTAGGCCGAATGAATCTAAGGTCTAACAAGTCTCGAAGTTAATTCTTCAACATTCTCAATTCTTCTGGAATTCATAAGTTACAAAGCAACAAAACTAAAGCAACCTCGGAGACGGTCCCAATAACGAACTCTTCTTCTCTATCAAGAGACAAACCGGGTAATTCTCCCAAACACTTCTAGGTAACCGCAAACTAATTTAGCATTCTGTGGTCTAATCTTCATTCAAAATCAAATTCATCACACTTGCTAAGCAAGCCTGCCAACTAAACTCAATCAACTTTTGATCTCTAAAACTAGATCAACATTCAATAAGAAGCTCACATCCTCACCTACCACTACAGTCACACAGAAATCTGCAACTTCAAGGAAACTCTCTCTTTGTCTCAACGTATACACTAACTCTGTGCTCTTCAAGCCAAACCTTGTCAAAAGGTGCATCAAAGCCGTTGAAAGACAATCACTTCACATCTACTAGAAATTAGTAACTCTGAACCACCAACAAACATCTTCTGTACGTCTTTCTGATCACTACCATCCTCCAAAGGCTAGTCATACGTGTCCCTACATCTAAGGTCCCAACAAAGATATCTAATTTCTTACATACTCACACAAAAGGAGGTATCCGTGGAAATTGCAACTTCACATGCACACAACTGATAGTCTTCAATCCTCTTGTTTTCAGACTGGTTCTTCAACAAAATCTAACTCTTCTAAACTGTTCTTAGAGCATCTCGTAACTTCAAGACTCAGTTCTGATCACACACAAACAGTCATGCTTGATTTGTTCTACCCCTACCAAACAACCTGGAGTCAAAGCTCAAGACTCCCTTCTCGGCTCAACTGTATCGGAAGTGACTTCATCACCTCCGCTTGCTGAAAGACAACTCAACGTACTCTGACCCAATCACACAAACTAGCTCCCACTCTCGGACACTGATCGGTTGTCTTGCATTAAAATCATAGGCCGAACCCTAACGATCACCAACTAACACTTCACCAGGCATGTTCAAACTTGCATACTTGCTAACGATATACAAAAGCACGGATTTAGAATCAAATGGAGGAAACTAACTTAATACTATTCCAAGGGCTCATCTGGTAAAACACCGACACCATTCTAACTCCCCCTCATAGGCCTTCACTTATTCTTACCAACTAATGCCAGAGTTGATCACATCGTCCCTCATCCACAGGAATCACCCACATACACACCGTCTCAAACGGACAAATTGTACCTCAATTCCGATACAACCATACCTCCCTAACTAAGGTGATGGACTCCCTCAACACCGTCCACCTTTTTAGAAACTACGACTTCTATTTACCGAAAAGCAATTAAATCAAAAACAACACCAGCAGTAAAACATACAAGGTTGGGTTAGCAAGGCAAGGCTTCCAAGTGGCTCAAGTATTCATCTTTCCAAAAATCTTTTTAAATTAAGTAATAGTAGCAATGGGCACTCACTCTATACCAGACACAACAGTTCATGCATTCAAAACATCATACGATCAATCAAGCATCAAGGATTCATGGCAAATCATGCATCGAACAACACAAGCATTTAACATATTAACCTTACCTCACTTACCTTCCCGAGGTCTCGGTAACCTCAGGCTCTGATACCAACAAATGTAACCCCCTCGTCCCGGCCTGGCCGGATGACCGGTCCGAGTGAGCCACACGGGGAAAACCGAGTGAAACCCGTTAAGGTTCCCTTCGGTTAGCAACCCTATATTTCTTTTTCTTTTTTTTAATCTTGCCTAGATGAACATTAAGTCCTATGTGATTCACAACAACAGAAAACATTCAAGGGAAAAACACATTCGAACCACGACCATACTTAACAGTCTATTTTTAAGCTTATAGGACAGCCAGTATTGATACCCTAACCAGGGGTATCAATACCCGGGTATCAATACCCTAACCAGGGGTATCAATACCCTAACCAGGGGTATCGATACGCTCAACTCTCATCCATAATACCCGATTCCAGTAACTTTGGAGGGTATCGATACCCTTAGGGTATCGATACCCCAGGCAAAATCTGAGGGCTTTTGGGCAAGAGAGTATCGATACCCTAGCTAGGGGTATCGATACCCCCTGCACTGCAACTCCTCAATCTCAACTAAAACGACCCCAACACGACTCTAAATGCATTTCTCGACTCACCTAAGCGTATACCAACATGCAAGCACACATATTTAAGCCAAGGGTGTCATTCAAACATTGATTAAAGCATTCATACATAACATTCAAATCAAAAAGCAATATAGGCAATATTAAGCATACATAAAGGCTCAAATGGTCATAAAGCCACAAGTCAATCAAAAGAGGTTTGCACTCAGCATAAGGCAACCTAAAGCCTCATAAAGCATACCATCATACACACCAACATTCATCAAAGTATAACATGCTTACAATCCATAATCAAACTCAACAACATCATCATTCAAATGAGTCATACAAGCTCATATAAAGACACCCTATTGCCACATTGCTTAACTACTACAAAATCAACCATACTTGAGCAACAACCTGGAAAGCCCTTCTTGCCTTGCCTCGAGCTAACACCACGCTAATGATCTGCATTGTTGAACATAGGGAGCATAATCTATAAGCTTAGTGAGGGTGCTCTAACACGAAAAACATCAACAATGCAGGGTTCAAGCACGTTAATCATAGTCTTACATACATCAAGCATATGCATTAAAATCAAATAGACCTAGCTAGTCTTTCAAGTGGCATATATGGTCTCTCAATCCTAACAAGTTTAAACATCAACATCCACATAATGCAACAGCACCATATACCAAAATCCCATATCACCATCATATATCACAATACATGAACAAGTTTAATTGGCCACTTTAATTACCCCGATTGTGCGGATATAGACCTCAACAACACTTTACCTCGGTGGGATTCCACTCATCACCGGACCTTGCATGTGCGGGATTCCACTCATCGCCACATGCCCTACGGATGGGATTCCACTCATCATCACGTAGAAATAAATAAAAGCTTCCGGTGGAATGTTACATCACCGTACTCCTCCTTGATGACTTAACGCCATCAAGGCCACGTACGTTTTGACTCAATTTGTGTGCACACTATCCTAATGATCGATCATTTACAACCGGTAATTATTTAGTGCCAATTATCATCTTCAATCACATATCATCAATCACACTCATGCTCATCACATATATCCACATCATAATATATGTACATGTACCAAATAATCACAAGCACAAGAGCATAGTCATTAAGCACATTGGCATTTAAGGAAAACAAGACTAAATTAACTACTTGGATTATAAGGAAGTGGCCTACCAAGCACACTTTACACACACACACTACTCATGCTCGAACCAAACTTTAAAACAAGTTAAGACCACTCACCGCCCTTCCTTAGCAATTCGAACCAATCCTCCTACGAACCCGGATTCGGTCCCAAAGCCTCCTCAACGTTTCCTCTTGCTTCTAGTCAAACAAAACACATACATTACTTCCCAATTCAATGCTAAACTCAACCATCAACTTACTTTGCAAACACAACCCAATTTCCACAATTTCCCAAACCACATAATATCTCAAAAACCCAATTTTCGTACTCCAACAACCATTGGCTGAAATACCCATTTCCAAACACCCAAATGACTTCCAAAACATCCCAAATCACCCTCCTAACATAGGTAATGTAACCCCCTAGACCCGCCTATGCGTTACGATAGATCCTAGGAAGCCACATTAGGGTCACAGAAGCGACCCGCGGTAAAAATACACATAAAACATTTTCTCTGAAAAAAAACACATTAAATCATGACGGTAACTTTTGTTGAAAATACTCATTCCTGAAATCATTTAAACATATAACAAGATTTCAAAAAAAACGTTTTACAGACACTATCATGAAACAATAATGATATGCATGCCCACTAACTATGTCGGTACCGTACTCCAAAAGCAACGCCGAGAGAACTCCGAACACTGATGTCAAACGTTATACCATGATATATTCCTTTAACCTGCGATGGTAAAAACAATGTGAGCTTGGAAAAGCTCAGTAATACAAAACTACCAAAAGATGTTATAAGCTCATGCAGATATAAGGTAGGCACAATATTTCCATGATGTTCCGCGCAATAACTGTCTTTCTTTCTTTTTTGATATTTCAAGGTAACATTATACTTGAGAATAACAGTACTTGTTCTTTATTCAATTATCGAGAATTAGACGAGAATTATAGGTTATTAATGTACGGAGGTGGAATTAGAGAGTTCGATTCCTAGTGTGTTCCAACAGTGTAAGTAAAACATGTACAACAACAGTATAATATACATTTCCAGTTCAAAAACATAAAGTTCAAGTAACAATACAATACGGTTTAATTTTTTATCTACCCTCCAACCACACTCCAAGAGGTAGTTACCCAAAACTGCGTCAAAGGCGTTAACCAGTGCCCATTGGGCATAGGTGCCATCCTAAGGGATTACCTTAGGAACGGTACGGTACGGTATGGTAGGTATTACCCTAGCCGAAGCATAGGAACCTGTAACGGTAAAGGAATTACCAGCTGGATCAGGGCTGAACCTACGGTCACTTCATATTCTATCCCAAGTACCCCAGTAACAAACTATGTAACGGTTCGGTTAATCAATAGCTGTCTTTTTAGTAATACATTATCTATAGCATGTTGGTCATATCAGGTACATATGCATATATCAAGAATACAGTACGGTCATGTTTAATTATAAAACATGTCATGTTCATGTGAGTTCAAGTATTCTATCATGTGCACATAATTGGTATTATAACATGTAAACCAGTATGCAAAAACAGTCATGTAGCACACATGGAACACACTAGGTGGAATAGTTTATTTCCTTGGAGATACTTGACATTTACAGAAGAGAACATATTAACTTTTGACAATTGAACGGATCTTTAAAACAGGCCTCTATTAAAAGAGGGGTTGTACTAACGATTCAAACCAGATAGTCAGGAGATGATACATCAAGATCTTGAGAGTTTAGGCATATCATGAGTGATTTAGCCATTTAAGCCTACCAGGGGCATTATGGTCATTTTATCATACACGACATTTTGGTAATTTATACAACCATGGCGTAAACTGTGGCTCAGAAATTCTATTTTCTCATCAAGTTTCCAACCAGGCGTTTAGGGATTTCTATGTCGAGATCTTTCATGATATCAGATACATTCGGGGCTATTTTGATTACTTGGGCCAACGAGTGCATTTTGGTCATTTAACTATCAAGGGTGATTTGTAATTTAGCCCAATAATGATGAAATGACGATTTGCAATATTTAAGATTCCCAGAAGTTTATCGAGCCTCCAAAACCATTCAAACTACATATTCCCACCTTGCAGTACAATCCAACGCTTCTGATGCACCAAACTGTATCGTATATCTGAACGGTTGCTTTCATATTTCACCGCAAGATTTTCCACGGAGTAGTCAAACTTATATTCTGTACGGAGAAACTTCCATCCTTACATTAATATCAGGAGTGATTGACATACGTAAGTCATGCTTCTACCCTTAAGGGCATTTCAGTCATTTCCAACTTTATTGGCATTTACAGAATTTATCAAGGGCAATTTACTTATTTCAGTCAAAGGGGGTATTTTGGTCATTCACGAATTTCGGTACTTCCAACCACTTCATTCATTTCAAAACTCAAGGTTTTATTCATCCTTCCAGTTAATTTGTAAACCTCGGTGTCCGAGGATACTTCAGCCCTTTTTAGTCAATACGATCATTCTGATTAATTTAACCATAACAGTATTTCCAATACTTTTAGTCATTACGATCAATTCAGTATATGAGTCGCTTGATCAATTTAGAGGTACGAATAGTTTCCCGTAAATATAAATATATTCAGGAATTCATTCTAAATTCAAGGAAGTCCAACACCATTACAATCTTGAATGTTTAAATCTTGTTACCATATCTTACCAGTAGATCGAGGTTTCCCGATGAATCGAGTTGATTTATCATATCCACTGTAGATTTCTAGACCTCTTCCAATTCAAAGGGTATTTTAGTCATTCTCATATCTCAAGGGCATTTTCGTAATTTCATGTCAATGTATCTTTCTCATTTAAACATTTCACACTAATGCTCGAAATTGGAGATTAGATGCCTCATTAATTATTTAATGAACTACAAATACTTCAAATTTATTAGGTTCCTCGTTCGAACATTTCGGTCTTATCTAAGTTATCATACTCAATTTCATATTTAGTTTGACTTAAGTAGGGCTAACAGCACTCCTTATCATATTCATGCATGCATTAACAAATACCAACATGTTCTCAAAGCATACAAGAGGTAGTAGTGTATTACCTTAACTTCGAGATGTAATAATCGATTTATGATGCCTCATTCGATTGCACTCGAACCCGAATTCGATGTCCCATAACAATTCGGATATGGAGATACGTGGGTACCTTCAATAGAACAATACCCTTAATCAGTCCTCATTTATATCGGTCTTATACTAGATATTTAACTTATGCACTTTTGGGTTCAAAGTCAAATTCAAAGGCTTTCAGGTTAGAATTTTGTGAAACGGGCTTCAAAATTGGACTCAGGACGTCGAAAAACATAAAATAGGAGTTTTCGGAAAATTTGACTTTTTGGTCAACGGTCAAAGTCAACGGTCAACGGACAGGTCAACGGTCAACGGGCAGGTCAACGCTGACGTCAGCAGTCAAAGTCAACAATGACGTCACTGGTTAATCGGTTTGACTCACTGAGTTGACTCGGTCAACGGGTCGGGTCGGGTCAGTTAACGGGTCAACGGGTCGGTCAACGGGTTGGGTTAACGGGTCGGGTTGGTTTACTGTTGGGCTAGGCCGGTTTAGGTTGGACCGATTCACGGCTAGATCGGGTTTTAGCCGGCCGATCAACGACCACCGTCCAGGGCGGCCGGAAATCGCCCCGGACGGCGCGTGAGGCCCACGCGCGGCCTAAAATGGCCGGAAAATACACCAAAATGTATATTTTTGCTTCGATTCATCCCACCAGCAAGTCTATTACCCAGAAATCAAATCGAAAACTTACAAAACTTACCCAAAATGAATCCGAGGTTGCCAGATTTGACGAAGCTCCGATGAAGGGCTTGCCGGCGTCGAACACACGATCGGTCGGTCGGGTTTTGCTCGCCTTGCTACGGGGAATCCAACGCCGGTGAGAACGCGGTGAACGGATGTCGATCTACCCCGGAAACGACGAACGGAGGTGACGCGAGTTTGGGGTTGCAGTTGAACCTTTCGGCTGCTCTCCACGGCGCACGACGGGGAACTGGGGCGAGTGACGGTCGAGGTTCTGATCGGGGAGGGCGGCGGTCACACTGACAGCGGCGGTGAGGTGAACGGAACAACAGTGAGTGGGGAAACAGCAGCGGTCGAAGTTTGGGGGTAGGGTAGACGATGGGTCGGTGTAGAAGGGTCTAGTCCCTTTCTTGGGGCTGATGGACTCAATTAAAGCCATTATGGTGGGTAGGTAAGATATTTTGGGTTTATTTTATTTTATTTAACTACCCGAAAAAGGGTTTAGTTCAAATAAATTTTCTTAGCCAACTTTAGCAAAGAAATGAATTAGTTCAACTGGTTAAGACACATTCCTATACAACTAAGGGTCACGAGTTCAATCCCCCTTAACTGCATTTCTTTTCATCATCATTTTTTTACCCATTTGCTTCCATATTTATAACTTTAATTATTTAATTAATTTGGGGTGTTACAGGTAAACCATCAGCCCTTCAATTTCAACATTAAACCCACCAAAAACCCATGTTTTCATACTCTAAAATTTGCCCTAAGGACTCACTACGAATTTTCATCCAAAATCAACCAAATTAATATATATTGTGTATTTCATTATGCTTAAACAAAACCCCAACACAATTTATCAAAACAAATTGAAAAACCCCCTTAAAAATCCAAACTTTAATATAAACCGTAATTTCCAAAACTCCATATTTTTGAAATCCAAGACCATAGATAAGTAGAGAATAGAGAGGAGGTTAAGAAAACATATTTACCTTTTAATTCGGTGTTGAAATCGAGTGGCAAAATCAATGGAATAGTAGCTAGGGTTTTGGGAGAGTTTGAAAAAGTGGGAGAGGGGTTTGAAGTTGGGAAAGGGAGGATGAGAAAGAAGATGACAACTTTTTCCTTAAAGTTCAATTTAAAATTTGGGTAAATTACAACATAGGTCCCTCCCTTCATTTTAAAGCTCAATTTGGTCATTATTTGTAGTTGAATTGTTTTAATTAAATTTTTATTTGACTCGAACTAAAACCCGGTTAACTCCTAGGCCCAAAACACGGGTGTTACATGGGTCGAGTCTAGAAAGTTACGTTTGAAAACTTGCCCCACAAGTTATAAATCTTAGGTTTAAAATTATTTTAAAGTATATAATTGAATTAATTAATAATAATTAACATAAAGTTTCTCAAATATTTATGAAACTAGATCATTAAAATATATACTGAATATTTCATAAAAAACATCTAAATTAAATTGAAAATGCATGCCGAAACATTATCCCAAATTAAATGTCTCAATGTCCGAAATTAAAAAATATCTCAAAGTGATATTAAAACAATAATCTAAAATAATTGGAAAGAGTTCATCCTCACTAATATAATATTCGAGTAAAAATACGAGAAGCTCCAAGTACCGAGTCGCCTAAAAGAGTGAGTATATATGAAAGAGAAACTATGAGTGTGTAAGCTAAAGAGTTTAGTGTGTCTCTAAAGTGCAAACAATCACAAGCAAAATATTATTTTTATTTTTCAAATAAATATTTTTGAAAACACATTAAATCTGAATCATAATGATATGTTCGATGCTCATGAAAACTCAATACCTAATCTCTGATACATTGCCCAAAGAGTAAGGTTCTTCTGAACCTACTCTCTCCATCGTCACCATCCGAAGTCGAACTCAGCCCGAAGGGTGGAACCACTAATCCAAAGCGGAATTCAACCCGAAGGATGAAACCATTGAACTTCCCCGAACAAATCCCAATCAATGTACACTCAATAATATTAGGTGGATTTTAAAATCCGAATTTCATCTAAAACATGAATTGTTAAAAATTCAAGTTGCATAAATCTGAAAATCCAAAGTTTTATATTTTGAAAACCTGATATCTCATAATTGATAAATCCGATTTTTAGTTAAAATCCAATCGATATGCTATGCATGATGTCTGAAACCTTTCATCAATCACAATATAATAATGCACACAAAGTGTATAAAGACATTTATTTAAAGCACCAAAGAAAAGTATAAATTTATAGTACAAGAAGAGACACACCTTTAAGCAACATAAGCTCTAATGTCGAGAAGGGTGACCTCACACTCAGATCTAGCCAATATAGAACCTACGATGATAACTCTACATTAATAAATATTTCTATCACTAAGCCACAGATTATAAAACATAAGACTAATCCGAAGGTATACTCATGGAAAGATCTCGAAGAATGTGTACGGTCGGTTTGAACAGGATGAGGTAACTCGTCAGCCTCAATGTCGATACGTGCACACGAGAATATTCCAAATCAGATTCTAAAATCCACAACTTACCAAATTCTATGCAATAATTAATTGAAATTTGCAAAATGGAGCTTTCGGAATCTAATTTGACAAAACGGGCAACAGATTCAAACTCAGGACGTTGAAAAAGTTTAAGAGGAAAGATGTCTTAAAAAGTTAACTCTTGGTCAACAGTCAAAGTCAAACTGGTCCAAGGTCAACGATCAAACTCAGTCAAAAGTCCAAGGTCAAACCCAGTCAACTTCCCGTCAAACTGTTCAAGTCAACGATCCTAGTAGGTCAAAGGGTCAAACCGATTCGGTTCAAGACAACTCCAATAGTCCGAATTGCACAGGTTTGGGCTCAATCTGAATTGGAACTCGAGTTGGATCTCTCTTCAAGCTCACTAGACGGGCTCTACGCCATCTTACACACATATGGCCCTGTCGAATTGGGCTCAATCCAGCCATGATTCTCACACAACACAACCCATCACCCTAACATAATCCTGCAAACTGAAGCTAAGGTTTACAGACCCTTGATTGACGGTGGGAGAGATGACAAAGCAGGAGCAACGACGGAGAAAGACGATCGGCGGTGGCTCACCGGCAACCTACACAACAAACAGAGAACGTCGATGGCAAAAATGGTAACGGCAGAGGCGTCAACGACAGGGGCGACAGCGAGAACGGTCCTAAAGGCGGCGAAACTCCGGCAAATAAAAACAACAACCCCAAGGGTTAATTTCCGGCCAGAACTAACAAATTTGAAATCTAAACAACCATTTACAAGAAACTGAATACCCAAACTAAAAAGCTTACCCAAACAGGTCGGAAGGGAAACGTGGCAGGCGGGAGAGAAAAGACGGCGACACAAAGGTAACCGAAAGGTCTCGTAATGTTTCCAGGCGAATGGTCGGCGACGAGGGAAAACCGAGGCCTGGGTTTTGATCGGACGAAAAAGGGAAACACGGGGGTGGTCTCGGTTTGACGAACAGTGGCCGATGAGCCCTTGATCGGAGCTTGGCCGAAACTCGAGGAAGGTGGGGTGATATCAAGAGAGAGAGATAAGGGGAAGGCGTGGCTGCATAACACGTTTTGAAACTCCCACCATGCTAGGGTTGATAAAACATGGTTAAATACCACACACAAATGGGTAAATTGCAAAAATAAACCATCCAAATTATACCAGTATTGCGAGAAGGGCACTGAAGTTCCAATTTCTATCACTTTAATCACTCAAATCCGATTTATTTCCAATTAAGTCCACAAATTCAAATTGGGGTTTTTGAAACAAAATTCCCAAATTATAGGGTTCCAAATTAGGGATTTCAAAATTGGAATTTTCCAAGTTGGGGAAAAAATTGGGGTGTTACAATTCTCATTGCCTTAAAGAAATTTCGTCCTCGAAATTTTCAAACTTAGCAACAAATCTCAAAACTATCAACATATACTTATACTTTCTTATTCTGAATTCATAATCCAACATAACCAAAATAGAACTGAAAAAATCATAAATGTATTTGCTAGGTCATTATGTATATCATCACATCCAACGCGAACTCCGATCGAATATATTGAACCTGGTCGTCTAATCTCATATCCAGCTGACCTATCACTCTGAGCAGGTCTACCTCTACTAGTTGTACCAGAAGCAGCTGATCTAAACTGCCCTCTACCTCGATGAGGTGCCTGAACTGAAACATGTGTCTGACTCTGAACGGATGAATCGATAGGTGGTCGAGGATAATTCTTCAAATAATGATCATGAGATCCACATCTAAAACACGCCCTGTTCATCAATCTGTACTCTTCGTTATGCTTCTTATTGCAATAACCACATAGAGAAATAGGTCGATGAACTTTTGAACTACCTACGTTGCCAGACGGAGTTGTCGATGCTGTAGGTCTAACATTCCAATAACTATGAGGAACATAATCATTTATAGGCCTCTTTCCAGACGAGTTGACAAAACTGGGCTCAACATATATGTCTGGTTGCTTCACGACTTGATCAAAATTCTGAAGTTCCTCCTTTTCCATTAGTGCAAGAATTCTCTTAGCAGTTTTAGCTCGATCAACCATGTCGCTGAATACTTACCATGATGCATACCAACATCTCTCTGAATAGGTAAACGAAGTCCTTTCAAAAACCAGTCACACTTATCTTTCTCAGTCGCAACTAACCTAGGAGCATGCTTGGCCAACCTCCGAAATTTTATCTCATAATCATTCACTGACATATTGTTCTGTTTCAGATTCATAATCATCGCGACACTTCGCTAAGAACTCGACTCTCACATATCGATCCTGGAATGCCTATTGAAAAAAACTCCCATGTAACCTAACTAGATGGAAAAATATCAACCACTGACTCCCACCAGTTTTATTCTTCACCCTCTAATAGTGATACGACGGCCCTTAATTTCTGATTGGCTGGGTAATCCATCTCAACAAACAATCACTGTAATTTCTTTAGCCAATATTCCGCATCGGATGGATGTGTACTGGTTTTACCCTCAAACAATTTCACCCCAGCAGCTATGAATTCCGTAGATATGGGTTTTCTCGAACCCTCTCATTGTTAGAGATAACGCAGCAACTCACGAATCATCGTAGCACTATCCAGTTGAACTGTCTCAGTGTCATCCTCACTCTCAATTTGATGTCCTCCCAAAGGTTCATTCTCATTATCCGATATCTCATTCTGATTTTTTGTTTGCTTAACAGATGATAGATGACCACCACCAGAAATGGCAGTACGACCTCGACCTCGACCTCTCACAAAACTAGAACTCATACTTGGTGGCTTAGAAGACTATCTACAAAAGGTAATAACATAGAGTCAGAATCGGTATTGAAGTCTCGGATTTAAAACACTTCAAAATCACTTAATACCGTAGTAAAAAAATTTAGAAAATTCCCATTTATCCCAAAATATTTCAGATGCATCCAAAACTAGAAAATATTTTGAAAATAACTTTTGTGAGCCTCATAGTCTGAGGGTTGAACTTAGCTCTGATACCACTAAATGTAACCCTCTAAACCCGACCCAGAAGAAATGGGCCGAGTCTAGAAAGTCACGTTTGAAAACTTTCCCCTCAAGTTATAAATCTTAGGTTTAAAATTATTTTAAAGTATATAATTGAATTAATTAATAATAATTAACGTAAAGTTTCTCAAATATTTATGAAACTCGGTCATTAAAATATATACTAAATATTTCATAAAAAAATATCTGAATTAAATTGAAAATGCATGCAGAAACATTATCCCAAATTAAATATCCCAATGTCCGAAATTACAAAATATTTCAAAGTGATGTAAAAACAATAATCTAAAATAATTGGAAAGAGTTCATACTCAATAATAAAACATTCGAGTAAAAATACGAGATGTTCCAAGTACCGAGTCACCTAAAAGAGTCTGAGTATATCTGAAAGAGAAGCTATGGGTGTGTAGGCTAAAGAGCTTAGTGTATCTCTAAAGTGCAAGCAATCACAAGAAAAATATTATTTTTCTTTTTCTGATAAATATTTTTGAAAACACATTAAATCTGAATCATAATGATATGTTCGGTACTCATGAAAACTCAATACCTAATCTCTGATACACTGCCCGAAGAGTAAGGTTCCCCTAAACCTACTCTCTCCATCGTCACCATCCGAAGTGGAACTCAGCCCGAAGGGTGGAACCACTGATCCAAAGCGGAATTCAACTCGAACGATGAAACCACTAAACTTCCCCGAACAAATCCCAATCCATGTACACTCAATGATATGAGGCGGATTTTAAAATCCGAATTTCATCCGAAACATGAATTGTTAAAAATTCAAGTTGCGTAAATCTGAAAATCCAAAGTTTCATATTTTGAAAACATGATATCTCATAATTGATAAATCCGATTTTTAGTTAAAACCCAATCGATATGCTATGCATGGTGTCTGAAACCTTTCATCAATCACAACAGAATAATGCACACAATGTGTATAAAGACATTTATTTAAAGCACCAAAGAAAAACATAAATTTATAGCACAAGAAGAGACACACCTTTAAGAAACATAAGCTCTAATGTCGAGAAGGGTGACCTCACACTCAGATCTAGCCAAGATATAACCTACGATGATAACTTTACATTAATAAATATTTCTATTACTAAGACACCAACCATAAAACATAAGACTACTCCGAAGGTATACTCACGGAAAGATCTCGAAGAATGTGTAAGGTCGATTTGAACAGAATGAGGTAACTCGTCAGCCTCAGTGCCAATACTTGAACACGAGAATATTCCGAATCAAATTCTGAAATCCACAACTAACCAAATTCAATGCAATAATTAATTGAAATTTGCAAAACAGAGCTTTCGGAATCTAATTTGACAAAACGGGCAACAGATTCAAACTCAGTACGTCGAAAAAGTTTAAGAGGAAGGATGTCTAAAAAAGTCAACTCTTGGTCAACGGTCAAAGTCAAACTGGTCCAAGGTCAACGATCAAACTCAATCAAAAGTCCAAGCTCAAAGTCAAGGTCAAACCCGATCAACTTTCGGTCAAACTGTTCAAGTCAACGGTCCTAGTAGGTCAAAGGGTCAAACCGATTCGGTTCAAGGCAACTCCAACAGTCCAAATTGCACAGGTTTGGGCTCAATCTAAAATAGAACATGGGTTGGATCTCTCTTCAAGCTCACTAGACGGGCTCTACACCATGTTACACACATATGGGCCTATCGAATTGGGTCAATCCAGCCCTGATTCTCACACAACACAACCCATCACCCTAACACAATCCTGCAAACTGAAGCTAGGGTTTACAGACCCTTGCTTGACAGCGACAGAGATGACGAAGCATGAGCAACGACGGTGAAAGACGATCGACAGTGGCTCGCCGGCAACCAACACAACAAACATAGAACGCCGACGACAAAAATGGTAATGGAAGAGGCGTCAACGACAGGGGGCGACGGTGAGAACGGTCCTAAAGGCGACAACTCTTCGGAAAAGAAAAACAACAACCCCAAGGATCAATTTCCGGCCAAAACTAACAAATCTGAAATCTAAACAACCATTTACAAGAAGCTGAATACCCGAACCAAAAAGCTTACCCAAATAGGTCGGAAGGGAAATGTGGCAGCGCGGGAGAGAAAAGACGGCGGCGCAAAGGTAACCGAAGGGTCTCGTAACATTTCCAGACGAACGGCCAGCGACGAAGAAAAACCGAGGCCTGGGTTTTGATCAGACGACAAAGGGAAATACGAGGGTGGTCTCGGTTTGACGAACGGTGGCTGATGAGCCCTTGATTGGAGCTTGGATGGAACTCGGGGAAGGTGGGGTGATATCGAGAGAGGGGAGATAAGGGGAAGGTGCGGCTGCATAACACGTTTTGAAACTCCCACCCATGCTAGGGTTGGTATAACATGGTTAAATACCACACACAAATGGGTGAATCGCAAAAATAAACCATCCAAATTATACCAGAACTGCAAGAAGGGCACTGAAGTTCCAATTTCTATCACTTCAATCACTCAAATTTGATTTATTTCCAATTAAGTCCACAAATTCAAATTGGGGTTTTTGAAACAAAATTCCCAAATTATAGGGATCCAAATTAGGGATTTTAAAATTAGAATTTTCCAAGTTGGGGAAAAAATTGGGGTGTTACAAACTACAACATGTTAGATATGGGTGAAAACTAAGGTTGAATGACACAAATTGATATGGTTTTCCTCTCCTATCCTCAAGCACTTTGTTGTTGCTTGGATGTCAATATTAAATAGGCTCCTAACGAAGGATCGGCTATTACGTATGAGGATGAATGATTATTTTGTGGTGAGGTATAAGAGATTCGTAGTCATCTGTTTTTCGAATGTCCTTTTACATGAAATGTATGGAGTAGGGTTTTAAGCTTGCTTGGGGTGCTCATGTGTATATTATTTGGAAAGAGAGACAATTTCGAGGTATCTCTCGTACTTGTTAGTTGTATACAAAATATTGTTTGGATTATGATCATGGTTCAATGAATCGTATTTCACCCACAGAATTTTCGACCACCCCGATCAACAATGAGATCCTCAAGTCTTCCAAAAAGCAGTTAAAATCAATTGTTTATATTACCATACAACGGTAAAATAATCTGTTTTCAGTGTTTATTTTTACATGTTAATATGGAGTAGTTTAGTGCTTTACAATAGCCTCCAAATTTCCATACGCGTCCAAATAATCTCTTTCAACCAGTAGAAATCCACTTATTATTTTGTGTTGCTATTTATGTCTCACACAAAAGAGTAAGATATAAAATTTAGAGACAAAATTTAAGGTTTACATTTCAGGATTTTGGGGGTAAAGTTTAAATTTTAGGATTTAAGATTAAGAAATTAAGGTTAAAGTGTAGGGTTTAATTTTTTAATGTAAAGTTTAATTTTTTAGTGTTGAGACATAGAAAATGACACCTAAAAGTGACATATAATTTTTGTTACTTTTTCGTCAATTTAAGGTATATTCAACAAATATAAATCATTTGCTCTTACAAAAATTAAGTTTAAGGTTTAGAGAATTGAGGGTATGATATATTTTTTAAGGTTTATAGTTTAAAAATTAAAATTTAAGGTTAAAACTTAAAATTTATTAATATTTTAATGTTTGTACACAAAAAGCGATACCGAAAGTGGTTAGGATTTTTTATATATTCAACAACTTTATACTAGGAAGATAAACCAAAGAAACTTAAATGAATCTTATAAAACTAAACGTCAACTAAACTTTAAACCTCAACAAATCATTTATACTTTTTGATTCAATAAAGATACGTTTTGTCATTTTCTTTTTCTTTTAACCAGTTTCTGGAAACGATATTGCATCAAAATGGAATTCATAAAAACAATACTTTTTTAGCATGCATAATTGCATGTGCCGTGTAACCCCTCAGACCCGCCTATGCGTTACGACGGATCCTAGGAAGTCACATTAGGGTCACATGAGCGACCCACGGTAAAAATACACATAAAACATTTTCTCTGAAAAACATATTAAATTATAACAGTAACTTTTGTGGAAAATACTCTTTCATGATATCATTTAAACTTATAACAGGATTTCAGAAAACGTTTTACAGACACTATCATGAAACAATAATGATATGCATGCCCACTAACTATGTCGGTACCGTACTCCAAAAGCAACGCCGAGAGAACTCCGAACACTTATGTCAAACGTTATACCATGATATTTTTCCTTTAACCTGCGATGGTAAAAACAACGTGAGCTTGGAAAAGCTCAGTAATACAAAACTACCAAAAGATGCTATAAGCTCATGCAGATATATGGTAGGCATAACATTTTCATGATGTTTTACGCAGTAACGGTCTCCATTTCTTTTTCGATATTTCAGGGTAACGTTATACTTGAGAATAACGGTACTTGTTCTTTATTCAATCATCGAGAATTAGACGGTAATTATAGGCTATAAATGTACGGAGGTGGAATTAGAGAGTTCGGTTCCTAGTGTGTTCCAACAGTGTAAGTAAGACATGTACAACAACAGTATAATATATTTATATTTCCAGTTCAAGACATAAAGTTCAAGTGATAATACGGTACGGTTAAATCTTTTATCTACCCTCCAACCATTCTCTCCAAGAGACAGTCCCCCGAAACTGCGTCAAAGGCGTTAACCAGTGCTCATTGGGCATAGGTGCCATCCTATGGGATTACCTTAGGAACGGTACGGTACGGTATGGTAGGTATTACCCTAGCCGAAGCATAGGAACCTGTAATGGTAACGGTAAGGAATTACCCTAGCTAAAGCATAGGAACCTATAATGGTAACGGTAAGGAATTACCCTAGCTGAAGCATAGGAACCTGTAATGGTAACGGTAAGGAATTACCCTAGCTGAAGCATAGGAACCTGTAACGGTAACGGTAAGGAATTACCCTAGCTGAAGCATAGGAACCTGTAATGGTAACGGTAAGGAATTACCCTAGCTGAAGCATAGGAACCTGTAACGGTAACAGTAAGGAATTACCCTAGCCGAAGCATAGGAACCTGTAACGGTAACGGTATTATCAGCTGGATCAGAGCTGAACCTACGGTCATTTCATATTCTATCCCAAGTATCCCAGTATCAATCTATGTAACGGTTCGATGATCAATAACATCTGAAATTTCGGTAGATATAAAATAGACATGTATTTTCCATATAACGGTAATCAGAAGCATATTGTTCAATCAAAACTATGATGTATCACACATATAATATAATCATGCTTTCGTCATGTAAAACAATATTAAAACGGTTATATAGCACACAAGGAACACACTAGGTGGAATCGTTTATTTCCTTGGAGATACTTGACATTTACGGAAGAGTACATATTAACTTTTGACGGTTGAACGGATCTTTGAAACAATGCCCCTATTAAAAGAGGGGTTAGAACTAACAATTTAAACCGGACAGTCAGGAGATGATACATCAAAATCTTGCGAGTTTAGGCATTTCATGAGTGATTTAGCCATTTACTTATAAGGCATTATGATCATTTTATCATATGCAGGCATTTTGGTAATTTATACCAACAAGACGTAAACGGTAGCTCAGAAATTCTATTTGCTCATCGGGGATCCAACGTAGAGGTGGCAAACGGTCAATCGGTTCGTGTTCGGTTCGGGTCATTTCGGTTTCGGTTATTTCGGGTCTGATATTTTCGGTTCAGATTCGGTTTCGGTTTTGGTTCGGTTTCGGTTCGGTTTTAGTTCGGGTCTATTGTGTTTCGGGTCGGTTGATTTCGGTTCGGTTATTTTCGGTTCAATGAGAGATCAGTCGTTTTTAATCAAATCTTTAGGTTGGTCAGATTTGTACACCCTATATATGACTTTATAAAGTCAATATATTTGGCATTTTAGTGATTTGTGCGGCTGCTCATATTTTATCTTTCTTTATTTCTATTAATCGGGTCCATTCGGTTCGGGTCTATTCGGTTCGGGTCCATTCAGTTCAACTAAATTCGGTTCAGTTTCGGTTCGGTTTATTTCGGGTTTCAGATCAAATTTCGGATCAGATTTCGGGTCAATTTCGGGTTGATTTTCGGTGTCGGTTCGGGTCTGGGTTCAGGTAATTCGGTTCGAGTTTCGGTTCTCGGGTCAAGTTTGCCAGGTCTAATCCAACCAGGCATTCAGATATTTCTACATTAAGATTTTCACAATATCCGATACATTCGGGGCTATTTTGATTACTTTGGCCAACGAGGGCATTTTGGGTCTTTTAACAATTATGGGTGATTCGTAATTTCCTGTACAAGTATCTTTCACATTTAAACATTTCACACTAATGCTCAGAATTGGAGATTTGCTGCCTCATTCGAGCATTTCGATCTTATTTAATTTATCATACTCGTTTCTATATTCGATTTAACTTGAGCAGATTTAACAGTACTTATCATCATTTTTATGCATGCATTAACACATACCAACATGCTCATAAAGCATACAAGAGGTAGTAGTGTATTACCTTAATTTCGAGTTATACCGGTTGACTCATGATACTACGTTCGATCGCATTCGAATCCGGACTGGATGTCCCATGACATTTCGAATACCAAGATACTTGCATACCTTCAAATACACAAATTAACATTTCAGTTCTTATCCGTAGAGCTCTTAACAAAATTTAACACTTTCGGGTTCAAGGTCAGATTCGGAGGCCTTCGGGTCAGAATTTTGCAAAACGGGCTTCAAAAACGGACTCAGGACGTCGAAAAACATAAAATATGAGTTTTCGGAAAATTTGACTTTTTGGTCAAAGTCAACGGTCAACGCTGACGTCATGCTGACGTCACTGGTCGGAACCGGCTCGGTCAAACGGCTCGGCGGCTCGGTCAAACGGCTCGACGGCTCAGTCAACCGGCTCAGTCAACCGGCTCAGTGGCTCGGTCAACCGGCTCGGCGGCTCGGTCAACCGGCTTAGTGGCTCGGTCAACTGGCTCGGCGGCTCGGTCAACTGGCTCGGCGGCTCGGTCAACCGGCTCGGTCAACCGGCTGAGTGGCTCGGTCAACCGGCTCGGTCAACCCAGACGAATCCCACTCGCGGCCGGCGGCGCGTGGGGCGCGTGCGGCGGCTGTGGGCGGCCGTTGGCCACCAAATTTTACAGGCCGATAGTTTTCGACCTTCTGAACACGGTGGTGGCCTCGGATTTTCAAAATTCAAACTCAAAGTTCGAATACTAACCTTTTAAGTTTTTCGACGATAAACAAACACCCCCTCCAACGGTGACTCCGATGATGATGTCGTTGGTACCGGTGAACTCGACTCGACATGATGAACGAAATGGTGGTGGAGGTGTCGAAAATGAACGGTCGGATCTCGGTAGATCTGAGATTGAATCTCTACCTATTTCTTTCTTTCTCACTTTCATTTTTCTTTCTCTTTTTTTTCCCTTCTGCGAACGCTTAAACTTGGCAGATATATTATCCTTCAAAGAAAAAAGGTCAAATTACACTCTTAGCCATTTAATTGTTGGGGAGTTCACACTTTTGTCTCCAAACTTTATTCCATTTTCAAATTGGTCATCAATTCCTTATAAATCAAGCTTCCCAAACCTGAATTCATTCAATTAAGTCCCAAAACTTATTATTTTAGGGAAAAAGAAGATTAAATCTCCCAAAAATTCTTAAAATTTTACTAGCCCCATTTGAGATTGTTACAATTCTCTCCCCCTTAAAAGAAATTTCGTCCTCGAAATTTATCTGAGTCAGAGAGATGCAAAAGCTGTTCCTTCATCTTTTCATGTACCAAAACAATTTTATCCGAACATACTTGTTTCTCGGGACTCTCTCTCTCTCAAATGATCACAGACCCATCTTGTAGCATCCTTAGTCACTCTGATTGACTTGAGCTCAAAACCATCTTGCCATTCGCCTCAGACCAACATTTTAGAATATGGTATATGAATGCATGCATAAGTTCATACAGAGTCAAGCAAACACTTGTCTCGTAACTTTTATTATACATGGTCTCAGTCTGGGGTCAGGATCTTCTCAACTATTGCAGAAGTCAATCTCATGACCCTGAAGTATTTCCTCTAAAAACTAAATTACTCTACTAAGTTAATCATCAGTGTACGGATGAAGAACTACAATTGTAGTTCAAATAAGTACCCAAGGTCTCCTATAGGGCCTTCCAGAATCAGGATGTAAACATCATATTTAAATCGACATTACACCTTGCCATTTTTTTCCAAAAAAATATCTTTCTTCTAACCGTTCAAACATAACCAAGGTTTTAAACCTATGTCACTTACCTTCAACGCATTACTCCGATAATCATTTACTTCGTGCATAACAGAGTCACCGCATAATCTATCCATTCACCAATTTCGCAGGCACCTTTCTTTTAAATTCGTAATACTTTTATCAAAATCTCATCAGAATATTTTCAACCACAATCATTATCACCGAGCTACCTTACATGTAATCTTATATCAGTTACCTCATATGATCAAACATTTATTCTTAATCTGTTTCAGATCTTCTATTTCACATGCATAAACCATCTCAGGTTCTCTATCCAGATTCAAATCCATCTATTTAATCCAATTTGTAGACAAACATTACCAATATTCCTTTCCAGTACAGATCAAGCTATTATGGACAGAACGGTTAATTGCACTTATCACAGGAAATGATTCGACATCGGAGTCTCGGCTTGATGGAGTACGGTTATGATCTAGGGGCATGCACAGACCAGACATCCTATGACAGACGATCGGCCGATCTACCCAGAATGATGCAACTCTAAGCTCTGATACCACTAAATGTAACCCCTTAGACCCGCCTATGCGTTACGACGGGTCCTAGGAAGTCACATTAGGGTCACATGAGTGACCCACGGTAAAAATACACATAAAACATTTTCTCTGAAAAACATATTAAATTATAACAGTAACTTTTGTGGAAAATACTCTTTCATGATATCATTTAAACTTATAACAGGATTTCAGAAAATGTTTTACAGACACTATCATGAAACAATAATGATATGCATGCCCACTAACTATGTCGGTACCGTACTCCAAAAGCAACGCCGAGAGAACTCCGAACACTTATGTCAAACGTTATACCATGATATTTTTCCTTTAACCTGCGATGGTAAAAACAACGTGAGCTTGGAAAAGCTCAGTAATACAAAACTACCAAAAGATGCTATAAGCTCATGCAGATATATGGTAGGCATAACATTTTCATGATGTTTTACGCAGTAACGGTCTCCATTTCTTTTTCGATATTTCAGGGTAACGTTATACTTGAGAATAACGGTACTTGTTCTTTATTCAATCATCGAGAATTAGACGGTAATTATAGGCTATAAATGTACGGAGGTGGAATTAGAGAGTTCGGTTCCTAGTGTGTTCCAACAGTGTAAGTAAGACATGTACAACAACAGTATAATATATTTATATTTCCAGTTCAAGACATAAAGTTCAAGTGATAATACGGTACGGTTAAATCTTTTATCTACCCTCCAACCATTCTCTCCAAGAGACAGTCCCCCGAAACTGCGTCAAAGGCGTTAACCAGTGCTCATTGGGCATAGGTGCCATCCTATGGGATTACCTTAGGAACGGTACGGTACGGTATGGTAGGTATTACCCTAGCCGAAGCATAGGAACCTGTAATGGTAACGGTAAGGAATTACCCTAGCTGAAGCATAGGAACCTATAATGGTAACGGTAAGGAATTACCCTAGCTGAAGCATAGGAACCTGTAATGGTAACGGTAAGGAATTACCCTAGCTGAAGCATAGGAACCTGTAACGGTAACGGTAAGGAATTACCCTAGCTGAAGCATAGGAACCTGTAATGGTAACGGTAAGGAATTACCCTAGCTGAAGCATAGGAACCTGTAACGGTAACAGTAAGGAATTACCCTAGCCGAACCATAGGAACCTGTAACGGTAACGGTATTATAAGCTGGATCAGAGCTGAACCTACGGTCATTTCATATTCTATCCCAAGTATCCCAGTATCAATCTATGTAACGGTTCGATGATCAATAACATCTGAAATTTCGGTAGATATAAAATAGACATGTATTTTCCATATAACGGTAATCAGAAGCATATTGTTCAATCAAAACTATGATGTATCACACATATAATATAATCATGCTTTCGTCATGTAAAACAATATTAAAACGGTTATATAGCACACAAGGAACACACTAGGTGGAATCATTTATTTCCTTGGAGATACTTGACATTTACGGAAGAGTACATATTAACTTTTGACGGTTGAACGGATCTTTGAAACAATGCCCCTATTAAAAGAGGGGTTAGAACTAACAATTTAAACCGGACAGTCAGGAGATGATACATCAAAATCTTGCGAGTTTAGGCATTTCATGAGTGATTTAGCCATTTACTTATAAGGCATTATGATCATTTTATCATATGCAGGCATTTTGGTAATTTATACCAACAAGACGTAAACGGTAGCTCAGAAATTCTATTTGCTCATCGGGGATCCAACCTAGAGGTGGCAAACGGTCAATCGGTTCGTGTTCGGTTCGGGTCATTTTAGTTTCGGTTATTTCGGGTCTGATATTTTCGGTTCAAATTCGGTTTCGGTTTTGGTTCGGTTTCGGTTCGGTTTTAGTTCGGGTCTATTGTGTTTCAGGTCGGTTGATTTCGGTTCGGTTATTTTCGGTTCAATGAGAGATCAGTCGTTTTTAATCAAATTTTTAGGTTGGTCAGATTTGTACACCCTATATATGACTTTATAAAGTCAATATATTTGGCATTTTAGTGATTTGTGCGGCTGCTCATATTTTATCTTTCTTTATTTCTATTAATCGGGTCCATTCGGTTCGGGTCTATTCGGTTCGGGTCCATTCAGTTCAACTAAATTCGGTTCAGTTTCGGTTCGATTTATTTCGGGTTTCAGATCAAATTTCGGATCAGATTTCGGGTTGATTTTCGGTGTCGGTTTGGGTCTGGGTTCAGGTAATTCGGTTCGAGTTTCGGTTCTCGGGTCAAGTTTGCCAGGTCTAATCCAACCAGGCATTCAGATATTTCTACATTAAGATTTTCACAATATCCGATACATTCGGGGCTATTTTGATTACTTTGGCCAACGAGGGCATTTTGGGTCTTTTAACAATTATGGGTGATTCGTAATTTCCTGTACAAGTATCTTTCACATTTAAACATTTCACACTAATGCTCAGAATTGGAGATTTGCTGCCTCATTCGAGCATTTCGATCTTATTTAATTTATCATACTCGTTTCTATATTCGATTTAACTTGAGCAGATTTAACAGTACTTATCATCATTTTTATGCATGCATTAACACATACCAACATGCTCATAAAGCATACAAGAGGTAGTAGTGTATTACCTTAATTTCGAGTTATACCGGTTGACTCATGATACTACGTTCGATCGCATTCGAATCCGGACTGGATGTCCCATGACATTTCGAATACCAAGATACTTGCATACCTTCAAATACACAAATTAACATTTCAGTTCTTATCCGTAGAGCTCTTAACAAAATTTAACACTTTCGGGTTCAAGGTCAGATTCGGAGGCCTTCGGGTCAGAATTTTGCAAAACGGGCTTCAAAAACGGACTCAGGACGTCAAAAAACATAAAATATGAGTTTTCGGAAAATTTGACTTTTTGGTCAAAGTCAACGGTCAACGCTGACGTCATGCTGACGTCACTGGTCGGAACCGGCTCGGTCAAACGGCTCGGCGGCTCGGTCAAACGGCTCGACGGCTCGGTCAACCGGCTTAGTGGCTCGGTCAACCGGCTCGGCGGCTCGGTCAACCGGCTTAGTGGCTCGGTCAACTGGCTCGGCGGCTCGGTCAACTGGCTCGGCGGCTCGGTCAACCGGCTCGGTCAACCCAGACGAATCCCACTCGCGGCCGGCGGCGCGTGGGGCGCGTGCGGCGGCTGTGGGCGGCCGTTGGCCACCAAATTTTACAGGCCGATAGTTTTCGACCTTCTGAACACGGTGGTGGCCTCGGATTTTCAAAATTCAAACTCAAAGTTCGAATACTAACCTTTTAAGTTTTCCGACGATAAACAAACACCCCCTCCAACGGTGACTCCGATGATGATGTCGTTGGTACCGGTGAACTCGACTCGACATGATGAACGAAATGGTGGTGGAGGTGTCGAAAATGAACGGTCGGATCTCGGTAGATCTGAGATTGAATCTCTACCTATTTCTTTCTTTCTCACTTTCATTTTTCTTTCTCTTTTTTTCCCTTCTGCGAACGCTTAAACTTGGCAGATATATTATCCTTCAAAGAAAAAAGGTCAAATTACACTCTTAGCCATTTAATTGTTGGGGAGTTCACACTTTTGTCTCCAAACTTTATTCCATTTTCAAATTGGTCATCAATTCCTTATAAATCAAGCTTCCCAAACCTGAATTCATTCAATTAAGTCCCAAAACTTATTATTTTAGGGAAAAAGAAGATTAAATCTCCCAAAAATTCTTAAAATTTTACTAGCCCCATTTGAGATTGTTACATGCCGTCCATTTTTCCAATAATTTATTTATATGTATGGATGATTATGATAAAAGTAATATTTAAGTAGTATATTTCTTTAATATTTCATCAACTGCTAATTTAAGAAGATGTTTTAGGAGCTGCTTTTCTTTATTGGGTAGGATTACTATAATATTTTTACGGTGAATGTCGAGATTTAAACTCACATATCACTATGGCAACTAGTGAATCTCAAGAGCTGGTATTTTATTCTGCGATTAAATTACTACTTTCTCGGTGTGCAATAATAATTTACAATATTAACCGTATAGGGCACGTATTTTACATGAGATTTCATGCAAGTGTACATGGCATGAAGGGTTCTCCCACTGAACAAGTTCCCTTATTCCTTGTTCAATTTCCGCGTCACAGGGAGTAATATTATTCCTTGTTCCCACTGAATTTAATTAATTCATAGATAATCGTTGTTCAATTGATCTACCTATGGTGGGTAAGAATTTTACTTGGTTTGTACCAAGGAATAGGAAGAGTAGGTTATTTGGGTGACGGTAAGTCGGTGCTTTTCTGGGAAGATTGGTGGTGTAGAGATCAACCTTTTGGGAGATTATACAGATTAGTGATTCTAAAAGGAGTGTTGGTGGCTGATTTGGTAAATGGGGAAGACTTTACTGAGATTCAGTGGTAGAATGTTTTTCTCAAAAAACCTCATGGATAAAGAAATAAACTTGGTGGAGGAATTAAAGAAAATCACTGGCAAGTGTAAGTTGTGTTGCAATGTACTTGATAGAATTGTTTGGATCCATGATAAATTGGGTCAATTATCGATGAAAAAACTTTCTTTCTTGATGGTGAATTCTTGATAGAATTGTTGGTACCTGTTTTATATTTGGCGGAAGATCTCGAGGAGACGAGTGTAAGATGGTTAATATTTTATGAATTTTTGTTTTGAAGCTCCTTTCTCAGGGGAACTTCCTTGTTATTGACTAATAACTGTAGGAGCTGCTTTTTAGAGTTTTTGGCTTGCAAGGAATGAGAAAGTTTTCAAACAATATTATTTTGAAAGATTTACTCTTCTACTCTAAATTGCGAGCAATATTCTGGATTAAGGCGTTAAGGGATGAATGGTCGCCAAATTTTGATGAGTGGTGGCTGGATCCGAGAAAAAGGATTGGGTGACAAAAAGGAGATTGTGGGGAGCATGGATTGGATGCCACCGGAGGCAGGATCAGTTAAATTCAACGTGGACGGAACTGCTAAGGAGAAGATTACTGGGTGTGGAGGCGTTCTTAGAGATGAGAAAAGTATAATAAGAGCAATTTTCTCGGGCCCTATTGAAGGCTTAGGACCCGAATATGCAGAATTAAGAGCAATAAAATCTGTTCTTGAATTTTTCGTTGAAGCTGGTTGGATCGGGACAGCTCCTTTAATTGTTGAATCAGATGCAAAGTTGGTACTAAATTGGATTACAAATAAATTCCAGTGACTTTGGGTGTGGTGGCAAATTTTGCTAGCGAAAACTAAGAAGGTGAGATTTACTTTTGAGTCGCGAGATGCAAACATTCTCACTGACTGTCTCGCTAAAGATGGAATGGATCGATCTTCTCTTTTTAGAGCTTGGTGGCGAGGTTGATGGTTTGTGTCTTGGTAAGGTATTAGGAGGATATCAGTTGGGGTTCATGTAATTTTGCTATGGTGGGGATTGTAATTACTATGCCCAACTTGTGTTGGTTGGTTTTTGTAATTGGTGAATTTTTGTGTAAGTACCCTGTATGTTTGTACTCTTTTTCTCTAGTTAGATTTAGGGTTTTTTTAATAAGGCAAACACTTGCGTTGAGCAATAAATTAATAAAAAAAACGCATACATATTATATACATATAATTAACTTTCATGCCTAAATAGATAATAAGCATAGATACATTAAACACATAATAATGCCACATACATGACATATATAATAAGATGCATATATATATTAACAACTCATATGTAACACATACACAACTCACATACATATACGCACATAATAATAACACACACATATATATATATATATATATATATATATATATATATATATATATTTACTAAGCATTTATATACAAAATGAGTGATTTCACAGCTGCCCCCGTCCCAATGAAATGATTTTACCATTTTGGTTGTATACTTGTGATTTCAACTTGGATGAATGATGCGATGTTAATTCATAGTGCCGAATCATCTAATATCCGTGTTCGATGCATATTCAGGTATCAATTTATCCAAATGTAAACAAGTACAGTAAGGCCTCTAGGAAGTGAATGCCAGAAACCTAGTAAACATAAAGAAATAGACGAGACTTGCAACCACTAATTCATTTTGTGGGATACTCTTTGCAAGGTAATCAATTGGAGATTGCAATTAAACTTTAGGGTTTGGGAATATGTGAGATTCAGATTTGACATTCAATTATTATTATTATTATTATTATTTGGCCTATTTGACCATTAGTCTCTTTCTTACGAGATTAACAAAACCTCATACAAGTATTTTCTCTCCTACTAATGATTTAAATTTTTTAATTTTAATCCTAATCCTATTTAGAGGTGAGAGAAAAAAGAACTGTAGGAGAAGGAAGAAGAATACTCTTAGTGAGTCTAAAACCCATGACCCAAGGGAATATTGAGGAACAAAGATGAACAATTTGACCAACTGAACTAATAATTTAAATTTAAATTCAAGCATTAGTAAATATTGTCGCGACCGTTTTTTGAAAGCCCGCTTTTTAAGGTTTGGAAAACAGCCTGACGAATTAAGTTTTGAAAATTGGGACTTTTGGACCAATTTTATATTTTAATTAATTAGCTTTCCATTTTTATCAAAATCCCATTTATTTCGCTTAAAATCATTTTGGAGTCGCCACCGGCCACTTTGGTAGGCAGGACACTATAAAAGCGCACCAGAGATTCTTTTTGAAAAAAAATTGGGTTCGGAGTCGGTTACGTGTAGGGAAGGGTTAACACCCCTACAAATGCCCATTATCGGTACCTTATTAATTACACGCGGCATTTTGGCATTTCGAACATTAATTTGGATTTTATTAAATCTTTTAACTGTAAAATGAATTTTATTCCGAATGAGAGTATCTTTTTGTAAGAAAATACATTCGATCGAATATAATTATGAAACATCCAATTACATTAGGATACTTCAACTTATATTCAAAAAATGTACCTCAACGCAAAATGTTTAATGCATGATTAATTATTGTCTTGTCATTTTTAAGTGTACCCTAATTAGGCTCCATTAAGTAGTTCAATTAAAATTCTATTAATGTTATTAATTTTGAACATAAAAGAAAACACCCAAAATAATATTGGGCACTTTCTTTAACAAGCCCAAAAGTAACAACATCCCTAATTAAGATGTCTCTAATTATTATCCCTATCTTATATTTTAAATTTACCTATGTAACACCCCAATTTTGCCCTAAATTGAAACCCTAAATTAGTTGAAATCCCTAAATTAAAAACCCTAATAATTGAGAATTTAATTTTGAAATCTTAATTAATTCAGTGGCTAAATTGAGAATTTTGAAACTTCTGTGACCTTTTTGTAATGCAGGCTATTCTTGGAGCCCTTATTGTGCAGTTTACCCAAAATAACTAAAGAGAAATCTGGTTCCCTTTCATTTTTTTTGTGACGATTCAGTTACCCCCATTCTCCAATTTTTTTCGTGTTTCAGCACAGTAAAGAAAGAAAACCACCAACCTTTTTTATTTCCTTTTCCGATCAAGCTCCGACGAGGGAGCTACCGCCGGTCGTTCGTCGATCCGTAACCATCGTTTAACTCCCCTCACATTTCCGATCAAAACCCGCCCCTCCGTCGCTCTAGCTCCGTTGCCTTTTACCGAAAATCGGTGGAAAACCCTTCGACTTTTCGCCTCACCGTCGTTGTGTTTCATTTCCGTTCGAGTTTGGCGTGTGGGTAAGCCGATGATTGTTGGTGTGTGTGGGTTAGGTTAGGTTGGTCGGAATCGGTACTTAAGGGTCACCGGGGACGCGTTTCCGGCGATAATGTTCGATTAGGGGAAACCTTAATTTTCAAATCGATGGAAAAAGGGGGATTTTGGGTCTAAGCCGATCCAGAAGGCTGAACCGAGTTAGACCGAACCGTAACAGAACCGAACCGGAACCCGTTGAACCGAATCGCATGATGTCACCAGTGACGTGGCGTATGGCGTAAGCGATGACGTCAGCGTTGACCGTTGACTTTTTTAGAAAATGGTTATTTTTATGTTTTTCGACGTCCTGATTTCGTTTCCGCTGCCCGTTTTCCCAAATTCGAACCCGAAAGACCGTTTTGACCACTTTTGTTCAAGTACACTTAGTTTTTTTTAAGATTTGAATATCGGGAAATTAATCGGAATTATTCTTATTTGCAGATGACATTGACTCGGATACTAAGATCCTTTCTCCTCCTCCACCTGGACGACCTCCTGTTGCTCAGACATCAGGATCTGCTCATGAATTTAATTATTAATATATTTGATATTTATATTATCAGTATACTGACATAGTAGTAGTATCTTTGATGGTGTATTTAATTGTTATAGGAGCTGACTCTGACCGACCTAGAGATAGAGCTAAGCGTGGGAGACGTCACCGTCGACGTTGAGTGTTAGCTACTTGAGGTGTGTTCTCTTCGGTGTTGTCTGTTTACAATGCTCTGTGTGTAAATGTGTTGATTTGCTGAAATGTATACATGATGTGGTCTGATGATGTATGATGATAATATTCTGTTGATCTGTGATGTTTGACTTGTTCAGCATTCTGTTATGTTATGCAATATTTGTTTATACTTTCAGATTCAGATTATTGTATATCAAATTATATGATTATACATTTCTGTTGATAAACAATGCATTCAGATTCAGAACTCAAATTTTATGTCATCTCATTATGGTTGGGATTCTGTACGGGGAAGTTCAGTAGCTTCATCCTTCGAGGTGATGTCTACTTCGAATCAATGGTTTTGCCCTACGGGCTGGATTCCACTTCAGATGGTGGCGAGGTTGAGAGTGGTTCTGGGGAACCTTACTCTTCGGATGGTGATGTAGTTGGTTGCATGCCATATTGTGTTGCATATTCATTCATACTTGCTTATGTGTTTGAATTGATTCATGATGGAAAAACTGTACTCTAATAATGTTTGGTTGACTATGTTGTTATAATGATTCTGTTAGTTCTGTTTGCACTATAGAGACATACTGAGCGTTTTCGCGGACTCCCCCTTAGTTTCTATTTTCAGATACACAGGTCTAGGCTACAGTACTTGGAGGACCTTGTTTTCCAGCTTTATTTATTTATTATTATCAGTATGATACTTGGACCTATTTATATTATATTTTTTATCAGATTGTATATAATTTCAGATTTTTGATGTTTTATTTGGGGTTATTACGTTTTATCATGTATGTACATTTCGCCTATATTATCATCGTCGAGATCCGCGAATTCCCTACAAAAGTCATAACACAAATCAATTTCGATCAAATCATCAGCTAACAGATCTATAATATTAACGAAATTTAAACTTGCGACCGAATCAGGATACTTCATAGCTTTATACATATCAAATTTAACTACTTCCCTATCAAATTCCATAGTTAAGATGTCGTCGCGGACATCAATCTTTGTATGCGCGGTTGATAGGAAAGGTCGGCCAAGCAAGTTTTCGGATCTGTTATTGCTGCGATCATTTTCCATGTCAATAATATAAAAATCAGCAGGGAAAATAAGATATTTTACCTGTACCAACACGTTTTCTAGTACTCCCTCGGGGTAGATGACTGATCGATTGGCTAATTGAACCGTCACTCGCATTTCTTTCAATGATTCAGTCGAAATTTTGTTGTAGACGCTTAACGGCATGACGTTGATAGATGCGCCTAAATCGCACATCGCTCTTTTTATCCCAACATTCCCAATTTTACAGGGAATCACAAACATACCTTGGTCCTTGTACTTTGGCGGCAACAACTTTTGAAAAATGGCCGAAATATTTTCACCAAGGTTAACTTTTTCATTTCCGAATAGTCGCCTTCGGTTTGTGCATAAGTCCTTCAGAAACCCTGCGTATTTAGGCACTTTCCGAATAACATCAAGAAGTGGAATATTAATTTCCACCTTCTTGAATATATCCAAAATTTCCTTCTCTTCCTCCTTTTTATCTTGTTTTGTCAATCTACCTGGAAAAGGAGGAACATGTTCGTAAGTAGAAACAGAAATTTTAGATTTGGCATTACCCGCGGTCGGAGGAGACTTGTCGTTCTGGTCTCCCGAAGAGTTTCCCAGTTCATCGGATTTTCGCTCATCTTGCTTTGGCGGTTTAGGCGTTATCACTGTTCCACTACGCAAAGTTCTCGCACTAACGTTTTCCCTTGGGTTGGTTTCGGTTTGAGATGGTAACTTTCCCTGAGATTCTAGACGGCTAACGGCTTGAGCTAGTTGGCTTATTTGTTTGTCGATTTGCTGGAGATGGGATTGTTTTTGGGTTTGGAATTTTTCCTGTGAAACTGCCAATCTCTCAACAATAGACTCAAGTGAGGATTTTTGGGGTGCTTGGTTTTGGTAGGGAGGTTGTTGCCTAGGTTGGTAATTCGGGTTCTGATTACCGTAGCTCAAGTTCGGGTGATCTCTCCAACCGGGATTGAACGTATTTCTCTATGGGTTATAGGGTCTTTAGGGAGGTCCGAGAAAGTTGTGTACGGCGTTAACTTGGGCACCAGATGTATCCCGCAGCAATAGGCATAAGTCGGTTGCGTGATCTGGCATCGTGCATATTCCGCATACTTTAGCAGCTCCTAACTCCCCTGAAACAAGAGAATACACAATATTAGTTAAATTGTCTATTTTATTCTCTAATGAAATTGTGCTTACTGTGTGAACCCATCGGCAGGGTTCACTCGTAGAACCAAATTGCTGCGAATTAGCCGTCATCGTAGATATCAAGGTTCGAGCATTTTCAGGAGTTAGGTTAACGAGGGCGCCACCGCTTGCTACATCTACCATCTTTTTGTCCATTGGTAACATTCCTTCGTATAAGTATTGAATGAGAGTTTGCTAGGATAAGCCATGTTGCGGACAACTTGCACATAGGTTTTTGAATCTCTTCCAATATTCGTATATGGACTCATCGTGCATTTGTTGAATTCCCAGAATGTTTCGCCTAAGTTCTGTTGCTTTCGTCGCAGGGAAATATCTGTAAAAAAAACACGAGAGAGATCAGACCATGTATTAATCGAATTTGGAGGTAAATAGAATAACCACTCTTTAGCCGTTCCAGCTAAGGAAAAAGGAAAAGCCCTTAGTTTTATTTGGTCCTCCGAGACCCCTTGTGGTTTCATGCTACTGCACACCATATAGAATTCAGCAAGGTGCTTATGTGGGCTTTCAGTAGGGAGGCCATTAAAAGTAGGGAGTAGGTGGATTAACCCCGTTTTGAGCTGGAAGGGAGTATCGCCTTGAGGAAAAGCGATGCAGAGTGGTTGTTACACAGTAGGGGCTGCGTTCAGCTCTCGAATCGTTTGTTCTTGCATCGGTTCTGGTTCTAGTGTAGGTTCCTCGACTGGTGTAGTTTCAGAAGTGGATTCCTGATCGGATTGTTGTGTGCTTTGTTCTCGTTGTTGTTTCTTTCGCCGAAGCGTTTCCCCGTGAGTTTTACGAGCGCTTGCTTCGATTTCCGGATTGTATGGAGCTAAAGAACCTGGGTTTTTCCTGGTCATAAAAAAACAAAACCAGTCAAAAGTGCAGAAAGTAAACCTCCCCGGCAAAGGCGCCAATTTTGGTGAGCATCGTTATACCCGTCAAAATAAATAAATAAATTAACATCTTTCAACAAATAATAAAATAAAGAAATTAAGTAGTTATAGGGAAAGAGGGTCGATCCACAGGGAGATTAGTCAGAATTCTTGACTGAATGATACTTTGATCAATGCTTCCAGGAATATCTGTGAAAACAAGAAAAGTAAAAAAAAAGGGTGATCGGATATTGAGTGAAAATGAAATAGAAGAAATTCAATGCAAAAGTAAAGAAAGTAACAAGAAAATCCAAATATGTAAAATAGGCTTGAGCTAGCCTTGTTAATTCTTTCGATCATTGAAATGGATTTTTACTCTGGGGATCATGTCGGTTACAGTCTGCGAGGCCCAACCCGTCGCAACTTGCTTCTCTCTCGAGTAACCAATCCTCCCAAGTCTATCTTTGAATTTTGGTTCTTAAACAAATTAACCACGTCTATCGCCGTTAAAATATTTAGTTTTGAAAATAGGAAAAGCCCGACTCAGAAATTGTCTTAAAAAGAATCGCTTCTGATTTTATCTTTCCTTAGCGGGCCGCCGCTAAGAGTGTTCACAGGAAGTCGAAATTGCCACAGGCCGATCCTTCCTCCCAACTATGTTTTTAAACGATTCCAGACCAATGAGCTCTTTTTTATTTGAAAAACGATTAAAAACTTTAGTAAGGCCGATTGCCAAACTATCTAAACATAAAGATAAAAATGTATTCCCAAAGGAAATTAGGCAATGTTCAATTCTCACAATTTGAATTGATTTGGCTAGTTCTTGGCTCAAGAGATTTAGCTAAGCATGATATTAGTTATCATACTTAACTCGATTTTATAAAAATAATTAAAGAACATAAAAGAACAAAAGTAAAGAAAAAAGAACTTTGATTAAAGACTAGAAATAACAAGTGCTTCAAGCTAAAAGATGAGGACTAAATTCGATGCCTAAGCCTTTACCAAGGAGTGGTATTTATAGGCTTGGATTTACAAAGATAAATGATTAGGTAATTCAAAATAAAGGAAAGATAAATAATTCAAATGTTTTTGAAATTTAAATACAGAAAATCTAAACGGATAAGCTGATAAGGTCTTCCAGAAGTCGCCATGCATCTGCCACATCAGACGCGTCGTGCACAGTGTCGTGCCCACGATGCCAGTCATGACCATAATAATAAAAAGACTGCAGAAATGCCCTCTTTTGCTGATGTTTTCCAGAATTAGATCCCTTGCGCAAAATATAGCAAAATGAAATGGATTAGGTAGCAAGAAATCCTAAAAACTAGAAAAATAGCAATTAAAAAGTGTCACATTTGAGAGCTTATCAAATTCCCCCTCACTTGTCTCATACTTGTCCTCAAGTATGTACGAAAAAGATATTAACCGAAGAATGCATTTCTCAAGCCATCACAAGCATCAAACATAATTATAAGAGTTCTAGTGCAAAGGGAATATCATGAAAGAAACAAAAATCAAACCAAGTGGATATAAGCAAAGAACAACCCTTCATTCTTCCAATTTCCTATCAAGTATTAATCAAATCCTAACCTAGTCTTAGTCCTCACCAAGATACACTCAAGAGCACTCAAAGTGTTTATAGGTAGAAGTGTAGCAAAAACACTCTAAGTCATACATGAACAAAGGTTTCCATAGGCTTGTAACAAGTTCAATTCTCCACTACTTTATTAGAATCGAGGTGCAAAAATCATTATGTAACGCCCCAATTTTGGGCTTAGAAGTTTTGGGATTCGGACCGGTTCGGTCCGATCGCGGTTCGAATATATAAAGAGTGAATTTAGGAAAGCCTAGTTCGGGTTGCATTAAAAATATGGAAAATGTCTTAAAATCCTCTTTTATTATATATAAGAGTGTGGTGAAATCAATTTTACAAAATAAGGTTTGGAAGTGTGACATTTTGGTTAGTGACCAAAATGTAATTTTCGAAAACTGTGAGACTGTTTTAAAAAGGATTGAAACTTTGAATCTTTAAGGAGCTATTTACCCAATGGGAGTTTCTCCAGATTTTTCTAAAATATTAAATGATTTATTAATGGTTTTTAAATAAAACTAAAAAGGAGGGAAGATATTTTGGCATTTTCCAACTAACTTCCTAAAATTTCATTTCCATTTTCTCTCATCTTTTCTCTCAAACCAAACACATTTTCTCCAGATCTTTTCCTCTGATTTTGTCACCTAAATAACTCAATTCAATCCTCTTTTGATCTCTAATCATCTCTTCAACAAAATCTCACCATTTGCTAATTGGATTTTCAAGATTTTAGTTCTAAAAAGGGAGAAACTCAAGTTTGGAGGTATGAACGTCCTTCTCCTCTAAACTCTCAGTTCTTTACTGAAATTCCCAAGTTCTTAATCCTTAATTTGTGTTTTATAAAAGGTTTTATGGATGTGTTCTTGATCTTGGCTTTTAAATGCAAGATTTACTTGATTTTGATGAAATTTCGTATGATCTGTTTGGGCAGTGTTTTGAGGTATCAATTTGATGTTAAATGAATGTTAAATTGATAAGGATTTGAGTTTTAATCAATGCAAACCCGAATAGGTTGAATTTCCTAAGTTTAGCTTAAGTTCTTGGTTGTTTTTGGAGTGATCTTGTTGATCTGTTATAGCTGGAGGTATAAGGACGTGGTTGGATCCTTTTTGGATGTTAATTGATGTTTAAAGATGTTTAGATTTGATGGATCTTGGCTGGGTAATGTTGTGGAGTTGTTTGGATGCATTTTCGGTTGTGTTTGGTAGCCGAAAATGGAGTATGGATGAGAGCAGCGAGTTTAGGTGCTTTCATTGAAGATATTAATGCATGATGATGCATTAATCCTCTGCTTTGATGTGTTTAAAACAGGGGAGTCATCTTTGGATCCTAGTGGTGGTGATCCGGAAGCTTGATTGGTGTTTCGGCAAGTGGCGAAACGGAATCGGTGAGTGGATTTTGGTTTTCAGCTTTGAAACCAATGTTTTGAAGGTTTGGGAGCTTAGTTTAAGTCTAAACAACTTTACTAAGCTCAAGAGTAAGTTTTTGGAAAAACTCTCTTGTTGAGGAACCATGAGATGGTTGGGTGCAATGTGATTGTTTGCATGTTTTAAATTCTATTTTGAAAGCATATTAAGCATGTTTGTTGCTGATTTTATAAGCCATGTGTTGAAGGATGCTCAAGGTAAGGGATCCTTGTTTTGTACATTTGTTAAAATGTGGTTTTGATGCATAATGATGCATGATGATGCATGATGATTAATGGCTTTGTTAAATGCTTTAAAACAGTGGAATATTGATGATAAATGATGCATATTGGCAAGTGATGTTTTGAAAAAGGTTAAGGTCACTAAGGTGGTTAAAAGTCCTTAGGTGAGCCTTGAAGGTCACAAAGGTGGTTAAAAGTCCTTGTGTGAGCCTTGTGGATTCTAAGAACTTCATGGTGGTTAAAAGTCCATGAGTGATTCTTGTTAAGGTCACTAAGGTGGTTAAAAGTCCTTGAGTGAGCCTTGTTATTTAAGAACACCAAGGTGTTTAAAAGTCCTTGGGTGATTCTTGTTAAGGACACAAAGGTGGTTAAAAGTCCTTGTGTGGTCCTTGTCATGGTGTTTAAAAGTCCATGGATGATTCTTGTTAAGGACACAAAGGTGGTTAAAAGTCCTTGTGTGGTCCTTGTGAATTATAAGATCACAATGGTGTTTAAAAGTCCATGTGTGAGTCTTATGTTGATCGTATTTTGAAAAGACTATGATTATCACTTGTGGCCAATATGACATGATAATGATTTGAAGCATGAATTGCTTGTTTTAAATGCTTATGAGCATGTTTAATGTTGTTTTGAACTATGAATTATAAAGGTGTTTTATAAATGCATTATTGTGTGGTTTTAAATAAGCATTCCTCACTAAGCTTTTGCTTACGCTCTCTCTCTTTTCTTAAACCAATAATGCAGAGCATTGAAGTGTATTTTGGGGCAGCAAGGAAGCCAAGCATCCAAGTGAAGGTTTTAAGCTCATGTATGGTGAACATTTTCTCAAACTATTAGCTTTTGGGTATTTGGCAATGGGGGACCTATGTTGATGTTTTGGGAGATGTTTTGGACTCCCTAAGTTGGATTTAAGATGTTAATAATGTTGGAGCATGTAAAAGGCCATTATGTGGTTGTTTTGGTATTTTGATGCTTGAATGGTTTTATAAGTAGGAAGCATGCCTATTGAATTGGGGATTTCCATAATTGATGCCATGTTGATGTTTGGTTGATGCAATTATGTTCCTTGTATGTTGTATGACTTGTTGGTATAATTTGGTTGCATTCGGAGCATGTTAGATAGGTCAATTATGTGATAAACCAGCTATTTTTTCTGCAATCTGGGCAACCTGTTTCGGAACAGGTGCTACCGTATCGGAACGGGGGCCTGAAATGGCCTGGGCGTTCCGAAACGGAAGGAGCTGTTCCGGAACGGATATGCCACTGCCAGGCACTGTTTCGGAACCTGTTGCGGAACAGTCCCGCGTTTCGGAATGGGTCTTCCCTGTTCCGAAACACTCGACCGTTGGGCACTGAAATTGTTGGTTAAATGTTTTGAAATGTTTGCGTTTTGGTCCTGAATCTTGTTATTGCAGTTGTATGAGTTTGAGATGTCCGTTTGAGCTGGAATTTGACTGTCAAGCATGAAATATGACTAATTTCATATTGGTAACTTTTAGTCGGGTTAAGTCCCTATAATTTACAGGATTTACAATTTGGTCCCTAAAGTTGTAATTTGTTCAATTGGGTCCCTGAATGTTCTCTGATGGTTATGATCTTTGAGTATGTTGATTGTATGATCATGTCTAGGGATAATATGCATCTAGACAAGTTTAAAAAGAAAAAAAAGGGTCGTTAATCAAGGTTGAATTTTGGGTTGACTTTGGTTTTCCCCGTGTAAACTTCTTAATTCGGTTCAACCGTCTGGGCCGGGTTAAGGGGGTTACACATTAGGTTTTTTGCTCAAGGTGTAATGTGGGTTTAGAAAAAGGGTAGAAAGATGGAAAGAAAAGACAAAAGAAGATGATCAATGCAAGAAGTTTCAAACAATAAGCAGTGAAGACAAAAGAGGAGCTAAAAATAGGCAAGAAAACACATATTTTTCTTCCTTTTTTCTTTTTTTCGAAACTGTTTTTCTTTTTTATTTTTTTTCTTTTCGAAGCAATTGCTTCCTTTTGTTCTATTTTTTCATTTTTTAGGAAAAATTCTGCCCTTATTCGAATTGCAGCCCCTTATTTGTCTAGTAATATAGTTTCTAGCATTTGATCAATCAAAAAAGTTTGGTCAAGGAAGAACAAGGTTTGAAGGTTAAGCCAAGAAAAATGGGATATAAGGCTTCAAGAGGGTTCACTAAGCGATGAAAAAAAGTAAAAGAGAGAAAATGGCTAAATCCTAATGCCTAAATCATCTTAAAGCACCTCATTCTAGTGTAGTCTCAAATCGCATGCAAGCCACAAGTTTTAGATTCCTAAATTCAAGATGACACTCTCAAGCAAGGAAAATGAGCATAAAGAATAAGATGCATGCTCAAGGCTCAAATTCTCACAAAATTAGGTTAAGTTGATTAAGCTAGGCGAGAAATTCAATTATCACAATCAAGGCAAATTGAAAGAGATGTCAAACTATCATTTCACTCATGTCATTTGATTATCAAAAATGTCAACATTCAAATATTCCTAGGCACTATAACAATTATAACATGCTGGACAGCAAGCAATGGCAAGAAAAAGTTCATCTCAAAGTCAAACATATAGCAAACAAGCAAGACAAGTGGTTTTGCTACCCTCCCCCTCACTTAAATGAATTGCCCCAATTCAAAATAAAAATAAAGAAAATGAGGAACAAATAAGGGTAAAAGATACTCCCCGTGAGTGATGAAATTGAGTCCACTGTTGGCATAGAGTTGAATGAGGGAGACGGTGAACGAGGAGGAGGAGCACGGTGGGAGTTGCATGGGCCAGCGGTGGTGGAAAGCCTTGAACGGCGACTGACGAACGGTGCTGGAGAAGGTGCAGCGAAGGGTGATTCGGTGTTTTTGTTGGGCACCCGTCGAATGGTTGTTGGTCGTCGGCCACCACGGTAGGGAGGAGGAATGGGGACTGGTCGAAATCACTAGGCACCTCCACGAAGGTCGTCGACGCAACGAATCATCATCATCCACCGAGAACGGTGTGTGGGTAGAGGCTCGACCCGGTCTTGGCGTTATATGCAGACCATTGGTGGTGGTGGGATTTTGGCGGGGATCGACTGCACCGCATGATATGGGCATTTCTATCGTGCACCGTTTAATGAAATGGTGCACTTTGCTCCTTAACCCAAACTTTCGAATTTTGCCTGCCACCGATTGATTTCTATTGGAAGCCTGGAAGAAAGCAAAAAAAGAATAAAAATAAAAATAAAAGTTGAAAATTAAAAAAAGGAAAATTAAAATTAACGAAAATGAAAAGAATGGGTTGCCTCCCATTTAGCACTTTGTTTAACGTCGTTTAGCTCGACGACCTTTGCTAAATTTTTGGTTCTTCAAATAAACTGTGATGTCCATCCCTTGTCGTTTTAATGCCTTCCTTCATCTTTTTATTTGTGCACAAAACAACAACTAAGCTTCTACCTCCTTCCCGATGCGACAACTTACTCGAAATGATGATTGGCAAAGTTTGGTTGTCGCCTAAAAATATATAATTAAATTGATCTAACTTCGGCTTTGGTTCCTGCAAAATTGAGGGAAAATGTTTAGATCGAGTTGGAATTAATCGAAAATCAGAAAGGGAAGAAAGAGTTGAAATGATTTTACCTATATTTTCAACGTCGAGATCCGCGAATTCCCTACAAAAGTCATAACACAAATCAGTTTCGATCAAATCATCATCTAACGAATCTATAATATTAACAAAATTTAAACTTGCGACCGAATCAGGATACTTCATAGCTTTATACATATCAAATTTAACTACTTCCCCATCAAATTCCATAGTTAAGATGTCGTCGCGGACATCAATCTTTGTATGCGCGGTTGATAGGAAAGGTCGGCCAAGCAAGATTTCGGATATGTTATTGTTGTGAACATTTTCCATGTCAATAATATAAAAATCAACAGGGAAAATAAGATCTTTTACCTGTACCAACACGTTTTCTAGTACTCCCTCGGGGTAGATGACTAATCGATCGGCTAATTGAACTGTCACTCGCATTTCTGTCAATGATTCAGTCGAAATTTTGCTGTAGACGCTTAACAGCATGACGTTGTTAGATGCGCCTAAATCGCACATCGCTCTTTTTATCCCAACATTCCCAATTTTACAGGGAATCGCAAACATACCTTGGTCCTCGTACTTTGGCGGCAACGACTTTTGAAAGATGGCCGAAATATTTTCACCAAGGTTAACTTTTTCATTTCCGGATAGTCGCCTTCGGTTTGTGCATAAGTCCTTCAGAAACCTTGCGTATTTGGGGACTTTCCGAATAACATCAAGAAGTGGAATATTAATTTCCACCTTCTTGAATATATCCAAAATTTCCTCTCTTCCTCCTTTTTATCTTGTTTCGCCAATCTACCTGGAAAAGGAGGAACATGTTCGTAAGTAGAAACAAAAATTTTAGATTTGGCATTACCTACGGTCGGAGGAGACTTGTCGTTCTGGTCTTCTGAAGAGTTTCTCGGTTCGTCGGATTTTCGCTCATCTTGCTTGGGCGGTTTAGGCGTTATCATTGTTCCACTACGCAAAGTTATCGCACAAACGTTTTCCCTTGGGTTGGTTTCGGTTTGGGATGGTAACTTTCCCTGAGATTCTAGACGGCGAACGGCTTGAGCTAGTTGGCTTATTTGTTTGTCGAATTGCTGGAGATGGGATTGTGTTTGGGTTTGGAATTTTTCATGTGAAACTGCCAATCTCTCAACAATAGACTCAAGCAAGGATTTTTGGGGTGCTTGGTTTTTGTAGGGAGGTTGTTTCCTAGGTTGGTAATTCGGGTTCTGATTACCGTAGCTCAAGTTTGGGTGATCTTTCCAACCGAGATTGAACGTATTGCTCAGTGGGTTATAGGGTCTTTGGGGAGGTCCGAGAAAGTTGTGTACGGCGTTAACTTGGGCACAAGATGTATCCCGCAGCAATAGGCATAAGTCGATTGCGTGATCTGGCATAGTGCATATTCCGCATACCTTATCAGCTCCTAACTCCCCTGAAACAAGAGAATACACAATATTAGTTAAATTTTCTATTTTATTCTCTAATGAAATTGTGCTTACTGTGTGAACCCGTCGGCTGGGTTCACTCGTAGAACTAAATTGCTGCGAATTAGCCGCCATCGTATATATCAAGGTTCGAGCATTTTTAGGAGTTAGTTTAACGAGCGGGCCACCGTTTGCTGTATCTACCATCTTTTTGTCCATTGGCAACATTTCTTCGTATAAGTATTGAAGAAGTGTTTGCTCGAATAAGCCATGTTGCGGACAACTTGCACACAACTTTTTGAATCTCTCCCAATATTCGTATAGGGACTCATCGTGCATTTGTTGAATTCCAGAATGTTTCGCCTAAGTTCTGTTGCTTTCGCCGTAGGGAAATATCTGTCAAGAAAAACACGAGAGAGATCAGACCACATATTAATCGAATTTGGAGGTAAATAGAATAACCACTCCTTAGCCATAACGGCTAAGGAAAAAGGAAAAGCCCTTAGTTTTATTTGGTCCTCCAAGACCCCTTACGGTTTCATGCTGCTGCACACCATATGGAATTCAGCAAGGTGCTTATGTGGGCTTTCAGTAGGGAGGCCATTAAAAGTAGGGAGTAGGTGGATTAATCCCGTTTTGAGCTGGAAGGGAGTATCGCCTTGAGGAAAATCGATGCAGAGTGGTTGTTGCACAGTAGGGGCTGCGTTCAGCTCTCGAATCGTTTGTTCTGCCATCGGTTCTGGTTCTAGTGTAGGTTCCTCGACTAGTGTAGTTTCAGAAGTGGATTCCTGATCGGATTGTTGGGTGCTTTGTTCTCGTTGTTGTTTCTTTCACCGAAGCATTTCGTCGTGAGTTCTACGAGCGCTTGCTTCGATTTCCGGGTTGTATGGAGCTAAAGAACCCAGGTTTTTTCTGGTCATAAAAAAAATCAGTCAAAAGTGCCGAAAGTAAACCTCCCCGGTAACGGCGCCAATTTTGCGAGCGTCGTTATACCTTTCAAAATAAAAAAAATAAACCTCTTTCAACAAATAATAAAATAAAGAAATTAAGTAGTTATAGGGAAAGAGGGTCGATCCACAGGGAGATTAGTCGGAATTCTTGACTGAATGATACTTTGATCAATGCTTTCAGGAATATCTGTTAAAACAAGAAAAGTAAAAAAATGGGGTGATCGGATATTGAGTGAAAATGAAATAGAAGAAATTAAATGCAAAAGTAAAGAAGATAACAAGAAAATCCAAATATGTAAAATAGCCTCGAGCTAGCCTTGTCAATTCTTTCGATCATTGAAATGGATTTTTACTCCGGGGATCATGTCGGTTACAGTCTGTGAGGCCCAACCCGTCGCAACTTGCTTCTCTATCGAGTAACCAATCCTCCCAAGTCTATCTTTGAATGTTGGTTCTTAAACAAATTAACCACGTCTATCGCCGTTAAAATATTTAGTTTTGAAAACAGGAAAAGCCCGACTCAGAAATTGTCTTAAAAAGAATTGCTTCTGATTTTATCTTTCCTTAGCGGACCGCCACTAAGAGTGTTCACAGGAATTCGAAATTGCCACAGGCCGATCCTTCCTCCCAACTATGTTTTTAAACGATTCCAGACCAACGAGGTCTTTTTTATTTGAAAAACGATTAAAAACTTTAGTAAGGCCGATTGCCAAACTATCTAAACATAAAGATAAAAATGTATTCCCAAAAAAAATTAGGCAATGTTCAATTCTCACGATTTGAATTGATTTGGCTAGTTCTTGGCTCAAGAGATTTAGCTAAGCATGATATTAGTTATCATACTTAATTCGATTTTATAAAAATAATTAAAGAACATAAAAGAACAAAAGTAAAGAAAAGAGAACTTTGATTAAAGACTAGAAATAACAAGTGTTTCAAGCTAAAAGATAAGGACTAAATTCGATGCCTAAGCCTTTACCAAGGAGTGGTATTTATAGGCTTAAATTTACAAAGATAAATGATAAGGTAATTCAAAATAAAGGAAAGATAAACAATTCAAATGTTTTTGAAATTTAAATACAGAAAATCTAAACGGATAAGTTGATAAGGTCTTCTAGAACGTTCCAGAATCTTCCAGAAGTCGCCACGCATCTGCAACGTTAGACGCGCCGTGCCCAGTGTCGTGCTCACGATGCTAGTCATGACCAGAATAATAAAAAGACTGCAGAAATGCCCTCTTTTGCTGTTGTTTTCCAGAATTAGACCCCTTGCGCAAAATATAGCAAAATGAAATGGATTAGGTAGGAAGAAATCGTAAAAAATAGAAAAATAGCAATTAAAAAGTGTCACATTTGAGAGCTTATCAGTTATTAATATGTATTATGCGATATTAGTACCGTTTATTTTGGAATTAAAGTTTTGGATCAGGTTACTTGCGTGAGGGACAAGCTTTGAGCTTGACTCCTTATATTCGACCCAGTTCTTCCAGGTCGGGTTTAAAGGGTTACATTTAGTGGTATCAGAGCCAGGTTCAACACTCGGCCTGGGTTATTTAAATCAATTTTAAAACGAAAATAAATTTTTGCATGCATTATCAAATGTTTTCGGGTAAAACGGGAATTTCAGAAAAAGTTATGATCTTTTATAAATAATATTTATATATATTCTGAATAAGGTCTCCAAGTACCGATTCTAATCTTAGCATCCTGCGTTTTGTAGAGATACTATTATGCCACCTCTTAGAAGTTCTAGTGTAGTGGCCGGTCTAGGCCGTGGCCAAGGTCGTACCGCGACTGCAGATAGTGACGTTCCACCTCCTGAGGGTTCGATACAAAATTAGAATGAGGTCCAAGATGCGAATATGGAGGAACAACATGTGGACCAGACTGGAGCTCATCAGACTGGTGGAGAAGATCCACATGTTCAGCCTGCTCAGAGTAGTGGTCATCGTGATTCAGGGGATAGCGAGACAGTGGGCACGAATCCTGTTAGTGTTCAGAGAGAGCTATTGAGATACCTTCGTCAGTCTGAGAGTGTTCGGAGACCCATATCCACAGAGTTTCTTGCTACCGGGATGACTATGTTTGATGGAAAGACGGGTACAGACCCAACAGATGCAAAGTACTGGCTGAAGAAGCTTCAGCGATTATTTGTTGAGATGGATTATCCTATCGATCGGAAACTCAGGGCTGCCGTTTCACTGCTGTAGGGTGAAGCCCAGAATTGGTGGGAGGCTGAGGAGCTTGTTACTCAATCTAGTACGGTTACTTGGGATCATTTTAGACAGGCTTTCCGTGACCGATATGTCAGAGCTGAGTATATCGCTAAGTGCAGAGATGATTTTATGAATCTGAGGCATAATGATATGACTGTTAACGACTATGAGATCGAGTTCATGAGATTGATTCAGTACGTCCCAGGGTTAGTGACCACAGAAAAAGACAATTGTGATTGGTTTCTAAAGGGATTGTTTCCTACGATAAAGGCCGGGGTTGCTTTACATATGGACCAGGAATACATAGACATTACTCAACAAGCTAGAACAGTTGAGCGTAATGAGGCAGAGTTGAGACAGCTTGAGTTGCATGGATCTGATAGAGGAAAGAGACCAACGTCAGTGCCAGTTCAGCATAGTCAGGAGAATCAGTCTAGGAAGAGGGCCAGAGATGAGTCAAACTATCAGAGTTATTCGAGAGCTAGACCAGTGACTTCTTCTATTTCGACTACTAGTGCTGGTGGTTCAACTGGTACGCGAGGGGTGCAACAGTGTCCTTTTTGTAAGAAGTGGCATCCGGGCGAGTGTAGGAGGCAGACTGGAGCTTGTTTCAGATGTGGTTCATTCGAGCATCGTTTTAGAGATTGTCCGGTTCTACCTCCCTCAGCTTTTACTACTACTCAGTCTCAGGCATTAGTACAGACTGGAGCTTGTTAATGATGCGATTGCATAGATGGTTATGATAAATCCTATTGTTTTCATGCATGATGAGTTGTTTTAAATGTTGTTATATTGTTTCCCATGAGTTGATGTTATGATTTCAAGGGTTGTAATCATGTTGAGAAAAGCCATACATTGTATATGTTTTGAAATGGGATGTTGTGATCATGTTTATGCCTTGAAAAAAGTGGGTAATATTGGAGGTAAATTGTATATTGGCAAGTGATGAGATTATATATATCGGATATGTTGATCGATCAATAGAATGTGAGAGCTCTATTATACAAATTTTTTGCGCGTGTGGTATCATTCAATTTCACAATAGGGGTAGTGCTATTGTGATGTGAGTGGTAGGGTAGTGTTATCACCAACGGGCTCTACGGGTAGTAGCATCCTGGTCGAAGTGATTTTTATGCATCGGTAATGCATGTGACTTGATGGGGTTAGTGCCATCAAGGTGTCTGTATATCCGATTTGAGAGTGATAGGGGTAGTGCTATCACTTTGGGCTCTGCGGGTAGTGACCTCCCGGATCACTTTTGGCCAATGTACATGTGTTAATTCGCAGTATGTTTATATTATGTTTTGGTATGGTGTTGGATCATGTGTTAGTAAGTTGAGATTTCTGACATGCATCGGTAATGCATGGTTTGAACGAGTTTGGTAAGTCATGGTTGATATGCATCGGTAATGCATGAATTGTGGTATTGTGGTTTTGACTATTGAGGTTATACCTTGTGTTGTATTTCTAGCTTGTTTTACTAGTTTTGTTGCAAGGAAATGATTTGAGGGAAGGTTTTGTTTTATGAATAAATTATATGGTTTTAAAACTATATTGTTGTTGCTTTGGTTTTGAGCACCGCTCACTAAGCTCTCTAGCTTACGCTCTCTTTCCCCAACAATGTATATCGTTACACCTTTCGGGCAGCAAGAGAGCAAGGAAGGTTTCTAAGAGTCCCAATCTTAGCTCAAATATGGTTTATTCCAATAGTAGTGTAGTAGCAATGGGGCAAGACCTTTATGAGTGTTGGGAGCTTGTGTTGGACTCCCTTTTTGTTGAGACGTATTTGTTATGATCTTTTGAAGTTGTTTGAGGTTTGGTTTCGCTATTTTAAAGCTTAACTTGTGTTTTGAGCTCTTATGCAAATGCAGTTCTTTGTATGTTTCGTTCTTGTTTAATCGTTGCGTTGGAATGCTCTTGTTTGATGTTGTTAAGTCCCTTGATCTGTGAAATGCATGTTATGTTGATACTTTGCTGATGGTATGTTGTTGGGTTGGTTTCGGTAAGCTTTGAGAATGCCTAAAACTCATTTTTGACCAAACTGTGCACAAGGGTTCCGAAATAGGCATGAATTATGCCTAGCTGTTTTGAAATGGACAGTGGTGTTTCGAAACACCTGGCAGTTATGTTAGTTGAGGGCATCTCCTAAGTTCTGTTTTCTTGCCTTTTGGTCCCCGGTTGATGTGTTATCGATTGGGTGAGTTTGGATGGTTGTTTGGAGATGTATTTTGACATATTTGTATGAAAACTGATTAAATTCAAAATGGTAACATTAATTTCATGTTAGGTCCCTATTTTATGCTAGAATTGCATTTTGGTCCTTGTATGCTTGTTTGCCGGTTCGAGGTTCGTTTTGTTGTGTTTTCATCCGCTGCGAGTGTTCCTCACCTAGGTTTTAAAAAGAGCGTCTAGAAAAGATAAATTTAAAAGCTTGTTCCTCTTTTAGGGTTGCTAATCGGAGAGAAATCTTCAGGTCTTTCTTTGGTTAGTCTCGTGTGACCACCTCGGGTCGGTCTGGTGGCTAGGTCGGGCTGAGGGGGTTACATCCTTGGAGTAGAAGTCTTCTTCATGACAAAGTAGCTTTTTCATTGAATGCATCCTTTAAATTCTGACTTCTTTGACTTGAAATTGGACTCCTTATGCCGCAAGTAAGCTTAGGCTGCCTTAGACATTTTCTCCTTTGGCGGCTTAGTCTGATGTTTTCCAGCATCAGTAAATTACGTGGATGGGCTCATTGGACTCAGAAAATTATGGTCTTCCAATCGCACTCCAATTCACCAATTCTTCAAGTTGCTGCCTTGGGCGGCAAATATGGTCGCGGCAGCATCTCTCTTTGTGTTGAACTACTTCAATATAGCTTCTTGATCGCTGCCTCAGCATCAGCTCCTCAACTTTCTCCTTCTTCTAACAACTTCTAGCATCTGAAACTAAAACTAAACTAAAATAGTATATTTTCTCACCAAATTAAAGATATTCAACAAAAACAAGACAAAGCAAAGAATACTGTAAATAATGCATGCATGCACCTAAATATGCCTAAAATGTACTTAAGAACAACAATAATATGAGATGGAATGCATACAAAATATAGGACTTATGAGCACTTTACACACCCCTAAACTCGGACTATTGCTTGTCCTCAAGCAATACAATCCTAAACATACTTGCACTTGCACTAATCAGAAAGAAGAACATGTTTTAAACTTGATTTAGCATCTCAAGGTCGTGACACCTATCATTAGATTAGTGAAAGGAGAATAGCATGAATTACCTCAGAATTAAACTACAATTCCAGTGCAGTGTGCGCAGAAACTATGTACAGGTTGAATCTGAAGAATATTATAAGTAAAGAAAGATGTTGTCAAGGTAATATAAGGTTACTGCCGAGGCAGCACAATTAAGCACAGTTTATAATCATGGAAATAAAGGCTTCAACTCATCACAACTACTCTTTAGGTCTAAAATTAAGATAGGAGCAAACTACAAAATCACGAACCCATTGAGTAGAGTCATCCCGTGAAGACTTTCATTCACTAATGCTAATTTGTCTATCACTTCAAAATTTTTCAGATTCATGAACTTTGATAGCAGCGGAGTGTCCTTGCTCATGATTCTTCCTAGAGCCTGTTTCGGGCACGTGTAGGGAAAAACAACATATATATTTTTCTTTCCTACCGTGGCAGTGCTTTTCTTTCTTTTTTTTGTTTGTTGTCTGCCTTGGCAGCTTCCTGCAACCATGTTAGAATTTTACAAATAATTCAAACAGACAATATTTATCAGAAATTCAATCAAATTCAACAAGTAACAGTAGTGTTTTTAATTTTTGGCAGTTATAGAAAAATTCTAAGTTTACTTCATGCTTTCCCCAAAATTTAGTTCTTTTTACTACGATGCAAAAAATTTAAAGTCGGCTATCATATCATAGGCACAAGTTCTAACAAATTTTTTTCTTTTGATTAATTTTGAGGCAAGTAAAAATGCAACTAAATGATCTAAATATGCCTAAAAATGATGAGTGTTAATCCCCCCCCAAAAAAAATCGATATGGGAATTGCCCTCAATGCACAAAATAAAATAAAAAATAGAAAAAAATAAAAGACAAGATAAATAATTAAAATAGAAAAAATAAAAAGAAAGAAAAGAAAACAACGCTAGAAGTTGGCTGATGGTTGGGATGATGCTGGAGTTCCTGAGGTTGAGGAGGAGGAGGATGACTGGATGACCAGGCGGCAGCTGGCAGAGGTCCTGGCAGCAGGCTTGGCAGGTGAAGTCTTTGTTGTCCACGACAGCTGGACTCTCTTGGGCGTCGGGCGAAGAGCTTCACTATGGTCCAGTTTAGATTATGATTCCTCATTCTTCGGCTCGGCCTAGATTATATGTCGCTTCCTTTTCCTAGTTGGTTTTGCTATGGACGATGTTGGTGGTTCAGCTGTTGCTGCCGTCTACTGCCCAGAATCCTTGGACAGAGAGGTGTATGCCACTGTTGCCGCTGTGATGGCTGGAGAGAGTTGTTGCTAATGCCTCTCTAGAGTGTCAGCCACTGTGTGAGAGGAGGAGGTGGCGAAGTAGGACGGGTATCGTGTGGGAGAAGGTATATGGCGGCGGAAGGCGGCGTGGCGGGCAGCAACTTCTGGTGGTGTTTCCTCTCGTGGTTCTACTGCGGCGGCCAATTCTTCTGGAATTTGGGCAGGGAGGGGCCGTCGTTGAGGAACTTTTATGGCAAATAGGCCACAAAGGCCTCTTGGACTTCCCTCACGTACTTCATGAAGGTCAGCTGCTGCTGCTCTATTCTCTTGTTGCTTGTGATCAATATGTTGAGCAGCTGGATGACCTCAGGTTGTTGGGCAGCCTCAATACTGCCTCTTGCTGCTGGGGCAGCTGTTTTGTCGGCTCATGGCTGTGATGGTATGATCGGCTCTGTCTCTGGCGCCTGCATCATTTGGAGCCTGACTTTTCTTGTCCAGCCCTCCCTTGGTGGTGTCAACACATCTTTGGCGTCGAAGGGACGTTAAAGTTCACGTAAAGCCTGGTGATAAGGGAGGGGAAGTAGAGCTTGCCCTTTGACTTTCGGTAGCAGATGTGGATCTCCTTGCAAATTATGTCGCTCACGTTGATTGGCTGGTTGTTCATGATTGAGTGGATCAGGGCTAGACGGGGCCGGTCAACTGTCGTGTTGTGGGAGGTGGGCAGTAGGCGTCTCTTGATGAATGTGTTCCAAAGCATAGCCTCCGGCAGCAGACGTTGGCGCTGAGCGAACCCGATGTGTTTCCCCGCCAGCCACGAGGTGTTTGGTTCACACAGCCTGTCCTTCATTCTATCGTAATCAACTGCTGTCAGTGTTTTCCGCCATTCCTCATAGGGGTTGTCATCCATCTCCAGCACATAGAATATGTTGATGGTGGCGCCGTTGAGTTTTATTGCCTCCCCTCTAACAAAGACAAATGGGACTTCTGGGCGGGGTTGGTGGGCGTAAAACTCTCGGACGAAGGTGACATTAGCCACTTCGGGCTACTTTGCAAAGATCTCACACCCTTGGCTAAGAATTTTCTCGAAGAGGGCGGGCTCGAGACCTAAGTCTCCTGTCTGCTGCGAGTAGTGAAACTCTTGCTCCTCCCAAACTACTCGGTTGGCAAATTGCGTTATATGCCTTTTATGGTCTAGCTCAGAGAATAATCTTTGGAAAGTGGGTTTGGATTGTGATGATGCCATGGTAGTGAGACAGTTGTAATCTGAAAAGTGACTGAAAATAGAAAATATTTGAGAAAGCAAGTAGACGTAGAAGAGGTTAAACAAGGAGATAAAATGAAGAAAATGAATGAAATAGTGAGGTATATATAGGGGTTGTCGAGAGATGTCGTGGCGGCATTAAATTCCCAACGGGCAGATTTTCACGACACATGTTACGGGATTAAATGCCCGTTACGCTTTAGCCGTTGGCGACTAGCCGTTTAGCGGTCTTCTAGCCGTTACGCGTTATGTCATTAGGGCTGCCTTCAGCTGTTTCGATGGCATGGTGGGCAGGCTCCTTGTTGAGCCTTCTTCTTGGTCCTGCTTATTTATTCCTAAACTTGAAATAAAAATAATTAACTAAATAAAGAAAACTAAAATAAAAAATAATTAATCCTAAAAAGAAAAATGTGGAAAATAAATTGCAATAAATTAAAATCTAGTCCTAAAACATAAAAATAAAAAGAAATATATTAAAAATAAATTAAGTTATGTTGGGAGTGCATTGAGGTGCATCTCCCAAACATAACCACTTCCCGAGCTTGTTGTGTTTTGCTTTTTGTCCAGGCGGGTCATCTTGCTTCTTGGGGTTTTGTTTCTGCCCTGCTCTCTTCCCTGGCGGCTGCTGCCTTGTTCTTTTTTTGTGTTGACCTTGGAGGCATGTGTGTCTTGGCATACTTCTTTTTCCTTGGCGGATTTCATGGGATGTAAAACATGTATCTTTATATTCTGATTGTCAACCCTCATTATGAGTTCCCCATTCTCCACATCTATTAATGTTCTACTCGTGGCCAAGAACGGTCGCCCAAGAATGATGGGGGCGTTCTCGTCTGCTTCACTGTCCAAGATAAGGAAACCGGTTGGAAAAATAAAGTTGCCTACTCGTAAAATGATGTCTTCAACTTCTCCTTCCGATTGCACAAAGGAATGGTCAGCTAGTTGGAGCGTGATGGAGGTTGGTTTTGCTTTTCCAATTCCTAGTTTGTTGAAGACAGCCTTGGGCATCATATTATTGCTTGCTCCTAGGTCACATAGAGCTCGCAGGTTATGGTTGTTGCCTATCTTGCATGGAATGATAAAGATGCCTGGATCTGTCCTCTGGGGTGGCACCTTGTTATGTATCATTGCCATGCATTCTTTAGTGACAACTATCGTCTCGAATTCCCCAATTCTCCTTCTCTTGGAAATCATATCTTTCAAATATTTCGCATAATTTGGCATGTTTTGTATGGCTTCCACAAGTGGGATGATGATGTGCACCTGTTTTAGTATATCCAGAAATTTCTTCAATTGGTGCTCTTGCTTTTGCTGTTTAAGCCTTTCGGGGAAGGGCGGCGGTAGACGGATGTCCTAGATGCGTTCTTTGCAGAGAAATCTGATTTGTGGGGGTTCAGGATCATCTGTCTCAAGGCTGACGTCATCTGCCTGGGCCTCAGTTTGTGGTGCTTCCATAGTAGGTTGTCCGTGTGCTGCTGCGGCGTGCGGTTCTGATTGCTTTTCCTGTGGCTTCTCAACTCTGGGATCATCTAATTGTTTCCCACTTCTTATCATTATTGCTTTACACTGCTCATAAGTGGGTTTTGCTGTGACCTCTGTGTTACTAGATGATGCACCCATTGTCATGTTGCTTATGATCTCAGTGAACTGCCCGAACTGGGTCTCTATGTTCTTTATTGCTACCTTCTGGTTGTTCCTCCGCATCTCATTCCTGTCCATAAAAGATTCAGTTTTGTCAATAAATTTATTGGTACGAACAATAAAATCACTAGTGCGAGACATAAAAGTATGTAAAGTAGATTCGAGTGAATTATTGTTCGTATTCTGTTGTTGTTAAGGCTGCTGCCTGGACAGGTTCTGCTGATATCCTCTTGGCTGCTGGGTTGGATTTACAGTCGTGTTAGGGTTACTCCAGGAGAAATTCGGATGCTTTTTCCAGCATAGGTTGTATGTATTGGTGTTGGGTCTGCTGTTCCTCTCATAAGTTCCCATGAAATTGGCGGATTCGCTGCATTCAGATAGTGATGATTGCCCCCACACTCATCACAAAAGGGCTCCACAGCCTTAGCCTAATATGTTTTCCCTATGGACTTGGCCATATTCATTACCAACTGTGTCAGTTTATCTAGGCGGGCATTGAAAGATTCGGTGGCTTTTACTTCATTCACAACAGCTGGCCGCCTTATGCCGTTGTAGAGCGTTTGCGTGTTCTCTATTTATGAGTGCAAGTGCACACTCCTGTCAAGTTATAGTATATGAGATATCGTCTCCCACAAGGATTGGAACAGTTTCTATGAGTGTTTTCCTGTACAAGGAAATAGTAAATTGCACAATTAAATTTCTGAATATAGAAGAAAATAAAGATAAAAACACAAGTAATTGAAGAGAGAGAGATCAGATTGATTGATAGAGCTAGGTAGTTATAGCTCAGTAGTGTGTAGGCGTTGTAAAGATTAAGTGTGTTTTGTGCTGCCACGATTTGTTGCCTTGGCGAATTTAGGCGGCAGCAACTTTCGATGCCACGGCGGAACTCTGCTCTTGCAACTTTCGATGTCTCGTTAGGTGAGATGGAGCGAAGTCCCGACGGCAAGTCTGGCAGATACTCCAAGTTCGGCGAAGCAATTTTGAAGTGATCCTACCTATGTCTAGGCTAGGATTCTGTCACTACGTGATGTAGGCAATACCTAGCAATCTCAGCGTAAACCTAACACAGGCAGTCAATGTTTGGTTGCTCCTTTTAGCCGCTGAAATTCTAACTTATGTCTAAGCTGAATTAGTCAACACCTCATCATGATAAGACTGTGCTTAATTCTTTCGTGAGTTTGACACTCTCGTGCCCGACAAATGGATTTCCTCAACTAGACTTTTGGAACTAATTGAAGAAGTGAAGCACATGAATTAAGCAAACTTAGAGTATTTCATTGCAAAATCAACTTAAACTATTACAACCGTTTCTCACAAGTACTTTATAAACAAAAACCTTAAACCCTAAGAGAGAATTAGAACGTGATCTCTGCTATATGCTATGCATTTATACCCTTACAAGTATGGGCATATATAGGGGTTGGCCTAAGTTGAGTCCTCCTTGGAGTAGAAGTCCTTAAAGTAACTTTACATTAAATGTTGACTCCTTTTTTACTTGAATGTGGACTCTTTGGACGTTGCCTTCTCCAGCAAGTAAATATAAGTCCTCATACTTATCAATCTTTAATCAGCTCTTCAGACCGCTACAGGCTTCAGAAAATAGCAAGACTAGGCTCATTAGACTCAGGGAATTGTCCTCTTTCAATCGCAACCCATCTTGACTAAGTCAGTTTAACTTCTGCCTGGGCGGCAGTCGGCAACAATGCTGCGACAGTGGCGTCCTTGGCGGCAACTGGAACTGCTTCAGTACATCTCCTTTTGCTCCCTGCTTTCCTTTCCTCTCCTCCTCTACATAGCTACAACACTTGAAAATGAAAACTACACTAAAACAATATCTTTTCTTAACCAAAGATAGAATATTCAATAAAAGCATGGTAAAAGAGCAAATATTGTTATTATGCATGTAATGCACCTAAATATGCCTAAATGAGCTTAAGAACAACAATAATAAGGGCAGGAATGTGTACAAAATATATAACTTATGGACACTCTACACACCCCCAAATTCGAACTATTGCTTGTCCTCAAGCAATGCAACCTAACTAGTAAACATGCCCCTTGCACAAATATTAACAGAAACTTAGTCATTAACTTGATTTCTTACCTCAAGGCCGTGTCACCTATTTTATGTTAGTGATAGGGAATGACATGAAATAACTTAGGATTTAATTTTCTTAGTGCCAGTGCAGTGTGTGCAGGTATGTGTCCATGCTAAACATGCTAAGTATACTAAGTAAACAAATACTGTTAAAAATAATTAAATACGAAAAAGGATATGAGTTGTTGCCAGTGCAGCACAATTAAGCACTTCTTTCCTTTTTTTCTCTGATCATGGCCTTAAGGGCTTCAGCTCATCACAACTATTCTCTGGGTCTGAAGCTAAGATAGGAGCATACTACGAAACTATGAACCCTTTGAATAGAGTTATCCCGCAAAGACTTTCATTCACTCTTGCTAATGTGTCCGTCACTTCAAATAAATTTAGATACTTGGACTTTAATAGCAGCGGAGTGTCCTTGCTCATGATCCTTCCTAGAGCCTGTTTCGGGCACCTCTAGGGTATTAAGCATCCTTCCTAGAGCCTATTTCGGGAACCTCTATGGTATTAAGCATCCTTCCTAGAGCCTGTTTCCGGCACCTCTAGGGTATTTCCTTGGACTTAGCTGCCCTGTGCTGCCACGGCGGCAAACCTGCATCCAATTAAGATATTTTCATTAAATAAAGCAGGCAGTGTTAAACTTAGAACTCAAGCAAAACTTAGCACTTAGCAGATAGTGTAAGAATAATTGGAAACTAAAAAAAATTCTAAGTACTTTTCATGCTTCTTCCCATGATTAAGTTAAATTTTAAGTATGGTACGAATATGGAAGTCTGCTAACTATCATTGGCACAAGTTTTTAAGCTAAGACATTCTATTTCATTATGTGCTAGGGCAGAATTTACACATGCTACTATATGCAGCTAAATGTAACTAAAAGCAAAGAAAACAAAAAGGACTAACCCCCCAAACTCAAGGTTGGTATTGTCCTCAATGCCTTATACAAAATATGAAATAAAAACAGAAAAGAAAAATAAAACATAAAAAGAAAAAGAAAAAGAAAACAAAAAATTAAAACAAAATATAAAATGAAAGAAAAATAAATAAAATGTGCTATAAACTAGGGGAGTTCCCCTCCGTTTCTACTGCTGCCTCAGAGAAGGATTCTGAGGAGGCGGGGAGGACGAGACAGCGTGTGGCGGGAGATTTGGCCACTAGGCTCTTATTATGACCACGTTGTGGCAGGATGCGGCTGGGAGTGGGTCTTTTAGGTGGTGCTTCTGGTTCGGTTTCATACCCTTCAACTTGAGGCTCAATCACACTAACGGGCTGCTTTCTTTTCCTTGCTGCTTCGACCAGTTCGTCGTCGGAGGAATCAGATACCTCCATGTCTAAAGAATCTGAGGCCTCGGCTTTCTCTTTGGCATCTGCCTCCTTTGCTGCTGGGGAGGCGGCGGTAGTCTCATCCTCTTTTTCTACCTGGATCTCATCTTCTTCAGAATCAGATGAGAAGGTGAGGTTGTATGGCTGGATGGGAGTGGGCGTGGTCCTTCTTTTGGCGCAGATATGTGGGCCTTCGCTGTTTGCGACGGCTGGAGTGGCAGCTAGTCAAGGTGTGATCTAGGTTGGTTTAGAAGCTGCTAACTTCGACGGGAAGGCTGGAAGTCTTAGGCCGGTATCGTGATATTTGTCCAGCATGTAGGCCACAAAGGCCTCTTGTACCTCCGCGGTGTATCTTGTAAATATTACTTGTTTGTGCTCAATTCTCTGGCAGCTCTCTACGAGGCTTCGAAGCAGAGGAATCACGACAGAAGAAAGGGCAACATCAGTACTTACCTTCTTTGTCCACCCTTTCTTGGCGACAATGATAGTATCTTTGGGATGCGGCGGTACACAGAAATTGGCGTAGAAGCCGGTGATGAGTGAGGGGAAAACGAGGGGTGCCTTGGAGTTGGGTTTCGCTGCGTGGGCATATATTTCTTCAAGTATAACTTCTGCAACGTTGATTGGCCGCCCCTTCATTATGCCATGGATTAGGGCCAGTCGCGACCTGTTGGATGTGGAACCATGTGAAGTGGGCATTAGGCGGCACTGGACGAAGTTACTCCAAAGGATGGCTTCTGGCAGCAAGTCGCGGAGGTTGACTGAGCCGTTATATTTTCTGGTGAGCCACTTGGCGTTGGGATGGCAAATTTCTCTTTTGATTTTTTGTAGCCTAATGCCATTAAACCGAAGCTCCATTTTTCATGCGGATTCTCTTTGATTTCTATCCTGTAGAAGTTGTTTATTATTGCCTCCGTGAGTTTGGCACCCTCTCCACGAACGTAGACGAAAGGGTTTCCCGAGGTAGGTTTGTGGGCATAGAATTCTCTGACTAAGTTGGTGTTTATCTCCTCTGGCTGCCGTGCAAAAATATGACATCCCAATGTGTGGACTCTTTCAAATACGTTGGGCTCAAGGCCAAGATCCCCTTCTTGCCTTGTGTACTAGAATCCTATCTCTTCCCAAATATGTCGCTCAGCGAAGTGTTGCCGATAGGTTGCCGCTATGTTAGCATTCAAGAACCTCTGGAAGGTTGGCTTGGAGGATGAGGTTGTGGGTTTTGATGTTGCCATAGTTATGAGGACGGTTGTGTTTCCTAAAGAAAAGAAAGAAATTACAAGAAAATAACGCAAATGAGATCTTAAAAGCAAGGAAGACAAGAAGAATTGAGAGAAAAAGAGAGAGCAAAGTGGAAATTGAGGAGAGAATAGTTGGCCTTTTATAGCCGCTACTCTCTGTTGCCTTGGCGAGCACGCTGTCGATGGGCGACAATGATTGCGGCGCGTTTAACGGGATTCTAGCCGTTACGCAGATAGTTGTTGCCGCCAGCTATTGCAAATGTAGCTGTTACGACTAGCTGTTATGAAGCCGCTAGCCGTTATGCTAATCTGCCCATTTGGGCCGCCTTGGTCGCTGGGTTGGGCCTCTCCTTTATTATTTATCCTTCTTGGTCTTGCCTTCATTCCTAACCTGAAATAAATTAAATGCAAAAATTAAATAAAAATAACTGAAAATTAAATCTAATCCTAATGCATAAAAATAAATTAGAAATAAAAATAAAAATTAGGTTATGTTGGGAGGTGCATCTCCCAAACATAACCACTTCCTAAGGGTTTTGTGTTGGGTTTTTCGTCCAGGTATGTCCTTCCTCTCCTCATGTGGGTGTTGGCTGCCATCTCTACCGCCCTGGCGGCTAGATGTTGGGCTTGTGTCTGGGTTGGGTTGGTGGGCTTCCATTTTATGGCAGACCTCTTTTCCTTTTTTCTCATTCTTATCGATGTCTTCTTCATATATGAACTCGGATTTAGGGTTTGCCCTGGTCATACACCAAAGACAAACAAGAGGCATAATTTTTTTTGAAAAAAAAATAAACAGAAATTTAAATGCAAAACTAAAAGTAGAAGTGCAGAAATTCAAACACGGGTTCTGTTGCCAATCCCCGACAGCGGGGCCAAAAACTTGTAGAGCGTTTGGGTATTCTCTATATATGAGAACAAGTGCACACTCCTGTCAAGTTATAGTATATAAGATATCGTCTCCCAATGGGATTAGAACAGCTTCTATGAGTGTTTTCCTGCACAAGGAAATAGTAAATTGCACAATTAAATTTCTGGATATAAAAGAAAATAAAGATAAAAACATAAGTAATTGAAGAGAGAGAGAGAGATCAGATTGATAGATAGGGCCAGGGAGTTGTAGCTCAGTATTGTGTAGACTGCATTGTAAAGATGAAGTGTGTTTTGTGCTGCCACGATCTGCTACCTTGGCGGGTAATGGCAGATTGAGGCGGCGGCAACTTTCGTTGCCACAGTGGAACTCTGCTCTTGCAACTTTCGATGTCTCGACTTGTGAGATAGAGAGAAGTCCCGGCGGCAAGTCTGGCAGATACTCCAAGTTCGGCAAAGCAATTCTGAAGTGATCCTACCTACGTCTAGGCTAGGATTCTGTCACTGCGTGATGTAGGCAATACCTAGCAATCTCAGCGTAAACCTAACACAGGCAGTCAACGTTTGGTTGCTCCTTTTAGCCGTTGAAATTCTAACTTATGTCTAAGCCGAATTAGTCAACACCTCGTCATGATGAGGCCGTGCTTAATTCTTTCGTGAGTTTGACACTCTCGTGCCCGACAAATGGATTTCCTCAACTAGACTTTTGGAACTAATTGAAGAAGTGAAGCTTATGAATTAAGCAAACTAAGAGTATTTCATTGCAAAATCAACTTAAACTATTACAACCGTTTCTCACAACTACTTTACAAACAAAAACCTTAAACCCTAAGAGAGAATTAGAACGTAATCTCTGCTATATGATATGCATCTATACCCTTAAGAGCATGGGTATATATAGGGCTTGGCCTAAGTTGAGTCCTCCTTGGAGTAGAGGTCCTTAAAGTAACTTTACATTAAATGTTGACTCCTTTTTAACTTGAATGTAGACTATTTGGACGTTGCCTTCTCCAACAAGTAAAGGTAAGTCCTCCTACTTATCAATCTTTAATAAGCTCTTCAGGCCGCTACAGGCTTCATAAAATTGCAAGACTGGGCTCATTAGACTCAGGGAATTGTCCTCTTTCAATCGCAACCCATCTTGACTAAGTCAGTTTAACTTCTGCCTGGGCGGCATTCAGCGACAATGCTGCGACGGTGGCGTCCTTGGCGGCAACTGGGACTGCTTCAGTACAGCTCCTTTTGCTCTGTGCTTTCCTGTCCTCTCCTCCTCTACATAGCTACAACACTTGAAAATGAAAATTACACTAAAACAATATCTTTTCTTAACCAAAGATAGAATATTCAATAAAAGCATGGTAAAAGAGCAAATATTGTTATTATGCATGTACTACACCTAAATATGCCTAAATGAGCTTAAGAACATCAATAATAAGGGCAGAAATGTGTATAAAACTTGTGGATACTCTAAAGCCGCCACGGCGGGCTGTAGGGAACTTGTAGTCATTCTTTGCAATTTTGTTCATAAACTATAGTGCTTCCTCGGGTGGTCTGTTCAGGATGATTCCATTGGTTGAATCGTCGAGCATCATTCTTGTTGGTTGATTGACTCCATTGTAGAACATAGACACTTGAGTCTAGGATGCGAAACCTTGAAGCGGGCAGTTGTTCAACATCAATTGGTATCTCTCTCAATCTTCATACATTGGTTCGTCGTCTCCTTGGCGAAAGGCAGTGATCTCGTTTCTTAATCTGTCGGTCACATTCGAAAGGCTGAAACGTTCTAAGAAGTCCTTGCACAACTTCGTCCAAGTTTTGAATGATCCTCTCGGTTGGTTGTTCAGCCACTGTTTTGCCCTATCCCTTAGTGAATAGGGTAAAAGTCTCAGCTTAAGCACATCCTGATGAACTACGTGTATCTCAAAAGCTCTGCAAATGTCTAGGAATCCTCTCAAGTGTTGCCTCGCATTTTTCGTGGCAGTTCTTCCAAATTGCCCAATGTGTTTATCATGTTGAACATCATTGGTTTCAGCTCAAAGTGATCTGCTTCAATTTCAGGTTCTGCCATAGTTGGATCAAATCCTCTGAAGTCGTGCTCCAAGTAGTCCCTGGTGGTGCGTACATATTGTGGCTGCCTGGGCGGAATTGGTGGCTGCTACCTAGGTGGCGGATCTTGCAGCCCATACATGCCGTTTCGAGCATTGTTGGCATAGTTGTCGTCTTGGTCGTTAACCATGGTTGCCTCTGCTTTTCTATTTTCTTTAGCTTCTTCGAGGGCTTCTCTTGCTTCTTTCTTTAGTTTTCTTGATCTTCATTCGGTCTCGTCTATGTAAATGATTTCGGCCGATGGGTTGGCTCCAGTCATGCACTAGACAAGAAAACTGTAAAATTCTTTTTTTCGAATAAAAAGGAAAAATAAAAACTAAAATTAAATGCAATAAATTAAAAGTGCAGAAAAATAAAGACGAATTTATTGTTGTCAATTCCCAGCAACGGCGCCAAAAACTTGTAGAGCGTTGGGGTGTTCTCTAAATTTGAGCGCAAGTACACACTCTTGTCAAGTTGTAATATAAAAGATATCATCTTCCACGAGGATTGGACAGCTAATTCGAATCTCAATTCCTGCACAGAAAATATTAAATTGCACAAGTAAATTTCAGTTTGTAAAATATTCTAAAGATAAAGAAACAGAAGTAATTAAGAGAAGAGATCAGATTGATAGAATGGGTCAGGTTATGCTGCTCCGTAATGTGAAACTACGTTGAATAGGTTAAGTTGTATTACGCTGCTAGACTTTACTACCTCGGCGGAAGATGGCAGATTGGCGCTTTGACAACTTTCGTTGCCTCGACAGTGGAACGGACGATTGGCTCGGCGGCAAACTCGGCAGACCTTCAAGGCTCGGCAGAACGCATCAAGAATGATTCAGCTTATGTCTAAGTCAGAATGTTGTTGATGCTCGCTGCAGATAATACCCGTCGGCGTGAATCTTGCAATGAACAACAACCTTTGGTTCGTCCTCTTTTTGCGGCCTTAAACCCTAACCTATGTCTAGGCTGGATTGATCAACACTTGGTATTGATGAGATCGTACTTACTTCTTTCGATGCCAAACAAATGGATTGCTCCCAATCGATCTTTCGAACTCAATTGAAAACAATGAAGAACATGAAATAAGCAAACCTTAAATTTATTGCAAAAAAAAACTTAAACCTAAACAACCGTTCTTACAACTACTTTACAACATAACCCAAACCCTAGAGAATTTAGAACATAGTGGCGGCAAGAAAGCACAAGAGAAACCTAAGCTATTCAGACTATGAGTTGTTTAGAATACAAAATATGATCGGGTATCTATAGGGCATGTCCTAGGTTAAGTCCTCCTTGGAGTAGAAGTCTTCTTCATGATAAAGTAGCTTTTGCATTGAATGCATCCTTGTTTAAATTCTGACTTCTTTGACTTGAAATTGGACTCCTTGTTTCGCAAGTAAGCTTAGGCCGCCTTAGACATTTTCACCTTTGGTGGCTCAGTCCGTTGTTTTCCGGCATCAGTAAATTGCGTGGATGGGCTCATTGGACTCAGAAAATTATGCTCTTCCAATCGCACTCCAATTCACCAATTCCTCAAGTTGCTGCCCTGGGCGGCAGATATGGCGGCGGCAGCTACTCGGCAGCATCTCTCTTTGTGTTGAATTGCTTTAGTATAGCTCCTTGGCTCGCTGCCTCAGCATCAGCTCCTCAGCTTTCTCCTCCTTCTGATAGCTTCTAGCATCTGAAACTAAAACAATATCTTTTCTCACCAAATTAAAGATATTCAACAAAAACAAGGCAAATCAAAGAATACTGTAAATAATGCATGCATGCACCTAAATATGCCTAAAATGTACTTAAGAATAGCAATAATATGAGATGGAATGCATACAAAATATATGACTTATAAGCACTTTACAACCGGCCCATTCTCTCACTCTAATTTCTCAATTTATTTTAGTTGCTCTAGTTTTAGTTTTAATTAAATCCAAACAACTTTTAATACTTGCGTTTTTATTTTTATTTGTGCAGAAAGGTAAATTCCGAAGGTTGTCACAATCCCTGTGGAGACGATATCTTAAATACATTAACTTGGCACCGTGTATACTTGCACGCAATTTGCGCATCACTTTTGCACGCAACACAGGGAATTAGAGAACTTTGAAGAGGAAATCATGGAGTTTGAGAAAAGAATCTATTGATTCTGATTCAAGCATTGCTCCGTCTAAATCTATACCCCCACTTTCCATTTTGCAGGTACCGGATATTAAATCGAAACCACCACCGGATCATTTTAAATGCTTATCTTTTAGCAAAGGAGATACTTTGTCGACGATTAATTTAAACAAGCTTTCAAAGTTGAGAAAGATCCAAAGAAATGTCTTCGTTAATACTCGAACATACAAGAAAAAAATGAAAGAACTCCATAATCACATAATTCATCTTAAGAAAATTCTCCGTTGGATAAAGAGCATGAACTGAAAGAAGTAATTGTCGCAGTGCCTTTAGTCTGAACCATGTCCTTGAGCTAACGACGTTAAATAAAGCGCTAAATAGGAGGCAACTCGTTTTTACTTTATTTTGCCTTATTTTCGCTGAATTTTTCTTTTCTTTATTTTATTATTCTGTTTTATTTATTTTATTTTTTCTCTAAGTCTTCTGAAATCTATTTTTGCTGTTTGGAATGTCGAAATGTGCAGGTTTCGTTGAGCACATTGAAGAAAATACAAGTTTGGTGCACAATAGCACACCTACTTTACAATTCAGTGTTTTATAGCTAGCCCCAACCCTCTCCAATTTCAAAATTGCATAACCTAAACTCCCTATCCCATTCTGTCAAATATTGACCCAGTCCCCTTTATTTTTCAAGATTCTGTGGGCCCCAAGGATGATGAGTTATCATCTTCTTTTATTTTACTCTTTCACCAACGCGACCTTTTAAACCTAAAAAAACCCTTTATCCTTTTAAAATTTTCCAAATCCTCTTTTCCAAGTAAAATTCTTTTCCCTTCATACATTCCCCACGTGATTAAAACAAAACAAAAACCTAACCCCAACTCATTTCCCTAATCCATCTGCCGCATTATTCACTTGTAGTGTAATGCTTGTCAAGACTACATTATTGAATGTGATGTTTTAGTGTGCTATAGGCATTAGGATTAAACCTTTTTTTCTCTTCCCAAAAATGACCTACCTTTTGTTTATTTACCCATTAGATAGCCAATTTTGAGCCGTATCCTTTTCTTTGATTTACCACATTTTTAATCCGAACCAGTTTTGTTTTGTTTTTTACTCTTTTTGTCACCCTTTTCAGGACAAAGTTAAAGTATTCCAAAAAATCAGATTTGAATTGGCTTGAACAGTGCAGGAAAAAAAACATTGTGCAGAAAAATACAGTGTGCATGAAAAAAAGTACAGTGTAGAACAGTTCGAATAAACTATTCAAATAGTGAAAAAAAAGAGTTCGAACAGAGAAAAAAAGAAAGAATGAATAAAGCATTGATTTTGATCTCTTTTTTCCTTTCTTTCATTGTTGCTCTCCTTGATAAAATCTTTGGAATAATTTTTCTTTGTCTTGAATTTTTAAACCCGTTCTTTGGCCTTTTATCCTACCCGAACCTTACCCCATTACAACCTTTTAAAAGACCTCTTGATTTTTGCATCATGTTCATACTTAGTAGTGGAGATAGGATTTAGTTACAAGCCTATGGTAATGCTTTAATTAATTTTGGTTTGAGCGATTAATTTTACCCTAAACACTTTGAGCGAAATGAGTCAAACCTTGTGAGTGTACTAGGGTTTGTTTCATTGATATTGATAGGTTATTGGAATGTCTAACTTTTGCTAAATTGTTTCTAGTCTTGCCATTTTCTAATTTTTTTCTTAATTTCATACATGTTTAGATGCTAATTCATACCGAAATTTTAGGGACTTCGTGAAATTAAGGATAAGGACTCGAACTCTGACATGTTAGTTGAGAGATACTTGAGGACAAGCATCGAATAAGTGAGGGGGAATTTGATGAGTTTCTAAATTGATCACTTTTTCATATTTAATTATGCCTCTAATGGTTTGATTATGGTGCTGATTTGGATTTTTTTGTGTCTTTTTCTGTGCAGGACATTAATTCCAGAAACTGGAGTCAAGGTTGGATTAGTGGGCATGAAAGAGCTGACTGGACGACACGTCAGCAGATTCTAGAAGATGACGTCATCAGCGTCGGATAAGTCGAGATTTAAATTTAAATTTGGGATTTATCTTTTGTATTTAATTTAAATATTTTAGAATTTATCTTTTATCACTATAGGTTATTTTAGGGTTTTTAAAATACTATAAATACTCCTTTGGGGTGAACTCGAGAATCATCTCTTATTCTTAGTTTGTTTTACTTTGAAGTTTATAAAATCTCCTTTTTCTTTACTCTCTTTATTTTCTTTTAGTTTTTTATTTATTTTTAAAAAGATGTTAAGTATGATTTCTTCCATAATCATGCTTAGTTAAATTTTCTATTAGCCAATGGCTTAAAGTGAAGCTTCAATTCACTTCGTGAGAATTAAAAAGGTACTTAATAAATTTTGTTTTACATTCTCAATTTTTCTAAAAATTTAGATCGGCAATCGACCTTTCTATTAAAATCTTTTCACTTTCTTTTCAAAAAAGCTAGCGTTGATTTGATTGTTGATGGGATTTATAGTGGGAGGAAGAATCGACGATTGTTGTGGTTTCAACTTCCTATGAACACCATTAGCGACGGATTCGCTAAGAGAAAATTGAGATCGGAACATAAACTGAGTCAGGTTTTTCCAAAACTTTAAAAGTGTTTTATTTTAATGACGATAGATGTGGTTAGTCTAACCAAAAAATTGGAATTTAAAAATTGATTTTAGATTATCGGTTTACCGGAGAGAAAAACAAGTTACAAGGGTTGGGCCTTGTAGACTGTAACCGACATGTAATCTGAGTTGAAAAATTCTTTTTCGATGATCATATGAATTGAAGCGGAACAAAAGCATGAGGTTAATTATTTTAATTGGTTTATTTTCACCTTTATTATTTTTTACTCCTTTTCTCTAGTTGTCTTAATCAACCCCCTATTCACTAAATTACCTTGCAACCGTCATAATCAAACCAATCGTATATCAAAAACTCCTTAGTCCATGCGGATCGACCCTTACTTCTCTATTACTGTGTTATTTCTATATTTATTTGAGATTAAGGATAAATATTTGATAGTTATGACGCTTGTCATCGGTGTATTGAAGTTTTTTCCCCAAAAAACTGTTTTAATTTTTTTTACTGACAAGTGTTGGGTGCATTAGCAAGGGATATTGTATTCTCAAAGAGAGAACGTGAGTCCAAATCTTAGAGACAACATTGTTAGTACTGGCATATTTGTACCTTCAACATAAACCGTATGACGGACATACATATTAACAAAAAAAATATTTTAATTTTTGAAATGGTAAAAATGCATGATTGTCAAAATCAAATTGAACCGACTAGGCCCGTAACGAACCGAACGAACACGAACGAGGATATGTTCATGTTTCTTTGTTTAATTTTAACCGAACAAATGAACGAACACGAACAACTAAACGAACACAATTTATTGTCCGTGCTCGTTTGTCAAAATAATAAACAGACACAAACGAACGTGAATGAACATTGAATGTTGTTTAATTTTTTTCTTAAGAAATCTGAAGTCTCATATGTTGAGCATTTGTTTAAATTTTTCTTTTTATTTCATATTCTTAATATATGTTTTTAAAATTTTTAAATATAATACTTTTTGTTAATTGTTATGAAAAATAATAAATATGAATAGAAATGTGTGAATAAATTTAAACGAACATAAACGAATGAATTACCGAACGTTCATGTTCGTTCATTTAATTAAACGAACATAAAATCTTGTTCATATTCGTTCATTTAATAAAAAATGAACATAAACAAACTTTTCATCGAACAGTTTAGTTCGTTTACAGGCCTAGAACCAACAGATTGAATCGAGAACATGTTTAGTGAAATTAGCAATCATAGGAACAATTGCGAACTATTAAAAATTCGGATACGAAAGTAAAAGAACCAATGATTCAACCGGTCGAACCAGATTTTGAAATTATTGATATTACTTTTAGGATTTTATTTTCTAAATTTTTTATTGAATTGTTTTTGGGTTAACATGTATTTTGATACCTGAATTTAATTTTGATGTTCAATTTTAACCAAAATGTCAAATTTATATACCAATTTGAACAAAAATGTCAGTTTATATTTAATTGTACCAATAAATAAGATATCAAATTGAATATTAAAGTTAACTTCAGATGTCAATATATATTTTCTGTTATTTTTGAATCAGAAGAACCGAAAACCAATTTAACTAGTTCGACCTTTGATTTGATTTTTGCAACATTTTTTTGAAAGGGTGAAGTCAAATTTATTATTTAAAAGCGAGAAGTCAATTTGAGATTTTTCTTCTTCTAAGTTTAGGCACTAATTCGGGACTTATTTTCAAGTTGAGGTACGGATTTGAGATAAAAAAAGGTTCAAGTGTAATTTTGACAAAAGTTACCAAGTTCAGGTACAATTTGTATAATAAGCCCTATAACTATTTTATATAAAAATAATGATTTATAACAAATTGTTATTAGGGTTGAGCGACAAAAATCGAAAATCTACCTGAATTGTAGTGTTTTGACAGTTATAGTTCACAAGTTTGAAAACCATAGTTATCCGAACTAAACCAAATTTAATTTATAATTAATTTTTAAGGTAAAGTTCACAAATGATCACTGAACTTTGTTAAAAAAAAAATAGGGTAAACTACTTCACTGACCACTATATTATTGGAAAAGTCGCGATTTGACCACGTTACTTTTTTTCGAAGCAATTAAACCACCAAACTATTTAAATGGTATCAATGTGACCACTAGCCGTTAGAGGTTAACGGCAGGGTGACGTGGTCAGTTAAGAAAAAAAGGTATAATTGCATATTTAATCCCTACTATTTATACATTTTATCAATTTAGTCCTAATTTAATTTAATAAAATAAGTTAATTATTTAATTAGATGGTGACATGTGTCATCACCTTATTGGAAGACTTTAATCATTTTTATTTAATTTAATTAATTAATTTTCCCTCCAATCAGATTGTGACACGTGTCACTTGATTGGAAGAAGAAAATAAATAAAAGAAGCATCCTGCTCATTGTGGGATTTAAACCAAAGTCACCTTATATAGAGACACACATGCTTACCACTAAGACAAGTGGATCTTTATGCTGCATGGTACAAAACATAATATATATATCTTGATTTCCAATCCCACTTCGTCTTCAATCTTCATCTTCTACCTTAAAACTTCCCTCTTTGTATATTAATTAATTGCAATTTGACTTTGCTCTTCTTCAACCTATATAACCTCCGCTTTCCATCCCCTTTCCTCACTTTTCTTCAATTTCCAGCATTTACCCTTTTTAATTGCTATTTCTTTTTTTTTCAATTTTCCTACAACAATGAGTGCCGGCGAAAGTAGTGGCGCCGATGAAAAGAAATACAAGGGAGTGCGTCGTCGTAGATGGGGAAAATGGGTGTCGGAAATATGAGTTCCCGGCACCGAAGAGAGACTCTGGTTAGGCTCGTATTCAACTCCAGAAGCCGCCGCCGTCGCCCACCACATTGCTTTCTATTGTCTCCGCCGACCGTCTTCCCTAACTGCTCTGAACTTCCCTTCGATATTACCTCCGTGTGTCAATTCAGACATGTCGCCCAAGTCCGTACAGAAAGCGGCGTCAGATGCTGGGATGGCAGTGGATGCCCAGATGATCATCAGCAACAGCTCCGTCAACAATGAAATCAAAGCAAATGGGAACGACGACAATGGCGGCTCCTGGGAAATCAAAGCCAAGTGGGATTGGAAAACTAAGACATATATTATGTTTTTGTACCATGAATCATAAAGATCCACTTGGGTTAGTGGTAAGCATGCGTGTCTCTATCTAAGGTGACTCTAGTTCGAATCCCACAAGGAGCTTTTATTTATTTTCTTCTTTCATTCAAGTGACACGTGTCACAATCTGATTGGAGGGTGAAAATTAATTAATTAAATTAAATAAAAATATTAAAGTCTTCCAATAAGGTGGTGACACATGTCACCATCTAATTAAATAATTAGTTTATTTTATTAAATTAAATTAAGACAAATTGATAGAATGTATAAATAGCAGGGATCAAATATGCAATTATACCATTTTTTTAAACTGGCCACGTCACCCTGCTGTTAACCTCTAACGGCTAGTGGTCACATTGATACCATTTAAATAGTTTGGTGGTTTAAGTGCTTCGTAAAAAAGTAATGTGGTCAAATCGCGACTTTTCCAATAGTATGGTGGTCAATGAAGTAGTTTACCCAAAAAATAAAACGACAATCAAACTTTCGAATGTTATAAAATGACAATTAAAATATATGTTTTATAACAAAATGATAATTCGGCCGTTATGTACTATTATACAAAATTTTACCATTTTGTTAAGTACTTAAAGTTTATAAAAAAAATAAATTACTATTATACAAAATTTTATAACAACTGTGTTAAGTACTTAACGGTCGAGTTACCATTTTGTTACAAAACATAAAATTTGATTGACATTTTGTAACATTTAAATGTTTGGTTACCGTTTTATTTTTTTAACAAAGTTCAGTGACTATTTGTAAACTTTACCCTAATTTTTATTATTTTGTACCTAAAATAGTGGAACTTTACCAAATAATATTTAAAAATTATAAAATAAAATTATTTTTTCAAAATAAAATACAAAATTTCAAAATCAAAAGTCAAATTTTTTGAATAGTCTAAAGGTGATTACAATGTAGTATCAGTTCATACATATTATTAACCATTTGACAATGTGCATATATTTTATAGACAAATCGATTTAAACTCGTGTCTCTTAAAATAAATACCATCCGCTTTTCCATGGAATGCTTGTTGGGTTCAAAAATCAAAATTAATCGAATACAAATTTCGATAAACTGTACAAAAATTCACCGTACCAAACCAAAACCGTATAACTCCTGGATATTATATTATCTTTTGTAAATAAGTTAAGTCATTGATGTGAATGGTGAAATTAGGTAGGTTGACATTATACGATGACTTAAGCAGATTTTGAGGAAATTCTTCCCTCAATTTCCATTCCTTTGGAAACAAAATCAAAAATCATTAATTTAGGATCTAAATGCTTACACACTTGCCTAAAGAAAACTACAAAGAAATTATTATTATTATTATTATTATTTCAAAATATCGCCTATAAACAGTCTTACTCAAGCTAAACATTCTTCATCTCACATATTATTTTCTGAAAACCACTTGGTAAAAAGAAAACATGAAAACTCTTTCATTTTCTGCCATTTTTCTCATTGTTGTCTTCATTATTTCTGGTGATTTTTCCTTTTTATTTTTTCAACTTTGAATATAATTTGACATTTATGTATAAATTCTGAAGCAACCCTTAATTTTTTTTTTCTGTGGTAATTTTTTAATTACTTTTTGCTGTAGGAAATGAGTCAATGGTGGCAAATGCAAAAGGCCTCTGCATCGTGTCAGGGTACCTCGGAGGCTGCAAAATAAAGGAATGTTGCAATTACTGCAAGGACAACTTTGGGAAAGATGCTAGTTGCTTTTGCGACGCAGTCAGCACTCCAAACGACATTTGCATGTGTTCTCACCCGTGTTAATAAAAAATAACACATTTTCCATGTGTTTTTCAGTCTTCTATTTCTGTGTTTGTGTCTGGTTTTTTTATAAATAAATTGATGTTCGCAGTACTAATTCCTGCGGTGGCTTATTTATTTGGTTCATACTTAATTAATGGCTCGTTGCTTTCCATGGAAATTGACTGAGGAAATTCAGCCACTAGATGAACAAAAATTTTGTCCCTTTTTTTTTGAATTAAAAGAGACACCTATACATTAGGTGTGAACAAAAACAACATCAGGTGCATCATAATGAAGAAAAGAAAGAATGTCCGCCGGTGGGGAGTGCAAATGCAGCAAGTCCAGTGTAGTCGGATCGGTGGTTTTCGCAAGCATGTCGGCAACAGGATTCGTTGAACGAGGAACCCAGATAAAATCGGTAACCCAGCCATTTCGGCGAAGCTTGGCAATGGCGCGAACTAAAGGAAGGGGACTGCTATTGATGTGCATAGCGTTCAACATCTTAACCACCTCAGCACAATCAGATTGAATTTGTAAAATCTCGACCCCTTGTTCCAAGCGAACTGTAAACCAACGAGAATAGCCCATAACTCAGCCCTGTAGAGGCTTGCATTTTCCAATAGCTCTCTGGAAACCCAAAATCCACTACCCAAAGTGATCATGCAGCAAACCTCCGACTGCTCCGTTGTTGGTACTCTTGGAGACCGCACCAATTTTGTCCCTTTTTTATTTCACTTTTTGTGTTTCAATATTAGAAAGAAAATTAAGTTTTAATTTCTAACCCTAAACTTTAAAAAGTATACAATACCATTAATTTTTTAAATATTAACTCTAACCCTAATTTTAAACCGTAAACTTTTTTTTATTGTGGGAGCACAAATAAAAATACAAAAAAGGACAAAAAAAATTCTAGATTATGTAATGGCACGATTCTAGACTACATCGCTGCACTTCCCTAATTAGGAAAAAAGTCCAATTGGTCTCTTTTTTGTTAATGTTTACAAAACTATTAACGGAGTAGCATGCAAGATTAAATTTGTTGATTACTTTTTTTCTTCGCTACTTAACTGTCCAGTTTGATAGAGGTAAAGAAATTTAATTGGTAAATTTATATGGATGATGAAGGACATGTTCATGGGAAGATTTTGATTTTTTGTTCTTTTTATGCCCTTTAGATTCTCATGTTCTACTTTTTTTTTATAAGATTTTTTGATTAACATAGTCATCAATTTTCTCTTCATGTTTTGATGTGTACTTTATAAATGGATCTATGTCGAACCAAAAATATTCTAAAATCCCTTACCCATATTCATTCCAAAAAAGATTCAAACTAACACTAATAATCTATTGGGTAAAATACACTAGAAGTCCTTAGTAATAAACATATCACTCTTCTTCTAAAACATGTCACTTTTATTCTAAAAGTAACAATTCAATCATTTAATTATAGGTTTAGAAACAAATAAATATCTTAGTTAAAATTTTGTGACAAACAAGGGATTCTATCATTAATATTGAAACAAGTGAACGGTATAATAACAATTTTAGTCCCCAAAACTTATACATTATATTAATTGGGTCCTAATTAAAATAATTCACTAAACTTAACCCTTCATATTAAATATTTTTGGCACTGCACCATTCTGACACACCCTTCGACCACTTACCACACTCCATGTTATTGTCCATTAGTTCGATAATCGACATATGCGATAGCTCAAAAAACACAATCACTTCACTACTAGACAATTAAAAGACTAATAGAATAGACGCATTATGACCTTTACGTCGCCTTCTAGTAGACACAATCCATTCACTAATGAAAATTTTAAATATGAATGATTAAGTTTATTGAATTATTTCGAATTATGGCCAAATTAATAGAATGAATAAGTTTCAAGAACTAAAATTACTATTATACCAAGCTCAATTTTAATGATAGAGTGACATGTTTGCCACAAAATTTATATACATTTATGTTCTAATTTATATACATTAAATATAAATGTTAGTAGATTTGAATAAAATATTTGGCCTAGCATAGTTGGTTCTTGCGCTGGCCCCTCAAGCTGTTGTGCTTGCCTGCTTGGGTTTGAATCCCAGCGACTGCTCCTTAAGTGACTTCCAGGATGCTGTCTTGTCCACGATAGAGAGAAAGAAGAAGGATTGTGCAAAGAGAAGGGATCAAATCTTTCCTTTGAATTCAATCATCTTTTTGTAAACTGTTTTTTCTTACAACTTTTCTGGAGTCTCTTTGCCTTGTTTTGGCTCAATGCAACATAGAATAATGGAGTTCAAATTTGGATGGATGGTGGGAAAGCCATGGAGTGTTTTGGAGAAAGATGCGACCATTGAATATAAATGATGTTAATTGGTTCCCACCGAATCCTGGTTGTGTCAAGTTTCATTGTCGATGTAACATACAAGGATGAACCTGTCGGGTGCGGTGGTGCCTTGAGAACTGATTTATGTTTTCCAGTCCTATGGATAGTTTTGAGGTAGTTTATGCAGAACTAGTTGTAGTTAAGAATGTGCTGGAAGTTTTTGTGGAAGTTATATGGCCTGGGAAAGCAATGTTGGTTGTTGAAATAGACCCTAAACTTTAACCTTAATTTCATAAATATTAACTTTAACCTTAATTTCGTAAATATTAACTTTAACCTTAATTTTAAACCCTAAACTTATTTTATATTGTGGGACCCAAGCTAAATTACAACTTGGCCATGGTGATCTCGAAGCTAAATTACAACTTGGCCATGGTGATCTCGAATATCAACTAATCATACAAGTTTCTGAAATCTTGGGATGACAGCAATTGAAGCGATCCATTAAATTAGTTGAGTATCCAAATCCGAACAAGCGGAAGTAGGAAAAAAAGTACCCAATTTATTTTATTAATAACTTAGCAATGTATTCAAAAAGTGTGCGAGTACCTAACATCTAAATCATCAAATAATCGTGAACTAAAAAAAATCACAAAATATATCTATTCGAAAATAAAAACCCTAATGTTTTTCGGCATCAGTCGGCATCGGAAAGCGGCACAATGGGTAGAGATGACCGGTACTCAGCCACCTCTCGATACATTCTCCATGGAAGAGATGAGAACATGGCATGCTAGTGACAACCTCCGTTTCAGGCTGTACTAACTTCTCTATGCAAATCATGCACTCAACATTGTCGCTCTCGCCGTCGCCATAACCTTGAACAAGCTTCACTTTCTTCAAAGCTTGGATCAATTCTTTCGAGCTTCACTTTCTTCAAAGCTTGGATCAATTCTTTCGTTGCAGGAGCTAGCTTCGGATCTTCTCGTATCGAGAACTCCATCACCATTGCCGCTAACTCATCATCATAGTATTCCCACCTCACAATCTTTTTAACTTGAAATATTATTTTTATCACCCCGTCAAATCTCTTATTATTGCCATAGTTCTTCTTCTTCTTCTTCTTTTACTCCTTCTCTATTTTTATAATCGAGTTCCAATCGGAGAAAGCTTGATCCAATATCCTTTCAAGGTCAAGTTGGTCGAGCCATCCAGCTTCATGTAAAGGGCGAGCTACATTGTTTCGGTGCCGGCGAGAGCCGAATACAATTTCTGGATGAACGGAGAATTCCTGGATACCATTCTGCCAAAAATCCTCTCGGAAACGACCGTCATCATCCTCAAGAAACGTACGAATATGAAGCAGGAACCCAATTTGAGAATAGTAAGGAGCCTGAATTGAAGTCAGAGCGTAATCTACCGTCACTTCAAATCGAGGTTCGCTGCTTGCCATTATCAACGTTGGTTACTCTCTTCAAAAAGAAAATATCGGGAAGAAAAAGCTTTCAAATCCCTAAGTTTGCTTGATTGAAAAGAAAACCAGTAAACTGAACCACATGTATGTATGTGTGTATATTTAGGTAAGAAAAAGCTATCGAAACCCTAAGTTTGCTTGATTGAAAAGTAAACAAAAAGCTTCCAAAACCCTAAGTTTGCTTGGTTGAGAAGTAAACTAGTATACTGATTACTGAACTAGGTGTGTGTATGTATATATATAGGATTAGACGTGTAGGCCAGTAGTCTGAATTTGAGTAGAGTCAGATTATTATGCCGGTTAATCGGTATTAAAGTTTTAATAATAAAATTAAATATTTTTATATAAATTAAATTTTAAAAATATTTTAATATTTAAAATAGTAAAATTCATGTTTTTCAAAATCGGATTGAATCGAGAACATGCGGAGTGAAATTAAAAATATCAGATATAAAAGTAAAAGAATGGTGATTCAACAAGTTGAACCAGATTTTGACATTGTAAACATTACTTTTAGTAAATTTGTTAATTTTTTAGTTTAATTATTTTTGAGTTAATATATATTTTGATACATGAATTTAATTTTAAGGTGCAATTTGGTACTTGAACTTGGTTCTTTTGTATAAATTAGTTAAAAATTGTACGTTTCAATTTTAACCATAATGTCAAGTTTAAGTACTAATTTAAACAAAATATTAGATTCAAATATTTATTTGACAATAAAACATTATCAAATTAAACACTAAAAGATAATGAAATATATTTACCCTTATTTTTTAACAAGAAGAATAAAAATCCATTGATGCAACTAATTCGATCCTCGATATGATTTGTACCAAACTAGTTAAATGTGCAACTCAAACAAGCCTGATAAGCATGAGCTTGGATAAAAAATTTAAAGGCAATCAAGAGTGTAAAAAAAATCTTTGAACTTTTAAAATAAAATTAATTAAAATTTTAATTTTTTTCACTCAATTAAACATTTGAACCAAGAAATTGAATAAATTAAGTTCTTAAATCAATTAAACTCGTTGACCAATTTTGATTATTAAATCTTCACAGTTTTTTAGGCATGTTAGTGCAATGCATCGTGACACAGTATTTCCACTTGACATATTCAATTTTTTATTTTATTTTAAAAATTCTTTAAAAGTTCTAAAGATCCTAAGAAACTTATACTAAAATTTATTTTTAAAAAAATATGTAAATGCAATGTAACCCCCTAGACCTGCCTATGCGTTTCCATGGATCCTAGGAAGTTACATTAGGATCACCGGAGCGACCCACATTAAAATTTCAAATAAATAAAGTGCTAAACCATTTAAAATCGTAAATCAAGTTTTGAATTAAAATACAATTTCAGAAACATTCAGACAATGAAACAAAAATGTGATAAAAGTTGTTAATACAAGTTTCATACTCGAATATAAAACAACATGTGACATACATGCCCCCTAATTACACAGGTGCCGTACTCCACAAGAAAAGCCGAAGAAACTCCCATACCAACGTTGATAGCTACGACATGGTAGATCCTTAACCTATGATGGTAAAACAATGTGAGCTTCGAAAAGCTCAGTAATACAGACTACCAAGAGATGCTAAAGGTACAAGTAGGTATATGGCAACTTAACATTGTCATAAAGAATTAGGCAACGATAAGCTCAAATTACGATTCGATAATTCAGTGAAGCATTATTAGGAGGTTACAAAGTTGTTCTTATTTGATCACCCGAACCGTAAGAGGTGAGTCTAAAGCCAAAGATTCAAATGAGATTCAGATTTCAAAAGTTGAATCAAAGAGTTCAGAGTGGTCCATTAAACGTGAATTGTAAGTTTACTGAGGGTCCAACATTGATACATTAATTTAGTAGGGTATGTTTCAGAGGAGGTCATAAAGTTTTATTAATTTGCTTAACTACCCCAACCGAACTCCAAAATGCAGTCCCCTGAACTGTATACAGAAGGTCTTACCCTAAGCCTGAGGCGTAGGAGCCTGCCTAAGGGGATGCCTTAGTTCCAGAAAGACTTACCCTAAGCCCGTCGAAAAACGGGCTTCGAAATCGGACTCGAGACGTCGAAAAACATAAAATAGGAGTTTTCCGGAAAATTTGACTTTTTGGTTAACGGTCAAAGTCAACACTGACGTCGACAGATCAACGCTGACGTCAGCAAGTCAACGGTCAACGAGGCCAGAGTCAACGTTGACGTCAGCAGTCAACTGGTAAGGGTCCACTGAGTTGACTCGGCTGACTCTGACGAGTTGACTCGGGCTGACTCTAACGAGTTGACTCGGGCTGACTCGGTCAACGGGTTAGCGGGTCAGGTCAACGGGTCGGGTCAAAAGGGTAGACGGGTCGGGTCAGACACCAAACTGGGCTTGGTTTGGTTGGGCTTAGACCAGGTTTGATCAATGGGTTCAGACCGGTTTAATTTATACCGGTTCACTTACCCAATGGCAACAGGTCGTCGGACGGTCGCCGGGGAAGGTCGTCGGAGGCATCGTTTGTGTCGATTCTGCCGGAAAAACATAACTCATCAGCCGAGGGTACTATCAACATGAGAGCAACTCATTTTGGGCCGGAAAAACTCACCGAAATTTTTCCCAAACGTTGAATCTCTGTCGTATTGACGAAGCTCTGGCGAACCTTCAATCGACGTCAGACGGACAATCGATTGACTGGGTTCTTCTCACTGTGACGCGAGGAATCCGTTGACGGTGGTGGTGCGACGATAGGGCAACTGAGGTGGCCGGAATCGGTGAAAAGAGATGACGATGGGAACAAAAAAAATACAAAACTTTCAAACCGTTGCCCGCGGCAAACGGCTGCTCCGATGCGCGAGTGGCCGACGGGGATTGGTCGGGACAACGCAACGCTTCCGATGATGTGGGCGGTGAACACCACGGACCGGCGGTGGCTTAGATCGGCGATTAAGTTTTCGGGGAAAACATAAAACGCACTCTGAAACTCCCTCCCTCTTTCAATAACAGGGACGATAATTAATGCGATAGGTGGGGGTTGGTTGTTGTTTTAATTATTTTGAATAACAAATATTCAAAAGATAGACTTAAGAATAAGTCAAGGTAACTTATAACTAGATTAAGCTTTAGTTCAGATGGTTAAAACATTACTTACCATACCAAGGACACGAGATCAAATCCCTATAGCGTTATTCCCTTTTTTTTCTTCATTTCATTTCCAAAGGCCAAGTGGTAAAGGTTCAATCAAGCCCAAGTCCTCAAACATCCAAGACTTTTCAAGATTAGCTTTTTAAAATTTAAAATCTTTTCAAACAAGTCCCTGAAATGCAATTAAACTATTTCAAATAAATTACCCCACTTTGGGGTGTTACAATTCTCCCCACCTTAAAAAAAAATTGTCCTCGAAATTTGCCAGAGTTAGAGAAATGCAGAAAATGCACATTCATCTATCTTTGTACTGAAACTTTTCCATCAGAGCATGCTTGCTTCTCGAGACTCTCAAACGGTCATAGGTCAATCTGGTAGCGTCCTCAATCACTTAGATTGAATTCGGTCCAAAACAATCTCATCATACACCCAGACCAACTTATCAGAATGTGGTATATATGAATCCACACATAATTTCATATGGAGCCAAACCAATACTTACCTCATAACTTTTATTATAAACGACCTCTATCAGGGATAAGGAACTTTCCAAGTTACCATAGAAGTCAATCATACGACCCATAAACATCCCCTCTAGAATCTGAATCACTCTATTAGGTTAACCTTCAATTTACAGATAAAAAAAAGTTGTACTTAATATTCGGACAAGTACTCAGGGATTCCAACATGGCCTTCCCGAATCATGATGTAAACATCATATTTCAATCAGTAGGATACGTAAGACGGTACATTGTGCCACTTTTCCCCAAAATGTCTTTCATCAAACCGATCAAACATAACCAAGGTCTTAAACGGATATCACTTACCTTCAGCGTAAAACTTCGATAATTGTTTCCTTCGTGCATAACAAAGGCACCACAGAATATACACTTTCGGCACAATCACAAACACTTTTCTTTTAAATTCATAGGGTTTTTATCACATTTCCATAATGGTATTCTCAAACATGATCATTACCACCGAATAGCCTTTCATAAAATCTTATATCGGTTACTTCACATGACCAAACATTTATTCTCAATTTGATTCGGATCTACAACTTTACATGCATTACCCAAATCAGGTTCTTCGTTTAGATTCAAATTCACCAATTTAGTCCAAAACACAGACGAACATTATAGACATTCACTGCAAGCAGAGGTTGAGTTATTGAAGGCAGAATACTTAGATTCACTTAATTCGGAAAAAGGGATTTGACATCAGAGTTTCGGCTCGGAGGAGTACGGTTATGCTAGGGGCATGCACAGACCAAACACCCTATGACAGACGATCGGCCGATCTACCCAGAATGACGCAACTCTAAGCTCTGATACCACTAAATGTAACCCCCTAGACCCGCCTATGCGTTACCACGGATCCTAGGAAGTTACATTAGGATCACCGGAGTGACCCACGTTAAAATTTCAAATAAATAAAGTGCTAAACTATTTAAAATCGTAAATCAAGTTTTGAATTAAAATACAATTTCAGAAACATTCAGACAATGAAACAAAAATGTGATAAAAGTTGTTAATACAAGTTTCATACTCGAATATAAAACAACATGTGACATACATGCCCCCTAATTACACAGGTGCCGTACTCCGCAAGCAAAGCCAAAGAAACTCCCATACCAACGTTGATAGCTACGACATGGTAGATCCTTAACCTGTGATGGTAAAACAATGTGAGCTTCGAAAAGCTCAGTAATACAGACTACCAAGAGATGCTAAAGGTACAAGTAGGTATATGGCAACTTAACATTGTTATAAAGAATTAGGCAACGATAAGCTCAAATTACGATTCGATAATTCAGTGAAGCATTATTAGGAGGTTACAGAGTTGTTCTTATTTGATCACCCGAACCGTAAGAGGTGAATCTAAAGCCAGAGATTCAAATAAGATTCATATTTCAAAAGTTGAATCAAAGAGTTCAGAGTGGTCCATTAAACGTGAATTGTAAGTTTATTGAGGGTTCAACATTATTACATTAATTTAGTAGGGTATGTTTCAGAGGAGGTCAGAAAGTTTTATTAATTTGCTTAACTACCCCAACCGAACTCCAAAATTTAGTCCCCTGAACTGCATACAGAAGGTCTTACCCTAGGCCTGAGGCGTAGGAGCCTACCTAAGGGGATGCCTTAGGTCCAGAAAGACTTACCCTAAGCCCGTAGGCGTAGGAGCTTAACAGAAAGACTTACCCTAGGCCCATTGGGCGTAGGAGCTTAGGTCTAGAAGGACTTACCAGCGCTGAGCCTACAGATCATTATTCATATCCCAGATAATATACCCCGTATGATTTCAATTATATTCAGAAGACGATATTACAAAAAATAGCTATCAAATCTATTTTTATACCAGAAGATAGATATCAAATTTATTTATCATTATTATTATTATTATTTCATATTCAATGTCATATATCAAATATATTTTTCATATCAGAGGTCAAAAATCAGAGAATTGCTTCCTTTTCGTATTACAATATCATACTTTTAAATTTTTAAGCATATTGTCTTGGTTTAGAACAGAAAGTATTTACAGATACATGTTACGCACTTTATGGCCCAATCCATTTTTTAGAGGTTCTTAATAGATATCAGGAAGATGACATTTGACAATTTTGGACTGATTTCAGAACGAGGTCCCTACGAATAGGGGAGTTCGATCAGACAGGTCGAATCAACATCGAAAGTTGATGCATTAGAATCATTGGGATTTCAAATATATCGAGAGTGATTCGATCGTTAAAGCTTACGAGGGTATTGTTGGTCATTCTGACCTTCGAGGGGTAATTTGGTAAACTGAACCAACAAGGTATAAACGGTGATGTGCCGAATTCAAGAATTCTAGCTGCTCATCAAGCTTCCGAGTCCCTCTGAACTAATTGAAACCATTAACGCGGAGTTTCAAATATAATCGGATAAGTGCATCTTAAGCATTCATTTCCAGAATTGATTACAGCGTAACAACAAAGTAGTTCGTCTTCACCCTACATCCACTGAACTTACTACGAGAGATCAAACATGTATCCAAGTAGTAATTTTCCAAATTCATGGACATGTATATAATCACCCGAACTCGCTCCATAACATCAAATTTATCTTTTCGAGGAAACATGTTACTCTTACCAATAGCTAAGTACTTTCTCCAAATAACCCGAACATGTCGTGACATGGTGTCTTTCCAAAATTAGTATCAGAAACGACCAACAAACACGGACCATGAATTACCACTTTAGAGTCATTATATTATCTAGCTTTATTGTTATTCCTTATTCTAGTCTTAGAGGTACCTTCAGTCATTTTCAATATTCGCATGTATTTCAGATGCCTCATATCCGAAGGTGTTCCAAAAATTCTGAGCCTTTCGGTCGTTCCAACTATTCATTCCTTTCCGATCTCGATGATATATTCGTCATTTCGATTAATTTGGCAATTGACGCCGAGGATACATTATTCTTTTTAGTCATTATGAATATTTCGACCGATTCAACCTTATCAGTATTTCCAAACATTTCAGTCATCTCGATCAATTCAGAAATTTATGCGACTTTGTCTAATCCAAATATACAATTATTTTCTCGCAAATATCTTCAGAGAAATATTCAATCTCAAAAAGAATTTGAGCAATTTACAAACTCAAATGTGAAGCCTCGCTACTATAACTTCCCAAGCAAATTTATGACAGATCTTAGGAAGCCACATTAGGGTCACAGGAGCGACCCACGGTAAAAATACACATAAAACATTTTCTCTGAAAAATACATATTAGATTATAACAGTAACTTTAGTTGAAAATACTCTTTCATGAAAGCATTTAAACATATAACAGTATTTTAGAAAACATTTTACAGACACTATCATGAAACAAAAATGTTATGCATGCCCACTAACTATGTCGGTACCGTACTCCAAAAGCAACACCGAGAGAACTCCCAACACTGATGTCAAACGTTATACCAAGATATATTCCTTTAACCTGTGATGATAAAAACAACGTGAGCTTGGAAAAGCTCAGTAATACAAAACTACCAAAAGATGCTATAAGCTCATGCAGATATATGGTAGGCATAACATTTTCATGATGCTTTACGCAGTAACGGTCTTCATTTTTTATTTATTTCAGGTAACGTTATACTTGAGGATAACGGTACTTGTTCTTTATTCAATCATCAAGAATTAGACGGTAATTATAGGCTATTAATGTACGGAGGTGGAATTAGAGAGTTCGGTTCCTAGTGTGTTCCAACAGTATAAGTAAAACATGTACAACAACAGTATAATATACATTTTCAGTTTAAAACATACAGTTCAAGTAACAATACGGTATGGTTTAATCTTTTATCAACCCTCCAACCACACTCCAAGAGGCAGTTCCCCAAAACTGCGTCAAAGGCGTTAACCAGTGCCCATTGGACATAGGTGCCATCCTAAGGGATTACCTTAGGAACGGTACGGTACGGTATGGTAGGTATTACCCTAGCCGAAGCATAGGAACCTGTAACGGTAAAGGAATTACCAGCTGGATCAGGGCTGAACCTACGGTCACTTCATATTTTATCCCAATTACCCCGGTAACAATTTATGTAACGGTTCGGTCAATCAATAGCTGTATTTTTTTTAGTAATACATTATCCATATAGCATGTTGGTCATATTAGGTACATATGCATATATCAAAAATACAGTACGGTCATGTTTAATTATAAAACATGTCATGTTCATGTGAGTTCAAGTATTCTATCGTGTACACATAATCGGTATTATAACATGTAAATCAGTATGCAAAAACAGTTGTGTAGAACACATGGAACACACTAGGTGGAACAATTTACTTCTTGGAGATACTTGACATTTTCGGAGAGAACACATTAACTTTTGACAATTGAACGGATCTTTGAAACAAGACCCCTATTAAAAGAGGGGTTTGTACTAACGGTTCAAACCAGATAGTCAGGAGATGATACATCAAGATCTTGAGAGTTTAGGCATATCACGAGTGTTTTAGCCATTTAAGCCTACCATGGGCATTACGATCATTTTATCATACACGTGCATTTTGGTAATTTATACCAACAAGGCGCAAACGGTAGCTCAGAAATTCTACTTGTTCATCAGGTATCCAACCAAGTATTCAGAGATTTCTACATCAAGACCTCTAACTATATCAGATACGTTCGGGGCTATTTTGATCACTTTGGCCAACGAGGGCATTTTGGTCATTTAACAATTATGGGTGATTTGTAATTTAGCCCAAAAATGATGAAATGACAATTTGCAATATTTAAGATTCCCAGAAGTTTATCGAGTCTCCAAAACCATTCGAACTAACATATTTCAACCTTGCAGTATTAACCAACGCTTCTGATGCATCTAAACTGTATCGTATATCTGAACGATTACTTTCATATCTCATCACAGGACCTGCCACGGAGTAGTCGAACTAATACTCTATGCGGGAAGACTTCTACCCTTATATTAATTTCAAGAGTGTTTGACGTACACAAGTCATGCTTCAACACTTGAGGGCATTTCGGTCAATTTCAGCTTTATCGACATTTCTAGAATTTTATCAAGACAATTTACTTATTCTAGTCAATGGGGGTATTCCAGTTATTCTGAGACTCGGAATATCCATCATTTCTGTCAATTGAACCATTTATAGTATTTCAATTATTTAAAAATTCATGGGTGTTTCAGCCATTCAAGAAATTTCGGTACTTCCAACCACTCCATTCATTTCAGAACTCAAGGGTTTATCCATCCTTCTAGTTCATTTGTAAACCTCGGTGTTCGAGGATACTTCAACTCCTTTTTGTCAATATCATTCTTCCGACTATTTTAACCATATCGGTATATTCAATACTTTTAGTCATTTCGATCTATTCTGTATTTTGAGCCACTCGCTTAATTCAGGGTATATATATATAGATTCCCCTGAATCTATAGTCGAAGATTCATTCCAAATCCAAGAAGACCTAACACCTTTCCATAGCTTTCCAAGTAGTTCGAGGTTTTCAGATGAATCATATTGTTTTACCATATTTAACGTAGATTTCTAGATCGCTTCAGATTTCAATGGTATTTTAGTCATTCAAAGACCTTGAGGGCATTTTCGTAATCTCAAGTCCATGTATCTTTCGCATTTAAACATTTCACACTAATGCTCGGAATTAGAGATTAGCTGTCTCATTAATTACTTAATGAACTTCAGATACTTCAGATTTATTAGCTTCCTCGTTCGAGCATTTCGGTCTTATATAAATTACCATACTCAATTTCATATTTAGTTTGACTTAAGTAGGGCTAATAACACTTCTTATCATTTTCATGCATGCACTAACAAATACCAACATGATCTCAAAGCATACAAGAGGTAGTAGTGTATTACCTTAATTTCGAGTTATACCGGTTGACTCATGATACTACGTTTGATCGCATTCGAATCCGGACTGGATGTCCCATGACATTTCGAATACCAAGATACTTGCATACCTTCAAATACACAAATTAACATTTCAGTTCTTATCCGTAGAGCTCTTAACAAAATTTAACACTTTCGGGTTCAAGGTCAGATTCGGAGGCCTTCGGGTCAGAATTTTGCAAAACGGGCTTCAAAAACAGACTCAGGACGTCGAAAAACATAAAATATGAGTTTTCGGAAAATTTGACTTTTTGGTCAAAGTCAACGGTCAAAGTCAACGGTCAACGCTGACGTCACTGGTCGGAACCGGCTCGGTCAAACGGCTCGGCGGCTCGGTCAAACGGCTCGGCGGCTCGGTCAACCGGCTCGGTCAACCGGCTTAGTGGCTCGGTCAACCGGCTCGGCGGCTCGGTCAACCGGCTCGGTCAACCGGCTTAGTGGCTCGGTCAACTGGCTCGGCGGCTCGGTCAACTGGCTTAGTGGCTCGGTCAACCGGCTCGGTCAACCCAGACGAATCCCACTCGCGTCCGGCGGCGCGTGGGGCGCGTGCGGCGGCTGTGGGCGGCCGTTGGCCACCAAATTTTACAGGCCGATAGTTTTCGACCTTCTGAACACGGTGGTGGCCTCGGATTTTCAAAATTCAAACTCAAAGTTCGAATACTAACCTTTTAAGTTTTCCGACGATAAACAAACACCCCCTCCAACGGTGACTCCGATGATGATGTCGTTGGTACCGGTGAACTCGACTCGGCATGATGAACGAAATGGTGGTGGAGGTGTCGAAAATGAACGGTCGGATCTCGGTAGATCTGAGATTGAATCTCTACCTATTTCTTTCTTTCTCACTTTCATTTTTCTTTCTCTTTTTTTCCCCTTCTGCGAACGCTTAAACTTGGCAGATATATTATCCTTCAAAGAAAAAAGGTCAAATTACACTCTTAGCCATTTAATTGTTGGGGAGTTCACACTTTTGTCTCCAAACTTTATTCCATTTTCAAATTGGTCATCAATTCCTTATAAATCAAGCTTCCCAAACCTGAATTCATTCAATTAAGTCCCAAAACTTATTATTTTAGGGAAAAAGAAGATTAAATCTCCCAAAAATTCTTAAAATTTTACTAGCCCCATTTGAGATTGTTACAATTCTCTCCCCCTTAAAAGAAATTTCGTCCTCGAAATTTACCAGAGTTGGATCAAAGCAAAACTGTAATTCCGTTTTTTTTTACCCGCTGAAACTTGTCCATCAGATTATGGTTATTCCTCGTGTCTCACAGACGGTTATATCCTTAATCACGCGAAGTAACTTTATATTCAAATTCATCTCAGACCTGTTTATCAGAATACGGTAATTGCACCCATACGGAATCTTGTACGGTGCCAAGAAAATATTTGTCTCATAACTTTTATTTTAAACAGACTCGGTCGGGGATAGAAAACCTTTCCTACTATTACAGAGGTCACTCATACGACCCATTGCGTATTTTCTATAATAGACATAACTCATACGAATTAACTAACAGTTTGCGGATGAACGTCTGTAACTGTAGCTTAGACAAGTATTTAAGGCCCCAAAGAGAGTCTTCCAAAATCAAGATGTAAACAATAAAATTCTATAAGTATGATACACATAACGGTACATTGCGTCACTTTTCCCCAAAATGTCTTTCTTCATACCGGATAAGTATAACAAAGGTTTTAAACGAATATCTCTTACATTCATTAAAATACTCCGATAATTGTTTCCTTCGTGCATAACAGAGCCACCACATAATCTATACTTCCACCGATCTCACAGACACTTTTCTTTTAAATTCGTAATACTTTTATCAAATTTTTGTCAGAACATTCTCAATCACACTCATTATCACCGAGCTACTTTACTTGTAATCTTATATCGGTTTCCTCGTTCGATCAAACATTTATTCTTAATCTGTTTCAGATCTTCTATTTCACATGCATAAACCATCTCAGGTTCTCTATCCAGATTCAAATCCATCAATTTAATCCAATTCGTAGACAGACATTACCAATATTCCTTTCCAGTATAGATCAAGCTATTATGGACAGAACGGTTAATTGCACTTATCACAGGAAATGATTCGACATCGGAGTCTCGGCTTGATGGAGTACGGTTAAGATCTAGGGGCATGCACAGACCAGACACCTTACGACAGACGATCGGCCGATCAACCCAGAAAGACGCAACTCTAAGCTCTGATACCACTAAATGTAACCCCCTAGACCCGCCTATGCGTTATGACAGATCTTAGGAAGCCACATTAGGGTCACAGGAGCGACCCACGGTAAAAATACACATAAAACATTTTCTCTGAAAAATACATATTAGATTATAACAGTAACTTTAGTTGAAAATACTCTTTCATGAAAGCATTTAAACATATAACAGTATTTCAGAAAACATTTTACAGACACTATCATGAAACAAAAATGTTATGCATGCCCACTAACTATGTCGGTACCGTACTCCAAAAGCAACGCCGAGAGAACTCCCAACACTGATGTCAAACGTTATACCAAGATATATTCCTTTAACCTGTGATGATAAAAACAACGTGAGCTTGGAAAAGCTCAGTAATACAAAACTACCAAAAGATGCTATAAGCTCATGCAGATATATGGTAGGCATAACATTTTCATGATGCTTTACGCAGTAACGGTCTTCATTTTTTTTTTATTATTTCAGGTAACGTTATACTTGAGGATAACGGTACTTGTTCTTTATTCAATCATCAAGAATTAGACGGTAATTATAGGCTATTAATGTACGGAGGTGGAATTAGAGAGTTCGGTTCCTAGTGTGTTCCAACAGTATAAGTAAAACATGTACAACAACAGTATAATATACATTTTCAGTTTAAAACATACAGTTCAAGTAACAATACGGTATGGTTTAATCTTTTATCAACCCTCCAACCACACTCCAAGAGGCAGTTCCCCAAAACTGCGTCAAAGGCGTTAACCAGTGCCCATTGGACATAGGTGCCATCCTAAGGGATTACCTTAGGAACGGTACGGTACGGTATGGTAGGTATTACCCTAGCCGAAGCATAGGAACCTGTAACGGTAAAGGAATTACCAGCTGGATCAGGGCTGAACCTACGGTCACTTCATATTTTATCCCAATTACCCCGGTAACAATTTATGTAACGGTTCGGTCAATCAATAGCTGTATTTTTTTTAGTAATACATTATCCATATAGCATGTTGGTCATATTAGGTACATATGCATATATCAAAAATACAGTACGGTCATGTTTAATTATAAAACATGTCATGTTCATGTGAGTTCAAGTATTCTATCGTGTGCACATAATCGGTATTATAACATGTAAATCAGTATGCAAAAACAGTTGTGTAGAACACATGGAACACACTAGGTGGAACAATTTACTTCTTGGAGATACTTGACATTTTCGGAGAGAACACATTAACTTTTGACAATTGAACGGATCTTTGAAACAAGACCCCTATTAAAAGAGGGGTTTGTACTAACGGTTCAAACCAGATAGTCAGGAGATGATACATCAAGATCTTGAGAGTTTAGGCATATCACGAGTGTTTTAGCCATTTAAGCCTACCATGGGCATTACGATCATTTTATCATACACGTGCATTTTGGTAATTTATACCAACAAGGCGCAAACGGTAGCTCAGAAATTCTACTTGTTCATCAGGTATCCAACCAAGTATTCAGAGATTTCTACATCAAGACCTCTAACTATATCAGATACGTTCGGGGCTATTTTGATCATTTTGGCCAACGAGGGCATTTTGGTCATTTAACAATTATGGGTGATTTGTAATTTAGCCCAAAAATGATGAAATGACAATTTGAAATATTTAAGATTCCCAGAAGTTTATCGAGTCTCCAAAACCATTCGAACTAACATATTTCAACCTTGCAGTATTAACCAACGCTTCTGATGCATCTAAACTGTATCGTATATCTGAACGATTACTTTCATATCTCATCACAGGACCTGCCACGGAGTAGTCGAACTATTACTCTGTGCGGGAAGACTTCTACCCTTATATTAATTTCAAGAGTGTTTGACGTACACAAGTCATGCTTCAACACTTGAGGGCATTTCGGTCAATTTCAGCTTTATCGACATTTCTAGAATTTTATCAAGACAATTTACTTATTCTAGTCAATGGGGGTATTCCAGTTATTCTGAGACTCGGAATATCCATCATTTCTGTCAATTGAACCATTTATAGTATTTCAATTATTTAAAAATTCATGGGTGTTTCAGCCATTCAAGAAATTTCGGTACTTCCAACCACTCCATTCATTTCAGAACTCAAGGGTTTATCCATCCTTCCAGTTCATTTGTAAACCTCGGTGTTCGAGGATACTTCAACTCCTTTTTGTCAATATCATTCTTCCGACTATTTTAACCATATCGGTATATTCAATACTTTTAGTCATTTCGATCTATTCTGTATTTTGAGCCAGTCGCTTAATTCAGGGTATATATATATATATTCCCCTGAATCTATAGTCGAAGATTCATTCCAAATCCAAGAAGACCTAACACCTTTCCATAGCTTTCCAAGTAGTTCGAGGTTTTCAGATGAATCATATTGTTTTACCATATTTAACGTAGATTTCTAGATCGCTTCGGATTTCAATGGTATTTTAGTCATTCAAAGACCTTGAGGGCATTTTCGTAATCTCATGTCCATGTATCTTTCGCATTTAAACATTTCACACTAATGCTCGGAATTAGAGATTAGATGTCTCATTAATTACTTAATGAACTTCAGATACTTCAGATTTATTAGCTTCCTCGTTCGAGCATTTCGGTCTTATATAAATTACCATACTCAATTTCATATTTAGTTTGACTTAAGTAGGGCTAATAACACTTCTTATCATTTTCATGCATGCACTAACAAATACCAACATGATCTCAAAGCATACAAGAGGTAGTAGTGTATTACCTTAATTTCGAGTTATACCGGTTGACTCATGATACTACGTTCGATCGCATTCGAATCCGGACTGGATGTCCCATGACATTTCGAATACCAAGATACTTGCATACCTTCAAATACACAAATTAACATTTCAGTTCTTATCCGTAGAGCTCTTAACAAAATTTAACACTTTCGGGTTCAAGGTCAGATTCGGAGGCCTTCGGGTCAGAATTTTGCAAAACGGGCTTCAAAAACGGACTCAGGACGTCGAAAAACATAAAATATGAGTTTTCGGAAAATTTGACTTTTTGGTCAAAGTCAACGGTCAAAGTCAACGGTCAACGCTGACGTCACTGGTCGGAACCGGCTCGGTCAAACGGCTCGGCGGCTCGGTCAACCGACTCGGTCAACCGGCTTAGTGGCTCGGTCAACCGGCTCGGCGGCTCGGTCAACCGGCTCGGTCAACCGGCTTAGTGGCTCGGTCAACTGGCTCGGCGGCTCGGTCAACCGGCTTAGTGGCTCGGTCAACCGGCTCGGTCAACCCAGACGAATCCCACTCGCGGCCGGCGGCGCGTGGGGCGCGTGCGGCGGCTGTGGGCGGCCGTTGGCCACCAAATTTTACAGGCCGATAGTTTTCGACCTTCTGAACACGGTGGTGGCCTCGGATTTTCAAAATTCAAACTCAAAGTTCGAATACTAACCTTTTAAGTTTTCCGACGATAAAAAAACACCCCCTCCAACGGTGACTCCGATGATGATGTCGTTGGTACCGGTGAACTCGACTCGGCATGATGAACGAAATGGTGGTGGAGGTGTCGAAAATGAACGGTCGGATCTCGGTAGATCTGAGATTGAATCTCTACCTATTTCTTTCTTTCTCACTTTCATTTTTCTTTCTCTTTTTTTCCCCTTCTGCGAACGCTTAAACTTGGCAGATATATTATCCTTCAAAGAAAAAAGGTCAAATTACACTCTTAGCCATTTAATTGTTGGGGAGTTCACACTTTTGTCTCCAAACTTTATTCCATTTTCAAATTGGTCATCAATTCCTTATAAATCAAGCTTCCCAAACCTGAATTCATTCAATTAAGTCCCAAAACTTATTATTTTAGGGAAAAAGAAGATTAAATCTCCCAAAAATTCTTAAAATTTTACTAGCCCCATTTGAGATTGTTACAATTTAATTATAGGTTTAGAAACAAATAAATATTTCAGTTAAAATTTTGTGACAAACAAGGGATTCTATCATTAATATTGAAACAAGTGAACGGTATAATAACAATTTTAGTCCCCAAAACTTATACATTATATTAATTGGGTCCTAATTAAAATAATTCACTAAACTTAACCCTTCATATTAAATATTTTTGGCACTGCACCATTCTGACACACCCTTCGACCACTTACCACACTCCATGTTATTGTCCATTAGTTCGATAATCGACATATGCGATAGCTCAAAAAACACAATCACTTCACTACTAGACAATTAAAAGACTAATAGAATAGACGCATTATGACCTTTACGTCGCCTTCTAGTAGACACAATCCATTCACTAATGAAAATTTTAAATATGAATGATTAAGTTTATTGAATTATTTCGAATTATGGCCAAATTAATAGAATGAATAAGTTTCAAGAACTAAAATTACTATTATACCAAGCTCAATTTTAATGATAGAGTGACTTGTTTGCCACAAAATTTATATACGTTTATGTTCTAATTTATATACATTAAATATAAATGATAGTAGATTTGAATAAAATATTTGGCCTAGCATAGTTGGTTCTTGCGCTGGCCCCTCAAGCTGTTGTGCTTGCCTGCTTGGGTTTGAATCCCAGCGACTGCTCCTTAAGTGACTTCCAGGATGCTGTCTTGTCCACGATAGAGAGAAAGAAGAAGGATTGTGCAAAGAGAAGGGTTCAAATCTTTCCTTTGAATTCAATCATCTTTTTGTAAACTGTTTTTTCTTACAACTTTTCTGGAGTCTCTTTGCCTTGTTTTGGCTCAATGCAACATAGAATAATGGAGTTCAAATTTGGATGGATGGTGGGAAAGCCATGGAGTGTTTTGGAGAAAGATGCGACCATTGAATATAAATGATGTTAATTGGTTCCCACCGAATCCTGGTTGTGTCAAGTTTCATTGTCGATGTAACATACAAGGATGAACCTGTCGGGTGCGGTGGTGCCTTGAGAACTGATTTATGTTTTCCAGTCCTATGGATAGTTTTGAGGTAGTTTATGCAGAACTAGTTGTAGTTAAGAATGTGCTGGAAGTTTTTGTGGAAGTTATATGGCCTCGGAAAGCAATGTTGGTTGTTGAAATAGACCCTAAACTTTAACCTTAATTTCATAAATATTAACTTTAACCTTAATTTCGTAAATATTAACTTTAACCTTAATTTTAAACCCTAAACTTATTTTATATTGTGGGACCCAAGCTAAATTACAACTTGGCCATGGTGATCTCGAAGCTAAATTACAACTTGGCCATGGTGATCTCGAATATCAACTAATCATACAAGTTTCTGAAATCTTGGGATGACAGCAATTGAAGCGATCCATTAAATTAGTTGAGTATCCAAATCCGAACAAGCGGAAGTAGGAAAAAAAGTACCCAATTTATTTTATTAATAACTTAGCAATGTATTCAAAAAGTGTGCGAGTACCTAACATCTAAATCATCAAATAATCGTGAACTAAAAAAAATCACAAAATATATCTATTCGAAAATAAAAACCCTAATGTTTTTCGGCATCAGTCGGCATCGGAAAGCGGCACAATGGGTAGAGATGACCGGTACTCAGCCACCTCTCGATACATTCTCCATGGAAGAGATGAGAACATGGCATGCTAGTGACAACCTCCGTTTCAGGCTGTACTAACTTCTCTATGCAAATCATGCACTCAACATTGTCGCTCTCGCCGTCGCCATAACCTTGAACAAGCTTCACTTTCTTCAAAGCTTGGATCAATTCTTTCGAGCTTCACTTTCTTCAAAGCTTGGATCAATTCTTTCGTTGCAGGAGCTAGCTTCGGATCTTCTCGTATCGAGAACTCCATCACCATTGCCGCTAACTCATCATCATAGTATTCCCACCTCACAATCTTTTTAACTTGAAATATTATTTTTATCACCCCGTCAAATCTCTTATTATTGCCATAGTTCTTCTTCTTCTTCTTTTACTCCTTCTCTATTTTTATAATCGAGTTCCAATCGGAGAAAGCTTGATCCAATATCCTTTCAAGGTCAAGTTGGTCGAGCCATCCAGCTTCATGTAAAGGGCGAGCTACATTGTTTCGGTGCCGGCGAGAGCCGAATACAATTTCTGGATGAACGGAGAATTCCTGGATACCATTCTGCCAAAAATCCTCTCGGAAACGACCGTCATCATCCTCAAGAAACGTACGAATATGAAGCAGGAACCCAATTTGAGAATAGTAAGGAGCCTGAATTGAAGTCAGAGCGTAATCTACCGTCACTTCAAATCGAGGTTCGCTGCTTGCCATTATCAACGTTGGTTACTCTCTTCAAAAAGAAAATATCGGGAAGAAAAAGCTTTCAAATCCCTAAGTTTGCTTGATTGAAAAGAAAACCAGTAAACTGAACCACATGTATGTATGTGTGTATATTTAGGTAAGAAAAAGCTATCGAAACCCTAAGTTTGCTTGATTGAAAAGTAAACAAAAAGCTTCCAAAACCCTAAGTTTGCTTGGTTGAGAAGTAAACTAGTATACTGATTACTGAACTAGGTGTGTGTATGTATATATATAGGATTAGACGTGTAGGCCAGTAGTTTGAATTTGAGTAGAGTCAGATTATTATGCCGGTTAATCGGTATTAAAGTTTTAATAATAAAATTAAATATTTTTATATAAATTAAATTTTAAAAATATTTTAATATTTAAAATAGTAAAATTCATGTTTTTCAAAATCGGATTGAATCGAGAACATGCGGAGTGAAATTAAAAATATCAGATATAAAAGTAAAAGAATGGTGATTCAACAAGTTGAACCAGATTTTGACATTATAAACATTATTTTTAGTAAATTTGTTAATTTTTTAGTTTAATTATTTTTGAGTTAATATATATTTTGTTACATGAATTTAATTTTAAGGTGCAATTTGGTACTTGAACTTGGTTCTTTTGTCTAAATTAGTTAAAAATTGTACGTTTCAATTTTAACCATAATGTCAAGTTTAAGTTCTAATTTAAACAAAATATTAGATTCAAATATTTATTTGACAATAAAACATTATCAAATTAAACACTAAAAGATAATGAAATTTATTTACCCTTATTTTTTAACAAGAAAAATAAAAATCCATTGATGCAACTAATTCGATCCTCGATATGATTTGTACCAAACTAGTTAAATGTGCAACTCAAACAAGCCTGATAAGCATGAGCTTGGATAAAAAATTTAAAGGCAATCAAGAGTGTAAAAAAATCTTTGAACTTTTAAAATAAAATTAATTAAAATTTTAATTTTTTTCACTCAATTAAACATTTGAACCAAGAAATTGAATCAATTAAGTTTTTGAATCAATTAAACTCGTTGACCAATTTTGATTATTAAATCTTCACAGTTTTTTAGGCATGTTAGTGCAATGCATCGTGACACAGTATTTCCACTTGACATATTCAATTTTTTATTTTATTTTAAAAATTCTTTAAAAGTTCTAATGATCCTAAGAAACTTATACTATTTTTTTTTAAATATGTAAATGCAACATGATAGAACTGTAGTGTATCACGTGTCAGTAATATCTAAAGAAAAAATTATCAAGATTTAATGGTCTAAATTGGTCAAAGAGCTTAATTGATTCAATTCTTGGTTCAAGGTATTAATTGGGTGAATTTTTTTAAAGACTTAATAATTTTTTTTAAAGTTCAAGAGCTTCTTACACCCTAAAGCTAAATTTAAAATATATTTTAGGCTTGGCCCGACCCATAAACAACTTAATCCAATTGATTTATAACAAATAAAACTATTGAAATCAAATTTCAATGTTTATAACATGTTTTTCTATTCTAGCCTAGATTAAGACTTTCTTTTAAAAATAGCTTAATTTTGAGCCTATAAACGGTCTCAGTGGAAAAACGGATAATATTTATCTTAAGAGACCTGGGTTCAAAATGTTTTGTGATCTCCAAAATGTGTACATTGTCAAAAAATTAAAAATATCTATGAGCAGATACTATTTTATAATCACCTCAAAATTATTAAAAAACTCAATTTTAGCATTGCACTTAAGTTTCTTGGTAGTATATGGTTTCCCGGTTAATAAGTGTAACATCATGTTATTAGACATGTTTTTTTCCTCAATAAAAAAATTAATTATTAAAAACAGCCAGAAAGACTAAATCCAAGCTACAATTTTTTTGCTAAGCAATGTATTTTATTTAATTAAGTTTTGTGCCAAAATTAGGTGCCTCATTAAAAATCTCTCTAATCCTACCGGAAGAAAAGAGTACAATCCAACATGACTTACATGTCTCCATCTTACAAACTGAATTACAACATAAGTCCTTCCAATCAAGTTCATTTTACCATTAATCCGTTCCTTGCTCGTGGGACAAACTCGAACGACACACATGATATTTTCTTTGCTAAGCTGTCAATGTCTTCAAAATAGTTCCACCAACGCCATGGTCTAAGGAGAGAGTTCGCAATCCAATTCAAAACCACTTGTGAATCTGATTCCACAATCAAGCTTTCCTTACCTATCCATCCCGCTTGTGAAAACACGAAGAGAGCAGTCCGAATCGCCATTAGTTCTGCAAAATCAGGTCCAAGGTTTTCGACAGGACCAGAGAACAAGGCTCTCATATCGCCTGCATAAGATCTCAACACGCCTCCACATCCTGATGTGTTCGTGTAGAATGATCCATCCACGTTGAATTTAACCGACCCAAAATTTGGAGGAATCCATTCAGTATTAGCTTCTTTTGATTTTAATTCAAGGCAGAAAACTGGATTTTTCCATAAATTCGCATCTTCTAGAATTTGGAGGAACTTTCATTTTCCAAATCAAGTCAAAATTGAAATCTGGCTCTTCTATATCTGCATTCACCAATAGTTTAGTAAGTTTTCAGACCGAGAAATCTCCTTCATTGACATGAACCCAAATAATTTTGTCCAGGACCTCTCTATTAGCCCTTTGGCCCATCAATCTTTCTCTAAACTGTGACAAGACTTCTATTTCTCTATTAAGAAGAGGTTTAGAGAACAAATACATGAGCTCCAGGTCATGGAAATCTCTATATTTCAGTAGTGTAGCTACAGTGACTCCCTTATCCAAAGCTAATATGTATAGCCTTGGAAAAGAAACAGGTAATGGGGTCTCTCCACACTAGCAATCTTCCTAGAATAAGATTGTTTCTCCATTCCCTAGCCTCCATCGAATCTCTTTAGGTGAAATCCATCTGCTCACCTTTTCATCAGACAAATTGTTCACAATTCCTTTCCATGCAATAGAGGCTTTGCTTGAACTTCTGCATTTGAAATCCACCAGTCTTATATTCTCCATATTTAGAATTAATGATCTTTCTCCATAATCCAAGCTACGATTTTTCTTTACAATGCGTATGTTTGTTTTACGGACCATGATCGAAGTGTGAGATCATATTCAGTGACGGAGCTACATGTATGATTAGATAGGCCCAGACCCACCTTGAATTTTTTAGGGTTTTTACATTTGACTTTAGTTTTCTTTATATGAATTAATATTTTAATTTTTTGATTTATGTCCACCTTGAAATTTTGAGATTTTTATGACTTGTATCCACCTTAAAATATATTTTGACTTGTGTTTACCTTCAAAAAGATTTATGAATACGCCATTGGTTATCCCTCCCAACAATGTCGGCTCTAATGTTTGAACTCGCATTGTCTTATTGGGAGTGTAATATACCTTTGTCAAGCTATGTATAAATTTAGTTTTGTATTAACATTATAAATTAATAACGTAAATAACCGATAAAAAAAATTAATTTACCAAAAACTTTTATCCAATGTTTTTATAGGAATAACGTACATATTTGAAGGGGAAAAACACTATTAAGAACTTTAAAGGGGTGAGCTAGTGGCAAGTTAAGATTAAGCCCTGTTTTAGTTGGATTGTAAAAAAAAATACTGAAGTTTTGAGATGATACATTGTACATCTATTCTAGAGTCGTGAACTTTACAGTAACTATGTAACCCCTAAATCCGACATAGAAGAAATGGGTTGTAACCCCCTCGTCCCGGCCTGGCCAGATGACCGGTCCGAGTGAGTCACACAGGGAAAACCGAGTGAAACCCGTTAAGGTTCCCTTCGGTTAGCAACCCTATATTTCTTTTTCTTTTTTTAATCTTGCCTAGATGAACATTAAGTCCTATGTGATTCACAACAGCGGAAAACATTCAAGGAAAAACACATTCGAACCACGGTCATACTTAACAGTCTATTTTTAAGCTTATAGGACAGCCAGTATCGATACCCTAACCAGGGGTATCAATACCCGGGTATCAATACCCTAACCAGGGGTATCAATACCAGGGTATCAATACCCTAACCAGGGGTATCAATACCCTAACCAGGGGTATCGATACGCTCAACTCTCATCCACAACACCCGATTCCAGTAACTTTGGAGGGTATCGATACCCTTAGGGTATACCCTTAGGGTATCGATACCCCATGCAAAATCTGAGGGCTTTTGGGCAAGAGAGTATCGATACCCTAGCTAGGGGTATCGATACCCCCTGCACTACAACTCCTCAATCTCAACTAAAACGACCCAACACGACTCTAAATGCATTTCTCGACTCACCTAAGCGTATACCAACATGCAAACACACATATTTAAGCCAAGGGTGTCATTCAAGCATGGATTAAAGCATTCATACATAACATTCAAATCAAAAAGCAATATAGGCAATATTAAGCATACATAAAGGCTCAAATGGTCATAAAGCCACAAGTCAATCAAAAGAGGTTTGCACTCAGCATAAGGCAACCTAAAGCCTCCTAAAGCATACCATCATACACACCAACATTCATCAAAGTATAACATGCTTACAATCCATAATCAAACTCAACAACATCATCATTCAAATGAGTCATACAAGCTCATATAAAGACACCCTATTGCCACATTGCTTAACTACTACAAAATCAACCATACTTGGGAAACAACTTGGAAAGCCCTTCTTGCCTTGCCTCGAGCTAACACCACGCTAATGATCTGCATTGTTGAACATAGGGAGCGTAAGCTATAAGCTTAGTGAGGGTGCTCTAACACGAAAAACATCAACAATGCAGGGTTCAAGCACGTTAATCCTAGTCTTACATACATCAAGCATAGGCATTAAAATCAAGTAGACCTAGCTAGTCTTTCAAGTGGCATATATGGTCTCTCAATCCTAACAAGTTTAAACATCAACATCCACATTATGCAACAACACCATATACCAAAATCACATATCACCATCATATATCACAATACATGAACAAGTTTAATTGGCCACTTTAATTACCCCGATTGTGCGGATATAGACCTCAACAACACTTTACCTTGGTGGATTCCACTCATCACCGGACCTTGCATGTGCGGGATTCCACTCATCGCCACATGCCCTACGGATGGGATTCCACTCATCATCACGTAGAAATAAATAAAAGCTTCCGGTGGAATGTTACATCACCGTACTCCTCCTTGATGACTTAACGCCATCAAGGCCACGTACGTTTTGACTCAATTTGTGTGCACACTATCCTAATGGTCGATCATTTACAACCGGTAATTATTTAGTGCCAATTATCATCTTCAATCACATATCATCAATCACACTCATGCTCATCACATATATCCACATCATAATATATGTACATGTACCAAATAATCACAAGCACAAGAGCATAGTCATTAAGCACATTGGCATTTAAGGAAAACAAGACTAAATTAACTACTTGGATTATAAGGAAGTGGCCTACCAAGCACACTTTACACACACACACTACTCATGCTCGAACCAAACTTTAAAACAAGTTAAGACCACTCACCGCCCTTCCTTAGCAATTCGAACCAATCCTCCTACGAACCCGGATTCGGTCCCAAAGCCTCCTCAACGTTTCCTCTTGCTTCTAGTCAAACAAAACACATACATTACTTTCCAATTCAATGTTAAACTCAACCATCAACTTACTTTGCAAACACAACCCAATTTCTACAATTTCCCAAACCACATAATATCTCAAAAACTCAATTTTCGTACTCCAACAACCATTGGCTGAAATACCCATTTCCAAACACCCAAATGACTTCCAAAATATCCCAAATCACCCTCCTAACATAGGTAAACCATCAGCCCTTCAATTTCAACATTAAACCCACCAAAAACCCAAGTTTTCATACTCTAAAATTTGCCCTAAGGACCCACTACGAATTTTCATCCAAAATCAACCAAATTAATATATATTGTGTATTTCATTATGCTTAAACAAAACCCCAACATAATTTATCAAAATAAATTGAAAAACCCCCTTAAAAATCCAAACTTTAATATAAACCCTAATTTCCAAAACTCCATATTTTTGAAATCCAAGACCATAGATAAGTAGAGAATAGAGAGGAGGTTAAGAAAACATATTTACCTTTTAATTCGGTGTTGAAATCGAGTGGCAAAATCAATGGAATAGTAGCTAGGGTTTTGGGAGAGTTTGAAAATGGGGGAGAGGGGTTTGAAGTTGGGAAAGGGAGGATGAGAAAGAAGATGACAACTTTTTCCTTAAAGTTGTCTTGCTTTATTTAAAATTTGGGTAAATTACAACATAGGTCCCTCCCTTCATTTTAAAGCTCAATTTGGTCATTATTTGTAGTTGAATTGTTTTAATTAAATTTTTATTTGACTCGAACTAAAACCCGGTTAACTCCTAGGCCCAAAACACGGGTGTTACATGGGTCGAGTCTAGAAAGTTACGTTTGAAAACTTGCCCCACAAGTTATAAATCTTAGGTTTAAAATTATTTTAAAGTATATAATTAAATCAATTAATAATAATTAACATAAAGTTTCTCAAAAATTTATGAAACTAGATCATTAAAATATATACTGAATATTTCATAAAAAACATCTAAATTAAATTGAAAATGCATGCCGAAACATTATCCCAAATTAAATGTCTCAATGTCCGAAATTAAAAAATATCTCAAAGTGATGTTAAAACAATAATCTAAAATAATTGGAAAGAGTTCATACTCACTAATATAATATTCGAGTAAAAATACGAGAAGCTCCAAGTACCGAGTCGCCTAAAAGAGTGAGTATATATGAAAGAGAAACTATGAGTCTGTAAGCTAAAGAGTTTAGTGTGTCTCTAAAGTGCAAACAATCACAAGCAAAATATTATTTTTATTTTTCAAATAAATATTTTTGAAAACACATTAAATCTGAATCATAATGATATGTTCGATGCTCATGAAAACTCAATACCTAATCTCTGATACATTGCCCAAAGAGTAAGGTTCTTCTGAACCTACTCTCTCCATCGTCACCATCCGAAGTCGAACTCAGCCCGAAGGGTGGAACCACTAATCCAAAGCGGAATTCAACCCGAAGGATGAAACCATTGAACTTCCCCGAACAAATCCCAATCAATGTACACTCAATAATATTAGGTGGATTTTAAAATCCGAATTTCATCTAAAACATGAATTGTTAAAAATTCAAGTTGCATAAATCTGAAAATCCAAAGTTTTATATTTTGAAAACCTGATATCTCATAATTGATAAATCCGATTTTTAGTTAAAATCCAATCGATATGCTATGCATGATGTCTGAAACCTTTCATCAATCACAACATAATAATGCACACAAAGTGTATAAAGACATTTATTTAAAGCACCAAAGAAAAGTATAAATTTATAGCACAAGAAGAGACACACCTTTAAGCAACATAAGCTCTAATGTCGAGAAGGGTGACCTCACACTCAGATCTAGCCAATATAGAACCTACGATGATAACTCTACATTAATAAATATTTCTATCACTAAGCCACAGATTATAAAACATAAGACTAATCCGAAGGTATACTCATGGAAAGATCTCGAAGAATGTGTACGGTCGGTTTGAACAGGATGAGGTAACTCGTCAGCCTCAATGTCGATACGTGAACACGAGAATATTCCAAATCAGATTCTAAAATCCACAACTTACCAAATTCTATGCAATAATTAATTGAAATTTGCAAAACGGAGCTTTCGGAATCTAATTTGACAAAACGGGCAACAGATTCAAACTCAGGACGTTGAAAAAGTTTAAGAGGAAAGATGTCTTAAAAAGTTAACTCTTGGTCAACAGTCAAAGTCAAACTGGTCCAAGGTCAACGGTCAAACTCAGTCAAAAGTCCAAGGTCAAACCCAGTCAACTTCCGGTCAAACTGTTCAAGTCAACGATCCTAGTAGGTCAAAGGGTCAAACCGATTCGGTTCAAGACAACTCCAATAGTCCGAATTGCACATGTTTGGGCTCAATCTGAGTTGGAACACGGGTTGGATCTCTCTTCAAGCTCACTAGACGAGCTCTACACCATGTTACACACATATGGCCCTATCGAATTGGGCTCAATCCAGCCCTGATTCTCACACAACACAACCCATCACCCTAACATAATCCTGCAAACTGAAGCTAGGGTTTACAGACCCTTGATTGACGGTGGGAGAGATGACAAAGCAGGAGCAACGACGGCGAAAGACGATCAGCGGTGGCTCACCGGCAACCTACACAACAAATAGAGAACGTCGATGGCAAAAATGGTAACGGCAGAGGCGTCAACGATAGGGGCGACGACGAGAACGGTTGACACGCGTCGTAACGTGTCAAGAATAATTTCCTTCTTCCAAATAAATAAAATAAATAAAGAAATTAAATTGAGTATAGATAGGGAAGTAGGAGTCGAACCCACAGGGACTTAGAACTTTCTTTGTCGCGCTTTTGTAGTTTCTGAACCAAGAGTTGTTGTTGGAGCTATGATAATGTGATTTAGGGGGGGTTTGTTTGCAATGAAATGTAATTTATGAGAGTAAAAGAAAGGTAAAAAATATTTGAAAGTTATATAAAGATATTCAGCCTCGGGCTTTTGCGTGGACTCGTTCTACTCGGTTCCTTGGTAAAGATTTTTATTTCAAAAAACTTGTTGGCAAAATTACTTCAAGGTCAATCCTTGAGTTTTTGTTTGTAAACTGAATTTCCAAAATCAATATTTGGTTTCAGTTTTGATAATTTGTCTAAACCAACTCAATGTTTGAGAAAACAAATTACTTAAGCTCGTAACCAACTCGAAAAGTCGTTTCTATAAAAACAGTTCGATCTCAATTTCCCTTAGTAATCAATTTACTAAGTGTGTTCCTTGGAAGTCGGATTTGTTTCAATAACCGATCCTCCCTCCCACTTGATAGATCAAAACAATTGTTTTTCTCCAAAGTCAATCTTTGGGTTTTAAAAATCATTTTGATTTAGAAAATAAAGTTTGAAGAAATTGAGAGAAGTTTTCAAAACGTTTGAAGCATAGTTTCAAACCTCGCCTTGAGAACGCGTCATTGCAAAAGCCTTCGGCTTAAAAAGATCTAGCCGAGCATGGTTATTAAATTAATCATGCTCGACATTTAAGAAATAATTAAAAGAAAAGAACTTTAAGAAAAACTAAAAAGAGAAGAATTTCCAAGAGAAGAAGAAATGATGTTTAATTGCTAATTGAATCATGACAACACTTACCCCAAAGAGGGGTATTTATAGTAGTTGAAAAACCCTAAAAACCTAAGAAGATAAATCCTAAAATAAATTTAAATAAAATTACATAAGATAAATATCAAAGTTTTAAATTTAAAAGATTAAATTCGGATGATAGGCTATCTTGATAAGTGGACTGATAGGTTATCAAGCTTGTTGACGTCATCTTCTAGAAGGTGCTGACGTGGTGCCCAGTCAGCATTCATGCCCTGGTTCATGCCCATGAATCTGCCCACGAATTCAGTATCTCTGCAGCACTTTAACTTGTTTCCGGCATTACGTAACCTGCACGAGAACAATATAAAAACAGCCCAATTAAGTCCTTCAAACATATATATTCGATCAAAACAAGGACTAAAAACATAACCAAAATAAACACTTATCAAATTCCCCCTCACTTATCCGATGCTTGTCCTCAAGTACCTCAAAATTAAATAATCTTAAGTTCAAGTTTTCATCTTTAATTTCACGGAGTCTCAAAAGTTCTCAATATGATTAAGCATCTAAATATGAGAGAAAACTAAGGAGCAAAAATAGATAAATGGCAAGACTAATAATTTAAAGTTAAGACGACATTCTAAAACTCTACTAATCATTAATGATGCAAACCAAGTACCCTCACAAGGAATCGCTCATGTCACTCAAAGTGTTTAAGGGTAGAGAAAAATCACTCGAGCCAAAACTAATTAGAGCATAACCATAAGCTTGTGTTTAAATCTAATCTCCACTACTAACATGAATATGATGCAACAATCAAGAGGTCTTAAATAAGGGTTGTAATGGGGCTAAGGTAAGGGTAGGATAAAGGATGAAAATAAGGGCTAACTCAAGACAAAAAATCATCTCAAAATATATTCGAAACTGTTTTTTTATATTCGAACCAAATCTGATTGACAGTGTACCTTTTTTTTCTCTTTTCGAACTGCACTGTTTTTTCTGGTTTTATTTTTCTGCAGACTCGAACAATTTCCTGCACTGTATATTCGAATCAAATCTGCACAGTGTAATACACGGCTGCACTGCACTTATTCGAATCTGTTTTTTTTTTTTGAAGATGATTTTTTTGTCTTGAAAAAGGGAACAAAAGTGATGGATTTGAGAAGGAAATTGGATTAGGCTTAAAATGTGGTAATTTTCAAGAAAAAGGCTAAGGCTCAAAGATTGTTTCACTAGGGGAAATTAATTAAAGGGTAGGTGATTTATTTGGGAAGAGAAATGGTTTAAACCTAGTGCCTCTATCATATTAAAGCATCATAATCAATCAATGTAATCTCAAAAAGAATTTAAAAACAAGTTCTAGAATGCAACTAATTTAGCTAGGCACACTCAAAGAAACAAAGAGCAAATATCATGCATGCTCATTAGGCTCAAAATCTCACAAATATGTCTTGTGTACTAAGGTAAGCATCATATGGATTAATAGGGAAATAAAATGTCATATAAAAAAATAAAAAAAAATTAATCATGCCAAAAATTTACCATGCAACCCAAAATTTTCTAACAAGATAGATGCAGAACCATGTGAAAACAGTGAGACAAGGCGAAATAAATGATTTAAACAAAGAACTTAAATTAATAAAACCAAGATTTCAAGCGAACAATCAAGACGGATAAGCAAGATAAAAATTGATAAGCATATCTCCCTCCCCCTCACTTAGATGCATTTTGTCCCAAAATGAAAAATTAAAATAAAAGAGAGGAAAGGAGAGACTCCCCTAATCAATTGCGGCCACGACCGCGGCTGTTGTTCCGGTTGGTTGTTATGAGAGAAAAGAAAGTAAAAGAAATATAAAGGTGGTAGGTGTGCGGCTGTTGGAAAATTAAATAGGAAGGGTTTAGGTCAAAGTTGTGGGGTTTGGGGTGGGCTCCACGGAATTGAAGTGGCTGAAAATATTTGGAAAAGGCTGCGGTTAGGGGGGATTTAATTGGTTGTTTGATCGGGTGGGGTCCACGAAATTGTGATTGGGTTGAAATAGGAGTTGTGACCGATGGTAGATAAGGTATATAAGATTTGGACGGGTGATAACAAATACCAAAAAATTGGGTCCACCGAATATTCTTGATAACTTCTCATCTTTTATTCGACCTAACTTATCTGCAAAAATAAGGAAAATATTAGATAAAATAAAATTCAAAATAAAAATAAAATGATGAAATAAATTCGAAAAGATAGATAAAATAAGATAAAAATAAATTTAAAAGTAGATAAAAAAACAAATATTAAAAATAAATTTGATAAGAGATAAAATCGAAATTAAAAAAAAATCTATAAACAGATTTAGTTGATTTTCGATTCTTCTCTTTTATTTAATATTATTTTTTCCTTTTTTTTTCTTTTTCTTTTTTTTAATAAAAAGAAAATTTAGATAACATTAAAAATAAAGAAAAAATAAAATAAAGAGAAATGGGTTGCCTCCCATCTAGCGCTTGTTTATCGTTGCTAGCTTGACGACCTTATTCAAGTGACAGGTTCGAATAAACGAATTTCCTCGACTAGACCAAACGGAGCATTGTCATAGTACGGTTTAAGCCGTTGACCGTTAACTTTAAATGGCTCTCCGGAATTACTTTTAATTTCCACTGCACCATGTGGAAAAATATTAGTCACTGTGTATGGTCCAAGCCACTTTGATCGTAATTTTCCTGCAAAAAGTTTTAATTTAGAATTAAATAATAAAACCTTTTGACCAATATAAAATGATTTAAAAGCAATATTACGATCATGAAAATCTTTATTTTTTTCCTTAAAAATTTTCGAACTGTCGTAGGCATTTTTTCGAATTTCTTCCAACTCTTGGATATCTAGTTTACGCGTTTCGCCAATTAAATCCATTTCCATATTGCATTTTTGGACTGCCCAAAGCGCGCGGTGCTCCAATTCGACCGGTAAATGGCACGGCTTACCAAAAACAAGGCGATAAGGGGACATCCCGATGGGACCCTTATATGCTGTCCGATAGGCCCATAATGCGTCATTCAGCTTAACGCTCCAATCCTTCCGATCAGGTTTCACGATTTTTTCAAGAATGGTCTTGATTTCACGATTTGACACTTCCGCCTGACCATTTGTTTGCGGATGGTACGACGTCGCGATGCGTTGGGTGACGCCAAATTTTTTCATTAGCGCGTCGATGACTCGATTGATAAAATGTTTCCCTCTGTCGCATATCAACGCTCTTGGTGTGCCAAACCTGGAAAAAATACAATCTTTCAGAAATTTGACAGTGGTTTTAGCATCATTATTTTTTGTAGCTTTCGCCTCAACCCATCGCGAAACATAATCAACGGCTAAAATAATATAAAAATTACCAAATGATGATACAAATGGCCCCATATAATCTATCCCCCACACATCAAATATTTCACAAACATGAATAGGATTTAAAGGCATTTCATTACGTCTGCTTAAGTTACCAACTCTTTGACATTTATCACATGATTTGCAAAATAAATATGTGTCTCGAAAAATATTAGGCCAATAGAATCCGCATTCAAGAATTTTATGAGCTGTCCTTTTAGGTCCATAATGTCCACCACATGCATATGAATGACAGAAATTAAGGATAGATTTTACCTCGTCTTCGGTTACACATCGTCGTATTACCTGATCGGAACAATGTCTCCAAAGGTAGGGATCATCCCAAATATAGAACCTGGATTCCCTCTTGATTCGGGTAATTTCTGACCGTGGCAAGTCATGAGGTAATTCATCTGTAGCCAAATAGTTCACGATGTCCGCAAACCAGGGTGTTGAAGCTTGGGCCATCATTAAATTTTCTTCAGGGAATTCGTCATTGACAGGCGAATCCGAATTAGTTAGTGGGATTCGGCTGAGGTGATCGGCCACAAGATTTTCACTCCCCTTCTTGTCCTTTATCTCGAGATCAAATTCCTGGAGGAGTAAAATCCATCGGATCAACCTTGGTTTTGCTTCCTTCTTGCTCATCAAATATCGCAAGGCTGCATGGTCAGAAAAAACAATAATTTTAGTTCCAAGTAAATAAGAGCGAAATTTATCTAAAGCAAAAACTACAGAAAACAGTTCTTTTTCTGTAGTTGAATAATTTCGTTGCGATGGATCAAGCGTTCTCGATGCATAGGCGATGACATGAGGCTCTCGTCCTTTCCTTTGTCCTAGTACCGCTCCAACACTAAAATCTGAGGCGTCACACATAATTTCGAACGGCAAGTTCCAATCGGGCGGTTGCACTATTGGCGCGGATACAAGTTTCTCCTTAATTGTATCAAAAGATTTCCTACATTCGGATGTAAAGTCGAACTCTACATCTTTCTGCAGTAACCGACATAGTGGTTGTGCTAACTTTGAGAAGTCTTTTATAAATCGTCTGTAGAAACCTGCATGTCCAAGGAAAGAGCGAATATCCCTCACAGTAGTGGGGTATGGGAGTGAGCGTATAATATCCGTTTTAGCTTTATCAACAGAAATCCCTTTTGAAGAAATTATATGTCCTAATACTAAGCCTTTATTAACCATAAAGTGACATTTCTCATAATTAAGCACAAGGTTAAATTCAATGCATCGTTTTAAGACATTAGTTAAATTCAATAAACACTCACCAAACGAATTACCATATACAGTGAAGTCGTCCATAAATACCTCGATCCCTTTCTCAACATAATCCGAAAATATACTTACCATACATCGTTGGAACGTAGCCGGAGCATTACATAGTCCAAACGGCATTCGTCGATAGGCGAAGGTCCCGAATGGACACGTAAATGTGGTCTTCTCTTGGTCTTCAGGGGCTACGGGAATTTGAAAGAAACCTGAAAAGCCATCGAGACAACAATAGTGAGATTTACCAGCTAATCTTTCAATCATTTGATCAATATATGGTAAGGGAAAGTGATCTTTTCGGGTTAGAGAATTCAACTTCCTGTAATCTATGCAAACTCGCCATCCATTCTGAACTCGAGTTGGAACTAACTCACCTTTGTCATTTTTGATTACCGTGACACCGGTCTTTTTAGGAACAACATGAATAGGACTTACCCATTCGCTATCCGAGATCGGATATATGATATCAGCGTCTAAGAGTTTTTGAATTTCGTCTTATACTACCTTCATCATGGGATCATTCAAGCGTCGCTGACCTTGTCGTGACGGCTTTGCCCCTTCCTCAACTTTGATTTTATGCATACAAGTTGAGGGGCTAAGTCCTTTTATGTCTGCCACTGTCCACCCGATTGCTTCCTTGTATTTTTGCAAGACTGTGACAAGATCAACTTCTTCCTCTCCGGTTAATTCGTTCGAAATGATAACCGGTAAGGTATCATTATCTCCTAGGAAGGCGTACTTAAGGTGGGATGGGAGTTCTTTTAATTCCAACTTTGGAGCCTGCAAAATAGATGGCAAAGGTTTAGTCTTTGATGGAGTTAAAGCTAAATTAGATTTAATAAAGGAAATAGATTCGTCCTCATTTTCTGCTTTATCGTCGCAAAGCTCATAGTTCATATCAAAGTTATTAAAAACATTAGTATCTACATACTCTTCTATATATGGATCAACAATATCAATTGAGTTAACAGATTCAACCTGATCAGGATACCTCATTGCCTTATAAACATCGAATTCTACTACCTCACCGTTGAATTCCATGGACAAAAGGCCGCTTCTTACTTCTATTTTCGTGTTTGCTGTGCTAAGGAATGGACGTCCCAACAACACTTCGGAGCAAGTGTTTGTTCTATCGTGAGCCATATCGATCACGTAGAAGTTCGCAGGGAAAAATAAGACATCTACCTTTACCAAAACATTTTCCAACACTCCTTCTGGATAGATGACTGATCGATCCGCCAACTGTATCGTAATTCTGGTTTCCTTCAAAGGATCATTAGTTATCATTTTATAAACAGAAAGCGGCATAACATTTATTGAAGCCCCAAGATCACACATAGCACGTTTAATAGATATGTTACCAATTTGACAGGGTATAGCAAACATACCTTGGTCTTTCATTTTGGGTGGTAACTTACGTTGAAAAACTGCAGAAACGTGCTCTCCCAAATTTACCTTTTCGTGCCCGGTGAGTTTTCGCTTGGTTGTACAAAGCTCTTTAAGGAAACGAGCGTACCTTGGCACTTGGCGAATGACTTCCAAGAGGGGAATGTTCACTTGGACCTTTTTAAATACTTCAATAATTTCTCTCTCTTCACCCTTTTTGTCACGTTTTACTAATCGTGATGGGAAAGGAGGTGCGACTTTAAGAGGTGGAGAAGAAGGAGGAGATGATGGTATAGGGTTATTTTGTTCTTCGTTACCTTCTTCCATGGCAGGAGTGGGATTGTCGTTTTTTGATGGTTCTTTTGGAGCTATAACTGTCCCACTACGGAGTGTGATGGCGCTTATATTTTTCCTAGGGTTTGTCTCGGGTTGTGAAGGAAGTTTACCTTTGGAATCAAGACGGCTTGCTAGCTGGCTTATTTGTTTGTCTATCTCTTGTAAGTGGGCCTCGGTACGAATTTGGAATTTCTCTTGGGACATCGCTAAACGCTCAACTAAGGTTTCTAGAGATGTCTTTTGTTGTGGGTAGGGTTGATTTTGTCTTTGGTTGTTTGCGTATCCAAAGTTTGACTGGTTTCTCCACCTTGGATTGTATGCATTTCCCATGGCATTGGCTTGGGCGACATCATCTTCCTGAATCATCGGACAACAGTCTGTCGGATGTTCTGGGCTAGTACAGATCCCGCAAAGTCTAGCTGTTCCCTTTTTTCCTGCAAGAAGAGTTTGCACTATTTCAGCTAATTTATCAACCTTATTTTCTAAAGAAACTGTGCTTACCTCGCGAACACTTCGAGATGGTTCGCTAGATTGAGTAAACCTTTGTGAGTTGGCAGCCATGGTTGATATCAGTGTTTTAGCCGCTGTTGGGGTCATATTGACTAGAGCTCCGCCACTTGCCGCATCCACTACTTTCATATCCATAAGCGTCAATCCTTCATAAAAATACTGAAGGAGGGTTTGTTCCGATAATCCATGTTGTGGACAATTTGAACACAACTTTTTAAACCTCTCCCAGTATTCATATAAAGATTCAGCTTCTTTTTGTTGAATGCTCAAGATGTTGCGCCTAATCTCGCTTGCTTTAGCTGCAGGGAAGAACCTATCAAGAAAAAGTTTAGCCATGTCAGTCCAAGTTGTAATAGAATTAGGGGGTAAATCAAATAACCAATCTTTTGCTATATCTGCTAAAGAAAATGGAAAAGCTCTAAGTTTGATTTGGTCATCGGATACTCCCTGTGGCTTTGTGCTTAGACAAACCATGTGAAATTCCTTCAAATGTTTGTGTGGGTTTTCGTTGGGCAAACCGTGGAAGGTTGGTAGTAGATGAATCAAGCCCGTTTTTAGTTGGAACGACGTTTCACCATTCGGAAAGGTTATGCACAAGGGCTGATTGTCCTCTGTTGCCCTGATCAGCTGATGGATCGTCTGTTCGTTGTTTCCCATTTGGCTTTGATTTTTGGGATGTATTTAACCTGTTCTTCCGGATTTTTCCTGGTCAAAAACAATCAAAAACAAACAGTAAAAGTTACCGAAGTCCCCGGCAACGACGCCAATTTTGACACGCGTCGTAACGTGTCAAGAATAATTTCCTTCTTCCAAATAAATAAAATAAATAAAGAAATTAAATTGAGTATAGATAGGGAAGTAGGAGTCGAACCCACAGGGACTTAGAACTTTCTTTGTCGCGCTTTTGTAGTTTCTGAACCAAGAGTTGTTGTTGGAGCTATGATAATGTGATTTAGGGGGGGTTTGTTTGCAATGAAATGTAATTTATGAGAGTAAAAGAAAGGTAAAAAATATTTGAAAGTTATATAAAGATATTCAGCCTCGGGCTTTTGCGTGGACTCGTTCTACTCGGTTCCTTGGTAAAGATTTTTATTTCGAAAAACTTGTTGGCAAAATTACTTCAAGGTCAATCCTTGAGTTTTTGTTTGTAAACTGAATTTCCAAAATCAATATTTGGTTTCAGTTTTGATAATTTGTCGAAACCAACTCAATGTTTGAGAAAACAAATTACTTAAGCTCGTAACCAACTCGAAAAGTCGTTTCTATAAAAACAGTTCGATCTCAATTTCCCTTAGTAATCAATTTACTAAGTGTGTTCCTTGGAAGTCGGATTTGTTTCAATAACCGATCCTCCCTCCCACTTGATAGATCAAAACAATTGTTTTTCTCCAAAGTCAATCTTTGGGTTTTAAAAATCATTTTGATTTAGAAAATAAAGTTTGAAGAAATTGAGAGAAGTTTTCAAAACGTTTGAAGCATAGTTTCAAACCTCGCCTTGAGAACGCGTCATTGCAAAAGCCTTCGGCTTAAAAAGATCTAGCCGAGCATGGTTATTAAATTAATCATGCTCGACATTTAAGAAATAATTAAAAGAAAAGAACTTTAAGAAAAACTAAAAAGAGAAGAATTTCCAAGAGAAGAAGAAATGATGTTTAATTGCTAATTGAATCATGACAATACTTACCCCAAAGAGGGGTATTTATAGTAGTTGAAAAACCCTAAAAACCTAAGAAGATAAATCCTAAAATAAATTTAAATAAAATTACATAAGATAAATATCAAAGTTTTAAATTTAAAAGATAAAATTCGGATGATAGGCTATCTTGATAAGTGGACTGATAGGTTATCAAGCTTGCTGACGTCATCTTCTAGAAGGTGCTGACGTGGTGCCCAGTCAGCATTCATGCCCTGGTTCATGCCCATGAATCTGCCCACGAATTCAGTATCTCTGCAGCACTTTAACTTGTTTCCGGCATTACGTAACCTGCACGAGAACAATATAAAAACAGCCCAATTAAGTCCTTCAAACATATATATTCGATCAAAACAAGGACTAAAAACATAACCAAAATAAACACTTATCAAATTCCCCCTCACTTATCCGATGCTTGTCCTCAAGTACCTCAAAATTAAATAATCTTAAGTTCAAGTTTTCATCTTTAATTTCACGGAGTCTCAAAAGTTCTCAATATGATTAAGCATCTAAATATGAGAGAAAACTAAGGAGCAAAAATAGATAAATGGCAAGACTAATAATTTAAAGTTAAGACGACATTCTAAAACTCTACTAATCATTAATGATGCAAACCAAGTACCCTCACAAGGAATCGCTCATGTCACTCAAAGTGTTTAAGGGTAGAGAAAAATCACTCGAGCCAAAACTAATTAGAGCATAACCATAAGCTTGTGTTTAAATCTAATCTCCACTACTAACATGAATATGATGCAACAATCAAGAGGTCTTAAATAAGGGTTGTAATGGGACTAAGGTAAGGGTAGGATAAAGGCTGAAAATAAGGGCTAACTCAAGACAAAAAATCATCTCAAAATATATTCGAAACTGTTTTTTTTATATTCGAACCAAATCTGCTTGACAGTGTACCTTTTTTTTTCTCTTTTCGAACTGCACTGTTTTTTCTGGTTTTATTTTTCTACAGACTCGAACAATTTCCTGCACTGTATATTCGAATCAAATCTGCACAGTGTAATACACTGCTGCACTGCACTTATTCGAATCTGTTTTTTTTTTTTGAAGACGATTTTTTGTCTTGAAAAAGGGAACAAAAGTGATGGATTTGAGAAGGAAATTGGATTAGGCTTAAAATGTGGTAATTTTCAAGAAAAAGGCTAAGGCTCAAAGATTGTTTCACTAGGGGAAATTAATTAAAGGGTAGGTGATTTATTTGGGAAGAGAAATGGTTTAAACCTAGTGCCTCTATCATATTAAAGCATCATAATCAATCAATGTAATCTCAAAAAGAATTTAAAAACAAGTTCTAGAATGCAACTAATTTAGCTAGGCACACTCAAAGAAACAAAGAGCAAATATCATGCATGCTCATTAGGCTCAAAATCTCACAAATATGTCTTGTGTACTAAGGTAAGCATCATATGGATTAATAGGGAAATAAAATGTCATATAAAAAATAAAAAAAAATTAATCATGCCAAAAATTTACCATGCAACCTAAAATTTTCTAACAAGATAGATGCAGAACCATGTGAAAACAGTGAGACAAGGCGAAATAAATGATTTAAACAAAGAACTTAAATTAATAAAACCAAGATTTCAAGCGAACAATCAAGACGGATAAGCAAGATAAAAATTGATAAGCATATCTCCCTCCCCCTCACTTAGATGCATTTTGTCCCAAAATGAAAAATTAAAATAAAAGAGAGGAAAGGAGAGACTCCCCTAATCAATTGCGGCCACGACCGCGGCTGTTGTTCCGGTTGGTTGTTATGGGAGAAAAGAAAGTAAAAGAAATATAAAGGTGGTAGGTGTGCGGCTGTTGGAAAATTAAATAGGAAGGGTTTAGGTCAAAGTTGTGGGGTTTGGGGTGGGCTCCACGGAATTGAAGTGGCTGAAAATATTTGGAAAAGGCTGCGGTTAGGGGGGATTTAATTGGTTGTTTGATCGGGTGGGGTCCACGAAATTGTGATTGGGTTGAAATAGGAGTTGTGACCGATGGTGGATAAGGTATATAAGATTTGGACGGGTGATAACAAATACCAAAAAATTGGGTCCACCGAATATTCTTGATAACTTCTCATCTTTTATTCGACCTAACTTATTTGCAAAAATAAGGAAAAGATTAGATAAAATAAAATTCAAAATAAAAATAAAATGATGAAATAAATTCGAAAAGATAGATAAAATGAGATAAAAATAAATTTAAAAGTAGATAAAAAAAACAAATATTAAAAATAAATTTGATAAGAGATAAAATCGAAATTAAAAAAAAATCTATAAACAGATTTAGTTGATTTTCGATTCTTCTCTTTTATTTAATATTATTTTTTCCTTTTTTTTCTTTTTCTTTTTTTTTAATAAAAAGAAAATTTAGATAACATTAAAAATAAAGAAAAAATAAAATAAAGAGAAATGGGTTGCCTCCCATCTAGCGCTTGTTTATCGTTGCTAGCTTGACGACCTTATTCAAGTGACAGGTTCGAATAAACGAATTTCCTCGACTAGACCAAACGGAGCATTGTCATAGTACGGTTTAAGCCGTTGACCGTTAACTTTAAATGGCTCTCCGGAATTACTTTTAATTTCCACTGCACCATGTGGAAAAATATTAGTCACTGTGTATGGTCCAAGCCACTTTGATCGTAATTTTCCTGCAAAAAGTTTTAATTTAGAATTAAATAATAAAACCTTTTGACCAATATAAAATTATTTAAAAGCAATATTACGATCATGAAAATCTTTATTTTTTTCCTTAAAAATTTTCGAACTGTCGTAGGCATTTTTTCGAATTTCTTCCAACTCTTGGATATCTAGTTTACGCGTTTCGCCAATTAAATCCATTTCCATATTGCATTTTTGGACTGCCCAAAGCGCGCGGTGCTCCAATTCGACCGGTAAATGGCACGGCTTACCAAAAACAAGGCGATAAGGGGACATCCCGATGGGACCCTTATATGCTGTCTGATAGGCCCATAATGCGTCATTCAGCTTAACGCTCCAATCCTTCCGATCAGGTTTCACGATTTTTTCAAGAATGGTCTTGATTTCACGATTTGACACTTCCGCCTGACCATTTGTTTGCGGATGGTACGACGTCGCGATGCGTTGGGTGACGCCAAATTTTTTCATTAGCGCGTCGATGACTCGATTGATAAAATGTTTCCCTCTGTCGCATATCAACGCTCTTGGTGTGCCAAACCTGGAAAAAATACAATCTTTCAGAAATTTGACAGTGGTTTTAGCATCATTATTTTTTGTAGCTTTCGCCTCAACCCATCGCGAAACATAATCAACGGCTAAAATAATATAAAAATTACCGAATGATGATACAAATGGCCCCATATAATCTATCCCCCACACATCAAATATTTCACAAACATGAATAGGATTTAAAGGCATTTCATTACGTCTGCTTAAGTTACCAACTCTTTGACATTTATCACATGATTTGCAAAATAAATATGTGTCTCGAAAAATATTAGGCCAATAGAATCCGCATTCAAGAATTTTATGAGCTGTCCTTTTAGGTCCATAATGTCCACCACATGCATATGAATGACAGAAATTAAGGATAGATTTTACCTCGTCTTCGGTTACACATCGTCGTATTACCTGATCGGAACAATGTCTCCAAAGGTAGGGATCATCCCAAATATAGAACCTGGATTCCCTCTTGATTCGGGTAATTTCTGACCGTGGCAAGTCATGAGGTAATTCACCTGTAGCCAAATAGTTCACGATGTCCGCAAACCAGGGTGTTGAAGCTTGGGCCATCATTAAATTTTCTTCAGGGAATTCGTCATTGACAGGCGAATCCGAATTAGTTAGTGGGATTCGGCTGAGGTGATCGGCCACAAGATTTTCACTCCCCTTCTTGTCCTTTATCTCGAGATCAAATTCCTGGAGGAGTAAAATCCATCGGATCAACCTTGGTTTTGCTTCCTTCTTGCTCATCAAATATCGCAAGGCTGCATGGTCAGAAAAAACAATAATTTTAGTTCCAAATAAATAAGGGCGAAATTTATCTAAAGCAAAAACTACAGCAAACAGTTCTTTTTCTGTAGTTGAATAATTTCGTTGCGCTGGATCAAGCGTTCTCGATGCATAGGCGATGACATGAGGCTCTCGTCCTTTCCTTTGTCCTAGTACCGCTCCAACACTAAAATCTGAGGCGTCACACATAATTTCGAACGGCAAGTTCCAATCGGGCGGTTGCACTATTGGCGCGGATACAAGTTTCTCCTTAATTGTATCAAAAGATTTCCTACATTCGGATGTAAAGTCGAACTCTACATCTTTCTGCAGTAACCGACATAGTGGTTGTGCTAACTTTGAGAAGTCTTTTATAAATCGTCTGTAGAAACCTGCATGTCCAAGGAAAGAGCGAATATCCCTCACAGTAGTGGGGTATGGGAGTGAGCGTATAATATCCGTTTTAGCTTTATCAACAGAAATCCCTTTTGAAGAAATTATATGTCCTAATACTAAGCCTTTATTAACCATAAAGTGACATTTCTCATAATTAAGCACAAGGTTAAATTCAATGCATCGTTTTAAGACATTAGTTAAATTCAATAAACACTCACCAAACGAATTACCATATACAGTGAAGTCGTCCATAAATACCTCGATCCCTTTCTCAACATAATCCGAAAATATACTTACCATACATCGTTGGAACGTAGCCGGAGCATTACATAGTCCAAACGGCATTCGTCGATAGGCGAAGGTCCCGAATGGACACGTAAACGTGGTCTTCTCTTGGTCTTCAGGGGCTACGGGAATTTGAAAGAAACCTGAAAAGCCATCGAGACAACAATAGTGAGATTTACCAGCTAATCTTTCAATCATTTGATCAATATATGGTAAGGGAAAGTGATCTTTTCGGGTTAGAGAATTCAACTTCCTGTAATCTATGCAAACTCGCCATCCATTCTGAACTCGAGTTGGAACTAACTCACCTTTGTCATTTTTGATTACCGTGACACCGGTCTTTTTAGGAACAACATGAATAGGACTTACCCATTCGCTATCTGAGATCGGATATATGATATCAGCGTCTAAGAGTTTTTGAATTTCGTCTTGTACTACCTTCATCATGGGATCATTCAAGCGTCGCTGACCTTGTCGTGACGGCTTTGCCCCTTCCTCAACTTTGATTTTATGTATACAAGTTGAGGGGCTAAGTCCTTTTATGTCTGCCACTGTCCACCCGATTGCTTCCTTGTATTTTCGCAAGACTGTGACAAGATCGACTTCTTCCTCTCCGGTTAATTCGTTCGAAATGATAACCGGTAAGGTATCATTATCTCCTAGGAAGGCGTACTTAAGGTGGGATGGGAGTTCTTTTAATTCCAACTTTGGAGCCTACAAAATAGATGGCAAAGGTTTAGTCTTTGATGGAGTTAAAGCTAAATCAGATTTAATAAAGGAAACAGATTCGTCCTCATTTTCTGCTTTATCGTCGCAAAGCTCATAGTTCATATCAAAGTTATTAAAAACATTAGTATCTACATACTCTTCTATATATGGATCAACAATATCAATTGAGTTAACAGATTCAACCTGATCAGGATACCTCATTGCCTTATAAACATCGAATTCTACTACCTCACCGTCGAATTCCATGGACAAAAGGCCGCTTCTTACTTCTATTTTCGTGTTTGCTGTGCTAAGGAATGGACGTCCCAACAACACTTCGGAGCAAGTGTTTGTTCTATCGTGAGCCATATCGATCACGTAGAAGTCCGCAGGGAAAAATAAGACATCTACCTTTACCAAAACATTTTCCAACACTCCTTCTGGATAGATGACTGATCGATCCACCAACTGTATCGTAATTCTGGTTTCCTTCAAAGGATCATTAGTTATCATTTTATAAACAGAAAGCGGCATAACATTTATTGAAGCCCCAAGATCACACATAGCACGTTTAATAGATATGTTACCAATTTGACAGGGTATAGCAAACATACCTTGGTCTTTCATTTTGGGTGGTAACTTACGTTGAAAAACTGCAGAAACGTGCTCTCCCAAATTTACCTTTTCGTGCCCGGTGAGTTTTCGCTTGGTTGTACAAAGCTCTTTAAGGAAACGAGCGTACCTTGGCACTTGGCGAATGACTTCCAAGAGGGGAATGTTCACCTGGACCTTTTTAAATACTTCAATAATTTCTCTCTCTTCACCCTTTTTGTCACGTTTTACTAATCGTGATGGGAAAGGAGGTGCGACTTTAAGAGGTGGAGAAGAAGGAGGAGATGATGGTATAGGGTTATTTTGTTCTTCGTTACCTTCTTCCATGGCAGGAGTGGGATTGTCGTTTTTTGATGGTTCTTTTGGAGCTATAACTGTCCCACTACGGAGTGTGAAGGCGCTTATATTTTTCCTAGGGTTTGTCTCGGGTTGTGAAGGAAGTTTACCTTTGGAATCAAGACGGCTTGCTAGCTGGCTTATTTGTTTGTCTATCTCTTGTAAGTGGGCCTCGGTACGAATTTGGAATTTCTCTTGGGACATCGCTAAACGCTCAACTAAGGTTTCTAGAGATGTCTTTTGTTGTGGGTAGGGTTGATTTTGTCTTTGGTTGTTTGCGTATCCAAAGTTTGACTGGTTTCTCCACCTTGGATTGTATGCATTTCCCATGGCATTGGCTTGGGCGACATCATCTTCCTGAATCATCGGACAACAGTCTGTCGGATGTTCTGGGCTAGTACAGATCCCGCAAAGTCTAGCTGTTCCCTTTTTTCCTGCAAGAAGAGTTTGCACTATTTCAGCTAATTTATCAACCTTATTTTCTAAAGAAACTGTGCTTACCTCGCGAACACTTTGAGATGGTTCGCTAGATTGAGTAAACCTTTGTGAGTTGGCAGCCATGGTTGATATCAGTGTTTTAGCCGCTGTTGGGGTCATATTGACTAGAGCTCCGCCACTTGCCGCATCCACTACTTTCATATCCATAAGCGTCAATCCTTCATAAAAATACTGAAGGAGGGTTTGTTCCGATAATCCATGTTGTGGACAATTTGAACACAACTTTTTAAACCTCTCCCAGTATTCATATAAAGATTCGGCTTCTTTTTGTTGAATGCTCAAGATGTTGCGCCTAATCTCGCTTGCTTTAGCTGCAGGGAAGAACCTATCAAGAAAAAGTTTAGCCATGTCAGTCCAAGTTGTAATAGAATTAGGGGGTAAATCAAATAACCAATCTTTTGCTATATCTGCTAAAGAAAATGGAAAAGCTCTAAGTTTGATTTGGTCATCGGATACTCCCTGTGGCTTTGTGCTTAGACAAACCATGTGAAATTCCTTCAAATGTTTGTGTGGGTTTTCGTTGGGCAAACCGTGGAAGGTTGGTAGTAGATGAATCAAGCCCGTTTTTAGTTGGAACGGCGTTTCACCATTCGGAAAGGTTATGCACAAGGCATGATTGTCCTCTGTTGCCCTGATCAGCTGATGGATCGTCTGTTCGTTGTTTCCCATTTGGCTTTGATTTTTGGGATGTATTTAACCTGTTCTTCCGGATTTTTCCTGGTCAAAAACAATCAAAAACAAACAGTAAAAGTTGCCGAAGTCCCCGGCAACGGCGCCAATTTTGACACGCGTCGTAACGTGTCAAGAATAATTTCCTTCTTCCAAATAAATAAAATAAATAAAGAAATTAAATTGAGTATAGATAGGGAAGTAGGAGTCGAACCCACAGGGACTTAGAACTTTCTTTGTCGCGCTTTTGTAGTTTCTGAACCAAGAGTTGTTGTTGGAGCTATGATAATGTGATTTAGGGGGGGTTTGTTTGCAATGAAATGTAATTTATGAGAGTAAAAGAAAGGTAAAAAATATTTGAAAGTTATATAAAGATATTCAGCCTCGGGCTTTTGCGTGGACTCGTTCTACTCGGTTCCTTGGTAAAGATTTTTATTTCGAAAAACTTGTTGGCAAAATTACTTCAAGGTCAATCCTTGAGTTTTTGTTTGTAAACTGAATTTCCAAAATCAATATTTGGTTTCAGTTTTGATAATTTGTCTAAACCAACTCAATGTTTGAGAAAACAAATTACTTAAGCTCGTAACCAACTCGAAAAGTCGTTTCTATAAAAACAGTTCGATCTCAATTTCCCTTAGTAATCAATTTACTAAGTGTGTTCCTTGGAAGTCGGATTTGTTTCAATAACCGATCCTCCCTCCCACTTGATAGATCAAAACAATTGTTTTTCTCCAAAGTCAATCTTTGGGTTTTAAAAATCATTTTGATTTAGAAAATAAAGTTTGAAGAAATTGAGAGAAGTTTTCAAAACGTTTGAAGCATAGTTTCAAACCTCGCCTTGAGAACGCGTCATTGCAAAAGCCTTCGGCTTAAAAAGATGTAGCCGAGCATGGTTATTAAATTAATCATGCTCGACATTTAAGAAATAATTAAAAGAAAAGAACTTTAAGAAAAACTAAAAAGAGAAGAATTTCCAAGAGAAGAAGAAATGATGTTTAATTGCTAATTGAATCATGACAATACTTACCTCAAAGAGGGGTATTTATAGTAGTTGAAAAACCCTAAAAACCTAAGAAGATAAATCCTAAAATAAATTTAAATAAAATTACATAAGATAAATATCAAAGTTTTAAATTTAAAAGATAAAATTCGGATGATAGGCTATCTTGATAAGTGGACTGATAGGTTATCAAGCTTGCTGACGTCATCTTCTAGAAGGTGCTGACGTGGTGCCCAGTCAGCATTCATGCCCTGGTTCATGCCCATGAATCTGCCCACGAATTCAGTATCTCTGCAGCACTTTAACTTGTTTCCGGCATTACGTAACCTGCACGAGAACAATATAAAAACAGCCCAATTAAGTCCTTCAAACATATATATTCGATCAAAACAATGACTAAAAACATAACCAAAATAAACACTTATCAACGGTCAAAGTCAAACTGGTCCAAGGTCAACGATCAAACTCAATCAAAAGTCCAAGCTCAAAGTCAAGGTCAAACCCGATCAACTTTCGGTCAAACTGTTCAAGTCAACGGTCCTAGTAGGTCAAAGGTTCAAACCGATTCGGTTCAAGGCAACTCCAGCAGTCCAAATTGCACAGGTTTGGGCTCAATCTAAAATAGAACATGGGTTGGATCTCTCTTCAAGCTCACTAGACGGGCTCTACACCATGTTACAAACATATGGGCCTATCAAATTGGGTCAATCCAGCCCTGATTCTCACACAACACAACCCATCACCCTAACACAATCCTGCAAACTGAAGCTAGGGTTTACAGACCCTTGCTTGACAGCGACAGAGATGACGAAGCATGAGCAACGACGGTGAAAGACGATCGACAGTGGCTCGCCGGCAACCAACACAACAAACATAGAACGCCGACGACAAAAATGGTAATGGCAGAGGCGTCAACGACAGGGGGCGACGGTGAGAATGGTCCTAAAGGCGACAACTCTCCGGAAAAGAAAAACAACAACCCCAAGGATCAATTTCCGGCCAAAACTAACAAATCTGAAATCTAAACAACCATTTACAAGAAGCTGAATACCCGAACTAAAAAGCTTACTCAAACAGGTCGGAAGGGAAATGTGGCAGCGCGGGAGAGAAAAGACGGTGGCGCAAAGGTAACCGAAAGGTTTCGTAACATTTCCAGACGAACGGCCAGCGACGAAGAAAAACCGAGGCCTGGGTTTTGATCGGACGACAAAGGGAAATACGAGGGTGGTCTCGATTTGACGAACGGTGGCTGATGAGCCCTTGATCGGAGCTTGGATGGAACTCGGGGAAGGTGGGGTGATATCGAGAGAGGGGAGATAAGGGGAAGGTGCGGCTGCATAACACGTTTTGAAACTCCCACCCATGCTAGGGTTGGTATAACATGGTTAAATACCACACACAAATGGGTGAATCGCAAAAATAAACCATCCAAATTATACCAGAACTGCAAGAAGGGCACTGAAGTTCCAATTTCTATCACTTCAATCACTCAAATTTGATTTATTTCCAATTAAGTCCACAAATTCAAATTGGGGTTTTTGAAACAAAATTCCCAAATTATAGGGATCCAAATTAGGGATTTTAAAATTAGAATTTTCCAAGTTGGGGAAAAAATTGGGGTGTTACAAACTTCAACATGTTAGATATGGGTGAAAACTAAGGTTGAATGACACAAATTGATATGGTTTTCCTCTCCTATCCTCAAGCACTTTGTTGTTGCTTGGATGTCAATATTAAATAGGCTCCTAACGAAGGATCGGCTATTACGTATGAGGATGAATGATTATTTTGTGGTGAGGCATAAGAGATTCGTAGTCATCTGTTTTTCGAATGTCCTTTTACATGAAATGTATGGAGTAGGGTTTTAAGCTTGCTTGGGGTGCTCATGTGTATATTATTTGGAAAGAGAGACAATTTCGAGGTATCTCTCGTACTTGTTAGTTGTATACAAAATATTGTTTGGATTATGATCATGGTTCAATGAATCGTATTTCACCCACAGAATTTTCGACCACCCCGATCAACAATGAGATCCTCAAGTCTTCCAAAAAGCAGTGTAAATCAATTGTTTATATTACCATACAACGGTAAAATAATCTGTTTTCAGTGTTTATTTTTACATGTTAATATGGAGTAGTTTAGTGCTTTACAATAGCCTCCAAATTTCCATACGCGTCCAAATAATCTCTTTCAACCAGTAGAAATCCACTTATTATTTTGTGTTGCTATTTATGTCTCACACAAAAGAGTAAGATATAAAATTTAGAGACAAAATTTAAGGTTTACATTTCAGGATTTTGGGGGTAAAGTTTAAATTTTAGGATTTAAGATTAAGAAATTAAGGTTAAAGTGTAGGGTTTAATTTTTTAATGTAAAGTTTAATTTTTTAGTGTTGAGACATAGAAAATGACACCTAAAAGTGACATATAATTTTTGTTACTTTTTCGTCAATTTAAGGTATATTCAACAAATATAAATCATTTGCTCTTACAAAAATTAAGTTTAAGGTTTAGAGAATTGAGGGTATGATATATTTTTTAAGGTTTATAGTTTAAAAATTAAAATTTAAGGTTAAAACTTAAAATTTATTAATATTTTAATGTTTGGACACAAAAAGCGATACCGAAAGTGGTTAGGATTTTTTATATATTCAACAACTTTATACTAGGAAGATAAACCAAAGAAACTTAAATGAATCTTATAAAACTAAACGTCAACTAAACTTTAAACCTCAACAAATCATTTATACTTTTTGATTCAATAAAGATACGTTTTGTCATTTTCTTTTTCTTTTAACCAGTTTCTGGAAACGATATTGCATCAAAATGGAATTCATAAAAACAATACTTTTTTAGCATGCATAATTGCATGTGCCGTCCATTTTTCCAATAATTTATTTATATGTATGGATGATTATGATAAAAGTAATATTTAAGTAGTATATTTCTTTAATATTTCATCAACTGCTAATTTAAGAAGATGTTTTAGGAGCTGCTTTTCTTTATTGGGTAGGATTACTATAATATTTTTACGGTGAATGTCGAGATTTAAACTCACATATCACTATGGCAACTAGTGAATCTCAAGAGCTGGTATTTTATTCTGAGATTAAATTACTACTTTCTCGGTGTGCAATAATAATTTACAATATTAACCGTATAGGGCACGTATTTTACATGAGATTTCATGCAAGTGTACATGGCATGAAGGGTTCTCCCACTGAACAAGTTCCCTTATTCCTTGTTCAATTTTCCTAGTTTCTGTCGTTAAAATTTTCATGCAAAACCCTAAGGCACTCAAACTTAACACTGTCTGGCTCTTGATCATCTCCTCCTCACCTTCAATGCCTTGGATTTGATAACAGCTTTCATTCGAATGTCGAAGAAATGAAATCAAAATCCGGTCCATTTCATCTTCATTCGGGCATGGTGATGTTCCCTTCTCGAGATCATAAGAAATGTTGTTATTTTCAAGCTCCTTGTCAAGTATGGCGATGGATTTGATCGATGTTAGGAGGAGATTTGAAAAAAAAAAAATGAGTGAATGTATAAGTCTGTTGACAAGAGCCACTGAATTTAATTAATTCATAGATAATCGTTGTTTAATTGATCTACCTATGGTGGGTAAGAATTTTACTTGGTTTGTACCAAGGAATAGGAAGAGTAGGTTATTTGGGTGACTGTAAGTCGGTGCTTTTCTGGGAAGATTGGTGGTGTAGAGATCAACCTTTTGGGAGATTATACAGATTAGTGATTCTAAAAGGAGTGTTGGTGGCTGATTTGGTAAATGGGGAAGACTTTACTGAGATTCAGTGGTAGAATGTTTTTCTCAAAAAACCTCATGGATAAAGAAATAAACTTGGTGGAGGAATTAAAGAAAATCACTGGCAAGTGTAAGTTGTGTTGCAATGTACTTGATAGAATTGTTTGGATCCATGATAAATTTGGTCAATTATCGATGAAAAAACTTTCTTTCTTGATGGTGAATTCTTGATAGAATTGTTGGTACCTGTTTTATATTTGGCGGAAGATCTCGAGGAGACGAGTGTAAGATGGTTAATATTTTATGAATTTTTGTTTTGAAGCTCCTTTCTCAGGGGAACTTCCTTGTTATTGACTAATAACTGTAGGAGCTGCTTTTTAGAGTTTTTGGCTTGCAAGGAATGAGAAAGTTTTCAAACAATATTATTTTGAAAGATTTACTCTTCTACTCTAAATTGCGAGCAATATTCTGGATTAAGGCGTTAAGGGATGAATGGTCGCCAAATTTTGATGAGTGGTGACTGGATCCGAGAAAAAGGATTGGGTGACAAAAAGGAGATTGTGGGGAGCATGGATTGGATGCCACCGGAGGCAGGATCAGTTAAATTCAACGTGGACGGAACTGCTAAGGAGAAGATTACTGGGTGTGGAGGCGTTCTTAGAGATGAGAAAAGTATAATAAGAGCAATTTTCTCGGGCCCTATTGAAGGCTTAGGACCCGAATATGCAGAATTAAGAGCAATAAAATCTGTTCTTGAATTTTTCGTTGAAGCTGGTTGGATCGGGACAGCTCCTTTAATTGTTGAATCAGATGCAAAGTTGGTACTAAATTGGATTACAAATAAATTCCAGTGACTTTGGGTGTGGTGGCAAATTTTGCTAGCGAAAACTAAGAAGGTGAGATTTACTTTTGAGTCGCGAGATGCAAACATTCTCACTGACTGTCTCGCTAAAGATGGAATGGATCGATCTTCTCTTTTTAGAGCTTGGTGGCGAGGTTGATGGTTTGTGTCTTGGTAAGGTATTAGGAGGATATCAGTTGGGGTTCATGTAATTTTGCTATGGTGGGGATTGTAATTACTATGCCCAACTTGTGTTGGTTGGTTTTTGTAATTGGTGAATTTTTGTGTAAGTACCCTGTATGTTTGTACTCTTTTTCTCTAGTTAGATTTAGGGTTTTTTTAATAAGGCAAACACTTGCGTTGAGCAATAAATTAATAAAAAAAACGCATACATATTATATACATATAATTAACTTTCATGCCTAAATAGATAATAAGCATAGATACATTAAACACATAATAATGCCACATACATGACATATATAATAAGATGCATATATATATTAACAACTCATATGTAACACATACACAACTCACATACATATACGCACATAATAATAACACACACACACACACACACACATATATATATATATATATATATATATATTTACTAAGCATTTATATACAAAATGAGTGATTTCACAGCTGCCCCCATCCCAATGAAATGATTTTACCATTTTGGTTGTATACTTGTGATTTCAACTTGGATGAATGATGCGATGTTAATTCATAGTGCCGAATCATCTAATATCCGTGTTCGATGCATATTCAGGTATCAATTTATCCAAATGTAAACAAGTACAGTAAGGCCTCTAGGAAGTGAATGCCAGAAACCTAGTAAACATAAAAGAAATAGACGAGACTTGCAACCACTAATTCATTTTGTGGGATACTCTTTGCAAGGTAATCAATTGGAGATTGCAATTAAACTTTAGGGTTTGGGAATATGTGAGATTCAGATTTGCAATTCAATTATTATTATTATTATTATTATTTGGCCTATTTGACCATTAGTCTCTTTCTTACGAGATTAACAAAACCTCATACAAGTATTTTCTCTCCTACTAATGATTTAAATTTTTTAATTTTAATCCTAATCCTATTTAGAGGTGAGAGAAAAAAGAACTGTAGGAGAAGGAAGAAGAATATTCTTAGTGAGTCTAAAACCCATGACCCAAGGGAATATTGAGGAACAAAGATGAACAATTTGACCAACCGAACTAATAATTTAAATTTAAATTCAAGCATTAGTAAATATTGTCGCGACCGTTTTTTGAAAGCCCGCTTTTTAAGGTTTGGAAAACAGCCTGACGAATTAAGTTTTGAAAATTGGGACTTTTGGACCAATTTTATCTTTTAATTAATTAGCTTTCCATTTTTATCAAAATCCCATTTATTTCGCTTAAAATCATTTTGGAGTCGCCACCGGCCACTTTGGTAGGCAGGACACTATAAAAGCGCACCAGAGATTCTTTTTGAAAAAAAATTGGGTTCGGAGTCGGTTACGTGTAGGGAAGGGTTAACACCCCTACAAATGCCCATTATCGGTACCTTATTAATTACACGCGGCATTTTGGCATTTCGAACATTAATTTGGATTTAATTAAATCTTTTAACTGTAAAATGAATTTTATTCCGAATGAGAGTATCTTTTTGTAAGAAAATACATTCGATCGAATATAATTATGAAACATCCAATTACATTAGGATACTTCAACTTATATTCAAAAAATGTACCTCAACGCAAAATGTTTAATGCATGATTAATTATTGTCTTGTCATTTTTAAGTGTACCCTAATTAGGCTCCATTAAGTAGTTCAATTAAAATTCTATTAATGTTATTAATTTTGAACATAAAAGAAAACACCCAAAATAATATTGGGCACTTTCTTTAACAAGCCCAAAAGTAACAACATCCCTAATTAAGATGTCTCTAATTATTATCCCTATCTTATATTTTAAATTTACCTATGTAACACCCCAATTTTGCCCTAAATTGAAACCCTAAATTAGTTGAAATCCCTAAATTAAAAACCCTAATAATTGAGAATTTAATTTTGAAATCTTAATTAATTCAGTGGCTAAATTGAGAATTTTGAAACTTCTGTGACCTTTTTGTAATGCAGGCTATTCTTGGAGCCCTTATTGTGCAGTTTACCCAAAATAACTAAAGAGAAATCTGGTTCCCTTTCATTTTTTTTGTGACGATTCAGTTACCCCCATTCTCCAATTTTTTTCGTGTTTCAGCACAATAAAGAAAGAAAACCACCAACCTTTTTTATTTCCTTTTCCGATCAAGCTCCGACGAGGGAGCTACCGCCGGTCGTTCGTCGATCCGTAACCATCGTTTAACTCCCCTCACATTTCCGATCAAAACCCGCCCCTCCGTCGCTCTAGCTCCGTTGCCTTTTACCGAAAATCGGTGGAAAACCCTTCGACTTTTCGCCTCACCGTCGTTATGTTTCATTTCCGTTCGAGTTTGGCGTGTGGGTAAGCCGATGATTGTTGGTGTGTGTGGGTTAGGTTAGGTTGGTCGGAATCGGTACTTAAGGGTCACCGGGACGCGTTTCCGGCGATAATTCGATTAGGGGAAACCCTAATTTTCAAATCGATGGAAAAAAGGGGATTTTGGGTCTAAGCCGATCCAGAAGGCTGAACCGAGTTAGACCGAACCGTAACAGAACCGAACCGGAACCCGTTGAACCGAATCGCATGATGTCACCAGTGACGTGGCGTATGGCGTAAGCGATGACGTCAGCGTTGACCGTTGACTTTTTTAGAAAATGGTTATTTTTATGTTTTTCGACGTCCTGATTTCGTTTCCGCTGCCCGTTTTCCCAAATTCGAACCCGAAAGACCGTTTTGACCACTTTTGTTCAAGTACACTTAGTTTTTTTTAAGATTTGAATATCGGGAAATTAATCGGATTTATTCTTATTTGCAGATGACATTGACTCGGATACTAAGATCCTTTCTCCTCCTCCACCTGGACGACCTCCTGTTGCTCAGACATCAGGATCTGCTCATGAATTTAATTATTAATATATTTGATATTTATATTATCAGTATACTGACATAGTAGTAGTATCTTTGATGGTGTATTTAATTGTTATAGGAGCTGACTCTGACCGACCTAGAGATAGAGCTAAGCGTGGGAGACGTCACCGTCGACATTGAGTGTTAGCTACTTGAGGTGTGTTCTCTTCGGTGTTGTCTGTTTACAATGCTCTGTGTGTAAATGTGTTGATTTGCTGAAATGTATACATGATGTGGTCTGATGATGTATGATGATAATATTCTGTTGATCTGTGATGTTTGACTTGTTCAGCATTCTGTTATGTTATGCAATATTTGTTTATACTTTCAGATTCAGATTATTGTATATCAAATTATATGATTATACATTTCTGTTGATAAACAATGCATTCAGATTCAGAACTCAAATTTTATGTCATCTCATTATGGTTGGGATTCTGTACGGGGAAGTTCAGTAGCTTCATCCTTCGAGGTGATGTCTACTTCGAATCAATGGTTTTGCCCTACGGGATGGATTCCACTTCAGATGGTGGCGAGGTTGAGAGTGGTTCTGGGGAACCTTACTCTTCGGATGGTGATGTAGTTGGTTGCATGCCATATTGTGTTGCATATTCATTCATACTTGCTTATGTGTTTGAATTGATTCATGATGGAAAAACTGTACTCTAATAATGTTTGATTGACTATGTTGTTATAATGATTCTGTTAGTTCTGTTTGCACTATAGAGACATACTGAGCGTTTTCGCGGACTCCCCCTTAGTTTCTATTTTCAGATACACAGGTCTAGGCTACAGTACTTAGAGGACCTCGTTTTCCAGCTTTATTTATTTATTATTATCAGTATGATACTTGGACCTATTTATATTATATTTTTTATCAGATTGTATATAATTTCAGATTTTCGATGTTTTATTTGGGGTTATTACGTTTTATCATGTATGTACATTTCGCCTATATTATCATCGTCGAGATCCGCGAATTCCCTACAAAAGTCATAACACAAATCAGTTTCGATCAAATCATCAGCTAACAGATCTATAATATTAACGAAATTTAAACTTGCGACCGAATCAGGATACTTCATAGCTTTATACATATCAAATTTAACTACTTCCCTATCAAATTCCATAGTTAAGATGTCGTCGCGGACATCAATCTTTGTATGCGCGGTTGATAGGAAAGGTCGGCCAAGCAAGTTTTCGGATCTGTTATTGCTGCGATCAATTTCCATGTCAATAATATAAAAATCAGCAGGGAAAATAAGATATTTTACCTGTACCAACACGTTTTCTAGTACTCCCTCGGGGTAGATGACTGATCGATCGGCTAATTGAACCGTCACTCGCATTTCTTTCAATGATTCAGTCGAAATTTTGTTGTAGACGCTTAACGGCATGACGTTGATAGATGCGCCTAAATCGCACATCGCTCTTTTTATCCCAACATTCCCAATTTTACAGGGAATCACAAACATACCTTGGTCCTTGTACTTTGGCGGCAACAACTTTTGAAATATGGCCGAAATATTTTCACCAAGGTTAACTTTTTCATTTCCGAATAGTCGCCTTCGGTTTGTGCATAAGTCCTTCAGAAATCCTGCGTATTTAGGCACTTTCCGAATAACATCAAGAAGTGGAATATTAATTTCCACCTTCTTGAATATATCCAAAATTTCCTTCTCTTCCTCCTTTTTATCTTGTTTTGTCAATCTACCTGGAAAAGGAGGAACATGTTCGTAAGTAGAAACAGAAATTTTAGATTTGGCATTACCCGCGGTCGGAGGAGACTTGTCGTTCTGGTCTCCCGAAGAGTTTCCCAGTTCATCGGATTTTCGCTCATCTTGCTTTGGCGGTTTAGGCGTTATCACTGTTCCACTACGCAAAGTTCTCGCACTAACGTTTTCCCTTGGGTTGGTTTCGGTTTGAGATGGTAACTTTCCCTGAGATTCTAGACGGCTAACGGCTTGAGCTAGTTGGCTTATTTATTTGTCGATTTTCTGGAGATGGGATTGTTTTTGGGTTTGGAATTTTTCCTGTGAAACTGCCAATCTCTCAACAATAGACTCAAGTGAGGATTTTTGGGGTGCTTGGTTTTGGTAGGGAGGTTGTTGCCTAGGTTGGTAATTCGGGTTCTGATTACCGTAGCTCAAGTTCGGGTGATCTCTCCAACCGGGATTGAACGTATTTCTCTGTGGGTTATAGGGTCTTTAGGGAGGTCCGAGAAAGTTGTGTACGGCGTTAACTTGGGCACCAGATGTATCCCGCAGCAATAGGCATAAGTCGGTTGCGTGATCTGGCATCGTGCATATTCCGCATACTTTAGCAGCTCCTAACTCCCCTGAAACAAGAGAATACACAATATTAGTTAAATTGTCTATTTTATTCTCTAATGAAATTGTGCTTACTGTGTGAACCCATCGGCAGGGTTCACTCGTAGAACCAAATTGCTGCAAATTAGCCGTCATCGTAGATATCAAGGTTCGAGCATTTTCAGGAGTTAGGTTAACGAGGGCGCCACCGCTTGCTACATCTACCATCTTTTTGTCCATTGGTAACATTCCTTCGTATAAGTATTGAATGAGAGTTTGCTCGGATAAGCCATGTTGCGGACAACTTGCACATAGGTTTTTGAATCTCTTCCAATATTCGTATATGGACTCATCGTGCATTTGTTGAATTCCCAGAATGTTTCGCCTAAGTTCTGTTGCTTTCGCCGCAGGGAAATATCTGTAAAAAAAACACGAGAGAGATCAGACCACGTATTAATCGAATTTGGAGGTAAATAGAATAACCACTCTTTAGCCGTTCCAGCTAAGGAAAAAGGAAAAGCCCTTAGTTTTATTTGGTCCTCCGACACCCCTTGCGGTTTCATGCTACTGCACACCATATGGAATTCAGCAAGGTGCTTATGTGGGCTTTCAGTAGGGAGGCCATTAAAAGTAGGGAGTAGGTGGATTAACCCCGTTTTGAGCTGGAAGGGAGTATCGCCTTGAGGAAAAGCGATGCAGAGTGGTTGTTACACAGTAGGGGCTGCGTTAAGCTCTCGAATCGTTTGTTCTTGCATCGGTTCTGGTTCTAGTGTAGGTTCCTCGACTGGTGTAGTTTCAGAAGTGGATTCCTGATCGGATTGTTGTGTGCTTTGTTCTCGTTGTTGTTTCTTTCGCCGAAGCGTTTCCCCGTGAGTTTTACGAGCGCTTGCTTCGATTTCCGGATTGTATGGAGCTAAAGAACCTGGGTTTTTCCTGGTCATAAAAAAACAAAACCAGTCAAAAGTGCCGAAAGTAAACCTCCCCGGCAAAGGCGCCAATTTTGGTGAGCATCGTTATACCCGTCAAAATAAATAAATAAATTAACATCTTTCAACAAATAATAAAATAAAGAAATTAAGTAGTTATAGGGAAAGAGGGTCGATCCACAGGGAGATTAGTCAGAATTCTTGACTGAATGATACTTTGATCAATGCTTCCAGGAATATCTGTGAAAACAAGAAAAGTAAAAAAAAAAGGGTGATCGGATATTGAGTGAAAATGAAATAGAAGAAATTCAATGCAAAAGTAAAGAAAATAACAAGAAAATCCAAATATGTAAAATAGGCTTGAGCTAGCCTTGTTAATTCTTTCGATCATTGAAATGGATTTTTACTCTGGGGATCATGTCGGTTACAGTCTGCGAGGCCCAACCCGTCGCAACTTGCTTCTCTCTCGAGTAACCAATCCTCCCAAGTCTATCTTTGAATTTTGGTTCTTAAACAAATTAACCACGTCTATCGCCGTTAAAATATTTAGTTTTGAAAATAGGAAAAGCCCGACTCAGAAATTGTCTTAAAAAAAATCGCTTCTGATTTTATCTTTCTTTAGCGGGCCGCCGCTAAGAGTGTTCACAGGAAGTCGAAATTGCCACAGGCCGATCCTTCCTCCCAACTATGTTTTTAAACGATTCCAGACCAATGAGCTCTTTTTTATTTGAAAAACGATTAAAAACTTTAGTAAGGCCGATTGCCAAACTATCTAAACATAAAGATAAAAATGTATTCCCAAAGGAAATTAGGCAATGTTCAATTCTCACAATTTGAATTGATTTGGCTAGTTCTTGGTTCAAGAGATTTAGCTAAGCATGATATTAGTTATCATACTTAACTCGATTTTATAAAAATAATTAAAGAACATAAAAGAACAAAAGTAAAGAAAAAAGAACTTTGATTAAAGACTAGAAATAACAAGTGCTTCAAGCTAAAAGATGAGGACTAAATTCGATGCCTAAGCCTTTACCAAGGAGTGGTATTTATAGGCTTGGATTTACAAAGATAAATGATTAGGTAATTCAAAATAAAGGAAAGATAAATAATTCAAATGTTTTTGAAATTTAAATACAGAAAATCTAAACGGATAAGCTGATAAGGTCTTCCAGAAGTCGCCACGCATCTGCCACGTCAGACGCGTCGTGCACAGTGTCGTGCCCACGATGCCAGTCATGACCATAATAATAAAAAGACTGCAGAAATGCCCTCTTGTGCTGATGTTTTCCAGAATTAGATCCCTTGCGCAAAATATAGCAAAATGAAATGGATTAGGTAGCAAGAAATCCTAAAAACTAGAAAAATAGCAATTAAAAAGTGTCACATTTGAGAGCTTATCAAATTCCCCCTCACTTGTCTCATACTTGTCCTCAAGTATGTACGAAAAAGATATTAACCGAAGAATGCATTTCTCAAGCCATCACAAGCATCAAACATAATTATAAGAGTTCTAGTGCAAAGGGAATATCATGAAAGAAACAAAAATCAAACCAAGTGGATATAAGCAAAGAACAACCCTTCATTCTTCCAATTTCCTATCAAGTATTAATCAAATCCTAACCTAGTCTTAGTCCTCACCAAGATACACTCAAGAGCACTCAAAGTGTTTATAGGTAGAAGTGTAGCAAAAACACTCTAAGTCATACATGAACAAAGGTTTCCATAGGCTTGTAACAAGTTCAATTCTCCACTACTTTATTAGAATCGAGGTGCAAAAATCATTATGTAACGCCCCAATTTTGGGCTTAGAAGTTTTGGGATTCGGACCGGTTCGGTCGGATCGCGGTTCGAATATATAAAGAGTGAATTTAGGAAAGCCTAGTTCGGGTTGCATTAAAAATATGGAAAATGTCTTAAAATCCTCTTTTATTATATATAAGAGTGTGGTGAAATCAATTTTAAAAAATAAGGTTTGGAAGTGTGACATTTTGGTTAGTGACCAAAATGTAATTTTTGAAAACTGTGAGACTGTTTTAAAAAGGATTGAAACTTTGAATCTTTAAGGAGCTATTTACCCAATGGGAGTTTCTCCAGATTTTTCTAAAATATTAAATGATTTATTAATGGTTTTTAAATAAAACTAAAAAGGAGGGAAGATATTTTGGCATTTTCCAACTAACTTCCTAAAATTTCATTTCCATTTTCTCTCATCTTTTCTCTCAAACCAAACACATTTTCTCCAGATCTTTTCCTCTGATTTTTTCACCTAAATAACTCAATTCAATCCTCTTTTGATCTCTAATCATCTCTTCAACAAAATCTCACCATTTGCTAATTGGATTTTCAAGATTTTGGTTCTAAAAAGGAAGAAACTCAAGTTTGGAGGTATGAACGTCCTTCTCCTCTAAACTCTCAGTTCTTTACTGAAATTCCCAAGTTCTTAATCCTTAATTTGTGTTTTATAAAAGGTTTTATGGATGTGTTCTTGATCTTGGCTTTTAAATGCAAGATTTACTTGATTTTGATGAAATTTCGTATGATCTGTTTGGGCAGTGTTTTGAGGTATCAATTTGATGTTAAATGAATGTTAAATTGATAAGGATTTGAGTTTTAATCAATGCAAACCCGAATAGGTTGAATTTCCTAAGTTTAGCTTAAGTTCTTGGTTGTTTTTGGAGTGATCTTGTTGATCTGTTATAGCTGGAGGTATAAGGACGTGGTTAGATCCTTTTTGGATGTTAATTGATGTTTAAAGATGTTTAGATTTGATGGATCTTGGCTGGGTAATGTTGTGGAGTTGTTTGGATGCATTTTCGGTTGTGTTTGGTAGCCGAAAATGGAGTATGGATGAGAGCAGCGAGTTTAGGTGCTTTCATTGAAGATATTAATGCATGATGATGCATTAATCCTCTGCTTTGATGTGTTTAAAACAGGGGAGTCATCTTTGGATCCTAGTGGTGGTGATCCGGAAGCTTGATTGGTGTTTCGGCAAGTGGCGAAACGGAATCGGTGAGTGGATTTTGGTTTTCAGCTTTGAAACCAATGTTTTGAAGGTTTGGGAGCTTAGTTTAAGTCTAAACAACTTTACTAAGCTCAAGAGTAAGTTTTCGGAAAAACTCTCTTGTTGAGGAACCATGAGATGGTTGGGTGCAATGTGATTGTTTGCATGTTTTAAATTCTATTTTGAAAGCATATTAAGCATGTTTGTTGCTGATTTTATAAGCCATGTGTTGAAGGATGCTCAAGGTAAGGGATCCTTGTTTTGTACATTTGTTAAAATGTGGTTTTGATGCATAATGATGCATGATGATTAATGGCTTTGTTAAATGCTTTAAAACAGTGGAATATTGATGATAAATGATGCATATTGGCAAGTGATGTTTTGAAAAAGGTTAAGGTCACTAAGGTGGTTAAAAGTCCTTAGGTGAGCCTTGAAGGTCACAAAGGTGGTTAAAAGTCCTTGTGTGAGCCTTGTGGATTCTAAGAACTTCATGGTGGTTAAAAGTCCATGAGTGATTCTTGTTAAGGTCACTAAGGTGGTTAAAAGTCCTTGAGTGAGCCTTGTTATTTAAGAACACCAAGGTGTTTAAAAGTCCTTGGGTGATTCTTGTTAAGGACACAAAGGTGGTTAAAAGTCCTTGTGTGGTCCTTGTCATGGTGTTTAAAAGTCCATGGATGATTCTTGTTAAGGACACAAAGGTGGTTAAAAGTCCTTGTGTGGTCCTTGTGAATTATAAGATCACAATGGTGTTTAAAAGTCCATGTGTGAGTCTTATGTTGATCGTATTTTGAAAAGACTATGATTATCACTTGTGGCCAATATGACATGATAATGATTTGAAGCATGAATTGCTTGTTTTAAATGCTTATGAGCATGTTTAATGTTGTTTTGAACTATGATTTATAAAGGTGTTTTATAAATGCATTATTGTGTGGTTTTAAATGAGCATTCCTCACTAAGCTTTTGCTTACGCTCTCTCTCTTTTCTTAAACCAATAATGCAGAGCATTGAAGTGCATTTTGGGGCAGCAAGGAAGCCAAGCATCCAAGTGAAGGTTTTAAGCTCATGTATGGTGAACATTTTCTCAAACTATTAGCTTTTGGGTATTTGGCAATGGGGGACCTATGTTGATGTTTTGGACTCCCTAAGTTGGATTTAAGATGTTAATAATGTTGGAGCATGTAAAAGGCCATTATGTGGTTGTTTTGGTATTTTGATGCTTGAATGGTTTTATAAGTAGGAAGCATGCCTATTGAATTGGGGATTTCCATAATTGATGCCATGTTGATGTTTGGTTGATGCAATTATGTTCCTTGTATGTTGTATGACTTGTTGGTATAATTTGGTTGCATTCAGAGCATGTTAGATAGGTCAATTATGTGATAAACCAGCTATTTTTTCTGCAATCTGGGCAACCTGTTTCGGAACAGGTGTTACCGTATCGGAACGGGGGCCTGAAATGGCTTGGGCGTTCCGAAACGGAAGGAGTTGTTCCGGAACGGATATGCCACTGCCAGGCACTGTTTCGGAACCTGTTGCGGAACGGTCCCGCGTTTCGGAATGGGTCTTCCCTGTTCCGAAACACTCGACCGTTGGGCACTGAAATTGTTGGTTAAATGTTTTGAAATGTTTGCGTTTTGGTCCTGAATCTTGTTATTGTAGTTGTATGAGTTTGAGATGTCCGTTTGAGCTGGAATTTGACTATGAAGCATGAAATATGACTAATTTCATATTGGTAACTTTTAGTCGGGTTAAGTCCCTATAATTTACAGGATTTACAATTTGGTCCCTAAAGTTGTAATTTGTTCAATTGGGTCCCTGGATGTTCTCTGATGGTTATGATCTTTGAGTATGTTGATTGTATGATCATGTCTAGGGATAATATGCATCTAGACAAGTTTAAAAAGAAAAAAAGGGTCGTTAATCAAGGTTGAATTTCGGGTTGACTTTGGTTTTCCCCGTGTAAACTTCTTAATTCGGTTCAACCGTCTGGGCCGGGTTAAGGGGGTTACACATTAGGTTTTTTGCTCAAGGTGTAATGTGGGTTTAGAAAAAGGGTAGAAAGATGGAAAGAAAAGACAAAAGAAGATGATCAATGCAAGAAGTTTCAAACAATAAGCAGTGAAGACAAAAGAGGAGCTAAAAATAGGCAAGAAAACACATATTTTTCTTCCTTTTTTCTTTTTTTCGAAACTGTTTTTCTTTTTTATTTCTTTTCTTTTCGAAGCAATTGCTTCCTTTTGTTCTATTTTTTCATTTTTTTAGGAAAAATTCTGCCCTTATTCGAATTGCAGCCCCTTATTTGTCTAGTAATATAGTTTCTAGCATTTGATCAATCAAAAAAGTTTGGTCAAGGAAGAACAAGGTTTGAAGGTTAAGCCAAGAAAAATGAGATATAAGGCTTCAAGAGGGTTCACTAAGCGATGAAAAAAAGTAAAAGAGAGAAAATGGCTAAATCCTAATGCCTAAATCATCTTAAAGCACCTCATTCTAGTGTAGTCTCAAATCGCATGCAAGCCACAAGTTCTAGATTCCTAAATTCAAGATGACACTCTCAAGCAAGGAAAATGAGCATAAAGAATAAGATGCATGCTCAAGGCTCAAATTCTCACAAAATTAGGTTAAGTTGATTAAGCTAGGCGAGAAATTCAATTATCACAATCAAGGCAAATTGAAAGAGATGTCAAACTATCATTTCACTCATGTCATTTGATTATCAAAAATGTCAACATTCAAATATTCCTAGGCACTATAACAATTATAACATGCTGGACAGCAAGCAATGGCAAGAAAAAGTTCATCTCAAAGTCAAACATATAGCAAACAAGCAAGACAAGTGGTTTTGTTACCCTCCCCCTCACTTAAATGAATTGCCCCAATTCAAAATAAAAATAAAGAAAATGAGGAACAAATAAGGGTAAAAGATACTCCCAGTGAGTGATGAAATTGAGTCCACTGTTGGTATAGAGTTGAATGAGGGAGACGGTGAACGAGGAGGAGGAGCACGGTGGGAGTTGCATGGGCTAGCGGTGGTGGAAAGCCTTGAACGGTGACTGACGAACGGTGCTGGAGAAGGTGCAGCGAAGGGTGATTCGGTGTTTTTGTTGGGCACCCGTCGAATGGTTGTTGGTCGTCGGCCACCACGGTAGGGAGGAGGAATGGGGACTGGTCGGAATCACTAGGCACCTCCACGAAGGCCGTCGACGCAACGAATCATCATCATCCACCGAGAACGGTGTGTGGGTAGAGGCTCGACCCGGTCTTGGCGTTATATGCAGACCATTGGTGGTGGTGGGATTTTGGCGGGGATCGACTGCACCGCATGATATGGGCATTTCTATCGTGCACCGTTTAATGAAACGGTGCACTTTGCTCCTTAACCCAAACTTTCGAATTTTGCCTGCCACCGATTGATTTCTATTGGAAGCCTGGAAGAAAGCAAAAAAAGAATAAAAATAAAAATAAAAGTTGAAAATTAAAAAAAGGAAAATTAAAATTAACGAAAATGAAAAGAATGGGTTGCCTCCCATTTAGCACTTTGTTTAACGTCGTTTAGCTCGACGACCTTTGCTAAATTTTTGGTTCTTCAAAAGAAAGTTCTTCAAATAAACTGTGATGTCCATCCCTTGTCGTTTTAATGCCTTCCTTTATCTTTTTATTTATGCGCAAAACAACAACTAAGCTTCTACCTCCTTCCCGATGCGACAACTTACTCGAAATGATGATTGGAAAAGTTTGGTTGTCGCCTAAAAATATATAATTAAATTGATCTAACTTCGGCTTTGGTTCCTGCAAAATTGAGGGAAAATGTTTAGATCGAGTTGGAATTAATCGAAAATCAGAAAGGGAAGAAAGAGTTGAAATGATTTTGCCTATATTTTCATCGTCGAGATCCGCGAATTCCCTACAAAAGTCATAACACAAATCAGTTTCGATCAAATCATCATCTAACGAATCTATAATATTAACAAAATTTAAACTTGCGACCGAATCAGGATACTTCATAGCTTTATACATATCAAATTTAACTACTTCCCCATCAAATTCCATAGTTAAGATGTCGTCGCGGACATCAATCTTTGTATGCGCGGTTGATAGGAAAGGTCGGCCAAGCAAGATTTCAGATATGTTATTGTTGCGAACATTTTCCATGTCAATAATATAAAAATCAACAGGGAAAATAAGATCTTTTACCTGTACCAACACGTTTTCTAGTACTCCCTCGGGGTAGATGACTAATCGATCGGCTAATTGAACTGTCACTCGCATTTCTGTCAATGATTCAGTCGAAATTTTGCTGTAGACGCTTAACAGCATGACGTTGTTAGATGCGCCTAAATCGCACATCGCTCTTTTTATCCCAACATTCCCAATTTTACAGGGAATCGCAAACATACCTTGGTCCTCGTACTTTGGCGGCAACGACTTTTGAAAGATGGCCGAAATATTTTCACCAAGGTTAACTTTTTCATTTCCGGATAGTCGCCTTCGGTTTGTGCATAAGTCCTTCAGAAACCTTGCGTATTTGGGGACTTTCCGAATAACATCAAGAAGTGGAATATTAATTTCCACCTTCTTGAATATATCCAAAATTTCCTCTCTTCCTCCTTTTTATCTTGTTTCGCCAATCTACCTGGAAAAGGAGGAACATGTTCGTAAGTAGAAACAAAAATTTTAGATTTGGCATTACCTGCGGTCGGAGGAGACTTGTCGTTCTGGTCTTCTGAAGAGTTTCCCGGTTCGTCGGATTTTCGCTCATCTTGCTTGGGCGGTTTAGGCGTTATCATTGTTCCACTACGCAAAGTTATCGCACAAACGTTTTCCCTTGGGTTGGTTTCGGTTTGGGATGGTAACTTTCCCTGAGATTCTAGACGGCGAACGGCTTGAGCTAGTTGGCTTATTTGTTTGTCGATTTGCTGGAGATGGGATTGTGTTTGGGTTTGGAATTTTTCATGTGAAACTGCCAATCTCTCAACAATAGACTCAAGTAAGGATTTTTGGGGTGCTTGGTTTTTGTAGGGAGGTTGTTTCCTAGGTTGGTAATTCGGGTTCTGATTACCGTAGCTCAAGTTTGGGTGATCTTTCCAACCGGGATTGAACGTATTGCTCTGTGGGTTATATGGTCTTTGGGGAGGTCCGAGAAAGTTGTGTACGGCGTTAACTTGGGCACAAGATGTATCCCGCAGCAATAGGCATAAGTCGATTGCGTGATCTGGCATAGTGCATATTCCGCTTACCTTAGCAGCTCCTAACTCCCCTGAAACAAGAGAATACACAATATTAGTTAAATTTTCTATTTTATTCTCTAATGAAATTGTGCTTATTGTGTGAACCCGTCGGCTGGGTTCACTCGTAGAACTAAATTGCTGCGAATTAGCCGCCATCGTATATATCAAGGTTCGAGCATTTTTAGGAGTTAGGTTAACGAGCGCGCCACCGTTTGCTGTATCTACCATCTTTTTGTCCATTGGCAACATTTCTTCGTATAAGTATTGAAGAAGTGTTTGCTCGAATAAGCCATGTTGCGGACAACTTGCACACAACTTTTTGAATCTCTCCCAATATTCGTATAGGGACTCATCGTGCATTTGTTGAATTCCGAGAATGTTTCGCCTAAGTTATATTGCTTTCGCCGCAGGGAAATATCTGTCAAGAAAAACACGAGAGAGATCAGACCACATATTAATCGAATTTGGAGGTAAATAGAATAACCACTCCTTAGCCATAACGGCTAAGGAAAAAGGAAAAGCCCTTAGTTTTATTTGGTCCTCCAAGACCCCTTACAGTTTCATGCTGCTGCACACCATATGGAATTCAGCAAGGTGCTTATGTGGGCTTTCAGTAGGGAGGCCATTAAAAGTAGGGAGTAGGTGGGTTAATCCCGTTTTGAGCTGGAAGGGAGTATCGCCTTGAGGAAAATCGATGCAGAGTGGTTGTTGCACAGTAGGGGCTGCGTTCAGCTCTCGAATTGTTTGTTCTGCCATCGGTTCTGGTTCTAGTGTAGGTTCCTCGACTGGTGTAGTTTCAGAAGTGGATTCCTGATCGGATTGTTGGGTGCTTTGTTCTCGTTGTTGTTTCTTTCGCCGAAGCATTTCGTCGTGAGTTCTACGAGCGCTTGCTTCGATTTTCGGGTTGTATGGAGCTAAAGAACCAAGGTTTTTTCTGGTCATAAAAAAAAATCAGTCAAAAGTGCCGAAAGTAAACCTCCCCGGTAACGGCGCCAATTTTGCGAGCGTCGTTATACCCGTCAAAATAAAAAAATAAACCTCTTTCAACAAATAATAAAATAAAGAAATTAAGTAGTTATAGGGAAAGAGGGTCGATCCACAGGGAGATTAGTCGGAATTCTTGACTGAATGATACTTTGATCAATGCTTTCAGGAATATCTGTTAAAACAAGAAAAGTAAAAAAATGGGGTGATCGGATATTGAGTGAAAATGAAATAGAAGAAATTAAATGCAAAAGTAAAGAAAATAACAAGAAAATCCAAATATGTAAAATAGCCTCGAGCTAGCCTTGTCAATTCTTTCGATCATTGAAATGGATTTTTACTCCGGGGATCATGTCGGTTACTGTCTGTGAGGCCCAACCCGTCGCAACTTGCTTCTCTATCGAGTAACCAATCCTCCCAAGTCTATCTTTGAATGTTGGTTCTTAAACAAATTAACCACGTCTATCGCCGTTAAAATATTTAGTTTTGAAAACAGGAAAAGCCCGACTCAGAAATTGTCTTAAAAAGAATTGCTTCTGATTTTATCTTTCCTTAGCGGACCGCCGCTAAGAGTGTTCACAGGAATTAGAAATTGCCACAGGCCGATCCTTCCTCCCAACTATGTTTTTAAACGATTCCAGACCAACGAGCTCTTTTTTATTTGAAAAACGATTAAAAACTTTAGTAAGGCCGATTGCCAAACTATCTAAACATAAAGATAAAAATGTATTCCCAAAGAAAATTAGGCAATGTTCAATTCTCACGATTTGAATTGATTTGGCTAGTTCTTGGCTCAAGAGATTTAGCTAAGCATGATATTAGTTATCATACTTAATTCGATTTTATAAAAATAATTAAAGAACATAAAAGAACAAAAGTAAAGAAAAGAGAACTTTGATTAAAGACTAGAAATAACAAGTGTTTCAAGCTAAAAGATAAGGACTAAATTTGATGCCTAAGCCTTTACCAAGGAGTGGTATTTATAGGCTTAAATTTACAAAGATAAATGATAAGGTAATTCAAAATAAAGGAAAGATAAACAATTCAAATGTTTTTGAAATTTAAATACAGAAAATCTAAACGGATAAGTTGATAAGGTCTTCTAGAACGTTCCAGAATCTTCCAGAAGTCGCCACGCATCTGCAACGTTAGACGCGTCGTGCCCAGTGTCGTGCTCACGATGCTAGTCATGACCAGAATAATAAAAAGACTGCAGAAATGCCCTCTTTTGCTGTTGTTTTCCAGAATTAGACCCCTTGCGCAAAATATAGCAAAATGAAATGGATTAGGTAGGAAGAAATCCTAAAAACTAGAAAAATAGCAATTAAAAAGTGTCACATTTGAGAGCTTATCAGTTATTAATATGTATTATGCGATATTAGTACCGTTTATTTTGGAATTAAAGTTTTGGATCAGGTTACTTGCGTGAGGGACAAGCCTTGAGCTTGACTCCTTATATTCGACCCAGTTCTTCCAGGTCGGGTTTAAAGGGTTACATTTAGTGGTATCAGAGCCAGGTTCAACACTCGGCCTGGGTTATTTAAATCAATTTTAAAACGAAAATAAATTTTTGCATGCATTATCAAATGTTTTCGGGTAAAACGGGAATTTCAGAAAAAGTTATGATCTTTTATAAATAATATTTATATATATTCTGAATAAGGTCTCCAAGTACCGATTCTAATCTTAGCATCCTGCGTTTTGTAGAGATACTATTATGCCACCTCTTAGAAGTTCTAGTGTAGTGGCCGGTCTAGGCCGTGGCCGAGGTCGTACCGCGACTGCAGATAGTGACGTTCCACCTCTTGAGGGTTCGATACAAAATTAGAATGAGGTCCAAGATGCGAATATGGAGGAACAACATGTGGACCAGACTAGAGCTCATCAGACTGGTGGAGAAGATCCACATGTTCAGCCTGCTCAGAGTAGTGGTCATCGTGATTCAGGGGATAGCGAGACAGTGGGCACGAATCCTGTTAGTGTTCAGAGAGAGCTATTGAGATACCTTCGTCAGTCTGAGAGTGTTCGGAGACCCATATCCACAGAGTTTCTTGCTACCGGGATGACTATGTTTGATGGAAAGACGGGTACAGACCCAACAGATGCAAAGTACTGGCTGAAGAAGCTTTAGCGATTATTTGTTGAGATGGATTATCCTATCGATCGGAAACTCAGGGCTGCCGTTTCACTGTTGTAGGGTGAAGCCCAGAATTGGTGGGAGGCTGAGGAGCTTGTTACTCAATCTAGTACGGTTACTTGGGATCATTTTAGACAGGCTTTCCGTGACCGATATGTCAGAGCTGAGTATATCGCTAAGTGCAGAGATGATTTTATGAATCTGAGGCATAATGATATGACTGTTAACGACTATGAGATCGAGTTCATGAGATTGATTCAGTACGTCCCAGGGTTAGTGACCACAGAAAAAGACAAGTGTGATTGGTTTCTAAAGGGATTGCGTCCTACGATAAAGGCCGGTGTTGCTTTACATATGGACCAGGAATACATAGACATTACTCAACAAGCTAGAACAGTTGAGCGTAATGAGGCAGAGTTGAGACAGCTTGAGTTGCATGGATCTGATAGAGGAAAGAGACCAGCGTCAGTGCCAGTTCAACATAGTCAGGAGAATCAGTCTAGGAAGAGGGCCAAAGATGAGTCAAACTATCAGAGTTATTCGAGAGCTAGACCATTGACTTCTTCTATTTCGACTACTAGTGCTGGTGGTTCAACTGGTACGCGAGGGGTGCAACAGTGTCCTTTTTGTAAGAAGTGGCATCCGGGCGAGTGTAGGAGGCAGACTGGAGCTTGTTTCAGATGTGGTTCATTCGAGCATCATTTCAGAGATTGTCCGGTTCTACCTCCCTCAGCTTTTACTACTACTCAGTCTCAGGCATTAGTACAGACTGGAGCTTGTTAATGATGCGATTGCATAGATGGTTATGATAAATCCTATTGTTTTCATGCATGATGAGTTGTTTTAAATGTTGTTATACTGTTTCCCATGAGTTGATGTTATGATTTCAAGGGTTGTAATCATGTTGAGAAAAGCCATGCATTGTATATGTTTTGAAATGAGATGTTGTGATCATGTTTATGCCTTGAAAAAAGTGGGTAATATTGGAGGTAAATTGTATATTGGCAAGTGATGAGATTATATATATCGGATATGATGATCGATCAATAGAATGTGAGAGCTCTATTATACAAATTTTTTGCGCGTGTGGTATCATTCGATTTCACAATAGGGGTAGTGCTATTGTGATGTGAGTGGTAGGGTAGTGTTATCACCAACGGGCTCTACGGGTAGTAGCATCCTGGTCGAAGTGATTTTTATGCATCGGTAATGCATGTGACTTGATGGGGTTAGTGCCATCAAGGTGTCTGTATATCCGATTTGAGAGTGATAGGGGTAGTGCTATCACTTTGGGCTCTGCGGGTAGTGACCTCCCGGATCACTTTTGGCCAATGTACATGTGTTAATTCGCTGTATGTTTATATTATGTTTTGGTATGGTGTTGGATCATGTGTTAGTAAGTTGAGATTTCTGACATGCATCGGTAATGCATGGTTTGAACGAGTTTGGTAAGTCATGGTTGATATGCATCGGTAATGCATGAATTGTGGTATTGTGGTTTTGACTATTGAGGTTATACCTTGTGTTGTATTTCTAGCTTGTTTTACTAGTTTTGTTGCAAGGAAATGATTTGAGGGAAGGTTTTGTTTTATGAATAAATTATATGGTTTTAAAACTATATTGTTGTTGCTTTGGTTTTGAGCACCGCTCACTAAGCTCTCTAGCTTACGCTCTCTTTCCCCAACAATACAGATCGTTACACCTTTCGGGCAGCAAGAGAGCAAGGAAGGTTTCTAAGAGTCCCAATCTTAGCTCAAATATGGTTTATTCCAATAGTAGTGTAGTAGCAATGGGGCAAGACCTTTATGAGTGTTGGGAGCTTGTGTTGGATTCCCTTTTTGTTAAGACGTATTTGTTATGATCTTTTGAAGTTGTTTGAGGTTTGGTTTCGCTATTTTAAAGCTTAACTTGTGTTTTGAGCTCTTATGCAAATGCAGTTCTTTGTATGTTTCGTTCTTATTTAATCGTTGCGTTGGAATGCTCTTGTTTGATGTTGTTAAGTCCCTTGATCTGTGAAATGCATGTTATGTTGATACTTTGCTGATGGTATGTTGTTGGGTTGGTTTCGGTAAGCTTTGAGAATGCCTAAAACTCATTTTTGACCAAACTGTGCACAAGGGTTCCGAAATGGGCATGAATTATGCCTAGCTGTTTTGAAATGGACAGTGGTGTTTCGAAACACCTGGCAGTTATGTTAGTTGAGGGCATCTCCTAAGTTCTGTTTTCTTGCCTTTTGGTCCCCGGTTGATGTGTTATCGATTGGGTGAGTTTGGATGGTTGTTTGGAGATGTATTTTGACATATTTGTATGAAAACTGATTAAATTCAAAATGGTAACATTAATTTCATGTTAGGTCCCTATTTTATGCTAGAATTGCATTTTGGTCCTTGTATGCTTGTTTGCCGGTTCGAGGTTCGTTTTGTTGTGTTTTCATCCGTTGCGAGTGTTCCTCACCTAGGTTTTAAAAAGAGCGTCTAGAAAAGATAAATTTAAAAGCTTGTTCCTCTTTTAGGGTTGCTAATCGGAGAGAAATCTTCAGGTCTTTCTTTGGTTAGTCTCGTGTGACCACCTCGGGTCGGTCTGGTGGCTAGGTCGGGCTGAGGGGGTTACATCCTTGGAGTAGAAGTCTTCTTCATGACAAAGTAGCTTTTTCATTGAATGCATCCTTTAAATTCTGACTTCTTTGACTTGAAATTGGACTCCTTATGCCGCAAGTAAGCTTAGGCTGCCTTAGACATTTTCTCCTTTGGCGGCTTAGTCTGATGTTTTCCAGCATCAGTAAATTACGTGGATGGGCTCATTGGACTCAGAAAATTATGGTCTTCCAATCGCACTCCAATTCACCAATTCTTCAAGTTGCTGCCTTGGGCGGCAAATATGGTCGCGGCAGCATCTCTCTTTGTGTTGAACTACTTCAATATAGCTTCTTGATCGCTGCCTCAGCATCAGCTCCTCAACTTTCTCCTTCTTCTAACAACTTCTAGCATCTGAAACTAAAACTAAACTAAAATAGTATATTTTCTCACCAAATTAAAGATATTCAACAAAAACAAGGCAAAGCAAAGAATACTGTAAATAATGCATGCATGCACCTAAATATGCCTAAAATGTACTTAAGAACAACAATAATATGAGATGGAATGCATACAAAATATAGGACTTATGAGCACTTTACACACCCCTAAACTCGGACTATTGCTTGTCCTCAAGCAATGCAATCCTAAACATACTTGCACTTGCACTAATCAGAAAGAAGAACATGTTTTAAACTTGATTTAGCATCTCAAGGTCGTGACACCTATCATTAGATTAGTGAAAGGAGAATAGCATGAATTACCTCAGAATTAAACTACAATTCCAGTGCAGTGTGCGCAGAAACTATGTACAGGTTGAATCTGAAGAATATTCTAAGTAAAGAAAGATGTTGTCAAGGTAATATAAGGTTACTGCCGAGGCAGCACAATTAAGCACAGTTTATAATCATGGAAATAAAGGCTTCAACTCATCACAACTACTCTTTAGGTCTAAAATTAAGATAGGAGCAAACTACAAAATCACGAACCCATTGAGTAGAGTCATCCCGTGAAGACTTTCATTCACTAATGCTAATTTGTCTATCACTTCAAAAATTTTCAGATTCATGAACTTTGATAGCAGCGGAGTGTCCTTGCTCATGATTCTTCCTAGAGCCTGTTTCGGGCACGTGTAGGGAAAAACAACATATATATTTTTCTTTCCTGCCGTGGCAGTGCTTTTCTTTCTTTTTTTGTTTCTTGTCTGCCTTGGCAGCTTCCTGCAACCATGTTAGAATTTTACAAATAATTCAAGCAGACAATATTTATCAGAAATTCAATCAAATTCAACAAGTAACAGTAGTGTTTTTAATTTTTGGCAGTTATAGAAAAATTCTAAGTTTACTTCATGCTTTCCCCAAAATTTAGTTCTTTTTACTACGGTGCAAAAAATTTAAAGTCGGCTATCATATCATAGGCACAAGTTCTAACAAATTTTTTTCTTTTGATTAATTTTGAGGCAAGTAAAAATGCAACTAAATGATCTAAATATGCCTAAAAATGATGAGTGTTAATCCCCCCCCAAAAAAAATCGATATGGGCATTGCCCTCAATGCACAAAATAAAATAAAAAATAGAAAAAAATAAAAGACAAGATAAATAATTAAAATAGAAAAAATAAAAAGAAAGAAAAGAAAACAACGCTAGAAGTTGGCTGATGGTTGGGATGATGCTGGAGTTCCTGAGGTTGAGGAGGAGGAGGATGACTGGATGACTAGGCGGCAGCTGGCAGAGGTCCTGGCAGCAGGCTTGGCAGGTGAAGTCTTTGTTGTCCACGGCAGCTAGACTCTCTTGGGCGTCGGGCGAGGAGCTTCACTGTGGTCCAGTTTAGATTATGATTCCTCATTCTTCGGCTTGGCCTAGATTATATGTCGCTTCCTTTTCCTAGTTGGTTTTGCTATGGACGATGTTGGTGGTTCAGCTGTTGCTGCCGTCTACTGCCCAGAATCCTTGGACAGAGAGGTGTATACCACTGTTGCCGCTGTAATGGCTGGAGAGAGTTGTTGCTAATGCCTCTCTAGAGTGTCGGCCACTGTGTGAGAGGAGGAGGTGGCGGAGTAGGACGGGTATCGTGTGGGAGAAGGTATATGGCGGCGGAAGGCGGCGTGGCGGGCAGCAACTTCTGGTGGTGTTTCCTCTCGTGGTTCTGCTGCGGCGGCCAATTCTTCTGGAATTTGGGCAGGGAGGGGCCGTCGTTGAGGAACTTTTATGGCAAATAGGCCACAAAGGCCTCTTGGACTTCCCTCACGTACTTCATGAAGGTCAGCTGCTGCTGCTCTATTCTCTTGTTGCTTGTGATCAATGTGTTGAGCAGCTGGATGACCTCAGGTTGTTGGGCAGCCTCAGTACTGCCTCTTGCTGCTGGGGCAGCTGTTTTGTCAGCTCATGGCTGTGATGGTGTGATCGGCTCTGTCTCTGGCGCCTGCATCATTTGGAGCCTGACTTTTCTTGTCCAGCCCTCCCTTGGTGGTGTCAACACATCTTTGGCGCTGAGCGAACCCGATGTGTTTCCCCGCCAGCCACGAGGTGTTTGGTTCACACAGCCTGTCCTTCATTCTATCGTAATCAGCTGCTGTCAGTGTTTTCCGCCATTCCTCATAGGGGTTGTCATCCATCTCCAGCACATAGAATATGTTGATGGTGGCGCCGTTGAGTTTTATTGCCTCCCCTCTAACAAAGACAAATGGGACTTCTGGGCGGGGTTGGTGGGCGTAAAACTCTCGGACGAAGGTGACATTAGCCACTTCGGGCTACTTTGCAAAGATCTCACACCCTTGGCTAAGAATTTTCTCGAAGAGGGCGGGCTCGAGACCTAAGTCTCCTGTCTGCTGCGAGTAGTGGAACTCTTGCTCCTCCCAAACTACTCGGTTGGCAAATTGCGTTATATGCCTTTTATGGTCTAGCTCAGAGAAGAATCTTTGGAAAGTGGGTTTGGATTGTGATGATGCCATGGTAGTGAGACAGTTGTAATCTGAAAAGTGACTGAAAATAGAAAATATTTGAGAAAGCAAGTAGACGTAGAAGAGGTTAAACAAGGAGATAAAGTGAAGAAAATGAATGAAATAGTGAGGTATATATAGGGGTTGTCGAGAGATGTCGTGGCGGCATTACATTCCCAACGGGCAGATTTTCACGACACATGTTACGGGATTAAATGCCCATTATGCTTTAGCCGTTGGCGACTAGCCGTTTAGCGGTCTTCTAGCCGTTACGCGTTATGTCATTAGGGCTGCCTTCAGCTGTTTCGATGGCATGGTGGGCAGGCTCCTTGTTGAGCCTTCTTCTTGGTCCTGCTTATTTATTCCTAAACTTGAAATAAAAATAATTAACTAAATAAAGAAAACTAAAATAAAAAATAATTAATCCTAAAAAGAAAAATGTGGAAAATAAATTGCAATAAATTAAAATCTAGTCCTAAAACATAAAAATAAAAAGAAATATATTAAAAATAAATTAAGTTATGTTGGGAGTGTATTGAGGTGCATCTCCCAAACATAACCACTTCCCGAGCTTGTTGTGTTTTGCTTTTTGTCCAGGCGGGTCATCTTGCTTCTTGGGGTTTTGTTTCTGCCCTGCTCTCTTCCCTGGCGGCTGCTGCCTTGCTCTTTTTTTGTGTTGACCTTGGAGGCATGTGTGTCTTGGCATACTTCTTTTTCCTTGGCAGATTTCATGGGATGTAAAACATGTATCTTTATATTCTGATTGTCAACCCTCATTATGAGTTCCCCATTCTCCACATCTATTAATGTTCTACTCGTGGCCAAGAACGGTCGCCCAAGAATGATGGGGGCGTTCTCGTCTGCTTCACTGTCCAAGATAAGGAAACCGGTTGGAAAAATAAAGTTGCCTACTCGTAAAATGATGTCTTCAACTTCTCCTTCCGATTGCACAAAGGAATGGTCAGCTAGATGGAGCATGATGGAGGTTGGTTTTTCTTTTCCAATTCCTAGTTTGTTGAAGACAGCCTTGGGCATCATATTATTGCTTGCTCCTAGGTCACATAGAGCTCGCAGGTTATGGTTGTTGCCTATCTTGCATGGAATGATAAAGATGCCTGGATCTGTCCTCTGGGGTGGCACCTTGTTATGTATCATTGCCATGCATTCTTTAGTGACAACTATCGTCTCGAATTCCCCAATTCTCCTTCTCTTGGAAACCATATCTTTCAAATATTTCGCATAATTTGGCATGTTTTGTATGGCTTCCACAAGTGGGATGATGATGTGCACCTGTTTTAGTATATCCAGAAATTTCTTCAATTGGTGCTCTTTCTTTTGCTGTTTAAGCCTTTCGGGGAAGGGAGGCGGTAGACGGATGTCCTAGATGCGTTCTTTGCAGAGAAATCTGATTTGTGGGGGTTCAGGATCATCTGTCTCAAGGCTAACGTCATCTGCCTGGGCCTCAGTTTGTGGTGCTTCCATAGTAGGTTGTCCGTGTGCTGCTGCGGCGTGCGGTTCTGATTGCTTTTCCTGTGGCTTCTCAACTCTGGGATCATCTAATTGTTTCCCACTTCTTATCATTATTGCTTTACACTGCTCATAAGTGGGTTTTGCTGTGACCTCTGTGTTACTAGATGATGCACCCATTGTCATGTTGCTTATGATCTCAGTGAACTGCCTGAACTGGGTCTCTATGTTCTTTATTGCTACCTTCTGGTTGTTCCTCCGCATCTCATTCCTGTCCATAAAAGATTCAGTTTTGTCAATAAATTTATTGGTACGAACAATAAAATCACTAGTGCGAGACATAATAGTATGTAAAGTAGATTCGAGTGAATTATTGTTCGTATTCTGTTGTTGTTAAGGCTGCTGCCTGGACAGGTTCTGCTGATATCCTCTTGGCTGCTGGGTTTGATTTACAGTCGTGTTAGGGTTACTCCAGGAGAAATTCGGATGCTTTTTCCAGCATAGGTTGTATGTATTGGTGTTGGGTCTGCTGTTCCTCTCATAAGTTCCCATGAAATTGGCGGATTCGCTGCATTCAGATAGTGATGATTGCCCCCACACTCATCACAAAAGGGCTCCACAGCCTTAGCCTCATATGTTTTCCCTATGGACTTGGCCATATTCATTACCAACTGTGTCAGTTTATCTAGGCGGGCATTGAAAGATTCGGTGGCTTTTACTTCATTCACAACAGCTGGCCGCCTTATGCCGTTGTAGAGCGTTTGCGTGTTCTCTATTTATGAGTGCAAGTGCACACTCCTGTCAAGTTATAGTATATGAGATATCGTCTCCCACAAGGATTGGAACAGTTTCTATGAGTGTTTTCCTGTACAAGGAAATAGTAAATTGCACAATTAAATTTCTGAATATAGAAGAAAATAAAGATAAAAACACAAGTAATTGAAGAGAGAGAGATTAGATTGATAGATAGGGCTAGGTAGTTATAGCTCAGTAGTGTGTAGGCGTTGTAAAGATTAAGTGTGTTTTGCGCTGCCACGATTTGTTGCCTTGGCGAATTTAGGCGGCGGCAACTTTCGATGCCACGGCGGAACTCTGCTCTTGCAACTTTCGATGTCTCGTTAGGTGAGATGGAGCGAAGTCCCGACGGCAAGTCTGGCAGATACTCCAAGTTCGGCGAAGCAATTTTGAAGTGATCCTACCTATGTCTAGGCTAGGATTCTGTCACTACGTGATGTAGGCAATACCTAGCTATCTCAGCGTAAACCTAACACAGGTGTTGCGTGTAAAATAGTCTATCGCAATTGTAGTGCAAGTGTACACGACGCAAGTAGTAAAGTGATACGAAGTATCGGATATCGTCTCCACAGGGATTGGGCTAATGACTTCACCTTGTTTACTGCACGAAAGTAAAGGAAATAATTAAGAGTTGTCACGAGAATAATAAGGTAAAAACGTAAAATAAAGGATTGAGAAATCAAGATAGAGAGAATGGGCTGGTATTGAATTGCTCGGTAGTGCAGGTATTGAATTGCTTAGGATCTCCAGTTCTGTCGTCGCTCCCGTCGCCGACAGCACCTGTCGCGGCGTCTGTCCGTTGGCAGTCGCGGCAGCAGACACACCAACTCCGTACTTCAAGCTTGGCAAGAATCCCAGATCTGCCTTGCCCTATCCCTAGGCACAAGTCTGTCGATGATCACGTCTTTGATGATACCTCCCGGCGTGAATCGAAGGATGAACACCGATGTGTATGAATTCTTCCTTAGCCACTTAACCTCGCCCTATCCCTAGGCACGAGATGGTTCAACTATAAACTAGAGAACGCGCTCTTATCTCTTTCGTATACTTAACTCTCCCGATGCTAAGTAAATGGATAACCTCACAATGCTCTCCCGATGCTCTTGCAAGATATTAAAACCAAGATAAAAGAACTTGAAGTTTATTTTATTGAACTTAAAAAATCCTAAAACAAAGCAACCCTTGCAACTACTTTACAAAACAACCCGTAACCCTAGGGGGAAATTAGAACATATCGGTGACAGGTAAACGACAGGGGGGTTTTGATTATCGGTTATGGGGTAGAATGAGGGATGATCTCTAGGTTAAAACCTATGCCCTTATATAAGCTTTGGGCTCAAGTTATCTAAGGTAACAAGGATTACAACTTTAATTAAAAGTAAGATTCTAATAAGGACTTAATCTCTAAGTATCCTACTTTGCAGCCGCCATCCTTGTTTCTAGGAATTTCCTCTCCTTGAGCTTTGGCTTGACATATCTTTTGATCCGGGGCTTGGAAAAATGTTTGGCTTTCACACGACAGACGAGCAGATTTTTCTCTTTCTACCGAGGTCCACTTGACTTTTCCTCTTCATAAATCTGTTGTCACCATGCTGTCACGACAGGTGAGTCTTCCTTGGCTGCTTGTCCAATTCCGCTCTCCTGCTTCTCTGCCCTGCGCCTGCCTTCATCTTCTACTGTGACAGATACCTGCAAAAATAGCCATCTTTTAGTAGAATCCGTGCCTTTTGTATAATTGTGATGTTTTATTAAAAACTAACCTAAATGCAATGCAATGATGCTTGAATGCAGCAGAAATATGGGTTAAAAAAGGTGTAAATAATAGAACTTTTACACACTCAACACACCCCCAAACTCAAGTTTTTGCTTGTCCTCAAGCAATGAAGAAAGAAAAATGAATATTTTTTTTGTGTTGGCCTTCAAACAGTGAACTTTCCCTTACCCGTCGCTCATTCTCTATGGCGGCAGCAACCTGTCGGAAAGGTTTGGATCTGTCCGGAATCTCCTTATAGATCTCGTGCAGTGTGTGCATGCTTGTGAACAGTTATATGCCAAGACTCTCTTAGTTTCACTAGAATAATTGACTTTAGCTTGTTTAGAGTTTTTCCTACGAGACTGTTTTCTTTCTTTTTCTTACTAGAGCCAGAATTGGGCACCTCTAGTTATTTCCTTTTTTCAAACTTCTTCTCTTTTACTAGAGCCAGTATTTCAGGAACCTCTAGTTAACTGTCTAGAGCCGGTGATAGGCACCTCTAGAAGTTTTTCTCTGGTTATCTGCCTAGAGCCAGTGGTGGGCACCTCTAGGTTTCCTGAGATTCTAGTCTCTGTTCTACTCTAAGAGCTAAGTTTTCCTATTCTAGTTTGGCTAAAAGAAATCTAAGCAGTATAACAGTCACAAAAGTGTTTAAGTTTTCAGAACTATAGAAAGGCTCTAAACTTTTCCTTAACCTGTCCTAAGGATGCTGCCACGACAGAGCCGTCATGACAGGTAAGTTAACTTCATAGTTTTAAGCCAACAGTTTTAATTTTCTGATTTTTTTTATTAAAAAAAACTTAAATAAAAAGACACAACAATAATTAAAAGATGTGCTAAAGACTCCATTAATGATGGAGGGTTGCCACCCCCAAACTCAAGGGTTGCATTGCCCTCAATGCAAAATGACATGAAAAAAAAATAAAAAAGGTACATCACAAAATATAAAGGCAGGCAGCAATAAGAGACAATAAAGACTTAAATTTTCACGTGCTGCTCTCACTGCTGCTGCTGACGCGGATCTGATGGCGGCGCCTGCGCTGAGGAGGGGGCTGGACAGGTTCAACAGCAGGTTTCTCAACAGGTTCCTCGGCCTGTTGAAGGGCAGGTTGCTCCACTAGTCTGACATCGGAACTGCTGCTGCTGTCCCAGCTGTCACTCGTGATGGCTTTGGACAGCCTTCTTTTGTCGGCCACATGCTTAATTCGTTTCACTCTTGTGAAGGCGCTGTCCAAATTCCTCCGGACAATAGGGCTGTCATCAGTGGCAGCTCGCTTTGTTCCTCGAGGGGAAGTGTCTGCCGAGGGGCTGCCAGCTGCCGTCGGGGATGGTGTGGAGGAGGCAGATTCTCCATGGGGAGAGACAGGTGATGTGGGAGTGGGGGAGGGGATATTGAAATAATGGGCGGGGAAGGTGGGGAAAATGACATCCGTAAAATTCAAAGTATTGGTAATGAAATTTACCGTAGCATTGGAGAAGTCACGGATGAACGTCATTAAACCCATCTGACGCTCCTCTACCCTCAAGATGGCAGCAAGGATCTGGGCGTTCTGATCTGTCGGAGCGGTGTTGGTGGCAGCTTCTGGGGCAGGTTCGGTGGCCGGTTCATCATCAGACTCAGCAGGAGGGGCGTTTGGGTCGAAGGCGTTGATGGGAGTTGCAGCTACGACCTCCATGAGGCTGGAGATGTTGCTGTCTGTCCAGCCGCTGACCTTCTTGATTTTGTCGGATGGCTCCTCTGGTACGGCAGCACAGCGGCAGAGGGCGGTGATGGTTGATGGTAGGCATAGTCGTGAGTCCGAGCGGAAAGCACAATCGAGGATGCTGTCCCTCATGTACCTGTCCACATTAATGGGCCTGTCATGCATGATAGAGTGGATGAGGGCCAACCGCTGCCTGTTGACTGTCGTATGGTGAGATGAGGGCAGGATACGCTTTTTGATAAACGCGTTCCATAGTTTTGCCTCAGGGAGTAGCTGCCCCCTGTTGACAGAGTGGGGGTTCTTCTTACTGGTGCTCCATGTCGTTCCCGCTTCTGTCAACGCCCTCATGACGGCATCATGTCCGGCAGCGTCGAGGGTGTCCCAAAATTGTTGATGCGCATCATCATTGGGGCCAAGGAAGAGGCCGAATACATGGTTGATGCTGCTGGCGGTGAAAGGAACTGTCACTCCTCGGACGGTGACAGATGTCGCCGTCTTGCTGTCGATCGCCGCATAAAACTCCCTGACCAGAGTGTCATTAAGCTCTGCCGGCTGTTCGGCAAAATCCTCCCACAGTTGTGCTGTTATGGCCTTCATTATGAACGGCCGGAGTCCCATATGGGGGGCATCTCTATTATAGATGAAGCTCCGCTCCTCCCATAGTTCCTTGTTAGCAAACGGGGATGCTGCTGCTGAAGAAGAAGCGGCAGCAGTGTTCTGACGGGTTTGGCGTGAAGACATTGTGGTTGCAAGGGCTGAAAAATAGAGAAAATAGATAAAACTAGAGGAGAATAGCAAGAGAGAAAATCTGAAGTGATGAAAAATGAAAGGGAGAAGGGGTTTTTATAGCTGTTGGGGAGTTGCCCATTTAATGCCGCAATGGCAGGCGAGAATAACGGGGCGGCAGATTGAACATAGCGTGTCTGACGCGTCTGACACGTATTAATGCGTCTGCTGTGCGTCTGCCGCACGCTTCTGCGTCTGCCGTGTCAGTCTGTTGACAGCCTGTCTTATCCGTCTGCGGCGGCAGCTGAAACGGCAGGCTTCAATAAATGGGCTTTAGTAGGCCTGATGGATGGGCGGTGGGCTTGGGCCACTTCTTCTTTTCTTCTTGACTCCTTTATTTCCTAAAAACTGAAATTATAAAACAAAACATTATTTGAATAAAATAAACCTAATTTCCTAATAATAATAAAATAAATAAAAATAAAAATTAGGTTAAATTAGCGATGCCTTGTGGGGCATCATCTAAAGTAACCACTTCCTGTAGTCTTGGGGCTTCAGTCCCCTGATAGTGCTTGAGGCGTTGTCCATTGACTTTGAATTGGTGCCCATCTTTTAATGATTGAATTGTAATGGCACCATGGGGAAAAACTTGAACCACTTGGAAAGGGCCAGACCATCTAGATTTTAGCTTCCCTGGAAAGAGTTTCAACCTAGAATTAAACAACAACACAAGCTGCCCTGGGCAGAACTGTCGTGGCAGCAACTTCTTGTCATGCCACTTCTTAGTCTTTTCCTTGTAAATCCTTGCATTATCGTAGGCCATTGTCCGTAATTCTTCGATTTCGTTCAGATCCAATAACCTTTTCTGGCCGGCCTTATCCAAGTCCATGTTCACTGCCTTAATTGCCCAATATGCCTTGTGCTCGATCTCGACAGGCAAGTGACAGGTTTTCTCGTAAATCAGTCGGAATGGAGACATGCCCAATGGAGTCTTGAAAGCTGTTCTGTATGCCCATAATGCATCATTCAGAAGTAAAGACCAGTCTTTCCTAGTTGGTTTAACCATCTTTTCAAGGATGTTCTTCACTTCCCTATTGGATATCTCAGCCTGTCCATTGGTCTGTGGGTGGTATGCTGTCGCGATCTTGTGCTTGACACCATATTTTCTCAAAGCGGCAGCAATTACCCTGTTGTCAAAATGTCTCCCTTCATCACTGATAATCGCCCTAGGGATGCCAAATCTAGAAAAGATGTTTTTGTGCAAAAACTTTTGGACCGTTTTGGCATCATTCTTTTGAGTTGCGATTGCTTCTACCCACTTGGAGACATAATCCACTGCTAGGAGGATGTAAAGATTTCCACACGAAGATGGAAAAGGTCCCATAAAATCAATCCCCCAAACATCAAAGATCTCTACTTCTAAAATATTCTGCAGTGGCATCTCGTTTCTCCTTGAGATGTTACCTGTCCTCTGGCACCTGTCACAGTTTCTGTAAAATTCCTGTGCATCTTTATATAGTGTTGGCCAGTAGAACCCTGACTGCAGCACCTTGGCAGCCGTTTTATTGCCTCCTAAGTGACCTCCATATTGTGAAGCATGACAGTGATGGAGAATGTCTTCTTGTTCTTCTTGTGGTACACACCTTCTTATAACCTGGTCTGCACACATTTTGAAAAGAAGAGGTTCGTCCCAATAATAATGTTTAACATCATTTTGGAACCTCTTCCTTGCTTGATAATTAAGATCAGAAGGTAATATTCCGCTAACTATAAAATTAACGAAATCAGCATACCAGGGAAGGTTAGAAGACTTACCTGCCGCCGTGGCTGTCGCGACAGCTATTGCGGCAGCAAAGAGCTGCTCATCTGGGAAGGTCTCAAGTATGTGTGTCTCATCTAAAGGTAGACTCTGTCCCGTGTCCAACCTCGACAAGTGGTCTGCCACTTGATTTTCTGTCCCCTTTTTGTCTTTGATCTCAAGGTCGAATTCTTGTAGTAGTAAGATCCATCGTATCAACCTAGGCTTTGCATCCTTCTTTGCAAACAAATACTTGAGGGCAGAGTGGTCGGTGTGTATTATTACCTTCGTTCCAAGTATGTAAGAACAAAACTTGTCGATGGAGAACACCACAGCTAACAGCTCCTTTTCTGTGGTGGTATAGTTCACTTGGGCTTCATTTAATGTTTTGCTGGCATAGTATATGACGTGAAACAGCCTGTCCTTGCGCTGCCCAAGTGCTGCCCCGACAGCATAGTCACTAGCATCACACATGATCTCGAATGGTTGTGTCCAGTCTGGTGGCTGTACTATAGGGGCTGTCACTAACTTTTCCTTCAGAACCTTGAATGCTTCAGTACATTCCTCATTAAAGTCAAAGGGTCGGTTCTGCTCTAGGAGATGGCATAGCGGCTTGGTGATTTTTGAGAAATTTGCAATGAATCTTCTATAAAAACCAGCATACCCTAAAAAACTCCTAATGCCCTTGACAGTTGTTGGCGGCGGCAGCTTCTCAATGACCTCTATTTTTGCCCTGTCGACTTCTATCCCACGGCAGCTAATCTTATGGCCTAAAACTATCCCTTCATCTACCATAAAATGACATTTTCCCAATTAAGAACAAGATTAGCTTTTTCACATCTTTCAAGTACCTTTTGGAGGTTGCCGAGGCAGCTCTCAAAATCATCTCCAAAGACGGAAAAATCATCCATGAAGATCTCAAGGAAGTCTTCTACCATGTCGGAGAATATTGCCATCATGCACCTTTGGAAGGTGGCAGGTGCGTTACAGAGGCCGAATGGCATCCTCCTAAATGCGTATGTTCCGTAGGGGCATGCGAAAGTCGTTTTCTCTTGATCCTCCGGTGCAATAGCAATTTGGTTATAACCTGAATAACCATCAAGGAAACAATAATAAGATTTACCCGCTAATCTATCAAGCATTTGATCAATAAAGGGTAAAGGAAAGTGGTCCTTTCGGGTAGCTTTGTTAAGCTTCCGATAGTCCATACAAACCCTCCAACCGGTCACAGTCCTGGTTGGGATTAGCTTATTGTTTTCGTTGGTTATCACTGTCATTCCTCCTTTCTTTGGAACACATTGCACCGGGCTCACCCATTTGCTGTCGGAGATGGCGTAAATAATACCAGCGTCTAACCATTTAATTATCTCTTTACGCACTACCTCCTTCATCGCAAGGTTTAACCGCCTCTGGGCATCAATAGTCGGCTTATGGTCTTCCTCTAGGAGGATTTTGTGCATACAGATTGCCGGACTAATGCCCTGAATGTCTGCTATCGTCCATCCAATTGCCTTTTTGTGCTGTCTTAACATGTCGACCAGCTGTCGTTCCTGTTCCTGCGGCAGCTTAGCAGAGATGATTACGGGCAGTGTGTTATCACAACCAAGATAAGCATATTTAAGCTGCCCTGGCAGGGGCTTAAGTTCTAAGACAGGTGGTTCAACAGTAGATGGCTTTTGGATTAAATGGTTACTCGAAGTGTAATTCAAGGGTTCGAATAACTTACCTGGACGATGGTCTAACCAGTCGACCTCCTCTTGACCTGCAGTGTCAGATGTATCAGATGCAGAGGAGTCACTGTCGTCGGAGCTGTCATCGTTGCTGTCGTGACAGGCCTTTAAGTGACTGTCGCAACAGTGACCAAATTTTATATCTCGGCAGCCCGACCTGATGCAGGGGTAATCAAAAGTCACCTCAATGATGGCTTTGCATTCCTCGTCCATATCGGCATGTTTCATTGCTTGGAGAACATTCAACTTAATCTCTTGATCGTTCACGCGCATGGTGAGTTCTCCTTTCTCCACATCAATCAATGATCTCCCCGTGGCTAAGAAGGGTCGCCCAAGGATGACTGGTGCGTTCTCATCTGCCTCACAATCTAAAATAAGAAAGTCAGCAGGAAAAATAAGCTTATCCACTCTTACCAAAATATCTTCAATTTTTCCCTCGGGGTGAACGTAAGAGCGGTCGGCTAGCTGTAGGGCAACTGTCGTGGGCCGCGCCTTGCCAATACCTAGTTTCTGAAAAACAGATTTGGGCATTAGATTAACACTAGCACCTAGATCACAAAGTGCCTTACCCACAAATCTGTCGCCGATTACGCAAGGTATGAGGAAGCTTCCCGGATCCTTCTTTTTCTGGGGTGGCTGCCTATGAAGAATACTCATGCAACCTTCTTGCATCCTCACCATTTCAAATTCCCCAAGTTTAGATTTTTTCGACATGACATCCTTGAGAAATTTAGCATAACCTGGCATTTCCCTAACAGCATCTAACAACGGGATATTAATATGAACCTGTTTAAAAATATCATAAATCTTTTTAAGTTGAGATTCATGCTTAGCTTGATGTATCCGTTGAGGAAAAGGTGGTGGAGGACGATAATCAGCAATGCGTCCTTCCCACTGCATGCGAATCTGAGGTCGATAATCTTCTTTTTTCTCCTCTGTCGCTTCTGCTGTCGTGACAGGCTCATCGGCAGCAGTCTGTTTATTACCTGTCGGGGCAGCTTCCTCGGCAGGTTTATTCAAGGTAGGTTCCTTTTCTGTTTCAGCTTCTTTTTCCGGACCTGGTAACTTTTTCCCACTCCTAGTAGTAATTGCCTTGCATTGCTCATGTGGGGGTGGTCTAGCATTTTCAGTGTTGCTAGGAAAACCTCCATTCTGCCTTGGCTTAATATGCTGTGACACCTGACCCATTTGTGTCTCTAAAGACTTCAAGTTAGCCTCATGATTTGTCATTCTCATCTTGGTTTCGTCTATAAAATTTTCCGTCTTCTTGACAAACTGATTAATATTATCCATATATGTACCAGTCTGAGACATAAAAGTGGCCAGAGTCTGTTCCAATACACTACTTGTGGCAGGTGGTGGCTGCTGTTGCTGCTGCGGTGGCAGGTTCTGTGGCAGGTTCTGCGGCTGCTGTTGCTGTCGCGTCAACAGTCTAGGACCCCCTTGGTTCTGATTATATGCTTGCGGATTCAAGGCATTATTAGGGTTACTCCAGGAAAATTTGGGATCCTTCCTCCAATTAGGGTTGTAGTTGTTGGAATTGTAGTTTGGCTTGTAATTTCCAACATATTTTCCCTCTTCTATATTTTTAGGGCACTCATCCCTACTATGATTTCCCTCGCAAGTAGTACAAACTTCCTCGACAGCAAATCCTCGTAAGTCCTCTTCATTCAGTAAGTGTTTCATGGCTTTAGTAAGGAATGCTACCTGTGATTTCATAGTGCTGTCGGCCTCATAGTCCTTGACAGCAAGTACCCGTTTACCCCCTCTTCTTGCTGTCGGAAACTGCTCCTCATTCTTAGCTAGATTTTTCAGAACTTGTAATGCCTCGTCCGGATCTTTATCCAATAACAGTCCATTTGCTGCAGAATCAATGCGAATGCGAGTTTGTAAGTTAGCAGCATTATAGAATTTAGTTACCTGATTCCAGACGGGAAATCCATGCATTGGGCAGTTCCGAAGAAGAGTTGTAAATCTGTCCCATGCCTCGTGCATCGGCTCGTCATCTTCCTGTTGAAAAGTAGCAATTTCATTACGTAATCGCTCAGATAAATGCGAAGGATTAAAACGAGATAAAAATTCACGAGTTAGATCTGCCCAAGTCATAATGGAACCCGGTGTAAGTTTATTCCACCAAGTTTTAGCTCTGTCCCTCAAGGAATGGGGAAATAACCGAAGCCTTAGTATCTCCGGACTAACTCCTGGCAGTCTAAACGAACCACAGATCTCCTGGAACGTTTTGAGATGCTCCCTAGCATCTTCTGTTGCAGAACCACCAAACTGCCCGGCATTGTTGATCATACTAAACATGACAGGTTTAAGTTCAAAGTTGTCAACATCAATATCCGGTAGCGTGGTCTCCAGCTCTACATGATCATTCAGCATGTAGTCACGACATGACCGTCGTCCACCTGCTGCGGGCGGATCGGCGACAGGTGGGTTATTATTGCCAAGGGGTGGTATGAAACCACCAGCAGGTTGGTTATGGCCCATCTTCTCTAGCTGTTCTTCGAGATATTCGTTTCTGTCTAAAAGTCGGCGAAGTTGTTTCTTGAGATTAAAGGAACATTCGATCTCCGGATCTAATTTATACTCAGGATCTTCACCTCTTTTGGATCTGCGCATAAACAAGAAAACCTCGTGAAAAGCAAGAGTTGGAAACTCAAAAGAAAAATTAAAGAAAAATAAAAACGAAAATAAAAATAAAAATGAAAAGTGCAATAAAAGAAAGATGTAGTTATGTTGCCAATCCCCGGCAACGGCGCCAAAAACTTGTTGCGTGTAAAATAGTCTATCGCAATTGTAGTGCAAGTGTACACGACGCAAGTAGTAAAGTGATACGAAGTATCGGATATCGTCTCCACAGGGATTGGGCTAATGACTTCACCTTGTTTACTGCACGAAAGTAAAGGAAATAATTAAGAGTTGTCACGAGAATAATAAGGTAAAAACGTAAAATAAAGGATTGAGAAATCAAGATAGAGAGAATGGGCTGGTATTGAATTGCTCGGTAGTGCAGGTATTGAATTGCTTAGGATCTCCAGTTCTGTCGTCGCTCCCGTCGCCGACAGCACCTGTCGCGGCGTCTGTCCGTTGGCAGTCGCGGCAGCAGACACACCAACTCCGTACTTCAAGCTTGGCAAGAATCCCAGATCTGCCTTGCCCTATCCCTAGGCACAAGTCTGTCGATGATCACGTCTTTGATGATACCTCCCGGCGTGAATCGAAGGATGAACACCGATGTGTATGAATTCTTCCTTAGCCACTTAACCTCGCCTTATCCCTAGGCACGAGATGGTTCAACTATAAACTAGAGAACGCGCTCTTATCTCTTTCGTATACTTAACTCTCCCGATGCTAAGTAAATGGATAACCTCACAATGCTCTCCCGATGCTCTTGCAAGATATTAAAACCAAGATAAAAGAACTTGAAGTTTATTTTATTGAACTTAAAAAATCCTAAAACAAAGCAACCCTTGCAACTACTTTACAAAACAACCCGTAACCCTAGGGGGAAATTAGAACATATCGGTGACAGGTAAACGACAGGGGGTTTTTGATTATCGGTTATGGGGTAGAATGAGGGATGATCTCTAGGTTAAAACCTATGCCCTTATATAAGCTTTGGGCTCAAGTTATCTAAGGTAACAAGGATTACAACTTTAATTAAAAGTAAGATTCTAATAAGGACTTAATCTCTAAGTATCCTACTTTGCAGCCGCCATCCTTGTTTCTAGGAATTTCCTCTCCTTGAGCTTTGGCTTGACATATCTTTTGATCCGGGGCTTGGAAAAATGTTTGGCTTTCACACGACAGACGAGCAGATTTTTCTCTTTCTATCGAGGTCCACTTGACTTTTCCTCTTCATAAATCTGCTGTCACCATGCTGTCACGACAGGTCCATGACAGGTGAGTCTTCCTTGGCTGCTTGTCCAGTTCCGCTCTCCTGCTTCTCTGTCCTGCGCCTGCCTTCATCTTCTACTGTGACAGATACCTGCAAAAATAGCCATCTTTTAGTAGAATCCGTGCCTTTTGTATAATTGTGATGTTTTATTAAAAACTAACCTAAATGCAATGCAATGATGCTTGAATGCAGCAGAAATATGGGTTAAAAAAGGTGTAAATAATAGAACTTTTACACACTCAACAACAGGCAGTCAATGTTTGGTTGCTCCTTTTAGCCGCTGAAATTCTAACTTATGTCTAAGCCGAATTAGTCAACACCTCATCATGATAAGACTGTGCTTAATTCTTTCGTGAGTTTGACACTCTCGTGCCCGACAAATGGATTTCCTCAACTAGACTTTTGGAACTAATTGAAGAAGTGAAGCACATGAATTAAGCAAACTTAGAGTATTTCATTGCAAAATCAACTTAAACTATTACAACCGTTTCTCACAAGTACTTTATAAACAAAAACCTTAAACCCTAAGAGAGAATTAGAACGTGATCTCTGCTATATGCTATGCATTTATACCCTTACAAGTATGGGCATATATAGGGGTTGGCCTAAGTTGAGTCCTCCTTGGAGTAGAAGTCCTTAAAGTAACTTTACATTAAATGTTGACTCCTTTTTTACTTGAATGTGGACTCTTTGGACGTTGCCTTCTCCAGCAAGTAAATATAAGTCCTCATACTTATCAATCTTTAATCAGCTCTTCAGACCGCTACAGGCTTCAGAAAATAGCAAGACTAGGCTCATTAGACTCAGGGAATTGTCCTCTTTCAATCGCAACCCATCTTGACTAAGTCGGTTTAACTTCTGCTTGGGCGGCAGTCGGCGACAATGCTGCGACGGTGGCGTCCTTGGCGGCAACTGGAACTGCTTCAGTACATCTCCTTTTGCTCCATGCTTTCCTTTCCTCTCCTCCTCTACATAGCTACAACACTTGAAAATGAAAACTACACTAAAACAATATCTTTTCTTAACCAAAGATAGAATATCCAATAAAAGCATAGTAAAAGAGCAAATATTGTTATTATGCATGTAATGCACCTAAATATGCCTTAATGAGCTTAAGAACAACAATAATAAGGGCAGGAATGTGTACAAAATATATAACTTATGGACACTCTACACACCCCCAAATTCGAACTATTGCTTGTCCTCAAGCAATGCAACCTAACTAGTAAACATGCCCCTTGCACAAATATTAACAGAAACTTAGTCATTAACTTGATTTCTTACCTCAAGGCCGTGTCACCTATTTTATGTTAGTGATAGGGAATGACATGAAATAACTTAGGATTTAATTTTCTTAGTGCCAGTGCAGTGTGTGCAGGTCTGTGTCCATGCTAAACATGCTAAGTATACTAAGTAAACAAATACTGTTAAAAATAATTAAATACGAAAAAGGATATGAGTTGTTGCCAGTGCAGCACAATTAAGCACTTCTTTCCTTTTTTTCTCTGATCATGGCCTTAAGGGCTTCAGCTCATCACAACTATTCTCCGGGTCTGAAGCTAAGATAGGAGCATACTACGAAACTATGAACCCTTTGAATAGAGTTATCCCGCAAAGACTTTCATTCACTCTTGCTAATATGTCTGTCACTTCAAATAAATTTAGATACTTGGACTTTAATAGCAGTGGAGTGTCCTTGCTCATGATCCTTCCTAGAGCCTGTTTTGGGCACCTCTAGGGTATTAAGCATCCTTCCTAGAGCCTATTTCGGGAACCTCTATGGTATTAAGCATCCTTCCTAGAGCCTGTTTCCGGCACCTCTAGGGTATTTCCTTGGACTTAGCTGCCCTGTGCTGCCACGGCGGCAAACCTGCATCCAATTAAGATATTTTCATTAAATAAAGCAGGCAGTGTTGAACTTAGAACTCAAGCAAAACTCAGCACTTAGCAGATAGTGTAAGAATAATTGGAAACTAAAAAAAATTCTAAGTACTTTTCATGCTTCTTCCCATGATTAAGTTAAATTTTAAGTATGGTACGATATGGAAGTCCGCTAACTATCATTGGCACAAGTTTTTAAGCTAAGACATTCTATTTCATTATGTGCTAGGGCAGAATTTACACATGCTACTATATGCAGCTAAATGTAACTAAAAGCAAAGAAAACAAAAAGGACTAACCCCCCAAACTCAAGGTTGGTATTGTCCTCAATGCCTTATACAAAATATGAAATAAAAACAGAAAAGAAAAATAAAACATAAAAAGAAAACAGAAAAAGAAAACAGAAAATTAAAACAAAATATAAAATGAAAGAAAAATAAATAAAATGTGCTATAAACTAGGGGAGTTCCCCTCCGTTTCTACTGCTACCTCGGAGAAGGATTCTGAGGAGGCGGGGAGGACGAGGCAGCGTGTGGCGGGAGATTTGGCCACTAGGCTCTTATTATGACCATGTGGTGGCAGGATGCGACTGGGAGTGGGTCTTTTAGGTGGTGCTTCTGGTTCGGTTTCATACCCTTCACCTTGAGGCTCAATCACACTGACGGGCTGCTTTCTTTTCCTTGCTGCTTCGACCAGTTCGTCGTCGGAGGAATCAGATACCTCCATGTCTAAAGAATCTGAGGCCTCGGCTTTCTCTTTGGCAGCTGCCTCCTTTGCTGCTGGGGAGGCGGCGGTAGTCTCATCCTCTTTTTCTACCTGGATCTCATCTTCTTCAGAATCAGATGAGAAGGTGAGGTTGTATGGCTGGATAGGAGTGGGCGTGGTCCTTCTTTTGGCGCGGATATGTGGGCCTTCGCTGTTTGCGACGGCTGGAGTGGCAGCTAGTCGAGGTGTGATCTAGGTTGGTTTAGAAGCTGCTAACTTCGACGGGAAGGCTGGAAGTCTTAGGCCTGTATCGTGATATTTGTCCAGCATGTAGGCCACAAAGGCCTCTTGTACCTCCGCGGTGTATCTTGTAAATATTACTTGTTTGTGCTCAATTCTCTGGCAGCTCTCTACGAGGCTTCGAAGCAGAGGAATCACGACAGAAGAAAGGGCAACATCAGTACTTACCTTCTTTGTCCACCCTTTCTTGGCGACAATGATAGTATCTTTGGGATGCGGCGGTACACAGAAATTGGCGTAGAAGCCGGTGATGAGTGAGGGGAAAACGAGGGGTGCCTTGGAGTTGGGTTTGGCTGCGTGGGCATATATTTCTTCAAGTATAACTTCTCCAACATTGATTGGCCGCCCCTTCATTATGCCATGGATTAGGGCCAGTCGCGACCTGTTGGATGTGGAACCATGTGAAGTGGGCATTAGGCGGCACTGGACGAAGTTACTCCAAAGGATGGCTTCTGGCAGCAAGTCGCGGAGGTTGACTGAGCCGTTATATTTTCTGGTGAGCCACTTGGCGTTGGGATGGCAGATTTCTCTTTTGATTTTTTGTAGCCTAATGCCATTAAACCGAAGCTCCATTTTTCGTGCGGATTCTCTTTGATTTCTATCCTGTAGAAGTTGTTTATTGTTGCCTCCGTGAGTTTGGCACCCTCTCCGCAAACGTAGACGAAAGGGTTTCCCGAGGTAGGTTTGTGGGCATAGAATTCTCTGACTAAGTTGGTGTTTATCTCCTCTGGCTGCCGTGCAAAAATATGACATCCCAATGTGTGGACTCTTTCAAATACGTTGGGCTCAAGGCCAAGATCCCCTTCTTGCCTTGTGTACTAGAATCTTATCTCTTCCCAAATATGTCGCTCAGCGAAGTGTTGCCGATAGGTTGCCGCTATGTTAGCATTCAAGAACCTCTGGAAGGTTGGCTTGGAGGATGAGGTTGTGGGTTTTGATGTTGCCATAGTTATGAGGACGGTTGTGTTTCCTAAAGAAAAGAAAGAAATTACAAGAAAATAACGCAGATGAGATCTTAAAAGCAAAGAAGACAAGAAGAATTGAGAGAAAAAGAGAGAGCAAAGTGGAAATTGAGGAGAGAATAGTTGGCCTTTTATAGCCGCTACTCTCCGTTGCCTTGGCGAGCACGCTGTCGATGGGCGACAATGATTGCGGCGCGTTTAACGGGATTCTAGCCGTTACGCAGATAGTTGTTGCCGCCAGCTATTGCAAATGTAGCTGTTACGACTAGCCGTTATGAAGCCGCTAGCCGTTATGCTAATCTGCCCATTTGGGCCGCCTTGGTCGCTGGGTTGGGCCTCTCCTTTATTATTTATCCTTCTTGGTCGCTGGGTTGGGCCTCTCCTTTAACCACTTCCTAAGGGTTTTGTGTTGGGTTTTTCGTCCAGGTATGTCCTTCCTCTCCTCATGTGGGTGTTGGCTGCCATCTCTGCCGCCCTGGCGGCTAGATGTTGGGCTTGTGTCTGGGTTGGGTTGGTGGGCTTCCATTTTATGGCAAACCTCTTTTCCTTTTTTCTCATTCTTATCGATGTCTTCTTCATATATGAACTCGGATTTAGGGTTTGCCCTGGTCATACACCAAAGACAAACAAGAGGCATAATTTTTTTTTGAAAAAAAAATAAACAGAAATTTAAATGCAAAAACTAAAAGTAGAAGTGCAGAAATTCAAACACGGGTTCTGTTGCCAATCCCCGATAGCGGGGCCAAAAACTTGTAGAGCGTTTGGGTATTCTCTATATATGAGAACAAGTGCACACTCCTGTCAAGTTATAGTATATAAGATATCGTCTCCCAATGGGATTGGAACAGCTTCTATGAATGTTTTCCTGCACAAGGAAATAGTAAATTGCACAATTAAATTTCTGGATATAAAAGAAAATAAAGATAAAAACATAAGTAATTGAAGAGAGAGAGAGAGAGATCAGATTGATAGATAGGGCCAGGGAGTTGTAGCTCAGTAGTGTGTAGACTGCATTGTAAAGATGAAGTGTGTTTTGTGCTGCCACGATCTGCTACCTTGGCGGGTAATGGCAGATTGAGGCGGCGGCAACTTTCGTTGCCACAGTGGAACTCTGCTCTTGCAACTTTCGATGTCTCGACATGTGAGATAGAGAGAAGTCCCGGCGGCAAGTCTGGCAGATACTCCAAGTTCGGCAAAGCAATTCTGAAGTGATCCTACCTACGTCTAGGCTAGGATTCTGTCACTGCGTGATGTAGGCAATACCTAGCAATCTCCGCGTAAACCTAACACAGGCAGTCAACGTTTGGTTGCTCCTTTTAGCCGTTGAAATTCTAACTTATGTCTAAGCCGAATTAGTCAACACCTCGTCATGATGAGGCTGTGCTTAATTCTTTCGTGAGTTTGACACTCTCGTGCCCGACAAATGGATTTCCTCAACTAGACTTTTGGAACTAATTGAAGAAGTGAAGCTTATGAATTAAGCAAACTAAGAGTATTTCATTACAAAATCAACTTAAACTATTACAACCGTTTCTCACAACTACTTTACAAACAAAAACCTTAAACCCTAAGAGAGAATTAGAACGTAATCTCTGCTATATGATATGCATCTATACCCTTAAGAGCATGGGTATATATAGGGCTTGGCCTAAGTTGAGTCCTCCTTCGAGTAGAGGTCCTTAAAGTAACTTTACATTAAATGTTGACTCCTTTTTAACTTGAATGTAGACTATTTGGACGTTGCCTTCTCCAACAAGTAAAGGTAAGTCCTCCTACTTATCAATCTTTAATAAGCTCTTCAGGCCGCTACAGGCTTCATAAAATTGCAAGACTGGGCTCATTAGACTCAGGGAATTGTCCTCTTTCAATCGCAACCCATCTTGACTAAGTCAGTTTAACTTCTGCCTGGGCGGCATTCAGCGACAATGCTGCGGCGGTGGCGTCCTTGGCGGCAACTGGGACTGCTTCAGTACAGCTCCTTTTGCTCTGTGCTTTCCTGTCCTCTCCTCCTCTACATAGCTACAACACTTGAAAATGAAAATTACACTAAAACAATATTTTTTCTTAACCAAAGATAGAATATTCAATAAAAGCATGGTAAAAGAGCAAATATTGTTATTATGCATGTACTACACCTAAATATGCCTAAATGAGCTTAAGAACATCAATAATAAGGGCAGAAATGTGTACAAAATATAAAACTTGTGGATACTCTAAAGCCGCCACGGCGGGCTGTAGGGAACTTGTAGTCATTCTTTGCAATTTTGTTCATAAACTATAGTGCTTCCTCGGGTGGTCTGTTCAGGATGATTCCATTGGTTGAATCGTCGAGCATCATTCTTGTTGGTTGATTGACTCCATTGTAGAACATAGACACTTGAGTCTAGGATGCGAAACCTTGAAGCGGGCAGTTGTTCAACATCAATTGGTATCTCTCTCAATCTTCATACATTGGTTCGTCGTCTCCTTGGCGAAAGGCAGTGATCTCGTTTCTTAATCTGTCGGTCACATTCGAAAGGCTGAAACGTTCTAAGAAGTCCTTGCACAACTTCGTCCAAGTTTTGAATGATCCTGTCGGTTGGTTGTTCAGCCACTGTTTTGCCCTATCCCTTAGTGAATAGGGTAAAAGTCTCAGCTTAAGCACATCCTGATGAACTACGTGTATCTCAAAAGCTCTGCAAATGTCTAGGAATCCTCTCAAGTGTTGCCTCGCATTTTTCGTGGCAGTTCCTCCAAATTGCCCAATGTGTTTATCATGTTGAACATCACTGGTTTCAGCTCAAAGTGATCTGCTTCAATTTCAGGTTCTGCCATAGTTGGATCAAATCCTCTGAAGTCGTGCTCCAAGTAGTCCCTGGTGGTGCGTACATATTGTGGCTGCCTGGGTGGAATTGGTGGCTGCTACCTAGGTGGCGGATCTTGCAGCCCATACATGCCGTTTCGAGCATTGTTGGCATAGTTGTCGTCTTGGTCGTTAACCATGGTTGCCTCTGCTTTTCTTTTTTCTTTAGCTTCTTCGAGGGCTTCTCTTGCTTCTTTCTTTAGTTTTCTTGATCTTCATTCGGTCTCATCTATGTAAATGATTTCGGCCGATGGGTTGGCTCCAGTCATGCACTAGACAAGAAAACTGTAAAATTCTTTTTTTCGAATAAAAAGGAAAAATAAAAACTAAAATTAAATGCAATAAATTAAAAGTGTAGGAAAATAAAGACGAATTTATTGTTGTCAATTCCCGGCAACGGCGCCAAAAACTTGTAGAGCGTTGGGGTGTTCTCTAAATATGAGCGCAAGTACACACTCTTGTCAAGTTGTAATATAAAAGATATCATCTTCCACGAGGATTGGACAGCTAATTCGAATCTCAATTCCTGCACAGAAAATATTAAATTGCACAAGTAAATTTCAGTTTGTAAAATATTCTAAAGATAAAGAAACAGAAGTAATTAAGAGAAGAGATCAGATTGATAGAATGGGTCAGGTTATGCTGCTCCGTAATGTGAAACTACGTTGAATAGGTTAAGTTGTATTACGCTGCTAGACTTTACTACCTCGGCGGAAGATGGCAGATTGGCGCTTTGACAACTTTCGTTGCCTCGACAGTGGAACGGACGATTGGGTCGGCGGCAAACTCGGCAGACCTTCAAGGCTCGGCAGAACGCTTCAAGAATGATTCAGCTTATGTCTAAGTCAGAATGTTGTTGATGCTCGCTGCAGATAATACCCGTCGGCGTGAATCTTGCAATGAACAACAACCTTTGGTTCGTCCTCTTTTTGCGGCCTTAAACCCTAACCTATGTCTAGGCTGGATTGATCAACACTTGGTATTGATGAGATCGTACTTACTTCTTTCGATGCCAAACAAATGGATTGCTCCCAATCGATCTTTCGAACTCAATTGAAAACAATGAAGAACATGAAATAAGCAAACCTTGAATTTATTGCAAAAAAAAACTTAAACCTAAACAACCGTTCTTACAACTACTTTACAACATAACCCAAACCCTAGAGAATTTAGAACATAGTGGCGGCAAGAAAGCACAAGAGAAACCTAAGCTATTCAGACTATGAGTTGTTTAGAATACAAAATATGATCGGGTATCTATAGGGCATGTCCTAGGTTAAGTCCTCCTTGGAGTAGAAGTCTTCTTCATGATAAAGTAGCTTTTGCATTGAATGCATCCTTTAAATTCTGACTTCTTTGACTTGAAATTGGACTCCTTGTTTAAATTCTGACTTCTTTGACTTGAAATTGGACTCCTTGTTTCGCAAGTAAGCTTAGGCCGCCTTAGACATTTTCACCTTTGGTGGCTCAGTCCGCTGTTTTCCGACATCAGTAAATTGCGTGGATGGGCTCATTGGACTCAGAAAATTATGCTCTTCCAATCGCACTCCAATTCACCAATTCCTCAAGTTGCTGCCCTGGGCGGCAGATATGGCGGCGGAAGCTACTCGGCAGCATCTCTCTTTGTGTTGAATTGCTTCAGTATAGCTCCTTGGCTCGCTGCCTCAGCATCAGCTCCTCAGCTTTCTCCTCCTTCTGATAGCTTCTAGCATCTGAAACTAAAACAATATCTTTTCTCACCAAATTAAAGATATTCAACAAAAACAAGGCAAATCAAAGAATACTGTAAATAATGCATGCATGCACCTAAATATGCCTAAAATGTACTTAAGAATAGCAATAATATGAGATGGAATGCATACAAAATATATGACTTATAAGCACTTTACAACCGGCCCATTCTCTCACTCTAATTTCTCAATTTATTTTAGTTGCTCTAGTTTTAGTTTTAATTAAATCCAAACATCTTTTAATACTTGCGTTTTTATTTTTATTTGTGCAGAAAGGTAAATTCCGAAGGTTGTCACAATCCCTGTGGAGACAATATCTTAAATACATTAACTTGGCACCGTGTATACTTGCACGCAATTTGCGCATCACTTTTGCACGCAACACAGGGAATTAGAGGACTTTGAAGAGGAAATCAAGGAGTTTGAGAAAAGAATCTATTGATTCTGATTCAAGCATTGCTCCGTCTAAATCTATACCCCCACTTTCCATTTTACAGGTACCGGATATTAAATCGAAACCACCACCGGATCATTTTAAATGCTTATCTTTTAGCAAAGGAGATACTTTGTCGACGATTAATTTAAACAAGCTTTCAAAGTTGAGAAAGATCCAAAGAAATGTCTTCGTTAATACTCGAACATACAAGAAAAAAATGAAAGAACTCCATAATCACATAATTCATCTTAAGAAAATTCTCCGTTGGATAAAGAGCATGAACTGAAAGAAGTAATTGTCGCAGTGCCTTTAGTCTGAACCATGTCCTTGAGCTAACGACGTTAAATAAAGCGCTAAATAGGAGGCAACTCGTTTTTACTTTATTTTACCTTATTTTCGCTGAATTTTTCTTTTCTTTATTTTATTATTCTGTTTTATTTATTTTATTTTTTCTCTAAGTCTTCTGAAATCTATTTTTGCTGTTTGGAATGTCGAAATGTGCAGGTTTCGTTGAGCACATTGAAGAAAATACAAGTTTGGTGCACAATAGCACACCTACTTTACAATTCAGTGTTTTATAGCTAGCCCCAACCCTCTCCAATTTCAAAATTGCATAACCTAAACTCCCTATCCCATTCTGTCAAATATTGACCCAGTCCCCTTTATTTTTCAAGATTCTGTGGGCCCCAAGGATGATGAGTTATCATCTTCTTTTATTTTACTCTTTCACCAACGCGACCTTTTAAACCTAAAAAAACCCTTTATCCTTTTAAAATTTTCCAAATCCTCTTTTCCAAGTAAAATTCTTTTCCCTTCATACATTCCCCACGTGATTAAAACAAAACAAAAACCTAACCCCAACTCATTTCCCTAATCCATCTGCCGCATTATTCACTTTTTCCCCTCTCTACAATTTTAAACCTTCCCCACTTTTGTTTCACCCAACTGTACAAGATCGATAACCAACCAAAATTCACCCCTCGACCGCCATAAACCCACTGTTCACCGCCGTAACTGAGCACCGATCTCCTCTCTTCACTTTCAGATTGATGCCCAAGTTTTTCAGCTGACTGACGTAGAGCCATGGTTGCCGGCAACAGTCACGCGACCCCCCTGAACCAAACCAATGCCACTGCCGAAACATATTTTTCTGCATTACCGAACCCACCATAGTGGCATGACCAAGCAGTCAAGAGAACTTGTACCTTCATTCGTTCGCACCATCGCGACCATCGTTATAACAGGGAGTATCTATATTTTTTCTCTTGTGCTTTCATTTACATATTGGGGCTATATGATTTAAGTGAGGGGGAGTAGAATTTTTGTCAAATTCCTTTGCTTATTCGATTGGTTGCCTTCGTGTTCTCTTGATTACACTTTATTGGAGTCTCTTGCTGCATATTCCTTACTTGTATAATAGATTATGACTTGATCTATAACTTGATATCTTACTTGTATTGGACTTTAGGATGCATAATAGATTATGACTTGACTAGTAATTTCAAATAAATCCTTTATGACATTCCTTAATTTGTTAATTGACATGTTACTTACCTTGGTACAATTTGAACACTTCATGTGAGTTTTGAGTTTTGAGCCTAATGAGCATATATTTCATTCTTGCTCTTTATTTCATTGAGTGTGTCAAATTAATTCTTTGCATTCTAGAACTTGTAGTGTAATGCTTGTCAAGACTACATTATTGAATGTGATGTTTTAGTGTGCTATAGGCATTAGGATTAAACCTTTTTTTCTCTTCCCAAAAATGACCTACCTTTTGTTTATTTACCCATTAGATAGCCAATTTTGAGCCGTATCCTTTTCTTTGATTTACCACATTTTTAATCCGAACCAGTTTTGTTTTGTTTTTTACTCTTTTTGTCACCCTTTTCAGGACAAAGTTAAAGTATTCCAAAAAATCAGATTTGAATTGGCTTGAACAGTGCAGGAAAAAAACATTGTGCAGAAAAATACAGTGTGCATGAAAAAAAGTACAGTGTAGAACAGTTCGAATAAACTATTCAAATAGTGAAAAAAAAGAGTTCGAACAGAGAAAAAAAGAAAGAGTGAATAAAGCATTGATTTTGATCTCTTTTTTCCTTTCTTTCATTGTTGCTCTCCTTGATAAAATCTTTGGAATAATTTTTCTTTGTCTTGAATTTTTAAACCCGTTCTTTGGCCTTTTATCCTACCCGAACCTTACCCCATTACAACCTTTTAAAAGACCTCTTGATTTTTGCATCATGTTCATACTTAGTAGTGGAGATAAGATTTAGTTACAAACCTATGGTAATGCTTTAATTAATTTTGGTTTGAGCGATTAATTTTACCCTAAACACTTTGAGCGAAATGAGTCAAACCTTGTGAGTGTACTAGGGTTTGTTTCATTGATATTGATAGGTTATTGGAATGTCTAACTTTTGCTAAATTGTTTCTAGTCTTGCCATTTTCCAATTTTTTTTCTTAATTTCATACATGTTTAGATACTAATTCATACCGAAATTTTAGGGACTTCGTGAAATTAAGGATAAGGACTCGAACTCTGACATGTTAGTTGAGAGATACTTGAGGACAAGCATCGAATAAGTGAGGGGGAATTTGATGAGTTTCTAAATTGATCACTTTTTCATATTTAATTATGCCTCTAATGGTTTGATTATGGTGCTGATTTGGATTTTTTTGTGTCTTTTTCTGTGCATGACATTAATTCCAGAAACTGGAGTCAAGGTTGGATTAGTGGGCATGAAAGAGCTGACTGGACGACACGTCAGCAGATTTTAAAAGATGACGTCATCAGCGTCGGATAAGTCGAGATTTAAATTTAAATTTGGGATTTATCTTTTGTATTTAATTTAAATATTTTAGAATTTATCTTTTATCACTTTAGGTTATTTTAGGGTTTTTAAAATACTATAAATACTCCTTTGGGGTGAACTCGAGAATCATCTCTTATTCTTAGTTTGTTTTACTTTGAAGTTTATAAAATCTCCTTTTTCTTTACTCTCTTTATTTTCTTTTAGTTTTTATTTATTTTTAAAAAGATGTTAAGTATGATTTCTTCCATAATCATGCTTAGTTAAATTTTCTATTAGCCAATGGCTTAAAGTGAAGCTTCAATTCACTTCGTGAGAATTAAAAAGGTACTTAATAAATTTTGTTTTACATTCTCAATTTTTCTAAAAATTTAGATCGGCAATCGACCTTTCTATTAAAATCTTTTCACTTTCTTTTCAAAAAAGCTAGCGTTGATTTGATTGTTGATGGGATTTATAGTGGGAGGAAGAATCGACGATTGTTGTGGTTTCAACTTCCTATGAACACCATTAGCGACGGATTCGCTAAGAGAAAATTGAGATCGGAACATAAACTGAGTCAGGTTTTTCCAAAACTTTAAAAGTGTTTTATTTTAATGACGATAGACGTGGTTAGTCTAACCAAAAAATTGGAATTTAAAAATTGATTTTAGATTATCGGTTTACCGGAGAGAAAAACAAGTTACAAGGGTTGGGCCTTGTAGACTGTAACCGACATGTAATCTGAGTTGAAAAATTCTTTTTCGATGATCATATGAATTGAAGCGGAACAAAAGCATGAGGTTAATTATTTTAATTGGTTTATTTTCACCTTTATTATTTTTTACTCCTTTTCTCTAGTTATCTTAATCAACCCCCTATTCACTAAATTACCTTGCAACCGTCATAATCAAACCAATCGTATATCAAAAACTCCTTAGTCCATGCGGATCGACCCTTACTTCTCTATTACTGTGTTATTTCTATATTTATTTGAGATTAAGGATAAATATTTGATAGTTATGACGCTTGTCATCGGTGTATTGAAGTTTTTTCCCCAAAAAACTGTTTTAATTTTTTTACTGACAAGTGTTGGGTGCATTAGCAAGGGATATTGTATTCTCAAAGAGAGAACGTGAGTCCAAATCTTAGAGACAACATTGTTAGTACTGGCATATTTGTACCTTCAACATAAACCGTATGACGGACATACATATTAACAAAAAAAATATTTTAATTTTTGAAATGGTAAAAATGCATGATTGTCAAAATCAAATTGAACCGACTAGGCCCGTAACGAACCGAACGAACACGAACGAGGATATGTTCATGTTTCTTTGTTTAATTTTAACCGAACAAATGAACGAACACGAACAACTAAACGAACACAATTTCTTGTCCGTGCTCGTTTGTCAAAATAATAAACAGACACAAACGAACGTGAATGAACATTGAATATTGTTTAATTTTTTTCTTAAGAAATCTGAAGTCTCATATGTTGAGCATTTGTTTAAATTTTTCTTTTTATTTCATATTCTTAATATATGTTTTTAAAATTTTTAAATATAATACTTTTTGTTAATTGTTATGAAAAATAATAAATATGAATAGAAATGTGTGAATAAATTTAAACGAACATAAACGAATGAATTACCGAACGTTCATGTTCGTTCATTTAATTAAACGAACATAAAATCTTGTTCATATTCGTTCATTTAATAAAAAATGAACATAAACAAACTTTCCATCGAACAGTTTAGTTCGTTTACAGGCCTAGAACCAACAGATTGAATCGAGAACATGTTTAGTGAAATTAGCAATCATAGGAACAATTGCGAACTATTAAAAATTCGGATACGAAAGTAAAAGAACCAATGATTCAACCGGTCGAACCAGATTTTGAAATTATTGATATTACTTTTAGGATTTTATTTTCTAAATTTTTTATTGAATTGTTTTTGGGTTAACATGTATTTTGATACCTGAATTTAATTTTGATGTTCAATTTTAACCAAAATGTCAAATTTATATACCAATTTGAACAAAAATGTCAATTTATATTTAATTGTACCAATAAATAAGATATCAAATTGAATATTAAAGTTAACTTCAGATGTCAATATATATTTTCTGTTATTTTTGAATCAGAAGAACCGAAAACCAATTTAACTAGTTCGACCTTTGATTTGATTTTTACAACATTTTTTTGAAAGGGTGAAGTCAAATTTATTATTTAAAAGCGAGAAGTCAATTTGAGATTTTTCTTCTTCTAAGTTTAGGCACTAATTCGGGACTTATTTTCAAGTTGAGGTACGGATTTGAGATAAAAAAAGGTTCAAGTGTAATTTTGACAAAAGTTACCAAGTTCAGGTACAATTTGTATAATAAGCCCTATAACTATTTTATATAAAAATAATGATTTATAACAAATTGTTATTAGGGTTGAGCGACAAATGATCACTGAACTTTGTTAAAAAAAATAGGGTAAACTACTTCACTGACCACTATATTATTGGAAAAGTCGCGATTTGACCACGTTACTTTTTTTCGAAGCAATTAAACCACCAAACTATTTAAATGGTATCAATGTGACCACTAGCCGTTAGAGGTTAACGGCAGGGTGATGTGGTCAGTTAAGAAAAAAGGTATAATTGCATATTTAATCCCTACTATTTATACATTTTATCAATTTAGTCCTAATTTAATTTAATAAAATAAATTAATTATTTAATTAGATGGTGACATGTGTCACCACCTTATTGGAAGACTTTAATCATTTTTATTTAATTTAATTAATTAATTTTCCCTCCAATCAGATTGTGACACGTGTCACTTGATTGGAAGAAGAAAATAAATAAAAGAAGCATCCTGCTCATTGTGGGATTTAAACCAAAGTCACCTTATATAGAGACACACATGCTTACCACTAAGACAAGTGGATCTTTATGCTGCATGGTACAAAACATAATATATATATCTTGATTTCCAATCCCACTTCGTCTTCAATCTTCATCTTCTACCTTAAAACTTCCCTCTTTGTATATTAATTAATTGCAATTTGACTTTGCTCTTCTTCAACCTATATAACCTCCGCTTTCCATCCCCTTTCCTCACTTTTCTTCAATTTCCAGCATTTACCCTTTTTAATTGCTATTTCTTTTTTTTTCAATTTTCCTACAACAATGTGTAACACCCGGGTTTTGGGGTTGGGTGAAAATAATGTTTTAATATTATTCGGGTTCGGTTTTATAATTTAAATAAATAAAATAATATCCCGGTTTTGTTTTGCTAATTTAATTTAAAAGTGTTGGACCAAATTTGGATGACAAGCCCAATAGCCATTTTAATGGCATTTTTGGTAAATGGGTAATCTTTTCAAATAAGCCCATTCCCTTTTGTTATATTTCAACCAAACAAAAATAAAAATGCTATCTTCTTCCCCCTTTCATTTATATGAACGTGAGATACTCCCCCTTCCCCCATTTTGATTTTCCATCAATCTTGCCTTCATTTTTTGGAGCCCTTGCAAAGGTAACAACAAATTCTTTTTGTCCTCAACTTCCTCTATCTTCCTATGCCTTTAGTTTTCATTGAAATTCATTATTTAAAGTCTTGTGTTTTTGGGTTTTGTAAGAGAAAGATGCAAACTTTAACATCCATTGCTTGAGCTTTCGATTCTTTATTGATAGATAAGTTAATATTAACCCATAAGGTCCAACATAGTTGATTTTTACATGGTTTTATGCAAATTCCCGAATTTGGGTATAAATGGGTTTTTTGGAAGGTTTTGGGTGAGTTTTGGGGGTTGTTTTAGGTGGAAATTGATAGCCCAATGGTAGTATTATGGTTAGGGGTTGATTTGGGATTGTTTGTGGGTGCTATGGATGTTGGAAACATGGTTTTTGGACATGGTTTAGGGGCTGCCCGAAATTGCTAAAAACGGGATGTGTTCACGGTTTGCAACATGATAAATTGCATTTGAATTGTTTTCCGGGTTGGTCTTTTGATGTTGGGCTGATTTGGAATTGTTTGAAATGTGTTCGAGGTTGTTTGGAAGCGAGAATTTGTGTTGGTAAAGCTTTGGAAACGAATCCGGAAATTGAAGGCCATGGTTGCTTGGCTTGGAGCTTGGAAGCTTAGGTGAGTGGTTAAATGTTTTTGAAATGGTTTTGAGTATTTGGTTCAAGCATGTGAACCTAGGATGGGCTTGGTAAACCCACCTAGAGTTGGGATTAGAGTGGTAGCCTAATCCCAAGCTTTGATTAGAGACTTTGGTTGCACTCTTTAATGGTTATATATGCCTCGTGTTAAATCGTGATGGTGTTGGTTATATATGTTGTATACATGTATGTTGAGGCATGTTGGATGCATTGTTGTATGCATGTTGATGATAGATATGATATGGTTATTCACATGTGCAAAATGTGATGTGATATGGTTGTTAATGATGTACATGTGTGTTGTCATGTGAAATGAGATTATGAGGTGATTGCTTGATCCGAGGATCATGGTGAGTACATGCTAGGCATGGAAATGTGGTTTGTGCATGATAGTAAGTCATGGTGAGTACGTGCTAAGCACGGAAGTTGTTAATAAATGGTATGTGGAATGTATTAGTATTGGCACTAGTATGCTTGGGTACAAATGATCGATCATTAGGATGTTAGTGTGTACACATGAGTCAAAAGTCGCGCGTGGCCTTGGTGGCGTTGAGTCACCAAGGAGGAGTACGGGTACGCCCGGAAATTGTATTACATTAGTCGGTGATGAGTGGAATCCCATCGACGGGCGTGAGGATGAGTGGAATCCCCTCCGCGTGAAATGGGGCGTGAGGATGAGTGGAATCCCCTCCGCGTAAAATGAGGCGTGAGGATGAGTGGAATCCCCTCCGCGTGAACGGTGATGAGTGGAATCCCACCGCCAGGTAATGGTTGTGTTGTTGGATGTGAGTTCCAACGGTTATCCGTGTATTCGAGTCATAGCTAGGTGCCAATACGGATTGTAGTTTATGTTGCCATTATGTGGTTAATTGTGAGCCAATGTGATTTGGGATGTGTGGCTAACATGGTTTAATATATGTGATTTCATGTATTGTGGTTTTGAACATGTTGAGCATGACATGATATTGAGTATATGTTCATGCATCATCTATGATTATGGCTCGTGTGGACCGGAGGTAAGAACATGCATTTTATCTTGGTTGTAGCTCGTGCTTGGACCCTGCATTGTCGAGGTTTGTTTTTAAAGAGCTTACCCTCACTAAGCTTTTAAGCTTACGCTCTCTTTTGTTCGACAATGCAGATAAATAGCTTGAGGGTGGCAAGGGCGAGGAAAGGTCTCCAAGTGTTGCTTTTGGTGAGCTCAATGTATGAGTTTTAAGTAATAGAATGTAATAGTTAAGCAATGGGATATGTGTCATTGATTTGAGTTTTGATGTATGTCGATATGTGTTATTGATTTAAATGCCTTGTTGTATGTTGAAGTGGTGTGGCTTTTGGATGTCTTGTTGAATTGTAAAGCTTGCTTATGATGCATGACTTGTATGCTTATACGTTTGGTTGCTAAGGCATGAAATCTTAAGTGCTTGTATGACCATATATGCATAAATTGCTCTTTTGTTAGAATGCCATGTATGAATGCTTTAATCCATGTTTGAGTGATTCCTCTGGCTTAAATATGCGTGCTTACATGTTTGTATATGCTTAGGTGAGTCGAGAATTGCATCTAGAGTCGTGTTTGGGGTCGTTTAGCTAAAAATCGTGGACTTACAGTGCAGGGCGTATCGATACGCCTAAGGGCTGTATCGATACGGCCTTGCTCTGAGGAAACAGTTTTGGCTGGGCGTATCGATACGTGGAGTGTATCGATACGGTCCCAACTCTCTGTAATTCAGGTTAGGCTGGGCGTATCGATACACAAGACTGTATCGATACCCTCTTAACCCTCTGAAATCTTGGGGAGTTGTAGAGTGCATGGCGTATCGATACGGTGTCCAAGCGTATCGATACGGTCCAACCTAGTTGACCAAGTGGTGTTGACCGAGAAGGGCGTATCGATACGCTCAAGGGCTGTATCGATATGGTCTTCTTATGTTGACCATAGGGCGTTGACTTTGGTCAAGGCGTATCGATACACTCTGAAGGCGTATCGATACGCTCCGAATAAAAGGGTTAAATGGGTTGTTTTAAGGTGCTGTTTTGGTTGGTTGTTGCTATGGAGTTGTGTTTCCGCTGTCGTGTTTCACATAGGACTAATAAGGCATTTAGACAAGATTATTTAAAATGAAAGAAATTTTAGGGTTGTTAACCGAGGGGGAACCTTAACGGGTTTCACTTCGGTTTTCCCCGTGTGGCTCACTCGGACCGGTCATCCGGCCAGACCGGGACGAGGGGGTTACATTTGTTGGTATCAGAGCCTAAGGTTACCGAGACCTTGGGCAGGTAAGTGAAGTAAGTTGTGTTTTATGATTGATATGCACGGTGTTTGCTTATCATATAAGCATGTTGCTTGTTATTCGAGTATGTTGAAATGAATGATTGCTTGCTTTGTAAGTATGATTACTTGTGTGACAAGAATGTTGATTGTTTGTTTAAAAGCATGTTTCTTGTTATCCGCGTATGCTGTGATGTATGATCGTTTGATTGAGAATGTATGTTGTTTGATCGTATGCATAGGTTGCTTGTTTTGCAAGTAAGCCTTGTTATATGCTTGGTTGAGCATGTATGGGTGTTGAATTGTTTGAAGCATGTTTAGTAGTGTCCCATTGCTACTATTACGTCGGAAAAGAGATTTTAAGTGAGGGAATCATACTTGAGCCACTTGGACCTTCTCCTTTGCTAACCCAGTTTGTATGTTAATTTACTGTTGATGTTGTTGCTGATTTTAATTGCTTTTCGGTAAGTAGAAGTCGTAGTTTCTGAAAGGGTGGACGATGTTGAGGGAGTCCGTCGCCTTAGTTAGAGAGGTGTGGTCGTACCGGAATTGAGGTACAATTTGTCCGTTTGAGACGGTGTGTATATGGGTTGATTCTTGTGGATGAGGGACGGTGTGATCAACTCTGGCATCAGTTGGTAAGAAGAAGTGAAGGTCTATGAGTAGGGGTCAGAGTAGTCTGATTGTTTTATCGAATGAACCCTTGGTACAGTCTCAAGTTGTTTCCTCCAGTTGACTCTGAATCCGTATCTTTGTACGTTGTTAGCAAGTATGCAAGTGGAACATGCCTGGTGAAGTGTTAGTTGGTGACCGTTGGGGTTCGGCCTACGATTTTAATGCAAGACAGCCGGTCAATGTTCGTGAGTGGGAGCTAGTTTGTGTGATTGGGTCGGTGTACGTTGAGTTGTCTTCCAGCAAGCGGAAGAGATGAAGCCACTTTCGATGTAGTTGAGCCGAGAAGGGAGTCTCGAGCCTTGACTCCAGATTGTTTGCTAGGGGTAGAACAAGTCCAACATGACTGTTTGTGTGTGTGATCAGAATTGAATCTTGAAGTTACGAGATGCTCTAAGAACAGTTTAGAGGAGTTGGATTCTGTTGAAGAACCAGTCTGAAAACAAGAGGACCGAAGACTATCAGTTGTGTGCGTGTGAAGTTGCAGTTTCTGCGAATACCTCCTTTTGCGTGAGCATGTAAGAAATTAGATATCCTAGTTGAGACCTTAGATGTAGGGACATCTGTGACTAGCCTTTGGGAGATAGTAGTGATCAAAAAGATGTACATAAGATGTTGTTGGTGGTTCAGAGTTACTAGTTTCTAGTAGAGGTGAAGTGATCGTCTTCCTACGGTTTTGACGTGCCTTTTGACAAGGTTTGGCTTGAAGAGCACAGAGTTAGTGTATACGTTGAGATGAAGAGAGAGTTGCCTTGAAGTTGCAGATTTCTGTGTGACTGTAGTAGTAGGTGAGGAGACGAACTGTAACAATCTCAAATGGGGCTAGTAAAATTTTAAGAATTTTTGGGAGATTTAATCTTTTATTTCCAAAATAATAAGTTTGGGGACTTAATTGAATGAATTCAGGTTTGGGAAGCTTGATTTATAAGGAATTGATGACCAATTTGAAAATAGAATAAAGTTTGAAGACAAAAGTGTGAACTCCCAAAAAATTAAATGGCTAAGAGTGTAATTTGACCTTTTTTCTTTGAAGGATAATATATCTGCCAAGTTAACGTGTTGGCAGAGGGAAAAGAAAGAAAAAAATGAAGGTGAGAAAGAAAGAAATAGGTAGAGATTCAATCTCAGATCTACCGAGATCCGACCGTCCATTTTCGACACCTCCACCACCATTGCGTTCATCTTGTCGAGCTGAGTTCATCGGTACCAACGACATCATCATCGGAGTCACCGTTGGAGGGGGTGTTTGTTTATCGTCGGAAAACTTAAAAGGTATTCAAGGTTCCTTGTATTCGGGATGTTGAGGACATCACATTCGGGTTCGGGAATGATCGAATGGAGTACCATGGTTGACCGATATAGCAAGGATTAAAGGTAATACACTACTACCTCTTGTATGCTTTATGACCATGTTGGTATGTGTTAATACATGCATAAAAATGATGATAAGTACTGTTAAATCTGCTCAAGTTAAATCGAATGTAGAAACGAGTATGATAAATTAAATAAGACCGAAATGCTCGAATGGACCCGAAATAAACCGAACCGAAACTGAACCGAATTTAGTTGAACCGAATGGACCCGAACCGAATAGACCCGAACCGAATGAACCCGATTAATAGAAATAAAGAAAGAAAATATGAACAGCCGCACAAATCACTAAAATGTCAAATATATTGACTTTATAAAGTCATATATAGGGTGTAAAAATCTGACCGACCTAAAAATTTGATTAAAAATGACTGATTTCTCATTTAACCGAAAATAATCGAACCGAATTTAACCGAACCGAAATTAACCGAATCGAATTTAACCGAACTGAAATCAATCGAACCAAATTTAACCGAGTCGAAATCAACCGAACCGAAATCAACCGATCCGAAATGACCCGAAACACAATAGACCCGAACTAAAACCGAACCGAAACCGAACCAAAACCGAAACTGAATCTGAACCAAAAATATCAGACCCGAAATAACTGAAACCGAAATGACCCGAATTGAACTCGAACCGATTGAACCGTTTGTCACCTCTAAGTTGAATACCCAATGAGCAACTAGAAATTCTGAGCTACCGTTTACGTCTTGTTGGTATAAATTACCAAAATGCCCGCATATGATAAAATGACCATAATGCCTTATAAGTAAATGGCTAAATCACATATGATATGCCTAAACTCTCAGCGATCTTGATGTATCATCTCCTGACTATCTGGTTTGAACCGTTAGTACAAATCCCTCTTTTAATAGGGGCCTTGTTTCAAAGATCCGTACAACTATCAAAAGTTAATATGATATCTTCCGTAAATGTCAAGTATCTCCAAGGAAATAAACTATTCCACCTAGTGTGTTCCATGTGTCTACACAACTGTTTTTGCATACGGAGTTACATGTTATAATACCGATTATGTGCACATGATAGAATACTTGGACTCACATGAACATGACATGTTTATAATTAAACATGACCGTACTATATTTCTGATATATGCATATGCACATGATATGACCAACATGTTATATGGATGATATACTACTAAAATACAGCTATTGATTAACCAAACCGTTGCATTAATTGTTACTGGGGTACTTGGGATAGAATATGAAGTGACCGTAGGTTCAGCCCTGATCCAGCTGGTAATTCCTTTACCGTTACAGGTTCCTATGCTTCGGCCAGGGTAATTCCTCACCGTTACCGTTACAGGTTCCTATGCTTCGGCTAGGGTAATTCCTTACCGTTACCGTTACAGGTTCCTATGCTTCGGCTAGGGTAATTCCTTACTGTTACCTTTACAGGTTCCTATGCTTCGGCTAGGGTAATTCCTCACCGTTACCGTTATAGGTTCCTATGCTTCGGCTAGGGTAATACCTACCATACCGTACCGTACTGTTCCTAAGATGAGGGTTGATAAAAGATTAAACCGTACCGTATTGTTACCTGAACTATATGTTTTGAACTGAAAATTATATTATACTGTTTTTGTACATCTTTTACCTACACCGTTTTGAACACACTAGGAACCGAACTCTCTAATTCCACCTCCGTACATTAATAGCCTATAATTACCGTCTAATTCTTGATGATTGAATAAAGAACAAGTACCGTTATCCTCAAGTATAACGTTACCTGAAATATCGAAAAAAAAATGAAGACCGTTACTGCGTAAAGCATCATGAAAATGTTATGCCTACCATATATCTGCATGAGCTTATAGCATCTTTTGGTAGTTTTGTATTACTGAGCTTTTCTAAGCTCACGTTGTTTTTATCATCACAGGTTAAAGGAATATATCTTGGTATAACGTTTGACATCAGTGTTGGGAGTTCTCTCGGCGTTGCTTTTGGAGTACGGTACCGACATAGTTAGTGGGCATGCATAACATTTTTGTTTCATGATAGTGTCTGTAAAATGTTTTCTGAAATACTGTTATATGTTTAAATGCTTTTATGAAAGAGTATTTTCAACTAAAGTTACTGTTATAATCTAATATGTATTTTTCAGAGAAAATGTTTTATGTGTATTTTTACCGTGGGTCGCTCCTGTGACCCTAATGTGGCTTCCTAAGATCTGTCATAACGCATAGGCGGGTATAGGGGGTTACATTTAGTGGTATCAGAGCTTAGAGTTGCGTCTTTCTGGGTTGATCGGCCGATCGTCTGTCGTAAGGTGTCTGGTCTGTGCATGCCCCTAGATCTTAACCGTACTCCATCAAGCCGAGACTCCGATGTCGAATCATTTCCTGTGATAAGTGCAATTAACCGTTCTGTCCATAATAGCTTGATCTATACTGGAAAGGAATATTGGTAATGTCTGTCTACGAATTGGATTAAATTAATGGATTTGAATCTGGATAGAGAACCTGAGATGGTTTATGCATGTGAAATAGAAGATCTGAAACAGATTAAGAATAAATGTTTGATCGAACGAGGAAAGCGATATAAGATTACAAGTAAAGTAGCTCGGTGATAATAAGTCTGATTGAGAATATTCTGACAAAAATTTAATAAAAGTATTACGAATTTAAAAGAAAGGTGTCTGTGAGATCGGTGGAAGTATAGATTATGTGGTGGCTCTGTTATGCACGAAGGAAACAATTATCGGGGTATTTTAATGAATGTAAGAGATACTCGTTTAAAACCTTTGTTATACTTGTCCGGTATGAAGAAAGACATTTTGGGGAAAAGTGACGCAATGTACCGTTATGTGTATCATACTTATGGAATTTTATTGTTTACATCTTGATTTTGGAGGACTTTCTTTGAGGCCTTGAGTATTTGTATGGATTTCAGATATAGTTCTACATTCGTAAATCGATGATCAATTTAGTAAAGTAAGTTGGGTTTTTAGAGGGAATGCTTTCGGGTTGTATGATTAACTTTTGTGGTACCAGAAGAAATTTCATATCATTGACTGAGACCGTTTACAATAAAAGTTATGAGACAAATGTTGTTCTGCATTATATGAAGTTCGTTATAGATTTAAATGTTATATTCTGATTAATTGGTCCAAAATGTATGATGGGATGATTATGGCTCCAAAGTCAATTTGAGTAACTGAAGACACTGCCAGATTGATCCGTAATTGTCGATGAGTCTCAAGAAATAAGGATAGTCTGATGAATAAGTTTCAGTACACAAATGGATGAAATAGCAATGTCTACATTTCTCCGTCTCAGGTAAATTTTGAGGACGAAATTTCTTTTAAGGGGGAGAGAATTGTAACAATCTCAAATGGGGCTAGTAAAATTTTAAGAATTTTTGGGAGATTTAATCTTTTATTTCCAAAATAATAAGTTTTGGGACTTAATTGAATGAATTCAGGTTTGGGAAGCTTGATTTATAAGGAATTGATGACCAATTTGAAAACAGAATAAAGTTTGAAGACAAAAGTGTGAACTCCCAAAAAAATTAAATGGCTAAGAGTGTAATTTGACCTTTTTTCTTTGAAGGATAATATATCTGCCAAGTTAACGTGTTGGCAGAGGGAAAAGAAAAAAAAATGAAGGTGAGAAAGAAAGAAATAGGTAGAGATTCAATCTCAGATCTACCGAGATCCGACCGTCCATTTTCGACACCTCCACCACCATTGCGTTCATCTTGTCGAGCTGAGTTCATCGGTACCAACGACATCATCATCGGAGTCACCGTTGGAGGGGGTGTTTGTTTATCGTCGGAAAACTTAAAAGGTATTCAAGGTTCCTTGTATTCGGGATGTTGAGGACATCACATTCGGGTTCGGGAATGATCGAATGGAGTACCATGGTTGACCGATATAGCAAGGATTAAAGGTAATACACTACTACCTCTTGTATGCTTTATGACCATGTTGGTATATGTTAATACATGCATAAAAATGATGATAAGTATTGTTAAATCTGCTCAAGTTAAATCGAATGTAGAAACGAGTATGATAAATTAAATAAGACCGAAATGCTCGAATGGACCCGAAATAAACCGAACCGAAACTGAACCGAATTTAGTTGAACCGAATGGACCCGAACCGAATAGACCCGAACCGAATGAACCCGATTAATAGAAATAAAGAAAGAAAATATGAACAGCCGCACAAATCACTAAAATGTCAAATATATTGACTTTATAAAGTCATATATAGGGTGTAAAAATCTGACCGACCTAAAAATTTGATTAAAAATGACTGATTTCTCATTTAACCGAAAATAATCGAACCGAATTTAACCGAACCGAAATTAACCGAATCGAATTTAACCGAACCGAAATCAATCGAACCGAATTTAACCGAGTCGAAATCAACCGAACCGAAATCAACCGATCCGAAATGACCCGAAACACAATAGACCCGAACTAAAACCGAACCGAAACCGAACCAAAACCGAAACTGAATCTGAACCGAAAATATCAGACCCGAAATAACTGAAACCGAAATGACCCGAATTGAACTCGAACCGATTGAACCGTTTGTCACCTCTAAGTTGAATACCCAATGAGCAACTAGAATTTCTGAGCTACCGTTTACGTCTTGTTGGTATAAATTACCAAAATGCCCGCATATGATAAAATGACCATAATGCCTTATAAGTAAATGGCTAAATCACATATGATATGCCTAAACTCTCAGCGATCTTGATGTATCATCTCCTGACTATCTGGTTTGAACCGTTAGTACAAATCCCTCTTTTAATAGGGGCCTTGTTTCAAAGATCCGTACAACTATCAAAAGTTAATATGATATCTTCCGTAAATGTCAAGTATCTCCAAGGAAATAAACTATTCCACCTAGTGTGTTCCATGTGTCTACACAACTGTTTTTGCATACGGAGTTACATGTTATAATACCGATTATGTGCACATGATAGAATACTTGGACTCACATGAACATGACATGTTTATAATTAAACATGACCGTACTATATTTCTGATATATGCATATGCACATGATATGACCAACATGTTATATGGATGATATACTACTAAAATACAGCTATTGATTAACCAAACCGTTGCATTAATTGTTACTGGGGTACTTGGGATAGAATATGAAGTGACCGTAGGTTCAGCCCTGATCCAGCTGGTAATTCCTTTACCGTTACAGGTTCCTATGCTTCGGCCAGGGTAATTCCTCACCGTTACCGTTACAGGTTCCTATGCTTCGGCTAGGGTAATTCCTTACCGTTACCGTTACAGGTTCCTATGCTTCGGCTAGGGTAATTCCTTACTGTTACCGTTACAGGTTCCTATGCTTCGGCTAGGGTAATTCCTCACCGTTACCGTTATAGGTTCCTATGCTTCGGCTAGGGTAATACCTACCATACCGTACCGTACCGTTCCTAAGATGAGGGTTGATAAAAGATTAAACCGTACCGTATTGTTACCTGAACTATATGTTTTGAACTGAAAATGTATATTATACTGTTTTTGTACATCTTTTACCTACACCGTTTTGAACACACTAGGAACCGAACTCTCTAATTCCACCTCCGTACATTAATAGCCTATAATTACCGTCTAATTCTTGATGATTGAATAAAGAACAAGTACCGTTATCCTCAAGTATAACGTTACCTGAAATATCGAAAAAAAAATGAAGACCGTTACTGCGTAAAGCATCATGAAAATGTTATGCCTACCATATATCTGCATGAGCTTATAGCATCTTTTGGTAGTTTTGTATTACTGAGCTTTTCCAAGCTCACGTTGTTTTTATCATCACAGGTTAAAGGAATATATCTTGGTATAACGTTTGACATCAGTGTTGGGAGTTCTCTCGGCGTTGCTTTTGGAGTACGGTACCGACATAGTTAGTGGGCATGCATAACATTTTTGTTTCATGATAGTGTCTGTAAAATGTTTTCTGAAATACTGTTATATGTTTAAATGCTTTCATGAAAGAGTATTTTCAACTAAAGTTACTGTTATAATCTAATATGTATTTTTCAGAGAAAATGTTTTATGTGTATTTTTACCGTGGGTCGCTCCTGTGACCCTAATGTGGCTTCCTAAGATCTGTCATAACGCATAGGCGGGTATAGGGGGTTACACGAACTCCTTATTGAATGTTGACCCAGCTTTAGAGGTCAAAGATTGGTTGAGTTTAGTCGACAGGGTTGCTTAGAAATTGTGATGGATTTGATTTTGAATGAAGATTAAATCACAGAATGCTAGAATAGTTGTGATTTCTTTACCTAGAAGTGTCTGGAAGAATTGCCGGTTTACCTCTTGCTAGAGGAGAAGAGTTTGTTATTGAGACCGTTTTCGAGGTTGCTTCTGTTTTGTTGGCTCTGTGACTTACGAATCCCAGAAGAATTGAGAATGTTGAAGAATTGACTTCGAGACTTGTTAGACCTTAGATTCATTAGGCCTAGTGCATCATCTCAGAGTTCTACAGTGTAATTTGTGAAGAGGGAAGAGTGACAGTACGAGGATGTGTTTAGATTTCAGATAATTGAAACAAATGACAGTGAATGATTAACATCCGTTTCTGAATGTCAGTGATTAGTTGGTCAGTAGTGTGTGCTTCAGTCTTTCGAAGATTAATTTGAGATCCGTTTACTACCAGTTGAAAGTGAAAAAAAAATTGAAGTACCGAAGACAACTTTTGAGGCAAGACGTGACCGTTTTGAGTTCCGAGTTATGCTGTCTTGTTGGCTAGTGTGTTGGTTACTTTTATAGAGATGTTAAACAGAATATTTTCCTAAGCTTCCTGATCAGTTTATAGTAGTCCTCATAGATGATACACGAGTATATTCAAGTACCGAAGAAGACCATGACAAGCGTTAGAGTTAGTATTGTAGATTCTATTAGAGAATCAGTTGTATGCCAAGTTGAGCTAACGTGAACCCCGGGTTAATGAAGATGTTCTCCTAGGACATGTAGTTCAGCCGAGTGTGTTAGAGAAAATCCCAAGTAGGCAGAAGAAGATGTGAGTTGGAAGAAATCGAAGACTGTGACAGATATCTATAGTTCCTAGGTCTAGCATTGTTACTCTCAGAAAACTGTAAATAGTCTTTTAAAGATAGTTGCTCCATTGATAGATTGCTACAGAAGAATGCTCAATTGTGTGGTTAGATAAGAGACAATAGGCCCTTGAGAAACCAAAAGAAACTTTGAAGAGAGCTTCGACCTTGAATCAGTCTATATCAGAAAAAGAGTTTGCGAACCATAGTGATGTGTTACATGTAGAGTTAGGTTGTGTGCTTATGCAAGACGGAAGATTTGTGGCTTGATCATCGAGATAGTTGAAAGACCGTGAGAAGAGTTATCCGATATGAGACATAGAGTAAATTATAGTTGTATTTGCTTCGAAGACTTAGAGACAAAGCTTGTATAGCAAGAATGTACAGTGAGTATGTATGCATCATCAGAACTTGAAATATTTGAAGACTTAGGAAGGGTGAAAACTTGAACATCATGAAGTGTTAGAACCGCTTGAAGACTGTAATATCAAGATTGAGTACCATCCGAAGATAGCCTCCGTAGTGACCGATGTTCCGAGTTGTGATTGTTGTTAGATTGGTAGTTGGGTTGCGAGTTGTATTTGCCGAATTCAGTTACCGAATGCTAGTATTCTTGTGGCCGCGTTTCATGTTGAGCCTGCATTGAGCCAGAATGTTTGAAGAGAAACAGTTGCAAGACAGATTCTTGGCACCTCACGTGCAAGGCATAGTAGAAGGAAGACCTTCAGAATACAGTTTAGAGATGATAGAGTTTTGTATTTCAGAGACAGGATAGTTGTACAGATTGACATAGTGTTTTGAGACGTATTGATTTGACCGAAGCACACAGTAGTTCATTTGTATTGCATCTGAGTAGTATGAAGACGTATTGTGGGTTGAGGATGAGTACTTCCAAATTGAGTGAGTGAATGATGTGGTTCAGTGTGAGAGTAAGTATGTAAATTTCCAGCGTGTCAAGACCGAGTTCAGTTTCTTCTAGTTTGCTACATCTATGGAAGATTCGTAATGAAGGTGGATAATAGAGATCCGAAATTTCTGCTAGATTGTTTTTGAAGACGTCTGCATAGTGTTTGGCTAACTGAGGAAGTCAGATGATCAGTCAGAGAAAGTCATTGGTCGAGTTTTTAAACAGTGTTGTATGAGTTTGTGAATCGGGCTAGATCTTTTGTTTATCTGTTGCGGTTACCACCAGAGTTAGAAAGAGGTTTGTGACGTGATGTGTGTATCTATGATTCGGGAATGTGAGACAGATCTGTTCTGTGCTATGTTTGTGGAAGAGATCGAAATGAGTTTGAAATTGACATGCCTTGAAGGAATCAGTTGGGATCTAGGTGCAAGGTAGCAAGTGTTGTGTGGTAAGTCTTTCGAGTTGGTTAGTATGTTGTGGTGGGAGAGGAATGCGTGGAGGTGCATGTTTTAGTGGCCCTCCGTGATCGATGAATTTCGGGGACGAAATTTTCTTAAGTGGGGGAGAGTTGTAACACCCGGGTTTTGGGGTTGGGTGAAAATAATGTTTTAATATTATTCGGGTTCGGTTTTATAATTTAAATAAATAAAATAATATCCCGGTTTTGTTTTGCTAATTTAATTTAAAAGTGTTGGACCAAATTTGGATGACAAGCCCAATAGCCATTTTAATGGCATTTTTGGTAAATGGGTAATCTTTTCAAATAAGCCCATTCCCTTTTGTTATATTTCAACCAAACAAAAATAAAAATGCTCTTCTTCCCCCTTTCATTTATGTGAACGTGAGATACTCCCCCTTCCCCCATTTTGATTTTCCATCAATCTTGCCTTCATTTTTTGGAGCCCTTGCAAAGGTAACAACAAATTCTTTTTGTCCTCAACTTCCTCTATCTTCCTATGCCTTTAGTTTTCATTGAAATTCATTATTTAAAGTCTTGTGTTTTTGGGTTTTGTAAGAGAAAGATGCAAACTTTAACATCCATTGCTTGAGCTTTCGATTCTTTATTGATAGATAAGTTAATATTAACCCATAAGGTCCAACATAGTTGATTTTTACATGGTTTTATGCAAATTCCCGAATTTGGGTATAAATGGGTTTTTTGGAAGGTTTTGGGTGAGTTTTGGGGGTTGTTTTAGGTGGAAATTGATAGCCCAATGGTAGTATTATGGTTAGGGGTTGATTTGGGATTGTTTGTGGGTGCTATGGATGTTGGAAACATGGTTTTTGGACATGGTTTAGGGGCTGCCCGAAATTGCTAAAAACGGGATGTGTTCACGGTTTGCAACATGATAAATTGCATTTGAATTGTTTTCCGGGTTGGTCTTTTGATGTTGGGCTGATTTGGAATTGTTTGAAATGTGTTCGAGGTTGTTTGGAAGCGAGAATTTGTGTTGGTAAAGCTTTGGAAACGAATCCGGAAATTGAAGGCCATGGTTGCTTGGCTTGGAGCTTGGAAGCTTAGGTGAGTGGTTAAATGTTTTTGAAATGGTTTTGAGTATTTGGTTCAAGCATGTGAACCTAGGATGGGCTTGGTAAACCCACCTAGAGTTGGGATTAGAGTGGTAGCCTAATCCCAAGCTTTGATTAGAGACTTTGGTTGCACTCTTTAATGGTTATATATGCCTCGTGTTAAATCGTGATGGTGTTGGTTATATATGTTGTATACATGTATGTTGAGGCATGTTGGATGCATTGTTGTATGCATGTTGATGATAGATATGATATGGTTATTCACATGTGCAAAATGTGATGTGATATGGTTGTTAATGATGTACATGTGTGTTGTCATGTGAAATGAGATTATGAGGTGATTGCTTGATCCGAGGATCATGGTGAGTACATGCTAGGCATGGAAATGTGGTTTGTGCATGATAGTAAGTCATGGTGAGTACGTGCTAAGCACGGAATTTGTTAATAAATGGTATGTGGAATGTATTAGTATTGGCACTAGTATGCTTGGGTACAAATGATCGATCATTAGGATGTTAGTGTGTACACATGAGTCAAAAGTCGCGCGTGGCCTTGGTGGCGTTGAGTCACCAAGGAGGAGTACGGGTACGCCCGGAAATTGTATTACATTAGTCGGTGATGAGTGGAATCCCATCGACGGGCGTGAGGATGAGTGGAATCCCCTCCGCGTGAAATGGGGCGTGAGGATGAGTGGAATCCCCTCCGCGTAAAATGAGGCGTGAGGATGAGTGGAATCCCCTCCGCGTGAACGGTGATGAGTGGAATCCCACCGCCAGGTAATGGTTGTGTTGTTGGATGTGAGTTCCAACGGTTATCCGTGTATTCGAGTCATAGCTAGGTGCCAATACGGATTGTAGTTTATATTGCCATTATGTGGTTAATTGTGAGCCAATGTGATTTGGGATGTGTGGCTAACATGGTTTAATATATGTGATTTCATGTATTGTGGTTTTGAACATGTTGAGCATGACATGATATTGAGTATATGTTCATGCATCATCTATGATTATGGCTCGTGTGGACCGGAGGTAAGAACATGCATTTTATCTTGGTTGTAGCTCGTGCTTGGACCCTGCATTGTCGAGGTTTGTTTTTAAAGAGCTTACCCTCACTAAGCTTTTAAGCTTACGCTCTCTTTTGTTCGACAATGCAGATAAATAGCATGAGGGTGGCAAGGGCGAGGAAAGGTCTCCAAGTGTTGCTTTTGGTGAGCTCAATGTATGAGTTTTAAGTAATAGAATGTAATAGTTAAGCAATGGGATATGTGTCATTGATTTGAGTTTTGATGTATGTCGATATGTGTTATTGATTTAAATGCCTTGTTGTATGTTGAAGTGGTGTGGCTTTTGGATGTCTTGTTGAATTGTAAAGCTTGCTTATGATGCATGACTTGTATGCTTATACGTTTGGTTGCTAAGGCATGAAATCTTAAGTGCTTGTATGACCATATATGCATAAATTGCTCTTTTGTTAGAATGCCATGTATGAATGCTTTACTCCATGTTTGAGTGATTCCTCTGGCTTAAATATGCGTGCTTACATGTTTGTATATGCTTAGGTGAGTCGAGAATTGCATCTAGAGTCGTGTTTGGGGTCGTTTAGCTAAAAATCGTGGACTTACAGTGCAGGGCGTATCGATACGCCTAAGGGCTGTATCGATACGGCCTTGCTCTGAGGAAACAGTTTTGGCTGGGCGTATCGATACGTGGAGTGTATCGATACGGTCCCAACTCTCTGTAATTCAGGTTAGGCTGGGCGTATCGATACACAAGACTGTATCGATACCCTCTTAACCCTCTGAAATCTTGGGGAGTTGTAGAGTGCATGGCGTATCGATACGGTGTCCAAGCGTATCGATACGGTCCAACCTAGTTGACCAAGTGGTGTTGACCGAGAAGGGCGTATCGATACGCTCAAGGGCTGTATCGATACGGTCTTCTTATGTTGACCATAGGGCGTTGACTTTGGTCAAGGCGTATCGATACACTCTGAAGGCGTATCGATACGCTCCGAATAAAAGGGTTAAATGGGTTGTTTTAAGGTGCTGTTTTGGTTGGTTGTTGCTATGGAGTTGTGTTTCCGCTGTCGTGTTTCACATAGGACTAATAAGGCATTTAGACAAGATTATTTAAAACGAAAGAAATTTTAGGGTTGTTAACCGAGGGGGAACCTTAACGGGTTTCACTTCGGTTTTCCCCGTGTGGCTCACTCGGACCGGTCATCCGGCCAGACCGGGACGAGGGGGTTACACAATGAGTGCCGGCGAAAGTAGTGGCGCCGATGAAAAGAAATACAAGGGAGTGCGTCGTCGTAGATGGGGAAAATGGGTGTCGGAAATCTGAGTTCCCGGCACCGAAGAGAGACTCTGGTTAGGCTCGTATTCAACTCCAGAAGCCGCCGCCGTCGCCCACCACATTGCTTTCTATTGTCTCCGCCGACCGTCTTCCCTAACTGCTCTGAACTTCCCTTCGATATTACCTCCGTGTGTCAATTCAGACATGTCGCCCAAGTCCGTACAGAAAGCGGCGTCGGATGCTGGGATGGCAGTGGACGCCCAGATGATCATCAGCAACAGCTCCGTCAACAATGAAATCAAAGCAAATGGGAACGACGACAATGGCGGCTCCTGGGAAATCAAAGCCAAGTGGGATTGGAAAACTAAGACATATATTATGTTTTTGTACCATGAATCATAAAGATCCACTTGGGTTAGTGGTAAGCATGCGTGTCTCTATCTAAGGTGACTCTAGTTTGAATCCCACAAGGAGCTTTTATTTATTTTCTTCTTTCATTCAAGTGACACGTGTCACAATCTGATTGGAGGGTGAAAATTAATTAATTAAATTAAATAAAAATATTAAAGTCTTCCAATAAGGTGGTGACACATGTCACCATCTAATTAAATAATTAGTTTATTTTATTAAATTAAATTAAGACAAATTGATAGAATGTATAAATAGCAGGGATCAAATATGCAATTATACCATTTTTTTAAACTGGCCACGTCACCCTGCTGTTAACCTCTAACGGCTAGTGGTCACATTGATACCATTTAAATAGTTTGGTGGTTTAAGTGCTTCGTAAAAAAGTAATGTGGTCAAATCGCGACTTTTCCAATAGTATGGTGGTCAATGAAGTAGTTTACCCAAAAAATAAAACGACAATCAAACTTTCAAATGTTATAAAATGACAATTAAAATATATGTTTTATAACAAAATGATAATTCGGCCGTTATGTACTATTATACAAAATTTTACCATTTTGTTAAGTACTTAAAGTTTATAAAAAAAATAAATTGCTATTATACAAAATTTTATAACAACTGTGTTAAGTACTTAACGGTCGAGTTACCATTTTGTTACAAAACATAAAATTTGATTGGCATTTTGTAACATTTAAATGTTTGGTTACCGTTTTATTTTTTTAACAAAGTTCAGTGACTATTTGTAAACTTTACCCTAATTTTTATTATTTTGTACCTAAAATAGTGGAACTTTACCAAATAATATTTAAAAATTATAAAATAAAATTATTTTTTCAAAATAAAATACAAAATTTCAAAATCAAAAGTCAAATTTTTTGAATAGTCTAAAGGTGATTACAATGTAGTATCAGTTCATACATATTATTAACCATTTGACAATGTGCATATATTTTATAGACAAATCGATTTAAACTCGTGTCTCTTAAAATAAATACCATCCGCTTTTCCATGGAATGCTTGTTGGGTTCAAAAATCAAAATTAATCGAATACAAATTTCGATAAACTGTACAAAAATTCACCGTACCAAACCAAAACCGTATAACTCCTGGATATTATATTATCTTTTGTAAATAAGTTAAGTCATTGATGTGAATGGTGAAATTAGGTAGGTTGACATTATACGATGACTTAAGCAGATTTTGAGGAAATTCTTCCCTCAATTTCCATTCCTTTGGAAACAAAATCAAAAATCATTAATTTAGGATCTAAATGCTTACACACTTGCCTAAAGAAAACTACAAAGAAATTATTATTATTATTATTATTATTATTATTATTATTTCAATATATCGCCTATAAACAGTCTTACTCAAGCTAAACATTCTTCATCTCACATATTATTTTCTGAAAACCACTTGGTAAAAAGAAAACATGAAAACTCTTTCATTTTCTGCCATTTTTCTCATTGTTGTCTTCATTATTTCTGGTGATTTTTCCTTTTTATTTTTTCAACTTTGAATATAATTTGACATTTATGTATAAATTCTGAAGCAACCCTTAATTTTTTTTTTCTGTGGTAATTTTTTAATTACTTTTTGCTGTAGGAAATGAGTCAATGGTGGCAAATGCAAAAGGCCTCTGCATCGTGTCAGGGTACCTCGGAGGCTGCAAAATAAAGGAATGTTGCAATTACTGCAAGGACAACTTTGGGAAAGATGCTAGTTGCTTTTGCGACGCAGTCAGCACTCCAAACGACATTTGCATGTGTTCTCACCCGTGTTAATAAAAAATAACACATTTTCCATGTGTTTTTCAGTCTTCTATTTCTGTGTTTGTGTCTGGTTTTTTTATAAATAAATTGATGTTCGCAGTACTAATTCCTGCGGTGGCTTATTTATTTGGTTCATACTTAATTAATGGCTCGTTGCTTTCCATGGAAATTGACTGAGGAAATTCAGCCACTAGATGAACAAAAATTTTGTCCCTTTTTTTTTTGAATTAAAAGAGACACCTATACATTAGGTGTGAACAAAAACAACATCAGGTGCATCATAATGAAGAAAAGAAAGAATGTCCGCCGGTGGGGAGTGCAAATGCAGCAAGTCCAGTGTAGTCGGATCGGTGGTTTTCGCAAGCATGTCGGCAACAGGATTCGTTGAACGAGGAACCCAGATAAAATCGGTAACCCAGCCATTTTGGCGAAGCTTGGCAATGGCGCGAACTAAAGGAAGGGGACTGCTATTGATGTGCATAGCGTTCAACATCTTAACCACCTCAGCACAATCAGATTGAATTTGTAAAATTTCAACCCCTTGTTCCAAGCGAACTGTAAACCAACGAGAATAGCCCATAACTCAGCCCTGTAGAGGCTTGCATTTTCCAATAGCTCTCTGGAAACCCAAAATCCACTACCCAAAGTGATCATGCAGCAAACCTCCGACTGCTCCGTTGTTGGTACTCTTGGAGACCGCACCAATTTTGTCCCTTTTTTATTTCACTTTTTGTGTTTCAATATTAGAAAGAAAATTAAGTTTTAATTTCTAACCCTAAACTTTAAAAAGTATACAATACCATTAATTTTTTAAATATTAACTCTAACCCTAATTTTAAACCCTAAACTTTTTTTTATTGTGGGAGCACAAATAAAAATACAAAAAAGGACAAAAAAAATTCTAGATTATGTAATGGCACGATTCTAGACTACATCGCTGCACTTCCCTAATTAGGAAAAAAGTCCAATTGGTCTCTTTTTTGTTAATGTTTACAAAACTATTAACGGAGTAGCATGCAAGATTAAATTTGTTGATTACTTTTTTTCTTCGCTACTTAACTGTCCAGTTTGATAGAGGTAAAGAAATTTAATTGGTAAATTTATATGGATGATGAAGGACATGTTCATGGGAAGATTTTGATTTTTTGTTCTTTTTATGCCCTTTAGATTCTCATGTTCTACTTTTTTTTTTATAAGATTTTTTGATTAACATAGTCATCAATTTTCTCTTCATGTTTTGATGTGTACTTTATAAATGGATCTATGTCGAACCAAAAATATTCTAAAATCCCTTACCCATATTCATTCCAAAAAAGATTCAAACTAACACTAATAATCTATTGGGTAAAATACACTAGAAGTCCTTAGTAATAAACATATCACTCTTCTTCTAAAACATGTCACTTTTATTCTAAAAGTAACAATTCAATCATTTAATTATAGGTTTAGAAACAAATAAATATCTTAGTTAAAATTTTGTGACAAACAAGGGATTCTATCATTAATATTGAAACAAGTGAACGGTATAATAACAATTTTAGTCCCCAAAACTTATACATTATATTAATTGGGTCCTAATTAAAATAATTCACTAAACTTAACCCTTCATATTAAATATTTTTGGCACTGCACCATTCTGACACACCCTTCGACCACTTACCACACTCCATGTTATTGTCCATTAGTTCGATAATCGACATATGCGATAGCTCAAAAAACACAATCACTTCACTACTAGACAATTAAAAGACTAATAGAATAGACGCATTATGACCTTTACGTCGCCTTCTAGTAGACACAATCCATTCACTAATGAAAATTTTAAATATGAATGATTAAGTTTATTGAATTATTTCGAATTATGGCCAAATTAATAGAATGAATAAGTTTCAAGAACTAAAATTACTATTATACCAAGCTCAATTTTAATGATAGAGTGACATGTTTGCCACAAAATTTATATACATTTATGTTCTAATTTATATACATTAAATATAAATGTTAGTAGATTTGAATAAAATATTTGGCCTAGCATAGTTGGTTCTTGCGCTGGCCCCTCAAGCTGTTGTGCTTGCCTGCTTGGGTTTGAATCCCAGCGACTGCTCCTTAAGTGACTTCCAGGATGCTGTCTTGTCCACGATAGAGAGAAAGAAGAAGGATTGTGCAAAGAGAAGGGATCAAATCTTTCCTTTGAATTCAATCATCTTTTTGTAAACTGTTTTTTCTTACAACTTTTCTGGAGTCTCTTTGCCTTGTTTTGGCTCAATGCAACATAGAATAATGGAGTTCAAATTTGGATGGATGGTGGGAAAGCCATGGAGTGTTTTGGAGAAAGATGCGACCATTGAATATAAATGATGTTAATTGGTTCCCACCGAATCCTGGTTGTGTCAAGTTTCATTGTCGATGTAACATACAAGGATGAACCTGTCGGGTGCAGTGGTGCCTTGAGAACTGATTTATGTTTTCCAGTCCTATGGATAGTTTTGAGGTAGTTTATGCAGAACTAGTTGTAGTTAAGAATGTGCTGGAAGTTTTTGTGGAAGTTATATGGCCTGGGAAAGCAATGTTGGTTGTTGAAATAGACCCTAAACTTTAACCTTAATTTCATAAATATTAACTTTAACCTTAATTTCGTAAATATTAACTTTAACCTTAATTTTAAACCCTAAACTTATTTTATATTGTGGGACCCAAGCTAAATTACAACTTGGCCATGGTGATCTCGAAGCTAAATTACAACTTGGCCATGGTGATCTCGAATATCAACTAATCATACAAGTTTCTGAAATCTTGGGATGACAGCAATTGAAGCGATCCATTAAATTAGTTGAGTATCCAAATCCGAACAAGCGGAAGTAGGAAAAAAAGTACCCAATTTATTTTATTAATAACTTAGCAATGTATTCAAAAAGTGTGCGAGTACCTAACATCTAAATCATCAAATAATCGTGAACTAAAAAAAATCACAAAATATATCTATTCGAAAATAAAAACCCTAATGTTTTTCGGCATCAGTCGGCATCGGAAAGCGGCACAATGGGTAGAGATGACCGGTACTCAGCCACCTCTCGATACATTCTCCATGGAAGAGATGAGAACATGGCATGCTAGTGACAACCTCCGTTTCAGGCTGTACTAACTTCTCTATGCAAATCATGCACTCAACATTGTCGCTCTCGCCGTCGCCATAACCTTGAACAAGCTTCACTTTCTTCAAAGCTTGGATCAATTCTTTCGAGCTTCACTTTCTTCAAAGCTTGGATCAATTCTTTCGTTGCAGGAGCTAGCTTCGGATCTTCTCGTATCGAGAACTCCATCACCATTGCCGCTAACTCATCATCATAGTATTCCCACCTCACAATCTTTTTAACTTGAAATATTATTTTTATCACCCCGTCAAATCTCTTATTATTGCCATAGTTCTTCTTCTTCTTCTTCTTTTACTCCTTCTCTATTTTTATAATCGAGTTCCAATCGGAGAAAGCTTGATCCAATATCCTTTCAAGGTCAAGTTGGTCGAGCCATCCAGCTTCATGTAAAGGGCGAGCTACATTGTTTCGGTGCCGGCGAGAGCCGAATACAATTTCTGGATGAACGGAGAATTCCTGGATACCATTCTGCCAAAAATCCTCTCAGAAACGACCGTCATCATCCTCAAGAAACGTACGAATATGAAGCAGGAACCCAATTTGAGAATAGTAAGGAGCCTGAATTGAAGTCAGAGCGTAATCTACCGTCACTTCAAATCGAGGTTCGCTGCTTGCCATTATCAACGTTGGTTACTCTCTTCAAAAAGAAAATATCGGGAAGAAAAAGCTTTCAAATCCCTAAGTTTGCTTGATTGAAAAGAAAACCAGTAAACTGAACCACATGTATGTATGTGTGTATATTTAGGTAAGAAAAAGCTATCGAAACCCTAAGTTTGCTTGATTGAAAAGTAAACAAAAAGCTTCCAAAACCCTAAGTTTGCTTGGTTGAGAAGTAAACTAGTATACTGATTACTGAACTAGGTGTGTGTATGTATATATATAGGATTAGACGTGTAGGCCAGTAGTCTGAATTTGAGTAGAGTCAGATTATTATGCCGGTTAATCGGTATTAAAGTTTTAATAATAAAATTAAATATTTTTATATAAATTAAATTTTAAAAATATTTTAATATTTAAAATAGTAAAATTCATGTTTTTCAAAATCGGATTGAATCGAGAACATGCGGAGTGAAATTAAAAATATCAGATATAAAAGTAAAAGAATGGTGATTCAACAAGTTGAACCAGATTTTGACATTGTAAACATTACTTTTAGTAAATTTGTTAATTTTTTAGTTTAATTATTTTTGAGTTAATATATATTTTGATACATGAATTTAATTTTAAGGTGCAATTTGGTACTTGAACTTGGTTCTTTTGTATAAATTAGTTAAAAATTGTACGTTTCAATTTTAACCATAATGTCAAGTTTAAGTACTAATTTAAACAAAATATTAGATTCAAATATTTATTTGACAATAAAACATTATCAAATTAAACACTAAAAGATAATGAAATATATTTACCCTTATTTTTTAACAAGAAGAATAAAAATCCATTGATGCAACTAATTCGATCCTCGATATGATTTGTACCAAACTAGTTAAATGTGCAACTCAAACAAGCCTGATAAGCATGAGCTTGGATAAAAAATTTAAAGGCAATCAAGAGTGTAAAAAAAATCTTTGAACTTTTAAAATAAAATTAATTAAAATTTTAATTTTTTTCACTCAATTAAACATTTGAACCAAGAAATTGAATAAATTAAGTTCTTAAATCAATTAAACTCGTTGACCAATTTTGATTATTAAATCTTCACAGTTTTTTAGGCATGTTAGTGCAATGCATCGTGACACAGTATTTCCACTTGACATATTCAATTTTTTATTTTATTTTAAAAATTCTTTAAAAGTTCTAAAGATCCTAAGAAACTTATACTAAAATTTATTTTTAAAAAAATATGTAAATGCAATGTAACCCCCTAGACCTGCCTATGCGTTTCCATGGATCCTAGGAAGTTACATTAGGATCACCGGAGCGACCCACATTAAAATTTCAAATAAATAAAGTGCTAAACCATTTAAAATCGTAAATCAAGTTTTGAATTAAAATACAATTTCAGAAACATTCAGACAATGAAACAAAAATGTGATAAAAGTTGTTAATACAAGTTTCATACTCGAATATAAAACAACATGTGACATACATGCCCCCTAATTACACAGGTGCCGTACTCCACAAGAAAAGCCGAAGAAACTCCCATACCAACGTTGATAGCTACGACATGGTAGATCCTTAACCTATGATGGTAAAACAATGTGAGCTTCGAAAAGCTCAGTAATACAGACTACCAAGAGATGCTAAAGGTACAAGTAGGTATATGGCAACTTAACATTGTCATAAAGAATTAGGCAACGATAAGCTCAAATTACGATTCGATAATTCAGTGAAGCATTATTAGGAGGTTACAAAGTTGTTCTTATTTGATCACCCGAACCGTAAGAGGTGAGTCTAAAGCCAAAGATTCAAATGAGATTCAGATTTCAAAAGTTGAATCAAAGAGTTCAGAGTGGTCCATTAAACGTGAATTGTAAGTTTACTGAGGGTCCAACATTGATACATTAATTTAGTAGGGTATGTTTCAGAGGAGGTCATAAAGTTTTATTAATTTGCTTAACTACCCCAACCGAACTCCAAAATGCAGTCCCCTGAACTGTATACAGAAGGTCTTACCCTAAGCCTGAGGCGTAGGAGCCTGCCTAAGGGGATGCCTTAGTTCCAGAAAGACTTACCCTAAGCCCGTCGAAAAACGGGCTTCGAAATCGGACTCGAGACGTCGAAAAACATAAAATAGGAGTTTTCCGGAAAATTTGACTTTTTGGTTAACGGTCAAAGTCAACACTGACGTCGACAGATCAACGCTGACGTCAGCAAGTCAACGGTCAACGAGGCCAGAGTCAACGTTGACGTCAGCAGTCAACTGGTAAGGGTCCACTGAGTTGACTCGGCTGACTCTGACGAGTTGACTCGGGCTGACTCTAACGAGTTGACTCGGGCTGACTCGGTCAACGGGTTAGCGGGTCAGGTCAACGGGTCGGGTCAAAAGGGTAGACGGGTCGGGTCAGACACCAAACTGGGCTTGGTTTGGTTGGGCTTAGACCAGGTTTGATCAATGGGTTCAGACCGGTTTAATTTATACCGGTTCACTTACCCAATGGCAACAGGTCGTCGGACGGTCGCCGGGGAAGGTCGTCGGAGGCATCGTTTGTGTCGATTCTGCCGGAAAAACATAACTCATCAGCCGAGGGTACTATCAACATGAGAGCAACTCATTTTGGGCCGGAAAAACTCACCGAAATTTTTCCCAAACGTTGAATCTCTGTCGTATTGACGAAGCTCTGGCGAACCTTCAATCGACGTCAGACGGACAATCGATTGACTGGGTTCTTCTCACTGTGACGCGAGGAATCCGTTGACGGTGGTGGTGCGACGATAGGGCAACTGAGGTGGCCGGAATCGGTGAAAAGAGATGACGATGGGAACAAAAAAAATACAAAACTTTCAAACCGTTGCCCGCGGCAAACGGCTGCTCCGATGCGCGAGTGGCCGACGGGGATTGGTCGGGACAACGCAACGCTTCCGATGATGTGGGCGGTGAACACCACGGACCGGCGGTGGCTTAGATCGGCGATTAAGTTTTCGGGGAAAACATAAAACGCACTCTGAAACTCCCTCCCTCTTTCAATAACAGGGACGATAATTAATGCGATAGGTGGGGGTTGGTTGTTGTTTTAATTATTTTGAATAACAAATATTCAAAAGATAGACTTAAGAATAAGTCAAGGTAACTTATAACTAGATTAAGCTTTAGTTCAGATGGTTAAAACATTACTTACCATACCAAGGACACGAGATCAAATCCCTATAGCGTTATTCCCTTTTTTTCTTCATTTCATTTCCAAAGGCCAAGTGGTAAAGGTTCAATCAAGCCCAAGTCCTCAAACATCCAAGACTTTTCAAGATTAGCTTTTTAAAATTTAAAATCTTTTCAAACAAGTCCCTGAAATGCAATTAAACTATTTCAAATAAATTACCCCACTTTGGGGTGTTACAATTCTCCCCACCTTAAAAAAAAATTGTCCTCGAAATTTGCCAGAGTTAGAGAAATGCAGAAAATGCACATTCATCTATCTTTGTACTGAAACTTTTCCATCAGAGCATGCTTGCTTCTCGAGACTCTCAAACGGTCATAGGTCAATCTGGTAGCGTCCTCAATCACTTAGATTGAATTCGGTCCAAAACAATCTCATCATACACCCAGACCAACTTATCAGAATGTGGTATATATGAATCCACACATAATTTCATATGGAGCCAAACCAATACTTACCTCATAACTTTTATTATAAACGACCTCTATCAGGGATAAGGAACTTTCCAAGTTACCATAGAAGTCAATCATACGACCCATAAACATCCCCTCTAGAATCTGAATCACTCTATTAGGTTAACCTTCAATTTACAGATAAAAAAAAGTTGTACTTAATATTCGGACAAGTACTCAGGGATTCCAACATGGCCTTCCCGAATCATGATGTAAACATCATATTTCAATCAGTAGGATACGTAAGACGGTACATTGTGCCACTTTTCCCCAAAATGTCTTTCATCAAACCGATCAAACATAACCAAGGTCTTAAACGGATATCACTTACCTTCAGCGTAAAACTTCGATAATTGTTTCCTTCGTGCATAACAAAGGCACCACAGAATATACACTTTCGGCACAATCACAAACACTTTTCTTTTAAATTCATAGGGTTTTTATCACATTTCCATAATGGTATTCTCAAACATGATCATTACCACCGAATAGCCTTTCATAAAATCTTATATCGGTTACTTCACATGACCAAACATTTATTCTCAATTTGATTCGGATCTACAACTTTACATGCATTACCCAAATCAGGTTCTTCATTTAGATTCAAATTCACCAATTTAGTCCAAAACACAGACGAACATTATAGACATTCACTGCAAGCAGAGGTTGAGTTATTGAAGGCAGAATACTTAGATTCACTTAATTCGGAAAAAGGGATTTGACATCAGAGTTTCGGCTCGGAGGAGTACGGTTATGCTAGGGGCATGCACAGACCAAACACCCTATGACAGACGATCGGCCGATCTACCCAGAATGACGCAACTCTAAGCTCTGATACCACTAAATGTAACCCCCTAGACCCGCCTATGCGTTACCACGGATCCTAGGAAGTTACATTAGGATCACCGGAGTGACCCACGTTAAAATTTCAAATAAATAAAGTGCTAAACTATTTAAAATCGTAAATCAAGTTTTGAATTAAAATACAATTTCAGAAACATTCAGACAATGAAACAAAAATGTGATAAAAGTTGTTAATACAAGTTTCATACTCGAATATAAAACAACATGTGACATACATGCCCCCTAATTACACAGGTGCCGTACTCCGCAAGCAAAGCCAAAGAAACTCCCATACCAACGTTGATAGCTACGACATGGTAGATCCTTAACCTGTGATGGTAAAACAATGTGAGCTTCGAAAAGCTCAGTAATACAGACTACCAAGAGATGCTAAAGGTACAAGTAGGTATATGGCAACTTAACATTGTTATAAAGAATTAGGCAACGATAAGCTCAAATTACGATTCGATAATTCAGTGAAGCATTATTAGGAGGTTACAGAGTTGTTCTTATTTGATCACCCGAACCGTAAGAGGTGAATCTAAAGCCAGAGATTCAAATAAGATTCATATTTCAAAAGTTGAATCAAAGAGTTCAGAGTGGTCCATTAAACGTGAATTGTAAGTTTATTGAGGGTTCAACATTATTACATTAATTTAGTAGGGTATGTTTCAGAGGAGGTCAGAAAGTTTTATTAATTTGCTTAACTACCCCAACCGAACTCCAAAATTTAGTCCCCTGAACTGCATACAGAAGGTCTTACCCTAGGCCTGAGGCGTAGGAGCCTACCTAAGGGGATGCCTTAGGTCCAGAAAGACTTACCCTAAGCCCGTAGGCGTAGGAGCTTAACAGAAAGACTTACCCTAGGCCCATTGGGCGTAGGAGCTTAGGTCTAGAAGGACTTACCAGCGCTGAGCCTACAGATCATTATTCATATCCCAGATAATATACCCCGTATGATTTCAATTATATTCAGAAGACGATATTACAGAAAATAGCTATCAAATCTATTTTTATACCAGAAGATAGATATCAAATTTATTTATCATTATTATTATTATTATTTCATATTCAATGTCATATATCAAATATATTTTTCATATCAGAGGTCAAAAATCAGAGAATTGCTTCCTTTTCGTATTACAATATCATACTTTTAAATTTTTAAGCATATTGTCTTGGTTTAGAACAGAAAGTATTTACAGATACATGTTACGCACTTTATGGCCCAATCCATTTTTTAGAGGTTCTTAATAGATATCAGGAAGATGACATTTGACAATTTTGGACTGATTTCAGAACGAGGTCCCTACGAATAGGGGAGTTCGATCAGACAGGTCGAATCAACATCGAAAGTTGATGCATTAGAATCATTGGGATTTCAAATATATCGAGAGTGATTCGATCGTTAAAGCTTACGAGGGTATTGTTGGTCATTCTGACCTTCGAGGGGTAATTTGGTAAACTGAACCAACAAGGTATAAACGGTGATGTGCCGAATTCAAGAATTCTAGCTGCTCATCAAGCTTCCGAGTCCCTCTGAACTAATTGAAACCATTAACGCGGAGTTTCAAATATAATCGGATAAGTGCATCTTAAGCATTCATTTCCAGAATTGATTACAGCGTAACAACAAAGTAGTTCGTCTTCACCCTACATCCACTGAACTTACTACGAGAGATCAAACATGTATCCAAGTAGTAATTTTCCAAATTCATGGACATGTATATAATCACCCGAACTCGCTCCATAACATCAAATTTATCTTTTCGAGGAAACATGTTACTCTTACCAATAGCTAAGTACTTTCTCCAAATAACCCGAACATGTCGTGACATGGTGTCTTTCCAAAATTAGTATCAGAAACGACCAACAAACACGGACCATGAATTACCACTTTAGAGTCATTATATTATCTAGCTTTATTGTTATTCCTTATTCTAGTCTTAGAGGTACCTTCAGTCATTTTCAATATTCGCATGTATTTCAGATGCCTCATATCCGAAGGTGTTCCAAAAATTCTGAGCCTTTCGGTCGTTCCAACTATTCATTCCTTTCCGATCTCGATGATATATTCGTCATTTCGATTAATTTGGCAATTGACGCCGAGGATACATTATTCTTTTTAGTCATTATGAATATTTCGACCGATTCAACCTTATCAGTATTTCCAAACATTTCAGTCATCTCGATCAATTCAGAAATTTATGCGACTTTGTCTAATCCAAATATACAATTATTTTCTCGCAAATATCTTCAGAGAAATATTCAATCTCAAAAAGAATTTGAGCAATTTACAAACTCAAATGTGAAGCCTCGCTACTATAACTTCCCAAGCAAATTTATGACAGATCTTAGGAAGCCACATTAGGGTCACAGGAGCGACCCACGGTAAAAATACACATAAAACATTTTCTCTGAAAAATACATATTAGATTATAACAGTAACTTTAGTTGAAAATACTCTTTCATGAAAGCATTTAAACATATAACAGTATTTCAGAAAACATTTTACAGACACTATCATGAAACAAAAATGTTATGCATGCCCACTAACTATGTCGGTACCGTACTCCAAAAGCAACACCGAGAGAACTCCCAACACTGATGTCAAACGTTATACCAAGATATATTCCTTTAACCTGTGATGATAAAAACAACGTGAGCTTGGAAAAGCTCAGTAATACAAAACTACCAAAAGATGCTATAAGCTCATGCAGATATATGGTAGGCATAACATTTTCATGATGCTTTACGCAGTAACGGTCTTCATTTTTTATTTATTTCAGGTAACGTTATACTTGAGGATAACGGTACTTGTTCTTTATTCAATCATCAAGAATTAGACGGTAATTATAGGCTATTAATGTACGGAGGTGGAATTAGAGAGTTCGGTTCCTAGTGTGTTCCAACAGTATAAGTAAAACATGTACAACAACAGTATAATATACATTTTCAGTTTAAAACATACAGTTCAAGTAACAATACGGTATGGTTTAATCTTTTATCAACCCTCCAACCACACTCCAAGAGGCAGTTCCCCAAAACTGCGTCAAAGGCGTTAACCAGTGCCCATTGGACATAGGTGCCATCCTAAGGGATTACCTTAGGAACGGTACGGTACGGTATGGTAGGTATTACCCTAGCCGAAGCATAGGAACCTGTAACGGTAAAGGAATTACCAGCTGGATCAGGGCTGAACCTACGGTCACTTCATATTTTATCCCAATTACCCCGGTAACAATTTATGTAACGGTTCGGTCAATCAATAGCTGTATTTTTTTTAGTAATACATTATCCATATAGCATGTTGGTCATATTAGGTACATATGCATATATCAAAAATACAGTACGGTCATGTTTAATTATAAAACATGTCATGTTCATGTGAGTTCAAGTATTCTATCGTGTACACATAATCGGTATTATAACATGTAAATCAGTATGCAAAAACAGTTGTGTAGAACACATGGAACACACTAGGTGGAACAATTTACTTCTTGGAGATACTTGACATTTTCGGAGAGAACACATTAACTTTTGACAATTGAACGGATCTTTGAAACAAGACCCCTATTAAAAGAGGGGTTTGTACTAACGGTTCAAACCAGATAGTCAGGAGATGATACATCAAGATCTTGAGAGTTTAGGCATATCACGAGTGTTTTAGCCATTTAAGCCTACCATGGGCATTACGATCATTTTATCATACACGTGCATTTTGGTAATTTATACCAACAAGGCGCAAACGGTAGCTCAGAAATTCTACTTGTTCATCAGGTATCCAACCAAGTATTCAGAGATTTCTACATCAAGACCTCTAACTATATCAGATACGTTCGGGGCTATTTTGATCACTTTGGCCAACGAGGGCATTTTGGTCATTTAACAATTATGGGTGATTTGTAATTTAGCCCAAAAATGATGAAATGACAATTTGCAATATTTAAGATTCCCAGAAGTTTATCGAGTCTCCAAAACCATTCGAACTAACATATTTCAACCTTGCAGTATTAACCAACGCTTCTGATGCATCTAAACTGTATCGTATATCTGAACGATTACTTTCATATCTCATCACAGGACCTGCCACGGAGTAGTCGAACTAATACTCTATGCGGGAAGACTTCTACCCTTATATTAATTTCAAGAGTGTTTGACGTACACAAGTCATGCTTCAACACTTGAGGGCATTTCGGTCAATTTCAGCTTTATCGACATTTCTAGAATTTTATCAAGACAATTTACTTATTCTAGTCAATGGGGGTATTCCAGTTATTCTGAGACTCGGAATATCCATCATTTCTGTCAATTGAACCATTTATAGTATTTCAATTATTTAAAAATTCATGGGTGTTTCAGCCATTCAAGAAATTTCGGTACTTCCAACCACTCCATTCATTTCAGAACTCAAGGGTTTATCCATCCTTCTAGTTCATTTGTAAACCTCGGTGTTCGAGGATACTTCAACTCCTTTTTGTCAATATCATTCTTCCGACTATTTTAACCATATCGGTATATTCAATACTTTTAGTCATTTCGATCTATTCTGTATTTTGAGCCACTCGCTTAATTCAGGGTATATATATATAGATTCCCCTGAATCTATAGTCGAAGATTCATTCCAAATCCAAGAAGACCTAACACCTTTCCATAGCTTTCCAAGTAGTTCGAGGTTTTCAGATGAATCATATTGTTTTACCATATTTAACGTAGATTTCTAGATCGCTTCAGATTTCAATGGTATTTTAGTCATTCAAAGACCTTGAGGGCATTTTCGTAATCTCAAGTCCATGTATCTTTCGCATTTAAACATTTCACACTAATGCTCGGAATTAGAGATTAGCTGTCTCATTAATTACTTAATGAACTTCAGATACTTCAGATTTATTAGCTTCCTCGTTCGAGCATTTCGGTCTTATATAAATTACCATACTCAATTTCATATTTAGTTTGACTTAAGTAGGGCTAATAACACTTCTTATCATTTTCATGCATGCACTAACAAATACCAACATGATCTCAAAGCATACAAGAGGTAGTAGTGTATTACCTTAATTTCGAGTTATACCGGTTGACTCATGATACTACGTTTGATCGCATTCGAATCCGGACTGGATGTCCCATGACATTTCGAATACCAAGATACTTGCATACCTTCAAATACACAAATTAACATTTCAGTTCTTATCCGTAGAGCTCTTAACAAAATTTAACACTTTCGGGTTCAAGGTCAGATTCGGAGGCCTTCGGGTCAGAATTTTGCAAAACGGGCTTCAAAAACAGACTCAGGACGTCGAAAAACATAAAATATGAGTTTTCGGAAAATTTGACTTTTTGGTCAAAGTCAACGGTCAAAGTCAACGGTCAACGCTGACGTCACTGGTCGGAACCGGCTCGGTCAAACGGCTCGGCGGCTCGGTCAAACGGCTCGGCGGCTCGGTCAACCGGCTCGGTCAACCGGCTTAGTGGCTCGGTCAACCGGCTCGGCGGCTCGGTCAACCGGCTCGGTCAACCGGCTTAGTGGCTCGGTCAACTGGCTCGGCGGCTCGGTCAACTGGCTTAGTGGCTCGGTCAACCGGCTCGGTCAACCCAGACGAATCCCACTCGCGTCCGGCGGCGCGTGGGGCGCGTGCGGCGGCTGTGGGCGGCCGTTGGCCACCAAATTTTACAGGCCGATAGTTTTCGACCTTCTGAACACGGTGGTGGCCTCGGATTTTCAAAATTCAAACTCAAAGTTCGAATACTAACCTTTTAAGTTTTCCGACGATAAACAAACACCCCCTCCAACGGTGACTCCGATGATGATGTCGTTGGTACCGGTGAACTCGACTCGGCATGATGAACGAAATGGTGGTGGAGGTGTCGAAAATGAACGGTCGGATCTCGGTAGATCTGAGATTGAATCTCTACCTATTTCTTTCTTTCTCACTTTCATTTTTCTTTCTCTTTTTTTCCCCTTCTGCGAACGCTTAAACTTGGCAGATATATTATCCTTCAAAGAAAAAAGGTCAAATTACACTCTTAGCCATTTAATTGTTGGGGAGTTCACACTTTTGTCTCCAAACTTTATTCCATTTTCAAATTGGTCATCAATTCCTTATAAATCAAGCTTCCCAAACCTGAATTCATTCAATTAAGTCCCAAAACTTATTATTTTAGGGAAAAAGAAGATTAAATCTCCCAAAAATTCTTAAAATTTTACTAGCCCCATTTGAGATTGTTACAATTCTCTCCCCCTTAAAAGAAATTTCGTCCTCGAAATTTACCAGAGTTGGATCAAAGCAAAACTGTAATTCCGTTTTTTTTTACCCGCTGAAACTTGTCCATCAGATTATGGTTATTCCTCGTGTCTCACAGACGGTTATATCCTTAATCACGCGAAGTAACTTTATATTCAAATTCATCTCAGACCTGTTTATCAGAATACGGTAATTGCACCCATACGGAATCTTGTACGGTGCCAAGAAAATATTTGTCTCATAACTTTTATTTTAAACAGACTCGGTCGGGGATAGAAAACCTTTCCTACTATTACAGAGGTCACTCATACGACCCATTGCGTATTTTCTATAATAGACATAACTCATACGAATTAACTAACAGTTTGCGGATGAACGTCTGTAACTGTAGCTTAGACAAGTATTTAAGGCCCCAAAGAGAGTCTTCCAAAATCAAGATGTAAACAATAAAATTCTATAAGTATGATACACATAACGGTACATTGCGTCACTTTTCCCCAAAATGTCTTTCTTCATACCGGATAAGTATAACAAAGGTTTTAAACGAATATCTCTTACATTCATTAAAATACTCCGATAATTGTTTCCTTCGTGCATAACAGAGCCACCACATAATCTATACTTCCACCGATCTCACAGACACTTTTCTTTTAAATTCGTAATACTTTTATCAAATTTTTGTCAGAACATTCTCAATCACACTCATTATCACCGAGCTACTTTACTTGTAATCTTATATCGGTTTCCTCGTTCGATCAAACATTTATTCTTAATCTGTTTCAGATCTTCTATTTCACATGCATAAACCATCTCAGGTTCTCTATCCAGATTCAAATCCATCAATTTAATCCAATTCGTAGACAGACATTACCAATATTCCTTTCCAGTATAGATCAAGCTATTATGGACAGAACGGTTAATTGCACTTATCACAGGAAATGATTCGACATCGGAGTCTCGGCTTGATGGAGTACGGTTAAGATCTAGGGGCATGCACAGACCAGACACCTTACGACAGACGATCGGCCGATCAACCCAGAAAGACGCAACTCTAAGCTCTGATACCACTAAATGTAACCCCCTAGACCCGCCTATGCGTTATGACAGATCTTAGGAAGCCACATTAGGGTCACAGGAGCGACCCACGGTAAAAATACACATAAAACATTTTCTCTGAAAAATACATATTAGATTATAACAGTAACTTTAGTTGAAAATACTCTTTCATGAAAGCATTTAAACATATAACAGTATTTCAGAAAACATTTTACAGACACTATCATGAAACAAAAATGTTATGCATGCCCACTAACTATGTCGGTACCGTACTCCAAAAGCAACGCCGAGAGAACTCCCAACACTGATGTCAAACGTTATACCAAGATATATTCCTTTAACCTGTGATGATAAAAACAACGTGAGCTTGGAAAAGCTCAGTAATACAAAACTACCAAAAGATGCTATAAGCTCATGCAGATATATGGTAGGCATAACATTTTCATGATGCTTTACGCAGTAACGGTCTTCATTTTTTTTTTATTATTTCAGGTAACGTTATACTTGAGGATAACGGTACTTGTTCTTTATTCAATCATCAAGAATTAGACGGTAATTATAGGCTATTAATGTACGGAGGTGGAATTAGAGAGTTCGGTTCCTAGTGTGTTCCAACAGTATAAGTAAAACATGTACAACAACAGTATAATATACATTTTCAGTTTAAAACATACAGTTCAAGTAACAATACGGTATGGTTTAATCTTTTATCAACCCTCCAACCACACTCCAAGAGGCAGTTCCCCAAAACTGCGTCAAAGGCGTTAACCAGTGCCCATTGGACATAGGTGCCATCCTAAGGGATTACCTTAGGAACGGTACGGTACGGTATGGTAGGTATTACCCTAGCCGAAGCATAGGAACCTGTAACGGTAAAGGAATTACCAGCTGGATCAGGGCTGAACCTACGGTCACTTCATATTTTATCCCAATTACCCCGGTAACAATTTATGTAACGGTTCGGTCAATCAATAGCTGTATTTTTTTTAGTAATACATTATCCATATAGCATGTTGGTCATATTAGGTACATATGCATATATCAAAAATACAGTACGGTCATGTTTAATTATAAAACATGTCATGTTCATGTGAGTTCAAGTATTCTATCGTGTGCACATAATCGGTATTATAACATGTAAATCAGTATGCAAAAACAGTTGTGTAGAACACATGGAACACACTAGGTGGAACAATTTACTTCTTGGAGATACTTGACATTTTCGGAGAGAACACATTAACTTTTGACAATTGAACGGATCTTTGAAACAAGACCCCTATTAAAAGAGGGGTTTGTACTAACGGTTCAAACCAGATAGTCAGGAGATGATACATCAAGATCTTGAGAGTTTAGGCATATCACGAGTGTTTTAGCCATTTAAGCCTACCATGGGCATTACGATCATTTTATCATACACGTGCATTTTGGTAATTTATACCAACAAGGCGCAAACGGTAGCTCAGAAATTCTACTTGTTCATCAGGTATCCAACCAAGTATTCAGAGATTTCTACATCAAGACCTCTAACTATATCAGATACGTTCGGGGCTATTTTGATCATTTTGGCCAACGAGGGCATTTTGGTCATTTAACAATTATGGGTGATTTGTAATTTAGCCCAAAAATGATGAAATGACAATTTGCAATATTTAAGATTCCCAGAAGTTTATCGAGTCTCCAAAACCATTCGAACTAACATATTTCAACCTTGCAGTATTAACCAACGCTTCTGATGCATCTAAACTGTATCGTATATCTGAACGATTACTTTCATATCTCATCACAGGACCTGCCACGGAGTAGTCGAACTATTACTCTGTGCGGGAAGACTTCTACCCTTATATTAATTTCAAGAGTGTTTGACGTACACAAGTCATGCTTCAACACTTGAGGGCATTTCGGTCAATTTCAGCTTTATCGACATTTCTAGAATTTTATCAAGACAATTTACTTATTCTAGTCAATGGGGGTATTCCAGTTATTCTGAGACTCGGAATATCCATCATTTCTGTCAATTGAACCATTTATAGTATTTCAATTATTTAAAAATTCATGGGTGTTTCAGCCATTCAAGAAATTTCGGTACTTCCAACCACTCCATTCATTTCAGAACTCAAGGGTTTATCCATCCTTCCAGTTCATTTGTAAACCTCGGTGTTCGAGGATACTTCAACTCCTTTTTGTCAATATCATTCTTCCGACTATTTTAACCATATCGGTATATTCAATACTTTTAGTCATTTCGATCTATTCTGTATTTTGAGCCAGTCGCTTAATTCAGGGTATATATATATATATTCCCCTGAATCTATAGTCGAAGATTCATTCCAAATCCAAGAAGACCTAACACCTTTCCATAGCTTTCCAAGTAGTTCGAGGTTTTCAGATGAATCATATTGTTTTACCATATTTAACGTAGATTTCTAGATCGCTTCGGATTTCAATGGTATTTTAGTCATTCAAAGACCTTGAGGGCATTTTCGTAATCTCATGTCCATGTATCTTTCGCATTTAAACATTTCACACTAATGCTCGGAATTAGAGATTAGATGTCTCATTAATTACTTAATGAACTTCAGATACTTCAGATTTATTAGCTTCCTCGTTCGAGCATTTCGGTCTTATATAAATTACCATACTCAATTTCATATTTAGTTTGACTTAAGTAGGGCTAATAACACTTCTTATCATTTTCATGCATGCACTAACAAATACCAACATGATCTCAAAGCATACAAGAGGTAGTAGTGTATTACCTTAATTTCGAGTTATACCGGTTGACTCATGATACTACGTTCGATCGCATTCGAATCCGGACTGGATGTCCCATGACATTTCGAATACCAAGATACTTGCATACCTTCAAATACACAAATTAACATTTCAGTTCTTATCCGTAGAGCTCTTAACAAAATTTAACACTTTCGGGTTCAAGGTCAGATTCGGAGGCCTTCGGGTCAGAATTTTGCAAAACGGGCTTCAAAAACGGACTCAGGACGTCGAAAAACATAAAATATGAGTTTTCGGAAAATTTGACTTTTTGGTCAAAGTCAACGGTCAAAGTCAACGGTCAACGCTGACGTCACTGGTCGGAACCGGCTCGGTCAAACGGCTCGGCGGCTCGGTCAACCGACTCGGTCAACCGGCTTAGTGGCTCGGTCAACCGGCTCGGCGGCTCGGTCAACCGGCTCGGTCAACCGGCTTAGTGGCTCGGTCAACTGGCTCGGCGGCTCGGTCAACCGGCTTAGTGGCTCGGTCAACCGGCTCGGTCAACCCAGACGAATCCCACTCGCGGCCGGCGGCGCGTGGGGCGCGTGCGGCGGCTGTGGGCGGCCGTTGGCCACCAAATTTTACAGGCCGATAGTTTTCGACCTTCTGAACACGGTGGTGGCCTCGGATTTTCAAAATTCAAACTCAAAGTTCGAATACTAACCTTTTAAGTTTTCCGACGATAAAAAAACACCCCCTCCAACGGTGACTCCGATGATGATGTCGTTGGTACCGGTGAACTCGACTCGGCATGATGAACGAAATGGTGGTGGAGGTGTCGAAAATGAACGGTCGGATCTCGGTAGATCTGAGATTGAATCTCTACCTATTTCTTTCTTTCTCACTTTCATTTTTCTTTCTCTTTTTTTCCCCTTCTGCGAACGCTTAAACTTGGCAGATATATTATCCTTCAAAGAAAAAAGGTCAAATTACACTCTTAGCCATTTAATTGTTGGGGAGTTCACACTTTTGTCTCCAAACTTTATTCCATTTTCAAATTGGTCATCAATTCCTTATAAATCAAGCTTCCCAAACCTGAATTCATTCAATTAAGTCCCAAAACTTATTATTTTAGGGAAAAAGAAGATTAAATCTCCCAAAAATTCTTAAAATTTTACTAGCCCCATTTGAGATTGTTACAATTTAATTATAGGTTTAGAAACAAATAAATATTTCAGTTAAAATTTTGTGACAAACAAGGGATTCTATCATTAATATTGAAACAAGTGAACGGTATAATAACAATTTTAGTCCCCAAAACTTATACATTATATTAATTGGGTCCTAATTAAAATAATTCACTAAACTTAACCCTTCATATTAAATATTTTTGGCACTGCACCATTCTGACACACCCTTCGACCACTTACCACACTCCATGTTATTGTCCATTAGTTCGATAATCGACATATGCGATAGCTCAAAAAACACAATCACTTCACTACTAGACAATTAAAAGACTAATAGAATAGACGCATTATGACCTTTACGTCGCCTTCTAGTAGACACAATCCATTCACTAATGAAAATTTTAAATATGAATGATTAAGTTTATTGAATTATTTCGAATTATGGCCAAATTAATAGAATGAATAAGTTTCAAGAACTAAAATTACTATTATACCAAGCTCAATTTTAATGATAGAGTGACTTGTTTGCCACAAAATTTATATACGTTTATGTTCTAATTTATATACATTAAATATAAATGATAGTAGATTTGAATAAAATATTTGGCCTAGCATAGTTGGTTCTTGCGCTGGCCCCTCAAGCTGTTGTGCTTGCCTGCTTGGGTTTGAATCCCAGCGACTGCTCCTTAAGTGACTTCCAGGATGCTGTCTTGTCCACGATAGAGAGAAAGAAGAAGGATTGTGCAAAGAGAAGGGTTCAAATCTTTCCTTTGAATTCAATCATCTTTTTGTAAACTGTTTTTTCTTACAACTTTTCTGGAGTCTCTTTGCCTTGTTTTGGCTCAATGCAACATAGAATAATGGAGTTCAAATTTGGATGGATGGTGGGAAAGCCATGGAGTGTTTTGGAGAAAGATGCGACCATTGAATATAAATGATGTTAATTGGTTCCCACCGAATCCTGGTTGTGTCAAGTTTCATTGTCGATGTAACATACAAGGATGAACCTGTCGGGTGCGGTGGTGCCTTGAGAACTGATTTATGTTTTCCAGTCCTATGGATAGTTTTGAGGTAGTTTATGCAGAACTAGTTGTAGTTAAGAATGTGCTGGAAGTTTTTGTGGAAGTTATATGGCCTCGGAAAGCAATGTTGGTTGTTGAAATAGACCCTAAACTTTAACCTTAATTTCATAAATATTAACTTTAACCTTAATTTCGTAAATATTAACTTTAACCTTAATTTTAAACCCTAAACTTATTTTATATTGTGGGACCCAAGCTAAATTACAACTTGGCCATGGTGATCTCGAAGCTAAATTACAACTTGGCCATGGTGATCTCGAATATCAACTAATCATACAAGTTTCTGAAATCTTGGGATGACAGCAATTGAAGCGATCCATTAAATTAGTTGAGTATCCAAATCCGAACAAGCGGAAGTAGGAAAAAAAGTACCCAATTTATTTTATTAATAACTTAGCAATGTATTCAAAAAGTGTGCGAGTACCTAACATCTAAATCATCAAATAATCGTGAACTAAAAAAAATCACAAAATATATCTATTCGAAAATAAAAACCCTAATGTTTTTCGGCATCAGTCGGCATCGGAAAGCGGCACAATGGGTAGAGATGACCGGTACTCAGCCACCTCTCGATACATTCTCCATGGAAGAGATGAGAACATGGCATGCTAGTGACAACCTCCGTTTCAGGCTGTACTAACTTCTCTATGCAAATCATGCACTCAACATTGTCGCTCTCGCCGTCGCCATAACCTTGAACAAGCTTCACTTTCTTCAAAGCTTGGATCAATTCTTTCGAGCTTCACTTTCTTCAAAGCTTGGATCAATTCTTTCGTTGCAGGAGCTAGCTTCGGATCTTCTCGTATCGAGAACTCCATCACCATTGCCGCTAACTCATCATCATAGTATTCCCACCTCACAATCTTTTTAACTTGAAATATTATTTTTATCACCCCGTCAAATCTCTTATTATTGCCATAGTTCTTCTTCTTCTTCTTTTACTCCTTCTCTATTTTTATAATCGAGTTCCAATCGGAGAAAGCTTGATCCAATATCCTTTCAAGGTCAAGTTGGTCGAGCCATCCAGCTTCATGTAAAGGGCGAGCTACATTGTTTCGGTGCCGGCGAGAGCCGAATACAATTTCTGGATGAACGGAGAATTCCTGGATACCATTCTGCCAAAAATCCTCTCGGAAACGACCGTCATCATCCTCAAGAAACGTACGAATATGAAGCAGGAACCCAATTTGAGAATAGTAAGGAGCCTGAATTGAAGTCAGAGCGTAATCTACCGTCACTTCAAATCGAGGTTCGCTGCTTGCCATTATCAACGTTGGTTACTCTCTTCAAAAAGAAAATATCGGGAAGAAAAAGCTTTCAAATCCCTAAGTTTGCTTGATTGAAAAGAAAACCAGTAAACTGAACCACATGTATGTATGTGTGTATATTTAGGTAAGAAAAAGCTATCGAAACCCTAAGTTTGCTTGATTGAAAAGTAAACAAAAAGCTTCCAAAACCCTAAGTTTGCTTGGTTGAGAAGTAAACTAGTATACTGATTACTGAACTAGGTGTGTGTATGTATATATATAGGATTAGACGTGTAGGCCAGTAGTTTGAATTTGAGTAGAGTCAGATTATTATGCCGGTTAATCGGTATTAAAGTTTTAATAATAAAATTAAATATTTTTATATAAATTAAATTTTAAAAATATTTTAATATTTAAAATAGTAAAATTCATGTTTTTCAAAATCGGATTGAATCGAGAACATGCGGAGTGAAATTAAAAATATCAGATATAAAAGTAAAAGAATGGTGATTCAACAAGTTGAACCAGATTTTGACATTATAAACATTATTTTTAGTAAATTTGTTAATTTTTTAGTTTAATTATTTTTGAGTTAATATATATTTTGTTACATGAATTTAATTTTAAGGTGCAATTTGGTACTTGAACTTGGTTCTTTTGTCTAAATTAGTTAAAAATTGTACGTTTCAATTTTAACCATAATGTCAAGTTTAAGTTCTAATTTAAACAAAATATTAGATTCAAATATTTATTTGACAATAAAACATTATCAAATTAAACACTAAAAGATAATGAAATTTATTTACCCTTATTTTTTAACAAGAAAAATAAAAATCCATTGATGCAACTAATTCGATCCTCGATATGATTTGTACCAAACTAGTTAAATGTGCAACTCAAACAAGCCTGATAAGCATGAGCTTGGATAAAAAATTTAAAGGCAATCAAGAGTGTAAAAAAATCTTTGAACTTTTAAAATAAAATTAATTAAAATTTTAATTTTTTTCACTCAATTAAACATTTGAACCAAGAAATTGAATCAATTAAGTTTTTGAATCAATTAAACTCGTTGACCAATTTTGATTATTAAATCTTCACAGTTTTTTAGGCATGTTAGTGCAATGCATCGTGACACAGTATTTCCACTTGACATATTCAATTTTTTATTTTATTTTAAAAATTCTTTAAAAGTTCTAATGATCCTAAGAAACTTATACTATTTTTTTTTAAATATGTAAATGCAACATGATAGAACTGTAGTGTATCACGTGTCAGTAATATCTAAAGAAAAAATTATCAAGATTTAATGGTCTAAATTGGTCAAAGAGCTTAATTGATTCAATTCTTGGTTCAAGGTATTAATTGGGTGAATTTTTTTAAAGACTTAATAATTTTTTTTAAAGTTCAAGAGCTTCTTACACCCTAAAGCTAAATTTAAAATATATTTTAGGCTTGGCCCGACCCATAAACAACTTAATCCAATTGATTTATAACAAATAAAACTATTGAAATCAAATTTCAATGTTTATAACATGTTTTTCTATTCTAGCCTAGATTAAGACTTTCTTTTAAAAATAGCTTAATTTTGAGCCTATAAACGGTCTCAGTGGAAAAACGGATAATATTTATCTTAAGAGACCTGGGTTCAAAATGTTTTGTGATCTCCAAAATGTGTACATTGTCAAAAAATTAAAAATATCTATGAGCAGATACTATTTTATAATCACCTCAAAATTATTAAAAAACTCAATTTTAGCATTGCACTTAAGTTTCTTGGTAGTATATGGTTTCCCGGTTAATAAGTGTAACATCATGTTATTAGACATGTTTTTTTCCTCAATAAAAAAATTAATTATTAAAAACAGCCAGAAAGACTAAATCCAAGCTACAATTTTTTTGCTAAGCAATGTATTTTATTTAATTAAGTTTTGTGCCAAAATTAGGTGCCTCATTAAAAATCTCTCTAATCCTACCGGAAGAAAAGAGTACAATCCAACATGACTTACATGTCTCCATCTTACAAACTGAATTACAACATAAGTCCTTCCAATCAAGTTCATTTTACCATTAATCCGTTCCTTGCTCGTGGGACAAACTCGAACGACACACATGATATTTTCTTTGCTAAGCTGTCAATGTCTTCAAAATAGTTCCACCAACGCCATGGTCTAAGGAGAGAGTTCGCAATCCAATTCAAAACCACTTGTGAATCTGATTCCACAATCAAGCTTTCCTTACCTATCCATCCCGCTTGTGAAAACACGAAGAGAGCAGTCCGAATCGCCATTAGTTCTGCAAAATCAGGTCCAAGGTTTTCGACAGGACCAGAGAACAAGGCTCTCATATCGCCTGCATAAGATCTCAACACGCCTCCACATCCTGATGTGTTCGTGTAGAATGATCCATCCACGTTGAATTTAACCGACCCAAAATTTGGAGGAATCCATTCAGTATTAGCTTCTTTTGATTTTAATTCAAGGCAGAAAACTGGATTTTTCCATAAATTCGCATCTTCTAGAATTTGGAGGAACTTTCATTTTCCAAATCAAGTCAAAATTGAAATCTGGCTCTTCTATATCTGCATTCACCAATAGTTTAGTAAGTTTTCAGACCGAGAAATCTCCTTCATTGACATGAACCCAAATAATTTTGTCCAGGACCTCTCTATTAGCCCTTTGGCCCATCAATCTTTCTCTAAACTGTGACAAGACTTCTATTTCTCTATTAAGAAGAGGTTTAGAGAACAAATACATGAGCTCCAGGTCATGGAAATCTCTATATTTCAGTAGTGTAGCTACAGTGACTCCCTTATCCAAAGCTAATATGTATAGCCTTGGAAAAGAAACAGGTAATGGGGTCTCTCCACACTAGCAATCTTCCTAGAATAAGATTGTTTCTCCATTCCCTAGCCTCCATCGAATCTCTTTAGGTGAAATCCATCTGCTCACCTTTTCATCAGACAAATTGTTCACAATTCCTTTCCATGCAATAGAGGCTTTGCTTGAACTTCTGCATTTGAAATCCACCAGTCTTATATTCTCCATATTTAGAATTAATGATCTTTCTCCATAATCCAAGCTACGATTTTTCTTTACAATGCGTATGTTTGTTTTACGGACCATGATCGAAGTGTGAGATCATATTCAGTGACGGAGCTACATGTATGATTAGATAGGCCCAGACCCACCTTGAATTTTTTAGGGTTTTTACATTTGACTTTAGTTTTCTTTATATGAATTAATATTTTAATTTTTTGATTTATGTCCACCTTGAAATTTTGAGATTTTTATGACTTGTATCCACCTTAAAATATATTTTGACTTGTGTTTACCTTCAAAAAGATTTATGAATACGCCATTGGTTATCCCTCCCAACAATGTCGGCTCTAATGTTTGAACTCGCATTGTCTTATTGGGAGTGTAATATACCTTTGTCAAGCTATGTATAAATTTAGTTTTGTATTAACATTATAAATTAATAACGTAAATAACCGATAAAAAAAATTAATTTACCAAAAACTTTTATCCAATGTTTTTATAGGAATAACGTACATATTTGAAGGGGAAAAACACTATTAAGAACTTTAAAGGGGTGAGCTAGTGGCAAGTTAAGATTAAGCCCTGTTTTAGTTGGATTGTAAAAAAAAATACTGAAGTTTTGAGATGATACATTGTACATCTATTCTAGAGTCGTGAACTTTACAGTAACTATGTAACCCCTAAATCCGACATAGAAGAAATGGGTTGTAACCCCCTCGTCCCGGCCTGGCCAGATGACCGGTCCGAGTGAGTCACACAGGGAAAACCGAGTGAAACCCGTTAAGGTTCCCTTCGGTTAGCAACCCTATATTTCTTTTTCTTTTTTTAATCTTGCCTAGATGAACATTAAGTCCTATGTGATTCACAACAGCGGAAAACATTCAAGGAAAAACACATTCGAACCACGGTCATACTTAACAGTCTATTTTTAAGCTTATAGGACAGCCAGTATCGATACCCTAACCAGGGGTATCAATACCCGGGTATCAATACCCTAACCAGGGGTATCAATACCAGGGTATCAATACCCTAACCAGGGGTATCAATACCCTAACCAGGGGTATCGATACGCTCAACTCTCATCCACAACACCCGATTCCAGTAACTTTGGAGGGTATCGATACCCTTAGGGTATCGATACCCCATGCAAAATCTGAGGGCTTTTGGGCAAGAGAGTATCGATACCCTAGCTAGGGGTATCGATACCCCCTGCACTACAACTCCTCAATCTCAACTAAAACGACCCAACACGACTCTAAATGCATTTCTCGACTCACCTAAGCGTATACCAACATGCAAACACACATATTTAAGCCAAGGGTGTCATTCAAGCATGGATTAAAGCATTCATACATAACATTCAAATCAAAAAGCAATATAGGCAATATTAAGCATACATAAAGGCTCAAATGGTCATAAAGCCACAAGTCAATCAAAAGAGGTTTGCACTCAGCATAAGGCAACCTAAAGCCTCCTAAAGCATACCATCATACACACCAACATTCATCAAAGTATAACATGCTTACAATCCATAATCAAACTCAACAACATCATCATTCAAATGAGTCATACAAGCTCATATAAAGACACCCTATTGCCACATTGCTTAACTACTACAAAATCAACCATACTTGGGAAACAACTTGGAAAGCCCTTCTTGCCTTGCCTCGAGCTAACACCACGCTAATGATCTGCATTGTTGAACATAGGGAGCGTAAGCTATAAGCTTAGTGAGGGTGCTCTAACACGAAAAACATCAACAATGCAGGGTTCAAGCACGTTAATCCTAGTCTTACATACATCAAGCATAGGCATTAAAATCAAGTAGACCTAGCTAGTCTTTCAAGTGGCATATATGGTCTCTCAATCCTAACAAGTTTAAACATCAACATCCACATTATGCAACAACACCATATACCAAAATCACATATCACCATCATATATCACAATACATGAACAAGTTTAATTGGCCACTTTAATTACCCCGATTGTGCGGATATAGACCTCAACAACACTTTACCTTGGTGGATTCCACTCATCACCGGACCTTGCATGTGCGGGATTCCACTCATCGCCACATGCCCTACGGATGGGATTCCACTCATCATCACGTAGAAATAAATAAAAGCTTCCGGTGGAATGTTACATCACCGTACTCCTCCTTGATGACTTAACGCCATCAAGGCCACGTACGTTTTGACTCAATTTGTGTGCACACTATCCTAATGGTCGATCATTTACAACCGGTAATTATTTAGTGCCAATTATCATCTTCAATCACATATCATCAATCACACTCATGCTCATCACATATATCCACATCATAATATATGTACATGTACCAAATAATCACAAGCACAAGAGCATAGTCATTAAGCACATTGGCATTTAAGGAAAACAAGACTAAATTAACTACTTGGATTATAAGGAAGTGGCCTACCAAGCACACTTTACACACACACACTACTCATGCTCGAACCAAACTTTAAAACAAGTTAAGACCACTCACCGCCCTTCCTTAGCAATTCGAACCAATCCTCCTACGAACCCGGATTCGGTCCCAAAGCCTCCTCAACGTTTCCTCTTGCTTCTAGTCAAACAAAACACATACATTACTTTCCAATTCAATGTTAAACTCAACCATCAACTTACTTTGCAAACACAACCCAATTTCTACAATTTCCCAAACCACATAATATCTCAAAAACTCAATTTTCGTACTCCAACAACCATTGGCTGAAATACCCATTTCCAAACACCCAAATGACTTCCAAAATATCCCAAATCACCCTCCTAACATAGGTAAACCATCAGCCCTTCAATTTCAACATTAAACCCACCAAAAACCCAAGTTTTCATACTCTAAAATTTGCCCTAAGGACCCACTACGAATTTTCATCCAAAATCAACCAAATTAATATATATTGTGTATTTCATTATGCTTAAACAAAACCCCAACACAATTTATCAAAATAAATTGAAAAACCCCCTTAAAAATCCAAACTTTAATATAAACCCTAATTTCCAAAACTCCATATTTTTGAAATCCAAGACCATAGATAAGTAGAGAATAGAGAGGAGGTTAAGAAAACATATTTACCTTTTAATTCGGTGTTGAAATCGAGTGGCAAAATCAATGGAATAGTAGCTAGGGTTTTGGGAGAGTTTGAAAATGGGGGAGAGGGGTTTGAAGTTGGGAAAGGGAGGATGAGAAAGAAGATGACAACTTTTTCCTTAAAGTTGTCTTGCTTTATTTAAAATTTGGGTAAATTACAACATAGGTCCCTCCCTTCATTTTAAAGCTCAATTTGGTCATTATTTGTAGTTGAATTGTTTTAATTAAATTTTTATTTGACTCGAACTAAAACCCGGTTAACTCCTAGGCCCAAAACACGGGTGTTACATGGGTCGAGTCTAGAAAGTTACGTTTGAAAACTTGCCCCACAAGTTATAAATCTTAGGTTTAAAATTATTTTAAAGTATATAATTAAATCAATTAATAATAATTAACATAAAGTTTCTCAAAAATTTATGAAACTAGATCATTAAAATATATACTGAATATTTCATAAAAAACATCTAAATTAAATTGAAAATGCATGCCGAAACATTATCCCAAATTAAATGTCTCAATGTCCGAAATTAAAAAATATCTCAAAGTGATGTTAAAACAATAATCTAAAATAATTGGAAAGAGTTCATACTCACTAATATAATATTCGAGTAAAAATACGAGAAGCTCCAAGTACCGAGTCGCCTAAAAGAGTGAGTATATATGAAAGAGAAACTATGAGTCTGTAAGCTAAAGAGTTTAGTGTGTCTCTAAAGTGCAAACAATCACAAGCAAAATATTATTTTTATTTTTCAAATAAATATTTTTGAAAACACATTAAATCTGAATCATAATGATATGTTCGATGCTCATGAAAACTCAATACCTAATCTCTGATACATTGCCCAAAGAGTAAGGTTCTTCTGAACCTACTCTCTCCATCGTCACCATCCGAAGTCGAACTCAGCCCGAAGGGTGGAACCACTAATCCAAAGCGGAATTCAACCCGAAGGATGAAACCATTGAACTTCCCCGAACAAATCCCAATCAATGTACACTCAATAATATTAGGTGGATTTTAAAATCCGAATTTCATCTAAAACATGAATTGTTAAAAATTCAAGTTGCATAAATCTGAAAATCCAAAGTTTTATATTTTGAAAACCTGATATCTCATAATTGATAAATCCGATTTTTAGTTAAAATCCAATCGATATGCTATGCATGATGTCTGAAACCTTTCATCAATCACAACATAATAATGCACACAAAGTGTATAAAGACATTTATTTAAAGCACCAAAGAAAAGTATAAATTTATAGCACAAGAAGAGACACACCTTTAAGCAACATAAGCTCTAATGTCGAGAAGGGTGACCTCACACTCAGATCTAGCCAATATAGAACCTACGATGATAACTCTACATTAATAAATATTTCTATCACTAAGCCACAGATTATAAAACATAAGACTAATCCGAAGGTATACTCATGGAAAGATCTCGAAGAATGTGTACGGTCGGTTTGAACAGGATGAGGTAACTCGTCAGCCTCAATGTCGATACGTGAACACGAGAATATTCCAAATCAGATTCTAAAATCCACAACTTACCAAATTCTATGCAATAATTAATTGAAATTTGCAAAACGGAGCTTTCGGAATCTAATTTGACAAAACGGGCAACAGATTCAAACTCAGGACGTTGAAAAAGTTTAAGAGGAAAGATGTCTTAAAAAGTTAACTCTTGGTCAACAGTCAAAGTCAAACTGGTCCAAGGTCAACGGTCAAACTCAGTCAAAAGTCCAAGGTCAAACCCAGTCAACTTCCGGTCAAACTGTTCAAGTCAACGATCCTAGTAGGTCAAAGGGTCAAACCGATTCGGTTCAAGACAACTCCAATAGTCCGAATTGCACATGTTTGGGCTCAATCTGAGTTGGAACACGGGTTGGATCTCTCTTCAAGCTCACTAGACGAGCTCTACACCATGTTACACACATATGGCCCTATCGAATTGGGCTCAATCCAGCCCTGATTCTCACACAACACAACCCATCACCCTAACATAATCCTGCAAACTGAAGCTAGGGTTTACAGACCCTTGATTGACGGTGGGAGAGATGACAAAGCAGGAGCAACGACGGCGAAAGACGATCAGCGGTGGCTCACCGGCAACCTACACAACAAATAGAGAACGTCGATGGCAAAAATGGTAACGGCAGAGGCGTCAACGATAGGGGCGACGACGAGAACGGTTGACACGCGTCGTAACGTGTCAAGAATAATTTCCTTCTTCCAAATAAATAAAATAAATAAAGAAATTAAATTGAGTATAGATAGGGAAGTAGGAGTCGAACCCACAGGGACTTAGAACTTTCTTTGTCGCGCTTTTGTAGTTTCTGAACCAAGAGTTGTTGTTGGAGCTATGATAATGTGATTTAGGGGGGGTTTGTTTGCAATGAAATGTAATTTATGAGAGTAAAAGAAAGGTAAAAAATATTTGAAAGTTATATAAAGATATTCAGCCTCGGGCTTTTGCGTGGACTCGTTCTACTCGGTTCCTTGGTAAAGATTTTTATTTCAAAAAACTTGTTGGCAAAATTACTTCAAGGTCAATCCTTGAGTTTTTGTTTGTAAACTGAATTTCCAAAATCAATATTTGGTTTCAGTTTTGATAATTTGTCTAAACCAACTCAATGTTTGAGAAAACAAATTACTTAAGCTCGTAACCAACTCGAAAAGTCGTTTCTATAAAAACAGTTCGATCTCAATTTCCCTTAGTAATCAATTTACTAAGTGTGTTCCTTGGAAGTCGGATTTGTTTCAATAACCGATCCTCCCTCCCACTTGATAGATCAAAACAATTGTTTTTCTCCAAAGTCAATCTTTGGGTTTTAAAAATCATTTTGATTTAGAAAATAAAGTTTGAAGAAATTGAGAGAAGTTTTCAAAACGTTTGAAGCATAGTTTCAAACCTCGCCTTGAGAACGCGTCATTGCAAAAGCCTTCGGCTTAAAAAGATCTAGCCGAGCATGGTTATTAAATTAATCATGCTCGACATTTAAGAAATAATTAAAAGAAAAGAACTTTAAGAAAAACTAAAAAGAGAAGAATTTCCAAGAGAAGAAGAAATGATGTTTAATTGCTAATTGAATCATGACAACACTTACCCCAAAGAGGGGTATTTATAGTAGTTGAAAAACCCTAAAAACCTAAGAAGATAAATCCTAAAATAAATTTAAATAAAATTACATAAGATAAATATCAAAGTTTTAAATTTAAAAGATTAAATTCGGATGATAGGCTATCTTGATAAGTGGACTGATAGGTTATCAAGCTTGTTGACGTCATCTTCTAGAAGGTGCTGACGTGGTGCCCAGTCAGCATTCATGCCCTGGTTCATGCCCATGAATCTGCCCACGAATTCAGTATCTCTGCAGCACTTTAACTTGTTTCCGGCATTACGTAACCTGCACGAGAACAATATAAAAACAGCCCAATTAAGTCCTTCAAACATATATATTCGATCAAAACAAGGACTAAAAACATAACCAAAATAAACACTTATCAAATTCCCCCTCACTTATCCGATGCTTGTCCTCAAGTACCTCAAAATTAAATAATCTTAAGTTCAAGTTTTCATCTTTAATTTCACGGAGTCTCAAAAGTTCTCAATATGATTAAGCATCTAAATATGAGAGAAAACTAAGGAGCAAAAATAGATAAATGGCAAGACTAATAATTTAAAGTTAAGACGACATTCTAAAACTCTACTAATCATTAATGATGCAAACCAAGTACCCTCACAAGGAATCGCTCATGTCACTCAAAGTGTTTAAGGGTAGAGAAAAATCACTCGAGCCAAAACTAATTAGAGCATAACCATAAGCTTGTGTTTAAATCTAATCTCCACTACTAACATGAATATGATGCAACAATCAAGAGGTCTTAAATAAGGGTTGTAATGGGGCTAAGGTAAGGGTAGGATAAAGGATGAAAATAAGGGCTAACTCAAGACAAAAAATCATCTCAAAATATATTCGAAACTGTTTTTTTATATTCGAACCAAATCTGATTGACAGTGTACCTTTTTTTTCTCTTTTCGAACTGCACTGTTTTTTCTGGTTTTATTTTTCTGCAGACTCGAACAATTTCCTGCACTGTATATTCGAATCAAATCTGCACAGTGTAATACACGGCTGCACTGCACTTATTCGAATCTGTTTTTTTTTTTGAAGATGATTTTTTTGTCTTGAAAAAGGGAACAAAAGTGATGGATTTGAGAAGGAAATTGGATTAGGCTTAAAATGTGGTAATTTTCAAGAAAAAGGCTAAGGCTCAAAGATTGTTTCACTAGGGGAAATTAATTAAAGGGTAGGTGATTTATTTGGGAAGAGAAATGGTTTAAACCTAGTGCCTCTATCATATTAAAGCATCATAATCAATCAATGTAATCTCAAAAAGAATTTAAAAACAAGTTCTAGAATGCAACTAATTTAGCTAGGCACACTCAAAGAAACAAAGAGCAAATATCATGCATGCTCATTAGGCTCAAAATCTCACAAATATGTCTTGTGTACTAAGGTAAGCATCATATGGATTAATAGGGAAATAAAATGTCATATAAAAAAATAAAAAAAAATTAATCATGCCAAAAATTTACCATGCAACCCAAAATTTTCTAACAAGATAGATGCAGAACCATGTGAAAACAGTGAGACAAGGCGAAATAAATGATTTAAACAAAGAACTTAAATTAATAAAACCAAGATTTCAAGCGAACAATCAAGACGGATAAGCAAGATAAAAATTGATAAGCATATCTCCCTCCCCCTCACTTAGATGCATTTTGTCCCAAAATGAAAAATTAAAATAAAAGAGAGGAAAGGAGAGACTCCCCTAATCAATTGCGGCCACGACCGCGGCTGTTGTTCCGGTTGGTTGTTATGAGAGAAAAGAAAGTAAAAGAAATATAAAGGTGGTAGGTGTGCGGCTGTTGGAAAATTAAATAGGAAGGGTTTAGGTCAAAGTTGTGGGGTTTGGGGTGGGCTCCACGGAATTGAAGTGGCTGAAAATATTTGGAAAAGGCTGCGGTTAGGGGGGATTTAATTGGTTGTTTGATCGGGTGGGGTCCACGAAATTGTGATTGGGTTGAAATAGGAGTTGTGACCGATGGTAGATAAGGTATATAAGATTTGGACGGGTGATAACAAATACCAAAAAATTGGGTCCACCGAATATTCTTGATAACTTCTCATCTTTTATTCGACCTAACTTATCTGCAAAAATAAGGAAAATATTAGATAAAATAAAATTCAAAATAAAAATAAAATGATGAAATAAATTCGAAAAGATAGATAAAATAAGATAAAAATAAATTTAAAAGTAGATAAAAAAACAAATATTAAAAATAAATTTGATAAGAGATAAAATCGAAATTAAAAAAAAATCTATAAACAGATTTAGTTGATTTTCGATTCTTCTCTTTTATTTAATATTATTTTTTCCTTTTTTTTTCTTTTTCTTTTTTTTTAATAAAAAGAAAATTTAGATAACATTAAAAATAAAGAAAAAATAAAATAAAGAGAAATGGGTTGCCTCCCATCTAGCGCTTGTTTATCGTTGCTAGCTTGACGACCTTATTCAAGTGACAGGTTCGAATAAACAAATTTCCTCGACTAGACCAAACGGAGCATTGTCATAGTACGGTTTAAGCCGTTGACCGTTAACTTTAAATGGCTCTCCGGAATTACTTTTAATTTCCACTGCACCATGTGGAAAAATATTAGTCACTGTGTATGGTCCAAGCCACTTTGATCGTAATTTTCCTGCAAAATGTTTTAATTTAGAATTAAATAATAAAACCTTTTGACCAATATAAAATGATTTAAAAGCAATATTACGATCATGAAAATCTTTATTTTTTTCCTTAAAAATTTTCGAACTGTCGTAGGCATTTTTTCGAATTTCTTCCAACTCTTGGATATCTAGTTTACGCGTTTCGCCAATTAAATCCATTTCCATATTGCATTTTTGGACTGCCCAAAGCGCGCGGTGCTCCAATTCGACCGGTAAATGGCACGGCTTACCAAAAACAAGGCGATAAGGGGACATCCCGATGGGACCCTTATATGCTGTCCGATAGGCCCATAATGCGTCATTCAGCTTAACGCTCCAATCCTTCCGATCAGGTTTCACGATTTTTTCAAGAATGGTCTTGATTTCACGATTTGACACTTCCGCCTGACCATTTGTTTGCGGATGGTACGACGTCGCGATGCGTTGGGTGACGCCAAATTTTTTCATTAGCGCGTCGATGACTCGATTGATAAAATGTTTCCCTCTGTCGCATATCAACGCTCTTGGTGTGCCAAACCTGGAAAAAATACAATCTTTCAGAAATTTGACAGTGGTTTTAGCATCATTATTTTTTGTAGCTTTCGCCTCAACCCATCGCGAAACATAATCAACGGCTAAAATAATATAAAAATTACCAAATGATGATACAAATGGCCCCATATAATCTATCCCCCACACATCAAATATTTCACAAACATGAATAGGATTTAAAGGCATTTCATTACGTCTGCTTAAGTTACCAACTCTTTGACATTTATCACATGATTTGCAAAATAAATATGTGTCTCGAAAAATATTAGGCCAATAGAATCCGCATTCAAGAATTTTATGAGCTGTCCTTTTAGGTCCATAATGTCCACCACATGCATATGAATGACAGAAATTAAGGATAGATTTTACCTCGTCTTCGGTTACACATCGTCGTATTACCTGATCGGAACAATGTCTCCAAAGGTAGGGATCATCCCAAATATAGAACCTGGATTCCCTCTTGATTCGGGTAATTTCTGACCGTGGCAAGTCATGAGGTAATTCATCTGTAGCCAAATAGTTCACGATGTCCGCAAACCAGGGTGTTGAAGCTTGGGCCATCATTAAATTTTCTTCAGGGAATTCGTCATTGACAGGCGAATCCGAATTAGTTAGTGGGATTCGGCTGAGGTGATCGGCCACAAGATTTTCACTCCCCTTCTTGTCCTTTATCTCGAGATCAAATTCCTGGAGGAGTAAAATCCATCGGATCAACCTTGGTTTTGCTTCCTTCTTGCTCATCAAATATCGCAAGGCTGCATGGTCAGAAAAAACAATAATTTTAGTTCCAAGTAAATAAGAGCGAAATTTATCTAAAGCAAAAACTACAGAAAACAGTTCTTTTTCTGTAGTTGAATAATTTCGTTGCGATGGATCAAGCGTTCTCGATGCATAGGCGATGACATGAGGCTCTCGTCCTTTCCTTTGTCCTAGTACCGCTCCAACACTAAAATCTGAGGCGTCACACATAATTTCGAACGGCAAGTTCCAATCGGGCGGTTGCACTATTGGCGCGGATACAAGTTTCTCCTTAATTGTATCAAAAGATTTCCTACATTCGGATGTAAAGTCGAACTCTACATCTTTCTGCAGTAACCGACATAGTGGTTGTGCTAACTTTGAGAAGTCTTTTATAAATCGTCTGTAGAAACCTGCATGTCCAAGGAAAGAGCGAATATCCCTCACAGTAGTGGGGTATGGGAGTGAGCGTATAATATCCGTTTTAGCTTTATCAACAGAAATCCCTTTTGAAGAAATTATATGTCCTAATACTAAGCCTTTATTAACCATAAAGTGACATTTCTCATAATTAAGCACAAGGTTAAATTCAATGCATCGTTTTAAGACATTAGTTAAATTCAATAAACACTCACCAAACGAATTACCATATACAGTGAAGTCGTCCATAAATACCTCGATCCCTTTCTCAACATAATCCGAAAATATACTTACCATACATCGTTGGAACGTAGCCGGAGCATTACATAGTCCAAACGGCATTCGTCGATAGGCGAAGGTCCCGAATGGACACGTAAATGTGGTCTTCTCTTGGTCTTCAGGGGCTACGGGAATTTGAAAGAAACCTGAAAAGCCATCGAGACAACAATAGTGAGATTTACCAGCTAATCTTTCAATCATTTGATCAATATATGGTAAGGGAAAGTGATCTTTTCGGGTTAGAGAATTCAACTTCCTGTAATCTATGCAAACTCGCCATCCATTCTGAACTCGAGTTGGAACTAACTCACCTTTGTCATTTTTGATTACCGTGACACCGGTCTTTTTAGGAACAACATGAATAGGACTTACCCATTCGCTATCCGAGATCGGATATATGATATCAGCGTCTAAGAGTTTTTGAATTTCGTCTTATACTACCTTCATCATGGGATCATTCAAGCGTCGCTGACCTTGTCGTGACGGCTTTGCCCCTTCCTCAACTTTGATTTTATGCATACAAGTTGAGGGGCTAAGTCCTTTTATGTCTGCCACTGTCCACCCGATTGCTTCCTTGTATTTTTGCAAGACTGTGACAAGATCAACTTCTTCCTCTCCGGTTAATTCGTTCGAAATGATAACCGGTAAGGTATCATTATCTCCTAGGAAGGCGTACTTAAGGTGGGATGGGAGTTCTTTTAATTCCAACTTTGGAGCCTGCAAAATAGATGGCAAAGGTTTAGTCTTTGATGGAGTTAAAGCTAAATCAGATTTAATAAAGGAAATAGATTCGTCCTCATTTTCTGCTTTATCGTCGCAAAGCTCATAGTTCATATCAAAGTTATTAAAAACATTAGTATCTACATACTCTTCTATATATGGATCAACAATATCAATTGAGTTAACAGATTCAACCTGATCAGGATACCTCATTGCCTTATAAACATCGAATTCTACTACCTCACCGTTGAATTCCATGGACAAAAGGCCGCTTCTTACTTCTATTTTCGTGTTTGCTGTGCTAAGGAATGGACGTCCCAACAACACTTCGGAGCAAGTGTTTGTTCTATCGTGAGCCATATCGATCACGTAGAAGTTCGCAGGGAAAAATAAGACATCTACCTTTACCAAAACATTTTCCAACACTCCTTCTGGATAGATGACTGATCGATCCGCCAACTGTATCGTAATTCTGGTTTCCTTCAAAGGATCATTAGTTATCATTTTATAAACAGAAAGCGGCATAACATTTATTGAAGCCCCAAGATCACACATAGCACGTTTAATAGATATGTTACCAATTTGACAGGGTATAGCAAACATACCTTGGTCTTTCATTTTGGGTGGTAACTTACGTTGAAAAACTGCAGAAACGTGCTCTCCCAAATTTACCTTTTCGTGCCCGGTGAGTTTTCGCTTGGTTGTACAAAGCTCTTTAAGGAAACGAGCGTACCTTGGCACTTGGCGAATGACTTCCAAGAGGGGAATGTTCACTTGGACCTTTTTAAATACTTCAATAATTTCTCTCTCTTCACCCTTTTTGTCACGTTTTACTAATCGTGATGGGAAAGGAGGTGCGACTTTAAGAGGTGGAGAAGAAGGAGGAGATGATGGTATAGGGTTATTTTGTTCTTCGTTACCTTCTTCCATGGCAGGAGTGGGATTGTCGTTTTTTGATGGTTCTTTTGGAGCTATAACTGTCCCACTACGGAGTGTGATGGCGCTTATATTTTTCCTAGGGTTTGTCTCGGGTTGTGAAGGAAGTTTACCTTTGGAATCAAGACGGCTTGCTAGCTGGCTTATTTGTTTGTCTATCTCTTGTAAGTGGGCCTCGGTACGAATTTGGAATTTCTCTTGGGACATCGCTAAACGCTCAACTAAGGTTTCTAGAGATGTCTTTTGTTGTGGGTAGGGTTGATTTTGTCTTTGGTTGTTTGCGTATCCAAAGTTTGACTGGTTTCTCCACCTTGGATTGTATGCATTTCCCATGGCATTGGCTTGGGCGACATCATCTTCCTGAATCATCGGACAACAGTCTGTCGGATGTTCTGGGCTAGTACAGATCCCGCAAAGTCTAGCTGTTCCCTTTTTTCCTGCAAGAAGAGTTTGCACTATTTCAGCTAATTTATCAACCTTATTTTCTAAAGAAACTGTGCTTACCTCGCGAACACTTCGAGATGGTTCGCTAGATTGAGTAAACCTTTGTGAGTTGGCAGCCATGGTTGATATCAGTGTTTTAGCCGCTGTTGGGGTCATATTGACTAGAGCTCCGCCACTTGCCGCATCCACTACTTTCATATCCATAAGCGTCAATCCTTCATAAAAATACTGAAGGAGGGTTTGTTCCGATAATCCATGTTGTGGACAATTTGAACACAACTTTTTAAACCTCTCCCAGTATTCATATAAAGATTCAGCTTCTTTTTGTTGAATGCTCAAGATGTTGCGCCTAATCTCGCTTGCTTTAGCTGCAGGGAAGAACCTATCAAGAAAAAGTTTAGCCATGTCAGTCCAAGTTGTAATAGAATTAGGGGGTAAATCAAATAACCAATCTTTTGCTATATCTGCTAAAGAAAATGGAAAAGCTCTAAGTTTGATTTGGTCATCGGATACTCCCTGTGGCTTTGTGCTTAGACAAACCATGTGAAATTCCTTCAAATGTTTGTGTGGGTTTTCGTTGGGCAAACCGTGGAAGGTTGGTAGTAGATGAATCAAGCCCGTTTTTAGTTGGAACGACGTTTCACCATTCGGAAAGGTTATGCACAAGGGCTGATTGTCCTCTGTTGCCCTGATCAGCTGATGGATCGTCTGTTCGTTGTTTCCCATTTGGCTTTGATTTTTGGGATGTATTTAACCTGTTCTTCCGGATTTTTCCTGGTCAAAAACAATCAAAAACAAACAGTAAAAGTTACCGAAGTCCCCGGCAACGACGCCAATTTTGACACGCGTCGTAACGTGTCAAGAATAATTTCCTTCTTCCAAATAAATAAAATAAATAAAGAAATTAAATTGAGTATAGATAGGGAAGTAGGAGTCGAACCCACAGGGACTTAGAACTTTCTTTGTCGCGCTTTTGTAGTTTCTGAACCAAGAGTTGTTGTTGGAGCTATGATAATGTGATTTAGGGGGGGTTTGTTTGCAATGAAATGTAATTTATGAGAGTAAAAGAAAGGTAAAAAATATTTGAAAGTTATATAAAGATATTCAGCCTCGGGCTTTTGCGTGGACTCGTTCTACTCGGTTCCTTGGTAAAGATTTTTATTTCGAAAAACTTGTTGGCAAAATTACTTCAAGGTCAATCCTTGAGTTTTTGTTTGTAAACTGAATTTCCAAAATCAATATTTGGTTTCAGTTTTGATAATTTGTCGAAACCAACTCAATGTTTGAGAAAACAAATTACTTAAGCTCGTAACCAACTCGAAAAGTCGTTTCTATAAAAACAGTTCGATCTCAATTTCCCTTAGTAATCAATTTACTAAGTGTGTTCCTTGGAAGTCGGATTTGTTTCAATAACCGATCCTCCCTCCCACTTGATAGATCAAAACAATTGTTTTTCTCCAAAGTCAATCTTTGGGTTTTAAAAATCATTTTGATTTAGAAAATAAAGTTTGAAGAAATTGAGAGAAGTTTTCAAAACGTTTGAAGCATAGTTTCAAACCTCGCCTTGAGAACGCGTCATTGCAAAAGCCTTCGGCTTAAAAAGATCTAGCCGAGCATGGTTATTAAATTAATCATGCTCGACATTTAAGAAATAATTAAAAGAAAAGAACTTTAAGAAAAACTAAAAAGAGAAGAATTTCCAAGAGAAGAAGAAATGATGTTTAATTGCTAATTGAATCATGACAATACTTACCCCAAAGAGGGGTATTTATAGTAGTTGAAAAACCCTAAAAACCTAAGAAGATAAATCCTAAAATAAATTTAAATAAAATTACATAAGATAAATATCAAAGTTTTAAATTTAAAAGATAAAATTCGGATGATAGGCTATCTTGATAAGTGGACTGATAGGTTATCAAGCTTGCTGACGTCATCTTCTAGAAGGTGCTGACGTGGTGCCCAGTCAGCATTCATGCCCTGGTTCATGCCCATGAATCTGCCCACGAATTCAGTATCTCTGCAGCACTTTAACTTGTTTCCGGCATTACGTAACCTGCACGAGAACAATATAAAAACAGCCCAATTAAGTCCTTCAAACATATATATTCGATCAAAACAAGGACTAAAAACATAACCAAAATAAACACTTATCAAATTCCCCCTCACTTATCCGATGCTTGTCCTCAAGTACCTCAAAATTAAATAATCTTAAGTTCAAGTTTTCATCTTTAATTTCACGGAGTCTCAAAAGTTCTCAATATGATTAAGCATCTAAATATGAGAGAAAACTAAGGAGCAAAAATAGATAAATGGCAAGACTAATAATTTAAAGTTAAGACGACATTCTAAAACTCTACTAATCATTAATGATGCAAACCAAGTACCCTCACAAGGAATCGCTCATGTCACTCAAAGTGTTTAAGGGTAGAGAAAAATCACTCGAGCCAAAACTAATTAGAGCATAACCATAAGCTTGTGTTTAAATCTAATCTCCACTACTAACATGAATATGATGCAACAATCAAGAGGTCTTAAATAAGGGTTGTAATGGGACTAAGGTAAGGGTAGGATAAAGGCTGAAAATAAGGGCTAACTCAAGACAAAAAATCATCTCAAAATATATTCGAAACTGTTTTTTTTATATTCGAACCAAATCTGCTTGACAGTGTACCTTTTTTTTTCTCTTTTCGAACTGCACTGTTTTTTCTGGTTTTATTTTTCTGCAGACTCGAACAATTTCCTGCACTGTATATTCGAATCAAATCTGCACAGTGTAATACACTGCTGCACTGCACTTATTCGAATCTGTTTTTTTTTTTGAAGACGATTTTTTGTCTTGAAAAAGGGAACAAAAGTGATGGATTTGAGAAGGAAATTGGATTAGGCTTAAAATGTGGTAATTTTCAAGAAAAAGGCTAAGGCTCAAAGATTGTTTCACTAGGGGAAATTAATTAAAGGGTAGGTGATTTATTTGGGAAGAGAAATGGTTTAAACCTAGTGCCTCTATCATATTAAAGCATCATAATCAATCAATGTAATCTCAAAAAGAATTTAAAAACAAGTTCTAGAATGCAACTAATTTAGCTAGGCACACTCAAAGAAACAAAGAGCAAATATCATGCATGCTCATTAGGCTCAAAATCTCACAAATATGTCTTGTGTACTAAGGTAAGCATCATATGGATTAATAGGGAAATAAAATGTCATATAAAAAATAAAAAAAAATTAATCATGCCAAAAATTTACCATGCAACCTAAAATTTTCTAACAAGATAGATGCAGAACCATGTGAAAACAGTGAGACAAGGCGAAATAAATGATTTAAACAAAGAACTTAAATTAATAAAACCAAGATTTCAAGCGAACAATCAAGACGGATAAGCAAGATAAAAATTGATAAGCATATCTCCCTCCCCCTCACTTAGATGCATTTTGTCCCAAAATGAAAAATTAAAATAAAAGAGAGGAAAGGAGAGACTCCCCTAATCAATTGCGGCCACGACCGCGGCTGTTGTTCCGGTTGGTTGTTATGGGAGAAAAGAAAGTAAAAGAAATATAAAGGTGGTAGGTGTGCGGCTGTTGGAAAATTAAATAGGAAGGGTTTAGGTCAAAGTTGTGGGGTTTGGGGTGGGCTCCACGGAATTGAAGTGGCTGAAAATATTTGGAAAAGGCTGCGGTTAGGGGGGATTTAATTGGTTGTTTGATCGGGTGGGGTCCACGAAATTGTGATTGGGTTGAAATAGGAGTTGTGACCGATGGTGGATAAGGTATATAAGATTTGGACGGGTGATAACAAATACCAAAAAATTGGGTCCACCGAATATTCTTGATAACTTCTCATCTTTTATTCGACCTAACTTATTTGCAAAAATAAGGAAAAGATTAGATAAAATAAAATTCAAAATAAAAATAAAATGATGAAATAAATTCGAAAAGATAGATAAAATGAGATAAAAATAAATTTAAAAGTAGATAAAAAAAACAAATATTAAAAATAAATTTGATAAGAGATAAAATCGAAATTAAAAAAAAATCTATAAACAGATTTAGTTGATTTTCGATTCTTCTCTTTTATTTAATATTATTTTTTCCTTTTTTTTCTTTTTCTTTTTTTTTTAATAAAAAGAAAATTTAGATAACATTAAAAATAAAGAAAAAATAAAATAAAGAGAAATGGGTTGCCTCCCATCTAGCGCTTGTTTATCGTTGCTAGCTTGACGACCTTATTCAAGTGACAGGTTCGAATAAACGAATTTCCTCGACTAGACCAAACGGAGCATTGTCATAGTACGGTTTAAGCCGTTGACCGTTAACTTTAAATGGCTCTCCGGAATTACTTTTAATTTCCACTGCACCATGTGGAAAAATATTAGTCACTGTGTATGGTCCAAGCCACTTTGATCGTAATTTTCCTGCAAAAAGTTTTAATTTAGAATTAAATAATAAAACCTTTTGACCAATATAAAATTATTTAAAAGCAATATTACGATCATGAAAATCTTTATTTTTTTCCTTAAAAATTTTCGAACTGTCGTAGGCATTTTTTCGAATTTCTTCCAACTCTTGGATATCTAGTTTACGCGTTTCGCCAATTAAATCCATTTCCATATTGCATTTTTGGACTGCCCAAAGCGCGCGGTGCTCCAATTCGACCGGTAAATGGCACGGCTTACCAAAAACAAGGCGATAAGGGGACATCCCGATGGGACCCTTATATGCTGTCTGATAGGCCCATAATGCGTCATTCAGCTTAACGCTCCAATCCTTCCGATCAGGTTTCACGATTTTTTCAAGAATGGTCTTGATTTCACGATTTGACACTTCCGCCTGACCATTTGTTTGCGGATGGTACGACGTCGCGATGCGTTGGGTGACGCCAAATTTTTTCATTAGCGCGTCGATGACTCGATTGATAAAATGTTTCCCTCTGTCGCATATCAACGCTCTTGGTGTGCCAAACCTGGAAAAAATACAATCTTTCAGAAATTTGACAGTGGTTTTAGCATCATTATTTTTTGTAGCTTTCGCCTCAACCCATCGCGAAACATAATCAACGGCTAAAATAATATAAAAATTACCGAATGATGATACAAATGGCCCCATATAATCTATCCCCCACACATCAAATATTTCACAAACATGAATAGGATTTAAAGGCATTTCATTACGTCTGCTTAAGTTACCAACTCTTTGACATTTATCACATGATTTGCAAAATAAATATGTGTCTCGAAAAATATTAGGCCAATAGAATCCGCATTCAAGAATTTTATGAGCTGTCCTTTTAGGTCCATAATGTCCACCACATGCATATGAATGACAGAAATTAAGGATAGATTTTACCTCGTCTTCGGTTACACATCGTCGTATTACCTGATCGGAACAATGTCTCCAAAGGTAGGGATCATCCCAAATATAGAACCTGGATTCCCTCTTGATTCGGGTAATTTCTGACCGTGGCAAGTCATGAGGTAATTCACCTGTAGCCAAATAGTTCACGATGTCCGCAAACCAGGGTGTTGAAGCTTGGGCCATCATTAAATTTTCTTCAGGGAATTCGTCATTGACAGGCGAATCCGAATTAGTTAGTGGGATTCGGCTGAGGTGATCGGCCACAAGATTTTCACTCCCCTTCTTGTCCTTTATCTCGAGATCAAATTCCTGGAGGAGTAAAATCCATCGGATCAACCTTGGTTTTGCTTCCTTCTTGCTCATCAAATATCGCAAGGCTGCATGGTCAGAAAAAACAATAATTTTAGTTCCAAATAAATAAGGGCGAAATTTATCTAAAGCAAAAACTACAGCAAACAGTTCTTTTTCTGTAGTTGAATAATTTCGTTGCGCTGGATCAAGCGTTCTCGATGCATAGGCGATGACATGAGGCTCTCGTCCTTTCCTTTGTCCTAGTACCGCTCCAACACTAAAATCTGAGGCGTCACACATAATTTCGAACGGCAAGTTCCAATCGGGCGGTTGCACTATTGGCGCGGATACAAGTTTCTCCTTAATTGTATCAAAAGATTTCCTACATTCGGATGTAAAGTCGAACTCTACATCTTTCTGCAGTAACCGACATAGTGGTTGTGCTAACTTTGAGAAGTCTTTTATAAATCGTCTGTAGAAACCTGCATGTCCAAGGAAAGAGCGAATATCCCTCACAGTAGTGGGGTATGGGAGTGAGCGTATAATATCCGTTTTAGCTTTATCAACAGAAATCCCTTTTGAAGAAATTATATGTCCTAATACTAAGCCTTTATTAACCATAAAGTGACATTTCTCATAATTAAGCACAAGGTTAAATTCAATGCATCGTTTTAAGACATTAGTTAAATTCAATAAACACTCACCAAACGAATTACCATATACAGTGAAGTCGTCCATAAATACCTCGATCCCTTTCTCAACATAATCCGAAAATATACTTACCATACATCGTTGGAACGTAGCCGGAGCATTACATAGTCCAAACGGCATTCGTCGATAGGCGAAGGTCCCGAATGGACACGTAAACGTGGTCTTCTCTTGGTCTTCAGGGGCTACGGGAATTTGAAAGAAACCTGAAAAGCCATCGAGACAACAATAGTGAGATTTACCAGCTAATCTTTCAATCATTTGATCAATATATGGTAAGGGAAAGTGATCTTTTCGGGTTAGAGAATTCAACTTCCTGTAATCTATGCAAACTCGCCATCCATTCTGAACTCGAGTTGGAACTAACTCACCTTTGTCATTTTTGATTACCGTGACACCGGTCTTTTTAGGAACAACATGAATAGGACTTACCCATTCGCTATCTGAGATCGGATATATGATATCAGCGTCTAAGAGTTTTTGAATTTCGTCTTGTACTACCTTCATCATGGGATCATTCAAGCGTCGCTGACCTTGTCGTGACGGCTTTGCCCCTTCCTCAACTTTGATTTTATGTATACAAGTTGAGGGGCTAAGTCCTTTTATGTCTGCCACTGTCCACCCGATTGCTTCCTTGTATTTTCGCAAGACTGTGACAAGATCGACTTCTTCCTCTCCGGTTAATTCGTTCGAAATGATAACCGGTAAGGTATCATTATCTCCTAGGAAGGCGTACTTAAGGTGGGATGGGAGTTCTTTTAATTCCAACTTTGGAGCCTACAAAATAGATGGCAAAGGTTTAGTCTTTGATGGAGTTAAAGCTAAATCAGATTTAATAAAGGAAACAGATTCGTCCTCATTTTCTGCTTTATCGTCGCAAAGCTCATAGTTCATATCAAAGTTATTAAAAACATTAGTATCTACATACTCTTCTATATATGGATCAACAATATCAATTGAGTTAACAGATTCAACCTGATCAGGATACCTCATTGCCTTATAAACATCGAATTCTACTACCTCACCGTCGAATTCCATGGACAAAAGGCCGCTTCTTACTTCTATTTTCGTGTTTGCTGTGCTAAGGAATGGACGTCCCAACAACACTTCGGAGCAAGTGTTTGTTCTATCGTGAGCCATATCGATCACGTAGAAGTCCGCAGGGAAAAATAAGACATCTACCTTTACCAAAACATTTTCCAACACTCCTTCTGGATAGATGACTGATCGATCCACCAACTGTATCGTAATTCTGGTTTCCTTCAAAGGATCATTAGTTATCATTTTATAAACAGAAAGCGGCATAACATTTATTGAAGCCCCAAGATCACACATAGCACGTTTAATAGATATGTTACCAATTTGACAGGGTATAGCAAACATACCTTGGTCTTTCATTTTGGGTGGTAACTTACGTTGAAAAACTGCAGAAACGTGCTCTCCCAAATTTACCTTTTCGTGCCCGGTGAGTTTTCGCTTGGTTGTACAAAGCTCTTTAAGGAAACGAGCGTACCTTGGCACTTGGCGAATGACTTCCAAGAGGGGAATGTTCACTTGGACCTTTTTAAATACTTCAATAATTTCTCTCTCTTCACCCTTTTTGTCACGTTTTACTAATCGTGATGGGAAAGGAGGTGCGACTTTAAGAGGTGGAGAAGAAGGAGGAGATGATGGTATAGGGTTATTTTGTTCTTCGTTACCTTCTTCCATGGCAGGAGTGGGATTGTCGTTTTTTGATGGTTCTTTTGGAGCTATAACTGTCCCACTACGGAGTGTGAAGGCGCTTATATTTTTCCTAGGGTTTGTCTCGGGTTGTGAAGGAAGTTTACCTTTGGAATCAAGACGGCTTGCTAGCTGGCTTATTTGTTTGTCTATCTCTTGTAAGTGGGCCTCGGTACGAATTTGGAATTTCTCTTGGGACATCGCTAAACGCTCAACTAAGGTTTCTAGAGATGTCTTTTGTTGTGGGTAGGGTTGATTTTGTCTTTGGTTGTTTGCGTATCCAAAGTTTGACTGGTTTCTCCACCTTGGATTGTATGCATTTCCCATGGCATTGGCTTGGGCGACATCATCTTCCTGAATCATCGGACAACAGTCTGTCGGATGTTCTGGGCTAGTACAGATCCCGCAAAGTCTAGCTGTTCCCTTTTTTCCTGCAAGAAGAGTTTGCACTATTTCAGCTAATTTATCAACCTTATTTTCTAAAGAAACTGTGCTTACCTCGCGAACACTTTGAGATGGTTCGCTAGATTGAGTAAACCTTTGTGAGTTGGCAGCCATGGTTGATATCAGTGTTTTAGCCGCTGTTGGGGTCATATTGACTAGAGCTCCGCCACTTGCCGCATCCACTACTTTCATATCCATAAGCGTCAATCCTTCATAAAAATACTGAAGGAGGGTTTGTTCCGATAATCCATGTTGTGGACAATTTGAACACAACTTTTTAAACCTCTCCCAGTATTCATATAAAGATTCGGCTTCTTTTTGTTGAATGCTCAAGATGTTGCGCCTAATCTCGCTTGCTTTAGCTGCAGGGAAGAACCTATCAAGAAAAAGTTTAGCCATGTCAGTCCAAGTTGTAATAGAATTAGGGGGTAAATCAAATAACCAATCTTTTGCTATATCTGCTAAAGAAAATGGAAAAGCTCTAAGTTTGATTTGGTCATCGGATACTCCCTGTGGCTTTGTGCTTAGACAAACCATGTGAAATTCCTTCAAATGTTTGTGTGGGTTTTCGTTGGGCAAACCGTGGAAGGTTGGTAGTAGATGAATCAAGCCCGTTTTTAGTTGGAACGGCGTTTCACCATTCGGAAAGGTTATGCACAAGGCATGATTGTCCTCTGTTGCCCTGATCAGCTGATGGATCGTCTGTTCGTTGTTTCCCATTTGGCTTTGATTTTTGGGATGTATTTAACCTGTTCTTCCGGATTTTTCCTGGTCAAAAACAATCAAAAACAAACAGTAAAAGTTGCCGAAGTCCCCGGCAACGGCGCCAATTTTGACACGCGTCGTAACGTGTCAAGAATAATTTCCTTCTTCCAAATAAATAAAATAAATAAAGAAATTAAATTGAGTATAGATAGGGAAGTAGGAGTCGAACCCACAGGGACTTAGAACTTTCTTTGTCGCGCTTTTGTAGTTTCTGAACCAAGAGTTGTTGTTGGAGCTATGATAATGTGATTTAGGGGGGGTTTGTTTGCAATGAAATGTAATTTATGAGAGTAAAAGAAAGGTAAAAAATATTTGAAAGTTATATAAAGATATTCAGCCTCGGGCTTTTGCGTGGACTCGTTCTACTCGGTTCCTTGGTAAAGATTTTTATTTCGAAAAACTTGTTGGCAAAATTACTTCAAGGTCAATCCTTGAGTTTTTGTTTGTAAACTGAATTTCCAAAATCAATATTTGGTTTCAGTTTTGATAATTTGTCTAAACCAACTCAATGTTTGAGAAAACAAATTACTTAAGCTCGTAACCAACTCGAAAAGTCGTTTCTATAAAAACAGTTCGATCTCAATTTCCCTTAGTAATCAATTTACTAAGTGTGTTCCTTGGAAGTCGGATTTGTTTCAATAACCGATCCTCCCTCCCACTTGATAGATCAAAACAATTGTTTTTCTCCAAAGTCAATCTTTGGGTTTTAAAAATCATTTTGATTTAGAAAATAAAGTTTGAAGAAATTGAGAGAAGTTTTCAAAACGTTTGAAGCATAGTTTCAAACCTCGCCTTGAGAACGCGTCATTGCAAAAGCCTTCGGCTTAAAAAGATGTAGCCGAGCATGGTTATTAAATTAATCATGCTCGACATTTAAGAAATAATTAAAAGAAAAGAACTTTAAGAAAAACTAAAAAGAGAAGAATTTCCAAGAGAAGAAGAAATGATGTTTAATTGCTAATTGAATCATGACAATACTTACCTCAAAGAGGGGTATTTATAGTAGTTGAAAAACCCTAAAAACCTAAGAAGATAAATCCTAAAATAAATTTAAATAAAATTACATAAGATAAATATCAAAGTTTTAAATTTAAAAGATAAAATTCGGATGATAGGCTATCTTGATAAGTGGACTGATAGGTTATCAAGCTTGCTGACGTCATCTTCTAGAAGGTGCTGACGTGGTGCCCAGTCAGCATTCATGCCCTGGTTCATGCCCATGAATCTGCCCACGAATTCAGTATCTCTGCAGCACTTTAACTTGTTTCCGGCATTACGTAACCTGCACGAGAACAATATAAAAACAGCCCAATTAAGTCCTTCAAACATATATATTCGATCAAAACAATGACTAAAAACATAACCAAAATAAACACTTATCAACGGTCAAAGTCAAACTGGTCCAAGGTCAACGATCAAACTCAATCAAAAGTCCAAGCTCAAAGTCAAGGTCAAACCCGATCAACTTTCGGTCAAACTGTTCAAGTCAACGGTCCTAGTAGGTCAAAGGTTCAAACCGATTCGGTTCAAGGCAACTCCAGCAGTCCAAATTGCACAGGTTTGGGCTCAATCTAAAATAGAACATGGGTTGGATCTCTCTTCAAGCTCACTAGACGGGCTCTACACCATGTTACAAACATATGGGCCTATCAAATTGGGTCAATCCAGCCCTGATTCTCACACAACACAACCCATCACCCTAACACAATCCTGCAAACTGAAGCTAGGGTTTACAGACCCTTGCTTGACAGCGACAGAGATGACGAAGCATGAGCAACGACGGTGAAAGACGATCGACAGTGGCTCGCCGGCAACCAACACAACAAACATAGAACGCCGACGACAAAAATGGTAATGGCAGAGGCGTCAACGACAGGGGGCGACGGTGAGAATGGTCCTAAAGGCGACAACTCTCCGGAAAAGAAAAACAACAACCCCAAGGATCAATTTCCGGCCAAAACTAACAAATCTGAAATCTAAACAACCATTTACAAGAAGCTGAATACCCGAACTAAAAAGCTTACTCAAACAGGTCGGAAGGGAAATGTGGCAGCGCGGGAGAGAAAAGACGGTGGCGCAAAGGTAACCGAAAGGTTTCGTAACATTTCCAGACGAACGGCCAGCGACGAAGAAAAACCGAGGCCTGGGTTTTGATCGGACGACAAAGGGAAATACGAGGGTGGTCTCGATTTGACGAACGGTGGCTGATGAGCCCTTGATCGGAGCTTGGATGGAACTCGGGGAAGGTGGGGTGATATCGAGAGAGGGGAGATAAGGGGAAGGTGCGGCTGCATAACACGTTTTGAAACTCCCACCCATGCTAGGGTTGGTATAACATGGTTAAATACCACACACAAATGGGTGAATCGCAAAAATAAACCATCCAAATTATACCAGAACTGCAAGAAGGGCACTGAAGTTCCAATTTCTATCACTTCAATCACTCAAATTTGATTTATTTCCAATTAAGTCCACAAATTCAAATTGGGGTTTTTGAAACAAAATTCCCAAATTATAGGGATCCAAATTAGGGATTTTAAAATTAGAATTTTCCAAGTTGGGGAAAAAATTGGGGTGTTACAAACTTCAACATGTTAGATATGGGTGAAAACTAAGGTTGAATGACACAAATTGATATGGTTTTCCTCTCCTATCCTCAAGCACTTTGTTGTTGCTTGGATGTCAATATTAAATAGGCTCCTAACGAAGGATCGGCTATTACGTATGAGGATGAATGATTATTTTGTGGTGAGGCATAAGAGATTCGTAGTCATCTGTTTTTCGAATGTCCTTTTACATGAAATGTATGGAGTAGGGTTTTAAGCTTGCTTGGGGTGCTCATGTGTATATTATTTGGAAAGAGAGACAATTTCGAGGTATCTCTCGTACTTGTTAGTTGTATACAAAATATTGTTTGGATTATGATCATGGTTCAATGAATCGTATTTCACCCACAGAATTTTCGACCACCCCGATCAACAATGAGATCCTCAAGTCTTCCAAAAAGCAGTGTAAATCAATTGTTTATATTACCATACAACGGTAAAATAATCTGTTTTCAGTGTTTATTTTTACATGTTAATATGGAGTAGTTTAGTGCTTTACAATAGCCTCCAAATTTCCATACGCGTCCAAATAATCTCTTTCAACCAGTAGAAATCCACTTATTATTTTGTGTTGCTATTTATGTCTCACACAAAAGAGTAAGATATAAAATTTAGAGACAAAATTTAAGGTTTACATTTCAGGATTTTGGGGGTAAAGTTTAAATTTTAGGATTTAAGATTAAGAAATTAAGGTTAAAGTGTAGGGTTTAATTTTTTAATGTAAAGTTTAATTTTTTAGTGTTGAGACATAGAAAATGACACCTAAAAGTGACATATAATTTTTGTTACTTTTTCGTCAATTTAAGGTATATTCAACAAATATAAATCATTTGCTCTTACAAAAATTAAGTTTAAGGTTTAGAGAATTGAGGGTATGATATATTTTTTAAGGTTTATAGTTTAAAAATTAAAATTTAAGGTTAAAACTTAAAATTTATTAATATTTTAATGTTTGGACACAAAAAGCGATACCGAAAGTGGTTAGGATTTTTTATATATTCAACAACTTTATACTAGGAAGATAAACCAAAGAAACTTAAATGAATCTTATAAAACTAAACGTCAACTAAACTTTAAACCTCAACAAATCATTTATACTTTTTGATTCAATAAAGATACGTTTTGTCATTTTCTTTTTCTTTTAACCAGTTTCTGGAAACGATATTGCATCAAAATGGAATTCATAAAAACAATACTTTTTTAGCATGCATAATTGCATGTGCCGTCCATTTTTCCAATAATTTATTTATATGTATGGATGATTATGATAAAAGTAATATTTAAGTAGTATATTTCTTTAATATTTCATCAACTGCTAATTTAAGAAGATGTTTTAGGAGCTGCTTTTCTTTATTGGGTAGGATTACTATAATATTTTTACGGTGAATGTCGAGATTTAAACTCACATATCACTATGGCAACTAGTGAATCTCAAGAGCTGGTATTTTATTCTGAGATTAAATTACTACTTTCTCGGTGTGCAATAATAATTTACAATATTAACCGTATAGGGCACGTATTTTACATGAGATTTCATGCAAGTGTACATGGCATGAAGGGTTCTCCCACTGAACAAGTTCCCTTATTCCTTGTTCAATTTTCCTAGTTTCTGTCGTTAAAATTTTCATGCAAAACCCTAAGGCACTCAAACTTAACACTGTCTGGCTCTTGATCATCTCCTCCTCACCTTCAATGCCTTGGATTTGATAACAGCTTTCATTCGAATGTCGAAGAAATGAAATCAAAATCCGGTCCATTTCATCTTCATTCGGGCATGGTGATGTTCCCTTCTCGAGATCATAAGAAATGTTGTTATTTTCAAGCTCCTTGTCAAGTATGGCGATGGATTTGATCGATGTTAGGAGGAGATTTGAAAAAAAAAAAATGAGTGAATGTATAAGTCTGTTGACAAGAGCCACTGAATTTAATTAATTCATAGATAATCGTTGTTTAATTGATCTACCTATGGTGGGTAAGAATTTTACTTGGTTTGTACCAAGGAATAGGAAGAGTAGGTTATTTGGGTGACTGTAAGTCGGTGCTTTTCTGGGAAGATTGGTGGTGTAGAGATCAACCTTTTGGGAGATTATACAGATTAGTGATTCTAAAAGGAGTGTTGGTGGCTGATTTGGTAAATGGGGAAGACTTTACTGAGATTCAGTGGTAGAATGTTTTTCTCAAAAAACCTCATGGATAAAGAAATAAACTTGGTGGAGGAATTAAAGAAAATCACTGGCAAGTGTAAGTTGTGTTGCAATGTACTTGATAGAATTGTTTGGATCCATGATAAATTTGGTCAATTATCGATGAAAAAACTTTCTTTCTTGATGGTGAATTCTTGATAGAATTGTTGGTACCTGTTTTATATTTGGCGGAAGATCTCGAGGAGACGAGTGTAAGATGGTTAATATTTTATGAATTTTTGTTTTGAAGCTCCTTTCTCAGGGGAACTTCCTTGTTATTGACTAATAACTGTAGGAGCTGCTTTTTAGAGTTTTTGGCTTGCAAGGAATGAGAAAGTTTTCAAACAATATTATTTTGAAAGATTTACTCTTCTACTCTAAATTGCGAGCAATATTCTGGATTAAGGCGTTAAGGGATGAATGGTCGCCAAATTTTGATGAGTGGTGACTGGATCCGAGAAAAAGGATTGGGTGACAAAAAGGAGATTGTGGGGAGCATGGATTGGATGCCACCGGAGGCAGGATCAGTTAAATTCAACGTGGACGGAACTGCTAAGGAGAAGATTACTGGGTGTGGAGGCGTTCTTAGAGATGAGAAAAGTATAATAAGAGCAATTTTCTCGGGCCCTATTGAAGGCTTAGGACCCGAATATGCAGAATTAAGAGCAATAAAATCTGTTCTTGAATTTTTCGTTGAAGCTGGTTGGATCGGGACAGCTCCTTTAATTGTTGAATCAGATGCAAAGTTGGTACTAAATTGGATTACAAATAAATTCCAGTGACTTTGGGTGTGGTGGCAAATTTTGCTAGCGAAAACTAAGAAGGTGAGATTTACTTTTGAGTCGCGAGATGCAAACATTCTCACTGACTGTCTCGCTAAAGATGGAATGGATCGATCTTCTCTTTTTAGAGCTTGGTGGCGAGGTTGATGGTTTGTGTCTTGGTAAGGTATTAGGAGGATATCAGTTGGGGTTCATGTAATTTTGCTATGGTGGGGATTGTAATTACTATGCCCAACTTGTGTTGGTTGGTTTTTGTAATTGGTGAATTTTTGTGTAAGTACCCTGTATGTTTGTACTCTTTTTCTCTAGTTAGATTTAGGGTTTTTTTAATAAGGCAAACACTTGCGTTGAGCAATAAATTAATAAAAAAAACGCATACATATTATATACATATAATTAACTTTCATGCCTAAATAGATAATAAGCATAGATACATTAAACACATAATAATGCCACATACATGACATATATAATAAGATGCATATATATATTAACAACTCATATGTAACACATACACAACTCACATACATATACGCACATAATAATAACACACACACACACACACACACACATATATATATATATATATATATATATATATATATATATATATATATATATATATATATTTACTAAGCATTTATATACAAAATGAGTGATTTCACAGCTGCCCCCGTCCCAATGAAATGATTTTACCATTTTGGTTGTATACTTGTGATTTCAACTTGGATGAATGATGCGATGTTAATTCATAGTGCCGAATCATCTAATATCCGTGTTCGATGCATATTCAGGTATCAATTTATCCAAATGTAAACAAGTACAGTAAGGCCTCTAGGAAGTGAATGCCAGAAACCTAGTAAACATAAAAGAAATAGACGAGACTTGCAACCACTAATTCATTTTGTGGGATACTCTTTGCAAGGTAATCAATTGGAGATTGCAATTAAACTTTAGGGTTTGGGAATATGTGAGATTCAGATTTGCAATTCAATTATTATTATTATTATTATTATTTGGCCTATTTGACCATTAGTCTCTTTCTTACGAGATTAACAAAACCTCATACAAGTATTTTCTCTCCTACTAATGATTTAAATTTTTTAATTTTAATCCTAATCCTATTTAGAGGTGAGAGAAAAAAGAACTGTAGGAGAAGGAAGAAGAATATTCTTAGTGAGTCTAAAACCCATGACCCAAGGGAATATTGAGGAACAAAGATGAACAATTTGACCAACCGAACTAATAATTTAAATTTAAATTCAAGCATTAGTAAATATTGTCGCGACCGTTTTTTGAAAGCCCGCTTTTTAAGGTTTGGAAAACAGCCTGACGAATTAAGTTTTGAAAATTGGGACTTTTGGACCAATTTTATCTTTTAATTAATTAGCTTTCCATTTTTATCAAAATCCCATTTATTTCGCTTAAAATCATTTTGGAGTCGCCACCGGCCACTTTGGTAGGCAGGACACTATAAAAGCGCACCAGAGATTCTTTTTGAAAAAAAATTGGGTTCGGAGTCGGTTACGTGTAGGGAAGGGTTAACACCCCTACAAATGCCCATTATCGGTACCTTATTAATTACACGCGGCATTTTGGCATTTCGAACATTAATTTGGATTTAATTAAATCTTTTAACTGTAAAATGAATTTTATTCCGAATGAGAGTATCTTTTTGTAAGAAAATACATTCGATCGAATATAATTATGAAACATCCAATTACATTAGGATACTTCAACTTATATTCAAAAAATGTACCTCAACGCAAAATGTTTAATGCATGATTAATTATTGTCTTGTCATTTTTAAGTGTACCCTAATTAGGCTCCATTAAGTAGTTCAATTAAAATTCTATTAATGTTATTAATTTTGAACATAAAAGAAAACACCCAAAATAATATTGGGCACTTTCTTTAACAAGCCCAAAAGTAACAACATCCCTAATTAAGATGTCTCTAATTATTATCCCTATCTTATATTTTAAATTTACCTATGTAACACCCCAATTTTGCCCTAAATTGAAACCCTAAATTAGTTGAAATCCCTAAATTAAAAACCCTAATAATTGAGAATTTAATTTTGAAATCTTAATTAATTCAGTGGCTAAATTGAGAATTTTGAAACTTCTGTGACCTTTTTGTAATGCAGGCTATTCTTGGAGCCCTTATTGTGCAGTTTACCCAAAATAACTAAAGAGAAATCTGGTTCCCTTTCATTTTTTTTGTGACGATTCAGTTACCCCCATTCTCCAATTTTTTTCGTGTTTCAGCACAATAAAGAAAGAAAACCACCAACCTTTTTTATTTCCTTTTCCGATCAAGCTCCGACGAGGGAGCTACCGCCGGTCGTTCGTCGATCCGTAACCATCGTTTAACTCCCCTCACATTTCCGATCAAAACCCGCCCCTCCGTCGCTCTAGCTCCGTTGCCTTTTACCGAAAATCGGTGGAAAACCCTTCGACTTTTCGCCTCATCGTCGTTATGTTTCATTTCCGTTCGAGTTTGGCGTGTGGGTAAGCCGATGATTGTTGGTGTGTGTGGGTTAGGTTAGGTTGGTCGGAATCGGTACTTAAGGGTCACCGGGACGCGTTTCCGGCGATAATGTTCGATTAGGGGAAACCCTAATTTTCAAATCGATGGAAAAAAGGGGATTTTGGGTCTAAGCCGATCCAGAAGGCTGAACCGAGTTAGACCGAACCGTAACAGAACCGAACCGGAACCCGTTGAACCGAATCGCATGATGTCACCAGTGACGTGGCGTATGGCGTAAGCGATGACGTCAGCGTTGACCGTTGACTTTTTTAGAAAATGGTTATTTTTATGTTTTTCGACGTCCTGATTTCGTTTCCGCTGCCCGTTTTCCCAAATTCGAACCCGAAAGACCGTTTTGACCACTTTTGTTCAAGTACACTTAGTTTTTTTTAAGATTTGAATATCGGGAAATTAATCGGATTTATTCTTATTTGCAGATGACATTGACTCGGATACTAAGATCCTTTCTCCTCCTCCACCTGGACGACCTCCTGTTGCTCAGACATCAGGATCTGCTCATGAATTTAATTATTAATATATTTGATATTTATATTATCAGTATACTGACATAGTAGTAGTATCTTTGATGGTGTATTTAATTGTTATAGGAGCTGACTCTGACCGACCTAGAGATAGAGCTAAGCGTGGGAGACGTCACCGTCGACATTGAGTGTTAGCTACTTGAGGTGTGTTCTCTTCGGTGTTGTCTGTTTACAATGCTCTGTGTGTAAATGTGTTGATTTGCTGAAATGTATACATGATGTGGTCTGATGATGTATGATGATAATATTCTGTTGATCTGTGATGTTTGACTTGTTCAGCATTCTGTTATGTTATGCAATATTTGTTTATACTTTCAGATTCAGATTATTGTATATCAAATTATATGATTATACATTTCTGTTGATAAACAATGCATTCAGATTCAGAACTCAAATTTTATGTCATCTCATTATGGTTGGGATTCTGTACGGGGAAGTTCAGTAGCTTCATCCTTCGAGGTGATGTCTACTTCGAATCAATGGTTTTGCCCTACGGGATGGATTCCACTTCAGATGGTGGCGAGGTTGAGAGTGGTTCTGGGGAACCTTACTCTTCGGATGGTGATGTAGTTGGTTGCATGCCATATTGTGTTGCATATTCATTCATACTTGCTTATGTGTTTGAATTGATTCATGATGGAAAAACTGTACTCTAATAATGTTTGATTGACTATGTTGTTATAATGATTCTGTTAGTTCTGTTTGCACTATAGAGACATACTGAGCGTTTTCGCGGACTCCCCCTTAGTTTCTATTTTCAGATACACAGGTCTAGGCTACAGTACTTAGAGGACCTCGTTTTCCAGCTTTATTTATTTATTATTATCAGTATGATACTTGGACCTATTTATATTATATTTTTTATCAGATTGTATATAATTTCAGATTTTCGATGTTTTATTTGGGGTTATTACGTTTTATCATGTATGTACATTTCGCCTATATTATCATCGTCGAGATCCGCGAATTCCCTACAAAAGTCATAACACAAATCAGTTTCGATCAAATCATCAGCTAACAGATCTATAATATTAACGAAATTTAAACTTGCGACCGAATCAGGATACTTCATAGCTTTATACATATCAAATTTAACTACTTCCCTATCAAATTCCATAGTTAAGATGTCGTCGCGGACATCAATCTTTGTATGCGCGGTTGATAGGAAAGGTCGGCCAAGCAAGTTTTCGGATCTGTTATTGCTGCGATCAATTTCCATGTCAATAATATAAAAATCAGCAGGGAAAATAAGATATTTTACCTGTACCAACACGTTTTCTAGTACTCCCTCGGGGTAGATGACTGATCGATCGGCTAATTGAACCGTCACTCGCATTTCTTTCAATGATTCAGTCGAAATTTTGTTGTAGACGCTTAACGGCATGACGTTGATAGATGCGCCTAAATCGCACATCGCTCTTTTTATCCCAACATTCCCAATTTTACAGGGAATCACAAACATACCTTGGTCCTTGTACTTTGGCGGCAACAACTTTTGAAATATGGCCGAAATATTTTCACCAAGGTTAACTTTTTCATTTCCGAATAGTCGCCTTCGGTTTGTGCATAAGTCCTTCAGAAATCCTGCGTATTTAGGCACTTTCCGAATAACATCAAGAAGTGGAATATTAATTTCCACCTTCTTGAATATATCCAAAATTTCCTTCTCTTCCTCCTTTTTATCTTGTTTTGTCAATCTACCTGGAAAAGGAGGAACATGTTCGTAAGTAGAAACAGAAATTTTAGATTTGGCATTACCCGCGGTCGGAGGAGACTTGTCGTTCTGGTCTCCCGAAGAGTTTCCCAGTTCATCGGATTTTCGCTCATCTTGCTTTGGCGGTTTAGGCGTTATCACTGTTCCACTACGCAAAGTTCTCGCACTAACGTTTTCCCTTGGGTTGGTTTCGGTTTGAGATGGTAACTTTCCCTGAGATTCTAGACGGCTAACGGCTTGAGCTAGTTGGCTTATTTATTTGTCGATTTTCTGGAGATGGGATTGTTTTTGGGTTTGGAATTTTTCCTGTGAAACTGCCAATCTCTCAACAATAGACTCAAGTGAGGATTTTTGGGGTGCTTGGTTTTGGTAGGGAGGTTGTTGCCTAGGTTGGTAATTCGGGTTCTGATTACCGTAGCTCAAGTTCGGGTGATCTCTCCAACCGGGATTGAACGTATTTCTCTGTGGGTTATAGGGTCTTTAGGGAGGTCCGAGAAAGTTGTGTACGGCGTTAACTTGGGCACCAGATGTATCCCGCAGCAATAGGCATAAGTCGGTTGCGTGATCTGGCATCGTGCATATTCCGCATACTTTAGCAGCTCCTAACTCCCCTGAAACAAGAGAATACACAATATTAGTTAAATTGTCTATTTTATTCTCTAATGAAATTGTGCTTACTGTGTGAACCCATCGGCAGGGTTCACTCGTAGAACCAAATTGCTGCAAATTAGCCGTCATCGTAGATATCAAGGTTCGAGCATTTTCAGGAGTTAGGTTAACGAGGGCGCCACCGCTTGCTACATCTACCATCTTTTTGTCCATTGGTAACATTCCTTCGTATAAGTATTGAATGAGAGTTTGCTCGGATAAGCCATGTTGCGGACAACTTGCACATAGGTTTTTGAATCTCTTCCAATATTCGTATATGGACTCATCGTGCATTTGTTGAATTCCCAGAATGTTTCGCCTAAGTTCTGTTGCTTTCGCCGCAGGGAAATATCTGTAAAAAAAACACGAGAGAGATCAGACCACGTATTAATCGAATTTGGAGGTAAATAGAATAACCACTCTTTAGCCGTTCCAGCTAAGGAAAAAGGAAAAGCCCTTAGTTTTATTTGGTCCTCCGACACCCCTTGCGGTTTCATGCTACTGCACACCATATGGAATTCAGCAAGGTGCTTATGTGGGCTTTCAGTAGGGAGGCCATTAAAAGTAGGGAGTAGGTGGATTAACCCCGTTTTGAGCTGGAAGGGAGTATCGCCTTGAGGAAAAGCGATGCAGAGTGGTTGTTACACAGTAGGGGCTGCGTTCAGCTCTCGAATCGTTTGTTCTTGCATCGGTTCTGGTTCTAGTGTAGGTTCCTCGACTGGTGTAGTTTCAGAAGTGGATTCCTGATCGGATTGTTGTGTGCTTTGTTCTCGTTGTTGTTTCTTTCGCCGAAGCGTTTCCCCGTGAGTTTTACGAGCGCTTGCTTCGATTTCCGGATTGTATGGAGCTAAAGAACCTGGGTTTTTCCTGGTCATAAAAAAACAAAACCAGTCAAAAGTGCCGAAAGTAAACCTCCCCGGCAAAGGCGCCAATTTTGGTGAGCATCGTTATACCCGTCAAAATAAATAAATAAATTAACATCTTTCAACAAATAATAAAATAAAGAAATTAAGTAGTTATAGGGAAAGAGGGTCGATCCACAGGGAGATTAGTCAGAATTCTTGACTGAATGATACTTTGATCAATGCTTCCAGGAATATCTGTGAAAACAAGAAAAGTAAAAAAAAAAGGGTGATCGGATATTGAGTGAAAATGAAATAGAAGAAATTCAATGCAAAAGTAAAGAAAATAACAAGAAAATCCAAATATGTAAAATAGGCTTGAGCTAGCCTTGTTAATTCTTTCGATCATTGAAATGGATTTTTACTCTGGGGATCATGTCGGTTACAGTCTGCGAGGCCCAACCCGTCGCAACTTGCTTCTCTCTCGAGTAACCAATCCTCCCAAGTCTATCTTTGAATTTTGGTTCTTAAACAAATTAACCACGTCTATCGCCGTTAAAATATTTAGTTTTGAAAATAGGAAAAGCCCGACTCAGAAATTGTCTTAAAAAAAATCGCTTCTGATTTTATCTTTCTTTAGCGGGCCGCCGCTAAGAGTGTTCACAGGAAGTCGAAATTGCCACAGGCCGATCCTTCCTCCCAACTATGTTTTTAAACGATTCCAGACCAATGAGCTCTTTTTTATTTGAAAAACGATTAAAAACTTTAGTAAGGCCGATTGCCAAACTATCTAAACATAAAGATAAAAATGTATTCCCAAAGGAAATTAGGCAATGTTCAATTCTCACAATTTGAATTGATTTGGCTAGTTCTTGGTTCAAGAGATTTAGCTAAGCATGATATTAGTTATCATACTTAACTCGATTTTATAAAAATAATTAAAGAACATAAAAGAACAAAAGTAAAGAAAAAAGAACTTTGATTAAAGACTAGAAATAACAAGTGCTTCAAGCTAAAAGATGAGGACTAAATTCGATGCCTAAGCCTTTACCAAGGAGTGGTATTTATAGGCTTGGATTTACAAAGATAAATGATTAGGTAATTCAAAATAAAGGAAAGATAAATAATTCAAATGTTTTTGAAATTTAAATACAGAAAATCTAAACGGATAAGCTGATAAGGTCTTCCAGAAGTCGCCACGCATCTGCCACGTCAGACGCGTCGTGCACAGTGTCGTGCCCACGATGCCAGTCATGACCATAATAATAAAAAGACTGCAGAAATGCCCTCTTGTGCTGATGTTTTCCAGAATTAGATCCCTTGCGCAAAATATAGCAAAATGAAATGGATTAGGTAGCAAGAAATCCTAAAAACTAGAAAAATAGCAATTAAAAAGTGTCACATTTGAGAGCTTATCAAATTCCCCCTCACTTGTCTCATACTTGTCCTCAAGTATGTACGAAAAAGATATTAACCGAAGAATGCATTTCTCAAGCCATCACAAGCATCAAACATAATTATAAGAGTTCTAGTGCAAAGGGAATATCATGAAAGAAACAAAAATCAAACCAAGTGGATATAAGCAAAGAACAACCCTTCATTCTTCCAATTTCCTATCAAGTATTAATCAAATCCTAACCTAGTCTTAGTCCTCACCAAGATACACTCAAGAGCACTCAAAGTGTTTATAGGTAGAAGTGTAGCAAAAACACTCTAAGTCATACATGAACAAAGGTTTCCATAGGCTTGTAACAAGTTCAATTCTCCACTACTTTATTAGAATCGAGGTGCAAAAATCATTATGTAACGCCCCAATTTTGGGCTTAGAAGTTTTGGGATTCGGACCGGTTCGGTCGGATCGCGGTTCGAATATATAAAGAGTGAATTTAGGAAAGCCTAGTTCGGGTTGCATTAAAAATATGGAAAATGTCTTAAAATCCTCTTTTATTATATATAAGAGTGTGGTGAAATCAATTTTACAAAATAAGGTTTGGAAGTGTGACATTTTGGTTAGTGACCAAAATGTAATTTTCGAAAACTGTGAGACTGTTTTAAAAAGGATTGAAACTTTGAATCTTTAAGGAGCTATTTACCCAATGGGAGTTTCTCCAGATTTTTCTAAAATATTAAATGATTTATTAATGGTTTTTAAATAAAACTAAAAAGGAGGGAAGATATTTTGGCATTTTCCAACTAACTTCCTAAAATTTCATTTCCATTTTCTCTCATCTTTTCTCTCAAACCAAACACATTTTCTCCAGATCTTTTCCTCTGATTTTTTCACCTAAATAACTCAATTCAATCCTCTTTTGATCTCTAATCATCTCTTCAACAAAATCTCACCATTTGCTAATTGGATTTTCAAGATTTTGGTTCTAAAAAGGAAGAAACTCAAGTTTGGAGGTATGAACGTCCTTCTCCTCTAAACTCTCAGTTCTTTACTGAAATTCCCAAGTTCTTAATCCTTAATTTGTGTTTTATAAAAGGTTTTATGGATGTGTTCTTGATCTTGGCTTTTAAATGCAAGATTTACTTGATTTTGATGAAATTTCGTATGATCTGTTTGGGCAGTGTTTTGAGGTATCAATTTGATGTTAAATGAATGTTAAATTGATAAGGATTTGAGTTTTAATCAATGCAAACCCGAATAGGTTGAATTTCCTAAGTTTAGCTTAAGTTCTTGGTTGTTTTTGGAGTGATCTTGTTGATCTGTTATAGCTGGAGGTATAAGGACGTGGTTAGATCCTTTTTGGATGTTAATTGATGTTTAAAGATGTTTAGATTTGATGGATCTTGGCTGGGTAATGTTGTGGAGTTGTTTGGATGCATTTTCGGTTGTGTTTGGTAGCCGAAAATGGAGTATGGATGAGAGCAGCGAGTTTAGGTGCTTTCATTGAAGATATTAATGCATGATGATGCATTAATCCTCTGCTTTGATGTGTTTAAAACAGGGGAGTCATCTTTGGATCCTAGTGGTGGTGATCCGGAAGCTTGATTGGTGTTTCGGCAAGTGGCGAAACGGAATCGGTGAGTGGATTTTGGTTTTCAGCTTTGAAACCAATGTTTTGAAGGTTTGGGAGCTTAGTTTAAGTCTAAACAACTTTACTAAGCTCAAGAGTAAGTTTTCGGAAAAACTCTCTTGTTGAGGAACCATGAGATGGTTGGGTGCAATGTGATTGTTTGCATGTTTTAAATTCTATTTTGAAAGCATATTAAGCATGTTTGTTGCTGATTTTATAAGCCATGTGTTGAAGGATGCTCAAGGTAAGGGATCCTTGTTTTGTACATTTGTTAAAATGTGGTTTTGATGCATAATGATGCATGATGATTAATGGCTTTGTTAAATGCTTTAAAACAGTGGAATATTGATGATAAATGATGCATATTGGCAAGTGATGTTTTGAAAAAGGTTAAGGTCACTAAGGTGGTTAAAAGTCCTTAGGTGAGCCTTGAAGGTCACAAAGGTGGTTAAAAGTCCTTGTGTGAGCCTTGTGGATTCTAAGAACTTCATGGTGGTTAAAAGTCCATGAGTGATTCTTGTTAAGGTCACTAAGGTGGTTAAAAGTCCTTGAGTGAGCCTTGTTATTTAAGAACACCAAGGTGTTTAAAAGTCCTTGGGTGATTCTTGTTAAGGACACAAAGGTGGTTAAAAGTCCTTGTGTGGTCCTTGTCATGGTGTTTAAAAGTCCATGGATGATTCTTGTTAAGGACACAAAGGTGGTTAAAAGTCCTTGTGTGGTCCTTGTGAATTATAAGATCACAATGGTGTTTAAAAGTCCATGTGTGAGTCTTATGTTGATCGTATTTTGAAAAGACTATGATTATCACTTGTGGCCAATATGACATGATAATGATTTGAAGCATGAATTGCTTGTTTTAAATGCTTATGAGCATGTTTAATGTTGTTTTGAACTATGATTTATAAAGGTGTTTTATAAATGCATTATTGTGTGGTTTTAAATGAGCATTCCTCACTAAGCTTTTGCTTACGCTCTCTCTCTTTTCTTAAACCAATAATGCAGAGCATTGAAGTGCATTTTGGGGCAGCAAGGAAGCCAAGCATCCAAGTGAAGGTTTTAAGCTCATGTATGGTGAACATTTTCTCAAACTATTAGCTTTTGGGTATTTGGCAATGGGGGACCTATGTTGATGTTTTGGACTCCCTAAGTTGGATTTAAGATGTTAATAATGTTGGAGCATGTAAAAGGCCATTATGTGGTTGTTTTGGTATTTTGATGCTTGAATGGTTTTATAAGTAGGAAGCATGCCTATTGAATTGGGGATTTCCATAATTGATGCCATGTTGATGTTTGGTTGATGCAATTATGTTCCTTGTATGTTGTATGACTTGTTGGTATAATTTGGTTGCATTCAGAGCATGTTAGATAGGTCAATTATGTGATAAACCAGCTATTTTTTCTGCAATCTGGGCAACCTGTTTCGGAACAGGTGTTACCGTATCGGAACGGGGGCCTGAAATGGCTTGGGCGTTCCGAAACGGAAGGAGTTGTTCCGGAACGGATATGCCACTGCCAGGCACTGTTTCGGAACCTGTTGCGGAACGGTCCCGCGTTTCGGAATGGGTCTTCCCTGTTCCGAAACACTCGACCGTTGGGCACTGAAATTGTTGGTTAAATGTTTTGAAATGTTTGCGTTTTGGTCCTGAATCTTGTTATTGTAGTTGTATGAGTTTGAGATGTCCGTTTGAGCTGGAATTTGACTATGAAGCATGAAATATGACTAATTTCATATTGGTAACTTTTAGTCGGGTTAAGTCCCTATAATTTACAGGATTTACAATTTGGTCCCTAAAGTTGTAATTTGTTCAATTGGGTCCCTGGATGTTCTCTGATGGTTATGATCTTTGAGTATGTTGATTGTATGATCATGTCTAGGGATAATATGCATCTAGACAAGTTTAAAAAGAAAAAAAGGGTCGTTAATCAAGGTTGAATTTCGGGTTGACTTTGGTTTTCCCCGTGTAAACTTCTTAATTCGGTTCAACCGTCTGGGCCGGGTTAAGGGGGTTACACATTAGGTTTTTTGCTCAAGGTGTAATGTGGGTTTAGAAAAAGGGTAGAAAGATGGAAAGAAAAGACAAAAGAAGATGATCAATGCAAGAAGTTTCAAACAATAAGCAGTGAAGACAAAAGAGGAGCTAAAAATAGGCAAGAAAACACATATTTTTCTTCCTTTTTTCTTTTTTTCGAAACTGTTTTTCTTTTTTATTTCTTTTCTTTTCGAAGCAATTGCTTCCTTTTGTTCTATTTTTTCATTTTTTTAGGAAAAATTCTGCCCTTATTCGAATTGCAGCCCCTTATTTGTCTAGTAATATAGTTTCTAGCATTTGATCAATCAAAAAAGTTTGGTCAAGGAAGAACAAGGTTTGAAGGTTAAGCCAAGAAAAATGAGATATAAGGCTTCAAGAGGGTTCACTAAGCGATGAAAAAAAGTAAAAGAGAGAAAATGGCTAAATCCTAATGCCTAAATCATCTTAAAGCACCTCATTCTAGTGTAGTCTCAAATCGCATGCAAGCCACAAGTTCTAGATTCCTAAATTCAAGATGACACTCTCAAGCAAGGAAAATGAGCATAAAGAATAAGATGCATGCTCAAGGCTCAAATTCTCACAAAATTAGGTTAAGTTGATTAAGCTAGGCGAGAAATTCAATTATCACAATCAAGGCAAATTGAAAGAGATGTCAAACTATCATTTCACTCATGTCATTTGATTATCAAAAATGTCAACATTCAAATATTCCTAGGCACTATAACAATTATAACATGCTGGACAGCAAGCAATGGCAAGAAAAAGTTCATCTCAAAGTCAAACATATAGCAAACAAGCAAGACAAGTGGTTTTGTTACCCTCCCCCTCACTTAAATGAATTGCCCCAATTCAAAATAAAAATAAAGAAAATGAGGAACAAATAAGGGTAAAAGATACTCCCAGTGAGTGATGAAATTGAGTCCACTGTTGGTATAGAGTTGAATGAGGGAGACGGTGAACGAGGAGGAGGAGCACGGTGGGAGTTGCATGGGCTAGCGGTGGTGGAAAGCCTTGAACGGTGACTGACGAACGGTGCTGGAGAAGGTGCAGCGAAGGGTGATTCGGTGTTTTTGTTGGGCACCCGTCGAATGGTTGTTGGTCGTCGGCCACCACGGTAGGGAGGAGGAATGGGGACTGGTCGGAATCACTAGGCACCTCCACGAAGGCCGTCGACGCAACGAATCATCATCATCCACCGAGAACGGTGTGTGGGTAGAGGCTCGACCCGGTCTTGGCGTTATATGCAGACCATTGGTGGTGGTGGGATTTTGGCGGGGATCGACTGCACCGCATGATATGGGCATTTCTATCGTGCACCGTTTAATGAAACGGTGCACTTTGCTCCTTAACCCAAACTTTCGAATTTTGCCTGCCACCGATTGATTTCTATTGGAAGCCTGGAAGAAAGCAAAAAAAGAATAAAAATAAAAATAAAAGTTGAAAATTAAAAAAAGGAAAATTAAAATTAACGAAAATGAAAAGAATGGGTTGCCTCCCATTTAGCACTTTGTTTAACGTCGTTTAGCTCGACGACCTTTGCTAAATTTTGGGTTCTTCAAAAGAAAGTTCTTCAAATAAACTGTGATGTCCATCCCTTGTCGTTTTAATGCCTTCCTTCATCTTTTTATTTATGCGCAAAACAACAACTAAGCTTCTACCTCCTTCCCGATGCGACAACTTACTCGAAATGATGATTGGAAAAGTTTGGTTGTCGCCTAAAAATATATAATTAAATTGATCTAACTTCGGCTTTGGTTCCTGCAAAATTGAGGGAAAATGTTTAGATCGAGTTGGAATTAATCGAAAATCAGAAAGGGAAGAAAGAGTTGAAATGATTTTGCCTATATTTTCATCGTCGAGATCCGCGAATTCCCTACAAAAGTCATAACACAAATCAGTTTCGATCAAATCATCATCTAACGAATCTATAATATTAACAAAATTTAAACTTGCGACCGAATCAGGATACTTCATAGCTTTATACATATCAAATTTAACTACTTCCCCATCAAATTCCATAGTTAAGATGTCGTCGCGGACATCAATCTTTGTATGCGCGGTTGATAGGAAAGGTCGGCCAAGCAAGATTTCAGATATGTTATTGTTGCGAACATTTTCCATGTCAATAATATAAAAATCAACAGGGAAAATAAGATCTTTTACCTGTACCAACACGTTTTCTAGTACTCCCTCGGGGTAGATGACTAATCGATCGGCTAATTGAACTGTCACTCGCATTTCTGTCAATGATTCAGTCGAAATTTTGCTGTAGACGCTTAACAGCATGACGTTGTTAGATGCGCCTAAATCGCACATCGCTCTTTTTATCCCAACATTCCCAATTTTACAGGGAATCGCAAACATACCTTGGTCCTCGTACTTTGGCGGCAACGACTTTTGAAAGATGGCCGAAATATTTTCACCAAGGTTAACTTTTTCATTTCCGGATAGTCGCCTTCGGTTTGTGCATAAGTCCTTCAGAAACCTTGCGTATTTGGGGACTTTCCGAATAACATCAAGAAGTGGAATATTAATTTCCACCTTCTTGAATATATCCAAAATTTCCTCTCTTCCTCCTTTTTATCTTGTTTCGCCAATCTACCTGGAAAAGGAGGAACATGTTCGTAAGTAGAAACAAAAATTTTAGATTTGGCATTACCTGCGGTCGGAGGAGACTTGTCGTTCTGGTCTTCTGAAGAGTTTCCCGGTTCGTCGGATTTTCGCTCATCTTGCTTGGGCGGTTTAGGCGTTATCATTGTTCCACTACGCAAAGTTATCGCACAAACGTTTTCCCTTGGGTTGGTTTCGGTTTGGGATGGTAACTTTCCCTGAGATTCTAGACGGCGAACGGCTTGAGCTAGTTGGCTTATTTGTTTGTCGATTTGCTGGAGATGGGATTGTGTTTGGGTTTGGAATTTTTCATGTGAAACTGCCAATCTCTCAACAATAGACTCAAGTAAGGATTTTTGGGGTGCTTGGTTTTTGTAGGGAGGTTGTTTCCTAGGTTGGTAATTCGGGTTCTGATTACCGTAGCTCAAGTTTGGGTGATCTTTCCAACCGGGATTGAACGTATTGCTCTGTGGGTTATATGGTCTTTGGGGAGGTCCGAGAAAGTTGTGTACGGCGTTAACTTGGGCACAAGATGTATCCCGCAGCAATAGGCATAAGTCGATTGCGTGATCTGGCATAGTGCATATTCCGCTTACCTTAGCAGCTCCTAACTCCCCTGAAACAAGAGAATACACAATATTAGTTAAATTTTCTATTTTATTCTCTAATGAAATTGTGCTTATTGTGTGAACCCGTCGGCTGGGTTCACTCGTAGAACTAAATTGCTGCGAATTAGCCGCCATCGTATATATCAAGGTTCGAGCATTTTTAGGAGTTAGGTTAACGAGCGCGCCACCGTTTGCTGTATCTACCATCTTTTTGTCCATTGGCAACATTTCTTCGTATAAGTATTGAAGAAGTGTTTGCTCGAATAAGCCATGTTGCGGACAACTTGCACACAACTTTTTGAATCTCTCCCAATATTCGTATAGGGACTCATCGTGCATTTGTTGAATTCCGAGAATGTTTCGCCTAAGTTATATTGCTTTCGCCGCAGGGAAATATCTGTCAAGAAAAACACGAGAGAGATCAGACCACATATTAATCGAATTTGGAGGTAAATAGAATAACCACTCCTTAGCCATAACGGCTAAGGAAAAAGGAAAAGCCCTTAGTTTTATTTGGTCCTCCAAGACCCCTTACAGTTTCATGCTGCTGCACACCATATGGAATTCAGCAAGGTGCTTATGTGGGCTTTCAGTAGGGAGGCCATTAAAAGTAGGGAGTAGGTGGGTTAATCCCGTTTTGAGCTGGAAGGGAGTATCGCCTTGAGGAAAATCGATGCAGAGTGGTTGTTGCACAGTAGGGGCTGCGTTCAGCTCTCGAATTGTTTGTTCTGCCATCGGTTCTGGTTCTAGTGTAGGTTCCTCGACTGGTGTAGTTTCAGAAGTGGATTCCTGATCGGATTGTTGGGTGCTTTGTTCTCGTTGTTGTTTCTTTCGCCGAAGCATTTCGTCGTGAGTTCTACGAGCGCTTGCTTCGATTTTCGGGTTGTATGGAGCTAAAGAACCAAGGTTTTTTCTGGTCATAAAAAAAAATCAGTCAAAAGTGCCGAAAGTAAACCTCCCCGGTAACGGCGCCAATTTTGCGAGCGTCGTTATACCCGTCAAAATAAAAAAATAAACCTCTTTCAACAAATAATAAAATAAAGAAATTAAGTAGTTATAGGGAAAGAGGGTCGATCCACAGGGAGATTAGTCGGAATTCTTGACTGAATGATACTTTGATCAATGCTTTCAGGAATATCTGTTAAAACAAGAAAAGTAAAAAAATGGGGTGATCGGATATTGAGTGAAAATGAAATAGAAGAAATTAAATGCAAAAGTAAAGAAAATAACAAGAAAATCCAAATATGTAAAATAGCCTCGAGCTAGCCTTGTCAATTCTTTCGATCATTGAAATGGATTTTTACTCCGGGGATCATGTCGGTTACTGTCTGTGAGGCCCAACCCGTCGCAACTTGCTTCTCTATCGAGTAACCAATCCTCCCAAGTCTATCTTTGAATGTTGGTTCTTAAACAAATTAACCACGTCTATCGCCGTTAAAATATTTAGTTTTGAAAACAGGAAAAGCCCGACTCAGAAATTGTCTTAAAAAGAATTGCTTCTGATTTTATCTTTCCTTAGCGGACCGCCGCTAAGAGTGTTCACAGGAATTAGAAATTGCCACAGGCCGATCCTTCCTCCCAACTATGTTTTTAAACGATTCCAGACCAACGAGCTCTTTTTTATTTGAAAAACGATTAAAAACTTTAGTAAGGCCGATTGCCAAACTATCTAAACATAAAGATAAAAATGTATTCCCAAAGAAAATTAGGCAATGTTCAATTCTCACGATTTGAATTGATTTGGCTAGTTCTTGGCTCAAGAGATTTAGCTAAGCATGATATTAGTTATCATACTTAATTCGATTTTATAAAAATAATTAAAGAACATAAAAGAACAAAAGTAAAGAAAAGAGAACTTTGATTAAAGACTAGAAATAACAAGTGTTTCAAGCTAAAAGATAAGGACTAAATTTGATGCCTAAGCCTTTACCAAGGAGTGGTATTTATAGGCTTAAATTTACAAAGATAAATGATAAGGTAATTCAAAATAAAGGAAAGATAAACAATTCAAATGTTTTTGAAATTTAAATACAGAAAATCTAAACGGATAAGTTGATAAGGTCTTCTAGAACGTTCCAGAATCTTCCAGAAGTCGCCACGCATCTGCAACGTTAGACGCGTCGTGCCCAGTGTCGTGCTCACGATGCTAGTCATGACCAGAATAATAAAAAGACTGCAGAAATGCCCTCTTTTGCTGTTGTTTTCCAGAATTAGACCCCTTGCGCAAAATATAGCAAAATGAAATGGATTAGGTAGGAAGAAATCCTAAAAACTAGAAAAATAGCAATTAAAAAGTGTCACATTTGAGAGCTTATCAGTTATTAATATGTATTATGCGATATTAGTACCGTTTATTTTGGAATTAAAGTTTTGGATCAGGTTACTTGCGTGAGGGACAAGCCTTGAGCTTGACTCCTTATATTCGACCCAGTTCTTCCAGGTCGGGTTTAAAGGGTTACATTTAGTGGTATCAGAGCCAGGTTCAACACTCGGCCTGGGTTATTTAAATCAATTTTAAAACGAAAATAAATTTTTGCATGCATTATCAAATGTTTTCGGGTAAAACGGGAATTTCAGAAAAAGTTATGATCTTTTATAAATAATATTTATATATATTCTGAATAAGGTCTCCAAGTACCGATTCTAATCTTAGCATCCTGCGTTTTGTAGAGATACTATTATGCCACCTCTTAGAAGTTCTAGTGTAGTGGCCGGTCTAGGCCGTGGCCGAGGTCGTACCGCGACTGCAGATAGTGACGTTCCACCTCTTGAGGGTTCGATACAAAATTAGAATGAGGTCCAAGATGCGAATATGGAGGAACAACATGTGGACCAGACTAGAGCTCATCAGACTGGTGGAGAAGATCCACATGTTCAGCCTGCTCAGAGTAGTGGTCATCGTGATTCAGGGGATAGCGAGACAGTGGGCACGAATCCTGTTAGTGTTCAGAGAGAGCTATTGAGATACCTTCGTCAGTCTGAGAGTGTTCGGAGACCCATATCCACAGAGTTTCTTGCTACCGGGATGACTATGTTTGATGGAAAGACGGGTACAGACCCAACAGATGCAAAGTACTGGCTGAAGAAGCTTTAGCGATTATTTGTTGAGATGGATTATCCTATCGATCGGAAACTCAGGGCTGCCGTTTCACTGTTGTAGGGTGAAGCCCAGAATTGGTGGGAGGCTGAGGAGCTTGTTACTCAATCTAGTACGGTTACTTGGGATCATTTTAGACAGGCTTTCCGTGACCGATATGTCAGAGCTGAGTATATCGCTAAGTGCAGAGATGATTTTATGAATCTGAGGCATAATGATATGACTGTTAACGACTATGAGATCGAGTTCATGAGATTGATTCAGTACGTCCCAGGGTTAGTGACCACAGAAAAAGACAAGTGTGATTGGTTTCTAAAGGGATTGCGTCCTACGATAAAGGCCGGTGTTGCTTTACATATGGACCAGGAATACATAGACATTACTCAACAAGCTAGAACAGTTGAGCGTAATGAGGCAGAGTTGAGACAGCTTGAGTTGCATGGATCTGATAGAGGAAAGAGACCAGCGTCAGTGCCAGTTCAACATAGTCAGGAGAATCAGTCTAGGAAGAGGGCCAAAGATGAGTCAAACTATCAGAGTTATTCGAGAGCTAGACCAGTGACTTCTTCTATTTCGACTACTAGTGCTGGTGGTTCAACTGGTACGCGAGGGGTGCAACAGTGTCCTTTTTGTAAGAAGTGGCATCCGGGCGAGTGTAGGAGGCAGACTGGAGCTTGTTTCAGATGTGGTTCATTCGAGCATCATTTCAGAGATTGTCCGGTTCTACCTCCCTCAGCTTTTACTACTACTCAGTCTCAGGCATTAGTACAGACTGGAGCTTGTTAATGATGCGATTGCATAGATGGTTATGATAAATCCTATTGTTTTCATGCATGATGAGTTGTTTTAAATGTTGTTATACTGTTTCCCATGAGTTGATGTTATGATTTCAAGGGTTGTAATCATGTTGAGAAAAGCCATGCATTGTATATGTTTTGAAATGAGATGTTGTGATCATGTTTATGCCTTGAAAAAAGTGGGTAATATTGGTGGTAAATTGTATATTGGCAAGTGATGAGATTATATATATCGGATATGATGATCGATCAATAGAATGTGAGAGCTCTATTATACAAATTTTTTGCGCGTGTGGTATCATTCGATTTCACAATAGGGGTAGTGCTATTGTGATGTGAGTGGTAGGGTAGTGTTATCACCAACGGGCTCTACGGGTAGTAGCATCCTGGTCGAAGTGATTTTTATGCATCGGTAATGCATGTGACTTGATGGGGTTAGTGCCATCAAGGTGTCTGTATATCCGATTTGAGAGTGATAGGGGTAGTGCTATCACTTTGGGCTCTACGGGTAGTGACCTCCCGGATCACTTTTGGCCAATGTACATGTGTTAATTCGCTGTATGTTTATATTATGTTTTGGTATGGTGTTGGATCATGTGTTAGTAAGTTGAGATTTCTGACATGCATCGGTAATGCATGGTTTGAACGAGTTTGGTAAGTCATGGTTGATATGCATCGGTAATGCATGAATTGTGGTATTGTGGTTTTGACTATTGAGGTTATACCTTGTGTTGTATTTCTAGCTTGTTTTACTAGTTTTGTTGCAAGGAAATGATTTGAGGGAAGGTTTTGTTTTATGAATAAATTATATGGTTTTAAAACTATATTGTTGTTGCTTTGGTTTTGAGCACCGCTCACTAAGCTCTCTAGCTTACGCTCTCTTTCCCCAACAATACAGATCGTTACACCTTTCGGGCAGCAAGAGAGCAAGGAAGGTTTCTAAGAGTCCCAATCTTAGCTCAAATATGGTTTATTCCAATAGTAGTGTAGTAGCAATGGGGCAAGACCTTTATGAGTGTTGGGAGCTTGTGTTGGATTCCCTTTTTGTTAAGACGTATTTGTTATGATCTTTTGAAGTTGTTTGAGGTTTGGTTTCGCTATTTTAAAGCTTAACTTGTGTTTTGAGCTCTTATGCAAATGCAGTTCTTTGTATGTTTCGTTCTTATTTAATCGTTGCGTTGGAATGCTCTTGTTTGATGTTGTTAAGTCCCTTGATCTGTGAAATGCATGTTATGTTGATACTTTGCTGATGGTATGTTGTTGGGTTGGTTTCGGTAAGCTTTGAGAATGCCTAAAACTCATTTTTGACCAAACTGTGCACAAGGGTTCCGAAATGGGCATGAATTATGCCTAGCTGTTTTGAAATGGACAGTGGTGTTTCGAAACACCTGGCAGTTATGTTAGTTGAGGGCATCTCCTAAGTTCTGTTTTCTTGCCTTTTGGTCCCCGGTTGATGTGTTATCGATTGGGTGAGTTTGGATGGTTGTTTGGAGATGTATTTTGACATATTTGTATGAAAACTGATTAAATTCAAAATGGTAACATTAATTTCATGTTAGGTCCCTATTTTATGCTAGAATTGCATTTTGGTCCTTGTATGCTTGTTTGCCGGTTCGAGGTTCGTTTTGTTGTGTTTTCATCCGTTGCGAGTGTTCCTCACCTAGGTTTTAAAAAGAGCGTCTAGAAAAGATAAATTTAAAAGCTTGTTCCTCTTTTAGGGTTGCTAATCGGAGAGAAATCTTCAGGTCTTTCTTTGGTTAGTCTCGTGTGACCACCTCGGGTCGGTCTGGTGGCTAGGTCGGGCTGAGGGGGTTACATCCTTGGAGTAGAAGTCTTCTTCATGACAAAGTAGCTTTTTCATTGAATGCATCCTTTAAATTCTGACTTCTTTGACTTGAAATTGGACTCCTTATGCCGCAAGTAAGCTTAGGCTGCCTTAGACATTTTCTCCTTTGGCGGCTTAGTCTGATGTTTTCCAGCATCAGTAAATTACGTGGATGGGCTCATTGGACTCAGAAAATTATGGTCTTCCAATCGCACTCCAATTCACCAATTCTTCAAGTTGCTGCCTTGGGCGGCAAATATGGTCGCGGCAGCATCTCTCTTTGTGTTGAACTACTTCAATATAGCTTCTTGATCGCTGCCTCAGCATCAGCTCCTCAACTTTCTCCTTCTTCTAACAACTTCTAGCATCTGAAACTAAAACTAAACTAAAATAGTATATTTTCTCACCAAATTAAAGATATTCAACAAAAACAAGGCAAAGCAAAGAATACTGTAAATAATGCATGCATGCACCTAAATATGCCTAAAATGTACTTAAGAACAACAATAATATGAGATGGAATGCATACAAAATATAGGACTTATGAGCACTTTACACACCCCTAAACTCGGACTATTGCTTGTCCTCAAGCAATGCAATCCTAAACATACTTGCACTTGCACTAATCAGAAAGAAGAACATGTTTTAAACTTGATTTAGCATCTCAAGGTCGTGACACCTATCATTAGATTAGTGAAAGGAGAATAGCATGAATTACCTCAGAATTAAACTACAATTCCAGTGCAGTGTGCGCAGAAACTATGTACAGGTTGAATCTGAAGAATATTCTAAGTAAAGAAAGATGTTGTCAAGGTAATATAAGGTTACTGCCGAGGCAGCACAATTAAGCACAGTTTATAATCATGGAAATAAAGGCTTCAACTCATCACAACTACTCTTTAGGTCTAAAATTAAGATAGGAGCAAACTACAAAATCACGAACCCATTGAGTAGAGTCATCCCGTGAAGACTTTCATTCACTAATGCTAATTTGTCTATCACTTCAAAAATTTTCAGATTCATGAACTTTGATAGCAGCGGAGTGTCCTTGCTCATGATTCTTCCTAGAGCCTGTTTCGGGCACGTGTAGGGAAAAACAACATATATATTTTTCTTTCCTGCCGTGGCAGTGCTTTTCTTTCTTTTTTTGTTTCTTGTCTGCCTTGGCAGCTTCCTGCAACCATGTTAGAATTTTACAAATAATTCAAGCAGACAATATTTATCAGAAATTCAATCAAATTCAACAAGTAACAGTAGTGTTTTTAATTTTTGGCAGTTATAGAAAAATTCTAAGTTTACTTCATGCTTTCCCCAAAATTTAGTTCTTTTTACTACGGTGCAAAAAATTTAAAGTCGGCTATCATATCATAGGCACAAGTTCTAACAAATTTTTTTCTTTTGATTAATTTTGAGGCAAGTAAAAATGCAACTAAATGATCTAAATATGCCTAAAAATGATGAGTGTTAATCCCCCCCCAAAAAAAATCGATATGGGCATTGCCCTCAATGCACAAAATAAAATAAAAAATAGAAAAAAATAAAAGACAAGATAAATAATTAAAATAGAAAAAATAAAAAGAAAGAAAAGAAAACAACGCTAGAAGTTGGCTGATGGTTGGGATGATGCTGGAGTTCCTGAGGTTGAGGAGGAGGAGGATGACTGGATGACTAGGCGGCAGCTGGCAGAGGTCCTGGCAGCAGGCTTGGCAGGTGAAGTCTTTGTTGTCCACGGCAGCTAGACTCTCTTGGGCGTCGGGCGAGGAGCTTCACTGTGGTCCAGTTTAGATTATGATTCCTCATTCTTCGGCTTGGCCTAGATTATATGTCGCTTCCTTTTCCTAGTTGGTTTTGCTATGGACGATGTTGGTGGTTCAGCTGTTGCTGCCGTCTACTGCCCAGAATCCTTGGACAGAGAGGTGTATACCACTGTTGCCGCTGTAATGGCTGGAGAGAGTTGTTGCTAATGCCTCTCTAGAGTGTCGGCCACTGTGTGAGAGGAGGAGGTGGCGGAGTAGGACGGGTATCGTGTGGGAGAAGGTATATGGCGGCGGAAGGCGGCGTGGCGGGCAGCAACTTCTGGTGGTGTTTCCTCTCGTGGTTCTGCTGCGGCGGCCAATTCTTCTGGAATTTGGGCAGGGAGGGGCCGTCGTTGAGGAACTTTTATGGCAAATAGGCCACAAAGGCCTCTTGGACTTCCCTCACGTACTTCATGAAGGTCAGCTGCTGCTGCTCTATTCTCTTGTTGCTTGTGATCAATGTGTTGAGCAGCTGGATGACCTCAGGTTGTTGGGCAGCCTCAGTACTGCCTCTTGCTGCTGGGGCAGCTGTTTTGTCAGCTCATGGCTGTGATGGTGTGATCGGCTCTGTCTCTGGCGCCTGCATCATTTGGAGCCTGACTTTTCTTGTCCAGCCCTCCCTTGGTGGTGTCAACACATCTTTGGCGCTGAGCGAACCCGATGTGTTTCCCCGCCAGCCACGAGGTGTTTGGTTCACACAGCCTGTCCTTCATTCTATCGTAATCAGCTGCTGTCAGTGTTTTCCGCCATTCCTCATAGGGGTTGTCATCCATCTCCAGCACATAGAATATGTTGATGGTGGCGCCGTTGAGTTTTATTGCCTCCCCTCTAACAAAGACAAATGGGACTTCTGGGCGGGGTTGGTGGGCGTAAAACTCTCGGACGAAGGTGACATTAGCCACTTCGGGCTACTTTGCAAAGATCTCACACCCTTGGCTAAGAATTTTCTCGAAGAGGGCGGGCTCGAGACCTAAGTCTCCTGTCTGCTGCGAGTAGTGGAACTCTTGCTCCTCCCAAACTACTCGGTTGGCAAATTGCGTTATATGCCTTTTATGGTCTAGCTCAGAGAAGAATCTTTGGAAAGTGGGTTTGGATTGTGATGATGCCATGGTAGTGAGACAGTTGTAATCTGAAAAGTGACTGAAAATAGAAAATATTTGAGAAAGCAAGTAGACGTAGAAGAGGTTAAACAAGGAGATAAAGTGAAGAAAATGAATGAAATAGTGAGGTATATATAGGGGTTGTCGAGAGATGTCGTGGCGGCATTACATTCCCAACGGGCAGATTTTCACGACACATGTTACGGGATTAAATGCCCATTACGCTTTAGCCGTTGGCGACTAGCCGTTTAGCGGTCTTCTAGCCGTTACGCGTTATGTCATTAGGGCTGCCTTCAGCTGTTTCGATGGCATGGTGGGCAGGCTCCTTGTTGAGCCTTCTTCTTGGTCCTGCTTATTTATTCCTAAACTTGAAATAAAAATAATTAACTAAATAAAGAAAACTAAAATAAAAAATAATTAATCCTAAAAAGAAAAATGTGGAAAATAAATTGCAATAAATTAAAATCTAGTCCTAAAACATAAAAATAAAAAGAAATATATTAAAAATAAATTAAGTTATGTTGGGAGTGTATTGAGGTGCATCTCCCAAACATAACCACTTCCCGAGCTTGTTGTGTTTTGCTTTTTGTCCAGGCGGGTCATCTTGCTTCTTGGGGTTTTGTTTCTGCCCTGCTCTCTTCCCTGGCGGCTGCTGCCTTGCTCTTTTTTTGTGTTGACCTTGGAGGCATGTGTGTCTTGGCATACTTCTTTTTCCTTGGCAGATTTCATGGGATGTAAAACATGTATCTTTATATTCTGATTGTCAACCCTCATTATGAGTTCCCCATTCTCCACATCTATTAATGTTCTACTCGTGGCCAAGAACGGTCGCCCAAGAATGATGGGGGCGTTCTCGTCTGCTTCACTGTCCAAGATAAGGAAACCGGTTGGAAAAATAAAGTTGCCTACTCGTAAAATGATGTCTTCAACTTCTCCTTCCGATTGCACAAAGGAATGGTCAGCTAGATGGAGCATGATGGAGGTTGGTTTTTCTTTTCCAATTCCTAGTTTGTTGAAGACAGCCTTGGGCATCATATTATTGCTTGCTCCTAGGTCACATAGAGCTCGCAGGTTATGGTTGTTGCCTATCTTGCATGGAATGATAAAGATGCCTGGATCTGTCCTCTGGGGTGGCACCTTGTTATGTATCATTGCCATGCATTCTTTAGTGACAACTATCGTCTCGAATTCCCCAATTCTCCTTCTCTTGGAAACCATATCTTTCAAATATTTCGCATAATTTGGCATGTTTTGTATGGCTTCCACAAGTGGGATGATGATGTGCACCTGTTTTAGTATATCCAGAAATTTCTTCAATTGGTGCTCTTTCTTTTGCTGTTTAAGCCTTTCGGGGAAGGGAGGCGGTAGACGGATGTCCTAGATGCGTTCTTTGCAGAGAAATCTGATTTGTGGGGGTTCAGGATCATCTGTCTCAAGGCTAACGTCATCTGCCTGGGCCTCAGTTTGTGGTGCTTCCATAGTAGGTTGTCCGTGTGCTGCTGCGGCGTGCGGTTCTGATTGCTTTTCCTGTGGCTTCTCAACTCTGGGATCATCTAATTGTTTCCCACTTCTTATCATTATTGCTTTACACTGCTCATAAGTGGGTTTTGCTGTGACCTCTGTGTTACTAGATGATGCACCCATTGTCATGTTGCTTATGATCTCAGTGAACTGCCTGAACTGGGTCTCTATGTTCTTTATTGCTACCTTCTGGTTGTTCCTCCGCATCTCATTCCTGTCCATAAAAGATTCAGTTTTGTCAATAAATTTATTGGTACGAACAATAAAATCACTAGTGCGAGACATAATAGTATGTAAAGTAGATTCGAGTGAATTATTGTTCGTATTCTGTTGTTGTTAAGGCTGCTGCCTGGACAGGTTCTGCTGATATCCTCTTGGCTGCTGGGTTTGATTTACAGTCGTGTTAGGGTTACTCCAGGAGAAATTCGGATGCTTTTTCCAGCATAGGTTGTATGTATTGGTGTTGGGTCTGCTGTTCCTCTCATAAGTTCCCATGAAATTGGCGGATTCGCTGCATTCAGATAGTGATGATTGCCCCCACACTCATCACAAAAGGGCTCCACAGCCTTAGCCTCATATGTTTTCCCTATGGACTTGGCCATATTCATTACCAACTGTGTCAGTTTATCTAGGCGGGCATTGAAAGATTCGGTGGCTTTTACTTCATTCACAACAGCTGGCCGCCTTATGCCGTTGTAGAGCGTTTGCGTGTTCTCTATTTATGAGTGCAAGTGCACACTCCTGTCAAGTTATAGTATATGAGATATCGTCTCCCACAAGGATTGGAACAGTTTCTATGAGTGTTTTCCTGTACAAGGAAATAGTAAATTGCACAATTAAATTTCTGAATATAGAAGAAAATAAAGATAAAAACACAAGTAATTGAAGAGAGAGAGATTAGATTGATAGATAGGGCTAGGTAGTTATAGCTCAGTAGTGTGTAGGCGTTGTAAAGATTAAGTGTGTTTTGCGCTGCCACGATTTGTTGCCTTGGCGAATTTAGGCGGCGGCAACTTTCGATGCCACGGCGGAACTCTGCTCTTGCAACTTTCGATGTCTCGTTAGGTGAGATGGAGCGAAGTCCCGACGGCAAGTCTGGCAGATACTCCAAGTTCGGCGAAGCAATTTTGAAGTGATCCTACCTATGTCTAGGCTAGGATTCTGTCACTACGTGATGTAGGCAATACCTAGCAATCTCAGCGTAAACCTAACACAGGTGTTGCGTGTAAAATAGTCTATCGCAATTGTAGTGCAAGTGTACACGACGCAAGTAGTAAAGTGATACGAAGTATCGGATATCGTCTCCACAGGGATTGGGCTAATGACTTCACCTTGTTTACTGCACGAAAGTAAAGGAAATAATTAAGAGTTGTCACGAGAATAATAAGGTAAAAACGTAAAATAAAGGATTGAGAAATCAAGATAGAGAGAATGGGCTGGTATTGAATTGCTCGGTAGTGCAGGTATTGAATTGCTTAGGATCTCCAGTTCTGTCGTCGCTCCCGTCGCCGACAGCACCTGTCGCGGCGTCTGTCCGTTGGCAGTCGCGGCAGCAGACACACCAACTCCGTACTTCAAGCTTGGCAAGAATCCCAGATCTGCCTTGCCCTATCCCTAGGCACAAGTCTGTCGATGATCACGTCTTTGATGATACCTCCCGGCGTGAATCGAAGGATGAACACCGATGTGTATGAATTCTTCCTTAGCCACTTAACCTCGCCCTATCCCTAGGCACGAGATGGTTCAACTATAAACTAGAGAACGCGCTCTTATCTCTTTCGTATACTTAACTCTCCCGATGCTAAGTAAATGGATAACCTCACAATGCTCTCCCGATGCTCTTGCAAGATTTTAAAACCAAGATAAAAGAACTTGAAGTTTATTTTATTGAACTTAAAAAATCCTAAAACAAAGCAACCCTTGCAACTACTTTACAAAACAACCCGTAACCCTAGGGGGAAATTAGAACATATCGGTGACAGGTAAACGACAGGGGGGTTTTGATTATCGGTTATGGGGTAGAATGAGGGATGATCTCTAGGTTAAAACCTATGCCCTTATATAAGCTTTGGGCTCAAGTTATCTAAGGTAACAAGGATTACAACTTTAATTAAAAGTAAGATTCTAATAAGGACTTAATCTCTAAGTATCCTACTTTGCAGCCGCCATCCTTGTTTCTAGGAATTTCCTCTCCTTGAGCTTTGGCTTGACATATCTTTTGATCCGGGGCTTGGAAAAATGTTTGGCTTTCACACGACAGACGAGCAGATTTTTCTCTTTCTACCGAGGTCCACTTGACTTTTCCTCTTCATAAATCTGTTGTCACCATGCTGTCACGACAGGTGAGTCTTCCTTGGCTGCTTGTCCAATTCCGCTCTCCTGCTTCTCTGCCCTGCGCCTGCCTTCATCTTCTACTGTGACAGATACCTACAAAAATAGCCATCTTTTAGTAGAATCCGTGCCTTTTGTATAATTGTGATGTTTTATTAAAAACTAACCTAAATGCAATGCAATGATGCTTGAATGCAGCAGAAATATGGGTTAAAAAAGGTGTAAATAATAGAACTTTTACACACTCAACACACCCCCAAACTCAAGTTTTTGCTTGTCCTCAAGCAATGAAGAAAGAAAAATGAATATTTTTTTTGTGTTGGCCTTCAAACAGTGAACTTTCCCTTACCCGTCGCTCATTCTCTATGGCGGCAGCAACCTGTCGGAAAGGTTTGGATCTGTCCGGAATCTCCTTATAGATCTCGTGCAGTGTGTGCATGCTTGTGAACAGTTATATGCCAAGACTCTCTTAGTTTCACTAGAATAATTGACTTTAGCTTGTTTAGAGTTTTTCCTACGAGACTGTTTTCTTTCTTTTTCTTACTAGAGCCAGAATTGGGCACCTCTAGTTATTTCCTTTTTTCAAACTTCTTCTCTTTTACTAGAGCCAGTATTTCAGGAACCTCTAGTTAACTGTCTAGAGCCGGTGATAGGCACCTCTAGAAGTTTTTCTCTGGTTATCTGCCTAGAGCCAGTGGTGGGCACCTCTAGGTTTCCTGAGATTCTAGTCTCTGTTCTACTCTAAGAGCTAAGTTTTCCTATTCTAGTTTGGCTAAAAGAAATCTAAGCAGTATAACAGTCACAAAAGTGTTTAAGTTTTCAGAACTATAGAAAGGCTCTAAACTTTTCCTTAACCTGTCCTAAGGATGCTGCCACGACAGAGCCGTCATGACAGGTAAGTTAACTTCATAGTTTTAAGCCAACAGTTTTAATTTTCTGATTTTTTTTATTAAAAAAAACTTAAATAAAAAGACACAACAATAATTAAAAGATGTGCTAAAGACTCCATTAATGATGGAGGGTTGCCACCCCCAAACTCAAGGGTTGCATTGCCCTCAATGCAAAATGACATGAAAAAAAAATAAAAAAGGTACATCACAAAATATAAAGGCAGGCAGCAATAAGAGACAATAAAGACTTAAATTTTCACGTGCTGCTCTCACTGCTGCTGCTGACGCGGATCTGATGGCGGCGCCTGCGCTGAGGAGGGGGCTGGACAGGTTCAACAGCAGGTTTCTCAACAGGTTCCTCGGCCTGTTGAAGGGCAGGTTGCTCCACTAGTCTGACATCGGAACTGCTGCTGCTGTCCCAGCTGTCACTCGTGATGGCTTTGGACAGCCTTCTTTTGTCGGCCACATGCTTAATTCGTTTCACTCTTGTGAAGGCGCTGTCCAAATTCCTCCGGACAATAGGGCTGTCATCAGTGGCAGCTCGCTTTGTTCCTCGAGGGGAAGTGTCTGCCGAGGGGCTGCCAGCTGCCGTCGGGGATGGTGTGGAGGAGGCAGATTCTCCATGGGGAGAGACAGGTGATGTGGGAGTGGGGGAGGGGATATTGAAATAATGGGCGGGGAAGGTGGGGAAAATGACATCCGTAAAATTCAAAGTATTGGTAATGAAATTTACCGTAGCATTGGAGAAGTCACGGATGAACGTCATTAAACCCATCTGACGCTCCTCTACCCTCAAGATGGCAGCAAGGATCTGGGCGTTCTGATCTGTCGGAGCGGTGTTGGTGGCAGCTTCTGGGGCAGGTTCGGTGGCCGGTTCATCATCAGACTCAGCAGGAGGGGCGTTTGGGTCGAAGGCGTTGATGGGAGTTGCAGCTACGACCTCCATGAGGCTGGAGATGTTGCTGTCTGTCCAGCCGCTGACCTTCTTGATTTTGTCGGATGGCTCCTCTGGTACGGCAGCACAGCGGCAGAGGGCGGTGATGGTTGATGGTAGGCATAGTCGTGAGTCCGAGCGGAAAGCACAATCGAGGATGCTGTCCCTCATGTACCTGTCCACATTAATGGGCCTGTCATGCATGATAGAGTGGATGAGGGCCAACCGCTGCCTGTTGACTGTCGTATGGTGAGATGAGGGCAGGATACGCTTTTTGATAAACGCGTTCCATAGTTTTGCCTCAGGGAGTAGCTGCCCCCTGTTGACAGAGTGGGGGTTCTTCTTACTGGTGCTCCATGTCGTTCCCGCTTCTGTCAACGCCCTCATGACGGCATCATGTCCGGCAGCGTCGAGGGTGTCCCAAAATTGTTGATGCGCATCATCATTGGGGCCAAGGAAGAGGCCGAATACATGGTTGATGCTGCTGGCGGTGAAAGGAACTGTCACTCCTCGGACGGTGACAGATGTCGCCGTCTTGCTGTCGATCGCCGCATAAAACTCCCTGACCAGAGTGTCATTAAGCTCTGCCGGCTGTTCGGCAAAATCCTCCCACAGTTGTGCTGTTATGGCCTTCATTATGAACGGCCGGAGTCCCATATGGGGGGCATCTCTATTATAGATGAAGCTCCGCTCCTCCCATAGTTCCTTGTTAGCAAACGGGGATGCTGCTGCTGAAGAAGAAGCGGCAGCAGTGTTCTGACGGGTTTGGCGTGAAGACATTGTGGTTGCAAGGGCTGAAAAATAGAGAAAATAGATAAAACTAGAGGAGAATAGCAAGAGAGAAAATCTGAAGTGATGAAAAATGAAAGGGAGAAGGGGTTTTTATAGCTGTTGGGGAGCTGCCCATTTAATGCCGCAATGGCAGGCGAGAATAACGGGGCGGCAGATTGAACATAGCGTGTCTGACGCGTCTGACACGTATTAATGCGTCTGCTGTGCGTCTGCCGCACGCTTCTGCGTCTGCCGTGTCAGTCTGTTGACAGCCTGTCTTATCCGTCTGCGGCGGCAGCTGAAACGGCAGGCTTCAATAAATGGGCTTTAGTAGGCCTGATGGATGGGCGGTGGGCTTGGGCCACTTCTTCTTTTCTTCTTGACTCCTTTATTTCCTAAAAACTGAAATTATAAAACAAAACATTATTTGAATAAAATAAACCTAATTTCCTAATAATAATAAAATAAATAAAAATAAAAATTAGGTTAAATTAGCGATGCCTTGTGGGGCATCATCTAAAGTAACCACTTCCTGTAGTCTTGGGGCTTCAGTCCCCTGATAGTGCTTGAGGCGTTGTCCATTGACTTTGAATTGGTGCCCATCTTTTAATGATTGAATTGTAATGGCACCATGGGGAAAAACTTGAACCACTTGGAAAGGGCCAGACCATCTAGATTTTAGCTTCCCTGGAAAGAGTTTCAACCTAGAATTAAACAACAACACAAGCTGCCCTGGGCAGAACTGTCGTGGCAGCAACTTCTTGTCATGCCACTTCTTAGTCTTTTCCTTGTAAATCCTTGCATTATCGTAGGCCATTGTCCGTAATTCTTCGATTTCGTTCAGATCCAATAACCTTTTCTGGCCGGCCTTATCCAAGTCCATGTTCACTGCCTTAATTGCCCAATATGCCTTGTGCTCGATCTCGACAGGCAAGTGACAGGTTTTCTCGTAAATCAGTCGGAATGGAGACATGCCCAATGGAGTCTTGAAAGCTGTTCTGTATGCCCATAATGCATCATTCAGAAGTAAAGACCAGTCTTTCCTAGTTGGTTTAACCATCTTTTCAAGGATGTTCTTCACTTCCCTATTGGATATCTCAGCCTGTCCATTGGTCTGTGGGTGGTATGCTGTCGCGATCTTGTGCTTGACACCATATTTTCTCAAAGCGGCAGCAATTACCCTGTTGTCAAAATGTCTCCCTTCATCACTGATAATCGCCCTAGGGATGCCAAATCTAGAAAAGATGTTTTTGTGCAAAAACTTTTGGACCGTTTTGGCATCATTCTTTTGAGTTGCGATTGCTTCTACCCACTTGGAGACATAATCCACTGCTAGGAGGATGTAAAGATTTCCACACGAAGATGGAAAAGGTCCCATAAAATCAATCCCCCAAACATCAAAGATCTCTACTTCTAAAATATTCTGCAGTGGCATCTCGTTTCTCCTTGAGATGTTACCTGTCCTCTGGCACCTGTCACAGTTTCTGTAAAATTCCTGTGCATCTTTATATAGTGTTGGCCAGTAGAACCCTGACTGCAGCACCTTGGCAGCCGTTTTATTGCCTCCTAAGTGACCTCCATATTGTGAAGCATGACAGTGATGGAGAATGTCTTCTTGTTCTTCTTGTGGTACACACCTTCTTATAACCTGGTCTGCACACATTTTGAAAAGAAGAGGTTCGTCCCAATAATAATGTTTAACATCATTTTGGAACCTCTTCCTTGCTTGATAATTAAGATCAGAAGGTAATATTCCGCTAACTATAAAATTAACGAAATCAGCATACCAGGGAAGGTTAGAAGACTTACCTGCCGCCGTGGCTGTCGCGACAGCTATTGCGGCAGCAAAGAGCTGCTCATCTGGGAAGGTCTCAAGTATGTGTGTCTCATCTAAAGGTAGACTCTGTCCCGTGTCCAACCTCGACAAGTGGTCTGCCACTTGATTTTCTGTCCCCTTTTTGTCTTTGATCTCAAGGTCGAATTCTTGTAGTAGTAAGATCCATCGTATCAACCTAGGCTTTGCATCCTTCTTTGCAAACAAATACTTGAGGGCAGAGTGGTCGGTGTGTATTATTACCTTCGTTCCAAGTATGTAAGAACAAAACTTGTCGATGGAGAACACCACGGCTAACAGCTCCTTTTCTGTGGTGGTATAGTTCACTTGGGCTTCATTTAATGTTTTGCTGGCATAGTATATGACGTGAAACAGCCTGTCCTTGCGCTGCCCAAGTGCTGCCCCGACAGCATAGTCACTAGCATCACACATGATCTCGAATGGTTGTGTCCAGTCTGGTGGCTGTACTATAGGGGCTGTCACTAACTTTTCCTTCAGAACCTTGAATGCTTCAGTACATTCCTCATTAAAGTCAAAGGGTCGGTTCTGCTCTAGGAGATGGCATAGCGGCTTGGTGATTTTTGAGAAATTTGCAATGAATCTTCTATAAAAACCAGCATACCCTAAAAAACTCCTAATGCCCTTGACAGTTGTTGGCGGCGGCAGCTTCTCAATGACCTCTATTTTTGCCCTGTCGACTTCTATCCCACGGCAGCTAATCTTATGGCCTAAAACTATCCCTTCATCTACCATAAAATGACATTTTCCCAATTAAGAACAAGATTAGCTTTTTCACATCTTTCAAGTACCTTTTGGAGGTTGCCGAGGCAGCTCTCAAAATCATCTCCAAAGACGGAAAAATCATCCATGAAGATCTCAAGGAAGTCTTCTACCATGTCGGAGAATATTGCCATCATGCACCTTTGGAAGGTGGCAGGTGCGTTACAGAGGCCGAATGGCATCCTCCTAAATGCGTATGTTCCGTAGGGGCATGCGAAAGTCGTTTTCTCTTGATCCTCCGGTGCAATAGCAATTTGGTTATAACCTGAATAACCATCAAGGAAACAATAATAAGATTTACCCGCTAATCTATCAAGCATTTGATCAATAAAGGGTAAAGGAAAGTGGTCCTTTCGGGTAGCTTTGTTAAGCTTCCGATAGTCCATACAAACCCTCCAACCGGTCACAGTCCTGGTTGGGATTAGCTTATTGTTTTCGTTGGTTATCACTGTCATTCCTCCTTTCTTTGGAACACATTGCACCGGGCTCACCCATTTGCTGTCGGAGATGGCGTAAATAATACCAGCGTCTAACCATTTAATTATCTCTTTACGCACTACCTCCTTCATCGCAAGGTTTAACCGCCTCTGGGCATCAATAGTCGGCTTATGGTCTTCCTCTAGGAGGATTTTGTGCATACAGATTGCCGGACTAATGCCCTGAATGTCTGCTATCGTCCATCCAATTGCCTTTTTGTGCTGTCTTAACATGTCGACCAGCTGTCGTTCCTGTTCCTGCGGCAGCTTAGCAGAGATGATTACGGGCAGTGTGTTATCACAACCAAGATAAGCATATTTAAGCTGCCCTGGCAGGGGCTTAAGTTCTAAGACAGGTGGTTCAACAGTAGATGGCTTTTGGATTAAATGGTTACTCGAAGTGTAATTCAAGGGTTCGAATAACTTACCTGGACGATGGTCTAACCAGTCGACCTCCTCTTGACCTGCAGTGTCAGATGTATCAGATGCAGAGGAGTCACTGTCGTCGGAGCTGTCATCGTTGCTGTCGTGACAGGCCTTTAAGTGACTGTCGCAACAGTGACCAAATTTTATATCTCGGCAGCCCGACCTGATGCAGGGGTAATCAAAAGTCACCTCAATGATGGCTTTGCATTCCTCGTCCATATCGGCATGTTTCATTGCTTGGAGAACATTCAACTTAATCTCTTGATCGTTCACGCGCATGGTGAGTTCTCCTTTCTCCACATCAATCAATGATCTCCCCGTGGCTAAGAAGGGTCGCCCAAGGATGACTGGTGCGTTCTCATCTGCCTCACAATCTAAAATAAGAAAGTCAGCAGGAAAAATAAGCTTATCCACTCTTACCAAAATATCTTCAATTTTTCCCTCGGGGTGAACGTAAGAGCGGTCGGCTAGCTGTAGGGCAACTGTCGTGGGCCGCGCCTTGCCAATACCTAGTTTCTGAAAAACAGATTTGGGCATTAGATTAACACTAGCACCTAGATCACAAAGTGCCTTACCCACAAATCTGTCGCCGATTACGCAAGGTATGAGGAAGCTTCCCGGATCCTTCTTTTTCTGGGGTGGCTGCCTATGAAGAATACTCATGCAACCTTCTTGCATCCTCACCATTTCAAATTCCCCAAGTTTAGATTTTTTCGACATGACATCCTTGAGAAATTTAGCATAACCTGGCATTTCCCTAACAGCATCTAACAACGGGATATTAATATGAACCTGTTTAAAAATATCATAAATCTTTTTAAGTTGAGATTCATGCTTAGCTTGATGTATCCGTTGAGGAAAAGGTGGTGGAGGACGATAATCAGCAATGCGTCCTTCCCACTGCATGCGAATCTGAGGTCGATAATCTTCTTTTTTCTCCTCTGTCGCTTCTGCTGTCGTGACAGGCTCATCGGCAGCAGTCTGTTTATTACCTGTCGGGGCAGCTTCCTCGGCAGGTTTATTCAAGGCAGGTTCCTTTTCTGTTTCAGCTTCTTTTTCCGGACCTGGTAACTTTTTCCCACTCCTAGTAGTAATTGCCTTGCATTGCTCATGTGGGGGTGGTCTAGCATTTTCAGTGTTGCTAGGAAAACCTCCATTCTGCCTTGGCTTAATATGCTGTGACACCTGACCCATTTGTGTCTCTAAAGACTTCAAGGTAGCCTCATGATTTGTCATTCTCATCTTGGTTTCGTCTATAAAATTTTCCGTCTTCTTGACAAACTGATTAATATTATCCATATATGTACCAGTCTGAGACATAAAAGTGGCCAGAGTCTGTTCCAATACACTACTTGTGGCAGGTGGTGGCTGCTGTTGCTGCTGCGGTGGCAGGTTCTGTGGCAGGTTCTGCGGCTGCTGTTGCTGTCGCGTCAACAGTCTAGGACCCCCTTGGTTCTGATTATATGCTTGCGGATTCAAGGCATTATTAGGGTTACTCCAGGAAAATTTGGGATCCTTCCTCCAATTAGGGTTGTAGTTGTTGGAATTGTAGTTTGGCTTGTAATTTCCAACATATTTTCCCTCTTCTATATTTTTAGGGCACTCATCCCTACTATGATTTCCCTCGCAAGTAGTACAAACTTCCTCGACAGCAAATCCTCGTAAGTCCTCTTCATTCAGTAAGTGTTTCATGGCTTTAGTAAGGAATGCTACCTGTGATTTCATAGTGCTGTCGGCCTCATAGTCCTTGACAGCAAGTACCCGTTTACCCCCTCTTCTTGCTGTCGGAAACTGCTCCTCATTCTTAGCTAGATTTTTCAGAACTTGTAATGCCTCGTCCGGATCTTTATCCAATAACAGTCCATTTGCTGCAGAATCAATGCGAATGCGAGTTTGTAAGTTAGCAGCATTATAGAATTTAGTTACCTGATTCCAGACGGGAAATCCATGCATTGGGCAGTTCCGAAGAAGAGTTGTAAATCTGTCCCATGCCTCGTGCATCGGCTCGTCATCTTCCTGTTGAAAAGTAGCAATTTCATTACGTAATCGCTCAGATAAATGCGAAGGATTAAAACGAGATAAAAATTCACGAGTTAGATCTGCCCAAGTCATAATGGAACCCGGTGTAAGTTTATTCCACCAAGTTTTAGCTCTGTCCCTCAAGGAATGGGGAAATAACCGAAGCCTTAGTATCTCCGGACTAACTCCTGGCAGTCTAAACGAACCACAGATCTCCTGGAACGTTTTGAGATGCTCCCTAGCATCTTCTGTTGCAGAACCACCAAACTGCCCGGCATTGTTGATCATACTAAACATGACAGGTTTAAGTTCAAAGTTGTCAACATCAATATCCGGTAGCGTGGTCTCCAGCTCTACATGATCATTCAGCATGTAGTCACGACATGACCGTCGTCCACCTGCTGCGGGCGGATCGGCGACAGGTGGGTTATTATTGCCAAGGGGTGGTATGAAACCACCAGCAGGTTGGTTATGGCCCATCTTCTCTAGCTGTTCTTCGAGATATTCGTTTCTGTCTAAAAGTCGGCGAAGTTGTTTCTTGAGATTAAAGGAACGTTCGATCTCCGGATCTAATTTATACTCAGGATCTTCACCTCTTTTGGATCTGCGCATAAACAAGAAAACCTCGTGAAAAGCAAGAGTTGGAAACTCAAAAGAAAAATTAAAGAAAAATAAAAACGAAAATAAAAATAAAAATGAAAAGTGCAATAAAAGAAAGATGTAGTTATGTTGCCAATCCCCGGCAACGGCGCCAAAAACTTGTTGCGTGTAAAATAGTCTATCGCAATTGTAGTGCAAGTGTACACGACGCAAGTAGTAAAGTGATACGAAGTATCGGATATCGTCTCCACAGGGATTGGGCTAATGACTTCACCTTGTTTACTGCACGAAAGTAAAGGAAATAATTAAGAGTTGTCACGAGAATAATAAGGTAAAAACGTAAAATAAAGGATTGAGAAATCAAGATAGAGAGAATGGGCTGGTATTGAATTGCTCGGTAGTGCAGGTATTGAATTGCTTAGGATCTCCAGTTCTGTCGTCGCTCCCGTCGCCGACAGCACCTGTCGCGGCGTCTGTCCGTTGGCAGTCGCGGCAGCAGACACACCAACTCCGTACTTCAAGCTTGGCAAGAATCCCAGATCTGCCTTGCCCTATCCCTAGGCACAAGTCTGTCGATGATCACGTCTTTGATGATACCTCCCGGCGTGAATCGAAGGATGAACACCGATGTGTATGAATTCTTCCTTAGCCACTTAACCTCGCCTTATCCCTAGGCACGAGATGGTTCAACTATAAACTAGAGAACGCGCTCTTATCTCTTTCGTATACTTAACTCTCCCGATGCTAAGTAAATGGATAACCTCACAATGCTCTCCCGATGCTCTTGCAAGATATTAAAACCAAGATAAAAGAACTTGAAGTTTATTTTATTGAACTTAAAAAATCCTAAAACAAAGCAACCCTTGCAACTACTTTACAAAACAACCCGTAACCCTAGGGGGAAATTAGAACATATCGGTGACAGGTAAACGACAGGGGGTTTTTGATTATCGGTTATGGGGTAGAATGAGGGATGATCTCTAGGTTAAAACCTATGCCCTTATATAAGCTTTGGGCTCAAGTTATCTAAGGTAACAAGGATTACAACTTTAATTAAAAGTAAGATTCTAATAAGGACTTAATCTCTAAGTATCCTACTTTGCAGCCGCCATCCTTGTTTCTAGGAATTTCCTCTCCTTGAGCTTTGGCTTGACATATCTTTTGATCCGGGGCTTGGAAAAATGTTTGGCTTTCACACGACAGACGAGCAGATTTTTCTCTTTCTATCGAGGTCCACTTGACTTTTCCTCTTCATAAATCTGCTGTCACCATGCTGTCACGACAGGTCCATGACAGGTGAGTCTTCCTTGGCTGCTTGTCCAGTTCCGCTCTCCTGCTTCTCTGTCCTGCGCCTGCCTTCATCTTCTACTGTGACAGATACCTGCAAAAATAGCCATCTTTTAGTAGAATCCGTGCCTTTTGTATAATTGTGATGTTTTATTAAAAACTAACCTAAATGCAATGCAATGATGCTTGAATGCAGCAGAAATATGGGTTAAAAAAGGTGTAAATAATAGAACTTTTACACACTCAACAACAGGCAGTCAATGTTTGGTTGCTCCTTTTAGCCGCTGAAATTCTAACTTATGTCTAAGCCGAATTAGTCAACACCTCATCATGATAAGACTGTGCTTAATTCTTTCGTGAGTTTGACACTCTCGTGCCCGACAAATGGATTTCCTCAACTAGACTTTTGGAACTAATTGAAGAAGTGAAGCACATGAATTAAGCAAACTTAGAGTATTTCATTGCAAAATCAACTTAAACTATTACAACCGTTTCTCACAAGTACTTTATAAACAAAAACCTTAAACCCTAAGAGAGAATTAGAACGTGATCTCTGCTATATGCTATGCATTTATACCCTTACAAGTATGGGCATATATAGGGGTTGGCCTAAGTTGAGTCCTCCTTGGAGTAGAAGTCCTTAAAGTAACTTTACATTAAATGTTGACTCCTTTTTTACTTGAATGTGGACTCTTTGGACGTTGCCTTCTCCAGCAAGTAAATATAAGTCCTCATACTTATCAATCTTTAATCAGCTCTTCAGACCGCTACAGGCTTCAGAAAATAGCAAGACTAGGCTCATTAGACTCAGGGAATTGTCCTCTTTCAATCGCAACCCATCTTGACTAAGTCGGTTTAACTTCTGCTTGGGCGGCAGTCGGCGACAATGCTGCGACGGTGGCGTCCTTGGCGGCAACTGGAACTGCTTCAGTACATCTCCTTTTGCTCCCTGCTTTCCTTTCCTCTCCTCCTCTACATAGCTACAACACTTGAAAATGAAAACTACACTAAAACAATATCTTTTCTTAACCAAAGATAGAATATCCAATAAAAGCATGGTAAAAGAGCAAATATTGTTATTATGCATGTAATGCACCTAAATATGCCTTAATGAGCTTAAGAACAACAATAATAAGGGCAGGAATGTGTACAAAATATATAACTTATGGACACTCTACACACCCCCAAATTCGAACTATTGCTTGTCCTCAAGCAATGCAACCTAACTAGTAAACATGCCCCTTGCACAAATATTAACAGAAACTTAGTCATTAACTTGATTTCTTACCTCAAGGCCGTGTCACCTATTTTATGTTAGTGATAGGGAATGACATGAAATAACTTAGGATTTAATTTTCTTAGTGCCAGTGCAGTGTGTGCAGGTCTGTGTCCATGCTAAACATGCTAAGTATACTAAGTAAACAAATACTGTTAAAAATAATTAAATACGAAAAAGGATATGAGTTGTTGCCAGTGCAGCACAATTAAGCACTTCTTTCCTTTTTTTCTCTGATCATGGCCTTAAGGGCTTCAGCTCATCACAACTATTCTCCGGGTCTGAAGCTAAGATAGGAGCATACTACGAAACTATGAACCCTTTGAATAGAGTTATCCCGCAAAGACTTTCATTCACTCTTGCTAATATGTCTGTCACTTCAAATAAATTTAGATACTTGGACTTTAATAGCAGTGGAGTGTCCTTGCTCATGATCCTTCCTAGAGCCTGTTTTGGGCACCTCTAGGGTATTAAGCATCCTTCCTAGAGCCTATTTCGGGAACCTCTATGGTATTAAGCATCCTTCCTAGAGCCTGTTTCCGGCACCTCTAGGGTATTTCCTTGGACTTAGCTGCCCTGTGCTGCCACGGCGGCAAACCTGCATCCAATTAAGATATTTTCATTAAATAAAGCAGGCAGTGTTGAACTTAGAACTCAAGCAAAACTCAGCACTTAGCAGATAGTGTAAGAATAATTGGAAACTAAAAAAAATTCTAAGTACTTTTCATGCTTCTTCCCATGATTAAGTTAAATTTTAAGTATGGTACGATATGGAAGTCCGCTAACTATCATTGGCACAAGTTTTTAAGCTAAGACATTCTATTTCATTATGTGCTAGGGCAGAATTTACACATGCTACTATATGCAGCTAAATGTAACTAAAAGCAAAGAAAACAAAAAGGACTAACCCCCCAAACTCAAGGTTGGTATTGTCCTCAATGCCTTATACAAAATATGAAATAAAAACAGAAAAGAAAAATAAAACATAAAAAGAAAACAGAAAAAGAAAACAGAAAATTAAAACAAAATATAAAATGAAAGAAAAATAAATAAAATGTGCTATAAACTAGGGGAGTTCCCCTCCGTTTCTACTGCTACCTCGGAGAAGGATTCTGAGGAGGCGGGGAGGACGAGGCAGCGTGTGGCGGGAGATTTGGCCACTAGGCTCTTATTATGACCATGTGGTGGCAGGATGCGACTGGGAGTGGGTCTTTTAGGTGGTGCTTCTGGTTCGGTTTCATACCCTTCACCTTGAGGCTCAATCACACTGACGGGCTGCTTTCTTTTCCTTGCTGCTTCGACCAGTTCGTCGTCGGAGGAATCAGATACCTCCATGTCTAAAGAATCTGAGGCCTCGGCTTTCTCTTTGGCAGCTGCCTCCTTTGCTGCTGGGGAGGCGGCGGTAGTCTCATCCTCTTTTTCTACCTGGATCTCATCTTCTTCAGAATCAGATGAGAAGGTGAGGTTGTATGGCTGGATAGGAGTGGGCGTGGTCCTTCTTTTGGCGCGGATATGTGGGCCTTCGCTGTTTGCGACGGCTGGAGTGGCAGCTAGTCGAGGTGTGATCTAGGTTGGTTTAGAAGCTGTTAACTTCGACGGGAAGGCTGGAAGTCTTAGGCCTGTATCGTGATATTTGTCCAGCATGTAGGCCACAAAGGCCTCTTGTACCTCCGCGGTGTATCTTGTAAATATTACTTGTTTGTGCTCAATTCTCTGGCAGCTCTCTACGAGGCTTCGAAGCAGAGGAATCACGACAGAAGAAAGGGCAACATCAGTACTTACCTTCTTTGTCCACCCTTTCTTGGCGACAATGATAGTATCTTTGGGATGCGGCGGTACACAGAAATTGGCGTAGAAGCCGGTGATGAGTGAGGGGAAAACGAGGGGTGCCTTGGAGTTGGGTTTGGCTGCGTGGGCATATATTTCTTCAAGTATAACTTCTCCAACATTGATTGGCCGCCCCTTCATTATGCCATGGATTAGGGCCAGTCGCGACCTGTTGGATGTGGAACCATGTGAAGTGGGCATTAGGCGGCACTGGACGAAGTTACTCCAAAGGATGGCTTCTGGCAGCAAGTCGCGGAGGTTGACTGAGCCGTTATATTTTCTGGTGAGCCACTTGGCGTTGGGATGGCAGATTTCTCTTTTGATTTTTTGTAGCCTAATGCCATTAAACCGAAGCTCCATTTTTCGTGCGGATTCTCTTTGATTTCTATCCTGTAGAAGTTGTTTATTGTTGCCTCCGTGAGTTTGGCACCCTCTCCGCAAACGTAGACGAAAGGGTTTCCCGAGGTAGGTTTGTGGGCATAGAATTCTCTGACTAAGTTGGTGTTTATCTCCTCTGGCTGCCGTGCAAAAATATGACATCCCAATGTGTGGACTCTTTCAAATACGTTGGGCTCAAGGCCAAGATCCCCTTCTTGCCTTGTGTACTAGAATCTTATCTCTTCCCAAATATGTCGCTCAGCGAAGTGTTGCCGATAGGTTGCCGCTATGTTAGCATTCAAGAACCTCTGGAAGGTTGGCTTGGAGGATGAGGTTGTGGGTTTTGATGTTGCCATAGTTATGAGGACGGTTGTGTTTCCTAAAGAAAAGAAAGAAATTACAAGAAAATAACGCAGATGAGATCTTAAAAGCAAAGAAGACAAGAAGAATTGAGAGAAAAAGAGAGAGCAAAGTGGAAATTGAGGAGAGAATAGTTGGCCTTTTATAGCCGCTACTCTCCGTTGCCTTGGCGAGCACGCTGTCGATGGGCGACAATGATTGCGGCGCGTTTAACGGGATTCTAGCCGTTACGCAGATAGTTGTTGCCGCCAGCTATTGCAAATGTAGCTGTTACGACTAGCCGTTATGAAGCCGCTAGCCGTTATGCTAATCTGCCCATTTGGGCCGCCTTGGTCGCTGGGTTGGGCCTCTCCTTTATTATTTATCCTTCTTGGTCGCTGGGTTGGGCCTCTCCTTTAACCACTTCCTAAGGGTTTTGTGTTGGGTTTTTCGTCCAGGTATGTCCTTCCTCTCCTCATGTGGGTGTTGGCTGCCATCTCTGCCGCCCTGGCGGCTAGATGTTGGGCTTGTGTCTGGGTTGGGTTGGTGGGCTTCCATTTTATGGCAAACCTCTTTTCCTTTTTTCTCATTCTTATCGATGTCTTCTTCATATATGAACTCGGATTTAGGGTTTGCCCTGGTCATACACCAAAGACAAACAAGAGGCATAATTTTTTTTTGAAAAAAAAATAAACAGAAATTTAAATGCAAAAACTAAAAGTAGAAGTGCAGAAATTCAAACACGGGTTCTGTTGCCAATCCCCGATAGCGGGGCCAAAAACTTGTAGAGCGTTTGGGTATTCTCTATATATGAGAACAAGTGCACACTCCTGTCAAGTTATAGTATATAAGATATCGTCTCCCAATGGGATTGGAACAGCTTCTATGAATGTTTTCCTGCACAAGGAAATAGTAAATTGCACAATTAAATTTCTGGATATAAAAGAAAATAAAGATAAAAACATAAGTAATTGAAGAGAGAGAGAGAGAGATCAGATTGATAGATAGGGCCAGGGAGTTGTAGCTCAGTAGTGTGTAGACTGCATTGTAAAGATGAAGTGTGTTTTGTGCTGCCACGATCTGCTACCTTGGCGGGTAATGGCAGATTGAGGCGGCGGCAACTTTCGTTGCCACAGTGGAACTCTGCTCTTGCAACTTTCGATGTCTCGACATGTGAGATAGAGAGAAGTCCCGGCGGCAAGTCTGGCAGATACTCCAAGTTCGGCAAAGCAATTCTGAAGTGATCCTACCTACGTCTAGGCTAGGATTCTGTCACTGCGTGATGTAGGCAATACCTAGCAATCTCAGCGTAAACCTAACACAGGCAGTCAACGTTTGGTTGCTCCTTTTAGCCGTTGAAATTCTAACTTATGTCTAAGCCGAATTAGTCAACACCTCGTCATGATGAGGCTGTGCTTAATTCTTTCGTGAGTTTGACACTCTCGTGCCCGACAAATGGATTTCCTCAACTAGACTTTTGGAACTAATTGAAGAAGTGAAGCTTATGAATTAAGCAAACTAAGAGTATTTCATTACAAAATCAACTTAAACTATTACAACCGTTTCTCACAACTACTTTACAAACAAAAACCTTAAACCCTAAGAGAGAATTAGAACGTAATCTCTGCTATATGATATGCATCTATACCCTTAAGAGCATGGGTATATATAGGGCTTGGCCTAAGTTGAGTCCTCCTTCGAGTAGAGGTCCTTAAAGTAACTTTACATTAAATGTTGACTCCTTTTTAACTTGAATGTAGACTATTTGGACGTTGCCTTCTCCAACAAGTAAAGGTAAGTCCTCCTACTTATCAATCTTTAATAAGCTCTTCAGGCCGCTACAGGCTTCATAAAATTGCAAGACTGGGCTCATTAGACTCAGGGAATTGTCCTCTTTCAATCGCAACCCATCTTGACTAAGTCAGTTTAACTTCTGCCTGGGCGGCATTCAGCGACAATGCTGCGGCGGTGGCGTCCTTGGCGGCAACTGGGACTGCTTCAGTACAGCTCCTTTTGCTCTGTGCTTTCCTGTCCTCTCCTCCTCTACATAGCTACAACACTTGAAAATGAAAATTACACTAAAACAATATTTTTTCTTAACCAAAGATAGAATATTCAATAAAAGCATGGTAAAAGAGCAAATATTGTTATTATGCATGTACTACACCTAAATATGCCTAAATGAGCTTAAGAACATCAATAATAAGGGCAGAAATGTGTACAAAATATAAAACTTGTGGATACTCTAAAGCCGCCACGGCGGGCTGTAGGGAACTTGTAGTCATTCTTTGCAATTTTGTTCATAAACTATAGTGCTTCCTCGGGTGGTCTGTTCAGGATGATTCCATTGGTTGAATCGTCGAGCATCATTCTTGTTGGTTGATTGACTCCATTGTAGAACATAGACACTTGAGTCTAGGATGCGAAACCTTGAAGCGGGCAGTTGTTCAACATCAATTGGTATCTCTCTCAATCTTCATACATTGGTTCGTCGTCTCCTTGGCGAAAGGCAGTGATCTCGTTTCTTAATCTGTCGGTCACATTCGAAAGGCTGAAACGTTCTAAGAAGTCCTTGCACAACTTCGTCCAAGTTTTGAATGATCCTGTCGGTTGGTTGTTCAGCCACTGTTTTGCCCTATCCCTTAGTGAATAGGGTAAAAGTCTCAGCTTAAGCACATCCTGATGAACTACGTGTATCTCAAAAGCTCTGCAAATGTCTAGGAATCCTCTCAAGTGTTGCCTCGCATTTTTCGTGGCAGTTCCTCCAAATTGCCCAATGTGTTTATCATGTTGAACATCACTGGTTTCAGCTCAAAGTGATCTGCTTCAATTTCAGGTTCTGCCATAGTTGGATCAAATCCTCTGAAGTCGTGCTCCAAGTAGTCCCTGGTGGTGCGTACATATTGTGGCTGCCTGGGTGGAATTGGTGGCTGCTACCTAGGTGGCGGATCTTGCAGCCCATACATGCCGTTTCGAGCATTGTTGGCATAGTTGTCGTCTTGGTCGTTAACCATGGTTGCCTCTGCTTTTCTTTTTTCTTTAGCTTCTTCGAGGGCTTCTCTTGCTTCTTTCTTTAGTTTTCTTGATCTTCATTCGGTCTCATCTATGTAAATGATTTCGGCCGATGGGTTGGCTCCAGTCATGCACTAGACAAGAAAACTGTAAAATTCTTTTTTTCGAATAAAAAGGAAAAATAAAAACTAAAATTAAATGCAATAAATTAAAAGTGTAGGAAAATAAAGACGAATTTATTGTTGTCAATTCCCGGCAACGGCGCCAAAAACTTGTAGAGCGTTGGGGTGTTCTCTAAATATGAGCGCAAGTACACACTCTTGTCAAGTTGTAATATAAAAGATATCATCTTCCACGAGGATTGGACAGCTAATTCGAATCTCAATTCCTGCACAGAAAATATTAAATTGCACAAGTAAATTTCAGTTTGTAAAATATTCTAAAGATAAAGAAACAGAAGTAATTAAGAGAAGAGATCAGATTGATAGAATGGGTCAGGTTATGCTGCTCCGTAATGTGAAACTACGTTGAATAGGTTAAGTTGTATTACGCTGCTAGACTTTACTACCTCGGCGGAAGATGGCAGATTGGCGCTTTGACAACTTTCGTTGCCTCGACAGTGGAACGGACGATTGGGTCGGCGGCAAACTCGGCAGACCTTCAAGGCTCGGCAGAACGCTTCAAGAATGATTCAGCTTATGTCTAAGTCAGAATGTTGTTGATGCTCGCTGCAGATAATACCCGTCGGCGTGAATCTTGCAATGAACAACAACCTTTGGTTCGTCCTCTTTTTGCGGCCTTAAACCCTAACCTATGTCTAGGCTGGATTGATCAACACTTGGTATTGATGAGATCGTACTTACTTCTTTCGATGCCAAACAAATGGATTGCTCCCAATCGATCTTTCGAACTCAATTGAAAACAATGAAGAACATGAAATAAGCAAACCTTGAATTTATTGCAAAAAAAAACTTAAACCTAAACAACCGTTCTTACAACTACTTTACAACATAACCCAAACCCTAGAGAATTTAGAACATAGTGGCGGCAAGAAAGCACAAGAGAAACCTAAGCTATTCAGACTATGAGTTGTTTAGAATACAAAATATGATCGGGTATCTATAGGGCATGTCCTAGGTTAAGTCCTCCTTGGAGTAGAAGTCTTCTTCATGATAAAGTAGCTTTTGCATTGAATGCATCCTTTAAATTCTGACTTCTTTGACTTGAAATTGGACTCCTTGTTTAAATTCTGACTTCTTTGACTTGAAATTGGACTCCTTGTTTCGCAAGTAAGCTTAGGCCGCCTTAGACATTTTCACCTTTGGTGGCTCAGTCCGCTGTTTTCCGACATCAGTAAATTGCGTGGATGGGCTCATTGGACTCAGAAAATTATGCTCTTCCAATCGCACTCCAATTCACCAATTCCTCAAGTTGCTGCCCTGGGCGGCAGATATGGCGGCGGAAGCTACTCGGCAGCATCTCTCTTTGTGTTGAATTGCTTCAGTATAGCTCCTTGGCTCGCTGCCTCAGCATCAGCTCCTCAGCTTTCTCCTCCTTCTGATAGCTTCTAGCATCTGAAACTAAAACAATATCTTTTCTCACCAAATTAAAGATATTCAACAAAAACAAGGCAAATCAAAGAATACTGTAAATAATGCATGCATGCACCTAAATATGCCTAAAATGTACTTAAGAATAGCAATAATATGAGATGGAATGCATACAAAATATATGACTTATAAGCACTTTACAACCGGCCCATTCTCTCACTCTAATTTCTCAATTTATTTTAGTTGCTCTAGTTTTAGTTTTAATTAAATCCAAACATCTTTTAATACTTGCGTTTTTATTTTTATTTGTGCAGAAAGGTAAATTCCGAAGGTTGTCACAATCCCTGTGGAGACAATATCTTAAATACATTAACTTGGCACCGTGTATACTTGCACGCAATTTGCGCATCACTTTTGCACGCAACACAGGGAATTAGAGGACTTTGAAGAGGAAATCAAGGAGTTTGAGAAAAGAATCTATTGATTCTGATTCAAGCATTGCTCCGTCTAAATCTATACCCCCACTTTCCATTTTACAGGTACCGGATATTAAATCGAAACCACCACCGGATCATTTTAAATGCTTATCTTTTAGCAAAGGAGATACTTTGTCGACGATTAATTTAAACAAGCTTTCAAAGTTGAGAAAGATCCAAAGAAATGTCTTCGTTAATACTCGAACATACAAGAAAAAAATGAAAGAACTCCATAATCACATAATTCATCTTAAGAAAATTCTCCGTTGGATAAAGAGCATGAACTGAAAGAAGTAATTGTCGCAGTGCCTTTAGTCTGAACCATGTCCTTGAGCTAACGACGTTAAATAAAGCGCTAAATAGGAGGCAACTCGTTTTTACTTTATTTTACCTTATTTTCGCTGAATTTTTCTTTTCTTTATTTTATTATTCTGTTTTATTTATTTTATTTTTTCTCTAAGTCTTCTGAAATCTATTTTTGCTGTTTGGAATGTCGAAATGTGCAGGTTTCGTTGAGCACATTGAAGAAAATACAAGTTTGGTGCACAATAGCACACCTACTTTACAATTCAGTGTTTTATAGCTAGCCCCAACCCTCTCCAATTTCAAAATTGCATAACCTAAACTCCCTATCCCATTCTGTCAAATATTGACCCAGTCCCCTTTATTTTTCAAGATTCTGTGGGCCCCAAGGATGATGAGTTATCATCTTCTTTTATTTTACTCTTTCACCAACGCGACCTTTTAAACCTAAAAAAACCCTTTATCCTTTTAAAATTTTCCAAATCCTCTTTTCCAAGTAAAATTCTTTTCCCTTCATACATTCCCCACGTGATTAAAACAAAACAAAAACCTAACCCCAACTCATTTCCCTAATCCATCTGCCGCATTATTCACTTTTTCCCCTCTCTACAATTTTAAACCTTCCCCACTTTTGTTTCACCCAACTGTACAAGATCGATAACCAACCAAAATTCACCCCTCGACCGCCATAAACCCACTGTTCACCGCCGTAACTGAGCACCGATCTCCTCTCTTCACTTTCAGATTGATGCCCAAGTTTTTCAGCTGACTGACGTAGAGCCATGGTTGCCGGCAACAGTCACGCGACCCCCCTGAACCAAACCAATGCCACTGCCGAAACATATTTTTCTGCATTACCGAACCCACCATAGTGGCATGACCAAGCAGTCAAGAGAACTTGTACCTTCATTCGTTCGCACCATCGCGACCATCGTTATAACAGGGAGTATCTATATTTTTTCTCTTGTGCTTTCATTTACATATTGGGGCTATATGATTTAAGTGAGGGGGAGTAGAATTTTTGTCAAATTCCTTTGCTTATTCGATTGGTTGCCTTCGTGTTCTCTTGATTACACTTTATTGGAGTCTCTTGCTGCATATTCCTTACTTGTATAATAGATTATGACTTGATCTATAACTTGATATCTTACTTGTATTGGACTTTAGGATGCATAATAGATTATGACTTGACTAGTAATTTCAAATAAATCCTTTATGACATTCCTTAATTTGTTAATTGACATGTTACTTACCTTGGTACAATTTGAACACTTCATGTGAGTTTTGAGTTTTGAGCCTAATGAGCATATATTTCATTCTTGCTCTTTATTTCATTGAGTGTGTCAAATTAATTCTTTGCATTCTAGAACTTGTAGTGTAATGCTTGTCAAGACTACATTATTGAATGTGATGTTTTAGTGTGCTATAGGCATTAGGATTAAACCTTTTTTTCTCTTCCCAAAAATGACCTACCTTTTGTTTATTTACCCATTAGATAGCCAATTTTGAGCCGTATCCTTTTCTTTGATTTACCACATTTTTAATCCGAACCAGTTTTGTTTTGTTTTTTACTCTTTTTGTCACCCTTTTCAGGACAAAGTTAAAGTATTCCAAAAAATCAGATTTGAATTGGCTTGAACAGTGCAGGAAAAAAACATTGTGCAGAAAAATACAGTGTGCATGAAAAAAAGTACAGTGTAGAACAGTTCGAATAAACTATTCAAATAGTGAAAAAAAAGAGTTCGAACAGAGAAAAAAAGAAAGAGTGAATAAAGCATTGATTTTGATCTCTTTTTTCCTTTCTTTCATTGTTGCTCTCCTTGATAAAATCTTTGGAATAATTTTTCTTTGTCTTGAATTTTTAAACCCGTTCTTTGGCCTTTTATCCTACCCGAACCTTACCCCATTACAACCTTTTAAAAGACCTCTTGATTTTTGCATCATGTTCATACTTAGTAGTGGAGATAAGATTTAGTTACAAACCTATGGTAATGCTTTAATTAATTTTGGTTTGAGCGATTAATTTTACCTAAACACTTTGAGCGAAATGAGTCAAACCTTGTGAGTGTACTAGGGTTTGTTTCATTGATATTGATAGGTTATTGGAATGTCTAACTTTTGCTAAATTGTTTCTAGTCTTGCCATTTTCCAATTTTTTTTCTTAATTTCATACATGTTTAGATGCTAATTCATACCGAAATTTTAGGGACTTCGTGAAATTAAGGATAAGGACTCGAACTCTGACATGTTAGTTGAGAGATACTTGAGGACAAGCATCGAATAAGTGAGGGGGAATTTGATGAGTTTCTAAATTGATCACTTTTTCATATTTAATTATGCCTCTAATGGTTTGATTATGGTGCTGATTTGGATTTTTTTGTGTCTTTTTCTGTGCATGACATTAATTCCAGAAACTGGAGTCAAGGTTGGATTAGTGGGCATGAAAGAGCTGACTGGACGACACGTCAGCAGATTTTAAAAGATGACGTCATCAGCGTCGGATAAGTCGAGATTTAAATTTAAATTTGGGATTTATCTTTTGTATTTAATTTAAATATTTTAGAATTTATCTTTTATCACTTTAGGTTATTTTAGGGTTTTTAAAATACTATAAATACTCCTTTGGGGTGAACTCGAGAATCATCTCTTATTCTTAGTTTGTTTTACTTTGAAGTTTATAAAATCTCCTTTTTCTTTACTCTCTTTATTTTCTTTTAGTTTTTATTTATTTTTAAAAAGATGTTAAGTATGATTTCTTCCATAATCATGCTTAGTTAAATTTTCTATTAGCCAATGGCTTAAAGTGAAGCTTCAATTCACTTCGTGAGAATTAAAAAGGTACTTAATAAATTTTGTTTTACATTCTCAATTTTTCTAAAAATTTAGATCGGCAATCGACCTTTCTATTAAAATCTTTTCACTTTCTTTTCAAAAAAGCTAGCGTTGATTTGATTGTTGATGGGATTTATAGTGGGAGGAAGAATCGACGATTGTTGTGGTTTCAACTTCCTATGAACACCATTAGCGACGGATTCGCTAAGAGAAAATTGAGATCGGAACATAAACTGAGTCAGGTTTTTCCAAAACTTTAAAAGTGTTTTATTTTAATGACGATAGACGTGGTTAGTCTAACCAAAAAATTGGAATTTAAAAATTGATTTTAGATTATCGGTTTACCGGAGAGAAAAACAAGTTACAAGGGTTGGGCCTTGTAGACTGTAACCGACATGTAATCTGAGTTGAAAAATTCTTTTTCGATGATCATATGAATTGAAGCGGAACAAAAGCATGAGGTTAATTATTTTAATTGGTTTATTTTCACCTTTATTATTTTTTACTCCTTTTCTCTAGTTATCTTAATCAACCCCCTATTCACTAAATTACCTTGCAACCGTCATAATCAAACCAATCGTATATCAAAAACTCCTTAGTCCATGCGGATCGACCCTTACTTCTCTATTACTGTGTTATTTCTATATTTATTTGAGATTAAGGATAAATATTTGATAGTTATGACGCTTGTCATCGGTGTATTGAAGTTTTTTCCCCAAAAAACTGTTTTAATTTTTTTACTGACAAGTGTTGGGTGCATTAGCAAGGGATATTGTATTCTCAAAGAGAGAACGTGAGTCCAAATCTTAGAGACAACATTGTTAGTACTGGCATATTTGTACCTTCAACATAAACCGTATGACGGACATACATATTAACAAAAAAAATATTTTAATTTTTGAAATGGTAAAAATGCATGATTGTCAAAATCAAATTGAACCGACTAGGCCCGTAACGAACCGAACGAACACGAACGAGGATATGTTCATGTTTCTTTGTTTAATTTTAACCGAACAAATGAACGAACACGAACAACTAAACGAACACAATTTCTTGTCCGTGCTCGTTTGTCAAAATAATAAACAGACACAAACGAACGTGAATGAACATTGAATATTGTTTAATTTTTTTCTTAAGAAATCTGAAGTCTCATATGTTGAGCATTTGTTTAAATTTTTCTTTTTATTTCATATTCTTAATATATGTTTTTAAAATTTTTAAATATAATACTTTTTGTTAATTGTTATGAAAAATAATAAATATGAATAGAAATGTGTGAATAAATTTAAACGAACATAAACGAATGAATTACCGAACGTTCATGTTCGTTCCTTTAATTAAACGAACATAAAATCTTGTTCATATTCGTTCATTTAATAAAAAATGAACATAAACAAACTTTCCATCGAACAGTTTAGTTCGTTTACAGGCCTAGAACCAACAGATTGAATCGAGAACATGTTTAGTGAAATTAGCAATCATAGGAACAATTGCGAACTATTAAAAATTCGGATACGAAAGTAAAAGAACCAATGATTCAACCGGTCGAACCAGATTTTGAAATTATTGATATTACTTTTAGGATTTTATTTTCTAAATTTTTTATTGAATTGTTTTTGGGTTAACATGTATTTTGATACCTGAATTTAATTTTGATGTTCAATTTTAACCAAAATGTCAAATTTATATACCAATTTGAACAAAAATGTCAATTTATATTTAATTGTACCAATAAATAAGATATCAAATTGAATATTAAAGTTAACTTCAGATGTCAATATATATTTTCTGTTATTTTTGAATCAGAAGAACCGAAAACCAATTTAACTAGTTCGACCTTTGATTTGATTTTTACAACATTTTTTTGAAAGGGTGAAGTCAAATTTATTATTTAAAAGCGAGAAGTCAATTTGAGATTTTTCTTCTTCTAAGTTTAGGCACTAATTCGGGACTTATTTTCAAGTTGAGGTACGGATTTGAGATAAAAAAAGGTTCAAGTGTAATTTTGACAAAAGTTACCAAGTTCAGGTACAATTTGTATAATAAGCCCTATAACTATTTTATATAAAAATAATGATTTATAACAAATTGTTATTAGGGTTGAGCGACAAATGATCACTGAACTTTGTTAAAAAAAATAGGGTAAACTACTTCACTGACCACTATATTATTGGAAAAGTCGCGATTTGACCACGTTACTTTTTTTCGAAGCAATTAAACCACCAAACTATTTAAATGGTATCAATGTGACCACTAGCCGTTAGAGGTTAACGGCAGGGTGATGTGGTCAGTTAAGAAAAAAGGTATAATTGCATATTTAATCCCTACTATTTATACATTTTATCAATTTAGTCCTAATTTAATTTAATAAAATAAATTAATTATTTAATTAGATGGTGACATGTGTCACCACCTTATTGGAAGACTTTAATCATTTTTATTTAATTTAATTAATTAATTTTCCCTCCAATCAGATTGTGACACGTGTCACTTGATTGGAAGAAGAAAATAAATAAAAGAAGCATCCTGCTCATTGTGGGATTTAAACCAAAGTCACCTTATATAGAGACACACATGCTTACCACTAAGACAAGTGGATCTTTATGCTGCATGGTACAAAACATAATATATATATCTTGATTTCCAATCCCACTTCGTCTTCAATCTTCATCTTCTACCTTAAAACTTCCCTCTTTGTATATTAATTAATTGCAATTTGACTTTGCTCTTCTTCAACCTATATAACCTCCGCTTTCCATCCCCTTTCCTCACTTTTCTTCAATTTCCAGCATTTACCCTTTTTAATTGCTATTTCTTTTTTTTTCAATTTTCCTACAACAATGTGTAACACCCGGGTTTTGGGGTTGGGTGAAAATAATGTTTTAATATTATTCGGGTTCGGTTTTATAATTTAAATAAATAAAATAATATCCCGGTTTTGTTTTGCTAATTTAATTTAAAAGTGTTGGACCAAATTTGGATGACAAGCCCAATAGCCATTTTAATGGCATTTTTGGTAAATGGGTAATCTTTTCAAATAAGCCCATTCCCTTTTGTTATATTTCAACCAAACAAAAATAAAAATGCTATCTTCTTCCCCCTTTCATTTATATGAACGTGAGATACTCCCCCTTCCCCCATTTTGATTTTCCATCAATCTTGCCTTCATTTTTTGGAGCCCTTGCAAAGGTAACAACAAATTCTTTTTGTCCTCAACTTCCTCTATCTTCCTATGCCTTTAGTTTTCATTGAAATTCATTATTTAAAGTCTTGTGTTTTTGGGTTTTGTAAGAGAAAGATGCAAACTTTAACATCCATTGCTTGAGCTTTCGATTCTTTATTGATAGATAAGTTAATATTAACCCATAAGGTCCAACATAGTTGATTTTTACATGGTTTTATGCAAATTCCCGAATTTGGGTATAAATGGGTTTTTTGGAAGGTTTTGGGTGAGTTTTGGGGGTTGTTTTAGGTGGAAATTGATAGCCCAATGGTAGTATTATGGTTAGGGGTTGATTTGGGATTGTTTGTGGGTGCTATGGATGTTGGAAACATGGTTTTTGGACATGGTTTAGGGGCTGCCCGAAATTGCTAAAAACGGGATGTGTTCACGGTTTGCAACATGATAAATTGCATTTGAATTGTTTTCCGGGTTGGTCTTTTGATGTTGGGCTGATTTGGAATTGTTTGAAATGTGTTCGAGGTTGTTTGGAAGCGAGAATTTGTGTTGGTAAAGCTTTGGAAACGAATCCGGAAATTGAAGGCCATGGTTGCTTGGCTTGGAGCTTGGAAGCTTAGGTGAGTGGTTAAATGTTTTTGAAATGGTTTTGAGTATTTGGTTCAAGCATGTGAACCTAGGATGGGCTTGGTAAACCCACCTAGAGTTGGGATTAGAGTGGTAGCCTAATCCCAAGCTTTGATTAGAGACTTTGGTTGCACTCTTTAATGGTTATATATGCCTCGTGTTAAATCGTGATGGTGTTGGTTATATATGTTGTATACATGTATGTTGAGGCATGTTGGATGCATTGTTGTATGCATGTTGATGATAGATATGATATGGTTATTCACATGTGCAAAATGTGATGTGATATGGTTGTTAATGATGTACATGTGTGTTGTCATGTGAAATGAGATTATGAGGTGATTGCTTGATCCGAGGATCATGGTGAGTACATGCTAGGCATGGAAATGTGGTTTGTGCATGATAGTAAGTCATGGTGAGTACGTGCTAAGCACGGAAGTTGTTAATAAATGGTATGTGGAATGTATTAGTATTGGCACTAGTATGCTTGGGTACAAATGATCGATCATTAGGATGTTAGTGTGTACACATGAGTCAAAAGTCGCGCGTGGCCTTGGTGGCGTTGAGTCACCAAGGAGGAGTACGGGTACGCCCGGAAATTGTATTACATTAGTCGGTGATGAGTGGAATCCCATCGACGGGCGTGAGGATGAGTGGAATCCCCTCCGCGTGAAATGGGGCGTGAGGATGAGTGGAATCCCCTCCGCGTAAAATGAGGCGTGAGGATGAGTGGAATCCCCTCCGCGTGAACGGTGATGAGTGGAATCCCACCGCCAGGTAATGGTTGTGTTGTTGGATGTGAGTTCCAACGGTTATCCGTGTATTCGAGTCATAGCTAGGTGCCAATACGGATTGTAGTTTATGTTGCCATTATGTGGTTAATTGTGAGCCAATGTGATTTGGGATGTGTGGCTAACATGGTTTAATATATGTGATTTCATGTATTGTGGTTTTGAACATGTTGAGCATGACATGATATTGAGTATATGTTCATGCATCATCTATGATTATGGCTCGTGTGGACCGGAGGTAAGAACATGCATTTTATCTTGGTTGTAGCTCGTGCTTGGACCCTGCATTGTCGAGGTTTGTTTTTAAAGAGCTTACCCTCACTAAGCTTTTAAGCTTACGCTCTCTTTTGTTCGACAATGCAGATAAATAGCTTGAGGGTGGCAAGGGCGAGGAAAGGTCTCCAAGTGTTGCTTTTGGTGAGCTCAATGTATGAGTTTTAAGTAATAGAATGTAATAGTTAAGCAATGGGATATGTGTCATTGATTTGAGTTTTGATGTATGTCGATATGTGTTATTGATTTAAATGCCTTGTTGTATGTTGAAGTGGTGTGGCTTTTGGATGTCTTGTTGAATTGTAAAGCTTGCTTATGATGCATGACTTGTATGCTTATACGTTTGGTTGCTAAGGCATGAAATCTTAAGTGCTTGTATGACCATATATGCATAAATTGCTCTTTTGTTAGAATGCCATGTATGAATGCTTTAATCCATGTTTGAGTGATTCCTCTGGCTTAAATATGCGTGCTTACATGTTTGTATATGCTTAGGTGAGTCGAGAATTGCATCTAGAGTCGTGTTTGGGGTCGTTTAGCTAAAAATCGTGGACTTACAGTGCAGGGCGTATCGATACGCCTAAGGGCTGTATCGATACGGCCTTGCTCTGAGGAAACAGTTTTGGCTGGGCGTATCGATACGTGGAGTGTATCGATACGGTCCCAACTCTCTGTAATTCAGGTTAGGCTGGGCGTATCGATACACAAGACTGTATCGATACCCTCTTAACCCTCTGAAATCTTGGGGAGTTGTAGAGTGCATGGCGTATCGATACGGTGTCCAAGCGTATCGATACGGTCCAACCTAGTTGACCAAGTGGTGTTGACCGAGAAGGGCGTATCGATACGCTCAAGGGCTGTATCGATATGGTCTTCTTATGTTGACCATAGGGCGTTGACTTTGGTCAAGGCGTATCGATACACTCTGAAGGCGTATCGATACGCTCCGAATAAAAGGGTTAAATGGGTTGTTTTAAGGTGCTGTTTTGGTTGGTTGTTGCTATGGAGTTGTGTTTCCGCTGTCGTGTTTCACATAGGACTAATAAGGCATTTAGACAAGATTATTTAAAATGAAAGAAATTTTAGGGTTGTTAACCGAGGGGGAACCTTAACGGGTTTCACTTCGGTTTTCCCCGTGTGGCTCACTCGGACCGGTCATCCGGCCAGACCGGGACGAGGGGGTTACATTTGTTGGTATCAGAGCCTAAGGTTACCGAGACCTTGGGCAGGTAAGTGAAGTAAGTTGTGTTTTATGATTGATATGCACGGTGTTTGCTTATCATATAAGCATGTTGCTTGTTATTCGAGTATGTTGAAATGAATGATTGCTTGCTTTGTAAGTATGATTACTTGTGTGACAAGAATGTTGATTGTTTGTTTAAAAGCATGTTTCTTGTTATCCGCGTATGCTGTGATGTATGATCGTTTGATTGAGAATGTATGTTGTTTGATCGTATGCATAGGTTGCTTGTTTTGCAAGTAAGCCTTGTTATATGCTTGGTTGAGCATGTATGGGTGTTGAATTGTTTGAAGCATGTTTAGTAGTGTCCCATTGCTACTATTACGTCGGAAAAGAGATTTTAAGTGAGGGAATCATACTTGAGCCACTTGGACCTTCTCCTTTGCTAACCCAGTTTGTATGTTAATTTACTGTTGATGTTGTTGCTGATTTTAATTGCTTTTCGGTAAGTAGAAGTCGTAGTTTCTGAAAGGGTGGACGATGTTGAGGGAGTCCGTCGCCTTAGTTAGAGAGGTGTGGTCGTACCGGAATTGAGGTACAATTTGTCCGTTTGAGACGGTGTGTATATGGGTTGATTCTTGTGGATGAGGGACGGTGTGATCAACTCTGGCATCAGTTGGTAAGAAGAAGTGAAGGTCTATGAGTAGGGGTCAGAGTAGTCTGATTGTTTTATCGAATGAACCCTTGGTACAGTCTCAAGTTGTTTCCTCCAGTTGACTCTGAATCCGTATCTTTGTACGTTGTTAGCAAGTATGCAAGTGGAACATGCCTGGTGAAGTGTTAGTTGGTGACCGTTGGGGTTCGGCCTACGATTTTAATGCAAGACAGCCGGTCAATGTTCGTGAGTGGGAGCTAGTTTGTGTGATTGGGTCGGTGTACGTTGAGTTGTCTTCCAGCAAGCGGAAGAGATGAAGCCACTTTCGATGTAGTTGAGCCGAGAAGGGAGTCTCGAGCCTTGACTCCAGATTGTTTGCTAGGGGTAGAACAAGTCCAACATGACTGTTTGTGTGTGTGATCAGAATTGAATCTTGAAGTTACGAGATGCTCTAAGAACAGTTTAGAGGAGTTGGATTCTGTTGAAGAACCAGTCTGAAAACAAGAGGACCGAAGACTATCAGTTGTGTGCGTGTGAAGTTGCAGTTTCTGCGAATACCTCCTTTTGCGTGAGCATGTAAGAAATTAGATATCCTAGTTGAGACCTTAGATGTAGGGACATCTGTGACTAGCCTTTGGGAGATAGTAGTGATCAAAAAGATGTACATAAGATGTTGTTGGTGGTTCAGAGTTACTAGTTTCTAGTAGAGGTGAAGTGATCGTCTTCCTACGGTTTTGACGTGCCTTTTGACAAGGTTTGGCTTGAAGAGCACAGAGTTAGTGTATACGTTGAGATGAAGAGAGAGTTGCCTTGAAGTTGCAGATTTCTGTGTGACTGTAGTAGTAGGTGAGGAGACGAACTGTAACAATCTCAAATGGGGCTAGTAAAATTTTAAGAATTTTTGGGAGATTTAATCTTTTATTTCCAAAATAATAAGTTTGGGGACTTAATTGAATGAATTCAGGTTTGGGAAGCTTGATTTATAAGGAATTGATGACCAATTTGAAAATAGAATAAAGTTTGAAGACAAAAGTGTGAACTCCCAAAAAAATTAAATGGCTAAGAGTGTAATTTGACCTTTTTTCTTTGAAGGATAATATATCTGCCAAGTTAACGTGTTGGCAGAGGGAAAAGAAAGAAAAAAATGAAGGTGAGAAAGAAAGAAATAGGTAGAGATTCAATCTCAGATCTACCGAGATCCGACCGTCCATTTTCGACACCTCCACCACCATTGCGTTCATCTTGTCGAGCTGAGTTCATCGGTACCAACGACATCATCATCGGAGTCACCGTTGGAGGGGGTGTTTGTTTATCGTCGGAAAACTTAAAAGGTATTCAAGGTTCCTTGTATTCGGGATGTTGAGGACATCACATTCGGGTTCGGGAATGATCGAATGGAGTACCATGGTTGACCGATATAGCAAGGATTAAAGGTAATACACTACTACCTCTTGTATGCTTTATGACCATGTTGGTATGTGTTAATACATGCATAAAAATGATGATAAGTACTGTTAAATCTGCTCAAGTTAAATCGAATGTAGAAACGAGTATGATAAATTAAATAAGACCGAAATGCTCGAATGGACCCGAAATAAACCGAACCGAAACTGAACCGAATTTAGTTGAACCGAATGGACCCGAACCGAATAGACCCGAACCGAATGAACCCGATTAATAGAAATAAAGAAAGAAAATATGAACAGCCGCACAAATCACTAAAATGTCAAATATATTGACTTTATAAAGTCATATATAGGGTGTAAAAATCTGACCGACCTAAAAATTTGATTAAAAATGACTGATTTCTCATTTAACCGAAAATAATCGAACCGAATTTAACCGAACCGAAATTAACCGAATCGAATTTAACCGAACTGAAATCAATCGAACCAAATTTAACCGAGTCGAAATCAACCGAACCGAAATCAACCGATCCGAAATGACCCGAAACACAATAGACCCGAACTAAAACCGAACCGAAACCGAACCAAAACCGAAACTGAATCTGAACCAAAAATATCAGACCCGAAATAACTGAAACCGAAATGACCCGAATTGAACTCGAACCGATTGAACCGTTTGTCACCTCTAAGTTGAATACCCAATGAGCAACTAGAAATTCTGAGCTACCGTTTACGTCTTGTTGGTATAAATTACCAAAATGCCCGCATATGATAAAATGACCATAATGCCTTATAAGTAAATGGCTAAATCACATATGATATGCCTAAACTCTCAGCGATCTTGATGTATCATCTCCTGACTATCTGGTTTGAACCGTTAGTACAAATCCCTCTTTTAATAGGGGCCTTGTTTCAAAGATCCGTACAACTATCAAAAGTTAATATGATATCTTCCGTAAATGTCAAGTATCTCCAAGGAAATAAACTATTCCACCTAGTGTGTTCCATGTGTCTACACAACTGTTTTTGCATACGGAGTTACATGTTATAATACCGATTATGTGCACATGATAGAATACTTGGACTCACATGAACATGACATGTTTATAATTAAACATGACCGTACTATATTTCTGATATATGCATATGCACATGATATGACCAACATGTTATATGGATGATATACTACTAAAATACAGCTATTGATTAACCAAACCGTTGCATTAATTGTTACTGGGGTACTTGGGATAGAATATGAAGTGACCGTAGGTTCAGCCCTGATCCAGCTGGTAATTCCTTTACCGTTACAGGTTCCTATGCTTCGGCCAGGGTAATTCCTCACCGTTACCGTTACAGGTTCCTATGCTTCGGCTAGGGTAATTCCTTACCGTTACCGTTACAGGTTCCTATGCTTCGGCTAGGGTAATTCCTTACTGTTACCTTTACAGGTTCCTATGCTTCGGCTAGGGTAATTCCTCACCGTTACCGTTATAGGTTCCTATGCTTCGGCTAGGGTAATACCTACCATACCGTACCGTACTGTTCCTAAGATGAGGGTTGATAAAAGATTAAACCGTACCGTATTGTTACCTGAACTATATGTTTTGAACTGAAAATTATATTATACTGTTTTTGTACATCTTTTACCTACACCGTTTTGAACACACTAGGAACCGAACTCTCTAATTCCACCTCCGTACATTAATAGCCTATAATTACCGTCTAATTCTTGATGATTGAATAAAGAACAAGTACCGTTATCCTCAAGTATAACGTTACCTGAAATATCGAAAAAAAAATGAAGACCGTTACTGCGTAAAGCATCATGAAAATGTTATGCCTACCATATATCTGCATGAGCTTATAGCATCTTTTGGTAGTTTTGTATTACTGAGCTTTTCTAAGCTCACGTTGTTTTTATCATCACAGGTTAAAGGAATATATCTTGGTATAACGTTTGACATCAGTGTTGGGAGTTCTCTCGGCGTTGCTTTTGGAGTACGGTACCGACATAGTTAGTGGGCATGCATAACATTTTTGTTTCATGATAGTGTCTGTAAAATGTTTTCTGAAATACTGTTATATGTTTAAATGCTTTCATGAAAGAGTATTTTCAACTAAAGTTACTGTTATAATCTAATATGTATTTTTCAGAGAAAATGTTTTATGTGTATTTTTACCGTGGGTCGCTCCTGTGACCCTAATGTGGCTTCCTAAGATCTGTCATAACGCATAGGCGGGTATAGGGGGTTACATTTAGTGGTATCAGAGCTTAGAGTTTCGTCTTTCTGGGTTGATCGGCCGATCGTCTGTCGTAAGGTGTCTGGTCTGTGCATGCCCCTAGATCTTAACCGTACTCCATCAAGCCGAGACTCCGATGTCGAATCATTTCCTGTGATAAGTGCAATTAACCGTTCTGTCCATAATAGCTTGATCTATACTGGAAAGGAATATTGGTAATGTCTGTCTACGAATTGGATTAAATTAATGGATTTGAATCTGGATAGAGAACCTGAGATGGTTTATGCATGTGAAATAGAAGATCTGAAACAGATTAAGAATAAATGTTTGATCGAACGAGGAAAGCGATATAAGATTACAAGTAAAGTAGCTCGGTGATAATAAGTCTGATTGAGAATATTCTGACAAAAATTTAATAAAAGTATTACGAATTTAAAAGAAAGGTGTCTGTGAGATCGGTGGAAGTATAGATTATGTGGTGGCTCTGTTATGCACGAAGGAAACAATTATCGGGGTATTTTAATGAATGTAAGAGATACTCGTTTAAAACCTTTGTTATACTTGTCCGGTATGAAGAAAGACATTTTGGGGAAAAGTGACGCAATGTACCGTTATGTGTATCATACTTATGGAATTTTATTGTTTACATCTTGATTTTGGAGGACTCTCTTTGAGGCCTTGAGTATTTGTATGGATTTCAGATATAGTTCTACATTCGTAAATCGATGATCAATTTAGTAAAGTAAGTTGGGTTTTTAGAGGGAATGCTTTCGGGTTGTATGATTAACTTTTGTGGTACCAGAAGAAATTTCATATCATTGACTGAGACCGTTTACAATAAAAGTTATGAGACAAATGTTGTTCTGCATTATATGAAGTTCGTTATAGATTTAAATGTTATATTCTGATTAATTGGTCCAAAATGTATGATGGGATGATTATGGCTCCAAAGTCAATTTGAGTAACTGAAGACACTGCCAGATTGATCCGTAATTGTCGATGAGTCTCAAGAAATAAGGATAGTCTGATGAATAAGTTTCAGTACACAAATGGATGAAATAGCAATGTCTACATTTCTCCGTCTCAGGTAAATTTTGAGGACGAAATTTCTTTTAAGGGGGAGAGAATTGTAACAATCTCAAATGGGGCTAGTAAAATTTTAAGAATTTTTGGGAGATTTAATCTTTTATTTCCAAAATAATAAGTTTTGGGACTTAATTGAATGAATTCAGGTTTGGGAAGCTTGATTTATAAGGAATTGATGACCAATTTGAAAACAGAATAAAGTTTGAAGACAAAAGTGTGAACTCCCAAAAAAATTAAATGGCTAAGAGTGTAATTTGACCTTTTTTCTTTGAAGGATAATATATCTGCCAAGTTAACGTGTTGGCAGAGGGAAAAGAAAAAAAAAATGAAGGTGAGAAAGAAAGAAATAGGTAGAGATTCAATCTCAGATCTACCGAGATCCGACCGTCCATTTTCGACACCTCCACCACCATTGCGTTCATCTTGTCGAGCTGAGTTCATCGGTACCAACGACATCATCATCGGAGTCACCGTTGGAGGGGGTGTTTGTTTATCGTCGGAAAACTTAAAAGGTATTCAAGGTTCCTTGTATTCGGGATGTTGAGGACATCACATTCGGGTTCGGGAATGATCGAATGGAGTACCATGGTTGACCGATATAGCAAGGATTAAAGGTAATACACTACTACCTCTTGTATGCTTTATGACCATGTTGGTATGTGTTAATACATGCATAAAAATGATGATAAGTATTGTTAAATCTGCTCAAGTTAAATCGAATGTAGAAACGAGTATGATAAATTAAATAAGACCGAAATGCTCGAATGGACCCGAAATAAACCGAACCGAAACTGAACCGAATTTAGTTGAACCGAATGGACCCGAACCGAATAGACCCGAACCGAATGAACCCGATTAATAGAAATAAAGAAAGAAAATATGAACAGCCGCACAAATCACTAAAATGTCAAATATATTGACTTTATAAAGTCATATATAGGGTGTAAAAATCTGACCGACCTAAAAATTTGATTAAAAATGACTGATTTCTCATTTAACCGAAAATAATCGAACCGAATTTAACCGAACCGAAATTAACCGAATCGAATTTAACCGAACCGAAATCAATCGAACCGAATTTAACCGAGTCGAAATCAACCGAACCGAAATCAACCGATCCGAAATGACCCGAAACACAATAGACCCGAACTAAAACCGAACCGAAACCGAACCAAAACCGAAACTGAATCTGAACCGAAAATATCAGACCCGAAATAACTGAAACCGAAATGACCCGAATTGAACTCGAACCGATTGAACCGTTTGTCACCTCTAAGTTGAATACCCAATGAGCAACTAGAATTTCTGAGCTACCGTTTACGTCTTGTTGGTATAAATTACCAAAATGCCCGCATATGATAAAATGACCATAATGCCTTATAAGTAAATGGCTAAATCACATATGATATGCCTAAACTCTCAGCGATCTTGATGTATCATCTCCTGACTATCTGGTTTGAACCGTTAGTACAAATCCCTCTTTTAATAGGGGCCTTGTTTCAAAGATCCGTACAACTATCAAAAGTTAATATGATATCTTCCGTAAATGTCAAGTATCTCCAAGGAAATAAACTATTCCACCTAGTGTGTTCCATGTGTCTACACAACTGTTTTTGCATACGGAGTTACATGTTATAATACCGATTATGTGCACATGATAGAATACTTGGACTCACATGAACATGACATGTTTATAATTAAACATGACCGTACTATATTTCTGATATATGCATATGCACATGATATGACCAACATGTTATATGGATGATATACTACTAAAATACAGCTATTGATTAACCAAACCGTTGCATTAATTGTTACTGGGGTACTTGGGATAGAATATGAAGTGACCGTAGGTTCAGCCCTGATCCAGCTGGTAATTCCTTTACCGTTACAGGTTCCTATGCTTCGGCCAGGGTAATTCCTCACCGTTACCGTTACAGGTTCCTATGCTTCGGCTAGGGTAATTCCTTACCGTTACCGTTACAGGTTCCTATGCTTCGGCTAGGGTAATTCCTTACTGTTACCGTTACAGGTTCCTATGCTTCGGCTAGGGTAATTCCTCACCGTTACCGTTATAGGTTCCTATGCTTCGGCTAGGGTAATACCTACCATACCGTACCGTACCGTTCCTAAGATGAGGGTTGATAAAAGATTAAACCGTACCGTATTGTTACCTGAACTATATGTTTTGAACTGAAAATGTATATTATACTGTTTTTGTACATCTTTTACCTACACCGTTTTGAACACACTAGGAACCGAACTCTCTAATTCCACCTCCGTACATTAATAGCCTATAATTACCGTCTAATTCTTGATGATTGAATAAAGAACAAGTACCGTTATCCTCAAGTATAACGTTACCTGAAATATCGAAAAAAAAATGAAGACCGTTACTGCGTAAAGCATCATGAAAATGTTATGCCTACCATATATCTGCATGAGCTTATAGCATCTTTTGGTAGTTTTGTATTACTGAGCTTTTCCAAGCTCACGTTGTTTTTATCATCACAGGTTAAAGGAATATATCTTGGTATAACGTTTGACATCAGTGTTGGGAGTTCTCTCGGCGTTGCTTTTGGAGTACGGTACCGACATAGTTAGTGGGCATGCATAACATTTTTGTTTCATGATAGTGTCTGTAAAATGTTTTCTGAAATACTGTTATATGTTTAAATGCTTTCATGAAAGAGTATTTTCAACTAAAGTTACTGTTATAATCTAATATGTATTTTTCAGAGAAAATGTTTTATGTGTATTTTTACCGTGGGTCGCTCCTGTGACCCTAATGTGGCTTCCTAAGATCTGTCATAACGCATAGGCGGGTATAGGGGGTTACACGAACTCCTTATTGAATGTTGACCCAGCTTTAGAGGTCAATGATTGGTTGAGTTTAGTCGACAGGGTTGCTTAGAAATTGTGATGGATTTGATTTTGAATGAAGATTAAATCACAGAATGCTAGAATAGTTGTGATTTCTTTACCTAGAAGTGTCTGGAAGAATTGCCGGTTTACCTCTTGCTAGAGGAGAAGAGTTTGTTATTGAGACCGTTTTCGAGGTTGCTTCTGTTTTGTTGGCTCTGTGACTTACGAATCCCAGAAGAATTGAGAATGTTGAAGAATTGACTTCGAGACTTGTTAGACCTTAGATTCATTAGGCCTAGTGCATCATCTCAGAGTTCTACAGTGTAATTTGTGAAGAGGGAAGAGTGACAGTACGAGGATGTGTTTAGATTTCAGATAATTGAAACAAATGACAGTGAATGATTAACATCCGTTTCTGAATGTCAGTGATTAGTTGGTCAGTAGTGTGTGCTTCAGTCTTTCGAAGATTAATTTGAGATCCGTTTACTACCAGTTGAAAGTGAAAAAAAAATTGAAGTACCGAAGACAACTTTTGAGGCAAGACGTGACCGTTTTGAGTTCCGAGTTATGCTGTCTTGTTGGCTAGTGTGTTGGTTACTTTTATAGAGATGTTAAACAGAATATTTTCCTAAGCTTCCTGATCAGTTTATAGTAGTCCTCATAGATGATACACGAGTATATTCAAGTACCGAAGAAGACCATGACAAGCGTTAGAGTTAGTATTGTAGATTCTATTAGAGAATCAGTTGTATGCCAAGTTGAGCTAACGTGAACCCCGGGTTAATGAAGATGTTCTCCTAGGACATGTAGTTCAGCCGAGTGTGTTAGAGAAAATCCCAAGTAGGCAGAAGAAGATGTGAGTTGGAAGAAATCGAAGACTGTGACAGATATCTATAGTTCCTAGGTCTAGCATTGTTACTCTCAGAAAATTGTAAATAGTCTTTTAAAGATAGTTGCTCCATTGATAGATTGCTACAGAAGAATGCTCAATTGTGTGGTTAGATAAGAGACAATAGGCCCTTGAGAAACCAAAAGAAACTTTGAAGAGAGCTTCGACCTTGAATCAGTCTATATCAGAAAAAGAGTTTGCGAACCATAGTGATGTGTTACATGTAGAGTTAGGTTGTGTGCTTATGCAAGACGGAAGATTTGTGGCTTGATCATCGAGATAGTTGAAAGACCGTGAGAAGAGTTATCCGATATGAGACATAGAGTAAATTATAGTTGTATTTGCTTCGAAGACTTAGAGACAAAGCTTGTATAGCAAGAATGTACAGTAAGTATGTATGCATCATCAGAACTTGAAATATTTGAAGACTTAGGAAGGGTGAAAACTTGAACATCATGAAGTGTTAGAACCGCTTGAAGACTGTAATATCAAGATTGAGTACCATCCGAAGATAGCCTCCGTAGTGACCGATGTTCCGAGTTGTGATTGTTGTTAGATTGGTAGTTGGGTTGCGAGTTGTATTTGCCGAATTCAGTTACCGAATGCTAGTATTCTTGTGGCCGCGTTTCATGTTGAGCCTGCATTGAGCCAGAATGTTTGAAGAGAAACAGTTGCAAGACAGATTCTTGGCACCTCACGTGCAAGGCATAGTAGAAGGAAGACCTTCAGAATACAGTTTAGAGATGATAGAGTTTTGTATTTCAGAGACAGGATAGTTGTACAGATTGACATAGTGTTTTGAGACGTATTGATTTGACCGAAGCACACAGTAGTTCATTTGTATTGCATCTGAGTAGTATGAAGACGTATTGTGGGTTGAGGATGAGTACTTCCAAATTGAGTGAGTGAATGATGTGGTTCAGTGTGAGAGTAAGTATGTAAATTTCCAGCGTGTCAAGACCGAGTTCAGTTTCTTCTAGTTTGCTACATCTATGGAAGATTCGTAATGAAGGTGGATAATAGAGATCCGAAATTTCTGCTAGATTGTTTTTGAAGACGTCTGCATAGTGTTTGGCTAACTGAGGAAGTCAGATGATCAGTCAGAGAAAGTCATTGGTCGAGTTTTTAAACAGTGTTGTATGAGTTTGTGAATCGGGCTAGATCTTTTGTTTATCTGTTGCGGTTACCACCAGAGTTAGAAAGAGGTTTGTGACGTGATGTGTGTATCTATGATTCGGGAATGTGAGACAGATCTGTTCTGTGCTATGTTTGTGGAAGAGATCGAAATGAGTTTGAAATTGACATGCCTTGAAGGAATCAGTTGGGATCTAGGTGCAAGGTAGCAAGTGTTGTGTGGTAAGTCTTTCGAGTTGGTTAGTATGTTGTGGTGGGAGAGGAATGCGTGGAGGTGCATGTTTTAGTGGCCCTCCGTGATCGATGAATTTCGGGGACGAAATTTTCTTAAGTGGGGGAGAGTTGTAACACCCGGGTTTTGGGGTTGGGTGAAAATAATGTTTTAATATTATTCGGGTTCGGTTTTATAATTTAAATAAATAAAATAATATCCCAGTTTTGTTTTGCTAATTTAATTTAAAAGTGTTGGACCAAATTTGGATGACAAGCCCAATAGCCATTTTAATGGCATTTTTGGTAAATGGGTAATCTTTTCAAATAAGCCCATTCCCTTTTGTTATATTTCAACCAAACAAAAATAAAAATGCTCTTCTTCCCCCTTTCATTTATGTGAACGTGAGATACTCCCCCTTCCCCCATTTTGATTTTCCATCAATCTTGCCTTCATTTTTTGGAGCCCTTGCAAAGGTAACAACAAATTCTTTTTGTCCTCAACTTCCTCTATCTTCCTATGCCTTTAGTTTTCATTGAAATTCATTATTTAAAGTCTTGTGTTTTTGGGTTTTGTAAGAGAAAGATGCAAACTTTAACATCCATTGCTTGAGCTTTCGATTCTTTATTGATAGATAAGTTAATATTAACCCATAAGGTCCAACATAGTTGATTTTTACATGGTTTTATGCAAATTCCCGAATTTGGGTATAAATGGGTTTTTTGGAAGGTTTTGGGTGAGTTTTGGGGGTTGTTTTAGGTGGAAATTGATAGCCCAATGGTAGTATTATGGTTAGGGGTTGATTTGGGATTGTTTGTGGGTGCTATGGATGTTGGAAACATGGTTTTTGGACATGGTTTAGGGGCTGCCCGAAATTGCTAAAAACGGGATGTGTTCACGGTTTGCAACATGATAAATTGCATTTGAATTGTTTTCCGGGTTGGTCTTTTGATGTTGGGCTGATTTGGAATTGTTTGAAATGTGTTCGAGGTTGTTTGGAAGCGAGAATTTGTGTTGGTAAAGCTTTGGAAACGAATCCGGAAATTGAAGGCCATGGTTGCTTGGCTTGGAGCTTGGAAGCTTAGGTGAGTGGTTAAATGTTTTTGAAATGGTTTTGAGTATTTGGTTCAAGCATGTGAACCTAGGATGGGCTTGGTAAACCCACCTAGAGTTGGGATTAGAGTGGTAGCCTAATCCCAAGCTTTGATTAGAGACTTTGGTTGCACTCTTTAATGGTTATATATGCCTCGTGTTAAATCGTGATGGTGTTGGTTATATATGTTGTATACATGTATGTTGAGGCATGTTGGATGCATTGTTGTATGCATGTTGATGATAGATATGATATGGTTATTCACATGTGCAAAATGTGATGTGATATGGTTGTTAATGATGTACATGTGTGTTGTCATGTGAAATGAGATTATGAGGTGATTGCTTGATCCGAGGATCATGGTGAGTACATGCTAGGCATGGAAATGTGGTTTGTGCATGATAGTAAGTCATGGTGAGTACGTGCTAAGCACGGAATTTGTTAATAAATGGTATGTGGAATGTATTAGTATTGGCACTAGTATGCTTGGGTACAAATGATCGATCATTAGGATGTTAGTGTGTACACATGAGTCAAAAGTCGCGCGTGGCCTTGGTGGCGTTGAGTCACCAAGGAGGAGTACGGGTACGCCCGGAAATTGTATTACATTAGTCGGTGATGAGTGGAATCCCATCGACGGGCGTGAGGATGAGTGGAATCCCCTCCGCGTGAAATGGGGCGTGAGGATGAGTGGAATCCCCTCCGCGTAAAATGAGGCGTGAGGATGAGTGGAATCCCCTCCGCGTGAACGGTGATGAGTGGAATCCCACCGCCAGGTAATGGTTGTGTTGTTGGATGTGAGTTCCAACGGTTATCCGTGTATTCGAGTCATAGCTAGGTGCCAATACGGATTGTAGTTTATGTTGCCATTATGTGGTTAATTGTGAGCCAATGTGATTTGGGATGTGTGGCTAACATGGTTTAATATATGTGATTTCATGTATTGTGGTTTTGAACATGTTGAGCATGACATGATATTGAGTATATGTTCATGCATCATCTATGATTATGGCTCGTGTGGACCGGAGGTAAGAACATGCATTTTATCTTGGTTGTAGCTCGTGCTTGGACCCTGCATTGTCGAGGTTTGTTTTTAAAGAGCTTACCCTCACTAAGCTTTTAAGCTTACGCTCTCTTTTGTTCGACAATGCAGATAAATAGCATGAGGGTGGCAAGGGCGAGGAAAGGTCTCCAAGTGTTGCTTTTGGTGAGCTCAATGTATGAGTTTTAAGTAATAGAATGTAATAGTTAAGCAATGGGATATGTGTCATTGATTTGAGTTTTGATGTATGTCGATATGTGTTATTGATTTAAATGCCTTGTTGTATGTTGAAGTGGTGTGGCTTTTGGATGTCTTGTTGAATTGTAAAGCTTGCTTATGATGCATGACTTGTATGCTTATACGTTTGGTTGCTAAGGCATGAAATCTTAAGTGCTTGTATGACCATATATGCATAAATTGCTCTTTTGTTAGAATGCCATGTATGAATGCTTTACTCCATGTTTGAGTGATTCCTCTGGCTTAAATATGCGTGCTTACATGTTTGTATATGCTTAGGTGAGTCGAGAATTGCATCTAGAGTCGTGTTTGGGGTCGTTTAGCTAAAAATCGTGGACTTACAGTGCAGGGCGTATCGATACGCCTAAGGGCTGTATCGATACGGCCTTGCTCTGAGGAAACAGTTTTGGCTGGGCGTATCGATACGTGGAGTGTATCGATACGGTCCCAACTCTCTGTAATTCAGGTTAGGCTGGGCGTATCGATACACAAGACTGTATCGATACCCTCTTAACCCTCTGAAATCTTGGGGAGTTGTAGAGTGCATGGCGTATCGATACGGTGTCCAAGCGTATCGATACGGTCCAACCTAGTTGACCAAGTGGTGTTGACCGAGAAGGGCGTATCGATACGCTCAAGGGCTGTATCGATACGGTCTTCTTATGTTGACCATAGGGCGTTGACTTTGGTCAAGGCGTATCGATACACTCTGAAGGCGTATCGATACGCTCCGAATAAAAGGGTTAAATGGGTTGTTTTAAGGTGCTGTTTTGGTTGGTTGTTGCTATGGAGTTGTGTTTCCGCTGTCGTGTTTCACATAGGACTAATAAGGCATTTAGACAAGATTATTTAAAACGAAAGAAATTTTAGGGTTGTTAACCGAGGGGGAACCTTAACGGGTTTCACTTCGGTTTTCCCCGTGTGGCTCACTCGGACCGGTCATCCGGCCAGACCGGGACGAGGGGGTTACACAATGAGTGCCGGCGAAAGTAGTGGCGCCGATGAAAAGAAATACAAGGGAGTGCGTCGTCGTAGATGGGGAAAATGGGTGTCGGAAATCTGAGTTCCCGGCACCGAAGAGAGACTCTGGTTAGGCTCGTATTCAACTCCAGAAGCCGCCGCCGTCGCCCACCACATTGCTTTCTATTGTCTCCGCCGACCGTCTTCCCTAACTGCTCTGAACTTCCCTTCGATATTACCTCCGTGTGTCAATTCAGACATGTCGCCCAAGTCCGTACAGAAAGCGGCGTCGGATGCTGGGATGGCAGTGGACGCCCAGATGATCATCAGCAACAGCTCCGTCAACAATGAAATCAAAGCAAATGGGAACGACGACAATGGCGGCTCCTGGGAAATCAAAGCCAAGTGGGATTGGAAAACTAAGACATATATTATGTTTTTGTACCATGAATCATAAAGATCCACTTGGGTTAGTGGTAAGCATGCGTGTCTCTATCTAAGGTGACTCTAGTTCGAATCCCACAAGGAGCTTTTATTTATTTTCTTCTTTCATTCAAGTGACACGTGTCACAATCTGATTGGAGGGTGAAAATTAATTAATTAAATTAAATAAAAATATTAAAGTCTTCCAATAAGGTGGTGACACATGTCACCATCTAATTAAATAATTAGTTTATTTTATTAAATTAAATTAAGACAAATTGATAGAATGTATAAATAGCAGGGATCAAATATGCAATTATACCATTTTTTTAAACTGGCCACGTCACCCTGCTGTTAACCTCTAACGGCTAGTGGTCACATTGATACCATTTAAATAGTTTGGTGGTTTAAGTGCTTCGTAAAAAAGTAATGTGGTCAAATCGCGACTTTTCCAATAGTATGGTGGTCAATGAAGTAGTTTACCCAAAAAATAAAACGACAATCAAACTTTCAAATGTTATAAAATGACAATTAAAATATATGTTTTATAACAAAATGATAATTCGGCCGTTATGTACTATTATACAAAATTTTACCATTTTGTTAAGTACTTAAAGTTTATAAAAAAAATAAATTGCTATTATACAAAATTTTATAACAACTGTGTTAAGTACTTAACGGTCGAGTTACCATTTTGTTACAAAACATAAAATTTGATTGGCATTTTGTAACATTTAAATGTTTGGTTACCGTTTTATTTTTTTAACAAAGTTCAGTGACTATTTGTAAACTTTACCCTAATTTTTATTATTTTGTACCTAAAATAGTGGAACTTTACCAAATAATATTTAAAAATTATAAAATAAAATTATTTTTTCAAAATAAAATACAAAATTTCAAAATCAAAAGTCAAATTTTTTGAATAGTCTAAAGGTGATTACAATGTAGTATCAGTTCATACATATTATTAACCATTTGACAATGTGCATATATTTTATAGACAAATCGATTTAAACTCGTGTCTCTTAAAATAAATACCATCCGCTTTTCCATGGAATGCTTGTTGGGTTCAAAAATCAAAATTAATCGAATACAAATTTCGATAAACTGTACAAAAATTCACCGTACCAAACCAAAACCGTATAACTCCTGGATATTATATTATCTTTTGTAAATAAGTTAAGTCATTGATGTGAATGGTGAAATTAGGTAGGTTGACATTATACGATGACTTAAGCAGATTTTGAGGAAATTCTTCCCTCAATTTCCATTCCTTTGGAAACAAAATCAAAAATCATTAATTTAGGATCTAAATGCTTACACACTTGCCTAAAGAAAACTACAAAGAAATTATTATTATTATTATTATTATTATTATTATTTCAATATATCGCCTATAAACAGTCTTACTCAAGCTAAACATTCTTCATCTCACATATTATTTTCTGAAAACCACTTGGTAAAAAGAAAACATGAAAACTCTTTCATTTTCTGCCATTTTTCTCATTGTTGTCTTCATTATTTCTGGTGATTTTTCCTTTTTATTTTTTCAACTTTGAATATAATTTGACATTTATGTATAAATTCTGAAGCAACCCTTAATTTTTTTTTTCTGTGGTAATTTTTTAATTACTTTTTGCTGTAGGAAATGAGTCAATGGTGGCAAATGCAAAAGGCCTCTGCATCGTGTCAGGGTACCTCGGAGGCTGCAAAATAAAGGAATGTTGCAATTACTGCAAGGACAACTTTGGGAAAGATGCTAGTTGCTTTTGCGACGCAGTCAGCACTCCAAACGACATTTGCATGTGTTCTCACCCGTGTTAATAAAAAATAACACATTTTCCATGTGTTTTTCAGTCTTCTATTTCTGTGTTTGTGTCTGGTTTTTTTATAAATAAATTGATGTTCGCAGTACTAATTCCTGCGGTGGCTTATTTATTTGGTTCATACTTAATTAATGGCTCGTTGCTTTCCATGGAAATTGACTGAGGAAATTCAGCCACTAGATGAACAAAAATTTTGTCCCTTTTTTTTTTGAATTAAAAGAGACACCTATACATTAGGTGTGAACAAAAACAACATCAGGTGCATCATAATGAAGAAAAGAAAGAATGTCCGCCGGTGGGGAGTGCAAATGCAGCAAGTCCAGTGTAGTCGGATCGGTGGTTTTCGCAAGCATGTCGGCAACAGGATTCGTTGAACGAGGAACCCAGATAAAATCGGTAACCCAGCCATTTTGGCGAAGCTTGGCAATGGCGCGAACTAAAGGAAGGGGACTGCTATTGATGTGCATAGCGTTCAACATCTTAACCACCTCAGCACAATCAGATTGAATTTGTAAAATTTCAACCCCTTGTTCCAAGCGAACTGTAAACCAACGAGAATAGCCCATAACTCAGCCCTGTAGAGGCTTGCATTTTCCAATAGCTCTCTGGAAACCCAAAATCCACTACCCAAAGTGATCATGCAGCAAACCTCCGACTGCTCCGTTGTTGGTACTCTTGGAGACCGCACCAATTTTGTCCCTTTTTTATTTCACTTTTTGTGTTTCAATATTAGAAAGAAAATTAAGTTTTAATTTCTAACCCTAAACTTTAAAAAGTATACAATACCATTAATTTTTTAAATATTAACTCTAACCCTAATTTTAAACCCTAAACTTTTTTTTATTGTGGGAGCACAAATAAAAATACAAAAAAGGACAAAAAAAATTCTAGATTATGTAATGGCACGATTCTAGACTACATCGCTGCACTTCCCTAATTAGGAAAAAAGTCCAATTGGTCTCTTTTTTGTTAATGTTTACAAAACTATTAACGGAGTAGCATGCAAGATTAAATTTGTTGATTACTTTTTTTCTTCGCTACTTAACTGTCCAGTTTGATAGAGGTAAAGAAATTTAATTGGTAAATTTATATGGATGATGAAGGACATGTTCATGGGAAAATTTTGATTTTTTGTTCTTTTTATGCCCTTTAGATTCTCATGTTCTACTTTTTTTTTGTATAAGATTTTTTGATTAACATAGTCATCAATTTTCTCTTCATGTTTTGATGTGTACTTTATAAATGGATCTATGTCGAACCAAAAATATTCTAAAATCCCTTACCCATATTCATTCCAAAAAAGATTCAAACTAACACTAATAATCTATTGGGTAAAATACACTAGAAGTCCTTAGTAATAAACATGTCACTCTTCTTCTAAAACATGTCACTTTTATTCTAAAAGTAACAATTCAATCATTTAATTATAGGTTTAGAAACAAATAAATATCTCAGTTAAAATTTTGTGACAAACAAGGGATTCTATCATTAATATTGAAACAAGTGAACGGTATAATAACAATTTTAGTCCCCAAAACTTATACATTATATTAATTGGGTCCTAATTAAAATAATTCACTAAACTTAACCCTTCATATTAAATATTTTTGGCACTGCACCATTCTGACACACCCTTCGACCACTTACCACACTCCATGTTATTGTCCATTAGTTCGATAATCGACATATGCGATAGCTCAAAAAACACAATCACTTCACTACTAGACAATTAAAAGACTAATAGAATAGACGCATTATGACCTTTACGTCGCCTTCTAGTAGACACAATCCATTCACTAATGAAAATTTTAAATATGAATGATTAAGTTTATTGAATTATTTCGAATTATGGCCAAATTAATAGAATGAATAAGTTTCAAGAACTAAAATTACTATTATACCAAGCTCAATTTTAATGATAGAGTGACTTGTTTGCCACAAAATTTATATACGTTTATGTTCTAATTTATATACATTAAATATAAATGTTAGTAGATTTGAATAAAATATTTGGCCTAGCATAGTTGGTTCTTGCGCTGGCCCCTCAAGCTGTTGTGCTTGCCTGCTTGGGTTTGAATCCCAGCGACTGCTCCTTAAGTGACTTCCAGGATGCTGTCTTGTCCACGATAGAGAGAAAGAAGAAGGATTGTGCAAAGAGAAGGGATCAAATCTTTCCTTTGAATTCAATCATCTTTTTGTAAACTGTTTTTTCTTACAACTTTTCTGGAGTCTCTTTGCCTTGTTTTGGCTCAATGCAACATAGAATAATGGAGTTCAAATTTGGATGGATGGTGGGAAAGCCATGGAGTGTTTTGGAGAAAGATGCGACCATTGAATATAAATGATGTTAATTGGTTCCCACCGAATCCTGGTTGTGTCAAGTTTCATTGTCGATGTAACATACAAGGATGAACCTGTCGGGTGCGGTGGTGCCTTGAGAACTGATTTATGTTTTCCAGTCCTATGGATAGTTTTGAGGTAGTTTATGCAGAACTAGTTGTAGTTAAGAATGTGCTGGAAGTTTTTGTGGAAGTTATATGGCCTGGGAAAGCAATGTTGGTTGTTGAAATAGACCCTAAACTTTAACCTTAATTTCATAAATATTAACTTTAACCTTAATTTCGTAAATATTAACTTTAACCTTAATTTTAAACCCTAAACTTATTTTATATTGTGGGACCCAAGCTAAATTACAACTTGGCCATGGTGATCTCGAAGCTAAATTACAACTTGGCCATGGTGATCTCGAAGCTAAATTACAACTTGGCCATGGTGATCTCGAATATCAACTAATCATACAAGTTTCTGAAATCTTGGGATGACAGCAATTGAAGCGATCCATTAAATTAGTTGAGTATCCAAATCCGAACAAGCGGAAGTAGGAAAAAAAGTACCCAATTTATTTTATTAATAACTTAGCAATGTATTCAAAAAGTGTGCGAGTACCTAACATCTAAATCATCAAATAATCGTGAACTAAAAAAAATCACAAAATATATCTATTCGAAAATAAAAACCCTAATGTTTTTCGGCATCAGTCGGCATCGGAAAGCGGCACAATGGGTAGAGATGACCGGTACTCAGCCACCTCTCGATACATTCTCCATGGAAGAGATGAGAACATGGCATGCTAGTGACAACCTCCGTTTCAGGCTGTACTAACTTCTCTATGCAAATCATGCACTCAACATTGTCGCTCTCGCCGTCGCCATAACCTTGAACAAGCTTCACTTTCTTCAAAGCTTGGATCAATTCTTTCGAGCTTCACTTTCTTCAAAGCTTGGATCAATTCTTTCGTTGCAGGAGCTAGCTTCGGATCTTCTCGTATCGAGAACTCCATCACCATTGCCGCTAACTCATCATCATAGTATTCCCACCTCACAATCTTTTTAACTTGAAATATTATTTTTATCACCCCGTCAAATCTCTTATTATTGCCATAGTTCTTCTTCTTCTTCTTCTTTTACTCCTTCTCTATTTTTATAATCGAGTTCCAATCGGAGAAAGCTTGATCCAATATCCTTTCAAGGTCAAGTTGGTCGAGCCATCCAGCTTCATGTAAAGGGCGAGCTACATTGTTTCGGTGCCGGCGAGAGCCGAATACAATTTCTGGATGAACGGAGAATTCCTGGATACCATTCTGCCAAAAATCCTCTCGGAAACGACCGTCATCATCCTCAAGAAACGTACGAATATGAAGCAGGAACCCAATTTGAGAATAGTAAGGAGCCTGAATTGAAGTCAGAGCGTAATCTACCGTCACTTCAAATCGAGGTTCGCTGCTTGCCATTATCAACGTTGGTTACTCTCTTCAAAAAGAAAATATCGGGAAGAAAAAGCTTTCAAATCCCTAAGTTTGCTTGATTGAAAAGAAAACCAGTAAACTGAACCACATGTATGTATGTGTGTATATTTAGGTAAGAAAAAGCTATCGAAACCCTAAGTTTGCTTGATTGAAAAGTAAACAAAAAGCTTCCAAAACCCTAAGTTTGCTTGGTTGAGAAGTAAACTAGTATACTGATTACTGAACTAGGTGTGTGTATGTATATATATAGGATTAGACGTGTAGGCCAGTAGTTTGAATTTGAGTAGAGTCAGATTATTATGCCGGTTAATCGGTATTAAAGTTTTAATAATAAAATTAAATATTTTTATATAAATTAAATTTTAAAAATATTTTAATATTTAAAATAGTAAAATTCATGTTTTTCAAAATCGGATTGAATCGAGAACATGCGGAGTGAAATTAAAAATATCAGATATAAAAGTAAAAGAATGGTGATTCAACAAGTTGAACCAGATTTTGACATTATAAACATTATTTTTAGTAAATTTGTTAATTTTTTAGTTTAATTATTTTTGAGTTAATATATATTTTGTTACATGAATTTAATTTTAAGGTGCAATTTGGTACTTGAACTTGGTTCTTTTGTCTAAATTAGTTAAAAATTGTACGTTTCAATTTTAACCATAATGTCAAGTTTAAGTACTAATTTAAACAAAATATTAGATTCAAATATTTATTTGACAATAAAACATTATCAAATTAAACACTAAAAGATAATGAAATATATTTACCCTTATTTTTTAACAAGAAAAATAAAAATCCATTGATGCAACTAATTCGATCCTCGATATGATTTGTACCAAACTAGTTAAATGTGCAACTCAAACAAGCCTGATAAGCATGAGCTTGGATAAAAAATTTAAAGGCAATCAAGAGTGTAAAAAAAATCTTTGAACTTTTAAAATAAAATTAATTAAAATTTTAATTTTTTTGCACTCAATTAAACATTTGAACCAAGAAATTGAATCAATTAAGTTTTTGAATCAATTAAACTCGTTGACCAATTTTGATTCTTAAATCTTCACAGTTTTTTAGGCATGTTAGTGCATCGTGACACAGTATTTCCACTTGACATATTCAATTATTTTATTTTATTTTAAAAATTCTTTAAAAGTTCTAAAGATCCTAAGAAACTTATACTAAAATTTATTTTTTTTTAAAATATGTAAATGCAACATGATAGAACTGTAGTGTATCACGTGTCAGTAATATCTAAAGAAAAAATTATCAAGATTTAATGGTCTAAATTGGTCAAAGAGCTTAATTGATTCAATTCTTGGTTCAAGGTATTAATTGGGTGAATTTTTTTAAAGACTTAATAATTTTTTTTAAAGTTCAAGAGCTTCTTATACCCTAAAGCTAAATTTAAAATATTTTTTAGGCTTGGCCCGACCCATAAACAACTTAATCCAATTGATTTATAACAAATAAAACTATTGAAATCAAATTTCAATGTTTATAACATGTTATTCTATTCTAGCCTAGATTAAGACTTTCTTTTAAAAATAGCTTAATTTTGAGCCTATAAACGGTCTCAGTGGAAAAACGGATAATATTTATCTTAAGAGACCTGGGTTCAAAATGTTTTGTGATCTCCAAAATGTGTACATTGTCAAAAAATTAAAAATATCTATGAGTAGATACTATTTTATAATCACCTCAAAATTATTAAAAAAACTCAATTTTAGCATTGCACTTAAGTTTCTTGGTAGTATATGGTTTCCCGGTTAATAAGTGTAACATCATGTTATTAGACATGTTTTTTTCCTCAATAAAACAATTAATTATTAAAAACAGCCAGAAAGACTAAATCCAAGCTACAATTTTTTTGCTAAGCAATGTATTTTATTTAATTAAGTTTTGTGCCAAAATTAGGTGCCTCATTAAAAATCTCTCTAATCCTACCGGAAGAAAAGAGTACAATCCAACATGACTTACATGTCTCCATCTTACAAACTGAATTACAACATAAGTCCTTCCAATCAAGTTCATTTTACCATTAATCCGTTCCTTGCTCGTGGGACAAACTCGAACGACACACATGATATTTTCTTTGCTAAGCTGTCAATGTCTTCAAAATAGTTCCACCAACGCCATGGTCTAAGGTGAGAGTTCGCAATCCAATTCAAAACCACTTGTGAATCTGATTCCACAATCAAGCTTTCCTTACCTATCCATCCCGCTTGTGAAAACACGAAGAGAGCAGTCCGAATCGCCATTAGTTTTGCAAAATCAGGTCCAAGGTTTTCGACAGGACCAGAGAACAAGGCTCTCATATCGCCTGCATAAGATCTCAACACGCCTCCACATCCTGATGTGTTCGTGTAAAATGATCCATCCACGTTGAATTTAATCGACCCAAAATTGGAGGAATCCATTCAGTATTAGCTTCTTTTGATTTTAATTCAAGGCAGAAAACTGGATTTTTCCATAAATTCGCATCTTCTAGAATTTGGAGGAACTTTCATCTTCCAAATCAAGTCAAAATTGAAATCTGGCTCTTCTATATCTGCATTCACCAATAGTTTAATAAGTTTTCAGACCGAGAAATCTCCTTCATTGACATGAACCCAAATAATTTTGTCCAGGACCTCTCTATTAGCCCTTTGGCCCATCAATCTTTCTCTAAACTGTGACAAGACTTCTATTTCTCTATTAAGAAGAGGTTTAGAGAACAAATACATGAGCTCCAGGTCATGGAAATCTCTATATTTCAGTAGTGTAGCTACAGTGACTCCCTTATCCAAAGCTAATCTGTATAGCCTTGGAAAAGAAACAGGTAATGGGGTCTCTCCACACCAGCAATCTTCCTAGAATAAGATTGTTTCTCCATTCCCTAGCCTCCATCGAATCTCTTTAGGTGAAATCCATCTGCTCACCTTTTCATCAGACAAATTGTTCACAATTCCTTTCCATGCAATAGAGGCTTTGCTTGAGCTTCTGCATTTGAAATCCACCAGTCTTATATTCTCCATATTTAGAATTAATGATCTTTCTCCATAATCCAAGCTACGATTTTTCTTTACAATGCGTATGTTTGTTTTACGGACCATGATCGAAGTGTGAGATCATATTCAGTGACGGAGCTACATGTATGATTAGATAAGCCCAGACCCACCTTGAATTTTTTAGGGTTTTTACATTTGACTTTAGTTTTCTTTTTATGAATTAATATTTTAATTTTTTTTGATTTATGTCCACCCTGAAATTTTGAGATTTTTATGACTTGTATCCACCTTAAAATATATTTTGACTTGTGTTTACCTTCAAAAAGATTTATGAATACGCCATTGGTTGTCCCTCCCAACAATGTCGGCTCTAATGTTTGAACTCGCATTGTCTTATTGGGAGTGTAATATACCTTTGTCAAGCTATGTATAAATTTAGTTTTGTATTAACATTATAAATTAATAACGTAAATAACCGATAAAAAAAGATAAAAAAATTAATTTACCAAAAACTTTTATCCAATGTTTTTATAGGAATAACGTACATATTTGAAGGGGAAAAAACACTATTAAGAACTTTAAAGGGGTGAGCTAGTGGCAAGTTAAGATTAAGCCCTGTTTTAGTTGGATTGTAAAAAAAATACTGAAGTTTTGAGATGATACATTGTGCATCTATTCTAGAGTCGTGAACTTTACAGTAACTATGTAACCCCTAAATCCGACCCAGAAGAAATGGGTTGTAACCCCCTCGTCCCGGCCTGGCCGGATGACCGGTCCGAGTGAGCCACACGGGGAAAACCGAGTGAAACCCGTTAAGGTTCCCTTCGGTTAGCAACCCTATATTTCTTTTTCTTTTTTTTAATCTTGCCTAGATGAACATTAAGTCCTATGTGATTCACAACAGCAGAAAACATTCAAGGAAAAACACATTCGAACCACGGCCATACTTAACAGTCTATTTTTAAGCTTATAGGACAGCCAGTATCGATACCCTAACCAGGGGTATCAATACCCGGGTATCAATACCCTAACCAGGGGTATCAATACTAGGGTATCAATACCCTAACCAGGGGTATCAATACCCGGGTATCAATACCCTAACCAGGGGTATCGATACGCTCAACTCTCATCCACAACACCCGATTCCAGTAACTTTGGAGGGTATCGATACCCTTAGGGTATCGATACCCCATGCAAAATCTGAGGGCTTTTGGGCAAGAGAGTATCGATACCCTAGCTAGGGGTATCGATACCCCCTGCACTACAACTCCTCAATCTCAACTAAAACGACCCCAACACGACTCTAAATGCATTTCTCGACTCACCTAAGCGTATACCAACATGCAAACACACATATTTAAGCCAAGGGTGTCATTCAAACATGGATTAAAGCATTCATACATAACATTCAAATCAAAAAGCAATATAGGCAATATTAAGCATACATAAAGGCTCAAATGGTCATAAAGCCACAAGTCAATCAAAAGAGGTTTGCACTCAGCATAAGGCAACCTAAAGCCTCCTAAAGCATACCATCATACACACCAACATTCATCAAAGTATAACATGCTTACAATCCATAATCAAACTCAACAACATCATCATTCAAATGAGTCATACAAGCTCATATAAAGACACCCTATTGCCATATTGCTTAACTACTACAAAATCAACCATACTTGGGAAACAACTTGGAAAGCCCTTCTTGCCTTGCCTCGAGCTAACACCACACTAATGATCTGCATTGTTGAACATAGGGAGCGTAAGCTATAAGCTTAGTGAGGGTGCTCTAACACGAAAAACATCAACAATGCAGGGTTCAAGCACGTTAATCCTAGTCTTACATACATCAAGCATAGGCATTAAAATCAAGTAGACCTAGCTAGTCTTTCAAGTGGCATATATGGTCTCTCAATCCTAACAAGTTTAAACATCAACATCCACATTATGCAACAACACCATATACCAAAATCACATATCACCATCATATATCACAATACATGAACAAGTTTAATTGGCCACTTTAATTACCCCGATTGTGCGGATATAGACCTCAACAACACTTTACCTCGGTGGATTCCACTCATCACCGGACCTTGCATGTGCGGGATTCCACTCATCGCCACATGCCCTACGGATGGGATTCCACTCATCATCACATAGAAATAAATAAAAGCTTCCGGTGGAATGTTACATCACCGTACTCCTCCTTGATGACTTAACGCCATCAAGGCCACGTACATTTTGACTCAATTTGTGTGCACACTATCCTAATGGTCGATCATTTACAACCGGTAATTATTTAGTGCCAATTATCATCTTCAATCACATATCATCAATCACACTCATGCTCATCACATATATCCACATCATAATATATGTACATGTACCAAATAATCACAAGCACAAGAGCATAGTCATTAAGCACATTGGCATTTAAGGAAAACAAGACTAAATTAACTACTTGGATTATAAGGAAGTGGCCTACCAAGCACACTTTACACACACACACTACTCATGCTCGAACCAAACTTTAAAACAAGTTAAGACCACTCACCGCCCTTCCTTAGCAATTCGAACCAATCCTCCTACGAACCCGGATTCGGTCCCAAAGCCTCCTCAACGTTTCCTCTTGCTTCTAGTCAAACAAAACACATACATTACTTTCCAATTCAATGCTAAACTCAACCATCAACTTACTTTGCAAACACAACCCAATTTCTACAATTTCCCAAACCACATAATATCTCAAAAACTCAATTTTCGTACTCCAACAACCATTGGCTGAAATACCCATTTCCAAACACCCAAATGACTTCCAAAATATCCCAAATCACCCTCCTAACATAGGTAAACCATCAGCCCTTCAATTTCAACATTAAACCCACCAAAAACCCAAGTTTTCATACTCTAAAATTTGCCCTAAGGACCCACTACGAATTTTCATCCAAAATCAACCAAATTAATATATATTGTGTATTTCATTATGCTTAAACAAAACCCCAACACAATTTATCAAAACAAATTGAAAAACCCCCTTAAAAATCCAAACTATAATATAAACCCTAATTTCCAAAACTCCATATTTTTGAAATCCAAGACCATAGATAAGTAGAGAATAGAGAGGAGGTTAAGAAAACATATTTACCTTTTAATTCGGTGTTGAAATCGAGTGGCAAAATCAATGGAATAGTAGCTAGGGTTTTGGGAGAGTTTGAAAATGGGGGAGAGGGGTTTGAAGTTGGGAAAGGGAGGATGAGAAAGAAGATGACAACTTTTTCCTTAAAGTTGTCTTGCTTTATTTAAAATTTGGTAAATTACAACATAGGTCCCTCCCTTCATTTTAAAGCTCAATTTGGTCATTATTTGTAGTTGAATTGTTTTAATTAAATTTTTATTTGACTCGAACTAAAACCCGGTTAACTCCTAGGCCCAAAACACGGGTGTTACATGGGTCGAGTCTAGAAAGTTACGTTTGAAAACTTGCCCCACAAGTTATAAATCTTAGGTTTAAAATTATTTTAAAGTATATAATTGAATCAATTAATAATAATTAACATAAAGTTTCTCAAAAATTTATGAAACTAGATCATTAAAATATATACTGAATATTTCATAAAAAACATCTAAATTAAATTGAAAATGCATGCCGAAACATTATCCCAAATTAAATGTCTCAATGTCCGAAATTAAAAAATATCTCAAAGTGATGTTAAAACAATAATCTAAAATAATTGGAAAGAGTTCATACTCACTAATATAATATTCGAGTAAAAATACGAGAAGCTCCAAGTACCGAGTCGCCTAAAAGAGTGAGTATATATGAAAGAGAAACTATGAGTGTGTAAGCTAAAGAGTTTAGTGTGTCTCTAAAGTGCAAACAATCACAAGCAAAATATTATTTTTATTTTTCAAATAAATATTTTTGAAAACACATTAAATCTGAATCATAATGATATGTTCGATGCTCATGAAAACTCAATACCTAATCTCTGATACATTGCCCAAAGAGTAAGGTTCTTCTGAACCTACTCTCTCCATCGTCACCATCCGAAGTCGAACTCAGCCCGAAGGGTGGAACCACTAATCCAAAGCGGAATTCAACCCGAAGGATGAAACCATTGAACTTCCCCGAACAAATCCCAATCAATGTACACTCAATAATATTAGGTGGATTTTAAAATCCGAATTTCATCTAAAACATGAATTGTTAAAAATTCAAGTTGCATAAATCTGAAAATCCAAAGTTTTATATTTTGAAAACCTGATATCTCATAATTGATAAATTCGATTTTTAGTTAAAATCCAATCGATATGCTATGCATGATGTCTGAAACCTTTCATCAATCACAACATAATAATGCACACAAAGTGTATAAAGACATTTATTTAAAGCACCAAAGAAAAGTATAAATTTATAGCACAAGAAGAGACACACCTTTAAGCAACATAAGCTCTAATGTCGAGAAGGGTGACCTCACACTCAGATCCAGCCAATATAGAACCTACGATGATAACTCTACATTAATAAATATTTCTATCACTAAGCCACAGATTATAAAACATAAGACTAATCCGAAGGTATACTCATGGAAAGATCTCGAAGAATGTGTACGTCGGTTTGAACAGGATGAGGTAACTCGTCAGCCTCAATGTCGATACGTGAACACGAGAATATTCCAAATCAGATTCTAAAATCCACAACTTACCAAATTCTATGCAATAATTAATTGAAATTTGCAAAACGGAGCTTTCGGAATCTAATTTGACAAAACGGGCAACAGATTCAAACTCAGGACATTGAAAAAGTTTAAGAGGAAAGATGTCTTAAAAAGTTAACTCTTGGTCAACAGTCAAAGTCAAACTGGTCCAAGGTCAACGGTCAAACTCAGTCAAAAGTCCAAGGTCAAACCCAGTCAACTTCCGGTCAAACTGTTCAAGTCAACGATCCTAGTAGGTCAAAGGGTCAAACCGATTCGGTTCAAGACAACTCCAATAGTCCGAATTGCACAGGTTTGGGCTCAATCTGAATTGGAACACGGGTTGGATCTCTCTTCAAGCTCACTAGACGAGCTCTACACCATGTTACACACATATGGCCCAGTCGAATTGGGCTCAATCCAGCCCTGATTCTCACACAACACAACCCATCACCCTAACATAATCATGCAAACTGAAGCTAGGGTTTATAGACCCTTGATTGACGGTGGGAGAGATGACAAAGCAGGAGCAACGACGGCGAAAGACGATCAGCGGTGGCTCACCGGCAACCTACACAACAAATAGAGAACGTCGATGGCAAAAATGGTAACGGCAGAGGCGTCAACGACAGGGGCGACAGCGAGAACGGTCCTAAAGGCGGCGAAACTCCGGCAAATAAAAACAACAACTCCAAGGGTTAATTTCCGGCCAAAACTAACAAATTTGAAATCTAAACAACCATTTACAAGAAACTGAATACCCAAACTAAAAAGCTTACCCAAACAGGTCGGAAGGGAAACGTGGCAGGCGGGAGAGAAAAGACGGCGACACAAAGGTAACCGAAAGGTCTCGTAATGTTTCCAGGCGAATGGTCGGCGACGAGGGAAAACCGAGGCCTGGGTTTTGATCGGACGAAAAAGGGAAACACGGGGGTGGTCTCGATTTGACGAACAGTGGCTGATGAGCCCTTGATCGGAGCTTGGCCAGAACTCGAGGAAGGTGGGGTGATATCAAGAGAGAGAGATAAGGGGAAGGTGTGGCTGCATAACACGTTTTGAAACTCCCACCATGCTAGGGTTGATAAAACATGGTTAAATACCACACACAAATGGGTAAATCGCAAAAATAAACCATCCAAATTATACCAGTATTGCGAGAAGGGCACTGAAGTTCCAATTTCTATCACTTCAATCACTCAAATCCGATTTATTTCCAATTAAGTCCACAAATTCAAATTGGGGTTTTTGAAACAAAATTCCCAAATTATAGGGTTCCAAATTAGGGATTTCAAAATTGGAATTTTCCAAGTTGGGGAAAAAATTGAGGTGTTACAATTCTCATTGCCTTAAAGAAATTTCGTCCTCGAAATTTTCAAACTTAGCAACAAATCTCAAAACTATCAACATATACTTAGACTTTCTTATTCTGAATTCATAATCCAACATAACCAAAATAGAAATGAAAACATCATAAATGTATTTGCTAGGTCATTATGTATATCATCACATCCAACGCGAACTCCGATCGAATATATTGAACCTGGTCGTCTAATCTCATATCCAGCTGACCTATCACTCTGAGCAGGTCTACCTCTACTAGTTGTACCAGAAGCAGCTGATCTAAACTGCCCTCTACCTCGATGAGGTGCCTGAACTGAAACATGTGTCTGACTCTGAACGGATGAATCGATAGGTTGTCGAGGATAATTCTTCAAGTAATGATCATGAGATCCACATCTAAAACACGCCCTTTTCATCAATCTGTACTCTTCGTTATGCTTCTTATTGCAATAACCACATAGAGAAATAGGTCGATGAACTTTTAAACTACCTACGCTGCCAGACGGAGTTGTCGATGCTGTAGGTCTAACATTCCAATAACTATGAGGAACATAATCATTTATAGGCATCTTTCCAGACGAGTTGACAAAACTGGGCTCAACATATATGTCTGGTTGCTTCACGACTTGATCAAAATTCTGAAGTTCCTCCTTTTCCATTAGTGCAAGAATTCTCTTAGCAGTTTTAGCTCGATCAACCATGTCGCTGAATACTTACCATGATGCATACCAACATCTCTCTAAATAGGTAAACTAAGTCCTTTCAAAAACCAGTCACACTTATCTTTCTCAATCGCAACTAACCAAAGAGCATGCTTGGCCAACCTTCGAAATTTTATCTCATAATCATTCACTGACATATTGTTCTGTTTCAGATTCATAAAATCATCGCGATACTTCGCTAAGAACTCGACTCCCACATATCGATCCTGGAATGCCTATCGAAAAAAACTCCCATGTAACCTAACTAGATGGAAAAATATCAACCACTGACTCCCACCAGTTTTATGCTTCACCCTCTAATAGTGATACGACGGCCCTTAATTTCTGATTGGCTGGGTAATCCATCTCAACAAACAATCGCTGTAATTTCTTTAGCCAATATTCCGCATCGGATAGATGTGTACTGGTTTTACCCTCAAACAATTTCACCCCAGCAGCTATGAATTCCGTAGATATGGGTTTTCTCGAACCCTCTTATTGTCAGAGATAACGCAGCAACTCACGAATCATCGTAGCACTATCCAGTTGAACTGTCTCAGTGTCATCCTCACTCTCAATTTGATGTCCTCCCAAAGGTTCATTCTCATTATCCGATATCTCATTCTGATTTTCTGTTTGCTTAACAGATGATAGATGACCACCACCAGAAATGGCAGTACGACCTCGACCTCGACCTCTCACAAAACTAGAACTCATACTTTGTGGCTTAGAAGACTATCTACAAAAGGTAATAACATAGAGTCAGAATCGGTATTGAAGTCTCGGATTTAAAACACTTCAAAATCACTTAATACCGTAGTAAAAAAATTTAGAAAATTCCCATTTATCCCAAAATATTTCAGATGCATCCAAAACTAGAAAATATTTTGAAAATAACTTTTGTGAGCCTCATAGTCTGAGGGTTGAACTTAGCTCCGATACCACTAAATGTAACCCTCTAAACCCGACCCAGAAGAAATGGGCCGAGTCTAGAAAGTCACGTTTGAAAACTTTCCCCTCAAGTTATAAATCTTAGGTTTAAAATTATTTTAAAGTATATAATTGAATTAATTAATAATAATTAACGTAAAGTTTCTCAAATATTTATGAAACTCGGTCATTAAAATATATACTAAATATTTCATAAAAAAATATCTGAATTAAATTGAAAATGCATGCAGAAACATTATCCCAAATTAAATATCCCAATGTCCGAAATTACAAAATATTTCAAAGTGATGTAAAAACAATAATCTAAAATAATTGGAAAGAGTTCATACTCAATAATAAAACATTCGAGTAAAAATACGAGATGCTCCAAGTACCGAGTCGCCTAAAAGAGTCTGAGTATATCTGAAAGAGAAGCTATGGGTGTGTAGGCTAAAGAGCTTAGTGTATCTCTAAAGTGCAAGCAATCACAAGAAAAATATTATTTTTATTTTTATGATAAATATTTTTGTAAACACATTAAATCTGAATCATAATGATATGTTTGGTACTCATGAAAACTCAATACCTAATCTCTGATACACTGCCCGAAGAGTAAGGTTCCCCTAAACCTACTCTCTCCATCGTCACCATCCAAAGTGGAACTCAGCCCGAAGGGTGGAACCACTGATCCAAAGCGGAATTCAACCCGAACAATGAAACCACTAAACTTCCCCGAACAAATCCCAATCCATGTACACTCAATGATATGAGGTGGATTTTAAAATCCGAATTTCATCCGAAACATGAATTGTTAAAAATTCAAGTTGCGTAAATCTGAAAATCCAAAGTTTCATATTTTGAAAACATGATATCTCATAATTGATAAATCCGATTTTTAGTTAATACCCAATCGATATGCTATGCATGGTGTCTGAAACCTTTCATCAATCACAACAGAATAATGCACACAAAGTGTATAAAGACATTTATTTAAAGCACCAAAGAAAAACATAAATTTATAGCACAAGAAGAGACACACCTTTAAGAAACATAAGCTCTAATGTCGAGAAGGGTGACCTCACACTCAGATCTAGCCAAGATATAACCTACGATGATAACTTTACATTAATAAATATTTCTATTACTAAGACACCAACCATAAAACATAAGACTACTCCGAAGGTATACTTACGGAAAGATCTCGAAGAATGTGTAAGGTCGATTTGAACAGAATGAGGTAACTCGTCAGCCTCAGTGCCAATACTTGAACACGAGAATATTCCGAATCAAATTCTGAAATCCACAACTAACCAAATTCAATGCAATAATTAATTGAAATTTGCAAAACAGAGCTTTCGGAATCTAATTTGACAAAACGGGCAACAGATTCAAACTCAGTACGTCGAAAAAGTTTAAGAGGAAGGATGTCTGAAAAAGTCAACTCTTGGTCAACGGTCAAAGTCAAACTGGTCCAAGGTCAACGATCAAACTCAATCAAAAGTCCAAGCTCAAAGTCAAGGTCAAACCCGATCAACTTTCGGTCAAACTGTTCAAGTCAACGGTCCTAGTAGGTCAAAGGTTCAAACCGATTCAGTTCAAGGCAACTCCAACAGTCCAAATTGCACAGGTTTGGGCTCAATCTAAAATAGAACATGGGTTGGATCTCTCTTCAAGCTCACTAGACGGGCTCTACACCATGTTACACACATATGGGCCTATCAAATTAGGTCAATCCAGCCCTGATTCTCACACAACACAACCCATCACCCTAACACAATCCTGCAAACTGAAGCTAGGGTTTACAGACCCTTGCTTGACAGCGACAGAGATGACGAAGCATGAGCAACGACGGTGAAAGACGATCGACAGTGGCTCGCCGGCAACCAACACAACAAACATAGAACGCCGACGACAAAAATGGTAATGGCAGAGGCGTCAACGACAGGGGGCGACGGTGAGAATGGTCCTAAAGGCGACAACTCTCCGGAAAAGAAAAACAACAACCCCAAGGATCATTTTCCGGCCAAAACTAACAAATCTGAAATCTAAACAACCATTTACAAGAAGCTGAATACCCGAACTAAAAAGCTTACCCAAACAGGTCGGAAGGGAAATGTGGCAGCGCGGGAGAGAAAAGACGGCGGCGCAAAGGTAACCGAAAGGTTTCGTAACGTTTCCAGACGAACGGCCAGCGACGAAGAAAAACCGAGGCCTGGGTTTTGATCGGACGACAAAGGGAAATACGAGGGTGGTCTCGATTTGACGAACGGTGGCTGATGAGCCCTTGATCGGAGCTTGGATGGAACTCGGGGAAGGTGGGGTGATATCGAGAGAGGGGAGATAAGGGGAAGGTGCGGCTGCATAACACGTTTTGAAACTCCCACCCATGCTAGGGTTGGTATAACATGGTTAAATACCACACACAAATGGGTGAATCGCAAAAATAAACCATCCAAATTATACCAGAACTGCAAGAAGGGCACTGAAGTTCCAATTTCTATCACTTCAATCACTCAAATTTGATTTATTTCCAATTAAGTCCACAAATTCAAATTGGGGTTTTTGAAACAAAATTCCCAAATTATAGGGATCCAAATTAGGGATTTTAAAATTAGAATTTTCCAAGTTGGGGAAAAAATTGGGGTGTTACAAACTACAACATGTTAGATATGGGTGAAAACTAAGGTTGAATGACACAAATTGATATGGTTTTCCTCTCCTATCCTCAAGCACTTTGTTGTTGCTTGGATGTCAATATTAAATAGGCTCCTAACGAAGGATCGGCTATTACGTATGAGGATGAATGATTATTTTGTGGTGAGGCATAAGAGATTCGTAGTCATCTGTTTTTCGAATGTCCTTTTACATGAAATGTATGGAGTAGGGTTTTAAGCTTGCTTGGGGTGCTCATGTGTATATTATTTGGAAAGAGAGACAATTTCGAGGTATCTCTCGTACTTGTTAGTTGTATACAAAATATTGTTTGGATTATGATCATGGTTCAATGAATCGTATTTCACCCACAGAATTTTCGACCACCCCGATCAACAATGAGATCCTCAAGTCTTCCAAAAAGCAGTGTAAATCAATTGTTTATATTACCATACAACGGTAAAATAATCTGTTTTCAGTGTTTATTTTTACATGTTAATATGGAGTAGTTTAGTGCTTTACAATAGCCTCCAAATTTCCATACGCGTCCAAATAATCTCTTTCAACCAGTAGAAATCCACTTATTATTTTGTGTTGCTATTTATGTCTCACACAAAAGAGTAAGATATAAAATTTAGAGACAAAATTTAAGGTTTACATTTCAGGATTTTGGGGGTAAAGTTTAAATTTTAGGATTTAAGATTAAGAAATTAAGGTTAAAGTGTAGGGTTTAATTTTTTAATGTAAAGTTTAATTTTTTAGTGTTGAGACATAGAAAATGACACCTAAAAGTGACATATAATTTTTGTTACTTTTTCGTCAATTTAAGGTATATTCAACAAATATAAATCATTTGCTCTTACAAAAATTAAGTTTAAGGTTTAGAGAATTGAGGGTATGATATATTTTTTAAGGTTTATAGTTTAAAAATTAAAATTTAAGGTTAAAACTTAAAATTTATTAATATTTTAATGTTTGGACACAAAAAGCGATACCGAAAGTGGTTAGGATTTTTTATATATTCAACAACTTTATACTAGGAAGATAAACCAAAGAAACTTAAATGAATCTTATAAAACTAAACGTCAACTAAACTTTAAACCTCAACAAATCATTTATACTTTTTGATTCAATAAAGATACGTTTTGTCATTTTCTTTTTCTTTTAACCAGTTTCTGGAAACGATATTGCATCAAAATGGAATTCATAAAAACAATACTTTTTTAGCATGCATAATTGCATGTGCCGTCCATTTTTCCAATAATTTATTTATATGTATGGATGATTATGATAAAAGTAATATTTAAGTAGTATATTTCTTTAATATTTCATCAACTGCTAATTTAAGAAGATGTTTTAGGAGCTGCTTTTCTTTATTGGGTAGGATTACTATAATATTTTTACGGTGAATGTCGAGATTTAAACTCACATATCACTATGGCAACTAGTGAATCTCAAGAGCTGGTATTTTATTCTGAGATTAAATTACTACTTTCTCGGTGTGCAATAATAATTTACAATATTAACCGTATAGGGCACGTATTTTACATGAGATTTCATGCAAGTGTACATGGCATGAAGGGTTCTCCCACTGAACAAGTTCCCTTATTCCTTGTTCAATTTTCCTAGTTTCTGTCGTTAAAATTTTCATGCAAAACCCTAAGGCACTCAAACTTAACACTGTCTGGCTCTTGATCATCTCCTCCTCACCTTCAATGCCTTGGATTTGATAACAGCTTTCATTCGAATGTCGAAGAAATGAAATCAAAATCCGGTCCATTTCATCTTCATTCGGGCATGGTGATGTTCCCTTCTCGAGATCATAAGAAATGTTGTTATTTTCAAGCTCCTTGTCAAGTATGGCGATGGATTTGATCGATGTTAGGAGGAGATTTGAAAAAAAAGAAATGAGTGAATGTATAAGTCTGTTGACAAGAGCCACTGAATTTAATTAATTCATAGATAATCGTTGTTTAATTGATCTACCTATGGTGGGTAAGAATTTTACTTGGTTTGTACCAAGGAATAGGAAGAGTAGGTTATTTGGGTGACGGTAAGTCGGTGCTTTTCTGGGAAGATTGGTGGTGTAGAGATCAACCTTTTGGGAGATTATACAGATTAGTGATTCTAAAAGGAGTGTTGGTGGCTGATTTGGTAAATGGGGAAGACTTTACTGAGATTCAGTGGTAGAATGTTTTTCTCAAAAAACCTCATGGATAAAGAAATAAACTTGGTGGAGGAATTAAAGAAAATCACTGGCAAGTGTAAGTTGTGTTGCAATGTACTTGATAGAATTGTTTGGATCCATGATAAATTGGGTCAATTATCGATGAAAAAACTTTCTTTCTTGATGGTGAATTCTTGATAGAATTGTTGGTACCTGTTTTATATTTGGCGGAAGATCTCGAGGAGACGAGTGTAAGATGGTTAATATTTTATGAATTTTTGTTTTGAAGCTCCTTTCTCAGGGGAACTTCCTTGTTATTGACTAATAACTGTAGGAGCTGCTTTTTAGAGTTTTTGGCTTGCAAGGAATGAGAAAGTTTTCAAACAATATTATTTTGAAAGATTTACTCTTCTACTCTAAATTGCGAGCAATATTCTGGATTAAGGCGTTAAGGGATGAATGGTCGCCAAATTTTGATGAGTGGTGGCTGGATCTGAGAAAAAGGATTGGGTGACAAAAAGGAGATTGTGGGGAGCATGGATTGGATGCCACCGGAGGCAGGATCAGTTAAATTCAACGTGGACGGAACTGCTAAGGAGAAGATTACTGGGTGTGGAGGCGTTCTTAGAGATGAGAAAAGTATAATAAGAGCAATTTTCTCGGGCCCTATTGAAGGCTTAGGACCCGAATATGCAGAATTAAGAGCAATAAAATCTGTTCTTGAATTTTTCGTTGAAGCTGGTTGGATCGGGACAGCTCCTTTAATTGTTGAATCAGATGCAAAGTTGGTACTAAATTGGATTACAAATAAATTCCAGGGACTTTGGGTGTGGTGGCAAATTTTGCTAGCGAAAACTGAGAAGGTGAGATTTATTTTTGAGTCGCGAGATGCAAACATTCTCAATGACTGTCTCGCTAAAGATGGAATGGATCGATCTTCTCTTTTTAGAGCTTGGTGGCGAGGTTGATGGTTTGTGTCTTGGTAAGGTATTAGGAGGATATCAGTTGGGGTTCATGTAATTTTGCTATGGTGGGGATTGTAATTACTATGCCCAACTTGTGTTGGTTGGTTTTTGTAATTGGTGAATTTTTGTGTAAGTACCCTGTATGTTTGTACTCTTTTTCTCTAGTTAGATTTAGGGTTTTTTTTAATAAGGCAAACACTTGCGTTGAGCAATAAATTAATAAAAAAAACGCATACATATTATATACATATAATTAACTTTCATGCCTAAATAGATAATAAGCATAGATACATTAAACACATAATAATGCCACATACATGACATATATAATAAGATGCATACATATATATATATATATATTAACAACTCATATGTAACACATACACAACTCACATACATATACGCACATAATAATAACACACACACACACACATATATATATATATATATATATATATATATATATATATATTTACTAAGGATTTATATACAAAATGAGTGATTTCACAGCTGCCCCCGTCCCAATGAAATGATTTTACCATTTTGGTTGTATACTTGTGATTTCAACTTGGATGAATGATGCGATGTTAATTCATAGTGCCGAATCATCTAATATCCGTGTTCGATGCATATTCAGGTATCAATTTATCCAAATGTAAACAAGTACAGTAAGGCCTCTAGGAAGTGAATGCCAGAAACCTAGTAAACATAAAGAAATAGACGAGACTTGCAACCACTAATTCATTTTGTGGGATACTCTTTGCAAGGTAATCAATTGGAGATTGCAATTAAACTTTAGGGTTTGGGAATATGTGAGATTCAGATTTGACATTCAATTATTATTATTATTATTATTATTATTATTTGGCCTATTTGACCATTAGTCTCTTTCGTACGAGATTAACAAAACCTCATACAAGTATTTTCTCTCCTACTAATGATTTAAATTTTTTAATTTTAATCCTAATCCTATTTAGAGGGGAGAGAAAAAAGAACTGTAGGAGAAGGAAGAAGAATACTCTTAGTGAGTCTAAAACCCATGACCCAAGGGAATATTGAGGAACAAAGATGAACAATTTGACCAACCGAACTAATAATTTAAATTTAAATTCAAGCATTAGTAAATATTGTCGCAACCGTTTTTTGAAAGCCCGCTTTTTAAGGTTTGGAAAACAGCCTGACGAATTAAGTTTTGAAAATTGGGACTTTTGGACCAATTTTATCTTTTAATTAATTAGCTTTCCATTTTTATCAAAATCCCATTTATTTCGCTTAAAATCATTTTGGAGTCGCCACCGGCCACTTTGGTAGGCAGGACACTATAAAAGCGCACCAGAGATTCTTTTTGAAAAAAAATTGGGTTCGGAGTCGGTTACGTGTAGGGAAGGGTTAACACCCCTACAAATGCCCATTATCGGTACCTTATTAATTACACGCGGTATTTTGGCATTTCGAACATTAATTTGGATTTAATTAAATCTTTTAACTGTAAAATGAATTTTATTCTGAATGAGAGTATCTTTTTGTAAGAAAATACATTCGATCGAATATAATTATGAAACATCCAATTACATTAGGATACTTCAACTTATATTCAAAAAATGTACCTCAACGCAAAATGTTTAATGCATGATTAATTATTGTCTTGTCATTTTTAAGTGTACCCTAATTAGGCTCCATTAAGTAGTTCAATTAAAATTCTATTACTGTTATTAATTTTGAACATAAAAGAAAACACCCAAAATAATATTGGGCACTTTCTTTAACAAGCCCAAAAGTAACAACATCCCTAATTAAGATGTCTCTAATTATTATCCCTATCTTATATTTTAAATTTACCTATGTAACACCCCAATTTTGCCCTAAATTGAAACCCTAAATTAGTTGAAATCCCTAAATTAAAAACCCTAATAATTGGGAATTTAATTTTGAAATCTTAATTAATTCAGTGGCTAAATTGAGAATTTTGAAACTTATGTGACCTTTTTGTAATGCAGGCTATTCTTGGAGCCCTTATTGTGCAGTTTACCCAAAATAACTAAAGAGAAATCTGGTTCCCTTTCATTTTTTTGTGACGATTCAGTTACCCCCCATTCTCCAATTTTTTTCGTGTTTCAGCACAGTAAAGAAAGAAAACCACCAACCTTTTTTATTTCCTTTTCCGATCAAGCTCCGACGAGGGAGCTACCGCCGGTCGTTCGTCGATCCGTAACCATCGTTTAACTCCCCTCACATTTCCGATCAAAACCCGCCCCTCCGTCGCTCTAGCTCCGTTGCCTTTTACCGAAAATCGGTGGAAAACCCTTCGACTTTTCGCCTCACCGTCGTTGTGTTTCATTTCCGTTCGAGTTTGGCGTGTGGGTAAGCCGATGATTGTTGGTGTGTGTGGGTTAGGTTAGGTTGGTCGGAATCGGTACTTAAGGGTCACCGGGGACGCGTTTCCGGCGATAATGTTCGATTAGGGGAAACCCTAATTTTCAAATCGATGGAAAAAGGAGGATTTTGGGTCTAAGCTGATCCAGAAGGCTGAACCGAGTTAGACCGAACCGTAACAGAACCGAACCGGAACCCGTTGAACCGAATCGCATGATGTCACCAGTGACGTGGCATATGGCGTAAGCGATGACGTCAGCGTTGACCGTTGACTTTTTCAGAAAATGGTTATTTTTATGTTTTTCGACGTCCTGATTTCGTTTCCGCTGCCCGTTTTCCCAAATTCGAACCCGAAAGACCGTTTTGACCACTTTTGTTCAAGTACACTTAGTTTTTTTTAAGATTTGAATATCGGGAAATTAATCGGAATTATTCTTATTTGCAGATGACATTGACTCGGATACTAAGATCCTTTCTCCTCCTCCACCTGGACGACCTCCTGTTGCTCAGACATCAGGATCTGCTCATGAATTTAATTATTAATATATTTGATATTTATATTATTAGTATACTGACATAGTAGTAGTATCTTTGATGGTGTATTTAATTGTTATAGGAGCTGACTCTGACCGACCTAGAGATAGAGCTAAGCGTGGGAGACGTCACCGTCGACGTTGAGTGTTAGCTACTTGAGGTGTGTTCTCTTAGGTGTTGTCTGTTTACAATGCTCTGTGTGTAAATGTGTTGATTTGCTGAAATGTATACATGATGTGGTCTGATGATGTATGATGATAATATTCTGTTGATCTGTGATGTTTGACTTGTTCAGCATTCTGTTATGTTATGCAATATTTGTTTATACTTTCAGATTCAGATTATTGTATATCAAATTATATGATTATACATTTCTGTTGATAAACAATGCATTCAGATTCAGAACTCAAATTTTATGTCATCTCATTATGGTTGGGATTCTGTACGGGGAAGTTCAGTAGCTTCATCCTTCGAGGTGATGTCTACTTCGAATCAATGGTTTTGCCCTACGGGCTGGATTTCACTTCAGATGGTGGCGAGGTTGAGAGTGGTTCTGGGGAACCTTACTCTTCGGATGGTGATGTAGTTGGTTGCATGCCATATTGTGTTGCATATTCATTCATACTTGCTTATGTGTTTGAATTGATTCATGATGGAAAAACTGTACTCTAATAATGTTTGGTTGACTATGTTGTTATAATGATTCTGTTAGTTCTGTTTGCACTATAGAGACATACTGAGCGTTTTCGCGGACTCCCCCTTAGTTTCTATTTTCAGATACACAGGTCTAGGCTACAGTACTTGGAGGACCTCGTTTTCTAGCTTTATTTATTTATTATTATCAATATGATACTTGGACCTATTTATATTATATTTTTTATCAGATTGTATATAATTTCAGATTTTCGATGTTTTATTTGGGGTTATTACGTTTTATCATGTATGTACATTTCGCCTATATTATCATCGTCGAGATCCGCGAATTCCCTACAAAAGAACAACCCTTCATTCTTCCAATTTCCTATCAAGTATTAATCAAATCCTAACCTAGTCTTAGTCCTCACCAAGATACACTCAAGAGCACTCAAAGTGTTTATAGGTAGAAGTGTAGCAAAAACACTCTAAGTCATACATGAACAAAGGTTTCCATAGGCTTGTAACAAGTTCAATTCTCCACTACTTTATTAGAATCGAGGTGCAAAAATCATTATGTAACGCCCCAATTTTGGGCTTAGAAGTTTTGGGATTCGGACCGGTTCGGTCGGATCGCGGTTCGAATATATAAAGAGTGAATTTAGGAAAGCCTAGTTCGGGTTGCATTAAAAATATGGAAAATGTCTTAAAATCCTCTTTTATTATATATAAGAGTGTGGTGAAATCAATTTTACAAAATAAGGTTTGGAAGTGTGACATTTTGGTTAGTGACCAAAATGTAATTTTCGAAAACTGTGAGACTGTTTTAAAAAGGATTGAAACTTTGAATCTTTAAGGAGCTATTTACCCAATGGGAGTTTCTCCAGATTTTTCTAAAATATTAAATGATTTATTAATGGTTTTTAAATAAAACTAAAAAGGAGGGAAGACATTTTGGCATTTTCCAACTAACTTCCTAAAATTTCATTTCCATTTTCTCTCATCTTTTCTCTCAAACCAAACACATTTTCTCCAGATCTTTTCCTCTGATTTTGTCACCTAAATAACTCAATTCAATCCTCTTTTGATCTCTAATCATCTCTTCAACAAAATCTCACCATTTGCTAATTGGATTTTCAAGATTTTGGTTCTAAAAAGGGAGAAACTCAAGTTTGGAGGTATGAACGTCCTTCTCCTCTAAACTCTCAGTTCTTTACTGAAATTCCCAAGTTCTTAATCCTTAATTTGTGTTTTATAAAAGGTTTTATGGATGTGTTCTTGATCTTGGCTTTTAAATGCAAGATTTACTTGATTTTGATGAAATTTCGTATGATCTGTTTGGGCAGTGTTTTGAGGTATCAATTTGATGTTAAATGAATGTTAAATTGATAAGGATTTGAGTTTTAATCAATGCAAACCCGAATAGGTTGAATTTCCTAAGTTTAGCTTAAGTTCTTGGTTGTTTTTGGAGTGATCTTGTTGATCTGTTATAGCTGGAGGTATAAGGACGTGGTTAGATCCTTTTTGGATGTTAATTGATGTTTAAAGATGTTTAGATTTGATGGATCTTGGCTGGGTAATGTTGTGGAGTTGTTTGGATGCATTTTCGGTTGTGTTTGGTAGCCGAAAATGGAGTATGGATGAGAGCAGCGAGTTTAGGTGCTTTCATTGAAGATATTAATGCATGATGATGCATTAGTCCTCTGCTTTGATGTGTTTAAAACAGGGGAGTCATCTTTGGATCCTAGTGGTGGTGATCCGGAAGCTTGATTGGTGTTTCGGCAAGTGGCGAAACGGAATCGGTGAGTGGATTTTGGTTTTTAGCTTTGAAACCAATGTTTTGAAGGTTTGGGAGCTTAGTTTAAGTCTAAACAACTTTACTAAGCTCAAGAGTAAGTTTTCAGAAAAACTCTCTTGTTGAGGAACCATGAGATGGTTGGGTGCAATGTGATTGTTTGCATGTTTTAAATTCTATTTTGAAAGCATATTAAGCATGTTTGTTGCTGATTTTATAAGCCATGTGTTGAAGGATGCTCAAGGTAAGGGATCCTTGTTTTGTACATTTGTTAAAATGTGGTTTTGATGCATAATGATGCATGATGATTAATGGCTTTGTTAAATGCTTTAAAACAGTGGAATATTGATGATAAATGATGCATATTGGCAAGTGATGTTTTGAAAAAGGTTAAGGTCACTAAGGTGGTTAAAAGTCCTTAGGTGAGCCTTGAAGGTCACAAAGGTGGTTAAAAGTCCTTGTGTGAGCCTTGTGGATTCTAAGAACTTCATGGTGGTTAAAAGTCCATGAGTGATTCTTGTTAAGGTCACTAAGGTGGTTAAAAGTCCTTGAGTGAGCCTTGTTATTTAAGAACACCAAGGTGTTTAAAAGTCCTTGGGTGATTCTTGTTAAGGACACAAAGGTGGTTAAAAGTCCTTGTGTGGTCCTTGTCATGGTGTTTAAAAGTCCATGGATGATTCTTGTTAAGGACACAAAGGTGGTTAAAAGTCCTTGTGTGGTCCTTGTGAATTATAAGATCACAATGGTGTTTAAAAGTCCATGTGTGAGTCTTATGTTGATCGTATTTTGAAAAGACTATGATTATCACTTGTGGCCAATATGACATGATAATGATTTGAAGCATGAATTGCTTGTTTTAAATGCTTATGAGCATGTTTAATGTTGTTTTGAACTATGATTTATAAAGGTGTTTTATAAATGCATTATTGTGTGGTTTTAAATGAGCATTCCTCACTAAGCTTTTGCTTACGCTCTCTCTCTTTTCTTAAACCAATAATGCAGAGCATTGAAGTGTATTTTGGGGCAGCAAGGAAGCCAAGCATCCAAGTGAAGGTTTTAAGCTCATGTATGGTGAACATTTTCTCAAACTATTAGCTTTTGGGTATTTGGCAATGGGGGACCTATGTTGATGTTTTGGGAGATGTTTTGGACTCCCTAAGTTGGATTTAAGATGTTAATAATGTTGGAGCATGTAAAAGGCCATTATGTGGTTGTTTTGGTATTTTGATGCTTGAATGGTTTTATAAGTAGGAAGCATGCCTATTGAATTGGGGATTTCCATAATTGATGCCATGTTGATGTTTGGTTGATGCAATTATGTTCCTTGTATGTTGTATGACTTGTTGGTATAATTTGGTTGCATTCGGAGCATGTTAGATAGGTCAATTATGTGATAAACCAGCTATTTTTTCTGCAATCTGGGCAACCTGTTTCGGAACAGGTGCTACCGTATCGGAACGGGGGCCTGAAATGGCCTGGGCGTTCCGAAACGAAAGGAGCTGTTCCGGAACGGATATGCCACTGCCAGGCACTGTTTCGGAACCTGTTGCGGAACGGTCCCGCGTTTCGCAATGGGTCTTCCCTGTTCCGAAACACTCGACCGTTGGGCACTGAAATTGTTGGTTAAATGTTTTGAAATGTTTGCGTTTTGGTCCTGAATCTTGTTATTGCAGTTGTATGAGTTTGAGATGTCCGTTTGAGCTGGAATTTGACTGTGAAGCATGAAATATGACTAATTTCATATTGGTAACTTTTAGTCGGGTTAAGTCCCTATAATTTACAGGATTTCCAATTTGGTCCTTAAAGTTGTAATTTGTTCAATTGGGTCCCTGAATGTTCTCTGATGGTTATGATCTTTGAGTATGTTGATTGTATGATCATGTCTAGGGATAATATGCATCTAGACAAGTTTAAAAAGAAAAAAAAGGGTCGTTAATCAAGGTTGAATTTCGGGTTGACTTTGGTTTTCCCCGTGTAAACTTCTTAATTCGGTTCAACCGTTTGGGCCGGGTTAAGGGGGTTACACATTAGGTTTTTTGCTCAAGGTGTAATGTGGGTTTAGAAAAAGGGTAGAAAGATGGAAAGAAAAGACAAAAGAAGATGATCAATGCAAGAAGTTTCAAACAATAAGCAGTGAAGACAAAAGAGGAGCTAAAAATAGGCAAGAAAACACATATTTTTCTTCCTTTTTTCTTTTTTTCGAAACTGTTTTTCTTTTTTATTTTTTTTCTTTTCGAAGCAATTGCTTCCTTTTGTTCTATTTTTTCATTTTTTTAGGAAAAATTCTGCCCTTATTCGAATTGCAGCCCCTTATTTGTCTAGTAATATAGTTTCTAGCATTTGATCAATCAAAAAAGTTTGGTCAAGGAAGAACAAGGTTTGAAGGTTAAGCCAAGAAAAATGGGATATAAGGCTTCAAGAGGGTTCACTAAGCGATGAAAAAAAGTAAAAGAGAGAAAATGGCTAAATCCTAATGCCTAAATCATCTTAAAGCACCTCATTCTAGTGTAGTCTCAAATCGCATGCAAGCCACAAGTTCTAGATTCCTAAATTCAAGATGACACTCTCAAGCAAGGAAAATGAGCATAAAGAATAAGATGCATGCTCAAGGCTCAAATTCTCACAAAATTAGGTTAAGTTGATTAAGCTAGGCGAGAAATTCAATTATCACAATCAAGGCAAATTGAAAGAGATGTCAAACTATCATTTCACTCATGTAATTTGATTATCAAAAATGTCAACATTCAAATATTCCTAGGCACTATAACAATTATAACATGCTGGACAGCAAGCAATGGCAAGAAAAAGTTCATCTCAAAGTCAAACATATAGCAAACAAGCAAGACAAGTGGTTTTGCTACCCTCCCCCTCACTTAAATGAATTGCCCCAATTCAAAATAAAAATAAAGAAAATGAGGAACAAATAAGGGTAAAAGATACTCCCCGTGTGTGATGAAATTGAGTCCACTGTTGGCATAGAGTTGAATGAGGGAGACGGTGAACGAGGAGGAGGAGCACGATGGGAGTTGCATGGGCCAGCGGTGGTGGAAAGCCTTGAACGGCGACTGACGAACGGTGCTGGAGAAGGTGCAGCGAAGGGTGATTCGGTGTTTTTGTTGGGCACCCGTCGAATGGTTGTTGGTCGTCGGCCACCACGGTAGGGAGGAGGAATGGGGACTGGTCGGAATCACTAGGCACCTCCACGAAGGCCGTCGACGCAACGAATCATCATCATCCACCGAGAACGGTGTGTGGGTAGAGGCTCGACCCGGTCTTGGCGTTATATGCAGACCATTGGTGGTGGTGGGATTTTGGCGGGGATCGACTGCACCGCATGATATGGGCATTTCTATCGTGCACCGTTTAATGAAACGGTGCACTTTGCTCCTTAACCCAAACTTTCGAAATTTGCCTGCCACCGATTGATTTCTATTGGAAGCCTGGAAGAAAGCAAAAAAAGAATAAAAATAAAAATAAAAGTTGAAAATTAAAAAAAGGAAAATTAAAATTAACGAAAATGAAAAGAATGGGTTGCCTCCCATTTAGCACTTTGTTTAACGTCGTTTAGCTCGACGACCTTTGCTAAATTTTTGGTTCTTCAAAAGAAAGTTCTTCAAATAAACTGTGATGTCCATCCCTTGTCGTTTTAATGCCTTCCTTCATCTTTTTATTTGTGCGCAAAACAACAACTAAGCTTCTACCTCCTTCCCGATGCGACAACTTACTCGAAATGATGATTGGAAAAGTTTGGTTGTCGCCTAAAAATATATAATTAAATTGATCTAACTTCGGCTTTGGTTCCTGCAAAATTGAGGGAAATTGTTTAGATCGAGTTGGAATTAATCGAAAATCAGAAAGGGAAGAAAGAGTTGAAATGATTTTGCCTATATTTTCATCGTCGAGATCCGCGAATTCCCTACAAAAGTCATAACACAAATCAGTTTCGATCAAATCATCATCTAACGAATCTATAATATTAACAAAATTTAAACTTGCGACCGAATCAGGATACTTCATAGCTTTATACATATCAAATTTAACTACTTCCCCATCAAATTCCATAGTTAAGATGTCGTCGCGGACATCAATCTTTGTATGCGCGGTTGATAGGAAAGGTCGGCCAAGCAAGATTTCGGATATGTTATTGTTGCGAACATTTTCCATGTCAATAATATAAAAATCAACAGGGAAAATAAGATCTTTTACCTGTACCAACACGTTTTCTAGTACTCCCTCGGGGTAGATGACTAATCGATCGGCTAATTGAACTGTCACTCGCATTTCTGTCAATGATTCAGTCGAAATTTTGCTGTAGACGCTTAACAGCATGACGTTGTTAGATGCGCCTAAATCGCACATCGCTCTTTTTATCCCAACATTCCCAATTTTACAGGGAATCGCAAACATACCTTGGTCCTCGTACTTTGGCGGCAACGACTTTTGAAAGATGGCCAAAATATTTTCACCAAGGTTAACTTTTTCATTTCCGGATAGTCGCCTTCGGTTTGTGCATAAGTTCTTCAGAAACCTTGCGTATTTGGGGACTTTCCGAATAACATCAAGAAGTGGAATATTAATTTCCACCTTCTTGAATATATCCAAAATTTCCTCTCTTCCTCCTTTTTATCTTGTTTCGCCAATCTACCTGGAAAAGAAGGAACATGTTCGTAAGTAGAAACAAAAATTTTAGATTTGGCATTACCTGCGGTCGGAGGAGACTTGTCGTTCTGGTCTTCTGAAGAGTTTCCCGGTTCGTCGGATTTTCGCTCAAATTGCTTGGGCGGTTTAGGCGTTATCATTGTTCCACTACGCAAACTTATCGCACAAACGTTTTCCCTTGGGTTGGTTTCGGTTTGGGATGGTAACTTTCCCTGAGATTCTATACGGCGAACGGCTTGAGCTAGTTGGCTTATTTGTTTGTCGATTTGCTGGAGATGGGATTGTGTTTGGGTTTGGAATTTTTCATGTGAAACTGCCAATCTCTCAACAATAGACTCAAGCAAGGATTTTTGGGGTGCTTGGTTTTTGTAGGGAGGTTGTTTCCTTGGTTGGTAATTCGGGTTCTGATTACCGTAGCTCAAGTTTGGGTGATCTTTCCAACCGGGATTGAACGTATTGCTCTGTGGGTTATAGGGTCTTTGGGGAGGTCCGAGAAAGTTGTGTACGGCGTTAACTTGGGCACAAGATGTATCCCGCAGCAATAGGCATAAGTCGATTGCGTGATCTGGCATAGTGCATATTCCGCATACCTTAGCAGCTCCTAACTCCCCTGAAACAAGAGAATACACAATATTAGTTAAAATTTCTAGTTTATTCTCTAATGAAATTGTGCTTACTGTGTGAACCCGTCGGCTGGGTTCACTCGTAGAACTAAATTGCTGCGAATTAGCCGCCATCGTATATATCAAGGTTCGAGCATTTTTAGGAGTTAGGTTAACGAGCGCGCCACCGTTTGCTGTATCTCCCATCTTTTTGTCCATTGGCAACATTTCTTCGTATAAGTATTGAAGAAGTGTTTGCTCGAATAAGCCATGTTGCGGACAACTTGCACACAACTTTTTGAATCTCTCCCAATATTCGTATAGGGACTCATCGTGCATTTGTTGAATTCCCAGAATGTTTCGCCTAAGTTCTGTTGCTTTCGCCGCAGGGAAATATCTGTCAAGAAAAACACGAGAGAGATCAGACCACATATTAATCGAATTTGGAGGTAAATAGAATAACCACTCCTTAGCCATAACGGCTAAGGAAAAAGGAAAAGCCCTTAGTTTTATTTGGTCCTCCAAGACCCCTTACGGTTTCATGCTGCTGCACACCATATGGAATTCAGCAAGGTGCTTATGTGGGCTTTCAGTAGGGAGGCCATTAAAAGTAGGGAGTAGGTGGATTAATCCCGTTTTGAGCTGGAAGGGAGTATCGCCTTGAGGAAAATCGATGCAGAGTGGTTGTTGCACAGTAGGGGCTGCGTTCAGCTCTCGAATCGTTTGTTCTGCCATCGGTTCTGGTTCTAGTGTAGGTTCCTCGACTGGTATAGTTTCAGAAGTGGATTCCTGATCGGATTGTTGGGTGCTTTGTTCTCGTTGTTGTTTCTTTCGCCGAAGCATTTCGTCGTGAGTTCTACGAGCGCTTGCTTCGATTTCCGGGTTGTATGGAGCTAAAGAACCCATGTTTTTTCTGGTCATAAAAAAAATTAGTCAAAAGTGCCGAAAGTAAACCTCCCCGGTAACGGCGCCAATTTTGCGAGCGTCGTTATACCCGTCAAAATAAAAAAAAATAAACCTCTTTCAACAAATAATAAAATAAAGAAATTAAGTAGTTATAGGGAAAGAGGGTCGATCCACAGGGAGATTAGTCGGAATTCTTGACTGAATGATACTTTGATCAATGCTTTCAGGAATATCTGTTAAAACAAGAAAAGTAAAAAAATGGGGTGATCGGATATTGAGTGAAAATGAAATAGAAGAAATTAAATGCAAAAGTAAAGAAAATAACAAGAAAATCCAAATATGTAAAATAGCCTCGAGCTAGCCTTGTCAATTCTTTCGATCATTGAAATGGATTTTTACTCCGGGGATCATGTCGGTTACAGTCTGTGAGGCCCAACCCGTCGCAACTTGCTTCTCTATCGAGTAACCAATCCTCCCAAGTCTATCTTTGAATGTTGGTTCTTAAACAAATTAACCACGTCTATCGCCGTTAAAATATTTAGTTTTGAAAACAGGAAAAGCCCGACTTAGAAATTGTCTTAAAAAGAATTGCTTCTGATTTTATCTTTCCTTAGCGGACCGCCGCTAAGAGTGTTCACAGGAATTCGAAATTGCCACAGGCCGATCCTTCCTCCCAACTATGTTTTTAAACGATTCCAGACCAACGAGCTCTTTTTTATTTGAAAAACGATTAAAAACTTTAGTAAGGCCGATTACCAAACTATCTAAACATAAAGATAAAAATGTATTCCCAAAGAAAATTAGGCAATGTTCAATTCTCACGATTTGAATTGATTTGGCTAGTTCTTGGCTCAAGAGATTTAGCTAAGCATGATATTAGTTATCATACTTAATTCGATTTTATAAAAATAATTAAAGAACATAAAAGAACAAAAGTAAAGAAAAGAGAACTTTGATTAAAGACTAGAAATAACAAGTGTTTCAAGCTAAAAGATAAGGACTAAATTCGATGCCTAAGCCTTTACCAAGGAGTGTTATTTATAGGCTTAAATTTACAAAGATAAATGATAAGGTAATTCAAAATAAAGGAAAGATAAACAATTCAAATGTTTTTGAAATTTAAATACAGAAAATCTAAACGGATAAGTTGATAAGGTCTTCTAGAACGTTCCAGAATCTTCTAGAAGTCGCCACGCATCTGCAACGTTAGACGCGTCGTGCCTAGTGTCGTGCTCACGATGCTAGTCATGACCAGAATAATAAAAAGACTGCAGAAATGCCCTCTTTTGCTGTTGTTTTCCAGAATTAGACCCCTTGCGCAAAATATAGCAAAATGAAATGGATTAGGTAGGAAGAAATCCTAAAAACTAGAAAAATAGCAATTAAAAAGTGTCACATTTGAGAGCTTATCAGTTATTAATATGTATTATGCGATATTAGTACCGTTTATTTTGGAATTAAATTTTTGGATCAGGTTACTTGCGTGAGGGACAAGCCTTGAGCTTGACTCCTTATATTCGACCCAGTTCTTCCAGGTCGGGTTTAAAGGGTTACATTTAGTGGTATCAGAGCCAGGTTCAACACTCGGCCTGGGTTATTTAAATCAATTTTAAAACGAAAATAAATTTTTGCATGCATTATCAAATGTTTTCGGGTAAAACGGGAATTTCAGAAAAAGTTATGATCTTTTATAAATAATATTTATATATATTCTGAATAAGGTCTCTAAGTACCGATTCTAATCTTAGCATCCTGCGTTTTGTAGAGATACTATTATGCCACCTCTTAGAAGTTCTAGTGTAGTGGCCGGTCTAGGCCGTGGCCGAGGTCGTACCGCGACTGCAGATAGTGACGTTCCACCTCCTGAGGGTTCGATACAAAATTAGAGTGAGGTCCAAGATGCGAATATGGAGGAACAACATGTGGACCAGACTGGAGCTCATCAGACTGGTGGAGAAGATCCACATGTTCAGCCTGCTCAGAGTAGTGGTCATCGTGATTCAGGGGATAGCGAGACAGTGGGCACGAATCCTGTTAGTGTTCAGAGAGAGCTATTGAGATACCTTCGTCAGTCTGAGAGGTTCGGAGACCCATATCCACAGAGTTTCTTGCTACCGGGATGACTATGTTTGATGGAAAGACGGGTACAGACCCAACAGATGCAAAGTACTGGCTGAAGAAGCTTCAGCGATTATTTGTTGAGATGGATTATCCTATCGACCGGAAACTCAGGGCTGCCGTTTCACTGCTGTAGGGTGAAGCCCAGAATTGGTGGGAGGCTGAGGAGCTTGTTACTCAATCTAGTACGGTTACTTGGGATCATTTTAGACAGGCTTTCCGTGACCGATATGTCAGAGCTGAGTATATCGCTAAGTGCAGAGATGATTTTATGAATCTGAGGCATAATGATATGACTGTTAACGACTATGAGATCGAGTTCATGAGATTGATTCAGTACGTCCCAGGGTTAGTGACCACAGAAAAAAACAAGTGTGATTGGTTTCTAAAGGGATTGCGTCCTACGATAAAGGCCGGTGTTGCTTTACATATGGACCAGGAATACATAGACATTACTCAACAAGCTAGAACAGTTGAGCGTAATGAGGCAGAGTTGAGACAGCTTGAGTTGCATGGATCTGATAGAGGAAAGAGACCAGCGTCAGTGCCAGTTCAGCATAGTCAGGAGAATCAGTCTAGGAAGAGGGCCAGAGATGAGTCAAACTATCAGAGTTATTCGAGAGCTAGACTAGTGACTTCTTCTATTTCGACTACTAGTACTGGTGGTTCAACTGGTACGCGAGGGGTGCAACAGTGTCCTTTTTGTAAAAAGTGGCATCCGGGCGAGTGTAGGAGGCAGACTGGAGCTTGTTTCAGATGTGGTTCATTCGAGCATCGTTTCAGAGATTGTCCGGTTCTACCTCCCTCAGCTTTTACTACTACTCAGTCTCAGGCATTAGTACAGACTGGAGCTTGTTAATGATGCGATTGCATAGATGGTTATGATAAATCCTATTGTTTTCATGCATGATGAGTTGTTTTAAATGTTGTTATATTGTTTCCCATGAGTTGATGTTATGATTTCAAGGGTTGTAATCATGTTGAGAAAAGCCATGCATTGTATATGTTTTGAAATGGGATGTTGTGATCATGTTTATGCCTTGAAAAAAGTGGGTAATATTGGAGGTAAATTGTATATTGGCAAGTGATGAGATTATATATATCGGATATGTTGATCGATCAATAGAATGTGAGAGCTCTATTATACAAATTTTTTGCGCGTGTGGTATCATTCGATTTCACAATAGGGGTAGTGCTATTGTGATGTGAGTGGTAGGGTAGTGTTATCACCAACGGGCTCTACGGGTAGTAGCATCCTGGTCGAAGTGATTTTTATGCATCGGTAATGCATGTGACTTGATGGGGTTAGTGCCATCAAGGTGTCTGTATATCCGATTTGAGAGTGATAGGGGTAGTGCTATCACTTTGGGCTCTGCGGATAGTGACCTCCCGAATCACTTTTGGCCAATGTACATGTGTTAATTCGCAGTATGTTTATATTATGTTTTGGTATGGTGTTGGATCATGTGTTAGTAAGTTGAGATTTCTGACATGCATCGGTAATGCATGGTTTGAACGAGTTTGGTAAGTCATGGTTGATATGCATCGGTAATGCATGAATTGTGGTATTGTGGTTTTGACTATTGAGGTTATACCTTGTGTTGTATTTCTAGCTTGTTTTACTAGTTTTGTTGCAAGGAAATGATTTGAGGGAAGGTTTTGTTTTATGAATAAATTATATGGTTTTAAAACTATATTGTTGTTGCTTTGGTTTTGAGCACCGCTCACTAAGCTCTCTAGCTTACGCTCTCTTTCCCCAACAATGCAGATCGTTACACCTTTCGGGCAGCAAGAGAGCAAGGAAGGTTTCTAAGAGTCCCAATCTTAGCTCAAATATGGTTTATTCCAATAGTAGTGTAGTAGAAATGGGGCAAGACCTTTATGAGTGTTGGGAGCTTGTGTTGGACTCTCTTTTTGTTGAGACGTATTTGTTATGATCTTTTGAAGTTGTTTGAGGTTTGGTTTCGCTATTTTAAAGCTTAACTTGTGTTTTGAGCTCTTATGCAAATGCAGTTCTTTGTATGTTTCGTTCTTGTTTAATCGTTGCGTTGGAATGCTCTTGTTTGATGTTGTTAAGTCCCTTGATCTGTGAAATGCATGTTATGTTGATACTTTGCTGATGGTATGTTGTTGGGTTGGTTTCGGTAAGCTTTGAGAATGCCTAAAACTCATTTTTGACCAAACTGTGCACAAGGGTTCCGAAATGGGCATGAATTATGCCTAGCTGTTTTGAAATGGACAGTGGTGTTTCGAAACACCTGGCAGTTATGTTAGTTGAGGGCATCTCCTAAGTTCTGTTTTCTTGCCTTTTGGTCCCCGGTTGATGTGTTATCGATTGGGTGAGTTTGGATGGTTGTTTGGAGATGTATTTTGACATATTTGTATGAAAACTGATTAAATTCAAAATGGTAACATTAATTTCATGTTAGGTCCCTATTTTATGCTAGAATTGCATTTTGGTCCTTGTATGCTTGTTTGCCGGTTCGAGGTTCGTTTTGTTGTGTTTTCATCCGCTGCGAGTGTTCCTCACCTAGGTTTTAAAAAGAGCGTCTAGAAAAGATAAATTTAAAAGCTTGTTCCTCTTTTAGGGTTGCTAATCGGAGAGAAATCTTCAGGTCTTTCTTTGGTTAGTCTCGTGTGACCACCTCGGGTCGGTCTGGTGGCTAGGTCGGGCTGAGGGGGTTACATCCTTGGAGTAGAAGTCTTCTTCATGACAAAGTAGCTTTTTCATTGAATGCATCCTTTAAATTCTGACTTCTTTGACTTGAAATTGGACTCCTTATGCCGCAAGTAAGCTTAGGCTGCCTTAGACATTTTCTCCTTTGGCGGCTTAGTCTGATGTTTTCCAGCATCAGTAAATTACGTGGATGAGCTCATTGGACTCAGAAAATTATGGTCTTCCAATCGCACTCCAATTCACCAATTCTTCAAGTTGCTGCCTTGGGCGGCAAATATGGTCGCGGCAGCATCTCTCTTTGTGTTGAACTACTTCAATATAGCTTCTTGATCGCTGCCTCAGCATCAGTTCCTCAACTTTCTCCTTCTTCTAACAACTTCTAGCATCTGAAACTAAAACTAAACTAAAATAGTATATTTTCTCACCAAATTAAAGATATTCAACAAAAACAAGGCAAAGCAAAGAATACTGTAAATAATGCATGCATGCACCTAAATATGCCTAAAATGTACTTAAGAACAACAATAATATGAGATGGAATGCATACAAAATATAGGACTTATGAGCACTTTACACACCCCTAAACTCGGACTATTGCTTGTCCTCAAGCAATGCAATCCTAAACATACTTGCACTTGCACTAATCAGAAAGAAGAACATGTTTTAAACTTGATTTAGCATCTCAAGGTCGTGACACCTATCATTAGATTAGTGAAAGGAGAATAGCATGAATTACCTCAGAATTAAACTACAATTCCAGTGCAGTGTGCGCAGAAACTATGTACAGGTTGAATCTGAAGAATATTCTAAGTAAAGAAAGATGTTGTCAAGGTAATATAAGGTTACTGCCGAGGCAGCACAATTAAGCACAGTTTATAATCATGGAAATAAAGGCTTCAACTCATCACAACTACTCTTTAGGTCTAAAATTAAGATAGGAGCAAACTACAAAATCACGAACCCATTGAGTAGAGTCATCCCGTGAAGACTTTCATTCACTAATGCTAATTTGTCTATCACTTCAAAAATTTTCAGATTCATGAACTTTGATAGCAGCGGAGTGTCCTTGCTCATGATTCTTCCTAGAGCCTGTTTCGGGCACGTGTAGGGAAAAACAACATATATATTTTTCTTTCCTGCCGTGGCAGTGCTTTTCTTTCTTTTTTTGTTTGTTGTCTGACTTGGCAGCTTCCTGCAACCATGTTAGAATTTTACAAATAATTCAAAAAGACAATATTTATCAGAAATTCAATCAAATTCAACAAGTAACAGTAGTGTTTTTAATTTTTGGCAATTATAGAAAAATTCTAAGTTTACTTCATGCTTTCCCCAAAATTTAGTTCTTTTTACTACGGTGCAAAAAATTTAAAGTCGGCTATCATATCATAGACACAAGTTCTAACAAATTTTTTTCTTTTGATTAATTTTGAGGCAAGTAAAAATGCAACTAAATGATCTAAATATGCCTAAAAATGATGAGTGTTAATCCCCCCCCCAAAAAAAATCGATATGGGCATTGCCCTCAATGCACAAAATAAAATAAAAAATAGAAAAAAATAAAAGACAAGATAAATAATTAAAATAGAAAAAATAAAAAGAAAGAAAAGAAAACAACGCTAGAAGTTGGCTGATGGTTGGGATGATGCTGGAGTTCCTGAGGTTGAGGAGGAGGAGGATGACTGGATGACCAGGCGGCAGCTGGCAGAGGTCCTGGCAGCAGGCTTGGCAGGTGAAGTCTTTGTTGTCCACGACAGCTGGACTCTCTTGGGCGTCGGGCGAAGAGCTTCACTGTGGTCCAGTTTAGATTATGATTCCTCATTCCTCGGCTCGGCCTAGATTATATGTCGCTTCCTTTTCCTAGTTGGTTTTGCTATGGACGATGTTGGTGGTTCAGCTGTTGCTGTCGTCTACTGCCCAGAATCCTTGGATAGAGAGGTGTATGCCACTGTTGCCGCTGTGATGGCTGGAGAGAGTTGTTACTAATGCCTCTCTAGAGTGTCGGCCACTGTGTGAGAGGAGGAGGTGGCGGAGTAGGACGGGTATCGTGTGGGAGAAGGTATATGGCGGCGGAAGGCGGCGTGGCGGGCAGCAACTTCTGATGGTGTTTCCTCTCGTGGTTCTGCTGCGGCGGCCAATTCTTCTGGAATTTGGGCAGGGAGGGGCCGTCGTTGAGGAACTTTTATGGCAAATAGGCCACAAAGGCCTCTTGGACTTCCCTCACGTACTTCATGAAGGTTAGCTGCTGCTGCTCTATTCTCTTGTTGCTTGTGATCAATGTGTTGAGCAGCTGGATGACCTCAGGTTGTTGGGCAGCCTCAGTACTGCCTCTTGCTGCTGGGGCAGCTGTTTTGTCGGCTCATGGCTGTGATGGTGTGATCGGCTCTGTCTCTGGCGCCTGCATCATTTGGAGCCTGACTTTTCTTGTCCAGCCCTTCCTTGGTGGTGTCAACACATCTTTGGCGTCGAAGGGACGTTAAAGTTCACGTAAAGCCTGGTGATGAGGGAGGGGAAGTAGAGCTTGCCCTTTGACTTTCGGTAGCAGATGTGGATCTCCTTGCAAATTATGTCGCTCACGTTGATTGGCTGGTTGTTCATGATTGAGTGGATCAGGGCTAGACGGGGCCGGTCAACTGTCGTGTTGTGGGAGGTGGGCAGTAGGCGTCTCTTGATGAATGTGTTCCAATGCATAGCCTCCGGCAGCAGACGTTGGCGCTGAGCGAACCCGATGTGTTTCCCCGCCAGCCACGAGGTGTTTGGTTCACACAGCCTGTCCTTCATTCTATCGTAATCAGCTGCTGTCAGTGTTTTCCGCCATTCCTCATAGGGGTTGTCATCCATCTCCAGCACATAGAATATGTTGATGGTGGCGCCGTTGAGTTTTATTGCCTCCCCTCTAACAAAGACAAATGGGACTTCTGGGCGGGGTTGGTGGGCGTAAAACTCTCGGACGAAGGTGACATTAGCCACTTCGGGCTACTTTGCAAAGATCTCACACCCTTGGCTAAGAATTTTCTCAAAGAGGGCGGGCTCGAGACCTAAGTCTCCTGTCTGCTGCGAGTAGTGGAACTCTTGCTCCTCCCAAACTACTCGGTTGGCAAATTGCGTTATATGCCTTTTATGGTCTAGCTCAGAGAAGAATCTTTGGAAAGTGGGTTTGGATTGTGATGATGCCATGGTAGTGAGACAGTTGTAATCTGAAAAGTGACTGAAAATAGAAAATATTTGAGAAAGCAAGTAGACGTAGAAGAGGTTAAACAAGGAGATAAAATGAAGAAAATGAATGAAATAGTGAGGTATATATAGGGGTTGTCGAGAGATGTCGTGGCGGCATTAAATTCCCAACGGGCAGATTTTCACGACACATGTTACGGGATTAAATGCCCGTTACGCTTTAGCCGTTGGTGACTAGCCGTTTAGCGGTCTTCTAGCCGTTACGCGTTATGTCATTAGGGCTGCCTTCAGCTGTTTCGATGGCATGGTGGGCAGGCTCCTTGTTGAGCCTTCTTCTTGGTCCTGCTTATTTATTCCTAAACTTGAAATAAAAATAATTAACTAAATAAAGAAAACTAAAATAAAAAATAATTAATCCTAAAAAGAAAAATGTGGAAAATAAATTGCAATAAATTAAAATCTAGTCCTAAAACATAAAAATAAAAAGAAATATATTAAAAATAAATTAAGTTATGTTGGGAGTGCATTGAGGTGCATCTCCCAAACATAACCACTTCCCGAGCTTGTTGTGTTTTGCTTTTTGTCTAGGCGGGTCATCTTGCTTCTTGGGGTTTTATTTCTGCCCTGCTCTCTTCCCTGGCGGCTGCTGCCTTGCTCTTTTTTTGTGTTGACCTTGGAGGCATGTGTGTCTTGGCATACTTCTTTTTCCTTGGCGGATTTCATGGGATGTAAAACATGTATCTTTATATTCTGATTGTCAACCCTCATTATGAGTTCCCCATTCTCCACATCTATTAATGTTCTACTCGTGGCCAAGAACGGTCGCCCAAGAATGATGGGGGCGTTCTCGTCTGCTTCACTGTCCAAGATAAGGAAACCGGTTGGAAAAATAAAGTTGCCTACTCGTAAAATGATGTCTTCAACTTCTCCTTCCGATTGCACAAAGGAATGGTCAGCTAGTTGGAGCATGATGGAGGTTGGTTTTGCTTTTCCAATTCCTAGTTTGTTGAAGACAGCCTTGGGCATCATATTATTGCTTGCTCCTAGGTCACATAGAGCTCGCAGGTTATGGTTGTTGCCTATCTTGCATGGAATGATAAAGATGCCTGGATCTGTCCTCTGGGGTGGCACCTTGTTATGTATCATTTCCATGCATTCTTTAGTGACAACTATCGTCTCGAATTCCCCAATTCTCCTTCTCTTGGAAACCATATCTTTCAAATATTTCGCATAATTTGGCATGTTTTGTATGGCTTCCACAAGTGGGATGATGATGTGCACCTGTTTTAGTATATCCAGAAATTTCTTCAATTGGTGCTCTTGCTTTTGATGTTTAAGCCTTTCGGGGAAGGGCGGCGGTAGACGGATGTCCTAGATGCGTTCTTTGTAGAGAAATCTGATTTGTGGGGGTTCAGGATCATCTGTCTCAAGGCTGACGTCATCTGCCTGGGCCTCAGTTTGTGGTGCTTCCATAGTAGGTTGTCCGTGTGCTGCTGCGGCGTGCGGTTCTGATTGCTTTTCCTGTGGCTTCTCAACTCTGGGATCATCTAATTGTTTCCCACTTCTTATCATTATTTCTTTACACTGCTCATAAGTGGGTTTTGCTGTGACCTCTGTGTTACTAGATGATGCACCCATTGTCATGTTGCTTATGATCTCAGTGAACTGCCCGAACTGGGTCTCTATGTTCTTTATTGCTACCTTCTGGTTGTTCCTCCGCATCTCATTCCTGTCCATAAAAGATTCAGTTTTGTCAATAAATTTATTGGTACGAACAATAAAATCACTAGTGCGAGACATAAAAGTATGTAAAGTAGATTCGAGTGAATTATTGTTCGTATTCTGTTGTTGTTAAGGCTGCTGCCTGGACAGGTTCTGCTGATATCCTCCAGGAGAAATTCGGATGCTTTTTCCAGCATAGGTTATATGTATTGGTGTTGGGTCTGCTGTTCCTCTCATAAGTTCCCATGAAATTGGCGGATTCGCTGCATTCAGATAGTGATGATTGCCCCCACACTCATCACAAAAGGGCTCCACAACCTTAGCCTCATATGTTTTCCCTATGGACTTGGCCATATTCATTACCAACTGTGTCAGTTTATCTAGGCGGGCATTGAAAGATTCGGTGGCTTTTACTTCATTCACAACAGCTGGCCGCCTTATGCCGTTGTAGAGCATTTGCGTGTTCTCTATTTATGAGTGCAAGTGCACACTCCTGTCAAAGTTATAGTATATGAGATATCGTCTCCCACAAGGATTGGAACAGTTTCTATGAGTGTTTTCCTGTACAAGGAAATAGTAAATTGCACAATTAAATTTCTAAATATAGAAGAAAATAAAGATAAAAACACAAGTAATTGAAGAGAGAGAGATCAGATTGATAGATAGGGCTAGGTAGTTATAGCTCAGTAGTGTGTAGGCGTTGTAAAGATTAAGTGTGTTTTGCGCTGCCACGATTTGTTGCCTTGGCGAATTTAGGCGGCGGCAACTTTCGATGCCACGGCGAAACTCTGCTCTTGCAACTTTCAATGTCTCGTTAGGTGAGATGGAGCGAAGTCCCGACGGCAAGTCTGGCAGATACTCCAAGTTCGGCGAAGCAATTTTGAAGTGATCCTACCTATGTCTAGGCTAGGATTCTGTCACTACGTGATGTAGGCAATACCTAGCAATCTCAGCGTAAACCTAACACAGGCAGTCAATGTTTGGTTGCTCCTTTTAGCCGCTGAAATTCTAACTTATGTCTAAGCCGAATTAGTCAACACCTCATCATGATAAGACTGTGCTTAATTCTTTCGTGAGTTTGACACTCTCGTGCCCGACAAATGGATTTCCTCAACTAGACTTTTGGAACTAATTGAAGAAGTGAAGCACATGAATTAAGCAAACTTAGAGTATTTCATTGCAAAATCAACTTAAACTATTACAACCGTTTCTCACAAGTACTTTATAAACAAAAACCTTAAACCCTAAGAGAGAATTAGAACGTGATCTCTGCTATATGCTATGCATTTATACCCTTATAAGTATGGGCATATATAGAGGTTGGCCTAAGTTGAGTCCTCCTTGGAGTAGAAGTCCTTAAAGTAACTTTACATTAAATGTTGACTCCTTTTTTACTTGAATGTGGACTCTTTGGACGTTGCCTTCTCCAGCAAGTAAATATAAGTCCTCATACTTATCAATCTTTAATCAGCTCTTCAGACCGCTACAGGCTTCAGAAAATAGCAAGACTAGGCTCATTAGACTCAGGGAATTGTCCTCTTTTAATCGCAACCCATCTTGACTAAGTCGGTTTAACTTCTGCCTGGGCGGCAGTCAGCGACAATGCTGCGACGGTGGCGTCCTTGGCGGCAACTGGAACTGCTTCAGTACATCTCCTTTTGCTCCCTGCTTTCCTTTCCTCTCCTCCTCTACATAGCTACAACACTTGAAAATGAAAACTACACTAAAACAATATCTTTTCTTAACCAAAGATAGAATATTCAATAAAAGCATGGTAAAAGAGCAAATATTGTTATTATGCATGTAATGCACCTAAATATGCCTAAATGAGCTTAAGAACAACAATAATAAGGGCAGGAATGTGTACAAAATATATAACTTATGGACACTCTACACACCCCCAAATTCGAACTATTGCTTGTCCTCAAGCAATGCAACCTAACTAGTAAACATGCCCCTTGCACAAATATTAACAGAAACTTAGTCATTAACTTGATTTCTTACCTCAAGGCCGTGTCACCTATTTTATGTTAGTGATAGGGAATGACATGAAATAACTTAGGATTTAATTTTCTTAGTGCCAGTGCAGTGTGTGCAGGTCTGTGTCCATGCTAAACATGCTAAGTATACTAAGTAAACAAATACTGTTAAAAATAATTAAATACGAAAAAGGATATGAGTTGTTGCCAATGCAGCACAATTAAGCACTTCTTTCCTTTTTTTCTCTGATCATGGCCTTAAGGGCTTCAGCTCATCACAACTATTCTCCGGGTCTGAAGCTAAGATAGGAGCATACTACGAAACTATGAACCCTTTGAATAGAGTTATCTCGCAAAGACTTTCATTCACTCTTGCTAATGTGTCCGTCACTTCAAATAAATTTAGATACTTGGACTTTAATAGCAGCGGAGTGTCCTTGCTCATGATCCTTCCTAGAGCCTGTTTTGGGCACCTCTAGGGTATTAAGCATCCTTCCTAGAGCCTATTTCGGGAACCTCTATGGTATTAAGCATCCTTCCTAGAGCCTGTTTCCGGCACCTCTAGGGTATTTCCTTGGACTTAGCTGCCCTGTGCTGCCACGACGGCAAACCTGCATCCAATTAAGATATTTTCATTAAATAAAGCAGGCAGTGTTAAACAAAGAAAACAAAAAGGACTAACCCCCCAAACTCAAGGTTGGTATTGTCCTCAATGCCTTATACAAAATATGAAATAAAAACAGAAAAGAAAAATAAAACATAAAAAGAAAAAGAAAACAGAAAATTAAAACAAAATATAAAATGAAAGAAAAATAAATAAAATGTGCTATAAACTAGGGGAGTTCCCCTCCGTTTCTACTGCTGCCTCGGAGAAGGATTCTGAGGAGGCGGGGAGGACGAGGCAGCGTGTGGCGGGAGATTTGGCCACTAGGCTCTTATTATGACCACGTGGTGGCAGGATGCGACTGGGAGTGGGTCTTTTAGGTGGTGCTTCTGGTTCGGTTTCATACCCTTCACCTTGAGGCTCAATCACACTGACGGGCTGCTTTCTTTTCCTTGCTGCTTCGACCAGTTCGTCGTCGGAGGAATCAGATACCTCCATGTCTAAAGAATCTGAGGCCTCGGCTTTCTCTTTGGCAGCTGCCTCCTTTGCTGCTGGGGAGGCGGCGGTAGTCTCATCCTCTTTTTCTACCTGGATCTCATCTTCTTCAGAATCAGATGAGAAGGTGAGGTTGTATGGCTGGATGGGAGTGGGCGTGGTCCTTCTTTTGGCACGGATATGTGGGCCTTCGCTGTTTGCGACGGCTGGAGTGGCAGCTAGTCAAGGTGTGATCTAGGTTGGTTTAGAAGCTGCTAACTTCGACGGGAAGGCTGGAAGTCTTAGGCCGGTATCGTGATATTTGTCCAGCATGTAGGCCACAAAGGCCTCTTGTACCTCCGCGGTGTATCTTGTAAATATTACTTGTTTGTGCTCAATTCTCTGGCAGCTCTCTACGAGGCTTCGAAGCAGAGGAATCACGACAGAAGAAAGGGCAACATCAGTACTTACCTTCTTTGTCCACCCTTTCTTGGCGACAATGATAGTATCTTTGGGATGCGGCGGTACACAGAAATTGGCGTAGAAGCCGGTGATGAGTGAGGGGAAAACGAGGGGTGCCTTGGAGTTGGGTTTGGCTGCGTGGGCATATATTTCTTCAAGTATAACTTCTCCAACGTTGATTGGCCGCCCCTTCATTATGCCATGGATTAGGGCCAGTCGCGACCTGTTGGATGTGGAACCATGTGAAGTGGGCATTAGGCGGCACTGGACGAAGTTACTCCAAAGGATGGCTTCTGGCAGCAAGTCGCGGAGGTTGACTGAGCCGTTATATTTTCTAGTGAGCCACTTGGCATTGGGATGGCAGATTTCTCTTTTGATTTTTTGTAGCCTAATGCCATTAAACCGAAGCTCCATTTTTCGTGCGGATTCTCTTTGATTTCTATCCTGTAGAAGTTGTTTATTGTTGCCTCCGTGAGTTTGGCACCCTCTCTGCGAACGTAGACGAAAGGGTTTCCCGAGGTAGGTTTGTGGGCATAGAATTCTCTGACTAAGTTGGTGTTTATCTCCTCTGGCTGCCGTGCAAAAATATGACATCCCAATGTGTGGACTCTTTCAAATACGTTGGGCTCAAGGCCAAGATCCCCTTCTTGCCTTGTGTACTAGAATCTTATCTCTTCCCAAATATGTCGCTCAGCGAAGTGTTGCCGATAGGTTGCCGCTATGTTAGCATTCAAGAACCTCTGGAAGGTTGGCTTGGAGGATGAGGTTGTGGGTTTTGATGTTGCCATAGTTATGAGGACGGTTGTGTTTCCTAAAGAAAAGAAAGAAATTACAAGAAAATAACGCAGATGAGATCTTAAAAGCAAGGAAGACAAGAAGAATTGAGAGAAAAAGAGAGAGCAAAGTGGAAATTGAGGAGAGAATAGTTGGCCTTTTATAGCCGCTACTCTCCGTTGCCTTGGTGAGCATGCTGTCGATGGGCGACAATGATTGCGGCGCGTTTAACGGGATTCTAGCCGTTACGCAGATAGTTGTTGCCGCCAGCTATTGCAAATGTAGCTGTTACGACTAGCCGTTATGAAGCCGCTAGCCGTTATGCTAATCTGCCCATTTGGGCCGCCTTGGTCGCTGGGTTGGGCCTCTCCTTTATTATTTATCCTTCTTGGTCTTGCCTTCATTCCTAACCTGAAATAAATTAAATGCAAAAATTAAATAAAAATAACTGAAAATTAAATCTAATCCTAATGCATAAAAATAAATTAGAAATAAAAATAAAAATTAGGTTATGTTGGGAGGTGCATCTCCCAAACATAACCACTTCCTAAGGGTTTTGTGTTGGGTTTTTCGTCCAGGTATGTCCTTCCTCTCCTCATGTGGGTGTTGGCTGCCATCTCTGCCGCCCTGGCGGCTAGATGTTGGGCTTGTGTCTGGGTTGGGTTGGTGGGCTTCCATTTTATGGCAGACCTCTTTTCCTTTTTTCTCATTCTTATCGATGTCTTCTTCATATATGAACTCGGATTTAGGGTTTGCCCTGGTCATACACCAAAGACAAACAAGAGGCATAATTTTTTTTTTTGAAAAAAAAAATAAACAGAAATTTAAATGCAAAAACTAAAAGTAGAAGTGCAGAAATTCAAACACGGGTTCTGTTGCCAATCCCCGACAGCGGGGCCAAAAACTTGTAGAGCGTTTGGGTATTCTCTATATATGAGAACAAGTGCACACTCCTGTCAAGTTATAGTATATAAGATATCGTCTCCCAATGGGATTGGAGCAGCTTCTATGAGTGTTTTCCTGCACAAGGAAATAGTAAATTGCACAATTAAATTTCTGGATATAAAAGAAAATAAAGATAAAAACATAAGTAATTGAAGAGAGAGAGAGATCAGATTGATAGATAGGGCCAGGGAGTTGTAGCTCAGTAGTGTGTAGACTGCATTGTAAAGATGAAGTGTGTTTTGTGCTGCCACGATCTGCTACCTTGGTGGGTAATGGAAGATTGAGGCGGCGGCAACTTTCGTTGCCACAGTGGAACTCTGCTCTTGCAACTTTCGATGTCTCGACATGTGAGATAGAGAGAAGTCCCGGCGGCAAGTCTGGCAGATACTCCAAGTTCGGCAAAGCAATTCTGAAGTGATCCTACCTACGTCTAGGCTAGGATTCTGTCACTGCGTGATGTAGGCAATACCTAGCAATCTCAGCGTAAACCTAACACAGGCAGTCAACGTTTGGTTGCTCCTTTTAGCCGTTGAAATTCTAACTTATGTCTAAGCCGAATTAGTCAACACCTCGTCATGATGAGGCCGTGCTTAATTCTTTCGTGAGTTTGACACTCTCGTGCCCGACAAATGGATTTCCTCAACTAGACTTTTGGAACTAATTGAAGAAGTGAAGCTTATGAATTAAGCAAACTAAGAGTATTTCATTGCAAAATCAACTTAAACTATTACAACCGTTTCTCACAACTACTTTACATACAAAAACCTTAAACCCTAAGAGAGAATTAGAACGTAATCTCTGCTATATGATATGCATCTATACCCTTAAGAGCATGGGCATATATAGGGCTTGGCCTAAGTTGAGTCCTCCTTGGAGTAGAGGTCCTTAAAGTAACTTTACATTAAATGTTGACTCCTTTTTAACTTGAATGTAGACTATTTGGACGTTGCCTTCTCCAACAAGGTAAGTCCTCCTACTTATCAATCTTTAATAAGCTCTTCAGGCCGCTACAGGCTTCATAAAATTGCAAGACTGGGCTCATTAGACTCAGGGAATTGTCCTCTTTCAATCGCAACCCATCTTGACTAAGTCAGTTTAACTTCTGCCTGGGCGGCATTCAGCGACAATGCTGCGGCGGTGGCGTCCTTGGCGGCAACTGGGACTGCTTCAGTACAGCTCCTTTTGCTCTGTGCTTTCCTGTCCTCTCCTCCTCTACATAGCTACAACACTTGAAAATGAAAATTACACTAAAACAATATCTTTTCTTAACCAAAGATAGAATATTCAATAAAAGCATGGTAAAAGAGCAAATATTGTTATTATGCATGTACTACACCTAAATATGCCTAAATGAGCTTAAGAACATCAATAATAAGGGCAGAAATGTGTACAAAATATAAAACGTGTGGATACTCTAAAGCCGCCACGGCGGGCTGTAGGGAACTTGTAGTCATTCTTTGCAATTTTGTTCATAAACTATAGTGCTTCCTCGGGTGGTCTGTTCAGGATGATTCCATTGGTTGAATCGTCGAGCATCATTCTTGTTGGTTGATTGACTCCATTGTAGAACATAGACACTTGAGTCTAGGATGCGAAACCTTGAAGCGGGCAGTTGTTCAACATCAATTGGTATCTCTCTCAATCTTCATACATTGGTTTGTCGTCTCCTTGGCGAAAGGCAGTGATCTCGTTTCTTAATCTGTCGGTCACATTCGAAAGGCTGAAACGTTCTAAGAAGTCCTTGCACAACTTCGTCCAAGTTTTGAATGATCCTGTCGGTTGGTTGTTCAGCCACTGTTTTGCCCTATCCCTTAGTGAATAGGGTAAAAGTCTCAGCTTAAGCACATCCTGATGAACTACGTGTATCTCAAAAGCTCTGCAAATGTCTAGGAATCCTCTCAAGTGTTGCCTCGCATTTTTCGTGGCAGTTCCTCCAAATTGCCCAATGTGTTTATCATGTTGAACATCACTGGTTTCAGCTCAAAGTGATCTGCTTCAATTTCAGGTTCTGCCATAGTTGGATCAAATCCTCTGAAGTCGTGCTCCAAGTAGTCCCTGGTGGTGCGTACATATTGTGGCTGCCTGGGCGGAATTGGTGGCTGCTACCTAGGTGGCGGATCTTGCAGCCCATACATTCCGTTTCGAGCATTGTTGGCATAGTTGTCGTCTTGGTCGTTAACCATGGTTGCCTCTGCTTTTCTTTTTTCTTTAGCTTCTTCGAGGGCTTCTCTTGCTTCTTTCTTTAGTTTTCTTGATCTTCATTCGGTCTCGTCTATGTAAATGATTTCGGCCGATGGGTTGGCTCCAGTCATGCACTAGACAAGAAAACTGTAAAATTCTTTTTTTCGAATAAAAAGGAAAAATAAAAACTAAAATTAAATGCAATAAATTAAAAGTGCAGAAAAATAAAGACGAATTTATTGTTGTCAATTCCCGGTAACGGCGCCAAAAACTTGTAGAGCGTTGGGGTGTTCTCTAAATATGAGCGCAAGTACACACTCTTGTCAAGTTGTAATATAAAAGATATCATCTTCCACGAGGATTGGACAGCTAATTCGAATCTCAATTCCTGCACAGAAAATATTAAATTGCACAAGTAAATTTCAGTTTGTAAAATATTCTAAAGATAAAGAAACAGAAGTAATTAAGAGAAGAGATCAGATTGATAGAATGGGTCAGGTTATACTGCTCCGTAATGTGAAACTACGTTGAATAGGTTAAGTTGTATTACGCTGCTAGACTTTACTACCTCGGCGGAAGATGGCAGATTGGCGCTTTGACAACTTTCGTTGCCTCGACAGTGGAACGGACGATTGGCTCGGCGGCAAACTCGGCAGACCTTCAAGGCTCGGCAGAACGCTTCAAGAATGATTCAGCTTATGTCTAAGTCAGAATGTTGTTGATGCTCGCTGCAGATAATACCCGTCGGCGTGAATCTTGCAATGAACAACAACCTTTGGTTCGTCCTCTTTTTGCGGCCTTAAACCCTAACCTATGTCTAGGCTGGATTGATCAACACTTGGTATTGATGAGATCGTACTTACTTCTTTCGATGCCAAACAAATGGATTGCTCCCAATCGATCTTTCGAACTCAATTGAAAACAATGAAGAACATGAAATAAGCAAACCTTGAATTTATTGCAAAAAAAAAACTTAAACCTAAACAACCGTTCTTACAACTACTTTACAACATAACCCAAACCCTAGAGAATTTAGAACATAGTGGCGGCAAGAAAGCACAAGAGAAACCTAAGCTATTCAGACTATGAGTTGTTTAGAATACAAAATATGATCGGGTATCTATAGGGCATGTCCTAGGTTAAGTCCTCCTTGGAGTAGAAGTCTTCTTCATGATAAAGTAGCTTTTGCATTGAATGCATCCTTTAAATTCTGACTTCTTTGACTTGAAATTGGACTCCTTGTTTAAATTCTGACTTCTTTGACTTGAAATTGGACTCCTTGTTTCGCAAGTAAGCTTAGGCCGCCTTAGACATTTTCACCTTTGGTGGCTCAGTCCGCTGTTTTCCGGCATCAGTAAATTGCGTGGATGGGCTCATTGGACTCAGAAAATTATGCTCTTCCAATCGCACTCCAATTCACCAATTCCTCAAGTTGCTGCCCTGGGCGGCAGATATGGCGGCGGCAGCTACTCGGCAGCATCTCTCTTTGTGTTGAATTGCTTCAGTATAGCTCCTTGGCTCGCTGCCTCAGCATCAGCTCCTCAGCTTTCTCCTCATTCTGATAGCTTCTAGCATCTGAAACTAAAACAATATCTTTTCTCACCAAATTAAAGATATTCAACAAAAACAAGGCAAATCAAAGAATACTGTAAATAATGCATGCATGCACCTAAATATGCCTAAAATGTACTTAAGAATAGCAATAATATGAGATGGAATGCATACAAAATATATGACTTATAAGCACTTTACAACCGGCCCATTCTCTCACTCTAATTTCTCAATTTATTTTAGTTGCTCTAGTTTTAGTTTTAATTAAATCCAAACAACTTTTAATACTTGCGTTTTTATTTTTATTTGTGCAGAAAGGTAAATTCCGAAGGTTGTCACAATCCCTGTGGAGACGATATCTTAAATACATTAACTTGGCACCGTGTATACTTGCACGCAATTTGCGCATCACTTTTGCACGCAACACAGGGAATTAGAGGACTTTGAAGAGGAAATCAAGGAGTTTGAGAAAAGAATCTATTGATTCTGATTCAAGCATTGCTCCGTCTAAATCTATACCCCCACTTTCCATTTTGCAGGTACCGGATATTAAATCGAAACCACCACCGGATCATTTTAAATGCTTATCTTTTAGAAAAAGAGATACTTTGTCGACGATTAATTTAAACAAGCTTTCAAAGTTGAGAAAGATCCAAAGAAATGTCTTCGTTAATACTCGAACATACAAGAAAAAAATGAAAGAACTCCATAATCACATAATTCATCTTAAGAAAATTCTCCGTTGGATAAAGAGCATGAACTGAAAGAAGTAATTGTCGCAGTGCCTTTAGTCTGAACCATGTCCTTGAGCTAACGACGTTAAATAAAGCGCTAAATAGGAGGCAACTCGTTTTTACTTTATTTTGTCTTATTTTCGCTGAATTTTTCTTTCCTTTATTTTATTATTCTGTTTTATTTATTTTATTTTTTCTCTAAGTCTTCTGAAATCTATTTTTGTTGTTTGGAATGTCGAAATGTGCAGGTTTCGTTGAGCACATTGAAGAAAATACAAGTTTGGTGCACAATAGCACACCTACTTTACAATTCAGTGTTTTATAGCTAGCCCCAACCCTCTCCAATTTCAAAATTGCATAACCTAAACTCCCTATCCCATTCTGTCAAATATTGACCCAGTCCCCTTTATTTTTCAAGATTCTGTGGGCCCCAAGGATGATGAGTTATCATCTTCTTTTATTTTACTCTTTCACCAACGCGACCTTTTAAACCTAAAAAAACCCTTTATCCTTTTAAAATTTTCCAAATCCTCTTTTCCAAGTAAAATTCTTTTCCCTTCATACATTCCCCACGTGATTAAAACAAAACAAAAACCTAACCCCAACTCATTTCCCTAATCCATCTGCCGCATTATTCACTTTTTCCCCTCTCTATAATTTTAAACCTTCCCCACTTTTGTTTCACCCAACTGTACAAGATCGATAACCAACCAAAATTCACCCCTCGACCGCCATAAACCCACTGTTCACCGCCGTAACTGAGCACCGATCTCCTCTCTTCTCTTTCAGATTGACGCCCAAGTTTTTCAGCTGACTGACGTAGAGCCATGGTTGCCGGCAACAGTCACGCGACCCCCCTGAACCAAACCAATGCCACTGCCGAAACATATTTTTCTGCATTACCGAACCCACCATAGTGGCATGACCAAGCAGTCAAGAGAACTTGTACCTTCATTCGTTCGCACCATCGCGACCATCGTTATAACGGGGAGTATCTATATTTTTTCTCTTGTGCTTTCATTTACATATTGGGGCTATATGATTTAAGTGAGGGGGAGTAGAATTTTTGTCAAATTCCTTTGCTTATTCGATTGGTTGCCTTCGTGTTCTCTTGATTACACTTTATTGGAGTCTCTTGTTGCATATTCCTTACTTGTATAATAGATTATGACTTGATCTATAACTTGATATCTTACTTGTATTGGACTTTAGGATGCATAATAGATTATGACTTGACTAGTAATTTCAAATAAATCCTTTATGACATTCCTTAATTTGTTAATTGACATGTTACTTACCTTGGTACAATTTGAACACTTCATGTGAGTTTTGAGTTTTGAGCCTAATGAGCATATATTTCATTCTTGCTCTTTATTTCATTGAGTGTGTCAAATTAATTCTTTGCATTCTAGAACTTGTAGTGTAATGCTTGTCAAGACTACATTATTGAATGTGATGTTTTAGTGTGCTATAGGCATTAGGATTAAACCTTTTTTTCTCTTCCCAAAAATGACCTACCTTTTGTTTATTTACCCATTAGATAGCCAATTTTGAGCCGTATCCTTTTCTTTGATTTACCACATTTTTAATCCGAACCAATTTTGTTTTGTTTTTTACTCTTTTTGTCACCCTTTTCAGGACAAAGTTAAAGTATTCCAAAAAATCAGATTTGAATTGGCTTGAACAGTGCAGGAAAAAAAACATTGTGCAGAAAAATACAGTGTGCATGAAAAAAAGTACAGTGTAGAACAGTTCGAATAAACTATTCAAATAGTGAAAAAAAAGAGTTCGAACAGAGAAAAAAAGAAAGAATGAATAAAGCATTGATTTTGATCTCTTTTTTCCTTTCTTTCATTGTTGCTCTCCTTGATAAAATCTTTGGAATAATTTTTCTTTGTCTTGAATTTTTAAACCCGTTCTTTGGCCTTTTATCCTACCCGAACCTTACCCCATTACAACCTTTTAAAAGACCTCTTGATTTTTGCATCATGTTCATACTTAGTAGTGGAGATAGGATTTAGTTACAAGCCTATGGTAATGCTTTAATTAATTTTGGTTTGAGCGATTAATTTTACCCTAAACACTTTGAGCGAAATGAGTCAAACCTTGTGAGTGTACTAGGGTTTGTTTCATTGATATTGATAGGTTATTGGAATGTCTAACTTTTGCTAAATTGTTTCTAGTCTTGCCATTTTCTAATTTTTTTCTTAATTTCATACATGTTTAGATGCTAATTCATACCGAAATTTTAGGGACTTCGTGAAATTAAGGATAAGGACTCGAACTCTGACATGTTAGTTGAGAGATACTTGAGGACAAGCATCGAATAAGTGAGGGGGAATTTGATGAGTTTCTAAATTGATCACTTTTTCATATTTAATTATGCCTCTAATGGTTTGATTATGGTGCTGATTTGGATTTTTTTGTGTCTTTTTCTGTGCAGGACATTAATTCCAGAAACTGGAGTCAAGGTTGGATTAGTGGGCATGAAAGAGCTGACTGGACGACACGTCAGCAGATTCTAGAAGATGACGTCATCAGCGTCGGATAAGTCGAGATTTAAATTTAAATTTGGGATTTATCTTTTGTATTTAATTTAAATATTTTAGAATTTATCTTTTATCACTATAGGTTATTTTAGGGTTTTTAAAATACTATAAATACTCCTTTGGGGTGAACTCGAGAATCATCTCTTATTCTTAGTTTGTTTTACTTTGAAGTTTATAAAATCTCCTTTTTCTTTACTCTCTTTATTTTCTTTTAGTTTTTTATTTATTTTTAAAAAGATGTTAAGTATGATTTCTTCCATAATCATGCTTAGTTAAATTTTCTATTAGCCAATGGCTTAAAGTGAAGCTTCAATTCACTTCGTGAGAATTAAAAAGGTACTTAATAAATTTTGTTTTACATTCTCAATTTTTCTAAAAATTTAGATCGGCAATCGACCTTTCTATTAAAATCTTTTCACTTTCTTTTCAAAAAAGCTAGCGTTGATTTGATTGTTGATGGGATTTATAGTGGGAGGAAGAATCGACGATTGTTGTGGTTTCAACTTCCTATGAACACCATTAGCGACGGATTCGCTAAGAGAAAATTGAGATCGGAACATAAACTGAGTCAGGTTTTTCCAAAACTTTAAAAGTGTTTTATTTTAATGACGATAGATGTGGTTAGTCTAACCAAAAAATTGGAATTTAAAAATTGATTTTAGATTATCGGTTTACCGGAGAGAAAAACAAGTTACAAGGGTTGGGCCTTGTAGACTGTAACCGACATGTAATCTGAGTTGAAAAATTCTTTTTCGATGATCATATGAATTGAAGCGGAACAAAAGCATGAGGTTAATTATTTTAATTGGTTTATTTTCACCTTTATTATTTTTTACTCCTTTTCTCTAGTTGTCTTAATCAACCCCCTATTCACTAAATTACCTTGCAACCGTCATAATCAAACCAATCGTATATCAAAAACTCCTTAGTCCATGTGGATCGACCCTTACTTCTCTATTACTGTGTTATTTCTATATTTATTTGAGATTAAGGATAAATATTTGATAGTTATGACGCTTGTCATCGGTGTATTGAAGTTTTTTCCCCAAAAAACTGTTTTAATTTTTTTACTGACAAGTGTTGGGTGCATTAGCAAGGGATATTGTATTCTCAAAGAGAGAACGTGAGTCCAAATCTTAGAGACAACATTGTTAGTACTGGCATATTTGTACCTTCAACATAAACCGTATGACGGACATACATATTAACAAAAAAAATATTTTAATTTTTGAAATGGTAAAAATGCATGATTGTCAAAATCAAATTGAACCGACTAGGCCCGTAACGAACCGAACGAACACGAACGAGGATATGTTCATGTTTCTTTGTTTAATTTTAACCGAACAAATGAACGAACACGAACAACTAAACGAACACAATTTATTGTCCGTGCTCGTTTGTCAAAATAATAAACAGACACAAACGAACGTGAATGAACATTGAATGTTGTTTAATTTTTTTCTTAAGAAATCTGAAGTCTCATATGTTGAGCATTTGTTTAAATTTTTCTTTTTATTTCATATTCTTAATATATGTTTTTAAAATTTTTAAATATAATACTTTTTGTTAATTGTTATGAAAAATAATAAATATGAATAGAAATGTGTGAATAAATTTAAACGAACATAAACGAATGAATTACCGAACGTTCATGTTCGTTCATTTAATTAAACGAACATAAAATCTTGTTCATATTCGTTCATTTAATAAAAAATGAACATAAACAAACTTTTCATCGAACAGTTTAGTTCGTTTACAGGCCTAGAACCAACAGATTGAATCGAGAACATGTTTAGTGAAATTAGCAATCATAGGAACAATTGCGAACTATTAAAAATTCGGATACGAAAGTAAAAGAACCAATGATTCAACCGGTCGAACCAGATTTTGAAATTATTGATATTACTTTTAGGATTTTATTTTCTAAATTTTTTATTGAATTGTTTTTGGGTTAACATGTATTTTGATACCTGAATTTAATTTTGATGTTCAATTTTAACCAAAATGTCAAATTTATATACCAATTTGAACAAAAATGTCAGTTTATATTTAATTGTACCAATAAATAAGATATCAAATTGAATATTAAAGTTAACTTCAGATGTCAATATATATTTTCTGTAATTTTTGAATCAGAAGAACCGAAAACCAATTTAACTAGTTCGACCTTTGATTTGATTTTTGCAACATTTTTTTGAAAGGGTGAAGTCAAATTTATTATTTAAAAGCGAGAAGTCAATTTGAGATTTTTCTTCTTCTAAGTTTAGGCACTAATTCGGGACTTATTTTCAAGTTGAGGTACGGATTTGAGATAAAAAAAGGTTCAAGTGTAATTTTGACAAAAGTTACCAAGTTCAGGTACAATTTGTATAATAAGCCCTATAACTATTTTATATAAAAATAATGATTTATAACAAATTGTTATTAGGGTTGAGCGACAAAAATCGAAAATCTACCTGAATTGTAGTGTTTTGACAGTTATAGTTCACAAGTTTGAAAACCATAGTTATCCGAACTAAACCAAATTTAATTTATAATTAATTTTTAAGGTAAAGTTCACAAATGATCACTGAACTTTGTTAAAAAAAAAAAAATAGGGTAAACTACTTCACTGACCACTATATTATTGGAAAAGTCGCGATTTGACCACGTTACTTTTTTTCGAAGCAATTAAACCACCAAACTATTTAAATGGTATCAATGTGACCACTAGCCGTTAGAGGTTAACGGCAGGGTGACGTGGTCAGTTAAGAAAAAAAGGTATAATTGCATATTTAATCCCTACTATTTATACATTTTATCAATTTAGTCCTAATTTAATTTAATAAAATAAGTTAATTATTTAATTAGATGGTGACATGTGTCACCACCTTATTGGAAGACTTTAATCATTTTTATTTAATTTAATTAATTAATTTTCCCTCCAATCAGATTGTGACACGTGTCACTTGATTGGAAGAAGAAAATAAATAAAAGAAGCATCCTGCTCATTGTGGGATTTAAACCAAAGTCACCTTATATAGAGACACACATGCTTACCACTAAGACAAGTGGATCTTTATGCTGCATGGTACAAAACATAATATATATATCTTGATTTCCAATCCCACTTCGTCTTCAATCTTCATCTTCTACCTTAAAACTTCCCTCTTTGTATATTAATTAATTGCAATTTGACTTTGCTCTTCTTCAACCTATATAACCTCCGCTTTCCATCCCCTTTCCTCACTTTTCTTCAATTTCCAGCATTTACCCTTTTTAATTGCTATTTCTTTTTTTTTCAATTTTCCTACAACAATGAGTGCCGGCGAAAGTAGTGGCGCCGATGAAAAGAAATACAAGGGAGTGCGTCGTCGTAGATGGGGAAAATGGGTGTCGGAAATCTGAGTTCCCGGCACCGAAGAGAGACTCTGGTTAGGCTCGTATTCAACTCCAGAAGCCGCCGCCGTCGCCCACCACATTGCTTTCTATTGTCTCCGCCGACCGTCTTCCCTAACTGCTCTGAACTTCCCTTCGATATTACCTCCGTGTGTCAATTCAGACATGTCGCCCAAGTCCGTACAGAAAGCGGCGTCAGATGCTGGGATGGCAGTGGATGCCCAGATGATCATCAGCAACAGCTCCGTCAACAATGAAATCAAAGCAAATGGGAACGACGACAATGGCGGCTCCTGGGAAATCAAAGCCAAGTGGGATTGGAAAACTAAGACATATATTATGTTTTTGTACCATGAATCATAAAGATCCACTTGGGTTAGTGGTAAGCATGCGTGTCTCTATCTAAGGTGACTCTAGTTCGAATCCCACAAGGAGCTTTTATTTATTTTCTTCTTTCATTCAAGTGACACGTGTCACAATCTGATTGGAGGGTGAAAATTAATTAATTAAATTAAATAAAAATATTAAAGTCTTCCAATAAGGTGGTGACACATGTCACCATCTAATTAAATAATTAGTTTATTTTATTAAATTAAATTAAGACAAATTGATAGAATGTATAAATAGCAGGGATCAAATATGCAATTATACCATTTTTTTAAACTGGCCACGTCACCCTGCTGTTAACCTCTAACGGCTAGTGGTCACATTGATACCATTTAAATAGTTTGGTGGTTTAAGTGCTTCGTAAAAAAGTAATGTGGTCAAATCGCGACTTTTCCAATAGTATGGTGGTCAATGAAGTAGTTTACCCAAAAAATAAAACGACAATCAAACTTTCGAATGTTATAAAATGACAATTAAAATATATGTTTTATAACAAAATGATAATTCGGCCGTTATGTACTATTATACAAAATTTTACCATTTTGTTAAGTACTTAAAGTTTATAAAAAAAATAAATTACTATTATACAAAATTTTATAACAACTGTGTTAAGTACTTAACGGTCGAGTTACCATTTTGTTACAAAACATAAAATTTGATTGACATTTTGTAACATTTAAATGTTTGGTTACCGTTTTATTTTTTTAACAAAGTTCAGTGACTATTTGTAAACTTTACCCTAATTTTTATTATTTTGTACCTAAAATAGTGGAACTTTACCAAATAATATTTAAAAATTATAAAATAAAATTATTTTTTCAAAATAAAATACAAAATTTCAAAATCAAAAGTCAAATTTTTTGAATAGTCTAAAGGTGATTACAATGTAGTATCAGTTCATACATATTATTAACCATTTGACAATGTGCATATATTTTATAGACAAATCGATTTAAACTCGTGTCTCTTAAAATAAATACCATCCGCTTTTCCATGGAATGCTTGTTGGGTTCAAAAATCAAAATTAATCGAATACAAATTTCGATAAACTGTACAAAAATTCACCGTACCAAACCAAAACCGTATAACTCCTGGATATTATATTATCTTTTGTAAATAAGTTAAGTCATTGATGTGAATGGTGAAATTAGGTAGGTTGACATTATACGATGACTTAAGCAGATTTTGAGGAAATTCTTCCCTCAATTTCCATTCCTTTGGAAACAAAATCAAAAATCATTAATTTAGGATCTAAATGCTTACACACTTGCCTAAAGAAAACTACAAAGAAATTATTATTATTATTATTATTATTTCAAAATATCGCCTATAAACAGTCTTACTCAAGCTAAACATTCTTCATCTCACATATTATTTTCTGAAAACCACTTGGTAAAAAGAAAACATGAAAACTCTTTCATTTTCTGCCATTTTTCTCATTGTTGTCTTCATTATTTCTGGTGATTTTTCCTTTTTATTTTTTCAACTTTGAATATAATTTGACATTTATGTATAAATTCTGAAGCAACCCTTAATTTTTTTTTTCTGTGGTAATTTTTTAATTACTTTTTGCTGTAGGAAATGAGTCAATGGTGGCAAATGCAAAAGGCCTCTGCATCGTGTCAGGGTACCTCGGAGGCTGCAAAATAAAGGAATGTTGCAATTACTGCAAGGACAACTTTGGGAAAGATGCTAGTTGCTTTTGCGACGCAGTCAGCACTCCAAACGACATTTGCATGTGTTCTCACCCGTGTTAATAAAAAATAACACATTTTCCATGTGTTTTTCAGTCTTCTATTTCTGTGTTTGTGTCTGGTTTTTTTATAAATAAATTGATGTTCGCAGTACTAATTCCTGCGGTGGCTTATTTATTTGGTTCATACTTAATTAATGGCTCGTTGCTTTCCATGGAAATTGACTGAGGAAATTCAGCCACTAGATGAACAAAAATTTTGTCCCTTTTTTTTTGAATTAAAAGAGACACCTATACATTAGGTGTGAACAAAAACAACATCAGGTGCATCATAATGAAGAAAAGAAAGAATGTCCGCCGGTGGGGAGTGCAAATGCAGCAAGTCCAGTGTAGTCGGATCGGTGGTTTTCGCAAGCATGTCGGCAACAGGATTCGTTGAACGAGGAACCCAGATAAAATCGGTAACCCAGCCATTTTGGCGAAGCTTGGCAATGGCGCGAACTAAAGGAAGGGGACTGCTATTGATGTGCATAGCGTTCAACATCTTAACCACCTCAGCACAATCAGATTGAATTTGTAAAATCTCGACCCCTTGTTCCAAGCGAACTGTAAACCAACGAGAATAGCCCATAACTCAGCCCTGTAGAGGCTTGCATTTTCCAATAGCTCTCTGGAAACCCAAAATCCACTACCCAAAGTGATCATGCAGCAAACCTCCGACTGCTCCGTTGTTGGTACTCTTGGAGACCGCACCAATTTTGTCCCTTTTTTATTTCACTTTTTGTGTTTCAATATTAGAAAGAAAATTAAGTTTTAATTTCTAACCCTAAACTTTAAAAAGTATACAATACCATTAATTTTTTAAATATTAACTCTAACCCTAATTTTAAACCGTAAACTTTTTTTTATTGTGGGAGCACAAATAAAAATACAAAAAAGGACAAAAAAAATTCTAGATTATGTAATGGCACGATTCTAGACTACATCGCTGCACTTCCCTAATTAGGAAAAAAGTCCAATTGGTCTCTTTTTTGTTAATGTTTACAAAACTATTAACGGAGTAGCATGCAAGATTAAATTTGTTGATTACTTTTTTTCTTCGCTACTTAACTGTCCAGTTTGATAGAGGTAAAGAAATTTAATTGGTAAATTTATATGGATGATGAAGGACATGTTCATGGGAAGATTTTGATTTTTTGTTCTTTTTATGCCCTTTAGATTCTCATGTTCTACTTTTTTTTTTATAAGATTTTTTGATTAACATAGTCATCAATTTTCTCTTCATGTTTTGATGTGTACTTTATAAATGGATCTATGTCGAACCAAAAATATTCTAAAATCCCTTACCCATATTCATTCCAAAAAAGATTCAAACTAACACTAATAATCTATTGGGTAAAATACACTAGAAGTCCTTAGTAATAAACATGTCACTCTTCTTCTAAAACATGTCACTTTTATTCTAAAAGTAACAATTCAATCATTTAATTATAGGTTTAATTAGAAACAAATAAATATCTTAGTTAAAATTTTGTGACAAACAAGGGATTCTATCATTAATATTGAAACAAGTGAACGGTATAATAACAATTTTAGTCCCCAAAACTTATACATTATATTAATTGGGTCCTAATTAAAATAATTCACTAAACTTAACCCTTCATATTAAATATTTTTGGCACTGCACCATTCTGACACACCCTTCGACCACTTACCACACTCCATGTTATTGTCCATTAGTTCGATAATCGACATATGCGATAGCTCAAAAAACACAATCACTTCACTACTAGACAATTAAAAGACTAATAGAATAGACGCATTATGACCTTTACGTCGCCTTCTAGTAGACACAATCCATTCACTAATGAAAATTTTAAATATGAATGATTAAGTTTATTGAATTATTTCGAATTATGGCCAAATTAATAGAATGAATAAGTTTCAAGAACTAAAATTACTATTATACCAAGCTCAATTTTAATGATAGAGTGACTTGTTTGCTACAAAATTTATATACGTTTATGTTCTAATTTATATACATTAAATATAAATGTTAGTAGATTTGAATAAAATATTTAGCCTAGCATAGTTGGTTCTTGCGCTGGCCCCTCAAGCTGTTGTGCTTGCCTGCTTGGGTTTGAATCCCAGCGACTGCTCCTTAAGTGACTTCCAGGATGCTGTCTTGTCCACGATAGAGAGAAAGAAGAAGGATTGTGCAAAGAGAAGGGATCAAATCTTTCCTTTGAATTCAATCATCTTTTTGTAAACTGTTTTTTCTTACAACTTTTCTGGAGTCTCTTTGCCTTGTTTTGGCTCAATGCAACATAGAATAATGGAGTTCAAATTTGGATGGATGGTGGGAAAGCCATGGAGTGTTTTGGAGAAAGATGCGACCATTGAATATAAATGATGTTAATTGGTTCCCACCGAATCCTGGTTGTGTCAAGTTTCATTGTCGATGTAACATACAAGGATGAACCTGTCGGGTGCGGTGGTGCCTTGAGAACTGATTTATGTTTTCCAGTCCTATGGATAGTTTTGAGGTAGTTTATGCAGAACTAGTTGTAGTTAAGAATGTGCTGGAAGTTTTTGTGGAAGTTATATGGCCTGGGAAAGCAATGTTGGTTGTTGAAATAGACCCTAAACTTTAACCTTAATTTCATAAATATTAACTTTAACCTTAATTTCGTAAATATTAACTTTAACCTTAATTTTAAACCCTAAACTTATTTTATATTGTGGGACCCAAGCTAAATTACAACTTGGCCATGGTGATCTCGAAGCTAAATTACAACTTGGCCATGGTGATCTCGAATATCAACTAATCATACAAGTTTCTGAAATCTTGGGATGACAGCAATTGAAGCGATCCATTAAATTAGTTGAGTATCCAAATCCGAACAAGCGGAAGTAGGAAAAAAAGTACCCAATTTATTTTATTAATAACTTAGCAATGTATTCAAAAAGTGTGCGAGTACCTAACATCTAAATCATCAAATAATCGTGAACTAAAAAAAATCACAAAATATATCTATTCGAAAATAAAAACCCTAATGTTTTTCGGCATCAGTCGGCATCGGAAAGCGGCACAATGGGTAGAGATGACCGGTACTCAGCCACCTCTCGATACATTCTCCATGGAAGAGATGAGAACATGGCATGCTAGTGACAACCTCCGTTTCAGGCTGTACTAACTTCTCTATGCAAATCATGCACTCAACATTGTCGCTCTCGCCGTCGCCATAACCTTGAACAAGCTTCACTTTCTTCAAAGCTTGGATCAATTCTTTCGAGCTTCACTTTCTTCAAAGCTTGGATCAATTCTTTCGTTGCAGGAGCTAGCTTCGGATCTTCTCGTATCGAGAACTCCATCACCATTGCCGCTAACTCATCATCATAGTATTCCCACCTCACAATCTTTTTAACTTGAAATATTATTTTTATCACCCCGTCAAATCTCTTATTATTGCCATAGTTCTTCTTCTTCTTCTTCTTTTACTCCTTCTCTATTTTTATAATCGAGTTCCAATAGGAGAAAGCTTGATCCAATATCCTTTCAAGGTCAAGTTGGTCGAGCCATCCAGCTTCATGTAAAGGGCGAGCTACATTGTTTCGGTGCCCGCGAGAGCCGAATACAATTTCTGGATGAACGGAGAATTCCTGGATACCATTCTGCCAAAAATCCTCTCGGAAACGACCGTCATCATCCTCAAGAAACGTACGAATATGAAGCAGGAACCCAATTTGAGAATAGTAAGGAGCCTGAATTGAAGTCAGAGCGTAATCTACCGTCACTTCAAATCGAGGTTCGCTGCTTGCCATTATCAACGTTGGTTACTCTCTTCAAAAAGAAAATATCGGGAAGAAAAAGCTTTCAAATCCCTAAGTTTGCTTGATTGAAAAGAAAACCAGTAAACTGAACCACATGTATGTATGTGTGTATATTTAGGTAAGAAAAAGCTATCGAAACCCTAAGTTTGCTTGATTGAAAAGTAAACAAAAAGCTTCCAAAACCCTAAGTTTGCTTGGTTGAGAAGTAAACTAGTATACTGATTACTGAACTAGGTGTGTGTATGTATATATATAGGATTAGACGTGTAGGCCAGTAGTCTGAATTTGAGTAGAGTCAGATTATTATGCCGGTTAATCGGTATTAAAGTTTTAATAATAAAATTAAATATTTTTATATAAATTAAATTTTAAAAATATTTTAATATTTAAAATAGTAAAATTCATGTTTTTCAAAATCGGATTGAATCGAGAACATGCGGAGTGAAATTAAAAATATCAGATATAAAAGTAAAAGAATGGTGATTCAACAAGTTGAACCAGATTTTGACATTGTAAACATTACTTTTAGTAAATTTGTTAATTTTTTAGTTTAATTATTTTTGAGTTAATATATATTTTGATACATGAATTTAATTTTAAGGTGCAATTTGGTACTTGAACTTGGTTCTTTTGTATAAATTAGTTAAAAATTGTACGTTTCAATTTTAACCATAATGTCAAGTTTAAGTACTAATTTAAACAAAATATTAGATTCAAATATTTATTTGACAATAAAACATTATCAAATTAAACACTAAAAGATAATGAAATATATTTACCCTTATTTTTTAACAAGAAGAATAAAAATCCATTGATGCAACTAATTCGATCCTCGATATGATTTGTACCAAACTAGTTAAATGTGCAACTCAAACAAGCCTGATAAGCATGAGCTTGGATAAAAAATTTAAAGGCAATCAAGAGTGTAAAAAAAATCTTTGAACTTTTAAAATAAAATTAATTAAAATTTTAATTTTTTTCACTCAATTAAACATTTGAACCAAGAAATTGAATAAATTAAGTTCTTAAATCAATTAAACTCGTTGACCAATTTTGATTATTAAATCTTCACAGTTTTTTAGGCATGTTAGTGCAATGCATCGTGACACAGTATTTCCACTTGACATATTCAATTTTTTATTTTATTTTAAAAATTCTTTAAAAGTTCTAAAGATCCTAAGAAACTTATACTAAAATTTATTTTTAAAAAAATATGTAAATGCAATGTAACCCCCTAGACCTGCCTATGCGTTTCCATGGATCCTAGGAAGTTACATTAGGATCACCGGAGCGACCCACATTAAAATTTCAAATAAATAAAGTGCTAAACCATTTAAAATCGTAAATCAAGTTTTGAATTAAAATACAATTTCAGAAACATTCAGACAATGAAACAAAAATGTGATAAAAGTTGTTAATACAAGTTTCATACTCGAATATAAAACAACATGTGACATACATGCCCCCTAATTACACAGGTGCCGTACTCCACAAGAAAAGCCGAAGAAACTCCCATACCAACGTTGATAGCTACGACATGGTAGATCCTTAACCTATGATGGTAAAACAATGTGAGCTTCGAAAAGCTCAGTAATACAGACTACCAAGAGATGCTAAAGGTACAAGTAGGTATATGGCAACTTAACATTGTCATAAAGAATTAGGCAACGATAAGCTCAAATTACGATTCGATAATTCAGTGAAGCATTATTAGGAGGTTACAAAGTTGTTCTTATTTGATCACCCGAACCGTAAGAGGTGAGTCTAAAGCCAAAGATTCAAATGAGATTCAGATTTCAAAAGTTGAATCAAAGAGTTCAGAGTGGTCCATTAAACGTGAATTGTAAGTTTACTGAGGGTCCAACATTGATACATTAATTTAGTAGGGTATGTTTCAGAAGAGGTCATAAAGTTTTATTAATTTGCTTAACTACCCCAACCGAACTCCAAAATGCAGTCCCCTGAACTGTATACAGAAGGTCTTACCCTAAGCCTGAGGCGTAGGAGCCTGCCTAAGGGGATGCCTTAGTTCCAGAAAGACTTACCCTAAGCCCGTCGAAAAACGGGCTTCGAAATCGGACTCGAGACGTCGAAAAACATAAAATAGGAGTTTTCCGGAAAATTTGACTTTTTGGTTAACGGTCAAAGTCAAAACTGACGTCGACAGATCAACGCTGACGTCAGCAAGTCAACGGTCAACGAGGCCAGAGTCAACGTTGACGTCAGCAGTCAACTGGTAAGGGTCCACTGAGTTGACTCGGCTGACTCTGACGAGTTGACTCGGGCTGACTCTAACGAGTTGACTCGGGCTGACTCGGTCAACGGGTTAGCGGGTCAGGTCAACGGGTCGGGTCAAAAGGGCAGACGGGTCGGGTCAGACACCAAACTGGGCTTGGTTTGGTTGGGCTTAGACCAGGTTTGATCAATGGGTTCAGACCGGTTTAATTTATACCGGTTCACTTACCCAATGGCAACAGGTCGTCGGACGGTCGCCGGGGAAGGTCGTCGGAGGCATCGTTTGTGTCGATTCTGCCGGAAAAACATAACTCATCAGCCGAGGGTACTATCAACATGAGAGCAACTCATTTTGGGCCGGAAAAACTCACCGAAATTTTTCCCAAACGTTGAATCTCTGTCGTATTGACGAAGCTCCGGCGAACCTTCAATCGACGTCAGACGGACAATCGATTGACTGGGTTCTTCTCACTGTGACGCGAGGAATCCGTTGACGGTGGTGGTGCGACGATAGGGCAACTGAGGTGGCCGGAATCGGTGAAAAGAGATGACGATGGGAACAAAAAAAATACAAAACTTTCAAACCGTTGCCCGCGGCAAACGGCTGCTCCGATGCGCGAGTGGCCGACGGGGATTGGTCGGGACAACGCAACGCTTCCGATGATGTGGGCGGTGAACACCACGGACCGGCGGTGGCTTAGATCGGCGATTAAGTTTTCGGGGAAAACATAAAACGCACTCTGAAACTCCCTCCCTCTTTCAATAACAGGGACGATAATTAATGCGATAGGTGGGGGTTGGTTGTTGTTTTAATTATTTTGAATAACAAATATTCAAAAGATAGACTTAAGAATAAGTCAAGGTAACTTATAACTAGATTAAGCTTTAGTTCAGATGGTTAAAACATTACTTACCATACCAAGGACACGGGATCAAATCCCTATAGCGTTATTCCCTTTTTTTTCTTCATTTCATTTCCAAAGGCCAAGTGGTAAAGGTTCAATCAAGCCCAAGTCCTCAAACATCCAAGACTTTTCAAGATTAGCTTTTTAAAATTTAAAATCTTTTCAAACAAGTCCCTGAAATGCAATTAAACTATTTCAAATAAATTACCCCACTTTGGGGTGTTACAATTCTCCCCACCTTAAAAAAAAATTATCCTCGAAATTTGCCAGAGTTAGAGAAATGCAGAAAATGCACATTCATCTATCTTTGTACTGAAACTTTTCCATCAGAGCATGCTTGCTTCTCGAGACTCTCAAACGGTCATAGGTCAATCTGGTAGCGTCCTCAATCACTTAGATTGAATTCGGTCCAAAACAATCTCATCATACACCCAGACCAACTTATCAGAATGTGGTATATATGAATCCACACATAATTTCATATGGAGCCAAACCAATACTTACCTCATAACTTTTATTATAAACGACCTCTATCAGGGATAAGGAACTTTCCAAGTTACCATAGAAGTCAATCATACGACCCATAAACATCCCCTCTAGAATCTGAATCACTCTATTAGGTTAACCTTCAATTTACAGATAAAAAAAAGTTGTACTTAATATTCGGACAAGTACTCAGGGATTCCAACATGGCCTTCCCGAATCATGATGTAAACATCATATTTCAATCAGTAGGATACGTAAGACGGTACATTGTGCCACTTTTCCCCAAAATGTCTTTCATCAAACCGATCAAACATAACCAAGGTCTTAAACGGATATCACTTACCTTCAGCGTAAAACTTCGATAATTGTTTCCTTCGTGCATAACAAAGGCACCACAGAATATACACTTTCGGCACAATCACAAACACTTTTCTTTTAAATTCATAGGGTTTTTATCACATTTCCATAATGGTATTCTCAAACATGATCATTACCACCGAATAGCCTTTCATAAAATCTTATATCGGTTACTTCACATGACCAAACATTTATTCTCAATTTGATTCGGATCTACAACTTTACATGCATTACCCAAATCAGGTTCTTCGTTTAGATTCAAATTCACCAATTTAGTCCAAAACACAGACGAACATTATAGACATTCACTGCAAGCAGAGGTTGAGTTATTGAAGGCAGAATACTTAGATTCACTTAATTCGGAAAAAGGGATTTGACATCAGAGTTTCGGCTCGGAGGAGTACGGTTATGCTAGGGGCATGCACAGACCAAACACCCTATGACAGACGATCGGCCGATCTACCCAGAATGACGCAACTCTAAGCTCTGATACCACTAAATGTAACCCCCTAGACCCGCCTATGCGTTACCACGGATCCTAGGAAGTTACATTAGGATCACCGGAGTGACCCACGTTAAAATTTCAAATAAATAAAGTGCTAAACCATTTAAAATCGTAAATCAAGTTTTGAATTAAAATACAATTTCAGAAACATTCAGACAATGAAACAAAAATGTGATAAAAGTTGTTAATACAAGTTTCATACTCGAATATAAAACAACATGTGACATACATGCCCCCTAATTACACAGGTGCCGTACTCCGCAAGCAAAGCCAAAGAAACTCCCATACCAACGTTGATAGCTACGACATGGTAGATCCTTAACCTGTGATGGTAAAACAATGTGAGCTTCGAAAAGCTCAGTAATACAGACTACCAAGAGATGCTAAAGGTACAAGTAGGTATATGGCAACTTAACATTGTTATAAAGAATTAGGCAACGATAAGCTCAAATTACGATTCGATAATTCAGTGAAGCATTATTAGGAGGTTACAGAGTTGTTCTTATTTGATCACCCGAACCGTAAGAGGTGAATCTAAAGCCAGAGATTCAAATAAGATTCATATTTCAAAAGTTGAATCAAAGAGTTCAGAGTGGTCCATTAAACGTGAATTGTAAGTTTATTGAGGGTTCAACATTATTACATTAATTTAGTAGGGTATGTTTCAGAGGAGGTCAGAAAGTTTTATTAATTTGCTTAACTACCCCAACCGAACTCCAAAATTTAGTCCCCTGAACTGCATACAGAAGGTCTTACCCTAGGCCTGAGGCGTAGGAGCCTACCTAAGGGGATGCCTTAGGTCCAGAAAGACTTACCCTAAGCCCGTAGGCGTAGGAGCTTAACAGAAAGACTTACCCTAGGCCCATTGGGCGTAGGAGCTTAGGTCTAGAAGGACTTACCAGCGCTGAGCCTACAGATCATTATTCATATCCCAGATAATATACCCCGTATGATTTCAATTATATTCAGAAGACGATATTACAGAAAATAGCTATCAAATCTATTTTTATACCAGAAGATAGATATCAAATTTATTTATCATTATTATTATTATTATTTCATATTCAATGTCATATATCAAATATATTTTTCATATCAGAGGTCAAAAATCAGAGAATTGCTTCCTTTTCGTATTACAATATCATACTTTTAAATTTTTAAGCATATTGTCTTGGTTTAGAACAGAAAGTATTTACAGATACATGTTACGCACTTTATGGCCCAATCCATTTTTTAGAGGTTCTTAATAGATATCAGGAAGATGACATTTGACAATTTTTGACTGATTTCAGAACGAGGTCCCTACGAATAGGGGAGTTCGATCAGACAGGTCGAATCAACATCGAAAGTTGATGCATTAGAATCATTGGGATTTCAAATATATCGAGAGTGATTCGATCGTTAAAGCTTACGAGGGTATTGTTGGTCATTCTGACCTTCGAGGGGTAATTTGGTAAACTGAACCAACAAGGTATAAACGGTGATGTGCCGAATTCAAGAATTCTAGCTGCTCATCAAGCTTCCGAGTCCCTCTGAACTAATTGAAACCATTAACGCGGAGTTTCAAATATAATCGGATAAGTGCATCTTAAGCATTCATTTCCAGAATTGATTACAGCGTAACAACAAAGTAGTTCGTCTTCACCCTACATCCACTGAACTTACTACGAGAGATCAAACATGTATCCAAGTAGTAATTTTCCAAATTCATGGACATGTATATAATCACCCGAACTCGCTCCATAACATCAAATTTATCTTTTCGAGGAAACATGTTACTCTTACCAATAGCTAAGTACTTTCTCCAAATAACCCGAACATGTCGTGACATGGTGTCTTTCCAAAATTAGTATCAGAAACGACCAACAAACACGGACCATGAATTACCACTTTAGAGTCATTATATTATCTAGCTTTATTGTTATTCCTTATTCTAGTCTTAGAGGTACCTTCAGTCATTTTCAACATTCGCATGTATTTCAGATGCCTCATATCCGAAGGTGTTCCAAAAATTCTGAGCCTTTCGGTCGTTCCAACTATTCATTCCTTTCCGATCTCGATGATATATTCGTCATTTCGATTAATTTGGCAATTGACGCCGAGGATACATTATTCTTTTTAGTCATTATGAATATTTCGACCGATTCAACCTTATCAGTATTTCCAAACATTTCAGTCATCTCGATCAATTCAGAAATTTATGCGACTTTGTCTAATCCAAATATACAATTATTTTCTCGCAAATATCTTCAGAGAAATATTCAATCTCAAAAAGAATTTGAGCAATTTACAAACTCAAATGTGAAGCCTCGCTACTATAACTTCCCAAGCAAATTTCAAGATTTTCAGAAGGATTAGTTGTTTTACCAGATCTGGTGTAGATTCTCAGACCACTTCCTTTAATATGGGTATTTTAGTCATTTTCACACATTGAGGGTATTTTGTAATTCATTATCCAAAATAATCAGACCTAGAGATCAAACATTTTTATTAATCATTTACTAAACTCGAAAGTCCTTTCGATTTATCAAACCTCTTATTCGAATAATTGCCTTAGCCATTATTATTTTTATTTCATAATTGATCGATATAATAAAAAATGATCATATGCTCAAACATGGTCGTGTAAACATTAACCGAATACCAACATGTTGCAAAAGCATGCAAAAAGGTAGTAATGTATTACCTTGGCTCCAAGCTACAACGATCGATCTGTGAACAACATTCGAACACCCTTGAACCCGAATTTGACATCCCTCAACAATTCGTATTCCATGAACTATGAGTACCTTCAATTACATAAATCCCAAGATCAGACCTCATTCACAAAGCACTTAACCAAATAATTAAATACATAAGCACACTCGGGTTCAAGGTTAGATTCGGAGGCCTTTGGGTCAGAATTTTACGAAACGGGCTTCGAAATCGGACTCGGGACGCCAAAAAACATAAAATAGGAGTTTCCGGAAAATTTGACTTTTTGGTCAACGGTCAAAGTCAACGCTGACGTCAGCAAGTCAACGGTCAACGAGTTCAGAGTCAACGCTGACGTCAGCAGTCAACTGGTAAGGGTCCACTGAGTTGACTCGGCTGACTCGGACAAGTTGACTTGGGCTGACACTGACGAGTTGACTCGGGTTGACTCGGTCAACGGGTTAACGGGTCAGGTCAACGGGTCGGGTCGAAAGGGCAGACGGGTCGGGTCAGACACCAAACTGGGCTTGGTTTGGTTAGGCTTAGACCGGGTTTGATCAATGGGTTCAGACCGGTTTAATTTATATCGGTTCACTTACCCAATGGCAACTGGTCGTCGGACGGTCGCCGGGGAAGGTCGCCGGAGGCATCGTTTGTGTCGATTCTGCCGGAAAAACATAACTCATCAGCCGAGGGTACTATCAACATGAGAGCAACTCATTTTGGGCCGGAAAAACTCACCGAAAATTTTCCCAAACGTTGAATCTCTATCGTATTCACGAAGCTCCGGCGAACCTTCAATCAGCGTCAGACGAACAATCGGTTGACTGGGTTCTACTCACTGTGACGCGAGGAATCCGTTGACGGCGGTGGTGCGACGATAGGGCAACTGAGGTGGCCGGAATCGGTGAAAAGAGATGACGATGGGAACAAAATAAAAATACAAAACTTTCAAACCGTTGCCCACGGCAAACGGCTGCTCCGATGCGCGAGTGGCCGACGGGGATTGGTCGGGACAACGCAACGCTTCCGATGATGTGGGCGGTGAACACCACGGACCGGCGGTGGCTTAGATCGGCGATTAAGTTTCCGGGGAAAACATAAAACGCACTCTGAAACTCCCTCCCTCTTTCAATAACAGGGACGATAATTAATGCGATAGGTGGGGGTTGGTTGTTGTTTTAATTATTTTGAATAACAAATATTCAAAAGATAGACTTAAGAATAAGTCAAGGTAACTTATAACCAGATTAAGCCTTAGTTCAGATGGTTAAAACATTACTTGGTTCAAGGTATTAATTGGGTGAATTTTTTTTAAAGACTTAATAATTTTTTTTAAAGTTCAAGAGCTTCTTACACCCTAAAGCTAAATTTAAAATATTTTTTAAGCTTGGCCCGACCCATAAACAACTTAATCCAATTGATTTATAACAAATAAAACTATTGAAATCAAATTTCAATGTTTATAACATGTTTTTCTTTTCTAGCCTAGATTAAGACTTTCTTTTAAAAATAGCTTAATTTTCAGCCTATAAACGGTCTCAGTGGAAAAACGGATAATATTTATCTTAAGAGACCTGGGTTCAAAATGTTTTGTGATCTCCAAAATATGTACATTGCCAAAAAAATTATAAATATCTATGAGCAGATACTATTTTATAATCACCTCAAAATTATTAAAAAAAACTCAATTTTAGCATTGCACTTAAGTTTCTTGGTAGTATATGGTTTCTCGGTTAATAAGTGTAACATCATGTTATTAGACGTTTTTTTTCTCAATAAAACAATTAATTATTAAAAACAGCCAGAAAGACTAAATCCAAGCTACGATTTTTTTTGCTAAGCAATGTATTTTATTTAATTAAGTTTTGTGTTAAAATTAGGTGCCTCATTAAAAATCTCTCTAATCCTACCAGAAGAAAAGAGTACAATCCAACATGACTTACATGTCTCCATCTTACAAACTGAATTACAACATAAGTCCTTCCAATCAAGTTCATTTTACCACTAATCCGTTCCTTGCTCGTGGGACAAACTCGAACGACACACATGATATTTTCTTTGCTAAGCTGTCAATGTCTTCAAAATAGTTCCACCAACTCCATGGTCTAAGGAGAGGGTTCGCAATCCAATTCAAAACCACTTGTGAATCTGATTCCACAATCAAGCTTTCCTTACCTATCCATCCCGCTTGTGAAAACACGAAGAGAGCAATCCGGATCGCCATTAGTTCTGCAAAATCAGGTCCAAGGTTTTCGACAGGACCAGAGAACAAGGCTCTCATATCGCCTGCATAAGATCTCAACACGCCTCCACATCCTGATGTGTTCGTGTAGAATGATCCATCCACATTGAATTTAATCGACCCAGAATTTGGAGGAATCCATTCAGTATTAGCTTCTTTTCATTTTAATTCAAGGCAGAAAACTGGATTTTTCCACAAATTCGCATCTTCTAGTATTAGTGACTCGTTCACAGCTTTAATCCATATCAAGACCCGCATCTTTGTGTAAAATAAAAGGTCCTTAAGGGAAATGTGTTTATCCCTAAATACCTTCTCATTCCTTGCAATCCATAGACTCCAAAGGGCAAAAGCTGTAACACCCCGAAAACCAATCTAGTCGGAATTAGGTTCCGATGACCGAATATTTTTAATCGATAAAATAATTTATTTAATTTTATTAATTATCCGGATTTATTATTATTAGATTATTCGGGTCTAGTAGAAATTAGGTTCGAAACCTATTTATTTGATTTATTATTATTATTATTATTATTATTATTATTATTAAAAATATAAGAGGACTTGTCGTACAATTCCTTCATTTTGAAGGAATTGCACAAAACAATTCCACGCAATCTTTGCACCAGGCCACTCGGCCAATTTGGAGGAAAGTGGCAAATGCCACAAACGTGGCCAAAGGGCATTTCATGTGGCAATTGCCACGATGCGTGGCAAACAAAGAAATTAAGGTGGCAAATATAAGCCACCAATGCAACACGTGGCAAGTGACGGCATGATAGCCATAAAGGCTAAATGGCCAAAGTTGGCTATAAATAAGAGGCCAGAGAGCTCTGGTCGTTCACTGCAAAGTGAGAAAAGGGTAAGATACATCGAGTGAAAAGAGAAATATATATATACGGTTCAGTATTAGTTTGGTGGTATGATATTTTCGATATAGTAATATCGAATCTCTGTCGACGTCGGGGTAAGCCCAAATTTTTGGTTGGTTTAAGTTTCGGTATCGAGTCTGATTATATTTTTATATTTATTCGATATTGTCTTGTCGGTCCTAACCGATTCCAATTTAATTTAGTTCAAGAAGTCGAGAAAGGACAACCGCCAACCAAGAGAAAAGGTGTCGTTATTCGAGAACCTTAATATCGAGGTGAGTGTAGTAGCGTCTCGGGTTATGCAAGGGCTTACCCGAACATATTGTTATTTTTGTAATTACTAACCCTTGAATTAGGGGTTTTCATCATTGATCACATGTTGGTAAGTGTATGGTAAGCATTTCATTGATTCCATGATTTTTAAGCATGTTAGTTATTGTTATGAAATTCATTGCAAGCATTTAATAAGTATGCTATGAATAATTGAAATTGTTATTGTTACGATTTATGAAATATGAACCTTGGATTCAAAGTATTGGATACAATTGGCATGCCATAGGATTCATGAGCTCAGTGTATGGGTGGACTACGGTCCTAGGGCTACGGCCTATATGATTTGGCGAGGCGGAGGGATGTATTGTGTTTGGTCTTTGGCGATGTTGGCGGGATGACCATTTATGTGTTTTGGCGAGGCGGTGGAATTCGTGTATCCATATACTATGAATCGATCCAAGGGAAATTATGAACTTAAGATATTGTTTGCCATGAACCATGATATTATTATATGCCTTGTTATGAATATGAAATATGCCATGATATTGCATGATTAATGATGATTCTTAGAAGCATGTTATAAGTCATGATATGTATATTTATAGTTATGTGACAACCTCACTAGGCAAAGTATGCCTAATGCATTTCATGCATCTATTTCATGTTAAGCAAGTATTGGGATCGAGATCGGAGAAGTTGGTACGTTGCACAAGTCACAACCAAGTCCAAGTAATGTGTTCTATCCTTTGAACCCCTAGTATGGTGGCAAAGTCTATGTAATAAGCTTAATATGTTTGTTTTAGTATGCCTAAGTGATGTTCTAGTGCCTTGGTTTAAATAAAATAAAAATAATGTTCTTATATTAAGAGTTTGACTTTAAAGATTATGTTTTTAGGCTAAATTGTTAAAACCGAGTAAAAGAATTCAAATAGCTATAAAACTTGGCAAGACAGTAGTTTTTACCCTTAGAAAGATGTGAGTAAAGTTTCACTGAAACTGGACTAAGTTTGCTAAGCTAAATTGATCAAAACCAGCAATAATCTGTCATTTTAGGTCCCCCGCACCGAAATGGGTGATGGCGTTTCGATACGAATAAGTACAAATTGAGTCTGGGAAGTATGGTGTACCGAAACGGTTGAGGCCCGTTTCGATACAGTTTTGCTACTGGAGACTCCTGTTTTGAAACGGGTCTAAATCAAGTCAAGGTCGGTCAACTCGTACCGATACGGGTCAAGCCGTACCGAAACAGTCAAAAAAGAAAAGTCAAAGTTTTGACTCTGGTCAAACCGTACCGAAACGACTTAAGGCGTTTCGATACGGGATGGCTTTCAAAGAAAATTCTATAAGGTTAAAGGGATTAATATGTAAATTCGGTAACACTGCAAGTATAAACATTGTTTAAGAACCAGACCATAAGCCTAATAAGACCATTAAGTTTAATAAGACAAGTTGCGAAGAAAGTGTTTTTAGAAAAAGAAATATAAAATTTCTGCATCGCATTGTTTTCCGGTAACACTCTCCGACCCGGTTCTCTACCAGGTCGGGAAGGGGGTGTTACATTTGTGGTATCAGAGCTAGAGTTTAGTCGATTCTGGACTAAACTTAAGTATGATTGTATTGTTTGCTATGTTACTTTGCCACCTAGGAGTTATTTCGTTAAGTATTGTGACTTGTCAACTGATCTGATCTCTCTTATAATATAAATATGTCTCGTACTAACGAAGTTTGTAATAATGAGTCTGCTACTAACTCCTCGACTCATGGCGAGGAGGTGCAAGGAGGAAATCCTCCGAATCTTCATAACCCTCATGTTCGAGGTATAAAGCCTGAAGCTCCTACAGCTCAGGCAGAATGTTAGTAGAATATGGCTGATATGTTTCAGCAATTTTATGAATGTGATAGGGATTAGTCAAGTTGTGCAACCTACGTCACCTGTTGCGCAATCTCTTCGAGCCCCAATCGATAAGTTATCGTAATACCAAGCTTACACCTTTACTGGTCGGGATGAAGATGATCCCGAAATAGCTGAGTATTGGTTAGACAATACTTTAAGGATTTTGGATAAGCAATTAAGGTATTCAGGTGAACATAAGCTTGAATGCGCTCTCGCGTTGCTTGTTGGTGAAGCTCTACAGTGGTGGGAGACTACCGTTCTTACCGTCTCTGAAGATATCGTGAGTTGGGAATTCTCCTAAAAGAGTTCCGTAATAAGTATATAAGTGAGTTTTACCTGGCCGAGAGGCGAAGCATCTTCCTTCATCTTAAGCAAGGTGGATGACTGATTGAACAGTATATTCACGAATTTTTGCAAGTAATACAGATATGGTACTAACTTTTTAAGAAAGAGGAAGAAAAATGTCGGATGTTCATCGCTGGACTCAATGATGAATTACATCCTGTATTACCAATTTCCAAGATCTCGTAAACCGAGTTAAAGCTACAGAGGGAGCATAAAAAGCTTAGAGGGTCAGTGGATCTAACAAATCAGAAAAGAGAAATCGAAATGAAACTCATTTCCCAGGATTTTCTAAGAAAAGAAGGTATTGCAGCTCAGAACAAAATAGTTACTCGTAACCTTCTCAGTTTGAATCTCGTTTTCCATCGGATGTCGCTCCTATTGAAAGTAATGTTGGTTCGATGCAAGACACGAGAGTTTTTAAATGTAATTTCTGTCATCGACGACATGAAGGAGAGTGTCGCAAGAAAACCGATGCATGTTTCTTTTGCGGAAAGATAGGTCATCTCATTCGAGATTGTCTAGAATCCTAACAAGCTTGTTTATGTGACAACCAACCCTTCCCGAGGCAAGGGGGCAAATCAAGGATCCTTCGGAAAGCCGGGAAGATCGGAAACGTCAAAATAACAAGTAGAATCAAATCAAAAGCTTCTGCACAAATGTATCATGTAAGGAGTCGTGAGGATGATGATGATCCTGATGTCATAGCAGGTACCGTTATGTTATATTCATATTCTTTGTATGTATTAATTGATCCTGGATCTACACACTCCTTCATAAGTCTGGAGTTGGTGAGGAAGCATAAGATGTTTAGTGAACCTTTAGTAACAAAGGTTTCTGTAACAAATCCCTTGGGCGATTGTGTTGTTTTAAACCTAGTATGTAAAAATTGCCCAATCATGATTCAAGGAATTTCGTTCCCTGCGGATTTCTTGGTTTTGCCAATCCACGAGTTTGATGCAATTTTAGGTATGGATTGGCCTAGTAAACGTCAAGCATGGGTAGATTGTGGCAAGCGGAAGTTGTATCTTCAAGGACTGGGTAAGGAAAGAATAACCTTGATGGAATCTCGGAATTCTATGCTGTGCACATTGACCATTGAGTCCAAGAATGAACCTAAGATTTATGATATTGATACGGTGAATGAATTTATAGATGTCTTTCCTGATGAGCTTCCGGGATTGTCCCCAACCTGTGAAGTTGAATTTGGTATTGAAGTGCAACCTGGGACTGCAACAGTCTCTATTGCACCTTATAGAATGGCAGCTGTGGAATTAAAGGAGTTAAAAACTCAAATCCAAGACCTTATGAATAAGGGCTTTGTTAGACCCAGCTCTTCACCTTGGGGAGCTCCGATTCTCTTTGTTAAGAAAAAGGATGGTTCGATGCGTTTAGGCATTGACTACAGGCAACTAAATAAAGTTACCATCAAGAATAAGTATCCTCTACCGAGGATCGATGATTTGTTTGATCAGTTAAAGGATGCTTCAGTGTTCTCTAAGATTGATTTAAGGTCGGGGTACTATCAGATGAAAGTCAAGGAGTGTGACGTGCCCAAAACAGCGTTTCGTACAAGATATGGACATTACGAATTCTTGGTGATGCCTTTCGGACTGACGAATGCACCTGCAGCTTTCATGGATCTAATGAATCGTGTGTTTATGCCCTATCTTGATAAGTTTGTTTTTGTCTGCATAGATGACATCTTGATTTATTCAAAGAATGAAGCGGAACATCAAGATCATCTTCGAATTGTACTCCAAATTCTAAGAGAGAAGCAGTTGTACGCAAAATTTTCTAAGTATGAGTTCTGGCTCACCAAAGTATCCTTTTTGGGGCATGTTATATCAGCTTCGGGCGTTCAGGTGGACCCGAAGAAAATACAAGCTGTGGTAGATTGGCACCCGCCTAAGAATGTGGGGGAGGTTAGGAGCTTTCTTGGACTTGCGGGATATTACCGTAGGTTCGTGAAAGGATTCTCTATGTTAGCTGCTCTTTTGACAAATTATTGCGGAAGGAGGCACCTTTTGTATGGTCTGAAGATCAGCAGCGAAGTTTTGATCAATTGAAACAAGTCCTAACCCATGCACCTGTCCTGACTCAGCCTGAGTCTGGAAAAGATTTTACTGTTTATAGTGACGCTTCGCACCTTGGGTTAGGGTGTGTATTGATGCAAGAAGGTAAGGTTATTACTTACGCTTCGAGACAACTTAAGCCCCATGAAAAGAATTATCCCACTCATGATCTAGATTTGGCTGCGGTTGTTTTTGCATTGAAAATTTGGAGGCATTACCTCTACGGAGAGAAATGCTATCTTTTCACTAATCACAAAAGCATCAAGTATTTGTTATCGCAGAAGGAGCTCAATTTGCGACAGCGAAGATGGACGGAACTTTTTAAGGACTATGATATAGTCATTGATTACCATCCGGGAAAGGCCAATGTTGTAGCTGATGCACTCAGCCGCAAACCTTTACCTGCTCTTCGAGCAATTAATGCTCATTTCAGACTTCGAAAACATCAATGTCTTGTAACTGAACTCCAAGTTCAGTCTACTGTTATTTCTCGAATTAAAGATTTGCAAGAACAAGACCCCAAGTTTCAAACCATTGTTTCTAAATTATCTGATAACCCAGATTTTAGAATTAATGCTGAAGGATTCTTATGTTTTCATGATCGGGTTTGTGTACCAAATGATGAAACTCTCCTTAGGGATATTCTTGTTGAAGCATATTCAAGTTCTTTCTCTATTCACCCGGGGTCTGTGAAAATGTACAAGGATTTACGTGAGCTTTTCTGGTGGACAGGCATGAAGCAAGCTATTGTTGATCATATCTCGAAGTGCCTCACTTGTCAACGGGTTAAGGTAGAACATTGTGCTCCTACAAGGCTTTTACAACCCATTGATCCACCAAAGTGGAAATGGGAAAAGATTACTATGGACTTTGTTAGTGGTCTACCATTATCCCCTGCCAAGCATGATGCTATTTGGGTTATTGTTGATCGATTTACAAAGTCAGCTCATTTCACACCTATCGGAATGGACTACGGTCTTCCTAAGCTAGCTGGCTTGTACATTAAGGAAGTGATCCAACTTCATGGTGTGCCTGAATCTATCATTTCGGATCGAGATTCTCGGTTTGCATCTCGATTTTGGAGAACCTTACAAGGAGCCTTGGGCACAAGAGTCAATCTTAGTACAGCCTTCCACCCTCAGACTGATGGTCAGTCAGAAAGAGTTATTCAGATTTTGAATAAGAAATAACAGGAAGAATAGCTTGAAATTAGAGGATGATGACTCACCTTATGTGTTGGACGCCTAAGATGTTGAATGCTATTAGAAAGTGCAAGTGTCAGGTGAATACGAAGAGGTGAAAGGATAAGCTTTACAAAGCCTTAAGAGAAGTTGTAATTGGTTCTTAGAAAGGTGGGAAAAAGACAAAAATTTACAATCTATATATAGTAAACTCCAGCAAAAGTAAGACCAAAACCCACCTCTGTTTCAAGAAAGTGAAATAATATTTTCCTTGAAAAGTACCTACGTTCCTAAGTAATGTCAAATTCAACCGAGAAGTCAAGTGAATTAAAACAAAAAAGATTCATGTGTATCTCGTGCCAGGGCAATCATCCGATCGGACATTGTTCAAAGGAAATTGAAGCTTGTTTCGATTGTGGTAAGATTGGTCACCTCGCTCGGAATTGTCCTAAGAAATTCTCAAGAAGCGTCGACACGTAAGTGCGAAGCGAACATGGCCTGAAGGTTTAGGAAAGGTGAATTCCTCATCTCCAGAAGATTCTGATCCCGAAAAGTGTTCAGATGAACAATCCGAAGCTACAGGTAAGAATTTGAGGACGAATTCTTTTCTAAGGGGGGGAGAGTTGTAACACCCCGAAAACCGGTCTAGTCGGAATTAGGTTCCGATGACCGAATGTTTTTTTTATCGATAAAATAATTTATTTGATCTTATTAATTATCCGGGTTTATTATTATTAGATTATTCGGGTCTAGTAGAAATTAGGTTCGAAACCTATTTATTCGGTTTATTATTATTATTATTATTAAAAATATAAGAGGACTTGCCGTACAATTCCTTCATTTTGAAGGAATTGCACAAAACAATTCCACGCAATCTTTGCACCAGGCCACTCGGCCAATTTGGAGGAAAGTGGCAAATGCCACAAACGTGGCCAAAGGGCATTTCATGTGGCAATTGCCACGATGCGTGGCAAACAAAGAAATAAAGGCTAAATGGCCAAAGTTGGCTATAAATAAGAGGCCAGAGAGCTCTGGTCGTTCACTGCAAAGTGAGAAAAGGGTAAGATACATCGAGTGAAAAGAGAAATATATATATACGGTTCAGTATTAGTTTGGTGGTATGATATTTTCGATATAGTAATATCGAATCTCTGCCGACGTCGGGGTAAGCCCAAATCCTTGGTTGGTTTAAGTTTCGGTATCGAGTCTGATTATATTTTTATATTTATTCGATATTGTCTTGTCGGTCCTAACCGATTCCTATTTAATTTAGTTCAAGAAGTCGAGAAAGGACAACCGTCAACCAAGGGAAAAGGTGTCGTTATTCGAGAACCTTAATATCGAGGTGAGTGTAGTAGCATCTCGGGTTAGGCAAGGGCTTACCCGAACATATTGTTATTTTTGTAATTACTAACCCTTGAATTAGGGGTTTTCATCATTGATCACATGTTGGTAAGTGTATGGTAAGCATTTCATTGATTCCATGATTTTTAAGCATGTTAGTTATTGTTATGAAATTCATTGCAAGCATTTAATAAGTATGATATGAATAATTGAAATTGTTATTGTTACGATTTATGAAATATGAACCTTGGATTCAAAGTATTGGATACAATTGGCATGCCATAGGATTCATGAGCTCAGTGTACGGGTGGACTACGGTCCTATGGCTACGGCCTATATGATTTGGCGAGGCGGAGGGATGTATTGTGTTTGGTCTTTGGCGATGTTGGCGGGATGACCATTTATGTGTTTTGGCGAGGCGGTGGAATTCGTGTATCCATATACTATGAATCGATCCAAGGGAAATTATGAACTCAAGATATTGTTTGCCATGAACCATGATATTATTATATGCCTTGTTATGAATATGAAATATGCCATGATATTGCATGATTAATGATGATTCTTAGAAGCATGTTATAAGTCATGATATGTATATTTATAGTTATGTGACTACCTCACTAGGAAAAGTATGCCTAATGCATTTCATGCATCCATTTCAGGTTAAACAAGTATTGGGATCGAGATCGGAGAAGTTGGTATGTTGCACAAGTCACAACCAAGTCCAAGTAATGTGTTCTATCCTTTGAACTCCTAGTATGGTGGCAAAGTCTATGTAATAAGCTTAATATGTTTGTTTTAGTATGCCTAAGTGATGTTCTAGTGCCTTGGTTTAAATAAAATGAAAATAGTGTTCTTATATTAAGAGTTTGACTTTAAAGATTATGTTTTTAGGCTAAATTGGTAAAACCGAGTAAAAGAATTAAAATAGCTATAAAACTTGGCAAGACAGTAGTTTTTACCCTTAGAAAGATGTGAGTAAAGTTTCACTGAAACTGGACTAAGTTTGCTAAGCTAAATTGATCAAAACCAGCAATAATCTGTCATTTTAGGTCCCCCGTACCGAAACAGGTGATGACGTTTCGATACGAATAAGTACAAATTGAGTTTGGGAAGCATGGTGTACCGAAACGGTTGAGGCCCGTTTCGATACAGTTTTGCTACTGGAGACCCCTGTTTCGAAACGGGTTTCGAAACGAGTTTAAGTCAAGTCAAGGTCGGTCAACCCGTACCGATACGGGTCAAGCCGTACCGAAACAGTCAAGAAAGAAAAGTCAAAGTTTTGACTCTGGTCAAACCGTACCGAAACGGCTTAAGGCGTTTCGATACGGGATGGCTTTCAAAGAAAATTATATAAGGTTAAAGGGATTAATATGTAAATTCGGTAACACTGCAAGTATAAACATTGTTTAAGAACCAGACCATAAGCCTAAAAAGACCATTAAGTTTAATAAGACAAGTTGCGAAGAAAGTGTTTTTAGAAAAAGAAATAAAAGATTTCCACATCGCATTGTTTTCCGGTAACGCTCTCCAACCCGATTCTCTATCAGGCCAGGAAGGGGTGTTACAAAAGCAATTGTAACAAACCATACAGATATTGTTAATCATGTCCAAGAAACTGAAAACAAAACATGAAAAACTCTTCAATAGTTACGACATTACTCCAAGAATTAGACCACCAGTTTCAAAAATATCTCCAGAAATTTTTAGCAAATAGACAATCCACGAATAGGTGGGAAATATTCTCTATTCCCACTCCACACCAAGGGTAACCATAGTTCCGATCTTGAAGATTCATGCCTTTGTCCAAGAGAAAACCTTTGGTTGGAATCCTCTTTATCTTCAACATCCATAAAAAAATTTTAACCTTTGGAGGAACTTTCATCTTCCAAATCAAGTCAAAATTAAAATCTGGCTCTTCTATATCTGCATTCACCAATAGTTTAGTAAGTTTTCAGACCGAGAAATCCCCTTCATTGACATGAACCCAAATAATTTTGTCCAGACCTCTCTATTAGCCCTTTGGCCCATCAATCTTTCTCTAAACTGTGACAAGACTTCTATTTCTCTATTAAGAAGAGGTTTAGAGAACAAATACATGAGCTCTAGGTCATGGAAATCTCTATATTTCAGTAGTGTAGCTACAGTGACTCCCTTATCCAAAGCTAATCTGTATAGCCTTGGAAAAGAAACAGGTAATGGGGTCTCTCCACACCAGCAATCTTCCTAGAATAAGATTGTTTCTCCATTCCCTAGCCTCCATCGAATCTCTTTAGGTGAAATCCATATGCTCACCTTTTCATCAGAAAAATTGTTCACAATTCCTTTCCATACAAAAGAGGCTTTGCTTGAGCTTCTGCATTTGAAATCCACCAGTCTTATATTCTCCATATTTAGAATTAATGATCTTTCTCCATAATCCAAGCTACGATTTTTCTTTACAATGCGTATGTTTGTTTTACGGACCATGATCGAGGTGTGAGATCATCTTCAGTGACGAAGCTACATGTATGATTGGATAGGCCCAAACCGACCTTGAATTTTTTAGGGTTCTTACATTTGACTTTAGTTTTCTTTTTATGAATTAATATTTTAATTTTTTGATTTATGTCCACCCTGAAATTTTGAGATTTTTATGACTTGTATCCACCTTAAAATATATTTTGACTTGTGTTTACCCTCAAAAAGATTTATGAATCCGCCATTGGTTGTCCCTCCCAACAATGTCGGCTCTAATGTTTGAACTCGCATTGTCTTATTGGGAGTGTAATATACCTTTGTCAAGCTATGTATAAATTAGTTTTGTATTAACATTATAAATTAATAACGTAAATAACAGATAAAAAAAGATAAAAAAAATTAATTTATCAAAAACTTTTATCCAATATTTTTATAGGAATAACGTACATATTTGAAGGGGAAAAAACACTATTAAGAACTTTAAAGGGGTGAGCTAGTGGCAAGTTAAGATTAAGCCCTGTTTTAGTTGGATTGTAAAAAAATACTGAAGTTTTGAGATGATACATTGTGCATCTATTCTGGAGTCGCAAACTTTACAGTAACTATGTAACCCCTAAATTCGACCCAGAAGAAATGGGTCGAGTCTAGAAAGTTACGTTTGAAAACTTGCCCCACAAGTTATAAATCTTAGGTTTAAAATTATTTTAAAGTATATTGTAACAACGGAGGAGTCGCCACCAATCCTTTGTTTTACTTTAGGTGCGATTGGAACACCTGAAAAACCTGATTATTTTAATAAAACCAATTTTTATGATTTTTTATTAAAATACAAGTTTTGTGTCTGCGAAACCAAAAAACAGGTTCGGGAGTCGGTTACGTGTGGGGAAGGGTGAGCACCCCCACAACGCCCAAAAATTGGTACCTAGTCGGTTACAAATTGTTTTAATGACGGAACTTAAAAATTCGAATTTAATTTAATAAGGTGATCCCAAAAAAAGCTAAAATAAAACTTAAAAATAAAAATTCAAAGAAAGGGATATACACTCCAACGCCCGGAGCATGGTCTCTCCTAAAGTAAAATAAAAATAAAAAAGTAATGTCAAATAATAATTTGATAACGGAATTAACGGAAAGTAACACTCCAACGCCCGGAGCATGATTTTCATGATAATCCCTTAAAACCTGTAAGCAAAATTTTGGTAAAAACGATAATAATAATAATAATAATAATAATAATAATAATAATAATAATAATAATAATAATAATAATAATAAAATGATAAAGGCAGTGGCAGAATTGAAAGAAAAAAGAAATGAAAGGGCAAAAACAAAATAAAGAAAAAAAGAACGGTGACTAAAATGAAAGGAAAACAAAACCAAATGGCAGAATCATAAGGATACGAGAAGTTGGATGGCCACGTGCACAATTTCCCCCTCAGCTTAAAATCACGCGGGTCTGGTGACCGAGTCGGGTCGCGTACTAGGGTAGGAGCTTGAAACGACGTCGTTTTGGCCGTTGTTTAAATACCCCCTTTTATTCAAAAAAAAATCATTTGGTTGTCATTTGAACCAAAAAAATTTCAGAGCTCTCTACTCTCCCTCTGCCCGTCCGTCTGGTGTCGTCGGTGCCGACGAAAGCCGTCGTCTCCTGTTGCCAGAACGGCATGCAAGGGTGGTTTCCGACTCGGTTTTGCGTGGTGAACCCGAATCTAAGGTTAGATTTCTCCAACTCCCTCTCTATTTGTGTAGATCTAGGAAAAACCTTTCGGTTTTAGAAAATATTTTACCTTTTAATTGTTTTTTTTGACTGTGAATATGCAAGTCTTGGATCGAATACTTTGTTTCTTTTTTTATTTCCTCCCCAAAAAAGGCCCTTTTACAACTCGATTCATTCGATTTTTATAACCGAAAAAGCCACAAAAGATAAACATTACAATTTTTTATTAGTTTTCAGATCTAAAAAATTTTCAGAAATTATTACTGACTTCTTTTGTTGTATGCAGGTGAAGCAGCCACGTGGCGATGACGCGGACAGAGCGGTGCTCGGCTCAGCTTCGTGGCGGCGGCTCGGCTTCGTGGCGGCGGCAGATCAGTTAGCAGTGGCGGCGGCTAGGGTTAGGGTAGAATATTAGGTTTGGTTTAGGTTTTGGGTAATGGGTTCTATTGTTGGGCCGGGTAAATGGGTTTAATGTATAAAAGGGGTATTGGGTTCAAATATTAAAATGGGTTACTACAGTTGCCCCTCTTTGCTTATTGTTGTATAACGACAATGAAGCAAAGACAAAAAGAAACTCATTTTAATTTGGTCTGGTTTGGCTCTTTTCTTCTTGGCACATTCTTTTCTGCTTCACTGATCCGCTCAGCCGCCCTAATAAACAAAATCTTCAAGAGGAGGAGATCTGTTGTAGGAGCTCACAACTTTGGCTTGCAACGACTCTAATGGTGATGCAGCACTTGTAGAAAACTTGACCTAGCTGCAACACTAACAGAGCGGCAAGGTCTACAAAACTTGATCCATTTGTAACATAAAACACTTATCAAGGTAGCTTGATCTGGAGGAGAAAGATTGATCCACTGCAACTCTATAGATGCGAGAAGATCTGAAGAAGGCTCGATCATCTGCAACTCCATTGATGCGAGAAGATCTGAGGAAGGGTCGATCATCATGCAACTCCATTGATGCGAGAAGATCTGAAGAGGGGTCGATCATCTGCAACTCCATTGATGCGAAAAGATCTGAAGAATGGTCGATCATCTGCAACTCCATTGATGCGAGAAGATCTAAAGAAGGGTCGATCATCATGCAACTCCATTGATGCGAGAAGATCTGAAGAAGGGTCGATCATCTGCAACTCCATTAATGCGAGAAGATCTGAAAAGGGGCGATCTACTGCAACTCTATTGATGCGAGAAGATCTGAAGAAGGGGTCGATCTACTGCAAATCCATTGATGCGAGAAGATCTGAAGAAGGGTCGATCATCTGCAACTCTATTGATGCGAGACGATCTGAAGAAGGGTAGATCATCTGCAACTCCATTGATGCGAGAAGATCTGAAGAAGGGTCGATCATCTGCAACTCCATTGATGCGAGAAGATCTGAAGAAGGGTTGATCATCTGCAACTCCATTGATGCGAGAAGATCTGAAGAAGAGTCGATCATCTGCAACTCCATTGATACGAGAAGATCTGAAAAGGGGCGATCTACTGCAACTCCATTGATGCGAGAAGATCTGAAGAAGGGGTCGATCTACTACAACTCCATTGATGCGAGAAGATCTAAAAAGGGGCGATCTACTGCAACTCCATTGATGCGAGAAGATCTGAAAATAGGCGATCTACTGCAACTCCATTGATGCGAGAAGATCTAAAGAAGGTGATCTACTGCAACTCTATTGATGTGAGATGATCTGAAGGAGGGTCGATCTACTGCAACTCCATAGATGCGAGAAGATCTGAAGACAAGGTGATCTACTGCAACTCCATTGATGCGAGAAGATCTGAAGAAGGGTCGATCTACTGCAACTCCATTGATGCGAGAAGATCTGAAAAGGGGTGATCTACTGCAACTCCATTGATGCGAGAAGATCTGATTAGTACTAGAATCCCTTCAACGAGACAAGGAAGAGTGTCATTGGTTTACACTTCTTTTGCATTTTTCCCAAATGCACAGGGATGAACGGATTTGATTTGCCTTTACCGGTAGCCGTTTGCTCCGGGCTAGTTGTACCATTCCCCTGGGTACAATCAGTTTGGACCAATCATGAGATTGGATTTTTCCCAAGGATTTATTTTCCTTGGACCATTCGTGACAATGGATTTTTGATAGGCATTTGAATTGCCCACTTACCCGAGTTTAAGGTCGTTGTGCTGACGTTTCTATCAGGCTTGTCAAAAATAGCTTTGATTCTCATGAGAGGACGAAGTTGAGAAATTCACATTTTTAAGACTATCCTTAAGAAAGGATGGAAATAAGAAAACCCAATTTTTGAGAAAAAGTATCCTTAAGAAACGACGAAACTTAGGAAAATGTGTCCTTAAGAAAGGACGAAGTTAAGAAACTTCTGGTTTGAGAAAAGTTATCCTTGAGAAAGACCAGAGTCAAGAAACTTTAATTTTGAAAAAAATAAGGTGTCCTTAAGAAAGGACAAAGTTAAGAAACTCCAATTTTGGGAAAAGGTGTCCTTAAGAAAGGACGGAGTTAAGAAACTTGTGTTTTCGAGAAAAGGTGCCCTTAAGAAAGGATGGAGTTAAGAAACTCTTATTTTGAAAGAAAGTGCCCTTAAAAAAGGACGGAGTTAAGAAGCTCGTGTTTTTTTGAGAAAAAGTGCTCTTAAGAAATAACGACGTTAAGAAACTCCAATTTTGGGAAAAAGTGCCCTTAAGAAAGGACGGAGTTAAGAAACTCAAATTCTGAAAGAAAAAAAAGTGTCCTTAAGAAAGGACAGAGTTAAGAAACTCGTGTTTTTGAGAAAAAGTGCCCTTAAGAAAGGACGGAGTTAAGAAACTCCAATTTTGGGAAAATGTGTCCTTAAGAAAGGATGGAGTTAAGAAACTCGTATTTTCGAGAAAAGATGTCCTTAAGAAAGGATGAAGTTAAGAAACTCTTGTTTTTGAGAAAAAGCGCCCTTAAGAAAGGACGATGTTTAGGAGAATCTTTAAGTAACAAGTTCCAAGTTAGCTCTTGATAGTATTTATGCAGATGATGTTCATGTGCTTGCTTTTGTGATGATGCAAAGATGCATGAAACTTTTATTGGAACCTTCGAGTTATAACCTTTTCACGACAACTATTATGTGTGAAATTTGATGATATAATGATGTATATGCTTTTATAGATGCATGGAATACTTACAGAAGTCCTTTTTTGGCTGAATTCAATTCTCTGATCTTGTTCAAAAATTTTGCCCCAACAAAAATTTGCCTATCAAATTTTGCTGACCTCGTTCTCTTGCGAACTTGAAATCATTTCTTTTCTTCTTTTCAAGGAGAATCATTGGTCATGTCCTTCGAATGCCCCACTCATTTTCAGGCTTGGGTATCATCGTCATTGAGTATCTTTGAAGGTTCTACCCTTGGATCTAAATAGACACTTGTCTCGATTCTCGGTAGTTTAAATCTCTAAAAGAGTAATGTCTGAACGAATGATTTTTCAAAAGGTGGGGCCCCATGTGCAGGAGCGTCTTTGAACTCATTTGCCGAGGGTCATCTTGAGCATAACTTGTGTCTAGCGGACCTCAGATGTTGATGTCTGAAGATGTGAAGTATCTTCCAAACCATTAAGCTTAAGGTCATTTCCCATATGGCTAATTTCTACCCAATTTGGGTGTCTCTCATTGACTCACAAACTCCGCCAATTTTATCATTCCCTTTTTCAGATCTCAATCAAGCATTAGGATTTTTCAAATCTTTGAATAAAGGATAACCCCATAAGGTGGAATATTTTTAAAGACGTGATGTGGGCCAGGGCTTATAATCACGGAAGAGATGGTGTTTCTTTCGTGCTTGGTTTTTGGCAGTGAAGAGTATCATGTTATACATAGACAACGATGTTTGAGAGGAAAAAAAATCATTCAAAATTTGTGTTCAAGATCTTTCCATGGCTCACTTAAATGTCCTTCCGTAGGCCTAAATGGATTGGAAGATATGTCACATCTCTTCCATCTTCACACTTTCGATTTCTTCTAGACACAGGGTTGCTCAGAATCAACCATCGGATCAATGTTGCTCCTGAAAAATGTATATACATGTATGCAAAAATGCATGAAAAAAATTTGAAGAAAATATTTTCCAAAGTGCGTGGTTTATTAAAACATGCCCTTACAAAAGATTCCATTTTGCCCTTTGGGCTTAGGCAAAAGGTACGTTCTAAGCATTACTCAAAAAGAGATTTAAACTACAAAGATGCCTTGAAAAGGTGTCTATGCCCAAACAGATATAACATTATTCTCTCATCGGTTCATCTCTAGGATTCCGCTGTTGAATTTCAAAGTGCCATTTTCAATCAGATTTTGAACCTTGTTCCTCAGTGCTCCGCAATTCTCGGTAGTGTGGCCTGTGCTTCCCAAATGATAATCGCATATAACATCAATATCATAACTCTCTGGGTAATGAGGCTTTCTCGGCTTTGACTGAACAGGAGCCAACATGTTTTTCTCAACAAGCATCGGAAGCAACTCTGTATAAGTTATTGGAATTGGGTAGACCACTCTCTGAGACACGATAGGTCGACGTGAGTACGATTGACCCGAGAATTGATTGGATGGATAAAATCCCACCATATGAACTTCTGATCTTCCTTCTTCTCCGGTGATCGTATTATTAGAATCTATGATTTTTCCTTGTTTAATGGCTTCTTCTATGAGCTCGCCTGACATTACAAGGTCCTCAAAATTCTTGGTTGCATTTCCCAACATATGCTCTAAGAACGAGCCTTCTAGAGTTCCAATGAAAATAGATGTTCTCTCTCTTTCAAGTAGTGGTGGTTGTACTTGTGCAGCAACATCCCTCCACCTTTGTGCATATTGTCTAAAGCTCTCGTTGGACCTTTTCTTCATATTTTGTAGCGTTAAACGGTCTGGCTCTACGTCCGCTACGTGTTTGTATTGCTCGGTAAAGGCTTTAGCCAGATCCTTCCATGATTTTATCCTGTCTCGGCTAAGTTGATTATACCACATAGCAGCAGACCCTTTTAGACTGTCTTGAAAGCAATGAATTAAAAGGTCATCATTATCAACGTGCCCCGTCATCTTTCGGCAGAACATAGTGACGTGGGCGATAGGGGAGGTCGTTCCATCGAACTTTTCAAACTCGGGCATTTTGAATTTGGGAGGTAACACCAGGTCAGAGACTAAGCTTAATTTTCTTGCATCTACCTCGTAGAATAAATTTGCCCCTTCTGCAACTTTAAGTCAATTCTCAAGCCGCTGGCACCAGTCTTCAAGTTTCTTGGGTAGTTTAACCACAACTTTATCCACTTCATCAGAGCTGGGGAATGCATGCTTGCTAGCATTATTTATTTCTTGATGCAACGAAGACCCGGCCAGAGGACCTTCTTTCTTTTGGATCGAAGACGATACTTGCGGAGAAGCTCCTAAATTTTGTAAAGCATTGGGGTCTATGACTAATCCTTTTCCCTCTTTACCTGTCAACATCGAAGCCAACTTGGCCAGTAAATTCGCTTGTGCTTGTGAAATGTGGTCGTATGTTGCTTGTTGTGCTTTTTCCAAGTTCTGCTCCATGTCGTTCTTTATATCTTCGCGTGCCTTCTCAACTCTTTCTAAATGATCATCCATTATCTTTGCGAGAAGTTGATGCTGACTTGACTGACTCGAATGCCCCAAAATCACTGTGATCGAAGTTCTCTTGAAATCAGAAGCTTGACCAAAAAATGATTAAGCAATGTAATGTGAATGTATGCAAAATGATGCTTATGCATGACTTTAAATATAGACATGAATGCAATGAGGTATTGGTTCGGAAATGATCATCAAAAGACAACTTTATTAGGTAAGGGGCTCGTTACATCATGTGTCAAAATTTACAGATAATATTGAGCCGTAGAAGCCCACTTGTTGGTCCTTCTTGAAGGCCTTTGCTAGGAAATATCTTTAGGGCGGGATCATATCCGTAACATTTTTGATCTGATCACGTGTCCCTTTATTCATGGTGAAAGTTTTCTAAATTGAAGTTCATTCTTGAATCAATACCTTTTATGTCATGCATGTGCAATGTATAGTGGAAAAAAATATAAACAACAGGAAAAAGAAAAATAGTTAGTACACGAAAATAATCAAGGAAAATAAAGAAAATGAATATATACAGCCTACCCAAGCATACTTTTCTACCCAACATGCTTTGAGAAGAAAAACAAATCCTACCCAAACATAATATCTACCCGCATGCTTATTTTGCATAAATATAGACATGTCGTTAGCATAATATATCACAAGGAGAATAAATAAATAAATGAATAAATAAAACTGAAAATTAAAGTGCGTTACTAGAAATAACCCCCCCCCCCCAACTTTCTCTAGCATGCACCTACAAGGTGACTCTCTAGACGGGCATAGATTCGGCATGAGTTTTTCTTTACAAGGTAGGCTCTTACGGTTCACTATATGGGGTTCGGTTCTACGAAGGGTACCCGAATCATCAATTCAGGGGGATACGGGTCTCTTAGTCTGCACAGAGACGAGAGTCTCACGAAGACAAAGGGACCAATATCCCGGAAGCGATTCACCATCCTACACGGAGGCGGTACCTCACGAAGGTGTGGTTTCTCGCTCCCACTCAAAGGACAGAGCCCGGGCCGAGAGCTCATGATATGAAACCCTAAAAAAGATCAACTTATAAAAAATTTATATATATATATATATTTTAAAATGGGATCACAAAATTAAATTAAATCGAATTAATATTTTCTACTCAATAAAGCAAAGGGTAACCGGCTTGTGGCTTGACTCTCGAAAAAAGGTCCCAAGCGGAGTCGCCAAGCTGTAACAACGGAGGAGTCGCCACCAATCCTTTGTTTTACTTTAGGTGCGATTGGAACACCTGAAAAACCCGATTATTTTAATAAAACCAATTTTTATGATTTTTTTATTAAAATACAAGTTTTGTGTCTGCGAAACCAAAAAACAGGTTCGGGAGTCGGTTACGTGTGGGGAAGGGTGAGCACCCCCACAACGCCCAAAAATTGGTACCTAGTCGGTTACAAATTGTTTTAATGACGGAACTTAAAAATTCGAATTTAATTTAATAAGGTGATTCCAAAAAAAGCTAAAATAAAATTTAAAAATAAAAATTCAAAGAAAGGGATATACACTCCAACGCCCGGAGCATGGTCTCTCCTAAAGTAAAATAAAAATAAAAAAGTAATGTCAAATAATAATTTGATAACGGAATTAACGGAAAGTAACACTCCAACGCCCGGAGCATGATTTTCATGATAATCCCTTAAAACTTGTAAGCAAAATTTTGGTAAAAACGATAATAATAATAATAATAATAATAATAATAATAATAATAATAATAATAATAATAATAATAATAATAATAATAATAATAATAATAATAATAATAATAATAAAATGATAAAGGCAGTGGCAGAATTGAAAGAAAAAAGAAATAAAAGGGCAAAAACAAAATAAAGAAAGAAAGAACGGTGACTAAAATGAAAGGAAAACAAAACCAAATGGCAGAATCATAAGGATACGAGAAGTTGGATGGCCACGTGCACAATTTCCCCCTCAGCTTAAAATCACGCGGGTCTGGTGACCGAGTCGGGTCGCGTACTAGGGTAGGAGCTTGAAACGACGTCGTTTTGGCCGTTGTTTAAATACCCCCTTTTATTCAAAAAAAATCATTTGGTTGTCATTTGAACCAAAAAAATTTCAGAGCTCTCTACTCTCCCTCTGCCCGTCCGTCTGGTGTCGTCGGCGGCGATGGAAGCCGTCGTCTTCGGTTGCCGGAACGGCATGCAAGGGTGGTTTCCGACTCGGTTTTGCGTGGTGAACCCGAATCTAAGGTTAGATTTCTCCAACTCCCTCTCTATTTGTGTAGATCTAGGAAAAACCTTTCGGTTTTAGAAAATATTTTACCTTTTAATTGTTTTTTTCGACTGTGAATATGCAAGTCTTGGATCGAATACTTTGTTTCTTTTTTTATTTCCTCCCCAAAAAAAAGGCCCTTTTACAACTCGATTCATTCGGTTTTTATAACCGAAAAAGCCACAAAAGATAAATATTACAATTTTTTATCAGTTTTCAGATCTGAAAAATTTTCAGAAATTATTACTGACTTCTTTCGTTGTATGCAGGTGAAGCAGCCACGTGGCGATGACGCGGACAGAGCGGTGCTCGGCTCAGCTTCGTGGCGGCGGCTCGGCTTCGTGGCGGCGGCAGATCAGTTAGCAGTGGCGGCGGCTAGGGTTAGGGTAGAATATTAGGTTTGGTTTAGGTTTTGGGTAATGGGTTCTATTGTTGGGCCGGGTAAATGGGTTTAATGTATAAAAGGGGTATTGGGTTCAAATATTAAAATGGGTTACTACATATATAATTGAATTAATTAATAATAATTAACATAAAGTTTCTCAAATATTTATGAAACTAGATCATTAAAATATATACTGAATATTTCATAAAAAACATCTAAATTAAATTGAAAATGCATGCCGAAACATTATCCCAAATTAAATGTCTCAATGTCCGAAATTAAAAAATATCTCAAAGTGATGTTAAAACAATAATCTAAAATAATTGGAAAGAGTTCATACTCACTAATAAAATATTCGAGTAAAAATACGAGAAGCTCTAAGTACCGAGTCGCCTAAAAGAGTGAGCATATATGAAAGAGAAACTATGAGTGTGTAAGCTAAAGAGTTTAGTGTGTCTCTAAAGTGCAAACAATCACAAGCAAAATATTATTTTTATTTTTCAAATAAATATTTTTGAAAACACATTAAATCTTAATCATAATGATATGTTCGATGCTCATGAAAACTCAATACCTAATCTCTGATACATTGCCCAAAGAGTAAGGTTCCCCTGAACCTACTCTCTCCATCGTCACCATCCGAAGTCGAACTCAGCCCGAAGGGTGGAACCACTGATCCGAAGCTGAATTCAACCCGAAGGATGAAACCACTGAACTTCCCCGAACAAATCCCAATCAATGTACACTCAATGATATTAGGTGGATTTTAAAATCCGAATTTGATCTAAAATATGAATTGTTAAAAATTCAAGTTGCATAAATCTGAAAATCCAAAGTTTTATATTTTGAAAACCTGATATCTCATAATTGATAAATCCAATTTTTAGTTAAAATCCAATCGATATGCTATGCATGATGTCTGAAACCTTTCATCAACCACAACAGAATAATGCACACAAAGTGTATAAAGACATTTATTTAAAGCACCAAAGAAAAGTATAAATTTATAAAACAAGAAGAGACACACCTTTAAGCAACAGAAGCTCTAATGTCGAGAAGGGTGACCTCACACTTAGATCTAGCCAATATAGAACCTACGATGATAACTCTACATTAATAAATATTTCTATCACTAAGCCACAGATTATAAAACATAAGACTAATCCGAAGGTATACTCATGGAAAGATCTTGAAGAATGTGTACGGTCGGTTTGAACAGGATGAGGTAACTCGTCAGCCTCAATGTCGATACGTGAACACGAGAATATTCCAAATCAGATTCTAAAATCCACAACTTACCAAATTCTATGCAATAATTGATTGAAATTTGCAAAATGGAGCTTTCGAAATCTAATTTGACAAAACGGGCAACAGATTCAAACTCAAGACGTTGAAAAAGTTTGAGAGGAAAGATGTCTTAAAAAGTTAACTCTTGGTCAACGGTCAAAGTCAAACTGGTCCAAGGTCAACGGTCAAACTCAGTCAAAAGTCCAAGGTCAAACCCAGTCAACTTCCGGTCAAACTATTCAAGTCAACGATCCTAGTAGGTCAAAGGGTCAAACCGATTCGGTTCAAGACAACTCCAATAGTCCGAATTGCATAGGTTTGGGCTCAATCTGAATTGGAACACGGGTTGGATCTCTCTTCAAGCTCACTAGACGAGCTCTACACCATGTTACACACATATGGCCCTGTCGAATTGGGCTCAATCCAGCCCTGATTCTCACACAACACAACCCATCACCCTAACACAATCCTGCAAAATGAAGCTAGGGTTTACAGACCCTTGCTTGACAGCGACAGAGATGACGAAGCATGAGCAACGACGGCGAAAGACGATCGGCAGTGGCTCGCCGGCAACCAACACAACAAACATAGAACGCCGACGACAAAAATGGTAATGGCAGAGGCGTCAACGACAGGGGGCGACGGTGAGAACGGTACTAAAGGCGACAACTCTCCGGAAAAGAAAAACAACAACCCCAAGGGTCAATTTCCGGCCAAAACTAACAAATTTGAAATCTAAACAACCATTTACAAGAAACTAAATACCCAAACCAAAAAGCTTACCCAAACAGGTCGGAAGGGAAACATGGCAGGCGGGAGAGAAAAGACGGCGACACAAAGGTAACCGAAAGGTCTCGTAAAGTTTCCAGGCGAACGGTCGTCGACGAGGGAAAACTGAGGCCTGGGTTTTGATCGGACGAAAAAGGGAAACACGGGGGTGGTCTCGGTTTGACGAACAGTGGCCGATGAGCCCTTGATCGGAGCTTGGCCGGAACTCGAGGAAGGTGGGGTGATATCAAGAGAGGGAGATAAGGGGAAGGTGTGGCTGCATAACACGTTTTGAAACTCCCACCAAGCTAGGGTTGATAAAACATGGTTAAATACCACACACAAATGGGTAAATCGCAAAAATAAACCATCCAAATTATACCAGTATTGCGAGAAGGGCACTGAAGTTCCAATTTCTATCACTTCAATCACTCAAATTTGATTTATTTCCAATTAAGTCCACAAATTCAAATTGGGGTTTTTGAAACAAAATTCCCAAATTATAGGGTTCCAAATTAGGGATTTCAAAATTGGAATTTTCCAAGTTGGGAAAAAATTGGGGTGTTACAATTCTCATTGCCTTAAAGAAATTTTGTCCTCAAAATTTTCAAACTCAGCAACAAATCTCAAAACTATCAACATATACTTATACTTTCTTATTCTGAATTCATAATCCAACATAACCAAAATAGAACTGAAAACATTATAAATGTATTTGCTAGGTCATTATGTATATCATCACATCCAACGCAAACTCCGATCGAATATATTGAACCTGGTCGTCTAATCTCATATCCAGCTGACCTATCACTCTGAGCAGGTCTACCTCTACTAGTTGTACCAGAAGCAGCTGATCTAAACTGCCCTCTACCTCGATGAGGTGCCTGAACTGACACATGTGTCTGACTCTGAACGGATGAATCGGTAGGTGGTTGAGGATAATTCTTCAAGTAATGATCATGAGATCCACATCTAAAACACGCCCTGTTCATCAATCTGTACTCTTTGTTATGCTTCTTATTGCAATAACCACATAGAGAAATAGGTCGATGAACTTTTGAACTACCTACGCTGCCAGATGGAGTTGTCGATGATGTAGGTCTAACATTCCAATAACTATGAGGAACATAATCATTTATAGGCCTCTTTCCAGACGAGTTGACAAAATTGGGCTCAGCATATATGTCTGGTTGCTTCACGACTTGATCAAAATTCTGAAGTTCTTCCTTTTCCATTAGTGCAAGAATTCTCTTAGCAGTTTTAGCTCGATCAACCATGTCGCTAAATACTTACCATGATGCATACCAACATCTCTCTGAATAGGTAAACGAAGTCCTTTCAAAAACCAGTCACTTATCTTTCTCAGTCACAACTAACCTAGGAGCATGCTTGACCAACCTTCGAAATTTTATCTCATGATCATTCACTGACATATTGTTCTGTTTCAGATTCATAAAATCATCGCGACACTTTGCTAAGAACTCGACTCCCACATATCGATCCTGGAATGCCTATCGGAAAAAACTCCCATGTAACCTAACTAGATGGAAAAATATCAACCAATGACTCCCACCAGTTTTATGCTTCACCCTCTAATAGTGATACGACGGCCCTTAATTTCTGATTGGCTGGGTAATCCATCTCAACAAACAATCGATGTAATTTCTTTAGCCAATATTCCGCATCGGATGGATGTGTACTGGTTTTACCCTCAAACAATTTCACCCCAGCAGCTATGAATTCCGTAGATATGGGTTTTCTCGAACCCTCTCATTGTCAGAGATAACGCAGCAACTCACGAATCATCGTAGCACTATCCAGTTGAACTGTCTCAGTGTCATCCTCACTCTCAATTTGATGTCCTCCCAAAGGTTCATTCTCATTATCCGATATCTCATTCTGATTTTCTGTTTGCTTAACGGATGATAGATGACCACCACCAGAAATGGCAGTACGACCTCGACCTTGACCTCTCACAAAACTAGAACTCATACTTGGTGGCTTAAAAGACTATCTACAAAAGGTAATAACATAGAGTCAGAATCGGTATTGAAGTCTCGGATTTAAAACACTTCAAAATCACTTAATACCGTAGTAAAAAAATTTAGAAAATTCCCATTTATCCCAAAATATTTCAGATGCATGCAAAACTAGAAAATATTTTGAAAATAACTTTTGTGAGCCTCATAGTCCGAGGGTTGAACTTAGCTCTGATATCACTAAATGTAACCCTCTAAACCCGACCCAAAAAAATGGGCCGAGTCTAGAAAGTCACGTTTGAAAACTTTCCCCTCAAGTTATAAATCTTAGGTTTAAAATTATTTTAAAGTATATAATTGAATTAATTAATAATAATTAACGTAAAGTTTCTCAAATATTTATGAAACTCGGTCATTAAAATATATACTAAATATTTCATAAAAAAATGTCTGAATTAAATTGAAAATGCATGCAGAAACATTATCCCAAATTAAATATCCCAATGTCCGAAATTACAAAATATTTCAAAGTGATGTAAAAACAATAATCTAAAATATTTGGAAAAAGTTCATACTCAATAATATAACATTCGAGTAAAAATACGAGATGCTCCAAGTACCGAGTCGCCTAAAAGAGTCTGAGTATATCTGAAAGAGAAACTATGGGTGTGTAGGCTAAAGAGCTTAGTGTATCTCTAAAGTGCAAGCAATCACAAGAAAAATATTATTTTTATTTTTCTGATAAATATTTTTTAAAACATATTAAATCTGAATCATAATGATATGTTCGGTACTCATGAAAACTCAATACCTAATCTCTGATACAATGCCCGAAGAGTAAGGTTCCCCTGAACCTACTCTCTCCATCGTCACCATCCGAAGTGGAACTCAGCCCGAAGGGTGGAACCACTGATCCAAAGCGGAATTCAACCCGAAGGATGAAACCACTAAACTTCCCCAAACAAATCTCAATCCATGTACACTCAATGATATGAGACAGATTTTAAAATCCGAATTTCATCCGAAACATGAATTGTTAAAAATTCAAGTTGCGTAAATCTGAAAATCCAAAGTTTCATATTTTGAAAACATGATATCTCATAATTAATAAATCTGATTTTTAGTTAAAACCCAATCGATATGCTATGCATGTTGTTTGAAACCTTTCATCAATCACAACAAAATAATGTACACAAAGTGTATAAAGACATTTATTCAAAGCACCAAAGAAAAAGATAAATTTATAGCACAAGAAGAGACACACCTTTAAGAAACATAAGCTCTAATGTCGAGAAGGGTGACCTCACACTCATATCTAGCCAAGATATAACCTACGATGATAACTTTACATTAATAAATATTTCTATTACTAAGACACCAACCATAAAACATAAGACTACTCCGAAGGTATACTCACGAAAAGATCTCGAAGAATGTGTAAGGTCGATTTGAACAGGATGAGGTAACTCGTCAGCCTTAGTGCCAATACTTGAACACGAGAATATTCTGAATCAAATTCTGAAATCTACAACTAACCAAATTCAATGCAATAATTAATTGAAATTTGCAAAACAGAGCTTTCAGAATCTACTTTGACAAAATGGGCAACAGATTCAAACTCAGTACGTCGAAAAAGTTTAAGAGGAAGGATGTCTGAAAAAGTCAACTCTTGGTCAACGGTCAAAGTCAAACTGGTCCAAGGTCAACGATCAAACTCTATCAAAAGTCCAAGCTCAAAGTCAAGGTCAAACCGGATCAACTTTCGGTCAAACTGTTCAAGTCAACGGTCCTAGTAGGTCAAAGGGTCAAACCGATTCGGTTCAAGGCAACTCCAACAGTCCAAATTGCACAGGTTTGGGCTCAATCTAAAATAGAACATGGGTTGGATCTCTCTTCAAGCTCACTAGACGGGCTCTACACCATGTTACACACATATGGGCCTGTCGAATTGGGTCAATCCAGCCCTGATTCTCACACAACACAACCCATCACCCTAACACAATCCTGCAAACTGAAGCTAGGGTTTACAGACCCTTGCTTGACAGCGACAGAGATGACGAAGCATGAGCAACGACGGCGAAAGACGATCGGCAGTGGCTCGCCGGCAACCAACACAACAAACATAGAACGCCGACGACAAAAATGGTAATGGCAGAGGCGTCAACGACAGGGGGCGACGGTGAGAAAGGTCCTAAAGGCGACAACTCTCCGGAAAAGAAAAACAACAACCCCAAGGATCAATTTCCGGCCAAAACTAACAAATCTGAAATCTAAACAACCATTTACAAGAAGCTGAATACCCGAACCAAAAAGCTTACCCAAACAGGTCAGAAGGGAAATGTGGCAGCGCGGGAGAGAAAAGACGGCGGCGCAAAGGTAACCGAAAGGTCTCGTAACGTTTCCAGACGAACGGCCAGCGACGAGGAAAAACCGAGGCCTGGGTTTTGATCGGACGACAAAGGGAAATACGAGGGTGGTCTCGGTTTGACGAACGGTGGCTGATGAGCCCTTGATCGGAGCTTGGCTGGAACTTGGGGAAGGTGGGGTGATATCGAGAGAGGGGAGATAAGGGGAAGGTGCGGCTGCATAACACGTTTTGAAACTCCCACCCATGCTAGGGTTGGTATAACATGCTTAAATACCACACACAAATGGGTGAATCGCAAAAATAAACCATCCAAATTATACCAGAACTGCAAGAAGGGCACTGAAGTTCCAATTTCTATCACTTCAATCACTCAAATTTGATTTATTTCCAATTAAGTCCACAAATTCAAATTGGGGTTTTTGAAACAAAATTCCCAAATTTTAGGGATCCAAATTAGGGATTTTAAAATTAGAATTTTCCAAGTTGGGGAAAAATTGGGGTGTTACAAACTACACCATGTTAGATATGGGTGAAAACTAAGGTTGAATGACACAAATTGATATGGTTTTCCTCTCCTATCCTCAAGCACTTTGTTGTTGCTTGGATGTCAATATTAAATAGGCTCCTAACGAAGGATCGGCTATTACGTATGAGGATGAATGATTATTTTGTGGTGAGGCATAAGAGATTCGTAGTCATCTGTTTTTCGAATGTCCTTTTACATGAAATGTATGGAGTAGGGTTTTAAGCTTGCTTGGGGTGCTCATGTGTATATTATTTGGAAAGAGAGACAATTTCGAGGTATCTCTCGTACTTGTTAGTTGTATACAAAATATTGTTTGGATTATGATCATGGTTCAATGAATCGTATTTCACCCACAGAATTTTCGACCACCCCGATCAACAATGAGATCCTCAAGTCTTCCAAAAAGCAGTTAAAATCAATTGTTTATATTACCATACAACGGTAAAATAATCTGTTTTCAGTGTTTATTTTTACATGTTAATATGGAGTAGTTTAGTGCTTTACAATAGCCTCCAAATTTCCATACGCGTCCAAATAATCTCTTTCAACCAGTAGAAATCCACTTATTATTTTGTGTTGCTATTTATGTCTCACACAAAAGAGTAAGATATAAAATTTAGAGACAAAATTTAAGGTTTACATTTCAGGATTTTGGGGGTAAAGTTTAAATTTTAGGACTTAAGATTAAGAAATTAAGGTTAAAGTGTAGGGTTTAATTTTTTAATGTAAAGTTTAATTTTTTAGTGTTGAGACATAGAAAATGACACCTAAAAGTGACATATAATTTTTGTTACTTTTTCGTCAATTTAAGGTATATTCAACAAATATAAATCATTTGCTCTTATAAAAATTAAGTTTAAGGTTTAGAGAATTGAGGGTATGATATATTTTTTAAGGTTTATAGTTTAAAAATTAAAATTTAAGGTTAAAACTTAAAATTTATTAATATTTTAATGTTTGGACACAAAAAGCGATACCGAAAGTGGTTAGGATTTTTTATATATTCAACAACTTTATACTAGGAAGATAAACCAAAGAAACTTAAATGAATCTTATAAAACTAAACGTCAACTAAACTTTAAACCTCAACAAATCATTTATACTTTTTGATTCAATAAAGATACGTTTTGTCATTTTCTTTTTCTTTTAACCAGTTTCTGGAAACGATATTGCATCAAAATGGAATTCATAAAAACAATACTTTTTTAGCATGCATAATTGCATGTGCCGTCCATTTTTCCAATAATTTATTTATATGTATGGATGATTATGATAAAAGTAATATTTAAGTAGTATATTTCTTTAATATTTCATCAACTGCTAATTTAAGAAGATGTTTTAGGAGCTGCTTTTCTTTATTGGGTAGGATTACTATAATATCTTTACGGTGAATGTCGAGATTTAAACTCACATATCACTATGGCAACTAGTGAATCTCAAGAGCTGGTATTTTATTCTGAGATTAAATTACTACTTTCTCGGTGTGCAATAATAATTTACAATATTAACCGTATAGGGCACGTATTTTACATGAGATTTCATGCAAGTGTACATGGCATGAAGGGTTCTCCCACTGAACAAGTTCCCTTATTCCTTGTTCAATTTTCCTAGTTTCTGTCTTTAAAATTTTCATGCAAAACCCTAAGGCACTCAAACTTAACACTGTCTGGCTCTTGATCATCTCCTCCTCACCTTCAATGCCTTGGATTTGATCAACAGCTTTCATTCGAATGTCGAAGAAATGAAATCAAAATCCGGTCCATTTCATCTTCATTCGGGCATGGTGATGTTCCCTTCTCGAGATCATAAGAAATGTTGTTATTTTCAAGCTCCTTGTCAAGTATGGCGATGGATTTGATCGATGTTAGGAGGAGATTTGAAAAAAAAAGAAATGAGTGAATGTATAAGTCTGTTGACAAGAGCCACTGAATTTAATTAATTCATAGATAATCGTTGTTTAATTGATCTACCTATGGTGGGTAAGAATTTTACTTGGTTTGTACCAAGGAATAGGAAGAGTAGGTTATTTGGGTGATGGTAAGTCGGTGCTTTTCTGGGAAGATTGGTGGTGTAGAGATCAACCTTTTGGGAGATTATACAGATTAGTGATTCTAAAAGGAGTGTTGGTGGCTGATTTGGTAAATGGGGAAGACTTTATTACTGAGATTCAGTGGTAGAATGTTTTTCTCAAAAAACCTCATGGATAAAGAAATAAACTTGGTGGAGGAATTAAAGAAAATCACTGGCTAGTGTAAGTTGTGTTGCAATGTACTTGATAGAATTGTTTGGATCCATGATAAATTGGGTCAATTATCGATGAAAAAACTTTCTTTCTTGATGGTGAATTCTTGATAGAATTGTTGGTACCTGTTTTATATTTGGCGGAAGATCTCGAGGAGACGAGTGTAAGATGGTTAATATTTTATGAATTTTTGTTTTGAAGCTCCTTTCTCAGGGGAACTTCCTTGTTATTGACTAATAACTGTAGGAGCTGCTTTTTAGAGTTTTTGGCTTGCAAGGAATGAGAAAGTTTTCAAACAATATTATTTTGAAAGATTTACTCTTCTACTCTAAATTGCGAGCAATATTCTGGATTAAGGCGTTAAGGGATGAATGGTCGCCAAATTTTGATGAGTGGTGGCTGGATCCGAGAAAAAGGATTGGGTGACAAAAAGGAGATTGTGGGGAGCATGGATTGGATGCCACCGGAGGCAGGATCAGTTAAATTCAACGTGGACGGAACTGCTAAGGAGAAAATTACTGGGTGTGGAGGCGTTCTTAGAGATGAGAAAAGTATAATAAGAGCAATTTTCTCGGGCCCTATTGAAGGCTTAGGACCCGAATATGCAGAATTAAGAGCAATAAAATCTGTTCTTGAATTTTTCGTTGAAGCTGGTTGGATCGGGACAACTCCTTTAATTGTTGAATCAGATGCAAAGTTGGTACTAAATTGGATTACAAATAAATTCCAGCGACTTTGGGTGTGGTGGCAAATTTTGCTAGCGAAAATTAAGAAGGTGAGATTTACTTTTGAGTCGCGAGATGCAAACATTCTCACTGACTGTCTCGCTAAAGATGGAATGGATCGATCTTCTCTTTTTAGAGCTTGGTGGCGAGGTTGATGGTTTGTGTCTTGGTAAGGTATTAGGAGGATATCAGTTGGGGTTCATGTAATTTTGCTATGGTGGGGATTGTAATTACTATGCCCAACTTGTGTTGGTTGGTTTTTGTAATTGGTGAATTTTTGTGTAAGTACCCTGTGTGTTTGTACTCTTTTTCTATAGTTAGATTTAGAGTTTTTTTAATAAGGTAAACATTTGCGTTGAGCAATAAATTAATAAAAAAACACATACATATTATATACATATAATTAACTTTCATGCCTAAATAGATAATAAGCATAGATACATTAAACACATAATAATGCCACATACATGACATATATAATAAGATGCATACATATATATATATATATATATATATTAACAACTCATATGTAACACATACACAACTCACATACATATACGCACATAATAATAACACACATATATATATATATATATATATATATATATATATATATATATTTACTAAGCATTTATATACAAAATGAGTGATTTGACAGCTGCCCCCGTCCCAATGAAATGATTTTACCATTTTGGTTGTATACTTGTGATTTCAACTTGGATGAATGATGCGATGTTAATTCATAGTGCCGAATCATCTAATATCCGTGTTCGATGCATATTCAGGTATCAATTTATCCAAATGTAAACAAGTACAGTAAGGCCTCTAGGAAGTGAATGCCAGAAACCTAGTAAACATAAAGAAATAGACGAGACTTGCAACCACTAATTCATTTTGTGGGATACTCTTTGCAAGGTAATCAATTGAAGATTGCAATTAAACTTTAGGGTTTGGGAATATGTGAGATTCAGATTTGACATTCAATTTTTATTATTATTATTATTATTATTATTTGGCCTATTTGACCATTAGTCTCTTTCTTACGAGATTAACAAAACCTCATACAAGTATTTTCTCTCCTACTAATGATTTAAATTTTTTAATTTTAATCCTAATCCTATTTAGAGGTGAGAGAAAAAAGAACTGTAGGAGAAGGAAGAAGAATACTCTTAGCGAGTCTAAAACCCATGACCCAAGGGAATATTGAGGAACAAAGATGAACAATTTGACCAACCGAACTAATAATTTAAATTTAAATTCAAGCATTAGTAAATATTGTCGCGAACGTTTTTTGAAAGCCCGCTTTTTAAGGTTTGGAAAACAGCCTGACGAATTAAGTTTTGAAAATTGGGACTTTTGGACCAATTTTATCTTTTAATTAATTAGCTTTCCATTTTTATCAAAATCCCGTTTATTTCGCTTAAAATCATTTTGGAGTCGCCACCGGCCACTTTGGTAGGCAGTACACTATAAAAGCGCACCAGAGATTCTTTTTGAAAAAAAATTGGGTTCGGAGTCGGTTACGTGTAGGGAAGGGTTAGCACCCCTACGAATGCCCATTATCGGTACCTTATTAATTACACGCGGCATTTTGGCATTTTGAACATTAATTTGGATTTAATTAAATCTTTTAACTGTAAAATGAATTTTATTCCGAATGAGAGTATCTTTTTGTAAGAAAATACATTCGATCGAATATAATTATGAAACATCCAATTACATTAGGATACTTCAACTTATATTCAAAAAATGTACCTCAACGCAAAATGTTTAATGCATGATTAATTATTGTCTTGTCATTTTTAAGTGTACCCTAATTAGGCTCCATTAAGTAGTTCAATTAAAATTCTATTAATGTTATTAATTTTGAACATAAAAGAAAACACCCAAAATAATATTGGGCATTTTCTTTAACAAGCCCAAAAGTAACATCCCTAATTAAGATGTCTCTAATTATTATCCCTATCTTATATTTTAAATTTACCTATGTAACACCCCAATTTTGCCCTAAATTGAAACCCTAAATTAGTTGAAATCCCTAATTTAAAAACCTTAATAATTGGGAATTTAATTTTGAAATCTTAATTAATTCAGTGGCTAAATTGAGAATTTTGAAACTTCTGTGACCTTTTTGTAAGGCATGCTATTCTTGGAGCCCTTATTGTGTAGTTTATCCAAAATAACTAAAGAGAAATCTGGTTCCCTTTCATTTTTTTTGTGACGATTCAGTTACCCCATTCTCCCATTTTTTTCGTGTTTCAGCACAGTAAAGAAAGAAAACCACCAACCTTTTTTATTTCCTTTTCCGATCAAGCTCCGACGAGGGAGCTACCGCCGGTCGTTCGTCGATCCGTAACCATCGTTTAACTCCCCTCACATTTCCGATCAAAACCCGCCCCTCCGTCGCTCTAGCTCTGTTGCCTTTTACCGAAAATCGGTGGAAAACCCTTCGACTTTTCGCCTCACCGTCGTTGTGTTTCGTTTCCGTTCGAGTTTGGTGTGTGGGTAAGCCGATGATTGTTGGTGTGTGTGGGTTAGGTTAGGTTGGTCGAAATCGGTACTTAAGGGTCACCGGGGACGCGTTTCTGGCGATAATGTTCGATTAGGGGAAACCCTAATTTTCAAATCGATGGAAAAAGGGGGATTTTGGGTCTAAGCCGATCCAGAAGGCTGAACCGAGTTAGACCGAACCGTAACAGAACCGAACCGGAACTCGTTGAACCGAATCGCATGATGTCACCAGTGACGTGGCGTATGGCGTAAGCGATGATGTCAGCGTTGACTGTTGACTTTTTCAGAAAATGGTTATTTTATGTTTTTCGACATCCTGATTTCGTTTCCGCTGCCCGTTTTCCCAAATTCGAACCTGAAAGACCGTTTTGACCACTTTTGTTCAAGTACAGTTAGTTTTTTTAAGATTTGAATATCAGGAAATTAATCGGAATTATTCTTATTTGCAAACGACATTGACTCGGATACTAAGATCCTTCCTCCTCCTCCACCTGGACGACCTCCTGTTGCTCAGACATCAGGATCTGCTCATGAATTTAATTATTAATATATTTGATATTTATATTATCAGTATATTGGCATAGTAATAGTATCTTTGATGGTGTATTTAATTGTTATAGGAGCTGACTCTGACCGACCTAGAGATAGAGCTGAGCGTGGGAGACGTCATCGTCGACGTTGAGTGTTAGCTACTTGAGGTGTGTTCTCTTCGGTGTTGTCTGTTTACAGTGCCCTGTGTGTAAATGTGTTGATTTGATGAAATGTATACATGATGTGGTCTGATGATGTATGATGATAATATTCTGTTGATCTGTGATGTTTGACTTGTTCAGCATTCTGTTATGTTATGCAATATTTGTTTATACTTTCAGATTCAGATTATTGTATATCAAATTATATGATTATACATTTCTGTTGATAAACAATGCATTCAGATTCAGAACTCAAATTTTATGTCATCTCATTATGGTTGGGATTCTGTACGGGGAAGTTCAGTAGCTTCATCCTTCGAGGTGATGTCTACTTCGAATCAATGGTTTTGCACTACGGGCTGGATTCCACTTCAGATGGTGGCGAGGTTGAGAGTGGTTCTGGGGAACCTTACTCTTCGGATGGTGATGTAGTTGGGTGCATGCCATATTGTGTTGCATATTCATTCATACTTGCTTATGTGTTTGAATTGATTCATGATGGAAAAACTGTACTCTAATAATGTTTGGTTGACTATGTTGTTATAATGATTCTGTTAGTTCTGTTTGCACTATAGAGACATACTGAGCGTTTTCGCGGACTCCCCCTTAGTTTCTATTTTCAGATACACAGGTCTAGGCTACAGTACTTGGAGGACCTCGTTTTCCAGCTTTATTTATTTAGTATTATCAGTATAATACTTGGACCTATTTATATTATATTTTTTATCATATTGTATATAATTTCAGATTTTCGATGTTTTATTTGGGGTTATTACGTTTTATCATGTATGTACATTTCACCTATATTTTCATCGTCGAGATCCGCGAATTCCCTACAAAAGTCATAACACAAATTAGTTTCAATCAAATCATCAGCTAACAGATCTATAATATTAACGAAATTTAAACTTGCGACCGAATCATGATACTTCATAGCTTTATACATATCAAATTTAACTACATCCCTATCAAATTCCATAGTTAAGATGTCGTCGCGGACATCAATCTTTGTATGTGCGGTTGATAGGAAAGGTCGGCCAAGTAAGTTTTCGGATCTGTTATTGCTGCGATCATTTTCCATGTCAATAATATAAAAATCAGCAGGGAAAATAAGATATTTTACCTGTACCAACACGTTTTCTAGTACTCCCTCGCGGTAGATGACTGATCGATCGGCTAATTTAACCGTCACTCGCATTTCTTTCAATGATTCAGTCGAAATTTTGTTGTAGACGCTTAATGGCATGACATTGATAGATACGCCTAAATCGCACATCGCTCTTTTTATCCCAACATTCCCAATTTTACAGGGAATCACAAACATACCTTGGTCCTTGTACTTTGGCGGCAACAACTTTTGAAATATGGCTGAAATATTTTCACCAAGGTTAACTTTTTCATTTCCGAATAGTCGCCTTCGGTTTGTGCATAAGTCCTTCAGAAACCCTGCGTATTTGGGCACTTTCCGAATAACATCAAGAAGTGGAATATTAATTTCCACCTTCTTGAATATATCCAAAATTTCCTTCTCTTCCTCCTTTTTATCTTGTTTTGTCAATCTACCTGGAAAAGGAGGAACATGTTCGTAAGTAGAAACAGAAATTTTAGATTTGGCATTACCTGCGGTCGGAGGAGACTTGTCGTTCTGGTCTTTCGAAGAGTTTCCCAGTTCATCGGATTTTCGCTCATCTTGCTTGGGCGGTTTAGGCGTTATCACTGTTCCACTACGCAAAGTTCTCGCACTAACGTTTTCCCTTGGGTTGGTTTCGGTTTGGGATGGTAACTTTCCCTGAGATTCTAGACGGCTAACGGCTTGAGCTAGTTGGCTTATTTGTTTGCCGATTTGCTGGAGATGGGATTGTTTTTGGGTTTGGAATTTTTCTTGTGAAACTGCCAATCTCTCAACAATAGACTCAAGCGAGGATTTTTGGGGTGCTTGGTTTTGGTAGGGAGGTTGTTGCCTAGGTTGGTAATTCGGGTTCTGATTACCGTAGCTCAAGTTCGGGTGATCTCTCCAACCGGGATTGAACGTATTTCTCTGTGGGTTATAGGGTCTTTAGGGAGGTCCGAGAAAGTTGAGTACGGCGTTAACTTGGGCACCAGATGTATCCCGCAGCAATAGGCATAAGTCGGTTGCGTGATCTGGAATCGTGCATATTCCGCATACTTTAGCAGCTCCTAACTCCCCTGAAACAAGAGAATACACAATATTAGTTAAATTGTCTATTTTATTCTCTAATGAAATTGTGCTTACTGTGTGAACCCATCGGCAGGGTTCACTCGTAGAACCAAATTGCTGCGAATTAGCCGTCATCGTAGATATCAAGGTTCGAGCAATTTCAGGAGTTAGGTTAACTAGGGCGCCACCGCTTGCTACATCTACCATCTTTTTGTCCATTGGTAACATTCCTTCGTATAAGTATTGAATGAGAGTTTGCTCGGATAAGCCATGTTGCGGACAACTTGCACATAGCTTTTTGAATCTCTTCCAATATTCGTATAGGGACTCATCGTGCATTTGTTGAATTCCCAAAATGTTTCGTCTAAGTTCTGTTGCTTTCGCCGCAGGGAAATATCTGTAAAAAAACACGAGAGAGATCAGACCACGTATTAATCGAATTTGGAGGTAAATAGAATAACCACTCTTTAGCCGTTCCAGCTAAAGAAAAAGGAAAAGCCCTTAGTTTTATTTGGTCCTCCGAGACCCCTTGCGGTTTCATGCTACTGCACACCATATGGAATTCAGCAAGGTGCTTATGTGGGCTTTCAGTAGGGAGGCCATTAAAAGTAGGGAGTAAGTGGATTAATCCCGTTTTGAGCTGGAAGGGAGTATCGCCTTGAGGAAAAGCGATGCAGAGTGGTTGTTACACAGTAGGGGCTGCGTTCAGCTCTCGAATCGTTTGTTCTTGCATCGGTTCTGGTTCTAGTGTAGGTTCCTCGATTGGTGTAGTTTCAGAAGTAGATTCCTGATCGGATTGTTGTGTGCTTTGTTCTCGTTGTTGTTTCTTTCGCCGAAGCGTTTCGCCGTGAGTTTTACGAGCGCTTGCTTCGATTTCCGGATTGTATGGAGCTAAAGAACCTGGGTTTTTCCTGGTCATAAAAAAACAAAATCAGTCAAAAGTGCCGAAAGTAAACCTCCCCGGCAAAGGCGCCAATTTTGGTGAGCATCGTTATGCCCGTCAAAATAAATAAATAAATTAACATCTTTCAACAAATAATAAAATAAAGAAATTAAGTAGTTATAGGGAAAGAGGGTCGATCCACATGGAGGTTAGTCAGAATAAATGACTGAATGATACTTTGATCAATGCTTCCAGGAATATCTGTGAAAACAAGAAAAGTAAAAAAAAGGGTGATCGGATATTGAGTGAAAATGAAATAGAAGAAATTCAATGCAAAAGTAAAGAAAATAACAAGAAAATCCAAATATGTAAAATAGGCTCGAGCTAGCCTTGTCAATTCTTTCGATCATTGAAATAGATTTTTACTCTAGGGATCATGTCGGTTACAGTCTGCGAGGCCCAACCCGTCGCAACTTGCTTCTCTCTCGAGTAACCAATCCTCCCAAGTCTATCTTTGAATTTTGGTTCTTAAACAAATTACCCACGTCTATCGCCGTTAAAATATTTAGTTTTGAAAATAGTAAAAGCCCGACTCAGAAATTGTCTTAAAAAGAATCGCTTCTGATTTTATCTTTCCTTAGCGGGCCGCCGCTAAGAGTGTTCACATGAAGTCGAAATTGCCACAGGCCGATCCTTCCTCCCAACTATGTTTTTAAACGATTCCAGACCAATGAGCTCTTTTTTATTTGAAAAACGATTAAAAACTTTAGTAAGGCCGATTGCCAAACTATCTAAACATAAAGATAAAAATGTATTCCCAAAGGAAATTAGGCAATGTTCAATTCTCACAATTTGAATTGATTTGGCTAGTTCTTGGCTCAAGAGATTTAGCTAAGCATGATATTAGTTATCATACTTAACTCGATTTTATAAAAATAATTAAAGAACATAAAAGAACAAAAGTAAAGAAAAAAGAACTTTGATTGAAGAAACCTAGTGCCGAATCATCTAATATCTGTGTTCGATGCATATTCAGGTATCAATTTATCCAAATGTAAACAAGTACAGTAAGGCCTCTAGGAAGTGAATGCCAGAAACCTAGTAAACATAAAGAAATAGACGAGACTTGCAACCACTAATTCATTTTGTGGGATACTCTTTGCAAGGTAATCAATTGGAGATTGCAATTAAACTTTAGGGTTTGGGAATATGTGAGATTCAGATTTGACATTCAATTATTATTATTATTATTATTATTTGACCTATTTGACCATTAGTCTCTTTCTTACGAGATTAACAAAACCTCATACAAGTATTTTCTCTCCTACTAATGATTTAATTTTTTTAATTTTAATCCTAATCCTATTTAGAGGTGAGAGAAAAAAGAACTCTAGGAGAAGGAAGAAGAGTACTCTTAGTGAGTCTAGAACCCATGACCCAAGAGAATATTAAAGAACAAAGATGAACAATTTGACCAACCGAACTAATAATCTAAATTTGAATTCAAGCATTAGTAAATATTGTCGCGGCCGTTTTTTGAAAACCCGCTTTTTAAGGCTTGGAAAGAAGCATGACGAATTAAGTTTTGAAAATCGGGACTTTTGGACCAATTTTATCTTTTAATTAATTAGCTTTCCATTTTTATCAAAATCCCATTTACTTCGCTTAAAAATCATTTTGGAGTCGCCACCGGACACCATAAAAGTGCACCAGAGATTCTTTTTGAAAAAATTCGGGTTCGTGAGTCGGTTACATGTAGGGAAGGATTAGCACCCCTACGAACGCCCGTTATCGGTACCTTATTAATTACATGCGGCATTTTGAACATTAATTTAGATTTAATTAAATCTTTTAACTGTAAAATAAATTTTATTCCGAATGAGAGTATCATTTTGTAAGAAAATACATTTCGATAGAATATAATTATGAAACATCCAATTAAATTAGGACAATTCAACTTATATTCGAAAAATGTACCTCAACACAAAAGGTTTAATGCATGATTAATTATTGTCTTGTCATTTTTAAGTGTACCCTAATTAGGCTCCATTAAGTAGTTCAATTAAAATTCTATGAATGTTATTGATTTTGAACATAAAAGAAAACACCCAAAATAATATTGGGCACTTTCTTTAACAAGCCCAAAAGTAACACCATCCCTAATTAAGATGTCTCTAATTATTATCTCTATCTTATATTTTAAATTTACCTATGTAACACCCTAATTTTGCCCTAAATTGAAACCCTAAATTAGTTGAAATCCCTAAATTAAAAATCCTAATAATTGGGAATTTAATTTTGAAATATTAATTAATTCAGTGGCTAAATTGAGAATTTTGAAACTTCTGTGACCTTTTTGTAAGGCGGGCTATTCTTGGAGCCCTTATTGTGTAGTTTACCCAAAAATAACTAAAGAGAATTCTGGTTCCTTTTCATTTATTTTTGTGACGATTCGGTTTCCCCCCATTCTCCCATTTTTTTTTCGAGTTTCAGTAAAGAAAGAAAACCACCAACCTTTTTCATTTCCTTTTCCGATCAAGCTCCGACGAGGGAGCTACCGCCGCCCGTTCGTCGATCCGTAACCATCGTTTAACTCCCCTCGCATTTCCGATCAAAACCCGCCCCCTGTCGCTCTAGCTCCACTGCCTTTTACCAGAAATCGGTGGAAAACCCTTCGACTTTTCGCCTCACCGTCATTGTGTTTCGTTTTCGTTCGAGTTTGGCGTGTGGGTAAGCCGATGATTGTTTGGTGTGTGTGGGTTAGGTTAGGTTGGTCGGAATCGGTACTTAAGGGTCACCGGGGACACGTTTTCGGTGATGATGTTTGATTAGGGGAAACCCTAATTTTCAAATTGATGGAAAAAAAGGGGATTTCGGGTCTGAACCGATCCATAAGGTTGAACCGAGTTAGACCGAACCGTAACAGAACCGAACCGGAACGTGTTGAACCGAATCAGATGACGTCACTAGTGACGTGGCGATGACGTCAGCGTTGACCGTTGACTTTTTCAGAAAAGGGTTCTTTTATGTTTTTCGACGTCCTGATTCCGTTTCCGTTGCCCGTTTTCCCAAATTCGAACCTGAAAGACCGTTTTGACCACTTTTGTTCGAGTACACTTAGTTTTTTTAAAGATTTTAATATCGAGAAATTAATCGGAATTATTCTTATTTGCAGACGACATTGACTCAGATACTGAGATCTTTCCTCCTCCTCCTCCACCTGGACGACCTCCTATTGCTCAGACATTGGGATCCGCTCGTGAGTTTAATTATTAATATATTCGATATTTATATTATCAATATACTGGCATAGTAGTAGTATCTTTGATGGTGTATTTAATTGTTATAGGAACTGACTCTGACCGACCTAGAGATAAAGCTGAGCGTGGGAGACGTCACCGTCGACGTTGAGCGTTAGCTACTTGAGGTGTGTTCTCTTCTGTGCTGTCTGTTTACAGTGCTCTGTATGTAAATGTGTTGATTTGCTGAAATGTATACATGATGTGGTCTGATGATGTATGATAATATTTTGATGATCTGTGATGTTTCACTTGTTCAACATTCTATTATGTTATGCAATATTTGTATATACTTTAAGATTCGAATTATTGTATATCGGATTATATGATTATGCATTTCTGTTGATAAACAACGCATTCAGATTCAGAACTTGTATTTTATGTCATCTCATTATGGTTGGGATTCTGTACGGGGAAGTTCAGTAGCTTTATCCTTCGGGTGATGTCTACTTCAAATCAGTGGTTTCGCCCTACGGGATGGGTTCCACTTCGAATTGTGACGAGGTTGAGAGTGGTTCTGGGGAACCTTACTCTTCGGATGGTGATGTAGTTGGGTGCATGTCATATTGTGTTGCATATTCATTCATACTTGCTTATGTGTTTGAATTGATTCATGATGGAAAAACTATATTCTGATAGTGTTTGGTTGACTCTGTTGTTATAATAATTCTGTTAGTTCTGTTTGCATTGTAGAGACACATTGAGCGTTTTCGCTGACTCCCCCTTAGTTCTATTTTTAGATACTCAGGTCTAGGCTAAGGTACTTGAAGGACCTCATTTTCCAGCTTTATTTATTTATTATTATCAGTATGATACTTGGACCTATTTATATTATATGTTTTATCAGATTGTATATAATTTCAGATTTTGGATGTTTTATTTGGGGTTATTACGTTCTATCATGTATGTACATTTTGAATATTTAATGTTTTTAGAAATATGTTATTAATATGTATTATGCGATATTAGTACTGTCTATTTTGGAATTAAAGTTTTGGACCAGGTTACTTGCGTAAGGGACAAGCCTTGCGTAGAGATACTACTGTGCCACCTCGGAGAAGTTCTAGTGTAGCGGCCGGTCGAGGTCGTACCGCGACTGCAGATAGTGACGTTCCACCTCTTGAGGGTTCGATACAAAATCAGGATGAGGTCTAGAGTGCGAATGTGGAGGAACAACATGTGGACTAGACTAGAGCTCAGCAGGCTGGAGCTCATCAGACTGGTGGAGGAGATCCACATGTTCAGCCTGTTCAGAGTAGTGGTCATCGTGATTCAGGGGATAGTGAGACAATGGGCACGAATGTTGTTACTATTCAGAGAGAGCTATTGAGATGCCTTCGTCAGTCTGAGAGTGTTCGGAGACCCATATACATAGAGTTTCTCACTGCTGGGATGACTATATTTGATGGAAAGACGGGTACATACCCAGTAGATGCAGAGTACTGGCTGAAGAAGCTTCAACGATTATTTGTTGAGATGGATTATCCTATCGATCGGAAACTCAAGGCTGTTGTTGCACTACTATAGGGTGAAGCCCAGAATTGGTGGGAGGCTGAGGAGCTTGTTACTCCAGCTAGTATGGTTACTTGGGATCATTTTAGACAGGCTTTCCGTGACCGATATGTCAGAGCTGAGTATATAGCTAAGTGTAGAGATGATTTTATAAATCTAAGGTAGAATGATATGACTGTTAACGACTATGAGATCGAGTTTATGAGATTGATTCAGTACGTCCCAGGGTTAGTGACCACAGAAAAAGACAAGTTTGATTGGTTTCTGAAGGGATTGCGTCCTACGATAAAGGTCGGTATTGCTTTACATATGGACCAGGAATACAAAGACATTACTCGATGAGCTAGAACAACTGAGCATAATGAGGCAGAGTTGAGACAATTTGAGTTGCATGGATCTGATAGAGGAAAGAGACCAGCGTCAGTTCCAGTTCAGCATAGTCAGGGGAATCAGTCTAGGAAGGGGGCAAGAGATGAGTCAGACTATCAGAGTTATTCGAGAGCTAGACCAATGACTTCTTCTATTTCGACTACTAGTGCTGGTGGTTCGACTGGTACACGAGGGGTGCCATTGTGTCCTTTTTGTAAGAAGTGGCATTCGGGTGAGTGTAGGAGGGAGACTGGAGCTTGTTTTAGATGTGGTTTATTTGAGCATCGTTTCAGAGATTGTCTGGTTCCACCTCCCTCAGCTTTTACTACTACTCAGTCTCAGGCATCAATACAGACTCCCGCCAGGGGAAGAGGTCAGGTCAGATATGTTACTTCATGATCTGCTAGTAGAGGTAGACCAGCTCCGAGTAGAGGATCATTAAGATCAGGGGCCAGACAGTCGGGGTTAGTTTATTCTACTATAAAGCACGAGGATCGTGATGAGCCAGATGTTATTGCCGATACATTCTCTATCCATTCTATTCCGTATTTTGCTCTACTAGATAATGGATCGACTCATTCATATGTTGCGAGTTCTGTGTCTGGGGTCTTGAGATTTCTGTTGAGGATATTGTTAGTGCTATTACTGTACACAGTCCAGTGGGTAATCTAGTTGAGGTTACTAAAGTATACAAGAATTGTCCTCTTGAGATTCAAGGGGAGATTTTTCCAGCTGATTTGATGGAGTTACCCTTTGGAGAGTTTGATCTTATTTTGGGTATGGATTGGTTGTCTACACACCAAGTTACCTTAGATTGTGAAAAGAAAAAGGCTACACTGAGAACTTCTGATGATCGTGAGGTGATTCTGGTTGGTGAGCGTAGAGGGTTTTTTATCTAATATCGTTTCAGCTCTCAAAGCTGAGAAGATGATCAGGAAAGGTTCTATTGTTTATGTTGCCTATATCCTTAATCTGAGACAGTCTGATTCCATATTAGATAAGATTCGAGTTGTGAAAGACTTTCCAGACATTTTTCTGGAAGAATTACCTAGAGTACCGCCGAAACGGGATGAGGTTGAGTTTGGCATCGAGGTTTATTCGGGTGCAGCTCCTGTGTCTATGGCACCTTATTGGATGGCATCGAAAGAACTTAAAGAGTTGAAGATTCAGTTGCAAGAACTGTTGGATCGAGCTTTTATTCGACCCAGTGTTTCTCCTTGGGGAGCTCCTATTCTGTTTGTTAAGAAGAAGGATGGGACACTTCAACTCTATATAGATTATCGAAAGCTGAACAAGCTGACGATCAAGAACAAATATCCTCTTCCCCGTATTGATGATCTGTTTGACCAGTTCCGGGGAGCTACGATATTCTCTAAGATAGACCTGAGATCTGGTTATTACCAACTCAGGGTTAAGGATTTCGATGTGTTCAAAACAGCTTTCCAGACACGATATGGTCATTATGAGTTCCTTGTGATGCCTTCTGGGTTGACTAACGCCCCTCCTGCTTTTATGGATATGATGAATAGGGTGTTTCAACCCTATCTTGACCAGCTTGTTGTGGTATTTATTGATGATATACTGGTATATTCTAGATCTGAGGCAGAGCATGAGGAACATCTTCGGATTGTGTTACAGATTTTGCGAGAGAAACAGTTGTATGCAAAATTCAGTAAGTGTGAGTTCTGGCTTTCTGAGGTTATGTTTCTGGGTCATATAGTTTCTGCTTAGGGTATTCAGGTTGATCCGATGAAGGTTGAGGTTATTATGAGTTGGAAGCAGCCCAAGAATGTTTCTAAGGTTCGAAGCTTCTTTGGTTTAGCTGGTTATTATCAGAGATTCGTTGAGGGTTTCTCTTCTATTGTAGCTCCATTGACTAAGCTTCTGAGGAAGGATGTTCCCTTCATTTTGGACTGAGGCTCGGAATTCTAGTTTCGAGAAGCTTAAGTCTGTGTTGACCGAAGCATCAGTTTTGATTCAGCCTGAGCCCGGTAAGGCTTATACAGTTTTCAGTGATGCTTCGTACACTAGATTGGGGTGTGTTCTGATACAGGACGGGAAGGTAGTGGATTATGTGTCTCGATAGTTGAAACCGCATGAGTGTAACTATCCTACCCACGACCTAGAGCTTGCTGCTGTTATTTTTGCACTTAAGATCTGTAGACACTATCTCTACGGAGAGAAGTGTTATATCTATGCAGACCATAAGAGTCTCAATTACCTTCTCACTCATAAAGAGCTTAATCTGAGACAGCGTCGCTGGTTAGAGCTTCTCAAGGATTATGATTGTGAGATTGAGTATCATCCGGGTAAAGCTAATGTCGTTGCTGATGCATTGAGTCATAATGCCATTTCAGATTTGAGAGCTTTGTTTGCTCGGATGAGTGTGTACGACGATGGCAGTCTATTGTCAGAACTTCGGGTTATTCCTACATTGATTTATGATATTCGAGCTGAGCAGCCTAGTGATCTATTTTTGATGCATCGTATCAGAGAGGTGCATGAGGGTACATCTTGAGATTTCTCTATTGATCAGGATGGGGTATTATGTTTCCGTGGCCGGTATTGTATTATGAGGAAATCTGGGTTAAAACAGGTTATTCTCCGTGAGGCCCATGACAGTCCTTATTCTATGCATCCTGGTGGTGACAAGATGTATAAGAATCTTCGTGAAAGATACTGGTGGAAAGGTCTCAAGTGGGACGTCGTCGGATTTGTATCGATGTGTTTGACTTGTCCGAAAATCAAAGTAGAGCATCAGCGTCCGTCTCGGTTACGACAACATATTGAGATTCCTAAGTGGAAATGGGAGCGCGTGACTATGGACTTTGTTAGTGGACTTCCTTTGACTCTGTCGAAGAAGGATTCCATCTGGGTTATTATTGATCGTCTGACGAAGTCCGTGCATTTCATTCCTGTCCGAGTTGACTATTCTTTGAGTAAGTTAGCTCGGCTTTATATTTCTGAGATTGTTCGACTTCATGGGGTACCGTTATCTATTATTTCTGACAGAGATCCGAGGTTCACTGTAAAATTCTGGGGGTCTCTTCATTCTACTTTGGGTACTCGGTTGAACTTCAGTACATCTTATCATCCGCAGACATATGGTAAGTCTGAGCGTGTGATCCAGATTCTTGAGGATATGTTGAGGGGTAGTATTCTTGATTTCAAAGGCAGTTGGGAGGATTTCCTGTCGCTTGCAGAGTTTGCTTATAATAACAATTATCAGGCCAGTATCAAGATGGCACCGTATGAGGCTATGTATGGGCGTAGGTGTCATTCACCTATTGGTTGGACTGAGTTGAATAAGCACAAATTGTTGGGACCAAAGATTGTGCATGAGGCCGAGTAGACTGTCAGATTGATTCGAGATCAACTTAAGGCCGCTTTTGACAGACATAAGTCTTATGCCGATTTGAGACGTCATGATCTTGAGTTTGAGGTGGGTGATGAGGTTTTCTTGAAAGTATCTCCTTGGAGGAAGGTACTTCGGTTTAGTCGGAAGGGCAAGCTGAGTCCTAGTTATATTGGCCCTTATCGTATTATTCGTCGAGTCGGACCAGTTGCCTATTAGCTAGAGCTACCGCCAGAGCTTTAGCGTATTCACGATGTCTTGCATATTTCAGTGTTGAGACGTTATCATCCTGATCCGTCACATGTTATGCCTGATGAGGATATTGAGGTTCGTCCTGATTTCCGTTTTAAGGAGGAGCCTATTGAGACTCTTGCTCAAGATAAAAAGGTTCTCATAAGGAAGACCATTAAAATGGTAAAAGTCCTATGGCGTGGTCGTAGTCATGATGAGGCTACATGGGAGCCCAAGACTATCATCCGAGCTCAGTATCCACATCTTTTTGCTCCAGGTAAATTTTGAGGCTGAAATTTCTTTTTATCGGGGGACAATTGTAACACCCCAATTTTGCCCTCAATTGAAACCCTAAATTAGTTGAAATCCCTAAATTAAAAACCCTAATAATTGGGAATTTAATTTTGAAATCTTAATTAATTTAGTGGCTAAATTGAGAATTTTGAAACTTCTGTGACCTTTTTGTAAGGTGGGCTATTCTTGGAGCCCTTATTGTGTAGTTTACCCAAAAATAACTAAAGAGAAATCTGGTTCCTTTTCATTTGTTTTTGTGACGATTCGGTTACCCCCCATTCTCCTATTTTTTCCGTGTTTCAGCACAGTAAAGAAAGAAAACCACCAACCTTTTTCATTTCCTTTTCCGATCAAGCTCCAATGAGGGAGCTACCGCCGGCCGTTCGTCAATGCGTAACCATCGTTTAACTCTCCTTGCATTTCCAATCAAAACCCGCCCCTCCGTCGCTCTAGCTCCGTTGCCTTTTACCAGAAAACGGTAGAAAACCCTTCGACTTTTTGCCTCACCGTCGTTGTGTTTCGTATTCGTTCGAGTTTGGCGTACGGGTAAGCCGATGATTGTTTGGTGCGTGTGGGTTAGGTTAGGTTGGTCGGAATCGGTACTTAAGGGTCACCGGGGATGCGTTTCAGGTGATGATGTTCGATTAGGGGAAACCCTAATTTTCAAATCAATGTAAAAAGGGGGATTTCGGGTCTGAACCGTTCTAGAAGGCTGAACCGAGTTAGACTGAACCACAACAGAACCGAATCGGAACCCGTTGAACCGAATCGCATGATGTCACCAGTGACGTAGTGTATGACGTAGGCGATGACGTCAGCGTTGACCGTTGACTTTTTTAGAAAAGGGTTATTTTATGTTTTTCGACATCCTGATTTTGTTTCCGCTAACCTTTTTCCCAAATTCGAACCCGAAAGACCGTTTTGACCACTTTTGTTCGAGTACACTTAGTTTTTTTAAAGATTTGAATATCGAGAAATTAATCGAAATTATTCTTATTTACAGACGACATTGACTCGGATACTGAGATCCTTCCTCCTCCTCCTCCTAGACGACCTTCTGTTTCTCAGACATCAGAATCCGCTCGTGAGTTTAATTATTAATATATTCAATATATATCAGTATCATGACATAGTAGTAGTATCTTTGATAGTGTATTTAATTGTTATAGGAGCTGACTCTGACCGACCTAGAGATAGAGCTGAGCAATGGAGACGTTATCGTCGACGTTGAGTGTTAGCTACTTGAGGTGTGTTCTCTTCTGTGATGTCTGTTTACAGTGCTCTGTATGTAAATGTGTTGATTTGCTGAAATGTATACATGATGTGGTCTGATGATGTATGATGATAATATTTTGTTGATTTCTGATGTTTGACTTGTTCAGCATTCTGTTATGTTATGCAATATTTGTATATACTTTAAGATTCGAATTATTGTATATCAGATTATATGATTATGCTTTTCTATTGATAAACAATGCATTCAAATTCAGAACTTGTATTTTATGCCATCTCATTATGGTTGGGATTCTGTACGGGGAAGTTCAGTAGCTTTATCCTTCGGGGTGATGTCTACTTTAGATCAGTGGTTTCGCCCTACGGGCTGGATTCCACTTCGGATGGTGATGAGGTTGAGAGTGGTTCTGGGGAACCTTACTCTTCGGATGATGATGTAGTTGGGTGCATTTCATATTGTGTTGCATATTCATTCATACTTGCTTATGTGTTTGAATTGATTCATGATGGAAAAACTATATTCTGATAATGTTTGGTTGACTCTGTTGTTATAATAATTTTGTTAGTTATGTTTGCACTATAGAGACACATTGAGCGTTTTCGCTGACTCCCCCTTAGTTTCTATTTTTAGATACTCAGGTCTAGGCTACGGTACTTGGAGGACCTCATTTTCCAGCTTTATTTTTTATTATTATCAGTATGATACTTGGACCTATTTATATTATATGTTTTATCATATTGTATATAATTTCAGATTTCGAATGTTTTATTTGGGGTTATTATGGTTTATCATGCATGTACATTTCAAATGTTTAATGTTTTCAGGAATATGTTATTAATATGTATTATGCGATACTAGTACTGTCTATTTTGGAATTAAAGTTTTGGATCGGGTTACTTGCGTGAGGGACAAGCCTTGAGCTTGACTCCTTATATTCGACACAGTTCTTTCGGGTCGGGTTTAGGGGGTTACAACCTAATTAATGATTTATTTCCATTTTTAAGTTAAAGTGAAAAATTGAAACCTTTGCCGGAATACTTATTGGTTAACATCACTCTACATTGTGACACTAGCCAATATTGAGTAATCTAACATTGTTTCAAATATCAACTTACTTTCTACAATGATCTCTCTATTCAATTATGATTAAGTGAACTACTCTAATGGCTCTAATCTTATTTTAGCATGTGATCAATTGTCCAAACAATATATAGTATGATGTTTTAAAAACATTCAAGCATACAAGCTAATTAAAATAATTAAGGCAATTAAATAAAATAATTAATTAAAGCAATTGAATTATGGAAAAGGACTAAATTGAATTAAATTGAATTTTAGGTGACTAGATATTAAAACCCAAGAACCCAAACCTAAAGACCTTAAAAGTTAAGCCCATACCCGTTAAACCAAGCCCAACCCTTTTAACCCGAGGCCCAAAACCCTCAGTCTGCTTAGCCAAAACCCAAAACCCAATCCACTTAACTCGATCGGGTCACGGGCCCATATTTGAACTCGCGCAAGAAACACGCTGATCCTCTGTGACCCGACATTCAAAACGACATCATCCCAACTCGGTATAAATAGCCCCAGGCCGAGTTGGAACGATCATTTGATCTGTTCTCTCTCTCTCTCTCTCTCTCTCTCTCTCTCGTCAACTCTCTCTCACTCTAAAATCCTCTGAATTCAAACACCGAAAACCTTAGAAACCCTAACCATTTTCAATCAAAACCCAATTTCTCACCTCTGTTAATCCTTTATTCTTCAAAATTCACTCGTTCAATCTTCAAAAACACCAAAAACCTTCCCCAAAACTGTTTTTGAAGATCAAAAACCCTTTTTCCTCAAGAACAAACCAAGAACTCTTCAAAATTTCTTGGTTTGATCTTCACAAACACCTAAACTTTCCCGAAACATGTTTTTTTAAGATCAAAATCCATTTTTTTCACAAACACACCATGAACCCTTCGAAACCATTGATTTTGATCCTCACAAACCCCCTAAAACTTCTCCGATGAGTTTCTTGGCCGCCAGGATGATATTGATCACTGGATATCATCTCTGGTCTCCTCCTTCCTCTTTTCAATGACCGGACCTTCTCTGGTCATCTTCTCTGACGTCCCTGCAACCTCCGACCACCGTCTAACCTTCTTCTTTCTTTTTCCGATGACCAGACCTTATTCAGTCATCTTCTCCGTCCAGACCTGGCTTTTCCGGCCACCGTCTGCAACTCCGACCACCGCCTCCGCTGTCGTCGGAACCCTAATTCTACCCCAAAAAACTTCTTTTTTATCCCTAATCCTAGATCTAAGTCCCATTCATCAGAAACACCCCGCTTCTCCCGATCCTAGGCTATTTACCCGAAACCAGTAACTCTCCTCTCTGTTTTTCGACTCCGACAACGGTCTGAGCACTCAAACTCTCACTCTGGCGACATTTCCGGCAACGGAAAAGTAAGATAAGCCTCCAGACCCTCCTCTTTCTATTTTTTATTTATTTTTTATGTTTTTTTAGTTTCGAACTAGATCTGACCTTAGGATTTAGATCTGTTTTTATATTTCTTTAGATCTAGGCTTTAGTACGATTTATGGATCTGATTTATGTTTGAGTTCTGGTTTAAAGTGTGTATTATGCTTGAGATATGTTTTTTAGACATATTATGCTTCTGTTTTTAGAGATCTAACTTGTTTCAGTGTTTTCGAACAGATAAAGAGGGGAAAAAGACATGAACAGAGGTAAAAATACCTCAGTTCGGTGTTTTGGTGGTTCCGATGAGCTTCCGGCACTGTCTCTTTGTCTGGTTGTCTTCCCCGATTGACTCAGACTCTTCAGGTATCATCTCTTCCTCTCTGACCTTTCGTTTTCTTTTTTGGTAATTATTAGTGCAATTATTATTATATTAATTAATGTGTTTCTCTCTCTTCGTAGGTATTTATACATGTTGTCAGACGTGATGTCATCTTTGCACGGCTGGCGATGCCAGCTGGTCCCAAATCGATAGGAATAAGAGTGGAAAGGGAGGGGCCAATACCATCGTGACATGTGTCCATTAGGGCTCGAATTCGAGCGGGAAAAAGAAACACAAAGAGGCTTTTTGTGTTTGTTGGGCTATTTGTGAGTTGTAATGGGCTGGATATGGGTTGTAATGAGTTGTCAACAGCTGTAATGGGTCATTGGCTTTTGATTCGGGCTTTATAGTGTTTTGGGCCTTTGTAACTCATTCTGGACTTTGTATTGGACTTTTGGACTTTAATATATTTAGGTTTTTATTATTATCTATTTTATTTATTTATTATTGTTATTATTATATATATATATACAAGCCCAAACAAAAGTTCGGTTCTACAGTTGCCCCTCTTTGCTCATTGTTGTGGAACAGGAATAGGGCAAAGACTAAAAAGACACAGATTTTGTCCGAACCATCCGCTCGTCAAAGCTTGAAGTTGTTCTTCTCATTATGAAATTCTTCAATCTTTGATAATCTAGCATCGCTCCATAGCATATTCCATCTTCTGAGGTCTAAAGTTGTTCTTCTCATTATGAAATTCTTCATTCCCTACCCTTTCGTTAGTCTGCACTTTGCGGCGGCACTGAATAAGCAAGATCTTCTCACTTGGAACTTCCTATTCTTCAACGAACGAACTCTTCCTTGATGGGCGGACTCTTCTCATTATGAATCCTTATTCGCTGGGCGGACTCTTCTCATTATGAATCCTTCTTCGCTGGGCGGACTCTACTCATTATGAATCCTTCTTTGCTGGGCGGTCTCTTCTCATTATGAATCCTTCTTTATCATTTTTCCTGTTAAAACAAATGAAATATGCAGGTTAACATGACCCTAATTTCCTATATGATGTATGAACCATGGTTTACTTAGATCCATCAATCAGCCTCTGCTCATTTAGTTCCCCTTCTGGATTCTCCTCGTCTAACTTCATCCCACATAAGGACTTCGCCATTTGCAACCTCCTTTATGCGTTTCTGGCCCTTTGCTCTAAAGCACCCTTTCGGGTTTTCACTTCAGTTTGCTTTTCTCAAAGCGCCCTTTCGGGTTTTCACTTTATTTTTTTCTTTTATTTTTCTCTTTTCTTCTTTCCTTTTTTTTCGAAAGGCGCCTTTACAGGTTTTCACCTCCCTTTTTCTTTCCTTTTTCTTTCTCTTTTTCTTTTTCTCTTTTTCTCTTTTTTCTTTTTTTCTTTTTTTTTGAAAGTATTATGGTCAAGGAAGTTTTGCTTTGATCAGCCAAATACTGCTTCGATTAATGATGAAAATTTGATGAACCTGTGAGTTTCTACTGAGCTCCAAACACTTCTTCTTCTCAGTATCTTCAAAATTGACTCAGAGAAACCCTGTAATGCTTTGTTCTCATATTTCTGATCATCCCGTTATAGGTAAATCATTGTTCTTCGGGTGACAATATCCGTTGCAGCATTCATAATCAACCTTCAGCTTTACAACGCCTCATCTTATACACTCTTCTTTAATTCCTAGAGTGACGAGGTTTACCTGCATTTCTAAAACAAAGTAATACCATGAAATTATCTGCTTTTCGTTATATAAACCATTTTAAGATGCTTTGGAATGATAGAAAAAGAAGGCTTGGAAGTGAATTCATGAATTTTATTGAAGCTTATAAATCGGAATACAACGGATTTTGAAATAGTCATTGTTGCGTGTAAAATAGTCTAGCGCAATTGGGTGCAAGTATACACATCACAAGTAATAAAGTGATACTAAGTATCGAATATCGTCTCCACAAGGATTGGAAATACTTCTATCCTTAACTTCCTGCACAATAAGAGATATAAGTTTAATAAAATGTTTTGAGTAATCTTGAGAGTAAACTAAAATAAAAGAGGAATTCAATTTGATAAAATAGGCCGGTATTGATTTCCTCAATAGTGCAGGTACTGCATTGTTCAAAGGCTTTCTGTTGTGGCTGTTGTCGAGCATGTCGCGGCAGAGGTTTGTTGCTGTCGCGGCAACGATCAACCACTCTATACTTCAAGTTCAGCAAGAATCCATGTTGTGACGTGTCCTATCCCTAGGTCCAAGTTCTGTCGATGAACACGTCTTTGATGATACCTCCCGGTGTGAATCGAAGGATGAAGACTGATGTTTGTGAATTCTTCCTTAGCTGCTTAACCTTGTACCTACCCCTAGGCCAAGATAGTTTAACCATAAACTGGAAAACTCGTATTTACTCCTTGCGTATACTTAACTCTCCCGATATTAAGTAAATAGATAACCTCACAATGCTCTCCCGAAACTCTTATGAAATGTAGAAACCAGAGTAAATAAACTTGAAGCTTTTATTGAATTGAACAGAAAAATCCTAAGAAACAATACAACCCTTACAACTACATTAAAAGATCAACCCTTTGCCCTAGGGGAACTTTAGAACATGGTAAAGAGAGAGAAACGACTAGGGTTTTGGGGGATGACGGCTATGAGCTAGATATCCTTTGCCTTGTCGAATTACAAGCATATATATAGGCCTTGGTCTTGAGTTTTCTTAATGGCCAAGAATACAAGTTTGAATTAAAGTACAACTCTATTAAAGACTAAATATCGGAGTATATGTCTTTTAATTCGCCCTATCTTCTTGCTTTGACTTTTTCCTTAAACTTAGGACCAGGCCTTCCTTATACTTCTGGGCTCCGACATTTATGCAAGTGGTCTACGAAAATCAGGCTTTAAATGCTCTATCAGTCGAATTCCACTTTGCATTTTCCCTCACCATGGTCTTCACTATCACCTCTCTTGTCACGACAGATGTGACAACATCGTTGTAAATGACAGTCTCCTTCACTCCTTTGCTCCAACTCTGCAGCTAACTTCTGATCCTCTGCTGCCTTGGATTGCTACCACGGCAGGTACCTGCAAGAATAAACCAAAAGCAACAGCATCTATGCAATATTATCCATTTTTATGTTTATGTAAAATCTATCCTAAAATGCAATTAAACATGCTTGAGTGCTTCAATAATATGGGTAAATGGGGGTTACATATAGAATATTTATGCACTCAACAGTCATGGCAAACAAAAATCAAGAAACAAAATCGGATCTCCGGTCATCCAAGGCATGAAGGATACAACCATCCTGTCAACCAGAAGTAAGGCTGAGTTTGCACTTATGTCCACGGTCTTCAAATGTTACTGGAATGCTTTCGAATGTGAAACCCCTTCCGAAATACTCGGTGTCTGAGAGGTCTTGATTATCAGATGCCTAACTTCACTTACCTGAGCCGCCTTTTCAGGTTTTCAACTCAGATCCTCCTTTGGTTTCAAGACGCCCTTTGCGGGTTTTCATCTTGAACCCCCTTGTTTTATTTTCTTTTTTTCTTTTGATATCTAAGGCGCCCTTGGGGTTTTCACCATAGATATTTCTTTTTTATCTCTTTTTGTATTCTTCAGGCATAATACTTTTTGACCGAATCTGAATTCACCGGCTTATGTATCTCTTTGTCGTCCATTGCAGCCAGTATTAATGCTCCTCCGGAGAAGGCTTTCTTGACAACTTATGGCCCTTCCCAGTTAGGCATTCATTTCTCGTGATCGTCTCGGTGTATTTGTAGGACCTTTCTTAACACAAGATCCATCTCTCGGAATTCTCTCGGGCGCACATGTTTATTATATGCCCGCATTATCCTCTTTTGGTACATTTGGCTGTGACAGATTACCCTCGGCCTCTTTTCCTCAATAAGATTTAATTGATCAAATTGAACTTCCAGCCATTTCGCATCATCTAACTTTGTTTCTGACAATACCCGGAGCGACGGCATCTCAACTTCAATGGGTAGCACTGCCTCTGTCCCATAAACCAAGGAATAAGGCGTTGCCCCGGTCGTCCAATAATAGTCGTCCAATAATAGTCGTATCTCATAATCTTCCTGGCTATTGTGAGTCCATTTGCATGTGTGCCATAGATCCCATCATGTACTTCTACCATTATAGTCTTTGCTTTGTTGGCATCAACACATCTCAGCAAAATTTGATCTCTGCTCTTTTTGTATAAGATTTCCCCATCGAGTACATATCCTGAAGCCATTCTTTTGATAGTTCTTTTTTCATTATCATTTGCCTCTAGAGGATAAGCCTGATACTTTAGGTATTGCAAAATATCATGGTACCGAGGATGTTGATCAATTTCCTCCTCTATGCTGCAGTAGTGAGCATATGTTTCATAGCTTTGCATTCGGATAGGAATCATGTCTTCTGATTTGTTTGCTAGGAATACCAGAGCCAGTGTAGCTAAGGCATCCGCCATTTGGTTATCTTCCCTGGGGATGTATATAAAGGTTATTTCCTCGAACTCTTTTATTAGCTCCGGGATCAATTTTCGATACTCAATCAATATTATATCTTTTGTTTCCCATTCTCCATGAAGTTGGTAAATCACCAACGTTGAATCTCCATACACTTTTAAGACTTCTATTTTCCTTTTGATGGCAGTTCGCAGGCCCATCACACAGGCTTCATATTCTGCCATGTTATTGGTATAGAAAATTTTAGCCTGCTTGTGGACGAGTAGTGTACATCATTTTGTGAGATCAATACTGCTCCAATTTCCCGTCCAATGGCATTAACTGCTCCATCGAAATACAATTTCCAAGTTTTTCTTTCATGAATTTCGGCTTCTATCGTGGAGACATTCATCACATCTTCATCTGGGAAATCAAAGTTCAGAGGTTCATAATCCTCCATTGCACGACTGGCTAGGAAATCTGCTATTGCACTTCCTTTTATTGCTTTTTGACTCACGTACACAATGTCAAACTCTGACAACAACATTTTTCAGCGTGCCAGTCTTCCAGTCAATGCTGGTATTTCCATCATGAATTTCAATGGGTCAATATGAGAAATCAGTCATGTTGTGTGGTATACCATGTATTGCCTGAGCCTTCGGGTTACCCAAACCAGAGCACAACATAGCTTTTGAATAGGTGGGTACCACACTTCGCATTCAGTAAACTTCTTGCTCAAGTAATAAATGGCTCTTTCTTTCTTTCATGTGTCATCATGTTGCCCCAATACGCATCCCATTGAGTTCTCATAGACCGTCTTTATTCCATTGGTAAGATATTTCTTGATTTTTTCAAATGCCTCTTGACACTCTTTATTCCATTCTCTAGGGTTATTCTTTTTCAACATCCTGAAGATTGTATCATATTTATCGGTCAATTGTGATATAAACCGAGAAACATAATTCAATCTACCAAGAAACCCTCGAACTTCTTTCTGTGAGCTGGGTGGCGACAGGTTCTGGATGACCTTCACTTTATCGGGGTCTATCTCGATTCCCCTTGTACTGACAACGAACCCAAGAAGTTTTCCAGATGTTACTCCAAAGGTGCATTTGTTAGGATTGAGCTTCAGTTGGTACTTTCTCAATCTCAATAATAACTTTATCAGATTTTGGATGTGCTCCTCCTCAATATGGGATTTGGAAATCATGTCATCTACATGCACTTCGACCTCTTTATGCATCATGACGTGAAACAAAGACATCATCACCCACTGGTATGTTACCCCAGCGTTCTTTAATCCAAAGGGCATCACCTTGTAACAATAGGTGCCCTATAAGGTTATAAAGGTGGTCTTCATCATATCTTCTGGACTCATCTTTATCTGATTATATCCTAAGAAGCCATCCATAAAGGAAAACCAGGAATGTCCTGATGTATTGTCGACCAGAATGTCTATGTGTGGCAAAGGAAAATTATCTTTCGGACTGTCCCGGTTCAGGTCCCTGTAGTCAACACACATTCGTACTTTCCCATCTTTCTTTGGTACATGAACTATATTAGCCACCCATTTCGGATACTGAGATACCGCGAGGAAACCAGCATCAATCTCTTTTTGTACCTCTTCTTTTATCTTTATCATCATTTTCGGCCTCAACCTTCTAAGTTTCTGTTGAACCGGTCTACATTCAGGTCTAATGGGCAATTTGTGTACCATTATGTCAGTGTTCAATCCTGGCATGTCTTGGTAAGACTAGGCAAAGACATCTTTGAACTCGCGCAGCAGGTCAATTAATTCTTTCTTCTTTCTGGGCGAAAATGTTGCCCCTATCTTTACTTCTCTCTTGGTTTCTTCTTTTCCCAAGTTGAGAATCTCCAATTCTTCTTTGTAGGGCAAGATCTGCTTATCTTCTTTTTCCACCAACCTCAGTAATTCTTCATGGATTTCATATTCTAGTTCATCCTCAACTTCATTGATTTCCGCTAGAAATATTGGTTGTTCAGGTCCTACCCTAGGATCGGGTTTAGGATCATTCATGCAGTCGATAATTGAAGACCTGAAAAGAAAATAATAATACATTTTGAAAAGGATGCAAAAAATTAAAAACTCGTTTGCCATTTGTGAATCAGCGTGGAAAGCATCTTTATTAAAATGATTGTATAATGGCCCTTTACAGATAATCCCCTTATACTCGCGGGTAAAGGTATAAGGTGGTCCCAGTATTTACTCTGTTTCAATATTGGTTACAAGGGAAGTTTCTTCAGCTGTCCAATTCTTCAATGTCTCACATGAGGCACAGGGACGTATCATTCTCAGATATTCGCCAGGTCGAGCATCCTCAAAGATTCCACCAACAAAAAGCCCATCCAGATCATTACCAAAGATTTCCTCCTCATGTAGTTTTATTGTTTCTTGATTGACTTCCTCCAGCTTCTTTTCAACAATGGTGAACCCACGCGATTTGAAAATCTTTGTCATGACAAAATATGTCACCAGGCGGGAGGACGTCTCCTTCCCTTGCATACGGGCTCTCCTTTGTTCCCTCTGCTTCTTTAACTCTCTCAATCAGTCTTTTATAGTAGGAGCAAATCCCAATCCAAAATGATCATTCTTCATCAGAATGGGCCTTGGTCGCAAACTTCCCTGTAGGTGTTTTCCGAGCCCTTTCCTTGTCTTCGCACCCCTTCCAAGTGTCTCTCGTACAGTCATCTTGGTGCAGTTTGACAGTCTTGGCCGTGGAAATGGCTTTCCCTCAGCCACGAAGGTAGCATTTACGAATTCCAGCGCCCGAAAATAACATTCCAAGGCATTCTCATCTGTATGGATATAAGGCACATCAGTTGTTACAGAGGCAATGATGTCTTCCTCCGCTCTAACACTAACCAACTTTCCTTCTATGACAAACTTGAGTTTCTGATGTGGGGACGATGGGACTGCCCCTGCTGAATGAATCCAGGGTCGTCCAAGCAAGCAATTGTAAGTAAGCTTAATATCCATCACCATAAAATCAATATTGTAAACTACCGGTCCTATAAAAAATGGTACTTCTATCCTCCCAAGCACATCTCGGATTGTTCCATCAAAGGCTCTCACAGTGTTCTGATATGCCATCATATGGGAGTCATCAATAGGCAAGCTTTGCAGAGTCGCCATTGGCATAACAATCAAGGTTGATCCATTGTCAATTAGGACACCTGGCAGCACATATCCTTTACAATGCATGGTGATATTCAAAGCTTTTATTGACCCATTCCTCCTTCCGGAATTTCATCATCGGTAAATGTTATGTAATTGTCAGCAGCAACATGATTTACAATTCTGTCCAACTTATCCATTGAGATGTTGTTTGGCACAAATGTCTGGTTTAACACCTTCATCAAAGCATTTCAGTGCCCCTCAGAACTCAGTAATAACTCCAGGACTGAAATCCTCGCCTGTTGCCGCTTCAATTGTTCCATTATACTGTATTCACTATGTTTTAAGAACCTCAGAAATTCTCGGGCTTGCTCCTCTATCACCGGTTCATTTATCTTTGGAGCGGGGTCTTCCTCAAAAATCTTTTCGGGAGCAGCAAATACCTTTTCCTTAGCCTTCTCGGCCTCTTTTATCACTTCTGAGAGGAGTAACATCTGCCACTTCGAGTAAAATGGCCTACTTCGTTTACTGCCTCTGAATTCGTCTGCTCTTTCTCTGGTTCTTCCTTTGTTTCTTCATTTGGTTTTGTCTCTTGCAGCTTCTTTTTTCTGGTATTGACACATTGGCCGTGTAATTCCAAGGGACCGCATTGGTGCTTTTGAAAGCGAACGGAGCAGGAGTTGAGATTACTATTTTTGGTGTCACTACTGGCTTTGTGCTTGGAGTTCTTGGTTTGACAGATGCAACCAAAGGTTTGTGCACCCCATATTTCACTCCAGAGCTTTCCGATGCGCACACCTCAACCTCTTTCCTTGTTCCACCCTTCTCAAAGAACTCAATTTCCCTGTTATCCATTATTTTTTGAATCAGGTCCCTGAACTCCTAACAGTGCTGAATTTCATGATCACATTCCTGATGGTATTCACAGTACATCCTAGCAGGTACTTCCATCTCAATTTTCATACCAATTTCAATCATCTTGGTGTTATACAACTGTTCGAACACACATCTCAAACGGAGACTGAATCTCTGAAATATCAGTCTTTCGCCTCTTTGCCTCATCATATTCTTCTATCATTATCACCCCGTGTCCTCCATGACTTGGAAGGGGATTAACCGCAATATTGGGTTCATCAAACTTCAATATCCCAGTATTGATCAAATTCTGCACCACCTTCTTGAACAATGTGCATGTTTCAATCGAATGTCATGGTATTCCAGCATGGAATTCACAATGAGCATTAGCTTTGTACCATTGAGGGTAAGGAGGTTGTAGAGGTGTCAGATGATATGGCCTAACCAGATCTGTCTCATGCAATTGAGGGTATAATTCTGCATATGACATTGGGATGGGTGTAAAGTTCATTCTATCATTTCTCGGTCCTCAAGAATCCCTCTTGTTTGAATTTTGAGAGTTTCCAGCCTAGGTTCCGGGTGATGTAATGGTCACGTTTTTCGGTGCCTCATAAGTGTTTGCATTATTCACTTCGTTATCTTTCCTTTTATAGTTCCTGTGAGAGCTCTCTCCACTTTCAATTCTTCCGCTCTTTATTGCGGCTTCTATCAACTCTCCTGTCATCACAATGTCAGCAAAGTTTTGGGTGGCATTGCTGATAAGCCTTTCAAAGAGCGGTCCTCTCAAAGTCTGTACAAACATATGGGCAATCTCACTTTCCATTAGCGGGGGTTGTACTTGCGCTGCAATATCTCTCCATCTTTGAGCATATTGTCGGAGCGTTTCATCACTTCTTTGCTCCATTCCCTGCAACATTACCCGACTCGGGATCATTTCTGTGACATGCTTATAGTGCTCTACAAAAGCTCCCGACAGGTCCTTCCAGGACCGGATATTCACCCGGCTTAGTTGGGTATACCAGCGAGCAGTTGAACCAGTTAGACTATCCTGGAAGCAGTGTATCAACAACTTTTCATCTTTCAGGTAAGCGACTGTCTTTCTACAATACATCGTAAGATGGGCCTTGGGACAAGAAGTTCCATCGTATTTCTCAAAGTCTGGAGCTTTGAACTTGGGAGGAAGCACTAAATCGGCTATCAGGCTCATTTTAACAGCTCATGGTCCCATCTCATTGGCTTTTTGTAATTCTAGCAAGCGATCCTCTAGAGCTTTGCAGCGCTCCTCGTACTTGCACTCAATTTCAGCATGTATTTTTCCGATCTCATCAAGAGCATTCAAGTTTGGCACCTCTTCAACATTCTCAAAGTTTGCACCAATGTGTACTGGGTGACTTGGTGTTGCTCCAACTAGGTTGATATGGACCTTCTTCGCTGTTGAAGGTTTTTCTGCCTGCATCTTGATGTGGGATGTTGTCTCTGCTTGATCATTCACCTCGTTGGAAGCTCCTTCGGCTGCTTTGTCTTTCCCAAATTCTTAAAGGCCCAATAGAGCAGTTAGTTGATTGATGATTTCTGCCTGGGTTTGAGTAAAGCAATCTTTAATTGATTGTTCAATTCTGTCAAAACGATTCTGCGTTTCCACGCGTTCGTTTTCGAGATTGGCAAGCCGATCCTCAAAATCCATGGATCCTCAAACCTTTTTTCTTATTAAATTCTTTATTTATCATAAGATGAATAAACGTATGCATGTATGTATGAATGCATGAATGAAATATAAGGACATCGAATTTTGGAACCAGTCTTTCTTAGAAATACCATATTCGTCCGAAAATTTAATTACATAGAGGGGATAAACTTGCTACATAAAAACGCCAGCTCTAACTCCTAGGTTGACTAACTCGTGTAACAGACGCACAATAGCCTCCCCGTGCTCCTCTTCAATGTTGGGCTGCTCCAACAGGTTTGTAACTTGCCTTGACAGGATTTGGACATACGAAGCGATGCTTCTGACTTGGGCTTTGAATCCACTAGTTCATCGTTTTGACACTGGACCGTTCGCCGAGTTGTTTCATATTTATCCTTTCATGCTCCACTCTCTGCCATTACTGCCCCTTCATATCCAGCCAACTTGTCCTTCAGATCTTGAACGATGTTTTCTAACTCAGTTATTCTTTTCTGCATTCTTTCTTTTTCTATCTCCGTTTTGACCTTATCCTCGTTGTGATACTTGGTGATTAATTCTTCGAGCTGTATCACTTGGATAGTCAAGTCGAAATTGCGGGCTTGTTCTTCTTCTAGCCTCTTCTTGGCTTTGTCGTTCGATTCCTTGTTTGCCCGTGCCTTTCTGTTGTACAACTTTTTATAATCATCCCTGTCTTGGGTCATTGCATCCAATTCCTTTAATATATTCTTTATTATCTTACTTGTTCCACCCTTTTGTTTGGCTTTGTAGTCATTGTGCAATTCTCGCAGCTCTTATAGTTCTTGATTCACTTTCTTGTTCTGCTCCACTAGCTTCTTCTCTTTTCCTTTGTGAATCTCTACTTGCAGTTGTGCCATTGTTAATTCCTCCATAAGGTCCTGGATTCCTTTTTCATGCTTTTTTAAATCTTGCTCCCGGTCATGTCTGAGTTTCTCCAAAGTCGAAGGCGACTCCTGGATTGCCTGTGTTGAAGTTCCAGCTCTTGGGGGCATTTCTTGAAACGTAGTGTCATTGACTCTCTAGGCCCTCCACTCATCGTACCTTGCCATTACTTCTGATCCTGGATAAGGCTGAACCCTTCTTGGTGTTTCCCAAGCCTTTGAGGTTTGCAGAATTAGCCCTTTGTAGTCATTGGTCTTGTGAGCATATCCAAACTTAGCCATTCCGGTAGTGGCAGGCACAAACTGCCTTGATCCGAATTGTCTCGAGACTGACAATGGACAATAGGATGTTCCTCCCCAAATTCCCGGTAAAGGAACTCAGTCCCTGTTTCCACAGCGGTATAGAAAGGTTGTACCTGTATTTAGCCAAGGAGCTTTACATACATATTATATATGTATCCTTCAAGTCCTTGAGATATTCAATCTAGTGTTTCTCAGTTTTCTTTTCCAAGACACAGTCAGTTAAATGTTCCTTGATCGGTGAATAAGTATCCATGTATGTTGCTCCCCTGTAAGGTACGTTCCATCTGTGGCCCCTGAACCATATTTCTAGCAGTTGTGCACACCCCCAGAATTTTGCTTCCCCTGTCGTCTTGCAGTTGGTGAGTGACCTATAAGTTTTTGTCAGAATTGCTGGCACCGGGTTAACTCCTTTACTCAGTCGTTCGAATAATCCAATAATCGATGAATCAACATGCTCACGGGTTCTGGGGAAGATTAACAGGCCATAGATACACAAGGCAAACAAGCTTCTCATTCTAACTGGTTCGTCATGACTTTCTAGTATCACCTTTTTGAGAATTCTCCAATTAACTCGTTGCCTATCTTCGTTTTGGTCGGTGCTATCATTTTTGACCAATCTTTGATCCCACCACTCCTTGGTCTTTCCCGTTAATGCTACCAACTTTTTGATGAACCGTGAATGTCATGTGCTATTAAGGGACCTGGTGTAGATCTTGTCACTTTCTATTTTCGGGCAGTTGATCAGTACCTTGTATTCCTCCAATGTCGGTGTCATATCTACTTGCCCAAAGGTGAAGCAATTATAGGCTGGGTTCCCGAATTGCGTCATTGTCCTTAATAACTCTTGATCGACCTTTATTTCTAGCAATAAGGCTATATCCCCGAATTCATCTCGAAATAGCTTCTTCATCTCATTATCCCATTGATCCCAGATATGTTTAAAATCTGATAAACATGCCTCCTGATTAGTGTTTAGCTTTGCATATCCTTTCATCTTGGATATTTCTCCTCTTCTAAGGCTATCCCCCTTTTCGTGCGATGTCTGGTCCGACCAGATCCATACAACAGTGTTATCCTCTCCTACTTTAAATCCTCGTGACATATCGAGTACTTCTAAATTTGACTGACTCTAAATTCGATGTCAAAAATAAAAATGCAGTTGATGACAAAAATAAACAAAAACAAACAACAAAAAGACTTGTGTTAGTATCCCGAATTAATAGTGAAGGCAAATAAGCAAACTTCGAGATTAATAATCATTCGAATTAAAATGACAATATTTAATGCAACAAGATAAACAGAGAAATGAATTTAAACCGACAACGCATGTCCTATGTCCTTGTCTGGCTATAATGGGGTGGGCTTCTAAAACAGAATGTGGGCTTTGTTCTAGACTCTTGGTTCCTGAACTGTCGTTACTGCCAACTACGGCAGCAAGACATCAATTTGATAGTATAGGTCCCTTACAACGGAGGCGTAGGCCCCACGATGCGTAAGGTTAGTATACCGGAAGAAGACAAAAATCTGAACTAGGAGCTGAAGAGCATCACGTTGGATATTGTCTTACTCCCACTTAAGGGTGAAAAACATGGTTTTAGGGTTTATGCATGAATGACAGATATAGCATACACAAAAACTACCCCCATTTTTCGTAAAATCCATCGAACAATTTTTTTAGAAAAATTTAAATCCAGATTAATGTTAAAATGCCAAAATGCCACGTGTAATTAATTAATAGGCCTGAATCTCAATTTAGGTTGCTCAGCGGAGTCGCCAAGCTGTCGCGACCGTTTTTTGAAAGTCTGCTTTTTAAAGTTTGGAAAACAGCCTGGCGAATTAAGTTTTGAAAATCGGGACTTTTGGACCAATTTTATCTTTTAATTAATTAGTTTTCCATTTTTATCAAAATCCCATTTATTTCGCTTAGAAATCATTTTGGAGTCGCCACCGGTCACTTTGGAAGGCCGGACACCATAAAAGCGCACCAAAGATTCTTTTTGAAAAAAATTCGGGTTCGGGAGTCGGTTACGTGTAGGGAAGGGTTAGCACCCCTACGAACCCCCGTTATCGATACCTTATTAATTACACGCGATATTTTGGCATTTCGAACATTAATTTGGATTTAATTAAATCTATTAACTGTAAAATGAATTTTATTCTGAATGAGAGTATCCTTTTGTAAGAAAATACATTTCGATCGAATATAATTATGAAACATCCAATTACATTAGGACACTTCAACTTATATTCGAAAAATGTACCTCAACACAAAAGATTTAATGCATGATTAATTATTGTCTTGGCATTTTTAAGTGTACCCTAATTAGGTTCCATTAATTAGTTCAATTAAAATTCTATGAATGTTATTAATTTTGAACATAAAAGAAAACACCCAAAATAATATTGGACACTTTCTTTAACAAGCCCAAAAGTAACAACATCCCTAATTAAGATGTCTCTAATTATTATCCCTATCCTATATTTTAAATTTACATAATTAATGATTTATTTCCATTTTAAGTTAAAGTGAAAAATTGAAACCTTTGTCGGAATAATCATTGGTTAACATCACTCTACATTGTGACACTAGCCAATATTGAGTAATCTAACATTGTTTCAAATATCCACTTACTTTCTACAATGATCTCTCTATTCAATTATGATTACGGTAAACTAACCCAATGACCATCATACTATGGTAAATGTATTAAAATGACCACATTAAAAAAATCGACTCAAGTAAACCACTAAACTATTTAAATGGTATCAATGTGACCACCAGCCGTTAAAGGTTAACGGAAGGGTGACATGGCAGTTAAAAAAATAAGGGTATAATTATACATTTGGTCCTTATTACTTATACACTCTATCAATTTAGTCCTAATTTTAATTTAATAAAATAAATTAATTATTTAATTATTTGGTGTCACCACCTTATTGGAAGACTTTAATTATTTTTATTTAATTTAATTAAATAATTTAATTAAATTAAAGGCAAAGAAATGTCATTGTGGGGACTTGAACTTGGGTCTTTCAAGAGAAAATAAAACATGCTTACCGCTAGGCCAAACATATTTTTAAGATGTATGATAGAACATTTAGTATATGTAACAACTAACTCATAAAAAACATAGAAAGCTGAGTGAGTTCCGGGTTGTTGCTGTTCTTGTTGGGAATTCACTACAAAAAAAGTGACATATACCGACGGACACAAATTTGTCGGTAAAACACCAAATATCCGTCGGTATATACCCTAAACACTTTTACCGACGGACAAAAGGGAAATTCCGACAGACAAAACGCCGTCGGTAATACGCTTGTCGGTATAAAGTTATACCGACGAACATAACCGTCGGTATAGGTATTCTGAACCTATACCGACGGACAAAACCGTCGGTATAGGTGTGGACTACCCCGACAAATTAGGGTATATATTCCGACGCATTCGGTCCGTCGGTATAGGGGTATAGATCTATACCAACGGTTGTGTCCGTTGGTATAGCTGTTATCTATAATGACGGTTTGTCCGTCGGTATAGCTCCTAGCGGCTATCTTTTACTGACAGTTTTGTCCGTCGGTATAGGTTTAATTGGTATTTTTTGTTTTTTTTAATATTAAATAATTATTAATATATTCCATTTTTTATTTAATATTTTTTTTATTTTAAATATTAAAATTACTAAAACTACTATAACAAAAATAATTTCATTTTAAAGGGAAAATATTAGATTTAATGTAGATAGTTTCTTGCTTCCCTGTAAAAGCAAACATGATAAATCAAATAATCATTTACTATAAGATTGTTAACACATTGCAATTATAATTTAGTTAATGCTTGGAAATACTCATTAGCTAACAGGAAAGCTAACTAGGAAAAAAGCAGAACACACCATGAATGCAGGACAACACGAACAATTTTGACTTAATGATCATGCGTGCTTAAAAAGAATAGAAAGAAATAAAACATATCTATTCTGAATTAAAGAAAAAGCCTTACAGCTCATAGATTTATTGTATGTATACTTGCATGTACAGCGACTACAGAAAGCCATATTAGAAGCAGTTGTGCAACAATGACAATGATTGCAGCTTACCCCAAATATTTTATCATACTGTTCCAATAATGTTATAACAATGGCTTGAGCATGATTGGCTGCAGCAGCAGCTTGCAACAGTTGCAATGAGCTATCACCACCCACATCAAAATTACTTTCAATCTCACATTCACCAGATAGAAGGGGACGAAGAAGTAAGGGTGCCATGCAGGCCGCCACAGCTGAAGAGCTCATTCGATTTACATTTTTGTGAGAAGCCACAGTTTACATCATCATTAGAATTCTGAAAGAGAGGAATAAGAAAAGATAAATATGGATAAGTTGGTTAGTATCTGAGATTGCATAGAATGAAGATGATATATTTATTGTGGAATTAAGATCGAATCTTAACATTGAGAGATGTATTCTGCTTTCGAGTACATGAAGTTCTAGTCTATTGGGCTTATTGGTTGTAGTTTCTATGTGCAAGATATTATATCCAAACTCCCACTCACTCATTTAGCAAGGAGCAAGACATGTATCTGAGGGTTACACACCATAAGAATTTGACACCCCCACTTTTTCCAAAGTTCAAACAAATATTGTAAGTGAAAATCGTCTAGAACCCCAATAAGAAAAAAAATGCAAACTAAACTCGATAATGACTTTCAAAATGGATCTAACTAACCAAATTCCAACATAGAAAAACAATTGCTCATGCCTAGCATCTAACTATACTCTGTACAGATATGGCTCTCAAACAGTGGCCAATAATGGTGGGTTTTTTTGAGTGATTAATATCTCTTCTGCATAAGTTAGTGAGGAGCCTTCATGGCCAAATCTTGTGGAGACATACCCACATGATGTTGGTGAAAACTTTGTGAGCGGCAGACACACCAACCACAATATAGCAGCAGGTTAAGTTCTATGTAGTTTGCAAAATCCTCTACCCCGCAGCAAGGGAAGTCCTAAAGAAGAGACTCGATGCATTCCATGAATTTTACAAAGTAGTCAAGATGGTACAAATCCTATGTTTATATTTGGAGGATTGACAGACAATTATTTTCAAGAGAAAGCATATGGCAACATTTATTCCCGTATCCAAAGCATGGTTAACTGTAAAAATGAAAAGACAAGTCCCTACCTTCTTCTGCCTCGATGCTGTCGTGTTTAGTTGACAAAATAAAGTATCCACCAGACCTCAAAATCCTATTTACCTCTAGAAGAAGCTTACCCTCTGAAAATTGAAAACAAAAGCAAAGCAGGTTCCATATTATCAATATGGATGTTACTTAAAATATGAAATAAATTTTACAGGAAAAAAGGAAGGAAACAAATACCATGGGAATGCCAAGGGATTGTACATTGACCACAATGAATAGCATCAAAAACTCCACTAGGAAAAGGAAGTCGTCTTCTTGCAAAGGGACTAACAACTGTCGCAAAACCACGTTCTAGGGAAACCTGTGCTAGGTCAGCAAGATCATCCTTCAAGCCCAGTGACAATGTTAAAACGTCCTTGTCAAGAAGAGAGGCCACGAAGCTTGAATCTGAGCATCCAACATCCAGCACTACACGTATATTCTTTCCCCTTCAATATCTGGTACCATCTAAGAAAATCCACTCAAATTTTTTAAAAATGAAACAAGGAAAGGATTGAAACATAAATGTTCAATGGTCATCAAAAAAGCTTACTTTCTATACCATTCATCAGATAGATCAACTAACTTCGAAAAGAAAATCAGAGAATCTATACTTTCTATACCATTCTAAAGACCCAGACTGAAAATTTTAAAGATCCAAATTCCAAAAACCAAAAATATCAAAATTTCCTACGAATTCATAATAAAAATCACAATAACGTTACTAATGAAATGAATCCACAAACAAACCAAACCTTGGGCATCATCTTCCTTATCATCGTCGTCGTCATCCTCATCGTCGTCGTCGTCATTTTCCCTGACGTCCTCAACAACAGCCTCCTCGCTCTGCAAACGACACAACATTAACATATTTTCCCTCTTTTTTTAATGAAAAACGTAGAAAAAGAGTGAAACCTGGAGCTGATTCTTGGATTCGTCGGTAGAAGAAAGCGGCTCAGTTTCAGAATCGACGGCTTCAACCACAGGAGCTGGCGACATTGTTACCAGATTAAGGGGAAAGAAAACTATAGAAATGGATAGTGATGTGAAGAGAATCGGCAGTGGCTTTAAATCTATTGCGGGGGTTTGGTTTCTAGGGATTGATACATAATCTATTTTAAAGTGACCAGTTGAATACTCAGGTAGTATTCCATCAATTCTGAGTTGAACAACGGTGAAGGAGCAGAGAAGAAGCGGTTGAGCAAAGGGGGAGAGAATGGGGATTAGGGATTTTAATTTTTTTTTTTTGGGTATTTTATGTTTCGTTCGTTTTTTTTATTTTTAAATAAATCTAAAATTTTAAACATACCTATACCGACGGCACGATATTCCGTTGGTATATAATTTACTTACACCCTGTACCGACAGATAATATTTAACGTCGGTAAACCCTATATCTATACCGACGCACAGAACGAAACCGTCGCTATATGGTTAACCTATACCGACGCACAAAACAGAACCGTTGCTATATGGCTAACCTATACCGACGGCTCATATTATTTGTCGGTATATTTTAAACCTATACCGACAGTGCTATATTCCGTCAGTATATGATGTTTATACCGACGCTTTTTGTCCGTCGGTATATGTACATTTTTTTGTAGTGGAAGTGTAAGAAAAAGAAGGAAAGAAGAGAGAGAGAGAAGGGTAGTTGAGGAATTGGAAGCTATGGGGTAGCATTAGCATAGAAGAATACACAGGAATATGTTAACTGCAGTGACAACCACCACTATCATTTTCCTTAGCCTTCACTACAAAATCTACTCTTTCCCCTTTTACCCTTTCTCTTACTCTCTGCCTCTGCTTCTCAGTTCTCACCTTCCTTGTACATGGAGTTTTTTTCTTTCTTTTTTGACCCCTCCCTCTATCTTTTGTTCTTATTTTTACAATTCTACCCCTTTCACCACCGATCTTTTCTGGGTTTTTTTTCTCTGTTTAAAAACAAAAGAAAGAAAAGGAAGATAGATGAGTGTTCCTAAAACCACATATCATGATGTTGAAGGTCTCATGATTATGCCCAGAATGCTGTAGAGAAAAAAGGATGGCACAGCACATAAGCCACGTGATTAGGAATCATCTACAATTTTCTGGGGAAAAACAAGTTTGGATCATACATATTTATACGCTAACAAATTATTAGTTAGTTGTTAAATATACTAATCGTTCTATCATGTATCCCAAAAACATGTTTGGGCTAGTGGTAAGCATGTCTCATTTTCTCTTGAAAGACCCAAGTTTGAGTCCCTACAATTGCATTTCTTTGTCTTTGATTTTTCTTTCCCCCAATCAGGGAAATTATTAAATAATTAATTTATTTTATTAAATTAAAATTAGGACTAAATTGATAGAGTATATAAGTAATAAGGACCAAATGTGTAATTATATCCTTATTTTTTTAACTGCCACGTCACCCTTCCGTTAACCTTTAACGGCTGGTGGTCACATTGATACCATTTAAATAGTTTGGTGGTTTAATTGAGTCGGTTTTTTTAATGTGGTCATTTTAATACATTTATCATAGTATGGTGATCATTGGGTTAGTTTACCCTTTATGATTAAGTGAACTACTCTAATGGCTCTAATCTTATTTTAGCTTGTGATCAATTGTCCAAACAATATATAGTATGATGTTTTAAAAACATTCAAGCATACAAGCTAATTAAAATAAGGGTTAACTATACCATTGACCACCGAACTAATTGGGGATTCCTATTTTGACCACCGAACTAACGAACTCGTAAATCAGACCACCGAACTTATAAAATCAACCTATTTTGACCACCGCCGTTAAAATATCTAACGGTGGAGTGACGGAACTGCCACGTGGCAGCTAACGGGAAAATTTTAAAATTACACATTTGGTCCCTATTATTTACACATTCTTTCAATTTAGTCCTAATTTTAAATTAATAAAATAATAAATTATTTAATTAGGTAGTGACACGTGTCAACACCTTATTAGAGGACTTTAATTATTTAGATTTAATTTTATTAATTTATTTTCCTCCTCCAATCAGGTGATGACACGTGTCACCACCTATTTAGAGGAGAAAACAAAGTTAAGCATACATGCCATCCAGGGGAATCAAACTTGGGTGATGTAGGTGCAAAGGCAATGGCTAAGCCACTACACCAAGCACAACTTTGTGCTTTATATCACCCAACTTAATATATACCTCTTATTGGTTTCTACATTTATAAGCCAAAAGCTTAAACCCTAAACACTAATTTCACATATATAACCCTAAACCTTAAACCCTAAATATTTCAAATTAATTTTACACTAAACATTTCAAATTAAATTCACATATATAAACCCTAAACCCTAAATATTTCAAATTAATTTTACATATATAAATCATAAACCGTAAACCCTAAAGCCCAATTTGAAATATTTGATGTGAAATTAATTTGAAATATTTAGCGTGAAATTAATTTGAAATATTTAGGGTTTGGGTTTAGGGTTTATATATGTGAAATTAATTTGAAATGTTTAGTGTAAAATTAATTTAAAATATTTAGGGTTTAGGTTTAGGGTTTATATATGTGAATTTAATTTGAAATGTTTAGTGTAAAATTAATTTGAAATATTTAGGGTTTAAGGTTTAGGGTTATATATGTGAAATTAATGTTTAGGGTTTGAGCTTTTGGCTTATAAATGTAGAAACCAATTAAAGGTATATATTAAGTTGGGTGATTTAAAGCACAAATTTGTGCTTGGTGTAGTGGCTTAGCCATTGCCTTTGCACTTACACCACCTAGGTTCAATTCCCCTGGATGGCATGTATGCTTAACTTTGTTTTTCTCCTCTATATAGGTGGTGACACGTGTCACCACCTCCTTAGAGGAGGAAAATAAATTAATAAAATTAAATCTTTATAATTAAAGTCCTCCAATAAGGTGTTGACACGTGTCACTACCTAATTAAATAATTTATTATTTTATTAATTTAAAATTAGGACTAAATTGAAAGAATGTGTAAATAATAGGGACCAAATGTGTAATTTTAAAATTTTCTCGTTAGCTGCCACGTGGCAGTTCCGTCACTCCACCGTTAGATTTTTAACGGCGGTGGTCAAAATAGGTTGATTTTATAAGTTCGGTGGTCTGATTGACGAGTTCTTTAGTTCGGTGGTCAAAATAGGAATCCCGAATTAGTTCGGTGGTCAATGGTATAGTTAACCCTTAAAATAATTAAGGCAATTAAATAAAATAATTAATTAAAACAATTGAATTCTGGAAAAGGACTAAATTGAATTAAATTGAATTTTAGGTGACCAGATTACAGACAAATAGGGACTGATTTGTAAAGAGATTAAATCTCAAGAACCCAAACCTAAAGACCTTAAAATTCACCCAGACCCGTCAAACCAAGCCCAAACCATTTAACCCGAGGCCCAAAACCCTCAGCCCCCTTAGCCAGAACCCAAAACCCAATCCACTTAACTCGATCGGGTCACAGACCCGTATTTGAACCCGCGTAAGAAACACGCGGATCCTCTGTGACCCGGCATTCAAAACGACATCGTCCCAACTCAGTATAAATAGCCCCAGGCCGAGTTGGAACGATCATTTGATCTGTTCTCTCTCTCTTCTCAACTCTCTCTCACTCTAAAATCCTCTGAATTCAAACACTGAAAACCTTAGAAACACTAACCCTTTTCGATCAAAACCCAATTTCTCACCTCTGTTCATCCATTCTTCTTCAAAATTCACTCGTTCGATCTTCAAAAACACCAAAAACCTTCCCCAAAACTTTTTGAAGATCAAAAACTCTTTTTCCTCAAGAACAAACCAAGAACTCTTCAAAATTCCTTGGTTTGATCTTCACAAATACCTAAACTTTCCTGAAACTTTTTTTAAGATCAAAATCCATTTTTTTTCACAAACACACCATGAACCCTTCGAAACCCTTGATTTTGATCCTCACAAACCCCCTAAAACTTCTCCGATGAGTTTGTTGGCCGTCGGGATGATATCGATCACCGGATATCATCTCTGGTCTCTTCCTTCCTCTTTTCGATGACTAGACCTTCTTCGGTCATCTTTTCTGGAGTCCCTGCAACCTCTAACCACCGTCTAACCTTCTTCTTCCTTTTTTCGATGACTGGACCTTCTCCGGTCATCTTCTTCGTCCAGACCTGGCTTTTTCGACCACCGTCTGCAACTCCGACCACTGCCTCCGCCGTCGCCGGAACCCTATTTCTACAAAATAATTCTTTTTTAACCCTAATCTTAAATCTAAGTCCCATTTCGTCAGAAACACCCCGCTTCTCCCGATCCTAGGATATCTACCCAAAACCATTGACTCTCCTCTCTATTTTTCGACTCCGACAACGGTCCGAGCACTCAAACTCTCACTCTAGCGACATTTTCGGCAACGGCAAAGCAAGATAAGCCTTCAGACCCTCCTGTTTCTACTTTTTATTTATTTTTTTATGTTTTTTTAGTTTCGAACTAGATTTGACTTTAGGATTTAGATTTGTTTTTATATTTCTTTAGATCTAGGCTTTAATACGAGTTATGGATCTGATTTATGTTTGAGTTCTGGTTTAAAGTGTGTATTATGGTTGAGATCTGTTTTTTAGACAGATTATGCTTCGATTTTTTAGAGATCTAACTTGTTTCAGTATTTTCGAACAGATAAAGAGGGGAATAAGACATGAACATAGGTAAAAATACCTCGGTCCGGTGTTCTGGTGGTTCTGATGAGCTTTCGGCAATGTCTCTTTGTCCGGTTGTCTTTCCCGATTGACTCAGACTCCTCAGGTATCCTTTCTTCCTCTCTGACCTTTCGTTTTCTTTTTTGATAATTATTAGTGCAATTATTACTGTATTAATTAATGTGTTTCTCTCTCTTCGTAGATATTTATACATGTTGTCAGACGCGACGTCATCTTTGCACGGCTGGCGATGCCAGCTGGTCCCAAGTCGATAGGAATCCGAGTGAAAAGGGAGGGGTCAATACCATCGTGACACGTGTCCATTGGGGCTCGAATTCAAGCGGGAAAAAGAAACAAAGAGATGCTTTTTGTGAGTTGTAATGGGCTGGATATGGGTTGTAGTGGGTTGTAATGAGTTGTCAACAACTGTAATGAGTCATTGACTTTTGATTCGGGCTTTATAGTGTTTGGGGCCTTTGTAACTCATTATGGACTTTGTATTGGACTTTTGGACTTTAATATATTTGGGTTTTTATTATTATTTCTTTTATTTATTTATTATTGTTATTATTATTTATATACAAGCCCGGACAAAAATTTGGTTCTACAAATATAATATATTTTTGTTTTTTATACCGTGCCTAAATCAGATGTGATATTCAAACCCCTAAACTAAAAACTACTATATACTTAAACGCATTTGAACCTATAGTTTCTAAAATATTGTAACGTCAACAATATTATCTAAGTTCCAGAATATTGTAGCAACAAGAATATCTGTCGCGTTCTTTAACATATATTTAAAATAGTCCTAATTCTATAAAATTTTATAATAAGAAAAGTACAAGAATAACTATGGTCAAATAAATTGAAAAGGATAAAATAAACAAGTTACAAATATTACCATTTTTTATTAAAAGAAAGTGACAATTTCGATATCAATGTCTAAAAAAAAGTGTGATTTTGTGATAGCTAATTAGACGACACAATCAATCAAAGTGAAGATCATATTCCTTCAAATCTGATTTTACTTTATACTTATAGTAATTAAACCAAACAGTTTATAGCTTTGTGTAAAGACATAATGTTAAAAATATTTTTTTACGTTTATTAAAATATGTTTACGTCGTTGATTTTAATGGTTCAGTGATATAATTGATGTCTAAACTAAAGTTCAATATTGAAATAGTATCGATTTTAGTTTAATGATATAATCAATACTAAACTTAGAGTTAGCTGACGTCTGGTGTAATTTATCTTTTTTTAAAGAAAACAAAATGTCCAAATTTAGTTAAGTGAAACAAAATAAAATTATCGATCAAAGATGAAGTTAGGATCACAATAAAAACATAAAAAATTTAGAGACAAAAGGTGTAGGCATCCATTAATGTAGGGGTTAATTTGTAAATCTTATCTATGCAAAAAGTTACGATTTCGAGATTATGAATGTATGTCAAAAGATCGAATCACATCAAATGTTGTTTTTTCTAAGTGTAATTAATTTATGTCCTCATATTGATTATATTTTCACTCACAAATTCTCAACAGATTCGAATTAGGATTGTAAAAGCAAAGAGAAATATCGTGAGCTACTCGAGTCTAATCTGAATAAATTTTAGTTAATATTCGATTCAATTGGACTCGAGTTGAGCTCAAACTCGGCTTGAGTTCTTAACAAGTTGAGCTAAGCTACTCGATACTTGACTTGAAAATCTCGCGAGCTACTCAAAAATATAATATATTAAACTTTTTATTTTTTTAAATTAAAGTGAACTAAAATATATTTGAATAATAATAATAATAATAATAATAATAATAATAATAATAATAATAATAATAATAATAATAATAAATTTCATTGGGGTCACTCAACTTTTATTTTGCTTTCATTTTGGTCCCTCCTATTACCTTTTGCTAGAAAATGCTGACTTGCCTGTTAGTTTTCCTTTTCCTCAAGGATAAACTACATAAATTGTCATCAAACTTTTAGAGTGCTTTCATTTTAATCACCAAACTTTTAAAACTTTTTTGGGGTCACACATTTCCTACCCCCTCCTTCCATCGTTTTACTGCATCATTTCTCCATTCTCTTTTCTGCTACTTTTATTTAGCTGCATTGTTTAATAAATTCGTCATGAATTCATTTTTAGTGTTGGCTTATAAGGAAAATAGATGAGCATAGATGTTGAAACACTTGGTCAATATTTTAAAAAATAGAACTTAAAAAAAGAATAGAGAAAAGGTACAAGTTGCGATGAAAAGATAGTAAAAAAAGAAAATCAACGACTAAGTACAAGCTGCGACCAAACACAAAGGTATATATCAAAACAACATCGATCATGATGGCAAACAAGGACGGAGGGATGTATGGGATGCCTGCCTCTCCAAATTTTAAGTGTAATAGTATTTTAGATCTTTATTAGTTTCAATACTAATCAAAAAAGATTTTTGTCCCTCACGATTTTTATATTTAAAGGTTTAATAGACTCTTGCCTCTCCTAATGTTTGATCCTAGCTCCGTCTCTAATGACAAAGTAAATTAATGTTTGAACTTAAACATAGGGTGCATCAAATCTGCTTGCATATTCTGGAAAATTTGTGGAACAATTTTTAGATACAACTTTCAAAAGTAAACTAAACTCTTGTTCAATAATTAACCTCAATGTTTTTTCTCCCTTGTACTTATTAACCTTTAAGTAGCTTGAAGATGAGGTTGCATACAATGTGATCTATATTTCAAAATAATGGTTTTACATTACATACAATATTTAAAAACATGATATATAAAAAATATTTTATGCCGGTAAATACATCAATCGTCATCGATAATCATAAGGTAAAATTTACTTCTTACTTTTGTTTTTTATACATTGAAAGAGCTTTTTCTTAAACCAACGGGGTTGCTTTAAAGCAAAACAAAAGTTGGGTGACCCCAATGAAAGTTTTAAAATTTTGGTGACCAAAATGAAAGTGCCTTAAAAGTCCGGTGACCATTTATGTAGTTTACCCTTGAGGGAAATGAAAACTAACGGGTCACGTCAGCATTTTCTAACGGAATGTAACGGAAGGGTCCTAAATAAAAGTGAAATAAAAGTTGAGTGACCCAATGAAAATTTTAAAAGTTCGGTGACCAAAATGAAAGCATCCTAAAAGTTCAGTGACCATTGGTGTAATTTATCCTTATTATTATTAGAGTTGTAAATGAAACGAGGAAAATCGCGAGCTACTCGAGTTCGACTTGAGTAAAATTCGGTCAATACTCGACTTGATTGGACTCTAACTCAAGCTCGATTCGAGTTCTTAACGAGCAAGTCGAGCTCAACACTAATCGGGCTCGATTAAGCTCATTTACACCCCTCGTTCGAATGGAGTTGAAACTCTACGACCCATTTGGTGACTTGGATTTCTTCTTACCAACCACTGGATTGTAGATTTATTTGTCCTGGTATTTAATGGTAAGACATTTGCTGTATAAAATCCATAGCATTTATTGTACAATTATTTTTCTAAGCTATTTAATGTATAAAATCCATAGCATTTATTGTACAATTATTTTTCTAAGCTATTTAATGTATAAAATCCAAAACACTTGCTGTACGTTTATTAGTAGTCTACGATGGTAACCATAGGTGACATGACCAACGTGAAATCGATTCGAAATTTTTTAATTTTTTTCGATTTCGAATTGAATTTTGGTCGCTCCTAACTTAACTCACTGTACATTTGATTTATATATCTTTGGCCTTTCTCTTACATAAAAGTTGTAAGAATCTGATCTAGCACTGTTAGTAAAGACACAACTTCAGCTCCTTTGTCTGAAACTGTACATGCTTCGACAGTTTTTTCAGTTGTGGAAGAATGTTTTGTCTCAGAAGTTTTTGGATAATTATAATAGTTCTGATCGTTGATGTTTTCGGAGCAAAGCTTTACTCTGTTCCGGCACACGTCGTCGGATTCTGTTGGATACCCATGTTGATACCGATGATATCTTCGCTCTTTTGTACCTCTAGAAGCTTAACAGATCGGAATTTGAATTGGAGGTGAACTCTTTTCTGCATTTTTTATGTTTCCTTTGATGTAAAATCATTGTACTTTCGGTTCAAGATCGACAGAGTAGGATTTAAATTGTGGTGATGATCGTGTTATTGGCGATGTTACACTTATTGCTGTGACAATAAAATGTAATATCTCGTAGTTATGATTCTGACGCAGGCAATCACTATAAACGTCAATGGATGGATCGATGCCGGGAATGCAGTCAATCAAGTTTATGACATCCTTTACATGATGGGCCGTGACGACATAGCCGTTGGTGTCGGAGGAGAGGGCGGTAACCTTGAAGATGGTACCATATTACCGAATGTTGGTGGATATCTTCAAGTTTAAACTTTGAGGTAATGAGAGTTTGAAACTAAAAAGGTTTGGTTTTAACGATGAAAAATGGAGATTTTTTTTTCAAACTTCTAAAAAAATATTTTTGGGTGCATGGGGTGGGTCATGGCCTAGACTACATCGGCCATGATGGCTTCACATCTAAAAACACTATATAGAATTATTAATTTAGGATATTGAAGTGACCATATATATATATAAAGGTCTTTTAAAAATTATTATCTTATTAATTTATCAATTTATTAAATTAACCTTAGGCCTAAGTCAGAATCTAAAAAAATATTATTTTAGAGAAATTATTATTTATCGAATATTAATTTACAAAAGTTTTACTGTATATTGAAAAAAATAAAAAGACATTAAACCGTTGTGATATACATATAGAAATGAGAAAGACATGATTTATATTTATATATGTGTGTGCGCAAAATTTGGGCTCAAACGTGTAGGCCAGTCTTATTTAGCTTGAATTTGGATAGAGTTGGTTTAAATTTTAATAATAAAATAAAATATTTTTGCCTCTAAGAAGTGAATGCCAGAAACAGCGTAAACATAAAGAAATAGACGAGATTTGCAGCCACTACTTCATTTTAAACTTTCCATTTTGTCTCTGTAAGTGCATCAGAGGTTAGACATCTTTGTAATAATCACGAATATTTGCTGGCCTATGCTAAATGTGTCATTAAAGAGAATCTTTGTTTGCAATTTTAGGATAAGAAAAGTACAAGAATTACTATGGTCAAATAAATTGAAAAGGATAAAATAAAGAAGTTACAAATATTACCATTTTTTATTACGAGAAAGTGACAATTTCGATATCCATGTCTAAACAAAGTGTGATTTTGTGATAGCTAATTAGACGACACAATCAATCAAACCCGAAATTAGGTAATTGATGAAAATTGTGATATTACTTTTAAGTTAGAATTCTTAATTTTGAGTAAAAACGTAGATTTGGGTTGGGAAGTTTCGAAACTCGGAATAGAGTTTTGATACTTGCCGTGAAATATATTCATTATGGGATGATCAAATTTCATGTAACAATTTATGTTGGAGTGAGTAAAATTTTAGGTTTCAACCTAAAATATTACCCAAAACCATAACAATTCAGGTTACAACCGAAAATATTATTCAAAATCATTACAATCCAGGTTGCAACCTAAATCATAACACATCATGTGAAAGAAGTAACATCTTAGGTTGGGTGGTGTAAGTCTTGAAACTCGCAGCCAAGTTTCGAGACTCATAACAAGTATGTGCAATTATAACATTTCCATTTGCAATATAAAATGTTATCAAAATATTATAGCATTTCCGGTTGCAATATAAAATGCTACAATTTTTTATAACATTTTAGGTTGCAACCTAAAATGTTAATAAATTATGTAATATTTTTTGTTGCAATTAATATTTTAGGTTGCAACCTGAAATATTTAGGTTGGAGTCTAGTCGAGTTTTGATGAGTAACTAATTTGGTTACTATTTTAGCTCTAATTACGCTTAAATGGTTGATTTGTGATGCCAAATTGTGGTTTATTGTGTGTGTTTTGTGCAGGACTTTGTGTCTAGAAAATATATTGGAAAAGACTGGGTTCTGCAAATTTTCTAGATTCATGGCTGGATTAGTGGGCATGAATTGGGGCATGAAAATGCTGACTGGACGACACGTCAACGTCTTCTAGAAGATGCCACGTCAGCAACAGTTGATAGCTTATCAGCCAAGGTAGGATAATTTATCAGTTGAAATTTGAAGTTTAAAATTGGGATTTATCTTTTGTATTTTATTTAAATAATTTAGGAATTATCTTCTATCTTTTTAGGATATTTTAAGGTTTTAGGATGTTATAAATAAATACCCTTTTGGGGTGAGACTCAAATCATCACTTGTTCTTGCTTTCATTTTCACTTTCAGTTTAATATATTCCCTTCTCTCCACTTTAATTTTCTTTTACCTTCCCTTGCTCAAAAACGCTAAGTATGGTTTCTTCGCAAGCTATGCTTAGCTAAATTCACCATTAGCCAAATGCTAAGCTAAACCCCACTTACCTCGTGAGAATAGACAAGTTCTTCAAACCTTCGACTTCTTTATTGATTTTCCGTAACATTGGATTGGCAATCAGCCTTTCCTTTAGGCATCACGGTTACTTTATTCTGAAAGCGCGCATCGGGTTGAACGTTGATTTGATCCACCGTTGGAGACGAGAATAGGCTTGTAGCAGATTTAACTCCCTAAGAACAAACTTAGTGGCGGTCAACTAAGGGGAATCAGGATCATATGCAATTCTCATTGAGACAAACCATCCGACCACGGGCTCTTCCTACACTAAGCGCAGAATTTGCGTTAGCATCGATTGACGAAGCTAATCAAACAAAAAACTGGATTCTAAGGACTGGCCTTGGAATTTAGTTTACCGTAGAGAAGCAAGTTGCAAGGGTTGGACCTTGTAAACTGTAACCGGCAAGAACTCGAAGTAATATCCCTTTCAGTTATCTAGACAAGTTGAGGCGAAGCAAAGCTGGAGGCTAACTCTTATCATAATCGATTTCAATTATTTCTTTTACTTTTTTATTTTAAAATCTTCTCGAATTATTTCACTAAACCCTCTTTTTTGTCACTTACAGATTGCTTGATAAAGATAAACTCAAATCTATATTGGGAACTCCTTAGCCCCTGTGGATCGACCCTTACTCTCACTATTCTACTTTAATTATTTCTTTAATTGAGTTTAAGGATATTTATTTGACTGTTCACGACGCTTGTCAAATTGGCGTCGTTGCCGGGGACTTCGGCAAAGTTACTAATATTTGTTTTGATTTGGTTTATGACTAGAAAGAATCCGAGAGAACATAAAGACTATATCCCGGAGATCGAAGCATACGCCCGAAGACTACACGCTCAGACACATTGAGAAAAGAAACAAAGAGAACGACAACAACGTCTAGAACGTGATCTAGAATCAGAGTCTGAGGCAGATTCACATTTCGAGTACACCAACGAAGAACAGGTTCTAATGGAAGATAACGACTAAACAATCCAACAACTGACTAGAACACCAGATGATCAACAACCGATGTGCATAACATTCCCGAATGGTACAACGCCATTCGTACTAAAAACATGTTTGATACATCTTTTACCGACTTTCCACGGCCTGCCCAGTGAAAATCCTTACAAGCACCTAAAAGAGTTTTACATGGTTTTCCTGAGTACAAAACCGCAGGGAGTTTCTGAAGATCAAATAAAACTCTGTGCCTTCTCTTTTTCTCTAGATGATATTGCCAAAGATTGGCTAATTGATCTACCTTCTAATTCGGTTACAACTTGGACTGACATGGCTCACCTATTTCTTGACAGGTTCTTTCCAGTGGCTAAGGTGAAAAAGCTTAGGCGAAGCATTTTGAGTATCCGACATAAGGATACTGAATCCTTATATGAATACTGGAGCATTTCAAAAAGTTGTGTGCTAACTATCCTCAACACGGTTTGTCTAAGCAAACACTTATCCTGTATTTCTACGAGGGGTTAACGCCTATAGACATGAAGGTAATTGACACAGTGAGTGGAGGAGCACTTGTTAACATGACTCCTGCCACAGCGAGAACCTTAATATCAACTATGGCAGCAAACTCACAGCAGTTTCATCATTAAAGTGAACCTTCTCGACGGGTTCACGAGGTAAGTATTGTTTCCCTGGAAAATAAGATTAACAAACTAGCTGAAATAGTTCAATCTCTTGTTGCAGATAAAAGAATCGCAGCTAGACTCTGTAGAATATGCACTAGTCCAGAACATCCAACGGACTGCTGTCCGATAATTCAGGAGGATGATTCTGCGCAAGCAAATGCCATTGGGAATTCCGTCGGTCCTACCCAAAGGCAATATAACCCAAACGATAATACGTATAACCAGGGATGGAAAGACCATCCAAATTTTAGCTATAGGTAGAAGCAACCATATCAACAGACAAAGTCATCGTTGGAATCCATTGTCGAGCGGTTGGCGATATCCCAGGAAAAGTTCCATAACCGAACTGAGGCCCATTTACAAGAATTAGACAAATAAATGACCCAGTTAGCCCAGGCGGTTGGGAGGTTCGAGTCACGGGGAAAGCTACCTTCTCAGACAGAACCAATCGCAAAGGAGAATATGAATGCCATCACTTTACACAGCGGTACTGTCATCGAACCTAAAACCAAAGAAGAATGCGTTCAAAAGGAAGATAAAAAGAAATTGCCCCTACAGAAAAAGGTATGCCCGATCCAACCCCTGTGACGTCTCCCTATGCTACTCCACCCCCATTCCCCTCGAGGTTGGTGAAGCGTGACAAACAAGCTGAAGAGAAGGAGATCTTAGATGCCTTTCGAAAAGTGGAGATTAACATCCCACTTCTGGAAGTAATCAAAAAAGTACCTCGATATGCAAAATTCTTGAAGGATCTTTGCACAAGTAAAAAGCAACTCACTAGGATCGAGAAGGTAAATCTGGGAGAAAACATATATGTAATTTTTTAGCGACGGCTACCGCCGAAATTAAAGGACCAAGGTATGTTCGCAATTCCCTGTAAAGTTGGTAAGGTTGGTATTAAACGTGCCGTGTGTGATTTAGGCGCCTCAATTAATGTTATGTCACTTTCTTTATATAAATCACTTTCTGCTGAACCTCTAAAAGATACAAAAGTGACTATGCAGTTGGTAGATAGGTCCATAATATATCCTGAATGAGTACTCAAGAATGTTCTAGTACATGTGAATGAGCTTATCTTTCCGGCAAATTTCTCTGTGATAGACATGGAAAACGATCGATCAAATTCCTCCTCGGAAATACTCCTCGGTCTCCCATTTCTCAGTACCGCACATACCAAGATAGTCGTAAGAAGTGGTATTCTTATGATGGAATTCGACGGTGAGGTCATAAAATTTAATGTTTATAAAGCAATGAAATATCCTAACACTGTTGCTAGTTTAAACTTTGTTGATATTGTTGATCCCACCGTAGAAGAAATTTTCAATTTTCACTTTGTAAATGATATGGGAAGGGAAATCGAGCAACTTGAAGATGAAGAGTTCGAAGAAGTTTCCTTCACTAATTCTGAATTACGCCTCACTCGATCCAGTACTAAAATTATACCCTCAATTTTGCAGGCATCAGATATTGAACTAAAGACATTGCCAGAACACCTAAAATATGCATTTTTTGGGGGAAAGAGATATATTGCTAGTAATCATATCCAATAAGCTATCTAAAGAAGAAGAGGATGACCTTGTGACGGTACTACATGCACATAAGAAGGCCATTGGTTGGACCGTAGCCGACATTAAGGGGCTTAGTCCCTCGACCTGTATGCATAAAATCAAGATCGAGGAAGTGGCGAGCCCATCACGACAAGGACAACGGCGATTTAACCAACCAATAATGGAAGTGGTAAAAAGGGAAATACAAAAACTCCTTGATCCAGATATAATTTACCCAATCTCAGATAGCGACTGGGTAAGTCCAATTCACGTGGTACCTAAAAAAACTGGGGTAACTGTAGTGAAAAATTCAGAAGGTGAGTTGGTACCAACACGAGTTCAAAATGGTTGGCGTGTTTGCATCGATTATAGGAAGTTGAACTCCCTAACTCAAAAAGATCATTCCCGTTACAATTTATAGATGAAATGATAGAACGACTAGCTGGGAAATCTCACTATTGCTGTCTTGCTGATTTTTTTAGGTTTTTTCCAAATACCAGTGGCGCCTGAAGATCATGAAAAATCAACCTTTACATGCCTCTTCAGAACATTCGCCTATCGTCGAATGTCGTTCGGGCTTTGTAACGCGCCAGCTACGTTCCAACGATGTATGGTGAGCATTTTGTCTAACTACATAGAAAAGGGAATTGAGGTATTTATGGATGACTTCACAGTCTATGGTAATTCGTTTGGTGAGTGTTTATTAAATCTGAAAAATATCTTAAAATGTTGCCTTAAATTCAATCTTGTTTTAAATTATGAAAAGTGTCATTAATGATTGATAAAGGATTGATATTGGGACATATCGTTTCATCTGATGGAATTGCTGTAGACAAGGATAAAACTGATATTATACGCTCATTTTCTTACCCCACAACTATGAGTGATATTCGATCTTTTCTTGGACACACAGGGTTTACCGTAGATTCATCAAAGATTTTTCAAGAATAGCGTAACCGTTATGCAGTTTGCTTCAAAAAGATCAAGTATTTGGTTTCGACGAAATGTGCAAGGAATCGTTCGATGTGCTGAAAGAAAAACTTGTGACGACACCGATCGTTCAACCGCCAAATTGGAAACACCCATTTGAACTGATGTGCGACGCATTGGACACAAGTGTTGGGGCCGTTCTTGGTCAAAAAGTCGGGAAAAAGCCACATGTTATAGCTTACGCATCTCAGACCTTGGATCATGTACAAAGAAATTATTCAACAACAGAAAAAGAATTATTTGCTATTATTTTTGTGCTTGAAAATTTTAGTTCATACCTGCTAGAGACTAAAATCACTGTGTTTTCTGATCATGCAGCTTTGAAGTACTTGCTAAACAAAAAGGGAGCAAAACAACGATTGATCCGCTGGATCCTTCTCCCACAAGAGTTTAATCTGCAGATCAAGGATAATAAGGGGTGTGAAAATCTCTTTGTGGACCATTTAAGTCATATCCCTATTGATCGACATGATGCGCCAATTCAAGAAAAGTTCCCTGAAGAACATTTATTTAAGGCGCAGTCGACGATTCCTTGGTTTGCCGATATGGTTAATTATTTAGCCACGAGAGAACTTCTTTCAAACTTAAGTCGTTCTGAGGTAAGTGACATCAAGCAAGAGTCTCTATTTTTCATTTGGGATGATTCGTATCTCTGGAAACATTGCTCAGATCAGGTAATTCGGAGATGTGTTCCTGAAAGCGAGGTAAACTATATCCTTAACTTCGGCCATTCTTATTCATGCGATGGACATTTTGGACCCAAACGAACTGCACACAAGATTCTTGAATGTGGATTTTATTGGCCTAACCTTTTTCGTGACACTTATTTATTTTGTAAATCATGTGAAAGATGTCAACGAATAGGCAATTTAAGTCGTAGGAATGAAATGCCACTTAATCCAATTTATGTATGCGAAGTATTCGACATTTGGGGAATAGATTATATGGGTCCTTTTGTTTTGTCATTTGGAAAGTTTTAAATAATTCTAGTTATAGATTATGTATCTAAATGGGTGGAAGCTAAGGCTACCCGAAATAATGATGCTAAAACCACAGTAAATTTTCTAAAAGAATTTGTCTTTTCTAGGTTTGGCACACCGCAAGCGATAATAAGCGATAGAGGGAAGCACTTTATTAATCGAGTAATTGGCACCCTCATGAAGAAGTTTTGCGTAACTCACCGAATTGCGACAACTTACCATCCGCAAACTAATGGGAAAGCGGAGGATTCAAATCGTGAGATCAAGTCAATACTTGAGAAAATTGTGAAACTGGATCGTAAATACTGTAGTGTCAAATTAACCGATGCATTATGGGCATATCGAACTGTATACAAAGGTCCTATCGGAATGTCGCCATACCGCCTTGTTTTCGGAAAACCATCTCACTTACAAGTTGAATTAGAGCATCGCGCGTATTAGGCGGGTCAACAATGCAACATGGAAATGGATATGCGATCGGTGAAGCACGCAAATTACACATCCAAGAACTCGAGGAAATCCAGAAACACGCTTACGATACTGCTCGTATATTTAAAGAAAAAAACCAAGGATTTTCATGATCAAAACATTTCTTTTAAATCCTTTTCTATAACACCCTAAGTATTGGTTTAAAAAAAAGAAAATGGGATTTACAACCAAGGGAACTCGAACCTGTAACCTATGCTTGGTAAGCCCAAGCTTTGACCGTCTGAGCTAAGACAATCCATGGCCTTAGTTTAGTCCAACTTTCATTTAAGTTATGGTTTAATTGTCTAATCCAATAATAAATAAAAGTGAGACTCCCCATCTACCCAAATTAAATGCTTCTGACCCAAATCTCAGAAACCATCCGTCTTCTCCTACCTACCCCTTTCGACCACCGTTCGATCCGCCTCCACCACCGTGCCGTGCTGCTCACCGCTGGTGCCGAGGCGTTACCCGTCGAGTCCCGACCATACCCATGGCCTCCACGCGCATTTTTGAGCCATCGTTCGTCGGAAAAATATGTTTGAAGTTTTAACCGGAAACCTAGTTTCCTCCACGTTTTCATTTCTGTTTTCCGGCGTCGTCCGTGGTCTGTTGGTTGCTCTGTTGTCAGCAAGGAGTTCCTTACTTCAGGGCGAGCAAAACCCGAGCAACGGACCGTCGATCTGTTACCGATAAGCCCCTCATCGGAACCTACGTGGTATTCCGGCCAGATCTGGGAATTTGGGGTTTTCCAGTAAGTTTTTTTTGGGTCATTTCATGCTGTTAAGGGTCGGTTGGATTATGAGTTTGATGCTATATGTTTTCCCGGCAGGATAGGTGCATCTGGGGACTTCCGGCGACTATTTCGACAATCAGCCGACGAGCTGTTTTTTTTGGGTAAGTGAACCGGGTCCTAGTCGTCCGAACCGACCTGAACCGGTCAGACCGGTTGAACCGGTCGGCCCAGTCTGACCCGAACCTGTATCTGACCCGTTGACCCGAACTTGACTCGTTGGTCGAGTCAACTCAGCGAGTCAACCTGTTTAAGTCAACTCAGTGAGTCAACTCAGTTGACCAGTGACGTCAGCGTTGCCTGCTGACGTCAGCATGATGTCAGCGTTGACTTTGACTTTGACCAAAAAGTAAAATTTTCAGAGAAGTCATATTTTATGATTTTCGACGTCCTGAGTCCGTTTTTGAAGCCCGTTTCAAAAAATTTTAACCCGAAAGTCTCCGAATCTGACTTTGAACTCGAGAGTGCATAAGTTAAATATTCAGTATAAGAGCAATGTAAATGAAGACTGATTAAGGGTATTGTTTTATTGAAGGTATCCATGTATCTCTGTATCCGAAATGTTATGGGACGTCGAATTTGGGTTCTTTGTCAATCGAATGGGGTATCATGAATTGATCGATGCAGCTCGGAGTTAAGGTAATACATTACTACCTTCTACATGCTTTCAAAATTTGTTGGTATTCGGTTAATGCTTGCACGACCATGATTGAGTATATGATTAATTTCACTAATGTCGATCAATTAAGAAATAAGAATATTAACGGCCAAGGCATATATTCGATTAAGAGGCTTGATAAATCAAAAAGATTTTCGAGTTCAATAAGCGATTAACAAAAACGGTTGATCTCTAAATCTGATTGTGTTGGCTAATGAATTACGAAAATGCCCCGATGTATGAAAATGATTAAAATACCCCTATAAATGAAAGTGGTTTGAGAATTTACACTAGATCCGGTTTATCAACTAATTCTTCTGAAAATCTTGAACTGGCTTGGGAAGTTATTGTAACGAGGCTTCACCTTTGAGATTGTAAATTGCTCAGATTCTATTTGAATTTGAATAAATCTCTGAAGACATTTGCGAGAAAATATTTGTTTGTTTGAATTAGTCAAAGTTGCGTAAATTGCTGAATCGTTTGAAATGACTAAAATGTTTGGAAATACTGATAATGCTGAACTGATCAGAATATCCATAATGACCAAAAGAATAATCATTCCTCGGCACTGATTGCCCAATTAATCAAAATGATGGATTTACCCTCGAGAACTTTAACAAATGAATAGATGGAAGAACCGATAAATTCTGAATAATTGAAACATTTTCGAGCATCACAATATTTGAAATACCTTCGAATACCGATAAGACTGAAATGGGTCACAATGACCCTAAGACATGGAATTAGAAATCCCGACAAAGACAAACAAATGTAATGGCTCAAAATGTGGCTAAATACGACTCGAGACAGTTGGTTGATTCAGATACCATGATGATAGTGGGAGAATACCGAGTGAAGGCAAGTGTAATTTATTTGGAGAAAGTACATAGTTAATAGTGAGAGGGACATATTCTCCTAAGACTCATTCGATGTTTTGGAATGGGTTCAGATACAATGCACATGTTCGAATACTTGGAAAATATCACTCAATATATGCCTGATTTTTGGTAATAAGTTCAGTGGACGATTGGTGAAGGTGAACTATTGATGTTATGCTCTGTAGTCAGTTCTGAGAAATGAATGGTTGAAGTGTACCAGTCCGGTGAGATATTAAACATTGTGTTAGTGGGTTCCGATTAGTTCAAAGGGGCTCGGAAACATGACGAGCAGCTAGAAGTCCTAAATTCTGCACATCGCCGTTTATACCTTGTTGGTTCAATTACCAGTTTACCCTTTGAAGGTCAAAATGACCTTAAAACCCTCACAGGTTGTAACATTTAATTATGTTCACGATATATCTAAAATCCCAATGATTCTGATGCATCAACTTTCGATGTTGATTCGATCCGTCTTATCGAACTCCCCTATTCGCAAGGACCTCATTCTGAAATCAGTCCAAAATTGTCAAATGTCATTTTCCTGATATCTATCAAGTACCTCTAAGAAATGAATTGGGCTATAAAGTGCGTACCAAGTATCTGTAAATACTTTCTGTTCTAAACCAAGACCACATGCTTAAAAATTTAAAAGTATGATACTGTAATACGAAAGGAAAGCAATTCTCTGATTTTTGACCTCTGATATGAAAAATATATCTGATATATGACATTGAATACGAAATAATAATGACAATGATGATAAATAAATTGGATATCTATCTTCTGGTATAAAAATAGATCTTATAGCTATTTTCTGTAATACTGTCTTCTGAATATAAATTGAAATCATCTGGGATATGAATAATGATCTGTAGGCTCAGCGCTGGTAAGTCCTTCTGGACCTAAGCTCCTACGCCCAATGGGCCTAGGGTAAGCCTTTCTGTTAAGCTCCTACGCCCACGGGCCTAGGGTAAGTCTTCCTGGACCTAGGCATCCCCTTAGGTAGGCTCTTACGCCTCAGGCCTAGGGTAAGACCTTCTGTATGCAGTTCATGGGGACTGCATTTTAGAGTTCGGTTGGGATAGTTAAGTAAATTAATAAAACTTTCTGACCTCTTCTGAAACATACCATACTAAATTAATGTAGCAATGTTGAACCCTCAGTAAACTTACAAATCACGTTTAATGGACCACTCTGAACTCCTTGATTCAACTTCTGAAATCTGAATCTCTTTTGAATCTCTGGCTTTAGACCACCTCTTACGGTTCAGGTGATCAAATAAAGAATAGCTCTGTGACCTCCTAATAATGATTCACCGAATCATCGAATCGTAATTTGAGCTTACCGTTGCTTAATTCTTCATGACAATGTTAAGTTGCCATATACCTACTTGTACCTTTAGCATCTCCTTGTAACCCCCTTAACCCGGCCCAGACGGTTGAACCGAATTAAGAAGTTTACACGGGGAAAACCAAAGTCAACCCGAAGGTCAACCTTGATTAACGACCCTTTTTTTCTTTTTAAACTTGTATAGATGCATATTATCCCTAAACATGATCATACAAACAGCACACTCAAAGATCATAACCATCAGAGAACATTCAGGGACCCAATTGCACAAATTACAACTTTAGGGACCAAATTGTAAATTCTGTAAATTATAAAGACTTAACTCAATTTAAAGTTACCAACTTGAAGTTAATCATATTTCATGCTTCTCTGTCAAATTTCAGCTCAAACGGACATCTCAAACTCATACAATTGCAATAACAAGATTCAGGACCAAAACGCAAACATTTCAAAACATTTAACCAACAATTTCAGTGCCCAACGGTCGAGTGTTTCGGAACAGGGAAGACCCGTTCCGAAACGCGGGACCGTTCCGCAACAGGTTCTGAAACAGTGCCTGGCAGTGGCATATCCGTTCTGGAACAGCTCCTTCCGTTTCGTAACGCCCTGGCCATTTCAGGCCCCCGTTCCGATGCGGTAGCACCTGTTCCAAAACAGGTTGCCCAGATTGCAGAAAAATAGCTGGTTTATCACATAATTGACCTATCTAACATGCTGCGAATGCAACCAAAATATACTAGCAAGTCATACAACATACAAGGAACATAATTGCATCAACCAAACATCAACATGGCATCAATTAAGAAAATCCCCAATTCTATAGGCATGCTTCCTATTTAGCAAACATTCAAGCATCAAAATACCAAATCAACCACATAAAGGCCTTTTACATGTTCCAACATCATTAACAACGTAAATTCGACTTAGGGAGTCCGAAACATCTCCCGAAACATCAACATAGGTCCCTCATTGCCAAATGCCAAAAGCTAATAGAGTTTAAGAAACCTTCACCATACTTGAGCTTAGTTCACCACTTGGATTCTTCACCACCTTGCTGCCCTCAATGCACTTTAATGCTCTGCATTATTGGTTTAAGAAAAGAGAGAGCGTAAGCAAAAGCTTAGTGAGGAATGCTCATTTAAAACCACACAATAATGCATTTATAAAACACCTTTAAAAACCATACTTCAAAACAACATTTATACATGCTCACAAGCATTTAAAACAAGCAATTCATGCTTCAAATCATTATCATGTCATATTGGCCACAAGTGATAATCATAGTCTTTTCAAAATACGATCAACATAAGACTCACACATGGACTTTTAAACACCATTGTGATCTTATAATTCACAAGGACCACACAAGGACTTTTAACCACCTTTGTGTCCTTAACAAGAATCATCCATGGACTTTTAAACACCATGACAAGGACCACACAAGGACTTTTAACCACCTTTGTGTCCTTAACAAGAATCACCCAAGGACTTTTAAACACCTTGGTGTTCTTAAATAACAAGGCTCGCTCAAGGACTTTTAACCACCTTAGTGACCTTAACAAGAATCACTCATGGACTTTTAACCACCATGAAGTTCTTAGAATCCACAAGGCTCACACAAGGACTTTTAACCACCTTTGTGACCTTCAAGGCTCACCTAAGGACTTTTAACCACCTTAGTGACCTTAACAAGAACCAACCATGGACTTTTAAACACCATGTTGTTCTTAAACCTTTTTCAAAACATCACTTGCCAATATGCATCATTTATCATCAATATTCCACTGTTTTAAAGCATTTAACAAAGCCATAACATCATGCATCTTTAAGCATCAAACCACATTAAAACAATGTTCAAAAACAAGGAACTCTTACCTTGAGCTTCCTTCAACACATGGCTTATAATCTCAGCAAATAAACATGCTAGATATGCTTTAAAAACAGAATTTAAAACATGCAACAATCACATTGCACCCAACCATCTCATGGTTCCTCAACAAGAGAGTTTTTCCGAAAACTTACTCTTGAGCTTAGCAAAGTTGTTTAGACTTAGACTAAGCTCCCAAACCTTCAAAACATTGGTTTCAAAGCTGAAAATCAAAATCCACTCACCGATTCCGTTTCGCCTCTTGCCGAAACACCAATCAAGCTTCCGGATCACCACCACTAGGATCCAAAGATGACTCCCCTGTTTTAAACACATCAAAGCAGAGGATTAATACATCATCATGCATTAATATCTTCAATGAAAGCACCTAAACTCGCTGCTCTCATCCACACTCCATTTTCGGCTACCAAACACAACCGAAAATGCATCCAAACAACTCCACAACATTACCCAGCCAAGATCCATCAAATCTAAACATCTTTACACATCAATTAACATCCAAAAAGGATCCAACCACGCCCTTATACCTCCAGCTATAACAGAACATCAAGATCACTCCAAAATCAACCACAAACACAAGCTAAACTTAGGAAAATCAACCTATTCGGGATTGCATTGATTAAACCTCAATTTCTCATCAATTTAACATTCATTTAACATCAAATTGACACCTCAAAACACTGCCCAATCAGATCATACGAAATCTCATCAAAATCAAGCAAATCTTGCATTTTAAAGCCAAGATTAAGAGTTCAATTGAAAAACCTTTAATAAAACATAAATCAAGGATTGAGAACTTGGGAATTTCAGTAAAGAACTGAGATTTTAGAGGAGATGGACGTTCTTACCTCCAAACTTGAGTTTCTCCCTTTTTAGAACCAAAATCTTGAAAATCCAATTAGCAAATGGTAAGGTTTTGTTGAAGAGATGATTAGAGATCAAAAGAGAATTGAAATGTGTTATTTGGATGACAAAATCAGAGGGAAAAGTTCTGGATAAAGGTGTTTGGTTTGAGAGAAAAGATGAGAGAAAAATGGAAATGAAATTTTAGGAAGTTAGTTGGAAATGCCAAAATATCTTCCCTCCTTTTTAGTTTTATTTAAAAACCATTAATTAATCATTTAATATCTTTGAAAAATCTGGAGAAACTCCCATTGGGTAAATAGCTCCTTAAAGATTCAAAGTTTCAATCCTTTTTAAAACAGTCTCACAGTTTTCGAAAATTACATTTTGGTCACTAGCCAAAATGTCACCCTTCCAAACCTCATTTTGCAAAATTAATTTCACCACTCTTATATATAATTAAAGAGGATTTTAAGACATTTTCCCATATTTTTAATGCAACCCGAACTAGGCTTTCCTAAATTCACTCTTTATATATTTGAACCGCGATCCGACCGAACCGGTCCGAATCCAAAACTTCTAAGCCCAAAATTGGGGCGTTACAACTCTCCCCCCCTTAAGAAATTTCGTCCTCGAAATTTACCTGAAGGAAAGAGATACGGAAACTGCTTCAGCATGTCATCCTTCCGTTCCCACGTGGCTTCCTCAACACCACGATGCTTCCACAACACCTTTACCAACTCAATGGTCTTGCCACGAAGAACCTTACTATCCGAATCCAGAACCTTCGCCGGTTCCTCATCATAGGTCAAATCCGGATTCAATTCCACTTCTTCCACATGCATCACATGCGAAGGATCCGATCTATACTTCCGAAGCATAGAAACATGAAACACATCATGAATCTTCTCCAACTCTTGAGGTAACCTCAACTTGTACGCAACAGGACCCACACGCTCAACCACCTCGTATGGCCCAATGTACCTAGGGCTCAACTTGCCCTTACGGCCAAACCTCATCACCTTTTTCCAAGGCGAAACCTTAAAAAACACACGGTCACCCACCGTATACTCAATCTCCTTACGCTTCAAATCCGCGTAAGACTTTTGCCGATCAGAAGCTGCCTTCAAACGCTCACAAATGAGCTTCACCTTCTCGGTGGTTCCTTTCAACAAAGCCGGCATCGAAACCAACTTCTGACCCGTTTCAGCCCAATAAAGAGGAGTCCTACACTTCCTCCCGTACAAAGCCTCATAAGGTGCCATTTGAATACTTGCCTGATAACTATTGTTATAGGCAAACTCCACCAAAGGCAAATGCTTCTCCCAAGAGCCCTGAAACTCAATCACACAGCACCTCAACATATCCTCCAGAACCTGGATAACACGCTCGGACTGACCATCCGACTGAGGATGATAAGACGTACTGAAATTCAACCGTGTACCCAAAGCTTGATGCAAACACTGCCAAAAACGCGATGTAAACCTCGGATCCCTATCCGACACAATCGACTTAGGCACACCATGCAGCCGCACAATCTCAGCAATGTACAGCTCCGCAAGCTTATCCAAAGAATACGTAGTATGCACAGGCAAGAAATGCGCACACTTCGTCAGGCGATCCACAATCACCCACACTGAATTCTTCTTCGATGGTGACAAAGGTAAACCAGATACAAAATCCATGGTAATCCTTTCCCACTTCCATTCAGGAATCTTCAACGGTTGCAACAAACCTGATGGAACCTGATGCTCAGCCTTAACCCGCTGACACACCATACACTTGCTCACAAACTCCGCAACATCTTTCTTTAAACCCACCCAATAGTACTCATCACGAAGATCACGATACATCTTAGTACTACCTGGGTGCATAGCAAAAGGACTACTATGACCTTCAGTCAGAATAGTACGCCTCAACTCAGCATCATTGGGCACTACTATCCGACTCCCAAAACACAACACTCCATCATCATTAAAACAGAAATCTAAAGGCCTACCCTCCACGATATCCTGAACATGCGGTACCAAGGAATCATCCAGCAACTACTTTTCCTTGATCAACTGAACCAAAGATGGTTTCACTTGCAACTCAGCCACAAGACCACCATCACGCGAAATACTCAAACTGGCAAACATAGCCCTCAACTCAACAGCTACTTTTCTACTCAAGGCATCCGCTACAATATTAGCCTTTCCAGGGTGATACTCAATCGTCAGATCATAATCCTTGAGCAACTCCACCCAACGTCACTGCCTAAGATTCAACTCCTTCTAAGACATCAGATACTTCAAACTCTTGTGATCCGTGTACACAGTACACCTCTCACCATACAAATAATGTCTCCAAATCTTCAAAGCAAAGACCACCGCAGCCAACTCAATATCATGCGTAGGATAATTGCGCTCATGCACCTTCAACTGCCGAGATGCATAAGCCACCACCTTACCTTCTTACATCAACACACATCCCAAACCAACATAGGACGCATCACTATACACCACAAACTCTTTCCATGATTCAGGTTGAACCAAGATAGGAGCTTGTGTCAAAGTTGCCTTAAGCTTCTCAAAAGCCTGCTGTCTCGCCTCCGTCCACTCATACTTAACATCCTTCTGCAACAACTTCGTCAAAGGTGCATCAATCTTAGAAAACCCATCCACAAACCTCCGGTAGTATCCCGCCAAACCAAGGAAACTACGAACCTCATGAACAAAGTTAGGAACCTTCCAATTCATCACCGCCTCAATCTTCTGAGGATAAACACGAATTCCCTCGGCAGAAACCACATGCCCAAGAAACACCACTTCACTTAACCAGAACTCACACTTGCTCAGCTTGGCATAAAGCTGATTCTCCAGCAAAGCTTGCAACACAATCCTCAAATGCTCTTCATGCTCCTCCTCAGTACGCGAGTACACGAGGATATCATCAATGAACACCACAACAAACTTATCCAGGTATTCATGAAATACACGATTCATCATGTCCATGAAAGCAGCAGGAGCATTCGTCAAACCAAACAGCATCACAAGGAACTCATAATGCCCATACCTTGTCCTGAAAGTTGTCTTAGGCACATCCACATCCTTTACCTTCAACTGGTAATACCCTGATCTCAAGTCAATCTTAGAGAACACAGCTACTCCCCGAAATTGATCAAAGAGATCATCAATCCTCGGCAATGGATACCGATTCTTGATAGTCAACTTGTTCAGCTGACGATAATCAATGCACATTCTCATAGTGCCATCCTTCTTCTTCACAAACAAGACCGGTGCACCCCAAGGCGACACACTCGGCCGAATGAAACCACGATCAAGCAACTCTTGCAACTGCGTCTTCAACTCTTTCAGCTCCTTAGGTGCCATTCTATAAGGGGTAATGGACACAGGAGTTGTATTTTCATACAGCTCAATTCCAAACTCCACTTCACGATTAGGAGGTAATCCAGGCAACTCCTCAGGAAACACACCAGGAAACTCTCGCACAATCCTGATATCTTGCACACGCAACTCCTTAGAACTAGGATTCATCACAAAAGCTAGGTAAGCTTCACAACCTTGCCTCAGCATCCGGCTCGCCTCCAACGTAGACACCACATTGGCAAGAAACTTCACATTCTCACCGACCACAACAACCTCATAATCATCCGCAAGCTTCAGCGAAACTCGCTTATTCTCACAATCCACAACAGCTCGATGCTCAGCAAGCCAATCCATTCCAAGGATTACATCAAAACCATAGAAAGGCAACTCCATAAGGTCAACAGGAAAAACATGATCTTGCACAACCAAAGGATATCTTCTAAAAAGCTTTCGAGTCACAACAGTCTCACCAAAAGAACTAGTGACACGCATACCAACATCCAAAGACTCAACAGGCAAACCAAGCAATTCAGCATGCTCACGCAATATGTAAGAGTACGTAGATCCAAAATCAATCAAGGAAAGTAATGACAAGGATTGCAGAGTAAAAGTACCTGCGATCACATCCGCGTCATTCCTCCCCTCTCTCTGAGCAAACACTCTAGCCTGGCCACCACCTTCAGGCTGGACAGCTACAACATGAGCCACAATCTGAACACCATCCTCCCTCCGCTGGAAATTACCACGACCGCGCCCACGACCTCTCTGTGGTGCAGCAACAACAGGAGCACGCACTTGGCCACCAGCCAACATAGGACACTCTTCCTCATGTGATCCGTAGATCCACAGTTCCAGCACGCATTACCAGCTGCCACTACAGAAGCTTGCACCTCCCTCACAGCTCGAGGACAATCACGCTTCATATGGCCACGCGAACCACATGTCCAACACGCACTCGGATCAACTCTAGCATTGCCTCCCCGAGTAGGCGCACCACTACCTCGCTTAGCTGAGGACTGATACTTCTGATCACGTCCCCTCTTGTTCCGTCCACCACCGGAACTATACTCAGCTGCTCGCTTACCAGCACCAGAAACAACACTCTTAGAAGATAAACCCAAGTTCATCTCAATGTCCTTTGCTCGGCCCACCAGCACATCAAAATCATCATACTCGGTAGCCAGCACATACATCTTTACATCCGTCACTAAACCATAACGGAACCTTTCACACCTCTCCCGCTCATCCAGAACAAGCTCAGGTGCGTACTGACTGAGTCGAACAAACCGTACTTCATACTCAGCCACTGTCATGCTCCCTTGGGTAAAAGACATGAATTCCCTCTTCTTTTCATCTAGGTACCTCACACCTAGATACCTTCTCTTGAATGCATTCTGAAAGAACGTCCAAGTTACGTCAGCTTCCGCCATCCCAGCGATAGTGGTTGTCCACCACGTATATGCATCATTCTGTAGCAAGGATACTACACAGCCAAGCTTCTGCACATCAGTGCAACTCATCTGACCCAATATTCTCTTGGTACTTTCCAACCAAGCCTCAGAACCTTCAGCAGACATACTCCTGAACTCAGTCCCTCCCAGACTGCGCAAACTCTCCAAGGGTAGTCTAACTCCAGCATCTCCTTGATGCCCAGCTCCATGAGCTCCAGCTACCGCTGCTTGAAAAGCTCCAGCAATAGCTTGAATCAACACCGTTATGTCAGGAACAGCTTGCCCCTGACCAGCCTCAGGTCCAGCGACCCCAGCACCAGCTGCAGCTCCAGCTCCTTCACCCCCAGCACCACCACCACCAGGTGGAGGAGGTAAATCCACCGCACTCTCAACATTCTCCTCATTCTCATTCTCATTCTGAGCCGTAGCTCGCACATTACTCCTTAACTCTCTATGAGGTGCCATACTATAACAATGCAATCACAATGCAATAAAACAAAGTCAGGCCCAGCAAGGTAAGCAATCCAAGTACTCAAGCTCATTTCCAATTAAAAACAATATCATTTCATTAGCTTTGATTTGGCAATGGGTACCCACAACATGCTTCACCACAACATACACCTCAATTGCAACATATTCACAATTCACTCAACATGCTTTCGCTCAACAAGCACACAAAGCATACATACTTTAATCATTCAAATAATCATTCCCAATTACTCGAGAACTCAGCTCTGATACCACCAAATGTAACCCCCTTAACCCGGCCCAGACGGTTGAACCGAATTAAGAAGTTTACACAGGGAAAACCAAAGTCAACCTGAAGGTCAACCTTGATTAACGACCCTTTTTTTTCTTTTTAAACTTGTCTAGATGCATATTATCCCTAAACATGATCATAAAAACAACACACTCAAAGATCATAACCAACAGAGAACATTCAGGGACCCAATTGCACAAATTACAACTTTAGGGACCAAATTGTAAATTTTGTAAATTATAAGGACTTAACTCAATTTAAAGTTACCAACTTGAAGTTAATCATATTTCATGCTTCTCTGTCAAATTTCAGCTCAAACGGACATCTCAAACTCATACAATTGCAATAACAAGATTCAGGACCAAAACGCAAACATTTCAAAAAATTTAACCAACAATTTCAGTGCCCAACGGTCGAGTGTTTCAGAACAGGGAAGACCCCATTCCGAAACGCGGGACCGTTCCGCAACAGGTTCCGAAACAGTGCCTGGCAGTGGCATATCCGTTCCGGAACAGCTCCTTCCGTTTCGGAACGCCCTGGCCATTTCAGGCCCCCGTTCCGATGTGGTAGCACCTGTTCCGAAACAGGTTGCCCAGATTGCAGAAAAATAGCTGGTTTATCACATAATTGACCTATCTAACATGCTCCGAATGCAACCAAAATATACCAGCAAGTCATACAACATACAAGGAACATAATTGCATCAACCAAACATCAACATGGCATCAATTAAGAAAATCCCCAATTCTATAGGCATGCTTCCTATTTAGCAAACATTCAAGCATCAAAATACCAAATCAACCACATAAAGGCCTTTTACATGTTCCAACATCATTAACAACGTAAATTCAACTTAGGGAGTCCAAAACATCAACATAGGTCCCCCATTGCTAAATGCCAAAATCTAATAGAGTTTAAGAAACCTTCACCATACTTGAGCTTAGTTCACCACTTGGATTCTTCACCACCTTGCTGCCCTCAATGCACTTTAATGCTCTGCATTATTGGTTTAAGAAAAGAGAGAGCGTAAGCAAAAGCTTAGTGAGGAATGCTCATTTAAAACCACACAATAATGCATTTATAAAACACCTTTAAAAACCATACTTCAAAACAACATTTATACATGCTCACAAGCATTTAAAACAAGCAATTCATGCTTCAAATCATTATCATGTCATATTGGCCACAAGTGATAATCATAGTCTTTTCGAAATACGATCAATATAAGACTCACACATGGACTTTTAAACACCATTGTGATCTTATAATTCACAAGGACCACACAAGGACTTTTAACCACCTTTGTGTCCTTAACAAGAATCATCCACGGACTTTTAAACACCATGACAAGGACCACACAAGGACTTTTAACCACCTTTGTGTCCTTAACAAGAATCACCCAAGGACTTTTAAACACCTTGGTGTTATTAAATAACAAGGCTCACTCAAGGACTTTTAACCACCTTAGTGACCTTAACAAGAACCACTCATGGACTTTTAACCACCATGAAGTTCTTAGAATCCACAAGGCTCACACAAGGACTTTTAACCACCTTTGTGACCTTCAAGGCTCACCTAAGGACTTTTAACCACCTTAGTGACCTTAACAAGAACCAACCATGGACTTTTAAACACCATGTTGTTCTTAAACCTTTTTCAAAACATCACTTGCCAATATGCATCATTTATCATCAATATTCCACTGTTTTAAAGCATTTAACAAAGCCATAACATCATGCATCTTTAAGCATCAAACCACATTAAAACAATGTTCAAAAACAAGGAACTCTTACCTTGAGCTTCCTTCAACACATGGCTTATAATCTCAGCAAATAAACATGCTAGATATGCTTTAAAAACAGAATTTAAAACATGCAACAATCACATTGCACCCAACCATCTCATGGTTCCTCAACAAGAGAGTTTTTTCGAAAACTTACTCTTGAGCTTAGCAAAGTTGTTTAGACTTAGACTAAGCTCCCAAACCTTCAAAACATTGGTTTCAAAGCTGAAAATCAAAATCCACTCACCGATTCCGTTTCGCCTCTTGCCGAAACACCAATCAAGCTTCCGGATCACCACCACTAGGATCCAAAGATGACTCCCCTGTTTTAAACACATCAAAGCAGAGGATTAATACATCATCATGCATTAATATCTTCAATGAAAGCACCTAAACTCACTGCTCTCATCCACACTCCATTTTCGGCTACCAAACACAACCGAAAATGCATCCAAACAACTCCACAACATTACCCAGCCAAGATCCATCAAATCTAAATATCTTTACACATCAATTAACATCCAAAAAGGATCCAACCACGCCCTTATACCTCCAACTGTAACAGAACATCAAGATCACTCCAAAATCAACCACAAACACAAGCTAAACTTAGGAAAATCAACCTATTCGGGATTGCATTGATTAAACCTCAATTTCTCATCAATTTAACATTCATTTAACATCAAATTGACACCTCAAAACACTGCCCAATCAGATCATACGAAATCTCATCAAAATCAAGCAAATCTTGCATTTTAAAGCCAAGATCAAGAGTTCAATTGAAAAACCTTTAATAAAACATAAATCAAGGATTGAGAACTTGGGAATTTCAGTAAAGAACTGAGAGTTTAGAGGAGAAGGACGTTCTTACCTCCAAACTTGAGTTTCTCCCTTTTTAGAACCAAAATCTTGAAAATCCAATTAGCAAATGGTAATGTTTTGTTGAAGAGATGATTAGAGATCAAAAGAGAATTGAAATGTGTTATTTAGATGAAAAAATCATAGGGAAAAGTTCTGGAGAAAGGTGTTTGGTTTGAGAGAAAAGATGAGAGAAAAATGGAAATGAAATTTTAGGAAGTTAGTTGGAAATGCCAAAATATCTTCCCTCCTTTTTAGTTTTATTTAAAAACCATTAATTAATCATTTAATATCTTAGAAAAATCTGGAGAAACTCCCATTGGGTAAATAGCTCCTTAAAGATTCAAAGTTTCAATCCTTTTTAAAATAGTCTCACAGTTTTCGAAAATTACATTTTGGTCACTAGCCAAAATGTCACCCTTCCAAACCTCATTTTGCAAAATTGATTTTACCACACTCTTATATATAATTAAAGAGGATTTTGAAGACATTTTTCCATATTTTTAATACAACCCGAACTAGGCTTTCCTAAATTCACTCTTTATATATTCGAACCGCGATCCGACCGAACCGGTCCGAATCCAAAACTTCTAAGCCCAAAATTGGGGCGTTACACTCCAGGTAGTTTGTATTACTGAGCTTTTCGAAGCTCACGTTGTTTTACCATCACATGCTAGAAGATCGACTTTGTCGCAGGTGTCAACGTCGGTATGAGAGTTTCTTTGGCTTGCTTGCAGAGTATGGTATCTGTATAATTAAGGGGCATGTATGTCATGTTTTTATTTATATTCAGATTTGAAACTTGTATTAATAATTTGTATCAGAGTTTTGTTTCATTGTCTAAATGTTTTTCTGAAATTGTGTTTTAATTCAAAACTTGATTTAGGATTTCAAATGGTTCAGCAAATTTGTTTATTTGAAATTTTATCGTGGGTCACTCCGGTGACCCTAATGTGACTTCCTAGGATCCGTATTAACGCATAGGCGGGTCAAGGGGGTTACATTTAGTGGTATCAGAGCTTAGAGTTGCGTCATTCTGGGTAGATCGACCGATCGTCTGTCATAGGGTGTCTGGTCTCTGCATGCCCCTAGATCATAACTGTACTCCTCAGTGCCGAGACTCCGATGTCGATTTCTTTCATGTATTAAGTGCATCCAACCATTCTGCTCATAATAACTTGATCTGTACTGGCAATGAATGCTTGTAACATTCGTCTGTAATTCAAATTTTCTTGGAGGATTTGGATTTGGAAAAAGAGAACCTGAGATGGTTAATGAACGTGAAATTAAAGATCTAATTCAGAATAAATGTTTGGTCATGTGAGGTAACAGATATAAGATTTCACGTAACGCTATTCAGTGATGATGATTATGTATAAGAATATCCTAATGGAAATTTGATAAAAGCAGTATTAATTTAAAGGAAAGGTGGTTGTGAATGTGGCGAATGTGTGAAGTTCTGTGGTGCCTCTGTTATACACGAGGGTAACAATTGCTTGAATATTATGCTGAAGGTAAGAAATATCCATTTAAGACCTTGATTATGTTTGGTCGGCATAAAGAAAGACTTTTCCTTAAAATTCGAGGCATGGTAAACCGTTATAAATCATCTCTGGCCAAAGTTTAATGTTTACTTCCTGATTTTGGAGGGCACTGGTTGAGGCTTTGAGTACTCGTTTGAATTTCACGCACAGTCGTTCATCCGTAAATTGATGGTCAACCTAGTGGAGTATTTTAGATTCTGAAAGATTTACTTTTTGACTGTATGATCGACTTCTGTGGCGACAAGAATGTTTTGTAGTCTTGACTGAGTATGACATAATAATAACAGTTATGAGACAAGTATTCGTGTGGTTCCGTCTGAAGTTCTGTATGGATTCATGTATTTCATTTTAATCAATTGAGTTAAGATGCGTCATGTGATGGTTTTGGGTCTAATGTCAGTCCGAGTGACCGGAACGATACCAAATTGATCCGTGACCATCTGAGCGTCCTGAGACACAAGGATACCCTGATAGATAAGTTTAAGTGTAAGAATGGTTGAAAGAGCAGTTCTGCAATTCTTCGACTCTGGTAAATTTCGAGGACGAAATTTCTTTTAGGGTGGGAGAGTTGTAACACCCTAAGTATTGGTTAAAAAAAAGAAAGAAAATGGGATTTGCAACCAAGGGAACTCGAACCTGTAACCTATGCTTGGTAAGCCCAAGCTTTGACCGTCTAAGCTAAGGCAATCCATGGCCTTAGTTTAGTCCAGTTTTTATTTACGTTATGGTTTAATTGTCTAATCCAATAATAAATAAAAGTGAGACTCCCCATCTACCCAAATTAAATGCTTCTGACCCAAATCTCAGAAACCATCTGTCTTCTCCTACCTACCCCTTTCGACCACCGTTCGATCCGCCTCCACCACCGTGCCGTGCTACTCACCGCCGGTGTCGAGGCATTCCCTGTCGAGTCCCGACCATACCCATGGCCTCCACGCGCATTTTTGAGCCACCGTTCGACGGAAAAATATGTTTGAAGTTTCAACCAGAAACCTAGTCTCCTCCACGTTTTCATTTCTGCTTTCCAGTGCCGTCCGTGGTCTGTTGGTTGCTCCGTTGTCAGGAAGGAGTTCCTTAATTTAGGGCGAGCAAAACCCGAGCAACGGACCATCGATCTGTTACCGATAAGCCCCTCATTGGAACCTACGTGGTTTTCCGGCCAGATCTGGGAATTTGGGGTTTTCTAGTAAGTTTTTTTTGGGTCATTTCATGCTGTTGAGGGTCGAGTTGGATTATGAGTTTGATGCTCTATGTTTTCCCGGCATGATAGGTGCATCTGGGGACTTCCGGCAACTATTCCAACAATCGGCCGGCGAGCTATTTTTTTTGGGTAAGTGAATCGGGTCCTAGTCGTCCGAATCGACCTGAACCGGTCAGACCGGTTGAACCGATCGGCCCAATCCGACCCAAACACGTATCTGACCCGTTGACACGAACTTGACCCGTTGGTCGAGTCAACTCAGCGAGTCAACTTGTTTGAGTCAACTCGCCCGAGTTGACTCAGCCGAGTCAACTCAGTTGACCAGTGACGTCAGCGTTGACTGCTGACGTCAGCATGATGTCAGCGTTGACTTTGACCAAAAAGTCAAATTTTCAGAGAAGTCATATTTTATGATTTTCGACGTTCTAAGTCCGTTTTGAAGCCCGTTTCACAAAATTTTAACCCGAAAGTTTCCGAATCTGACTTTGAACTCGAGAGTGCATAAGTTAAATATTCAGTATAAGAGCAATGTAAACGAGGACTGATTAAGGGGTATTGTTTTATTGAAGGTATCCATGTATCTCGGTATCCGAAATGTTATGGGACGTCGAATTTGGGTTCGTGTGCAATCGAATGGGGTATCATGAATCGATCGATGCAGCTCGGAGTTAAGGTAATACATTACTACCTTCTACATGCTTTCAAAATTTGTTGGTATTCAGTTAATGCTTGCACGACCATGATTGAGTATATGATTAATTTCACTAATGTCGATCATTTAAGAAATAAGAATATTAATGGCCAAGGCATATATTCGATTAAGAGGCTTGATAAATCAAAAAGATTTTCGAGTTCAATAAGCGATTAACAAAAACGGTTGATCTCTAAATCTGATTGTGTTGGCTAATGAATTACGAAAATGCCCCGATGTATGAAAATGATTAAAATACCCCTATCAATGAAAGTGGTTTGAGAATTTACACTAGATCCGGTTTATCAACTAATTCTTCTTAAAATCTTGAACTGGCTTGGGAAGTTATCGTAACGAGGCTTCACCTTTGAGATTGTAAATTGCTCAGATTCTATTTGAATTTGAATAAATCTCTGAAGACATTTGCGAGAAAATATTTGTATGTTTGAATTAGTCAAAGTTGCGTAAATTGCTGAATCGTTTGAAATGACTAAAATGTTTCGAAATACTGATAATGTTGAACTGATCAGAATATCCATAATGACCAAAAGAATAATCATTCCTCGGCACTGATTGCCCAATTAATCAAAATGATGGATTTACCCTCGAGAACTTTAACAAATGAATAGATGGAAGAACCGATAAATTCTGAATAATTGAAACATTTTCGAGCATCACAATGTTTAAAATACCTTCGAATACCGATAAGACTGAAATGGGTCACAATGACCCTAAGACATGGAATTAGAAATCCCGACAAAGACAAACAAATGTAATGGCTCCAAATGTGGCAAAATATGACCCGAGACAGTTGGTTGATTCAGATACCGTGATGATAGTGGGAGAATACCGAGTGAAGGCAAGTGTAATTTATTTGGAGAAAGTACATAGATAATAGTGAGAGGGACATATTCTCCTAAGACTCATTCGATGTTTTGGAATGGGTTCAGATACAATGCACATGTTCGAATACTTGGAAAATATCACTCAATATATGCCTGATTTTTGGTAATAAGCTCAGTGGACGATTGGTGAAGGTGAACTATTGATGTTATGCTCTGTAGTCAGTTCTGAGAAATAAATGGTTGAAGTGTACCAATCCGGTGAGATATTAAACATTTTGTTAGTGGGTTCCGATTAGTTCAAAGGGGCTCAGAAACTTGACGAGCAGCTAGAAGTCCTAAATTTTGCACATCACCGTTTATACCTTGTTGGTTCAATTACCTGTTTACCCTTTGAAGGTCAAAATGACCTTAATACCCTCACAGGTTGTAACATTTAATTATGTTCGCGATATATCTGAAATCCCAATCATTCTGATGCATCAACTTTCGATGTTGATTCGATCCGTCTTATCGAACTCCCCTATTCGCAAGGACCTCGTTCTGAAATCAGTCCAAAATTGTCAAATGTCATTTTCTTGATATCTATCAAGTACCTCTAAGAAATGAATTGGGCTATAAAGTGCGTACCATGTATCTGTAAATACTTTCTGTTCTAAACCAAGACCATATGCTTAAAAATTTAAAAGTATGATACTGTAATACGAAAGGAAAGCAATTCTCTGATTTTTGACCTTTGATATGAAAAATATATCTGATATATGACATTGAATACGAAATAATAATAACAATGATGATAAATAAATTGGATATCTATCTTCTGGTATAAAAATAGATTTGATAGCTATTTTCTGTAATACTGTCTTCTGAATATAAATTGAAATCATCTGGGATATGAATAATGATCTGTAGGCTCAGAGCTAGTAAGTCCTTCTGGACCTAAGCTCCTACGCCCAATGGGCCTAGGGTAAGCCTTTCTGTTAAGCTCCTACGCCCACGGGCCTAGGGTAAGTCGTTCTGGACCTAAGGCATCCCCTTAGGTAGGCTCCTAGGCCTCAAGCCTAGGGTAAGACCTTCTGTATAAAGTTCAAGGGGACTGCATTTTAGAGTTCGGTTGGGATAGTTAAGTAAATTAATAAAACTTTCTGACCTCTTCTAAAACATACCCTACTAAATTAATGTATCAATGTTGAACCCTCAGTAAACTTACAATTCACGTTTAATGGACCACTCTGAACTCCTTGATTCAACTTCTGAAATCTGAGTCTCTTTTGAATCTCTGGCTTTAGACCACCTCTTACGGTTCAGGTGATCAAATAAAGAATAGCTCTGTGACCTCCTAATATTGCTTCACCGAATCATCGAATCGTAATTTGAGCTTACCGTTGCTTAATTCTTCATGACAATGTTAAGTTGCCATATACCTACTTGTACCTTTAGCATCTCCTGGTAGATTGTATTACTGAGCTTTTCGAAGCTCACGCTGTTTTTACCATCACAGGTTAGAAGATCGACTTTGTCGCAATTGTCAACGTCGGTATGAGAGTTTCTTTGGCTTGCTTGCGAAGTATGGTATCTGTATAATTAAGGGGCATGTATGTCATGTTTTTATTTATATTCGGATTTGAAACTTGTATTAATATTTTGTATCAGAGTTTTGTTTCATTGTCTAAATGTTTTTCTGAAATTGTATTTTAATTCAAAACTTGATTTAGGATTTCAAATGGTTCAGCAAATTTGTTTATTTGAAATTTTATCGTGGGTCACTCCGATGACCCTAATGTGACTTCCTAGGATCCGTATTAACGCATAGGCGGGTCAAGGGGGTTACATTTTCTGTTGGTCAAAAAGTTTTGTTGTTCAATTCTAAACTTAAGCTTTTTGCAGGTTAGCGACGATCAAAGTGGCTCGGACCCTTCCCCTTTGTTCAAAATTTTCCACATGGCGTAGTCGAAATTCAAGATGATTCAGGAAATTTCTTCAAAGTGAATGGACAACGGTTAAAACATTTTTATGAGAGTGCTCCAGTTAGTTTAATTGAAGAAATTTATTTAGAAAAACCAATCGCACGAATAAGGTCGTCAAGCTAACGACGTTAAATAAGCGCTTAATGGGAGGCAACCCATTTATTTCCTTTCGTTATAATTTATTTATTTTATTTTACTTTAATCGAATATTTTTTTTTTCTTTATTTTATTTTATTTTACTTAGCTTCTTTCAAATTCTTCATTTAATTCATTTACATTTATTTTTTTCTGACAATTTTATTTCCGTTAGTTTGATAACCCCTTGCTGATTGGCTTTTGCATCGAATATGGGCAGGATTTTGAGCATAGAGCACATTAGCAATTCCCTTGGGGAAATGGCGCATTTTAGTAGACCACAAACCTCCTTTAATTTTTCAACCGGTCAACCAATTCAAATCCTACCAAAATTTGAGATAGCCATGGGCCCACCATCTTATCACTTCCCTTCCCCATATCTTTCTTTTTCATCTTTTAAACCAATAAACATCATTTTCAAACTTATTATTTATCCCTATTTTAAACCAAAAATCCCCTTTTTAAATTTAAAACCCACCATGGAATCCCACATGGGCCCCATCTCTCCTTTATCCCCATGATACACTTAAAACAACAAACAAACAAAAAAAATAAACCCTACTTCAGCCGCCTTCCTCCTTACGTGACTAAACCACTTTTTCCCTTATTATTTTCATCAACCGAAACCCTCTTCCCCATAATCTCTCCCTCAACCTTCGAAAGCCACCACCACAACCTCTACCGGTGACCACGGTTCAGACCAAAGATCAAGCACGATGCCTCCCCAACCAGCCAGAACGGCTAGTCCTTGGAGGGGGCCGCCGAATGACTCCGCCAGAGTTTATGGCTATTCCGAGGGACTAGGATTCACTCCATGCCGCACCACCATTGCCACCACGCCATGTCAGCCCATCACCATGCCCAGCCGCAGCCGAATCACCGCTCCATCCTACTCCAGCACCAAACCCGACATGAGCCCGTTTTGGAGAACAACCCAACGCGGGAGGTTCCTCACGCAACCAGTCACCATGCGCTCCACCATCTCCGTCTCCCTTCTTTAATTCCATGACGACCATGGACACGACTGGCATGTCCCACCGTACTTGGACAAGGTCCATGTCTCAACAACTAAGAGGTCCAAGTTCAATTCGAGTTTCCTCATCGTCCACTCGTTTCGAGCATACTGCCATGTCGAACCACTCCATACCAGACGTCGTTCCATCCTACTCAATGCCGTCAGCAGCCGAGCATCCATCGGACGAGGTAAACTCCATTTATAATGTCCAACCGTTACTAATATATCATCCGGTCTATGGTTTTGCAGAAAATTTCACTACAGGATTCCATACGGGATAGAACATTCCACTTTTTCGTATGCTAGTTGACCAGATTCGCCACCACATGCAGCAAGCTCGGGCGATAGTACCATACCCGACAATCGTCCTAACATAGAAGAGAAACCGGAGCGTTATCGTCATGGACGTCATTTTTTGGTTCCACTCGAGGAAGTCTTACACGGGTACTTGGATTTTGAAGGTGATGAGCTGATCCATTTTAGCCAAATCCGACATCGTGAATTTAAAGTCTATAAGTACATTCCAACTAATACTTTAGATAGTTTGCACTTGCGTGAATCTGTCATGCATATGTTTGATGCTATAGGTTGGAGTACATACCCTACAATTTAATGCAACACATACTATGAATTTCTATTTGAGTTCTACGCTACATTTGCATTCCATAGAAATCGTGTTGTATCTATTCATTCTCATGATGTCACCTCGTTTCAGTTACTAGGTCAATTTTTCTGAATGTCTCTTACGGAGTTTAATTTTTATATGGGTTTCGTAACTGATGTCACGGATCCCGGGAATCTAACGGCTTTACTCGATATTCCGCAGGACTTTAATAATAACCTCTCTTACGAGACCTTGACTAGAGAAGCGGGTTTAGAGTATAATCCTACCTCGACAAAGGACCTTGGCATTCATAGTCTGGCTCTTCGCTACATCCACAGATTCCTCGCATACAATTATTTTGGTTGCAACGACGCATCTTCGAATTTAAGTAAGGTTGAGCTTTTCTTTTTGTGGTGTATGCACGTCGGAGTTAAGGTAAATATCGGTTATTGGTTCGCATACACGTTTGATCATGTAGCACGAACTAATCGCCCGCTTATTCTTAGACCTTATATCACTAAACTTGCTTCATGATTTTTTCCTTCGACATTTGATACTTCACGTTTTACTTACGCTTTTTTGATGGATGCATTGGATGCTAGGTGCTTCGACTCAATGGGGTTGCTTGCGGGTACTCTGGATGCGCCTTACATTGTTCCTCCGGGAACTACTACGCCTCGCAACTTGTGTGTTTTCCTCCGAAGGCCCATACCTCAGCCACCACAAGATGACAACCAACAACAGGACATAAATGAGAGGCTCAATTCCATTAAATGAAACATTGCCGAGATCCTCTCCTATCTTCGGCTGGGCACGTCTCGTCGAAGGGCGTGGGCGCAGTCGTGGTTGTAACTAGTTCAGGGAGCTTTCTCTTTCCCTCTCTTTCATTTCTATTATCATAATGGGACATCATGCTTAAAGTGAGGGAGAGTGGGAGTCCATATCAAATTCTCGTAATTTCTTGTCCGATTGATTGTTCTCTTGATTTTACTTAATTTAAGTTAGTTGTTGTTATCCTTAATTTTGCCTTGTATCTCCGCTTTCCATATGATTTGGTATCTTTCTTATTTCGAACTTTAGGATGCACGATAGGCAATGGCTTGACTAGTGATTTTCTATAAATTTCCTTATGACATTCCTTGACTTGTTAGTTCACATGATGCTTATCCTAGTGCAATTAACCTTCATGCGAGCTTTGAGCCTAATGAACATTCATCTTTGTTTTTGCTCTTTGTTTCATCGAGTGTGCCAAGTTAATTCTTTGCATTCTAGAACTTGTGGTTTAAATGCTTGTCGAGACTACATTCTTTGACTATGATGCTTTAATGTGATAGAGGCACAACGTTTTACCCTTTTCTCTTCCAAAAATGGCCTACCATTTGATTATTTATCCCTTAGATAGCCAATTTTGAGCCTTGACATTTTCTTTGAATTTACCACGTTTTTAGCCCAAACCAATTTTATTTTATCCCCACTCTCTTTGTCACCTTTTCCAGGGCAAGTTGGTTATTCCAAAGCGGGAAGTTCGAGAAAAAAAATGCTGCAGAAAAAAAAGATTCGAATCAACACAGTGTAGTGCAGAAAAAACCGGTGCAGTTTTGTTCGAACAGTGTAGGAAAATACAGTGCATAATTGAACTGTTCGAACAATAAAAATCCAGTTTGGTTTGAACTATAGAAACAATGAAAAAAAGTGCAGAAAAGCAGAAACTGTTCGAACAGAAAAATGGAAATAAATGTTGGTTTACTTTCTTGTTTGCTATTTTTCTTTTACTCTCCTTTTAAATACTTCTTCTTTGTCTTGGATTTTTAACATCTTATTTAGCCTTTTATCCTACTCGAACCTTACCCCCATTACAACCCTTTTAGTTACAAGTCTATGGTAATGCTTGATTAATTATGGCTTGAGTGATCATTTACCCTAAACACTTTGAGCGAAATGAGCGCATCCTTGTGAGGGTATTAGAGTTTGCATCATTGATATTAACATGTTATTGGAGTGTCTACATTTTGATAAAATTGTTTCTAGTCTTGCCATTCTCCAATTGCTTCTTAGGTTTCATGCTTGCTTAGATACTAAATCATACCGAAAACTTAGAGACTTCGTGAAATAAGGGATGAGAACTTGAGCTTAAATTTGTTTAAATTTTTGAGATACTTGAGGACAAGCATCGGATAAGTGAGGTGGAATTTGATGAGTAGCTAATTTGGTCACTATTTTAGCTCTAATTACGCTTAAATGGTTGATTTGTGGTGCCAAATTGTGGTTTATTGTGTGCTTTTTGTGCAGGACTTCGTGTCTGGAAAACATATTAGAAAAGGTTGGATTCTACAAGTTTTTTGGATCCATGGCTGGATTAGTGGGCATGAATTGGGGCATGAAAATGCTGACTAGACGATACGTCAGCGTCTTCTAGAAGATGTCACGTCAGCAACAGTTGATAGCTTATCAGCCAAGATAGTATAACTTATCAGCCAAGATTTGAAGTTTAAAATTGGGATTTATCTTTTGTATTTTATTTAAATAATTTAGGAATTATCTTCTATCTTTTTAGGTTTTTTAGGGTTTTAGGATGTTATAAAGACCCCCTTTGGGGTGAGACTCAACTCATCATTTGTTCTTGCTTTCATTTTCACTTTGAGTTTAATATATTCCCTTCTCTCCACTTTAATTTTCTTTTACCTTCCCTTGTTCAAAAATGCTAAGTATGGTTTCTTCGCAAGCTATTGCTTAGCTAAATTCACCATTAGCCAAAAGATAAGCTAAACCCCACTTACCTCGTGAGAATAGACAAGTTCTTCAATCCTTCAACTTCTTTCTTGATTTTTCGTAACATTGGATTGGCAATCGGCCTTTCTTTTAGGCATCACGATTACTTTATTATGAAAGCGTGCATCGGATTGGACGTGGTTTTGATCCACTGTTGGGGACGAGAATAGGCTTGTAGCAGATTCAACTCCCTAAGAAAAAACTTAGTGGCAGTCCACTAAGGGGAATCAGGATCAGATGCGATTCTCATCGAGACAAACCATCTGAGCACGGGCTTTTCCTGCACCAAGTGCAGAATTTGCGTTAGCATCGATTGACGAAGCTAATCAAACAAAAACTGGATTCTAAGGATTGGCCTTGGAATTTAGTTTACCGTAGAGAAGCAAGTTACAAGGGTTGAGCCTTGTAGATTGTAACCAGCAAGAACTCGAAGTAATATCCCTTTCAGTGATCGAGACAAGTTGAGGCGAAGCAAAGCTGGAGGCTAACTCTTATCATAATCGATTTCAATTATTTCTTTTACTTTGTTTATTTTAAATCTTCTCAAATTATTTCACTAAACCCCTTTTTTTGTCACTTGCAGATTGCTTGATAAAGATCATCTCAAATCTATATTGGGAACTCCTTAGTCCCTGCGGATCGACCCTTACTCTCACTATTCTACTTTAATTATTTCTTTAATTGAGTAAAGATATTTATTTGACAGTTCACGACGCTTGTCAAGTTTTATGTTTATAACTCTTCAATGGTGATTTTGTTAATTTCGAACTAAAGCTAAAATTTTCTATTGGGTAATAAAAATTTCTTAGAGTATATGAGTAATATAAGCTTGATTCTAACAAGTTAAACCTGAAATGAGGTATTTTAATATATAACTTATTTTCAAGTTTTTTAACTCTTTAATGACGATTTTGTTAATTTCGAACAAAAACTAAGATTTTTTATTGGATAATGAAGATTTCTTAGATTATATAAATAATCTAAACATGATTTTAACAAATTAAACTCATAATTATGTAATTGATGAAAAAATAGGTTATCTTCAAGTTCTTTAACTCTTTAATAGAGATTTCATTAATTCTGACATAAACTTAATATTTTTTATTGAGTAATGAAGATTTCTTAGAGTATATGAGTAATCTAAACTTGATTTTAACAATTCAAACCTAAAATTCGGTAATTGATGAAAATTGTGATTTTAACAAATAATCTACAGGTCGATGCAAGAATGATTGATAGGTTAATCCTATCGGATATCGATCCCATGAGAAAAAAGGTTTACCAAAATATTTATGTCGCTACAAGCAAGTCTAAAAATAAAGAGATTGTGAGTGTGAAAAGTGGTTGCAATGAAATAATAAAGTATTGAATATAAAATTGATTGTGAGAGAAAAAAAGGAACAATATCATGAAGATAAGAGAAATATTAAGTGAAGATCTAAATACCCTCGGTTTAACTCGGTAGAACATCAAATACAACAAAGAAACAATATACGATGGTTCATTTGACAAATAAAATATCAAGCTCGCTTACTAACTTTATTTAAATTCTCAACTAATGATGTGAAGATTATATTAACTCGGTTTAACTCGGTAGATCAACCACAACTCTCATTGTTTGTCAAAGCTACAAATCCTCGAACAAGTGAATCAACTCTCTTTGTATCCCCATTCAACTCTCATTGTAATGACTTGTTAACCCGACTTGTCACTGCATCTCTCAACGTCAGTGACTATGCTAAACACTCTCGTGCAAACAAAGATATGATCCAACAATTAAAAATAGAAAGAAGCTAATAAGAATATATTAAACTTAAAAACAAAATTTAAAAAAATTCATACAAAGCTAAAAGAGTTAAACATTCTTCATTAAAACAATAAATAAAATAAAATTGTCCATAACATCTATCTCTAGAAAGATTTCAAGAAGATAACATGTATTCTTTTTTGTTCCAACACTTAACTCCTCATTTCCTCGAATATTTATGCCTTACTTCGCCTTGGATCTCCAGAAATGAAGTTTAAGCCGCCATGGGAGGAGAGTAGGGGTGTGCAAAATTGGGTTCGATTAACCATTATCTAATTATTTCGGTTAACTGGTAAGTTCAGGTCACCCAATTCTCGACCCTAAACTATAACCATTCAACCGGTTAACCGAAAAATTTGATTCGATTCGATTCGTTTTAGGTAACAGTTTTTTTTGTTTATTAAAAATATATATTTTAATCAAATGTTAGAAAAAAAATTATATACTTTTAAAAAACGACACATGATATTTGTATTTTTTAAATACTAGCAAGTTAAACACATAAACTTCATAAAATGAAATTATGGTTTTACTTTTGGATAATGAGAAAATAAAATAAAATCTATTTTTAATATAAAATATTAAAATGACATATAATGTAATAATATATATTATATAACCAGTCAGTTCGGTTACCCAGTTTTTCCTAAAACCGTAAACCGTAACTGAACCTGTTTTCTTTTTAAAAACAAAACCCCCGAATGAAACTGATTTTTTGGCTCGGTTAACAAATTTTTTAGGTTTCGAAATTGATTTTCCGGTTTTTTTGCACACCCCTAGAGTAGAGCTCAGAAGGTTGAAGATGATAGAAAAATGAATATCGCGTGAACTTCTCTACTCTCTCCTCTAAAATTATCGTTTTATAGGCTGTCAAGGTAAAAGAAACAAGTCCTTCAAGTGTTTTGTGTGACTATATGTCGTACACAATTTGTTGTAATAGAAATCTCATCTGGCATATTCGTTCTTATCCTTGATAGTCTGGACAGTTGACCGATGCAGTGGTGAAACTTCCTCTGTAGGTATAATAGTAATACAACGACAATATAGCAAAAAACATAAATATATATATATAATAAGAGAAACTAAGACTTGAGTTAGAAAAAATACAAAAAATAAACATGAAAATGCAAAAATGAATGCATGAAACATTGATGCAGGTATGGGTGTTAAAAAATACCCGACCCGATTGACCCGACCTGACTACCTGAACATAAATAACCGGGTAATTACCCGAATTTTTTCTTTCTCCAAGGTCGGGTACCTGGCCCGCTAAAAATTACATTTTCCCGGGTTGGGCTCGGGCTGAAGGATTACCCCTTATCGGGTACCCGGTGACCCGGTTAATATATTATATTTTATTATTTTTTAACGTTCAAAAATCCCTAAATATTCACCCAATCACTCACACTCATCTGAAATTCTAAATCGTCTGAATCATCCCCAACCATAAATCTCTCTTGCAATATGTCTCTCTCGCCACTCTCCGTCATCGTCGGTCGGCCCGTGTTCCGGTGGCAGTTACCAAATAAATCTAGAGGAAATACAATCTCTTTAAAGAGTTATCAAAAGTTTCGAAACTTAGAGGAAAGTTTCGATACTCGTTGTGAAATATTTTCATTCTGGGACGATCAAATCTCATATAACAGTTTAGGTTGGAGTAGGTAAGATTTTAGGTTTCAATTTAAAATGTTATGCAATATCATAACAATCTAGGTTGCAACTTAAGATGTTACCAATACGTAGAACATTTTAGGTTGGAAAAGACAACCTGAAATGTTACTCAAAATCATAACAATTTAGGTTGCAACCGATAATGTTATCAATATATATAACATTTTAGGTTGCAACCGAAATCACGTAGATTTTTAGCTGTAATTTAGATATTGTACCGCGGACTTTCCGGTTTTCTCTCTTTTATCATTTTTAGTTTTCCATGGACGGCACTAATTTTGACGTTGATAGTAGGGATGGGCACGGAACCCGGACCCGACGGGTTCCGACCCGACCCGCCCCGATCGGGTCGGATATTTTTATGAAAAAATCGGGTTCGGGTCGGGTCGGGTTTTTGTGTAGGGTGGGGTCGGGTCGGGTTCGGGTTTTAGGGTGAAAAAATCCTACCCGACCCGACCCGGGACTAATAGTGTAATTTTCTCCTAAATTTTTTAGGGATATTTGTAATAATACCCCTTTTTTTATATATTTTTTATAATTAGGTCCTTAAAATTGATTCTTTATTTACAATTTAGTCCTTAAATTTATTATTTTTTACAATTAAGTCTCTTAAAATTATTTTTTTTACAATTTAGTCCCTAAAATTGATTTTTTTTATATAGATCGGGTCGGGTCGAAGTCGGGTTTTAGGTATTTATTTTTGGGTCGGGTCGGGTCGGGGTCGGGTTTAGGGTTAATATTTTCGGGTCGGGTTCGGGTGGGCCAAAAACCCGACCCGTGCCCATCTCTAGTTGATAGTTTCCCACCGATACTCATTCTTTGTTCTTTGTTTTATTATATCACATCTTTACCTTCCCACCTAGTTTTTAATAAGAACAACTCTGGTTTTGTGACACGTTTTTCTTTATCTCTGTGGCATGTTCTTCCTTGCCTTTTGGCACGTTTTTTATCTTCTTTATCGGTAGTCTGACCATTCTTTTCATTTTTCAGGGTTGGATTTGAAATCGCTTCGACTGATAAAGATGACACTTATTTGTTATCCTATTGATATTCTTTGCTTTGGACCCTCGAATTTAATTTGGATATCAAAACTTTTTATTCTTTATATTTCTTAAAACATTTTTCATACTATTTATTATTCTTTCATATACTTAGAAATCTTTTCTTTTCAAAATTTTCAAAAAAAAACCTTTTTGTTCATCTTTTATTTTCTTGTATTTTCAAAATCCTTATTAATTTTTTTTTAAAAGCCCACTTTTCATTTTTAAAATTTTATCAAGAATCTCTAATTCTAAACTTTATAAATTTCTTAAGAAAACTTTTTTATTTCTAACTTTTTAACATTTAAAAAAAACCCTCATCTTATTCTTAAAAAACCTCTTGTTATTAAAACCGTATTATTTTAAACCTAATTTTTATTTTTTTTCCAAATCTAGTCACTAATCTTAAATTCTTAACTAAAATATTTTTTTATTCTTCACCTATCTACTCAAATGGATCAAATGACCAACATTTCATTAAGTTCAAATTTTTCAACAAACAACACTTTTAATTTATTTAAGAATCTAAAGGATTAAAACAAAAATAAAAGCAAAATAAAGAACGAAAATTATTACCAAAACCCAATTTCGATCTTCTATCCAAATTGCAACCTAAGAACATGAACAAACAAAAAATTCAACCAAGAAAATAAAATTAAAAAACAAAGAGAAAAAAAGAGAAATTACCGAATGTGTAGAAACCTCGAACTTTTTGCACTCGAACCGATTCCAATCGCCACCAAAAGAAAAGCTTGCTTCCAACCCAAAAATTCTAACCAAAGCTACTCCAAACTTGAACAATTTTCAGCAATTTCAGATGATTTTTCAGAGGTGATTTTCGGATGAATTTTGGTGTGTGTTACAATGGGGAAAAGAAGCTCAATTTATAGGGTTTGGATGCTTAGAAATCAAGCCAATTTGGGGGACAGAATCCCCATTTTCGTCCCATAAAATCATCCCATTTAATATGCACATCTTTAATTTGTTGAAATTCAATATGAATTTCATCAGATTCAGCTCCAATTTGGGAGATTTTGCCCCCAAATTAATTAGGGTTCATAAACTTTTTTTCCTCAATCGGCGAGCAAACGATGTCGGCAAGGGATGGGGTCGGCGACATCGGACTCAGCCGGCCGAGGCGAGTCGAACGGTACCAGCCTCGGCGGCCGCCGTGGCCCAGGGACGGCGCGGCCATGGACGGCAGCCGACTGGAAATCGTGCAAGCTGGGCGATTTGGGGGAGATGATCCCGGGCGTGGCGGCGCGGGCTCTCCCCCCCCCCCCTCTTTCCCTTCATTCGATCCAATCCGTTCATATCTTCAGCCCTAGATCCAACGGTTCTGATTAAACCTGGAAAAAAAACACAAAATGGGTTAGTTTGGGCTCCTTTAGTTAATTTTTGGGCTTCTAATTAATTAAAATGGGTCCTTTTATTTTTTTTAAGAAAATGGGTTTAAAATGAACTCTTATTAAAATAGGATGGTCCTTATTAAAAAAATGTTTTAATTTTCTTTTATCCTTATTTTTTAAAATAAATAAATAAATAAATAAATGAGGTGAAAATATAGTGTCAACAGTCGATAGTCTTTCTGTAATTGATCCCCTTTTTGTAGTTCGTTTGTCGATGTAGTCAGATCTGTTAGTATTTATTTTTTAAACAAAAGTGTTTTTAATTTTCCAGAAGAACAACAAGCTGCTACAAAACATAACAAATAACAACCCTTTTACAGTATAAAACCTATACCTCCCCCAATCTATACAAAGATTAAGATTACTAGAACCATCTCAATTCACAGGTTTGCTCATCAATCTAAATTTGACAGCATCCTAGATGCATCTCAACAGATCTTGCACCTGTGTTTGCTTCCCTTGCAACACATAATAATGCCACATACATAACATATATAATAAGATGCATACACACATATATTAACAACTCATATGTAACACCTACACAACTCACATACATATACGCACATAATAATAACACAATCGCACGTACCTTTTTAGAATGTACCACCTCGACTTATGGATGATTTATACCAACCCGATTCTTCGAAACAAGAAAAACATAAGACGTAGAAGCGAAACAAAGGCTACACTCTTACACCACCAAAACCCGCTAAACTCTAAATTAACTCAATCCCTCCCTCCCACAAGGAAACTGTACCATAAACACATAAGCCACTTTAAACGAAAGCTCCACCCTCCCTATAGGCAGAACAAACTTACATCCGTACTACACCACTAAGATAAGCTCCAATCGGCTATAAACGAATCATCTCCTTCGTTTCCAATGATTGAGTTATTCAGTTCTGCACAATGTCGAGCTATCACAACGAGTAATTATTCTTTTAAAAGTAACAATTGAGTTATTCAATTATAAGTTTAGGAACAAACAATTGAGTTACTCAACTATAGGTTTAGGAACAAACATTCGTTGGTCCATTAAAATTTTGTGACAAACAAGTAGCTATGTCATTAAATTGAAATAAGAGATTTGTATAAGCATAATTTTAGTCCGTAAAACTTATACATCCTATTAATTTGGTTCTAATTCGAAATAAGTCAATAAACTTAGCTCTTCGTATTTAAATATTATGAAATTGCACGATCCTGGCACACCCTTCGACCACTTACCACACTCCATGCTATTGTCCATCAGTCCGATAATTAATAGATGTGATAGCTCGACAGACACAATAACTGCACTACTGAACAATTGACAGACTAATGGAATAAACTCATCACGACTTTAATGTCGTATGCTAATAAACACAATCACTTAACTAATAGAATTTTTAAATATGAACTGTTAGTTTTATTAAATTATTTTGAATTAGGACCAATTGAATAGCATGCATAAGTTCTAAAGACTAAAATTGTTTTGTATCAATCCCTTATTTCAATTTTAGTGGCAGATGATTTTACTTAAACAAAGTGGTTAAATATTATTTTCATGCACCATTAATGATGGGCTGGGCAAAAAGACTCGGACATTTACATTCATACAAAGACTTATAATTAGTATGGACCATTAATGAAATTTTGAAGACTAATTTACCGTTCTACAATTTTATTCCTGGAGAGTTGTAACATTTTGCAATTGGTTCAAAGCTTCAAATCCTGGACCTTTCTCAGAACTATGCCAAGTATTGGCTTTGGATTACTGGTGTTGAACACCTTAATTATTGTCCAAAACTTGTTCAATGAACATTTCCTGAGGAAATTGGTAACCTGTCCAATCTTGATATTTTGGCAATGGCTTATAACCAGGGAAGTACCAAGGTGCTCGAGGTACAACCGTCTTCTTAAAATTTTTAATTTTTTTTTTATAATTTAAATATTTTTTTATTTTTTATTGATAATATAATTTTGTAATTTCGCACCCATACATTTCTAGTATAACTTTCTAATAGTTCGTACCCCTTACATAAAATCTTAGTCCGTCCGATTTTGTCCCCATGAAAATTCCTCAAGAATTTGGTCAGATGAGAAAGTCGCTGTATTTTGGAGGACAAAAACCATTTTGATCAGTGAAATCCCTCAAAGTTTCAACAATATTTCAAATCTTAAGCACTTGGACCTGACTAAACAATTTGGAATGGCATCCCATTTCCAGCAGGGTAATAACATCTTAGAAACATACCCAAAAAAAATTCGACTACATATAACATCCAAATCATCATATAATCGCGAACAACGGTAAACATCACAAAATAAATCTAATCGACAATAAGAATTCCAGAGTTTTCTGGCATCAGTCGGCATCGGAAAGCGGCACAATGGACGGGTATGACTGGTACTCAGCCACTTCTCGATACAATCTCCATGACATGGTAGTGACAACCTCTGTTTTAGACTGTACTAACTTCTCCATGCAAATCATGCACTCGATACCTTCCTCCTCCTCGCCGCCGCCGCCATAACCTTCAGCAACCTTCACTTTCTTCAAAGCTTGGATCGATTCTTTCGTTGCAGGAACCAGCTCCGGATCTTCTCGCACCGACAACTCCATCGTCGTTGCCGCTAACTCATCTTAGTATTCCCTCCTCACAATCTTTTTTAACTCAGATAACCTACGAAGCCTAGTAGAAGACAAGATGGGGAATATTTGCAGCCACTAATTCATAATAAAGATTATACGAGACTTGCAGCCACTAATTCATTTTAAACTTTCCATTTTGTCTCAGTAGACTGTAGGTGCATCAGAGGTTAGACATGTTTGAATATTTGCTAAATGTGTGATTAAAGAGAATCCTTGTTTGCATTGAGTGGAATCCAGGCGATAACTCCGAATCGAGCCACGGAGACGACAGAGTCTGGTATGCCGAAGAAGGGGTTGAAATACCTGAGCAATTGATATAAGTCCCCAACAGACTAGTGAAAATATCAACATATTTGAAGGATGATAAAGTTGGCCCTATAGAAATCCATATACAGAAAGGATGATCACTGTTGTATTGAAGAAATATCCAATTGCACATCAACATATTTGAAGGCTCTCTCAGAGCAAATGCATTTCATACATGATAAAGTCCAACATAAAGCAATTCTCTTCGGCCAATATCAAAACAAATCATAAAAACAACATGATAAACAGTATCCAATAATCTATATCGCGACATCCAATGGAGCTTTTATACATGGCAAGTTTCAGAACTTTCTCCCATATGCATTCCCTGCTTCGCAACTTGGAACAAAGAAATCATCCTCAGAGGAACGCTCAAGGATTTTTGGCCACAAAGAAACTCTTTGCACACTTCTTTCATTATTGGCCGCGACTTCGGCTGCTGGTTTAAGCAGGCAAACGCCAGTGTAGCGACATGAACAATATTTCGTGCTACTAGTTGGCTTGTTGGAAGCGGTAAACGGCTGTCTAACACATCAATCAACTTGGTATTCACCAGAGAAGTCGGTGACGACAACCACGACAACACATCTTCCGGATGTTTTCCCATTAACGTTTCAAGTGCCACTACTCCAAAACTATACACATCACATTTTTCGGTGACAGCCATTGTGTAGGCAAGTTCTGCATGCACAGATCATACAGAAAGAAATTCAATCAATTATATATATTAAAAATGGCCAGTAAATGAAGTTGGAGAGAGAGAGAACTAGTACCTGGAGCTATATACCCACGGGTTCCAACAAGAAGGGTGTGATTGGATGAATCCAGCTCCAACATTCTAGCAGTTCCGAAGTCAGCCAAAAAGGCCTGAAAGCCCGAGTTTAACAGAACATTGTTGCTTGATATGTCCCGATGAACTATTGGAGGGATACAGTCATGGTGCAAGTAACACAAAGCATGCGCCATGCCCTTGATGATCTCAATCCTTTTCGTCCAATCCATTTCCACGGCTTCCACTTCATCTCTCAGGTTGTAGAATAAACTCCCTTTCTCCATGTATTCGTAGATCAAGAACATGGAGCGTCGGTGCAGACAAAATCCATGAAGCTTCACGATATTCCGATGCCGTATTTCTGTTAGAAACTTGATCTCGTTCCTGAAGCTGTTGTCGAAAGCAGGATTCTCAGCTTCTAAACGGTGAAGTTTTTTCAGGGCAACAACTTTTCCACAAGGGAGTTGAGCTCTGTAAACGCTTCCATAACCACCAACTCCGATACAGTACCGAAAGTCGAAATCCTCCGTTGCTGCAATGATGTCCTCGTATGCTATCTTTCCGTCATAGTTCCATATGGAACATATGTCCCCGTTCTTTGTCGGTTGTATGGCCACATGGTTCTTCTTAGCCTTAAACCGTGAAAACAACAAACAACATAGAATGGAGAATGTGTAACAGATGGCAATGGGGAGGAATATTTTGATATAGAGAGCAATATTAGTGTTGTTGGGTGTGCTGGTAGTGGTATTTGAGGAAGCAATACAAGGTGATAAATCCTTGTTTCCTTCAAAAGGTTCTGGATAAATCTTGTAACAGCCATTTGTAATATCGACAATACGAAGCCTAGTAGAAGACAAGATGGGGACATTACCGGAGAGGCGGTTGAAGGTCAGGTTCAAATTAGATAACCTACGAAGCTTGGCAATCTGAGAGGGGATGGAACCAGACAATCTGTTTTGGGAGAGGTCTAATGATCTCAGTGCTTCTAAATTCCCAATCTCTTGGGGAATGGAACCTTGTAATAGATTTGAATGAAGATCCAATTCTGTCAAGTTGGATAAACTACCAATACAAGAAGGGATTGAACCACTGAATTGATTCCCACCAAGGTACATGTATTTCAGTTTTGTCAAATGACACAAAACCAGCGGAATATGACCAGCAAAACTATTACTAGTGATGCTTAAAACACTGAGGTTCTTCAAATTTTCAATATCTGGAGGGAGGTTCCCTTCAAGTTTGTTAGAACCAAGTCCCAACATTTCTAAATTTGTTAAATTGTACAGAGTATTTGGTATTGAACCAACAAGCATGTTGTTAGCTAAAAACAAATAAACCAAATTTGATAAAAGTCCGATTTCTGGTGGGATGGATCCATTAATTCTGTTGTCAGAAAGACTCAAATATTGAAGATTGGTTAATTGACCCAAAGCAGAAGGGATTGGACCAACAATTCCACATTGACTAACGCCCAAACTCTCCAGACCCGTCAAATTCCAGATGTATTGAGGGAGTGGACCTTCATCAAACTGATTTCCAGAAAGTTGAAGACTCCTAAGGTTGGTTGAAGTTGCAAGAAATTGAGGAATCTGTCCGGTAAGACCATTCCAACCCAGATATAACGTAACAAGCTTTTCTAATTTCCCCAGTTGTGGAGGGATGGAACCATTAATATTAACATTACCGGTGATTTCGAGAACCTCTAAATGTGTAAGGTTTCCAAGAGAAGGAGGTAACTCACCGGATAAATCACAATTGGACAAGCGAAGTTGCTTCAATGCTGAAAGCTCGCCTATTTGAGGCGGGATGTTCCCACCGATCCAATGATGATTAAGATCAAGATGAACGAGATTTGGAAACGAAGAGAAATTCAATTTACCAAATCTATCTCGGACCTCGACATCGAATGTATCGGATAAGTCAATTTTGGTGATGCTTCCAGCAGGGTTGCATGAGATACCAGGCCACTTGCAACGTTGTGAAGTGTCGTTACCATAGGGATGGCTATTACTCCACCATCCACTCTCTAACACAGCTTTGGCTTCAGAATCATCTGCCGCTGACTTAGTTGTAGCAAAGGAAACGAGGATGGTAACCCCGAGAATAATGGTGTTGGTGAAGGATGAGGCCATTATCAGCACTGGTTGATCTCTTCAAAAAGAATATATATATAGTTAAGAAAAAGCTATCCAAACCCTAAGTAACAATAGAAGATTACACTTCAAAATGAGTTCAACAGGTAGGGAAAAAATACAACACAATACAGTGACAATGTACTCTCACCCATAACTAAACAGATGAAGCAAAATTCAGAACAAGCTCACATATCAGTAAACTAAAGGACCTACTTAAAAAGCCAAGGACCAAAAGTGAACTAAGTAACCAAACTTAGTTGGTCAGGAAGATGACAATAATTTGAAATAACATTACAACATCTGCTTTGCACATCTATGACATTTGAAATCGGGGCCATGATTTAAAAAACTTTTAGAATTTTTTTATATATTTTTAAAATTTTACAAGTTATGACCATATCAACCGCACGTAGACTTAGCTTATTATCATCATCTACTCTTCTTCTCAACTTCTCTACAGCAACATAGCTTAAAAGAAAGAAAGAAATGCAATTTTGTTTATTTTTCTTTATTAATTTCAATAACACATCAACATGACATCACTTTGAAGAAAAATTAAAATCTTTCTGGAAGTATGGAAGCTAAGGCTAGATAAATAAGGTTTCGATAAAAGCAAAAAAAAAAAAAGAAAATTAGATGTTGATATGCTTAGATAAGATGAGATTACAGTTTTGGGAGATGGAATTGAACAAAGGGGGAGATGAGTTATCATCTCCTGATATGCACATTCATCTTTCTCAGTCAGCTGAATTATACCATCAAGAACAAGCACTTTCCCATAGCTTGATGACTGCAGAAAAAGTATCAATCATTAGGAAGAATATGCATAGGAACTAGAGGTAAACAATAATGGAAATCATGAAATAGAGTTGAAATTTCAAACCTCAAAAACAAGAACCTCTTGATAGTCTGACTTTGCCTTGTACAAAATGGTTTCAACTCTCAGACATTTAGCTTCTCCTGCAAAAAATATGTATTGGTATGAGAAGTTGTCTCTACTTTAACTCATGGGACTTTCACTGTCATAAATTAAAGAGGAAACTTAAAGCTCACCAGGCCAAATAGGATTGTTGAAGTAAACCGTTTTCTCAGCCTTATCTACAAGTGAGGATGAAAGGAAAAAGAAATCAAAACATGCAATTTTGGTCATGTGAAACGAATCATGTGATGCTAGTCTTGAGAGAAAACTAGGTTCCATGTGGCATTTCTGAAAGAAAAAGAATTAAAGGGCTAACGTAACACAAAATAAAATTCAAGAATCAGATTAATCGAACAAATAATGAAGATCAAAAAGGAAAATTTCATTAAATTACATAGCCATTTTAAGTATTAAGTCTTTTAAAATCAACCAAAAGATGCCAAAGGGCACTGTTTTTCTCAGTGGTGTATGTATAAATGAATGTAGCATACAATACAATTCAATCATTTATATTATTTTGGGCCAAAGAACACATCAAAAATTGATAATTCAAATAGGTGTAGGTTGAAAATTTAAATTTTAACTGGTTTTAGGAACCCAGAGTTAGGACCACATTTCACCCTGTGTAACTCATTCTGGTTTTACCCTTGTCCGGACGATAACTCTAGTCATTATAGAAATTTTACTGTATATTGAAAAAAAATAAAAAAAATGTTAAACCGTTTTGATATACATATAGAAATAAGAAAGACCTGATTTATATTTATATATGTGTGCACGCAAAATATATGTGCAATATATGTGCAATAAGAAAAAGCTATTGAAACCCTAAGTAGCAATATATGTGCAATTATAACTCGCTGAGGAAAAGGAACAATAAGAAAATTTAGAAAGTCTCACTTCCAAGTTTAAACTTTGAGGTAATGAGAAAGGTTTGGTTTTAACGATGAAAAATACAGATACTTTTTTCAAACTTCTAAAATATATTTTTGGGTGCATGGGGTGGGTCATGGCCATGATGGCTTCACATCTAAAAGTAGAATTATTAATTTATAATATTGAAGTGACCATAAATATATATATAAAGGTTTTTTAAAAATTATTATCTTATCAATTTGTTAAATTAGACCTTGGGCCTAAGTCAGAATCTAAAAAAATATTGTTTTAGAGAAGTTATTATTTATCGAATATTAATTTATAGAAATTTTACTGTATATTGAAAAAAATAAAAAGATGTTAAACCGTTGTGATATACATATAGAAATAAAAAAGACATGATTTATATATTTTTAAAATTTTACAAGTTATGACCATATCAACCGCACGTGGACTTAGCTTATTATCATCATCTACTCTTCTTCTCAACTTCTCTACAGCAACATAGCTTAAAAGAAAGAAAGAAATGCAATTTGTTTATTTTTCTTTATTAATTTCTATAACACATCAAATTCACAATCAACCCACGAAAATGCAAGTTTCTGTTTGCAGCAATTCTTGTTTGTTAACCTTAACAAGCAAAGAACTTTAAAAAACAGAGACATCATAACAATGATCAAAGCATAAAGCACCAAAGGGGAGTCTTACAATTAAAATGAAATTTGGTTTACCCATAACCAGTAGCAAAAAATTTTGTTTTCCAACGAAATGAAAAGAAAGAAAGAAATTTAACAATGAAATTGAAAGAGAATTTTAAAAAGCATTCCTGATTAGAATTGAAGCGGAGGGAAATGAACAATAAGAAAATTTAGAAATTCTCACTTCCAAGTTTAAACTTTGAGGTAATGAAAGTCTGAAACTAAAAAGGTTTGGTTTTAAAGATTATAAATGCACATTTTTTTTTCAAACTTCTAAAATATATTTTTGGGTGCATGGGTGGGTCATGGCCTAGACCACATCGGTTATGATGGCTTCACATCTAAAAGTAGAATTATTAATTTATGATATTGAAGTGACATAAATATATATATATATTAAGGTCTTTTAAAAATTATTATCTTATTAATTTATCAATTTATTAAATTAGACCTTGGGCCAAGTCAGAATCTAAAAAATATTATTTTAGAGAAGTTATTATTTATCGAATATTAATTTACAGAAATTTTACTGTTTATTGAAAAAAAATAAAAAGATATTAAACCGTTGTGATATACATATAGAAATAAGAAAGACATAATTTATATTTATATATGTGTGTGCGCAAAATTTGGGTTCAAAACGTGTAAGCCAGTCTTATTTAGTTTGAATTTAGATAGAGTTGGTTTGAATTTTAATAATAAAATGAAATATTTTTGCCTATAGGAAGTGAATGCCAGAAACCGTGTAAACATAAAGAAATAGACGTCCACTAATTCATTTTAAACTTTCCATTTTGTCTCTGTAGGTGCATCAGAGGTTAGACATCTTTGTAATAATCACGAATATTTGCTGGCCTCTACTAAATGTGTCATTAAAGAGAATTCTTGTTTGCAATTTTAGAATAAGAAAAGTACAAGAATTACTATAGTCAAATAAATTGAAAAGGATAAAATAAAGAAGTTACAAATATTACCATTTTTTATTTTAAGAAAGTGACAATTTTGATATCCATGTCTAAAAAAGTGTGATTTTGTGATAGCTTAGACGGCACAATCAATGAAAGTAAAGATCATATTCCTTCAAATCTGATTTTACTTTATACTTATAATAATTAAACCAAACAGTTTATAGCTTTGTGTAAAAACATAATGTTAAAAATATCTTTTTTTACGTTAATTAAAATATGTTCACGTCGTTAATTTTAATGGTTCAATGGTATAATTGATGTCTAAACTAAAGTTTAATGTTGAAATAGTATCAATTTTAGTTTAATGATATAATCGATACTAAACTTAGAGTTAAGTGACGTCTAGTGTAATTTATTTTTTTTAAAGAAAATAAAATGTCCAAATTAAGTTAAGTGAAATAAAATAAAATTATCGAAAAAAGATGAAGTTAGGATTTGCAATAAAAACATAAAAATTTAGAGACAAAAGGTGTAGGCATCCATTAATGTAGGGGTTAATTTGTAAATCTTATCTATGCAAAAAGTTACGATATCGAGATTATGAATGTCTGTCAAAAGATCGAATCACATCAAATGTTGTTTTTTTTAAGTGTAATTAATTTATGTCCTCATATTGATTATATTTTCACTCACAAATTCTCAACACATTCGAATTAGGGTTGTAAATGCAAAAAGAATTATCGCGAGCTACTTGAGTCTAATTCGATTAAATTTTAGTTAATATTCCATTCAATTGGACTCGAGTTGATCTCAAACTCGGCTTAAGTTCTTAACAAGTTGAGCTAAGCTACTCGATATTTAACTTGAAAATCTCGTGAGCTACTCGAAAATATAATATATTTTTTTTATTTTTTTAAATTTCCTGGAGAGCTGTTGGTTGTGCGATTGCTTTCTTGTTTCTTGAATTTCAGCTGATTACTCGTTGGTCGTTGTTCTCATTTCGCAAGCATTCCTTTCTCTGGTATGTGTTTCTCTGTTTTCAGAACTGGATAGTGATTGTGCTGCGATCTTCGAGTTTTCTCTGGATTCTTTGATCGAGTTTTTTGCTTCAACTTGGATCTATTTCTTGGAGGTTTGTTTTGATTGCTAGCATTTTTACTCGTGGTTGATTCTTCTCTGATAGAGTAAAATAGTGATCCTTGTCAAATCTCGTAAGATCTTGAGTTGAATCTCAGTGTTTTTGTTTAGAATCACTGAGATATCGCACGTTGTTGCTTTCTTTCTCTTGTTCTGCGGAATTTCTTTTCTATGTAGCTTGGATCAGACGATATGGTTCAGGAGTCTGAAACGAATCCTTCTCGATCTGGTGATGTACGATCTGGTGATGATCGTTCTGGTGATGTTCGATCTGGAGATACTTCTAATTCTCTGGTTGTGCAACATATTTCCAAACATGATGTGGTGAAGTTAACTGAAGCGACCTATGTTCTGTGGAAGCATCAGGTAACTCTGATAATTGATGGATATGGCCTTATGGATTTCATTTCTGATGACTTTGAGCTACCTTCTCAATATATACAAAATTCGTCCGGTGTGCGTGTGGAGAATCCTCTTTTTTTGGCGTATCGAAGGCAGGACAAGTTACTTGCGTCCTGGTTGATATCTTCTGTAAGTACTGAAGTTCTTCCCAATCTTACGAGCTGTCATACTACGAAAGCTATTTGGAACACTGCTACTCGTTTATTTTCTGCATGTTCCACTGCTAAAATCTCTGTGTTACGCCATAGCTTACATACACAAAAGAAACTTGGTCTAACTGTCAATGAATATCTTGCAAAGATTCGTTTGATCTGTGACAATCTAGGTGCTGCTGGGTGTGTTGTCACTGAGCAGGAGCAGGTTAGTGTTGTACTTGCTGGACTCTCGATGGAGTTTGAGTCAGTTATCGCCATTGCTTCACGAGAGGTTGTTAGTCTTGAGAGTCTAACTGACATGCTATTGGATTGTGAAGCACGGCAAAAGATGTTCATGCAAGAACATTTACCTATGCATGCTAACGTGGCTTTTCATAGTGTGTGTGTCTCTAGTTTTCATCCTGGCATGCAGGTTAATGTGGCTACTTCAGCTAATGCTCCTGAGGTCAGTGATGCTGTTGCCACGACTTATTTACTTGAGAATCACTTGGTGTCACAAGGGTTTCAGTCTGGTTTTCGGGGACGTAGGCGTGGTAGGAATAACTTCAACAAGCCTCAGTGTCAGCTTTGTGGTAAGTTTGGTCACACGGTTTTGAAGTGCTATCATCGATTTGATCAAAGCTATCATAGGCCGGTTTCTACTCCTGGTGAGGCTCGAAATGATGGTTCTTCATCGTATACTTCTGAGAATGGCTCAGGGAGCTATCATCATTCAGCTGATGTGAATGCTTCTGTTGCTCCTGTTCAAGTGTTTTATCATCAACTCAACACTGGGGTCGTGTCACCTCGTTCTACGTTTGTTTCCTCACCTCAGTCTCGTGTTGTTTCTCCAACTGTGGGGTTTACTCCCAATGTTTCTTCTTATCCTGGTGGTTCTGGTCAATCTGGTGGGTCTCAGGTTACTAATTTTTTGGGTGATGTCTCTTCTAGTCACAGTGGTGCAGCTCCCTCGTTGGGTTCTCATGTAAACTCCTCGTACTTTTCTTCTGGCTCGACTTTGCCTGCTTCCACTGAGGGTGTTTGGTACCCAGATTCGGGTGCTACTCACCATATTACGCATGATCAGTCTCATGTTCAGTCTAGTGCTCCATATACATGTGAGAATTGTCTTCTTATGGGTGATGGTTCTACTGTTTCGATCTCTCATGTAGGGCATGGCTCTCTTCCTGTGTCTGGTAGGTCGTTAGTTTTACGTGATATTTTGCATGTGCCTAACATTCAGAAGAACCTTTTGTCTGTGTCTTAGCTTGTGCGGGACAATAATGTTATTTTTATATTTCATACTAATGGTTGCTTGATTAAGGATTCCCAGACTCAGAGGGTTCTGCTCGAAGGGAGGCTCACGCCTGAGGGCCTGTATGAGATAGTCTCTCATGCTGGTGCTTTGGATCGTTTGCCTACGTTGACTGCCAACTTGTCTTGTGCTTCTTCAGCAGCTGCTGTCTCGCCTGTTGATTCTTCATCGAATAATGTCACTGTTTCTTCTTTGTCTTTTTCTACTGTCAATACTATGGGGTTGTGGCATAACCATCTTGGGCATCCAGCTAATGGTGTGCTCAAGTCAGTTTTGAATAAGTGTAGTATTGTGTGTGTTGATAATAAGGCTTCTAGTGTGTGCTCTTCTTGTTTACAAGGGAAGGCTCACAAGCTTCCATTTTCCCCTTCTAATACTCAATATTTGTTTCCTTTTGAATTGGTTGTCTCTGACCTCTGGGGTCCTGCCCCAGTTGCTTCTGAAGGGTTTCTTTACTATGTATCGTGTATTGATATGCATAGTTGTCATACCTGGGTGTATTTGATCAAACGCAAATCTGAAGTGGTTCAGTGTTTTTTCAATTTTCACAAATTGGTAGAGGTGCAATTTGGTGTGCAGGTTAAAGCTTTTCAAACTGATGGTGGTACAGAGTATTTGCCATTGAAGAACTGGTTTCTTACTCATGGAGTTCAACATCGTATCACTTGTCCATACACCTCTGAGCAGAACGGTGTTGCTGAGAGGAAGCATCGACATGTTGTTGAGATGGGTCTTACACTTCTTGCTCATGCTAGCTTACCACTAAAGTTCTGGAGTTTTACCTTTGTTACAGCCATTTTTATTATCAATAGACTTCCCACTGATGTCTTGCAAGGTGCTTCTCCGTATGAGAAGCTTTTTCAGCGAGAGCCTGATTATGCATGGTTTCGCGTATTTGGGTGTGTGTGTTACCCTCTTTTGCGTCCATACAATGCCCATAAATTAGATTTCAGGTCACGCCCGTGTGTTTTCCTGGGTTACAGCTCTAGTCACAAGGGCTACAAGTGTCGTGATCACACAGGTCGTGTCTTTGTTTCAAGGCATGTTGTCTTTGATGAGCACGTGTTTCCTTTTTCCATGGTTGCTGACTCGTCTAGTTCTAGTGACTCTCCTTGCTTGGTTCAACAGATGTTTCCTTTGGTGGTTGACACTCAATTGCCCTCCTCTCCAGTGTTCTCTCCTCCTACTGTTTTACATGTCTCCTCTCGAGTGTCCAATTTGGATTTGCCTGCTTCTTCTCCAGTGGCTTGTGCTAATACTGGTTCTCCACCAGCTGTAAGCCCCAGGAACTCGTTTAGTTGTGGGCAGGCAGTGCCTTCTTCTGATGCTCCTGGTGATCAGGCTGTGTTTTCTTCTGATGCTCAGGAGGTGCCTTCTCCTGGCGTTCAGGGTGCTTTTCCTTCTGATATTCAGGAGGTGTCTTCCCCTGGTGTTCAGGGTGGTTTTACTTCTCTTCATGCTGGTGATGGTTTTCCTTTGGATGATGAGGGGCCTGCACGTGATGAAATAGTTCATACTGATGCAGTCGTGTCACCTTCTGCTGAGGATGCAGTGCTCGCGTCTACAACTGGTGATCTCATGTTGGATTCTTCTGTGTCATCTTTGGCACCTAGAACTGCTGTTCCTGATTCGTTTACTGAAGGAATTGTTTCTGATCTCGGGTTTCGTGTTGATGAGGTAGCTGGTTCTCCCTGTGTTGAGTTCGTTGCTGGGGATAGGCTGTGTTCTACGAGTAATGTTCCTGACTTGGGTCTGGTTTCGATTGATTCAGTGCCTACCTCCACTGTGACCAATGATCATCCTATGATCACTCGTGGAAAAGCAGGTATTCGTAAGCCAAAGGTGTTTCATGTTAATACGTCTTCTCCTGATGATGAACCACGAACTATTCGTGAAGCCATGAAAACTCCTCATTGGAAGGCTGCCGCTCAAGATGAATACGATGCTCTCATACGCAACAACACGTGGACCCTGGTTCCCTTACCTAGCACAGAAGTGCTGTGAGTTGCAAATGGATTTTTAAGGTTAAACGGCATCTTGATGGTACAGTGGCTCGTTACAAAGCTCGCTTGGTGGCTCGTGGATATCTTCAAGAACCTGGTGTTGACTTCACTGAGGTTTTCGGTCCTGTTGTTAAGCCAGTTACCATTCGCACTATCTTATCGTTGGCTGTTTCACGAGGTTGGCCGTTGCGTCAAGTTGATATAAACAACGCCTTTCTCAATGGCGCGTTGCTTGAAGAAGTCTACATGGCCCAACCACCGGGCTATGAACAACTTTCTTCCTCTGGAGACAAGCTCGTATGCAAGCTTAACAAGGCTATTTATGGGCTCAAACAGGCCCCTCGGGCATGGTTTGAAACCCTCAAGAAGTTCTTGTTGTCTACAGGGTTCGTGGGCAGCAAATCGGATCCTTCTTTGTTTGTCTATTCTTCTGGTTCTGAGTGTGTTTATCTTCTCGTCTATGTCGACGATATTATTCTCACTGGGGGAGATGCAGATGTTGTTAATAATATTGTTCGAAAGTTGCATGCTACTTTTTCTCTTAAGGACCTTGGTTCTCTTCGATATTTTTTAGGCATTGAGGTTCGTTATGCCTTAGATGGGAGTTTGCTTATCAACCAGAAGAAGTACATCTTAGACTTGTTAGAGAAATGTGGATATGAGCAAGCTAATAGTCTTCCTACTCCTATGACTACAACTTGCAAGTTGTCTTTGAACGATGGTTGTCCTCTTGCTAATGTCACTGAATTCAGAAGTGTGGTTGGTGCGTTGCAGTACATTGTTCTTACGCGCCCAGAAATTGCCTTTGCTGTCAACAAGGTGTGCCAGTTTATGCAGGCACCCACTGATGTGCATTTGCATGCTGTCAAACGTATATTACGGTACTTGCAGGGTACTGTTGACTTTGGCTTAAAGTTTTCTCCTCATGATAATCTTGGTATTACTGGCTTTGTTGATTCCAATTGGGCCACGGACAGTGATGATTGGCGTTCTACGTCTGGGTTCTGTGTTTTTTTTGGTGGGAATCCAGTGTCCTGGGGGTCTCGCAAGCAGCAGGTTGTGTCTCGTTCGACTGCGGAGGCTGAATATCGCAGTGTTGCCTGTGCTGCTGCGGAAATTATGTGGCTTCAGTCCCTGCTTGGTGAGCTTCATGTTTCATTTGATGGTGTTCCTATTTTATGGTGCGACAACACGAGTGCTGTTGCTGTTTCTGCGAATCCGGTTCTTCACTCAAAGTTTAAGCACGTTGAATTGGATTTGTTTTTTGTCCGGGAACAAGTTACAGCTGGTCGTCTTCATGTCAATGAGATACCTGCATATGAGCAAGTAGCAGATGTGTTTACCAAGCCACTTTCTGCTCCTTCGTTCTTTAGACATCGACTCAAGCTTGCAGTGCTTCCTTTTTCTCAGATTGCTGACTCTGATGCATCTTCTTCCTCACTGTAAGTACTGTTTCTTTTGTTTGATCTGTGTATTTGTTTGTTGTTTTCTTTTCTGCAGGTTTCAGAAGTTTGAATTGCATGGGGAATGTTAGGGTTATGTTAATGTAACGTAGAAAGGTGGTGAGTGCAGCTAGGTTTGTATGTGCTGCACCACACAGGATTGTTTTCACTGAGAGTTGGTTATGGTCTGTTAGGATTGTTAGAGGCTATTAACTGACTTCTTCAGTGCTCACTTGTATATATGAACTGGCTCTCATTTGAGAGTATTACAGTTGGAAATCAATAGAAAACCGAGAGTACCGACTCTCTTTCTCTCTATGCAAATGATCTTTTTCAGTTTCTTCTTCTACCTTCTCTAAGCTTCGTTCATGAACTAAAATATATGTTGAATAATAACAACAACAACAACAACAACAACAACAACAATAATAATAATAATAATAATTTTTATTGGGGTCACTCAACTTTTATTTCGCTTTCATTTTGGTCCTTCCTATTACCTTTTGCTAGAAAATACTGACTTGCCTGTTAGTTTTTCTTTTCCTCAAGGATAAACTACATAAATGGTCATCGAACTTTTAGAGTGCTTTCATTTTGATCAACTAACTTTTAAAACTTTTTTGAGGTCACACATTTCCTACCCCTCCTTCTATCGTTTTACTGCATTATTTCTCCATTCTTTTTTTTTTTGCTACTTTTATTTAGCTGTATTGTTTATTGAATTCATCATGGATTCATTTTTAGTGTTGGCTTATAAGGAAAATAGACGAGCATAGATGTTGAAACACGTCGGTCAATATTATAGCATTTCCGGTTGCAATATAAATTGTTACAATTTTATATAACATTTTAGGTTGCAACCTAAAATGTTAATAAATTATATAATATATTTTTTTTGCAATTAATATTTTAGGTTGCCATTATCAGCACTGGTTGATCACTTCAAAAAGAATATATATATATATATATATATATATATATATATATATATAGGTAAGAAAAAGCTATCGAAACCCTAAGTAACAATAGAAGATTACACTTTGAGGCTCCATGCTTGCCATTATCAGCACCGGTTGATCTCTTAAAAAGAATATATATATATATATAGGTAAGAAAAAGCTATTGAAACCCTAAGTAGCAATATATGTGCAATTATAACTCGCAGAGGGAAAGGAACAATAAGAAAATTTAGAAAGTCTCACTTCCAAGTTTAAATTTTGAGGTAATGAGAGTCTGAAACTAAAAAAGTTTGGTTTTAACGATGAAAAATGTAGATTCTTTTTTCAAACTTCTAAAATATATTTTTGGGTGCATGGGGTGGGTCATGGCCATGATGGCTTCACATCTAAAAGTAGAATTATTAATTTATGATATTGAAGTGACCATAAATATATATATAAAGGTATTTTAAAAATTATTATCTTATTAATTTATCAATTTATTAAATTAGATCTTGGGCTTATGTCAGAATTTAAAAAAAATATATTATTTTAGAAAAATTATTATTTATCGAATATTAATTTACAGAAATTTTATTGTATATTGAAAAAAATAAAAAGATATTAAACCGTTGTGATATACATATAAAAATAAGAAACACATAATTTATATTTATATATGTGTGTGCGCAAAATTTGGGTTCAAACGTGTAAGCCAATCTTACTTAGTTTGAATTTAGATAGAGTTGGTTTAAATTTTAATAATAAAATGAAATATTTTTGCCTCTAGGAAGTGAATGCCAGAAACCGCGTAAACATAAAGAAATAGACGTCCACTAATTCATTTTAAACTTTCCATTTTGTCTCTGTAGGTGCATCAGAGGTTAAACATCTTTGTAATAATCACGAATATTTGCTGGCCTCTACAAAATGTGTCATTAAAGAGAATCCTTGTTTGCAATTTTAGAATAAGAAAAGTACAAGAATTACTATGGTCAAATAAATTGAAAATGATAAAATAAAGAAGTTACAAATATTACCATTTTTTATTACAAGAAAGTGACAATTTCGATATCCATGTCTAAAAAAAGTGTGATTTTGTGATAGCTAATTAGACGACGCAATCAATCAAACCCGAAATTAGGTAGTTGATGAAAATTGTGATATTGCTTTTAAGTTAATTTTGAGTAAAAACGTGGATTTGGGTTGGGAAGTTTCAAAACTCGGAATAGATTTTTGATACTTGCCGTGAAATATATTCATTATGGTATGATCAAATTTCATGTAACAATTTATGTTGGAGTGAGTAAAATTTTAGGTTTCAACCTAAAATATTACCCAAAACCATAAAAATTCAGGTTACAACCGAAAATATTATTCAAAATCATAATAATCCAGGTTGCAACCTAAATCATAACACATCATGTGAAAGAAGTAACATCTTAGGTTGGGTGGTGTAAGTCTTGAAACTCGCAGCCAAGTTTCGAGACTCATAACAAGTATGTGCAATTATAACATTTCCATTTGCAATATAAAATGTTATCAAAATATTATAGCATTTCCGGTTGCAATATAAACTGTTACAATTTTATATAACATTTTAGGTTGCAACCTAAAATGTTAATAAATTGTATAATATTTTTTGTTACAATTAATATTTTAGGTTGCAACCTGAAATATTTAGGTTGGAGTCTAGTCGAGTTTTGATGAGTAACTAGTTTGGTCACTATTTTAGCTCTAATTACGCTTAAATGGTTGATTTGTGATGCCAAATTGTGGTTTATTGTGTGCGTTTTGTGCAGGACTTCGTGTCTAGAAAACATATTGGAAAATACTGGATTCTGCAAGTCTTCTGGATTCATGGATGGATTAGTGGGCATGAAAATGCTGACTGGACGACACGTCAATGTCTTCTAGAAGATGCCACGTCAGCAACAGTTGATAGCTTATCAGCCAAGGTAGGATAATTTATCAGTCGAAATTTGAAGTTTAAAATTGGGATTTATCTTTTCTATTTTAGAAGATGTCTTCTAGAAGATTGGATTGGCAATCAGCCTTTCCTTTAGGCATCACAATTACTTTATTCTGAAAGCGCGCATTGGGTTGAACGTTGTTTTGATCCACCGTTGGGGACGAGAATAGGCTTGTAGCAGATTTAACTCCCTAAGAACAAACTTAGTGGCGGTCCACTAAGGGGAATCAGGATCATATGCGATTCACATCGAGACAAACCATCCGACCACGGGCTTTTCCTACACTAAGCGCAGAATTTGCGTTAGCATCGATTGACGAAGCTAATCAAACAAAAAATTGGATTCTAAGGACTGGCCTTGGAATTTAGTTTACCGTAGAGAAGGAAGTTGCAAGGGTTGGACCTTGTAAACTGTAACCGGAAAGAACTCGAAGTAATATCCCTTTCTGTGATCTAGACAAGTTGAGGCGAAGCAAAGCTGAAGGCTAACTCTTATCATAATCGATTTCAATTATTTCTTTTACTTTTTTATTTTAAATCTTCTCGAATTATTTCACTAAACCCCTTTTTTGGTCACTTGCGGATTTCTTGATAAAGATAAACTCAAATCTATATTGGGAACTCCTTAGTCCCTGCGGATCGACCCTTACTCTCACTATTCTACTTTAATTATTTCTTTAATTGAGTTTAAGGATATTTATTTGACAGTTCACGACGCTTGTCAAATTGGCGTCGTTGCCGGGGACTTCGGCAAAGTTACTAATATTTGTTTTGATTTGGTTCATGACCAGAAAGAATCTGAGAGAACATAAAGACTATATCCCAGAGATCGAAGCATACGCCCGAAGACTACACGCTCAGACACTTTGAGAAAAGAAACAAAGAGAACGACAACAACGTCTAGAACGTGATCTAGAATCAGAGTCTGAGGCAGATTCGCATTTCGAGTATACCAACGAAGAACATGTTCTAATGGGAGATAACGACCAAACAATACAAAAACTGACTAGAACACCAAATGATCAACAATCGACGTGCATAACATTCCTGAATGGTACAACGCCATTCGTACTAAAACGAGTTTGATACATCTTTTATCGACTTTCCACGGCCTGCCCAGTGAAAATCCTTACAAGCACCTAAAAGAGTTCCACATGGTTTTCTTGAGTACAAAACCGCAGGGAGTTTCTGAAGATCAAATAAAACTTCGTGCCTTCCCTTTTTCTCTAGCTGATATTGCCAAAGATTGGCTAATTAATCTACCTTCTGATTCGGTTACAACTTGGACTGACATGGCTTGCCTATTTCTTGACAGGTTCTTTCCAATGGCTAAGGTGAGAGAGCTTAGGCGAAGCATTTTGAGTATCCGACAGAAGGATACTGAATCCTTATATGAATACTAGAGCGTTTCAAAAAGTTGTGCGCTAACTATCCTCAACACGGTTTGTCTAAGCAAACACTTATCCAGTATTTCTACAAGGGGTTAACGCCTATATACATGAAGGTAATTGACACAACGATTGGAGGAGCACTTGTTAACACGACTCCTACCGCAGCGAGAACCTTAATATCAACTATGGCAGCAAACTCACAGTAGTTTCATCATTAAAGTGAACCTTCTCGATGGGTTCACGAGGTAAGTATTGTTTCCCTGGAAAATAAGTGTAACACTCCTCGTCCGGGAATGCGAGCGAGAAGCGTTACATTTGCAGCGTATTATTATTCGGATTCATATTATATATATTCATGACATACATAAGCAATTCCAATTATCATAACATACTTGACATACAAGTTTCTTTATGAAACAAACTTTAGATTTATACTACATAAACATGCGGAAGCTTACTCTAACATTCAACCAAAAATGTAAACATACATATATGTGGGCTAACAAAAACCTTAACTATTACATACAAGCAATCATGTTACAATCATAACAATTACATACATGTACTAATACAACAAGATAATCATTTAATCATACTTATACATTCAACAACCATTACATAATCATGTTACCAAACCAATTTCTTAATCTACCCTATTCGAACAAGTATAACAATCTTATACACAATTAGGATCCAATTCGAATACAACTCTTCATCCTAAACTAGATATCATTTCACCTAATCATCCTTACCCTATTCGAATCATACATATAAACAAGGCTCATTCCATAGGTACATTCGAACTAAGCATAGCAATACATTTTAATCTTCATTTTATATCATACATCTAGATGCATATTACAATCCTATAGTTCATGTCTCATTAACATAATCATACAAGCACACTTTAAATTTCATAGCAACCATCATAACAAACTTAAAGTTAACAAACATCACTTATATACCTGCCAACCTAAAGTTATTACAAAACAAGCTTATGCTTACATATATATACAAAACCAAACCAAGTCTTAAACATAGCAATTACATGACAAGCATCCAAAATACATATATCATATGCATGTGACACTTATATACATCTATGCCACCAACTATAATAACCAAAAGAGTCATACTTGTGCTTGGACTTCAAGGTCAGCTCTCTAAGACAATTGACTAGCTTTCGGGACTAGTACCTGAAATTTTTGGAAGAAGGGAACAGAAGAGTGATAAGTACAAGGTATGTACTTAGTGAGGCAGCCCTAACTTTACTAATTTCCATCTTTTAAAACATTATTTAATCTTCAAGGTTACCTAACTAGGCTTAAAACAAGGTTTACCTAGCTAGACCAACATACAAAAGTAGACTTAGCTAATCTTGTAACCATTTCAATAATCCAATGATGCAACACAAATAACATACTTTCATATTCATTTATACAGCAAGCATCAATCAAAACATTAGCATTTACAACAACAAGTATCATTTTAAAGCATGAGCATATTCAAGACAATAAGTATATCCACATCAATTCATTGGTACATATCACTGAGTTACTTATCTTTCAAGTCATATAACTTTTTAAATATTGCCTTGGATGATTAATGAACAAGGTATTCGAGTATACATGTGACATATAACATTAGATACCCAAAGGTATCAATTCCATAATATACAACTTGGGACATTTACCAAAGGATGCAATAGCATCAATGTGACTTACCACCTTAAGGTATATTGGTGACTAACCACCAACCTTTAACAATAATCAGAGGAGCTCAATGACTCTAAGGCATGCCCTTCTACCTATAGACACTAATCAACCAAGGTCTTTATCTTATCTTTTATATCCAACAAGGTCATTAGTTTGTTATTCAATAATTTTCAAAGTCATGTAACAATTTCAATCATGTTTACAAGGTGAACATTCAATTCATGCTCAATCAAATTTCCAGCAAGCATTTAATATTATTTCAAGCATATAACCATCATCAAACAGTAGCTAAATCATCCATAAGGTCTCATTTTACATAGCTTAATCAATCAACATATCATAGCAACATATTACTTAAGCTAAGCATGCTTATCTAGCAAGTAAGATATACTTAGGTCATAAGTCAAGCCTTTAATCCTTCTTCCTTATCAAGTTAAGTTACCAACCATTATTAGGTTCATTTCATGCTTCATTAGGTTATCTAGTAATAAAAAATAACAAGGTTAGGATACTAATCCTAACACTTTAAACCAAACTACACTCACAATACTCCAAGCTACTTGTTGTCCTTTATCACTATGCCCTTGTCTCTCCTTCTTGATTGTTCGCTCCGTGTATCCTCTATTGCCTCTTCCTCAATAGGATCTTGAATCATATTACAACATATATAACATCTATTAGTATCAACCTTAGCATAAAAATCCAACCAAATCAAGCAAACAACAATAAACACACAAGTTGTCCCTAACATGGCAGTTTTGAGCAGTGTCCATTAATCTGTTCATAGCTCTTTATTCCTAAATCCAAATAAATCATATCATACCATTCTGGAAAGCTTATAAACACACCATTAAAATCATATATGGAACATATTTTTAGCATTTCCCAATCAGTACAGTTTTTCATTTGAAAACAAGTCAATTTCAGGATCGAATCTGTCCAAGCTAAACTTAGTGGATTTAAAGCATATAAATTATATGTTTCACAATTCATTTGGTTCTAATATTTTAACCATATTAACTTACATGTATTAGAATAATAATAAAGTTCTAACATATTCAAAATCAAAGCATTCAGGTCCTCAATTTATCAATTTTCACAAAACAGTCCCCTTTAATCCTTTAATAATCATATATGAGATCTAAATGCATTTAACCTATCCATTGTGACTTAATTCAAGTTTGGCCATTTAATTTTCATTCATTTCATGACTCCCATGTTTCAAGAAAAAATTTCTAGAATTTTATTGGCATTATTTAAACCCCTATATTTTTTTTCGAATTTTGCAATTTAATCCAGCAGATTTCAGATTCATCCAGTTTCAGTCTAGTAACTTCTAATAGCAATTCAGAGACCTATACTTAACATTTTCGTGCAATTATTACCTCTATATCATATAAAATTTTGTCCTCTACAACTTTGTATAAGAACACTTTTTCCAGAAATGACTCTAACATGCTCAATTTTCCAGATTTCCGAAAGGTGTCTATAATTAAAAATTCTGGGCAGATTCATTATTCAAGCTTCATGCATGTAAATTTTCTAGCATTTTGATTAACCTAAGCTATCATACAACCTCACAACACATCAATAATCATTCTCAAATCAAATTTACAGCTCAAAAATTCAAGAAACACATCAATTCATCAAAAACATTTAAATAAAAACATGAGCAGAATTTTAGCTAGAACACTTACATGAATTGTTTGTGGATGTAAGAACCTATGTTTCTCCTAGCTTAAATCCATTGACATGCATGCATTTTGGTTCCATAAATCTCCATAATTTTATGTTTTTACTTTCTCTCTCTCTCTTTGGTTCGGTTGGAAGGAAGAAATGAAGAAGATGAACATTGAAAATAATGTAAGTGGGATTTGGTTATTCCAACCCCACTAAGCATTGTCGTCCATGCTTGAGAGATGGACAAGTGTATTGTCTGTAACACTTCAAAAAAAATGAGGGTTGTGGGAATCGAACCCACAACCTCAAGTGTGTTCAGCTGGGTGCCCAGCCAATTGAGCTATTGAAGCTCTTGGTTATAAGTCACCCCAATTAATTTTTATTTAGATCCTAAAAAAATATAATAATAAAATAAAGAAAATATCCTACCTACTCCCATTAACTACCTATTATAATTAAACCCCAATTATTTCCCCCATTTTCCCTCGGCAGAAACACCTCATCGTTCTCATCCCTCTCCCTTACCATCATCACCGGCCGCCGCTCCGCCTTGCCCCACCGTCGCTCCGTGTGCGACACCGCCACCGTCGGGAGAGTCACCGTTCAGCCCCGGACTCGTCGCCGTCCACCACTCGCGCGATGGCGCTGCTGTCCGTTGCCAAACATCATCGAAAGGGGCCATCGGGAACCAAGAGCTTATATGCTGTTGTTGCTCCGATCTGCACCGCCACCGCATCGTGGCCGTCACCGCCACTGTCGTTAGAAGCGCGCTCGTCCGTCGACTCCAGCCGTAACAGCCACTCGCGGTTATCAGCCGTCGTCCACCGTGGGAAGCCGTTTGAATGCTTCGTCGGAGAAGCCCAACGCGCCTACTGTTTTGCGTGCTTTCCGGCCGCCTCCGCCGTCGTCTTGCTGCTTGGCCACCAGATCTAAACTCCCCACACCGAGCTGAGCAAAACCCTGCTCGTTGATCGACCGTCCGCCGTCGTTAGAGTCGTCGTCGGGACTACGACAGTTTCAGTTTCCATTTTTCATTTCGGGGTAAGTTCGGTAAGATTTTCAACTTTAAATCGAGTTTTTACAAGATTGTGTTGTGAAAATGGCGTTTTTTGGCGTCGCCCGGTGATTTCCGGCCATTTTAGGCCGCGCGTGGGCCTCACGCGCCGTCCGGGGCGATTTCCGGCCGCCCTGGACGGTGGCCGTTGAACCGGCCGGCTCAGACCGGTCCGACCCGTTGACCGACCCGATCCGACCCGTTGACCGACCCGATCCGACCCGTTGACCGACCCGATCCGACCCGTTGACTGACCCGACCCGTTGACCCGACTCGTTGACCGAGTCAAACCAGTGACGTTAGCATGACGTCAGCGTTGACTGCTGACGTCAGCATTGACCTGCCCGTTGACTTTGACCAAAAAGTCAACTTTTCCAGAAAAGTCCTATTTTATGTTTTTCGACGTCCTGAGTCCGATTTTGAAGCCCGTTTCGTAAAATTCCAACCTGAAAGCCTTCGAATTGGACCTTGAACTCGAGTCCACTTATGTATTTTAATAATAAATTAAGAGTAAGGTGATTAAAGACTGAAAGTGGAATATTTCTGATGAAGGTATTCAAAGTTCCTTGTATTCGGGATGTTGAGGACGTCGCATTCGGTTTCGAGAGTGATCGAACGGAGTATAATGGTCGACCGATATAGCAAGTAATAAAGGTAATACACTACTACCTTTAGTATGCTTTATGAACATGTTGGTATTCGGTAAATGCATGCATAAATATGATGAGGAGTGGTGTTATCTCTGCTTAAGTCAAACCTGATATGAAATTAAGTATGATAACGTAGATAAGGTCGAAATGCTCGAACGAGAAAGTTAACGAATGTAAGGATCTGGTGTTCAATAAATTAAGTAATAAGGCAGTTAATCTCCAAACTCAATTATTGACGTCAAATGAGTAAATGCTAGAAATTTAGTTATGAAATTACGAAAATGCCCTTGAGGTACGAGAATGTCTAAAATACCCTTAGAATTGGAAGTGGATATGGTAAATCAACTCGATTCATCGGGAAAACCTCGATCTACTGGTAAGATATGGTAACAAGATTTAAACGTTCGAGATTGTAAGGTGTTAGACTCCCTTGAATTTAGAATGAGCCCCTGAATATATATATAATTACAGGAAACTATTCGTACCTCTAAATTGATCAAGCGACTCAAATACTGAAATGATCATCATGACTAAAAGTATTGGAAATACTGTCATGGTTAAATAAATTGGAAGGGTCATACTGACTAAAAATGTTGTAGTATTCTCGAATACCGAGGTTCGCAATTAATTGAAAGGATGGATTAACCCTTGAGTTTTGAAATAAATGAAGTGGTTGGAGGTACCGAAATTTCTTGAATGGCTGAAACAACCACGAGAACTTAAATGATTGGAAATACTGTAAATGGTTCAATTGATAGGAATGATGGCTATCTCGAACTTCAGAATGACTGAAATACCCCGTTGATTGAATAAATAAATTGTCGTTGATGAAATTCTAGAAATTTGCCAATAAAGCTGAAAATGACCGAAATGCCCTCATAGGTTGAAGCATGACCCATGTACGTCAATCACTCCTGATATTAATGTAAGGATGGAAGTTTCTACGCACAAAATACAAGTTGACTACTCCGAGGCAAATCTTGTGGTGAAATATGGAAGCAACCGTTCAAATATACGATACAGTTAGAAGGATTGGTTAGTACTGTAAGGTTGGAATATGATAGTTCGAATGGTTAAGGGGGCTCGTTAAACTTCTGGAAATCTTAATTGCTATAAAACATAAATTCCTCATGATCGAGCTTAAGTTACAAAATCACCCCTCTTATATAAAAGACCAAAATGCCCTCGTTGGCCAAAGTAATCAAAATAGCCCCGAACGTATCTGATATAGTGAAAGGTCTTGACGTAGAAATCTCTAAATGCCTGGTTGGGTACCTGATGAGCAAATATAATTTTTGAGCTATTGTTTACGCCTTGTTGGTATGAATTATAAAAAATGCACGTGTATGATAAAATGACTAAAATGCCTCTGGTAGGCTGAAATGGCTAAATCACTCACGATATGTCTAAACTCTCAAGGTCTTGATGTATCATCCCCTGAAAATCGGGTTTGAACCGTTAGTACAAACCCCTCTTTTAATAGAGGTCCCGTTTCAAAGGTCCGTTCAATTGTCAAAAGTTAATGGGTTCTCTTTCGTAAATGTCAAGTATCTCCAAGGAGTAAATTGTTCCACCTAGTGTGTTCCATGTGTGCCACGTGCCTGTTTTGCATACTGTTTTACATGATATGATACTGATCACGTGCATATGACTGGCATACATGAAGTTACATGAACATGACATGTTTTATAAATAAGCATGACCGTACTGTATTTCTGATATATGCATATGCACCCGATATGGAAAACATGTTACATGGATAATGTGTTACTAAAAATACGGTTATTGACTAATGAATTAATGATGATCTGATTCACTGGGGTAATTGGGACATGATATGAAGCTACATACGGCTCAGCCCTGATCCAGCTGGTAAGACCGTCCCGTTTACGGATCCTAGGCTTCGGCCAGATCCGCCCGTTTACGGATCTTAGGCTTCGGCCAGGTCCGCCCGTTTACGGATTCTAGGCTTCGGCCAGGTCCGCCCGTTTACGGTTCCTATGCTTCGGCAAGGGCTGCCCGTATTCTAAGGTATTCCTTAGGATGGTACCCTCGCCCAATGGGCCCGGGTTAATGCCTGTACATGATACCGCATTGGGGAAAATAAATACTGGAGTATGGTTGGAGGGTAAATAAAGAATTGAAAATGTATTCTACTGCTACATGAAACATATGTATATGATATAAAAAGGTTTACTGCATTATTACATATCATGCATTAATGTTGCACTGTTGGAACATACTAGACCCCAAACTCTCTGATTCCTACTTCGTAATCTACCAGCCTATATATATATAATTCCCCGTCTAATTCTCAAGGTCTGATTAAAGAACAAATATCGTTATTCTCGAGTATGATGTAACCTCGAAATAGTAGAACTGAAATGGAGACCGTTACTGCGCGAAACATCAGGAAAATGTTATGCTTATCATATATCTGCACGAGCTTATAGCATCTTTTGGTAGTTTGTATTACTGAGCTTTTCGAAGCTCACGTTGTTTTTACCATCGCAGGATAAAAGAACATATCATGGTATAAAGTATGACATCAGTGTTCGGAGTTCTCTCGGCGTTGCCTTTGGAGTACGGTACTGTATAGTTAGTGGGCATGTATGTCATGTACTGTTTAACGACAATGTCTGTAAACTATTTTATGAAGTTTTTATTATGTGTTTAAATGACACCCGAATGATATTTTAAACAGAAGTGGGTTTTACAACTTAATAAATGTTTTAAAAATATTTTATGAGTATTTTTACCGTGGGTCGCTCTCGTGACCCTAATGTGACTTCCTAGGATCCGTCGTAACGCATAGGCGGGTCTAGGGGGTTACATTTAGTGGTATTAGAGCTTAGAGTTGCGTCATTCTGGGTAGATCGGCCGATCGACTGTCATAGGATGTCTGGTCTGTGCATGCCCCTAGATCATAACTGTACTCCATCAAGCCGGGACTCCGATGTCAAATCATTTCCTGTGATAAGTGCAATTAACCGTTCTGTCCATAATAGCTTGATCTGGAAAGGAATATCGATAAGGTTAGTCTACGAATTGGATTAAATTAATGGATTTGAATCCAGATAAAGAAACAGAGATGGTTAATGCGTGTGAAATTGAAGATATGAACTAGATGGAGAATAAATGTTTGATCATGTAAAGCAACCGATATAAGATTTACATGTAATGTCATTCGGTGATAATGATTATGTTTGAGAATATCCCGATAAAAAAAAAACTGTATGAATTTGGAAGGAAGATGTTCGTGAATGTGGCGAGAGTGTAAATCATATGATAACTATGTTTTATACAAGGGAAGTCGATGTTTGAAAATTTCGCTACAGGTAAATGTTAACCGATCAAAATCTTGAATATGTTCAGTCAGCTTGAATGCAGAAATTTTCTTAGGAAATGTGGCTTAGTGTATATATATATATATATCATATATGACTGAAATCCAATGCTACGCCCTGATTCTGGAAGGCCATGTCGAAGATTTTGGATGCTCGTATGAATTTCAAGTATAGTTTTCATATGTAAAACCTAGTAGAGTAATTCAAATTCTAGAGGAGATGCTTCCACGTTGTAAGATTATTTCCGTTGTTGGGAAGGTTTTGTATCCCTGATTGAGACCGTGTATGATAAAACACGTGAGACAAGTGTTGTTTGGCACCGTATAAAATTCGGTATGGATTCAATCATTGTATTCTGATATGTTGGTCTGAGACGAATAGCAAGATGGTTTTGAACCCAAGTTAATCTAAGTGACTAAGGATGCTACAAGATGGGTCGATGATCGTTTGAGAGGGTGAGTCTCGAGAAACAAGTATGTTCTGATGGATTGGTTTTTAGCGCAGGAAGGGAGGAAAGGACAGTTTCTGCATTTGTCCGACCCTAGAAAATTTCGAGGACGAAATTTCTTTTAAGGGGGAGAGAATTGTAACACTTCAAAAAAAATGAGGGTTGTGGGAATCGAACCCACAACCTCAAGTGTGTTCAGCTGGGTGCCCAGCCAATTGAGCTATTGAAGCTCTTGGTTATAAGTCACCCCAATTAATTTTTATTTAGATCCTAAAAAAATATAATAATAAAATAAAGAAAATATCCTACCTACTCCCATTAACTACCTATTATAATTAAACCCCAATTATTTCCCCCATTTTCCCTCGGCAGAAACACCTCATCGTTCTCATCCCTCTCCCTTACCATCATCACCGGCCGCCGCTCCGCCTTGCCCCACCGTCGCTCCGTGTGCGACACCGCCACCTTCGGGAGAGTCACCGTTCAGCCCCGGACTCGTCGCCGTCCACCACTCGCGCGATGGCGCTGCTGTCCGTTGCCAAACATCATCGAAAGGGGCCATCGGGAACCAAGAGCTTATATGCTGTTGTTGCTCCGATCTGCACCGCCACCGCATCGTGGCCGTCACCGCCACTGTCGTTAGAAGCGCGCTCGTCCGTCGACTCCAGCCGTAACAGCCACTCGCGGTTATCAGCCGTCGTCCACCGTGGGAAGCCGTTTGAATGCTTCGTCGGAGAAGCCCAACGCGCCTACTGTTTTGCGTGCTTTCCGGCCGCCTCCGCCGTCGTCTTGCTGCTTGGCCACCAGATCTAAACTCCCCACACCGAGCTGAGCAAAACCCTGCTCGTTGATCGACCGTCCGCCGTCGTTAGAGTCGTCGTCGGGACTACGACAGTTTCAGTTTCCATTTTTCATTTCGGGGTAAGTTCGGTAAGATTTTCAACTTTAAATCGAGTTTTTACAAGATTGTGTTGTGAAAATGGCGTTTTTTGGCGTCGCCCGGTGATTTCCGGCCATTTTAGGCCGCGCGTGGGCCTTACGCGCCGTCCGGGGCGATTTCCGGCCGCCCTGGACGGTGGCCGTTGAACCGGCCGGCTCAGACCGGTCCGACCCGTTGACCGACCCGATCCGACCCGTTGACCGACCCGATCCGACCCGTTGACTGACCCGACCCGTTGACCCGACTCGTTGACCGAGTCAAACCAGTGACGTTAGCATGACGTCAGCGTTGACTGCTGACGTCAGCATTGACCTGCCCGTTGACCTGCCCGTTGACTTTGACCAAAAAGTCAACTTTTCCAGAAAAGTCCTATTTTATGTTTTTCGACGTCCTGAGTCCGATTTTGAAGCCCGTTTCGTAAAATTCCAACCCGAAAGCCTTCGAATTGGACCTTGAACTCGAGTCCACTTATGTATTTTAATAATAAATTAAGAGTAAGGTGATTAAAGACTGAAAGTGGAATATTTCTGATGAAGGTATTCAAAGTTCCTTGTATTCGGGATGTTGAGGACGTCGCATTCGGTTTCGAGAGTGATCGAACGGAGTATAATGGTCGACCGATATAGCAAGTAATAAAGGTAATACACTACTACCTTTAGTATGCTTTATGAACATGTTGGTATTCGGTAAATGCATGCATAAATATGATGAGGAGTGGTGTTATCTCTGCTTAAGTCAAACCGGATATGAAATTAAGTATGATAACGTAGATAAGGTCGAAATGCTCGAACGAGAAAGTTAACGAATGTAAGGATCTGGTGTTCAATAAATTAAGTAATAAGGCAGTTAATCTCCAAACTCAATTATTGACGTCAAATGAGTAAATGCTAGAAATTTAGTTATGAAATTACGAAAATGCCCTTGAGGTACGAGAATGTCTAAAATACCCTTAGAATTGGAAGTGGATATGGTAAATCAACTCGATTCATCGGGAAAACCTCGATCTACTGGTAAGATATGGTAACAAGATTTAAACGTTCGAGATTGTAAGGTGTTAGACTCCCTTGAATTTAGAATGAGCCCCTGAATATATATATAATTACAGGAAACTATTCGTACCTCTAAATTGATCAAGCGACTCAAATACTGAAATGATCATCATGACTAAAAGTATTGGAAATACTGTCATGGTTAAATAAATTGGAAGGGTCATACTGACTAAAAATGTTGTAGTATTCTCGAATACCGAGGTTCGCAATTAATTGAAAGGATGGATTAACCCTTGAGTTTTGAAATAAATGAAGTGGTTGGAGGTACCGAAATTTCTTGAATGGCTGAAACAACCACGAGAACTTAAATGATTGGAAATACTGTAAATGGTTCAATTGATAGGAATGATGGCTATCTCGAACTTCAGAATGACTGAAATACCCCGTTGATTGAATAAATAAATTGTCGTTGATGAAATTCTAGAAATTTGCCAATAAAGCTGAAAATGACCGAAATGCCCTCATAGGTTGAAGCATGACCCATGTACGTCAATCACTCCTGATATTAATGTAAGGATGGAAGTTTCTACGCACAAAATACAAGTTGACTACTCCGAGGCAAATCTTGTGGTGAAATATGGAAGCAACCGTTCAAATATACGATACAGTTAGAAGGATTGGTTAGTACTGTAAGGTTGGAATATGATAGTTCGAATGGTTAAGGGGGCTCGTTAAACTTCTGGAAATCTTAATTGCTATAAAACATAAATTCCTCATGATCGAGCTTAAGTTACAAAATCACCCCTCTTATATAAAAGACCAAAATGCCCTCGTTGGCCAAAGTAATCAAAATAGCCCCGAACGTATCTGATATAGTGAAAGGTCTTGACGTAGAAATCTCTAAATGCCTGGTTGGGTACCTGATGAGCAAATATAATTTTTGAGCTATTGTTTACGCCTTGTTGGTATGAATTATAAAAAATGCACGTGTATGATAAAATGACTAAAATGCCTCTGGTAGGCTGAAATGGCTAAATCACTCACGATATGTCTAAACTCTCAAGGTCTTGATGTATCATCCCCTGAAAATCGGGTTTGAACCGTTAGTACAAACCCCTCTTTTAATAGAGGTCCCGTTTCAAAGGTCCGTTCAATTGTCAAAAGTTAATGGGTTCTCTTTCGTAAATGTCAAGTATCTCCAAGGAGTAAATTGTTCCACCTAGTGTGTTCCATGTGTGCCACGCGCCTGTTTTGCATACTGTTTTACATGATATGATACTGATCACGTGCATATGACTGGCATACATGAAGTTACATGAACATGACATGTTTTATAAATAAGCATGACCGTACTGTATTTCTGATATATGCATATGCACCCGATATGGAAAACATGTTACATGGATAATGTGTTACTAAAAATACGGTTATTGACTAATGAATTAATGATGATCTGATTCACTGGGGTAATTGGGACATGATATGAAGCTACATACGGCTCAGCCCTGATCCAGCTGGTAAGACCGTCCCGTTTACGGATCCTAGGCTTCGGCCAGATCCGCCCGTTTACGGATCTTAGGCTTCGGCCAGGTCCGCCCGTTTACGGATTCTAGGCTTCGGCCAGGTCCGCCCGTTTACGGTTCCTATGCTTCGGCAAGGGCTGCCCGTATTCTAAGGTATTCCTTAGGATGGTACCCTCGCCCAATGGGCCCGGGTTAATGCCTGTACATGATACCGCATTGGGGAAAATAAATACTGGAGTATGGTTGGAGGGTAAATAAAGAATTGAAAATGTATTCTACTGCTACATGAAACATATGTATATGATATAAAAAGGTTTACTGCATTATTACATATCATGCATTAATGTTGCACTGTTGGAACACACTAGACCCCAAACTCTCTGATTCCTACTTCGTAATCTACCAGCCTATATATATATAATTCCCCGTCTAATTCTCAAGGTCTGATTAAAGAACAAATATCGTTATTCTCGAGTATGATGTAACCTCGAAATAGTAGAACTGAAATGGAGACCGTTACTGCGCGAAACATCAGGAAAATGTTATGCTTATCATATATCTGCACGAGCTTATAGCATCTTTTGGTAGTTTGTATTACTGAGCTTTTCGAAGCTCACGTTGTTTTTACCATCGCAGGATAAAAGAACATATCATGGTATAAAGTATGACATCAGTGTTCGGAGTTCTCTCGGCGTTGCCTTTGGAGTACGGTACTGTATAGTTAGTGGGCATGTATGTCATGTACTGTTTAACGACAATGTCTGTAAACTATTTTATGAAGTTTTTATTATGTGTTTAAATGACACCCGAATGATATTTTAAACAGAAGTGGGTTTTACAACTTAATAAATGTTTTAAAAATATTTTATGAGTATTTTTACCGTGGGTCGCTCTCGTGACCCTAATGTGACTTCCTAGGATCCGTCGTAACGCATAGGTGGGTCTAGGGGGTTACATTTAGTGGTATCAGAGCTTAGAGTTGCGTCATTCTGGGTAGATCGGCCGATCGACTGTCATAGGATGTCTGGTCTGTGCATGCCCCTAGATCATAACTGTACTCCATCAAGCCGGGACTCCGATGTCAAATCATTTCCTGTGATAAGTGCAATTAACCGTTCTGTCCATAATAGCTTGATCTGGAAAGGAATATCGATAAGGTTAGTCTACGAATTGGATTAAATTAATGGATTTGAATCCAGATAAAGAAACAGAGATGGTTAATGCGTGTGAAATTGAAGATATGAACTAGATGGAGAATAAATGTTTGATCATGTAAAGCAACCGATATAAGATTTACATGTAATGTCATTCGGTGATAATGATTATGTTTGAGAATATCCCGATAAAAAAAAAACTGTATGAATTTGGAAGGAAGATGTTCGTGAATGTGGCGAGAGTGTAAATTATATGATAACTATGTTTTATACAAGGGAAGTCGATGTTTGAAAATTTCGCTACAGGTAAATGTTAACCGATCAAAATCTTGAATATGTTCAGTCAGCTTGAATGCAGAAATTTTCTTAGGAAATGTGGCTTAGTGTATATATATATATATATATCATATATGACTGAAATCCAATGCTACGCCCTGATTCTGGAAGGCCATGTCGAAGATTTTGGATGCTCGTATGAATTTCAAGTATAGTTTTCATATGTAAAACCTAGTAGAGTAATTCAAATTCTAGAGGAGATGCTTCCACGTTGTAAGATTATTTCCGTTGTTGGGAAGGTTTTGTATCCCTGATTGAGACCGTGTATGATAAAACACGTGAGACAAGTGTTGTTTGGCACCGTATAAAATTCGGTATGGATTCAATCATTGTATTCTGATATGTTGGTCTGAGACGAATAGCAAGATGGTTTTGAACCCAAGTTAATCTAAGTGACTAAGGATGCTACAAGATGGGTCGATGATCGTTTGAGAGGGTGAGTCTCAAGAAACAAGTATGTTCTTATGGATTGGTTTTTAGCGCAGGAAGGGAGGAAAGGACAGTTTCTGCATTTGTCCGACCCTAGAAAATTTCGAGGACGAAATTTCTTTTAAGGGGGAGAGAATTGTAACACTTCAAAAAAAATGAGGGTTGTGGGAATCGAACCCACAACCTCAAGTGTGTTCAGCTGGGTGCCCAGCCAATTGAGCTATTGAAGCTCTTGGTTATAAGTCACCCCAATTAATTTTATTTAGATCCTAAAAAAATATAATAATAAAATAAAGAAAATATCCTACCTACTCCCATTAACTACCTATTATAATTAAACCCCAATTATTTCCCCCATTTTCCCTCGGCAGAAACACCTCATCGTTCTCATCCCTCTCCCTTACCATCATCACCGGCCGCCGCTCCGCCTTGCCCCACCGTCGCTCCGTGTGCGACATCGCCACCGTCGGGAGAGTCACCGTTCAGCCCCGGACTCGTCGCCGTCCACCACTCGCGCGATGGCGCTGCTGTCCGTTGCCAAACATCATCGAAAGGGGCCATCGGGAACCAAGAGCTTATATGCTGTTGTTGCTCCGATCTGCACCGCCACCGCATCGTGGCCGTCACCGCCACTGTCGTTAGAAGCGCGCTCGTCCGTCGACTCCAGCCGTAACAGCCACTCGCGGTTATCAGCCGTCGTCCACCGTGGGAAGCCGTTTGAATGCTTCGTCGGAGAAGCCCAACGCGCCTACTGTTTTGCGTGCTTTCCGGCCGCCTCCGCCGTCGTCTTGCTGCTTGGCCACCAGATCTAAACTCCCCACACCGAGCTGAGCAAAACCCTGCTCGTTGATCGACCGTCCGCCGTCGTTAGAGTCGTCGTCGGGACTACGACAGTTTCAGTTTCCATTTTTCATTTCGGGGTAAGTTCGGTAAGATTTTCAACTTTAAATCGAGTTTTTACAAGATTGTGTTGTGAAAATGGCGTTTTTTGGCGTCGCCCGGTGATTTCCGGCCATTTTAGGCCGCGCGTGGGCCTCACGCGCCGTCCGGGGTGATTTCCGGCCACCCTGGACGGTGGCCGTTGAACCGGCCGGCTCAGACCGGTCCGACCCGTTGACCGACCCGATCCGACCCGTTGACCGACCCGATCCGACCCGTTGACTGACCCGACCCGTTGACCCGACTCGTTGACCGAGTCAAACCAGTGACGTTAGCATGACGTCAGCGTTGACTGCTGACGTCAGCATTGACCTGCCCGTTGACCTGCCCGTTGACTTTGACCAAAAAGTCAACTTTTCCAGAAAAGTCCTATTTTATGTTTTTCGACGTCCTGAGTCCGATTTTGAAGCCCGTTTCGTAAAATTCCAACCCGAAAGCCTTCGAATTGGACCTTGAACTCGAGTCCACTTATGTATTTTAATAATAAATTAAGAGTAAGGTGATTAAAGACTGAAAGTGGAATATTTCTGATGAAGGTATTCAAAGTTCCTTGTATTCGGGATGTTGAGGACGTCGCATTCGGTTTCGAGAGTGATCGAACGGAGTATAATGGTCGACCGATATAGCAAGTAATAAAGGTAATACACTACTACCTTTAGTATGCTTTATGAACATGTTGGTATTCGGTAAATGCATGCATAAATATGATGAGGAGTGGTGTTATCTCTGCTTAAGTCAAACCGGATATGAAATTAAGTATGATAACGTAGATAAGGTCGAAATGCTCGAACGAGAAAGTTAACGAATGTAAGGATCTGGTGTTCAATAAATTAAGTAATAAGGCAGTTAATCTCCAAACTCAATTATTGACGTCAAATGAGTAAATGCTAGAAATTTAGTTATGAAATTACGAAAATGCCCTTGAGGTACGAGAATGTCTAAAATACCCTTAGAATTGGAAGTGGATATGGTAAATCAACTCGATTCATCGGGAAAACCTCGATCTACTGGTAAGATATGGTAACAAGATTTAAACGTTCGAGATTGTAAGGTGTTAGACTCCCTTGAATTTAGAATGAGCCCCTGAATATATATATAATTACAGGAAACTATTCGCACCTCTAAATTGATCAAGCGACTCAAATACTGAAATGATCATCATGACTAAAAGTATTGGAAATACTGTCATGGTTAAATAAATTGGAAGGGTCATACTGACTAAAAATGTTGTAGTATTCTCGAATACCGAGGTTCGCAATTAATTGAAAGGATGGATTAACCCTTGAGTTTTGAAATAAATGAAGTGGTTGGAGGTACCGAAATTTCTTGAATGGCTGAAACAACCACGAGAACTTAAATGATTGGAAATACTGTAAATGGTTCAATTGATAGGAATGATGGCTATCTCGAACTTCAGAATGACTGAAATACCCCGTTGATTGAATAAATAAATTGTCGTTGATGAAATTCTAGAAATTTGCCAATAAAGCTGAAAATGACCGAAATGCCCTCATAGGTTGAAGCATGACCCATGTACGTCAATCACTCCTGATATTAATGTAAGGATGGAAGTTTCTACGCACAAAATACAAGTTGACTACTCCGAGGCAAATCTTGTGGTGAAATATGGAAGCAACCGTTCAAATATACGATACAGTTAGAAGGATTGGTTAGTACTGTAAGGTTGGAATATGATAGTTCGAATGGTTAAGGGGGCTCGTTAAACTTCTGGAAATCTTAATTGCTATAAAACATAAATTCCTCATGATCGAGCTTAAGTTACAAAATCACCCCTCTTATATAAAAGACCAAAATGCCCTCGTTGGCCAAAGTAATCAAAATAGCCCCGAACGTATCTGATATAGTGAAAGGTCTTGACGTAGAAATCTCTAAATGCCTGGTTGGGTACCTGATGAGCAAATATAATTTTTGAGCTATTGTTTACGCCTTGTTGGTATGAATTATCAAAAATGCACGTGTATGATAAAATGACTAAAATGCCTCTGGTAGGCTGAAATGGCTAAATCACTCACGATATGTCTAAACTCTCAAGGTCTTGATGTATCATCCCCTGAAAATCGGGTTTGAACCGTTAGTACAAACCCCTCTTTTAATAGAGGTCCCGTTTCAAAGGTCCGTTCAATTGTCAAAAGTTAATGGGTTCTCTTTCGTAAATGTCAAGTATCTCCAAGGAGTAAATTGTTCCACCTAGTGTGTTCCATGTGTGCCACGCGCCTGTTTTGCATACTGTTTTACATGATATGATACTGATCACGTGCATATGACTGGCATACATGAAGTTACATGAACATGACATGTTTTATAAATAAGCATGACCGTACTGTATTTCTGATATATGCATATGCACCCGATATGGAAAACATGTTACATGGATAATGTGTTACTAAAAATACGGTTATTGACTAATGAATTAATGATGATCTGATTCACTGGGGTAATTGGGACATGATATGAAGCTACATACGGCTCAGCCCTGATCCAGCTGGTAAGACCGTCCCGTTTACGGATCCTAGGCTTCGGCCAGATCCGCCCGTTTACGGATCTTAGGCTTCGGCCAGGTCCGCCCGTTTACGGATTCTAGGCTTCGGCCAGGTCCGCCCATTTACGGTTCCTATGCTTCGGCAAGGGCTGCCCGTATTCTAAGGTATTCCTTAGGATGGTACCCTCGCCCAATGGGCCCGGGTTAATGCCTGTACATGATACCGCATTGGGGAAAATAAATACTGGAGTATGGTTGGAGGGTAAATAAAGAATTGAAAATGTATTCTACTGCTACATGAAACATATGTATATGATATAAAAAGGTTTACTGCATTATTACATATCATGCATTAATGTTGCACTGTTGGAACACACTAGACCCCAAACTCTCTGATTCCTACTTCGTAATCTACCAGCCTATATATATATAATTCCCCGTCTAATTCTCAAGGTCTGATTAAAGAACAAATATCGTTATTCTCGAGTATGATGTAACCTCGAAATAGTAGAACTGAAATGGAGACCGTTACTGCGCGAAACATCAGGAAAATGTTATGCTTATCATATATCTGCACGAGCTTATAGCATCTTTTGGTAGTTTGTATTACTGAGCTTTTCGAAGCTCACGTTGTTTTTACCATCGCAGGATAAAAGAACATATCATGGTATAAAGTATGACATCAGTGTTCGGAGTTCTCTCGGCGTTGCCTTTGGAGTACGGTACTGTATAGTTAGTGGGCATGTATGTCATGTACTGTTTAACGACAATGTCTGTAAACTATTTTATGAAGTTTTTATTATGTGTTTAAATGACACCCGAATGATATTTTAAACAGAAGTGGGTTTTACAACTTAATAAATGTTTTAAAAATATTTTATGAGTATTTTTACCGTGGGTCGCTCTCGTGACCCTAATGTGACTTCCTAGGATCCGTCGTAACGCATAGGCGGGTCTAGGGGGTTACATTGTCCATTTTTCATTTTCAAATTATCATGCAATCTTCCAAGTTTCCTAATGGTTCATTTTGGTCCTTTTAAATTTGGCTCTTCTCTTTGCATATCTTTTCACTTTAGTCCTTCATTTTCTTTCTTTTAATTACTACAATTAATTTCTTGATTCTCTTTAATTGAACCATGATCTAATTAGTTAATACTTATTCTAAGCCATGTTTAAGGGTGTTACAATAAGATTAACAAACTAGCTGAAATAGTTCAATCTCTTGTTGCAGATAAAAGAATCGCAACTAGACTCTGTGGAATATGCACTAGTCTAGAACATCCAACGGACTGCTGTCCGATAATTCAAGAGGACGATTCTGCGCAAGCAAATGCCATTGGGAATTTCGTCGGTCCTACCCTAAGGCAATATAACCCAAACGCTAATAGGTATAACCAGGGATGGAAAGACCATCCGAATTTTAGCTATAGGCAGAATCAACCTTACAAGCAGAAGCAACCGTATCAATAGACAAAGTCATCGTTGGAATCCATTGTCGAGCGGTTGGCGATATCCCAGGAAAAGTTCCAGAACCGAACTGAGGCCCATTTACAAGAATTAGACAAATAAATGACCCAGTTAGCCTATGCGGTTGGGAGGTTCGAGTCACGGGGAAAGCTACCTTCTTAGACAGAACCAAACGCAAAGGAGAATATGAATGCCATCACTTTACGCAGCGGTACTGTCATCGAACCTAAAACCAAAGAAGAATGCGTTCAAAAGGAAGATAAAAAGAAATTGCCCCCTACAGAAAAAGGTATGCCCCATCCAACCCCTGTGCCGTCTCCCTATGCTACTCCACTGCCATTCCCCTCGAGGTTGGTGAAGCGTGACAAGCAAGCTGAAGAGAAGGAGATCTTAGATGTCTTTCGAAAAGTGGAGATTAACATCCCACTTCTGGAAGTAATCAAAAAAGTACCTCGATATGAAAAATTCTTGAAGGACCTTTGCACAAGTAAAAAGCAACTCACTAGGATCGAGAAGGTAAATATAGGAGAAAACATATATGTAGTTTTTTAGCGACGGCTACCGCCGAAATTAAAGGACCAAGGTATGTTCGCAATTCCCTGTAAAGTTGGTATTAAACGTGCCATGTGTGATTTAGGCGCCTCAATTAATGTTATATCACTTTCTTTATATAAATCACTTTCTGCTGAACCTCTAAAAGATACAAAAGTGACTATGCAGTTGGTAGATAGGTCCATAATATATCCCGAAGGAGTACTCGAGAATGTTCTAGTACATGTGAATGAGCTTATCTTTCCAGCAAATTTCTATGTGATAGACATGGAAAACGATCGATCAAATTCCTCCTCGGAAATACTCCTCGGCCTCCTATTTCTCAGTACCGCACATACCAAGATAGACGTAAGAAGTGGTATTCTTACGATGGAATTCGACGGTGAGGTCTTAAAATTTAATGTTTATAAAGTAATGAAATATCCTGACACTGTTGCTAGTTTAAACTTTGTTGATATTGTTGATCCTACCGTAGAAGAATTTTTCAATTTTCACTTTGTAAATGATATGGGAAGGGAAACCGAGCAACTTGAAGATAAAGAGTTCGAAGAAGTTTCCTTCACTAATTCTGAATTACGCCTCACTCGATCCAGTACTAAAATTATACCCTCAATTTTGCAGGCATCAGATATTGAACTAAAGACATTGCCAGAACACATAAAATATGCATTTTTTGGGGGAAAGAGATACATTGCCAGTAATCATATCCAATAAGCTATCTAAAGAGGAAGAGGATGACCTTGTGACGGTACTACGTGCACATAAGAAGGCCATTGGTTGGACCGTAGCCGACATTAAGGGGCTTAGTCCCTCGACCTGTATGCATAAAATCAAGATCGAGGAAGTGGCGACCCCATCACGACAAGGACAACACCGATTTAACCAACCAATGATAGAAGTGGTAAAAAGGGAAATACAAAAACTCCTTGATCCAGATATTATTTACCCAATCTCAAATAGCGACTGGGTAAGTCCAATTCACGTGGTACCTAAAAAAACTAGGGTAACTGTAGTGAAAAATTCAGAAGGTGAGTTGGTACCAACAAGAGTTCAAAATGGTTGGCGTGTTTGCATCGATTATAGGAAGTTGAACTCCTTAACTCGAAAAGATCATTCCCATTACCATTTATAGATGAAATGATAGAATGACTAGCTGGGAAATCTCATTATTGATGTCTTGCTGATTTTTTAGGTTTTTTCCAAATACCAGTGGCGCCTGAAGATCATGAAAAATCGACCTTTACATGCCCCTTCGGAACATTCGCCTATCGTCGAATGTCGTTCGGGCTTTGTAACGCGCCATCTACATTCCAACAATGTATGGTGAGCATTTTCTCTAACTACATAGAAAAAGGGAATTGAGGTATTTATGGACGACTTCACAATCTATGGTAATTCGTTTGGTGAGTGTTTATTAAATATGACCAATATCTTAAAATGTTGCCTTGAATTCAATCTTGTTTTAAATTATGAAAAGTGTCATTTTATGATTGATAAAGGATTGATATTAGGACATATCGTTTCATCTGATGGAATTGTTGTAGACAAGGATAAAACTGATATTATACGCTCACTTTCTTACCCCACAACTGTGAGTGATATTCGATCTTTTCTTGGACACACAGGGTTTACCGTAGATTCATCAAAGATTTTTCAAGAATAGCGTAACCGTTATGCAGTTTACTCCAAAAAGATCAAGTATTTGGTTTCGACGAAAAGTGCAAGGAATCGTTCGATGTGCTGAAACAAAAACTTGTGATGGCACCGATCGTTCAACCGCCAAATTGGGAACACCCATTTGAACTGATAAGCGACGCATTAGACACAAGTGTTGGGGCCGTTCTTGGTCAAAAAGTCAGGAAAGAGCCACACGCTATAGCTTACGCATCTCGGACCTTGGATCATGTACAAAGAAATTATTCAACAGCAGAAAAAGAATTATTTGCTATTATTTTTGCGCTTGAAAAATTTAGATCATACCTGCTAGGGACTAAAATCACTGTGTTTTCCGATCATGCAGCTTTGAAGTACTTGCTAAATAAAAATGGAGCAAAACCACGATTAATCCGCTGGATCCTTCTCCCACAAGAGTTTAATCTGCAGATCAAGGATAAGAAGGGGTGTGAAAATCTCTTTGTGGACCATTTAAGCCGTATCCCTATTGATCGACATGATGCACCAATTCAAGAAAAGTTCCTTGAAGAACATTTATTTAAGGCGCAGTCGACGATTCCTTGGTTTGCCGATATGGTTAATTATTTAGCCACGAGAGAACTTCTTTAAGACTTAAGTCGTTCCGAGGTAAGTCGTATCAAGCAAGAGTCTCTATTTTTCATTTGGGATGATTCGTATCTCTGGAAACATTGCTCGGATCAAGTAATTCGGAGATGTGTTCCTGAAAGCGAGGTAAACTCTATCCTTAACTTCCGCCATTCTTATTCATGTGGTGGACATTTTGGACCCAAACGAACTGCACACAAGATTCTTGAATGTGGATTTTATTGGTCTAACCTTTTTTCGTGACACTTATTTATTTTGTAAATCACGTGAAATATGTCAACGAGTAGGCAATTTAAGTCGTAGGAATGAAATGCCACTTAATCCAATTTATGTATGCGAAGTATTCGACATTTGGGGAATAGATTATATGGGTCCTTTTGTTTTGTCATTTGGAAATTTTTAAATAATTCTAGTTGTAGATTATGTATCTAAATGGGTGGAAGCTAAGGCTACCCGAAATAATGATGCTAAAACCACAATAAATTTTCTAAAAGAATTTGTCTTTTCTAGGTTTGGCACACCGCAAGCGATAATAAGCGATAAAGGGAAGGACTTTATTAATCGAGTAATTGACGCCCTCATGAAGAAGTTTTGCGTAACTCACCAAATTGCGACAACTTACCATCCGCAAACTAATGGGAAAGCGGAGGTTTCAAATCGTGAGATCAAGTCAATACTTGAGAAAATTGTGAAACCGGATCGTAAAGATTGGAGTGTCAAATTAACCTATGCATTATAGGCATATCGAACTGTATACAAAGGTCCTATCGGAATGTCGCCATACCACCTTGTTTTCGGAAAACCATGTCACTTACTAGTTGAATTAGAGCATCGCGCGTATTGGGCGGTTCAACAATGCAACATGGAAGTGGATGCGATCGGTGAAGCACGCAAATTACACATCCAAGAACTCAAGGAAATCCGAAAAAACGCTTACGATACCGCTCGGATATTTAAAGAAAAAAACCAAGGATTTTCATGATCAAAACATTTCTTTTAAATCCTTTTCTGTTGGTCAAAAAGTTTTGTTGTTCAATTCTAAAATTAAGCTTTTTGCAGGTAAGCTACGATCAAAGTGGCTCGGACCCTTCCCCTTTTGTTCAATTTTTTCCACACGGCGCAATCGAAATTCAAGATGATTCAGGAAATTGCTTCAAAGTGAACGGATAACGGTTAAAATTTTTTTATGAGAGTGCTCCAGTTTGTTTAATTGAAGAAATTTATTTAGAAAAACCAATCGCATGAATAAGGTCGTCAATCTAACGACGTTAAATAAGCGCTTAATGGGAGGCAACCCATTTATTTCCTTTCGTTATAATTTATTTATTTTATTTTACTTTAATCGAATATATTTTTTCTTTATTTTATTTTATTTAGCTTCTTTCATATTCTTCATTTAATTCATTTACATTTATTTTTTTCTGACAATTTTATTTCCGTTAGTATGATAACCCCTTGTTGATTGGCTTTTGCATCGAATATGGCAGGATTTTGAGCATAGAGCACGTTAGCAATTCCCTTGGGAAAATGGTGCATTTTAGTAGACCACAAACCTCCTTTAATTTTTCAACCAGTCAACCAATTCAAATCCCACCAAAATTTGAGATAGCCATGGGCCCACCATCTTATCACTTCCCTTCCCCATATCTTTCTTTTTCATCTTTTAAACCAATAAACATCCTTTTCAAACTTATTATTTATCCCTATTTTAAACCAAAAATCCCCTTATTAAATTTAAAACCCACCATGGATTCCCACGTGGGCCTTATCTCTCCTTTATCCCCATGATACACTTAAAACAACAAAAAAACAAAAAAATAAACCCTACTTCAGCCGCCTTCCTCCCCACGTGACTAAACCACTTTTCCCCTTTTATTATTTTCATCAACCGAAACCCTCTTCCCCATAGTCTCTCCCTCAGCCTTCGAAAGCCACCACCACAACCTCTACCGGTGACCACGATTTAGACCAATGATCAAGCACGATGCCTCCCCAACCGGCCAGAGCCGCTAGTCTTTAGAGGGGGCCGCCGAATGATCTGCCGGAGTTCATGGCTATTCCGAGCGACTTGGATTCACTCCATGCCGCACCACCGTTGCCACTGCGCCATGGCAGCCCATCACCACGCCCAGCCGCAGCCGAATCACCGCTCCATCCTGCTCCAGCACCAAACCTGACAGGAGCCCGTTTGGGAGGACAAACCAACGCGGGAGGTTCCTCACGCAACCAGTCACCATGCGCTCCATCGTCTTTGTCTCCCTTCTTTAATTCCATGCCGACCATGGACACGACTGGAATGTCCCACCGTACTTGGACAAGGTCCATATCTCAACAACTAAGAGGTCCAAGTCCAATTCGAGTTTCCTCATTGTCTACTCGTTTCGAGCATGCTGCCACGTCGAACCACTCCATACCAGTCGTCGTTCCATCCTACTCAATGTCGTCGGTAGCCGAGCATCCATCAGACGAGGTAAACTCCATTTATAATGTCCAACCATTACTAATATATCATTCGATCTATGGTTTTGCAGAAAATTTCACTATATGATTCTATACGGGAATAGAACATTCCACTTTTTCGCATGCTAGTTGATCGGATTCGCCACCACATGCAGCAAGCTCGGGCGATAGTACCATACCCGACAATCGTCCTAACATAGAAGAGAAACCGGAGCGTTATCGTCATGGTCGTCATTTTTCGGTTCCACTCGAGGAAGTTTTACACGGGTACTTGGATTTTGAAGGTGATTAGCTGATCCATTTTAACCAAATTCGACATCGCAAATTTAAAGTCTATAAGTACATTCCAACTAATACTTTAGATAGTTTGCAGTTGCGTGAATCTATCATGCATATGGTTGATGCTATAGGTTGGAGTACATACCCTACAATTTAATGTAACACATACTATGAATTTCTATTTGAGTTCTACGCTACATTTGCATTCCGTAGAAATCGTGTTGTATCTATTCATTCTCATGATGTCACCTCGTTTCAGTTACTAGGTCAATTTTTTCGAATGTCTCCTATGGAGTTTAATTTTTATATGGGTTTCGTAACTAATGTCACGGATCCCGGGAATCTAACAACTTTACACGAGATTCCGCAGGACTTTAATAATAACCTCTCTTACAAGACCTTGACTGGAGAAGTGGGTTCAGAGTATAATCCTACCTCGACAAAGGACCTCGACATTCATAGTCTGGCTCTTCGCTACATCCATAGATTCCTCGCCTACAATTATTTTGGTTGCAACGACGCATCTTTGAATTTAAGTAAGGTTGAGCTTTTCTTTTTGTGGTGTATGCACGTCGGAGTTAAGGTAAATCTCGGTTATTGGTTCGCATACACGTTTGATCGTGTAGCACGAACTAATCGCCCGCTTATTCTTGGACCTTATATCACTAAACTTGCTTCATGATTGTTTCCTTCGACATTTGATACTTCACATTTTACTTACGCTTTTTTGATGGATGTATTGGATGCTAGGTGCTTGGACTCAATGGGGTTGCTTGCGGGTACTCTGGATGCGCCTTACATTGTTCCTCCGGCAACTTGCGTGTTTTCCTCTGAAGGCCCATACCTCGGCCACCACAAGATGACAACCAACAACATGACATAAATGAGAGGCTCAATTCCATTGAATGAAACATTGTCGAGATCCTCTCTTATCTTCGGCTGGGCACGTATCGTCGAAGGGCGTGGGCGCAGTCATGGTCGTAACTAGTTCAGGGAGTTTTCTCCTTCCCTCTCTTTCATTTCTATTTTCATAATGGGAAATCATGCTTAAAGTGAGGGAGAGTGGGAGTCCATATCAAATTCTCGTAATTTCTTGTCCGATTGATTGTTCTCTTGATTTTACTTAATTTAACTTACTTGTTGTTATCCTTAATTTTGCCTTGTATCTCCGCTTTCCATATGATTTGGTATCTTTCTTATTTAGAACTTTAGGATGCATGATAGGCAATGGCTTGACTAGTGATTTTCTATAAATTTCCTTATGACATTCCTTGACTTGTTAGTTGACATATGCTTATCCTAGTGCAATTAACCTTCATGCGAGCTTTGAGCCTAATGAACATTCATCTTTGTTTTTGCTCTTTGTTTCATCGAGTGTGCCAAGTTAATTCTTTGCATTCTAGAACCTGTGGTTTAAATGCTTGTCGAGACTACATTCTTTGATTATGATGCTTTAATGTGATAGAGGCACAACGTTTTACCCTTTTCTCTTCCAAAAATGGCCTACCATTTGATTATTTATCCCTTAGATAGCCAATTTTGAGCCTTGACATTTTCTTTGAATTTACCACGTTTTTAGCCCAAACCAATTTTATTTTATCCCCACTCTTTTTGTCACCTTTTTCAGGGCAAGTTGGTTATTCCAAAGTGGGAAGTCCGAGAAAAAAATTGCTGCAGAAAAAAAAAGATTCGAATCAACACAGTGCAGTGCAGAAAAAACTAGTGCAGTTTCGTTCGAACAGTGCAGGAAAATACAGTGTAGAATTGAACTGTTCGAACAATAAAAATCCAGTTTGGTTTAAACTGCAGAAACAGTGAAAAAAAGTGCAGAAAAGAAAAAACTATTCGAATAGAAAAAATGGAAATAAGTGTTGGTTTACTTTCTTGTTTGCTCTTTTTCTTTTACTCTCCTTTGGAATACTCCTTCTTTGTCTTGGATTTTTAACCTCTTATTTAGCCTTTTATCCTACCCAAACCTTACCCCCATTACAACCCTTTTAGTTACAAGCCTATGGTAATGCTTGATTAATTATGGCTTGAGTGATCATTTACCCTAAACACTTTGAGCGAAATAAGTGCATCCTTGTGAGGGTATTAGGGTTTGCATCATTGGTATTAACATGTTATTGGAGTGTCTACATTTTGATAAAATTGTTTCTAGTCTTGTCATTCTCTGATTGCTTCTTAGGTTTCATACTTGCTTAGATACTAAATCATACCGAAAACTTAGAGACTTCATGAAATAAGGGATGAGAACTTGAGCTTAAATTTGTTTAAATTTTTGAGATACTTGAGGACAAGCATCGGATAAGTGAGGTGGAATTTGATGAGTAGCTAGTTTGGTCACTATTTTAGCTCTAATTACGCTTAAATGGTTGATTTGTGGTGCCAAATTGTGTGTGCTTTTTGTGCAGGACTTCGTGTCTGGAAAACATATTAGAAAAGGTTGGATTCTACAAGTTTTTTGGATTCATGGCTGGATTAGTGGGCATTAATTGGGGCATGAAAATGCTGACTGGACGATACGTCAGCGTCTTCTAGAAGATGCCACGTCAACAACAGTTGATATCTTATCAGCCAAGATAAGATAACTTATCAGCCAAAATTTGAAGTTTAAAATTGGGATTTATCCTTTGTATTTTATTTAAATAATTTAGGAATTATCTTCTATCTTTTTAGGTTTTTTAGGGTGTTAGGATGTTATAAATACCCCCTTTGGGGTGAGACTCAACTCATCATTTGTTCTTGCTTTCATTTTCACTTTGAGTTTAATATATTCCCTTCTCTCCACTTTAATTTTCTTTTACCTTCCCTTGTTCAAAAATGCTAAGTATGGTTTCTTCGCAAGCTATTGCTTAGCTAAATTCACCATTAGCCAAAAGATAAGCTAAACCCCACTTACCTCGTGAGAATAGACAAGTTCTTCAAACCTTCAACTTCTTTCTTGATTTTCCGTAATATTAGATTGGCAATCGGCCTTTCTTTTAGGCATCACGATTACTTTATTCCGAAAGCGTGCATCGGATTGGACGTGGTTTTGATCCACTGTTGGGGACGAGAATAAGCTTGTAGCAGATTCAACTCCCTAAGAACAAACTTAGTGGCAGTCCACTAAGGGGAATCAGGATCGGATGCGATTCTCAACGAGACAAACCATCTGAGCACGGGCTTTTCCTGCACCAAGTGCAGAATTTGCGTTAGCATCGATTTACGAAGCTAATCAAACAAAAACTGGATTCTAAGGATTGGCCTTGGAATTTAGTTTGCCGTAGAGAAGCAAGTTACAAGGGTTGAGCCTTGTAGACTGTAACCAGCAAGAACTCGAAGTAATATCCCTTTCAGTGATCGAGACAAGTTGAGGCGAAGCAAAGCTGGAGGCTAACTCTTATCATAATCGATTTCAATTATTTCTTTTACTTTGTTTATTTTAAATCTTCTCGAATTATTTCACTAAACCCCCTTTTTTGTCACTTGCAGATTGCTTGATAAAGATCAACTCAAATCTATATTGGGAACTCCTTAGTCCCTGCGAATCGACCCTTACTCTCACTATTCTACTTTAATTATTTATTTAATTGAGTTTAAATATATTTATTTGACAGTTCACGATGCTTGTCAAGTTTTATGTTTATAACTCTTTAATGGTGATTTTGTTAATTTCGAACTAAAGCTAAAATTTTCTATTGGGTAATAAAAATTTCTTAGAGTATATGAGTAATCTAAGCTTGATTCTAACAAGTTAAACCTGAAATGTGGTATTTTAATATATAACTTATTTTCAAGTTCTTTAACTCTTTAATGACGATTTTGTTTAATTCAAACAAAAACTAAGATTTTTTATTAGATAATGAAGATTTCTTAGATTATATAAATAATCTAAACTTGATTTTAACAAATTAAACCCATAATTAGGTAATTGATGAAAAAATAGGTTATCTTCAAGTTCTTTAACTCTTTAATAGAGATTTCATTAATTTTGACCTAAACTTAATATTTTTTATTGAGTAATGAAGATTTCTTAGAGTATATGAGTAATCTAAACTTGATTTTAACAATTCAAACCTGAAATTCGATAATTGATGAAAATTGTGATTTTAACAAATAATCTACACGTCGATGCAAGAATGATTGATAGGTTAATCCTATCGGATATTGATCCCATGAGAAAAATGGTTTACCAAAATATTTATGTCGCTACAAGCAAGTCTAAAAATAAAGAGAATGTGAGTGTGAAAAGTGGCTGCAATGAAATAATAAAGTATTGAATATAAAATTGATTGTGAGAGAAAAAAAGGAACAATATCATGAAGATAAGAGAAATATTAAGTAAAGATCTAAATACCCTCGGTTTAACTCGGTAGAACATCAAATACAACAAACAAACAATATACGATGGTTCATTTGACAAATAAAATATCAAGCTTGCTTACTAACTTTATTTAAATTCTCAATTGATGATGTGAAGATTATATTAACTCGGTTTAACTCGGTAGATCAACCACAACTCTCATTGTTTGTCAAAGCTACAAATCCTCGAACAAGTGAATCAACTCTCTTTGTATCCCCATTCAACTCTCATTGTAATGACTTGTTAACCCCACTTGTCACTGCATCTCTCAACGTCAGTGACTATGCTAAACACTCTCGTGCAAACAAAGATACGATCCAACAATTAAAAATAGAAAGAAGCTAATAAGATTATATTAAACTTAAAAACAAATTTTAAAAAAATTCATACAAATAGAGTTAATCATTCTTCATTAAAACAAGAAATAAAATAAAATCGTCCATAAACATCTATCTCTAGAAAGATTTCAAGAAGATAACATGTATTCTTTTTGGTTCCAACACTTAACTCCTCATTTCCTCGAATATTTCTGCCTTACTTCGCCTTGGATCTCCAGAAATAAAGTTTAAGCCGCCATGGGAGGAGAGTAGGGGTGTGCAAAATCGGGTTTGATTAACCATTATCTAATTATTCCGGTTAACCGGTAAGTTCAGGTCACCCAATTCTCGACCCTAAACTACAACCATTCAACCGGTTAACCGAAAAATTCGATTCGATTCGTTTTAGGTAACGGTTTTTTTTGTTTATTAAAAATATAAATTTTAATCAAATGTTAGAAAAAAATTATATACTTTTAAAAAACGACACATGATATTCGTATTTTTTAAATACTAGCAAGTTAAACACATAAACTTCATAAAATGAAATTATGGTTTTACTTTTGGATAATGAGAAAATAAAATAAAATCTATTTTTTAATATAAAATATTAAAATGACATATAATATAATAATATATATTATATAACCGGTCAATTCGGTTACTCAGTTTTTCCTAAAACCGTAAACCGTAACTGAACCGGTTTACTTTTTAAAAACAAAAACCCGAATGAAACTGATTTTTTGGCTCGGTTAACAAATTTTTTGGGTTTTGAAATCGGTTTTCCGATTTTTTTGCACACCCCTAGAGGAGAGCTCGGAAGGTTGAAGATGATAGAAAAATGAATATCGCGTGAACTTCTCTTCTCTCTCCTCTAAAAGTATCGTTTTATAGGCTGTCAAGGTAAAAGAAACAAGTCCTTCAAGTATTTTGTGTGACTATACGCCGTACACAATTTGTTGTAATAGAAATCTCAGCTGGCATATTCGTTCTTATCCTTGATAGTCTGGACAGTTGGCCGATGCAGTGGTGAAACTTCCTCTATAGGTAAAATAGTAATACAACGACAATATAGCAAAAAACATAAATATATATAATAAGAGAAACTAAGACTTGAGTTAGAAAAAATGCAGAAAATAAACATGAAAATGCAAAAATGAATGCATGAAACATTGATGCAGGTAGGGGTGTTAAAAAATACCTGACCCGATTGACCCGACCCGACTACCCAAACATAAATAACCGGGTAATTACCCAAATTTTTTCTTTCTCCAAGGTCGGGTACCTGGCCCGCTAAAAATTACATTTTCCCAGGTTGGGCTCGGGCCGAAGGATTACCCTTTATCGGGTACCCGATGACCCGGTGACCCGGTTAATATATTATATTTTATTATTTTTTAACGTACAAAAATCCCTAAACATTCACCCAATCACTCACACTCGTCTGAAATTCTAAATCGTCTGAATCATCCCTAACCATGAATCACTCTTGCAATCCATCTCTCTCTCGCCACTCTTCGTCATCGTCGGTCGGCCCGTGTTCCGGTGGCGGTTACCCCTCGCCCTTCGAGCTTCCATAAGATTCAGCAATAGGCAATAACACTCCAACTTTGACTAGCTAAAAAACTCGATACCTATCAGGTTCTTCTCTATCTTATTAAAGCATATCCATTATCCTATGTTATATTGATATACGAGAATGGAATGGTGGATTTGCAATTGGGTACTCGTTACCCAATTTCTCGGGTACCCGGATTTTGCAGGTACCCGGTGAAAATAGGTCGGGAACTGACCAAAAAATGATACCCGAAGATCCAGGTACCCGGTACTTCAGGTACCCGAGTACCCGGAAATGAACACCCCTAGATGCAGGGACAATTGAACCAATAAATCTAGAGGAAATACAATCTCTTTAAAGAGTTATCAAAAGTTTCGAAACTTAGAGGAAAGTTTCGATACTCGTTGTGAAATATTTTCATTCTGAGACGATCAAATCTCATATAACAGTTTTGTTGAGTGGATCACATGAATGATAATAACCAAGAGGGGGGGTGAATTGGAATTTTAACGATGTTGTAACGGAAATTGCAACTTAAAAAATATTGACACGGGAATTTAGAGTGGTTCAAGTTCACCAACCGAACTCTACATCCACTACCTTAGTCTCACCAAGGATTTCCAACAATTTCCACTAAATTGTTCGTCCCCTTTTTCCAGGACAAGGAGGCAACCTTTACAATTTCGGTTAATTTTTCTACCCAAAAATTAACCCAATCCTCACACAAAAGAACAAAGAAATTTGGTGGCTAATAAGGTATCTCTCAATACAAATGATAGCCCAATATCAAGCACTCAACCCAATTGAACAAAATAGAAATGAAGGATACAATTGGGGTTTCTAGACAAAGTAGGATTTTTGCACAAATGCTTGGATTTGATGTTTTGATATCTTCTTGAGGTTCAATGTTATGTTGCTGGAGCTTCTTGGGGTCTTTTTATAGCCTCTTGATGATTTCCAACCGTTGTGAGTGTTGACTTTAAGATTATAGCCGTTGGAAAGCTTTTTCTCCACTTTCTTGCACTTTTCCAGCTATGAGTATCGGTACTCTATAGTGGGGTATCGATACCTGTCTCACAAGAAAATAGCCGTTGTGTACAAATAATAAAGGGGTATCGATACGCGTTCATGGCGTATCGGTACTGGGTATCGAAACAGCACAGGCTGTATCGATACCTTTTTCTCGACATAGCTCACTGTCAACAGTAGTATCGATACTAGGGTTAGGGGTATCGATACTGGTTTAGTGACCGTTTAAAAATCTCAACGGTTATATTTTTAAACCGACTTTGAATTCAATATTTATAATATGGTATCGATACCGGTTTATCCGTATCGATACTGATTTCATAGCGTATCGATACTGGGGTTTGCTGTTTCGATACGTGTTCCGGCAGTGGCAAACTTTGCTAAAAAGGTATCGATACTCCTTGATGGGTATCGATACTGGTTGACGTTTTTCAATATTTTTGCCTTGGAACACTTAGAAAATATTTGAGTTTGAGTTCTAATAAATCAGTTTAAAGTCTTTGGAGTTTCAAAAAACTTATTAAGGGATTTGTACAAACAATTTTAAGTTCTTCAATTTGATCCTTAAAGATCTAGTTATATCAAAATCAAACATAGGTTTTACAATCTCCCCCTTTTTGATATAACAAAACCAAAACTTAAAATTTTTGACAACTTTTGAAAATTAACTCCCCCTTAATATAAGCTTGATATTTCAATTTAGTTAAGACCAAAGATATTTCTCAAAATCAAAATTCTTAACTCCCCCTTGATGTAAGTTTGATAAAACCAAAATTTTTTTTTTGAAGTTTGTTTGTGAGCTATATCTTCTCCCCCTTTTTGTTAGATCAAAAAGAATTGTGAGAGCATAATGTGCATCAAATAGCAAGAGTATAAAGATAAGCAACATAATCTTATTATATCATAAAACGAGAAATCCAAAACATAAGCAAACCTTAAATCCTAAATAATCAAAGCATAGGTAATAATCTTAATAATAAACTTGATCCTAAGAACATAAAACATAGGTGCATAAAAGAAATCCTAAATGATATGATATGATATGCAAGGATAGAAGTCTAGGCATTATCTTCATCGTCTTCATCATCGTCATCTTCATCTCCCAAAGGGTCATTGTTCCTCATGCTATTACGCCATTCATCGTGGAAAGCGGCAATGGAAATATTCGAGGAATTTTGCTTGCTTTCGAGGGATGTAAGGCGATTCTCCATACCCATCATCCTCGTATCAAATGTAGTTTCTATAGAGGTAAGACGAGTATTCAACCCGGTGAATTGTTCATTTAGATATGTCATGAGATTATCCATATTGGGTTGTGGGACTTGAGGAGCTTGAGGAGCTTGAGGAGCTTGTTGTTCTAAGGCGGCGGCGGCCTCGGGTGGAAGCTCGGTAAGACGTAGCCAATTTCCATTAAAATAATGAAATTTGCTTCGAACAAGAGAATGTTCGTCGATAGGATCGGTAAGAGTAGAAGCGAGATCAAACGAACAATCAATATCCTTTTGAACAAAGTAATAGCTTAAGGCCGTACCATAGATAAAAGATGTGATGAGAGGAGTTTCACGTTGTTGAACATGATAAGCAATCTCATTGAACATGATGCGAGCAAGATTTGGGCGTTTTCGTTGACGGAAACTTCGAATCCAAAAATCATCCAATAGACGGATGGTGGAATATTTGCCTCCGGAGGGACGAAGCCACCATGATACCATCAAATGTAGGATTCGATCATGAGCATTGAGGACGGTTACGGAGCCGCTAAGAACATGCCCTAAGGCATTCTCATTATCTTCACCTTCATCCTCCAATTTAAAAACCTCACAAATAGACTTAACATCAAGAACTATTTGCTTCCCCATAAGATAAGATCGAATGGCAACGACTTCTCCATTACGATAAATGCATTTAGCATTAGAAAAGAAAATCAAAACCAAAAGCCGATAATAAATACCCGGAATAGTGAGAAAGTGCATGAAATTCCAAAGACGAAGAAGCGGAAGATATTCAAACTTGAAGCGCTCGGAGTCGAGGAAGGGAATGGATACGATCCTCTCCGCACGAATTTTGTAATTTTCAAATTGGCGGAAATAAGGAAGGCCCTCGGAATTCTCAAAGGATTGGTTGTAGATAGTAGCATAATCCGGACGAGCAACCGATCCGGGAGTTGAAGAGTCTCCGGCAAGAAGAACTCTTTGACGTTTCCTTGAATGCTCTTTTGGTGCCATAGATGATAGAAACTTTGAAGAGAGAATTTTGAGAGAGAGCAAAAGGCTTTGATTCAAGGGTTTCTTTTGATTTTTGGTGAAGAATATGAAGGAGAAGAGACCTTTATATAGCCAAAAACGTTTAGGGTTAATAGGATATTAAAGAGTTTTAATTTTGGTAAAATTAGATCTCATTAAAAACCTATTTAATGCCATCAGCGCGAAAGGGTATCGATACTCCTTAGGGGGTATCGATACGGGGATAGAATTGTCTTTCCACAAATTTGACCGTTGAAGGAGGTATCGATACTCATTAGATGGTATCGATACAGGGATAGAATTGTCTTTTCTCAATTCTGACCGTTGGAAGAGGGTATCGATACGCATGAGGCGGTATCGATACTCGTGAAGCGATGAGAAATTCTGGGAAATTGAAATGAAGAACAAGTATCGATACCCATTGGGCAGTATCGATACCTTATGCCCAGAATTTTGCCTATTTGGTTAAAAATAACCAAAGACATGAACTTAACATCTCTTAAAAGTATGCAAATGATGAATGAACAGGTCTAAGCATATTTTAACAGAAACATACTCCCCCTAACTATATGCATGGAAGAAATTTGGAGACTAAACATATAAACATGATTATTTCACAAAATCAAGCATATTTAAGTTTGAAAAGAGGCCCAATAAGGTCAAGATAGGCTAGTTAGACCTAACTCTCTTCTAAGGGACCAAAAACGCTCTTTATCTAATGGTTTTGTAAAAATATCTGCTAATTGATTTAAGGTGTCTACATATTCTATAACCACATCTTTCTTAAAGACATGATCTCTAATGAAATGATGTCTTATTTCTATGTGTTTGGTTCTAGAATGTTGGATGGGATTTTTTGTTAAACATATTGCACTAGTATTATCACATTTTAGGGGTATGGTTTCTATGTTTACACCATAATCTAAGAATTGTTGCTTCATCCAAAGGACTTGAGCACAACAACTCCCTAAGGATATGTACTCGGCTTCGGTGGTAGATAAGGCTACACTATTTTGTTTCTTAGAGAACCAAGATATGAGCATACTACCTAGGAATTGACAAGTTCCCGAAGTACTTTTCCTATCGATTTTGCAACCCCCATAATCCGCATCCGAGTAAGCATGTAGGTTGAAGGTAGAGACTCTAGGATACCAAAGGCCTAAACAAGGAGTGTCTCTAAGGTATCTAAAGATTCTCTTAACGGCTATAAGGTGAGATTCTCTAGGACTAGCTTGAAACCTAGCACACAAGCAAACACTAAACAGTATATCCGGTCTACTTGCGGTAAGGTAAAGCAAAGATCCAATCATAGAACGATAAAGTTTAGAGTCAACACACTTACCTCCTTCATCTTTGTCAAGCTTTGTAGATGAGCTCATAGGAGTGGCTTGAGGCTTTGTGTTCTCCAAGCCAAACTTGTTGAGCATATCCTTTATGTATTTTGCTTGATTTATGAAGGTGCCATCCTTCATTTGTTTGATTTGGAGTCCCAAAAAGAATGAGAGCTCCCCCATCATGCTCATCTCAAATTCACCTTGCATTAACTTAGCAAACTCTTGACAATAACATTCATTAGTAGAACCAAAAATAATATCATCAACATAGATTTGAACTACTAAAATGTCATTTTTATACATTTTTATAAAGAGTGTAGTGTCCACCTTACCTTTTTCAAATCCTTTTTCTATCAAAAAATTTGAAAGCCTTTCATACCAAGCTCTAGGAGCTTGTTTTAAACCATAAAGTGCTTTTGTAAGTTTGAAAACATGATTTGGAAATTTTGAGTCTTCAAAACCCGGTGGTTGTTCTACATACACTTCTTCATTTATAAAACCATTTAAAAATGCACTTTTAACGTCCATTTGAAAAAGCTTGAAATTATGATAACATGCATATGCAAGCAACATCCTAATGGCTTCCATTCTAGCTACGGGTGCATAGGTTTCATCAAAATCTATTCCCTCCTCTTGAGTGTAACCTTGTGCTACAAGTCTAGCTTTATTTCTCACAATGTTACCACTCTCATCTAGTTTGTTCCTAAATACCCATTTAGTTCCTATTGTAGATTGATTACTAGGCCTATCAACTAATGTCCAAACATTACTTCTCTCAAATTGATTTAACTCTTCTTGCATAGCCATAATCCAAAAATCATCTTTCAATGCTTCTTTGATATTTTTAGGCTCTATGCATGAGATAAATGCAATATGATTCATTAATCTAAGAGAAGAACGAGTGGTTACCCCCTTGGATGGATCACCCAAGATTTCACCATCTTTGACATAGTTCAACTCCCTTGGATAGCTAACTTCCTTTTCCTCAATAGCCAAGTCCTTCAAGGCTTCAAGAGGTGGATCTTGTGTGTCTTCTTCTTTTGGTTGAATCTCATCCTTCTTTGAAGTTTGACCTCCATCAAAGGTATTTATGATTCCTACATTATCATCATCACAAGAATCCTTCCTAGGAAGGGGATTATCATCGAATACAACATGAATAGATTCTTCTACAACTAAAGTTCTTTTGTTAAATACTCGATAGGCTTTAGAGGTTAAAGAGTAACCTATAAAAATAGCTTCATCACTTTTTGCATCAAATTTACCTAAATTATCTTTTCCATTATTTAAAACAAAGCATTTACATCCAAAAGGGTGGAAGTAGCTAATATTAGGCTTTTTAGATTTTAAAATCTCATAAGGTGTTTTCTTTAAAATCGGCCTAATGGTTACACGATTTATAATATAACAAGCCGTGTTTGTTGCTTCCGCCCAAAAATATTTTGGTAAATTATTTTCGCAAAGCATAGTTCTAGCCATTTCTTGTAAAGTTCTATTTTTCCTTTCAACTACCCCATTTTGTTGAGGAGTTCGAGGAGCTGAAAAATTATGGCTAATACCATTTTCATTTGAAAAATCTTCAAATCCTAAATTTTGAAATTCGGTTCCATGATCACTTCTAATATGTGAAATTTTAAGTTCAAGATCATTTTGAATTAATTTTGAAAATGTGATGAATTTTTCTAAAGCCTCATCCTTAGTACTTAAAAAGAAAACCCAAGTGAATCTAGAAAAATCATCAACTAACACAAAAGCATATGATTTGCCACCCAAGCTCATAGTCCTAATTGGCCCAAATAAATCCATGTGGATTAGTTGTAAACATCTACTAGTAGAAATGTCATTAATGGATTTAAAGGAAGATCTATGTTGTTTACCCTTTGAGCATGCATCACAAATTTTATCGTTCGAAAATTTTATCTTGGGTAAACCTTTAACTAGGTTTAGAGAGACTAGTTTTTCTAAAACACTTGTGCTAGCATGTCCTAGCTTTCTATGCCACAACCATGCATCATTTTCGTTTTGAGCAACTAAGCATGCATGAGATGTATGTATGTCATCTAGATGCACCATGTATATATTCCCTATACGATGACCTATGAGCATAATATTATTAGTTTTAATGTCTACAATTTTACAACCGGTTTTATCAAATATAACATTAAAACCTTTATCACATAGTTGACTTATGCTCAATAAATTATGTTTAAGACCATTGACATATAAAACATTTTCAATGAAAGTAGTAGAGTGATTACCAATGGAGCCAATACCTTCAATGTGGCCTTTGGAGTTGTCACCAAATGTTACTACTCCTCCACTTTTTGGCTTTAGATCCATGAGTCGACTCTTGTCTCCGGTCATGTGTCTCGAGCATCCACTATCAAGGTACCATGAGTTTTGACTTTGTGCTTTGGCCTTGTAGCAATGCTCCCCCTACAAACAAAGATATTTAAACTTTTGTTTTTGGTACCCAAATCATTTTGGGTCCATGTGTGTTAGTTCCTAAAACTTTGGTTCCCTTAGGAATCCAAGGTGACATAGCAATAATATCATTAGATTTAACAAGTTCCTTAGGAACCCATACATTTCTAATTCTTTTAACTTTACTATGTCTAGGATAGTTATTTTGTTTGTAGTAGTTAGTCTTTTTCTTATATTGGTGTGTTCTAGAGGATTCTCCTATGTCATGTTTAACACTACCATTAATTTTTAAAGACTTTTTGAGCTCATTTAGCTCACTTAACACCTTTTGGTGTTCACAATTATTTTGAGATAAAAGATTATTAAGATCAATATTTTCTTTTTGAAAGAATTTAAGTTCATCTTCTAATCCTAATATCTTTTTCTCAATTTTAGAATTAGTTTGAGTAAGTGAGTCATTTTTCTCTTTTAATTCTATAATAATTTTTCTATTCCTAATAACCGACTCCCTATACTTCTCAACTAATTCATCATATACCTCTTGTAACTCATCATAAGCATCATTTAATTCTTCATATGAAAAATCTAAAGTAGATGAGTTAGAGGTTACCAAGGAGGAATCTTCCTCAAGTGCCATGAGGCAGAGGTTCGCCACTTCTTGTTCGTCATCCTCCGATGACTCCTCATCACTCCAAGTAGCAAGCTTGGCTTTGAGCTTTTTCTTATTCTCAAAGCCCTTCTTCTTGAGTTGAGGGCACTCCGAACGTATGTGGCCGGGTTGTCCGCACTCAAAGCAAGTGATTGGATCCCTTCCTTCTTCTTTGTTCTTGCTTTTGAAGTCCATCTTCCTTTGGATTTTTCTTCCTCGGTTGGACCTCATAAGGCGTGAGAATCGTTTGGCTATCATAGCCAATTCTTCAAGTTCATCCTCATCACTAGATGAACTTTCATCAAGTTGGGAAGTTTTAGCCTTGAGAGCTATTCCCATTTTCTTCTTTTTCTCCCCTTCAAGCTTCTCCATTCTTTTTTCTTCTTTCTTTCTTTCATCTTCTCTTCCTTGCTTCATGATTTCATGAGTAAGGAGAGAGCCTACAAGTTCATCAAGCTTTAGAGTTTTTAAATTCTTTGCTTCGATGATTGCGGTTCTCTTCCCATCCCAAGATTCGGGAAGTGAATAGAGTAGCTTTCGGACAAGTTTGTCTTCCGGTATAACTTCTCCATAGCCCTTTAGACCATTTACAATTGTGGAGAATCGATCAAACATCTTTGACACCGTCTCATCGAATTCCATTTTGAAATTTTCATAACTAAGATTGAGAATTCCAATCTTAGTTTCTTTGACATCGTTGGTGCCTTCATAGGTGGTTTCAAGAGTGTCCCACACTTCTTTGGCACTTTCAATTGATGAGACCTTTGAGTAGATGTCCGGACCGAAAGCACAAAATAGCATGTGAAGAGCTTTATCATTTACTTGGATCTTTTTCCTCTCCTCTTCACTCATTTCCGTTCTTCTTTTAAGCACCATCTTGCCATCAACATCTTGCTTCAATGGGATATATGGTCCATTGTTGAGTGTGTAAAAGTTCTATTATTTACACCTTTTTTAACCCATATTTCTGCTGCATTCAAGCATCATTGCATTGCATTTAGGTTAGTTTTCAATAAAACATCACAATTATATAAAAGGCACGGATTCTACTAAAAGATGGCTAATTTTGCAGATATCTGTCATAGTTGACGATGAAGGCAGGCGCAGGGCAGAGAAGCAGGAGATCGGAACTGGACAAGCAGCCAAAGGAGACGAACCTGTCATGGACCTGTCGTGACAGCATGGTGACAGCAGATTTATGAAGAGGAAAAGCCAAGTGGACCTCGATAGATAGAGAAAAATCTGCTCGTCTGTCGTGTGAAAGCCAAATATTTTTCCAAGCCCCGGATCAAAAGATATGTCAAGCCAAAGCTCAAGGAGAGAAAATTCCTAGAAATAAGGATGGCGGCTGCAAAGTAGGAGATTTAGAGATTAAGTCTTTATGAGAATCTTACTTCTAATTAAAGTTGTAATCCTTGTTACCTTAGATAACTTGAGCCCAAAGCTTATATAAGGGCATAGATTTAACCTAGGAGGAGATCCCTCATTCTACCCCATAACCGACAACCAAAACCCCCCTGCCGTTTACCTGTCACCGATATGTTCTAATTTCCCCCAAGGGCTACGGGTTGTTTTGTAAAGTAGTTGTAAGGGTTGCGTTGTTTTAGGATTTTTTTCAAGTTCAATAAAATAAACTTCAAGTTCTTTTATCTTGGTTTTAATATCTTGCAAGAGCATCGGGAGAGCATTGTGAGGTTATCCATTTACTTAGCATCGGGAGAGTTAAGTATACGAAAGAGATAAGAGCGCGTTCTCTAGTTTATAGTTGAACCATCTCGTGCCTAGGGATAGGGCGAGGTTAAGTGGCTAAGGAAGAATTCATACACATCGGTGTTCATCCTTCGATTCACGCCGGGAGGTATCATCAAAGACGTGACCATCGACAGACTTGTGCCTAGGGATAGGGCAAGGCAGATCTGGGATTCTTGCCAAGCTTGAAGTACGGAGTTGGTGTGTCTGCTGCCGCGACTGCCAACGGACAGACGCCGCGACAGGTGCTGTCAGCGACGGGAGCGACGACAGAACTGGAGATCCTAAGCAACTCAATACCTGCACTACTGAGCAACTCAATACCAGCCCATTCTCTCTATCTTAATTTCTCAATCCTTTATTTTACGTTTTTACCTTATTATTCTCGTGACAACTCTTAATTATTTCCTTTGCTTTCGTGCAGTAAACAAGGTGAAGTCATTAGCCCAATCCCTGTGGAGACGATATCCGATACTTCGTATCACTTTACTACTTGCGTCGTGTATACTTGCACTATAATTGCGATAGACTATTTTACACGCAACATCCATCCTCAATGACATCCCGCACAAGGTAGTCACTTGATTTAATAAATAGACGCATTTTATTTTTCCAAAATGAGTAGTTCTCACCATTGAAGAAAGGAGGCTTTGTGGTGGATTGTGAGTCGTACATGCCGGGAGCGGAGGTTGATGCCATCTCTTGATATTTTGATGATGATCACACTTCTTCCAAGGATCTCCTCTTGCGGTTGTTAATCCTCAAAGAGTTAAGCTCTGATGCCAATTGTTGAGTGGATCACATGAATGATAATAACCAAGAGGGGGGGTGAATTGGAATTTTAACGATGTTGTAACGGAAATTGCAACTTAAAAAATATTGACACGGGAATTTAGAGTGGTTCAAGTTCACCAACCGAACTCTACATCCACTACCTTAGTCTCACCAAGGATTTCCAACAATTTCCACTAAATTGTTCGTCCCCTTTTTCCAGGACAAGGAGGCAACCTTTACAATTTCGGTTAATTTTTCTACCCAAAAATTAACCCAATCCTCACACAAAAGAACAAAGAAATTTGGTGGCTAATAAGGTATCTCTCAATACAAATGATAGCCCAATATCAAGCACTCAACCCAATTGAACAAAATAGAAATGAAGGATACAATTGGGGTTTCTAGACAAAGTAGGATTTTTGCACAAATGCTTGGATTTGATGTTTTGATATCTTCTTGAGGTTCAATGTTATGTTGCTGGAGCTTCTTGGGGTCTTTTTATAGCCTCTTGATGATTTCCAACCGTTGTGAGTGTTGACTTTAAGATTATAGCCGTTGGAAAGCTTTTTCTCCACTTTCTTGCACTTTTCCAGCTATGAGTATCGGTACTCTATAGTGGGGTATCGATACCTGTCTCACAAGAAAATAGCCGTTGTGTACAAATAATAAAGGGGTATCGATACGCGTTCTTGGCGTATCGGTACTGGGTATCGAAACAGCACAGGCTGTATCGATACCTTTTTCTCGACATAGCTCACTGTCAACAGTAGTATCGATACTAGGGTTAGGGGTATCGATACTGGTTTAGTGACCGTTTAAAAATCTCAACGGTTATATTTTTAAACCGACTTTGAATTCAATATTTATAATATGGTATCGATACCGGTTTATCCGTATCGATACTGATTTCATAGCGTATCGATACTGGGGTTTGCCGTTTCGATACGTGTTCCGGCAGTGGCAAACTTTGCTAAAAAGGTATCGATACTCCTTGATGGGTATCGATACTGGTTGACGTTTTTCAATATTTTTGCCTTGGAACACTTAGAAAATATTTGAGTTTGAGTTCTAATAAATCAGTTTAAAGTCTTTGGAGTTTCAAAAAACTTATTAAGGGATTTGTACAAACAATTTTAAGTTCTTCAATTTGATCCTTAAAGATCTAGTTATATCAAAATCAAACATAGGTTTTACAAGTTTAGGTTGGAGTAGGTAAGATTTTAGGTTTCAATTTAAAATGTTATGCAATATCATAACAATCTAGGTTGCAACTTAAGATGTTACCAATACGTATAACATTTTAGGTTGGAAAAGACAACCTGAAATGTTACTCAAAATCATAACAATTTAGGTTGCAACCGATATTGTTATCAATATATATAACATTTTAGGTTGCAACCGAAATCACCTAGATTTTTAGCTGTAATTTAGATATTGTACCGCGTACTTTCCCATTTTCTCTCTTTTATCATTTTTAGTTTTCCAGGAACGACACTAATTTTGACGTTGATAGTTTCCCACCGATACTCATTCTTTGTTCTTTGTTTTATTATATCACATCTTTACCTTCCCACCTAGTTTTTAATAATAACAACTCTGGTTTTGTGACACATTTTTCTTTATCTTTGTGGCATGTTTTTCCTTTCCTTTTGGCACGTTTTTATCTTCTTTATCGGTCGTCTGACCATTCTTTTCATTTTTCAGGGTTGGATTTGACATCGCTTCGACTGATAAAGATGACACTTATTTGTTATCCTATTGATATTCTCTGCTTTGGACCCTCGAATTTAATTCGGATATCAGTTTACGTTCGTGAATAGTTTTCTCACGATGTTTGACTCTAATTTGCAGTTGTCGGTAGTCTTTCTGTAGTTGATCCCCTTTTTTGGTTCGTTTGTCGATGTAGTCAGATCTGTTAGTATTTAATTTTTTAACAAAAGTGTTTTTAATTATCCATAAGAACAACAAGCTGCTATAAAACATAACAAATAACAACCCTTTTACAGTATAAAACCTAAACCACCCCCAATCTATACAAAGATTAAGATTACTAGAACCATCTCAATTCACAGGTTTGCTCATCAATCTAAATTTGGCAGCATCCTTGATGCATCTCAACAGATCTTGAACCTGTGTTTGCTTCCCTTGCAACACATAATAATGCCACATACATAACATATATAATAAGATGCATACACACATATATTAACAACTCATATGTAACACCTACACAACTCACATACATATACGCACATAATAATAACATATATATATATATATATTCATTAAACATTTGTATACATGGCCGGAAAAAATGAGTGATTACAAACAAATCATCTACAATTCTCATGTTGCACCAACTACAAAACTTGGACCAAAAACAGAAAGAAAACATGCATTCCATTGAGCGATTCCATTCCCAGATTGCACCGAGGACACTCCTTCAAATTATGAATTTGAGCACCTTTGTTGATGAAGAAATCCACGGTTGGGAGTCTATTGAACTTTAGCATCCACAAGAAGGATTTTACCTTCAATTTCTAGATTCTATCAAAGTCGTAAGTAGGAATTTTAGTTTGAGTCCTAACCAGTAAATCATTTAGCTTTTTTTACTAAAAAACCATATGATCTTATATGGTTTGGATGGGTTTATTAATTAACCAACTAGCTCCTTTTCAAATTTTCTAGCATTGACATCTCTCTTTCCAGTCAAAACAGAGAATTAATACATCTTTCAACATTCAAACTCACTGAAATCAATTCCATCAAAATCCGACAACAACAACTATCTGATTTCTATCTGAAACTAACCAAAACCACCCTCATTTCTACTCTAACCTCAAGTCAACCATATCCTCATCAATTTATCATCCAAACAATATTCAAACACTCCAAAAACATCAACCCAACACCATCAAACCATTAGGAACCCCTCTCCACCATATCTAAGCCAAAATCCCAAATATTCATTACCCAAAAAGTATCAATTTCCCATATTTCGGGATTTTCATGTTAAACCCATTGTCTTAACACCATTTACACCCAAAATATAGTTTACAATTCACCCCAAAGCACTATTTTATCATCGTTCGCTTAAACCCTTGAAAAACCCATTTTCTTCCAAATAGTGGAACTTGAGAAATCTTCATGCTTTTGAAAAGAAAATGCTACAAGTAAGATTAGAAAGAAGAGAAAAATAAAATCAAGTTGCTTACCCTTTGAAACCTCCAATAATGGTGAAGATTAGTGAAAAAATGGGTGGTGGCTTAGCTTTGGGTGTTTTTGACGTGAAAAGCTTTTGGGGAGGAAGAAGAGATGGCAAATTTGAAATATAGTATTTTATTTTAATTTAAAATCTATCTCCAAAAACTCATTTATCCACATTTTACCAAAAACCCCTTTTCTTTAATTCCCTTTTCTTCAAAGGCTTTAAAATTGGTTTATTTAAATTGTTTCCCCAAGATTAGCTTAACCCGAACCGGCTTAACCAAACCTGAGTATCTCCCAGGCTCCAAACCCAGGCGTTACACATGGCTCGAGTCGTGTTTGCGCGATATCTTTTCTACTTAAATGAAATTTCCCAAAATTAATTCTTTTATTATGCATGTGTGAATGCAATGATCAAAACATTATTTAATACAAACAAAAAAGAACAAATGCATGAAACAAATGTATGTATGTAAAAGCATGAATGCAAGCAAAGGGTCATTAATTTTATTAAAGTGTTGCTCTTAGATGTAGCTTCCATTAGATGACAAAGGTCCTATGAATACGTGTAACACCTTATACCTGCCTATGCGTTATACCTAAGTTACCAAAGATTATCATAACATATATATGTGACATGTATTCAGTTTTCATAAAAATCAGACATCACTATAGAGCAATCACGATAATGATAGATAAAAACATATCCATTCTAAAGTCCCGTAACGATGATACTCACATACCATCGAATCATCTGTCAAGTACATAATCTAAAACCATTTCAAATTTTAAGTTACAAAATAACGCCATCATGGCTAACTAGTAAAGTATATCATAACAAAATATAGGCTCATGTCACCCAAAATAGACAGTATGGCGGATAAGAACATTACAACAAAAGTATAGTAAGAATGTGCCGATCCTCCAAGTGCCAAGTCCACGGGTAGCCTATCCAAAAGTATCTGAAAGGGGAAAGTTTGGGGGTGTGAGCTAGGGAGCTCAGTGTGTTCCAATAAGTGCAAGGAAACATATATATATACAGTTCAGATATGCATCAGACAATACAAACATGCCATAAGAGCAACCAAGGTTCCATTTTAACCTATCTACCCTCCAACCGAACACCAAAATGCAATTCCCCAGGAACTACATACCGAAGGACTTATCCTAGGCCCGAAGGCGTAGGAGCCTACCCAGAAAGTCTTACCCTAGGCCCATTGGGCGTAGGAGCTTAACCGAAGGTTTTACCAGCTGGATCAGGGCTGTACCTGCAGACACTTCAATCATATCCCAAAAGTATACCCCAAGCAGAGCAATTCAGTTCAATATACCATCAACAGAGCTCAGACAACAGACATATAACATTTCTATCATTTAGAGATCAGATATTTCTATTTCAGATCAGACATGAGGCATACCTTCTAACATATCACAATAAACAGACTTTCATCACATTATAATCATACTTTTCAAACAGAAGGTAATCATGCTTTTCAAACGGAAATCATGCATTTCAAGTACAAGTACAATTTATAACATTCAGTGAATCATAACAGGACCCACGTATACATATATGTATATACATAACAGAAATGTAGCACACATGGAACACACCTCAAAAGCTGGTCAGCAAATCTATCGGGCTCCTGTCTCGCTACGGTCTGCCGCTGAGCTAGATCCTAAATCAATAAAGGACTATGGTTACTACAAGGAATAAGTGTTAACTCTAATAGCTTACAAGGTTCATAGATTCATACTAGTAACTATTGGAACACGCGGAGGAGCAGATCGGGAGGAACTAGGCTGAGCAGACGAACGGTCAGGGGAGTCTTGATTACCTTCAAACAGATAAAAGCGTATATTAGACATTTATTCGATTTACTGATATCTGAATGGAATAATTAAGTACATATGCATGATTTGGGTTTAAGGTCAGATTCAGAGGTCTTAGAGTCGGAATTTCGCAAAACGGGCTTCAAAAACGGACTCAGGACGTCGAAAAACATAAAATATGGCTTTTTCGGAAATTTTGACTTTTTGGTCAAAGTCAACGCTGACGTCAGCAGTTAAAGTCAACGCTGACGTCAGCATGACGTCATCAGACAAGGTCAACTGAGTTGACTCGGCGTGTTAACTCACTGAGTCAACTCGGGCGAGTTGACTCACTGAGTTGACTCGGCGAATTGACTCAGCCGGGTCGGTTCGGGTTATAGGCGGGTCGGGTCTGACTCGGGTTTGGGTCAACCGGTCTGGTCAGTTAAGGCCGGTTCACTTACCCCAAACGGAGGTGTCACTGGAAGCTGCCGGAAAAGTCGCCGGTGACGCGTTTAGCTGCGATTCTGCCGAGAAAAGCTAGATCGTTAGCCCAAGGTCTTAACCCACTCAAAATTATCCGAAAATAAGTCGGAATGTCGCCAGAATTTACCTAAAAAGACCCACGACGGCCGGAAATCGCGTAGCTCCGATGATGGGCTTACCGGTGTCGGACGGGCAAGAGATTGACTGGGTTTTGATCAGCTCGACGAGTGGAGCGTCATCGTACCGACGACAAGTCAAGACGGCGGTAACACAGACGGGAAATCGGAGGCGGTCCGACTCGAACTAAAGCTCGACTTCTGAAACAAACGGAGGCACGGAAGGGCGCGTCACTGACGGCAAAGGCCCAGAGTGGCAAGGTGAGTTCGCCGGTACAGGCGGTGACGCACACCGGACGGCGGTGTGGACGGCCAAAGGTTGCCGAAATCTGGGGAGAGGGATTTGTGAGGGAGATGAGGGGCGGTTCTGATTTCGAAGGTGGGTGGAAATTAATTACGGGTAGGTGAAGAGGCAGATAAAGTTTAATATGTTCGGAGTTATTTTTAACTAAGTTAAAATATAAAATTTGGTAAGCTTTGACAGAAATGAGCCCTTAGCTCAACGGTATGAACATTGAATGGTGAGGGGTGAGGTCGCGGGTTCGAGCCTCCACACCCTCACCTAGATTTCTTTTTTTTAGCATACAAATATATATATATATATATATATATATATATATATATATATATCAGGGTGTTACAACTCTCCCCACCTTAAGAAAATTTCGTCCTCGAAATTTACCTGAATCAAACAGATAAGGAAACTGCTTCCTCATGGATCCTTCGATCTCCCAAGTAGCCTTTGCAGGGCTACGATTGCTCCACATGACTTTAACCATAGGGATACATCTGTTCCTCAAAACCCTCTCGTCTGAGTCTAGAATCTGTATTGGTTCCTCCTCGTAGGACAAGTCTGGCCTCAACTCCACATCCTGGACCTGAATGACATGGCTCGGATCAGGATGGTACCTCAACATGAACACATGAAAGATATCGTCGATACGGTTAAGCTGGGGAGGCAACTCAAGCTGATAGGCAACTGGCCCAACTCTTTTCACAATACGGTAAGGCCCAATAAATCTCGGACTCAGCTTACCCTTTTTCCCAAACCTCAGAACTTTCTTCCATGGTGATACTTTTAGAAAAACCTGGTCACCGACCTCAAACTCGATATCCTTCCTTCTCCGATCAGCATAAGACTTCTGTCTGTCAAACGCCTTCTTCAGACGGTCACAAATCAATCTGACAGTCTCTTCGGTCTCTTGGATCAACTCCGAACCCAAAGTCTTCTTATCATACAACTCAGTCCAACATATAGGAGTTCGGCACTTGCGACCATACAAAGCTTCGGAAGGTGCCATGCGAATACTAGCCTGATAGTTGTTATTATAAGCAAACTCGGCCAAGGGCAAGAAGTCTTCCCAACTACCGCGGAAGTTTATCACGCACCCCCTCAACATATCTTCAAGAACCTGAATTACCCTTTCAGACTGAACATTGGTCTGTGGATGGAAGGATGTGCTGAAATTCAAACGTGTACCCAAAGCGTTATGCAAGGCCGACCAGAAATGAGAAGTAAACCTCGGGTCTCGATCAGATATAATAGATAAGGGTACACCATGTAACCTTACAATCTCTGAGATATACAGTCTAGCCAGCTTCTTTAGAGAATAATTAACTCGTACAGGAATAAAGTGAGCTGACTTGGTGAGTCGATCAACAATAACCCAGACAGAATCCTTTTTAGAAGGAGTTAGGGGCAACCCTGTAACGAAATCCATCGTTATACGCTCCCATTTCCACTCAGGAATCTTAATGGGCTGTAATAAACCAGAAGGATGCTGATGTTCTGCTTTGACTTGCTGACAAGTCATACACTTCGATATATAATCTGATATATCCTTCTTCATACCCTCCCAACAGTATCTTTGCTTCAGATTTTGGTACCTCTTGTCTCCACCAGGATGCATGGCATAAGGGCTACTATGAGCCTCGCTGAGTATGGCTCGCTTCAGTTCAGCATCATCAGGAATGCAATAACAACCCTTGAAGCACAGAACGCCATCCTGATCGAAGGCATAAACGGATGTGGATCCCTGCTCAACTTGCTGTATAACTGGAAGTAGGGAACTGTCTAAGAGTTGCTTGGCCTTAATCTCATCGGCTAGAGTTGGTTTAACTTGTAATTCCGCTAACAAACTGCCATCGCTATAAATGCTCATCCTGGCAAACATGGATCTCAGGTCGGATATGGCCTTACGACTCAAGGCATCGGCAACGACATTGGCTTTTCTCGGATGGTACTCAAACACACAATCATAGTCCTTCAGAAGTTCCACCCAACGACGTTGCCTCATATTTAAATCCTTCTGGGTGAGGATATACTTTAAGCTTTTGTGATCAGTAAAGATATAACACTTCTCTCGTAAAGATAGTGTCTCTAGATCTTCAGAGCAAAGATCACCACAGCTAACTCGAGGTCATGGGTCGGATAGTTACACTCATGAGTTCGTAACTGACGTGATGCATAAGCGATAACCTTCCCATCCTGCATCAGTACACAACCGAGCCCGGAGTGTGAAGCATCACTGTACACTGAGAAGTCCTTTCCAGACTCAGGTTGTGTAAGAACCGGGGCTTGAGTCAAGGTTGCCTTCAGTTTCTCAAAACTAGCTTGCTGGGCATCAGACCAAACAAAAGGAACATTCTTCCTCAAAAGCTTTGTCAAAGGGGTGGCTATGATGGAGAAGCCCTCGACAAAGCGTCGGTAGTATCCAGCCAAACCCAAAAAGCTACGGATCTCAGAGACATTCTTGGGCTGCTTCCAATTGGTAATGGCCTTGATCTTACTTGGATCAACCTGAATGCCTCGAGCAGATACAACATGTCCCAGAAATGTCACTTCTTTGAGCCAAAATTCACACTTGCTCAACTTAGCATACAAACGATTCTCTCTCAAGGTTTGTAGAACAATTCTCAAGTGCTCAACATGCTCCGTCTCTGTCCGAGAATAGACCAAAATATCGTCAATGAAAACCACAACAAACTGGTCTATAAAGGGTCGGAACACACGATTCATCATGTCCATAAAAGCAGCTGGTGCATTAGTAAGACCAAAAGGCATCACTAGAAACTCGTAATGCCCGTATCTGGTACGAATGGTCGTCTTATCAACATCAGAATCTTTTATTTTCAATTGATAATACCCAGATCGAAGATCAATCTTTGAGAAAACAGTGGCTCCCCAAAATTGGTCAAATAGGTCATCAATACATAACCGGAGTGAACCATCTTTCTTCTTCACGAAGAGAACAGGAGCTCCCCAAGGTGAAGAGCTGGGTCGGATAAAGCCTCGGTCCAGAAGCTCTTGCAACTGGACTTTTAACTCCTTAAGCTCTTTAGGGGCCATACGATAAGGATTCATGGATACCGGCGCAGACCCTGGATAAGTCTCAATTTCGAACTCAACATCCCTGTCTGGTGGTAGCCCGGGCAACTCTTCTGGGAAAACATCAGGAAACTCGCTAACAGTGTGAATGTCCTCAATCTTAGATAAAGAGCCCTTCGTGTTCAAGAAACAAGCAATGAAGGTTTCATATCCTTTCCGGATCATCCTATCAGCAGTCAGAGAGGATACCACATTGGACAAGTAACCTCGACGCTCTCTGACTAAGATCACTGATCGGCCATCTGAAGTCTTCAAGTTAGCCCTTTTTGACTCACAATCTAGACTAACCCGATGCTCCGCCAGCCAATCCATACCCAGAATCAGATCGAACTCCTCCAACGGAAGTTCCATGAGATCGGCCAGAAAGATTTCCCCTTGAACCTCAAGAGGACATCGCCTAAGTACTTTGTCCACATTAACTGATTGACCCACTGGGCTCATGACTGTAACAACAATTCCTGTGGCTTCTAAAGGAATCTGAAGGTCTCGGGATACTGATCTTGAAATATAGGAGTGGGTGGAACCATTGTCAAGCAATGCAAAGTATGGAACAGAATAAATGGTAAAGGTACCTGCAATAACATCTGGCTCGTCTCTGTCATCCCGGCGTCTAGTGGCATACACAAGTGCCGGCTGTCTAGCCTCAGATAAAACTGGTCCTCCACTCTGATATGGTCGAGCTCTGGTATCAGTCATGGCAGCAGATGCAGAAGGTCTACCCTGACTACGACCCCTAGCTGGAGTCTGAACAGAAGCCTGTGAACGGGCAGGAGTCTGAGGAGATGCTCGATAAGAAGATGGTGGAACAGGGCAACTCTTCAAGAAATGATCTCCAGAACCGCAACGGAAACATGTGCCCGCCTTCCTCCTACACTCCCCTTGATGCCACTTGCCACAATGCTCACAAAGAGGTGCCTTAGAAAAACTTGATGAACCACCTCGACTAGCTGTCGAGGGCTGAGGGGCTGGAGGCCTAGAACTGGTGTCACTCCTCGGAGGTGCAGTAGTGCGAGCCTTCTTACTTGCCCGTGCTGAAAACTCAGTGCTAGAAGGCCTCCTAGATCGCTCTCGATCTTCTCTGTCGCTCTCTGCGGCCATTAACTCAACTTCCTCTAAATCTTTTGCCAACTCGATCACCTTATCAAAATCCTTATCAAGGTGGCCGATAACCTGTACGCACAACTCATGACGGAGTCCGAGTGCAAACTTGCGTCATTTTTCTTTTTCAGTGGGCACCAAACTGGATCCAAACCTCAAGAGGTCTAAAAACCTCGTCTCATACTCAGATACAGTGATATCCCCCTGTGTCAAAGTCCTGAATTGCTCTTGCATCTGTCTCATATAACGCTCTCCGATAAAACGGCTCTTGAAGCGTTCTTTGAAGAAGTCCCATGTCAGACGAGTAGCAGAGACGCTACTCACAACAGACTCCCACCAAGTTCGAGCACTCCCATAAAGCAGTGAAACAACTCCCAAATATTTCTTGAGCGGCTCAAGGCCCAACGAATCCATGCGTCTCTCAAGATCATGAAGCCACTCTTCTGCCTCAGTCGGGGCTCCACCAGTAGGTCCATCAAAGGTCTTAGCCCCGTTAGTGATTAGGGTCTGAGAGATAGGAACTTCAGGCACAACCCCCGCAGCTCTAACTGCACCATGAATCAGTTGTAAAAATTGCCTGCTAAGAGCCTCATCAGACACTATCGTGGATGGCTCGGTACGGGGTGCGGGTGCTCCTCTAACCGGAGTCGTCATATCGATACCAGAGGTAGGTGGTGGATCAACCGGGGCTGTAGGACTTCTAGGGGTAGGAGGATCTTCTGAGGCCGGAGGATTGTTAGCTACATTGTCAAGCGGGTCGGAAAACCTAGCAGGTCGACCTCGCCTCCGAGCAGGTCGAGAACCACGTCTAGTACTCATCTGTTGGTCTCGGCTCTACAAAAAGAAGAACCTAAGGTCAGAACTGGCATTGGAGTACCGAGCACAATTTAAACATATAAAACTTGGTGACATGGCCTTTTTCTGAAAATATATAAGTATTTAAATCGTTTTATAAAACATAGCATTTAGGACCCACTCGCAGTCCGAGGTTTATAAAACCAAAAGCTCTGATACCAATTAAATGTAACACCTTATAGCTGCCTATGCGTTATACCTAAGTTACCAAAGATTATCATAACATATATATGTGACATGTATTCAGTTTTCATAAAAATCGGACATCACTATAGAGCAATCACGATAATGATAGATAAAAACATATCCATTCTAAAGTCCCGTAACGATGATACTCACATACCATCGAATCATTGTAACCCCCAATTTTGATCTAGGGTTTTGAAATAAATTGAATTTGGCGAATTGGAAACTTTCCCCTCAAGTAAGGTCATTTATGAAAAACTGTACCGAAACTATTATTCAATTAAAATAGTTATCAAATCCCAATAGTAATAAATGTCCAAAGTCCACGTTTACAACCAAATACTGAAAATACTTAAATGATTAAGTAAGTCTGAAACGAAACATACTGATAATAATATCAAATACTGATCGTACGTAGTCCTCTAAGTACCGAAACCTAGGTCTGGAAATCTGAAACAGATACTAAGGGGGAGTCAGCTAAAAAGCTCAGTGTGTCTCTAAAGTGCAACTGAAAACAAAACAGAACTGTATTTTATTTTCTGATAAAAACTTTTCTGAAAACACAATAAAAACCGGATCATAATGATATGATGTCTGATGCACATGAATCATAATACCCATCTCCGATACACCGAAAAGTAAGGTTCCCCAGAACCTACTTTCTCCATCGTCACCATCCGAAGTGGAACTCAGCCCGAAGGGTGGAACCACTAATCCGAAGCGGAATTCAGCCCGAAGGGTGAAACCACTGATCCGAAGCGAAGTTCAACCCGAAGGATGAAGTCGCTGAGCTTCCTCCGTACAATATATCAACCCAATGATATGACATGTAATCCGATTTCAAAGTCCGAATGCAATCTTGTTATATAACTAAGATGCATGTACATAATAATCCGATTCCGATGTGTTACATAACATGATCATAAAATCCGAGTATACATTATTTATCAAATAACAAAGCAGGATGACATACCAATGAGTCATGCAATATTTATCATACAATTCACAAAATCATGTAACACATAAATGTAGCACAAACAGAGAACACACCTTAGGCAGCTAATTAGTCAACGTCGATAGTGACGTCTCCCACGGTCAGTTCTAGCGGAAGGTCGGACAGAATCAGCTCCTAAAAATACAGGATACTATGTGAGATTTCCTACTATGCCATATCCGAATAATTTTTGCTTAATAAATATCTTACTGGCAGATCTCGAAGATTGTGCCACCGGAGGTCTGCCTGGCGGTGGAGGAGGTAAAATCTCGGGATCCGAGTCCACGTCACCTGAACACGAGATTATCTGAGTCAAATTCCGATTAAACACTTTACTGAAAATCTGAGCTCAATATATAAAATTGCTCCAAAACAGCACTTCGGGTTCGAATTTGCAAAAACGGACAGCGCCAATGGAACCGGAACGTCGAAAAACATAAAAGGGGCTCGGTCGAAAAAGTTGACCAAAAGTCAACGCTGACATCATCGCTGACGTCAGCATCTTATCATCCAACCAGAACTGAACCGGTTCGGCCCAGCTCAGCCGGTTCATCCCAGACCGGTTCAGACCCAAATCCCTAATATCCAACCGAACCCTAACCCTAACACCCCCCTCTCCGGCGGCGCACCGACTACACCAGCACGTCCCCGCGAACACATGGTGGCCACGGCTCGACAGGCCAGCGACGGCGCACCCGAAGCCCAACCGTAACCAACATCATCCACGGCGGTCGGCATACCGACAACGGTAGCGATTCCGAAGCCCAACCGACACAACCACAACACTTACCCAACCGAGACGACAACGGCGTTCACAAAGGACGACGGCAGCGGCGAAAGTTTCCGAAGGAAACTCAAACGTTTCCGATGGCAATGGTGCTCACAGAGGGCGGCGGCGGCGGCGATTAGGGCGAGTGGCGGTCGCGGTTCGATCGGGAAGGGGGCGGTGGTCACTCTGACGGTGGCGGTCGAACTTAGTTAGGGTTGAGGAAAATAGATGAAGGGTGTTTATCCCACATCGATAAAAACTGATCTACTTTTAATCAGATCTGATAGTGGGAGTGGTTAGGATATTTTCATTATTTAATTATTTTCTCATTTTCGGATCTAAATAAGATTCAAATGGGGTGATTCTAGACCAAGAGCTTACCTAGCTCAATTGTCTGGGCACCTAGCTGAAAATGCATGAGGTTGTGGGTTCGATTCCCACAACCCTCAATCCATCCTTTAATTTTTTTCTTTCATCTTTTTCATATTAAAATTAGAGGTATTACAATTCTCCCCTCCTAAAAAGAAATTTCGTCCTCGAAATTTACCTGGAGTAAACAAATGCGGATACTGAGCTTTGATGACATCTTTGGGCTCCCAAGTAGCCTCGTCATGACTGCGACCACTCCACAAGACTTTGACCATCTTAATGGTCTTCCTTCTGAGAACTTTCTTATCCTGAGCAAGAATTTCAATAGGCTCCTCCTCAAAGCACAGATCAGGACGAATCTCTTCCACAGGTAAAACATGAGACGAATTTTAACATGGAAAACATCATGAATACGCTGAAGTTCTGGTGGTAATTCGAGTTGATAAGCAACAGGTCCAACTCGACGAAGAATCCGATAAGGACCAATATAACGAGGACTCAATTTGCCCTTCCGACCAAACCGAAGTACCTTCCTCCACGGAGATACTTTCAGGAAAATCTCATCACCAACCTCAAACTCAAGATTTCGACGTTTCAAGTCGGCGTAATATTTTTGTCTATCAAAAGCAACTTTAAGCCGGTCTCGAATCAATCTGACTGTCTGTTCAGCCTCCCGGGCTAGGTTCGGTCCTAACAATCTATGTTCATTAAGTTCAGTCCACCCAATTGGTGACCTACACTTACGCCCATACAGAGCCTCATACGGTGCCATTTTGATACTGGACTGGTAACTGTTATTATATGCAAACTCTGCAAGCGGCAAGAAATCCTCCCAACTACCACTATAATCCAGAACACAACCTCTTAACATGTCCTCGAAATTTATCAGAGTTGGGGAAAAGCAGAAACTACTCTTTCATCCATTCTTGTATTGAAACTTACCCAATAGAGTACCAATGTTTCTCGGGACTCGCAAACAATCACGGATCAATCTGGGAGTGTCCTTAGTCGCTCATCTATTCTTTAAACGCAATGTCATACTATCATACAACTCATACGAACTAATCATATTACGGTATTTGAATGCATACAGAACTTTGTATGAAGCCAAACGAACACTTGTCTTGCAGCTTTCATTATATGCGGTCTCAGTCAGGGATGCGAAACCTTTCCAACAATCACAGAAATAATCATACCTCCTAGAAACATCTCTTCTAGGATATGAGGTAATCTATCCAGTCAACCATCAATTTACGGATAAGAATCTGTACCTGAAATCCAAGCAAGTAATTCAAGCTTCCAACAGAGCCTTCTAAAGTTAAGACGTAACACTGAATTTCAGTCAAGGATGATATGTATGACTATACACCATGCATATTTCCAGTGAATTCTTCCTCCAAGCCAATCCGACATAACCAAAGTTTTAAATGATTTGCACTTACCTTCAACGTAAAGGTCATACAATTGTTTTCTTTGTGTTTAACGGAGTAACTACCGAGTTTACTCTTTCGCTGGGTTCATAGTCATCTCTCTCTTAGATTCATACTGCATTTATCAATTTTTTTTTCCAGGATATTTTTGAGTATATCATTATCACCGAGCTAACATACATGCAGTCTTATATCGGTTATCTCATATGATCAAACATTTATTCTTAACCTGATTCAGATCTTCAATTCCACATGCATAGACCATCTCAAGTTCTCTATCTAGATTCAAATTCATTAAGTTAATCTAATTCATTGATAAATATTACCGATATTCCTTTCCAGTACAGATCAAGCTATTATGGACAGAAGGGTTAGATGCACTTATTTCAGAAAAAGAAATAATCACATTCATAATCCTTAAGAAGTTCCAACCAGCGATGTTGTCTCAAATTCAACTTTTTCTGCGTAAGGAGGTATTTTAGACTCTTGTGATCTGTGAAGATATATCACTTCTCTCCGTAGAGGTAGTTGCATCCAAAACCATTCGAACTAACATATCCCAACCTTCCATTACTAATCAACCCTTTGAATGTATTCGATTATATCGTATATCTGAACGATTGCTTTCATATTTCATCACTGGACTTGCCGCGAAGTAGTCAAACTTATATTCTGTACGGAAAAACTTTCATCCTCATATTAATATCATGAGAGATTGATATACCAGAGTCATGCTTCACCCTTGAGGGCATTCCAGTCATTTCCAACTTTATTGACATTTCAAAAAATTTCATCAGAGGTAATTTACTTATTCCAATCATAGGGGTATTTCGGTCATTTCGATGTTCGAGATATCCATCATTACTGTCAATTGAACCATTTGTAGAATTTCAATCATTTAAGTACTCATGGGTGTTTCAGCCATTTCAGAAATTTTGGTACCTCCAACCACTTCATTCATTTCAGAACTCAAGGTTTTATCCATCCTTCCAGTTAATTCGCAAGCCTCGGTATCCGAGGATACTTCAGTCATTTTTATCAATACGATCATTCTGAATAATTTAACCATGACAGTATTTCCAATACTTTTAGTTATTACGATCAATTCAGTATTTGAGCCACTTGATTAATTCAGAGGTATGAGTAGTTTCCAGTAACTCTATACTCGGAGATTCATTCCAAATTCAAGAAAACCTAACACCTTACAATCTCGAAGGTTTAAATATTGTTACCATAACTTTCCCAGTAGATCGAGGTTTTCAGATGAATCGGGTTGTTTTACCATATCCAGTGCAGATTTCTAGACTGCTTCCAAATCCAAGGGTATTTTAGTCATTCTCATACCATAAGGCATTTTCGTAATTTCATATCAAAATATTTTTAGCATTGATCATTTGACACTGATGATCAGATTTGGAGAATAGCTGTCTTATTACTTAATTTATTGAACTCCAGGTCCTTACATTTGTTAACTTCCTCGGTCGAGCATTTCGATCATATCTAGGTTATCATACTCAATTTCATATCTGGTTTGACTTGAGCAGGACTAACAGCACTCCTCATCATATTCATGCATGCATTAACCGAATATCAACATGTTCATAAAGGATACTAGAGGTAGTAGTGTATTACCTTTAATACTTGTTATATCAGTTGACCATGATACTCCGTTCGATCACTCTCGAACCCAATTGCGACATCCTCAACATCCCAAATACAAGGAACTTTGAATACATTCAATCGCGCAAATTCCAATTTCAGTCTTTATTTACATTGTCATAGAGACAGGAGCTGTACCCGAATATACATCTACGCCAAACTCAACCTCGTCACGTTTTGGCGGTACCCTTGGCAATTCCTCCGAAAAACATCTAGAAAAATTCCTAACCACCCGGATCTTATCCAAAACAGAATTTGACTACCTCGAGTCAAAAAAATATAACCAAGATAGGCAGTAGCTCCATGTCGAATCATCTTTTCTGTTTTGAGAACCGAACAACATTGAACAAGTAACCTCTACGCTCTCCCACCATAATCACCTCGTACCCATCTGAGGTTTTCAGAGTCACCTTTTTCTTTTCACAATCCAAACGGACTCGATGAGCGAATAACCAATCCATTCCGAGAATAAGGTCGAACTCTCTGAAAGGTAACTCCATCAAATCAACAGAGAATATTTTCCCTTGCATTTCCGAAGGGCAATTCTTGTACACCTTAGAAATCTTGACATGATCACCCACTCGGAGCATGTCTACCTCTACTAGCAGTACCAGAAGCAACTGACCCGAACCACCTCTCTACCTCGGTGAGGTGCTTGAATTGATGCATGACTCTGAACGGATGAAGCAGTAGCTGAACGTGGACAATTCTTTAAATAGTGATCCTGAGAACCACATCTGAGACACGTTCTGTTCATCCACCTGCACTCCTCGTTATGCTTGTTGTTGTAAAAACCACATACAAAAATAGGCCGACAGACTTTTGGACTACCCTGCCTGCCAGACAAAACTATCGATACTACAAGTCTTACATTTTGATAACTCTGAGGAACAAACTCATCGATCATACAAAACTTTATCGTACAATTGTGTCCGGTTGCTTTCCGACTTGTTCAAATTCTAAAGTTCCTCTTTTTTTTTCCATTTGTGAAATTCGTCCTCTCAAAAGTTTTAATTCGATCAACCATGTCTCTGAATACTTTATCATGATGTGTTGCAACATCTCTTTGAATCGGTAATCAAAGTTCCTAAAAATCATACTTATCTTTCTCAGTCACAACTAACTTAGGAGCATACTTGACTCAACTTCGAAACTTTATCTCATAAACATTCACTGTCTTGCTATTCTGATTCAAATTTATAAAATAATCTTAACACTTCGATACGAGCTCGGCTCCTACATATCGGTCAGTGTTCTCAATATCAAGTGAGTTATCACTTCCGATCTGATATCCTCCTAACGAATGGTTCTCATCAACATGTAACTTATTCTGAATTTCTGCTTGGCCAACAGAAGGCGAGTGACCACTACTAGAAGCAATAGTACGACCTCGGTCACGACCTCGAACAAACGATAGATTAAGACTTCTACACAGTGGCATAATAGTCTATCTACAAAAGAAGAGTCCTAAAGTCAAGATTGGTACTTGGAGACTTTAATTAAAACATATATATATATATATATATATATATATTATTTGGACATTTATCTGAAAATCTCATAATTTCCGAAAACATTTATGATGCTTGCAATTTTTCGAAAACTTTAAAATCAAATTTCCATCGAGTCTCACAGGCCGAGGGGTGTAACCTAGGCTCTGATACCACTAAATGTAACCCCCAATTTTGATCTAGGGTTTTGAAATAAATTGAATTTGGCGAATTGGAAACTTTCCCCTCAAGTAAGGTCATTTATGAAAAACTGTACCGAAACTATTATTCAATTAAAATAGTTATCAAATCCCAATAGTAATAAATGTCCAAAGTCCACGTTTACAACCAAATACTGAAAATACTTAAATGATTAAGTAAGTCTGAAACGAAACATACTGATAATAATATCAAATACTGATCGTACGTAGTCCTCTAAGTACCGAAACCTAGGTCTGGAAATCTGAAACAGATACTAAGGGGGAGTCAGCTAAAAAGCTCAGTGTGTCTCTAAAGTGCAACTGAAAACAAAACAGAACTGTATTTTATTTTCTGATAAAAACTTTTCTGAAAACACAATAAAAACCGGATCATAATGATATGATGTCTGATGCACATGAATCATAATACCCATCTCCGATACACCGAAAAGTAAGGTTCCCCAGAACCTACTTTCTCCATCGTCACCATCCGAAGTGGAACTCAGCCCGAAGGGTGGAACCACTAATCCGAAGCGGAATTCAGCCCGAAGGGTGAAACCACTGATCCGAAGCGAAGTTCAACCCGAAGGATGAAGTCGCTGAGCTTCCTCCGTACAATATATCAACCCAATGATATGACATGTAATCCGATTTCAAAGTCCGAATGCAATCTTGTTATATAACTAAGATGCATGTACATAATAATCCGATTCCGATGTGTTACATAACATGATCATAAAATCCGAGTATACATTATTTATCAAATAACAAAGCAGGATGACATACCAATGAGTCATGCAATATTTATCATACAATTCACAAAATCATGTAACACATAAATGTAGCACAAACAGAGAACACACCTTAGGCAGCTAATTAGTCAACGTCGATAGTGACGTCTCCCACGGTCAGTTCTAGCGGAAGGTCGGACAGAATCAGCTCCTAAAAATACAGGATACTATGTGAGATTTCCTACTATGCCATATCCGAATAATTTTCGCTTAATAAATATCTTACTGGCAGATCTCGAAGATTGTGCCACCGGAGGTCTGCCTGGCGGTGGAGGAGGTAAAATCTCGGGATCCGAGTCCACGTCACCTGAACACGAGATTATCTGAGTCAAATTCCGATTAAACACTTTACTGAAAATCTGAGCTCAATATATAAAATTGCTCCAAAACAGCACTTCGGGTTCGAATTTGCAAAAACGGACAGCGCCAATGGAACCGGAACGTCGAAAAACATAAAAGGGGCTCGGTCGAAAAAGTTGACCAAAAGTCAACGCTGACATCATCGCTGACGTCAGCATCTTATCATCCAACCAGAACTGAACCGGTTCGGCCCAGCTCAGCCGGTTCATCCCAGACCGGTTCAGACCCAAATCCCTAATATCCAACCGAACCCTAACCCTAACACCCCCCTCTCCGGCGGCGCACCGACTACACCAGCACGTCCCCGCGAACACATGGTGGCCACGGCTCGACAGGCCAGCGACGGCGCACCCGAAGCCCAACCGTAACCAACATCATCCACGGCGGTCGGCATACCGACAACGGTAGCGATTCCGAAGCCCAACCGACACAACCACAACACTTACCCAACCGAGACGACAACAGCGTTCACAAAGGACGACGGCAGCGGCGAAAGTTTCCGAAGGAAACTCAAACGTTTCCGATGGCAATGGTGCTCACAGAGGGCGGCGGCGGCGGCGATTAGGGCGAGTGGCGGTCGCGGTTCGATCGGGAAGGGGGCGGTGGTCACTCTGACGGTGGCGGTCGAACTTAGTTAGGGTTGAGGAAAATAGATGAAGGGTGTTTATCCCACATCGATAAAAACTGATCTACTTTTAATCAGATCTGATAGTGGGAGTGGTTAGGATATTTTCATTATTTAATTATTTTCTCATTTTCGGATCTAAATAAGATTCAAATGGGGTGATTCTAGACCAAGAGCTTACCTAGCTCAATTGTCTGGGCACCTAGCTGAAAATGCATGAGGTTGTGGGTTCGATTCCCACAACCCTCAATCCATCCTTTAATTTTTTTCTTTCATCTTTTTCATATTAAAATTAGGGGTATTACAATTCTCCCCTCCTAAAAAGAAATTTCGTCCTCGAAATTTACCTGGAGTAAACAAATGCGGATACTGAGCTTTGATGACATCTTTGGGCTCCCAAGTAGCCTCGTCATGACTGCGACCACTCCACAAGACTTTGACCATCTTAATGGTCTTCCTTCTGAGAACTTTCTTATCCTGAGCAAGAATTTCAATAGGCTCCTCCTCAAAGCACAGATCAGGACGAATCTCTTCCACAGGTAAAACATGAGACGAATTTTAACATGGAAAACATCATGAATACGCTAAAGTTCTGGTGGTAATTCGAGTTGATAAGCAACAGGTCCAACTCGACGAAGAATCCGATAAGGACCAATATAACGAGGACTCAATTTGCCCTTCCGACCAAACCGAAGTACCTTCCTCCACGGAGATACTTTCAGGAAAATCTCATCACCAACCTCAAACTCAAGATTTCGACGTTTCAAGTCGGCGTAATATTTTTGTCTATCAAAAGCAACTTTAAGCCGGTCTCGAATCAATCTGACTGTCTGTTCAGCCTCCCGGGCTAGGTTCGGTCCTAACAATCTATGTTCATTAAGTTCAGTCCACCCAATCGGTGACCTACACTTACGCCCATACAGAGCCTCATACGGTGCCATTTTGATACTGGACTGGTAACTGTTATTATATGCAAACTCTGCAAGCGGCAAGAAATCCTCCCAACTACCACTATAATCCAGAACACAACCTCTTAACATGTCCTCGAAATTTATCAGAGTTGGGGAAAAGCAGAAACTACTCTTTCATCCATTCTTGTATTGAAACTTACCCAATAGAGTACCAATGTTTCTCGGGACTCGCAAACAATCACGGATCAATCTGGGAGTGTCCTTAGTCGCTCATCTATTCTTTAAACGCAATGTCATACTATCATACAACTCATACGAACTAATCATATTACGGTATTTGAATGCATACAGAACTTTGTATGAAGCCAAACGAACACTTGTCTTGCAGCTTTCATTATATGCGGTCTCAGTCAGGGATGCGAAACCTTTCCAACAATCACAGAAATAATCATACCTCCTAGAAACATCTCTTCTAGGATATGAGGTAATCTATCCAGTCAACCATCAATTTACGGATAAGAATCTGTACCTGAAATCCAAGCAAGTAATTCAAGCTTCCAACAGAGCCTTCTAAAGTTAAGACGTAACACTGAATTTCAGTCAAGGATGATATGTATGACTATACACCATGCATATTTCCAGTGAATTCTTCCTCCAAGCCAATCCGACATAACCAAAGTTTTAAATGATTTGCACTTACCTTCAACGTAAAGGTCATACAATTGTTTTCTTTGTGTTTAACGGAGTAACTACCGAGTTTACTCTTTCGCTGGGTTCATAGTCATCTCTCTCTTAGATTCATACTGCATTTATCAATTTTTTTTTCCAGGATATTTTTGAGTATATCATTATCACCGAGCTAACATACATGCAGTCTTATATCGGTTATCTCATATGATCAAACATTTATTCTTAACCTGATTCAGATCTTCAATTCCACATGCATAGACCATCTCAAGTTCTCTATCTAGATTCAAATTCATTAAGTTAATCTAATTCATTGATAAATATTACCGATATTCCTTTCCAGTACAGATCAAGCTATTATGGACAGAAGGGTTAGATGCACTTATTTCAGAAAAAGAAATAATCACATTCATAATCCTTAAGAAGTTCCAACCAGCGATGTTGTCTCAAATTCAACTTTTTCTGCGTAAGGAGGTATTTTAGACTCTTGTGATCTGTGAAGATATATCACTTCTCTCCGTAGAGGTAGTTGCATCCAAAACCATTCGAACTAACATATCCCAACCTTCCATTACTAATCAACCCTTTGAATGTATTCGATTATATCGTATATCTGAACGATTGCTTTCATATTTCATCACTGGACTTGCCGCGAAGTAGTCAAACTTATATTCTGTACGGAAAAACTTTCATCCTCATATTAATATCATGAGAGATTGATATACCAGAGTCATGCTTCACCCTTGAGGGCATTCCAGTCATTTCCAACTTTATTGACATTTCAAAAAATTTCATCAGAGGTAATTTACTTATTCCAATCATAGGGGTATTTCGGTCATTTCGATGTTCGAGATATCCATCATTACTGTCAATTGAACCATTTGTAGAATTTCAATCATTTAAGTACTCATGGGTGTTTCAGCCATTTCAGAAATTTCGGTACCTCCAACCACTTCATTCATTTCAGAACTCAAGGTTTTATCTATCCTTCCAGTTAATTCGCAAGCCTCGGTATCCGAGGATACTTCAGTCATTTTTATCAATACGATCATTCTGAATAATTTAACCATGACAGTATTTCCAATACTTTTAGTTATTACGATCAATTCAGTATTTGAGCCACTTGATTAATTCAGAGGTATGAGTAGTTTCCAGTAACTCTATACTCGGAGATTCATTCCAAATTCAAGAAAACCTAACACCTTACAATCTCGAAGGTTTAAATATTGTTACCATAACTTTCCCAGTAGATCGAGGTTTTCAGATGAATCGGGTTGTTTTACCATATCCAGTGCAGATTTCTAGACTGCTTCCAAATCCAAGGGTATTTTAGTCATTCTCATACCATAAGGCATTTTCGTAATTTCATATCAAAATATTTTTAGCATTGATCATTTGACACTGATGATCAGATTTGGAGAATAGCTGTCTTATTACTTAATTTATTGAACTCCAGGTCCTTACATTTGTTAACTTCCTCGGTCGAGCATTTCGATCATATCTAGGTTATCATACTCAATTTCATATCTGGTTTGACTTGAGCAGGACTAACAGCACTCCTCATCATATTCATGCATGCATTAACCGAATATCAACATGTTCATAAAGGATACTAGAGGTAGTAGTGTATTACCTTTAATACTTGTTATATCAGTTGACCATGATACTCCGTTCGATCACTCTCGAACCCAATTGCGACATCCTCAACATCCCAAATACAAGGAACTTTGAATACATTCAATCGCGCAAATTCCAATTTCAGTCTTTATTTACATTGTCATAGAGACAGGAGCTGTACCCGAATATACATCTACGCCAAACTCAACCTCGTCACGTTTTGGCGGTACCCTTGGCAATTCCTCCGAAAAACATCTAGAAAAATTCCTAACCACCCGGATCTTATCCAAAACAGAATTTGACTACCTCGAGTCAAAAAAATATAACCAAGATAGGCAGTAGCTCCATGTCGAATCATCTTTTCTGTTTTGAGAACCGAACAACATTGAACAAGTAACCTCTACGCTCTCCCACCATAATCACCTCGTACCCATCTGAGGTTTTCAGAGTCACCTTTTTCTTTTCACAATCCAAACGGACTCGATGAGCGAATAACCAATCCATTCCGAGAATAAGGTCGAACTCTCTGAAAGGTAACTCCATCAAATCAACAGAGAATATTTTCCCTTGCATTTCCGAAGGGCAATTCTTGTACACCTTAGAAATCTTGACATGATCACCCACTCGGAGCATGTCTACCTCTACTAGCAGTACCAGAAGCAACTGACCCGAACCACCTCTCTACCTCGGTGAGGTGCTTGAATTGATGCATGACTCTGAACGGATGAAGCAGTAGCTGAACGTGGACAATTCTTTAAATAGTGATCCTGAGAACCACATCTGAGACACGTTCTGTTCATCCACCTGCACTCCTCGTTATGCTTGTTGTTGTAAAAACCACATACAAAAATAGGCCGACAGACTTTTGGACTACCCTGCCTGCCAGACAAAACTATCGATACTACAAGTCTTACATTTTGATAACTCTGAGGAACAAACTCATCGATCATACAAAACTTTATCGTACAATTGTGTCCGGTTGCTTTCCGACTTGTTCAAATTCTAAAGTTCCTCTTTTTTTTTCCATTTGTGAAATTCGTCCTCTCAAAAGTTTTAATTCGATCAACCATGTCTCTGAATACTTTATCATGATGTGTTGCAACATCTCTTTGAATCGGTAATCAAAGTTCCTAAAAATCATACTTATCTTTCTCAGTCACAACTAACTTAGGAGCATACTTGACTCAACTTCGAAACTTTATCTCATAAACATTCACTGTCTTGCTATTCTTATTCAAATTTATAAAATAATCTTAACACTTCGATACGAGCTCGGCTCCTACATATCGGTCAGTGTTCTCAATATCAAGTGAGTTATCACTTCCGATCTGATATCCTCCTAACGAATGGTTCTCATCAACATGTAACTTATTCTGAATTTCTGCTTGGCCAACAGAAGGCGAGTGACCACTACTAGAAGCAATAGTACGACCTCGGTCACGACCTCGAACAAACGATAGATTAAGACTTCTACACAGTGGCATAATAGTCTATCTACAAAAGAAGAGTCCTAAAGTCAAGATTGGTACTTGGAGACTTTAATTAAAACATATATATATATATATATATATATTATTTGGACATTTATCTGAAAATCTCATAATTTCCGAAAACATTTATGATGCTTGCAATTTTTCGAAAACTTTAAAATCAAATTTCCATCGAGTCTCACAGGCCGAGGGGTGTAACCTAGGCTCTGATACCACTAAATGTAACCCCCAATTTTGATCTAGGGTTTTGAAATAAATTGAATTTGGCGAATTGGAAACTTTCCCCTCAAGTAAGGTCATTTATGAAAAACTGTACCGAAACTATTATTCAATTAAAATAGTTATCAAATCCCAATAGTAATAAATGTCCAAAGTCCACGTTTACAACCAAATACTGAAAATACTTAAATGATTAAGTAAGTCTGAAACGAAACATACTGATAATAATATCAAATACTGATCGTACGTAGTCCTCTAAGTACCGAAACCTAGGTCTGGAAATCTGAAACAGATACTAAGGGGGAGTCAGCTAAAAAGCTCAGTGTGTCTCTAAAGTGCAACTGAAAACAAAACAGAACTGTATTTTATTTTCTGATAAAAACTTTTCTGAAAACACAATAAAAACCGGATCATAATGATATGATGTCTGATGCACATGAATCATAATACCCATCTCCGATACACCGAAAAGTAAGGTTCCCCAGAACCTACTTTCTCCATCGTCACCATCCGAAGTGGAACTCAGCCCGAAGGGTGGAACCACTAATCCGAAGCGGAATTCAGCCCGAAGGGTGAAACCACTGATCCGAAGCGAAGTTCAACCCGAAGGATGAAGTCGCTGAGCTTCCTCCGTACAATATATCAACCCAATGATATGACATGTAATCCGATTTCAAAGTCCGAATGCAATCTTGTTATATAACTAAGATGCATGTACATAATAATCCGATTCCGATGTGTTACATAACATGATCATAAAATCCGAGTATACATTATTTATCAAATAACAAAGCAGGATGACATACCAATGAGTCATGCAATATTTATCATACAATTCACAAAATCATGTAACACATAAATGTAGCACAAACAGAGAACACACCTTAGGCAGCTAATTAGTCAACGTCGATAGTGACGTCTCCCACGGTCAGTTCTAGCGGAAGGTCGGACAGAATCAGCTCCTAAAAATACAGGATACTATGTGAGATTTCCTACTATGCCATATCCGAATAATTTTCGCTTAATAAATATCTTACTGGCAGATCTCGAAGATTGTGCCACCGGAGGTCTGCCTGGCGGTGGAGGAGGTAAAATCTCGGGATCCGAGTCCACGTCACCTGAACACGAGATTATCTGAGTCAAATTCCGATTAAACACTTTACTGAAAATCTGAGCTCAATATATAAAATTGCTCCAAAACAGCACTTCGGGTTCGAATTTGCAAAAACGGACAGCGCCAATGGAACCGGAACGTCGAAAAACATAAAAGGGGCTCGGTCGAAAAAGTTGACCAAAAGTCAACGCTGACATCATCGCTGACGTCAGCATCTTATCATCCAACCAGAACTGAACCGGTTCGGCCCAGCTCAGCCGGTTCATCCCAGACCGGTTCAGACCCAAATCCCTAATATCCAACCGAACCCTAACCCTAACACCCCCTCTCCGGCGGCGCACCGACTACACCAGCACGTCCCCGCGAACACATGGTGGCCACGGCTCGACAGGCCAGCGACGGCGCACCCGAAGCCCAACCGTAACCAACATCATCCACGGCGGTCGGCATACCGACAACGGTAGCGATTCCGAAGCCCAACCGACACAACCACAACACTTACCCAACCGAGACGACAACGGCGTTCACAAAGGACGACGGCAGCGGCGAAAGTTTCCGAAGGAAACTCAAACGTTTCCGATGGCAATGGTGCTCACAGAGGGCGGCGGCGGCGGCGATTAGGGCGAGTGGCGGTCGCGGTTCGATCGGGAAGGGGGCGGTGGTCACTCTGACGGTGGCGGTCGAACTTAGTTAGGGTTGAGGAAAATAGATGAAGGGTGTTTATCCCACATCGATAAAAACTGATCTACTTTTAATCAGATCTGATAGTGGGAGTGGTTAGGATATTTTCATTATTTAATTATTTTCTCATTTTCGGATCTAAATAAGATTCAAATGGGGTGATTCTAGACCAAGAGCTTACCTAGCTCAATTGTCTGGGCACCTAGCTGAAAATGCATGAGGTTGTGGGTTCGATTCCCACAACCCTCAATCCATCCTTTAATTTTTTTCTTTCATCTTTTTCATATTAAAATTAGGGGTATTACAATCATCTGTCAAGTACATAATCTAAAACCATTTCAAAGTTTAAGTTACAAAATAACGCCATCATGGCTAACTAGTAAAGTATATCATAACAAAATATAGGCTCATGTCACCCAAAATAGACAGTATGGCGGATAAGAACATTACAACAAAAGTATAGTAAGAATGTGCCGATCCTCCAAGTGCCAAGTCCACGGGGAGCCTATCCAAAAGTATCTGAAAGGGGAAAGTTTGGGGGTGTGAGCTAGGGAGCTCAGTGTGTTCCAATAAGTGCAAGGAAACATATATATACTGTAATACCCATTTTATGTTCGGGCTATAACTATTCATTTTCACTCAAATATATTATTTTATATCTTATAAAAAAGAAAAAAATCAAAAATAAAAAAAATAAAAAAAATAAAAAAATAATAATAAAAAGGGAAAGCATTGTGGATGCCATGCAAGGCATCCACGTTAAAAGGCCATGACTCATCACCTCCCCTCATGGCTATATAAAGCTGAGGAGGGTTGCTACGAGGAACACAAAAGGAAAGCCACAAAATGGCTAACAAAAGCCATGAAAAATGGCGTAAGGGCAGTGCCCTTTCGAACCTAGGGGCAGTGCCCTTTTAATGGTTCGAACAGTTGATTCGATTGGAGGCCCTGTCGAGGTTCGTTCAGATCGATTTTTGAGTTATGGCGAGGTGATGCGGAGATCCTGCTAGGGGTCGGGTGAAGTTTTTATTTCGAGCTTCTAGTAGGGTAAATTTTGATCCTCATCTTTGTATTTATTTTAATGTTTTTTTTGTAATGAATATCTTTATATGAAATATAAGATGTTTTTATATTTGTTGGTATGTTTTTTATTTTATATGTCATGTTTGTATATTTTATTTTGTATGCCATGTTAAAATTAAATATATTTATTTATATTGTTTAATTGAATTTTAAATTAAAAACTTTTATTAGGGGTTATCATGAAAAACGTACCCCGGGCGTAGGGGTGCCGCTTTCCTTTAGTCCCTATTATAAAAGTAATATTTATTCTAAATCTTAATTTTCAAAATAGACTTCCTTCAGTCGGGAGTCTAACGGAAATTATGCTCCGGGCGTTGGAGTGTACCTTTCCTTTCATAAACATACATTTTTAAATATTATTTTAAATTAAGGGATCACATTGATAAATTATATTCGAATTCATAATTCCACCATTAAGACATTACATAATCGACAGGTACCAATTTTTGGGCGTTGTGGGGGTGCTCATCCTTCCCCACACGTAACCGACTCCCGAACCTATCTTCTGGTTTCGCAGAACAAAACTCGTTATTTTAATAAAAACAATAAAAACAAATTTTATTAAAATAATCGGGATTTTCAGGTGTTCCAATCGCACCTAAAGTAAAACAAAGGATTGGCGGCGACTCACCCATTGTTACAGCTTGGCGACTCTGCTGAGGACCTTTTTTTAGAGAGTCAAGCCACAAGTCGATTATTTTTTTTGTCTATAGATGGAAATTATGACTTCGATTTAATTAATTTGTGATCCCTTTTCTTTAAAGTTTTTTACAAAATTTTTATAAATTTATTTTTTGAGTTATCATATCATGAGCTTTATACCCGAGCTCCGTCCCTTAAGTGGGAGCGAGAAACCACGCCTTCGTGAGGTACCCCCTCCGTGTAGGATGGTGAAACGCTTCCGGGATATAGGTCCCTTTGTCTTCGTGAGACCTCTGTCTCCGTGCAGACCTAGGAAAATGTATCCTCCTGAATCGATGTCCTAGCGACAGTTCGGGTACCGTTACTTTAGAACCAAAACACATATAACAAACCCTAAGAGCTTACCCCTTGAAGCCAAACCAAAACTCTGCCCGTTAGCAGTCACCCTATTTAGGTTTTGATGACTTTATTTGCTATATATGTTTAATTTTCTTTGCTGCTAATTTTTGTCTTATTCATCATTCAATTCATCCATTTGACTCTTTTATTATGAACTAACTTGTTTCTTCTCTTTGGTGATCACGTTGCATTAAGTCATTCATTTTGCATTAATCGCATGACACCTCCATAATATTTTGCATTTCATCAGCATGAAGTATTGATTCACGTCTGGTTCCCTATTTGAAAAATTATCATCGGGAGAAAATCTAGTTCCCTAGATATCAATGCAACATTCAAAAGTTGCGAATAAATCCCGTAAATTCAGAAGTTGAACCACGGGAACCATTTTTGAATCAGTGCTTTCTCATCTTCCATTTACATGCATACATTCTATTTTGAATTAGTACCTTCGCATCTAGAACTTGTACCTTGCATTTACATGCATTTATTTCGGAACTTTGAAACCGATCTCGGGATGCCCCATGTTAGCAAATACCGGATAAAGCAAAGTTGACCAATCTAACATGATGCAAGAGCCCAGTCCAGGGGCATTTTCAAATAACATTTGCACTCATACAGACATCATACCTCTACAAGGCCCCAAGTTGAGAACATTCCTCGACGAGTTTAGGAAGCGAGCTTCCGATGCCAAGTTAGACTTCTGCACCTTGGACGACTGCATCAATTATTGTCTGTAGCACTTTGCCAGAGCCAAAAAGTGATGAGCTGTCATGAACCAACAACAAATTTATAGACCCGACCGTGGGGCAACCTAACGTGTTCACAAGAACAATGACAGCTCTTCAAGAAGAGATGAAAACATACTTCAAGCTTCGAGTTCGCTTCAAGAGCAGTCTTAGACAAAAATGTTGAGGTATTCACTCGAGGGAGTAATCCCAAAAGATGATCAAACCCAAGGAAGGTTGGGGGCATCCTTACAAACAAGGCATCGAGGATTGAGGCAAAGATCTGGTGACTTAGAGTTAGGGGGATCCCTCTGAGGGGCAAAACAAAATTTCCCATCCATCATTCTACAAAAACTGCATACATCATGCAAGTTATCATGCATTTAGGCTAGATACATGCATCAAACGCAAAGCTAGGTGCATCCATAGCACATTTATGTCTTGAACGTATAAACAGGTTCATGAAAGAGACTGAAGACCCCAAATGTGAAGGCAACAACATAATGACCAACCTTTAGCCCTGAGGGAGGCCAAATACTCAAAAAAGCTCGAACATTCAGGTAAAACGACAAAATTTTCTGAACATATTACTAACTAGTATTCCATTTCATTTTCAGGTCATAACTTCATGGGATGAAGTTCTAAAGTCAACTTTTTCCCGGTCTTGCCTCCAAAAAGGAAAGAAGAAGATGACGTCAGAGTCATTCACCTTATCCAGAAAAGGACAATGAAGCCTGGGGGGCAAACTTTTGTCGGGGCAAATTTCGATGAAGAATCATAAAATCAAACTAAGACCAAAATAAAGGGACTTCTACAAGAACTCCATGAAGGCATACATGAAAACATAATCATCATCCCATCGTCCAAAATGTTCATACATCATGACATCTAATGTTTCAGGAAACATTCATTTCGACATGAAAACATGTGCATAATTGCATTGTCAAACATGTTCACGCATTATGATAAGCATTCCGAAAAGAGTTTCATGCATCTTTGCATCATCATAAAAACATGTGCATGCATACCATTTGCATAAAAATACATTACCAGAAACTAACCTTGCACTGGTTAGTGAATTTTTTTTTTGAAACCAATCCTTTCATAAGGAAAATTTTTGAAAATAAAAAGTTTCTTAACTCCGTCCTTTCTTAAGGGCACTTTTTCTCAAAATTAGAGTTTCTTAACTCCGTCCTTTCTTAAGGGCATTTTTTCTCAAAAACAAGAGTTTCTTAACTCCGTCCTTTCTTAAGGGCATATTTTCTCGAAAACACGAGTTTCTTAACTCCGTCCTTTCTTAAGGACACCTTTTCCCAAAATTGGAGTTTCTTAACTTTGTCCTTTCTTAAGGGCACTTTTTCTCAAAAACAAGAGTTTCTTAACTCCGTCCTTTCTTAAGGACACCTTTTCCCAAAAACAAGAGTTTCTTAACTCCGTCCTTTCTTAAAGGCACTTTTTCCCCAAAATTGGAGTTTTTTAACTCTATCCTTTCTTAAGGACATTTTTTTTAAAAGTAAAGTTTCTTAACTCCGTTCTTTCTCAAGATAACTTTTCTCAAAGCATGAGTTTCTTAACTTCGTCCTTTCTTAAGGACACATTTTCTCAAAAAAGAGTTTTTTTTTTTAACTCTGCCCTTTCTTAAGGACACATTTTCTTAGATTTCGTCATTTCTTAAGGATACTTTTTCTCAAAAATTGGGTTTTCTTGATTCCATCCTTTCATAAGGATAGTTTTTTCTCAAAACCAGAATTTCTCAAATTCATCCTTTCTTAAGGATCATTTTTCACAAAACACAAACATTTCTTAATTCCATCCTTTCATAAGGATCGTTTTTCACAAAACACGAAATTTCTTAATTCCATCATTCCTCAAGGATCGGTTTTTCTCAAAACTAAAATTTCATAAGTCCCTCCCTTCTTAAGGATAGTTTTTTTCCTGAAACATGAATTTCCTAATCCCATCATTCTACAAGGACATCTTTTTGAAAACCAGAATTTCTTAATTTCGTCCTTTCACAAGGACTTTTTTCTCAAAACATTAATTCTTTGCACAATGATGTTTTTCTAAAAAAAAATTTGATCTTTCCTCAAAGATCTTTTCAACTCTACCTCTTCTTACAAATAATGAAAATTTTCAGGTCTAATATCCTCAAACAGGAAGGAGCAGATCATTATCTTGTCATGAAGGACTGGAGCAAATATGAAAATGTTGTCTGGCACCTTCAACTAAAGATAGCACAGACAATTGTTAACAAGAACCAACATCCTTGGCACGAAAGAGTGGATCAATCAAATCAAACATTCAATTCAAACCTTATAGCTCACGAAGAGTTAGTTCATGGCTCATTTTGACCAGTCACTCTTTTAACTTTTGCAGGTCCTATCTCACCCGTAACATGGTGTAGCAGATCAACTTTTTCAGATTCTACCTCCTCGTCAGAGCGGAATAAGCACGACAACAATTTCATCTCCCTAAACATGTAGTGGAATGAGCACGACAACAATTTCATCTCCCTAAACATGTAGTGGAATGAGCACGACAACATTTTCATCTCCCTAAGTTTGTAGCGGAATGGGCACAGACACCAAGTTTAGCTCATTGGAATTACGATGAAATGATCACAACAACAAATCTATCTCCCTGAATTTGCAGCAGAACAAGCTTCAATAATTTCATCTACCTGAATTTGCAGCAGAACAAGCTTCAATAATTTCATCTACTTGAATTTGCGGCAGAACAAGCACGATAACAATTTCATCTCCCTGAATTTGTAGCGGAATGAGAACACCAAACAATAATCTTGTCTCCCCGAATTGGTAGCAGAACAAGGCTACGACAAACTTGTCTCCTTGAACATACATCAAAAATAAGTCCATGAACGCGATGGCAAATCTGTTACCTTAAATTCGCAGTGGAACAGATCATCTCCCTGAGGTTGCAGTGCAATAAACATACCAACAGATCATGTCTTCTTGAAGATGCAAAGAAATAGGTCACCTAATTCAGGCTTGTTACTTTTCCAAGAGCAGACAAGACAATCAAAGCCCAAGAGGGTTGTCACTCCCTGCCATGATGTAGCATATCCTACATCCTCTAGAGTTCGCTTTGAAATTAATAATGCAACGCACCAAGTGTTGTTCCAAGTGTTGTTCTAAGGCTCGCTTTGCCATTGGTGGCACGACACACCAATTGTTTTTCAGGTCTATTTTCGCCGTAATAGGTGCGACTAGACCAAAATCCAGATTATGCTACGATGATAGAGCCGTAGCAGATCGAACTTCAGACCGTGCCTCTTCATCAGGTGTTGTAGCTCGGTCAACTTCTGGTCATGCCTCTTCGTCAGAGTTGTAGCTTGACCAAACTTGAACCCTTGATCCTGCCTCCTCGTCGGTGTTGTAGCTGGATCAAAATCACTTCAGACCGTGCCTCTTCGTCAGGTGTTGTAGCTCGGTCAACTTCTGGTCATGCCTCTTCGTCAGAGTTGTAGCTTGACCAAACTTGAACCCTTGATCCTGCCTCCTCGTCGGTGTTGTAGCTGGATCAAAATCACTTCAGACCGTGCCTCTTCGTCAGGTGTTGTAGCTCGGTCAACTTCTGGTCATGCCTCTTCGTCAGAGTTGTAGCTTGACCAAACTTGAACCCTTGATCCTGCCTCCTCGTCGGTGTTGTATCTGGATCAAAATCATTTCAGACCATGCCTCTTCGTCAGGTGTTGTAGCTTGGTCAACAAAAATTTCTTGGTTTCCAAATCTTTTCCTCATCCATGTTGTAAAAGAAAATCATCAAATCTTGTTCTTTCGTCAAAATTGCGGCTGAATCGAAGCTAATTTTTAACAAGTCCGACAAAAATGTCGGCACAACGTGCTTAAACACGGTTAAGTTTAAGACAATGGATAATTCAAATGTCCATCGGAAATCCATTGTTACAAATGGTCGAAGGAAAATAAATCCTTTGGGAAAAATCCAATCTCATGATTGGTAGAAACTGATTGTACCCAGGGCAATGGTACAACTAGCCCGGAGCAAACGGCTATCGGTAAAGGCAAGTCAAAACTGTTGATCCCTGTGCATTTGGGAAAAATGCAAATCCGAAAGCCAACAGAAATATCGGCATAACGTGCTTAAACACGGTTAAGTTTAAGACAATGGACAATTCAGATGTCTATCGAAAATCCATTTTAACGAATGGTCCAAGGAACATAAATCCTTGGGAAAAATCCAATCTCATGATTGGTAGAAACTGATTGTACCCAGGGGAATGGTACAACTAGCCCGGAGCAAACGGCTACCGGTAAAGGCAAATCAAATCCGTTCATCCCTGTGCATTTGGGAAAAATGAAAAAGAAGTGTAAACCAAGGACACTCTTCCTTGTCTCGTTGAAGGGATTCTAGTACTAATCAGATCTTCTCGCATCAATGGAGTTGCAGATGATCGACCCTTCTTCAGATCTTCTCGCATCAATGGAGTTGCAGATGATCGACCCTTCTTTAGATCTTCTCGCATCAATGGAGTTGCAGATGATCGACCCTTCTTCAGATCTTCTCGCATCAATGGAGTTACAGATGATCAACCCTTCTTCAGATCTTCTCGCATCAATGGAGTTGCAGATGATCGACCCTTCTTTAGATCTTCTCGCATCAATGGAGTTGTAGATGATCGACCCTTCTTCAGATCTTCTCGCATCAATGGAGTTGCAGTAGATCGCCCCTTTTCAGATCTTCTCGCATCAATGGAGTTGCAGATGATCGACCCTTCTTTAGATCTTCTCGCATCAATGGAGTTGCAGTAGATCGCCCCTTTTCAGATCTTCTCGCATCAATGGAGTTGCAGTAGATCGACCCTTCATCAGATCTTCTCGCATCAATGGAGTTGCAGTAGATCGTCCCTTTTCAGATCTTCTCGCATCAATGGAGTTGCAGTAGATCGTCCCTCTTCAGATCTTCTCGCATCGATAGAGTTGCAGATGATCGACCCTTCCTCGGATCTTCTCGCATCAATGGAGTTGCAGATGATCGAGCCTTCTTCAGATCTTCTCGCATCTATAGAGTTGCAGTGGATCAATCATTCTCCTCCAGATCAAGCTACCTTATGGATCAAGTTTTGCAGACCTTGCTTCTTCATCAATGTCGCATTCAGGTCAAATTTTCTTCAGGTATTCATCAATGTTAGGGCCGTAGCAAGCCGGACGTATTTTGCTTCTCCCACGGGTCTCGTAGTTTAAAGATTATCTCCCCAGCGGATCGTTCCATTTTGAAGATTTTGCCTACAAGAGCGGCCGAACAGATCAAGCGGAGTTCCAGAATGAGCGTGGCCAGAAAAAGGAACCCAGACCCAAACGGACATAAAATGGTTATCCTTTTATCTTTTGTAACCCCCTAGACCCGCCTATACGTTTCACGGATCCTAGGAAGTCACATTAGGGTCACAGGAGCGACCCACGGTAAAAATACACATAAAACATTTTCTCTGAAAAATATATATTAGACTATAACGGTAACTTTAGTTGAAAATACTCTTTCATGAAAGCATTTAAACATATAACAGGATTTCAGAAAATATTTTACAGACATTATCATGAAACAATAATGATATGCATGCCCACTAACTATGTCGGTACCGTACTCCAAAAGCAACACCGAGAGAACTCCGAACACTGATGTCAAACGTTATACCATGATATTTTTCCTTTAACCTGTGATGGTAAAAACAACGTGAGCTTGGAAAAGCTCAGTGATACAAAACTACCAAAAGATGCTATAAGCTCATGCAGATACATGGTAGGCATAACATTTTCATGATGCTTTAAGCAGTAACGATCTTCATTTTTTTTTCTGACAATTCAGGGTAACGTTATACTTGAGAATAACGGTACTTGTTCTTTATTCAATCATCGAGAATTAGACGGTAATTATAGGCTATTAATGTACGGAGGTGGAATTAGAGAGTTCGGTTCCTAGTGTGTTCCAACAGTGTAAGTAAAACATGTACAACAACAGTATATTATACATTTTCAGTTCAAAACATATAGTTCAGGTAACAATACGGTACTGTTTAATCTTTTAACAACCCTCATCTTAGGAACGGTACGGTACGGTATGGTAGGTATTACCCTAGCCGAAGCATAGGAACCTGTAACGGTAACGGTGAGGAATTACCCTAGCCGAAGCATAGGAACCTGTAACGGTAACGGTGAGGAATTACCCTAGCCGAAGCATAGGAACCTGTAACGGTAACGGTGAGGAATTACCCTAGCCGAAGCATAGGAACCTGTAACGGTAACGGTGAGGAATTACCCTAGCCGAATCAGGGCTGAACCTACGGTCACTTCATATTTTATCCCAAGTACCCCAGTAACAATTTATGTAACGGTTCGGTTATCAATAACAACTGAAATTTCGGTAGATATAAAATAGACATGTATTTTCCATATAACGGTAATCAGAAGCATATTGTTCAATCAAAACTATGATGTATCACACATATAATATAATCATACTTTCGTCATGTAAAACAATATTAAAACGGTTATATAGCACACAAGGAACACACTAGGTGGAATTGGTTATTTCCTTGGAGGTACTTGACATTTACGGAAGAGAACATATTAACTTTTGACATTTGAACGGATCTTTGAAACAAGGCCCCTATTAAAAGAGGGGTTTTGAACTAACAATTTAAACCGGACAGTCAGGAGATGATACATCAAATTCTTGAGAGTTTAGGCATTTCATGAGTGATTTAGCCATTTACTTATAAGGCATTATGGTTGTTTTATCATATGCGGGCATTTTTGTAATTTATACTAACAAGACGTAAACAGTAGCTCAGAAATTCTAGTTGCTCGTCGGGTATCCAACTTAGAGGTGACAAACGGTTCAATCGGTTCGGGTTCAATTCGGGTCATTTCGGTTTCAGTTATTTCGGGTCTGATATTTTCGGTTCAGATTCAGTTTCGGTTTTGGTTCGGTTTCGGTTCGGTTTTAGTTCGGGTCTATTGTGTTTCGGGTCATTTCGGATTGGTTGATTTCGGTTCAGTTGATTTCGATTCGGTTAAATTCGATTCGGTTAATTTCGGTTCGGTTAAATTCGGTTCGGTTAATTTCGGTTCGGTTAAATTCGGTTCGGTTAATTTTGGTTCGGTTAAATTCGGTTCGGTTAATTTCGGTTCGGTTAAATTCGGTTCGGTAAATTTCGGTTCGGTTAAATTCGGTTCGGTTAATTTCGGTTCGGTTAAATTCGGTTCGGTTATTTTCGGTTAAATGAGAAATCAGTCATTTTTAATCAAATTTTTAGGTTGGTCAGATTTTTACACCCTATATATGACTTTATAAAGTCAATATATCTGACATTTTAGTGACTTGTGTGGCTGTACATATTTTATCTTTCTTTATTACTATTAATCGGGTTCATTCGGTTCGGATCTATTCAATTTGGGTCCATTCGGTTCAACTAAATTCGGTTCAGTTTCGGTTCGGTTTATTTCGGTTTTCGGATAAAATTTCGGATTAGATTTCAGATAAATTTCGGGTTGATTTTCGGTTTCGGTTCGGGTCTGGGTTCGGGTAATTCGGTTCGGGTTTCTGTTCTCAGGTCAAGTTTGCCAAGTCTAATCCAACCAGGCATTCAGAGATTTCTACATTTAGATTTTTCACAATATCCGATATATTCGGGAATATTTTGATTACTTTGGCCAACAAGGGCATTTTAGGTCTTTTAACAGTTATGGGTGATTCATAATTTCCTGTCCAGGTATCTTTCACATTTAAACATTTCACACTAATACTCAGAATTGGAGATTTGCTGCCTCATTCGAGCATTTCGGTCTTATTTAATTTATCATACTCGTTTCTACATTCGATTTAAGTTGAGCAGATTTAACAGTACTTATCATCATTTTTATGCATGCATTAACACATACCAACATGCCGATAAAGCATACAAGAGGTAGTAGTGTATTACCTTAGTTCCGAGTTATACCGGTCGACCATTATACTCCATTCGGTCACTCTCGAATCTGGACTGGATGTTCCATGACATTTCGAATATCGAGACACTTGCATACCTTCAAATACACAAATTAACATTTCAGTTCTTATCCATAAAGCTCCTAATAAGACTAAACACTTTCGGGTTCAAGGTAAGATTCGGAGGCCTTCGGGTCAGAATTTTGCAAAACGGGCTTCAAAATCGGACTCAGGACGTCGAAAAACATAAAATAGGGCTTTTCAGGAAATTTGACTTTTTGGTCAAAGTCAAAGTCAACGGTCAACGCTGACGTCATTAGGTCAACGCTGACGTCAGCAGGTCAACGGTCAACGGGTCAGAGTCAATGCTGACATCAGCATGACGTCAGCAGTCAACTGAGTTGACTCGGGCTGACTCGGACGAGTTGACCCAGTTAACTCGGACGAGTTGACTCGGGTCTGACGGGTCGGGTCGGACGGGTCGGGTCAGACGGGTCGAGTCGGACAGGTCGGGTCGGACGGGTCGAGTCGGACGGACCGGGTCAAGACGGTTCGGGTCAGGGTCATAGACCGACCGGTTTAACCGGTCTAGCCGGTTCACTCACCCCATTATTTTGGTCACCGGACGGCGACCGAAATCTCACCGGAAAACTGCCGATGACCCTCAAAACGCTCGATTTCGCCGGAAAAATAAAGAGGAAAGCCTTGTTAGCTCGACCCATACCATATATGTTGAAAAAAAAACTCGGAATCGAGTCGGAAATTACCTATAACGTACTCGAACGGCCGGAAAACGACGAGACGCCGATGAAGGGCTTGCCGGCGTCGGTTCGATGATCGGTTAAGGGGGTTTTGCTCCCCTCCACACGGTGAGCACGCCTAGGCCGACGACACGCCACGCCGTTGATTGAGGCGGCCGGAAAACGAAAGACAAAGAGGGGTGGCATTTAGGGTTTCTTGACGAACCTTCAAGCGATTCTCCACGGCGAACGGCGCCGGCTCACCGCGAGTGGTGCACTGGGCTGGAACCGCGACGTGCCACCGGTCACTATAACGTCGGCGGTGAACACCACGACCAAACGGTGGCCGAAATCGGCGGTGTTGAACGGTGGGGAAAAAAAAGACGAACTTGGAAGAGAATCGAATGAGAAAAAAAATTAAAGATAAGAAAATTTTGGTTATTAATGATGGTAGGTGGATCTCAATGGATATATCAAATTTAGTTCAGAATAACTAAACATACCTCAAAAATAAATTCGGTGTGAGAACCAAACACAATTGATCCTTAGCGCGAATGGTTAAAGCTTGGGCTTACAAAGCCAAGGGTTACAAGTTCGAACCCCCGGGTTGGCAACCTTTCTCTTCTTTTTTTTTATAAATTTAGGGGTGTTACATCTTTGCTCTATTCTTGTTACACAACAATGAGCAAAGGGGGGCCGCTGTAATACCCATTTTATGTCCGGGCTATAACTATTCATTTTTCACTCAAATATATTATTTTATATCTTATAAAAAAGAAAAAAATCAAAATGAAAAAAAATAAAAAAAAATAATAATAAAAAGGGAAAGCATCGTGGATGCCATGCAAGGCATCCACGTTAAAAGGCCATGACTCATCACCTCCCCTCATGGCTATATAAAGCTGAGGAGGGTTGCTACGAGGAACACAAAAGGAAAGCCACAAAATGGCTAACAAAAGCCATGAAAAATGGCGTAAGGGCAGTGCCCTTTCAAAACTAGGGGCAGTGCCCTTTTAATGGTTCGAACAGTTGATTCGATTGGAGGCCCTGTCGAGGTTCGTTTAGATCGATTTTTGAGTTATGGCGAGGTGATGCGGAGATCCTGCTAGGGGTCGGGTGAAGTTTTTATTTCGAGCTTCTAGTAGGGTAAATTTTGATCCTCATCTTTGTATTTATTTTAATGTTTTTTTTTGTAATGAATATCTTTATATGAAATATAAGATGTTTTTATATTTGTTGGTATGTTTTTTATTTTATATGTCATGTTTGTATATTTTATTTTGTATGCCATGTTAAAATTAAATATATTTATTTATATTGTTTAATTGAATTTTAAATTAAAAACTTTTATTAGGGGTTATCATGAAAAACGTACCCCGGGCGTAGGGGTGCCGCTTTCCTTTAGTCCCTATTATAAAAGTAATATTTATTCTAAATCTTAATTTTCAAAATAGACTTCCTTCAGTCGGGAGTCTAACGGAAATTATGCTCCGGGCGTTGGAGTGTACCTTTCCTTTCATAAACATACATTTTTAAATATTATTTTAAATTAAGGGATCACATTGATAAATTATATTCGAATTCATAATTCCACCATTAAGACATTACATAATCGACAGGTACCAATTTTTGGGCGTTGTGGGGGTGCTCATCCTTCCCCACACGTAACCGACTCCCGAACCTATCTTCTGGTTTCGTAGAACAAAACTCGTTATTTTAATAAAAACAATAAAAACAAATTTTATTAAAATAATCGGGTTTTTCAGGTGTTCCAATCGCACCTAAAGTAAAACAAAGCATTGGCGGCGACTCACCCATTGTTACATATACAGTTCAGATATGCATCAGATAATACAAACATGCCATAAGAGCAACCAAGGTTCCATTTTAACCTATCTACCCTCCAACCGAACACCAAAATGCAATTCCCTAGGAACTGCATACCGAAGGACTTATCCTAGGCCCGAAGGCGTAGGAGCCTACCTAGAAAGTCTTACCCTAGGCCCATTGGGCGTAGGAGCTTAACCGAAGGTTTTACCAGCTGGATCAAGGCTGTACATGCAGACACTTCAATCATATCCCAAAAGTATACCCCAAGCAGAGCAATTCAGTTCAATATACCATCAACAGAGCTCAGACAACAGACATATAACATTTCTATCATTTAGAGATCAGATATTTCTATTTCAGATCAGACATGAGGCATACCTTCTAACATATCACAATAAACAAACTTTCATCACATTATAATCATACTTTTCAAACGGAAATCATGCTTTTCAAACGAAAATCATGCATTTCAAGTACAATTTATAACATTCAGTGAATCATAATAGGACCCACGTATACATATATGTATATACATAACAGAAATGTAGCACACATGGAACACACCTCAAAAGCTGGTCAGCAAATCTATCGGGCTCCTGTCTCGCTACGGTCTGCCGCTGAGCTAGATCCTAAATTAATAAAGGACCATGGTTACTACAAGGAATAAGTGTTAACTCTAATAGCTTACAAGGTTCATAGATTCATACTAGTAACTATCGGAACGCGCGGAGGAGCAGATCGGGAGGAACTAGGCTGAGCAGACGAACGGTCAGGGAAGTCTTGATTACCTTCAAACAGATAAAAGCGTATATTAGACATTTATTCGATTTACTGATATCTGAATGGAATAATTAAGTACATATGCATGATTTGGGTTTAAGGTCAGATTCGGAGGTCTTAGAGTCGGAATTTCGCAAAACGGGCTTCAAAAACGGACTCAGGACGTCGAAAAACATAAAATATGGCTTTTTCGGAAATGTTGACTTTTTGGTCAAAGTCAACGCTGACGTCAGCAGTCAAAGTCAACGCTAACGTCAGCATGACGTCATCAGACAAGGTCAATTGAGTTGACTCGGCGTGTTAACTCACTGAGTCAACTCGGGCGAGTTGACTCACTAAGATAAGCTCCAATCGGTTATAAACGAATCATCTCCTTCGTTTCCAATGATTGAGTTATTCAGTTCTGCACAATGTCGAGCTATCACAACGAGTAATTATTCTTTTAAAAGTAACAATTGAGTTATTCAATTATAAGTTTAGGAACAAACAATTGAGTTACTCAACTATAGGTTTAGGAACAAACATTCGTTGATCAATTAAAATTTTGTGACAAACAAGTAACTATTCATTAAATTGAAATAAGAGATTGGTATAAGCATAATTTTAGTCCGTAAAACTTATACATCCTATTAATTTGGTTCTAATTCGAAATAAGTCAATAAACTTAACTCTTCGTATTTAAATATTATGAAATTGCACAATCCTGACACACCCTTCGACCACTTACCACACTCCATGCTATTGTCCATCAGTCCGATAATTAGTAGATGTGATAGCTCGACAGACACAATAACTGCACTACTGAACAATTGACAGACTAATAGAATAAACTCATCATGACTTTAATGTCGTATGCTAATAAACACAATCACTTAACTAATAAAATTTTTAAATATGAACTGTTAATTTTATTGAATTATTTTGAATTAAGACCAAATGAATAGATTACATAAATTTTAAAGACTAAAATTGTTTTGTATCAATCCCTTATTTCAATTTTAGTGGCAGATGATTTTACTTAAACAAAGTGGTTAAATATTATTTTCATGCACCATTAATGATGGGCTGGGCAAAAAGACTCGGACATTTACATTCATACAAAGACTTATAATTAGTATGGACCATTAATGAAATTTTGAAGACTAATTTACCGTTCTACAATTTTATTCCTGGAGAGTTGTAACATTTTGCAATTGGTTCAAAGCTTCAAATCCTGGACCTTTCTCAGAACTATGCCAAGTATTGGCTTTGGATTACTGGTGTTGAACACCTTAATTATTGTCCAAAACTTGTTCAATGAACATTTCCTGAGGAAATTGGTAACCTGTCCAATCTTGATATTTTGGCAATGGCTTATAACCAGGGAAGTACCAAGGTGCTCGAGGTACAATCGTCTTCTTATAATTTTTATTTTTTTTTATAATTTAAATATTTTTTATTTTTTATTGATAATATAATTTTGTAATTTCGCACCCATACATTTCTAGTATAACTTTCTAATAGTTCGTACCCCATACATAAAATCTTAGTCCGTCCGATTTTGTCCCCATGAAAATTCCTCAAGAATTTGGTCAGATGAGAAAGTCGCTGTATTTTGGAGGACAAAAACCATTTTGATCAGTGAAATCCCTCAAAGTTTCAACAATATTTCAAATCTTAAGCACTTGGACCTGACTAAACAATTTGGAATGGCATCCCATTTCCAGCAGGGTAATAACATCTTAGCAACATACCCCAAAAAAATTCGACTACATATAACATCCAAATCATCATATAATCGCGAACAACGGACAGGTATGACTGGTACTCAGCCACTTCTCGATACAATCTCCATGGAACAAATGATAACATGGCATGGTAGTGACAACCTCTGTTTTAGACTGTACTAACTTCTCCATGCAAATCATGCACTCGATACCTTCCTCCGCCGCCGCCGCCATAACCTTCAGCAAGCTTCACTTTCTTCAAAGCTTGGATCGATTCTTTCGTTGCAGGAACCAGCTCCGGATCTTCTCGCACTGACAACTCCATCGTCGTTGCCGCTAACTCATCGTAGTATTCCCTCCTCACAATCTTTTTTAACTCGAAAAATCATCTTTATCATGTCCTCAAATCCCTTGTTATTGTGATTCTTCTTCTTCTTCTTTGCTTTTTCTAAAAGCGAGTTCGCATCGGAAAAAGCTTGATCTAATATCATTTCAAGGCCTAGTTGATCAATCCATCCTGCTTGAAGTAAACAACAAGCAACATCGTTGCAGTGCCGTTGGGAGCCGAATACAGCTTCTGGCCAAACGGAGAATTGCCGGAAATCCTCCGGTCGGAAACGACCATTATCATCTTCAAGAAAAGTACGAATTGGATCTTGGAAAAAATAGGACCCTCGATTGGATTCAGAGAGTAATCTACCGTCACTTGAAACCGAGGCTCCATGCTTGCCATTATCAGCACTGGTTGATCTCTTCAAAAAGAATATATATATATAGGTAAGAAAAAGCTATCGAAACCCTAAGTAACAATAGAAGATTACACTTGAAAATGAGTTCAACAGCTAGGGCAAAAATACAACACAATACAGTGACAATGTACTCACCCATAACTAAACAGATGAAGCAAAATTCAGAACAAGCTCACATATCAGTAAACAAAAGGACCTACTTAAAAAGCCAAGGACCAAAACTGAACTAAGTAACCAAACTTAGTTGGTCAGGAAGATGACAATAATTTGAAATAACATTACAACATCTGCTTTGCACATCTATGACATTTGAAATCGGGGCCATGATTTAGAAAACTTTTAAATTTTTTTTATATATTTTTAAAATTTTACAACATCAAATTCACAATCAACCCACGAAAATGCAAGTTTCTGTTTGTTAACCTTAACAAGCAAAGAACTTTAAAAAACAGAGACATCATAAAGCACCAAAGGGAAAAAGGCATAAGGGAGAGACTCTTACAATCAAAATGAAATTTGGTTTACCCATAACCAGTAGCAAAAAAAATTGTGAAAGAAAATTTTAAAAAGCATACCTGATTAGAATTGAAGCAGAGGGAAAGGAACAATAAGAAAATTTAGAAAGTCTCACTTCCAAGTTTAAACTTCGAGGTAATGAGACTCGGTCAGCGAAAAGCCAGAAGGAACCACGCGCCCCCAATTTCTCTCTCTCGCCAGAAACCCTTGAGTCCCAGACGAGGTTTTGATTTCCTGCCCCTGTAATGTTGATTGGCTGAAGAGGGAGAGGTTTGTCCCGTTCTTCAGGCCGACGGATTACCGGTGTCTTCGCAGCAAACGACCGCGGCTGGTGGATCACTTCAAGGAGTTTGTGGCCGGCGAGTTTTTTTGGGTGGAGGTTCGTAAAAGCACTGTGAGGGATTTGGTGTGGGAATCGCAGTGTTTTCTTCTTCTCATCTGCATTGGCCTCGGACGTGCCGAAGACGGTGTTGGTTTTTTAACTCAATTACCTGGAACAAGCCCGAAATATCCGCGACGTATTTTTCAGTTCCGCCTTTGGTCACGGATTTATCGGGGACGTACCCGGCTTCATTTCGGCGGACTTGCTTCTTTCAGTTCCGCCCTCGGCCACTGGTTTACCGGAGCCGTTCCTGGTGTTTTTTTACGGCGGAATTTGCTCCATTCTTTTCGGCCTGCGAACCAAAGAGTGACAGAACTGTTGCCCCTTGGCTCTATCCTTAACCAACAGAACTGGTGCACCTTGGCTCTATCCTTAACCAGGTTCTTTCCCCTGAATAATGGAAGTCTTCTGATCCCGCTTTTCTTGTTACTCTTCCCTTTCTCCCCCGTGCATTCTTGTCGTACCCCGAATATCTGGATTGCTTCTCCCCTTTCTGCTGTGGCCTGATTCGTGGTGCTCTCGGTGGCATCACTTATTTTATTGAGCGCCTGATGTTTGTCTTTTTTGATTTTGGGATGCTGCGTATTATTCATAGTTTCGAGCACAACGAATAGGTTTTCGTCTCTTATGGCTATCTTGTGATAACTTTATTTTGAATTTGTGGTGACATTTTGATTATCTCATTCCGGTTTGCCCTGAGTCTGCTTGAGACAGCTCTGTTATCTTTGAGCACCTTTTCGGGGTGGTTCCGTATGTGGTGTTGTTCTTACAGCCGATAATTCGGGATGTTTATTCTCGCATGAAATGTACGAGGCCTGGAAAACAAGGAAAACAATAAGGGTCCTCCGAAATTCAGTAATAAAGCACAAGCCGGCCATCATCTTCTTAAGCGAAACCAAGCAGAAAATCAAAACACCTTGGAAAAATCAAAATGAAAATGAAGTTTGAATCTTCCTTTTATGTTGAGCCTCAAGGTTTAGCAGGCGGACTAGCTTTGTGGTGGAACAAAGAAGCAACAATTACCATCCTAAAACACAATAAGAACTTTATTGATACTATTGTGTCTCTCCAGGAAGGCGAGGAATGGTTCGGAACATTTATCTATGCCCCCGTACAGATATGAGAAACAGGCCTTCTGGGAGGAATTAAACCAGCTCAGAGCTTCTCCATACGCAAAATGGCTTATAATAGGAGATACCAACATCGTCACGTGCCAGGGAGACAAAGAAGGGGGTAATCCATTCAACCCGGAAGAGGCCAAGTGCTTTACTGAATTCGTTGACTCCGCTGGACTCTTAGTTAAAGGGGGCCGCTTTACCTGGTATAACCAAAGAAGTGAAAAGGATGCTATACTTGAGAAACTCGATCAGGTCCTCTTTTCAAATGAATGGAGCATGTCTTTCCCGAAAGCCCTGGGGTGATGGACATCGCTTTGGCTTCTGATCACACCTCGGTCCTCCTTTTCCTGTTGGGTCTAGCACGAAGATACAAAAAAGAGTTTAAATTCGAGACCAAATGGCTTTTGGACGAGGAGTGCCCCCAAACTATCAGAAAAGAATGGGATCATGCTACTAACGACAAAATCTCTCTTCGTCTCGGGAGAAAAATAAGAAGAACAAGGGCAACTCTAATGAAGTGGAATAAACTGAAACATAACAAAAAAACGAGAAAAAGCAATCACTGATGGAACAGATCAAGCAACTTTAAGGGAGGAAACTCACCGGAACGGAACTAGAAGAGTACAAACAGCTTCAAAAAGAATTGGACCTTGAATGGGAGAGTGAGGAGAGATACTGGCATCAACGGTCCAGAATTAACTAGTTAAATTGGGGCGAGAAGAACACTAAATTCTTTCATGCCACTACCCTCCAACAAGAAGGATCAATTCCATCCTTAAAATAAAAAAGGATAATGGCTTATGGCTTGAAGAACCGAAGGACATAGCAGATTGCTTACAAAGTCATTTCCAGCATCTCTTCACCAAGGACCAAGCTGTGGATTTCAACTGTCTCGAAAATTACATTCCTTGCATTGTGACTGAGGAGATGAATTTCGATCTCAGAAAAGAAGTTTCGGAAGAGGAGATTAAGAAAGCGGTCTTCAGCCTGGGAGCGACTAAAGCTCTGGGTCTGGATGGCTTCCCCGGGTGTTTCTATCAAACTTTCTGGGACACCATAAAAGAGGATCTTGTAGGGATGGTCTCGACATTCTTTAAAGACGACTTTCTGGATTACAATCTGAACAAAACCAATCTAGTTCTGATCCCAAAGAAACAAAATCCTTGTGAGGTCTCACATTTTCGTTCTATCAGCCTCTGCAATTTCTCCTTAAAAGTCATAACCAAGATCCTGACATCTCGCCTCAAGGTTTTTCTCCCAGACCTCATCCTGCTTCACCAATCGGCATTCGTCCAAGGCAGATCAATCCATGACAACATAATTCTTGCTAATGAAGCCTTTCATGCGATGAAAAGAGCAAAAAAAGGAAAGAAAAGAATTATGTCACTGAAGATTGATCTAGAAAAGGCATATGACAAAGTTGATTGGGATCTCCTCAGATTTACAATGAACATGATGGGTTTCTGTGACAGGTGGATCGACAGGGTCATGAGATGTGTCTCTTTAACATCATTCTCCTTGGTCCTAAATGGGGAAAAATATGGGGATTTCCGCCCTGGGAGAGGTCTTAGACAAGGAAACCCTCTCTCGCCTTTTTTGTTTACTTTCATCTCTAACATCATGTCCTGGATAACTGAGAAGAAGGTCGAAGCCGCTCGATTCGAAGGCCTCAAAATAAGAAGAAGATGCCCCACTCTTAGCCATCTTATGTTTACTGATGACTGCTTAATGTTTTCTACAGCAAATGAAGGAAATTGCCACGCTGCCTTGCACATCTTACACCTATTTCAAAGATCAACGGGACAAACAGTTAACTTTCAGAAATCCTCAGTCTTTTCCTCTCCAAATGTTAGCAACCAGTTGAGAACCCACCTGTCCAACATCTTGGGATTTTGTCCAATGAAGGAAGACAGTAGATATCTTGGTTTACCATCCTTTTGGGGACGTAGCAAAAAGGAAGCTCTTGTGTTTATCAAAGTGAAAGTTCAGAACAAGCTACGGGGTTGGAAAGCCAAATTCTTGAACCAAGCTTGAAAGGAAGTCCTCATTAAAGCAGTTGCCCAAGCCATTCCCACTTATGTAATGCAATGCTTCCTTCTTCCAATCACCTTCTGTGACGATCTCAGTTCACAAGTGGGCATGTTTTGGTGGAATAATTACGGTGCCAAGGAGAAGAGTATCCGTTGGTTAAACTGGAGAAATCTTTGTCAGCCAAAAGATCAAGGCGGTCTAGGTTTCAGAAACCTACAATATTTTAATAAAGCTCTTATTGATAAAATGGCGTGGAAGATTCTAAAGAATCCGAACTCTTTTCTGGTACAAACCCTTCGCGGAATTTACTACCCAAATGGAAATATTTTTGAAGCCCCCAAGTGCAACAATCCTTCATGAGCCTGGACCAGCATCAGGAAATGGACACAAATAATCAAAGAAGGATCCATCTGGAGGGTAGGAAATGGGAGAAGCATTTCTACCTAGAAGGATAAATGGGTCTCTAATATCCTAGGCTTCAGAATTCAGTCACCCCACCATCGTCGGGACTATGCCCATCTGTTAGCTGCTTAATGAACCTTGACCAAAGATCTTGGAATCAATCAAAACTTGATCTCATGTTCCAGCCAGCTGAAGCTGAAGCAGCTCGATCTATTCCAATTGGGGGACCTGAAGTCAAGGACTCTATTGTTTGGGCGGGAGCAAGGAATGGAGAATATTCGGTGAAGTCGGGCTATCGGTTCATAGAGGATAAGATGCAAGGTTCCTTGGATCCCTCGTCAAGTGATGATCCAGGTAGAAACAAAGACCTCTGGAACTCGATCTAGGGACTTAAAGTGCCACCCAAAGTTCGCTCTTTCCTTTGGAAGCTTTGCCATAATATCATATCTACAAAAGGAAATCTCGCATCACCATTCCACGGCGGTTTCTGTGATTCAGCATGTTGCCCAAGATGTGGGACGGAAAAAGAGACTATTGAGAACCTTCTCTTCTTCTGCCCTTTCGCACAAGTAGTTTGGAAAGCCTCTGGTTTTAGCTATTCACCTACTCTTTCAGGTTTTCTAGATTTCTCAAAGTGGTGGCTCAAAATTTGCAACTGGAAATATGGGAGACTTTGCAAAAGGAAGTGCTCTTATCGATTTTCTTCTATGGATGATCTGGAAGTCTCGCAATGCTTTTGTCTTTGAAAACATTAGGGACCTTCCGTGGGATGTCTGGTTGCGTGCTGATGGTGCCTTCCAGGAATTCACTCAGGAATTTACCTCTTCATCAAAGGCAAATGTCTCCCAACATAGCGAAAAGATTCATTGGCAACCCCCTCCTATTGGATCTTTCAAAATCAAATGCGATGTTGCCTTTGATCGACAAACAAGAAAAGCCATGGGGGCGGCAATTGTGCGCGATAGCTCGGGAGCTGTAGTGCTAGGTGTCTCGGCCCCTTTCTTCGCCCCGTCTGCAGAGGTGGCCGAAGCTTTGGCTATCAGACTCAGCTTATCTTTAGCCTCGTCTTACAATCTCGCCCACGTCATTGTTGAATCGGATTGCCAATCTATTGTCAATGGCATTCGGTCGGGATCTCACTCAATTTGGTGTTCTTCCGCCGTCGAAGGGGATATTAGGAAAGAAGCCAAATCTTTCATTTGTTGCTCTTTCTCTTACTTTCCTAGGTCTTGTAACCAAGCAGCCGACCGACTTGCTTTCTATTCTAAGGATTTGCTTGTTCAGACTCTTTGAGGAACCCGTCTCCCTTCGTGCCTTCTTATGTATCTGTGATTTTAAGAAATTAAACCTCTATCTTTGGATCAAAAAAAAACTTCGAGGTAATGAGAGTCTGAAACTAAAAAAGTGTGGTTTAAACGATGAAAAATGCAATTTTTTTTCAAACTTCTAAAAAATATTTTTGGGTGCATGGGGTGGGTCATGGCCTAGCCCACATCAGCCATGATGGCTTCACATCTAGAAGCACTATATAGAATTATTAATTTATAATATTGAAGTGACCATAAATATATAAGGGTATTTCAAAAATTATTATCTTATTAATTTATCAATTTATTAAATTAGACCTTAGGCCTAAGTCATAATCTAAAAAAATATTATTTTAGAGAAGTAATTATTTATCGAATATTAATTTACAAAATTTTTACTGTATATTGAAAAAATAAAAAGATATTAAACCGTTGTGATATACATATAGAAATAAGAAAGACATGATTTATATTTATATATGTGTGTGTGCAAAATTTGGGCTCAAACGTGTAGGCCAGTCTTATTTAGTTTGAATTTGGATAGAGTTGGTTTAAATTTTAATAATAAAATTAAATATTTTTGTATAGATTTTATTTTAAGCATATATAAAAAGGGTAAAACTTTAATACGCAGTTTGTATAAATTTATTTTACGCAAGTCTGTATTTTTGTCTAACAAAATATAAATCTTAAATTCCTAACCCTAACACCCTAAACCCTAACCTTAAATTTTAAACCTTAAACCCTAGACCCTTAACATTTAAACCCTAAACTACAATCTTAACCCCTAAAATTAATGGACCGTGTGAACTTTAGTTTACATGGTCAGTTGATGAGCAGCTAAATTGACCAGTTTTTCATCTTTAATTATGCCTCTAATGGTTTGATTATGGTGCTGATTTGGACTTTTTGTGTGTTTTTTGTGCAGGACATTGTCACAACTCTTTCGAGCTTTGACATTTTGGAGAACTTTAAAAACACGGAGTCGCGACCAATCTTTTTGAAAAAGTGTGATTGGATCACTTTAAAGTGGAGTTATTTTAACTAAACGTTTTATTTATTAAAATAACGATTTTGGTCTGCGAAAATCAGAAAACAAATTCGAGGGCCGATTACGCGTGGGAAAGGGTTAGCACCCCCACAACACCCAAAATTGGTACCTAATTGATTTCAAAAACATTTTCAAAATTGGAATTTGCAAGTTCACGCAGGTTCAATTTTATTTGCCCTTTTAATGAATATAAGTTCATTTTAACGGCCCTATCGCCCGGGAAATAAACTTTAATCACTGCCAACACCTCTGGTGCTAACCCGTCATTCTTGTTTGATAAGACACCGCATTAATTAAGTTTCACTTTTTCAATCAAACAAAGAAATTTGATGTGTTGAACATTTTTTATTTATTCTAAATTGAAGTTTATTAATTCTAAGGAGAGTCTAAGCCTTTTATTCCTAATTTAGGGTTTAAATTTTATTAAGCGTATTTTATTTTTTGTGAAGGAATTTTTATACAAACAAGTCTCTAATCTAAGCTCTTAGATCTTAATCCTAAATTTTAATCTATCATTAAAGGCAAACAAGACAAGGTAATTCATAACTTTAAGTTTTCTAATAGGTTTGGATCAACTTTATTTTGAGAGGATTAAAATTTCTATCACTAAAAAAAAACCTTCTTTGTTTTTGTGCTTTAAAGATATTTTTTATTCTTTTATTTGAAGTATTTTTTAGTTTTTAATATTTTAATTATTTTTCTATTTGAAAAAGTTTTTTAAAGCTTTTTTTATTCTATTTTTAAGTTTTTTTTTTCAAAACCTTTTACTTCCAAAACCTTTATGTTTTAAAGCCCTTTTATTTTTAGATTTTTTATTTTTAAGTATTTTTTTCAAAACCCTTTTTATTTTTTAAAAAATGTTTTTTTTTAATTTAAGCTTAAAAACCCTTTTATAATTCTTTTCAAACCCTTTTCGTTCGAAACTTTTTTTTTTATTTTTTTGGAGATTATTTTTACGTTTATTTTTTATGTTTTTCTACTTTTCCTGAAGAGAACTTTTATTGCCTATTTTTACTTTTTAATTTTTGAAATTGAATCCAAAAATTTCTTTAAAAAAACTTTATGGCTTAACCGTCAAATAGGTGCCCAAACTATACCCTTTTTCCAGTTAGGTGCCCAAACTATTTTTCGGGCTAAATTAGGACCTAAAGTTTCATTCTGTGACCCATTTAAGGTTCACCGTTAATTTTTTCCGTTAAAGGACACATGTCACTTCCACAAAAATCCAAAATTATACTAAAAACAAATAAAATTAATAAAAGAAAATAAAACAATTGTATCATGAAAGTTTCGAACATTTCTAAAATAGTCCCCAAATCCCTAAACCCCTCAAATCCGGTCACTCCCGCCGCCGCCGGCCGCGTTGCCGGCGACGGAATGAAGCGCCCTCTCCTCGCCAAACAACCCACACGCCGTTCACCGCCCCTCTTGCTGCCGTGATTCGTTCGAAAGAACCATTCGACCATTTCGTCGATTCGCACAACGTGAGTTGATTTCCGGTGACATGGTGGTGGGGGAAATGGTCGTGATGCTCCGGCGACTGATTTGGTGGGCGGCAACGTGGCAATCGGCAGCAAAATTAGCCCAAATCGAGATTTAAATTTTGGGTGTTTAGGGAATTTGGAATTTGGGGCTGTTTTGTAAAATATGGAAAATTTAGAGATTTTTTAAATATTAATTAATTTTATTTATTTATAATATAATTTTGCATTTTTCTGGAGGTGACACGTGTCCTTTAACGGAAAAAATTTACGATGAACCTTAAATGGGTCACGGAATGAAACTTTAGGTCCTAATTTAGCCCGAAAAATAGTTTGGGCACCTAATTGGAAAAAAGGACATAGTTTGGGCACCTATTTGCCTATTAAGCCAAACTGTTTTTTCAACAACTCAATTTTTAGTTTTTTAAGAATAAGGGTGGATCAAAAACTTACTTTTCCCTTCAATTTTTATTTTTAACAACACATTTTTTAGTTTTTTTAGAATGAACATGAATCAAACAAGTTTTATTGTAAAAACAAATGAAGTTAGTTATAACTTTTTATCATTTTTTTAAGTTAAAAGATCAACATGAACAACATAAACAAAGCACAAGATTCAAGCTTCTAACATCAAATCTATCTTAAAACATGAACAAAAAAATTAACAAAAGAAACTAAATTCGAAATAAGAAAGGGAAGAGAAATTATACCTATAGTGAAGAAATTGCAAGCTTTTCCTTCAAAAATTCGACCCGGAGCTGCTCCAAAACTCGAACAATTTCCAGCAACCTCAAAAAAAAATCAGAGAATTTTTTGATAATTTTCAGAAGAATTTTCAAGTGTTTTTTCTTGTGTTTTTGGTGTGTCCAACAATGGAGCATTTGAGGGGTTTTATAGGGTTTTGGAGGTGGGGTTTTAATGCAATTGGGGACAAAATTCTCAAATTCTTCCCCCTAAAAATCATCTTTTTGATAAGCCAACATTATTACATAGAAATTCTTTCCGAATTTCAAAAGATTTGGCTCCAATTTGGGGAATTTTGCCCCCAATTTAATTAGGGTTCGAAACCTTCCTCCCCAAAATTAACGAGTTACAGAAGACGGAAAGAAACGGGGTCGGCGGCATCAGGTTCGGCCGGCCAAGACGAGCCGAACGGCACCGGTCTCGCCGACCGTCGTGACCCGTAGCCACCGCAACCAGGGACGACAATCGTCAAGCCAAGCTTGCTGGGGCAGAATTTTGGGGAATGATCTCGCGCGAGACTTTCCCTTTTTTTCTTTATTCAATCCAAGCCGTCCATATTTTCAACCCCTGATCCAATGGTCTACATTAAACTTGAAAAAAAAAACAACAAATGGGTTAGTTTGGGCCTCTTTAAAAAAATAAATGGGTTTCTTATTACTTATAGGGTGAGTGTTGAGTGGATCACACGAATGATAATAACCAAGAGGGGGGGTGAATTGGAATTTTAACAATGTTGTAACGGAAATTGCAACTTAAAATTATTGACACGGGAATTTAGAGTGGTTCAAGTTCACCAACCGAACTCTACATCCACTACCTTAGTCTCACCAAGGATTTCCAACAATTTCCACTAAATTGTTCGTCCCCTTTTTCCAGGACAATGAGGCAACCTTTACAATTTCGGTTAATTTTTCTACCCAAAAATTAACCCAATCCTCACACAAAAGAACAAAGAAATTTGGTGGCTAATAAGGTATCTCTCAATACAAATGATAGCCCAATATCAAGCACTCAACCCAATTGAACAAAATAGAAATGAAGGATACAATTGGGGTTTCTAGACAAAGTAGGATTTTTGCACAAATGCTTGGATTTGATGTTTTGATATCTTCTTGAGGTTCAATGTTGTATTGCTGGAGCTTCTTGGGGTCTTTTTATAGCCTCTTGATGATTTCCAACCGTTGTGAGTGTTGACTTTAAGATTATAGCCGTTGGAAAGCTTTTTCTCCACTTTCTTGCACTTTTCCAGCTATGAGTATCGGTACTCTATAGTGGGGTATCGATACCTGTCTCACAAGAAAATAGCCGTTGTGTACAAATAATAAAGGGGTATCGATACGCGTTCTTGGCGTATCGGTACTGGGTATCGAAACAGCACAGGCTGTATCGATACCTTTTTCTCGACATAGCTCACTGTCAACAGTAGTATCGATACTAGGGTTAGGGGTATCGATACTGGTTTAGTGACCGTTTAAAAATCTCAACGGTTATATTTTTAAACCGACTTTGAATTTAATATTTATAATATGGTATCGATACCGGTTTATCCGTATCGATACTGATTTCATAGCGTATCGATACTGGGGTTTGCCGTTTCGATACGTGTTCCGGCAGTGGCAAACTTTGCTAAAAAGGTATCGATACTCCTTGATGGGTATCGATACTGGTTGACGTTTTTCAATATTTTTGCCTTGGAACACTTAGAAAATATTTGAGTTTGAGTTCTAATAAATCAGTTTAAAGTCTTTGGAGTTTCAAAAAACTTATTAAGGGATTTGTACAAACAATTTTAAGTTCTTCAATTTGATCCTTAAAGATCTAGTTATATCAAAATCAAACATAGGTTTTACAATCTCCCCCTTTTTGATATAACAAAACCAAAACTTAAAATTTTTGACAACTTTTGAAAATTAACTCCCCCTTAATATAAGCTTGATATTTCAATTTAGTTAAGATCAAAGATATTTCTCAAAATCAAAATTCTTAACTCCCCCTTGATGTAAGTTTGATAAAACCAAAAAAAAAATTTGAAGTTTGTTTGTGAGCTATATCTTCTCCCCCTTTTTGTTAGATCAAAAAAATTGTGAGAGCATAATGTGCATCAAATATCAAGAGTATAAAGATAAGCAACATAATCTTATTATATCATAAAACGAGAAATCCAAAACATAAGCAAACCTTAAATCCTAAATAATCAAAGCATAGGTAATAATCTTAATAATAAACTTGATCCTAAGAACATAAAACATAGGTGCATAAAAGAAATCCTAAATGATATGATATGATATGCAAGGATAGAAGTCTAGGCATTATCTTCATCGTCTTCATCATCGTCATCTTCATCTCCCAAAGGGTCATTGTTCCTCATGCTATTACGCCATTCATCGTGGAAAGCGGCAATGGAAATATTCGAGGAATTTTGCTTGCTTTCGAGGGATGTAAGGCGATTCTCCATACCCGTCATTCTCGTATCAAATGTAGTTTCTATAGAGGTAAGACGAGTATTCAACCCGGTGAATTGTTCATTTAGATATGTCATGAGATTATCCATATTGGGTTGTGGGACTTGAGGAGCTTGAGGAGCTTGAGGAGCTTGAGGAGCTTGTTGTTCTAAGGCGGCGGCGGCCTCGGGTGGAAGCTCGGTAAGACGTAGCCAATTTCCATTAAAATAATGAAATTTGCTTCGAGCAAGAGAATGTTCGTCGATAGGATCGGTAAGAGTAGAAGCAAGATCAAACGAACAATCAATATCCTTTTGAACAAAGTAATAGCTTAAGGCCGTACCATAGATAAAGGATGTGATGAGAGGAGTTTCACGTTGTTGAACATGATAAGCAATCTCATTGAACATGATGCGAGCAAGATTTGGGCGTTTTCGTTGACGGAAACTCCGAATCCAAAAATCATCCAATAGACGGATGGTGGAATATTTGCCTCCGGAGGGACGAAGCCACCATGATACCATCAAATGTAGGATTCGATCATGAGCATTGAGGACGGTTACGGAGCCGCTAAGAACATGCCCTAAGGCATTCTCATTATCTTCACCTTCATCCTCCAATTTAAAAACCTCACAAATAGACTTAACATCAAGAACTATTTGCTTCCCCATAAGATAAGATCGAATGGCAACGACTTCTCCATTACGATAAATGCATTTAGCATTAGAAAAGAAAATCAAAACCAAAAGCCGATAATAAATACCCGGAATAGTGAGAAAATGCATGAAATTCCAAAGACGAAGAAGCGGAAGATATTCAAACTTGAAGCGCTCGGAGTCGAGGAAGGGAATGGATACGATCCTCTCCGCACGAATTTTGTAATTTTCAAATTGGCGGAAATAAGGAAGGCCCTCGGAATTCTCAAAGGATTGGTTGTAGATAGTAGCATAATCCGGACGAGCAACCGATCCGGGAGTTGAAGAGTCTCCGGCAAGAAGAACTCTTTGACGTTTCCTTGAATGCTCTTTTGGTGCCATAGATGATAGAAACTTTGAAGAGAGAATTTTGAGAGAGAGCAAAAGGCTTTGATTCAAGGGTTTCTTTTGATTTTTGGTGAAGAATATGAAGGAGAAGAGACCTTTATATAGCCAAAAACGTTTAGGGTTAATAGGATATTAAAGAGTTTTAATTTTGGTAAAATTAGATCTCATTAAAAGCCTATTTAATGCCATCAGCGCGAAAGGGTATCGATACTCCTTAGGGGGTATCGATACGGGGATAGAATTGTCTTTCCACAAATTTGACCGTTGAAGGAGGTATCGATACTCATTAGATGGTATCGATACAGGGATAGAATTGTCTTTTCTCAATTCTGACCGTTGGAAGAGGGTATCGATACGCATGAGGCGGTATCGATACGCGTGAAGCGATGAGAAATTCTGGGAAATTGAAATGAAGAACAAGTATCGATACCCATTGGGCAGTATCGATACCTTATGCCCAGAATTTTGCCTATTTGGTTAAAAATAACCAAAGACATGAACTTAACATCTCTTAAAAGTATGCAAATGATGAATGAACAGGTCTAAGCATATTTTAACAGAAACATACTCCCCCTAACTATATGCATGGAAGAAATTTGGAGACTAAACACATAAACATGATTATTTCACAAAATCAAGCACATTTAATTCTAAAAAGAGGTCCTAAAGGTCAAGATAGGCTGGTTAGACCCAACTCTCTCCTAAGGGACCAAAAACGCTCTTTATCTAATGGTTTTGTGAAAATGTCCGCTAATTGATTTAAGGTGTCTACATACTCTATAGCCACATCTTTCTTAAGGACATGATCTCTAATGAAATGATGCCTTATTTCTATATGTTTGGTTCAAGAGTGTTGGATGGGATTTTTCATTAAACATATTGCACTTGTATTATCACATTTAAGGGGTATGGTTTCTATTTTTACACCATAATCTAAGAGTTGTTGCTTCATCCAAAGGACTTGAGCACAACAACTCCCTAAGGATATATACTCGGCTTCGGTGGTAGATAAAGCTACACTATTTTGTTTCTTAGAGAACCAAGATATGAGCATACTACCTAAGAATTGACAAGTTCCCGAAGTACTTTTCCTATCGATTTTGCAACCCCCATAATCCGCATCCGAGTAAGCATGAAGGTTGAAGGTTGAGACTCTAGGATACCAAAGGCCTAAACAAGGAGTGTCTCTAAGGTATCTAAAGATTCTCTTAACGGCTATAAGGTGAGACTCTTTAGGACTAGCTTGAAACCTAGCACACAAGCAAACACTAAACAGTATATCCGGTCTACTTGCGGTAAGGTAAAGCAAAGATCCAATCATAGAGCGATAAAGCTTAGAGTCAACACACTTACCTCCTTCATCTTTGTCAAGCTTTGTAGATGAGCTCATAGGAGTGGCTTGAGGCTTTGTGTTCTCCAAGCCAAACTTGTTGAGCATATCCTTTATGTATTTTGCTTGATTTATGAAGGTGCCATCCTTCATTTGTTTGATTTGGAGTCCCAAAAAGAATGAGAGCTCCCCCATCATGCTCATCTCAAATTCACCTTGCATTAACTTAGCAAACTCTTGACAATAACATTCATTAGTAGATCCAAATATAATATCATCAACATAAATTTGAACTACTAAAATGTCATTTTTATACATTTTTATAAAGAGTGTAGTGTCCACCTTACCTTTTTCAAATCCTTTTTCAATCAAAAAATTTGAAAGCCTTTCATACCAAGCTCTAGGAGCTTGTTTTAAACCATAAAGTGCTTTTGTAAGTTTGAAAACATGATTTGGAAATTTTGAGTCTTCAAAATCCGGTGGTTGTTCTACATACACTTCTTCATTTATAAAACCATTTAAAAATGCGCTTTTAACGTCCATTTGAAAAAGCTTGAAATTATGATAACATGCATATGCAAGCAACATCCTAATGGCTTCCATTCTAGCTACGGGTGCATAGGTTTCATCAAAATCTATTCCCTCCTCTTGAGTGTAACCTTGTGCTACAAGTCTAGCTTTATTTCTCACAATGTTACCACTCTCATCTAGTTTGTTCCTAAATACCCATTTAGTTCCTATTGTAGATTGATTACTAGGCCTATCAACTAATGTCCAAACATTACTTATCTCAAATTGATTTAACTCTTCTTGCATAGCCATAATCCAAAAATCATCTTTCAATGCTTCTTTGATATTTTTAGGCTCTATGCATGAGATAAATGCAATATGATTCATTAATCTAAGAGAAGAACGAGTGGTTACCCCCTTGGATGGATCACCCAAGATTTCACCATCTTTGACATAGTTCAACTCCCTTGGATAGCTAACTTCCTTTTCCTCAATAGCCAAGTCCTTCAAGGCTTCAAGAGGTGGATCTTGTGTGTCTTCTTCTTTTGGTTGAATCTCATCCTTCTTTGAAGTTTGACCTCCATCAAAGGTATTTATGATTCCTACATTATCATCATCACAAGAATCCTTCCTAGGAAGGGGATTATCATCGAATACAACATGAATAGATTCTTCTACAACTAAAGTTCTTTTGTTAAATACTCGATAGGCTTTAGAGGTTAAAGAGTAACCTATAAAAATAGCTTCATCACTTTTTGCATCAAATTTACCTAAATTATCTTTTCCATTATTTAAAACAAAGCATTTACATCCAAAAGGGTGGAAGTAGCTAATATTAGGCTTTTTAGATTTTAAAATCTCATAAGGTGTTTTCTTTAAAATCGGCCTAATGGTTACACGATTTATAATATAACAAGCCGTGTTTGTTGCTTCCGCCCAAAAATATTTTGGTAAATTATTTTCGCAAAGCATAGTTCTAGCCATTTCTTGTAAAGTTCTATTTTTCCTTTCAACTACCCCATTTTGTTGAGGAGTTCGAGGAGCTGAAAAATTATGGCTAATACCATTTTCATTTGAAAAATCTTCAAATCCTAAATTTTGAAATTCGGTTCCATGATCACTTCTAATATGTGAAATTTTAAGTTCAAGATCATTTTGAATTAATTTTGAAAATGTGATGAATTTTTCTAAAGCCTCATCCTTAGTACTTAAAAAGAAAACCCAAGTGAATCTAGAAAAATCATCAACTAACACAAAAGCATATGATTTGCCACCCAAGCTCATAGTCCTAATTGGCCCAAATAAATCCATGTGGATTAGTTGTAAACATCTACTAGTAGAAATGTCATTAATGGATTTAAAGGAAGATCTATGTTGTTTACCCTTTGAGCATGCATCACAAATTTTATTGTTCGAAAATTTTATCTTGGGTAAACCTTTAACTAGGTTTAGAGAGACTAGTTTTTCTAAAACACTTGTGCTAGCATGTCCTAGCTTTCTATGCCACAACCATGCATCATTTTCGTTTTGAGCAACTAAGCATGCATGAGATGTATGTATGTCATCTAGATGCACCATGTATATATTCCCTATGCGATGACCTATGAGCATAATATTATTAGTTTTAATGTCTACAATTTTACAACCGGTTTTATCAAATATAACATTAAAACCTTTATCACATAGTTGACTTATGCTCAATAAATTATGTTTAAGACCATTGACATATAAAACATTTTCAATGAAAGTAGTAGAGTGATTACCAATGGAGCCAATACCTTCAATGTGGCCTTTGGAGTTGTCACCAAATGTTACTACTCCTCCACTTTTTGGCTTTAGATCCATGAGTCGACTCTTGTCTCCGGTCATGTGTCTCGAGCATCCACTATCAAGGTACAATGAGTTTTGACTTTGTGCTTTGGCCTTGTAGCAATGCTCCCCCTACAAACAAAGATATTTAAACTTTTGTTTTTGGTACCCAAATCATTTTGGGTCCATGTGTGTTAGTTCCTAAAACTTTGGTTCCCTTAGGAATCCAAGGTGACATAGCAATAATATTATTAGATTTAACAAGTTCCTTAGGAACCCATACATTTCTAATTCTTTTAACTTTACTATGTCTAGGATAATTACCTTGTTTGTAGTAGTTAGTCTTTTTCTTATATTGGTGTGTTCTAGAGGATTTTCCTATGTCATGTTTGACACCACCATTATTTTTTAAAGACTTTTTGAGCTCATTTAGCTCACTTAACACCTTTTGGTGTTCACAATTATTTTGAGATAAAAGATTATTAAGATCAATATTTTCTTTTTGAAAGAATTTGAGTTCATCTTCTAATCCTAATACCTTTTTCTCAATTTTAGAATTAGTTTGAGTAAGTGAGTCATTTTTCTCTTTTAATTCTAGAATAATTTTTCTATTCCTAATAACCGACTCCTTATACTTCTCAACTAATTCATCATATACCTCTTGTAACTCATCATAAGCATCATTTAATTCTTCATATGAATAATCTAAAGTAGATGAGTTAGAGGTTACCAAGGAGGAATCTTCCTCAAGTGCCATGAGGCAAAGGTTCGCCACTTCTTGTTCGTCATCCTCCGATGACTCCTCATCACTCCAAGTAGCAAGCTTGGCTTTGAGCTTTTTCTTCTTCTCAAAGCCCTTCTTCTTGAGTTGAGGGCACTCAGAACGTATGTGGCCGGGTTGTCCGCACTCGAAGCAAGTGATTGGATCCCTTCCTTCTTCTTTGTTCTTGCTTTTGAAGTCCATCTTCCTTTGGATTTTTCTTCCTCGGTTGGACCTCATAAGGCGTGAGAATCGTTTGGCTATCATAGCCAATTCTTCAAGTTCATCCTCATCACTAGATGAACTTTCATCAAGTTGGGAAGTTTTAGCCTTGAGAGCTATTCCCATTTTCTTCTTTTTCTCCCCTTTAAGCTTCTCCATTCTTTTTTCTTCTTTCTTTTTCTCATCTTCTCTTCCTTGTTTCATGATCTCGTGAGTAAGGAGAGAGCCTACAAGTTCATCAAGCTTTAGAGTTTTTAAATTCTTTGCTTCGATGATAGCGGTTCTCTTCCCATCCCAAGATTCGGGAAGTGAATAGAGTAGCTTTCGGACAAGCTTGTCTTCCGGTATAACTTCTCCATAGCCCTTTAGACCATTTACAATTGTGGAGAATCGATCAAACATCTTTGACACTGTCTCATCAAATTCCATTTTGAAATTTTCATAACTAAGATTGAGAATTCCAATCTTAGTTTCTTTGACATCGTTGGTGCCTTCATAGGTGGTTTCAAGAGTGTCCCACACTTCTTTGGCACTTTCAATTGATGAGACCTTTGAGTAGATATCCGGACCGAAAGCACAAAATAGCATGTGAAGAGCTTTATCATTTACTTGGATCTTTTTCCTTTCCTCTTCACTCATTTCCGTTCTTCTTTTAAGCACCATCTTGCCATCAACATCTTGCTTCAATGGAATATATGGTCCATCCTCAATGACATCCCACACAAGGTAGTCACTTGATTTAATAAATAGACGCATTTTATTTTTCCAAAATGAGTAGTTCTCACCATTGAAGAAAGGAGGCTTTGTGGTGGATTGTGAGTCGTACATGCCGGGAGCGGAGGTTGATGCCATCTCTTGATATTTTGATGATGATCACACTTCTTCCAAGGATCTCCTCTTGTGGTTGTTAATCCTCAAAGAGTTAAGCTCTGATACCAATTGTTGAGTGGATCACACGAATGATAATAACCAAGAGGGGGGGTGAATTGGAATTTTAACAATGTTGTAACGGAAATTGCAACTTAAAATTATTGACACGGGAATTTAGAGTGGTTCAAGTTCACCAACCGAACTCTACATCCACTACCTTAGTCTCACCAAGGATTTCCAACAATTTCCACTAAATTGTTCGTCCCCTTTTTCCAGGACAAGGAGGCAACCTTTACAATTTCGGTTAATTTTTCTACCCAAAAATTAACCCAATCCTCACACAAAAGAACAAAGAAATTTGGTGGCTAATAAGGTATCTCTCAATACAAATGATAGCCCAATATCAAGCACTCAACCCAATTGAACAAAATAGAAATGAAGGATACAATTGGGGTTTCTAGACAAAGTAGGATTTTTGCACAAATGCTTGGATTTGATGTTTTGATATCTTCTTGAGGTTCAATGTTGTATTGCTGGAGCTTCTTGGGGTCTTTTTATAGCCTCTTGATGATTTCCAACCGTTGTGAGTGTTGACTTTAAGATTATAGCCGTTGGAAAGCTTTTTCTCCACTTTCTTGCACTTTTCCAGCTATGAGTATCGGTACTCTATAGTGGGGTATCGATACCTGTCTCACAAGAAAATAGCCGTTGTGTACAAATAATAAAGGGGTATCGATACGCGTTCTTGGCGTATCGGTACTGGGTATCGAAACAGCACAGGCTGTATCGATACCTTTTTCTCGACATAGCTCACTGTCAACAGTAGTATCGATACTAGGGTTAGGGGTATCGATACTGGTTTAGTGACCGTTTAAAAATCTCAACGGTTATATTTTTAAACCGACTTTGAATTTAATATTTATAATATGGTATCGATACCGGTTTATCCGTATCGATACTGATTTCATAGCGTATCGATACTGGGGTTTGCCGTTTCGATACGTGTTCCGGCAGTGGCAAACTTTGCTAAAAAGGTATCGATACTCCTTGATGGGTATCGATACTGGTTGACGTTTTTCAATATTTTTGCCTTGGAACACTTAGAAAATATTTGAGTTTGAGTTCTAATAAATCAGTTTAAAGTCTTTGGAGTTTCAAAAAACTTATTAAGGGATTTGTACAAACAATTTTAAGTTCTTCAATTTGATCCTTAAAGATCTAGTTATATCAAAATCAAACATAGGTTTTACAGTGAGTTTTATTTTTAATGGATCGTTAAGATAAATGGACACTTTTATTTTAATGATGTTTTTTTTAAAAGTGGGTTTATTGTTTTTTAGAGGCGGTTTTGTTTAAATGGGTATTTATTTTAGAAGGGTTTGGATCCCTTTTTATTTGTAAGTGTTTATTATATTATATATTTATTTTTTTTATTTTTTTGGGTGAAAATTCAGTGACAACAACTGCCCATCTTTGCTCATTACTGTGAAATAGGGATAGGGAAAAGACCAAAAGGCACTGATTTTCACCGATTTATTGATTGGTCCCATTCTTCTGATGCTCGAACGGATAGGCAGGTTCCATTCTCCAAACACCTGAACGAATAGGCAGGTTCTATAAGATAAAGGTTCCATCCTCCTTATGCCTGGACGGATAAGCAAGTTTTGAAGAAAAAAAGGTTCCATCTTCCTCATGCTCGGATTAATAAGTAGAAAAAAAGGTTACATCCTCCTTATGCTTGGATGAATAAACGGGTTCTATTCTCTTTGTGCTCGAATAGATAAGCAGATTCCAAAAAGGGTTTCATCCACCTTACGCTTGGGTGGATAAGCAGATTCTATTATCTTTATTCTCGAATAGATAAGAAGATTCCATTTTCCAAACACCTGAACGGATAGGCGGGTTTTATTTTCCAAATGCCCGAATAGATAAGTAGGGTTCCATTCTCTAAACTCCCGAACGGATATGCGGGTTCTATTCTCCAAATGCCCGAATGGATGAGCAAGGTTCCATTCTCCTTACGCCCGAATAGATAGGCGGGTTCAATTCTTCAAATGCCCGAATAGATGAGCAGGGTTCCATTCTCCTTATGCTTTAATAGATAAGCAGATTCCATTCTCTAAATGCCCGAACGGTTAGGCGAATTCTATTCTCCTTAAGCTCGAATAGATGAGCGGATTCCATTCTCCAAACGTCTGAACGGATAGGCGGGTTCTATTCTCCTTATGCCTGAATAAATGAGCAGACTCTATTCTCCAAACGCCTGAACGAATAGGCGGGTTCTATTCTCCTTATGCCCGAATAGATGAGCATATTCCTGTTGCTGAAAAATCCTTTACATACATGTGAAAAATGCAACACACAATGCAATAATGACATACATGCCCCTAAGGATGTCTAAAACTTGAATGCATATCTCATTTCTTTTGCTTTTAAAATTCTTTTCCTCAAAATTAATTTTTCCTTTGGTTTTTGAATCCACATGTTTGCTCGCTCAGTCTAGATAAACAGTTGTGCTTTTTCACTGTATTTCTTTGACTCATGGAAAACATCTGATCTTTGCAAACTTGCTCACTCAATCCAATGAAATTGTACTCCTGGTTGGAAGAAATGACTTTTTCAGCTTTCATTGCTTCGCCATTCTCATTCTTTATACCTCTTTTCTCCATCGAAAACATCTGATCTTAGTAGGCAAATGTCTCAAGATCTACTATCATTGTAGTTGATACATCAATATTGAGTGAAAGGCTTCCTTGTGTGGTCTTGAAAGCTTCAAGTCTTCATATGCCCCTTATTAAGCATTAAGCACCTTCAGCGCTTCTTGTGAGTTTTCAGATTCTTGTCCCTGCAGGATATCTTGAAGCATTTGCACGCCAAACCTTCAACTTGAATGTCTTCACATGATGTCAGCGCTTTAATCTCTTCCTTTCACGTCTATCAATGTTGGGGATCCTGAATCCTTGGTCGACATAACTTGCCCCAATCTGACGAAACAATTTGCCCACTTGGCATGGCTCTATCCCTTTTTATTCTTTAGGGATCTTATATCTTAAGTGTGGATCTTTCTTGACAACACAACCCACTTAAAACTTTTCAACACGTGTGCTTCTTCTTCTTTTCTCTTTTTACCTTCTCTTGCAAGGCGATGCCCCCGTTCAAACTGAGGTTCAATTATCAGCCACTTCATTATTTCCTGAAGCGATGTAAAAACCCGTTCATGGTTTCCTACGGTTGGGATCAATACCAAGAAATCTTTTGCTTTTCATGAATCTACGTCAATATACTTGTAAAATGCAAGAAAAGGCCAGAAATGACATTTTAAAGGGAAAGGTCATGGCGGAAAAGGATAAAAATGGGGATTTCAAGAAAATAGTCATGGAAAACATGGAAAGAAAGTCATATGCCCTAAAATTCATAGTATGAATGATTCATGAATCCATCAACCGGATAGTGCACTACTTTTTGGTGGCTCTCTTTTTCACACACTACCCAAAATTTAAATTTCTCACTTTTCTAATCTCAATCAGACATTAGAAGTTTTGAGGTCCTTGAAGAAAGGTTAACTCAATAAGGCAGAATGTGTTCTGAAGACAAACTCCTTTTCTCAAACATTCATGTGTGATCCAAATGGTCTTTTAAGGCTTGTAATGTAGGCTAGGCTCGAGTTGCCAAAAAGGATATATAGGCACAAATACATGTTTATGGGTAATTAAACCAAGGATCAATCCTCTTTGATGAAGTCTTCATTCTTTTATTTTTTCCTTGGATCACTCTAGACTGCCCATTTTGGGTTTTCACCATAGAGTTCATTTCCTTTTCTGGCACATGTCTTATTTGGAGGATTTTGTACATGTTTTCCTCTTGTTTCAAATTCCTTCATATTTCTTCTTCTCTCATTTCCTTTTTTCTTTCTTTTTCTTTTTCTTTCATTTTCTCTCTTTTTCCTTCATTTCTTTCTTTCTTTTTATTTTCTTTTTTTTCTTTTTGTGTCTTTTTCATTTCGAATTTAAGACATTTGTTTGTTCTGACGTATTTCCTTTACTTGCACATAGCTCTTTATCCTTTTTGCCCCTAGTGTAGGGAGTGATCTTTGGTTAGGGTTCAAACACAAAAAAAGTATCAGGCTCAAAGGGGGACAACAAATGGATTTTTTTTCATTTTCTTATTCATGAAGGGAAATAAAGGAATGCCAAATGTCATTTCACACACAAACATCATCGAATAGAAGCAGTCTTCAGTTGGTAGATGTTTTAGAGTTATCACTTTATTCAAGGACCCTTAACAACAATGTCTGAGAGGAAAAATTCACTCAAAATGAGATCTCCCCCATTAATCCTGAACACTCTTTATTGCCCCTCTATCTCGGGATTAGATTCAAGAATCATGCATACAATCAATAATAAGGGCTATGCCAAAAGGATGTATTTTTGAAGAGAAATGGATGAAAAAATGAAAAGAAATAAAAAATGAGAAATGTTTGCCACTTGAGAGAAAAAAGAGAATGCATCTTTAAACAAGTAGATTAACATAAAAGCCCATACAAAAGATCCTTAATGCTCGCGGGGCAAAAGAAAAAGTGTTGGTTCTAAGTATGATCCCAATCGTCTAGAGAAAGTTGAGCATTATCCCATGAGAGCAAAGATGAAGCCCATACACAAGATTCCATTGTTGGAGTAGTTCGGGTTATGGACACTCACTATATTCTTCTTTCCTGAGTCTTGCACTTTTGATGACCTCAATATCAACTCTCCATTCATGACCATGTCTGTGAAACTTTCGATGACATGGTTTAACATATAGTCATAGAAGAGACCATTTAAAGTCTCCATGAACATTGGCGTAGCCTCATTTTCCAATAGTGGAGGTTGTACTTGGGCTACCACACCTCGCCATCTCTGGGCATACTGGCGGAAGCTCTCATTGGGCTTTTGTTCCATATCATGCAGTATGATCCTGCTTGGGGCCATATTTGTCACATACTTGTACTGTTTGAGGAAAGCTTTTGACAGATCTCTCTAAGTGCGTATGTTGACCCGACTCAGTTGAGCATACCATCGGATAGTTGTCCCCGATAGACTGTCTTGGAAACAGTGGATTAACAATTTCTCATTTTCTAAATGCGGTGACATTTTCCGGTAGTAAATGGTCAAGTGTGCCTACGAGCATATAGTTCCATTATAATTTTGAAAGTCAGGGGCCTTAAACTTTAGAGGAACCACCAGGTCAGATACTAGGCTCAAATCTCTAACATCTATGCCACCATAAATGCTTCCTCTTTGAGAAGATTTAATGATTTCCTCCAGCTTCTTATAGCGGTCTTCCCATTTCCTCTCGACCTTTTCCTTGTCAGTTATTTCATCGAAGTCAGGTACCTCATGAACTTTTTTAGAATTTTCCTTCGCTTCATTTCGAGCAGAGGATTCAGCAGAATAAGGTGAAATCTTCACTTTCGGTGAGGCAGTTTCTTTTTTATGGGAAAAGGTCGTCCCCTAAAACTTTGGCAACAAATTAGTTTCTCAACCAGCTTCTAGTGCATCTGGAACCTTGAACTAGAACGTAGCTACAATAGAACAAATTATGGGGCAAATTATGCACCAAAACCCTTTGTCGAGGCCATAGAACAAATGCCAAATTATGCAAAGTTCCTCAAGGACATGGTGTCAAGGCGAGTAAGGATAGGGGAATTCGAAACAATGTCCATAACAGAAGATTGCATGACAATGTACCAAAATTGAGCGCCACCTAAACTAAGAGACCCAGGCAACTTCCTCATTCCATGCACCATTGGGAACCATTACAAGGGGAAAGCCTTATGTGATCTTGGGGCAAGCATTAACTTGATGCCCAAATCAGTGCTTGAAAAGCTGGGAATTGGGAAAGCTCTACCCACCACCGTCATGCTCCAATTAGCTGACCGCTCTTACGTGCATCCGGAAGGAAAATTGAAGATATCCTAGTAAGAGTAGATAATTTTATTTTTTCGGTTGATTTCCTAATTTTGGACTATGGGGCAGACGACAAAGCACCCATCATCCTTGGGAGACCGTTCCTAGCCACGGACAGAACTCTGATAGACATGGAGAATGGGGAGCTCATTATGAGGGTGGATGACCAGAAAATTAAGCTTATTGTCTTGTAACCCTTGAAAAAGGCCGACGACCAAGAAGAATATCAAGATATTCATGCCTCAGCAGACACCAAACCCAGCACAGTACTAGAGCACTTTAGCCACAGCTGCCAGGGGGCGACCTGGCAATGACACTGATCCAAAGAAACACAAGGACCCGCCCTGGTAGAGGGTAAAGCAGATTTTTCAGGAACCCAGGAAGTGGTTATTTTGGGAAATGCATCCGAATGCATTCCCAACATAACTTAAACTAATTTTCTTTTATTTTTATGTTTTAGGATTTAGATTTTAATTTCTTGCATTTTTTTCAGTTCTTAGGAAGTAGATTTAATTTCAGCATTTATTTATTCACGAATAAATTTTATTTTAGTTTTTTTAGGAGAGACAATAGCCTAAGAAAAGAGAAAAGAAGCCAGCCCAATTCCATCACCCATTCCAGTCCACCCGCCAATTCTATCGCGGCAGACAGACGTTGCGTCCCGCCAAAACTAGCCGTTGCAGACTAGCCGGTCCCAAACACCCGTTTCGTTCCAATGGCTCTCTGTGCAGCAACGTCCGCCTCGGCAGATGAAACGGCAACCTCTTCACTCCTATTTAATCCCCACCATTTTTTACTATTCGCTCTTCTTACTCTCTCTTTTGCATATTGTTTCGATATTCTCTTTTGCTTTCAGATTTCTCTCTTCTACAGATTCTCAACTCTCACAACTCTTCTCGCATTAAAACCATAAAGCCCAATATCAAGAATGGCAAGAACCTCACGCCGCCGTGCTGCCCGGGCAGAGTCCGAGGAATCTCTCCAACGCTTTGCTACACCGGAGGTTAAAGCCCTCCATAACGAGAAATTTAAGAAGAGATCTGTGTGGGAGGAGTAAGGTTTTTTCTATGAGATGAGGAAGAGGAACTTAGGGCTTGAGCAGCTCATATACTCCAAGATCGCACACCAAAGATGGCAGATCTTTGATCAGACAATGGTGCGAGAATATTATACCCATGGCCCGACAGTAGAAAACCAACGGTGAATGTTCGCGGGCGGCCAGTGTTGATCGATGAAGACAAGATCAACCTCTTCTATGGCCTTCACATTCAAGAAGATCAACACACAGAGTTCCTCGCCTCCGTCACGACCGACAGTTATGAGGCAATGAAAGAAAAACTTTGCATTCCGGGGACAGTCTGGAATGTGGGCAAAAATAGAGGCACTGTCAATTGGCGAACTTACTGCCCGAGGCAAAATTGTGGAACACGTTCGTGAAGAGAAGGCTGCTGCCCACATCCCACAGTTCTACCGTCGACAAGCTGCGCTTGGCACTCTTCCACTCCATCATACACAAAAGGTATATCAATGTGAGTGCAATTATTACTAATGAAATTTATGAATATGGGCAGAAAACAAAAGGCAGCTCTACTTCCCCAGCCTCATCACGGCATTGTGCGAGAAGGCACACGTTGCAGCCGTCCCAAATGACACCATGACACCAGACAGAACCAGGTGGACGAGGGACATCATCCTTCGAAAAATAGAGATCACATCTACCACCCCGAAAAATTATACCGCGACATCGGAGATGGGCAGCCAGCAACCATACCAACAGCCCACCTCGGCAACCACAATAGGCGGCTTGGCATCACAGTTGGACAGAATGGAAAGATGCCAGCTGACCTTCATGGCCTACATCCTGGACTTCAATAACGCAACCATAACTACCATCAAGGAGAAGTTCCCAACGGCCTAATTTCCAGAATTCCCTACCGAGATCTTTTCCCCGGCCGTACCAGACACGTCTACCGCGCCCTCTGCCTCGGTAACCCATCCAGCCGCCTCCGCAACTCCAACCGCCACAATCTTCACAGAGCCTCAAGCTTCTCCAGCAGCCACAGCCATCGAAGTCCTCTCCATCTCCGATGACCGTGGTGACACAGCAGCCACCCCAATTCGAGAAAAAAAGGGTAGATATTACGGGCAGCAGCTGATGCACCAGGACCATCCGATTCAGCCTACTTCAACTCATTATCATCAGACTTGGTATGGTAAGACACGGTCTAGTCCGTCACAAGGAATATTGAGCCGTCGTTCTCCCCAAGTACAAAAAGAATGCACTCTGCCATCGAAGAAGTCTTCCCAGACAGCGAAGACGACGACAAACAGGAAGTCATGCAAAGAGCAGAACCAAGTCCACCTTCCCGCCAACAGCCGCCGAGGGCGGCCAAACGCTTCAAAGTCGCAGCTCGAAAGAGGATGATCCTAGACGACGATGAAACCTCCTCGTAGACACCATCAATCTAAGCTTCTCTCTTCTTCTTCTATTTTATTTTTGTCTAATCTATGCTAAATTTTGTGGATGTAGGCATGCATTGAGGACAATGCTCCTCTCGAGTTGGGGGGATTAGTCCTCTAATTTTTTCTTTTATTTTTTTTTTATTTTTTATGTTTTCATTTTTCTGTTGCACTTAGCTTCTAATGTAACATGTCTTTATTTAAAATTTAATGAAATCTTAGTTTGAGAAAAATTCTTGAGTAGTCTTTACCCGCCGCGGCGGATTACCCATCTAGGCAGCAACCTTAGCATGACTCTGGATTTACTTAGAATCTTACTAAGATCTGAACTTAAAAAACACTCTGTTGAGTTGATCGAACACTTGCAAATGGCCAAGAGGGGGGTGAATTGGCAATTAAAAATTTTGGTGAAGTGAAAGATAGAAAATAAAAGTGACACAAGGGGTTATAGTGGTTCAAGTTCTCCAATTGAACTCTACATCCACTACCTTAGCTACCACTAAGGATTTTCAAACAATTCACTACTAGAATTCGTCCCCTTTTCTTGGATGAGGAGGAAACCTTACAATTTCGATTAAGCTTTCTACCCAAAGCTTAATCCACTCAAATACAAGAGATATTTTGGTAAACTTAAATGTTTCCTCTCAAAGGATGATTGTCTACCCAAATACAATTTAAACAATCCCAAACTCACAATACAAATTGACAATTTGAAATACACTAGAGTTGGGTACAAAGATTTGACTCTTAATAGCTCAAAGGTTTGGATTTTTGCTTTGATGATGCTTGAAGGTTCAATAGTTGTTGCTGATGCTTTAGAGTGTCTCTTTTATACCTCTTCATTAATTTCTAGCCGTTTGGGTGGTTGGAGATGTAAATGGAGCCGTTGGAACCCTCTCTTACCACCATAAATGCACATCTGCAGCTACGAGTATCGGTACTCGGGAATGGGTATCGATACCTGTCTCACAAAGAAAATAGCCGTTGTGTGTAATTAATGGGGCGTATCGATACGCACGTAAGCGTATCGGTACATTGTATCGAAACGGCAAAGGCCGTATCGATACCTTTTTCTCAACATAGCTCACTGCCAAAACGAGTATCGATACTGGGGTTAGGCGTATCGATACCGGTCAACGACCTTTTAAAATTTGGTTACCAACCAACTGACACCAACGATCATATTTTTAAACCGACTTAAATGCTTTAAAAATCTTTAAACCAGTATCGATACTGGTGTTACCGTATCGATACACTCTTTCAAACTCTTTGAAGTTTAACACAGGGGCGTATCGATACGAGGGTTTTCCGTATCGATACGTGTTCCGACAGTAGCCAATTTTGGCAAAAAGGTATCGATACTCCTCCATGGGTATCGATACTCTCTGACGATTTTCAATAGATTTGGCTTGGAACACTTAGAAAATATTTTGAGTTTGAGTTTTACAAATCAGTTTTAAAGTGTTGGTGTTTCAAAACTTGTTAAGGGACTTGTAAAAACAATTTTAAGTTTTTCAAATTGATCCTTAAAGATCTAGTTATATCAAAATCAAACATAGGTTTTACAATCTCCCCCTTTTTGATATAACAAAACCAAAACTTAAAATTTTGACACTTTTGAATAACCTTTACAAAGTAACTCCCCCTTAATATAAGCTTGGTAACCTTTGAGTTAAAATCAAAATATTTTAAAGATGTGAGCAAGTTTCTTCTCCCCCTTTTTGTTAGATCAAAAATGCATTGAGACAATAAAGTGCATAATGAAATCAAAGGTATAATAATAATAAGCAACATAATTTTATTCATCATAGCATAAAAAAAAGAAAAATCCAAACAAAAACAAACAAGAAATCAAAGCATAGGTTTTTAATCCTAAAACAAACTTAATCCTAAAAACAGAAACATAGGTGCATAAAAATAGAAAATCCTAGATGATTATGAATGATATGCAAGAAGAGATGTCTAGGCATTGTCTTCGTCGTCTTCATCATCTTCATCATCATCGACCATAGGCTCATTGCTCCGCATGCTATTACGCCATTCATCATGGAAAGCGGCAACAGAAATATTCAAGGAATTTAGCCCGCTTTCAAGGGATGTAAGGCGATTCTCCATACCCGTCATCCTTGTATCGAAGGTGGTTTCCATGGAGGTTAGACGAGTGTTCATGTCCGTGCGTAGCCCGGTAAATTGCTCATTGAGATAGGTCATGAGAGCATCCAAATTGGGCTGTGGGACTTGAGGAGCTTGAGGAGCTTGTGGTTGTTCCAATACGGCTGCGGCCTCGGGTGGAAGCTCGGAAAGACGTAACCAACTTCCATTAAAGTAATGGAACTTACCCCGAGCAAGGGATCGCTCATCAATAGGATCGGTAAGAGGAGATGCAAGATCAAATGAGCAATCAATATCCTTTTTCACAAAATAGTAACTTAAAGCCGTACCGTAGATAAAAGATGTGATGAGAGTGGTGTGGCGATTTTGAACATGATAGACGATCTCATTGAACATGATTCGAGCTAGGTTTGGGCGTTGTCGTTGACGGAAACAACGGATCCAAAAATCATCCACTTGACGGATGGTAGAGTATTTGCCACCGGAGGGACGTAACCACCAAGACACCATCAAATGTAGGATTCAATCGTGAGCATTGAGGACGGTTACGGAACCACCGAGAACATGGCCCAAGGCATTCTCATCATCTAAGCCTTCATCCTCTAACTTAAAAACATCACAAATCCCTTTGACATCGAGAATGATTTGCTTCCCCATAAGATAAGAGCGGATGGCAACAACTTCCCCATTGCGAGTAATAACTTTGGCATTAGAATAGAAAATTAAAACCAAAAGACGATAGTAAATACCGGGGATAGATAGAAACTCCATGAAATTCCAATTGCGAAGCAACGGAAGATATTCAAACTTGAAGCGCTCGGAGTCGAGAAAAGGAATGGAGACGACCCTTTCCGCACGAATTTTGTAGTTCTCAAATTGGCGAAAATAGGGAAGACCCGCGGAGGTTTCAAAGGATCTGTTATAAATTGTAGCATAATCCGGGCGTGCAACCGTTCTGGGAGTTGAAGATTCACCGGCATGAGTAACCCTCGGTCGCTTCCTCGAATGTTCTTTAGGTGCCATAATCTAAAAGAAAATTAAGCAAGAAAAAAAAGGTTTTCTTCAATTTGAGTAAAAATCAAGGTAAAAAGGATTTTTTTTAAGAGAAAAAATTTGAAAAGCAAAGAGATTTAAGAAAACAAAGGGTTTAAAAAAAACAGAACAAAAAAAGAGTAAAAAGAAGAGATTACCTTGAAGGAAACTTTGAAGATTGAAGAAAATCTTGAGAGAGAGCACAATTCTTTGCTTGATGCAAAAATTCTTTTAGAATTGAGTTGTAGTGTGAAAAATATGAAGGAGGAAGGGCCTTTTTATAGGCAAAAACAGCTAGGGTTTGTTAGGGTTAAAGAGTTTTAATTTTGGTAAAATTAGATCTCATTTAAGACTGATTTAATGCCATCTGCGCGATAGGGTATCGATACTCCTGAGGGGGTATCGATACGGGGATAGAATTGTCTTTTCTCAAAAATGCCCGTTGGAAAGTCGTATCGAAACGGTGGGGCCCGTATCGAAACGACCAGTATCGATACGATATTAAGCGTATCGATACCCGTGAAGCGAGGAAAATTCTGGGAACCAGAATGAAGAACACGTATCGATACGCGTATAGCCGTATCGATACCATATGCCCAGAAAGACCTGTTTGGTTCTAAGAACAACCAAAGGCTCGAACTTAACACCTCCTAAAAGTATGCAAATGATGAATGAACAGTTCTAAGCATGTTTTAACAGAAGCATACTCCCCCTAACTATAGTCATGGATAAAATTAGGAGTTTAAACACATAAACATGGCAATTTCACAAAATCAAGCATTTTAAGCACAAAAGAGGTCCTAAAAGGTCAAGATAGGCTAGCTAGACCTAACTCTCTCCTAAGGGACCAAAAACGCTCTTTGTCTAAGGGTTTTGTAAATATATCCGCTAATTGGTTCAAGGTATCAACATATTTAATAACAACATCATTTTTCAAAACATGATCTCTAATAAAGTGATGTCGAATTTCTATGTGTTTAGTTCTAGAGTGTTGGATGGGATTCTTAGTAAGACAAATGGCACTTGTGTTGTCACACTTAAGGGGTATGGTTTCTACTTTAACACCATAGTCTAAGAGTTGTTGCTTCATCCAAAGGACTTGAGCACAACAACTCCCTAAGGATATGTACTCCGCTTCGGTGGTAGATAAGGCTACGCTATTTTGTTTCTTAGAGAACCAAGATACTAGCATACTACCTAAGAATTGGCATGTCCCGGAAGTACTTTTCCTATCTATCTTACACCCCCCATAATCCGCATCCGAATAAGCATGAAGGCTAAAGGAAGAATCCTTAGGATACCAAAGGCCTAAAGTAGGTGTGTCTCTAAGGTATCTAAAAATTCTCTTAATGGAAACTAAGTGTGATTCTCTAGGACTAGCTTGAAACCTAGCACACAAGAAAACACTAAACATAATATCCGGTCTACTTGCGGTAAGGTAAAGCAAAGAACCTATCATGGATCTATAAAGCTTAGAATCAACACACTTACCTCCTTCATCTTTGTCAAGCTTTATGGATGAGCTCATAGGAGTAGCTTGAGGTTTTGCATTCTCCAAGCCTAACTTCGTGAGCATATCATTCACGTACTTGGCTTGATTTATGAAGGTGCCATCCTTCCTTTGTTTGATTTGGAGTCCCAAAAAGAATGAGAGCTCCCCCATCATGCTCATCTCGAACTCACCTTGCATTAGCTTAGAAAACTCCTTACAATAACATTCATTAGTAGAACCAAAAATAATATCATCAACATAAATTTGAACTACTAAGATGTCATTGTTATATCTTTTTATGAAGAGTGTTGTATCCACCTTTCCTTTTTCAAAACCTTTTTCAATTAAGAAATTTGAAAGTCTCTCATACCAAGCTCTTGGAGCTTGTTTTAAACCATAGAGAGCTTTTGTAAGTTTAAACACATGGTTTGGAAAATTTGAATCCTCAAAACCCGGTGGTTGTTCAACATACACCTTTTCATTTATAAAACCATTTACAAAGGCACTTTTTACATCCATTTGAAAAAGCTTGAAATCATGATAACATGCATATGCAAGCAACATCCTAATAGCTTCCATCCTAGCTACGGGTGCATAGGTTTCATCAAAATCTATTCCCTCTTCTTGAGTGTAACCTTGAGCAACTAGTCTAGCTTTATTTCTCACAATGTTACCACTCTCATCTAGTTTGTTCCTAAAGACCCATTTAGTTCCTATTGTAGATTGATTACTAGGCCTATCAACTAATGTCCATACATTACTTCTCTCAAATTGATTTAATTCTTCTTGCATAGCCAAAATCCAAAAGTCGTCTTTCAATGCTTCTTTTATATTTTTAGGCTCTACGCATGAGATAAATGCAACATGGTTCATTAATCTAAGAGAAGAACGAGTGGTTACCCCCTTGGATGGATCACCCAAGATTTCACCATCTTTGACATAGTTTAACTCCCTTGGGTAGCTCACTTCCTTTTCCTCAATAGCCAAGTCCTTCAAGGCTTCAAGAGGTGGATCTTGTGAGTCCTCTTCTTTTGTTGAAATCTCATCCTCCTTTTAAGTTTGACCTCCATCAAAGGCATTTATGATTCCTACATCATCATCATCACAAGAATCCTTCCTAGGAAGGAGGTTATCATCAAATACAACATGAATAGATTCTTCTACTACTAAAGTTCTTTTGTTAAATACTCGATAGGCTTTAGAGGTTAAAGAGTAACCTATAAAAATGGCTTCATCACTTTTTGCATCAAATTTACTTAAGTTGTCTTTTCCATTGTTTAAAACAAAACACTTGCAACCAAAAGGGTGAAAATAGCTAATGTTAGGCTTTTTAGATTTTAAAAGTTCATAAGGTGTTTTCTTTAAAATTGGCCTAATCATTACTCGATTTATGATGTAGCAAGCGGTGTTTGTGGCTTCCGCCCAAAAATATTTAGGTAAATTGTTTTCACAAAGCATAGTTCTAGCCATTTCTTGTAAAGTTCTATTTTTCCTCTCAACTACCCCATTTTGTTGAGGAGTTCGAGGAGCCGAAAAATTATGGCTGATACCGTTTTCATTTAAAAAATCTTCAAACCCTAAATTTTGAAATTCGGTTCCATGATCACTTCTAATGTGTGAAATTCTAAGTTCAAGATCATTTTGGGTTGTTTTTGAAAATGTGATGAATTTTTCCAAAGCCTCATCTTTAGTACTTAAAAATAAAACCCAAGTATATCTAGAAAAATCATCAACAAGCACAAATGTATAAGATTTACCACCCAAGCTCATAGTCCTAATTGGCCCAAATAAATCCATGTGGATAAGTTGTAAGCATCTACTAGTAGAAACATCATTAATGGACTTAAAAGAAGACCTATGTTGTTTACCCTTTGAGCATGCATCACAAATTTTATCATTTGAAAATTTTATCTTGGGTAAACCTCTAACTAGGTTAAGAGAGACTAGTTTTTCCAAAACACTTATGCTAGCATGTCCTAGTTTCCTATGCCACAACCATGCATCATTTTCATTATGAGCAACTAAGCATGCATGAGATGTATGTATGTCATCTAGATGCACCATGTATATATTCCCTATGCGATGACCAATGAGCATAATGTTATTAGATTTAATGTCTACAATTTTGCATCCATTTTTATCAAATAAAACATTAAATCCTTTATCACATAATTGAATTATGCTCAATAGATTGTGTTTAAGACCATCGACATATAACACATTTTCAATCAGAATAGTAGAGTGATTACCTATGGAGCCAATACCTTTAATGTGGCCTTTGGAGTTGTCACCAAATGTTACTACTCCTCCACCTTTTGGCTTTAGATCCATGAATCGACTCTTGTCTCCGGTCATGTGCCTCGAGCATCCACTATCAAGGTACCATGAGTTTTGACTTTGTGCTTTGGCCTTGTAGCAATGCTCCCCCTACAAACAAAGAAATTAGGCTTTGATTTTTGGTACCCAAATCATTTTGGGTCCATGAGTGTTAGCCTTCAACATTTTGGTTCCCTTAGGAATCCAAGAAGCAATAGCATTTATATCATTAGAAATAATGAGTTCCTTAGGAACCCAAACACTCCTAACTCTATGACCTCTAGTTTGCTTATTAAAATTTCTTTGTTTAGGTACAAAATGTTTTCTTTTTACATATTGGGATTTAGAGTGATTTCCTTTTTCAAACTTGTTTTTCCCAATAGCAATAGATGTTTTAAGATTATCCACTTCCTTTGTGTGATAATCTTGAAATTCGGAAAGAATTTTTTCAAGCTCAAGGTTTTTAGTTTTAAGATCATTTGAAAGATTAACTAAAAACAAAACCTTCTTTTCCAATTCGGAGTTAGATTTTGAAAACGTCTCATTTTGAATTTTTAAATCGGAAATTATTTTCTTGTTTTTCAAAATGGACTCTTTATATTTTCCTACTAACTCATCATACACTTCTTGCAATTCATCGTAAGCATCTTGAAGTTCATCTATAGTAAAATCAAAATTGGATGAATTAGAGTTTACCTTAGGTTCATCATCGATGGCCATGAGACATAGGTTGGCCACTTCATCCTCTTCCTCGGAAGACTCATCGTCACTCCAAGTAGCTACTTGTGCTTTGAGGTTCTTCTTCTTCCCAAAGCTTTTCCTTTTCAATTGAGGACACTCGGAACGGATGTGACCCGGTTTCTTGCATTCATAGCAAGTAATTGGATCCTTCTCCTCTTCCTTGCTTTTACTCTTGAAGTCTCCCTTTCTAATGAACTTTCTTCCACGATTTGACTTCATGAACCGAGTAAAGCGTTTAGCCAACATAGCCATCTCCTCATCTTCATCCTTACTAGAATCGCTTTCTTAATATGAAGCTTTTAGTGCGATTCCCACTTTCTTCTTCTCAACTTCCTTCTTCTCCTCTATCTTCTTCTCTTCTTCTCTTCCCTTCCTCATGAGCTTCATATTAAGAGTATCAAGCTTGAGAGTCTTCAAATCTCTAGCTTCAATAATGGCCGTTCTCTTGCCATCCCATGACTCCGGAAGAGAGTATAACAACTTTCTCACTAGTTTGTCTTCGGGAATGATTTCGCCGAAACCTTTCAAACCGTTGACAATGACCGAGAAATGATCAAACATCTTGGAGACGCTTTCTTCGGGATCCATCTTGAAGTTCTCATAGCTTAGATTGAGTAGCCCAATCTTTGTCTCCTTGACATCACTAGTTCCCTCATAAGTTGTCTCGAGGGTGTCCCAAACCTCCTTGGCACTTTCGATTGAAGACACCTTGGGGTAGATATCCGGACCAAGTGCACAAAATATTACATGTAGAGCTTTGTCATTCACTTGCATCCTTCTTCTATCATCATCCGTCATCTCGACTTTGACTTTAGGGACAAGTCTTTCTCCATCTCTCTTCATGGGAATGAATGGACCTTCTTCAACTACATCCCACACCATGTAGTCGGTAGACTTGATGAAAAGCCTCATCCTATTCTTCCAATAAGGATAGTTATCCCCATTGAAGAATGGTGGCTTGGTGGTGGATTGGGACTCATAGTTTGAGGTGGATGCCATTGCTTGACTTGTTGTTGATCAAACTCGCCTAGAATCGACTCAAGAGGGTTGTAATCCTTCCAATGAGTGTAGCTCTGATACCAATTGTTGAGTTGATCGAACACTTGCAAATGGCCAAGAGGGGGGTGAATTGGCAATTAAAAATTTTGGTGAAGTGAAAGATAGAAAATAAAAGTGACACAAGGGGTTATAGTGGTTCAAGTTCTCCAATTGAACTCTACATCCACTACCTTAGCTACCACTAAGGATTTTCAAACAATTCACTACTAGAATTCGTCCCCTTTTCTTGGATGAGGAGGAAACCTTACAATTTCGATTAAGCTTTCTACCCAAAGCTTAATCCACTCAAATACAAGAGATATTTTGGTAAACTTAAATGTTTCCTCTCAAAGGATGATTGTCTACCCAAATACAATTTAAACAATCCCAAACTCGCAATACAAATTGACAATTTGAAATACACTAGAGTTGGGTACAAAGATTTGACTCTTAATAGCTCAAAGGTTTGGATTTTTGCTTTGATGATGCTTGAAGGTTCAATAGTTGTTGCTGATGCTTTAGAGTGTCTCTTTTATACCTCTTCATTAATTTCTAGCCGTTTGGGTGGTTGGAGATGTAAATGGAGCCGTTGGAACCCTCTCTTACCACCATAAATGCACCTCTGCAGCTACGAGTATCGGTACTCGGGAATGGGTATCGATACCTGTCTCACAAAGAAAATAGTCGTTGTGTGTAATTAATGGGGCGTATCAATACGCACGTAAGCGTATCGGTACAGTGTATCGAAACGGCAAAGGCCGTATCGATACCTTTTTCTCAACATAGCTTACTATCAAAACGAGTATCGATACTGGGGTTAGGCGTATCGATACCGGTCAACGACCTTTTAAAATTTGGTTACCAACCAACTGACACCAACGGTCATATTTTTAAACCGACTTAAATGCTTTAAAAATCTTTAAACCAGTATCGATACTGGTGTTACCGTATCGATACACTCTTTCAAACTCTTTGAAGTTTAACACAGGGGCGTATCGATACGAGGGTTTTCCGTATCGATACGTGTTTCGACAGTAGCCAATTTTGGCAAAAAGGTATCGATACTCCTCCATAGGTATCGATACTCTTTGACGATTTTCAATAGATTTGGCTTGGAACACTTAGAAAATATTTTGAGTTTGAGTTTTACAAATCAGTTTTAAAGTGTTGGTGTTTCAAAACTTGTTAAGGGACTTGTAAAAACAATTTTAAGTTTTTCAAATTGATCCTTAAAGATCTAGTTATATCAAAATTCAAACATAGGTTTTACACACTCTTTGTGACTAATTTATTTTAGGACTTCTAGGAAACTTAGGTATTTCACCTAGTAAACTTGGGTAGAACTTGAAGTTTAAAAAAAGAAGAAAAAAATAAAATATGTCATAGAGGTGCCCGAAACTAGCTCTAAGATAAGCTAGAGGTGCCCGAAACCGGCTCTAGCAAAAAACGTGCTAAAGGAAATCATAAGAGGTGCCTATCACCAGCTCGAGTGGTTTAAATCCTTTATTGTTTAGTATGTTATGAATTGCAAAAGACACTAGAGGGAAACCCAAGGGAATTAAGGTGCTTATCGGAGTTTTCTTAGAAGCCGAAGAATCATTCTTATCACAAGGATCACACACACTCACGAGATACATAGTTCGGTTTCGGGTAAGTCCATTGTCATTCGAAAGGTTGCTATTAAGCGTAAATCTACACGGTATGTAAAGGTTTCTCAAGATACTCTCTCGACTAAGTTTACATATGATTTTAAGTTTGGGCTAGATTGCATTGCTTGAGGACAAGTAATAGTTCGAGTTTGAGGGTGTGTTAAGTGTGCAAAAGTCCTATATTTATGCCCTAGTCTAGCTCAATTATTGTTGTTCTTAAGCATAGTTTAGTTATATTTATTAGGAAAACATACACAAAACTGCATAGATTAGATATTATGCCTTAATTGATAAACTTAATTGTTTTTATATAAAAGATACTGCTCAAGTGCGTTTTCTCTTTATGCGTAGATACCCGCCCAGGCAGATAATGCCGAGGCAATAGAGAGGGCAGAAGAGGAGAAGCTGGAAATTGATGGAGGAAGCTATTGGACCATCTGGAGAGCTGATCGAGAAATGACAAGGAGGAGAGGCCCAGAATGAAGAAACTGGGCCAACCCCTGCACACCAACCCAGACCTCTTCTGAGGCAGACAACAGTATACAGCCGAGGCAGCAACTCGAGGAAGGGTGGAAATATACAAAGTGGTATGCGACTGAAAGAGCTCATCAAGCCCGAATTTTGGAGACCACTTGCACGTGCATTGGAGCCCAGTAGACAAAGAAAAGTCATAGTCAAAGTCAAGGTGGAAATAGTCAAAAGGGAATCTAGGAAGATTTAATGTTAGATTTGTTCTTTTAATGAGTTGTAATTAGATTCTAACTAGGTTCCTGCCCTAAACCGACTTAGACCTAGGCCCCTCCCCTATAAATGTAAACCGACTTGAAGGAGAGAAACACTATTGAGATTAGAGAGAAAAATCCTTCTTGTCGAAACCCTTATGTCGCCATCTCCATTATGTTCTAAACCTTCCCTAGGGCTAAGGGTTGGTTGTCTAGTAGTTGTGAGAGTTTTGCTTGTATTTGTTTAGGTTTTAGTTTTTGCAATAAAATTCAAGGTTTGTTTACTCTTGGTTCTTCATTGTGTGCAATCTTTATCAGGAGAGAAGAGAGCATCAATCTATTTGTTCAATATCGGGAGAGTTGGACTCACGAAACGAGTAAACACAGTTTTATCCAACCATAGGGTAAAGCTACTTCGGCTTAGGGATAAGTTAGAAGTTCAACGGCTAAGAGATGCTTCATAATCGGTTGGTGTTCATCCTTAGATTCACGCCGGAAGGTATTATCCAAGACTTGTTCGACAATAGTACTTCAAGCTTAAGGATAAGAGGACGTCATTGAAGGGAGCCTTGCCGAACCTTGAATCATCGCTTAATTGCCCATGAAGTCACATTGGTCTCTGCCAAGGCGGGCATCTGCCGAGGTATACTCGTGGGCGGGTACCGAAAGTTGTTAAGTTGATCTACAAAACTGTATCGAGACAGTGCATCCAATCTCCACACTACGAAGCATTCCAATACCGACCCATTCTCTAACTCTGATTTCTCAATTTATTTTAGTTGCTCTAGTTTTAGTTTTAATTAAATCCAAAAAACTTTTAATACTTGTGTTTTTATTTTTATTTGTGCAGAAAGGTGAATTCCGAAGGTTGTCACAATCCATGTGGAGACGATATCTTACATACTATAACTTGGCACCGTGTATACTTGCACGCAATTTGCGCATCACTTTTGCACGCAACACAGGGAATTAGAGGACTTTGAAGAGAAAATCAAGGAGTTTGAGAGAAAAAAAATTCTATTGATTCTGAATCAAACATTGCTCCGTCTAAATCTAAACCCTCACTTTCCATTTTGCAGGTACCAGATATCTTGTCGATGATTAATTTAAACAAGCTTTCAAAGTTGAGAAAGATCCGAAGAAATGTCTTCGTTAATACTCAAACCTACAAGAAAAAAACGAAAGAACTCCATAATCACATAATTCATCTTAAGGAAATTCTCAGTTGGATAAAGAGCATAAACTGAAAGAAGTATTTGTCGTAGTGCCTTTAGTCTGAACCAGGTCCTCGAGCTAACGACGTTAAATAAAGCGTTAAATGGGAGGCAACCCATTTTTACTTTATTTTGCCTTATTTTCGCTGAATTTTTCTTTTCTTTATTTTATTATTCTGTTTTATTTATTTTATTTTTGCTCTAAGTCTTCTGAAATCTATTTTTGCTTATTGGAATGTCGAAATGTGCAGGTTTTGTTAAGCACATTGAAGAAAATACAAGTTTGGTTCACAATAGCACACCTACCAAATTAGTGTTTTATAGCTTGCCCCAACCCTCTTCAATTTCAAAATTGCATAACCTAAACTCCCTATCCCATTCGATCAAATTTTGACCCAATCCTCTTTCTTTTTCAAGATTCCGTGGGCCCCAAGGATGATGAGTTACCATCTTCTTTTATTTTACTCTTTCACCCACTTGACCTTTTAAACCTAAAAAAAACCCTTTATCCTTTTAAAAGTTTCCAAATCCTCTTTTCCAAGTAAAATTCTTTTCCCTTCTTACATTCCCCACGTGATTAAAACAAAACAAAAACCTAACCCCAACTCATTTTCCTAAGCCATCTGCCGCACTATTCACTTTTCCCCTCTCTACAATTTTAAACCTTCCCCACTTTTGTTTCACCAAACTGTACAAGATCGATAACCAACCAAAAGTCACCCCTCGACCGCTATAAACCTACCGTTCACCACCGTAACCGAGCACCGATCTCCTCTCTTAACGTTCAGATTGACGCTCAAGTTTTTCAGCGACTGACGTAGAGCCATGGTTGCCGGCAACAGTCACGTGACCCCCCTGAACAAAACCAATGCCACTACCGAAACATATTTTTATGCATTGTCGAACCCACCATAGTGGCATGACCAAGCAGTCAAGAGAACCCGTACCTTCATACGTTCGCACCATCACGATCGTCGTTAGAACGGGGAGTATCTATGTTCCTTCTCTTGTGCTTTCATTTACATATTGGGGCTATATGATTTAAGTGAGGGGGAGTAGAATTTTTGTCAAATTCCTTTCTGCTTATTCGATTGGTTGCCTTCGTGTTCTCTTGATTATACTTCATTGGAGTCTCTTGTTGCATATTCTTTATTTCGCATTGTCTCTCCGCTTTCCCTATGACTTGATATCTTACTTGTATTGGACTTTAGGATGCATAATAGATTATGACTTGACTATTAATTTCAAATAAATCTTTTATGACATTCCTTAATTTGTTAATTGACATGTTACTTACCTTGGTACAATTTGAACACTTCATGTGAGTTTTGAGCCTAATGAGCATATATTTCAGTCTTGCTCTTTGTTTCATTGAGCGTGCCAAATTAATTATTTGCATTCTAGAACTTGTAGTGTAATGCTTATCAAGACTACATTATTGAATGTGATGTTTTAGTGTGCTAGAGGCATTAGGATTAAACCTTTTTTTCTCTTCCCAAAAATGGCCTACCTTTTGTTTATTTACCCCTTAGATAGCCAATTTTGAGCCGTATCCTTTTCTTTGATTTACCACATTTTTAACCAGAACCGGTTTTCTTTTATTTTTCACTCTTTTTCTCACCCTTTTCAGGAAAAAGTTAGAGTTATTAAAAAAAATAAGATTCGAATTGGCTTGAACAGTGCAGGGAAAAAACACTATGCAGAAAAATACAGTGTGTAGGAAAAAAAAGTACAGTGCAGAACAGTTCGAATAAACTGTTCAAACAGTAAAAAAAGAGTTCGAACAGAGAAAAAAGAAAGAGTGAATAAAGCATTGATTTTTGATCTCTTGTTTCCCTTCTTTAATTGTTGCTCTCCTTGATAAAATCTTTGGAATAAATTTTCTTTGTCTTGAATTTTTAAAACCGTTCTTTGCCCTTTTATCCTATCCGAACCTTACTCTCATTACAACCTTTTAAAAGACCTCTTGATTTTTGCATCATGTTCATACTTAGGAGTGGAGATAGGATTTAGTTACAAGCCTATGGTAATGCTTTAATTAATTTTGGTTTGAACGATTAATTTTACCCTAAACACTTTGAGCGAAATGAGTGAAATCTTGTGAGTGTACTAGGGTTTGTTTCATTGATATTGACAAGTTATTGGAATGTCTAAATTTTGCTAAATTGTTTCTAGTCTTGCTATTTTCCGATTGTTTCTTAATTTCATACATGTTTAGATGCTAATTCATACCGAAATCTTAGAGACTTCGTGAAATTAAGGATAAGGACTCGAACTCTGACATGTTAGTTGAGAGATACTTGAGGACAAGCATGGAATAAGTGAGGGGGAACTTGATGAGTAGCTAAATCGGTCACTTTTCATCTTTAATTATTCCTCTAGTGGTTTGATTATAGTGTTGATTTGGGCTTTTTGTGTCTTTTTCTGTGCATGGCATTAATTCCAAAAATTGTGCTAAAAGAGGCGGAATTCTATAGTTTTTGTTTTTCTGGAGTCAAGGCTGGATTAGTGGGCATGAATCTGGGCATAAAAGAGCTGACTGGACGACACATCAGCAGATTCTAGAAGATGAAGTCATCAGTGCCGGATAGCTTATTTGCCTTGATTCGGATAACTTATCAGTCAAGATTTAAATTTAAACTTAGGATTTATCTTTTGTATTTAATTTGAATATTTTAGGATTTATCTTTTATCACTTTAGGTTATTTTAGAGTTTTTAGAATGCTATAAATACCCCTTTGGGGTGAACTCAAGAATCATCTCTTGTTCTTAGTTTGTTTTACTTTTAAGTTTATAAAATCTCCTTTCTCTTTACTTTCTTTATTTTCTTTTAGTTTTTTATTTATTTTAAAAAAATGCTAAGTATGATTTCTTCCCTAATCATGCTTAGCTAAATTTTCTATTAGCCAAGGGCTTAAAGTGAAGCTTCAATTCACTTCGTGAGAATTAAAAAGGTACTTAATAAACTTTGTTTTACATTCTCGATTTTTCTAAAAATTTAGATCGACAATCGACCTTTCTATTAAAATCTTTTCACTTTCTTTTCAAAAAGCTAGCGTTGATTTGATTGTTGTTGGGATTTATAGTGGGAGGAAGAATCGACGATAGTCGTGGTTTCAACTTCCTATGAACACACTTAGCGACGGATTCGCTAAGAGAAAATTGAGATCGGATTCGATTCTCATCGAGACAACTTAAACCGAGTCGGGTTTTTCCAAAACTTTAAAATGGTTTTATTCTAACGACGATAGACGTGGTTAGTCTAACCAGAAAACTGGAACCTAAAAATTGATTTTAGATTATCAGTTTATCGGAGAGAAAAACAAGTTACAAGGGTTGGGCCTTGTAGACTGTAACCGACATGTAATCGGAGTTGAAGAATTATTTTTCGATGATCATTTGAATTGAAGCAGAACAAAAGCCTGAGATTAATTATTTTAATTGGTTTATTTTCACTTTATTATTTTTACTCCTTTTCTCTAGTTATCTTAATCAACCCCCTATTCACTAAATTACCTTGCAATCGTCAGAATCAAATCAACCGTAAATCAGAAACTCCTTAGTTCTTGCGGATCGACCCTTACTTCTCTATTACTGCGTTGTTTCTATATTTATTTAAGATTAAGGATAAATATTTGACAGTTACGACGCGTGTCATCAGTGTATTGAAGTTTCCCCCCCCAAAAAATGTTTTAATTTTTTACTGACAAGTGTTGTGTGCATTAGCAAGGGATATTGTATTCTCAAAGAGAGAACGTGAGTCCAAATCTTAGAGACGACATTGTTGGTAGTGACAGATTTGTACCTTCAACATAAACCGTATGACGAACATACATATTAACTAAAAAATATTTTAATTTTTGAAATGGTAAAAATGCATGATTGTCAAAATCAAATTGAACCGACTAGGCCTATAAACGAACCGAACGAACACGAACGATGATATGTTCATGTTTGTTTGTTTAATTTTAACCGAACAAATGAACGAACACGAACAACAATACGAACATAATTTCTTGTACGTGCTCGTTTGTTAAAATAATAAACGGACACAAACAAACGCAAATGAACATTGAGTATTGTTTAATTTTTTTCTTAAGAAATCTGAAGTCTCGTATATTGAGTATTTTTTTAATTTTTTTCTTTTTACTTCATATTTTTAATATATGTTTTTAAATTTTTTAAATATAATACTTTTTGTTAATTGTTATGAAAAATAATAAATGTGAATGGAAATATGTGAATAAATTTAAACGAACATAAACAAACGAATTACTGAACGTTCACGAACATAAATGAATGAACAAGCCTCTTGTTCATGTTTCTTTCATTTAATTAAATTAACATAAAATCTTGTTCATGTTCGTTCGTTTAATAAATAAACGAACATAAACAAACTTCCCACCAACAGTTCACGATCAGTTCACTTAATGTTTAGTTCGTTTACAAGCCTAGAACTAACGGATTGAATCGAGAACATGTTGTGTAACCCCCTAGACCCGCCTATGCGTTAATACGGATCTTAGGAAGTCACATTAGGGTCACCGGAGCGACCCACGATAAAATTTCAAATAAACAAATTTTCTGAACCATTTGAAATCATAAATCAAGTTTTGAATTAAATAAATGTAACACCCCAATTTTGGGCTTAGAAGTTTAGGGTCTGAACCGGACCGGTCTGATTTTCGGTTCGAATATAAAAGAAGGTTTTAGGAAAGCCTAGTTCGGGATGCTTTAAAAATATGGAAAAATATCTAAAAATTCTATTTTAATATATATAAGAGAGTGGTGAAATCAATTTTGCAAAATAAGGTTTGGAAATACTACATTTTGGTGTAGTGACTAAAATGCGATTTTTGAAAAGTTTAGTGGTGACTGTTTTGTAAGGATTGAAACTTTGAATCTTTAAGGAGCTAATATACCTAAAAATGATTTCTCCAGATTTTTCCTTAATTTGAGTGAATTAATTGATGTTTTAATTAATTAAATGAAAAGGGAAACTACTTTTTGGAATTTCATAACTACCTTTTTCTGAATTTTTCTCATTCCTTTTTCTCTCAAAATTTCATCATCCAAACACTATTTCTCCAGCAACTTTTGCATTGATCTTCACTTCAATTGATGAGATTTCAATCATCAATTAATTCCTAATCAATCTTGCATCAAATCCTTTTGATTTCCTCATTGGATTTTCAAGGAAATTGGCTCAAATCAAGGAGAAATCACCATTTAGAGGTAAGATTGTTCTTCTCCTCTAAATACTCAGTTCTTTACTGAAATTCCCAAGTTGTCAATCCTTAATTTAAGTTTTGTAAATGGTTTTAATGTTAGAAACTTGATTTTGGCTTAAAACTCAAGATTTGGAAGAAATCTTGAAGAATTTCGTTGAGATTGTTTGGGCTCTGTTTTGTGATGAATCTTTAATTTATTTTGGATTTCTAATGATGTGGAAATGAGGTTTTATCAATGCAATCCTGAATAGGTTGTATTTCCTAAGTTTTTGCTTATGAAAATTGTGGTTTTTGAGGTGTTTTTGGTGTTCTGTTATAGCTGGAAGTATAAGGAGGAGCTAAGGTGTATTTTGGATGTTGATTGATGCTTAGAAATGGTTAGAAGTGATGGATCTTGGCTGGGTTAAGTTGTGAAAGAGTTTGGAGGTGTTTTCGGTTGTGTTTGGTAGCCGAAATGTTGGTTTTGGGTAGATCAGCGAGTTTAGGTGTGTTGGCTGAAGATTTCAATGCATGATGATGCATTAATCCTCTGCTTTGATGTGTTTAAAATAGGGGAAGCATCTTCGGACACTATTGGAGTTGATCTGGAGGCTTGATTGGCGTTTCGGCAAGCGTGCGAAACGTAATCGGTGAGTGGAGTCGGGTTTTCAGCTTTGAAATGATTAATTGGAGGTTTTGGGAGCTTAGTTTAAGTCTAAACAACTTAGCTAAGCTCAAGAGTAAGTTTTCGGAAAAACTCCCTCGGATGTGCTATGAAGTAGCTTGATGCATTGGTTATAATTTGCATGTTTAAATTCTATTTTGAAAGCATGTTTTAGCATGGTTAATGCTGGTTTTGAAAGCCATGTGTTGAAGGATGCTCAAGGTAAGAGATCCTTATTTTGACATGTTAAATTGGTAATGATGCATGGTGATGCATGGTGATTAATGGCTTTGTTTAATGCTTTAAAACAGTGAATTGATGATGGTATTTGATGTATATTGGCAAGTGATGAATTGGTTTTAAAGTACTTGAATCGGATATAGTTAGCCGGTTATAGTATTGGGTGCACCGTGAATAAAGTCGCCTTGGATGTTGAGGGGTTGTGATTGTACCATAAACTCCATCCAAGTACCCTAACGAGTGAGGTAAGATCACAACGGTGGTTAAAAGTCCGTGTGTGGATCTTGTGTTATGTGTCCCTTGCACTCGTTAGTGGAAATATACAACTACCGATGAGTGATGTGGAGGGGTTGTGATTGTACCGTTAAACTCCATCACGGGTGTTGAGGGGTTGTGATTGTACCGATAAACTCCACCTTATGTTGTTCGGTAGTGTGTATGAAGCGTATGGGACAACGCTTGTAATCCGCGTATCCGATTGTGTTTTGTGTTGCAAAAAGGTTATGAATTATCACTTGAAAGCCAATATGTTGAGTTGAATGTAATGAAGCATGAGATGCTTGTAAAGTATGCAAGGTTGCATGAAAAGAGATGAGTTTGTGTTTAAAAGCTTTGTTGAAAGTGTTTTCTAAAATGCATTATTGTGTTGTTTTCTTTAGAGCATGCCTCACTAAGCAATTGTGCTTACGCTCTCTCTCTCTTGTACCAATAATGCAGATAATTGAAGTGTTTAAGGGCAACAAGAAGGCTAGAGTGTCCAAGGGAAACCAAGCTCATGTATGGTGATGTTTTCATACATTATTAGTTTTGGTAATTTGGCAATGGGAACCTAAGTTTGTGTTTTGGGAGATGTGTTGAACTCCCTAGGTTGTGGCATGTTGTTTTGATGGTTTGATTTTGTAAGCGGCCTTTTAATGCTTTTTTTGGAGATTGGTTGATTGCTTGGTTTTGGATAATAGGAAGCATGCCTATAGATATGTGAAATTCCATGTTTGATGCTATGAATGTGTTTAGGTGGTACAATCATGCTCTATATATGTATGATGACTTGTTGGCATGATTAGGAAGTCATTAGGATGTGTTTGAGTGGATTTATGTATGAAAAACCAGCAAAATCTGCAGCTTCTGGGCAAACCGTATCGGAACAGGCACTGGCGTTTCGAAACGGGGGCCTGTAATGGCCTTCGTGTTTCGAAACGGCTGGAGGCTGTTCCGAAACGGTTTGGCTACTGGAAGGCCCTGTTTCGGAACCAGTCTCGGAACGAACCCGTGTTTCAGAACGGTCAAAGCCGTTTCGAAACAGGTGACCGTTGGGCACTGATTTGAATGGTGTTGAAGTTTGCAAGCTTTACGTTTAAGTCCCGAAAGTTGTAATTGCAATTGTATGAGTTCGAGATGTCCAATTAAGGTGAAATTTGACAGGGAAGCATGTAATATGACCAATTTAATATTGGTAACTTAAAAATCAGTTATGATCTTCTAAGTTACAGAATTTACGTTTTGGTCCCTAATATTTGTATATTGTGCAATCGAGTCCCTCTCTGAAATCCGATCGCTGTGCTTACACATATATGTTTCATGAGTGCTCATTTAGGGTTAACATGTATCTAGACAAGATTAAAACGAAAAAAAGGGTCGTTAATCAAGGTTGACTTTCGGGTTGACTTTGGTTTTCCCCGTGTAATCTTCGTAGTTCGGGTCAACCGTCTAGGCCGGGCTAAGGGGGTTACAATAAAAATTCAGAAAAACATTTAGACAATGAAACAAAACTCTGATACAAATGATTAATACAAGTTTCAAACTCGAATATAAATCAAAACATGACATACATGCCCCCTAATTATATAGATACCATACTCCGCAAGAAAGCCGAAGAAACTCTTATACCGACGTTGACAGCTGCGACAAAGTCGATATTCTAACCTGTGATGGTAAAAACAATGTGAGCTTCGGAAAGCTCAGTAATACAAACTACCAAGAGATTCTAAAAGCACAAGTAGGTATATGGCAAGCTTTACATTGTCATGAAGAACTGAGCAACTGTAAGCTCAAATTACTATCCGAGATTTCAGAGGAGCATTATACCAGAAGGTAACAGAATTGTTCTTTATTTGATCACCCAAACCTTAAGAGATGAGTCTAAAGCTGGAGTTTTAAAGAGATTCAGATTTCAAAAGTTGCATCAAGGAGTTCACAGTGGTTCGTTAAGCGCGAATTGTAAGTTTACGGGGAGTCCAACTTTGATATATTAATTTAGTCAGGTATATTCAGGAGAGGTCAGAAAGTTTTATTAATTTACTTAACTACCCTCCAACCGAACTCCAAAATACAATTCCCCCCGAGCTGCATACAGAAGGTCTTACCCTAGGCCCAATGGGCATAGGAGCTTAGGTCCAGAAGGACTTACCAGCGCTGAGCATACAGATCTTCATTCATATCCCAGATAATGTACCCCAGATAATTTCAGTTTATATTCAGAAGACAGTATTACAGAAAATAAATATCAGATCTATTTTTTATACCGGAAGACAGATGCCAAAGTTATTTTATTATTATTATTATTATTATTATTATTATTATTATTTCGTATTCAATGTCATATATTAGATATATTTTTCATATCAGAGGTCAGAAATCAGGGAATTGCTTTCCTTTTGTATTATATTGCCATACTTTTAAATTTTAAGCATATGATCTTGGTTTAGAATAGAAAGTATTTACAGATACATATTGTTCACTATATGACCCAATTCATTTCTCAGAGATACTTGATAGATATCGAAAAGATGACAATTGATAATTATGGACTGATTTCAGAACGAGGTCCCTACGAATAAGGGAATTCGATAAGAAGGATCGAATCGACATCGGAAGTTGATGCATCAGAATCATTAAGAATTCAGAAATATCGAGAGTGATTCGATCATTAAAGTTTACGAGGGTATTTTGGTCATTCTGACCTTCGAAGGTAGTCTGGTAATTAAACCAACAATGTAATCAGTGATGTACGGAGTTCAAAGATTTCTAGCTGCTTATCAAGTTCGAGTCCCTTCGAACTAATCTCAAACCATCATTGCCATGTTTATTATTTGACCGGATCGATACACCATAAGTACTCACTTCTCAGAACTGACTACATTGTAACAGACTTCGCCGAGCAACCACTAACGTATAACGGGAGGTCAAACATGTATTCAACTGGTATTTTCCAGGTATTTGAACATGTGTGTTGCACCTGAACTCAGTCCATGGCATCGAATACACACGAAGAGCATGCTGCTCTTACCATTAACCTAGGTACTTTCTCCAAATAACTCGAACATGCTCTTGTATGGTATTATTCCAACGTCACGATAGTTCCCGAAACAACCAACCAACGAGGGTCGTGTATTACCACTTTCAGAGTCATTACCTTTGTTTGACTTTATTGATATTTCTCATTCCAAGTCTTAGAGGTACTTTCAATCACTTCGATGTCCGAAGGTGCTCTACTTATTTTGAGTCTTTCGGTTCTTTCAACTATTCATTCATTTCAGACCTCGAGGATATAACACATAAGTCGGTCGATTGGCAATTATTGCCCGAGGAAAATTCAATCTTTAGCGTCATTCAAACCCATTCAATCTTATCAGTATTTTCAATCCTTCTTTTTTCGTCGTAATCCATTCGATCTTTTACGCCACGTTGATTAATTCAAACATACGAATATTTTTCTGTAAATTTATCTTTGGAGATTTATTCAAAATTCTAGAAATTCAAGTACATTGCAGACTCGAATATTTAAGTCTTGTTACTATAACATTTCAAGAAATCAGAGGTTTTTCAAAAGCATCGGATGTCTTACTAGATCAAGTATAGCTTCTCGGGTTGTGTTTATAGTTAAGGGGTATTTTCGTCATTTGTTAATCAGATATTTCTGACATTTATCCTTTTAACAAAAGAGATCATCAGGTTTAAAGATTTACTGTCTCATTAACCATGTACTGAACTCGGAAGTCCTTTCGATCTATCAAACCTCTTATTCGAATATTTGCCTTAGCCATTATTATTTTTATTTCATAATTGATCGATATAATCAGAAATAATCATATGCTCAAACATGGTCGTGTAAACATTAACCAAATACCAACATGTTGCAAAAGTATGCAGAAGGTAGTAATGTATTACCTTGACTCCAAGCTACAACGATCAATCTGTGAACGACATTCGAACACCCTTGAACCCAGATTTGACATCCCTCAACAATTCGTATTCCAAGAATTATGAGTACCTTCAATTACATAAATCCCAAGATCAGACCTCATTCGCAAAGCACTTAACCAATTAATTAAATACATAAGCACTCTCAGATTCAAGGTCAGATTTGGAGGCATTCGGGTCAGAATTATACGAAACAGACCTCAAAATCGGACTCAGGACGTCAAAAAACATGAAATAGGAGTTTTCGGAAAAATTTGACTTTTTGATCAACGGTCAAAGTCAACACTGACGTCGGCAGGTCAACGCTGACGTCAGCATGTCAACGGTCAACTAGGTCAGAGTCAAAGCTGACGTCAACAGGTCAACGCTGACATCAGCAATCAACTGGTAAGGGTCAACTGAGTTGACTCGGAAGAGTTGACTCGGCTGACTCGGACGAGTTGACTCAGGTTAACAGGTCAGGCAGACGGGTCGGGTCGGACACCAAACTAGGCTTGGTTTTGTTGGGCTTAGACCGGGTTTGATCAATGGGTTCAGACAGGTTTAATTTATACCGGTTCACTTACCCAATGGCAAACTGGTCATTGGACGGTCACCGGGGAAGGTCGTCGGAGGCACCGTTTGCGTCGATTCTGCCGAAAAAAACATAGCTCATCAGCCAAGGGTGCTATCAACAAGAGAGCAACTCATTTTGGGCCGGGAAAACTCACCGAAATCTTACCCAAAACATTGAATCTCTGTCGTAATGACGAAACTCCGGCGAACCTTCAATCGACATTAGACGAACAATCAGTTGACTGGGTTCTGCTCACCGTGACGTGAGGAATCCGTTGATGGTGGTGGTGCGACGATAGGACGACTGAGGTGGCCGGAATCAGTGAAAAAGAGACGACGATGGAAAAAAACGAAACCTTCAAACAGTTGCCCATGGCAAACGGCTGCTACGATGCGCGAGTGGCCGACGGGGTCTAGTCGGGACAGCGCAATGCTTCCGATGATGTGGGCTGTGAACACCACGGACCGACGGTGGCTTAGATCTGCGATTAAGTTTCCGGGGGGAAACATAAAACGCATTCTGAAACTCCCTCCCTCTTTCAAAGACAGGGACGACAATTAATGCGATAGGTGGGGGTTGGTTGTTGTTTTAATTATTTTGAATAACAAAGATTCAAAAGATAGATTTAAGAATAAATCAAGGTAACTCATAACAATATTGAGCCTTAGTTTTGATGGTTAAAACATTACTTACCATACCATAAGGACACGGGATTGAATCCTTATAGCATTGTTCCCCGTTTTTTTCTTCATTTCATTTCCAAAGGCCAGATGGTAATGGTTCAATCAAGCCCAAGACCTCAAACATCCAAGAGTTTTTAAAATTAGCTTTCAAAATTCAAAATCTTTCCAAACAAGTCCCTAAAATGCAATTAAACTATTTCAAATAAATTACCCCACTTTGGGGTGTTACATGTTGAGTGAAATTAGCAATCGTACGAACTATTGCGAACTATTAAAAATTCGGATACGAAAGTAAAAGAACCAATGATTCAACCGGTAATGGTTCAATCAAGCCCAAGACCTCAAACATCCAAGAGTTTTTAAAATTAGCTTTCAAAATTCAAAATCTTTCCAAACAAGTCCCTGAAATGCAATTAAACTATTTCAAATAAATTACCCCACTTTGGGGTGTTACATGTTGAGTGAAATTAGCAATCCTACGAACAATTGCGAACTATTAAAAATTCGGATACGAAAGTAAAAGAACCAATGATTCAACTAGTCGAACCAGATTTTGAAATTATTTATATTACTTTTAGTATTTTTTTCTAAATTTTTTATTGAATTGTTTTTGGGTTAACATGTATTTTGATACCCGAATTTAACTTTGATGTTCAATTTTAACCAAAATGTCAAATTTATATACCAGTTTGAACAAAAATGTCAATTTATATTTAATTGTACCAATAAATAAGATATCAAATTGAATATTAAAGTTAACTTCGGATGTCAATATATATTTTCTGTTATTTTTGAATCAGAAGAATCGAAAACCAATTTAACTAGTTCGACCTTTGATTTGATTTTTACAACATTTGTTTTGAGAGGGTGAAGTCAAATTTATTGATTAAAAGCGAGAAGTCAATTTGAGATTTTTCTTCTTCTAAGTTTAGGCACTAATCCGAGACTTCTTTTCAAGTTGAGGTACGGATTTGAGATAAAAAAAAAAGTTCAAGTGTAATTTTGACAAAAGTTACCAAGTTCAGGTACAATTTGTATAATAAGCCCTATAACTATTTTATATAAAAATAATGATTTATAACAAATTGTTATTAGGGTTGAGCGACAAAAATCGAAAATCTACCTGAATTGTAGTGTTTGGACAGTTATAGTTCACAAGTTTGAAAACTATAGTTATCCGAACTAAACCAAATTTAATTTATAATTAATTTTCACGGTAAAGTTCACAAATGATCACTGAACTTTGTTAAAAAAATAAAACGACAATCAAACTTTCAAAATGTTATAAAATGACAATTAAACTATATGTTGAGAAAGATCCAAAGAAATGTCTTCGTTAATACTCGACCTACAAGAAAAAAACGAAAGAACTCCATAATCACATAATTCATCTTAAGAAAATTTTCAGCTGGATAAAGAGCATGAACTGAAAGAAGTATTTGTCGCAGTGCCTTTAGTCTGAACCAGATCCTCGAGCTAACGACGTTAAATAAAGCGCTAAATAGGAGGAAACTCATTTTTACTTTATTTTGCCTTATTTTCGCTGAATTTTTCTTTTCTTTATTTTATTATTCTGTTTTATTTATTTTATTTTTGCTCTAAGTCTTCTGAAATCTATTTTTGCTGATTGGAATGTCGAAATGTGCAGGTTTCGTTGAGCACATTGAAGAAAATACAAGTTTGGTGCACAATAGCACACCTACTTTACAATTCAGTGTTTTATAGCTAGCCCCAACCCTCTCCAATTTCAAAATTGCATAACCTAAACTCCCTATCCCATTCTGTCAAATTTTGACCCAATCCTCTTTATTTTTCAAGATTCTGTGGGCCCCAAGGATGATGAGTTATCATCTTCTTTTATTTTACTCTTTCACCAACGCGACCTTTTAAACCTAAAAAAAAACCCTTTATCCTTTATCCTTTTAAAATTTTCCAAATCCTCTTTTCCAAGTAAAATTCTTTTCCCTTCATACATTCCCCACGTGATTAAAACAAAACAAAAACCTAACCCCAACTCATTTTCCTAAGCCATCTGCCGCATTATTCACTTTTCCTCCTCTCTACAATTTTAAACCTTCCCCACTTTTGTTTCACCCAACTGTACAAGATCGATAACCAACCAAAATTCACCCCTCGACTGCCATAAACCCACTGTTCGCCGCGGTAACCGAGCACTGATCTCCTCTCTTCACTTTCTGATTGACGCCCAAACTTTTTAAGCTGACTGACGTAGAGCCATGGTTGCCGGCAACAGTCACGCGACCCCCCTGAACCAAACCAATGCCACTGCCGAAACATATTTTTCTGCATTACCGAACCCACCATAGTGGCATGACCAAGCAGTCAAGAGAACTTGTACCTTCATTCGTTCGCACCATCGCGACCGTCGTTATAACGGGGGAGTATCTATGTTCCTTCTCTTATGCTTTCATTTACATATTGGGGCTATATGATTTAAGTGAGGGGAGTAGAATTTTTGTCAAATTCCTTTGCTTATTCGATTGGTTGCCTTCGTGTTCTCTTGATTACACTTTATTGGAGTCTCTTGTTGCATATTCTTTATTTCGCCTTGTCTATCTGCTTTCCCTATGACTTGATATCTTACTTGTATTGGACTTTAGGATGCATAATAGATTATGACTTGACTAGTAATTTCAAATAAATCCTTTATGACATTCTTACTTACCTTGGTACAATTTGAACACTTTATATGAGTTTTGAGCCTAATGAGCATATATTTCATTCTTGCTCTTTATTTCATTGAGTGTGTCAAATTAATTCTTTGCATTCTAGAACTTGTAGTGTAATGCTTGTCAAGACTACATTATTGAATATGATGTTTTAGTGTGCTATAGGCATTAGGATTAAACCTTTTTTCTCTTCCCAAAAATGGCCTACCCTTTATTTATTTACCCCTTAGATGGCCAATTTCGAGTCGTATCCTTTTCATTGATTTACCACATTTTTAAGCCAAACCAGTTTTATTTTGTTTCTCACTCTTTTTGTCACCATTTTCAGGACAAAGTTAAAGTATTCCAAAAATCAGATTCGAATTGGCTTGAACAGTGCAGGGAAAAAAACACTGTGCAAAAAAATATAGTATACAGAAAAAAATACAGTGCAGAACAGTTCGAATAAACTATTCAAATAGTGAAAAAAAGAGTTCGAACAGAGAAAAAAAGAAAGAGTGAATAAAGCATTGATTTTGATCTCTTGTTTCCTTTCTTCCATTGTTGCTCTCCTCAATAAAATCTTTGGAATAATTTTTCTTTGTCTTGAATTTTTAAACCCGTTCTTTGGCCTTTTATCTTACCCGAACTTTACGCCCATTACAACCTTTTAAAAGACCTCTTGATTTTTGCATCATGTTCATACTTAGTAGTGGAGATAGGATTTAGTTACAAGCCTATGGTAATGTTTTAATTAATTTTGGTTTGAGCGATTAATTTTACCTTAAACACTTTGAGCGAAATGAGTGAAACCTTGTGAGTGTACTAGGTTTGTTTCATTTATATTGACAGGTTATTGGAATGTCTAACTTTTGCTAAATTGTTTCTAGTCTTGCCATTTTCCGATTTTTTCTTAATTTCATACATGTTTAGATGCTAATTTATACCGAAATCTTAGAGACTTCGTGAAATTAAGGATAAGGACTCGAACTCTGACATGTTAGTTGAGAGATACTTGAGGAAAAGCATCGAATAAGTGAGGGAAATTTGATGAGTTGCTAAATTGGTCACTTTTTCATCTTTAATTATGCCTCTAATGGTTTGATTATGGTGCTGATTTGGACTTTTTTGTGTCTTTTTCTGTGCAGGACATTAATTCCAGAAACTGGAGTCAAGGTTGGATTAGTGGGCATCAATCTGGGCATGAAAGAGATGACTGGACGACACGTCAACAGATTCTAGAAGATGACGTTATCAGCGCCGAATAGCTTATCAGTCTTGATTCGGATAACTTATCAGTCGAGATTTAAATTTAAACTTGGGATTTATCTTTTGTATTTAATTTAAATATTTTAGAATTTATCTTTTATCACTTTAGGTTATTTTAGAGTTTTTAGAATACTATAAATACCCCTTTAGGGTGAACACGAGAATCATCTCTTATTCTTAGCTTGTTTTACTTTGAAGTTTATAAAATCTCATTTCTCTTTACTCTCTTTATTTTCTTTTAGTTTTTTATTTATTTTAAAAAAATGCTAAGTATGATTTCTTCCATAATCATGCTTAGTTAAATTTTTTATTAGCCAATGGCTTAAAGTGAAGCTTCAATTCACTTTGTGAGAATTAAAAAGGTACTTAATAAACTTTGTTTTACCTTCTCAATTTTTCTAAAAATTTAGATCGGCAATCGACCTCTTTATTAAAATCTTTTCATTTTCTTTTTCAAAAAGATAGCGTTGATTTGATTGTTGTTGGGATTTATAGTGGGAGAAAGAATCGACAATTGTTGTGGTTTCAACTTCCTATGAACACACTTAGCGACGGATTCGCTAAGAGAAAATTGAGATCGGATTCAATTCTCATTGAGACAACATAAACCGAGCCGGGTTTTTCCAAAACTTTAAAAGTGTTTTATTCTAACAACGATAGACGTGGTTAGTCTAACCAGAAAACTGGAATCTAAAAATTGATTTTAGATTATCGGTTTACCGGAGAGAAAAAAAAGTTACAAGGGTTGGGCCTTGTAGACTGTAACCGACATGTAATCTGAGTTGAAAAATTCTTTTTCGATGAGCATATGAATTGAAGCGGAACAAAAGCCTGAGGTTAATTATTTTAATTGGTTTATTTTCACTTTATTATTTTTACTCTTTTTCTCTAGTTATCTTAATCAACCCCCTATTCACTAAATTACCTTGCAACCGTCAGAATCAAATCAATTGTATATCAAAAACTCCTTAGTCCCCGCGGATCGACCCTTACTTCTCTATTACTGTGTTATTTCTATATTGATTTGAGATTAAGGATAAATATTTGATAGTTACGACGCTTGTCATCGGTGTATTGAAGTTTTTCCCCCAAAAAAATTGTTTTAATTTTTTACTGACAAGTGTTGGGTGCATTAGCAAGGGATACTGTATTCTCAAAGAGTGAGTCCAAATCTTAGAGACAACATTGTTGGTACTGGCAGATTTGTACCTTCAACATAAACACTATGACGGACATACATATTAACAAAAAAAATATTTTAATTTTTGAAATGGTAAAAATGCATGATTGTCAAAATCAAATTGAACCGACTAGGCCCGTAACGAACTGAACGAACACGAACGAGGATATGTTCATGTTTCTTTGTTTAATTTTAACCGAACAAATGAATGAACATGAACAACTAAACGAACATAATTTCTTGTTCGTGCTCGTTTGTCAAAATAATAAACGGACACAAACGAACGCGAATGAACATTGAATATTGTTTAATTTTTTTCTTAAGAAATCTAAAGTCTCGTATATTGAGTATTCGTTTAATTTTTTCTTTTTATTTCATATTCTTAATATATGTTTTTAAAATTTTTAAATATAATACTTTTTGTTAATTGTTATGAAAAATAATAAATATGAATGGAAATATGTGAATAAATTTAAACGAACATAAACGAATGAATTACGGAACGTTCACGAACATAAATGAACGAACAAACCTCTTGTTCATGTTCGTTCATTTAATTAAACGAACATAAAATCTTGTTCATGTTCGTTCATTTAATAAATAAATGAACATAAACAAACTTTCCACCGAACAGTTCACAATCAGTTCGCTGAACGTTTAGTTCGTTTACAGGCCTAGAACCAACAGATTGAATCGAGGACATGTTGAGTGAAATTAGCAATCGAACGAACAATTGCGAACTATTAAAAATTCGGATACGAAAGTAAAAGAACCAATGATTCAACCGGTCGAACCAGATTTTGAAATTATTTATATTATTTTAGTATTTTTTTATAAAATTTTTATTGAATTGTTTTTGGGTTAACATGTATTTTGATACCTGAATTTAACTTTGATGTTCAATTTTAACCAAAATGTCAATTTTATATACCAATTTGAACAAAAATGTCAATTTATATTTAATTGTACCAATAAATAAGATATCAAATTGAATATTAAAGTTAACTTCATATGTCAATATATATTTTCTGTTATTTTTGAATCAGAAGAACCGAAAACCAATTTAACTAGTTCGACCTTTGATTTGATTTTTACAACATTTTTTTGAGAGGGTGAAGTCAAATTTATTATTTAAAAGCGAGAAGTCAATTTGAGATTTTTCTTCTTCTAAGTTTAGGCACTAATCCGAGACTTCTTTTCAAGTTGAGGTACGGATTTGAGATAAAAAAAAAAAGTTCCAAGTGTAATTTTGACAAAAGTTACCAAGTTCAGGTACAATTTGTAGAATAAGCCCTATAACTATTATATATAAAAATAATGATTTATAACAAATTGTTATTAGGGTTGAGCGACAAAAATCGAAAATCTACCTGAATTGTAGTGTTTGGACAGTTATAGTTCACAAGTTTGAAAACTATAGTTATCCGAACTATACCAAATTTAATTTATAATTAATTTTTACGGTAAAGTTCACAAATGATCACTGAACTTTGTTAAAAAAAAATAAAACGGCAATCAAACTTTCAAATGTTATAAAATGACAATTAAACTATATGTTTTATAACAAAATGTTAACTCGGCCGTTATGTACTATTATACAAAATTTTACCATTTTGTTAAGTACTTAAAGTTTATAAAAAAAATTAAATTGCTATTATACAAAATTTTATAACAACTGTGTTAAGTACTTAACGGTCGAGTTACCATTTTGTTACAAAACATAAAATTTAATTGTTATTTTGTAACATTTGAAAGTTTGGTTACCTTTTTATTTTTTTAACAAAGTTCAGTGACTATTTGTAAACTTTACCCTAATTTTTATTATTTTGTACCTAAAATAGTGGAACTTTACCAAATAATATTTAAAAATAATAAAATAAAATTATTTTTTCAAAATAAAATACAAAATTTCAAAATCAAAAGTCAATTTTTTTGAATAGTCTGAAGGTTACAAGGTAGTATCAGTTCATACATATTATTAACCATTTGACAATGTGCATACATTTAATAGACAAATCGATTTAAACTCGTGTCTCTTAAAATAAATACCATCCGCTTTTCCATGGAACGCTTGTTGGGTTCAAAAATCAAAATTAATCGAATACAAATTTCGATAAACTATACAAAAATTCACCGTACCAAACCAAAACCGTATAACTCCTGGATATTATATTATCTTTTGTAAATAAGTTAAGTCATTGATGTGAACGGTGAAATTAGGTAGGTTGACATTATACGATGACTTAAGCAGATTTTGAGGAAATTCTTCCCTCAATTTCCATTCCTTTGGAAACAACATCAAAAACCATTAATTTAGGAACTAAATGCTTACACACTTGCCTAAAGAAAACTACAAAGAAATTATTATTATTATTATTATTTCAAAATATCGCCTATAAAGTATAAACAGTCTTACTCAAGCTAAACATTCTTCATCTCACATATTATTTTTTGAAAACCATTGGTAAAAAGAAAACATGAAAACTCTTTCATTTTCTGCCATTTTTCTCATTGTTGTCTTCATTATTTCTGGTGATTTTTCCTTTTTATTTTTTCAACTTTGAATATAATTTGACATTTATGTATAAATTCTGAAGCAACCCTTAATTTTTTTTTTCTGTGGTAATTTTTAATTACTTTTTGCTGTAGGGAATGAGTCAATGGTGGCAAATGAAAAGGCAAATTTGGGGCAAAAACCCCTTTTTAATTATTATTTGGGATAATGGCTCCCAAAAACTTTTATTTGGCAAAATGACCCCCAAACTTGCCACGTCGATAGACCTCGCGTTGTGTAGGACGCGAGGTATGATATCGCGTTCTGCACAACGCGATTTCTGTCTACCTGGCATTGTTGTTTGTGATAACGGTTTTACAGTACCTCGCGTTCTGTAGAACGCGAGGTTCACGAGAAATTGAAACGGCAGCTGAATATATCGCACAGACCTCGCGTTCTGTAGGACGCGAGTTCTATGCAAAACAGGCCTGAAGAACAAGGGAAAACAAGTGTGCGTAGGCCTGTTCGAGCCCAATTTCGAGCGTGTAAATCGTATATTTTTAGCGATCATCGAGTTGGGGGTCGTAGTACTGGAAATTGTCTATAGTATGATACCAACATAGTTAATTTCCGTCCATTCTACAATAAATTAAAATGGCTTCGAAAACCCTATGCTATCATATTTTTTTGCATTTCAACTAATGTCGATTTTCGGTTTAGTAATCCCATTAAATTTATTAAAAACTGAAATTAGATAAACATTATAAAGTTTAATTATAATATGTAAACAAAATTATAATACGTAAACAAAATTATAATACGACATTATAAAATTCAAATGTGTTTTACATAAATATTAAAAACATAAGTACAAAACAGTAAAAAAAGACTAAAAATGCCTATGTCCACCCGTTCCGCAGTCGGGTGGATGACGCTCACGATCCGGATACCTCCTCTGTCTATCGTGTGGTGGTCCCTGGTCCCTATCATCCTGACCATCGTGCGCGATATGCGGATCTGTGCTGGGCCCAGGCGGGGAGTAAAACAAGCTACCGATCGGCGTACTCTCCACAATGGGAAACTCATACTGAGAGTGCAGCTGTGGATAATCGATAAGCTGAAGGTCAGTCGTGGGCGTATGGGGACGATAGGCATCAGAGGAGCCGAACTGGGGTGGAGGCATCGTCTGGTGGAAACTCGATGGACCGCTATAAGCATGAAATGGTGCGGCAGAAGATGATGCCCCTGCAGTGTCATATCGTGGTCTCGGACCGCGCTGCGTCGACTGGCTCTGGCTCTGGCTCTGGCTCGCTCGACGGCTCCCGCGTGGGCGGTTTTGGGGTTGCTGGGGAAGCCCTGCCTCGCGCTCGGCCTGAGTAAGGATATACTGCATCCCATTGTTCCTATACCACTGGTCATAATTGAAAGCGACCGAAATACCCCCCTCCACAATTTGTTGGAGAAACTGTGGGCGTCTAGCAAATCGGTGACCCCAAAGCGTTATCCAGGTAGCGTGGTGCTCGGCCCAGTCAACCTTTGTCTTCCCCTGGCGCGTAAGATTGTGGAAGCAGTCCATATTTTTCGGAGGGGCGGGAACATTTTGGATGTACCCGAACTGTCGGAGAACCCTATCCGTATAATGCCACACGCAAATTTCGTAGTTCAGCAGCGGCACGACGGAAATCCAGAGGTCTCGGTCTCGCAGAATATCTGGTGGAGTAATCTGCCGAATCTCCTCTGAATCGTAGGGCCTCCACACGAACTAAAAAGAATGAAAGCGTTTGTAACGGTTATATGAAATATTATTGGAAATATAGTATGAAAAATTCAAATTAATATTCGAATTACCTGGTCCTCCGTCAAGGAATCGAAAGCATGCCTGTATGCTTTCTGGTAGTCCGGCAGCCCGGTGTGGGTCAGTGTGCTGGCCCACCTATAAATAATGAAAAACATCGTTAAATAAAATAATTTAAAAAATATAAAGTAGATTACGTAGTACCTCCGTAGAAGCGGAAATAACATAGCGCCGGGCTGCCTAAGCTGTGGTCTCAAAGTAGGCATCCGAAACCAAACCCAAGCCTGTAGGAATAAACAACATCCTCCCATCGATGATCTGGAGGCGTCAACGTTTCTACAGAGGTCTCTGATAAGAAACGCCAAGACAGCTGACCCCTAAAATTTTCTTCCAGACTCATCTAAATATGTAAGATGACGAAGCCACATAACGTGCACCTTTGTGCGGGATTTGTCGGGCATTAATATCCCGCCAATAATGCGCAAGATGTGGGCTCGTGCACACCGCTGTGAAAATAAAGATTTAATAAAGACATCCTAATTAATAAAGAAATTAGTAACTTAATCCTAATTTCCAAATAAATATTTGTAATTTCATCCTAAATATTTAATGTAGGCAACCTAAATATTTAATAAAGTCATCATAAAAATTTAATAAAAGCATCCTAATTTTGAAGTACTGATTTGTAATTGCATCCTAAATTTATTAAAAGGATCCTAAATATTTAATGAAGTCATCCTAAAAATTTCATAAACCATCCTAATGTTCAAATAAATATTTTTAATTTCATCATAAATATAATAAAAGCATACTAAATATATAATAATTGCATCCTAATTTTTAAATAGAAAAATACCTGAAGTGCAACTACATCCGCATTGGGGGGAGGGGTTCCAAACTCGTCCTCCAAGTACGATAGATCGATTTTCCCTCCGTCCCACACTCTGTCAGGGGGCATCACGCCCATTTGTTCAGCAAATAGAGTTGGCCAATCTGCCAACGCTACACCCGTAATTACGCTGCCGTTTATAGGCAACCCCAGAATGTAGGAAACATCCTCCAACGTGATTGTTGCCTCGCCAAATGGAAGATGAAACGTGTGCGTCTCGGGTCTCCACCGTTCTATTAGCGCGCTGATCAACGGCGGTCTTACCTCCACCCCCTATATACCGAGCTATGTGCCCAAAACCAGCGTGATGAATCCAATGCATAACAGCATCAACGGGTGCGGTGTTGATACGGTTAAGGTAACATTGTAAGTTACGTTCGTATCCCTGCAAAAAAATAAAATAAAATAGTTAGTAAAATAAAAAAAATATAATTTAATTAAAAAATTTAGAAAATAAAAAGGGAAAAAAATAATACCTCTGGAGTGTTTCGCCAATATTGACTGCAGTGACTCGCTTCGTTGCGTAGCAAGGGCTCCATGTTATCGAACGACATATAAAAGTTGCTGACAATTTTTTGTAAAAATGCTATAGAACTCGCGTTCTGTGGTTTTTTTTTAGAAAAAAGCCTCCAATTTATAGAAGACATCGCGGCGTTTGGGATGTGAGGTTAATGAACCTCGCGTTCTGTAGAACGCGATATTCATGTACCTCGCGTCCTATAGAACGCGAGGTTCATTAAAAAGGCGCGTCATTGAACAGACGCGTGAACTGAACGGTTAGAAGTGACCTCGCGTCCTATGGAACGCGAGTTTCTAAAGAACTCGCGTTCTACAGAACGCGAGGTCGTGGGGTTTTTTATTCCCAGGCGGGAAAGTCATTTAATAATGAATATTTTTAATAATAATAATTATAATAGAAATAATAATAATAATAATAATAATAATTATAGTAATAATAATTATTATAATAATAACAATAGTATGATAATAATAACAACAATAATAACAATAGTATGATAATAATTATAATAATAATAATATTAATAATAATAACAACAACAACAATAATAATAATAATAATAATAATAATAATATCATACTAATAATAATAATAATAATAATAATAATAATAATTATAATAATAATAATAATAATAATAAAAGTAATTTAACATTACTAATAAGTATAATAATAAAAATTATTAGTATGATAATAATAATAATAATAATAACAATAATAATATCATACTAATAATAATAATAATAATAACAATAACAATAACAATAATAATAATAATAACAATAATAATCGAAAAAAACTTCCTAAATACGCGCTATGTTTTCATTAGTAACTACAAATAACGACATAGCGCAATATTTTGGAAGTTAGTTTGAACAAAACTTCCAAAATACGCGCTATGTTGTCATTAGTAGGTGCAAGCGAAAACTGCTTACGTGAAAACAGAAAAATTTTTTGTGGGTGCTCCTTGCCTCTCCAAGAGTTTGCTATTTATAGAGGGAGGTGAATATGTTGACGTGGAAACCTCGCGTTCTATAGGACGCGAGGTCATTCAAACCTCGTGTTGTACAGAACGCGAGGTCTATGAGATGTTTGTATATATATATGCACGGAGATGAATTTTTGTAACCAGTTAAGTTTAGTTTAGGTCAGTTGAATATGAGTTCGTGTAATGCTGCGTTTGTTTCCGTTGCAATTTTTATGTCCGAAATTTTGTTTCTTTATGATAGTTGGAGTTCACTTAAAGATTTGTGTTCCGCGGGGTACATACCCCCGCATGATACGTTCATTGAATAATATTTACCGACATATCGCAATATTTTGGAGGTTGTGTGCTGCAGTAGTGGCTTCAATGGCAGCTTCTGTAGCCGCCGTCGAGAGGATCCCCGACTACAGTTTTGAAACGAAACGACTTTTAGGAAGCGAGGGCGGATTCAGATCGACATTCTGCCGTGGCAGCCAACATTTTCAGATGTGGCCGGTGCCGATTACATTTGTTAATGTGGATCAAAGCTGCTACCATTTCAGAAGAAATCTAATTATCGCGCTCTGCTTCTTTCAGTCGGGACCTCCGATCAAATTTGCCCACCGGAGCGGCTGAATATATTGTTTCGAATTTTGTAGATAATTTATGTAGTTGTCTCAATTTACTTATTAAAGACGCACCGTCTTCACTGGATGTTGATGCGGCTGTGGAGGAGCTGCAACTTTTTATGTACAGGCGTAGACAAAGAAAACAACAGCTGATCGAAGAACTAAACCTAAGTTCAGACGTGTCCACTAACTACGATGATTCGGATTAACCATTAACTTATGAAATTATCTTCCAATTATGTTATATGACGTCTTATTTCATCCTTTATTAATGTTCAACGGACCTCAAGTTATGTAAAACTACTACTACTCAATTACATTGATAAACTACAATTGTCTAAGTTATTCAAACATAAATTTTTTTGACATAATCTCTGTCTCAAATAATATAAAGGGACCTCACGTTATGCACCAGTAGTAGTATTCAATTACATTACCAAACTACAATTGTCTCAAATTCTCGAACATGTTCTCAATTACACAAACAAACAAATAGTAAACAATACGGTTATTATAACTTCTGACGGAATTTCTGAAACAAAGCAATTAAAGTAACCTCGCGTTCTATATAACGCGATATTAATGGACCTCGCGTTGTATAGAACGCGAGGTACTAACATCGCGTTCTACAGAACGCGAGGTACTGGTTAACCCTGCCTCCCATCAACTCTATCCCTTACCTGTCGAAAGTTAGGGGACTGCCTCCCAGGCACACGCTATTCCTGACTTGTTCATCATTTACCTGCTTATCGGTTTTAGGTAATGGACAAGCAAAGTTACCTCTCAGAACCATTATTTGCCTTACACAACCAGATTCTCCGGGATTTCAAGGGCCAATAATTTTGCCTATATATGAAGAAGAACCATAAAATGAAAATATAAGTTTCAATTGGCAAACAATTCCTAGAATTTTCCAAGTATAAAAAATTCAAAAGTCTTTCATAAAATATTCAAATGGCCAGACGAGGCGTTACTACGCTAGTTTACTACGATGGGCAGATATTCGAGGGTACCAAACTCGGTGTCCTTTTTCACTGCGAAGATTCGATAACGATAAAGCTTCCGAGGAGATTATCGTTCAAGAAGTTGGTCAAGGAACTGGAGGCAAAAGTCCCTAATTTCAATAATCACCGTTTGTCCGACGTGAAGTATCGGGTGCCAACATCTATAGACCCTTTACAGTACTCTGTATGCCAAATTGCGGAAAATGCTGATGTGGAAATGATGATGGAAACCCACTTCGAGTATTCAATTGGAACGCCCCTCGAGCTGTATACATCGTTCTTCGAGTCTAATCCAGTTGTCGAAATACCAAGCTGGGGCCGGGCGAATTTTGACTTCGATCCGAATGCCAACATTGCTAGCCCGACCGCAGGTCTACGACGTGATTTTAGCCTACTGTGCCGAGACAACGAGTTTGGTGCATCGTCATCTGCTCCTCGAAGGCAGTCCTGCGTAGCTAGTATCGGGTTCGACCTGAACCAACCCCCAAACGATGAATTCGATGCACCAACAAATGCATCGTACAATCCATACAATCCATACAATCCTTTAGTTTTGGGGGGGAGGGAACGTCGGCTCCTTACGTTGCGCACGACCATGAAGCATCATATGGCCGGCACTCAATGTATGTCCCTGGCACCGACTACGGTCAACCATCTATGGGGAGACATTCTTCTTTTGGAGGTGAGGGAGCGTCATCTTCTTACGCTATGCACGACCATGATTCCTCATATGGACGACACTCAACGTATGTCCCTAGCACGGAGTACGTTCAACCATCTATGGGAATACATTCTTCTTATGGTGATCTTGATTTTGGTCTTGGAAATGAGGTTCGTGAGCGATCTCGTGAGAGGTCTCCCGCTCATCGACCCCAATCCTCGCCTCGAAGGGTAGTGAACGACGAAGCTCAACTATTCCAGCTCCCAGAGGATGCTTCTAACGAAGAACCGATTAGAGAATCCGGGCCCGACGGAGACGAGCTGGGGCCATTCTATCCCGAACCAGAAGACTTGACAGAGTTACCAGAAGACCCAGAAGACACTATCGTTCCACCACCAGATTTGGACGAAGAACCGACCGCCACCAACTTTCCTGTAGACGCAACGCCAATTTCTATGTTCCAGCCACCATCCCACTTCACAACGATTGATATGGATGCAATGGACGTCCCTGATTTTCCCCATGACGACACAATAGATGGCCGAGTCAACCGTTCTGATGGTGAACTAAGAATTGGTATGGCGTTCTCGAATAAGGAATTTGCGGTGGCGGCAGTTAAGCAGTAAAACCTTCGTCATAATGTAGAGACGGCAGTGGATAAAACCCAATCCATATACTACAAGGCTTATTGCGTCCAAAAAAATCAAGGTTGTAAATGGAAAATCCGTATATCAGAGTTGAAGAGGGCAGGCAACCGTTGGAAAATAAAAATACTTGAGGGGCCCCATACATGCACCGTTGCTAGCCTCAACCAGGATCACAAGAACCTGGATACAAAGTTCCTCGCGGACATCTTTTCGACACTGGTGAAAACAAATCCCACTGTGTCAGTCCCCACATGTCAGGCTGCAGCTCTAGCTGTCACCGGCTTCCGTCCAGGTTATTGGAAAGCATGGTATGCAAAGAAAAAGGCCAAATAGGAAATGTATGGCCGATGGGAGGAATCTTACAAAGAGTTGCGCCCGTGGCTTAATCTCCTGCAGAAACACATCCTCAGAATGGTTATCAAACTTGATACGGTTCTTGCATAAGAAAATGATATTGTCGTCCGAGGTGTTTCTCAATTCCACCGGTTATTTTGGAGTTTCCCCCAGTGCATCAACGCATTCAAGCACTGCAAACCGATGGTCCAAATCGACGGCACATGGTTGTACGGAAGATATACACAGATCCTACTTCTAGCTATAACACAGGATGACAATCGCAAATGCGTTCCTGTTGCATTCGCAATCGTCCCGAAGGAGGATTTGGAGTCTTGGACGTTCTTCCTTCAGAACCTACGAAAATATGTCCTTGATCATGTAATACGAAGAAGAAGGGATGAAGGGGTGTGTGTTATTTCTGACAGAGGCACAGCGCTGTTGTGGGCGATAGAAAATTTGGGTGACTATTGGAAGCCTCCATACATTCACCACCGTTTTTGCTTGCGGCACATAGCCGCAAACTACCTGCAGAAATACAAGAATCGTGATGAACGTCAAATGGTGCTCGATATGGGTACGTCCTTTATGTCATTTTCATTTACTACATTACTTGTTACTCGCTTTCATTTACGACCTTTTTGCATGTGTTTTTCGCCCATAACTATTCAACTGTCATCCCGTAGGTAACTCGCACTACAAACAAGAGGTGGCTGACCTGCTCGAGGAATTGAGAGCGAGAAACAAACATGGCGCAGAATACCTTGAAAAAACCACAAAGGAAAAATGGCTTCGATCGTATGACGAGGGTAAACGTTATGGTCACATGACAACGAACTTGGCTGAGGCAGTGAACTCATCACTGAAGGGAGTGCGGCAGTTGCCTATCACTTCCATTTTCAAAGCGACCTATTATCGTTTAGCTACCCTTTTTGCAACCTTGGGAAGGCAAGCAACTGAGTACATGGCAGGTGGACACAAAGTCCATCCAGATTTCCGCACAAAACTGCATACTCAATTGGGCCAATCAAGACATATGCAATCAACTCTCTTCTCGCGAGAAGGACACTTGTTTCGTGTTACGGAATTTTCCAGGCGGTTGGAAGGCATTCAGCAGAACGCTTACGTGGTAGATCTGAGGGCAAGAACCTGCGAGTGCGGAATTTTCCAAACTTTCAAATACCCGTGCGCACACGCCATTGCTGCTTGCACTAACCAACGGATATAATACATGCATATGGTTGATCCGATATACTTACTCAAAACGGTGTTTAAGGTTTACGAAAAAGAGTTTCCTCTAATCAGAAATGAGGTTGATCCGAATGTTGTGGACACTGAACCGATCTTACGCCCAGATCCAGCACTACTACGAGCCAAAGGACGTCCACGTTCTACAAGATTATACTGTGCCGAGGATATGGTCGAACATCGAGAGAAAACCGGACAAAAGAAGCATTGTACTATATGTCGAAATCCTGGACACACAGCTCCTAAGTGTCCTAATCGCTCAGCCCCTCGTATTAATTAATTATTTTTAATTTGTATATGTGAGTTTGCCCATGACAATCGAATCAATAAAGTCAGTCTACTTCGATTTATACAGTACGTCATCTTATATTTTCAATCATTCAAAAAAATATGTTATGGTAGTGTTTTCGAAGCAACTTTAAATCAGCGTACAATGGACGAAAATTGACCGTGTCAGTGTCATATGATAGAGAATTTCCACTACTACAACCCCAAACTCGATGTTACCTAAAAATTTTAAATTTCTACGTATGAAATTCTGCTCGAACATGCCTATCGACATTAGTTGAAATGCAACTTCAATCAAAAAAGGATGATAGCATAGGGTTTTCGAAGCCATTTTAAACCATTGTAGAATGGACGGAAATTAACCATGTTGGTATCATACGATAGACAATTTCCAGTACACGACCCCAAACTCGATGATCGCTAAAAATATACGATTTACACGCTCGAAATTGGGCTCGAACAGGCCTACCCACATTTGTTTTCCCTTTTGGTTCAGGGCAGATCTACACAGACCTCGCGTCCTACAGAACGCGAGGTCTGTTCGATATATTCATCCGCCGTTTCAATTTCTCGGGGACCTCGCGTTCTGCAGAACGCGAGGTACTGTAATACCGTTAACACGGACAACAATGCCACGTCGACTGAAATCGCGTTGTGCAGAACGCGATATCGTACCTCGCTTTCTACACAACGCGAGGTCTGCCGACCTGGCAAGTTTGGGGGTCATTTTGCCAAATAATAGTTTTTGGGAGCCATTTTGCTCAATAATAATTAAAAAGGGGTTTTTCACCCAAAATTGCCAAATGCAAAAGGCCTCTGCATCGAGTCAGGGTACCTCGGAGGCTGCAAAATAAAGGAATGTTGCAATTACTGCAAGGACAACTTTGGGAAAGATGCTAGTTGTTTTTGCGACGCAGTCAGCTCTCCAAACGGGTAGTTCTGGGGTAAGGCGGCTAATATACGGCATAACCGGATAGAAAGGTGACCGGTTAAAGATAACAAAATCGGTAAAAATTACCAGTTTTATTGATCCGAATATCAATATATCCGGTAGCGCCTACTTTGTTATTAATGTCGAGCTGATGGGGCCTTGGAAATTCCCACAATAACAAAATCGGTAGAATTACCTATTTTGTTGATCCGAATATCAATATATTCGGTAGCGCCTAATTTGTTGTTAATTTCGAGCTGATGGCCCCTTGAAAATTCCCACGATAACAAAATCGGTAAAATTACCTATTTTGTTGATTCGAATATCAATATATTCGGTAGCGCCTAATTTGTTGTTAATTTCAAAAGTATCCATGCTTTTTAAAAGTTTATAGATTCTTTTTTAAAATCAATACTTTTTTAAATGTCTATTTTTTCGATACTTTTTTAAATTCAATACAATGTAACAGCTAAATTTGACAAAGAATCGGTAAAATACAAGCAAATTTGACATAACCTGTTACATTACTTAAACATATAATGTAACCGGTTAATCGTTACCGGATACTTTGTTTGGTTTCGAAACTTGTTTATGAACGTGTGCAAAAGAATCGGTACAATAGAAAAAATTAGACATAACAGGTTACATTATTAATACATATAATGTAACCGGTAAATCTTTACCGGATATCTTGTTTGGTTTGGATTCTTTTTTTAAGAACGTGTGTAAAAGAATCGGTACAATTCAAAAAAGTGTCGAAACCTGGGGTATTGTTTCGATTATATATTATATAATGATATAAGCGGTTAAAAATACAAACCTTTGTATTGCTTGCATTTACAGAAAACCTAAGAGAGGAGAGTATTTGAAATCGACCCGAGTTTGGTTGCTGCGAAATACAAGGTAGGCGTTCTTGGAGTCGTGTTGTATCAGAATCGAAAGGAAAGGTTTTGGGTTTGGGGACTTTGAAGTAAAAAGTATGTTGTCGAAACCCTAGTTTTTTGGTAATGTAGTATTGGGTAGTTGGGGATAATGTTTTGGGTTTAGTGATGTTGAAGTAAAATCAGAATTCGGATCGATTATAGGTCGAAATTGTGTAATTATATTTAGGAAATCAAATATCGATACTTTGTTCTGAGAACTTATCGGTAGAAATTAATAATGTCGGTAGAAATAAAATATCGAAACTTTTTTCAGAGAACTGAAGTGAGATGGGTGCTAAGGATCATGAAGATGTTGTTGAAGATGAGACTGAAATGGTTCAAATGGAGCCGGAGAGTATCGAAAGTGAGGAAAATCCGAAGCAACCAAAGGGTTCATATATGTACTTCTAGTAAGTAGCAATTGTCAAATAATTGTTCTGTAAATTGTAATTGGATGAAAGTATTTAAGAACATTTAAACTTTCCTATCATGACAATATGAAAGAATGTCAGAGGATGAAGGATTCTGGTACTTACACTGTCGGTTCGGTATGTAAATTGAATTTATAGTGAATATATTGTAGGTTGAATATTCTGATTGTTGATGGTTTATGCATAATTTTCAGGTGAGAGACATTGGGGTGAATAAATGGAACACGATGAGTGAAACTGAGAAGCAACCATTCAACATGTTGTCCACAAATGATAGAGAAAAATATGAGGCCAAGAAGAAAGTAGAAGAAAAAAATGTGAAGAAGGTATTCATTATACTTGTAAATATGTTGATAAATGATATATAAAAACTCTGACATTATATTTATATTATTTACATAGGAAGTGTCGACTAGGTGTAGCATAAAACGAGTGCACCACATAATAGAGGAGTTGAAAGCGAAGGATAAAGCAAATGTGTTGGAAGAAATGGGGTTTGGATCTCTTATTGGGATGCAGGACCGACCAATTCGGAGGGAATTGTGTCGCTTGTTGATGGGAGATTTTGATTTGCACAAGTGTGGTGTTCGATACGGCAAATATTCATTTCATTTTAGTGTCCGATTTGTTGAAGCCGTATTGGGGCTACAAAATAAAGGGCAGAGTGTGGATGAAGTTATTAAGAGGGAGGATTGGAAAATACTTGTGAAGAAGTATGGCCTAACGTCGAAGGTGTCATTTGCTACACTTGAGGACGATATAAAAAGCGGCAAGTATGAGGGGGATGATCTGAAGGCCCGGGTACTATTGTACATTGTCGGAGTATTCCTTTGTCCAACGGGTGATACATCCCCGAGCAAGGAAAGTATGAAGTTGATTTGCGACTCTGGGTTGAAAGGTGAATTAAATTGGGCGTCATATGTCAGTGACAAATTAATTGATGCAATCAAGAGTTTTCAAAAGGCCAAAAACCCCACATACCTCAAAGGATGCATAGCTGTCTTAGAGGTAAATGAGTTGAATCTTGGTGTTGGTTTAGAAAACTTTGTAAATAGTTATTATAGAAAATGATAAAGTTTATTATAAATGCAGGTTGCATTGTTTGATTTTTGGTCAGATTCTTCAAGTGTGCCGACATTCCAAAAAACCGGAGTGGCACGCATCACTGCATGGGGCAAGAAAGAAGTTGCTCGAGTTATGGCAAAGTTAAAGTTGGAATTACCGAAAAAGAAAGTAAGGATAATTTAAGTATTTATAGATTAGTAAGTATTTCTATAAAGAAAGATGCTCTAATAATGTAGTTTATTTGTGAAGGTTGGTGAGGAGGAAGAGGAGGAAGAGGAGAAGGTAGAAGATAAGGTGAAACAGAATGAAGGGGGAAGTAAATATGACATATTGATGGCTGAGTTGGCGGAGGTTAAAAAAGTCGTTTCTGATTGTTTGCAAAGACAATCCAGAATCGAACAGGCGATTGAGAGCTTAAAGGGGGAAGTAGGGGAAAAGGTTGATGGTGTTGTGAAAGAAGTGGTGGAATTGAGGGGTGAGTTGAAGGGGGTGATTGGAATGGTAGAAAAAAATGGATGAGGGGATAAAGTTAAGTTCTGAAATAAACAAAAAGAGGAGTTATGTTGAGGAAAAATATGATGAACTTAGAAAAAATGATGAAGAAAATTTAGAAGAATTGAGTAAGAGGGAGGAAAATATAAGAGAAGTCCACCATGAAGATATGAGGACACCGGATCATGCAATAAATGTAGATCTCGATTCAGGGTGTCCTGCACCAAAGAAGATGAAGAATAAAAAGGTAAAATGAATAATACAAATGACATCCATTTTGATTATTGTGTTGTGGCTAATATGTATTGATATATCGTAGGCTGCAAAGGTCAAAATACCAAGTGCTATTGATTCGATGGAGGCTGCGATGTGTGATTATGTATGGAATAGTGGATTGTTAGAAGATGCATAAGTAATATATATTGCTTTGCGAGTGATATTTAAATAATTTTGGGAAAAAATTAATACAAAAAATTGCTTCTATAGAGATGTTATCCTAGATTACGGGGTCGAACACGGCACAGTAGGCGACCTTGGCTCGTTAAAACCTGGAGAATGGCTTTTAAGTCCGATTATTGATTTGAAAGGCTGGTTGTTGGGTTACGAATCGATGAAGAATAGTTCAGCGAATTGGAAGATTTGCTATATACCATCCAGTTTTGTGGTAAGTTATATTTTTACACATTTTCGTGTCAAATTTGTTCATGGCTGGTCAATTAATGGAGATTGTTTTTTAAAATGCAGCACGGGTTGATAATAGACGGTCAAAATGTGCCGAATCTTATAAGCTTCTATTCTAATACATTTGTCGACCATAATAAATTCACCGATTGTGACATGGTAAGATATTTTTGCGTACATGTTGTTCAGTATTTAAATAATTACAATAAATGTTCTAATATCTTGTGTGACATTTGTTGTAGATCTTCATGCCAATAAACAATGACAATAATCATTGGTGTCTCTTGGTGTTGGATATGGTTGATCGTGTAGCATCGTTTCTTGATAGTCTAAATAGATCTATCCGGCACAGGACTAGAGTGGAACAAACCAAGAAAACAGTATGTGTCGATACATTTTGTAAGTTATAATGCATAATTTCTTCGTAATCTAATTTTATAATTTTTTTGACGCAGCTGGAATGTTTACATAAATTTAATGAGGACGAGGCGTTTTGTGCCCAATTTGGGAAGATTAAGGTCCCACCGAGGGATTTAGAATTCGTGGTCTGTAAGACGAAGGTGCAAACAAACGAGTATGAAATTTGAGTATTTAATAACTAAAAAATTCATTGTGCTTATCTAACTATTTGACATTTTGCGTCATTATAACAGATATGATTGCGGAATGTATGTGGTCATGTGGATGAAAGCTATTTTTGAAGGGAGGTCACCGGATGATTTGGTAAGTGGTCCGAAAAGGACTTTTTTAAAAAAAAAAATTGGCACTGAAATTGACTCCTAATTTGAATGTAGGTTGTTGGGGAATATGATCGTCCGAGAGTTTTAAACGATCTCGTAAATCACGAATGTAATAGAAGGAGAGCTAAGTTCACAACTGCTTGCCTGGAACGTATGAAAAGATAATTCCTTCTGAAAGCAAATATATGTACATTATGTTACCATAATTTTTCCCACTATGTAATTGTTTATTAGGAGTTTTCCCACTATGTACATTATGTTACCATAGTTACTTTGTTGTAAATTATGTAATTGGAATAATAGCTTATTTGCAAAAATGTAACACTAATTATGGAGACCTTAATTAACGCTATAAAAATCAATTTAAACAAAAATCGATACTTTTCAAATTAATGCTTGCCATAGTTTACTGCAATTATCGATTATTTCATAAACAGAAGGAATTACATAGCTTACTGGATTCAAAGTTTCGATTCTTTTGTGCCGCTATGAGAACAAATCTCGATACTTTTAAGCGAAAAATATGGTTCCGGATAAAAAATCCCAAAAAAATCGATACTATTTTTCCTTTCTGATGAAATTATCGAAACTTTTTGAAACTGAGGGACTGACATAGCTTACTGGAAGCAAAGTTTCGATTCTTTTGTGCCGCGATGAGAACAAATATCGATACTTTTAAACGAAAAATATGGTCCCGGATAAAAAAATCCCGAAAAAATCGATACTATTTTTCCTTTCTGATGAAATTATCGAAACTTTTTGAAACAGAGGGACTGACATAGCTTACTGGAATCAAAGTTTCGATTCTTTTGTGCCGCTATGAGAACAAATATCGATACTTTTAAACGAAAAATATGGATCCGGATAAAAAAATCCCGAAAAAATCGAAACTTTTTTTCCTTTATGATGAAATTATCGAAACTTTTTAAAACATAAGGACTGACATAGCGATCTGAAAGTGTCGATAAAAGTAAACAAAATCAATGTTTCCGGTTGAGTCTTTACCGTTTTCATTACTGACTACATCAATGTTACCGGTACACTTGTCAATGTTTCCGGTAGCGATCTGATTCTGAAATTTAGGCGGGATTTCTATTTAACCCAGCCCTAATCTTAAATCCTCCATTTCCAAATTTTATCGATTCTTTAGCAGAGATCTCTTCAACTCCAACGACGATTAGCAGAGTTCAGAGAAATTGCACCGTTCAACCTGGGTATAAAATCAACACCGACGAGGACGATTACTAAGATCAGATTTGCAGGTTAGTAAAAGAGACTGATTTTGCGTACTTTAGGGTTATGGTTTTGCACGATTTTGGAGTAACCGTTCCTCTTGTGCATATAACAGTAGTAATGGCACCCAAAAAAGTGGCACCCAAACGTAAGAGAGGTACTGCTTCCAAGATAAAGTCATCTTCTAAAGCAAGGTCTGATGGTCAAGTAAGTTCTTCTGAAGAAAATTTGTCTTTTGAAACGCAAAACTTTAGAAGCAAGGAAGAGTTTCTGAAATATTGTAGAAATTTCAAAACAAGAAAGATTCGTCCAGAACGTGTTATTGACATGGACTTCATCTTCGATGAGAAAAACAAATTTGGGTTTAAACAAACATTTACAGATTGGGGCTGGCTTGAACTGCTTGGTGTAGAACCAAAATATTACCCCAATCTTGTTAGAGTTTTCTACAGTAATGCAAAATTAGACCTCCAGCCTAGTACGAGAAAAATATTAGGAATTACGACTTCTGTCATGGGTAAGGAGATATATATATAGATGCGTCCTCTATTGCTGCTGGTATAGGAGTGAAGAATATAGGAGATTCCGATGAACATGTTTTAGATCCTACCATTAAACGTGTGGATCAGAATAGTCCCATTAACCTTGGTGCGGAGGGCAGATTGTTCCACCTTCTTCTCACTTGGTTTCTTAGGCCTTCCGGTGGGAAATTTTCACAAATTCGAGATAGTGATTACTGGTGGTTGTCTAAATATGAATCAAAAACCGCTCCAAACATAGCAAAACTGATATATGAGACAATTCTAAATATAGTGAAGAAGGGTCCCTCCATTACAACCTCACTACCATATGGATGCATAATTACCCATATATTGAGGAAGGAAGGAGTGCAATTCAATCTTGACTACCCTTTTCGACTATCCCGGAAGATCGACATGATAACCTTGACAAAAGCGGGATACAATTTTATTGAAAATGTCGGTTGGCTAAACAAATCTGTAATTGGAGCGGAACAAGGCAACGACCAAGTGGACAACGTTGAAGCAGAAGACCACGAGCGTATGCAAGAAGATGAGATCGAAGGGGTGATTACGATGAAGTCAGTGATGACTTACATGGTTCATTTCCGCGAGCATTTGGATGCTCGTTTTGGCGAGATTAATGACAAAATCGGCCAAATGCGAGCAGATATTTCGTCACTTCGTGCTGACTTCTCCAACTTCCGTAATCAATGCCTTCAAAGTAAATACAAACCTATAGGTAAAATAACCCTTTAAATTTACTATTGACATTCGGTTAATTGACAATTGACATGCTTATAACAGAAGTGGAGAATCCAGGGGTGCCTGAAGAGGAGAATGATGAAGAGGTAGACAGTTCAGATGATGATGAGAGTGAAGATCCCAACAGATATATCATTTCTCCAACACAGAATAAAAAACTTCTCATTCTTGATGTCAACGGAGTCCTTGCATATTATACAAAACAATCTCCCAGAGGTAATTAAATGTCTTCAAATTTGTTTAGGGGTGTGTTAAGCTATAAAGAAAACAATTATGTTGAATTTATTTTCATGTTGTAGATGTTATAATGAGGCCAGGTGTAGAAGAATTTATGCAATTTTGTTTAGAGAACTTTGTTGTTGGAATATGGTCATCGAAGTTGAGGTACGCACCGTTATGATTAAAATTGTTAACATTTAACGGTGAGCTCTTAACGAATTTGATGTTTATCGTGGTAATTGTTCACGATTGCAGGCATAACATTGATCTTGCTCTTAACAAACTACCTGTACAATATGAACAATATATATTCATCTGGGTAAGATGCTTCTTATTTGCGTTTGGTAATTGAATTTGTTATGATTCTTACAAATTGGTGTTTCACAATTTACTATAAACAGGATCAAGCAAAGTGCATACAGGAAGAGGAATTCACCTTCTGCAAAGATTTGAATCACGTTTGGACTGAGTTTCCTCAATTCACCCAGGCCAATACACTGTTGGTGGATGATTCTACCGAAAAAATGAAATATAATCCTGTGAGTTATATTTTTTCCATGCAATTTATTTTTAAGGTAATATGCTATTATTTTGTTAATTTATGTTTTCTTTATAGAAATACAGCTACATATGTCCGCAACCCTATAACCATTCATCTTGCAACGACAATGCGTTAGGTATGACAGTTACATATGTGAATTATTCCATTTGTTTATTAATATATTGAACAGTTTGACAGTCTGCTAATTTGGCTTATTTTTATATATCCACAGAAAAGGGCGGAAGCATCCGAGAATATTTCGAAAAGTTGGCGAAGGAGCAGAGTACTGTTCGCGAATTTGTTAAAAATAACCCTTTAAACATTTGAATTTGTATTTCATTTGTATATGTAACAATCTTGAATTATATATTGTTGTATGTCGGATACATACCATATAGTCAAAATGTCTGTTGATCTGTACTTGCTGTATTCCAAATGTCCTTGTTGCCCTGAGACATAAAGGACTGATTGATATTATAATTAACCATAAACAATTGAAGACAATATGTTGTAGAATAGATATAGTAACTCACATTATAATCCTCATCTACGCGGCCGTAGGACCATTCCGTATCGTTATCAAAAAAGTCAGCCGAGGTAGGTTGTGTAAAAGAATCCAGACCCAACTTTAATTTAGGACACGTTACTTTGTTATGTCCCTCAATGTTGCAGAAAGAGCAATGCCTACTTTTCTTCTGGACCATCTTCTTCTGGACTACTTTTCACTTTCCTTGTCTTCGTTTAGGGTCGCCAACGCGAACCCCATTATCAACATTTCGTCGTTTACTTGAATCTTTCAAACCGAACGCGTGTTCAAATTCGGCAGTTAGTATTTTCATCTCATCTCGTGCGGTTATGAAAGATGCATCTATCTTTGATGCAATGTAGCAAAAATGACTTGACGTTGCACGTAGGGCAGCGAACCGTGCCATTTGCATAACTTCAGGTGCTACATTGAAGTCAAGGAAACTTGGTGCAGCAGCCTTCGCATCCTTGGTCCATCGACTTAGAATCAAAGACTTTGGAATACATGTGTAATCCAAGTGCTTCAGAACATGCAGTTGATGGCAACATGGAATTCCTACAGTCTCAAATTTCCTACACGAGCATGTGAGGCTTTCTGAGACAACATCAAAAGATACGTCAAATCTAATGTTTTTTCCTTGTACTTTGACAGAACAAAATGTTGACATTCATCTGATAAGGACTGAATATGTTCGTCAATCCGGTACAAGGTCTCCTCTTGAAGTTCGTCTTGGAAGAGACCAAATGATGCTCGCGTATAAATTTCACCAGCATGGCTTTCTAGGTCTGTGAATTTAGTGATCTGGAAGGGCGTTGTCTGCGAACTTAAGAAATCTGCTTCCAACTCGTTGATACGCATTTTACCAATAGATTGTTCAATTGTACGAACAACGTCTACATATGTCTTCTTCTTTATCAGGGCACGTCCGAGTGCAGCATTCAATGACTCGCTTCTTTGTGTGGATCGCAAATTCGCAAAGAAATGACCCGTTTGATATGCTTGAGCCCATAAGTTCTGAATATTTCCCTTCTCAATCACCCATGGATGCTTTTTAACGTTGAATTCGGAAATCACCCTAGACCATTCACTATCAAATTCGCTTATTGTCCATCATGATCTCATACATCTATTAAATGATGTGCTAAATTTGCTGTCACCAATGTTAGCTTGTACATTACGAGATAGATGCCAGGAACATAATCTGTGCTTAGCATAAGGGAAAACACATTTGATAGCCCTCTGCATTGCCCTATCCCCATCTGTCACAACTGAAAGAGGCGATTTATTCATCATGGCTTGTAGAAAATTTCGCAGCACCCACTCGAACGATTGAGTCGTTTCGTCAACTATGATCGCAGTAGCAAATACTATTGTGCTATGTTGGTGATTGACACCGACAATAGGCATAATTGGTCGTGCATAGTAATTACCTTTGTAAGTTGTGTCGAACGCAATAACATCACCGAAGCAAGTGTAATCTGATCTCGATGTTGAATCAGACCAAATAAGATGCTGCAATGCCCCTGATTCATCTATGGAGTATGTCATAAAAAACCCCAGATCATCTTCTTTCTTGTAAACAAAGTAAGAAATGAGTGAATTCACATCCCCATTGACAAGCTCCTTTGCTTTACCTTTATCAAGTGCATTGTACAGGTCTTTACTAGTAAATCCAACATTATGAAATCCCCCTGCCTGATTCATGAAATAATTCATTACCTTTGATGTCCCAACACCAACATCTTTCAACATTGTTGCCACAGCCACATCAACCTCACTCACAGCTCTATTTGAACGCATAAATGGTGTCATAAGAGGTGTGCACAAGTCATGATTATGTTCGTCGAAAGACTTACTTAGAACCCACTGATCTTTTGTTTTTGTTGCTGTGACAACGATTTTGGCCTTGCATCCTGTTCGTGTTACTGGCGTATGAGCACGTTGACGATTAACAGTTTCGACTTTGGAAGACCTAAAACCTTCTTTTGAACAACAAAATTCTTGTGTCTTCACATTCCCTTCTCCATCCAGCCGTGTTGTTCCTCGACGTGCACTAAAACCATGTTTCATTGCGTATTCCTTGTAAATATTCCAAGCTTCCTCACGTGAAGAAAAGAGCTGACCTACCAACCGTTCCGAATCATCAACAGTCAACTTTTCATCTTGCAAATTCTCGCTACCATTAACATCGTTGGATGGAGTATCTTCCATTTTCTTAAACACGATCGATTGAAGTGGTCCAAACTTTTCCTGCACAGGAGTTGTGTGTTGCTTTCATTTTCAGGTACTAAATTCGGTAGGTGGTGGTGGTTGATGGTGGTTGAAAGCAGTAACAGCATTTATTTCTTCCTTTCTACAAAGTTAACGTGCAATAAATTGTAGTATATTATCGATACATTTTCCCCCATTCTAAAAATGTTTCGATCCTGTTGTAAAATTCCATGATACGTTAGCAAATCAGCACGAAAATATCGATTTTTTCTGTCCTTTAAGATAGAAATTATCGATACTTTCAAAAACAAAGGATTCTCATAGGTTACTAGAAATAAAGTTTCGATACAATTTTCCCCCTATCTGAAAATGTTTCGATACTGTTGTAAAATTCCATGATACGTTAGCAAATCAGCGCGAAAATATCGATTCTTTCTGTCCTTTAAGATTGAAATTATCGATACTTAAAAAAAAAGGATTCTCATAGGTTACTGGAAATAAAGTTTCGATACAACTTTTCCCCCTATCTGAAAATGTTTCGATACTGTTGTAAAATTCCATGATACGTTAGCAAATCAGCTTGAAAATATCGATTCTTTCTGTCCTTTAAGATAGAAATTATCGATACTTTCAAAAACAAAGGATTCTCATAGGTTACTGGAAATAAAGTTTCGATACAATTTTTCCCCCTATTTGAAAATGTTTCGATACTGTTGTCAAATTCCATGATACATTAGCGAATCTGCTCGAAAATATCGATTCTTTCTGTCATTTACGATAAAAATTATCGAAACTTTCACAAACAAAGGATTCTCACAGGTTACTGGAAATAAAGTTTCGATACAATTTTTCCCCTAACTGAAAATGTTTCGATACTGTTGTCAATTTCCATGATACGTTAGCGAATCTGCTCGAAAATATCGATTCTACCTTTTTCAGTTTCGTGTCTTTTCAATGTATCACATGCACCGTTCATGACCTTCATTTATTGGGTAGTTCTCCTAGTTCTCCTCATTTATTTCTATAACCCCGGAAACGAGGAGAAGAACGAATCTGATTCTACCTTTTCAGTTTCGTGTCTTTTCAATGTATCACATGCACCGTTCTGTTCATGTACCTTCTCCTCATTTATTTCTATAACCCGGGAAACGAGGAGAACGAACGAATCTCTGAATCTGCCTTTTCAGTTTCATGCATTATCACTTTCCCTCCCACTTTCCCTCCCAAACAGAAATTGCCTATAAATTAACAACTTCTCTATTTACTCTTCACAACATCTTCAAATTAATCTACTCAACCCTTTCGTTTACTTTTATAATCAGTTCGCTTTCACAATCTTCTATTATACAATGAGTTCCAGCAGAAGTTCGGGTAAAAATCCCCAGCCTTTGGCAAAGAGGAAGATTGATTTCGAGACATCATCAAACAGTGATGATGATTTCTATATTGATTCTGATTCTGATAATGAGGAACAACTAAGCCACGAGGCAATGAAATCCAGCAAAATCTTCAACAAGTTCTTCGAGGCCTTCGATCGAATGACCTCTATCAACGACCCTTCAAATCATTGGTTGTGTCCAGCATGCCACGGAGGTCCTGGTGCCTTTCACAAGTTTTGTGGCCTTCAGTCCCTACTCACCCATGCAAAAACCAAAGGAGGTCCAAAGCTGAAAATTCATCGCCTCCTTGGTCAGATGTTGGAGGAGGAATTGAGAAGAAGGGGTACTTCGGCTACTCCTCAAAGTCAAGCTTTAGGCCAATGGAGTGGTCTGAGTAATGATGCTGCTATTGTCTCCCCCCCCCCCCGCCTTCAAGCAACCAGGAAGCTCATCACCAAATACTCTGGCCACCCATGGTGATGATTATGAACACAAAGCATCATAGAGATGGAGATGGGAAGGTAGTTATATAACTTCTGAATTATGTTTTCATTAATATTATATTTTAATACTTAACTTCTTTTTTTAATTTTCTGCTTGCTTTAGTGGATTGGTATGGGAAACAAAGAGCTTCTCGACTCTTTCAGTTCCTATGGTGCTGTTGCCAAGGCTCGTCATTCATACGGTCCAGAAGGCCATCGTGGGATGAGCCTTTTGATTTTTGAGAGCACGACAAGAGGTTATCTAGATGCTCAGCGTTTGCATAACCAGTTTGCTGCCCAAGGTTTCGGAAGAGATGCTTGGTAACGTTATGCTCCATCCAGCCAGCGCCAACTATATGGTTATATGGCTGAAAAAGAAGACATACACATCTTCAACCGCCATCACCAAGGTTAGAATTCTCTATCATTTTCTTCTATTATTAATAACAAGATACACTTCTGCTCATACTTATGCAAAAAAAAATTGTTCATTAGGCAACCAAAATGTCAAGTTTGAGATGCGACCATATGCACAAATGGTTGGACAGCAAGCTGGTGCTGGAACAAGTTCCATGGGTGGCAGGGGTACTTGAAGGGAGGAGGCTTGAAGGGACAAAATTGATGGTCTAATATTTATGTGCAATGCACAGACCAAGCCGGATATTGTTTCCAATACATGTAATGGGGTTTTATGATATTTGAAACAATCCGGCTTGGTCTTTGCATTGCACATAAATATTAGAAGATCAATCTTTTCTTTCTTCTCAATTTCTTGTTTCTTTCCGTTACCATCTCGTTTTTCGTCACATGTGTTATTCATCACTAAATTACTGTGTTTTACCTTCTGTTCATTTGCCTTCAGGTTGTGAACTTAGTATTTCGTCATATTTTTATTTGAAAGGCCAGATTGCTAAGCATTTATTCGTTTATTGGGATTGTCATTCGATTTAATATTAGAAGTATTCAAACATTTGATACAAGTATCCATACTTTTCCTGCAAGTAAAAGAAATTATCCATACTTCTAATAAACGTGTCGACACATTTAATATAAGTATCCGTATGTTTTATTTAAGTATCCATACTATCGACCCACAATTGAACCAGTTCCACTGTTTTTATTAAAATATCGATATTATTGTTTAAAGTATCGATTCTTATTGGCTACCTATTATGTTACCCTAGTACCGGATATATTGATAAAAAAGAATCGATAAACTTTTAAAAAGTATGGATACTTTCGAAATTAACAACAAATTAGGCGCTACCGAATATATTGATATTCGGATCAACAAAATCGGTAATTTTACCGGTTTTGTTATCGTGGGAATTTCCAAGGCCCCATCAGCTCGAAATTAACAACAAATTAGGCGCTACCGAATATATTGATATTCGGATAACAAAATCGGTAATTTTACCGGTTTTGTTATCGTGGGAATTTCCGAGGCCCCATCAGCTCGAAATTAACAACAAATTAGGCGCTACCGAATGTATTGATATTCGAATAACAAAATAGGTAAAATTACCGGTTTTGTTATCGTGGGAATTTCCGAGGCCCCATCAGCTCAAACATTATCAACAATTTAGGCGCTACCGAATATATTGATATTCGGATAAAAAAATAGGTAAAATTACCGGTTATGTTATGTCTGACCGATAACTTAAATTTGCCGGTTACCAATTTTTTTTCATTTTTTAATGTTTTTTTTACCGGATACATCATTTCATATCAACATATCCGGTAGCGCTTTACCGAATACATTATATATCTTATAATGTTTCCGGTAACGCCGTTTCTTAGCCGTATATTAGGCGGCCGCATACTAGAAAAGTCCTCTCCAAACGACATTTGCATGTGTCCTCACCCTTGTTAATAAAAAATAACACATTTTCCATGTGTTTTTCAGTCTTCTATTTCTGTGTTTGTGTCTGGTTTTTTTATAAATAAATTGATGTTCGCAGTACTAATTCCTGCGGTGGCTTATTTATTTGGTTCATACTTAATTAATGGCTCGTTGCTTTCCATGGAAATTGACTGAGGAAATTCAGCCACTAGATGAACAAAAATTTTGTCCCTTTTTTTTGAATTAAAAGAGACACCTATACATTAGGTGTGAACAAAAACATCAGGTGCATCATAATGAAGAAAAGAAAGAATGTCCGCCGGTGGGGAGTGCAAATGCAGCAAGTCCAGTGTAGTCGGATCGGTGGTTTTCGCAAGCATGTCGGCAACAGGATTCGTTGAACGAGGAACCCAGATGAGATCGGTAACCCAGCCATTTCGGCAAAGCTTGGTAATGGCGCGAACTAAAGGAAGGGGACTGCTATCGATGTGCGTAGCGTTCAACATCTTAACCACCTCAGCACAATCAGATTGAATTTGTAAAATCTCGACCCCTTGTTCTAAGCGAACTGTAAACCAACGAGAATAGCCCATAACTCAGCCGGTAGAGGCTTGCATTTTCCAATAGCTCTCTGGAAACCCAAAATCCACTACCCAAAGTGATCACGCAGCAAACCTCCGACTGCTCCGTTGTTGGTACTCTTGGAGACCGCACCAATTTTGTCCCTTTTTTATTTCACTTTTTGTGTTTCAATATTAGAAAGAAAATTAAGTTTTAATTTCTAACCCTAAACCTTAAAAAGTATACAATACCATTAATTTCGTAAATATTAACTCTAACCCTAATTTTAAACCCTAAACTTATTTTTTATTGTTGGAGCACAAATATAAATACCAAAAAGGACAAAAAAAATTCTAGATTATGTAATGGCACGATTCTAGACTACATCGCCGCACTTCCCTAATTAGGAAAAAAGTCCAGTTGGTCTCTTTTTGTTAATGTTTACAAAACTATTAACGGAGTAGCATCCAAGATTAAATTTGTTGATTACTTTTTTTCATGGCTACTTAACTGTCCAGTTTGATAGAGGTAAAGAAATTTAATTGGTAAATTTAAATGGATGATGAAGGACTTGTTCATGGGAAGATTTTGATTTTTTGTTCTTTTTATGCCCTTTAGATTCTCATGTTCTATTTTTTTTGTATAAGATTTTTTTATTAACATAGTCATCAATTTTCTCTTCATGTTTTGATGTGTGCTTTATAAATGGATCTATGTCGAACCAAAAATATTCTAAAATCCCTTACCCATATTCATTCCAAAAAAGATTCGAACTAACACTAATAATCTATTGGGTAAAATACACTAGAAGTCCTTAGTAATAAACATGTCACTCTTTTTCTAAAACAGGTCACTTTTATTTTAAAAGTAACAATTCAGTCATTTAATTATAAGTTTAGGAACAAACATATATCTCAATTAAAATTTGACAAACAAGGGACTATGTCATTAAAATTGAAACAAGTGAACGGTATAATAACAATTTTAGTCCCCAAAATTTATGCATTATATTAATTGGGTCATAATCAAAATAATTCACTGAACTTAACCCTTCATATTAATTTTTTTTGGCATTGCACCATTCTGGCACACCCTTCGACCACTTACCACACTCCATGTTATTGTCCATTAGTTCGATAATCGACATATGTTATAGCTCAAAAAACACAATCACTTCACTACTAGACAATTAAAAGACTAATAGAATAGACGCATTACGACCTTTACGTCGCCTTCTAGTAGACACAATCCATTCACTAATGAAAATTTTAAATATGAATGATTAAGTTTATTGAATTATTTCGAATTATGGCCAAATTAATAGAATGAATAAGTTTCAAGAACTAAAATTACTATTATACCAAGCTCAATTTTAATGATAGAGTGACTTGTTTGCCACAAAATTTATATACGTTTATATTCATTAAGCATGTGTTGTTGCTAATTTATATACATTAAATATAAATGTTAATAGATTTCGTAGATCCAGAATCTTGACTGGATTTATTTTGGCTTCTCTTAATCATCAAGTTGTACTATCCTGAATGCCTTCTAGGGGAACATAAAGGATCATTGCTTTTGCAGCATCAAGTTGTACTATCCTGAATGCTTTCTAGGGGAACATAAAGGATCATTGCTTTTGCAGCATGGTTTGAATTCTCTTCATGGTGAGCTCAGGTATTTTCATTGGGAAATCTTTGCCTTCTAATTTCAGTCCGGAAAATCTTGTCGAATTGATATTACCTGGAAGCTATATTAAAGAACTATGGGACGGGACCTGGTAAATTTGTGTTTTTTTTCTCAGTTTTAGTTCTCCAAAATTCTAAATATTTATGCTAATCTTGTGAATTTGAAAGTGATGGATGCAAGAATTTAACCAAGCTTCCTAGCCTTACGCGATGCGAAAATCTCGATGCAGAAGCTTGGTTGAACTACCATCTGAAATTTCTTCCTAGTGGTTGTGACAACATCAAGAAATTCCCAGAGGTCCCAAAACACATAAAGAGATTGATCTTAAGCTGAAGTACCTTCGTCAATTGAATGTCTGGATTTGAGAGGCACGAAGATCAGTAATCTTCCCAGGCCCCAACAGTATTCTTAAGTTGGATGCCCTCCAAGTTATCGATTTATCTCTTTGCTTTCCGTGTGTTCCAGTGAACACAAACAACTTATATTTAGCAGAAACTGCGATAGAGGAAGTGCCACCATTATGCATTGCAAGGCTTCCAGGTCTTCTCCAGTTGAGTCTAAGAAACTGCAAAATGCTTACATGCATTCCGCCTAACATTCTTTTGGCGCCATCTCTTCTTGCACTTGATCTGAATGGTTGTTCAAGTCTAACCATAATATTGTCTGCCTTCAACTTTCTGAGGAAGCAGTTGAGGAAAACGCATCCGAGGGACGAGGCGAAGCGATAAACAGGATGCGCGCGCCTCCGGTCACAGGATGCGTGCCCTCGAATTGTTTTATAAAACTAGAATTCACATTCGGGAAGGCAGTAGGACACTGGTTTTCTAAAACTAAATTTCACAGTCTTGAAATACATTACTGTTGGTTATTATTTGGTTATTAATTTATTATTTGGTTTTTTAGGTTGTTTTCTTATATCACTTTGTTTAATTTGAGACTTAAGTATAAATTTAAGTAGAAAATATTTTTATCTTTTAACATTTATAATATAATTATCATATTTTTAAGTACAAAATATACTATATGGTTAATTTATAAATTTTTAAGAAAAAATGACGCCTCGCCTACGAAAGGCGAGCGCCTTCGCCTCGCGCCTCGGCTCCAGGGACCTTTTGCGCCTCAAAGCGCCTCGCGCCTCGGCTCGAAGGACCTTTTGTGCCTCGGAGTGCCTCGCGCCTCGGCTCTAGGGACCTTTTGCGCCTCGCGCCTCGGCTCCAGGGACCTTTTGCGCCTCGGAGCGCCTCGCGCCTTTTAAAAACAAGAATGGCTTAGTCACTGCACCAAGCACAAGTTTGTGCTATGTATCACTAAAATAAATATATATGTCTTAATATTTTCTTCATTTATTCTTTTAATTTCTTTTTTTTGATCGGCAACTTAATGAATTTTATTCATTTTGACAAAAAACATACAGCGCGACGTAACCATATGCCTCGTTAAAAACCTCCCTAGTGGAGGAAAAGAGTACGTAATGGCACGTCAAAAAAACAAAACCACACCTACATACAAGCCAGATATAGTGAACATCTATCAACACCTTCCTTGGCTAACACATCAGCGAAACCATTCGCCTCACGCGGCACGTAACGAAAATGAATCTCAGAGATGACTTGACAAGCCTGATCAATCGCAGTGAAAATCTCCCACAGACTCCATGGTCGTTTCGTCGATTGCACAACCCAACTCAACGCAACCTGAGAGTCCGACTCAACCACCACACACCGCTCGCGCCATTTTCCTTCCGCGATCAACCTTACCGCCAACTCTATAGCTCGCACTTCAGCCTTATTGGAATCCAACCGTCCCACCGGTCTGGAAAACATCCCCAAGATACGACTCTCTGCATCACGTAGAACACCCCCAATACCTACAGGCCCGGGTTTACCGTGTGCTGAACTGTCAACATTAAACTTAAGTGCCCCCTGAACTGGCGGCTGCCAACAAATCCCAACACGTACCTTCCGCGGAGGTGGACTGACAACACATGCAGACGGACAAGACCACCAAACTGATTCAGACATTACCTCACTCGCAGCATCAACCTTTATCCAATAGAAAGATCGTAGTTTGACTAGGAAGCATAATTCCGCCAGCGACGAACGTTTGCCCCGAAAAATAAACTCATTGCGAGCTAGCCATAAGGACCATAGCAGTGCACTAACACCAGCCACCCACCACTTTAACTTACAACCATGAAACGAACTATGAAAATCCACGACGAAAAATTCAGCAAAACTCACAGGTAAAGGTAGTGATACGCCCCACCAACCGCGCAACCAATCCCACATCTGCTGCACACAAGGACAATCATAGAATAAATGGGCAATCGATTCCTCCACCGTTACACACCACGGACACAAACCTTGCCCATCCGACAAAGGAACCCACGAGTTCTCAAAAAATCGGTCGTCGGCAACCGTTTCAACCAAATGAACCATAAAAATGCTTGAACTTTAGGCGGGACGAGCACGCGCCACGCAAAACAATCCCTGAAGTCGTTATCCCCAACCTTATCCAACAATAACGACTTTGACATAGCACGAACAGAAAACTCACCATGCTCATCCGAGAGCCAAATGAGAGTATCAATGCGAGACTCCCAAAGGCTAATGTCTCGAACCAAAACGCACAAAGTCCGCACCTGTTCTTGCTCGAATAGCCATAATCGTCGCCGAAAATATCCCGCCCACTGCCCATGATTGAAACCTCCATTCACTATATAGTCACGTACCCATGCTAATTTATTCAGTGCTAAAGAAAACAAGCGCGGGAACACATCCTTCAACGGCTGTTGTATAATCCAAGAATCAAACCAAAATAACACTAGCTGCCCATTACCAATTTTCCATTGAAAACTAGCCCCCCACATGCGAATCCACACTCGGACAACATGAATTGGCCACAATTTGACGCCATACAATAGACATGGCCGACAAATTCTCCGTATTAAATCTCCACCATTGAGTATGTTCATCATATTTAGCCGTAATCAAACGGCGCCAAAGCGAATCACGATCACATGCATATCTCCACACCCATTTGGACAGCAACGCCATGTTTTTCACCCGAAGATCCGCCACCCCCAAGCCTCCTAAATGCCGCGGTCTACACACTGTTTCCCAACCCACTCTACTCATCCTTCGTTCAAGACCAGCACCGCCCCAAAGAAATGCACGACGAATACGATCCAGCTGCTCTATCACTCCTTTCGGTGCTACAAATAATCCCAAGTAAAATATAGGCAAAGATGATAGGACCGAATTTACCAGCGTCACTCTAGCTGCAAATGACAAAGAAGTACGCTTCCACCCCGCTAACTTGCACCTGAAGTTAGCAATAACCGGATCCCACACTGATAAACGTCTCGGATTAGCCCCCGATGGAAAACCGAGATACACAAATGGGAATTCCCCTAAACGGCAACCCAACAAGGCAGCCACTGATGCACCAAGCTCTCCCTCCACTCCAATCACATATAAAGAACTCTTAGCGAAATTAATCTGTAAGCCGGAACAAACTTGAAAACAATGCAAAATCCTCTTTATATTCCGAGCAGTCTCTACATTTGCATCAAAAAACAAAATCGTATCGTTGGCGAACTGTAAATTGTCAACCGTATATCCGATACCACCTCCACCCCTCGAATTAAATCGGACATTTCAACTTTAACCAACATCATATGTAATTCCTCCGCCACTATCACAATCAACAACGGAGACAACGAACATCCTTGTCTCAACTTAACCAACAGCTTGTACATCGAATTCACCAAACAAATAGGGCGATACTCACCTAGCAATTGAGGTGCCGCCACCTTTGGTAGTAACACAATAAAAGTGCAATTAGCTCCTTTCGGCAACATCCATCTATCATGGAATTGATTAAAGAACCGTAGCACATCATCCATCACCACATCCCAACTCTTCTTGTAGAATTCTAGCGTAAAACCATCTGGGCCTGGTGCCTTCGATCCGTCACAATCCCATAACACACGCTTAATTTCTCCAATCGTGAAAGGTGCAACCAAGCGCGAACTAGCAGCCTCTTGCACTTGTCGAAACACTCCCTCAAAAATCCACTGACCCGCCCGAGCATCACAAGCAAAATGGGCAGTGAACGCAACAACTACAAATTTACATAATATCGCCGGCGATGTATTCCATTTCCCATCAATCAATAAGCCTGGAATGAAATTTCTAGCCGTACGTAACTTAGCCGTTCTGTGGAAAAAGGCCGTGTTACGATCTCCTAGTCGCAACCATGTTACCCGTGCTTTCTGACGCCACATCGCCTCTTTATTACGCATGGCACGCCATAATGCATGTATCCACCTACGACGTTCAATCTCCACCTCCCCATCCCCACCATTCTCTATCAAATCATCATCTGCTCTATCGATCTTCTGCTGCATTTCCACAATAATCTTATTAACATCACCAAAGATATCCTTGTTCTATTGTTTCAGAAATAATTTCAAATGTCGCAACTTCACCACAATATTCTCATTCCCCACCCCTAAACCTGTCAGCCTACACCATTCGTTCGCAATTTCCAGCATATTCGACCTCCCCTCCATCCAGCAATTAAAGAACCGAAATGGACGAGGCCCCCAATCGCAATCATCATATATAAGAACTAGATGAGTATGATCGGATACCCCCTCGACAAAGCTACCTGTTGCACACTGCTGAAACAATCTAACCAAGCCGCAGAAATCAAGAAGCGGTCAATGTGGCTACACCGATTGCCAGGGCCAAACCATGTGAAGCGTTTACCAAGCAAAGGCAAGTCCACTAAACCTGCGTTTTCGACAAAATTTGCAACAACCTACATCTCAGCACCTCTATCCGAGACCCCTATTCGATCTGTATCCTTCAAAATAGCATTGAAGTCCCCTGCAACACACCACGGCCCCTGAAACGTACACACACTAGCCAACAATGCATCCCATAGCACACATTGACCGGCCACCTCACAAGGAGCATATCTTGCCACTATACCACAAACCAAATCCTCTAATTTCCATTTCCCTTGAATCATAACATAGTAATGATCAACCTCTATCAACTCTAAAGAAAATCGATTACCTTCTCATATGACTAAGATGCCACCGGAAGCCCCAAGCGATGGTGCAAACGCCATCTCGAAACTATCAGAATACCACAAATTTGCCCCCAACATCGCCGGAATCTCTTCCAACTTCGTCTCCTGCAGCAACACCATATCGCATTGATTTTTCCGAATCACCTCGCGAACACTACGTCGTTTCGTGCTACCGCCCAAACCCCTTACATTCCATGATAGCAGCTTCATTAGTCAGAAACCACGACACTCACCGGTAATGAACCGAGAAATGTCCTTAATAATATCCTCTTCACGCCCACTCGACTTCACCCCAATGAGTGCCCCTAATTTAATCGTCACCTCAGCCTCATTTTCTATTTCTTGCTGCACGTTATGATCACCACCGGACTCACTACCCCCCTTTAAATTTTCTGACACTATCCCCCTCTTCTCCGCTGCCCGGCAACCCCCAACATTGTTCACCTTCCTTGATCGTGGCGCTCGACCAACAGCAGCAATGGGCTCACCTCCCACCAATTTCCTGACCTTACAAAACGATCTCCCCACACGGATCAGCTCAGTTTGTCCCAAACCTTGTTCTGTAGAAACTGCCTGGGAATTTGGTTTGTCCAAAATTGTTGCCTTTGAATTAACAATATCGATTAACATAGCAGCTGACCCCGCATTATCCATAGAGTTGGAATTTGAATTTACAACCCCTGCTATATCAGGATTCTCCCACCTTCGAGGATTCTCCTCCAGAGTCCTACACTGACTCACCTTCTCCCCGCCCGGACTGGCGAATCTGATCGAAGTGTTCGATTGTTGCACCGGCAGAACCACCACATCCCTCAATTCAGACCCTTCGGCAACCATCGGACTCGATTCCTCCTACGCCACAACTACCAAATTCTGCTGCCCAACCATATGATCTGATTCCTCCCGTGTTGCATCACCCAACGCATCCACCTCTACTTGAGCAGGTGTCTCCCCTGAAATACCACGACTGTCTGATTCCTCCATCTTTAGACTAGAGCACTCATCAGCCCTATGCCCAGCACTGACTCCCTCGTGAGGGCCAGCAACTTGTGAAGTGTTACTTTCATAGCAACCACATTCAATCGCTGGTCCCTGCCCATCCATCTCATACACACGAACCAAATATTCCTCTGCCGCCAACTTGATTTTAATGCACTCCTCAATACGATCTACAGTTGTTGTTTCCACCAAAATTCGCCCACAATCAAATGACGTGGGAGTTTCAGTATCATCGTCTACACAAATCAACAACCCTCAGATATTCGCAATATTTATGAACGTTTGTTTATGCCATAGATGAATCGGTAGCCCCACAATAGAGATACAAACACGACGAGATTCTACTGTAATCGACGGCGACCACACCTCTACTCTAGAGAAGCACTCCTTCACACGTTCCATGTTCATCACCTGTTCCCGAACTTTAGCCGATGTGCACATCAATAGAATCATGGACCCCGATAGACGCATAATCGAAAAACCATCATATTTCTCTACCTCCAATCTTTCTGCCAGAACTTTTAAACTACACGATTTAGTGCACCACCCGATCGCACACCATTGAAGGATCGCCCATTTTTCTTCATCCAACACGCCATCAATTACTCTCCGATTGACACCATTATTGACTCCCCCTTCTCCGATGATTTTTGTGAAAACTTTGTTGAACCAGCCTCAATACCCGACCTCTGTTCCATCTTTGTTTCTATACCCTTTGTCTTCTTCTTGAAATCTGTAAAACCATTCCAGGCCATAGACACACGAATACGTGCACCATAGATCCACTTCCCATGTAGTCGTTCGATCACCCTATGATGCCATCCGAACGAAACCAAATCGTGCACCATCTCGAGCCCTCTTATTTGGTATAAACACATCTCGAACAATCCTATGTCGATCGAATACCTGCCATAAGCCCTTCCAATGAAGAGAGGCTGAGATCCCGCCCACATATAAGGTCCACACCCTTTGCGAATCCTGTGTACTCCCCCGCTGATCGCCGGTGGCAAGACGTTGCCTTGAACGGATCTCCCCACCATCTCCCTGTTCTTGATTCAGGCGACTCCATAATCTCCCCACCATTTTGTTTTTAGTTTTGTTGGAATCAAATATATGTGTTGAATTCAATCCTTGTAACCTCTTGCTCGAACAAAATTTGCCTTATATACTGATAAGTGCAGGATGATGAAACATCATGAATATGGGCAGCAACCTTAGTTGTAAGCCATTGATTGTTTCCAATCAAAATTCTTGATCTTTGTGTGGAAGTGAATACCACCTTTTGATTTGAATTCTTTGTGAATGTGGGTTTTGATTGGGATAATGATAGTTTCGGGTTGTAAGTGAAGCAGAAGCACAAAGTGAAACTTTTAAAGCCTAATAATCGAGGCTATAAAGAAAGAGGCGATTGAAACAGCTAATTTTGGATACATAATCATCGAATTAATTTCACATATATAACCCTAAACACTAATTTCACATATATAATTATCGGATTAATTTCACATATATAACCCTAAATACTAAACCCCAAACCCCAAAATCTAATTTCATATATAACCCCAAACCCCAAAATTCTATCAACTTCCTTTTGCATATCAAAATACACTTTAAAAATGTAAAAAATAATCAAACTACAAATATATTGGCAAAATATTTAATGTTATTTCTATCAACATTAATTTTAGATTCAATTGTTGGAAATCTAAGTTTTTTTAATATACGATATAATTATGTGATAATTCTTTAATAAAATACACATATTTTGCATACAAAATACTTAAATTTGGGTTTTTTTATGATCAATATCGTTAGTTTTTTTTATTAGAATCACTCGTTAAATTTTTAAAACTTGATTCTTAAATAACCCTATATGAATTTAATAAAATTCAAAAGAAAATAGATTTTGGAGTTTGGGGTTTATGGTTATATATGTGAAATTAATTCGATGATTATATATGTGAAGTTAGATTTTTGGGATTTAGGATTATATATGTGAAATTATCATTTAGGGTTTGGGGTTTAGGGTTATATATGTGAAATTAATTCGATGATTATATATGTGAAATTAAAAGAATAAATGCAGAAAACAATAAGACATATATATTTAATTTAGTGATATAAAGCACAAACTTGTGTTTGGTGTAGTGTCTAAGCCACTCTCATTCCCCAGGGGTATGCCCAAGTTTGATTCACCCCTTAAGCAAAATGCTTGATTTCGTTTTTCTCCTAATTAAATCACCACCTTAATCATGTGTCACCGCCTGATTGAAGGAGGAAAATATATTTATTAAATCAAATATAAATAATAAAAGTCCTCCAACAAGGTGTTGACACGTGTCATCACCTAATTAAATAATTAATTTATTTTATTAATTTAAAATTAGGAATAAATTGAAAGAATGTGTAAATAATAGGGACCATATATGTATTTATACCTTTTTAACTGACCACGTCACCCTGCCGTTAACCTCTAACGGCTGGTGGTTACATTGATATCATTTAAATAGTTTGGTGGTTTAATTGCTTCAAAAAAATAATATGGTCAAATCGTAACTTTATCAAAAGTATGGTGGTCAATGAAGTAGTTTACCATATCTTTTAAGGCTAATTAATAAGGGTAAACTACATCTCAGATATAATAAACATGTCGTTTTTCTTTTAAAAATTATAAATAGATCACTTAATTAAAATTTTCTTACACATATCACTCAACTTATAAATGAGTAACTCGATTAACATATTGTTACAAACATGTCACTTTTTTCTAATGCGGCATAGTATAATAACATTTGTAGCCTCAAAATATATAGTCCATCAATTTGATTCTAATTCGAAACAATTCAATAAATTTAACTCTTAATATTTAAAATTTCATCATTTTAATCTTTATTTTTCTCCTAAATAGCTTATTCTTATCCCATAAATGGTGTATTATTTTCTTGTTACTTTTCCAGTATAGTAACAACTTATAGTAAGTTGTTGCTTTATAGTATAATGCATGTATCGAACTTCTGATGGACTCACTTATTTTGACAATATCATAAAAAAACTAAATTGATGAATTTTTTAAATAAGAGTGATTAAAACTATTGAATTGTATTGAATTAAGATAAAATCAATATAATATATAAGTTTTGCGACTAAAAATATTATTATACAAAAAAAACATGTTTGTATGTAGAGTGACCTATTTATACCAATATGTTAATTGTGTGACATGTTTGTTATAATATGTTAAATAAGTGATGTTTGTTGTAAAACCTATAATTAAGGTCACTTTGGGTGTAGTTTACCTTTTTAATAATGTCATTTGGTGGAGCAATTAAAACCTATGGAAGAGTCATTAGTGGGTGGACTTATTTGAGATTAACCCTTAAAATGAAGAATTAGTGAAGGACTGCAAATTAATCATACCAAGAAATGTTATTAGTGGCCTACCAAATGCACTATAAGTTCTTCAACAGATTGCAACCTTTCAATTATATACATGGTAAAGGAAAGCAATAAGAAAGGAGTACATTCCATTGAAGCAACCATATCCAGCATGAGGCTAAGGCCTAAAGGAAGAGTGATTGCAAAATGAAAACAACATTTAAATCAGGGAAGGACTTTATAAGAAGAAACTGTGGAAGTGGAGTCGAAATCTAAGAAAATTAGAGACTTGTTATCCTAACAAAACATCAGCAATCTTCTTGGCCAGATTCCCCTTACCGGTCGAATATCTCTCCCTCGCCTAACCAGTAAAAGAACCGGGTGTAGTAGTATATATTATGTTGCAAGAATACCTGTACAACTAACTGAATTGCCTTCTTAAAGCTAATAACACCCCACAATCCATCACTGCCACATTTCAGCTATGTCACAAACAAAATGTCCAAATAATGAAGAATACAAACACGGAAAATACGAAAATGCAGACAAAACAAAATGGTTTTACTGATGAACTATGCAAGCTAAACCAATAAATGCAGATTAGACACAGAAATGTGTGCATACCACAAAACCGTGTTTTCCCCGTCTTTTAACCGTATCCCGATTCAGAACAACTCGCTATTTTACAGTCTTCAGTCATCTTAATCCATTGTCATAAAATTGTACACTAACAGAAGCATCACTGGAATAATAAACGAGAAGATAGAAAAGAGTAAATCCATCATGACAGGATCCTACTAATTGGAGCAATAAGAATAGAAACGCATACTTCATAAAACAAGCTGAATCTCCAACATTTGCACATTGTGCGAATAAATTCTCATCAGCGTCAGCCCAAACCAGAAGCAGCGTGTACACCCCTGCAAGTAAATAACTATGATGATATGCGAACAATCTACTTCAATTGAGGCAGAAAAAAGGATGAAATAAACCATTAAATTTAGTGAAGACCAAAAGGCCACGTAAAGTCAAAGGTGAAGAAAATGCAACTTGCATAGTTACATTATCATTCAACAAAATACTACAAAATGGAAAAGGAGAAATACAACATATGAATGTATTACGAAGGTGTTCTACTTCTATGTTAGAAGCACAATTCCTTTTCCGTGAAGTACCCTGGTCCGACGCCTGTGTCTGACACATTCGGACATAGGTACGGGTATGATCTTTACGTAGATGGAAAAACTTTGAAAATTTGAGCATACATGTATTGGACACATAGCCATATCTGATTCCCCCAAGTCAAGTAACATAGGGGGACGTTAAGGTACCTTACAGTATGATGATCCTGACTTTCAGAAGAGAGATGCCATTTCTAAAGTCATGTTCCCAGATGATACAATCTCATAAAATTGCTAAAAAAAATTTACTAGTTTGCAAATACACCAATAGCCCAAAGAAGTGAATAAATAGAAGATCTTGTTCATGCAAAATCCAATACAAATAGATGTATTAGAATTTATCTAGAATATTTTGATATTTTTAGAAGAAAAGGCGCCAGAACTACAAGTAAATTGAAAAGCAGTTGAACTGCATTAATGTTTGAGGTTGTGCCAACTGTTACAATGTCTCCGCTTGCAAGTTCCAATGGGTTGCGCCATTGCCTATTTCCAGAATTAGAATAATTAACTGGATGAGAATTCAACAGTGTTCCATTCAGACTAGGGGTGTTCATAATTGGCACATGGGTATCCTTTGGCCCAATTAGTCAAAGATCACTATCATAGTATTACTATTTTTCATTCTCTCTTCCACATTATGAACTTATTGGGATTCTGGGTAACCATTGGGTCAGTTATGAATACCTCTAATTCAAACTACCCATGTCCACCAGCTCCCATCTCAATTTCTACAAAGTTTGAACACATTTGAAACACTTTGTGCACCATACATACATAATACAACCAAATGCAAACTCATGTAGTACAACTTATAAGGAGTTTCCATTTGAATTCCAATTTATCATTGCATGCCTCTAAATCCTTCACCAATAAATTACTTGGAGGAACTCTTCCAAGGGTCAGAAAAAGGCAATTCCTGCACTTTTAACCAAGGGTGAATCTTGGTGCGATAGTTTGGGAACTTAATTAAATTTTTTGAAAATCTTGAGGATTTAATGCAATTTGTAAAAAAAAAATGAGGGTCTAATTAAAATTTTCAAGAAAATGGGAGTCTTGATGAAATTTTTAACAATTTAGTGAACTTAATTAAAAAAAATAAAAAAAAAACTTAATGAAATTTTCTAACAAATTTGAGGGGATCTACTTAAAAAATTAAAATATTTGAGGGGTATAAATTTAATTTCTCTAAACCTTGAGGGTGTCCAGGCTCCCCTAGGGCCATAGGCTCTAGAGTGATCTGCCTCTGCTTCTAACAGAAAGATATAATTACATGCTTCACACATTCAGTCTAGTAAAAAGAGATCATCATGTTAATCTCCTTAGAGAAAAAGAAAATTACTTTGATTCAAATTTTATTTGAACTTTTTTGAATCAAGTTGTTCAAGTTCCTCTTCAAATATAATTGTAATTATTTATAATATTATAATATTAATTTAAATTTAAATGATTTTTCTAATTATATAATATATACATATATATTTTCATTTTTTCATATAGGCGAGTAAAATTTGCAATGTTATTTAATAAATCAAATGTTAAGGTTCAATTTTATTTAATACTATTGTGACACATATTAGTTTCGATTTAGACGACAACGTATTGATGCGAGTACAAATGAGTCAAGGAATTGATGAATTTTTTTAATTGATGGACTAATTTGAATCAAACATAAAATTTAGGGACTAAATTATAAAAATAAATAAATTTATTGTTAAAATATGAATCAAAGTTGAGGGACAAAATAAAATATTATATTGTGGTAATTTAACATGTAGTTTAAATTTGACCAGAATAGTCTTAAGACTAAGGGTTTGTCACAACTTGACGTTGTAGATCCAAAAAAAAAAGGGTAAACTATTTGTTTGACCACCAATCTATTGAGAAAGTTTTAAAATGACCACCAAAGAAAAAACGCGTCATTTGACTACCCAAACTATTAAAATGGGATCAATTTGGCCACCTGCCGTCAAGAGGCTAACGGAAGGTGACGTGGCAGTTAAAAAATTAAAGGTATAATTACACATTTCGTCCTTACTATTTACACATTCTTTCAATTTAGTCCTAATTTTAATCTAATAAAATAAATTAATTAGGTGGTGACACGTGTCAACACCTTATTGGAGGAATTTAATTATTTATATTTAATTAATAAATTATTTTCCTCCTCCAATCAGGTGGTGACACGTGTCACCACCTATTTAGAGGAGGAAAACGAAATTAAGCGCAAATGCCACCCAGGGGAATCGAATCTGGGTGGTATGGGTGGAAAGGCAGTGGTTAAGCCACTGCACCAAGCCAAACATTGTGCTTTAAAACACCCAACTTAATATATAACTCTTATTGGTTTCTACATTTATAACCCAAAAGCTCAAACCCTAAACACTAATTTCACATATATAACCTTAAGCCTTAAACCCTAAATATTTCAAATTAATTTTACACTCAACATTTCAAATTAATTTTACATATATAAATCCTAAACCCAAACCCTAAACTCTAAAGCCCAATTTAAAATATTTGGTGTGAAATTAATTTGAAATATTTAGTGGTTAGGTTTTAAGGTTTATATATGTGAAATTAATTGAAATTAATTGAAATTAAGCTTGAAATATTTAGGGTTTGGGTTTAGGGTTTATATATGTGAAATTAATTTGAAATGTTTAGTGTAAAATTAAGTTGAAATATTTAGGGTTTAAGGTTTAGGGTTTAGGGTTTATATATGTGAATTTAATTTGAAATTTTTAGTGTAAAATTAATTTGAAATATTTAGAGTTTAAGGTTTAGGGTTATATATGTGAAATTAATTTCACACCAAATATTTTAAATTGGGCTTTAGAGTTTAGGGTTTGGGTTTAGTATTTTATATGTAAAATTAATTTGAAATGTTGAGTGTAAAATTAATTTGAAATATTTAGGGTTTAAGGCTTAAGGTTATATATGTGAATTTAGTATTTAGGGTTTGAGCTTTTGGGTTATAAATGTAGAAACCAATAAGAGTTATATATTAAGTTGGGTGTTTTAAAGCATAATGTTGGGCTTGGTGCAGTGGCTTAACCACTGCCTTTCCACCCACACCACCCAGGTTCGATTCCCCTGTGTGGCATTTGCGTTTAATTTCGTTTTCCTCCTCTAAATAGGTGGTGACACGTGTCACCACCTGATTGGAGGAGGAAAATAATTTATTAATTAAATATAAATAATTAAATTCCTCCAATAAGGTGTTAGCCTCTTAACGGCAGGTGGCCAAATTGATCCCATTTTAATAGTTTGGGTAGTCAAATGACGCGTTTTTTTTCTTTGGTGGTCATTTTAAAACTTTCCCAATAGATTGGTGGTCAAACAGATAGTTTACCCAAAAAAAAAACTCTGATTATCAATTGCCGCAATTCAACTTTGAATTGAATTGTTTGTGGAAATTTGTGTTTTAGTTTTAGTATTTAGGGATTTTATTCAAGATTTAGTGTTTAGGAGTTTTTTTTGAAAAGGATCGGGAGGGCTCGTTAAAACCCCCTAAAGCCTGGGGGGGGAGGGGGGGAAGAGTGCCTCATTTTATTAATCTCAGAACCAAAGCAATCCCATTACTAGGGCTATTACAACAACTAGTTCTCAGCGTCACTAAAGTAATACATGAACACACCTTGGACTGTAGTGCAAGCCAATCAGATCTGAAGGCCACTAAGATATTAACCAATCCTACTGTAAACCTTGTTACGTTCAACACCTAACCTCGACCATCCCTGCAGCAGCGAGATGTAGTTGTTTACTGTCCGGAGCTATCCACAGCAGGTTATTGCTTCTATTAAGCCCTTTTACCGCCAGCCTGTGAGCAGCACAGTTAGAGTCCCTATACACGAATATGAAATTCCATCTGTGACACGACTGGGCCTGCACACAAGCCAAAATCCTGTCTTTGAAAACAGCAGGGCATTCTGACGGGTTTCCAATCCAATTTATGGCCAACTCGCAGTCGGATTCAATGATTATGGGGACGAGTCGAGGCCATTTCATTGTGACGAGAATTTTACAGGCTTCAGTTAAAGCAGATACCTCTGCCCCCGTGGGGTCCGAGAGTCCAATTGCTTTGGAGAATATGGCAATGGATTGCCCATTATGAAGACGAAGAATGCCACCAACGCCCGATTCACCAAAACTGCCTTTCGTGGAAGCGTCCACGTTGAATTTGAGAACTCCAATGTAGGCGAAGCTTGACTGCTCACACTGATATTCTCCAGCGAAATACTAAATGGATGGAGGAACAGATCATGGATTTGCACCACAGCTCTCGGCCATTTGGCTTTGATCCAAAGATGGATCCTGTGAATAGCAGCTTCATAGACTTGTAATTCAGAGATCTTCGAATTATTAAAGATGATTTCATTCCTGCAACACCAGATTGACCATACAAACGCAAAAAAAGCAATACTCCAAATCTGTTTTGATTTGTATGCAACCGGCTGAGTGTGCACTCAATACTCCAAATATAAATCCTAAGCACTAACTCCTCAAAAAAGAACATGTGATTTCTACTCAAGTTTTCCTTATAGTGTTTTTTGGGAAAGTTATGTCGTAAGACGCCCTTAAGGTGCGGTTAAATAAGATGGCCTTATACAATTTTTTATTCAGTTGGTAAGAATTTATAAGGTAAAATCCACATAAATGTTTATTTAGTTGATAAAAATTTATGTACTTATACAAATTTTTATCTAATTAATAAAAATTTCAATTTTATTTAAATTATTAATTAAATTACATTTTTTTATTTAAGAAAAAGTACGCTACAATCTCATTCCTCGTTAAAAACCTACCTAAACTAAAGTAGAAGAAAAAGAGTGCATTCGATTGTCGCTACAAGGATGAACATAAGCACAACAAACCAAAGGATGGCACAACAATGATGATCAATCCTTACAGTAATACCCAACAACCAGAAAACTAGCCAGCTTCAAAAATACGTTGCCGATCTTGTACCAGCCAATGCTGGACATCGGGTGGTTAATAATGATACAAAGCCTCAACACTCCCATTACCCTGCGATCTGGCCGCTAGTCTATCGGCAACCACATTCGCTGCTTTATTGATTTTCCAAAGCACAACCTCCCAATTTCCCCTTAAACTCGTTTTAATTCTTGTGATAAGCGCCTTTTCCCTACTTGTATTATCCAATTCCTGAACCATACGAAATGCCTCAGCGCAATCCGATTCGATAATAACTTTATCAAAACCAAGGGATTGGGCATGACATAACCCATCATTGATCGCCCATAATTCCACAGTTGTCGCAGAACAATGACCTAAAAAGTGAGAAAACCCAAACAACCACTCACCTTGATCCCCACAGATAACACCTCCAATCCCCGTCGCTTTAACTCAACATTGTCGCTCTCACCGTCGCCATAACCTTCAACAAGCTTCACTTTCTTCAAAGCTTGGATCAATTCTTTCGTTGCAGGAGCTAGCTTCAGATCTTCTCATATCGAGAACTCTATCGCCATTGCCGCTAACTCATCATCATAGTATTCCCGCCTCACAATCTTTCTTACTTGAAATATTATTTTTATCACCTTGTCAAATCTCTTATTATTGCCATAGTTCTTCTTCTTCTTCTCCTTCTCTGTTTTTATAATGGAGATCGCATCGGAGAAAGCTTGATCCAATATCCTTTCAAGGTAAAGTTGGTTGAGCCATCCAGCTTCATGTAAAGGGCGTGCTACATTGTTTCGGTGCCGGCGAGAGCCGAATACAATTTCTGGATGAACGGAGAATTCCTGGATACCATCCTGCCAAAAATCCTCTCGGAAACGACCGTCATCATCCTCAAGAAACGTATGAATATGAAGTAGAAATCCAATATGAGAATAGTAAGGAGCCTGGATTGAAGTCAGAGCGTAATCTACCGTCACTTCAAATCGAGGTTCGCTTCTTGCCATTATCAACGTTGGTTACTCTCTTCAAAAAGAAAATATCGGGAAGAACAAGCTTTCAAAACCCTAAGTTTGCTTGATTGAAAAGAAAAACAGTAAACTGAACCACGTGTATGCATGTGTGTATATTTAGGTAAGAAAAAGCTATCGAAACCCTAAGTTTGCTTGATTGAAAAGTAAACAAAAAGCTTCCAAAACCCTAAGTTTGCTTGGTTGAGAAGTAAACTAGCATACTGATTACTGAACTAGGTGTGTGTATGTATATATATAGGATTAGACGTGTAGACCAGTAGTTTGAATTTGAGTTGACTCAGATTATTATTCCAGTTAATCGGTATTAAAGTTTTTTTTTGCTAGGCAAGAGATAATTTTATTAATGAAGAAAACCCGAAGGTGAGCCTCGTTAAAAACCTCCCTAATCGTAGATGGAGGAAAAGAGTACTCATGATCGGGCGGGCAACAAACTAGAAAAGACCCGAGTACAACAGAGACGAACAAAAAACTTGAGCTAGGTTACCACCAATCTTGGAACAAATCTTTCCTGGATGCACCATCTGCAGCAAGTAAGGCAACAGTCGATTGATTGTTTCTTGAGGAGACTTGGAAGGTTACAAAACCAATCTGGTGAGTCAGTTGATCAAGACCAGCTAGCATCGACCACCAGAAACGAGGCCTCGACGATAAATTACGAATCCAACCTATTACCACACTCGAACTTGTTACAATTTCTAAGACTCCCTTGCCTATCCAGTCAGCTCAGATGAAAATGAGTAAAGCAATATTAATGGGTAGTAATTCAGCAGTTACCAACCCAATATCAGTGGAGGGAGCAGAGAAAATAGCTCTGATAGCCCCATTATGTGTACACAGAATACCATCATAACCTGCATATGCTGATCTAACAAAATTTCAACGAGACTTGGGAGGGATGATGGATAGTTTAAGGCAGATTAGAGGATTATCCCACCAACCGTTCCAATCCTCAAGGCACCATTGCTTCGACATGTTGGAAAATTTTGATAATTTTGGAGCTTTGAATAAGAAATTGATTCAAATGTTGTTGAGGAAAATGTGGAACCAATTGTTGGTTCGTAAATGTGCAGACGTGCACGACGTGGGTAACGCAAATGTCTGAACCGGTCTAGTCCTTCGTGGGCTTGCAGATATTTTGACCCAAATTTGAAGTGAATTTTCCTCAAAATAAAAGCATAAATTTGCCAAATTTTATCTTGGAATTAAAAGGGTAAATATTGGAAGTTACCTTTAATTCAGATAATAATTTTGGAAATTGCTTTATAAGAAGAATTAATTGATTATCAATATCAAATGCTCCATTAGGTCAAATTTCCACTTATACCCTCATTACACTCCTATAAATAGGGAGTAAACCTTCTAGGTTTTACACAACTCAAAACCACAGAAAATTTTTATTGTTTTACTATGTGGAAGTTACCTTTATTATTTATTCTTGGATTAACGCCTATTTTCTAACATTGCTTCGACATTTGTATCCAAACTAGTGATCTCATCTTTGTGTGAAAGAGAAGGTCTCGTGTGCTGAAAGATTTTTTGTTGAAGATGAAATTGTTACGAGTCAGCCATATGCTCCATGATACCAACCAGCATGCTCTTTTCACGTTCCAATATCCTGCTTTTTCATGAATCCAAGTAATCCTATCTTCAACTTCTGGAGCTAAGTGGATATTGCCAATCAGTGTGATTAAATCTAACAGCATGCTCTTTTCACGTTCCAGCAAGGTTCTAGAAAAGGGAATATTACGGTGGGCAGAATTAAGGTCTTTACAGCCAGCCACATCTGAGACTGTAGCACCTTTGTTGCACGTTAGTCTGTATAATCTGGTAAAAAGCCAAACATCCTCCCAAAATAGAATCGACTTCCCATTGCCGATGATCCATCTAAATGCTTTGTTGTTCATCCATCTATCAATGTCTATATGTTTCCAATTGTATCGACAACGTCACCGTGTCTTGCGAACATATGCCAAAGTCCTTGCCAGTTGCCACTGCATTTTGGTTGGGATATTTTCCACAAACAAGGAAACCCCTGCCAACCTCTGAATCCCTGTTGCCTTCAGACTTCGACCATCTGCGTTGGTCATTTGGTTGTAGCCGTTGCTATTCTGGTACCCATCATTGTTCACCTGATTGCCGCTATTCAACTTCTGGCCCATTGCTCAGCAAAAAAAAAAAAATCTAACTTTGGTTTCGGTATTAAAGTTTTAATATCAAAATTAAATATTTTTATATAAATTTAATTTAAAAAAATATAAAAAAATTTAATATTTAAAATAGTAAAATGCATATTTTTCAAAATCGGATTGAATCGAGAACAGGTGGAGTGAAATTAGAAATATCATATATAAAATTAAAAGAATGGTGATTCAACAAGTTGAACCAGATTTTGACATTATAAATATTATTTTTATTATATTTGTTAATTTTTTAGTTTAATTATTTTTGAGTTAATATATATTTTGATACATGAATTTAATTTTAAGGTGCAATTTAGTACTTGAACTTGGTTCTTTTGTTTAAATTAGTTAAAAATTGTACGTTTCGATTTTAACCATAATGTCAAGTTTAAGTACTAATTTAAACAAAATATTAGATTCAAATATTTATTAGACCAAAAAAAATATCAAATTAAACACTGAAATTAACTCCAGATAATGAAATATATTTACCCTTATTTTTTAACAAGCAGAATAAAAAACAATTGATTCAACTAATTCGATCTTCGATAGGATTTGTACCACACTAGTGAAATGTGCAACTCAAACGAGCCTGATAAGCATGAGCTTGGATAAAAAATTTAATGGCGATCAAGAGGGTAAAAAAATCTTTGAACTTTTAAAATAAAATTAATTAAAATTTTAATTTTTTTTGCACTCAATTAAACACTTGAACCAAGAAATTGAATCAATTAAGTTTTTGAATCAATTACACTTGTTGACCAATTTTGATTATTAAATCTTGATAGTTTTTAGGTCTATTGGTGCAATGCATCGTGTTTTAGTATTTTCACTTGACATATTTAAATTTTTTATTTTATTTTAAAAATTCTTTAAAAGTTCTAAAGATCCTAACAAAATTATACTAAAATTTATTAATTTTTTTTAAAAAAAAATATGCAAATGCAACATGATAGAACTGTAGTGTATCACATGTCAGTAATATCTAAAGAAAAAACTATCAATATTTAATGGTTTAAATTGATCAAAGAGCTTAATTGATTCAATTCTTGGTTCAAGGTCTTAATTGGGTGAATTTTTTTAAAGACTTAATTATTTTTTTCAAAGCTCAAGAGCTTCTTACACCCTAAAGTCAAATTTAAAATTTTTTTTAGGCATGACCCGACCCATAAACAACTTAATCCAATTGATTTATAAAATAACAAATAAAACGATTGAAATCAAATTTTAATGTTTATAAAATGTTTTTCTATTCTAGCCTTGATTAAGACTTTCTTTAAAACAAAATAGCTTAATTTTGAGCCTATAAGTGGTATCAGTAGAAAAACGGATAATATTTATCTTAGAAAACCCGGATTCAAAACGCTTTGTGATCTCCAAAGTGTGTACATTGTCAAAAAATTAAAAATATATATGAACAAATACTATTTTTAATCAGCTCAAAATTATTAAAAAAACTCAATTTTAGCATTGCACTTAAGTTTCTTGGTAGTATATGTTTTCCCCGTCAATATGTGTAACATCATGTTATTAGGCATGTTTTTTTCTCAATAAAATAATTAATTATTAAAAACAGCCAGAAAGCCTAAATCCAAGCTACGGTTTTTTTTTTGCTAAGCAATGCATTTTATTTAATTAAGTTTTGTGCCAAAATTGGGTGCCTCATTAAAAATTTCTCTAATCTTGCTGGAGGAAAAGAGTACAACCACCACAAAAAAATAGTTTTTTAGCGGCATTTTTTAGCTCTATTGTGGCGTTTTTCAGCGCCGCTAAAAACCCTCGCCGCGTTTATAAAAGCGCCGCCAAAAGTGCCGTTGAAAGCATTGCTGCAAAAAATAGCGGCGTTTGTGTATAAAAACACCGCAACAGATCGTGTTCTATAGCGGTGTTTTATTTATCAAACGCCGCTAGTAACCATTTTTTAGCGGCGTTTTAATATACAAACGCCGCAATATAACATGATTCTTAGTGCCGTTTTTTGCCACAAGCGCCGCTATTAACCTTTCTTTAACGGTGTTTGAATGTACAAACGCCGCTATATGTCATCATCTTTTAGTGGCGTTTTTGCCAAAAACGCCACAAATGCAACGCCTTTAGTGGCGTTTTTACCCAAAACGCCGCAAAAGAGCACAACGTTGGTATTTTCAAAACTTAATTAACTAATTTCCTTTAGTGGCCTTTCTCTAATTCTTTTGATTAATTAAATTAAAAAGTTAAAACTCAAAAAACTGATCAAGCCGAACACAGATAACTAATTATCAACCAAATCATTGCATTGCAAAGACAATTAATAATCTTAACAATAAATAAAATTATTGAATTGAAAACATCATTGAGGGGCGACAAAGTGGTCTTAATTCAACAATCGCAAGTTCATACTAAATTAACTAAACTGACATTTTCTTGAAGCTCATCAAAATCTACAAAGAATGATAATTTGACACCTTCCCACCTTACATCATAACAATCACAGGCTTACCAACCACCGATTGGTGAGTATTTGAAGAGCTTTTGTCGTTTATTCGTCAAGATGCTAGGTTGGTTGCAGATAATTTTGCTTGCAAAGAGGTTGTTAGGTTTTAGCATCGTTACAGGCCAAACACTTGCGAACGATCTCGCCTTCGAGAGAACGACGTTCTTTGAGGGTGAGCTATTTGTAGTATTGGGTGAAACGAGTCTGCCCTTGCTTGTTACGTTGTCCTTTCACCGGTAATCTGCAACGTTGCAGACAGAAAATGAAGAGAGATGACAACTGAGCGGAGAGGGAAATCGAGGACACAAAGGAAATTAGATGTTAGGGATTTTTTTATTTGGGGAAAGTATGGAACTGAGTTTGAAATTGCGTGATTTTTCAAAGCTATTATGGCGTTTGTTTTTACAAACGCCACTAAAGTACCAAAACTTGCAGCGCTTGTCCTAAAAACGCCACTAAAAGACACGCCTTGTGGCATTTGTAAAACAAACGCCACTATAGTACAAGTATTTGTGGCGTTTGTACTAACAACGCCACAAAAGGTAGCGAGATGTGTAACACCCAGGTTTGGGGGTCGGGTGAAATTAAATTATTAAAATATAATTTTGGGCCTTGTATTTTCAAAACAAAAAAAAAATATGTTGGGCTTGTTTTAACTTAAACCCAAATGGCCATGGATTTTACACTATTGTAATTACCCATTTTCATTAAGGGTAAAAATGTCTCTTGGCTTTAAAAATAAAACAAAACAAATGAAAACACCTATTTTCATCATCTTCTTTCCCCCTCCTCTTCAAACCAACGACATGTCTTCTCCTTCATTTCAAAGTTACTATTACATTTCCTCCTTGCTTCATTCTTAAGGATTTTTGAAAGGTAATTATGTTTTTGAGTTGTCCTCATCTTCCCCTTGCTACTCATGTTTTTAGTTTTCAATAAAACCCATTATATTACATTTTGAAGTTTTTGGGTTTTGAAATAAAAATATAACTTTGATAGCTTTTAGTTGGGCTTTTGATTTGTTGTTGTTAAATAAGTTATTTACTATTCAAAAGGTCCAACATATCTAATTTTTACATGGTTTTATAATGATTTTCGCATATGGGTTTTAGAGAGGTTTTAGGTGGTTCAAAAGATGGTTTTTGGGGTTGTTTATGAGTGGAAATTGATGGCTGATGGTTGTATGATGTTTAAGGGTTTATTTGGAAGCTTATGGGTATGTTAAAAGTGTTGGAATCGATGGTTGATTGCTGTGTGTTTGGGCTACTCGAAAATGCTAGTTTGGGGTGTGTTTTTAGTTGGCTAATTGCTTGAAAACGTGTTCCGGGTTTGCTTCGGTTATTGATGACTGATTGTTGATGTTTTTGCTTGTGTTGGATTGCTTAGAACCAAGGTTTTGTGTTGGTGAGACATCGGGAACTAATCCGGGAAGCTTGGAAGATTAATTGGCTAGAGTTGTTGAGCTTGGAGTAGTCAGTGAGTGGTTCTTCGGTTTTAAATTGGTTTTCATAATGTTTGGTTCGAGCATGTAGACCTAGGTCGGGCTTGGTAAACCCACCTAGAGTTGAGATTAGATTGGTAGTCTAATCTCAAGCTTTAGTTTAGAAGACTATGGTTGAACTTTGAATATTGTGTGGTTATGCCTCTTGTTCCATATTTATGTGATTGATGTTGTTATGTATATTGTGATATACATGTGTGTTGAGGCATGATGTTTTATGCATTGTGACATGCATAGTTGTTGGAACATGGTTTGTGCATGATGGTGGATCATGGTGAGTACGTGCTAAGCACGGAAATTGGTAAGAATGTTGTGAGGTTGAGCTATGAAATGAGTTAGTATTGGCACTAGTATGCTTGAGTACAAATGATCGATCATTAGGATGTTAGTGTGCACACGAGTGTCGAAATGCGCGCGTGGTCCTGGTGATGGTAGTCACCAAGATGGAGTACGGGTACGCCCGGAAATCTTCATCTATATTTTAGTCGGTGATGAGTTGAATCCCATCGACAGGGCGTGAGGATGAGTGGAATCCCCTCCGTATGGAACGGTGATGAGTGTAATCCCACCGTAAGGTAATGTAATGGTTGAGTTGTTGGATGTGAGTTTCAACGGTTGTTATCCGCGTATTCGGGTCATAGCTAGGTGCCAATACGGTTTGTTAAATGTGATTTCATATGGTTATATTATGGGCATGTTGAGCATGGCATGATAATTGAGGTTATGTTCATGCATTTCATATAATTGATTCATATGGTTCCGAAGGTAAGGAGACATGCATTCATCCTTGGTTTTGTTGCTCGTGCTTGGACCCTGCATTGTCGAGGTTTGTTTTATGAGCTTACCCTCACTAAGCTTTACGCTTACGCTCTCTTTGTTCGACAATGCAGATCCTTAGTTCATGGGTTGCTTGTGCGAGGAGAAGGGCCTCCAAGTGTGCTATTTCTACCTTCAAGTATGAACTTTTAAGTTAATTGATGTAATAGCTAAGCAATGGGATTCATGTATGTTGCTTTGTGTTAAGGAGCTTGTTAAGACTCCCATAGTATGTTGATGTTTTGGTTGTGGCTTGTTCATGCCATGTATGTTGGCCTTATGCCCTTATCTTTATGCTTACGTGTATGTTTTGTTCTAAGGCATGAAAATCTTGATATGCTATGTATGTCTCTTTTGTTGAATGCTTGATTCCTTAAATGAATGGCCCTTTTCATGTATGTTGTGTGATGAACATGTTTGGAGTAGGGTGAGTGCCTCTAGAGTATGTAAATGTATGTTATATCTTGTTTCTTGATGTTTGAGGCTTGTTGGGAGCTTTTGGAGATGCAAAAATCTAGTTTTTAGTAACATATAGACTGTAGGCGTTTCTGAACGGGTAAGGCTGTTTCGGAACGGGTGTAGTTCCAGGGACACCCGTATCGGAACGTGTTCCGGTACGGTTTGGCTACTGTGAACCCCTGTTCTGATACGCGTATCGAAACGTTTTGGCTACTGTGAGGGCCTGTTCCGGAACGTGTTTCGGAACGCCTAGGTGAAATGGACCCCTATACCGAAATGGGGTGGTGCATATCGGTACAGATGGTATGGCTGTTTAAACTGGGGCCCGTGTATCGAAACGGGCAAGCATGTTTCAAAACACATGCCTGAAATGTGGGCTTTTGGCATCTCTAAAGGTTCTCAAGTGTTGGGCTTAGGCCCTGTTTGATGTTAGCCTTCTTGTGAGCCTTGTTCGTGATCGTTTATGTGTGTTTGGGTCGCGTTTGCAAGAAATCGGATTAACTTGACAATTGGTAAACTTAAATTAACTTATGCTCCTTGTCTCGTCTTGTCCTTGTTTTCTATTGCCATTTGTCACACATAGGACTAACTAAGTATCTAGACAAGATAATGTTAAAAGAAATTTTCTAAGGTCGTTAACCGAAGTGGAGCCTTAACGGGTTTTGCCTCAGTTTTCCCCGTGTAGCCCACTCGAGCCGGTCGGCCGTCCAGACTGGGACGAGGGGGTTACAAGATGTATAAATTTAGCGGTGCTTACTCTAAAAACGCCGCAAAAAGCCTATTTTGCTGTAGTGAACCCAACATGACTTACATGTCTCCATCTTACAAACCGAATTACAACATAAGTCCTTCCAATCAAGTTCAATTTACCACTAATCCATTCCTTGCTCGTGGGAAAAACTCGAACAACACACATGATATTTCCTTTGCTAAGTTGTCAATGTCTTCAAAATAGTTCCACCAACGTCATGGTCTAAGGAGAGGGTTCGCAATCCAATTCAAAACCACTTGTGAATCTGATTCCACAATCAAGCTTTCCTTACCTATCCATCCCACTTCTAAAAACACCAAGAGAGCAGTCCAGATCGCCATTAGTTCTGCAAACTCAGGTCCAAGGTTTTCGACAGGACCAGAGAACAAGGCTCTCATATCGCCTGCATAAGATCTCAACACGCCTCCACATCCTGCTGCGTTCTTGTAGAAGGATCCATCCACATTGAATTTAATTGATCCATAATTTGAAGGAATCCATTCAATATTACCTTCTTTTGATTTTAATTCAAGGCATGAAACTGGATTTTTCCACAAATTCACATCTTCTAGTATCAATGACTCGTTCACAGCTTTAATCCATATCAAGGCCCACATCTTTGTGTAAAATAAAAGGTCCTTAAAGGAAATGTGTTTATCCCTAAATACCTTCTCATTCCTTGCAATCCATAGACTCCAAAGGGCAGAAACAATTGTAACAAACCATAGAGATCTTGTTAATCCTGTCCAAGAAACTAAAAAATAAAACATGAAAAACTCATAATAGTTACGACATTACTCCAATAAATAGACCACGAGTTGCAAAAATATCTCCAGAAATTTCTAGCAAATAGACAATCCACGAATAGGTGGGAAATATTCTCTATTCCCTCTCCACACCAAGGGCAACCATAGTTGCGATCTTGAAGATTCATGCCTTTGTCTAAGAGAAAACCTTTGGTTGGAATCCTCTTTATCTTCAACATCCATAGAAAATTTTTAACCTTTGGAGGAACTTTCATCTTCCAAATCAAGTTAAAATTGAAATCTGGCTTTTCTATATCTGCATTCACCAATAGTTTAGTAAGTTTTCAGACCGAGAAATCTCCTTCTTTGTCATGAACCCAAATAATTTTGTCCAGGACCTCTCTATTAGCCCTTTGGCCCATCAATCTTTCTCTAAATTGTGACAAGACTTCTATTTCTCTATTAAGAAGAGGTCCAGAGAACAAATAAATGAGCTCCAGGTTATGGAAATCTCCATATTTCAATAGTGTAGCTACAGTGATTCCCTTATCCAAAGCTAATCTGTATAGCCTTGGAAAAGAAACACGTAATGGGGTCTCTCCACACCAGCAATCTTCCTAGAATAAGATTGTTTCTCCATTCCCTAGCCTCCATCGAATCTCTTTAGGTGAAATCCATCTGCTCACTTTTTCATCAAACAAATTGTTCACAATTCCTTTCCATACAATCGAGGCTTTTCTTGAGCTTCTGCATTTTGAAATCCACCCAGTCTTAGATTCTCCATATTTAGAATTAATGATATTTCTCCATAATCCAAGCTACGATTTTCTTTACAATGCGTATGCTTGTTTTACGGACCATGATCGAGGTGTGAGATCATCTTCAGTGACGGAGCTACATGTATGATTAGATAGGCACAAACCCACCTTGAATTTTTAGGGTTCTTACATTTGACTTTAATCTTTTTTTATGAATTAATCTTTAAATTTTATGATTTGTGTCCACCCTGAAATTTTGAGAATTTTATGACTTGTATCTGCCTTAAAATATATTTTGACTTGTGTTTACCCTTAAAAAGATTTATGAATCCGTCGTTGCTTGTCCCTCCCAACAATGTCGGCTCTAACGTTTGAACTCGCATTGTCTTATTTGGAGTGTAATATACCTTAGTCAAGCTATGTATAAATTTAGTTTTGTATTAACATTATAAATTAATAACGTAAATAACCGATAACAAAAAAATAAATTAATTAATTTACCAAAAAAAATTTCCTCCAATTAGGTTAGAGAGGTTTTTAATGAGGCTCATAAGTAGGTTTTTAGCTTAATTTTATTAATAAAAATAATTTTTTGCCGGGCAAAAAAAATATGGAGTAGTTTAGTGCTTTACAATAGCCTCTAAATTTCCATACGCGTCCAATTAATCTCTTTCACCCAGTAGAAATCCACTTATTATTTTGTGTCGCTATTTTCACACAAAAGAGTAAGATATAAAATTTAGAGACAAAATTTAAGGTTTACATTTCAGAATTTTGGTTGAAAGTTTAATTTTTAGGATTTAAGATTAAAAAAATTAAGGTTAAAGTGTAGGGTTTAATTTTTTAATGTAAAGTTTAATCTTTAGGGTTTAAGATTAAGAAATTAAGATTAAAGTGTTGAGATATAGAAAATGACGCCTAAAAGTGACATATATTTTTTGTTCATTTTTCGTCAATTTAAGGTATATTTAACAAATATAAATCATTTGCCCTTAAAAAATTAGGTTTAAAGTTTAGAGAATTAAGGGTATGATGTATTTTTTAAGGTTTATGGTTTAAAAATCAAAATTTAAGGTTAAAACTTAAAATTTATTAATATTTTAATGTTTGGACACAAAAAACGATACCGAAAGGGGTTAGGATTTTTTACATATTTAACAACTTTATACTAGGAAGATAAACCAAAGAAACTTAAATGAATCTTATAAAACTAAACGTCAACTAAACTTTAAACCTCAACAAATCATTTCTACTTTTTGATTCATTAAAGATACGTTTTGTCATTTTTTTTTCTTTTAACCAGTTTCTGGAAACGATATTGCATCAAAATGGAATTCATAAAAGCAATACTTTTTTAGCATGCATGATTGCATGTGCCTGACAGAAGCTCAAGATTAGCAGAGTTTTAAGAATCAAAGAAAAAGGAAAGAAGATGAAAGAGGGAAAAGAAAGAACCCTAACGGTTACAGAGAAAAGGGAAAAAGAGAAAAATACGAAGAGAAAAGAATAAAAGAATTCTGATAATTTCCATTTAACAAATGAAATGGGCTTACCCACTTGATACAAAAGACGGGCTTTATATAGAACCCAGTACAACAGAATCTGTTACAATCAATAACAAACTTGGGCTAAACTAACAGAATGACAGCTGGCCCATACTAACATTACTCTAACATTCTCCCAGCTTTCTCTTGTTTCTGAAAAGAGACAACACCAAGTCTTTGTCGCATATCAGCAAACAACGAAGGAGGAATAGGCTTTGTGAGTATGTCTGCAATTTGCTCAGCAGCAGGTAGATGATTCACCACAAGATGACCAACTAACACCTTCTCACGAACAAAATGAAGATCGATCTCCACATGTTTGATCCGAGTGTTGCGTGTAAAAGTGTCTATCGCAATTGTAGTGCAAGTGTACACGACGCAAGTAGTAAAGTGATACGAAGTATCGGATATCGTCTCCACAGGGACTGGGCTAACCCTTTCCTTTGCTATCTGCACAAGGGGAAAAGAAATAGTTTAAATTATTTGTCACGAAATAATAAAGAATACTTAAATAAAATAGTAAAGATATCAAGATAGAGTGAATGGGCTGGTATTGAGTTGCTCAGTAGTGCAGGTATTGAATTGCTTAGGATCTCCAATTATGTCGTCACGCCCGTCGCCGACAGCACCTGTCGCGGCGGCTGTCCGTTAGCTGTCACGGCAGCGAACACTAACTCCGTACTTCAAGCTTGGCAAGAATCCCAGATCTGCCTTGCCCTATCCCTAGGCACAAGTCTGTCGATGATCACGTCTTTGATGATACCTCCCGGCGTGAATCGAAGGATGAACACCGATGTGTATGAATTCTTCCTTAGCCACTTAACCTCGCCCTATCCCTAGGCACGAGATGGTTCAACTATAAACTAGAGAACGCGCTCTTATCTCTTTTGTATGCTTAACTCTCCCGATGCTAAGTAAATGGATAACCTCACAATGCTCTCCCGATGCTCTTGCAAGATATTAAAACCAAGATAAAAGAACTTGAAGTTTATTTTATTGAACTTGAAAAATCCTAAAACAAAGCAACCCTTGCAACTACTTTACAAAACAACCCGTAGCCCTAGGGGGAATTTAGAACATGTCGGTGACGGGTGGACGGCAGGGGTTTGGTTTCGGTTATGGGGTAATCGGTTCTGCCCTAGGTTTAATCTATGCCCTTATATAAGCTTTGGGCTCAAGTTATCTAAGGTAACAAGGATTACAACTTTAATTAAAAGTAAGATTCTAATAAAGACTAAATCTCTAAAGTCTCCTACTTTCCAGCCGCATCCTTGTTTCTAGGATTTTCTTCTCCTTGAGCTTTGGCTTGACATATCTTTTGATCCGGGGCTTGGAAAAATATTTGGCTTCCACACGACAGACGAGCAGATTTTTCTCTATCTATCGAGATCCACTTTACTTTTCCTCTTCATAAGTCTGCTGTCACATTGCTGTCACGATAGGTCCATGACAGGTTCGTTCTTCTTCGGCTGCTTGTCCAGTTCAGCTCTTCTGCTTATCTGCCCTGGGCCTGCCTTCTCCGTTTTCTATGGCAGATACCTACAAAAACAACCATTTTTAGTAGAATCTGTGCCTTTTAATATATTTGTGATGTTTTGCTGTAAACTGACCTAAATGCAATGAATAATGCTTGAATGCAGCAGAAATATGGGTTAAAAAGGGTGTAAATAATAGAACTTTTAAACACTCATCACACCCCCAAACTCAAGTTTTTGCTTGTCCTCAAGCAATTAAGACTTAAAAGAAGAATGAAAATTTTTGTGTTGGCCTTCAAACAGTGAACTGTCCTTTACCCGTCGCTCATTCTCTATGGCGGCAGCAACCTGTCGGAAAGATTAGGTTCTGTCCGGAATCTCCCTATAGTTCTTGTGCAGTGTGTGCATGCTTGTGAACAGTTATATGCTAAGACTCTCTTAGTTTCACTAGAATATTCAACTTCTTAACTCGAATTTTTATGCCAAAGTTTATTTTTTTAGAAGGCACATTTTCATGCTTATTTTTCTTCTATTTCAAAGCTAAATTTTTCTAGAGCCAGTTTTGGGCACCTCTAGTTAGCTTCATAGAGCCGGTTTCGGGCACCTCTAGGTTTTTGTTTTTCTTTTGCTAAACTTCTTTCCTAGAGCCAGTGTTAGGCACCTCTAGGGGCTATTCAAGTTCTAAGCATCCTATTCTAGTTTGGCTAAAAGAAATCTAAGCGATATAACAGTCACAAAGGTGTTTAAATTTTCAGAACTATAGAAAGGCTCTAAACTTTTCCTTAAACTGTCCTAAAGATGCTGCCACGACAGAGCCGTCATGACAGGTAAGTTAACTTCACAGTTTTAAGCCAACAGTTTTATATTTTCTGATTTTTTTTAGAGAACTTAAAATAAATAAAAGACACAACAAATAATAGAAAGATGTAGCTAAGACTCCATTAATGATGGAGGGTTGCCACCCCAAACTCAAGGGTTGCATTGCCCTCAATGCAAAATGACAGAAAAATAAAAACATGAAAAATACATCACAAAAGATAAAAGCAGGCATCAATAAGAGGAAAATAAAAACTTAAATTTTCAGTCGCTGTCCTTGCTGCTGCTGCTGCTGACACGGATCTGACGGCGGCGTCTGGGCTGTGGAGGAGGCTGGGCAGGTTCAGGGGCAGGCTCAGGGGCAGGTTGCTCCATGACCTGGATGTCGGAGCTGCTGCCGCTGAGAAAGTGGAGGCAGCATTGCGTCGGGTTTTCCTATAAGACATATTAGTGCAAGGGTTGTGAAAAGTAAATGAAAGCAAATGAAAACTAAAAAAGGGAGAACAAGTAAGAAAGACAGAAATGAGTGAAAATGAAAATGAAACGGGGTTTTATAGCGGTCGAGGTGCTGCCCGTTAATGCTGTAACGGCAGGCGTGAAAAACGGAGCGACTCTGGGGATTTAGCGTGTCTGACGCGTCTGACACGCATTTATGCGTCTGCTACGCGTCTGTCACACGCTTCTGCGTCTGCCGTGTCAGTCTGTTGACAGCCTGTCTTATCCGTCTGCGGCGGCAGGTGAAATGGCAGGCTTCAATAAATGGGCTCTGTTGGGCTGATGGATGGATGGTGAGCTTGGGTCACTTCTTCTTTTCTTCTTGATTCCTTTATTTCCTAAAAGCATAAAAATAGAAAAACATTATTCGAATAAAATAAACCTAATTACCTAATAGTAAGTAATAATAAAAATAAATAAATAAAATAAGTTAAATTAGGAGTGCCTTGAGGGGCATCTCCTAAAGTAACTACTCCCTGTTCTATTGATGCTTGAGGGGTCGTTTCCGGTACTTCTTGAAGTCCATCTGTACCCTCCATCTGGTGATTTTTCTCATGGTGGAGGCTCTTTTCTTTCTCTTCCCTTTGTAGTCCATGAAGTCCTCTCTTCTTGGTAATGTTTCTGAGGGCATGAATATATGATTAGAAAAAATCAAATTGACATTCGGCCACAAACTTACCTTGTTTTCGTTGAATGTTGTTGTGGTTGAATGTAGCCCTTGCTGTCGTGCCTGCTGCTGTGGCAGGCAGTTATTTTGACAGTCCGTTGGCAGGTTACTTTGCAGGTCAATGGGACATTGGTAAGTGCCATCGCTCTCTATACTAAATTTTGTTGACCACTCGTAAATCTCCATCAGTAGAGACTTTGATGATTCTATGTCCACCGGCTTTGGTTCCTCTAATACCTGCAATGGAATTGGTGAGTTTTCATATAATTCAAAAGGTTCGTTTATTACCTGCTCATATTCCATCGGTGAGGCATTGTCATTGGGTAGCTTTTCTAGGTGGTCGTGCGAGTGCCATGACGGGGATGGATGTGTGCAATCTTGGTCAGGCATAATCGAGGTAGTGGGTTGAGAATTTGCCTCTGACGTGGTTGCTGCTGCATCATCAGTTGCTGCCGAGGCGGCAGTTTCTGTCGAGGCGGCAGTTGCTGTCGAGGAGGCAGTTTCTGTTGAGGCGGTAGTTTCTGTCGAGGCGGCAGTTGCTGTCGAGGCGACAGTTTCTGTCGAGGCGGCGGTTTCTGTCGAGGCGGCGGTTACTACCGAGGAAGTGGTTGCTGCCGTGACATTCTCTTGAATTTCATTCAGCGTTGTCGCGGTGTTGCTCCATTCCGGCTCCTCGATCATTGCCATGGCAAGTTGTTGCTCAGACTCATCATAGGTTGGGTATTCGTTCACATGGGCATCCTCGTCGTCTTGCCTCGGGATTTCAGGTTCATCTGTGGCATGAATGAGGACTGGTCTGCTCAAGAGTTCATCCATCTTGGCGATACTTGCGTTCGTAGAGGCTGACACTCTTTGAGTGAGTGCCAAGAAGGCTTGCAGTGTGTCTTCTAAGGATTTTGACTGCTCTTGAGGATGATGACATTGCCAGGGCAGGTCGGGTTCTGTAGCAAAACTGTTATGGTATAAAAAATTTTGTGGGTTTTGATCGTACCATAAAAAATTTTGCTGCTGCGGCACCGGCATTTGCTGCCCCTGTTGCTGCCACGGCTGCTGCCCTGGCAGCATGTCTTTACGGTAATTGCAAGAACTTTCCCACATCAACTCTCGAATGGTTTTTCCTGGCATGTTGATGCCCTTGAACCTGTATTTTCACCTGAATTTTTTTTTTGTTAAAAAAATAAAAAGAAAATAATAAAGAAAATAAAAAAAATAAAAGAAAAGTGCAGAAGCTAGGGTAAGAGTGTGTTGCCAGTCCCCGGCAACGGCGCCAAAAACTTGTTGCGTGTAAAAGTGTCTATCGCAATTGTAGTGCAAGTGTACACGACGCAAGTAGTAAAGTGATACGAAGTATCGAATATCGTCTCCACAGGGACTGGGCTAACCCTTTCATTTGCTATCTGCACAAGGGGAAAAGAAATAGTTTAAATTATTTGTCACGAAATAATAAAGAATACTTAAATAAAATAGTAAAGATATCAAGATAGAGTGAATGGGCTGGTATTGAGTTGCTCAGTAGTGCAGGTATTGAATTGCTTAGGATCTCCAATTATGTCGTCGCGCCCGTCGCTGACAGCACCTGTCGCGGCGGCTGTCCGTTAGCTGTCACGGCAGCGAACACTAACTCCGTACTTCAAGCTTGGCAAGAATCCCAGATCTGCCTTGCCCTATCCCTAGGCACAAGTCTGTCGATGATCACGTCTTTGATGATACCTCCCGGCGTGAATCGAAGGATGAACACCGATGTGTATGAATTCTTCCTTAGCCACTTAACCTCGCCCTATCCCTAGGCACGAGATGGTTCAACTATAAACTAGAGAACGCGCTCTTATCTCTTTCGTATACTTAACTCTCCCGATGCTAAGTAAATGGATAACCTCACAATGCTCTCCCGATGCTCTTGCAAGATATTAAAACCAAGATAAAAGAACTTGAAGTTTATTTTATTGAACTTGAAAAATTCTAAAACAAAGCAACCCTTGCAACTACTTTACAAAACAACCCGTAGCCCTAGGGGGAATTTAGAACATGTCGGTGACGGGTGGACGGCAGGGGTTTGGTTTCGGTTATGGGGTAATCGGTTCTGCCCTAGGTTTAATCTATGCCCTTATATAAGCTTTGGGCTCAAGTTATCTAAGGTAACAAGGATTACAACTTTAATTAAAAGTAAGATTCTAATAAAGACTAAATCTCTAAAGTCTCCTACTTTCCAGCCGCATCCTTGTTTCTAGGAATTTCTTCTCCTTGAGCTTTGGCTTGACATATCTTTTGATCCGGGGCTTGGAAAAATATTTGGCTTCCACACGACAAACGAGCAGATTTTTCTCTATCTATCGAGATCCACTTTACTTTTCCTCTTCATAAGTCTACTGTCACATTGCTGTCACGACAGGTCCATGACAGGTTCGTTCTTCTTCGGCTGCTTGTCCAGTTCAGCTCTTCTGCTTATCTGCCCTGGGCCTGCCTTCTCCGTCTTCTATGGCAGATACCTACAAAAACAACCATTTTTAGTAGAATCTGTGCCTTTTAATATATTTGTGATGTTTTGCTGTAAACTGACCTAAATGCAATGAATAATGCTTGAATGCAGCAGAAATATGGGTTAAAAGGGTGTAAATAATAGAACTTTTAAACACTCATCATCGAGCATGATGAGTTGGATTGGCTGATGTAGACACAGTCGAGGTGTTGTCACACTAGACAATTGGTTTCCCAACATATGAAACCCCAATCTCCTGCAAAAGATGTTCAACCCAAAGTAATTCAGAAACTGAATTGGCAACACTGCGATATTCAGCCTCGGAGGAGGAACGAGAGACCACAGCTTGCTTCTTAGAGCACCAAGTGACAGGGTTAGGGCCAAGAAAGATACAGTAGCCAGTAGTGGATCTTCTATCCTCTAAGGAGGAGGCCCAATCAGCATCAGTATAGCAAGTCAGAGTAAGAGCAACAGCAGGTTGGAAATAAAGGCCATAGTCAATCGTACCACAAAGATACCTGAGAATTCGTTTAACAGCCTTCCAATGAATTAAGAGAGGCTTGTTCATATGTTGACTGACCCGATTAACAGCAAAGGCTATATCCGGTCTGGTCAAGCATACGTATTGAAGACCACCAATAATGCTTCTATAAAAATGAGCATCACCAAATTCCAGCTCAGTACCAGTGGCAGATTTATTAGAAACAATCATAGGAGTGGGGGTGGGAGTGGAGCCAAGCATGTTAGCTTTAGCAAGCAAATCAGAGATATATTTTTGTTGACTTAACAAAAGACCCTTGCCACAGGTTAATATCTCCATCCCCAAAAAACATTCAGGTTCACCCATGTCCTTCAAGGAAAAAGCAGTATTAATCCTCTTGACCACCTCATCCACTTCAAGAGGTTGACTACCAGTGATGATAATATCATCCACATAGACCATGAGCAACAGAGAGGAGGAATCAGTGTTTCGAACATATAAAGAAGTATCAGTCTTGGAGGAGACAAAACCAAGATCATGAACAAGAAAATTCTTTAATGTATCAAACCAGGCACGAGGGGCCTGTTTAAGTCCATACAGTGCCTTTCGAAGTCGACAAATAAGTTTTTCACCATTCATACCAACTTGTTCAAACCCAGGTGGCTGGGACATGTAAATTTCCTCAGACAGAGTACCATTCAGAAACGCATTATTTATGTCAACTTGACGAACAACCCAGCTATTGACAACAACAACAACCAATATAATACGGATTGTGGAGGCACGAACAACTGGACTAAAGGTCTCCTTGAAATCACTCCCAATTTGTTGAGAAAAACCCTTGGCTACAAGTCGAGCTTTAAGCCGATCAACAGATCCATCAGGCTTCTTTTTTACTCTAAAGAGCCACTTACAACCCACTGGTTTGCGATCTAATGGTAAGGGCTGCAAATCCCACGTACCATTTCGCATGAGAGCATTAAACTCATCAAGAACAGCTTCTCTCCAACCAGGGAGAGTCAGGGCAGTGAAGACATCATCAGGTTCACAGTCTTCAGTTTGAGAGAAAAACACTCGAGGCTTAAAAATACCAGCCTTGCCCCGTGTAACCATATAATGAGAATTAACTGGTGGAAGTGGTGGTGGAGTAGAAGTAGTGAATGGAGGTGGAGATAGACTTACACCTTGTCGAAGTGGAGGTGAAGGTGGAGTAGAAGTAGTAAATGGAGATGGAGATGGACTTACACCTTGTTGAAGTGGAGATGAAGGTGGAATAGAAGTGTTTAATGGAGGTGGAGATGGACTTACACCATGTGGAAGTGGAGATAAAGGTGGGATAGTAGTGTTTAATGGAGGTGGAGATGGACTTACATCTTGTTGAAATGGAGATGAAGGTGGGATAGTAGTGTTCAATGGATGTGGAGATGGACTTACACCTTGTTGAAGTGGAGATGAAGGTGGAGTAGAAGTGTTCAATGGAGGTGGAGATGAACTTACACCTTGTTGAAGTGGAGATGAAGGTGGAGTAGAAGTGTTTAATGGAGGTGGAGATGGACTTACACCATGTTGAAGTGGAGATGAAGGTGGGATAGTAGTGTTTAATGGAGGTGGAAATGGACTTATACCTTGCTGTAATGGAGGTGAAGAGGAAGTAGAAGCATGAAATGGAAATGAAGGTGTAGAGTGAGCATGCTGAACTGGAGAATGAGGTAGATTAGGAACTTGCTGCAATGTAGAAGTCCGAGGAACAGACATAGTGGCAGAAGGTGGAACTAAAGCAGACAAAGGTAAAGAGGAAGAGGGTTTAGGAAGGAAAGTAGAGGAAGACTGAGGAGAAGAAGAATAAGAGGAATTTAGAGAATGCAACCCTTTTGAAGTAAAAGAATCTGAACTGAGAAGATTTGACTTATAAGGAAAAGTAAACTCATCAAACTGAACATGTCTAGAGATAAACACCCTACCACTCAAATCTAAACACTTATAACCCTTATGAACTGAAGAATAACCAAGGAAAACACACGGTGAAGATCGAAACTGCAATTTATTTTTATTATAAGGTCTAAGGCAAGGAAAACAAAGACAACCAAAAACCTTTAAAAACAAGTAATCTGGTGTCTTATTAAAGAGTTTCTCATAAGGTGTCAATCCATGAAGAGCAACAGTAGGCAGTCTATTTATAAGAAAAACAGCAGTTGAGAAAGCATCATACCAATATTTCAGGGGTAAAGAAGCCTGAGCAAGCATAGAAAGACCAACCTCTACAATTTGACGATGCTTCCTCTCCACTAGCCCATTCTGTTCTGAAGTGTGGGGGCAAGACTTTCTATGAACAATGCCTTGAGTGAGAAGATAGGACTGAAGTGCAGTGAACTCCCCACCACCATCAGATTGTAACACCTTCAATTTTTGGCCCAACTGTCGCTCACATTGATTATGAAACTGTATGAAAGCAGCCTTAACATCAAATTTATATTTGAGAAAATAAACCCAAGTAAAACGAGTTGTAGCATCAGTAAAAGCTACATAATAACGAAAAGAACTAGAAGGAAGAGGTGCAGGACCCCACACATCAGCTATAATTAACTCAAGAGGAGAATTATAAACAGTAGCAGAGGGAGAAAAAGGTAACTTGTGTGATTTACCAAGCTGACAAGCCTGACACACAACTTTATTTTTATTCTTAGAAACAGAAATATTACAAGACTTAAGAACAGAGGAAAGAGTATCCTGACAAGGATGTCCTAACCTACAGTGCCACAAATCAGCAGACTCTATCTTAGCAGTAGTAGACAAACATTTCTTATTATTGCTAGAACATTGAGAAAAAGAAAATGAGCCATTATTATCAAGTTTGTAAAGGCCATCTTGCTGCAAACCCTTGTGAAGAACAGCTCCAGTATGAATGCACTTGACTTGAAAGAAAGAGGGAAAGAATTCAATGGACACATCATTGCCCTGTGTAAACTTGGAAACAGAAATCAAGTTCTTAGTTATAGAAGGAACAACAAGAACATTCTTTAAGCAAAACTGTTTAGAAGAGTTAAGTAAACGAGACTGCCCAGAAAACTTAATAGGAAGAGCATTACCATTACCAACTTGCACATTCCCAGAAGTAGGACACACAGTATCAGCTTGCAAATTACTCACACTATTAGTGATGTGATGAGTAGCCCCTGAATCTGGAAACCAAGAGTTATCCTCAAGGATTTCAGGAGTGGCTAGAGAAGATGGATGATACACAGGGGCAGTAGTAGCAAAAACAGCTGCAGGAGGAGAAACATACTAAGGCTGATGATAAGTAGTACCAGGAAGAACAGGAGAAACAGGTACGCCAGAAAGTGAAGATGTTACAGAACCAGATGTAGGTGGTCTCGGATAAGTAACCACAGTATGAGGCACAGTATGAGAAAAAGGAGTCAAAGAGTATGAGTGAGGAGCAGGAGAAGAAGGAGAATATACAGAAGCAGGGGGAAGGCCAACAAAAGTCTGAGAAGGATAATAAACAGGAGGAAAAGAAGCAGAAGCAGGGGCAGAGTATAAAGGAGCAGAAGAGACACTATGAGCCTGAGGAGTAAAAGCTTGTTCACCAGCACCCTGAGTTCTTCTAGATGACTCATTTTTGTAATTGAGATCATAGCGAGAATAACATCTCTCAACAAGATGCCCCAAACGACCACAGAGCTGACACTGAGGCCTTCCAGACCTACCTCGTCCTCTACCCCTAGAATTATCAAAGCCACCTCTAAAAGCAGTAGTAGAATAGTCCTGAGTACTATCAGTGCTAGGTGTATACCCTATAGAGTTCCCAGTAGCCACATTTACAACAGGTGAAGGAGTAACAGAAGCAGACCCAGACTCACTAGAAGGAACAGTAGTAACAGAGGAGGGCTGAACAGTAGTATGATGAGCACAAGCAGAAACAGTAGAGTGCAAATTAGACTGACGAGCATCAGCATCAAGCAATAAAGAACTAGCAGCAGTAACAGAGAAAGTTGTGGAACCAGCAGTCAACACAGTTATAACAGATTCAAACTCAGGAGGCAAACCATTTAAAATTGCAGTTACATGTTCATGCTCAGAAATCACTTCCCCACAACTAGCCAAATTATCTCTTATACTCTTTACCTTAAGCAGAAATTCTTTCATACTTAAGTCACCTTTCTTCTGAGTATGAAACAACCTCCTAAAGTACATAAACCTAGAGGCAGTTTTGTCACTATAAATCCTATGCAAGGTATTCCAAATCTCAGATGCAGTATTCATTCCAATGAATTGAGGAAGCACAGTTTCACTAACAGTAGATAACAACCATGTTGCCAGAGCTCCATCTTGCTCCTCAAAGACTTCAAAATCAGGATTTATATGCACTTGATTATCTTTAGTTATATATTCAGGAGGTCTAGTGACCTTAGTATCTATAAACTTGAGAAGTCTATGTGTCTTAATAGTAAGAAACACCTGCTGGTGCCACAGAAGGTAATTATGATCGTCTAACACAACATTAATCTTTTTCGTGGAAAATAGACGAGGAGCATTATTGCTCTCATTCAAGACTTGATTAGTAGACTCAGATGTAGTAGTCTCAGGATTAACAACACCCTCAGGGATAGTCATATTAACAAAAACCAGAGGCAGATCTCAACAAACCAAAAAGATCAGAAACAAAACAGATCACAAAACCAAACAGATCATAAGGCTTCACAGCAGAACCACATATCAGAACCACAGATCAGAAGCACATGCCAATACACCAATAACAGCAGCAGAACATAACAGATATGCGAATCAGCAGAGATAAACGCAGAACTCAACACTTAGAGGAAACAAGATGCAGAGGAACTAAACAGAGGAAAAAGGAACAATCTCACTAGAGAGTATAACCACCGCAAGACTGAAAAAGGCATAACCGAACCACCGTGAACACGAGAGATGCACAATCGACTCGCCACCGTAACCGAACACCGTAATCGAACCTTCGCAACACTGGACAAGCACAAGCGAACCACCGTGTACCGGAATCGCACAATCTAACCTCTGCGAACACCGTCGATTCCCAGAATCGAACACACAACACACCGCGAACAAAAACCGGCTGAACTATCACAATCGGAACGCCATAAAAGGCTCTGATACCATGACAGAAGCTCAAGATTAGCAGAGTTTTAAGAATTAAAGAAAAAGGAAAGAAGATGAAAGAGGGAAAAGAAAGAACCCTAACGGTTACAGAGAAAAGGGAAAAAGAGAAAAATACGAAGAGAAAAGAATAAAAGAATTCTGATAATTTCCATTTAACAAATGAAATGGGCTTACCCACTTGATACAAAAGACGAGCTTTATATAGAGCCCAGTACAACAGAATCTGTTACAATCAATAACAAACTTGGGCTAAACTAACAGAATGACAGCTGGCCCATACTAACATTACTCTAACAGTGCCATCCATTTTTCCTATAATTTATTTATATGTATGGATGATGATGATAAAAATAATATTTAAGTAGTACATTTCTTTAGTATTTCATCAACTGCTAATTTAAGAAGATGTTTTAGGAGCTGGTTTTTTTTATTGGGTAGGATTACTATAATATTTTTACGGCGAATGTCGAGATTTAAACTCACATATCATTATGGCAATTAGTGAATTTCAAGAGGTCTAGAGAACAAATACATGAGCTCCAGGTCATGGAAATCTCTATATTTCAGTAGTGAAGCTACAGTGACTCCCTTATCCAAAGCTAATCTGTATAGCCTTGGAAAAGAAATGGGTAATGGGTCTCTCCACACTAGCAATCTTCCTAGAATAAGATTGTTTCTCCATTCCCTAGCCTCCATCGAATCTCTTTAGGTGAAATCCATCTGCTCACCTTTTCATCAGACAAATTGTTTACAATTCCTTTCCATACAATAGAGGCTTTGCTTGAGCTTCTGCATTTTGAAATCCACCAGTCTTATATTCTCCATATTTAGAATCTCCATAATCCAAGCTACGATTTTTCTTTACAATGCGTATGTTTGTTTTACGGACCATGATCGAGGTGTGAGATCATCTTCAGTGATGGAGCTACATGTATGATTAGATAGGCCCAGACCCACCTTGAATTTTTTAGGGTTCTTACATTTGACTTTAGTTTTCTTTTTATGAATTAATATTTTAATTTTTTGATTTATGTCCACCCTGAAATTTTGAGATTTTTATGACTTGTATCCACCTTAAAATATATTTTGACTTGTGTTTACCCTCAAAAAGATTTATGAATCCGCCATTGGTTGTCCCTCCCAACAATGTCGGCTCTAATGTTTGAACTCGCATTGTCTTATTGGGAGTGTAATATACCTTAGTCAAGCTATGTATAAATTTAGTTTTGTATTAACATTATAAATTAATAACGTAAATAACTGATAAAAAAAGATAAAAAAATTAATTTACCAAAAACTTTTATCCAATATTTTTATAGGAATAACGTACAGATTTGAAGGGGGAAAACACTATTAAGAACTTTAAAGGGGTGAGCTAGTGGCAAGTTAAGATTAAGCCCTGTTTTAGTTGGATTGTAAAAAAAATATTGAAGTTTTGAGATGATACATTGTGCATCTATTCTAGAGTCGCGAACTTTACAGTAACTATGTAACCCCTTAAATCTGACCCAGAAGAAATGGGCCGAGTCTAGAAAGTTACGTTTGAAAACTTGCCCCACAAGTTATAAATCTTAGGTTTAAAATTATTTTAAAGTATATAATTGAATTAATTAATAATAATTTTTTTTTGCTCAGCAACTGTATGACTTTATTAGAAATAGAAAGCATACAGCTTGACGGATCTCACGCCTCGTTAAAAACCTCCCTAAGCCTAATGGAGGAAAAGAGTACGATGAGATCCGTCGAAAGAAAACAAAATGAACGAAACACCAACTCATATACATGCCACAAAGAGCGAACATCTATCCAATAATAATTAACATAAAGTTTCTCAAATATTTATGAAACTAGATCATTAAAATATATACTGAATATTTCATAAAAAAACATCTGAATTAAATTGAAAATGCATGCGTAAACATTATCCCAAATTAAATGTCTCAATGTCCGAAATTACAAAATATCTCAAAGTGATGTTAAAACAATAATCTAAAATAATTGGAAAGAGTTCATACTCAATAATATAATATCCGAGTAAAAATACGAGAAGCTCCAAGTACCGAGTCGCCTAAAAGAGTGAGTATATCTGAAAGAGAAACTATGGGTGTGTAAGCTAAAGAGCTTAGTGTGTCTCTAAAGTGCAAGCAATCACAAGCAAAATATTATTTTTATTTTTCAAATAAATATTTTTGAAAACACATTAAATCTGAATCATAATGATATGTTCGATGCTCATGAAAACTCAATACCTAATCTCTGATACACTGCCCAAAGAGTAAGGTTCCCCTGAACCTACTCTCTCCATCGTCACCATCCGAAGTGGAACTCAGCCCGAAGGGTGGAACCACTGATCCGAAGCGGAATTCAACCCGAGGGATGAAACCACTGAACTTCCCCGAACAAATCCCAATCAATGTACACTCAATGATATGAGATGGATTTTAAAATCCGAATTTCATCCAAAACATGAATTGTTAAAAATTGAAGTTGCATAAATCTGAAAATCCAAAGTTTTATATTTTGAAAACCTGATATCTCATAATTGATAAATCCGATTTTTAGTTAAAACCCAATCGATATGCTATGCATGATGTCTGAAACCTTTCATCAACCACAACAGAATAATGCACACAAAGTGTATAAAGACATTTATTTAAAGCACCAAAGAAAAGTATAAATTTATAGCACAAGAAGAGACACACCTTTAAGCAACAGAAGCTCTAATGTCGAGAAGGGTGACCTCACACTCAGATCTAGCCAATATAGAACCTACGATGATAACTCTACATTAATAAATATTTCTATCACTAAGCCACAAATTATAAAACATAAGACTAATCCGAAGGTATACTCATGGAAAGATCTCGAAGAATGTGTACGGTCGGTTTGAACAGGATGAGGTAACTCGTCAGCCTCAGTGTCGATACGTGAACACGAGAATATTCCAAATCAGATTTTAAAATCCACAACTTACCAAATTCTATGCAATAATTAATTGAAATTTGCAAAACGGAGCTTTCGAAATCTAATTTGACAAAACGGGCAGTAGATTCAAACTCAGGACGTTGAAAAAGTTAAGAGGAAAGATATCTTAAAAAGTTAACTCTTGGTCAACGGTCAAAGTCAAACTGGTCCAAGGTCAACGGTCAAACTCAGTCAAAAGTCCAATCGTCAAACTGTTCAAGTCAACGGTCCTAGTTGGTCAAAGGGTCAAACCGATTCGGTTCAAGACAACTCCAACAGTCCGAATTGCACAGGTTTGGGCTCAATCTGAATTGGAACAAGGGTTGGATCTCTCTTCAAGCTCACTAGACGGGCTCTACACCATGTTACACACATATGGCCCTGTCGAATTGGGCTCAATCCAGCCCTGATTCTCACACAACACAACCCATCACCCTAACACAATCCTGCAAACTGAAGCTAGGGTTTACAGACCCTTGCTTGACGGTGGGAGAGATGACGAAGCAGGAGCAACGACGGCGAAAGACGATCGACGGTGGCTCATCGGCAACCTACACAACAAACAAAGAACGTCGATGGCAAAAATGGTAACGACAGAGGCGTCAACGACAGAGGCGTCAACGACAGGGGGCGACGGCGAGAACAGTCCTAAAGGCGGCGAAACTCCGGCAAATAAAAACAACAACCCCAAGGGTCAATTTCCGGCCAAAACTAACAAATTTGAAATCTAAACAACCATTTACAAGAAACTGAATACCCGAACCAAAAAGCTTACCCAAACAGGTTGGAAGGGAAACGTGGCAGCGCTGGAGAGAAAAGACGGCGACACAAAGGTAACCGAAAGGTCTCGTAACGTTTCCAGGAGAACGGTCGGCGACAAGGGAAAACTGAGGCCTGGGTTTTGATCGGACGATAAAGGCAAACACGAGGGTGGTCTCGGTTTGACGAACAGTGGCCGATGAGCCCTTGATCGGAGCTTGGCCGGAACTCGGGGAAGGTGGGGTGATATCAAGAGAGGGGAGATAAGGGGAAGGTGTGGCTGCATAACACGTTTTGAAACTCCCACCCATGCTAGGGTTGATAAAACATGGTTAAATACCACACACAAATGGGTAAATCGCAAAAATAAACCATCCAAATTATACCAGTATTGCGAGAAGGGCACTGAAGTTCCAATTTCTATCACTTCAATCACTCAAATCCGATTTATTTCCAATTAAGTCCACAAATTCAAATTGGGGTTTTTGAAACAAAATTCCCAAATTATAGGGTTCTAAATTAGGGATTTCAAAATTGGAATTTTCCAAGTTGGGGAAAAAATTGGGGTGTTACAATTCTCCTTGCCTTAAAGAAATTTCTTCCTCGAAATTTTCAAACTTAGCAACAAATCTCAAAACTATCAACACATACTTATACTTTCTTATTCTGAATTCATAATCCAACATTACCAAAATAGAACTGAAAACATCATAAATGTATTTGCTAGGTCATTATGTATATCATCACATCCAACGCGAACTCCGATCGAATATACTGAACCTGGTCGTCTAATCTCATATCCAGCTGACCTATCACTCTGAGCAGGTCTACCTCTACTAGTTGTACCAGAAGCAGCTGATCTAAACTGCCCTCTACCTCGATGAGGTGCCTGAACTGACACATGTGTCTGACTCTGAACGGATGAATCGATAGGTGGTCGAGGATAATTCTTCAAGTAATGATCATGAGATCCACATCTAAAACACGCTCTATTCATCAATCTGTACTCTTCGTTATGCTTCTTATTGCAATAACCACATAGAGAAATAGGTCGACGAACTTTTGAACTACCTACGCTGCCAGACGAAGTTGTCGATGCTGTAGGTCTAACATTCCAATAACTATGAGGAACATAATCATTTATAGGCCTCTTTCTAGACGAGTTGACAAAACTGGGCTGAGCATATATGTCCGGTTGCTTCACGACTTGATCAAAATTCTGAAGTTCCTCCTTTTCCATTAGTGCAAGAATTCTCTTAGCAGTTTTAGCTCGATCAACCATGTCGCTAAATACTTACCATGATGCATACCAACATCTCTCTGAATAGGTAAAAGAAGTCCTTTCAAAAACCAGTCACACTTATCTTTCTCAGTCGCAACTAACCTAGGATTATGCTTGGCCAACCTCTGAAATTTTATCTCATAATCATTCACTGACATATTGTTCTGTTTCAGATTCATAAATTCATCGCGACACTTCGCTAAGAACTCGACTCCCACATATCGATCCTGGAATGCCTGTCGGAAAAAACTCCCATGTAACCTAACTAGATGGAAAAATATCAACCACTGACTCCCACCAGTTTTATGCTTCACCCTCTAATAGTGATACGACCGCCCTTAATTTCTGATTGGCTGGGTAATCCATCTCAACAAACAATCGCTGTAATTTCTTTAGCCAATATTTCGCATCGGATAGATGTGTACCAGTTTTACCCTCAAACAATTTCACCCCATCATCTATGAATTCCATAGATATGGGTTTTCTCGAACCCTCTCATTGTCAGAGATAACGCAGCAACTCACGAATCATCGTAGCACTATCCAGTTGAACTGTCTCAGTGTCATCCTCACTCTCAATTTGATGTCCTCCCAAAGGTTCATTCTCATTATCTGATATCTCATTCTGATTTTCTGTTTGCTTAACGGATGATAGATGACCACCACCAGAAATGGCAGTACGACCTCGACCTCGACCTCTCACAAAACTAGAACTCATACTTGGTGGCTTAGAAGACTATCTACAAAAGGTAATAACATATAGTCAGAATCGGTATTGGAGTCTCGAATTTAAAACACTTCAAAATCACTTAATACCATAGTAAAAAAATCAGAAAATTCCCATTTATCCCAAAATATTTCAGATGCATGCAAAACTCGAAAATATTTTGAAAATAACTTTTGTGAGCCTCATAGTCCGAGGGTTGAACTTAGCTCTGATACCACTAAATGTAACCCTCTAAACCTGACCCAGAAGAAATGTACCGAGTCTAGAAAGTCAGGTTTGAAAACTTTCCCCTCAAGTTATAAATCTGAAGTTTAAAATTATTTTAAAGTATATAATTGGATTAATTAATAATAATTAACGTAAAGTTTCTCAAATGTTTATGAAACTCGATCATTAAAATATATACTAAATATTTCATAAAAAAACATCTGAATTAAATTGAAAATGCATGCAGAAACATTATCCCAAATTAAATATCCCAATGTCCGAAATTACAAAATATTTCAAAGTGATGTTAAAACAATAATCTAAAATAATTGGAAAGAGTTCATACTCAATAATATAACATTCGAGTAAAAATACGAGATGCTCCAAGTACCGAGTCGCCTAAAAGAGTCTGAGTATATCTGAAAGAGAAACTATGGGTGTGTAGGCTAAAGAGCTTAGTGTATCTCTAAAGTGCAAGCAATCACAAGAAAAATATTATTTTTATTTCTCTGATAAATATTTTTGAAAACACATTAAATCTGAATCATAATGATATGTTTGATACTCATGAAAACTCAATACCTAATCTCTGATACACTGCCCGAAGAGTAAGGTTCCCCTGAACCTACTCTCTCCATCGTCACCATCCGAAGTGGAACTCAGCCCGAAGGGTGGAACCACTGATCCGAAGCGGAATTCAACCCGAAGGATGAAACCACTAAACTTCCCCGAACAAATCCCAATCCATGTACACTCAATGATATGAGGCGGATTTTAAAATCCGAATTTCATCCGAAACATGAATTGTTAAAAATTCAAGTTGCGTAAATCTGAAAATCCAAAGTTTCATATTTTGAAAACATGATATCTCATAATTGATAAATCCGATTTTTAGTTAAAACCCAATCGATACGCTATGCATGGTGTCTGAAACCTTTCATCAATCACAACAGAATAATGCACACAAAGTGTATAAAGACATTTATTTAAAGCACCAAAGAAAAACATAAATTTATAGCACAAGAAGAGACACACCTTTAAGAAACATAAGCTCTAATGTCGAGAAGGGTGACCTCACACTCAGATCTAGCCAAGATATAACCTACGATGATAACTTTACATTAATAAATATTTCTATTACTAAGACACCAACTATAAAACATAAGACTACTCCGAAGGTATACTCACGGAAAGATCTCGAAGAATGTGTAAGATCGATTTGAACAGGATGAGGTAACTCGTCAGCCTCAGTGTCGATACTTGAACACGAGAATATTCCGAATCAGATTCTGAAATCCACAACTAACCAAATTCTATGCAATAATTAATTGAAATTTGCAAAACAAAGGTTTCGGAATCTAATTTGACAAAACGGGCAGTAGATTCAAATTCAGGACGTCGAAAAAGTTTAAGAGGTTGGATGTCTGAAAAAGTCAACTCTTGGTCAACGGTCAAACTCAATCAAAAGTCCAAGCTCAAAGTCAAGGTCAAACCCAATCAACTTTCGGTCAAACTGTTCAAGTCAACGGTCCTAGTAGGTCAAAGGGTCAAACCGATGACTTATAAGCATGACTTATAAGCATTCATCATACCACACAACATGAGAGTAGAGAGGCTTACACATGGGTTTAGGTGACCCCTCAAGGTCCCACCCAACCCCCACAGAATCCATATCGAGCACAATGCATAAAGCAACAATTCTACTCACCGTTGCTACCCAAGAGAAGATCGAAGACCAAGCTCACGACTCCGAAATCCCCGAATTTGTCCCCGAAGCTTCACCAACCAAATTTCTCGTTTCTACACATTCCAACACAATTTAAATAATTCCAAATCAGTCCATATTCCAAAAGAATCAACCCGGATTACATACCAAGCACACAACATCAATTTTCCCATTGAAAACAACTCAAAATCCATAATTTCGAGCAGCCCCTAAACACCCCTCAAACCAATGATTCCAAACCTTAAATTACTCCCTAAAGCCTCCAAAATATCACTTACATAAAGCCTAACCATCAGCCCTCAAGATTCCACCTCAAAAACCCCCAAAACTCAACTTAAAGCTTCCCAAAACCTCCCCAAAACCTCATTCCGGGAAACACCCCAAAACTTCATAAAAATCATACCCTTTTGACCCCTTTAGATTGAAAACAACCCATATATCGTTAATAGATCAAAAACCTAAGTTAAAGTTGTTAAAACAATATTTTTAATCAAAACCTCAAAACACCCAAAATATAAAAATCATGAGTTTTATAGGAAATAAAGGTATGTACTCGAAGAGAATGATGAGAGCAAGTCAAAAACGACCTTACCTTTGAAAAATCTTGAAGAACGGGTGAGTTATGGAATAGAATAGTATCACAAGAGGGAGAGGAGTTTTTTGTCGTTAGAAATGAGTAGAAGAGAGGGGAAGAAGATAACTCAACATTATTTTAGGTTTATTTAAAACCAAAGGTCCAAAGACCTAAATGCCCTTAAAGAAGAAGGGAAACCACAATAGGTGCCACCCATGCCTCTTTGGGCTCAATTTAAAATTGGTCCAAATCTTAAAACCCGAGGCCCAAACCTTTACTTTAGAATCGAAACCCGAGATAATACTAAAATATTATTTTCACCTAGCCCCTAAACCTTTACTTGTGAAGATGAACCAAGGAAGAAGAGGCAAGAACCTTATTGGCAACAACTTTTCGAACAGAAAGCAGCCTATAACTCCATACACTGTCCCCAAGACTGTCCCTTGAGCCTTGACATTTGCCACCTCAAATGTCGCCTCTCGTGCGGAGGCAAAGCTGATAGCCACCGGGAGTGCCGACCAGAATCCATTGGGCTTACTGTATATCAACCCGAATAGGACTGCAAATCCTAAAGAAAGAGAAAACTTGAAAGCTGGCATGATCCTTTCGGTCTTAAGTCCACAACTGGTCCAGAAACCATTTTGTTCCAACGAAATGGGTGGTTCTGACTTAACCACCGGTGGAGTTTTGTGCAGAATAAGAAGAAAAAAGTGGGTAAATCCTGGTGGGTTTCTGGGACTGATTGAAGCGTTTGGAACAACTTGATAACATGTTCAGCATTTGATTCGGGGGCAGTGATGAAACTCTTGTCCTGTTTAATGGTTAAGCTAATCTGGTCTTGTAGCCTAAGTAAGCCATCTTTGAGTTCACCACCACCCGCCATTATTCCCCCTGGAAAGGAAGGGACGCTTTCCAAAGCAATTTCCATTCCTCTTAAACCCATCTCTATCTCCTGCAATTTCTCCCCTGAGTTCATGTAATAGGGTCTCAAAAACTTGAACGGAAGCTTCTCTCATTCCATGCTTCCCTGTTCACAGCGCCAACAACATATATGTTAAGATAAACCGTCAAAAACCGGGATTTAAATTACAATTGCGGCCGCTTTTTTATTGTTATATTTTATTGCCATTACGAATTACGGTTCTTTAAATATCTAGTCAAAAATGAAAACTTGATTGATGGGTCTTACTTGTAAACGTTTAATGCTTTGATGAAGTTTGTTTGCGGCAGCGTCCAATAGCTTTGCTTGAGAGAAAAAAAACCGGATGCGGCTGCTTTTTCCTCGGCGCAAAGTGCCTTCACCAAAAGCTTTATCCTCTCCGACCCATTCTCTGCTAGTAGCTTGCAGCTTTTCTTCGCCTATTCAAAACATAACCACCAAAATCTTTTTCATTTCATTCATAATAAAAACTAAAAAAATACTTCAATAATTTAATTAATATGGGTGTAAATGAGTCGAGAAGAACTCGAGTCGAGTGTTGGCCGAGCTTTGATTGACTCGGACTCAAGTAGCTTACGATATGTCTCGTCTAATTTACAACTCTATTATTATTATTAGGGGTGAGCATTCGATACAGTCGAGTTGAGTAAAAAAATTTCAAGTTATTCGAGTTGAAGCGTCATATTTTACAACTCAAAATTTATTTGAAATTTTTTTGATTCGAGTCGAGTTTTCGAGTTCCTATGTAGTTTCAATTGTAATTATTTATCATGTTATAGTACATTTTGATTCTAATTTAAACGACTTTCTTTAATCATATATATATCAGGAAAAATTGAGGAACTTGACACGAACTTAAAAATCAATCCACTAATTACTAAAAATTTTGAGTTATTAGAATTTTCATTTTACAACTCAAACTTTATTTGAAATTTTTTTTAGTCGAGTTATTTCACCTCGAGTCGAAAATTTTTGTTTTTTTATTCGAGTCGAGATTTGGTCAGCCCTAATTATTATTATTATTGATGTTGTTGTTGTTGTTGTTGTTATCCAATAACATACATTTTATTTCACTCTAAATTAAAAAAGTAATATATTATATTTTCAAGTAGTTCGCAAGTTTTTCGAGTCAGATATCAAATAACTTAGCTCAACCCATTAAAAATTTATACCAAATTCGAGCTCGAGTTGTGTCTGATCAAATTAAATAGTGATCAAATTAGAGTTAAATAACTCGCGATCTGCTTAGTCTCGGTTATAACACTATTACACTATAAATTAACAAGTGGAGGGATTTTTTATAATAAAAAATTAATGAATCCCAACTAGATTTTGTATTTTTTTTCACATAAAAAAGTAAAGTAAACATACGGTCACTGGAGTTTGGTAAAAAAAAATAGTAATCAAACTTTTAAGAATCACATAATGGTAATTAAATGTTATGTATTATAACAAAATGGCTACTAGACGTTAAATCTCGTTAAGTGCATGTTATAAAATTTGGTATAATAACACATTTAGTCCTTTATATTTATATATTCAATCAATTTAGTCCTAATTCGAAATAATTCACTAAATTTAGCCCTCGTTATTTACACATTCTTTCAATTTGGTCCTTAAAGCAAAATTCCAAAGTATGATAACATGATAAATAATTACAATTAAAATTTTATAGGAACTCGAAAACTCGACTTGAGTCGAAAATTTCAAATAAAATTTGAGTTGTAAAATATGACGCGTTAACTCGAATAACTCGAAAATTAAACTGGGTTATAGAATGACTTAACGACGAGAAAGTTGTCATGGAAAAGGAATTTGAAATGGATGTTAGGAGGGGATTTGAAAAAAAAAAGAAATGAGTGAATGTATAAGTCTGTTGACAAGAGCCACTGAATTTAATTAATTCATAGATAATCGTTGTTTAATTGATCTACCTATGGTGGGTAAGAATTTTACTTGGTTTGTACCAAGGAATAGGAAGAGTAGGTTATTTGGGTGATGGTAAGTCGGTGCTTTTCTGGGAAGATTGGTGGTGTAGAGATCAACCTTTTGGGAGATTATACAGATTAGTGATTCTAAAAGGAGTGTTGGTGGCTGATTTGGTAAATGGGGAAGACTTTACTGAGATTCAGTGGTAGAATGTTTTTCTCAAAAAACCTCATGGATAAAGAAATAAACTTGGTGGAGGAATTAAAGAAAATCACTGGCAAGTGTAAGTTGTGTTGCAATGTACTTGATAGAAGTGTTTGGATCCATGATAAATTGGGTCAATTATCGATGAAAAAACTTTCTTTCTTGATGGTGAATTCTGATCTTCAACTTCCAAGCTTTAATTACAATAATATTTGAAAAATGAGGGTGCCACCTAGAGTTAGATCTTTCTTGTGGCTGCTAAAGTTGGACATAATTCCAACTAAAGTTGTCTTAAGAACGTGTAGGGTTTCCCTAGAAGATGACCAGTGCTTATGTTGGTGTGGACTGGGCATAGAGGATTCAATATACCTTTTCATGGAATGCAGTTATGTTGACTCGTTTTGGTACCTGTTTTATATTTGGTGGAAGATCTCGAGGAGACGAGTGTAAGATGGTCAATATTTTATGGATTTTTGTTTTGAAACTCCTTTCTTAGGGGAACTTCGTTGTTATTGACTAATAACGGTAGGAACTGCTTTTTAGAGTTTTTGGCTTGCAAGGAATGAGAAAGTTTTCAAACAATATTATTTTGAAAGATTTACTCTTCTACTCTAAATTGCGAGCAATTTTTTTGGATTACAGTGTTAAGGGATGAATGGTCGCCAAATTTTGATGAGTGGTAGTGTAGAACTAAGGTTTTGATATAATATTTGAAAAATGTTTTGGACTAAATTGAAAAGAATTTAAAATATGTTTTTAGTCAAAAACAACTTGAAAATATGTTTAAGGGTTTTAAAGGCTTTGGAATGGTTTTAAAGTGTATTTAAAGTAGTCAAAACCATGATTTTCAAGTAACTGTACCGATACGGTATTGGACCGTACCGATACGCCTTAGGGTTTTCAAACTACCAAAATTCCAGTAGCCAAAACCCGTACCGATACGCCTAGCCGTATCGATACGGTGTGTTTTGAAATAGCCCAACGGCCATAAATGGTACTATTCCCAACGGCCATAAATGGTACTATTCCAACGGCTATAAATGGTACTATTCCCAACGGCCATAAATGTTACTATTTCCAACGGTCATAAATGGTACTATTCCAACGGCTATAAACGGCTATATTCCCAACGGCTATAAACGGCTATATTCCCAACGGCTATAAACGGCAATATTCCCAACGGCTACAAACTCATTTGAGACTATAAATTGAAGGCTAGAACACTTGAAGAAAGCAAGAGACAACATCCAAGTAATATGGTCAAGAGAATTAGAGTCTAAATCTTTATTTTACTATTCTCTTGTACATAGTCTTAAGAGAGTGTTTTTCATTGTTTTATTCTTTGTACACTCTTGTGAGCTTAAATTTGTGTAAACACCCACCTAGAGAGGTATTTAGTTTACCAAACAAATCCCTTGTAAAAGGAGAGGTTCTAGTTTAGCCTTGAGAGAAAAACTAGAGTTGGTTCTATCTTAGCCAAGTTCAAAAGATAGGGTTGTAACGGTTTCCTCCTGAGCCGGGAAAAGGGGACGAATTCATTGTTGAGTGAATTGGGAAATCCTTAGTGGTGTGCTAAGGTAGTGGATGTAGACTCGGTTGAGTAGTCGAACCACTCTAAAATCCTTGTGCAAATTGTCTACTTTTCTTTCGGTTTTTAGCCAATTCATCCAAGAACCAAACACAACCCACTTGACGGTTTCGGTGATCGATTCGAGCGTGCAAAAAACCCAACAATTGGTATCAGAGCCTCGTCTCCATCGAAGGACTAACATCCGGGAGTAAAGATCATTTGCTCGAAGTCCACCGTTCAAGAAAATGGCAAGATTTGAAGAAGGCCGCTCTATCTCGTGTCCTCCGCTCTTCGAAGGAGAAGCATACTTCCAATGGGCAAATATCATGAAATTATTCATCAAGTCTCAAGACTATGAGGTTTGGGACATCGTTGAAGATGGGTATTTGGAAGCTCCAAAGAAGAAGAAAAGGCAAAGGAGTGCCAACGACACGAAGGCAAAGCTAAACACCAAGGCGATGCACATTCTCTATTGTGGCCTTAACGAAGAAGTTTCCAAGAAAATCTCCACATGCAAAAGTGCCAAAGAATTATGGGCGAAACTTGAGAAGCTTTATGGCAACAAGAATGGAGAAAAGAAAGATGATGATCAATCATGTGCAAACCTTCTCTCCAATCCAAAGGTGGATGGTGTTTTGGCTCTCGAGGAGCCTAAGGTATCTTTTAACTCAAATGAATTAAATTCATATTCTTTTGATGAGTTACAAGATGCTTTTGATGAATTATTTTTGGAATTTGAGACCATGAATTCCAAATTTAAGAAAATGATTTCAAAACTTGAAATTGAAAATGATTTTCTTTTAAAAACAAAAGTGGATTTTGAAAACCAAAATGAAATTTTGAAAAATGATTTAGAGTTTTCAAAAACAAGTAAAGATGTTTTAGAAAAAGAAAATCTTGATTTGAAAGTTAAGCTTGAAAGCTTAACAAAAGAAAAAGAAATTGTTTTCAATAATTCAGCTTGTCACATAATGGCAAAATGCTCACATTGCCATTATCATGGTCATTCCTTACATACTTGTCCTATTAGGAATAGAAAGTCTTATAGGCTTAGACAAGTATGGGTTCCCAAGGGAACTAAAGACATTGTGACGTACGTAAATGGATCCAAAGCAATTTGGATACCAAAAATCAAGTGAATGTCTTTTGTAGGTGTGTTGGAGCAATGGCAAGCAAAGCAAAATCAAAGAATGCTCAAATCACACATGAGAAGAAGATTAGGTAACCTCTAAGCTTAATGTTTTTATTTTATACATTTGGTTATCTAACTTTTGTTTAAAGTCTTGGATTATCTGTTAAGCCTAATATGATGCAATGAGTAAGGGAGAGCCAATTTTTAAAAAAAAAACCAAAATTTTAAGTGTGTCATTTTTTTGCCTCCTATGTTATCTTGAACTTAAATGTCATTTTAAATTCTTTTTGATATAACAAAAAGGGGGAGAAATGGTTTGAAAAATTGAATTTTCAAATGAATAAGGGGGAGCTTTATTTGATTTCATATCTTAATCTCTTATTCACAATTTTAAAGCTAAAGGGGGAGAATCCCAAACAAAATTTTCAAGTTGGTTTTATTATATCAAAAAGGGGGAGATTGTAGAACTAAGGTTTTGATATAATATTTGAAAAATGTTTTGGACTAAATTGAAAAGAATTTAAAATATGTTTTTAGTCAAAAACAACTTGAAAATATGTTTAAGGGTTTTAAAGGCTTTGGAATGGTTTTAAAGTGTATTTAAAGTAGTCAAAACCATGATTTTCAAGTAACTGTACCGATACGGTATTGGACCGTACCGATACGCCTTAGGGTTTTCAAACTACCAAAATTCCAGTAGCCAAAACCCGTACCGATACGCCTAGCCGTATCGATACGGTGTGTTTTGAAATAGCCCAACGGCCATAAATGGTACTATTCCCAACGGCCATAAATGGTACTATTCCAACGGCTATAAATGGTACTATTCCCAACGGCCATAAATGTTACTATTTCCAACGGTCATAAATGGTACTATTCCAACGGCTATAAACGGCTATATTCCCAACGGCTATAAACGGCTATATTCCCAACGGCTATAAACGGCAATATTCCCAACGGCTACAAACTCATTTGAGACTATAAATTGAAGGCTAGAACACTTGAAGAAAGCAAGAGACAACATCCAAGTAATATGGTCAAGAGAATTAGAGTCTAAATCTTTATTTTACTATTCTCTTGTACATAGTCTTAAGAGAGTGTTTTTCATTGTTTTATTCTTTGTACACTCTTGTGAGCTTAAATTTGTGTAAACACCCACCTAGAGAGGTATTTAGTTTACCAAACAAATCCCTTGTAAAAGGAGAGGTTCTAGTTTAGCCTTGAGAGAAAAACTAGAGTTGGTTCTATCTTAGCCAAGTTCAAAAGATAGGGTTGTAACGGTTTCCTCCTGAGCCGGGAAAAGGGGACGAATTCATTGTTGAGTGAATTGGGAAATCCTTAGTGGTGTGCTAAGGTAGTGGATGTAGACTCGGTTGAGTAGTCGAACCACTCTAAAATCCTTGTGCAAATTGTCTACTTTTCTTTCGGTTTTTAGCCAATTCATCCAAGAACCAAACACAACCCACTTGACGGTTTCGGTGATCGATTCGAGCGTGCAAAAAACCCAACAGGTAGCTGGATCCGAAAAAAGGATTGGGTGACAAAAAGGAGATTGTGGGGAGCATGGATTGGATGCCACCGGAGGCAGGATCAGTTAAATTCAACGTGGATGGAACTGCTAAGGAGAAGATTACTGGGTGTGGAGGGTTCTTAGAGATGAGAAAAGTATAATAAGAGCAATTTTTTAGGGCCTTATTGAAGGCTTGGGTCCCAAATATGCAGAATTAAGAGCAATAAAATCTGTTCTTGAATTTTTTGTTGAAGCTGGTTGGATCGGGACAGCTCCTTTAATTGTTGAATCAGATGCAAAGTTGGTACTAAATTGGATTACAAATAAATTCCAGCGACTTTGGGTGTGGTGGCAAATTTTGCTAGAGGTTGATAGACTTGTCACGGAAATTGAGAAGGTGAGATTTACTTTTGAGTCGCGAGATGCAAATATTCTCGCTAAAGATGGAATGGATCGATCTTCTCTTTTTAGAGCTTGGTGGCGAGGTCGATGGTTTGTGTCTTGGTAAGGTATTAGGAGGATATCAGTTGGGGTTCATGTAATTTTGCTATGGTGGGGATTGTAATTACTATGCCCAACTTGTGTTGGTTGGTTTTTGTAATCGGTGATCTTTTGTGTAAGTACCATGTGTGTTTGTACTCTTTTCCTCTATTTAGGTTTAAGGGTTTTTTTTTAATGAGGCAAGCAATTGCGTTGAGCAATAAATTAATAAAAAAAACACATACATATTATATACATATAATTAACTTTCATGCCTAAATAGATAATAAGCATAGATACATTAAACACATAATAATGCCACATACATGACATATATAATAAGATGCATACATATATATATATTAACAACTCATATGTAACACATACACAACTCACATACATATAGGCACATAATATATATATATATATATATATATATATATATATATATATATATACTAAGCATTTATATACAAAATGAGTGATTTGACAGCTGCCCCCGTCCCAATGAAATGATTTGTAACACCCGGGTTTAGGGGTCGGGTGAAAACAATATTTTAATATTATTTAGGGTTCGGTTTTGCAATTCAAATAATAAAATATTTTTATGGGCCTCGGGATTTCAAAATGTTTAAGGCTATGTTGGGCCTATCTCTTAAGTCCAAATCCATGGGCTTTAAGAGATGTGGGTTTGGCCATTCATTAATGGCATTTTAGTAAATAGTTGGTCTTCCAACTAAAGCCCATTTAAATATTAATTTTAATTCCTTACTATTCAAATAAACAAAAAAAACCCATCTTCTTCTCCAAACTCCAAAACCAACGACAACCCCTCCCTCTTCCATGGTTTTCACTATTCCATCTCCTTTCTCCCTGATTTTGGCTCGGTTTTGAAAGGTAAACACATCCCCATCTTGCTCTCATCTTCCTCTACTTGAAAGTACAAATAGATTTCATTTTCATCAATGTTTTGGAATTTGAGTTTTTAGAGGATTTGAATAAAAATTGTAGCTTTATGGTGTTTAACTTAAAGTTTTGATTTAATGATGTTAAATATGGTATTTGTGAGTCAAATGGTCCAACATATATGATTTTTATATGATTTAAACTAATTTTCGGATTTGGGTTTTGTGGGGGGTTTTGGATGAGTTTTTGGGGTTGTTTTATGTTGGATTTTGAGGGCTGATGTTAGTATGGTATATGAGGGTCACTTTGGGTGTGTTTGATGATTGTTTGGATGCTTCAAATGGAAGATTTCAGTGGGTTTTGGAGGCTGCTCGGGAATTCTGTTTTGGGCATGATTTTGGGTGTTAGTTGCTTGGAAATGTTAATCCGGGTTGTTTCCGACGACTAATTATTGGTTGTGGGTGTTTTGTTTGGGTTTGGGTTTGATTAGAAGCAAGGTTTGACATCAGTGAGACATCGGGGGTGCATCCGGAAACTTGAAGGTGATTGCTTGCTTGGTAGTTGAGCTTGGAAGTGAAGGTGAGTGGTTAATGTTTTCAAAGTGTTTTCTAAGTGTTTGGTTCAAGCATGTGGACTAGGTTGGGATTGGTAGACCCACCTAGAGTTGGGATTAGAGTGGTAGCCTAATCCTAAGCTTTAGTTAGAGACTTTGGTTGCACGCTTTAATGGTTGTTTATGCCTCTTGATTAAATTGTGATTGTGGTGTTATGTATAATGTGTTATACATGTATATCGAAGCATGTTTTGAGGCATTGTCATATGTATGTTAATGATGGGCATAATGTGGATATACATATGTGAGAAATATGAGGTGATAATTGTTTTAATGATATACATATAGTGTTGACATGTGAAATGATATTATGAGGTGGTTGCATGATTTCGAGGATCATGGTGAGTACGTGCTAAGCACGGAAGTTATATTGAAATTGATGTTGTGAAAGGTTGTGGATTTTGTTTAATATTGGCACTAGTATGCTTGGGTACAATGATCGATCATTAGGATTAGTGTGCACACGAGAGTCAAAGTCGCGCGTGGCCTTGGTGGCGTTAAGGCACCAAGAAGGAGTACGGTGATGTAATATTCCACCGGAAATGTTTATATATTAGTCAGTGATGAGTGGAATCCCATTGACGGGGCGTGAGGATGACTGGAATCCCCTCCGCGAGAACCAGTGATGAGTGTAATCCCACCGAAGGTAATGGTTATGTTGGAAATGCGTTCCAACATGGTATCCGCGTATTCGAGTCATAGCTAGGTGCCAATATGAGATTATACATATATGCCTATATGATATGAAATGTGATTTCCAATATGAAGCGATATATGTTGTTGTTAATACATTGAGTTATGTATCATTGTATGTTGAGTTTGTGAGTTGTTGAGCATGGCATATTGTTGGCTATATGTTCATGCATCATGATTATTTTGGCTCTTGAGATCGGAGGTAAGATCACGCATTCCATCATGGTAGTTGCTCGTGCTTGGACCCTACATTGTCGAAGGTTTGATTTATGAGCTTACCCTCACTAAGCTTTCATGCTTACGCTCCTTTTAGTTCGACAATGCAGATTAGTAGCTTGTGGGTGGCAAGGGCAAGGAAAGGTCTCCAAGTGTTGCTTTCGGTTAGCTCAAGTATGAACTTTAAATTGTAGATTGTAATAGTCAAGCAATGGGATATGTGTTGTTGATTTGAGCTTTGACGTATGTTGATGTTGGCTTGGTTCTTGGATGCCTTGTTTGATTTGTAAATATTGCTTATGATGGATGTCTTGAATGCTTGTATGTTTTGGTTGCTAAGACATGAACCTTAAAGTGCTTTGTATGTCATCTTTTGATCAAATGCATGAATTCCTTGGTTGAATGTTGTTCGTTCATGTTGGGTGCCTCGTATGATTAGATTTGGTTGATAAGTGTTGTATGTATGTTTGAGTGTGATCAGGAAAGTCTCGAAATGCATTTAGAGTTGGTTTTCGAGTCGTTTTGCTGCAATTTTGTGTCTTACAGTGCAGGGCGTATCGGTACGCCTAAGGGCCGTATCGATACGGTCCTACACTTTGGGACACAGATTCGACAAGGGGTATCGATACACGGGGGTGTATCGATACGCTCTTTGCTCACTGGAATTCTGAGAAATTGGTGAGTGATTGGCGTATCGGTACGGTGTGTTAGCGTATCGGTACGGTTGCATCTCGTTGACCACGAGATGTTGATCGAGAAGGGCGTATCGATACGCCCAAGGGCTGTATCGATACGGTCTTCCTGTGTTGACTGAAGGGGTTGACCTTGGTCAAGGCGTATCGATACCCTCTCTTAGTGTATCGATACGGTTTGCTTAAAAATGATAAAATGGACCCTGTAACTTGTTGTGTTGGTTTCGATTGTGTTTCTTCTTTGTTGTTTTCCGCTTCCGTGATCACTTAAGTAGCAATATGCCTTTAGACAAGATTAATTTAAAAGAAATTTTTTAGGGTTGCTAACCGAGGGGGTACCTTAACGGGTTTTGCTTCGGTTTTCCCCTTGTAGCCTACTCAAACTGGTCAGCCGACCAGACCGGGGCGAGGGGTTACATGATTTTACCATTTTGGTTGTATACTTGTGATTTCAACTTGGATGAATGATGCGATGTTAGTTCATAGTGCCGAATCATCTAATATCTGTGTTCGATGCATATTCAGGTATCAATTTATCCAAATGTAAACAAGTACAGTAAGGTCTCTAGGAAGTGAATGCCAGAAACCCAGTAAACATAAAGAAATAGACGAGACTTGCAGCCACTAATTCATTTTGTGGGATACTCTTTGCAAGGTAATCAAATGGAGATTGCAATTAAACTTTAGGGTTTGGAAATATGTGAGATTCAGATTTGACATTCACTTTTTATAATAATAATAATAATAATAATAATAATTTGACCTATTTGACCATTAGTCTCTTTTTTACGAGATTAACAAAACCTCATACAAGTATTTTCTCTCCTACTAATGATTTAAATTTTTTAATTTTAATCCTAATCCTATTTAGAGGTGAGAGAAAAAAGAACTCTAGGAGAAGGAAGAAGAATACTCTTAGTGAGTCTAAAACCCATGACCCAAGGGAATATTGAGGAACAAAGATGAACAATTTGACCAACCGAACTAATAATTTAAATTTAAATTCAAGCATTAGTAAATATTGTCGCGGCCGTTTTTTGAAAGCCCGCTTTTTAAGGTTTGGAAAACAGCCTGACGAATTAAGTTTTGAAAATCGGGACTTTTGGACCAATTTTATCTTTTAATTAATTAGCTTTCCATTTTTATCAAAATCCCAATTATTTCGCTTAAAAATCATTTTGGAGTCGCCACCGGCCACTTTGGTAGGCAGGACACTATAAAAGCGCACAAGAGATTCTTTTTGAAAAAAAATTGGGTTCGGGAGTCGGTTACGTGTAGGGAAGGGTTAACACCCCTACGAATGCCCATTATCGGTACCTTATTAATTACACGCGGCATTTTGGCATTTCGAACATTAATTTGGATTTAATTAAATCTTTTAACTGTAAAATGAATTTTATTCCGAATGAGAGTATCTTTTTGTAAGAAAATACATTTCGATTGAATATAATTATGAAACATCCAATTACATTAGGACACTTCAACTTATATTCAAAAAATGTACCTCAACGCAAAAGGTTTAATGCATGATTAATTAGTGTCTTGTCATTTTTTAAGTGTACCCTAATTAGGCTCCATTAAGTAGTTCAATTAAAATTCTATGAATGTTATTAATTTTGAACATAAAAGAAAACACCCAAAATAATATTGGGCACTTTCTTTAACAAGCCCAAAAGTAACAACATCCCTAATTAAGATGTCTCTAATTATTATCCCTATCTTATATTTTAAATTTACCTATGTAACACCCCAATTTTGCCCTAAATTGAAACCCTAAATTATTTGAAATCCCTAAATTAAAAACCCTAATAATTGGGAATTTAATTTTGAAATCTTAATTAATTAAGTGGCTAAATTGAGAATTTTGAAACTTCTGTGACCTTTTTGTAAGGCGGGCAATTCTTGGAGCCCTTATTGTGTAGTTTACCCAAAATAACTAAAGAGAAATCTGGTTCCCTTTCATTTGTTTTTGTGACGATTCGGTTACCCCCCATTCTCCCATTTTTTTTCGTGTTTCAGAACAGTAACGAAAGAAAACCACCAACCTTTTTCATTTCCTTTTCCGATCAAGCTCCAACGAGGGAGCTACCGTCGGCCGTTCGTTGATCCGTAACCATCGTTTAACTCCCCTTGCATTTCCGATCAAAACTCGCCCCTCCGTCGCTCTAGCTCCGTTGCCTTTTACCAGAAATCGGTGGAAAACCCTTCAACTTTTCGCCTCACCGTCGTTGTGTTTCGTTTCCGTTCGATTTTGGCGTGTGGGTAAGCCGATGATTGTTTGGTGTGTGTGGGTTAGGTTAGGTTGGTCGGAATCGGTACTTAAGGGTCACCGGGGACGCGTTTCCGGCGATAATGTTCGATTAGGGGAAACTCTAATTTTCAAATCGATGGAAAAAGAGGGATTTTGGGTCTGAACCGATCCAGAAGGCTGAACCGAGTTAGACCGAACCGTAACAGAACCGAACCGGAACCCGTTGAACCGAATCGCATGATGTCACCAGTGACGTGGCGTATGACGTAAGCAATGACGTCAGCGTTGACCGTTGACTTTTTCAGAAAATGGTTATTTTATGTTTTTCGACGTCTTGATTCCGTTTCCGCTGCCCGTTTTCCCAAATTCGAACCCGAAAGACCGTTTTGACCACTTTTTTTCATGTACACTTAGTTTTTTTTTAAGATTTGAATATCGAGAAATTAATCGGAATTATTCTTATTTGCAGACGACATTGACTCGGATACTAAGATCCTTCCTCCTCCTCCACCTGGACGACCTCCTGTTGCTCAGACATCAGGATCTGCTCATGAGTTTAATTATTAATATATTCGATATTTATATTATCAGTATACTGGCATAGTAGTAGTATCTTTGATAGTGTATTTAATTGTTATAGGAGCTGACTCTGACCGACCTAGAGATAGAGCTGAGAGTGGGAGACGTCACCGTCGACGTTGAGTGTTAGCTACTTGAGGCGTGTTCTCTTCTGTGTTGTCTGTTTACAGTGCTCTATGTGTAAATGTGTTGATTTGCTGAAATGTATACATGATGTGGTCTGATGATGTATGATGATAATATTCTGTTGATCTGTGATGTTTGACTTGTTCAGCATTCTGTTATGTTATGCAATATTTGTTTATACTTTCATATTGAGATTATTGTATATCAGATTATATGATTATACATTTCTGTTGATAAACAATGCATTCAGATTTAGAACTCAAATTTTATGTCATCTCATTATGTTTAGGATTCTGTACGGGGAAGTTCAGTAGCTTCATCCTTCGAGGTGATGTCTACTTCGAATCAGTGGTTTTGCCCTACGGGCTGGATTCCACTTCAGATGGTGGCGAGGTTGAGAGTGGTTCTGGGGAACCTTACTCTTCGGATGGTGATGTAGTTGGGTGCATGTCATATTGTGTTGCATATTCATTCATACTTGCTTATGTGTTTGAATTGTTTCATGATGGAAAAACTGTATTCTAATAATGTTTGGTTGACTCTGTTGTTATAATGATTCTGTTAGTTCTGTTTGCACTGTAGAGACACACTGAGGGTTTTCGTTGACTCCCTTTTAGTTTCTATTTTCAGATACTCAGGTCTAGGCTACAGTACTTGGAGGACCTCGTTTTCCAACTTTATTTATTTATTATTATTAGTATAATACTTGGACCTATTTATATTATATGTTTTATCAGATTGTATATAATTTCAGATTTTGGATGTTTTATTTGGGGTTATTACGTTTTATCATGTATGTACATTTCGCCTATATTTTCATCGACGAGATCCACGAATTCCCTACAAAAGTCATAACACAAATCAGTTTCGATCAAATCATCAGCTAACGGATCTATAATATTAATGAAATTTAAACTTGCGACCAAATTAGGATACTTCATAGCTTTATACATATCAAATTTTACTACTTCCCCATCAAATTCCATAGTTAAGATGTCGCCGCGGACATCAATCTTTGTATGCGCGATTGATAGGAAAGGTCGGCCAAGCAAGATTTCAGATCTGTTATTGCTGCGATCATTTTCCATGTCAATAATATAAAAATCAGCAGGGAAAATAAGATCTTTTACCTGTACCAACACGTTTTCTAGTACTCCCTCGGGGTAGATGACTGATCGATCGGCTAATTGAACCGTCACTCGCGTTTCTTTCAATGATTCAGTCGAAATTTTGTTGTAGACGCTTAACGGCATGACGTTGATAGATGCGCCTATATCGCACATCGCTCTTTTTATCCCAACATTCCCAATTTTACAGGGAATCGCAAACATACCTTGGAGTAGAGGTCCTTAAAGTAACTTTACATTAAATGTTGACTCTTTTTTTACTTGAATGTGGACTATTTGGACGTTGCCTTCTCCAGCAAGTAAAGGTAAGTCCTCCTACTTATCAATCTTTAATAAGCTCTTCAGGCTGTTACATGCTTCAAAAAATTGAAAGACTGGGCTCATTAGACTCAGGGAATTGTGCTCTTTCAATCGCAATCCATCTTGACTAAGTCGGTTTAACTTATGCCTGGGCGGCATTCGGCGGCAATGCTGCGGCGGTGGCGTCCTTGGCGGCAACTGGGACTGCTTCAGTACAGCTCCTTTTGCTCCCTGCTTTCCTGTCCTCTCCTCCTCTATATAGCTACAACACTTGAAAATGAAAATTACACTAAAACAATATCTTTTCTTAACCAAAGATAGAATATTCAAAAAAAGCATGGTAAAAGAGCAAATATTGTTATTATGCATGTACTACACCTAAATATGCCTAAATGAGCTTAAGAACATCAATAATAAGGGCAGAAATGTGTGCAAAATATAAAACTTATGGACACTCTAAAGCCGCCACGGCGGGCTGTAGGGAACTTGTAGTCATTCTTTGCAATTCTGTTCAGAAACTATAGTGCTTCCTCGGGTGGTCTGTTCAGGATGATTCTATTGGTTGAATCGTCGAGCATCATTCTCGTTGGTTGATTGACTCCATTGTAGAACATCGACACTTGAGTCTAGGATGCGAAACCGTGAAGCGGGCAGTTGTTCAACATCAGTTGGTATCTCTCTCAAGCTTCATACATTGGTTCGTCGTCTCCTTGGTGAAAGGCAGTGATCTCGTTTCTTAATATGTCGGTCACATTTGAAAGGCTGAAACATTCTAGGAAGTCCTTGCACAACTCCGTCCAAGTTTTGAATGATCCTGTCGGTTGGTTGTTCAGCCACTATTTTTCCCTATCCCTTAGTGAATAGGTAATAGTCTCAGCTTAAGCACATCCTGATGAACTACGTGTATCTCAAAAGCTCTGCAAATGTCTAGGAATCCCCTCAAGTGGTTCCTAGCATTTTCCGTGGCAGTTCGTCCAAATTGCACAATGTGTTTATCATGTTGAACATCACTGGTTTCAGCTCAAAGTGATCTGCTTCAATTTCAGGTTCTGCCATAGTTGGATCAAATCCTCTGAAGTCGTGCTCCAAGTAGTCTCTGGTGGTGCGTACATATTGTGGCTGCCTGGGCAGAATTGGTGGCTGCTGCCTAGGTGGCGGATCTTACTGCCCATCCCTGCCGTTTCGAGCATTGTTGATAGGGTTGTCGTCTTGGCTGTTAACCATGGTTGCCTCTGCTTTTCTTTTTTCTTTAGCTTCTTCGAGGGCTTCTCTTGCTTCTTTCTTTAGTTTTCTTGATCTTCGTTCGATCTCGTCTATGTAAATGATTTCGGCCGATGGGTTGGCTCCGGTCATGCACTAGACAAGAAAACTGTAAAATTCTTTTTTTCGAATAAAAAGGAAAAATAAAAACTAAAATTAAATGCAATAAATTAAAAGTGCAGAAAAATAAAGACGAATTTATTGTTACCAATTCCCGGCAACGGCGCCAAAAACTTGTAGAGCGTTGGGGTGTTCTCTAAATATGAGCGCAAGTGCACACTCTTGTCAAGTTGTAATATAAAAGATATCATCTCCCACGAGGATTGGACAGCTAATTCGAATCTCAATTCCTGCACAGAAAATATTAAATTGCACAAGCAAATTTCAGTTTGTAAAATATTCTAAACATAAAGAAACATAAGTAATTAAGAGAAGAGATCAGATTGATAGAATGGGCCAAGTTATACTGCTCCGTAGTGTGAAACTACGTTGAATAGGTTAAGCTGTATTACGCTGCTAGACTTTACTACCTCGGCGGAAAATGGCAGATTGGCGCTTTGACAACTTTCGCTGTCTCGGCAGTGGAACGAACAATTGGCTCGGTGGCAAACTCGGCATACCTTTAAGGCTCGGCAGAACGCTTCAAGAATGATTCAGCTTATGTCTAAGTCAGAATGTTGTTGATGCTCGCTGTAGATAATACTCGTCGGCGTAAATCTTGCAATGAACAACAACCTTTGGTTCGTCCTCTTTTAGCCGCCTTAAACCCTAACCTATGTCTAGGCTGGATTGATCGACACTTGGTATTGATGAGATCGTGCTTACTTCTTTCGATGCCAAACCAATGGATTGCTCCCAATCGATCTTTCGAACTCAATTGAAAACAATGAAGAACATGAAATAAGAAAACCTTGAATTTATTGCAAAAAAAAAACTTAAACCTAAACAGCCGTTCTCACAACTACTTTACAACATAACCCAAACCCTAGAGAATTTAGAACATAGTGGCGGCAAGAAAACACAAGAGAAACCTAAGATATTCAGACTATGAGTTGTTTAGAATACAAAATATGATCGGGTATCTATAGGGCATGTCCTAGGTTAAGTCCTCCTTGGAGTAGAAGTCTTCTTCATGATAAAGTAGCTTTTGCATTGAATGCATCCTTTAAATTCTGACTTTTTTTACTTGAAATTGGACTCCTTGTGCCGCAAGTAAGCTTACGCCGCCTTAGACATTTTCTCCTTTGGTGGCTCAGTCCGCTATTTTCCGGCATCAGTAAATTGTGTGGATGGGCTCATTGGACTTAGAAAATTATGCTCTTCCAATCGCACTCCAATTCACCAATTCCTCAAGTTGCTACCCTGGGCGGCAGATAAGGTTGCGGCAGCTACTCGGCATCATCTCTCTTTGTGTTGAACTGCTTCAGTATAGCTCCTTGGCTCGCTGCCTCAGCATCAGCTCCTCAGCTTTCTCCTCCTTCTGATAGCTTCTAGCATCTAAAACTAAAACAGTATCTTTTCTCACCAAATTAAAGATATTCAACAAAAACAAGGCAAAGCAAAGAATACTGTAAATAATGCATGCATGCACCTAAATATGCCTAAAATGTACTTAAGAATAGCAATAATATGAGATGGAATGCATACAAAATAAATGACTTATAAGCACTTTACAACCGACCCATTCTCTCACTCTAATTTCTCAATTTATTTTAGTTGCTCTAGTTTTAGTTTTAATTAAATCCAAACAACTTTTAATACTTGTGTTTTTATTTTTATTTGTGCAGAAAGGTAAATTCCGAAGGTTGTCACAATCCTTGTGGAGACGATATCTTAAATACATTAACTTGGCACCGTGTATACTTGCATGCAATTTGCGCATCACTTTTGCACGCAACACAGGGAATTAGAGGACTTTGAAGAGGAAATCAAGGAGTTTGAGAAAAAATCTATTGATTCTGATTCAAGCATTGCTCTGTCTAAATCTAAACCCTCACTTTCCATTTTGCAGGTACCGGATATTAAATCGAAACCACCACCGGATCATTTTAAATGCTTATCTTTTAGCAAAGGAGATACTTTGTCGACGATTAATTTAAACAAGCTTTCAAAGTTGAGAAAGATCCAAAGAAATGTCTTCGTTAATACTCGAACCTACAAGAAAAAAATGAAAGAACTCCATAATCACATAATTCATCTTAAGAAAATTCTCAGTTGGATAAAGAGCATGAACTGAAAGAAGTATTTGTCGCAGTGCCTTTAGTCTGAACCAGGTCCTCGAGCTAACGACGTTAAATAAAGCGCTAAATAGGAGGCATCCCGTTTTTACTTTATTGACACGCGTCGTAACGTGTCAAGAATAATTTCCTTCTTCCGAATAATAAAATAAATAAAGGAATTAAATTAAGTGTAGATAGGGAAGTAGGAGTCGAACCCACAGGGACTTAGAACTTTCCTTGTCGCGCTTTTGTAGTTTTTGAACCAAGATTTGTTGATGGAGCTATGTTGAGGTAATTTAGGTGGGGGGTTTGTTACAATGAAATGTAATTGTTTAAGAGAGTAAAAGGAAGATTTTAAAAGAGTTTAAAGTAAATATAAGATTATCAGCCTCGGGCTTCCGCGTTGACTTGTTCTACTCGGTTCCTTGGTAAGATTTTTTATTTCGAAAAACTTGTTGGCAAAATTACTTCAAGGTCAATCCTTGAGTTTTTGTTTGTAAACTGAATTTCCAAAATCAATTTTTGGTTTCAGTTTTGATAATTTGTCTAAACCAACTCAATGTTTGAGAAAACAAATTACTGTAACCAACTCGAAAAGTCATTTCTATAAAAACGATTCGATCTCAATTTCCCTTAGTAATCTATTTACTAAGTGTGTTCCCTGGAAGTCGGATTTGTTTCAATAACCGATCCTCCCTCCCACTTGATAGATCAAAACAATTATTTTTCTCCAAAGTCAATCTTTGGGTTTTAAAAATCATTTTGATTTAGAAAATAAAGTTCGAAGAAATTGAGAGAAGTTTCCGAAATGTTTGAAGCATAGTTTCAAACCTCGCCTTGAGAACGCGTCATCGCAAAAGCCTTCGGCTTAAAAAGATCTAGCCGAGCAGGGTTATCAAATTAATCGTGCTCAACATTTAGGAAATAATTAAAAGAAAAGAACTTAAAAAAGCTAAAAAGAGAATAATTTCCAAGAGAAGAAGAAATGATGTTTAATTGCTAATTGAATGATGACAATACTTACCCCAAAGAGGGGTATTTATAGTGTTTCAAAATAACCTAGGTAAAACCTAAAATGATAATTTAAACAAAATAATTATCCAAAGTTTAAAATTTAAAATTTAAAAAAATCTGATGATAAGTTATCTGATAAGCGGTCTGATAAGCTATCACTACTATTGACGTCATCTTCTAGAAGACGCTGACGTGGCGCCCAGTCAGCATTCATGCCCTGGTTCATGCCCATGAATCTGCCCATAACTCCAGCATTTTCTGCAGAATTCCAGCTTATTTCCAGCATCACGTCTCCTGCATGAAAACATCATAAAACAGCCCAATTAAGTCCCTTAAACATATATTTAAGCGAAATAAGGACAAAAAACACAACCAAAATAAATACTCATCAAATTCCCCCTCACTTATCCGATGCTTGTCCTCAAGTATCTCGAAATTAAACAACCTAAGCTCAAGTTATCATCCTTAATTTCACGAAGTCTCAAAGTTTCCGATATGGTTAAGTATCTAAACATGAAAGAAAAATAAGGAGCAAAACAGATAAATGGCAAGATTAAGAAATTTAAGCAAAAACGACATTCCAATACCCTACTAACATCAATGATGGAAACCAAGTACCCTCACAAGGAAACGCTCATGTCAGTCAAAGTGTTTAAGGGTGGAGAAAATCACTTGAGCCAAAACTAATTAGAGCATTACTATAGGCTTGTGGTTAAATCGCATCTCCACTACTAGCATGAATGTGATGCAAAAATCAAGGTCTTAAAAAGGGTTGTAATGGGGCTAAGGTTCGGGTAGGATCAAGGCTGAAAAATTTGGGTTAAAATTCAAGACAAAAATCATCCCAAAAATTTATTCAAAACTTCATCTTTTTTTTTTCTTTCCTTTTTTTTCATTCGAATCAAAACTGTTTTGCAGTGTATTTATTTTTTTTCGAACTGCACTGTTTTTTTCTATTTTTTTTCTGCAGACTCGAATAATTTTTTGCACAATTTTTCTGCACTGCATATTCGAACAATTTCTGCACAGTTTTTTTTTCTGCTGCTGGACTGCATTTATTCTAATCTGTTTTTTTTAAGACAATTTTGTCTTGAAAAGGGGACAAAAATAATGGAATTAAGAAAAATAGATTAGGCTAAAATGTGGTGATTATCAAGAAAAAGGCCAAGGCTCAAAATTGTTTCACTAGGGGAAATTAATTAAAGGGTAGGCAATTTGTTTGAGAAGAGAAATGGTTAAAACCTAGTGCCTCAATCATATTTAAGCATCATACTCAATCAATGTAATCTCAAAAAGAATTTAAACACAAGTTCTAGAATGCTACTAATTTAGCTAGGCACACTCAAAGAAACAAAGAGCAAAAATAATGCATGCTCATTAGGCTCAAAACTCACAAAAATTTGTCTTGTGTACTTAGGTAAGCATCATGTCAATTAAATAGGGAAAGAAATGTCATAAAAAGGATTTTAATCAAAAATTAATCATGCCAAAATCTACCATGCAACCTAAAATTTTCTAACAAGATAGATAAAAAACATATAAAAACAGTGAGACAAGGCAAAACTAAGGATTTAAACAAGGAACTTAGATTAAATAAAATTAAGAGAAATAAGAGAGCAATTAAACGGATAAGCAAAGAAAAATTTGACAAACATTTCTTCCCCCTCACTTAAAGCATTTTGTCCCAAAATAAAAACTAGAGGAAATGAGAGACTCCCTTGATCAATTGCGGCTGCACTCGGTCGTGTCGTGGACGGTTGCTGGCGCAGGTCAAAATCTCCACTAGAACTGCTGGACAGAGGTACAAATTGCGGTGCCGTGACTCTCTGGTGTGTGGCATGGTATTGGGTGGTGGAGAGGCTTGGTTGAAGGTGGGAGATGAAGAGGACGGCTAGGTGTTGTGGTGTGGGAATAATTTAAAAGAGAGAAAAGAAGGGATCACGTTTGGTATGGAATAAAATTTAAAGTCAAAAATAACAAAACATGGGTGAAAGTCAAATATCAAACGTGATAAAAAATTTCCCATATTTTTTAAATTTGTTTTAAACTTTTCCTTTATCAAATGTGATAAATAAATAAAAAATAAGGATAAGAGATGTGGTTTTAAAAATTAAGAAAAAAAGGATTTTGGGTTTAAACAAGAAAAACAAAGTGATAAGGGATAAGGTGGTGTTTTGTTTTAAAATAAAAAGTACGTTTTTGTATTTTAAAACAAAAAAATGGTAGGATAAGGATATATTTAAAGTAGAGATTGGATAAACCATGTCACCTTCATTCGAATATGCCCATTTTTATTTCCTGAAAATAAAATATAATATAATAAATTCTAAAATAAATAAATAAATAAATAAAAAGACAATAAAGAAAATAATAAAGAAAATAAAAAAATCGAGTAAAATGAAGAAAAGACAAAAAAAATAATAAATAAATAAATGGGTTGCCTCCCATTCAGCGGTTGTTTATCGTCGCTAGCTTGACGACCTTATTTAAGTGACAGGTTCGATTAAACGAATTTCCTCGACTAGACCAACCGGAGCATTATCATAGTACGGTTTAAGCCGTTGACCGTTAACTTTAAATGGCTCTCCGGAATTACTTTTAATTTCCACTGCACCATGTGGAAAAATATTAGTCACTGTATACGGTCCAAGCCACTTTGATCGTAATTTCCCTGCAAAAAGTTTTAATTTAGAGTTAAATAATAAAACCTTTTGACCAATATAAAATGATTTAAATGCAATATTACGATCGTGAAAATATTTATTTTTTTCCTTAAAAATTTTCGAACTGTCGTAGGCATTTTTTCGAATTTCTTCCAACTCCTGGATATCGAGTTTACGCGTTTTGCCAATTAGATCCATTTCCATGTTGCATTTTTGGACTGCCCAAAGCGAGCGGTGCTCCAACTCGACTGGTAGATGGCACGACTTACCAAAAACAAGGCGAAAAGGAGACATCCCGATGGGACCCTTATATGCTGTCCGATATGTTGTCCGATATGCCCATAATGCGTCATTCAGCTTAACGTTCCAATCCTTCCGATCAGGTTTCACGATCTTTTCAAGAATGGTCTTGATTTCACGATTTGACACCTCCGCCTGACCATTTGTTTGCGGATGGTACGACGTCGCGATGCGTTGGGTGACGCCAAATTTTTTCATTAGTGTGTCGATGACTCGATTGATAAAATGTTTCCCTCTGTCGCATATCAACGCTCTTGGCGTGCCAAACCTGGAAAAAATACAATCTTTCAGAAATTTGACAGTGGTTTTAGCATCATTATTTTTTGTAGGTTTCACCTCAGCCCATCGCGAAACATAATCAACAACTAAAATAATATAAAAATTACCGAATGATGATACAAATGGCCCCATATAATCTATCCCCCACACATCAAATATTTCGCAAACATGAATAGGATTTAGAGGCATTTCATTACGTCGGCTTAAGTTACCAACTCTTTGACATTTATCACATGATTTGCAAAATAAATATGTGTCTCGAAAAATATTAGGCCAATAGAATCCGCATTCAAGAATTTTATGAGCTGTCCTTTTAGGTCCATAATGTCCACCGCATACATATGAATGACAGAAATTAAGGATAGATTTTACCTCGTCTTCGGTTACACATCGTTGTATTACCTGATCGGAACAATGTCTCCAAAGGTAGGGATCGTCCCAAATATAGAACCTGGATTCCCTCTTGATTCGGGTAATTTCTGACCGTGGCAAGTCAAGGGGCAATTCGCCTATAGCCAAGTAATTCATGATGTCCGCAAACCAAGGTGTTGAAGCTTGCGCCATCATCAAATTTTCTTCAGGGAATTCTTCATTAATAGGCGAGTCCGAATTGGTCAGTGGAATTCAGCTGAGGTGATCGGCTACAAGATTTTCACTCCCCTTCTTGTCCTTTATCTCGAGATCAAACTCCCGGAGGAGTAAAATCCATCGGATCAGCCTTTGTTTTGCTTCCTTCTTGCTCATCAAATATCGCAAGGCTGCATGGTCAGAAAAAACAATAATTTTAGTTCCGAGTAAATAAGAGCGGAATTTATCTAAAGCAAAAACTACAGCAAACAGTTCTTTTTCTGTAGTTGAATAGTTGCGTTGCGCTGGATCAAGTGTTCTTGATGCATAGGCGATGGCATGAGGCTCTCGTCCTTTCCTTTGTTCAAGTACCGCTCCAACACTAAAATCTGAGGTGTCGCACATAATTTCGAACGGCAAATTCCAATCGGGCGGTTGCACTATTGGCGCGGATATAAGTTTCTCCTTAATTGTATCAAAGGATTTCCTGCATTCGAGTGTAAAGTCGAACTCTACATCTTTCTGCAGTAATTGACATAATGGCTGTGCTATCTTCGAGAAGTCTTTTATAAATCGCCTGTAGAAACCTACATGTCCAAGAAAAGAGCTAATATCCCTCACAGTTGTGGGGTATGGGAGTGAGTGGATAATGTCTATCTTAGCTTTATCAACAAAAATTCCTTTAGAAGATACAATATGTCCTAACATTAAGCCTTTATTAACCATGAAATGACATTTTTCGTAATTAAGTACAAGGTTAAATTCAATGCAACGTTTTAATATATTAGTTAAATTAAGCAAGCACTCACCAAAAGAATTTCCATATACAGTGAAGTCATCCATAAACACTTCAATCCCCTTCTCAACATAATCTGAAAATATACTTACCATACATCGTTGGAACGTAGCCGGAGCGTTACATAGTCCAAACGGAATTCGTCGATAGGCAAAGGTTCTGAATGGGCACGTAAACGTGGTCTTCTCTTGGTCTTCAGGGGCTACGGGAATTTGAAAGAAACCTGAAAAACCATCGAGACAACAATAGTGAGATTTATCAGCTAATCTTTCAATCATTTGATCAATATATGGTAAGGGGAAGTGATCTTTTCGGGTTAGAGAATTCAACTTCCTGTAATCTATGCAAACTCGCCATCCATTTTGAACTCGAGTTGGAATTAACTCACCTTCGTCATTTCTGATTACCGTGGCGCCGGTCTTTTTAGCAACAACATGAATAGGACTTACCCACTCGCTATCCGAGATCGGATATATAATATCGACGTCTAAGAGTTTTTGAATTTTGTCTTGTACTACCTTCATCATGGGATCATTCAAGCGTCGCTGACCTTGTCGTGACGGCATTGCCCCTTCCTCGACCTTAATCTTGTGCATACAAGTTGAGGGGCTAAGTCCTTTGATGTCTGCTACCGTCCACCCGATTGCTTCCTTATACTTTCGCAGAACTGTGACAAGATCGACTTCTTCCTCTCTGGTTAATTCGTTCGAAATGATAATCGGTAAGGTATCATTATCTCCCAAGAAGGCGTAATTAAGGTGGAATGGGAGTTCCTTTAATTCCAACTTCGGAGCCTGCAAAATAGATGGCAAATGTTTAGTCTTTGATGGAGTTAAAGCTAAATCAGAATTAATAAAGGAAACAAATTCGTCCTCATTTTATGCCTCATTATCGCAAAGCTCATAGTCCATATCAAAATTATTAAAAACATTAGTATTCGCATACTCTTCTATATATGGATCAATAATATCAATTGAGTTAACAGATTCAACCTGATCAGGATACCTCATTACCTTATAAACATCGAATTCTACTACCTCACCATCGAATTCCATGGATAAAAGGTCGATCCTTACTTATATTTTGTGTTTGCTGTGCTAAGGAATGGTCTTCCCAACAACACTTTGGAGCAAGTGTTTGTTCTATCATGAGCCATATCGATCACGTAGAAGTCCACAGGGAAAAATAAGACATCTACCTTTACCAAAACATTTTCCAACACTCCTTCTGGATAGATGACTGATCGATCCGCCAACTGTATCGTAATCCTGGTTTCCTTCAAAGGATCATTAGTTATCATTTTATAAACAGAAAGTTGCATAACATTTATTGAAGCCCCAAGATCGCACATAGCACGTTTAATAGATATGTTACCAATTTGACAGGGTATAGCAAACATACCTTGGTCTTTCATTTTGGGTGGTAACTTATGTTGAAAAACTGCAGAAACATGCTCTCCCAAATTTACATTTTCGTGTCCGGTGAGTTTCCGCTTGGTTGTGCAGAGCTATTTGAGGAAATGAGCGTACCTTGGCACTTGGCGAATGACTTCCAAGAGGGGAATGTTCACTTGGACCTTTTTAAATACTTCAATAATTTCTCTCTCTTAAGCCTTTTTGTCACGTTTTACCAATCATGATGGGAAAGGAGGCGCGACTTCAAGAGGTGGAGACGAAGGAGGAGATGGTGGTAAAGGGTTATTTTGGTTTACGTTACCTTCTTCCATGGCAGGAGTGGGATTATTGTTTTTTGATGGTTCTTTTGGGGCTATAACAGTCCCACTACGGAGTGTGATGGCGCTTATATTTTCCCTAGGGTTTGTCTCGGTTTGCGAAGGAAGTTTACCTTTGGAATCAACACGGCTTGCTAGCTGGCTTATTTGTTTGTCTATCTCTTGTAAGTGGGCCTCGGTACGAATTTGGAATTTCTCTTGGGACATCGCTAAACACTCAACTAAGGTTTCTAGAGATGTCTTTTGTTGTGGGTAGGGTTGATTTTGTCTCTGGTTGTTTGTGTATCCAAAGTTTGACTGGTTTCTCCACCTCGGATTGTATGCATTTCCTATGGCATTGGCTTGGGTGACATCACCTTCCTGAATCATCGGACAACAGTCTATCGGATGTTCTGGGCTAGTACAGATCCCACAAAGTCTAGTTGTTCCCTTTTTTCCTGCAATAAGAGTTTGCACTATTTCAGCTAATTTATCAATCTTATTTTCTAAAGAAACTGTGCTTACCTCGCGAACACTTCGAGATGGTTCGCTAGATTGATTAAACCTTAGTGAGTTGGCAGCCATGGTTGATATCAGTGTTTTAGCCGTTGTTGGGGTCATATTGACTAGAGCTCCGCCACTTGCCCCATCTATTACTTTCATATCCATTGGCGTCAATCCTTCATAAAAATACTGAAGGAGGGTTTGTTCCGACAATCCATGTTGTGGACAATTTGCACACAACTTTTTAAACCTCTCTCAGTATTCATATAAAGATTCAGATTCTTTTTGTTGAATGCTCAAGATGCTGCGCCTTATTTCGCTCGCTTTTGCCGCAGGGAAGAACCTGTCAAGAAAGAGTTTAGCCATGTCAGTCCAGGTTGTAACAGAGTTTGGGGTAAATCAAATAACCAATCTTTTGCTATATCTGCTAAAGAAAATGGAAAAGCTCTAAGTTTAATTTGGTCATCGGATACTCCCTGAGGCTTTGTGCTTAGACAAACCATGTGAAATTCCTTCAAATGTTTGTGTGGGTTTTCGTTGGGCAAACCGTGGAAGGTTGGTAGTAGATGAATCAAGCCCGTTTTTAGTTGGAACGACGTTTCACCATTCGGAAAGGTTATGCATAAGGGCTGATTGACCTCTGGTGCCCTGATCAGCTGCTGGATCGTCTGTTCGTTGTTTCCCATTTGGCTTCGATTTTTGGGATGAATTCAACCTGTTCTCCCAAATTTCTCTTGGTAAAAAATAATAAAAAACAAACAGTAAAAGTTGCCGAAGTCCCCGGCAACGGCGCCAATTTTGACACACGTCGTAACGTGTTAAAAATAATTTCCTTCTTCTGAATAATAAAATAAATAAAGGAATTAAATTAAGTGTAGATAGGGAAGTAGGAGTCGAACCCACAGGGACTTAGAACTTTCCTTGTCGCGCTTTTTTGGTTTCTGAACCAAGATTTGTTGATGGAGCTATGTTGAGGTAATTTAGGTCGGGGGTTTGTTGCAATGAAATGTAATTGTTTAAGAGAGTAAAAGGAAGATTTTAAAAGAGTTTAAAGTAAATATAAGATTATCAGCCTCGGGCTTCCGCGTTGACTTGTTCTACTCGGTTCCTTGGTAAAGATTTTTTATTTCGAAAAACTTGTTGGCAAAATTACTTCAAGGTCAATCCTTGAGTTTTTGTTTGTAAACTGAATTTCCAAAATCAATTTTTGGTTTCAGTTTTGATAATTTGTCTAAACCAACTCAATGTTTGAGAAAACAAATTACTGTAACCAACTCGAAAAGTCATTTCTATAAAAACGATTCGATCTCAATTTCCCTTAGTAATCTATTTACTAAGTGTGTTCCCTGGAAGTCGGATTTGTTTCAATAACCGATCTTCCCTCCCACTTGATAGATCAAAACAATTATTTTTCTCCAAAGTCAATCTTTGGGTTTTAAAAATCATTTTGATTTAGAAAATAAAGTTTGAAGAAATTGAGAGAAGTTTTCGAAATGTTTGAAGCATAGTTTCAAACCTCGCCTTGAGAACGCGTCATCGCAAAAGCCTTCAGCTTAAAAAGATCTAGCCGAGCATGGTTATCAAATTAATCATGCTCGACATTTAGGAAATAATTAAAAGAAAAGAACTTAAAAAAAACTAAAAAGAGAAGAATTTCCAAGAGAAGAAGAAATGATGTTTAATTGCTAATTGAATGATGACAATACTTACCCCAAAGAGGGGTATTTATAGTGTTTCAAAATAACCTAGGTAAAACCTAAAATGATAATTTAAACAAAATAATTATCCAAAGTTTAAAATTTAAAATTTTAAAAAAATCTGGTGATAAGCTATCACTACTGTTGACGTCATCTTCTAGAAGACGCTGACGTGGCGCCCAGTCAGCATTCATGCCCTGGTTCATGCCCATGAATCTGTCCATAACTCCAACATTTTCTGCAGAATTCCAGCTTATTTCCAGCATCACGTCTCCTGCATGAAAACATCATAAAACAGCCAACACAACCAAAATAAATACTCATTTTACTTTATTTTGCCTTATTTTCGCTGAATTTTTCTTTTCTTTATTTTATTATTCTGTTTTATTTATTTTATTTTTTCTCTAAGTCTTCTGAAATCTATTTTTGCTGATTGGAATGTCGAAATGTGCAGGTTTCGTTGAGCACATTGAAGAAAATACAAGTTTGGTGCACAATAGCACACCTACTTTACAATTCAGTGTTTTATAGCTAGCCCCAACCCTCTCCAATTTCAAAATTGCATAACCTAAACTCCCTATCCCATTCTATCAAATTTTGACACAGTCCCATTCTGTGGGCCCCAAGGATGATGAGTTATCATCTTTTTTATTTTTACTCTTTCACCAACGCGACCTTTTAAACCTAAAAAAAACCCTTTATCCTTTTAAAATTTTCCAAATCCTCTTTTCCAAGTAAAATTCTTTTCCATTCTTACATTCCCTACGTGATTAAAACAAAACAAAAACCTAACCCCAACTCATTTTCCTAAGCCATCTGCCGCATTATTCACTTTTTCCCCTCTCTACAATTTTAAACCTTCCCCACTTTTGTTTCACCCAACTGTACAAGATCGATAACCAACCAAAATTCACCCCTCGACCGCCATAAACCCACTGTTCACCGCCGTAACCGAGCATCGATCTCCTCTCTTCACTTTCAGATTGACCCCCAAGTTTTTCAGCTGACTGACGTAGAGCCATGGTTGCCGGCAAAAGTCACGCGACCCCCCTGAACCAAACCAATGCCACTGTCGAAACATATTTTTCTGCATTACCGAACCCACCATAGTGGCATGACCAAGCAGTCAAGAGAACTTGTACCTTCATTCGTTCGCACCATCGCGACCGTCGTTATAACGGGGGAGTATCTATGTTCCTTCTCTTGTGCTTTCATTTACATATTGAGGCTATATGATTTAAGTGAGGGGGAGTAGAATTTTTGTCAAATTCCTTTGCTTATTCGATTGGTTGCCTTCGTGTTCTCTTGATTACACTTTATTGGAGTCTCTTGTTGCATATTCTTTATTTCGCCTTGTCTCTCTGCTTTCCCTATGACTTGATATCTTATTTGTATTGGACTTTAGGATGCATAATAGATTATGACTTGACTAGTAATTTCAAATAAATCCTTTATGACATTTCTTAATTTGTTAATTGACATGTTACTTACCTTGGTACAATTTGAACACTTCATGTGAGTTTTGAGCCTAATGAGCATATATTTCATTCTTGCTCTTTATTTCATTGAGTGTGCCAAATTAATTCTTTGCATTCTAGAACTTGTAGTGTAATGCTTGTCAAGACTACAATATTGAATGTGATGTTTTAGTGTGCTATAGGCATTAGGATTAAACATTTTTTCTCTTCCCAAAAATGGCCTACCCTTTGTTTATTTACCCCTTAGATAGCCAATTTTGAGCCGTATCCTTTTCTTTGATTTACCACATTTTTAACCCGAACCGGTTTTGTTTTGTTTTTTACTCTTTTTGTCACCCTTTTCAAGACAAAGTTAAAGTATTCCAAAAAATCAGATTCGAATTGGCTTGAACAGTGCAGGAAAAAAAACACTGTGCAGAAAAATACAGTGTGCAGGAAAAAAAGTACAGTGCAGAACAGTTCGAATAAACTATTCAAATAGTGAAAAAAAAGAGTTCGAACAGAGAAAAAAAGAAAGAGTGAATAAAGCATTGATTTTGATCTCTTGTTTCCTTTCTTTCCTTGTTGCTCTCCTTGATAAAATCTTTGGAATAATTTTTCTTTGTCTTGAATTTTTAAACCCGTTCTTTGGCCTTTTATCCTACCCGAACCTTTTAAAAGACCTATTGATTTTTGCATCATGTTCATACTTAGTAGTGGAGATAGGATTTAGTTACAAGCCTATGGTAATGCTTTAATTAATTTTGGTTTGAGCGATTAATTTTACCCTAAACACTTTGAGCGAAATGAGTGAAACCTTGTGAGTGTACTAGGGTTTGTTTCATTGACATTGACAAGTTATTGGAATGTCTAACTTTTGCTAAATTGTTTCTAGTCTTGCCATTTTCTGATTTTTTTCTTAATTTCATACATGTTTAGATGCTAATTCATACCAAAATTTTAGAGACTTCGTGAAATTAAGGATAAGGACTCGAACTCTGACATGTTTGTTGAGAGATACTTGAGAACAAGCATCGAATAAGAGAGGGGGAATTGTATGAGTTGCTAAATTGATCACTTTTTCATCTTTAATTATGCCTCTAATGGTTTGATTATGGTGCTGATTTGGACTTTTTTGTGTCTTTTTTTGTACAGGACATTAATTCCAGAAACTGGAGTCAAGGTTGGATTAGTGGGCATGAATATGGGCATGAAAGAGCTGACTGGACGACACGTCAGCAGATTCTAGAAGATGACGTCGTCAGCAGATTCTAGCAGATTTTAGAATTGATCTTTTATCACTTTAGGTTATTTTAGGGTTTTTAGAATACTATAAATACCCCTTTGGGGTGAACTCGAGAATCATCTCTTATTCTTAGCTTGTTTTACTTTGAAGTTTATAAAATCTCCTTTCTCTTTACTCTCTTTATTTTCTTTTAATTTTTTTTTATTTTTAAAAAAAATGCTAAGTATGATTTCTTCCATAATCATGTTTAGTTAAATTTTCTATTAGCCAATGGCTTAAAGTGAAGCTTCAATTCACTTCGTGAGAATTAAAAAGGTACTTAATAAACTTTGTTTTACATTCTCAATTTTTCTAAAAATTTAGATCGGCAATCGACCTTTCTATTAAAATCTTTTCACTTTTTTTTTTCAAAAGAGCTAGCGTTGATTTGATTGTTGTTGGGATTTATAGTGGGTTGTTGTGGTTTCAACTTCCTATGAACACACTTAGCGACGGATTCGCTAAGAGAAAATTGAGATCGGATTCGATTCTCATCGAGACAACATAAATCGAGTCGGATTTTTCCAAAACTTTAAAAGTGTTTTATTCTAATGACGATAGACGTGGTTAGTCTAACCAGAAAACTGGAATCTAAAAATTGATTTTAGATTATCGGTTTACCGGAGAGAAAAACAAGTTACAAGGGTTGGGCCTTGTAGACTGTAACCGACATGTAATCTGAGTTGAAAAATTCTTTTTCGATGATCATATGAATTGAAGCGGAACAAAAGCCTGAGGTTAATTATTTTAATTGGTTTATTTTCACTTTATTATTTTTACTCCTTTTCTCTAGTTATCTTAATCAACCCCCTATTCACTAAATTACCGTGCAACCGTCATAATCAAATCAATCGTATATCAGAAACTCCTTAGTCCCTGCGGATCGACCCTTACTTCTCTATTACTGTGTTATTTCTATATTTATTTGAGATTAAGGATAAATATTTGATAGTTATGACGCTTGTCATCGGTGTATTGAAGTTTTTTCCCCAAAAAATTGTTTTAATTTTTTTACTGACAAGTGTTGGGTGCATTAGCAAGGGATATTGTATTCTCAAAGAGAGAACGTGAGCCCAAATCTTAGAGACAACATTGTTGGTACTGGTAGATTTGTACCTTCAACATAAACCGTATGACGGACATACATATTAACAAAAAAATATTTTAATTTTTGAAATGGTAAAAATGCATGATTGTCAAAATCAAATTGAACCGACTAGGCCCGTAATGAACCGAACGAACACGAACGAGGATATGTTCATGTTTCTTTGTTTAATTTTAACCGAACAAATGAACGAACACGAACAACTAAACGAACATAATTTCTTGTCCGTGCTAGTTTGTCAAAATAATAAACAGACACAAACGAACGCGAATGAACATTGAATATTGTTTAATTTTTTTCTTAAGAAATCTGAAGTCTCATATATTGAGCATTTGTTTAATTTTTTCTTTTTATTTCATATTCTTAATATATGTTTTTAAATTTTTTAAATATAATACTTTTTGTTAATTGTTATGAAAACTAATAAATATGAATGGAAATATGTGAATAAATTTAAACGAACATAAACGAATGAATTACCGAACGTTCATGTTCGTTCATTTAATTAAACGAACATAAAATCTTGTTCATATTCGTTCATTTAATAAATAAATGAATATAAACAAACTTTCCACCGAACAGTTCACGATCAGTTCGTTGAACGTTCAGTTCGTTTACAGGCCTAGAACCAACAGATTGAATCGAGAACATGTTCAGTGAAATTAGCAATCATACGAACAATTGCGAACTATTAAAAATTCGGATACGAAAGTAAAAGAACCAATGATTCAACCGGTCGAACCAGATTTTGAAATTATTTATATTACTTTTAGGATTTTATTTTCTAAATTTTTTATTGAATTGTTTTTGGGTTAACATGTATTTTGATACCTGAATTTAACTTTGATGTTCAATTTTAACCAAAATGTCAAATTTATATAACAATTTGAACAAAAATGTCAATTTATATTTAATTGTACCAATAAATAAGATATCAAATTGAATATTAAAGTTAACTTCAGATGTCAATATATATTTTCTGTTATTTTTGAATCAGAAGAACCGAAAACCAATTTAACTAGTTCGACCTTTGATTTGATTTTTACAACATTTTTTTGAAAGGGTGAAGTCAAATTTATTATTTAAAAGCGAGAAGTCAATTTGAGATTTTTCTTCTTCTAAGTTTAGGCACTAATCCGGGACTTCTTTTCAAGTTGAGGTACGGATTTAAGATAAAAAAAAAGTTCAAGTGTAATTTTGACAAAAGTTACCAAGTTCAGGTACAATTTGTATAATAAGCCCTATAACTATTTTATATAAAAATAATGATTTATAACAAATTGTTATTAGGGTTGAGCGACAAAAATCGAAAATCTACCTGAATTGTAGTGTTTTGACGGTTATAGTTCACAAGTTTGAAAATCATAGTTATCCGAACTAAACCAAATTTAATTTATAATTAATTTTTAGGGTAAAGTTCACAAATGATCACTGAACTTTGTTAAAAAAAGATTATCTCAAAAGTGGCATAGGAATCGTAGGTATCATCAACTTGAAGCATTATCATCCCTAAAAGACAGTGACAAGTATGCAAAAAATCTCTATCGGAAAAACATGAGCGAAAGGAAGGTGTGGACAGTTTTCGTGGGCAATCTCTCAACGACGATCCACTGGAAAGGGGTTTGGCAGGTTTTTGATCGCCATGGGGTAGTGGTGGACGTGTTTGTCCCCCGGAAAGTTGATAGGAACGGCCGCAGATTTGGTTTCGTGCGGATGAGTAGCCGAGAGGATGCCGAACGGGTGATCGAACGATTGAATGATAAATGGATTTATGGTTCGTGGATCACGGTTTGTAGAGCGAAATATGGTGAGCGCAATTCCTTTTGGAAACGGAAACAGGCCAAGGCCGATACAGCACAGTCGACAAAGGTAGGGAAATTGGGATCAAAGCCACCGGTGACACAGCGATTGGAAGAGGAGGTTAATGACAGTAAGGATTTCAATTTTACCGTGAAGGGTTTCGTGGCTAGAGACAAGCTGGAGATCTTGCAAAATTGTGCGGTAGGGTGGTGCAAGAAACCGTGGAGCATCAAAGAGTTGGCCGCGAATTTACACCTAGCGGTGGTGGAGGGACTATCGATTTTGCGTATAGACGGTGCTGTAATTTTACTTATGTTCAAGGATCCGATAACACGCGACAAGGTAATGCAATTGGAATCGGTACAGGGATGCTTTACACGGCTTGAACATTGGTCACCTGCAATAGCATTGGAATCGAGAAGGGTTTGGATTTCGATACAGGGGCTTCCGATTCATGCTTGGTCACAACAGTCCTTCGAGAGCATTGCGAACATTTGGGGCAGTTTGGTTCGCTTGGCAGACTCCATGTTGGGTTTTACGGGGCTCGATTCGAACAACCGATTATGCTCGCCAAGTGGTGGAGAGGTGAATATTTGGGTGGAAGGGTTTAGGAAGCTAGAAAGAATAAATACACAATGATTTATAGTGGTTCAACCTTCTAACCAAGGTCTACATCCACTACCTTAGCTTCCTACTAAGGATTTCGCAATCAATCCACTAATTGATTCGTCCCCTTTTCTAGGATCAGGAGGAAACCCTTTACAACGATCAAGCTTCTACCCAAAGCCTTGATCAAAACCCTCGAAGCTTTCTACCCAAAGCTTGAAGGAACCCCTCTCTTACAAAGAGATAAACAAAGAAGCAAACTTGAACCCTCTAATAGGTGTTTTGTTTGCACAATGAAGCACTCACCCAAAACCTAAGACACTTGAGCAAATTTAACAAAGTAAGCTCACAAGTGTTGTCTAAGCAAGAAATAAACGATTTAAGCTCTAGACAAGTTTTTCACTCATAATGTTGTAACAATTGAAGCTCTTTTCAATCTTGATGCTTGGAGGTCTTATTTATACTCCAAATTGAGTTTCTAGCCGTTTATGGCCGTTGGGATCAAAATATAGCCGTTTGAAGACTTTAATTTCCTCCAAAATGCAATTCAGCTGCTACCCGTTTCGGAACGCTTGAAGCCCGTTTCGGAACGCCTTCTTTATAGAGATAGCCGTTGCAGCCTGTCGGGGTACCCGTTTCGGAACACCCTATAGCCGTTTCGGAACGCGTATCGGAACGCCTTAACCCTGTTTCGAAACGCCTGCATTTTGAATATTAGTTGGGAAAGAGCCGTTGGGGTTTATAGCCGTTAGGGTCGTTGCCACGTAGGCGTATCGAAACGGCCTATACCGTTTCGGAATGCTTGGCCCGTTTCGATACGAGTATCGAAACGTTTTGCCACTGGAATCCCCCTGTTTCGAAACGCCCTATGGTGTTTCGAAACGCCCTTTGGTTTTTGAGAAATTTGGCCTTTGAAACACATTAAAAACCATTTAAAAACTTCCTAAACATAATTTCAAGATGTTTGGACTTTAGAAATGTTTTTAAATTCTTTTTAAAATAGTCCAAAATATTTTTCAAATATTATATCAAAACATTAGTTCTACAATCTCCCCCTTTTTGATATAATAAAACCAACTTGAAAAATTGTTTGGGATTCTCCCCCTTTAACTTTAAAATTGTGAATAAGAGATTAAGATATTAAATAAAATAAAGCTCCCCCTTATTCGTTTGAAAATTCAATTTTTCAAACCATTTCTCCCCCTTTTTGTTATATCAAAAAGAATTTAAAATGACATTTAAGTTCAAGATAACATAGGAGGCAAAAAAAAATTTTGACACTTAAAATTTTGGTTTAAAAAAAATTGGCTCCCCCTTACTCAAAGCATCATTAAAATGTTAGTTCAACATTTATGAATATCTAGTTGACATAAAATAAAATAAATCAATAGACACTAAAACAACTAGATTTTACCACACTTGAACTCAAGGGAGGATGTGAAGCCTTCCTTCTTCAAGTGTTCTTCCTTGTGTGCATGGAGTTCCCCCTCAATTTTTGACTTGTTGATCATTCTCCATCACACCTAGCAAAAGACAATCAAGTAATTTTTGGTATCCAAATTGCTTTGGATCCATAGACGTTAGTAGCACAAAATTTAGTCCCCTTAGGAATCCATTTTTCAATTTCATCCCTTTTTGTTGAAGTGGTTAGTCCTTTTGGGACCCAAACACTTCTAAAACATTTTCCATTTAAAAATCTAGGGGCACTAGATTGTCTTACATAAAAATTTGATTTTCCAAAATTGTTTTTCTTTTCAAGTTCTTTGGAAATCAAATCTTTTTCCTTTTTGAGATCATCGACTTCTTTTTGATGATCTCTTTCCATCGTTTGAAGCAAATTTTGTAGGTTTAAAACTTTAAGCTCAAAATTTTTTATTTTTGCTTCAAACTCTAAATTGGTTTTAGAAAGCAAATCATTTTCGGTTTTCAACTTTGAAATCAATTTTTTATTTTTCGAAAATGAAGCCTTGAATTCAAAAACCAATTCATCATAGGCTTCTTGTAACTCATCAAATGTATAAGAATTTGAAATAGATGAGTTAGAAGTTACCTCCCCCTCATTGAGGGCCATCATGCATAGGTGGGCTACTTCATTATCGGTGGAGTCTTCATCACTCCAAGTGGCCACATATGCTTGTTTAGAAGATGATCCCTTCTTTTTGGATTTGTGGGAATCCTTCATCTTCTTCATCGATTCATGCTTGGATTTTTCCATTTTGCTCTTCATGAATCGTGCGAGCTTGTTGAAGAGATAGTTCATCTCTTCATCTTCACTATCCTCCTCACTTGAATCTACGTGATGATTTGTGGAGGATTTGAGAGCCATGGCATTGAAGCCAAGCCTCTTGATTTTCTTCTCTCCCATAGCTCTAATTTCTTCCCTCCTTTTCTCAACTTCTTTGTTCTTCTTCATGATTTGATGAGTAAGAAGTGACCCCATGAGTTCATCAAGCTTCAAAGTCTTCAAATTTTTGGCTTCGATGATGGCGGTCCTTTTTGAGTCCCAAGACTCGGGAAGTGAGTAGATGAGCTTTCGGACAAGTTTTTCTTCCGGGATGGCTTCTCCATAACCTTTAAGACCATTGGTGATGGTGGAGAATCTATCAAACATCTTCTCGATGTTTTCTTCCGGATTCATCTTGAAGTTTTCATACTCTAAGGTGAGAAGCCCAATCTTGGTCTCCTTGACTTCATTAGTCCCCTCGTATGTGACTTCAAGCTTGTCCCATACCTCCTTGGCACTTTCACAAGAAGACATCTTCTCGTAGATGGTTGGGCCAAATGCACAAAAAAGCATGTGCAAGGCTCTACAATTTAGCTCCATCTTCTTGCGATCGTCGTCACTCCATTCCGCTTTGCTTCCTTGAAGCACGAACGGACCATCTTCAACTATGTCCCATAGCTTGTAATCTCTTGACTTCAAGAAGAATTTCATCTTTGTCTTCCAATGGGCATAGTGATCTCCGTCGAAGAAGGGCGGTATGTTGATGGATTGCGACATTTTGAGCCGGTTGATGAAATGTTGATCGAGCTTGCCGGATCTTCTCAATAGGATGTGAATCCCCTTCAATTGAGCCAAGCTCTGATACCAATTGTTGGGTTTTACGGGGCTCGATTCGAACAACCGATTATGCTCGCCAAGTGGTGGAGAGGTGAATATTTGGGTGGAAGGGTTTAGGAAGCTAGAAAGAATAAATACACAATGATTTATAGTGGTTCAACCTTCTAACCAAGGTCTACATCCACTACCTTAGCTTCCTACTAAGGATTTCGCAATCAATCCACTAATTGATTCGTCCCCTTTTCTAGGATCAGGAGGAAACCCTTTACAACGATCAAGCTTCTACCCAAAGCCTTGATCAAAACCCTCGAAGCTTTCTACCCAAAGCTTGAAGGAACCCCTCTCTTACAAAGAGATAAACAAAGAAGCAAACTTGAACCCTCTAATAGGTGTTTTGTTTGCACAATGAAGCACTCACCCAGAACCTAAGACACTTGAGCAAATTTAACAAAGTAAGCTCACAAGTGTTGTCTAAGCAAGAAATAAACGATTTAAGCTCTAGACAAGTTTTTCACTCATAATGTTGTAACAATTGAAGCTCTTTTCAATCTTGATGCTTGGAGGTCTTATTTATACTCCAAATTGAGTTTCTAGCCGTTTATGGCCGTTGGGATCAAAATATAGCCGTTTGAAGACTTTAATTTCCTCCAAAATGCAATTCAGCTGCTACCCGTTTCGGAACGCTTGAAGCCCGTTTCGGAACGCCTTCTTTATAGAGATAGCCGTTGCAGCCTGTCGGGGTACCCGTTTCGGAACACCCTATAGCCGTTTCGGAACGCGTATCGGAACGCCTTAACCCTGTTTCGAAACGCCTGCATTTTGAATATTAGTTGGGAAAGAGCCGTTGGGGTTTATAGCCGTTAGGGTCGTTGCCACGTAGGCGTATCGAAACGGCCTATACCGTTTCGGAACGCTTGGCCCGTTTCGATACGAGTATCGAAACGTTTTGCCACTGGAATCCCCCTGTTTCGAAACGCCCTATGGTGTTTCGAAACGCCCTTTGGTTTTTGAGAAATTTGGCCTTTGAAACACATTAAAAACCATTTAAAAACTTCCTAAACATAATTTCAAGATGTTTGGACTTTAGAAATGTTTTTAAATTCTTTTTAAAATAGTCCAAAATATTTTTCAAATATTATATCAAAACATTAGTTCTACACTCCACCACCTCACCTCAATCGTTTGAGTGTGGTTGGATATTAATTGAAACACCGAACATGGCAAATATAGAGGCTAAGGTGAAGATGGAGGTGGATGGTGTTTCCTTCCCTGTACAAATCCGAGAATGCACTTTCGGACCATGGATGGAATGCGAATGCACTCTGCTACAATCTGACGATGAAGACGATGCGTCTTCGACACAGGGATCGGATGGGGGATATCAATGTAACGGCAACCATATCGAGTCTATGCCACAGGAGGAATCGCTCGGAAATCAGGTGCAATTGGCTGAGTCACGGCAGTGGCGTAATAATTATTTTTGGGATCACAGGATGGCTACCAGTCATGTGGATGAGGCTGGATCAAAAGATCCCACGGATTCTTCACAGTTGCAGGGAGATGGGGATGTGGCTGGTCCGGTGGAGGAGCAGACCTCCGGGGACGTGGCCGGTCTGGTAGAGGAGCAGATCACAGGCGAGGGTGGGAAGAGTCCTAATACAGCAAAACAAACCGAGGTCTTTCAATCTCATTCAAACTCTGTGGATTTGAATGCAACTATTTTGGAGATGGTTAAGCCAATCTCAAAATCGATGGATTTGGTGGATAAGGCAGATTCAAAAATTGAGAAAATATGGGAGAAGTCTGGAGGGAAAACAAGTGATTCAGACAAGTGTAATGTAATTCGGATTAACGGCAGAAAAACAAAATCCATCAACGTTCTTTCAGGAGTGGTTTCAACGGCAAAAATTGGTAGGGGCAGACCGCGCAAACAAGTAACTCAACAGCCTATTTCGACGCAAGTTGTAAACGCGTCACTTTCGGATTCGAATTTGCAGAACCGTCAACAATTGATTTCTAAAGAAATAGAGGCGACAGTGGCTCTAGGCAATATAGTGGGAGTGCGAACAGTGGGGTGTGAAGCAGACATCATAAAGGATCTTCAACAGGTTTTTTCCGGGGAAAGGCGATAGACATAGCGATGCGTATCGTGTCATGGAATGTTAGGGGTTTGGGATTGAGCTTGAAACGTAGGACAGTGGGTGATGTAATAAAGAAGCAACGGGCGGATATGGTAATGATACAGGAGTCGAAGTTAAAGGATGTACCAGCTTTAGTGGTTGCGAGTTTGTGGGCATCGGATGGGTTTGATTTTGTTTTCTCACCTTCGATAGGTGCCTCAGGGGGTTTGATTACTGTATGGGAAGCATCACGCTTTAGTGTCGCTGATCTGGAGGTGGATCGAAATTTTATATTTATCAGAGGAAGGTGGCATGCGGAAGAATTAACCTGTTGCATGTTGAATATATATGCTCCATGTGATGCGGAGGCACAGAGACAATTGTGGCAACGGTTAGGGGAGCTTATTCTGGGTATCACAGGACCATGGTGTATCGCAGGGGATTTTAACTCGATACATTGGCTGTCGGAACGCGCAGGGTGTAGCTCGGTGGCGACAAGTATGAAAGAATTTTTTGAATTTATTGAAAATGTTGGACTTGTTGACTTGCCGTTGATAGGGAAGCAATTCACATGGTTTGGGAGGGGTTTTAGGCATAGTCGAATTGATAGATTCTTGATTTCATCTGCTTGGGTGGATGCGTTTAACAACATTGGTCAGCATGCTTTGCCGAGGGGGGTGTCGGATCACACACCGTTGTTATTGGCGTGCGACGAGCAGGATTGGGGGCCTCAGCCTTTCCGCTTTATAAATTGTTGGTTGGAGAATAATAATCATGTCCTTGAATTGTCTAAGGAATGGTGTCGACTGTCGGAACAGGGGGTTGGATCTGACAATATAATGGTTAAGCTCCGAACCATGAAGAGTTTTCTGCGTAACTGGAACCGTACGGTGTTTGGCGATGTAGAGCGAGAAATACAGTCGATCCAAACTAAGTTGGATGGTGTAGATGAGGCGGTTTGGAAGGTGCTCATTGTGAATCGGAAGCTGATTTGATAGAGTGGAAAATGGAGTGGTTACAACGATTATGGCAGGCAATCAGGCGTAAGGAATCTCTTTGGAGACAGAAATCGAGGAAGAATTGGCTGCGTTTAGGAGATCACAACACAACGTTCTTCCACCGCGCGGAAAAACTTAGAGCTGTACGGAATCTAATTACAGGGCTGTCGATAAATGGCCGGTGGGAAACGAATGTACATCGACTTCGGAAACACATCGTGGCGGCTTTTGCCATGCATTTTGAGGGAGTCAAACGACTATGCGTTTGAACTGTTGTAGGTGAGTTCGGTAGAGTTGATAGGGCCACAAATGAAGCCTTGGTGGCGGCTTTTTGTCGTGAGGAAGTTTGGGAGGTTTTACGTGGTTGTGATGGCAAAGCGCCAGGACCGGATGGGTTTAGTATGGCTTTCTTTAAAATATGTTGGAACACAGTGAACAAAGATGTGTTAAGGTTCCTAGGTGAATTTCACGCATCAGGCAGACTACCACCGGGTGTAAATTGTACCTTCTTAGTCCTGATTCCGAAGATTGATTCTCCTAAGGCTCTCAGCGACTACCGTCCGATAAGTCTTGTTAATTCCGTTTATAAAATCCTTGCGAAGTTGCTAGCTACACGTTTGCAAAGGGTGTTGGGTTCGCTGATCAGTGAGCACCAATCGGCATTTATTCGTGGCCGACAAATAGTAGATGGCATATTACTTGCAAACGAGGTAATCCACTCGTTGCGAAAGAGTTCGAGGGTTGGCTTGGTGCTCAAGTTAGACTTCGCTAAAGCATATGATTGCGTGAGGTGGGATTTTCTAGATCATATGCTCGATTGTATGGGTTTTAGTGAGGTATGGCGTCAGTGGATTATGGAATGTGTATCAACGGTCCGAATGTCCGTACTGTTAAATGGGTGTGCTACGATAGAGTTTACAATGGGGCGTGGATTACGACAGGGTTGTCCACTGTCGCTATTAGTATTCGTTATTGTGGTGGAGGCGTTACATAGTTTGTTGGTTCAGGCAGAGACAGCAGGTTTAATTCAGGGCGTTTGTGTTGCACCGGGGGTAACAATCTCACACTTGCAGTTTGCAGATGATACGATATTGTTCTTCGAGGCTACTCCTGGATGTGATGCTTCTATTCGACGTCTACTTAATTGTTTCCAGGTGTGCTCAGGTTTGCAAATAAATTTTAGTAAATCGTCCTTATTTGCTATTGGTGTTGAAGAAGAGTTTACCGAGTTATGTGCTAAGGCATTGGGGTGTAGACGTGGTTCATTCCCTTTCATTTATTTGGAGATGTCGTTAGGTTCTAATCCGCGTAGTTTGGCGGTTTGGGAACCGGTTATTACTAATGTTCGTCGGAAGCTAGCAGGTTGGAAGCGTAATTCGATGTCATTTGCGGTACGGGTTACTCTGGTAAATGCAGTTCTCTCTTCACTGCCAATCTATTTTATGGGTGTGTTCCGTATTCCCAAAGGAGTTATTCAGCAATTGACAAGATACGACGTGCCTTTCTTTGGGGTGGCGTAAATCTGCATAGAAAAATGAGTAGAGTCAGCTGGAAGATGGTGTGTAGACCGCGACATTTGGGTGGTCTGGGAGTAGCGGATTTACAAGTGCGCAACACTGCTATGTTATCTAAATGGTCGTGGCGGTATGCCACTGATGCATCGTCTTTGTGGAGGGCCATTATAGTGGCTAAATATGGGGAGGATGCCCAATGGTGGCGGTTTAATTCATCCCGTCAGCGCGCGATGTCGGTTGTATGGAAGCAGATAGTGCAGACTGCTTGTTCGGCCGAAGTGCAACGGAGTTTACATGAGAAGCTGTTGTGGCAGGTGGGGGATGGGAGTCGAGTTCTTTTCTGGTTCGATACATGGTGCGCGAACAAGCCCTTAAAGGACATATTCCCACGATTATTCTCTTGTGTTCGCAATAAACTTGCGCTGGTTGTGGATTATTCAGTACAGGGGGGTCTTCGTCATTCACGCTGGGCAGAGTTTTTCCGTCGTTCGCTTCGCGCATTTGAGGTGGGGCAGTTGCGTGATTTATGGGCTGTGATAGATGATGTTCGGATACATATAGGAATCCGAGACAAGTTGATTTGGACGCCGGACAAAAGAGGTATGTTTACGGTTAAAGCTATTTCTCAAATTTTGATGATAGATGAAGCAGGGGAGAGCGATTTTGGGGCGTATTTCACGTGGAAAGTCTTGGTTCCACCTAAAGTACAAGCTTTCATGTGGTTTGTTTGGTTGCGTCGCCTGCCAACTTTTGATTTTTTGAGCCGTAGGGGCATTGTTTTTGAGGGACAAAGCACGTTGTGCATTTGGTGTAAGGAATGTGAGGAAGATGCCGATCATTTGTTGTATTCTTGTCCAGTGGTTCAGCGCATATGGGATTGGTTTCGAAGTTGGTGGAGAGTATGTTTACCACTGCTGAAGAGCCTGTCCGAGTTCTTTTTCCCTGATTTCCATTGTTCGCTTTCGGGCACGCGTCGTTGTATGTGGGTGTCGTGCGTAGCAGCGATGTTATGGTCTATATGGTTAGCGCGGAATGAGATGGTATTTAACAAGAAATTTTTACCGGTCGAGGAGGTATGCTTTTTGATTAAACTACGCTCATTATATTGGATGCGTACATGAAGGAATGATCTTTGCATTGGCGAGGCGTTGTGGTGGGATTGTCCGAGTTTTTATTCTGAGTCCTCGCTTTCGCGACCAGAGCGTCTTGGTATTTGTTGGGAGCCACCGCTGGTGGGGTCTTTTAAATTTTCTGTTGATGGTTCCGCGCGTGGCAAGACGGGTCCAGCAGGCTTTGGGGGCGTGTTACGTGATGAGCACAATAGTATTTTGGCGTTATTCTCTGGCCCTCTTGGTTGTATTGAGTCTAACGAGGCTGAACTACGGGCGATTGCTTTTGCCTTATCATATTTTCGGCAGTCAGCGTGGGCAACAATTCCTTTGGTGGTGGAGTCAGATTCCATGGTTGCTATTAGTTGGGTGTTACATGTGGATAAACGACCATGGCAGTTTTGGGAGGTGTTTCGTGAGATTGATAGTTGCTGTACCAATCTACACTCGGTATGTTTTTCCCATATTTTCCGTGAGGCGAATGGCTTAGCAGATGCGTTGGCGAAGGAAGGGGTAGCGCGGATTTCGTTATTTTGTGCTTGTTAGCGATATCGATTGGTTTTGTTTTCCGTTTGTTAGTTCGTTGGATTTCGTTGCTTTGCCACATACGGGTCGTACTCTTTTCTTCCATTAGGTTTTAGGGAGGTTTTTAACGAGGCGACCGTTGTGGTTTTTGGTTGTATATTTCTCCTTTAATATACGACATTATTGAGCAAAAAAAAATAATAAAACGACAATCAAACTTTCAAATGTTATAAAATGACAATTAAAATATATGTTTTATAACAAAATGGTAACTCGGCCGTTATGTACTATTATACAAAATTTTACCATTTTGTTAAGTACTTAAAGTTTATAAAAAAAAATTAAATTGCTATTATACAAAATTTTATAACAACTGTGTTAAGTACTTAAGGGTCGAGTTACCATTTTGTTACAAAACATAAAATTTAATTGTCATTTTGTAACATTTGAAAGTTTGGTTACCGTTTTATTTTTTTAACAAAGTTCAGTGACTATTTGTAAATTTTACCCTAATTTTTATTATTTTGTACCTAAAATAGTGGAACTTTACCAAATAATATTTAAAAATTATAAAATAAAATTATTTTTTCAAAATAAAATACAAAATTTCAAAATCAAAAGTCAATTTTTTTGAATAGTCCGAAGGTTACAAGGTAGTATCAGTTCATACATATTATTAACCATTTGACAATGTGCATACATTTAATAGACAAATCGATTTAAACTCGTGTCTCTTAAAATAAATACCATCCGCTTTTCCATAGAACGCTTGATGGGTTCAAAAATCAAAATTAATCGAATACAAATTTCGATAAACTATACAAAAATTCACCGTACCAAACCAAAACCGTATAACTCCTGGATATTATATTATCTTTTGTAAATAAGTTAAGTCATTGATGTGAACGGTGAAATTAGGTAGGTTGACATTATACGATGACTTAAGCAGATTTTGAGGAAATTCTTCCCTCAATTTCCATTCCTTTGGAAACAACATCAAAAACCATTAATTTAGGAACTAAATGCTTACACACTTGCCTAAAGAAAACTACAAAGAAATTATTATTATTATTATTATTTCAAAATATCGCCTATAAACAGTCTTACTCAAGCTAAGCATTCTTCATCTCACATATTATTATTTGAAAACCATTGGTAAAAAGAAAACATGAAAACTCTTTCATTTTCTGCCATTTTTCTCATTGTTGTCTTCATTATTTCTGGTGATTTTTCCTTTTTATTTTTTCAACTTTGAATATAATTTGACATTTATGTATAAATTCTGAAGCAACCCTTAATTTTTTTTTCTGTGGTAATTTTTTAATTACTTTTTGCTGTAGGGAATGAGTCAATGGTGGCAAATGCAAAAGGCCTCTGCATCGAGTCAGGGTACGTCGGAGGCTGCAAAATAAAGGAATGTTGCAATTACTGCAAGGACAACTTTGGGAAAGATGCTAGTTGTTTTTGCGACGCAGTCAGCTCTCCGAACGACATTTGCATGTGTCCTCACCCTTGTTAATGAAAAATAACACATTTTCCATGTGTTTTTCAGTCTTCTATTTCTGTGTTTGTGTCTGGTTTTTTTATAAATAAATTGATGTTCGCAGTACTAATTCCTGCGGTGGCTTATTTATTTGGTTCATACTTAATTAATGGCTCGTTGCTTTCCATGGAAATTGACTGAGGAAATTCAGCCACTAGATGAACAAAAATTTTGTCCCTTTTTTTTTTGAATTAAAAGAGACACCTATACATTAGGTGTGAACAAAAACAACATCAGGTGCATCATAATGAAGAAAAGAAAGAATGTCCGCCGGTGGGGAGTGCAAATGCAGCAAGTCCAGTGTAGTCGGATCGGTGGTTTTCGCAAGCATGTCGGCAACAGGATTCGTTGAACGAGGAACCCAGATGAGATCGGTAACCCAGCCATTTCGGCAAAGCTTGGCAATGGCGCGAACTAAAGGAAGGGGACTGCTATCGATGTGCGTAGCGTTCAACATCTTAACCACCTCAGCACAATCAGATTGAATTTGTAAAATCTCGACCCCTTGTTCTAAGCGAACTGTAAACCAACGAGAATAGCCCATAACTCAGCCGGTAGAGGCTTGCATTTTCCAATAGCTCTCTGGAAACCCAAAATCCACTACCCAAAGTGATCACGCAGCAAACCTCCGACTGCTCCGTTGTTGGTACTCTTGGAGACCGCACCAATTTTGTCCCTTTTTTATTTCACTTTTTGTGTTTCAATATTAGAAAGAAAATTAAGTTTTAATTTCTAACCCTAAACCTTAAAAAGTATACAATACCATTAATTTCGTAAATATTAACTCTAACCCTAATTTTAAACCCTAAACTTATTTTTTATTGTTGGAGCACAAATATAAATACCAAAAAGGACAAAAAAAATTCTAGATTATGTAATGGCACGATTCTAGACTACATCGCCGCACTTCCCTAATTAGGAAAAAAGTCCAGTTGGTCTCTTTTTGTTAATGTTTACAAAACTATTAACGGAGTAGCATCCAAGATTAAATTTGTTGATTACTTTTTTTCATGGCTACTTAACTGTCCAGTTTGAAAGAGGTAAAGAAATTTAATTGGTAAATTTAAATGGATGATGAAGGACTTGTTCATGGGAAGATTTTGATTTTTTGTTCTTTTTATGCCCTTTAGATTCTCATGTTCTATTTTTTTTGTATAAGATTTTTTTATTAACATAGTCATCAATTTTCTCTTCATGTTTTGATGTGTGCTTTATAAATGGATCTATGTCGAACCAAAAATATTCTAAAATCCCTTACCCATATTCATTCCAAAAAAGATTCGAACTAACACTAATAATCTATTGGGTAAAATACACTAGAAGTCCTTAGTAATAAACATGTCACTCTTTTTCTAAAACAGGTCACTTTTATTTTAAAAGTAACAATTCAGTCATTTAATTATAAGTTTAGGAACAAACAAATATCTCAATTAAAATTTGACAAACAAGGGACTATGTCATTAAAATTGAAACAAGTGAACGGTATAATAACAATTTTAGTCCCCAAAATTTATGCATTATATTAATTGGGTCCTAATCAAAATAATTCACTGAACTTAACCCTTCATATTAATTTTTTTTGGCATTGCACCATTCTGGCACACCCTTCGACCACTTACCACACTCCATGTTATTGTCCATTAGTTCGATAATCGACATATGTGATAGCTCAAAAAACACAATCACTTCACTACTAGACAATTAAAAGACTAATAGAATAGACGCATTACGACCTTTACGTCGCCTTCTAGTAGACACAATCCATTCACTAATGAAAATTTTAAATATGAATGATTAAGTTTATTGAATTATTTCGAATTATGGCCAAATTAATAGAATGAATAAGTTTCAAGAACTAAAATTACTATTATACCAAGCTCAATTTTAATGATAGAGTGACTTGTTTGCCACAAAATTTATATACGTTTATATTCATTAAGCATGTGTTGTTGCTAATTTATATACATTAAATATAAATGTTAATAGATTTCGTAGATCCAGAATCTTGACTGGATTTATTTTGGCTTCTCTTAATCATCAAGTTGTACTATCCTGAATGCCTTCTAGGGGAACATAAAGGATCATTGCTTTTGCAGCATCAAGTTGTACTATCCTGAATGCTTTCTAGGGGAACATAAAGGATCATTGCTTTTGCAGCATGGTTTGAATTCTCTTCATGGTGAGCTCAGGTATTTTCATTGGGAAATCTTTGCCTTCTAATTTCAGTCCGGAAAATCTTGTCGAATTGATATTACCTGGAAGCTATATTAAAGAACTATGGGACGGGACCTGGTAAATTTGTGTTTTTTTTCTCAGTTTTAGTTCTCCAAAATTCTAAATATTTATGCTAATCTTGTGAATTTGAAAGTGATGGATGCAAGAATTTAACCAAGCTTCCTAGCCTTACGCGATGCGAAAATCTCGATGCAGAAGCTTGGTTGAACTACCATCTGAAATTTCTTCCTAGTGGTTGTGACAACATCAAGAAATTCCCAGAGGTCCCAAAACACATAAAGAGATTGATCTTAAGCTGAAGTACCTTCGTCAATTGAATGTCTGGATTTGAGAGGCACGAAGATCAGTAATCTTCCCAGGCCCCAACAGTATTCTTAAGTTGGATGCCCTCCAAGTTATCGATTTATCTCTTTGCTTTCCGTGTGTTCCAGTGAACACAAACAACTTATATTTAGCAGAAACTGCGATAGAGGAAGTGCCACCATTATGCATTGCAAGGCTTCCAGGTCTTCTCCAGTTGAGTCTAAGAAACTTCAAAATGCTTACATGCATTCCGCCTAACATTCTTTTGGCGCCATCTCTTCTTGCACTTGATCTGAATGGTTGTTCAAGTCTAACCATAATATTGTCTGCCTTCAACTTTCTGAGGAAGCAGTTGAGGAAAACGCATCCGAGGGACGAGGCGAAGCGATAAACAGGATGCGCGCGCCTCCGGTCACAGGATGCGTGCCCTCGAATTGTTTTATAAAACTAGAATTCACATTCGGGAAGGCAGTAGGACACTGGTTTTCTAAAACTAAATTTCACAGTCTTGAAATACATTACTGTTGGTTATTATTTGGTTATTAATTTATTATTTGGTTTTTTTTAGGTTGTTTTCTTATATCACTTTGTTTAATTTGAGACTTAAGTATAAATTTAAGTAGAAAATATTTTTATCTTTTAACATTTATAATATAATTATCATATTTTTAAGTACAAAATATACTATATGGTTAATTTATAAATTTTTAAGAAAAAATGACGCCTCGCCTACGAAAGGCGAGCGCCTTCGCCTCGCGCCTCGGCTCCAGGGACCTTTTGCGCCTCAAAGCGCCTCGCGCCTCGGCTCGAAGGACCTTTTGTGCCTCGGAGTGCCTCGCGCCTCGGCTCTAGGGACCTTTTGCGCCTCGCGCCTCGGCTCCAGGGACCTTTTGCGCCTCGGAGCGCCTCGCGCCTTTTAAAAACAAGAATGGCTTAGTCACTGCACCAAGCACAAGTTTGTGCTATGTATCACTAAAATAAATATATATGTCTTATTATTTTCTTCATTTATTCTTTTAATTTCTTTTTTTTGATCGGCAACTTAATGAATTTTATTCATTTTGACAAAAAACATACAGCGCGACGTAACCATATGCCTCGTTAAAAACCTCCCTAGTGGAGGAAAAGAGTACGTAATGGCACGTCAAAAAACAAAACCACACCTACATACAAGCCAGATATAGTGAACATCTATCAACACCTTCCTTGGCTAACACATCAGCGAAACCATTCGCCTCACGCGGCACGTAACGAAAATGAATCTCAGAGATGACTTGACAAGCCTGATCAATCGCAGTGAAAATCTCCCACAGACTCCATGGTCGTTTCGTCGATCGCACAACCCAACTCAACGCAACCTGAGAGTCCGACTCAACCACCACACACCGCTCGCGCCATTTTCCTTCCGCGATCAACCTTACCGCCAACTCTATAGCTCGCACTTCAGCCTTATTGGAATCCAACCGTCCCACCGGTCTGGAAAACATCCCCAAGATACGACTCTCCGCATCCCGTAGAACACCCCCAATACCTACAGGCCCGGGCTTACCGTGTGCTGAACCGTCAACATTAAACTTAAGTGCCCCCTGAACTGGCGGCTGCCAACAAATCCCAACACGTACCTTCCGTGGAGGTGGACTGACAACACATGCAGACGGACAAGACCACCAAACTGATTCAGACATTACCTCACTCGCAGCATCAACCTTTATCCAATAGAAAGATCGTAGTTTGACTAGGAAGCATAATTCCGCCAGCGACGAACGTTTGCCCCGAAAAATAAACTCATTGCGAGCTAGCCATAAGGACCATAGCAGTGCACTAACACCAGCCACCCACCACTTTAACTTACAACCATGAAACGAACTATGAAAATCCACGACAAAAAATTCAGCAAAACTCACAGGTAAAGGTAGTGATACGCCCCACCAACCGCGCAACCAATCCCACATCTGCTGCACACAAGGAGAATCATAGAATAAATGGGCAATCGATTCCTCCACCGTTACACACCACGGACACAAACGTTGCCCATCCGACAAAGGAACCCCACGAGTTCTCAAAAAATCCACCGTCGGCAACCGTTTCAACCAAATGAACCATAAAAATGCTTGAACTTTAGGCGGGATGAGCATGCGCCACGCAAAACAATCCCCGAAGTCGTTATCCCCAACCTTATCCAACAATAATGACTTTGACATAGCACGAACCGAAAACTCACCATGCTCATCCGGGAGCCAAATGAGAGTATCAATGCGAGACTCCCAAAGGCTAACGTCTCGAACCAAAATGCACAAAGTCCGCACCTGTTCTTACTCGAATAGCCATAATCGTCACCGAAAGTATCCTGCCCACTGCCCATGATTGAAACCTCCATTCACTGTATAGTCACGTACCCATGCTAATTTATTCAGTGCTAAAGAAAACAAGCGCGGGAACACATCCTTCAACGGCTGTTGTATAATCCAAGAATCAAACCAAAATAACACTAGCTGCCCATTGCCAATTTTCCATTGAAAACTCGCCCCCCCCCCCCACATGCGAATCCACACTCGGACAACATGAATTGGCCACAATTTGACGCCATACAATAGACATGGCCGACAAATTCTCCGTATTAAATCTCCATCATTGAGTATGTTCGCCATATTTAGCCGTAATCAAACGGCGCCAAAGCGAATCACGATCACATGCATATCTCCACACCCATTTGGACAGCAACGCCATGTTTTTCACCCGAAGATCCGCCACCCCCAAGCCTCCTAAATGCCGCGGTCTACACACTGTTTCCCAACCCACTCTACTCATCCTTCGTTCAAGACCAACACCGCCCCAAAGAAATGCACGACGAATACGATCCAGCTGCTCTATCATAAAATATAGGCAAAGATGATAGGACCGAATTTATCAGCGTCACTCTAGCTGCAAATGACAAAGAAGTACGCTTCCACCCCGCTAACTTGCGCCTGAAGTTAGCAATAACCGGATCCCACACTGATAAACGTCTCGGATCAGCCCCCAATGGAAAACCGAGATACACAAATGGGAATTCCCCCAAATGGCAACCCAACAAGGCAGCCACTGATGCACCAAGCTCTCCCTCCATTCCAATCGCATATAAAGAACTCTTAGCGAAATTAATCTGTAAGCCAGAACAAACTTGAAAACAATGCAAAATCCTCTTTATATTCCGAGCAGTCTCTACATTTGCATCAAAAAACAAAATCGTATCGTCGGCGAACTGTAAATGTGTCAACCGTATATCCGATACCACCTCCACCCCTCGAATTAAACCGGACATTTCAGCTTTAACCAACATCATATGTAATGCCTCCGCCACTATCACAAACAACAACGGAGACAACGGACATCCTTGTCTCAACCCACAACCCATCCTGAATTCCTTTGTCGCGCTCCCATTCAATAACACTGACAAACGGACGGAGCTAACACATTCTCTTATCCACTGTCACCAAACTTCACAAAATCCCATCCGATATAACACTGAATCTAGAAAAGCCCAGCTTACACAGTCGTACGCCTTAGCAAAATCTAATTTTAATATGAAACCACTAGCGCCACGTTTCCGAAGTGAATGAATCACCTCAGTAGCCAATAAAACACCGTCTACAAGTTGTCGCCCTTTAACAAAAGCCGACTGTGTGTCGCTAATGAGCCCATTCAGCACAGATTGCAAACGATTCGCCAAACACTTAGCCAACAGCTTGTACATCGAATTCACCAAACAAATAGGGCGATACTCACCTAGCAATTGAGGTGCCGCCTCCTTTGGTAGTAACACAATAAAAGCGCAATTAGCTCCTTTCGGCAACATCCCTCTATCATGGAATTGGTTAAAGAACCGTAGCACATCATCCATCACCACATCCCAACTCTTCTTTTAGAATTCTAGCGTAAAACCATCCGGGCCTGGTGCCTTCGATCCGTCACAATCCCATAACACACGCTTAATTTCTCCAACCGTGAAAGGTGCAACCAAGCGCGAACTAGCAGCCTCTTGCACTTGTCGAAACACTCCCTCAAAAATCCACTGACCCGCCCGAGCATCACAAGCAAAATGGGCAGTGAACGCAGCAACTACAATTTTACGTAATATCGCCGGTGATGTATTCCATTTCCCATCAATCAATAAGCCTGTAATGAAATTTCTAGTTGTACGTAACTTAGCCGTTCTGTGGAAAAAGGCCGTGTTACGATCTCCTAGTCGCAACCATGTTACCCGTGCTTTCTGACGCCACATCGCCTCTTTATTACGCATAGCACGCCATAATGCATGTATCCACCTACGACGTTCAATCTCCACCTCCCCATCCCCATCATTCTCTATCAAATCATCATCTGCTCTATCGATCTTCTGCTGCATTTCCACAATGATCTTATTAACATCACCAAAGCTATCCTTGTTCCATTGTTTCAGAAATAATTTCAAATGTCGCAACTTCACCACAATATTCTCATTCCCCACCCCTAAACCTGTCAGCCTACACCATTCATTCGCAATTTCCAGCATATTCGACCTCCCCTCCATCCAGCAATTAAAGAACCGAAATGGCCGAGGCCCCCAATCGCAATCATCACATATAAGAACTAGAGGAGTATGATCGGATACCCCCCTCGACAAAGCTACCTGTTGCACACTGCTGAAACAATCTAACCAAGCCGCAGAAATCAAGAAGCGGTCAATGCAGCTACACCGATTGCCAGGGCCAAACCATGTGAAGCGTTTACCAAGCAAAGGCAAGTCCACTAAACCTGCATTATCGACAAAATTTGCAAAAGCCTCCATCTCAGCACCTCTATCCGAGACCACTATTCGATCTGTATCCTTCAAAATAGTGTTGAAGTCCCCTGCAACACACCACGGCCCCTGAAACGTACACATACTAGCCAACAATGCATCCCATAGCACACATTGACCGGCCACCTCACAAGGAGCATATATTGCCACTATACCACAAACCAAATCCTCTAATTTCCATTTCCCTTGAATCATAACATAATAACGATCAACCTCTATCGACTCTAAAGAAAAGCGATTACCTTCCCATATGACTAAGATGTCGTCGGAAGCCCCAAGCGATGGTGCAAACGCCATCTCGAAACTATCAGAATACCACAAATTTGCCCCCAACATCACCGAAATCTCTTCCAACTTCGTCTCCTGCAGCAACACCATATCGCATTGATTTTTCTGAATCACCTCGCGAACACTACGCCGTTTCGCGCTACCGCCCAAACCCCTTACATTCCATGATAGCAGCTTCATTAGTCAGAAACCACAACACTCACCGATAATGACCCGAGAAATGTCCTTAATAATATCCTCTTCACGCCCACTCGACTTCACCCCAATGAGTGCCCCTAATTTAATCGTCGCCTCAGCCTCATTTACTATTTCTTGCTGCACGATATGATCACCACCGGACTCACTACCCCCCCTTTAAATTTTCCGACACTATCCCCTTCTTCTCCGCTGCCCGGCAACCCCCAACACTGTTCACCTTCCTTGATCGTGGCGCTCGACCAGCAACAGCAATGGGCTCACCTCCCACCAATTCTCTGACCTTACAAAACGATCTCCCCACACGGATCAACTCAGTTTGTCCCAAACCTTGTTCTGTAGAAACTGCCTGGGAATTTGGTTTGTCCAAAATTGTTGCCTTTGAATTAACAATATCGATTAACATAGCAGCTGACCCCACATTATCCATAGAGTTGGAATTTGAATTTACAACCCATGCTATATCAGGACTCTCCCACCTTCGAGGATTCTCCTCCAGAGTCCTACATTGACTCACCTTCTCCTCCCCGGACTGGCGAATCTGATCGAAGTGTTCGATTGTTGCGCCGGCAGAACCACCACATCCCTCAATTCAGACCCCTCGGTAACCATCGGACTCGATTCCTCCTGCGCCACAACCACCAAATTCCGCTGCCCAACTATATGATCTGATTCCTCCCGTGTTGCATCACCCAACGCATCCACCTCTACTTGAGCAGGTGTCTCCCCTGAAATACCACGACTATCTAATTCCTCCATCTTTGGACTAGAGCGCTCATCAGCCCCATGCCCAGCACTGACTCCCTCGTGAGGGTCAGCAACTTGTGAAGTGTTACTTTCATAGCAGCCGCATTCAATCGCCGGTCCCTACCCATCCGTCTCATACACACGAACCAAATATTCCTCTGCCGCCAACTTGATTTTAATGCACTCCTCAATACGATCTACAATTGTTGTTTCCACCAGAATTCGCCCACAATCAAATGACGTGGGAGTTTCAGTATCATCGTCTACACAAATCAACGACCCCCAGATATTCGCAATATTTATGAACGTTTGTTTATGCCATAGATGAATCGGTAGCCCCACAACAGAGATCCAAACACGGCGAGATTCTACTGTAATCGACGGTGACCACACCTCTACTCTAGAGAAGCACTCCTTCACATGTTCCATGTTCGTCACCTGTTCTCGAACTTTAGCCGATGTGCACATCAATAGAATCATGGACCCCAATAGACGCATAATCGAAAAACCATCATATTTCTCTACCTCTAATCTTTCTGCCAAAACTTTTAAACTACACGGTTTAGCACACCACCCGATCGCACACCATTGAAGGATCGCCCATTTATCTTCATCCAACACGCCATCAATTACTCTCCGATTGACACCATTATTGACTCCCCCCTTCTCCGATGATTTTTGTGAAAACTTTGTTGAACCAGCCTCAATACTCGACCTCTGTTCCATCTTTGTTTCTATACCCTTTGTCTTCTTCTTGAAATCTGTAAAACCATTCCAATCCATAGACACACGAATACGTGCACCATAGATCCACTTCCCATGTAGTCGTTCGATCACCCTATCAGCATCCGCCTGTGATGCCATCCGAACGAAACCAAATCGTGCACCATCTCGAGCCCTCTTATTTGGTATAAACACATCTCGAACGATCCCATGTCGATCGAATACCTTCCATAAGCCCTTCCAATGAAGAGAGGCTGAGATCCCGCCCACATATAAGGTCCACACCCTTTGCGAATCCTGTGTACTCCCCCGCTGATCGCCGGTGGCAAGACGTTGCCTTGAACGGATCTCCCCACCATCTCCCTGTTCTTGATTCAGGCGACTCCATAATCTCCCCACCATTTTTTTTAGTTTTGTTGGAATCAAATATATGTGTTGAATTCAATCCTTGTAACCTCTTGCTCGAACAAAATTTGCCTTATATACTGATAAGTGCAGGATGATGAAACATCATGAATATGGGCAACAACCTTAGTTGTAAGCCATTGATTGTTTCCAATCAAAATTCTTGATCTTTGTGTGCAAGTGAATACCACCTTTTGATTTGAATTCTTTGTGAATGTGGGTTTTGATTGGGATAATGATAGTTTCGGGTTGTAAGTGAAGCAGAAGCACAAAGTGAAACTTTCAAAGCCTAATAATCGAGGCTATAAAGAAAGAGGCGATTGAAACGGCTAATTTTGGATACATAATCATCGAATTAATTTCACATATATAACCCTAAACACTAATTTCACATATATAATTATCGGATTAATTTCACATATATAACACTAAATACTAAACCCCAAACCCCAAAATCTAATTTCATATATAACCCCAAACCCCAAAATTCTATCAACTTCCTTTTGCATATCAAAATACACTTTAAAAATGTAAAAAATAATCAAACTACAAATATATTGGCAAAATATTTAACGTTATTTCTATCAACATTAATTTAATTTAGATTCAATTGTTGGAAATCTAAGTTTTTTTAATATAAGATATAATTATGTGATAATTCTTTAATAAAATACACATATTTTGCATACGAAATACTTAAATTTGGGTTTTTTATGATCAATATCGTTAGTTTTTTTATTAGAATCACTCGTTAAATTTTTAAAACTTGATTCTTAAATAACCCTATATGAATTTAATAAAATTCAAAAGAAAATAGATTTTGGAGTTTGGGGTTTATGGTTATATATGTGAAATTAATTCGATGATTATATATGTGAAGTTAGATTTTTGGGATTTAGGATTATATATGTGAAATTATCATTTAGGGTTTGGGGTTTAGGGTTATATATGTGAAATTAATTCGATGATTATATATGTGAAATTAAAAGAATAAATGCAGAAAACAATAAGACATATATATTTAATTTAGTGATATAAAGCACAAACTTGTGTTTGGTGTAGTGTCTAAGCCACTCTCATTCCCCAGGGGTATGCCCAAGTTTGATTCACCCCTTAAGCAAAATGCTTGATTTCGTTTTTCTCCTAATTAAATCACCACCTTAATCATGTGTCACCGCCTGATTGAAGGAGGAAAATATATTTATTAAATCAAATATAAATAATAAAAGTCCTCCAACAAGGTGTTGACACGTGTCATCACCTAATTAAATAATTAATTTATTTTATTAATTTAAAATTAGGAATAAATTGAAAGAATGTGTAAATAATAGGGACCATATATGTATTTATACCTTTTTAACTGACCACGTCACCCTGCCGTTAACCTCTAACGGCTGGTGGTTACATTGATACCATTTAAATAGTTTGGTGGTTTAATTGCTTCAAAAAAATAATATGGTCAAATTGTAACTTTATCAAAAGTATGGTGGTCAATGAAGTAGTTTACCGTATCTTTTAAGGCTAATTAATAAGGGTAAACTACATCTCAGATATAATAAACATGTCGTTTTTCTTTTAAAAATTATAAATAGATCACTTAATTAAAATTTTCTTACACAGATCACTCAACTTATAAATGAGTAACTCGATTAACATATTGTTACAAACATGTCACTTTTTTCTAATGCGGCATAGTATAATAACATTTGTAGCCTCAAAATATATAGTCCATCAATTTGATTCTAATTCGAAACAATTCAATAAATTTAACTCTTAATATTTAAAATTTCATCATTTTAATCTTTATTTTTCTCCTAAATAGCTTATTCTTATCCCATAAATGGTGTATTATTTTCTTGTTACTTTTCCAGTATAGTAACAACTTATAGTAAGTTGTTGCTTTATAGTATAATGCATGTATCGAACTTCTGATGGGCTCACTTATTTTGACAATATCATAAAAAAACTAAATTGATGAATTTTTTAAATAAGAGTGATTAAAACTATTGAATTGTATTGAATTAAGATAAAATCAATATAATATATAAGTTTTGCGACTAAAAATATTATTATACAAAAAAAACATGTTTGTATGTAGAGTGACCTATTTATACCAATATGTTAATTGTGTGACATGTTTGTTATAATATGTTAAATAAGTGATGTTTGTTGTAAAACCTATAATTAAGGTCACTTTGGGTGTAGTTTACCTTTTTAATAATGTCATTTGGTGGAGCAATTAAAACCTATGGAAGAGTCATTAGTGGGTGGACTTATTTGAGATTAACCCTTAAAATGAAGAATTAGTGAAGGACTGCAAATTAATCATACCAAGAAATGTTATTAGTGGCCTACCAAATGCACTATAAGTTCTTCAACAGATTGCAACCTTTCAATTATATACATGGTAAAGGAAAGCAATAAGAAAGGAGTACATTCCATTGAAGCAACCATATCCAGCATGAGGCTAAGGCCTAAAGGAAGAGTGATTGCAAAATGAAAACAACATTTAAATCAGGGAAGGACTTTATAAGAAGAAACTGTGGAAGTGGAGTCGAAATCTAAGAAAATTAGAGACTTGTTATCCTAACAAAACATCAGCAATCTTCTTGGCCAGATTCCCCTTACCGGTCGAATATCTCTCCCTCGCCTAACCAGTAAAAGAACCGGGTGTAGTAGTATATATTATGTTGCAAGAATACCTGTACAACTAACTGAATTGCCTTCTTAAAGCTAATAACACCCCACAATCCATCACTGCCACATTTCAGCTATGTCACAAACAAAATGTCCAAATAATGAAGAATACAAACACGGAAAATACGAAAATGCAGACAAAACAAAATGGTTTTACTGATGAACTATGCAAGCTAAACCAATAAATGCAGATTAGACACAGAAATGTGTGCATACCACAAAACCGTGTTTTCCCCGTCTTTTAACCGTATCCCGATTCAGAACAACTCGCTATTTTACAGTCTTCAGTCATCTTAATCCATTGTCATAAAATTGTACACTAACAGAAGCATCACTGGAATAATAAACGAGAAGATAGAAAAGAGTAAATCCATCATGACAGGATCCTACTAATTGGAGCAATAAGAATAGAAACGCATACTTCATAAAACAAGCTGAATCTCCAACATTTGCACATTGTGCGAATAAATTCTCATCAGCGTCAGCCCAAACCAGAAGCAGCGTGTACACCCCTGCAAGTAAATAACTATGATGATATGCGAACAATCTACTTCAATTGAGGCAGAAAAAAGGATGAAATAAACCATTAAATTTAGTGAAGACCAAAAGGCCACGTAAAGTCAAAGGTGAAGAAAATGCAACTTGCATAGTTACATTATCATTCAACAAAATACTACAAAATGGAAAAGGAGAAATACAACATATGAATGTATTACGAAGGTGTTCTACTTCTATGTTAGAAGCACAATTCCTTTTCCGTGAAGTACCCTGGTCCGACGCCTGTGTCTGACACATTCGGACATAGGTACGGGTATGATCTTTACGTAGATGGAAAAACTTTGAAAATTTGAGCATACATGTATTGGACACATAGCCATATCTGATTCCCCCAAGTCAAGTAACATAGGGGGACGTTAAGGTACCTTACAGTATGATGATCCTGACTTTCAGAAGAGAGATGCCATTTCTAAAGTCATGTTCCCAGATGATACAATCTCATAAAATTGCTAAAAAAAATTTACTAGTTTGCAAATACACCAATAGCCCAAAGAAGTGAATAAATAGAAGATCTTGTTCATGCAAAATCCAATACAAATAGATGTATTAGAATTTATCTAGAATATTTTGATATTTTTAGAAGAAAAGGCGCCAGAACTACAAGTAAATTGAAAAGCAGTTGAACTGCATTAATGTTTGAGGTTGTGCCAACTGTTACAATGTCTCCGCTTGCAAGTTCCAATGGGTTGCGCCATTGCCTATTTCCAGAATTAGAATAATTAACTGGATGAGAATTCAACAGTGTTCCATTCAGACTAGGGGTGTTCATAATTGGCACATGGGTATCCTTTGGCCCAATTAGTCAAAGATCACTATCATAGTATTACTCCCTCCGTCCCATTAATTTTGTCCATTATTGACATTTTTTAGGTCAAATTTTTTAAACTTTGACTTATTATTATATAAAATTTATTAGTGAAAAAAATAAAAAAAATATATTTTGTAAACTTTTAATCAAGTAGTTTTAAAATATATATTTTATAAAATTTAATTATTTAAAATATTAAAAATAATCATGGTCAAAGTTTAAATATTTTGACTTTTAAAAAGTCAATAAGGGACAAAATTAATGGGACGGAGGGAGTACTATTTTTCATTCTCTCTTCCACATTATGAACTTATTGGGATTCTGGGTAACCATTGGGTCAGTTATGAATACCTCTAATTCAAACTACCCATGTCCACCAGCTCCCATCTCAATTTCTACAAAGTTTGAACACATTTGAAACACTTTGTGCACCATACATACATAATACAACCAAATGCAAACTCATGTAGTACAACTTATAAGGAGTTTCCATTTGAATTCCAATTTATCATTGCATGCCTCTAAATCCTTCACCAATAAATTACTTGGAGGAACTCTTCCAAGGGTCAGAAAAAGGCAATTCCTGCACTTTTAACCAAGGGTGAATCTTGGTGCGATAGTTTGGGAACTTAATTAAATTTTTTGAAAATCTTGAGGATTTAATGCAATTTGTAAAAAAAAAATGAGGGTCTAATTAAAATTTTCAAGAAAATGGGAGTCTTGATGAAATTTTTAACAATTTAGTGAACTTAATTAAAAAAATAAAAAAAAACTTAATGAAAATTTCTAACAAATTTGAGGGGATCTACTTAAAAAATTAAAATATTTGAGGGGTATAAATTTAATTTCTCTAAACCTTGAGGGTGTCCAGGCTCCCCTAGGGCCATAGGCTCTAGAGTGATCTGCCTCTGCTTCTAACAGAAAGATATAATTACATGCTTCACACATTCAGTCTAGTAAAAAGAGATCAGCATGTTAATCTCCTTAGAGAAAAAGAAAATTACTTTGATTCAAATTTTATTTGAACTTTTTTGAATCAAGTTGTTCAAGTTCCTCTTCAAATATAATTGTAATTATTTATAATATTATAATATTAATTTAAATTTAAATGATTTTTCTAATTATATAATATATACATATATATTTTCATTTTTTCATATAGGCGAGTAAAATTTGCAATGTTATTTAATAAATCAAATGTTAAGGTTCAATTTTATTTAATACTATTGTGACACATATTAGTTTCGATTTAGACGACAACGTATTGATGCGAGTACAAATGAGTCAAGGAATTGATGAATTTTTTTAATTGATGGACTAATTTGAATCAAACATAAAATTTAGGGACTAAATTATAAAAATAAATAAATTTATTGTTAAAATATGAATCAAAGTTGAGGGACAAAATAAAATATTATATTGTGGTAATTTAACATGTAGTTTAAATTTGACCAGAATAGTCTTAAGACTAAGGGTTTGTCACAACTTGACGTTGTAGATCCAAAAAAAAGGGTAAACTATTTGTTTGACCACCAATCTATTGAGAAAGTTTTAAAATGACCACCAAAGAAAAAAACGCGTCATTTGACTACCCAAACTATTAAAATGGGATCAATTTGGCCACCTGCCGTCAAGAGGCTAACGGAAGGTGACGTGGCAGTTAAAAAATTAAAGGTATAATTACACATTTCGTCCTTACTATTTACACATTCTTTCAATTTAGTCCTAATTTTAATCTAATAAAATAAATTAATTAGGTGGTGACACGTGTCAACACCTTATTGGAGGAATTTAATTATTTATATTTAATTAATAAATTATTTTCCTCCTCCAATCAGGTGGTGACACGTGTCACCACCTATTTAGAGGAGGAAAACGAAATTAAGCGCAAATGCCACCCAGGGGAATCGAATCTGGGTGGTGTGGGTGGAAAGGCAGTGGTTAAGCTACTGCACCAAGCCAAACATTGTGCTTTAAAACACCCAACTTAATATATAACTCTTATTGGTTTCTACATTTATAACCCAAAAGCTCAAACCCTAAACACTAATTTCACATATATAACCTTAAGCCTTAAACCCTAAATATTTCAAATTAATTTTACACTCAACATTTCAAATTAATTTTACATATATAAATCCTAAACCCAAACCCTAAACTCTAAAGCCCAATTTAAAATATTTGGTGTGAAATTAATTTGAAATATTTAGTGGTTAGGTTTTAAGGTTTATATATGTGAAATTAATTGAAATTAATTGAAATTAAGCTTGAAATATTTAGGGTTTGGGTTTAGGGTTTATATATGTGAAATTAATTTGAAATGTTTAGTGTAAAATTAAGTTGAAATATTTAGGGTTTAAGGTTTAGGTTTTAGGGTTTATATATGTGAATTTAATTTGAAATTTTTAGTGTAAAATTAATTTGAAATATTTAGAGTTTAAGGTTTAGGGTTATATATGTGAAATTAATTTCACACCAAATATTTTAAATTGGGCTTTAGAGTTTAGGGTTTGGGTTTAGTATTTTATATGTAAAATTAATTTGAAATGTTGAGTGTAAAATTAATTTGAAATATTTAGGGTTTAAGGCTTAAGGTTATATATGTGAAATTAGTATTTAGGGTTTGAGCTTTTGGGTTATAAATGTAGAAACCAATAAGAGTTATATATTAAGTTGGGTGTTTTAAAGCATAATGTTGGGCTTGGTGCAGTGGCTTAACCACTGCCTTTCCACCCACACCACCCAGGTTCGATTCCCCTGTGTGGCATTTGCGTTTAATTTCGTTTTCCTCCTCTAAATAGGTGGTGACACGTGTCACCACCTGATTGGAGGAGGAAAATAATTTATTAATTAAATATAAATAATTAAATTCCTCCAATAAGGTGTTAGCCTCTTAACGGCAGGTGGCCAAATTGATCCCATTTTAATAGTTTGGGTAGTCAAATGACGCGTTTTTTTTCTTTGGTGGTCATTTTAAAACTTTCCCAATAGATTGGTGGTCAAACAGATAGTTTACCCAAAAAAAAAACTCTGATTATCAATTGCCGCAATTCAACTTTGAATTGAATTGTTTGTGGAAATTTGTGTTTTAGTTTTAGTATTTAGGGATTTTATTCAAGATTTAGTGTTTAGGAGTTTTTTTTGAAAAGGATCGGGAGGGCTCGTTAAAACCCCCTAAAGCCTGGGGGGGGAGGGGGGGAAGAGTGCCTCATTTTATTAATCTCAGAACCAAAGCAATCCCATTACTAGGGCTATTACAACAACTAGTTCTCAGCGTCACTAAAGTAATACATGAACACACCTTGGACTGTAGTGCAAGCCAATCAGATCTGAAGGCCACTAAGATATTAACCAATCCTACTGTAAACCTTGTTACGTTCAACACCTAACCTCGACCATCCCTGCAGCAGCGAGATGTAGTTGTTTACTGTCCGGAGCTATCCACAGCAGGTTATTGCTTCTATTAAGCCCTTTTACCGCCAGCCTGTGAGCAGCACAGTTAGAGTCCCTATACACGAATATGAAATTCCATCTGTGACACGACTGGGCCTGCACACAAGCCAAAATCCTGTCTTTGAAAACAGCAGGGCATTCTGACGGGTTTCCAATCCAATTTATGGCCAACTCGCAGTCGGATTCAATGATTATGGGGACGAGTCGAGGCCATTTCATTGTGACGAGAATTTTACAGGCTTCAGTTAAAGCAGATACCTCTGCCCCCGTGGGGTCCGAGAGTCCAATTGCTTTGGAGAATATGGCAATGGATTGCCCATTATGAAGACGAAGAATGCCACCAACGCCCGATTCACCAAAACTGCCTTTCGTGGAAGCGTCCACGTTGAATTTGAGAACTCCAATGTAGGCGAAGCTTGACTGCTCACACTGATATTCTCCAGCGAAATACTAAATGGATGGAGGAACAGATCATGGATTTGCACCACAGCTCTCGGCCATTTGGCTTTGATCCAAAGATGGATCCTGTGAATAGCAGCTTCATAGACTTGTAATTCAGAGATCTTCGAATTATTAAAGATGATTTCATTCCTGCAACACCAGATTGACCATACAAACGCAAAAAAAGCAATACTCCAAATCTGTTTTGATTTGTATGCAACCGGCTGAGTGTGCACTCAATACTCCAAATATAAATCCTAAGCACTAACTCCTCAAAAAAGAACATGTGATTTCTACTCAAGTTTTCCTTATAGTGTTTTTTGGGAAAGTTATGTCGTAAGACGCCCTTAAGGTGCGGTTAAATAAGATGGCCTTATACAATTTTTTATTCAGTTGGTAAGAATTTATAAGGTAAAATCCACATAAATGTTTATTTAGTTGATAAAAATTTATGTACTTATACAAATTTTTATCTAATTAATAAAAATTTCAATTTTATTTAAATTATTAATTAAATTACATTTTTTTATTTAAGAAAAAGTACGCTACAATCTCATGCCTCGTTAAAAACCTACCTAAACTAAAGTAGAAGAAAAAGAGTGCATTCGATTGTCGCTACAAGGATGAACATAAGCACAACAAACCAAAGGATGGCACAACAATGATGATCAATCCTTACAGTAATACCCAACAACCAGAAAACTAGCCAGCTTCAAAAATACGTTGCCGATCTTGTACCAGCCAATGCTGGACATCGGGTGGTTAATAATGATACAAAGCCTCAACACTCCCATTACCCTGCGATCTGGCCGCTAGTCTATCGGCAACCACATTCGCTGCTTTATTGATTTTCCAAAGCACAACCTCCCAATTTCCCCTTAAACTCGTTTTAATTCTTGTGATAAGCGCCTTTTCCCTACTTGTATTATCCAATTCCTAAACCATACGAACTGCCTCAGCGCAATCCGATTCGATAATAACTTTATCAAAACCAAGGGATTGGGCATGACATAACCCATCATTGATCGCCCATAATTCCACAGTTGTCGCAGAACAATGACCTAAAAAGTGAGAAAACCCAAACAACCACTCACCTTGATCGCCACAGATAACACCTCCAATCCCCGTCGCTTTAACTCAACATTGTCGCTCTCACCGTCGCCATAACCTTCAACAAGCTTCACTTTCTTCAAAGCTTGGATCAATTCTTTCGTTGCAGGAGCTAGCTTCAGATCTTCTCATATCGAGAACTCTATCGCCATTGCCGCTAACTCATCATCATAGTATTCCCGCCTCACAATCTTTCTTACTTGAAATATTATTTTTATCACCTTGTCAAATCTCTTATTATTGCCATAGTTCTTCTTCTTCTTCTCTGTTTTTATAATCGAGATCACATCGGAGAAAGCTTGATCCAATATCCTTTCAAGGTAAAGTTGGTCGAGCCATCCAGCTTCATGTAAAGGGCGTGCTACATTGTTTCGGTGCCGGCGAGAGCCGAATACAATTTCTGGATGAACGGAGAATTCCTGGATACCATCCTGCCAAAAATCCTCTCGGAAACGACCGTCATCATCCTCAAGAAACGTATGAATATGAAGTAGAAATCCAATCTGAGAATAGTAAGGAGCCTGGATTGAAGTCAGAGCGTAATCTACCGTCACTTCAAATCGAGGTTCGCTTCTTGCCATTATCAACGTTGGTTACTCTCTTCAAAAAGAAAATATCGGGAAGAAAAAGCTTTCAAAACCCTAAGTTTGCTTGATTGAAAAGAAAAACAGTAAACTGAACCACGTGTATGCATGTGTGTATATTTAGGTAAGAAAAAGCTATCGAAACCCTAAGTTTGCTTGATTGAAAAGTAAACAAAAAGCTTCCAAAACCCTAAGTTTGCTTGGTTGAGAAGTAAACTAGCATACTGATTACTGAACTATATGTATATATATAGGATTAGACGTGTAGACCAGTAGTTTGAATTTGAGTTGACTCAGATTATTATTCCAGTTAATCGGTATTAAAGTTTTTTTTACTAGGCAAGAGATAATTTTATTAATGAAGAAAACCCGAAGGTGAGCCTCGTTAAAAACCTCCCTAATCATAGATGGAGGAAAAGAGTACTCATGATCGGGCGGGCAACAAACTAGAAAAGACCCGAGTACAACAGAGACGAACAAAAAACTTGAGCTAGGTTACCACCAATCTTGGAACAAATCTTTCCTGGATGCACCATCTGCAGCAAGTAAGGCAACAGTCGATTGATTGTTTCTTGAGGAGACTTGGAAGGTTACAAAACCAATCTGGTGAGTCAGTTGATCAAGACCAGCTAGCATCGACCACCAGAAATGAGGCCTCGACGATAAATTACGAATCCAACCTATTACCACACTCGAACTTGTTACAATTTCTAAGACTCCCTTGCCTATCCAGTCAGCTCAGATGAAAATGAGTAAAGCAATATTAATGGGTAGTAATTCAGCAGTTACCAACCCAATATCAGTGGAGGGAGCAGAGAAAATAGCTCTGATAGCCCCATTATGTGTACACAGAATACCATCATAACCTGCATATGCTGATCTAACAAAATTTCAACGAGACTTGGGAGGGATGATGGATAGTTTAAGGCAGATTAGAGGATTATCCCACCAACCGTTCCAATCCTCAAGGCACCATTGCTTCGACATTTGTATCCAAACTAGTGATCTCATCTTTGTGTGAAAGAGAAGGTCTCGTGTGCTGAAAGATTTTTTGTTGAAGATGAAATTGTTACGAGTCAGCCATATGCTCCATGATACCAACCAGCATGCTCTTTTCACGTTCCAATATCCTGCTTTTTCATGAATCCAAGTAATCCTATCTTCAACTTCTGGAGCTAAGTGGATATTGCCAATCAGTGTGATTAAATCTAACAGCATGCTCTTTTCACGTTCCAGCAAGGTTCTAGAAAAGGGAATATTCCGGTGGGCAGAATTAAGGTCTTTACAGCCAGCCACATCTGAGACTGTAGCACCTTTGTTGCACGTTAGTCTGTATAATCTGGTAAAAAGCCAAACATCCTCCCAAAATAGAATCGACTTCCCATTGCCGATGATCCATCTAAATGCTTTGTTGTTCATCCATCTATCAATGTCTATATGTTTCCAATTGTATCGACAACGTCACCGTGTCTTGCGAACATATGCCAAAGTCCTTGCCAGTTGCCACTGCATTTTGGTTGGGATATTTTCCACAAACAAGGAAACCCCTGCCAACCTCTGAATCCCTGTTGCCTTCAGACTTCGACCATCTGCGTTGGTCATTTGGTTGTAGCCGTTGCTATTCTGGTACCCATCATTGTTCACCTGATTGCCGCTATTCAACTTCTGGCCGCCGCTTCTGGTCGCTCACTACAAAAAATATACATACACCGACGCTTTGTTTTACCGACGGACAAAATTCGTCGGTATAGACAATATATACTGACGGAAAATAAAACTGTCGATAAAAGTTATAATTTTTACCGACGGATATATTAATCGTCGGTATAGATATAATTTATACCGACGGAAAACAAAAAATCGTCAGTATAGATGTAATTTATGGCGACGATCTATAGTAACCGTTGGTATAGGTGAGCCATATACCAATGGCTGATTTTGTGTGTCGGTATAGATAAAAATTTTACCGACAGAAAATTTTATCTGTCGGTTTAGGTAAACTATACCAACGGATACTTTTGGCCATCGGTATAAGTAGGTTTAAACTTTTCTCATGTTTGATTATTTTTAAATATTCAGTATACATATTTAATTATTTATTGATTAAAATATACAAAAAAAAGTCTTAAAAAAAACCCTCCCCTTCGATTTCAGTTCACCCAAAAATTGAAACCCCTAGCGTTAAAATACAGACTCTCTCAAGCTTCTTTATTTTTTTGATTTCTTTCTTCTCTTCTCTCAAGCGGAAGTGGCGAACTGGCGATTGAAAATAGACAAAAAAGAAGCCGGCGCTAGAGTATTTCTTCTTCAAAGTTCAGACTCCATCTCTGCAAGTATTTTTTTCTTCTTTCATGTTTCTTCTCTTCTATTCTCCCAATTGTTAGGTTTAGGTTTATCAATCAACGATAGATTTGGGTTTAGGTTTATCAATCTTCGGTAGATTTAGATTTAGATTTGTCAATCTTTTGTAGATTTAGGTTTAGGGTTATGGAACACCATGAAAATGTCTGTAAAAAATCTCGGTCTTACCTGTAATTGAATACCTTAAAAAGGCCGAGAAAGAACTATATCCTTACGTTAAGGATGGGAAAGTTATTGACAAACCTAATTATGGCGTTTTAATGGCGTTTATCAAACCTAATTAGATCTAGAAATCTTAATGGCGTTTTAATTGTTCATTCATTTGATTAAATTCTTAATTTAATTATGGCGTAATCTCGTTTATGTTATGTTTTTCGATATTAATGTGATTGCGATAGTGATGAACCTTTCTAGCTTAAATATCTTATATTCCAAGGTTAATTTTGTTACTGCAAATCTATCATTGAATGAGATCCATCTTATAATTTTCATATGGATCTGAACACTGTATTTTAATTATTTATTTTGTTGCAGGGATCATTTAAACTTTCACTACACTCGCCGAAGATTAAGAATGGTAATTTGATATTTATTTGCCAGGTTAGTTTCTTGGTGTTTTTTGTCGTTTTTTATTGTGAAGTTTTAGTTTCGTTTTCTTCTGTAAATATTTGGTGTCTTAGATCAGTACTTTGCAGTGGGAATGAAATGAATGATAAACAACAGTTTCTTTTTTTTTCAGCTTATAACAACAACAAATTTTGTTTGGTTTTGATGCATATTGTCCCAATTATGTTATGCCATTTTTATAGCATTTTGGGTTGCTATGATTGTTAACTCTAGCTTTGGGTTTAACATTAATTGAAGCAGTTATCTCCTTCCAGTTAGGCATTGTGTGACCTTTGAAGCATCTTATTATCATTAAGTTATAAAGATGATGTGAACCAGATTTGCTTAGAACTTCATTGCTGGTGAGTGGTGATGTCTATCTTTATCTTCTTAATGCTTTCATTTTTTATGATGTGTAAAGACGATGATCTTTCCAGTTCGTAATATAAAGAAGGCGGTTCTTTAGAGATGCATACTCGGTTAAATTAATGTCGTGGTAGCTCACTGTTAAATTCAGAAATTTCAACCCCAATGTAACATGGAAATTTCGGTGCCATTGTGTACCTTTTCGGGTTTAAAGATCTCTTGGTGTTTGGTAGTCACAACAACTCCGGCTAAGTTCAGAGTCAAGCTGATCACATCTCGTTTCGTAGGTCAAGCTATCTTAGAACTATTTCTTTAATCCACAGTCTTACTTATGTTGAATGGGTTGGTTTAGATAATGTTAAAATTTTAGGACAAATCAATGAATGTTTAATAAAAGTGATACTCCATAATTTGTTTGTCTTTAACCCTTAATCAATTAATCTATATCCTCCATTTTTTGTCTTATGAAAAAGAGACAGTGTCTTTAGAATAAAAGTAGATACTTAGGGAAATTTTCTTTAGAATTGTGCCTACAAATTAATAGGAACTAGTTGGCTGATCTAATTGTGAAGCGGGACTAAAAATGAGAGTTCCAAGCACCTAGCTAACCTAGGGAGGGTCATTCCGTAAGGCTGTGACACTTTTTCATACTTTGAGATTTTGTTGCAGAGTATTGGTCCCTTTATGGTTCAGGTTTAGGAGACATTTCATCTTAGAATTGATGTATTCATTTACATTTTGAAAAATAATTTTTCACCTTGGAAGCTGGAAATTGTGATGATTGCTGGTGTTTTATGGAAAAATTAGTTTTGTCATTTGTTGGGGGCATTAGCTTCTAAATGATGTAGTTTACCTATTCATATATATTGAGTTTTACTTATTCTGCTTTCTTTCTGTCGAAATTTTGAACTTATTTTTTTCTATTTTCTCTTTGGTGATTTTGATAATTTGTTCTCTATTAGATGGCATGTCAGGCTTACATACGGTCTGAACTACAGAGAAAAATTATGTGGCGACAAGCATGCTCATCCTAGCCTTCGTAAGTTGAAACTCAAGTATTGGTTGGAATCCAAATCAAGTTTATCAAAGTGGTGTTAAGGACAGTCAATTTCACATTGTTTAATTCTCAGAGTATATACTTATGGGATTGCCCAATTCAAGGAGTCATATGGTTGTTAATGATTCGTCATTTTGTTGCTGCAATTCCTTGGATCACTGTTGTTCTCTTCAACATTCTCATTATAACGGTTACACTGTAACCAAATAATTGTTGTCTTGTATGTATTAGAATACAATGATAACTACTAAATTTATCTTATTCTTCTTTGGGACATTAAACCTTATATTTTTTCTTTAAAAAATAAATAATTATTGTTATAATTTTATCTAACATTACAATAGTATTAGTAATTTTAATATTTAAAATAAAAAATAATATTAAATAAAAATAACAATAGTGTTAACAATTATTAATATTTAAAATGAAAAAATAATTGCCAATTAAACATATACCGACGGACAAAACCGTCGGTATATGTATCTTATATGACTCACCTTCGGTTAATACATTAACTTATACTAACGGCCTGGCCGTCTGTAAAGACACCCTTATACCGATGGAGGATGTCCGTCGGAATAGATACACTAATTTGTCGGAGTAGGCTATACCTATGCCTACTGTAACCCCCCTAGACCCGCCTATGCGTTACAACGGATCCGAGGAAGTCACATTAGGGTCACGAGAGCGACCCATAGTAAAAATACACATAAAAACATATTTCTTCAAAACGCTTATTAAACTGTAAAATCAACTTTTGTTTAAAATACTATTTCGAGAAGTCCTTCTCATACCTTAAAGAGCTTTTTCGTAATTTCATATCCAAATATTTTTAGCATTTAATCACTTGACATTAGTAATCAGGTTTGAGGATTAGCCGCCTTATTAATTAATTTATTGAACTTCACATCATTACATTTGTTAACTTTCTCATTCGAACATTTCGATCTTTTCTAGGTTATCATACTCAATTTCATATCAAGTTTGGCTTAAGCAAGGTTAACAACACTCTTTATCATATTCATGCATGCATTAACCGAATACCAACATGTTCATAAAGCATACTAGAGGTAGTAGTGTATTACCTTTAACACTTGCTATATCGGTTGACCCTGATACTCCGTTCGATCACTCTCGAACCCGAATGCGACGTCATCTACATCCCGGATACAAGGAACTGTGAATACCTTCAATCGCACAAATTCCAATTTCAGTCCTTATTCACATTGCTCATAATTGATTATTAAAAAAAATACATAAGCAAACTCGAGTTCAAAGACCAATTCGGGTGCTTTCGGGTTAGAATTTCTTGAAACGGGCATCAAAATCGAACTCAGGACGTCGAAAAACATAAAATAGGGCTTTTTAGGAAAAGTTGACTTTTTGGTCAAAGTCAACGCCGACGTCAGCGGTCAAAGTCAACGCTGACATCATGCTGACGTCACTGGTTCAATGGTTGACTCGGCGAGTTGACTCACTGGGTTGACTCGGGCAAGTTGACTCACTAGTTTGACTCGGGCGAGTTGACTCACTGAGTTGACTCGGTCAACGGGTCGGGTCAACAGGTCAGGTCGGTCCACGGGTCGGGTCAACGGGCTTGACTGAGTTGACCGGTTCAACCGGTCCAGCCGGTTCAGACCGGTTCGGTCTACACTGACCAGATCTTACCCTTAAGAATCGAAGGTCGTCGGACAGTCACCAGAAAATCCATTTCGCGTCGTTTCTCCCGGAAAAACACAAATAATCAAGCCATCAATTTATATTACACATCTAAGAATCAAAATAACGGCGGAAACTAACCAAAACTTACCAGATCTAACCCTAAAGCTTCGAGAATCTCCAGAAAAGACAAGTCTCCGACGACGGCTCAAACGATGATAATCGGACGAGTAAAAGGATGGGTTTTGCTCGACTCGGGACGAGGAACTCAAAGACAGTGGCGGCGCGACGAACAGACGTCGACAACGGCCGTAATTGGTGAAGAACCGTTCGATATAACCTAGGTTCACCGAAATTTCTTCCTCTGATTTCTGGCGAACGGGGTAGCGGTTGGGCACGTGGCTTGAGGGGTTTCGGGCGGGCTTCAACGGAGATCACGATGGTGATGGCGGTGGGCACCACCGTCGAGCGGTGGCCAAGATCCACGTAAAAATAGAGGCGACGGTGGGTTTCCTCATTAGAATTCAAACTGCACGCCACGGGTGACGACGATGATTTACTGTGAGTGGTCACCGTGGTTGCGATCGGAGGGAGTGGGCGGACACCGTGGCGGTGGCGGTGAAGGCCACGGCCCGACGATGGCGCAGATCGGAGCTGAGGCGATGGGGGTTAGGTGAGGGCTTTCCTCTTCTTCTTTTTTTTTAAAAAATTTCAGATCTCATCTGGTTCGAATGGTCTCTCCCGAAGGTGGAGAGTCAGATTGTGCTTTAATTATTTTAGGTACACCACCAGAAAGGTTTAAAAGGATATTGGGGACCTTTAGACATTAAGAGCTGCCTAGCTCAGTTGACTGGGTTACCAGCCTAAAACCATGAGGTCGCGGGATTGAATCCCCCAACCTCCAACTAGGTCATCATTTTCATTCCTTCACTTCTCTCCCCTTTTTTTTGAACAACATTTCATTTTTATTTATTTTTCATCTTCATTTTTTAGGGTGTTACAACTCTTCCCACCTTAAAAGAAATTTCGTCCTCGAAATTTACTAGGGTCGGAAAAATGCAGAAACTGCCCTTTCATTCATTCTTGTACTGAAACTTACCCATTAGAGCATCAATGTTTCTCAGAACTCACAAACGATCACGAATCAATCTGGCAGTGTCCTCTATTACTCAAATCGACATTGGACCCATAAACATCCCATCATACATTTTGGACCAACTAATTTCAATACAATGTCTTAATCCATATCGAACTTCAAACAATGCCAAGCAAACCCTTGTCTAATAACTTTTATTATAACTGGTCTCAATCAGAGATAAGTACTCAAGGCCTCCCACAGAGCCTTCCAGAATCATTATGTAAACATCATGTTTCAATCAGTAAGATACATGCGACAGCACACCGTGCCATGTTTCCCCAAAAATATCTTTCTTCTAACCGATCAAACATAACCAAGGTTTTAAACATATGTCACTTACCTTCAACGTATCACTCCGATAATCGTTTACTTCGTGCATAACAGAGTCACCGCATAATCTATACTTTCACCAATCTCGCGGACACCTTTCTTTTAAATTTGTAATATTTTTATCAATTTTCATCAGAATATTCTCAAACACAATCATCATCACCAAGCTACCTTACATGTAATCTTACATCAATTACCTCATATGATCAAACCTTCATTCTCTATCTAATTCATATCTCCAATTCCACACAGATTAACCATCCCAGTTTCTTTGTCTTGATTCAAATCCATCAATTTAATCCAAAACATAGGCGAACGATATAGACGTTTCTTGCCATTACATATCAAGTTATGTAAGGCATAATACTTAGATTCACTTATTTCAGGAAAAGAGATTCGACATTAGAGATTCGGCTCAGAAGAGTACGGTTATGCTAGGGACATGCATAAACCAGACACCCTATGACAGACGATCGGCCGATCTACCCAGAATGATGCAAATCTAAGCTTTGATACCACTAAATGTAACCCCCTAGACCCGCCTATGCGTTACAACGGATCCGAGGAAGTCACATTAGGGTCACGAGAGCGACCCATAGTAAAAATACACATGAAAACATATTTCTTCAAAACACTTATTAAAATGTAAAATCAACTTTTGTTTAAAATACTATTTCGAGAAGTCATTCTCATACCTTAAAGAGCATTTTCATAATTTCATATCCAAATATTTTTAGCATTTAATCACTTGACATTAGTAATCAGGTTTGAGGATTAGCCGCCTTATTAATTAATTTATTGAACTTCACATCATTACATTTGTTAACTTTCTCATTCGAACATTTCGATCTTTTCTAGGTTATCATACTCAATTTCATATCAGGTTTGGCTTAAACAGGGTTAACAACACTCTTTATCATATTCATGTCTGCATTAACCGAATACCAACATGTTCATAAAGCATACTAGAGGTAGTAGTGTATTACCTTTAATACTTGCTATATCGGTTGACCCTGATACTCCGTTCGATCACTCTCGAACCCGAATGCGACATCCTCTACATCCCGGATACAAGGAACTGTGAATACCTTCAATCGCACAAATTCCAATTTTATTCCTTATTCAGATTGCTCATAATTGATTATTAAAAAAGGGAAAACTACACCGGTGGTCCCCAAACTATTATCGTCTTCCTATTTTGGTCCCAAAACTATTGTTTTTGGCAAAACCGTTCCTTCTGTTACATAGTTCTCCTGTTTTGGTCCCCGTCGTTAAAAACTAACGGAATTGCTGACGTGAAATTTTTTATTTTTTTATTTTCTCTCTCTTATATATATATTATTTAAATTTTTTATTCAGACTAATGTAGTGGTGACACGTGTCACCACCATAACAAAGAAAATAAATTGAAAGTGTGAGGGTGGGGGAGCTGGGATTCAAACTCGCATCCCAAGCTAATGGGTTAACAATTGAGCTAAACTTCAATTATTGATATAATTTAGCACAAATTACATTTAAAACAATAAAATGAACCCCAAAACCATTGGCACATCATTTTTTTCATTTTATAAAGCTGTAAGCTTGTTTCTGCTTGCGCACACACACAAGTGCTCTAAAGCCTTCTAATTCATTTATGGAAAATGCTTCTAAGGTGCATATGCTGCAGGTAGTTTATTTGCAGCGTGCAAAAGGAAGTTCTACGAATAGTACGAGTTCACCGTCCAAGCCTACAAAAGTGTGATAAATTTTCTTAAAAATAAAATTCCTGGATTAAAAGTCAAATTCATGAATGTTGATGTTTCTGAGGAGGTAATAGTTAATGATTCTGTGGAGGAATTGATGCAAGAAGATGATGACAAAACAACTGCCAGTGAAGATTTTGAAGATGAAACTAATGATTCCGGGGGTTCATTTTATTGTTTTAAATGTAATTTGTGCTAAAATATATTAATAATTGGAGTTTAGCTCAATGGTTAACCCATTAGCTTGGGATGTAGGGGATGCGGGTTTGAATCCCAGCCCCCCTTACTTTCAATTTATTTTCTTTGTTATGGTGGTGACACGTGTCACCACCACATTAGTCTGAATAAAAAATTTAAATAATATATATAAGAGAGAAAATAATAAAAAATATTTAAAAAATAAAAAAATTCAACGTCAGCAATTCGGTTAGTTTTTAACAACGGGGGACCAAAACAGGAGAACTATGTAACAGAAGGGACGGTTTTGCCAAAAACAATAGTTTTGGGACCAAAATAGGAAGAAGGTAATAGTTTGGGGACCACCGGTGTAGTTTTCCCTTAAAAAAAATACATAAGCAAACTCGAGTTCAAAGACCAATTCGGGGGCTTTCAGGTTAGAATTTCTCAAAACGGGCATCAAAATCGAACTCAGGACGTCGAAAAACATAAAATAGGGTTTTTTAGGAAAAGTTGACTTTTTGGTCAAAGTCAACGCTAACGTCAGCGGTCAAAGTCAACGCTGACGTCATGCTGACATCACTGGTTCAATGGTTGACTCGGCGAGTTGACTCACTGGGTTGACTCGGGCAAGTTGACTCACTGGTTTGACTCGGGCGAGTTGACTCACTGAGTCGGGTCGGTCAACGGGTCGAGTCGGTCAACGGGTCGGGTCAACAGGTCGGGTCGGTCCACGAGTCAGGTCGGTCAATAGGTCGGGTCAACGGGCTTGACTGAGTTGACCGGTTCAACCGGTCCAGTCGGTTCAGACCGGTTCGGTCTACGCGGACCAGATCTTACCCTTAAGAATCGAAGGTCGTCGGACGGTCACCGGAACGTCACCGAAAAATCCATTTCGCGTCGTTTCTGCCGGAAAAACACAAATAATCAAGCCATCGATTTATATTACACATCTAAGAATCAAAATAACGCCGAAAACTAACCAAAACTTACCGGATCTAACCCTAAAGCTTCGAGAATCGCCGGAAAAGACGAGTCTCCGACGATGGCTTAAACGATGATAATCGGACGAGTAAAAGGATGGGTTTTGCTTGGCTCGGGACGAGGAACTCAACGATAGTGGCGGCGCGACGAACGGACGTCGACAACGGCCGTAATCGGTGAAGAATCGTTCGATATAACCTAGGTTCACCGAAATTTCTTCCTCCGATTTCCGGCGAATGGGGCAGCGGTTGGGCACGTGGCTTGAGGGGTTTCGGGCGGGATTCAACGGAGATCACGATGGTGATGGCGGTGGGCACCACCGTCGAGCGGTGGCCGAGATCCACGTAAAAAACAGAGGCGACGGTGGGTTTCCTCGTTAGATTTCAAACTGCGCGCCACGGCTAACGACGGTGATTTACTGCGAGTGGTCACCATGGTTGCGATCGGAGGGAGTGGGTGGACACCGTGGCAGCGGCGGTGAAGGCCACGGCCCGGCGGTGGCGTAGATCGGAGCTGAGGCGATGGGGGTTAGGTGAGGGCTTTCCTCTTCTTTTTTTTTAAAAAAATTTCAGATCCCATCTGGTTCGAATGGTCTCTCCCGAATGTGGAGAGTCAGATTATGCTTTAATTATTTTAGGTACACCACCAGAAAGGTTCAAAAGGATATTGGGGACCTTTAAACATTAAGAGCTGCCTAGCTCAGTTTGCTGGGTTACCAGCCTAAAACCATGAGGTCGCGGGATTGAATCCCCCAACCTCCAACTAGGTCATCATTTTCATTCCTTCGCTTCTCTCCCCTTTTTTGAACAACATTTCATTTTCATTTATTTTTCATCTTCATTTTTTTAGGGTGTTACACCTACAAATATGTCCGTCGGTATAGGGTCCCAACATCTATACTGACGGTTATTTTCGTCGCTATAGATATATACCGACCAACATTTTACTGACGACTATTTGTCTGTCGGAATATCACTTTTGTCCGTCGGTATAGGGTTTTAGACTATATAGCGACAGATTTTAGGTGTTTTACCGACGGATTTGTACCACACTAGTGAAATGTGCAACTCAAACGAGCCTGATAAGCATGAGCTTGGATAAAAAATTTAAAGGCGATCAAGAGTGTATAAATATCTTTGAACTTTTAAAATAAAATTAATTAAAATTTTAATTTTTTTGCACTCAATTAAACACTTGAACCAAGAAATTGAATCAATTAAGTTTTTGATTCAATTACACTTGTTGACCCATTTTAATTATTAAATCTTGACAGTTTTTAGGTCTATTGGTGCAATGCATCGTGTCATAGTATTTCCACTTGACATATTTAAATTTTTTTATTTTATTTTAAAAATTCTTTAAAAGTTCTAAAGATCCTAACAAAATTATACTAAAATTTATTAATTTTTTTTTAAAAAAATATGCAAATGCAACATGATAGAACTGTAGTGTATCACATGTCAGTAATATCTAAAGAAAAAAACTATCAAGATTTAATGGTCTAAATTGATCAAAGAGCTTAATTGATTCAATTCTTGGTTCAAGGTCTTAATTGGGTGAATTTTTTAAAGACTTAATTATTTTTTTGAAAGCTCAAGAGTTTCTTACACCCTAAAGTCAAATTTAAAATATTTTTTAGGCTTGGCCCGACCCATAAACAACTTAATCCAATTGATTTATAAAATAACAAATAAAACGATTGAAATCAAATTTTAATGTTTATAACATGTTTTTCTATTCTAGCCTAGATTAAGACTTTCTTTAAAACAAAATAGCTTAATTTTGAGCCTATAAGTGGTCTCAGTGAAAAAACAGATAATATTTATCTTAGAAGACCCGAATTCAAAACGCTTTGTGATCTCCAAAGTGTGTACATTGTCAAAAAAATTAGAAATATCTATGAACAGATACTATTTTATAATCACCTCAAAATTATTAAAAAAAATCAATTTTAGCATTGCACTTAAGTTTCTTGGTAGTATATGTTTTCCCCGTTAATATGTGTAACATCATGTTATTAGGCATGTTTTTTCTCAATAAAATAATTAATTATTAAAAACATCCAGAAAGCCTAAATCCAAGCTACGATTTTTTTTGCTAAGCAATGCATTTTATTTAATTAAGTTTTGTGCCAAAATTGGGTGCCTCATTAAAAATTTCTCTAATCTTACTAGAGGAAAAGAGTACAACCACTACAGCAAAATAGGTTTTTAGCGGCATTTTTTAGCTCTATTGTGGCGTTTTTCAGCGCCGCTAAAAACCCTCGCGGCGTTTAAAAAAGCGCCGCCAAAAGTGCCGTTGAAAGCATCGTTGCAAAAGATAGCGGTGTTTGTGTATAAAAACGCCGCAACAGATCGTGTTCTATAGCGGCGTTTTATTTATCAAACGCCGCTAGTAACCATTTTTTAGCGGCGTTTTAATATACAAACGCCGCAATATAACATGATTCTTAGTAGCGTTTTTTTTTCACAAACGCCGCTATTAACCTTTCTTTAACGGCGTTTGAATGTACAAACGCCGCTATATGTCATCATATTTAGTGGCGTTTTGCCAAAAACGCCACAAATGCAACGCCTTTTGTGGCATTTTTTACCCAAAACGCCGCAAAAGAGCACAACGTTGGTATTTTCAAAACTTTTTAATTCTTTTGATTAATTAAATTAAAAAGTTATAACTCAAAAAACTGATCAAGCCGAACTCAGATAACTAATTATCAACCAAATCATTGCATTGCAAAGACAATTAATAATCTTAACAATAAATAAAATTATTGAATTGAAAACATCATTGAGGGGCGACAAAGTGGTCTTAATTCAACAATCGCAAGTTCATACTAAATTAACTAAACTGACATTTTCTTGAAGCTCATCAAAATCTACAAAGAATGATAATTTGACACCTTCCCACTTTACATCATAACAATCACAGGCTTACCAACCGTCGATTGGTGAGTATTTGAAGAGCTTTTGTCATTATTCGTCAAGATGCTAGGTTGGTTGCAGATAATTTTGCTTGCAAAGAGGTTGTTAGGTTTTAGCATCGTTACAGGCCAAACACTTGTGAACGATCTCGCCTTCGAGAGAACGACGTTCTTTGAGGGTGAGCTATTTGTAGTATTGGGTGAGACGAGTCTGCCCTTGCTTGTTACGTCGTCCTTTCGCCGGTAATTTGCAACGTTGCAGACATAAAATGAAGAGAGATGACAACTGAGCGGAGAGGGAAATCGAAGACACAAAGGAAATTAGATGTTAGGGATTTTTTATTTGGGGAAAGTATGGAACTGAGTTTGAAATTGCGTGATTTTTCAAAGCTATTATGGCGTTTGTTTTTACAAACGCCACTAAAGTACCAAAACTTGCGGCGCTTGTCCTAAAAACGCCACTAAAAGACACACCTTGTGGCATTTGTAAAACAAACGCCACTATAGTACAAGTATTTGTGGCGTTTGTACTAAAACGCCACAAAAGGTAGCGATATGTGTAACACTCAGGTTTGGGGGTCAGGTGAAATTAAATTATTAAAATATAATTTTGGGCCTTGTATTTTCAAAACAAATAAAAATATGTTGGGCTTTTTTTTAACTTAAACCCAAATGGCCATGGATTTTACACTATTGTAATTACCCATTTTCATTAAGGGTAAAAATGTCTCTTGGCTTTAAAAATAAAACAAAACAAATAAAAACACCTATTTTCATCATCTTCTTTCCCCCTCCTCTTCAAACCAACGACATGTCTTCTCCTTCATTTCAAGTTACTATTACATTTCCTCCTTGCTTCATTCTTGAGGATTTTTTAAAGGTAATTATGTTTTTGAGTTGTCCTCATCTTCCCCTCGCTACTCATGTTTTTAGTTTTCAATAAAAACCCATTATATTACATTTTGAAGTTTTTGGGTTTTGAAATAAAAATGATAACTTTGATAGCTTTTAGTTAAGCTTTTGATTTGTTGTTGTTAAATAAGTTATTTACTATTCAAAATGTCCAACATATCTAATTTTTACATGGTTTTATAATGATTTTCGGATATGGGTTTTAGAGAGTTTTCAGGTGGTTCAAAAGATGGTTTTGGGGGTTGTTAATGAGTGGAAATTGATGGCTGATGGTTGTATGATGTTTAAGGTTTAATTTGGAAGCTTATGGGTATGTTAAAAGTGTTGGAATCGATGGTTAATTGCTGTGTGTTTGGGCTGCTCGAAAATGCTAGTTTGTGGTGTGTTTTTAGTTGGCTAATTGCTTGAAAATGTGTTCCGGGTTTACCTCGGTGATTGATGACTGATTGTTGATGTTTTTGCTTGTGTTGGATTGCTTAGAACCAAGGTTTTGTGTTGGTGAGACATCGGGAACTAATCTGGGAAGCTTGGAAGATTAATTGGCTAGAGTTGTTGAGCTTGGAGTAGTCGGTGAGTGGTTTTTCGGTTTTAAATTGGTTTTCATAATGTTTGGTTCGAGCATGTAGACCTAGGTCGGGCTTGGTAAACTCACCTAGAGTTGGGATTAGATTGGTAGTTTGATCTTAAGCTTTAGTTTAGAAGACTATGGTTGAACTTTGAATATTGTGTGGTTATGACTCTTGTTCCATATTTATGTGATTGATGTTGTTATGTATATTGTGGTATACATGTGTGTTGAGGCATGATGTTTTATGCATTGTGACATGCATAGTTGTTGGAACGTGGTTTGTGCATGATGGTGGATCATGGTGAGTACGTGCTAAGCACAGAAATTGGTAAGAATGTTTTGAGGTTGAGCTATGAAATGAGTTAGTATTGGCACTAGTATGCTTGAGTACAAATGATCGATCATTAGGATGTTAGTGTGCACACGAGTGTCGAAATGCGCGTGTGGTCTTGGTGATGGTAGTCACCAAGATGGAGTACAAGTACGCTTGGAAATCTTAATCTATATTTTAGTCGGTGATGAGTGGAATCTCATCGACGGGGCGTGAGGATGAGTGGAATCCCCTCCATGTGGAACGGTGATGAGTGTAATCCCACCGTAAGGTAATGTAATGGTTGAGTTGTTGGATGTGAGTTTCATCGGTTGTTATCCGCGTATTTGGGTCATAGCTAGGTGCCAATACGATTTATTAAATGTGATTTCATATGGTTGTATTATGGACATGTTGAGCATGACATGATAATTGAGGTTATGTTCATGCATTTCATATAATTGATTCATGTGGTTCCGAAGGAAAGAAGACATGCATTCATCCTTGGTTTTGTTTCTCGCGCTTGGACCCTGCATTGTCGAAGTTTGTTTTATGAGCTTACCCTCACTAAGCTTTACGCTTACGCTCTCTTTGTTCGACATTGCAGATCCTTAGTTCATGGGTTGCTTGTGCGAGGAGAAGGGCCTCCAAGTGTGCTATTTCTACCTTTAAGTATGAACTTTTAAGTTAATTGATGTAATAGCTAAGCAATGGGATTCGTACATGTTGCTTTGTGTTAAGGAGCTTGTTAAGACTCCCCTAGTATGTTGATGTTTTGGTTGTGGCTTGTTCATGCCATGTATGTTGGCCTTATCCCTTATCTTTATGCTTACGTGTATGTTTTGTTCTAAGGCATGAAAACCTTGATATGCTATGTATGTCTCTTTTGGTGAATGCTTGATTCCTTAAATGAATGGCCCTTTTCATGTATGTTGTGTGACGAACATGTTTGGAGTAGGGTGAGTGCCTCTAGAGTATGTAAATGCATGTTATATCTTGTTTCTTGATGTTTGAGGCTTGTTGGGAGCTTTTGGAGATGCAAAAATCTGGTTTTTAGTAACGCACAGACTGCAGGCGTTTCAGAACGGGTGTGGTTCCAGGGACACCCGTATCGGAACGCGTTCCAGTACGGTTTGGCTACTGTGAACCCCTGTTCCGATACGCGTATCGAAACATTTTGGCTACTGTGAGGCCCTGTTCCGGAACGTGTTTCAGAACGCCTAGGCGAAATGGACCCCTATACCGAAACGGGGTGGTACGTATCGGTACAGATGGTCAGGCTGTTTAAACTGGGGCCCGTGTATTGAAACGGGAAAGCCTGTTTCGAAACACATGCCTGAAATGTGGGCTTTTGGCATCTCTAAAGGTTCTCAAGTGTTGGGCTTATGCCCTGTTTGATGTTAGCCTTCTTGTGAGCCTTGTTCGTGATCGTTTATGTGTGTTTGGGTTGCGTTTGCAAGAAATCAGATTAACTTGACAATTAGTAAACTTAAATTAACTTATGCTCCTTGTCTCGTCCTGTCCTTGTATTCCGCTGCCGTTTGTCACACATAGGACTAACTAAGTATCTAGACAAGATAATGTTAAAAGAAATTTTCTAAGTTCGTTAACCGAAGTGGAGCCTTAATGGGTTTCACATCGGTTTTCCCCGTGTAGCCCACTCGGGCCGGTCGGCCGTCCAGACCGGGACGAGGGGTTACAAGATGTATAAATTTAGCGGCGCTTACTCTAAAAATGCCGCAAAAAGCCTATTTTGCTGTAGTGAACCCAACATGACTTACATGTCTCCATCTTACAAACCGAATTACAACATAAGTCCTTCCAATCAAGTTCACTTTACAACTAATCCATTCCTTGCTCGTGGGAAAAACTCGAACGACACACATGATATTTCCTTTGCTAAGTTGTCAATGTCTTCAAAATAGTTCCACCAATGCCATGGTCTAAGGAGAGGGTTCGCAATCCAATTCAAAACCACTTGTGAATCTGATTCCACAATCAAGCTTTCCTTACCTATCCATCCCACTTCTAAAAACACCAAGAGGGCAGTCCAGATCGCCATTAGTTCTGCAAACTTAGGTCCAAGGTTTTCGATAGGACCAGAGAACAAGGCTCTCATATCACCTGCATAAGATCTCAACACGCCTCCACATCCTGCTGCTTTCTTGTAGAAGGATCCATCCACATTAAATTTAATTGATCCATAATTTGGAGGAATCCATTCAGTATTATCTTCTTTTGATTTTAATTCAAGACAGGAAACTGGATTTTTCCACAAATTCACATCTTCTAGTGTAAAACCTATGTTTGATTTTGATATAACTAGATCTTTAAGGATCAAATTGAAGAACTTAAAATTGTTTGTACAAATCCCTTAATAAGTTTTTTGAAACTCCAAAGACTTTAAACTGATTTATTAGAACTCAAACTCAAATATTTTCTAAGTGTTCCAAGGCAAAAATATTGAAAAACGTCAACCAGTATCGATACCCATCAAGGAGTATCGATACCTTTTTAGCAAAGTTTGCCACTGCCGGAACACGTATCGAAACGGCAAACCCCAGTATCGATACGCTATGAAATCAGTATCGATACGGATAAACCGGTATCGATACCGTATTATAAATATTAAATTCAAAGTCGGTTTAAAAATATAACCGTTGAGATTTTTAAACGGTCACTAAACCAGTATCGATACCCCTAACCCTAGTATCGATACCACTATTGACAGTGAGCTATGTCGAGAAAAAGGTATCGATACAGCCTGTGCTGTTTCGATACCCAGTACCGATACGCCAAGAACGCGTATCGATACCCCTTTATTATTTGTACACAACGGCTATTTTCTTGTGAGACAGGTATCGATACCCCACTATAGAGTACCGATACTCATAGCTGGAAAAGTGTAAGAAAGTGGAGAAAAAGCTTTCCAACGGCTATAATCTTAAAGTCAACACTCACAACGGTTGGAAATCATCAAGAGGCTATAAAAAGACCCCAAGAAGCTCCAGCAACACATTATTGAACCTCAAGAAGATATCAAAACATCAAATCCAAGCATTTGTGCAAAAATCCTACTTTGTCTAGAAATCCCAATTGTATCCTTCATTTCTATTTTGTTCAATTGGGTTGAGTGCTTGATATTGGGCTATCATTTGTATTGAGAAATACCTTATTAGCCACCAAATTTCTTTGTTCTTTTGTGTGAGGATTGGGTTAATTTTTGGGTAGAAAAATTAACCGAAATTGTAAAGGTTGCCTCCTTGTCCTGGAAAAAGGGGACGAACAATTTAGTGGAAATTGTTGGAAATCCTTGGTGAGACTAAGGTAGTGGATGTAGAGTTCGGTTGGTGAACTTGAACCACTCTAAATTCCCGTGTCAATATTTTTAAGTTGCAATTTCTGTTACATCGTTAAAATTCCAATTCACCCCCCCTCTTGGTTATTATCATTCGTGTGATCCACTCAACAATTGGCATCAGAGCTTAACTCTTTGAGGATTAACAACCGCAAGAGAAGATCCTTGGAAGAAGTGTGATCATCATCAAAATATCAAGAGATGGCATCAACCTCCGCTCCCGGCATGTACGACTCACAATCCACCACAAAACCTCCTTTCTTCAATGGTGAGAACTACTCATTTTGGAAAAATAAAATGCGTCTATTTATTAAATCAAGTGACTACCTTGTGTGGGATGTCATTGAGGATGGACCATATATCCCATTGAAGCAAGATGTTGATGGCAAGATGGTGCTTAAAAGAAGAACGGAAATGAGTGAAGAGGAGAGGAAAAAGATCCAAGTAAATGATAAAGCTCTTCACATGCTATTTTGTGCTTTCGGTCCGGACATCTACTCAAAGGTCTCATCAATTGAAAGTGCCAAAGAAGTGTGGGACACTCTTGAAACCACCTATGAAGGCACCAACGATGTCAAAGAAACTAAGATTGGAATTCTCAATCTTAGTTATGAAAATTTCAAAATGGAATTCGATGAGACGGTGTCAAAGATGTTTGATCGATTCTCCACAATTGTAAATGGTCTAAAGGGCTATGGAGAAGTTATACCGGAAGACAAACTTGTCCGAAAGCTACTCTATTCACTTCCCGAATCTTGGGATGGGAAGAGAACCGCAATCATCGAAGCAAAGAATTTAAAAACTCTAAAGCTTGATGAACTTGTAGGCTCTCTCCTTACTCACGAAATCATGAAGCAAGGAAGAGAAGATGAAAGAAAGAAAGAAGAAAAAAGAATGGAGAAGCTTGAAGGGGAGAAAAAGAAAAAAATGGGAATAGCTCTCAAGGCTAAAACTTCCCAACTTGATGAAAGTTCATCTAGTGATGAGGATGAACTTGAAGAATTGGCTATGATAGCCAAACGATTCTCACGCCTTATGAGGTCCAACCGAGGAAGAAAAATCCAAAGGAAGATGGACTTCAAAAGCAAGAACAAAGAAGAAGGAAGGGATCCAATCACTTGCTTTGAGTGCGGACAACCCGGCCACATACGTTCGGAGTGCCCTCAACTCAAGAAGAAGGGCTTTGAGAATAAGAAAAAGCTCAAAGCCAAGCTTGCTACTTGGAGTGATGAGGAGTCATCGGAGGATGACGAACAAGAAGTGGCGAACCTTTGCCTCATGGCACTTGAGGAAGATTCCTCCTTGGTAACCTCTAACTCATCTACTTTAGATTATTCATATGAAGAATTAAATGATGCTTATGATGAGTTACAAGAGGTATATGATGAATTAGTTGAGAAGTATAAGGAGTCGGTTATTAGGAATAGAAAAATTATTCTAGAATTAAAAGAGAAAAATGACTCACTTACTCAAACTAATTCTAAAATTGAGAAAAAGATATTAGGATTAGAAGATGAACTCAAATTCTTTCAAAAAGAAAATATCGATCTTAATAATCTTTTATCCCAAAATAATTGTGAACACCAAAAGGTGTTAAGTGAGCTAAATGAGCTCAAAAAGTCTTTAAAAAATAATGGTAGTGTCAAACATGACATAGGAGAATCCTCTAGAACACACCAATATAAGAAAAAGACTAACTACTACAAACAAAATAACTATCCTAGACATAGTAAAGTTAAAAGAATTAGAAATGTATGGGTTCCTAAGGAGCTTGTTAAATCTAATAATATTAATGCTATGTCACCTTGGATTCCTAAGGGAACCAAAGTTTTAGGAACTAACACACATGGACCCAAAATGATTTGGGTACCAAAAACAAAAGTTTAAATATCTTTGTTTGTAGGGGGAGCATTGCTACAAGGCCAAAGCACAAAGTCAAAACTCATGGTACCTTGATAGTGGATGCTCGAGACACATGACCGGAGACAAGAGTCGACTCATGGATCTAAAGCCAAAAAGTGGAGGAGTAGTAACATTTGGTGACAACTCCAAAGGCCACATTGAAGGTATTGGCTCCATTGGTAATCACTCTACTACTTTCATTGAAAATGTTTTATATGTCAATGGTCTTAAACATAATTTATTGAGCATAAGTCAACTATGTGATAAAGGTTTTAATGTTATATTTGATAAAACCGGTTGTAAAATTGTAGACATTAAAACTAATAATATTATGCTCATAGGTCATCGCATAGGGAATATATACATGGTGCATCTAGATGACATACATACATCTCATGCATGCTTAGTTGCTCAAAACGAAAATGATGCATGGTTGTGGCATAGAAAGCTAGGACATGCTAGCACAAGTGTTTTAGAAAAACTAGTCTCTCTAAACCTAGTTAAAGGTTTACCCAAGATAAAATTTTTGAACGATAAAATTTGTGATGCATGCTCAAAGGGTAAACAACATAGATCTTCCTTTAAATCCATTAATGACATTTCTACTAGTAGATGTTTACAACTAATCCACATGGATTTATTTGGGCCAATTAGGACTATGAGCTTGGGTGGCAAATCATATGCTTTTGTGTTAGTTGATGATTTTTCTAGATTCACTTGGGTTTTCTTTTTAAGTACTAAGGATGAGGCTTTAGAAAAATTCATCACATTTTCAAAATTAATTCAAAATGATCTTGAACTTAAAATTTCACATATTAGAAGTGATCATGGAACCGAATTTCAAAATTTAGGATTTGAAGATTTTTCAAATGAAAATGGTATTAGCCATAATTTTTCAGCTCCTCGAACCCCTCAACAAAATGGGGTAGTTGAAAGGAAAAATAGAACTTTACAAGAAATGGCTAGAACTATGCTTTGCGAAAATAATTTACCAAAATATTTTTGGGCGGAAGCAACAAACACGGCTTGTTATATTATAAATCGTGTAACCATTAGGCCGATTTTAAAGAAAACACCTTATGAGATTTTAAAATCTAAAAAGCCTAATATTAGCTACTTCCACCCTTTTGGATGTAAATGCTTTGTTTTAAATAATGGAAAAGATAATTTAGGTAAATTTGATGCAAAAAGTGATGAAGCTATTTTTATAGGTTACTCTTTAACCTCTAAAGCCTATCGAGTATTTAACAAAAGAACTTTAGTTGTAGAAGAATCTATTCATGTTGTATTCGATGATAATCCCCTTCCTAGGAAGGATTCTTGTGATGATGATAATGTAGGAATCATAAATACCTTTGATGGAGGTCAAACTTCAAAGAAGGATGAGATTCAACCAAAAGAAGAAGACACACAAGATCCACCTCTTGAAGCCTTGAAGGACTTGGCTATTGAGGAAAAGGAAGTTAGCTATCCAAGGGAGTTGAACTATGTCAAAGATGGTGAAATCTTGGGTGATCCATCCAAGGGGGTAACCACTCGTTCTTCTCTTAGATTAATGAATCATATTGCATTTATCTCATGCATAGAGCCTAAAAATATCAAAGAAACATTGAAAGATGATTTTTGGATTATGGCTATGCAAGAAGAGTTAAATCAATTTGAGAGAAGTAATGTTTGGACATTAGTTGATAGGCCTAGTAATCAATCTACAATAGGAACTAAATGGGTCTTTAGGAACAAACTAGATGAGAGTGGTAACATTGTGAGAAATAAAGCTAGACTTGTAGCACAAGGTTACACTCAAGAGGAGGGAATAGATTTTGATGAAACCTATGCACCCGTAGCTAGAATGGAAGCCATTAGGATGTTGCTTGCATATGCATGTTATCATAATTTCAAGCTTTTTCAAATGGACGTTAAAAGCGCATTTTTAAATGGTTTTATAAATGAAGAAGTGTATGTAGAACAACCACCGGGTTTTGAAGACTCAAAATTTCCAAATCATGTTTTCAAACTTACAAAAGCACTTTATGGTTTAAAACAAGCTCCTAGAGCTTGGTATGAAAGGCTTTCAAATTTTTTGATAGAAAAAGGATTTGAAAAAGGTAAGGTGGACACTACACTCTTTATAAAAATGTATAAAAATGACATTTTAGTAGTTCAAATCTATGTTGATGATATTATTTTTGGTTCTACTAATGAATGTTATTGTCAAGAGTTTGCTAAGTTAATGCAAGGTGAATTTGAGATGAGCATGATGGGGGAGCTCTCATTCTTTTTGGGACTCCAAATCAAACAAATGAAGGATGGCACCTTCATAAATCAAGCAAAATACATAAAGGATATGCTCAACAAGTTTGGCTTGGAGAACACAAAGCCTCAAGCCACTCCTATGAGCTCATCTACAAAGCTTGACAAAGATGAAGGAGGTAAGTGTGTTGACTCTAAACTTTATCGTTCTATGATTGGATCTTTGCTTTACCTTACCGCAAGTAGACCGGATATACTGTTTAGTGTTTGCTTGTGTGCTAGGTTTCAAGCTAGTCCTAGAGAATCTCACCTTATAGCCGTTAAGAGAATCTTTAGATACCTTAGAGACACTCCTTGTTTAGGCCTTTGGTATCCTAGAGTCTCTACCTTCAACCTACATGCTTACTCGGATGCGGATTATGGGGGTTGCAAAATCGATAGGAAAAGTACTTCGGGAACTTGTCAATTCCTAGGTAGTATGCTCATATCTTGGTTCTCTAAGAAACAAAATAGTGTAGCTTTATCTACCACCGAAGCCGAGTATATATCCTTAGGGAGTTGTTGTGCTCAAGTCCTTTGGATGAAGCAACAACTCTTAGATTATGGTGTAAAAATAGAAACCATACCCCTTAAATGTGATAATACAAGTGCAATATGTTTAACAAAAAATCCCATCCAACACTCTAGAACCAAACATATAGAAATAAGGCATCATTTCATTAGAGATCATGTCCTTAAGAAAGATGTGGCTATAGAGTATGTAGACACCTTAAATCAATTAGCGGACATTTTCACAAAACCATTAGATAAAGAGCGTTTTTGGTCCCTTAGGAGAGAGTTGGGTTTAACCAGCCTATCTTGACCTTTAGGACCTCTTTTTAAATATGCTTGATTTTGTGAAATAATCATGTTTATATGTTTAGTCTCCAAATTTCTTCCATGCATATAGTTAGGGGGAGTATGTTTCTGTTAAAATATGCTTAGACCTGTTCATTCATCATTTGCATACTTTTAAGAGATGTTAAGTTCATGTCTTTGGTTATTTTTAACCAAATAGGCAAAATTCTGGGCATAAGGTATCGATACTGCCCAATGGGTATCGATACTTGTTCTTCATTTCAATTTCCCAGAATTTCTCATCGCTTCACGCGTATCGATACCGCCTCATGCGTATCGATACCCTCTTCCAACGGTCAGAATTGAGAAAAGACAATTCTATCCCTGTATCGATACCATCTAATGAGTATCGATACCTCCTTCAACGGTCAAATTTGTGAAAAGACAATTCTATCCCTGTATCGATACCATCTAATGAGTATCGATACCTCCTTCAACGGTCAAATTTGTGGAAAGACAATTCTATCCCCGTATCGATACCCCCTAAGGAGTATCGATACCCTTTCGCGCTGATGGCATTAAATAGGCTTTTAATGAGATCTAATTTTACCAAAATTAAAACTCTTTAATATCCTATTAACCCTAAACGTTTTTGGCTATATAAAGGTCTCTTCTCCTTCATATTCTTCACCAAAAATCAAAAGAAACCCTTGAATCAAAGCCTTTTGCTCTCTCTCAAAATTCTCTCTTCAAAGTTTCTATCATCTATGGCACCAAAAGAGCATTCAAGGAAACGTCAAAGAGTTCTTCTTGCCGGAGACTCTTCAACTCCCGGATCGGTTGCTCGTCCGGATTATGCTACTATCTACAACCAATCCTTTGAGAATTCCGAGGGCCTTCCTTATTTCCGCCAATTTGAAAATTACAAAATTCGTGCGGAGAGGATCGTATCCATTCCCTTCCTCGACTCCGAGCGCTTCAAGTTTGAATATCTTCCGCTTCTTCGTCTTTGGAATTTCATGCATTTTCTCACTATTCCGGGTATTTATTATCGGCTTTTGGTTTTGATTTTCTTTTCTAATGCTAAATGCATTTATCGTAATGGAGAAGTCGTTTCCATTCGATCTTATCTTATGGGGAAGCAAATAGTTCTTGATGTTAAGTCTATTTGTGAGGTTTTTAAATTGGAGGATGAAGGTGAAGATAATGAGAATGCCTTAGGGCATGTTCTTAGCGGCTCCGTAACCGTCCTCAATGCTCATGATCGAATCCTACATTTGATGGTATCATGGTGGCTTCGTCCCTCCGGAGGCAAATATTCCACCATCCGTCTATTGGATGATTTTTGGATTCGAAGTTTCCGTCAACGAAAACGCCCAAATCTTGCTCGCATCATGTTCAATGAGATTGCTTATCATGTTCAACAACGTGAAACTCCTCTCATCACATCCTTTATCTATGGTACGGCCTTAAGCTATTACTTTGTTCAAAAGGATATTGATTGTTCGTTTGATCTTGCTTCTACTCTTACCGATCCTATCGACGAACATTCTCTTGTTCGAAGCAAATTTCATTATTTTAATGGAAATTGGCTACGTCTTACCGAGCTTCCACCCGAGGCCGCCGCCGCCTTAGAACAACAAGCTCCTCAAGCTCCTCAAGCTCCTCAAGTCCCACAACCCAATATGGATAATCTCATGACATATCTAAATGAACAATTCACCGGGTTGAATACTCGTCTTACCTCTATAGAAACTACATTTGATACGAGGATGACGGGTATGGAGAATCGCCTTACATCCCTCGAAAGCAAGCAAAATTCCTCGAATATTTCCATTGCCGCTTTCCACGATGAATGGCGTAATAGCATGAGGAACAATGACCCTTTGGGAGATGAAGATGACGATGATGAAGACGATGAAGATAATGCCTAGACTTCTATCCTTGCATATCATATCATATCATTTAGGATTTTTTTTATGCACCTATGTTTTATGTTCTTAGGATTAAGTTTATTATTAAGATTATTACCTATGCTTTGATTATTTAGGATTTAAGGTTTGCTTATGTTTTGGATTTCTCGTTTTATGATATAATAAGATTATGTTGCTTATCTTTATACTCTTGATATTTGATGCACATTATGCTCTCACAATTCTTTTTGATCTAACAAAAAGGGGGAGAAGATATAGCTCACAAACAAACTTCAAAATTTTTTTTTGGTTTTATCAAACTTACATCAAGGGGGAGTTAAGAATTTTGATCTAAACTAAATTGAAATATCAAGCTTATATTAAGGGGGAGTTAATTTTCAAAAGTTGTCAAAAATTTTAAGTTTTGGTTTTGTTATATCAAAAAGGGGGAGATTGTAAAACCTATGTTTGATTTTGATATAACTAGATCTTTAAGGATCAAATTGAAGAACTTAAAATTGTTTGTACAAATCCCTTAATAAGTTTTTTGAAACTCCAAAGACTTTAAACTGATTTATTAGAACTCAAACTCAAATATTTTCTAAGTGTTCCAAGGCAAAAATATTGAAAAACGTCAACCAGTATCGATACCCATCAAGGAGTATCGATACCTTTTTAGCAAAGTTTGCCACTGCCGGAACACATATCGAAAAGGCAAACCCCAGTATCGATACGCTATGAAATCAGTATCGATACGGATAAACCGGTATCGATACCGTATTATAAATATTAAATTCAAAGTCGGTTTAAAAATATAACCGTTGAGATTTTTAAACGGTCACTAAACCAGTATCGATACCCCTAACCCTAGTATCGATACCACTATTGACAGTGAGCTATGTCGAGAAAAAGGTATCGATACAGCCTGTGCTGTTTTGATACCCAGTACCGATACGCCAAGAACGCGTATCGATACCCCTTTATTATTTGTACACAACGGCTATTTTCTTGTGAGACAGGTATCGATACCCCACTATAGAGTACCGATACTCATAGCTGGAAAAGTGCAAGAAAGTGGAGAAAAAGCTTTCCAACGGCTATAATCTTAAAGTCAACACTCACAAAGGTTGGAAATCATCAAGAGGCTATAAAAAGACCCCAAGAAGCTCCAGCAACACATTATTGAACCTCAAGAAGATATCAAAACATCAAATCCAAGCATTTGTGCAAAAATCCTACTTTGTCTAGAAATCCCAATTGTATCCTTCATTTCTATTTTGTTCAATTGGGTTGAGTGCTTGATATTGGGCTATCATTTGTATTGAGAAATACCTTATTAGCCACCAAATTTCTTTGTTCTTTTGTGTGAGGATTGGGTTAATTTTTGGGTAGAAAAATTAACCGAAATTGTAAAGGTTGCCTCCTTGTCCTGGAAAAAGGGGACGGACAATTTAGTGGAAATTGTTGGAAATCCTTGGTGAGACTAAGGTAGTGGATGTAGAGTTCGGTTGGTGAACTTGAACCACTCTAAATTCCCGTGTCAATATTTTTAAGTTGCAATTTCCGTTACAACATCGTTAAAATTCCAATTCACCCCCCCTCTTGGTTATTATCATTCGTGTGATCCACTCAACAAGTATCAGTGACTCGTTCACAGCTTTAACCCATATCAAGACCCGCATCTTTGTGTAAAATAAAAGGTCCTTAAGGGAAATGTGTTTATCCCTATACCTTCTCATTCCTTGCAATCCATAGACTCCAAAGGGCAGAAGCAATTGTAACAAACCATAGAGATCTTGTTAATCCTGTCCAAGAAACTGAAAAACAAAACATGAAAAACTCATCAATAGTTACGACATTACTCCAAGAAATAGACCACAAGTTGCAAAAATATCTCCAGAAATTTCTAGCAAATAGACAATCCACGAATAGGTGGGAAATATTCTCTATTCCCTCTCCACACCAAGGGCAACCATAGTTGCGATCTTGAAGATTCATGTCTTTGTCTAAGAGAAAACCTTTGGTTGGAATCCTCTTTATCTTCAACATCCATAGAAAATTTTTAACCTTTGGAGGAACTTTCATCTTCCAAATCAAGTTAAAATTGAAATTTAGCTTTTCTATATCTGCATTCACCAATAGTTTAGTAAGTTTTTGGACCGAGAAATCTCCTTCTTTGTCATGAACCCAAATAATTTTGTCTAGGACCTCTCTATTAGCCCTTTGGCCCATCAATGTTTCTCTAAATTGTGACAAGACTTCTATTTCTCTATTAAGAAGAGGTCCAGAGAACAAATAAATGAGCTCCAGGTTATGGAAATCTCCATATTTCAATAGTGTAGCTACAGTGATTCCCTTATCCAAAGCTAATCTGTATAGCCTTGGAAACGAAACACGTAATGGGGTCTCTCCACACCAGCAATCTTCCTAGAATAAGATTGTTTCTCCATTCCCTAGCCTCCATCGAATCTCTTTAGGTGAAATCCATCTGCTCACTTTTTCATCAAACAAATTGTTCACAATTCCTTTCCATACAATCGAGGCTTTGCTTGAGCTTCTGCATTTTGAAATCCACCCAGTCTCGGGGCCTGTTTTTGGTTGCTTTTGGCAACCAAAAATCACTTTTTTAAGTGCTTTTAGTTAAAACAGGCTGTTTTTGGTTGCTTTTAAAACTAGCTTTTCCACCAAAACCAAGAAGCTGGATTTTATAGCTTCTTGGGTGGAAAAGCTAGTTTGAAAATAAAATTACTTTTTTATCCTTATTATTTAATTATAATTTATTGTTAAAATAATGTTTATGCATACATAATTGTAAAATAATATATATTTTATAATATTTATATTGAGAATAAAATTGTTTTATTTGTACTTTATTTTATATTTATTATTAACGTGTAAGTGGTATGTCTGTATATAATCTAGAATGTAATTTATATTTTCAAATTAAATTTTATATAAAATATTTTTTATTATAATTGAAATTGATTTATTTCATAAATCATAACATTAATTAAATTGAACAATCACTCAAATTTACTTTTACTTTTTAATATCATGTCTAAAATAGACTTTTTATCTCATGAAAATCACTTTTTGACTTCAATGACAAACACTAACCAGTTTTTCAAAACTACTTTTCAACAGCTAGTTTGAAAATCACTTTTTTCACCACACTTTTTAAAAGCAACCACAAACTAAGCCTCAGATTCTCCATATTTAGAATTAATGATCTTTCTCCATAATCCAAGCTACGATTTTCTTTACAATGCGTATGCTTGTTTTACGGACCATGATGGAGGTGTGAGATCATCTTCAGTGACGGAGCTACATGTATGATTAGATAGGCACAAACTCACCTTGAATTTTTTAGGGTTCTTACATTTGACTTTAATTTTTTATGAATTAATCTTTAAATTTTATGATTTGTGTCCACCCTGAAATTTTGAGAATTTTATGACTTGTATCCGCCTTAAAATATATTTTGACTTGTGTTTACCCTCAAAAAGATTTATGAATCCGTCGTTAGTTGTCCCTCCCAACAATGTCGGCTCTAACGTTTGAACTCGCATTGTCTTATTTGGAGTGTAATATACCTTAGTCAAGCTATGTATAAATTTAGTTTTGTATTAACATTATAAATTAATAACGTAAATAACCGATAACAAAAAAATAAATAAATTAATTTACCAAAAAAATTTCCTCCATTTAGGTTAGAGAGGTTTTTAATGAGGCTCATAAGTAGGTTTTTAGCTTAATTTTATTAATAAAAATACTTTTTTGCCGAGCAAAAAAAATATGGAGTAGTTTAGTGCTTTACAATAGCCTCTAAATTTCCATACGCGTCCAATTAATCTCTTTCACCCAGTAGAAATCCACTTATTATTTTGTGTCGCTATTTTCACACAAAAGAGTAAGATATAAAATTTAGAGACAAAATTTAAGGTTTACATTTCAGAATTTTGGTTGAAAGTTTAATTTTTAGGATTTAAGATTAAAAAATTAAGGTTAAAATGTAAGGTTTAATTTTTTAATGTAAAGTTTAATTTTTAGGGTTTAAGATTAAGAAATTAAGGTTAAAGTGTTGAGATATAGAAAATGACGCCTAAAAGTGACATATATTTTTTGTTCATTTTTCGTCAATTTAAGGTATATTCAACAAATATAAATCATTTGCACTTAAAAAATTAGGTTTAAGGTTTAGAGAATTAAGGGTATGATGTATTTTTTAAGGTTCATGGTTTAAAAATCAAAATTTAAGGTTAAAACTTAAAATTTATTAATATTTTAATGTTTGGACACAAAAAACGATACCGAAAGAGGTTAAGATTTTTTACATATTCAACAACTTTATACTAGGAAGATAAACCAAAGAAACTTAAATGAATCTTATAAAACTAAACGTCAACTAAACTTTAAACCTCAACAAATCATTTCTACTTTTTGATTCATTAAAGATACGTTTTGTCATTTTTTTCTTTTAACAAGTTTCTGGAAACGATATTGCATCAAAATGGAATTCATAAAAACAATACTTTTTTAGCATGCATGATTGCATGTGCCGTCCATTTTTCCTATAATTTATTTATATGTATGGATGATGATGATAAAAATAATATTTAAGTAGTATATTTCTTTAGTATTTCATCAACTGCTAATTTAAGAAGATGTTTTAGGAGCTGGTTTTTTTATTGGGTAGGATTACTATAATATTTTTACGGTGAATGTCGAGATTTAAACTCACATATCATTATGGCAATTAGTGAATCTCAAGAGCTGGTATTTCATTATGAGATTAAATTACTACTTTCTCAGTGTGCAATAATAATTTACAGTATTAACCGTATATTTTACATGAGATTTCATGCAAGTGTACATGGCATGAAGGGTTCTCCCACTGAACAAGTTCCCTTATTCCTTGTTCAATTTTCCTAGTTTCTGTCGTTAAAATTTTCATGCAAAACCCTAAGGCACTCAAACTTAACACTGTCTGGCTGTTGATCTCCTCCTCACCTTCAATGCCTTGGATTTGATCAACAGCTTTCATTCGAATGTCGAAGAAATGAAATCAAAATCCGGTCCATTTCATCTTCATTCGGGCATGGTGATGTTCCCTTCTTGAGATCATAAGAAATGTTGTTCTTTTCAAGCTCCTTGTCAAGTATGGCGATGGATTTGATCGATGTTATCTCTCCAAGATATTTTATTACAGACCCGATTGACTCTTTGAAGAGTTTAAGGTCACCTTGTAGTTTATTTGCACTTGCTTTCCGACAAGCTGGTTCGAGGAATCCTATTGTATGAGCACTAAAACGCAGGAGATCCACCATGGTTGACAATGACACCAGAAGCTTACCGTAGCAAGCACTATGAAAGGGAAAAAACCAGAAATTGGGTTCCACCTCAGCTTCTGCAATGAATTTCCCTAGCTGAGTCACATGGAATTTCAAGTTTTTCTGATTCTAGACATGGTTGGAACTGTGTTCCGAATCCAGACTGTAACCCCCTCGTCCCGGTCTGGCCGGATGACCGGTCCGAGTGGGCCACACGGGGAAAACCGAGCGAAAACCAGTTAAGGTTCCCCCTCGGTTAGCAACCCTGATTATTTTTTTTTCTTTTTATATCTTGTCTAGAGGAACATTAAGTCCTAAGCGATTCACAACAGCGGAAAACAACCAAAAGACCACATTCGAACCCCGACCTTACTGCCCTAGGCCATTTTTAAACTTACAGGACAGACCGTATCGGTACCCTAACTAGGGGTATCGATACTCCCTGACCTGGTCAACCCAAGGAGTCAACTCCGGGTAGACCGTATCGATACTGCTCTTGAGCGTATCGATACTCCTTCTTGGTCAAACCTCCTTGGTCAACAGAGTAGACCCGTACCGGTACGCATGAACCCGTATCGGTATGCCATGCTCTCTCCCAAATCTTCCAAATTCAAGTGACCAAAAACCGTATCGATACGCCCCCGCGTATCGATACGCCCAGCCAAAACTGAGCTCTGCAGGCAAGACCGTATCGATACGGCCCTTAGGCGTACCGATACGCCCTGCTCTGCAACTCAGCCTTTTCCCAACTTGGTGACCACAAACCCGACACTAGATGCATTTATGGACTCCCCTAAGCACATACAGCATACATACATCAAATCACAATCAAAATTTAACATGTGAGGCATTTAATCTAACGAAATTCATACCAATCAAAGCTTCATGTAATTTCACCCAAAAGTGCATACTTAGCAAGCATAGAACTCCTCACAAAGGATAGTCAAATGTAAGGCATACACAGGCCAACAACATACATATTAAGGCATGTTCACATAAGCAACATATCAAGCATACATCACAAACCATGAAACAAAAGCATAATACAACCATGAGTTTAACAAGCTCAATTACAATTTCCTAAGGAGTTTGACACCAACTCCTAAACTCTATACCCCATTGTCTAGGCATTATCACAAATTGCAAACCATACTTGTAACTAGCTTGAGAACTCCAAAAGCTCCTTCCTCGCCTGCTTGCCTCCCGAACTCTAACGATCTGCACGTTGGAAACAAAGAGAGCATAAGCCAACTAGCTTAGTGAGAGAGGCTCTACCATTTTCAACATGCAGTTTTCCAAAACAAGTTTTTCATGCAAGGAAACAATCGATGCACGAAGATCTATCTCAACAACAACACAAGTGGTTTGCACAAGCACAACCAACATACACGTACGGTGGGACTACACATCACCGTTTCGACTAGTGGATTTCCAATGGGACTACACATCAAAGTACCACCCTACTAGTCACTACCGGTGGGACTACACATCACCGTAGTTTAGATCACCATCACGTGAGGCACGAACTCAACTCGACTACACAATTAGCAACTCAAAATGCACTTAATGATCATGACTTATAAGCATTCATCATACCACACAACATGAGAGTAGAGAGGCTTACACATGGGTTTAGGTGACCCCTCAAGGTCCCACCCAACCCCCAAAGAATCCATATCGAGCACAATGCATAAAGCAACAATTCTACTCACCGTTGCTACCCAAGAGAAGATCGAAGACCAAGCTCACGACTCCGAAATCCCCGAATTTGTCCCCGAAGCTTCACCAACCAAATTTCTCGTTTCTACACATTCCAACACAATTTAAATAATCCCAAATCAGTCCATATTCCAAAAGAATCAACCCGGATTACATACCAAGCACACAACATCAATTTTCCCATTGAAAACAACTCAAAATCCATAATTTCGAGCAACCCCTAAACACCCCTCAAACCAATGATTCCAAACCTTAAATTACTCCCTAAAGCCTCCAAAACATAACTTACATAAAGCCTAACCATCAGCCTTCAAGATTCCACCTCAAAAACCCCCAAAACTCAACTTAAAGCTTCCCAAAACCTCCCCAAAACCTCATTCCGGGAAACACCCCAAAACTTCATAAAAATCATACCCTTTTGACCCCTTTAGATTGAAAACAACCCATATATCGTTAATAGATCAAAAACCTAAGTTAAAGTTGTTAAAACAACATTTTTAATCAAAACCTCAAAACACCCAAAATATAAAAATCATGAGTTTTATAGGAAATAAAGGTATGTACTCGAAGAGAATGATGAGAGCAAGTCAAAAACGACCTTACCTTTGAAAAATCTTGAAGAACGGGTGAGTTATGGAATAGAATAGTATCACAAGAGGGAGAGGAGTTTTTTGTCGTTAGAAATGAGTAGAAGAGAGGGGAAGAAGATAACTCAACATTATTTTAGGTTTATTTAAAACCAAAGGTCCAAAGACCTAAATGCCCTTAAAGAAGAAGGGAAACCACAATAGGTGCTACCCATGCCTCTTTGGGCTCAATTTAAAATTGGTCCAAATCTTAAAACCCGAGGCCCAAACCTTTACTTTAGAATCGAAACCCGAGATAATACTAAAATATTATTTTCACCTAGCCCCTAAACCCGGGTGTTACAACTCTCCCCCACTTAAGGAATTTCGTCTCTGAAATTACCTGGAGGAAACAAATACGGAAACTGTTCAAGCATGTTAGCTTTCCTCTCCCACGTGGCTTCCTCCACACCTCTATGTCTCCATAAGACTTTGACTAACTCTATAGTCTTGCCACGCAATACCTTGCTATCAGAAGCAAGTATCTCAACTGGTTCCTCATTGTAAGACAAGTCCGGATTTAACTCTATTTCTTCCACTGGCATAACATAGGACGGATCCGATCTGTACCTCCTAAGCATCGACACATGAAATACATCATGAATCTTCTCCAACTCAACTGGGAGTCTCAATCTATATGCAACCGGACCAATTCTCTCAACTATCTCATAAGGCCCTATGTACCTTGGGCTCAACTTACCCTTCCTCCCAAATCTCATCACCTTTTTCCAAGGTGAGACTTTCAAAAACACTTTATCCCCCACGGAGTACTCTACCTCTTTCCTCTTCAAATCGGCATAGGACTTCTGTCGATTTGAAGCCGCTTTCAAGCGATCACAAATAAACTTTACCTTCTCGGTGGTACCCTTAAGCAACTCGGGCATCAGTATAAGCTTCTGTCCGGCCTCGGCCCAACAAATCGGGGTCCTACACTTCCTACCATACAAGGCCTCATAGGGAGCCATCTGGATGCTCGACTGAAAGCTGTTGTTATACGCAAACTCCACTAATGGTAAGTGTTTCTCCCATGTCCCCTGAAAGTCAATGATACAACACCTCAACATATCCTCCAATATCTGAATCACTCTTTCTGACTGTCCATCTGACTGCGGATGGTATGAAGTGCTGAAGTTCAACCAAGTGCCCAAGGCTCGATGCAAACACTCCCAGAATCTAGAGGTGAATCTCGGATCTCTATCCGACACAATCGACTTCGGTACCCCATGTAGTCTTACAATCTCACGAATATACAATTCGGCCAACTTGTCTAAGGTATAGGTAGTATGAACCGGTATGAAGTGAGCACTCTTGGTGAATCTGTCTACAATCACCCACAGTGAGTTTTTCTTCGAAGGAGTCAACGGAAGTCATGACACAAAGTCCATAGTGATACGCTCCCACTTCCACTTGGGAATTTTCAATGGTTGCAACAACCCTGAGGGAAACTGATGCTCCGCTTTGACTCTCTGACAAACCATACATCTACTTACAAACTCGGCTACATCCTTTTTCAAACCAACCCAATAATACTCTTCCTTCAATCCTCGATACATCTTCGTGTTACCCGGATGCATAGTAAAAGGACTAATGTGAGCCTCACTCAAGATCGCACGCCTCAACTCGGCATCCTCCGGAACTACTATCTTATCCTTGAAACATAGGATCCCATTCTCTCCAAAACAATACTCGGTAGGCCTATTTTCGGCTATGTCTTGTACGTGAGGTGCCAAAGACTCATCTCGCAACTACTTATCAGGAATCAACTGAACCAATGATGGCTTTACCTAAAGCTCGGCTATCAATCCACCATCCGTAGACACACTCAACCTCGCAAACATTGATCGCAACTCAACGGCCACCTTCCTACTCAAGGCATCGGCCACCACATTCGCCTTACCCGGATGGTACTCTATGGTAAGGTCATAATCCTTGAGAAGCTCTAACCACCTTCGCTGTCTGAGGTTTAACTCCCTCTGAGACATCAAATATTTCAAACTCTTGTGGTCGGTATACACGGTGCACTTCTCACCATAAAGATGGTGTCTCCAAATTTTCAACGTGAATACCACTGCAGCCAACTCTATGTCATGTGTAGGGTAGTTCTTCTCATGGATTTTCAGCTGTCGCGAAGCATATGCCACTACCTTACCTTCTTGCATAAGCACACAACCTAGCCCCACGTACGACGCATCACTGTAAATCACAAACTCTCTCCCCGGCTCAGGCTGAACCAAAATAGGAGCTTCGGTCAAAGCTTTCTTCAATTTCTCAAACGCTTCTTGTCTCGCGTCTGACCATTCGTACGGAACATTCTTCTGTAGCAACTTGGTCAACGGAGCCGCTATCCTCGAGAACCCTTCAACAAACCTTCTATAGTACCCCGCCAAACCTAGGAAACTGCGGATCTCAGTCACTGATTTCGGTTGTTTCCAATCCACAATGGCTTCTATCTTCTTGGGATCTACACTAATCCCACTAGCCGAGACCACGTGACCTAGGAAGACCACTTCCCTAATCCAAAACTCACACTTACTTAGTTTGGCATACAACTGATTCTCAAGTAGGGCCTGAAGCACTAACCTTAAGTGTTTATCGTGCTCCTCTTCGGTCCTAGAGTACACTAGGATGTCATCAATAAACACTACCACAAACCTGTCCAAGAACTTTTGGAACACTCGGTTCATCATATCCATGAAGGCTGCTGGAGCATTGGTCAATCCGAAAGGCATCACTAAAAACTCATAATGCCCATAACGTGTACGAAAGGCTGTCTTCGGTATGTCCACATCCTTTACCTTTAACTGATAATATCCAGACCTCAAGTCGATCTTCGAAAACACGGAAGCACCCCTCAACTGGTCTAGTAAGTCATCTATCCTTGGCAAGGGTTATTTGTTTTTCACGGTCACCTTATTCAACTATCTATAGTCTATACACATTCTCATGCTACCATCCTTCTTTTTCACAAACAAAACCGGAGCACCCCACGGGGAAACACTAGGCCTAATAAAGCCTCTGTCAGTCAACTCCTGAAGTTGTGTCTTCAATTCTTTCAACTCTTTCGGTGCCATTCTATATGGAGCAATCGACACCGGTGCAGAATCAGAATATGTCTCAATAACAAACTCAACAGCTCTATCTAGAGGCAAGCCTGGTAGCTCTTCCGGAAAAACACTCGGAAAGTCGCATACGGTCCTGATGTCCTGAGGTCTCACCTCACTCATATCCGGGTTTATTACGTAAGCCAAGTAAGCCTGACACCCTGCACCCAACAACCTCTGAGCTTCCAAAGCCGAAACCACGTTGGACAAAAACTTGACATTCTCCCCAACTACCACAACCTCAAAGTCATCGGTAAGCCTCAAAGAGACTCTCTTAGTTTCGAAGTCAACCCTAGCTCTATGCTCTACAAGCCAATCCATGCCTAAAATCACATCAAAGCCATAAAAGGGTAGCTCCATCATGTCGACCGGAAATACGTGGCCCTGAACCATCAAGGAACACCTCCTATATATCTTCCTAACTACCACTGTATCGCCAAAAGAGCTAGTGACATTTACACCTACCTCTAGCCAATCACAAGGTAATCCCAATGACTTTGCATGCTCACCCAAAATATACGAATGGGTGGACCCCGAATCTATCAAAGAAAGCAAACTCAAGGATTGTAATGTGAAATTACCTGCAATGACATCAGTGTCATCCCCAGCCTCTCGCTGAGCGTACACCCTAGCCGGTCCTCCTCCCTCAGGCTGGACTGCTACAACATGAGCCAAGTTCCTCTGACCCTCATTCCTTGGCTGAAAATTCCCACGGCCGCGCCCACGGCCTCTCTGATGCTCAAAGCCCCTCGCTGGAGCCGGTCCTCCCCTAACTGGGTGTGGGCAATCACGCCTCAAATGGTCTTGGGAGCTACAGTTCCAACACACCCCAAACATACCCATACACTCACCTGAGTGACGTCTCCCACACCTAGTGCACTCGGGAATGTGTCCAACGGCCCCATGGCCCTGACGGCCCTGACCATGGTTACCACCCCTAGGCCTATTATCCGGCTGGTACGTCCTATCCCTATGCCTCTTGGCATGATCTCTATCCCAGTTCGCATGTCTCCTTCCGGAGTCAGACCCACCAGCACGTGCTCTAGAGCTTAGGTTCTGCTCTATATCCTTGGCTCTAGAAACCAAAACATCGAACTCCGTGTAGTCGGAGGCCAACATGTAGGTCTTCACATCAATAGTCAATCCATATCTGAAACGCTCGCATCGCTCATTCTCATCCGGAATCAACTCTGGCGCGTACTGGCTCAATCTCACAAATTGGATCTCATACTCAAACACGGTCCGATTACCTTGAACCAAGGCCATGAACTCTCTTTTCTTTTCATCTAAGTACCGAACCCCGAGGTACTTCCTCTTAAAGGCATTTCTGAAAAACTCCCATGTGACATCTACCTCGGCCATACCGGAAACAACAGTGGTCCACCAAGTATAAGCATCTCCCTGAAGCAATGAGACGATGCACCCCAAATTGCGGGCATCCGAACACTCCATCTGACCCAAGATGCGAGTAGTGCTCTCAAGCCACCCTTCCGAACCTTCCGGTGACAACCCACGAAACTCAACCGCCCCCAAATTACGAAGCCTCTCTAGGGGTAGTCCTGTCCCCGCACCCTGAGGTGGTACTGCAACTTGCATACCGGCCAAAGCTGTCTGAAAAACTCCGGCTATAGTCTGAATCAGATGAGCCACATCTGGACCTGCCTGACCTTGGCCCGCTTGAGCCCCAATTCCTCCCACATTAGCCTCAACCTGAGGCCCATTACCATCACCTCCAACGTTCCCTCCATCATCACCAGGAGCATTAAGAGCAGGAGGCGCATTTTCAGGTGCCTGGCCACCCGCCCTAGGCCTTCCCCTCGGTCGCGCCATAGCAATTAAAGTAATCTAAAACAACAACACATAACAACAAAGAAACGTTATGTTAGCAAAGGGGCAAAGGAATCCGGTTCTCAAGCTCTTTAAAACCAAAACAATTTTCCCTTTTTATTTTGACAACAACGCCTAACAATGGGGACTCGATCCAACTCTCAAACAACCGCAAGGTCACCATAGCATGCATTCATACACCGTGCTAAAGACAAAATTAAGACATACATGGCAAAACACTCATAATACCTTATCTTACCTCACTTACCTGCCCGAGGTCTCGGAAACCTCAGGCTCTGATACCAATAAATGTAACCCCCTCGTCCCGGTCTGGCCGGATGACCGGTCCGAGTGGGCCACACGGGGAAAACCGAGCGAAAACCAGTTAAGGTTCCCCCTCGGTTAGCAACCCTGATTTTTTTTTCTTTTTATATCTTGTCTAGAGGAACATTAAGTCCTAAGCGATTCACAACAGCGGAAAACAACCAAAAGACCACATTCGAACCCCGACCTTACTACCCTAGGCCATTTTTAAACTTACAGGGCAGACCGTATCGGTACCCTAACTAGGGGTATCGATACTCCCTGACCTGGTCAACCCAAGGAGTCAACTCCAGGAAGACCGTATCGATACTGCTCATGAGCGTATCGATACTCCCTTCTTGGTCAAACCTCCTTAGTCAACAGAGTAGACCCGTACCGGTACGCATGAACCCGTATCGGTACGCCATGCTCTCTCCCAAATCTTCCAAATTCCAGTGACCAAAAACCGTATCGATACGCCCCCGCGTATCGATACGCCCAACCAAAACTGAGCTCTGCAGGCAAGACCGTATCGATACGACCCTTAGGCGTACCGATACGCCCTGCTCTGCAACTCAGCCTTTTCCCAACTTGGTGACCACAAACCCGACACTAGATGCATTTATGGACTCCCCTAAGCACATACAGCATACATACATCAAATCACAATCAAAATTTAACATGTGAGGCATTTAATCTAACGAAATTCATACCAATCAAAGCTTCATGTAATTTCACCCAAAAGTGCATACTTAGCAAGCATAGAACTCCTCACAAAAGATAGTCAAATGTAAGGCATACACAGGCCAACAACATACATATTAAGGCATGTTCACATAAGCAACATATCAAGCATACATCACAAACCATGAAACAAAAGCATAATACAACCATGAGTTTAACAAGCTCAATTACAATTTCCTAAGGAGTTTGACACCAACTCCTAAACTCTATACCCCATTGTCTAGGCATTATCACAAATTGCAAACCATACTTGTAACTAGCTTGAGAACTCCAAAAGCTCCTTCCTCGCCCGCTTGCCTCCCGAACTCTAACGATCTGCACGTTGGAAACAAAGAGAGCATAAGCCAAGTAGCTTAGTGAGAGAGGCTCTACAATTTTCAACATGCAGTTTTCCAAAACAAGTTTTTCATGCAAGGAAACAATCGATGCACGAAGATCTATCTCAACAACAACACAAGTGGTTTGCACAAGCACAACCAACATATACGTACGGTGGGACTACACATCACCGTTTCGACTAGTGGATTTCCAATGGGACTACACATCAAAGTACCACCCTACTAGTCACTACCGGTGGGACTACACATCACCGTAGTTTAGATCACCATCACGTGAGGCACGAACTCAACTCGACTACACAATTAGCAACTCAAAATGCACTTAATGATCATGACTTATAAGCATTCATCATACCACACAACATGAGAGTAGAGAGGCTTACACATGGGTTTAGGTGACCCCTCAAGGTCCCACCCAACCCCCAAAGAATCCATATCGAGCACAATGCATAAAGCAACAATTCTACTCACCGTTGCTACCCAAGAGAAGATCGAAGACCAAGCTCACGACTCCGAAATCCCCGAATTTGTCCCTGAAGCTTCACCAACCAAATTTCTCGTTTCTACACATTCCAACACAATTTAAATAATTCCAAATCAGTCCATATTCCAAAAGAATCAACCCGGATTACATACCTAGCACACAACATCAATTTTCCCATTGAAAACAACTCAAAATCCATAATTTCGAGCAGCCCCTAAACACCCCTCAAACCAATGATTCCAAACCTTAAATTACTCCCTAAAGCCTCCAAAATATCACTTACATAAAGCCTAACCATCAGCCCTCAAGATTCCACCTCAAAAACCCCCAAAACTCAACTTAAAGCTTCCCAAAACCTCCCCAAAACCTCATTCCGGGAAACACCCCAAAACTTCATAAAAATCATACCCTTTTGACCCCTTTAGATTGAAAACAACCCATATATCGTTAATAGATCAAAAACCTAAGTTAAAGTTGTTAAAACAATATTTTTAATCAAAACCTCAAAACACCCAAAATATAAAAATCATGAGTTTTATAGGAAATAAAGGTATGTACTCGAAGAGAATGATGAGAGCAAGTCAAAAACGACCTTACCTTTGAAAAATCTTGAAGAACGGGTGAGTTATGGAATAGAATAGTATCACAAGAGGGAGAGGAGTTTTTTGTCGTTAGAAATGAGTAGAAGAGAGGGGAAGAAGATAACTCAACATTATTTTAGGTTTATTTAAAACCAAAGGTCCAAAGACCTAAATGCCCTTAAAGAAGAAGGGAAACTACAATAGGTGCCACCCATGCCTCTTTGGGCTCAATTTAAAATTAGTCCAAATCTTAAAACCCGAGGCCCAAACCTTTACTTTAGAATCGAAACCCGAGATAATACTAAAATATTATTTTCACCTAGCCCCTAAACCTTTACTTGTGAAGATGAACCAAGGAAGAAGAGGCAAGAACCTTATTGGCAACAACTTTTCGAACAGAAAGCAGCCTATAACTCCATACACTGTCCCCAAGACTGTCCCTTGAGCCTTGACATTTGCCACCTCAAATGTCGCCTCTCGTGCGGAGGCAAAGCTGATAGCCACCGGGAGTGCCGACCAGAATCCATTGGGCTTACTGTATATCAACCCGAATAGGACTGCAAATCCTAAAGAAAGAGAAAACTTGAAAGCTGGCTTGATCCTTTCGGTCTTAAGTCCACAACTGGTCCAGAAACCATTTTGTTCCAACGAAATGGGTGGTGTTGATGCTTTCGGTGCAAGTGGAGTACTTTTGGTGCATTATTGCACCACTTGCACAAGTGGTGTAATAATGCACCACTTTTGGTGCATGGGAAAATTAATTTTTAGTCCCTAAACTTTAGGCTATTTACAAGTTTAGTCCTTAAAGCTCAACTATAAATAGGCCTAACCTTTGCCATTTGAAATCATCCCAAATCATTCTAACCTCCTCCCAATACTAGAGAAATTAGAGAGTTTTCATAGAGTTGTTTTCTCCTTTCTTATCAAGAGAGAATTGTCATTGTTTTCTCCTTGTTAGATTGAGAGAAGTTGTAATTCCTATTTTCTCATAGTGAAATTCTTCTACCTTTGTCCGTGGTTTTTACCCTATATTATTTAGGGGTTTTCCACGTAAAATCTGTGTCTCTTTTATCTTCATTATTATTTTCTCAAATTATCAGTTGCGTTTTTGCTCTATCCGACAACCGCATTCCGCAACAATTGGCATCAGAGCCAGATTTGGGTGCGTATATCTACTTACCGTATTCTCTGTTGGTTGCCACTGAAAAGTGGATCCTCCATCATAAGAAAGTAAGTTAGATATTACTCATTCATTGAAGGTGGTGGGCACTATTCACATCAAAAAGGTGAAATAGTAGGAGCTATCTGAAATAGAAGCTATGGCAACGAAATTTGATATTGAAAAGTTCAATGGGAGAAATTTCTCACTGTGGAAATTGAAGATAAAGGCTATCCTAAGAAAAAATGGATGTCTAGCGGCTATCAGCGAAAGGCCGGCAGATTTTACGGATAACAAGAAATGGAATGAGATGGACGAGAATGCTATTGCAGACCTTCATTTAGCATTAGCAGATGAAGTACTATCAAGCATCGAGGAGAAGAAGACAGCCAAGGAGATTTGGGATCACCTCGCAAAATTATACGAGGTCAAATCGTTGCACAATAAAATTTTCCTTAAGAGGAAATTGTACACTCTTCGGATGTCAGAATCTACTTCAGTGACAGAGCACTTAAACACGTTGAATACTCTATTTTCTCAGCTTACATCCCTAAGCTATAAAATAGAGTCACAAGAACGTGCTGAACTTCTGCTTCAAAGTCTACCTGATTCGTATGATCAACTCATCATCAACTTGACAAACAACAACCTTACAAGTGATCTAGTCTTCGATGACGTTGCAGCTGCTGTTCTGGAAGAAGAAAATCGGCGCAAGAACAAGGAAGACAGACAAGGAAATCTGCAACAAGCAGAGGCCTTAACGGTGATGAGAGGAAGATCAACAGAACGTGGCCAAAGTAGCAGTCACAATCATGGTAGATCAAAGTCAAGGAGTAAGAAGAATTTAAAGTGCTACAATTGTGGAAAAAAGGGTCACATGAAGAAGGATTGTTGGAGTTTACCTAAAAACTCCAATCCTCAAGGAAATATGGCAAACACTTCAGATGATGGAGATGCTCTCTGTTGTGAAGCAGCAACAGCCATGGAAGGCAGAAAAAGATTTGCAGACATATGGCTTATTGACTCGGGAGCCACATATCACATGACCTCAAGAAGAGAATGGTTCTATAATTATGAACCTATCTCAGGAGGATCTGTGTACAGCTGCAATAATCATGCCTTGGAGATTGTTGGCGTTGGAACCATCAAATTGAAGATGTATGACGGGACAACCAAAGTTGTTCGAGATGTGCGACACGTGAAAGGCTTGAAGAAAAACTTATTATCCTACGGATTGTTGGATAATAATGCAAGCAAGATTGAAACATGGAAAGGAATCATGAAGGTGTTCCATGGAGCGCTTGTGGTGATGAAAGGTGAAAAGATAGCTGCAAATTTGTACATGCTGAAGGGAGAGACTTTGCTAGAAGCTGAAGCCTCTGTTGCCTCATGTAGTTCAGATTCTACCATGTTATGGCATCGGAAACTTGGACACATGTCAGAACAGGGAATGAAAGTCCTTGTGGAGCAAAAGCTACTTCCGGGTTTAACAAAGGTATCACTTCCTTTGTGTGAACATTGTATTACAAGTAAGCAGCATCGATTAAAATTCAACACATCAAATTCTAGAGGCAAGGCTGTTCTAGAATTGGTTCACTCTGATGTATGGCAAGCACCGGTTACATCCCTAGGCGGAGCAAAGTATTTTGTCTCCTTCATTGATGACTACTCTAGGAGATGTTGGGTGTATCCTATCAAGAGGAAGGCAGATGTGTTTTCAACCTTCAAAGTTTTCAAAGTGCGGGTGGAACTTGATTCTGGAAATAAGATCAAGTGTTTCAGATCAGATAATGGAGGTGAATATACAAGTGATGAATTTGATGACTTTTGCAGAAAAGAAGGCATCAAAAGATAGTTCACAACAGTATACACTCCTCAACAAAATGGAGTGGCAGAGCGGATGAACAGAACTCTGTTAGAAAGAACACGAGCAATGTTGAGAGCTGCAGGGCTAGAAAAAGCTTTCTGGGCAGAAGCAGTCAATACCGCCTGTTATTTGGTGAATCGGGCTCCATCAACTGCAATTGAGTTGAAGACACCGATGGAAATGTGGACTGGTAAACCAGTTGATTATTCAAACCTCCATATATTTGGAAGTATTGTGTACGTGATGTACAATGCCCAAGAAATTTCAAAGTTGGATCCAAAATCCAGAAAATGTAAATTCTTGGGGTATGCTGATGGAGTAAAGGGGTATCGCTTGTGGGATCCCACTGCCCGCAAAGTGATTATCAGCAGGGATGTTATCTTTGTAGAAGATAAGCTACAAAGAAAAGAAGAAGATGATAGCACTGATAAAGAAAAGCCAGAGACTACACAGATACATGTTGAAAATGAGTTTGAACAGAGAGATTGTTCTGAAACAGAACCAGAGAATTCTGAAGCTCCAACAACTCGTCAATCAGATCGTGTGAGAAGACGCCCCAATTGGCACTCAGATTATGTTATAGAAGGTAATGTTGCATACTGCCTTTTAACGGAGGACGGTGAGCCATCAACATTCGAGGAGGCAATGAACAACTCAGATGCTTCGCAGTGGATGGCGGCAATGCAAGAAGAAATCGAAGCCCTTCATAAAAATAATACATGGGAACTTGTGCCACTACCACAAGGAAGGAAGCCTGTAACAATCTCAAATGGGGCTAGTAAAATTTTAAGAATTTTTGGGAGATTTAATCTTCTTTTTCCCTAAAATAATAAGTTTTGGGACTTAATTGAATGAATTCAGGTTTGGGAAGCTTGATTTATAAGGAATTGATGACCAATTTGAAAATGGAATAAAGTTTGAAGACAAAAGTGTGAACTCCCCAAAAATTAAATGGCTAAGAGTGTAATTTGACCTTTTTTTCTTTGAAGGATAATATATCTGCCAAGTTAACGTGTTGGCAGAGGGAAAAGAAAGAAAAATGAAGAGGAGAAAGAAAGAAATAGGTAGAGATTCAATTTCAGATCTACCGAGATCCGACCGTCCATTTTCGACACCTCCACCACCATTGCGTTCATCTTGTCGAGCTGAGTTCATCGGTACCAACGACATCATCATCGGAGTCACCGTTGGAGGGGGTGTTGGTTTATCGCCGGAAAACTTAAAAGGTTAGTATTCGAACTTTGAGTTTGAATTTTGAAAATCCGAGGCCACCACCGTGTTCAGAAGGTCGAAAACTATCGGCCTGTAAAATTTGGTGGCCAACGGCCGCCCACAGCCGCCGCACGCGCCCCACGCGCCGCCGGCCGCGAGTGGGTTTCGTCTGGGTTGACCGAGCCGGTTGACCGAGCCGCTAAGCCGGTTGACCGAGCCGCCGAGCCGTTTGACCGAGCCGCCGAGAAGTTTGACCGAGCCGGTTGACCGAGCCGCTGAGCCGTTTGACCGAGCCGGTTGACCGAGCCGCCGAGCCGGTTGACCGAGCCACCAAGCCGGTTGACCGAGCCGGTTGACCGAGCCACCAAGCCGGTTGACCGAGCCGCCGAGCCGTTTGACCGAGCCGGTTGACCGAGCCGCCGAGCCGTTTGACCGAGCCGGTTGACCGACCCGTTGGCCCGACCCGACCCGTTGACCCGACCCGGTCAACCAGTGATGTCAGCATGACGTCATCATTGACCGTTGACTTTGACTGTTGACCGTTGACCGTTGACTTTGACTGTTGACCGTTGACTTTGACCGTTGACTTTGACCAAAAAGTCAACTTTTTCTGAAAAGCCCTATTTTATGTTTTTCGACGTCCTGAGTCCGATTTTGAAGCCCGTTTTGTGAAATTCTAACCCGAAAGCCTCCGAATTGGACCTTGAACTCGAGTCTATTCATGTATTTTAATAATCAATTATGAGAAAGGTGATTAAAGACTGAAATTGGAATTTGTACGATTAAAGGTATTCAAGGTTCCTTGTATTCGGGATGTTGAGGACGTTGCATTCGGGTTCGGGAATGATCGAATGGAGTACCATGGTTGACCGATATAGCAAGGATTAAAGGTAATGCACTACTACCTCTTGTATGCTTTATGAGCATGTTGGTATGTGTTAATGCATGCATAAAAATGATGATAAGTACTGTTAAATCTGCTCAAGTTAAATCGAATGTAGAAACGAGTATGATAAATTAAATAAGACCGAAATGCTCGAATGAGGCAGCTAATCTCCAATTCTGAGTGATAGTGTGAAATGTTTAAATGTGATAGATACCTGGACAGGAAATTTCGAATCACCCATAATTGTTAAAAGACCCAAAATGCCTTCGTTGACCAAAGTAATCAAAATAGCCCCGAATGTATCGGATATCGTGAAAAATTATAATGTAGAAATCTCTGAATGCCTGGTTGGATTAGACCTGGCAAACTTGACCCGAGAACCGAAACTCGAACCGAATTACCCGAACCTGGACCCGAACCGAAACCGAAAATCAACCCGAAATTGACTCGAAATCTGATACGAAATTTGATCCGAAACCCGAAATAAACCGAACCGAAACTGAACTGAATTTAGTTGAACCGAATAGACCCGAACCGAATAGACCTGAAATGACCCGAAACACAATAGACCCGAACTAAAACCGAACTGAAACCGAACTAAAACCGAAACCGAATCTAAACCGAAAATATCAGACCCGAAATAACCGAAACCGAAATGACCCGAACCGAACCCGAACCGATTGACCGCTTTCCACCTCTAGGTTGGATACCCGATGAGCAAATAGAATTTCTGAGCTACCGTTTGCGTCTTGTTGGTATACATTACCAAAATGCCCGTGTATGATAAAATGATCATAATGCCCTGGTAGGCTTAAATGACTAAATCACATATGATATGCCTAAACTCTCAGCGATCTTGATGTATCATCTCCTGACTATCTGGTTTGAACCGTTAGTACAAACCCCTCTTTTAATAGGGGCCTTGTTCCAAAGATCCGTACAACTATCAAAAGTTAATATGATATCTTCCATAAATGTCAAGTATCTCCAAGGAAATAAACTATTCCACCTAGTGTGTTCCATGTGTCTACACAACTGTTTTTGCATACGGAGTTACATGTTATAATACCGATTATGTGCACATGATAGAATACTTGGACTCACATGAACATGACATGTTTATAATTAAACAAGATCGTACTATATTTCTGATATATGCATATGCACATGATATGACCAACATGCTATATGGATGATATATTACTAAAAATACAGCTATTGATTAACCAAACCGTTGCATTAATTGTTACTGGGGTACTTGGGATAGAATATGAAGTGACCGTAGGTTCAGCTCTGATCCAGCTGGTAATTCCTTTACCGTTACAGGTTCCTATGCTTCGGCCAGGGTAATTCCTCACCGTTACCGTTACAGGTTCCTATGCTTCGGCCAGGGTAATTCCTCACCGTTACCGTTACAGGTTCCTATGCTTCGGCCAGGGTAATTCCTTACCGTTACCGTTACAGGTTCCTATGCTTCGGCCAGGGTAATTCCTCACCGTTACCGTTACAGGTTCCTATGCTTCGGCTAGGGTAATACCTACCATACCGTACCGTACCGTTCCTAAGATGAGGGTTGATAAAAGATTAAACCGTACCGTATTGTTACTTGAACTTTATGTTTTTGAACTGAAAATGTATATTATACTGTTGTTGTACATGTTTTACCTACACCGTTTGGAACACACTAGGAACCGAACTCTCTAATTCCACCTCCGTACATTAATAGCCTATAATTACCGTCTAATTCTCGATGATTGAATAAAGAACAAGTACCGTTATCCTCAAGTATAACGTTACCTGAAATATCGAAAAAGAAATGAAGACCGTTACTGCGTAAAGCATCATGAAAATGTTATGCCTACCATATATCTGCATGAGCTTATAGCATCTCTTGGTAGTCTTGTATTACTGAGCTTTTCCAAGCTCACGTTGTTTTTACCATCGCAGGTTAAAGGTATAACGTTTGACATCAGTGTTCGGAGTTCTCTCGGTGTTGCTTTTGGAGTACGGTACCGACATAGTTAGTGGGCATGCATATCATTATTGTTTCATGATAGTGTCTGTAAAATGTTTTCTGAAATCCTGTTATATGTTTAAATGCTTTCATGAAAGAGTATTTTCAACTAAGGTTACCGTTATAATCTAATATGTGTTTTTCAGAGAAAACGTTTTATGTGTATTTTTACCGTGGGTCGCTCCTGTGACCCTAATGTGGCTTCCTAGGATCCGTCATAACGCATAGGCGGGTCTAGGGGGTTACATTTAGTGGTATCAGAGCTCATAGTTGCGTCATTCTGGGTAGATCGGCCGATCGTCTGTCATAGGATGTCTGGTCTGTGCATGCCCCTAGATCATAACCGTACTCCATCAAGCCGAGACTCCGATGTCGAATCATTTCCTGTGATAAGTGCAATTAACCGTTCTGTCCATAATAGCTTGATCTGTACTGGAAAGGAATATTGGTAATGTCTGTCTACGAATTGGATTAAATTAATGGATTTGAATCTGGATAGAGAACCTGAGATGGTTTATGCATGTGAAATAGAAGATCTGAAACAGATTAAGAATAAATGTTTGATCGAACGAGGAAACCGATATAAGATTACAAGTAAAGTAGCTCGGTGATAATGAGTGTGATTGAGAATGTTCTGACAAAAATTTGATAAAAGTATTACGAATTTAAAAGAAAATTGTCTGTGAGATCGGTGGAAGTATAGATTATGTGGTGGCTCTGTTATGCACGAAGGAAACAATTATCGGAGTATTTTAATGAATGTAAGAGATATTCGTTTAAAACCTTTGTTATACTTGTCCGGTATGAAGAAAGACATTTTGGGGAAAAGTGACGCAATGTACCGTTATGTGTATCATACTTATGGAATTTTATTGTTTACATCTTGATTTTGGAAGACTCTCTTTGGGGCCTTGAATACTTGTCTAAGCTACAGTTACAGTCGTTCATCCGCAAACCGTTAGTTAATTCGTATGAGTTATGTCTATTACAGAAAATACGCAATGGGTCGTATGAGTGACCTCTGTAATAGTAGGAAAGGTTTTCTATCCCCGACCGAGTCTGTTTAAAATAAAAGTTATGAGACAAATATTTTCTTGGCACCGTACAAGATTCTGTATGGGTGCAATTACCGTATTCTGATAAACAGGTCTGAGATGAATTTGAATATAAAGTTGCTTCGCGTGATTAAGGATATAACCGACTGTGAGACACGAGGAATAACCATAATCTGATGGACAAGTTTCAGCGGGTAAATAAAAAAAAAACGGAATTACAGTTTTGCTTTGATCCAACTCTGGTAAATTTCGAGGACGAAATTTCTTTTAAGGGGGAGAGAATTGTAACAATCTCAAATGGGGCTAGTAAAATTTTAAGAATTTTTGGGAGATTTAATCTTCTTTTTCCCTAAAATAATAAGTTTTGGGACTTAATTGAATGAATTCAGGTTTGGGAAGCTTGATTTATAAGGAATTGATGACCAATTTGAAAATGGAATAAAGTTTGAAGACAAAAGTGTGAACTCCCCAAAAATTAAATGGCTAAGAGTGTAATTTGACCTTTTTTTCTTTGAAGGATAATATATCTGCCAAGTTAACGTGTTGGCAGAGGGAAAAGAAAGAAAAATGAAGAGGAGAAAGAAAGAAATAGGTAGAGATTCAATTTCAGATCTACCGAGATCCGACCGTCCATTTTCGACACCTCCACCACCATTGCGTTCATCTTGTCGAGCTGAGTTCATCGGTACCAACGACATCATCATCGGAGTCACCGTTGGAGGGGGTGTTGGTTTATCGCCGGAAAACTTAAAAGGTTAGTATTCGAACTTTGAGTTTGAATTTTGAAAATCCGAGGCCACCACCGTGTTCAGAAGGTCGAAAACTATCGGCCTGTAAAATTTGGTGGCCAACGGCCGCCCACAGCCGCCGCACGCGCCCCACGCGCCGCCGGCCGCGAGTGGGTTTCGTCTGGGTTGACCGAGCCGGTTGACCGAGCCGCTAAGCCGGTTGACCGAGCCGCCGAGCCGTTTGACCGAGCCGCCGAGAAGTTTGACCGAGCCGGTTGACCGAGCCGCTGAGCCGTTTGACCGAGCCGGTTGACCGAGCCGCCGAGCCGGTTGACCGAGCCACCAAGCCGGTTGACCGAGCCGGTTGACCGAGCCACCAAGCCGGTTGACCGAGCCGCCGAGCCGTTTGACCGAGCCGGTTGACCGAGCCGCCGAGCCGTTTGACCGAGCCGGTTGACCGACCCGTTGGCCCGACCCGACCCGTTGACCCGACCCGGTCAACCAGTGATGTCAGCATGACGTCATCATTGACCGTTGACTTTGACTGTTGACCGTTGACCGTTGACTTTGACTGTTGACCGTTGACTTTGACCGTTGACTTTGACCAAAAAGTCAACTTTTTCTGAAAAGCCCTATTTTATGTTTTTCGACGTCCTGAGTCCGATTTTGAAGCCCGTTTTGTGAAATTCTAACCCGAAAGCCTCCGAATTGGACCTTGAACTCGAGTCTATTCATGTATTTTAATAATCAATTATGAGAAAGGTGATTAAAGACTGAAATTGGAATTTGTACGATTAAAGGTATTCAAGGTTCCTTGTATTCGGGATGTTGAGGACGTTGCATTCGGGTTCGGGAATGATCGAATGGAGTACCATGGTTGACCGATATAGCAAGGATTAAAGGTAATGCACTACTACCTCTTGTATGCTTTATGAGCATGTTGGTATGTGTTAATGCATGCATAAAAATGATGATAAGTACTGTTAAATCTGCTCAAGTTAAATCGAATGTAGAAACGAGTATGATAAATTAAATAAGACCGAAATGCTCGAATGAGGCAGCTAATCTCCAATTCTGAGTGATAGTGTGAAATGTTTAAATGTGATAGATACCTGGACAGGAAATTTCGAATCACCCATAATTGTTAAAAGACCCAAAATGCCTTCGTTGACCAAAGTAATCAAAATAGCCCCGAATGTATCGGATATCGTGAAAAATTATAATGTAGAAATCTCTGAATGCCTGGTTGGATTAGACCTGGCAAACTTGACCCGAGAACCGAAACTCGAACCGAATTACCCGAACCTGGACCCGAACCGAAACCGAAAATCAACCCGAAATTGACTCGAAATCTGATACGAAATTTGATCCGAAACCCGAAATAAACCGAACCGAAACTGAACTGAATTTAGTTGAACCGAATAGACCCGAACCGAATAGACCTGAAATGACCCGAAACACAATAGACCCGAACTAAAACCGAACTGAAACCGAACTAAAACCGAAACCGAATCTAAACCGAAAATATCAGACCCGAAATAACCGAAACCGAAATGACCCGAACCGAACCCGAACCGATTGACCGCTTTCCACCTCTAGGTTGGATACCCGATGAGCAAATAGAATTTCTGAGCTACCGTTTGCGTCTTGTTGGTATACATTACCAAAATGCCCGTGTATGATAAAATGATCATAATGCCCTGGTAGGCTTAAATGACTAAATCACATATGATATGCCTAAACTCTCAGCGATCTTGATGTATCATCTCCTGACTATCTGGTTTGAACCGTTAGTACAAACCCCTCTTTTAATAGGGGCCTTGTTCCAAAGATCCGTACAACTATCAAAAGTTAATATGATATCTTCCATAAATGTCAAGTATCTCCAAGGAAATAAACTATTCCACCTAGTGTGTTCCATGTGTCTACACAACTGTTTTTGCATACGGAGTTACATGTTATAATACCGATTATGTGCACATGATAGAATACTTGGACTCACATGAACATGACATGTTTATAATTAAACAAGATCGTACTATATTTCTGATATATGCATATGCACATGATATGACCAACATGCTATATGGATGATATATTACTAAAAATACAGCTATTGATTAACCAAACCGTTGCATTAATTGTTACTGGGGTACTTGGGATAGAATATGAAGTGACCGTAGGTTCAGCTCTGATCCAGCTGGTAATTCCTTTACCGTTACAGGTTCCTATGCTTCGGCCAGGGTAATTCCTCACCGTTACCGTTACAGGTTCCTATGCTTCGGCCAGGGTAATTCCTCACCGTTACCGTTACAGGTTCCTATGCTTCGGCCAGGGTAATTCCTTACCGTTACCGTTACAGGTTCCTATGCTTCGGCCAGGGTAATTCCTCACCGTTACCGTTACAGGTTCCTATGCTTCGGCTAGGGTAATACCTACCATACCGTACCGTACCGTTCCTAAGATGAGGGTTGATAAAAGATTAAACCGTACCGTATTGTTACTTGAACTTTATGTTTTTGAACTGAAAATGTATATTATACTGTTGTTGTACATGTTTTACCTACACCGTTTGGAACACACTAGGAACCGAACTCTCTAATTCCACCTCCGTACATTAATAGCCTATAATTACCGTCTAATTCTCGATGATTGAATAAAGAACAAGTACCGTTATCCTCAAGTATAACGTTACCTGAAATATCGAAAAAGAAATGAAGACCGTTACTGCGTAAAGCATCATGAAAATGTTATGCCTACCATATATCTGCATGAGCTTATAGCATCTCTTGGTAGTCTTGTATTACTGAGCTTTTCCAAGCTCACGTTGTTTTTACCATCGCAGGTTAAAGGTATAACGTTTGACATCAGTGTTCGGAGTTCTCTCGGTGTTGCTTTTGGAGTACGGTACCGACATAGTTAGTGGGCATGCATATCATTATTGTTTCATGATAGTGTCTGTAAAATGTTTTCTGAAATCCTGTTATATGTTTAAATGCTTTCATGAAAGAGTATTTTCAACTAAGGTTACCGTTATAATCTAATATGTGTTTTTCAGAGAAAACGTTTTATGTGTATTTTTACCGTGGGTCGCTCCTGTGACCCTAATGTGGCTTCCTAGGATCCGTCATAACGCATAGGCGGGTCTAGGGGGTTACAAAGCCAATTGGTAACAAATGGGTCTTCAAAATCAAGAGAAATGGTGACGATCAAGTGGAGAGGTATCGTGCAAGACTGGTGGTCAAAGGATATGCTCAGAAAGAAGGTATTGATTTCAATGAAATCTTTTCTCCTGTGGTTAGACTAACAACGGTTCGAGTTGTCCTGGCAATGTGTGCTACATTGAATTTACATCTAGAGCAGCTAGATGTTAAAACAGCTTTTCTTCATGGAGATCTTGAAGAAGAGATTTACATGCTCCAGCCTGAAGGTTTTGAAGAAAAAGAAAAGAAGAACTTGGTTTGCAGGTTGAACAAATCTCTGTACGGTTTAAAGCAGGCGCCGAGGTGTTGGTACAAGAGATTTGACTCCTTCATCATGAGCCTTGGATACAACAGACTTAATGCAGACCCTTGTGCTTACTTCAAGAGGTTTGGTGAAAACGAATTTGTTATATTGCTGTTGTATGTAGATGACATGTTGGTTGCAGGCCCCAACAAAGATCATATTGAAGAATTAAAGGCACGACTGGCTAGGGAATTTGAAATGAAGGACTTGGGACCAGCAAACAAGATTCTAGGGATGCAAATTCACCGAGACAGAAGTAGTAGGAAGATTTGGCTTTCACAAAAGAATTACTTGAAAAAGATCTTGTCACGATTCAGCATGCAAGATTGTAAGCCAATTTCTACCCCTCTTCCTATTAACTTTAAATTATCCTCCAGTATGAGTCCTAGCAGTGAAGAAGAGAGGATGGAGATGTCTCGAGTACCGTATGCATCAGCAGTGGGAAGTTTAATGTTCGCTATGATTTGTACAAGACCAGACATTGCACAAGCAGTGGGAGTGGTTAGTCGGTACATGGCGAATCCAGGCAGAGAGCATTGGAATGCTGTGAAAAGGATCCTGAGATACATCAAAGGAACCTTAAATGTTGCATTATGTTACGGGGGATCAGACTTTCTTATCAGCGGGTATGTCGATTCTGACTATGCAGGAGATTTGGATAAAAGCAAATCTACAACAGGGTATGTGTTTACAGTTGCTGGTGGAGCTGTAAGCTGGGTTTCAAAACTGCAATCAGTTGTGGCTACGTCAACAACGGAGGCAGAATATGTAGCAGCTACACAAGCCAGTAAAGAAGCAATATGGTTGAAAATGCTATTGGAGGAGCTCGGGCACAAACAAGAGAATGTCTCTTTGTTTTGTGACAGTCAGAGCGCCTTGCATCTTGCAAGGAATCCTGCTTTTCACTCAAGAACAAAACACATTCGGGTCCAATACCACTTCATTCGTGAGAAAGTGGAAGAAGGGACGATAGATATGCAGAAGATCCATACCGATGACAACATAGCAGATTTCATGACAAAAGCAATCAACACTGATAAGTTTACTTGGTGTCGATCCTCTTGTGGCTTGTTAGAGACGTAAGCAACATGGAAAGTACGAGGTAGAAAGAATGGTGTGAAGATATGATTGTTCCAATCAAATCTTCAAGTGGGAGATTGTTGATGCTTTCGGTGCAAGTGGAGTACTTTTGGTGCATTATTGCACCACTTGCACAAGTGGTGTAATAATGCACCACTTTTGGTGCATGGGAAAATTAATTTTTGGTCCCTAAACTTTAGGCTATTTACAAGTTTAGTCCTTAAAGCTCAACTATAAATAGGCCTAACCTTTGCCATTTGAAATCATCCCAAATCATTCTAACCTCCTCCCAATACTAGAGAAATTAGAGAGTTTTCATAGAGTTGTTTTCTCCTTTCTTATCAAGAGAGAATTGTCATTGTTTTCTCCTTGTTAGATTGAGAGAAGTTGTAATTCCTATTTTCTCATAGTGAAATTCTTCTACCTTTGTCCGTGGTTTTTACCCTATATTATTTAGGGGTTTTCCACGTAAAATCTGTGTCTCTTTTATCTTCATTATTATTTTCTCAAATTATCAGTTGCGTTTTTGCTCTATCCGACAACCGCATTCCGCAACAGGTGGTTCTGACTTAACCACCGGTGGAGTTTTGTGCAGAATAAGAAGAAAAAAGTGGGTAAATCCTGGTGGGTTTCTGGGACTGATTGAAGCGTTTGGAACAACTTGATAACATGTTCAGCATTTGATTCGGGGGCAGTGATGAAACTCTTGTCCTGTTTAATGGTTAAGCTAATCTGGTCTTGTAGCCTAAGTAAGCCATCTTTGAGTTCACCACCACCCGCCATTATTCCCCCTGGAAAGGAAGGGACGCTTTCCAAAGCAATTTCCATTCCTCTTAAACCCATCTCTATCTCCTGCAATTTCTCCCCTGAGTTCATGTAATAGGGTCTCAAAAACTTGAACGGAAGCTTCTCTCATTCCATGCTTCCCTGTTCACAGCGCCAACAACATATATGTTAAGATAAACCGTCAAAAACCGGGATTTAAATTACAATTGCGGCCGCTTTTTTATTGTTATATTTTATTGCCATTACGAATTACGGTTCTTTAAATATCTAGTCAAAAATGAAAACTTGATTGATGGGTCTTACTTGTAAACGTTTAATGCTTTGATGAAGTTTGTTTGCGGCAGCGTCCAATAGCTTTGCTTGAGAGAAAAAAAACCGGATGCGGCTGCTTTTTCCTCGGCGCAAAGTGCCTTCACCAAAAGCTTTATCCTCTCCGACCCATTCTCTGCTAGTAGCTTGCAGCTTTTCTTCACCTATTCAAAACATAACCACCAAAATCTTTTTCATTTCATTCATAATAAAAACTAAAAAAATACTTCAATAATTTAATTAATATGGGTGTAAATGAGTCGAGAAGAACTCGAGTCGAGTGTTGGCCGAGCTTTGATTGACTCGGACTCAAGTAGCTTACGATATGTCTCGTCTAATTTACAACTCTATTATTATTATTAGGGGTGAGCATTCGATACAGTCGAGTTGAGTAAAAAAATTTCAAGTTATTCGAGTTGAAGCGTCATATTTTACAACTCAAAATTTATTTGAAATTTTTTTGATTCGAGTCGAGTTTTCGAGTTCCTATGTAGTTTCAATTGTAATTATTTATCATGTTATAGTACATTTTGATTCTAATTTAAACGACTTTCTTTAATCATATATATATCAGGAAAAATTGAGGAACTTGACACGAACTTAAAAATCAATCCACTAATTACTAAAAATTTTGAGTTATTAGAATTTTCATTTTACAACTCAAACTTTATTTGAAATTTTTTTTAGTCGAGTTATTTCACCTCGAGTCGAAAATTTTTGTTTTTTTATTCGAGTCGAGATTTGGTCAGCCCTAATTATTATTATTATTGATGTTGTTGTTGTTGTTGTTATCCAATAACATACATTTTATTTCACTCTAAATTAAAAAAAGTAATATATTATATTTTCAAGTAGTTCGCAAGTTTTTCGAGTCAGATATCAAATAACTTAGCTCAACCCATTAAAAATTTATACCAAATTCGAGCTCGAGTTGTGTCTGATCAAATTAAATAGTGATCAAATTAGAGTTAAATAACTCGCGATCTGCTTAGTCTCGGTTATAACACTATTACACTATAAATTAACAAGTGGAGGGATTTTTTATAATAAAAAATTAATGAATCCCAACTAGATTTTGTATTTTTTTTCACATAAAAAAAGTAAAGTAAACATACGGTCACTGGAGTTTGGTAAAAAAAAAATAGTAATCAAACTTTTAAGAATCACATAATGGTAATTAAATGTTATGTATTATAACAAAATGGCTACTAGACGTTAAATCTCGTTAAGTGCATGTTATAAAATTTGGTATAATAACACATTTAGTCTTTTATATTTATATATTCAATCAATTTAGTCCTAATTCGAAATAATTCACTAAATTTAGCCCTCGTTATTTACACATTCTTTCAATTTGGTCCTTAAAGCAAAATTCCAAAGTATGATAACATGATAAATAATTACAATTAAAATTTTATAGGAACTCGAAAACTCGACTTGAGTCGAAAATTTCAAATAAAATTTGAGTTGTAAAATATGACGCGTTAACTCGAATAACTCGAAAATTAAACTGGGTTATAGAATGACTTAACGACGAGAAAGTTGTCATGGAAAAGGAATTTGAAATGGATGTTAGGAGGGGATTTGAAAAAAAAGAAATGAGTGAATGTATAAGTCTGTTGACAAGAGCCACTGAATTTAATTAATTCATAGATAATCGTTGTTTAATTGATCTACCTATGGTGGGTAAGAATTTTACTTGGTTTGTACCAATGAATAGGAAGAGTAGGTTATTTGGGTGATGGTAAGTCGGTGCTTTTCTGGGAAGATTGGTGGTGTAGAGATCAACCTTTTGGGAGATTATACAGATTAGTGATTCTAAAAGGAGTGTTGGTGGCTGATTTGGTAAATGGGGAAGACTTTACTGAGATTCAGTGGTAGAATGTTTTTCTCAAAAAACCTCATGGATAAAGAAATAAACTTGGTGGAGGAATTAAAGAAAATCACTGGCAAGTGTAAGTTGTGTTGCAATGTACTTGATAGAAGTGTTTGGATCCATGATAAATTGGGTCAATTATCGATGAAAAAACTTTCTTTCTTGATGGTGAATTCTGATCTTCAACTTCCAAGCTTTAATTACAATAATATTTGAAAAATGAGGGTGCCACCTAGAGTTAGATCTTTCTTGTGGCTGCTAAAGTTGGACATAATTCCAACTAAAGTTGTCTTAAGAACGTGTAGGGTTTCCCTAGAAGATGACCAGTGCTTATGTTGGTATGGACTGGGCATAGAGGATTCAATATACCTTTTCATGGAATGCAGTTATGTTGACTCGTTTTGGTACCTGTTTTATATTTGGTGGAAGATCTCGAGGAGACGAGTGTAAGATGGTCAATATTTTATGGATTTTTGTTTTGAAGCTCCTTTCTTAGGGGAACTTCGTTGTTATTGACTAATAACGGTAGGAGCTGCTTTTTAGAGTTTTTGGCTTGCAAGGAATGAGAAAGTTTTCAAACAATATTATTTTGAAAGATTTACTCTTCTACTCTAAATTGCGAGCAATTTTTTTGGATTAAGGCGTTAAGGGATGAATGGTCGCCAAATTTTGATGAGTGGTGGCTGGATCCGAAAAAAGGATTGGGTGACAAAAAGGAGATTGTGGGGAGCATGGATTGGATGCCACCGGAGGCAGGATCAGTTAAATTTAACGTGGATGGAACTGCTAAGGAGAAGATTACTGGGTGTGGAGGCGTTCTTAGAGATGAGCAATTTTTTCGGGCCTTATATTGAAGGCTTGGGTCCCAAATATGCAGAATTAAGAGCAATAAAATCTGTTCTTGAATTTTTTGTTGAAGCTGGTTGGATCGGGACAGCTCCTTTAATTGTTGAATCAGATGCAAAGTTGGTACTAAATTGGATTACAAATAAATTCCAGCGACTTTGGGTGTGGTGGCAAATTTTGCTAGAGGTTGATAGACTTGTCACGGAAATTGAGAAGGTGAGATTTACTTTTGAGTCGCGAGATGCAAATATTCTCGCTAAAGATGGAATGGATCGATCTTCTCTTTTTAGAGCTTGGTGGCGAGGTCGATGGTTTGTGTCTTGGTAAGGTATTAGGAGGATATCAGTTGGGGTTCATGTAATTTTGCTATGGTGGGGATTGTAATTACTATGCCCAACTTGTGTTGGTTGGTTTTTGTAATCGGTGATTTTTTGTGTAAGTACCATGTGTGTTTCTACTCTTTTTCTCTATTTAGATTTAAGGGTTTTTTTAATGAGGCAAGCACTTGCGTTGAGCAATAAATTAATAAAAAAAAACACATACATATTATATACATATAATTAACTTTCATGCCTAAATAGATAATAAGCATAGATACATTAAACACATAATAATGCCACATACATGACATATATAATAAGATGCATACATATATATATATATATATATATATATATATATATTAACAACTCATATGTAACACATACACAACTCACATACATATAAGCACATAATATATATATATATATATATATATTTACTAAGCATTTATATTTCAAAATGAGTGATTTGACAGCTGCCCCCGTCCCAATGAAATGATTTTACCATTTTGGTTGTATACTTGTGATTTCAACTTGGATGAATGATGCGATTTTAGTTCATAGTGCCCAATAATCTAATATCTGTGTTCGATGCATGTTCAGGTATCAATTTATCCAAATGTAAACAAGTACAGTAAGGCCTCTAGGAAGTGAATGCCAGAAACCCAGTAAACATAAAGAAATAGACGAGACTTGCAGCCACTAATTCATTTTGTGGGATACTCTTTGCAAGGTAATCAATTGGAGATTGCAATTAAACTTTAGGGTTTGGGAATATATGAGATTCAGATTTGACATTCACTTTTTATAATAATAATAATAATAATAATAATAATAATAATAATAATTTGACCTATTTGACCATTAGTCTCTTTCTTACGAGATTAACAAAACCTCATACAAGTATTTTCTCTCCTACTAATGATTTAAATTTTTTAATTTTAATCTTAATCCTATTTAGAGGTGAGAGAAAAAAGAACACTAGGAGAAGGAAGAAGAATACTCTTAGTGAGTCTAAAACCCATGACCCAAAGAAATATTAAGGAACAAAGATGAACAATTTGACCAACCGAACTAATAATTTAAATTTAAATTCAAGCATTAGTAAATATTGTCGCGGCCGTTTTTTGAAAACCCGCTTTTTAAGGTTTGAAAAGCAACCTGACGAATTAAGTTTTGAAAATCAGGACTTTTGGACCAATTTTATCTTTTAATTAATTAGCTTTCCATTTTTATCAAAATTCCATTTATTTCGCTTAAAAATCATTTTGGAGTCGCCATCAGCCACTTTGGTAGGCCGGACACCATAAAAGCGCACCAGAGATTCTTTTTGAAAAAAATTCGGGTTCGGGAGTCGGTTACATGAAGGGAAGGGTTAGCACCCCTACGAACGCCCGTTATCGGTACCTTATTAATTTCACGCGGCATTTTGAACATTAATTTAGATTTAATTAAATCTTTTAACTGTAAAATGAATTTTATTCCGAATGAGAGTATCCTTTTGTAAGAAAATACATTTCGATCGAATATAATTATGAAACATCCAATTACATTAGGACACTTCAACTTATATTCGAAAAATGTACCTCAACGCAAAAGGTTTAATGCATGATTAATTATTGTCTTGTCATTTTTAAGTGTACCCTAATTAGGCTCCATTAATTAGTTCAATTAAAATTCTATGAATGTTATTAATTTTGAACATAAAAGAAAACACCCAAAATAATATTGGGCAATTTCTTTAACAAGCCCAAAAGTAAAAACATCCCTAATTAAGATGTCTCTAATTATTATCCCTATCTTATATTTTAAATTTACTTAATTAATGATTTATTTTTATTTTTAAGTTAAAGTGAAAAATTGAGACCTTTGTCGGAATACTCATTGGTTAACATCACTCTACATTGTGACACTAGCCAATATTGAGTAATCTAACATTGTTTCAAATATCTACTTACTTTCTACAATGATCTCCCTATTCAATTATGATTAAGTGAACTACTCTAATGGCTCTAATCTTATTTTAGCATGTGATCAATTGTCCAAACAATATATAGTATGATGTTTTAAAAACATTCAAGCATACAAGCTAATTAAAATAATTAAGGAAATTAAATAAAATAATTAATTAAAGCAATTGAATTTTGGAAAAAGACTAAATTGAATTTTAGGTGACCAGATTACAAACAAATAGGGACTGATTTGTAAAGATATTAAAACCCAAGAACCCAAACCTAAAGACCTTAAAAGTTAAGCCCAGACCCGTTAAACCAAGCCCAAACAATTTAATTCGAGGCCCAAAACCCTCAGCCCACTTAGCCAAAACCCAAAACCCAATCCACTTAACTCGATCGGGTCACAGACCCGTATTTGAACCCGCGTAAGAAACACGTGGATCCTCTGTGACCCGACATTCAAAACGACATCGTCCCAACTCGGTATAAATAGCCCAGGCCGAGTTGGAACGGTCATTTGATCTGTTCTCCCTCTCTCTCCTCAACTCTCTCTCACTCTAAAATCCTCTTAATTCAAACACTGAAAACCTTAGAAACCCTAACCCTTTTCGACCAAAACCCAATTTCTCACCTCTGTTCATCCCTTGTTCTTCAAAATTCACTCGTTCGATCTTCAAAAACAGCAAAAACCTTCCCCAAAACTATTTTCGAAGATCAAAAACCATTTTTCCTCAAGAACAAACCAAGAACACTTCAAAATTCCTTGGTTTGATCTTCACAAACACCTAAACTTTCCCGAAACTTTTTTTTAAGATCAAAATCCATTTTTTTCACAAACACACCATGAACCCTTCGAAACCATTGATTTTGATCCTCACAAACCCCCTAAAACTTCTCTGATGAGTTTCTTGGCCGTCGGGATGATATCGATCACCGGATATCATCTCCGGTCTCCTCTTTCCTCTTTCCGATGACCAGACCTTCTCCAGTCATCTTCTCCGGCGTCCCTGTAACCTCCGACCATCGTTTGACCTTCTTCTTCCTTTTTCGATGACCGGGCCTTCTCCGGTCATCATCTCCGTCCAGACCTGGCTTTTCCGGCCAGCGTATGCAACTCCGACCACCGCCTCTGCCGTCGTCGGAACCCTAATTCTACCCCAAAAAAACTCTTTTTTTAACCCTAATCCTAGATCTAAGTCTCATTTCATCAGAAACACCCCGTTTCTCCCGATCCTAGGCTATCTACCCGAAACCAGTGACTCTCCTACCTGTTTTTCGACTCTGACAACGATCTGAGCACTCAAACCCTCACTCTAGCGACATTTCCGGCAACAGAAAAGCAAGATAAGCCTTCAGACCCTCATATTTCTATTATTTATTTATTTTTTATGTTATTTTAGTTTCGAACTAGATCTGACTTTAGGATTTAGATCTGTTTTTATATTTCTTTAGATCTAGGCTTTAATACGAGTTATGGATCTGATTTATGTTTGAGTTCTGGTTTAAAGTGTGTATTATGCTTGAGATCTGTTTTTTAGACAAGTTATGCTTCGGTTTTTTAGAGATCTAACTTGTTTCGGTGTTTTCGAACAGATAAAGAGGGGAAAAAGACATGAACAGAGGTAAAAATACCTCGGTTCGTTGTTCTGGTGGTTCTGATGAGCTTCCGGCAATGTCTCTTTGTCTCGTTGTCTTCCCCGATCGACTCAGACTCCTGAAGTATCCTCTCTTCCTCTCTGACCTTTCGTTTTCTTTTTTGGTAATTATTAGTGCAATTATTACTGTATTAATTAATGTGTTTCTCTCTCTTCGCAGGTATTTATACCTATTGTCAGACGTGACGTCATCTTTGCACGACTGGCGATGTCAGCTGGTCCCAAGTCGATAGGAATTTGAGTGAAAAGGGAGGGGCCAATACCATCGTGACACATGTCTATTGGGGCTCGAATTCGAGCAGGAAAAAGAAACAGAGAGAGGCTTTTTGTGTTTGTTGGGCTATTTGTGAGTTGTAATGGGCTGAATATGGGTTGTAGTGGGTTGTAATGAGTTGTCAACAACTGTAATGGGTCATTGGCTTTTGATTCGGGCTTTATAGTGTTTTGGGTCTTTGTAACTCATTATGGACTTTGTATTGGACTTTTGGACTTTAATATATTTGTGTTTTTATTATTATCTGTTTTATTTATTTATTATTGTTATTATTATATATATACAAGCCCGGACAAAAATCTGGTTCTACAGCTGCCCCTCTTTGCTCATTGTTGTTGAACAAGAATAGGGCAAAGACTGAAAAGACACAGATTTTGTCCGAACCATCCACTCGTCAAAGCTTGAAGTTGTTCTTCTCATTATGAAACTCTTCAATCTTTGATAATCTGGCATCGCTCCATAGCATACTCCATCTTTAGAGGTCTGAAGTTGTTCTTCTCATTATGAAATTCTTCATTCCCCACCCTTTCGTCGGTCTGCACTTTGCGACGACACTGAATAAGCAAGCTCTTCTCATTTGGAACTTCCTATTCTTCAACGAACGAACTCTTCCTTGATGGGCGAACTCTTCTCATTATGAATCCTTCTTCGCTGGGCGGACTCTTCTCATTATGAATCATTCTTCGCTGGGCGGACTCTTCTCATTATGAATCCTTCTTCGCTGGGCGAACTCTTCTCATTATGAATCCTTCTTCTATGGGCGGACTCTTCTCATTATGAATCCTTCTTTATCATTTTTCTTGTTAAAACAAATGAAATATACAGGTTAACATGACCCTAATATTCTATATGATGTATGAACCATGGTTTACTTAGATCCATCAATCAGCCTCTGCTCATTTAGTTCCCTTTCTGGATTCTCCTCGTCTAACTTCATCCCACATCAGGACTTCGCCATTTGCAACCTCCTTTCTGCGTTTCTAGCCATTTGGTCTAAAGAGCCCTTTCGGGTTTTCACTTCAGTTTTCTTTTCTCAAAGCGCCCTTTCGGGTTTTCACTTTGGTTTTTTCTTTTCTTTTTTCTCTTTTCTTTTTTCCTCTTTTTTTAAAAGGCGCCTTTATAGGTTTTCACCTCCCTTTTTCTTTCCTTTTTTCTCTTTTTCTTTTTCTCTTTTTTCTTTTTCTCTTTTTTTTGAAAGTATTATGGTCAAGGAAGTTTTGCTTTGATCAGTCAAATACTACTTCGATTAATGATGAAACTTTGCTGAACCTGTGAGTTTCTACTGAGCTACAAACACTTCTTCTTCTTAGTATCTGCAAAATTGACTCAGAAGAACCCTGTAATGCTTTGTCCTCATATTTCTGATCATCCCGTTATAGGTAAATCATTGTTCTTCGGGCGACAGTCTCCGTTGCGGTTCCTATAGTGACAAGGTTTACCTGCATTCCTAAAAAAACGTAATACTAGGAAATTATCTGCTTTTCATTATATCAGCCATTTTAAGATGCTTTGGAATGATAGAAAAAGAAGGCTCGGAAGTGAATTCATGATTTTTATTGAAGCTTATAAATTGGAATACAACAGATTTTGAAATAGTCATTGTTGCGTGTAAAATAGTCTATCGCAATTAGGTGCAAGTATACACGTCGCAAGTAATAAAGTGATACTAAGTATCGAATATCGTCTCCACAGGGACTGAAAATACTTCTATCCTTAACTTCCTGCACAAGAAGAGAAATACGTTTAATGAAATGTTTTGAGTAATCTTGAGAGTAAACTAAAATAAAAGAGGAATTCAGTTTGATAAAATAGGTTGGTATTGATTTGCTCAGTAGTGCAGGTATTGCACTATTCAAAGGCTTTCTGTTGCGGCTGTTGTCGAGCCTGTCACGGCAGCACCTGTTGCGGCAGAGGTCTGTTGTTGTCGCGGCAGCGATCAACCACTCTGTACTTCAAGTTCAACAAGAATCCCTGTTGTGACTCGTCATATCCCTAGGTCCAAGTTCTGTCGATGAACACGTCTTTGATGATACCTCCTGTAATCACCCATTTTGTCCGAGGTGTTAAACCCGTCCTATTTTCTTTTCTTTAATGGGCTTTGGTATTTATGTTGTGATTAAAAACAAAAAAAGGCAAAAAAACAGTATATAATTTATTATTAAATGTTATTATCTTATCCTCATATATTTATTAACATATATCATTATTACCATCTATTATTATTACTATTATATTACTATTTATATTGTCATTATTATATTTGGTATCATACCTATTATTACTATATCATCTATTAATCTTATTACTATTTCACTATCATATATCTATTAATATTATTATTATTTCTTCTTATTACCTATACTATTATCTATTACATTATTAATTATTAATGTTATTACTATAATTATCTTATTATTATTATTATTACTATTATTATTATTATTATTATTATTATTATTATTACTAAGTCTGAAAAACAAAACAAAAACATTAAACAATATAAGCCCAGTATTAAATAAATAAAGTCCAATTAAATAAAAGCCCAATGTTTATTTATTAATTAAAGTCCATTTACAACAATTAAAAACCAAAATATTACATGGCCCGATTTGGGCCCAACCTAAATAAAAACCCTAATTTGATCTGTTGTTTGCGCAGCCCATTTGTGACAGTTGGATCTGGCCACGATCCAACGGTTCAGATCGCACCCACAAAAAGAAACCCTAAGGAGGGTGTCACCCTTACTCCATCGCCGCTACATCTAAGCCGTCGGATTTGAAAGAAGATGGATGGTCCAGATGAAGCCTGGAAGAGAAACCCTAGGGATGCCCCTTATTGGATGCCGCGCCGCACGCCCCTTTACCGTCCGATCTGGGCGAAATCAACGGCCCAGATCGCGTCTGAAGGAAACCCTAATAAGGGTACCAGTGTCCCGCGCCGCACTCCGCATAACCGTTGGATTGAGGAGAGGATCAGACGGCTCAGATCAGCCTCCCCGGGCGCGTGTGACGCACGCGCGACTCTTCATTGGCACGACGCGCGCGTGCATCGCACTCCCATCTCTTCGAATCCTCCGCGACCGTTCAGATTCCTTCAACGGCTGGGATCACCCTTCGTCGCCCGGCCGTCCTCTGGTCCCCTCTCCTCCTCACGGGTCACATTCAACACAAAAGCCAAATGTCAGAGCACTAAAACGCAACCGAAATGCATATTACAGAGGCAAGAAATGGCAGATGCAACAGAATCACAGGCATGCAACAACCGCACATGAATACAAACAAATCACAGCAGATTTCCAGCAATTTCAGGCATTTAGGAAAAAGAAAAAAAATGTAAAAATCGGCCTATAAAACCCGCATGCAATGTAAATCAGAGGGGGGATTTTCAGAGAGAAAAGAGGAAAAAAATCCAGAGAGAAAGAGAGATTGTAACCGAGAATTTCATCAATACAAGCAAAGGAAGAGTTTCAGAGGTATTTCATTCTCGATTTCAGTTCGAATCAAAAAATAAAAATAAAAAAAACAGAGAATAGTTTAGGTTTTTTACCCTTTGCGTCTCTTCTTCTCCCTGTCGTCCCTCACTCATCCTCGCCGGCGATAAGCTCCGTGGCCATGCATGTGAGCCGGTGAGGGAGTTTTTTGGTTTCTTTTCGGTTTTGGCTTTAGGGCTTTGAAATAAAGGGATTTCGAAAAGGTTTTTTCATTTTGGTTTCGGTTTCTCGAAAGGAAAGAGGGTTTTCTGGTTTTTCGATTCGGAAAAAGTCGGAAAAGTTTTTTTAGGTTTCCGGCGCCGGCAACGGCGACCGGAGTGCGTTGCGGCGCCGTAGAGAAAAGGGAGAAGACGAGAGGCTATCGGTTTAAGTCTAGGGTTTTTTTAAAACGGAAGGAGGCTAGGTTATTTTTTTAATTTGTATTTATAATGTTTTTTTTGTTTTTAAAAATGGTTTATTGTCACCTTAAGCCCCTCCGCGTCACCGTTTTTACGCGTGAGGGACTTCCGCGTTTTCAAATCCCTCCCCCGGTCCCTCGGCTTTATTAAATGTTTTCAATTTGGTCCCAAGTCCGTTTTCAATCAGTTTTCGAGTGGGGTAATCACGTTTTTGGTCCCTCAGGCTTTCCGCGTATCTCCATTTGAGTCCTTATCATGCGTTTTAATTAATCTTTTTATGGTATTATTACTGTTGCGGTCCCTGTCCATTTGTATTTTACTTACCTTGCATTTTATTTATATTGCATGTCATCTTTGTTATGTTATCATTCATGCCTTTTTATTATGTGTTTATATCAAGTATATGTGTTTTGCCATGTTGTCATTTTTTATATGATATGTGGTCATATGTTTTTACGTTTAGCATTTAATTTTATGCGTGTTGTATGTCATATGTTTTCTTATGTGTTTCGAATATATATTTATTGTATGCTTTTTTAATCTTGTTCGAATATATATATGTTTTTGTGACATGCATTCTAATGTCATTTCATGTGATTTTTAATGCTAAGTTCGCATGTTAATTAATTCTAATTTTAAAACGGAGATACTTATTAATTCGCGTATTCGGGTCGACTAGCCTAGCTTATTGGATGTCCCCCGAATATTCGGATTAATTCGAATCGTCTAAAGGTAAATCCGTAATTAAAATAGACAAGAACATAGCATTATATCTTATCTGCGGGCATCATGCATAAAGGTGACGTACGGGATCCGAACCCTAAACTAACACGGCAGTCAGTCTTATATGATGTCGGTTTAGTCTTTGGTCCGGTGTACCGTCATCCATTTTTATTAAACGTTTAATTAATCCGATACGACCAATTTGCAAAGATCGTATAATTAAAGTCCGATTTTCAATTAAGAACCACTAATTAAAGTCTTTTTAAATTTCGAATAATTTCCATCAATTAAAGGCAACAATTGTTTTGGTACCGATTTCCGGGCGTGATGGGGGTGCTAACCCTTCCCCACGCGTAACCAACTCCCGAACCCTTTCAAAAGAATCTCTGGTTTTGTTTTCTACGGTGTCCGGCCTACCTTAGTGGCCGGTGGCGACTCTAAATTGAGAAAAAAAAGATTTCTTTTAAAGGGATTTTTCCAAACCCGAACCAATTTTTAAAACCCCCTTCTTTCGTAAATCAAATCGAATAATTTTTCAAAAGTAGCGGGACGAAGAGAAACTAACCCCGTTACAGCGTGGCGACTCTGCTGGGGACAAATTTTGTTTTTCAAAACAAAAAGAGAGTTAGGCCAAAGAAACACTTGTTGCCTTTAATGATGGAAATTTTTGAAATTTGATTTGACTTTAGCGAGATGGTTCTTCCTCGAAAATAGAACTTGAATTATACGAGCTTTGATAATTGGTGGTCTTGAATTAATTCTTCATTTAATTTCAAAGGAATCACCGACATGTGTTGCATCACGCATTAGGCTCTATACCCGAGCTTCGTCCTTTAAGTGGGAGTGAAACGCCCATACCCACGTGAGTCTCCCTCAACGGGTCGGTAATTCACTTTCGGAATCCACGCCTTTGACATGTGAGCAGCCCTCCACGTCATTAGGTTGTGCTTTCCCCCGAGCCGAAACCAATTCGCAAGCTTATAATGGGCCAGAATTGGGGCTCTTGTTACCTTAGTAGGTGATAAGATAGGTTCGGGTACCCTTGTTAGAACCGAACCACATGTGTGAGAATTTAAGAAGCTCACCCCGATTAGAGCCATGCGGATAACCATAGAATTAGAATTCATGCTAATAGGTCTTGCTTTGTTAACCTGCTTTGCTGTTTTCTTGATTTATTGTATTCAGTCTTCATTATTGTTGGTACTAACCCAGTTGCCTTCTTATCTTGTTTTGCTTATTTTTGCATGTTCATCGCATTTTCATACGAAGTGTTGATTCGAGAACAGTCTAAAGTTGAAAACTTTCACAATGGGAGAAAGAGTCCATAGCAGCGGAGTTTTCGGGACCCTAATTTGAAGGAAAGAGACGAGAAAAAAATCGTAACCTGTGTATCTATTTTTTTTACCTCGTTGTAACAAGATTTGATCTCCATTATGGAAAGTTGTTTAATGAGGATGTTTGTCAAATCAACATTTCCTTGCATTCGATTGTTTTTTAATTTGTTGCCTTCATTCATTTGTTTCAGTTATGCATACACATTTCATGCATTACATCATTAAGTCTTGGAATTAATTGTTCGAGGTCATGGCAGCATTCGTGACTATCGAAGATTCCGCACTCACACTTTACTCGCCGCCAAAAGAAGCAAATGGAGGAGGGTTTTGCTAAATTGGAAGCTGATTTGAAAGGTCAGTTAGAGCGAGCCCAGCAAGAGTTGAGGGACACCATCATCAAGTCCCAACAAGATATGATGAACGAGATATCTCAGTTGCTGCAAGCCAATCTGAAAGGAAAGGGTGCTGTTGGAAACCCTAGTCAATATAAGGGAGACCCTTCGTATTCCCCGGGTTTTATCACCGATACCCCTAAGCCCTCGCAAGGAGCGGCCACTCAAGGAGATGGGGCAACATCGCATCAGGCGGGCGCCTCTACCCATGCTCCATCGGGTCTAATTTTTAATGTGGAAAATGTCGGGGATAGTGTCCCGGACTTGGATGAGATCGAGAATTTGAACAAAGTGAAGGCCGAGTTCTCAAAACAACTAGAAGAGACTCGGAAAGACCTCGAGGAGAAATTCCGTACAAAAGAAGGAGAAGAGGGGGCATATGGGATGAATGCCAGAGACCTCAGCTTGGTTCCGGATCTGATAATCCCGCCCAAGTTCAAGACGCCGGAGTTTGAGAAGTTCGACGGGACGACTTGCCCTACTGCTCACATAACCATGTTTTGTAGAAAGATGACGGGTTTCATCGACAATGAGAAGTTGCTAATTCACTGCTTTCAAGACAGCTTAGCGGGGCCCGCAGTGAGGTGGTATAATCAGTTAACCCGTGCTCAGATTAGGTCATGGAAGGATTTGGCCAAGGCTTTCACCGATCAGTATAGGCATATAACCGACATGGTTCCGAACCGACTCATGCTACAAGGTTTGGAGCAAAGGCACAATGAAAGCCTACGTGAGTACGCCCAGCGTTGGCGAGATGTGGCAGCACAGGTTCAACCCCCGCTCCGTGAGAATGAGATCTCCCCTATGTTTGTTGACACTTTGAAAGGGACCCTCTATGACCGCATGATAAGCAACCCCATCGGTAACTTCTGAGATATGGTTATGACCGGTGAGCGGGTCGAAGCAGCCATCAAGAGTGGTAGGATTGATGGAGGCGAGAATGCCCGAAAGCAGTTTAAGAAGAAGGACCATGAGGTGAACAATGTCGGTGCTTACGAGGCTTCTAAGCACTTCACAGTTTCAGCGCCTCAAGCCGCAGTCGGGAATGCGCAAGGCCAGAACCGAAGAGAGAACAGGGCTCCCAGGAAGGAACAAGAGAGAATGACCTTCACCCCTCTACCTATACCGTACAAGGAGGTGTACAAACACCTATACGAGGCTGATCTGGTCCGCCCGTATCATGTTACTCCCTTCCAACCACCTTACCCTATATGGTACGATGAGAAGGCACACTGTGAGTACCACGGCGGAGTACCGGGACACACGATAGAAAATTGCTTAGCATTCAAGAAGCTCGTGCAAAACATGATTAACAACGGGGTCCTCGAGTTAGAGAAGCCCAATGTGACAACCAACCCACTTTCGAAACATGAAGGTCGGGGCGTGAATGCTCTTGAAGTGGTAGATGCGAAGGGAGTAAGGATGACAGTGTCAGAAATTAAGTCACCTCTGAGTTGGGTGTATGAGCAGTTGTGTACAGCGGGCTTGATTGAGAAGGGTCCGAATGAGGCATATGATGGCCATGAACCTTTCTGTGAGTACCACCAGACTGCTGGGCATGAGATTCAGAGTTGTTCAGAGTTTAAGCAATTGGTCCAAGAATTGATGGACAATCGGGAGGTTGAGTTCCTCGAGGAAGCTTAAAGGGGTGGGATGGACGGCCAGCTTAGTTAAGAGTTTATGCATCCATGTTTGTTTTCTTTCATTTCATTGCATTCTAGTTTTTTTTCCTTGAAGTGATGTGTGGAATCCAGTTTGCTACCCTTTGCCCGAAGGTAGCAAAGATCTTTTTGTAAGGGCCTCAGACTGCATTTTTTAGTTTCAATGAAAGGATGCCTTATGTTTCAATTGCCTTTTCATTTTGTGTGTATATTTGTCTATCGAGTCCCCGTATATCAATTGCACAAGGGACATAGACTTTGACCCCAAAGGTTGACTTCGAGCCGCCTTTGTCTAGTGGAAATCGAAAGCTGTGAAGATGACGAATATGTGGCTTACACTCCAAAGTTAATTTGGTCACCTAATTAAATACACATAGAATTAGGGCCTTCGGGAGAATAACCGGAAATCTTCCGTGCTAAAAGAAGAAGAGAAAAAAGAAAAAAAGAAAGAAAAAAGAAAGAGAAGAAAAAGAAAAAGAAAAGAAAAAAAAAGAAAAAAGAAGACAAAAGAGAGAGAATATTGAAAGCTTAACAAAAGCACTCCAATGTTCGAAGCCTGGTAATAGGCATCTTCGGATATGAGTGTGGAATTTTTGGGGCACTCCGCTGTAGCAAAAGACCAATAAGGTTGCTATGCACCATTCACTTTAGCTACATGAGTGATGGTAATATTTTCAAATCATGACAATGCCGAGTAGCTCGGGGTTTTGGTGTTTGCTCCATCATTTATTTCGAGCCAAAGGAATGTGATGAGTTGACTTCCCCAAAATTATAAAGAAATGATAAAGGCGAAGCCTACAGAAGATAAGCCTAATTGATTAAAAGCCGAAATAACTTGGAGAGTATGTCACATTTTCAGACATCAGCTCAGCTCTCGAGGTCTCCTAGACACATGATGCTTGAGGCAATCCGTGGTGAGCCATAATAGTGTCGTTCGTGCACTTGATATTCGGGGATTTAATTTGACTTGATATATCCCTAATTTGAAAAGAAAGTATAGTTTTTGAAAACGCATCTCATTTTGAAATTAAAAAGATGCAACCTGAATCTTTTGTGAACACAAAAATATTCCCATTGCTTCGGGGATAAAGTTTAGAATGCAATGTCATGAATACAAATGACAGCTTGTCAGTGCCTATGGTAAAGATTTCAATAAGTTCCTACATACTACAGTTCAGGGACTTGAAGCAAATTTTTGTCAAAATGTTTTGATTGCTTCAGAAGATGAAATTGGACCTTGATGAACTTAAGAGAAAAGTTCGGGGACTTGGGGGCATGTGTTTCCCCCATTATTGAGAAGAGATGAAGCCGTCGTGTTGAATTAATACGAAGAAAATAATTTAGCACCCAGTTTAAGGAGGGGGCAATATTTTGAGAACGAGCACTACGAGAAGTGCTATGTCCAGTTTGACCAACGAAAGTCAACAATCATCTTTCGAGAAGAGATTAAAAGATTGAGATTTGTCAAGGAGAAAGCCAAGTTGGATTAAGAAGAAGAAGAAGAAGGTCAAGATGGACCAGTCCAAAGAGTGAAAGTATTCGAGCACTTCAGAAAATGAACTTAAGAGGAAAGTTCAGGGACTTGGGGGCATGCGCTTCCCCTATTGTTGAAAAAGAAGTCGTCGAGTTAAGACGGAGAGAATGGTTCAGCACCCAGTTTGAGTAGGGGGCAATGTTTTGAGAACATGCACTACGAGAAGTGTTATGATTAGTCTGACCAGTGGAAGTCAACAGTCATCTTTCGAGGAGAGACCGGAAGATCAAGATTTGGCAAAGATAAGAAAGCCAAAAGAGATTGAGAAGAAGAAGAGAAGAGAAGAAGGTCGAGATTGACCAACTCGGAGAGTAGAAGCACCCGAGCATTTTGATGTCATAATTCATGCATCATTTGTAGTTAGGCATCCCTAGGATTAGGGGCATGCTAACTCACATAATCATATCACTTTTTACCTACTTTCGACAGGTATTTTAAAGCTTTCCCCGTAAAAGAGAACCAACCTATCTATTCAGGCTCTTCGAGAATAGAACCAGCCTATCCGTTCAGGCTCTTGGAGAATGAAACCAGCCTATCCGTTCAGGCTCTTGGAGAATGGAATCAGCCTATCTATTCAGGCTCTTGGAGAATAGAACCAGCCTATCCGTTCAGGCTCTTGGAGAATGGAACCGGCCTATCTATTCAGGCTTTTGGAGAATAGAACCAGCCTATCCGTTCAGGCTCTTGGAAAATGGAATCAGCCTATCTATTCAGGCTCTTGGAGAATAGAACCAGCCTATCCGTTCAGGCTCTTTGAGAATGGAATCAGCCTATCTATTCAGGCTCTTGGAGAATAGAACCAGCCTATCTGTTCAGGCTCTTGGAGAATGGAACCAGCCTATCCGTTCAGGCTCTTGGAGAATGGAACTAGCCTATCCGTTCAGGCTCTTGGAGAATAGAACCCGCCTATCTATTCAGTCTCTTGGAGAATAGAACTGGCCTATCTATTCAGGCTTCTGGAGAATAGAACCCGCCTATCCGTTCTGTCGATGAACACGTCTTTGATGATACCTCCTGTAATCACCTATTTTGTCCGGGGTGTTAAACCCGTCCTATTTTCTTTTCTTTAATGGGCTTTGGTATTTATGCTGTGATTAAAAACAAAAAAGGCAAAAAAACAGTATATAATTTATTATTAAATATTATTATCTTATCCTCATATATTTATTAACATATATCATTATTACCATCTATTATTATTACTATTATATTACTATTTATATTGTCATTATTATATTTGGTATCATACCTATTATTACTATATCATCTATTAATCTTATTATTATTTCACTATCATATATCTATTAATATTATTATTATTTCTTCTTATTACCTATACTATTATCTATTACATTATTAATTATTAATGTTATTACTATTATTATCTTATTATTATTATTATTATTACTAAGTCTGAAAAACAAAACAAAAACATTAAACAATATAAGCCCAGTATTAAATAAATAAAGTCCAATTAAATAAAAGCCCAATGTTTATTTATTAATTAAAGTCCATTTACAACAATTAAAAACCAAAATATTACATGGCCCGATTTGGGCCCAACCTAAATAAAAACCCTAATTTGATCTGTTGTTTGCGCAGCCCATTTGTGACCGTTGGATCTGGCCACGATCCAACGGTTCAGATCGCACCCGCAAAAAGAAACCCTAAGGAGGGTGTCACCCTTATTCCATCGCCGCTACATCTTAGCCGTCGGATTTGAAAGAAGATGGATGGTCCAGATGAAGCCTGGAAGAGAAACCCTAGGGATGCCCCTTATTGGATGCCGCGCCGCACGCCCCTTTACCGTCCGATCTGGGCGAAATCAACGGCCCAGATCGCGTATGAAGGAAACCCTAATAAGGGTACCAGTGTCCCGCGCCGCACTCCTCATAACCGTTAGATCGAGGAGAGGATCAAACGGCTCAGATCAGCCTCCCCGGGCGCGTGTGACGCACGCGCGACTCTTCACTGGCACGACGCGCGCGTGCATCGCACTCCCATCTCTTCGAATCCTCCGCGACCGTTCAGATTCCTTCAACGGCTGGGATCACCCTTCGTCGCTCGGCCGTCCTCTGGTCCCCTCTCCTCCTCACGGGTCACATGCAACACAAAAGCCAAATGTCAGAGCACTAAAACGCAACCGAAATGCATATTACAGAGGCAAAAAATGGCAGATGCAACAGAATCACAGGCATGCAACAACCGCACATGAATACAAACAAATCACAGCAGATTTCCAGCAATTTCAGGCATTTAGGAAAAAGAAAAAAATGTAAAAATCGGCCTATAAAACCCGCATGCAATGTAAATCAGAGGGGGGAATTTTCAGAGAGAAAAGAGGAAAAAAATCCAGAGAGAAAGAGAGATTGTAACCGAGAATTTCATCAGTACAAGCAAAGGAAGAGTTTCAGAGGTATTTCATTCTCGATTTCAGTTCGAATAAAAAAAACAAAAAAAAACAGAGAATAGTTTAGGTTTTTTACCCTTTGCGTCTCTTCTTCTCCCTGTCGTCCCTCACTCATCCTCGCCGGCGATAAGCTCCGTGGCCCTTCCCGAGGCCATGCATGTGAGCCGGTGAGGGAGTTTTTTGGTTTCTTTTCGGTTTTGGCTTTAGGGCTTTGAAATAAAGGGATTTCGAAAAGGTTTTTTCATTTTGGTTTCGGTTTCTCGAAAGGAAAGAGGGTTTTCTGGTTTTTCGATTCGGAAAAAGTCGGAAAAGTTTTTTTTAGGTTTCCGGCGCCGGCAACGGCGACCGGAGTGCGTTGCGGCGCCGGAGAGAAAAGGGAGAAGACGAGAGGCTCTCGGTTTAAGTCTAGGGTTTTTTTAAAACGGAAGGAGGCTAGGTTATTTTTTTAAATTTGTATTTATAATGTTTTTTTTGTTTTTAAAAATGGTTTATTGTCACCTTAAGCCCCTCCGCGTCACCGTTTTTACGCGTGAGGGACTTCCGCGTTTTCAAATCCCTCCCCCGGTCCCTCGGCTTTATTAAATGTTTTCAATTTGGTCCCAAGTCCGTTTTCAATCAATTTTCGAGTGGGGTAATCACGTTTTTGGTCCCTCAGGCTTTCCGCGTATCTCCATTTGAGTCCTTATCATGCGTTTTAATTAATATTTTTATGGTATTATTACTGTTGCGGTCCCTGTCTATTTGTATTTTACTTACCTTGCATTTTATTTATATTGCATGTCATCTTTGTTATGTTATCATTCATGCCTTTTTATTATGTGTTTATATCAAGTATATGTGTTTTGCCATGTTGTCATTTTTTATATGATATGTGGTCATATGTTTTTACGTTTAGCATTTAATTTTATGCGTGTTGTATGTCATATGTTTTCTTATGTGTTTCGAATATATATTTATTGTATGCTTTTTTAATCTTGTTCGAATATATATATGTTTTTGTGACATGCATTCTAATGTCATTTCATGTGATTTTTAATGCTAAGTTCGCATGTTAATTAATTCTAATTTTAAAACGGAGATACTTATTAATTCGCGTATTCGGGTCGACTAGCCTAGCTTATTGGATGTCCCCCGAATATTCGGATTAATTCGAATCGTCTAAAGGTAAATCCGTAATTAAAATAGACAAGACCATAGCATTATATCTTATCTGCGGGCATCATGCATAAAGGTGAAGTACGAGATCCGAACCCTAAACTAACACGGCAGTCAGTCTTATATGATGTCGGTTTAGTCTTTGGTCCGATGTACCGTCATCCTTTTTAATTAAACGTTTAATTAATCCGATACCACCAATTTGCAAAGCTCGTATAATTAAAGACCGATTTTCAATTAAGAAGCACTAATTAAAGTCTTTTTAAATTTCGAATAATTTCCATCAATTAAAGGCAACAATTGTTTTGGTACCGATTTCCGGGCGTGATGGGGGTGCTAACCCTTCCCCACGCGTAACCAACTCCCGAACCCTTTCAAAAGAATCTCTGGTTTTGTTTTCTACGGTGTCCGGCCTACCTTAGTGGCCGGTGGCGACTCCAAACCGAGAAAAAAAAAATTCTTTTAAAGGGATTTTTCCAAACCTGAACCAATTTTTAAAACCCCCTTCTTTCGTAAATCAAATCGAATAATTTTTCAAAAGTAGCGGGACGAAGAGAAACTAACCCTGTTACACCTCCCGGCGTGAATCGAAGGATGAACACCGATGTTTGTGAATTCTTCCTTAGCTGCTTAACCTTGTACCTATCCCTAGGCCAAGATGGTTTAACCATAAACTGGAAAACTCATATTTACTCATTTCGTATACTTAACTCTCCCGATATTAAGTAAATAGATAACCTCACAATGCTCTCTCGAAACTCTTATGAGATGTTGAAACCAGAGTAAATAAACTTGAAGCTTTTATTGAATTGAACAGAAAAATCCTAAGAAACAGTACAACCCTTACAACTACGTTACAAGATCAACCCTTTGCCCTAGGGGAAGTTTAGAACATGGTAAAGAGAGAGAAACGACTAGGGTTTTGGGGGAAGACGACTACGAGCTAGATATCCTTTGCCTTGTCGAATTACAAGCATATATATATAGGCCTTGGTCTTGAGTTTTCTTAATGGCCAAGAATACAAGTTTGAATTAAAGTACAACTCTATTAAAGACTAAATATCGGAGTAGATGTCTTTTAATTCGCCCTATCTTCTTGCTTTGACTTTTTCCTCAAACTTAGGACCAAGCCTTCCTTATGCTTCTGGGCTCAGACAGTTATGCAAGTGGTCCACGAAAATCAGGCTTTAAATGCTCTATCAGTCGAACTCCACTTTGTATTTTCCCTCACCATGGTCTTCATTGTCGCCTCTTCTGTCACGACAGATGTGACGACAGCGTTGTAAATGACAATCTTCTTCACTCCTTTGCTCCAGCTCTGCAGCTAACTTTTGATCCTCTGCTGGCTTGGATTGCTGCCATGGCAGGTACCTGCAAGAATAAACCAAAATCAGCAGCATCTGTGCAATATTATCCATTTTTGATGTTTATGTAAAATCTATCTAAAATGCAACTAAACATGCTTGAGTGCTTCAATAATATGGGTAAATGAGGGTTAAAATATAGAACATTATGCACTCAACACACCCCCAAACTCAAGTTATTGCTTTTCCTCAAGCAAATGCAACCTAACTAAGAATGAAACTTTTTGGCTTGGCTTAACTTAGTGAACAACTATTACCTACATCACCTTCACTATCAAGAGCAGTACCTTTTGGGTGTTTATGGACTTATCCGGAGCAATGATATAATTCTCGTGCAAGTGTGTGCATGTTTTGTGAACATATATGTGCCTAGACTTCTTAGTAACTAGAACAGTTATGCTACTCACTTGAGTTTTATTTCAAACTAATTTTTAACTGAAGGCAATTCTTAGGCTCCTTTAGTTTTTTCTAACTTAGACAGAGTTTTTCTTATTTCTACTAGAGCCGGTTTTGGGCACCTCTAGCTATCTTCCTAGAGCCGGTGTTAGGCACCTCTAAGGGCAACTGAGTCTAAGTTTTTCTTCTTTTTTTCTAACTCAAGTGGTTAAGCTTCCTATTCTAAGTTTACTAACAGTAGTCTGGACATCATATAAGTTACAAAGGTGTTTTTTTTAAGTTCAGAACTATAGTAAGGCTCTAAATAATTCCTAACACCCTAAAGATATTGTCACGACAGAGACTGCCGCAGCAGGTAAGTGCAGTTCAAATACTTAAGCCATTTTCTCTTTTTTGACACAAAAATTAACTCGAATTGAGACACAAATTAAAATAAGTTCATTAATTAGAGGAGAACTGCCTACCCCCAAACTCGAGGGTTGCATTGTCCTCAATGCATGACACAAACAAAAAATAAAAACATCACAAATATCAAATAAAAACAAAGACGACAAAAGAGTAAAAGAACTTAAGTTGAAGAGATGTCGTCGCTGCTGCTGTCGATGCGGAGCTGCCTGCGGGCAGTTACTTTGGTGGTAGAGGTTGGCTTTGGAGTTGGAGATGGTGAGGCTACCTTCTTCTTGGCCTCTCGAGGTGGCTGGACTCTAGTAGGTGAGATTTTTGGGACCTTGTCCAGGACCTTGAGTTCACTGTCGCTACTGCTGCTGCTGTCATTTGCTCTGTCGCTGCAGGCTCTTTCAACGTCGATGTCAAGCTTTTTCTTCTTCATCTGAGGGAAATCCTTTGCTATATCCCGGACGACAGAGGGTTCGGAGTCAGATTCATCCTGCCAGACTGAGGAGGATGAGAAACCTTCGAAATATTTGGGATCTATTTCTGGCAGTGGTTCCTTTCGTTTGGTTCCTCGAGGGGTGGCAGCTCGTCTGTCGCTGTCTCCGGCTGTGGTAGAGGGTGAAGTAGAGGCAGTTGTCAGTGTGGGTGTCTTAGAGCTGGCAGCAGGTGTAGGGGGTGGCAAGAAGGGTTTCTGGAAAATAGGGAAACTGCATGTTTGAATAATTTAACTCAACTTTTATAAAGTTTACTGTGGCAGTGGTGAAGTCCCTCATGTACTCCATGAATACCAGTTGTCATGCCTCCATCTTTTTCAGCAGTTGAAGTATTTGTTTGAAGGAGGTGGCTTCTGGTTGTACAGGTTCTGTCGGCCCGGGCTCTGCCGCGACAGGTTCTGTGGAATCTGGTTCTATCGTTGGTTCTGTTGCGGCAGAGGGATCAAAGAACGCCATTGGGGTGGCTGCCTTCAGTTCCATCAAGCTGTAGATGTTCTGCTGCGTCCACTCCTTGCCCTGGATCTTCACGTCTTCATCAATTTCGGGCACATTGTTGGCTCGACAGAGGGATGTGATGAGGTAGAGGAAGAAGAGGGGACCCATTCCTCTTAGCGCACACTCATGGACGCCGTCAAGGATGTATTTACATACTTTGATCTGCCGCTCGTTAATGATAAAGTGTACGAGGGCAAGCCTCTGTCGGTTTACTGTTGTGTTGTGCGATGTCGGCATGAGACACTTCTTTACAAAGTGGTTCCAGAGCTTTGCAGCAGGTGTGAGTTGGGTTCTTCGCACCGTCCTCCTATGTTTTGGATTATCGTTCCAGTTGGTTCCCTCTTCAGTCAGGTCTGCCATGATGTCGTCATAGTCTGTCAGCGACAGATTGCTGATAAACCTGTTGTGTGCATCCTCCTTTCTGCCCACATATATGCCATAGAGTGTATTGATGTAGGCTGGCTCGAGAGAGATTTCCTTACCCCTAACAGTTACTGTCGTGGCATCCTTGGATGTGACGGCAACATAAAACTCACGTACTAGTGTAACGTTCATCTCCTCTGGTTGTGTTGCGAACATCTGCCACTTTAATGCCACGATCCGTTTGGATATGAACCCTTCAAGCCCTAGATCTCCTGTTTTCTTCGTGTAGGTGAAGCCTCTTTCCTCCCACATCTCTTGTTTTTTAAAAGAATCATAGTATCTTTTCTCTGAATCTGCCGAGGCGAACCTTCTGTGGATTCTGTTGTAGCTGGGAGTGGAGACTACCGCGGCAGATGAGGAGGCAGCACTTCTTTTGTTCGATCTTGTCGTCATTGTAAGGAACTGTAGAAATGAAAGAAAATACTTGAAAAGATAAAATGCTCGGAAACAAAGTAGAGAGAAGAGAATGAGGTGAAAAATGAAATGGAGGTAAGGGTTTATATAGAATGGGATTTTCTGCCCGTTGAAGTCGTAACGGGTTGCGTGAAAAACGGAGCCAGTTGTCACGCGGTTTCCTGACGCGCCTGTTACGCGTTTCCGTGTCTGCTAAGCGTCTGTTACGCATTTCCGTGTCTGTCACGACAGTATGGTGACAGGCTGTATTTTTGCGCGTCTGCCGCGACAGCTGGTGACCGACTGTCACGACAAACTTGTTACCATTGGGCTTCTTGGGCTGATGTGAGTGTGGTGGGCTGGTTCACTCTTTCTCATTACTCTGCTTCCATTATTTACCTAAAAACTAAAATAAACAAAATATTAAATTCTTATTTCCTAAAACAATAAAAATATAAATAAATAAATAAATAAAATAAAATAAAACTAAGTTAAATTGGGGATGCCTTGAGGGACATCTCCTAAAGTAACTACTTCTAGCTCTTTTGGGGCTTTAGTCCCCCAATAGTGCTTTAGCCTTTGTCCACTGACTTTGAATTGGTGCATGTCCTTAATTGATTTGATTGTGATGTCACCATGAGGAAAAACCTGGACTACTTGGAAGGGTCCAGACCACCTAGACTTTAGCTTTCCTGGGAAAAGCTTCAACCAAGAGTTGAATAACAACACCTTCTGCCTTGGGCTAAACTGTCGTGGCAGCAGTTTTCTGTCGTGGCACTTCTTTGTTTTGTCTTTATAAATTCTGGCATTTTCGTAGGCCATGGCTCGAATTTCTTCAATTTCATTTAAGTCCCGTAGCCTTTTCTGCCCTGCTTTGTCCCAGTCCATGTTAACTGTCTTGATAGCCCAATATGCCTTATGTTCTATCTCGACATGTAGGTGGCGGGTTTTTCCGTAAATGAGGCGGTAGGGTGACATTCCCAATGGTGTTTTAAATGCAGTTCTGTAGGCCTATAATGCATCATTCAGGTGAAGAGACCAGTCCTTTCTAGTTGGTTTAACCATTTTTTCCAGGATGTTCTTCACTTCTCTGTTTGAGATTTCAGCATGCCCATTGGTTTGAGGATGATATGTTGTTACGATCTTGTACTAAACTCCATACTTCCTTAACGCACTAGCAATTACCCCTGTTGTCAAAGTGCCTACCCTCATCACTAATGATCGCCCTTGGGATGCCAAACCTTGTGAAAATATGTTTGTGGAGGAATCTTTGCACGGTCTTGGCATCATTCTTTTGCGTGGCGATAGCCTCTACCCACTTGGACACGTAGTCTACTGCCAACAGTATGTACAAATTCCCAAAAGAGGCTGGGAATGGTCCCATGAAGTCGATTCCCCAAACATCAAAAATTTCGACTTCGAGAATGTTCTGCAGGGGCATCTCATGCCTTATAGAGATGTTTCCAGTCTTTTGGCATTTGTCACAGTGCTTGTAAAAGGCTTGTGCATCCTTGAACAGTGTAGGCCAAAAGAAACCATATTGTAGAACTTTGGCAGCAGTTTTGTTTCCTCCAAAGTGTCCTTCATAAGGAGCAGCATGGCAGTGGTGGAGTACTTCTTCATGTTCCTCCTGTGGTATGCATCTCCTGATCATCTGATCTGCACAGTGCTTAAATAGAAGAGGTTTGTCCCAAAAATAATGTTTTGCATCATTTTGGAACCTCTTCCTTGCTTGGTAATTAAGTTCAGGAGGTAATAAACCAATCACAATGTATTTTACTATGTCAGCATACCAAGGGATTTCAAGAAGCTTACATGCTGTCGTGGCAGTGCTGGTGGCAGTGAATAACTGATCGTCTGGGAAGGTTTCCTATATGTTGATCTTGTCTTTAGCTTGGTTCTTTCTCATCTCCAGTCTTGACAAGTGATCTGCTACTTGGTTTTCTATTCCCTTCTTATCCTTGATGTCTATATCGAATTCTTGCAATAGCAGAATCCAACGTATCAACCGTGGTTTTGCATCCTTCTTGGTGAACAGATATTTCAGTGTTGAATGATCTGTATGGACCACAACTTTTGTTCCAAATATGTATGGTCGGAACTTGTTAAAAGCGAACACCACCGCTAGCAACTCCTTCTCTGTTGTGGTGTAGTTTATCTGGGCATCGTTTAAAGTCTTGATGGCATAGTATATAACATTGAAGAGTTTCTCCTTCCACTGCCCTAGTGCTGCCCCGACAGCATAGTCACTGGCGTCACACATGATCTCGAATGGTAAACTCCAGTCCGGTGGCTGCACTATTGGGGCTGTTATCAGCTTCTCCTTCAGTGTCCTGAATGCTTCAGTACATTCAGTAATGAAATCAAAGGCCCTATTTTGTTCCAACAGAAGACACAGGGGTTTAGTGATTTTAGAAAAATTTGCAATGAATCTACGATAAAACCCCGCGTGTCTTAAGAAACTTCTAATGCCCTTGACTGTTGTGGGTGGCGGCAGTTTTTTAATAACTTCTATTTTTGCCCTGTCCACTTCTATGTCGCGGCAGGAGACCTTGTGTCCCAGCACTATGCCCTCATCCACCATAAAGTGGCATTTTTCCCAGTTCAATACAAGGTTGGCCTCCTCGCATCTTTCAAGCACCTTCTTCAAATTACCTAGGCAGTCGTTGAAACTGTCTCCAAAGACGAAAAAGTCATCCATGAAGATCTCCGGGAAATCTTCCACCATATCTAAGAATATTGGCATCATACACCGCTGGAACGTTGATGGTGCATTGCATAGTCCAAATGGCATTCTTCGAAAGGCGTATGTTCCGTATAGGCATGTGAAGGTTGGTTTCTCCTGATCCTCCGGTGCAATTGCAATTTGATTGTAACCTGAGTAACCATCAAGGAAACAATAATAAGGCTTCCCCGCTAACATATCTAACATTTGATCAATAACGGGTAAGGAAAAGTGGTCCTTCCGGGTAGCTTTATTAAGCTTCCAGTAGTCCATACAAACCCTCCAACTGATCACAGTCCTGGTTGGGATTAGCTCGTTGTCCTTGTTGTTCACCACCGTTATTCCTCCCTTCTTAGGTACGCATTGCACCGGGCTCACCCATTTGCTGTCCAAGATGGCGTAGATAATTCCAGCATCAAGTCACTTGATGATCTCTTTTCGTACCACCTCTCACATAGCTTCGTTTAGTCTTCTCTGGGCATCAATTGTCAGCTTATGGTCATCCTCTAAGAGGATCTTATGCATACAAATTGCCGGACTGATGCCTTGGATGTCGATTATGGTCCATCCAATCACCTTCTTATGCTGCTGTAGCATCCTGATCAGTTGTTTTTCTTGTTCCTGCATCAACTTAGAAGAGATGATTACATGCAACGTATCATTAAGACCAAGAAAAACATATTTAAGTTGCCCTGTCAGGGGTTTAAGATCTAACACAGGTGGCTGGTCAATGGAAGGCTTTTGAATCACATGTTCATTTGAGGTATAGTTCAAAGGTTCAAAGAACTTACCTAGATGCGTGCCTATCCAATTTACCTCAGGACCTTCAATATCAGATGTGTCATTTTCTGAGGAGTCGTTGTCGTGGTAGTCTTCTAGGTGACTGTGGTGGCAGTGACCAAGTTGTCTGTCGTGACAACTTGATCTGATGTAGGGTTGGTCTATGATTACTTCTGATATTGCCTTACATTCTTCCTCTGCATTAGCTTGTTTAATGGCTTGGAGAACATTGAGCTTTATCTGCTGATCATTGACTCTCATAGTCAGTTCTCCTTTCTCTACATCGATCACTGTTCTGCCTATGGCTAGGAAGGGTTGCCCTAGGATGATCGGTGCGTTTTCATCTGCTTCACAGTCTAAAACAAGAAAGTCAACAGGAAATATAAACTTATCCACTCTTACCAAAATATCTTCAATCTTTCCTTCTGGTTGTACGTAAGAACGGTCTGCTAGTTGCAGCATGACTGTTGTGGGTCTTGCTTGTCCAATACCTAGCTTCTGAAATACAGATTTGGGCATTAGATTAATACTAGCACCAAGATCACAAAGTGCCTTACCCACAAACTTATCACCAATTATGCATGGTATTATGAAACTCCCGGGATCCTTTTTCTTTGGGGGTGGACGCTTATGTAGGATTGCCATGCATCCTTCTGTCATCATCACAGTTTCAAACTCCCCAAGTCTGGATCTCCTGGACATTGCATCTTTAAGGAACTTTGCATAACTAGGCATCTGTTTAATGGCTTCCAACAGCGGAATGTTGATGTGTACTTGCTTAAAAACATCATAGATGTTCTTAAGCTGGTACTCATGTTTCTGTTTTTTCAACTACTGCGGAAAAGGGGGTGGAGGACGGCAATCTTCGAGGTGTCCTTCACATGGGAATCGGATCTGAGGAGGCTCACAATATTCAGTTTCTTCTGTCTGCTCCTCTATTTCTTCTGCTGTCGTGGCAAGGGTGGCGATAGCAGGCTGTTTCACTTCTGTCGGGGCAGTGTTCTTAGCAGGTGTCTATAGGGTCAATTCCTTACCAGATGTTTCTTTAATCATCGGCCGTTGTAGCTTTTTCCTACTTCTCGTTGTAATGGCTTTGCACTGCTCATGTGTGGGTTTTCTAGTGACCTCAGTATCACTAGGGAATCCTCCATTCTGCCTTGGGTTGATGAACTGCGAAACTTGACCCATCTGTGTCTCTATAGATTTTAAGGTATCCTCATGGTTTGTCATTCTCATCTCTGTCTTGCCCATGAAGGATTCAGTTTTCTTGACAAAGTGATCCATGTTGGCCATATATGCTCTTGTTTGAGAAATAAAGGTTGCTAGGGTCTGTTCCAAAGTGCTTGTTGTGGTTGTTGACTGCTGTTGTGGCTACTGCTGTGGTTGTTGTCATGACAGAATTCTAGGACCTCCTTGGTTCTGGTTATTCTGGACTTGAGGATTCAATGCATTGTTTGGGTTACTCCAGGAAAATTTGGGGTCCTTCCTCCAATTTGGGTTGTAGTTGTTGGAATCATAGCTTCTGTTCTTGTTGTAATTTCCAACATACATTCCCTCTTCCAGCTGTAAGGGGCACTCATTTATACTGTGGTTTCCACTACAATTTTCACACACCTCTTCGGCAGAAAATATTGTCTTAGATTCCTTCCTCTGCAAGTTTTCAACTACCTTGGTGAGGTATGCAATTTGAGTTTTTACCGAGTTGTCAGATTCGTATTCCTTGACAGATACTCCTTGACTTCCTCCTCTTCAAGCTGTGGGGAACTGTTCATCGTTCTTTGCCAACTTTTTCAACACCAGCATTGCATCTTCTAGTTCCTTGTCTAGTAGCAAGCTGTTTGCTGCTGAGTCTATCCTCACCCGAGTGTGTGCATTGGCAGCATTATAGAATTTGACAACCTGATTCTATACAGGGAATCCATGCATCGGGCAATTTTGTAAGAGAGTTGTGGAGCGGTCCCATGCCTCGTATATTGGTTCGTCATCTTTCTGTTGAAAAGTAGCAATCTCGTTATGCAATCTTTCAGTTAAAAGAGAGGGATTAAAACGAGAGAGAAATTTACGACAGAGATCCGCCCAAGTTCTTATTGAACCCAGCGTTAACTTGTTCCACCAGGTTTTCGCTCTATCCCTCAATAAATGAGGAAATAGCCGAAGTCTCAGTACTTTCGGGCTTATTCCTGGTTGTCTGAATGATCCAAAGATCTCCTATAAGGTTTTTAGATGTTCACGCGCATCCTCTGTCGCAGAGCCACCAAATTGTCCGGTAGAGTTTATCATGCTGAACATCACAGGTTTTAGTTCGAAGTGTTCAGCTTCCACATCTGGTAGCGTAGTTTGCAGCTCAACATGATCATTGTCCATAAACTCCCGGCATGTCTGTCGTGCTGCTGGGGCAGCAGGCAGCTGCCGATTGTTTTGGGCATCAATATGAGGATCGTCATCAACCATGGGGTTGTTGTTATTGTTGTTGTTATCTGCCTCGTTGTGTTTTCTTTCGTTCACCATTGCTTCGAGTCTTTCCTCGAGATAGTTGTTTCTTTCTATCAAGATTCGGGCTTGGTTCCTGAGATGGTATGTCCGATCGATTTTTAGGTCTAATTCGTACTCAGGTTCTTTACCACGTCTCGATCTGTGCATAATCAATAGAAGAACCTTGTGAAACGCACGGGGAAAATAAAACAACTAAAAACAAAAAAGAAATAAAAAGTGCAGTAGTTAAAGGTAAAGGTATGTTGCCAGTCCCCAGCAACAGCACCAAAAAATGTTGCGTGTAAAATAGTCTATCGCAATTGGGTGCAAGTATACACATCGCAAGTAATAAAGTGATACTAAGTATCGGATATCGTCTCCACCGGGACTGGAAATACTTATATCCTTAACTTCCTGCACAAGAAGAGAAATAAGTTTAATAAAATGTTTTGAGTAATCTTGAGAGCTGTCGTCGAGCCTGTCGCGGCATAGGTCTGTTGTTGTTGCGGTAGCAATCAACCACTCTGTACTTCAAGTTCAGCAAGAATCCCTGTTGTGACTCGTCCTATCCCTAGGTCCAAGTTCTGTCGATGAACACGTCTTTGATGATACCTCCCGACGTGAATCGAAGGATGAACATCGATGTTTGTGAATTCTTCCTTAGCTGCTTAACCTTGTACCTATCCCTAGGCCAAGATGGTTTAACCATAAACTAGAAAACTCGTATTTACTCCTTTCGTATACTTAAGTCTCCCGATATTAAGTAAATAGATAACCTCACAATGCTCTCTCGAAACTCTTATGAGATGTTGAAACCAGAGTAAATAAACTTGAAGCTTTTATTGAATTGAACAGAAAAATCCTAAGAAACAATACAACCCTTACAACTACGTTATAAGATCAACCATTTGCCCTAGGGGAAGTTTAGAACATGTTAAAGAGAGAGAAATGACTAGGGTTTTGGGGGAAGACGGCTAGGAGCTAGATATCCTTTGCCTTGTCGAATTACAAGCATATATATAGGCCTTGGTCTTAAGTTTTCTTAATGGCCAATAATACAAGTTTGAATTAAAGTACAACTCTATTAAAGACTAAATATTGGAGTAGATGTCTTTTAATTCGCCCTATCTTTTTGCTTTGACTTTTTCCTCAAACTTAGGACCAGGACTTCCTTGTGCTTCTGGGCTCCGACAGTTATGCAAGTGGTCCACGAAAATCAGGCTTTAAATGCTCTATCAGTTGAACTTCACTTTGCATTTTCCCTCACCATGGTCTTCACTGTCGCCTCTTCTGTCACGGCAGATGTAACGACAGCGTTGTAAATGACAGTCTCCTTCACTCCTTTACTCCAGCTCTGCAGCTAACTTTTGATCCTCTGCTTCCTTGGATTGCTGCCACGGCAGGTACCTGCAAGAATAAACCAAAATCAGCAGCATCTGTGCAATATTATCCATTTGTGATGTTTATGTAAAATCTATCCTAAAATGCAACTAAACATGCTTGAGTGCTTCAATAATATGGGTAAATGAGGGTTAAAATATAGAACATTTATGCACTCAACAGTCATGGCAAACAAAAATCAAGAAACAAAATCAGATCTTCGGGCATCCAAGGCATGAAGGATACAACCACCCTGTCAACCAGAAGTAAGACTGAGTTTGCACTTATGTCCGGCGGTCTTCAAATGTTGTTGGAATGCTTTCGAATGTGAAACCCCTTCCGAAATACTCGGTGTCCGAGAGGTCTTGATTATCAGATGCCTAACTTCACTTATGTAACGCCCCGGGTTTAGGAGTCGGTTGTTACACGGGTAAATCGGGTTCGAGTCGTTGGACTCGTTTTAATTAAAATAAAATTTGGTTTTATTTTTAAAAAAATGGTTTAAATTTCATTAATTGAAAAACTGTAAATTTTTAAAAGAAGGGAAAAGGTTGAGTAAAAGAGCCTTTTGAAAGAAAAAAAATGCTCATCTTCTTCCTTGGCTTCATTTTTCACGACAACTAAAACCTCTCAAACCCCTAAACACTATTCCATCAAATCCCTCCACCATCGCAAGTGTTTTCATCAAGGTAAGACCATTTTTGACATCTCATCTTCTTTCCTAGCACATTGATGGTTTTAGTTTTTGGAAAACACCATTGTTGAGATTTTAAGTTTTCAAAGTTTTTAAGAAAAGGATGAAACTTTAATGGCTTTTCGAATTGTTTTTGGTTTGTAGAGTTAAGGTATGATCTAATCTTGCCATAAGGTACATTATAACTTAAAATGGTGGGTTTTTATCAAAAATCCCGAAATGGGTTTTCATGGGTATTTTAAAAGGGTGAAAGTGTGAGTTTTTGAAGTGGTTTAGTAATGGGGAGTGGGGCTGATGTTATAGCAATACTAAAGGGTTGTTTTGAAGGTGTTTATTGGTGTTTTGGGTGTTGGAATCATTGGTTTTCTGCTGGGTTCTTGGGGGTTTGGGTGTCGAGCCTCGCGTGATGGTTGTCGTAACTACGGTGATGTGTAGTCCCACCGGTAGTGACTAGTAGAAGAGTACGTTGATGTGTAGTCCCATCGGAAAACTACTAGTCGAAACGGTGATGTGTAGTCCGACCGTGTTTTGGTTGTGCATGTGCAAACCATGTAATTGTGTTGTTTGTGCCTCCTTTTTCGTGCATTTAAGTGGTTTACTTTTCAATTAAGAAATGTGTTTTGAAAACTTCATTGTTGATAAGTTTTAGAGCTTCTCTCACTAAGCTTTCAAGCTTACGCTCTCCTTTTTCCAACATGCAGATCGTTAGAGTTTCGGAAGGCAAGTGGGCAAGGGAGGAGCTTTTCGGAGTCCTTAGGTAGCTCAAGTATGGTTTAAGTTTTTGTAATAATGCCTAGACAATGGGGGTATTAGACTTGTATGGATTTAGAGTTCAAACTCCTTAGTTTGGCTTGTTGATGTTCTAGCATGTTTGGATTGATGATGCTATGTGTTTTTGTATGAGCGTTGTTAGACTCATATGTGTTGGCTTTTGATGTTAATGCCTTTGATGTGGATTATAAACCATGTTTATGTTGTTGCCTAAATTCTTTGCGTCTTGAAGGCTTATGACCATGTTCTATGAGTGTTTATGTGTTTTGTTTAAGGGCATGTAAACCTTGCTATGCAATGTACTTCTTTGGTGAATGCTTGAAACCTTCTGTATGGCCTTTACATGTATGTTAAGTGTTCGAACATGCTTGTAGTAGGGTGTATGCCTCAAGAGTTCGTGTATGCATGTTGTATCTTGTTTCTTGAGGTTTTGGGGTCGTTTGGGAACATTTGGAGATGCTTAAAACTGATTTTAGAAACACACAGACTGCAAGCGTTTTGGAACGAGTAAGGTAGTTTCGGAACGGGTGTGGTTCCAGGGATACCCGTATCGGAACTCGTTTCGGTACAGTTTGAAACTGTGAGCCACTATTCTGATACGCGTACCGAAATGGTTTGGCTACTGTGAAGGCCTGTTCCGGAACGTGCTTCGGAACTTCTAGGCAAAAAGGGCCCCGTACCGAAACGAGGTGGGCCATATCGATACGGCTAGTCTAGCTTTTAAAACTGGGGCCCGTGTATCAAAACGAGCAAGCCTGTTTCGAAACACAGGCCTGTAATTTGGGCTTTTGGCATCTTTAAAGGTCCTCTAGTGTTGGGCTTGGGTTCTGGTTGTTGTATGCTTTCTTGTGAGCCTTGTTTGTAGTCGTTTATGTTTGGTTTGGGCGCGTATGCAAGAAACCGGACTAACTTAGTACTTGGTAAATTTAAATTAACTTACGCATGTTTGAATGTTCTTCTTCATCTTTTCCGCTGTCGTTTCTCACTTAGGATTAAATGATTCATTTAGACAAGATAATTGAAGAAAAATTTTCTAAGGTTGCTAACCGAGGCAGGACCTTAACGATTTTCACTTCGGTTTTCCCCGTGTAACCTACTCGGACTGGTCAATCGTCCAGACCGGGACGAGAGGGTTACAACTTATCTGAGCCGCCTTTTCAGGTTTTCAACTCAGATCCTCCTATTGGTTTCAAGACGCCCTTTGCGGGTTTTCATCTTGAACCCCCTTATTTTATTTTCTTTTTTTCTTTTGATATCTAAGGCGCCCTTGGGTTTTCGCCATAGATATTTCTTCTTTTTTTGATCTCTTTTTGTATTCTTCAGGCATAATGCTTTTTGACCGAATCCGAATCCACCGGCTTATGTATCTCTTTGTCGTCCATTTTAGTCAGTATTAATGCTCCTCCGGAGAAGGCTTTCTTGACAACATATGGCCCTTCCTAGTTAGGCATCCATTTCTCGCGATCGTCTCGGTGTATTTGTAGGACCTTTCTTAACACAAGATCCCCCTCTCAGAATTCTCTCGGGCGCACCTTTTTATCATATGCCCGCATTATCCTCTTTTGGTGCATATGGCTGTGAAAGATTGCCCTCAGCCTCTTTTCCTCAATGAGATTTAATTGATCAAATCGAACTTGCAGCCATTCCGCATCATCTAACTTTGTTTCTGACAATACCCGGAGCGACAGAATTTCAACTTCAATGGGTAGCACCGCCTCTGTCCCATAAACCAAGGAATAAGGCGTTGCCCCGGTCGAGGTCTGTATTGATGTTCGATATGCAAACAGGGCGAACGGTAGCTTCTCATGCCAGTCCTTGTAAGTTTCTGTTGTCTTTGATATGATCTTCTTTATATTTTTGTTTGCCGCTTCCACTGCCCCATTCATCTTTGGGCGGTAGGTTACTGAATTATGATGAATGATCTTGAATTGTTCACATACTTCCATTATCACTTTGTTGTTGAAATTTGTAGCATTATCAGTAACAATTCTTTCTGGTAGTCCATATCGTCAGATTATCTCTTTCTTCAGAAACTTACTAATTGTGGTTCTCGTGATATTAGCATAAGAAGATGCTTCCACCCACTTGGTAAAATAATCTATTGCCACAAGGATAAAATGGTGTCCGTTTGAAGCTTTGGGATGAATTTGTCCAATTACATCCATGCCCCAAGCAGCAAAAGGCCATGATGAGTTCATGGTATGTAGAGGGACTGGTGGAGAATTGATCTTGTCAGCATATATCTGGCACTTATGACACTTCTTTGTGTATTCAATGCAATCTCCTTCCATAGTCGTCCAATAATAGTCGTATCTCATAATCTTCCTGGCTATTGTGAGTCCATTTGCATGTGTGCCACATATCACGTCATGTACTTATGCCATTATAGTCTTTTCTTTGTTGGCATTAACACATCTCAGAAAAATCTGATCTCTACTCTTTTTGTATAAGATTTCCCCGTTGAGTACATATCCTGAAGCCATTCTTCTGATAGTTCTTTTTTCATTATCATTTGCCCCCAGAGGATAAGACTGATACTTTAGGTATTGCAAAATATCATGGTACCAAGGATGTTGATCAATTTCCTCCTCTATGATGCAGCAGTGAGCATATGTTTCATAGCTCTGCATTCGGATAGGCACCGTGTGTTCTGATTTGTTTGCTAGGAATACCGAAGCCAGTGTAGCTAAGGCATCCGCCATTTGGTTATCTTCCCTGGGGATGTATATAAAGGTTATTTCCTCGAAATCTTTTATTAGCTCCAGGATCAATTTTTGGTACTCAATCAATTTTATATCTTTTGTTTCCCATTCTCCACGAAGTTGGTAAATCACCAACGCCGAATCTCCATACACTTTTAAGACTTCTATTTTCCTTTCGATGGCAGCTCGCAGGCCCATCACACAGGCTTCATATTCTGCCATGTTATTGGTACAGAGAAATTCTAGCCTGCTTGTGGACGGGTAGTGTACATCATCTGGTAAGATCAATACTCCTCCAATTCCCCGTCCAAGGGCATTAACCGCTCCATCGAAATACAATTTCCAAGTTTTTCTTTCTGGAATTCCGGCTTCTATCGTGGAGACATTCATCACATCTTCATCTGGGAAATCAAAGTTCAGGGGTTCATAATCCTCCATTGCACGACTGTCTAGGAAATCTGCTATTGCACTTCCTTTTATTGCTTTTTAACTCACGTACACAATGTCAAACTCTGACAACAGCATTTGCCAGCGTGTCAGTCTTCCAGTCAATGCTGGTATTTCCATCATGAATTTCAATGGGTCAAGACGAGAAATTAGCCATGTTGTGTGGTATAACATGTATTGCTTGAGCCTTCGGGTTACCCAAACCAGAGCACAACATAGCTTTTGAATAGGTGGGTACCGCACTTCGCATTTAGTAAACTTCTTGCTCAAGTAATAGATGGCTCTTTCTTTCTTTCTTGTGTCATCATGTTGCCCCAATACGCATCCCATTGAGTTCTCGTAGATCGTCAGGTAAAGGATTAATGGCCTGCCAGGAACCGATGCTACTAATATGGGAGCATTGGTAAGATATTTCATGATTTTGTCAAATGCCTCTTGACACTTTTTATTCCATTCTCCAGGGTTATTCTTTTTCAACATCCTGAAGATTGGATCACATTTATCGGTCAATTGTGATATGAACCGAGAAACATAATTCAATCTGCCAAGGAACCCCCGAACTTCATTCTGTGAGCTGGGTGGTGGCAGGTTATGGGTGGCCTTCACTTTATCGGGGTCTATCTCGATTCCCCTTCTACTGACAACGAACCCAAGCAGTTTTTCAGATGTTACTCCAAAGGTGCATTTGTTAGGATTGAGCTTCAATTGGTACTTTCTCAATCTCAAGAATAACTTTCTCAGATTTTAGATGTGCTCCTCCTCAGTATGGGATTTGGAAATCATGTCATCTACATACACTTCGACCTCTTTATGCATCATGTCGTGAAACAAAGTCACCATCGCCCGCTGGTATGTTTCCCCAGCGTTCTTTAGTCCAAAGGGCATCACCTTGTAACAATAGGTGCCCCATAAGGTTATAAAGGTGGTCTTTATCATATCTTCTGGACTCATCTTTATCTGATTATATCCTGAGAAGCCATCCATAAAGGAAAACCAGGAATGTCTTGACGTATTGTCGACCAGAATGTCTATGTGTGGCAAAGGAAAATTATCTTTCGGACTAGCCCGGTTCAGGTCCCTGTAGTCAACACACATTCGTACGTTCCCATCTTTCTTTGGTACAGGAACTATATTAGCCACCCATTCCGGATACTGAGATACCGCGAGGAAACCATCATCAATTTGTTTCTATACCTCTTCTTTTATCTTTATCATCATTTACGACCTCAACCTTCTAAGTTTCTATTGAACCGATCTACATTCAGGTCTAATGGGCAATTTGTGTACCACTATGTCAGTGTTCAATCCTGGCATGTCTTGGTAAGACCAGGCGAAGACATCTTTGAAATCGCGCAGCAGGTCAATTAATTCTTTCTTCTTTCTAGGCGAAAATGTTGCCCCTATCTTTACTTCTCTCTTGGTTTCTTCTGTTCCCAGGTTGAGAATCTCCAATTCTTCTATGTGGAGCAAGATCTGCTTATCTTCTTTTTCCACAAACCTCAGTAATTCTTCAGGGATTGCACATTCTAGTTCATCCTCAACTTCATTGATTTCTGCTAGACATATTGGCTGTTCAGGTCCTACCCTAGGATCGAGTTTAGGATCATTCATGCAGTCGATAATTGAAGATCTGCAAAGAAAATAATAATATATTTTGAAAAGGATACGAAAAATTAAAAACTCGTTTGCCCTTTGTGAATCAGCATGGAAAGCATCTTTATTAAAATGATTGTATAATGGCCCTTTACAGATAATCCCCTTATACCCGCGAGCAAAGGTATAAGGTGGTCCTAGTATTTACTCTGTTTCAATATTGGTTACAAGGGAAGTTTCTTCAGCTGTCCAATTCTTCAATGTCTCACCTGGGGCACAGGGACGGATCATTCTCAGATATTCGCCAGGTCGAGCATCCTCAAAGATTCCACCAACAAAAAGCCCATCCAGATCATTACCAAAGATTTCCTCCTCGTATAGTTTTATTGTTTCTTGATTGACTTCCTCCAGTTGCTTTTCAACATTGGTGAACCCACGCGATTTGAAAATCTTTGTCATGTCAAAAGATGTCACCAGGCGGGAGGACGTCTCCTTTCCTTGCATGCGGGCTCTCCTTTGTTCCCTCTACTTCTTTAACTCTCTCAATCGGTCTTTTATAGTAGGAGCAAATCCCAATATGAAATGATCCTTCTTCATCAAAATGGGCCTTGGTCGCAAACTTCCATATAGGTGTTTTCTGAGCCCCTTCCCTGTCTTCGCACCCCTTCCAAGTGTCTCTCGTACAGTCATCTTGGTGCAGTTTGACAGTCTTGGCTGTGGAAAATGGCTTTTCCTCAGCCACGAAGGTAGCATTCACGAATTCTAGCGCCCGAAAAGAGCATTTCAAGGCATTCTCATATGTCTGGATATAAGGCACATCAGTTGTTATAGAGGCAATGATGTCTTCCTCCTCTCCAACACTAACCAACTTTCCTTCTATGACAAACTTGAGTTTCTGATGTAGGGACGATAGGACTGCCCCTGCTGAATGAATCCAGGGTCGTCCAAGCAAGCAATTGTAAGTATGCTTAATATCCATCACCATAAAATCAATATTGTAAATTGTCGGTCCTATCAACAACGGTACTTCTATCCTCCCAAGCATATCCCGGATTGTTCCATCAAAGGCTCTCACAGTGTTCTGATATGCCTTCATATGGGAGTCTTCAATAGGCAACCTTTGCAGAGTCGCCATTGGCATAACGTTCAAGGCTGATCCATTGTCAATTAGGACACCTGGCAGCACATATCCTTTACAATGCGTGGTGATATTCAAAGCTTTTACTGACCCCATTCCTCCTTTCGGAATTTCATCATCGGTAAATGTTATGTAATTGTCAGCAACAATATGATTTACAATTTTGTCCAACTTATCCACTGAGATGTTGTTTGGCACAAACGTCTAGTTTAACACCTTTATCAAAGCATTTCGGTGCCCCTCAGAACTCAGTAATAACTCCAGGACTGAAATCCTCGCTTGTTGCCGCTTTAATTGTTCCACTATACTGTATTCACTGTGTTTAAGAGCCTTGGAAATTCCCAGGCTTGCTCCTCTGTCACCGGTTCATTTATCTTTAGAGCGGGGTCTTCCTCAAAAATCTTTTCGGGAGCAGCAGATACCTTTTCCTTAGCCTTCTCGGCCTCTTTTATCATTTCTGGGGAGGAGTAACATCTGCCACTTCGAGTGAAATGGCCTACTTCGTTTACTGCCTCCGAATTCGTATGCTCTTTCTTTGGTTCTTCCTTTGTTTCTTCATTTGATTTTGTCTCTTACAGCTTCTCTTTTTCTGGTATTGACACATTGGCTGTGTAATTCCAAGGGACCACATTGGTGCTTTTGAAAGCGAACGGAGCAAGAGTTGAGATTACTATTTTTGGTGTCACTACTGGCTTTGTGCTTGGAGCTCTTAGTTTGACAGATACAACCAAAGGTTTTTGCACCCCATATTTCACTCCAGAGCTTTCCGATGCGTACACCTCAACCTCTTTCCTTGTTCCACCCTTCTCAAAGAACTCAATTTCCTTGTTATCCATCATTTTTTGAACCGGGTCCCTGAACTCCTGACAGTGTTGAATTTCATGATCACATTCTTGATGGTATTCACAGTACATCCTAGCAGGTACTTCCATCTCAATTTTCATGCCAATTTCAATCATCTTGGCGTTATACAACTGTTCAAACACCTATCTCAATGGAGACTAAATCTCTGAAACATCAGTCTTTCGCCTCTTTGCCTCATCATATTCTTCTATCATGTTCACCCCGCGTCCTCCATGACTTGGAAGGGGATTAGCCGCAATACTAGGTTCATCAAACTTCAATATCCAGTATTTATCAAATTCTGCACCACCTTCTTGAACGTTGTGCATGTTTCAATCGAATGTCCCGGTATTCCAGCATGGAATTCACAATGAGCATCAGCTTTGTACCATGGAGGGTAAAGAGGCTGTAGAGGTGTCAGATGATATGGCCTAACCAGATTCGCCTCATGCAACTGAGGGTATAATTCTGCATATGACATTGGGATGGGTGTAAAGTTCATTCTATCATTTCTCGGTCCTCGAGAATCCCTCTTGTTTGAATTTTGAGAGTTTCCAGCCGAGGTTCCGGGTGATGTAATGGTCACGTTTTTCGGTACCTCATAAGTGCTTGCATTATTCACTTCGTTATCTTTCCTCTTATAGTTCATGCGAGAGCTCTCTCCACTTTCAATTCTTCCGCTCTTTATTTCGGCTTCTATCAACTCTCCTGTCATCACAATGTCAGTAAATTTTTGGGTGGCATTGTTGATAAGCCTATCAAAGAGCGGTCCTCTCAAAGTCTGTACAAACATATGGGCAATCTCACTTTCCATTAGCGGGGGTTGTACTTGTGCTGCAATATCTCTCCATCTTTGAGCATATTGTCGGAGCGTTTCATCACTTCTTTGCTCCATTCCCTGCAGCATTACCCGACTCGAGATCATTTCTGTGACATGCTTATAGTGCTCCACAAAAGCTCCCGACAGGTCCTTCCAGGATCGGATATTCACCCGGCTTAGTTGGGTATACCAGTGAGCAGCTGAACCAGTTAGACTGTCCTGGAAGCAATGTATCAACAACTTTTCATCTTTCAGGTAAGCGGCCATCTTTCTACAATACATCATAAGATGGGCCTTGGGACAAGAAGTTCTATCGTATTTCTCAAAGTCTGGAGCTTTGAACTTGGGAGGAAGCACTAAATCAGCTACCAGGCTCATTTCAACAGCTCATGGTCCCATCTCATTGGCTTTCTGTAATTCTAGCAAGCGATCCTCTAGATCTTTGCAGCGCTCTCGTACATGCGCTCAATTTCAGCACGTATTTTTCCGATCTCATCAAGAGCATTCAAGTCTGGCACCTCTTCAGCATTCTCAAAGTTTGCACCAATGTGTACTAGGTGACTTGGTGTTTCTCCAGCTAGGTTGATATGGACCTTCTTCACTGTTGAAGGTTTTCTGGCTGCATCCTGATGTGGGATGTTCTCTATGCTTGATCATTCACCTCGTTGGAAGCTCCTTCGGCTGCTTTGGCTTTCCCAGATTCCTTAGGGCCCAATAGAGCAGTCAGCTGATTGATGATTTCTGCCTGAGTTTGAGTAAAGCAATCTTTAATTGATTGTTCGATTCTGTCAAAACGATTCTGCGTTTCCACGCGTTCGTTTTCGAGATTGGCAAGCCGATCCTCAAAAGCCATGGATCGTGAACGCATGCGAGTTCCGTATGAATATGGAGTGTTTACGGCTTAGAGCGAATTCTGTCATCAAACCTTTCTCTTATTAAATTCTTTATTTATCATAAGATGAATAAATGTATGCATGTATGTATGAATGCATGAATGCAATAAAAGGACATCGAATTTTGGAACTAGTCTTTCTTAGAAATACCATGTTCGTCCGAAAATTTAATTACATAGAGGGGATAAACTTGCTACATAAAAACGCCAGCTCTAACTCCTAGGTTGACTAACTCGTGCAACAGACGCACAATAGCCTCCCCGTGCTCCTCTTCAATGTTGGGCTACTCCAACAGGTTTGTAGCTTGCCTTGACAGGATTTGGACATACGAAGCGATGCTTCTGACTTGAGCTTTGAATCTCACTAGTTCATCGTTTTGACACTGGACCGTTAATCGAGCTGCTTCATATTTATCCTTCCATGCTCCGCTCTCTGCCATTACTGCCCCTTCATATCCAGCCAACTTGTCCTTCAGGTCTTGAATGATGTTTTCTAACTCAGTTATTCTTTTCTGCATTTTTTCTTTTTCTATCTTCGCTTTGACCTTATCCTCGTTGTGATACTTGGTGATTAATTCTTCGAGCTGTATCACCTCGCTAGTCAACTCGAAATTTTGGGCTTGTTCTTCTTCTAGCCTCTTCTTAGATTTGTCGTTCGATTCCTTGCTTGCCCGTGCCTTTCTGTCGTACATCTTTTTATAACCATCCCTGTCTTGGGTCATTGCATCCAATTCCTCTGATAGATTCTTTATTATCTTGCTTGTTCCACCCTTTTGTTTGGCTTTGTAGTCATTGTGCAATTCCCGCAGCTCTTTTAGTTCTTGATTCACTTTCTTGTTCTGCTCCACTAGCTCATTCTCTTTTCCTTTGTGAATCTCTACTTGCAGCTGTGCCATTGTTAATTCCTCCTTAAGGTCTTGTATTCCTTTTTCATACTTTTTTAAATCTTGCTCTCGGTCATGTCTGAGTTTATCCAAAGCCGAAGGCGACTCCTGGATTGCCTGTGTTGAAGTTCCAGCTCTTGGGGGCATTTCTTGAAACGTAGTGTCATTGACTCTCTGGGCCATCCACTCATCGTACCTTGCCATTACTTCTGATCCTGGATAAGGTTGATCCCTTCTTGGTGTTTCCCAAGCCTTTGAGGTTTGCAGAATTAGCCCTTTGTAGTCATTAGTCTTGTGAGCATATTCAAACTTAGCCATTCCGGCAGTGGCAGGCACAAACTGCCTTGATCCGAATTGTCTCGAGACTGACAATGGACAATAGACTGTTCCTCCCCAAATTCCCGGTAAAGAAACCCAGTCCCTGTTTCCACAGCGGTATAGAAAGGTTGTACCCGTATTTAGCCAAGGAGCTTTCCATACTATATATGTATCCTTCAAGTCCTTGAGATATTCAATCCAGTGTTTCTCAGTTTTCTTTTCCAAGACACAGTCAGTTAAATGTTCCCTGATCGGTGAATAAGTATCCATGTATCTTGCTCCCCTGTAAGGTGCGTTCCATCTGTGGCCCCAGAACCATATTTCTAGCAGTTGTGCACACCCCCAGAATTTTGCTTCCCCTGTCTTCTTGCAGTTGGTGAGTGACCTATAAGTTTCTGTCAGAATTGCCAGCACCGGGTTAACTCCTTTACTCAGTCGTTCGAATAATCCAATAGTCGATGAATCAACATGCTCACGGGTTCTAGGGAAGATTACCAAGCCATAGATACACAAGGCAAACAAGCTTCTCATTCTAACCGGTTCGTCATGACTTGCCAGTATCAGCTCTTTGAGAATTCTCCAATTAACTCGTTGCCTATCTTCATTTTGGTCGGTGCTGTCATTTTTAGTCAATCTTTGATCCCACCACTCCTTGGTCTTTCCTGTTAATGCTACCAACTTTTTAATGAACCCTAAATGCCATGTGCTATTAAGGGGCCTGGTGTAGATCTTGTCACTTTCTATTTTTGGGCAGTTGATCAGTACCTCGTATTCCTCCAATGTCGGTGTCATATATGCTTGCCCAAAGGTGAAGCAGTTATAGGTTGGGTTCCAGAATTGCGCCATTGCCCTTAATAACTCTTGATCGACCTTTATTTCTAGCAATAAGGCTATATCCCCGAATTCATCTCGAAATAGCTTCTTCATCTCATTATCCCATTGATCCCAGATATGTTTAAAATCTGATAAACAGGCCTCTTGATTAGTGCTTAGCTTTGCATATCCTTTCATCTTGGATATTTCTTCTCTTCTAAGGCTATCCCCCTTTTCGTGTTGTGTCTGCTTCGACCAGATCCATACAGCAGTGTTATCCTCTCCTACTTTAAATCCTCGTGACATATCGAGTGCTTCTAAATTTGACTGACTCCAAATTCGATGTCAAAAATAAAAATGTAGTTGATGACAAAAATAAACAAAACAAACAACAAACAAAAAAAATTGTGTTAGTATCTCGAATTAATAGTGAAGGCAAATAAGCAAACTTCGAGATTAATAATCATTCGAATTAAAATGACAATATTTAATGCAACGAGATAAACAGAGAAATGAATTTAAACCGGCAGCACCTGTCCTAGGTCCCTGTCTGGCTCTAATGGGGTGGGCTTCTAAAACAGAATGTGGACTTTGTTCTAGACTCTCGGTTCCCGAACTGTCGTTTGTTGCGTGTAAAAGAGTCTATCGCAATTGTAGTGCAAGTGTACACGACGCAAGTAGTAAAGTGATACGAAGTATCGGATTATCGTCTCTACAGGGATTGGGCCAATAGCTTCACCTAATTTCACTGCACGAAGTAAAGGAAATATTTGAGAGTTGTCACGAGAATAATAAAGTAAACTTAAATAAAAAAGTAGAATAATCAAGATAGAGAGAAGGGGCTGGTATTGAATTGCTCAGTAGTGCAGGTATTGAATTGCTTAGGAACTCCAGTTCTGTCGTCGCGCCTGTCGCTGGCAGCACCTGTCGTGGCAGCTATCCGTTGGTCGTCGCGGCAGCAAACACACCAACTTAGTACTTTCAAGTTTGGCAAGAATCCCAGATCTGCCTTGGCCTATCCCTAGGTCCAAGTCTGTCGATGATCACGTCTTTGATGATACCTCCCGGCGTGAATCGAAGGATAAACACCGATGTGTATGAATTCTTCCTTAGCCACTTAACCTTGCCCTATCCCTAGGCACAAGATAGTTCAACTATAAACTAGAGAACTCGCTCTTATTTCTTTCGTATACTTAACTCTCCCGATGCTAAGTAAATAGATAACCTCACAATGCTCTCCCGATGCTCTTGCAAGATATTAAAACCAAAATAAGATAACTTGAAGTTTATTTTATTGAACTTGAAAAATCCTAAAACAAAACAACCCTTGCAACTACTTTACAAAACAACCCGTGGCCCTAGTGGGAATTTAGAACATGTCGACGACGGGTAAACGGCAAAGGGGTTTGGTTATCGGTTATGGGGTATTATTTTTTTCTAGGTTAAGATCTATGCCCTTATATAAGCTTTGGGCTCAAGAATTCTAAGATAACAAGGATTACAACTTTAAATAAAGGTAAGATTCTAATAAAGACTTTAATCTTCAAGTATCCTACTTTTCAGCCGTCTCCTTGTTTCATGGGATTTCCTCTCCTTGAGCTTTGACTTGTCATATCTTTTGATCCGGGGCTTGGAAAAATATGTGGTTTTCACACGACAGACGAGCATAATTTTCTCTATCTATCGAGGTCCATTTTGTTTTTCCTCTCCGAAAAACTTGCTGTCGTCATTCTATCACGGCAGATCCATGGCATCATCGTCCTCTTTGTCTGCTTGTCCAGTTCAGCTTTCCTGCTTCTCTGCCCTGCGCCCGCCTTCTTCGTCTACTATGGCAGCAACCTGCAAAATAAGCCATCTTTTAGTAGAATCTGTGCTTTTAATATATTTGTGATGTTTTGCTGTAAACTGACCTAAATGCAATGCAATGATGCTTGAATGCAGCAGAAATATGGGTTAAAAAGGGTGTAAATAATAGAACATTTACACACTCAACATCGTTACTGCCTACTGCGGCAGCAAGACATCAATTCGGTAGTATAGGTCCCTTACAACGGAGGCGTAGGCCCTACGATGCGTAAGGTTAGTATACCGGAAGAAGACAAAAATCTAAACTCGGAGCTGAAAAGCATCACGTCGAATATTGTCTTACTCCCACTTAAGGGTGAAAACATGGGTTTAGGGTTTATGCATGAATGACAGATATAGCATACACAAAAACTACCCCCATTTTTCCTAAAATCCATCGAACAGTTTTTTTAGAAAAAATTAAATCCAGATTAATGTTAAAATGCCACGTGTAATTAATTAATAGGCCTGACTCTCAATTTAGGTTCCCAGCGGAGTCGCCAAGTTGTGCAGCCATTTTTGAAAGCCCGCTTTTTAAGGTTTGGAAAACAGCCTGACGAATTAAGTTTTGAAAATCAGGACTTTTGGACCAATTTTATCTTTTAATTAATTAGCTTTCCATTTTTATCAAAATCCCATTTATTTCGCTTAAAAATCATTTTGGAGTCGCCACCAGCCACTTTGGTAAGTCGGACACCATAAAAGCGCACCAGAGATTCTTTTTGAAAAAAATTCGGGTTCGAGAGTCAGTTACGTGTAGGGAAGGGTTAGCACCCCTACGAACGCCCGTTATCGGCACCTTATTAATTACACGCGGCATTTTGGCATTTCGAACATTAATTTGAATTTAATTAAATCTTTTAACTGTAAAATGAATTTTATTCCGAATGAGAGTATCCTTTTGTAAGAAAATACATTTCGATCGAATATAATTATGAAACATCCAATTACATTAGGACACTTCAACTTATATTCAAAAAATGCACCTCAACGCAAAAAGTTTAATGCATGATTAATTATTGTCTTGTCATTTTTAAGTGTACCCTAATTAGGCTCCATTAATTAGTTCAATTTATTAATTTTGAACATAAAAGAAAACACCCAAAATAATATTGGGCACTTTCTTTAACAAGCCCAAAAGTAACAACATCCCTAATTAAGATGTCTCTTATTATTATCCCTATCTTATATTTTAAATTTACCTAATTAATGATTTATTTCCATTTTTAAGTTAAAGTGAAAAATTGAAACCTTTGTCGGAATACTCATTGGTTAACATCACTCTACATTGTGACACTAGCCAATATTGAGTAATCTAACATTATTTCAAATATCCACTTACTTTCTACAATGATCTCCCTATTCAATTATGATTAAGTGAACTACTCTAATGGCTCTAATCTTATTTTAGCATGTGATCAATTGTCCAAACAATATATAGTATGATGTTTTAAAAACATTCAAGCATACAAGCTAATTAAAATAATTAAGGCAATTAAATAAAATAATTAATTAAAGCAATTGAATTCTGGAAAAGGACTAAATTGAATTAAATTGAATTTTAGGTGACCAGATTACAAACAAATAATGACTGATTTGTAAAGAGATTAAAACCCAAGAACCCAAACCTAAAGACCTTAAAAGTTAAGCCCAGACCCGTTAAACCAAGCCCAAACCATTTAACCCGAGGCCCAAAACCCTCAGCCCCCTTAGCCAAAACCCAATCCACTTAACTCGATCGGGTCATGGACCCGTATTTGAACCCGCGTAAGAAACACACGGATCCTCTATGACCCGGCATTCAAAAAGACATCGTCCCAACTTGGTATAAATAGCCCTAGGCCGAGTTGGAACGGTCATTTGATATGTTCTCTCTCTCTCTCTCTCCTCAACTCTCTCTCACTCTAAAATCCTTTGAATTCAAACACCAAAAATCTTAGAAACCCTAACCCTTTTCGATCAAAATCCAATTTCTCACCTCTGTTCATCCCTTGTTCTTCAAAATTCACTCGTTCGATCTTCAAAAACACCAAAAACTTTCCCCAAAACTATTTTTGAAGATCAAAAACCATTTTTCCTCAAGAACAAACCAAGAACTCTTTAAAATTCCATGGTTTGATCTTCACAAATACCTAAACTTTCCCGAAACTTGTTTTTTTTAAGATCAAAATCCATTTTTTCACAAACACGCCATGAACCCTTCGAAGCCCTTGATTTTGATCCTCACAAACCCCCTAAAACTTCTCCGATGAGTTTTTTGGCCGTCGGAATGATATCGATCACCGGATATCATCTCCGGTCTCCTCCTTCCTATTTCTGATGACCGAACCTTCTTCGGCGTCCCTGCAACCTCCAACCACCGTCTGACCTTCTTCTTCCTTTTTTCAATGACCGGACCTTTTCCGGTCATCTTCTCCGTCTAAACCTGGCTTTTCCGGCCACCGTCTGCAACTCCGACCACCGCCTCCGCCATTGCCAGAACCCTAATTCTACCCAAAAACTCCTTTTTTAACCCTAATCCTAGATCTAAGTCCCGTTTTGTCAGAAACACCCCGCTTCTCCCAATCCTAGGCTATCTACCCGAAACCAGTGACTCTTCTCTCTTTTTTTCGACTCCGACAACGGTCCGAGCACTCAAACCCTCACTCTGGCGACATTTCCGGCAACGACAAAGCAAAATAAGCCTTCAGACCCTCCTCTTTCTATTTTTTATTTTTTTTATGTTTTTTTAGTTTCGAACTAGATCTGACTTTAGGATTTAGATATGTTTTTATATTTCTTTAGATCTAGGATTTAATACGAGTTATGGATCTGATTTATGTTTGAGTTCTGGTTTAAAGTGTGTATTATGCTTGAGATCTGTTTTTTTAGACAGATTATGCTTCGGTTTTTTAGAGATCTAACTTGTTTCAGTGTTTTCGAACAGATAAAGAGGGGGGAAAGACATGAACAGAGGTAAAAAAATACCTCGGTTTGGTGTTCTGGTGGTTTCGATGAGCTTCCGGCAATGCCTCTTTGTCCGGTTGTCTTCCCCGATCGACTCAGACTCCTTAGGTATCCTCTCTTCCTCTCAGACCTTTCGTTTTCTTTTTTGGTAATTATTAGTGCAATTATTATTGTATTAATTAATGTGTTTCTCTCTCTTCGCATGTATTTATACTTGTTGTCAGACATGACGTCATCTTTGCACGACTGGCGATGCCAGCTGGTCCCAAGTCGATAGGAATCCGAGTGAAAAGGGAGGGGCCAATACCATCGTGACACGTGTCCATTGGGGCTCGAATTCGAGCGGGAAAAAGAAACACATAGAGGCTTTTTGTGTTTGTTGGGCTATTTGTGAGTTGTAATGGGCTGGATAGGGGTTGTAGTAGGTTGTAATGAGTTGTCAACAGCTGTAATGGGTCATTGGCTTTTGATTCGGGCTTTATAGTTTTTGGGGCCTTTGTAACTCATTCTGGACTTTGTATTGGACTTTTGGACTTTAATATATTTGGGTTTTTATTATTATCTGTTTTATTTATTTATTATTGTTATTATTATATATATACAAGCCCGGACAAAAATCTGGTTCTACAAATATAATATATATATTTTTTTATACCGTGCTTAAATCAGATGTGGTATTCAAACCTCTAAACCAAAAACTACTATATACTTAAACGCATTTGAACCTATAGTTTCTAAAATATTGTAACGTCAACAATATTATCTCAGTTCCAGAATATTGTAGCAACAAGAATATCAATCGCGTTCTTAGATATTACAACATATCTACAGTAACATCTGAATTAAGATTCATCCAGTTGTTTCAAATAAGTCATAATCTAATCAAATCTCGAATTTTAAATATCTAAACCTATTCTTTAACATATATTTAAAATAGTCCTAATTCTATAAAATTTTAGAATAAGAGAAGTACAAGAATAACTATGGTCAAATAAATTGAAAGGGATAAAATAAACAAGTTACAAATATTACCATTTTTTTATTACAAGAAAGTGACAATTTCGATATCCACGTCTAAAAAAAGTGTGATTTTGTGATAGCTAATTAGACGACACAATCAATCAAAGTGAAGATCATGTTCCTTCAAATCTGATTTTACTTTATACTTATAATAATTAAACCAAACAGTTTATAGCTTTGTGTAAAGACATAATGTTAAAAATATTTTATTTTACGTTTATTAAAATATGTTCACGTCGTTGATTTTAATGGTTCAGTGGTATAATTGATGTCTAAACTAAAGTTTAATGTTGAAATAGTATCGATTTTAGTTTAATGATATAATCGATACTAAACTTAGAGTTAAGTGGCGTCTGGTGTAATTTATCCTTCTTTTTAAAAGAAAACAAAATGTCCAAATTTAGTTAAGTGAAATAAAATAAAATTATCGATCAAAGATGAAGTTAGGATCACAATAAAAACATAAAAATTTAGAGACAAAAGGTGTAAGCATCCATTAATGTAGGGGTTAATTTGTAAATCTTATCTATGCAAAAAGTTACGATTTCGAGATTATGAATGTATGTCAAAAGATGGAATCACATCAAATGTTGTTTTTTCTAAGTGTAATTAATTTATGTCCTCATATTGATTCTATTTTCACTCACAAATTCTCAACACATTCGAATTAGGGTTGTAAATGCAAAGAGAAATATCGCGAGCTACTCGAGTCTAATTCGATTAAATTTTAATTAACATTCGATTTAATTGGACTCGAGTTGAGCTTAAACTCGACTTGAGTTTTTAACAAGTTGAGCTAAGCTACTCGATACTTGACTTGAAAATCTCGTGAGCTACTCGAAAATATAATATATTAAACTTTTTTATTTTTTTAAATTAAAGTGAACTAAAATATATGTTGAATAATAATAATAATAATAATAATAATAATAATAATAATAACTTTTATTGGGGTCAGTCAACTTTTATTTCGCTTTCATTTTGGTCCCTCCTATTACCTTTTTGCTAGAAAATGCTGACTTGCATGTTAGTTTTCTTTTTTCTCAAGGATAAACTACATAAATAGTCATCGAACTTTTAGAGTGCTTTCATTTTGATCACCGAACTTTTAAAATTTTTTGGGGTCACACATTTCCTACCCCCTCCTTCCATCGTTTTACTGCATCATTTCTCCATTCTCTTTTCTGCTACTTTTATTTAGCTTCATTGTTTAATGAATTCGTCATGAATTCATTTTTAGTGTTGGCTAATAAGGAAAATAGACGAGCATAGATGTTGAAACACGTCGGTCAAAATTAAAAAATAATAATAGAACTTGAAAAAAGAATAGAGAAAAGGTACAAGTTGCGATGAAAAGTTGAGTAAAAAAAAACTAGCGACTAAGTACAAGCTGCAACCAAACACAAAAGTATATATCAAAACAACACCGATCATGATGGCAAACAAGGACGGAGGGATGTATGGGATGTCAGCCTCTCCTGATTTTAAGTATAATATTATTTTAGGTCCTTATTAGTTTCAATACTAATTAAATAAGATTTTTGTCCCTCACGATTTTTATATTTAAAGGTTTAATGGACTCTTGCCCCTCCTAATGTTTGATCCTAGCTCCGTCTCTAATGACAAAGTAAATTAATGTTTGAACTTAAACATAGGGTGCATCATATCTGCTTGCATATTCTGGAAAATTTGTGGAACAATTTTTAAATACAACTTTCAAGAGTAAACTAAACTCTTGGTCAATAATTAACCTCAATGTTTTTTCTCCCTTGTATTTATTAACCTTTAAGTAACTTGAAGATGAGGTTGCATACAATGTGATCTATAGATCAAAATAATGGTTTTACATTACATACAATATTTAAAAACATGATATATAAAAAATATTTTATGCCGGTAAATACATCAATCGTCATCGATAATCATAAGGTAAAATCTACTTCTTACTTTTGTTTTTTATACATTGAAAGAGCTTTTTCTTAAACCAACGGGGTTGCTTTAAAGCAAAACAAAAGTTGGGTGACCCGATGAGCAAAAAAAAAAAAGTTGGGTGACCCCAATGAAAGTTTTAAAATTTCGGTGACCAAAATGAAAGTGCCTTAAAATTTCGGTGACCATTTATGTAGTTTACCCTTGAGGAAAAGGAAAACTAACGGGCCATGCCAGCATTTTCTAATGGACGGTAACGGAAGGGTCCAAAATGAAAGTGAAATAAAAGTTGGGTGACCCAATGAAAGTTTTAAAAGTTCGGTGACCAAAATGAAAGCACCCTAAAAGTTCAGTGACCATTGGTGTAATTTACCCTTATTATTATTAGAGTTGTAAATGAAACGAGAAAAATCGCGAGCTACTCGAGTTCGACTTGAATAAAGCTCGGTCAATACTCGACTTGATTGGACTCTAGCTCTAGCTCAACTCGAGTTCTTAACGAGCAAGTCGAGCTCAACACTAATCGAGCTCGATTAAGCTCATTTACACCCCTCGTTCGAATGGAGTTGAAACTCTACGACCCATTTGGTGACTTGGATTTCTTCTTACCAACCACTGGATTGTACATTTATTTGTCCTGGTATCTAATGTTAAGACATTTGCTGTATAAAATCCATAGCATTTATTGTACAATTATTTTTCTAAGCTATTTAATGTATAAAATCCAAAACACTTGCTGTACATTTATTAGTAGTAGTCTACGATGGTAATCATAGGTGACATGACCAACGTGAAATCGATTCGAAAATTTTTAATTTTTTTCGATTTCGAATTGAATTTTGGTCGCTCCTAACTTAACTCACTGTACATTTGATTTATATATCTTTGGCCTTTCTCTTACATAAAAGTTGTAAGAATCTGATCCAGCACTGTTAGTAAAGACGCAACTTCAGCTCCTTTGTCTGAAACTGTACATGCTTCGACAGTTTTTTCAGTTGTGGAAGAATGTTTTGTCTCAGAAGTTTTTGGATAATTATAATAGTTCTGATCGTTGATGTTTTCGGAGCAAAGCTTTACTCTGTTCCGGCCACACGTCGTCGGATTCTGTTGGATACCGATGTTGATACCGATGATATCTTCGCTCTTTTGTACCTCTTGAAGCTTAACAGATCGGAATTCGAATTGGAGGTGAACTCTTTTTCTGCATTTTTTTATGTTTCCTTTGATGTAAAATCATTGTACTTTCGGTTCAAGATCGACAGAGTAGGATTTAAATTGTGGTCACGATCGTGTTATTGGCGATGTTACACTTATTGCAGTGACAATAAAATGTAATATCTCGTAGTTATGATTCTGACGCAGGCAATCACTATAAATGTCAATGGATGGATCGATGCCGGGAATGCAGTGAATCAAGTTTATGACATCCTTTACATGATGGGCCGTGACGACATAGCCGTTGGTGTCGGAGGAGAGGGCGGTATCCTTGAAGATGGTACCATATTACCGAATGTTGGTGGATATCTTCCGATAATCGAACAGGGGATGACAACGGCCGGAGGTTGTAGATATAGGCAAGCAATCCCGATAGGCCTCGGTGGACGATTAGATGTAGACACTAACTATGGCCTTCGGAAAGCATTCCTTCCGCAGGTACCGAACTCCGACCCTTGATTTATTGCTTTTGAATTACTCGTCTCCGTCGGTCATTTGGATACATATTCGGCTACAAGTATAGGACATGTTCATTTTAAAATATTTAGAGCTTATGGTTTCATTTCATTCATGGAATTAGGGGAGCAGGAAGTATTCTCCTCTTCAACAACCAACTGCTCAACAAGTGATGATTGAAAAAACATTGGCGGGTCCGATTACCGTATTCTTGATCGGAGTACACACGAATTTCGCCGTTTTTCTCATGAGTAATCCGCATCTAAAGCGAAATATCGAGCACATATATGTGATGGGTGGTGGAGTGAGGTCCAAGAATCCTACAGGGTGTTGCCCCAAAAATGGTACCTTGCCTTGCCAGCCTCGCCAGTGCGGCGACCGCGGAAATCTTTTCACCGATTACAACACTAATCCTTATGCCGAGTTCAATATCTTCGGAGATCCGTTTGCGGCATATCAGGTACCGTTTAAATCCCGAATTGCCTCGGAGTTTATATTCAAGTTAGGCCTCTTCACCGTAGTATGATATCGAAACCCGAATTTCGCCTCGGATTGCTATTTGTAGGTGTTTCATTCAGGTATTCCAGTCACCCTTGTTCCTTTGGATGCAACAAACACCATCCCCATAACCGAGGAGTTTTTCAAGGCGTTTGAGGAGAGCCAACGGACTTATGAAGCACAATATTGCTTTCAATCGTTGAAAATGGCTCGCGATACTTGGTTTGATGAATACTTCTATACGGTAATTTCCGATGTCGAGTTTCCACTAGCTACCGTCATGATCTGTCAACGCATAAGTCTTTATTATGTTCTTTGAATACCTACCGGACGGTCCGGACCCTCAAGGCTTTGTTATCTAAATGTGTACCTCCCCAAGTTCGAATCTAGAAATTCTTGGGGGTTCAAACTTTACTCGGAGAGGCACACATTCGGGTGACAAAGCCTGGAGTAACGGTGTCCAGAGAAAACAATATCGACTTGTGTTCAATGATGTTGGTGTAATGCAGCTCGGGATAACCGGCCGTGACACCAACATCATAATACCTAAACAAACCAAAAGTTTAACTCGATTGGTTCGTACAACCGCCTGTAAGAGGTGACGACTAGCAAGTTTAGGCTCGAATCTCTTCACTTATTTCCGGGATAAAGTCGTGTTTATATTAAAAATTTGACGATCCGCAGAGCTACTTCATGTGGGATTCGTTCATGTCGGGTGTTGCGGCGTCGATGATGCGTAATTCGGAGAAGAACAACGGGGAGAATGAATTTGCAGAAATGGAATACATGAACATAAGTGTGGTTACTTCGAACGAGCCTTACGGAATATCGGATGGTTCGAATCCATTCTTTGATGGAGTTGAAGCTCCCAAGTTCAAATTGAATAAAGGTGGAGTGCATAGCGGTCATGTTCAAATCGGACTCCGAGATCCTCTTTGCTTTGTGGATAATGGAAAAGGGAAATGCAAGGTAAAATGGTGTCCGGATTCTTCATTTTTCTTGAAATATATAAGAATGTAAACATAACACATATTCCAACTAAAGTCTGCATATAATGAAACAGGATGGGTACACAGAGGAGCGAACTGGTCCAGATGCAGTTCCTGTTCTTGTTGCAACAAAGGCAAAATCTAATCAAAACATTACCACCAACCTCAACAGACAATTTTTCCTCAACTTTTTGGATGTAACTTCTTCATTTTTCTCCACTTTTGTCTGAAAACTTACTGTTGATTTATCATTCTTAAACATGGCCGGACTGAATGCAGGTATTAAATCGACCCGAAAACACAGCAATCTTCAATCTCACAACAGAGTTTCCTCATTTCAGACAAGTTTTCTACAAACCAGATTTTAGAAACACAACATTGGGGAAACCGGTCGTCTTCGATATGGATATGAGTGCCGGAGATTTCATGGCCTTGTTCTATCTCCTCAAGGTGCCCGTCGAAATGATCGACCTTAAGGTTAGTTGTTCCGGCGTCGTCTGCGGACCTAGCAGATGTTATTGAGATCATATGCAATAAAAGAAGGCCGTAACATCATGTTTGCGGTTCCTTATTTAAACAACGTTGTAAATGTAATGAATGTTATCACGATTACATTTTTATTTATCCAGGCAATATTAGTGAGTCCAACAGGTTGGGCCAATGCCGCAACGATCGACATCGTCTACAATTTACTGCACATGATGGGCCGTGATGACATTCCGGTCGGTCTCGGAGATGTATTCGCAACGAACCAATCTGACCATGTTTTCGGTCCTGTTGGTGACTGTAAATATGCTAAGGCTATCCCACATGGGAGTGGTGGATATCTGGATTCGGATACCCTCTATGGGCTGGCCCGGGACTTACCACGAAGTCCCAGAAGGTATTCAAATACGAATTTGGTGTACTCGAGTCGGTCCGGTCGGTTAAATCGGATGAAACGATTTATTGCAGGTATACAGCAGAAAACTCTGTAAAATTTGGAGCTCCAAGGGATACAGATCACCCAGAAATGAGACAACCTTTGGCATTGGAAGTTTGGAATTCAATATTGAAAACTATGGATCCTGGATCTAAAATTACTATATTGACAAATGGACCTTTGACAAGTTTAGCCAAGATTATAACTCAAACAGATACAGCTTCACTCATACAGGTACTTGAAATTTGGATTCAGTTGTGAGTGTCGAACACGAGTATGTGTCAATATTTTCGTATATTTGAAGAGTCTTTAGGGATCATATCCTCGTGCCCTAGTTCGGGTATGCGTCGGAAAAAAAAAAAGAAGAACCGACCAGTGATTTTTTTTGTCCAAATCTAATTGCAGAATGTGTATGTTGTTGGAGGACATATCAGCCGAAGTAGCCTTGACAAAGGAAATGTCTTCACAATTCCTTCCAATAAATATGCCGAATTCAACATGTTTCTTGATCCGATCGCTGCTAAAACCGTCTTCGAATCTGGCTTAAACATCACGTTGATTCCGCTCAGCACTCAACGCAAAGTCAGTCGGTTTGCCAAGACCTTACAGTGGCTGCAGTTGACGGGGAGAACTCCCGAATCTCAGTTTGTGAAGCGCCTATTGTCCAGGCTATACACTTTGAAGCAAACTCACCTCAGATATCGCCATATGGTAAAGTTTCCGGTTTATTGTGTTTATCGCGATCATAGATGTAACGAATGCTATCGTTGTTACTAGATATCGAAACAACTGAATCTTTTTCGTTTCACAGGAAATATTCTTTGGTGAAATCCTCGGAGCTGTATTGATGGGCAGAGATGATCCCAAATTGAAACCCGCCATGCAAGAAATGCCCATCAGAGTCGTTGCTGAAGGCGTCGAGTCCACCGATGGGCAGATTCTGATCGATGAAAGGCAAGGGAAATTAGTTCAGATATTGAAAAACATCGATCCAATGGCATATTATGAACAATTTGCAGATAGATTGGATGATGAAAAACAATCTGCTGTATTAGGAAGCTATGATGAACAGAAGAAAATGTGGAATACACCACCATCTCTAACTTGTAAAAGAAAATAAAATCTTCGAATGACCTCAATGAAAAGGAGAATGTTGTTATCTTAGGAAATCCGAATTCAAACAGTTTATCTACAAAATGTATGCGTTATCAAATGGTAAAAAATATTGGTATTTTTAAATAATACATTGAGCTAATTAAGGCTCAGTTCAGCAGGGATTTTGAAACGCCCGTTTTTCAGAAAAATTGAGTTTTTCAACTGTGGCGGAACGTTCATTTAGACTCTCAGCATGCTCTTTGTCCCTATTCGGCATTGTTTCTCCGCTTGGCGCTCTAACGCCCGTTGGAGAAACATTGTTGAAGGCACCCTAAGCCTTATATCATCACTTTAAAATAAGGATGAACATGAAATGAAGCATATCATCTTGAACTGTAAATGCAACTTCTTAACTGTTCTCAGCTCTCAAAAAAGTGCAACCCAAATTGCATTATTCAATTCAAAGAGTTTCCACAAACATTATTCAGAACACTCACTCAACTCACTTCGAATATTAGAATTAAGACCGAGCATACCGGACGGGAATACGGCGCTGGATTAGACTCCGACAAGAAGGACAGTCCTTCATCCCTTGCTTCTCATGGAGCTCATTGCACATGGTGCAAACTATCTGATGCGCGCAGGGGATGAAAATCACAGACATCTCCTCTGACAAGCACATCGCGCACTCACGTTCACGTTTCACGCCTCCTTTCCCAGAGTTGTTCTGGAGATCCGTCACCACTTCTGAGATAAAAGGTGTTCGAGATTCCGTCTGAATCGTGCTATATTTGCTATCCGTGAATCTTCCAACGTAGCTTCCATCAATGCCCCTTCGAAGTGCTGCAATTTTTGAGGAGTCCGTCTTCAGTCTCAATCGAGAGATTTCTTGTTCAAGTTGCTGAATACCCTCTTTGTATTTTTGCAAACTCGTTTCCGCTTTTGACTTAATCATGTCCTCTTTTAGTTTTGCTGCCGCCTCAATTTGTTCTCGTTCCTTTCTTATCGAACTAGCCTGAGTAAGCACTTCTTCCATTGCCTTTTGTTCCTGTTGCCATTTAACCTGCCATGGTTTTATGGTTTTCAATGAGAACAAAATCATCATAGGATATGCAACAATTACAATTCGACCGTTTTTACCGAACTAGTAGCATACCTAAAATAATTGATATGAGTGGTCGCTTGATATCGTTTTACACAATCAATCCGAAACACATATATTATCGGAAAAACTAGAAAAACTGTGAGCAAAAGCTTAAGGTGAAATGAATACGCAGTTATCCAAAAAATGAATATGCTATAAGAGAACTCCAACAACCAAACATTAAGACCTAATATTAGATGGGAGAAAGGGTATAGCAAATATTAGTTTCTGATCGATTTTGGCATTAAAATTTAGATAAATTATGCAAACTAAAATCAGAAAGAAAAGAAATTAAGCAAAGAATTGACACAAATCTGGAGAAATTTCGGCAATTGATACTTTCCTAGTATGTTTTACAACAGACAATCTGAAAATAACCGGACTCCATTATCCCGCATTTGCAATACCTTTTTTCTAGGAAAAAATCTTATGCCCATTACAAGCACCATTTACATGTGTTTACCACATCCATTGGCCATATCAGAAGAGTATACCAATTGTCTTTGATGTGCTTATATGATGTAAATGTCAAAAAGACTACACAAAACACAACACCTGGAGACTTCCATATAAAAGATTTTAGATCAACATTTCTGCTTGGAGTTGTTTGCAAACTTCTTTTAACCATTCAAAAAACGTCACACGTCAAAATATCAGTATCCATCATGCAATAGATGCCTTCCTCTCCAAGTCAGTTTTACAGAACTGGTAAAAGTTTATCAAATATATCAAGGATTACTACTGTTTTCTATAAGGAGAAAACTGGGAAAAGGCAAAAGAAAAACAAATTCTTGCAAATTAAACATTTTTTAAGACATACCTCAAGCTGTTCTTGGATAACCTTAGCCAGCTGTAATTCCTGCAGATGTTGGGTGACCTTACATTTTTCGGTCATGAGCTCTTCCTGGAACAAGGTTTTTTGCTTTTCCCAGGACTGGACTTTCATCAGAGTTTTCTTTTCCCTCTTTGATACCTCTTGACAGCTAGCTGCCGACTCTGCTGCTCGTAATTTTGCAGCCTCCATTTCCTGCCGTAGTGCCACATTTTCCACCTCAAGCCTGCGGACAGTAGCATTAGCACGTTCTACCTGCCCGCTAGCCTTGGACAAAGCAACATCCATCTCGACGAGCTTCTTCCTAGTGTTTTCTTCCAAACTCAGCTTCTCTTTCTTAAGCCTTTCAACTTCTTCTTTCTCTTGCCTCAAAGTCTTAAGTTCAGCTTTGTCCTTACTTAATCGACGAGCAGCTTGCATAACCTTTTGATTAGTCCACTCTTTCCATTCCTGGAGCTGATTTTGCAGTTCTCGCACCCGCGGTACCAGCTTCAGTATCATCTCATCCTTCTTATCCTGAGGGAACCAATGCCCCAAGGAATTACTGAATGGCATCCCAGCATAGCTCGGATTAGCAGTCTCGGAACAAGAAACAGGAGGCACTACAATTGGATTGCTTTTGGTAGGCAATGAAAGGGAAAGCTCGGTATCAGCAGTTGATAATGCAGGTGGGTTATTCATAGGTGGTAATTCAGGTGACATGTTTACCGGGGAAGAAATAGTTGCTATATTGGTCTTAAGCACTGTAGAAATATTATTATCATCATCTAAGCAAAATGTTGCAGAAGAAGACGACGGTCCTGAACTAACCGAAAGATGATTCCCATTATCTTGAGGGACATCGGCTCCCATTCCCTTAGTTTTCAAAGATGAACTTTTTACATTAACAGCAGCAGGGTCAGAGACAGATTTTAGTTTCTTGTCCAAGATTAAACCTCCCAAACTGCTCAGTTTAGTTCTCGATGACCCTTTAGATCCATATGTCTTGTAGTTTTTATCCAGATGAAGCGATTTCTGCCGGAGAAGATATTCTCTCTTGGTAGAGTGAGTCTTTCTACTACCCACGACCTTTTCTTCCATTGTCGAAAACTGAGATGTTCCTGCCGCTCTGAAAGTTTTATCTGTGCCATCAGCAAAGGAGTTCATTCCCTCTTTCTCTGAGACTACACCAATCGGATCAACGGAATTCTTCAATTTTGCAGTGTTGTTAGTTCCGATAGACGGCACCTCATGTGGAGAAGTATGAGAACAAGGAAAGGATGGAACTGGTCTACACGGAATTGGAAGATTCAATTCAGAGGTTCTGGCTTTGGGCTTCAACTGGGGCTGGTTAGAAGAAAAAGAAAATCCATTGGAAACTCCATCCCCAACAAAACCATTCAAAGGATCACCATCCATAGCACAAGCATGTGACACATTCATATCACAAATCAATAAGCACCACATAGCATCCCCAGTGCTGAAGAAAGGCCGAACTTCTCGAAGAACACAAACCAGTTCTGTTAATATATACTTCTCCAACTGCTGCAGATCCTCGAAACAGGGATCTCTTTTAGTATGATAATCTTGGCCACTTTTAAGAAATGCTAAGGTATTGTCCACTATATTAGAGACAATGTCTTTACAACCATAACAAAGGCCTGATCTCAAAACTGCCTTGGTAGCAATTTCTTCTGTGAAACCAAAAGCAACGATTTTCTTTATTGCACTCTTGAATATTGCATCCAAATTGCTTAAAACAAGTTCTTCTAGCTGAGATTCTGTGAGATCACTCCAATCAGCATCTTGGAATTCATCTGCCTCAAGTTCCTCTTTAGGCCGACTCGGTCCAACCTCAGAAGAACCCAATGTGCCAGACAATCTCAGGTCGAGTTTTAATCCGTCAGATTGATCTTGGCTAACACCACACAAGTTGCACACGCTAGCTTGATGATAGACTGGTGTGATTTCGAACTTCTCAGCACAAAACTCATAACTTGGGCAACCGTTTTGAGGCGAGGTTATAATCTTATTCTGATCACCTAAAGGCGGATCAGGCTGGAATTTCCGCTTATTCCGGCTACCTTTTTCTTGAATCGACATCAATGGAGATGCATGGCTACTACCTTTAAGAACCACTGATGCCATTTTTAAGCTGCATCAAGAACAAACAAAAAAATCAAACTATCTATCAATCCTCAATGCAAAAGCTAAACTATCCAATTACCCATTCGCCAAACTTAATCAAAAACACAACACAGAATCCGAATTCCAACTTCCAAATTGGAAAGGATTACATAATAAGCTCATTAGATCATTCACTAGCAAACTAAAAACACTGATAATTTCATATTATATATTCAAAAACAGAAATCGTACCTTTTAACTACGACGATCAAAATTGACAATAACAATAATCGAAATTCTGCGACAAAAAGAGAAAAAAATCAATGAAAACAAAACAGCTCGGATTCAAAAATTAATTAATCGAGGTATTAACAACATATCCGGCGAGTAAAACCGCAAGACTTGAATTCAATCTATCAGTATACAAAATTAGAATCTAAAACAATAGAACAATGAAAATTACAAAATAATTATAATTTGAGTTACTGAAGAGGTAACAGAGAAAATCGCTTTATTAGATTAATGATCGGAAAACATACCCGATTCAAAGCTTATTTGATTGAGAAAATTCGCCTATCTCATAGCATCGGTGCAAAAGGAAGAAAATGTGTGTATATTTATATAAGCGACCATTTTCTTTGTTTTTTAATTATTTTTTGTGCATTGAACGTTTCAGTCATCTCTAAGAAAAATATTTTTCGCTTTATAGAATATATAATAGAAATCATTATTACATAATTTTGTAAGATGTATTTTTTGGGGGGAAATGATACATTTAGTTCTCAATATTTATATTTTTATCATTTTAATCCTTTTTTAATTCAATTTGGTCTCATGAAATTACTCCGATTTTAATGAAAATGATAATTTAGTCGTTAAATTTTCATAGTGTTTATGTGATAATTTACATGACAATCCATATATATTATATTATCGATCTAGTACTATATCGTGTTATAGTAAATACTTTTATAAAAAGAGTGTAAGATCGTATAATCATTAATGTCAACAGAATAATACTATATCAGTAATGAAATATATGTAGATTGTTAAACGTTTTATTATATTGAATTCTTAAAAAACTTAACCGTCTAATCTTCATTTCAATTTTCGTTAAATTGAAGTAATCTGACTAAAAAAATAATTAAGAACAAAGTTTAGCGAAAAATAAAGAATAAATTGATAAAATAAGTAAATATTATGAGTTAAATTTAATCCATATTATTTTAAATATTTATATAAAACAAATAATTTTAATTTTTAGTATTTTTTATATAAATACTAGCTCAATGAAGTAGTATTTATTACTAGTATGGATTAAAGATGTTTTTAGAACCATGGTTGAGTTAAAAATTAGGCAAGGGTTTGAAATTTTGTTTTTTTAAATAAAAAGAATAGTATTTTTTTTAAAATACTTAAAGATATGTATTTATTTATTTATTTATTTTAGGTTCTATTGGCTGGCTTCAAATTCTAACACTAAAAAGATAGGTGAAATTTTTGAAAGATAAAAAGCATATTAATAACCAAATTACAGGATAAAATGATAATAAATAAGTTTTCTAATGTGATAATAGACATATTACATTTTTTATTTCACATCTTATAATTCCTATTTCATAATAATAATTTTTCTTTATAAATAATTTTTTTTATAAAAAGTAAGGATTCACGTAATTGGCGTATTTCATAATAATAATATCTATGAGAATGGAGTATATTTTGTGATTAATGGTTTATTTCTTTGTATAAAAACTAGTAAAGAATAAATTAATCATTATTCTGACAATGATACCTGAATTTAAATTATAAATAAAAAAACTCATAATTTTTTATTCCTACTTTTTCTATTAATCAAAACTTAGGGGGAATGGTTCGAAGCATTAATGACAAATTAATTTGAACAATTTATTTAAAACTATCTCATTCCTTTAGTGGATGAGATGTTAAATCGCTTAAATAAAGTCTAAAGGTTTGAATTATGATTTTGTAAATAGAACAATCGATATAAAGCGATTGTCTCATAACGAACCTTTATAATAGCCAATTGAAATTAGTCAACCAACAAATTAAATATTTGTGGTATACTAAAAAAAATCACATTACTTTTTTGACTTTTTCATTTTTAAGCTACCAATAATTAATATATTGTGCTTCATTTATATTTAATAATAAAAAGTTTAATTATAATATTAAATACTTTTTAGGCCACTTTTTGGCCTCTTTTAATATAATTAATTGAGGTTAGATAAGTTCATTAAGTTTAACAATTACTTTTCAATGTAGTTTCTACAATTAATTACTATTAAAAATAATATATGTGAATATAATTTTTTTTAACAATGACATCTAAATTTTATTAAACATCATGAAAGATATTACAAATAGAATGCATTAAAAAATAAAAAGAAAGTCTTCCTCTTTTGTTAGGTTAGAGAGATTGGTGTGTAAGTTTGGACATGTTCGCCGAGATGATGATAAGGTGGTTGATGCCTTAGCCAAGTCCGGTAGCTTTGCCGTTGTTCATTTCGAGTTGGCCCACCTGGGTTTGAGTCCTTGTTGTAGGAGGATATAATTGTTTAGTTGTTTAGGTTACAGTGTGATTTCGCTTTTTTTTTTGGTTTGTGTTATTTGTTTTGACGGATTTATCCTTGTAAGTTGATTATTTAATTATTATTATGTGTATTGTTTTTTCTTCAATTAGTTGTACGGATGTTTTTTAACGAGACACGTGGTAATAATTTATTATTCATCTAACAAAAAAGACTAGTCTATTAAAAAAATTCATACAAATGTGCAAAGAAAAATAAACACTTCTATGGAGATTAACATAACATCAAAACCCAGAAACCTTTATGAATCTCATTGTCTCTAGCCAAACACGACACTTTACGGGATGAAAAAAGAGTGGTAAGCGAACCAAACTGTCATATATATTGCTTCGATACATAGTTCTGATTACATCGGCTAACAAACCATCAAATGAGTGGGGATCAATCTTTTCTACGACCATCGACAGAATCAAATTAGAAAACTAGCGCCGTGAGGAACTCTATGTGAGCATCAAACGACCATCAAGGTATGTTAAAATCGTGCCAAACAACAGATAAAACAAACCACAAAAGCCAAAAGCGTACAACAAAAACAGAGAAAACACGTGCCACAAAAATAGAAAATTCTTATTAAAATTGAGAAAACAAAAGAAAATAATAAAACCTCAAATCGAGATTTTTTAACATTGAAGTCATTCATGAAATTTACAGAATCCATGGTGGGGAGCTAACAATATGAAGGTAGCCTCCTCGTTGTAAGGCGATGTATATGACATAGAAAGAACAAGACTTCCTAATCAGTGGAACCCCGTGCCATCGATAATCAACTTCGAACTTGCTAATGGGATTTCTCCGAATCTGATCAGAGCTCAAGTACTTTACCTGGTGTTTACAAAGCCGTTATCAGCCTCGTGAGCAAGATGTCCTTCAGGCCTTGAAATCATTCACAATGAGAATCGAATCTTGTATGCCGAAAAACAGCTTCCCTTTTGCTCCTTTCGGCTAACCTACATCCTGATACCAGCCAAAACAAAACTATCAGTTCAGATTTGGACAACTATATGTTAAGAAATACTGCATTCTCTAGACTGATAGGAAGAGAAGTGATTATAAAAAACAGTTCTCGCTGCAAACCTACATGTGTGCATACTAAAATGATGAAGACATCGGTATTGAAGATCCATTGATGCATTTTGTTTTACTTGTAATGATTCAGAATCAAAGTATCCTTTCTCGACATATCAGGAAAAAAATAAAAGAAAAGCTTCAATCATATGTTTCTCTAACGCCTCTAGAGTCTAGACACAATCTCTAATTGGTTTCATTTCATTTGATTTTTTTTTTCTTTTTTCTTTCAAGAGTTTATCCATTGATGCAAGCAACAGAGATGTTGATACCCTGATTCATCCAATGGCTATGCATATGAAGCAAAGCATTGAAACAATGCATGAGGCAGTTTAGTGCAAATCAACTAATCTGATGGCTCAAATAATGTATATAAACTCGGAAAGTACTCAAAACTACAGCTCAAGTGACCAACCAATTCCAAAGGCATTTGATGCATCGGGGATGGGACAACAAATGCAGAACTTCGATTAATCAAATCGCCATGTTGGACTGAACCGTGGGTTTCTGGTTCAGAGACACCGGAAACATCAAGATTTCCCTCGACTGACCTGGGCCTGTAATCTACTTCGCCATATGTGGCACTATCACCTGACTGCAGGATTGCAAAGAAGACTAGTTAATCGCAATGCAATTAAGGGTAATTAACAAACAACACACAAACTGCAAGCATCATGAGATTACACAGAATCTTTACTATGACCACAAAGGTTCTTCAAAGTAGAACTTCCCTAAAACTTTCTATTAGGACAATAAGTACATATGTACGAGTTATATCAAAGGCAGAATAAGCAATTAAATTCAAACTTCTTTTCCCTTCTAAATCAAGATAGATTAATGGCTCATGGTAGTAATTCAACCAAGCTAATTGGACAAGTTGCTTCGAATCGAATGCAAAGTCAAAAATTCTATTGTGTAATTCTAAAATATCTTCACTCACTTCTAAGAAAGAACACAGCATCAAGAGACAATTCCATAATGCAAAAATTGTAGTTTTAAATATTGAGAACGTGATTAGCCAGAGAAAGATTTACATAGTTCATACATTAGACAAGCCTTTGATCTGTACAATGATGATTGTAATATCATCAGTTCGATTTTCACGCTCCAACCATAGTTTATGAGATTCTCCAGCAATTGCAGCACAAGCATCCCCGGGATCTTTGTATTCTGCTACCTATATTAAGAAAATTATAAATTTGTTAAGGCTTTATTATTAAAAAAAAAACCCACTGAAGTATAACCCTTTTCAACTTTAGTTACCTAACCTATTTTTTACATATTCCAGGTACCTAATGTTTTCCATTGTTACCACTCCTACCCCACCCGATTTTTCCATCCTTCAAAATGACATGGCAACATCAAAAGCTGCCAAATGGCACCACCAGAAAGTGGCAACATGGCAAAAAGAATAAAGCTAAAAAAAACTAAAATTTTATTAGAAAATATGAACATTTTTAAAATAATCTGTATTTATAAAAATATAATTGAGAATTTTATGATTTTTTTATGTTTTTGGAAATTTTAAGTTTTTAAAATTGAAAAAAAAATCATTATAAAATTCTCAAATAATCAGGTGAGGTGGGAGTGCAAAGTATGACAAACATCTTTGGTAACCAGCAGGAATGATAGATTATTTGCTACATCTGAGAAAAGCCACTTTAGCAATAAACATTGTTTTACAAACAATAAACATGCATTAAAATCTAATGTATACGACACTTAAGCAGTGGACTGCGACTCAAAAGCAAATAAATCTCATATCAGCATGCATTTGAATGTCAACAGATGAATGATCTATCGATGGATATACCGTAACATTGTAAGCAAATGGGAAAAGAGTTAATACATTCCAAGGAGTTGTATCATACCATGTTGACAACAGTTTGGCTAGAGAGAAACTCGAAAACTCCATCACTTGCAACAACAAAGAACAAATGACTAGGTGTGAGCCGAACAACCGAAATCTCGGGAACTGCAGTTACACCAATCTTCTCCGCCGTGCTATCTCCTACACTCCTTGTAAATGCAGTCCCAGGATACATTCCATTCGGAACCCACAACCTTGGAGGATCGCCACCATTACTTTCTTCATCACCCCAATTCTGTATATTTGGATCTTTAAGGCCTTCCACTTGTTCAATATTCAAAACCCTGGCTCCATAAAGCTTCACCCGATCATATTCATCTTTCCTAAATGGTGTTTGATCCAGAGATAAATCCTCGGACACGATTCGGTCCCCATCTTTAACAGCAATCACAGCCCTCGAATCACCCACATTAGCAACATAAAGAGTATCCCCAACAACGAGAACAGTTATCGCCGTGGTACCACTCAAAGCATCATCAATCTCACTATCATGTAGCTCATAATTCGTAGCTAAAAATGCTGAATTATAAGCTTTGAATGGATCATCCAACAATGCGGGGTCACTAGATAATTTTTCTATAAGTCTATCCTTAACAAAATTTGAACATTCAGCACCGTATTGACCATGCCCATCAAATACACCGAAGAAATGAACACTTGGGTTACCTTGGATTTGTGTTTTGATACAGAAACTATCTTGGTTTTCCCTCTCAACTGCGTCTGGGTAATAACCATGTTGTATCAAGCTCGAGTACTGCAAAGTGAAGTTGTGAGATGGAACATGAACCAGCTCCAATGAACTTCTGGTAAAGCTGTGTTTGCTCTTATAAGGCCTTATTCCTCTATGGTGGCCTGAATCCTCGTCCGATGTCAACGGATGTCTGTTACAACACTTTCCCAGAACACAACCCATGGTTTCGAAACACAAAGTTAAAAAAGAAGAAAGAACATAGAAAAAAAAAGATATCCTTTCTAAAAGTGTAGCTCAAGTGTTTGTTAAAATGCCCGAAAGAAACTGAATTTGATACTGATAGAGAGAAGCTATTTTAGGTGAACATGGAGAAATGGGGTTTTCTCGAGGCTAACATTAATGGCATTTTGATGGGAAAGTTGATTAGAAAACATGCTTTAAAGAGAGAAGAAATAAGGTAACCTTTATGGAAGAATAAACCCCTTAACAAGCAAAAACAGAAAGGTGAAACCCTGAATCAAGGCTAGGGAAAAGAAGAAATGCTTTTTAGAATTTAGGGGATTCCTTCTTTAATTCAAGACGAAAAGGATTTCTTTCTTGACGGAAAGCAAGATCAACTGCTGAAGAAGGAAACGGAAGGGGTCGATTAAAGAGAAAGAATCAAAGAAACCCCAAAAGAAAAATGAAAATGAAATTGGGAAAAACGTAGACACTAAAACAGAGGGGGAGAAATGTGGATTCGTTATGCTTCAGAGGCTTTCAAGTTCAACTTTCGAGCGAGGGAGACGATAGAGAAAATCGTTGTGCGCGCCGTGTGCGCAAGCCTGTATGATTTTACACGCTCGCACACGTGTGTTTTTTTAGTAAAATTATATAGGCAAAATGACAAAAGATGCCCCTAACGTTTGCATGTTTTGTCATTTAGCCTCATATTCTTTTTTTTGTCCAAATATGCCCCCAACGTTTGTTTATTTTATCATTTGGCCCCCTATTCTTTCTTTTGGTCCAAATATGCCCCCAACGTTTCATTCGTAGTCCAAATATGTCCCCAACATTTCAATTTGGTCCAAATATGCCCCCGTTAGATGGAAATTGTCAGTCAACTAACGTTCAACAGCTGATGCTGACTGGACTTGCCACGTATTAAGATCTGCTGATGCCACATCAAATTTTTTTATAAGCTGTTGATCGTCAGTTTACATCCAACAGGGGCATATTTGGACTATGAATGAAACGTTGGGGGCATATTTGGACCAAAAGAAAGAATAGGGGGCCAAATGACAAAACAAGCAAACGTTGGGGGCATATTTGGACCAAAAAAAAGAATAGGGGGCCAAATGACAAAACATGCAAACGTTGGGGGCATCTTTTGTCATTTTGCCAATTATATATATAAATGTTTAAAAATAGGGGTGAGCATTCGATCGAGTCGAGTCAATAAATTTCAAGTTAGTCGAGTTGACGATATCTATTTTATAATTAAATTTTATTTGAAATTTTTTCGTGTCAATTGAGTTGTTCGAGTTTTTGTTCAAATTTAATTGTAAACATTTATAATGTTATGATATTAAATAGTTGCAATCACTACAACAATATAGGTTTTTAGTGACAAATTGATAGTGACTAGGAACAACTTTGTCACAAATATTAAAATTTTGTGACAATTTTTGTGTGTGACATTATTAGTATAAGTAATTGTGACGTATTTTTATTTGGTCACTATAATAGTAGTAATTGTGACGATTATATTTTTCACAAATAAATTCTCACTATAAGTCTATAATTATGATACAAAATTCATTGTCACTAAAATTTTGACACATGATAGTGACGATATGTGAAGCGATCACTAATGTTTGATATTTTTGTGACAATAAAATTACTTGTCACTTAAAATTTTATCTTTTGTTGTGATAAATTTTGTCACCAATAAAAATAAAAGTAATGACAAATTAGATATTGTAACAATAATAAATTTATTTTTATAATTATAAAAAATTAAAGTTATCATAAACTAGTTTGTCAAAAGGTAAACTATTTCTATTAGTCTTTATATTATGTGTAAATTGTAACGCCCCGGTTTAGGGCCCGGGAGTTTATCGGTTTTGATTTAAGATTAGTCCGGGTTAAATTTAAATTTAAAATATGATTTTATAAAAATTGTCATTATTTACGAAAATGCCATTAATAAAATTTGAAGATGGAATTTTGAGTAAAAAGAATAAAGAAACAAAAGTTTGAAAAGAAGTTTGAAAAAAGTGTCATTTTCTTAAAAATCTCCAGTTCTCCAAGATCTCTCTTAAACCCTAAACCCATTATTTCATTGCCTCAAATCCCTCATCCAAGCAAAGTTTTTGAAGTTAATCTCTTCATTGTTTCAGCTCTTACACATTTAGCTTGTACTCTTTGAAAACCTTCTTTTAAAAGCCATTAAAATACATTTTTATTTGGTGTTGGGTTTGAGAAATGGGTTTTCTGTGGGATTTTCGTGTGGGTATTTTAAGGGCATGTTTAACGGTGTTTTTAATCATGTTTTGTTGTCTTAAAAATGTTAAAATGGTGGCTAATAGTAGGAAACCCGAAATGGGTATAAAAATGAGATTTTTAGGTTGAAAAGGTTGAGTTTTTGGGTTCGTTTTGGGTTGAAAATGTGGCTGGTGGTTCCTTTGATGTTGGGGAGTGTTTCTAGATGATTTTGGATGTGTTTTGGTGGTTGAAGTGGCTGGATTCAGTGTGGGGTTTGTCTAGAACGAAAATGGTGAAGTTTGGATGAAATTTGGGTTTGAATCAATGTGTTTTGGTTGCAAGGAGTAGATTTCCGGGTTTTTGCTAGTTTACAAGTATTTTAGCACCCTAATAGTTTGTTTTAGGTTGTCTTGAAGCAGCGGATATTAATTCGGGTACTTCGGGTGCGATACCGGGTGCTACGGAGGCTTGAGAACGGTGTTTCGGCTTTCGCTTAGGCTCTATCGGTGAGTGGTAATGTTTGAAGTTTTAAATGATTTCAAAGTGGTTCCTTGGGGGTTTGGGTGGAGCCTTAAGGGCTAACCTAAACCCAAGTGTAAGTTTACTAACTCACCTCATTCGTTAAGTGTTGGTGTGTGCGGTTATTTGTGATGTGTGTGAAATGTGGATTGCCTTTACTTTCCGTTTAAGGTTGTTGTGTAGTCGTTGTTGGTGTCAAGCCTCACGTGATGGTTGTCATTGCTACGATGATGTGTAGTCTCACTGGTAGTGACTAGTAGAAGAGTACAGTGATGTGTAGTCCCATCAGAAAACTACTAGTTGTTGTAAACGGTGATGTGTAGTCCCACCGGGTTTTGGTTATGCATGTGCATACCATGTATTGTTATGATTGTGTTTCATTACATCCTTTCCTTAAATGGTTTTGCCCTAAATCTAAGATTTATGTTTTAAACTGCATTGTTGTTGTGTTTTAGAGCTCCGCTCACTAAGCTTTTAAGCTTACACTCTCTTTTTCCAACAATGCAGATCGTTAGAGGTTTCGGGAGGCACGTGGGAAAGGAAGGGATTCTCAGAGTTCTTGGGTGGTTCAAAGTATGGTTTATAGTTGTAATGACACTTAGACAATGGGATTGCTAGGCTTGATGTTAAGGAGTTGGTGTTCAAACTCCTATATTTTGGCTATGTTTATGTTTCTAGCATGCTTTAAACGATGGTATTATGTTATGTTGAGGTTTAATGTGGCCATGTAAGTATTGCTTTGTGTTTTGGCATGTTAGTGTTTTTGAATCTAAGTGTTCATGTGAGCTTAGGGCTTGAAATCCAAATTGTTGCTTGAATGCATGTCTAATGATGTGATTAGGATACTTTGCATTTAGAATGTATGTATGATATGTTATTATGTGGTTTTTGATGATTCGGGACAAGTTTGGGGACGTTTGGAGGTGTCAAAGTATGATTTCAGGCCAAACTGTGTGCAGACATTTTGAAACGCTCGATATGGTTTCAGAACAGTCGACAGCTCCAGGGGTACTCGTATCGGAATGAGGGTGGTGTTGTTTCGATACGATTTGCCACTGTGAGCCCTTGTTTCGGAACCAGTTCTGATACGTTTTTCCACTGTAGACTCTCGTTCCGGAACAAGGTGGGATCGTTTCAGAACGACTTGGTCTTACTTTATAAATGAAGCCCACGTTTCAGAACGGGCAAGCATGTTTCGAAACGCATGCAGTTAAATTAGTTAAATGGCATCTTCAAAGGTTCCTGAATGTTACATTTTAGTCCCTATGGCTTGTATGCTCCCTAATTGAGTTTATATGTATCCTTTATAATGATTTTTCCCCGTGTGCATGGAACTTGATCAATTAAGCTACTTGGTAATTTAAGCTGTCATATGCTCTGCTTGGATTGTATTCGATTTCGCTTTTCCGCTGTCGTCTTCACATTTAGGATTAATTGTGACATTTAGACAAGTTAAATATAAATGAAAAAAAATAGGTTTGCCAATCGAAGTGAGGCCTTAGCGGGTTTCGCTTCGGTTTTCCCCGTGTAACTCGTTCGGTCCGGTCTATTAGCTAGGCTAGGACGAGGGAGTTACATTTGATGGTATTAGAGCCTCGGTTACGAGGTCTCCCAGGAAGGTAAGTCATGTAAGTTGGTTTGTTTGGTTGTTTGCTATTGCACGGTGTGTGAAATCATGCTTTATTGTTCTTGTTGTTGGATGAAGTTTAGTCAAGTGTTCCCATTGCTAGGTGTTGTTATTGGAAAAAGATTTTTTGGTTTAATGAGCTGAGAACTTGGATCCTTGCCCTTGCTAACCTCATGTTTTCTTATGTGTGATGTGTTTATTGTTTAGGTTCTATCTCGTTATGGTAAGACCGAGAGGACGACCTAGAGCGGGTGACCAGGCACCCGGGGATGTGCATCATGTTCCTCCTGCTCTCGATGGTAATGGAGTGGGTGGCGAAGGTAATGTGCCTCAGGCCGATGCGAATGCTAGAGGCGAAGGTAATGCGCCTCAGGCTGGTGCGCATGCTGGAGATGATGGTAATGGGCCTCAGGTCGGTGCTAATGTTGGGGGTAATGGAGCTCAGGCGGGTTAGGGTTAGGCAAGTGCGGACATGACCTATTTGATTCAGACCATAGCCGGGGCTTTTCAGACAGCTTTGGCCGGTATGTATGCTGCAGCACCACCTCAGGGTGCGAAGACTAGTTTACCCCTTGAGAGACTCTGCAGCTTGGGTGGAGTCGAGTTCCGTGGTTTGACTCCCGAAGGTTCAGAGGCTTGGCTCGAGAGTACTACACGTATCTTGGGTCAGATGAAGTGCTCAGACACTCGTAAGTTGGGTTGCGTTGTCTCCTTGCTTTAGGGAGATGCATATGCTTGGTGGACCACTGTTACTTCTGGTATGGCCGAAGCGGATGTCACTTGGGAATTCTTCAGAAAAGCTTTTAAGAAGAAGTATCTCGGAGTCTGATATCAGGATGAAAAGAAGAGAAAGTTTATGACCTTGGTTCAGGGTAGCAAGACGGTGTCCGAGTATGAGGTTCAGTTTGTGAGGTTGAGCCAGTATGCTCTTGAGTCGGTTCCTGGTGAGAGGGAACGATGCGAGTGTTTCCGTTATGGTTTGACTAGGGATGAGAAGACTTATATGCTTGCCTCTGACTACACCCAGTTTGACGTATTGGTCTCTAAGGCCAAGGATATTGAGCATAACTTGGGCTCGAGTACCTGTGCTAGTGGGTCTGATTCCGGAAAGGGACACGCAGATTGGGACAGAGATCATGCCAAGAGGCATAGAGATATGAGGTATCAGCCCGATTCGAGACATAGTGTAACGCCCCGGGTTTAGGGGTCGAATGTTACACGGGTAAATCAGGTTCGAGTCGTGGGCTCGTTTTAAATTAAATTGGGTTTTGGTTTAATTAAAATGGTTTGAATTAATTAATGTCATTTTGGTAAATTTTAAAATGAAGGGGAAATAAGATGACAAAAAGGGGGTTTTATTTGAAAAAAATGCTCATCTTCTTCATTCCACCATTTTTGACGACCTAAAACCTCTCCCAAACCCCTTGTCACTATTTCATTCCTTTCTCCATCGAATTCAAGTGATTTCAACGAGGTAAGACCATTTTTGACTTGTCCTCTTCATTTCTAACACATTGATGGTTTTAGTTTTAGCAAAACACCATTGTTGAGAATTTCTAGTTTTCAAAGTATTGAAGTAAAAGTAAGAAGCTTTAATGGGTTTTTGATGGAGTCTTGATTTGTAAAGCTAATTTATGTTTTAGTCTTGCCCTTAGATGTAATATATCTCAATTTGGTTGGTTTTTATAAAGAATCCCGAAATGAGTTTTTGGGGTATTTTAAAAGTGTCAAAACTTGTGTTTTTGGAGTGGTTTTGTGATAAATTGTTGGGCTGATGTTATAGTGACATTGGATAGGTGTTTTTAGATGTTATTTGATGATTTTTGAGTGGTGATAGTGTTGGTTTGATTTGATTCCCGAAGCTACTGTTGTAGGTGATTTTTAGAAGTGGAAAATAAGAGTTTTTAAGGTGTTTATGTGGGGAAATGAAGGGCTGATGGTTGTACAGCCTTAGGGTGATGTTCTGGACATGTTTTGGAGTGTTTAAATTGAGGGGAAATGGCTAGGTTTTGCTGGAGTACGAAAATGAGATTATTTGGGAGGATTTCGGCTTTGAATTGTTGAGGAAATATTATGGAATTTTGAACTGAGGTATAGAAGTAAATTTGTGGTTGATTAAGAGGTTAATACATTGTTTTTGATTGGTTAGAAACAATGGATTTGTCCTTAGGTGGTTCGGATGCGGTCCCGACAAGCCCGGAAGCTTGAACGACTATGTGGTTTGCATTGGTGTGCGAATGGTGAGTGGAAATGTTTTTAAGCAATGTTTTGGTTCAAAGATGGTTTTGAAAGGGTTTGGATTGAGCTTGAAAGGTCAATCTAAACTCAAGAGTAAGTTGGTGTGAATCGCCTCTTTAAATTCCCTTTTTTTCCGTTTTTTTTCATTACTTGTGGTGATAACTTGTTATGCATGAAATTTCAATACTTTGGGAGGAAGCATGTTGTTTGTTATTATGTTGTTGATCATGCGTGATGAAATTAATGGTGATGTTGATATGCCTTGTAAAATATATGTGAGTTGGTGCAGGTTGTGTACGGAAATGGTAAGTAAGACCATTTTCGGTTGGTAAGATTGTAAGAAGTAAGTTTTTGCATAATTGTGGGTTTTGTTACAAGTTGTTTTGGTCGTGCATGATATAGTGTATCCATGTCGCATGATGGTGATTTTTATATCGTATTGCATGGTTGGTGTCGAACGTCACGTGATGGTTGTCGTTACTACGGTGATGTGTCGTCCCACCGGTAGTGACTAGTATAAGACTACGGTGATGTGTGGTCCCACCGGTAGTGACTAGTAGGAGAGTACGGTGATGTGTGGTCCCACCGTGTGTTATGGTTATGCTTGTGCATACCATGTATTGTTCATGTTTGTGTCTCACTATATCATTCCCTCTTAATGGTTTTGTTTTAAATATAAGATTATGCCTTTATGCACACCATGAAGTGTGATGCCATGATAAATGTCTATATTGTTGACTTGTGGTTGATCTTGTATGTTAGTAAGAGGATTATGTCGTTGGATGGATCGTATGTGTTGGCTTTTGTTTTAAAGAAAGTGTTGAGTTGTGTGGTGCTCGATTCGTTCAACCGATTATGCTCACCAAGTGGTGGAGAGGTGGATATTTGGGTGGAAGGGTAAAGGAAGCTAAAAAGAAATGTGACACAAAGAATTATAGTGGTTCGGTCTTCTAACAAGCACCTACATCCACTACCTTAGCTTCCCACTAAGGATTTCTCAATCAATCCACTAATTGATTCGTCCCCTTTTCTAGGATTAGGAGGAAATCCTTACAACCGATCAAGCTTCTACCCAAAGCCTTGATCAAAACCCTCTTTACAAAGAGATTAAGAAAGCAAACTTAAACCCTCTAATAGGTGTTTGTTTGCACAATGAAGCACTCACCCAAAGCCTAAAACACTTGAGCAAATTTGACAATTTTGGCTCACTAGTGTTTGTCTATACAATAAATGACAATTTAAGCTCTAAGACAATCTTTGATCATTTGTTGATTGACAATTGAAGCATTAGCTTTCTCTTGATGCTTGGAGGTCCCTTTTATACTCCCAATTGAGTTTGTAGCCGTTACTAGCCGTTGGGATCAAATTGGAGCCGTTGAGGACTTTAATTCCCACCATAAATGCATTATGCAGCTCCCCGTTTCGAAACGCTCGAAGCCGTTTCGAAACACTCTCAATGTAGAAAGAGCCGTTGCAGTCTGTCAAGGCATCCGTTTCGGAACGCCTCCTGGCCGTTTCGGAACGCCTCATGTCCGTTTCGGAACGCCTCCTGGCCGTTTCGAAACTCGTATCGAAACGCTGTAGTCCCGTATCGAAACGCTTGCATTTAAAAGTTGGTTGGGAAAATAGCCGTTGGGGTTTATGACCGTTGGGGTCATTGCCACGTGGGCGTATCGAAACGGCCTAGCCCGTTTCGAAACGCTGGGCAAAAATGCTGTCCATAGAGAGCCCGTTTCGAAACACGTTTCGAAACGTTTTGGCTACTGGAGGCACCTGTTTCGAAACGCCCTAAGGTGTTTCGAAACACTAGGACAGTTTTGTGAAAAATGGCCTTTGAAAACATAAGAAAACCTTTTTAAAGACATCTCTAAACTTGTTTGGACTTTGGAAATGTTTTAAATACTTTTTAAATTAGTCCAAATTATTTTTCAATTATTATATCAAAACTTTAGTTCTACAGAAAGCTTTGAACCCTGCATTGTCGTTGTTATGTTTTCGAGCTCCGCTCACTAAGCTTTATGCTTACGCTCTCATTTTTCCGGCAATACAGATCATTAACTTGGAGTTAGCAAGGAGCAAGAAAAGGGCGTCCAAGCGTGTGGTAGTTTGCTCAAGTATGGTTTATTAAATAATGTAGTAGTTTAGCAATGGGAAATGCTACGTGTTTTAGGAACGTGTATCTAGACTCCTTTCTGGTGGCTTTATGTTGTTAATGCTTGTGTTTAAAGGCTTATAACCATGTTCTTGAGATGCCTATGCTTTGGTGTTAGAGTTGTAAGCCATGTGTTTATGAGATGCTTATGTTTTTTATGTTTGAAGGCATGTAAGTCTTGGGTATGCATTGCTTAAGTGAATGTATGTTTCCTATGGCTAAATGGTTTTGTTGTGCATGCTTGTATGCAAGTTTCTATCTAAATGTTTATCTTGTGTTGGTTGCCTTGATTGTTGGTTAGGTAGCATTGTATGCTTAGCTTTGGATGGTCTTTGTATGCTCTATGGTTGATCATGTTTATAGTAGGGTGTATGCCTCTAGATGTATGTATTTGCATGTTGGTTGTGGGAGGTCTTAGTTGGTGTTTGGAGCAACCTTGTGCCATAAACCAGCTAAAACCAGTCTGCTCGCAGCAGGCGTATCGAAACGGGACCAACCGTTTCGATACGGTCCCCTTGTTTCAGGCCAGGCATTTCAATACGCGGGAGGGGCGTTTCGATACAATTTTGCTACTGGAAATCTGAGTTTTTGACGAGAAATTGAGAGTATCGAAACGGTCCTAGGCGTTTCGGAACGGTCTTTGTAGCGTTGACCACGAGAAATTGACTGATGAGGGCGTATCGATACGGTTGACCAGCGTTTCGATACGGTCTCCTTGAGTTGACTTTGGCCAGTTGACCTAGTCAAGGCGTATCGATACACCATCTAGACGTTTCGATATGGCCTGCAGTTTAAGTTAAAATAGACTGTTTTTGGTATGCTGTTTGGGTTGATCGCCTCGCTTGTTGCTTCCGTTGTTGCCTTTTTACATAGGTTTAATTTAACGTTCCATCTAGATAAGATAATTAAAGGAAATTTTCTAGGGTTGCTAACCGAAGGGAAGCCTTAGCGGGTTTCACTTCGGTTTTCCCCGTGTAGCCTACTCGGACCGGTCAGTCGTCTAGACCGGGACGAGGGGGTTACACATAGGGGCGGTAACCATGGACGGGGCCATCAGGGCCAAGGAGTTGTTGTTCACACTCCTGAGTGCACTAGATACGGAGACGCTATCAGGGCGAGTGTATGTGTACCTTTGGGGTATGTTGGAGCTGTGGTTCCCGAGATCATTTGAGGCGTAACTGTCCACTCCAGGCTAGGGGTGGACCGGCTTCAGCTAGGGGTTTTGAGCATCAGAGAGGCCCTGGGCACAGTCGTGGTAACTTAGCTCATGTGGTGGTAGTTCAGCCCAAGGGTGGATGACCGACTAGGGTGTATGCACAGTGAGAGACTGGGAATGACACAAATGTCATTGCAGGTAATTTCTCGACACAGTCCTTGACTTTGATTTCTTTGATAGATTCATGTTTGACACATTCGTATATTTTGGGTGAGCATGCAAGGTCTCTAGGATTACCGTATAAGTGATTAGAAGTAGGTGTGAATATTACTAGTTCTTTCGGTGATACCGTGGTAGTTAGGAAGATGTATAAGAGGTGTCTCTTGATGATTCAGGGCCACGTGTTTTCGGTCGACATTATGGAGTTATCGTTCTATGGTTTTGATGTGATTTTGGCATGGATTGGCTCGTAGAACATAGAGCTAGGTAGACTTTGAGACCAAGAGAGTCTCCTTGAGGCTTACAGGTGATTTTGAAGTTGTAGTGGTGGGCGAGAACATTAAGTTCTTGTCCAATGTTGTTTCTGCTTTAGAAACTTAGAGATTGATGGATTCGGGTTGTCAGGCGTGCTTGGCTTATGTGATGAATCCGAATATGAGTGAGATTAAACCGCAAGACGTCAGAACAGTTTGTGTTTTTTCGAGTGTTTTTCCGAAAGAGTTGTCGGGTTTGCCTTCAGATAGAGAAGTTGAGTTTGCTATTGAGACGTATTTTGATTCTGCACCCGTGTCTATTGCTCCGTATAGAATGACACTGAAAGAGTTGAAAGAGTTGAAGACACAGCTTCAGGAATTGTCTGATAGAGGCTTCATTAGGCCTAGTATTTCCCCGTAGGGTGCTCCGATCTTGTTTGTGAAGAAAAAAGATGGTAGTATGCGGATGTGTATAGACTATAGGCAGTTGAACAAGGTAACAGTGAAGAAAAAGTACCCTTTGCCTCGGATAGATGAATTGCTTGATCAGTTGAGAGGTGCTTCAGTGTTTTCGAAGATTGATTTGAGATCCGGTTACTATCAGTTGAAGGTAAAGGATGTGGACATACCAAAGACAGCTTTTCGTACAAGTTATGGGCACTATGAGTTCTTGGTAATGCCTTTCGGTTTGACTAATGCCCCGGCTGCTTTTATGGATATGATGAACCGAGTGTTCCTCGAGTTTTTGGATAGGTTTGTGGTAGTGTTCATAGATGACATCTTAGTGTACTCTAGGACCGAGGAAGAGCATGATGAGCATTTGCGGCTAGTGCTTCAGACTTAGCTTGAAAATCAGTTGTATGCCAAGTTGAGTAAATGCGAGTTTTGGATTAAGGAGGTAGTCTCTTAGGTCATGTGATCTCAGCCAATGGGATTAATGTGGATCCCAAGAAGATAGAAGTTATAGTGAGTTGGAAGCAACCGAAGTCGGTAACAGAAATCCGTAGTTTCCTAGGATTGGCGGGGTACTACCGAAGATTTGTCGAAGGATTTTCGAAGATAGCGGCACCTTTAACTAAATTGCTTCAGAAGAATGTTTCGTATGAGTGGTCAGATGCAAGACAACAAGCGTTTGAGAAATTGAAGAAAGCGTTGATCGAAGCTCCTATTTTGATTCAGCCTGAACCGGGAAAAGAGTGTGATTTATAGTGATGCTTCGTATGTAGGTTTAGGTTGTGTGCTTATGCAAGAAGGTAAGGTTGTAGCTTACGCTTCGAGACAGTTGAAGGTTCACGAGAAGAACTACCCCACTCATGATATTGAGTTAGCCGCAGTAGTGTTTGCTTTGAAGATTTGGAGACATCACCTTTATGGTGAGAAATGCACCGTTTAAACCAACCACAAGAGTTTGAAGTACTTGATGACTCAAAGATTGAGTTGAACCCTGACTTGTCATATGATGTAGAGCCGATTGAGATTCTTGCTACGAAGAAGAAAGTGTTGCGTTGGAGGTCTATCGAGTTAGTCAAGGTTCTGTGGAGACACCGAGGTGTGGAAAAGGCTACTTGGGAGAGGAAGGAGGACATAGAAAGACAGTTTTCGTATCTTTTTCCGTCAGGTAATTTTGGGGACGAAATTCCTTAAGTGGGGGAGAGTTGTAACGCCCCGGTTTAGGGCCCGAGAGTTTATCGGTTTTGATTTAGGATTAGTCCGAGTTAAATTTAGATTTAAAATGATGATTTTATAAAAATTGTCATTATTTACGAAAACGCCATTAATGAAATTTGAAGATGGGATTTTGAGTAAAAAGAATAAAGAAATAAAAGTTTGAAAAGAAGTTTGAAAAATGTGTCATCTTCTTAAAAATTCCTTTTTTCTCCAAAACCTCTCTTAAACCCTAAACCCACTATTCCATTACCTCAAATCCCTCATCCAAGCAAGATTTTTGAAGGTAATCTCTTCCTTGTTTCAGCTCTTACACATTTAGCTTGCACTCTTTGCAAACCTTCTTTTAAAAGCCATTAAAATGCATTTTTATTTGGTGTTGGGTTTGAGAAATGGGTTTTTCTATGGGATTTTCATCTGGGTATTTTAAGGGTATGTTTAAGGGTGTTTTTAATCATGTTTTGTTGTCTTAAAAATATTAAAATAGTGGCTAATAGTGGGAAACTCGAAATGGGTATAAAAATGGGATTTTTAGGTTGAAAATTTTGAGTTTTTGGGTTGGTTTTGAGTTGAAAATGTGGATGATGGTTCCTTTGATGTTGGGGAGTGTTTCTAGATGATTTTGGATGTGTTTTGGTGGTTGAAATGGCTGGATTCAGTGTGGGGTTTGTCTAGAACGAAATGGTGAAATTTGGATGAAATTTGGGTTTGTATCAATGTGTTTTGGTTGCAAGGAGTAGATTTCTGGGTTGTTGCTGGTTTACACGTATTTTAGCACCATAATAGTTTGTTTTGGGTTGTCTTGAAGAATCAGATATTGATTCGGGTACTTCGGGCACGATACCGGGTGCTACGGAGGCTTGAGAACGGTGTTTCGGCTTTCGCTTGGGCTATCGGTGAGTGGTAATGTTTGAAGTTTTAAATGATTTCAAAGTGGTTCCTTGGGGGTTTGGGTGGAGCCTTCAGGGATAACCTAAACCCAAGTGTAAGTTTACTAACTCACCTCGTTCGTTAAGTGTTGATGTGTGTGAAATGTGGATTGCATTTACTCTCCGTTTAAGGTTGTTGTGTAGTCGTTGTTGGTGTCAAGCCTCATGTGATGGTTGTCGTTGCTACGGTGATGTGTAGTCCCACCGGTAGTGACTAGTAGAAGAGTACGGTGATGTGTAGTCCCATCGAAAAACTACTAGCTGTTGTAAATAGTGATGTGTAGTCCTACCGGGTTTTGGTTATGCATGTGCATACCATGTATTGTTATGATTGTGTTTCATTACATCCTTTCCTTAAATGGTTTTGCCCTAAATCTAAGATTTATGTTTTAAATTGTATTGTTGTTGTGTTTTAGAGCTCCGCTCGCTAAGCTTTTAAGCTTACGCTCTCTTTTTCCAACAATGTAGATCGTTAGAGGTTCCAGTGGGAAAGGAATGGATTCTCGGAGTTCTTGGGTGGCTCAAAGTATGGTTTATAGTTGTAATGACACTTAAACAATGGGATTTCTAGGCTTGATGTTATGAAGTTGGTGTTCAAACTCCTATATTTTGGCTATGTTTATATTTCTAGCATGCTTTAAATGATGGTACTATGTTATGTTGAGGTTTAATGTTGTAACCCCCTCGTCCCGGTCTGGACGAATGACCGGTCCGAGTGGGCCACACGGGGAAAACCGAAGCGAAACCCGTTAAGGTTCCCCCTCGGTTAGCAACCCTATTTTTCTTCTTTCATTTTAATCTTGACTAGAGGAGTATTAAATCCTAAGTGATCACTACTGCGGAAAACATCCATAAGAGAAACACATTCGAACCTCAACCACACATTACAGTCCATTTTAAGCTTATAGGGCAGGCCGTATCGGTACACCAACTAGGGGTATCGATACGCCCTGACCAGGTCAACCCAGATAGTCAACTCCTGGAAGACCGTATCCATACAGCCCTCGAGCGTATCGATACGCCCTTCTCGGTCAACTTTCCTTAGTCAACGAAGTAAGATCGTATCGATACGCGTAAGCCCCGTATCGGTACGCCCTACTCATCCACATTTCTCAAAATTCCAGTGAGTTGGGAGGGTATCGGTACCCCCAGGGTATCGATACTCCTGGCACTTCCTGAAATCCAGAGAGTTGGGACCGTATCGATACACCCTCGTGTATCGATACGCCCAGCTAAAACTGTGGCCTTTGGGCAGGGCCGTATCGATACAGCCCAAGGGCTGTATCGATACGCCCTGCACTGCAATTCCACAAATCTTAACTGAACGACCTCAAACATAACTCTAGATGCATTTTTGGACTCCCCTATGCACATACAAACATTTAAGCAACATACAACTGTAAAACTAAAATTGATTTTGATATAACATAAAAATTTAAGGACCAAATTGCAAAACAAATAAATTTTTAAGAACTCTTTAAAGGTTCAAATATTAACAAAAATGTTTTGCATAAAATATTGTTTGAAGATTGGATCTCAAAACATTAAGTTTTCTCAAACCTTTTTCATGTTTTTTCAAAACCAAATTATGCAAAAATGGCCTTGCGTATCGATACACTCACCGTATCGATACACTTGAAACTTACTGAAATTCTGAATGAACATAGCGTATCGATACGCACTTCATACGTATCGATACAGTGTTCATCTGGGCAACCGTACCGATACGATTAATAACCGTATCGATACGCCAAGCATAATTGTTTGAAAAATTGTTTTGACCGTTATGACGTATCGATACTCTTGGTCACAGTATCGATACACATTGATGCAACAAATTAAATGGTTTTACAGAGAGTTTGGACCGTATCGATACGACCCCCGTATCGATACGCTTTGATGCATCAAACTTAAACAGAAAGTTTGGACCGTATCGATACGCCTAAGTGTATCGATACACTATGTTTTCAGGCACAACGGCTAGTTGGAATTTAAACTAGCGTATCGATACAGCCTTGTCGTGTATCGATACGCGGTGCTGGGGAGCTGCCTTAATAGCTGGAAAAATGTTCCCAACGGCTCCAAAGACCTCCCAAAGGCTCCTAACGGCTATAGACTCAAACAACACTATAAATACAGCTTTGGATCAATATTGAAGCATCAAGAAAGAGGAAGAAACATCAAGAAAGCATATACAAGCATTCAAGCTTCCAAGAGTTTATTTCGAGCTTATTTTTCGATCTTTCTTGAAAAACACTAGAGTGTTCTTTGTTGTAATTCTTGTTCTAGTGTTTATTCGGGTGTGTGAGAGAGCTTAAACTTCGCAAACATATTCCTAGTGAGGATTTTCTAGTTTGCTCATTTGTATCCAACTTTGGGATAGGATTCAATAGACTTTGGGGTATAAGTCTATTGAAGTGTGTAAGGTTACTCCTTGTCCTTAAAGGAAAGACAAATTAGTGAATTTGTGGGAAATCCTTAGTGTGGACGCTAAGGTAGTGGATGTAGACTTTGGTTAGAAAGTCGAACCACTCTAAATCGCTTTGCAATTTTTTATCTTTGCAATTAGCTTCCGCCGCAACTTTCAAAAATCCAATTCACCCCCCCTCTTGGTTTTATCCGATCGATTGCCACGCTCAACAATTGGCATCAGAGCTTTGGTTCATTAGAAGGTCTTACAACCTCTTGAAAAAGATCCAAGAAGTGTGCAATCATCTACAAAGTCATCCATGGCATCCACCTCCAATGTTGTAGCTTGGGGCGATTCTCAACCCACCAACAAGCCTCCCTTCTTCAATGGAGTAAACTATGCCTATTGGAAAAACCGCATGAAGCTCTTCATCCAAGCTTATGATCTTGAAGCTTGGAAAATCATCATGAGAGGATACATAGCACCAACGGGCAATATTGAAACATGGAGCGTTGAAGAAGACAAGGGATTCTCAACAAATGCAAAGGCTATGCATCTCATCTTTTGTGCCCTTGGCCCGGACGAGTATGGAAGGGTGTCATCTTGTTCCAATGCAAAAGAAATTTGGGACAAACTTGAAGTTACACATGAAGGTACAAATCAAGTGAAGGAGACCAAAATCGGACTCCTCAATCTAAGTTATGAGAACTTCAAGATGGACCCCGAGGAAGACATCAAAACCATGTCCGATCGATTCTCCGTGATCGTAAATGGTTTAAAAGGTTATGGCGAAGTAATCCCCGAAGATAAACTTGTGAGGAAGATGATCTACTCTCTTCCCAATTCATGGGATTCAAAGAAAACGGCCATAATAGAAGCAAAGGACCTCAAAGTTCTCAAATTAGATGAGCTTATTGGTTCCTTGCTTACTCACGAAATGATGTCAACGGGCAAGGAAGAAAAGAAGAACGAAGTGGAGAAAAAGAAAGTTGGTCTTGCTCTTAAAGCATCCAAAAAGGATGATGATTCAAGTGAAGAAGATGAAGAAAAAGAGATGGCAATGTTTGCCAAAAGATTTAAAAACTTCATGTTGACCAACAAAGGAAGAAGATTCCAAAGAGAAGAGGGATTCAAAAGCAACAAAGGGAGAGACCCTCTAACTTGCTATGAGTGCAACAAACCAGGACATATCAGGATCGATTGTCCTCAACTAAATAAAAATAGCTATGAGAGGAAGAAGCACAAGGCTCACGTAGCTACTTGGAGCGATGACTCTTCCGACGAGGACGAGGATGAAGTAGCCAACTTGTGTCTTATGGCTTTCGAGGATGACTCAATGGTAACCTCTAATTCATCTTATTCATTTGATTATACTTTTGATGAATTACAAGAGGTTTATAATGAATTAGCCTTAGAATATGAGAAGTTGATTTTGAAAAATAGAAAAATTACTTCAAAATTGAAAAATGAAAACGAATCTCTCTCTAAGACTAATAAGGAATTTGAAAGCAAGTTCGAAGAAATGCAAGTCCAAATAAATGATTTTGAAAAGAAAAATCAAGACTTGCAAAACTTACTTTCAAAGGTCCATGAAGATCATCAAAAGGAACTTGATGATCTTAAAGCTTCTTTCAACAAAGTTGGGACAAAATTAGTTGAAAAATGTGAAAATTCAAGACCCAACTATGTTAGAAAGAAATATCATGGGTATAGACAAAGATCACCTAATCGAAAAAAGATTAGGAGCATTTGGGTTCCAAAAGAACTCATTGCTAACAAAGATTTTGATCTATTGTCAAAATGGATACCCAAAGGGACTAAAATACTAGGAACTAACTCTTATGGACCCAAAAGAGTTTGGGTACCAAAACATACATAGTTCCCTTTTGTAGGTGTGTTGGAGCCATGATATGCAAATTTAAAGAAACTCGAAAGCTCTAGACACACAAAATGGAAGGACACTTGAAGAAGCTCAATCGACATATCTTGGTTCAAGTGGTAACATTTTTATGCAAAATTTACTCTTACATGTTGATTTAAATATTTTGTATTGAAACATGTTTGAGGTTCCCCATATGCTGCATGAATGCTTTTGGTAAGGGGGAGTTATGTTTTGCATGTTTGCTTGATTTTTTGACCCTATATGTTTATGTATGTCTTTTGGTCTTAAAATTAGCAAATTTTATGTGCTTAAATGTTTAAATTCTTTTTAAGTGACATTAGTTAAGATAGTCACTTTTCAATCCAACTATAAGCGTAAAATTCTTTGTTTTTAGTTCAAACATGGTCTTTGATGTTAATAATTATCATAGTAATATTAGAATGCGACTCGGAACTAAATTGAGGCAAAAATCTGAAATTTTAGGACAAAAGTTTCGAAACCTTCATTAAAACTGGCCTTTGTTCGGACGGGTTTTTGAGCATAAAAACATATTTTTTCTCAAACCCTAACTCTTATTTTCTCTTCTTCAAACGGCCAAACACCCAAATTCTCTCAAAATCCTCAAAACCTTTGCTCAAATCTACAAGTTTCAATCAATCTTTTGAGGTAATTTTCATTAAAAACTTCAATTTCTTTAAGTTTTTTTTTGAATTTTAGGGTTATAAAATTTTTAGGGAATCATGTTTTTAGAAATTTTTTAGAACAATGTGGGTTGATATTTTTGTTACATATGTCATATTTTTGCAGGAGGTATCACCCATTCTTGGTTAATCTCTTGTTTAAACTCCTTTAGACTCTTGCCCACAAAGTGTTTGATAAAATTCCCCAACCAAAATTTTTGAACCAAAACCATGCCTCCTAGAGTTATTCTCCCTAGAACAAATTCTCCTAGAGCTAAGCGTCAACGCAATGAAATCGGTCAAAATTCCGGTTCTAATCCTAATCCTCAATTTGAGGATCTTTGCTTTAGGAATCCCGAAAAAAATTTAGAGAGATATCAAGGTATTTATGAAAATAAAAAGGTTAGAGAAGAAAGAACTATTGATTTTGATTTTCTTACTTCTCCAGATTTTAACTTTGATCTCTTTGAACTATTTGCCGATTGGAGCATGACATGCACGATGTCCATATTTTTTTTCACAAATGCCTCAGGATGATGTTTAGTTTATATTTGCATTCTATATGACTTTATGATGTTATTGGTACATTTTTAGACTTATTTTGATTTACGCTTTAGTCTTTGTTTTTAAGACATATTATGTTCTTTGATTGAATATTTCTATGAATTTTATTTTGTTGGATTATAAATCTTGGATAATATGCTTTATGAATGATATGCTTGATGGATGATATGCTATTGAATTATTGATCTATTAACGCTTTTGTTGCTTGTGTAGCCACTTATCCTTTTTTTGCTATAACAAAAAGGGGGAGAAGATTAAGAGAGCAAATTTGTTTTATCCAAATATTTCATATGTCTTTAAAATTACAATTTTAAATTTTTTATGAAGACATTTATTAAGGGGGAGCTTATGAAAAAGATTTGAAATATTAAACAAATTATTTCAAAAACAAATTTTTACAAAATGTTTTGTTATATCAAAAAGGGGGAGATTGTTGAACTTATTTTGATTTTGATATAACTTAAAAAGAAATTTTATTGTAAAAATTTGTAAAGCAATTTTAAAGAAATAAATTTGTCTTAAGGTTTTGATCCTTGATTTCAAAAGTCACAAGTCTTAAATTTCAAAACCTATCCTAAATTAAGGGGGAGTTAGAATATCTTCAAAACTTTCAAAATTCTTAAAAATTCTAACTTTGGTTTTGTTATATCAAAAAGGGGGAGATTGTAAAACTAAAATTGATTTTGATATAACATAAAAATTTAAGGACCAAATTGCAAAACAAATAAATTTTTAAGAACTCTTTAAAGGTTCAAATATTAACAAAAATGTTTTGCATAAAATATTGTTTGAAGATTGGATCTCAAAACATTAAGTTTTCTCAAACCTTTTTCATGTTTTTTCAAAACCAAATTATGCAAAAATGGCCTTGCGTATCGATACACTCACCGTATCGATACACTTGAAACTTACTGAAATTCTGAATGAACATAGCGTATCGATACGCACTTCATACGTATCGATACAGTGTTCATCTGGGCAACCGTACCGATACGATTAATAACCGTATCGATACGCCAAGCATAATTGTTTGAAAAATTGTTTTGACCGTTATGACGTATCGATACTCTTGGTCACAGTATCGATACACATTGATGCAACAAATTAAATGGTTTTACAGAGAGTTTGGACTGTATCGATACGACCCCCGTATCGATACGCTTTGATGCATCAAACTTAAACAGAAAGTTTGGACCGTATCGATACGCCTAAGTGTATCGATACACTATGTTTTCAGGCACAACGGCTAGTTGGAATTTAAACTAGCGTATCGATACAGCCTTGTCGTGTATCGATACGCGGTGCTGGGGAGCTGCCTTAATAGCTGGAAAAATGTTCCCAACGGCTCCAAAGACCTCCCAAAGGCTCCTAACGGCTATAGACTCAAACAACACTATAAATACAGCTTTGGATCAATATTGAAGCATCAAGAAAGAGGAAGAAACATCAAGAAAGCATATACAAGCATTCAAGCTTCCAAGAGTTTATTTCGAGCTTATTTTTCGATCTTTCTTGAAAAACACTAGAGTGTTCTTTGTTGTAATTCTTGTTCTAGTGTTTATTCGGGTGTGTGAGAGAGCTTAAACTTCGCAAACATATTCCTAGTGAGGATTTTCTAGTTTGCTCATTTGTATCCAACTTTGGGATAGGATTCAATAGACTTTGGGGTATAAGTCTATTGAAGTGTGTAAGGTTACTCCTTGTCCTTAAAGGAAAGACAAATTAGTGAATTTGTGGGAAATCCTTAGTGTGGACGCTAAGGTAGTGGATGTAGACTTTGGTTAGAAAGTCGAACCACTCTAAATCGCTTTGCAATTTTTTATCTTTGCAATTAGCTTCCGCCGCAACTTTCAAAAATCCAATTCACCCCCCCCTCTTGGTTTTATCCGATCGATTGCCACGCTCAACAACAACAACCAAGGGAAGCAATCAAAACCACTAGCAAGGCATTCATACAAAAGGGCAAATTTAGCATCTATAGTCATACATAAGAACTCAAAAGGGTCAAAAGCCACAAGTTAACACATATGAGGTTTGCACCCACCAACAAGGCAACCTAAACACCTAAAGGCATGCCATCACACACAAACATTCATCAAGGCATATCATGCTTTACAAACCAAATTCAATCCAAAACATTAACACATAAATGAGTCATACATAGCTCATACAAAACACCCTTGCCACATTGCTAAACTACTACATAATTGTTAACCGTACTTGAGCAACAAAACTTGGAAAGCCCTTCTTGCCTTGCTCAGAGCTAACACCACGCTAATGATCTGCATTGTTGAAAATGAGAGCGTAAGCTATAAGCTTAGTGAGGATGCTCTAAAACCGAAAACATCAACAATGCAGGGTTCAAGCATGTATTCCCTAAATCTCATATCTAACATGCATAGATAATTTCACAAGTAGACCTAGCTAGTCTTTTAAGAGTCATGTATGGCATCTCACATCATACTAAGCTCGAACATCAATATCAACATCATATATCAACATCGTATATCAACATCATATATCACAATCATATGAACAAGTTTAATTGGCCACTATTAGTTACCCGGATGTGCGGATTAAATCTCAACAATCACTTTACCTCGGTGGGATTACACTCATCATCGGACCTTGCATGGGCGGGATTCCACTCATCACCACATGCCCTACGGATGGGATTCCACTCATCATCCCGTAGAATATATAAAAGCTTCCGGTGGAATATTACATCACCGTACTCCTCCTTGATGACTTAACGCCATCAAGGCCACGTACGTTTTGACTCAATTCGTGTGCACACTAATCCTAATGATCGATCATTTACACCCGGTAAGTTAATTAGTGCCAATTTTCAATTACCACATCACGTATCCATCATGTAACCCCCTCATCCCGGTCTGGCCGGATGACCAGTCCGAGTGGGCTACACGGGAAAAACCGAGTGAAAACCCCTAAGGATTCCCCCTCGGTTAGCAACCCTATTTTTTTTTAACTCTTGTCTAGATGGATATTAAACCCTAAGTGATCATACAGCGGAACAACATATACAAAACAATCAAACGATCATGTTACAGCCCAAATCTTAAACTTAAACTGCAGGCGGTATCGATACACCTAAGGGGTGTATCGATACCCCTTGACTAGGTCAACTGGTCAGAGTCAACCAGTAGAGACCGTATCGATACGCCCAAGGAGTGTATCGATACCCTCCCCAACGGTTGACTTTCCACGGTCAACGCTAAGATGACGATATCGATACCCCAGAGGCCCGTATCGATACCGAAATGGACAGTAGCTCCAGTGACCAAAAAGGTATCGATACGCCTCCCTCGCGTATCGATACACGAGGCCTAAAACAAGAAGGCGGTATCGATACTAGACCAACCGTATCGATACCCCTGCACAGCAAAAACTCCCAAACTCAGCCAAAACATACAAGACTCGAACCTAGATGCAATTTAAGACTTCCCTAACCCCAACCAATCATTCTTACAACATTTACAGGTCACTATTTAGCTATACAAGCACCCAACATGTACATTCATCAAGGGAACATGCAATTGAATCAAAGATGACATTTAAGCGTTCAAAGACTCATACTTCAACATTCAAACATAGAGACAACCTCAAAAGGCATTGGACCAACACACAAGGTAAGTAATATAGACATGGTTTACAATCTAAACATGGCATCAACAAGTCAATCAAAACAACATAATTAAGGGGTCTAAACATGCTCCTAAACATCCAACAATAGCACCAATCAACAACACCTATCCCATTGCTTAACTATTACATTCTATCACTTAAAATTCATACATTAAGCTCACCAAAGCAACAATTGGAGACTTTTCCTTGCCCTTGCTACCCTCGAGCTATTGATCTGCATTGTCGAACAAAAGAGAGCGTAAGCATAAAAGCTTAGTGAGGGTAAGCTCATAAAACAAACCTTCGACAATGCAGGGTCCAAGCACGAGCTGCAACCAAGATCAAATGCATGATCTTACCTCCGATCTACACGAGCCATAATTATAGATGATGCATGAACATATATTCAATATCATGTCATGCTCAACATGTTTAAATCCACCACATATGAAACCACATATATATAACCATGTTAGCAACACATCCCAAATCACATTGGCTCACAATTAATCACATATTGGCAACATAAACCACAATCCGTATTGGCACCTAGCTATGACTCGAATACGCGAATAACCGTTGGAACTCACATCCAACAACACAACCATTACCTGACGGTGGGATTCCACTCATCACCGTTCACGCGGAGGGGATTCCACTCATCCTCCCGCCTCATCTCACGCGGAGGGGATTCCACTCATCCTCACGCCCGTCGATGGGATTCCACTCATCACCGACTAATGTAAATACAATTTCCGGGCGTACCCGTACTCCTCCTTGGTGACTCAACGCCACCAAGGCCACGCGCGACTTTTGACTCATGTGTACACACTAACATCCTAATGATCGATCATTTGTACCCAAGCATACTAGTGCCAATACTAATACATTCCACAATACCATTTATTAACAACTTCCGTGCTTAGCACGTACTCACCATGACTTACTATCACGCATAAACCACATTTCCATGCCTAGCATGTACTCACCATGATCCTCGGATCAAGCAATCACCTCATAATCTCATTTCACATGACAACACACATGAACATCATTAACAACCATATCACATCATATTTTGCACATGTGAATAATCATATCATATCTATCATCAACATACATACAACAATGCATCCAACATGCCTCAACATACATGTATACAACATATATATAACCAACCCCATCACGATTTAACACGAGACACATACAACCATTAAAGAGTGCAACCAAAGTCTCTAATCAAAGCTTGGGATTAGGCTACCACTCTAATCCCAACTCTAGGTGGGTTTACCAAGCCCATCCTAGGTTCACATGCTTGAACCAAATGCTCAAAACCATTTCAAAAACATTTAACCACTCACCTAAGCTTCCAAGCTCCAAGCCAAGCAACCATGGTCTTCAATTTCCGGATTCGTTTCCAAAGCTTTACCAACACAAATTCTCGCTTCCAAACAACCTCGAACACATTTCAAACAATTCCAAATCATCCCAACATCAAAAGACCAACCCGGAAAACAATTCAAATCTAATTTACAACGTTGCAAGCCATGACCAAACCCCACACTTTGAAATTTCGGGCAGCCCCTAAACCATATCCAAAAACCATGTTTCCAACATCCATAGCACCCACAAACAATCCCAAATCAACCCCTAACCATTACCCTAACATCAAACCTCAATTTCCAACACAAACCACACCCAAAACTCAACTAAAAACCCTCCTAAAAACCCATTTTTATCCAATTTCGGGAATCATGATAAAACACTTTAAAATTCACTTATGTTGGACCTTGAGAGTTGCAAACAACTTAGCTAACAATAATAAATCGATAGCTTAAGTTAAAGACCATAAAGCTCTCATTTTTAAACAAAACCCTAAAACTTTCAATTTCAAAAATCATGAACAATAATGAGAAATATTGGTACCAACATGAAGAGGAAGGCAAGACCAAGTCAAAAATATATTTACCTTTCAAAAAGCTCCAAAGATGAAGGTGGTAGAGATGAAATGGTGAAATGGAGAGAAAGACTCTCCATTGTCGTTAGTTTTGAAGATTTGGAAAATGAGGAAGAAGATGAGCACATGCTCATCTTTTGTTTTATTTTAAATTCACCCAAAATAATGTTTACCACTATGCCCTTAATGAAAATCCAAACCCACATCTCTTAAAGTCCATGGATTTTGGACCCAAGAGATAGGCCCAACATAGATGTAGATATTTTGGAAATCTCGAGGCCCATAAAAAATATTTTATTATTTTAAATCTTAAAACCGAAACCCGAAACAATATTTTAATATTATTTCCATCCGACCCCCAAACCCGGGTGTTACAACTCTCCCCCACTTAAGGAAATTTCGTCCCCGAAATTTATCGGACAGGAAAAATCACAGAAACTGTCTCTCCACACTTCCTTCTCACCACAACATACTAACCAATCTCAGTGGACTTACCCCACAACAATAGCTATCTAATGCTGAGATTCCCATTGGTTCTTTCAAGGCATGTCAATATAAAACTCAACTCAATCTCTTCAACAACATAGCACGGGACAAATCCAGCTCACACTTCTGAATCATAGATACATAAACCACATCACAAACCTCTTTCTAACTCTGGTGGTAACCGCAACAATTAAACAACTGAACTAGTCTGATTCACAATCTCATGCAGCACTGTATGAACACTTGGATCATAACCTTCTCTAACTGAACATCTGCCTTCAACGGATAACCAAACACTATGCAAACGTCTTCAAAATAATCTAGCAGAAATTTCGGATCTCTATTATCCACCTTCATTACGAATCTTCCACAGATGTAGCAAACTAGAAGAAACTGAACTCGGTCTTGACACGCTGGAAATTTACATACTTACTCTCATACTGAACCACATTATTCACCCACTCATCTGGAAGTACTCATCTTCAACCCACAATACGTCTTCATACTACTCAGATGCAATACAAATGAACTACTGTGTGCTTCGGTCAAATCAATATGTCTCAAAACACTATGTCAATCGGCACAACTGTTCTGTCTCTGAAATGCAAAACTCTATCATCTCTGAAACTGTATTCTGAAGGTCTTCTTTCTACTATGCCTCGCACGTGAGGTGCCAAGAATCTGTCTTGCAACTGTTTCTCTTCAAGCATTCTGACTCAGCGTAGGCTCAACATGAAACGCGGCCACAAGGATACTGGCATTCGGTAACTGAATTCGGCAAATACAACTCGCAACCCAACTACCAATATAACAACAATCACTACTCGGAACATCGGTCACTACGGAGGCTATCTTCGGATGGTACTCAATCTTGATATTACAATCTTCAAGTGGTTCTAACATTTCATGTTGTTCAAGTTTTCACCCTTCCTAAGTCTTCAAATATTTCAAGTTCTGATGATACGTACATACTCACTGTGCATTCTTGCTATACAAGCTTTGTCTCTAAGTCTTCGAAGCAAATACAACTGTAATTAACTCTATGTCTCATATCAGATAACTCTTCTCACAATCTTCCAACTAGCTCGATGAACAAGCCACAATCTTCTGTCTTGCATAAGCACACAACCTAACTCTACATGTAACACATCACTATGGTTCGCAAACTCTTTTTCTGATATAGACTGATTCAAGGTCGAAGCTCTCTTCAAAGTTTCTTTCGGTTTCTCAAGGGCTCATTGTCTCGCATCTAACCACACAACTGAACATTCTTCGGTATCAATCTGACAAAAGAGCAGTTATCTTCGAACGGCTATTTACAAACTTCCAGTAGTAACACTGCTAGACTTAGTACTATAGGTTTCTGTTACAGTATTCAATTTCTTCAAACTCACATCTTCTTTTGTCTTTTCAAGATTTGTTCTACTACACTCGGCTAATTTTCATGTCCTAGGAGAGCGTCTTCATTAACTTGGAGTTCACGTTGGCTCAACTTGGCATACCACTGATTCTCTAATAGAATCTACCACACTAACTTCAAAACTTGTCATGATCTTCCTCGGTACTTGAATATACTCACGTGACATCTAGAAGAGCTACTACAACTGATCAAGAAACTCAGGAAAATATTCTGTTCAACATCTCTATGAAGGTAACTAATACACTGGTCAAACAAAGCGGCATAACTCAGAGCTTAAGGCGATTACATCTTGCCCCTAAAGATGTCTTTGGTACTTCAAATTTCTCACCTTCATCTGGTAGAAACGGATCTCAAATTAATCTTCAAATAGACTGAAGCACACACTAACTAATCAACAAATCACTAGCACTCAGAAATAGATACTAATCATCCACTGTCACTTGTTTCGACTGTATGTAATCTGAACACATTCTCATACGGTCACTCTTTCTTCTTCACAAATTACACTGTAGAACTCTGAGATGATGCACTAGACCTAATGAATCTAAGGTCTAACAAGTCTCGAAGCTAATTCTTCAACATTCTCAATTCTGTCGGAAACCATAAGATACAGAGCAAACTAAAACACGAGCAACTCGGAGACGACATCAATAATAAACTCTTCTTCTCTGTTAGGAGACAAACCGGGCGTTTCTTCTAAACACTTCTAGGAAGAATCACAAACTATTCTAGCATTTTGCGGTCCACTCTTCATTCAAAATCAAATTCATCACACTTGCTAAGCAAGCCTACCAACTAAACTCAATCAACCTTTGATCTCTAAAACTGGATCAACATTCAATAAGAAGCTCACATCCTCACCTACCACTACAATCACACAAAAATCTACAATTTCAAGGCAACTCTCTCTTTGTCTCAATGTACACACTAACTATGTGCTCTTCAAGCCAAACCATGCCAAAAAGGGTACCTCGAAACCGTAAAAGACAGTTACTTCACATCTACTAGAATCACGTAACCATGAACCACCAACAAGTATCTTCTGTACATCTTTCTGATCACTACTGTCTCCCAAAGAGGCTAGTCACATGTGTCCCTACATCTAAGGTCTCAACAAACTTATCTAATTTCTTACATGCTCACGCAAAAAGGAGGTATTCGCAGAAATTGCAACTTCACATGCACGCAACTGATAGTCTTCGGTCCTCTTGTTTTCAGACTGGTTCTTCAACAGAATCTGACTCTTCTAAAATGTTCTTAGAGCATCTCGTAACTTCAAGACTCAATTCTGATCGCAAACAAACAGTCTAGCTGGACTTGTTCTACCCCTACCAAACAATCCTGAAGTCAAAGCTCAAGGCTCCCTTCTCGGCTCAACTATATCGGAAGTGACTTCATCTCTTCCGCTTGCTGGAAAACAACTCAACGTACACTGACCCAATCACACAAACTAGCTCCCACTCACGGACACTGACCGGCTGTCTTGTATTAAAATCATAGGCCAAGCCCCAACGGCCACCAACTAACACTTCACCAGGCATGTTCAACTTGCATACTTGCTAACGATATACAAAAGCACGGATTGAGAATCAACTGGAGGAAACCAACTTAATACTATACCAAGGGCTTATCTGTTAAAACATCGACACCACTCTAACTCCCACTCATATGCCTTCACTTCTTCTTACCAACTGATGCTAGAGTTGATCACATCGTCCCTCATCCACAAGAATCAACCACATACACCGTCTCAAACGAACGAGTTGTACCTCAATCCCGGTACGACCATACCTCCCTAACTAAGGTGATGGACTCCCTCAACATAGTCCACCCTTTTCAGAAACTACAACTTCTACTTACCGAAAAGCAATTTAAATAAACAACAACATCAACAGTAAAACATACAAGATTGGGTTAGCAAGGCAAGGCTTCCAAGTGGCTCAAGTATGTTTCCCTCACTTAAAATCTCTTTTTCAATGTAATAGTAGCAATGAGACTCTACTCAACATGTCTCAAACAAATCAGCACACATACATGCTCAACCAAGCATATAACAAGGCATACTTGCTAAACAAGCAACACATGCGTACGATCAAACAACATACATTCTCAATCAAACAATCACACATCACAGCATACACGGATAACAAGCAACATGCTTTCAAACAAACAATCAACATACTTGTCACATACGCAATCATACTTACAAGGCAAGCAAACACCGTGCATATCAATTCAAAACTGAAACTTACCTCACTTACCTGCCCAAGGTCTCGGTAACCTTAGGCTCTGATACCAACAAATGTAACCCCCTCGTCCCGGTCTGGCTGGATGACCAGTCCGAGTGGGCTACACGGGGAAAACCGAGTGAAAACCTCTAAGGATTCCCCCTCGGTTAGCAACCCTATTTTTTTTAACTCTTGTCTAGATGGATATTAAACCCTAAGTGATCATACAGCGGAACAACATATACAAAACAATCAAACGAACTCAAACGATCATGTTACATCCCAAATCTTAAACTTAAACTGCAGGCGGTATCGATACACCTAAGGGGTGTATCGATACCCCTTGACTAGGTCAACTGGTCAGAGTCAACCAGTAGAGACCGTATCGATACGCCCAAGGAGTGTATCGATACCCTCCCCAACGGTTGACTTTCCACGGTCAACGCTAAGATGACGGTATCGATACCCCAGAGGCCCGTATCGATACCGAAATGGACAGTAGCTCCAGTGACCAAAAAGGTATCGATACGCCTCCCTCGCGTATCGATACACGAGGCCTGAAACAAGAAGGCGGTATCGATACTAGACCAACCGTATCGATACCCCTGCACAGCAAAAACTCCCAAACTCAGCCAAAACATACAAGACTCGAACCTAGATGCAATTTAAGACTTCCCTAACCCCAACCAATCATTCTTACAATATTTACAGGTCACTATTTAGCCATACAAGCACCCAACATGTACATTCATCAAGGGAACATGCAATTGAATCAAAGATGACATTTAAGCGTTCAAAGACTCATACTTCAACATTCAAACATAGAGACAACCTCAAAAGGCATTGGACCAACACACACGGTAAGTAATATAGACATGGTTTACAATCTAAACATGGCATCAACAAGTCAATCAAAACAACATAATTAAGGGGTCTAAACATGCTCCTAAACATCCAACAATAGCACCAATCAACAACACCTATCACATTGCTTAACTATTACATTCTATCACTTAAAATTCATACATTGAGCTCACCAAAGCAACAATTGGAGACTTTTCCTCGCCCTTGCTACCCTCGAGCTATTGATCTGCATTGTCGAACAAAAGAGAGCGTAAGCATAAAAGCTTAGTGAGGGTAAGCTCATAAAACAAACCTTCGACAATGCAGGGTCCAAGCACGAGCTACAACCAAGATCAAATGCATGATCTTACCTCCGATCCACACGAGCCATAATTATAGATGATGCATGAACATATATTCAATATCATGTCATGCTCAACATGTTTAAATCCACCACATATGAAACCACATATATATAACCATGTTAGCAACACATCCCAAATCACATTGGCTCACAATTAATCACATATTGGCAACATAAACCACAATCCGTATTGGCACCTAGCTATGACTCGAATACGCGGATAACCGTTGGAACTCACATCCAACAACACAACCATTACCTGACGATGGGATTCCACTCATCACCGTTCACGCGGAGGGGATTCCACTCATCCTCACGCCTCATCTCACGCGGAGGGGATTCCACTCATCCTCACGCCCGTCGATGGGATTCCACTCATCACCGACTAATGTAAATACAATTTCTGGGCGTACCCGTACTCCTCCTTGGTGACTCAACGCCACCAAGGCCACGCGCGAATTTTGACTCATGTGTACACACTAACATCCTAATGATCGATCATTTGTACCCAAGCATACTAGTGCCAATACTAATACATTCCACAATACCATTTATTAACAACTTCCGTGCTTAGCACGTACTCACCATGACTTACTATCATGCATAAACCACATTTCCATGCCTAGCATGTACTCACCATGATCCTCGGATCAAGCAATCACCTCATAATCTCATTTCACATGACAACACACATGAACATCATTAACAACCATATCACATCATATTTTGTACATGTGAATAATCATATCATATCTATCATCAACATACATACAACAATGCATCCAACATGCCTCAACATACATGTATACAACATATACATAACCAACCCCATCACGATTTAACACGAGGCACATACAACCATTAAAGAGTGCAACCAAAGTCTCTAATCAAAGCTTGGGATTAGGCTACCACTCTAATCCCAACTCTAGGTGGGTTTACCAAGCCCATCCTAGGTTCACATGCTTGAACCAAATGCTCAAAACCATTTCAAAAACATTTAACCACTCACCTAAGCTTCCAAGCTCCAAGCCAAGCAACCATGGTCTTTAATTTCCGGATTCGTTTCCAAAGCTTTACCAACACAAATTCTCGCTTCCAAACAACCTCGAACACATTTCAAACAATTCCAAATCAGCCCAACATCAAAAAACCAACCCGGAAAACAATTCAAATCTAATTTACAACGTTGCAAGCCATGACCAAACCCCACACTTTGAAATTTCGGACAGCCCCTAAACCATATCCAAAAACCATGTTTCCAACATCCATAGCACCCACAAACAATCCCAAATCAACCCCTAACCATTACCCTAACATCAAACCTCAATTTCCAACACAAACCACACCCAAAACTCAACTAAAAACCCTCCTAAAAACCCATTTTTATCCAATTTCGGGAATCATGATAAAACACTTTAAAATTCACTTATGTTGGACCTTGAGAGTTGCAAACAACTTAGCTAACAATAATAAATCGATAGCTTAAGTTAAAGACCATAAAGCTCTCATTTTTAAACAAAACCCTAAAACTTTCAATTTCAAAAATCATGAACAATAATGAGAAATATTGGTACCAACATGAAGAGGAAGGCAAGACCAAGTCAAAAATATATTTACCTTTCAAAAAGCTCCAAAGATGAAGGTGGTAGAGATGAAATGGTGAAATGGAGAGAAAGACTCTCCATTGTCGTTAGTTTTGAAGAGTTGGAAAATGAGGAAGAAGATGAGCACATGCTCATCTTTTGTTTTATTTTAAATTCACCCAAAATAATGTTTACCACTATGCCCTTAATGAAAATCCAAACCCACATCTCTTAAAGTCCATGGATTTTGGACCCAAGAGATAGGCCCAACATAGATGTAGATATTTTGGAAATCTCGAGGCCCATAAAAAATATTTTATTATTTTAAATCTTAAAACCGAAACCCGAAACAATATTTTAATATTATTTCCATCCGACCCCCAAACCCGGGTGTTACACATCAACCACATCTCATGCTCATCACATATACATATCATGATATACATGTGCAAAACAACCACATATCACAAGAGCATAATAGGCAACCACAATAGCATATAATGGAAAACAATAGCTAAATTAACAACTTGAATTCACATGGAAATGGCCTACCAAGCACATTTCAACTCACACACTACACACACTCGAACCAAACTTTAAAACACATTTAAAGTCACTCACCACCCTTCCTTAGCAACCAAAGCAAGTCTCCTACAAGTTTGGATTCGATTCCAAAGCCTCTCCAACGCCTCCTCTTGCTTCTAGCCAATCAAAAACACAACCATTATTCACAATCAATGCTAAAATTCAGTCAACACTCAACTCTTGAACTCAAACCAACTTCAACAAATTTCCAAATTAAATTAATCCCCAAATATACCCATTTTCGTGCTCCTTCAAACCCTAGCTGAAAATTCCATTTTCAATCATCCAAATGACCCTCAAATGGTCCCAAAACATCCTCCTAACATACATAAACCATCAGCCCTCTAATTTCAACCTAAAACCCACCAAAAATCAAGTTTTAGACATCTCAAAGATTGCTTCAAGAACCCATTTCGGGTTTTCACCCAAACCCAACCATTTTAACATATTATGTTCATTATAAGGTAAATAAACTAAAACCCAACATTACCTTTCAAAACAACTTGAAAATCTTCATAAAAACTCAAACTTTCACCAAAACCTAACTTTTAAAAAGTGGGTAGTTTTAAAATCTATGACCATGAATAGATAGAGGATGAAGAGAAGAGTTAGAAAATGTTTTTACCTCTCAAAATGGCCTTGGAATGGAGTTGAAAATCAATGGAATAGTAACTTGGTGGTTTTAGAGAGGTTTGGGGCTTTTCACGTTTGGGGAAGAAAGGAAGACCATTTTTTTGTTCTTTTTAGCTTATTTAAAAGTTGTCTTCCTTTTAAAATTCTTTTGGGTAAAATCACCAAAGTGGTCCTCCCCCTTTATTTTATATTTCAATTAACTCATGTCATGGCCAAAAGATTTAATTTAATTTTTCCGACTCGGACCTCTAACCCGACTAACTCCTAACCCCAAAACACGGGTGTTACAAATGTGGCCATGTATGTATTGCTTTGTGTTTTGGCATGTTAGTGTTTTTGAATCTAAGTGTTCATATGAGCTTAGGGCTTGAAATCCAATTTGTTGATTGAATGCATGTCTAATGATGCGATTAGGATACTTTGCATTTAGAATGTATGTATGGTATGTTGCTATGTGGATTTTGATGATTCGGGACAATTTTGGGGACGTTTGAAGGTGTCAAAGTATGATTTCGGGCCAAACTGTATGCAGGCGTTTCGAAACGCTCGATATGGTTTCGGAACGGTCGATAGCTCCAGGGGTACTCGTATCGGAACGGGGGTGGTGCCGTTTCGATACGATTTGCCACTGTGAGCCCCTGTTTCGGAACCCATTTCGATACGATTCGCCACTGTAAGTCCCTGTTTCGGAACCAGTTCCGATACGTTTTGCCAACGGCTTGGTCTTATTTTATAAATGGAGCCCGCGTTTCGGAACGGGCAAGCCTGTTTCGAAACGCATGCAGTTAAATCGGTTAAATGGCATCTTCAAAGGTTCCTGAATGTTACATTTTAGTCCCTATGGCTTGTATGCTCCCTAATTGAGTTTATATGTATCCTTTATGATGATTTTCCCTGTGTGCATGGAACTTGATCAATTAAGCTACTTGGTAATTTAAGTTGTCGTATGCTCTACTTGGATTGTATTCGTTTTCGTTTTTTCGCTGTCTTCTTCACATTTAGGATTAATTGTGACATTTAGACAAGATAAATATAAATGAAAAAATTGGGTTGCTAATCGAAGTGAGGCCTTAGCGGGTTTCGTTTTGGTTTTCCTCGTGTAACCCGTTCGGTCCAAATTAAAGTACAAAGACTAATATGTAATTTTAGCATAATATATAATACAAAAATTTTATTTTGTGAAAATTTTAAAATAAATATTCTATTATAATTATTTTTTTATTCAAAAAATCTAAATAGTTTCTTCAACATACGTACTTCGTACAGGAAATCATATAAAAATTGTTAAATTATTATTATAATAATTAGTGTTATAATTAAGGGTAATTATACTATGCACCGGCGATGAAAACATTTTGTTTCCATAAGTACCCTAATTTTAGGGGGTTTGAGATTCAATTTAGGGTTTATAATTTAGAGGTTTAAGTTTATGCACTTAGAATTTATGGATTATGGTTTGAATTTAGAGTTTAGGGTTAGAATTTAGGGGTTATAGGTAAAACCTAAATCTCTAACATATTACCCTAAAACCTAAACCCTAACCTTAAAACTCTTAATCCTAACACTAAACCCTAAATTCTAACCATGGACCCTAAATTCTAAACCTTAAACCTAAACCCCTAAATTATAAACCCTAAACTAGATCTCTAACCCCTAAAATTAGGTTGCTTGTGGAAACAAAATGTTTCCACCGCTAGTGCATCATATATTTTCCATATAATTAATACATTTTTTTAAAATAAAAAAATAATTTCAATTACAATTTAACTAAATATTATTTTTCTTTCAAAACAACATTAAATTTCTTTCCTAGCCTAGTGGACATCTGAATGTGCTACATCATTTATAATTAAATTTTAGTGACCTAATGAATGGTTAAAAGTTTGTTGACTAAAATGAAAAATCCCCATTAAATTTTAGGGACAATTAGTGATTAGTTTAAACCCTAAATAAAATTGGCTACACCTAAAAAATTTCTAATTTTTTATTATTCAAAGTGACAACATATTTTAGACACCATTTAAATATGTATTTGTGATAGAATGTTTGTCACTAATAAGAATAACATTAGTGTCTAAATTTTAGTCATTATTAATAATTATTTGTATCAAAAAGTGTAGTCATAAAAAAATATAATTAATTGTGACGAAATTTATGAAAGTTGTTACTGATATAATAGTGACAGGGTTATTAGTGACGAGTGGTGACGATTTAGAAAAATGGTCACTGCAAATTTCAGTGGATAAATTTAATACTTTTTGTGACCATTTTCAATGTCACTAAAAATACATTTTCTTGTAGTGAATTTAAACGGCTTTCTATAACCATATACAATACACCTATATTTTTTTTCATATTTTCTATAGGATTTATATCCAATACACTGGCGGTGAAAACTTTTAGTTTCCAAAGGCGCCTTAGTTTTAAGGTTTAGGAACTTAGTTTAAAGTGTGGGGTTTAGGGATTTATGTGCAGGGGTTTAGAATCTAGAGGTAATGGTCAGAATTTAGGGGATAAGGTTTAAATGTTAGGGTTTAGGTTTTAGAGTAATATTTTGGGATTTAGGTTTTAACCTATAAACCATAAATTCTAACCCTAATCTCTAAATTCTATTCTCAATCACTAAATTATAAAGTACTAAAATCTAAACCCTACGCCCTAAATTGAGTCCCTAAACCCTAAAACTAAGGCGCTTATGGAAACTAAAAGTTTCCACCGCCAGTGTATCAAATAATTATCCTTTTCCATATGCGATATATATGGGAAATTATTTCATGCAAAGGCGCTTGTGGAAACTTTGTTTTCATAAGTGCCTTATTTTTAGGGTTTAGGGACTTTATTTAGGGTTCAAAGGTTTAAGTGTAGTAGTTTTGAATTTAGGGGTTGTTGATAAAATTCTAGGTTTTTAAATTTAGGGTTTATAGTTTAAAACATAAATCTCTAATCATATTACCCTAAAATCTAAACCATAACTCTAAACCTTAAATTCTAACCATAAACCCTAAATTCTAAACTTGAACCCTAAATTCTAAACACTTATACTAAAACCCTAAACCCTAAAATTAAGGCACTTGTAGAAATAAAATGTTTTCACCGTCTATATATATATATATATATATATATATTGAGTTGACAAATTTCTATTTTATAACTCAAACTTTATTTATATTTTTGAGCCAAGTTTGAAATTACAAGTCAAAAAAATCAACTTTTTCAAGTAGCTGAGTTTTGTCCGCCCTAGTTACAACACAAGTCACCCCTAAACTTGACCGCTTTAATCAAGTTATGCTTGAACTTATTTTTTGTAATATTTTTAACCATTTGACAATTGTAGTCACTTGACAATTGTAATCACTTATTTTTGTCCGGCTGTGTATATATGTAATATATATATATATATGTTGTTATTATATATGTTCCTTTTAGTATATTAATATATGTATGTGTTATGACTTATGTGTATATGTAATATGTGCTAATGTTTGGGTATTATATAAGTATATTTATAAATATGTATGAAAATTAGTATGTTGTATCATATTGTAGGTTATCATTGTTATTACTATTATTATTGGCGTTTTTACTATTATATGTAATTTAATATGCGTATGTGTATTATGTATCTATGTTATTATTATTGTTGTTATGTATTATTTTTATTAGTATCATCATTATTAATGTTAGTATTATTATTATTGTTATTATTATAATTGTTGTTGTTATCAAACTAAAAAACCAAAAAGACTGATAAAAAGAGCCCAGTAACATTATTAATATTTAAGTCCATTTACAACTTATATTAAATAAAGCCCAAAAAAATTATTATTACATATTAATACATTTGGCCCAATCAAGCCCTAAATAGTAAAAAAAACCCTAAAACCCTAATCTACTGCCTCTCCTCTTCTATGCGCAGCCAAAGGAGAGCTGTTAGATCTAATCTGATCCAACAGCCAAGATTGAAGTTAATGAAAACCCTTCAGCTCACCGTGCGCCACGTGTCACAACCCAGCGCTGCCACGTCGACCATTAGATGCCATCTGGACCATCCATTTTGAGCTATATCTCAGCCGTTGGATGAGATCTGATCCAACAGCTCAGATCAAACATGACCGTCCACCTTCCGCCCGTTCGGCCCACGCGCCGATCACTCAGCTCCCACGCGCGAGTAGGAAGCACGCCCCGACCGTTCATCTTCTTCACGCGCCCGCGCGTTCGATGTCGATCCGTCTTCCCGTCTGCATGACATCATCGCCGAAAAACCCGCTGGCCTGCCACCAACTCCAACCACCGAACAGGACAAAGAAACGATAAAAAAATGGGGGTGTCTGAAGCTAATACTAGGCATTATCATCAGAAGCAATCATCCACAGTATTTCAATTAATTGTTTCTTGTAAGTGTAATAAAAGAAATCAGATAAAAGGGTGTAATCCAACCTATGTACGGGGTTTGAAATTTTTTTCCGATTAATTTATTTTATTAGAGGAAAATTATGACTAAATTGATATATTATATAAATGTAGAGGATCAAATGTGTAATTATACCAATTTTTTTAACCGTTCCGCCAATTTTTTTTTTTTTAACGGCGTATGACTAAAATGGAACCATTTAAATAGTTGTGTGGTGCATTTGCGGCAAAAAATAATATAGTAGTCATTTTGACACCAAACTCATATTCCAGTGGTCATATGTTTAGTTTACCCAAGAAAAACAAAAAAAAAGCTGGTGGTTTTACCTTCGGCGTTCTGCTTTTTCGGCGCGTCAGCCCGTCCACCCTCGACGTTGATAAGCCACATGGCCTCCCCAAGTCTTGCATGGTGAAATGGATGAGGCAACGATCTAAAATGGTTTGGGGTTTTAAAAAAAGGGCTTTCGGTTTGGATAAATGGTGATTCGTTTTGGATTAAGGGAGGGGAAAGGTCTTTTTGATGTTGTTGTTTTTTCGGGTTATGAGTTCGCCGGCCGGCATGGCGAAGGGACGGCGCCGTTCATCCTTCTTTTCAGAGAAAAAAAGGGATTGTATTTTACGTTTTTGGTGTTAAAAGGAAGAAGATCCTTTTTATAGTTTTAAAGTGTATTTTATACCGTGTTTTAATTTTTAAAAATGGTTTTATCTCTTTAAAGCCCCTCCGCTCCCCATTAATCACGACCATAGCCATTTCGTCTCCTTAAATAGCGCCTCTGATCCTTGTAAGTTTCAAAACGTTTGCATTTTCGTCCCTGTGTTCCTAAATTCGATTTTCAGTGGGTTAATACCCTTTTAAATCCCTTGAATCTACTTTATTCTTTCAATTTGGTCATTTTTCATGATTTAATCAGCTTTTAATGGTTTTATTTCTTTTTGGGGTCCCTGCCAGCATGCATATTTAATATCCCACCCCATGTAATTTAGTTTCTTTAATTTTTAGTCCTGTTTATTGTTAATGCTTGTTATTCTTGCTTTTCCATGTTGTGGATATGTATATTTGTGTATTTTGTGGCTTGATATGTATAATATATAGTTTATATGTATGGAATATAATATAGGGTTTTACATATTATATACACATAACATATGGTTTTATAATATATATATAGTTTTATATAAAGTATGGCTTTAGTATAATGTATAGTTTTATGCATAAAGTATAGTTTTCATATAATATAATATATAACATATGGTTTCTTTGTATAATGCATAACATATAGTTTATATATAAAATAATATATATATATATATATATATATATATATAGTTTTCACATAATATATAGTTTTATAACATATAATCTCTATATAACCTATAATACAGTATATGATATAAAGTTTTACAATATATATATATGATATGTTTCCTTAACATTTAACATATATTTACTTCATATATGTATAAATAAGGTTTTTATATGATATAGTTTATTTACAATATATAGTTTACATAATATAGATATACATAATACGTTTTTTATATATATAATATGTAATCTTCATGTAATACATAGCTTTAATAAAATGGACAGTTTTATGTACCAAGTCTGGTTTTTTGTATCATAATACGTATAATATATGGTTTTCATTATCATGTAGTTTTTTTATATAATGTGTAGTTTCTTTTGTAAGTATATACATATGGTATTTTTAATTTGTGCTTGGTTTAGATAGTTTTGGGTTTTGTTGTGTTTAATGGGCTTTAGGCTTGTTAAGGGTAACCTTAGTCTTAGATTAGGCAAAGTTAATTCAATCAATTTGAAATCGTGTGTTCATCTCATAGGGGAGCAATCTTTAAATTAAATAAACTAATTTAGATTAGTTTTTAGGTTCGTAGTTAGATTTAAGGTTCAAATTAGTTTAGTGAATTTAAAATTATCCTTGGCTTATTGGGATTAGGGGTGAGCAAAACTCAACTCGACTCGAAAAAACCGAATAACTCGACTCGACTCGAGGTAAAAATACTCGACTCGTCTTGACTTGACTCGAAATTTCATAAACTCGAATAACTCGAAAAAATTTCAAATAAAGTTTGAGTTGTGAAATGGAAATTCGAATAACTTGAAATTTTTAGTAAATAGTGGATTTATTTTTAAGTTCGAGACGAGTCCCTCTGTAAAACCTATGTTTGATTTTGATATAATTAAATCTTTAAAGATCAATTTGAAAAACTTAAAATTGTTTTATAAGTCCCTTAATAAGTTTTAAATCACCAACTCTTTAAAATTGATTTGAAAAACTCAAACTCAAAATATTTTCTAAGTGTTCCAAGGCCAAACTATTGAAAAACGTCTAAGTGTATCGATACCCTTCCAAGCGTATCGATACCTTTTTACCAAAGTTGGCTACTGGAGGAACACGTATCGATACGTCAAACCCTCGTATCGATACGCCCCTGTGTAAAAGCCTAAAGAGTTTGAATGGCGTACCGATACGGCAAACCCTCGTATCGATACGGCCTTAATAAATTTTTAAATATAAGTCGGTTTAAATATTTTGATCGTTGGTGCCAGTTGGTTGGTAACCGAATTTTAAATGGTCGTTGACTAGTATCGATACGCCAAACCCTCGTATCGATACGGAATTCGACAGTGAGCTAAGTTGAGAAAAAGGTATCGATACGGCAAACCCCCGTTTCGATACCCAGTACCGATACGCTTACGTGCGTATCGATACCCCTTATGTATTGCACACAACGACTCTTTCTTTTCTGAGACAGGTATCGATACTCCTCCTCGCGTACCTATACGCATAGCTGCAGAAGTGCATTTATGGTGGTAAGAGAGGGTTCCAACGGCTCCATTTATGTTCCCAACCACCCAAACGGCTAGAAATTAATAAGGAGGTATAAAAGAGACATCTAAAAGCATCAGCAACAACTATTGATCATCAAGAAAACATTCTTACATCAAATCCAAGCAATTGTGCAAAAATCCCATATTGTCTAGAAACCCCAATTGTATTTTTCATTCTTATCTTGTTCAATTGGGTTGAGTGCTTGTAATTGGGCTACACTTTGTATTGAGAGATACTCTATTAGCCATCAAATTCTTTGTTACCTTGTTGTGAGGATTGGGTTAAATTTTGGGTAGAAAATTTAACCGAAATATAAGGGTTGCCTCCTTAGCCTAGAAAAGGAGAAGAGCAATTAGTGGAATTGTTGCAAATCCTTAGTGAAGCTAAGGTAGTGGATGTAGAGTTCATTTGGAACTTGAACCACTCTAAAATCTCTTGTCAATCTTTTTATTTGCAAATTTCCACCACACAAACTTTAAATTTCCAATTCACCCCCTCTTGGTTCATATCGATCTTTCGATCCACTCAACAATTAGTATCAGAGCCTACCTCTTTGAGGATTAACAACCACAAGAGGAGTTCCTTGGAAGAGTGTGATCATCAAATATCAAGAGATGGCTTCAACCTCTGGTTCGGGCATGTATGAGTCTCAATCCACTACAAAGCCTCCCTTCTTTAATGGTGATAACTATTCTTTTTGGAAGAATAGAATGCGTCTCTTCATCAAGTCAAATGACTACCTAGTGTGGGATGTCATTGAAGATGGCCCTTATGTTCCATTAAAGCAAGATGGTGAAGGTAAGATGGTCTTAAAGAAAAAGATGGAGATGAGTGAAAAAGAAAGGAAAAAGATTCAAGTCAATGACAAAGCTCTTCACATGCTATTTTGTTCTTTCGGTCCGGACATCTATTCAAAGGTTTCATCCATCGAGAGTGCCAAAGATGTGTGGGACACTCTTGAGATACATATGAGGGCACCAACGATGTTAAAGAAACTAATATTGGAATTCTCAATCTTAGTTATGAAAATTTCAAGATGGAGCCCGATGAGACGGTGTCTAAGATGTTTGATCGTTTCTCCATTATTGTCAATGGGCTAAATGGTTTTGGAGAGATCATACCGGAAGACAAGCTTGTCCGGAAGCTACTTTATTCACTTCCAGAATCTTGGGATGGGAAGAGAACCGCCATCATTGAAGCTAAGAACTTAAAGACTTTAAAGCTTGATGAGCTTGTGGGTTCTCTCCTTACTCATGAGATCATGAAGCAAGGAAGGGAAGAAGAAAAGAAGAAGAAAGAAGAGAAAATGGTAGAGAAGCTTGAGGTTGAGAAGAAGAAGAAGATGGGAATATCTCTCAAAGCTTCACTACATCAAGAGAGCTCTTCTAGTGAGGATGATGAACTAGAAGAATTGGCTATGATAGCCAAACGATTCTCACGTTTTATGAGGTCCAACCGGGGAAGAAAAATCCAAAGAAAAATGGACTTCAAAAACAAGAACAAAGAAGAAGCAAAGGATCCAATCATTTGCTTTGAGTGCAAACAACCCGGCCACATACGTTCGGAGTGCCCTCAACTCAAGAAGAAGGGCTTTGAGAAGAAGAAGAAGCTCAAAGCCAAGCTTGCTACTTGGAGTGATGAGGAGTCATCGGAGGATGATGAACAAGAAGTGGCTAACCTTTGCCTCATGGCACTTGAGGAAGATTCCTCCATGGTAACCTCTAACTCATCTACTTTAGATTTTACATATGATGAATTGAATGATGCATATGATGAGTTACAAGAGGTCTATGATGAATTAGTTGAAAAATATAAAGAGTCGGTCATTAAGAACAAAAAGATTATTTTGGAGCTAAATGAGAAAAATGACTCACTCACTCAAGCTAATTCAAAATTTGAGAAAAAAGATATTAGGGTTAAAAGATGAACTAAAATTCTTTCAAGATGAAAATGTTGACCTTAATAATCTTTTGTCTCAATGCAATAGTGAACACCAAAAGGTGTTGGATGAGCTAAATGAGCTCAAAAAGTCTTTGAAAAATGTTGGTAGTGTCAAGCATGAAATAGGTGAATCCTCAAGAACACACCAACCTAAGAAAAAGACTAACTACTACAAACAAGGTAGCTATCCTAGACATAGTAGAGCTAAAAGAATTAGAAGTGTATGGGTTCCTAAGGAACTTGTAAAATCTAATAATATTATTGCTATGTCATCTTGGATTCCTAAGGGAACCAAGGTTTTGGGAGCTAACACTCATGGACCCAAAATGATTTGGGTACAAAAAACAAAAGTTTAATATCTTTGTTTGTAGGGGGGCATTGCTACAAGGCCAAAGCACAAAGTCAAAACTCATGGTACCTTGATAGTGGATGCTCAAGGCATATGACTGGAGACAAGAGTAGATTCATGGATCTAAAGCCAAAAAGTGGAGGAGTAGTGACATTTGGTGACAACTCCAAAGGCCACATTAAAGGTATTGGCTTCATAGGTAATCACTCTACTATTCTCATTGAAAATGTCTTGTATGTCGATGGTCTTAAACACAATTTATTGAGCATAAGTCAATTGTGTGATAAAGGATTTAATGTTTTATTTGATAAAAATTGATGCAAAATTGTAGACATTAAATCTAATAATATTATGCTCATAGGTCATCGCATAGGGAACATATATATGGTGCATCTAGATGATATTCATACATCTCATGCATGCTTAGTTGCACAAAATGAAAATGATGCATGGTTGTGGCATAGGAAACTAGGACATGCTAGCATAAGTGTTTTAGAAAAACTAGTCTCCCTTAATCTAGTTAGAGGTTTACCCAAGATAAAATTTTCAAATGATAAAATTTGTGATGCATGCTCAAAGGGTAAACAACATAGGTCTTCCTTTAAATCCATTAATGATGTTTCTACTAGTAGATGTTTACAACTTATCCATATGGATTTATTTGGGCCAATTAGGACTATGAGCTTGGGTGGTAAGTCTTATGCTTTTGTACTTGTTGATGATTTTTCTAGATTTACTTGGGTTCTATTTTTAAGTACTAAAGATGAGGCTTTGGAAAAATTCATCACATTTTCAAAACTAACCCAAAATGATCTTGAACTTAGAATTTCACATATTAGAAGTGATCATGGAACCGAGTTTCAAAATTTAGGGTTTGAAGATTTTTTAAATGAAAATGGTATTAGCCATAATTTTTCGGCTCCTCGAACTCCTCAACAAAATGGGGTAGTTGAGAGGAAAAATAGAACTTTGCAAGAAATTGCTAGAACTATGCTTTGTGAAAACAATTTACCTAAATATTTTTGGGCGGAAGCCACAAACACCGCTTGCTATATTGTAAATCGAGTAATGATTAGGCCAATTTTAAAGAAAACACCTTATGAGATTTTAAAATCTAAAAAGCCTAACATTAGCTATTTTCACCCTTTTGGTTGCAAGTGTTTTGTTTTAAATAATGGAAAAGACAACTTAGGTAAATTTGATGCAAAAAGTGATGAAGCTATTTTCATAGGTTACTCTTTAACCTCTAAAGCCTATCGTGTATTTAACAAAAGAACTTTAGTAGTAGAAGAATCTATTCATGTTGTATTCGATGATAACCTCATTCCTAGGAAGGATTCTTGTGATGATGATGATGTAGGAATCATAAATGCCTTTGATGGAGGACAAACGTCAAAGGAGGATGAGATTCCAACAAAAGAAGAGGACACGCAAGATCTACCTCTTGAAGCCTTGAAGGACTTGGCTCTTGAGGAAAAGGAAGTGAGCTACCCAAGGGAGTTGAACTATGTCAAAGATGGTGAAATCTTGGGTGATCCATCCAAGGGGGTAACCACTCGATCTTCTCTTAGATTAATGAATCATGTTGCATTTATCTCATGCATAGAGCCTAAGAATATTAAAGAAGCATTGAAAGATGACTTTTGGATTATGGCTATGCAAGAAGAGTTAAATCAATTTGAGAGAAGTAACGTTTGGACATTAGTTGATAGGCCTAGTAATCAATCTACAATAGGAACTAAATGGGTCTTTAGGAACAAGCTAGATGAGAGTGGTAACATTGTAAGAAATAAAGCTAGACTAGTAGCACAAGGTTACACTCAATAAGAGGGAATAGATTTTGATGAAACCTATGCACCCGTAGCTAGAATGGAAGCTATTAGGATGTTGCTTGCATATGCATGTTATCATAATTTCAAGCTTTTTCAAATGGATGTTAAAAGCGCATTTTTAAATGGTTTTATAAATGAAGAAGTGTATGTGGAACAACCACCGGGTTTTGAAGACTCAAAATTTCCAAATCACGTTTTCAAACTCACCAAAGCTCTATATGGTTTAAAACAAGCTCCTAGAGCTTGGTATGAAAGACTTTCAAACTTTTTAATTGAAAATGGATTTGAAAAAGGTAAGGTGGACACTACACTTTTTATAAAAATGTTTAAAAATGACATCTTAGTAGTTCAAATTTATATTGATGATATTATTTTTGGTTCTACTAATGAATGTCATTGTCAAGAGTTTGCTAAGTTAATGCAAGGTGAATTTGAGATGAGCATGATGGGGGAGCTCTCATTCTTTTTGGGACTCCAAATCAAGCAAAGGAAGGATGGCACCTTCATCAACCAAGCAAAATACATAAAGGATATGCTCAAGAAGTTTGGCTTGGAGAATACAAAGCCTTAAGCCACACCTATGAGCTCATCTACAAAGCTTGACAAAGATGAAGGAGGTAAGTGTGTTGACTCTAAGCTTTACCGTTCTATGATTGGATCATTGCTTTACCTTACCGCAAGTAGACCGGATATTTTGTTTAGTGTTTGTTTGTGTGCTAGGTTTCAAGCTAGTCCTAGAGAGTCTCACCTTATAGCCGTTAAGAGAATCTTTAGGTACCTTAGAGATACTCCTTGTTTAGGTCTTTGGTACCCTAGATACTCTACCTTCAACCTTCATGCTTATTCGGATGCGGGTTATGGGGGGTTGTAAAATCGATAGGAAAAGTACTTCGAGAACTTGTCAATTCCTAGGTAGTATGCTCATATCTTGGTTCTCTAAGAAACAAAATAGTGTAGCCTTATCTACCACCGAAGCCGAGTACATATCCTTAGGGAGTTGTTGTGCTCAAGTCCTTTGGATGAAGCAACAACTCTTAGATTATGGAATTAAAGTTGAAACCATACCCCTAAAATGTGATAACACTAGTGCAATATGTCTAACAAAAAATCCCATCCAACACTCTAGAACCAAACACATAGAAATAAGGCATCATTTCATTAGAGATCATGTCCTTAAGGAAGATGTGGTTATAGAGTATGTAGACACCTTAAATCAATTAGCAGACATATTTACAAAACATTTAGACAAAGAGCGTTTTTGGTCCCTTAGGAGAGAGTTAGGTCTAGCTAGCCTATCTTGACCTTTTAGGACCTCTTTGTGCTTAAAAATGCTTGATTTTGTGAAATTGCTTGTTTATGTGTTGTAACTCTTGAAAATATTCATGCCTATAGTTAGGGGAGTACGCTTCTATTAAAATATGCTTAGAACTGTTCATTCATCATTTGCATACTCTTAGGAGATGTTAAATTCGAGCCTATGGTTGTTCTTAGAACTAAATATGCATTTCTGGGCATAGAGTATCGATACAGATCTACGCGTATCGATACGTGTTCTTCATTCAGTTTCCCAGAATTCATTTTGCTTATACGGGTATCGATACGATTAAACCCGTATCGATACGAGCTTCAAATCGTTTCGATACGGACCTCATCCGTTTCGATATGATTCTCCAACGGGCATTTTTAAGGAAATGACGTTTCTACCCCCGTATCGATACTCGATTGCGCAGACAGCTTTAAATTTGGCTTTTAATGTGTTCAACTTTTACCAAAATTAAAACTCTTCAAAACCTAAAAACCCTAGCCGTTTTTGCCTATAAAAAGGTTCTTCCTCCTTCATATTTTTCACACCTCAACTCAAATCTAAAAGAGTTTTTCAATCAAGCAAAGCTTTAAGCTCTCTCTCTCATCACAATTGTGCTATATTTTCTTCAATCTCTCAAGTTTCTATCAAGGTAATCCTTTTTTTCTTTTTCTTTTTCAATTTTTTGTTTTGTTTTGTTGTTTTGTTTCATCTTTTTATCAAAATCTTTGTTTCTTCAAATTTCTTAAAAAAAATTTTACCTTGATTTTTACTCAAAATTGAAGAAATCTTTTTGCTTAATTTCTCTTTTAGATCATGGCACCAAAGGAACCATCGAGGAAGCGTACAAGGGTTTCTCAAACCGGTGAATCTTCCACTCTTGGAACGGTTGCACGTCCGAACTACACTACCATCTATGAACAATCCTTTGAAAGTCCCACGGGTCTAGCATATTTTCGTCAATTCGAGAATTACAAGATTCGTGCGGAAAGGTTAATCTCAATTCCTTTTCTCGACTCGGAGTGCTTTAAATTTGAATATATTCCTTTGCTTCGTCGTTGGAATTTCATGGAGTTTCTATCTATTCCCGGTTTTTATTATCGTCTTTTGGTTTTGATTTTTTACTCTAATGCCAAATGTATCTCTCGCAATGGGGAAGTTGTCGCCATTAGCTCTTATCTCATGGGAAAGAAATTCATCCTTGATGTCAAATCTATTTGTGAAGTTTTTAAATTAGAGGATGAAAGCTTTGATGATGAGAATGCTTTGGGGCATGTTCTTAGTGGCTCCGTGACCGCCCTAAATGCTCACGATAGGATCCTTCATTTGATGGTGTCTTGGTGGTTTCGTCCCTCCGGAGGAAAATATTCTACCATCCGTCAAGTGGATGATTTTTGGATCCGTTGCTTCCGTGAGCGAAAGTGCCCAAATCTTGCTCGAATCATGTTCGGGGAAATCGTCTATCATGTGCAAAATCGTCACACCTCTCTCATCACCTCTTTCACCTACGGTACGGCTTTAAGTTATTTCTTTGTGAAAAAGGATATTGATTGCTCTTTTGACTTCCCAACTCCCCTTACCGATCCCATTGATGAGCGATCTCTTGCCTGGGGTAAGTTTCACTATTTTAATGGAAATTGGTTACGTCTTTCCGAGCTTCCACCCGAGGCCGCAGCCGTATTGGAAGAACCTCAAGCTCCTCAAGCTCCTCAACCCTCCATGGATGCTCTCATGACATTCCTCAATGAGCAATTTACCGGGTTGCGCATGGACATCGGAAATCGTTTTACCGCCCTTGAAACAACCTGTGATACAAGGATGACGAGCATGGAGAATCGCCTCACATCCCTTGAAAGCGGTCATAATTTTCTGAATATTTCTCTCTCCGCTTTCCATGATGAGTGGCACAATAGCATGAGGGATAATGATCCAATGAGAGTTGATGATGAAGATGATGAGGACGACGAAGACGATGCCTAGACGTTTCTTCTTGCATCTCATGCATATCATTTCGGATTTTCTATTTTATGCACCTTTGCTTTATGTTCTTAGGACTAAGTTTATTATTAAACCTATGCTTTGATTTTCTGCTTTTGTTTGGATTTTAAGGATTGATGCTATGATGAATAATATAAGTGTTGCTTATTTATACCTTTGCCTATGTTTATGCACTTAATTGTCTCAATATTTTTGATCTAACAAAAACGGGGAGAGAAACTAGCTCAACACTTCAAATATTTTGATTTTAACTCAAAGATTACTAAGCTTATATTAAGGGGGAGTTAACTTTATAAAGATTTTTCAAAATGTCAAAAATTTTAAGTTTTAGTTTTGTTATATCAAAAAGGGGGAGATTGTAAAACCTATGTTTGATTTTGATATAATTAAATCTTTAAGGATCAATTTGAAAAACTTAAAATTATTTTATAAGTCCCTTAATAAGTTTTAAATCACCAACTCTTTAAAACTGATTTGAAAAACTCAAACTCAAAATATTTTCTAAGTGTTCCAAGGCCAAACTATTGAAAAACGTCTAAGTGTATCGATACCCTTCCAAGCGTATCGATACCTTTTTACCAAAGTTGGCTACTAGAGGAACACGTATCAATACGTCAAACCCTCGTATCGATACGCCCCTGTGTAAAAGCCTAAAGAGTTTGAATGGCATATCGATACGGCAAACCCTCGTATCGATACGACCTTAATAAATTTTTAAATATAAGTCGGTTTAAATATTTTGACCGTTGGTGTCAGTTGGTTGGTAACCGAATTTTAAATGGTCGTTGACCAGTATCGATACGCCAAACCCTCGTATCGATAATGAATTCGACAGTGAGCTAAGTTGAGAAAAAGGTATCGATACGGCAAACCCCCGTTTCGATACCCAGTACCGATACGCTTACGTGCGTATCGATACCCCTTATTTATTGCACACAACAACTCTTTCTTTTCTGAGACAGGTATCGATACTCCTCCCCGCGTACCGATACGCATAGCTGCAGAAGTGCATTTATGGTGGTAAGAGAGGGTTCCAACGGCTCCATTTATGTTCCCAACCACCCAAACGGCTAGAAATCAATGAGGAGGTATAAAATAGACATCTAAAAGCATCAGCAACAACTATTGATCATCAAGAAAACATTCTTACATCAAATCCAAGTAATTGTGCAAAAATCTCATATTGTCTAGAAACCCCAATTGTATTTTTCATTCTTATCTTGTTCAATTGGGTTGAGTGCTTGTAATTGGGCTACACTTTGTATTGAGAGATACTCTATTAGCCATCAAATTCTTTGTTACCTTGTTGTGAGGATTGGGTTAAATTTTGGGTAGAAAATTTAACCGAAATTGTAAGGGTTGCCTCCTTAGCCTAGAAAAGGGGAAGAGCAATTAGTGGAATTGTTGCAAATCCTTAGTGAAGCTAAGGTAGTGGATGTAGAGTTCATTTGGAACTTGAACCACTCTAAAATCTCTTGTCAATCTTTTTATTTGCAAATTTCCACCACACAAACTTTAAATTTCCAATTCACCCCCCTCTTGGTTCATATCGATCTTTCGATCCACTCAACACCCTCTATTTTTATGATATATACATATTGATATATAAAAATATGAAGAAATATTGTCACATGTGAAAAAATATATATGTGCATATCTTATATGATTAGAGAAAGGAATTTAAATTGGAATCAAACCCTACTATAACATGATAAATAATTACAATTAAATTTTTATAGAAACTTGAAAACTCGACTCGACTCGAATTTCTTAAACTCGACTTGAATCGAAAAAATTTCAAATAAAGTTTGAGTTGTAAAATATGACTCGTCAACTCGAAAAACTCAAAATTTTTTGACTCGACTCGACTTGACTCGATCGAACGCTCACCCCTAATTGGGATAAATGTTAAATTCACTATATTAGTTGAACACTTCTTAATTACTCTTTAGGATAAAGTTAATTTCACGTCTAGATTGACATTAAAATTCCTCCTCCATAATTTGTTAAGGATTCTAGTCTTTTAGGGTTAATTAATTTAGGCTAATATTATATTCACCTATTTAATAATTAGGTCACTAATTAAACCTCCATAATTTGGGCCTTTTTAGGTTAGGGCTTTAGTAGGCTTTTGCATGTTTAATCTAAGTCTTTTTGTGACATTCATTTTTAAACTGTCATTCATATGATCACTTTATTTTGAATTAATCAATTTAAATCATAAAAAGAGAGGTATTTATTAATTTCGGTATTTGTGTCGTAACAGTCCGAGCTTAAAGAATGTTGACCAAATATTTGGATTAATCTTTACCGTCCCAAGGTAAATTATAATTAAAATTGACAATACCATGACATCATGTTTAAATGTTTGCATCATGCATAAAGATGACATACGAATATCGAACCATAAATTAACACGGCAGTTGGGCTTATTCGATGTCGGTTTAATTTATGGTCCGGTGTATCGTCATCCTTATTAATTAAATGCCTAATTAATTCGAGATTGTCAATTTGATAAAGCCCGTTCAATTAAAATTAATTTTCAATTAAGTACACCAAATTAAATTTGTTTTAAGTTTCAATAAGTTTCTTCGATTAAAAGCAATAAATGTTTTGGTACCGATTTCCGGGCGTGTCGAGGGTGTTAATCCTTCCCCACGCGCAACCAGCTCCCGAACCTTTTTTCAGAACGAATCTCTGGTTTTATGGTGTTCGGCCTACCTAAGTGGTCGATGGCGACTCCAAAACTTTTTTCGTTAAGATTCGATTTTTGTAAATTTTATCATTTTCCGAGAAAGATAGAAGAATGAATTTTCAAAAGCAAATTAAATAACTCATATACGACTTTCGATTTTCACTTAGAAAAAAAACGTTGCTACAACAATACACACACCTTGCTGGCATTGTGATTGAACCTGAGTTTCCTAAGATAAATATCATCTGCTTTTTTACTGGGACCATTTGTTGGGTTCAAATTATCTCCTAAACTTTTTTTGATAAAAGCCACTATATTTTTATTAAATTCATAGAAAAAACACAATTACAATGCATCCAAGAAAAAGAGTATTTGGATTAAACAACCCAAAAAATCCTTATAACCCAAAAACAAAGAAAAATGAAAACTTCTATGGAAATAAGCATACCAACAAAATTTAGCAGCCTCTTGAATCTCTTTGTCTCTGTCCAAACGAGACGCGTAAAGAAAGAAAGAGTGGTGCGCGATCCAAACTGTCAAGCAAAAAGTATCGTTACACATGACTAATTTCATCGGCAAACAACCATCAACCGAGTGGGGATATAACTTTTCAAGTGACCACCGACAAAAAAAATAAATCAGAAACTAGCGCCGATTGAATCTCTGTGCGAACAACAATCGATCACTAAGGTATGCTGAAACATGCCACAAAGACAGATGAACCAAACCACAAAACAAAAACAAAGACATGTCACAAGAACAAAGGAAAAAACGTGTCATAAAGACAGAGATTCTTAATAAAATAAAATAAATAAGAAAACCAATAGATCTGATGGACGACAACCAATATTAAAATTGATTGCCGGCCACCGATCAAAAAGGTTGATCAAAGTAGAGAACGGCTAGAATTAAAAGAATTTTGGCAATAGAGAGTCGCTAGGGTTAAAGGGATAATTATCTCCTAAACTTTAAAATATAATAGCGACTCATTTTAATATATTCAAAAATTAATGTTATTTTTATGTCACATTTTAATATTATAGTTTCTTTTTTTTTTGAGATAATTTGACTAAAGTTATTAGGTTGAGGGATATCACATAGGTTTATTATGAGGATGGAAATCCTCTACCCCTTTTCGGTTCCCCTACTTATGCTCCACATTTAAAATTAGGTTTAGGGTTTAGGGTTTAGGGTTTTAGGTTAGGGGTTATGGTTAGAGTTTAGGGAATTTAGGGTATGGTGTATTTTCTAGGGTGTAGGGTGTAGGGTTTAAGATTTAAAATTTAGGGTTAGGGCTTAGAATTTAAATTTGTTGTGTTTTTTAGTGTTGGGGCATATGTAGGGGCACCGAAAAGGGGCAGACGAATTTTATCCTTATTATGAGGGTATTTTTTTCTTTCTTAATTGTTTCATTCGCAATTTCAAGATTTGATCATTTACTACACATTAAATTTACTTACCTTTAAGGACAAGTTGTAACCTTACAATTTCTCTCAATATTTATATCCAAAACCTTTTTACTACACACTCTCTCAAAGAGTAAACAAATGAAACAAACTCAAAATAATCCTTACAAAGATTGAATGTTTGTAAAATTAAGCTCTCACTCAAACAACACTTAGACAAAAATAACAACAATAATTCACAAGTGTTTTTACAATGAAAGATGCAACAATTAAGCACTCCAAGACTCTTTGATATTGGTATTTCTTTCCAATATATTTCTTGTTGTTGGCTTGTTGCTGAGATGTTTTGACTTTGCTTTTATATCCTTCTAACGAATATTAGCTATTTGGAACTGTTGGAGATGAAATAAAGTCGTTACCTCCAAGAAAATCAATATTTAGAACATAAGGGTTCGATCCTTTTGATTAAGTAAAGAGAAAATTACATTTTCAAAACAAATGTGTTAAAAAGATATATTTCGCTGAGTTAATTGCACCATCAAACTAACAAATACATTTGTCCATACCTGGTCCATTCCAACTACACATCATATATGATATGTCATAACATGTTGACACATAGAGGAGGGTTCTTTTATGTAGCCATGGGTTTTAACATGTTTTAGAGTTAGAGAAATAGTCCCCATAAGATCCTTAGTTGGTCGACATGTTAATTCTAATTTTTATGGAGTATGTAACAAGTTGCCTTTAGCCGCCATTAGTGTATATGCTTTGCATGCGCACACATCTACCACACATGTTGCAATATTGTGCAAAAATGATAACCTAAAACAACTTTAATGAGTGAACCCTTGCTGAGTGCTATTGTACCATGCGCATGAAATTTGGTGAAAATGTGTGGAAATGGTCCCGCCCAGGGTTGTAAATGAAACGAGACATATTGCGAGTTATTTGAGCTCGACTTGGTTAAAGTTCAGTCAATATTTGATTTGGTTAGACTCGATTCGGGTTCTTAACGAACTGAGTAAAGCTGAGCTACTTGATACACAATTCAGGTTCTTAACGAACTGAGTAAAGCTGAGCTACTTGATACCCGACTCGGGTTCTTAACGAGGCACATGTAAATATCTATTTTGTATGATTCTATCTATAATGAAATCATGCAATTTGATCGATAATAATAATAATAATAATAATAATAATAATAATAATAATAATAATAATAATAATAATATGGTTGTAGATGAAACGAGGCAGACCGTGAGCTACTCAAGTTCGAATCGGTCAAAGCTCGATTAACACTCGACTTGATTGGGCTCGACTCGAGCTCAATCTTGAACTCAACTCGAGTCCTTAACGAGCCTCGAGCCAAGTCGAGCTCAGCACACTCAAGCTCGAATTCAACTCGAATTCTTAATGAGCCGAGTCAAGCTCAACACTACTCAGGCTCGACTCAACTCATTTATACCCCTAGTCCTACTACCTCGATGTCGGAATTAAACATTATTAATTAGATGGAGCATTTAAAAATTTTAAATTTAATGAGGCTCCAATGATGAATTATACATTCTTGGGAACAAAAAAATAATTTTATCATTCTCAACTTCAAAGTTTTTAAACTTTTAGCAATACATTACTCTATTGTAATTGTTATCATCAAAATACAAATCTTTTACAAGTGGGTGATTCAACTTTAATTGAAACGCTTGTATTAGTTAAGAATTTGAATAGTTTATTTTAGGTTTTGGTATAGGTGTAAAGGTTAAGTGTATTAAAATTTAATCTTTAGATCTGTCAAATATCACCAGATATTTGTATGAATATGTAAGTTGAGTTTAGGGTTTTGGATGCGATTCCAAACCTTCTCAAAATTTAGATGAGATCATCAATAAACTGTAGATGAGATATTAGTTAAAGTTAATGCAAAATTTCTTTTTTTTTTAAAAACAATATATATTTCAAGAAATATAGAGTAGTTTGACTCTTAAAAAAAATTATATTCATAACAATATAAACATTAAGTTAAATTTAAGAAAATGAAATCATACAATCTAGTAGTGCTCTATGGCGGTTACATTTTCACTCTCCTACATTTAAACAAAAATTTCTTTCTTTATTTTATTTTTTAAACGTCGGCGATGACAACATTTAGTCATCTTACATGTTTTGTTTATAAATAAATACATCTTCATTAATGAATGTTTTTTTTTTTATTTTGTTTTGACAGGTTCATATTACATCTATTTTTTGACATTTTTTCGTCTACTTTTATGATAATTTTAGTCTATTTTTATGGCAGTGTTACCTGTTTTTACAACAGTTTAATGTTTGTATAATAAGTATCAGTGAACATTCTTAGTAGCGAATATTGATGATCTGTGATGCTTATAATTTACTTTTGTAATTTTGTCGATATGTCAAGAATTAGCCGTGAAAACATTTACTTTCTTTATAAAGCATTATGTTCAAAATAGCAAGTTGTTAGATTCTTTCGAAAGGCTATTGCACAAATTTTTCTGAAAAGTAATAGGATTTGTTTTTATGTCTCTCATACCCTTAAAAATTTAGGATAAATATTCTATACACAGGCGGTGAAAACTGAAAGTTTCCACAAGCGTCTTAATTTTAGGGTATATGAGTTAGTTTAGGGTATGGGGTTTAGGGGTTTAGGTGTATGGGATTAGAATTTAGGGATAGTTGTTTCAATTTAAGGTTTAAGGTTATAATTTAGGGTTTATATGTTAAAACCTAAATCCTCACCATATTACCTTAAAAACTAAACCCTAACCTATAAACACTAAATTATAACCTTAAACCTTAAATTGAAACAACTATCCCTAAATTCTAACCCCTACATCTAAACCCCTAAACTCTATACCCTAAACTAACTCTCTATACCCTAAAACTAAAGCGCTTGTGGAAACTGAAAGTTTCCACCGCCAGTGTATAGATATTAATCTAAAACTTTATTGTTTTTATTTTATTCACATTCATTTTTTCAATGCTTGTGGTGTGATTACTTTATACTCCTTCACTTGTACTTTTTCTTGATCAATTTTTTTAAGAAAATGGGTCTAAATAGCCCTCAAATTATTTCAAAAAAAAATTAAACCATTACGACGTTTTGCAATTAATTTAGCTCTCAAATTATGAAATATAAGTATTTAACCTAATAGGTCCCTTAACCGATGCTGATTATTATAAACATGACCGATTCTGTTATCAGGGCTTTTCTAAAAACAGGCGGCTTAAAAACAGGCTAAATACAAACCAGCATCGAAACCCCTGGATGAAATAGCATATTAAAAAATGTATATACCTTTTTCTCTTACAAAATTGTTACAATTTGTGTACATTTTTGTACTCATTTGTGTATATACACATTATGTAATATTTTTGTGTACGTACACATTTTGTATAACAAATGTACCAATTTTTTCATGTCTGTCAAACCAGCATCGAAACCACCTTTAGGTAGTATCGATGCCCCTTGTTATTATTGTACCAAATTGTGTTTCCTTGTAACAAGTTGTGTACATACACATTTTGTATAAATGTACTAATTTTTTCTTGTCTGCCAAACCGGCATCGATACCACCTAAAGGTGGTATGGATGCCCCTTGGTGAAATAGCGTAATAAAAAAGGTATGTACCTTTTGTGTTACAAACTTGTAAAGATTTATGTACATGATTTGTAATAAATATGTACCGCTTTTTACCCAGCAAACAGTGCATCTTTGTAATAAAAAGGTATATGCATTCTTCTATTACAAAATTGTACCAATTTGTGTACCGCTTTATGTACAATTTGTGTACCGCTTTTTACATCTGCCGTTTTTTAGCCTGTATTTAAAGGTTGTTCCATAGAATCCCCTGTTATCATGACTACTTTGTCTCATATGTTAACACATAAGCTAAAAAAAGTCAGGTAATTTTCAAAAAAAAAAAATCAATTAATCCCTCCAATCGAAAAATTTACTCAAGTAGACACTTAATTCTGAGAAATTCAGGAAAAAAAATTAAAACAATGAGCTAAAGCTATAAAAAATCAAGAAAATTTTACACGTTTTTTAAAATTATAAAATAGAAATAATTGTAAGAAAATCTAAAAAATTATAAATGCTGATATCTTATATGTGAAACGTTTTAATTGTGATTTTTCAAAATCTTCTTCTCATATGGTTGATCTAAATTCTTTTAAGGCTAAGATCTATGATTCAATATATATATATATATATATGCACTACCACTCACCTTATGTCGATTCCTCCCGACCCGGCCTCATGAGTAAATATGACACAGCTAGTTATCGCCTGATCTCAGAACCCGCACGATGGAAAGGAACAAGTTCAGGATGTCCAAATAGAGAGTGGCGGATGCCAATATGTAATCATCATATGTGAAGCGCTTGATCAGGTTGTCGGTGTCGTAAACTATGAAGCCACAGAATATCAAGGCACTGATTGCACCGTAGACAGCAGTAGTTGCCGGGCTGAGTGGGAAGAACATCTGCATGATAGTAGAACATATGTTAGGTCAGATGAATCTAAGTAATTGTATAGTGTTGGAACTTCCAATTCCATATAGATAAATGACCGAGACCGAGACGTCTCACCTGGATTAGATTAGTTAGGACGAGGACCGGTGAACAAAATTGGCCCGAGATAGTTGAAGTCCTTGCTGTTCTTAGATGCCCAGAAAGTGTAGCCGGTAAGAGATGAAACCACAGCTGCTGTCAAGATCAGTGCTTCGAGCACAATTCTTCCTGCAATCATGAAATGAAAGCGGTTAGTTCGGGCAATCCTAGAGTTATAACTAGACCTAGAGTCGTTTACGGCATGTACCGAGCAAGATACGAACCATCAGTGTTAGCACAGCTCACACCAATTGTGAGACTCAGAAACACAGTGAGGAAGCCAAGGATGATAAAGTTCAGAGGGTGCTTTTGGTGACAGATATGCAATGGCCACACCACTGCATGGATCAAGTTCTACAGTATAGAATCAAGAGAAAAAACAGCAAAATAATTTCGAATGAAAATCGAAGTTTTATCTGTACAATTTTACAGAATTAAAGTTTATGTATCACATTAGCATTAAATGAAACTTTATGTATAATTTTGAGGTTTATATTGATTCTCAACTTCTTCCTGTAACTTGAAAAGAGATTAATTTCATAAAGAACATTGAAAAATGCCCTAATCAACATATATACTATTCAAAGGACCTAAAAATTATTTCTTCCATAAAAAAATAGCAGGACTAATGATCTTTGATAAGAAAGAAATAGGAAAGCAATATACAGATGAGGGGGATTAAACAGAGGAAGAGCAACAAGCCAGAGTTTCCGCAAAGGAGGTCATTGATCGGAGGCGACAATACGGCAATGACGGATACAACGGTGGTCAGCACCAGCTGTGCTGCCAGGATGCCATAAACTTTGCGGACAAAGGCCCATCGGAGCTCGTTCTCGCCGTAGCTGAGTCCCGGGTAAAGAGTCTCCCCTGACTCTAGATCAAACTGCTTCCCCTTGCTGGGGTCCGTGCCACTAACGCGCTCGTATCCATGCATCGTTTTTTCTTTTGTTTTCTCGGGAAAATGAGATGGGAAAACCATTGGACAAGAAATCGTGGGATTTTATTTATGTTAATAAATCAATGGAAGTAATATATGAATGTAAAACATTGGTAGCCAATCAAAATGATTGGTAATGTTGGATCCACGCGTTGTTAATAGCTGAATAAGCTGATATAAAAGTAAATTTGATTTGTAATTTTGTGATAAATAATTAAACTTAACTACATTCTAAAATAAAAACAGTAATATAACAATAAAAAGAAAATCGAATTAAAAAGAAAAACACAGCTATTTATACTGATAAAAGTTCATAAACTACGGCATTACGATTTGCATGCGATTAACATCCATAGTTCAAATTCGACTGAATTCAACAAACAGTACGAAATTCTCAACCCTAAAAACCGAGAGGAATAGAGAAACAAAGATAGACGTGTACTTCTAGGGATTCTTCTTGTTTGATTCTAGTTGATATCGGAGTCATCGAAATCGTCTTCGAAGTTATTGAAGAAATCGGCGTCGGCGAGCTTGTTGTCGGTTCCGATGACACCTTCTCCTAAGAGGTCGAGTGAGTCAACGTCGTCGACTTCCATGGCTGAACCTTGATCGTCTGGATCCGTCACGTATTCCATCGGCATCGGCCTCATCTTTTTTCCCCTTTTTTTTCTGCTTCTAGGGATTTCTTTCTTCGACTTTGATTTTCCTCTCTCCTTTTTTGTGTGTATTATATAGAGGATGATGCATACTAAAACGATGTCGTTTGGATGTTTAAATAAATCCTTCAGCAAAACGCAGCGTTTTCTACATGGGAAGGGAAATTTGGAAATGACGTTGAATTTGAGGTTTTTCTTTAAGGTTGCGTTTGGATCGGAAAAAAAAAATTACCGGGGGAATAAACTCTTCTAAAATTTTAAACCCGTGTTTGATTTTCAAAAATTCTCACTAGGAGGTAATACAACATTACCAACAGTTCTTCTTTTTGGGCTTTTTACCGGGAATTTTATTCCCTCCAATTTCTTTGGTAATTGACAGTTTCTTCCTTTTAAGACAAATTTACCCTCATAAAATATGAAAATTTCAGCCTAGTTTTTTCTTAAAATATGAAAATATGAACCCTAAACCCTAAAAATCAAAAAGTATAATTTTTCATCGTATTTTTTAAACTTCTTTTTAAAAATTAATATCGTTTGATACGTAAACCCAAAACCCTAAAAATTAAAAAGTATAATTTTTCATCGTATTTTTTAAAGTTTTTTTTAAAAACTAATATCGTTTGATACGTAAACCCAAAACCCTAAAAATTAAAAAGTATAATTTTTCATCGTATTTTTTAAATTTCTTTTTAAAAACTAATATCATTTGATACGTAAACCCCAAACCCAAACCTTAAACCATAAACCCTAAAGATTAAAAAGTATAATTTTTTATCGTATTTTTAACTTCTTTTTAAACTAATATCGTTTGATATGTAAACCCTAAACCCTAAAAATTAAAAAGTATAATTTTTCATCGTATTTTTTAAACTTCTTTTTTAAACTAATATTGTTTGATACATAAACCCTAAAAATTAAAATGTATAATTTTCCATCGTATTTTTTAAACTTTTTTTTAAAAATTAATATCGTTTGATATGTAAACCATAAACCCTAAACCTCAAACCCAAAGCCCTAAACCCTAAAAAATAAAAAGTATAATTTTTCATTGTATTTTTAAAACTTCTTTTTAAAAACCAATATCGTTTGATACGTAAACCCTAAACATTAAACCCTAAAATTTTAACTCTAATATAATAATCTCAACATATTTTGTAACCCCCTCGTCCCGGTCTGGCCGGATGACCGGTCCGAGTGGGCCACACGGGGAAAACCGAAGCGAAACCCAAAGGGTTCCCCATCGGTTAGCAATCCTATTTTTTCTATCATTTTAATCTTGTCTAGATGACATTAGGTCCTAAGTGATACACAACAGCGGAAAACAATTAAAGGAAAACATATACGAACCACGACCATGCACAAACAGTCAATTTTGAGCTTATAAGGCAGGCAGTATCGATACTCCAATCAAGGGTATCGATACGCCTTGACTTGGTCAACCCCCAACAGTTAACTCGAAGAAGACCGTATCGATACTGCCCTTGAGCGTATCGATACGCCCTCTTCAGTCAACATCTCGTGGTCAACGAGATAAACGCGTACCGATACTCCCCTACACAGTATCGATACCCCAAAATCTCCCCAACATCTCAAAATTTTAGTGACTAAAAACCGTATCGATACCCCTAGAGTATCAATACGCCCAACCAAAATTGAGCTCTACAGGCAAGACCGTATCGATACGGCCCTTAGGCGTATCGATACGCCCTGCACTGCAACACCAGAATTTTCAACTTAAACGACCCCAACACGACTCTAAATGCATTTCTCGACTCACCTAAGCGTATACAAACATGTAAGCATACATACATGAGCCAAAGGAAGCATTCACACATGGATCAAAGCATTCATGTATAGCATTCCAACAAGAGAGCAATTTAGGCAATATTGTGCATACATAAAGGCTTAAATGGTCTTAAAAGAGAACAAGTCATCATGAGAGGTTTGCACTCATACACAAGGCAACCTAAGCATTCTGAAGCATGCCATCACACACCAAAACATTCATCATAGTATCACATGCCTTACAATTCAAAATCAAATTTAAAACATCATCATTCAAATGAGTCATACAAGCTCATACAAAGACCTTTGCCACATTGCTAACTAATACGAAATTGTTAACCGTACTTGAGCCATAAAACTTGGAAAGCCCTTCTTGCCTTGCCTCGAGCTAACCCCACGCTAATGATCTGCATTGTTGAACATTGAGAGCGTAAGCTATAAGCTTAGTGAGGGTGCTCTAAAACGAAAAACATCAACAATGCAGGGTTCAAGCATGCACATCCTAATCTCACATACAACTAACAAGCACATAAACAAGTAGACTTAGCTAGTCTTTCAAGTGGCATAATATGGCTTCTCAATCCTACCAATCTCAATCATCAATATCAACATCATGTAATCAACACCATATACCACCATCATATATCACAATACATGAACAAGTTTAATTGGCCACTTTAAATTACCCCGATTGTACGGATTTAAACCTCAACAACACTTTACCTCGGTGGGATTACACTCATCACCGGACCTTGCATGTGCGGGATTCGACTCATCGCCACATGCCCTACGGATAGGATTCCACTCATCATCCCGTAGAAATAAATAAAAGCTTCCGGTGGAATATTACATCACCGTACTCCTCCTTGATGACTTAACGCCATCAAGGCCACGTACGTTTTGACTCAATTTGTGTGCACACTAATCCTAATGATCGATCATTTACAACCGGTAATTATTTAGTGCCAATTATCATAACCATAATTATATATCATCAACCACAATCCATGCTCATCACATATATACATATCATGACATATATATACATGCACCAAAAGCCACAAAACACAAGAGCATAGCTAAGTAAGCACAATAGCATTTATGGATATCAATGGCTAACTAACAACTTGAATTAACTAGAAGTGGCCTACCAAGCTCACTTTACACACACACACTACACATACTCGAACCAAATTTTAAAACAATTTTGAGACCACTCACCGCCATTCCTTAGCAATCGAAACAATCCTCCTACGAACCCGGATTCGGTCCCAAAGCCTCTTCAATGCTTCCTCTTGCTTCTAGCCAAACAAAACACACTTATTACACCACAATTCAATGCTAAACTCAACCCTCAACTTACTTCACAAACATAAACCAAATTCCACAAATTCCCAAACCACACAATCTCCCAAAACCCAATTTTCGTGCTTCCCAAACACCTTGCTGAAATTTCCATTTCCAAACACCCAAATGGTTTTCAAAATGTCCCAAATCACCCTCCTAACATACCCTAACCATCAGCCCTTTGTTTTCAACCAAAAACCCACCAAAAATGGTGTTTTTGACAACTCAAAAATGGGTATAAGAGCTCACTTCGGATTTTTACCAAAATTCAACCAAATTTACATATAATGTGTATTTCAACGTGATTAAACAAAGCCCCAACACAATTTATTAAAACCAATTGGAAAACCCCTTAAAAACCCAAACTTTGATATAAACCCTAATTTTCAAAACTCTATAACTTTGAAATCTAAGACTATGGGTTGATAGGAAATAAAGAGGAGATTAAGAAAACATGTTTACCTCTTAAAATGGTGTTGAAATCGAGTAGCAAATCAATGGAATAGTAGTTTGAAGTTTGAGAGAGTTTGGGGAATGGGGGAGGTGTTTCACGTGGGATTGTGGGGGAAAAGGGGGAGAAGATGACAACTTGGAAAGTGGTCATCCTTTTCAAAATCTTTTGGGTAAATTACAACATAAGTCCCTCCCTCTTTAATAAAGCTCAATTACACCATATTTTAGGTTAAATTGTTTTAATTAAATTTTATTGACTCGAACTACAAAACCCGGTTAACTCCTAGGCCCAAAACACGGGTGTTACAACTCTCTCACACTTAAGGAATTTCGTCCCCAAAATTACCTGACTGAAAGAGATACGGAAACTGCTTTTCCATATCCTTCTTCCTCTCCCAAGTGGCCTCGTCCACACCTCTACGTTGCCACGGAACCTTTACTAACTCGATCGATCTACCCCTCAACACTTTACTGTCAGAAGCTAAAATCTCAACGGGCTCTTCTTCATAAGTCAAATCCGGATTTAATTCAATTTCTTCCACGGGCATAACATGTGATGGATCGGACCTATACTTACGAAGCATCGATACATGGAACACATCATGTATTTTCTCTAGTTCGGATGGCAAACGCAACTGATAAGCAATCGGACCAACCCTCTTCACAATCTCATACGGTCCTATGTACCTCGGACTCAACTTCCCTTTTCGGCCAAATCTCATCACTTTCTTCCACGGAGACACCTTCAAGAAGACCTTCTCACCCACTGAGAACTCAACTTCCTTCCTCTTCAAATCGACATAGGACTTCTGTCTATCCGAAGCAGCTTTCAAACGCTCACAAATCAATTTTACCTTGTCGGTTGTCCCATTGAGCAAATCTGGCATATGTAACAATTTATGTCCTACCTCGGCCCAACAAACTGGAGTTCTACACTTTCAGCCATACAAGGCCTCATATGGAGCCATCTGAATGCTCGACTGAAAGCTGTTGTTGTACGCAAACTCTACGAGAGGCAAATGCTTCTCCCAAGTACCCTGAAAGTCAATGATACAACATCGCAACATGTCCTCTAAAATCTGAATAACTCTCTCTGACTGACCATCTGACTGAGGATGATAAGAAGTGTTGAAGTTCAAGCGGGTACCCAAAGCTGTATGCAGACTCTCCCAAAATCTAGAAGTAAACCTCGGATCTCTATCTGATACAATGGACTTCGGCACACCATGTAGTCTCACAATCTCACCAATGTACAAATCGGCCAATCTATCTAATGTGTAAGTAGTGTTGACTGCCAAGAAGTGAGCACACTTCGTAAAACGATCCACTATCACCCAAACTGAGTTCTTCTTCGTAGGAGTCAAAGGCAAACCCGAAACAAAATACATGGTGATGTTCTCCCACATCTATTCCGGAATTCCCAACGGCTGTAACAAACCTGAGGGAACCTGATGTTCCGCCTTCACTCTCTAACACACTAAACACTTACTCACAAAGTCGGCTACGTCTCTTTTCAAGCCAACCCAATAGTACTCATTCTTCAAATCACGGTACATCTTCGTACTTCCAGGATGCATAGCAAACGGACTACTGTAAGCTTCAGTCAAGATCGTACGTCTCAAATCACTGTCTTCTGGCACAACTATTCTGTCTTTGAAACACAAAACCCCGTCAGTACTAAAACTATAGTCTGAAGATCTACCCTCGGCTATATCTTGCACGTGAGGTGCCAAAGATCTATCTAAGAGCTGTTTCTCTCGAATCAACTGACCTAGAGTGGGTCTAACCTGAAGCTCGGCTATCAAGCCACCATCTCCGGACAAACTCAATCTAGCAAACATAGCTCTCAAGTCTACGGCCACCTTCCTACTCAATGCATCGACCACTACATTGGCCTTACCCGGATGGTACTCAATAGTAAGATCATAGTCTTTTAGCAGCTCTAACCATCTACGCTGTCTGAGATTCAAATCTCGCTGAGTCATAATGTATTTCAAACTCTTGTGATCGATGTACACTGTGCATTTCTCACCGTACAAGTAATGCCTCCAAATCTTCAGAGCAAACACAATTGCAGCTAACTCTATGTCATGGGTCGGATAGTTGCGCTCATGGGTCTTCAACTGTCTTGAGGCATAAGCCACTACTCTCTTGTCTTGCATCAGAACACATCCTAGCCCTACGTAAGAAGCATCACTATAAACTACATAGTCCTTCCCGGACTCGGGCTGGATCAAGATCGGAGCTTGGGTCAAAGCTTCTTTCAATTTCTCAAAGGCTCTCTGTCTTGCATCTGTCCACTCAAAATGAACACCCTTCTGAAGTAACTGTGTCAATAGAGCGGCTAACTTAGAGAAACCTTCTACAAATCTTCTATAGTATCCGGCTAAACCTAGGAAGCTACGTACCTCTGTCACAGACTTCGGTTGCTTCCACTCAACAATGGCTTTAATCTTCTTCGGATCAACTCTAATCCCATCGGCTGACACAACATGTCCTAAGAAGACTACCTCACGGATCCAGAACTCACACTTGCTGAGCTTCGCATACAACTGATGATCTAGCAAAGTCTTCAAAACAAGTCTCAAATGTCGGTCATGGTCTTCTTCAGTTCGCGAGTACACCAAAATGTCATCAATAAACACAACTACAAACTGATCTAGATACTGGTGGAAGATCCTATTCATCATGTCCATAAATGCAGCCGGTGCATTAGTCAACCCAAATGGCATGACTAAAAACTCATAATGCCCATATCTAGTCCTAAAGGCCGTCTTCGGTACATCAACTTCTCTTACCTTTAGCTGGTAGTAACCCGATCTCAAATCAATCTTCGAAAAGACCGATACTCCTCTCAACTGATCAAACAAGTTATCAATTCTAGGCAACGGATATTTGTTCTTCACTGTCAATTGATTTAACTGCCTATAATCTATACACATTCTCATGCTTCCATCTTTCTTCTTCACAAACAAAACTGGTGCACCCCAAGGTGAAGAACTAGGCCTAATAAAACCTCTATCTGTCAATTCTTGTAACTGAGTCTTCAACTCTTTCAATTCTTTCGGTGCCATACGATACGGAGCAATCGAAACAGGAGTTGAATCAGAATAAGTCTCAATGCTGAACTCTACCTCTCTGTCTGGTGGTAACCCTGGCAACTCTTCCGGAAACACACTAGGAAAATCACATACTGTCCGGATGTCCTGAGGTCTAACCTCACTTATGTTAGAGTTCATCACATACGCTAAGTATGCTTCACACCCCAACTCAACTAATCTCTTAGCCTCTAACACTGAAACCACATTGGATAAGAACTTCACATTCTCACCCACCACTACAACCTCATAGTCATCTGTGAGCCTCAAAGAAATCCGCTTAGTTTCAAAATCTATCCTAGCTCTATGCTCCATGAGCCAGTCCATACCCAAAATCACATCAAAACCATAGAAAGGAAGTTCCATCTTATCCACTGGAAACAAATGCCCCTGAACCATCAACGGACACCTTCGGTGTATCTTCCTAACCACTACCGTGTCCCCAAAGAAACTAGTAACACTAACTCCTACCTCTAACAACTCACAAGGAAAATTCAAAGACCGTGCATGCTCACTCAATATGTAGGAATGCGTAGAACCAGAGTCAATCAAAGAAAGCAAACCCAAAGACTATATCGAGAAGTTACCTGCGATCACATCGGTGTCATGCTGCTCCCCGCGCTGAGCGTAAACCCTAGCCTGTCCTCCGCCCTCCGGCTGGACTGCAACTACATGAGCTAAATTTCTCTGACCATCGTTCCTCGGCTGGAAATTACCTCTACCGCGCCCGCGGCCTCTCTGAAAATCGTTGGCTCTAGCAAGAGCCTGAGCTGGTGCCTGTCCCACCTGATGTGGACAGTCACGTCTAATGTGGTCTCTAGCACCACAACTCCAACAAGAATGATAATTTCCCCAACACTCTCCGGTGTGGTTCCTCCCGCAAGTAGCACATATGGGCAACTTCCCACCAGTTCTCTGGCCCTGGTGGCCCCTACCGTGGTTACCGCCACCACGCCTATGATCATACTGATGTCTGTTGTCTCGATGCCTCTTGGCATCACCTCTATCAAAGTTGCTGGACCTCTTACCCGAACTAGATCCACCTGACCGCTTGGTCAAACTCAAACTGTGCTCCAAGTCCTTGGCCCTCGAGACCAAGACATCAAAATCAGTGTAGTCTGAAGCTAGTGTATACGTCTTGATTTCTTCATTCAGTCCATAACGGAAACGGTTACAACGCTCCATCTCAGTAGGTACAAGCTCAGGTACATACTGACTCAGTCTGACAAATCGGATCTCATAATCGGTCACGGACATACTCCCCTGAAGCAAAGCCATAAACTCCCTCTTCCTCTCATCGAGGTATCGCGGACCCAAATACTTCTTACGGAAAGCTGTCTCAAAGAACTCTCAAGTGATCTCGGCCTCATCCATACCCGAAGTAACGGTGACCCACCAGGTGTAGGCATCACCCTGAAGTAGCGACTCAACACATCCCAACTTGCGCTCACCAGTACATCCCATCTGAGCAAGGATACGAACAGTCTTCTCAAACCATAACTCTGACCTCTCCGGAGTAGCACCTCTGAACTCTTCGGCCCCAAGGCCCCGAAGTCTCTCCAAAGGTAAACCAGTGCCCTCACCCTGATGGTGTGCTGCCTGACCTCCAGCTACCGCAGCCTGAAATGCCCCGGCTATCGCTTGAACCAACGGAGCTAAGTCTATCCCGGCCGGCCCTTGGCCACCTTGACCTCCTTGTGGTCCCTCTCCTTCGGCCCCGGCCTCACCTCCCGCTCCCGGTGGAGGAGGTGGTGGTGGTGGAGGTGGTGGAGGAGCTCCAACTCCAACCACAGGCTCTCCCACTTGAGCCTCAACTCTAACTACTGGCTCTACTCCTGGAGCCTCTGCCCGTGGTTCCGGTCGAACCATCCTAGGCCTCCCACGTGGTCTCATGGTTCAACTAGCAAGGTATAAACTACAACAAGAAACAGATAAGGATTACGTTAGTCAAAGCAAGGGTCCAATAGTGCCAAGTACTCCTCTTTCCAAAAATCTTTTTAAATTAAGTAATAGTAGCAATGAGCACACACTCTACACCAGACACCACAATTCATGCATTCAAAACACCATACGATCAATCAAGTATCAAGAATTCATGGCAAAACATGCATCGAACAACACAATCATTTAACACATTAAGCTTACCTCACTTACCTGCCCGAGGTCTCGGTAACCTCAGGCTCTGATACCAACAAATGTAACCCCCTCATTCCGGTCTGGCCGGATGACCGATCCGAGTGGGCCACACGGGGAAAACCGAAGCGAAACCCAAAGGGTTCCCCTCGGTTAGCAACCCTATTTTTTTCTATCATTTTAATCTTGTCTAGATGACATTAGGTCCTAAGTGATACACAACAGCGGAAAACAATTAAAGGAAAACATATACGAACCACGACCATGCACAAACAGTCAATTTTGAGCTTATAAGGCAGGCAGTATCGATACTCCAATCAAGGGTATCGATACGCCTTGACTTGGTCAACCCCCAACAGTCAACTCGAAGAAGACCGTATCGATACTGCCCTTGAGCGTATCGATACGCCCTCTTCAGTCAACATCTCGTGGTCAACGAGATAAACGCGTACCGATACTCCCCTACACAGTATCGATACCCCAAAATCTCCCCAACATCTCAGAATTCCAGTGACTAAAAACCGTATCGATACCCCTAGAGTATCGATACGCCCAGCCAAAATTGAGCTCTACAGGCAAGACCGTATCGATACGGCCCTTAGGCGTATCGATACGCCCTGCACTGCAACACCAGAATTTTCAACTTAAACGACCCCAACACGACTCTAAATGCATTTCTCGACTCACCTAAGCGTATACAAACATGTAAGCATACATACATGAGCCAATAGAAGCATTCACACATGGATCAAAGCATTCATGCATAGCATTCCAACAAGAGAGCAATTTAGGCAATATTGTGCATACATAAAGGCTCAAATGGTCTTAAAATAGAACAAGTCATCATGAGAGGTTTGCACTCATACACAAGGCAACCTAAGCATTCTGAAGCATGCCATCACACACCAAAACATTCATCATAGTATCACATGCCTTACAATTCAAAATCAAATTTAAAACATCATCATTCAAATGAGTCATACAAGCTCATACAAAGACCTTTGCCACATTGCTAACTAATACGAAATTGTTAACCGTACTTGAGCCACAAAACTTGGAAAGCCCTTCTTGCCTTGCCTCGAGCTAACCCCACGCTAATGATCTGCATTGTTGAACATTGAGAGCGTAAGCTATAAGCTTAGTGAGGGTGCTCTAAAACGAAAAACATCAACAATGCAGGGTTCAAGCATGCACATCCTAATCTCACATACAACTAACAAGCATATAAACAAGTAGACTTAGCTAGTCTTTCAAGTGGCATAATATGGCTTCTCAATCCTACCAATCTCAATCATCAATATCAACATCATGTAATCAACACCATATACCACCATCATATATCACAATACATGAACAAGTTTAATTGGCCACTTTAAATTACCCCGATTGTGCGGATTTAAACCTCAACAACACTTTACCTCGGTGGGATTACACTCATCACCGGACCTTGCATGTGCGGGATTCGACTCATCGCCACATGCCCTACGGATAGGATTCCACTCATCATCCCGTAGAAATAAATAAAAGCTTCCGGTGGAATATTACATCACCGTACTCCTCCTTGATGACTTAACGCCATCAAGGCCACGTACGTTTTGACTCAATTTGTGTGCACACTAATCCTAATGATCGATCATTTACAACCGGTAATTATTTAGTGCCAATTATCATAACCATAATTATATATCACCAACCACAATCCATGCTCATCACATATATACATATCATGACATATATATACATGCACCAAAAGCCACAAAACACAAGAGCATAGCTAAGTAAGCACAATAGCATTTATGGATATCAATGGCTAACTAACAACTTGAATTAACTAGAAGTGGCCTACCAAGCTCACTTTACACACACACACACTACACATACTCGAACCAAATTTTAAAACAATTTTGAGACCACTCACCGCCCTTCCTTAGCAATCGAAACAATCCTCCTACGAACCCAGATTCGGTCCCAAAGCCTCTTCAATGCTTCCTCTTGCTTCTAGCCAAACAAAACACACTTATTACACCACAATTCAATGCTAAACTCAACCCTCAACTTACTTCACAAACATAAACCAAATTCCACAAATTCCCAAACCACACAATCTCCCAAAACCCAATTTTCGTGCTTCCCAAACACCTTGCTGAAATTTCCATTTCCAAACACCCAAATGGTCTCCAAAATGTCCCAAATCACCCTCCTAACATACCCTAACCATCAGCCCTTTGTTTTCAACCAAAAACCCACCAAAAATGGTGTTTTTGACAACTCAAAAATGGGTATAAGAGCTCACTTCGGATTTTTACCAAAATTCAACCAAATTTACATATAATGTGTATTTCAACGTGATTAAACAAAGCCCCAACACAATTTATTAAAACCAATTGGAAAACCCCTTAAAAACCCAAACTTTGATATAAACCCTAATTTTCAAAACTCTATAACTTTGAAATCTAAGACTATGGGTTGATAAGGAATAAAGAGGAGATTAAGAAAACATGTTTACCTCTTAAAATGGTGTTAAAATCGAGTGGCAAATCAATGGAATAGTAGTTTGAAGTTTGAGAGAGTTTGGGGAATGGGGGAGGTGTTTCACGTGGGATTGTGAGGGAAAAGGGGGAGAAGATGACAACTTGGAAAGTGGTCATCCTTTTCAAAATCTTTTGGGTAAATTACAACATAAGTCCCTCCCTCTTTAATAAAGCTCAATTACACCACATTTTAGGTTGAATTGTTTTAATTAAATTTTATTGACTCGAACTACAAACCCGGTTAACTCCTAGGCCCAAAACACGGGTGTTACATATTTACACCGTTCTAAATAAGTTATATTTTCTCAAACTTAATTACAATTTACATCAGTGTAAATCTGTTATTTTGTTAATATATATCACAAGGATAATTTGGTAAAATATACATTTAAGTAATATTATATTCCTCCAACTAAACAATGTCATCTTACATTCCTGCCAAATAAACCAAACAATGGAATATAACATTCCCAGTAATATGCCAGGTGATGTTACATTCTAGTAATATTATTCCTAGAGGTAATCATCTTTTCCGTGAACCAAACGCACGGAAAAATATCTAATTACTTTTTCTTAATTCCCAAACTATGGTTATCTACAATGTATCATAACATTATAAATATGAGTAAATTATACAAATAATCACCAAATTATTGTTTTTTTCTTATTTTAGTCATCAAAGTATTTTTTTTAGTAAAATCGTCACTAACTTAAATAAGATTAATAATCCCAATTTGTACAGGTCCATCATCACTCCATATGTATTTTGATATAATTTATTGGTTTTAAAACAGTATAACTTAAATATAAGTGTTGGTGAAATTTTATCAGATGTGTTACTTAGCTGAACGGTTTGGTGGTTAGCAGAGCCGTTTCTGAGATTTTAGTAGTTCTATAGCGAACTTAAAAATTAAACCTTAATAATAAGTATTGATAAATTGAATTTTAAAAGTGGGTCATTAATATTAAGTATTAAAAAAATGGGTCTCTAATAACAAATATTTTTTTTGCAAAAAAAATATGCCTCTAAGAACAAATATTGAGAAAAAAATTGGACTCATAATAACAAAGTTCATAAAAATTGAATTTTAAGAGTGAATTCTTAATAACAAATATCGAGAGAAAAAATTGAGCCTCTAATAACAAGTATTGGAAAAAAATAAATTTTAAAAGTATATGCTTAGTAACAAATATTGGAAAAAAAATAGGTCCCTAAGTATTGAGAAAAATTGAACCCTAATAACAAATATTGAGAAATAAATTTTAAGAGTAGACCTTAAATACCAAATATTGGGGGAGGGGGGATTGAGCTCCTAATAACAATTATTGAAAAAAATGGGGCCCTAATAACAATTATTGACAAAATTAGACCTCTAATCTAAGTATTGGAAAAAATGGACCCTAATAACAAATATTTGAAAAAAATTTAATTTTAACAGTATGTCCCTAATAACAAGTATTGATAAAAATTGAGCCTAGAATAACAAATGTTAAAAAAATTAGACCTTTAATAACAAGTATTGAGAAAAAACGGACATCTAATAACAAATATTGGGGAAACATTGAGTCCCTAATAACAAGTGTTAAAAATTTGGTCCCCTAATAACAATTAATAAAAAAATTGGGGCATAATAACAAATATTGGAAAAATTAAAATTTAAGAGTAAACTTTAAATAATAAATATTAAAAAATTAGGCCATAATATTAATATTATAAAAAAAATTAGGCCCTGGACGGGCGCCCTTCTCACCCATGCACAAGAATAGTTCTGGTGATTAGTCCTTTCTCCAAGATGTCATAGGTTTGTGTCCTCCAAGCACTTAAATGTTAATTTTCCTTAGTTTTATTTGACAAATTTTGTGACACATGTCACTACATTATTGATCCAAATAAAATTATTTAAAATTAACACATGAGTTGCTCACGATGAGAGAAAAAATCATATGAAAAATCTAAAATTAAAAAACCCATGTTGGAGTCGTTGTTAATTCTTAACGGCTAGTTACCAAAATACGAAAGAAACGTAACGTTAGTGATGATTCTGCCAAAACAAAAATAGTTTGGCGACCAAAATAGGGAAAGAACAATAGTTCAGTGATTATTGATGTAATTTACCTCTATAAATATTTACAAATAAATTTGAACATAAACTCAAACAACTTGACTCGAAAAAATTTCAAATAAAATTTGAATTATAAAATAAGACTCGTCAACTTTACTAATTTAATTTTTTATACTCAGTTAAACACTCACTCATATTTATATCAACCATCATCGTGTAACATATGTACATGCATGTCTATGCATGTGATAAGTTTAATTGAAGAATTGACAATATTGTTTTCAAGACGAATAAGAGGAGGTATTTAACTTGATTTTAGGGTTAATGGAACGTCAAATTAGATTTAAAATGCTTTATTTTTTCTTTTAATTTTGTTCGGGTCAAAATAATATGTCTGATGTATATTGGGTTTATAATCGTGTTCTTTTTTACGTTAATATATTTAAGGTAAACTATATAAATGACCACCTAATTATGTGGTTGGTGTAGATATGACCACTATACTTTCAATTTTAGCAAATATGTTAGTAAATTATTTAATTGGTTCTAATATGACCACCAACCGTTAAAAAATAATGGAGACATTGATGTGGCTGTTAAATATATCAATTCGGTGGTAACGCATGTCACCTGATTGGGGGAAAGAAAAATTAAAGGCAAAGAGATGCCTATGCGATACACCCTTTAATATATGACTTATATGGTTGTTAATGCCTAGAAAAATAAAAGGAAATAAAATAGCTCTGCGCGGATTCCAACCAGGGTCCTTAGAGCACAAGTAATGTATGCTTACCAATAAGCCAAGTATATTTCTATGACCTAAAGTACAAGGTTTAGTATATGTCTTCTATGGTTATTAATGCCTGGAAAAAGGGAGAAATGTGGTTTTAGGAATTTCGAAAATGACATACTTATGATGCATAAAAACATCTGACCCAATTAAATAAATCTAATAATTAAATTTGATGTTGACAATATTTTGTATATATTTTAAATTATAGTTAGTGCACGATTTAAAATAAATAAATAAATATATATTAAATTCATTTATCGAATTTAAACTCGAACATAATTCAAAATTATATTATGTACGTGAGCTTGGATTTGCTAAATAAATTTAATATAATTCTAAAAGTTTTATGCATCATAATAAGTATGTCATGTTCGAAATTCCTAAAACCACATTTCCTTCTTTTTTTCAGACATTAATAACCATAGAAGACATATATTAAACATTTTACTTTATATCATAGAAATATATTTGGCTTAGTGGTAAGCACACACCACTTGTGCTCTAAGGACCTAGGATTGAATTCGCCCAGAGTTATTTTATTTTCTTTCATTTTTTTGGGCATTAACAACCATATAAGTCATATATTAAAGGGTGTAATACAATCACAAAATATATGTTTTGCCTAGTGGCAAGCACGCTCACTTACTCTCCAAAAACTTAGGTTCGAGTCTTCATGGTGGCATTTCTTTGCCTTTGATTTTTCTTTCCCCCATTCAGGTGATGACACGTGTCACCACCGAATATAATAATTAATTTATTTTATTGAATTAAATTTAGGACCAAAATGATATATTGTGTAAATAATGAGGACCAAATATATAATTATACCAATTTATTTAACAACAACGTCAGTGTCCCCGTTACTTTTTAACGGTTTGTGGCAATATTGGAACCAATTAAATAGTTTAGTGATATATTGCCAAAATTAAAAGTATAGTGGTCATATTGACACCAACCCTATAGTTAGGTGGTCATTTATGTACTTTACCCATATATTTATGTTTATATAAAATTGTATTAATACATATTAAAATTTTTATTTAATAACGTTTTTTATTAATAATGAGATACTACCAAGGACCTCGTTAAAAAATCTCCATACCCTAAATTAGAGGAAAAAGAGTATCCTTGATAGTATTTACAAAAGCTAAACAAGTGAAAGCATAACAAACATACAAAAAACCACTATTACGCACTATCCAACTAAAACAAACGACATACACTACTAGGCGGATCCACAAATTCATATATGTCGAGTGGAAGTTTTCATGCAAGCTTGGCTAGCGCATCTGCTACCTTATTGATTTCCCGTGCAATAACTGAAAACTTCACCTCCCAACGTCTATCCAATAAGTCCCAAATGTATTGCACTAAGGATATGCCCGACTACAAAGTGCCCCTATTTGTTATCACCTTGAGGGCGTTTGAACAATCAATCTCAATTAGAAGATGATCGACACCAAGTTCCTAACCAAGTCGCAAACCCTCAAAGACTCCTCAAAACTCTGCTTCTAATGCCAAACATATACCAATACTCTTTGCGAATCCCACAATTCATTCTCCCTTGTGGTTACGTAAAAGGTAGCATCCTCTGAGAACTGTGAAAAGAGCCGCCGGTATTAACCTTCACCCATCCCTCGTGAGGGGCGAATCAATGCCTACGACCGGCCTGCACATAAGGATACGAACATGCAAGCGACCTAGCAGTTGCAGCATTAGCACGGACCGCCGCTACCTTATGAGCCGTCGACACCGTTGTACAATCGCCTCCTCACAAACCACAAAATCTGGTTCAAAGATTCACTTATTCCGCTGTAGCCATACATGCCATACCACGTACCCAAACCACAAATCTCAACTATCCGGACTTTTAGGAAATATACAGTCGCTCTCCAAATTAATTACAACCCATTCCCGCAAATTTAAAGAGAAGAAGGCTCCCAGCTCGCTTGGTTTAACCAATACATTTCACACCGCTGTCCCAGCCGCGCTGTAACGCCCTGGTTTTGGGCCTAGATGTTTTAGACATTGGATCGGGCCGGTCGGGAACGGTTCGAATCCTTGAGGCCGGTTCAAGGAAGACCTAGTTCAGGATGTTTTAAAAATATGGAAAAATATCTAAAAATCATTATTTATTATGTAAACAATTATGCTAAAAACAATTTTACAAAATGAGTATTGGAAATATTACATTTTGGTATAGTGACCAAAATGCAGTTTTTGCAAAAGTTGGCTAGTGACTGTTCTGTAAAGGATTGAAACTTTGAATCTTTAAGGAGCTATTTTTACCATTTATTTCCATCATATTTCTCTTTAATTTGGGAGCTTTTAATAAATAATTTTATAATAAAATAAAGGAAACTAAAAAGGAAACTAAAAGTTGACTTTTCATAACAAATTCACGTTAGTTTTTCCTATTTTCATTTTCTCTCAACTTCTATTCAGCCAAAAACTTTTCCCTCATCAAAGACCCTTTGAATTTAACCTTGATTACCGAGATTTCATTCTCTAAATGATTCTCCAACTTTCTTTCATCAAATCACATTGATTTTGCTTTGGATTTTTCAAGAAAACTTGTCCAAATTGAAGAGAGATTAAGTGATTAACCATTAGAGGTAAGCTTCGTTCTTCTCCTCTAATGATCAGTTCTTTACTGAAATTCCCAAGTTATCAATCCTTTGTTAATGGTTTTTGAGTTGTTTTAATGTTATATACAAGAAAGAGTTATTAAATTCAAGATTTTTGATGAGATCTTGGTGATTTTCGTATTTCTATGTAATGATCTGAATTGAGGTTGATTTTCAACTTGTTTTGGATGTTATTTGGTGTTGAGAATGAGGTTTTAAAAAATAAATCCCGAATAGGCTTGGGTCCCTAATTTTAAGACGTTAGATTTGTGGTTTTTGAGGTATTGTTGATGTTCTGCTATTGCTGGAGGTATACAGTCGAGTTTATGTTGATTTTTGATGTTAATTGGAGTTTAGAAAATGTTAGAATTGATAGATCTTGGATAGGCTTTGTTTGGTGAAAGTTTGGAGATGTTTTCGGTTATTTCGGATAGCCGAAAGGTTAGATTTGAGCAGGGCAGCGTGTTAGAATGAGTGGCTGGTGATTTTAATGCATGGTGATGCATTAATCCTCTGCTCTTATGTGTGTTGAACAGGGGAGACTTCATCGGACGCGATTGGTGTTGATTCGGAAGTACCGGAAGCTTAGAAATCGTTTCGGCAAGCAAGCGAAACGTCATCGGTGAGTGAAAATGGTTTTAGAAGTCCTTGAGGGACAAGGAAACAAGTTTTGGGGATTTAGGATTGGTTTGAAACACCATCTTTAGTCCGAAAGTAAGTATGTTTTGATTTTCTCTCGAAATGTGGATGATGCCCTAATTGCATTTGACATGCTCTTGATTTGAGATAGATAAATTCTTACTGTTTTATGCAAGATTTATGACATGAGATAATGTTTTATATTGATCCTATGAGATAGAACAATATTACAAAGAGTTTTGAGATTTTGATCAAATGCTATGCATGGACTTTAATTTTGAAATGAGATGTGTTTTATGTAGAAATGTTGCATCAAAACAGTAGGTGACAGGGGCGGAACATCACGGGGGTCCACGGGGATGTGGCCCCCGCCAACTTTTTAATTTCTTTAGGGAAAAAAGGTAAAATTAGTGTTGTAATCCTTAAATTTTTATAAAATTTTATTTTAGCCCCCCTCAAAACTTTTAGTTTCATATTGGTCCCCTTCTTTACAAATTTCTAGTTCCGCCCCTGGTAGGTGAGATGATGATTTTAATATAATATATTGACATAATTGATGAGATGTTACCGGATATAATTGGTCGACCAATAGGATGTAAAGTGCACTATAAACTAAAATTTGTAGCTGCTCTTTGGAGTCGGGCAATGGGGGTAGTGCCATCCCGATCCAAGGTGAGAGTCCGATGATGTGAGATTCCATCGAGGTAGGTCTTGGTGAAACACCCAAGCTTTGTGGCGAAGATAGATACCGCCACGAGAGTCCGATTATGCGAGATTCCATCGGGGTAGGACCTGATTCTATGTCAAGCTAATCCTCATATCCGAGTAAAGATAGAATATGAAATGCCAATATAGGAGAGTGATTTATGATTCACATGTACCAATGCTTGGAATGTTTTTTATGATATGAGAAATGCATATGAGATTTGAGTTTATGAAATGATTTTGCATATCAAGCATGTGTGGCCTTGCCATGAGTTTTGCATTGGTTGAATGCATGAGATAGATAGATGGTATATGTGGTTTTCAAATGGTGTTTTGCTTTGAAATAAATTTCAAGCGTGAGATAGAAAGAGCATGGTTTTAGAAATGGAATTCAAGATAATGTTTTAAAAAGGTTGCATTGTTGTGTTGGTGTTTTTAGAGCATGCCTCACTAAGCTATTGTGCTTACGCTCTCTTTTACCAACAAATGCAGATAGCTGAGACACCTTGGGCAACAAGGAGGTTTAAAGGAATCCAAGGAGTAGATAAGCTCAAGTATGATGTTTACATTTACCTTTAGTAATGAGATATGAGAATGGGATTTAATGGTTTGTTTAGGAAGATGTGTTTTGGACTCCCTTGAGTTGTAGCAAGTTATGTGTGCTCTTTTCGGTTTGTAGAAGGCCATTATAAATGTTTTGTTGCTTTACCTTGCCTTTTGGGATGCTTATGGTTTGTGATTTAATCATGTTCTTTTATATGCCTTGCATTTTTGTGATGTAATATCAAATGCTTGCCATGTGCTTAGAGTTGAATGCTTTTATGTTAGTATTGATGTCATAAACATGTCCATATGTTTTGATGATGATTTGGTGATGTTAAATGTGAGTTTGTGGTGGATTTTGGTACACATCTGGTATGGGTATCGATACTCGGGCTTGAGTAACGATACTCATAAGCAAAATTGGTGCCCAAATGGTCCAGGGGTATCAGTACGAATGGAGAGCGTATCGATACACCTAAGCAAAGTTTGAAGGGCGTATCGATACTGGGGAATGGGTATCGATACCCTTTCCCCAAGTTTGGCCACTGCCTTCCGGTGTATCGATACAGCCCCTAGGTGTACCGATACTCGACCATTAAAATCTGTTAAAAACATCTTTTAAAGTTCTGAAACGTTACATTTTAGTCCATGAACTTCGTGTATGCAATTAGGTGAGTTTGGATGATCTGATTGTGATGAAATTTTGAAGGGAATCATGAAATATGACTAATCGAATATTGGTGACCTTAAAATCAGAAATGTTCTTGTATTTTATAGAATTTACAATTTGGTCCCTAAATGTTTAAGTTATGCAATTAAACCCCAAAATGAAATCCGATCACTGTGACGTTTCTTCCTATGCTCTTTGATGATCACATAGGATCTAAATTGCATCTAGAAAAGATAAAAAGAAAAAAAAGGGTCGCTAATCGAAGTCGGCTTTAACAAGTTGGCTTCGGTTTTCCCCGTGTAAGCTCCTTGGTTCGGGTCATCCGTCTAGACCGGGCTAAGGGGGTTACATTTGTTGGTATCAGAGACAGGTTTGCGAACAATTGGGGCGTTGGTAAGTGGTTGGTAAGTTTAGATATGAGTTGTGCTAAAATTCTTTGAATGCATGTTGTGTATTTGTGCAATGTTTGAGCTTGATTGAGTTGGAATGTATGAAATTTTGTTGTTTGAGATTAAATTGTGTTGATATGCTATGGTTGGGGTATAAATTGCGAACTCATTGCCATATTGTTACTAATGGAAGAAATTGTTTTGAAAATGAGACTTGAGCACCTTGGATTTTCTTGCCTTAAATTGCCTAACTGAGTTTCATTGCATTTTTCTAGTTGCATTATTTCGAATGGGGCCACGAAGAGAGCTTAGAATTAACACTCATAGCTCGGTTGAGAATGAGATGAATGAGATGGACGAGCGTGTATAGAATTTGCCGCCTCTTCCTCCTGGTGGACCACCCGGTGGTGGTGGAGCGGGGGCTGGTGTTGGAGTTAGAGGAGGGGTTGCTGCACCCGAGGGAGCACTTGGGCAAGTTGCTCCTGATATGACTATGCTGATTCAGGCTATTGATGGAGCCTTTTAGGCAGCAGTAGTTGGTGCTCAAGTGGCTACACCTCAGCCTGGTGCTGGTGCGAGTTTGTCGTTAGAGCGACTCCGCAGTCTTGGTGGGACTGAGTTCAGAGGGCTGACCCCTGAGAATTCCGAGTCTTGGTTGGAAAGCACCAAGAGGATCCTTGGACAAATAAATTGTAATGATGTCCAGAAGCTAGAATACATTGTATCCCTGTTGTACGGTGATGCTTATACGTGGTGGACGACCACTACTGCGAGATTGGAGGCTGATAAGGTGACTTGGACGTTCTTTCCGAATGCGTTCAAGAGGAAGTACCTGGGTGTTCGTTACTTGGACGAGAACAAGATGGAATTTATGTCCCTGGTGCAAGGAAGCATGTTCGTGGCCGAATATGAAGTGCAGTTTGTGCGGCTCAGTCAGTATGCACCTGAGTTGATTCCTAATAAGCGGGAGAGATGCGAGCGATTTTGATATGGATTGGTGACAGAGGTGAAGATGTACATGCTTGAATTGGATTACTCCGATTTTGATGTTCTTGTCACTCGAGCCAAGGATATTGAGATGAACCCTGGTCTGGCGAGCCGAGCAGGAGGATCTAGCTCAGGGAAGTGAGCTGCAGATTGTGATGCTGGGAGGGATCGTTTTAAGAGGCCTAAGGATCGAAGGTCTCATTCGGATCCTAGACGTGAAGGAGGTAACCTAGGGAGAGGTCAGCAGGGACCAAATGCTTTTGTTCGTACACCTGAGTGTAACCGGTGCGATATGAGGTACACGGGAGAGTGTTGGGGCAATGTTGGTACATTCTGGAATTGCGGTTCTCGTGGGCACATGAAATGGGATTGTCCCCAGCCGACGAGAGAGAGACAGCCTCCGGTAAGAGTAGTTGAGCCACAGAGTGGTCGTGGCAACTTTTAGCGTAGAGATGATGTCCGAGGAATGTAGCTCACGTGGTAGCTTTCCATCCCGAGGGAGGTGGTCAGGCCAAAGTTTATGCACACAGTGAGTGGAAGAATGACACTGACGTGATCGCATGTACCTTTACTTTGCAGTCTTTGTCATTACTTTCTCTGATTGATTATGGGTCTACACATTCATATATATTGCGTGAACATGCTCAAATGCTTGGATTGCATGTTGAGTCTTTGGATGTGGGTGTGCGTGTGACTAGTTCCTTTGGTGAAACGATTTTAACAAGGAAGTTATATAAGAGATGTCCCTTAATGGTGCAAGAACATGTGTTTATGGTTGATCTCATGGAATTGTCTTTCTATAGATTTGATGTAATATTTAAAATGATTTGGTTAGTTGAGCACAGGGCTGTTGTAGATTTTGAGAATAAGCGAGTTTCTTTGAAACTTGCTGATGACTACGAAGTTGTGGTGGTGGGAGAGAATGCGAAGTTCTTATCTAATGTGGTTTCGACTCTTGAAGTGAGTTGGTTGTTGCGCTAGGGAGGTGAACCTTATTTAGCTTTCATAATGAATCCTAGCACACAGGATGTTCAGGTACAAGATATAAGGACTGTATGTGAATTCCCTAGGGTGTTTACAGAGGAGTTACATGGTTTGCCGCCTAGTCGAGAGGTTGAGTTTGGAATTGAGTTGTATGAGAATACGACTCCGGTGTCTATCGCTCCCTATCGAATGACACTTAAAGAGTTAAAGGAGCTGAAGATGCAACTCCAGGAGTTACTTGATCGAGGCTTTATTCGGCCTAGTGTGTCGTCTTGGGGTGCACTGGTCTTATTTGTAAAGAAGAAAATGGCACGTTGAGGATGTGTATTGATTATCGTCAGTTGAATAAGTTAACTATTAAGAATAAGTATCATCTACCAAGGATTGATGATCTTTTTGATCAGTTTCGTGGAGCGGTTGTGTTCTCGAAGATTGATTTGAGGTCCGGGTACTATCAATTGAAGGTTAAGGATGTGGATGCGCCAAAAACTGCTTTTCGGACTAGGAATGGGCATTATGAGTTCCTGGTGATGCCTTTTGATTTGACGAATGTTCCTGCTGCATTCATGGATATGATGAACATGGTGTTTCATGTGTTCTTGGATAAGTTTGCGGTAGTGTTCATCGATGACATCATTGTATATTCTCGTACTGAGGAGGAGCACGAGGAACATTTGATGGTGGTTTTGCAAGTTTTGCTAGAAAACCATATTTATGTCAAGCTAAGTAAATGTGAGGGTTGTGTTGAAGGATGTTGTTTTCCTTGGCCATGTGGTTTTGGCCGAAGGAATTCGTGTTGATCCTCAGAAGATCGGGGCGGTGGTGAATTGGAAGCCACCTAGGTCTGTTCATGAAGTTCGTAGTTTCCTTGGTTTGGCGGGCTACTACCGAAGGTTTGTTGATGGATTCTCCAAGATTGCTGCCCCTTTGACGAAGTTATTACAGAAGGATGTTAAGTTTGATTGGACGGAAGCAAGACAACAAGCCTTTGAGAAGCTAAAGGAGGCATTGACGCAAGCTCCTATCTTGGTTCAACCTGAATCTAGAAAAGAGTTTGTGGTGTATAGTGACGCATCCTATGTTGGTTTGGGGTGTGTGTTGATGCAAGAGGTTAGAGTAGTAGCTTATACACCGTGACAGTTGAAGGTGCATAAGCGTAACTATCCCACGCATGATATCGAGTTAGCGGCGGTGGTGTTTCCTTTGAAGATTTGAAGGCATTACCTTTATGGTGAGAAGTGTACTATGTATACGGATCAAAAGAGTTTGAAGTATCTTATGTCTCAAAAGGAGTTGAATCTTAGGCAACGACGATGGGTGGAGTTGCTTAAGGATTATGATCTGTCGACCGAGTATCATCATGGGAAGGCCAATGTTGTGGCCGATGCTTTGTGCAAGAAGGTGGCTGTGGAGTTGAGGGTGATGTTTGCTCGCTTGAGCATATCGCGAGGTGGTGGTCTTGTTGTCAAATTGCAAGTGAAACCATCCTTGATTCAGTTGATCAAGGATAAACAGTTGCTTGATGATTCTCTTGTTCCTCACGTTTAGGATATTGCGGATGGTAGGCCTTCGGATTTTAGCTTCAATGATGATGGTGTTCTATGCTTTGGGAGTCGAATAGTGGTGCTGAATGATGTTGAGTTGAGGCGCACTATTCTGACCGAAGCTCATAGTAGTCCTTTCGCTATGCACCATGGTAGTACAAAGATGTATCGTGGTTTGAAGGATGAGTACAATTGGGTGGGGCTGAAGAAGGATGTTGCCGAGTTTGTTAGCAAATGCATGGTTTGTCAGCGAGTAAAAGCTGAACATCAGGTTCCTTCTGGGTTGTTGCAACCGTTGAAAATCCCGGAATGGAAGTGGAAAAAGATTACCATGGATTTCGTGTCCAGTTTACCCTTATCATCATCAAAGAAGAATTCTATTTGGGTCATTGTTGATCGCCTTACGAAGTGTGCACATTTCTTGCATGTGCATACTACGTATACTTTGGATAAGCTAGCTGAGTTGTATATTGCTGAAATTGTGCGTTTACATGAGGTGTCAAAGTCTATAGTGTCGGATAGGGATCCGAGGTTCACATCGAGGTTTTGGGTATGTTTGCATCAAGCCATGGGTACACGGTTGAATTTCATTACTTCTTATCATCCTCAGACGGATGGACAATCGGAGCGTGTTATCCAAGTGCTTGAGGACATGTTGAGATGCTACGTTATTGAGTTCAAAGGATCTTGGGAGAAGCACTTGCCTTTGGTTGAGTTTGCTTACAATAATAGTTACTAGGCAAGCATTCAAATGTCACCATATGAGGCTTTGTATGGGAGAAAGTGTAGAACTCCTCTTTGTTGGGCTGAAACATGGCAAAAGTTGGTTGCGATTCCAGCCTTGTTGAAAGGAACCACTGAGAAGGTGAAGCTCATTTGTGAGTGCTTGAACGCAGCATCAGACTGGCAAAAGTCTTACGCGGATTTGAAGCGTAAGGAGATTGAGTTCGCAGTTGGTAAACATGTGTTTTTGAAAGTTTCACCTTGGAAGAAGGTGATGAGATTTGGCCGAAAGGGCAAATTGAGTCCGAGGTTCATTGGACCATCTGAGGTGATTGAGCATGTAGGCCATATTGCTTACAAGTTGAGGTTGCCTTCAGAGTTAGAAAAGATACATAATGTGTTCTATGTATCCATGCTTCGGAAGTATAGATCGAATCCGTCGCATGTTATGCCTACAGAAGAGGTTGAGTTGAATCCAGACTTAACATATGATGAGAAGCCTGTTGAGATCTTGGATTCAAATAGCAAGGTTCTCCGGGGTAAGACCATCGAGTTGGTCAAGGTCTTATGGTGACATCGTGGCGTCGAGGAAGCTACGTGGGAAAGGAAGGATGACATGAAGAAGCAGTTTCCTTACCTCTTTCCACTAGGTAAATTTCGAGGAAGAAATTTCTTAAGTGAGGGAGACTTGTAACGCCCTGGTTTTGGGCCTAGATGTTTTAGACATTGGATCGGGCCGGTCGGGAACGGTTCGAATCCTTGAGGTCGGTTCAAGGAAGACCTAGTTCGGGATGTTTTAAAAATATAGAAAATATCTAAAAATCATTATTTATTATGTAAATGATTATGCTAAAAAATATTTTACAAAACGAGTCTTAGAAATAGTACATTTTGGTATAGTGACCAAAATGTAGTTTTTGCAAAAGTTGGCTAGTGACTGTTTTCTAAAAGATTGAAACTTTGAATCTTTAAGGAGCTATTTTTCCATTTATTTCCATCAGTTTTCTCTTTAATTTGGGAGCTTTAAATAAATGATTTTATAATAAAATAAAGGAAACTAAAAAGGAAACTAAAAGTTGACTTTTCATAACAAATTCACGTTAGTTTTTCTTATTCTCATTTTCTCTCAACTTCTATTCAGCCAAACACTTTTCCCTCATCAAAGAACCTTTGATTTTCACCTTGATTACTGAGATTTCATTCTCTAAATGATTCTCCAACTTTGTTTCATCAAATCACATTGATTTTGCTTTGGATTTTTCAAGAAAACATGTCCAAATTGAAGAGAGATTAACCATTAGAGGTAAGCTTCATTCTTCTCCTCTAATGATCAGTTTTTTATTGAAATTCTCAAGTTATCAATCCTTTGTTAATGGTTTTTGAGTTGTTTTAATGTTATAAACAAGAAAAAGTTATTAAATTAAAGATTTTTGATGAGATCTTGCTGATTTTTGTATTTCTATGTAATGATCTGAATTGAGGTTGATTTTCAACTTGTTTTGGATGTTATTTGGTGTTGAGAATGAGGTTTTAACAAATAAATCCTGAATAGGCTTGGGTCCCTAATTTTAAGATGTTAGATTTGTGGTTTTTGAGGTATTGTTGATGTTATGCTATTGTTGGAGGTATAAAGTCTAGTTTATGTTGATTTTTGATGTTAATTGGCGTTTAGAAAAGGTTAGAATTGATAGATCTTGGCTAGGCTTTGTTTGGTGAAAGTTTGGAGGTGTTTTCGGTTATTTCGGATAGTCGAAAGGTTAGATTTGAGCAGGGCAGCGTGTTAGAATGAGCGACTGGTGATTTTAATGCATGGTAATGCATTAATCCTCCGCTCTTATGTGTGTTGAACAAGGGAGACTTCATCGGACGTGATTGGTGTTGATCCGGAAGTACTGGAAGCTTAGAAATCGTTTTAACAAGCAAGCGAAACGTCATCGGTGAGTAAAAATGGTTTTAGAAGTCCTTGAGGGACAAGGAAACAAGTTTTGGGGATTTAGGATTGGTTTGAAACACCATCTTAAGTTCGGAAGTAAGTATATTTTGATTTGCTCTCGAAATGTTGGATGATGATCTAATTGCATTTTTTTTAAAGGTCAAAAATGGGCCTCGTTAAAAACCCCTTCCTAGTGAAGGGGAAAAGAGTGTCCCACTACTTTTATTCATTAGGAATAAACACATAGTTCTATTACAAAAATATTGTAATTTTAAAAAGCACCATCTGCGCAATAAACACACCAGCTTACAACTACCCAATACTTTTTTTTGCAAGGCAGTCTGCCTCTATGTTACAACCTCTTGGAATCCATATAACACAAAGGCCTGAATTTCTAATGCACTCTCTAATTCCTGTGACCATTTCACGAGCAGATTCCGGCGGGTTCACCACGTTCAGGCACCAATCGGCGATCGTTTTGCAGTCGATTTCGGCTATCAACCTGTGACTCTGGGCCCAAACTGATTCATAGAATAGCTTGACACCATGACACAATGCTAACATCTCAATCAAGGCGGGGGGATCCGGACCTGCAGCAACCGAAAATTGAAAGAGAGTAGAGCCATCAGCACTCCTCAACAACCCTCCGATACCACATTTTCCACCGTCCACGGATTCGACGAAAGCACCATCCGTATTCAGTTTCAAGAAGCCAGTGGGTGGAGGGGACCATGTACATGGTGCCGGCCGATCCAACCGAGGACTGGACCTAGAAGAAAGGATGGAAATATCCTGTAGTAAATTATCAAACGGAATGGGGCAAGCAGGAAATTTAGCTTTCTGCCAGAAGGCCATTCTCATCCGAATCAAATAATCTAGTTGAATCCAGTCGATAGTTTTCTGGTTAAACGTAATATCGTTTCTAAATAACCATATTGACCAGATAATGGCGAAGGGTACCATTCCCAACCATTCCAGATTTTTAAATGCACTCCATTCCGCCCATAATTCTAAGAGGTTCCTAGGATCAATCGGCAGGACAACAGAGAGTTTCGCTAGGTCGCAATATTTGGTCCATAACTTCCAGACACCGTAGCATTCTATAAATAGGTGTGATACAGTTTCTACTGCAGAATTACACAGAGGACATGTGATATTTACCAGATTGTTTACGCCCCTCTTGAAAAGTTCAGATTTCACCGGCAATCTGCCCCAACAAACCGACCAAACGAAAATTTCCACTTTAGGTGGAGCTATTCCAACCCAGATGCATCTCTTCCAAAAAGGATCTCCTGGATTATTATCCTGATAAGTGTTCCACATTGATTTTACAGTGAAGGTTCCATCATTTGTCCGAAGCCATTTAACACCATCACAAAAGGAAGAGTTTGATTTGAAATCATTTAGGAGAGCCATGAAGGCGTTCCACTGATGTTTTTCCCAGTCAAAGCACTCTCTTCTCAACTGGATAACCCAGGTCCACGATGAACCCTGTTTTGTTCCGAAATTGCTAATAGTTCCAGACTTATTCAATGCCAAAGCAAAAATTCGGGGAATTCTTTCCTTTAGGGGGACGTTCCCGAGCCAGATATCCTGCCAGAATTTGGCCTTCTCTCCATTTCCAACTTGCACTTTTAAATTCTTTCGAAAGGTATTTCCGAAGCAATCGTCTTCAAAGAAATTCTTTACGATACAAAACCACAACCAGGAGGATTCCTTCGGACGAGAATTGCCAGGGATGATCTTAGACTCCGATCCTGGAATTCTAATGTCAATTACCCTCTTCCATAAACTGTCGGACTCGTTACCATACCTTACCGCCCATTTACATAGCAGGGATCTATTTAGGATATTTAGACCATTCACTCCTAGTCCACCTTGGTTAATTGGACAACAAATTTACTTCCAGTTAATCCAATGGATTTTCGACTTTTCTTCACTATCACCTCATAAAAAAGCTGACATTATCTTATTAAGGTGAGCACCAATCGAAGCAGGCATCTTGAAGAGAGAAAGGTAGTAAACCGGTAAACAACTCAAAATTGATCTAATCAAGGTTAAACGACCCCCAATGGACAGAAATTTGGCCGACCAACCATCAAGTTTATTGAAGAACTTCTTTACTACTGGTTCCCAAATCAGAACTGAATTCCTTTTCGCCCCCAGTGGTAAACCAAGGTAATCAGTTGGAAATTTGCCTTGGAGACACCCTATTTTAGCCGCCCAGTGCTGAATTAAATCCTCTTGAAGATTAATACCGAAAATCCTGCATTTCTTCAGATTGAGCTTTAACCCGGAAGCTAGTTCAAAGACCCTTAAGACGCGTTTTACATTGTATAATTGATTCTCCTTACCCTCGCAGAAAATCAGCAAATCGTCTGCGAATTGTAAATGGGACACTTCAATTTGTTCTCTGTTATTTCTAACCACCAGCCCCGAAAATACATTCAATTTCGTTGCCTACTTGATCATCAAACTCAAGGCTTCACCCACGATGTTGAAAAGAATGGGGGACAGGGAACATCCTTGCCGCAACCCTTTAGAGATTTTAAAGGCTTCAGAAGGAGACTCGTTCACTAGGACCGAGATTGTTGCTGACGATATACATTTTGACATCCACTCGCACCAGCGTGAACCGAAACCCATTTATTTTAGCACCAATCTAAGAAAATACCAGCTTACCGAATCGTAGGCTTTTTGGAAATCAATCTTGAAAGCTATTCCATTTAGCCCCGACTTCTTTGCGTAGTCTATAACTTCATTTGCGACAAGACTACAATCCAGAATTTGCCTTCCCTGTATGAACGCAAACTGAGACTCTCCCACTATCAAATCCATGCCATTGCTCAACCGGTGGGCCAAAACTTTCGAAAGTAGCTTGTACATCCCTCCCACTAAGCTGATTGGGCGATACTCGTCCAAGGATTCAGGATTTTTAACCTTAGGGATCAGAGTAATAAAGGAATGATTAACTCCATCCTCCCACCTCCTGCCGTTGTAGAAATCTTCGAAAAAAATCATTATATCTCCTTTCAACAAATGCCAGAATTTCTTAAGGAAATTTAAGTTGAAACCATCCGGCCCAGGGGCACGGTTACCATCTGATGAGAAAAGCGCTGCCCGAACTTCCTCCTCATTAAATTGACTCTGTAATAAATCTGCCTGCATTGCAGATAATTTCCGGAAATCCAACTTCATACTTTGTACCTCCAGAGCCGAGATAGAATTATAGAACTTTTGGAAGTGGTTCTTCACGGCAGCTTTGATCGCGACTGGGTCAATGAGAACCTCATTCTCATATACAATACTCGGAATAGCGTTCGCATTCCTTCTCGTCACAATCGATTGATGGAAAAACTTTGAATTTCTATCCCCCTCAGCGAACCAACGAAGCCTGGATTTCTGAAGTAGTTCACTTTCTTCTCTTCTATATTGCCTCCACAGTTCTGATCGAATCTTCTTGAGTTCCCCACACACCTCTTTCGAATTTTCCCCATCTTGTAGCTTCCTTTCTAGAGCACCAATCTGTTTTTCCAGCGTAGTGGAACTGATAACATGCTTGCTCCGAAAATGCCCAGACCATTGTTTGACCGCATCTTTAATTCCTTTCAGGATACCCCCGATCTTAGGATTGGACCGGACATTCTTGTAGTCTACAATAGAATTATTCACAATGTGATCGAAACCCTCCTCTGTCAACCAATAATTAAAACATCTAAAAGGTTTTGGACCCCAGTTCAATTTTTCCGAAACCAATAGAACCGTGTTATGATCTGATAAGGACTTGTCGATCAGTTTCTGAACTAGACTAGGAAAAGCTAGTTCAAAATCAGGGAGAGCAGAAACCGATCCAGACGAACAAAAGTGGGCATGTCACGATTATTGCACCAAGTATATTTACCCCCAATAGCGGAAGGTCTCTTACCCCAGCCTCATTTATAAAGTTTCTGAAAACCGTGATCATAGCTTGATTAAAAGTAAGTCCCTTCTTTTCCTCTGAGTCCAAAATGAGATTAAAGTCTCCCCCTAAGCACCACGGAACACTATTCGAACTGATGAATTCCAACAACTCATCCAAAAAGCCAGCTTTATCCGAGTCCACAAATGGACCATAAACATTCAAAAAACCACAAGAGGTACCGGTTTTCTTTGTTACCCCAATTAATGCTATATACCGTTGTGAAATGATTTTATTTGTTACCTGTAGAAAGTCCGAATTCCAGATGCAGAGTAGTCCCCCAGCGGACCTCGAAGCGGGAGAAACCACAAATTCCATTTCTGAGTTATACCACATTCTCCTTACTTCAATTTCCGATAGAGCTTTCACTTTGTTTTCTTGTAAAAATACAATTGCTGGACGATTCCTCTTTATAAGATTTTTGATGGCCCTCCTTTTTTCCTTTCTTCTACACCCTCTAACGTTCCACGTTAAAATGCTCAGATCCATATATAAACTTTAGGTAATCCCTGGATTTCACACCAAAAAATCAAGCTCCAAGACCAATTTCCTCTTCAAGCTCCTGGACCTTTTGCACCACCACTTCTCGACCCCCATTGAAAGTGATCTCTAGTAAATTACTGATAGCCCACGCTGATTCTGCCTCTATACCTTTAACCGAATCCAAACTGCTGGACTTGCCCTTTTCTATTCTAACACCATCGACTGAAGAAGCTTCGTCCACCGAATCACGAACCCATCTTCTAAAAACTCTTCTTGATCTAGCACGGAAATTTTTTTTGGTAACGGTAATTGAGTAAGGATGACTCTATTCTAGTTTTGATCAAAAGAGGGGGTGATATAACCAAGGGAAGTGCAGAACCCTCATTTTTAAGACTGTCAGGAACATAATCAGTTGACCTGGGCTCCTTGGAAACAGTATTACACTCTGAAGCTAGATTTTGGCAGTTAACAGGGCAAATAGAGACCGGCCCAATAGGATGATCCTGAATAATGTTAGGAGACACTTCATGCTGTAAAACATTGGTCTCAATATTACAATGGGCCGCGAAGTTTTGGCCTGAGACCTCAGGAGAATCAACCCACGATTCGACCCAGGCTACCTCCCTGTCCAAATTCATTCCTACGTAATTCCGCACGTTTTCCATGCCATTATTGCCATCTTGAAAAACTCCTGGGAAATCAAAAGGATAATCCTGATTCCTAGGGGAATAAACACCCTTGTCCCCCCCACTTCTGAACTCCCGAGGAGGAAGATGACCGTTCAATCCCCCATCACTTTCACTGTCGGCTGGATCTGACTCATTCCAAACGTCGGCGAAGTTCCGATCTGTTTCACCTTTCATTGAGCCCTTGATTTCGATCTGGTTTGCAATCAAACTGGTTCTGATTTTGTACGAGAATCCAATGGAGGAAATGGATATGGACTCTGGAATAGTAGACGAGCTAGCCGTACGAATAACCATATAGGCAACATCCAAGCGATCTTTTTTAAAGGTTTTTTCACAAATTTTAATGAAAACCCCCCATCTGTTTCCAAGATCTTCAAAGAAATTCTCATGCCATCACACTAAAGGAACACCTGTAATGGCCACTTTAGCAAAGTAGTATGGAACGTCGTTGATGAGGAGCGGACCAATACAATCAAACCAGTACGACAGCTCTTCTCTTTTATTGGACCAGACCAGATCCAACTCTGCAACGTTCCGGAATTTGATAACTGAAGTAGCATTATCAACACCCCATTTGATAACTTGGACCTCAATACCGTCATTGAGAAGTGCTCGCTGGACAAACTCATGGTCAAAACCAGCTTTGATCACACCAGCCAAACAATTCTTGAGCCATGCAATTTCACTTTTTGGTAAGAAGAAGTTCCTACGACCAGAGTTAGTGTTTCTACCTTCCTGGTCCCTTCCAAACTCACCTCTCTTTTCCTCCATAACCTGATCCTCAAGAACCGGACTGATTAAGGCCTCACGATAGGTTTTATGGAATCTCCTTGTACCAGTGTCTTCACGTCTATTTTTCCACACCCCACCAGACATGTTATCCTTCCCCGGAACATGAATGTTAGGCTTGTTAGCCCTGACTTGTCGAGGAAACCTAGCTCTTGAGACTGTAATCAAACGACCATTGACTTTCGATTGATTCAGTTTGGCAATTGCATTCATCATATCCACCTTCGACTCCAATGTAACAAACGCAAAAGTTGTGTCCCTATATTTAGGTTTAAGATTCCGAAAGGGGATATAGACCCTACGTACCTTTCCATGATTACTGCATAACTCACCAAGCGCCATCTGAGAAACCTTTCGGCTAAGATTATCTATAAAGATAGTCCACTCATCAGCCGAGTATGTGGACTCAAACTGATTCTTCTCCTTGACTGATCTCTTTCTTCTTCTAGAGACCTCTGTCCACCCTCCCGGCTCCGGAGCCTCTGTGATCGGTCTATGCTCATCGGAAGACTTCCCGCTGCTCCCAGGACGATTAGTCTTCTGGACATCTCCCATCGCACTTCCTTTTTATGTAGATAAATTCCCAGGACGATTATCTAATTGCATTTGACATGCTCTTGATTTGAGATAGATAAATTCCTAGTATTTTATGCATGATTTATGACATGAGATGATGTTTTATATTGATCATATGAGATAGAACAATATTACAAAGAGTTTTGAGATTTTGATCAAATGCTATGCATGGACTTTGATTTTGAAATGAGAAGTGTTTTGCATTGGTTGAAATGTTTTTTATGATATGAGAAATACATATGAGATTTGAGTTTATGAAATGCTTTTGCATATCAAGCATGTGTGGCCTTGCCATGAGTTTTGCATTGGTTGAATGCATGAGATAGATAGATGGTACATGTGGTTTTCAAATGGTGTTTTTTTAAATGGATTTCAAGCATAAGATAGAAAGAGCATGGTTTTAGAAATGGATTTCAAGATAATGTTTTAAAAACTTGCATTGTTGTGTTGGTATTTTTAGATCATGCCTCGCTAAGCTATTGTGCTTATGCTCTCTTTTACCAACAATGTAGATAGTTGAAACATCTTTGGCAGCAATGAGGTTTAAAGGAATCCAAGGAGTAGATAAGCTCAAGTATGATGTTTACATTTACCTTTAGTAATGAGATATGGCAATGAGATTTAATGATTTGTTTAGGGAGATGTGTTTTGGACTCCTTGAGTTGTAGCAAGTTATGTGTGCTCTTTTCGGTTTGTAGAAGGCCGTTATGAATGTTTTGTTGCTTTATCTTGCCTTTTGGGATGCTTATGGTTTGTGGTTTAAACATGTTCTTTTATATGCAAGCTTTTGTGATGTAATATCAAATGTTTTCCATGTGCTTAGAGTTGAATGCTTTTATGTTAGCATTGATGTCATAAATATGTCCATATGTTTTGATGATGATTTGGTGATATTAAATGTGAGTTTGTGACGGATTTTGGTACACATATGGTATGGGTATCGATACTCGGGCTTGAGTATCGATACTCATAAGAAAATTTGGTGCCCAAATGGTCTAGGGGTATCGATACGAATGAAGAGTGTATCGATACGCCTGGGCAAAGTTTGAAAGGCGTATCGATACTGGGGGAATGGGTATCGATACTTTTTTTCCAAATTTGGCCATTGCCTTCTCGCGTATCGATACGGCCTCTAGGTGTACCGATACTCGACCGTTAAAATCTGTTAAAAGCATCTTTTAAAGTTTTGAAATGTTACATTTTAGTCCCTGAACTTCGTGTATGCAATTAGGTGAGTTTGGATGATCTGATTGTGATGAAATTTTGAAGAGAAGTATGAAATATGACTAATCGAATATTGGTGATCTTAAAATCAGAAATGCTCTTGTATTTTATAGAATTTATAATTTGGTCCCTAAATATTTAAATTATGCAATTAAACCCCTACATGAAATCTGATGGCTATGTCGTTTCTTCCTATGCTCTTTGATGATCACATATGATCTAAATTGCATCTAGAAAAGATAAAAAGAAAAAAAGGTCGCTAATCGAAGTTGGCTTTAACGAGTTGGCTTCAGTTTTTCCCGTGTAAGCTCCTTGGTTCGGGCCATCCGTCTAGACCAGACTAAGGGGATTACACGCGCAATCCCGCAACACATAAAGTACCAATTCTACGACGCCCCCACACTGTCGACAAACAAAATTATTCGCCAAGTGACGATGAACCCTTTCCTCATTCGTAAGTTTCATTTCCTAGTACACAAGCCAAAGAAAAAACCTTTAAAATTTCCAATGATATCCCAGCCTTTGTCTAAAGAACCAGAGCCATTACCTGTCTTGGCTGCATAGGCTGACCGAATCTAGAACTTACGTGTCGGGTCCCATTTTCACCCCGGAACACCAACACTTGTCGAAAGTAAAGGTGGCAATATGAAGAAGAACGTGAGATGGCAAAATCTTTCCACTCCCAATCGCCACCTACGGAAACCACATCAGCAACCATGGCTTAAATTTTACGAACCAGGTGCAACTTCGTAACATGCTCAATCAACGGACTAAGTCTGTTGACCCAGGGGTCAAACCGGAAGCGCACATTCATTATGTCCTCTCATTCATTCTTGTACTGAAGCTCAGCCATCAGAATATTCTTGTTTGTTGGAACTCTTATACGGTCACAGATCAATCTGATTGTATCCTCAATCTTGGACAATCTTTGGACCCAAAACCGTCCAATCATACATATCAAACCAACTGATCAGAATACTGTATATGAATCCATACAAAACTTCATACGCTGTCAAGCAAACACTTGCCTCATAAATTTTACTTTAGACGATCTCAGTTGGGGGAGTGGAAACCTTCCCAACTACCATAGAAGTCAAACATGCAACTCAGAAGCACCCCCTCTAGAAACTGAATTACTCTACTAGGTTGACCATTAATTTACGAAAGAGAAAAAAAAATGTACCTGAAATCAAGACGTGTACTCAAGGCCTCTAACAAGGTCTTCCCGAATTAGGAGGTAACATCGAATTTTAGCTACGATATATCTCGTTACTCCATGCCACATTTCGAGAGAAAGGCTTATCGTTATACCGATCAAATATAACATAGGTTTTGAATGGATGTCACTTATTTACAACGCAAAATTTAGACAATTGCTTCCTTCTTGTGCAACAGAGTTACCACATAACTTCCAAAATATTTTTTTCACACGGACGCTTTCCTTTTAAAATCACAATACATTTATCAAATTTCTATCAGAATATCCTCAAATATATAATCATTATCACGGAGTAGCCTTTCATGATATCTTATACCGGTTATCACACATGATCAAACATTTATTCTCAATACGATTTAGATCATCCATTTTTTACATGCATAAACCATCTCAAGTTCTTTATCCAGATTCAAATTCATCATGTTAATCAAATTCATAGACTAACATTACCGACATTCCTTGCCAGTACAAATCAAGCTATTATGGACAGAACGGTTAGTTGCACTTATCACAGGAAATGATTCGACATCGGAGTCCCGGCTTGACGGAGTACGGTTATGATTTAGGGGCATGCATAGACCAGACATCCTATGACAGACGATCGGCCGATCTACCCAGAATGACACAACTCTAAGCTCTAATACCACTAAATGTAACCCCCTAGACCCGCCTATGCATTTCACGGATCCTAGAAAGTCACATTAGGGTCACAAAAGCGACCCACCGTAAAAATCCACATAAAACATTTCCTAAAAAAACACATATTAAATTATAACGGTAACTTTTGTTGAAAATACTCTTTCAAGAACTTATTTAAACATATAACAAAAATTTCAGAAACTATTTTACGGACACTGTCATGAAACAATAGTGACATGCATGCTCACTAACTATGTCGGTACCGTACTCCAAAAGCAACACCGAAGGAACACCAAACACTGATATCGGTCATCGAGCCATGTTAGATTTCTTTTTAACCTGCGACGGTAAAAACAATGTGAGCTTCGGAAAGCTCAGTAATACAGAACTAACAATGGATGCTATAAGTAACATGTAGGTATATGGTAGGCATAACACTATCATGATGTTTCGGGCAACAATAGGCTACAAAGATACGATTAGATATTCTAATGAAGCGGTATGCATGAAGATAATATAATTGTTCTTTATTCAATCACTGAGTATCATACTAGGAACATATAGACTAAAGAGTTAGACAAGATAGGGATTACGATAGTTGAATTAGGGGCTTAAAGTGTGTTCCAACAGTGCAAAGTTGACACATATTAAGTAATGGTGTGATGCACGTTATTTCACGGTTATATAATGTTAGCGATAAGGTTCATTTTAGATTTTCTTTCTACCCTCCAACCAAACTCCGATATGTAGTTCCCTAGAACTGCAACTATAACGGGCATTAACCTAGGCCCATTGGGCGTAGGTGCCAGCCTAAGGGGATACATAGGTACGGTAAGGAATTACCCTAGCCGAAGCATAGGAACCTGAAACGGTAAGGAATTACCAGCCTGATCAGGGCTGAACCTACGGTAACTTCATACTCTATCCCAATTATCCCGATAACGGTCTATGTAGTGACAAAAGTAATCGGTAGTAGTTGATAAAGATCGATAATAACAATATTCGGTAGCAATCAGTGTAAATCAGTAATAACAGAGAACATAAAGTAAACTGTAGTCTACGATGAAACGATAACTAGCGAGCATATAGATTTTTAATTTCTTTTCCTTTTTTTCTCTTTTTTTCTAGTTTAGATACATAGGTATATTTTGGTTTGGTAAAAGCCATATTTCGTATCAAAAGACAGCCTTGGGTTCAGGACGGTAGGATATTTATGTGCACTTAGAACACACTAAAAGGAACCATTTATTTCTTAGAGATACTTGGTATTTACAAGGAGAGATGAAACACTGAACTTTTGACAAATTCTGAGCCGACTTCAGAAACGATGTCCCTATCTCAAGGGAGCATCGTAATCAATGTCTCCGACCAAGCATTCGAAAATTGATATGATATGATTGGTTAGGATCTCAAATATGTCAAGATTGTTCTGATCATTTGGCTAATAAGGGCATTTTGGTCATTTAACACTCTGAGGCAGTTCCATAATCTGATCCCGAGGGGATAGGTCAATGATTTGTCGCGTTGAAGATTTTCGACGGTGTACTAGGCTTCAAAGACCATTCCACTATACTCATCTCATCAATACATTACTTTCCATGCATTCAAATCGGTGCACTTTCCTTGTGTTCACTATTTAATTCTGACTGTGTTATACATCTGTATGAATCGCTGTCACATTATCTCGAAACATGCCTCGAGAGGTTGAACATGCATTTATGCCAATTTGGGTATTTAGAAATGATTGACATACTTAACCCAAACTTCAACCCATTTGAATATTGCAATCACTTGCGTGCGATCAAAAGTTCAAGATTCCAAAGCTTTAACTTATCTCAATCAAGAGGGCATCCCAATTATTTAAAGTGCAGTCGTTCACATTCTTTCGGTCCTTTTGAAACACCTAATCATCTTAATCACTTGTTTATATCTCGTCAAACGGTTAATTCGGTAGTTTTGGGTGACCGGTGGCATCTTAGTCTATTTTAGCCAATTCGTACATGTCGGTATTTTCAATTCTTTCGGTTATTTCGATCCTTTCGACCATTTTCCAACCATCCATTATTTCCAAAACACGAGGATAGACCTATCATCTCTATAAATTAAGAAATTCCAATGCCCAAGCACATTTTGGTCATTTGATGACTCGATTGTACCGGTATTTTCAATTCTTTTACTCGGTTCAGCCATTAATAGCAATTATGTATTTTCTAATAATTGATTGATCCGAACATATAAAGAGTTTCCCCCGCAAAAATATCTTCAGAGGTTTATTCAGGATTTACGCTAAATCCGAGTGCTTATCTTTCTTGAATGTTTAAGTCTTATTATCGCATCTCTCTGAGTAATTCGAGACTTTTAGATGAATCAATTGTTTTACCGGATTAGTGTAGGTTTCAGCACCGCTTTCATCATCAGGGGTATTTCTGTCATTTTCACATCAAGGGCATTTTCGTAATTATATACTCCAATATTTCTGTCGTTTGACAAATTAACATTATTAAATCAGGTTTGGAGATTGATCGCCTCATTAATTATTTGTTGGATTCCAGATTCTTTGATTTATCATCTTTCTCATTCGATTATTCCAAACTTATCTATAACGTCGTACATTTTCATATCCGGTTAGACTTAAGCAGAATTAACGGTACTCACCATCATACGTGTGCATGCATTAACCGAATACTAACATGTTCACGAGGCATACAAAAGGTAGCAATGTATTACCTTGAATCCTTGCTATATAGGTCGACCGTGGTACTCTATTCGATCAAACTCGAACTCAAATTCAACGTCCTTTACTTCTCAGATACGAAGACACATGTATACACAAAGGTGATGCTATTCGCCGGAAATATTCACCGGAGTATCGCCGGCGATGCTATTCGCCAGAAATATTCACCGGAGTATCGTCGGCGATGACCGAAAATCCTTTCCGATGACCCAAAATACACCAAATAATTCAAATTGGCCGGAATCCACGTAACTCCGACGAGGCCTCTCCTGGTGGCGAATCGATGATTGGTTAGAGGGTTCTTGTTCACACCGACGCGAAGAGCTCAGATCTGACGACGGCACCACGAACGGGTGTTAAAGGTGGCCAGAAATCACAAAAATCAGAGGAGACAAGATGGGGTTTCCTCGGATCTTCCAATCGATCTCCACGGAAAACGACACCGGTTCTCCGCGATTGGTCACCTGGGCTTGGCTCGGAGCGAGGCGAGGATGCCGATGATAGTGGCGGTGTACGACACCGTCGAGCGGTGGTGGAGATCAGAGACGGTGGCCGGTGTGGGAAAAAATGAGGAGTTGGGTAAGGGGAGAGATCTTTCTGGAAAGTTAGATTCAAAAAGGGGGTACTCCAAACGTTAGGTGGGACAGCTGGGATATTAAATTATCCATAAAAAAATCCGTCATTCGAACTTCAGAATGATTTCATGGTTATTTTAAGACAGAAATGAGCCATTGGCTCAACGGTTTAAGCAAAGGGCATAAGGTTGGGGTGAGGTCGGGGGTTCGAAAACTACCAGCCCCAATTCATTTCATTTTTTTCGAAACACAATTTAACAGGGGTGTTAGAATTCCCCCCCTAAAGAAATTTCGTCCTCGAAATTTACTAGTCTGAGAGATGCAAAAACTGTCCTCTCATTCATTCTTGTACTGAAGCTCAACCATCAGAATATTCTTGTTTGTTGGAACTCTTATACGGTCACAGATCAATCTGATTGTATCATCAATCTTGGACTATCTTTGGACCCAAAATAGTCCAATCATACATATCAAACCACTGATCAGAATACAGCATATGAATCCATACAAAACTTCATACGCTGCCAAGCAAACACTTGTCTCATAACTTTTACTTTAGACGGTCTCAGTTGGGGGAGTGGAAACCTTCCCAACTACCATAGAAGTCAAACATGCAACTCAGAAGCACCCCCTCTAGAAACTGAATTACTCTACTAGGTTGACCATTAATTTACGAAAGAGAAAAAAAATGTACCTGAAATCAAGACGTGTACTCAAGGCCTCTAACAAGGTCTTCCCGAATTAGGAGGTAACATCAAATTTTAGCTACGATATATCTCGTTACTCCATGCCACATTTCGAGGGCAAGGCTTATCGTTATACCGATCAAATATAACATAGGTTTTGAATGGATGTCACTTATTTACAACGCAAAATTTAGACAATTGCTTCCTTCTTGTGCAATAGAGTTACCACATAACTTCTAAAATATTTTTTTTTCACACGGACGCTTTCCTTTTAAAATCACAATACATTTATCAAATTTATATCAGAATATCCTCAAATATATAATCATTATCACGGAGTAGCCTTTCATGATATCTTACACCGGTTATCACACATGATCAAACATTTATTCTTAATACGATTTAGATCATCCATTTTTTTACATGCATAAACCATCTCAAGTTCTTTATCCATATTCAAATTCACCACGTTAATCAAATTCATAGACTAACATTACCGACATTCCTTGCCAGTACAGATCAAGCTATTATGGACAGAACTGTTAGTTGCACTTATCACAGGAAATGATTCGACATCGGAGTCCCGGCTTGACGGAGTACGGTTATGATCTAGGGGCATGCATAGACCAGACATCCTATGACAGACGATCGACCGATCTACCCAGAATGACGCAACTCTAAGCTCTGATACCACTAAATGTAACCCCCTAGACCCGCCTATGCGTTTCGCGGATCCTAGAAAGTCACATTAGGGTCACAAGAGCGACCCACCGTAAAAATCCACATAAAACATTTCCTAAAAAAACACATATTAAATTATAACGGTAACTTTTGTTGAAAATACTCTTTCAAGAACTTATTTAAACATATAACAAAAATTTCAGAAACTATTTTACGGACACTCTCATGAAACAATAGTGACATGCATGCTCACTAACTATGTTGGTACCGTACTCCAAAAGCAACACCGAGGGAACACCAAACACTGATGTCGGTCATCGAGCCATGTTAGATTTCGTTTTAACCTGTGACGGTAAAAACAACGTGAGCTTCGGAAAGCTCAATAATACAGAACTACCAATGGATGCTATAAGTAACATGTAGGTATATGGTAGGCATAACACTATCATGATGTTTCGGGCAACAATAGGCTACAAAGATACGATCAGATATTCCAATGAAGCGGTATGCATGAAGATAATATAATTGTTCTTTATTCAATCACTGAGTATCATACTAGGAACATATAGACTAAAGAGTTAGACAAGATACAGATTATGATAGTTGAATCAGGGGCTTAAAGTGTGTTCCAACAGTGCGAAGTTGACAGATATTAAGTAACGGTGTGATGCACGTTATTTCACGGTTATATAATGTTAGCGATAAGGTTCATTTTAGATTTTCTTTCTACCCTCCAACCAAACTCCGATATGCAGTTCCCCAGAACTGTAACTATAACGGGCATTAACCTAGGCCCATTGGGCGTAGGTGCCAGCCTATGGGGATACCTTAGGTACGGTAAGGAATTACCCTAGCCGAAGCATAGGAACCTGAAACGGTAAGGAATTACCAGCATGATCAGGGCTGAACCTACGGTAACTTCATACTCTATCCCAATTATCCCGATAACGGTCTATGTAGTGACAAAAGTAATCGGTAGTAGTCGGTAATGATCGATAATAACAATATTCGGTAGCAATCAGTGTTAATCAGTAATAACAGTGAACATAAAGTAAATTGTAGTCTACGATGAAACGATAACTAGCGAGCATATAAATTTTTAATTTCTTTTCTTTTTTTTCTTTTTTTTCTAGTTTAGATACATGGGTATATTTTGGTTTGGTAAAAGCCATATTTCGTATCAAAAGACAGCCTTGGGTTCAGGACGGTAGGATATTTATGTGCACTTGGAACACACTAAAAGGAACCATTTATTTCTTAGAGATACTTGGTATTTACAAGGAGAGATGAAACACTGAACTTTTGACAAATTCTGAGCCGATTTCAGAAACGATGTCCCTATCTCAAGGGGGCCTCGTAATCAATGTCTCCGACCAAGCATTCGAAAATTGATACGATACGATTGGTTAGGATCTCAAATATGTCAAGATTGTTCTGATCATTTGGCCAATAAGGGCATTTTGGTCATTTAACACTCCGAGGTAGTTCCATAATCTGATCCCGAGGGGATAGGTCAATGATTTGTCGCGCTGAAGATTCCGACTGTTTACTAGGCTTCAAAGACCATTCCACTATACTCATCTCACCAATACATTACTTTCCATGCATTCAAATCGGTGCACTTTTCTTGTGTTCACTATTTAATTCTGACTGTGTTATACATCTGTATGAATTGTTGTCACATTATCTCGAAACATGCCTCGAGAGGTTGAACATGCATTTATGCCAATTTGGGTATTTCAAAATGATTGACATACTTAACCCAAACTTCAACCCATTTGAATATTGCAATCACTTGCGTACGATCAAAAGTTCAAGATTTCGAAGCTTTAACTTATCTCAGTCAAGAGGGCTTCCCAATTATTTAAAGTGCAGTCATTCACATTCTTTCGGGCCTTTTGAAACACCTAATCATCTTAATCACTTGTTTATATCTCGTCAAATGGTTAATTCGGTAGTTTTAGGTGACCGATGGCATCTTAGTCTATTTTAGCCAATTCGTACATGACGGTATTTTCAATTCTTTCGGTTATTTCGATCCTTTCGACCATTTTCCAACCATCTATTATTTCCAAAACACGAGAATAGACCCATCATCTCTATAAATTCAGAAATTCCAATGCCCAAGCACATTTTGGTCATTTGATGACTCGATTGTACCGGTATTTTCAATTCTTTTACTCGGTTCAGCCCTTAATAGCAATTATGTATTTTTTAATAATTGATTGATCCGAACATATAAAGAGTTTCCCCCGCAAAAATATCTTCAGAGTTTTATTCAGGATTTACGCTAAATCCGAGTGCTTATCTTTCTTGAATGTTTAAGTCTTATTATCGCATCTCTCTAAGTAATTCGAGACTTTTAGATGAATCAATTGTTTTACCGGATTAGTGTAGATTTCAGCACCGCTTTCATCATCAGGGGTATTTCTGTCATTTTCACATCAAGGGCATTTTCGTAATTATATACTCCAATATTTCTGTCGTTTGACAAATTAACATTATTAAATCGGGTTTGGAGATTGATCGCCTCATTAATTATTTGTTGGATTCCAGATTCTTTGATTTATCATATTTCTCATTCGATTATTCCAAACTTATCTATAACGTCGTACATTTTCATATCCGGTTAGACTTAAGCAGAATTAGCGGTACTCACCATCATACGTGTGCATGCATTAACCAAATACTAACATGTTCACGAGGCATACAAGAGGTAGCAATGTATTACCTTGAATCCTTGCTATATAGGTCAACCGTGGTACTCCATTCGATCAAACTCGAACTCAAATTCAGCGTCCTTTACTTCTCGGATACGAAGACACATGCATACCCAAAGGTGATGCTATTCGCCGGAAATATTCACCGGAGTATCGCCGGCGATGCTATTCGCCAGAAATATTCACCGGAGTATCGCCGGCGATGACCGAAAATCCTTTCCGATGACCCAAAATACACCAAATAATTCAAATTGGCCGGAATCCACGTAACTCCGACGAGGCCTCTCCCGGTGGCGAATCGATGATTGGTTAGAGGGTTTTTGTTCGCACCGACGCGATGAGCTCAGATCTGACGACGGCACCACGAACGGGTGTTAAAGGTGGCCGGAAATCACAAAAATCAGAGGTGACAAGATGGGGTTTCGTCGGATCTTCCAATCGATCTCCACGGTAAACGGCACCGGTTCTCCGCGAGTGGTCACCTGGGCTTGGCTCGGAGCGAGGTGAGGATGCCGACGATAGTGGCGGTGTACGACACCGTTGAGTGGTGGTGGAGATCAGAGAAGGTGGCCGGTGTGGGAAAAAAATGAGGAGTTGGGTAAGGGGAGAGATCTTTCTGGAAAGTTAGATTCAAAAAGGGGTACTCCAAACGTTAGGTGGGACAGTTGGGATATTAAATTATCCATAAAAAATCCATCATTCAAACTTCAAAATGATTTCATGGTTATTTTAAGACAGAAATGAGCCATTGGCCCAACGGTTTAAGCAAAGGGCATAAGGTTGGGGTGAGGTCGGGGGTTTGAAAACTACCAGCCCCAATTCATTTCATTTTTTTTTGAAACACAATTTAACAGGGGTGTTACAATTCTCCCCCTAAAGAAATTCCGTCCTCGAAATTTACTAGTCTGAGAGATGCAAAAACTTTCCTCTCATTCATTCTTGTACTGAAGCTCAACCATCAGAATATTCTTGTTTGTTGGAACTCTTATACGGTCACAGATCAATCTGATTGTATCCTCAATCTTGGACTATCTTTAGACCCAAAACCTTCCAATCATACATATCAAACCAACTGATCAGAATACTGTATATGAATCCATACAAAACTTCATACGCTGCCAAGCAAACACTTGTCTCATAACTTTTACTTTAGACGGTCTCAGTTGGGGGAGTGGAAACCTTCCCAACTACCATAGAAATCAAACATGCAACTCAGAAGCACCCCCTCTAGAAACTGAATTACTCTACTAGGTTGACCATTAATTTACGAAAGAGAAAAAAAATGTACCTAAAATCAAGACGTGTACTCAAGGCCTCTAACAAGGTCTCTCCGAATTAGGAGGTAACATCGAATTTTAGCTACGATATATCTCGTTACTCCATGCCACATTTCGAGGGAAAGGCTTATCGTAATAATGATCAAATATAACATAGGTTTTGAATGGATGTCACTTATTTACAACGCAAAATTTAGACAATTGCTTCCTTCTTGTGCAACAGAGTTACCACATAACTTCCAAAATATTTTTTTTCACACGGACGCTTTCCTTTTAAAATCACAATACATTTATTAAATTTCTATCAGAATATCCTCAAATATATAATCATTATCACGGAGTAGCCTTTCATGATATCTTATACCGGTTATCACACATGATCAAACATTTATTCTTAATACGATTTAGATCATCCATTTTTTTACATGCATAAACCATCTCAAGTTCTTTATCCAGATTCAAATTCATCACGTTAATCAAATTCATAGACTAACATTACCGACATTCCTTGCCAGTACAGATCAAGCTATTATGGACAGAACGGTTAGTTGCACTTATCACAGGAAATGATTCGACATCGGAGTCCCGACTTGACGGAGTACGGTTATGATCTAGGGGCATGCATAGACCAGACATCCTATGACAGACGATCGGCCGATCTACCCAGAATGACACAACTTTAAGCTCTGATACCACTAAATATAACCCCCTAGACCCGCCTATGCATTTCGTGGATCCTAGAAAGTCACATTAGGGTCACAAGAGCGACCCACCGTAAAAATCCACATAAAACATTTCCTAAAAAAACACATATTAAATTATAACGGTAACTTTTGTTGAAAATACTCTTTCAAGAACTTATTTAAACATATAACAAAAATTTCAGAAACTATTTTACGGACACTGTCATGAAACAATAGTGACATGCATGCTCACTAACTATGTCGGTACCGTACTCCAAAAGCAACACCGAGGGAACACCAAACACTGATGCCGGTCATCGAGCCATGTTAGATTTCTTTTTAACCTGCGACGGTAAAAACAACGTGAGCTTCGGAAAGCTCAGTAATACAGAACTAACAATGGATGCTATAAGTAACATGTAGGTATATGGTAGGCATAACACTATCATGATGTTTCGGGCAACAATAGGCTACAAAGATACGATCAGATATTCCAATGAAGCGGTATGCATGAAGATATATAATTGTTCTTTATTCAATCACTGAGTATCATACTAGGAACATATAGACTAAAGAGTTAGACAAGATACGGATTACAATAGTTGAATCAGGGGCTTAAAGTGTGTTCCAACAGTGCAAAGTTGACACATATTAAGTAACGGTGTGATGCACGTTATTTCACGGTTATATAATGTTAGCGATAAGGTTCATTTTAGATTTTCTTTCTACCCTCCAACCAAACTCCGATATGCAGTTCCCCAGAACTGCAACTATAACATGCATTAACCTAGGCCCATTGGGCGTAGGTGCCAGCCTAAGGGGATACCTTAGGTACTGTAAGGAATTACCCTAGCCGAAGCATAGGAACCTGAAACGGTAAGGAATTACCAGCCTGATCAGGGCTGAACCTACGGTAACTTCATACTCTATCCCAATTATCCCGATAACGGTCTATGTAGTGACAAAAGTAATCTGTAGTAGTCGGTAATGATCGATAATAACAATATTCGGTAGCAATCAGTGTTAATCAGTAATAACAGTGAACATAAAGTAAACTGTAGTCTACGATGAAACGATAACTAGCGAGCATATAAATTTTTAATTTCTTTTCTTTTTCTTTTTTTTCTAGTTCAGATACATGTGTATATTTTGGTTTGGTAAAAGCCATATAACGTGGCTTATTGCAATATGTATTATTTATCATTGAATAAAATTAATAATAATATCAGATATATTATTTATCTTATAATTATTAAAATGACGTGACACATTGTAATTAGTTTAAAATTTTCTCTGCGTTCAAAACGATCCAATTTTTCTATAATATATTTTTTTTTAAGAGTGTCGTCCCCGACGATTTTTGTTAGAGGCAGGCTATGGTGTGAGCTAGAGGGGCCTGACCCTTAATCTCTCTAAAAATTAATTTTGACCCTTAATTTTTTTAAAACATTTTAATTTAATCTCTCTAAAAAATTTAAAATTCTCATTAATTTCAAAAAATTTAACTAGGTCTTCTCAATTTGTCTTACCAAGTTCCGCTATTAATCTTTATGTTGTCTATTGATTTTTAGTCTTAATTTGGTTGTATTTAAATAAAACTCATCTTTTTTAATGAGCATTCTTATGTTTTTTTTTAGTTTATTTTCTTTTTTTTAATAAAACGGTACCACCTGAAGTATTTATTAAAATTAAAATAAAGGAAACCAAAACGTTTAAAGAAAATAAAAGAAGACAAGACAGAACGCAGTGGATTTATCTTCCCAAAGCCGCGTTAAAGAAACAAGACTCGATTGCACTCCAGGCGATCCAGCTTTCCGATTCCACAAAAGAAAAACCACGAAGCCCTCGATCGGAGAAAGTAAAAATGGGGAAATAAGATAATCTATAGAAACCCCAGTCTAAAAAGAGAGATCCATAACCATCCCTCTATGGTGGATCCAGAAATCGTCGATCTTCATCCACCGCAAGGAGAACCGTCGCCGGCGCGTCCTCTATCCAAAATAGATCTTCATGGGCTCTTCTTCCGCAATCCGCCATTGCATGTGCGGATCGGTTACCGCTTCGACCGACAAAAGCAAACTCACATCGTCTGAAACTTCGAGTGATGTCTTTGGCCTCTACTATCAGCGGTCTAACCATCGACATGTCGTCCGTTGAGGATCGTAGCTTCTCGATGATGGAACGACTATCGCCTTCAACAATAATTTCCTGTAAACCCAGATCCGCCGCAAAACGAAGCCCATGTACACAGGCCACCGCTTCTGCTTCAAAAACCGTTTTAATCCCAATATTTGCCTGGTGAGACGATCCTAAGACTTGCCCTAGATTATTTCTTAAAATAATCCCTGACCATGATTTATTTCCATTTGCGCAGTAGCTGGCGTCGAAATTGAGCTTGACGAAGGGCTCAATTGGTGGAGACCATAAGTCACCAGCTCGCGTTTGCGGATGAGACACCGAAGACGACACCATCTGCAGTTCAGCACAATATCCCCTGATAAAAGTCACCACTGTAAGAGCATCTTGACTAACACCCTCGTGAATTAGCTTATTTCGTGCAAACCATAAACTCCAAACTGTAACTATTACTTCGATATGTCTGGACTTGTGCACATTCTGAAACACCCACACTAACCACGTAGAAAATAATAGGGTATGTTGCTGAGGCCATTGAAAGTGTTGTAAACCCCAGACATTCTTAGCAAAAGGACAACCGAGAGTCACATGAAACACGTCCTCAGTTGTGGCAGAACATCTCGGACAAGAGCTTGAAGATGCTACTCGTTTAATACATAGATTATGCATAGTAGGGACATAATTCATAATGAACTTCCATACTGTAATCTTGATTTTAGAAGGACACTTCAAATTCCATAAGGTTTTAAACAGAAATTTAAAATTTGCATCATAATCTTGACTACTTAAAAGTAGACGATAGGCACTTCGAACCGAGTAAGTACCTGATAGTTCACATCCCCAAACACGAATGTCATCCTGTCTCACGGCTGAGAGACGAATAGATAAAATCTCGTTCGCATCGTTCGCATTAAACGTTCTTCGAATCAACGATTCGTTCCATTGGCGTTGATCAGCATCGATTAAGTCAGCTACAATCCGAAGCTCCGGCACTGCTGGGGAAGAAACCAGACGGGGAGGAAAGCCCGGAAGCCTGGAAGCCAGAAGTCGTTCCAGAAGTCGTTTTCTATGGTCTGATGTGGCAAAATTCATATTATATTTATTTTTAATTTTTTGTATGTTTTCATGTTAATTTTAGTTTATTTTGTGGTAATTTAATGTTTATGTATCAAATTTCAACGAGTGTTTTTATTTATGAAACTCGACAGTTTATTCAGCTTATGATTTTCTCATGTGTTAATTTACTGTTGTGTGGATATTTAATGACTAAAAGAATTCACTTATTAATTTATAGAGCATTTTGATCAAAATAAATTATTTTTTTTCTAAAGAAGTTATTAGTTTTGATTTTCTTTCATTCACATCCTTTGAGTTTTAATATGTTTATTTTCTTAACTCCATGAATGTTTATATTCCCGGTGTGTCGCATTATGTGCGTGTACGAAATCTAACGGTGCATAGGAATTTCCGAACAAAAACGTCACACGTGTCGTCCAAGTCATCGGCTGCTAAGTTCAACAATTCATATAGATTTGATTTGGCCCCATAACTCCAAGATTCAAGATCCCATGAAAACTACATTCCAATTGGGACCCCTCAGGCCTCAGTCTCAGAAAACCTTTCTGGAAAACAAACAAGAAAGGCTGGAAAGCTCTCCATTTTTCTCATTGATTCTCTCAAACTATTTGTTTTACTATTTATGGCCTCTGATTCCACTACCCCAAACCCTTGTCTAGAATTTTCTCGCTCTCCAAACACTCAAGGACTCATGTTCTTTCTTCCTCTTACAGCAACACATCTCCAATTTGTTGGAATGTGGGATTTATAGCACACTTTCTTCTCCATCAATTCTCTCCAAGCCTCACCAAATCCAAAACCATGATTTTCCCATTGGTTTCCATCAAAACCCCAGTTTTTTTAACCAGTTCAGAGACCCCAAGAATCCAGGAGAGATGCTCAAAGTCAAAGTTTTCAACCTTCCAATCAATCTCAATATTCAGGTCATTTCAGCAACAAAAATCCAAGACCCAGTTTTTGAACCCTGTTGTAGGAACTAGTCCTGGTGAGGTTTCTGTGAGAGAAGGGGAGAACAAGAAGGGAACTTTGTGGCAGGATGGGTTTCAAGAAATGTTGGGATTGTGTGGGTTGGGGTATTGGGTTCAAGGTTTTAGGTGTTTTCCATGGTTGGCTTTGAACTTCCATATGGCTCACGATCTTAACTTGAACCCTTCAACATTGCAGCTTGTGCAGAACTTTGGTAACCTGCCCATGGTGGCTAAGCCACTCTTTGGAATTCTCTCAGATGCTATTTACATTGGGGGTGCCCATAGAATACCTTATATTTGCATTGGAGGTCAGTTTGCTTCTTCATGAATTTCACTGCATTTTTTAACCTATTTCTTTTGATTCAATTATGATGTTTATCAGTTTATGCTTTTGATTTTGTGTTCTATAGTGCATACTTTGGTGTTTGTATTTTGTTATTCCTTTATTCCTTCCTTTGTCTGGTTTCATGTTCTTAACTTTTTTCTTCTTCATATTTTCCCATTTAACTATGCCTTTGATTCTGTTTTTTGTTTCTTCTATTTCCTTGTTCCAAGCTTTCATTTCCAAATTCCATTGCAGTACAAAAAAACAGTGTCTCAGAATGACTTTGACAGCAAACTATTACCTTATGAGGAACAAAATTTGCAATTACCAATTCATATACTGAGGTTGGATTCGGATTTGTCTGCGAAAAATTTTGAAGTCATACTTGTAAACTAATGATTAAAGTTGTATTGGATAGTAATTGATGGAAAAATGGAGGAGCTTTGGACCCCATATATTCTAGTTTCATATTCTCGTAAGCTTGAGTTTATGAACTAACTAGACTAAGCACTTTATTCAAGTTTAGTAACTTTAAATTTATTATTGTCAGAGAAGAAAATCTAACATCATGTGTACGAAATGATGGATTCATACTTTAGTCTTTAGATAACTTCATCGAACCTTACATAGAATCCAACTTCCAGTCCTTCTGCAGGTCCTGTCTTGGGGTCAGTTGGCTTTGTTTCCAGTTGCAGGTCAAGCCCTTCCTGCTCTCATGGCATGTGTTCTTCTCAGTAATACGGGAGCAGCCATTACGGAAGTCGCAAAGGATGCTCTTATTACGGAGTATGGCCAAAAAAACCAAATTACTGGACTTCAGTCTTATGCCTTCATGGCTTTAGCTGCTGGTGGGATCCTGGGGAACTTGCTAGGAGGATATTTCGCACTCAAATTACCATCCGGAATGATGTTCCTCGTTTTTTCGGTTCTATTATCTCTTCAGTTTGCAGTTTCTGCATCAGCTAGAGAAGAATGTCTTGGTTTAGCCCGACCTTTGGATCATATTCCATCAGGACAGTCAATTTCAGAAAATATCAGAAAACAGGTATCTGATCTTATGATTGCCATCAGCGAAGACAGCATTTTCCGGCCTTTAACTTGGATTGTAGCTTCCATTGCCGCGGTTCCTATTCTGTCAGGCTCAATCTTTTGCTATCAAACTCAGTGCCTACATCTTGATCCTTCAGTTATTGGAATGTCACGAGTAATTGGCCAGTTGATGCTTCTTTCCTTGACAGTGCTTTATAACCGTTATTGGAAACAAATTCCCATGAGAAAGTTGATCGGTGCTGTACAAATTTTGTACGCATCTTCCCTTCTTCTTGATCTTGTTTTGGTAAGGCAGATCAATCTCTGTATCGGAATTCCAAATGAAGTGTTTTCCCTCTGTTTTTCGGGTTTAGCAGAAATTCTTGCGCAATTTAAGATCCTTCCTTTCTCAGTGCTACTTGCAACTTTGTGTCCACGGGGTTGTGAAGGATCTCTTACTTCTTTCTTAGCATCGGCATTGTGCCTATCATCAATTATTAGTGGATTTTGCGGAGTTGGGTTGGCTGCTTCTCTCGGAATAAAATCCGGTGATTACTCGAAGTTGCCTGTAGGAATTTTGATACAGTTCCTTGCTGCACTGTTGCCTTTAGGATGGATTCATCGAGTACCCATGTCTCTACCTGATGAGAAGAAAAGGAAGAAAGGTCTGAGTAAAAGAAACCGAAAAACCAGAAGAGTTGGAAGAGTCGTGGCCGGTTCAGTCTATGCTTACCGACGAGAAAGAGAATCCGATGCACAGAAGTAGAGAAGCTATTAAACTAGGTTGTGAGAACTTATGAGCACATGAGCTGAAAAAACAAGAAAATAGCATTGTTCTAGGGTCATCAGTAGTATGAACCCAGCAGTTTTGCAACATACGACAATGTATTGTTTTTGAACATTGCATTTCTTTTGTTTTGAGCTCTGACTCGAAGGAGTTCGGTGTAACACCCCTTATCCAACCCGAAAATTTATAAGACAAACGATGTTACATTCGGTTCACTTAACGGGTCAGTTTCACGGTTGACTCAATTATCAATTCTTAATATAGAAATACACACTAGAAGATTATCTTACTTTTGGTTATCTCAAGGAAATGAAACTTATAGAGTAAAAATTGGGAATGGATGATATATTGCATCCACTACAAATACACCATTCTCTAATTATTATCCTTCATAAAAGAATATAAATAACTACTGGAACAATATGCCATAAAACCAACCTGGAAAAGTTAGATCTTTCTATCAACGGGTGACGGATTATATCCACGACCGAGGCAGCCGCATCGACCACAGAGGTGCTCTTCGATTAGCAACTAGTGATCGGTGACGATTCTTTGAAATCAATAGGATAACCAGCTCCTTTCATTATGAAGATAAGATCATCAAGCATCTCATAAATCAAAGCGGAAAGAGGATGTGCCTTATCAGCCACATAGAAGCAATGAGTCTTGCCATTGATGCTAATCCAGCTACATCCAGGTGCCTTCTTCAAGCCTTTTTCCTTCATCATTTTCCTTAATCCAGCCACAACATCCCATCTTTTAGAAGAAGCGTGTAAATTCGAAAGTGAGACAAAATTGGATGGATTTTCGGGTTCTAAATGAATTAGAAACCTATGAGCAAGTTCTTGCAGCTCGATGTTTCCATGCATTACCGAAGCATTAACAAGAGCACCCCAAACACTTGGCCCAGGTTCAACAGGCATGGTTTCAATAAAATCCAATGCTTGATCGAGCTGTCCGGATCGACCTAGCATGTCGACAACACAAGCACAGATCTCAACTGTCGGCTTCATTCCATATTCATTTGTTATTGTGTTATAAAAATGAAGACCTTCGTTTACCAATCCCGACCTACCACAAGCAGAAAGAACACCTACCACCGTTATCATGTCTGGTTTATCCCCTAGCAAAAGCATCTGGTTATACAGACTTATGGCTTCTTCACCCTTTCCATGTAATCCATATCCACAAATCATTGAACTCCAAGATATAGCATCTTTACGGAACAAACCTTTATCGAAAACTCGCCTCGCACTATTCAGGCTCCCACATTTAGAGTACATGTCGATCAACGCATTACACAAAGCTACATCACTGGTCAGTTCTTTTCTAATTGTGTAACCATGAATCTGTTTCCCGGCCACTAAACCGGCATAAGAGCTACAACCGGGAAGAACACTCACTAGAGACACTTTATTGGGTTCTATTCCATCATTCAACTGCATTTTCTGAAAAAGAATCAGTGCCTCTTCAAAATCTCCATTTTCAATGTAACCATTGATCATTGCTGTCCAAGCATAAACATTTCTAAATCCCATTCGATCAAAAACACTTCTACCCATCGAAACTTTACCGCTTTTTGAATACATATCGATTAAACAACAACCCAAATGAACATCCGAACCAATGCCTGAATCCAATTCATTCTTCAGAATATAACAATGAAGTTCCCTTCCATAACTACATCCCCAAGTACCCTCACCGCCACTCAGAGGCAAAAGACTCGAAATCGTGAATCCATCAAGTTTCATTCCATTAAGTTGCATATTTTTAACAACTTCCCACAAATTCTTCACCATTCTCCAATCCCCTGAATTTGAATAACCCGAAATCAATGCATTCCAAGACCCCACATTTCTTTCACACATTTCGTCGAACACGTTCTTCATCCCCTCAAACTCTCCACATTTCCCGTACATTGAAATCAAAGAATTGGAAACAACGATATCCAACACAAACCCAGTTTTTATACTATGACAATGAACCAATTTCCCAGCAACCAAATCCCTTATTTCGCCAGCAACTTTCGAAACCGTTGCCAATGTAAAATCATCAGGCTTTACGTTAGAACCACCCATTTTACAGAACAAATCAAAAGCTTCAACATACGAGTAACTTTTGAGATACCCATTGATCATCGTGTTCCAAAGATAAACATTCTTGTCTTTAACCGAATCAAATACGATTTTTGACTCGGTTGAGTGCCCAAAAGAGGCGTATAAAGAGAGGAGCTTTGAGGCTAAAAACGGGCTTTGAGTGAACCCAAGGAAGAAGACTCGAGCGTGGGCTTGCTTGGTGAGTCGGAGAGATTCATGGGTGGAGGAGAGATTGAGGAAGTGGAGGAGATTGAAAGGCGAGTCGAACACAGTGGCAGATGTGTAATAACGGCTGGTTTTCAAAGCAAGTAAGTTGCGGGTGAGGAGGAAGAAGGTCATTTGGATTTGGATTTTGGCGGTGATAATGATGAATGATGCTGGGGCTTGTCTTAAAAAACATTTAATTTAAGGCTAATATAAGACCAGTTATTTTAGACTGTTAGATTCAAATAGTAGAATAATAATCGTTGGATTAAAAAAGAAAAAAAAAAGGTCGGGTCACCGGTGACCCAAAAATTAAAGGCACAAATTAGAAGGGATTGGTGATGTCGTGTAATAATTTAAGTACTAACAGTTTTCATTACAAATTTTGTAACAAATTACGTACAACATGTAATAATTTAAATACATACTTAATTTTTCATACTTATTATAACAAATTAGGTTTTCGTGTAAGAAACTAGGTATGTACATAGTTTATTACCCTTGGTTGAGCTGGTTTAGTTTTTAATGATGTCATGTAATAATTTAAGTACATACTGTTTTCATTACAGATTATGTAACAAATTACGTACAATGTGTAATAAATTAAGTACATACTTAATTTCTCATGCTTTTTGTAACAAAATACATTTTCGTGTAAGAAACTTTGTATGTACATAATTTATTACCTTTGGTTGAGTACTTTTGGGGTTGGTGATCTCGTGTAATAATTTCAGCACATATCTTTTTAACTACAAATTATGTAAAAAATTACGTACAACGTGTAATAAATTAAGTAAATACTTAATGTATCATATTTTTTGTAACAAATAAGGTTTTCATGTAAGAAACTATGTATGTACATAGTTTATTACCCTTGCTTGAGCTGGTTTAGGCTTGGTGATGTCGTGTAATAATTTAAGTACATACCGTTTTCATTACAGATTCTGCAACAAATAACGTACAACGTGTAATAAATTAAGTGCATACTTATTTTTTCATACTTCTTGTAACAAATTAGGTTTTCGTGTAAGAAACTATGTATGTACATAGTTTATTACCCTTGGTTGAGCTGGTTTAGGCTTTGGTGATGCTGTGTAATAATTTAAGTACATATCGTTTTCATAACAGATTTTGTAACAAATTACGTATAGTGTGTAATAAATTAAGTACATACTTAAATTGTCATATTTTTTGTAACAAATTAGGTTTTCGTGTAAGAAACTATGTATGTACATAATTTATTACCCTTGGTTGAGGTCTCTTGGTTTTTGTGATCTCATGTAATAATTTAAGTACATGCCGTTTTCGTTAAAAATTGTGTAACAAATAACGTACAACGTGTAATAAATTAAGTACATATTTAATTTTTCATACTTTTTGTAACAAATTAGATTTTCGTGTAAGAAACTATGTATGTACATAGTTTATTACCTTTGGTTGAGGTTTCTTGGTTTTTGCGATCTCATGTAATAATTTAAGTACATACCGTTTTCATTATAGATTTTGTAACAAATTACGTACAACATGTAATAAATTAAGTACAAACTTAATTTAATATACTTTTTATAAGAAATTAGGTTTTCTTGTAAGAAAGTAGATATATACATAGTTTATTACCCTTTGTTGAGCTGATTTAGGTTTTAGTGATGTCGTGTAATAATTTAAGTACATACCGCTTTCATTACATATGTTGTAACAAATTACGTACAACGTGTAATAAATTAAGTACATACTTAATTTATCACACTTTCTGTAACAAATTAAGTTTTCGTGTAAGAAACTAGGAATGTACATAGTTTATTACCCTTGGTTGAGCTGGTTTAGGCTTTTGTGATGTTGTGTAATAATTTAAGTACATTTCATTACAGATTTTGTAACAAATTACGTACAACGTGTAATAAATTAAGTACATACTTAATTTAATACTTTTTGTAAGAAATTAGGTTTTCGTGTAAGAAACTAGGTATGTACATAGTTTATTACCCTCGGTTGAGGTAATTTAAGGGGTTTTGCTCACATGTAATAATTTCGATACATACCTTTTTCATTACAAAATCTGTAATAAATTACGCACAAATTGTAATAAATCAAGTACGTACCTAGTTTCTCAAACTTTTTGTAAAAAAATACGTTTCCATGTAAGAAAGTATGTATGTACGTAGTTTATTACCCTTGGTTGAGGTAATTTAAGGGTTTGTGCTCCCCTGTAATAATTTCGGTACATACCTTTTAGATTACAAAATCTATAACAAACTACGCACAACTTGTAATAAATTAAGTACATACTTAGTTTGTCATACTTTTTGTAACAAAATACGTTTCCATGTAAGAAAGTATGTATGCATATAGTTTATTACCCTTGGTTGAGGTAATTTAAGGGTTTGTGCTCCACTGTAATAATTTCGGCATATACCTTTTTTATTACAAATTCTGTAACAAATTACGCACAATTTGTAATAAATTAAGTACATACTTAGTTTGTTATACTTTTTGTAATAAAATACATTTTCATGTACGAAAGTATGTATGTACATAATTTCTTACCCTTGGTTGAGGTAATTTAAGGGTTTGTGCTCCCCTGTAATAATTTCTGTACGTACGTTTTTTATTACAAATGATGTAATAAATTACTCACAATTTGTAATAAATTAAGTACATACTTAGTTTGTTATACTTTTTTGTAACAAAATACGTTTCTATGTAAGAAACTATGTATGTACATAGTTTATTACCCTTTGTTGAGGTAATTTTGGGTTTTGTGCTCCTCTGTAATAATTTCGGTACATACATTTTTATTACAAATTCTGTAACAAACTATGCACAACTTATAATAAATTAAGTACATACTTAGTCTGTCATACTTTTTGTAACAAAATACGTTTCCATGTAAGAAAGTATGTATGTACATAGTTTATTACCATTGGTTGAGGTAATTTTGGGATCTGTGCTCTCCTGTAATAAATTCGGTATATATCTTTTCCGTTACAAATTTTGTAACACATAACGCAATTAGTGTAATAAATTAAGTACATACTTAATTTTTCATATTTTTTTTAACAAAATACGTTTTCATGTAATAAAGTATGTATGTACATAGTTTATTACCCTTGGTTGAGGTGTTTTAGGTTTTAGTGACCTCGTGTAATAATTTAGGTACATACCATTTTTATTACAAATTTCACATAGTTTATTAACATTTGTTGAGGTTTCTTGGTTTTTGTGATCTCATGTAACAAACTATGTATATACCGTTTCAATTACACTTTCTATAATCAATTATGTACACACATTGTAATAAATTATGTACAAACTTGTAACCTGAACAATCCGTCCGCCTTAAATTAGCCTCAAATTAGAGGTTTCACCTTAGAACTACCCATGATGCTGGGGCAGAGTAAAGATTGAAATTTGAAAGTAACGATTCAAAATTGAAAATGTTGAAATTATAAATAAACATATTTCTTAGGAAAATATCCATACGCGGAAATAAATTTTTTTTATAAGCGTCTTAATTTTAGACTTTATATATTTAATTTAGGGTTTATAGTTTAAGGGTTTAAGTGCAGTGCTTTAAAATTTAGGGTTTAGTTTTTAGAATAATATGATTAGGAATTTATGTTTTAACCTATAAACCTTAAACTTTAACCATAAACCCTGAATTCTAACCAATACTCCTAAATTCAAAACATGTTCACTAAAACCCCTAGACACTAGACCCTAAACAAAAATTTTAAACCCTGAAAATTTTCACAGACACTTGTGCATGGAATAATTAGCCTATTTTTTATCATATATATAATAATAATCAAACGTAAATATCAATAAATGAACATTAAAATAAAAATACAAGCAATAAGCTCTTGAACTTTTGAAAAAAATCGATTACGCTCATAATTTTTTTATCCAATTAAGCTCTTATACTCTAAAATTTATCAAGTCAATTATTTGAAAAACGTTAACTATTAAATCTAGCAATTTTTTCGTAGTTAATGTAACTTGTCGCGTCACAGTGTTATCACTTGAGATTTCTAAAAAATATATTTCATTAAAAAATCTATAAAAGCTCTATTTAAAAAACGTATAAAAATAAATTTTCAAAAAACTTTGTAAATACCACATGACAAAATTATAATGTGTCATGTGACAGTAATATTTCAAGAAAAAACACGTCAAAAAATCAATAGTCAAAATTAGTCAAAAAAACTTAATTGATTTTAATTTATTAATTCGGACGCTTAATTGGATGAAGAAAAAGTTTAAGAATTTAATTACTTTTTTTAAAAAATTCAAAAGGCTTGAAGCACCATTAAACCTATAATAATTAAAAAATTAATAAATTTTAAACGGGCGTAAACGATATTGTTTTTTTTTTATGAAAGCTAGAGTGATTACAAGTAATATATGTTCTAAATATACTCTCAATCATTTGACAATGAACGCTCAATCACCCTGCTGCAGCTGCTGGTGCTCGAACCCGTGACCTCTAGGAACAACAACCGTTCTCTTAAACATAAATGATGTAAATACACATAATTTATCATTGATTGATTTAATGGACGAGCCTCAAAATATTGCTTATACTCATTTACTTAAGTCAAATAATGAACATAAATAAATAGAAATTAAATATGTAAGATTTGTTGATCAAACACTCAAATCTTTAAAAACTGTCCAATAAGGACCAAATGTTTAGGCTTGGATTGAACATTTACCTTAAGCTACCATTCTAATATGGGGTGGCGACAAAAGAGGGCATGTAGGATTATAAAATTATAAGCTAATGTAATGGTTTTATTACATTTGGTCTAAAAATGTTGTTTTTTTAATTCAATCTCTTCAAAAATTATAAAATTACAAGTTTATACAATTATAAAATTACATTTCAATTTTCTAAAATTTCATAGTTCAATTATGACTCTTCCACAAAAAAAAAATCTGATTTTAACTCTAACATTTATCAGCTTAATATTATAACATGACATGGACGAAGCATAATAAAGGCCTAAAGGGCCTTGGCCCTCTAACAATTTGAAAATTTTATATTTAGTCTTTTATTTTTATTCTTGCAAACACATGATGCTTGCAATGCAACATAGAAAAAGAGAATCAAACATCAAATCTTAGCATGGGATTATTCATTGAATTAAAATGATAAATATAAGAAAAAGGCACTTCCTTAATATTTTAAGCTTTCATCTTTACATGGAAACAAAGAGAAATGAAATGAAGTGAGACATTGCTAACCACTAAAGTAAGCACGGATTGTACTACTTCCCAAATGTTTTCTTATCCGTATGCTTTTGCCTTTTCAATATTTTTTTAACCATAAGTATTCAACCCATTAATTGATCAATCCAAATCGAGTATTGCAGATAGGGATGTTAAAACAGGTAATCGGACAGGTTTCAGGTCGGGTAAAATCGGATACAGGTCATTTCAGGTAAAAAAAAATTTTTTGACTCGACTCGGGTCGGGTGCGGGTCCATTGCAGTCGGGTAATTTGCAGGTCGGGTCCATTTCAGGTCGGGTCAATTTTCAGGTCGGGTCCATTTCAGGTCAAACTCGTTGCAGATCGGGTAAAAACAAGTCGGGTAAAATCAGTTAATTGGCAGGTAAATTGCAGGTCGGGTAAATTTCAGGTCGGGTTCATTTCAGGTCGGGTTCATTTCAGTTCGGTTTCATTTCAGGTCGGGTTCATTTCAGGTCGGGTAATTTCAGGTCGTCGGGTTCATTTCAGTTCGAGTTAATTCAGGTTCACCAGAAATGAACAATTTTGAATAAAAAACAAAGTTTTATGGACTATAGTGAAAAAAAATAATAATAAATAAGAGCTAATTTGGACTAAAATAAAGTTTTATGACTTTAATAAACTCAATTTTGAATAAAAACAAAGTTTTATGGACTATAGTGAAAAAAATAATAAATAAGAGTTAATTTGAAGTAAAAATAAAGTTTTCAGAACTCAATTGAATTGAATTAAAACTTAAAGGGCTTGAATAAAAAACTTATATAATATAAAAGGCTTTATTTATAATTTACCCCAAATTGAAATTCAATAGCCATTGGATGAGTGAAATGAATGGATGAGATTAAAAGTAGGATATGGAAAGATTATCACTTGGGAAAAAAGTAAGGAGTTAATCTCATCCATTCATTTAACCAATCTAATGGCCATAAATTAGTGTAAAACTAGTTGAGTTTTACATTATTTAACTTGATCCTAACCCATATATATATATATATATATATATTATAGGTTTTAGGGGCCCATCTAAAATAAATGGGTGGTGAGATAAGAGCCCAAAGGCCCAAGGCCCAAACTATTACTAATTATTATTTATTATTAATTATTATATTATAAATACACTATATAACTTATAAGTTATAAGTTTATATATATATTTATACATTATAGGTTTTAGGGGCCCATCTCAAATAAATGGGTGGTGGGATATGAGCCCAAAGGCCAAAGGCCCAAACTATTACTAATTATTATTTATTAGATTATAAATACATTATATAAATTATAAGTTATATATATATATATATATATATATATATATATATATATATATATATATATATATATATATTATATTTATACATTATAGGTTTTAGGGGCCCATCTAAAATAAATGGGTGGTGGGATATGAGCCCAAAGGCCAAAGGCCCAAACTATTACTAATTATTATTTATTAGATTATAAATACATTATATAAATTATAAGTTATATATATATATATATATATATATATATATATATATATTATATTTATACATTATAGGTTTTAGGGGCCCATCTAAAATAAATGGGTGGTGGGATAAGAGCCCAAAGGCCCAAGGCCCAAACTATTACTAATTATTATTTATTATTAATTATTATATTATAAATACATTATATAACTTATAAGTTATAAGTTTATATATTATATTTATACATTATAGGTTTTAGGGGCCCATCTCAAATAAATGGGTGGTGGGATAAGAGCCCAAAGGCCCAAGGCCCAAACTATTACTAATTATTATTTATTATTAATTATTATATTATAAATACATTATATAACTTATAAGTTATAAGTTTTTATATATATACATATATATATATATATATTATATTTATACATTATAAGATTTAGGGCTCATCTCAAATAAATGGGTGGTGACATATGAGCACAAAGGCCCAAGGCCCAAACTATTACAAATTATTATTTATTATATTATAAATACATTATATAAATTATAAGTATTAAGTTTATATATATATATATATATATATATATATATATATATATATATTATATTTATACATTATAGGTTTTATAGGCCCATCTAAAATAAATGGGTGATGGGATAAGAGCCCAAAGGCCCAAACTATTACTAATTATTATTTATTATTAATTATTATATAAATTATAAGTTATAAGTTTATATATATATATATATATATATATATATATATATATATTATTTATACATTATAGGTTTTAGGGGCCTATCTAAAATAAATGGGTGGTGGGATATGAGCCTAAAGACCCAAGGCCCAAACTATTACTAATTATTATTTATTATATTATAAATACATTATGTAAATTATAAGTTATAAGTATATATATATATATATATATATATATATATATATATATATATATATATATATATATATATATATATACATTATAGGTTTTAGGGGCCCATCTAAAATAAATGGGTGGTGGGATAAAAGCCCAAAGGCCCAAAGCCCAAACTATTACTAATTATTATTTATTATATAAATTATAAGTTATAAGTTTATATATATATATATATATATTATAGGTTTTAGGGGCCCATCTAAAATAAATGGGTGGTGGGATAAGAGCCCAAAGGCCCAAGGCCCAAACTATTACTAATTATTATTTAGTATTAATTATTATATTATAAATACATTATATAACTTATAACTTATAAGTTTATATATATGTATATATTATAGGTTTTAGGGGGGGCATATCAAATAAATGGGTGGTGGGATATGAGCCCAAAGGCCCAAGGCCCAAACTATTACTAATTAGTATTTATTATTATTTATTATATTATAAATACATTATATAAATTATAAGTTATAAGTTTATATATATATTATATTTATACATTATAGGTTTTAAGGGCTCATCTAAAATAAATGGGTGGTGGGATAAGAGCCCAAAGGCCCAAGGCCCAAACTATTACTAATTATTATTTATTATTAATTATTATATTATAAATACATTATATAACTTATAAGTTTATATATATATATATATATATATATATATATATATTATTTATACATTATAGTTTTAGGGCTCCATCTCAAATAATTGGGTGATGGGATATGAGCCCAAAGGCTCAAGGCCCAAACTATTACTAGTTATTATTTATTATTAATTATTATATTATAAATACATTATATAACTTATAAGTTATAAGTTTATATATATATATATATATATATTATATATATATATTATAGGTTTTAGGGGCTCATCTCAAATAAATGGGTGGTGGGATATGAGCCCAAAGGACAAAGGCCCAAACTATTACTAATTATTATTTATTATTATTTATTATATTATAAATAGATTATATAAATTATAAGTTATATGTTTATATATATATATATACATATATATATATATATATTATATTTATACATTATAGGTTTTAGGGGCCCATCTAAAATAAATGGGTGGTGGGATAAGAGCCCAAGGCTCAAACTATTACTAATTATTATTTATTATTAATTATTATATTATAAATACATTATATAACTTATAAGTTATAAGTTTATATATATATATATATATATATATATATATATATATATATATATATATATATATATTATATTTATACATTATAGGTTTTAGGGCCCATCTCAAATAAATGGGTGGTGAGATATGAGCCCAAAGGCCCAAGGCCCAAACTATTACTAATTATTATTTATTATATTATAAATACATTATATAAATTATAAGTTATAAGTTATAAGTTTATATATATATATATATATATATATATATATATATTATATTTATACATTATAGGTTTTATGGGCCCATCTAAAATAAATGGGTGGTGGGATAAGAGCCCAAGGCCCAAACTATTACTAATTATTATTTATTATTAATTATTATATAAATTATAAGTTATAAGTTTATATATATATATATATATATATATATATACATTATAGGTTTTAGGGGCCCATCTAAAATAAATGGGTGGTGGGATATGAGCCTAAAGGCCCAAGGCCAGAACTATTACTAATTATTATTTATTATATTATAAATACATTATATAAATTATAAGTTATAAGTTTATATATATATATATATATATTATATTTATACATTATAGGTTTTAGGGGCCCATCTAAAATAAATGGGTGGTGGGATAAGAGCCCAAAGCCCAAACTATTACTAATTATTATTTATTATATAAATTATAAGTTATAAGTTTATATATATATATATATACACACACACTGACACACATTATAGGTTTTAGGGGCACATCTAAAATAAATGGTGGTGGGATAAGAGCCCAAAGGCCCATACTATTACTAATTATTATTTATTATTAATTATTATATTATAAATACATTATATAACTTATAAGTTCTAAATTTATATATATATATATATATAGGTTTTAGGGGCCCATCTCAAATAAATGGGTGGTGGGATATGAGCCCAAAGGCCCAAACTATTACTAATTATTATTTATTATTATTTATTATATTATAAATACATTATATAAATTATAAGTTATAACTTTATATATATATATATATATATATTATATTTATACATTATAGGTTTTAGGGGGCCATCTAAAATAAATGGGTGGTGGGATAAGAGCCCAAAGGCCCAAACTATTACTAATTATTATTTATTATTAATTATTATATTATAAATACATTATATAAGTTATAAGTTATAAGTTTATATATATATATATATATATTTATACATTATAGGTTTTAGGGGTCCATCTCAAATAATTGGGTGGTGGGATATGAGCCCAAAGGCCCAAGTCCCAAACTATTACTAATTATTATTTATTATTTATTATTATATTATAAATACATTATATAACTTATAAGTTATAATTTTATATATATATATATATATACATATATATTTATTTATACATTATAGGTTTTAGGGGCCCATCTCAAATAAATGGGTGGTGGGATATGAGCCCAAAGGCCTAAGGCCCAAACTATTACTAATTATCATTTATTATATTATAAATACATTATATAAATTATAAGGTATATGTTTATATATATATATATATATATATATATATATATATATATTATATTTATACATTATAGGTTTTAGGGGCTGAAATAAATGGGTGGTGGGATAAGAGCCCAAAGGCCCAAGGCCCAAACTATTACTAATTATTATTTATTATTAATTATTATATTATAAATACATTATATAACTTATAACTTATAAGTTTATATATATATATATATATATATATATATATAGGTTTTAGGGGCCCATCTCAAATAAATGGGTTGTAGGATATGAGCCCAAAGGCCCAAGGCCCAAACTATTACTAATTCTTATTTATTATATTATAATTACATTATATAAATTATAAGTTATAAGTTTATATATATATATATTATATTTATACATTATAGGGTTTAGGGGCCCATCTAAAATAAATGGGTGGTGGGATAAGAGCCCAAATGCCCAAACTATTACTAATTATTATTTATTATTAATTATTATATAAATTATAAGTTATAAGTTTATATATATATATATATTATATTTATACATTATAGGTTTTAGGGGCCCATCTAAAATAAATAGGTGGTGGGATATGAGCCCAAAGGCCCAAGGCCCAAACTATTACTAATTATTATGATAGTTATCCAGCTTAAGTTAACAAATTTAAGAAGCTAACCCGATTAAGTTAACAAAATAGAGTAGTTAACCAGTTTGAGTAACAAACTATATCTAGATTAATCATTTGAAATACAATTAATATAATACTAACTTATATTTTGTAGTTATGTTAATTTTCTTATACTTGTTAAAGCATAATAAGTTTATGAACATAATAAAGTTAACATAATATATTTTATATAATAAATCATAATAAGCATAATAAGTGTATAATTTTATTATACATAATATATATTTTTATACTTAAACAAAATTTTAAGTATATAAGTTTAATATATTATATTAACTATATATTACTAATATATTATATATTTAGTAAAAATTAAGACAAATCTTTTAAGTATATAATTTTATTATACATAATATATATTTTTATACTTAAACAAATTTTTAAGTATATAATTTTATTATACATAATGTAGTTACAAATTAAGACAAATTTTTCTAAGTATAATGGAAGATAAATTTTTTCTAAGTAATGAAATTAACATAATCTATTAAAAAATTATTAAGTTTATAATGAACAGTTTACACTTTAAATTATTTAACATTTTTAGCCAGGTCTACATTAGTTCAGGTCAACAACAGTTCAGGTTCAAAACAGGTCGGGTCCATTAACAGGTCGGGTTCAAAACAGGTCGGGTTCAAAACATGTCGGGTAAAATCGGATCTCGGGTAATTTCAGTCGGATAATATCAGGTAATTTGCCAGGTCGGTCTCGGGTTCGGGTTCGTTTCAGTCGGATGCAGGTCGGGTTTCAGGTCAAAATTACCGGGTCAGATTCGGGTTCGGGTCGTTTTCAGTCGGACACAGATCGGGTTCGGTTGCTACAGTAACAAGTTCAACTCGGGTTCGGGTCAGCAACAGTCAGTTACAGTTCGGGTTCGGATCATCGAATTCTCGGGTCAAATCAGGTTCTGACTCGAGCAGGTTTTCAGGTCCTGACTTGTTTTTACAACCCTAATTGCAGAGACAGTTATGGGGCGATCCTCCCAACTCAATTTGCTTCATTCACAATATTAGGATTCAAACCTCTAACCTTACTTAAGGAATATAGTGCCTCAGCCTAGTAAATCAACTAATTATTGGTAATCTTCTTTGATTATACACCTTTTATTTATTTATCTGTTATTAGTAGAGGTGGTCATAGATTTGTTTAATCTAAAACTTTATACACTTGATCTATAGTCTTTAGACTGCACAATTTTTTTAATTTAAGAATTATAGATTTAGTTTAGTTGTTTAGTTTAAAGGGTTTGTAATTAGAGTTTATAACTTTAGAATTAGAATGCATGTTTTATGACTTATATCCATCGTCTGCACCTGTATGGGCTAATAGAATGCAAAAAAAACTAATCATTGAGTTCCATCTAATAAATATCTTGAGAAAAAATGAGTGCGTTTTATTTTGAATTAGGTGGGTTACGATTAACTTTCATAGCATGGACATATTTATATTTCTTTTACATAAGTATGTCTGTTTAAATTTCACAATACAAAATCTAAATCTCTAATTTTAAATTCAAAAACTCTAAACTTTAAATTATAATTTTAACTCTAAATTTATAAAGTTATAACTTAAACCCTTAAACTATATGACAAAGGAAATCACAAAAAGATAACATAAGAGATTAATGCAATCAAGAAAGAATCTAGTTCTAATCTATTACATTTTATTTAATAATAATAAAATAATATATTTGGGACACCACTTTGTTTTTTAATGTTACTTTCCAACCTTTAGTTTTCAATGTGACATAAGCCTCATCTACCATAAACCCCATCATGCTTAGCTATGTACTCTTAAAATTAGACATGTTCAAGGGTTATGTTATTTGTCTGATTTTTTCCATTTGCGAACCTGAAAATCTATTTTAGAAAGGTTAGACTTAAAACTAAATTTTAATTTTTTAAAGAATTAAAATATAATTTTATACTTATTTAATTCAATTAATTTATAATACTATTTTTTAAAACTAAGAACGATGAACTGGATTTTATTAAAATGAAAGAAGGTGCATCATGAACATCACAACCTATTAAAAAAGAAATTTGAGACTAAATTTATTAAAATCTCATAAATGAAAAATCAAAGGTGCAATGAAAAGCTGATGCCCAGCTTTGAAACTAATGTCCATTGTCTACGGAAATCAAACAATTTTCAATAATATTTTTTTGTCTATATCTAACTAGACGCTTAAAATGTGATGTAGGAGTAGTGAGCGAAATAAACGTCTTGCAGGCTGTTTCGCCGAACATATTTAAATACATCGACAAACAACCACAAAAGGTTTACAAACTACTGAAAAAAGCCGACAAACACAGATTAAATCCGAGCGTCGTGAGAAGTTCTACACGAACATAAATTTACCGCAGAAGTAGACAAAAAATGTACTACAAGACAGAAACGTGCCACAAGGCAGAAAAAAAGCGTGCCATAAGACAGAAAAAACAAGCACAACAAAAAATGCAAAAAGTATAACTATTTTTAAAATATAATTTTGAATCACGGCATTTCTCTTAAAAATTTAATATCTTTCTACTTAATTTAATATTCAAATTTTAATATCTATAATGACTACTTTTTCTCAAACTTTTTTTTTTTTATCTCATTTGTACACTAAGAAATAAATCCTTTGTTGTTTTGGCACTACTTTTATGCTTTTGCATAAATGCAGATATGGAACAAAAAAATGAAAATAAAATAAACAAGGAGAGAATAATTAAAGGAATTTTATGGTTGAAAATTTTGTCGAATTTCGACAGCAAAGACAAAACATAAGTGTGTCAAAGGATTTTATTAGTGATGTGTTATCCCCATAGTGATTTGAGTTCTAGGTTCAGATTCTCTAACTTTATAATAGTTTTTTTATTTGTCTTAAAAAGAGTAATAAAAATATGTATCTTTTTGGTATAATACCAGTATTAATTTATTGATTGATCAGAAATTTATTACGGAAATGAATCTTTTAATTCAGAGCACTTATAATATTAAAATTTAAACTTTTTATCTTATCTCGTTGCAATAAGGTTAAATCAATTAGTAGTTAGTAAAAATATTTATATTTTTATTATGCCAAATGATTTTTTAAGTTAAATATTTTAAAATCATTTGGTAGTTGGTAAAAATTCAATGCATTGAGATGTAGTAATTTAATGGAGTTGCCCCCAACCCGAATGAATATGCCTCAACTTTGATGGTTGTTTCTTTATCGTCCTCCTATGGTTCGGTTGGAGGCATCCTTCGCGATCATTCTGGTTTATTCCTCATGGCTTACAACAAGTTGAGTTCTACTATTGTAGTTCAAGCCGAGTTTTGGGGTATATATATATATATATATATATGAAGGATTGAAACCTACATGGCAAAATAGGTTTAAGCGAGAAACAAAATTTTCTGTCTCGTAATTATATTTTTTTTATGTCCTACATTAAAAATACTTACAAATTAAATTTTAAATCTTAATCTTAATTCTTACGTCCTAAACTTTAAATTCTAAAAAATGTTAAATAATTTAATATTAATGTTATTTAGAAATTTTATTTGAATCTTTTTGGTGTTCAATAGTCTATGAAATTTGATTATATTCAGATTTTTAAACATAGACAAAATTTCTTTCATGTTATTTTTCATCCATAAAAATTTGATAAAAAACATAACTTTAAAGACATCTAGATATCATACAATTTTATTTATCAGATTTCATCATAATTAGCGCTTTAAACTTAGAAATTTTCACACCTTGGTCATCAATCTAAGGTTGGCCTTATCATTTGATGATGACTTAAAAGACTAGACGAGAACAGTACAACAGAGTAGACATTTTGCGACGGAATATTCGTTCGGTGGGAACACTAATAAAAACTAAAGAGAATTAACAGAAAGCGCCTGCTAGACTGTGCCAACAAACTTTGCTTGTTGCACCAAGATTTCCATTGATATCATCCAAATTCCATAAACCATCCCAAAGAACATTGACCTCATTTGACGTGTCGCTGCCAGAACCGGAAACGTTTCCGTCGATCGTGGGATAAAACAAGGCTGCTTGTTGTTGTTCGGTTGTGTTGGGGTATGAAACAGATGTTGTCATTTCTTGTCTCAGCTGTTGCACATATGGAAGTTCTGCCTCTGGCGATAGTTCATGTTCAGCTTCATCAAGCAAAGACATGATCCTTTTCATGTCGAACTGATTCAACAGTAATTGTTGTTGTTGTTGTTGCTGCTGTTGAAATTGTTGTCTTTTCATCAAACGAGCTTTTGACTTGTGATCAGAGTTGTTGTCCGGTGAGAGTTTGGTTTTTTTCTTGAAACGAGTCCTCCAATAGTTCTTGATCTCATTATCAGTTCTTCCCGGCAAGCTTCTTGCAATTGTTGACCACCTGAAAAACCAGATTCCGATGTAAGTATCAGATACAAGTACATATGAGACTCGAATTATTTCAGACAAAGTTGATGTTCAGATTTTTACCTGTTCCCCCACCTTGCATGTAACTCAAGAATTATACTCTCTTCATGAGGGGTTAATTGACCCCTTTTAAGGTCTGGCCTTAAATAATTCACCCACCTCAGCCTACAACTCTTTCCATTCCTTTTCAACCCTGAAAACACAACAAGATTACATGTTACTCCAAAATTAAGGGATACGGAAAAAGGATTACAGATATTATGATTCGAATCTTAAACCTATTGAATGTTACATTTTAAAGATAACTGCATGAACTAACTGATATAAGACATGGGTTTTCAAACCCGGATATTTCACTTACCGATGAGCTTAGCAACGGAGTTCCAACGGCCTTCGCCGTGTACCCTAACATATTCGATAAGGAGCTTATCTTCTTCAGCAGTCCAAGGACCTTTCCTCCATCCTTCTTCAATGGAACCCCAACCAAAGTGACCAGGCATCACCGCCCAAGACATATTTTTTTTTTATGAAGCTAAAGTTTAGAGCAAATATTGTTTATCTTACGAGGCTTATTTATATATGTAGTAAAGGTGGCCAATTGGTCATTTTCAAAATCATCCCACATCTTCCTTTTTCTCTTTGTTTAAGCTACAGCTGCTGGTGTCTAAGATTAAGATAACCATCATATCATTTGTAAATGACAAATGTAACCTTGAAAATTAAACTTTTTTAAAAAAGTTCCAAATTCTTTCAAATTTTCTAGAAAATTTTGACAGAGTTGGCGAAAGTTGCTAATAGAAATCACTTGAATTTTTGGTGCCCTTGTTTATGTCCTACATTTAAAAAACAAGTTTATTAAAGTTCAGAGTTATAGTTTAGAATTAGAGTTTAGAGAATTGAGGATATGGTGTATATGTTGAGGTTTAAGATTTAAAATTTAGGATTAGAACTTAAAAAAAATTTAGTGTTAGGGCATGAAAAGGGACACCGAAAAGGAACATGAAATTTTTGTTCAAAAGTTGCAGTCTTGTATTTGAACACTCGAGTTCATTTTTATCATGCGTTTATCTCTGAATTTTATTTTAGTTTAAATCTTATTATATTTAGGTCTTTTTAAAAGAAAATTTTTTAATATGCATGTCGTGTAGTCGTTAGACTACATAATACTTTTTGTTTTAGGGTTTATATGTTTATTTTGTAAGATTTAGGGTTTATAATTTTAAGATTAAACATTTAGATTGTAGTTTTTAAAGAGTGAATATGCATACATGTATAATTTTTTTTAAAAATTATGTATATAATTAATCTAGTTTTATTTTGTAACTATTAAATTTTATTATAATAACTTCAAATTTTATTAAATTTTACATTAAAACTTTGTTGGAAATTGGGAAGTTGAAATATACAAATTGGTTATAATGAAAGTGTCTAAAGGATATTCAAGCTAAAATTGTAGAATTGTAAGGAAGATTGGAAATGTCAAGGCATTGGGTGACATTATCCAATTAGAATATATTTGTTTGATGCCGAAAAGAGACTAAAGGTAAATTAGGGGGGGGGGGGGATATCGTAGCTTTATGCCACGTGTAATCTAAGGTTTACGCACATCACTATAAATACATTTAATAATTTATATATTAATAAGACATTGGTAAAGTTACAAGTATAAAGATAACTACAATTACAAGTACATACATGTTTGGATGAATGATGATATATAATCAAAATTATTGTAAAAATATAATAAAATTAATAATCGAAGTATATTTAGAATCATACTAGAATAAAATATGAAAATAACCTACACATGGTTTATACAAATAAAAGTCAAACATGTGAGGGCAATCGGTCGATGTTTTCAAAACTTTCAACATTGGCTTAACCTACACATAATTTACACACAACAAAATTTGAACTTATTATATTAACCATGGGCAGAGCCAACCGTGGTGTTTGTTGACATCCCATTTTATTAAATTCTATTTTTTTTATATAATTTGTATATAAAAAATAAAAAATATATAAAATTAACACATTTTTATAATTTCTCTCAAATATTGTTCGAAAAAATAACACCCGGTAAATTTCTAACTTCACCCCTTGATATTAACGATTATAGGACTTCAAACTTACCATTAAGTTAAGAACTATGCGCATCTAGTAACTTTAAAAAAGACATTATAATCTTAGTAGAAATAATAAAAAATACCATACAAAGTGGGTGGACGATTATTTTATTTTATTTGTAAATGAAAATTACTGGATGAGCAGCGAAAATTCAACAGGTGTCGGATTTGCTTACTTGTTAAAAAGATTAATTCAAAAAATAGTCATTTAGTGAAATGAGACACTAGATCTCTTAAATATGATTAGATGTTTTAATTTTAACATTGTGAATGAAAAAATGAGTTGGAAGGTCATTTCTATAACGGGTCTATGCAATACTTGATTTAGATTAATCAACCAATAAATTAGATATAATTACTTATGGTTAAACAAAAAATAGATTAATTCAAATAATCTTCATTAAAACCATAATATAAAAATAAATATTGTTGGATTCCATAATGGTTATTGGGTTACATAAATTATTCATACAGTTTTTTTTTAAGTTTTCCGAACGTCGCCATTGACAGGTGTTCTTTCTAGATTTTTGTCTTAAATGACAAGCTTAATTTCACCTAGTGGTTGCATAGTAATCCCATGTTCTCTTTAAATTTTGAATTTATATTCGATTTTTAAATATTTTAAAAATAATATGTATTAAATTTATATTTTTAATTAGAATGGAATATATTTTTTCCTCTAAAATTTCAAATTCCAATTGGATGTTATTTGGTTCATAAACAAGTCTACTTGCAACAACTAATGCTATATTTGCGTGAGTTAAATTAAAAAAATTGTTCTAAATTATAGTACTTTGTAATAATTTTAAAATTTAAAATCATTCATAGTTAGTGAAGTGATTTATATTTATAAATTAAGAAATTATTTCAAGTTAATTCTCAACGTGAAAGTCAATAGGTTTTTAAGATAATTATTTACTACACTTGCGTAGAATTTTTTAGTTTCTACAAACGCCTTAGTTTTAGGGTTTATGGACTCATTTTAAGATTTAGGGTTTAGGTTTAATAGTTTAGAATTTAGTATTTATGAATAAAATTTAGAGTTTAGAGTTATAATTTGGGGTTTCTAGGTTAAAACTTAAATCTTCAACATATTACCATAAAACCTAAACCCTAACTTCTAAACTCTAAATTCTAACCATAACCTGTGAATTTTAAATCCACAAACCCTGAACTAGGTCTCTAAACCCTAAAACTAAGGCGCTTATAGAAACTTTTAGTTTCCACCGCTAGTATATTGGATATAAATCCTAAGTTTTTTTGATATAAAATCAAGGGAAAATATATGATGCATTGACGGTGGAAAACATTTTGTTTCCACAAGTGCCTTAATTTCATGGGTTAGATATTCATTTTAGGGTTTATATTTTAGGGTTTAGGGGTTTAGTATTTAAGGTATATGGTTAGAATTTAGGGTTTAGGGTTTAGGGTTTAAGGCTTAGAGGTAAATGGTTTAGGTTTTAGGGTAATATGTTAGGGATTTAGGTTTTTACCTATAACACCTAAATTTTAACCCTAAACTCTAAATTCAATCCACAATCCCTAAATTCTAAGCACATAAACATAAACTCCCTAAACTATGAACCTTAAATTAAAGCTCTAACCCCCTAAAATTAAGGCGCTTGTAGAAACAAAATTCGTACCCCCAGCTGTCCCCCTGTTTTATTTAATTAATCCAGATTAGGAGTAATAATCCGTGTCTTGTACGGGTTTCCGCACTAGACAAAGGTAGGGGTTCAAAAGCTGAAAGACTTGACTACTTCTACTAGTACTGCTTAAACTTTGTTTAACAGCTAAGCATGTGAGCTTTATTAATTTAATTACTAAGCTAATAATTTCATTTTAGAATAGGGGTAAAAGTGTAAGATTATTTATCTTTTTGGCTTAATTATACATTTAGCCCATGAATTTTTCCTCCCATAATGATCCCTAAACTTTCTTATTCTACATTCACTCTTAAACTTGTATTTCGAGAAGCATGTTAGTTTCTTTAAAAAAAAATTGTTAAGAGACAATGTAATTGGAGAGTACAAATTTCAAGGACCAAATGTATAATAAATATATTGCTTTTCATTTCCTTGTTAGTTTTATTCGAGTTCGTTCTTATACACGAATAATAAAATCTTTTAATTTTATGAACATGATTAATGAATAATCAGATGCTACGATACTTTTTTAGATCAATTTAATTTATTATTTCAATAATAAAGTGTACAGTGCACGGGTGTTGTGAGGTTTCTTAATTAATAATTATTTTCCTAAGCTTTAAGAGCTTTTGAGTTTGATTTTTTTTTATAGTTCATGTTTATTTTACTGTCTATATTTGAGATTTGTGGTTTTTTTCTCTTAATAATGTCGTATTTCATATTCTAACACGTGTTCTCTCTTTAGGAGTGTAATATTTCTTACGATTGTACCTAACATTTGTAGGTAGCTTTTGATTTTTTTAAAGAAAAAAAATGTACTTGAATTAGAATGTATATAAGTTTCCAACAACTTGATATCATATGATGTTATCTATAAAACTTTTGGGTATACTGATAAATTTAATTCTTGAGGTTTATATTTTTTTTACTCTTAATTTTTTTTAGCTAAAACTGATCTCAACGTTTCAAAAAGAGTTAATTTTAACCTCAAATTTTTAAAAAGAGTAATCACATTTTTTTACAAAGATTATGCCTAAAATATTAAAATTTTAAAAAGAGTAATCACATAGTAGTCCACATGTATCTCATATTAATTTTTTATTTGGAATATTTTATGATCTTAAATTATTTATTGACGTGACATCTAAAATAAATAGTGTCATGTCGACATGAAGTATTCGTAAACTGCTAATTGAGTTGTGACGTTAAAATCATTAAAAATTAATGTTTTAATAAGCATTTCCGTTTTATAAAACAACTTGACTATTTTAAAAAGATTAGGGTTAAATTTAATTCAAGAAAAAAAATAAAGATTAAATTGATAAAATGAATAAACGTTAAGCGTTAAATTTATCATTACAACAATTTTTTAAAATGTTGATGTTGTGAATGTTTTTTACTCTCTTTTTTTGGAACAATTCCTACATAGAGAGAGGGAAAAAAAGAAAATTTACTCTTATTGAGTAAAGAGCTCACAACCTAGAAGGAGAGAAATGTGTCAAGTGAGAGCTTTTAACCGCGCTTGCTCTAAAAGTTGTTGACTAATGAATATTTTTACTAATAAATAAACGTTGATCATAAGATATTTTAACTTATAATAGTTTGATATTAATTTAAAAGGACAACATTAAATTGATGTAACATCCATTTGATAAAAAATAATACTAGGATTTCCAAACATCTTGTAAAATTAATAAGAAATTCATTAATTGGTCGGATGACTAAAAATACTTATCTTATCTCATTTTGTATAAATTTAAATTCCCGACATAAAAATGTAACAACTCTGTTTAACCCAAAAAAAATCTTGTTAATAATATGATTAGATTTACCGTTAGAGCACAAAAATTAAGACCATGTGTATTTACATTTTTACAGTCAGTAAAAATGTCCATGAACCTAGTCAAAGCCATAACCTAAATTTTACTTGATGACTCAATTCGGTAACTCGTTTCACCACTCTTTCATTTATAAAATTGTGAAAAGCGTATTTTATGTTAACATTTTGATGTTTTATAATTAAATTGAAATTAAAATATTCTTACTATTTAATATAAATTAGGATTAAACAAGATCAGTCGTAATTCTTTTTCAAATCCAACTAAATTAGACCGAATTTATCGAACCAAACAAATTACCCGAACCATAGACATATCTAACAGCCATATGAATATTGAATAGTACTTGAACAACCAACAATAATATGGTGAGAAAGGTGAAAAATGACTTTGTGAAACATAAAAAGGTAATTTTTTAGGTTCCCACCAATATCTTACTCTTTTTTCAACCTTTCTTCACTGCAATTATTGTAAAGTTGCTCCCTCTTTATCTCAATACAAAAAGAGAAGTTTCCACCATTAATTCACAATATAAAATCAAATTTTAATGTAATTTCTTTTGGTATTGTCTTCTACATCTGATTTATTAGACAATTAATTTGAATTTGATAAGATAGAGATCTGTTATAAGATTACCCTCAACATTTTATTTTGGGTCAAAATAGTCCCTCCATAAATGAAAATTGTAAGTCAAATGACGATAAACATCATAAAATAACTTGACAGAATGACACATCATCAGGGAAAAATATTTTATACAGTTTTATAAAATTATGTTTTTGACTAGTGTGACATTCTATAAATTTAACACATTTTTCTATATGACACTACTATGTTAACGTGCACTGTTATGTAGGTTTGCCACGTCATTTCAAGTCATTTAATGTTAGTTGACTACTAGTTTTCATCAACGGAGAAGCCATTTTGACCTAAATGAAACTTAAGGGTTAAAGTGCTTCAAAAAAGAATATGGACCAAAACATTTGTAACCCCCTCGTCCCGGTCTGGTCGGATAACCGGTTCGAGTGGGCCATACGGGGAAAACCGAAGCGAAACCCGTTGAGGTTCCCCCTCGGTTAGCAACCCAATTTTTTTATATTAACTTATCTTGTCTAATTGCCTTATTAAGCCCTATGTGAAACACGTCAGCGGAAAACACAAACATCATAGCGTCGACCAACCAAAACAGCACATTAAAACGACACAATTTCCTCTTTTAAACAGGACGTATCGATACGCCTTCAGAGGGTATCGATACGCCTTGACCAAGGTCAACATCCTATGGTCAACATAAGAAGACCGTATCGATACAGCCCTCGAGCGTATCGATACGCCCTTCTCGGTCAACACCACTTGGTCAACTAGGTTGAACCGTATCGATACGCTTGGACACCGTATCGATACGCCATACACCCCTCAACTCCACAGGATTCCAGAGAGTTGGGACCGTATCGATACACCCCACATATCGATACGCCCAGCCAAACTTGTGTTCTCTGAGCAAGGCCGTATCGATACGGCCCTTAGGCGTATCGATACGCCCTGCACTGTAAAACCACAAATGTTAGCTAAACGACCTCAAACACGACTCTAGATGCAATTTTCGACTCACCTAAGCATATACAAACATGTAAGCACACATAATTAAGTTAAGGGAGTCAATCAAACATAGACTAAAACACTCATACATATCATTCTAGTTAAGGAGCAATTCATGCAATATTGGCCTGCATAAGAACACAAAGGACCTTAAAAGGGACAAGACATCATGAAAGGCTTGCACACATACACAAGGCAACCTAAACATTCTAAAACATACCATCACACATCAAAGCATTCAACATAGCAACGCAACCATACAAAAGCAAGGTATTAAGGAGTCTAAACATGCTCCTAGCAACCAACGACAACCACAAAGCATTACACATCCCATTGCTTAAACTATTACACGTTTAACATTGAAATCCATACTTGATGAAATCAAGCCAAAACCACACTTGGAGGCCCTCCGCTTGCCCGAGCAACCCACGAACTAAGGATCTGCAATGTTGAACAAAGAGAGCGTAAGCAATGATGCTTAGTGAGGGTAAGCTCTAAAAACAAACCTCAACATTGCAGGGTCCGAGCACGATCTATCCAAAACCACAATCATACCAAGGGTCCACAAGATAAAATGCATGAACAACATGTCACATATATGCCATAACCATGAGCTCAACACTACCATACATGTAATCACATTTAAACATTCAATCAGCTCATATATTGATACACATATCAATCAACATTGGCACCTAGTTAAGACTCAAATACACGGATAACCGTTGGACTCACATCCAACAACACAACCATTACCTGACGGTGGGATTACACTCATCACCGGTCTCGCGGAGGGGATTCCACTCATCCTCACGCCCCGTCGATGGGATTCCACTCATCACCGACAATATTTAAATACCATTTCCGGGCGTACCCGTACTCCTCCTTGGTGACTCAACGCCACCAAGGCCACGCGCGACTTTTGACTCATGTGTACACACTAACATCCTAATGATCGATCATTTGTATTTAAGTTTACTAGTGCCAATATTTTACTCGTTCCACATTACTCATTTCAATCATTTCCGTGCTTAGCACGTACTCACCATGAATACAATCATGAACCAACATCATGCATGCATTAAGCAATACAAATCATGACTCATCTCACATGCATAATACAATGTATATAAGCATTCATATCACAACACATACGAGGCACATACATTCATACATTTAAGTTCATCCAAGGGCTCTAGATCAAGCTTAGGATTAGGCTACCACCCTAATCCTAACTCTAGGTGGGTCTACCAAGCCCAACCTAGTCCATATACTCGAACCAACCAATTTAAAACCATTTAAACGATTAACCACTCACCTAAGCTTCCAAGCTCAAAGACCAAGCAAGCGACTCTTCTTCAATTTCCCGGATTCTCTTCCGATGCTTCACCGACGCCCAAATTCGATTCTAATCAATCTCAAACACAAACAAAACATTCATAATCAATATCTCATCAACGGAAACAACCCGGATCAACACTTCAAGCACTCAATACCCAAAACAAGTCCCAAAACAGAATTTCCGAGCTGCCCTTAAAGCCCACCAATATCTTCCAATTCAAGCATCCAAATAACCATCAAACACACCCAAAGCAGCCCTCATATATAACACTAACATCAGCCCTCAAGAACCAACATTAAACAGCCCCAAAATACACTTTAAAACCTCCCAAAAACCCCTTTAAAGCCAAATTCCGAAAATTGATTAAAACCATTTGAAATTCACATATGATATACCCTTTGGCTTCTATATACCATAACTAAGCATAACAAATCAAAATACTTCATTTCTCAACATAAAAATCTCATTTTTAGTTCAAAACATTCAAAACCTCCATTTCTAAAAACTCCATGAAAATGAAAAAGAAGAGTACTTTCATGAAGGGGAGGATGAGGGGAAGTCAAAAATACTCTTACCTTTCAAAACGGAGTTGAAACGATGAAGGGAGGTGATGGAACAGTGAATCTCCAAAGAGAGAAGAAGGTAACGGTGGTTTTCTTGAAAGAGTGAAGGGAAGAAGATGAGGAGGGTGGGTGTTTTATTTGACATGTGATAATTTTAAAGCCCAAAAGACTTGTTTGCCCTTAATGAAATGGGGCATTTACAAGGGAGGTAAATTCATGGTTGAATGTGGTTTAAATCTTAAAACGTGTTTAACCCGAATTGATTAATTTTGAAAACAACTCGAAATATTATTTAGAGTATAAAACCGAGCCCAAAATAATATTATAATATTATTTTCACATAACCCCTAAACCCGGGTGTTACAACTCTCCCCCACTTAAGGAAATTTCGTCCTCGAAATTACCTGGTGGAAACAAATACGGAAACTGCTCAACCATATCTGCTTTTCTCTCCCACGTGGCCTCTTCCACACCTCTATGTCTCCACAACACCTTGACCAACTCTATGGTCTTGCCACGCAACACCTTGCTATCAGAAGCAAGTATCTCAACGGGCTCTTCGTTATAGGACAAGTCTGGATTTAACTCTATCTCCTCAACGGGCATCACATGCGAAGGATCCGATCTATATCTCCTAAGCATAGACACATGAAAGACATCATGGATCTTTTCTAACTCAGAAGGTAACCTCAAGCGATAAGCTACTGGCCCAATCCGCTCAACTATCTCATACGGACCAATGAACCTCGGACTCAACTTGCCCTTTCGGCCAAATCTCATTACCTTCTTCCACGGAGACACCTTCAGGAACACTTTCTCACCCACTGAATACTCAACCTCTTTCCTCTTCAAATCTGCATAGGACTTCTGACGATCGGAAGCTGTCTTCAAGCGGTCACATATCAACTTCACTTTTTCTGTGGTTCCCTTAAGCAAGTCTGGCATAGGTAACAATCTCTGACCTGTCTCAGCCCAACAAATCGGAGTCCTACACCGTCTACCATACAAAGCTTCATAAGGTGCCATCTGAATACTAGACTGATAACTGTTGTTGTAGGCAAACTCAACCAACGGTAAGTGTTTCTCCCAAGAACCCTGAAAATCAATCACACAACAACGAAGCATATCCTCTAGAATCTGTATCACTCGCTCTGACTGCCCATCGGACTGAGGATGATACGACGTGCTGAAATGCAACCGGCTACCTAAAGCACTATGCAAGCAATTCCAGAGCCTCGAGGTGAATCTAGGATCCCTATCCGAAACTATAGACTTCGGAACTCCATGAAGTCTCACAATCTCACGAATGTACAAGTTTGCCAACTTGTCTAAGGAATCCGTAGTGTTCACTGCTAAGAAGTGAGCACACTTGGTGAACCTGTCAACAATCACCCAAACTGAATTCTTCTTCGAAGGAGACAAAGGCAACCCCGATACAAAATCCATGGTGATCCTCTCCCATTTCCATTCCGGAATCTTCAAAGGCTGTAGCAAACCTGAAGGAACCTGATGTTCCGCCTTCACTCTCTGACAGACCATGCAACAGCTCACATACTCGGCTACATCTCTCTTCAAACCAACCCAGAAGTAATCATTCTTCAAATCTCGGTACATCTTGGTACTACTCGGATGCATAGAAAAGGGACTCGAATGTGCTTCACTCAAAATCTGACGTCTCAACTCAACATCTTCCGGTACAACAATTCTATCTCTAAAGCACAACAGACTCTCACCACTGAAACTGTACTCGGTCGGTCTTCCTTCGGCTATGTCTTGAACATGAGGAACTGAGCTCGCATCTTGCAACTGTTTCTCTCTAATCAACTGAATCAAAGAAGGCTTCACTTGCAACTCGGTGATCAGACCACCATCATCGGACACACTCAACCTAGCAAACATAGCTCTCAACTCAACGACCACTTTTCTACTCAAGGCATCGGCTACTACATTTGCTTTACCCGGATGGTATTCAATGGTCAAATCATAATCTTTCAACAGCTCTAGCCATCTTCTCTGTCTCAGATTCAACTCTTTCTGTGTCATCAAGTACTTCAAGCTCTTGTGATCGGTGTAAACTATACACTTCTCACCATACAAATAGTGACGCCAAATCTTCAATGCAAATACAACTGCGGTTAGCTCTATGTCATGAGTAGGATAGTTCTTCTCATGAATCTTCAACTGTCTAGAAGCATAAGCAACAAATCTCCTATCTTGCATCAGAACACATCCTAAGCCTACGTAGAAAGCATCACTGTAGATCACAAACTCCTTACCTGAAACGGGTTGCACTAACACTGGAGCATTCGTCAAAGCTTCTTTCAATTTCTCAAAGGCCTTCTGTCTTGCATCTGACCATTCAAATTTGACTCCCTTTTGCAACAACTTAGTCAAGGGAGCAGCTACTCTAGAGAATCCATAAACAAACCTCCTATAGTAACCGGCTAATCCTAGGAAACTCCTAATCTCGGTCACGGACTTAGGTTGTTTCCACTCAACAATAGCCTCAATCTTCGATGGATCAACTCGGATACCTTCGGCCGAAACAACATGGCCAAGAAACACAACCTCTCGAATCCAGAACTCACACTTACTAAGCTTCGCATACAACTAATTGCTCAACAATCTCTGTAAAACAAATCTCAAGTGCTCATCATGCTCTTCTTCTGTCTTCGAGTACACAAGTATATCATCAATGAAGACAACCACAAACCGGTCTAGATAGTCTCTGAAAATTCTGTTCATCATGTCCATGAATGCTGCCGGTGCATTCGTGAGCCCAAATGGCATCACAAGAAACTCATAGTGACCATATCTAGTCCTAAAAGCTGTCTTTGGAACATCACACTCTTTCACTTTCAACTGATAGTACCCGGATCTCAAATCTATCTTCGAGAATACTGAAGCACCTCTCAACTGATCAAACAAATCATCTATACGAGGCAACGGATACTTGTTCTTCACAGTCATCTGATTCAACTGTCTATAGTCAATGCACATGCGCATACTACCATCTTTCTTTTTCACAAACAACACTGGAGCACCCCACGGAGAACTACTAGGCCTAATGAAACCACGGTCTAATAACTCTTGCAACTGACTCTTCAATTATTTTAACTCTTTCGGAGCCATACGGTACGGAGCTATCGAAACTGGGTTAGACCCTGAAACTGTCTCAATCACAAACTCAACATCTCTGTCAGGAGGCAAACCCGGCAACTCTTCGGGAAACACATCTGGAAAGTCACACACTGTTTTGATATCTTTCGGTCTAGCTTCACTCATATCCGGATTCATAACATAAGCTAAATAGGCCCCACATCCGGAGTCCATCAACCTATGAGCCTCTAAAGCTGACACCACATTAGACAAGAACTTAATGTTCTCGCCTACTACCACTACCTCGTAGTCGTCAGAAAGCTTCAAGGAAATCCTCTTTGTCTCAAAATCCACACTAGCCCGATGCTCAACCAATCAATCCATACCCAATATAATATCAAAACCGTAGAAAGGAAGTTCCATCATATCAACTGAAAACACATGACCCTGAATCTTCAGTGGACACCTCCTATACATACGTCTAACCACAACTGTCTCACCAAAAGAGCTAGTAACATGCATACCTACATCTAAGATCTCTACAGGAATATCTAACTTCTGTGCATGCTCACTCAGAATGTAGGAATGCGTAGAACCCGAATCAACCAAAGAAAGCAAAGACATAGACTGTAACTCGAAATTACCTGCTATCACATCGGTGTCGTTCCCGACCTCTCTCTGTGCATAAACTCTCGCTGGCCCTCCCGCCTCTGGCTGCACAGCCATGACATGAGCAAGGTTCCTCTGAGCATCTCCCCTAGGTGCATCAGCCCTAGGCTGGAAGTAGCCACGACCGCGCCCACGGCCTCTCTGAAAATCGTTACCTCTCGCAGGAGCCTGAGCAATGTTCGGTGCCTGAGCTGCCTGACGTGGACAGTCCCTCCTAAAGTGGTCCCTCGAACCACAGTTCCAACAAGCATGGAAGTTACCCCAACACTCTCCAGTGTGCTGCCTCCCACACTGTGCACACTCGGGCAAACGCCCTCCTCCTCTATGACCCTGATGGCCTCTACCATGGTGGCCACTGCCACGTCTCTGATCAAACTGATGTCCGCCACCTCTGTGCCTCTTAGCATCTCTACCATCAAAGTTGTTGTGCCTCTTACCAGAACTAGATCCCCCAGAACGCTTGGTCAGCCCCAAGCTATGCTCAATGTCCTTGGCTCTAGCAACCAAGACATCAAAGTCAGAATAATCAGAAGCTAAGGTATACCTCTTAACTTCCTCATGAAGCCCATATCTAAAGCGATCACATCGAGCCCTCTCAGTAGGCACTAACTCTGGAGCATACTGACTCAGACGAACAAAACGAATCTCATAATCAGTCACCGAAGCATCTCCCTGAGTGAGGGCCATGAACTCTCGCTTCTTCTCATCCAAATACCTCGGTCCCAAGTACCTCTTCCGGAAAGCGAACTCAAAGAATTCACAATCAATCTCCGTCTCTGGAATCCCGGTAGTGATGGTGACCCACCAGGTGTAGGCATCACCCTGAAGCAATGAGATCACACAGCCCAATCTACGTGCGCCCGCACAACCCATCTGAGCCAAGATACGAACTGTCTTCTCCAACCATAACTCCGATCTCTCCGGTGTAGATCCTCTAAACTCCTCGGCTCCCAGACTACGGAGCCTCTCCAAAGGGAGACTAGCATCATCACACCTAGGCTGAGCTGCAGCCTGAGCTCCCGCAACTGCGGCCTGAAACGCTCCCGCTATCGCTTGCACTAGCGGTGTCATGTCAATTCCAGCTGGACCTTGGCCACCTTGGCCACCTTGAGGTCCATCTCCTCCGACTCCATCTTCACCTCCAGCTCCAGGTGGTGGAGGTGGTGGTGGTGGAGGTGGTGGTGGAGCGCCAACTCCCGCAGCCACCGGCCCTTCCAGATGAGCCCCCACTCCGATAGCCGGCTCAACAGGAGCCGCAACTCGTGGTTCCTGACGAACCACTCTCGGTCTACCTCTCGGTCTAGACATTGCTCTCACAAGTATTAACTACAACCACAACAACAAAACATACAAGTTGGGTTAGCAAGGCAAGGCTTCCAAGTGTTCAAGTACGTTCCCTCACTAAAACAAAACCATTTTTCAATGTAATAGTAGCAATGGGACTCACACACACATGCTTTGAATAAAACAAGCAACATGCTCGTCAAACAGGCAACCATTCTTACAAGCAAGCAAACACCGTGCATATCAAGCAAAAGCTTAAACTTACCTCACTTACCTGCCCAAGGTCTCGGTAACCTTAGGCTCTGATACCAACAAGTGTAACCCCCTCGTCCCGGTCTGGTCGGATAACCGGTTCGAGTGGGCCACACGGGGAAAACCGAAGCGAAACCCGTTGAGGTTCCCCCTCGGTTAGCAACCCAATTTTTTTTTATTAACTAATCTTGTCTAATTGCCTTATTAAGCCCTATGTGAAACGCGTCAGCGGAAAACACAAACATCATAGCGTCGACCAACCAAAACAGCACATTAAAACGACACAATTTCCTCTTTTAAACAGGACGTATCGATACGCCTTCAGAGGGTATCGATACGCCTTGACCAAGGTCAACATCCTATGGTCAACATAAGAAGACCGTATCGATACAGCCCTCGAGCGTATCGATACGCCCTTCTCGGTCAACACCACTTGGTCAACTAGGTTGAACCGTATCGATACGCTTGGACACCGTATCGATATGCCATACACCCCTCAACTCCACAGGATTCCAGAGAGTTGGGACCGTATCGATACACCCCACGTATCGATACGCCCAGCCAAACTTGTGTTCTCTGAGCAAGGCCGTATCGATACGGCCCTTAGGCGTATCGATACGCCCTGCACTGTAAAACCACAAATGTTAGCTAAACGACCCCAAACACGACTCTAGATGCAATTTTCGACTCACCTAAGCATATACAAACATGTAAGCACACATAATTAAGTCAAGGGAGTCAATCAAACATAGACTAAAACACTCATACATAGCATTCTAGTTAAGGAGCAATTCATGCAATATTGGCATGCATAAGAACACAAAGGACCTTAAAAGGGACAAGACATCATGAAAGGCTTGCACACATACACAAGGCAACCTAAACATTCTAAAACATACCATCACACATCAAAGCATTCAACATAGCAACGCATCCATACAAAAGCAAGGTATTAAGGAGTCTAAACATGCTCCTAGCAACCAACGACAACCACAAAGCATTACACATCCCATTGCTTAAACTATTACACGTTTAACATTGAAATCCATACTTGATGAAATCAAGCCAAAACCACACTTGGAGGCCCTCCGCTTGCCCGAGCAACCCACGAACTAAGGATCTGCAATGTTGAACAAAGAGAGCGTAAGCAATGATGCTTAGTGAGGGTAAGCTCTAAAAACAAACCTCAACATTGCAGGGTCCGAGCACGATCTAGCCAAAACCACAATCATACCAAGGGTCCACAAGATAAAATGCATGAACAACATGTCACATATATGCCATAACCATGAGCTCAACACTACCATACATGTAATCACATTTAAACATTCAATCAGCTCATATATTGATACACATATCAATCAACATTGGCACCTAGTTAAGACTCAAATACACGGATAACCGTTGGACTCACATCCAACAACACAACCATTACCTGACGGTGGGATTACACTCATCACCGGTCTCGCGGAGGGGATTCCACTCATCCTCACGCCCCGTCGATGGGATTCCACTCATCACCGACAATATTTAAATACCATTTCCGGGCGTACCCGTACTCCTCCTTGGTGACTCAACGCCACCAAGGCCACGCGCGACTTTTGACTCATGTGTACACACTAACATCCTAATGATCGATCATTTGTATTTAAGTTTACTAGTGCCAATATTTTACTCGTTCCACATTACTCATTTCAATCATTTCCGTGCTTAGCACGTACTCACCATGAATACAATCATGAACCAACACCATGCATGCATTAAGCAATACAAATCATGCCTCATCTCACATGCATAATACAATGTATATAAGCATTCATATCACAACACATACGAGGCACGTACATTCATACATTTAAGTTCATCCAAGGGCTCTAGATCAAGCTTAGGATTAGGCTACCACCCTAATCCTAACTCTAGGTGGGTCTACCAAGCCCAACCTAGTCCATATACTTGAACCAACCAATTTAAAACCATTTAAACGATTAACCACTCACCTAAGCTTCCAAGCTCAAAGACCAAGCAAGCGACTCTTCTTCAATTTCCCGGATTCTCTTCCGATGCTTCACCGACGCCCAAATTCGATTCTAATCAATCTCAAACACAAACAAAACATTCATAATCAATATCTCATCAACGGAAACAACCCGGATCAACACTTCAAGCACTCAATACCCAAAACAAGTCCCAAAATAGAATTTCCGAGCTGCCCTTAAAGCCCACCAATATCTTCCAATTCAAGCATCCAAATAACCATCAAACACACCCAAAGCAGCCCTCATATATAACACTAACATCAGCCCTCAAGAACCAACATTAAACAGCCCCAAAATACACTTTAAAACCTCCCAAAAACCCCTTTAAAGCCAAATTCCGAAAATTGATTAAAACCATTTGAAATTCACATATGATATACCCTTTGGTTTCTATATACCATAACTAAGCATAACAAATCAAAATACTTCATTTCTCAACATAAAAATCTCATTTTTAGTTCAAAACATTCAAAACCTCCATTTCTAAAAACTCCATGAAAATGAAAAAGAAGAGTACTTTCATGAAGGGGAGGATGAGGGGAAGTCAAAAATACTCTTACCTTTCAAAACGGAGTTGAAACGATGAAGGGAGGTGATGGAACAGTGAATCTCCAAAGAGAGAATAAGGTAACGGTGGTTTTCTTGAAAGAGTGAAGGGAAGAAGATGAGGAGGGTGGGTGTTTTATTTGACATGTGATAATTTTAAAGCTCAAAAGACTTGTTTGCCCTTAATGAAATGGGGCATTTACAAGGGAGGTAAATTCATGGTTGAATGTGGTTTAAATCTTAAAACGTGTTTAACCCGAATTGATTAATTTTGAAAACAACTCGAAATATTATTTAGAGTATAAAACCGAGCCCAAAATAATATTATAATATTATTTTCACCTAACCCCTAAACCCGGGTGTTACAACTTTCAATCATTAAAGGTATAAATCCGAATCCGACTCCATCTCAAATCTCCAAAATAAATCAATTAAATCAAATTTGCAGTTCAATTTGTTGATATTTGCCTACAAACTTTGGATAATCACTAACTCAAATATAGCTTGCCTAACTTATTATTTGCTTGAGACTTTCGGTCCATGTTTTATAATAATATTAATCATATTCACAAAAATAAGATATATTTTTTTCTCATACCTTAGCTATCATCAATTTTGGCCGGTAAAAAGTGAGTAATTTGCTTAAGAGTTAAGACCAATTTTGGATTGAATTACAATAAAAAAAAAACAAATGAAGAATGAGTCAAATTAAAATCCCCTTTTCCATATTTTGACCGTACCTGTCATCTATGACCCAAAAACTTTAGCCAATGGTGCTTGTCTCAATAATTAGAATTAAGGACCTAATTTTGATGATCAACATTATTTATTTATTTTGCATTTCCTTTCCAATACTTTTTATTATATATTTATTGTTTTTTGCTTGGTTTTTTAGAGTTACAATTGTGGAGGACCTAAATTTTGAAGTTTAGAACATGTTTTTTTGGCATTTCATTTTCTAAGACTTTAGGTGTTTGTTGAATGGTCCATAACTACATACAATTTCAATTTCAAATTATCATTATGAGATAAAAAAAAGCACTTTCACGAATAGAGCGCGAAAATCATAGACATAATCAAGATTTGAGGTGGGATAAAATATAAATTTTAAAAGATAGAGGGATAAATTTATAATTAATCTATTTTTTCAAATATAATATATATATATAAAAGGAAACAAAGCTAAAAAAATTCCCAACATGGGGCGTGAGCCCCCTCCCATTGTCCAATTACCTCTGTCCCTGATGACGATTTATATATTAGTATCGTACTTGTATTATTTTTTAAATGTATATCTATCCATTAGTGTTATGTTTTCTGATATAATTATCAGTATCTGATTAATTGGTCGATTAATCTTGATAGATACTGCATAGATATATAAAGGGGTGATCTTCCAATCCAGTTGCTCAGTTGCTCATTTCACAATATTAAGATTCAAACCTCTGATCTTGCTTGAAGGACCTAACGTCTCATCCTGCTAGACCAACTAAAAGAATATTAGTATTATGCTTTTCTTCAGCTTTTAGTGAGTCTAATTATAAATTCGGTTATACAAAAATTGAGAATTAGTCTAATGGGTAACGTCGTTAAACATTACTAGCTTGAAAATCAACGGTTTAACAATTTATAAGGAACGAATGAACAAAAACCAACAATTCAATAATTTAGATGCAACAAATTAGTAAAAAAAACAATTCAATTTTCTGTTATGGTATAACGACAAGTATGATTATTGTACAATAAAATAAAAAGTTTTGAGATTGCACGGCTAACATTATTTGCGGTCTTTAATTTTTTATATAATTATCGATAATTAAACTAATTTTAATATTTTTAAAGTACAAAATTAAATTTTGACATTAAAAGTAGATTGATGAAATCTATAAATTCTTAAGATGAAATTATTAAACCAAACTTGATTTCATATAAATTTGGGCGGTTGGGCACTACCCACAAAATCAAAACAATGTCCCCTTTGTCTTGGACAAATTATGTCATCTAAAAAGTTATAAGAAAAGAAAAAAATACAAGGAAGATTGGTTAAAGTGGTAAGTAATTCTGTATCATTTAAGTAAGTTTCGAGTTCGAGGCGTCGTCTGTGCAGACAATTTTTACTGAGAGATTCACCCACTAAAACTAGATGTACAACGCGGGTCGATCCGAATTAATTAGAGCGAACCCATAAAAACTGAAATAGCAATAAAAAAGGAAAATAAAAAAAATCTCAAGAGATTATCTAAAATAAATGTTTCACTTTTTATCTTAATCTTTGATTAAATTATCATTAATTAATTAAGTGCCCCATTCAATGTATTTTTTTCTCCAACATTCAACAGTCAACTCCAAAAGATTATCATTTGCTTTCCTAAGCCAAAACTACCCCGCACGAGTGGGCAAATATTTTGCCTTTTAATCAAGGTATAATTGTTAATTTCATCCTTTTAATTTATAAAATTGAAATCTTAGTCCATCTACTTTAATTTATAAATCACTTATTTGGAATTCAACAATTTATATATATGAAAATAACAAAAATCAATGGTTCAACAATTTATATGCATTAAAATAATAAAAATTAATATTTCAACAATTTATATGCAACAAATTAATAAATATCAATAATTACCCGTTTATGGATCTTGAATAATATTATTTTATGGTACTCTTTTTCTCTTTTCGTTGTTTATAATTGAGTTTTATACTTATTTCAGATATGAAAATGATTTTTAACGAAGTCCTTTTCTTTTAAAAAACATGTAGATTAATTTCTAAGTTTTCATGTAGTATAAATACTAAATTCTAACGAATTAAAATAAATAAATGTTTTATGAAAATTAAAAGACACCGTGAAACCTTCCTCTAATTATAAATAGGGGGAAAGACTAAAGAGTGCAACTCTTATATGGATAAATTAACTTCTGGATTTTTGCAAAGTACCAAAAATGAAATAAACATTCGATCACTGATATTTTCAAATGGGTATATATAATATATATATATGGATAAAATACACAAAGTAGTCATTAAACTATGGAAAATGATCATTTTGGTCATTGACCTTTAAAAAGTTACAAAATGACTATTAAATTCATTAAATTATTATAAAATTGACATTGGATTTATCAAATTCTTACAAAATGGTCATTAAATTTTATCGAACTATTACAAACAATAATTAAATTTTGTAACAGTTCAATAAATTTAATAATTATTTGTAGCAGTTCGATAAATTCAATAATTATTTTGTAACTTTCGAAAGTACGGTGACTAAAACGATCATGTTTCATAGTTTAGTGATTATTTCATAAAATTTTGTAAAATCGATTTTTCGAGTCGAATCAAATTTTACTCACACTTAACTAAAATGATATTGTTCCATAGTTTAGTGGTTATTGCTATACTTTACATTATTTATATTAAAAAAAATTGTTAACTTTTGGTGGGGGTCATCAATCAGTCAACCTTGGGGCATCGAGTTAGTTGATCCATCATTTATTTATTTTATCATTCCCTTTTACACGCCTCCCACACGATTTGGGTAGGCAAATATTGCCATCATCCTTACAATTATCCACTTCTATTCTATAAATCATTCCCTTTTCCTCCTCTTTTTCAAAGGGTGAAATCAAGTCACCAAGCATCAATTATCCATTTCTTGAGCTTCATTAGTTAGTCCAAACTTACTCTATTTTTTCATTAATTACTCTAATTTTTATTAGGCTTAATATTCAAATAGGTGCGTAAACTATACATGATTTTTTAAATAGGTGTCTAACATTTTATTCTGTTACCCTTTTAAGATTTTTTGTTAACAACTGTTAAAAAATACGTCATCTAATTAAAACTTGACACGTGACCTATTTCTTAATTTTTAGTTGAATTTTGTTTAAAACGTCGAAAAATCATTGACTTTTTTAAAAAAGAATCTCAAAACTTTAATGCTTTTCAAAACAACCCCAAAACCCCTAAATTTCCCATCTATCGCCGTCGAACACCACACTGCCGCTGCATCGGTGACGTCTCCTCCTCTTGTCACACAAGTCGCAAGGCTCATTTCGTCATTCGCTAATCTGTCGTTTGTCGTTCGATTAAAGATTTAATGTTCAATGTTCATGGTTCATTTGGCCGCCCGTTCATCGATTTCTAACAATGTAGGTTGGGGTTATTGACTGTGGATGATCGGTGAAGGAAGGGGTGGGTGGTGGTGGTTGAATCGACGACCGGATGAGAGGAATTTATGGGTTTAGTGCTTTAGGGTTAGAGATTAGAGGCTTTTTTGAGAAATTAAAGATTTTAGGATCTTTTAATAAAATTAAAGATTTTTAATTTTTTAAATAAAAATAAAATAAAATAACAGAAATAGACCATGTGTAGCGTTTTTATTGGATGATGGAAAGCTTTTAACGCCTTTCATGAAAAAATCTTAAAAGGGTTACAAAATGAAACGTTAGGCACTTACTTAGGCCGAAAATTAGTTTAGATACCTATATGAAAATCATGTATAGTTTAGGTACTTATTTGAGTATTAATCTATTTTTATTATTAAAAATATGATTCAGATATATATATATATATATATATATATATATATATATATATATATATATATATATATATATATATATATATCGAAGTAGAGTGATTTAGAGATATTAAAAAGAAGATTTAAAGATGTGAATATCATATTTATTCCATAGTAACTTTTGAGAATAATTGGAATAAACTTTGGTTTTAACCTAATTTAATGTTTTCTCACTTGATGCAATTGCCACACACATTGGGTCATCAGGAGACCTACCCTTTGAAAAAGGCTTTGGTAAAGAGATAAAAACACATATCATTTTCATCACCTTTTTAGTTTTGATGTTTCCAATTCATGATCAAGGGATGACTTGATGGAAAAGCCCATTCATATCAAGTCCATTTAGTTTAAAATCTAAAAGCCTAAAAGAGGGAAAAGGACAATCATTGTTCAAAGGTTTATATAATAAATTGATAGTGTTAATTAAGTAGTATTACAATAATATTTTTAAAGTAAATATCGAGATTCGAATTTACAATAATGAGTGAAGCAGATGAGCATCAACGACCATTAAGTCAATTAGTAGATATCTAATCAAACAAATCTTTAAATGAATTGTAGTTTCAACTAAACAATTATTTAAAAATCCATCATTTTACTTATCTAATGGCGAATTTTCAAATAATAGCACAATTAAAATGATTTTTTGAATATATTTAATTAAAATAACATTTCACTTGAATGTCGTCTAATTCGACATGAACCAATTTATTATATAAGCTTTTAAACAATGATATAATTTTTGAGTCGATGACTTATACGACCATGAACTGAATTTTAGATTAACCTAAAAATATAATATTTGTTTTTTTTTGTTGAAAATCCTATTCTATTTTTACCTAGAGGAGGAGAAGAAAAATCTAGGTGAAGGTAATGTTCCTGAGGGGGTCTTGAATCCGGGACTTAAGAGGAAGGGAGTGGAGCAGGTGAGCGTGCTCTGACCACCAGGCCGTCAACACATGCTCAATATATATATAAACTATACTCAATGTCGCTTAATTATAGACTTTATAACAAACATCATTTTTTTTCTAAAAGTTATAAATATGTCACTCAATTAACATTTTTACAAACATGTCACTCAATCAACATATTGTTACAAACATGTCACTTTGTTTGGCATAATGACATTTTTAGTCCCTAAAACTTCTACATTCTATTAATTTTGTCCTAATTCGGAACAAGTTAATAAATTTAATCCTTCGTATTTAAAAATTCCATTAATTTACTTTTTTGTGATACTATCAAAGCAAGCGAGCCCATCAAATTAAATCAACAATTAGATAACTACATTATGCCATAAAGCAACAACAAGCTATTATTAAGTTGTCATTATAATAGGAAAGTGATACAACATTTCCAAGATAAGAACACGCAAATTAGGAGAAGAATAAAGATTAGAATGATGAATTTTTTTAAATATTAAGAGTTAAATTTATTGAAATGTTTCAAGTTAGGATCAGATTGATAGAATGTGCAAATTTTGGGGATTAAAATGTTATTATACCAGAAAAAAGGTGTCATGTATGTAACAATTTTTAAATATTGAGTGACATGTTTGTACCAATATGTTAATTGAGTGACTTGTTTATAAGCGAAGCAACATGTTTGTAACAATTTTTAATTGAGTAGCATGTCTGTAAGTTCTAAAAAAGTGTTTTGTTTGTTACTAAACCCATAATTAGATGACCTTAAATGTAGTTTACCCTTAAATAACTACCATTTTAAAAATTAGATTTACACCAATGCAAGTATATGTTGGACAAATATAATAAATAGTACCATAAAATATCAAGCATTTTACTTTAAAGAAATAGAGAATGCAAGAAATATTTTGGCATTCTTTTCAGATGAAACAGTTAGTGGCAGTTAAACTTGTTGAGAAATATTTTGATATAACAATTATGTGAAAAATGTTTTGGACTTATTTAAAGATTTCAAAAATAATTCAAAAGACCTTAAAACTTAAAAAATATGTTTAAAATATTTTTGACTTTGCACCTATATCGAATATACATTTTAAAGTAAAAAACTAGCCAAAATTGTATTTTTAAGTGGAAGTTTCGAAACCATCCCTATAAGGTTTCGAAACCTCTCTGGGCAGTAAGCCTCTGTTTTTGAAACCTTAACAAAGGTTTCCAAACCTCTATTAAGGTTTGGAAACCTTGGCACAAAGGTGTCGAAACCTCTATGAAGGTTTCGAAACTTTGGCGCTGTAACGGCTCCAAAACATCCCCAAACGGCTATAAACGGCTAGTTTTTACAAATCTCTTCTTAAGGTTTTGAAACCTCTTCAATGGTTTCGAAACCACTGTGCAGGTGAGCATTTAATGCTCAACTTTAATGACTCCCAACGGCTCCAAAACATCCCCAACGGCCATAAACGGCTAGAAACTCATTCAACACTATATAAACACCACAAGGACACTTGAAGAAAGCAAGAGACAATATCCAAGCTTCATGATCAAGAGAAATAGCATTTAAGTCTTTATTCTTCATTTCTCTTGTATATATTGTATAGAGAGTGTTTTTCATTGTTTTATTCTTTACACTCTTGTGAGCTTAATTCTTGTAAACACCCACCTTGTGAGGTTTTCATTGTTTACACAAACTACCTTGTAAAAGGGAGAGGTTATAGTTTAGCCTAAAAAAAAAAACTAGAGTGGTTCTATCTTAGCCATTGAAAAGATAGGGTTGTAAGGTTATCCCTTTGGCCTCAAAAGGAAGAATTCATATTAGTGAATTGGAAAATCCTTAGTGGTGTGCTAAGGTAGTGAATGTAGACTTTGGTTAGAAAGTTGAACCACTCTAAAATCATCGTGCAAATTGTCTATCTTTTTTATCGGTTTTAGCCAATTCTTTCAGGAGTTCAATTCAACCCTCTTGAAGGTTTTAGAAGATCGATTCGAGCGTGCTACAAGCCCAACAAAACTTAATGCAAGAAAAACATGGTTAATTATGAGAAATACTAAGATGCGGCACTTTTAGAGTGAGGCTACAAGCCCAACAAAACTTAATACAACCCTCTTGAAAATTTGAAAATTATTGTTGCAGCTTGTAAAAGTTCTCCCAGGTGGCATCTTCTGGGAATGAATTTGTCAACTCAACCAATACCTCAGTAACAATCCTATTTCCCTTCTTGACCATCTTCCTGTCTAATATATTCACAGGTTCTTTTGCAATTGTACCATCCAACCCAATCACTGGTAAATCTGATTGCACAGAATCAGCTCCCATATGCTTCTTCAGTTGAGATATGTGAAACACAGAATGAACCCTAGACCCTGCTGGCAAGTCCAATTTGTAAGCTACCTTCCCTACTTTTCCAATCACCTGATAGGGACCAAACCACTTAGAAGCTAGTTTTTGACAAACCCTCCTTTGCATAGAATGTTGCCTGTAGGGTTGTAGTTTCAAAAATACTCAAGTCTCCATTGTTCAATTCACAATCAGTTCTTCTTTTATCTGACTGTTGTTTCATTCTCTCCTGAGCTCTCTTAAGATAGAACTTCATCATCTTCACAACTGCCTCCCTTTGTTGCATGCTTCTATTCACCTCAGCTACTGAAGAGTCACCAGCTAAATAGGGTAAATGAAGACTTGGTTCCTGCCCATATAATGCCATGTGTGGAGTAGTCTTAATAGCAGAATGGTAAGATGTGTTGTACCACCATTCCGCTAAATACAACCATGAGCTCCACTCTTTCGGTTTCTCCCCTGTCATGCACCTAAGATAAGCTTCTAAACTCTGATTAACCCTTTTGGTTTGACCATCTGTTTCCGAATGGTAAGCTGTAGATGGGGTGATGGCCACACCTAACTTCTTAAACAGTTCCCTCCAAAACGTGCTCATAAACACCCTATCCCGGTCACAGACTATTGTTTCTGGTAACCCATACAATTTGAATACATGCTTCATGAATGTTTGAGTAATGTTTATAGATGTGTAGGGATGAGCAATGGCAATAAAATGCCCATACTTGGTTAATCTATCAACTACCACAAAGATTACCTCCATACCTTGAGATTTTAGAAGGCCTTCTATGAAATCCATGCCGATGCACACCCAAGCTCTTTCTAGAATTGATAGAGGTTGTAATAACCTTCTAGGGTGTTGTAAATTATGCTTGTTTTGCTAACATACCCACACTCCCTTACCAGCCTTTTCATATCCTTCCTCAATCCCTTCCAATACACCACTGCAGTAGCTCTTTTAGTGGAAGCATGTGCCCCTGAATGACCTCCCATAGAACTACTATAAAAGAATTTTAGAATTTCAGTTCTCAGATCCTCAACCTTACCCACCACCAGTTTACCCTTCCTCCTCAGTCTCTGACCAACCCAAAAATACTTACCATGCTATCTACTCCCCTCCTCCAATTCAGCTATCAATTTTTTTAGCTTCTCATCAGATTTTCAAGAGTCAGCAATTCTCTACATTATGTCAGTTGTGGTTGTGCTAACTGTTAATGGAGTACATTCAACAAATAGAGAATTTTTAGATAATAAATCTGCCACCCTGTTGTGAATACCCTTCCTATAACAGACCTCATAGTCAAAGTCCATCATTTTAACTACCCATTTTTGCTGTGAAGGGGTAATGGCATGTTGGCTAGATAGGAACCTCAAACTCTTATGATCATTCTTGATTCTAAAATGTCTCCCTAACAGATAAGAAGACCATTTTTAACTGCCATCAACACTGCAAACATCTCCTTGTCATAAATGGATAAAGCCTGGTGTCTAACCCTTAACCCTTTGCTGAAAAAGGCCAAAGACTTCCCCTTTTGAACTAGCACAACTCCACTCCTAAAGCTGATACATCTGCCTCAACTGTAAACTCAGCATTGAAGTCTGGCAATGCTAGCACTAGGGTAGTGTGCACAGATTTTTTTAAATACTCAAAAATTTCTTGTTGTTCATCACCCACTTCCAAGCACCCTTCTTTAACATGTTAGTGAGTGGTTTAGCCATAATGCTATACCCTTTTATGAACCTTCTGTAATACTTTGAGAGTCTCAGAAAACCTCTCAGCTCTTTAACAGATTTGGGTGCAGGCCAATTCGAAATGCACTGAACTTTGTCTTGCTCTATGGATATGTGACCATCAGCAATCACATAGCCTAAATAAATAGTGCAATCTCAACAGTTCCAAGACTTCTTTCAACTGACTTAAATGAACTTTTCACTCCCTTAGAATAAAATAGGATATCATCCAGAAATACCAACACACTCTTCCTCAATAATGGTTTAAACACCCTATTCATCAAGCCTTTAAATGTTGTTGGGGGCATTGGTATGGCCAAATGGCATTACCAGAAACTCATAATGCCCTTCATGAGTTTTAAAAGCAGTCTTGGCTATGTCAGGCTCCCACATTCTGATTTGATGATAGCCAGACCTCAGATCCAAATTAGAGAAAAACTTGACCTCACCCAATTCATCCAACAGTTCCTCAATAATAGGCAATGTGAATTTATCCTTGACTGTGAGTTGATTGAGCCTCATGTAGTCCACACACATCCTTCAACTCCTATTTTTTTTTCTTCACCATTACTACAGGAGAAGCAAAAGAGTTGTTGTTGTTCCTGATCACTCCAGTATCTAACATTTCTTTAGTCATTTTTTCTATAGCATCCTTTTGGTACACTGAATATTTATAGGGTGAAATTTTTACTACAGCTCTCTCATCCATCAAAGGAATCTTGTGTTCTTGTCCCCTGACTGGTGGCAACCCCTTTGGGTCTCTAAAAACACCCTCAAAGTCTCTCAATAACTGTTGCAAATCTGCAGAAGACTTTTCTTTCTTAAGTTGAATATCCATCTGTGAATCCATCATCAAACAAGTTGTGTAGGGTCCAGCTACTAACTTCAGCATTTTTAAGCAAGTTTTAGCTTCAATCTCACTTACAGATTTTTGATGCAACCCCAATAAATTTCTAGTTTCACCTTGTTGCTCGAAACTCATTTTCAAAGCTCCAAATTCCCACTGAATAGGTCCTAGTGTGGCAAGCTATTGCACCCCAAGTACCACATCACATGTTTTTAAAGGTAAAACAAAAAAATCAGTGATGAACATGTAGTTTTCTGTACCCCACTGCACTTCTTTACACCATCCCACAGTTTCCAGCTGTTCACCATCTGCTACTATCACTTTTACAGTACACTTCTTTTTCAGTTGCAAGCCACACTTCTTATCCACTGAGTAATTCAGGGAGTTATGGGTGCTTCTTGAGTCCACCAACGCTACTAGTTCAAGTCTTCCCACTGAAATTTTTATTTTCATGGTGGCACACCCAACCATTCCCCACATAGCTTGAAGGGATAAAACATGCTTATCTCCCCTCCCAGCTCCTGCGGGTTTCCCATTCTCCTCTTCACAGTCAAGAAACACGTCACCCTTCCCCTCATCTCCTACACCTTCAATAGCTATCTGATATAGCTGAGACTTCCCATCACACTTGTGACCAGAAGTGTATTTGGCGGTGCACCAAAAATAGAGTCATTTTCTTCTCCTATCATCAATATCTGTTGAAGATAAAGTTTTCCTAAAATTCTTAGTACCTATGATACTGGGAACTTTCGAGGATGAGGGTTGACTTTTCCTTGGGGAGACACTCCTAGAACTATAGGTTGTACTAGGAACACTGAAAGGGCTTTGCGGCACAGAACTATGGGTCTTCACAGGTATAGATAAAATAGGCAACACATTGTTTCTAGAGTTGGCAACATTGTTATTTTTTCGAAATAAAAAAGAAAATGATCTCCGGATGTTTAGCCATTTTATACGCATCAATCAATGTAGCAGGTTGCAGCAATTTCAAAAATTGAGATATCTCTAATCTGAGGTGATTTTTGAAGACGCTGAGCACATATTCATCAGGTAACTGAACTTGGTTCAACAGCTGCACAAACTCTTCATAGAATTGATCCATCGATTTTGTTTGCCTCAAGGCCACCAGCTCTGCAAATGGGTCATCGAACCCCTCTGGTGCAAAGCGCTCCTGTAGCAACTTTATATATTGATTACAGCTGAACTGACTCAGTTTTCGATTGTTCTTGGTGATGAACTGGTGCCACTGCAGGGCCCTCCCTTCCAAGTGTAGCAATACCAACCTGATTTTACAGTCTTCAAGGACCCTTTCAGCCTCGAAAAATTGCTCCAATTTCAGCAACCACCCCTTGAAATCAGTGCCATCAAACTTAGGGCAAAGAAGTTGATAAACAAAATTATGTACCATCGTGGTACCTTCTCTATGAATATTACCTCTAGGTAATGGAGCATCTTTGACTACAACTTGTTCCTCCTCATCCACGATTACCGCTTCCACCGAAAGTTGTTGTCCCGGGCTATTAACTGGTTGGGTACTTGGGTGAGGTCCCAAAATTCCTCTGGCTGACTCTGTCGTCTCCTGAGGTTGAGCACCCGTCGAATCCGTAGTGACCGCCTTTCCCAAAGCAATCCCTATCAGTTTTTGAAGTTCGGACAAAATAGCGGTACGCATCTCGGTCATTCGCTTCTCCATTTTGGAATCCATCTGGATGATGTCTGCTTTCACTGTGGAGATCTCAGATTGAAGCCTGATAGTCTCTTGTTGCCATTGTGGTACCTCAGTTGAGGGATCCGTAGGGCTTGTGTCGGTTTGCTGTGTGGTGAGCGTGAGCTGGGCCGCCTGATTTCGAGTGAGTACGCCGTCGACCATTTTCCCTAGATCGGACAGAGGCTCTAATACCCTTGTAATTACCCAAACTAATTCGAACCAATTTTAGTGAAAAGAATCAGAAAGTTCAGATAAAGAAGTGAGAAAGACAAGAAAAAATAGAGAGATAAAATTCAGTTCATTTCATTGATAGAGTGGTTACAGGGCAAAACAAACCCTTTAATCCTAACGGTCACAAATGACCCAGAAACGACAACATTTCTACTCTATTACAGCTGGCTTGATGCGCAGCGTTTCATTAAAACAGAAATAATGAAAAATTAAAAATGTAAACGGTAAGCATCCCTTACACCATTCTGCTAAAGCTATGCTCGAAACTTGGAAAAGCCAATCCCATAGGTGAGTTTAAACCCCAAATTTTGTGTTTTGGATCAAAGATGCGATTTTTTTTGTTTTTTGAATTTGGGTTTTACGTTTTGGTTCTTGTTAATTATGTTTAGCTGCAATTTAGCAAAGCTTGTTGTTATTATTTTACTATTGAGATTTCATTGTTATTTCTGTGATTAGTTTGAGATTGAGTCGGAGGAATTCAAATTTGCAAGCAAAGGATAATATGAGGAAAACTGCTCAGAAGGAGGTAGGAAACTTCATTTGCTAAGATTGAAACATGATTTAGGTACTGCTAAATTGAGAGTAATAGCCATGGATTGTCGTTTTCGTTGTGGTTTTGGTTCACTTTGATGTTATTGACCGTAATTGTATCCATTATGTCTGCAACCGTAATAAACATGATGCAATCGAGAATGCGAACCATAATTTAAATCCTTGGCAATATCCCTTTGATGTGTAAAATCAGAAAATGGTTACTTTCCCATACAAAGTTTGATAGGTATGTTGTTAATTACATCATGTGAAATGTTCTGCTTTTTGGTTTCTCGCGAAGTCAGGTATCTTTTGTAGAGAGAACTTCTTGTCGGTGGTGGAGAAGAATCCACGGTTCGCCGGCGCAATTTGCAGTATGTATTAGTTTTTTCTTTTATTTGTAGTTTCTTTGGCCTTTATAGACATGGTAATTAGCCTAAACTTTGTTGAACGAAAATAGAATAATCTTCTGCTCTTTAATTTCCTCTGTTATTTTTTTGTATAATTCACGATCATTTTGAGGACAAAGGCCGGAATGACATCTGCTGCAGAAAGCATCACGGAGAGCCTTCGCCGTACCCGTCAATTGATGGATCATTTTTTTCGCAAGAAGCACAAGCACACTCATGACTTTCGGTATGTCATCACATCCATATTCCGAAATGTTTATGTAACGGAACTTGCTGAAAGTGGTATGGTTTTAGAAAATTCGGGACTTGCGAATGAGAAATCTATCTATGTTGCTTTGGCAAATCTGTTTTGGATTTCAGATGTGCATTCGACCTGTTGACTTATATCATACGTGTTGCAAGTGTAGAGGAATCAACGGGAGTCTTAAAGAAGGCTGAAAGTGAATACATTGTTGTCACCAACTCGGAATCTACTGTCTACGATGTTATTGACAGGTATTATGCAAATACATATCCGTATCTAACACTTACATACTCGATAACTCTGGTAAACAGGGGTCTCTGTGACTATTAAAAACTATGTTTACCGGAAATGAGTGTTTTTTTTGGTATCTTTAACGTCCGTTTTACGATTTATATTAAACTCTAAATATTATGCCAAAAGCCAGAAATTTTTATGGGTTTTGGAGTTGATAACATACCCACCATTTTGTCCCTTTTTCTGCACCCCAACACATGTGCATTGGCTGTTCTCAATCAAATAATCTACTGTGTCTATTGGCTTAAGAATTTAAGAAGTCTTTGATTTTTTTACTGTCTACGGTGCAACGTCACGATGGTATTGACAGGTATTAATAAGAAGTTAGGTTTTCCTTTATATTCTAGGATGCCACGGCTTATGCTGCATCTTGTCCGGACAGGGTAATACTCGTAGTGGGATTTGTCTTGTTCTCGTGTGCTGTACTTTACGTTGTTTCAAAGCGAATTGGCATACTTAAGTTGCACAGGACGATTACCGCTGCCATAAGAGCTGGAATGGCCGGAAAACCCGAGCTTGCTCGCAAAGCTGTAGAAGAAGGTATTAACCAAGGTCGATTCGACGGTAATGTAGTTCCCGATAAAAGACTTCCATTACAGCAACCTATGCATGATGAACTTTGACACGATGTAGTTTTTATTACAGAAACTTAATCTTTGTCACCACAATTTTCGATCGAGCCACTGATATTTTCACAATTCCAGCACTGTAACTGAACCTTCTTAAAGGATTTTTCTCTCCTTTCCTCTATGATCATGTTTGGTTAGAAGGAAAAAATAGACTTATTTTTCATTTAAAGACTTAAAATACATGAAAATTTAGGGGGGGAAAAGCATAATATATATTTGCAAATACATATCTGTAACTAACACTTACATACTCGATAACTCTGGTAAACAGGGGTCTCTGTGACTATTAAAAACTATGTTTACCGGAAATGAGTGTTTTTTTGGTATCTTTTATGTCCGTTTTACTATTTATATTAAACTGTAAATCTTATGCCAAAAGCCAGAAATTTTTATGGGTTTTGGAGTTGATAACATACCCACCATTTTGTCCCTTTTTCTGCACCCCAACACATGTGCATTGGCTGTTCTCAATCAAATAATCTACTGTGTCTATTGTCTTTGCTGCTTTTACTGACCCATTTTGCCTCTTGTATCTGTTTGTACATTGCAGAAAAAGAAGCTAAGTTTAATCGACATGTATAATTCGAGATCGATTTACGTATTCGATACAATAATCATAGGCAAAGGAACTAGAAAAGGGTATGAAAATTCACCCTAGTATTGCTGAAGAGAGACTCCGTTTCTGCCCTATGATAATGAGATCAATCCCCAGAGCTTTGCTCTTTGAAAGAATTATGGTAGCTTTATCTTTGCCGTCCATGTCGGTTTTTTCGACGCGTACGTTGATTTTGGGTTGAGCAACTTCGCAGGCACGTTTCATCTGGTCGAGGAAGTCTGTGTCTGTGCCGGAAGCTCCATCAAGGACCGAGTTTGGAGCCAATGCCGCAGAATGGTTCGGTCTCCGGAGGAACGTAGAGATTGTGTTCTTCCAGGAATTGGGGTTTCCGATATGGAAAAGAATGAGCTTATCTCGCTCTACCAATGCATGGGAAAGGGCGTATTGGAGGGCCGCGGCCGACTGCGGCGTCGGGTCAGCCACCACCATCACGTTTCGTGACGGTGAAGTCACCATCGATGATTACCGGCGGCAGGGGAAAAGAGCCACCGCCCCCAGCACTGTGAAGTTGAGAGGGTTGGGATTGAGGCGAAAACAATGAGATGCAATATGAGTTTGCCATGCTTTTAGGGTTCATGAGCTTGCTCGAAAGTTAACCACATTAACAAATAGTTAGCTTTGATTTTGTGACTCACAAGTTGGAAATTTGGTGGCTTTTGAGCTATTTTGAGAGGGTGTTATTTCATCAGTTCTCTTTGTTTTAGGCTAAATTTTGTGATCCCATAATATCTAAATCCGGAATATTCGACAAACGATTCAAATAAAAGTGTTTAGTTTAAGATTTAAAGTTTGACTGTATTGGATCAATTTAATTTTAAAAAAAATCAAAATAAAAACACATATTATTGTAAATTTTATCCAAAATTAGATCTAACTATTTAACCTAATAAGCCCCAAAAATTATTTTTTTAGTTTTTTTATAATGACAACTGAATTTTGTTAATAATCATAAAAAATATGTCAAATACAATGCATCTAGAAAATTTCATACAAAATATATAAAGATCTTGTTTAAATGCACGGAGATCATGATTGATTTTACTTTATTTAGAAGATTTTATCATTAGAAGATAATTCAAATTAATTTTGTAATCTTATGTATATTTTTATTTTTATTTTTACATGTACTTAATTCAGATAGTTATAACTCATAGTATTATTATCAATTAATTTGAGTATCGTAATTGATTTTATAAAATAATTATAATCTATTAGAGATTAGAATTAAAGACTAAATATTTCTATTGATTCTTTCTACGTGCTCATATTTTTCCTATAAAAATGTTCCTCAACTCTTAAAATTTTGTCTTTGTGTTTTTTATTCATTTTTTAGAAGAAAATTGTGGTTAGTTTATGGAAACGTAATCCCCAGCTCTGGGTGTGCATGAAACGTGTTTAAAAGTGATCATGCAAACGAAGAACTCGGGGTTACGTTTCTATAATTAGACACAATTTTCTTCTGAAATTTTATTGGAAGCAAATGATAAAATTATTTTCACAAAAAGGACTCGGGTGGATAGTCTTGGAAGAAATTCAAAGTTGAAAACGGATACTTCCTACTTTTAAGTTGTCATTTTTGGATTTACTCCTTGCTATATTCAGTTTTTAATTGATCGGGACATTTCTGATCCTCTTATTTGTAAATCAATTATTTCATAATTCTAAAATTTCGGTTGTTTTATATTTTAATTAGAAAATAGTCATCAACTATACATGAGATTTGAGCCATGTATAGCTAAAATTAATTAAATCGGAAGTGTTATTATATGATAAATTTTTACGGTATTCGATTTGGATTATTTTAACCTATTAAAAAATATTATAAAGTAATTATTAAATTTGATTTTTATTTTTTTAAGAGATAATTTTAATTATAATTTTAGTCCTTTACATTTTTAAAATTTTGAAAAAAAAAATTAATGGTGTTCATCGGTAGTGATGTTCATCAATGTTCGTCGCACGTGGTAGACTCATCCAAAAAAATAAACAAAAACTGTAACACGCCTGATATAGCAAAAGATAAATCTACCAGTTAGCTAAACAAACAACATAACCTAAGATTTGGATTATAAACATGTGGTTATAGAGATAAAGTACTAAAATATATGGAGTATTATATTCTTACATCAGATTTTGGATAATACAAAAAATATTTATCCAAAACTTAGTTACATTAGATTAAAATGTTTTATTTTATTATTTTGACATACATCAAAATATTAGCATATAATAATTAATCCACATGAGATTCATGGAAAATAAATAATCCGACAGTCTACAAATTTAGCCACAAGTAACCGAGATTTCACATCCACAAATGGTGCCAAAACATGAAAATAAACCCTTCTTGTTCTTGTGACCCCGTCTTTTAGAATGCTTCGACCTTTTACTCATCGTCGTCGGAATCTCATCGGAAAACAGACTCGACATCTCGTTACTCTGGTCGTAAACCGGCGGGACTTCAGTTCTCCACCGTTCCAGTTTTGATTCGAGTCCTTCGATGCTCCCGTCTAAACTCCAACCTTCGCCCACCGAACTCTCCGCCTCTTCCATTCTGTTATGGTACATGTTTTTCACCACCGCCGCCGCCACTTCCGATGGCGAGGGACCTATTTCCGAATTGGTCCAGATTCTGGGTGCGGGCCTTTTTTTTGAACCGTTTAGAATCGAGCTTGGTTTCGTCTTTCTCCCACTATTTTTGTTGAACTCGTAATTGACCAACGAACTTCCTCTTGAATTAACCTTGTAGTTGTTTTTTCCGATATCGGAACCGTTAACGATTGAGCCGCCGTTGATGACCGACGATCCTTTCATCGATGTTCTGGGTTTTATGTTTGGCCCGAAAATCGAACTCGAATCGCTCTTGGTTCGTCGAAGTTCGGGTCTGATCGGTTCGGTAAGCAAAAAGTGGTTGTTGTTGGTGTTGCTTTTAGTGCTGGAAAGAATCTTGAGATTATTTGAGCTTTGAAACGCGTCCTCTTCGCCCATCAAATGCCGGTAACCCACCGCAGACGACCCGATTTGGAAATACAAAGGCATGCTCCGCATCGAGTTATCGAGCAACGCCACCCCGATGTTCAAAATCCCTTGGGGCCGACCCGACGGTCTCCAGACCTGAAACGCCACGAAACTCATCCCTAGCTGGAGTTCTTGGTGGCGGCCGCGCGACGGAGAAACCGGCGGGATGAGATTCTTAACGATGACTCGTACGCTCCCTACATGGACGTCGCGGAACCAATGCACGGCGTAGATTTCGATCATTAAAGTGGAGGTCTCGCTGTTGAGGAACTCATCGTCGACGCGGAAAACGAATTTATCGTTCCACGTCGGGTCGGTGTGACCCTGGGTGTCGATTCGGGTGGAGAGTTTCCGCTTCGAATGGACCCAAGCCACCGCGTAGGTCCGCATCTTGCGACGGCATACCGGCTTCAAATCTTGGGCGGAGATGATATTGAGTTCCAAGAGGTGGAATGGCGGTGGCCGAACACTCATAACGGAGGCTAAAAAGCAAAAGAGAAGACACAAACCTGGTACCGTCAGTGTTTCTCTGTTTGTTTTCGTGCGTCGCCGATGGTGTTGATGAGGAAGAAAGGTCGGCCCTTTGCCGTCGTAACAGATGTACGACGACAAAAAGTGGCAGGAAAAATGAATTGACGACGAGAAAATAAAGGGAAAAAATGGTGTGGGATTTGTGGTGAAAGAGACGAAACCGTTGTTTGTTATTTTTTGACTCCCATGGGAGGTGGTGTAAGAATATACAACAACAAAGCTTGTCCTATTTTTATTTTTATGATTTTTATAAATTTAGGGCATGGGAGTTTTATATTTTACCTGCTTTTTTTTCAGGAATAAATAAATAAATAATCGAATCGAATAATAGGGCAATATTGCACTCAAAAAATATTTTAAATTTTATAGTATTCCTCAAATTATTTTCGAATCTATGGTATTTTCTACATTGACATTTTAAGGTCGAGTTGCTTTCATTCCGAGCTCATCAGAAATTAAAAAAAACGTGAGGGAATATTGATTTTTATTCGACCTCATAACAATAAAAAACTGGTGAGGACACATTTCTTGCAATCCGACCTCAACAATAAAAAAATAGTAAGGGCACATTACTTGCAATTCGACCTCAACAATAAAAAAATGTGAGGGCACATTACATTCAATCCGCCCTATGCTCACTACCCACGCGACCAGCCAGAGTTCACGGGTCTATACACAAGCCAGCCAAGTTCATGGGTCTGCCACCGCAGACTGTGGATAAAAAAATGCATGCATGAAAAATGAGTGTACAACACTGAAAAGTGAGGAAAAAATTTGTGAGGGTTCACGGGTCTGCACACTCAATTATACAACACGTACATCACTGAAAAGTGAAAAAAATGAGTGCAACGCTGAAATTTGAAAAGTAGAGATTTTTTTTTTGAGAATGAGGTGGTGATTTATACTGACTGGATGGTGGGGTGGGGTGGTGAGTTGAGTGATTGAGGTTTTAATTTTTAGTTGTTAAATAGGGGTTGGAGGTAAGGAAATTTAGAAGAAAATTTGTGAAGAAACTTGGTGAAGAAGTAGAAAAAATAAGAAAATTTGTGAAGAAACTGGGTGAAGAAATGGAAGAAAGAAGAAAATTTGGAAAAAAATATTGTAAGTTTTTAAGTCTATATATTTTGTTTTTAAATTTAATACGAACATTTGTAGTTATTTTAAAGAAATTTGAAGAAGAAGAAAAAGAAGAAGAAAGTGTAAAACCTATGTTTGATTTTGATATAATTAAACCTTTAAGGATCAATTTGAAAAACTTAAAATTGTTTTATAAGTCCCTTAATAAGTTTTAAATCACCAACTCTTTAAAACTGATTTGAAAAACTCAAACTCAAAATATTTTCTAAGTGTTCCAAGGCCAAACTATTGAAAAACGTCAAAGTGTATCGATACCTTTCCAAGCGTATCGATACCTTTTTGCCAAAGTTGGCTACTGGAGGAACACGTATCGATACGACAAACCCTCGTATCGATACGCCCCTGTGTTAAAGTCTAAAGAGTTTGAATGGCGTACCGATACGGCAAACCCTCGTATCGATACGGCCTTAATAATTTTTAAATATAAGTCGGTTTAAATTTTGTGACCGTTGGTGTCGGTTGGTAACCGAATTTTAAATGGTCGTTGACCCGTATCGATACGCCAAACCCTCGTACCGATACGGAAATCGACAGTGAGCTAAGTTGAGAAAAAGGTATCGATACGACAAACCCTCGTTTCGATACCCAGTACCGATACGCTTACGTGCGTATCGATACCCCTTATTTATTGCACACAACGGCTCTTTCTTTTCTGAGACAGGTATCGATACTCCTCCCCGCGTACCGATACGCATAGCTGCAGAAGTGCATTTATGGTGGTAAGAGAGGGTTCCAACGGCTCCATTTATATTCCTAACCACCCAAACGACTAGAAATCAATGAGGAGGTATAAAAGAGACATCTAAAAGCATCAACAACAACTATTGATCTTCAAGAAAACATCCATACATCAAATCCAAGCAATTGTGCAAAAATCCCATATTGTCTAGAAACCCCAATTGTATTTTTCATGCTTATCTTGTTCAATTGGGTTGAGTGCTTGTAATTGGGCTACTATTTGTATTGAGAGATACTTTATTTAGCCATCAAATTCTTTATTACCTTGTTGTGAGGATTGGGTTAAATTTTGGGTAGAAAATTTAACAGAAATTGTAAGGGTTGCCTCCTTAGCCTAGAAAAGGGGAAGAGCAATTAGTGGAATTGTTGCAAATCCTTAGTGAAGCTAAGGTAGTGGATGTAGAGTTCATTTGGAACTTGAACCACTCTAAAATCCCTTGTCAATCTTTTTAATTTGCAATTTCCACCACACAAACTTTAAATTTCCAATTCACCCCCTCTTGGTTTATATCGATCTTTCGATCCACTCAACAATTGGTATCAGAGCCTACCTCTTTGAGGATTAACAACCACAAGAGGAGTTCCTTGGAAGAGTGTGATCATCATATATCAAGAGATGGCTTCAACCTCTGGTTCGGGCATGTACGAGTCTCAATCCACTACAAAGCCTCCATTCTTTAATGGTGATAACTATTCTTTTTGGAAGAATAGAATGCGTCTCTTCATCAAGTCAAATGACTACCTAGTGTGGGATGTCATTGAAGATGGCCCTTATGTTCCATTAAAGCAAGATGGTGAAGGCAAGATGGTCTTAAAGAAAAAGATGGAGATGAGTGAAGAAGAAAGGAAAAAGATTCAAGTCAATGACAAAGCTCTTCACATGCTATTTTGTTCTTTCGGTCCGGACATCTATTCTAAGGTTTCATCCATCGAGAGTGCCAAAGAAGTGTGGGACACTCTTGAGACTACTTATGAAGGCACCAACGATGTTAAAGAAACTAAGATTGGAATTCTCAATCTTAGTTATGAAAATTTCAAGATGGAGCCCGATGAGACGGTGTCTAAGATGTTTGATCGTTTCTCCACTATTGTCAATGGGCTAAAGGGTTTTGGAGAGATCATACCGGAAGACAAGCTTGTCCGGAAGCTACTCTATTCACTTCCCGAGTCTTGGGATGGGAAGAGAACCGCCATCATTGAAGCTAAGAATTTAAAGACTTTAAAGCTTGATGAGCTTGTGGGTTCTCTCCTTACTCATGAGATTATGAAGCAAGGAAGGGAAGAAGAGAAGAAGAAAGAAGAGAAAAGAGTAGAAAAGCTTGAAGTTGAGAAGAAGAAGAAGATGGGAATAGCTCTCAAAGCTTCACTACATCAAGAGAGCTCTTCTAGTGAGGAGGATGAACTAGAAGAATTGGCTATGATAGCCAAACGATTCTCACGTTTTATGAGGTCCAACCGGGGAAGAAAAATCCAAAGAAAAATGGATTTCAAAAGTAAGAACAAAGAAGAAGCAAAGGATCCAATCATTTACTTTGAGTGCAAACAACCCGGCCACATACATTCGGAGTGCCCTCAACTCAAGAAGAAGGGCTTTGAGAAGAGGAAGAAGCTCAAAGCTAAGCTTGCTACTTGGAGTGATGAGGAGTCATTGGAGGATGACGAACAAGAAGTGGCTAACCTTTGCCTCATGGCACTTGAGAAAGATTCCTCCATGGGAACCTCTAACTCATCTACTTTAGATTTTACATATGATGAATTGAATGATGCATATGATGAGTTACAAGAGGTCTATGATGAATTAATTGAAAAATATAAAGAGTCGGTCATTAGGAACAAAAAGATTATTTTGGAACTAAATGAGAAAAATGACTCACTCACTCAAGCTAATTCAAAATTTGAGAAAAAGATATTAGGGTTAAAAGATGAACTAAAATTCTTTCAAGATGAAAATGTTGACCTTAATAATCTTTTGTCTCAATGTAATAGTGAACACCAAAAGGTGTTGGAAGAGCTAAATGAGCTCAAAAAGTCTTTGAAAAATGTTGGTAGTGTCAAGCATGAAATAGGTGAATCCTCAAGAACACACCAACCTAAGAAAATGACTAACTACTACAAACAAGGTAGCTATCCTAGACATAGTAAAGCTAAAAGAATTAGAAGTGTATGGGTTCCTAAGGAACTTGTAAAATCTAATAATATTATTGCTATGTCATCTTGGATTCCTAAGGGAACCAAGGTTTTGGGAGCTAACACTCATGGACCCAAAATGATTTGGGTACCAAAAACAAAAGTTTAATATCTTTGTTTGTAGGGGGAGCATTGCTACAAGGCCAAAGCACAAAGTTAAAACTCATGGTACCTTGATAGTGGATGCTCAAGGCATATGACCGGAGACAAGAGTAGATTCATGGATCTAAAGCCAAAAAGTGGAGGAGTAGTGACATTTGGTGACAACTCCAAAGGCCACATTAAAGGTATTGGCTCCATAGGTAATCACTCTACTATTCTCATTGAAAATGTCTTGTATGTCGATGGTCTTAAACACAATTTATTGAGCATAAGTCAATTGTGTGATAAAGGATTTAATGTTTTATTTGATAAAAATGGATGCAAAATTGTAGACATTAAATCTAATAATATTATGCTCATAGGTCATCGCATAGGGAACATATACATGGTGCATCTAGATGACATTCATACATCTCATGCATGCTTAGTTGCTCAAAATGAAAATGATGCATGTTTGTGGCATAGGAAACTAGGACATGCTAGCATAAGTGTTTTAGAAAAACTAGTCTCCCTTAATCTAGTTAGATGTTTACCCAAGATAAAATTTTCAAATGATAAAATTTGTGATGCATGCTCAAAGGGTAAACAACATAGGTCTTCCTTTAAATCCATTAATGATGTTTCTACTAGTAGATGTTTACAACTTATCCATATGGATTTATTTGGGCCAATTAGGACTATGAGCTTGGGTGGTAAGTCTTATGCTTTTGTACTTGTTGAGGATTTTTCTAGATTTACTTGGGTTCTATTTTTAAGTACTAAAGATGAGGCTTTGGAAAAATTCATCACATTTTCAAAACTAACCCAAAATGATCTTGAACTTAAAATTTCACATATTAGAAGTGATCATGGAACCGAGTTTCAAAATTTAGGGTTTGAAGATTTTTTAAATGAAAATGGTATTAGCCATAATTTTTCGGCTCCTCGAACTCCTCAACAAAATGAGGTAGTTGAGAGGAAAAATAGAACTTTACAAGAAATGGCTAGAACTATGCTTTGTGAAAACAATTTACCTAAATATTTTTCGGCGGAAGCCACAAACACCGCTTGCTATATTGTAAATCGAGTAATGATTAGGCCAATTTTAAAGAAAACACCTTATGAGATTTTAAAATCTAAAAAGCCTAACATTAGCTATTTTCACCCTTTTGGTTGCAAGTGTTTTGTTTTAAATAATGGAAAAGACAACTTAGGTAAATTTGATGCAAAAAGTGATGAAGCTATTTTTATAGGTTACTCTTTAACCTCTAAAGCCTATCGAGTATTTAACAAAAGAACTTTGGTAGTAGAAGAATCTATTCATGTTGTGTTCGATGATAACCTCCTTCCTAGGAAGGATTCTTGTGATGATGATGATGTAGGAATCATAAATGCCTTTGATGGAGGACAAACTTCAAAGGAGGATGAGATTCCAACAAAAGAAGAGGACACACAAGATCCACCTCTTGAAGCCTTGAAGGACTTGGCTCTTGAGGAAAAGGAAGTGAGCTACCAAAGGGAGTTGAACTATGTCAAAGATGGTGAAATCTTGGGTGATCCATCCAAGGGGGTAATCACTCGATCTTCTCTTGGATTAATGAATCATGTTGCATTTATCTCATGCATAGAGCCTAAGAATATTAAAGAAGCATTGAAAGATGACTTTTGGATTATGGCTATGCAAGAAGAATTAAATCAATTTGAGAGAAGTAACGTTTGGACATTAGTTGATAGGCCTAGTAATCAATCTACCATAGGAACTAAATGGGTCTTTAGGAACAAGCTAGATGAGAGTGGTAACATTGTAAGAAATAAAGCTAGACTAGTAGCACAAGGTTACACTCAAGAAGAGGGAATAGATTTTGATGAAACCTATGCACCCGTAGCTAGAATGGAAGCTATTAGGATGTTGCTTGCATATGCATGTTATCATAATTTCAAGCTTTTTCAAATGGATGTTAAAAGCGCATTTTTAAATGGTTTTATAAATGAAGAAGTGTATGTGGAACAACCACCGGGTTTTGAAGACTCAAAATTTCCAAATCATGTTTTCAAACTTACCAAAGCTCTTTATGGTTTAAAACAAGCTCCTAGAGCTTGGTATGAAAGACTTTCAAACTTTTTAATTGAAAAAGGATTTGAAAAAGGTAAGGTGGACACTACACTTTTTATAAAAATGTATAAAAATGACATCTTAGTAGTTCAAATTTATGTTGATGATATTATTTTTGGTTCTACTTAGACCTGGAAAACTTGACCCGAGACCCGAAACCCGAACCGAATTACCCGAACCGAAACCCGATTTTGACCCGAAATGATGATTCGGAGTTGACCCGAAACCCGAACCGAACCGAAATTTTTTGTTGAACCGAAATGGACCCGAACCGAAATGGACCCGAACCGAATGGACCCGAACCGAATGGACCCGAACCGAATGCTACCCGAACCGAAAGCTGAACCGAAAGCTGAACCGAATATCGACCCGATTTTAACCCGATTTTGACCCGAATTTGACCCGAATATCTATTTTTAACAATATAATAAATAATAAAATGAAGTATAGAAATTTGAGATCTTGGTGACCAATTTTATAATTTCATCATAAAATATAGCATAAAATTGAAATTGTAGACTAAATTGACAATTTGGAAGTGGAGAAATTTGAGAGTCCAATGACCAATTTTGTAATTATACCATATAAATAAATAGGGGTCAATTTTGGCTAAAAATTAAATCTTTGAAATTAAAATGAACGAAAATATCAATATATTAAATTAATAGATTAAATTACAAAGATTAGTTAATTTCAACTAAAAGTAAATTTTTAGAGACTAAATATCACTACTGGGAGGGGATTTCTATATTCGAAGTCTAAACCGTGGGAATACTTGTGACTAAATTAAATTAAACTAAAACTTAAAGTTGACTAAAATGTAACATTTTAAATGCAACATGACCTAAAAAGTAATTAATCTCTAGCTTAAAAAATTGGTGGCTTATTTCCCTCCAAAATTTTGTCTTTTCTCTCTCTATTTTTTCCAATTGTCTTTTTCTTTTTTTTTCAATATAGCTTAAAAAATTGGTGGCTTATTTCCCACCAAAATTTTGTTTTTTCCCTCTCTATTTTTACCAATTGTCTTTCTATTTTTATTAATTTAATTGAGTTTCAATTTAGATTAATTTAATTGAAATTTCACATTTAGTTTTAAAATTATTTTAATTATGTCCGTGATTTATGCTTTTAGATTTTAGTTAGTTCAATTAGATCCTAAGTTTAATAAATTAATTCATTTCAGACATTATTATTATTATTATTATTATTATTATAAACTTTGATTTAATATAATTATACAAAAAAATTATATGGATACATGAAGCTTTGATTTAAATATTTAATCAAATTCAAATGCATAGATTAACAAGTTGAATCAGAATTAATCTCATACACCAATAACTCTAAACTAAACCATAAATACTAAACCTCAAACCTTTAACCCAACTCAAATCGAATTAACCCAAAAATTTAAATGTTGACCCGACCCGAAATTGACCCGATTTTAACCCGAACCGAAAGCGACCCGAACGACCCGATTTTGACCCGAACCGAAAGCGACCGATCCGATATTGACCCGACCCGAAAACAACCAATCCGATATTGACCCGATCCAATACCCGAACCGAATCCGACTCATCACAGACCCGAATTAGACCCGAACCCGAACCGAACCGACCCGAACCGAATCTAAACCGATTCTAGATAGACCCGAAATGACCCGAACCGAAACGACCCGAACCGAACCCGAACCGAATGACCCGATTGCCACCTCTAGTTCTACTAATGAATGTCATTGTCAAGAGTTTGCTAAGTTAATGCAAGGTGAATTTGAGATGAGCATGATGTCAGAGCTCTCATTCTTTTTGGGACTTCAAATCAAGCAAAAGAAGGATGTCACCTTCATCAACCAAGCAAAATACATAAAGGATATGCTCAAGAAGTTTGGCTTGGAGAATGCAAAGCCTCAAGCCACACCTATGAGCTCATCTACAAAGCTTGACAAAGATGAAGGAGGTAAGTGTGTTGACTCTAAGCTTTATCGTTCTATGATTGGATCATTTCTTTACCTTACCGCAAGTAGACCGTATATCTTGTTTAGTGTTTGCTTGTGTGCTAGGTTTCAAGCTAGTCCTAGAGAGTCTCACCTTATAGCCGTTAAGAGAATCTTTAGGTATCTTAGAGATACTCCTTATTTAGGTCTTTGGTACCCTAGAGACTCTACCTTCAACCTTCATGCTTACTCGGATGCGGATTATGGGGGTTGCAAAATCGATAGGAAAAGTACTTCGGGAACTTGTCAATTCCTAGGTAGTATGCTCATATCTTGGTTCTCTAAGAAACAAAATAGTGTATCCTTATCTACCACCGAAGCCGAGTACATATCCTTAGGGAGTTGTTGTGCTCAAGTCCTTTGGATGAAGCAACAACTCTTAGATTATGGAATTAAAGTTGAAACCATACCCCTAAAATGTGACAACACTAGTGCAATATGTCTAACAAAAAATCCCATCCAACACTCTAGAACCAAACACATAGAAATAAGGCATCATTTCATTAGAGATCATGTCCTTAAGGAAGATGTGGTTATAGAGTATGTAGACACCTTAAATCAATTAGCGGACATATTTACAAAACCTTTAGACAAAGAGCGTTTTTTGGTCCCTTAGGAGAGAGTTAGGTCTAGCTAGCCTATCTTGACCTTTTAGGACCTCTTTGTGCTTAAAAATGCTTGATTTTGTGAAATTGCTTGTTTATGTGTTGTAACTCTTGAAAATATCCATGCCTATAGTTAAGGGGAGTATGCTTCTATTAAAATATGCTTAGAACTGTTCATTCATCATTTGCATATTCTTAGGAGATGTTAAATTCGAGCCTATGGTTGTTCTTAGAACTAAATATGCATTTTTGGGCATATGGTATCGATACGGATCTACGCGTATCGATACGTGTTCTTCATTCAGTTTCCCATAATTCATTTTGCTTAAACGGGTATCGATACGATTAAACCCGTATCGATACGAGCTTCAAATCGTTTCGATACGGACCTCATCCGTTTCGATACGATTCTCCAACGGGCATTTGTAAGGAAATGACGTTTCTACCCCCGTATCGATACACCCTCAGGCGTATCGATACTCGATTGCGCAAACAGCTTTAAATTTGGCTTTTAATATGTTCAACTTTTACCAAAATTAAAACTCTTCAAAACCTAAAAACCTTAGCCGTTTTTGCCTATAAAAAGGCTCTTCCTCCTTCATATTTTTCACACCTCAACTCAAATCTAAAAGAGTTTTTCAATCAAGCAAAGCTTTGAGCTCTCTCTCATCACAATTGTGCTAGATTTTCTTCAATCTCTCAAGTTTCTATCAAGGTAATCCTTTCTTTCTTTTTCTTTTTCAATTTTTTTTTGTTTTGTTTTGTTTTGTTGTTTTGTTTCATCTTTTTATCAAAACCTTTGTTTCTTCAAAACTTTTCTTCAAATTTCTTAAAAAAAAATTTACCTTGGTTTTTACTCAAAATTGAAGAAATCTTTTTGCTTAATTTCTCTTTTAGATCATGGCACCAAAGGAACCATCGAGGAAGCGTACAAGGGTTTCTCAAACCGGTGAATCATCCACTCTTGGAGCGATTGCACGTCCGAACTACACTACCATCTATGAACAATCCTTTGAAACTCCCACGGGTCTCCCATATTTTCGTCAATTCGAGAATTACAAGATTCGTGCGGAAAGGGTAATATCCATTCCTTTTCTCGACTTGGAGCGCTTTAAATTTGAATATCTTCCGTTGCTTCGTCGTTGGAATTTCATGGAGTTTCTATCTATTCCTGGTTTTTATTATCGTCTTTTGGTTTTGATTTTCTACTCTAACGCCAAATGTATTTCTCACAATGGGGAAGTTGTCGCCATTGGCTCTTATCTCATGGGAAAGAAATTCATCCTTGATGTCAAATCTATTTGTGAAGTTTTTAAGTTAGAGGATGAAGGCCTTTATGATGAGAATGCTTTGGGGCATGTTCTTAGTGGCTCCGTGACCGCCCTAAATGCTCAAGATCGGATCCTCCATTTGATAGTGTCTTGGAGGTTTCGTCCCTCCGGAGGAAAATACTCTACCATCCGTCAAGTGGATAATTTTTGGATCCGTTGCTTCCGTGAGCGAAAACGCCCAAATCTTGCTCGAATTATGTTCGGTGAAATCGTCTATCATGTGCAAAATCGTCAAACCTCTTTCATCACCTCTTTCATCTACGGTACGGCTCTAAGTTATTTCTTTGTGAAAAATGATATTGATTGCTCTTTTGACTTCCCAACTCCCCTTACCGATCCCATTGATGAGCGATCTCTTGCACGGGGTAAATTCCATTATTTTAATGGAAATTGGTTACGTCTTTCCGAGCTACCACCCGAGGCCGCAGCCGTATTGGAAGAACCTCAAGAACCTCAAGCTTCTCAAGCTCCTCAACCCGCCATGGATGCTCTCATGACATTCCTCAATGAGCAATTTACCGGGTTGCGCACGGACATGGGAAATCGTTTTACCGCCCTTGAAACAACCTTTGATACAAGGATGACGAGCATGGAGAATCGCCTCACATCTCTTGAAAGCGGTCATAATTCTCTAAATATTTCTCTATCCGCTTTCCATGATGAGTGGCGCAATAGCATGAGGGATAATGATCCAATGAGAGTTGATGATGAGGACGACGAAGACGATGCCTAGACGTTTCTTCTTGCATCTCATGCATATCATTTAGGATTTTTTATTTTATGCACCTTTGCTTTATGTTCTTAGGACTAAGTTTATTATTAAACCTATGCTTTGATTTTCTACTTTTGTTTGGATTTTAAGGATTGATGCTATGATGAATAATATAAGTGTTGCTTATTTATACCTTTGCCTATGTTTATGCACTTAATTGTCTCAATATTTTTGATCTAACAAAAAGGGGGAGAGAAACTAGCTCAACACTTCAAATATTTTGATTTTAACTCAAAGGTTACCAAGCTTATATTAAGGGGGAGTTAACTTTATAAAGATTTTTCAAAATGTAAAAAATTTTAAGTTTTAGTTTTGTTATATTAAAAAGGGGGAGATTGTAAAACCTATGTTTGATTTTGATATAATTAAATCTTTAAGGATCAATTTGAAAAACTTAAAATTGTTTTATAAGTCCCTTAATAAGTTTTAAATCACCAACTCTTTAAAACTGATTTGAAAAACTCAAACTCAAAATATTTTCTAAGTGTTCCAAGGCCAAACTATTGAAAAACGTCCAAGCGTATCGATATCTTTTTGCCAAAGTTGGCTACTGGAGGAACACGTATCGATACGACAAACCCTCGTATCGATACGCCCCTGTGTTAAAGTCTAAAGAGTTTGAATGGCGTACCGATACGGCAAACCCTCGTATCGATACGGCCTTAATAATTTTTAAATATAATTCGGTTTAAATTTTGTGACCGTTGGTGTCAGTTGGTTGGTAACCGAATTTTAAATAGTCGTTGACCCGTATCGATACGCCAAACCCTCGTACCGATACGGAAATCGACCGTGAGCTAAGTTGAGAAAAAGGTATCGATACGGCAAACCCCCGTTTCGATACCCAGTACCGATACGCTTACGTGCGTATCGATACCCCTTATTTATTGCACACAACGGCTCTTTCTTTTCTGAGATAGGTATCGATACTCCTCCCCGCGTACCGATACGCATAGCTGCAGAAGTGCATTTATAGTGGTAAGAGAGGGTTCCAACGGCTCCATTTATATTCCCAACCACCCAAACGGCTAGAAATCAATGAGGAGGTATAAAAGAGACATCTAAAAGCATCAGCAACAACTATTGATCTTCAAGAAAACATCCATACATCAAATCCAAGCAATTGTGCAAAAATCCCATATTGTCTAGAAACCCCAATTGTATTTTTCATTCTTATCTTGTTCAATTGGGTTGAGTGCTTGTAATTGGGCTACTATATGTATTGAGAAATACTTTATTTAGCCATCAAATTCTTTGTTACCTTGTTGTGAGGATTGGGTTAAATTTTGGGTAGAAAATCTAACCGAAATTGTAAGGGTTGCCTCCTTAGCCTAGAAAAGGGGAAGAGCAATTAGTGGAATTATTGCAAATCCTTAGTGAAGCTAAGGTAGTGGATGTATAGTTCATTTGGAACTTGAACCACTCTAAAATCCCTTGTCAATCTTTTTAATTTGCAATTTTTACCACACAAACTTTAAATTTCCAATTCACCCCCTCTTGGTTTATATCGATCTTTCGATCCACTCAACAGAAAGAAGATTTGAAAAAAAATTAGTTTGAATATTTTTGTGTCAATTTGTAAATAGTAAGTTGGCTTCTTTTTTATCATGAAAATTGTATATTTAGTAATTTTTAAAGTAGTAGTTACGATTAAATTTAGTGTTATTTGTTTTTACTAATATTTTCTTATTTGTCTTTTATGTAGCTTTATTAGAAGGATGGCCGATTCAAATCCTATGTTGAGATTACAAAAACGACATGTCTCTAGTGTTGTGGTCGATGATATGGTAAATTATTTTTAAAGAAGTTAATTTAAGATTAATAATATTTTATTTTCTTATTTGTTATTATTAACAGTTTTTTTAATTTAATGCAAGCAACCGAAGAAACCTTTAAACATCACCTAAGCATGGGGAGTAATCACATACACCATGATATAATTGAATGGTTGAAAGATGCAGGATTCTATCATGCCACATTTATTTGTGGCTACAAGCTGATTCCTAGTTTAATTACCGCACTAATTTAGCGCTGGAGACCGGAGACTCATATGTTTCACATGTCGTGTGGAGAATTACCATTACGCTCGAAGACATGGTGATGCTAATTGAGATGCCGGTAAATGAGAATTCATTGGTTAAGGAGACAGAGGAATCAGGTGCACAACTTTGCAGTGATTACCTCAACAAGGTTTCGATTGGAACCGATGTGAGAGGATCTCGTATTAAATTGAGCTGGTTGAAGAGAGAATTTAAGCTCGGGCGCAATAACACACCTCCAGATATTACTTGTGCGAGTCGAGCCTATATTTTACAGCTCATATGGGGATACTGATGCTAGATAGATTCAGAAATTTCGTTCACACACGGTATCTACCATATCTGTCATCGGCTTTAGAAGCTGCTAAGTATAGTTGGGGATCAACAATATTATCGTTCTTCTACCGTGAGTTGTGCACGGCCGCTCAATTAGATAGTCGTGATTTGAAGGCAAAGGGTGTTGGTGGATGTATGTTGCTATTGCAAGCTCGGGCATAGGAACGACTTTCATTTTTTACACTGATTACTTGAAGTATGAGAAATTTTCCTCTTGTTAGTAGGTAATTTTTTTACTTTAATTTGGAAGTTTAAGTTTACTTAGTTTTAAAATATTTTTATTATATTTAAAAAATAATCAAACGACTATTATTTGGATTTGTATGCAGATGGAATACGAAAAAAGCTCACACATGGTTAGCAAACAACAATTTGAGTGTTTAGAGCTTCTATTGATTTATCTTGCAAATATGAGGTATCGAAATTAAATTACTTTTACATGTTATTATTTATGCAATTAATTTATTCTCTTATTTATATTTATATTTTTTCAGTTTATTTGGAGGCCATATGCCAGTGAACGCGTAAATGTACCAAAAGAATTGATGATTGATTTTTTATCTCTAGTGTGCGATTACACCGTTGTTCCACTTTGCTTTTGTAGAGTACCAGTTCAGAGATAGGGTCCTAAGGTAGTTTGGCTTCTAATAGCACATTCTGAGAGATCCATTGTTTAGTGACACCAATTATGACACCCTACACCTTGTGGACTTTCGCGGCAAGGGGCATCATACATGAGAAATAAAACATCGAAAGTAAGTTGAAAGGTGAAACAACAGACATGAACGGTTGGCACCTCGCTCTCGAATTCAAGCCAATGATTTGGAGTATGATGTAGAACTAAGTTTTGATATAATATTTGAAAAATGTTTTGGACTAAATTGCAAAGAATTTAAAATGAGTTTTTAGTCAAAAACAACTTGAAAATATGTTTAAGGGTTTTAAAGGCTTTGGAATGGACTTAAAGTACATTTAAAGTGGTCAAAACCTGTATTTTTAAGTACCCGTATCGATACGGTATAGAAGGGTACCGATACGCTTTAGGGTTTCAAGCCACCAGATTTTCCAGTAGCCAAAACCCATACCGATACGCTTAGCCGTATCGATACGGTGAGCTTTGAAATAACCCAACGGCTAGTCGCGTACCGATACGGTTGTATCGCGTACCGATACGCCTAACTACCCCAACGGTCACTTTCCCAACGGTCTTTTAAATTGCAGGACCGTACCGATACGCTAGGTAAGCGTATCGATATGCATCAGCTGAAGAAGCCCAACAGCTCTTTCCTCATTGAGACCGTATCGATACGGTTGGACGAGTATCGATACTCCAAGTTGCAGAACTGCATTTATGGTGGGAAATAAAGACTCAAACGGCTCCAAATTGATCCCAACGGCTAGCAACGACTACAAACTCAATTGGGAGTATAAAAGGGACCTCCTAGCATCTTGTAATGGTTAATGCTTCAATTGTTACAACATTATGATGTCAAAATTTGTCTAGAGCTTAAATTGTTTATTTCTTGCTTAGACAACACTTGTGAGCTTACATTGTTAAATTTGCTCAAGTGTCTAGGTTTTGGGTGAGTGCTTAGAATTGCAAACAAACACCTTTTAGAGGGATTTCTAGTTTGCTAAGTCTTTCTTTGTAAAGAGAGTGTTCCTTCAAGCTTTGGGTAGAAAGCTTTGAGGGTTGTAACGGTTTCCTCCTAATCCGAGAAAAGGGGACGAAATTCTTAGTGAATTTGTTGGAAATCCTTAGTGGGGAGCTAAGGTAGTGGATGTAGACCTTGGTTAGAAGGTTGAACCACTATAAATCCTTGTGTCAAATTGCCAATTTTTCACCTCCCACTAAAACACCCAATTATCCAACTTCTCCACCACTTGGCGAGCAAGAACGGTTGATCGAATCGAGCACCACACAACTCAACATATGATAATTCAGAGTACATGTTATTCTATCGCAATAATGGAAAGTCACACTTGACTACTACGAATGAACATGAACAATGCTGATTATTTCTACAAAAATTTGGTGGTCGTGGTCAATCATCTAATATTGCAGCGGATGAATCTCACAGTGAACCTGGTACATTAGATATGTATGTTGGTACTTCTCCAACCACGTGTGAGCATCCAACAATATCAATGAGCTCGTTTTCTAATCCAATAGATGACAATTTTTATCATCCGCAACCACCTATTGAACATCCAGTAATGTCGGGGAGCTCATTTGCGAATCCTAGTAGATGATAGCTTTTATCATCCATCAATGGGCGGGAGCTCAATTTTTAATTTAGTGAATGCTAGATTCTATCATCAGCAGCCACCCATTTATCATCAACCAATAGGCAAGAGCTCTATTTTAATCCAGTGGATGACATATTTTATCATTAGCAGCCACCCACTTATCATTCATCAATGTGCGAGAGCTCGTGTGCGAATGATTCTGAAGCACACGTATCGAATTTTCAACATCAGCCACCCATGTACTTGAGCTTTGGTGCAAACATAGACCATCAACAGCCACCCACTTAACATCTATCAATGGGTAGGAGCTCGGGTACGAATGATTCTGAAGCATACGTATCAAATTTTCAACATCAACCAGCCATGTACCCGAGTTTTGGTAAAAACATAGACTATCAGGGGATCATAGATTTCATGGTGGTTACGTCGAATAGTAATCCTACGTTGGCACCACATAATAGTGACTATATGTATAAAACATTGTCTCCTATGCCTCGGGTGATTGATGATGATGATGACGGCGACGACGATGATGCACGCCAAAGACCGCAACGAGAACGATGAGCACCACAATGTTATGAATCGACTACATCCCTCAATAGACAAAAATTGCATTGAAAACGGTAGATCATGTAACTTTTCTTCTATGTAATACAAATAATCTGTGGATGCCTATTATTATTAGTTATTTGAATTTGTTTTAGAAATATTTCTTGAATATTTTTTTTAAATCTTTTTGCAATAATTGAATTTAGTCCAAAAACATTTTAATAAATTGAGCATATAATTTATTACCAAAATAAACATCGAACCGAACATGTATTAACTAACAAATAAACATATGCATCAAATAACGTACTCATAATCAAATAGAAAATTTTCATTCGAATTCAAATATAAAAAAATGAAACTAGTTCTACCACAAATAGTGAGTGAAATCACTGAGGCATTGTCATGTAATTCGGTGGGTTTAGACATCTGTTTTTGGAATGTCTTGTACTCCTACATTTCATACATCTCTTTGGTTCTCATGCCTACTTGTAATAAAGATCCATACTAGCATGGAGGTCTGCCTTTTGGTTCTCTATGGAGTGCCGAATTTGGTAACCATTCATTATGCTTTAGTGGTGGTCAATATTGTAAATTCGCGATTGGTGGGAACTCACATTTGTAAATATTTATTATCCTGTGCAAGTTAAAGCATTCATCCGCAAAGTTGTACGGGTCAACCCCTTTAGACATACATATCGCGGTTGCATGCCTACATGGATATCTCCATGCCTAGAACTCACCACAGTCACACCATCTTTTCCTAAAATTGACTCGAAATGTTTGGCGGTGCCCTCCTTCGTTATTGCGCAGAGAATCAACAACATCAAAATTTGTCCATTCAAGTCGAACCCGCGAACAACCATCGATTTTGCCGAATTTACGTTCTTTTACATCTTTGTCACAAGATCTTCTGATCAAACTTGCCCCATATTTATCGTAACTTGGATTTCTGACCCTTTATCGAACAAAACCTTAGCCAACCTGTAGTACGTCTCTCTCACCAAGCTAACTATTCGGAGATAGCGTGTTCGTTTTAATATACCATTTATGCACTCCACAAGGTTGGTTGTCATTTTCCCCTATCGTTGACTTTCATCATACGATTGGGTTCATCTTTCGCTCTCTATACTATTTGCCCACGCCCAAACATCTTCGTCGTACTTCATGCGTAAATTTGTCAACTTTCGCTCAAAATTTGATTGTAGTAGTTCATAGCCTATTCCGTAATATATGTTGTTAGCATCGAAAAAATCATAAAATATAATTAATTAAGTCCGAGAAAAGGAAAATTACATACCCATGTTTAAAATTGCGCTGCGAAGGTGGGGTTTTTTCTATCTTTCAATAGTGTTCTTGCCAATATGACGTACACAGTACACGGGATATGCGTGCGGAGGTGTCCATCCGCTGCCTGTCGATCAATTGTTGATAAAATGGCCGTTGCTCTATCAGAAATCAAGCAAACCTTATCTTCTTGGATAACATGCTTACATAAATTGCTCAAAAAGAATTTCCAAGAGTTCCCCGACTCTTTATCAACAATTGCGAAGGTAATCGGAAAGATATTTCCGCTACCATCTTGTGTAACGGCAATCAACAGTACATGTTCATATCTTTCGTACAACCACGTACCATCGACTTGGACCATTCATTTGCAATACGGAAAGTCGTCAATGCATGACTTGAACACCCAAAATAGTTTGTCGAATATTTTCTTCCCTTGAAGAAGTTCACCTTCTCGGTTGCATGCATCTAATGTTTTATACTTGATCATGGTCCCTAGAATGAAAAATGCCATTGCATGTAATAAAGGCGGTAGCTCATTGTACGACTTCTCATAATTATCGTACACCTTTTTCAGCGCCTTATCCCTTGCATACCAACCCTTGCCATATTATATTTGGTATTCAAATTGTTGCTTCACAGTTGTCAACTTGTCATAATCGTTGAAACAATAACCCTATGATTTTCTTCAACCAACATCTTCACGTGGCGAGATATTACATCAGAGTCCAACTTATGGTGATCTTGGTTGATTGAATTTCGTAAGCAAGTGTGTCCACCATTGTACTTTGTAATCTCCCAAGCAGTTCTCCTCTGAAGTTTAGGCACTCGAATCTTCCAATTACAACCTTGTCCATATTTAACACATTTGGCAAACATAGTTCTCGGATTGAATTCTTTAACAGTAAAGTCTACATACTTTCTGATGGAATACTCTTTAATTGTCAATGTAGCTTATTTCTTGTCTTTAAATTGCATCCGAACTGAGAATTCATCAGAGGAACCCGAACATACTTGTGGCATGATCGGGTATTTAGGTGCCCTTATCATATCGTAATCTATTAAGTTCATGTGAGCAGGAGGTTCGTACCATGTAATGTCATCCCCACCCGACATGAACTCACCACCACAAAAAACAGGCTCATCACCAAGGTCATCACCACTCAAATCGGGATCTCTAATTTCTTCATCTTCATCTTCAGTAGAATCAGCAAGCGTTTCTCCCCATCGGCCTTGAAAATTTTCAATGTCAATGCCAACATTCGGATCAATTATCAGCTCAACCATTGGGAACGTCGAAGGTCCGGCATATGGATGAAATACATTCGATGTCCCACTTTCCAACAGAGCAACAAAATCGTCTCCAAACCTATATGGCTGATCCTCAACCGCACTACCGAAACCCATTTGAGAAGAACTTCCATTTACATTTCTGGATGGGCTCGAGTCTTCATATCTCCCACGCAACTTAGCATGTAACTCAACACTTTGAATGCGTATTGAATCATGCTCTGCAATCATGAGTCCAACATCATCATCATCTTTAAGAGCTATTGCAGAATATCTGACTGGATCATCAGAGGTTATCCACCGGTACCGCAAACGAACAATCTCAGCTCCTATTTTTCTTTCTATGTCTTGCTTTAGCTCTCTAAGGGAAATATTCTTTAAAAACTTCATATTTGTAGTATTTTTTGAGTCAAATACGACACCGATATCAGTTTTCACAATTTCTCCACCGTAATGGATAACGACCACAATCACGTTGCTCATTGTCTCTGCACGTTCAAAACCATATATATTTTTGAATCAAATTACAAAAATCAAAATTATCAAAATGTTATATTATATTGTTACGAATTTTTTACCTAAACAGCAAAATAAAAATAAACAAACAATCTACATATTCAAAACAAAATGTAAAAATTAACTTACTAAAAATTTCTTCAAAATTTCTTCCTCCACTTTCTTCTTTTCCTTCTTCAGTCAATGTTTTCCAAACTTTTACCTTTAACTCACTTATTTATCACAAAAACACAACACACAAAATAATACCAATTTTTTCGTTATTTACCCCTACAGTTTATTTACCCCTTCAGTCAATGTTGGCACGAAAATTTCTTTGAAGACATTGGCAATAGATGGGGAACTTTCATCAAAGTTTGTGAAGAAACCAAGAACAAAGATCGTCTGGACAGGGCGTCGTTGATTATTCGTTCTGCTAGCACTGCCAATATCCCTAATTCCTTATCTTTGGTATCATTAGGTTTTTCGTATATTATCAAAGTCAGATTGGATCCAGCACAAGTTGAAAAGGTGGTTTCGGAGAAGGGTGAAACAGATCGGAATTTTGTTAACGTCTGGGAGGATTTTGACAACGACGACAGTGGTTCTCAGGGAGATTTTTCTGTTCATTCAGGTCACGTGTCCCCCCAAATGATCATAGAAGTGGGGACAAGGGCATTGACCATCATCGGAGTCTGGAACACCTTTTCGCTTCTCCAGATGACAGTGATAACGGTTCAAAGAATGTGGGCAATTCGAAGAGTCCTGGGGTTCTGCCTTCTAGAAGCAACGAGGCCCATGTGGAATCCTGGGTGGAATCTCCGGATTCTTTGCATAAAAATCCACTTGGGGTCCAGACTGTTCCTACCGCGGGCGGGCCTAATTTATTTGACAAGGAGCGAATTGAAGCCCAAAGTCTATTGGACAACATCTTTCCAGATGGTAATCCAGCCTAACTTGGTAATACTACACAGCCTAAAAACAACCCATCTGAATTCGTTCCAGACAGTGCAGAGGATGTGGGTTCAGTGATTCCATTGAGGGTTTCTTCCTCCTCCAAGGATCTTCCCCAGAACATGATTATTTTTTCTCAAATTCCCCTTCCCATAAATTTCTTCCGTGCGAATTCTAGAAGATTGATTAGAATATGGGTACGGGACTCTATCGAGGAGATCCATTCCTCAGATAGACAAGGAATTGAAGGGAATTTCTCGAGCAATTCGGAGTCAGTTAAGGGCATTGAAGCAGAATATGTCTAGGCTATCAGTAATCTCCTCGAGATTTCCTTCAGTGGAGGCCGTGAGGCGGTGATTCAGAGAGTACAAGAACTGGAAAGTGATCTATGTAATACAACCTGAGGTTTGAAGAACAACTGGGTTTTCATTATGAATTCTTTTATGGAGATAGACATTCTAACTTGGAACATTAGAGGGTTTAGAAGAAGAGAAAAGAGGAGGGCTCTGAAAATCATGCTCTTCAAGTTTAGCCCGTCCATAGTTTTTATTCAGGAGACGAAAGTAGAAGAAATTGCAGAATTAGAGATTAAGAGATTGTGGCACTCGCCGAATCTGGAATTCGCATTTTCCCCAGCAAGGGGCTCGGCAGGCGGTTTATTGAGCATATGGAATTCTGAATTTTTACAGGTCACAGATAAAATCATCACTCACAACTATATTGCTATCATTGGTACATGCAAGAAATCTGGGGATTCCTGTGGCGTGGTAAACGTATATGGCCCATCCCAAGATTCAGAAAAAGGAATGTTTCTCAACGATTTACTGGCTGTCATAAATTCGAAAGATATTTCTTGGTGCATAGGTGGGGATTTCAACCTCATCCTTGATCCTGAGGAGAAGAAAGGTTTTTCAATTAACTGTTCCCTAATTTCTGCCTTTAGAAACTTTGTAAATAATGCTGGTCTGAGGGATCTTCCAATGCTTGGAGGCAAATATACGTGGTGTAACCATCGGGAACATCCAACATTCGTACGGTTAGATAGGTTTCTCCTCTCCCCTGGTTTTGACATTACCTTCCCTAATCTCCATCAGAAGTTGCTTGAAAATTCTATTTCGGACCATTATCCAGTGTTGTTGACTTCGGACAAATTGAATTGGGGCCCCAAACCATTCAAATGCTTCGATTATTGGTTAAAGGAATCTAGTTTTGACTCGACTATAATCAAAGCTTTTTCTGATTCAAAAAAGTTACACCCAAATTTAGGCATTAGTGGCATACTCAGAACAGTCAAACAGGCAGTAAAGGGCTGGTCTACTTCATTTAGAAATGGCAATGCTTTAAAATCTATTGCAATTGGGAAGCAAATCACTGCACTGAAAAAAAGAGCTCAAGAAGATGATGATCCGAGGGAAGTCTGGGAGGAATTAAACAAGCTTCGGACAGATCTTTGGTCCTCCCTTAGGAGAGAGGAGAGTGAATTGTTGCAGAAATCTAGACTTCGTTAGTTCTCAGAAGGGGATAGGAATTCCAAATTTTTTCATCAAACTGTTACGGCAAGGAGAAACCAAAACTCGATATTGTTTATCAAAAAAGGAGATGAGACCATTTCGGATCCTCTTCTGGCTAAGTCAGCAATCAAAGACCACTTTCAGTCTTCTTATAATTCCATCTCTGCTTTAGATGTTACTTATATGAATCTGGACTTTCGGAAGATCTCGTTTCAGCAGGCAGAAGTCTTACAGTGCCAGTTTACGGAAGAGGAAGTTTGGGCGGTCCTTTTCTCCTCCGACGGTTCTCGAGCCCCGGGGCCGGACGGAATTAATCTGAACTTTTTAAGAAGTATTGGTACATTCTTCGACATGACATAATGAAATTCTTTATTGATTTCTATCATGGGAAAAATTGGGAGAGAGGTACAAATCATTCGTACATCACGCTTATACCTAAAGTCAAGAATCCGGTGTCGTTGGACGAATATCGGCCGATCAGTCTCGTGGGAGGTATGTATAAACTTCTCTCCAAAGTGCTAGCTAGTCGTTTAAGCACGGTTATGGACTCTATTATTGGTGAGAACCAATTCGCATTCATCAAGGGTAGGCAAATTCTTGACTGCTCCCTCGTTGCTAATGAAATTATCGACTCGGTCTCGAAGTCAAAGCTAAGTGGAATCGCTTTCAAGATCGATTTCCAAAAGGCATATGATACAGTTAGTTGGTCCTTTCTAAAATTGGTGTTGTCGAAATTTGGTTTTGGGAATCGGTGGTGTGAATGGATGGTCAGATGTTTCTCTTCGGCCTCTATTTCTGTTTTAGTTAACGGGTCCCCAACCGAGGCTTTCACGATCTCAAAAGGCCTCAGACAAGGTTGTTCCTTGTCTCCCCTCCTCTTCAATCTCGTGGGAGAAGCTCTGAGTTTGATGCTGAAGAAGTCAGTCGCCTTGAATCTTTTCACTGGATTAAAAGTGAGCAATAATTCCGAATCTTTGGAAGTGTCACATCTCCAGTTCGCAGACGACTTGTTGGTCTTTTACGAGGGCAAAGCAGAACATGTATACAATGTCAAGCAGGTTCTGAGGGTATTCGAACTTGCATCGGGCCTTAAAACTGAATCTTAAGAAATGCAAGATCTTTGGTATTAATCTAGCCGATACTGCAATAGAAGAATGGGCATCTAATATAGGGTGTAATCACAGCAAATTTCCTACGGATTATCTTGGATTGCCTCTAGGCGTAAATAGAAACTCCACTGCTATTTGGGATCCAATCATTAAGAAATTTTCGAGCAAACTTGGTGGTTGGTCGGCGAGATTTCTCTCTATTGGCGGTCGACTTATTTTGATAAAAATCAGTTTTGAGCTGCCTTCCAGTATACTTTCTGTCCTTCATCAAGATGCCTGTGTCGATTAACCTACATCTCAACAAAATGATGTCGAAGTTCTTATGGGGTGGGAGTGACGAAAAATCAAAGATCCATTGGATCAATTGGGACCAAATCTGCAGTTCTAAAGACCATAGAGGGCTCGGGGTGTTAAACTTGAACCAATTGAACATGTCTTTACTTAGCAAATGGGCCTTCAGATATGGGAATGAACCTGATAGCATTTGGAGGAGAGTCATAAACATCAAAATCCCAAGCCCAAACTTACTCCCGGCGAATCCTAAGCCAAGGGCTTCTTCATGGATTTGGCAGGATATTTCGAAGTCCTTTTATAATACAGATCACTTTGGACATGTGGTGAGGAACAATATGTTGATACAAGTCGGCAAGGGGGACTCCATAAAGTTTTGGCATGACGTGTGGATTGGTAATTTACCTTTGAAGGATAGGTTCCCTAGAATCTTTGCTTTGGCACAAAATAAATCGGGTCCCCTATGCGAATTTGGGACAAAATCGGAGTCCTCTTGGTCTTGGTCAATTCCCCTAAGAAGGGCCATGTTCGACTGGGACAGACAACAGTGGGAATCCTTGTTGATACTGTTGGAAGGTTTCAAATCCAGTGCCTCAAAGAAGGATGGGTTGAGATGGCTAGCTTCAAGCGACGTCCAATTCTCGGTCAAATCCCTGAGATCAATCTTTTCTGGTACGTCTGCTAGTGACCCTTTTTGGAATAAAAATGTTTGGTTAGGTATTGCTCCACCGAAGGTGGAAATATTTGTGTGGATGACATGCTGGGGTCGTGTCCCTGTTAAAAAAGAATTGTTAAAAAGAGGAGTTAGATGTATTGCTAATGTTCTATGCCCTTTATGTGATCTATACGAGGAATCGGTTTCGCATCTCTTTATTGAATGCTATGGGGTCTGGAGAATTTGGTCCAGATTCTGTAATTTGGCATATATCGCAGTGGCATTCCCAAAGGATATGCGTAGTGTTCTTGAATTATGGTCTGCCTTAAAGAAGGATGGGTTGAGATGGCTAGCTTCAAGCGACGTCCAATTCTCGGTCAAATCCCTGAGATTAAATACAGTGCCTCAAAGAAGGATGGGTTGAGATGGCTAGCTTCAAGCGACGTCCAATTCTCGGTCAAATCCCTGAGATCAATCTTTTCTGGTACGTCTGCTAGTGACCCTTTTTGGAATAAAAATGTTTGGTTAGGTATTGCTCCACCGAAGGTGGAAATATTTGTGTGGATGACATGCTGGGGTCGTGTCCCTGTTAAAAAAGAATTGTTAAAAAGGGGAGTTAGATGTATTGCTAATGTTCTATGCCCTTTATGTGATCTATACGAGGAATCGGTTTCGCATCTCTTTATTGAATGCTATGGGGTCTGGAGAATTTGGTTAAGATTCTGTAATTTGACAGATATCGCAGTGGCATTCCCAAAGGATATGCGTAGTGTTCTTGAATTATGGTCTGCCTTATGCGAAGTTAACAACAGGGATTGGATGGCGTCGATTCCTTTTGCGATTATTTGGTCTGTGTGGTTATTTCGGAATGAGATCTTGTTTTGCGAAAAGAAAGTGAATTGGCTTCAAATGGAGCAATTAATCTGATTTAGATTGGCTTTCTGGTACAAAGCGAAATTTCCAGAATGCACGATATCTATGGAGTCCCTGTTGATTGACCCCACCATCCAAGGCAAGTCACCTAGTCCAAAAGTGGTGAAACAAATTGAACATAAATGATCCCCTCCTCCAATCGGGTTTCTAAAGCTGAACACAGATGGCGCTCTATCGAAGGGTATGGACGGAGAGAAGGGAGGCATCAGAGGGCTTATTCGAAACGAGAAAGGGATTATTTTATTCCAATTTTCTGAATCTGTGGGTTCTGATCCACCTGCTTGGATCGAATTAGAAGCTCTCTGGAATGGGGTAAAGTCTTTTTATGCATCAAACCTTGCTAAATCTCATAGATTGATTGCAGAATTTGATTGCAAACAAGTGGTTGTCTGGTGCTCCAATTTGATGTCCCCTCCTCCTCCTGTGAGGGCCAAGGTACTCTACTTAACAGACCTTACCAAGTCAGTTGGTCTAATTATCAGGTGGGTTCCCAGATGCTGCAACGTTGAAGTCGACATGTTGGCAAAAAGAGGGATAGGCTAGGAGACTGGGGTTGTCCTTTTGACCTATGGTTGTATTGATCTTTCTATTTTAAATTGTAAAGAACTTATCGATTATTAAGATTAATATAAGTAGCCGGGCACTCTTTTCCCCTTCAATAGGAAGGAGTTTTTAACGAGGCCCAACTGTTACCTTTCAAAAAAAATGTAAAAATTAACTTACTAAAAATTTCTTCAAAATTTCTTCCTCCACTTTCTTCTTTTCCTTCTTCAGTCAATGTTTTCCAAACTTTTACCTTTAACTCACTTATTTATCACAAAACACAACACACAAAATAATACCAATTTTTTCGTTATTTACCCCTACAGTCTATTTAATAATCATTTAAAATTTAAATTCAATACCCCTACAATCCATTCAATAACTCTAAAACATTTTTTCCAGATTGAAATGACTTATCACTGCCCAATCTATTCAATAATTCGAATCAAACCTATTCCTAAAAAAATCAATACTGCAATTCAATCACACAATATTGTTTTTTTTTATCACTGGTCATTTACACTACTTTTTTTATCACCGGTGATTCACACTGCAATGCTCTATCTGATGCCTATGAGATAGGACTGCAAGCATGCAGTCTTTACCTCTAGCAATATAAGGTCGGAACCAAAGCAACCCGCCCTCATCATTTTTTTATTATTTTAAATATGAGGTCGTACAAAAAATTAACCAGCCTTTATTATTTTTTTTATTTTTGACCATGAGGTCGGATAGAAAGCAAAGGGGTCTTCAACTTTTTTTTAATTTTTTTAATTTTATGAGGTCAATTAGAAAATAATCCGACCTCACTATCGAAAACACCCTAGTTCTTGAAATAATTTTAACTATGCGTTAGATTTTAAAATATTTTTTGATACAATATCTCACCAATTTTGTCGAATAATAGTATATATTTTATTTAAAGGGTAGTTTTATCTCTGTAGTAATTCTAAATCAGCAATTTTGTCACTCTTTTTTTTTAATTTCATCACTTTAGCCCTCAAACTCTTGAATTGCATCAATCTCATTATTTTACTATTGTTGACTAACAGAACAGTTATCACCAGTCGCCCTTTGTCATGTCAAACACGTTGTCGTTAAATAATTAACAATGTTAGCAAGTACAAATGTTATTTTATTAATAAATTAATATCTTTTAATAAGATGGTGATAGGCCAATTTTAATGACATGACAATATAATTAACGTGTATTTTTTTAAATATATACATAATTTAAAATAATTAATTGATTTTAGAACTCTCCCTTTGCATTATAACTTTATCAAAACTGACCGCCTTTATCTACATGGCAAGACAATTGATGTTAACGACTAATGTGTAAGCATACAGTGACCACTTACATAGAATTTATCGTCTTTATCTGTCAATCACAGTCAAAAAACAAGATTAATACAATTTAAGAGATTAGAACTAAATTGGTGAAAAAAAATAAATTGGTGACATTGCTTTTTTGAGATAATCATAGAGACAAAATTACCCCTTGAACCTATATATTTTTAATTTAAGATTATTGGTATTTGGCTCATCCTCTTGTGTCCTGGTAGCAAAGGTAGATGTTCATCATCCATTGAGACTCGAGTTCGAGCACCAGTAATGTGTGTGCCAAAATATTCAAATTTAAGGCATCACACCAACATATTCAAAAAAAAAAATAATTGAATTAAAATCAAATTTTATATGAACCAAAATTAAAGTTTCAAGTATATAATTACACAAAATAAAATCCAGTAAAAGAGAGAAGATCAAACTTCTATGTTATATTAAAAAATTGACCAATCTTTTTTAAGGCGTCCCCAAGTAAAAGAAAGAGCAAAATTGAGCCCCAAAACTGCAAATATATTACCTATTAAATATTGAAAGAAATTTTTTTTTGAAGTATGATCCAAATTACAAACCCTTCCAAAAATAATGCAAATCCTATTCAAATGAAAACACCTCATTTATATATATTGTTGAATCTAACAAAATCTATATATTTGCTGATTATGGTGGCTGAAACAAAATGTTTTCATCCTTTAGAAGATATAAAAGATGCTGTGAATCTATGAACTTTGTCCATTTCTTGATACTTAATGCCCGGACAAGACTCGATCTTGGCGAGGAGTCGGCCTGTAAAATCCATTTCCTCTTGATCGAGTGTAGTCTTGATTGTTCCCATCATAGGCACCGCCCCTGCCATAACTTCGACCACCAAAACGCCCCCTTGAAGCTTCCGTTGGATAGCCGCCTCGGCCTCGGCCTCTACCCCTCCCTGTCCGGAACATTTAAACATTTCGATAAGAATAGAAAACAGATGTTCTGGATGTCATATTTGTCATTATGAAACAAATAGTATCAAATATTTTCACAGCAATACAGAAAAAATCACTTCGTTTTCAGTATATATATACACACACACACACACACCACACAGATGCTGACCCGGTGAGAACTGCCCACCTGTTAACACAGCTATAACAGAGGTTGTACGATGCCCGTTTTAGACAATGTTTTGCTACACAATAAAACGTATCCTGATAGGAAAGAATTGCATCCATTAAAAGAAAAGGTAAATATATACATACTTCCTCCTCGAGATGGTATATAGCTGTTTGGTCTCCGCTCTTCGATGTACACTTGTTGTCCGGCAACCTGTGCATTTCCCGCCTACATAAGATTTAATTAAATTAGCATACGATGTCAATCAAGATAAAAGTCCAACATGAAAAATAAGAATTACAGGGCTAACAGTGTGCTTGACCGGAAGGATGAAGAAAAAGGGAAGGACGATGACCATCAATTTTCATCAGAGACAATTTTAAAGGAGTTACGTATGTAGAGAAGGAAAATAGGAGCAAGATACAGAAACACAGAAAATTAACTAAAACTATGCTTAGGGTTCTTTGGTGGAAAAAAAGGTTAGATACTAAAACGAGAAAAATGTTTCCTTTCTGGAAGTAAATTCAGACCATGACGGCATTATGAACACTTGTCATATCTTCAAATTCAACAAATGCATAACAGATGCCGACATCCTGCACACAAAAGGAATAGTTTAGCATTAAAATCAAGGTACCATAATCGGACCAAGGAAGAAGCTAGAAAGTTAACCATGCGACTACGGATCACCACGCCATCAGGACTGATCTCACCAAATTTCTTGAATTCCTCCACAATTTCAGACTCAGACACAGTAGTGGGCAAGTTCCTTACATAAACAGATTTGATTTCACCTAAAACAAACGAGCAGCAAAATTTAGCTTCGAAATTCTAGCCAGCAATTGCCTTTCTAAAGATGTAAACACGATGAATGTTTCGAGATTTGCAACAACAAAATCTTGTACAGTTTCTAAGGAATTTACATTTCATACATGCCACCATCCCATAGAGTAAAATGGTTAAACATAAGCTTTTTTACCTTCATATTCTGCGGGTGAAATTTCATCAACGATATCAGTGCTGGACACTTCAACTGCATTAGAGGAGAAAACGGGTTGCTGAGCGGTGTGAGTAGTATCATGCTCCGAATCAGAAGCGGGTGGTGTGTTCATGTTAACAGAAACCTGAGGAACGACTGATGGTGCAGGCTGTCCTTTAGCAACCCGTAACTTAGACAATCACATGCAGTAAACAAAAAATAAAATAAAATCAGTAATGCGAAAAGAAGACAATTTTTAACTCAACAAACACATATTTTGTGTGTATAAACATAAGAATTAAATAAAATTAACCACCACTCGTAAAACATACAATAGAGGCATAGGTTTGCTTTTGGGGTTCCCCAACAGGTTCCTCAACAGCACGAGGCACATGCTCTAGGACAGTATTCACTGTATGCAGAAACGAACCGTTGGACTCGTGCACACAACTGTTCTCCACAATACTTTCAGATTCCGGAGCTTGCTGTAGTTGTTGCCCCGGGAAGCTATACTCGTCAATGAGACAGTTTTCTTTGGCATTGACGGGAGCCAAAAGCTCCCGTTCGTGGATATCTCCTCCCAGCATATAGCTTGGCACTACAGCGAGAATTAATGTTATCAGCAAAAACATCTACAGTATCCTAGTCTCCATGCTATACTAATTTTCAGGGCAAATTTATTATCAAGAACGACAATAATGCTTAGACACATTACAGAATCACTTTATAATCAGATTTGAAAAGAAATCTGAAATTAATAACCTATGATTCCAGTTCAAAGCCATCGTGAAAATAGTACTTTCTCTAATATGGTAAGTACAATTAATGAAATGCAAGCTCAATTGTACTTGTAGTTCAATAAATTTCGGAAGGAAAACTCATATCTGGTAGACTGGTGAGGAACCAATGAACCATAAATTTCAGATTATGAATTAGACGAGAAATACCTGGTTCAGGATTTGTTACGAAAGGATTGAGTTTGAGATCAAGATTGTGCTGGGCTAATAGGACTGCAGGATGTTGGTGAATTTGTTCCTCGTCAATGTAGTGAAAGATGTCATTTAGAAGAAAATAGCCTTTATCTTGTGGTGCAAGGAAGAATGTTTGCACAAATTTCCTCCTGGAATTGAAATCCTTCACTTGCACTGTACCGGAAACCATCACCAGAACACCGCTGTTCCACGATTCTAGGGAATACGCTGTCTTTATCTCAATCCCGGTGAAATTAAGAGACATAACAAGAGCATGGATTTGCTACAAAATGAAAATAAGAAAAAATAGGAAATAATAAGCATATAGTTCCATTCATTCAATGCATAAATAAACAATAAAAACCAGCACTAAATGGGGAAATAGACCATAAATGAAAATTGGTGGTTGTTGTTATGTACAATGAAAGTAAATTTACGCAAGCATAAGAGAACGGAAAAACGAATTTTAAATAGCTAAGCACATATAATATGAAGATAATTGGTGACGACACAACATGAATGACAGCACTATCCCCAACACCGAAGCGTTATAACTATGATTTGTAAGTTCGTAACGCCAACTTTTGATCGATATAAGATTATTGACATACCGAGAACGGACGCTAAATACATTTTATGAACTAAAATTTTGTGAATATCAAACTAATCCTCTAACTGGATACATGACGATACTCCATAAAAAAATGCAACAAAAGGGCATCAAAATAACTTAGTTACGTCAAAGATTATACTCCGCAAACTCAATAAGCTAGAGAAATACCAGCATTCCGGCAGCAGTTTGCCTGTTATTGCCATCGACGCGAACCAAGGTACTGGAATCACTGTAGAACTGGTGCACCAAGTGTGGCTGCTGTTGAAGTACCTGATAATACTGACCAACAAAATATGTTCCCACCTGAAAAAACAACAACATAATGAACAACAACCCAGATTTTATTTACCTTCATTTCAACTATACATTTCAAAAAAACAATAAAAAACAAAACTTTTTTAAAGAACCAGATAAAAAATGCAATGAAAGGAGGGGGGTTGTTAAGTACCTGAGTAGCAGTAACTGGAATGGGATAAGGAGATGTCATTGCTGAAACCCCCTAAAACCCCAAAAGAAACTTAAAAATAATGAACTTTTTATATAGATCCTAAAATAGCCTTCACTGCCTCAAGATCTGCACCACTAAAACATTTGGATAATCTAAAAGTAAACCAGACAAATAAAACCCAGAAAAAAAACAGCAGATATATGAAGAAATTTGAGATGGGTATTGAGAGAAAGAGAAGAAAAGTTTTTACCTTTAGAAACAAAGATTTGAGGGAAGCTTTTTCTCCGCTGTGTGTTTTTGGTATTTTTGGGTGTGCTTTGCTGTATTTTTGGCTCAGTTGTGAACTGGGATTTTTGGGGTTTTCACTGTTTGTTTTGTTTGGCTTTTTTAGTATAAAATTTTCCCAAATTTTGATAGCCGTCACTGCGAATGGAGAGTTGCTCGTGGGCTCTCTTAAAAGCAAAAAGAACATTTATTAGGGTAAATTGAAATAATAGTCCAAGATTTTTCTATTAAATACAAAGTTATATTTCTAGTGTTTTATACCCGGCACCTGTATTGAAAATAAAAAGTTTTTTATAAGCGTAGTTAGTGATTTTATTTAAGGCTTATGAGTTTAGTTTTAGGTGTTTATGTTAAAACTTAAATCCCTAACATATTATCTTAAAAAGTAGAATCTAAACTTTAACATCTAATCCTTGAATTTTGACCCTAAATTATAACCACAACCCTTACATTATAAACCCCTAAACCTAAATTGAATCCATAAACCTTAAAACTAAATTATTTATATAAACCCTAAATAAATACATAAACGCTAAAATTAAGATAGCGACGTCGGTGCATGGAATTTTTTTTCTTGCTTTATTATTCCAAAATGTAAAAAAAATTCAATTTTTTTATTTGCCCTAGTCAGACCCACAAACACCTTTATTTCTAAATTTAATTTTAGATTCTGATCAAACAAATTTATAAAGTAATATAACATTATCAGTTATCATTTTTAAGTAATGTCTAAAATTATCAGGTCTTGCATAGTACTAAATTGTAGTCGTGATGTCGTAGTTGCGGATATTACACCGTAATTTAAAAAGATTACGTTTTTAAATTACGATTAGAGTAACTATGTCGCGTAATTGCTAACATTACACCATAATCTTTTAAAAAAATCATTGCGTTTTTAAATTACGACTGCAATATCAATATTATGTAATCTTAAAAAATGTTATATGCAACAGTAAAACAAATCATCATTCATAAGATGACAGAAATCTGTTAAGAGCTCTACAAACTACAGACAAGGGATAAATGAGAGGGAAATTTGAGATCCTAATTATATTAATTATTATGTGAAAGATTAATATTCCATGATTTCATATTCTCTAAAGAAATTGACAAATCACAGCTAACAATTATTTGTGGAAATTCATATCTTTATTTTGTTTATCATCGTCTTCCTTGAGCCTTCCTTCCAATTCCTGACACATTGATCAACAAAACATATGAATGATTTATTCATACACACTTTTATAATTTATGGATGTCGGATATAGAGTATATTCGATATTTTTCAAAGATTTTTATGTATGCGGAGGATTATATTTTCGTATCCATGTCACAAAGCAATAGACGAATGTCAATTACGTGTATTTCAAGAGAAATGAAAAGATGAAATTTGATAGTAGCCATTGGATTTTTTTATGCAAAAAGTAGGAATCAATATAAATATTATGCATGGATGTTGAAAATGGATAAATTTATTTTTTCCGAGATTTGCGTATATTTGAACAAGAACAAAATCAGGATGAAACTTCAAGAGATACTTAAATAGTAATAAAATGAAAGTCATAGTCTAATTGTTAAGTCATCAATTTAAATTTTAAAATTTAAAGTTATGGTCTAAACTGTTTAATTTTGAAACCGATAAGGACCTAAAATTATTTAAATAGAAAAATGGTAGGCCATGACCTTATTTTCCTAGTTTCAAATTAAGAGGGACTAAAAAGCAATTGAACCTAAAACATTTGGGGCAAAGATTTAATTTACTTGGTTGCAAACTAAGAATGCCTAAAAAGCAATTAAATGCAAAACAAATGGAGAGACTTAATTTGTCTAGTTTAAAACTAGGAGGGGACTAAAAGGATGATGATCTTTTAAGGGACTCAAGTTCGAAGGTATCAACTGCCATTAACCCTCTCTCTATATATATGTGTGTGCGCGCGCGCGTGTGCGTGTGTGAATGTGTAGCATTCTACAAGATTGAGGAGGTATTAGGAAGATCTTTTCTCCATGTCGGAATAAGTTCAGATATATTCAAAAAGTAAGGCTCGATATATTAAGAGGATCTTATCTTTGTACTCATATCTGAATAAGCGTTTGATATGAAAAAAAGGATGTATATGCATATGTATATGTATATGCATATGTATATGTATATGTATATGTATAACATTAATCTGAATGTAAAAATATTACGAACATAATACATGGGGCGATGTGAGGATGTATTTAGAGAATGAGGGAGAGGTTGGGTTAGCTCAAACATAGAACAAGGTCAAAACCAAAACACAGTTACCGTTTTTGTCTCCAATCTACCTCCATGTCTTCATTGGCAATGTTGGGTTTATAGAACGCTCGAATCGATCACCGAAATCGTCAAGGAGGGTTGTAAATGTTTGGTGGTTGAATTGGCTAAAATCGAAATGAAGGTAGACAAGTGACACAATGATTTTAGAGTGGTTCGGTGTAACACCCGAGTTTAGGGGTCGGGAGTTGAGTGTGTGAATCGGGTTCGAGTCGTGGGCTCGTTTTAATTTAATTTGGACTTTGTTTTTAAACTTAAAAAGGGCTTGAATTTCATTAAGGGCAAAAATATAATTTTTAAAATAAAGGAAAAAGATGAGTAAAAAGGGGCTTTTGAAATGTTCTCTTTCATCTTCTTCCTTTAGCTTTTCACGACACTAAACCTCTCCCAACCTAAGTTACTATTCCACCAAAGTTCTTCACGTTTTCAAGTGCTTTCAACAAGGTAAGAGCGTTTTTGACTTCTCCTCTTTATTCCGAACGTTCCCATGGTTTTAGATTCTCATAAACACCATCTTTTGAAGTTTTTAGAGTTTTCAAGTTTTAGGGAAAAAGAATAAGCTTTAATGGTTTTTCGTTTAGCTTTTGATTTATAAAGTTTATTTATGTTTTAATCTTGCCCTAAGGAGTGTTATATGTGAAAATGGTGGGGTTTTGATGAAAATCCCGTAATGGGTTTTTGTGGGTATTTTAAAAGGTTGAAAACTTGGGTTTTTGGGGTAGCTTTGTGAAGGAGAGTTGAGCTGATATTTTGGTGATGCTTGGGGGTTGTTTTGAAGGTGTTTAATGATGATTTGGGTGTTGGATTCGATGGTTTTCTTCTAGGTTGAGGGTGAGTCCGAAAATGAGAATTTTGTGTTAGTTTTGGCTTGAAATTGTAGAGAATGGTCTTGTGGTTGAAATATGTTATGTGACAGTGGTTTTGTGGATGCTTTGTGTAGTAATATGTTGTTTTTGATTGATTAAAATCAAGGGAAACCGTTGGAGAAGCTTCAGGCTCGATTCCGGGAAGTTTGGAGGGTTGATTCGGCTCTCTCGGTTTGCTGGGTGTTCGGTGAGTGGTTTATTTAAAACGGTTTTAAATTGGTTCAAGTGTATGGTTGTGGTGTTTGATTGAGCTAGATAGGCCAATCCAAGGTGGAGATTAATTGGTAGCTTAATCTCTTGTTTTACTTTATGAGTTCTCGCTTATTGTGCATAAATGTGAACTTGTGTAGTATGTATTCGTTATGCATGTTGGCATATTGATGTTGTTTATTGGTGACGATATGTTGTGTACATGATTGTTAAATCATGGTGAGACTTGCTTAGTATAATAGACACTAGTTATAATTACCGGATATAAATGATCGATCATTAGGATGAGTGTGCACACGGTAAGAGTTAAATTCGCGTGTGGCCTTGGTGACGTGTAGTCATCAAGGAGGAGTACGGTGAGGTAATATTCCACAAGAAAATGTTAGCATGTGATGATGAGTGTAATCCCATCCATGAGTGAAAACGATGATGAGTGTAATCCCACCGGAAGGTAATATTGTTGTTGAGTACGTTGGGGCGAAAATCTCAACGGAAGTTACCCGCATATCCGAGTAACATATATAGTTGCCAATATACTTGTTCATGTGTGGTTGTTGTGTAAGATATTTGTTATATCTTTGTTTAGCATAACATGATGTAAGATGCCATGTACATGCATTCTTGTAACGTTTGGCTATGTTGATCATTTAGTGTAAATGTATGCCTTGTGAATATCTTAAGGATACCATGCTTTGAACCTTGCATTGTCGTTGTTTTGCTTTAGAGCTCCCTCACTAAGCTTCTAGCTTACGCTCTCATTTTCGACAATGCAGATCATTAGTGTGGAGTTAGCAAGGAGCAAGGAAAGGGCATCCAAGCGGGTTTGTGGTTGCTCAAGTATGGTTTTAGTAAATAATGTAGTAGTTTAGCAATGGGGATGCTACGTGTTGTAGGAGCGCGTATCTAGACTCATATGTGTTGGCTTTATGATGTTAATGCTTTTATGTTGTGGACTTGTAAACCATGTTTATGTTGATGCCTAAGTGTTTTTATTGAAGGCTTATAACCATATTTTATGAATGCTTATGTGTTGCTTTGAAAGCATGTAAACCTTGTTATGCAATGCTTTGAGTGGATGCATGTTCCTTTGAATGAAATGGTCTTGTATGTATATTAAGTGTTTGATCATGTTTGTGGTAGGACGTAATGCCTATAGATTGTATGCTTGGTTGTTGTTTCACGATTCTTGTTGTTTTGGGGTATGTTTGGGAACATTTAGAGATGCAGAAAACTATTTTCAGGGTCACATAGAGTGCAGGCGTTTCAAAACACTCGTGGTTGTTTCGGAACGGGTGTAGCTCCAGGGATACTCGTATCGGAACGGGGGTGGTGCCGTTTCGATACGATTTGACACTGTGAGTGCCTGTTTCGGTATGCATTTCGATACGATTTACCTCTGTGAGTGCCTGTTTCGAAACCTGTTCCAGAACGTTTCAACACTGGAGACCCCCGTACCGGAACGGAATGGACCGTATCGGTACGGCTTGGTCTGGCTTTTAAACTGGAGCTCGTGTATCGAAACGGGCAAGCCTATTTCGAAACGCATGCTTGTAATTGGGCTTTTTAGCATCTTTAAAGGTTTTCAGATGTCGTGTTTTAGTCCTGTTTGTTATTTGCTTCCGTGTTAAGCTTATATGCATTGTTTATGAATGATTTGGTTTCGTATGCCAGCTATCGGACTAACTTGACACTTGGTAAATTTATATTATCTTACGCCTCGTTTGTATCTTTTCATTCTCGTTTTCCGCTGCCGTTTCCACACATAGGTATAAATGTAACATTTAGACAAGATAATTAAAGAAAAGTTTTCTATGGTTGTTAATCGAAGTGGAGCCTTAACGGGTTTCGCTTCGGTTTTCCCCGTGTAACCTGCTCGGACCGGCCTGTCGTCTAGCCCGGAATGAGGGGGTTACATTTGTTGGTATCAGAGCCCGAGGTTTCCATTATCTCGGGTAGGTAAGTATGGTAAGTTTGAAGTGTTTTGTTGCAATACCTTGGTGTATGTTGTATGGTGAATGTTTTGCTATGTATGCTTGTTGTTTGCTTGCTTGCATGGTGTTTGAATGCATGTGTTCGTATGGTTGTTGTGTTGAGGTGTAGTGTTGAGTTCTCATTGCTACAATTACTTATTTGAAAAGATTTTGTAAAGGAATACTTGAGCACGTTGGACCCTTGCCTTTGCTAACTTAATCCTTGTGTGTTTGTTTGTTTGTAGTTGTTATCTTGCTAGCCGTAAGATGAGACCTAGAGGAAGGCCTAGGATGGTTCATCCGGAACCACGGGCAGCAGCTCTAGAGGTTGAGCCGGTTGTTTAGGCGGTGGCTCCTCCACCCCCTCCTTCTCCTCCTCGTCAAGTGGGAGGTGAGGCGAGAGCTGAGGGCGTAGGACCTCAGGTTGGCCAAGGTCCGGTCGATATATATTTGGATCCGTTAGTTTAGGCGATAGCTGGGGCTTTCCAGGCAGCTGTGGCCGGGGGACAGGCAGTGGCACAACCTCAGGGTGAGGGCACCGGGTTGCCACTTGAGAGGCTTCGCAGTTTGGGAGGTTAAGTGTTCCGAGGGTTGGCACCCAAGAGATCTGAGGCTTGGTTTGACAAGACTGCCCGTATTTTGTCTCAGATGGGTTGTACTAGAGCACGCAGACTTGGGTGTGTTGTTTCTCTACTTCAGGGTGATGCCTACACTTGGTGGGTCACCATTACTACAGGCATGCAGATGCTGAGATCACTTGGGAGTTCTTTGAGTTCGCTTTTCGCAATAAGTATATGGGTCCCCGTTATCTTGATGAGAAGAAGAGAGAGTTCATGGCCTTGCTTCAGGGGAACATGACAGTGACCGAGTATGAGATACAGTTCGTCAGATTGAGTCAGTATGCGTCTGAGCTAGTTCCTACTGAGAGGGAACGTTGCGACCGTTTCCGTTACGGGTTGAGCGAGGAAGTGAAGAGGTACACTTTGGCTACGGACTACACAGACTTTGATGTCTTGTTCGTTAGGGCCAAGGACATAGAGCACAGTTTGGGTCTGACCAAACGTTCAGGTGGTTCTAGTTCCGGGAAGAGGTCTAGCGACTTTGATAGAGGTGATGCTAAGAGGCACCGGGACAATAGGCATCATTTTGATCATAGACGGGGTGGTGGTAACCACGGTAGAGGCCATCAGGGCCAGAGAGCTAGTGGGTGTTTGCCCGAGTGTACTAGATGCGGGAGGCATCACACCGGAGAGTCTTGGGGAAACTTTCATTCGTGTTGGAACTGTGGAGCTAGAGATCACCTTAGGCGTGGTTGTCCACATCAGGTTGGGTTTGCACCAGTTCAGGTTCTGACTCCACCTAGAGCTATTGATTATCTGAGAGGCCGTGGGCGCGGTCGAGGTAACTCCCAGCCAAGAAATGATGGCCAGCGAAATGTAGCACATGTGGTTGCGGTTCAGCTAGAGGGCGGAGGTCGGGCTAGAGTTTATGCTCAGCAAGAGGGACAGAACGACACAGATGTAATTGCAGGTAATTTCTCGATACAGTCTCTGAGTTTGCTTTCCTTGATTGACTCCGGGTCTACGCATTCATATATTTTCAGTGAGCATGCAAAAATGTTGAATTTACCTTGTGAGGTACTAGAGGTAGGTGTTAGTGTTACTAGTTCCTTCGGGGATACAGTAGTGGTTAGAAAGATGTACAAAAGGTGTCCGTTAATGATTCAGGGACATGTATTTCCAGTGGATATGATGGAGTTACCGTTCTATGGATTCAATGTGATTTTAGGTATGGACTGGCTTACAGATCATAAAGCTAGGATAGATTTCGAAACAAAGAGAGTCTACTTGAAGCTCGCGGATGACTATGAGATTGTGGTAGTATGTGAGAATGTGAAATTCTTGTCGAATGTTGTTTCAGCCTTAGAGGCTCAAAGGTTAGTTGAGTTGGGTTGTGAGGCGTACTTGGCCTACGTGATGAATCCGAACATGAATGAAGTTGGACCATAGGATATCAGAACAATGTGTGATTTTTCGAGTGTGTTTCCAGAAGAATTGCCCGGTTTACCACCCGATAGAGAAGTAGAGTTTGCTATAGAGACATATTCGGATCCTGCTCCTATTTCGATTGCTCCGTACAATATGGCACCGAAAGAACTGAAAGAGTTGAAGACTCAGTTACAAGAGTTGTCAGATAGAGGTTTTATTCGTCCGAGTTCTTCACCTTGGGGCACTCCGTTTTTTTTTGTGAAGAAGAAGACGGTAGTATGAGGATGTGCATTGATTATAGGCAATTGAATCAGTTGACGGTGAAAAACAAGTATCCCTTATTGCGTATTGATTATTTGTTTGATCAGTTGAGAGGGGCATCAGTCTTTTCGAAGATTGATTTAAGATTCGATTATTACCAGTTGAAGGTAAAAGAGGTTGACGTACCAAAGACAGCTTTTAGGACTAGATATGGTCACTACGAGTTCTTAGTTATGTCGTTTGGGTTGACAAATACACCAGCAGCTTTCATGGATATGATGAGCAGAATCTTCCATCAGTACTTAGATCAGTTTGTGGTTGTTTTCATAGATGACATTTTGGTGTATTCGCGTACCGAGGAAGATCATGACCGGCATTTGAGGTTAGTTTTGCAGACTTTGCTAGACAACCAGTTGTACGCTAAGTTGAGTAAGTGTGAGTTCTGGATCCGAGAAGTAGTCTTCTTAGGACATGTAGTGTCAGCCGAGGGGATTAGAGTTGATCCGAAGAAGATAGAAGCCATTGTTGAGTGGAAGCAACCAAAGTCTGTGGCAGAGATTCGTAGTTTCCTAGGCTTAGCGGGTTATTATAGGAGGTTTGTGGATGGATTCTCGAAGATAGCCGCTCCTTTGACGAAGTTGCTTCAGAAGAATGTTCAGTTTGAGTGGTCAGACGCGAGACAACAAGCCTTTGAGAAATTGAAAGAAGCTTTGACCAATGCACCGATTCTGATTCAGCCAGAGTCGGGGAAAAGTTATGTGATATACAATGATGCTTCTTATGTAGGTTTAGGTTGTGTGCTCATGCAAGACAGAAGATTGGTGGCTTATGCCTCGAGACAGTTGAAGACTCATGAGCGTAATTACCCGACACACGACATAGAGCTAGCCGCGGTTGTGTTTGCCTTGAAGATTTGGAGACATTATTTGTATGGTGAGAAATGCACAGTGTACACGGATCGCAAGAGTCTGAAGTATATCATGACACAACGAGAGTTGAACCTTAGACAGCGTAGGTGGCTAAAGTTGCTTAAGGACTATGATCTCACGATTGAGTACCATCTGGATAAAGTCAATATAGTGGCAGATGCTTTGAGTAGGAAGGTAGCCGTTGAGTTGAGGGCCATGTTTGCTAGCTTGAGCTTGTCCGGTGATGGTGGTCTAGTGGCCGAGCTTTAGGTTAGACCTACCTTAGGCCAGTTGATTAGAGAGAAACAGTTGTTAGATAGATCTTTGGCACCTCACGTGCAAGATATAGCCGAGGGTAGACCATCAGACTACAGTTTCAGTGTTGATGGGGTCTTGTGTTTCAGAGATAGAATAGTTGTGCCGGATGACAGTGATTTGAGACATACTATCTTGACCGAAGCACACAGTAACCCGTTTTCTATGCATCCCGGTAGTACGAAGATGTATCGCGATTTGAAGAATGAATACTATTGGGTTGGATTGAAGAAAGACGTAGCCGATTTCGTGAGTAAGTTTATGGTATGCCAGAGAGTTAAGGCAGAACATCAGGTTCCTTCAGGTTTGTTGCAACCGTTGAGGATTCCAGAATGGAAGTGGGAGAATATCACCATGGACTTCGTTTTGGGTTTGCCTTTGACTCCTACGAAGAATAACTCAGTTTGGGTTATAGTTGACCGCTTCACGAAGTGTGCGCACTTTTTAGCTGTTAATACGACTTACTCTTTAGATAGATTGGCCGATTTGTACATCGGTGAGATTGTGAGACTGCATGGTGTGCCGAAGTCGATTGTTTCTAATAGAGATCCGAGATTTACAGCCAGATTTTGGGAGTGTTTGCATACAGCTTTGGGTACCAGATTGAATTTCAGCACGTCGTATCATCCTCAGTCAGATGGGCAATCAAAGAGGGATATACAGATTTTAGAGGATATGTTACGTTGTTGCATCATTGATTTTCAGGGTACTTGGGAGAAACACTTGCCGTTGGTCGAGTTCACATACAATAACAGTTTTCAGTCGAGCATTCAGATGGCTCCGTATAAGGCTTTGTATGGTAGAAAATGTAAAACTTCGATTTTTGGGCCAAAGCAGGTCAGAAGTTGTTACCGATGTCGGATTTTCTTAAGGGGACTACCGATAAGGTGAAGTTAATCTGTGATCGTTTGAAGGCATATTTAGATAGGCAGAATTCCTATGCCGATTTGAAGAGGAAAGAAGTTGAGTATACCGTGGGAGATAGAGTGTTCTTGAAAGTCTCTTCGTGGAAGAAAGTTATGAGGTTTGGCAGAAAAAGGAAATTGAGTCCGAGATACATTGGGCCGTATGAGATTGTGAAGCGAATCAGTCTGGTTGCTTATCAGTTACGTTTGCCATCCGAGTTAGAGAAGATTCACAATGTGTTCTGTTGAGTGTGTAAAAGTTCTATATTTTACCCCCTATTTAACCCATATTTCTGCTGCATTCAAGCATAATTCATTGCATTTAGGATAGATTTCATTCATACATCACAATTATATCAAATGGCACAGTTTCTACTGAAATTGGTTGTTTTTGCAGGTAGCTGCTGTAGCAGATGAAGGGCAGTGGAGAAGCAGAGCTGGAACACTGGACTGCAGACGAGAAGGACGATGCTGCCATGGCCGCTGCCGTGGCAGCCAAGGGCGACAGCAATGGTGAAGAGAAGAAGCAAAGTGGACCTCGACAGAAAGAGGAAATTAAGTCGGTCTGTCGTGGAGCACTCTTATATTTTTCCAAGCCCTAGATCAGAATGAAGGCCAAGCCCAAAGTTCGAGGAAGAAACTCCAAGCAAGAAGGAAGGACGAATTAAAGATATATGCTCTGAAGATTTAGTCTTTAATAGAGTTGTATTTTAGTTTAAACTTGTATTCTTGCCATATTAGAAAACTTGAACCCAAGGCCTATATAAAGGCATGTAATTCGACCTAGGGGAGGATATCTTGTTCTCTAGCCGTCTTCCCCTAAACCCTAGTCGTTTTCCCCTTCTCAACATGTTCTAAACTTCCCCTATGGCTAAGGGTTGATTCTGTAAAGTAGTTGCAAGGATTACTTTGTTTTAGGAATTTTTCTGTTCAATAAAATAGACTTCAAGTTTACTTATTCTGGTTTCAACATCTTGCAAGAGTATCGAGAGAGCATTGTGAGATTATACATTTACTTAATATCGGGAGAGTTAAGTGGCTAAGGAAGAATTCAACAACATCGGTGTTCATCCTTTGATTCACGCCGGGAGGTATCATCAAAGACGTGTTCATCGACAGACTTGGACCTAGGGATAGGCCAAGGCATAGCAGGGATTCTTGCCAAGCTTGAAGTGCTGATTTGTGTGTTTGCTGCCGCGACAGGCGCCAAAACAGAACAGAGAAGTCTTAGACTTGCAACACCTGCACTACGGAGCAGATCAATACCGGCCCATTCTTTACTCTGAATCTTTTCAATCCTTTAATTTCAGTTCTCTTTATTACTTCGTGACAACCATTTAAACTCTTTCTTTTTCTCTCTCGTGCAGCAATCTAAGGTTAAAGCTATTAGCCTAGTCCCTGTTGAGACGATATCTGATACTTACGTATCACTTTACTACTTGCTTCGTGTACACTTGCACTACATTGCGATAGACACTTTTACACGCAACAAGTTTTTGGCGCCGTTGCCGGGGACTGGCAACATATCTTTACCCTACCTTTTACTGCACTTCTTTTATTTTTCTGTTTTGACTTGGATTGTTCACCCTGTGCTTTTCACAAGGTCTTTTGTTTGCCTATGCGCAGATCTCAACGAGGAAAAGAACCTGAGCACCAGTTAGATCCTGAAATCGAACAAACGTGCAATCTCAGGAAACGAGTCTGCCTCCTTGTAGAAAGAAACGAATACCTGGAGGAACAATTGGAAGCAATGGTGAACGAAAGGCACGAAGAAATGAGGAACAACCAAGTAAACCCTCGAGGTCATGAAGATCCCCTCAGAGATGGAGGAAACGGACAACCTGCAGGTTCTCCTGTTGCTGCCACATGCCGGTCATGCCGAGACTACATGATCAATGATCATGTGGAACTAGAGACCACCCTGCCAGACGTTGAAGCTGAAAATTTCGAGTTGAAACCTGTCATGTTCAGCATGATTAATTCTGCTGGCCAATTTAGTGGTGCTGCTACAGAGGATGCTAGGGAGCATCTGAAAACGTTCCAGGAAATCTGCGGTTCGTTTAGACTACCAGGAGTAAATCCGGAGATACTGAGGCTTCGGTTATTTCCTCATTCATTGAGGGACAGAGCTAAAACTTGGTGGAACAAACTAACGTCGGGTTCAATACGAACTTGGGCAGATTTAACTCGTGAATTTTTGTCTCGTTTTAACCCTTCCCATTTATCTGAGTGATTACGTAACGAAATTGGTACTTTTCAACAGGAAGACGACGAGCCAATGCACGAGGCATGGGACATGTTTACTACTCTTCTGAGGAATTTCCCGATGCATGGATTCCTTGTTTGGAATCAGGTAATCAAATTCTATAATGCTACCAACCTACGGACCCGAATGAGAATCGATTCAACAATCAATGGGTTGTTGTTAGATAAAGACCCAGAGGACGCCATGGTAGTATTAAAGAATTTGGCTAAGAATGAAGAGCAATTCCCCACATTGAGGAGAGGTAAACGAGTACTAGCTGTGAAGGATTATAAGGCAGATAACTCATTGAAAACACAAGTTGCATATCTCACAAGGGCAGTCGAGAACTTGCTGAAGAAGGACTCTCAACCTATCTATGCTGCAGAAGAGGTATGTGGAACTTGCAGTAGAAATCATAGTTCGGATGACTGCCCGATACAGCTAGAGGAGGGGATATATGTTGGAAATTATAACAAGCAGAACTACAATTCCAACAACTATAATCCAAACTGGAGAAAGGATCCCAAATTCTCTTGGAGCAACCCTAACAATGCCCTAAATCCTAAAGCACAGAACACTCAAAATCAGGGGGCACCTAGACTTCTGACTCGGCAGCAACCGCAACAGCAGCCGCAACAGCCACCAGCTGCCACGACTAGTATATTGGAGCAGACATTGGCTACGTTTATGTCCCAGACAGGAACCTACATTGAGAACATGAATCACTTCGTCAAGAAGACTGAGTCATTCATGGATAAAATAGAGATGCGGATGACTAACCATGAAGCTACTCTGAAATCACTGGAGACACAGATGGGTCAAGTTTCCTAGCATATTAAACCGAGGCAGAATGGAGGATTCCCTAGCGATACTGAAAATGCTAGACAACCCACACATGAGCAGTGCAAAGCCATAACAACTAGGAGTGGGAAGAAATTTCCAGGGCCAGAGAAAGAAGCTGAACCAGTTAAGGAACCAGCCCTAGAATCAACTGTCGTGAACACTGCCCCGGCAGACGACAAACAGCCTGCTGTCGATGAACTTGTCACGACAGCAGAAGGGACAGAGGAGAAGGATGAAGAACCTAAGCCTCCTCAGATCTGAATGCAGTGGGAAGGACGCATTGCAGATTATCGTCCTCCACCTCCTTTTCCTCAGCGGTTACAGAAATTGAAACATGAATCTCAGCTTAAGAAAATCTATGATATTTTTAAGCAGGTTCACATTAATATTCCACTGTTAAATGTTGTTAAGGGAATGCCCAGTTATGCCAAATTTCTCAAGGAAGCCATGTCGAAGAAATCCAGGCTTGTGGAATTTGAGACGGTTAAAATGAAAGAATGATGCATGACTATTCTGCACAAGCATCCACCCCAGAAAAAGAAGGATCCTGGGAGTTTCATAATACCGTGCATAATCGGAGATAAATTTGTGGGTAAGGCACTTTGTGATCTAGGTGCTAGTATTAATTTAATGCCAAAATCTGTATTTCAGAAATTAGGTATTGGACGCGCACGACCCACAACAGTTATGCTGCAGCTGGCAGACCGCTCTTACGTACAACCTGAAGGAAAAATTAAAGATATTCTGGTAAGAGTGGGTAAGTTTATTTTTCCTGCTGACTTTCTTGTTTTAGATTGTGAAGCAGATGAGAATGCACCAATCATCCTGGGGTGACCCTTCTTAGCCACAGGAAGATCACTGATTGATGTAGAGAATGGAGAACTCACTATGAGAGTGAATGATCAAGAGATCAAACTGAATGTTCTCCAAGCGATTAAGCACGCTGATGCAGAAGAAGAATGCAAGGATATCACTAAAGTTATCCTTGACCAACCCTACATCAGGTCGGACTCCCATAACATCAAATTTGACCACTGCCCCAGCAACCATTTAGAAGACTGTCACGGCAGCGACGACGATAGTAGCTCCTCAAACTCTGATATATCTGATACTGAAGATCAAGAGGAGGTAAACTGGATAGGCAATCGTCCAGGTAAGTTATTCGAGCCCTTAAACTATACCTCGAATGAACATATAGTCCAAAAGTCATCAATTGTAGAGCCACATGTTCTAGATCTTAAGCCCCTGCCAGGGCAGCTCAAATATGTTTTCCTTGGATTAAATGATGCGTTGCCCGTAATCATCTCTTCCAAGTTGATGCAGGAACAGGAACAGCAGCTGATAGGGATGTTACAGCAGCACAAAAAGGCTATTGGATGGACGATAGCTGATATCCAAGGCATCAGTCCGGCACTATGCATGCATAAAATCCTCTTAGAGGATGATCACAAGCCGACCATTGATGCCCAGAGACGTCTAAACGATGTTATGCGAGAGGTGGTTCGTAAGGAGATCATCAAATGGCTAGATGCTGGAATAATTTATGCCATCTCGGATAGCAAGTGGGTGAGCCCAGTGCAGTGCGTTCCTAAGAAATGAGGAATAACCGTGGTAACCAACGAAGAAAATGAGTTAATCCCAACCAGGACTGTGACCGGTTGGAGGGTTTGTATGGACTACCAGAAGCTTAACAAAGCTACCCGGAAGGACCACTTTCCCCTGCCTTTTATTGATCAAATGCTTGATAGATTAGCGGGAAAGCCTTACTACTGTTTTCTTGATGGATACTCAGGTTATAACCAAATAGCCATCGCACCGGAGGATCAAGAGAAGACGACATTCACTTGCCCATACGGTACTTACGCTTTTCGGAGGATGCCATTTGGACTTTGTAATGCACCAGCAACCTTTCAAAGGTGTATGATGGCAATATTCTCGGATATAGTGGAGGATTTCCTGGAGATATTCATGGATGATTTCTCTGTCTTTGGAGACAATTTTGAAAGCTGCCTAGGCAACCTACAGAAAGTGCTCGAGAGATGCAAGAAAGCAAATTTGGTATTGAACTGGGAGAAATGTCACTTCATGGTGGATGAAGGGATAGTCCTAGGCCATAAAGTAAGCTGCCGCGACATAGAAGTCGATAGAGCTAAGATCGAGGTAATCGAAAAGCTGCTGCCACCCACCACAGTCAAGGGAATCAGGAGTTTCTTAGGGCATGCTGGTTTTTATCGGAGGTTTATCGCAAACTTTTCGAAGATCACAAAACCCTTGTGCCATCTTCTAGAGCAGAACCGTCCCTTCGACTTCAACACTGAATGTACTGAGACATTCAAGGTTCTGAAAGAAAAGCTGGTAACAGCCCCAATAGTACAACCACCAGATTGGAAACTACCATTTGAGATCATGTGTGATGCTAGTGACTATGCTGTCGGGGCAACACTTGGGCAGAGGAAAGACAAACTCTTTCATGTTATACTATGCCAGCAAAACACTGAACGACGCCCAAGTAAACTACACCACAATGGAGAAAGAACTGTTAGCTGTGGTATTCTCGATTGACAAGTTTCATTCATACATACTTGGAACGAAGGTCATAGTCCACACAGACCACTCTGCATTAAAGTATCTGTTCGCCAAAAAGGATGCAAAGCCTTGACTGATACGTTGGATTCTGCTACTGCAAGAGTTTGACCTTGACATCAAGGACAAAAAGGGGACAGAGAACCAAGTTGCAGATCACTTGTCAAGATTAGAGAAGGGAAAGAGTCTCCCAACAGACGAGACACGCATACTGGAGACCTTCCCTGACGAGCAGCTGTTCGCTGCCACAAGCACTACCGCGACAGCCATGGTGGCAGGTAAGTTTTCTGAACTCCCCTGGTATGCTGATTTCGTTAATTATTTAGTTAGCGGAATAACTCCTCCTGACCTTAACTATCAAGCTAGGAAGAGGTTCCAAAATGATGTTAAGCATTATTATTGGGACGAACCTCTTCTTTTCAAATATTGTGCAGATCAGGTTATTAGGAGATGCATACCACAGGATGAACAGGAAGCTGTGCTTCATCACTGCCATGCTTCACAATATGGAGGACACTTAGGTGGTAACAAAACTGCTGCCAAGGTTTTGCAGTCGGGATTTTATTGGTCGTCACTGTTCAAGGATGCCCAGACATTCTACAAAAACTGTGACAAATGTCAACGGACTGAAAACATCTCAAGGAGACATGATGTTGGGTTTTTCGGGGCTCGAATCGATCAACCGATTATGCTCGCCAAGTGGTGGAGAGGTGAATTTTTGGGTGGAAGGGTTTAGGAAGCTAAAAGAATAAAAACACAATGATTTATAGTGGTTCAACCTTCTAACCAAGGTCTACATCCACTACCTTAGCTTCCCACTAAGGATTTCACAACCAATTCACTAATTGATTCGTCCCCTTTTCTAGGCTTAGGAGGAAACCCTTTACAACGATCAAGCTTCTACCCAAAGCCTTGATCAAAACCCTCTTTTACAAAGAGATAAACAAAGAAGCAAACTTGAACCCTCTAATAGGTGTTTTGTTTGCACAATGAAGCACTCACCCAAAACCTAAAACACTTGAGCAAATTTAACAATGTAAGCTCACAAGTGTTGTCTAAGCAAGAAATGAACGATTTAAGCTCTAGACAAGTTTTTCACTCATAATGTTGTAACAATTGAAGCTCTTGCTCAATCTTGATGCTTGGAGGTCCCTTTTATACTCCAAATTGAGTTTGTAGCCGTTTATGGCCGTTGGGGATGTTTCGGAGCCGTTGGAAGCCATTAAAGTCGAGCTTTAAATGCTCTCCTGCACTATAGTTTCGAAACCTTATAAAGGTTTCGAAACCTTAAGAGGGGTTTAGAAAAACTAGCCGTTTTATAGTAGTTTGTAGCCGTTACAGGGCTAAAGTTTCGAAACCTTTACAAGGTTTCGAAACCTTTGAGCCAAAGTTTCGAAACCTTGTGAAGGTTTCGAAACCTTTGCTTAGGTTTCTAAAAAATCAGCTACTGCCCAGATAAGTTTCGATACCTTTGTTTGAGGTTTCGAAACTTTCATCTAAAAATATGTATTTCGGGCATTTTTCGACTTTTAAAAGTATAGTTCGATATAGGTATTAAGTCGAACTCTTTCAAAACATTTTGTCAAGTTTTAAGGACTTTTGAATTATTTTTGAAGTCTTTAAACAAGTCCAAAAACATTTTTCACAAAAATTGTTATATCAAAATATTTCTCAACACATGAGATGCCGCTGCAAAACATTCTTGAAGTCGAAATCTTCGACGTTTGGGGGATTGATTTTATGGGACCATTCCCAGCTTCATGTGGGAACTTATACATCTTTCTGGCAGTGGACTATGTGTCCAAATGGGTTGAAGCGATCGCTACTCAGAAAAATGATGCCAAGAGGGTTCAGAGGTTTTTGCATAAAAACATATTTTCCAGATTTGGCATCCCCAAAGCGATCATCAGTGATGAAGGGAGGCATTTTGACAATAGGGTTATAGCTGCTTCCTTAAAGAAGTATGGTGTCAAACATCGAATCGCAACAGCATACCACCCTCAGACCAATGGACAGACTGAAATATCGAACAAAGAGGTTACGAACATTCTTGAAAAGATGGTTAAGCCAACTCGGAAGGACTGGTCTCTACACCTCAACGATGCATTATAAGCCTACAGAACAACGTTCAAAACTCCATTGGGAATGTCACCCTACCAGCTGATTTATGGAAAAACATGTTATTTACCTGTCGAGATTGAGCACAGAGCATACTGGGCCATCAAGGCAGTGAATATGGACTTGGAAAAAGCAGGACAGAAAAGGCTTCTTGATTTGAATAAGATAGAAGAAATTCGAGCAATGGCCTATGACAACGCAAGGATTTACAAAGACAAGACAAAGAAGTAGCATGACAAGAAGCTGCTGCCACGACAGTTCTGCCCAGGGCAGCTTGTGTTGTTGTTCAACTCTAGGTTGAAACTCTTCCCAGGGAAGCTGAAATCTAGGTGGTCCGGCCCATTCCAAGTGGTGCAAGTTTTTCCTCATTGTGCCATCACAATCAGATCTTTAAAAGACGGGCACCAATTTAAAGTTAACGGAAAAAGATTGAAGCATTATCAGGGGACTGAAGCCCCAAGAATGCAGGAAGTGGTTACTTTAGGAGATGCCCCTCCTGGCATCCCTAATTTAACCTAATTTTATTTTTATTTATTATTTATATATATTAGGTAATTAGAACTATTTTTTTAGGAACTAAGTTTTTATTTTTATTATTTTTAGGAAATAAAGGCGACAAAGAGAAGTGAATTCAGCCCACCATCTTTCCATAAGCCCGAACTAGGAGCCTGCCGTTACAGCTGTCGCGACAGACGCAGAAAATCCAGCCTGTCAACACGATGTCGCGGCAGACACGCAAACGCGTAACAGACGCGCAGCAGACACGGAAACGCGTGACAGGCGCGTCAGAAACCGCGTGACAGCTGGCCCCGTTATTCGCGCCTGTCGTTATAACTCCAACGGGCAGCAAACTCCCCCTCTATAAAAACCTCGTTTTACTATTCATTTTTCACTCACTTTTACTCTCTCTATTTGTTTCCTCTAGAATTTCATTTGCTTCATTTTCTTTTCTACAGTCCTTGCAATATGAGTACCAGAAACACCCGACGTAGTGCTGCCTCAGGATCTGCCCCAGCAGCAGCCACTCCCAGCTCCTTCCAGGCGAGAGATATGTGGGAGGAGAAAGGCTTCATTTACAGCACTAGAACGGAGAACCTCGGGTTACAACCGTTCATAGCCTGCAAGATCAGAGCCCTGTAGTGGCAGATGTTTGCCGAGCAGCCGGAGGAAATGAACGTAACTTTAGTCCGAGAATTTTATGCTGCCATCGACAGCAGGGAGGTGACAACAGTAACGGTTCGAGGAAAGGAGGTACCTTTTGAGCCCGAATACATCAACACTCTCTATGGGTTCTATGTTGGGAGAAAAGAAGACGACCACCAGAGATTCGTGGAAAGCTTGGAGCCAGCAGATTATGACGTTGTTATGGCAGAACTCACAGACGAAGAAACCGAGTGTAATACCGATCCTAAACATCCAAGGATGGTCAAACGAGTTCAACTCACTCCGGAAGCCAAGCTTTGGAACGCCTTCATCAAGAAGAGGATTATGCCCTCCTCGCACAATACAACGGTAGACCAACCAAGGTTAGCCCTCATCCATTCAATTCTCAATGAGAGGCCTATTAACGTTGGTAGATATGCTCGGGAGGGAATATTGGATTGTACGTGCCGGCCGTCAGGACCACTCTTCTACCCATACCTCATTACTGCCCTCTACCGTGGCCACAACGTACCAGAAGCTGCCGAGGATTTGAGAGTCCGAGGAAAAGGATGGACAAAAAGGAACATCCTCAGCCTGATGGAACTCAAAGCTGCCACACCCCTGTCGTCCTTCGACCCAACTACCAGGGCAGGTGAGCCGACAAAACCCACCCAAACCGAGCCTGCCGCCACAGAACCCAGGCAGCCCACTGCAGCAGCTCCCCCAGCAGACTCCTCAATACAAATACTTGCTGCCCTGCAGAAGATGGAGGAACGACAGCTGGGCCTGATGAGCTTCATCCGAGACTTCACCACAGCAACGGTATATTTCATTAAAACCAATCTTAATTTTCCTGATGTACTGTTTCCTGCCTTCCCCGACCATTATTTAGCTGCCCCCACCCCTGCTCATACCCCTACCCTTGCGGCCACACCGAGAGCACCGTCTGCCGCGTCCACTCTGACCCCAGCCACGACAGCTGCAGGCGGTAGCCACACCACACTAGTCTCTGCCAGGGGAACAAAGAGAAAAGATCCCTTGTCCGACCTCGACGCATACATTGCTGGTTTTTCCTCTTCCTCGATTTAGGAGGCATCCGAGGACGAGCCCACGGTCAAGAAGAACTTGTTCAAGGAATTCACCCCGGTGAAATGACAGAAAACAAACATCGGCGTCAGAACATCCGACCAAGGAAAATCTGACAGCGGCAGCAGCAGCTTCGAGGAGGTTCAGGTATTGGAGAAACAACCCCATATCTCCCCTACCCGCATACAACCTCCAAGGGAAGCCAAAAACAAGAACACCTCTGCCTCTCCCATCCATCTGCCGGCACCGACAAGGAAAGTCACTGCCCGCCGGCAAATTCAGATCAGTAGCAGCAGCAGCGACGACAACGCTTGAAATTTAAGTTTCTTTTCTTATTATTGTTGTCTGCTCTTTTGTTATATTTTGTGATGTTGTTTTTTATTTCTTTTCTTTTATTTTGTCATTTGCATTGAGGGCAATGCAACCCTTGAGTTTGGGGGTGGCATCCCTCCATTAATAATGTGTCTTTAAGTTTAAAAATTGTGTCTCTTACTTAGTTTATTTTTGCTTAAAAAATGAAAATTTGACTTAAGTCTTTGAACTGAACTTACCTGTCGTGACAGCCTCTGTCGTGGCAGTGCCTGTTGCGTGTAAAATAGTCTATCGCAATTGTAGTGCAAGTATACACGACGCAAGTAGTAAAGTGATACGAAGTATCGGATATCGTCTCCACAGGGATTGGGCTAATAGCTTCACCTTAATTCACTGCACGGAAGTAAAGAAGATGTTTGAGAAAGTTGTCACGAGAATAATAAAGTAAACGTAAATAAAAGAGTACAGATATCAAGATAGATAGAATGGGCTGGTATTGAATTGCTCAGTAGTGCAGGTATTGCAGAGTTTAGGAAATCCAGTTCTGTCGTCGCGCCCGTCGCGGCAGCACCTGTCGCGGCAGCAGTCCGTTGATTGTCGCGGCAGCAAACACTCAACTCCATACTTCAAGTTTGGCAAGAATCCTAGATGTGCCTTGGCCTATCCCTAGGTCCAAGTCTGTCGATGATCACGTCTTGATGATACCTCCCGGCGTGAATCGAAGGATGAACACCGATGTGGATGAATTCTTCTTTAGCCACTTAACCTCGTCCTATCCCTAGGCCCGAGATAGTTCAACTATAAACTAGAGAACTTGCTCTTATTTCTTTCGTATACTTAACTCTCCCGATGCTAAGTAAATAGATAACCTCACAATGCTCTCCCGATGCTCTTGCAAGATATTAATAACCAAAATAAGAGAACTTGAAGTTTATTTTATTGAACTGAAAATTCCTAAAACAAAAACAACCCTTGCAACTACTTTACAAATCAACCCATGGCCCGAGGGGGAATTTAGAACATGATGTGGGAAGGAAAACGACTAGAGGTTGAGAGAGAAGGCTAGGGTAATCAGTTATGAGATATCTCCCCTTAGGTTAAAATCTATGCCCTTATATAAGCTTTGGGCTCAAGTTTTCTAATTTAACAAGGATTACAACTTTAATTTAAAGTATGATTCTAATAAAGACTAAATCTTCAAGGAATCTACTTTCCAGCCGTCCTCCTTGTTTCTTGGGATTTTCTCTCCTTGAACTTTGGACTTGACATTCCTTTTGATCTGGGGCTCGGAAAAATATGAGGTTTTCACACGACAGACGGGCTGAATTTTCTCTATCTGTCGAGGTCCACTTTGCTTCTTCTCCTCAAAACTGCTGTCGTCCTCTGCTGTCACGGCAGCAACCGTGGCAGCATCGTCCTCTTTGTCTGCTTGTCCAGTTCAGCTCTTCTGCTTTACTGCCCAGCGCCTGCGCTTTTCGTCTACTACGGCAGCAACCTGCAAAAACAACCATTCTTAGTAGAATCTGTGTCTTTTAATATATTTGTGATGTTTTGCTGTAAACTAACCTAAATGCAATGAATAATGCTTGAATGCAGCAGAAATATGGGTTAAAAAGGGTGTAAATAATAGAACTTTTACACACTCAACACACCCCCAAACTCAAGTTTTTGCTTGCCCTCAAGCAACTAAGACCTAAAAGAAAAATGAAATATTTTTGTTTTGGCTTTCAAACAGTGGACTTTCCCTTACCCGTCGTTCGTTCCCTGTGACGGCAACAACCTGTCGGATAATTTAGGATCTGTCCGGAATCTCACTATAGTCCTCGTGCAGTGTGTGCATGCTTGTGAACAGTTATATGCCAAGACTCTCTTAGTTTCACTAGAATATTTCAGCTCTTAACTCGAATTTTTATGCCAAGTTTATCTTTTTGAAGGTACTTCTTATGCTCCTTTGATTTTCTGTTTTGACTCGATTTCAATTTTTTTTAAGCTAAAGTTTCACTAGAGCCGGTTTCGGGCACCTCTAGCTAACTTCCTAGAGCCGGTTTCGGGCACCTCTAGGGCTGTTGAGTCTATTTTGCTAAACTTCTTTCCTAGAGCCAGTGTTAGGCACCTCTAGGGGCTATTCAAGTGCTAAGCTTCCTATTCTAGTTGACTAAAAGAGTTCTAAGCAGTATAACAGTCACAATGGTGTTTAAGTTTTCAGAACTATAGAAAGGCTCTAAACTTCTCCTAAAACTATCCTAAAGTCACTGCCATGACAGAGTTGTCACGACAGGTAAGTTCAGTTCACAGTTTTCAGCCAAAATTTCCAATATTTTCATCTTTTTTTGACAAAAATAAACTAAGTAAAAGACACCAAATTTAACTAAGATGTACTCCATTAATATGGAGGGTTGCCACCCCAAACTCGAGGGTTGCATTGCCCTCAATGCAAATGACAAAATAAAAATGAAAACAGATAAAGGCAGTACATCACAAAATATATATGGCAGGCAGCAGAATATAAGATAAGAAACTTAAATTTAATCGATGTCTTCGCTGCTGCTGCTAAGGCGGATCTGGCGGCGGGCTCTGGCTCTCGGGGCGGGCTGGGGCACGGGTGAGGCGGATGTGTTCTTGGCCTCCCGTGGTGGCTGGATTCTGGTTGGGGAGATGTGGGGTGGTTGCTCCATAACCTGAATATCAGAGCTGCTGCTGCTGCTGTCACTGCTGCTGCTGGCCTTTGGCAGTTTGTTCTTATCTGCCATTCATTTCTGCCTCTTTACCGGTGTAAATTCCTTTGACAGGTTCCTCTGAATAGAGGGTTCATCATCACTGTCTGCCCAAACGGAGGAGGAAGAGAACCCAGCAACAAAGGCAGCAAGGTCATCCGATGGCACTGGTCGCTTTGTTCCTCGAGCAGATGGTTCAGCATGAGTGCTGTCGGGGCAGGTGATGGTATGGAGGCGGCATATGGTGTTTGTGGGGTAACAACATGTGTAGGTGTGTGGACAGGGGTGGTGATAGTGAAGTAATGGGCAGGGAAAGTGGGGAAAACAGCATCAGAGAAATTTAAAGTATTTTGAATAAAATTTACCGTAGAGGCGGTGAAGTCCCTGATGAATGTCATGAGGCCCAACTGTCTTTCCTCCATCTTTTGAATGGCAGCTAAGATCTGATTGGAGGAGTCTGTCGGAGCAGCTGCTGCGGCGGCAAGTTCAGGATTTTGCTGCTCTGATGATTCAGCTGGGGCGGCAGCGGGGTTGAATGATGATAGAGGGGTGGCCACGGTCAGCTCCATGAGGCTGAGGATATTCTTTTCCGTCCAACCTCGTCCTTTAACTATTGAATCGATGTGGGCTTCCGGAACGTTATGGCCGCGGCATAGTGACGTGATGAGGTAGGGGAGGAAAAGGAGGCCCGTCGATCGATGTGCACTTTCCAAAATACTCTCTCGAATATAACTACCCACATTAATGGGTCGTTCATTTAAAATAGAGTGTATCAATGCTAACCTCTGCTGATCGACGGTGTTATGGTGGGATGATGGCATGATCCTCTTTTTGATGAAGGCATTCCATAACTTTGCCTCCGGCAGCAGCTGTCTCCGCTTCACCGTGTGTGGATTTTTCCGGCTTGTATTCCATTCGGTCCCCTCTTCCGTCAGTTCTGCCATGACAGCGTCACAGGCAGCATCATCCAAGGTGTCGAGGAACTGCTGGTGTGTGTCATCATTGGGGCCTATGTAGAGGCCATATAAGGAATTGATGTGCTCAGCTGTAAACGGTACCTCTTTCCCTCTAACACTCACTGCTGTCGCTATTTTGCTGCTGATGGCAGCATAAAATTCTCTCACCATCATCTCGTTCATCTCCTCTGGTTGCTCTGCAAATGTTTGCCATAATAGAGCTCTAATCTTCCTGGCTATGAAAGGCTTGAGGCCCAGATTCTTTGCCTTTGGTGTATAGATGAAGCCTCGTTCTTCCCACATGTCTCTGGTAGCAAAGGACTGTGGGGGAGTTGCTGCTGGTGAAGAAGTAGAGGCAGCATTGCGTCGGGTTTTTCTAGAAGACATATTAGTGCAAGGGTTGTGAAAAGTAAATGAAAGCAAATGAAAACTAAAGATGGAGAGCAAGTAAGAAAGGTAGAAGTGAGTGAAAATGAAAATGAAACGGGGTTTTATAGAAAAGGAATTGTTGCCCGTTGAAGCTGTAACGGCAGGCGCAAATAACGGGGCGGCTGTTGAGCTTTAGTGTGTCTGACGCGTCTGACACACGTTTCCACGTCTGTTACGCGTCTGTGACGTGTTTTCGCGTCTGTCGTGACAGTGTGATGACAGCCTGTATTTTCCGCGTTTGTCGCGGCAGTTGTAACGACAGGCTTCAATATTTGGGCTTTGTTGTGCTGATGGATGGATGGTGGGCTGAGTTCACTTCTCATGTTCTTCTTGACTCCTTTATTTCCTAAAAACAATGAACATAAAAACATTATTCAAAATAAAATAAACCTTATTTCCTAATAACTAATAAAATAAAATAAAATAAAATAAAAATTAGGTTAAGTTAGGGATGCCAGGTGGGGCATCTCCTAAAGTAACCACTTCCTGTATTCCTGGGGCTTCAGTCCCCTGATAATGCCAGGTGGGTGATATGTTGTCCGTTGACTTTGAATTGGTGCCCGTCTTTTAGTGATCGGATTGTGATGGCACCATGGGGAAAAACTTGTACGACTTGGAATGGGCCAGACCATCTAGATTTCAGTTTCCCTGGGAAAAGTTTTAGTCTAGAATTGAACAACAATACAAGCTGCCCTGGGCAGAACTGTCGTGGCAGCAACTTCCTGTCATGCCACTTCTTAGTTTTCTCCTTGTAGATTCTTGCATTGTCGTAGGCCATTGTCCGGATTTCTTCAATTTCGTTCAGATCTAACAGCCTTTTCTGCCCTGCCCTATCCAAGTCCATATTCACTGCCTTGATTGCCCCAGTATGCTCTGTGCTCTATCTCGACAGGTAGATGACATGTTTTCCCATAAATCAATCGGTACGGAGACATTCCCAATGAAGTCTTAAAAGCTGTCCTATATGCCCATAACGCATCATTTAGGAGTGAAGACCAATCTTTCCTAGTTGGCTTAACCATCTTCTCAAGAATGTTCTTGACTTCCTTGTTAGAAATTTCAGCTTGTCCATTGGTCTGTGGGTGATATGCTGTCGCGATCCGATGTTTGACACCGTATTTCCTCAAGGCGGCAGCAATAACCCTGTTGTCAAAATGTCTCCCTTCATCACTGATAATCGCCTTAGGGATGCCAAACCTAGAAAAAATGTTTTTGTGTAAAAACCGTTGAACTGTCTTGGCATCATTCTTTTGAGTGGCGATAGCTTCAACCCACTTAGAGACATAATCTACTGCTAGGAGGATGTATAGATTCCCACATGAAGATGGAAAAGGTCCCATAAAATCAATCCCCCAAACATCGAAGATCTCGACTTCTAGAATGTTCTGCAGCGGCATCTCATTCCTCCGTGAGATGTTTCCTGTCCTTTGGCACCTGTCACAGCTCTTGTAGAAGATGTGAGCATCTTTGTACAGTGACGGCCAGTAAAACCCTGACTGCAGCACCTTGGCAGCAGTTTTGTTGCCTCCTAAGTGTCCTCCATATTGTGAAGCATGGCAGTGATGTAATATATCTTTTTGTTCTTCCTGTGGTACACATCTCCTTATAACCTGATCTGCACAGATTTTGAAAAGAAGAGGTTCGTCCCAATAATAATGCTTAACATCATTTTGGAACCTCTTCCTGGCTTGATAATTAAGGTCAGGGGGAATTATTCCGCTAACTAAGAAATTAACGAAATCTGCATACCAAGGAAGTTCAGAATACTTATCTGCCGCCATGGCTGTCGCGGCAGTGATTGCGGCAGCAAAGAGCTGCTCGTCTGGGAAGGTCTCCAGTATGTTTGTCTCATCTATTGGTAGACTCTTTCCCTTCTCCAATCTTGACAAGTGATCTGCCACCTGATTTTCTGTCCCTTTTTTGTCCTTGATTTCAAGGTCGAATTCTTGCAGTAGCAGGATCCATCTTATCAATCGAGGCTTTGCATCCTTTTTAGCGAACAGATACTTGAGGGCAGAATGGTCTGTGTGTACTATAACCTTCGTTCCATGTATGTAAGAACGAAACTTGTCAATGGAGAATACCACAGCTAATAACTCTTTTTATGTGGTGGTGTAGTTCACTTGGGCTTCATTCAGTGTCTTGCTGGCATAGTATATGACATGAAACAATTTGTCTCTCCGCTGCCCAAGTCCTGCCCCGACAGCATAGTCGCTAGCATCACACATAATCTCAAATGGATGTGTCCAGTCTGGTGGCTGTACTATTGGGGCTGTTAACAGTTTTTCCTTCAGAACCTTGAATGCTTCAGTACATTCTTCATTAAAGTCAAAGGGTCGGTTCTGCTCTAGAAGATGGCATAGAGGCTTGGTGATTTTTGAGAAATTTGCAATGAATCTCCGATAAAAACCAGCATGCCCTAAGAAACTTCTAATACCCTTGACTGTGGTCGGCGGCGGCAGCTTCTCGATCACTTCTATTTTGGCCCTGTCGACTTCTATGCCACGTCAGCTAATCTTATGGCCAAGGACTATCCCTTCATCCACCATGAAGTGGCATTTTTCCCAATTCAAGACTAGATTTGCTTTTTCACATCTTTCAAGTACCTTTTGTAGATTGACTAAGCAGCTCTCAAAATCGTCCCCAAAGACTGAAAAATCATCCATAAAAATTTCTAGGAAGTCCTCCACCATATTAGAGAATATGGCCATCATGCACCTTTGGAAGGTGGCAGGTGCATTGCATAGTTCGAATGGCATTCTCCTAAAAGCATACGTTCCGTAAGGGCATGTGAAAGTCGTCTTTTCTTGATCTTCCGGTGCGATGTCTATTTGATTATAACCTGAATAACCATCAAGAAAACAATAGTAAGGTTTACCCGCTAATCTATCAAGCATTTGATCAATAAAGGGTAAAGGAAAGTGGTCCTTTCGGGTAGCTTTGTTAAGCTTCCGATAGTCCATACGAACCCTCCAACCGGTCACAGTCCTGGTTGGGATTAACTCATTGTTTTCATTGGTCACCATGGTCATTCCACCTTTCTTGGGAACACATTGCACCGGGCTCACCCATTTGCTGTCGGAGATGGCATAAATAATACTAGCATCTAACCACTTGATTATCTCTTTCCGCACCACCTCTTTCATCGCATGGTTTAGCCGCCATTGAGCATCTATAGTCGGCTTATGACCTTCCTCTAAAAGGATTTTGTGCATGCATAACGCCGGACTAATGCCTTGAATATCAGCTATCAACCATCCAATTGCCTTTTTGTGCTGCCGCAGCATTCCTATTAGCTGCCGTTCCTGTTCCTGCGGCAGCTTAGAAGAGATGATTACGGGCAACGTATCATTTGAACCAAGAAAAGCATATTTTAGCTGCCCTGGCAGGGGCTTCAGTTCTAAAACAGGGGGCTCAACAGTAGATGGCTTTTGGATTGCATGGTTATCCGAAGTATAATTTAAAGGTTCGAATAACTTACCTGGACGATCGCCTATCCAGTTTACCTCCTCCTGATCTTCAGTATCAGATGTATCGGATTCTGAGGAGTTGCTGTCGTGACAGGCCTGTAGGTGGCTGCCGAGGCAGTGACCAATGTTAATGTCGTGACAGCCCGACCTGATGCAGGGTTGATCAAAGGTAACTTCAGTGATAGCTTTGCATTCCTCGTCTGCATCAGCATGTTTCATAGCTTGGAGAACATTCAATTTTATCTCTTGATCGTTCACTCTCATGGTGAGTTCTCCTTTTTCCACATCAATCAGTGATCTTCCCGTGGCTAAGAAGGGTCGCCCAAGGATGATTGGTGCGTTTTCGTCTGCTTCACAATCTAAAACAAGAAAGTCAGCAGGAAATATAAATTTATCCACTCTTACCAGAATATCTTCGATTTTTCCTTTCGGATGGACGTAAGAGCGGTCTGCCAGCTGCAGAATTACTGTCGTGGGTCGCGCCTTTCCAATACCTAATTTTTGAAAAACAGATTTTGGCATTAAATTAATACTAGCACCAAGATCACAAAGTGCCTTACCCACATATTTGTCTCCGATTACACAAGGTATGATGAAGCTCCCCGGATCCTTCTTTTTCTGGGGTGGCTGCCGATGAAGAATACTCATTCAAATTCCCCAAGTTTAGATTTCTTTGACATGACATCCTTGAGAAATTTGGCGTAACCGGGCATCTCCCTCACGGCATCTAGCAGCGGAATATTAATATGAACCTGCTTAAAAATATCATAAATCTTTTTAAGTTGAGATTCTTGCTTAGCTTGCTGTAACCGTTGAGGAAAATGGGGGTGGGGGACGGTAATCAGTAATACGTCCTTCCCACTGCATACGAATCTGAGGAGGTTTGGGTTCATCAATTTTCTCCTCTGTCGCTTCTGCTGTCGTGACAGGCTCATCGGCAGCAGTCTGTTTGTTACCTGTCGTGGCAGCTTCCTCGGCAGGTTTGTCCAAAGCTGGTTTTCTTACTGATTCAGCTTCCTTTTCTGGCCCTGGTAGTTTCTTCCCACTCCTAGTAGTAATGGCCTTACACTGCTCATGTGTGGGCTACCTAGCATTTTCAGTATTACTAGGGAATCCTCCAGTCTGTCTTGGCTTAATATGCTGAGAAACCTGACCCATTTGTGTCTCCAAAGATTTCTGTAGAACTAATGTTTTGATATAATAATTGAAAAATGTTTTGGACTAATTTGAAAAGAATTTAAAACTTGTTTTTAAGTCCAAACAACTTGAAATTATGTTTGAGGTATTTTAAGAGGTTTTTGGCAAAGACTTTTCATGTTTTTAATAGCCAAACTTGTGTTTTCAGAACCCCAGTATCGATACGGTAAACCCCGTACCGATACCTTTTTGCCTTAGTTTGGCCACTGTCAAAACCCGTATCGATATAGGCCCTTGCCGTATCGATACGGAGTGGGGTCGTTTCGATACGCCATGTCAGCGTATCGATCCCATTTTAACTACCCCAACGGCTATTTCCCAACGGCCATTTAAATGTCAAAGGGTACTGATACGCCCTCAAGCGTATCGATATGCCCATGCTGGCAAATGCCCAACGGCTAGTTCATATGAAGGCTGTATCGATAACGTTCCACGCGTATCGATACTGATAGCTGCAAAACAGCATTTATGAAGGGAAATAAAGTCCTCAACGGCTCCAATTCATTCCCAACGGCTATTAACGGCTACAAACTCAATTGGGAGTATAAAAGGGACCTCCAAGCATCAAGAGAAGGCTAATGCTCATATTGTCAAGCATCAAATGATCAAGAAATTGTCTTAGTGCTTTATTTGTCATTTCTTGTATAGACAAACACTAGTGAGCCAAAATTGTGAAATTTGCTCAAGTGTTTTAGGTTTTGGGTGAGTGCTTAATTGTGCAAACAAACACCTATTAGAGGGTTTTAAGTTTGCTTCTGTTTTCTCTTTGTAAAAGAGGGTTTCGATCAAGGCTTTGGGTAGAAGCTTGATCGGTTGTAAGGGTTACCTCCTAAGCCTAGAAAAGGGGACGAATCAATAGTGGATTGATTGTGAAATCCTTAGTGGGGAGCTAAGGTAGTGGATGTAGACCTTGGTTAGAAGGTTGAACCACTATAAATCATTGTGTTTTTATTCTTTCTAGCTTCCTAAACCCTAACACCCAAAAATTCACCTCTCCGCCACTTGGTGAGCAACTTTGGTTGATCGAATCGAGCCCCACACATCTCAACAATTTCAGAGTAGCTTCATGATTTGTCATTCGCATCTCTGTTTTATCCATGAATGTCTCTATTTTCTTGACAAACTGATTCATATTCTCAATATAAGTACCTGTCTGAGACATAAAAGTGGCCAGAGTCTGTTCCAGTATACTGTTAGTGGCAGCTGGTGGCTGTTGTTGCTGCTGCGGCGGCAGTTGCGGCGGTAGTTGCTATCGCGTCAGCAATCTAGGTCCTCCCTGATTCTGATTGTGTGCTTGGGGATTCAGGTCATTATTAGGATTGCTCCAAGAAAATTTGGGATCCTTTCTCCAGTTGGGATTATAGTTGTTGGAGTTGTAATTCGGCTTGTAGTTTCCAACATATTTTCTCTCTTCTAACTGTATAGGACACTCATCCGAACTATGATTTCCCTCACAGATTTCACATACCTCCTCAACAGCAAATCCATGTTGTGCATCATCATTCAATAGCTTTTTCATTGCTTTAGTAAGGAATGCTACCTGTGATTTCATCGTGCTGTCGGCCTCATAATCCTTGACAGCTAGTACCCGTTTACCCCCTCTTCTTGCTGTCGGAAACTGCTCCTCATTCTTAGCCAGATTTTTCAAAACTTGCATTGCCTCGTCTGGATCTTTATCCAATAATAGTCTGTTTGCTGCTGAATCAATTCGAATACGAGTTTGTAAGTTGGCAGCATTATAAAACTTGGTTACCTGGTTCCAGACGGGGAATCCATGCATAGGGCAGTTCCGTAGAAGAGTGGTGAATCTATCCCAGGCCTCGTGCATCGGCTCGTCATCTTCCTGTTGAAAAGTAGCAATTTCGTTACGTAATCGCTCAGATAAATGCGAAGGATTAAAACGAGATAAAAATTCACGAGATAAATCTGCCCAAGTTCTAATTGAACCCGGCGTAAGTTTATTCCACCAAGTTTTTGCTCTGTCCCTCAATGAATGGGGAAATAACCGAAGCCTCGGTATCTCCGGATTAACTCCTGGTAGTCTAAACGAACCACAGATCTCCTGGAATGTTTTGAGATGCTCCCTAGCATCCTCTGTAACAGCACCACTAAACGGCCCGACATTGTTGATCATACTAAACATAACAGGTTTCAGCTCGAAGTTGTCAACATCTATGTCCGGCAGCGTGGTTTCCAGCTCTACATGATCGTTCAACATGTAGTCACGACAGGACCGTCGGCCGGCAGCGGCAGGCGGGTCGCCGACAGGCGGGTCGTTTCCATTGTGGGCCATCTTCTCTAGTTGTTCCTCAAGGTACTCGTTCCTGGCTAGTAAGTGACGAAGTTGTTTCTTGAGATTGAATGATCGTTCGATTTCTGGATCTAATGGATACTCAGGATCTTTACCTCGGTTCGATCTGCGCATAAACAAGAAACCTTGTGAAAAGCAAGAGTTGAATGTACCAAAGAAAAACAGAAAAATAAAAATAAAAATAAAAACAAAAAGTGCAGTAAAAGAAAAGGTAGAGTTATGTTGCCAATCCCCGGCAACGGCGCCAAAAACTTGTTGCGTGTAAAATAGTCTATCGCAATTGTAGTGCAAGTATACACGACGCAAGTAGTAAAGTGATACAAAGTATCGGATATCGTCTCCACAGGGATTGGGCTAATAGCTTCACCTTAATTCACTGCACAGAAGTAAAGAAGATGTCTGAGAAAGTTGTCACGAGAATAATAAAGTAAACGTAAATAAAAGAGTAGAGATATCAAGATAGAGAGAATGGGGTGGTATTGAATTGCTCAGTAGTGCAGGTATTGCAGAGTTTAGGAAATCCAGTTCTGTCGTCGCGCCCGTCGCGGCAGCACCTGTCGCGGCAGCAAACACTCAACTCCGTACTTCAAGTTTGGCAAGAATCCCAGATGTGCCTTGGCCTATCCCTAGGTCCAAGTCTGTCGATGATCACGTCTTGATGATACCTCCCGGCGTGAAACGAAGGATGAACTCCAATGTGGATGAATTCTTCTTTAGCCACTTAACCTCATCCTATCCCTAGGCCCGAGATAGTTCAACTATAAACTAGAGAACTTGCTCTTATTTATTTTGTATACTTAACTCTCCCGATGCTAAGTAAATAGATAACCTCACAATGCTCTCCCGATGGTCTTGCAAGATATTAATAACCAAAATAAGAGAACTTGAAGTTTATTTTATTGAACTGAAAATTCCTAAAACAAAAACAACCCTTGCAACTACTTTACAAATCAACCTGTGGCTCTAGGGGGAATTTAGAACATGGTGTGGGAAGGAAAACGACTAGAGGTTGAGAGAGAAGGCTAGGGTAATCGGTTATGGGATATCTCCCCTTAGGTTAAAATCTATGCCCTTATATAAGCTTTGGGCTCAAGTTTTCTAATTTAACAAGGATTAAAACTTTAATTTAAAGTATGATTCTAATAAAGACTAAATCTTCAAGGAATCTACTTTCCAGCCGTCCTCCTTGTTTCTTGGGATTTTCTCTCCTTGAACTTTGGGCTTGACATTCCTTTTGATCTGGGGCTCGAAAAAATATGAGGTTTTCACACGACAGACGGGCTGAATTTTCTCTATCTGTCGAGGTCCACTTTGCTTCTTCTCCTCAAAACTGATGTCGTCCTCTGCTGTCACGGCAGCAACCGTGGCAGCATCGTCCTCTTTGTCTACTTGTCCAGTTCAGCTCCTCTGCTTTACTGCCCAGCGCCTGCCCTTTCCGTCTGCTACGGCAGCAACCTGCAAAAACAGCCATTCTTAGTAGAATATGTGCCTTTTAATATATTTGTGATGTTTTGCTGTAAACTAACCTAAATGCAATGAATAATGCTTGAATGCAGCAGAAATATGGGTTAAAAAGGGTGTAAATAATAGAACTTTTACACACTCAACAGTGCCTTTAGGATAGTTTTAGGAACAGTTTAGAGCCTTACTATAGTTCTGAATCTTAAACACCCTTTGTGACTTTTATACTGTCTAGAACTCTACTAGTAAACTAGAATAGGGAAAAGCTTAACACTTGAATCGCCTCTAGAGGTGCCTATCACTGGCTCTAGGAAAAGAAATTAAAGAAAAATAGACTTAATACACCTAGAGGTGCCCGAAACCGGCTCTAGGAAGTTAGCTACAGGTGCCCGAAACCGGCTCTAGTCAAACTTAAGCTTGTGAAAAGAGAACCGAGTCTAAATAAAAACTAAAAAAGCCTAAGAGTTGCCTCCAAAAAGATGAAAGTTGGCATAAAAATTCAAGTTAGAAGCCTAGCTATTCTAGTAAACTTAGAGAGTCTAGGCATATAATTGTTCACAAAACATGCACACACTACACGAGAACTATAGCAAGGTTCCGAATGAATCCTAATTTATCCAACAGGGTGTTTCTCACAATAGGGAACGAATGGTAGGTAAGGAAAAGTTCACTGTTTTAAGCCAAACAAATTTTTTTGTTACTTTTTTAGGTCTCAATTGCTTGAGGGCAAGCAAAAACTTGAGTTTGGGGGTGTGTTGAGTGTGTAAAAGTTCTATATTTTACCCCCTATTTAACCCATATTTCTGCTGCATTCAAGCATAATTCATTGCATTTAGGATAGATTTCATTCATACATCACAATTATATCAAATGGCACAGTTTCTACTGAAATTGGTTGTTTTTGCAGATAGCTGCTGTAGTAGATGAAGGGCAGTGGAGAAGCAGAGCTAGAACACTGGACTGCAGACGAGAAGGACGATGCTGCCATGGCTGCTGCCGTGGCAGCCAAGGGCGACAGCAATGGTGAAGGGAAGAAGCAAAGTGGACCTCGACAGAAAGAGGAAATTAAGCCGGTCTGTCGTGGAGCACTCTTATATTTTTCCAAGCCCTAGATCAGAATGAAGGCCAAGCCCAAAGTTCAAGGAAGAAACTCCAAGCAAGAAGGAAGGACGAATTAAAGATATATGCTCTGAAGATTTAGTCTTTAATAGAGTTGTATTTTAGTTTAAACTTGTATTCTTTCCATATTAGAAAACTTGAACCCAAGGCCTATATAAAGGCATGTAATTCGACTTAGGGGAGGATATCTTGTTCTCTATCTGTCTTCCCCTAAACCCTAGTCATTTTCCCCTTCTCAACATGTTCTAAACTTCCCCTAGGGCTAAGGGTTGATTCTGTAAAGTAGTTGCAAGGATTGCTTTGTTTTAGGAATTTTTCTGTTCAATAAAATAGACTTCAAGTTTGCTTATTCTGGTTTCAACATCTTGCAAGATTATCGGGAGATCATTGTGAGATTATACATTTACTTAATATCGGGAGAGTTAAGTATACCAAAACACAGTTACCGTTTTTGTCTCCAATCTACCTCCATGTCTTCATTGGCAATGTTGGGTTTATAGCACGCTCGAATCGATCACCGAAATCGTCAAGGAGGGTTGTAAATGTTTGGTGGTTGAATTGGCTAAAATCGAAATGAAGGTAGACAAGTGACACAATGATTTTAGAGTGGTTCGGCGTAACACCCGAGTTTAGGGGCCGGGAGTTGAGTGTGTGAATCGGGTTCGAGTCGTGGGCTCGTTTTAATTTAATTTGGACTTTGTTTTTAAACTTAAAAAGGGCTTGAATTTCATTAAGGGAAAAAATATAATTTTTAAAATAAAGGAAAAAGATGAGTAAAAAGGGGCTTTTGAAATGTTCTCTTCATCTTCTTCCTTTAGCTTTTCACGACACTAAACATCTCCCAACCCAAGTTACTATTCCATCAAAGTTCTTCACGTTTTCAAGTGCTTTCAACAAGGTAAAAGCGTTTTTGACTTCTCCTCTTTATTCCGGACGTTCCCATGGTTTTAGATTCTCATAAACACCATCTTTTGAAGTTTTTAGAGTTTTTATGTTTTGGGGAAAATGAAGAAGCTTTAATGGTTTTTCGTTTAGCTTTTGATTTGTAAAGTTTATTTATGTTTTAATCTTTCCATAAAGAGTGTTATATGTGAAAATGGTGGGATTTTGATGAAAAATCCCGAAATGGGTTTTGTGAGTATTTTAAAAGGTTGAAAACTTGAGTTTTTGGGGTAGCTTTGTGAAGGAGAGTTGGTTTGATGTTTTGGTGATGCTTGAAGGTTGTTTTGAAGGTTTTTAATGATGATTTGGGTGTTGGATTCGATGGCTTTCTGTTGGGTTGAGGGTGAGTCTGAAAATGAGAATTTTGTGTTAGTTTTGGTTTGGAATTGTAGAGAATGGTCTTATGGTTGAAATCTGTTATGTGACAGTGGTTTTTTGGATGCTTTGTGTAGTAATATGTTGTTTTTGATTGATTGGAATCAAGGGAAACCGTTGGAGAAGCTTCAGGCTCGATTCCGGGAAGTTTGAAGGCTTGATTTGGCTCTCTCGATTTGCTTAAGGGTGTTTGGTGAGTGGTTTATTTAAAACGGTTTTAAATTGGTTCAAGTGTGTGATTGTGGTCTTGGATTAAGCTTGGTTGGCCAATCCAAGGTGGAGATTAAGTTGGTAGCTTAATCTCTTGTTTGACTTTATGAGTTCTCGTTTATTGCGCATAAATGTGGACTTGTGTAGTATGTGTTCGTTATGCATGTTGGCATATTGATGTTGTTTATTGGTGACGATATGGTGTGTGTATGATTGTTAAATCATGGTGAGAGTTGCTTAGTATAATTGGCACTAGTTACAATTACCGAATATAAATGATCGATCATTAGGATGAGTGTGCACACGGTAAGAGTCAAATTCGCGCATGGCCTTGGTGACGTGTAGTCATCAAGGAGGAGTATGGTGAGGTAATATTCCACCAAAAATGTTAGCATGTGGTGATGAGTGTAATCCCATCCATGAGTGAAAACGGTGATGAGTGTAATCCCACCGGAAGGTAATATCGTTGTTGAGTAAGTTGGGGCGAAAATCCCAACGGAAGTTATCTGCATATCTGAGTAAACTATATATTTTTCAATATACTTGTTCATGTGTGGTTGTTATGTAAGATATTTGTTATATCTTTTTTAGCATAACATGATGTAAGATTCCATATACATGCATTCTTGTAACGTTTGGCTATGTTGATCATTTAGTGTAAATGTATGCCTTGTGAATGTCTTAAGGATAACATGCTTTGAACTCTGCATTGTCGTTGTTTTGCTTTAGAGCTCCCTCACTAAGCTTCTAGCTTACGCTCTCGTTTTCGACAATGCAGATCATTAGTGTGGAGTTAGCAAGGAACAAGGAAAGGGCATCCAAGCGCGTTTGTGGTTGCTCAAGTATGGTTTTAGTAAATAATGTAGTAGTTTAGCAATGGGAATGCTACGTGTTGTAGGAGCGTGTATCTAGACTCCTATGTGTTGGCTTTATGATGTTAATGCTTTTATGTTGTGGACTTGTAAACCATGTTTATGTTGATGCCTAAGTGTTTGTATTAAAGGCTTATAACCATGTTTTATGAATGCTTATGTGTTGCTTTGAAAGCATGTAAACCTTGTTATGCAATGCTTTGAGTGGATGCATGTTCCTTTGAATGAAATAGTCTTGTATGTATATTAAGTGTTTGATCATGCTTGTGGTAGGACGTAATGCCTATAGATTGTATGCTTGGTTGTTGTTTCACGATTCTTGTTGTTTGAGGTATGATTGGGAACATTTGGAGATGCAGAAAATTATTTTCAGGGTCACACAGAGTGTAGGCGTTTCGAAACGCTCGTGGTTGTTTCAGAACAGGTGTAGCTCCAGGGATACTTGTATCGGAACATGGGTGGTGCCGTTTCGATACGATTTGACACTGTGAGTGCCCGTTTCAGCACGCGTTTCGATACGATTTGCCTCTGTGAGTGTTCGTTTCGGAACCTGTTCCAGAACGTTTCCACACTGGAGACCCCCGTACAAGAACAAAGTGGACCGTATCGGTACGGCTTGGTCTGGCTTTTAAACTGGAGCCCACGTAGCGAAACGGGCAAGCCTGTTTCAAAACGCAGGCTTATAATTGGGCTTTTTAGCATCTTCAAAGGTTTTCGGATGTCGTGTTTTAGTCCCGTTTGTTATTTGCTTCCGTGTTAAGCTTATATGCATTGCTTATGAATAGTTTGGTTTCGTAGCAAGCTATCAGACTAACTTGACACTTGGTAAATTTATATTATCTTATGCCTCGTTTGTATCTTTTCGTTCTCGTTTTCCGCTGCTGTTTCCACACATAGGTAAAAATGTAACATTTAGACAAGATAATTAAAGAAAAGTTTTCTAGGGTTGTTAATCGAAGTGGAGCCTTAACGGGTTTCGCTTCGGTTTTCCCCGTGTAACCTGCTCGGATCGGCCTGTCGTCTAGCCTGGGACGAGGGGGTTACATTTGGGCTATTAACTAAGCACCTACATCCACTACTTTAGCACACCACTAAGGATTTCCCAATTCACTCAACAATGAATTCGTCCCCTTTTACCGGTTTAGAAGGAAACTGTTACAACCCTATCTTTTGGACTTGGCTAAGATAGAATCAGCTCTAGTTTTTCTCTCAAGGCTAAACTAGAACCTCTCCTTTTACAAGGGATTTGTTTGGTAAACTTAATACCTTACAAGGTGGGTGTTTACACAAATTTAAGCTCACACGAGAACAAAGGGTTTATAATTAAGCTCTCTCTAAAGACTATGTACAAGAGAATAGTAAAATAAAGATTTAGACTCTAATTCTCTTGACCATATTGCTTGGATGTTGTCTCTTAACTTCTTCAAGTGTTTCAGCCTTCAATTTATAGTCCCAATTGAGCTTGTGGCCGTTACTAGCCGTTAGGGATGTTTTGGAGCTGTTGGAGACTTTATTTCCCTCATTAAATGCAATTCTGCAGCTACCCGTATCGAAACATGTGTCCTTGTTTTGAAACAGTCTCAAAATAGAAAAAGTCGTTATGTGAAATAAGGAGACCGTATAGAAATGGGTAGGGCCGTATAGAAACTGGTAGGGCTGTATAGAAATGGGTGAGGCCGTATAGAAACGGGTTTTGACAGTTTTAAAACGTTTCGAAACAGATTATGCCTGTATCGAAACGGGTACATTAAAAGCACTAGTTTGGCTACTTAAAAACTTTTCAAACATTGTCAAAACCATTTAAAACATCCACAAACTTATTTTCAAGTTTTTTGGACTTAAAGACATTTTTGAAATCTTTTCAATTTAGTCCAAAACTATTTTTCAATTATTATATCAAAACATTAGTTCTACAATCTCCCCCTTTTTGATATAATAAAACCAACTTAAAAAATTATTTGGGATTCTCCCCCTTTTATTTTAAAATTTTAAATAAGAGATTTCAAAAAATAAAAAAGTTAAAGCTCCCCTTTATTCTCTTGAAGTTAAAGCTCCCCTTATTCTCTTGAAGTTAAAGCTCCCCCTTATTCTCTTGAAAAATCAATTTCTCAAACCATTTCTCCTCCTTTTTGTTATATCAAAAAGAATTTAAATAATTTTAAGTTCAAAATAACTTACGAGGTTAAAAAATTGACACAAATAAGAATTTTGGTTTTAAAAAGGCCCCCTTACTCAAGCATCATTGTTAGGCTTAACAAATAATCCAAGACTTTAAAACGAAAATTAGATAACCAAAGATAAAAGAAAATAAAAGCTATAAGCTTAGAGGTTATCCAATTTCTTCACTTGTGTGACTAGAGCATTTTCATGTCTTTGCATTTCTTCTCATTGCTCCAACACACCTACAAAAGATATTCACTTGATTTTTGGTATCCAAATTGCTTTGTATCCATTTACGTTAGTCACAATGTCATTAGTTCCCTTACGAACCCATACTTGTCTAATCCTATAAGATTTTCTCTTCTTAATAGGACAAGTATGTAAGAAATGACCATGATAATGGCAATGTGAGCATTTTGCCATTATGTGACAAGATGAATTATTAAAAATGATTTATTTTTCTTTTGTTAAGCTTTCAAGCTTAACTTTCAAATCAAGATTTTCTTTTTCTAAAATATTTTTACTTGTTTTTGAAAACTCTAAATCATTTTTCAAAATTTTATTTTGGTTTTCAAAATCCAATTTTGTTTTCAAAAGAAAATCATTTTCAAATTCAAGTTTTGAAATCATTTTCTTAAATTTGGAATTCATGGTCTCAAATTCCAAAAATAATTCATCGAAAGCATCTTGCAACTCATCGAAAGAGTAAGAATAAAGCTCACTTGAGTTAGAAGATACCTTAGGCTCATCGAGAGCCAAAACACCATCCATCTTTGGATTGGAGAGAAGGTTTGCACATGATTAATCATCATCTTTCTTTTCTCCTTTCTTGTTTCCATAAAGCTTCTCAAGTTTCTCCCACAATTCTTTGGCACTTTTACATGTGAAGATCCTATTGGAAACTTCTTCGTTAAGGCCACAATAGAGAATGTGCATCGCCTTGGTGTTTAACTTTGCCTTCGTCTCGTTGGCACTCCTTTGTTTTTTCTTCTTTTTCGAAGCTTCTAAATACCCGTCTTCAATGATGTCCCAAACCTCATAGTCTTTAGACTTGATGAAGAATTTCATGATATTTGCCCATTGGAAGTATGCTTCTCCTTCGAAGAGCGGAGGACACGAGATAGAGCGGCCTTCTTCAAATCTTGCCATTTTCTTGAACAGTGGACTTCGAGCAAATGATCTTTACTCATGAATGTTAGTCCTTCGATGGAGACGAGGCTATGATACCAATTGTTAGATTTATAGCACGCTCGAATCGATCACTGAAACTGTCAAGGAGGGTTGTAAATGATTGGTGGTTGAATTGGCTAAAATCTAAATGAATGTAGACAAGTGACACAATGATTTTAGAGTGGTTTGGGCTATTAACTAAGCACCTACATCCACTACCTTAGCACACTACTAAGGATTTCCCAATTCACTCAACAATGGATTCGTCCCCTTTTACCGGTTTAGGAGGAAACCGTTACAACCCTATCTTTTGGACTTGGCTAAGATAGAACCAACTCTAGTTTTTCTCTCAAGGCTAAACTAGAACCTCTCATTTTACAAGGAATTTGTTTGGTAAACTTAATACCTCACAAGGTGGGTGTTTACACAAATTTAAGCTCACACGAGAATAAAGGATTTACAATTAAGCTCTCTCCAAAGACTATGTACAAGAGAATAGTAAAATAAAGATTTAGACTCTAATTCTCTTGACCATATTGCTTGGATGTTGTCTTTTAACTTCTTCAAGTGTTCCAGCCTTCAATTTATAGTCCCAATTGAGCTTGTGGTCGTTACTAGCCGTTAGGGATGTTTTAAAGCCGTTGAAGACTTTGTTTCCCTCATTAAATGCAGTTCTGCAGATACCCATATCGAAACATGTGTCCCTATTTTGAAACAGTCTCAAAATAGAAAGAGTCGTTATGTGAAATATGGAGACCGTATAGAAACGAGTAGGGTCGTATAGAAACGACCGTATAGAAACGGGTAAGGCCATATAGAAATGGGTTTTTGACAGTTTCAAAACGTTTCAAAATAGATTATGCCTGTATCGAAACGGGTACATTAAAAGCACTAGTTTGGCTACTTAAAAACGTTTCAAACATTGCCAAAACCATTTAAAATATCCACAAACTTATTTTCAAGTTGTTTGGACTTAAAGGCATTTTTAAAATCTTTTCAATTTAGTCCAAAACTATTTTTCAATTATTATATCATAACATTAGTTCTACATGCAAGGTTTGCGGTTCGCTTTTGCTCGGCATGGAGAGGTGGTCGACACTTATATTCCATTGAAGAGAAGTAAAACATGAGTAAGATTCAGGATTGTACGATTATCAAATATGTAGGATGTTGTTAGGGTGGTAGATCGAATGAATGGTTGTGTACTCTTTGGGAGCCGTTTAACAGTTTGTCTTGTGAGGTTCTCTGAAAGCTTGGCATCTCAGAAGAAAAACCATGTGAGGATCTCTCTATCCAAGCAAAATGCTTATAATGAGGAGCAACGTCAACCACCTCCTGAAGATGCTATCGTGGATGGTATAATCGACAACAGGGTAATTAAAATACTGAAATCATGTGTTATTGGAACCATCATTAACATATTTAGTGCATAAAAATTAATAGAAAGGCTAGAAAGTAAGGGGTTGAGCGAGTTCGACGTTAAAAAAGTTGCTGGAAACCAGTTTCTAATCGATTTCGATCAAGAAGAGCTTTTTTTGATGTTTCTTAAAGTGAAAATGGGATTGGTTGTCTGAGTTCTTCTTTGATATAGTTCAATTGGAAGAAAATTTTTGTCCTACCAATCGAATTACTTGGGTGGTCATCTAAGGGGTGCCAATTTTTTCCTGTAATAATTTTACTTTCAACAACTTATTGAATTGGTGGGGTGTTACCTTATTTTTAGAAGATGAAGAACTGGTAGGAATGGATTTTCTATCAAAAGAGCTAGAATCTTGAAAAAGTCTATGAGCAACATTGATGAAAATGTTACTCTTTTATGTAATAGTTCTGGTTTTTCAGTCAAGATTAGGGAGTTCATTGGATATGGCAGCCTTTATCCTGCGGTTAAGAAATTCTGTGTAAAAAAGGGTGATTATTTTGATTGTCCCGACATGCTAGCTGTTTCAGGGAGTACATCGCCTGTTGTTAGCTCCAAATCTTCGCCGGTCATTGAAAAGTCGGAGCATATGGGGTTAAGGGTGTTCAAAATTACTCGACCCAACCCGACGACCCGGTATAAGATAGACAAGTATTTTAAGGATTTTTTAATTTTTTTCAGGTCGGGTACCCGACCCAATAATTTTTTCAGGACACGGGTCGGAAGTTTTCCCTTACCGGGTACCCGACCTGGCCCGACAATTTTTAATATATATTTTTTATATTTTAAATTTTAAATTTTATTTTAAGTTTCTTAATATTTTTACTCCAAAACTAAATTTAAATCCCTAAATTCTTTCTATGTTTGTATTATATACATTCAAGTTTTAAGTTTAAAATTTTTAAAAATATTTTTGTGTTTAATACGTGGTTTTTTTAAAAATTTTGTAATTAAAAAAATTATGAACCGAGTACCCGATACTCAATTTTTTGGGTATTCAGATTTCACGGGTATCCGCTACTCGGATACCCGAGTGTAACGGGTCGGGACACAGGCTGGTAAAGTAGGTACCTGGATGAACCGGGTACCCGACAATGAACACCCTTAGATGGGATATGCCGATCGTCTTTCTTTCTCTAGAGTTGTTGGAGGGGAGGTTAATGAATTTGTTTTGGAACCTTCAAAAAAATTAATACTTGAAGATGGCTTAGGCGGCTACTCGTTAAACATTAAAGACATTTCTGAGGCTGATATTGTATTAGTTTGTGGAACATCATTATATGGTGCCAACCACGATATCTTTTCCTATGCAGCTGATCCATGTTTATTGGATAACGGGATAGCAAATTGTGTCAGAATTGGTGCAAAACTTGACAGCTATAGAGTGGAAGTTCAGCAGGTGTCCAACAGGGGTGTACTCCCAGTAGATTATTCCTAAGAGATTTTTGCAGATGGGGTAATGTTTCAATGCTTGGCTTTGTTTGCAACGGGTTCTTAAAGCCTCTAGTTGATTCTTCGGCTTCCCCTTGTTAGAGAAGAAGAGGATTTGGATGGAAGTGATACGTGTGTATCCGAGCGAGCTTTGGACGATGTTAGATTGATGGGGTTATTAAACGAAAATTTCAAAGCGGATTGTGAAATGGTCCCTTGCTCGACTAAATAATTATCTTTGAAAGAAAGCGTAGATTCGGCTAATGGTTCTTATAAGCCCAGTGCTCGAGTTCGGGATGACGAGGGTGAACACCAATCGTTCTTTCCTGAGTTAAAGGACCATTATTTTCGGAAAAAATTCATATCCTTAGCCAAAATGCAAGACAAATATCTTTCAACCAAGGACAAAAAAGAAGCGAAATAGGGCTTTAAAAAGATGCAAGAAATCACGGGCTCAGGTATGCATGTTCCTACGGATTCGGATATTGAGAAAAATCAGATTCTTACAAAATCAGTAAAGGAAAATTTAGAGCATAGAAAATCCAACAAGATTAGCGACGAGGCGATGTACTTAGAGACGAAGGAAGCTCTTGATTTAGGAAAAAAATAGGAGTACAGATAATCGAAAACGAAGATGAAGTGGTGGAAAAAATAGTTAGAATTGAGTTACAAAATCAATATTTTTTGTTCTTTTAGAGCTTGGGTTAAGAGGTGGTCTCGCTTTTTGGTCCTTTGTAGTTGGTGTGGATCGAACCAAATTTATCGCGTTTTTGTTTGGACCGTCACCTTATGTGTGCTTTGTAGCTTGAGTGGGAGTATTGTTTGACCTTGTGCAACTTCCTTCAGTCTCGGTGCATTGAGTTGTTAGGAGAAAGGCTTTCATGGAGCTTGTATGTTGTGTTGTCTTTGAGTCAGGTTTGATATCTTTGGTAGCCAGTTTGGATCGAGGTGGTTTCACTTCTTGAGGGTTGATAATTGAAACCAATTCAAAGTTTTGAACTGATTTAAAGACCTATTTCAACAACCTAGGTGTTGGTGGTCGCTTCTTATGGATTTGGATCGCTTGCGAATAACATTTGGGACCCTACAATTCTGTCACGTGTCTCGAAATGAAACCGACATGACTGACCATTTGGCGAAGAATGGACTAACTAGTAACTAGACAGATGATGCTTAAACTTGGTGGTGAATATGTAAATGCTATAATAGGGTTGTCTGGATTGTTATGTGTGTTTTGTGTGAGTCTCAGGGTGTTTTTATTTGTGTTTGTAAGTGTTGATTTTGGGTGCTTCCAATTTGGGTAAGCTGACTTGTTTAACGTTTTGATGGTTTTCTTTGTATCGAGTATAGTGAACTCTACCAAGGTGTTACTTCTGTGTTGTACTTGTTCGGTTTCTTACCTAGTTGAGACTATTCTTTTCCTTCACTTAGGTTTAGGAAAATTTTTAACGAGGCTCTCAACTTAGGTTCAGATGTTCAGACCCCATATTAATAAATTGCATTGATGAGAAAAAAAAAACATACATGTATATGTATATGCATATACATATGTAAGTACAGACCACTCCATCGAGAGATTGAATGGCGGCTTCCATCTCTGATTTCGTTGAGTAACTGACGAAACTATAACCACGAGACCTTGCCGTCTCGCCGTCGTATAAAACCTTAGCTCCGACCACATTCACATATTCTTGGAAAGCTTGTGTTAAGCCAGTGACGGAACAATGTAGTGTGTGGGAGGGGCTGTTGCCCATCCCAATTTTTTTGGTATAATTGTATTTTTAGTCCCTTTTAGTTTAAATGTTAATCAAATAAGGCTTTTGCCCCTCCTAATTTTTAGATTTAATAACTTAATAGACTCTTGTCCCTCCCAACATTGAATCATAGCTCCGTCCCTGTGTTAAGCTCTCAGTTGTCACGGACCACGACAGGTTCCCCACGAAAAGCTTGAACTCGGTTTCAGGATATAACGGTTTTCTCGGTTTAGGCTTGTCCGGAAAATTCACTCTCAATGTTCGACCAAGATATTGCTGGGAAAAAAAACACACATCAAAATATGAGTGACTGTGAATTGTCGAAATGTTCGTTTACTGATTTTAGTGTTTAATTTCCAACGAGCTGGACATAAATATGATAATTTTATTCGTATTCGACTCTCACACTCGAATCCAAATTAATTAATAAGTTAAATTAATTAATCACGTATGAATATTACATAATGGCGTACCTCAACAAGCTCTGGAGTGCCATAATCTTGTATAATCCCAGCAAGCTGAGCACTGTCAACATTGTAAGCTAAGTTCCCAAAGTAAAGCTTAGTGTTCATACCAGACTCAACTTCACCTTCGGTTTCGGCTTCGGCTTTTCCTTTCTCCTCCACCAAACTCTCTTCCACCGGGGCGGTCACCGCCGCCTCCTGTTCAGCAACAGCAGCAGACACCTTGAGCGCTCGCCGCTTCTGAACGGTGCCGGCGGTGGGGAAAAGCTCGTGAGTGAAGTAAGAGTGATGATGAAGATGAGATATCGGAGATGATACACGAGCGGATGTGATTCTGAGGGATTGGTGTTGATGATCGGCCGTGAATTGGCTGAAACGCATGCATTTAACGGTGTTGATGGATTGAGAAAAGGATGAAGCCACAGCTGCCGCAGCCATGATGTTATCGTCACTTAAAATGAAACCGGTGGGCGGTGGCGGTGGTTGTGGCGGTGGGGGAGTGGAAGCTGAAACAAGAAAGGATGGGAGTAAGAGTTATCCGAGCTGAGGTGGCCAGATTCTGTTCCAATAAGAATGGGGATAAGATGAGTTCAGATCAGTTGAGAAATGGACATACCGGTTTTCTACAAACCCAAACTATTCGAGCCAGTGGAATCCGGTTGGGTTCGGTCCAACTATATATGTGCATGTAATTGAATTAATTGGATAATTGAGTTGAATATTTAAATTAATTCAATTAATTTGGTATTAAATTGAGTTGATATTTTAATTTTTAAGTCATGAGATCTACTAATTTGCTCAAAAATATTTAGGTTGTCTTATTTTTTATGAGTTTAGTTATGTTAGGTTTTATATGAGTGTTCGATATTTGAATATTGTGTTGAGTAAATATATGGGTTTAGAGTTTATTTATTTATTTATTTATTAAGAATTAAAACTTATTTTAGTTTATTACCAACGACCAGTTTGTCTTGCGGAATGAAGTATTAGATCCTTAAAGCAATGTTAGATGTTTGAATCGTGACATTGTGAATGGAAAAAATTGAGTTGGAATGAACGCTCCCATATTAAGCCTCTGCAAAATCCGATCCAGATTAATCAGTCAACGAGTCGAATATAGGTGGTTAAACAAAAATAAAAACTTATTTTGTTTATTCAATTTGGATACCAAAAACATAATCAACCGAATAAATCAATAAAACTGCTTAAGCTTACTGAATAAACTATATTTTTCAATTAAATTGATTCGATTTGTTTAATTAATTCGGTTTAGGCAACTTATTATTAGGATCTCCACACTAGTTAGCTTTGGGGGGGAAAAACTTGTGAAAAAATTATTAAATAATTGTGGTAGTAAATTGCACCCTCTTGTAATTAAAAGTAATTATAATTTATTATATTGTAATTACACACAATTTAGTAGGACTCGTTTGAATATTTTAGTTAATTACACGCGTAATTTGCTCAATTCTTACTCTTTCCCCTTAGAATTGTACAACAATTCAATAAGACCATCCGATTACAATGGCTATTTAAACATGTTACTCGAATTCTCAATTTGTGTCATGCTAATCTTCTCTGTATCGTTCCAATTTTATCAGATGTCCCCAATGAGACTGTTACTTGAATTCAATTGCATAGGCTCTCATTTTGTTTTAGTGCTTGCTTTTAATATGACTAGAACTAAATAAATGGGGAAAATTCGTGTCGGATACATACTTATACTTAACAGTTAGCACTCAAATCTAAATACGAGCACAAGTCAAAAATACTTCTTCAGCTACACTTTCTAGGGGTCTTGCCAGCTTGGTCTTTCAGTTAAAGGGTGTTTTCTCCGAGTGAAAACAGTTGGTCCTGGTCCTTTCTTCCCTTTGATTTCGACATTAGGGTCATCGTCATTCTTGGACTTGGTTGTTCTTACAGGACTTCTGGCAAAGATGTGGGTTTGGGTCGTGTGTCGATTTTGAACCGTGTTATGATTCTTCAAAGCTCTCCGTTGTCTAACTTCGATCTTGTTTTTATATCGGATCAGCGCATCGTTGTCTGAATTTAAAAGGAATGCAGAATCAACAATGAGATCTTTCATGAATCCTCTATTTACATGAAAAGATTTCAAGAAAATTAAATATACTCGTATCGAATACATACATATATTTGGCATGCACAATCGAATTCCAATAATGTAAGACAAGCAACTTTGATATAACAAGGTAATTACCAGGACTAGATATGACAGCCCGAGGGCGCAGAGTCGAACACACTCTAATATTTGGTCTGGCTTCCTCCTCTTCAGCTTTTGTCTTGCTTTTCTCCGACCCTGCAAATCAACTACATTGCATTAAACTATGGTATGAAGTATTCGTACACTCGAGTACGACACATTCGAATATGAGGGTATAAAAGGTATGATCTTTCAAAGACATGAAAAAGAAACCATCTCCGGTAACAGACACATAATCATATTCGATACTTGTTCAAAGTATGAATGACAGACGAAATAAATGAATAGGGAAGTGCATAAAAAACCCTACCTTCAGATGAAGTATCTGAATGTTTCTCTACTTCTGGTACATAAAACTTTGGAATTCTTGCTGCAGGCATTGGAGAAACATCTTCATGTCTTCTCACTGTCAAACATAATAATATTATGTTATTCGGATTCTTCATTTTCTTCTATATAAACAACATATATGTAGAGGGTTCTTTTGCTAAGACGAGGATATATTACAAATTAACAGAACAAGATATAGTAGAGAGACGACGGAGAGGAAGACCGGAGCAGACTCCGGATAACAAGTGCCGTGATGAAGATGAAAAATGGCCGACGATAAAATGTTACGGTTGTTGTAATAAATCCCGATAAATTTCTTAAATTTAGCTCCACATCTTTCTGATATAATGAACACTGGTTTCACTTCCACGGCTCTCTCGACCACGTCCAATGCTTTACCTACGACTTATTAAGAATGTTGTGTCTAAACTTTTATCCTTGACATCTCATGTGTTGTATACAATGTTTTATCCACGACACTTTAATATGTTGTCTAAGATTTTTATCCATAGAACCATGAATGTGTCTTGTCTAACATCGGATCCAAGAGTTTTCCAATGTGAAAATTATGTTGTTGCCAAAAACAAGCTATATGATAAATTTTAAAAGAAAAAATTGAAAATACTCTTTTTGAGATTCTAATTCAATTAGAAGGTCACGTACATTTACAACCTACACTACTCGAATTCGAGTCACCTAGATATTAGCATGGGAAAGTTAAAACATCAAACACATAGAGTGCTTTCATGAGTTGGAAACCAAACATATGATTATGAACATCCCACAAACTTTATGCTTGAAATAATTACTCTTGTTCTTGTAGGACATATTTAATTTGCTCTAAGAAACACACATAATAACATAAATCATTCAACTTTGACCCAGAAACTGATTTACAGAGCAATCAAACTTCAAAGTATAGGAAAGAGAAGAATACCTGGAAAACAAGAATCAAGCATGGAGAGAAACAGAACATCTTTCAAAGACAAAACAGAGTCTATCTTGTAGTCCTTGATAACCTGTCCATCTTCCTGGTCTTGGTCTTTCACTTTCACTTTCACCTTTGGAAACACTACAAAATTCCAACAACAAAAAACATTTTCGAACAAATCAAACTTCCATGTTTCAACTTTCAACAATCGAATCTCCCCAAAAAAGAAACATGAAAAAAGAGAGAGATACCCACTTGGTTTAGGTTATATAATCTGGTTAGCCTTGTTGAGAAGCTTATTCAGCTGTTTGATAGCAAAAAAGAAAAAGAGAAAACATTGGAATCAGAATTGTGGGTTATGTTTCATATGATAAAACCAGGGGTTGAACAACTTGGGGAAGAAAGAATCCATTAACCATGATTATTGATTTCTTTGTTTTCAAAATCAGATTGAATACGCCACCTTAAGTTGACCTTCCCACGTTCAATGGCTATGTTTCTCCCTCTCCTCAGCTTTCTACTTTCTGCCCACTTGCTCGTTTACCACGTGTTGCACACGCGTAGAATCTAAATAAACTTTGAGTATTTTAAAAGTAGAAAACAACTTTGTTTAAAAAAAGAAGAAGAAACGACTACATCACTCTATAATCCGAATCGAATGTACATATAACATTATTTATTTTCTTTGATGTTATAACAATAACATTATATGTACATTTGATTTGGATCGAACAAATAATATTTAGTTTGTTATAATTTAATAAATGGTCACAGTATAAAAGAAGATTATGTTTATTTTAGAAGATCATGATTCAAATTGTTTCGTCTGTAAGATGTGCGTACTTTGTCAAAGGTTAAAAATATTGTATAAATAAATACTACCTTATAATCACTTTCAGACTATTCAAAAAAAATATTTATTTTTTTAGAGAAATCGAATTTAAAAAAATTCAAAAGAGAAAATAAATAGGAATAAAAAATCGTCCAACTTTTTATGCTCCTATCCATATTTCAGTATTAAAAAATAGGGCTTGGGATCGAGGTCATGGTTTAATATTAGAGTTTAGGGTTAGGGTTAGAATTAGAATTTAAAATTTTGAGTTTAAGGTGTAAATTTATTTTGTGTTAATGCATAAATAGAAACAATAAAAAGAAACAATGTATCTTTATTCAATAAAAAATGGTTTGATACAAGCTTAAACAAGCATCTAATGTTTGATTAAAAAACAAACATCATTAATAATCTCTAAAGTAAATGGTTAAAATCCAAGTTGGCACACTCTCTTCTTCTTTAAGTTGTGGGTTCTAAATCTATTTAAAGAAAAAAATTTGTTATCTCACCTTTGTAATTCAAATATCGACATTTTTATTCCAACAATATATTCTTAAACAATTTAAGAAGTAATTATTGTCCTAAATTATTTATGAAAACAATAATTGTTTGTGTCAAAAATTTAAAAAGTGTGTTATCTCAATCACAACATTCGTGTTTTTTTAAAAATACATCATATCAATTGCATCTTTTTGAAAAATCTGTCATGTGAATTGTGTCTTAAAGAGGACCGAATGATGAACAAAAATTGTCATTTTTGTCTATTTTTATCCTCCAACGCTAAAAATTAAATCCTACACTCTAACCTTAATTTATAAATTCTAAATCTTAAACTCTAAACCCTAAAAACTAAAGCATATATCTCAAACATTAAACCATAATCCTAAATTCCAACACTAAATATATTTTTAATATTAAACCATAGGGTTATCAAAAGAGACATAAAACTTTTATTCTTAAATAATCGGAATGAAAAATAATTATCAAGAACCAAAGTTGAGATTTAACTTCATGAATAAAAAATGTTATTGATATTTTTATATAAGCGTAATTGGAGTATTAATGTAACACCCAAAAACCGGTTACTAAACGGGTTTTAAAGGTGTTACAATTAATTTTTATTTTTGATCGGTATGAGATTCACGAGTAAAATAGTCTGTTTCTAGATTTTTTTATATGATCTTTACTTCTTCTTCTTTTTTTACTTTTGGATCAAAAATCATTAAAAAAAACAAAGGCTAACACTTCAATTAAATCTAAATAAACCAACACCAATAACATTTACAATTCATTTGAGTTAAATTTTATCTATTTTTTAAAATTTATTATTCATTTTACTTGTTAAAAATATTTTTAATTTTACTCAATAAATACAACTTTAATTATCTAATAGATAAATGAATTAATTTGAATTGATATACTAATAATAATACTCAAATTTAATAAAAAGATGTATTTGACTCATTCTCATAATAAGTAAAATTATTTAATTTTACAATTTTATGATTCTCAACGAGTGAACATAGATGTCTAAAATTAATTTTTTAAAACTAAAAATAATATACATCTTTTTCCTTGTAACGTTTTTATTTTCATTATTAACTTCAACCATTCATTTCCACACATCTAACATCTTATATCATACTTTTATGGATGAAATCGAGATATTCAAAAGTTTAGAAGTTGGATTAGAACAAGAGTCGTAGTTTAAGGATTAAATTAAAATATTAAAAAATTGAGGACCAAATTAACATAAGAATTATAGTTTGAGGATTTGTGGTGCAATTAACTCATATACATATATATAATTAAGAGAAGGGTAAACTACTCCAGTAACCATCAAACTTTGGGGGCGTACCTATTTTGACCATCAAAATATCAAACTTGTCAATCAGACCACTCAATTTTTTAAACTGGCCTATTTTGACCACCGTTGTTAAAAAACTAACAGAGGGGTGACGTGGTTGTTAACGAAAATTTATAAAATTACACATTTTATCCATATTATTTACCTATTATATCAATTTGGTCTCAATTTAAATTTATTTAATAAATAGAACAACTCTTCCTTTCAAACCCTAGCAGCCGTCGAGTTTGAATCACCACCAGGTCGTCGTCCGGCGACGACTTTGTTCGCCATTGCTATCAACGAACTCATCTTGATATGCTCCTTCTTTCCCTCGGTCTGTCTTTACCGGGACAATCGAAATGTCTCGAAACGAAACTAAAATTTCTGACCTCTTAAGGTGTCAATTCGTCGCCACCTACCGTCGGAGCTGCTCGAAATTGAAGTATACCACTTTCTTTACCGTGATACTTCAATTCACCGTTGGGATCGTCAGCCAGAGACTCCGATCGTTGACGACTGGAATAATCGAAACATTATTCCCTCACTGTTGATGAATGTTGTTTGATGGTTTCAAATTAAGTTTGAGTTAAAAAGATAAAAATGACTTTTGGGGATGTGGTGATAAAGGGATTGTTGACGGTCGGTGGTGGTGATGGAAGTTAACTTGGTGATGCTCGAAATGTATAATAATGGTGATTGAAACTGTGGGTTGATGGTGAACTGTTAAAAATGTCCTAAACGTGTTTGGGAGTACAGTTTATTTGAAACTCATTAAATGAAAATGTTAGTATATCTAATACAATTGAAAGATTTGGCTTAGTGGTAGAGTGGGTGTTGTTTGTACATGTGGTTGTAGGTTCAATTTTTGAAATTCTCATTTGCTAAAATTTTCACCCAATCAAGTGACACATGTCGTCATCTGATTGAATGAAAATTATTAAATAAATTAAATTAAAAATTAGAGTAAATTCGCCCAATTAGGTGGTAACATGTGTCGTCATTTGGTTGATTGGTTAATTTTATTGAATTAAATTAAAATTAGAACCAAATTAATATAATAAGAATTAAATCTATAATTTTACAAATTTTCTTTAACTGTCACGTTATCATTCCGCTAATTTTTTTATGATAGTGATCAAAATAACCCAATTTAAAAAATTGGGTGACTTAATTAACGAATTCAATAGTTCGATAGTCAAAATAAATACAACTTCAAACGTGTAGTTTACCCTTAAAAGAATAGAATAAGGAGTAACAAGAATACAAATTTAATGTCCAGAAATAAGCCGAAAGCATCAATCAAGACCGCAATTTCGCTCTTTTTTGTTTTTCTCCGTTTCAATTTTCCCTCATTTTCCTCACCGACAATTTTCTTTTCTCGTCTTCCTCGTCTGTGTTCAAACCCAGAAAAAAGATTGATTTTTTAACCCTTCAATCCTACACAAAAAAGCTCCATTTGTTTGTATACATACATATATATATGGGTTAAAATCAGATATATATGTATGTATATATATCCCAGAAAAAAAAGAAGTTTGGGGTGAAAATGTATACGTTGAAAGATAAAGTTGCGGGAAGTTTTTCACGTTTATTTGCAGATTCACCGTCTTCTTCTTCTCCACCAGATCTTTCTCAGGTAATTTATTTATCCAATATATTTGTTGTTAACAATCTGGATCTGGGTTAGTTATAGGAAATGTAGCTACTTTGATTCATAATCATAACAAATGAATCCATTTCTGATAGCTTATATAGTGCAAGAAAGAGCAACAGATCATAAAAATGTATTTATTTTTTCTCATAAAATATGTGTTCTTTTTATTTTCCATATCTGTTCTAGGTTCACGTTCGAGATTGTGGCTGAAACTCTCGTTAGGTTTTGAAAGTTATGAATTTTAGTTGAATGATTCCATGACATGAAATTGTTGGATGTGTAGGCCAGATGGTACTCCAACGGGTCAAAGTCTTTGTCTTCAATTGTTTCTTACATTATCCCTTCACTAAGTTATGCTGAGTCTAAATTGAATGATAATGGAACTAATCTAAAGCTGGTTCAATCGCATCCCGTTCGATGGAAAAACTACAAATTCGAGATGCAACATGAAGTCTCGAATAGTGGTAATGAATACACCACTACTTGTATGAGCGAAGAATTAGAAAAGGCTGGTGAAGTTAAGAAGAAAATTTGGACTCATAATGACGATAAGCAAATTGTTGTTAAAATTAGTCCTCATTGCGAGAATAAGGACCGCGTTACTGCAAGCAGCGGTACCAATTCTGAAGAGTTTCAAGAAGCAAGAGAAGAACAGAGTCCAATGAAGTCTCCACCAAAGCTTTCTGATGAATCTGTATTCATTAACTATGATTTGTACGAGTTTTTAATGTCTTCCCTTCCCAATATTGTTAAAGGCTGTCAATGGATGTTGTTGTATAGGTAAGTTTTGCGATAAACTTTACAGTTTCCTTTTGGTTTTCGGTCTTGATTTCGTATTAACTCTTTCAAATGAAGGGCAGTACGTCGAAGCACGGTATATCACTTCGTACACTAATTCGTAAGAGTGCCGAGCTTCCTGGGCCTTGTTTGCTGGTAAGTTAATGTTTATATGTTAAAGAGTGCAAGGTATATATATCACTTGAATCTATCTGAATTTTACAATCATTGATTAGTTTTAAATACTTGGAATTGTTTGCACGATGTTGTATTAATTATAGATTACTGGAGATAAGCAAGGAGCTGTCTTCGGTGCAATGTTAGAATGCCCTTTGAAACCTACACCGAAGAGAAAATATCAAGTACACAACAGGCTTGTTTTACTTTCGAACATTGTTTCGTTTACATGATGACAACAATTTCACTTTCTGATTTGTTGCATGGTTGCACCATGCTCTTCCATGTCCTCTCATTTCTTAGATTTATTTATCTTGTTTTATGACAGGGGACGAACCAGACGTTTGTATTCACAACCAAATATGGTGAACCGAGGTTATTTAGAGCCACTGGTATGCAATTTTGTCAAACTATTTAGTTTACTTTATTTCTTAGATGCTTAGACAAAGCTGCCTGCCTACAAATTAACATGTTCGATTTTCTTCAAGTTTTTTCATGTATTTGGAGGGTCATATTCATTACCCATGTTATTTAGTTAAAAGAAAAAGTAGAGTCGTTAACAACATAGATTTAATGCATGCTGAATGGAAGATATGATTTCATTCATTCTGATCTTTTAGACCAGATTCTGTGTTTCTTCCACGAATCCTTATAGGAAACATTAATAAATGTGTTTAAAGTATAAATATGCTGGGATTAGTTTCTTTTCATTCCGACAAAATATTTGAGCATTTTACTTGATTTGATGCCGAACGATTTTTCTTGCATTATGAATTCTGATCTTGTATCATATTCATCTAAACAGGTGCGAATCGTTATTATTATATATGTATGAATGACATGCTAGCACTAGGAGGCGGTGGCAACTTTGCTTTGAGCTTTGATGGAGATCTGTAAGTTGCTGTTTTCTGTTCTCTCTTTGTTGTGCATTAAAACATTTCTCTTCATTGTGATTTTATTCTCTTTACAATAGGTTAAGTGGAACTAGTGGACCGTGTGAAACTTTTGGGAACTTGTGTTTGGCTCGTAACGAAGACTTTGAACTAAAGACCGTTGAGGTAATAATGTTGATTTCCACCATGTTCAGTTCTTGTCATTTTTTGGTCTTCTGGTTCTCAATATTAATCTTGAAACATGAACTTGAGTCATGGGAATCTAAAACACAGTGAGGATACATACTCAATAAGTTAGAGTAACACCAATTGCATCTCTCATTCAACATGCTTTTTTTCTCCTTACCTTGCAGCTTTGGGGATTCACACATGCATCACACTACTTTCAAACTGAAAGCAAGTGAAAGGAAGCTCCAAGTTTATTTATTTTTAAGCCGGTATTGAAGTTTGCCATTCTTTATTCTTTAGTTTGTACCATCCATAATTTGCCCTACATTTTTGGGTGCTTAAATTGATTGTGATTGGCAAAATGCTTGTAAGTTATAATTTATGGGTTTCTTAATCGTTTCATATATATATATATATAGCTTTGACCTCTACTCTAAGCAAAATCAACCTTGCGAGTATAATGATTGTCTATTTGTCTTTACTCAAAATATGGCAGAAAACAGGTATTGTTCCCGATTTAGAAAATTGCAGGAGTCTTCTGAGATTAACTTACCATCACATGGATGATAAACAGAAAAGGGTCATTCTTTTTTATGACTCTGTTGGAGCATTGTCGCCGGGAAGGCCAAATATCCGGAGGTTGCGATCCATTGAACCGACTGCCAAGTACCTTGCATCTGGGCCAAATTTGACACAAGTTGCTCTACCTGCGGATAGAGAATATGAAACTTTGGATTCAACTGGCAATCGAAATAAAAATTGACTGAGGGGTACATGAAGAGAACATGAACCTGTGCCCGACAAATCGGGTAAAGTTTTGATGCAATTCCATTCTGCTTTCACACTACCGACTTGGAAAACTCTATAAGCCGAAAATTAAATGAGCATCAACCAACAAGTATCGAAATTTTAATATAAAACTCTGGAGAGGATGAAAACAGAGAAAGGGATGACATTAGTTTTCTGCTAAGTTTATGAAACGCGTTCTTTGGAATTTTAGTTAAAGAGGCACCCAACATGGCTATTAAAAAATCTACGTACAGCGTTACACTATTTAACGCGAGCTGCATACAGCCAAGAATCCAATTTAAGTTTTAGTTCAGAGAACTATCCTATGCCAAGACCATATATGAGACCTTAAGAGCACATACCGTATATCGGAGCCTGCAATTGCAAGGTAACTCCCACTATGGTCGAAATCCACTGAGAAAAAAGAACAGAATTAAAACTGCTGCAGAACATAGCTCTTTATGATACCTAGCTCTAACTGAAAAACAAGTATATTGGGAAAACTAGTTTACGTTGACAAAATAGTGAATGGGAATATTACACCAAAAACAACACGTGTATTGCTTGCTCATATATAAGTATGCATGTTGTCAAGATATTACATACCAGAGTTAGTAGGCGTGTCTTGATCATATAATTCAAAAGAACGGAAATTCTTCAATTTGCGCAGATCCCACAACTTAACACCATCATGAGCAGCAGTCTGTAGTTAAAAATACTTCAATCAGATCATGGAATTCATGGTCATCAACCTAATGTGAAATTTTGGCTAAGCACTTACTGCAAGGAAGTAACCATTTTCCGAGAAAGATATGGCTGTTACTGCTCCGGTGTGTCCATCGAAGTTGGCAACATTTCCCTGCAGGATAATTGAATATGAAGTGGTTTTAAGAAATGGAAAACTAAAAAATATCTAGAAACAAAAGTTCAGTTCTCAAAATAAAGATTCTAAATACCCGACTCTTCACATCCCAAATTCTAACAGTAGCTCCTGCGGTGCCTGTTCCAAGGATGAGACCATCAGGATGAAATGCAGCAGATGTATAGCCCATAGAATTTGAAGGGTCTTCAACCTACAGGAATAAAAGTAAATGAAATAGAAATTTGGTTCAAAGAAGAGACAATATCATTTCACAATGGCCTCTTCCAGTAGAGAAAATGGTGCCTACATATTTTTCAAATTTGAAAACATGCTACAGACCAGATAAACTCAAATTATATTTATTGTCAGAACCCAGAATTTAGGATCAATTAAAGACAATCAAATACAGATATAGGCTACTATTGACTAATAAGAGATCAATTAATTCATTTACTTCACGAGCAACGCTACATACCAATTGTAAAGAAAAGGGAGAAAGAAGGATTAGAACCTGTGTCAAGCATGAGCCAGAGGCAAGATCATAAAAGCACCATGTTGCGTCAAGTGAAGCAGTTACAAAATAGTTATTCGTGGCATGGACGGTGACAGCTTGCACCTGAAAGAGTAGAAGGTAGATTTATTCTACTGTTTACAAGATCCAAAAATGAGACAGCACCAGAATTTGATAATTGTAACAGTCGGCACCTCTGCCGTATGATCTTTCAGAATATGCCGACAACCATAGTTTCCATCTTCAGAACCTTGCCAAATGCGAACGGTCTGCAACATTCAAAAATCAATCACACCGAGAGGCAAGCTAAATCATATATATATATATATATATATGCAGTAAAGTTACAGTTGAATGATTGAAATGAGAATATATCCTTTTTAAAAACATCTCTTATGGGGCATAAACTTAAATTTAAAATCAAGACCATGAAAAAGGAACACAATTGGAACTTGAGATGAAAAAATTGGCTTACCTTATCCGCTGAACCACTTAAAAATACATCATTCTGAGCTACAAATTTTACACTTGTAACCTATCAAAGAAAAATGGAGTCGGACGATAAATTTCAGAAGCAAAAGGTAGAGAGTAGCTTCCTTTTGAATATATAAGAGGAAACTGAACAAACCTTCTTAGAGTGACCACTAAGTGTTGATAAGATCTCTCCGGATGTTCGACCAAAGAGTACCACATTTGAATCAATCCCACCTGTGGCAACAATGTCCTAATAACCACAAGTAAAAGCAAGTAAATTGACAAGCTTTGAAGCCTAGTAAAAACATAAAATGCTGGTGGCTATTCCAATTTACATTTTCCATTGTATCTGTAAGACAGATTTCCCTAATATACTCTAATTCAGTGAATAAAGATAATCCACTAAACCACTTTCACTCATCGAAAAATAAAAAATTGCATTCAATAGACTGGCACTCGGGCAGGCTTTAGGTTCCACGGGCTGGATCAATATGAGCTTACAATGGAATGAAAAGATTGGAAACTACTAGTCGTAATATCAAATGTTGCACAGAAACAAAAGCAAACTTAACCATCACCTTGGCAATAACTATTACATAATTTCAAAGTTTAACATCCAAATCTTGTTTCTAATATATTTATTTCTCATTTCCTTAATTTTAGCTGCTAAGTAGCAAGTCCACATGCAAAATCCTAATCGTAATCACCTCATGTATTGACAAGGGTAGGAAAACGATAGTTTCATAAAGGGGTAACTAAAAGGAGCACCAAACCTTTGAAAGATTGATATCAATTGAAAGGATGCCTGGTTTGTTTGTCTTGTGAAGGGGATGACTAGAAAGTTGGGTATAACTCTCCAAAGCATCAATAGGAGCCAGTGTTGGAGGTATCTGAAAAGTACACACAAGCAGAGATTGGAAGGAGGGGCTAAAAAGACAATGCAAAAATGTTATCTACAAAGTAGTTGGTATTAATAAAGATATACAACTACCTGGCGCTTTTTACGCTGTTGAGACAGAGCAGCATTACATTCTGTTAACTCGGTGATAATACTATCAGAAACCCCAGGACGCATTCTCTTCGCACCAGCACCCATGTCTTCTTCCTCCGCAGCTATGATTACAAAAACAAATTTCAAATAAAGCACAAAATTAATTAACGACAAATAAACATTAATGAAAATCATACTGAGAAAGAACCTCTCTTTCCATTGCTCACAGCAAGAACTGCTGATGCAGTCAAAGGTGCCTGCCTCTCAGCCTGTGCAAGTAATGACCTGGCTTCATCCCTTTCCTTCTTTAGTCTTGCAATAACACGGCAGGCAGCATCATGCTGTATATAAAAGAAAATAAAATGAATTGGTTATATTCAGAATAAAAGTAAAGGATCAGAAAGACAGAACACCAAAAGCCAATGGGTGAGTTAAAACAAAATATCTTTTTATTATCCGATTTCATAAACACACAGATCTTTAGAAGAGATCTTTTGAATCAGTTCACTTTATGTTAGAATGTAATTTTTTTTAAAACAAAGCATCCACAAATAGAAAAATGAAACAAAGTTTGTACACAAAAAGATAAAAACTAAAAACTAAAAAGAAAAGCCCTTGCACAACCATCAAGCTAAATTACTCAGCTTCTTTGTGAATGCTAAAGGAATATAACCACTGGTAAGAATGTAAAATAGATTTGACAAAACGAGCTCATACCAGATTATCAAAAAGGGTTTTTGCTTCAATCTAGACAAAAGGAAACTAACATATTAAATGTTATGTTCTTTCTAGTGCAGCGATATAACAACATACAAAAGCCAATAAGTAAAAACTAAAAAAACATTACATGACTGTCAAAAAGGAAATTAAACGAAATCCCAATTGTTGTTACCTGGTAGAGTGCATGACTTAGCTCTTGCCTAGCTGTATGTAGCTGCTGCTCCAATGCAAAATTAGATAGCATCAAAGCATCCCATTCCTGCAATGACGGAAGTATGCAACATCAGATACAAAATACTGAAGAAAATTTGATGTAAGCATTGTAAAAACTATTCCATAAAAAGATAAAAACGAATTACATGGATAGCATTCATTTCTAGATATATAAAAAAAGTATAGTAAGACTCCTATGGGAGATGCTAAGGTAAGGCACCTTAGGGTGCGGCTAAAATGCGGCCTTACACAAATTTTTACCATTTTGGTAAGAATTTATGTAGGACTAGGTAATAATTTAGGTAGAACCGAAATTCTTACCAACTGAATAAGAATTTGTGTAGGGCCGCCTCATTTTAGCAGCACCTAAGGGTGCCTCACCCTAGAACTACCCAGACTCCTATGGTAAAATCAACTTAGGGACTATTACAAATTACACATGGCAAGTGAAACTCCACCTCCCCACCACAGACTCACAGATATAATAAAAAGGAAATTATGGCCTTCAAATTCGAAGTATGCAATGATTTGAAGTAATTAAGACATTAAAAAAGCAGCATAAGAACGATACTATATATCATGTAAACGTACATTCTGAAACATTCCAAGCATCCCTGGAATGCCAGCGGCTGTTAAAGACCTGGGCTTCACAATCTGCATCAAACAAAAATAAAAACAAACAAATCAGCTCACAAAGAAGCAAACAAAACATGTAATGAAACCACAAGTAGTATAATCACCTTGCCAGTTTTGACTGGTACAATGTCCTCCATAGTAAGTGGTTCCCCCGTAACCGGACACTTCCCATAATCCTAATTAATACAGAAAAACAAACATTCTAACGCAGCTAATTCAGCCAAATTTACTTTAAAAATTAAAAATGAAAATTCAGATTTCCAGTTTTATAATTATGCTCTTTTTTGCTAGAAAACGAACTTTGAATGTACATTTCTGAGAAACCGAACATAAAACCTAGAAACTTTTTTTTTCTCAAGGGTAGATAAAAAGAAATGAACCGCAATGTGTCTCTCAATTAAGCGTTTCTCATAAAGCAAACCGGATTTCTTGGAGACGACGGGATCTTCCGGAACCTCGCCGGAGACTGCACGGAGAAACAAAATCTCCTCTCAGATAAAAAAACCGACAACGTTTAACAAAATTTTAAAAATAAATAAATGAGAGATTGAGAGAAGAGGAGAGCTTACTTGAACAGTTCATGGTGAAAAAAAAAACAAATTAATTTAGGGTTTTGATTTTTCTTCGTTTGGGAAGTGAACGCTGCAAAAAGGAAGAAAACTCAAAATTTTATTCGATGGGCAAAACTAAGCAGCACCTGGGAACGAGCGAGGGAAAACGAGGAGTCATGTGGGAGGTTCGGGTCGGGTCAATGTCTTCATAGCCGGGTCAAGTCGTTTGAATGAATTTATAGCATCAATACAAGTCGGTATTGATCGGAATGGACCCAACACATGAAATTGTTTTTTCTATTCATCCAAAGAGGCCTCATTACAAATCAACCATTACTACAAGGTGTAGGAATCGATCTGTTCAGGGACGGTTTTATATTTCTTATTTCGTTCTAAATACTTGTAGGTACGATTTTAGGTAATCTCTATAACATATTTTGGTAAATTTTTTATCCTCATATCCATACTTATCGAATTCTCACGATTTTTAGAAAATCTCCATCCCTAAAAGTTAAACAAAATTTATTATTTTACTAACCAAAATATATGGTTTATTTCAATTTACAAGTCACGTACTTAATACACTTAAACATATGGTTGAAGGGCAATAAATTTTTTGTGTAAAATGAACGACAGAAATAAAGAGATAATTAAATTATATATAGTAGTTACCAAAAAATGGTAAATCACTAAAGAGGTCACCCAAACTTAATAATGTTTAAACAAAAGACATAAATATCTTAATGAATTAGAATTTTGATAATAAGATAGGTAGAGGTATACATGTAAATGAGAGTTAATTATATATATATATATATATATATATATATATATTAAAAAAATTTAAAGTATCAGGGATCTTTGTGGATATTTCCCGGGGATCCTACAGTTATTTATACGGTTACAGTTCGGTTATCCCCATGGTTCAGATATAGCAATCCCTGTTCTCATCTCGTTTGAGCTTCGGTGATAAAACTTTCTCTGTCTCCGTGGGTGAAGGTTTCAATTATTTCTCATTTCCGTCGGTTCGGATCCTATAATTTTCGAATATTCCTCACTCAATTCCCACCCCTAATTACAACACCACCTATCAATAAAATTAAAAAATCAAAGACAATTTAGAGCCTCTATTTAGTGACTAAAAACGAATCAGAACGAGTAATTTTGTTGTTACCAGCAAACCTCATACTAACAACAAACTGAGTATGTGAAAAATAACAGCAGCCCGATGTGGTTTACCAACACCTTGTAACCAATTCATCAAATCCATCCAACTGCAGGTACATGAAATTTTGATCCGAACTTAAACTAATTGTTCAAAACAGATATAATCAGTAAGAGTCGTATGATAAAATGCTTAAGGGTAATTGTGTCCTTGTAGCAATTTCGAATGTTATTTTTCTTTTTTGATTGTATTGATTTAGTATATATAGTCTTTTCAAAATCATCATTATTGTCCTTTCTTTTTAATTTCAACAATTTAACTCCACAAACACTTGAATTGTATCAATTTCGTATTTCGATTGTCGTTAATTAATATAATTATTATCACCAATCGTCCTTTATCATGTGAAAGACTATGTTGTTAAAAAATTAACAATGTTTGAATTAGCATGTACATTTATCATTTTTTGATAAATTAATGTACTATAAATTTAATATAGAACATTCAAGACAACTCGAACCGAGAATTAATAAATAGTAAATGAGTACCAGCGACGGATGCACCCAGCCCCGGAGGAGTGCATACGCACCCTCATTTTTATCTTTTTTTTTAAATAAGTTTAATTTAATATTTTTTAATTTAATTTTGTTTAGTTTGTAAAGAAAATTTTCATTTTTGTATACCCATTTGAAAAAAAAATTAAACTCTCGTTTTTAAATTTCTAAATCTACCACTGATGCGTACTAGAACAAGCATCATGCTCGGCTTACTCGACCGTGATCTAAGTGGAACCACAATATATCAGCTAGCAACATTGATATTGTTATAGTCGTCTTGTGATCATCGGCCGACAGAATAATAGGTGAGTATAGAGTGTAGAGCCTTAATTTTAAGGCTAAAAAGTAGTATGACCGAAATGTTAGAAAACACAGAGTCTAAAATGTTACTCACAAAAATTAAGAATGTTACCCAAAATATTTTTTCATGACAAATTTTAAAACTTGTCTATGAGTTTTGAAACTTACCATAAACCTAAAATGTAATCGAAAATTATAATATTTTTTGTTATGTGGATAACATTTTAGGTTCTGTGTTTTCCAACATTACAATTGTGTCGTTTTTAACGATTAATTAGGTTGTAATGCCATAAACTCACCTGTATTTTACAGGGTTGTACGATTGTCCAAACCAAATATGTCGTAGAAAGTACAACACATCGTGATGATCATATCGTGAAAGTTAAATGGAATACTAATTCAACGGATCTAAGTTATATTAATTTAGATCGGATTAATTGAGTTTTGAAAATTTTAATTTTTTATGCATTAGAATAATTTAGCAAAAAGTCAAAGTCAACTTGACCCAATAAAACGGAACATACAGTATTTCTGCAAATGTACTTGTACGGTTTGACCTAATCCAAAGCAACCGTACGGTCCTTGTTACCGTACTGTACGTATCGTATTCGTGACCACTCTACCTTACGTTTCGTGGGTCAATTCACCAAATTAACCCGTACGGTATATCTTTAGATTGATATCCGTATATTTCGCCGTATAATTTCAGATTTACCGAATCTTTAAAAAAATATTTTCCATGTATATTTAATATTCATTTTCGAATTTTATAGCCTCTACTAAAAGTTAAACCGATTAAATTATGAATTCTTGATTCATAAGTTGAACCGATTGGTCTAATAACTTTTGCATGTATAATATTTAAACGCCGAACTAATATGTTAAAAGGTTCAAATCTAATTTTTGTATATAACATTACAAAATATATACATCCGATTCTTGAATGAACCGATTCGGAAAGAAAAACTCGGTTTTTTTATTCCATGGACACAAACTTTGATAGTACAGTATTGGAATATTTAAGAAGCGGATTATTAGGGGAAATGTGTAGTTTAAGAGAAGAAAGCATGTTTAAATTCCATGCAAAGAGCGAAAGAATTGGGTGAAGGCGTGGTCAGCTGAATTTGAGCTTAGCCAAATCTAATTGCCGTACTATCACGTGTCATACATTCACGGTGTCCTCGTGCATTAAAACGAAACATAAATATATCGTGTTTATGTTGTTTTTCATGCTATAAAACATGTTTTATTTTAATTTGTCGTTTGGCATTCGTATCCGTGGCGGGACGCGATTGTCGTAGGGATACGGAGAGAGAGAGAGAGAGAGTGCCAGGGTGGCAAACCCGGTTTCAGACATAACCCTAAAACTTCCCCAACTCTCTTTATATAAACTTAGCTTTCCGTACCCTAAAACTTCCCTCCCCGTTTCCAATTAGCTAACACACTTTCGTTTTTCTCTTCCAAAAAAAACCTAATTCTTGTTTTTGTTTTTCTTTCTGTTCTTACATCTTCTATCTTTGTTTTTGTTTTTCTGTTTTTCGTTGTTCGAGTGAACTTGTTTCTTAAATCCACTTTAGTTTTCACTGCATTTTAAGTATTTTCAAAGGAGATTTGATAATTTAGGGTTCATAATTTCTGGGGAAAAAATAGAGCAAAAACAATGTTGCAAGACACCATTCGTCCACAAGAGCAGCAGCTTCCCATTGTAATTCTCCACTTTCTTCATTATGCATTCATATATATATATATATATATATATATATATATATATATATATATATATATATATATATGAATATGTATTTATATTATTCTTTTGAAAATATTTTGAGGATTTCCAAGTAATTAGGGTTCATGTGTTGCACTTGCATGTGTTTTTACGTATGAAATTCTCCTGATTTGCTGTTTTATTTGAGATTTTGATTCAATCTTTTAGTTTACGTATGATTAAAAAACCATGCATTTCGCATTTCAAAACCCTAATTTTCTTCTTCTTTTTACAGGATGAAGTTTCGAGTCCGACTAGCGGGCCGATATTTTATTTTTCGGATGCCGATCTCTTCTCCGACGCCGGCCTGCAAAGCTCGGAGGTGACTTCGGGTAATTGTTGCTTCGATGAGAGCACTAACTACGGCGATAAACTTACCATGCCACCTTCAGGGACTCCCACTGCTGCCACCACCACAAACACCACCGTTGCAGCCGCTGCCGGTGTCACTGACAATGACAATAACATTAACAACAACGACGACAACAACAATAGTAATCTGTCCTCTATAATATTCGACTCGCCGGACGATATCGACAACGACATTTCAGCTTCCATAGACTTCTCTCACTGTCATTCCCCTTCGAATTTTTCAGTTCCTCCACCGTTTTTGACTCAACAAGATCACCAATTCGACCTCCCATTAGTGCAACCTCATCTCCATATGCCCGTCGACGGACTTTCTCAATACGGTGGTGGTGACAATCACCATCAATTTGTTACGGCAGCCCCGCTTATGGGGCCATCGCAGCCATTACTTACGCCTGTTTACGACAACGATTGCTTGTCCTCAATGCCTCCTTATGTGCCTTTAAACCCTTCATCTCCTTCATGCTCTTTTCTTGGCGGTCCTTCAATGGCGGCTTTCATGCCGATGACCGCCGCTCTGCCTACAGATAATTCTGGGATTTTCGCCGCCGGGAATATTCTTACGGCTCCTCATGAATTTTTTCCACAAGACTTGGATTTTCAAGGCGATAATTCTGGGATTTTCAGCACGGATTCAATTCAACGAATTTTTAAACATGGAGATATAGAGGTACACATGTTAGAAAATATGAGTATATTAAATTTGGGTTTAATTGCACTAAACATCCCACACTCTAGTCTATATTCTAAATTGATCCCAAACATGACATCATTATAATTATATAGTCAAAGTATCAATATGTTACCTGGACCATTAGATGTAAGATCGAATTTCACGTAGATCATATTTAAAATATTAAATCAAATTTTAGATAATGTATATATCGATTGCATGGACGGTTTGAATCTAATACGTTTAAAAAGTTGAGTTATAAACCTTAGTAACATTGTATTTTTCCCGAGATATAATTTCCAAGGACCAAATTATCCTTCCAATAGGTACGTGCATCTTTAGTTTTGATCGGCTATGAGACATAGTTTAAGAACGTCTAATACAATTAATCTTTTAAATTCTAAGTTAATCGAACTCAAGTGCAAATGCCGGAAATGGATATGTGTTCGATAGATACATATTAACATGAAAAAGTTATACAATTGTATTCCAAGTTAATTAACATATTTTTTACTTGTGATTGTGGCAAAAGGGACTTAGCTGTGACAATCAACAATTTGTAGGAGCAACAATGAGCTCAACTCCATTAACATCAGAGATCTCAAGTTTGGAAGATTCAACTTTCAACAAAGTTGGAAAACTCACCGTTGAACAAAGAAGAGAAAAGATCCATAGGTACATGAAGAAACGCAATGAAAGGAACTTTACCAAGAAAATCAAGGTATCCCTAAAATTCTCTCTCAAACATGTATATATATATATATACGCGACATATGACGATATCTCAAATGATCAGAGTTCAAATCATGTATATGTAAAACGGTATTGAATATATATGTATATGTGTGTACATATATGTATGTGCATGCATGGGTAAAATTACTTTTTTTCCATGAACTAAATTACTTATGCACAATGAAATATGCATATGTGTAGTATGCCTGCCGCAAGACACTAGCTGATAGCCGACCACGAGTGAGAGGAAGATTTGCCAAAAATGATGACTTTGGAGAAACCCAAAGGCAAGCTTCTAGCAATCATGAGGAAGATGATGATGATGATCAAGTAAGACATATATATGGCTAATTCCACTGGACGTTCTCGAATTATGGTTCAGACTTTAACTTTATCCCTAAACTCTTAAATGTTCTTATTAAGTTATAAAGTATTAATCTCGTATCAAATCGAATCATTCCATCAACTTTATAGCCATTTGCTTGGACATTAAACGTCAACTATAATATGACATTAGGAGCATGTTTAAAACATTTGGATCAAAATTGTAAATACGAGTATGCCTACTGTGTGGATGCATTGTTTACATGTCTCCAAATTGTTCATACAATAGATACAAACACATATTTACATTGTGATCCAAGAGTTATAAATATTTTCCATGTCATATTTAAGTTTGCATTTAGTGTATGAATTACCGGCTAAGTTGATAGGAGGACCTATTCGATATAATATAGATGCTTTAAGAACTCAATCAGAACATTCTGAAGTGTAAGGATCAATTTAGAATCTGGACAATAGTTTACGGACGTTGGTCCAATTAACCCATATATATTGACGATAATTTTAGTTTAATTTCCTTTTTTTTTTTCATTTTCATGCAGGTTGTCGTGAAAGAAGAAGAAGACATGGTTAATTCCTCGGATATATTTGCTCATATCAATGGTGTCAACTCCTTCAAATGCAATTACTCATTTCACTCATTGATTTAAATATATAGTTTCAAAATAATATATTTAAGAAATATATTATAAAATAAATAAATAATTTGGATATTTATATGTTACTCATAATAAGGAAAATCATGATACCATAGATATATCTATATAGTAAATTAAATTTCTCCAAAAGTGAAAAGAGATTTTGCATTTTTATAGTCAATTCCATCTCTTTCTTGTATTTTGTAAATTTAAAAGGATATGAAATACATGTTTAATATTTTTATCTAAATTTAATTATATTTTTTATAATCAGTGGTATTCGACCTATATGATGACTAATTCGGATTGTGTACTATAGAGACTCGTTATGGAAGCAGACATCCCAATCCAATTTACGCCATTCACAATGTCGGGAGCGAACTTCTAATCTTGCTTAAGTGACCTAGCGTCTCATTTTACTAGACCAACTTATAGTTGTATAAATGTTTTATTAGTGGCATTGGGGTCAAGAGGTTACAGTGTTCGAATAAAGCTTGCATGTTTTTTTTGTTGAGAAACATCATTGCTGGTGAAGGTTCTCTTTAGGTGGCTTAGGTCAAGAAATATGATCTTAGGATGAGTGATTTTTGGTTTGATGGTGAGACGGTTAACATCAGCCGGAGCTTAAATAGGATTTTACAGTTGAGAAATGAAGCTAGAGACATTTTTGTTACTGTCACAAATTTGTCTAGCATGAAAACTGGTTGGATGTGGTTTCTACTTCATGTACCTAAACATTTTGTTGTGTCTTGGATGTCACTTTTAAATAGGCTTCCTACAGCTGATAGATTGAGAAGGATGTATGGAGAATTGTACTTTGAATGTTTATTTTCAAAGGATGTATGGAGAATTGTACTTTGAATGTTTATTTTCAAAGGATGTATGGAGAATTGTACTCAGGATGTGTAACCTAGATAAGGATATTTTGAATTGGGAGAATGAGTTTGCATGGGATAGTGGATACTTGAAGAGGAGATCTCTCATTGTGTTCGTTCTAAAGCTTGCATGGGTTAGTGGATACTTGAAGGGGAAATCTCTCATTGTGTCCATTCTAAAGCTCGCCTAGAATGCTCATATATATATATATATATTGTTAAAAATAGTGCATCTCAGTAGATTTTGTTAATATCTGTTTACATTTTTATTTTTGCTTGGTCAATATTTTGTTCTTGAAATTTAGGAATAGGTTGTTTAGTTGAAGTCAATAACGTATTTTATTGCTTCTTTAATTTTTTGAGATAGTTAGAGTTCTTTTAGGAACCGTTTGTTAATTTCAAGAGTAGACTTTTCATGTATTTAAACCCTTTGTGGCAGATGAATAAAGTAATCAATTCCTCAACTATTTTATCTTGCTACTTGCAGATTATTTGCATCTCTGTTTTGTTTCATGGTATCAGTAGCCATGTTGAAAAAAAACTGTTATTTTTTTTTCTTTGTCTATCAAGTCATTTGTTTTGTCTTATTGGAAAAATTTGAAGCTGAAAGCAGAGATGGAGTTAGCAAATGGAGGAAATAGTTCTAACACTCATTATGGTGTCGACAAATTTGTATGGACAAACTACAAGTATTGGAGGATGAGTATGGAGGCATTTCTTCAAGGCCAAGATTTGTGAGAATTAGTTACAGGAGTAGATGCAGAAATTCCTGCCAACACTCATGAGAATGTTGAAGCTCAGAGGAAATAGAAGATAGAACGTGGAAAAGCTCTCTTTGCATTGAGGACCTATATTAGCAATGAGTTCATTTATCATGTCTGAGACGTTAATTCACCAAAATAATTATGGGAAACTCTTGAGCGATTGTTTTCTAAAAAGAATACAACTCGTTTACAATTATTGGAGAATGACCTTGCATCCTTAACACAAGGTAGTATGTCTATTTCGAAATATTTCTTGAGAGTTAAAAGTATTTGTGCTGAAATTTCAAAGCTAGATGTTGAAGAAAAATCAAAGAAGCAAGAACCTGACGATTTCTAATTCGAGGATTGAAGAAGGAGTACATTCCCTTTGTTGCTTCTACTCAAGGCTGAGCTAACCAACTTTCAGTTAAAGAATTAGAGAGTCTACATTCTAAATAAGAGGCGTTGGCAAAGCAGATGGCAAAGAGTTATGATTCCGAAGCTGTTCTCTTCTCAAAAGGGAAGCATTACTAGAAAAACACATGGCACAAGACCAACAAAGAAGAAATAGATAAATGGAAGGCTAATGCAGTTATAATGCTCAAAATCAAAATGCTATCAAGTGCTATAGATGTGATAAACTTGGACATATAAAGAAAAATTGCAGGGTGAAACTTTCTAAAGTTAATGTTGCAAGTGAGAAAGACAACGATGATAAAATAAAGTGGGAGCAGTGCTTCACTGTAGAAGTAGATGAAGGTTCAACTCAAATGCAAGCTCTTTCTAATACTGCAAAATACGAAGGGGAATAGATCGTAGATTTTGGTTGTTCTCATCATGTCACCAAAAATGATTCACTTTTCTTAGAGTTGTGTCAACTCTGTTAGGATTGTTGCTGTAAAGTGTCCAAAATTCATATATTTCATGCACATGCCAACTCCTATTATTATATTTTTTAAGCACATTTTAGGCATAAGTAGGGTCATGCATAACATTTTATAGTATTTCATTGTTCTGCCTTACCTTTATAACTTATCATTTATTTGGTGAACAAGAGATATTGTTTTAGTGTATTCTTGTATGTAGGTACTAACATGTAAAACTAAGTGTTTTGATATAATATTTGAAAAATGTTTTGGACTAAATTGAAAATAATTTAAAATATGTTTTTAGTCAAAAACAACTTGAAAATATGTTTAAGGGTTTTACAAGGCTTTGGAATGATTTAAAGTACATTTAAAGTAGTCAAAACCAGCCTTTTCAAGTGCCCGTACCGATACGGTCTCAGACCGTACCGATACGCCTTAGGGTTTCAACTACCTGATTTTCCAGTAGCCAAAACCCGTACCGATACGCTTAGCCGTATCGATACGATGTGTTTTGAAATAGCCCAACGGCTAGTCGCGTACCGATACGGGTGTATCGCGTACCGATACGCCTAACTACCCCAACGGTCATTTTCCCAACGGTCTTTAATTTGCAGGACCGTACCGATACGCTAGGTAAGCGTATCGATACGCATCAGCTGAAGAAGCCCAACGTCTAATTCCTTATCGGGACCGTATCGATACGGTTTGACAAGTATCGATACGCCAAGCTGCAGAACTGCATTTATGGTGGGAAATAAAGGCTCCAACGGCTCCAATTCAATCCCAACGGCTAGTAACGGCTACAAACTCATCAAGGAGTATAAAAGGGACCTCCAAGCATCTTGTAATGGTTAATGCTTCAATTGTTACAACATTATGATGCCAAAATATGTCTAGAGCTTAAATTGTATATTTCTTGCTTAGACAACACTTGTGAGCTTAACATTGTTAAATTTGCTCAAGTGTTTAGGTTTTGGGCGAGTGCTTAGTATTGCAAACAAATACCTATTAGAGGGATTTCTAGTTTGCTAAGTCTTTCTCTTGTTAGAGAGTGTTTGATCAAGCTTTGGGTAGAAAGCTTGATCGTTGTAACGAGTTCCTCCTAATTCGAGAAAAAGGGACAAAATTCTTAATGAATTTGTTTGGAAATCCTTAGTGGGAAGCTAAGGTAGTGGATGTAGACCTTGGTTAGAAGGTTGAACCAATTTAAATCCTTGTGTAAATTGTCTACTTTTTCCTTCCCACAATTACACCCAAATTATCCAACTTCTCCACACTTGGCGAGCAAGAAAGGTTGAAGGAATCAAGCTCCTCACAACTCAACAATTGGTATCAGAGCTTGGCTCAATCGAAGAAGATTAACATCCTATTGAGAAGATCTGGCAAGCTCGATCAACATTTTACTCAACCGGCTCAATGGCACAATCAATCGACAAACCACCATTCTTCGACGGAAATCACTATGCCTATTGGAAGACAAAGATGAAATTCTTCTTGAAGTCAAGAGACTACAAGCTATAGGATATAGTTGAAGATGGTCCGTTCGTGCCTCAAGGAAGCAAAGCGGAATGGAGTGCCGACGATCGCAAGAAGATGGAGCTTAATTGCAAAACCTTGCACATGCTCTTTTGTGCATTTGGCCCAACCATCTATGAGAAGATGTCTTCTTGTGAGAGTGCCAATGAGGTATGGGACAAGCTTGAAGTCACATACGAAGGGACGGATGAAGTCAAGGAGACCAAGATTGGGCTCCTCACCTTAAAGTATGAGAACTTCAAGATGCATCCGGAATAGAACATCGAGAAGATGTTTGATAGGTTCTCCACTATCACAAATGGACTCAAAGGTTATGGAGAAGCCATCCCGGAAGAGAAGCTTGTCCGAAAGCTCATCTACTCCCTTCCCAAGTCATGAGACTCAAAGAGGACCGCCATCATCGAAGCCAAGAATCTCAAAACCTTGAAGCTCGATGAACTCACGGGGTCACTTCTCACTCACCAAATAATGAAGAAAAACAAAGAAGAGGAGAAGAAGAAGAAAAAGATTAGAGCGATGAGGAAGAAGAAGATCATGGAGCTAGGCATCAACGCAAGTGCCGTTGTTCTCAAATCCTCCACATGCCATCATGTAGATTCAAGTGAGGAGGAAAGTGAAGATGAAGAGATGGCCTATCTCTTCAACAAATTTGCTCGGTTCATGAAGAGCAAAATGAAAAAATCCAAGCATGAATCAATGAAGAAGATGAAGGACTCCCACAAATCCAAAAAGAGGGGATCGTCTTCAAAACAAGCATATGTGGCCATATGGAGTGATGAAGACTCCACCGATGATGAAGTAGCCCACCTATGCTTGATGGCCCTCAATGAGGGGGAGGTAACTTCTAACTCATCTATTTCAAATTCATATACATTTGATGAGTTGCAAGATGCCTATGATGATTTGCTTTTGGAATTCAAGGCATCATTTTCCAAGAACAAAAAGTTGATTTCAAAAATAAAAATTAAAAATGATTTGTTTTCCAAAACAAATCTTGAACTTGAAGCAAAGTTGAAAGATTTTGAACAAAAATGTTTTGATTTACAAAATTTGCTTCTCAAAGTTCAAAAAGAAAAAAAATTTGATTTCCAATGAACTTGAAAAGAAAAATAGTTTTGGAAAATCAAATTTTTATGTAAGACAATCTAGTGCCCCTAGATTTGTGGATGGTAAATGTTTTAGAAGTGTTTGGGTCCCAAAAGGACTAACCACTTCAACTAAAAAGGATGAAATTGAAAAATGGATTCCTAAGGGGACTAAATTTTGTGCAACTAACGTCTATGGATCCAAAGCAATTTGGATACCAAAAATTACTTGATTGTCTTTTGCTAGGTGTGATGGAGAGTGATCAACAAGTCAAAAATTGAGGGGGAGCTCCATGCACACATAGGAAGAACACTTGAAGAAGGAAGGCTTCACATCCTCCCTTGAGTTCAAGTGTGGTAAAATCTAGTTGTTTTTGTTCTTATTTGATTTATTTTCTTTTATGTCAACTAGATAATCATATATGTTGAATTAACATTCTTATGATGCTTTGAGTAAGGGGAGCCAAATTCTTAAACCAAATTTTTAAGTGTGTCAAATTTTTCTTACCTCCTAAGTTATTTTGAGCTCAATGTCATTTTAAATTCTTTTTGATATAACAAAAAGGGGGAGAAATGGTTTGAAAAATTGAGTTTTCAAGTTTTTCAAGAGAATAAGAGGGAGCTTTAATCTAATTCAAATTTTTAAAATACAAAGGGAGAGAGAATCCCAAATAATTTTTCAAGTTGGTTTTATTATATCAAAAAGGGGGAGATTGTAGAACTAAGTGTTTTGATATAATATTTGAAAAATGTTTTGGACTAAATTGAAAAGAATTTAAAATATGTTTTTAGTCAAAAACAACTTGAAAATATGTTTAAGGATTTTACAAGGCTTTGGAATGATTTAAAGTACATTTAAAGTAGTCAAAACTAGCCTTTTCAAGTGGCCGTACCGATACGGTCTCGGACCGTACCGATACGCCTTAGGGTTTCAACTACCTGATTTTTCCAGTAGCCAAAACCCGTACCGATATGCTTAGCCGTATCGATACAATGTGTTTTGAAATAGCCCAACGGCTAGTCGCGTACCGATACGGGTGTATCGCGTACCGATACGCCTAACTACCCCAACGGTCATTTTCCCAACGGTCTTTAATTTGCAGGACCGTACCGATACGCTAAGTAAGCGTATCGATACACATCAACTGAAGAAGCCCAACGACTAATTCCTTATCGGGACCGTATCGATATGGTTTGACGAGTATCGATACGCCAAGCTACAGAACTGCATTTATGGTGGGAAATAAAGGCTCCAACGGCTTCAATTCAATCCCAACGGCTACAAACTCATCAAGGAGTATAAAAGGGACCTCCAAGCATCTTGTAATGGTTAATGCTTCAATTGTTACAACATTATGATGTCAAAATATGTCTAGAGCTTAAATTGTATATTTCTTGCTTAGACAACACTTGTGAGCTTAACATTGTTAAATTTGCTCAAGTGTTTAGGTTTTGGGTGAGTGCTTAGTATTGCAAACAAATACCTATTAGAGGGATTTCTAGTTTGCTAAGTCTTTCTCTTGTAAGAGAGTGTTTGATCAAGCTTTGGGTAGAAAGCTTGATCGTTGTAACGGTTTCCTCCTAATCCGAGAAAAGAGGACGAAATTCTTAGTGAATTTGTTTGGAAATCCTTAGTGGGAAGCTAAGGTAGTGGATGTAGACCTTGGTTAGAAGGTTGAACCACTATAAATCCTTGTGTAAATTGTCTACTTTTTCCTTCCCACAATTACACCCAAATTATCCAACTTCTCCACACTTGGCGAGCAAGAACGGTTGAAGGAATCGAGCTCCTCACAACTCAACAATAGCTGAATGAGGGAACCGAGGAGCGGAGGACACAATGCTGAGGAGCGAACCCAAGAGCTGTACTGAAGCAGTTCCAGCAGAAGTTAGTTGCTGCCAAGCCCTGTCGAGTAGAGTTGCCGACGACCTTGCTGCCCTCGGCAGTTGACTATGGAAGTTGGGAGAACCAGAGCGCGATCTGTAGAGCAAAAACTCCTGAATCTATCGCCGACGTTCATTTTATTTTCCGACGTCTGTAGCAGCGGCCAGGGCTGCCGAAGCAAAATTCTCAAGCTTACTTGCGGACCAAGGAAAATGAGATAGAGTCCATATTCCAAGCAAATAAGTCGATATTTAAAGCTATATTAAAAAAGGAAAGCTACTTTAGAGGACTTCTACTTTAAGGAGGACTTAACCTAGTCTTGAGTCTATAAATACCCATTGTACTCCTAGTTCAAACCATCCTAGTTTTTTATAGGCTTTTCTTGTGTTCTTCACTGCCGCCATGTTCCAATTTCCATTGGGTTAGGGTTATGTTGTAACTAGTGAGAAACAATTGTTTTAGGGTTTTGAGTTATTTTCAATAAAATATTCTAAGTTTACTTAATCCATTGTTCTTCATTCTTTCAATCTTTCTACACCAATCGTTTGAGAGAATCCATTTGTTGGGCACGAAAGTGCAAGGCTCACGAAAGGGTTAAGTACGGTCACAACGTACTGAGACGTGACTAACTTGGTTCCACACTAGTCCACAAGTTTCAGCGGATAAAAGGGATAACCAACCGAGTTGACTAATTTGGTTCCACACTAGTCCTCAAGTTAGCATCTCGAGCATCCTAACCTAGAAATAGGAGGGATCATCGTCGACTATCCTGCCAGACTTGGAGTATCTTCCAGACTTGCCACCAAGACTTCTTCCCGTTCCCCCTGCCGAGACAGTACACCCCTGCAGTGGTAGTGACCTGCTGCGGCCGTGTGACAGGGTCGTAGTTTGCTGCCTGCCATACCTGCCGAGGCAGCATATCGTGGCAGCACATGATAACTCATACCTATTACAACGCAGTTTTCACACTAAGTGGCAGCATAACCCTGCCTGCTCTATCAACCTGATTCATCTTCTTTATTACTTGTGTTTTTATTTACTTTTCTATCTCAACCAATTATTCACTTGTGCTTTTACTTTACCTTGTGCAGGAACTACGAAACGAAATAAGCTGTCCAATCCTCGTGGGATTCGACATCTTTTATACTATAACTTGGCAGAAGTTTGCACTTGCGCTCTCACAAAAAGGGAACACCTACACGCCCTACAGTTGCACACTCGAATCGATCTCTAAAAACCGTCAAGTGGGTTGTATTTGGTCCTTGGATGAATTGGCTAAAAATTGAAAGAAAGATAGACAAATTGCACAAGGATTTTAGAGTGGTTCGACTACCCAATCGAGTCTACATCCACTATCTTAGCACGCCACTAAGGATTCCCCAATTCACTAAGAATTCGTCCCCTTTTCAAGGCTTAGGAGGAAACCTTTACAACCTTATATTTTCAATGGCTAAGATAGAACCACTCTAGTTTTTCACTAAGGTTAAACTAGAACCTCTCCTTTTACAAGGGATTTGTTTGATAAACTAAATACCTCATAAGTTGGGTGTTTACACAATTTAAGCTCACAAGAGTGTATAGGATGAAAACAATAAAAATACTCTCTTAAACACTATTTACAAGAGAAATAAAGAAATATGAATTGGAAGCTAATTTCTCTTGATCATGTTGCTTGGATGTGTTCTCTCACCATCTTCAAGTGTCACAACCTTGCTTTTATAGTGTGGAATAATATTCTAGCCGTTTATAGCCGTTGGGGATGTTTTGGAGCCGTTGGGAAGTCATAAAGTTGAGCTTTAAATTCCCATATGCATAGAGGTTTCGAAACCTTTAGGAGGATTTGAAAAATATAGTCGTTATAGAGCTATAGTTTTGAAACCTTTGCTAAGGTTTCAGTTCCAGGCCATTCTGCCCGAAACTTTCACTTAAAAACCCAATTTTGGCTAATTGTTGACTTTTAAATGTATATTCGATATAGGTGCAAAGTCAAAACATTTTAAACAAAATTTTCAAGTTTGAGGACTTATGAATTATTTTTGAAATCTTTAAACAAGTCCAAAATATTTTTCAAATTATTATATTAAAACAAATATCCTAATAAACACGAAAGAGATCAGGTCAATGTTACAGCCGATGATTCAGCTTATCCTGTGGAAAAAGAAGGAGATGTGCAGATTAGCATAGATGGCAGGAGTTCAGTTAAGTTGAACGATGTTTTTCATGTTCTAGGTTTGAAAAGAAATTTAATTTATGTTGCTCAAATTACTGATTCTGGAAAATATGTTTTATTTGAGCCCAAAGATGTAAAAATTCTTGACAACATGAAAAACATCTCTGTTTATGTTCTTACCACTAGAGAAAAGAAAGGTTCTTTGTATGTCTTGCATGCAAGAGAAGCTTATGTGAAGAAAACAAGCTAAATTGGCAGTGCAGAAATTTAGCATGCTCGATTGGGACAGTTAGGCTACCAACTACTACAACAGATCTCCTTCAAGAAGTTGTTAGATGGCATACTAGTGCTACATGATGTTCGTGAAGCTGTAATTTGTCAAGGGTGTCAATTCGGTAAGTCGCATTGTCTTCCTTTCATGGAATCCTCAAGCCGCATGTCAACTATGTTTGAATTGGTTCACATTGACTTAATGGGACCGATGAAAACTCTTAGCTATAGTGGATATCGCTATGCCATGGTGCTGATAGACGATTATTCAAGGTACACCTGGGTGAAATTCTTAAAGGAAAAGAGTGAAACACTGTTAAAGTTTGTTGAATTCAACAATGCTGTAAAGAATGCATTTGGGAAGAAAATTAAACGCCTACGGAGTGACAACGGGGTGAATATATGTCTGATAATTGTCACGATCATTTTTAAAACCAATGTGTAAAAATAGCCTGACGATCAGGGTTTTGAAATCGGAGTTTATTCATTTTTTTTAATTTAGTCTTGAAATTAGGGTTTTCCATATTAAATTGTTTTCCCTTTATTTATTCTTTAAAATTATTTTGGAGTCGCCACCGATCACTTTGTTAGATCGGACACCATAAAAACGGACCAAAGATTCTTTTAATAAAATTCGGGTTCGAGAGTCGGTTACGTGTAGGGAAGGGTTAGCACCCCTACGAACACCCGTTATCGGTACCTTATTAATTCCACGTGTCATTTTGGCATTTCGAACATTAATCTAAATTTAATTAAATCTTTAATCGTTAAATGGATTCCATTTCGAATGAGAATATCCTTTTGTAAGAAAATATATTTTGGGCGAATATAAGTTTTGAAACGTCCAAATACATTAGGACACTTCAATTTATATTCAAAATGTATCTCAACACAAAAGGTTTAATGCATGTTTAATTATTGTCTTGTCGTTTTTAAGTAAAAACCTAATTAGGGCTCCATTGATTTAATTGATTAAAATCTATGAATATGATCAAGTTTAGGGCTTATGTGATAACACCCAAAAATTTTGGGCACTACTCATATTTGCCCTAAATTAATATTATTCCTATTATTAATGTCACTAATGATTTAATCTTAATTCCAATTTTATTAAACTAGCTACATGTGATTTCTATTTTCTATATTCAAATGAAGTATTGAATCTCTTACCTAAATACCCCCTTGATTAACGTCACATTTCAATGTGATACTAATCAACTTAGAATATTTAAGCTTTTATTCAATATCCATTTATTTACTATAATGTCATTTCCTATCAAATTAATTAAATTCAATTAGAGAACCTAATCCTAAAAGGCTCTAATTCTATTTTACTAAGTGAATTAAATTCCCCTAAACAAATATACTACATGTATATTTAAAAAGCATGCATACAATATAAATTAAACAAATACATTAAAACTATTAGACCAAAGCAACTAAACTGATTTCAGGACTAAATTGCATTAAATTGAAAACTAATTGCCCAAATTACAATAATTAAGTAACCAAATTGAAAAGATGCGAAACAGAGCAGCCCAAAGTGAGTAAAGCCCATAGTAGGGCGCAGATCCTTTCAACCCGACCCAATGACCGTGCACGAATCTTGGTGACCCGACACCAAAACGGTGCGTTTCGATAGGGGTATATAAACCCTCCTTTTCATCTTCCCCTTTCTTTTCTTTCACTTTTTTTTGTTTTCCCTCTCTCACTAACCCGCATGCTCTGCCTTCTCTCTACCCTCTCTCAACAAACCAACCGAAAACCGCTACTAACTCTGTCCGCCACCGTCGATCTTCGGCCGACTGAAACCCTAAATACCCAAAAATTTCAATTTTTAACATTAAGCTTAAATCTAACCACTGTTTCAACGGAAACGCCCAACTTCTTCGGTCTAAACTACTCTACCCGAGCCCATACCCTCTTTGACTCCACCAAATCTCTAATAACTCTGGCCGCCATGATAGATAAGTTCCGATTCCCTCTTTTCATTTCATTTTTCCCTTTATTTTTACTTCAATCTAAATTGTTTTCTTATTTTTTTTGTAGGAATAAAAATGTGAAAATATACCTTCGATGGTGACGATGATTTGGCTTCTCTTTCGATGAATACTCTCGGTTTTGACGTACGATGACAATTAAGCTTTTCAGTGACGGTCGAACTTCGAACAGCTCCTTCGCTCTCGACGGTTCGACTATCTAACTGGTTGAGTCTCGGACGATTCGACTTTAAGTGGCCATGCTTCCAGCCTCCACGGTGTCCCGAGGGCGGTTAAAATGTCAGACGGCCCTTCATTTTTCGGCGATTCAAATCCCAGTAAATCTCCTCTCTCCTCATTATTATCTTTTTATTATTTTATTATTATTATTAGTATCATAAAGGTTGATTATTAGTGGGTAATTAATGCCCTGACATTTCTCTCTCTTGTTAATTTATAATGATGTAGAGGATGACATCAGCAGAAAGGCTTGACCCATGTGAAAATGATTTCGGCCAATAGAGGAACGCCACGTGTCTATTTGGACACAAGTTTGGGCGGGAAATTTGTGTTTCTTGGGCAGATTTGTGTTTCTTTGGGTTAGAAAATTGATATATGAGCTGTAAAGGGCCTTTAAATTGGGCTTTGGGTATTTACTGTGATTGGGCTTCAGACTTGAATATATGTAATGAACCTTTTATTGTATGGGCTTTATATTTATTTATTATTTATTTAGTTTTATTTATATCAAATTACTAATATATATGGGTACCCAGACAAAATACGGGTATTACAGCTGCCCCTCTTTGCTCATTGCTGTGAAACAGGAATAGGGTAAAGACTAAAAAGATACGGATTTTGTCTGTACCATCTGACCATCGAGTATTGAAGCTATTCTTCTGATTATGGAATGCCTCAATCTTCCTTTATCTCTTTCCTTTGCTGGGGATGAACTCTTCTCATTAGGAATTCTTCCTTCGCTGAGCGAACTCTTCACATTAGGAGTTCTTTCTTCGCTGGTGAACTCTTCTTATTAGGAGTTCTGTCTTGCCGATTCACCTCATCCTTTGGGGAAAATTAAACCTGCAAAAAGAAATATCATCAATTAATAAGAATTCAAATTGAAATGGTATGGAATATCCTCAATTTTCAGCTTGAAGTGTTGGTACCTTTAAATTTTTTGAGTGGATCGATCGAATGGAAAATGCCAAGAGGAGGTGAATTGGAATTTTAAGAGTTGTGGGATGAAATTGGTAAATTGAGAAATCAAGACAAGAGGATTTATAGTGGTTCAAGCTTTGAACAAGCTATACATCTACTACCTTAGTCACCACTAAGGATTTTCAACTAATTTCACTATGAAATCTTCTCCTTTTCTAGGCATAAGAGGAAACCTTTTACAATCTTGAGACCCTCACAAGAACAAAGATTTACAAAGGCAATAAAATGTATCTCTCAATAGATAAAATATGCCCAAAAATACACTCAACCACACACTCAATTTGAGAATAAAAGGTTTACAATAAAAGGTTTACAAATTGGGGTACAAGATATGAAATTTGAGCACAAGGGTTTGGATTAATTGCTTGGATGTTGCTTTGATGATCAATAGTTGTTGTTGGTGCTTAAAATACTTCCTTTTATACCTTCTCATTGATTTCTAGCGTTTGTGTGGTTGACATCATAAAAATAGCCATTGAGACTGCATCTTCCCACCATAAATGTAGTTCTTCAACTACCCATATCGAAATGGTACCTACTTGTTTCAAAACACGTCTAAAAAAGAAGGAGCCGTTATGTGCATTAAAGAGGTCGTATCGAAACGTTTGAGAGTGTTTCGAAACAATAGGGGGTCGTTTCAAAACTTGTATCGAAACGGTTGAGATCATAAAATTCCATTAGCAAAACGTTTCGAGACCATGCTAGGCCATATCGAAACGAGTACTTTAAAAATTTTGGTTCTGACAAGCAACGATTGAAAACATTAAATGCCCAATTTGAAAATTTTTAACCCCCATATCGAAACGGTTAACTGCCGTTTCGAAACAAAGTTAAAGCATGACTTGCCCAGATGAAGGTGGTATCGAAACTGGCTGAAGTCGTTTCGAGACCTATTCGATATGAAAAATTCCAGTAGAAAAACGTTTCGAAACATGCCTAAGCTGTATCGAAACGTCTGGGCAAAATCTACATATTTAGCTTGAAAACACTTAGAAGAATTTATGGGGATTATTTTTAAACCTTAAAACATTTTGGGTTAAATTTTCACTTGTCAATTTTTGATCTTTTTGAGAACTTAAAAATTATTTACTTTGCAAAATAGTTCTTAAAGTATTTGTTATATCAAAATCAAGTTAATTCAAATTAAGAGTTTTACAATCTCTCCCTTTTTGATATAACAAAACCAAAGTAAATTTTTTAAGTGAGCTCCCCTTAGTTTAAGCCAGATTTTGAAAACTTTTAAAATTTGCTTAAACACTTTTCTCCCTCTTTTTGTTAGATCAAAATCACAACAAGCATAATTCAATGAGAAATAAAAAGATAAGCAAAATTAAACCAAATAAAATAACTCATACTTCATAAAGCATAAGTTCCAAAAGCATAATAACATCAATCCAAACTTAAAACCTAAAAAGCATAATCCAAAATAATAAACTAAAGCATAGGTTCAAAAACATAAAAGGTGCATAATAAAAAAATCCTAGATGATATGAGATGAATGCAAGCTAGACTAGGGCTCATCATTATCTTCATCTTCATCCATGTCATCTTCATATTTTTCTTGACTCCTTTCAAAATGTTGCCATTCATTATAGAAAGCGGTGAAAAAGAGATCCGATAAAGATTGTTGATTCTCGATAGCGGTAATGCGATTTTCCATACCATCAAAGCGTTCCTCCAAGGCTTTGAAACGATTGTCCACGTGAGTACGCAAGCCGGTGAATTGCTTAGTGAGGAAAGCCATCATCGCATCTGTTGCGTATAAATAAGGCTATCGCAATTGAGTGCAAGTATACACGACGCAAGTAATATAGTGATACGGAGTATCGGATATCGTCTCCACAGGGACTAGAAATACTTCAAACTTTAAAAGCATGCACAAGAAAATAGATAAATTTAATAAAGAGTTTTTAATAATCTTGAAGATAAACTAAAATAGATGAAGAAATCAAATTGAGAAAGTAGGCTGGTATTGATTTGTTCAGTAGTGCAGGTGTTGCACTGTTCAGAGGACTTCTGTTGTGTATGCCGTCGAGCTTGTCGCGACAGCATCTGTCGCGGCAGAGGTCTGTTGATGTCGCGGCAGCAAACAACAACTCTGTTACTTCAAGTTCGGCAAGAACCCCTGTTGTGACTCGTCCTATCCCTAGATCCAAGTTCTATCGATGAACACGTCTTGGATGATACCTCCCGGCGTGAATCGAAGGATGAACACCAATGTTTGTGAATTCTTCTTTAGCCGCTTAACCTCGTACCTATCTCTAGGCCAAGATAGTTTAACCATAAATTGGAATTAAAACTTGTATTTACTCCTTCCGTATACTTAACTCTCCCGATATTAAGTAAATAGATAACCTCACAATGCTCTCCCGAGACTCTTATGAGATATGAAAACCAGAGTAAATAAACTTGAAGTTTTATTGAATTGAACAGAAAATCCTAATAAACTGTTTAACCCTTACAACTACTTTACAAGATCAACCCTTAGTCCTGGGGGAAAGTTTAGAACATGATGGAGAAGGGAAAAGCTAGGGTTTTTGATGGAAGACGGCTAGAAACTAGGTTGTCCTTCTTTAGGTCGAAATACAAGCATATATATAGACCTTGGGTGTAAGTTTTCTTAATGGCCAAAAATACTAGTTCGAATTAAAGTACAATTTATTTAAAGACTAAATCTTTGAGTAGAATTCCTTTAATTCGCCCTATCTTCTTGCTTTGACTTTTCTCCTCAAACTTTGGGCAAGGCCTTCTTTGTGCTTCTAGATTCCAAAAATAATGCGAGTGGTCTACAAAAGTCAGGCTTGAAATCCTCTATCAATCGAACTGCACTTCACATTTTCCATCTTTTTTTCTTCACTATCGCCACTTCTGTCATGACAGTAGTCATGACAGAAGGCAGTTTTCTTCAACCTTTCACTCCAGCTCTGTAGTTATCTTCTGTTCCTCTGCTGCCCTGGATGCTGCCACGGTAGGTACCTGCAAGAATTGATCGAAATCAGCAGTATCTGTGCAAAATTATCCATATGTGATGTTTATGCAAATTCTATCCTAAAATGCAACTAAACATGCTTGAGTTCATCAATAATATGGGTAAATGAGGGTTAAAATATAGAACATTTAGGCACTCAACACACGCCCAAACTCAAGTTATTGCTTGTCCTCAAGCAAATGCAATCTAACTAAGAATGAAACTTTTTGGCTTTGGCTTAACTCAATGAACAACCATTACCTACAATACCTTCACCATCAAGATCAATACCTTTTCGAATATTTATGGACTTATCCGGAGCAATACTATAATTCTCATGTGAGTGTGTGCGGGTTTTGTGAACAAATATGAGTTTAGACTTTTTAGCAACCAGAATAGTTACTTAACTTACTTGAGTTTTTTTTTTTTCAAAAATAATTCTTAACTAGAGCCAATTTCCGGCACCTCTAGTCTTTTTCTATTTCTACTAGAGCCGGTTTCGGGCACCTCTAGTTTAATTTCCTAGAGCTAGTGTTAGGCACCTCTATGAGTACTTCTAGTTATTTTCCTAGAGCAAGTGTTAGGCACCTCTAGGAGTAAACTGAGTCTAAGTTTTCTTTCTAACTCAAGTGGCTAAGCTTCCTATTCTAAGTTTACTAACATAGTCTTAACAACATATAAGTCACAAAGGTGTTTTTAAGAGTTCAGAACTATAGTAAGGCTCTAAATACTTCCTAAAACATTCTAAAGGTACTATCACGACAGTGAATACCGCGACATATAAAAGAAGTTCAAAAACTTAAGCCAAATTTTTTAGACACAAAAATAAATAGTTATAAAACACAAAATATGATAAGTTCATTAATAAAAGAAGGACAACCTACCCCCAAACTCGAGGGTTGCATTGTCCTCAATGCATGGCAAACATAAATTAAAAAAAACACCACAAATTTCAAATAGAAGCACAAACGAAAGAAAGAGTAAAAAAACTTAAGTTGAAGTGCCGTCATTGCTGTCATCACTATTGTCGTCTATGCGGAGCTGTCGGCGGGCAGTTACTTTCGTGGCTGAGGCAGGCTTTGTGGTTAGAGAGGAGGAGGCTACCTTCTTCTTTGCCTCTCGAGGTGACTGGATTCTGGTAGGTGAAACTTTTAGAGCTTTGTCCAGAATCTCAAGCTCACTGTCACTTTTGTTGCTGCTTCTGTTGCCGTCTCCACTGTCGCGGCAGAGTCCTTCTACATCGATGTCAAGTTTCTTTTTCTTCATAGGAGGGAAGTCATTTGCTATTTGGCAGACGACAGAAGGTTCGGAGTCTGAGTCATCCTGCCAGACTGAAGAGGAGGAGAAACCTTCAAAATATTTCAGATCGATTTCTGGCAGTGCTTCCTTTCTCTTGGCTTCTCGAGGAGTAACCTGGGGTGATGCAGACCTTCTGTCGCCAGGTCCTGCCGTGGCATACGGCAAGGCAGAAGCAGGTGTCGGTGTGGCCGTCTTGGGGGTAGTGACATGTGTTGGGGAGAGAGAAGCTTTTCTGGAAAATGAGGAAACTGCACGTTGGGAAAATTAAGTTCAACTTTAATGAAATTTAACGCAGCAGTGTGGAAGTCCCTCATATACTCCATGTAGCCTTTCTGTCGTGCCTCCATTCTTTGCAGCAGGTGAATGATTTGGCTGGAGGAGGTGCCTTCTGGTCTGTCAGGTTCTGTCTGCTCAGACTCTGCCGCGACAGGTTCTGTTGAGTCTGGTTCTGTCGTGGCAGAAGGGTCGATGTATGCCATTGGTGTGGCTGCCTTGAGCTCCATCAGGTTGTATAGATTCTGCTGTGTCCACCCCTTGCCCTGGATCTTGACATCCTCATCAATTTCGGGGACGTTGTTGGCTCTACAAAGGGTAGTGATTAAGTAAGGGAAGAAGAGTGGGCCCTTATCCTTCAGTGCGCACTCGAAAATTCCATCAAGGATGTACTTCCCTACATTGATATGTCGTTCATTGAGAATGTAGTGAACGATGGCACACCTTTGTCTGTCCACTGCCGTGTTGTGAGATGTGGGCATGAGGTGTTTCTTCACGAAGTGGTTCCAAAGCTTGGCAACATGCGTGAGTTGAGTCCTTTGAACCGTCCACCGATGTTTTGGGTCGTCATTCCAGCTGGTGCCTTCTTCGGTGAGGTCTGCCATGATGCTGTCGTAGTCTGCTGGCGACAGATTGCTGATGAACCTTCTGTGCTAGTCCTCCTTCTTGCCCACATACATGCCATACAGGGAATTGATGTAGGCTAGTTCTAATTCGATTGTCTTACCCCTGATGGTGACTTGAGAGGTGTCCTTAGAGGTGACGGCAGTATAGAATTCTCGGATGAGGGTGACATTCATCTCCTCGAGTTGTTCAGCAAACATTTGCCATTTCAGACCGATGATTCTTTTGGCAATGAATCCTTCTAGGCCCAGATCTCCGGTCTTCTTCAAGTAAGTAAAGCCCCTTTCCTCCCACATTTCTCTTTTCTGAAAAGACTCATAGTATATTTTCTCCGTTTCTGCTAAGGCAAACCTTCTTCAAATTCTACTGTGTGTGGGAGTGGAGACTGCCGCGGCAGAGGTGGAGGCAGCACTTCTTCGGGTTGGTCTCATTGTCATCGTAAGGGTACTGTAGAAACAAAAGGAAAGAAAATACTAAAAGCTAAAAAAATATTCTGAAACAGAGTAGAGAGAGTATAATGAAGGTGAAAAATGAAATGTGAGTGAAGGTTTATATAGAACGGGATTTCTGCCCATTGAAACTGTAACGATTGGCGTGGAAAACGAAGCCAGCTATCACGCATTTTCGGGTTGCGTCTGTTACGCGTTTCTGTGTTTTTCCCACGTTCGCTGCGTGTCTATCGCGACAGCGGGGTGACAGGCTGTCTTTGCGCGTCTGCCGCGACAGCTGGTGATAGTCTGTTGCGACAGCCTTGTTACCATTGAGCTCCCTCTCTTGGGCTTCTTGGGCTGAGATGAGTGTGATGGGCTGGTTCATTCCTTCTCCTTCCTCTATTTCTTTTATTTGCCTGAAAATTAAAATAAACTGATATTAAATTCCTACTTTCTAAAGCAATAAAAATAAAAGAAATAAAATAAAATAAAATTTAACTAAGTTAAATTAGGGATGCCTTGAGGGGCATCTCCTAAAGTAACCACTTCCTGTTCTCTTGGGGCTTCAGTCCCCTGATAGTGCTTGAGTCTCTGTCCATTGACTTTGAACTGGTGCCCGTCCTTGATAGATCTTATTGTGATGGCACCATGGGGAAAAACCTGAACTACCTGAAAGGGTCCAGACAATCCAGACTTTAGCTTCCTTGGGAAGAGCTTCAACCTGGAGTTGAACAACAACACCTTTTGGCCTGGTGTGAACTGTCGTGGCAGAAGTTTTCTATCGTGCCACTTCTTTGTCTTATCATTATAGATTCTGGCGTTGTCGTAGGCCATGGCTCGAATTTCTTCAATTTCATTTAAATCCAACAACCTTTTCTATCCTGCTCTATCCCAATCCATGTTAACTGTCTTAATAGCCAGTGTGCTTTATGTTCTATTTCGACAGGTAGATGGCAAGGTTTTCCATAGATGAGTCGGTAAGGTGACATTCCCAATGGTGTTTTGAAAGCAGTTCTGTAGGCCCATAATGCATCATTCAAGTGAAGAGACCAGTCCTTCCTAGTTGGCTTAACCATCTTTTCCATAATGTTCTTCACTTCTCTATTGGAGATCTCAGCCTGCCCATTGGTTTGAGGGTGATATGCTGTTGCAATTCCGTGTTTCACTCCATACTTATTCAGTGCATTATCAATCACCCTATTGTCGAAATGCTTACCCTCATCACTAATGATTGCCCTTGAAATGCCAAACCTGGTGAAGATGTGTTTGTGTAGAAATCTTTGAACGGTTTTGGCATCATTCTTTTTTGTAGCGATGACGTCTACCCACTTGGACACATAATCTATTGCCAGCAGTATATACAGGTTCCCACAGGAAGCTGGGAATGGTCCCCAAACATCGAAAATTTCGACTTCGAGAATGTTCTGCAGGGGCATCTCATGCCTTCTCGAGATGTTTCTTGTCTTTTGGCACTTGTCACAACGCTTGTAAAAGGCTATTGCATCTTTGAACAGTGTAGGCAAAAATAAACCGGACTGCAGAACCTTGGCAGCATTTTTGTTTCCTCCAAAATGTTCTCCATAAGGAGCAGCATGGCAATGGTGGATTACTTCTTCATGTTCTTCCTTCGGTATGCATCTCCTGATAATCTGATCTGCACAATGCTTAAATAGAAGAGGTCCGTCCCAACAATAATGTTTTGCATCATTTTGGAACCTCTTCCTTGCTTGGTAGTTAAGTTCAGGAGGTAATAAACCACTAACAAGATAGTTTACTATATCAGCGTACCAAGGAACTTCAGAAGGCTTACCTGTCGTCATGGCTGTCGCGGCAGTGCTTGTAGCAGTGAATAACTACTCGTCGGGGAAAGTCTCCTGTATGTTAACTTTGTTTTTATCTTGATCCTTTCCCATCTCCAGTCTTGACAAGTGATCAGCTACTTGGTTTTCTGTTCCCTTTCTGTCTTTGATTTCTATATCAAATTCTTGCAGCAGCAGAATCCAACATATCAATCGTGGTCGTGCATCCTTTTTGGTGAACAAGTATTTTATTGCTGAGTGATCCGTGTGAACCACCACTTTTGTTCTAAGTATGTATGGTCTGAACTTGTCGAAGGCGAATACCACATCTAGCAACTTTTTCTCTGTTGTGATGTAGTTTATCTGGGCATCATTTAAGGTCTTGCTGGCATAGTATATTACGTGGAAGAGTTTCTTCTTCCGCTGCCCTAGTGCTGCCCCTACAACATAGTCACTGGCATCACACATTATCTCGAACGGTAAACTCTAGTCTGGTGGCTATACTATTGGGGCTGTTACCAGCTTCTCTTTTAGTGTCTTCAATGCTTCAGTGCATTCGGTATTGAAATCAAAGGCCTTATTCTGTTCCAACAAAAGACACAAAGGTTTAGTGATCTTAGAAAAATTAGCAATAAACCTACGATAAAAACCTGCGTGTCCTAAAAAACTCCTAATGCCCTTAATTGTGGTGGGTGGCGGTAGTTTTTCGATGACTTCGATTTTTTTCTCTATACCCTTCTATGCCACGGCAGGAGACTTTGTGTCCCAACACTATTCCCTCATCTACCATAAAATGGAATTTTTCCCAGTTTAGTACAAGATTTGCCTCTTCACATCTTTCAAGCACCTTCTTCAAATTGCCTAGGCAGTTGTTGAAACTGTCTCCAAAGACGGAAAAGTCATCCATAAAGATCTCCAGGAAATCTTCCACCATATCAGATAATATTTCCATCATACACCGCTGAAAAGTTGTTGGCGCATTACACAGTCCAAAAGGCATTCTCCTAAAGGCGTATGTTCCATAGAGGCATGTGAAGGTTGTCTTCTCCTGGTCCTTCGGTGCAATGGCTATTTTGTTATAACCTGAATAACCATCGAGGAAACAGTAGTAAGGTTTTCCCGCTAATCTATCTAGCATTTGGTCAATAAAAGGTAAGGGGAAGTGGTCCTTCCGGGTAGCTTTGTTAAGCTTCTGGTAGTCCAAACAAACCCTCCAACCAGTTACAGTCCTATTTGGGATTAGCTCATTATCCTTGTTGGTTACTACATTTATTCCTCCCTTCTTGGGTACGAATTGCACAAGGCTCACCCACTTGCTATCCGAGATGACATAAATAATTCTAGTGTCAAGCCATTTTATAATTTCCTTTCGCACCACCTCTCGCTTAGCTTCGTTTAGTCATCTTTGAGCATCTATCGTCGACTTATGATCATCCTTCAAGAGGATCTTATGTATACAAATGGCCGGACTGATGCCCTGGATATCGGCAATAGTCCATCCAATTGCCTTCTTATGTTGCTGTAGCATACCGATCAGCTGTTGTTCTTGTTCCTGCATCAACTTAGAGGAGATGATTACGAGCAACGTATCATTGAGACCAAGAAAAACATATTTAAGCTGCCCTGACAGGGGTTTAAGATCTAAAGTAGGTGGTTGATCTATGGAAGGCTTTTGAATCATATGTTCGTTAGAGGTATAGTTCAAAGGTTCAAAGAACTTACCTGGACGCATGCCTATCCAATTTACCTCCTCAGAACCTTCAGTGTCAGAGGTGTCATTGTCCGAGGGGTTGCTGTCACCAGTGCTTTCGTGGCAGTCTTCTAGATGGATGTGGTGACAGTGACCAAATTGTCTGTCGTAACAGCTTGATATGATGCAGGGTTGGTCTAAAATTACCTCTGATATTAACTTACACCCTTTATGTACATCAGCTTGTTTCATGGCCTGGAGAACATTTAGTTTTAACTGTTGGTCATTGACTCTCATAGTCAGTTCTCCATTCTCTACATCGATCACTGTTCTACTTGTGGCTAGGAAAGGTTACCCTAGGATGATCGGTGCATTCTCGTCTGCTTCACAGTCTAGAACAAGGAAGTCAGCGGGAAATATGAATTTATCCACTCTTACCAGAATGTCTTCAAATTTTCCTTCCGGCTCTACGTAAGAGCGGTCTGCCAATTGAAGCATGACTGTTGTGGGTCTTGCTTGTCCAATACCTAATTTCTGAAAAACAGATTTGGGCATTAGATTAATACTAGCTCCAAGATCACAAAGTGCCTTACCCACATACTGATCACCGATTATGCATGGTATAATGAAACTCCCAGGATCCTTCTTCTTTGGGGGTGTACGGTTATGTAGGATTGCCATGCAACCTTCTGTCATGACTACAATTTCAAACTCCTCAAGTTTGGATCTCCTGGATATTGCATCTTTAAGGAACTTTGCATAACCAGGCATCTGCTTGATGGCATCCAATAACGGAATATTGATATGTACTTTCTTAAAAACATCATATATCTTCTTAAGATGGTATTCATGTTTCTTGTTTTTCAACCGCTGTGGAAAAGGGGGTGGAGGACGGCAATCTTCGAGACGTCCTTCACATGGAATTCGGATATGAGAAGGCTCACATTCTTCAATTTCTTCTATCGCCTCCTTTAATTCTTCTGATGTCGTGGCAGGGGTGGCGACGAAAAGTTGCTTCAAGTCTACCGGGGTAGTTTCATCGGCAGGTGTCTGTAGGGTCGGTTCCTTACTAGGTGTTTCTTTAATTTTCAGCTCGTGTAGCTGTTTCCCACTTCTCGTTATTATATCTTTACACTGCTCGTGTGTGGGTTTTCTAGTGACCTCTGTATCACTAGGGAATCCTCCATTTTGTCTGGTGTTAATGAACTGTGCTACCTGACCCATCTGTGTCTTTAGAGACTTCAAAGTGGCCTTATGGTTTGTCATTCTCATCTCTGTCTTATCCCTGAATGTTTCAGTCTTCTTGACAAAGTGATCCATGTTGGTCATATATGCTCCAGTTTGAGACATGAAAGTTGTTAGGGTCTGTGCTAATGTACTTGTGGATGATGTCGGCTACTATTGTGGCTGCTATTGTGACAGTATTCTGGGCATTCCTTGGTTCTGATTATTATGGACATGAGGATTCAAGGCATTTTCAGGGTTACTCCAGGAAAATTTAGGGTTCTTCCTCCAATTCAGGTTGTAATTGTTGGAGTCGTAGCCTCTATTCTTGTTGAAGTTTCCAACATACATTCCTGTTTCCAGTTGTAGGGGACACTCCTATGTACTGTGGTTTTCACTGCAAGTTTCACACGTCTCCTCGGCAAAAAACACCACCTTAGATTCGTTCTTTCGCTGTAGGTTTTTCACTACCTTGGTGATGTATGCTAATTGGGTTCTCACCGAGTTGTTAGATTTGTGTTCCTTGACAGATACACCTCGTCTTCCTCCGCTTCGTTCCGTGGGGAACTGTTCATCGTTCTTTGCCAACCTCTTCAACACAAGCATTGCATCTTTTGGTTCTTTGTCCAATAACAAACCATTAGCTGCCGAATCTATCCTCATTCGAGTGGATGCATTGGCAGCATTGTAGAATTTTACGACCTGGTTCCATACAGGGAATCTGTGCATTGGGCAGTTTCGTAAGAGAGTTGTAAAACGGTCTCACGCCTCATGCATTGGTTCATCATCTTCATGTTGAAAAGTAGCAATTTCGTTACGTAATCTTTCAGTTAATAGAGAAGGATTAAAACGATAGATGAATTCACGGCGAAGATATGCCCAAGTTCTTATTGAACCCGACGTTAACTTATTCCACCGGGTTTTTGCTCTATCCCTCAATGAATGGGGAAATAGTCGGAGTCTCAGCATTTCCGGGCTTGTTCCTGGTTTTCTAAATGATCCACAAATCTCCTAAAAGGTTTTCAAATGTTTATGTGCATCCTCTGTAGCAGAACCACCAAATTGTCCGGCTAAATTTATCATGCTGAACATAACATGTTTTAGTTCAAAGTGTTCAACTTCCACGTCTGGCAGCGTAGTTTGCAGTTCAACTTGATCATTATCCATATATTCTCGGCAACTCTGTCGTGCTACTGGGGCAGCAGGAGGTTGCTGGTTGTCTTGAGCATAAGTAGGAGGATCAACATCAACCCTAGGGTTGTTGTTATTGTTGTTGTTATTATTTGCCCCATTGCCTTGTCCTTCGTTCTCCATTACTTCAAGTCTTTCCTCAAGATAGTGGTTTCTTTCTATCAAGAGTCGGGCTTGGTTCTTGAGATGGCACGTCCAATCGATTTTTGGATCTAGTTCGTATTCAGGATTGGTATGGTGTCTCGATCTGCGCATAAGCAAGAGAAGAAGAAAACCTTGTGAAAAGCACATGGTAATGTAACAACTAGAAACAGAAAAGAAATAAAAATAAAAATAAAAGGTGTAGTAATTAAAGGTAAAGGTATGTTGCCAGTCCTCGACAACGGCGCCAAAAACGTGTTGCGTGTAAATAAGGCTATCACAATTGTGTGCAAGTATACACGACACAAGTAATATAGTGATACGAAGTATCGTATATCATCTCCACAATGACTGGAAATACTTCTAACTTTAAAAGCCTATACAAGAAAAGAGATAAATTTAATAAAGAGTTTTGAATAATCTTGAAGATAAACTAAAATAGATGAAGAAATCAGATTGAGAAAGTAGGCTGGTATTGATTTGTTCAGTAGTGCAGGTGTTGCACTGTTCAGAGGACTTCTGTTGTGTATGTCGTCGAGCTTGTCGCGACAGCACCTATCGCGGCAGAGGTTTGTTGATATCGTGGCAGCGAACAACAACTCTGATACTTTAAGCTCGGCAAGAACCTCTGTTGTGAATCGTCCTATCCCTAGATCCAAGTTCTATCGATGAACACGTCTTGGATGATACCTCCCGGTGTGAATCGAAGGATGAACACTGATGTTTGTGAATTCTTCTTTAGCCGCTTAACCTCGTACCTATCCCTAGGCCAAGATAGTTTAACCATAAATTGGAAAACTTGTATTTACTCCTTCCGTATACTTAACTCTCCCAGTATTAAGTAAATAGATAACCTCACAATGCTCTCCCGATACTCTTATGAGATATGAAAACCAGAGTAAATAAACTTGAAGTTTTATTGAATTGAACAGAAAATCCTAAGAAACAGTTTAACCCTTACAACTACTTTACAAGATCAACCCTTAGCCTGGGGAAAGTTTGGAACATGATGGAGAAGGGAAAAGCTAGGGTTTTTGATGGAAGACGGCTAGAAACTAGGTTGTTCTTTTTTAGGTCGAAATACAAGCATATATATAGGCCTTGGGTGTAAGTTTTCTTAATGTCCAAAAATACTAGTTCGAATTAAAGTACAATTTATTTAAAGACTAAATCTATGAGTAGACTTCCTTTAATTCGCCCTATCTTCTTGCTTTGACTTTTCTCCTCAAAATTTGGGCAAGGCCTTCTTTGTGCTTATGGACTCAAAAAATAATGCGAGTGGTCTACAAAAGTCAGGCTTGAAATCCTCTATCAGTCGAACTCCACTTCGCATTTTCCATCTTTTTTTCTTCACTGTCGCCACTTCTATCACGGCAGTAGTCACGACAGAAGGCTGTTTTCTTCAACCTTTCACTCCAGCTCTGCAGTTATCTTTTGTTCCTCTGCTGCCCTGGATGCTGCCACGGCAGGTACCTGCAAGAATTGATCGAAATCAACAGTGTCTGTGCAAAATTATCCATATGTGATGTTTATGCAAATTCTATCCTAAAATGCAACTAAAAATGCTTGAGTGCATCAATAATATGAGTAAATGAGGGTTAAAATATAGAACATTTATGCACTCAACAACATCATTGTTAGGAGCTTGTGGAGCAACTTGAGCTTGAGGAGGAGCTTGAGCACGTTCACCTCGAGGCACACGAACCCAATCATCACCATTGAAACAAAAACCACACTTCATGAGTGTAGTCTCATTTAGCTTTTCCTTGAGAGGCTCATCAATATCAAATGTGCAATCAATGCCACTAAGAACGAAGATATAGCTTAAGACGGTACCATATGTGAAGGAGGAGACGTTGTTGTGATTTTTTTTACTAAGTGCACCATCTCTGCAAACATAATCTTTACAAGGTTCGATTGTTGTTCTTGTCGGAAGCACTTGAGCCAAAAATCTTCGACTTCTCTAATGTGTGAAAACTTCCCACGGATGAACGGAACCACCATGAGATCATAAGATGAAGAAATCGATCATGTACATCCAAGGTAATAACTTGGCCGGTATGGGGATCAAGTGAGTTCTCATCTTCAATACCCTCATCTTTGAGACCAAGGAGATTGACTAAGGTAGACGGCTCAATACGATTTTCTTCCCCAAAAGGTAAGATTCAATGGCAACAACTTGGGAGCGGTCAGGACTAAGGATACATTTGACATTGGAGTAAAACAACAAAACATGGTTTCGGTACATGACTCCGGGAATGCTTAAAAAGGCCATGAAATTCCAACGGGTTAAAAGGTCAAGGTATCAAAAGTGAAAACGGTCGGAATCAAGGAAATCAATGTCAACTACATGCTTAGGTCAAATTTTGATAGTTTGATAGTATTTAAAAGCTTGTTGAGCGGTAGGGGTTAGGAAACTCTTTTTCAAGAGATAGGCGAGATTTGGTCGAGGGAGGTTTTTCTCAGACGGTTCAGACCCTTGACCCTCTTCGGAAACTCTAGCTCTCTTCTTGGTAGACATCCTAAAAACATTAAGCAAGCAAAAAAAAATATGTATGCATAAGAAATCCACATTCAATCCAATAGTAATCCTATAATAAAGGTTTGATAATATATACTATAGGTTAAAAAACAAGTTTTTACAAGAGAATCACTGAAAAACGGTTTTTGAAAAATACGGTTAAAGAAATTTATATTCAAATTAAAATTTTAGGATTTTTAGAATTTTTTTGCAAAAACATCAAAACCCATAGTATATACAAGTAAAATATGCAAAAACAATAAATTTAAACTATCAAAATCAAACAAAAATTGAAAAGAAAAAAGAAAAATAGGAAAATACCTTGAATTTGGGATTTAGGAAGAATGAATAGATGATAATGCACAAAGTTGTTGAAGCTTGCTTAGGATTGTTGTTTAGAGCAAAAAACCTCAAATTTGTGTGTAAAAACGTTTTGGTTTAGTTGGTATTTATAGGAAAAATTAGGTTAGAGTTTGAGAGGAGTTTGGGTTTAGAAAAAGTCCTTTTTAAAGATGGAAAGACATTAAATAGCCTTTACAGCGAGTAACCGTATCAAAACGGTTACAAATGTTTCAAAACACGCATTTCAAAACAAAAAGTCGATCGTTTCGAAGCTCAGGGTCGTATCGAAACACCATTTACCTATTTTGATCCCAATGATTCCAGATACGTCCCTTTCAAGAGCCCGTTTCGAAACATTTCTTACCGTTTCGAAACCTTTAAAGGGCAAATTCCCTTCAGAAGGTAGCTCGTATCGAAACGGGCCCCCGTTTCGATAAACATGTGCCAGAATGTGTAGATTTTGCACAAAATGGCAGAAAAGTTGATTTTCAATCAACTCTAAATGCATGAATATGATATATGAGCAAGTTCTATATGAAAAAACATGTCCATACTCCCCCTAACTATAAACATAGAAGTAATTAACATTAAAAACACATAAGCATGCAAATCAAAATGGATTCAAGCAATTTTGCATAAAAATGTCCTAAAAAGGTCAAGAAAGGCTGGTTAAACCTAACTCTCTCCTAAGGGTCTAAAAATGCTATTTTTTATAAGAATTCGAAGCCTCGTTAAAAACCTCCTCATACCGACTAATCGTAAGATCCGTCAATAGCGGAAGGGGGAAAAGAGTGCCTCTTAATTTATTAATGTAAATAGAACTTCATACAATCGAACTTACAACGTAATATAAAAAAACATAGAATCACCCTATACCTTGTTTGGCTAGCCTATCTACTTCCATGTTAAGCACTCTAGGAATGGTTCTAAAGATACAAGACCCAGCTTCTCCTAAAGACTTAATTTCGTTTACCAACTCCTCAAAGGTCGAAGGGCGCGCTTGTTTATTCGTTACCCACTCGATAACCAGGTTGCTGTCGCTCTCTAGGATCGCTCTCATTTTCTTGCACGATTCTAACGAATGAGCTAACCTTAATCCAAATCTTACAGCTCGAAGCTCTGCTAGGACGGGAACACTTGGACCAGCAGGCTCAGAAAAAGTGATTATCGTTTGCCCCTCGGAGTTTCGAATTAGACCTCCAATGCCACTGGCACCTCCGCTCTCAATTGTTGCTCCATCTACGTTTATCTTCAGAAATCCTATAGGGGGAGGGGACCATACCTCTGGCCTTCGACTCACACTGTCTTTACCAGCCTGTACATCCGCGATCATTGGACTGGCAAATAAATCAACAAAAGACACCTTGGATTCTGGGCAGCGAGCTTGATACCAAGAGATTAATCGGAAACGAGATAGGAAAAATAGGTTTGTGATGTCTAAAGAGCCCTACTTAAAAATTATATCATTCCTCATGAGCCAAAGAGACCAAAGGATTGACGCTGGAATAAAACACCAAATAAAAAGTTTGTCTTTTTTAGGGGAGGCCTCGAACCATGTTTTTAGAACAGAACATGCATCACCTAGAATAACCATATTCACCTCCCATAGCCTAGCAAATCTTTGCCATATGGACCAGGAAACTTTGCAAGAAAATAGCAAATGAAATACCGTTTCCGGTTCGGACTTGCAGAAGGAACACAGGTTATCATTGTTTGGCAGCATACCTCTTTTGCACAGTTCGTTCTTGACTGGAACCCTCCCTCGCATAACCTGCCAAATAAAAAATTCTACCTTTGGTGGAACTAGATTGCTCCATACCATATTTCTCCAGAAAGGATCTACTTTGTTCTTGTTCAAGGAAGCCTTATAAGCTGATTTGATTGTATATATACCATCCCCGGACTCCAACCATGATAGGCAATCAATAGTTAACCCATCCAACTTGAAATTCCTCAACATTTCCATCATTTGATTCCATTGCAGCAATTCCCAATCAAACAAGGGTCTCCTAAGCTCTATTTTCCAAAACCAACCCTGCTCCAGTTTGGTCCCAAATTCTGCAATTTTCCCATATTTGTTTTTGGCCAAAGCATAGATTCGCGGAAATAATACCTGAATTGGATCCACATTAATCCATGAATCGTGCCAGAAAGAAATCGCAAGCCCGTCACCAACCTGCATTTTCAGGTTCTTTCGAATAGCATTCCCAAACTGATCTTCGCTAAAGAAGGATTTTGTGATAGCATTCCAAATCCAAGACGCATGCCGGCACGGCCGCTGCTCCGGTAAGATAGCCATTCTATCCAAACCTGACTTGTTACAGATTATCCTCTTCCAAGTGCTATCCCTTTCCGACGAGATTTTCCACACCCACCGACCAAGTAAGGCCATGTTCTGTATTTCTATACTCTGAATACCCAATCCTTCGTGTTCCAATGGTTCACATACTTCAGACCAATTTAATCAATGAATTTTCCTCTTTTCATCCGAACCTCCCCATAAAAATTTTGCAATGATCTTGTTGATCTTTGAGGCTACTGCTTGCGGCAATCTGAACATTGATAGGAAGTATGTTGGCAGTGATAACAACACTGATTTTATAAGAACTAGACGCCCGCTGAATGAAAGGTTATTAGCTTTCCAGCTAGACAGATTATGGTAAATCTTGTTTATCATCGGATCCCACATTGCCTTCGAACTTCTTTCTACTCCCAATGGTAGGCCGAGGTACTCAGCAGGAAATTTCCCCACATCACATCCGATCGACTTAGCCCAAAGATTCAAGTCCTCAAGTCTCACATTCACTCCAAATAGCATACTTTTCTTTAAGTTAAGCTGCAAACCAGAGGCGACTTCAAAAATCCGCAAGATTCTCTTTATATTCTTTATTTCACCGAGTGCTGCGCCACAGAAAATTATTAAATCGTCTGCGAATTGGAGGTGTGATAGTGAGAAGGGGTCGATATTACCAACTTGAAAGCCCTTGAACATTCCCAAACTTTCGGCTTTAACTAACATGAGGTGTAGGGCTTCACCCACTAGATTGAACAATAACGGCGAAAGAGAACATCCTTGTCGTAGACCTTTTCCGATTGAGAATTGTGGCATGGGAGAACCATTTACTAGCACCGAGATAGTTGCCGAGGCCACACATTTCTGCACCCAATCATGCCAAACCTCCCCAAATCCCATTTCCTTTAAAACTCGATTCAAAAATTTCCAATCCACCGAGACATACGCCTTCTTAAAGTCAATTTTAAAAACTGTACCTTTTAGGCCCTTTTTGCGAACTGAATCAATACCTTTGTTGCGTGTAAAATAGTCTATCGCAATTATAGTGCAAGTATACACGACGTAAGTAGTAAAGTGATACGAAGTATCGGATATCGTCTCCACAGGGATTGGGCTAATGACTTCACCTTGTTTACTGCACGAAAGCAAAGGAAATAATTAAGAGTTGTCACGAGAATAATAAGGTAAAAACGTAAAATAAAGGATTGAGAAATTAAGATAGAGAGAATGGGCTGGTATTGAGTTGCTCAGTAGTGCAGGTATTGAGTTGCTTAGGATCTCCAGTTCTGTCGTCGCTCCCGTCGCCGACAGCACCTGTCGCGGCGTCTGTCGCGGCGTCTGTCCGTTGGCAGTCGCGGCAGCAGACACACCAACTCCGTACTTCAAGCTTGGCAAGAATCCCAGATCTGCCTTGCCCTATCCCTAGGCACAAGTCTGTCGATGGTCACGTCTTTGATGATACCTCCCGGCGTGAATCGAAGGATGAACACCGATGTGTATGAATTCTTCCTTAGCCACTTAACCTCGCCCTATCCCTAGGCACGAGATGGTTCAACTATAAACTAGAGAACGCGCTCTTATCTCTTTCGTATACTTAACTCTCCCGATGCTAAGTAAATGGATAACCTCACAATGCTCTCCCGATGCTCTTGCAAGATATTAAAACCAAGATAAAAGAACTTGAAGTTTATTTTATTGAACTTGAAAAAATCCTAAAACAACGCAACCCTTACAACTACTTTACAAAACAACCCGTAGCCCTTGGGGGAAATTAGAACATATCGGTGACAGGTAAACGGCAGGGGGGTTTTGGTTGTCGGTTATGGGGTAGAATGAGGGATCCCTTCCTAGGTTAAATCTATGCCCTTATATAAGCTTTGGGCTCAAGTTATCTAAGGTAACAAGGATTACAACTTTAATTAGAAGTAAGATTCTCATAAAGACTTAATCTCTAAATCTCCTACTTTGCAGCCGCCATCCTTATTTCTAGGAATTTTCTCTCCTTGAGCTTTGGCTTGACATATCTTTTGATCCGGGGCTTGGAAAAATATTTGGCTTTCACACGACAGACGAGCAGATTTTTCTCTATCTATCGAGGTCCACTTGACTTTTCCTCTTCATAAATCTGCTGTCACCATGCTGTCACGACAGGTCCATGACAGGTTCGTCTCCTTTGGCTGCTTGTCCAGTTCCGATCTCCTGCTTCTCTGCCCTGCGCCTGCCTTCATCGTCAACTATGACAGATACCTGCAAAATTAGCCATCTTTTAGTAGAATCCGTGCCTTTTATATAATTGTGATGTTTTATTGAAAACTAACCTAAATGCAATGCAATGATGCTTGAATGCAGCAGAAATATGGGTTAAAAAAGGTGTAAATAATAGAACTTTTACACACTCAACACACCCCCAAACTCAAGTTTTTGCTTGTCCTCAAGCAATTAAGACTTAAAAGAAAAATGAAAATTTTTGTGTTGGCCTTCAAACAGTGAACTGTCCCTTACCTGTCGCTCACTCTCTATGGCGGCAGCAACCTGTCGGAAAGGTTAGGATCTGTCCGGAATCTCCCTATAGCTCTCGTGCAGTGTGTGCATGCTTGTGAACAGTCATATGCTAAGACTCTCTTAGTTTCACTAGAATATTCAACTCCTTAACTCGAATTTTTATGCCAAGGTTTACTTTTTACAAGGCACGTTTTCATGCTTTTTCTTCTATTTTCAAGCTAAATTTTTCTAGAGCCGGTTTTGGGCACCTCTAGTTAGCTTCCTAGAGCCGGTTTCGGGCACCTCTAGGTTTTTTTTTGTTTTTCTTTTGCTAAACCTCTTTCCTAGAGCCAGTGTTAGGCACCTCTAGGGGCTATTCAAGTTCTAAGCATCCTATTCTAGTTTGGCTAAAAGAAATCTAAGCAGTATAACAGTCACAAAAGTGTTTAAGTTTTCAGAACTATAGAAAGGCTCTAAACTTTTCCTTAACCTGTCCTAAAGATGCTGCCACGACAGAGCCGTCATGACAGGTAAGTTAACTTTACAGTTTTAAGCCAACAGTTTTTTTTTTTTTTTTTTTTTGAATTTAATTAAAAAGACACAACAATAATTAAAAGATGTGCTAAAGACTCCATTAATGATGGAGGGTTGCCACCCCCAAACTCAAGGGTTGCATTGCCCTCAATGCAAAATGACATAATAAAAAAATACATCACAAAATATAAAGGCAGGCAGCAATAAGAGACAATAAATACTTAAATTTTCACGTGCTGCTCTCACTACTGCTGCTGACACGGATCTGATGGCGGCGCCTGCGCTGAGGTGGTGGCTGGACAGGTTCAACGGCAGGTTGCTCAACAGGTTTATCGGTCTGTTGAGGGGCGGTTTCTTCCACTAGTCGAACATCGGAACTGCTGCTGCTGTCCCAGCTGTCGCTTGTGATGGCTTGGGACAGTCTTCTTTTGTCGGCCACATGCTTAATGCGTTTCACTCTTGTGAAGGCGCTGTCCAAATTCCTCCCGACAATAGGGCTGTCATCAGTGGCAGCTCGCTTTGTTCCTCGAGGTGAAGTGTCTGCCGAGGGGCTGCCGGCTGCCGTTGGGGATGGTGTGGAGGAGGCAGATTCTCCGTGGGGAGAGGCAGGTGGTGTGGGAGTGGGGGAGGGTATATTGAAATAATGGGCGGGGAAGGTGGGGAAATTGACATCCGTATAATTCAAAGTATTGGTAATGAAATTTACCGTAGCATTGGAGAAGTCACGGATGAATGTCATTAAGCCCATCTGGCGCTCCTCTACCCTCAAGATGGCAGCAAGGATCTGGGCGTTCTGATCTGTCGGAGCGGTGTTGGTGGCAGCTTCGGGGGCAGGTTCGGTGGCCGGCTCATCATCAGACTCAGCAGGAGGGGCGTTTGGGTCGAAGGCGTTGATGGGAGATGCAGCTACGACCTCCATGAGGCTGGAGATGTTGCTGTCTGTCCAGCCGCTAACCTTCTTAATTTTGTCGGATGGCTCCTCTGGTACTGCAGCACATCGGCAGAGGGCAGTGATGGTCGACGGAAGGCATAATCGCGAGTCCGAGCGGAATGCACAATCAAGGATGCTGTCCCTCATGTACCTGCCCACGTTGATGGGCCTGTCGTGCATGATAGAGTGGATGAGGGCCAACCGCTGCCTGTTGACTGTTGTGTGGTGAGATGAGGGCAGGATACGCTTTTTGATAAACGCGTTCCATAGTTTTGCCTCTGGGAGTAGCTGCCCCCTGTTGACAGAGTGGGGGTTCTTCTTACTGGTGCTCCATGTCGTGCCTGCTTCTGTCAATTCCCTCATGACAGCATCGTGGCCGGCAGCGTCGAGGGTGTCCCAGAACTGTTGATGAGCATCATCGTTGGGGCCAAGGAAGAGGCCAAAGACATGATTGATGCTGCTGGCGGTGAAAGGAACTGTCACTCCTCGAACGGTGACAGATGTCGCCGTCTTGCTGTCGATCGCCGCATAAAACTCCCTGACCAGGGTGTCATTAAGCTCTGCCGGCTGTTCGGCAAAATCCTCCCAAAGTTGTGCTGTTATGGCCCTCATTATGAACGGCCGGAGTCCCATATGGGGGGCATCTCTGTTGTAGATGAAGCTCCGCTCCTCCCATAGTTCCTTGTTAGCGAACGGGGCTGCTGCTGCTGAAGAAGAAGCGGCAGCGGTGTTTTGTCGGGTTTGTCGTGAAGACATTTTTGGTTGCAAGGGCTGCAAATGAAAGAAAAAGAGATAAAACTAGAGGAGAATAGCAAGAGAGAAAATCTGAAGTGATGAAAAGTGAAAGGGAGAAGGGGGTTTTATAGCTGTTTGGGAGCTACCCGTTTAATGCCGCAACGGCAGGCGAGAATAACGGGGCGGCAGATTGAATATAGCGTGTCTGACGCGTCTGACACGTATTAATGCGTCTGCTGTGCGTCTGCCGCACGCTTCTCCGTCTGCCGTGTCAGTCTGTTGATAGCCTGTCTTGTCCGTCTGTTGCGGCAGCTGGAACGGCAGGCTTTAATGAATGGGTTTTAGTGGGCTTGATGGATGGGCGGTGGGCTTGGGCCACTTCTTCTTTTCTTCTTGACTCCTTTATTTCCTAAAGACTGAAATTATAAAAACCAAACATTATTTGAATAAAATAAACCTAATTTCCTAATAAAAATAAAATAAGATAAAAATTAGGTTAAATTAGTGATGCCTTGTGGGGCATCATCTAAAGTAACCACTTCCTGTAGTCTTGGGGCTTCAGTCCCCTGATAGTGCTTGAGGCGTTGTCCATTGACTTTGAATTGGTGCCCATCTTTTAATGATTGAATTGTAATGGCACCATGGGGAAAAACTTGGATCACTTGGAACGGGCCAGACCATCTAGATTTAAGCTTCCCTGGAAAGAGTTTCAACCTAGAATTGGACAATAACACAAGCTGCCCTGGGCAGAACTGTCGTGGCAGCAGCTTCTTGTCATGCCACTTCTTAGTTTTTTCCTTGTAAATTCTTGCATTATCGTAGGCCATTGTCCGTAATTCTTCGATTTCGTTCAGATCCAATAACCTTTTCTGGCCGGCCTTGTCCAAGTCCATGTTCACTGCCTTAATTGCCCAATATGCCTTGTGCTCGATCTCGACAGGCAGGTGGCAGGTTTTCCCGTAAATCAGTCGGAATGGAGACATGCCCAATGGAGTCTTGAAAGCTGTCCTGTATGCCCATAATGCATCATTCAGAAGTAAAGACCAATCTTTCCTAGTTGGTTTAACCATCTTTTCAAGGATGTTCTTCACTTCCCTGTTTGATATCTCAGCCTGTCCATTGGTCTGTGGGTGGTATGCTGTCGCGATCTTGTGCTTGACACCATATTTTTTTAAAGCGGCAGCAATTACCCTATTATCGAAATGTCTCCCTTCATCACTGATAATCGCTCTAGGGATGCCAAATCTAGAAAAAATGTGTTTGTGCAGAAACTTTTGGACCGTCTTGGCATCATTCTTTTGCGTTGCGATTGCTTCTACCCACTTGGAGACATAGTCCACTGCTAGGAGGATGTAAAGGTTTCCACACGAGGATGGAAAAGGTCCCATAAAATCAATCCCCCAAACATCAAAGATTTCTACTTCTAAAATATTCTGCAGTGGCATCTCGTTTCTCCTCGAGATGTTACCTGTCCTCTGGCACCTGTCACAGTTTCTGTAAAATTCCTGTGCATCTTTATAAAGTGTCGGCCAGTAGAACCCTGACTGCAGCACCTTGGCAGCCGTTTTATTTCCTCCTAAGTGACCTCCATATTGTGAAGCATGACAGTGATGGAGAATGTCTTCTTGTTCTTCTTGTGGTACACACCTTCTTATAACCTGGTCTGCACACATTTTGAAAAGAAGAGGCTCGTCCCAATAATAATGTTTAACATCATTTTGGAACCTCTTCCTTGCTTGATAATTAAGATCAGAAGGTAATATTCCGCTAACTATATAATTAACGAAATCAGCATACCAGGGAAGGTTAGAAGACTTACCTGCCGTCATGGCTGTCGCGACAGCTACTGCGGCAGCGAAGAGTTGTTCATCTGGGAAGGTCTCAAGTATTTGTGTCTCATCTAAAGGTAGACTCTGTCCCATGTCCAACCTCGACAAGTGGTCTGCCACTTGATTTTCTGTCCCCTTTTTGTCTTTGATCTCAAGGTCGAATTCTTGTAATAGCAAGATCCATCGTATCAACCTAGGCTTTGCATCCTTCTTTGCAAACAAATACTTGAGGGCAGAATGATCGGTGTGTATTATAACCTTCGTTCCAAGTATGTAAGAACGAAACTTGTCGATGGAGAACACCACAGCTAACAGCTCCTTTTCTGTGGTGGTATAGTTCACTTGGGCTTCATTTAATGTTTTGCTGGCATAGTATATGACGTGAAATAGCCTGTCCTTGCGCTGCCCAAGTGCTGCCCCGACAGCATAGTCACTAGCATCACACATGATCTCAAACGGTTGTGTCCAGTCTGGTGGCTGTACTATGGGGGCTGTCACTAATTTTTCCTTCAGAACCTTGAATGCTTCAGTACATTCTTTGTTAAAGTCAAAGGGTCGGTTCTGCTCTAGGAGATGACATAGAGGCTTGGTGATTTTTGAGAAATTTGCAATGAATCTCCTGTAAAAACCAGCATGCCCTAAAAAACTCCTAATGCCCTTGACAGTTGTTGGTGGCGGCAGCTTTTCAATGACCTCTATTTTCGCCCTGTCGACTTCTATCCCACGGCAGCTAATCTTATGGCCTAGAACTATCCCTTCATCTACCATAAAATGGCATTTTTCCCAATTAAGAACAAGATTAGCTTTTTCACATCTTTCAAGTACCTTTTGAAGGTTGCCGAGGCAGCTCTCAAAATTGTCTCCAAAAACGGAAAAATCATCCATAAAAATCTCAAGGAAGTCCTCGACCATGTCGGAGAATATTGCCATCATGCACCTTTGAAAGGTGGCAGGTGCGTTACAGAGGCCGAATGGCATCCTCCTAAATGCGTATGTTCCGTAGGGGCATGTGAAAGTTGTTTTCTCTTGATCCTCCGGTGCAATAGCAATTTGGTTATAACCTGAATAACCATCAAGAAAACAATAATAAGATTTACCCGCTAATCTGTCAAGCATTTGATCAATAAAAGGTAAAGGAAAGTGGTCCTTTCGGGTAGCTTTGTTAAGCTTCCGATAGTCCATACAAACCCTCCAACCGGTCACAGTCCTGGTTGGGATTAGCTCATTGTTATCATTGGTTATCACTGTCATTCCTCCTTTCTTTGGAACACATTGCACCGGGCTTACCCATTTGCTGTCGGAGATGGCGTAAATAATACCAGCGTCTAACCATTTAATTATCTCTTTACGCACTACCTCCTTCATCGCAAGGTTTAACCGCCTTTGGGCATCAATAGTCGGCTTATGGTCTTCCTCTAATAGAATTTTATGCATACAGATTGCCGGACTAATGCCCTGAATGTCTGCTATCGTCCATCCAATTGCCTTCTTGTGCTGTCTTAACATGTCGACCAGCTGTCGTTCCTGTTCCTGCGGCAGCTTAGCAGAGATGATTACGGGCAGTGTTTTATCACAACCAAGATAAGCATATTTAAGCTGCCCTGGCAGGGGCTTAAGTTCTAAGACAGGTGGTTCAACAATAGATGGCTTTTGGATTAAATGATTACCCGAAGTGTAATTCAAGGGTTCGAATAACTTACCTGGACGATGGTCTAACCAGTCGACCTCCTCTTGACCTTCAGTGTCAGATGTATCGGATGTAGAGGAGTCACTGTCGTCGAAGCTGTCGTCGTCGCTGTCGTGACAGGTTTTTAAGTGGCTGTCGCAGCAGTGACCAAGTTTTATATCACGGCAGCCCGACCTGAAACAGGGGTAATCAAAGGTCACCTCAATGATGGCCTTGCACTCCTCGTCTAAATCAGCACGTTTCATTGATTGGAGAACATTCAACTTGATCTCTTGGTCGTTTACTCGCATGGTGAGTTCTCCTCTCTCCACATCAATCAGTGATCTTCCCGTGGCTAAAAAGGGTCGCCCAAGGATGACTGGTGCGTTTTCATCTGCCTCACAATCTAAAATAAGAAAGTCAGCAGGAAAAATAAACTTGTCCACTCTTACCAGAATGTCTTCAATCTTTCCCTCTGGATGAACGTAAGAGCGGTCGGCTAACTGTAGAGTAACGGTCGTGGGCCGCGCCTTGCCAATACCTAGTTTCTGAAAAACAGATTTGGGCATTAGATTAACACTAGCACCTAGATCACAAAGTGCCTTACCCACAAATTTGTCACCGATTACACAAGGTATGAGGAAACTCCCTGGATCCTTCTTCTTCTGGGGTGGCTGCCGATGAAGAATACTCATGCAACCATCTGCCATCCTTACCGTTTCAAACTCCCCTAGTTTGTATTTCTTGGACATGACATCCTTGAGAAATTTAGCATAACCGGGCATTTCCCTAACAGCATCTAACAACGGAATATTAATCTGAACCTGTTTAAAAATATCATAAATCTTTTTAAGTTGAGATTCTTGCTTAGCTTGCTTTATCCGTTGAGGAAAGGGTGGTGGGGGGCGGTAGTCAGCTACACGTCCTTCCCACTGCATACGAATCTGAGGACGATGTTCTTCATTTTTCTCCTCTGTCGCTTCTGCTGTCGTGGCAGGCTTATCGGCAGCAGTCTGTTTGTCACCTGTCGGGTCAGCTTCCTCGGCAGGTTTATCCAAGGCAGGTTCCTTTTCTGTTTCAGCTTCTTTTTCCGGCCCTGGTAACTTTTTCCCACTCCTAGTAGTAATTGCCTTACATTGCTCATGTGGGGGCGGTCTAGCATTTTCAGTATTGCTAGGGAAACCTCCATTCTGCCTTGGCTTGATGTGCTGGGACACCTGACCCATTTGTGTCTCTAGAGATTTCAAGGTCGCCTCATGATTTGTCATCCTCATCTTGGTTTCATCCATAAAGTTTTCCGTCTTTTTGACAAACTGATTAATATTCTCCATATATGTACCAGTCTGAGACATAAAAGTGGCCAGAGTCTGTTCTAATACACTGCTTGTGGCAGGTGGTGGCTGCTGTTGCTGCTGCGGCGGCAGGTTCTGTGGCAGGTGTTGCGGCTGCTGTTGCTGTCGCGTCAACAATCGGGGACCCCCTTGATTCTGATTATGCACTTGCGGATTCAGCGCATTGTTAGGGTTACTCCAAGAAAATTTGGGATCTTTCCTCCAATTAGGATTGTAGTTGTTGGAATTGTAGTTTGGCTTGTAATTTCCAACATATTTTCCCTCTTCGATATTTATAGGGCATTCATCCTTACTATGATTTCCCTCACAAGTAGTGCAAACTTCCTCGACAGCAAATCCTCGTATATCCTCTTCATTCAATAAATGTTTCATGGCTTTAGTAAGGAATGCTACCTGTGATTTCATAGTGCTGTCGGCCTCATAGTCTTTGACAGCTAGTACCCGTTTACCCCCTCTTCTAGCAGTCGGAAACTGCTCTTCATTCTTGGCCAGGTTTTTCAAAACTTGCAGGGCCTCATCCGGATCTTTATCCAATAATAACCCATTCGCTGCAGAATCAATTCGGATGCGAGTTTGTAGATTGGCAGCGTTATAGAACTTTGTAACCTGATTCCAGACGGGGAATCCATGCATAGGGCAGTTTCGAAGGAGAGTGGTAAACCTGTCCCAGGCCTCGTGCATTGGCTCGTCATCTTCCTGTTGAAAAGTAGCAATTTCATTACGTAATCGCTCAGATAAATGTGAAGGATTAAAACGAGATAAAAATTCACGAGTTAGATCTGCCCAAGTCATAATAGAACCCGGTGTTAGCTTATTCCACCAAGTTTTAGCTCTATCCCTTAATGAATGGGGGAATAACCGAAGTCTCAGTATCTCCGGACTAACTCCTGGCAATCTAAACGAACCACAGATCTCCTGGAACGTTTTGAGATGCTCCCTAGCATCTTCTGTCGCAGAACCACTAAACTGTCCGGCGTTGTTGATCATACTAAACATGACAGGTTTAAGTTCGAAGTTGTCAACATCAATATCCGGTAGCGTGGTCTCCAGCTCTACATGATCATTCAGCATGTAGTCACGACATGACCGTCGTCCACCTGCTGCGGGCGGATTGGCGGCAGGTCCATCAGCAGGTTGGTTATGGGCCATCTTCTCTAGCTGTTCTTCGAGATATTCGTTTCTGTCTAAAAGTCGGCGAAGTTGTTTCTTGAGATTGAAGGAACGTTCGATCTCTGGATCTAATTTATATTCAGGATCTTCACCTCTTTTCGATCTGCGCATAAACAAGAACACCTCGTGAAAAGCAAGAGTTGAAAACACAAAAGAAAAATTAAAGAAAAATAAAAACAAAAATAAAAATAAAAATAAAAAGTGCAATAAAAGAAAGATGTAGTTATGTTGCCAATCCCCGGCAACGGCGCCAAAAACTTGTTGCGTGTAAAATAGTCTATCGCAATTATAGTGCAAGTATACACGACGTAAGTAGTAAAGTGATACGAAGTATCGGATATCGTCTCCACAGGGATTGGGCTAATGACTTCACCTTGTTTACTGCACGAAAGCAAAGGAAATAATTAAGAGTTGTCACGAGAATAATAAGGTAAAAACGTAAAATAAAGGATTGAGAAATTAAGATAGAGAGAATGGGCTGGTATTGAGTTGCTCAGTAGTGCAGGTATTGAGTTGCTTAGGATCTCCAGTTCTGTCGTCGCTCCCGTCGCCGACAGCACCTGTCGCGGCGTCTGTCCGTTGGCAGTCGCGGCAGCAGACACACCAACTCCGTACTTCAAGCTTGGCAAGAATCCCAGATCTGCCTTGCCCTATCCCTAGGCACAAGTCTGTCGATGGTCACGTCTTTGATGATACCTCCCGGCGTGAATCGAAGGATGAACACCGATGTGTATGAATTCTTCCTTAGGCACTTAACCTCGCCCTATCCCTAGGCACGAGATGGTTCAACTATAAACTAGAGAACGCGCTCTTATCTCTTTCGTATACTTAACTCTCCCGATGCTAAGTAAATGGATAACCTCACAATGCTCTCCCGATGCTCTTGCAAGATATTAAAACCAAGATAAAAGAACTTGAAGTTTATTTTATTGAACTTGAAAAAATCCTAAAACAACGCAACCCTTACAACTACTTTACAAAACAACCCGTAGCCCTTGGGGGAAATTAGAACATATCGGTGACAGGTAAACGGCAGGGGGGTTTTGGTTGTCGGTTATGGGGTAGAATGAGGGATCCCTTCCTAGGTTAAATCTATGCCCTTATATAAGCTTTGGGCTCAAGTTATCTAAGGTAACAAGGATTACAACTTTAATTAGAAGTAAGATTCTCATAAAGACTTAATCTCTAAATCTCCTACTTTGCAGCCGCCATCCTTATTTCTAGGAATTTTCTCTCCTTGAGCTTTGGCTTGACATATCTTTTGATCCGGGGCTTGGAAAAATATTTGGCTTTCACACGACAGACGAGCAGATTTTTCTCTATCTATCGAGGTCCACTTGACTTTTCCTCTTCATAAATCTGCTGTCACCATGCTGTCACGACAGGTCCATGACAGGTTCGTCTCCTTTGGCTGCTTGTCCAGTTCCGATCTCCTGCTTCTCTGCCCTGCGCCTGCCTTCATCGTCAACTATGACAGATACCTGCAAAATTAGCCATCTTTTAGTAGAATCCGTGCCTTTTATATAATTGTGATGTTTTATTGAAAACTAACCTAAATGCAATGCAATGATGCTTGAATGCAGCAGAAATATGGGTTAAAAAAGGTGTAAATAATAGAACTTTTACACACTCAACAACCTTCATTTGCTATAAAACTGCAATCTAGTATTTGTCTACCTGAAATAAAAGCAAACTGGGATTTACTAATTACCATGTCCGCACACTCCCTCAATCTTCTTGAAAGTACTTTTGATAGAATCTTGTAAATTCCACCCACAAGGCTGATTGGTCTAAATTCTTCCAGGGTCTTCGCTTCTAATTTCTTCGGAATTAAAGTTAAAAACGAATGGTTAATTCCGAGTTCCCACTCTTTGCCGTGATAAAAGTCAGCGAAGAATTCCATTATGTCGGATTTCAATTTCGGCCAAAATTTCTTGTAGAAGACCATGTTGAAACCATCCGGGCCCGGTGCGCGAGTACTGTCAAAGGACGAGATTGCTTCCCACACTTCCTCTTCAGAGAATGGTCGTTCCAAACGCGCATTTTGTACTTCCGATATTTTAGAAAAATTAAGTTCTAAACTATCCACTTCCAGTGTAGAAGAGTTGTTATAGAACTTGGAGAAATACTCGAAAACACAACTTTTCATTTTACCAGGATTCGAAATAATTTCCCTTTTATCAAGTAGTGAGTGTATTTGATTCACCCTCCTCCTGTTCGACGCTGAAATATGGAAGAATCGGGTATTCCGGTCCCCCTCTTTGAACCACTTAAGTCTTGAGTATTGCAACCAGATACTCTCAGCCTGTTTATAACACTGCCATAACTCCAATCTTGTTGTATATAGTTTCCGCTGGATCTCAGCCGAACCCAACCCAGCTTGCAACAATTTTTCAATGCTGTGGATTTCCAGTTCTAACTCTTTTGTTCTATCTTGGGGGTTAAATCTATTTTTACCGTTCCATTCTCTAATCGCCTTTTTCGACTCTTTCAAGATACTCAGCACCCCTCTCTTATTGTTATTCCTTTTTGCCTTTCGGAAATTATTTCTGACCATATCTTCAAATCCTTCCGCCTCCAGCATATAATTGAAAAACTTACACGGACGAGGGCCCTAGTTTCTTTGTTCTTCCAGTAAGATTATTGCGTTGTGATCAGATATAGATTTTGGCAGCAGACTTTGAATCAAATTCGGGAAACGTACAAGAAAATCGGGATGTAAAAGAAACCTATCTAACCTTACAAAGGTCGGAGGATCGCGATTGTTCGACCACGTGAAAGCACCTCCTGATAACTTCAGATCAACTAACCCAGAATCTTGAACAAAGCTTCTAAAAATCTCGATTGTTGGATGATATACCACTCCCCCCAATTTCTCTTCTCTATCAAGGATGGCGTTGAAATCACCGCCAACGCACCACGGTGTTTTATGATTCAACAGGAATGATGTTAATTCATTGAAGAAAGCTTCCTTTTCCGCCTCCACCGAAGGCCCGTATACATTGAGGATTCCGCATTCGAACTCGTTAACTTTGAATCTCCCTTTGACAGCGATAAACTTTTCAGACACTATTTTTTCCTTAGCCTCGAAAGCATTTGTGTCCCAAGCACACAAGAGACCTCTGGCAGACCCGTTTGCAGGCGCTACCACTGTTTCCATGTTATTACCACATCCAAGACCTCTAATCATCGACGGCTTCATGACGGCAAGCTTGGTTTCCTGAAGTAGTACAAAACAAGGTTTCTTCTAGCGAATTAAATTCTTTACTGCTCTGACTTTTTCCTTCTTGCCCAGGCCCCTAATGTTCCAGGATACTATTGCAAAATTCATTAAATAATAAAAATACCCCTAGAAATCAATATCGGACTCTTCTTTACTCAATCCCCTGCTCCAAACCAGCAATTTTGTCTACTAATGCCTTCTTCCTTCCAATGAACGAAATACCAATCATGTTGCTAACCCCCCAAACAGCCAGGGCTTCTTCAATGTGGTTTAGGTGTGTTGATTCCTGATTAGACAACGATATACCGGTCGAACCTTTAGGGACTCTATTTTCCAACGAATCCCTAACCTGACTTCGAATTTCTCTTCTCGTACCCGAATCGAAGAAATTACCATTACTGCTTGGCCGACTATGATTAAAAGTTTGACTTGCTACCACATTGACTGAAACGATCTTTGTTGAATTTGATTTGTCGCAACTGTCTGGAACCACTGCTGCAGATAAGTTAAAGTTTTGAGAGGAGACCAACTTTTTACTTGTTGAGATCTGATAACCTTTAGAGTTATTAACCGACATGTTGTTCGAGGAGAGTAAAATCTGGTTTGGAGATATGTTATCGCCCAGCCCAACACGTTTAGAAGATAATAAATTAGGAAAATTTGGGCCCACGTCCAGGCTTTTAGACATGTGGTATTCCCCCACATTTACCACGTCTTCTCCTATACCGACATCAATTGGCACGTGATCAATGTGCCCCACATCAACCTCGGGAATGTCACATTCTAAATGCATGTTCATCCCCCCTTTACCCAAAGGAACAGAGGGAGAAGACGATTCGGCTGATTCAACTGTTGCCCTTTCCTCTCCCGCCGGCGGCGAATTGTCGACCGGAGAAAGAATTGGAAAATCCTCGCCTGGCAATGGGTTTTCACGCGCCTGAGCATCTTCAAATGAGATTTCCATCCCCACAAAACCGTCGTTACTTTCAGTATCTAAGCCTCCCAAGTCTTCCAGCTCCGAGAAACTTTCAGAGGTACTGACTTCAATCCCAAACCAACGGCCATTAACCCTAATCTTGAACGAGTCCGGAATATCATACTGACTGAACGTTCTGACCACCATTCTTGCCGTTTGCAAATCCACTATATTCTTAGTATTCTCATGGAGTTTAATGAATCAACCCCATCTGTTTGCTAGTTTGATGAAGAAATCTTCAGTCTAAAAATGCTATTTGTCTAGAGGTTTGGTAAAGATGACCGCTATTTGGTTCAAGGTGTCTACATATTCTAGAACAACATCATTCTTTAAGACATGATCTCTAATGAAATGATGTCTTATCTCTATGTATTTTGTTCTAGAGTGTTGGATGGGATTTTTAGAGAGACATATGGCACTAGTATTGTGACACTTAAGGGGTATGGTACCTACCTTAATTCCATAGTCTAAAAGTTGTTGCTTCATCCAAAGGACTTGAGCACAACAACTTCCGGCCGATATGTATTCCGTTTCGGTGGTAGATAATGCTACACTATTTTGTTTCTTAGAGAACCAAGATATGAGCATACTACCTAGGAATTGACATGTTCCGGAGGTACTCTTTCTATCTATCTTGCAACCCTCATAATCCGCATCCGATTAAGCATGAAGGTTAAAGGCTGAATCTCTAGGGTACCAAAGGCCTAAACAAGGGGTATCTCTAAGGTACCTAAAAATTCTCTTAACGGTTATAAGGTGCGATTCTCTAGGACTAGCTTGAAACCTAGCACACAAGCAAACACTAAACATGGTATCCGGTCTACTTGTGGTAAGGTAAAGTAATGATCCAATCATAGAACGATAAAGCTTGGAATCGATACACTTACCTCCTTCATCTTTGTCAAGCTTTATGGATGAGCTCATTGGTGTAGCTTGAGGCTTTACATGCTCCAAGCCAAACTTCTTGAGCATGTCCTTTATGTACTTAGCTTGATTGATGAATATGTCATCCTTCATTTGTTTGATTTGGAGTCCCAAGAAGAATGAGAGCTCCCTCATCATTCTCATTTCAAATTCACCTTGCATTAACTTAGAAAAATCTTGACGAAAGAGTTCATTAGTAGATCCAAAAATAATATCATCAACATATATTTGCACTACTAATATATCTTTGCCAATGCCTTTAATAAATAGTGTTGTGTCCACCTTTCCTTTTACAAAACCATTTTTAATAAGAAAATTTGAAAGCCTTTCATACCAAGCTCTTGGAGCTTATTTTAAACCATATAAAGCTTTTGTTAATTTAAAAACATGGTTTGTATATTTTGGATCTTCAAAACCTAGTGGTTGTTCCACATACACTTCTTCATTTACAAAACTATTTAAAAATTCACTTTTGACATCCATTTGAAAAAGCTTGAAACCATTGTAACATGCAAATGCAAGTTGCATCCTAATTGCTTCCATTCTAGCTATGGGAGCATAGGTTTCATGTAACCCCCTCGTCCCGGTCCGAGCAGGTCACACGGGGATAACCTTTTTCATTTATTATCTTATCTAGATGGATTTAATTAGACCTATGTGTGAATCGACAGCGGAAAACAAGACTCACAAGAAGACTAACATCGAACAGGGCCTAAGCCCAACCCTTGAGAACCTTTAGAGATGTCAAAAAGCCCTATTTCAGGCGTGGGTTTCGAAACAGGCTTTGCCCGTTTCGAAACACGGGCCCAGTTTAAAAAGCCAAACACCCGTACCGAAACGCATCCACCCCGTTTTGGAATAGGGGTCCATTTCGCCTAGACGTTCCAAAACACATTCCGGAATAGGCTCTTACAGTAGCCAAAGTGTTTCGAGACTCGTATCGGAACAGGGGCTCATAGTAGCCAAACCGTACCGGAACGCGTTCCGATATGGGTGTCCCTAGAACCACACTCGTTCCGAACCAGCCTGAACCGTTCCGAAACGTCTGCAGTCCGTGAGTTTCCAAAACCAGCTTTAATCATCTCTAAACGATCCCAAACGCCCTCAACGACTTCAAGAAGAAAACACAACATGCACACATAAACTCTAGAGGCATACACCCTATTATATACATGCTCAAAACACACAACATACATGTGAAGGCCATACAAATAAAAGGATCATACATTCACCATACAAAGACATACTTGCATGTTAAGGTTTCATGCCTTAGAACCAACATTCACATAAGCGTTCATGAAAGGGGCACAAGGCCAACATACAAGGCATAAGCAAGCCATAAACAAAATGTCAACATATCAAAGGAGTCTAAACAAGCTCCTACACACAAAACAACAACATAAATCCCATTGCTCGTCTATTACATCCATAACTTAAAAATTCATACTTGAGGATAGCAAAAGCACAACTAGCACACTTGGAGGCCCTCTCCTTGCACAAGCAACCCACGAACTAAGGATCTACATTGTCAAACAAAAGAGAGCGTAAGCATAAAGCTTAGTGAGGGTAAGCTCATAAAACAAACCTCGACAATGCAGGGTCCAAGCACGAACAACACAACCAAGGAAGAATGCATGTTTTCTTACCTTCGAAGCCACAAGAGTCAATTATAAATGATGCATGAACATAAACTCAATTATCATGCCATGCTCAACAAGTCCATAATCACAACCATATGGAAACACATATATCAAACGTATTGGCACCTAGCTATGACTCGAATACGCTGATAACAACCGTTGGAACTCACATCCAACAACTCAACCATTACATTACGGTGGGATTACACTCATCATCGTTTCACGCGGAGGGGATTCCACTCATCCTCACGCCCCGTCGATGGGATTCCACTCATCACCGACTAACATATAAAAGAAGAATTTCGGGCGTACCCGTACTCCATCTTGATGACTACCATCACCAAGACCACGTGCGCAGACTAAACATCCTAATGATCGATCATTTGTACCCAAGCATACTAGTGCCAATACTAACTCATTTCACAATCTTTCATAACACAATTTCTTACCATTTCCCGTGCCTAGCACGTAGCCACCATGATTTACAATCATGTGCTCACATTCCAACAAGTACATGCGTATCACAATGCATAAACATAATGCCTCAACTCACATGTATATCACAATATACATAACAACATCAATCACAAATAAAGATGGAACAAGAGGGATAAACACAACATTCAAAGTTCAACCAAAGGTCTCTAACTAAAGGTTGAGATTAGACTACCAATCTAATCCCAACTCTAGGTGGGTCTACCAAGCCCAACCTAGGTCTACATGCTTGAACCAATGTTTGAAAACCAATTTAAAAACATAAAGCCACTCACCGACTATTCCAAGCTCAACAACCTCGAGATCAACCAACCAAAGCCAAATCAAACTTCCAAACTTCCCGGATTGGTTCCCAATGATTCCCCAACACGAAGCCTTGGTTCTAGTCATTCAAACACAAACAAAAGCAACCATAATCAACATCAAACACTGGAACAAACCCGGATTACCATTCAAGCAATTAAACTAGCCAAGAACACTCCTAAAACATTGATTTCCGAGCAGCCACATTAACTCACTGAAATTTCCTATTTCCTCCATCCAAATGGTCATCAAACACATCCAAAATAACCCCTATATGGCCTACAATCATCGAAAAGCAATTTCCACACAAGAACAACCCCAAAAACCAACTCTAGAACACCCTAAAACCTCCCTAAAAACCAAATCCGAAATTCTTAGTAAAACCTTGTAAAAATCACATATGTTGGACCATTTGGGTTGCTAATAACATAAATAATGATAAGGAATCAAAAGCTTTAACAATGGACATTAAAGTTTGGATTTTTAACTTTGAACTTGAAAAACTCAAAACAATGGGTTTTAATGAAATCTAAAGGTACAAACATGAAGATGAAGGTGAGGACAAGTCAAAAATGTGTTTACCTTTCAAAAATCACCAAGAATGAAGGTGTATGGTGATGGAATAGTAACTCCAATGGTAGAGAAGAAGTTGTCGTGAAGTTGAATGAGAGAGAGGAAGAAGATGAGTAAAATGGGTGTTTTAAAATAAAAGGGGTTTTTATTTTACAAGACCAAGTAATTACAAATTTGCCATTAATGAAAATGGCCATCTCCCAATTTCTAAAATCCATGGAAATTGTGGGTTTTAAATCAAAACTGGGTCCAACATATTAAATGAATTTTAAAATGAGAAGCGAAAACCCGAAACATTATTTTAATATTTTATTTTCACCCGACCCCAAACCCGAGTGTTACATTTCATCGAAATCAATTCCCTCTTCTTGGGTGTAACATTGAGCAACAAGCCTAGCCTTGTTCCTCACTATGTTACCACTCTCATCTAGTTTGTTTCTAAAAACCCATTTTGTCCCTATAATAGATTTATTTCTAGGCCTATCAACTGATGTCCATACTTTACTTCTCTCAAATTGATTTAATTCTTCTTGCATGACCAATATCCAAAAATCATCATTTAATGCTTCTTTGATATTCTTAGGCTCAATGCATGAAATAAATTCAACATTATTAAAGAGTTTGAAAGAGGATCGGTGGTTACCCCCTTGGATGGATCACCCAAGATTTCACCACCTTTGACATAGTTGCACCCCCTTGGGTAGCTCACTTCCTTTTCCTCAAGAGCCATGTCTTGCAAAGCTTCTAGAGGTGGTTCTTCTGATTTTTCCTCTTTGGTTAGAACCTCATTCACCTTTGATGATTGTCCACCATCATTGGCTCCAATGATTCCTACATCATCATCATCACAAGAATCCTTCCTCAGAAAGAGGTTATCATCGAAAACCACATGTATTGACTCTTCTACAACTAAGTTTCTCTTGTTAAAAACTCGTTAGGCTTTAGAGTTTAAAGAATAACCTAGAAAAATAGCTTCATCACTTTTTGCATCAAATTTACCTAAATTATTTTTTCCATTGTTTAAAACAAAACACTTGCAACCAAAAGGGTGAAAATAGCTAATGTTATGCTTTTTAGATTTTAAAATCTCATAAGGCATTTTCTTTAAAATTGGCCTAATCATTACTCGATTTATAATGTAGCAAGCGGTATTTATGGCTTCCGCCCAAAAATATTTAGTTAAATTATTTTCACAAAGCATGGTCCTAGCCATTTCTTCTAAAGTTCGGTTTTTCCTCCCAACTACCCCATTTTGTTTAGGAGTGTGAGGTGCGGAAAAATTATGGCTAATCCCATTAGAGTTGCAAAAATCCTCAAAACCTAGATTTTGAAATTTGGTTCCATGGTCACTTCTAATGTGGGAAATATTTTGATCAAGATCATTTTAAGTTATTTTTGAAAACGTGATGAATTTTTCTAAAGCCTCATCCTTAGTGCTTAAAAATAGAACCCAAGTATATCTAGAATAGTCATCAACAATAACAAATGCATATGATTTTCCACCCAAGCTAGTTGTCCTAATAGGCCCAAATAGATCCATATGGGTTAGTTGTAATGTTCTACTTGTTGAGACATCATTAATAGGTTTAAATGAAACACGTTTTTGTTTGCCCTTAGCACATGCATCACAAATTTTATCTAATGAGAATTTAAGCTTAGGCAAACCTCTTATTAGATTTTGGGAAACTAATTTCTCTAAAACACTAATACTAGCATGTCCTAGTTTTCTATGCCACAATCATGCATGATTTTCATCATGAGCAACCAAACATGCATGAGATGTATGTGTAACCCCTTCGACTCGGCCTGGCCGATAGACCGAACCGAATGGATCACACGGGGAATATTGAAGTAAAGCGAGAAAGTTTTCCTCAATAAACGACCCTTTTTTTCTTTTTATCTTGTCTAGATGCATCTTAGGTTCCTAAGTGTACGTACACAAGCAGCGGATAAAACATCAACACAATCGCCAATTAATTATAGCCAAGTAAGGTTTAGGGACCATTTCATAAATTTGGTAAATTATAAGGGCTTTTTCCAAATTCAAGTTAGCAACCTTTAAAAAAGTTCGTTACAGCTTAACGGTGAAATCTCAGCTCAAAATGACATTTAGAACTCATTCAATTGCATGCAAGGCAAACAGAGATCAAATCATAAGAAAACAGAACATTCAAAAGTGAGGTTTAACCAAATTAACGACCCGCGTATCGGTACCCTTAGGGAGGGTATCGATACGCCCTCAACGGTCAGACTTCCAAGGCTTTGCATCACCAGACCGTATCGGTACGTTGAGGTACCATATCGGTACGCCCTCCTCTAGTGACTAAAGAGGGTATCGATACGACCTCGTGTACCGGTATGCCCCTCATAATGCAGGAGGCCGTATCGATACACTACAGACTGCAAAAGCCCAAAATGCATATTTTGAACCTCAACGACCAATTCAGACCATTCCAACACATTATTAGACATACTTGCACTAAAGAAGACATCAATACTCAAAAGTACAAGACAAGGTAATTGTCAAAACATCATCATCATCACTTCCAATTTCTAGAGGCATGCTTCCTAAGAGTTAAAAGAAACCAAAAGACCATAAGTCCTAATTCAAGCACAAACCAAGTTTAAAGGCCATTTACAATACCAAATATGTATCTCAAACTTGCACAAAACCAGAAAATACCAAACCAACAACATTCAAAACATTGGACACCCTCATTGCCCTTATTACACTAGTTCAAAAGCATGACATACTTTTAACAAAATGTCTTGGTGTGATTCCTCGAAGATGCTGCCTCCAAAAGCCTAATTATCTGTATTGATGAACAAAGAGAGCATAAGCATACAAGCTTAGTGAGGGTTGCTCAAAACCACAAACATCATCAATACACAAAATCGTTTTTCACTCTTTTCAAAACCCTCATGCCTTTCTTAACAAACTATGCACATTAACATCAAAATCATTGTATTAAACATCATGCAACATGATCCAATCAAAATCAGCAATTAAACCATATCTACTCATTTTCCAAGCCTTTCAAGCATAAACACCATTATGCTAAGCTTAAGCCAAAACATGCGTCTTTCACAATGTGCATTAACAACATTTTCACAATATCCCATTTCATTATATTGGCTCACAAGTGATAAACAACAATCTCAAAACATATGTCGGATACACAGATAACCAAGGGTTGTCCCACACCCTTAATACACTCTACCGGCATTACAAGGCTCACACACGAGAGTGACCCTCCATCGTTGTGACACCCGTGGTGGAGTATTCGGTACAAACACAACCCCTCAACACCACTCATCGGTAGATGTCTAATCCACTAACGAGAGACGGGACAAACACAAGGTTCGCACCCGGGAGCTACCTCAACCGTTGCAACCTTAAACAATCCTCAATCGTTAGGGTACTTGGATGGAGTATTCGGTACAATCACAACCCCTCAACATCCAAAGCGATTTGTTTATAGTGCACTCAATCCTATAGCCAGCTAACTATATCCGATTTTATTTAAAAAACATTTTATTCAACATCACTTGCCAATATAATCCATACCTCATACATAACTCATTGTTTTTACAAAGCATTCATGATAAGCCATAAATCAAGCATTAAACCATGCTTCAAATCTCATGCATCAACTCATGCATACAAGGATCACTTACCTAGTGCATCCTTAAACCACATGGCATCATCATACACATTTTACATATTCAAAACATGCTTTTAAACAGTAGATTAATGCAAGTAAAATCAAGTACAACCAAAGGCCCAAAACTAGCACAATCGAGGGAGAAATTTTGATTTACTTACTTCTAAACTTAATAAAGCGTTTCAAGCTCTTATTAAGTTCCCAAAACCTTTTCTAAAACGTTTTCACGATGGAAAACCAAATTACACTCACCGACTCGCGAAACCACGCTTGCCGACACGACTACCGATCTTCCGAAGCCTCCAAAAACACTTTGTTTGCTTCCGGAATATTATCCCTTGTTTTCAACACATCAAAACAGAGGCTCAATGCATTAAAATGCATCCAAAACTCCAGCACACACAAGAAATCCCGCAGCCCTACTCTAAAGCATCAAAACACCCATCCGAATCAACCGAAAACTCAATCGATTGACCTCTAACCTCAGCCCAACCATTACCCAACACATTTTAAGCATTAATCAACATCCAAAAACAACCTAAAACCATCCTTATACCTCCAGCAACTAAAATCCTTCAAGAACACCTCAAAAACTCACCCAAAACCCTTCAAAACTCCATTTCAACACCAAAAACCTTTCAAAACTCATTTAGAAACAATCTCAAACCAGCCATTTAAATCAAACTCCGAAAATCACCTTAAAATCTATTTTTCAAACAAGATTTCAAGAGTTTAAGAATCTAACAACAAAACCTCAATTAAAATCAGTATTAAAGAGTCAAATATCTTTGGAATTTGATTAAAGAACTTAGATTAGAGGGATAGCACGGAAATTACCTCCAATCCTTGCTTCTCCTCTAATTTGGCAATATTTGCTTGAAGAAACTTGAAGGAAAATGGAAGAAATCAATAAGCAAAAGGTGGAACTCAAAAGAGGATTTGAGAGTGAAGAAAATCTTGAGATTTGGGAGAAAATGAGAAGTGTTTGGCTGAAGTGAAAGAGATGAATGAAATTGATCGTGAAAACTTTTTAACCGATTAACTACTTAATTAAACCAAATTAAAAGCCTTTTTAATTTTTAATAACATTTAAAACACATGCCAAATTAGGGTAAAGGCATAATTTCCAAGTAGCTCCCTAAAGATTCTAAGATTTTGACTCTTCTTGAAAAACATATTTTTTCCAACTTTTAAATCTTTACATTTTGGTCACTACCCAAAATGTACACTTTAGAAAGCTCGTTTTGTAAAATTGATTTGACCAACCTTTTAAACACCTTTTTGGAAGATTTTAGGAATTTTTATCATATTTTTATCCCATCCCGAACCTTGATTTCCCTAAACCACCTTCTGACGGTCCGAACAACCGACACCGGTTCCACCGGTCCAACTCGACTCGTCAAAACATCTAGGCCCAAAATCGGGGCGTTACAACCTCCCACACTTAAGAAATTTCGTCCTCAAAATTTTTACCTAAAGGAAAAAGATGAGGGAATTGCCTCAGCATGTCCGCCTTGCTTTCACAACCTCAATCATCTTGCCACGAAGAACCTTGCTACTCAAATCTAGAATTCCCACTGGTCCGGTCCCTCATTATAGGACAAATCCGGATTCAACTCAATCTCCTCAACCGGCATCACATGCAAAGAATCCGATCTATACCTCCACAACATAGATACATGAAACACTTCATGGATCTTTTCCAACTCGGAAGGCAACCTCATCCGATAAGCCATAGGACCATCTCGCTCCACAACCTCATACGGCCCAATAAACATCGGACTAAGATTTCCTTTACGTCTGAAACTCATCACCTTCTTCCAAGGTGATACCTTAAGAAACACACGATCTTCAACCACAAACTCAACCTCTTTACGCTTTAAATTCGCGTAAGACTTCTGGTGATCTGATCTAGCCTTCAACCGCTCATACATGAGCTTAACTTTTTTAGTTGTTCCCCTTAGCATATCCGGCAAGGAAATCAACTTTTGCCCCGCCTCAGCCCAACAAAGAGGTGTTTTGCACTTCCTCCCATATAAAGCCTCATAGGGTGCAATCTGTATACTTGCCTGTAAAACCGATAATTAATTTTGATATAACTAAAGAATTTAAGGACTAATTTGAAAAAGATAAAACAAAATTTTAAGTCCTCAAACCTCTCTATATATTTGAAGGAAAATGGTTAAGTTAAAAACTCAAGTTGTCAAAACTTTTCTAAGTGTTTTTGAAGCCAAAAAAGTGATTTTCGAGTCACCGTTTCGGAACGGCCTTAGGCATTCCGGAACAATTTTGAAAATGTGAATCTGTGTTTCGGAACGGGTGAAGAACATCGGAACGGTTTGACCCGTTTCGATACGGTAGTATCGAAATGACTTCAAACGTTTCGAAACAACATTCAAACTGTGTTTTAAAAACATGACCGTTGAAGTTTTTAACCGTTTTTATACTGGTCGTTAAGGCGTATCGAAACAACTTCAATCTGTTTTGATACGGGCTTTGACAGTAGCTAAGTGTTTCAAAACGGCTCTTAATCGTATCGAAATGATCGTGCTCGTTCCGGTACGGTCTATTTAATACACCCCAACGACTCTTTCGTTTTTGGTCTGTTTCGAAACAGGATCGGGCGTTTCGAAACGGTTGGTTGCAGACTGCATTTATGGAGGGAAGATAACATCCCCAACGACTCTATTGATGAATTCAACAACCCCAACGGCTAGAATTCAATGATAAGGTATAAAATGGACCTCTAAAAGCTTCAGCAACAACTATTGTTCTCAAAGCAAACATCCAATTCAAGCAATTGAGCCTAAATCCCATTATTTCTTGTAAACCCCAATTGTGAGATTGTAATTTCCATTCTTATCCTTTCAAATTGGGTTGAGTGCTTGTAATTGGGCTACTTTGTGTATTGAGAGATACTTGTTTAGCCATCAACTTCTTTGTAATTCTTGTGTAAGGATTGGGTTAAATTTTGGGTAGAAAATTTGACCGATATTGCAACGGTTACCTCCTTAGCCTAGAAAAGGGGAAGAGTAATTAATGGAATTGTTGAAAATCTTTAGTGAAGCTAAGGTAGTGGATGTAGAGTTCGGTTGGAACTTGAACCACTCTAAATCCCCTTGTCTATCTTTTTATTTGTCAATTCCACTCCAAAAAGTCTAAAAATCCAATTCACCCCCTCTTGGTTTATATCGATCATTTGATCCACTCAACAATTGGTATCAGAGCCTACCTCTTTAAAGGATTAAAAATCACAAGATGAGTTCCTAGGAAGAGTGTGATCATCCAAAAATCAAGTCATGGCATCTACCTCCGGATCAAGCATGCACGAGTCTCAATCCACCACAAAACCACCATTCTTCAATGGTGACAACTATCCATTTTGGAAGAACCAGATGCGCCTCTTCATCAAATCCAACGATTACCTTGTTTGGGATGTCATTGAAGATGGTCCCTATATTCCTTTGAAGAGGGATGATGAAGGAAAATTGGTTCTAAAGAAGAAGATTGAGATGAGTGAAGATGAGAGAAAGAAGATCCAAATTAATGACAAAGCTCTTCACATGCTCTTTTGTTCTTTCGGTCCCGACATCTACTCCAAAGTCTCCTCCATTGAAAGTGCCAAGGAAGTGTGGGATACACTAGAGACCACCTATGAAGGAACTAGTGATGTGAAGGAGACCAAGATTGGAATTCTCAATCTTAGTTATGAGAATTTCAAGATGGAGCTCGACGAAACCGTGTCCAAGATGTTCGATCGCTTCTCAACTATCGTCAACGAGCTTAAGGGTTTTGGAGAGACAATCCCGGAAGACAAACTTGTCCAGAAGCTACTCTACTCACTTCCTAAATCTTGGGATGGGAAGAGAACCGCCATCATCGAGGCCAAAAACTTGAAGACACTCAAACTTGATGAGCTAGTGGGTTCTCTCCTTACTCATGAGATAATGAAGCAAGGAAGGGAAGATGAAAAGAAGAAGTAAGAGAAAAGAGTGGAGAAGCTAGAGGTAGAAAAGAAGAAGAAGATAGCAGTGGCTCTCAAAGCTTCATTACATGAGGAGAGAACTTCTAGTGAGGAGGATGATTAAGAAGATTTGCTATGATAGCCAAAATATTCTCACGATTCATGAGGTCCAATCGAGGAAGAAAGATTCAAAGAAAAATGGACTTCAAGGGTAAAAACAAAGAAGAAGAGAGGGATCAAATCATTTGCTACAAGTGCAAAAAGCCCGGTCACATTCGTTCGGAGTGCCCTCAACTCAAGAAGAAGGGCTTTGAGAAGAAGAAAAAGCTCAAAGCCAAGCTTGCTACTTGGAGTGACGATGAGTCATCAAAGGATGATGAACACGAAGTGGCCAACCTTTGCCTCATGGCACTTGAGGAGGATTCCTCCATGGTAACCTCTAACTCATCATCTTTTGACTTTATATTTGATGAATTACATGATGCATATGAGTTGCAAGAGGTTTATGATGAGTTAGTTGAGAAGTACAAAGAGTCGGTCATTAGAAATAAGAAAATTATTTCGGAATTAAATGATAAAAATGACTCACTTTCTCAAGCTAACTTAAAATTTGAGAAAAAGATTTTAGGCTTAAAAGATGAACTTAAATTCTTCCAAGATGAAAATGTAGACCTAAATAATCTTCTTTCTCAATGCAATAGTGAACACCAAAAGGTGTTAGATGAGCTTAACAAGCTCAAAGTGTCTTTCAAAAATGTTGGTAATGTGAAGCTTGAAAAAGGTGAATCATCTAAAACAAACCAACCTAGGAGAAAGACTAATAACTACAAACAAAGTGGCTTCCCTAGACATAATAGAACTAAAAAGATTAGGAGTGTATGAGTTCCTAAGGAACTTGTCAAATCTAATAATATTGTTGCTATGTCACCTTTGATTCCTAAGGGAACCAAGCTATTGGGAGCTAACACTCGTGGACCCAAAATGATTTGGGTACCAAAAACAAAAGTTTAATATCTTTGTTTGTAGGGGGAGCATTACTACAAGGCCAAAGCACAAAGTCAAAATTCATGGTACCTTAATAGTGGAGGCTCGAGGCATATGACCGAAGACAAGAGTAGATTCATGGACTTAAAGCTAAAAAGTGAAGGAGTAGTGACATTTGGTGACAACTCCAAAGGCCACATTAAAGGTATTGGCTCCATAGGTAATCACTCTACCATTCTTATTGAAAATGTTTTGTATGTCGATGGTCTTAAACATAATTTGTTGAGCATAAGCCAATTATGTGATAAAGGATTTAATGTCCTATTTGATAAAAATGGGTGCAAAATTGTTGACATTAAATCAAACAATATTATGCTCATAGGTCATCGCATAGGTAATATATACATAGTGCATTTAGATGACATACATACATCCTATGCATGTTTAGTAGCTCAAAATGAAAATGATGCATGGTTATGGCATATGAAACTAGGACATGCTAGCATTAGTGTTTTAGAAAAACTAGTTTCCCTAGATCTAGTTAGAGGTTTACCCAAAATCAAGTTCTCAAATGACAAAATTTGTGATGCATGCTCTAAGGGTAAACAACATAAGTCTTCATTTAAATCCATTAATGATGTTTCTACAAGTAGGTGTTTACAACTTATTCACATGGATTTATTTGGGCCTATTAGGACTATGAGCTTGGGTGGTAAATCTTATGCATTTGTACTTGTTGATGATTTTTCTAGATTTACTTGGGTTCTATTTTTAAGTACTAAAGATGAGGCTTTGGAAAAATTCACCACATTTTCAAAATTAACCCAAAATGATCTTGAACTTAGAATTTCTCATATTAGAAGTGATCATGGAACCAAATTTCAAAATTTAGGGTTTGAAGAGTTTTTAAATGAAAATGGTATTAGCCACAATTTTTCGGCTCCTCGAACTCCTCAACAAAATGGGGTAGTTGAGAGGAAAAATAGAACTTTACAAGAAATGGCTAGAACTATGATTTGTAAAAACAATTTACCTAAATATTTTTGGGCGGAAGCCACAAATACCGCTTGCTACATTGTAAATCGAGTAATGATTAGGCCACTTTTAAAGAAAACACCATATGAGATTTTAAAATCTAAAAAGCCTAACATTAGCTATTTTCATCCATTTGGTTGCAAGTGTTTTGTTTTAAATAATGGAAAAGAAAACTTATGTAAATTTGATGCAAAAAGTGATGAAGCTATTTTCATAGGATATTCCTTAAACTCGAAAGCATGTCGTGTATTTAACAAGAGAACTTTAGCAGTAGAAGAATCTATACATGTTGTATTCGATGATAACCTCCTTCCAAGGAAGGATTCTTGTGATGATGATGATGTAGGAATCATTAATGCCTTTGATGGAGGACAAACTTCAAAGGAGGATGAGATTCCAACAAAAGAAGAGGATACACAAGATCCACCTCTTGAAGCCTTGAAGTACTTGGCTCTTGAGGAAAAGGAAGTAAGCTACCCAAGGGAGTTCAACTATGTCAAAGGTGGTGAAATCTTGGGTGATCCATCCAAGGGGGTAACCACTAGATCTTCTCTTAAACGTATGAACCATGTTGCATTTATCTCATGCATAGAGCCTAAGAATATAAAAGAAGCATTAAAAGATGACTTTTAGATTATGGCTATGCAAGAAGAGTTAAATCAATTTGAGAGAAGTAATGTTTGGACATTAGTTGATAGGCCTAGTAATCAATCTACTATAGGAACTAAATGGGTCTTTAGGAACAAACTAGATGAGAGTGATAACATTGTGAGAAATAAAGCTAGAGTAGTAGTACAAGGTTACACTCAAGAAGAGGGAATAGATTTTGATGAAACCTATGCACCCGTAGCTAGAATGGAGGCCATTAGGATGTTGCTTGCATATGTATGTTATCATGATTTCAAGCTTTTTCAAATGGATGTTAAAAGCGCATTTTTAAATGGTTTTATAAATGAGGAAGTGTATGTGGAACAACCACCGGGTTTTGAAGACTCAAATTTTCCAAATCATGTTTTCAAACTTACTCAAGCACTTTATGGTTTAAAACAAGCTCCTAGAGCTTGGTATGAAAGACTTTCAAACTTTTTGATTGAAAAAGGTAAGGTGGACACTACACTTTTCATAAAAAGGTATAAAAATGACATCTTAGTAGTACAAATATATGTTGATGATATTATTTTTTGAATCTACTAATGAGTGTCATTGCAAAGAGTTTGCTAAGTTAATGCAAGGTGAATTCGAGATGAGCATGATGGGGGAGCTCTCATTCTTTTTGGGACTCCAAATCAAGCAAAGGAAGGATGACACTTGCATCAATCAAGCAAAGTACATCAAGGATATGCTCAAGAAGTTTGGCTTGGAGAATACAAAGCCTCAAGCCACACCCATGAGCTCATCTACAAAGCTTGACAAAGATGAAGGAGGTAAGTGTGTTGACTCTAAGATTTACCGTTCTATGATTGGATCATTGCTTTACCTTACCACAAGTAGACCGGATATCTTGTTTAGTGTTTGCTTGTGTACTAGGTTTCAAGCTAGTCCTAGAGAGTCTCACCTTATAGCCGTTAAGAGAATCTTTAGGTACCTTAGAGATACCCCTTGTTTAGGTCTTTGGTACCCTAGAGACTCAACCTTCAACCTTCATGCTTATTCGGATGCGGATTATGTGGGGTGTAAAATCGATAGGAAGAGTACTTCAGGAAATTGTCAATTCTTAGGTAGTATGCTCATATCTTGGTTCTCTAAGAAACAAAATAGTGTAGCTCTTTCTACCACCGAAGCCGAGTACATATCCTTAGGGAGTTGTGTTGAGTTGTGTGGTGCTCGATTCGTTCAACCGATTATGCTCACCAAGTGGTGGAGAGGTGGATTTTTGGGTGGAAGGGTTTAGGAAGCTAGAAAGAATAAAGACACAATGATTTATAGTGGTTCAACCTTCTAACCAAGGTCCACATCCACTACCTTAGCTCCCCACTAAGGATTTCACAACCAATTCCACTAATTGATTCGTCCCCTTTTCTAGGCTTAGGAGGAAACCCTTTACACCGATCAAGCTTCTACCCAAAGCCTTGATCAAAACCCTCTTTTACAAAGAGAAACAAGAAGCAAACTTAAACCCTCTAATAGGTGTTTGTTTGCACAATTAAGCTCTCACCCAAAACCTAAAACACTTGAGCAAATTTGACAATTTTGGCTCACTAGTGTTTGTCTATACAATAATTGACACTTTAGGCTCTAAGACAATTCTTGGTCATTTGTTGATTGACAATTGAAGCATTAGCCTTCTCTTGATGCTTGAAGGTCCCTTTTATACTCCCAATTGAGTTTGTAGCCGTTACTAGCCGTTGGGATCAAATTGGAGCCGTTGAGGACTTTATTCCCACCATAAATGCAGTTCTGCAGCTCCCCGTTTCGAAATGCTCGAGGCCGTTTCGAAACACTCTCAATGTATAAAGAGCCGTTGCAGTCTGTCAGGGTACCCGTTTCGGAACACCACCTTGCCGTTTTGGAACGCGTATCAAAATGCTATAAGCCCGTATCGAAACGCCTGCATTTAAAAGTTAGTTGGGAAGATAGCCGTTGGGGTTTATGACTGTTGTGGTCATTGCCACGTGGGCGTATCGAAACGGCCTAGCCCGTTTCGAAATGCTGGGCAAAAATCAAGTCCAGGGAAAGCCTGTTTCGAAACACGTTTCGAAACGAATATGCTACTGGAATCCCCCTTTTTGAAACACATTAAAAACCCATTTAAAAACATCCATAAACATAGTTTCAGAATATTTAGACTTTGGAAATTGTTTTAAATACTTTTTAAATCAGTCCAAAACATTTTTCAATTATTATATCAAAACATTAGTTCCACAATCTCCCCCTTTTTGATATAATAAAACTCTCTTGAAAAATTGTTTGGGATTCTCCCCCTTTAACTTTAAAAATGTGAATAAGAGACTAAAGATATGAAATCAAATAAAGCTCCCCCTTATTCATTTGAAAATTCAAATTTTCAAACCATTTCTCCCCCTTTTTGTTATATCAAAAAGAATTTAAAAACATTAAGTTCAAAAATAACAATAGAGGTAAAAGTTTGACAAAAGTAAGAATTTGGTTTTAAAATGGCTCCCCCTTACTCAAAGCATCATCCAAGTGTTAGTCACAACATATATGATCATCTAGTTGACATAAATAGAAAATAAAACAAATAAACACTAAAGCAACTAGATTTTTACCACACTTGAACTCAAGGTAGGATGTGAAGCCTTCCTTCTTCAAGTGTTCTTCCTTGTGTGCATGGAGCTCCCCCTCAATGTTTGACTTGTTGAACATCTCCATCACACCTAGCAAAAGACAATCAAGTAACTTTTGGTATCCAAATTGCTTTGGATCCATGAACGTTAGTAGCACAAATTTTTGACCCCTTTGGAATCCATTTTTCAATGTCATCCTTTTTAATTGAAGTGGTTAGTACTTTTGGGACCCAAACACTTCTAAAACATTTACCATTTTTAAATCTAGGGGCACTAGATTGTCTAACATAAAAATTTGATTTTCCAAAATTATTTTTCTTTTCAAGTTCTTTGGAAATCAAATCTTTTTCTTCTTGAACCTTTTGAAGCAATTTTTGTAAATCAAAACATTTTAATTCAAACTCTTCAAGTTTTGCTTCAAGTTCAAGTTTGGTTTTAGAAAGCAAATCATTTTGAATTTTTAACTTTGAAATCAATTTATTGTTTTTCAAAATGTGGCTTTTAAAATCTAAAACCAAATCGTCATAGGCATCTTGTAATTCATCAAAAGAGTAAGAACATGAAGTAGATGAATTAGAAGTTACCCTTGAATCTTCTTCGATGGCCATAAGGCAAAGGTTGGCTTGTTCATCGTCGGTGGAGTCTTCATCACTCCAAGTAGCCAAATGTGCCTTCTTCTTATGGCTTGAAGTGCTTGCCCTCTCCTTTCTCTTAGGTTCTCGTTCAAGCTCTCTCAAGGCTTTCTTCATGAACGGGGCACACTTCTTGAAGAGATGAACTATCTCTTCATCTTCATCCTCCTCTTCACTTGAGTAGACATGATGGCAAGTGGAGGATTTGAGAGCCATGACACTAGCATTGATGCCAAGCCCTTTGATTTTCTTCTCTCCCATCGCTCTAATTTCTTCCCTTTTCTTCTCCTCTTCCTTGTTCTTCTTCATGATTTGGTGAGTGAGAAGAGACCTCATAAGTTCATCAAGCTTCAAAGTCTTCAAATTTTTGGCTTCGATGATGGCGGTCCTCTTTGAGTCCCAAGAGTCGGGAAGTGAGTAGATGAGCTTTTGAACAAGCTTTTCTTCCGGAATGGGTTCTCCATACCCTTTGAGACCATTGGTGATGGTGGAGAATCTATCGAACATTTTCTCAATGTTCTCTTCCGGATCCATTTTGAAGTTCTCATACTCCAAGGTTAGGAGCCCAATCTTGGTCTCCTTGACTTCATCGGTCCCCTCATATGTGACTTCAAGCTTGTCCCATACCTCCTTGGCACTCTCACAAGAAGACATATTTTCGTAGATGGATGGGCCAAAAGCACAAAACAAGATGTGCAAGGCCTTGCAATTGAGCTCCATCTTCTTGCGATCGTCGGCACTCCACTCCGCTTTGCTTCTTTGAGGCACGAACGGACCATCTTCAACTATGTCCCATAGCTTGTAATCTCTAGACTTGATGAAGAACTTCATCTTTATCTTCCAATGGGCATAGAATGTTCCGTCGAAGAAAGGCGGTTTGTCTATGGATTGCGCCATTTGAGCCGGTTGATGAACTAGTGATCGAGCTTGCCGGATCTCCTCAATAGGATGTTAATCCTCTTCGATTGAGCCAAGCTCTGATACCAATTGTTGAGTTGTGTGGTGCTCAATTCGTTCAACCGATTATGCTCACCAAGTGGTGGAGAGGTGGTTTTTTGGGTGGAAGGGTTTAGGAAGCTAGAAAGAATAAAGACACAATGATTTATAGTGGTTCAACCTTCTAACCAAGGTCTACATCCACTACCTTAGATCCCCACTAAGGATTTCACAACCAATTCCACTAATTGATTCGTCCCCTTTTCTAGGCTTAGGAGGAAACCCTTTACACCGATCAAGCTTCTACCCAAAGCCTTGATCAAAACCCTCTTTTACAAAGAGAAATAAGAAGCAAACTTAAACCCTCTAATAGGTGTTTGTTTGCACAATTAAGCTCTCACCCAAAACCTAAAACACTTGAGCAAATTTGACAATTTTGGCTCACTAGTGTTTGTCTATACAATAATTGACACTTTAGGCTCTAAGACAATTCTTGATCATTTGTTGATTGACAATTGAAGCATTAGCCTTCTCTTGATGCTTGGAGGTCCCTTTTATACTCCCAATTGAGTTTGTAGCCGTTACTAGCCGTTGGGATCAAATTGGAGCCGTTGAGGACTTTATTCCCACCATAAATGCAGTTCTGCAGCTCCCCGTTTCGAAACGCTCGAGGCCGTTTCGAAACACTCTCAATGTAGAAAGAGCCGTTGCAGTCTGTCAGGGTACCCATTTCGGAACACCCCCTTGTCGTTTCGGAACGCGTATCGAAACGCTATAAGCCCGTATCGAAACGACTGCATTTAAAAGTTAGTTGGGAAGATAGCCGTTGGGGTTTATGACCGTTGTGGTCATTGCCACGTGGGCGTATCGAAACGGCCTAGCCCGTTTCGAAACGCTGGGCAAAAATCAAGTCCAGGGAAAGCCCGTTTCGAAACACGTTTCGAAACGAATATGCTACTGGAATCCCCTGTTTCGAAACGCCTTATGGTGTTTCGAAACACCTGGACAGGTTTGAGAAGTTTGGCTTTGAAACACATTAAAAACCCATTTAAAAACATCCCTAAACATAGTTTCAGAATATTTGGACTTTGGAAATTGTTTTAAATACTTTTTAAATCAGTCCAAAACATTTTTCAATTATTATATCAAAACATTAGTTCCACAAGTTGTTGTGCTCAAGTCCTTTGGATGAAACAACAACTCTTAGATTATGGTATTAAAGTCGAAACCATACCCCTTAAGTGTGATAACACTAGTGTCATATGCTTAACAAAAAATCCCATCCAACACTCTAGAACCAAACATATCGAGATAAGGCATCATTTCATTAGAGATCATGTCCTTAAGGAAGATGTTGTTATAGAGTACGTTGACACCTTAAACCAACTAGCGGACATCTTTACAAAGCCTTATGATAAAGAGCATTTTTGGTCCCTTAGGAGAGAGTTAGGTCTAACTAGCCTTTCTTGACCTTTTAGGACCCTTTTTGTGCTTAAATTGCTTGATTTCTTGAAAATGCCATGTTTATGTGTTTTTACTCCTAATTTCATCAATGCAAATAGTTAGGGGGAGTATGTTTTTGTTTATACATGTCTTTCCTGCTCATTCATGTCATTCATGCATATTAGGACTTCATAAAATCCATTTTTCTGCAAAATTAGAGCCTCATCTGCACTTCCAGGCCTAGGTGTATCAAAACGGGTCAAACTGTTTCGATACGGGTGCCTTAAAAGATCTATTAGTGAGAAGGGTGTTTCGAAACGCCTTAAAAGGGTTTCGAACCGTTTTTGCTACTTCCAAGGGGTGTATCGAAATGAGTTTCGATACGGGTCAACGAGGATTCGATACGGTCAAGGACGTATCGGAACGGTCAGTTGGACTTGAACGTCAGTCAATGTTTCGATACCCGCGTTTTGGAACGATCGAGCCTGTTCCAAAACAGGTATGCGGACAGCTTTATAAAGGGTTCTTAATGTTAAAATTTCACTTTAATTAAAACTCCTTCAAAACCCTAAAAACCCTAGATCGATTTTCCCTATAAAAACCCTCTAAACCTCATTGTTTTTCACCAAATCTTGAGGGCTTTTACACTCAAACACAAGTCTAAGCAAGCCTCATCAATATTGTGCAAGAGTTTCCACTCATTCATCCAAAATCCCTTTTTTAAGGTATATTTTCTATGTTTTTCTTTTTCCTTTGATTTAATTCGTTTCTTAAGTTAGAAAATTTTAATTCTGTATAGATTATATGTTTTTGAACTTGGGTTTTTCAAAACTTGTAAAAAAATTTCAAAATCTTTAATTTTTTGGTTCGAATATATTATTGTTTACTCGTATTTTTTTGGGTTTTTCAAAAGTTGTTTTTCTCTTAAAATATTTTTCTAAAATCTTTTTAAACCTAAATGGGATTTGTTATTGGATTGAATTGAGGATATTCATGCATACACTTTAATTTCAAAATTGCTTGCTTTATGTTTTTAGGAGTTTTTCAATGGAGAACGTTAACAAGAAGCGTAAGACGGGTCAAGCAAGTGATTCCGGTATCCGTCCTAATCTCACCCAGCTGTTTCTCAAAAGTCTTCGGACTACAGAGATGAGGGAACATTTCACTTATGTCAAGGAGATTGTCGTTTGTCGTGAACGTGTGGTTGATGTTCCGTTCCTTGACTCAGAGCGTTTCGCCTTCCGTTATCTAGAGCGTCTACGAGAATGGAGCTTCATGGATCTCTTGAACATTCCGGATGTGGTCTACAAGCATATGGTTCTCATCTTCTACTCAAATGCTCAACTTGTTGATAATGAGGATCACTCCGAAGTTGTTGGCATTGAGTCCTATCTCTTGGGGAAGAGTTTCGTCATAGACATACCCTTTTTAGAGACTACTATTGGCCTTAAGAATGAAGGCATCGAGAATGGGACTCATTTTGGTTCTCACACATGTTCTGTACTTGTCGTGGAGAGCGCCCAAATCTTGTAAAGATTATGTTTGCCGAGATGGTCAACAATGTGAAGCTTCATGAAACCGATGCTCTCAAATCCTTCACATATGGGACTGTTTTGAGCTATATCTTTGGGATGCTCAATTTTGATTACACTTATGACTCTCTGGAACCCCGTAAGCAAAAGATTGGTGAAGCTTCTCTCCACAAATCCGGGTTCCATTACAACATTAATGGCCAATGGGAACGAGTTGATAGGCATGCTCTTCCACCACAAGTTGAACCACAACCTCAAGCTCCGGCTCCCAACAATGAAGCTCTTATGGCTTTTCTCACCGAGCGGTTCAACACAATGGAGGCGGGTCTTGGTAATTTCAATAATCGCTTGCAATCAGTGGAGAATCGTCTCACCTCCCTTGAGAATCAACATCAACCAATGGACTTGTCATTCTCCACCTTTTATGGTCAATGGATGACCTTTCGTCACTCTCAAGCTAGGAGCGATGATGACTCCTCTGATGTTGATGGTGACGATGATGAGGCTTAGGATCTTTTTTATTGCATCGCATATTAGACTATCATATTAGGATTAAGTTTGCACCTTTATTTCTTTATGTTTTATGAACCTATGCTTTGATTACTTTGTTTGGGATTTAGCTTTGAACCTTATTGTTTAAGTTTTATGTTTGGATTTGGATTATATGAACTTATATTATGTTGCTTATTGCTTTTAACCTTGTTTCTTATCTTTGAGTCTTGTTTATTATTCTTTTTGATCTAACAAAAAGGGGGAGAAAATATAAGAGCCACAAATTTGTTTTAAGTGGTTTTGAGTTTTAAAACTTAAATTTTAAATCTTTTCAAAACTTTAAAACCCATCTTAAATTGAGGGGAGTTAGATGTATTCAAAAGATCAAAACTCTTAAAAATTCTAACTTTGGTTTTGTTATATCAAAAAGGGGGGAGATTGTGAAACCTATAACTAATTTTGATATAACTAAAGAATTTAAGGACTATTTTGAAAAAGATAAAACAAATTTTTAAGTCCTCAAACCTCTCTATATATTTGAAGGAAAATCGTTAAGTTAAAAACTCAAGTTGTCAAAACTTTTCTAAGTGTTTTTGAAGCCAAAACAGTGATTTTCGAGTCACCGTTTCGGAACGGCCTTAGGCGTTCCGGAACACTTTTGAAACCGTGAACCTGTGTTTCGGAACGGGTTTCGAAATGGTTTTGAAACTGTGGACCATTGTTTCGGAACGGATTTCGAAACGGGTGAAGAACATCAGAACGGTTTGACCCATTTCGATACGGTAGTAACGAAACGACTTCAAACGTTTCGAAATGGCATTCAAACTGTGTTTTAAAAATATGACCGTTGAAGTTTTTAACCGTTTTTATACTGGTCGTTAAGGCGTATCGAAACAACTTCAATCCGTTTCGATACAGGCTTTGACAGTAGCTAAGTGTTTCGAAACGACTCTTAATCGTATCGAAACGATCGTGCCCGTTTCGGTACGGTCTATTTAATACACCCTAACGGCTCTTTCTTTTTTGGTCTGTTTCGAAACAGGATCGGGCGTTTCAAAACGGGTGGTTGCATACTGCATTTTTGGAGGGAAGATAACATCCCCAACGGCTCTATTGATGAATGCAACAACCCCAACGGCTAGAATTCAATGAGAAGGTATAAAAGGGACCTCTAAAAGCTTCAACAACAACTATTGATCTCAAAGCAAACATCCAAACATCAAATTCAAGCAATTGAGCCTAAATCCCATTATTTCTTATAAACCCCAATTGTGAGATTGTAATTTCCATTTTTATCCTTTCAAATTGGGTTGAGTGCTTGTAATTGGGCTACTTTGTGTATTGAGAGATACTTGTTTAGCCATCAACTTCTTTGTAATTCTTGTGTGAGGATTGGGTCAAATTTTGGGTAGAAAATTTGACCGATATTGTAACGGTTACCTCCTTAGCCTAGAAAAGGGGAAGAGCAATTAGTGGAATTGTTGAAAATCCTTAGTGAAGCTAAGGTAGTGGATGTAGAGTTCGATTGGAACTTGAACCACTCTAAACCCCCTTTTCTATCTTTTTATTTGTCAATTCCACTCCAAAAAGTCTAAAAATCCAATTCACCCCCTCTTGGTTTATATCGATCATTTGATCCACTCAACATTGCCTTAAAGCTGTTGTTATAAGCAAACTCAACCAACGGCATATTCTTTTCCAAAGAACCTCAGATGATATGATGTGCTGAAATTCAATCGCGTACCCAACGCCTGATGTAAACATTCCCAAAATCTTGCTGTGAACCTCGGATTTCTATCCGACACTATGGAATTGGGCACACCTTGCAAACGCACAATCTCAGCAATATACAACTCGGCCAACTTATCCAACGTATACGTAGTATGCACAGCCAAGAAATGTGCACACTTCATAAGACGATCCACAATCACCCACACTGAGTTCTTCCTTGACGGTGTCAAGGGCAATCCGGACACGAAATCCATCGTAATCCTTTCCCATTTATACTCTGGTATCCTCAAAGGCTATAACAAACCGGAAGGAAACTAATGCTCAGCCTTCACCCGTTGGCAAACCATACACTTGCTTACAAAATCAACCGCATCCTTTTTCAATCCCACCCAATAGTACTCATTCTTCAAGCCACGATACATCTTAGTACTACCAGGGTGCATAGCAAAAGGACTGCTATGAGCCTCAGTCAAAATAGTGCGCCTGAACTCAACATCTTCCAGCACCACTATCCGACTTTTGAAACATAGAACCCCATCATCATTAAAGCGGAAATTTGTAGCCTTACCATCAGCTATGTTCTAAACATGAGGCACCAACGAATCATCTAACAACTGCTTCTCCTTAATCAACTGAATCAAGGAAGGTTTCACCTGCAACTCAGCTATCAAGCCACCATCACGCGATATACTCAAACGAGCAAACATAGTTCTCAGCTCAACAGCTACCTTCCTACTCAAGGCATCGACCACCACATTGGCCTTTCCCGGATGATACTCAATGGTCAGATCGTAATCCTTAAGCAACTCAAACCATATCCGTTGCCTCAGATTCAACTCCTTTTGAGACATAAGATACTTCAAACTCTTATGGTCGGTATAAACCACACACCTTTCACCATAAAGGTAGTGTCTCCAAATCTTCAAAGCAAAAACCACCACCGCGAGCTCAAGATCATACGTAAGGTAATTGCGCTCATGCACCTTCAACTGTCTAGACGCATAAGCCAAAACCTTCCCACCCTACATCAATACGCAACCTAAACCAACATATGACGCATCACTATAGACTACAAACTCCTTACCAGATTCTGGTTGAATCAAGACATGAGCCTGCATCAAAGCTTCCTTCAACCTCTCGACGCTTGCTGCCTAACATCCGTCCACTCAAAGCGAACATTCTTTTGCAACAACTTGGTCAAAAGAGCAGCAATCTTAGAAAAAACTTCAACAAACCTTCGGTAGTAACCAGCTAACCCAAGGAAACTACGCACTTCCGTCACTAACTTAGGCGTCTTCCAACTCATCACCGCCTCAATCTTGTGTGGATCAACTCGGATACCCTTGGCTGATACTACATGTCCAAGAAAAACCACTTCCTTGAGCCAAAACTCGCACTTTCTCAGCTTAGCATAAAGCTGATTCTCCAGCAACATTTGTAACACAATGCTCAAGTGCTTATCATGATCCTCCTCGGTACGTGAGTACACAAGAATATCATCGATAAACACTACCACGAACTGATCCAGAAACTCGTGGAACACCCTATTCGTCATGTCCATGAAAGCAGTCGGTGCATTTGTTAAGCCAAGCGACATCACCAAGAACTCATAGTGGTCGTACCTAGTTTGAAAAGTTGTCTTAGGTACATCCACATCCTTAACCTTAAGCTGATAGTACCCAGATCTTAAATCTATCTTCGAAACCACCGAAGCACCATGAAATTGATCGAACAAATCATCGATCCTCGGCAAAGGGTACTTGTTCTTAATCGTCAACTTGTTCGGTTGTCGATAATCAATGCACATACGCATGGTACCATCTTTCTTCTTCACAAACAAGACCGGCGCACCCCAAGATGAAATACTTGGCCTTATGAACCCTCGGTCCAGCAACTCCTTCAACTCCTTAGGTGTCATGCGATGAGGAGCAATGGACACCAGAGTCGTATTCTCATACAACTCTATACCAAACTCAACCTCTCGACTGGGTGGCAATCTAGGCAATTCTTCTAGAAAGACACCCGGAAACTCGCATACGGTTCGAATGTCTTGCACACGCACTTCCTTCGTACCAGGATTCATCACATACGCCAAGAAAGCTTCGCATCCCAACTTCATCATCTGACTCGCTTCAAGAGCCAAAATTGTGTTAGACAAGAACTTCACATTCTCGCCCATGATTACCACTTTGTAATCATCTGCAAGCCTTAGGGTAACCCGCTTAACATCAAAATCCACCACGGCTTGGTGTTCAACCAACCAGTCCATTCCAAGAATCACATCAAAGCCATAAAAAGGTAATTCTATCAAATCAACAGAAAATACACGACCTTGAACAGACAACGGGTACCTCCTATACAATTTCCTTGTAACAACAGTCTCACCAAAAGAACTTGTTACTTGCATTCCTATGTCTAGCATCTCAATAGAAACATCAAGCAAATGTGCATGCTCACTCAAGATGTATAACTGCGTAGATCCAGAATCAATTAATGCTAACAAAGATAGGGATTGCAAGGTGAAAGTACCTGCAATCACATCAGTGTCATTATGTGCCTCGCGATGTGCATACACTCTCGCGGGACCACCTCCCGTTTTGTAAAATTGATTTGACCAAACTTTTAAACACCTTTTTAGAGGATTTTAGGATTTTTTATCATATTTTTATCCCATCCCGAACCTTGATTTCCCTAAACCACCTTCTAATGGTCCGAACAACTAACATCGGTTCCACCGGTCCAACTCGACTCGTCAAAACATCTAGGCCCAAAATTGGGGCATTACAGTATGAATGTCATCTAAATGCACCATGTAGATATTTCCTATGCAATGACCTATGAGCATTATCTTATTTGTTTTAATGTCCACTATTTTACAACCATTAACATCGAAAAGGACATTAAACCCTTTATCACATAATTGATTAATGCTTAATAAATTATGCTTAAGACCGTTGACATATAACACATTTTCAATAAAATTAGAAGAGTGATTACCAATGGAGCCAATTCCTTCAATGTGGCCTTTAGAGTTGTCACCGAAGGTTACTACTCCACCATTCTTTGGCTTGAGTTCCATGAATCTACTCTTGTCACTGGTCATGTGTCTTGAGCATCCACTATTAAGGTACCATGAGTTTTGACTTGAAGTTTTGGCCTTGTAGCAATGCTCCCCCTACAAACAAAGGATTAAACTTCAATTTTTGGTACCCAAATCATTTTGGTCCATGTGTGTTAGCTCCCAAAACCTTGGTTCCTTTAGGAATCCAAGGAGACATAGCAACATAATTTTTAGAAGTTACAAGTTCCGTAGGAACCCATACACTCCTAACCTTTTTAGCTTTAAGATTCCTTTGAGAGCTACTATGCTTCTAGTGAAATGACTTTCTGTTTACATATTGGGTTTTTGAAGAACATCCTTTCTCAAAACTGTTTTTCCCAATAGTAAGAGAAGTTTTAAGATTATTCATTTCCTTTGTGTGATAATCTTGAAAATTGAAAAGAAATTTTTCAACTTTAAGATTTTCCTTTTTAAGATCATTTGAAAGATTGATCAAATACAAAACCTTCTTTTCCAATTCAGAGTTGGTTTTTGAAAGAGAGTCGTTTTAAGTTTGTAACTTGGAAATTATTTTCTTGTTTTTCAAAACCGATTCCTTCAATTTTTCTACCAACTCATCGTAAACTTCTTGTAACTCATCAAAAGCATCGTAAAGTTCATCATAAGTGAAATCAAAACTAGACGAGTTAGAGTTTACCTTAGGATCATCCTCAATTGCCATGAGGCAAAGATTGGCCACTTCATGTTCCTCGTCGGATGATGACTCCTCATCACTCCAAGTGGAAATGTTGGCCCTCTTGCTCTTTTTCTTGTCGAATCCCCTCTTCTTGAGTTGAGGATAATCCGATCTTATATGCCCGAGCTTCTTGCACTCATAGCATATGACTTGATCCTTTTTTTCTTCCTTGCTCTTGTTCTTGAAATCATTCTTTCTTTGAAACTTTCTCCCTCTATTGGATTTCATGAACCTTGAGAATCCCTTGGCTATCATAGCCAATTCCTCAAATTCATCATCTTCACCTGAATTGCTCTCCTCTTGAGGTAGAGAGATCTTGAGAGCAATTCCTTGCTTTTTCTTCTCCACTTCATGTTTTTTCATTTTCTTTTCTTCTCTTCTCTTCTCTTCTTCACTCCATTGCTTCATAATCTCATGTGTGAGGAGAGACCCAACTAGTTTATCGAGCTTCAACGTCTTCAAGTTTTTAGCTTCGATGATGGTCGTTCCATTCCAATCCCATAATTCGAGAAAAGAATACAATAACTTCCGGAAAAGCTTGTCTTTAAGAATCTCCTTTCCGAATCCTTTGACACCATTTACAATTACCGAGAATTGATCGAACATTTTGGAGACGGTCTCATCCGGCTCTATCTTGAAATTCTCGTAGCTAAGATTGAGAAGTCCAATCTTGGTCTCTTTGACTTCATTATTCCCTTCGTATGTGGTCTCTAGCTTGTCCCACACCTCCTTTGCGCTCGTACATGAAGACATCTTTGAGTAGATGTCCGGACCAAGTGCACAAAAGATTATATGATGAGCCTTGTCATTGATCTGAAGCTTTCTTCTTTATTCAATCGCCATTTCATACTTGGTCTTTGGCACAAGCCTTCCTTCATCGGTCCTCTTCAATGGGATTGTTGGGCCATCTTCCACATTATCCCACACCATGTAGTCATTGGACATGATGAATAGCTTCATCATATTCTTCCAATAGGGATAGTTATCCCTATTGAAATAAGGTGTCTTGGTGGTGGATTGAAGTTCATAGAGGTTGGGGTCGGAAGTAGAAACCATGGCAATTGTTGAAGTAAATGATCACACTCTTCTAGGATCTCCTCTTGAGGATGTAAAACCTTCCAAGAGTCTAGCTCTGATACCAATTATTGAGTGGATCGATCAAATGAAATTGGAAAATTGAAATTTAAGAGTTGTGGGATGAAATTGGAAAATTGAAAAACAAGACAAAAGGATTTATAGTGGTTCAAGCTTAGAACAAGCTCTACATCTACTACCTTAGTCACCACTAAGGATTTTTAACCAATTTCACTATGAAATATTCCTCTTTTCTAGGCTTAGGAGGAAACCTTTTACAAAGATCAATCTTTCTACCCAAAGATTTATCTTGAGACCCTCACAAGAACAAAGATTTACAAAGGTAATAAAATGTATCTCTTAATAGACAAATATGCCCCAAAATACACTAGGGGGCCGTTATGTGCATTAAAAAGACCGTATCGAAACGTTCGAAAGCGTTTCGAAACAATAGGGGGTCGTTTCAAGATCTGTATCGAAACAGTTGAGATCATAAAATTCCAGTAGCAAAATGTTTCGAGACCATGCTAGGCCGTATCGAAACTAGTTCTTTACTTTAAAAATTTTGGTTCTGACAAGCAACGGTCGAAAACATTAAATGCCCAATTTGAAAAAATTTAACTCCCGTATCGAAATGGTTAACTGCCGTTTCGAAACAAAGTCAAAGTATGACTTGCCCAGATGAAGGTCGTATCAAAACGGGATGAAGTCATTTCGAGACCTATTCGATAGGAAAAATTCCAGTAGCAAAACGTTTCGAAACAAGCCTAAGCCGTATCGAAATGCCTGGGAAAAATCTACAGATTTAGCTTGAAAACACTTAGAAGAATTTATGAGGATTATTTTTAAACCTTAAAACATTTTGGGTTAAATTTTTACTTGTCAATTTTTGAGATTTTTTAGAACTTAAAAATTTATTTACTTTGCAAAATAGTCCTTAAAGTATTTGTTATATCAAAATCAAGTTAATTCAAATTAAGGTTAATATATTCGTCAATAGCATGCCCCAATTGTCTTACTGTGATGCCATCTAGAAAGTTCTCATCATTTCTGGAGGTTTTTGGAAGATTTGAAATTATGCTCGAATGGCTTACTGACGACCCGAAGGATTTAGAGTTGAAACACACTTCCTTTCTTGTGCAAACAATCGAATATCTATGCAGAGATCCACCTCTTCAAACGGATTGGAATCTTTGAGATCTGCCTCTTCAAACGGATTAAAATCTTTATCGAGATCCGCCTCTACAAACGGAATGTTATAAAATCCACCTCTATAAATGGAATATCTTGAGATCTGCCTCTGAAAACGGAATGATATCCTTGCTGAGATCCGTCTCTGTAAACATAATGTCTTTAGATACGCCTCTATAAACAGAATATCTTACGATCCGCCTTTGTTAACGGAAGGATATCTTTGCTGAGATCCGTCTCTTCAAATGGATTGAAATCTTTGCTGATATCCACTTCTTCAAGCAGATTGAAATCTTTATTGTAATCTGCCTCTTAAAACGGCCGATATCTTTGCTTTAAGAAAATATGATTGAAATATTTGCTAATCTTTGTTGTATCTACTTCATTACCCCTAAGTTGTAGATTGAAATCTTTGTTTGTTCTTAAAAATTTCTGCAAGAATAAAAAATGCTTTGAATGCAATGGTTAGTATGCTCTTATCTTATGGATGCCTGTTGAGTTATGAGGGGCTCGATTCCTTCAATCGATCTTGCTCACCAAGTGGTGGAGAGGTGGAATTTTGGGTGGATGTGGTGTGGAAGCTAAAATAAAGATGACACAATGATTTTAGAGTGGTTCAACCTTCTAACCAAGGTCTACATCCACTACCTTAGCTTCCCACTAAGGATTTCCAATCAATCCATTATTGATTCGTCCCCTTTTCTAGGCTTAGGAGGAAACCCTTATACACCGATCAAGCTTTCTACCCAAAGCCTTGATCAAACCCTCTTTACAAGAGAAAAGAATTATGCAAACTTAAATCCCTCTAATAGGTATTTGTTTGCTCAATAATGCACTCACCCAAAACCTAAAACACTTGAGCGAATTTGACAATTTTGGCTCACTAGTGTTTGTCTATACAAGGAATTGACAATTTAAGTACAAAGACACTTTTTGATCATTTTTTGATTGACAATTGAAGCATTAACCATATCTTGATGCTTGGAGGTCCCTTTTATACTCCTTGATGAGTTTATAGCCGTTACTAGTCGTTGGGGTTGAATTGGAGCCGTTGAGGACTTTATTTCCCACCATAAATACAGTTCTGCTGCTACCCGTATCGAAACGCTCGAACCCATTTCGATACGCTCTTCAAGAAGAAAGAGTTGTTGCAGTCTGATGAGCATCCGTATCGAAACGCCACGGGCTGTATCGAAACGCCCGTATCGAAACGCTAGGCATCGTATCGAAACGCTCTGCATTTAAATGTTAGTTGGAAAATAGCCGTTGGGGTTTATGACCGTTGTGGTCGATGCCACGTAGGCGTATCAAAATGGCATAGCTCGTATCGAAACGCTGGGCAAAAACCTCATCCAGAAAAGACCCGTTTCGATACCCGTATCGAAACATTTTGACACTGGAAGACACCGTATCAAAATGCCTAAGGGTGTTTCGATACACCCGGATGGTTTTGTTTAATTTGGCTTTGAAAAACATGTAAAAACCTTTAAGAACATCCCTTAAACATAATTTCAAGTTATTTGGACTTTGGAAATAGTTTTGAATTCTTTTTAAATCAGTCCAAAACATTTTTCAATTATTATATCAAAACATTAGTTCTACAATGCCTAACTATATGATGGATGAATTGTTACAACTGAGGACCACTTGGATGGGCTTTGGCCTTCTTTGCTTCTTTGTTGATTTTTTTTGCTTCTGTTGCAATGGTATTTCATCTCTTTAGACCACTCTTCTTAAATCTAGCTTAGCTTGATCTTCTTGAATTTCGTTCAGATCTCTTATTATCTTCTTGTTCTGACAGACTTTGCACCAGAATTTTGTTGTTGAACTCATTTTCTTCTTATTATCTCTTTAGATTGTTCTCATCAGATCTTGATCAACTTGAACTTCTTGAGATTTGTCTAAAGCCATTATTTGCCCCAAATGTAACCCTCTAAACCCGACCCAGAAAAATTGGGTCGAATATAGGAAGTCAAGTTCAAAGCTTGACCCTCAAATGAAGTAATTTGATTCAAACTCTAATTCCAAAATAGATAATAGTAAAAACACATAATACATATTTATAGAATCATCATGAAAGTATTAAATATCCAAAATATATATGCATGATAAAACTTAATAACCCAAATAAAACGTCTGAAATCTGAAATTAAATACAATCTGATAAAACATATAATATCAATATGTCCAAGTATCATATTGATAATAATATATAAATAAAGCTAAAAAACGAGGTCCTCCAAGTACCATAGCCTAGACCTGAGTATTTGAAATAGAAAATAAGGGGGATTCAACGAAAACGCTCAGTGTGTCTCTACAGTGCAAACAGAACTAACAGAACTATCATATCAATAGAGTCAACCAGACATTATCATAATACAATTTTCCACCAAGAATCAATCCAATCACATAAACAGGTATGAATAAATATGCAACACAGTATGACATGCACCCAACTACATCACCATCCGAAGAGTAAGGTTCCCTAGAACCACTCTCTACCTCGTCACCATCCGAAGTGGAATTCAGTCCGTAAAGTGAAACTACTAGTTTGAAGCAGACTTCAACCCGAAGGATGAAGCTACTAAACTTCCCCGTATAGAATCCCAACCATAATGAGATGACATAAAATCCGAGTTCTGAATCTGAATGCATTGTTTATCAATAGAAATGCATAATCATATAACCCGATATACAATAATCCGAATCTGGTAACATATATTTATATTGGATGATGTAACAGCATACTGAACAAGTCAAATATCACAGATCATCAAAATGTTATTACCATACAACATCAGACCACATCCTATTTATAATTCAATCCAATAACACATGTACATACAAAGCACTGCAACCAGATAGCACAGAAGAGAACACACCTCGGGTAGCTAACACTCAACGTCGACGGTGACGTCTCCCACGCTCAGCTCTATCTCTAGGTCCGTCAGAGTCAGCTCCTATAATAATTAAATACACCATCAAAGATACTACTACTATGCCAAGACACTGATAATATAAATATCGAATATATTATTAATTAAACTCACGAGCTGATCCCGATATCTGAGCAACATGAGGTCGTCCAGGTGGAGGAGGAGGAAGGATCTCAGTATCCGAGTCAACGTCGTCTGTAAATAACAATTAATTTCCCGATATTCAAATCTTTAAATACTAAGTATAATCGAATAAAAGTGGTCAAAACTGTCTTTCAGATTCGAATTTGGGTAAACGGGTACCTGAATCGGAATCATAACGTCGAAAAACATGAAATAGGCCTTTTCTGAAAAAGTCAACGGTCAACGGTCAACAAATGACGTCACCACACACGTCAGCTGGTTCAGTTCTGGAGAAAAGTCCAGTTCGATTCTATAAACTCGGTTCAACCCAGTTTAGCCAAGATGGACCGGTTCGGTCCGGTCCAAGCCAAAATCCCCAATTTTCCCAATTGGAAAATTAGGGTTTTCCTCTAATTCAATTTCTGTCACCAGAATACACGCCGAAGACCCCTAAACACGCTATTTCCGGCCAAACCAATCCATTTCAAAACAAGCCAAACACAACCCATTCCATTTTGTACTCACCCAACTGGGAAACATGGCGAAATAGCAGAAAATGGCGACGCTATGGAGAAAGACGAACGGTTTTCGAACTGTTTCTGGACAACGGTGGCCGGGAAAAAGAAATGGGGGCTAGGGTTTTGGTTGCTCGAGTTCAGGGAGTTTGAGGGTGACTTCGAATCAACGATCGGCCGATGGCAAGGCCCTCGCCATAGCACGATCGGAAAAGACACGGATTTGGTGTTAGGTTCGCACACAAAAAAACGAGAGAGGGGGGAAGAGAGTGCGGCGCAACAATAGAAAAAAATGGAAACGGGATGAAAATGTGTATTTAAATCACCAAAAATGGGTAAATTATAAGGCGTGCCACCGCAATTTCTAGGGTTCATGAAACGGCCCCAAAATTTTGCTACCTTTACAATTTGGTCACTAAAATTCTGAAAATACCCAATTTAATCACTGAAATTTAATTAGGTTTTCCAATTAAAATTCCCAATTATTAAGGTTTTTAATTTATGGATTTCAATTAAGTTGGGGTTTATATTAGGGCAAAATTGGGGTTTTACAACTCTCCCCTCGTTAAAAAGAAATTTCGGCCTCGAAATTTACCTGGAGCAAAAAGGTGCGGATACTGAGCTCGGATGACAGTCTTGGGCTCCTACGTAGCCTCATCATGACTACGACCACGCCACAGGACTTTGACCAACTTAATGGTCTTCCTTCTGAGAACCTTTCTATCGTGAGCAAGAATCTCAATAGGCTTCTCCTCAAAACACAAATTAGAACGGGCTTCAATATCCTCAAAAGGCATAATATGTGACGGATCAGGATGATAACGTCTCAACACTAAAATATGAATGACATCGTGAATACGCTGAAGCTCTGGTGGTAGCCCTAGCCGATAGGCAACTGGTCTGACTCGACGAATAATCCGATAAGAGCCAATGTAACGAGGACTCAGCCAGCCCTTCCGACCAAACCGAAGTACCTTCCTCCAAGGAGATACTTTCAAGAAAACCTAATCACCCACCTCAAACACAAGATCACGACGTCTCAAATCGGGATAAGACTTTTGTCTGTCAAAAGCAGCCTTAAGCTGATCCCGAATCAATCTGACAGTCTGCTCAACCTCATGCACAATCTTAGGTCCCAACAATCTGTGCTCGTTCAACTCAGTCCAACCAATAGGTGAGCGACACCTACGCCCATACAGAGCCTCATACGGTGCCATCTTAATACTGGTCTGATAACTATTATTATAAGCAAACTCTGCAAGCGGCAGGAAATCCTCCCAACTGCCTCTGAAATCAAGAATACAGCCCCTCAGCATATCCTCAAGAATCGGGATCACACGCTCAGAGTGACAATCTGTCTGCGGATGATAAGATGTACTGAAGTTCAACCGAGTACCCAAAGAAGAATGAAGAGACCCCGGAATCTTGAAGTGAACCTCGGATCTCTATCAGAAATAATAGATGACGGTACCCCGTGAAGTCGATAAACCTCGGAAATATAAAGCTGAGCTAACTTACTCAAAGAATAGTCAACTCGAACAGGAATGAAATGCGCAGACTTCGTTAGACGATCAACAATAACCCAAATGGAATCCATCTTCATCGGAATTAAAGGAAGTCCACTAACAAAGTCCATAGTCACGCGCTCCCACTTCCACTGGGGAATCTCAATATGCTGAAGTAACCTAGATGGACGCTGATGCTCTACTTTAACTTTCTGGCAAGTCAAACATCTCGATATAAATCCGACGACATCTCGCTTGATACCTTTCCACCAGTACCTTTCACGAAGATTCTTATACATCTTGTCACCACCAGGATGCATACAATAAGGACTGTCATGGGCCTCATGGAGAATAACTTGTTTTAACCCAGATTTCCTCGGAATACAATATCAGCCACGAAAACATAATACCTCATCCTGATCCATAGAGAAATCCCGAGATGTACCTTCATGCACCTCTCTAATACGATGCATCAAAAACGGATCATTAGGATGCTCATCTCGAATATTAGAAATCAATGTAGGAATAACCCAAAGTTTTGCCAACAAACTGCCATCATCGTACAAACTCATCCGAGCAAACAAAGCTCTCAAATCTGAAATGGCGTTACGACTCAATGCATCATATACGCCATTAGCTTTACCCGGATGATACTCAATCTCACAATCATAATCCTTGAGAAGCTCTAACCAGCGACGTTGTCTCAGATTAAGCTCTTTCTTAGTGAGGAGGTATTTCAGACTCTTATGGTTTGTATAGATATAACACTTCTCTCCGTAGAGATAGTGTCTCCAGATCTTAAGTGCAAAAATAACAGCAGCAAGCTCTAGATCGTGGGTAGGATAGTTACACTCATGCAGTTTCAACTGTCAAGATGCATAAGTCGCTACCTTTCCGCCCTATATCAGAACACACCCCAATCTGGTGTACGAAGCATCACTGTAAACTATATAAGCCTTACCAAGCTCAGGCTGAATCAAAACTGGTTCTTCTGTCAACACAGACTTAAGCTTCTCGAAACTAGACTACTGAGCCTCAGTCCAAACGAAGGGAACATCCTTCCTCAAAAGCTTAGTTAACGGAGCTGCAATAGAAGAGAAACCCTCAATGAATTTCCGATAATAACCGGCTAAACCCAAGAAGCTTCGAACCTCAGGAACATTCTTGGGTTGCTTCCAACTCATAATAACCTCGACCTTCTTCGGATCAACCTGAATATCCTAAGCAGAAACTATATGACCCAGAAACATAACCTCAGAAAGCCAGAATTCACACTTACTGAATTTTGCATACAATTGTTTATGTCGTAGAGTCTGTAACACAATCCGAAGATGTTCCACATGATCTGCCTCATATCTAGAATATACTAGTATATCATCAATAAATACCACAATAAACTGGTCAAGATAGGGTTGAAACACCATATTCATCATATCCATAAAAGCGGTAGGGGCGTTAGTCAACCCAAAAGGCATCACAAGGAACTCATAATGACCATATCGTGTCCAGAAAGCTATTTTGAACACATCAGAATCCTTAACCTTGAGTTGGTAATAACCAGATCTTAGGTCTATCTTAGAGAATATCGTAGCCCCTGGAACTAGTCAAATAGATCATCAATACGAGGAATAGGATATTTGTTCTTGATCGTCAGCTTGTTCAGCTTCCGATAATCTATACAGAGTCGAAGTGTCCCATCCTTCTTCTTAACAAACAGAACAGGAGCTCCCCAAGGAGAAACACTGGGTCGAATGAAACTTCGATCCAACAGTTCTTGCAACTAAATCTTCAACTCTTTAAGTTATTTTGGTGTCATCCGATAAGGTGTCATAGACACAGGAGCTATACCTGGATAAACCTTAATGCCAAACTCAACCTCATCCCGTTTCGGTGGTACCCCAGGTAATTCTTCCAGAAAAACATCTGGAAAATCTTTCACAACTCGAATATTATCTAGTCTGGAATCAGATTGTCTCGGGTCAAGGATATAGGCAAGATAAGCAATAGACCATTTCCTGATCATTTTCTCTACTTTGAGAGCTAAAACGATATTAGATAGGAACCCTCTGCGCTCACCAATCAGAATCATCTCACGATCATCAGAAGTTCTCAGTGTAGCCTTTTTCTTTTCACAATCTAAAGTAACACGATGTGCAGACAACCAATCCATACCCAGAATAAGATCAAACTCCCCAAAGGGTAACTCCATCAAATCAACTGGAAAGATCTCATATTGAATCTCAAGAGGACAATTCATGTATACTTTAGCAACCTCAACATGATTACCCACTGGACTGTGTACAGTAACAGCACTAACAGTATCCTTAACAGAAATCTCAAGACCCCTAGACACAGAACTCGCAACATATGAATGAGTCGAACCATTATCAAGTAGAGCAAAGTAAGAAATAGAATGGATAGAGAATGTACCAGCAATAACATCTGGCTCATCACGATACTCGTGCCTCCTGGAAGAATAAACTAACCTTGGTTGTCTGGCCCCTGATCTTGTTGATCATCTACTCGGAGCTGGTCTACCTCTACTAGCAGAACTTGAAGTAACAGATCTGACCTGACCTCTTCCCTTGACGGGAGTCTATACTGATGTCTGGGACTGAGTAGTAGTAAAAGTTGAGGGAGGTGGAATCGAACAATCTCTCAAATGGTGCTCGAATGAACCACATCTGAAACAAGCTCCAGTCTGCCTTCTACACTCGCCCGAATGCCACTTCTTACAAAAAAGACACTGTGGCACCCCACGAGTACTAGTCAAACCACCAGCACTAGCAGTCAGAATAGAAGAAGTCGCTAGTCTAGCTCTCGAATAACTCTGATAGTCTAACTCATCTCTGGCACTCTTCCTAGTCTGGTTCCCCTAACTATGCTGAACTGGTACTGACGCTAGTCTCTTTCTTCTATCAGATCCATGCGACTCAAGCTATCTCAACTCTGCCTCATTACGCTCAACTGTCCTAGCTCGTCGAATAATATCCTTGTATTCTTTGTCCATATGTAGAGCAACATCGGCCTTTATCGTAGGACGCAATCCCTTCAGAAACCAATCACACTTGTCCTTCTCAGTGGTCACTAAACCAGGGAAATACTGAATCAATCTCATAAACTCGATCTTATAATCATTCACAGACATATCATTCTATCTCAGATTCATAAAATCATCTCTGCACTTAGCTATATACTCAGCTCCGACATATCGATCATGAAAAGCCTGTCTGAAATGATCCCAAGTAACCTTAGTAGCTGGAGTAACAAGCTCCTCAGCCTCCCACCAATTCTAAGCTTCACCCTATAGCAGTGAAACGGAAGCCCTGAGTTTCCGGTCGGTAGGATAATCCATCTCAACAAATAGTCGCTAAAGCTTCTTCAGCAGTACTCTACATCTGTCGGGTCTGTACCCGTCTTTTCATCGAACATAGTCATCCCGGCAGCTAGAAACTCTATGGATATAGGTCTCCGAACACCTTCAGACTGACAAAGGTATCTCAATAGCTCTCTCTAAATAGTAACGATATTTGTGCCCACTGTCTCACTATCCCTTGAATCACGAGGACCACTACTCTAAGCAGGTTGAGCATGTGGTTCTCTTCCACCAGTCTGATGAGCTCCAATCTATTGAGCTCCAGTTTGTTGAGCTCTTGTATGGTCCACATGTTGTACCGCCACATTCGTACCCTGGACCTCACCCTGGTTTTATATCGAACCCTCAGGAGGTGGAACGTCACTATCTGTAGTCGCGGTACAACCTCCACCACGGCCTCGGCCACGACCTCGACCTCGACCGGCCGCTACTCTAGAACTTCTCTGAGGTGGCATAGTAGTATATCTACAAAAGACAGAATCCTAAGATTAGAATTGGTACTTGGAGACCTTATTCAGAATATGTATAAATATTATTCATAAAAGATCATAAGTTTTTTTCCTGAAATTCTCGTTTTACCTTAAAACATTTAATAATGCATGTAAAAATTTATTTTTGATTTAAATCACCTAGGCCGAGGGTTTAACCTGGCTCTGATACCACTAAATATAACCCCCTAAACCCAACCCAGAAGAATTAGGTTGAATATAGGAAGTCAAGTTCAAAGCTTGACCCTCAAATGAAGTAATTTGATTCAAACTCTAATTCCAAAATAGATAATAGTAAAAACATATAATACATATTTATAAAATCACCCTGAAAGTATTAAATATCCAAAATATATATGCATGATAAAACTTAATAACCCAAATAAAACGTTCGAAATCTGAAATTAAATACAATCTGATAAAACATATAATATCAATAGGTTCAAGTATCATACTGATAATAATATATAAATAAAGTTGGGAAAACGAGGTCCTCCAAGTACCGTAGCCTAGACCTGAGTATCTGAAAAAGAAACTAAGGGGGAGTCAGCGAAAATGCTCAGTGTGTCTCTACAGTGCAAACAGAACTAACAGAATCATCATATCAACAGAGTCAACCAGACATTATCATAATACAATTTTCCACCAAGAATCAATCCAATCACATAAACAGGTATGAATGAATATGCAACACAGTATGACATGCACCCAACTGCATCACCATTCGAAGAGTAAGGTTCCCTAGAACCACTCTCTACCTCGTCGCCATCCGAAGTGGAATTCAGTCCGTAGAGTGAAACCACTAGTCCGAAGCAGACTTCAACCCGAAGGATGAAGCTACTAAACTTCCCCGTATAGAATCCCAACCATAATAAGATGACATAAAATCCGAGTTCTGAATCTGAATGCATTGTTTATTAACAGAAATGCATAATCATATAATTCGATATACAATAATCCAAATCTAGTAACACACACACACACACACACATATATATATTGGATGATGTAACAACATACTGAACAAGTCAAATATAATAGATCATCAGAATGTTATTACCATACAACATCAGACCACATTATATTTATAATTCAATCCATTAAAACATGTACATACAAAGCATTGCAACCAGATAGCACAAAAGAGAACACACCTCAGGTAGCTAACACTCAACGTCGACGGTGACGTCTCCCACGCTCAGCTCTATCTCTAGGCCGATTAGAGTCAGCTCATATAATAATTAAATACACCATCAAAGATACTACTACTATGCCAAGACACTGATAATATAAATATCGAATATATTATTAATTAAACTCACGAGTGGATCCCGATGTCTAAGCAACAGGAGGTCGTCTAAGTGGAGGAGGAGGAATGATCTTAGTATCCGAGTCAACGTCGTCTGCAAATAAGAATAATTCCAATTAATTTCCCGATATTCAAATCATTAAATACTAAGTATAATTGAATAAAAGTGGTTAAAATGGTCTTTCGGGTTCGAATTTGGGAAAACAAACAGCGGAATCAGAATCAAGACGTCGAAAACCATGAAATATGCATTTTTTGAAAAAGTCAACGGTCAACGGATGACGTCACCGCACACGTCAGCCAGTTCAGTTCTGTCAACCCGGTTTAGCCAAGATGGATCGGTTCGGTCCAGTCCAAGCCAAAATCCCCATTTTTCCCAATTAGAAAATTAGGGTTTTCTCCTAATTCAATTTTTGTCACTGGAATACACGCTGACGACCCCTAAACACGCTATTTCCAGCCAAACCAACCCATTTCAAAACAAGCCAAACACAACTCATTCCATTCCGTACTCACCCAACTCGGAAACACAGTGAAACAGCAGAAAATGACGACGCTATGGAGAAAGACAAACGGTTTTCAAACCGTTTCTAGACAACGGTGGCCGGAAAAAAGAAACGGGGGCTAGGGTTTTGGTTGCTCGAGTTCAGGGAGTCTGAAGGTGGCTTCAAATCAACGATCGGCCGATGGCAAGGCCCTCGTCGGATCACGATCGAAAAGGACACGGTTTGGGTGTTAGGTTCGCACAAAAAAACGAGAGAGAGGGGAATGAAGTGCGGCGCAACAATAGGAAAAAATGGAAAGGGATGAAAATGTGTATTTAAATCACCAAAAAATGGGTAAATTACAAGGCGTGCCACTGCAATTTCTAGGTTTCATGAAACGGCACCAAAATTTTGCTACCTTTACAATTAGGTCACTAAAATTCTAAAAATACCCAATTTAATCACTAAAATTTAATTAGGTTTTCCAATTAAAATTACAAATTATTAGGGTTTTAATTTAGGGATTTCAATTAAGTTAGGGTTTAAATTAGTGCAAAAATTGGGGTGTTACACCAAAATTTTGTTGTTGGGCTCATTTTCTTCTTGAGCAAATTCTGACTTCTTTAGTGATCGAATTTTTTCAAGCTCTGCATCCTCTCTTGTATATCCTGATTTGGACTCTCATGCCCAAAAAGTCTCATTTTCACAGTCAATGATGCCCCTGATCTCTTTGTTTCTTACCACATCATGTAAAATTTTCCCCTATTTCATCATTTAGGGTGAACCAATGCTCCAAGTCCCTGAACTTTCTTCTATCCCCTAAACTTTATTTAGATTCGTTCTTTAGACTCAATCAAAAACCCAAGGTAGAGGCATACTTCAGGTTCTTTATCTTTCTGATATATGTATTCTTGTCATTATCCTCATTATGACCCATGATGGATGATTCATCTTTCTGATCAGAAGACTGTCGAACAGATGAGCGTTTCATACTCACCCATGTCTTTACCATGTCAGATTAATCATTTGTATCCTCAATCTTATATTCTGAAGTTCATCTCTGAAGCAATACAAGGAGGAAAGAAATTATAAACTTTTCTGAGGTGATTCTAGGAATGTGTAGGTTCTTGTTAGTGGAAAAAAAAGAAAGCGGTTGAAATTAAGTTGCAGGATAAAAGTTAGATAAAATTAATTCTGTAAATAAAGAGTTATACATTGTTTGAGAATCTTCTAATGAGATTTTTTTATATTAATGCTTATGTAACGTGCATTAGTCGATGCTACTTCTTTTGGATAATATAAATCAAATTTATCCAAAATATTTTGTTATTGAACCAACCCATGTAAAATGGACAATATTTTATTTTATTTATCTCCTATGATTGGTGGGCTCTCATCAAAGCTTCCTTAGGAGTACAATTTCTCATGTCCCGCCAAGCCCAATAACATTATTGACCGTATTTATTATTTAATATGAAATTAGACTCTAGGCTAGGGGTGTTTATCTAGCGAGTCGATCGCAAGTTTAGTAGTGCTCGATTTGTGCAAATTAAAAACTTTTGTTGCTCGACTCGACTCGTTGCTCGTTAAGCTCGATAAAATTTTGCTCGACTTGTGCTCGTTAAAAATCCTCGTTGCTTGTTAACCTCGCCAAGATTTTTACCTTGTTTTTTTAATATAGGTAAAATATAGTGATACTATTAGAGCTTAATATAAACATAGAAATTCAGAAAAACGTTGTAACACCCCAAAAATTCCCTAATTCATAAAACCCCAAATTTTAAAATCCCTAATTCAATAACCCTAGGATTTGAGAATTTTGATTCTTAAACCCTAATTCAATTTAGGCCTAATTCTATAATAAATCATATTCGAGTGACCAAATTGATTAGAAACAAAACTTTAGTGACTACTTTGCAATTCGGGTAAAAGTTGAGACTCTTATCTTGTGATTTAACCATTCGAGTATGGTTTATAATCATTTTATTAAAACTAACTGTCGATTTATATTCCATTTGCATATATACAGCTTCCATAACCCCTTTTCTCTCTTGTCATATCACCCTCACCCTCATTTTTTCCGATCACTCTCTGGTTAAGCCCAAGCCACCGTCCGTTCGTCGGTTCAAGATCACCAGTGGGCTCCCAATCCCGTTTTGAGCAAAACCCACCCTCATCTTTTCCCCGTCGTCAACCATTTTCTTAGAATCGATGAGAAACCCTTTGGTTTCTCTTTGTGCCATTGTGCTCCACCATCGTTCTCCTTCATTCGTGGTGTTGGTAAGTCACGTTTGGCCTCTCCTCCCCTTTCTTGTTTGTTGTTGTGTTGGTTGTGTTTGTAACATATGATTATAACCATGTCCTCCTTGCAGTTGCACTTGTGTCGCCGTCCTTATCGTCTTTTTGTCACCGCCGTTGTCTTATGTCCTTGCGTTGTGTTGAGCGGATCAATGGATTGATCAAAGCCAATAAGGGGTGAATTTGGTTTTTAAAAATTGTTGGAGAAAGTGGAATAGCAAAAAATGAAGAACAATGCAATTTAGAGTGGTTCAAGTTCCAAATGAACTCTACATCCACTACCTTAGCTACCACTAAGGATTTTCCAAAAATCCATTAATTGCTCTTCCCCTTTTCAAGGCTTAGGAGGTAACCTTTACAATACCTGTCAAATTTTCTACCCAAAATTTGACCAAACCCTCACAAGAGTACAAAGAATAATTTAAGGCAAGAAAGATATCTCTCAATACAAGTTTGCCCCTTTAAGTACAAGCACTTAACCAAAATTTGAATACAAGATAGGAATTAAACACAACAAATTTTGGGATTTTACAAGAGATAAGAAATTAGGCACTTTGAGCTTGGATTTTTGTAAAGATGTTTCTTTTGGATGCAATAGTTGTTGCTAGTCTTCAATTGGTTTCATTTTATACCTTCTTCATTAATTCTAGTCGTTTGGGTGGTTAGGGTATTGAATATAGCCATTGGGACACTCTCTTTCCACTATAAATGCACTTCTGTAGCCTACCGTATCGGTACATGGGGATCCATATCGATACCTATCTCAAAACAGAAAGAGTCGTTGCACAATTACAAGAGGGGTGTATCAATACGCGTGTAAGCGTATCGGTATGGGATATGGGTGTATTTCGATACGGGTAAGACCGTATCGATACCATTATTCTCACAAAGCTCACTAGAAGTTTCTGTATCGATACGGCAAAGGGCGTATCGGTACGGGACAATCAACACTTTAAAATTCTGTTACCTAACAACTGACACCAACGGTCAAAAACATTAAAGGCTTTCGAATTTAAAATTACATTAGAATCGTATCGATACGGGTGACACCGTATCGGTACCCCATTCAAACTCCTTCAGTTTTTATAGAGAGAATGTATCGATACAGATTCAATCTGTTTTGATACGCTGTTTCGATATGTTAAGGGGCGTATCGAAACACGTTTCTCCAATGGCCAAGTTTGTATAAAATGTATCGATGCGGCTAGAAGCGTATCGTTACGCCTGGACGATTTTCAATGGTTTGGTCTTGGAACACTTAAAAAATACTTTAGAGTTTGAGTTTTTCAAACTAAAGTGAAGCCTTGTTGATTTGAAATCTTTTGAGGGACTTAAAAATCTTTTTCAAGTTTTCAATTTAATCCTTAAAATACATTGTTATATCAAAATTAAACATAGGTTTTACAATCTCCCCCTTTTTGATATAACAAAACCAAAACTTGAAATTTTTAAGACTTTTGAAAAACTTTGCAAAACAACTCCCCCTTAATATTTGCTAGGTAAAATTTAAGTTAAAAGTTTTTAAGTGAGCTTGTTCCCTCTCCCCCTTTTTGTTAGATCAAAAATTGAGACATAGATAAACATAGGCAAAAGGCATAAATAATAACCAAGCAACATATTATAGATAAACATTAAGTTCAAAACAAAGAAAACATCAAAAGAAAATCCAAATAACAATAATCAAAGCATAGGTTTTAGAATGCAAACTTAATCCAAATAACAATAAATAACATAATTCAAAGTGCATAAATAGATATCCTAAATGACATGAATTGAATGCAAAGATAAGCTACTACGTTTCTCCATCGCCATCTTCAGCATCTTCATCGTCCTTTTCATGTGCATCATCATTCCTCCTTGATTGATCCCACTCATCATGAAAAGCGGTAAGAGAGATGTTCATCGAATTGTGACCGCCTTCAAGAGAAGTGAGACGCGTCTCCACATTCTTCATACGATCTTCAAGGCTTGTAAAGCGTGTGTCTATAGAGGCAAACCCCGAATTCATCACTTGATCCATGGAAGCAATTCTCGTTCGTAAGCTCGTGAATTGTTCGTTGAGAAAGGTCATAAGGGCATCCATGAAAGGTGGAGGAGGAGCTTGAGAAGCTTGAGCGGCTTGAGGATTGGCAATTTCTTTCGGAATCGCATCACTAGGGAGCTCGGAGAGACGAAACCAACTACCATTGAAGTAATGAAACTTCCCCCCAGAAAGATATCTTTCATCAATGGGATCGGTGATGGGCGTCGGGTAGTCGTGAGAGCAATCTATCTCCTTTTAGGTGAAGAAATAACTCAAAGTCGTGTCATACGTGAATGAAGTGACAAGAGTAGTGTGGCGATGTTGCACGAGATAGACAATCTCCGCAAACATGATGCGAGCAAGGTTTGGTTGTTGTCTTTGACAGAAGCACTGAATCCAAAAGTCATCAACTTGGCGGATAGTTGAATAATTTCCTCCCGAAGGCCTAAACCACCAAGAAACCATCAAGTGAAGGATTCGATCTTGAGCATTAAGAGCGGTCACGGAACCTCCCAAGACATGGCGTATCGATACCATTATTCTCACAAATCTCACTAGAACTTTTCGTATCGATACGACAAAGGGCGTATCGATACCATTATTCTCACAAAGCTCATTGGAAGTTTCAGTATCGATACGGCAAAGGGCGTATCAGTACGGGACAACCAACATTTTAAAATTCTGTTACCTAACAACTGACACCAATGGTCAAAAACATTAAAGGCTTTCGAATTTAAAATTACATTAAAATTGTATCGATACGGGTGACACCTTGTCGGTACCCCATTCAAACTCCTTCAGTTTTTTACAGAGAGAGCGTATCGATACAGATTCAATCTGTTTCGATATGATGTTTCAATACGGTAAGGGGCGAATTAAAACGTGTTTCTCCAGTGGCCAAGTTTGTAAAAATGTATTGATACGGCTAGAAGCGTACCGATATGCCTGGACGATTTTCAATGGTTGGCCTTGGAACACTTAGAAAATACTTTAGAGTTTGAGTTTTTCAAACTAAAGTGAAGCCTTGTTGACTTGAAATCTTTTGAGGGACTTAAAAATCTTTTTCAAGTTTTCAATTTAATCCTTAAAATACTTTGTTATATCAAAATCAAACATAGGTTTTAAACGCTGCCATCGTGTTTTTATCCCTACCGTTGGATATTGTGGAAACCCTTTGTTGGGACATAAGTTTTGGTATGTGAGGCTAAGTCGGAATGAGTTGTGTGTGGTTGGGTTTGAGCTCAAAAGCCAAAGAACTCAATAAGCTAAATCGTACCAAATATGTGAACCTAAACCATTGAACCAACCTGACCGATTCAAAGAATGAATCAGACCTCCTACCCGAACTGAACTGACAGAACCTATTTTGACCCTTGATCGAACCGAACCTGGTTGACCCATCTATTTCAAACCGCCATACAGAACATGATCTAGAGTTGATCGGATCATTGACCAGTGAACCAAACCGGACCCATTAACATTTTGACCAGTTTGAGCTTTGACCATTTAAGTTAGCGTTGGCCGCTGACTTTTCATCGGAGTTGACTTTTGATTGTTGATTTTAACTTTGACCAAATTTGACCTTTTCGGATAACTTTAATCGTAACCTTTATCGACGTCTTGAGTCCGTATCCGATGCTCGTTTTGTCAAATTCGAACCTGAAAGTTCCGTTTTGTTATTTACAATTAATTTGTACTTGGTAACTAAAGAGTTGAGAATTATGAAATTTGATTCAGAATATTCTTGTGTTCAGGTATCGACTCCGAGGTCGACGAGTTACCTTCTTCGCATGTTTAGTATGACCGTGTACGTTCTTCGAGGTTCGCACGTGAGTTTAACTTCATTTTGATTCTTCTGTTTTTAGTGGTGGCTTAGTGATAGAATATTTATTAATGTAGAATTATCATCGTAGGCTATGATTCAGCTAGATCTGAGCGTGAGACGTGTCCTTCTCGACATTAAGTTATTGTTGCTTAATGTATGTTCTTCCTATGCTAAATATTTGTGAAATGATATTTTAACTTGCTTGATTTATTACATGAGTTCTATTTTGAGAATGTTTTGAAACATCATACATGATATATTAAAATGTGTTTTTAAATCAAGCATCAGATTTTCGAAAATGAGACACTCGTAAGAGTTCAAAATTATGATTTTTCAAATCATATTATAGGTACATGGGATAAGATCGTGTTCGGAAACAAAATTCGAAGGAAACCTCCACTCTAGCGAGGGAAACTTCCACTGTGTATGATATCAAATAATTGGATATTGAGTTGTGCATCGGTCATCATATCATCATGATTCAGATTTACTGTGTTTTCAGAAAAGATTATCAGAAAATGAAAATATTGTTTTGTTTTGTGGTTGCTTGCACTTTAGAGACACACTAAGCTCTTTAGCTTGCACATCATAGTCTTTCTCTTTCAGATATTCAGGTTTTTTAGGCGACTCGATACTTGGAGCATCTCACATTTTACTCGGATATTTAACCATCAGTATGAACTATTTTAATTAGACTTTTAGATTATTATTTAATCTTTTGGGACATTTATGTAATTGGGACTTTGGGATTTATATTTTGGGATTATGTTTTGGCATGCATTTCCGGATTTAATTCAGATGCTTTTATTAAATATTCAGAAAAAAATTTAATATTTGAGTTTCATAAATAATTGAGATATTTTACGATAATTAATTTTTTATAATAGTTTTGTTTTATAAATTAGTAAACCTAAAATATGTTACTTGAGGGGAAAGTTTTTATATGTGACTTCTTAGATTCGGCCTATTTTTTGGGTCGTGTTTAGGAGGTTACAAACGTGAGGTTTTAAGAGATAAATAAACGAACATGTCATGATCGAGTTAGAGATAAAGTCGATATTCAAGTGTGAGACTCTTTTTAGTTTCTCAACAATCTTCGATGAACAACAAAGGAGAGAATGCCTTAGGAATTTTGGGGTTTAACTTTCAATCATATTTTTATATGGAAAGTGAAAATTGAAGACTTTTCTCCTTTTCTACTTTTATACATAAAGTAATAATAAAGAAAAATGGAAAATTTATTATTATAATTTATTTTTTTATTAATACAAATTAACTTTTTTTTAATTCTCGGGAAATACAAAACATTTTGAAAATTTGAAACCAAAATTTTATTGGTAAATTACCTAAAAATTCACAGAACTTTTCTAGAGTTTTCAACTATTATTTAAATTTCTTAGAACATAAATTTTTTAAGGTAGCCAGCAAAAAATCGTAAAATAATTTATAGAAAAAAATAACGAGCTGCTCACGAACTTATCGAATCGAGTTGGGTTTTGCTCGACTTGACTCACTAAGATCTCGAGTCGAGCTCGATTTCAACTAGATTCAATTTGAGGCGAACATTAACCGAGTTTTGACATAGTCGAGCTTGAGTTGTTTGCGAGCTACTGATATTTAATATTTTCTATTTTTAATATTATTTTGAAAATAGGATGTCGGTTTTTTCTGACCCAACCCATTGTGTCCCCATAATGTGTCGAACGATGTCAATCCAACTTCGAATGCTGTTAGAAGATCGAAAAGTTATGACTTCATGAGCTCTCCTGGTGGTTTCAGTAACTATTACTCGCATAAGCTTGGAAGTAAAACACTTGTGTCCGAAAATCGTAAATACGGATCCAATACTCTACATAAAAGGCTTTTTTCGATGTCGAGTACAAACTCAATGTACTCTGATCAGTCCTTTTCGTCTAACTCGATGACATTTTTTCTAGAAAACGGGGGTTAAGCAACATGTTGAAACCTTGGAAACCTCGGTTATCACGATGTAGGGATAGCAGAAACTTTATCAACCATGATTGACAGAGAAGAGAGAAAAATAGAAGACGAAGAGAGAAAGGAAGGAGATGAAGTCGAAAACAAAGAAAGGGAAAAGAAAGAAAAGAAATCAATATGTTACAGATTTGAATAATATTTTCACTAACTTTGTTGAGCCCATTACAATGATACTTATAGCCCAATCCTAACAACCTGGGCCCATTCTCATAACAGCCTAACAATATAATAACAGATTAACTGTTTGTAATACTAAGCTATTTACATTCATTAGACTATGTACTCTTATATTTCCCTAGTACTTTCTTCTTCTTGAACTTCAACCTTGGAGCAGGGCACAACACCCAACTTGGAGCGCATCTGAGCAAATATAGCATGTGGTAATGGCTTGGTCAGAATATCTGCAGTTTGCTCAATTGAAGGAACAAAGTTAACAACAAGTTGTTGTGCCAGCACTCTTTCCCGAACAAAATGAATATCAATTTCAACGTGCTTCACCCGAGCATGATGTGTAGGATTTGCTACCATAGAAACAGTTGACATGTTGTCACACCAAACTGTTGGTGTGGATACAAGAGTGACTCCAATTTCATGAAGGAGATGTTCCAACCACATTAATTCAGAGACAGCATTAGCAAGGCTTTTGCACTCAGCCTCTGAAGTTGACCTAGAAACAACACTTTGTTTCTTGGAGCACCAGGCAATGGGATTTTGACCAAGATACACACAATAGCCTGTTGTAGACCTCCTGTCTTCAACTGATGCTGCCCAGTCTGCATCAGAATAACAGACTAATTGAAAACCACCAACAGCCTTGTAACAAAGACCATGAGAGATGGTACCCTTAAGATATCGAAAAATCCTCTTCACAGCACGCCAATGAGGATCTCGAGGGCAATTCATGAACTGACTAACCTTATTAACTGCAAAGGCTATATTAGGCCTGGTTAAACATATATATTGTAAACCACCAACTATGCTACGATAAAGATGTATATCAGCAAAAATTGAACCCTCATCTACTAAGAGCTTTGGAGTAACTATCATGGGTGTAGGAGTAGAGTTACAATCCTTCATATTAACTTTTTTCAGCAAGTCAACAACATACTTCCTTTGACTCAATGTCAGACCAGTGGAGGTCTTTTCAATCTCCATACCAAGAAAGAATTCAAGACTGCCCAAGTCTTTTAACAGAAACTCAGCATTAATTTGCTGAACCACTGTTGAAACAGTAGACTCTTTTATACCAGTGATGACAATGTCATCAACATAGACCATCAGCAAGAGCTTCTCAGTAGCAGAATTCTTAATGAACAAAGAAGAGTCAGCCTTAGATGCAGAAAAACCAAGCTTGTCAATAAGAAAGTTTTTCAAGGTAAAGAACCAAGCCCTAGGTGCCTGCTTGAGTCCATACAAGGCCTTTTTCAAGTGGCAAACCAATTCTTCACCATTGGGTCCTTTTTGCTCAAAACCAGGTGGTTGAAACATATAAAACTCCTCAGTAAGCTCCCCATTTAAAAAGGCATTATTTATATCAATTTGCCTAATTGTCCAATTTTCAAGAATAGTAGTGGCAAAAACTGATCTAATGGTGGCAGCTCAGACAACAGGGCTAAAAGTCTCCCTAAAGTCAGACCTCATAACTTGAGAGTATCCCTTTGCCACTAGCCTGGCCTTAAACCTATCAACAGACCCATCAGGCTTTCTTTTAATTTTGAATAACCATCTACATCCAACAGGTTTTCTTGAGGGAGGAAGGGGCTGCAAATCCCAGGTGTCATTCTTCATTAAAGCCTCATACTCAGCATCAACAGCTGCTTTCCATTCAGAATGTTGCAGTGCTTCAAAGATGGTGGATGGCTCAGAGTCCAGACCCTCAAGAAGGAATGCCTTGGGCTTGAAAATTCCAGATTTGCCACGGGTGATCATGAATGACTGTTTTGCACAATGGTAGTAGTGGATGGTGGTATGAACACAGAAGGAACAGTAGCCTGTGGAGATGGAGAGGTGGAAATAGCATGATTGATGGTTTGTGGAGATGGAGAGGTGGAAATAGCATGATTGATAGATTGTGGAGATGAATGTGAAGGTGGAGATGAAGAGGTGGAAATAGCATGATTGATGGATTGTGAAGATGAATGTGAAAGTGGAGATGAGGCTATGGAAGTAGCATGATTGATGGATTGTGGAGTTGAATGTGAAGATGAGAAGAAAGCATTGGATATAGCAGGAGTAAGTGGTGAAAAAGGGTGAAATGGAGTAGGTGCAGAGAAGTGTGATGAAGAAGGATTTGTAATAGGATGAACAGTCTGTGGTGAAGGTGAAGAGAGAAATGTAGAGTGATGAATGATTTGTAGAGAGGTATGAGGAAGTGAGGCTGGAGAAATTGAAGTAGAATGAGGTGAGATCTGAGATACATGAGTTAAAGGTAAAGAACCAGAATTTAAAGGTGAAGAAACAAGATTTAAAGGTACGGAATCAGACATGGCAGAAACACCTGACTGTTTGAGAATATGAGATTGTGTCTGATTAGGAATTGGTGGAAATGAAACTGTTTTATTTACTTTAAAATCAGAAGGAGAATGAAAAGACTCTAAATCTGACACAGTAATCAAAGGATCAGACTGAAATGCAGTAATACTTGAAGTGGAAAAAGGAAACTTGCTTTCATCAAACTTGACATGTCGAGAAATATAAATACGACCATTCTCATCTAAACACTTATATCCTTTGTACACAGGAGAATGCCCAAGAAAAACACATGGACTAGAACGAAATTGCAACTTATGTTTATTATAAGGCCTCAACAAAGGATAACAAACACAACCAAATATCCTAAGAAAACTATAATCAGGAGATTTATGAAACAGTTTCTCATAAGGAGACATACCTGACAAAGCAGTGGTAGGCAGTCTATTAATGAGAAAGATTGCACTTGCAAATGCTTCATTCCAATACCACAAGGGAACAGAGGCATGAGCCAGCAATGTTAATCCTACCTCTACAATCTGCCTATGCGTCCTCTCAACAAGACCATTTTGTTCAGAGGTGTATGGACAAGACAACCTATGAACAATTCCTTGTTCTCTAAAGTAACCATGAAGAGCCTCAAACTCACCACCACCATCAGACTGAAAAATTTTCAGCTTAGCACCAAACTGTCTTTCTGCTTGAGAGTGAAATTGAACAAATGCTTCTTTAACCTGAGACTTAAATTTCAAGAAATATATCCAGGTATACCTGGAATATGAGTCAGTAAAAGCAACATAATAACGAAAGCCATTAGATACCATAGAAGCAGGACCCCATACATCAGCAACAATTAATCTAAAGGTTGAGAATATTCAGTATTTGATCGAGAAAAGGGCAATTTGTGAGATTTACCCATCTGACATGCTTTGCAAAGCGAAAACTCAGACTCATCAGCTTTATTACCATTTATGGGAACATTACAGTGAGCTAAAGCTTTGTGTAAAACAGACATCGAGGGGTGACCTAACCTATTGTGCCACACATGTAAAGACACATTATTATTACCACCAACAAGAGCAGCAGAACAAGAATGTAAAACAGAATTATTATTATGAGTAGAAGAGGTTGATACACAAGTATCTAAAACATGAGTAGTATTAGATTGAGCAACTAAGCAATGAAATCTATCAGCAAAGGCAGAAGAACTGCAGACACAAACAGGAGCAGAGGCTTTATTGAGATGAAAATCTAGCTTATACAACCCACCAGCTTCAAGACCTTCAAGAAGAACCTTCTTAGTGACCAAGTCTCTGACTTGACAGAAGCCAGGATAAAACTCTAAGCTCACTTGATTATCCTGTGTGAACTTTGAAATAGATAGTAAGTTCTTTGTAATATTAGGCACAAAAAGTAAGTTATGCAACTTAAAAGTCTTAGACTGTGACACAAAACTGGACTGGCCAGAACATTTAATAGGCATAATGTTACCATTACCAACTTGCACGGTACTTGAACTAGGATACACAGAGCTAACTTGAAGATTATTCAGGTCATTAGTCAAATGATGAGTGGCCCCTGAATCTAGAAACCAGGAGTTATCATCCACTGCATCAGATGTAGCTAGATGAATTTGAGGACTAGGTTGAACTGGAAGACATGCAGCCACAGAACCAGGCACAAAATGCTGACCAGGCTAAACATATGATGCAGGAACAAGCCTAGTTGCACCTGAAGGAGAATGACCTGATTGCATCAGAGAATAAGGAGTCTGAAACATATATTGAGGAGAAAAATTAGAAATATTTGGTGTAGGAAGCATAGGAGAGTAGCTCTGCAACACATGTTGTGAAGAAAGAAGCACAGGGGAAGCAAGGGGAACAGATCTAGGAGAAAAACCAGTCACAGTACTAACATGTGGGAATATCAGAGTATTGAAAGGAGTAGAAGAGGCTGAAAAGGTAGTTGTATGAGCTTGTGTAGGTGCAGCACCCCTAGGACCAGATCCATTAGAGAAATTCTTAGAAGAATCAGTATTGTATCTATAGTAGCACCTATCAGCAATATGTCCTAGTCTGCCACAAATTTGACACTGAGGTCTATTATTAGAGAAAAATCTGCCACGACCACCCCTTCCTCTATTGTTGAAACTATAGTTATTGTTATTATCAGTATTCTGAGAGAAAGAAAAACTAGTGTTCTGGGATGTAAAACTAGGCTGATCACTAGGCTGTGTAACCACATTGGCTTCAACAGAATTTTCAGTTTGATCATTAACAACAGTTCTAGCAGTAGTATGAGTAGCAATATGAGCAGAAGCATTATCAAAATTCACCAAATTAGCTTGTCTCACATCAGCATCAAGCAATATAGAACTCACAAAAGCTAAATCTGAGGAAGAGGGACTTGCAGTAATGACAGTAATAACAGAGTCATAGTTGGGAGGTAAACCATTAAGGATTGTTGTTATATGTTCATGATCAGAGATTCTTTCTCCACTGTTGGCTAGGTTATCACATAGAGATTTAATTTTCATCAGATAATCATGCATACTGAGATCTCCCTTCTTTTGAGAATGTAACAATCTCCTACATGACATTAGCCTAGATGTAGTTTTACTACTATACAAACGATGCAAGGTATTCCAGATATCTGATGCAGTATGCAACCCAATCAAGTTTGACAAAACAGACTGACTAACAGTAGAAAGAAGCCAGGTAGCTAATGCCCCATCTTGTTCCTCAAATAATTCAAACTCAGAGTTTATACACACAACACCATTCTGAGAAACATACTTAGGGGGACTGAACATTGGAATCAATAAACCTCAATAACCGATGAGTTTTAATTGTCAGACATACTTGTTGATGCCAGAGAAGGTAATTATGATCATCCAAAGTAACATTGATTTTCTTAGTGGAAAAGACCTTAGCAGATTGACATCCTGATACACTACCAGACTGTGCCACATTCTCAAGATTATTAACATCAGGATTGCCATTATCAGAGACATTGGTTCCATTAGTTCCATTATTAGCAGCATTATTAACAACATTACCAAGATTATCATTAGTAATAGGTTCAGCACCGTGAACTGGAGCAGTGTTGTTTGCAGAATCCATGACAACAATCAAAGACAAACAAATTGCAGATGAACAACTTGAAGCAATTGCAGTAACAGATCCTTTGAAAATAGAAAGAACAGAGATACAACAGAGGCATAAATAATCCAGACATACGAATACGAACACGAAAAAGCCCTAAACCAATTTGCAGAAGCAGATTTACACAAAACACTCACGAACATGAAAGCGAACACGAAAAACCCTAATCGAAGCAATCAGCAAAGATACACCAAATGCAACAGCACACAATGATACACCAGAGGCAGAAGAACAAGAGAAACACAAGAGAGCAGACAAAAATGAAAGATCTCACCGAGAAAGCAGCAAGAACACGCAAATAAAGCAATTGCAGCAGCTATGTTGCAGTAGCGAAATCGAAACGGCACCAGATGACGGCTGACGGCGATTAAACCGGAGAATCAGTGGCTCTGATACCATATCACGATGTAGGGATAGCAGAAACTTTATCAACCATGATTGACAGAGAAGAGAGAAAAACAGAAGACGAAGAGAGAAAGAAAGGAGATGAAGTCGAAAACAAAGAAAGGGAAAAGAAAGAAAAGAAATCAATATGTTACAGATTTGAATAATATTTTCACTAACTTTGCTGAGCCCATTACAATGATACTTATAGCCCAATCCTAACAATTTGGGCCCATTCTCATAACAGCCTAACAATATAATAACAGATTAACCATTTGTAATACTCAGCTATTTACATTCATTAGACTATGTACTCTTATATCGGTTACATGTGCTTGTTGTCTGAATTCCGGTGATTGCTCCACAAGTATGGATATTCTAGTTCCCGCAGGTATTCTAGTCTTATCGACAGATGAAGATTCGGTGGACATTGCGACTGCAACAGATGAGATTCGTGTTGTCCGTTGATTTTACTTAAAGCCATATCAGGTAAAGAACGAGGCTTGCCTTCAATGGACATACTCATGTATGCAAGCTATTCGATTTTGTCGTTCAGGTATGCCATTCTCTTATCTTTCCCTTCTTTTACAACCAAGATTTAGCCTCACTTGCAATGTTGGGAAAGGTCGAACAACAACCGGTAAGATAACCCGAATAACCATTGCCTCGACTTCGAAATTTTTCAGGGCTCGAAGACCGGTTCTCCGACGTTGAGGATGGCAAAAGTTCACGATGGCTTGTATTTTATTCATTTCCAATCAGCACTCTCAGCCCTGCAGTCTTTCTCAATTGCCGTGGCATACATCCATGGACAAAGTCTGAATTTCCGACCGAAAAACGGAAAGCCGTCGAGGTAGCAAGATCCGGGACCGATGTGTATGTTAGTTGCTACCTTCTCACCATGCCATGACAGTACGTAAGTTTGAAATTTTAGGTATTTATACAAAACCGAGATGGGTATCTTATATATGTTGTTTATAACATAATTGGGAGTTTTGGAGTTTTTTCACAACCAAAGAATTATAACTTCATGCTTCCTGATTGAAATTTTAGGTATTTATACACTAACCAAAGATATCCGGAAGGTATTGTATGCGAAATCATGCTTGAATTCAGGGCGGAGCCAGAAATTTATTTAAGGGGTATCATTTTTAACAATATTTAAGGAGGGTTAATTATTTATAAAGGGGTGTCATTTTATTCATAAAAGGGTGTTATTTGTCTATATTTTTAATTTTTTATAAACAAATTATATAAAAAATAAATTTCTAAAAAAAATTAAGGATTTATAAGACATCCTATTCCAAAAGGTGACTCCGCCCATACTTGAATTCATTCGCGTTTTCTTGTATTACAATAACAAAAATACTAATTGAATTAAGACACAATTGACAATAACTATAAACAAAACATCTAGGCTCGTTTTCATTTTCAACATAACTGAGCTCCGATTGAGTAAAAGTTTGAATTGAATTCGATCTAACATGTTAATGTTTGATTCGAACGACGATTTTGTTATTCTAGATTAATATTAGAAAATATCAGTTCAAACTTTAAAACACATGATCAAGTTGAAAATTGAAAAAATTAATCCGACATAATTTATCGAATTTAATTTTTATTTTATTTTAAATTAAACTCAATTTTTTAAAAAAATTGATCAAAATCAAATTAATTGAATTTAGTTCGATTCAATTTAAAGTTTAACATTTCCATTCTTTATTTTGAAATCAAATATTGGGTCAAGGCCCAATAGTAAAGGAGAAATCATCAGCGCCTCCAACAATCAACGCCGAAAGGAACAAGCCGAAGAAAACAAAAAACCCTAATTCGCCGTCTATATAAAGCTCGAAAACCCTAGCTTTTTGCAGTCAGTTTCGCTTCAGCCGTAAAAATGTCGAAGCGAGGTCAGTATCCATTTCTTCTTTCTTGTTCCGAATCCATCTTTTGTTTTATTTTAATTTTCCGTTTGTTTTCCGTGAAAAAACAGATCCATTTAGTTATTTACATGCGCACTATTGTTTATTTCCATGGATTTTAGATAGCTGAAAATGGTGTTCGTTTTGGTGATCAGGTCGTGGAGGTTCAGCTGGAAACAAGTTCAGAATGTCACTGGGTTTGCCGGTTGCAGCCACAGTCAACTGCGCCGACAACACTGGTGCTAAGAACCTTTACATCATCTCAGTGAAGGGGATCAAGGGCCGACTTAACCGGTTGCCCTCCGCTTGTGTTGGAGATATGGTGATGGCCACCGTCAAGAAAGGGAAGCCTGATCTCAGGAAGAAGGTCTTGCCTGCTGTCATTGTGAGGCAGCGCAAGCCCTGGCGCCGAAAGGATGGTGTTTTCATGTACTTTGAAGGTAAAAAACGTACTTTCTGCTCTTACAGGGTTATTGGTTTTTGTAGTGTACTATTTTTCTTAGATCCGTGTTTGAATTTTAGATGTTTAAGAGTATAATATTTGTATCCTTGCTTATGTATAGAGTCTTTGCTGGTTAAGCTGTGTCTTGATAAGTGAATTAACATGCACTAGCTATGATTTGATGCTTTTTGAGACCAGCAAAATGAACACAAATGGTTGAATAATTTATTGAGTGGGGTTTCTCTCATTTTGAATCTCGTTTTTTCGTGATTCGATACATTTGTTTGTATTCTGCCTTGTGTGTTTCATATGCTATTGGAACAATTTTCTGTGGTTAAGTGGTAACATGGAGAATTTACTGTGAAGATAGGCTTTAATGGTTAAGAGGGGTCATGATTTTTGCATTATTTACCTGCACTTTCTATTATTTTATTTGTATTCTGACTGGTGAAATGAACACAAATTGTTGAATATTTTATCAAATGAGGAGGTTTCCTCTCATTTGGATTCTCCCTTTTATGTCATTTGATATGCTTGTTCTCATTTCGCCTTGCGTTTTTATAGTCTTTTATGGTTTTTATGCTGGTGATGTAGTGTGGATGATTTTTTTCTGTCTTTCTCCATACCTCCCATAACCAGCTAAATTGATTTGCCAACCTTACTGCAATACCAGGTGGTAACCATTGTTACCTTCCCTGTCCAGGTTGGGACATTTTAATTAGTTAAAAGGATGTATTACCAGACATAAGTCATGTATCTTCTTTGATCTTCAACTGTTGATACAGTTACGAGTCTGGAAAATTGACTGTGTCCATCGTTGCAGATGCGTTAAGTTTTTCAAGCTTGCATGTGCTCCATTTGGACCCTACACGTTTTCTAATTTGCAACTTTTAAAAGGAATTCTTTGAGTTCCGAACACATTTTAGCCTTGTTTATTAGTTAAATATAAGTTCATATAAACCAGACATAAGTCAGGTATCTTCTTAAATGTTCAATGGTAGATACAGTTACAAGTCTGGGAAATTGATTGTGTCCATCGTTGCAGATGCATTAAGTTTTTTACACTTGCATGTGCTCCATTTGGTCCCTACATGCCATTAATGTCTTCTCTTTGAACTTTTTTCCTTTTATTGCTGATTTACTTTTTGTTCATAAAATTAAGTTTCTGATTCAAATCTTGTTCTATTTGCAGACAATGCCGGTGTCATTGTGAATCCGAAAGGAGAAATGAAAGGTAGGATGTCTAAAAAATGATTATCATGGTGTTGCGAGTTTCATTTTTCTTGTAATATTCATTTTGGACATTTGTGTTTGACTTATATTTTGATATTACAAATGACTTTTTCGTAATGATGATTGTAGGGTCTGCCATAACTGGTCCAATCGGAAAGGAGTGTGCTGATCTATGGCCAAGGATTGCAAGTGCAGCCAATGCCATTGTTTAGGAATTGAAGTTTGTTTCTCTGCTTTGGAACTGATTATAGTTTGCTGGTTCAGTACTTTGTATTATCTAGTTTTTGATATCTTATTTTATCTTTTGGTTGTTTTTTTTGGAGAATGAATGTACTTTATGGTGAGGTTTTCCATTATTATAGAAGAGATACCAGTTGCATGATTTTAATAATTTCGGTTTTTAATAATGTATATCTGTATTATTTATAAGTTAGAGTTCTCTCATTAATGGTAAAAATGTGAAATATAATGTTGGACTCGTATTATATATATATATTGATCCAACTTTCGATAAACATAGGACTTGTCAATGTGTAGTTCAAAAATTGTAAATTAGTTTCCAACAGAGTTGAGGTTTAATGAATTCACAACTTAAACATTTGAATTTGTTAAATGTAGGATAATCTCGATTCAAATTCTCTTAAATGACAAATTGAATAATCAATATTCAAATATATGATTCATTTATATTTGAAGTTGGTTTTAGCTATTTTTTGAACAAGTATTGTAGTTTGAATTTAAAGTGAAAATATTACAAAAGGATTACATCATATCCATTAAAAATTTAATGTGAAAATTAAATACAAACTCCTATAAAAATGCATAAGAAGTAAAATCTATCATTTTGCAGAAAAATTTATACAATTTTCTAAATGAAATCCGGCAACGATGTACTTTTAACCAAAAACTCTATGAATCAAGCATTTTTCGGTACATCGACAAATTACTATAAAAGAATAAAAAAATACTAGACCGATCGTTTTCAATCAACATAAGTATGAGAATGACTTTGGCAAAGTAGAACAAAAAATTACAAAAAAGCAGATATAGAACGACTTTAACAAAGCAAAATAAATAAAAAATACAACTAAAAAAGAACAAATATTCTTCATTAAAGGAGAAGAATCTTATTTGTTTACAATCAACATAAGTATTATAACTCAGTATGAAAGTCGTCACCGAAAATAATTTCGACGAAAAGAATTTAAGAAATTTTCTTTTGAAAATAACTTCCTCAAAAAAAATAAAAGGAGAGAAAAGTGGGTAGTTTTGACTAGACACTCTAGTTTTAGATATTTGAATATGCTTTTGCATATGTAATGTTGATTTAGATAAAAAAAAATTAAATATGTTGGCGTAACTATACGGTAATAGCTATTCATACTTTCTTAACTTTTTCATAATAATGAACAGATATTATCTTGTAAATCATCTTTAGACCATTAAAAAATACTTTAATAATACACACAACCTACACACAAAGCTTCAAACTCAAATCTCCTAAAATGAACACCATCATTCGAAGCCTCTTCTCGTGTTTTGATTCAAATAATTGATATCAAAGAATGTCCATTTGTATTTGCTTCGAGTTCGTAATAAAAATATAATTCTCGAATCCATAGAAAATCAAATATAAAAAAAATTCAAGTTCATAATCCGAGTTAACATCATAAAAGCAACCTATAAACAAATTTTCCTGTTTAAACCGATTACACTAAACCGAGATGGCGAGAATATGTTTTCTATGATTTTAATCTTAATTACCTATTTTTGGGTAAACTACATAAATAGCCCTCCGACTATGATCCAATTTTTTTTGAGTCCTTTGACTATCAGATGTTACAAAATGGTCTCCCGACTTAAAAATAATAATAAATTAGTCCGATGCCGTCAAAAATTTAACGGCCGATGATGTGGCAGTGGTATGATAACACATTTAGTCCTCAATTTTTACACTTTCTTTTAACTTGGTCCTAATTATAAAAAATAACCCTTAACATTTCAAATTTACATCATTTTAGTCCCTTTTCTTCTTCCCAACACAATCCTAAACAAAATCTATCTTCTTTCTAAAAAAAATCAAATTTGTGTTAAAAAAGAAAAACATTTCACAATTCTATCAAGTTAGTTTTTCCTAAATTAAAAGATCAATTTTTTTTCAATTTGTGGATCGACCCCTTCAAAGTTCAAAGTCAAAAGATGGCATTGGCGAATTTGTCTATTCTTCTTAAGCACGACCAGTAAAATTGCATAGTACAGAAAAAAAGAAAGAAAAAAAAGATCATAATTGGGTTAAAAAAAGAAAACCCATCATCTTTGATATTTGTTTTAGAAAGAAGACGAATTTTGTTTAGGATTGTGTGGGGAAGAAGAAAAGAGATTATTGATATAATTTTGAAATGTTAAGGGTTATTTTTTTTATAATTAGGACCAAGTTAAAATAAAGTGTAAAAGTTGTTGACTAAATAAATTATCATACCAATTTTATTTAACTGTCACGTTGTTAAATTTTTAACGGTATCGGATTAATTTGTAACTTTTTTTAAGTCTGAAGACTATTTTGTAACATTTGATAGTCAAAGGACTCAAAAAGAAATTGGGTCACAGTCGGGGAACTATTTATGTAGTTTACCCTAATTGTTTCATCAGCCTTTTTAATTATAGATAAAAGCCCAAAGCCCATTAACAGTCTAAAATCCAAAACTACAAAAGAAAACCCAAAGCCGAAAATCTTCATCTCATTTCTTTTCCTCCACTCCGCTAAGGAAAAGAAAGAGAAAAAGAGAGAAAACGTATGGCAAGCGAGGCGGCGGAAGTTAACGCCGTACCGTCGGTGGCGGGGGCAGAGAAGCAACCACATAAGCTCGAGAGAAAATGGACCTTTTGGTTCGATAATCAATCAAAGCCTAAACAAGGCGCCGCTTGGGGTACCACTTTACGCAAAGTTTACACCTTTGACACCGTAGAAGAATTTTGGTGGTACTTTTATCGAATACCCATTCCTCCTTTTTATAAATATTTTATAGATCTGGTGATTTTCAGCTGGTTTTTTATTCTGTCTTGTTCGATTTATGTATTCGGTTATTGATGTGTTTTCATTTATTTGTTGGAGATTTGCTTTGTTTAAACGAGAAAGGGTATTTTGTTTTTGTGTTTAAAATGAGAAATTTATTGTTTTATAGGTTATTAATTTTATCTGAATTTGTAGTAATCAACAGCAATCAGGTTCGTGTATTTTATAGCGTCACAATTTATTTTGTATTTATATAAATTTTGATACTATAATGATTTGTATTATATACGAATTCATATTATCTTATTCGTGTTTTAGTTAATTTTCAATGTATTGTTAATGTATTTTATAGTGTCGCAATTCATATTTGTATTTATATACATTTTGATAGGATAATGATTTGTATTGTATATATTTTGAGATATATACGAATTCAAATCGTATTCGTGTTTTAGATATTTGAAATGTCTTGTTCATGTTTGTCCGATATTGTCGAACTTGAGTAGGTTTCTGTTACTTTGTCTTGTTATTTTCTCATGGTAATACTTGTGTCATGTTTCAGTCTGTATGATCAAATATTCAAGCCCAGCAAGCTTCCGGGTAATGCTGATTTCCATTTATTTAAGGATGGGGTTGAGCCGAAATGGGAAGATCCCGAATGTGCTAATGGAGGAAAGTGGACTGTTGCTAGCAATAGAAAGACTAATCTTGAGAATATGTGGCTTGAAACCGTGGGTGCTTTGAGCCTAACTAATATGCTTAACGCAATGTGAATAATAGATTGCTATATCAGGATATTGGTTGACTTATTGTCTTTTGTTTTGCAGTTGATGGCATTGATTGGGGAGCAATTTGATGAGTCGGATGATATTTGTGGCGTAGTTGCTAGTGTACGCCAAAGGCAGGACAAACTTGCATTATGGACGAAGACAGCAACAAACGAGGCTGCCCAGGTATAGGAATATTTCGTGATGCGAGACCGCCTAAGCATTACGTTTACCAAATGATGTTACATGGCTTTAAATTTCCTGCTGATTTGTCCTCGAAAACCAGAAATATTATGCTCATCAGCTTTTCTAATTTCTGCTTAAAACTTCACTCATCGATTGCTGCAGTGCTTCTAGTTTTATGCATATGAAATTTATGGTCATACTTATTTTGATGTGTGTATATTTCTGAATACGACAATAACATTTTTAAATCTACCTCTGTATATCGAGTCTGAGCTACATAGAGTGTAATCTATAATTTGCAGAATTACAACAATGTTTTGGTTACCACTTGTCAATTATGTCATGCTTTTGTTGATTGCTTCACGCTTTCAAACTTTTTTGAATTGCTTGTGTTGATGATCTTAATTCGAAACCTGTTTTCTAGATGGGCATCGGTAGGAAGTGGAAGGAGATCATCGATGTCAGTGACAAAATTACTTATAGCTTTCATGTAAGTATTATTTGATTGGCACTCAAGACTTTGAATTCACATTCTTGTATTGTGACCGGTTGCTTTAATTGTTGTAGGATGACTCGAGAAGGGAAAGATCAGCGAAAGGCCGATACAATGTTTGAACATCTTTGCTGTTTTCTAATTTTGGTACTCGAACTCGGACACTTGAATTATTTTGAATTCTGAGTTTTTGGTTTTTTTGAATGTGATACTATCAAAGATCTATTTTTATGTTTGGAGATATTTTTTATATTCTACATATTGAGAAATTTAATATATTTTCTGAATGCTTAATTTCCTCTATATAGATTGACATATTTGTATTATTTCTAAGATGATGGTTATTAGATTTAAACCTATGCGTCCCTTCTTTCTTCTACCTTACTTTCAATTTTCCAATCCCGAATGTTTGGTTCACGGATTATAACATTACATCTATTATTAGGATTATCAGAATGTACGAGCCTTGGATACTGAACTCTCACAGCCTTAATCTTTATTGTACTATGGTGATGTTGATCTTTTTTGTACCCTGCCAAAAGAAATGAAAACCAGGCAGGTACTATAAGTTGATAATTTCAAACCCTAGAACACATGGCATGGAATGGAAGTCTATATTGGTGAGTTCGGATGAGCAAAATTTAATTTAAAAAAGTTAAGTTTGACTCCACTAGACGGGAAAAGTTCAACTCAAACTTGACTCGTAAAGATTTCAGATAAAGGTGGAATCATAAAAGAGACTCGAATGTTTTTAATAATCAGTTAATCTGTTTTAAAGTTTATCTTCAACTGTCTATTATACAGTAAAACTTTTATAAATTAATACTGTAAAACTTTTATAAATTAATACTGTTGAGACCATGAAATAATATTAATATATTAATAAATTATTAATTAAAAGAAAATTTTTCAATTAAGCAAATATGTATAACTTTGATTAAATGGAAGTTGAAGATGATTCAACACCACTTGAACTAGTCACGCGAAAGGAAGCATCGAATGCGGCAACAACTCTTCACAACTTTTTATTGCAGTTGGAGACATTAACGTCGAAACTTGTGGGTGCAATTAGAAAAATTATAGATGAAATAGAATTAGATTCGAATTTTAAAAAGAAACAAATTACAATAGATTCATATTTTAGCAGGTTACCAAAGTAGTAATTGTAATATTTATAAATTATTAATTTATAGTTTTGATGAGACCTTTATATTTATAAAGAGGGTCTCTAAAAAATCATTATATTATTATCTTACCGAATTTGATGGTTTTTTACATTGGCCCAAGTTGAGACCGGAGAAATTTATTATTTAATAGAGTTTATTAATTTAAAGAGTATTAATTTACAGAGGTTTTACTGTATATGTATTTACATATGAAAAAATATAGGAAAAATATTTCATGTATGTGAAAACAAAAAGGTTTTACAAGTGTCTTAGTATTAGGATTTAGAGATTTAATTTATGGGTTTGATGTTTAGAAGTTATGGTTTGTGATTTAAATTTAGGGTTTAAAGGTAATAGTTTATGATTAGGGTAATATGGTTAAAGAATTAAGTTTTAATTTATAAACCTTAAATTCTAACCATACATCCTAAATTCCAACCACAGCCACTAAATTGAATCTTTAAACCACAAAACTAAGGAGCTTGTGAAAAGTTTTTTGGTAAAGTACACAGACGGCCACTGAACTTTGGTAAAAAAAACAAAATGGTAACCAAACTTTCAAAAATCACAAAATAGCAATTAAACTTTATGTTTTGTAACAAAATGGTAACTCAGCCGTTAACTGCCGTTAAGTGGGTGATGTGGCAGTTACAAAAATTTGTATAATAGCACATTTAATCCTCCATATTTACACATTTAATAATTTAATTCTAATTTGTTACCTTAGAAAATTTAGGGGACTAAATCCCTAATTTTACACTTTTATCTTAAAACCTTTCATTCTCTATACCATCTTCCCTCATCAGCCGCTGCCCTTAACGCCGACAATTCAGTCGCGGCCGCATCTTCCCGTGTTGATCGGGGAACCGAAAAAGTAAACTGGAAAATTATCCTTACAAAAAGAAAAACCAGTCATGACAAATTTTGTGTTGAAATTTTAAAGGTTAATTCTAACTTTGAAAATATTAATCCCAAATCTCTTTTGATGTTTAGTTCTCCTAAAAATTGAAACCTGGAACAAAAACCATTATCAACGCATGGAGATTGGAATTGAAACCTAATAATGGGTTTAACATATTTGATAAATATACCTTAGGCATTTCCATGGCACTTCGAAAATATTTCCCAAAAGATAATGGAATAAGCAGCTTCAATCTCTGTGGCTTTCAATTTTGCAGGATTTCCCAGAACCTAAACCGATAAATCCATTGATAGGAGGGTCGGCTTGCACAAGTAAAATCCCAACACTTTTTTATCAGTATCGGTTTGACTGCTACCATGAACAGTTGGGCGAAGAACTTTCTTGCAAGCCTAGGCAAGTGCTAAAATTTGACTGCTATCATGAACACAGAAAGGTGCGGCTGCTACTCTTTGGTGACCAACGGAGAGATTACCGGCGTTATGGGGTGGTGGCTGATGAAAGGAAGAGAGATTTAGGGCTAAATTATTTCCAATTAAAAATAGGACCAAATTGAAAGAATGTCTAAATAATAGGGTCAAATTTATTATTATTTTTAATTAGGACTAAATTGATTGAATATGTAAATATAAAGGATTAAATGTATTATTATACAAAATTTTATAACAGCCCGTTAGTATTTAACGGCTGAGTTACCATTTTGTTACAAAAATAAAGTTTAATTGCTATTTTGTGATTTTTGAAAGTTTGGTTACCATTTTGTTTTTTTACCAAAGTTCAGTGACCGTCTGTGTACTTTACCCAAAGTTTTTTTATACTACATGTGAATGATATCATTAATATATATATAAGGGTGGGCAAAAACCTGTTTACCCGGTTCTAGTCTCAAACCCGGTAGGATCTGTGGATTTTTACCTGGAACTGGTATCGATGAGACCGGGACTAGATCTAAAATTTAAGTCCTGGTTACGATCGGGACCAGGACTGGATCCTGATTTTTTAAACTCGATACTCAGTGGGTACCAATGAGACTGGGACAAGTACATGGTGCGCCTAGTATTAGTTTGGTATCGAGTGACGTTGAAGAGGTTGGAAATAATTAAAAACGCTCCTTTATTTCTTCTTATCAAACTTTATTGTCACGGGCTAGGTCTCGAAGTGCTAGCACCGTGCGGCCTTGGTCGTGAAAATGAATGATGGGCGACCAAGTCAGCCTAGAAAGCCAAGCAAAGCTTGGTTAGAATGCGGAAATGAAGCAAAGAACTTTGAAGGAGAATGAGTGAATGCTTGTTATCTTATTTCTCAAAGAAAGTGAGCGAATTACAATGGTGAGGAAAGACCTCTATTTATAGCCTTGGCCTTCTCGATCTAACGGTTACAATGGATTTGATCTGACGGTCAAGATTAAGCCTAGCTATCTAAGAAAGGAAAGGATTTGAAGACAACAAGCCTTTCTTATCTTTGTGGATAATTTCCTTGTGTGTGGGGGAGACAAATCACCATGGATTGGGGGATTGTTGGTGGCATGTCCTTTCCATGTTTGTGTGGCTTGGATGTATGAGCACTCTCTAAGATGTGGGCTGAATCGGGCTTGTGGGCAGCCTTGGACGGATTGGGGCAAGGCCTCGGATGGGTTGTGGGCAGCCTTGGGCGGATTGGTGTGGAACCAGCCCAAGGCCTCGGATAGAACCCCTTGTGTGGCCCAGGGTGTGTTGGATTCAGCCCCTAGGTGCTGATGGATGGCATGGGCGCTGGGCGTGGCCCCTTGGTGTGCCTGGATGGTGCTCGTCTCGGCCCCATGGTGTCGGATGAGATGCATCGTGCAGACTGGGCCCGGATGGCGTGTGGGCTGTGCGCACTCATGGCCCCCTTGGGGTGTGGGCGGTCCGACCATGGGATGTTGGGCTGTGACATTCTTCAACACTAAATTGAGCGACGCCCTCGTCGCTCGGTCTTGGTGGAAATAGGCTATCTTTTCCTCGAACTGTCATAGGTCTTCGGCAAGCTCCCAACTACCCTCGGCTTCGGGCAGTCCTTTCCAAAGCACAAAGTATTCGTGCCTTGGCCTATGGCCTGGTCGTTGAATCACTCGGTCTGTTAGGATATCTTGGACCTCCTTCTCGAAGGAGACTCTGACTCCAACTGGTGCTCGGCTCGATCTACTCCGCTCCGGATCATCGGCATCCTCGTGGTACGGCTTGAGCATGCTGATGTGAAAGACGGGATGGGCTCGAAGCTTGGGTGGTAACTCCAACTTGTACGCCACCTTGCCTACGCGCTTCACCACTCAGTATGACCCTTCATGTCTCCTAATGAGCGCCTTGTGGACAGAAGAATTGCGAAGTGTTAGATTTAACTTTGCGAGAACTAAATCCCCTACCTGAAATTCAGAGTCCCTTCACTTTTGATCGGCCCACTTCTTTGCTCGCTTGGGTTAAGTCTCATTCTTCTTGCCATGCTTTGGTGAAGTTGTAGGCGGCTGGATTTGGCCTATCGTACTTGGTCAAAACAGAGTTGGGAGTGAAAGGCTGTTGGCCGTTCACGATCTCAAATGGGCTACGGTTTGTCACCTCGCTCCTTTGTAAGTTGTACGAGAACTGGGCCACGTCCAATAGCTTGGTCCAGTCCCTTTGTGTGGCACTCACATAATGCTGTAAGTAGATCTCGAGCAGTGTATTCACCCTCTCGGTTTGTCCGTCCGTTTGGGGATGGAAGGCCGTTGACAAATTCAAGTTTGATCCCAATAACTTGAAGAACTCGGTCCAAAATCTGCCGGTGAAGCGGGTGTCTCGATCGCTCACGATGGTCTTTGGGATTCCCCAATACTTGACCACGTGCTTGAAAAACAAGCGGACAACCTCCTCGGCTGGGCAAACTTTGACGGTGGGTATGAAGGTCGCGTATTTCGAAAACCTGTCAACCACAACCATGATACTACAAACATTGTCAACGTTAGGTAAACCGATAATGAAATCAAGTGATATACTTTCCCATGGCCTCTCGGGTACGAGAAATGGTTGAAGTAAGCCCATTGGCTTCGACCTTGTCCTGTTGGCATATGAGACAAGTCTTGACATAGGCTTCAATGCCGTCACTCATGTTGGGCCAATAGTACCTCTCAGAAATCAGCGCTAAGGTGCAATGCATCCCAGGATGGCCTGCCCATCTCAAATCGTGGCACTCCTTCTTGAGGTTCCTTCGTAGGTTGTTGTAGTGTGGAACATAGAGGCGTCGTCCTTGCATGTAAAACAGCTCACTCTCAACCCAACTTCGTCGGGATTTGTCCTTCTTGGCATGCTCAATCAATGCCTTGGCGGAAGGGTTGTAGAGAAGCCCTTCCTTGATGCTCTCTAGCAAATCGCCCTCGGGTTGGCTAATGGCAGCAAGTGATGCCTTTCGGCTTAAGGCATCGGCTACGGTGTTGGCTTTTCCTAGCTTATGCTCTATGAAAAAGTCAAACTCGGCTAGAAAGTCTTGCCACCTAGCCTGCTTAGGAGATAACTTCTTTTGGGTTAGAAAATAACTTATTGCACTATTATCAGTATAGACAACAAACCTCGAACCCAAAACGTAGTGTCTCCACATGCGCAAGCAATGGAATATGGCGGTCATCTCTTTCTCTTTGACGATATATCGTCTCTCGGTCTCGTTTATCTTTCGGCTCTCGAAGGCTATGGGGTGCCCCTCTTGCATGAGCACTCCGCCGATCGCATAATCTGATGCATCGGTGTGGATCTCGAAGGCCTTGGTGTGGTCGGGTAGGGCTAGCACCGATTCACTTACCATGGCTCGCTTGAGCCTCTCGAAGGCCTCTTGGCAACTCCCATCCCATGCCCACTCTTTGTCCTTCTTTAGTAGCTCGGTTAGTGGTGTGGCAATGTGGGAATAGTCACGAACGAACCTCCGTTAGTAGTTGGATAGCCCGAGGAACGAGCGTAGCTCGGTGACTCTGGTTGGAGGCTCCCACTCGTCGATGGCCCAGATCTTACACTTGTCCATCTTGATGGTACCTCATCCGATGATGTGGCCTGGGAATGTCACTTCTCGTTGGCGAACGCACACTTCTCCCTCTTGATGAATAGCTTGTTGTCCCGAAGCACCTGCAAAACCTTTCTCAAGTGCCTTATATGCTTTTCAAAAGTGGGACTATAAATTACTATATCATCTAAGTAAACCACCACGAAACGATCAAGGAAAGGGTGTAATACCATGTTCATTAGTGTGCAAAATGTGGCTGGTGCGTTGGTAAGGCCGAATGGCATGACGAGAAACTCGTATGAACCATACCTCGTAGTGCATGCTGTCTTGGGCTCGTCTCCCTCGGCGATCCTCACTTGATAATAGCCCGAGCGAAGGTCGAGCTTTGTGAACCATCTTGCACTCCCAAGTTGGTCAAACAAGTCTGTGATCAATGGGATCGGGTACTTGTTCTTCACCGTGAGTTTGTTCAATGCGCGGTAGTCAATGCACATTCGTAAACTCCCATCGTGCTTCCTTTGGAAAAGCACCGGCGTACCATAAGGCGCCTTGGAAGGTTGGATGTAACCGGCATCCAAGAGCTCTCTCAATTGCCTTCGAAGCTCCTCTAGCTCCGGTGGTGCCATCCGATATGGAGCCTTGGCAGACGGCTTAACATTCAGAATCAACTCAATCTTGTGGTCCACCTCTCTCTTGGGTGGAAACGCCTTCAGCAACTCGGAAGGCATCGTGTCCTTGAACTCCTCAAGAACTTGTCCCACGATATCGGGGAACTCCTCGGCTTCAATGGCCTCGTCCACCTTGAGCACGGCAAGGTAAGACTCCTCCTCATTTCGAACACCTTTGTTGAATTGGATGGAGGACAACATCTTGGCTCGAACACCTGCATCTCAACTCACGGGCACCATACATTGATATGCGCGGTCGAGTTTACACAAACAATCGGCAAATTGCAAGAGAAGCGCATTAATCCGATCTAAGAAAGATAAACCAATGACTAAATCATAGTCGTCTAGAGGGATTACCTTGATGGTCTCGCGTCTTGTCCAACTTCCAAGTTGAAGCTCTACCCGCTTTGCTACTCCGGCAATGGGTTCTTCCTTGGAGTTGACCGTTTTGATCCATCCGCTTGCCTTCTCCACATGAAGGCCAAGGTTCTTGGCGGCTCCCTCGGACATGAACACCTTGGATGCTCCGATGTCCACCAATACACTCAATTGCTTGCCCGAAATCGTCACTTCAACGAACATGAGCCCTTCTTCTTGTGACTCGACTTGATTTGAAAGGAGCTAACGATTGCGCCAAGTTGAACGACTTGCTCGTTTGAATTACCGTCACCTTTGATGGCTGAAAGGGCGGCCTTCTTTAGGCAGTCTTTGATGAAGTGAGGCCCATCACAATGAAAGCATCTGACTGGGCCTTGATCCTTCTTCTCTCACGGCCTCACGAAGCGGTTGGATTTGTTGTGGGAATGTTTTCTATTACCGTCCTTATCGCCCCCTGTTCTTGCTGGTTTGTCTCCATTGTTGTTGTGTTTCGCCTTTGATTTGTTAGAATCATTTCGATTGGAATTGTGATCCTTCAAGGACTCGACTACGACAATGGCTTTGGAGAGTTCTTTCACATCTCTCCGCTCTAACTCGGTGCATACCCACGACTTTAGCCCATCCATAAAATGGAATAGGGCGTCTTTCTCACTTAAATCGGGAATTTGGAGTTGCAGCTCGCTAAACTCCCGCACATAATCTCGGATCGACCCTTCTTGCTTGAGTTTCCTAAGCTTTGATCGGGCCTCTTTTCGGCATTTCTAGGGTAGAATTGCTGCTTGAATTCCTCTTGAAAACCAGCCCAAGTCTCCACGGATGTGCCCCCTCGTTTCTCATCTGAACACCTGAGACGCCACCAAAGCAAAGCAAGGCCAGCTAAATAAATTGACGCGGTACTTACCTTGTCGACATCAGTCATGATGCCGGATGCCTTGAAGTACTGCTCAAGTCCCCACAAGAAGTTCTCCACTTATTGGGTAGATCTCGCCCCACTGAAAAGCCCCGGCTTCGGGATATCGGCAAGACCCCTCGATGGACTTGCAATCACGCCATTGGTCACGACGGATTTGTAGATGGAAAGCTCACTCTTGAGCACGCTCACAACTTCCTTGAGATCGACCAACTCGGCTTTGAGGGATCCGTTTTGCAATTCCAAGTTCTCTATGGCCTCATCAAAGAGCTTTTGGAAATCTTCCTTAAGACGATCACCACGGTTCTCCAACTCCTCTAGTCGGTCATCCACTTTGTCGACTCTCTCGCGGACGTCTCCAACCGTGTGACTTTGTCTTGCAACGAAGAAATTGCATCCCTCGAACTCGCCCTCTTGGCTTTGTCAGAACGAGTCTTAACGGTCCTTGCTGTGATCACGGTAGCATCACTTGGGTTCGTCATCTCGGATAATTCTTTGTCAAAATGTAGCTCTGATACCACTTGTCATGAGGCTAGGTCTCGAAGTGCTAGCACCGTGCGGCCTTGGTCGTGAAAATGAATGATGGGCGACCAAGTCAGCCTAGAAAGCCAAGCAAAGCTTGGTTAGAATGCGGAAATGAAGCAAATAACTTTGAAGGAGAATGAGTGAATGCTTGTTATCTTATTTCTCAAAGAAAGTGAGTGAATTACAATGGTGAGGGAAGGCCTCTATTTATAGCCTTGGCCCTCTCGATCTAACGGTTACAATGGATTTGATCCGACGGTCAAGATTAAGCTTAGCTATCTAAGAAAGGAAATGATTTGAAGACAACAAACCTTCCATATCTTTGTGGATAGTTTTCTTGTGTGTGGGGAGATAAATCACCGTAGATTGGGGGATTGTTGGTGGCATGTCCTTTCCATGTTTGCGTGGCTTAGAAGTATGAGCACTCTCCAAGATGTGGGGTGAATCGGGCTTATGGGCAGCCTTGGACGGATTGGGGCAAGGCCTCGGATGGGTTGTGGGTAGCCTTGGGCGGATTGGTGTGGAACCAGCCCAAGGCCTCGGATGGAACCCCTTGTGTGGCCCAGGGTGTGCTGGATTCGGCCCCTAGGTGCTGATGGATGGCATGGACGTTGGGCGTGGCCCCTTGGTGTGCCTGGATGGTGCTCATCTTGACCCCTATAGTGTCAGATGAGATGCATCGTGCGGACTGGGCCCGGATGGTGTGTGGGTTGTGCGCACTCATGGTCTCCTTGGTGCGTGGGCGGTCCGACCATGGGATGTTGGGTTGTGACATTATGGTGGTCTTGCTTGCAATAGATAGAGTTCTTTAGTTTATTCTTTCTCTTTATGTATAAATATTATAAGTATGACTCGTTTTAAGACTTCAACCTTCAAACTTTATAGTAGACCAATTGACCGGGTACCTGGTACTGATACCGGTTCCCAGTAGTACCGGGACCAGTTCTTAAAATCTAGGACCTGGTTTGACGGGGTCTGTTCTAGTTACCAGGAACTGGTGGCTACCGGGACTGGGACCAATTCTGGGCAAATTGGTCGAGTACCCAGTCTTGCCCACCCCAATATGTGTATATATAATATGTGGTTATAGAAAAAGTTTAAATGTTAATCGATTAATATCATAACATTGTAAATATTTACAATTAAATTAAAACAGAAATTTGAATAACTTATTAAATTTAACTAAAAAGATTCAAATAAAATTAAAATTTTAAAATAAGACTTATCAACTTGATTTGTTTTGAATAAAATAACAAAAAAACAATAATAAGAACAAAGAACAAGAATGAAAGAACAAAGAGATGAGATAAAGAGGGATATTTGTATTATTCTTAAATATAAACTTGTGTACAATGTCTTCATCAAATAATCTATTTATAGGCATAAGAAGTACATATTACATTGAACTCTAATTAAATGAGATAATATTCTTAATTATACAGTAAATCAAACTCCTTAGATAAAGTCCTAATCATGATAGACATCCATATAGATAAATATTCATAACACTCCCCCTTGGATGTCTATATAGATAATGTGCCTCGTTAAAACCTTACTAAGATAAAAACCCAGTGGGAAAACAATTCTTTAATGAAGGAAAAAGAGTACACACATATTTGATACGCATAACATGTTGCCTCATTAAAAACCTTACTAGGAAAATCCATTGGGACAAAACCCCGGTTAAGGAAAAAAGAGTGCAACGCATATTTACTCACCCTCATGAAAACATCTCAGAAGATTTTTGAATCTTCATAATTCAAACTTGAATATTATTTTTCTAAAGATAGCGGGGGATGAAACTTTGGAGTAATATTTTCCATGATGTATCCACCTTCCATTATCTCTACACAAGATAGCATTTGTATCATATCTTGTGAAAGTAAATCACGTATCTTCTGGATATGTTGGGTCAATGGTCTTAGCCAAACACATTTTTGGCTTGCCTTGTGCATAACGATTATTTCTACAAGATTTGAGGAGGCATCGACGAATGTTTGAAGATCTAAATGTAATGATCTTTGTATATTCATAGATATTTCTTGACCAACTAATATATAGTGCTCCAAGACCAAGAAAAGATATAATTATCTTTATTCACATCCAACAATCTTACAACTATTGGGACACTCAATAGATATGCTCTATTCATATTGAATCTTCTTTAAGACTCTTTCAGCTTATGTCTATTCATAGACAAAAAGAAATATATAAAAATGCTCGATCTTCAGGTCGAGATAAACTTGATGTCAAGATTAAAGTACTTGTATTGAAAGTACTTCACAAGTTTCCAATTTGAAGCTCTTTAGGAGTTCTAAAATTATCATAATGGATCTTGATCCAAACTCCTTTATAAAATACATAAGGAAATCTGATCATTCTTATAGTATTTTCTCAATTAGTATTCACTAAGGCGATTATACTTGGATTATATCGAAGTATTTGTCGTGAAAAGTGGAGTATGTTTTTATTAACATATCCTCATCACAGATAACAAAGATTTGATCCTCGTACGTGGCGTTGTTAAACCAGTTCACAAGATCCTTTAAAAACCTTCTTTGAGACCAATAGCATCGCAAAAAGGGATGTCCAGCCAATATACTTGGATTATATCGAAGTTATGTCTCTAATTGAATAATGATTTACCATGTTTGCATTCACTTCAGGGAATGAAACAGACCTGATAATCGCATGGAATAAACACCATGCTTGCATTCACTTTAGAGAATGCCTCATCATTGACAATCACATGGAATAGACATCATGCTTGCATTCACTTCAAGGAATGCCTCCCACAAAAACTCTTGTCGAGATGAATTTTTTTGTAATCTGACATTAGGAGAAGTCTATAGTCGATTTTATCGACGCAGAAGAAATATTACTTTCGAGCAAAATCATCATGATTTATCACACTTTAAAAATGTAGTTTAAAGAATAAAAATAAAAGTAAAACCAATATTAATTTTTCTCTCAAGGCAATGGAGACATAACGGATGACCATGACGACTTCTCACAATCTCTTTATGCCATGTCTATTTCCAAGTCATGTAAAACTCAAAGCACAGTTAAAAGCATCTGCTGTTATCAATAGGAAAAAAAACTATTTGAGACTAGATCAAAAAATATAAAAGTAGTCATAGATCAAGTTGAACTAAACATAACTATAAGTGATGTGATCAAATTATAAACAATCATACTTAAGATCAAACGACATTTTGATGAATGTATAAACACATCAAAATAACGTATTCCTTTTGCCTTTGATTCACATACAAAGTAATTGATACAAATAATAAAATTGTTTTATATCTCGAATTTATTCATATAAATTACCATAGTAATAATAATGATAATACAGATATATGACAATCATATGGCAACATAATCAATTGAATCAATTATAAATTAAAATAAAATAATAATTTTTTTGAATAAAAAATATAATGTGCAATAAAATGCTCCAATACGTGCGCCCAATAGCATTTAGCCAAAATCCTTGAGGCTTTGATATACTACTTTAATTTGATTTGCTTTATTAATTCATTTAATGAAGCACGACGATAATTTTAATTTTCGTTAATTCAAGGATTACTTTAAGTATAAATAAAAAATAATAAACTGAAATAATAACCAAATAATAGATCAGAATATACTAATCAAATAATAGTAATTGAGCGAACGAGATCGTGCTGATAACGTATTGTGAATAAAATAACAAATAACAATAATAAGAACAAAGAATAAGAATGGAAGAACAAAGAGCTGAGAGAAAGAGAGAGATTTGTATTATTCTCAAATATAGATTTGTGTATAATGTCTTCATCAAATCATCTATTTATAGGCATAAGAAGTACATATTACATTAAACTCTAATTAAATGAAATAATATTCCTAATTATAAAGTAAATCAAACTCCTTAGATAAAGTTCTAATCATAATAGACTCATAACATGATTAACTTATTTTTTTTAATTCGACTCAATAAAAACTAATATAGTTTCGAAGTAAATCCCGATATCTATGCAGTTAGATACACAGTCCATTTCCATTTTCATTAGTAAATTGACTCATCATAATATTACAGCTCATCAAACATACATTTCATATGCTCATTTGTCTATTACTCTCCATCTATGTTACTATGTATATGGATATCTTAATTTGTTACTTAAACCGACTCGAATAATAAATATCAATAACATTTAAACACGAGAAAAAATAAATCAAATGCCTCTAAATATTTGAATTTGAAATCTTATTATCTATTATTATCGACACTCATCATTCTTTTTTGGATATATAAATGATTTTTTTAAAAGTATATCCTTATATAAATACAAATATCGAATATGAATATTAAATAAATAAAAATTCAAATAATATTGTACTACTAAGATTTATCCGTCGGTCAGATTATTAAATTTAAGTTGATTCAGTTGTGGAAGTAATTAAACAATTTATTAGTACTTCAGTTTAGTATTTGTGGAAGTTAATTTTTTGAAAATAACTATTTCCATTATCGAAATCATTGTATGCAAGAAAATCGTAATTTGAAATTTAAAATTGGATTAAAATTGTTAAATATTTTTGGATAAATTTATCCATTATTCTATCTTATCTTAAAAAGGTATAATTGTACGGATTAAAACACGTTTAAGTCTCACCGTTATGATTAAAGTTTCATCGATTTATCCTCCAACGTTGACACCTCACCCAATGGAAAATGCTTAAGCTTGTTTCCCTTTTTTTGTGAACTTACATTTTCCATCACTTTCCCAGGAAAATAAAAAACTTAGCTGGTTGAAAAGTTTTAGCCTGGTTTGAAAATTCTCTCTCAAGTTTCATTTTCCCCCTAGTTTCCCTCTTGGAAATTGGGTTTGCATTTTATGGTGTAAAAAACAAAGGGTTGACTTTCTTGTTGGGATTTATCAGATTGAATGATTCCACTTTTCAGTTTTCACCCATTGAAAAACCCAGAATAAAATTAAATTCTTGATTTTGGGGTTAGGGTTTGATCATTCATCTCCTTTTGATTTCTGGGTAGCTGTGTTTTTGTTTTGAAAATCACAATCTAACCCAGAGATCTCCATTTTTCTCTTGAGCTTTGAGTTAATGAAAGATTGAAAGTGTTGTTCTTTTTCACCTAGTTGACCTATAAGGGGCTTTATAATTTTTATTGTAAAAGTCCCCTTTTTTTAAATCCAATTTATCATTAGATTTCGAAGTTTTTTTAGTATAATTGTCAATGGATGCTGTCCATCATGATGTGAAAGATGTTAATGGACATAAAAACAACAACTTGAGTGCCATGGATTCTGCAGACACTGAAGATCATACTGATGGTGAAGATTACAGTGAGTCAAATGCTTTGTTGGTACCTAAAAGAGGTGGGATGTCAAGAAAATCCGATAAGACTAGGCGAAAAGTCCAATGGAATGATAGAAATGGGAACAAACTTGTGGAGATCATGGAGTTTGAACCAAGGTAATAGGTTTTTGGACTTTATCTTCTAACATAGCAGTGTGTTTTTTGTTTGAATGTCTGAGAATTATGATACTTTTGGCTTGGTTTCTGTTTGTTGTCAGTTTGCATATTCTGTCATTAGTGATCATTTTGTTTGAAACTTTGAATTTATTGCCAATTATGCATTTGATGAAGTATTATGAACATAGTTACTTGTTTGTACCTGCAAATCCCTTGTTTATTTGTGTTCTTTCTAGTTTGTCCTTAAACATGTTTTATTGTCCTACATTTTTTGTGTATATCAATGTCTCTAGCTAAATGATGGTTTTGAGAATAGAAGAATTGGGTACAAAAATTACAACTTTATGTTGCATATAGCTTCACCCTTAAGGCAATGCAATATTATTCCCTATTTGATGTTAAGATGGATCTGTGATTGTAGAGATGGGTTCTCTTAAACTGATATTCCTTTCTGAGGGTTTGCTTAGGGGATGTTTGTTGTATTAATTGTTGGTTTATGCCAAATTTTCATCTGTTGTTTCCTTTTCCAATTTGGTTGTCACTGGTGAAGTTATAGTTTGCAACTTTATCGTATGGTGCCGAACGGGATTTCACATCATGTCTTTTGGGTACTTTCTTGAAGCATTGAGATTTGTTTTGCACATTTCTTCAAAAGTTCCGTCCGCATCTGAAAAATAACATGTTGAATTCTGGGCGTGTTGTGCTTTTATGTTCTGTTTCTCTTAGCTTGTGATCTACACCCTATAATGCGTTGTCATCCGGCTATCCAAGTATATCGTGATGCTATCGACCATAGATTAGAGAATGCAGATTGAACTGCTGGTGGCTTGGTTTTCTGTTCTTGATTCTTCAATTTAAAACATCAAGATCTTTGCTTTCAGCAGAATGGACTACCTTTTTCTAATTAGATGATTCGAATAGTTCTTGGTGTATTAACTATGAATTACTTGAGTTGGATTCTATTGTACATTATGTGATATTTTCTATCTAGTTTTTTGGTTTTTGTGATAAAATATGGGCATGTTTTGGATCCTTGTAAGAATTAGTATTTCTTGTTTGCCGGAAAAAACCGATTAAGCACGAACAAATCCTACAGAATTCTTGCATATATTGTTCACTGGATATAACTAAGTTTCATGCATTCTCGATACCATGTTAAACTACAGTAGAAAAGGATGACTCGTGTGAATTTATTTGGACTTGATTAGTTGATTGTGTTTGATCGTTGGTTCACGATCGTTATCTCTCTCATTCTAATGTCTTATCTGTGCATGCAGTGATGTGAGCGATTCTGATGATGATGATGATGATGATAAGGATTACTGCATGTGTATAATAATGTAGATATCGGTATGTCCTGCTAGAAAAATCGATGACGGCTTCGTTTTTCAACCTTGATCCTGATATCTTGTTACCAGACCGCTGGTTTCAACTTTCAACTCACTTTTGGAAAGATAGGTTAAATTCCGGAAGCTGACCCGAGGCACTCTTCTCATATTTTTGCAGTTCATCAAACGGGAGTGTTCCCCAGAGGTGGTTTGTGATGTGTTTCGCTATTGACAGATGAGAATTTCCTAGGAGCAGATAAAGATGACGGTTATCTTCGTTTCATTTTTGTTTGCCTTTTCTTGTATGTTGATATTATATTCCGGAATGGGTCATACATTCCAACATTCATGTTAAACTGGTTTTGATGCTGGATCTCTCCTCATGCTTTTCACTGCACTCAACAAAGACATCCAGTGCTTTTAAAAAAGCTACTTGTTACATTAAAATGTCCGGAATATTACTCCGGTTCGGATACGAGTGTCCGGCGGTATTTTCATTTTTCTCAAAATTTTCACACGAACGATTTACTTCGAGAAAAATGAAAAATCAAAATTTAAACTACAAACTACAATCGAATTTTTTACTCTTAAATTTTAATGATTCTTAGATTTTGAAATTTATCCCAAAAAAAAAAAAAAACCAACAACAACTAATTTAACTGTCGTTTTCTCAATTTAACTTATCAGTTCAACTGAAGAACCCGGTCCAGTCCTAACAATCACGGAACCTTATTTAAAACTAAAACCTAGCCCAGATGAAACCGGTCCTGTCTCATAATCAAATCACAGCCGTTGAATCCCACAATCTACACCGTCCAAAAGGCATAAAACCCGATCCCTCCCACTGCCCTTCCCTTCTTTATTCTTTGGCTTCCCACCCAGCCATCTTCTTCCTCTCTCAAAATCGCTTCTCTTCCGTTTTTCTCCAAATCCCTAAAAAACCCAAAACCCTAACGTGAAATAGGATTGAAAACCAAAAAACAATTCGGTAGATTTTGAGGGAATAAAAGAGAAGAGAGAAGAACGGGGAATGGATTCAGATCAGGGGAAGTTGTTTATTGGTGGGATATCATGGGAAACAAGCGAGGATAGGCTAAAGGAATACTTTGGCCAGTACGGCGACATCTCGCAGACTGTTGTTATGAGAGATAAGGTTACTGGTAGACCTCGAGGTTTTGGATTCGTCGTCTTTTCAGATCCGTCCGTCCTCGATACTGTTCTTCAAGAGCAGCACACCATCGATGGTAGAACGGTGAGATTCTTTCTGGATTTTTTTGGCGTGTTAATGATTGTTTAGGGTTATTGTTACCTGCGAGGAGGAAAATAAATTTGGAAACTTTATGTTATTTTCTCTTGTGTTACTGTTCGGTGATTGTATGGGTTCATGATTTTTTCCCAATTATGTTGTGTTTATTGTTAATTATGAACTTCTATACTGTATTTTCTTAGTGTATGCTATATTCTTTTGGTGCCCATTTTAGAGTTCCAGGTATTGTTCGGTTAGCTTAGGGTTTTTTAATTTTTTCAGTTCAGCCAATTTTGTGTATTTATCTGCATTGCTATTGGCCTTGCCTGGTTCAAAGATAGTTCCCAATTATAAGATAACTGTTTCCCAGGTTGAGGCAAAGAGGGCTTTATCTAGAGAGGAGCAGCAAACATCTGCTAGATCTGGTAGTTTTAATCAGGGTAGAAATTCCGGTGGCGGTGGAAATATCAGGACCAAGAAGATTTTTGTAGGAGGGTTGCCTCCCACCTTAACTGAAGACGGTTTTCGTCAGTACTTTGAGGCTTATGGTCATGTGACTGATGTAGTAATCATGTATGACCAGAATACTCAACGGCCTCGGGGATTTGGTTTTATCTCCTTTGACACTGAAGATGCGGTTGATAGGGTTTTGCACAAGAATTTTCATGACATGAATGGCAAGCAAGTTGAAGTGAAGAGGGCCCTTCCTAAAGATGCCAATCCAGGTGGGGTTAGCCGGACTATGAGTGGTGGCTCTGGAGGTTACCAGAGCTATGGTTCTTCTGGTGGGAATTCAAGTTCTTATGATGGTCGCATGGACTCCAACAGTTACATGCGCGCCCAGGGTACCGGAGCTGGCTTTCCACCTTATGGCTCGTCTGGATATGCTCCTGGTTATGGTTATGGTCCTGCTAGTAATGGTGTTGGTTATGGCAGTTATGGCAATTATGGTGCCCCTGCAGGTGCAGGCTATGGTGCCCCTGCAGGTGCAGCTTATGGGAATCCCAATGCTGGTTATGCAAGTGGGCCTCCTGGTGCCCCTAGAAGTTCATGGGGAGCTCAAAACCCATCTGGTTATGGTGCAATGGGATATGGAACTGCTGCTCCTTGGGGTGCTGGTAGTGGTGGCCCAGGTTCTGCTGCTACAGGCCAATCTCCCACTGGAGCTGCTGGGTATGGGAATCAAGGTTATGGATATGGTGGATATGGAGGAAGTGACGGATCGTATGGGAATGCTGGATATGGGGCAGCTGGAGGTCGTTCTGGTGGCACTCCAAATAGTAATGCTGGTTCTGGTGGGGGAGATCTACAAGGGAGTGGTGGTTACATGGGAAGTGGATACGGTGATGTAAATGGAAGTTCAGGGTATGGTAATGCATCGTGGAGGTCTGATTCATCCCAAGGTTCTGGAAATTATGGGGGTGCTCAGTCAAATGATCCTCATGTAGGACAAGGTGGTTATGGTGGTGGGTACGGTGGTGCACAGGGCCGACAAACTCAACAACAGTGATTCTATGACTTTAAAGACAACTTGATCTCAACCTGTTCTGTGCGTAACCTTCGCTTTGCTCTTGTAATTGTGATGGTTTTTTATTCCCAGCAGTGACGGGAAGGCTCATGTTGGATTCCAAATCTCCTTCGGACCGGTTGGATTGCTTGAAACCCTGTAGTTTGCAGCATCTATTTTGCCAGTCATAATAAGTAGTTTTGAGGCATAATAGATTCCTTTCTTCAGTTGTGCTACTGAGTGTAGTTTTAGTTTGGCTTGCTTTATATTTTCCTTTTTTCTTGCTGCTCCAGTACGATTCTTATCTATGGTAGTGTTTAAGCTGTATTAATTTATATAACTTAAATTTGCTATATTTTTATTTCGAGTATTTTATTGTTATTTATATCATCTACGAAAGTTGGATGACAGATAATCATGCTTGATTTGATATGATCAGTAGGGTATGGTGATTTTCCAAGGATATTTAATGATAGCAGTGGAGCTTTGGCCACTTGGGTTGATCACTCGTAGTGATAGTGTTAAACGTAGTGGTAGTTGACACTTGAGGATGGCATAATCATTTCCCCCCTGTATTTGTCCTTTGTTGTACAGGTGGAGAGATGCTCAAGAGTTCAAAGGTGGAGTCAAGTGTCCACTCATATGGCTGAACCCGAGCTTTGTGGGGTTGTTCAATTTGTGGTTTGTTTGGCAGAGGACTTGCTCAATTAAAAATTTGAAATAACGTGAGATGAGTGCGGCCCTTCCCCTCCCAGTGCTGCCCCAACTCTGCAAATTCTTGGCTTTTGAAGTAAAAAAAAATTCCCTGATCTTCATCCAGGTTCTGTGGGTGTTTAATCAATAGATGGAATTGGATTAGGGAAGGAAACTGCTGGGGGATATGTTGACTCAAAGCTTTAGCTGTCTGCCAGTACTCACTAATCATTGAGTGTGCTGTTTGATTCTTTGGAGTAAATCTTATAGCATGATTACTGATTAGTAGAGCATTGGAGAAGTATATGTCCTTTTGGAATGAATTAATTGACTTCTGCCCCATATTTGATGTAGAAGCCTATCTTCCATTTTACTGGCAGTAGGTTAAATTCCACTAAGTTCTGTTAGTAACCTTGCATTATTCTAGGAAGTTGAACTGAGTTTTGGTTGGTGGAAGGAGTTAAGGACTTGGGGAGTTCTAGGGAACAACCTTTAAATACAGGCTAAAAAACGGAAGACTTGTTTATCAGGTAAAAAGCGGTATACAAATTGTTACATGAAGCGGTATATAAATTGATACAATTTTGTAATAGAAGAATGTATATACTTTTTTATTACAAAGATGCACTGTTTACTTGGTAAAAAGCGGTACACAAATTGTTACATGAAGCGGTACACAAATTAGTACAATTTTGTAATAGAAGAATGTATATACCCTTTTATAGCACATGCACAAACTTTTAGAATGGGTCCTGTATGTGTAAGAAATGTGTACATACACAAATTTTTACCTAAAAGCATACTTTGGTACAATATTTGTAAGGAACTGTGTATATGCACATATTACTAGCAAATATACAGAAATTAGTACAAATTTGTAAGAGGAAAAGGTATATACTTTTTTTATTACACGGTTTCACGAAGGTTGAAAATGAACTTGCACTTGTAAGAAAATGTGTACATACAGAAATTCTTACTCGAAAAGCATACTTTGGTACAATATTTGTAAGGAACTGTGTATATACATATATTACTAGCAAATATACAGAAATTGATACAAATTTGTAAGAGGAAAATGTGTATACCTTTTCTATTACACGGTTTCACGAAGGTTCAAAATGGACTTTTACTTGTAAGGAAATGTGTACATACATAAATTCTTACCCGAAAATCATACTTTGTTACAAGTTTTGTTAAGATTTGTGTATATACACTTATTAGGACGAAATGTACACAAATTGGAACAAATGTGTAAGAGGAAACAGTATATACCTTATATATTACATTGTTTACGAAGGTTGAAAATGGCTCATGTACTTGTAGGAAATGTGTACATACACAATTTCTTACTCGTAAAGCATATTTTGGTAAAAGTTCTGTAAAGATTTGTGTATATACACGTAATAGTACTCAATGTACACAAATTTGTAATAGGAAATGTTATATACCTTATTTATTACAAAGTTTCACGAAGGTTGAAAATTGATCTTGTACTTGTAAGGAAATGTGTACATACAGAAATTCTTACCCGTAAAGCCTACTTTGGTACAAGTTTTGTAAAGATTTGGGTATATACGCATATTAATATCAAATGTACACAATTTGGAAAAATTTAAAGGAGAAAACGGTATATACAATTTTTATTACACGTTTCACGAAGGTTGAAATAGCTCTTGTACTTCTACGGAAATGTGTACATACACAATATCTTACCGAAAAACATACAAATTTTATTAGGATGAGTGTATATACGATTATTATTAGCAAATATACACAAAATGGTACAACTCTGTAAGAGCAAATGGTGTATACTTTTTTATTACACAATTTTTCCATGGTTCGTCGAAATGTCTAATGTGTTTGTAAGGAAATGTGTACATACATATATTCTTACCAAAAAACATACTTTCGTACAAGTTTTGATAAGGGCATCGAAACCACCTAAACGTGGTTTCGGTTCTGGTTTTGCAGAATGGGCAAAAGTTAAAGTCTTTTATGTAGCATCGAAACCGCGTATATAGGGTTTCGGTTCTGGTTGAGCGCCAAAATATTTGAAGGTCTTCAACCTTATGAGTTGAAAATTAACATTTGGTTTACCAGAGAAGGATCATATGAAAACTAAAGATGAAGTAATTTAGGAAAGAAATAAAATGTATTCCAAAGTTTTTCAAATACATATTGAAATAAAAAAATAACATAATAAAGCCTAGCCAGTCCTCATCCCTGTCCCGGAAACGACCTCCATGCCCTCTGCCACCCATGGCACTGGAACCAGCCTCTCGTTGGTGCTGACCAACCATCTCTGCATATGATCGGATCTCATATCTGACCCTATTGGTGCCTAATGAACAAAACATGTATGCATTAGTATGAGCAGAAGTTCATCTTGTATAAAAGAAGAAACTAATGATAGAGAAAACCTTGAGAATGGCGGTTGAAGTCGTCCATGTCCTCTTTGGCAGACATGTAACCATAAAGTTGGCGCTCTCTGCCTGGACCATACAAGAAGCCTTGACATTGTTCCCAAGCATTTCTATCGAAACCTTGGGCAGCAAACTGGTTATGCAGACGCTGAGCGTCGAGATAACCTGTTGCCGTGCTCTAAAAAATCAGAAGGCTCATCCCACGATGACCTTCTGGACCGTATGAATGGCAAGGCTTGGCAATAGTACGATAGGAACTGAAATAGTCCCGAAGCTCTTGGTTTCCCATACCAATCCACTGAAGCATAAAATGCAAGAGATTAGAAGTTAAGCAATTGTAATAATATTGAAAACATAATTTAATTTTGTTAAAAAACTACCTTCCCAGCATTATCTTTTTATAGCATTGTGTTCATTATCATCACCATGGGTGGCCAGAGTATTTGGTGATCATCATCCTCGTCGTTTGCAGGCAGGGGGCAGGCAGTATTAGCATCATTCGGATCATCTCTCAAACCATTCCATTGGCCAAAAGCTTGACCCTGAGGAATAGCAGAAGTACCCATTCTACGCAATTCCTCATCCAAGAGCTCAGCAAGTTGGCGACGGAGTTTGAGCTTTGGTCCGCCTTTCGTTCTGGCATGTGTTAGTAGGGACTGAATGCCATTAAACCTGTGAGAGGCACCAGGACCTCCTTGGCATGCTGGACAAAGCCATCTAGTAGAAGGGTCATTGATTGTCTGCATTGTATCGATGGTCTGGAAAAACTTGTTGAACCATTTGCTTCTTTTGAGTGTGTCATGGCTTGGTTGATCATCCTCATCAGAATCAAAATATAAATCATCCTCACTATTTGAGTCTGATTCAAATGCTAGTTTCCTCTTTGCGAATTGGATCGGATTGTGTCTCGAAGATCTGCTTGAACTCATTTTATCTGAAGGAATTTAAAAGGATTTGGTGAAGAAGTGAATATAGAGCGAAGGGTTGAGTTGAGTATAGTGAGTTTTTGATGTTGTAAAGAGTAAAGAGAAGAGTTGTTAATATATAGGGAAATTTAGTTGGGAGGGAAAGTGAAAAGTCTATGGAGGGAAACTGAGAGAGAAGGAAGGCACAATGTGTGTCTGTTCATTGAACGAGGTACATGAACATGAACCCCTTCATTAATGAAAAGTCAGGAAACTGAAAAGGCTGATTCGTTCTGCTTGGTTTCGAAACCAGCTGTATACACGACGAGGAAGATGAAACGGTTCATGTGATTCTAGTGAAAAGACAAAACACTGGAAAAGCAAGATTCCTTTTACTGGGATCGATACCATCTGAAGGGGTTTCGGAACTATATACACTTAGTAGTAGCATAATGTACACAAATTGGTACAAGTTTGCAAGAGAAATCGGTATATACATAACTTTATTACACAGTTTCATGAAGGTTCAAGTTGGGTCATTTAATTGTTAGGAAATGTGTACATACAGAAATTGTTAACCAAATGCAAAGTACATCATTTAGAGGGGCATCGAAACCAACTAAACGGGGTTTCGGTGCTTTAGTTCCAGTAGAGGGCATCGAACCTAGCTCTATGGGGTTCCGGTGCCTGTTTGAAGTGCAGAAAAAGTTACTACCTTTTTGGTACAAGCTTTATAAGGTTTTGCGAATATACATAAAATATTAGCCCCTTCATGTACTAAGGTTTAAAATGCCTCATGAGATGTCTGTTCATTGAAGCAGGTACATGAACATTAACCCTTTCATGTGATTCTAGTGAAAAGACAGGAACTGAAAAGGCTGACTCGTTCTGGGGGTATCGAAACCAGCTTTATTTTTGGTGAACACGAAACGGTTTAGGTGATGACAGTGAAAAGACAGAACACTGAAAAGGCAGATTCCTTTTACTGGGATCGAAACCTGCTTAAGGGGTTTCGGTACTTTATACACTTAGTAGTAGCAAATGTACACAAATGGGGACATCGAGAAAAAAATGATATGTGCGCATACACAATTTCATACCGAAATGCGTAATCTTTGTACATGTTGTGTAGGGGGCATCAAATCCACATCTAAGGGGTTTCGGTGCGGGTGTGACATTGTGTTAAAAAAGTTTATACATTTTGTAGGAGAAAAATAATATGTGGACATACACAATTTCATGCCAAAAAGCATACTTTTGTACATGTTTTGTAGGGGGCATCGAACCCACGCTTATGAGGTTTCGGTGCTTTCTTTTCCTATAGGGGGCATCAAACCCACACCTATGGGGTTTCGGTGCTGGTGGGACATTGTGTTAAAAAAGTTTATACAGACGCTAGGAGAAAAATAATATGTGGACATACACAATTTTCATACCAAAAAGCATACTTTTGTACATGTTTTGTAGGGGGCATCGAACCCACGCATATGGGGGTTCGGTGCTTTCTTTTCCTACAGGGGGCGTCGAACCCATACGTATGGGGTTTCGGTGCTGGTGTGACATTGTGTTAAACAGTTTATACATTTTGTAGGAGATAAATGATATGTGAACATACACAATTTTATACCCCAAAATTTATGTCCTTTAGGGTTGTTATACTTCTTGGATATATGTGTTGTTTTTTGTACAAACTTGTAAATTTATCATATAATAAGGACACAATTTTTGACAATGAGATTTGTACATATTTAACACTGTATGTTGTATTTACAAAAATACAAAAGACGAGCAAACATATAATACAGAGGAGATTATCATAGAACAATATGTTAATTCAATTGACGAACTCTTTCAGCTGCATTTAATCCAAAAACGGATGATGCTTCACGTACTCTTGTACATTGTCTGCTGCGGCCAAGTTTTGTAAATATACCCGAATGGAACCACCTATTTCTATGATCAAGTGCAAGTACATAAAATACATAATTAGGTTTGAGTTTAAGAAATTGCTTCATTTTTATAATGAATATGTTTGATTTAGGGTGTTTTACCTAATGCTATATGAGTTGTCTCATCTTCTACCTTGTACGATTTAGGACATATGTAGGTGTTCTCCTGAAACATGAACATAATCGAAAACATAATTAGTTTCTACAGATTCATTGACTATATTGCTGAAAGTAAGAGCAAAATAGGTGCGTTCTTCACTGACCGGATTATTAATCATTTTAGCTTCGGAGTCGTCAACCAATAGCGTTTTTCCTTCGTTATACTGAGGCATATTATTCCACACGCGCCTCAGATTTTTTTGTAAATATATGTGGATCAGAGGGATGTTGTTCGCAGTGACTTTGATCCTGCAGTATTCAAATGAAGTCCATCAAATTTGTCAAATTCTATTTAGATGCTTTAACGAATATAAATTTTGAAGTTACCCAAATGAAGGCAAGTCTTGGTTTAAGATTGCTAATTCTCCAAAGTGCCCACTCTAGGTTTTCTCTACATTGATGAACAGTTCAGGCACAAATAAAGTAAGAAAACAAATAATCTTAAAGGATCAGGTAATTCAATTGATTTGGGGGGGTGGCAGAGGTCCACATTACCTTGTCCTTGAAGACCAAATACCAACCTCATAGGCAGTAAAACAAGAATATAGAAACTCAGAAGCACCAGGTCTGAGTTCCACACCTGCAATTGTAAAAAATAAATTTCCTAATCTAATTTGTAAACATTTTTACTAAAACTGAGCCACAAAAGGAATACCGTCTCTCCTAACCATGGCAAGCATGCCATTGTAATCAAGAATAAGAAGCTTCTTATTCGCCGTGGTAGGTGGTACGTTCCTGTACCACTCACCATACATTTGAGGAGGACGCCTGGGTCTCTGAATTTCAGATTCTATTTCATTACTTGGCGTTATGCCATGGCGATGAACCTTCTTTCGCATGTATGTGCGAGTCACTTGAGGCGTATAAGCACGCACATGAGCATGGCCTTCTGCTGGAGTAGATGCCTGATCATGAACCGCAGCTGCAGAATATGCATCATAGTGCTCTTTTGTAGAAGTACCTGGGACATTTTCTGTTGGACCAGATGCCTGATAATGCCATGCTGGTGCAGAATATGCATCAAAGTGCTCCTCTGCAGAAGTACCTGGGACATTTTCTGTATACAACAATCCAATGTTACGTGTACGAAAACAACCAACTTGTCAAGGAAACTAAACACAATGCAACACGATATGCAAGGGAGGTGTACATACACAATAGTGTAACAAATGAGTTAAACAATGTTCATGAAGCAGTCTAACAAATTCAACAAATGTTTATTCATGTAATACAAGAAACTCCATATACTATGCATACTAGCCTAACCATCTTCAGGCTCCGCCGCATCCTGAGGCGATGTCAGTCGAAATACATGCCGATTTCGTTCATGTTCCAATGAATAAACATGAGCTTCTAGTTTCTCAAATTGGGAATGAGCCTCTGCCAGACTACTGCGCAAAAAACCATCCAAGTTCTTTAGTGTGTCGTAGATGGAGTCAAGTGTCACGAGAGGTGGAGCATCGGGTGCATCATCATTTCCTCTGGCAATTCTTGCTTAATCTTCATCTCTTTTATGGACCCATTCACCCTGAATGAACGTCCACCCCGTCTTCTTAGTTGTTGTTTCATCAATTTTACTCGGTAGCGAGATTTCAGGGTCCATGAAGGTGTCTGTTGCGTACAAAAGAGTCTATCGCAATTGTAGTGCAAGTGTACACGACGCAAGTAGTAAAGTGATACGAAGTATCGGATTATCGTCTCCACAGGGATTGGGCTAATAGCTTCACCTAATTTCACTGCACGAAGTAAAGAGAATATTTGAGAGTTGTCACGAGAATAATAAAGTAAACTTAAATAAAAGAGTAGAATAATCAAGATAGAGAGAATGTGCTGGTATTGAATTGCTCAGTAGTGCAGGTATTGTATTGCTTAGGAACTCCAGTTCTGTCGTCTCGCCTATCGCTGGCAGCACCTGTCGCGGCAGCTGTCCGTTGGTCGTCGCGGCAGCAAACACACCAACTCAGTACTTTCAAGTTTGGCAAGAATCCCAGATCTGCCTTGGCCTATCCCTAGGTCCAAGTCTGTCGATGATCACGTCTTGATGATACCTCCCGGCGGGAATCGAAGGATGAACACCGATGTGTATGAATTCATCCTTAGCCACTTAACCTTGCCCTATCCCTAGGCACAAGATAGTTCAACTATAAACTAGAGAACTTGCTCTTATTTCTTTCGTATACTTAACTCTCCCGATGCTAAGCAAATAGATAACCTCACAATGCTCTCCCGATGCTCTTGCAAGATATTAAGACCAAAATAAGAGAACTTGAAGTTTATTTTATTGAACTTGGAAAATCCTAAAACAAAACAACCCTTGCAACTACTTTACAAAACAACCCGTGGCCCTAGGGGGTTTTTAGAACATGTCGACGACGGGTAAACGGCGGAGGGGTTTGGTTATCGGTTATGGGGTATGATATCTCCTAGGTTAAAATCTATGCCCTTATATAAGCTTTAGGCTCAAGAATTCTAAGATAACAAGGATTACAACTTTAAATAAAAGTAAGATTCTAATAAAGACTTTAATCTTCAAGTATCCTACTTTTCAGCCGCCTCCTTGTTTCATGGGATTTCCTCTCCTTGAGCTTTGGCTTGACATATCTTTTGATCCGGGGCTTGGAAAAATATATGGTTTTCACACGACAGACGAGCATAATTTTCTCTATCTATCGAGGTCCACTTTGCTTTTCCTCCGCTAACTTGCTGTCGTCCTCTGCTGTCACGGCAGATCCATGGCAGCATCGTCCTCATCATCTGCTTGTCCAGTCCAGCTCTTCTGCTTCTCTGCCCTGCGCCCGCCTTATTCGCCAGTGATGGCAGCAACCTGCAAAATCAACCCTTTTTCAGTAAAATCCGTGCTTTTACTCATTTTGTGATGTTTTGCTGTAAACTAACCTAAATGCAATGCAATGATGCTTGAATGCAGCAGAAATATGGGTTAAAAAGGGTGTAAATAATAGAACTTTTACACACTCAACACACCCCCAAACTCAAGTTTTTGCTTGCCCTCAAGCAATTAAGACCTAAAAGAAAAAAGAATATTTTTGTGTTGGCCTTTAAACAGTGAACTGTCCCTTACCCGTCGCTCATTCTCTGTGGCGGCAGCAACCTGTCGGAAAGATTAGGATCTGTCCGGAATCTCCCTATAGTCCTCGTGCAGTGTGTGCATGCTTGTGAACAGTTATATGCCAAGACTCTCTTAGTTTCACTAGAATATTCAACTCTTAACTTGAATTTTTATGCCAAAGTTTATTATTTTTTTTGAAGGCACATTTTCATGCTTCTTTGATCTTCTGTTTTGACTTGCTTTTTATTTTTCAAGCTAAAGTTTCACTAGAGCCGGTTTCGGGCACCTCTAGCTAACTTCCTAGAGCCGGTTTCGGGCACCTCTAGGGCTATTTTGCTAAACTTCTTTCCTAGAGCCAGTGTTAGGCACCTCCAGGGGCTATTCAAGTGCTAAGCTTCCTATTCTAGTTTGGCTAAAAGAACTCTAAGCAATATAACAGTCACAATGGTGTTTAAGTTTTCAGAACTATAGAAAGGCTCTAAACTTCTCCTTAATCTGTCCTAAAGATGCTGCCACGGCAGAGCTGTCATGACAGGTAAGTTACTTCACAGTTTTAAGCCAACAGTTTAAATTATTATTTTTTGAAGAGAACTTAAAAGACACAACAATTAATTAAAAAGATGTACTAAGACTCCATTAAAATGGAGGGTTGCCACCCCCAAACTCGAGGGTTGCATTGCCCTCAATGCAAATGACAGGTAGAATGAAGGCAGATACATCACAAAATATAAATAAGCAGGCAGCAATAAAAAGAAAATAAAAACTTAAATTTCAATCGCTGTCTTCACTGCTGCTGCTGACACGGATCTGGCGGCGGCGTCTGGGTTGTGGGGCAGGCTGGGTGGTTTGCTCCATGACCTGGATGTCTGAGCTGCTGCCACTATCCCAAGTGCTGGTGGTGGTGGTGCTGGCTTTGGGCATTAGTTTTCTGTCTGCCACATGTTTCTGCCTCTTGACAGGCGTGAAGTCCTTCGCCAAATTCCTCCTAATAGAAGGGTTTGTCTCGATGTCATGTGAGGCAGGTCGCTTCGCTCCCCGGGCGGAGGTTTCGGCCGTTGGGCTGTCAGCTGCCGGCTGGGTAGGTGATGGGGTGGAAGCAGAGTGTGCATGGGGGGAGACAGGTGGCGTAGGTGTGTGGACAAGGGAAGGGATGTAGAAATAGTGGGCAGGAAAGGTGGGGAAAATAACATCGGGATAATTTAAAGTGTTGGTAATGAAATTTACCGTCGAGTTGGCGAAATCCCGGATGAACGTCATTAGCCCCATTCGTCTGTCTTCCACCCGTTGTATTGCAGCAAGGATCTGGGCAGATTGGTTGGTCTGGGCGGCTGCGGTGGCAGGTTCATCGGCAGGTTCATCGGATGAGTCTGCTGGGGAGGCAGCCGAGTTGAAAGAGGAGAGGGGGGTAGCAACTATCAGCTCCATGAGGCTGGTTATGTTGTTGTCGGTCCAGCCTCTGCCTTGGACCAGTTTGTCGGTGGTGGCCTCAGGGACGGCAGCACAGCGGCAAAGAGAAGTGATCATGAATGGGAGGCAAAGGCGGGAGGTGGAGCGAAATGTGCAGTCCAAGATGCTGTCCCTCATATAGCGGCCCACGTTGATAGGCCGGTCGTTCATGATTGAATGAATGAGGGCGAGCCGCTGCTGGTCCACCGTCGTGTGATGAGAGGACGTCAGGATACGCTTTTTGATGAAAGCATTCCATAGCTTTGCTTCTGGGAGGAGCTGATTCCAGACGGGGAATCCATGCATTGGGCAGTTCCGAAGAAGAGTAGTAAATCTGTCCCAGGCCTCGTGCATCGGCTCGTCATCTTCCTGTTGAAAAGTAGCAATTTCATTACGTAATCGCTCAGATAAATGCGAAGGATTAAAACGAGATAAAAATTCACGAGATAGATCTGCCCAAGTCATAATTGAACGCGGCGTAAGTTTATTCCACCAAGTTTTAGCTCTGTCCCTCAATGAGTGGGGAAATAACCGAAGCCTCAGTATCTCCGGATTAACTCCTGGCAGTCTAAACGAACCACAGATCTCCTGGAACGTTTTGAGATGCTCCCTAGCATCTTCTGTCACAGAACCACTAAACTGTCCGACATTGTTGATCATACTAAACATGACAGGTTTAAGCTCAAAGTTATCAACTTCAATATCCGGCAGCGTGGTCTCCAGCTCTACATGATCGTTCAGCTTGTAGTCACGGCATGACCGTCGTCCGGCTGCTGCAGGCAGGTCGCCGACAGGCGGTATAACAGCTCCATCTCTAGCAGCAGGATTATCTCCTTGGTATGCCATTGTCTCTAACTGTTCTTCAAGGTACTCGTTTCTGGCTAGCACGTAACGAAGTCGGTTCCTAAGATTGAATGAACGTTCAACTTCCGGATCTAATGGATACTCAGGATCTTCACCTCTTTTAGATCTGTGCATAAACAAGATAACCTTGTGAAAAGAAAGAGTTTAAAGTACTAACGAAAAAATAGAAAAAGAAAAATTAAAAGAAAAGAAACAAAAACAAAAACGAAAAGTGCAATAAAAGAAAGGTGTAGTTATGTTGCCAATCCCCGGCAACGGCGCCAAAAACTTGTTGCGTGCAAAAGAGTCTATCGCAATTGTAGTGCAAGTGTACACGACGCAAGTAGTAAAGTGATACGAAGTATCGGATTATCGTCTCCACAGGGATTGGGCTAATAGCTTCACCTAATTTCACTGCACGAAGTAAAGAGAATATTTGAGAGTTGTCACGAGAATAATAAAGTAAACTTAAATAAAAGAGTAGAATAATCAAGATAGAGAGAATGGGCTGGTATTGAATTGCTCAGTAGTGCATGTATTGTATTGCTTAGGAACTCCAGTTCTGTCGTCTCGCCTGTCGCTGGCAGCACCTGTCGCGGCAGCTGTCCGTTGGTCGTCGCGGCAACAAACACACCAACTCAGTACTTTCAAGTTTTGCAAGAATCCCAGATCTGCCTTGGCCTATCCCTAGGTCCAAGTCTGTCGATGATCACGTCTTGATGATACCTCCCGGCGTGAATCGAAGGATGAACACCGATGTGTATGAATTCTTCCTTAGCCACTTAACCTTGCCCTATCCCTAGGCACAAGATAGTTCAACTATAAACTAGAGAACTTGCTCTTATTTCTTTCGTATACTTAACTCTCCCGATGCTAAGCAAATAGATAACCTCACAATGCTCTCCCGATGCTCTTGCAAGATATTAAGACCAAAATAAGAGAACTTGAAGTTTATTTTATTGAACTTGGAAAATCCTAAAACAAAACAACCCTTGCAACTACTTTACAAAACAACCCGTGGCCCTAGGGGGTTTTTAGAACATGTCGACGACGGGTAAACGGAGGAGGGGTTTGGTTATCAGTTATGGGGTATGATATCTCCTAGGTTAAAATCTATGCCCTTATATAAGCTTTGGGCTCAAGAATTCTAAGATAACAAGGATTACAACTTTAAATAAAAGTAAGATTCTAATAAAGACTTTAATCTTCAAGTATCCTACTTTTCAGCCGCCTCCTTGTTTCATGGGATTTCCTCTCCTTGAGCTTTGGCTTGACATATCTTTTGATCCGGGGCTTGGAAAAATATATGGTTTTCACACGACAGACGAGCATAATTTTCTTTATCTATCGAGGTCCACTTTGCTTTTCCTCCGCTAACTTGCTGTCGTCCTCTGCTGTCACGGTAGATCCATGGCAGCATCGTCCTCATCATCTGCTTGTCCAGTTCAGCTCTTCTGCTTCTCTGCCCTGCGCCCGCCTTATTCTCCAGTGATGGCAGCAACCTGCAAAATCAACCCTTTTTCAGTAGAATCCGTGCTTTTACTCATTTTGTGATGTTTTGCTGTAAACTAACCTAAATGCAATGCAATGATGCTTGAATGCAGCAGAAATATGGGTTAAAAAGGGTGTAAATAATAGAACTTTTACACACTCAACAGTGTCGATCCCTAAACATTCAAATATGTGACTTAGCACACATCCATAAATGAGGGAGCCTCTTGAAGGGTTGCTAATAATTTCCACAACAGATTTGAAGATGATTGTTGCTATATCGGGTTTATTTTTCGACCGAAATTGGTGCAACCACCAATAATCAGTATGACGCATGCGAGTGCATCATCCACCTGATGGCCGAAAGAACCAAGTTGTCATTAGATGTAGAAGCCTTTCATGGATATGAAGATGAGTGGGGCTGTCATCATCGAACTTCAAGGGGACACGCTCGAATTCTTGCTTTTCACCAGTAGCTTCCACACCAAGGTGTTGGGCAATAATTGCCGGAGTGATTGTAAATTCAACTCCCATGAGATACGACTCGATAGCTACAACCTGTTGGGTTCTGCCATCATGCTGAAGGGTAGCATTTGCATAGAATATCTTCACCAGGTTGTGATAGACACATGATTTAATATCGAGATATCTGATCCAACCCCATTCCACAAATAAAGGCCAAAAGTTGAATTGATAATCATGGGACATCAAAAAATCCAAGTCAATGGTTCGCTCCTTCCTAATCTTTTTCGCCTCGTACACTTTGTGGTATCGCTCAAGACACTCGGGATCACGAAAACAATGGCTCAAAATATTTCGAGGTTGTGGCGCTTCCCCTTCACTTGAACGGATAAAACCACCTGTTTCAATCCGACCTCGTTTACCTTTACTGGGTTTGTTTTTAGGAGCCATGTATGAGTTTTTGGTAGGAGATGTGAAAATTTGTGTAACAATCGAAGAAGAAGAAACGAACGGTCTCAGGTTTCGAATATGGCCGATAATCGAAGAACAAAAAATTAAATGCCTGAAAATTCTAGGGTTAGGGTTAGAAAATTGTGTTTTCCGAGATGAAGGAGGGAAGTTTTCATTTACATAACTTATTTCCCGCTATTTAGTATTTGAAACAGGTTTCGAATCCCCACATGGGGTTTCGATGCTGGTTTGGCAGAACACTATTTTAAATGTTCACATTGTGGTGTCGAAACTAGGAATGGGGTTTCGATGCTGTTCTGCCAGAGACGCCCAATTGCATTCTTTTATTTTGGGGTTCGATACCTGAAGTTTCGTTTCGATGCCGGTTTGGCAGAGACGCCCAATTTCAGTCTTCTTCATGGGGGCTCGAAACCAATAACTTGGTTTTGATGCTTTTTTGGCAAAAACGTCAATTTTTAGTGGATGTTGAATGGGGTATCGAAACCTCCGTAAAATTGTATCGAAGCCCATTTCAAGTTATAACATTTATTGTATTACCTACCAGACCATCTGTCAAGTTATTGTAATTTAAAGTGGCAGTTGATAATAAAGGTTTTCCACAACTACTTCTCCTTATTTCATCCTGAACGTCAGAAGTAAGAAACGAAGGAAGAAACAACATTTGAGTGGGTAGAGATTTTTTCCATCTTCCGTGTCGAAACATGGCTGGTGTAAGAGTTGAAGAAACCCAAATTGGTGAACCAGATGAGTGCACAACAAATGAAGTTGGTGCTTCAGAGAATTTGGCTGGTATGTTGTTTAACTCTCCTGTCGAGGCGTGGAACTATTATCAGGTATATGCGAAGAATAACGGGTTCAGTGTCAGTCCTGCAACAATTAGGCATGATGGTATGGGAAATGTACATACACAAGAGTTTTGTTGTTCACGGGGAGGACAACTGAGACGGAAAGTTCATGACTCCAACCAAAAACGTGCGCCACGTGATATAACACGAATTGGTTGCAAGGCAAAGGTTATTGTCAAGTGCAGAGAAGAATCAAGGTGGGAGGCAGCAGTATGTCACAGTGAACATAATCACCCGTTGTACCCACCTATAATGCAACCGTATCTTCGGTCGACTAGAGAAGTTAGTAACGATGATGTACTTGAGGAACATGCTTTGAAAAGTGTTGGCCTGCGAACGTCAGAAGTAATGAATTATTTCACGCAACAGTCGGGTGGTTTCCACAATGTTGGTTTCATTCGGAAATACTTGTACAACTCCCTTCAAAAAGCGAGGGGGGATGAATATCGTGACGGTGATGTCAATGCTCTTCTTGCTTACTTTGACTTCAAGAAAGATCAAGATACATGATTGTACATGCAGTTCAACACTGACCAATCAGGGGGATTGCATAATATATTTTGGTCCGATTCGAAATCTAGGTCCGACTACGTATGCTTCGGTGATGTCATTGCATTTGACACAACGTACAAGGGTAACATGTATGGCCGGCCTATAATGCCTATTGTTGGTGTTAATCACCACCATCAAACCATTGTCTTCGGTGTGGCAATTTTAGCTGATGAGACTGCAGACACATTTGAGTGGGTACTTAGGGAGTTTTTGCAGGCAATGTCTAACAAAGCTCCTATGTCAGTCGTCACGGATGGTGATAGGGCCATGCACAAGGCTATCAAGAAAGTGTTCCCATGTGCACATCATCGAATATGTTCCTGGCATCTTTCTCGAAATGCCCAGGCAAACGTAGGTGATCCCAATTTTACATCCGCCTTTACACGGTGCATGTCCTCTTGGTGGACAATTGAGGAATTCGATCGCGAGTGGAGATCAATTATGAAAGATTTTAACGTGGAGCAGCATCTGTGGGTTGTGGAGAAGGATCACACGGTTGGTATGTGGGCACAAGCATATCTTACAGGATATTTCTTCGCAAATGTTCGCTCCACACAACGCTACGAATCTATGAATTCCGCCCTCAACATTATCCTCGAACATAAGAAGACATATCTTGAAGTTGTCCGTGCCATTGACAAGGGTATAAATGACATGCACATAAATGAGTTGAACCAAGAATACAAAAATTCTTCCTCGAAGCCTTTCCCAATGACCAAATTGCATGACCTTGAAGGGAGTGCAGCTGACATCTTCACCTGGGCATCCTTTGAAATTGTTCAGGAGGAACTGAAATATGAGACACTATATCGTGCTCTACATCCGACACTTAAGATTAAAGGTGCGCGGACATGTCGTTTGACACAGTACAAGGATCCGGAACAAATGTATGAGGTTGTGCTTGATGTCACAACAAATAACATTACATGCACTTGTCGGAAATTTGAGACGCTCGGGCTTCCATGTCGCCATCAACTGCACGTTCTTAAGTTGGAAGACTTCTCCGACATCCCAAATTGTTTAATACTACCGCGCTGGACAAAAATTCTAAGGTATATGCTCCATCTAATCTTCACAGCGACGTCTGTCCCGAATTAAGAAAAATGTCTCGATTTACTTCGCTACGCTCACTTTCATCGCAGTTGTGCTACCTTGCGTCTCAAACAGACGAAAGTTTCAAAACCACAAAAGATGAGTTACTCCGACTAACTGTTGAATTTAAGCATTCCATAACCTTGAATGAGTCCTCATCACATAGGGTAAGCCAACACAACATTCGAGACCCACAAAAGAAGGATGCAAAACGAAAGAAGAAAATAAACCCTAATGCATCCACAAAACAGAGGAATCAATGTTCATTCTTCAAAATGGAGGGACACAATAAGAACACATGCCCGGGCCTGAAGCTTCAACTTCCAACGGGTACTTCCGGGACAAGTTCAGACGTAGACATGTCCCAACCTTATGCAACTGTGAGTCATTTCTACTTACGTATGTTGTATGTCAATACATGAAAAGTTAACACGGGTTTGCTATCGACTTCCACCTAGGTCGGCGCATATTGTTGGAATAACTAGTACATTCCATGTTGATAACATATCTCCGACCACAACATAGAAGGTATTAATCAAGATTCAATCAAGTTCATTCACTTTTCGTTCATACTTTACCTACAAATTCATCGTGTTTCCAAATGACAATTTATTATTTACTGTTATGCAGATTCCAAACGTGTACAGAGTAGATCCTCTTCAGACATACAAATTCACTTATATATGATTCAAATCACTGTAAGTACTACCAAACAATTATCTCACTCCAATATGCTAATTTTATGCTTACACCACATGTCAACTACAAAATGTGCATATGCTAATTTTATCCACTGAAATTTATCATATATTGCAAAATTTCTGTACAAGCGTTGTAACACATTATGGCCCCAAAATTGCATAATATACATTCAAAATGTGTACAGTTTACTCTTACCTAACCTATTTATGCTTGCACCACATGTCAACTACAAAATGTTTTCAGTACATATACATACAAACATGGTTACAACCCATAAAAAAGTGGGTTCCTTTACGTAATGCCACGCCACAAACAAAAAGTCACATCCGTTGCCATCCACTCACCTGTGCCTCCCCTGACATGTTCTTCACCAAACAAAATTACATTAGATTACAATAATGAACAACACGTCCTAATGCATTCAAATACATACTAAACAGTGCATTCCTTCCTAAACCCTTACCATTGTGGACGCTGAAAGGTGCCATGTTTTGGAACCTTTGGTTCATTTGCCTTGAAGTTAAACCATTGACCTACAGCAACATTGATAGTCCTCCGCACAAGATTCTTATCATGACTGATAAGATCATACAACAGAATCATCCGATCCCATTTTCAAACGGTCTAGTAAGAAAAGTATAAACAAATTAAGCATTTATTAAGGACCATTTTTTCAGTATAGATGACCAAAGTAAGGAAAGTTTAATGAAGATTAACCTAAACCCTTACCACTTCCCATATAGGCTTATCATTCCAAAGCTGCATCCATTTAATGTAAAACATACCACAATCATCTCTTTTAGAATACAAATCCATGTTAACATAATACCACGAGTAATCATTTCCAATTTGTTAAACAAAATTAACAGAAAGTACTATAATATAACAACTCTGTACCCATTATCCTGATGTTTGACTTTTTCCACCATCACGTGCAGATCGCTCAACGGCCTTGATGGTGAGCCAAACACTTGGACAAACTTCTTATCTTTTAAACATTCTTTTAGACTATTGGTCTACATGCAGAAACATTTTTATGTTTTTACATACTATGTCACATCTTAAACAATGGAAGACTAAAAGTTCGTAATTCTCGCTTATTACCAGGTTCTCGGCCATACACACTCTTGCACCATTGGATCGGGTCGTTGGCATGCTGTCTAGTAGCTTCACTACACCAGCATCAATATCGACGACACATATAAACCAATGAGTGTTGTTGTCATTCACGGGGATAAAGAGCTGAAACAAGCAACGATTTCCATTGTAATATACAGATGACATGAAAGTGCATGGGATGTTTAATATATTAATGCTTCTTCGTACCACTTTACAGTCCCTCAACTCGCCATACGGATTGCCAATCTTACGCCAATACTCAGCAATTGTACCAACATTTACCCCTTCTAGAAGCTGAGACTACAATACAACATTTATTATTAACCATATATCCTTACAAAACCACATCCACTTGTTCATAATAGACATAAGATTCTTTAATATTAAACTTACACTCAATGTACACGGGATGTATCCTCTCCTTCTTTTAGATTGCTTCCTTATATCTTCTGTTGAGTTTTAGGGGCTCGATTCGATCAACCGTTCTTGCTCGCCAAGTGTGGAGAAGTTGGATAATTGGGTGTTTTAGTGGGAGGCGAAAATTAGGCAATTTGACACAAGGATTTATAGTGGTTCAACCTTCTAACCAAGGTCTACATCCACTACCTTAGCTCCCCACTAAGGATTTCCAAACAAATTCACTAAGAATTTCGTCCCCTTTTCTCGGATTAGGAGGAAACCGTTACAACCCTCAAAGCTTTCTACCCAAAACTTGAAGGAACACTTTCTTTATAAAGAAAGACTTAGCAAACTAGAAATCCCTCTAAAAGGTGTTTGTTTGCAATTCTAAGCACTCACCCAAAACCTAAACACTTGAGCAAATTTAACAATGTAAGCTCACAAGTGTTGTCTAAGCAAGAAATAAACAATTTAAGCTCTAGAAAAATTTTGACATCATAATGTTGTAACGATTGAAGCATTAGCCTTTACTTTGATGCTTGGAGGTCCCTTTTATACTCCCAATTGAGTTTGTAGTCGTTAGTAGCCGTTGGGGATGATTTGGAGCCGTTGAGGACTTTATTTCCCTTCATTAATGCTGTTCTGCAGCCTTCCGTATCGATACGCTTGGATCCGTATCGGTACGACCTTTATCAGAAACTAGCCGTTGGGCTCTTGCTAGCCTGGGCGTATCGATACGCTTGAGGGCGTATCGGTACGGGTTCACTTTTAAATGACCGTTGGGAAAGTAGCCGTTGGGGTAGTTGGAAAGGGGATCGGTACGCTTACCAGGCGTATGGAAACGATCCCGATCCATATCGAAACGGCCAAGCCTGTTTCGATATGGGTTTTGGCAGTGACCAAACTTGGGGCAAAAAGGTATCGGTACGGGTTGGACCGTATCGGTACGGGTACTTTGAAAACACAAGTTTGGCTATTTAAAAACATGAAAGTCTTGCCAAAAACCTCTTAAAATACCTCAAACATAAATTCAAGTTGTTTGGACTTAAAACCAAGTTTTAAATTCTATTTAAATTAGTCCAAAACATTTTTCAATTATTATATCAAAACATTAGTTCTACATCTTCATCAACAATGGTAAAACCAACAGCATCTATAACCTAAACCACAAACATATAGCAACTATCATACTAAATTTCTTCAAATATGCTACACAATGCTTAAAAGGAATAGTAAACCTACTAACCATTGAACCCACCCAACTTCCAGGTCGTATCGTATCTGCATCGCTTACAGACAAATATGAGTGGCCAAAATCTGCAATGACTTCACTGCACCCATACAAAAAACTTACAATTTATATTGAACAGAACAACATCATTGTAGAATACTTTCAGATTCATATTGCTTACCATTCACGCAATGGCGTATTCCATATATAGTCACAAGTGTTTTTCGCTGACGTGCCTACTCCATTCGGTACTTGCACGTATGCCAGTATCTACAATGCTTACACATTTGTTGTTCAATACTTAATAACACAAATACGTACTGTACGTTCAAAGAAATAAGTTTTATTAGAAAACCTCATTAATTATTCACCCCTACAATTAGTTTGAATAACATTCGAATTTCATCCATATTTGTCTATAATAAATGTAATCAAACACACACAACATTTAATGTTCTAAACAAATCCTACTTAAACCAAACATTGTCACACATCATTCGTCATTCAATGGCTGACTTTATTCATGTTCCGAGTTGTGATTCCTACTCTTATTCCTTTGCCAATAACCTTTGCAGTAGCTACTGCTGTTGTCTTGCCCTACAAGTTAACACAAACAATATCAACAACAATAATCTTATACCTTAACTTCATGAAACATTGATCAAAAGAACTTATTATACCTTTTTCTTTGTTTTCGGGACAACAACGGATTCTTCATTCAACCACTGGACATCGTCCTCCATCATTGGGTCCTCGCCAATATCAACTCCTTCGTTCGGATCAGACACTTTGACTTGCCCTTTCTCAACCACTTCTTCTTTAACAGCAACAAGTTCTCCATCAGATTTCCTCAACGACTTCTGCAATTCTATCATGTTGACATTTAAATTCTTGCATTCCTCCTTCAATTCCCTTATACTCTCTTCGATTTCTTTTTCCTTCTCCACACGGGCTTGCAGACTATCTTTTATTCCACCCAACTCTAACAGTACAATCTGCAGCATCTCCATAACAACATCATTTTTTCCATTCTTTCGATCCCCTTCTTCCCCTTCCACTTTCTCATCATCATACCTAAGTACCTGCAAACATCATCAGTAAATCATTTCTGTGAAACATATGCTTTAATTTTGATATAACTAAAAACCTAAGGACTAAAATGAAAAATATCAAAACAAATTTTAAAGTCCTTAAAATTTCCTACATCTTGTTAAAGACCACTTCATAGCTAAAACCAAAGACTTACCAAATATTTTTTTAAGAATTTCAAAGCCAAAACAGGGAATTTTCAAGCCCCGTTTCGAAACGGCCAAGGGCGTTTCGAAACACTTTCAGTTCGATGTGCACCTGTTCCGAAACGGGTATCGGAACGGGTCAAGGCGTTTCGAAACGGTATGACTCGTTTCGAAACTGTTCTTCATTTAAACGAACAAGGGCAACGGCTATAAACTGAAATTTGAAAATAAACAGGGCGTTCCGAAACGGGCTTAGGCCGTTTCGAAACACCCCTTTGACAGTGGCAAACCTGTTCCGAAACGGGATAAGACCGTTTCGAAACACCCCTTTGGCAGTGGCAAAACCGTTCCGAAACGGCCCCTAGGCGTTTCGAAACGGGTTCTCGTAGACGCTCCAACGGCTATATTATTTGAAATCCGTTCCGAAACAGGTGACCCCGTTCCGAAACGGTAGGCGTCTGGAAGCTGAAAAGTTGTGAGAAAAACACCCCAACGGCTCTAATTTTCAGCCCATCACCCACAACGGCTAGAAAACTTCAAGAGGCTATAAAAAGACCCCAAGAAGCTCCAGCAATCATCAATTAAGCTACAAGCATACATCCTTTCATCAAATACAAGCATTTGTGTTGAAATCCCATTTTTATCTAGAAACCCCAATTGTATCCTTCATTTATATTTTGTTCAATTGGGTTGAGTGCTTGATATCGGGCTATCATTTGTATTGAGAGATACCTTATTAGCCACCAAATTTCTTTGTTCTATTGTGTGAGGATTGGGTTAATTTTTGGGTAGAAAAATTAACCGAAATTGTAAAGGTTGCCTCCTTGTCCTGGAAAAAGGGGACGAACAATTTAGTGGAAATTGTTGGAAATCCTTGGTGAGACTAAGGTAGTGGATGTAGAGTTCGGTTGGTGAACTTGAACCACTCTAAATCCTCGTGTCAATATTTTTTAAGTTGCAATTTCCGTTACAACATCGTTAAAATTCCAATTCACCCCCCCTCTTGGTTATTATCATTCGTGTGATCCACTCAACAATTGGCATCAGAGCTTAACTCTTTGAGGATTAACAACCGCAAGAGGAGATCCTTGGAAGAAGTGTGATCATCATCAAAATATCAAGAGATGGCATCAACCTCCGCTCCCGGCATGTACGACTCACAATCCACCACAAAGCCTCCTTTCTTCAATGGTGAGAACTACTCATTTTGGAAAAATAAAATGCGTCTATTTATTAAATCAAGTGACTACCTTGTGTGGGATGTCATTGAGGATGGACCATATATTCCATTGAAGCAAGATGTTGATGGCAAGATGGTGCTTAAAAGAAGAACGGAAATGAGTGAAGAGGAAAGGAAAAAGATCCAAGTAAATGATAAAGCTCTTCACATGCTATTTTGTGCTTTCGGTCCGGACATCTACTCAAAGGTCTCATCAATTGAAAGTGCCAAAGAAGTGTGGGACACTCTTGAAACCACCTATGAAGGCACCAACGATGTCAAAGAAACTAAGATTGGAATTCTCAATCTTAGTTATGAAAATTTCAAGATGGAATTTGATGAGACGGTGTCAAAGATGTTTGATCGATTCTCCACAATTGTGAATGGTCTAAAGGGCTATGGAGAAATTATACCGGAAGACAAGCTTGTCCGAAAGCTACTCTATTCACTTCCCGAATCTTGGGATGGGAAGAGAACCGCTATCATCGAAGCAAAGAATTTAAAAACTCTAAAGCTTGATGAACTTGTAGGTTCTCTCCTTACTCACGAGATCATGAAGCAAGGAAGGGAAGATGAGAAAAAGAAAGAAGAAAAAAGAATGGAGAAGCTTGAAGGGGAGAAAAAGAAGAAAATAGGAATAGCTCTCAAAGCTAAAACTTCCCAACTTGATGAAAGTTCATCTAGTGATGAGGATGAACTTGAAGAATTGGCTATGATAGCCAAACGATTCTCACGCCTTATGAGGTCCAACCGAGGAAGAAGAATCCAAAGGAAAATGGACTTTAAAGGCAAGAACAAAGAAGAAGGAAGGGATCCAATCACTTGCTTCGAGTGCGGACAACCCGGCCACATACGTTCGGAGTGCCCTCAACTCAAGAAGAAGGGCTTTGAGAAGAAGAAAAAGCTCAAAGCTAAGCTTGCTACTTGGAGTGATGAGGAGTCATCGGAGGATGACGAACAAGAAGTGGCGAACCTCTGCCTCATGGCACTTGAGGAAGATTCCTCCTTGGTAACCTCTAACTCATCTACTTTAGATTTTTCATATGAAGAACTAAATGATGCTTATGATGAGTTACAAGAGGTATATGATGAATTAGTTGAGAAGTATAGGGAGTCGGTTATTAGGAATAGAAAAATTATTATAGAATTAAAAGAGAAAAATGACTCACTTACTCAAACTAATTCTAAAATAGAGAAAAAGATATTAGGATTAGAAGATGAACTTAAATTCTTTCAAAAAGAAAATATTGATCTTAATAATCTTTTATCTCAAAATAATTGTGAACACCAAAAGGTGTTAAGTGAGCTAAATGAGCTCAAAAAGTCTTTAAAAATTAATGGTAGTGTTAAACATGACATAGGAGAATCCTCTAGAACACACCAATATAAGAAAAAGACTAACTACTACAAACAAGATAACTATCCTAGACATAGTAAAGTTAAAAGAATTAGAAATATATGGGTTCCTAAGGAACTTGTTAAATCTAATGATATTATTGCTATGTCACCTTGGATTCCTAAGGGAACCAAAGTTTTAGGAACTAACACACATGGACCCAAAATGATTTGGGTACCAAAAACAAAAGTTTAAATATCTTTGTTTGTAGGGGGAGCATTGCTACAAGGCCAAAGCACAAAGTCAAAATTCATGGTACCTTGATAGTGGATGCTCGAGACACATGACCGGAGACAAGAGTCGACTCATGGATTTAAAGCCAAAAAGTGGAGGAGTAGTAACATTTGGTGACAACTCCAAAGGCCACATTGAAGGTATTGGCTCCATTGGTAATCACTCTACTACTCTCATTGAAAATGTTTTATATGTCAATGGTCTTAAACATAATTTATTGAGTATAAGTCAACTATGTGATAAAGGTTTTAATGTTATATTTGATAAAACCGGTTGTAAAATTGTAGACATTAAAACTAATAATATTATGCTCATAGGTCATCGCATAGGGAATATATACATGGTGCATCTAGATGACATACATACATCTCATGCATGCTTAGTTGCTCAAAACAAAAATGATGCATGGTTGTGGCATAGGAAGCTAGGACATGCTAGCACAAGTGTTTTAGAAAAACTAGTCTCTCTAAACCTAGTTAAAGGTTTACCCAAGATAAAATTTTCGAACGATAAAATTTGTGATGCATGCTCAAAGGGTAAACAACATAGATCTTCTTTTAAATCCATTAATGACATTTCTACTAGTAGATGTTTACAACTAATCCATATGGATTTATTTGGGCCAATTAGGACTATGAGCTTGGGTGGCAAATCATATGCTTTTGTATTAGTTGATGATTTTTCTAGATTCACTTGGGTTCTCTTTTTAAGTACTAAGGATGAGGCTTTGGAAAAATTCATCACATTTTCAAAATTAATTCAAAATGATCTTGAACTTAAAATTTCACATATTAGAAGTGATCATGGAACCGAATTTCAAAATTTAGGATTTGAAGATTTTCTAAATGAAAATGGTATTAGCCATAATTTTTCAGCCCCTCGAACTCCTCAACAAAATGGGGTAGTTGAGAGGAAAAATAGAACTTTACAAGAAATGGCTAGAACTATGCTTTGCGAAAATAATTTACCAAAATATTTTTGGGCGGAAGCAACAAACACGGCTTGTTATATCATAAATCGTGTAACCATTAGGCCGATTTTAAAGAAAACACCTTATGAGATTTTAAAATCTAAAAAGCCTAATATTAGCTACTTCCATCCTTTTGGATGTAAATGTTTTGTTTTAAATAATGGAAAAGATAATTTAGGTAAATTTGATGCAAAAAGTGATGAAGCTATTTTTATAGGTTACTCTTTAACCTCTAAAGCCTATCGAGTATTTAACAAAAGAACTTTAGTTGTAGAAGAATCTATTCATGTTGTATTCGATGACAATCCCCTTCCTAGGAAGGATTCTTGTGATGATGATAATGTAGGAATCACAAATACCTTTGATGGAGGTCAAACTTCAAAGAAGGATGAGATTCAACCAAAAGAAGAAGACACACAAGATCCACCTCTTGAAGCCTTGAGGGACTTGGCTATTGAGGAAAAGGAAGTTAGCTATCCAAGGGAGTTGAACTATGTCAAAGATGGTGAAATCTTGGGTGATCCATCCAAGGGGGTAACCACTCGTTCTTCTCTTAAATTAATGAATCATATTGCATTTATCTCATGCATAGAGCCTAAAAATATCAAAGAAGCATTGAAAGATGATTTTTGGATTATGGCTATGCAAGAAGAGTTAAATCAATTTGAGAGAAGTAATGTTTGGACATTAGTTGATAGGCCTAGTAATCAATCTACAATAGGAACTAAATGGGTATTTAGGAACAAACTAGATGAGAGTGGTAACATTGTAAGAAATAAAGCTAGACTTGTAGCACAAGGTTACACTCAAGAGGAGGGAATAGATTTTGATGAAACCTATGCACCCGTAGCTAGAATGGAAGCCATTAGGATGTTGCTTGCATATGCATGTTATCATAATTTCAAGCTTTTTCAAATGGACGTTAAAAGCGCATTTTTAAATGGTTTTATAAATGAAGAAGTATACGTAGAACAACCACCGGGTTTTGAAGACTCAAAATTTCCAAATCATGTTTTCAAACTTACAAAAGCGCTTTATGGTTTAAAACAAGCTCCTAGAGCTTGGTATGAAAGGCTTTCAAATTTTTTGATTGAAAAAGGATTTGAAAAAGGTAAGGTGGACACTACACTCTTTATAAAAATGTATAAAAATGACATTTTAGTAGTTCAAATTTATGTTGATGATATTATATTTGGATCTACTAATGAATGTCATTGTCAAGAATTTGCTAAGTTAATGCAAGGTGAATTTGAGATGAGCATGATGGGGGAGCTCTCATTCTTTTTGGGACTCCAAATCAAACAAATGAAGGATGGCACCTTCATAAATCAAGCAAAATACATAAAGGATATGCTCAACAAGTTTGGCTTGGAGAACACAAAGCCTCAAGCCACTCCTATGAACTCATCTACAAAGCTTGACAAAGATGAAGGAGGTAAGTGTGTTGACTCTAAGCTTTATCGCTCTATGATTGGATCTTTGCTTTACCTTACCGCAAGTAGACCAGATATACTGTTTAGTGTTTGCTTGTGTGCTAGGTTTCAAGCTAGTCCTAGAGAGTCTCACCTTATAGCCGTTAAGAGAATCTTTAGATACCTTAGAGACACTCCTTGTTTAGGCCTTTGGTATCCTAGAGTCTCTACCTTCAACCTACATGCTTACTCGGATGCGGATTATGGGGGTTGCAAAATCGATAGGAAAAGTACTTCAGGAACTTGTCAATTCTTAGGTAGTATGCTCATATCTTGGTTCTCTAAGAAACAAAATAGTGTAGCTTTATCTACCACCGAAGCCGAGTACATATCCTTAGGAAGTTGTTGTGCTCAAGTCCTTTGGATGAAACAACAACTCTTAGATTATGGTGTAAAAATAGAAACCATACCCCTTAAATGTGATAATACAAGTGCAATATGTCTAACAAAAAATCCCATCCAACACTCTAGAACCAAACATATAGAAATAAGGCATCATTTCATTAGAGATCATGTCCTTAAGAAAGATGTGGCTATAGAGTATGTAGACACCTTAAATCAATTAGCGGACATTTTCACAAAACCATTAGATAAAGAGCGTTTTTGGTCCCTTAGGAGAGAATTGGGCCTAACTAGCCTATCTTGACCTTTAGGACCTCTTTTAAAACTTAAATATGCTTGATTTTGTGAAATATCATGTTTATATGTTTAGACTCCCAATTTCTTCCATGCATATAGTTAGGGGGAGTATGTTTATGCCTAAATATGTTTGCCTGCTCATTCATATCATATATGCATGTTTGGCCTCTTAGAAAATTATTTTTTTCTGCATTTTAGAGCCTCATCTGCACTTCCAGGCCCAGGTGTATCGAAACGGGTTAACCCGTTCCGATACGGGTGCCTTAAATTTTGTCCTGAGAGAAGGGCGTTTCGAAACGGCCCCAGGCGTTTCGAAACGTTTTCGGTTCGATGTAAAGGTGTATCGGAACGCGTTCCGATACGGGTCAAACGTGTTTCGAAACGGTCGTCCCCGTTTCGAAACGATATGTCAAAGGTTTTAAGAAGGGTCAAACCCTAGCCGCCCCGTTCCGAAACGGTCATGACCGTTCCGAAACGGACTCGCGGACAGCCCTATTTAGGGCTTCTAAAAGTTCAAAATTCTAATATTTATCAAACTCTTAAAACCCTAAAAACCCTAACCGACCCCCTTCTATAAATACCCTCTCAAACCCTTTGTTTTTCACAAAAATTGTGAGGGGTTTTGCTCTAAAACATATATCTAAGCAAGCTTCATCAATCTTGTGCAAAGATTTCACTCAAATCATCCAAAATCCCAAACTAAGGTAATTTTTCTTATTTTTCTTCTTTTTCAAATTATGTTCGAATCATAGGATAGAAAAATTTATTTTTGTATACATTGTATGTTTTTAGTTGTGGGTTATTCGAATCTTGTAAAAAATTTTCAAAATCTCAAAATTTTTGATTCGAATATAAAATTTTTTAACCGTATTTTTTTTTAATTTTTAATTTTGTTTTTCAAAAACCTAAGTGGGATTTCCTATTGGATTGATTTTAATTATCAATGCATACACTCAATTTTAAAACTCTTGCTTAATATTTTAGATGGCGGATCAATCGAACAAAAAGCGCAAAGCCGTTCAATCCGGTGAATCGAGCATTCGTCCAAATATCACTCAGCTCTTTCAAAAAACTCTTAGAACTCCAGACCAGCGTGCTCGTTTTGCTTATGTCAAGGACTTTGCAGTTCGTAAGGAAAGAGTTATTGATGTAGAATTCCTTAATTCCGAGCGATTCCTCTTTCGGTATCTTGGTCGTTTGGATGAGTGGGATCTTCTTTTCTTCTTGAGCATCGAAGATATTTGCTACAAAAATATGGTACTCCTTTTCTACTCTAATGCTCGTTTTCTTTACGATGAAACCAAAACCGAGATAGTAGGAATTGAGTCATCTTTATTGGGAAAGAAGTTTGTTATCAATATTGCTCTTTTGGAGTCTGCCCTTAAACTCAAGAATGAGGGTCTTGAAGATGAACGCCATTTTGGCACTTTTACCGGAAAAGCTTTAAATTTGGATGTGCATGATCGTGTGCTTCATCTCATTGTTTCTTGGTTTATCCGACCTTCCGGAGGTAAATACTCCCACATTCGTGAAAGAGATCACTTTTGGCTAGAATGTTTCCGTAGGGGTGAGCGCCCAAATGTCCCCAAAATTATTTTTGCCGAGATTGTCAATAACATTAAGCTTATTGACACGAATGAGTTAATTTCGTTCACTTATGGGATTGTTTTGAGTTTCCTCTTCCATCATCTCAATATTGACTGTACCTATGACTTCCCGGAACCTCGCAAGACAAAGATTGGAGAATCCTCTCTTCGCAAGTCAGGATTCACTTATATGAATGGTATTTGGGAAAGGGTTGATAGGGAAGCGGTTCCTCCTCCTGTTGCTCCTCCGCCTCAAGATCAAGTGGGAAACACTGATGCTCTCACTACTCTCCTTACCCAGCGATTCAATGCCTTAGATTCTAGACTTGATACTATGGACACTCGCATTGCTTCAAGCTTTGAATCTATGGGCAATCGGTTGAAGAACGTTGAAGATGGTCTTCATACTCTTTCAACTTCGCATGCCAACCTTGATCTTTCTTTCTCTACACTTTATGGGCAATGGACGAAGTTTCATCGTTCGCAAGCCAAGGATGATGATGATGATTCGGATGACGAGGCTTAGGAAGTTTTATCATATTAGTTATGCATTTAGGATTAAGTTTGCATCTTTATATTTTAGAACCTATGCTTATGATCTTCTATTTTGGGATTTGATTATGAACTTATTATTTATGCTTTGAATATTTTGATGATATTAATTATGATTGCTTATTATTGCTTATTGGTACTAATCTTCTTTATGAGCTTGTTTCTTTTTGATCTAACAAAAAGGGGGAGAAGATATTTAAAGAGAATTGCCATGCCATCATGTCATGCCACAAAATTTTTTTAACTTTTAAAATTTTCAAATTTTTAAATTTATCTTAAGGTTTTGATCCTTGATTTCAAAAGTCACAAGTTTTAAATTTCAAAACCTATCTTAAATTAAGGGGGAGTTAGAATATCTTCAAAACTTTCAAAATTCTTAAAAATTCTAACTTTGGTTTTGTTATATCAAAAAGGGGGAGATTGTGAAACATATGCTTTAATTTTGATATAACTAAAAACCTAAGGACTAAAATGAAAAATATCAAAACAAATTTTAAAGTCCTTAAAATTTCCTACATCTTGTTAAAGACCACTTCATAGCTAAAACCAAAGACTTACCAAATATTTTTTTAAGAATTTCAAAGCCAAAACAGGGAATTTTCAAGCCCCGTTTCGAAACGGCCAAGGGCGTTTCGAAACACTTTCAGTTCGATGTGCACCTGTTCCGAAACGGGTATCGGAACGGGTCAAGGCGTTTCGAAACGGTATGACTCGTTTCGAAACTGTTCTTCATTTAAACGAACAAGGGCAACGGCTATAAACTGAAATTTGAAAATAAACAGGGCGTTCCGAAACGGGCTTAGGCCGTTTCGAAACACCCCTTTGACAGTGGCAAACCTGTTCCGAAACGGGATAAGACCGTTTCGAAACACCCCTTTGGCAGTGGCAAAACCGTTCCGAAACGGCCCCTAGGCGTTTCGAAACGGGTTCTCGTAGACGCTCCAACGGCTATATTATTTGAAATCCGTTCCGAAACAGGTGACCCCGTTCCGAAACGGTAGGCGTCTGGAAGCTGAAAAGTTGTGAGAAAAACACCCCAACGGCTCTAATTTTCAGCCCATCACCCACAACGGCTAGAAAACTTCAAGAGGCTATAAAAAGACCCCAAGAAGCTCCAGCAATCATCAATTAAGCTACAAGCATACATCCTTTCATCAAATACAAGCATTTGTGTTGAAATCCCATTTTTATCTAGAAACCCCAATTGTATCCTTCATTTATATTTTGTTCAATTGGGTTGAGTGCTTGATATCGGGCTATCATTTGTATTGAGAGATACCTTATTAGCCACCAAATTTCTTTGTTCTATTGTGTGAGGATTGGGTTAATTTTTGGGTAGAAAAATTAACCGAAATTGTAAAGGTTGCCTCCTTGTCCTGGAAAAAGGGGACGAACAATTTAGTGGAAATTGTTGGAAATCCTTGGTGAGACTAAGGTAGTGGATGTAGAGTTCGGTTGGTGAACTTGAACCACTCTAAATCCTCGTGTCAATATTTTTTAAGTTGCAATTTCCGTTACAACATCGTTAAAATTCCAATTCACCCCCCCTCTTGGTTATTATCATTCGTGTGATCCACTCAACAATTTCATATAACCACAACATCCTATATAATACCAAATGGTTTAACACACTTACCTTGGGTTTTTTTGGATGCCTTTCTTCCTTGAGGCTGTTTACAATCTTCCTTACTTCGTTCTTGTTGCCCCATGCATGTATGCGACCGCGACCTTCAGAGGCAACAACTCTTCTGCTCGCGACTCCACTCCAAAAATCAAATAACCTCACATACATTTATTATTCATCAAAACATTATAATATAACTCAATAAACTCAATCCCATGAAACAACTACTACGATCGAACAAAACATACTTTTAAACATATATTACCTCTAATATCGCGATGCATCCGGTCATGTATGCCAAACCACCACGAACTTTCCAGTTCTCTACTCCATCAAGTAACCTCTTGTATGCATATTTGCACCAATTGAGATTTCCCTTCAACCCCTCTAGGCACAACAACCGCAAATGTTACGAGGAAGGCATATAGTTCACATTTGGACTTATAAAAACACCAACAATGAAAAGAAGAACGCGAGCTTTCAACTCGTCTCCCTCAAAATCACCGCTACGTATCTCCCCCTCAAGTTCCTTCACTGTGGTATCCCTCTTTATTCCGTACTTCGATGCCATTTGTTTTGCATTAACATTTCTCGTTCCAATTTCAACACCGACTCCTTCATTCTTCAAACCCAAAACAGCCTCCACATCTTCCACCAACACTGGAATTTTATGTCCATCAAATTCCATGATGGAGCTCTTGACATCAAAATTCTCTACTAAAGTGCGACATAGGTCGCAGTGAATTGCTCTCGGTTTTATTTCCATTAAAGGACCAAACCCTAACTCATGTACCATACCCTCAATATTCAACTTCCTCATCTCTTCAAACACCTCTGACAGCTTAATGAGGCTACATCTTGAAGATATCTCCTACAACATTTCATAAAAACATTAATTACTTGACTGTTACACGAATATACATTATGTTAGAACATTTTCATCTCTTTCTCCATAAATAATTTCAAAAATTCACTTACCTTTTTGTCTTTCTCAGATACTACAATATCCTTCTCATTGGAGGCATTCCATTCAGCCAGAGCCTGCTTCTACTCCTCGAACATTTTTTTATAAGGCTCCTTCTCATCTTCACTCATTTGCTTCCACCTCAAACCCAATGCTTTTCTTTCCTGTATCACTCTCACAATTAGTCCAATACAAATATCATATACACTTAACAAACCATTACACAACACACTTACTCTGTTGTTCATTATCTTCTCCCCCTCCAAACGTTTACATTCTCCTTTACTGTAAAACATAATTTCACTGTTAGCTTATGCAACTCATATTTAATAAATTAGACAGTTCTATATACATTCAACTTCAACTTACTAGAAATGGAAATATGCTATACATATCTTAGGTGCCTTAGCCTTTGCCTCCCCTTTATCAGACTTCTTCTTATGTTCCATTGTTTGCAACGTGTACCTAAAATAATCAAAGATGGAAACCAGTTTTTTACATACTACTTTCCCAAATTTACATACTATTTCAAATCACCTATTTGATCTTAAGAAACAATCATACCTTCCAACACATTCAATACTAGAGCTGTAGAGAATATGCAAACCAGTTTTTTTAACCAAAAACAAGAACCATCTCAGCCAACAATCATAACCATTACATGGATTTCAACTAAATCCTTCTTACAAATCTAATCTCCTCGACAATATTTCTTTCTCCTTTTCGTACTTTATCAACTACAATTAAAAAGAGGGGAAATTGAAGGAACTACCACTAACTAACCTAAACATTCCTTCTTCCAATCCAATCTACTCTACATTTCTAACATTTATCACTCCCAACTGAAACATCACTTAATTATTTAACCTTATTTCTTTTGTTATTCAAGAACAAAGTGAACGAGTTGTTCAAGCCTCTAAACTACTAAATAAAGGTGTTCAACACTTCTTTTAACTATTGTTATCTTTGTTCCTACTTTCTATATGAATTTTCTTGCTATTACTTTTTTATTGCCAATAACCCTAAATTGCCAATAACCCAAAACCCTAAAAAGTCCTTCTTCCAATCCAATCTCCTCTACAATATTCATTATAAACTACAAAGAAATTTTTTTTGAATTACATTCGAACGGTTTATACAAAAACCTTCATCATTTGCAATTTGGTTTCGCTCAAATAAAAAAAATCGACAATAAAGGAAGCAAGAAGCAAGAAGCAAGAACTAACCTACAAACCGTGCTCAAACCCAACCTCCTCGACAAATTTCCTTCAGATTTTCTTCTTTGGTTGATGCAAAAACCGGCTTCGTCCTCTTGGTTTCGATGCCCTAATATTTTGTTTTCCTTTTCCCGCTCCTCATTTTTTTCTCAAGTTATACCATCATAAAAGGGTTACCGGTTCACCGGGTAACCTTATCTCCTTTTTTTAATCCAACGGCCACTTTTAAACCGGCTTCATCCAATGGTCCTTTTTTCTTGGTTTGTATTTAGTCAGCTTTTAAACCGTTTTTTTTAGAAAAGCCCCATTTGGGGTTGATGTTGGAAGCATTTGTTTTCAGGATTTGAATGCTGAAAGAATTTTGGATCAAGGGCTCCAATGCTGGAAGCATGGGAAAATATATGTGGGCTGCGAGGCTGTCCCTTTCAACAATGTCGTCTCCAAAGTTTAAACTTGCATCTTTTTTAGGAGTGCAATATACCTTACCAATGTGTTGTCTTCCTTGCTGTCTAAGGAAACCTCGGTATGGATAGCTTGGTGCACTGAAATCACCATGGTATACAACTACAACATGCATGCAGAAATCACTCTAAATGCACTCAAGCATTCTTTCTTTCTTTTTATGTTTTTTTAAAAAATGTTAAGTTGACCTTTGCTGCAATGAAATGAATCTCATTATCAGCATGATTTGATGAAATTCTCTCAAACTATATTACCAGCAAACATTATTTGACATGGGTGTTTAAAAAGGGTACTTGATGAAACACAAAGAGTTGGTGGGTCCAATTTGAACATACCAACAAAAACAACTTTGCCTTCTTTTGCTATCCAAAAAAATGCTCTCTAGTACTAGGAGTCGAGCTTCTGGTTTTTCGCTTGTCACATTCTCTTATTCCCAGTTCATAGAGTCCAAAGGTTTGTTGTTTGTTTGTCCTTTTCGGTGGTGTGGATTACCCTCTTAAGAGGCAATATCGATCTCCATTTGCGAGTCTAGTCTGTTTATGGAAGATGGGTGGTTTTCGGTTATTATGGGGCAGGTTTAGTTGTAGATCCTTTGTACGTGGGGTTTTATGGACGTGATCAGAAAGAAAGAAGGCCTGGATCACGCGGAGGTTGGAGAAAGAGTTGTTACGGCGGCAAGATCTCAAACCGTGGTTGAGTTCGCCTTCACCGATGGGAGAAACCAGGCTGCAATCGCCTTTGAAGAAGAAAACATGTTGAGGGCATTTTCTTCTTTACTGAAGAGGAATAACAAGCTTTGACTTCTCTCATACGCAAGTTTCCTTATGAAAGCTGCAAAGAAAAAGATAGCTGAAGCTAAAGAATTTTTTTCCTTTTTTAGCAAACTTTGTCTCATTCAACCTCCAAAATCCCTTTTTTACGGGATATTCTCATTTCTTATGGATTTAGTCAGCCCAAGTTTGATTACCACTAAGAGGTGCAAGTTGGAGGTCATTTGCGTTGACCTAAGTGTTTTGGTTCGCGAGGTTATTTTGATAAAGGTTATCGATTTACTCTTGTATTTGAAAGGCTTGGGTTCTACTCCCGACGCTGATCTTACGGATAATTTTCTTGGTGAAGGTTGTGTTTAGTGGATCGAATGTTCGAAATAAACCAAGAGGGGGGATGAATTGGATTTTTAAAGTTCTTGGTGGTGGAATTTACAAATAAAAATGGTAGACAAGGAATTTTAGAGTGGTTCAAGTTCCAAATGAACTCTACATCCACTACCTTAGCTTCACTAAGGATTTGCAACAATTCCACTAATTGATCTTCCCCTTTTCTAGACTAAGGAGGTAACCCTTACAATTTTCGGTCAAATTTTCTACCCAAAATTTGACCCAATCCTCACACAATTGAAACAAAGAAGTTGTTGGCTAAAACAAGTATCTCTCAATACACAATATAGCCCAATTACAAGCACTCGACCCAATTGAAATGATAAGAATGAAAAATACAATTGGGGTTACAAGACAATAATGGGATTTATGCACAAATGCTTGAATTTGATGTTTGAATGTTTGCTTTAGGATCAATAGTTGTTGCTGAAGCTTTTAGAGGTCCCTTTTATACCTTCTCATTGAATTCTAGCCGTTGTGGTTGTTGCACTCATCAATAGAGCCGTTGGGGGTGTTATCTTCCCTCCATAAATGCAGTCTGCAACCAACCGTTTCGAAACGCCCGACCCTGTTTCGAAACTGACCAAAATAGAAAGAGCCGTTGGGGTGCATTAAAGAGCCCGTATCGAAATGGTTAGAAATGTTTCGATACGCTAAGAGCCGTTTCGAAACTTGTTTCGAAACATTTTGCCACTGTCAAGGACCGTATCAAAACGGGATGAGATCATTTCGATACGCCTTAACGACTTGTTTAAAATCAGTTAAAAACATTCAACGGTTATATTTTTCAAATCAGTTTTAAAGCCGTTTCGAAACACTGGATGTCGTTTCGATACGGTGTCTCAATGTTCTTAAGCCGTTTCGAAACTTGTTTCGAAACACGGGTTGGCAGTGTTGAAACCGTTTCGATACCCGTTTCGAAACAAGAACTCACAGTTTCAAAACTGTTTCGAAACGCCTCAGGCCGTTTCGAAACGGTGACTCAAAAATCACTGTTTTGGCTTTAAGAACACTTAGAAAACATTTGATAAATTTAGTTTTTAACTTAGGCATATTGTTTAAAACATATAGAGAGGTTTGAGGACTTAAAAATTCGTTTTCACATTTTCAATTTAGTCCTTAGGTTCTTTAGTTATATCAAAATTAAAATACAGTTTCACAATCTCCCCCTTTTTGATATAACAAAACCAAACTTAGAATTTTTAAGAGTTTTGAAAATTTTGAATACATTCTAACTCCCCCTAAATTTAAGATGGGTTTTTAAAGTTTAAAAAGATTTAAACATTTAAATTCAAGGTTTAAAATTTAAAAACACTTTAAACATTTAAAACGAATTTTGACTCTTAGATTACTTCTCCCCTTTTTTGTTAGATCAAAAAAATAAACAAGGCTCGTAGAGAAGAGATAGGGTTAAAAGCAATAATCAATAAGCAATAAGCAATAAGCAATACAATATTAATTCATAAAATTCAAATATCCAAAACATAAATCTTAAACCATAAGTGCAAAGCATAATCCCAAATAAAATCAAAGCATAGGTTCATAAAACATAAGAAATAAAGATGCAAACTTAATCCTAATATGCATAGCTAATATGAGATCACATGAGAAACCTAAGCCTCGTCGTCGTCACCATCATCATCCATGGAATCATTGTCGCTCTTGGCTTGAGAACGACGAAATTTCATCCATTGGCCATAAAAGGTGGAGAAGGACATGTCCATAGCCGTTTGTTGATTCTCAAGGGATGTGGGGCGATTCTCATTTGCAAGGATACGGTCCTCCACGGATTGCAAGCGGGTATTGATAGCACCAAACCCTCTAGACATGTTAGTGTCTAAAGTGTTGAACCGCTCGGTAAGGAAAGCCGTGAGAGCTCCATTGTTTGTGACCGGAGCTTGTGGTTGAGGTTCAACTTGAGGTGGAGGTGCTTCCCTATCAACACGTTCCCATTGCCCATTGTTTACATAGCAAAATCCGAACCTGCGGACAGAAGACTCACCAATTTTTGAATTGCGGGGTTCCGGAGAGTCATAGGTGCAATCAAGATTAAGCTTTCCAAAGATGTAACTTAAAAATAGTCCCATAAGTGAAAGATTTGAGAGCATCGGTGTCACGAAGCTTAACATTATTGACTATCTCGACAAATATGATCTTAACAAGATTAGGGCGCTCACCACGACGAAAACATTCAAGCCAAAAATAGTCTACTTGACGAACGTGAGAAAATTTACCTCCGGAGGGGCGAAGAAACCACGATACTATCAAGTGGAGGAACCCATCGTGAGCATCCAAGGCAAGCACCGAACCAGTGTGAGAACCAAATTGACTCTCATTCTCGATTCCTTCGTCCTTAAGACCAAAAGTAGTCTCTAAGTAAGGGATGTCAATGACAATCCTCTTTCCCAAGATAGAAGACTCAAGGCCAACAACTTCGGAGTTGTCTTCATTATTGATAAATTGGGCATTTGAGTAAAAGAGAAGGACCATGTGCTTGTAGCAAATATCCGGGATACTCATCAAAACAAGGAATCCCCATTCTCTTAAACGCGGGAGGTAACGAAAGAGAAAGCGCTCGGAGTCAAGAAATGTGAGGTCAACAACACGCTCACAACGAATTTCAAACTCCTTGACATAATTAAAACGCTCCCTCATCTCCAAAGTCTGAAGACTTTTTTGAAACAGCTGAGTGAGATTAGGACGAATACTCGATTCACTTGTTTGACCCGTCTTACGCTTTTTGTTAACATTCTCCGTAGACATCCTAAAAACATAAAGCAAGCAATTTTAAAAACAAGTTTAAGTGTATGCATGAGATTTCTTAATTCAATCCAATGGTAAATCCCACTTAGGTTTTAAAAGCAAAGAGACAAAAAAAATTTAAGAGAAAAACAATTTAAAAAAACAGTAAAGAAAATACGAATGAAAACTTATATATTCGAATAAAAAAATTGAAGATTTTGAAATTTTTTTAAAAGATTTGAAAAACCCAAGTATCAAAATACATAAACTATACAAAATTAAAATTTTCTAACCTAAGATTCGAATACAAATTTAAGGAAAAATAAAAAGATGAAAATATACCTTAAATTGGGATTTTGGATGAATAGATGAAAATCCTTGCACAAGATTGTTGATGCTTGCTTAGACTTTCGTTTAAGAGTAAAAGCCCTCAAGATTTAATGAAAAAATGAAGTTTAGAGGATTTTTATAGGGAAAAATCGTTTTAGGGTTTTTAGGGTTTGAGGAGAGTTTTAATTAAAGTTAAACTTTAACATTAAAGCCCCTTTAAAGCAGTCCGCTAACCCGTTTTGAAACGGTGTAGACCGTTTCGAAACGCAGGCACGAAAGGTTGACCGACTTTTCAACTCCAGCTGACCGTTTCGATACGAGTTTGACCGTATCAAATCCCTGTTGACTCGTATCGAAACTTGTTTCGGTACACCCCTTGGCAGTAGCAAAAACGTTTCGAAACCCTTGGAAGGCGTTTCGAAACACCCTTCTCTCAGATAGAAATTTAAAGCATCCGTATCGAAATTGGTGGACCCGTTTCGATACACCTGGGCCTGAAAGTGCAGATGAGGCTCTAAAAGTGCAGAAAAATGAAATTTTCTAAGGTCTATTTTGCATGAATGACATGAATGAGCAGGAATAACATGTGCAAACAAAAACATATTCCCCGTAGCTATATGCATGGATGAAATTAGGAGTAAAAACACATAAACATGACATTTCACAAGATCAAGCAATTTTAAGCACAAAATAGGTCCTAAAAGGTCAAGATAGGCTAGTTAGACCTAACTCTCTCCTAAGGGACCAAAAACGCTCTTTGTCTAAAGGTTTTGTAAATATGTCCGTTAATTGATTTAAGGTGTCAACATACTCTATAACAACATCTTCTTTAAGGACATGATCTCTAATGAAATGATGCCTTATTTCTATATGTTTGGTTCTAGAGTGTTGGATGGGATTTTTTTGTCAAACATATGGCACTAGTGTTATCACATTTAAGGGGTATGGTTTCAACTTTAATACCATAATCTAAGAGTTGTTGCTTCATCCAAAGGACTTGAGCACAACAACTCCCTAAGGATATGTACTCGGCTTCGGTGGTAGATAAGGCTACACTATTTTGTTTCTTAGAGAACCAAGATATGAGCATACTACCTAGGAATTGACAAGTTCCCGAAGTACTCTTCCTATCGATTTTACATCCCCTATAATCCGCATCCGAATAAGCATGAAGGTTGAAGGTGGAGTCTCTAGGGTACCAAAGACCTAAACAAGGAGTATCTCTAAGGTACCTAAAGATTCTCTTAACGGCTATAAGGTGAGACTCTCTAGGACTAGCTTGAAACCTAGCACACAAGCAAACACTAAACAAGATATCCGGTCTACTTGCGGTAAGGTAAAGCAATGATCCAATCATAGAATGGTAAAGCTTAGAGTCAACACACTTACCTCCTTCATCTTTGTCAAGCTTTGTAGATGAGCTCATAGGTGTGGCTTGAGGCTTTGCATTCTCCAAGCCAAACTTCTTGAGCATATCCTTTATGTACTTTGCTTGATTGATGAAGGTGCCATCCTTCTTTTGCTTGATTTGGAGTCCCAAAAAGAATGAGAGCTCCCCCATCATGCTCATATCGAATTCACCTTGCATTAGCTTAGCAAACTCTTTGCAATGACATTCGTTAGTAGAACTAAAAATAATATCATCAACATAAATTTGTACTACTAAGATGCCATTTTTATACCTTTTTATAAAAAGTGTAGTGTCCACCTTGCCTTTTTCAATTAAAAAGTTTGAAAGTCTTTCATACCAAGCTCTAGGAGCTTGTTTTAAACCATAAAAAGCTTTAGTGAGTTTGAAAACATGATTTGGAAATTTTGAGTCTTCAAAACCCGATGGTTGTTCCACATACACTTCCTCATTTATAAAGCCATTTAAAAACGCGCTTTTAACATCCATTTGAAAAACCTTGAAATCATGATAGCATGCATATGCAAGCAACATCCTAATGGCTTCCATTCTAGCTACGAGTGCATAGGTTTCATCAAAATCTATCCCCTCTTCTTGAGTGTAACCTTGTGCTACTAGTCTAGCTTTATTTCTCACAATGTTACCACTCTCATCTAGTTTGTTCCTAAAGACCCATTTAGTTCCTATAGTAGATTGATTACTAGACCTATCAACTAATGTCCAAACATTACTTCTCTCAAATTGATTTAACTCTTCTTGCATAGCCATAATCCAAAAATCATCTTTCAATGCTTCTTTTATATTCTTAGGCTCTATGCATGAGATAAATGCAACATGATTCATTAATCTAAGAGAAGATCGAGTGGTTACCCCCTTGGATGGATCACCCAAGATTTCACCATCTTTGACATAGTTGAACTCCCTTGGGTAGCTCACTTCCTTTTCCTCAAGAGCCAAGTCCTTCAAGGCTTCAAGAGGTGGATCTTGTGTGTCCTCTTCTTTTGTCGGAATCTCATCCTCCTTTGAAGTTTTTCCTCCATCAAAGGCATTTATGATTCCTACATCATCATCATCACAAGAATCCTTCCTTAGAAGGAGGTTATCATCGAATACAACATGTATAGATTCTTCTACTACTAAAGTTCTCTTGTTAAATACTCGATAGGCTTTAGAGGTTAAAGCGTATCCTATGAAAATAGCTTCATCACTTTTTGCATCAAATTTACCTAAGTTGTCTTTTCCATTATTTAAAACAAAACACTTGCAACCAAAAGGATGAAAATAGCTAATGTTAGGCTTTATAGATTTTAAAATCTCATAAGGTGTTTTCTTTAAAATTGGCCTAATCATGACTCGGTTTACAATGTAGCAAGCGGTGTTTGTGGCTTCCGCCCAAAAATATTTAGGTAATTTTTTTTTCACAAAGCATGGTTCTAGCCATTTCTTGTAAAGTTTTATTTTTTTCTCTCAACTACCCCATTTTGCTGAGGAGTTTGAGGAGCCGAAAAATTGTGGCTAATACCATTTTCATTCAAAAACTCTTCAAACCCTAAAATTTGAAACTCGGTTCCATAATCACTTCTAATATGAGAAATTCTAAGTTCAAGATCATTTTGGGTTAGTTTTGAAAATATGATGAATTTTTCTAAAGCCTCATCTTTAGTGCTTAAAAATAGAACCCAAGTAAATCTAGAAAAATCATCAACAAGAACAAATGCATAAGATTTACCACCCAAGCTCATAGTCCTAATTGGCCCAAATAAATCCATATGGATAAGTTGTAAACATCTACTTGTAGAAACATGATTAATGGATTTAAAGGAAGACTTATGTTGTTTACCCTTAGAGCATGCATCACAAATTTTATCGTTTGAGAACTTAATCTTGGGTAAACCTCTAACTAGATCAAGGGAAACTAATTTTTCTAAAACACTAATGCTAGCATGTCCTAGTTTCCTATGCCACAACCATGCATCATTTTCATTTTGTGCTACCAAACATGCATGAGATGTATGTATGTCATCTAGATACACCATGTAAATGTTACCTATGCGATGACCTATGAGCATAATATTATTAGATTTAATGTCAACAATTTTGCACCCATTTTTATCAAATAAAACATTAAATCCTTTATCACACAATTGACTTATGCTCAACAAGTTATGTTTAAGACCATCGACATACAGGACATTTTCAATAAGAATAGTAGAGTGATTACCTATGCAGCCAATACCTTTAATGCGGCCTTTGGAGTTGTCACCAAATGTCACCACTCCTCCACTTTTTGGCTTTAGATCCATGAATCTACTCTTGTCTCTGGTCATATGCCTCGAGCATCCACTATCAAGGTACCATGAGTTTTGACTTTGTGCTTTGGCCTTGTAGTAATGCTCCCCCTACAAACAAAGATATTAAACTTTTGTTTTTGGTACCCAAATCATTTTGGGTCCACGACTGTTAGCTCCCAATAACTTGGTTCCCTTAGGAATCCAAGATGACATAGCAACAATGTTATTAGATTTTACAAGTTCCTTAGGAACTCATACACTTCTAATCCTTTTAGTTCTACTATGTCTAAGAAAGCTACCTTATTTGTAGTTATTAGTCCTTTTTCTAGGTTTGTTTGTTTTAGAAGATTCACCTATTTCATGCTTCACACTACCAACATTTTTAAAAGACTCTTTGAGCTTGTTAAGCTCATCTAACACCTTTTGGTGTTCACTATTACATTGAGAAAGAAGATTATTAAGGTCAATATTTTCATCTTGGAAGAATTTTAGTTCATCTTTCAACCATAATATCTTTTTCTCAAATTTTAAATTAGCTTGAGAAAGTGAGTCATTTTTATCATTTAGTTCCGAAATAATTTTCTTATTCCTAATGACCGACTCCTTGTATTTCTCAACTAATTCATCATAGACCTCTTGCAACTCATCAAATGCATCATTTAATTCATCATATGTAAAATCTAAAGATGATGAGTTAGAGGTTACCATGGAGGAATCTTCCTCAAGTTCCATGAGGCAAAGGTTGGCCACTTCTTGTTCGTCATCCTCGGATGACTCCTCATCACTCCAAGTAGCAAGCTTAGCTTTGAGCTTCTTCTTTTTCTCAAAGCCCTTCTTCTTGAGTTGAGGGCACTCCGAACGTATGTGGCCAGGTTTATTGCACTCGAAGAAAATGATTTGATCCCTTGCTTCTTCTTTGTTTTTACCTTTGAAGTCCATCTTTCTTTGAATTTTTCTTCCTCGGTTGGACCTCATGAAACGTGAGAATCGTTTGGCTATCATAGCCAATTCTTCTAGCTCATCCTCCTCACTAGAAGAGCTCTCCTCAAGTAATGAAGCTTTGAGAGCTATTCCCATCTTCTTCTTCTTTTCCACCTCTAGCTTCTCTACTCTCTTCTCTTCCTTCTTCTTCTCTTCTTCCCTTCCTTGCTTCATAATCTCATGAGTAAGGAGAGAACCCACTAGCTCATCAAGTTTTAAAGTCTTCAAGTTTTTGGCTTCTATGATGGCAGTTCTCTTCCCATCCCAAGATTCGGGAAGTGAGTAGAGTAGCTTCCGGACAAGCTTGTCTTCCGGTAGAGTCTCTCCAAACCCTTTAAGCCCATTGACTATGGTTGAGAAGCAATCAAACATCTTGGACACCGTCTCATCGGGCTCCATCTTGAAATTCTCATAACTAAGATTGAGAATTCCAATCTTAGTTTCCTTGACATCGTTGGTTCCCTTATAGGTGGTCTCAAGAGTATCCCACACTTCTTTGGCACTCTCACTGGATGAGACTTTGGAGTAGATGTCCGGACCGAAAGAACAAAAGAGCATGTGAAGAGCTTTGTCATTTATTTGGATCTTCTTCCTCTCTTCTTCACTCATCTTCATCTTTTTCTTCAAAACCATCTTCCCTTCACTATCTTGCTTCAATGGAATGTAGGGGCCATGTTCAATGACATCCCAAACCAAGTAATCGTTGGACTTGATGAAGAGGCGCATCTGATTCTTCCAAAACGGATAGTTGTCACCATTGAAGAAAGGTGGTTTTGTAGTGGATTGAGACTCATACATGCTCGAACCGGAGGTAGATGTCATCTCTTGATTTTTGGATGATCACACTCTTCCTAGGAACTCCTCTTGTGGTTGTTAATCCTCAAAGAGGTAGGATCTGATACCAATTGTTGAGTGGATCGAATGATCGAAATAAACCAAGAGGGGTGAATTGGATTTTTAAAGTTCTTGGTGGTGGAATTTGCAAATAAAAATGGTAGACAAGGAATTTTAGAGTGGTTCAAGTTCCAAATGAACTCTACATCCACTACCTTAGCTTCACTAAGGATTTGCAACAATTCCACTAATTGATCTTCCCATTTTCTAGACTAAGGAGGTAACCCTTACAATTTTCGGTCAAATTTTCTACCCAAAATTTGACCCAATCCTCACACAATTGAAACAAAGAAGTTGTTGGCTAAAACAAGTATCTCTCAATGCACAATATAGCCCAATTACAAGCACTCAACCCAATTGAAATGATAAGAATGAAAAATACAATTGGGGTTACAAGACAATAAGAGGATTTAGGCACAAATGCTTGGATTTGATGTTTGGATGTTTGCTTTAGGATCAATAGTTGTTGTTGAAGCTTTTAGAGGTCCCTTTTATACCTTATCACTGAATTCTAGCCGTTGTGGTTGTTGCACTCATCAATAGAGCCGTTGGGGGTGTTATCTTCCCTCCATAAATGCAGTCTGCAACCAACCGTTTCGAAACACCCGACCCTGTTACGAAACAGACCAAAATAAAAAGAGCTATTGGGGTGCATTAAAGAGCCCGTATCGAAACAGTTAGAAATGTTTCGATATGCTAAGAGCCGTTTCGAAACTTGTTTCGAAACATTTTGCCACTGTCAAGGACCGTATCGAAACGGGATGAGATCGTTTCGATACGCCTTAACGACTTGTTTATAATCAGTTAAAACATTCAACGGTCATATTTTTCAAATCAGTTTTAAAGCCGTTTCGAAACACTGGATGTCGTTTCGATACGATGTCTCAATGTTCTTAAGCCTTTTCGAAACATGTTTCGAAACACGGGTTGGCAGTGTTGAAACCGGTTCGATATCCGTTCCGAAAAAAGAACTCACAGTTTCAAAACTGTTTCGAAACGCCTCAGGCTGTTTCGAAACGGTGACTCGAAAATCTCTGTTTTGGCTTTAAGAACACTTAGAAAACATTTGATAAATTTAGTTTTTAACTTAGGCATATTGTTTAAAACATATAGAGAGGTTTGAGGACTTAAAAATTCGTTTTCACATTTTTAATTTAGTCCTTAGGTTCTTTAGTTATATCAAAATTAAAATATCGGTTTCACAAGTTGCTTCTTTTTCGTTTGGGATGACTCTTTGTTGGGTCATCCGCGTTATCCATGATCAGTTTTTACCCCCCATCATCGATAAAGGAAAGGCTCGATTGGTGGTGGTTATCTTAAGTCCTTCTCTCGTGATCAGTTTCTCATTTTTACGTCTCCAGGCTAAGGTTTTTTATTGCAGTTTGTACGTTTAGAGTTTGAACCTGATTTTTTATGTTTGTTCAAGTCATGCATGACTTTTCTTTTCGTTCATTTCATCCAGCTTCATACAGAAGGCTGTGTTTGTCTCCACGATTCTTCCATTCCCATGTCTGAGATTTCGATAGCCATGAACAAGTTGACAAGAACCAAGTTTACTGGCGTGAGAGCCTGCTTCCGAAAGGAGCTCTCACTTGGACGTTGCTTTTGAGTTTCAATTCAAGAACTTTGTGTAACCCCCTCGTCCCGGTCCGGACGCTTGATCGATCCGAGTAGGTTACACGGGGATAACCGAGATGAAACCCGTTAAGGCTCCACTTCGATTACCGACCCTAGGAAAAACTTTTTCATTTATTATCTTATCTAGATGCATTATTAAACCTAAGCGTGAAACGACTGCGAAAACAAGGCTCACGAGAAGCCTAACAGCAAACAGGGTCTAAGCCCAACCCTTGAAACCCTTTAGAGATGTCAAAAAGCCCATTTACAGGCCTGTGTTTCGAAACAGTCAAAGCCCGTTTCGAAACACGGGCTCCAGTTTTAAAAGCCAGACACCCGTACTGAAACGCCTCCACCCCGTTTCGGAACAGGGTCCCATTTTGCCTAAGCGTTTCGATACTCGTTTTGAAACAGGCAATTCCAGTAGCCAAAGTGTTTCGAAACTTGTTTCGAAACAGGGGCTCACAGTAGCCAAAACGTATCGAAACGAGTTCCGATACGGGGGCCCTGGAACCACACCCGTTTCGAAACAGGACAACCCGTTTCGAAACACCTGCTGTCTGCAAATTCCCAAAATCAGTTTTAGACATCTCCAAATGATCCCAAACGTCCGTAACGACTCCAAGAAGCATACATATCATACAAATACATTCTAGAGGCATGTACCCTATAGCAACATACTGAAAATACACAAGGATACATGGTAGAACATCCATTCAAAGATCATACATGTCATAGACTTAAACATTCAAGATTCATGCTTACACAAGGTCATACACTTAGGCAATTAAGGTGGCATAATAGGCATGGTTTACAAGCAACATGGCATCCAAAGCCAAACCAACAAAGCATATGAAAGGAGTCTAAAGATGCTCCTAAACAAACTAACTTCAACATACTTCAAAAGCATCACACCACAATTACATGTCCCATTGCTTGACCATTACATCATAACTAAAATACCCATACTTGTTAGCTAAGCTAGCACCACAAAGCACACACTTGGAGGCCCCTTCTTGCACTAGCAACCCACGAACTACGGATCTGCATTGTCGAACAAAAGAGAGCGTAAGCATAAAGCTTAGTGAGGGTAAGCTCATTAAAAACAAACCTCGACAATGCAGAGTCCAAGCACGAGTACAACCAAGGTAGAATGCATGATTTACCTTAGATCCTCACGAGCCAAAATACACATGATGCATGAACATATATTCAATATTATGCCATGCTCAACAAGCTCAAATCCACATCACATGTAAACACATATAACAATCCATATAAGAATCACATTCCATATCACCTTGATACACAAATCAACTCATATTGGCACCTAGCTATGACTCGAATACGCGGATAAACACGTTGGAACTCACATCCAACACAACCATTACCTTACGGTGGGATTACACTCATCACCGTCCACGCGGAAGGGATTCCACTCATCCTCATGCCCCATCGATGGGATTACACTCATCATCGACTAATATATAAGAAGGTTTTTCGGGCGAACCCGTACTCCATCTTGATGACTACCATCATCAAGACCACGCGCGCATTTGACTCACGTGTGCACACTAAACATCCTAATGATCGATCATTTGTACCCAAGCATACTAGTTCCAACATTTAACTCAATCCACAATATCATTTCACATCCAATTCCGTGCTTAGCACGTACTCATCATGATTAACATCATGCCCATACTTCATGCATATAACAATGCATCACAACCATGCCTCAACATACATGTATAACACATTTATACATCACCATCATAAACACAAATCATCATGAGGCATAAACAATAATTAAAGAGTGCAACCAAAGTCTCTAGTTAAATCTTGGGATTAGGCTACCACTCTAATCCCAACTCTAGGTGGGTCTACCAAACCCAACCTAGTCCACATGCTTGAACCAACTCACAAAACCATTTTAAAAACATTAAACCACTCGCCTTCACTTCCAAGCTCAACCACCAAGCTACCAAAACCTCCAAGCTTCCGGATTCACTCCCGACGCTTCACCAACACAAATCCTTGCTTCTAATCATCCAAACACAATCAAAATAACTTCGAATTAGCTCATACAACAATGTAGCAACCCAAAACACTATTCAAGTAATAAACATATGAATTCAAGCCATGAACAACCCCCAAAATCATCAAACCCGAGCAGCCCTAAAGCACAGTCCAAAACCTTTGATTTCAACACTTTTAACACTCCTAAATGATTCCAAAACAACACTTAACTAACATACTAACAATAGGCTTCCATTTCCAACATAAAACTCCCTTAAAACCCTTCTAAAAACCCACCAAAACCCAAATCCGGGAATGTTTATAAAACCAAGTAAAAATCACATATGTTGGACCATTTGGGTTGCTAATAACATAAATACTAATAAGGAATCAAAAGCTTCAACATAGAACAACAAAGTTTGGATTTTTAACTTAAAAGCTCAAAAACTCAAATCACAAAATAGTTGGTTTCATGGAAAACTAAATACATGGGGAGAAAGAGGGAGGTGGGGACAACTCAAAAGTGTTATTACCTTTTAGAAATCACCAAGGATGATGGAGGGAGGAAATGGAATAGTAAACAAGAAAGAAGCTCTTCCTTGTCATTCAAAAATGAAAATGGGAGAAGGAAGAAGACAAAGCTCTCTTTTAATTAAAATGGGTTTTAAAAGAAGTCCACTTTATTACAAAAATGTCATTAATGAGATGGCAATCTCATGTATTTGCAATTTCCATGGAAGTTAGATTTCAATTAGATTTTGGTCCAACACAAAAATATTTGTTTGAAAATATGAAGCCTTAAAATAATATATTATTATTTTAATTAGGAAATCGAAGCTCAATAATATTATTTAAATATTATATTCACCCGACCCCTAAACTCGGGTGTTACCTGAAGGAAACAAGTACGGAAAATGCTCAAGCATATCAGCTTTCCTTTCCCACGTGGCCTCTTCCACACCTCTATGTCTCCACAACACCTTGACCAACTCTATGGTCTTGCCACGCAACACCTTGCTATCAGAAGCAAGTATCTCAACAGGCTCTTCATTATAAGACAGATTCAGATTCAACTCTATCTCCTCAACGGGCATAACATGAGAAGGATCTGATCTATATCTCCTAAGCATCGGCACATGAAAGACATCATGGATCTTCTCTAACTCAGAAGGCAATCTCAAACGGTAAGCTACAGGCCCAATCCGCTCAACTATCTCATACGGAACAATGAACCTCGGACTCAACTTGCCTTTCCGGCCAAATCGCATTACCTTCTTCCACATAGATACTTTCAGAAACACTTTCTCACCCACGGAGAACTCAATCTCTTTTCTCTTCAAATCTGCATAAGATTTCTGACGATCGGAAGCTGCCTTCAAACGGTCACAAATCAACTTCACTTTATCAGTAGTCCCCTTAAGAAAATCCGGCATAGGTAACAATCTCTGACCCGTCTCAGCCCAACAAATCAGAGTCCTACATCGTCTCGCATACAAAGCCTCATAGGGAGCCATCTGAATACCAGCCTGATAACTGTTGTTGTACGCAAACTCAACTAAGGGTAAGTGATTCTCCCAAGAACCTTAGAAGTCAATCACACAACAACGAAGCATATCCTCTAAAATCTGTATCACTCGCTCTGACTGCCCATTGGACTGCGGATGATAAGAAGTACTGAAATGCAAACGGCTACCTAGAGCACTATGCAAACAACCCCAGAACCTCGAAGTAAACCTCGGATCTCTGTCTGAAACAATAGACTTCAGAACTCCATGAAGTCTCACAATCTCACGGATATACAAGCTCGCTAACTTGTCTAAAGAATCTGTAGTGTTCACTGCTAAGAAGTGAGCACACTTAGTGAATCTATCAACTATCACCCAAACAGAATTCTTCTTCGAAGGAGACAACGGTAACCCCGACACAAAGTCCATAGTGATCCTCTCCCATTTCCATTCCGGAATCTTTAACAAACCTGGAGGAACCTGATGTTCTGCCTTCTCCCTCTGACAAACCATACAACGACTCACATACTCGGCTACATCCTTCTTCAAACCAACCCAGAAGTAATCATTCTTCAAATCACGGTACATCTTGGTACTACCCGGATGCATAGAAAAAGGACTCGAATGTGCTTCGTTCAGAATCAGACGTCTCAACTCGACATCTTCCGGTACTATAACTCTATCTCTAAAGCATAACACATTCTCACTACTGAAGCTATACTCGGTCGGTCTACCTTCGGCTATGTCCTGAACATGAGGAACTAAAGACACATCTTGCAACTGCTTCTCTCTAATCAACTGAATTAGAGAAGGCTTCACTTGCAACTCTGTGATCAAACCACCATCATCAGATACACTCAATCTAGCAAACATAGCTCGCAACTCAACTACAACTTTTCTACTCAAAGCATCGGCTACTACATTTGCCTTACTTGGATGGTAGTCAATGGTCAAATCATAGTTGTTGCGTGTAAAAGTGTCTATCGCAATGTAGTGCAAGTGTACACGACGCAAGTAGTAAAGTGATACTAGAGTATCGGATATCGTCTCCACAGGGAATGGGCTAACCCTTTCCTTCGCTATCTGCACAAGGGGAAAAGAAGAGATTTAATAGTTTGTCACGAAAATAATAAAAAGAACTGGAAATAAGAGTAAAGAAATCAGGATAGAGAGAATGGGCTGGTATTGAATTGCTCAGTAGTACATGTATTGCAGAGTTAAGGAAATCCAGTTCTGTCGTCGCGCCTGTCGCGGGCAGCACCTGTCGCGGCAGCAGTCCGTTGATTGTCGCGGCAGCAAACACTCAACTCCGTACTTTCAAGTTTGGCAAGAATCCCAGATCTGCCTTGGCCTATCCCTAGGTCCAAGTCTGTCGATGATCACGTCTTGATGATACCTCCCGGCGTGAATCGAAGGATGAACACCGATGTGTATGAATTCTTCTTTAGCCACTTAACCTCGCCCTATCCCTAGGCACGAGATAGTTCAACTATAAACTAGAGAACTTGCTCTTATTTCTTTCGTATACTTAACTCTCCCGATGCTAAGTAAATAGATAACCTCACAATGCTCTCCTGATGCTCTTACAAGATATTAATAACCAAAATAAGAGAACTTGAAGTTTATTTTATTGAACTGAAAATTCCTAAAACAAAAGCAACCCTTGCAACTACTTTACAAATAACCCCGTGGCCCTAGGGGGTTTTAGAACATATCGACGGCGGGTAAACGGCGGAGGGGTTTTTGGTTGTCGGTTATGGGGTAATCGGCTATGGGATGTGAGTTATTTCTCCTAGGTTAAAATATATGCCCTTATATAAGCTTTGGGCTCAAGTTTTCTAAGTTAACAAGGATTACAACTTTAATTAAAAGTATGATTCTAATAAAGACTTAATCTTCAAGGAATCTACTTTCCAGCCGTCCTCCTTGTTTCTTGGGATTTTCTCTCCTTGAACTTTGGGCTTGACATATATTTTGATCCGGGGCTTGGAAAAATATATTGTAACACCCCGGTTTTGGGCTTAGAAGTTTTGGGCGTTGACCGGTTCGGTCAAAGTTCTGATCGAATATATAAGAGTGAATTTAGGAAAGCCTAGTTCGGGTTGCATTAAAAATATGGAAAAATGTTCTAAAATCATGTTTTATTATATAAAAGTGAACTGTGAAATCAATTTTGGAAAATGAGGTTTGGAAGGTTGACATTTTGGCTAGTGACCAAAATGTAATTTTTGAAAGTTGCGGGACAGTTTTATAAAGGATTGAAACTTTGAATCTTTAAGGAGCTATTATTCCAATAAGAATTTCTCCATATTTTTCTAAGACATTTTAAGGCTTTATTCTGATTTTAAAGATTAAGAAAAGGAGGGAAATCATTTTAACCAATTTCCTAACTACTTTTTCATTTTCTCTCCATTTTCCTTTTCTCTCATTTTCTCTCAACCCAAACAAAATTCTCCAGATTTCTTTCTCTGATTTTGGCATCTAAATCTCTCATTTCAACTCTCATTTGATTCCTAATCATCTCATCAACAAAACCTCTCAATTTGCAAGTTGTTTCATCATTCTTCTTGGCTCTAAAAAGGAGAAATTCAAGTTTGGAGGTAAGAACGTCTCTCTCCTCTAAACTATCAGTTCTTTACTGAAATTCCCAAGTTCTCAATCCTTGTTTTATGATTTGTTAATGGTTTTTCAAATGAGATCTTGATTTTTGGCTAAAATGCAAGATTTGGTGATTTTGGTGGAATTTTCGTGTGATCTGTTTGGGCAGTGTTTTGAAGTGTCAAAATGATGTTAAATGAATGCTAAGTTGATTAAGAATTGATGTTTAACTAATGCAATCCCGGATAGGTTGAATTTCCTAAGTTTTGCTTGAGTTTTTGGTTGTTTTTGGAGTGTTTTTGGTGATCTGTTATACCTGGAGGTATAAGGATGTGTTTGTATTCATTTTGGATGTTAATTGATGTATAAAAATGGTTAGAAGTGATGGATCTTGGCTGGGTTAAGTTTTGGTAATGTTTGGAGGTGTTTTCGGTTGGGTTTGGTAGCCGAATTGTTGGATTTGTGTTGAGCAGCGAGTTTGATTGTGTGGCTGCTGTTCTTAATGCATAATGATGCATTAATGTGCTGTTTTTGTGTGCTTGAAACAGGGGAGTTTGATCCTTGAGCTTTGAAGGTGTTTGAGGAAGGTTTCGGAAGCTTGGAAGGCTTGTTGGCTAGTCTTGTTTTGGTTATCGGTGAGTGAAGTTGGGTTTCGGCTTTTTAACAAAGGTTTGAAGGTTTTGGGAGCTTAGTTTAAGTCTAAACAACTTTGCTAAGCTCAAGAGTAAGTAAATGGATTTCTTACTTGATTTGTGATATGAATTGGCTTTTAAGCAATTGTGGTTGATGATTAGAATGCATGAGTTTTGCATGGTTTATTTCTGTTTTGAAAGCATGTTTAAGCATGGTTTAATGCTGGTTTTGAGAGCCATATGTGAAGGATGCTCAAGGTAAGAGATCCTTGGTTTTATACATTGAAAAATGTGGTTTTGATGCATAGTGATGCATGATGTTCACTGGCTTTGTATAATGCTTTAAAACAGTGAGTTAATGTTGTTGAATGATGGTTTTGCATATTGGTTATGCATGTGAATCATTGGTTTATTATGAAATGGTTTTGCATATTGGTTATGCATGTGAATCATTTGATTAATGTGGTAATGATTTTGCATATTGGTTATGCATGTGAAACATTGGACTAATGTGGTAAGGTGGTTATATTGGCAAGTGATGTAAGTTGTTCTTGGTTCTTTGATCGGATATAGTTAGCCGGCTATAGGATTGGGTGCACCGTGAATAAAGTCGCCTTAGAGGTGGAGTGGTCAAGAGTGGACCGGATAAGCTCCCTTCAAGTTTCCTAACGAGATGAGGTCATAGTGGAGGTGTTGCCCACTCGAGGACCTTGGTTATTTGAGGTCATAATGGAGGTGTTGCCCATTCGAGGACCTTGGTTAAGCAAAGGTTATATGGTGTTTAAAAGTCCATATGTGAAGACCTTGTGCTTGTTGAGATCACAATGGCAGTGTTAAGTCCATGTGTGGATCTTGTGTGTGATGTCCCGGATCTCGATAGATGATGTTCTACAACTACCAATCGGTTGTGCAAAGGTTGTATGGTGGTTAAAAGTCCATACGGGAGAACCTTGTGCATGTTGAGGTTGTATGGTTGTCCATACATGGGAACCTCGGGAGAAGCTAAGGTTGTATGGTGTTTAAAAGTCCATGCATGGGAACTTTAGGCTTGTAAGGTCATAATGGAGGTGTTGCCCATTCGAGGACCTTGGATTGGGTAGGGTGTAGGGAGCGTAGGGACAACGCTCGGAATCCGCGTATCCGATCGGGTGTTGAGTTGGAAAGTGGATGTGATTGATTACTTGAAGGCCAATATGATGTTTTTATATATAAAGAAGTATGAGATTGTTGAGTTGATCAAACAATTGCAAATGGCCAAGAGGGGGGTGAATTGGCAATTTAAAATTTTTGTGAAGAGAATATTGGAAAATAAAATGACACAAGGGGTTATAGTGGTTCAAGTTCAACAACCGAACTCTACATCCACTACCTTAGCTCCCACTAAGGATTTTCCAAAACAATTCACTACTTGAATTCGTCCCCTTTTCTTGGATGAGGAGGAAACCTTACAATATCGATTAAGCTTTTCAACCCCAAGCTTAATCCACTCAAATACAAAGAAGATTTTTGGTAAACTCAAGTATTTCCTCTCAAAGGATGATTGTCTACCCACTTACAATTACAGCAACCCAAAAACTCTCAATAATATGACAAAATGAAATACAAAGAGTTGGGCACAAGAATATAGCTTTGAATAGCTCTAGGATTTGGATTTTTGCTTTGATGATGCTTGAATGTGTATTATTGATCTTCCTGGTAAAATGAAGCTTGTATTTATACCCTTGAATCAGTTTCTAGCCGTTTGGATCATTTGACTTATTGAAAGAGCCGTTGGGAACATTTTTTCAGCTATTAAGGCAGCTCCCCAGCACTGCGTATCGATACACGACAAGGCTGTATCGATACGCTAGTTTAAATTCAAACTAGCCGTTGTGCGTAAAAACAGGGCGTATCGATACACTAGGCGTATCGATACGGTCCAAACTCTCTGTCAAGTTTGTTGCATCAAAGCGTATCGATACGGGGGTCGTATCGATACGGTCCAAACTCTCTGTTAAAACCATTTAATTTGTTGCATCAAAGTGTATCGATACTGTGACCAAGAGTATCGATACGCCATAACGGTCAAAACAAATTTTCAAATAATTATGCTTGGCGTATCGATACGTTTATTAAGCGTATCGGTACGGTTGCCCAGATGAACACTGTATCGATACGTATGAAGGGTGTATCGATACGCTATGTTCATTCAGAATTACAGTAAGTTTCAAGTGTATCGATACGGTGAGTGTATCGATACGCAGGGCCATTTTTGCATAATTTGGCTTTGAAAAACATGAAAAAGATTTGAGAAACTTAATGTTTTGAGATCCAATCTTCAAACAAGATTTTCTACAAAACATTTTGTTAATATTTGAACCTTTAAAGAGTTCTTAAAAATTTATTTATTTTTGCAATTTGGTCCTTAAATTTTTATGTTATATCAAAATCAATTTTAGTTTTACAATCTCCCCCTTTTTGATATAACAAAACCATAATAAATTTTTAAGTTTTTGAAAATTTTGAAAAAGGCTTTTCTCCCCCTTGCTTTAAGATAAATGTTTCAAAACAAATTTGTTTCTCCCCCTTACTTAAAGATAGAGAATTTTGAAAAAAAAATTTGACCTTTACACATTCTCCCCCTTTTTGTTAGATCAAAAAGAAACACAAGGATTAGAATAATCAAGCATAGGAATATCAATCATAAGAATAAACATAAAGCTCCAAATTCATAAACCAAGCAAGCATAATAATCCAAACCTTTTAAGAATCCGAAAACATAGAAAATAGGCATAATTCAAGTTCTAATAAAAAATGCAATGAAATCCTAAAATGTCCTAATATGAGATGCATCTACGCGTCTCCACCATCATCATGGTCATCCTCATCATCTTCTTCCTCGTCTTCATCTTCTCGAGGAGGTTGGTTCCTTCGGTTTTGGTTGATCCAAGCACCATGGAAAGCGGTAAGAGAAAGATCCATTGAGTCTTGGCGAGCACTCAAGGTATCTATTTTCTTGTCCATGCCTTGGAGTCTTTCTTCCATCGATGTAAACCGATTATCTATAGCGTTGAAGCGACTGTCCATAGCATTGAACTTTTCATTGAGGAAAGTCATGAGATTTTCCATGGAGGAGGAGGAGGAGTCATGAGAAGCACGGCTAGAGGATGCGCGAGAGGCATTGACCGGGGCAGCGGGAGGATCAGCTTGAGGGTTGCGAACCCATTCATTGCCGACAAAAGAGAAACCAGAGCGAGAAAGGGAATGCTCATCTATGGGTTGACCAAGGTTTTCGGGAAGGTCATGTGTGCAATCAACACCAAGGGAATGAAATAGACAACTCAAGGCCGTAGTGTAGTAAAAAGATTGAACAAGTTTGGTGTGACGGTTTTGAACCAAAAACACAAGATCGGCAAACATAATTTGACAAAGATTTGGTCGTTTACTCTCCCTAAAGCATGTAAGCCAAAAATCATCAATTTGACGAATGGTAGAATATCTACCACCCGAGGGACGAATAAACCAAGAGATAATAAGATGAAGAATACGATCATGTGCATCTAAAACTTTTGCCGGACCTATGTAACCTGAACCTAACGAGTGTTCATCATCAATCCCGACATCCTCAAAACCAAAAACAGTGCATAAGACTTTTTGATCAATTCGAATAGGAGTTCCCATAACCGAGGATTCAATGGCAATAACATGCTCATTGGCGTCATCATTGACACAATAAGCATTTGTAAAGAAGACAATGACAAGATTCCTATATAAAATAGGAGGAATGTTTAAAAAGGTTAAAAGTTTCCATTGCCTAATTAAAGGAAGATATTTAAATTTGAATTTTGCAGAGTTTAAAAACGGAATAGACACGATTCGTTCTTCCCTAAGATTGATTCCCATACAAAGCTTATAGGTTTCTCTAGCTAGGGGTGTGGGAAAACTAATTTGGATAATATGAGGAAGGTTAGGAGTAGGATTACCCTCATCCTCATTAGAAACGGAAGCGGTGCGATGTCTCTTATTCCCTTTTTTCGGTGCCATAATCCTGAAAATACATCAAAAAGGATTCAAATATGTATGCAATTAACATCCAATTTAATCCAATAGATTCTAATAATTCAAGGTAATTTGTTAAAAAAAATTGTTTTAAAGAATATTTACAAAAAAATTTTAGTTTTTAAAAAAAATTTTATCGAATATAAAATATATTCGAACAAAAAAAATTTATTTTTGAAAAATTTTATGAACAATATGAAACCCATAGTAAGTTAATCATAATGTATATAAAAATCAGTTGAAATAATAATTGAAAATTGACGAAATTTAAAGAAATTGAAAAAAAAAAATTTACCTTGATTTCTTAGAGTGGATGAAAGAGGATGAGTTAGTGCACAAGATTGATGCCCAAGGATAGCCTTGATGTATGAAGTAAAATCCCTCAAGTAATTTTGAAGATTTGTGTAAAATTTTGAAGAGTTTAGAGGGTTTTTATAGGGGTTTTCGGTTAGGGTTTTTGAAAAAGAGAGGAGGAGTTTTAAAATTGTGGGATTTTGATTAAAACAGCCCTAAATAGGCTTTCCGTCCGTCGAGTATCGATACGCTATGCATGCGTATCGATACGCTATAACCTAATTTTATCTTTGTCGTTTTATGTGTATCGATACAGTTGACCGTATCGATGCGCACCGGTGTTGACTTTTCCCTTGACTCTTACCGTATCGATACACTATGATGTATCGATACGCATTCATCTGCAAAAATCCCAGATTTGAATACCGTATCGATACGCTTATATGCAGTATCGATACACGCTTGCCTGTTTCTGCAATTTTGGTATTTTTATGTGCAAAAATTCAATTTGAAACGCCCCTAAATGCATGTATGTGTTATATGAACAAGTTTTAATGACTTAACATGATACATACTTCCCTTAGCAATATGTGTAGAAGCAAAAAGAACAAAATTAACATAAACATGAATCACAAACAATCTCAAGCAAATTTTTGTCATTTTGGGACCAAAAAAAATATTAAGAGAGACAAGTTAGACCTAACTCTCTTCTAAGTGTCCAAAAGCGCTCTTTATCTAAAGGTTTAGTAAATATGTCTGCTAATTGGTTCAAGGTGTCAACAAATTCTATAACAACATCATTTTTCGAAACATGATCTCTAATAAAATGATGTCTAATTTCTATGTGTTTAGTTCGAGAGTGTTGAATGGGATTCTTAGTGAGACAAATGGCACTAGTGTTGTCACACCTAAGGGGTATGGTTTCCATTTTAACACCATAGTCTAAGAGTTGTTGCTTCATCCAAAGGACTTGAGCACAACAACTCCCTAAGGATATATACTCCGCTTCGGTGGTAGATAAGGCTACGCTATTTTGTTTCTTAGAGAACCAAGATACGAGCATACTACCTAAAAATTGACATGTACCAGAAGTACTTTTCCTATCTATCTTACATCCCCCATAATCCGCATCCGAAAAAGCATGAAGGCTAAAAGTTGAATCCTTAGGATACCAAAGACCTAAGGTCGGTGTGTCTATTAGGTATCTAAAAATTCTTTTAATGGCAACAAGGTGTGATTCTTTAGGACTAGCTTGAAACCTAGCACACAAGCAAACACTAAACATAATATCCGGTCTACTTGCGGTAAGATAAAGCAAAGAACCTATCATGGATCTATAAAGCTTAGAATCAACACATTTACCTCCTTCATCTTTGTCAAGCTTTATGGAAGAACTCATAGGTGTGGCTTGAGGTTTTGCATTCTCTAAGCCAAACTTCTTGAGCATATCACTTACGTATTTAGCTTGATTTATGAAGGTGCCATCACTCATTTGTTTGATTTGGAGTCCCAAAAAGAATGAGAGCTCCCCCATCATGCTCATCTCGAACTCACCTTGCATTAGCTTAGAAAAATCCTTACAATAACACTCATTAGTAGAACCAAAAATAATATCATCAACATAAATTTGAACTACTAAGATGTCATTGTTATATCTTTTTATGAAGAGTGTTGTATCCACCTTTCCTTTTTCAAAACCTTTTTCAATTAAGAAAGTTGAAAGTCTCTCATACCAAGCTCTTGGAGCTTGTTTTAAACCATAGAGAGCTTTTGTAATTTTAAATACATGGTTTGGAAATTTTGAATCCTCAAAACCTGGTGGTTGTTCAACATATACCTCTTCATTTATAAAACCATTTAAAAAGGCACTTTTCACATCCATTTGAAAAAGCTTGAAATCATGATAACATGCAAATGCAAGTAACATTCTAATAGCTTCCATTCTTGCTACGGGTGCATAAGTCTCATCAAAATCAATTCCCTCTTCTTGAGTATAGCCTTGAGCAACAAGCCTAGCCTTGTTTCTCACTATATTACCGTTTTCATCTAATTTATTCCTAAAAACCCATTTTGTACCTATAGTAGATTGATTATTAGGCCTTTCTACTAATGTCCAAACTTTACTTCTCTCAAATTGGTTTAATTCCTCTTGCATGGCCAAAATCCAAAAATCATCTTTTAAAGCTTCTTTAATGTTTTTAGGCTCAATGCATGAAAGAAACGCAACATGATTCATTAATTTGAGAGAGGATCTAGTGGTTACCCCCTTGGATGGATCACCCAAGATTTCACCATCTTTGACATAGTTTAACTCCCTTGGGTAAGATACCTCTTTTTCTTCATGAGCTAAGTCTTTTAAGCCTTCAAGAGGAGGTTCTTGTGAGTCTTCTTCTTTAGTTGGAATCTTATCCTCTTTTGATGTTTGTCCTCCATCAATAGTATCAATGATTCCTACATCATCATCATCACAAGATTCCTTTCTCGAAAGGAGGTTATCATCGAAAACAACATGTATTGACTCTTCAACAACTAGAGTTCTTTTATTAAATACACGGTAGGCTTTAGAGTTTGAGGAATACCCTAAGAAAATGGCTTCATCACTTTTAGCATCAAATTTACCTAAGTTTTCTTTACCATTATTTAAAACAAAACACTTACATCCAAAAGGATGAAAATAGCTAATGTTAGGCTTTTTGGACTTTAAAATCTCATAAGATGTTTTCTTTAAGATTGGCCTAATCATTACTCGATTTATTATATAGCAAGCGGTATTTGTAGCTTCTGCCCAAAAATATTTAGGTAAATTATTTTCGCAAAGCATGGTTCTAGCCATTTCTTCTAAAGTTCGATTTTTCCTCTCAACTACCCCATTTTGTTGAGGAGTGCGAGGTGCAGAAAAATTATGGCTAATCCCATTTTCATTTAAAAACTCATCAAAACCCAAATTTTGAAATTCAGTTCCATGATCACTTCTAATATGAGAAATTTTAAGTTCAAGATCATTTTGAGTTATTTTAGAAAATGTGATGAATTTTTCTAAAGCCTCATCTTTTGTACTTAAGAATAGAACCCAAGTATATCTAGAATAGTCATCTACAAGCACAAATGCATATGATTTTCCACCCAAGCTCATTGTCCTAATTGGCCCAAAAAGATCCATATGAATCAATTGTAAACATCTACTAGTAGAGACATCATTTATGGATTTAAAAGAACTCCTATGTTGTTTACCCTTTGAACATGCATCACAAATTTTATCATTTGAAAAATTAAGTTTGGGTAAACCTCTAACTAGATTAAGGGAATTTAATTTTTCTAGAACACTCATGCTTGCATGTCCTAACTTTCTATGCCATAGCCATGAGTCATGTTCATCATGTGCAACTAAACATGCATGGGATGAATGGATGTCTTCTAAATGCACCATGTAAATATTGCCTATTCTATGTCCTATGAGCATTGTTTGATTTGTTTTAATGTTTACAATTTTACAACCACTTTTATCAAATAAAACATTAAAACCTTTATCACATAACTGACTAATGCTCAACAAATTATGTTTAAGACCGTTGACATACAAAACATCTTTAATGTAGATAGAAGAGTGATTACCAATAGAGCCTATTCCTTCAATGAGTCCTTTTGAGTTATCACCGAAGGTTACTACTCCACCACTCTTAGGCTTTATTTCCACAAATCTACTTTTGTCACCGGTCATATGTCTTGAGCATCCACTATCAAGGTACCAAGAATTTTTGCTTGAAGCTTTAGCCTTGAAGCAATGCTCCCCCTACAAACAAAGAATTTAGGCCTTGGTTTTTGGTACCCAAATCATCTTGGGTCCATGAGTGTTAGCCTTTAACAATTTGGTTCCCTTGGGAATCCAAGAAGCAATAGCATTTAAGTGATTAGAAGTGATAAGTTCTTTAGGAACCCAAACATTTCTAATTTTATGACTTTTAGTTTGCTTATAAAAATTTCTTTGTTTAGGTATGAAATATTTTCTTTTTGTATATTGGGGTTTAAAATGATTTTCTTTCTCAAAATTCTTTTTCCCAATATCAAAAGATGTTTTAAGATTATCTACTTCCTTTGTGTGATAATCTTGAAAATCGGAAAGAAGTTTTTCAAGTTCAAGATTTTTAGTTTTAAGATCATTTGAAAAATTAACTAAAGATAAAACTTTCTTTTCCAATTCGGAGTTATTTTTTAAAAATGCCTCATTTTGAATTTTTAAATCAGAAATTATTTTCTTGTTTTTCAAAATGGACTCCTTGTATTTTTCTACTAACTCATCATACACTTCTTGAAGTTCATCATAAGCATCTTGAAGTTCTTCAATAGAAAAATCTAAATTGTATGAATTAGAGGTTACCTTTGATTCATCATTGATGGCCATGAGACATAGGTTGGCCACTTCTTCCTCTTCCTCGGAAGACTCATCATCACTCCAAGTTGCAATTTGTGCTTTGAGCTTGTTCTTCCTCCCAAAGCTTTTCTTTTTCAATTGAGGACACTCGGAACGAATGTGACCCGGTTTGTTGCATTCATAGCAAGTAATTTGGTCTATCTCCTCTTCCTTGTTTTTACTCTTGAAGTCCCTTCTTCTCATGAATTTTCTTCCACGATTTGACTTCATAAACTGAGTAAATCGTTTGGCCAACATAGCCATTTCCTCTTCTTCATCCTCACTAGAATCGTTTTCTAATTGTGAAGCTTTTAATGCGATTCCAACTTTCTTTTTCTCAGCTTCCTTCTTTTCTACTATCTTCTTCTCTTGTTCTCTTCCCTTTCTCATAATCTCATGTGTGAGTAGAGATCCAACAAGAGCATCTAATTTAAGAGTCTTCAAATCTTTGGCTTCAATTATGGCCGTTCTCTTGCTATCCCATGATTCCGGAAGAGAGTATAACAACTTTCTCACTAGCTTGTCTTCGGGAATGATTTCTTCGAAACCCTTTAAACCGTTGACAATGACCGAGAATCGATCAAACATTTGGGAAACACTTTCATCGGGATCCATCTTGAAGTTTTCATAGTTTAGATTGAGTAGTCCAATCTTTGTCTCCTTTACATCGCTAGTCCCTTCATATGTTGTCTCGAGAGTGTCCCAAACCTCCTTGGCATTTTCGATTGAAGACACCTTAGAGTAGATATCCGGACCAAGTGCACAAAATATTACATGAAGAGCTTTGTCGTTCACTTGCATCCTTCTTCTTTCATCATCGGTCATTTCGGCTTTGATTTTTGGAACAAGCCTTTCTCCATCTCTCCTCATGGGAATGTATGGACCTTCTTCAACTACATCCCACACCATAAAGTCGGTAGACTTAATGAAGAGCCTCATCCTATTCTTCCAATAAAGATAGTTATCCCCATTGAAGAATGGTGGCTTGGTGGTGGATTGAGATTCATAGTTGGAGGTGGATGCCATTGCTTGACTTGTTGTTGATCAAACTTTCAACTTTCCAAGGATCGACTCAAGAGGGTTGTAATCCTTCCAATGAGTGTAGCTCTGATGCCAATTGTTGAGTTGATCAAACAATTGCAAATGGCCAAGAGGGGGGTGAATTGGCAATTTAAAATTTTTGTGAAGAGAATATTGGAAAATAAAATGACACAAGGGGTTATAGTGGTTCAAGTTCAACAACCGAACTCTACATCCACTACCTTAGCTCCCACTAAGGATTTTCCAAAACAATTCACTACTTGAATTCGTCCCCTTTTCTTGGATGAGGAGGAAACCTTACAATATCGATTAAGCTTTTCAACCCCAAGCTTAATCCACTCAAATACAAAGAAGATTTTTGGTAAACTCAAGTATTTCCTCTCAAAGGATGATTGTCTACCCACTTACAATTACAGCAACCCAAAAACTCTCAATAATATGACAAAATGAAATACAAAGAGTTGGGCACAAGAATATAGCTTTGAATAGCTCTAGGATTTGGATTTTTGCTTTGATGATGCTTGAATGTGTATTATTGATCTTCCTGGTAAAATGAAGCTTGTATTTATACCCTTGAATCAGTTTCTAGCCGTTTGGATCATTTGACTTATTGAAAGAGCCGTTGGGAACATTTTTCCAGCTATTAAGGCAGCTCCCCAGCACTGCGTATCGATACACGACAAGGCTGTATCGATACGCTAGTTTAAATTCAAACTAGCCGTTGTGCGTAAAAACAGGGCGTATCGATACACTAGGCGTATCGATACGGTCCAAACTCTCTGTCAAGTTTGTTGCATCAAAGCGTATCGATACGGGGGTCGTATCGATACGGTCCAAACTCTCTGTTAAAACCATTTAATTTGTTGCATCAAAGTGTATCGATACTGTGACCAAGAGTATCGATACGCCATAACGGTCAAAACAAATTTTCAAATAATTATGCTTGGCGTATCGATACGTTTATTAAGCGTATCGGTACGGTTGCCCAGATGAACACTGTATCGATACGTATGAAGGGTGTATCGATACGCTATGTTCATTCAGAATTACAGTAAGTTTCAAGTGTATCGATACGGTGAGTGTATCGATACGCAGGGCCATTTTTGCATAATTTGGCTTTGAAAAACATGAAAAAGATTTGAGAAACTTAATGTTTTGAGATCCAATCTTCAAACAAGATTTTCTACAAAACATTTTGTTAATATTTGAACCTTTAAAGAGTTCTTAAAAATTTATTTATTTTTGCAATTTGGTCCTTAAATTTTTATGTTATATCAAAATCAATTTTAGTTTTACAGAGATGCTTGAAATGATGCATGGTTGCATGTGAAGCATGAGATGCTTGAAATGATGCATGGTTGCATATGAAGCATGAGATGCTTGAAATGATGCATGGTTGCATGTGAAGCATGAGTTGCTTGGAAAGATGCATTGTTGCATGAAAGGTGTATGATGCATGTGAATGCATGTTTACTTGTTAGGTTGAACAAGTGTTGATTATCATTTGGTAAATGATGTAAGTGAGCATGAATATCTTTAATGCATTGAAGTCTTGTAGGACTTGTTTTGAAAGGCATGTGAATATGTTTGTATGGTTTATATGTTGCCTTGGTGTAATGCAAGTGTTGGTTGGCTTGTGAAATGGTTTTAAAGGTTTCTTGTTTGAAATGGCTTTTAAGTTTAAGAAAGGAATGTTGTGAAATGGAAGTGTTTCCATGGTTTTGTTTTAGCTTTGCATATGGTATTTATGCATGGTTGATGCTTGTGGTTGATAAGGATTTCAAACATGGTTTTGGTAAACAAATCGGGTTTGTTTTACAAGTGTTTTATGACCCGCTGCATTGATGGTGTTTTGGTTTTGAGCATTCCTCACTAAGCATTATGTGCTTACGCTCTTTTTGTCCATCAATGCAGATCCTTGAAGTTTGGACAGCAGGGAGCAAGGGATTCAAGGTGGACTCCAAGTGAGATGTATGTCTCGGTGAATAGCTATAGTTAATAAAGGCAATGGGGGTAGAATCTCTTGGGATTATTGTGTTTGTGATCGTTTATGTTGATCAAGAATGTTTTAATGTTGTTAAAGTTGTTGGAACATGATTTGGCTTAATTGAGATTGTTTTGGAAGGTTTGTGCCTAAATGGTTGCTTGTGTAGGAAGCATGCCTATAGATTTGGGGCTTTTTGCATATGATGTGTTTCTGATGAATTGTTGATGCAAGCATGTCTCATTTATGTTGAATTGCATGCTGGTAAAGTTTGGTGGCTTTTGGAGCATGTTTGGGTGGTCAATTGAGTGTTTTTGTGAGCAAAATGCAGCTTTCTGGGCTAGGCGTTTCGGAACAGGTTGCACCGTTTCGGAACGGGTGCCCTGCATGAACCCAGGCGTCCGAAACGGTATGCACCGTTTCGAAACGGTTTAGCCTCTGCCAGACCCCCGTTTCGAAACGGGCTATGCCTGTTTCGGAACGGCCCCGCGTTTCGGAACGGGCTGTCTCCCGTTTCGGAACGGTTGATCGTTGGGGGCTGACAGTGGCAGTTATGTGTTTCAAAAAGTTTGCATTTTGGTCCTGAATCTTGTTTGTGCAATTGTATGAGTTTGGGATGCCCGTTTGAGCTGAAATTTGGCAGAGAAGCATGAAACCTGATTAATTTCAAGATGGTAACTTTCCTTTGGGTTAAGTCCTCTTAATTATCAGAAATTACAATTTGGTCCCTAAAGTTGTGTTTTGTGCAATTGGGTCCCTGAATGATCTCTGATGGTTGTGATCTTTGCGTATGTTGTTTGTGTGATCACATATAGGACTAATGTGCATCTAGACAAGATTAAAAAAAGGGTCGTTAATCAAGGTTGACTTTCGGGTTGACTTTGGTTTTCCCCGTGTAATTTTCGTAGTTCGGGTCAACCGTCTAGGCCGGGCTACGGGGGTTACATTTGGTGGTATCAGAGCTGTGTTGCGAATGCTTGGGGAAAACGGTAAGTTGTTGTGATGTGTGATTGTTGTTTACCTTGATGTGTGGTTGAATGTTGGTTGAAACATGTGTATCTGAGCAAATTGTTGATGTTTCTGAGCATGTTGTTGATGTTTTCAAGCATGTTTTATGGTTATGAGTCTTGGTTGAGCTTATGTGGTTTGTGCTGATGAAAGTGCTGTGAGTATGTTATGTTATAATATACTGTTGCAAGTGGATGTTGTTTGATGTAAGCATGATCAAGGTGTGTTGCTTGATATGCTTGATGTTGTGATATCCATGTTGTGTTGACTGTTATGTCTTGTAAAGGGGAGGATTCGGGATACCCATTGCCTTATTAATATAGCTATTGTGTTATTTTGGAGTTGGAATTTGAATCCTTGCTAATGCTGGTCTAACTGGTTTGTTTGTTTGTTGTGATTGTATGTTGTTGTTGTTAGTGGTATGGCAAAGTCAATGGAGGATTGGCGAATGAGGGAGATGGTTGCTGCCTTGGGGCAGGTTGTTAAGGCAAGGAATTCACCCTTTGGTAGAGGTGTTTTGTCTCAGTCTTCTGTGCCTAGTGTTGAGGTGGTAAGGCAAGGGAAAGAAGCTGGTTCTGTGGTGAAGAGTTCATCACCTGTTGAGCAGGAGGTGTTGGGAACATCTCAGGCTATGGTTGAGGTAAAGTCAGTAGATGTGCTGGCTGTGGGATGTGAGGGTTTGCCGAAGCAGTGTTTGCTTGATTTGGGTGCTGTGGAGTACCATGGTACTTCCCCGGAGATGTTTGAGGCCTGGTTGGCCAATGTGGTTCAGATCTTGGATCGGGAAGGCTGTGATTATGCCTGTAAGCTGGGGAGTGTTGTTTCTCTGATGTTGGAAGATGTGAGTGCCTGGTGGACATCTGTGGCAGTTGCGTCACATATCCATGATATTGATTGGGATTTCTTTGTATCTGCTTTTTATGAAAGGTATCTTGGAAGGAAGTTCCTGAGAGTTAAGCAAGGCGCGGGTAGTGCTGTTGTTGAGCAAGTATTGCTTGAGCAAGGAGTGGAAGCTCAGTCATCTGTGTGTGACCGTTGTGAAAGGCAACATGTTGGAAATTGTTGGGGCGCGGGTGTTTGTTGGAATTGTGGTTCCAAAGTACATGTTAAGTGTGATTGTCCTCATGGCGCGAAGTTGGCTTTGGTGTTAGCCAAAGGGTTTCAGAAAGGTCGTGGGCACGGCCGAGGCAGGGTTCAGAGGTGGCAGAAAGAGCAGAAAGTTGTGAAGAGTGTAGGAAAGGAGAATTGCTGGAAATGTGGGTCTGCTGGACACATGAGGCGTGATTGTTTGATGATGGCTCGGAATAGCCAAGGTTCTTTACCGCGAGGAGTTGGTGGTGACCCTAGTGTGTTAGCTGGTGCTGCAGTGGTGTGGCAGGAGGGTGGCGGTTCTGCTAGGAAGAGAGCTCGTCTGATGAAGCCTCAGGGAGGTGTTGTGTTTCCAGGTAACCTTGTTTTGTAATCTTTGCTCTAGTTGCCTTAGTTTGATTTCTGTTGGTTTTCCTTGTGTGGTAAGGTTGGTCTTGTTGATAGCATGTTGGGGTAATAGTTGTAGTTTGGAAATGTCTTGGGTGTGAAGAAGGCTTGGTAAGTATCTTGTGGTTAATGGTTGTTGGTATGGTGGAGTTAGATGAGTTAAAAGTGAGGTAGGAGGTTGTTCTTAGACGGATTTGAGGATGTTATTGGAGGGTGTGAATTGGCATTCATGCACAGTTAAAATCATTGTTATATACTATATAATATATGTTGGTCCATGCATACATGTGGCATGACATTAGAGGTTTTGCATACATGTACATCAGGCATTGATAGGGCATGTTGGTGATCATGCATACGATGTTCACACTCGCTAATAACTAATCGAATCTGTTAGTGTGTTGGATTAGGTTGGATGATGGGTTTTTAGAGGTTGTTTTGGTGCTGGGTGAGAGTTAGTAGTGGGGTATATCAAGCTAGTTGCTAGTGAAAGTGAGAGTGGTGTAGCTGCTGGTAGAAGGATAGTGTTCGATGCTCAAGGAGTTTAGTGGTTTGGTGTTGGACGGTATCGATTGAGTTTAGAATCGGTTTAGTGGTTGAATAGCTAAGTGGAAGGGGTAGTTCCTTGGTGTTAAGTGATGTTGCAGCTTAGTGGTTGTGTTCCCAAGTGCTGAAGTAGCTTGGCTTTTAAGTTGTTGTGGAAGAGTTGTGTTTGTAAGTGCTGGTTCTTAGTAACCTTTGAGGAGTTAAGAAGATGGTTTGTATGTTTAAGCTGGGCGATGTTTTAGTATGGTAAGTGTTATGGTTGAAGTTGAAGTGGAAGGTCAATGAAAGATTGAAGTTTTGTTGGTTGTTTGGGTTCTTGTGAGAATTGGTTGGTGGTGTGTGGAACGGCTGACGGAGTCAAGTTGGGATTGTGATGTAGTTTTTGGAATTTGGGTGAGTATTCCTGATGAGCTGTTATGGTAATGTTAGCAACAGTTGTGAGGTTTTATTAGTTTTCGTTGAGGAGTTTGGGTAAGCAGTTGATGCTTAAGAATTTTTTGCTTGTTGGGAAATTCTTGGAAGAGGTTGGGAGTTGCAAGGGTTTTAGAAGCAGAGAAGGTTGCTTAGTGGCTGGATTGGGTTGGCTGTTGTCTTTGTGTAAACAGGTTTTGGGTATGGTGTGTTGCAGTGATGTCTGCTGTAAGTGCTGAAGTTCTTCAGGTTGATGTCGGGACTGTGTACAGTTCGGTTATGTGAAAGGTTAAGTTGTGGTTATCTTTGTGTGATCTGGATTCTGTGGACAGCATGTGGTGGTGCTAGGTTTGGTGGAGGTTTTGTGTGGTAAGTGCTCAGTGATGGTCGAGGCTTTTGTGTTGCCTTGTGTGTTGGTTTGGGAAGGTTGTGGTTTTCTTTCGCCGGTTAAATTTCGAGGACGAAATTTCCTAAGGAGGGGAGAGTTGTAACACCCCGGTTTTGGGCTTAGAAGTTTTGGGCGTTGACCGGTTCGGTCAAAGTTCTGATCGAATATATAAGAGTGAATTTAGGAAAGCCTAGTTCGGGTTGCATTAAAAATATGGAAAAATGTTCTAAAATCATGTTTTATTATATAAAAGTGAACTGTGAAATCAATTTTGGAAAATGAGGTTTGGAAGGTTGACATTTTGGCTAGTGACCAAAATGTAATTTTTGAAAGTTGCGGGACAATTTTATAAAGGATTGAAACTTTGAATCTTTAAGGAGCTATTATTCCAATAAGAATTTCTCCAGATTTTTCTAAGACATTTTAAGGCTTTATTCTGATTTTAAAGATTAAGAAAAGGAGGGAAATCATTTTAACCAATTTCCTAACTACTTTTTCATTTTCTCTCCATTTTCCTTTTCTCTCATTTTCTCTCAACCCAAACAAAATTCTCCAGATTTCTTTCTCTGATTTTGGCATCTAAATCTCTCATTTCAACTCTCATTTGATTCCTAATCATCTCATCAACAAAACCTCTCAATTTGCAAGTTGTTTCATCATGCTTCTTGGCTCTAAAAAGGAGAAATTCAAGTTTGGAGGTAAGAACGTCTCTCTCCTCTAAACTATCAGTTCTTTACTGAAATTCCCAAGTTCTCAATCCTTGTTTTATGATTTGTTAATGGTTTTTCAAATGAGATCTTGATTTTTGGCTAAAATGCAAGATTTGGTGATTTTGGTGGAATTTTCGTGTGATCTGTTTGGGCAGTGTTTTGAAGTGTCAAAATGATGTTAAATGAATGCTAAGTTAATTAAGAATTGATGTTTAACTAATGCAATCCCGGATAGGTTGAATTTCCTAAGTTTTGCTTGAGTTTTTGGTTGTTTTTGGAGTGTTTTTGGTGATCTGTTATACCTGGAGGTATAAGGATGTGTTTGTATTCATTTTGGATGTTAATTGATGTATAAAAATGGTTAGAAGTGATGGATCTTGGCTGGGTTAAGTTTTGGTAATGTTTGGAGGTGTTTTCGGTTGGGTTTGGTAGCCGAATTGTTGGATTTGTGTTGAGCAGCGAGTTTGATTGTGTGGCTACTGTTCTTAATGCATAATGATGCATTAATGTGCTGTTTTTGTGTGCTTGAAACAGGGGAGTTTGATCCTTGAGCTTTGAAGGTGTTTGAGGAAGGTTTCGGAAGCTTGGAAGGCTTGTTGGCTAGTCTTGTTTTGGTTATCGGTGAGTGAAGTTGGGTTTCGGCTTTTTAACAAAGGTTTGAAGGTTTTGGGAGCTTAGTTTAAGTCTAAACAACTTTGCTAAGCTCAAGAGTAAGTAAATGGATTTCTTACTTGATTTGTGATATGAATTGGCTTTTAAGCAATTGTGGTTGATGATTAGAATGCATGAGTTTTGCATGGTTTATTTCTGTTTTGAAAGCATGTTTAAGCATGGTTTAATGCTGGTTTTGAGAGCCATATGTGAAGGATGCTCAAGGTAAGAGATCCTTGGTTTTATACATTGAAAAATGTGGTTTTGATGCATAGTGATGCATGATGTTCATTGGCTTTGTATAATGCTTTAAAACAGTGAGTTAATGTTGTTGAATGATGGTTTTGCATATTGGTTATGCATGTGAATCATTGGTTTATTATGAAATGGTTTTGCATATTGGTTATGCATGTGAATCATTTGATTAATGTGGTAATGATTTTGCATATTGGTTATGCATGTGAAACATTGGACTAATGTGGTAAGGTGGTTATATTGGCAAGTGATGTAAGTGGTTCTTGGTTCTTTGATCGGATATAGTTAGCCGGCTATAGGATTGGGTGCACCGTGAATAAAGTCGCCTTAGAGGTGGAGTGGTCAAGAGTGGACCGGATAAGCTCCCTTCAAGTTTCCTAACGAGATGAGGTCATAGTGGAGGTGTTGCCCACTCGAGGACCTTGGTTATTTGAGGTCATAATGGAGGTGTTGCCCATTCGAGGACCTTGGTTAAGCAAAGGTTATATGGTGTTTAAAAGTCCATATGTGAAGACCTTGTGCTTGTTGAGATCACAATGGCAGTGTTAAGTCCATGTGTGGATCTTGTGTGTGATGTCCCGGATCTCGATAGATGATGTTCTACAACTACCAATCGGTTGTGCAAAGGTTGTATGGTGGTTAAAAGTCCATACGGGAGAACCTTGTGCATGTTGAGGTTGTATGGTTGTCCATACATGGGAACCTCGGGAGAAGCTAAGGTTGTATGGTGTTTAAAAGTCCATGCATGGGAACTTTAGGCTTGTAAGGTCATAATGGAGGTGTTGCCCATTCGAGGACCTTGGATTGGGTAGGGTGTAGGGAGCGTAGGGACAACGCTCGGAATCCGCGTATCCGATCGGGTGTTGAGTTGGAAAGTGGATGTGATTGATTACTTGAAGGCCAATATGATGTTTTTATATATAAAGAAGTATGAGATGCTTGAAATGATGCATGGTTGCATGTGAAGCATGGGATGCTTGAAATGATGCATGGTTGCATATGAAGCATGAGATGCTTGAAATGATGCATGGTTGCATGTGAAGCATGAGTTGCTTGGAAAGATGCATTGTTGCATGAAAGGTGTATGATGCATGTGAATGCATGTTTACTTGTTAGGTTGAACAAGTGTTGATTATCATTTGGTAAATGATGTAAGTGAGCATGAATATCTTTAATGCATTGAAGTCTTGTAGGACTTGTTTTGAAAGGCATGTGAATATGTTTGTATGGTTTATATGTTGCCTTGGTGTAATGCAAGTGTTGGTTGGCTTGTGAAATGGTTTTAAAGGTTTCTTGTTTGAAATGGCTTTCAAGTTTAAGAAAGGAATGTTGTGAAATGGAAGTGTTTCCATGGTTTTGTTTTAGCTTTGCATATGGTATTTATGCATGGTTGATGCTTGTGGTTGATAAGGATTTCAAACATAGTTTTGGTAAACAAATCGGGTTTGTTTTACAAGTGTTTTATGACCCGCTGCATTGATGGTGTTTTGGTTTTGAGCATTCCTCACTAAGCATTATGTGCTTACGCTCTTTTTGTCCATCAATGCAGCAGGGAGCAAGGGATTCAAGGTGGACTCCAATTGAGATGTATGTCTCGGTGAATAGCTATAGTTAATAAAGGCAATGGGGGTAGAATCTCTTGGGATTATTGTGTTTGTGATCGTTTATGTTGATCAAGAATGTTTTAATGTTGTTAAAGTTGTTGGAACATGATTTGGCTTAATTGAGATTGTTTTGGAAGGTTTGTGCCTAAATGGTTGCTTGTGTAGGAAGCATGCCTATAGATTTGGGGCTTTTTGCATATGATGTGTTTCTGATGAATTGTTGATGCAAGCATGTCTCATTTATGTTGAATTGCATGCTGGTAAAGTTTGGTGGCTTTTGGAGCATGTTTGGGTGGTCAATTGAGTGTTTTTGTGAGCAAAATGCAGCTTTCTGGGCTAGGCGTTTCGGAACAGGTTGCACCGTTTCGGAACGGGTGCCCTGCATGAACCCAGGCGTCCGAAACGGTATGCACCGTTTCGAAACGGTTTAGCCTCTGCCAGACCCCCGTTTCGAAACGGGCTATGCCTGTTTCGGAACGGCCCCGCGTTTCGGAATGGGCTGTCTCCCGTTTCGGAACGGTTGACCGTTGGGGGCTGACAGTGGCAGTTATGTGTTTCAAAAAGTTTGCATTTTGGTCCTGAATCTTGTTTGTGCAATTGTATGAGTTTGGGATGCCCGTTTGAGCTGAAATTTGGCAGAGAAGCATGAAACCTGATTAATTTCAAGATGGTAACTTTCCTTTGGGTTAAGTCCTCTTAATTATCAGAAATTACAATTTGGTCCCTAAAGTTGTGTTTTGTGCAATTGGGTCCCTGAATGATCTCTGATGGTTGTGATCTTTGCGTATGTTGTTTGTGTGATCACATATAGGACTAATGTGCATCTAGACAAGATTAAAAAAAAAAAGGGTCGTTAATCAAGGTTGACTTTCGGGTTGACTTTGGTTTTCCCCGTGTAATCTTCGTAGTTCGGGTCAACCGTCTAGGCCGGGCTACGGGGGTTACATATATGGTTTTCACACGACAGACGAGCAGAATTTTCTCTATCTATCGAGGTCCATTTCGCTTTTTCTCTCCACAGAACTGCTGTCACCATGCTGTCACGGCGGCACCATGGCAGCATCGTCCTCTTTGTCTACTTGTCCAGTTCAGCTCTTCTGCTTCTCTGCCCAACGCCTGCCTTCTCCGTCAGCTATGGCGGATACCTGCAAAAATAGCCAAATTTAGCAGTATCTGCGCAGTTTTATCTAAATGTGATGTTTATGCAAAACTTAACCTAAAGTGCAGTTAAACATGCTTGAGTGCAGCAAAAATAAGGATAAATGATGGGTAAAATATAGAACTTTTAAGCACTGATCACACCCCCAAACTCGAATCTTTGCTTGTCCTCAAGCAACTCAGACCTAAAAGAAAAAAAATGAAATATTTTTGTTTTGGCTTTCAAACAGTGAACTTTCCCTTACCCGTCGTTCGTTCCCTGTGACGGCAGCAACCTGTCGGATAATTTAGGATCTGTCCGGAATCTCACTATAGTTCTCGTGCAGTGTGTGCATGCTTGTGAACAGTTATATGCCATGACTCTCTTAGTTTCACTAGAATATTCAACTCTTAACTCGAATTTTTATGCCAAAGTTTATCTTTTTGAAGGCACATTTTCATGCTTCTTTGATTTTCTGTTTTGACTTGATTTATTATTTTTTTAAGCTAAAGTTTCACTAGAGCCGGTTTCTGGCACCTCTAGCTAACTTCCTAGAGCCGGTTTCGGGCACCTCTAGGGCTGTTGAGTCTATTTTGCTAAACTTCTTTCCTAGAGCCAGTGTTAGGCACCTCTAGGGGTTATTCAAGTGCTAAGCTTCCTATTCTAGTTTGGCTAAAAGAAGTCTAAGCAGTATAACAGTCACAATGGTGTTTAAGTTTTCAGAACTATAGAAAGGCTCTAAACTTCTCCTTAAACTATCCTAAAGTTTCTGCCACGACAGAGCTGTCACGACAGGCAAGTTCAGTTCATAGTTTTAAGCCAAAATTTTCAAAATTTTCATTTTTTTTTTGCATAAAATAAATGTGACACAATTAAAACTAAATGCAATATTATATTAATAATTAGGAGGACTGCCTACCCCCAAACTCAAGGGTTGCATTGTCCTCAATGCATGACACAAAAGATGAAAAACAGAAGAAAAAAAAATGACAGAAAAGTTAAACATCACAAAAAGATAATATATATAGCAGGCGACAGAGAAGAAGAAAAAGAAAACTTAAGTTGTGCGGCTGTCGTCGCTGCTGCTGGAGTTTTGGATGAGGAGCTGTGGGTGCTGCCCTGAGAGTATGAGTGCTGCCGCGGCGGGGGTGGAGGCAGCACTTCCTCGGGTTGCTTGTATCGTCATTGCAAGGGTTTTTCTTTGTTTACCTAATAACAAAAACAAACTAAAAACTAATATCAAATTTCTAATTCCTAAAATAATAAAGATAAAATAAGATAAAAATAAAATAAAATAAGTTAAATTAGGAGTGCCTTGAGGGGCATCTCCTAAAGTAACTACTCCCTGTTCTAATGATGCTTGATTGGTCGTTTCCGGTACTTCTTGAAGTCCATCCGTACCCTCCATCTGGTGATTATTCTCATGGTGGCGGCTTCTTTCTTTCTCTTCCCTTTGTAGTCCATGAAGTCCTCCCTTCTTGGTAATGTTTCTGAGGGCATGAATATATGATTAGAAAAAATCAAATTGACATTCGGCCACAAACTTACCTTGTTTTCGTTGAATGTTGTTGTGGTTGAATGTAGCCCTTGCTGTCGTGTCTGCTGCTGCGGCAGTCAATTATTTTGACAGTTCGTTGTCAGGTTACTTTGCAGGTCAATGGGACATTGGTAAGTGTCATCACTCTCTATACCAAATTCTGTTGACCACTCGTAGATCTCCATCAGTAGAGACTTTGATGATTCTATGTCCACCGGCTTTGGTTCCTCTAATACCTGCAATGGAATTTGTGAGTTTTCAAAGAATTCAAAAGGATCGTTTATTACCTGCTCATATTCCATTAGCGAGGCATTGTCATTGGGTAGCTCTTTTAGGTGGTCGTGCGAGTGCCATGACAGGGATGGATGTGTGCAATCTTGGTCGGGCATAACCGAGGTAGTGGGTTGAGCATTTGCCTCGGATGTGGTTGCTGCTTCAGCATCAGTTGCTGCCGAGGCGGCAGTTTCTGCCGAGGCGGCAGTTTCCGCTTTGACTGGGGTTTCCACCTCGGAAGTGGTTGCTGCCGTGACATTCTCTTGAATTTCACCCAGCGTTGTCGCAGTGTTGCTCCATTCCGGCTCCTCGATCATTGCCATGGCAAGTTGTTGCTCAGAGTCATTATGTGTTGGGCATTCCTTCACATGGGCATCCTCGTCATCTTGTCTCAAGATTTCAGGTTCATCCGTGGCATGAATGAGGGCCGGTCTGCTCAAGAGTGCATCCATCTTGGCGATACTTTTGTCCATAAAAGCCGACACTTCTTGAGTGAGTGCCATGAAGGCTTGCAGTGTGTCGTCTAAGGTTTTTGACTGCTCTTGATGATGATGACATTGCCAGGGCAGGTCGGGTTCTGCAGCAAAACTGTTATGGTATATAAAATTTTGCGGGTTTTGATCGTACCATAAAAAATTTTGCTGCTGCGGCATCGGCAGTTGCTGCCCCTGTTGCTGTTGTGGCAGCATATCTTGTTCTTGTTGGTTCCATCGTTGGTTGTCCATATAGTCACCGAAAAAATAGGGACGACTTTCGAATGCATGATTACCTTTACGGTAATTGCAAGAACTTTCCCACATCAGCTCTCGAATGGTTTTTCCTGGCATATTGATGCTCCTTAAACATGTATTTCACCTGAGCTTTTTTGTGTGATAAAAATAGAAAAATAAAAATAAAAAATAAAAATAAAAAGAAAAGAAAAGTGCAGAAGCTAGGGTAAGAGTGTGTTGCCAGTCCCCGGCAACGGCGCCAAAAACTTGTTGTGTGTAAAAGTGTCTATCGCAATGTAGTGCAAGTGTACACGACGCAAGTAGTAAAGTGATACTAGAGTATCGGATATCGTCTCCACAGGGACTGGGTTAACCCTTTCCTTCGCTATCTGCACAAGGGGAAAAGAAGAGATTTAATAGTTTGTCACGAAAATAATAAAAAGAACTTGAAATAAGAGTAAAGAAATCAGGATAGAGAGAATGGGCTGGTATTGAATTGCTCAGTAGTGCAGGTATTGCAGAGTTTAGGAAATCCAGTACTGTCGTCGCGCCTGTCGCGGGCAGCACCTGTCGCGGCAGCAGTCCGTTGATTGTCGCGGCAGCAAACACTCAACTCCGTACTTTCAAGTTTGGCAAGAATCCCAGATCTGCCTTGGCCTATCCCTAGGTCCAAGTCTGTCGATGATCACGTCTTGATGATACCTCCCGGCGTGAATCGAAGGATGAACACCGATGTGTATGAATTCTTCTTTAGCCACTTAACCTCGCCCTATCCCTAGGCACGAGATAGTTCAACTATAAAATAGAGAACTTGCTCTTATTTCTTTCGTATACTTAACTCTCCCGATGCTAAGTAAATAGATAACCTCACAATGCTCTCCCGATGCTCTTACAAGATATTAATAACCAAAATAAGAGAACTTGAAGTTTATTTTATTGAACTGAAAATTCCTAAAACAAAAGCAACCCTTGCAACTACTTTACAAATCAACCCGTGGCCCTAGGGGGTTTTAGAACATATCGACGGCGGGTAAACGGCGGAGGGGTTTTTGGTTGTCGGTTATGGGTTAATCGGCTATGGGATGTGAGTTATTTCTCCTAGGTTAAAATATATGCCCTTATATAAGCTTTGGGCTCAAGTTTTCTAAGTTAACAAGGATTACAACTTTAATTAAAAGTATGATTCTAATAAAGACTTAATCTTCAAGGAATCTACTTTCCAGCCGTCCTCCTTGTTTCTTGGGATTTTCTCTCCTTGAACTTTGGGCTTGACATATCTTTTGATCCGGGGCTTGGAAAAATATATGGTTTTCACACGACAGACGAGCAGAATTTTCTCTATCTATCGAGGTCCATTTCGCTTTTTCTCTCCACAGAACTGCTGTCACCATGCTGTCACGGCGGCACCATGGCAGCATCGTCCTCTTTGTCTGCTTGTCCAGTTCAGCTCTTCTGCTTCTCTGCCCAACGCCTGCCTTCTCCGTCAGCTATGGCGGATACCTGCAAAAATAGCCAAATTTAGCAGTATCTACGCAGTTTTATCTAAATGTGATGTTTATGCAAAACTTAACCTAAAATGCAGTTAAACATGCTTGAGTGCAGCAAAAATAAGGATAAATGATGGGTAAAATATAGAACTTTTAAGCACTGATCACACCCCCAAACTCGAATCTTTACTTGTCCTCAAGCAATTCAGACCTAAAAGAAAAAAAATGAAATATTTTTGTTTTGGCTTTCAAACAGTGAACTTTCCCTTACCCGTCGTTCGTTCCCTGTGACGGCAGCAACCTGTCGGATAATTTAGGATCTGTCCGGAATCTCACTATAGTTCTCGTGCAGTGTGTGCATGCTTGTGAACAGTTATATGCCAAGACTATCTTAGTTTCACTAGAGTATTCAACTCTTAACTCGAATTTTTATGCCAAAGTTTATCTTTTTGAAGGCACATTTTCATGCTTCTTTGATTTTCTGTTTTGACTTGATTTATTATTTTTTTAAGCTAAAGTTTCACTAGAGCCGGTTTCGGGCACCTCTAGCTAACTTCCTAGAGCCGGTTTCGGGCACCTCTAGGGCTGTTGAGTCTATTTTGCTAAACTTCTTTCCTAGAGCCAGTGTTAGGCACCTCTAGGGGCTATTCAAGTGCTAAGCTTCCTATTCTAGTTTGGCTAAAAGAAGTCTAAGCAGTATAACAGTCACAATGGTGTTTAAGTTTTCAGAACTAAAGAAAGGCTCTAAACTTCTCCTTAAACTATCCTAAAGTTTCTGCCACGACAGGCAAGTTCAGTTCATAGTTTTAAGCCAAAATTTTCAAAATTTTCATTTTTTTTGCTTAAAATAAATGCGACACAATTAAAACTAAATGCAATATTATATTAATAATTAGGAGGACTGCCTACCCCCAAACTCAAGGGTTGCATTGTCCTCAATGCATGACACAAAAGATGAAAAACAGAAGAAAAAAAATGACAGAAAATTTAAACATCACAAAAAGATAATATATATAGCAGGCGACAGAGAAGAAGAAAAAGAAAACTTAAGTTGTGCGGCTGTCGTAGCTGCTGCTGGAGTTTTGGATGAGGAGCTGTGGGTGCTTCCCTGAGAGTATGAGTGCTGCCGCGGCGGGGGTGGAGGCAGCACTTCCTCGGGTTGCTTGTATCGTCATTGCAAGGGTTTTTCTTTGTTTACCTAATAACAAAAACAAACTAAAAACTAATATCAAATTTCTAATTCCTAAAATAATAAAGATAAAATAAGATAAAAATAAAATAAAATAAGTTAAATTAGGAGTGCCTTGAGGGGCATCTCCTAAAGTAACTACTCCCTGTTCTAATGATGCTTGATGGGTCGTTTCCGATACTTCTTGAAGTCCATCCGTACCCTCCATCTGGTGATTATTCTCATGGTGGCGGCTCCTTTCTTTCTCTTCCCTTTGTAGTCCATGAAGTCCTCCCTTCTTGGTAATGTTTCTGAGGGCATGAATATATGATTAGAAAAAATCAAATTGACATTCGCCACAAACTTACCTTGTTTTCGTTGAATGTTGTTGTGGTTGAATGTAGCCCTTGCTGTCCTGTCTGCTGCTGCGACAGCCAGTTATTTTGACAGTCCGTTGTCAGGTTACTTTGCAGGTCAATGGGACATTGGTAAGTGCCATCACTCTCTATACCAAATTCTGTTGACGACTCGTAGATCTCCATCAGTAGAGACTTTGATGATTCTATGTCCACCGGCTTTGGTTCCTCTAATATCTGCAATGGAATTTGTGAGTTTTCAAAGAATTCAAAAGGTTCGTTTATTACCTGCTCATATTCCATTAGCGAGGCATTGTCATTGGGTAGCTCTTTTAGGTGGTCGTGCGAGTGCCATGACAGGGATGGATGTGTGCAATCTTGGTCGGGCATAACCGAGGTAGTGGGTTGAGCATTTGCCTCGGATGTGGTTGCTGCTTCAGCATCAGTTGCTGTCGAGGCGGCAGTTTCTGCCGAGGCGACAGTTTCCGCTTTGACTGGGGTTTCCACCTCGGAAGTGGTTGCTGCCGTGACATTCTCTTGAATTTCACCCAGCGTTGTCGCGGTGTTGCTCCATTCCGGCTCCTCGATCATTTCCATGGCAAGTTGTTGCTCAGAGTCATTATGTGTTGGGCATTCCTTCACATGGGCATCCTCGTCATCTTGTCTCAAGATTTCAGGTTCATCCGTGGCATGAATGAGGGCCGGTCTGCTCAAGAGTGCATCCATCTTGGCGATACTTTTGTCCATAGAAGCCGACACTTCTTGAGTGAGTGCCATGAAGGCTTGCAGTGTGTCGTCTAAGGTTTTTGACTGCTCTTGAGGATGATGACATTGCTAGGGCAGGTCGGGTTCTGCAGCAAAACTGTTATGGTATATAAAATTTTGCGGGTTTTGATCGTACCATAAAAAATTTTGCTGCTGCGGCATCGGCAGTTGCTGCCCCTGTTGCTGTTGTGGCAGCATATCTTGTTCTTGTTGGTTCCATCGTTGGTTGTCCATATAGTCACCGAAAAAATAGGGACGACTTTCGAATGCATGATTACCTTTACGGTAATTGCAAGAACTTTCCCACATCAGCTCTCGAATGGTTTTTCCTGGCATATTGATGCTCCTTAAACATGTATTTCACCTGAGCTTTTTTGTGTGATAAAAATAGAAAAATAAAAATAAAAAAAGAAAAGAAAAGAAAAGTGCAGAAGCTAGGGTAAGAGTGTGTTGCCAGTCCCCGGCAACGGCGCCAAAAACTTGTTGTGTGTAAAAGTGTCTATCGCAATGTAGTGCAAGTGTACACGACGCAAGTAGTAAAGTGATATTAGAGTATCGGATATCGTCTCCACAGGGACTGGGTTAACCCTTTCCTTCGCTATCTGCACAAGGGGAAAAGAAGAGATTTAATAGTTTGTCACGAAAATAATAAAAAGAACTTGAAATAAGAGTAAAGACATCAGGATAGAGAGAATGGGCTGGTATTGAATTGCTCAGTAGTGCAGGTATTGCAGAGTTTAGGAAATCCAGTTCTGTCGTCGCGCCTGTCGCGGGCAGCACCTGTCGCGGCAGCAGTCCGTTGATTGTCGCGGCAGCAAACACTCAACTCCGTACTTTCAAGTTTGGCAAGAATCCCAGATCTGCCTTGGCCTATCCCTAGGTCCAAGTCTGTCAATGATCACGTCTTGATGATACCTCCCGGCGTGAATCGAAGGATGAACACCGATGTGTATGAATTCTTCTTTAGCCACTTAACCTCGCCCTATCCCTAGGCACGAGATAGTTCAACTATAAACTAGAGAACTTGCTCTTATTTCTTTCGTATACTTAACTCTCCCGATGCTAAGTAAATAGATAACCTCACAATGCTCTCCCGATGCTCTTACAAGATATTAATAACCAAAATAAGAGAACTTGAAGTTTATTTTACTGAACTGAAAATTCCTAAAACAAAAGCAACCCTTGCAACTACTTTACAAATCAACCCGTGGCCCTAGGGGGTTTTAGAACATATCGACGGCGGGTAAACGGCGGAGGGGTTTTCGGTTGTCGATTATGGGGTAATCGGCTATGGGATGTGAGTTATTTCTCCTAGGTTAAAATATATGCCCTTATATAAGCTTTGGGCTCAAGTTTTCTAAGTTAACAAGGATTACAACTTTAATTAAAAGTATGATTCTAATAAAGACTTAATCTTCAAGGAATCTACTTTCCAGCCGTCCTCCTTGTTTCTTGGGATTTTCTCTCCTTGAACTTTGGGCTTGACATATCTTTTGATCCGGGGCTTGGAAAAATATATGGTTTTCACACGACAGACGAGCAGAATTTTCTCTATCTATCGAGGTCCATTTTGCTTTTTCTCTCCACATAACTGCTGTCACCATGCTGTCACGGCGGCACCATGGCAGCATCGTCCTCTTTGTCTGCTTGTCCAGTTCAGCTCTTCTGCTTCTCTGCCCAACGCCTGCCTTCTCCGTCAGCTATGGCGGATACCTGCAAAAATAGCCAAATTTAGCAGTATCTGCACAGTTTTATCTAAATGTGATGTTTATGCAAAACTTAACCTAAAATGCAGTTAAACATGCTTGAGTGCAGCAAAAATAAGGATAAATGATGGGTAAAATATAGAACTTTTAAGCACTGATCACACCCCCAAACTCGAATCTTTGCTTGTCCTCAAGCAATTCAGACCTAAAAGAAAAAAAATGAAATATTTTTGTTTTGGCTTTCAAACAGTGAACTTTCCCTTACCCGTCGTTCGTTCCCTGTGACGGCAGCAACCTGTCGGATAATTTAGGATCTGTCCGGAATCTCACTATAGTTCTCGTGCAGTGTGTGCATGCTTGTGAACAGTTATATGCCAAGACTCTCTTAGTTTCACTAGAATATTCAACTCTTAACTCGAATTTTTATGCCAAAGTTTATCTTTTTGAAGGCACATTTTCATGCTTCTTTGATTTTCTGTTTTGACTTGATTTATTATTTTTTTAAGCTAAAGTTTCACTAGAGCCGGTTTCGGGCACCTCTAGCTAACTTCCTAGAGCCGGTTTCGGGCACCTCTAGGGCTGTTGAGTCTATTTTGCTAAACTTCTTTCCTAGAGCCAGTGTTAGGCACCTCTAGGGGCTATTCAAGTGCTAAGCTTCCTATTCTAGTTTGGCTAAAAGAAGTCTAAGCAGTATAACAGTCACAATGGTGTTTAAGTTTTCAGAACTATAGAAAGGCTCTAAACTTCTCCTTAAACTATCCTAAAGTTTCTGCCACGACAGGCAAGTTCAATTCATAGTTTTAAGCCAAAATTTTCAAAATTTTCATTTTTTTTGCTTAAAATAAATGCGACACAATTAAAACTAAATGCAATATTATATTAATAATTAGGAGGACTGCCTACCCCCAAACTCAAGGGTTGCATTGTCCCCAATGCATGACACAAAAGATGAAAAACAGAAGAAAAAAAAATGATAGAAAATTTAAACATCACAAAAAGATAATATATATAGCAGGCGACAGAGAAGAAGAAAAAGAAAACTTAAGTTGTGCGGCTGTCGTCGCTGCTGCTGGAGTTTTGGATGAGGAGCTGTGGGTGCTGCCCTGAGAGTATGAGTGCTGCCGCGGCGGGGGTGGAGGCAGCACTTCCTCGGGTTGCTTGTATCGTCATTGCAAGGGTTTTTCTTTGTTTACCTAATAACAAAAACAAACTAAAAACTAATATCAAATTTCTAATTCCTAAAATAATAAAGATAAAATAAGATAAAAATAAAATAAAATAAGTTAAATTAGGAGTGCCTTGAGGGGCATCTCCTAAAGTAACTACTCCCTGTTCTAATGATGCTTGATGGGTCGTTTCCGGTACTTCTTGAAGTCCATCCGTACCCTCCATCTGGTGATTATTCTCATGGTGGCGGCTCCTTTCTTTCTCTTCCCTTTGTAGTCCATGAAGTCCTCCCTTCTTGGTAATGTTTCTGAGGGCATGAATATATGATTAGAAAAAATCAAATTGACATTCGGCCACAAACTTACCTTGTTTTCGTTGAATGTTGTTGTGGTTGAATGTAGCCCTTGATGTCGTGTCTGCTGCTGCGGCAGCCAGTTATTTTGACAGTCCGTTGTCAGGTTACTTTGCAGGTCAATGGGACATTGGTAAGTGCCATCACTCTCTATACCAAATTCTGTTGACCACTCGTAGATCTCCATCAGTAGAGACTTTGATGATTCTATGTCCACCGGCTTTGGTTCCTCTAATACCTGCAATGGAATTTGTGAGTTTTCAAAGAATTCAAAAGGTTCGTTTATTACCTGCTCATATTCCATTAGCGAGGCATTGTCATTGGGTAGCTCTTTTAGGTGGTCGTGCGAGTGCCATGACAGGGATGGATGTGTGCAATCTTGGTCGGGCATAACCGAGGTAGTGGGTTGAGCATTTGCCTCGGATGTGGTTGCTGCTTCAGCATCAGTTGCTGCCGAGGCGGCAGTTTCTGCCGAGGCGGCAATTTCCGCTTTGACTGGGGTTTCCACCTCGGAAGTGGTTGCTGCCGTGACATTCTCTTGAATTTCACCCAGCGTTGTCGCGGTGTTGCTCCATTCCGGCTCCTCGATCATTGCCATGGCAAGTTGTTGCTCAGAGTCATTATGTGTTGGGCATTCCTTCACATGGGCATCCTCGTCATCTTGTCTCAAGATTTCAGGTTCATCCGTGGCATGAATGAGGGCCGGTCTGCTCAAGAGTGCATCCATCTTGGCGATACTTTTGTCCATAGAAGCCGACACTTCTTGAGTGAGTGCCATGAAGGCTTGCAGTGTGTCGTCTAAGGTTTTTGACTGCTCTTGAGGATGATGACATTGCCAGGGCAGGTCGGGTTCTGCAGCAAAACTGTTATGGTATATAAAATTTTGCGGGTTTTGATCGTACCATAAAAAATTTTGCTGCTGCGGCATCGGCAGTTGCTGCCCCTGTTGCTGTTGTGGCAGTATATCTTGTTCTTGTTGGTTCCATCGTTGGTTGTCCATATAGTCACCGAAAAAATAGGGACGACTTTCGAATGCATGATTACCTTTACGGTAATTGCAAGAACTTTCCCACATCAGCTCTCGAATGGTTTTTCCTGGCATATTGATGCTCCTTAAACATGTATTTCACCTGAGCTTTTTTGTGTGATAAAAATAGAAAAATAAAAATAAAAAATAAAAAATAAAGAAAAGAAAAGTGCAGAAGCTAGGGTAAGAGTGTGTTGCCAGTCCCCGGCAACGGCGCCAAAAACTTGTTGTGTGTAAAAGTGTCTATCGCAATGTAGTGCAAGTGTACACGACGCAAGTAGTAAAGTGATACTAGAGTATCGGATATCGTCTCCACAGGGACTGGGTTAACCCTTTCCTTCGCTATCTGCACAAGGGGAAAAGAAGAGATTTAATAGTTTTTCACAAAAATAATAAAAAGAACTTGAAATAAGAGTAAAGACATCAGGATAGAGAGAATGGGCTGGTATTGAATTGCTCAGTAGTGCAGGTATTGCAGAGTTTAGGAAATCCAGTTCTGTCGTCGCGCCTGTCGCGGCAGCAGTCCGTTGATTGTCGCGGCAGCAAACACTCAACTCCGTACTTTCAAGTTTGGCAAGAATCACAGATCTGCCTTGGCCTATCCCTAGGTCCAAGTCTGTCGATGATCACGTCTTGATGATACCTCCCGGCGTGAATCGAAGGATGAACACCGATGTGTATGAATTCTTCTTTAGCCACTTAACCTCGCCCTATCCCTAGGCACGAGATAGTTCAACTATAAACTAGAGAACTTGCTCTTATTTCTTTCGTATACTTAACTCTCCCGATGCTAAGTAAATAGATAACCTCACAATGCTCTCCCGATGCTCTTACAAGATATTAATAACCAAAATAAGAGAACTTGAAGTTTATTTTACTGAACTGAAAATTCCTAAAACAAAAGCAACCCTTGCAACTACTTTACAAATCAACCCGTGGCCCTAGGGGGTTTTAGAACATATCGACGGCGGGTAAACGGCGGAGGGGTTTTTGGTTGTCAATTATGGGGTAATCGGCTATGGGATGTGAGTTATTTCTCCTAGGTTAAAATATATGCCCTTATATAAGCTTTGGGCTCAAGTTTTCTAAGTTAACAAGGATTACAACTTTAATTAAAAGTATGATTCTAATAAAGACTTAATCTTCAAGGAATCTACTTTCCAGCCGTCCTCCTTGTTTCTTGGGATTTTCTCTCCTTGAACTTTGGGCTTGACATATCTTTTGATCCGGGGCTTGGAAAAATATATGGTTTTCACACGACATACGAGCAGAATTTTCTCTATCTATCGAGGTCCATTTCGCTTTTTCTCTCCACATAACTGCTGTCACCATGCTGTCACGGCGGCACCATGGCAGCATCGTCCTCTTTGTTTGCTTGTCCAGTTTAGCTCTTCTGCTTCTCTGCCCAATGCCTGCCTTCTCCGTCAGCTATGGCGAATACCTGCAAAAATAGCCAAATTTAGCAGTATCTGCGCAGTTTTATCTAAATGTGATGTTTATGCAAAACTTAATGTAACCCCCTTAACCCGACCTAGATGGATGGCCCGAATTAAGAAAGTCACACGGGGAAAACCAAAGTCAACCCGAAAGTCAACCTTGATTAACGACCCTTTTTTTTTCTTTTTAAAACTTGTCTAGATGCATATTAAGCCTAATTGTGATCACACAAACATCATACCAAAAGATCACAAACATCAGAGATCAAACAGGGACTCAATTGAACAATTTACAACTTTAGGGACCAAATTGTAAATTATGATAATTATAAGGACTTAACCCAAATTGAAGTTACCAACTTGAAATTAATCATGTTTCATGCCTCTCTGCAAAATTTCAGCTCAAAAGGACTTCCCAAACTCATACAATTGCACAAACAAGTTTCAGGACCAAAACGCAAACAATCCAAAACACATAACTGCCACTGTCAGCCCCCAACGGTCGACCGTTCCGAAACAGGCATAGCCCGTTTCGAAACAGGGGTCTGGCAGTGACCTTTCCGTTTCGGAATGGCCCTTCCCGTTTCGGACGCCTGGGCACGATTAAGGCACCCGTTCCGAAACGGTAGGTGCTGTTCCGAAACACCCTGCCCAGATTGCTCCAAAACTCCACTTTAAACATGCAATTACACAACCAATCATGCTCCGAATGTCACCAAACTTTGCCAACATGCAATTCAACATATATATAACATATTAGCATCATCAATTCAACCAAACATCATCATATGCAAAAAGCCCCAATTCTATAGGCATGCTTCCTACACAAGCTAGACATCCAAGCACCAAACTTACAAAACAAGCATATAAAGATCCAATCCAAAGACCAACAATCTTAACATCAAGAAACATACTTAGGGAGTACAAAACACCTCCCAAAACATACACATGGTTTCCCCATTGCCAAATCACCCAAAAGCTAAAATGTTTAACAAAAACCTTCCATACATTGAGCTTTACTTGCACTTGAATTCTTGCCCTTCTTGCTGCCCTCAAAAGGTCTCTAATGCTCTGCATTATTGAATTAAGGAAAATGAAGAGAGCGTAAGAAAAAGCTTAGTGAGGAATGCTCATTTAAACCATTCAATAATGCATTTATAAAACACTTTATAAATCATGCTTCAAACCATCATTTACACATGCTCAAAAGCATACTTAAACATGCATCTCATGCATCAAATCATAACATGTCATATTGGCCACAAGTGATAAATTCCATTTCTTTGAAAACAAGTTCATCAACTTTCACCCCAAGGACTTTTAAACACCTTGGCCCCAAGGACTTTTAAACACCTTGGCCTATGGACTTTTAAACACCATAGAATGTATCACATCAAGGACTTTTAAACACCTTGATCCCAAGGACTTTTAAACACCTTGGCCCCATGGACTTTTAACCACCATGGAAAAGGATCACCTAAGGACTTTTAACCACCTTAGTGTCCACAACATGAACCATCCAAGGACTTTTAACCACCTTGATGTTCATAAGTAACAAGGCTCACTCAAGGACTTTTAACCACCTTAGTGACCTTAACATTTTAAAACCTCACTTGCCAATATACATCATTTTCATCACTTACATCACTGTTTTAAAGCATAAAACCAAGCCATATTCATCATGCATTTAAAAGCATTAAACCACATCATTTCAATGTACAAAAGCAAGGAACTCCTACCTAGAGTTACCTTCAACATATGGCTTACATCATCAGCAAAAACCATGCTAAAACATGCTTCCAAAACAGTATGTAAAACATGCAAATAATCATTTTGCATCACAACAAAATCATGGCCACCACTAGAGAGAAATTCCGAAAACTTACGCTCGAGCTTAGCAAAGTTGTTTAGACTTAAACTAAGCTCCCAAGACATTGGTTTCAAAGCCGAAACCCAATTTCACTCACCGATTCCACTTCGCCACTTGCCGAAGCACGAAATCAAGCTTCCAAATCAACAACTCTTGGATCCAAAGATTCCTCCCCTGATTAAACACATTAAAGCAGAGGTTTAATGCATCATCAAGCATCAAAAGCTTCAATGAAAGCACTCAAACTCGCTGCTCTCATTCCCACTCCAATTTCGGCCACCAAACACAACCGAAATTGCATCAAAACCACTTCTCAACAAAGCCCAGCCATAAACCAGCAAAACCTAACATCCATTAACACCATAAAACATCTAAAAACAACCTACAAACATCCTTATACCTCCAGCAACAACAGATCCACAAGATCACCACAAAAACATCCAAGAAACATAAGCTAAACTTAGGAAACTCAACCTATCCGGGATTGCATTAATCAAAACTCATTTCCTTATCAATTTAGAGTTCATTTAACATCAAAAACACATCTCAAATCACAGATCAATCAGATCTAACGAAAAATCATGAAAACCATCAAATCTTGCATTATAAGCCAAGATACAATTCCAAACTCAAAAGCCTTTAATTAAACATCAATTAAGAGTTGATAACTTGGGAATTTCAGTAAAGAACTGATAGTTTAGAGGAGAAGGACGTTCTTACCTCCAAACTTGTGTTTCTCCACTTTTTGGAATGAAAATCCTTGTTGAAACACTTAGCAATTGAAGAGATTTGAAGATACAATGATTTGGAATCAAATGAGAGTTGAATGGAGGGATTTAAGTGAAGAAATCAGATCCAATTCTCTGGAAAAGTAGTGTTTGGTTTGAGAGAAAATGAGAGAAAGAAAGTTTAGCAAAGTTGGTTACAAAATCCAAAAATAGCCAAAATGGCTTCCCTCCAATTTTAATAACCTTTAAAATCAGATTTTAGACTTAAAATATCTTAGAAAATCTGGAGAAATCATCTTTGGATTAATAGCTCCTTAAGGATTCAAAGTTTCAACTCTTTATAAAACAGTCACCAAACTTTCAAAATTTACATTTTGGTCACTAGCCAAAATGTCATACTTCCAAAACCCATTTTTCAAAATTGATTTCACAGTTCACTTAATTATATTAAAAGATGATTTTAGAACATTTTTCCATATTTTTAATGCAACCCGAACTAGGCTTTCCTAATTTTACCTCTTTAGATTCGAACAGCACTTTGACCAAACCGGTCAACGCCCAGAACTTCTAAGCCCGAAACCGGGGCGTTACACTTAACCTAAAATGCAGTTAAACATGCTTGAGTGCAGCAAAAATAAGGATAAATGATGGGTAAAATATAGAACTTTTAAGCACTGATCACACCCCCAAACTCGAATCTTTGCTTGTCCTCAAGCAATTCAGACCTAAAAGAAAAAAAAATGAAATATTTTTGTTTTGGCTTTCAAACAGTGAACTTTCCCTTACCCGTCGTTCGTTCCCTGTGACGGCAGCAACCTGTCGGATAATTTAGGATCTGTCCGGAATCTCACTATAGTTCTCGTGCAGTGTGTGCATGCTATATGCCAAGACTCTCTTAGTTTCACTAGAATATTCAACTCTTAACTCGAATTTTTATGCCAAAGTTTATCTTTTTGAAGGCACATTTTCATACTTCTTTGATTTTCTGTTTTGACTTGATTTATTATTTTTTTAAGCTAAAGTTTCACTAGAGCCGGTTTCGGGCACCTCTAGCTAACTTCCTAGAGCCGGTTTCGGGCACCTCTAGGGCTGTTGAGTCTATTTTGCTAAACTTCTTTCCTAGAGCCAGTGTTAGGCACCTCTAGGGGCTATTCAAGTGCTAAGCTTCCTATTCTAGTTTGGCTAAAAGAAGTCTAAGCAGTATAACAGTCACAATGGTGTTTAAGTTTTCAGAACTATAGAAAGGCTCTAAACTTCTCCTTAAACTATCCTAAAGTTTCTGCCACGACAGAGCTGTCACGACAGGCAAGTTCAGTTCATAGTTTTAAGCCAAAATTTTCAAAATTTTCATTTTTTTTGCATAAAATAAATGCGACACAATTAAAACTAAATGCAATATTATATTAATAATTAGGAGGACTGCCTACCCCCAAACTCAAGGGTTGCATTGTCCTCAATGCATGACACAAAAGATGAAAAACAGAAGAAAAAAAATGACAGAAAAGTTAAACATCACAAAAAGATAATATATATAGCAGGCGACAGAGAAGAAGAAAAAGAAAACTTAAGTTGTGCGGCTGTCGTCGCTGTTGCTGGAGTTTTGGATGAGGAGCTGTGGGTGCTGCCCTGAGAGTATGAGTGCTGCCGCGGCGGGGGTGGAGGCAGCACTTCCTCGGGTTGCTTGTATCGTCATTGCAAGGGTTTTTCTTTGTTTACCTAATAACAAAAACAAACTAAAAACTAATATCAAATTTCTAATTCCTAAAATAATAAAGATAAAATAAGATAAAAATAAAATAAAATAAGTTAAATTAGGAGTGCCTTGAGGGGCATCTCCTAAAGTAACTACTCCCTGTTCTAATGATGCTTGATGGGTCGTTTCCGGTACTTCTTGAAGTCCATCCGTACCCTCCATATGGTGATTATTCTCATGGTGGCGGCTCCTTTCTTTCTCTTCCCTTTGTAGTCCATGAAGTCCTCCCTTCTTGGTAATGTTTCTGAGGGCATGAATATATGATTAGAAAAAATCAAATTGACATTCGGCCACAAACTTACCTTGTTTTCGTTGAATGTTGTTGTGGTTGAATGTAGCCCTTGCTGTCGTGTCTGCTGCTGCGGCAGCCAGTTATTTTGACAGTCCGTTGTCAGGTTACTTTGCAGGTCAATGGGACATTGGTAAGTGCCATCACTCTCTATACCAAATTCTGTTGACCACTCGTAGATCTCCATCAGTAGAGACTTTGATGATTCTATGTCCACCGGCTTTGGTTCCTCTAATACCTGCAATGGAATTTGTGAGTTTTCAAAGAATTCAAAAGGTTCGTTTATTACCTACTCATATTCCATTAGCGAGGCATTGTCATTGGGTAGCTCTTTTAGGTGGTCGTGCGAGTGCCATGACAGGGATGGATGTGTGTAATCTTGGTTGGGCATAACCGAGGTAGTGGGTTGAGCATTTGCCTCGGATGTGGTTGCTGCTTCAGCATCAGTTGCTGCCGAGGCGGCAGTTTCTGCCAAGGCGGTAGTTTCCGCTTTGACTGGGGTTTCCACCTCGGAAGTGGTTGCTGCCGTGACATTCTCTTGAATTTCACCCAGCGTTGTCGCGGTGTTGCTCCATTCCGGCTCCTCGATCATTGCCATGGCAAGTTGTTGCTCAGACTCATTATGTGTTGGGCATTCCTTCACATGGGCTCATCATGCTCTTCTTCTGATCTCGAGTACACAAGAATGCCATCTATGAAAACAACTACAAAACGGTCTAGATAATCTCTAAAAACTCTGTTCATCATATCAATGAATGCTGCAGGTGCATTCGTGAGCCCAAACGGCATCACAAGGAACTCATAGTGACCATATCTAGTCCTAAAAGTTGTTTTCGGAACATCACACTCTTTTACTTTCAACTGATAGTACCCTGATCTCAAGTCTATCTTCGAAAACACTGAAGCACCTCTCAACTGATCAAACAAATCATCTATACGAGGCAACGGATACTTGTTCTTCACAGTCAACTGATTCAACTGCCTGTAGTCAATACACATACGCAAACTGCCATCTTTCTTCTTTACAAACAACACAGGAGAACCCCAAGGAGAACTACTAGGCCTAATGAAACCACGGTCTAATAACTCTTGCAGCTGACTCTTCAATTCTTTCAACTCCTTCGGAGCCATACGATACGGAGCAATAGTGTAACGCCCCGGTTTTGGGCTTAGAAGTTCTGGGCGTTGATCGGTTTGGTCAAAGTGTTGTTCGAATCTAAAGAGGTGAAATTAGGAAAGCCTAGTTCGGGTTGCATTAAAAATATGGAAAAATGTTCTAAAATCATCTTTTAATATAATTAAGTGAACTGTGAAATCAATTTTGCAAAATGGGTTTTGGAAGTATGACATTTTGGCTAGTGACCAAAATGTAAATTTTGAAAGTTTGGTGACTGTTTTATAAAAAGTTGAAACTTTGAATCCTTAAGGAGCTATTAATCCAAAGATGATTTCTCCAGATTTTTCTAAGATATTTTAAGTCTAAAATCTGATTTTAAAGGTTATTAAAATTGGAGGGAAGCCATTTTGGCTATTTTTGGATTTTGTAACCAACTTTGCTAAACTTTCTTTCTCTCATTTTCTCTCAAACCAAACACTACTTTTCCAGAGAACTTGATCTGATTTCTTCACCTAAATCCCTCCATTCAACTCTCATTTGATTCCAAATCATTGTATCTTCAAATCTCTTCAATTGCTAAGTGTTTCAACAAGGATTTTCATTCCAAAAAGTGGAGAAACACAAGTTTGGAGGTAAGAACGTCCTTCTCCTCTAAACTATCAGTTCTTTACTGAAATTCCCAAGTTATCAACTCTTAATTGATGTTTAATTAAAGGCTTTTGAGTTTGGAATTGTATCTTGGCTTATAATGCAAGATTTGATGGTTTTCATGATTTTTCGTTAGATCTGATTGATCTGTGATTTGAGATGTGTTTTTGATGTTAAATGAACTCTAAATTGATAAGGAAATGAGTTTTGATTAATGCAATCCCGGATAGGTTGAGTTTCCTAAGTTTAGCTTATGTTTTTTGGATGTTTTTGTGGTGATCTTGTGGATCTGTTGTTGCTGGAGGTATAAGGATGTTTGTAGGTTGTTTTTAGATGTTTTATGGTGTTAATGGATGTAAGGTTTTGCTGGTTTATGGCTGGGCTTTGTTGAGAAGTGGTTTTGATGTAATTTTGGTTGTGTTTGGTGGCCGAAATTGGAGTGGGAATGAGAGCAGCGAGTTTGAGTGCTTTCATTGAAGCTTTTGATGCTTGATGATGCATTAAACCTCTGCTTTAATGTGTTTAATCAGGGGAGGCATCTTTGGATCCAAGAGTTGTTGATTCGGAAGCTTGATTTCGTGCTTCGGCAAGTGGCGAAGTGGAATCGGTGAGTGAAATTGGGTTTTCGGCTTTGAAACCAATGTCTTGGGAGCTTAGTTTAAGTCTAAACAACTTTGCTAAGCTCGAGCGTAAGTTTTCGGAATTTCTCTCTAGTGGTGGCCATGATTTTGTTGTGTTGCAAAATGATTATTTGCATGTTTTACATACTGTTTTGGAAGCATGTTTTAGCATGGTTTTTGCTGATGATGTAAGCCATATGTTGAAGGTAACTCTAGGTAGGAGTTCCTTGCTTTTGTACATTGAAATGATGTGGTTTAATGCTTTTAAATGCATGATGAATATGGCTTGGTTTTATGCTTTAAAACAGTGATGTATGTGATGAAAATGATGTATATTGGCAAGTGATGTTTTGAAAAGGTTAAGGTCACTAAGGTGGTTAAAAGTCCTTGAGTGAGCCTTGTTTACTTGAGAACATCAAGGTGGTTAAAATTCCTTGGATGGTTCTTGCTATGGACGCAAAGGTGTTTAAAAGTCCTTGTGTGGTCCTTCTATGGTGGTTAAAAGTCCATGGGCCAAGGTGTTTAAAAGTCCTTGGGATCAAGGTGTTTAAAAGTCCTTGATGTGTTACATTCTATGGTGTTTAAAAGTCCATAGGCCAAGGTGTTTAAAAGTCCTTGGGGCCAAGGTGTTTAAAAGTCCTTGGGGTGAAAGTTGATGAACTTGTTTTTAAAGAAATGGAAATTATCACTTGTGGCCAATATGACATGTTATGATTTGATGCATGAGATGCATGTTTAAGTATGCTTTTGAGCATGTGTAAATGATGTTTAACGCATGTTTTATAAAGTGTTTTACAAATGCATTATTGGATGGTTTTATTGAGCGTTCCTCACTAAGCTTTTGCTTACGCTCTCTTCGTTTTCCCTTGATTCAATAATGCAGAGCATTAGAGACCTTTTGAGGGCAGCAAGAAGGGCAAGAATTCAAGTGCAAGTAAAGCTCAATGTATGGAAGGTTTTTGTTAAACATTTTAGCTTTTGGGTGATTTGGCAATGGGGAAACCATGTGTATGTTTTGGGAGGTGTTTTGTACTCCCTAAGTATGTTTCTTGATGTTAAGATTGTTGGTCTTTGGATTGGATATTTATATGCTTGTTTTGTAAGTTTGGTGCTTGAATATCTAGCTTGTGTAGGAAGCATGCCTATAGAATTGGGGCTTTTTGCATATGATGATGTTTGGTTGAATTGATGATGCTAATATGTTATATATATGTTGAATCGCATGCTGGTAAAGTTTTGTGACATTTGGAGCATGTTTGGTTGTGTAATTGCATGTTTAAAGTGGAGTTTTGGAGCAATCTGGGCAGGGTGTTTCGGAACAGCACCTACAGTTTCGGAACGGGTGCCTTAATCGTGCCCAGGCGTCCGAAACGGGAGGGGCCGTTCCGAAACGGAAAGGCCACTGCCAGACCCCCGTTTCGAAACGGGCTATGCCTGTTTCGGAACGGCCCCGCGTTTCGAAACGGGCTGTCTCCCCTTTCAGAACGGTTGACCGTTGGGGGCTAACATTGGCAGTTATGTGTTTTGGATTGTTTGCGTTTTGGTCCTGAAACTTGTTTGTGCAATTGTATGAGTTTGGGAAGTCCTTTCGAGCTGAAATTTCACAGAGAAGTATGAAACATGATTAATTTCAAGTTGGTAACTTCAATTTGGGTTAAGTCCTTATAATTATCAGAATTTACAATTTGGTCCCTAAAGTTGTAAATTGTTCAATTGAGTCCCTGTTTGATCTCTGATGTTTGTGATCTTTTGGTATGATGTTTGTGTGATAACAATTAGGCTTAATATGCATCTAGACAAGTTTTAAAAAGAAAAAAAAGGGTCGTTAATCAAGGTTGACTTTCGGGTTGACTTTGGTTTTCCCCGTGTGACTTTCTTAATTCGGGTCAACCGTCTAGGCCGGGTTAAGGGGGTTACATTTGGTGGTATCAGAGCTGAGTTCTCGAGTAATTGGGAATGTTTGTATGCATGATTGAAGTATGTATGCTATGAATGCTTGTTGTTTGAAAGCATGTTCAGTGGTTTGAAATGTTGATGCAGTTGAGTTGTATGCTCTGATGTTGCATGTTGAGGGTACCCATTGCCAAACAAAAGCTAAAGGAAAGATGTTGTTTTGAAATGAAATTGAGCTTGAATACTTGGATTGCTTACCTTGCTGGGCCTGACTTTGTTTTATTTGTGTTGTGATTGCATGGTAAAAGTATGGCACCACGTAGAGAGTTAAGAGGTAATGCGAGAGCTACGGCTCCTAACGAGAATGAGAATGAAGAGCACACTGGTAGTGCTGTGTTACCCCCTCCTCCGCCTGGTGGTGGTGCTGGAGGTGCGAGAGCTGAAGCTGCAGCTGATGCTGGTGCTGGAGCTGCTGGACCAGAGGTTGGTCAGGGGCAAGCTATGCCTGATATGTCTGTTTTGGTACAAGCTATTGCGGGTGCTTTTCGAGCAGCAGTAGCTGGAGCTCAGGGAGCTGGGCATCAGGGATATGCTGGAGTCAGATTGCCTTTGGAGCGTCTGCGCAGTCTTGGAGGGACTGAGTTTAGAGGTTTGTCAGCTGAGAGTTCTGAGGCTTGGCTGGAAAGTACCAAGCGTATCTTGGGTCAGATGAGTTGCACGGATGTGCAAAAGCTGGGCTGTGTTGTGTCCTTGCTGCAGGACGATGCTTATACATGGTGGACGACTACCATTTCTGGAATGGCTGAAGCTGATGTTACCTGGACATTCTTTCAGAATGTGTTTAAAAGAAGATATCTGGGAGTGAGATATCTAGATGAGAAAAAGCGGGAATTCATGTCTCTTACCCAAGGGAGCATGAGTGTAGCTGAGTACGAGGTACAGTTTGTACGGCTCAGTCAGTATGCACCGGAGCTGATACCTGATGAGAGGGCAAGGTGCAAGAGGTTCCGTTACGGTCTTGTGACGGATGTTAAGATGTATTTGCTGGCCGCCGAGTATGAAGATTTTGATGTGTTGGTGGGCCGAGCAAAGGACGTTGAGATGAACCTGAGTTTGTCTGCTAAGGGTGCTGGCAAGCGAGCTGCTGAGTATAGCTCCGGAGGTGGACGGAACAAGAGGGGACGAGATCAGAAGTATCAGTCCTTAGCCAGGAGAGGTGGTGGTGCACCTGCTAGAGGAGGCAATGCTAGAGCTGATCCTAGTGCTTGTTGGATCTGTGGTTCTCGTGGTCACTTGAAGCGTGACTGTCCTCGTGCTGAGAGAGTGGCACAAGCTCCTGTTGCAACAGCTGGTAATGCTGGGAATGGGTGCTGGAATTGTGGTTCTGCGGACCACTTGAGGCGAGATTGTCCGAGGATGGCTGGTGAGCAGGTGCGTGCTCCTGTTGTTGCTGCACCACAGAGAGGTCGTGGGCGTGGCCGTGGTAATTTCCAGAGGAGAGAGGAAGGTGGCCGAGGGGTAGCTCATGTTGTAGCTATTCAGCCTGAAGGTGGAGGCCAAGCGAGGGTGTATGCTCAGAGAGAGGGCAGGAATGATGCGGATGTGATTGCAGGTACCTTTACTTTGCAGTCCTTGTCATTGCTTTCTTTGATTGATTCTGGATCTACGCATTCATATATTCTTCGTGAGCATGCTGAATTGCTTGGTTTGCCTGTTGAGTCTTTGGATGTTGGTGTTCGGGTCACTAGTTCTTTTGGTGAGACTGTTGTGACTCGAAAGTTGTATAGAAGGTGCCCTTTGGTTGTTCAAGAGCATGTCTTTCATGTTGATCTTATGGAGTTGCCCTTCTATGGTTTTGATGTGATCCTTGGTATGGATTGGCTTGCTGAGCATCGTGCTGTTGTGGATTGTGAGAATAAGCGTGTTTCGCGTAAGCTTGCGGGTGATTATGAAGTTGTGGTGGTTGGTGAGAATGTGAAGTTTCTTGCCAATATGGTATCTTCTTTGGAGGCGAGCAGGATGCTGAGGCAAGGTTGCGAAGCCTATCTAGCTTTTGTGATGAATCCTAGCTCTAAGGAGTTGAGGGTGCAAGATATCAGGGTTGTAAAGGAGTTTCCTGGTGTTTTTCCTGAGGAGTTGCCTGGTTTACCTCCTAACCGCGAGGTGGAGTTTGGAATTGAGCTGTATGAGAATACAACTCCTGTGTCCATTACTCCCTATAGAATGGCACCTAAGGAGCTGAAGGAGCTGAAGACGCAGTTGCAAGAGTTGCTTGATCGTGGTTTCATCCGGCCGAGTGTGTCACCTTGGGGAGCACCGGTCTTGTTTGTGAAGAAGAAGGATGGCACTATGAGAATGTGCATTGATTACCGTCAGCTGAACAAGTTGACTATCAAGAATCGGTATCCTTTGCCGAGGATTGATGATCTCTTTGATCAATTTCGGGGAGCTGCTGTGTTCTCTAAGATTGACTTGAGGTCAGGGTATTATCAGTTGAAGGTGAAGGATGTGGATGTGCCTAAGACAGCTTTCAGGACAAGGTATGGGCATTATGAGTTTCTTGTGATGCCGTTTGGGTTGACAAATGCTCCTGCTGCTTTCATGGACATGATGAATCGTGTGTTTCATGAATACCTGGACAAGTTTGTCGTGGTGTTCATTGATGATATCCTCGTGTACTCGCGTACTGAGGAGGAGCATGAAGAGCATTTGAGGATTGTTTTGTAAGCTTTGTTGGAGAATCAGCTTTATGCTAAGCTGAGCAAGTGTGAGTTCTGGTTGAGAGAGGTGGTTTTTCTTGGGCATGTGGTCTCAGCTGAGGGGATTCGTGTTGATCCTCAGAAGATTGAGGCGGTGATGAGCTGGAAGGTTCCTAACTCTGTTCATGAGGTCCGTAGTTTCCTTGGTTTGGCGGGATACTACCGAAGGTTTGTGGATGGGTTTTCCAAGATTGCTGCTCCTTTGACAAAGCTGTTGCAGAAGGATGTTAAGTATGAGTGGACAGAAGCGAGACAGCAGGCTTTTGAGAAGCTGAAGGCGGCTTTGACGCAAGCTCCTATCTTGATTCAGCCTGAATCAGGGAAAGAGTTTGTGGTTTACAGTGATGCATCCTATGTTGGTTTGGGGTGTGTGCTAATGCAGGAGGGTAAGGTGGTGGCTTATGCATCGCGGCAGTTGAAAGTGCATGAGCGCAATTACCCTACGCACGATATTGAGCTGGCTGTAGTGGTTTTTGCTCTGAAGATCTGGAGGCATTATCTGTATGGAGAGAAGTGTACTGTGTACACAGATCACAAGAGTTTGAGGTATCTGATGTCTCAGAAGGAGTTGAATCTTAGGCAGCGGCGTTGGTTGGAGTTGCTCAAGGATTATGATCTGACGATTGAGTATCATCCTGGAAAAGCTAATGTTGTTGCTGATGCCTTGAGTAGGAAGGTAGCTGTTGAGTTGAGAGCCATGTTTGCTAGCTTGAGCATATCGCGTGATGGTGGTCTTGTGGCTGAGTTGCATGTGAAGCCGTCTATGGTTCAGTTGATCAAGGATAAGCAGTTGTTGGATGATTCCTTGGTGTCTCATGTTTAGGATATCGCAGAGGGTAGACCTTCGGATTTCTGTTTCAATGATGATGGTGTGCTGTGTTTTGGGAGTCGGATAGTAGTGCCCAATGATGCTGAGTTGAGGCGTGCTATTCTGACTGAAGGTCATAGTAGTCCTTTTGCTATGCACCCTGGTAGTACTAAGATGTACCGTGATCTTCGTGATGAGTACTATTGGGTGGGTTTGAAAAAGGATGTTGCAGAGTTTGTTAGCAAGTGTTTGGTGTGTCAGCGAGTTAAGGCTGAGCATCAGTTTCCTTCTGGTTTGTTGCAACCGTTGAAAATCCCTGAATGGAAGTGGGAGAGGGTTACCATGGATTTTGTATCTGGTTTACCTTTGTCTCCATCGAAAAAGAATTCGGTCTGGGTGATTGTGGATCGCCTGACGAAGTGTGCGCATTTCTTGCCTGTGCATACTACGTTTTCTTTGGATAAGCTGGCAGAGCTGTACATTGCTGAGATTGTGCGGCTGCATGGTGTGCCCAAGTCGATTGTGTCGGATAGGGATCCGAGGTTCACATCGCGGTTCTGGCAGTGTTTGCATCAAGCTCTGGGTACAAGGTTTCATTTCAGTACATCCTATCATCCTCAGTCGGATGGTCAGTCTGAGCGAGTTATCCAGATTTTGGAGGATATGTTGAGGTGCTGCGTGATTGAGTTCCAAGGTTCTTGGGAGAAGCATCTGCCTTTGGTTGAGTTTGCTTATAACAACAGTTATCAGGCGAGCATACAGATGGCACCTTATGAGGCTTTGTACGGGAGGAAGTGTAGGACTCCTCTTTGTTGGGCTGAGACTCGTCAAAAGTTGGTTTCGATGCCGGCTTTGTTGAAAGGGACCACAGAGAAGGTGAAGCTCATTTGTGAGCGGTTAAAGGCTGCTTCTGATCGGCAGAAGTCTTACGCGGATTTGAAGCGTAAGGAGATAGAGTATGCGGTGGGTGACCGTGTGTTCTTGAAGGTTTCGCCTTGGAAGAAGGTGGTGCGGTTTGGCCGGAAGGGCAAGTTGAGCCCTAGATACATTGGACCATATGAGGTGGTTGAGCGTGTGGGTCCTGTTGCGTATCGGTTGAGGTTACCTCAGGAGTTGGAGAATATTCATGATGTGTTTCATGTTTCTATGCTCCGGAAGTATAGATCTGATCCTTCGCATGTGATGCCTGTGGAGGAAGTGGTTTTGAATCCGGATTTGACCTATGATGAGGAACCGGTGAAGGTTCTGGATTCGGATAGCAAGGTTCTTCGTGGCAAGACCATTGAGTTGGTGAAGGTGCTGTGGAAGCATCGCGGTGTTGAGGAAGCCACGTGGGAGCGGAAGGAAGACATGCTGAAGCAGTTTCCTTATCTCTTTCCTTCAGGTAAATTTCGAGGACAAAATTTCTTAAGGGGGGGAGAGTTGTAACGCCCCGGTTTTGGGCTTAGAAGTTCTGGGCGTTGATCGGTTTGGTCAAAGTGCTGTTCGAATCTAAAGAGGTGAAATTAGGAAAGCCTAGTTCGGGTTGCATTAAAAATATGGAAAAATGTTATAAAATCATCTTTTAATATAATTAAGTGAACTGTGAAATCAATTTTGAAAAATGGGTTTTGGAAGTATGACATTTTGGCTAGTGACCAAAATGTAAATTTTGAAAGTTTGGTGACTGTTTTATAAAGAGTTGAAACTTTGAATCCTTAAGGAGCTATTAATCCAAAGATGATTTCTCCAGATTTTTCTAAGATATTTTAAGTCTAAAATCTGATTTTAAAGGTTATTAAAATTGGAGGGAAGCCATTTTGGCTATTTTTGGATTTTGTAACCAACTTTGCTAAACTTTCTTTCTCTCATTTTCTCTCAAACCAAACACTACTTTTCCAGAGAACTTGATCTGATTTCTTCACCTAAATCCCTCCATTCAACTCTCATTTGATTCCAAATCATTGTATCTTCAAATCTCTTCAATTGCTAAGTGTTTCAACAAGGATTTTCATTCCAAAAAGTGGAGAAACACAAGTTTGGAGGTAAGAACGTCCTTCTCCTCTAAACTATCAGTTCTTTACTGAAATTCCCAAGTTATCAACTCTTAATTGATGTTTAATTAAAGGCTTTTGAGTTTGGAATTGTATCTTGGCTTATAATGCAAGATTTGATGGTTTTCATGATTTTTCGTTAGATCTGATTGATCTGTGATTTGAGATGTGTTTTTGATGTTAAATGAACTCTAAATTGATAAGGAAATGAGTTTTGATTAATGCAATCCCGGATAGGTTGAGTTTCCTAAGTTTAGCTTATGTTTTTTGGATGTTTTTGTGGTGATCTTGTGGATCTGTTGTTGCTGGAGGTATAAGGATGTTTGTAGGTTGTTTTTAGATGTTTTATGGTGTTAATGGATGTAAGGTTTTGCTGGTTTATGGCTGGGCTTTGTTGAGAAGTGGTTTTGATGTAATTTCGGTTGTGTTTGGTGGCCGGAATTGGAGTGGGAATGAGAGCAGCGAGTTTGAGTGCTTTCATTGAAGCTTTTGATGCTTGATGATGCATTAAACCTCTGCTTTAATGTGTTTAATCAGGGGAGGCATCTTTGGATCCAAGAGTTGTTGATTCGGAAGCTTGATTTCGTGCTTCGGCAAGTGGCGAAGTGGAATCGGTGAGTGAAATTGGGTTTTCGGCTTTGAAACCAATGTCTTGGGAGCTTAGTTTAAGTCTAAACAACTTTGCTAAGCTCGAGCGTAAGTTTTCGGAATTTCTCTCTAGTGGTGGCCATGATTTTGTTGTGTTGCAAAATGATTATTTGCATGTTTTACATACTGTTTTGGAAGCATGTTTTAGCATGGTTTTTGCTGATGATGTAAGCCATATGTTGAAGGTAACTCTAGGTAGGAGTTCCTTGCTTTTGTACATTGAAATGATGTGGTTTAATGCTTTTAAATGCATGATGAATATGGCTTGGTTTTATGCTTTAAAACAGTGATGTAAGTGATGAAAATGATGTATATTGGCAAGTGATGTTTTGAAAAGGTTAAGGTCACTAAGGTGGTTAAAAGTCCTTGAGTGAGCCTTGTTTACTTGAGAACATCAAGGTGGTTAAAAGTCCTTGGATGGTTCTTGCTATGGACGCAAAGGTGTTTAAAAGTCCTTGTGTGGTCCTTCCATGGTGGTTAAAAGTCCATGGGCCAAGGTGTTTAAAAGTCCTTGGGATCAAGGTGTTTAAAAGTCCTTGATGTGTTACATTCTATGGTGTTTAAAAGTCCATAGGCCAAGGTGTTTAAAAGTCCTTGGGGCCAAGGTGTTTAAAAGTCCTTGGGGTGAAAGTTGATGAACTTGTTTTTAAAGAAATGGAAATTATCACTTGTGGCCAATATGACATGTTATGATTTGATGCATGAGATGCATGTTTAAGTATGCTTTTGAGCATGTGTAAATGATGTTTAACGCATGTTTTATAAAGTGTTTTACAAATGTATTATTGGATGGTTTTATTGAGCGTTCCTCACTAAGCTTTTGCTTACGCTCTCTTCGTTTTCCCTTGATTCAATAATGCAGAGCATTAGAGACCTTTTGAGGGCAGCAAGAAGGGCAAGAATTCAAGTGCAAGTAAAGCTCAATGTATGGAAGGTTTTTGTTAAACATTTTAGCTTTTGGGTGATTTGGCAATGGGGAAACCATGTGTATGTTTTGGGAGGTGTTTTGTACTCCCTAAGTATGTTTCTTGATGTTAAGATTGTTGGTCTTTGGATTGGATCTTTATATGCTTGTTTTGTAAGTTTGGTGCTTGAATATCTAGCTTGTGTAGGAAGCATGCCTATAGAATTGGGGCTTTTTGCATATGATGATGTTTGGTTGAATTGATGATGCTAATATGTTATATATATGTTGAATCGCATGCTGGTAAAGTTTTGTGACATTTGGAGCATGTTTGGTTGTGTAATTGCATGTTTAAAGTGGAGTTTTGGAGCAATCTGGGCAGGGTGTTTCGGAACAGCACCTACCGTTTCGGAACTGGTGCCTTAATCGTGCCCAGGCGTCCGAAACGGGAGGGGCCGTTCCGAAACGGAAAGGCCACTGCTAGACCCCCGTTTTGAAACGGGCTATGCCTGTTTCGGAACGGCCCCGCGTTTCGAAACGGGCTGTCTCCCGTTTCGGAACGGTTGACCGTTGGGGGCTGACATTGGCAGTTATGTGTTTTGGATTGTTTGCGTTTTGGTCCTGAAACTTGTTTGTGCAATTGTATGAGTTTGGGAAGTCCTTTCGAGCTGAAATTTCACAAAGAAGTATGAAACATGATTAATTTCAAGTTGGTAACTTCAATTTGGGTTAAGTCCTTATAATTATCAGAATTTACAATTTGGTCCCTAAAGTTGTAAATTGTTCAATTGAGTCCCTGTTTGATCTCTGATGTTTGTGATCTTTTGGTATGATGTTTGTGTGATAACAATTAGGCTTAATATGCATCTAGACAAGTTTTAAAAAGAAAAAAAAGGGTCGTTAATCAAGGTTGACTTTCGGGTTGACTTTGGTTTTCCCCGTGTGACTTTCTTAATTCGGGTCAACCGTCTAGGCTGGGTTAAGGGGGTTACAAATAGAAACTGGAGTAGACCCTGAAACAGTCTCAATCACAAACTCAACATCCCTGTCAGGAGGTAACCCTGGCAACTCTTCAGGAAACACATCCGGAAAATCACAAACTGTTCTAATATCTTTCGGTATAGCCTCACTCATATTCGGATTCATAACATAAGCTAAGAAAGCCCCACAACCAGAATCCATCAACCTATGAGCCTCTAAAGCTGACACAACATTAGACAAGAACTTAATGTTCTCGCCCACTACTACTACCTCGTAGTCATAAGAAAGTTTCAAGGAAATCCTCTTCGTCTCAAAATATACACTAGCACTATGCTCAACCAACCAATCCATACCCAGAATAATATCAAAACCATAAAACGGAAGCTCCATCATATCAACGGAAAACACATGACCCTGAATCTTCAGCGGACACCTCCTATACATTCGTCTAACCACAACTGTCTCACCAAAGGAACTAGTCACATGCATACCTACATCTAAGATCTCAAAAGGTATATCTAACTTTCGTGCATGCTCACTCAAAATGTAGGAATGTGTAGAACCCGAATTAACCAAAGAAAGCAAAGACATAGACTGTAACTCAAAATTACCTGCTATCACATCAGTATCGTTCCCGGCCTCTCTCTGAGCATAGACCCTCGCTGGCCCACCTGCCTCTGGTTGTACTGCCACAACATGAGCAAGGTTCCTCTGAGCATCTACCCTAGGTGCATCAGCCCTAGGCTGAAAGTAGTCGCGACCGCGCCCACGGCCTCTCTGATAATCATTGGCCCTCGTAGGAGCCTGTGCTAAGTTTGGTGCATGTGCCGCCTGATGCGGGCACTCCCTCCTAAAGTGGTCCCCCGAACCACAGTTCTAACAAGCATGGAAGTTACCCCAACACTCTCTAGTATGCTGTCTCCCGCAACGAGTACACTCGGGCAAACGCCCTCCTCCTCTATGGCCCTGGTGGCCCCTACCATGGTGGCCACCGCCACGCCTATGGTGAAACTGCTGTCCACCGCCTATATGCCTCTTGGCATCACCATGGTCAAAGTTATTATTCCTCTTACCAGAACTAGATCCTCCAGAACACTTGGTCAGCCCCAAGCTATGCTCAATGTCCTTGGCACTAGCAACCAAGACATCAAAATCTGAGTAGTCTGAAGCTAAAGTGTACCTCTTAACCTCTTCATGCAGCCCATATCTGAAACGGTTACAACAGTCCCTCTCAAAAGGAACCAACTCTGGAGCATACTGACTCAAACGGACAAAACGGATCTCATAGTCAGTCACAGAAGCCTCTCCATGAACAAGAGCCATAAACTCTCGCTTCTTCTCATCTAGATACCTCGGCCCCAAGTACCTTTTCCGGAATGCCGACTCAAAGAAATCCCATCCAATCTCAGCCTCAGGAACTCCGGTAGTAATGGTGACCCACCAGGTGTAGGCATCACCCTTAAGCAGAGAAATCACACAGCCCAATCTACGAGCACCCACACAACCCATCTGAGCTAAGATGCGGACTGTCTTCTCTAACCACAACTCAGACCTCTCCGGTGTAGATCCTTTGAACTCTTCAGCCCCTAGGCTACGGAGCCTCTCCAACAGTAAACTAGCATCATCACCCCTAGGCTGAGCTGCAGCTTGAGCTCCGGCAACTGCGGCCTGAAATGCTCCCGCTATAGCTTGCACAAGCGGAGCCATATCTATTCCGGCCGGACCTTGGCCACCTTGGCCACCCTGAGGTCCCTCTTGTAACACCCGGGTTTAAGGGTTATGTGAAAATAATATTTTAATATTATTTGGGCTCGGTTTTATAATTTAAATAATATTTCGGGTTTTGTTTTCAAATTAATTAATTTGGGTTGACCATGTTTTTATGATTAAACCACATTTAGCCATGGATTTCCCTCCCTTGTGAATAGCCCAATTCATTAAGGGCAAAGTGGTCTTTAGCCCCCCAATTTTAAACAAACATAAAGAAAGATTTTTAGCTCATCTTCTACCTCTCTCCACCCTCTCATTTCAACGACAAAACAAGACCCCCTCCCCAATCTACTATTCCATTCCAAAGTTCCCTCATTTCAACTCCATTTTGAAAGGTAAGGACGTTTTTGACTTCCCCTCAACTCCTTCTCTTTAAAAGTACCATTTATTTTGATTTTCATGAAGGTTTTGGAAAATGGAAGTTTTGAATGTTTTGATTAGAAATGAGATCTTTATGTGGTTAAGTGAAGTATTTTGATTTAATATGTTTAGTTATGATGTATAGAGGTCAAATGCTATAACATATGTGAATTTCAAATGATTTTGAGTAATTTTCGGATTTGGGTTTCAAGGGGGTTTTTGGAGGGTTTTAAAGTGGTTTTTGGGGTGGTTTAATGTTGGTTTTTGAGGGCTGGTGTTAGTATGATATATGAGGGTCACTTTGGGTGTATTTGATGGTTGTTTGGATGCTTGAATTGGGAGATTTCAGTGGGTTTTGTGGGTTGCTCGGGAATTCTATTTTGGGCTTGTTTTTGAGTGTTGGATGCTTGAAAATGTTATTCCGGGTTAGTTCCAACGATGAGATATTGATTGTGGATGTTTTGTTTGTGTTTGGGGTTGATTAGAATCGAGGTTGGACATCGGTGAGGCATCAGAAGTAAATCCGGGAAGTTGAAGGTGGTCGTTTGCTTGGTCTTTAAGCTTGGGAGCTTAGGTGAGTGGTTAATTGTTTTACATGGTTTTAAAACGGTTGGTTCGAGTATGTGGACTAGGTTGGGCTTAGTAGACCCACCTAGAGTTAGGATTAGGGTGGTAGCCTAATCCTAAGCTTGATCTAGAGCCTTTGGATGAACTTAAATGTATGAATGTATACGCCTCGTATGTCTTGTGATGTGAATGCTTATGTATATTGTATTATACATGTGAGATGAGGCATGATTTGTAATGCTTGAGGCATGCATGATAACGGTTCATGATTGTGTTCATGGTGAGTACGTGCTAAGCACGGAATTGATTGAAATGAGTAATTGTGGGATGAGTAAAATGTTGGCACTAGTATGCTTGAGTACAAATGATCGATCATTAGGATGTTAGTGTGTACACATGAGTCAAAAGTCACGCGTGGCCTTGGTGGCGTTGAGTCACCAAGGAGGAGTACGGGTTCGCCCGGAAATTGTATATATACATAGTCGGTGATGAGTGGAATCCCATCGACGGGGCGTGAGGATGAGTGGAATCCCCTCCGCGAGACCGGTGATGAGTGTAATCCCACAGTGAGGTAATGTGGTTGTTGGATGTGAGTTCCAACGTGTTTTATCCGCGTATTCGGGTCATAGCTAGGTGCCAATGTTGTTTGATAAGTGTATCAATGTGTTGAGGTTTAAGATCTTTAATTGGATACTTGAATGTGATTACATGTATTGTGGATTAGAGCTTGTTGATCATGGCATTTAATTGTATATTGCTCATGCATCCTTATCTTGTGGCTCTTGTGGATCCTTGGTATATATGTGTAATGCATTGGCTAGATCGTGCTCGGACCCTGCAATGTTGAGGTTTGTTCTAAGAGCTTACCCTCACTAAGCATCATTGCTTACGCTCTCTTTGTTCAACATTACAGATCCTTAGTTCGTGGGTTGCTTGAGCAAGTGGAGGGCCTCCAAGTGTGGTTGTTGGCTTGAGTACATCAAGTATGAACTTTTAAATGTTGAACATGTAATAGTTTAAGCAATGGGACATATGTTATTTTGTTGAACGGTTGTTGGTTGTTTAGGAGCTTGCTTAGACTCCATGTTATGTTGCTTTTGTATGGCTTGTGATGCCATGTTTGAATTGTAATCCATGCTTAGATTGCTTATCTTGAATGTTGGCCATGTGCCTTTGAAGTTGCCTATATGTTTGAATATTGAAGTATGAACTTTGAATGCTTAAATGCCATCTTGGGTCTTTTTCATGAGTTCCTTGTTGTTTATACATGTTGGGTGCTTGTATGGCTATATGGTGGTATGTAAATGTTGTGTGAATGTTTGGTTGGGGCTAAGGAAGTCTTAAATTGCCATTAGATTCGAGTCTTGTTCGTTTTAGCTGAGTTTGGGAGTCTTGCAGTGCAGGGGGTATCGATACGGTTGGTCCCGTATCGATACGGCCCTCTTGTTTCAGGCCTCGTGTTTCGATACGCGAGGGGGCGTATCGATACCTTTTTGGTCACTGGAGCTACTATCCATTTTGGTATCGATACGTGTCTCCCACGTATCGATACGGTCATCTCAGCGTTGACCGTGAGAAGTCAACCGTTGGAGAGGGTATCGATACCCTCCTTGGTCGTATCGATACGGTCTCCACGGGTTGACTCTGACCTGTTGACCTAGTCAAGGGGGTATCGATACACCCCTTAGGTGTATCGATACCGCCTGCAGTACAAGTTTAAAATTGGGTTGTAACATGTTAGCTTGAGTTCGTTTGATTGCTTCGTGAATGTTGTTCCGTTGTATGATCACGTAGGACTTAATACTCATCTAGACAAGATTTAAAATGAAAAAAATAGGGTTGTTAACCGAGGAGGAACCTTAATGGGTTTCGCTTCGGTTTTCCCCGTGTGGCCCACTCGGACCGGTCATCCGGCCAGGCCGGGACGAGGGGGTTACACCTCTCCCTCAGCTCCATCCTCGCCTCCAACTCCAGGCTGAGGAGGTGGTGGTGGTGGAGGTGGTGGAGGAGCTCCAACTCCAGCAGTAGCAGGCTCTTCCACATGAGCCTCAACTCCAACCACCGGCTCATTAACAGGAGCCGCAACACGTGGTTCCTGACGAACCACCCTCGGCCTACCTCTCGGCCTCGACATCGAGCTCACAGATAACAACTACAACCACAACAACAAAACGTACAAGATTGGGTTAGCAAAGCAAGGGCTGTAAGTGGCTCAAGTATGTTCTCTCACTTTAAAAATCCTTTTTTCGATGTAATAGTAGCAATGGGACTCTAAACAACATGCTTCAAACAAAACAACAAGCATACTTGATAAACATGCAAACATGCTTACATGGCAAGCAAACACCGTGCATATCTACATAAAAACACAACTTACCTCACTTACTTGCTCAAGGTCTCGGTAACCTTAGGCTCTGATACCAACAAGTGTAACCCCCTAGTCCCGGTCCGGACGCTTGACCGATCCGAGTAGGTTACACGGGGATAACCCAGATGAAACCCGTTAAGGCTCCACTTCGGTTACTGACCCTAGGAAAAAAATTTCATTTATTATCTTATCTAGATGCGTTAATTAAACCTAAGCGTGAAACGACAGCGGAAACAAGGCTCACGAGAAGCCTAACAGCAAACAGGGCCTAAGCCCAACCCTTGAAACCCTTTAGAGATGTCAAAAAGCCCATTTACAGGCCTGTGTTTCGAAACAGTCAAAGCCCGTTTCGAAACACGGGCTCCAGTTCTAAAAGCTAGACACCCGTACCGAAACGCCTCCACCCCGTTTCGGAACAGGGTCTCATTTTGCCTAAGCGTTTTGATACCCGTTTCGAAACAGGCAATTCCAATAGCCAAAGTGTTTCGAAACTTGTTTCGAAACAGGGGCTCACAGTAGCCAAAATGTATCGAAATGAGTTCCGATACGAGGGCCCTTGAACCACACCCGTTTCGAAACAGGACAATCCGTTTCGAAACACCTGCTGTCTGCAAATTCCCAAAATCAATTTTAGACATCTCCAAATGATCCCAAACGTCTATAACGACTCCAAGAAGCATACATATCATACAAATACATTCTAGAGGCATGCACCCTATAGCAACATACTTAAAATACACAAGGATACATGGTAGAACATCCATTCAAAGATCATACATGCCATAGACTTAAGCATTCAAGATTCATGCTTACACAAGGTCATACACTTAGGCAATTAAGGTGGCATAATAGGCATGGTTTACAAGCAACATGGCATCCAAAGCCAAACCAGCAAAGCATATAAAATGAGTCTAAACATCCTCCTAAAAAAATGTACTTCAACATACTTCAAAAGCATCACACCACAATTACATGTCTCATTGCTTGACCATTACATCATAACTAAAATACCCATACTTGTTAGCTAACCTAGCACCACAAAGCACACACTTGGAGGCCCCTTCTTGCACTAGCAACCCACGAACTACGGATCTGCATTGTCGAACAAAAGAGAGCGTAAGCGTAAAGCTTAGTGAGGGTAAGCTCATTAAAAACAAACCTCGACAATGCAGGGTCCAAGCACGAGCACAGCCAAGGTAGAATGCATGATTTACCTTCGATCCTCACGAGCCAAAATACACATGATGCATGAACATATATTCAATATTATGCCATGCTCAACAAGCTCAAATCCACATCACATGTAAACACATATAACAATCCATATAAGAATCACATTCCATATCACCTTGATACACAAATCAACTCATATTGGCACCTAGCTATGACTCGAATACGCGGATAAACACGTTGGAACTCACATCCAACACAACCATTACCTTACGGTGAGATTACACTCATCACCGTCCACGCGGAGGGGATTCCAGTCATCCTCACGCCCCATCGATGGGATTACACTCATCATCGACTAATATATAAGAAGGTTTTCCGGGCGAACCCGTACTCCATCTTGATGACTACCATCATCAAGACCACGCGCGCATTTGACTCACGTGTGCACACTAAACATCCTAATGATCGATCATTTGTACCCAAGCATACTAGTGCCAACATTTAACTCAATCCACAATATCATTTCACATCCAATTCCGTGCTTAGCACGTACTCACCATGATTAACATCATGTTCATACTTCATGCATATAACAATGCATCACAACCATGCCTCAACATACATGTATAACACATTTATACATCACCATCATAAACACAAATCATCATGAGGCATAAACAATAATTAAAGAGTGCAACCAAAGTCTCTAGTTGAAGCTTGGGATTAGGCTACCACTCTAATCCCAACTCTAGGTGGGTCTACCAAACCCAACCTAGTCCACATGCTTGAACCAACTCACAAAACCATTTTAAAAACATTAAACCACTCACCTTCACTTCCAAGCTCAACCACCAAGCTACCAAAACCTTCAAGCTTCCGGATTCACTCCTGACGCTTCACCAACACAAATCCTTGCTTTTAATCATCCCAACACAATCAAAATAACTTCGAATCAGCTCATACAACAATGTAGCAACCCGGAACACTATTCAAGCAATAAACACATGAATTCAAGCCATGAAGAACCCCCAAAATCATCAAACCCGAGCAGCCCTAAAGCACAGTCCAAAACCTTTGATTTCAACACTTTTAACACTCTCAAATGATTCCAAAACAACCCTTAACTAACATACTAACATTAGCCTTCCATTTCCAACATAAAACTCGCCCAAAAACTCCCTTAAAACCCTTCTAAAAACCCACCAAAACCCAAATCCGGGAATGTTTATAAAACCAAGTAAAAATCACATATGTTGGACCATTTGGGTTGCTAATAACATAAATACTAATAAGGAATCAAAAGCTTCAACATAGAACAACAAAGTTTGGATTTTTAACTTTTAAAAGCTCAAAAACTCAAATCACAAAATAGTTGGTTTCATGGAAAACTAAATACATGTGGAGAAAGAGGGAGGTGAGGACAACTCAAAAGTGTTATTACCTTTTAGAAATCACCAAGGATGATGGAGGGAGGAAATGGAATAGTAAACAAGAGAGAAGCTCTTCCTTGTCGTTCAAAAATGAAAATGGGAGAAGGAAGAAGACAAAGCTCTCTTTTAATTAAAAGGGGTTTTAAAAGAAGTCCACTTTATTACAAAAATGCCATTAATGAGATGGCAATCTCATGTATTTGCAATTTCCATGGAAGTTAGATTTCAATTACATTTTGGTCCAACACAAAAATATTTGTTTGAAAATATGAAGCCTTAAAATAATATATTATTATTTTAATTAGGAAACGGAAGCTCAATAATATTATTTAAATATTATTTTCACTCGACCCCTAAACTCGGGTGTTACACTTTGGACGGCGAGAATCACGTTGTTACGCTTTTTTCTTCTACTCTGCTTATGGTGCTCCCAATGGTTTGGGTTTATCCACATCGATGTTTGTTGTTCGTCGAGTGTCAAGGGCGTTGCCCGCCACTGCCTCTTGTTTGTAGCCAGCATCTTTGGCTTTCTTTTAGCTTCAAGGCTTTGTTGGCCTTTTATTCGAGTTTGTTGTTTCACCTCTCTACAGATTGTGTCTGTCGTTTTGTTATGTTTTCCTTCGTGCATGGCTATGCATGCACTGAGAAAGTTGCATGTGTTTCACTGTTTAATGAACTTTATGCTCTTCGTTTTGTCTTTAATGAACTTTAACTTTTGGATAAGAAAAAGAGTTGGTGCTTCATGGCAAATGGTAAAATACATTGAATTATTTAAGTTGACAATTTGACAGTATTAGTAGCTAATAAGTTGATTATGGTTCTGAAATCAAGAGCAAAAATGATTTGGACAACAGTTGAAGCATATTGGTCTTAAGTCTAAAGTGAAACCCTTGATTGATAAGTAAAGGACATAATTATGCTAGGTTAAAATACACTTAATATAGGTTTGGTAACTATCGCGACAGTTTTTAAAACGGTTTGTGGAAAAACAACCTAACGGTTACGGTTTTGAAAATTGGGCTTTTTCATTTTAATTTGATCGTGAAATTAGGGTTTTTTATTTTTAATCAATTTTTTTTATTTTCTTTAAAAATCGTTTTGGAGTTGCCACCAGTCACTTTGGTAGACCGGACACCATAAAAACGAAACAAATATTCTTTTCGTAAAATTCGGGTTCGAGAGTCGGTTACGTGTAGGGAAGTGTTAGCACCCCTACATCGCCCATTATCGATACCTTATTAATTCCACGTGGCATTTTGACATTTCGAACATTAATCTGAATTTAATTAAATCTTTTAATTGTTAAATAGATTCCATTTCGAATGAAGATATCCTTTTGTAAGAAAATACATTTTGAACGAATCTAAGTTGTGAAACGTCCGAATACATTAGGGCACTTTAATTTATATTCAAAATGTATCTCAACACAAAAGGTTTAATGCATGTCCAATTATTTTGTTGTCAATTTTAAGTAAAACCTAATTAGGACTCTATTATTTTAATTAATTAAAGATATTATGAATATTATTAAATTTTAGGGTTTATGAGATAACACCCAAATAATTGGGCACTACCCACATTAAACCCTAAATCAATAATATTTCTAATTATGTGTACGTAATTCCAATTTAATTAAACTAACTATGTGAATACCATTTTCTAAGTTCATTTAATACTCATTTATTTTCTATAATGATCTCACCTATCAAATTAATTAATTAAAGTACCTAAGCTAAAAGGCTCTAATTATTTATTCTAGTTGAATTAGAGTCTCCTAACAAATATACTATATGCTTGATGTTAAAATCATGCAACATACAAATAATTAGAACAATTAAATTAAACTAAACAATTAAAGAAAGATGGTTAAATTGAATTGAGTTACAAACAAAATAGTCAATTTACAACAGTTCAAGACTAAATTGAAAAGGATACAAAACTTGATAGCCCAAACTATGAGACCTGAGAAGTAGGGCGCGGATCTACCCTGTCCGACTCGGCCCCGCGGTCATCCAAATCTGGTGCCAAAACGACACCGCTTTGGGCCGAGTTTAAAAAGGGCCAAACCGAGTTAAATCAGTCATTTGGCCGGTTGCTTCTCTCTCCACCCTCTCTCCTCCCATTTTCTCCGAAACAAACACAAAAACCTAAAATTTTTCTCTCTTTTGGATCAAAAAACATGGTTTTAGACCATGTTCTTCATACATTCATCCAAAACCGGATGAACATCGAAAGCTCTGGCCACAAACCACCACAAGCTTTACCGCTTAATCCAACACCGTCGTGCACCGATGACCCTCAGCCGTTCGTCGACAACCAGAGTTCCACCTTCGGCCACTACAGGCAATCTCCGGCTGCCCTAGGGCGATTTTCGGTCGACGTTCTTCTGTCGTACCAAACCCTAAAAAACTTAATTTTCTCAATTTTAAAACCCTAAATTCTTAGATCTAGAACTCGAATCGATAAAACCTCCCAACTCCAATCACCTAAGGCTAATCTACCTGTTCTCAGCCCTCTTCGACTCCGTATGTACCGAAAACCACTCCAGCCACCGCGAGATAAGTTCACCTCTATTTTCCGTTTTTTCTATGCTTTCGATTTACATGCATGTATGTGTATATAACTCTAATTATTTTTTTGTTTTTGCAGGTAATGGAAAGCTTCAAAAGGGAAATTACCTTCCGTGGCGAAGATGACTTTCCGTTCTCATTTTCTTGTGATTGATATGCGTCTTCGGTGACTGCTTTACTCCACGGGTGGCGGTTCGAATGGTTGGTGTCCCTTTAGTTCCCGATGATTCACTTCCCAAGGTAATTCTCTCTCCTTATTATTACTATATTTATTATTTTTTTAGTTAATGGTAAGTAATTATTATGGGTATTAATGATTCTGACATTTCTCTCTCTTCTCCTTTATGTACGTTTGACCGGCGCTGACGTCAACGCCAACTGGTGACAGCTAGTCTCTCAAGAAGCACAATCTGAGTGATCACTTTTTAGCCAATGAGAGGGTGCCAAGTGGCACGGTTGAGCGGGAAATTGAATCCAAAACCTTTTTTGTGTTTGTTTGGCTCATGTTTAATGTATTTAGGCGGGAAAAGATTTGTAGAGACTAAAAATGGGCTTTTGATTAGGCTTTTGGGTATTTATATGTAAATGGACACTATTTATTGGACTGATTTTTTGGGTTTATTATTTATTTATATTTTTGGTTTTATTTATAGTGAGATATAGTGTATATTTATATATATTGGTATACCCGGACAAAATTCGGGTATTACAGTAACATACATATCTAAAAATTTAGTCCTAAAAGTTGATAAATTCTATCAATTTGGTCTTTTATCAAAAATAATTTAATAACTTAATCATTCATATTTAAAAATTTTGACACTACACTCTTTTGACATACATTTTGATCACTTTTCACACTTCATACTACTATCTAGGGGTGACCAAAACTCGACTCGAAAAAGCTAATTTTTCAATCTCGAGTTATTAGAGTCTAGTTGTTCGAGTATTCGATTCAACTCAAATAACTCGTGAATATTTTGAATTTGAGTTTGCACAACTTGAAAATTTAAATTTTATAATTTTGTGATTTAGTCCATGATTTTATTTTTCTTCAATTTCTCCTTCATTTTAAGTCCATCTTTAACCAAATCTGAACTACATGTTTCTCAACCAATGTAGAATACCTATTTAACTTCAATTCATATTTTTGAAAATAATTTTCACCTTTTACAATTTAACCCATCGACTTTGTATGTGTTAGGCTTGATAGGCTTGATTTCCTTCAACCGATTTAGCTAGCCAAGTGGTGGAGAAGTTGGATTTTTGGGTGATTAATTTGTGGAAGGAAAAAAATAAATGACACGATTAATTTATAGTGGTTCAGCCTTCGAACAAGCACCTACATCCACTACCTTAGCTCCCACAAAGGATTTCAATTCACTAATTGATTCGTCACATTTTCTAGGATGAGAAGGAAACCCTTACACACTCAAAGTTTTCTAGACCAAAGCTTGAGTAAACCCTCTTTACAAGAGAAAGAAAAATAAGCAAACCAAAAATCTCTCTAATAGGTATTTGTTTGTACTCTTTAAGCTCTCACCCAAACCTAAACATTTGAGCAAATATAACAATTTTGGCTCACAAGTGTTGTCTATACAAGGAATAAACAATTAAGCCCCTAAGACAATTTTCTCATCATAATGTTGTTGACAATTGAAGCATTTACCTTTCCTTAATGCTTTAAGGTCCCTTTTATACTCCCAATTGAGTTTGTAGTCGTTGAAGACTGTTGAGATTGAATTGGAGCCGTTAGAGACTTTATTTCCGACCATAAATGCAGTTCTAGTGATGTCTGTTTCGATACACATGTAGCTATATCAAAACATCCTTCTTCAGAACTAGCTGTTGGAGTTTGATGCAGTATGCCGTATCGAAACACTTTGGGCCGTATCGGAACGCCCGTATCGAAACACTTTGGGCCGTATCGGAACGCACGTATCGAAACGTGTAGTGTCGTATCGAAACACTTTGGGCCGTATCGGAATGCCCGTATCGAAATGTGTAGTGTCGTATCGAAACAGTCTGCAATTCAAATAGCCGTTGGGAAATAGTTGTTGGGGGTTTTAGTCGTTGGGGTGTCTGGTACGTAGGCGTATCGAAACACCAAATGGTGTTTCGGAACAAGCCCTATTCGTATAGAAATAGTTAAGCCATGTTTCGAAACGGGTTTTGGAAGTTTCAAAATGTATCGATACATGTTATGTCTGTATCGAAACGGATACATTAAAAGCACTGATTTGGTTACTTAAAAATGTTTTGTGAAACTAATAAATTGATTTTGATATAACAAAGGATTTAAGGACTAAATTGAAAAGGAGAAAATGAATTTTTAAGTCTTCAAAACCTCTCTATGTGTTTAAAGAAAAATGTACAAGTCAAAACCTCAACTTATCAAATATTTTCTAAGTGTTTACCAAGTTAAAACAGTGATTTTCGAGTCACTATTTCGGAACGGATGAAGAACAACGGAACAGTTTGAACCGTTTCGATACGGCAGTATCGAAACGACCTCAAACGTTTTGAAACGGAATTCAAACTTGGTTTCAAAATATGACCGTTGAGCTTTTAAACCAATTTTTAACAAATAATTAAAGCGTATCGAAACACCTCTAAGCCGTTTCGATATAGGTTTTGACAGTGGAAAAATGTTTCGAAACGAGTTTCGAAACAAGCTCTTATCTTATTGAAATGATCGTTCCTGTTTCGGTACGACCTATTTATTACACCCCAACGGCTCTTTCTATTTTGGTTTGTTTCGAAACAGGATCGGGCATTTTGGAACGGGTAGTTGCAGACTGCATTTATGGAGGGAAGATAACATCCCAACGGCTATAATAATGAAGGCAACAACCCTAACGGCTAGAATTCAATGATAAGTTATAAAAGGGACCTCTAAAAGCTCCAACAACAACAACTGTTGATCCAAAAAGAATTATCCAAACATCAAATCCAAGCAATTGTGCAAAAATCCCATATTTTATTATAAACCCCAAATTGTGTTGTGTGTAATTCCAATCTTATTTTCCAATTTGGGTTGAGTGCGTGTATTTAAAGGGGCAATCTTGTATTGATAGATATCTTTCTTGCCTTAATTTCTTCTTTGTATCCTTGTGAGGGTTTGGTCAAATTTTGGGTAGAAAATTTGATCGGTATTGTAAAGGTTACCTCTTAAGCCTTGAAAAGGGGAAGAGCAATTAGTGGATTGGTGGAAAATCCTTAGTGGTAGCTAAGGTAGTGGATGTAGAGTTCAATTGGAACTTGAACCACTCTAAATTCTCTTGTCTAGCAATTTTTAATTTTCCACTCCACCACCAAAATTCTTAAAAATCCAATTCACCACCCTCTTGGCTTAAATCGATTATTCGATCCACTCAACAATTGGTATCAGAGTCTACCTCTTTGAAGGATTAACAACCACAAGAGGAGATTCTAGGAAGAGTGTGATCAATTACAAATCAAGCCATGACATCTACCTCCGAGTCAAGCATGTATGAGTCTCAATCGACCACAAAACCACCTTTCTTCAACGGTGATAACTACCCTTTTTGGAAGAACCGGATGCGTCTCTTCATTAAATCCAACGATTATCTAGTTTGGGATGCTATTGAAGATGGTCTCTCTATTCCAATGAAAAGAGACGACGAAGGAAGATTAGTGCCAAAAAGGAAGAATGAAATGAGCGAAAAAGAGAGAAAGAAGATTCAAATCAACGACAAGGCTCTTCACATGTTATTTTTCTCTTTCGGTCCTGATATCTCTTCCAAATTTTCCTTCATTGAAAGTGCTAAAGAAGTGTGGGATACACTTGAGAGTACAAATGAATTAACAAATGATGTGAAGGAGACAAAGATTGGAATTCTCAATCTTAGCTATGATAATTTCAAAATAGATCCCGACGAAACCGTTTCAAAGATGTTCGATTGTTTCTCAACAATCGTCAATGGGCTAAAGGGTTTTGGAGAGATAATCACAGAAGACAAACTAGTACGGAAGCTACTCTACTCACTTCCCGAGTCTTGGAATGGGAAGAGAACCGCCATCATTGAGGCCAAGAATTTGAAGACACTCAAGCTTGATGAGCTAGTTGGTTCTCCCCTAACTCATGAGATCATGAAGCAAGGAAGGGAAGATGAAAGGGAAAAAGAAGAAAGAAGAGTTGAGAAGCTTGAGGTAGACAAGAAGAAAAGGCTAGAACTGGCTCTCAAAGCTTCTCTACATGAGGAGGGCACTTCTAGTGAGGAGGAAGATCTAGAAGAATTGGCTATGATAGCCAAAAGATACTCACGGTTTATGAGGTCCAACCGAGGAAGAAAAATTCAAAGAAAAAATGGACTTCAAGACCAAAAAAAATAAGAATAGAGGGATCAAATCATTTGCTTTGAGTGCAAAAAATCGGGTCATATTCATTCTGAGTGCCCTCAACTCAAGAAGAAGGGATTTGAGAAGAAGAAGAAGCTCAAAGTCAAGCTTGCTACTTGGAGTGATGAGGAGTCATCCGAGGATGAGGAACACGAAGTGGCCAACCTTTGCCTCATGGCTCTTGAGGAGGATTCCTCCATGGTAACTTCTAACTCATCTTCATTTGATTTTACATTTGATGAATTGCATGATGCTTATGATGAGTTACAAGAGGTTTATGATGAGTTAGTTGAGAAGTATAAGGAGTCAGTTCTAAAAAATAGAAAGATCATTTCGGAATTAAATGCTAAAAATGACTCACTTTCTCAATCTAACTTAAAATTTGAGAAAAAGATCTTAGGTTTACAAGATGAACTTAAATTCTTTCAAGATGAAAATGTAAACTTAAACAATCTTATTTCTCAATGCAATAGTGAACACCAAAAGGTGTTAAATGGGCTTAATGAGCTTAAGAAGTCTTTCAAGAGTGTTGGTAATGTGAAAAATGAAATAGGTGAATCATCTAGATCAAACCAACATAAAAGAAAGAGCAATAACTAAAAACAAAGTGGCTTCCATAGGCATAATAGAACTAAAAGAATTAGAAGTGTATGGGTTCCTAAGGAACTTGTCAAATCTAATAATGTTAATGCCATGTCACCTTGGATTCCTAAGGGAACCAAGCTTTTGGGAGCTAACACTCGTGGACCCAAAATGATTTGGGTACCAAAAATCAAAGTTTAACTCTTTATTTGTAGGGGGAGCATTGCTACAAGGCCAAAGCACAAAGTCAAAACTCATGGTACCTTGATAGTGGATGCTCGAGGCACGTGACCGGAGACAAGAGTCGATTCATGGACTTAAAGCCAAAAAGTGGAGGAGTAGTAACATTTGGCGACAACTCGAAAGGCCACATTAAAGGTATTGGCTCCATAGGTAATCACTCTACTATTCTTATTGAAAATGTATTGTATGTCGATGGTCTAAAACACAATTTATTGAGCATTAGTCAATTGTGTGATAAAGGATTCAATGTCTTGTTTGATAAAAACGGGTGTAAAATTGTTGACATTAAATCAAATGAAATAATGCTCATTGGTCATCGCATAGGTAACATATACATGGTGCATCTAGATGACATTCATTCATCCCATGCATGTTTTGTTGCACAAAATGAAAATGGTGCATGGCTATGGCATATGAAACTAGGACATGCTAGCATTAGTGTTTTAGAAAAATTAGTTTCCCTAAATCTAGTTAGAGGTTTACCCAAGATCAAATTCTCAAATGATAAGATATATGATGCATGCTCTAAGGGTAAACAACATAGATCATCCTTTAAATCCATTAATGATGTTTCTACAAGTAGGTGTTTACAACTAATTTATATGGATTTATTTGGGCCTATCAGAACTATGAGCTTGGGTGGTAAATCATATGCATTTGTACTTGTTGATGTCTATTCTAGATTTACTTGAGGTTCTATTCTTAAGTACTAAAGATGAGGCTTTAGAAAAATTCATCACGTTTTCAAAACTAACTCAAAATGATCTTGAACTTAAGATTTATCATATTAGAAGTGATCATGGAACCGAGTTTCAAAATCTAGGTTTTGAAGAGTTTTTAAATGAAAATGGTATTAGCCACAATTTTTTGGCTCCTCGAACTTCTCAACAAAATGGGCTAGTTGAGAGGAAAAATAGGACTTTACAAGAAATGGCTAGAACCATGCTTTGTGAAAACAATTTACCTAAATATTTGTGGGCGGAAGCCACAAACACCACTTGCTACATTGTAAATCGAGTAATGATTATGCCACTTTTAAAGAAAACACCATATGAGATTTTGAAATCTAAAAAACCTAACATTAGCTATTTTCATCCATTTGGTTGCAAGTGTTTTGTTTTAAATAATGGAAAAGACAACTTAGGTAAATTTGATGCTAAAAGTGATAAAAGCTATTTTCTTAGGGTATTCTTTAAAGTCTAAAGTCTATCGTGTATTTAATAAGAGAACTTTAGTAGTAGAAGAGTCTATATATGTTGTTTTCGATGATAACCTCCTTCCGAGGAAGGAATCTTGTGATGATGATGATGATGATGATGTAGGAATCCTTGATGCCTTTGATGGAGGATAAACTTCAAAGGAGGATGAGATTCCAACTAAAGAGGAAGACACACAAGATTCACCTCTTGAAGCCTTGAAGGACTTGGCTCTTGAGGAAAAGAAAGTGGGCTACCCAAGGGAGTTCAACTATGTCAAAGGTGGTGAAATCTTGAGTGATCCATCCAATGGGGTAACTACTAGATCTTCTCTCAAACTTATGAATCATGTTGTTTTTATCTCATGCATAGAGCCTAAGAACATTAAAAAAGCATTAAAAGATGATTTTTGGATTATGGCTATGCAAGAAGAGTTAAATCAATTTGAGAGAAGTAATGTATGAACATTAGTTGAAAGGCCTAGTAATCAATCTACTATAGGAACTAAATGGGTGTTTAGGAATAAACTAGATGAGAGTGGTAACATTGTGAGAAACAAAGCTAGACTAGTTGCTCAAGGTTACACTCAAGAAGAGGGAATTGATTTTGATGAAACATATGCACCCGTAGCTAGAATGGAAGCTATTAGGATGTTGCTTGCATATGCATGTTATCATGATTTCAAGCCTTTTCAAATGGATGTAAAAAGCACATTTTTAAATGGTTTTATAAATGAGGAAGTGTATGTGGAACAACCACCGGGTTTTGAGGATTCGAAATTTCCAAATCATGTTTTCAAATTAACAAAAGCACTTTATGGTTTAAAACAAGCTCCTAGAGCTTGGTATGAAAGGCTTTCAAACTTTTTGATTAGAAAAGGTTTTGAAAAAGGTAAGGTGGACACTACACTTTTCATAAAAAGGTATAAAAAATGACATCTTAGTAGTGCAAATATATGTTGATGATATTATTTTGGATCTACTAATGAATGCCATTGCAAAGAGTTTGCTAAGTTAATACAAGGTGAATTCGAGATGAGCATGATGGGGGAGTTCTCATTCTTCTTGGGACTCCAAATCAAACAAAGGAAGGATGACACCTTCATCAATCAAGCAAAGTACGTGAAAGATATGCTCAAGAAGTTTGGCTTGGAGAATGCAAAGCCTCAAGACACACCAATGAGCTCATCTACAAAGCTTGACAAAGATGGAGGAGGTAAGTGTGTTGACTTTAAGCTTTATCTCTCTATGATTGAATCTTTGTTTTACCTTACCGCAAGTAGACCGGATATATTGTTTAGTGTTTGCTTGTGTGCTAGGTTTCAAGCTAGTCCTAGAGAGTCTCACCTTATAGCCGTTAAGAGAATCTTTAGGTACCTTAGAGATACTCCTTGTCTAGGTATTTGGTACCCTAGAGACTCAACTTTCAACCTTCATGCCTATTCGAATGCGGATTATGGGGGATGTAAAATTGATAGGAAGAGTACTTCGGGAACATGTCAATTCTTAGGTAGTATGCTCATATCTTGGTCCTTAAGAAACAAAATAGTGTAGCTTTTTCTACATCCTTAGGGAGTTGTTGTGCTCAAGTCCTTTGGATGAAGCAAAAACTCTTAGATTATGGTGTTAAAGTTGAAACCATACCCCTTAAGTGTGACAACATTAGTGCTATATGCGGCTGTAAACGAACCGAACGAACACGAACGAGGGTGTGTTCATGTTCGTTCGTTTAACTTTAACCGAACAAATGAACGAACACGAACATAAACGAACACAAAATTTCTTGTTCGTGTTCGTTCATTAAGGAATGTAGCTTGTTCGTGTTCGTTCATTTAAATGGTAAACGAACATAAACGAACATATATAATTTGTTAAATATTTAATATTTTTGGTTAGTTCGATTAATTTAGTTAATTAACCGATTTTTAATCGATAATTAAAATTTGAAAAAACTCTTAATTATTAGTCGAACCTAAAATTATCTAATAGATTAACCAATTTTGTTTTGGTTCGGTCGGTAAGCTCGGTTTAACCGAATAATGAACACCCTAGATATATGTGAATAAATTTAAATGAACATAAACGAACATAATTGAACGAACACAAACGAACGAACATAAATGAATATAAATGAACGAGCATAAACGAACGGATTACCGAACGTTCACGAACATAAATGAACGAACAAGCCTTTTGTTCGTGTTCGTTCATTTAATTAGATGAACAAAAAATCTTGTTCATGTTCGTTTAATAAATAAACAAACATAAACGAACTTCATGCCGAACGGTTCACGAACGGTTTGCTGAACGTTCGGTTCGTTTACAGCCCTATATATGCCTAACCAAAAATCCCATCCAACACTCTAGAACCAAACATATAGAAATAAGGCATCATTTCATTAGAGATCATGTCCTTAAGAAAGATGTTGTTATAGAGTTCATTGACACCTTAAACCAACTAGCGGACATTTTTACCAAGCCTTTAGATAAGGAGCGTTTTTTGTCCCTTAGGAGAGAGTTAGGTCTAACTAGCCTATCTTGACCTTTTTGGACCTTTTCGTGCTTAAATGGCTTGATTTCTTGCAAAATGTCATGCTTATGTGTTTTTAATCCTAATTTCATCCATGCTTATAGTTAGGGGGAGTATGTTTATGTTTATACATGTTATTCCTGCTCATTCATATCATTCATGCATCTAGGACTTAATAAAATTCAATTTTTCTGCAATATTAGAGCCTCATCTGCACCTCCAGCCCTAGGCGTATCGAAATGGGTCAATATGTTTCGATACGGGTGCCTTAAAAGAGTGATTTATGACCAGGGTGTTTCGAAACGAGTTTCGAAACGTTTTGCCTCTGCCAAGCATTGTATCGAAACGCCCCAAAAGTGTTTCGATACGGGTCAACACGTGGGATTTGATACGGTCAAAGCCGTATCGGAACGGTCAACAGGACTCAAAATGTCAGTCAACATTTCGGTACGAACATTTCGGAATGATCGTGCCTGTTTCGAAATGGGTCTGCAGACAGCTTTTTAAAGGGTTTTAAATGATTAAGTTTGCTTTTATTTAAAACTCCTAAAAACCCTAACCCGATTTTTCCCTATAAAAACCCTCTAAACCTCATTATTTTTCATCAAATCTTGAGGGCTTTTACTCACAAACCCAAGTCTAAGCAAGCTTCAATTATTTTGTGCAAGTTCTTCCATTCATTCATCCAAAATCCCTATTTGAGGTATTTTTCTTCTTTTTTCTTATTCCTTTGATTTTATTCGAATCTTAGGTTAGAAAATATTAATTTTGTATAGATTATATGTTTTTCAACTTGGATTTTTCAAAACTTGTAAAAAAAATCAAAATCTCAAAATTTTTGTTTCGAATATATTTGTTCTTACTCGTATTTTCTTTACTATTTTTTAAACGTTTTTTTTTCTTCAATTTTTTTGGTATATGTATATATGTTTTTAAAAGTGTTTTCTTTAAAAACCTTAATGGGATTTGTTATTGGATTGAATTAAGGATGTTCATGCATACACTTAGATTTTAAATTGCTTGCTTTATTTTTTTAGGAATTTCTCATGGAAAACATTAATAAGAAACGCAAGACGACTCTAACGGGTGAAGCTTCAAACCAAGCCAATATTCGTCCTAACCTCACCCAACTTTTTCACAAGAGTCTTCGGAATCAAGAGTCTAAGGACCGTTTCAAATATGTCAAAGATATAGCCGTTCGTCGAGAGCGTGTTGATGATATCCAATTCCTTGACTCTGAGCGTTTTGAATTCCGCTATCTAGCTCGTTTGCAAGAATGGAACTTCTTGGCCTTTTTGAGCATTCCGGATATTTTCTACAAGCATATGGTGCTTCTTTTCTACTCCAATGTCGTGCTTATTGATAATGAAGATCATACCGAAGTGATTGGCATTGAATCGTTCCTTTTGGGTAAGAAGTTCCTCATTCGTATATCCGTTTTAGAGAATGCTCTTGGGCTCAAGAATGAAGGCATTGAGGATGAGAACCACTTTGGTGCTCACACCGGATCCGTTCTCTCTTTGGATGCTCATGATCGGTTCCTCCACTTGATGATTTCTTGGTTCATTCACCCTTCCAGAGGTAAATTTTCTCATGTCCGTCAAGTTGACTATTTTTTGTTACAGTGCTTTCGCCAAAGACAACGGCCAAATCTTGTCAAGATCATGTTCGTCGAGATGGTCCATAATGTGAAGATTCGTGAAACCGATGCTCTTACATCTTTCACTTATGGGACTATTTTGAGCTATGTCTTTGGTACCTTCAACATTGATTGTGTAACAACGGGGGAGCCACCACCAATCCTTTGTTTTACTTTAGGTGCGATTGGAACACCTGAAAACCCGATTATTTTAATAAAACTTGTTTTTATTGTTTTTATTAAAACAAAGAGTTTTGGTCTACAAAACCAGAAAATAGGTTCGGGAGTCGGTTACGTGTGGGGAAGGGTGAGCACCCCCACAACGCCCAAAATTGGTACCTGTCGATTACGTAATGTCTTAATAGTGGAATTATGAATTTGAATATAATTTATCAATGTGATCCCTTAAAATATTTAAACGAATATTTGTTTGTAGATAAGAAAATTTACAGCCCAACAACCGGGGCATAATTTTCGTATATAAAAGGAATTTACACCCCTACGTTCGGGGCATAATTTCTATTAGATTCCCGACTGAAGGGAATTTATTTTAAAAATTATAGTTTAGAATTAAAAATGATATTTTGTAATAGGGACTAAAGGAAATCGGCACCCTTACGCTCGGGGTACGTTTTTTCATGATAATCCCTAATAAAAAAGGTTTTAATTTAAAATTTAATTAAACAGTATATATGAATATATAAATAATTCATACAAGCGTAACATACATAATACAATTAAAATATACAAACATGGCATATAAAATAAAAACATACCAACAAATGTATATTGCATACAAAGATATTTATTACAAAAAGTTGACATTAAAATAAATACAAAGATGAGGATCAAAATTTACCCTATTAGAAGCTCAAAATAAGAACTTCACCCGACCCCTAATAAGATCTCCGCATCATCTCGCCATAACTCAAAAATTGATTCGAACGAACCTCGGCAGGGCCTCCAATCGAACCAACTGTCCAGGAAAAAATTTCCTGGAGAGAGCACTGCTCTTAAACTAAAAAACTTGGCCATTTTCAATGGCTTTGCGCCATTTACTCTATGGCCTTAAGCCATTCTTGGCTTTGCCGTCCGTGTGTCCCCATGAGTAGCAGCAACCCTCCTCCCCTTTTATAGTGCTTTGGGGGAGGGATGAATCACCTAAGGTAAGGACGTGGGGCCTTGCATGGCACCCACGTATTTTGTTGTTTTTTTTAATAATATAAAATAATACATTCGAGTGAAAAATAAATAGTTATGACCCGGACATAAAATGGGTATTACAGATTGCACCTATGATTCTCCGGAACCCCGCAAGAACAAGATTGGTGAATCTTCTCTCCGTAAGTTCGGGTTCCGCTTTACTCTTGGCCAATGGGTTCATGTTGATAGGCAAGCCCCGCCTCCTCAAGTTGAGCCACTACCTCAAGCTCCGGCTCCTAACAATGAAGCTCTTATGACTTTCTTTACCGAGCGGTTCAACTCGATGGATACGACCATGGATTCGGGTTTTGGTGCTATCAACACGCATTTGCAATCCTTGGAGGATCGCGTTCTTAGAAACAAAAATCGTCTCACCGCTATTGAGAATCAACAAACATTGATGGACTTGTCTTTCTCTGCATTCAATGGTGAATGGAGGAACTTTCGTCGTGCTCAAGCTAAAAACAATGATGATTCTTCTGATGATGATGGTGACGATGACGACGAGGCTTAGGATTTCCATTGCATCTCATATTAGTCTATCATATTAGGAATAAGTTTGCACCTTTTTATCTTTTTATGCTTTAAGAACCTATGCTTTGCTTGTTTTGTGTTTGGCTTGAGCTTAAACTATATTGCTTTAAGTATTTATGTTTGGTTATTTGAACTTAATTGTATCAATATTATGTTGTTTGATTTAGTGCTTTTAACCTTGTTTCTTCTCATGATGAGCCTTGTTTATTATTCTTTTTGATCTAAAAAAAAGTGGAGAAGTAATATAAGAGCCAAAATATTTTAAGTCGGTTTTGAGTTTTAAAAACTTGAATTTCAAATCTTTTCAAAACTTTAAAACCCATCTTACATTGAGGGGGAGTTGGAACGTCTTCAAGATTTCAAAACGCTTAAAAATTCTAACTTGGTTTTGTTATATCAAAAAGGGGGAAATTGTGAAACTAATAAATTGATTTTCATATAACAAAGGATTTAAGGACTAAATTGAAAAGGAGAAAATGAATTTTTAAGTCCTCAAAACCTCTCTATGTGTTTAAAGAAAAATGTACAAGTCAAAACCTCAACTTATCAAATATTTTCTAAGTGTTTACCAAGGCAAAACAGTGATTTTCGAGTCACCATTTCAGAACGGCCTTTGGGCATTTCGAAATGTTTTGAAACTATTAACCTTTGTTTCAAAATGTGTTTCGAAATGGATGAAAAACAACGGAATGGTTTGAACCGTTTCGATACGGCAGTATCGAAACGACCTCAAACATTTCGAAACGGAATTCAAACTTGGTTTCAAATATGACCGTTGAGCTTTTAAACTAATTTTTTAAGAAATAATTAAAGCGTATCGAAACGCCTCTAAGTCGTTTCGATACAGGTTTTGACAGTGGCAAAATATTTCGAAACAAGTTTTGAAACAGGCTCTTATCGTATTGAAACGATCGTTCCTGTTTCGGTACGGCCTATTTATTACACCCCAACGACTCTTTCTATTTTGGTCTGTTTCGAAACAGGATCAAGCGTTTCGAAACGGGTAGTTGCAGACTGCATTTATGGAGGGAAGATAACATCCCAACGGCTATATTAATGAAGGCGACAACCCTAATGGCTAGAATTCAATGAGAAGGTATAAAAGAGACCTCTAAAAGCTCCAACAACAACTATTGATCCAAAAAGAATTATCTAAACATCAAATTCAAGTAATTGTGCAAAAATCTTATATTTATTGTAAACCCCAAATTGTGTTGTGTGTAATTCCAATCTTATTTTTCAATTTGGGTTGAGTGCTTGTATTGAAAGAGGCAATCTTGTATTGAGAGATATCTTTCTTGCCTTAATTTCTTCTTTGTATCCTTGTGAGGGTTTGGTCAAATTTTGGGTAGAAAATTTGACCGGTATTGTAAAGGTTACCTCCTAAGCCTTGAAAAGGGGAAGAGCAATTAGTGGATTGTTGAAAAATCCTTAATTTTCTACTTCACCATCAAAATTCTTAAAAATCCAATTCACCCCCTTCTTGGCTTAAATCGATTATTCGATCCACTCAACACGTTTCAAACATTGTCAAAACATTTTTAAACATCCTCAAACTTATTTTCAAGTTGTTTTTGACTTGGAAAATATTTTAAATTCTTTTCAATTTAGTCCAAAACATTTTTCAATTATTATATCAAAACATATATTCCTACAGTATGATTTCCTCATTTCTTCGACTCCTATGCAGCTTCAATTCATATTTTTATTTTTTTTTCTTCTTCATATTTTTGCAATTTAACCCCTCAACTTTGTGTGATTTCCTCATTTCTTCAAATCCTCCTTTGTTTGAAGTCCATTTTGATCAAATTTAAACCACATGTTCCACTATCACTATATAATATCTATGTAAATTTAATTTATATTTTAAATAATATATATATATATATATATATATACATACACACATTCAATTTAGTTCCTTAACTTTGTATTTTATTCAATTTGTTTCTTCGACTGTATTTTTTTTGTAAATTCTTTATTCTCATCAATTAGTTGACTCCCATCTATACTTTATCCTCAAAAGTTCAATCTTTAAAAATAACATTAAAAATATATTTTAAAATTTTAGATATTTTTATTAAATAACAATGCAAATCTTACTCACACATGTGAAAAAAAAGAATATGAAGAAATACATACATACATACATACATACATACATACATACATACATACATACATACATACATACATACATACATACATATATGTATGTATGTATGATTAGAGAAAGTTATTTAAATTAGAATCAATTTGTACTATAATATTATAAATAATTATAATTAAATTGTACAGATACTCGAAACTCGACTCGAAAAAATTTGTAAATAAATTTTTAGTTATAAAATAGGCTTCGTCAACTCGAATAACTAAAAAATATTTGACTTGACTGACCGAATGATCACCCCTACTACCATCCATTAGATTGATAATTAACAAATGTGATAGCTCGATAAAAATAATTACTTTACTATTGGATAGTCGACATACTAATAGAGCATATTAATTATAAGTCTTAAAAGTCAAATAAGTGCCCAAACTATACTTTTTTTCATATAGGTGCCTGAAGTATTTTTTTAAACCAAATAGGTTCCTAACGCTTCATTATGTGGCCCATTTAAGGTTATTTCGTGATAGACGTTATTTTTTTTGTTATCTAATAAAATTTGAACATGTGGCATGATTTCTCATTTTCTGAAATTAAAATCCAAAATTGATACAAATAAAATATATTAATTACTCAACAATATTTAATTTCTCTAAAAACTACAAACCTAAACCCTAAATTCTTAAATTCCTTAACTTTAACCATCGATTCAACCACCACTAATCACCCTTATCTTCATCGGACTCCCTCTATTGAAAACCTTATCATCTCATCGTAAAAATCGACGAATGAATCGCCGATTGCATCGTCGACGAACACCCAACGATGAAGAAAAAAGATTGGGTTCCCACCGATGGATAGAGGATGGTAGATGTCGAACGGAGAGGTACACGATGCTTGGGCGGTGAACGCTGAATCACCGACTTGTGGGAGATGCCAGGCAGTGAGGGTAATGTGATTTGGGGGTTGGATTGAAAGAAATTAAAATTTTGGAATTTTAAAGAAATTCAAAATTTAAAAATATAAAAAAAAAATAAACATGTCACGTGTCATGTTCTTATTGGATGAAGAAATTTTTTAAAGTTCATTGACGAACAAACCTTAAATGGGCCACAAAAAGAAGTGTTAAGCACCTATTAGATCCAAAATATAATTCAGGCACCTATGTAAAAAAAGGTATAATTTAAATACTTATTTGACTGTCAAGCCTAATTATAATTCTAACGTCGTTTATCAATAAATACAATCACTTTATTAATTGATCAGATAAGAAAGATCAGAAAAAGAAGAAAGCACAAGACATGATAGGAATTAGGGGTGTTCATTGTTCCGTTAAAATTGAATTAACAGACCGAATCGAAATTTAGTTCAGTTAATCGGTCGGTTAATTAGATGTTAGATCAGTTAACATTTAATTTTTTAAAGTTCGGTTATCGGTTAGCTAGGTTTGAAACCGATTAATTAACTGAAAATATTAAATATAATATATATTAAAGAAATATATAATAAGCCTAACCCAACTAAATTAGAATCTAAATGTTATTTTATATATTGTCTATTGTTATTTTGATATTTATAATAGATACAAAATATTTTATATGTAATGTTTATTGTTATTTTCATTTTTAATAATTAGATTCAAATGGTTTCTAGTTACTTTTCATTGTTATTTCGGTTAATTCAAAAATAAACTAAATTAATCAAAAAAATTATATCAATTTTTTTTTAAAATAATTCAGTTAACAATTAAAAGAAAAAAAATCGAATAATAAATTTTAACTAGCTCGATTCGGTAGCTTAAGCGAGCTGCTAGTTGATTCAAAATGCTGAGGAGCCTAGTAACGCAGAGACGTGCTCCAGTTGCCAACAAGGAGGGTACCATATTGTCACGGACGTATTCACTCAAACCCGATCCGTGCGGCGTTAGCAACTCTCGACAATGCTAACAAGCCTTGAAGTCCCTCGCAACACTTGGCTAAGACAAACACAAGAGAAGGCTAGTAGATTTACAAGTAAAGAACTTGTATTAGCTTAAGTAGAATGCTTACAAGAATGCTTTGAAGTGCTTACAATGCTCACTCTCTAAGTGAGTACAAAATGAGGGGGTGGCCCTATTTATAGTCTCCCACCTCCCTAATGGACGGCTAGGATCGATTTGATCCAACGGTCACAATTGTGCCTCCTAAAATATCTAGTATACATCCACATCTTTCTAGAGTATTCTATACATATCTATACATGTCTATAGATATCTACAACTATCTAACATGTTCTAGAGAACTCCAGGGTCTTCCAGAGTAGTCTCGATCCTTCCCGAGCTTTCCCGAGCCTTTTGGGGCCTTCTGGTGCCTCCCGGGTTTGTCTAGACTTGGATAGAACGTCCCGGACCTTTCTAGAACGTTGTGGCTTGTTCCTTTAAGTGCTTGGCCGTCCATGACCCTTGTGATATCCCCCTTGGTGCTAGTTGGCGTCAAAATGGCCCAAGGAGGGTCTTGAACTTCGGTTTGGATTTGTGGGAGAAAATAGGCGGGTTGTGACATCCTCCCCCACCTAAGCTCGCGACGCCCTCGCCGCGCCTTGGTTGAATTGATCGAGTTGGTCCTTGAATTGCCAAAGTGCTTCCTCGGTTTCCCAACTGGCTTCGGCAATGGGTAGTCCCTTCCACTTGATGAAATACTCCTTATAGCTTGGAACGCCCCTCCTTCGAACAACTCGATCGGCTAGTACTTCCTATACTTCCCTATCAAAGGAAGTGACCATGGCTGTGGGTGCTCGGTTGGACACCCCTCGTGCTGGGTCTTCCATGTCCTCGTGATACGGCTTGAGTAGACTGACATGGAAGACGGGATGGATCTTGAGTCTCGGAGGCAATTGGAGCTTGTATGACACCTTGCCCACTCGTTTGATTACTTGGAAAGGTCCCTCGTACCTGCGAACAAGTCCCTTGTGCACCTTTCGAAAGACCTTGAACTGTTGGGGCAAGAGTTTGAGCATGACAAGATCACCTTCTTTGAACTCCAAATGCCTTCGCTTGGAGTCAGCCCACTTCTTCATTCTCTTGCTAGCCTTGTGAAGTGCGGCTCGGGCTAACTCGTTTTGTTCATGCCAAGACTTGGCAAACTTAAAGGCGGTAGGGCTCTTCCCTTCATAGCGTGTGGCAAGGGAGAGCGGAGTGGATGGTTGTTGTCCTAAGACAACCTCAAAGGGACTTTGTTGGGTAGCCTCACTCTTTTGCAAGTTGTAAGAGAATTGTGCCACATCTAGGAGTTTGGCCCAATCCCTTTGGTTGGCACTTACATAGTGCCTCAAGTATAGCTCTAGCAAGGCATTGACCCTCTCGGTTTGCCCATCACTCTGAGGGTGGAAGCTGGTGGAGAAGTTTAGATCGGACCCAAGCATCTTGAATAACTCTGTCCAGAACCTTCCTGTGAATCTAGGGTCACGATCACTCACAATGCTTGTCGGGACTCCCCAAAGCTTGACTACATTGCGTAGGAAAAGCTTGGCTGCTTCCTCGGCGGTGCAATCGGCTGGGGCGGCAATGAAGGTAGCGTACTTGCTGAAGCGGTCCACCACGACCATGATACTTCCAAACCCCTCGGACTTGGGTAGGCAAGTAATGAAGTCCATCGAGACACTCTCCCAAGGCCTCTCTGGTATGGGCAAAGGGTCTAAGAGTCCACCTGGTTGGTGCTGAACCACCTTGTCTTGCTGGCATACGAGACAAGTCTTCACATACTCCTCGATGGCATCTTGCATGCGAGGCCAATAGTAGGTAGACTGAAGGAGTGCTAGGGTACGTCACATACCTGGGTGGCTGCCCATAAGGAATCATGGCACTCCTTGATGAGTTCCTTGCGCAAGTTATCCCACTTGGGCGCGTAGAGCCTGTTGCCCTTGGTGTAAAGTAGGCCATCACTCATCCAAAATCGACGGGTCTTGCCTTCGTTCACCAAGGCTATAATGTTTTGGGCAAGAGGCTCATGTTGGAGACCTTCCTTGATCCTCTCGAGGATAGGGCTGGTGACTTGACTTAAAGATGCAAGCTTCGCCTTGCGACTCAATGCATCCGCGACCACGTTTGCCTTGCCCGACTTGTACTGCATCACATAGTCGAACTCGGCTAAAAAGTCCTGCCATCGGGCTTGCTTTGGACTTAGCTTCTTCTGGGTCTGGAAGTAGCTTGTAGCGATGTTGTCGGTGAGAATCAAGAACTTGGACCCAAGAAGATAGTATCGCCACACTCTCAAGCAATGGATGATGGCTGTCATCTCCTTTTCTTGGACTGTGTAGCGCCTTTCCGTGTCGTTGAGCTTCCGACTCTCGTAAGCAATCGGATGCCCCTCTTGCATAAGTACTCCTCCAATAGCAAAGTCCGAGGCATCGGTGTGCACCTCATAAAGCTTTGTGTGGTCGGGTAGGCTAAGTACTGGCTCCTCGCTCACGGCCTTCTTCAAGTCTTCAAAGGCTTCTTGGCACTTAGGTGTCCACACCCACGGCTTGTTCTTCTTTAGTAGCTCGGTGAGTGGTGTAGCTCTAGCGGAGTAGCCTTTGATGAAATGGCGGTAGTAGTTCACCAACCCAAGGAAAGACCTTAGTTCGGTCACTTTAGTGGGTGGCTCCCACTCTTGGATGGCATGCACCTTGCCATCCTCCATCATGAGTTGCTCATCTCTGATCTTATGCCCCAAGAACATTACCTCGGGCTTGGCAAAGGAGCACTTCTCCTTCTTAATGTATAACTGGTTCTCCCTGAGAACCTTGAGCACCACCCTTAGATGTTCCACATGTTCCTCTAAGGTGTTGCTGTATACCACTATGTCATCGAGGTATACCACCACGAAACGATCGAGATAGGGATGGAACAGTTTGTTCATCAAGGTGCAAAATGTGGCTGGGGCATTTGTCAAACCAAAGGGCATGACTAAGAACTCGTAAGAGCCATATCTGGTGATGCATGTGGTCTTCGGCTCATCACCTTCTGCTATGCGCACCTGATAGTACCCCAAGCGAAGATCGAGCTTGGTGAAATAATGTGCATGCCCAAGCTGATCGAACAAGTCTGAGATCAAAGGAATAGGATACTTGTTCTTAATGGTGACCTTGTTGAGCACTCGGTAATCGATGCACATTCTGAGAGAACCATCCTTCTTCTTTTGGAAAAGAACGGGTTCCCCATATGGTGCCTTGGATGGTCGGATGAAGCCTGCATCGAGTAGACCCTTGAGTTGCTTCCTTAACTCTTCCAACTCAGGGGGTGCCATGCGATAAGCGCTCATGGCTGGTGGCTTGGTCCCTGGTTCCAACTCGATAGCATGGTCCACCTCTCTTCTTGGTGGTAGCCTCTTGGGTAGTTCTGGTGGTGCAACATCCTTGAATTCTTCGAGCACCTGGGCTACCTCCCTTGGTAGATCTTCATCGGGCAAGAGTTCCTCGTCATCATACTCTCGAAGGATTGCTAGGTAGCTTTCCTCGTTCCTTTTGATGCCCTTCTTGAACTGGAGTGCTGAGAGCACCTTGGCATCTTGTTTGGTTGCCCTAGTCGTCGGGACCACACAAGCTCGGTTTCCATCCATGATGCACATGGAGTTGGCAAATGGCACGGGGAAGGCCTTGACTCGATCTAGGAATTCAAGTCCTAGAACAACCTTGAAGTCGTCCATGGGCACGACTGAGTAATCGATGTGACCCGACCAAGCCCCCACGTTGGTCTTGATTCCACGAGCTATGCCATGGATGGGTCGAGCGGCAGAGTTAACTGCTTTAATAGAACCTCCCCCTCCTGATGCCTTGAGCCCTAACCTCTTGGCCTCTTCAATGGAAACAAAGTTGTGGGACGCACCTGTGTCTAGCATGGCTCTAGTCTCCTTCCCATTGATGGTCACGTCCACGTAAAGCAAGCCTTTAGCTTCTGTCGCTTCCCTCTCGATGCTTGGCTAGGAGTTGAGGAGTTGTAGCGAACCCATCTGGACACCCTCTTCATCCTTATCAGTGTCGCTTCCCTCTTGATGCTTGGCTAGGAGCGAGTTAAGCGCTTGTCTTTGTGGGCACTCTCGGACCCAATGGTCGCCATCACAAATGAAGCATTTGTTGGACGGGGGACGCCTCGTGCCTCGAGTGTCCTTGGCTTTGCCTTTGTTCTTCCAAGAGGATGAATCCTTGTGCTTGGGCGAGCTTTCCTCTTGGTGGCTCTCCTTGCGATGGCCCTTGTCTCCCCCACTTTTAGCATGACCACCCTTCTTGTCTTTCGTCTTGGCGGTCGACTCCTTGTGGCTTGAATAGTCAACAAGGCTCTCGGCTACGGCTATGGCGTCGACAAGGGTTTGCACTCCTCTACGCCTTAGCTCGGCTTTGGCCCACTGTTGGAGTCCATCCATGAAGTTGAAGAGGGAGTTTTTATCGGACATGTCAGGGATCTCGAGCACTAGATTGGTAAACTCCTTGATATAATCTCGGATGCTCCCTGATTGCTTTAGCCTTCGCAAGCGGCCTCGAGCTTCTTCCTCGGCATTCTCGGGGTAGAATTGTTTCTTAAGCTCCTTTATGAAATCATCAAGAGTAGAGATAGTGCACGTACCTTTTTCAATGTCTTGGCGCCTTCTCCTCCACCATAGCATGGCAGTGTCGGTGAGGTACAAAGTAGCGGTTTGGATCTTGGAGGCCTCGTCCACAATGCCAACGGCCCCAAGGTACTGCTCCAAGCCATATAGGAAGTTGTCGACTTCCTTAGCGTTGCGGGTTCCTGAGAAGGTCTTTGGTTTGGGCACCTCAACCTTCCTAGACTCATAAGAGGTGCTTGGCCCGGCAACCATAGCACGCTTACACAAGGCCACATCGCCTTGTAGTGCCTCGACTTGGGCACGGGTGTGGTCTAGCTCTTCTTGAAGAGAAGCACGTACCTTGGAGAGCTCACTCATGAGAAGGTCGCGAACTTGTCCCAACTCTGCTCGCATGGCCTCTTCTAGCTTCACCATCATGGCCTTCATGGCGGTGTGGAGCTCGGCGTCCTCGGCCTCAAGGCCTTCCACCCGTTGGGTAAGGTCGTCCACATTGGCCCCTATGCCTCCCACGTTCTCCTCTACGTGGGCTAGACGGTTCTCAAAGCTAGAGATCACATCCCTCGACTTGCCCCTTGGCCTAGTCGCACTAGGATCAGCCACCTCCTCTCGCCCTCGTTGTTGTTCTTGGGTGACTTCTGCCTCGGTTGAGCTAGCCACTTGAACTTTGCCTGACTTCACTATATCCTGGGTCTCGAAACACGCTCTGATACCAACTGTCACGGACGTATTCACTCAAACCCGATCCGTGCGGCGTTAGCAACTCTCGACAATGCTAACAAGCCTTGAAGTCCCTCGCAACACTTGGCTAAGACAAACACAAGAGAAGGCTAGTAGATTTACAAGTAAAGAACTTGTATTAGCTTAAGTATAATGCTTACAAGAATGCTTTGAAGTGCTTACAATGCTCACTCTCTAAGTGAGTACAAAATGAGGGGGTGGCCCTATTTATAGGCTCCCACCTCCCTAATGGACGGCTAGGATCGATTTGATCCAACGGTCACAATTGTGCCTCCTAAAATATCTAGTATACATCCACATCTTTCTAGAGTATTCTATACATATCTATACATGTCTATAGATATCTACAACTATCCAACATGTTCTAGAGAACTCCAGGGTCTTCCAGAGTAGTCTCGATCCTTCCCGAGCTTTCCCGAGCCTTCTAGGGCCTTCTGGTGCCTCCCGGGTTTGTCTAGACTTGGATAGAACGTCCCGGACCTTTCTAGAACGTTGTGGCTTGTTCCTTTAAGTGCTTGGCCGTCCATGACCCTTGTGATATCCCCCTTGGTGCTAGTTGGCGTCAAAATGGCCCAAGGAGGGTCTTGAACCTCGGTTTGGATTTGTGGGAGAAAATAGGCGGGTTGTGACAATATGCTCTGGATTGCTCAGATTATTACAAATTTTCCCCCAACAAATTGTCTGCACCAATCATACCAGCATGATAAAAACTAGACCCGGCAAATTTAACTAGAGACTTGAATCGATTGACCTGAATTGAGACTCGAAATTGACTTAAATCGAGACCCGAAATTAATTCAAACATACTTGAAATTTAATTCGAAACTCGAAATAAACTGAACCGAAATTAAATCAAATTTTAGCTGAATCGAAATAGACTCGAACCAAAAGCAATCAGAACTGAAGACAACTCGAAATAAATAAAAGATATTAGTAAAAATAAAGAAAGATGGGATATGAACAGCCGCAGAACTCACTAAAAAGTCAAATATATTGGCTTTGTAAAGTCATATATATGGTGTAAAAAATTGACCGACCTAAAAACTTGATTAAAATCGATTGATCTCATGTTGACCGGAAATTGACCCGTACCGAATTCAACCGAACCGAAAATCAAACGACCTGAATCACAACCGAATCGAACCCGAACCTGAACCGAATGGCCAAACTCGAAATAACCGAAATCGAAATGACCCGAACCAAATAACTCGTTTGCCACCTCTAAAAAATGAACGTCACTTATGAACTGCATTATTATAAAAGGGAAATTATATCATTAACTGCGGTAAAATAAAAAGTTTTGACAAATGTCTTAATTTTAGAGTTTAGGATGTAGTTTTTAGAGTTTAGGTACATAGAATTTAGATATCGTAGTTAGAATTCAAGATTTATAAGTTAAAACATAAATCCCTAACATAATACTATAAAACTTAATCTATAACCACTAAACCCTAAATTCTAAACTCCTAAACCATAAACTAAATCCATAAATCTTAAAACTAAAGCGTTTGTGGAAACATTTTTGTTTCCACCGTCAATGCTTAATATATTTTTTCATTATAAAAAACATTTTTTAAAGAAAAAGTTGAAACCTCAGTGAAATGTTTATTATGAGAAAGAAGACTATTAGTTTAATTACATCATAAGAGATAAAGAAACAATTACAATTCATCTTGAAAAGAAGAATATAGTGTTATATATTATTATATTAATAATTTATTAACTATAGATTAATATCAAATATTGGATGTTTCAGTGATAATATTATCCACACTCGGTGGACTTAGGTTTGAAGCCATCAACTTCATTTTTTTACTTTCGTTTAACTTCGATTTCATTTCATTTAAGAATAAAACTGTTTGGTCATACGGTAATACATGTTATTATTAACACGTGTCACATCACGTATTATTATTTGGTTAGATAATTAAATTAAAATTATGGCTAAAATAATAAAATATAAAAGTAATATAAGCTAAATATATAATTATACAAAATTTATTTAATTGTCACGTCCTTCTCCATATCATTTAATAATTAAATGATCTAATTAATAAAAATAATAAATTAATGGTTAAATTAAAATATTCCTTATAATTAAGTGATCATTCATGTAGTTTACCCCAAAAATTAAAACCTAGCCCGGATGAAACCGGACCTGTTTCGTAATCGAATCACAGCCGTTGAATCCCAAAATAATTCCAAAATCTACACCGTCCAAACGGCATACAACCCGATCCCTCACACTGTCTTCCCCTTCTTTATTCTTGGCTTCCCACCCAGCAACTTTCTCTCTCAAATTCGCTTCTCTTTCATTTTTTTTCTCCAAATCCCTAAAAACCCCAAAACCCTAATCTAATATAAGATTGAAAACCTAAAAACAATTCGCTAGATTGAGGGATTAAAATAGAAGAGAAAAGAAGGGGGGAATGGATTCAGATCAGGGGAAGTTGTTTATCGGTGGGATATCATGGGAAACAAGCGAAGACAGGCTAAAGGAATACTTTGGTCAATACGGCGACATCTCGCAGACTGTTGTTATGAGAGATAAGGTTACTGGTAGACCTCGAGGTTTTGGATTCGTTGTCTTCTCAGATCCGTCCGTCCTCGATACTGTTCTTCAGGAGAAGCACACCATCGATGGTAGAACGGTGAGATTCTTTCTGTGTTTTTTTTGGCGTGTTAATGATTGTTTAGGGTTATTGTTACCTGCGAGGAGGAATTTTTTTTGGAAATTTTATGTTATTTTCTCTTGATTTACTGTTTTGTGAATGTATGGGTTCATGATTTTTTTTCCAATTACGTTGTATTTATTGTTATAACTTTTATACCAGTTAAGTTATTTTTCGGTTAGCTTAGGTTTCTTTTTTCCAGTTCAGTCAATTTTGTTTTTTTTATCTGTATTGCTACTGGCCTTGCCTGGTTCAAAGATAGTTCCCAATTATAAGATAAATGTTTCCCAGGTTGAGGCAAAGAGGGCTTTATCTAGAGAGGAGCAGCAAACATCTGCTAGATCTGGTAGTTTTAATCAGGGTAGAAATTCCGGTGGCGGTGGAAATATCAGGACCAAGAAGATTTTTGTAGGAGGGTTGCCTCCCACCTTAACTGAAGACGGTTTTCGTCAGTACTTTGAGGCTTATGGTCATGTGACTGATGTAGTAATCATGTATGACCAGAATACTCAACGGCCTCGGGGATTTGGTTTTATCTCCTTTGACACTGAAGATGCAGTTGATAGGGTTTTGCACAAGAATTTTCACGATATGAATGGCAAGCAAGTTGAAGTGAAGAGGGCCCTTCCTAAAGATGCCAATCCAGGTGGGGTTAACCGAGCCATGAGTGGTGGTTCTGGAGGTTACCAGGGCTATGGTTCTTCTGGTGGGAATTCAAGTTCTTATGATGGTCGCATGGACTCCAACAGTTACATGCGCGCCCAGGGCACCGGAGGTGGCTTTCCACCTTATGGCTCGTCAGGATATGCACCTGGTTACGGTTATGGTCCTGCTAGTAATGGTGTTGGTTATGGTAGTTATGGCAATTATGGTGCCCCTGCTGGTGCAGGTTATGGTGCCCCTGCAGGTGCAGCTTATGGGAATCCCAATGCTGGTTATGCAAGTGGGCCTCCTGGTGCCCCTAGAAGTTCATGGGGAGCTCAAAACCCATCTGGTTATGGTGCAATGGGATATGGAACTGCTGCCCCTTGGGGTGCTGGTAGTGGTGGCCCAGGTTCTGCTGCTACAGGCCAATCTCCCACCGGAGCTGCTGGGTATGGGAATCAAGGTTATGGATATGGTGGATATGGAGGAAGTGACGGGTTGTATGGGAATGCTGGATATGGGGCAGCAGGAGGTCGTTCTGGTGGTACTCCAAATAGTAACGCTGGTTCTGGTGGGGGAGATCTACAAGGGAGTGGTGGTTACATGGGAAGTGGATACGGTGATGTAAATGGAAGTTCAGGGTATGGTAATGCATCGTGGAGGTCTGATTCATCCCAAGGTTCTGGAAATTATGGGGGCGTTCAGTCAAATGTCCCTCATGGAGGACAAGGTGGTTATGGTGGTGGGTACGGTGGTGCACAGGGTCGACAAGCTCAACAACAGTGATTCTGTTACTTGAAAGACAACTTGATCTCAACCTGTTCTGTGCATAACCTTCGCTTTGCTGTTGTTATTGTGATGGTTTCTTACTCCCAGCAGTGACAGGAAAGGCTCAAGTTGGATTCCAAATCTCATTGGGACCGGTTGGATTGCTTGAAACCCTGTAGTTTGCAGCATCTATTTTGCCAGTCATAATAAGTAGTTTTGAGGCATAATAGATTCCTTTCTTCAGTTGTGCTACTGAGTGTAGTTTTAATTTGGCTTGCTTTATATTTTTTTTTCTTGCTGCTCCAGTACGTTTCTTATCTATGGTAGTGTTTAAGCTATATTAGTTTATATAACTTAAATTTGAGTTATCTTGCTATTTTGAGTATTTTATTGTTATTTATATCATCTAGGAAAGTTGGTTGACAGATAATCATGCTTGATTTGATATGATCAGAGTAGGGTACGGAGATTTTCCAAGGATATTTAATGATAACAGTGGAGCTATGGGCCACTTGGGTTGATCACTCGTAGTGATAGTGTTAAACGTAGTGGTAGTTGACACTTGAGGATGGCATAATCATTTCCCCCCTGTATTTGTCCTTTGTTGTACAGGTGGAGAGATGCTCAAGAGTTCAAAGGTGGAGTCAAGTGTCCACTCATATGGCTGAACCCGAGCTTTGTGGGGTTGTTCAATTTGTGGTTTGTTTGGCAGAGGACTTGCTCAATTAAAAATTTGAAATAACGTGAGATGAGTTGGAATAATCAGTGGTAGTTGACACTTGAGGATGGCATAATCAGTTCCCCCTGTATTTGCCCTTGTGTTGTACAGGTGGAGAGTTGCTCGAGAGTTCAAAGGTGGAGTCAAGTGTCCACTCATGGCTGAACCTGAGCTTTGTCAAGGGATTTTGTCAGTGGGTTTTTTTTCGGCAGCGGACTTGCTGAGTTGGAATTTTCAATTAACATGAAATGAGAGAGGCCTTCCCCTCCCCTGTGCTGCCGAACACTGCAAGACTCTTGGCTTTTGAAGTAAAAGATTTCCCCCATTACTCATCCTGGTTCCCTGGGGTTTTATTCATGGAATTGGACTAAAGGAAGCAAACTGCTTGGGGATATGTTGACTCAAAGCATTAGCTGTCTGGCTGATCAAGACTGGAGTACTAGCTAATCAATGAGTGTGCTGATTACTGATTAGTGAGCATTGGAAAAGTATGTCCTTAAAAGTTTGCATTAGTTTTGGAACGAATTAATTGAGTTCTGCCTCTTATATGATGCAGAATCCTATCTTCTATTTTACAGACAGTAGGTTAAATTCTTCTAGAATCTGTTAGTACCCTTGGCATTATTCTAGGAAGTTGAACTACGTTTTGGTTGGTGGAAGGGGTTAAGGACTTAAGGTTGATGTTGGAAGCATTCTTTTTCAGGATTTTAGTTCTGAAAGCATGGAGGATGAGTAATTTTAGATTGAAACTCAGGCTTTTCTTCTATTAGCTGTGGAAATGTGTGTAGTAGTTGATGCATTTGTTTCAGTCACTGCAATGAGGGTTGAAAAAGGTAACTGAGTTGCATAACAACAATTTGTATTTGGCAGAGCCTTGCTTGATTTTTATTTTATTCCAAATAGAATGAAACTAGTTTTCTACATGCTCGATGCTGATGGGAAGCCTTGATATGGATTGCCAAGTGCAGCTACATTTCCAGGCCGAGAAACTACAACCTGCAAATGTAAAGAGTAGCTCCGAGGTCCGAATCATATCTAAGGAGGAATGAAATGTGCAGTTACAAGAAACTCACCTGGTAATTGCCAAGTGTATTAGACTTGAATCCAGCAGCGCAGTAATCAAAATAATATTCCCATGTCCGAATGAACTTCTCGTTGAATCCCAAGGCAAGGATTTTGCTATAAAATGATAAACTGAAATCAGATGAATACTTCAATAAGAAAATGCTAATGGCAATGGCATACCTCTGCTTCCCCAAGAAATTCTCTCTCCAACATCTAAGCGTTTGGTAGTAATGGAGCCCTATGTTCTCCACATGCTCCACACTAGAATTACACAACTTCCATCACTTTTATTCATATTCAAATATTTATAACAGAAATTAAAAAGAAAAATGCATGGCTGTATACATAAATGTTTACTCAGGGAAAATTGCACTTATACCAGAGTCTGGATGTAACATTCATGGCTGTTGTTATCCTAGTCAAAGAAGGTAGACATCCACCAGGGAAGATATATTCCTTGATAAAATCCGAACTTCGCCTGTACTCGTCGTACCGTTCTTCCGGTATCGATATGAACTGCAGCAACATGAACAAGCACAAACATAATCAAAACCGATGTACAAGTAATCTATGTTACTCAGACTCGGGTATGTTTAAGCATTTCTAAGTTTTTCATATCTCTATATTTAAGTCTGAGGATAGGTACAACAAGAATGTCAGATACGAATACCTAAGAATAAACATGGTCCTGGCTAAATACTTCAAATGTACTCAATCTGTAGTTACCTGTAAAACAAGAAGTCCATCTTCTGCTAATACTGATTCGCAGCAGCCGAAGAAGTCCTCCATGTATTCATGTCCAACAGCTTCTATCATCTCACTGGCGATGGCCATATATGCTTAATATATTTGTTTTGGTATGTAATGGGGTAATTGGTGTTTAAAGAACTTACCAAGATATTATTCTGTCATACTTGCAGGTGCTAGGTAGTTGTCGATAGTCGCAGAGTTGAAATCTTATATTTTCCTGACAGTAAAGTTAGGAAATTAAGAATTTGAATCCATGAAAGTTAACTTTCAAGCTTAGATTTTGGTCAACGATTTCCAGATTTTCTGATGGGTACCTGAAGTCCAGCTTCCTTCACTCTCATTTCTGCATATTTGAGTTGCTCCTCGGATAAAGTAATGCCGGTATATTTGCATCCGGTTCGTTTGACAACTTCGATAGCTAAGCTTCCCCAACCACATCCAATCTCAAGAATTTCATGCTTGCTATCAATTCTTGCCTGGAAAATTGGTAAGGAAAATTTTGATAATAAGTCATGGATAGAAAGTAAATAATACTGTAAGGACTTACTTTTTCAATCAGAAGAGATATTTTTCTCTGTTGTGCATCTTTCAAATCCTCATCTTCTGTCTGTAAAAAAATAAAATAAAAAACCAACAATTTTATTTAATAAATAATTAAAATAAAATGGAAATAAAAGTATTGTTTATTACTTATTGAGAGTGAGTCTAACCTTAAATACTGCACAGGAGTATGTCATTGTTTCATCCAAGAACAGTGCAAAAAGGTCATTACTCTAAGAACACAAAAACCACAGAACAATTATCAGCATTTGGTATGTCTTAAAATCTTAATAGATTTCTGAACTTGAACAAAGACTTTTGTAATAACAGATTTTACGGGTCACAGCCTCGTACCAGATCGTAATGGCGAGAAATGTTCCTACGAGCTTGTGTAAGAGTATTTTGCCTTAAGACATGCTTGAAGAAATACTTTGCAGATGTTAAACCGGCTGTAAGCAACAATGGTGTCCACCAACCCCTGAACATAAGGAGTTAGATATACAATCTCAACTGGGATTTAGGTGAAGAACATGCAGATACTACTATATTCTAGTGGTTTAAAGTTAAGAGTATACCTTTTCTTACTCAGTTTTGAGTTGGAAGAAATCAAATCTCTGTTGCCAATAAGAATCTGCAGTTAACAAGGAAAATCTTATCAAACTAAATGCCAGCAGTTATATCTTATTACTATGATTGTGTCAATTTTCTTACCATTACAAGATTTAAAAGACCATCTCTTTTATCAACAAAAGAAAAATCCCCATTGATATATGAGTCTGCAAGGCCTAAATCTGCCTCTGTCATAACCTGAAAAAGAAATTTACAGTTCATCAGTGCTGAAATATCAGGCATATAACAACGCATCCCCGAATTTTGTCATGTTATTTTCAGGGAATGATTGATTTCAAATGTATTTACCTTCCAATAAAAATGTGGACTGTGAACTTTAATAACAGTTTTTAGAGAACACTTTTTGTTAGTTCCTTCAAAGGTAAACATAGTGCCACCTTCCTCCAATAAACTGTTCATGGAAAAAAATTAAAAGATATATTAATTATTAAAATTATAAACAAAAGCAAAAGAATGATGTTCATGGTTGAATCAACTGCATAAAGTGCATTGCAAAAGTCCAAGATCTATTTCCTTTATTACAAAGAGAACTCTAAACATAGATTGCTGGCTCATATTGAATGAAGAGATTTGAACAAGTTGGACAGCTCAAATCATGTATATTATTGTCATGACAATGACATCGATAAATGCCTTGCAAATATGCTTATGCTACTTGGTTTAGGGTGAGTGTTAGATCCGGTATATTCAGGTTTTTTCTGAGATTTTCAATGTATGTGGTAGGTCCAATCCGAAAACGCTCGGACATTGGTGTTGGACACGGGTACTTCAAGAAACATAAAGAGTTGGAGAAGCATGGCAAATGGAGCAGATAACAAGGAGCAGAAAAGTAATAAAGCATAGGACATTGTAGGAACTCACATCACGGAGCCGGTTGATATAAAATGACTGAGGAATCTAGTAACGAATAGACGTGCTCCAGTTTCCATCAGTGAGGGTACCATATGCTTTGGATTGCTCAGAATATTACATCTTTTCCCCAGCAAACTGTTTGCAGCATTCATCCCAGCCTGGAAATAAGAAAAAGTAAAAACCTTAATGAAATGTATATCGGGAAAAGATCCCAATCATATGGGATATCAATATGTACTAGTTTCTGAACATGGTAAGATAAGAAAAAATAGCAATTCATCTTGAAAAGAAGAATAAATTATGATTAAAAGTAATCACTACCTTTAATCCATCTTCATGGAAGCCATAGCCTGAAAAAAAAATAGTTTAGTTATTATGATGAATTACTTGGAAGTGAAGTATGATTTCTCATATGTATTCATGAGATTAACATATTTATCATATTCATATTTACTTTAGGTCTAATGTATACTCTGCTGCATATATAACTGATGAAAAGTCTTTTGAAAAATAGAATAAGACTAAGGAAACAAAGAAAGCCTGCAGAGGGTATTTTATAACAGAATCTGCTCACCCTGGTATGCTCCACAGAACCAAATTCCTCTCTTCCCTTGAATCCGATCAAGCTCAAGCGAAGCTTTAGTTGCAGCCACTGATGGTACCGGATGGCAGGTTGTCCACTTAAGCAATGTGTGTTGTGGTGTATAATCCGGATTAAGAGTTACCAAAAAGGGTAGGCCTGTTTCTCCTAGATTCTGCAGATTCATAAAGTTGTAAACTGATAGCATTATTGATGTGATCATTTTTCATATTTCCATTTTCAAACCAATAGTTGCAGGCCAGGAGCTTGGAGTCTAGAGTGTAACATTTAAGCAAAGAGAACATAGAAGGTACCTGAAGCACATTGAGCCAGTATGTCAAACATACGTTCTTGTCAGTACTTCCAAGAAAATTCCAAGCGCACCATGCTGCCGGAGTTTTGGGCATTAATTTTTTGTCACGATGAAGATAAATATCACTGAAAATAGAGAGGGACTCACAAATGATTCTGATAAAATACTTGGGGGAAAAGCGTGGAAACTTTTAATGGAAGTAAAGATCTCTTCATGGTATTTGAGAACAGATTTCTATAAATGGAAATATCTCGGACAAAAAGCGCATAAGATATAAGGTTCAGTTATACTCCATAATGTATTAGATTATGGAAGTATAAAAACATTAGAAGTTTCACAACTAGGAGTAGAGAGATTGAGTATTAATCTATCTGAACATGAATTGCAGAAGGAAGGTACCTATAGACATATTGGAAAGCACCAAGCACAGTCAATTCATCGTATGTTGCTTGATTCCCTAACAATCTCAAAGCATCCGGTGCGTGAACAGCCATTATGCAACCTTGAAATGATTCTCGAGACCCGTCTTCACATACTATAGTGCAACCTGTAATAAACCTCTTTTACTATGCTTGACAAAATCCAAATTTCATTTGTATTTTCTGCTCATTTCGTTTCGAGTTTTAAATCTTTAATGGTTGATTAATACCTCTAAAACGTCACGGAATGGTATTAAATGGAAGGCCGTTGTGCTATGATCATTTAACAAGTGTATTATTTATAAACTGTTTGAGAGCTTTTGAATCCGGCTTTGTTGTATAAAAACTTGGATCGTGTCCAAGCAAAGGCTTGAGTAAAACATTGAACTTCGATACTAACCTTCTTCGTCACTCAAAACTGAATGCACCTCACAACCAGTTCTTATTTGACAACCTCTGCTCTCCAGCTCTTCTCTAACCTGATGACATTTTGTCAATAACCAAACAGCAAATTAACATGTTTTAGAGGTTAATCTGAATGAATGTAACAATGAATATGGATATAGAAATGCTGCAATCTAAGAAGGGGAAATGGAGAAGCACAGTAGTACCTTAGTCACATAACGATGCGAACGCCATCGAACAGTCATCCACTGGGGCCGTCCAAAGAGCTATAAAGATAAGCAAAGTAATATCATCAAATCAAAACTAACACAGAAAGCTGTAGCATCACTTACAGTAGAAATTACTCATACTGGCCACTGATAGACCATGATAGATACACACCAAATACTTTATAAAATACTTCATTTGTAAGAGAATGTACCTGAAGAAGATGATGGTTGCGGCAAAATGAAAGGATTGAGAAAGCTGAGAAATCCATAACTCTCTCTGTAGGGCATGACCATATTGAACCACATACAGGCACCTAAAAAACGACAACTATGTCAATGCTAGTCGGTACGGATGAGACATTTTGTCGAGCAACAAGACTTCTACATGAACAAAAGCGTATCTGAAAATGTAGACAGCCTCATATTCTCACCAGATAAGCCTTCTGAAACAATTCAGAGTAACCCCTTAATGTTAGGAACTGTCCCAATGTTTCATTGCGATCAATATCTGGGTTGTTTTCAAGCAGTTCAAGATAACTGCACAATCAGAAATGAAAGATGATCAATGAAGATAACACGTATAGATTCCACAATGACTATTGACTACTAAAACATCAATATATTTGTTCGAGACATATTCGAACATGAGTTTGAGTGATATCTGTACCTGACACTTACCCTTCGACTCGAGTAAGATAAAGAGTTTTGATCATTGCTCACCTAATAGCATCATTCTTGAACTTGATGATTTCTCTAATCATTTGCCAAAAGTAAGGATTGAAGAGGTTGGATTTATGAGCAAACAAGCTCGAGAAACCGTTCCGGCTGCCCCATTCGTAGCCTTTGCCTTCATCAAGGCTCACTGAGAATGACATATCAGATGGCTCCATATCAATTCCTAGACTCTCAAAGAACTCCATCATATTCGGATATGTAACCTGCCATGAAGTAACGTCATCTCATTAAAAAAAAAACATACATCGCAGACATTCCCACTACTATTTTATGAAAACATTATGTTATCATCATATTAAAAATTTCACCTTTTCAAAAAATTAAAAAAATATCTCAAATTTTGTAAAACTAAAGGGGCTGAAAGAAAATTTTAACCTTCTTATAGACTATTTAGTAAATTTCATTGGTCGTAAAAACAGAGATGTAGGCTAATTATATTAAAATTATTTTTAAACATAGTGTTTGATATAATAAATCTCATGAACTAATCTCACCAATAACAATACTAACTAAACTAACCTCAATTGACATATTTAAGGATCTAATTTTTGATAGAGGGTTTAGATACTAGGGTTTAGAATTTAAGGTTTAAGTTTTAGGATAATATGGTGAAAATTTAGGTTTTATTCTATAAACCCTAAATTCTAAACCTAAATACTTAATTCCAACCACCATTTATAAATTCTAAACCTCTCAACCTTATATCCTAAACTAAAATCTCTAATATCTAAAACTAAGAAAGTTGTAAAAAAATTTAGTTTCCACCGCTAGTATATACAATAATTACCCAAAAAAATTATATTCAATATACTGGCAGTGAAAACTAAAATAAAATATTATGTTAAAAAGAACATTTTCTTCTTTTTTGCCATCTACCCCATAGAGATATTATTATGTTATTATATAAAAAAAAATAAGGTTTAATGCTCATTTGGAGCCTTAAACTATATATCAGTATCTATTTTTTGCCCCACTTTGATACTTAACTTTCATTTTCGTTCCATTTTCACCACAAATTATCATCATCTGCTAATAGCTAAACTACTATTTTCATCCCATTATACACTCAAAATTATCGGCATCTAATAAGAACATGCCACGTATGGCATTCTTGTTGACATTTATTTAGGTAAATTGGGAAGTAAATGATAGTTTAGATTCTAAAACGGGACAAAAGCTTAGTTACTAAAGTGAGAACATGCATATATTCCAGGGACAGACACAGAATTTTATGTTAAGAGGGACGAACTTATAAAATTCTAAAGGGGACAAAGTTACAAAATTTTAGGAGTCGAAAATAGATTTTCAATAAGAAATACATAAAAAAAATTTAAATCATATAGAAATTTCAAATTTTTATGCTCCTCCAACCTCGTCTAGGTCCATCTATGAGTCCAAGGGTCAAAATGAACATAAAACTTAAAAATAAAATTGTTAATACGGTATATATTTTCTAATATAAAAACTAAACTACTCATAATAATTAATAGCAATAACTATAAATGTACTTAAACAAATTCAAATCCACAACAATCAAGAGATTCCATTGCCAACCTAACCATATTGTACCATACATTAAAATTTAATTTTGAGACAATAAACAAAATATAAATTCATTGACTATTCAAAAAGAGAGGCGAATACAAGAGTAAAAGAAGCATAGTCTAATGGTCCAACACCCACAATTCCTACTATTCACATGCAACGTGGATATTGCTTTGCCATGTAATCATTTAATAAACGAATAGATAATTGAAAATGGTGTTGCAAACAAATGAACACAAGAGTTTTCACGTGTCTCTTTCTCAAGCATAGAATATGTAATATTAAAACATGGAAAAAAACATATTTGATGAATCTTACCAGTGATTTCAATAAAAATAAAATCCTAAACCTTTTTAAAGACTAAAAATAAATACTACCATCGATCAAAACAACTGCTCAAAAAATATTTAATACATCGTCGATGAAAACACTGATCGACGAATCTATCCATCATCATTGTTCTCTTATCTGAAAATCAGCTACATGACTTGTTTCCACTTTCCAACTTCAATGGAGGAAAATCGTAGGGGGAAAGGAAAACATAGTTTTTTAACGACGTTTATTTCGACATTTAGCGACAGTTCTAAATGCATCTAAATATTTAGTGACGAAAAACTCAAAAGTTGTCGGTGTAAATGAAAATAAAAACAAAAACTTACACGATTAAACACCATGAAACCAAGATCTAAATCAACACCATCGAAGCGAACGGTCTTGGAATGGCCTCCCAGGTCATTTTCCTTGTCGTACAGCACCACATTTGCACCTTGTTTCGACAGAACATAGGCCGAGACCAGCCCACTGATCCCTCCTCCTATCACTGCCACTCTCATGATTCTGTAAGAAACCAAAAAACCAACAAAAAATTACCTGAAACTGGTTTGTAGATGAATCAATTCTGTCGTTTTCATACGGTTTTGGTCTTAAACGAAACTAGTTTTTTTAAGGAGGATGATTGGGTTGAAGCTTTAAACTCGAATGCAATGGACAACGACATGAACCAAATGACAATAATGTAAGAAGTAAGAACTTACCTGAAAAAGGGTACTGAATAAGCCCTTCAAAAATGGCAAAAAAGATGTTGAAGTGCAGATTTGTTTTTAATACAAGAAGAAGAAGAAGCAGCTGCAGAGGCAGAAAACGAAAGGTCAGTGCTCTATATAAACTGATTGTGACAGTTGCACTTGCCGGTAGATAAGCCGAATATAAAAAGACTATTTGAAATATGACGTGCTTTGGTGGTTGTTATATTTTTGATGATATAATTATTTATATTTAATTTATTGGTTAATTAATTCGATTTAGACAAAAATGGATTAAGAATGTTGGAGGGGGCCGTCGTCATTTGGGAATTTAAAATTCGTATATGATTTAAAAAAATTTATGTAATTTTTATTGAAAATCTATTTCCCCTTAAAATTTTATAAATTCGGTCCTCTTAAAATTTTATAGGTTCGTTACTCTTAACATAAAGTCATATGTCCGTCTTTGACTATTCGAAAGGCCAGTGCTCTATATAAACTGATTGTAAAGGGCTCTCAATCGACAACACCCAGTTGCACTTGCCGGTAGATAAGCCGAATATAAAAAAGACTATTTGAAATATGGTGTGCTTTGGTGGTTGTTATATTTTTGATGATGTAATTACTTATATTTAATTTATTGGTTCATTAATTTGAATTAGACAAAAATAGATTAAGGAGGTTGGAGGGGGCAGTCGTCATTTGAGAATTTAAAATTCGTATATGATTTAAATTTTTTTGGGTAAACTACACAGATGACCGCTGGACTATAAGTTTGGTGTCAAAATGACCACTATATTATTTTTTGCCGCAAATGCACCACACAACTATTTAAATGGTTCCATTTTAGCCACACGCCGTTAAAAAAACGAAAAAGTTAACGGAACTGTTAAAAAAATTGGTATAATTACACATTTGTTCCTCTATATTTATATAATATATCAATTTAGTCTTAATTTTATTTTAGTTTGGGTTAAATACTACTCTTTTTATTTTAGTTGTTTATGATTTGAACTCTGGATTGGATCCGGCCTGATTTGGTTATAACACATATATTATTATTAGTATTGTATATCACAAGTATATGCTTGGTTTAGTGGCAAACTTGTGCATGCTACAACCCAAGGTCCTAGGTTTGATTCCTACCAAGGGCAGCTCCTTGGTTTTTATTTTTCCTACTACAATCAGGGTGACACGTGTCACCACCTGATTGGAGGGGGGAAATTAATTAATTTAGTTAAATAAAAATAATTAAAATCCCCAATAAGGTGGTGACTCGTGTCACCATCTTATTGAATAATTAATTTATTTTATTAGATTAAAGTTAAGACTAAATTAATATATTGTATAAATATAGAGGACCAAATGTGTAATTATACCAATTTTTTAAACAGTTTCGTCAACTTTTTCGTTTTTTTTAACAGCGTGTGGCCAAAATGGAACCATTTAAATAGTTGTGTGGTGCATTTGCAGCAAAAAATAATATAGTGGTCATTTTGACACCAAACTCATAGTTTAGTGGTCATCTGTGTAGTTTACCCTTTATTAAAAGTATATGATATGAATTATTAGCATGTAATAATTTATATAAATATAAAACATTTTAAAGATGAATAAAATATGAAAATAATGCATAAACATACCTTGGCCCTCAAAATACACCAATAACAAATGAACAAGAAAACGTTTTTATCAATTAATAAAGCAATACATAAATTGCATGTTAAGAATCTCTTTCAAAATGTTTCAACATTTTTTTAATATATTAATGTAATTATAAGGTAATATATGTTCATATTTTCTTAAACTTTTGACAAGGCGTACACACCTTGCATACACAGGTGCTCGAACGCGGGTATGTTAGGATAAACATAATTTTCTTTTCTACTGGAACCACTTGTTGGATTCTTGTTTAACCATATTTGTAACCCCCTAGACCCGTCTATGCGTTACGACGGATCCTAGGAAGTCACATTAGGGTCACAAGAGCGACCCACAGTAAAATTTCAAATAAACATATAGTTAAACCTTTAAAATCATAAAACAAATATCTGATTTAGAATATAATTTCAGAAATCGTTTAAAACGATAAAACAATCATGATACCAGTTGCAGAAAATAAGTTTCAGACTCATTTGTATAATTCAAACACGACACACATGCCCCCTAGTTACACAGATACCATACTCCCTGACGAGCCGAAGAAACTCTCATACCGACATTGATAGGTGCAACTTGTCTGATCTTTTATCCTGAGATGGTAAAAACAACATGAGCTTGGGAAAGCTCAGTAATACAGAACTACCAAATGATGCTATAAGCTCATGCAGACATACGGTAGGCATAACATTATTATGATGTTCCAGGTGATACTTATCTCCATTTATGTTTCGCTGATTTAGTGAAACACTATTTGTTTGAGGACTACAAGGTTTGTTCTTTCTATGTTACTGAGTACTAAGAGGGAGCTTATTATTCAGAGAGTCAACAGAGTGGCAGGTTGGAGAAGTTAAACCACGAAGCCTAGTGTGTTTTAATAAATTGCAAAACAATATACAGAAATACTTAGCATCATATCATTTGAGCACATAACAGATTAAATGCAAATGTTCAATGTTCAAACAGAAGTTTACAAGAACTACCCTCCAACCTTACACCAATGTGTAGTCCCCCAGAACTGTATACAGTAGGTCTTATCCTAGGCCTGAGGCGTAGGAGCCTACCTAAGGGAATGCCTTAGGTCCAGAAAGACTTACCCTAGGCCCGTGGGCGTAGGAGCTCAACAGAACAGCTGGATCAGGGCTGTGACAGACACTTCAATCATAACCCGAGAGTATACCCCAGACAGTAATCAGTGTTCAGATTCCAAATATGAATAACATAATACATGTATCAGACATATTCTATTCAGAGTATCATAAACAGAAGTTCATGCTTTTAACAGATAAATAGGCACACTATTGAGCAGAGCAGACACTTATTATTCATCATGCAAACAGATTGTACCATCATAGGTCAAACCAACAGATCATACTATTGAATTTATCGGATCATCAGACAATACCATTAACAGAACTCAGACAACAATCAGATAATATTTTTATCATTTAGTGATCAAATATTTCTAGTTCAGATCTGTAGAACGTGGCAATCGATCGAACAAAACCAAGAGGGGGGGTGAATTGGATTTTTGAAAATTGCGGCGGAAGCTAATGCAAAGATAAAAATTGCAAAGCGATTTAGAGTGGTTCGACTTTCTAACCAAAGTCTACATCCACTACCTTAGCGTCCACACTAAGGATTTCCCACAAATTCACTAATTTGTCTTTCCTTTAAGGACAAGGAGTAACCTTACACACTTCAATAGACTTATACCCCAAAGTCTATTGAATCCTATCCCAAAGTTGGATACAAATGAGCAAACTAGAAAATCCTCACAAGGAAAGTGTTTGCAAAGTTTAAGCTCTCTCACACACCCGAAAAACACTAGAACAAGAATTACAACGAAGAACACTCTAGTGTTTTTACAAGAAAGATCGAAAAATAAGCTTGAAATAAACTCTTGGAAGCTTGAATGCTTGTATATGATTTCTTGATGTTTCTTCCTCTTTCTTGTTACTTCAATATTGATCTAAGGCTGTATTTATAGTGTTGTTTGAGTCTATAGCCGTTAGGAGCCTTTGGAGAGTCTTTGGAGCCGTTGGGGATGTTTTTCTCAAAACATTTCAGCTTCCAGACGCCTACCGTTTCGGAACGGGGTCACCTGTTTCGGAACGGTTTTCAAATAATATAGCCGTTAGGAGCGTCTACGGGAGCCCGTTTCGAAACGCCTAGGGCCGTTTCGGAACGGCTATGCCACTGCCAAAGGGGTGTTTCGAAACGGCCTAAGCCCGTTTCGGAACGCCCTGTTTAATTTCAAAAATTTGTTTAAAGACCGTTGCCCTTTGTTCTTTTAAATGAAGACCAGTTTCGAAACGAGTCATACCGTTTCGAAACGCCTTGACCCGTTCCGATACCCGTTTCGGAACAGGTGCACATCGAACTGAAAGTGTTTCGAAACGCCTTGGGCCGTTTCGAAACGGGGCTTGAAAAATCACTGTTTCGACTTTTAAAATACTTAAAAAATATTTTGTAAGTCTTTGGTTTTAGCTATAAAATGGTCTTTAACAAGATATAGGGAATTTTAAGGACTTTTAAAATTGTTTTGATATTTTTACTTTAGTCCTTAGGTTTTTAGTTATATCAAAATTAAAGCGTATGTTCAACAATCTCCCCCTTTTTGATATAACAAAACCAAAGTTAGAATTTTTAAGAATTTTGAAAGTTTTGAAGATATTCTAACTCCCCCTTAATTTAAGATAGGTTTTGAAATTTAAAACTTGTGACTTTTGAAATCAATGATCAAAACCTTAAGACAAATTTAAAAATTTAAAAATTTTAATAGTTTCAAAAATTTTTGGTGGCATGGCATGGCTATCTTCTCCCCCTTTTTGTTAGATCAAAAAGAAACAAGCTCATAAAGAAGATTAGTACCAATAATCAATAATAAGCAATCATAATTGATATTCAAAGCATAAACAATAAGTTCATAATCAAATTCCAAGATAATCGATCAATATTATAGGTTCCTAAAACCATGATAAAACATGAAGAAACAAACTCAATCCTAAATGCATAGATAATATAATATGATATGATATGACTATCCTAGGCCTCGTCATCATCATCCTCATCATCATCATCGTTCTTGGCTTGTGAACGGTGATATTTTGTCCATTCTCCATAAAGAGTAGAAAAGGAAAGATCAAGGTTGTCATTGGAAGTTTCAAGGGTTTGAAGACGATCCTCGACATTCTTCAAACGATTTCCCATAGTTTCAAAGCCCGAAGAAATACGAGTTTCCATTGTGTCAAAACGAGAATTCAAGGCATTGAACTGCTCGGTAAGAAAACCCGTGAGAGCATCTTGATTTCCCATTTGAACTTGAGGTGGAGGAGCAACGGGAGGAGGAATCTCTTCTCGATCAATTCTTTGCCAAAAACCATTCAAATATGTGAATCCGGATTTTCGAAGAGAGGACTCACCAATTTTGGTCTTGCTAGGTTCCGGGGAATCATAGGTACAGTCAATACCAAGATGATCGAAGAGAAAACTCAAAACAATGCCGTAAGTGAATGAAGTCAACTCATTGGTGTCAATAAGTTTGATATTATTGACGATCTCGGCAAAGATGATTTTGGGCACATTTGGGCGCTCACCTCTTCGGAAACATTCGAGCCAAAAATGATCTTTTTCCCGGATGTGGGAGTATTTTCCTCCGGATGGTCGAATGAACCAAGAAACAATCAAATGAAGCACACGATCGTGCACATCTAAATGAAGAGCTTTTCCGGTAAAGGTGCCAAAGTGGCGTTCTTCTTCTATACCATCATTCTTGAGTTTAAGGGCCGACTCCAAAAGAGCAATATTAATAACAAACTTTTGCCCTAGTAAAGATGACTCAATTCCTACAATTTCTGTTTTGGTTTCATCATATAGGAAACGAGCATTAGAGTAGAAGAGAAGTACCAAGTTTTTGTAGCAAACATCCTCGATGCTCAAGAAGAAAAGAAGATCCCACTCATCCAAACGATTAAGATAGCGAAAGAGAAATCGCTCGGAATTAAGGAATTCGACATCAATAACTCTTTCTTTACGAACAGCGAGATTTTTGACGTAGGAGAAGCGAGCACGCTGCTGCGGAGTTTTTAGAGTTTTCTGAAAGAGTTGAGTAATATTTGGACGAATGCTTGATTCTCCGGTTTGAACGGCTTTGCGCTTTTTGTTCGCTTGATCCGTCATCTAAAATATTAAGCAAGAGTTTTAAAATTGTATGCATTGATAATTAAAATTAATCCAATAGGAAATCCCACTTAGGTTTTTGAAAAACAAAATTAAAAAAATACGATTAAAAAATTTTATATTCGAATCAAAAATTTTGAGATTTTGAAAAGTTTTTACAAGATTCGAATAACCCACAACTAAAAACATATAATGTATACAAGAATAAATTTTTCTATCCTATGATTCGAACATAATTTGAAAAATAAGAAAAATAAGAAAAATTACCTTAGTTTGGGATTTTGGATGATTTGAGAGAAATCTTTGCACAAGATTGATGAAGCTTGCTTAGATATGTGTTTTAGAGCAAAACCCCTCACAATTTTGTGAAAAACAAAGGGTTTTAGAGGGTATTTATAGAAGGGGGTCGGTTAGGGTTTTTAGGGTTTTAAGGGTTTGATAAAAATTAGATTTTTGAACATTTAGAAGCCCTAAATAGGGCTGTCCGCGAGGCCGTTTCGGAACGGTCATGACCGTTTCGGAACGGGGCGGCTAGGGTTTGACCCTTCTTAAAACCTTCGACAGATCGTTTCGAAACGGGTATGACCGTTTCGAAACACGTTTGACCCGTATCGGAACGCGTTCCGATACACCCTTACATCGAACCGAAAACGTTTCGAAACGCCTGGTGCCGTTTCGAAACGCCCTTCTCTCAGGACAAATTTTAAGGCATCCGTATCGGAACGGGTTAACCCGTTTCGATACACCTGGGCCTGGAAGTGCAGATGAGGCTCTAAAATGCAGAGAAAATGATTTTCTAAGAGGCCAAACATGCATATATGATATGATTGAGCAGGAACAGCATAAAAGAAATTAAGCACACATGCAAAACATAACTCCCCCTCACTAAAAGCATTTATACAACATATGGGGAATCTCATACATGTTTTAACACAAAGTATTCATTTAAATCAACATGTAAGAGTAAATTTTGCAACAAACAAAAAAAATGTTACCACTTGAGTCAAGATATGTCGATTTGAACTTCTTCAAGTGTCCTTCCATTTTGTGTGTCTAGAGCTTTCAAGATTCTTCAAATTTGCATATCATGGCTCCAACACACCTACAAAAAGGAACTATGTATGTTTTGGTACCCAAACTCTTTTGGGTCCATAAGAGTTAGTTCCTAGTAATTTGGTCCCTTTGGGTATCCATTTTGACAATAGATCAAAATCTTTGTTAGCAATGAGTCCTTTTGGAACCCAAATGCTCCTAATCTTTTTTCGATTAGGTGATCTTTGTCTATACCCATGATAGTTCTTTCTAACATAGTTGGGTCTTGAATTTTCACATTTTTCAACTAATTTTGTCCCAACTTTGTTGAAAGAAGCTTTAAGATCATCAAGTTCTTTTTGATGATCTTCATGGACCTTTGAAAGTAAATTTTGCAAGTCTTTATTTTTCTTTTCAAAATCGTTTATTTGGACTTGCATTTCTCCAAATTTACTTTCAAATTCCTTATTAGTCTTAGAGAGAGCGTCATTTTCATTTTTCAATTTTGAAGTAATTTTTCTATTTTTCAAAATCAACTTCTCATACTCTAAGGCTAATTCATTATAAACCTCTTGTAATTCATCAAAAGTATAATCAAATGAATAAGATGAATTAGAGGTTACCATTGAGTCATCCTCGAAAGCCATAAGACACAAGTTGGCTACTTCATCCTCGTCCTCGTCGGAAGAGTCATCGCTCCAAGTAGCTACGTGAGCCTTGTGCTTTTTCCTCTCATAGCTATTTTTATTTAGTTGAGGACAATCGATCCTGATATGTCCTGGTTTGTTGCACTCATAGCAAGTTAGAGGGTCTCTCCCTTTGTTGCTTTTGAATCCCTCTTCTCTTTGGAATCTTCTTCCTTTGTTGGTCAACATGAAGTTTTTAAATCTTTTGGCAAACATTGCCATCTCTTTTTCTTCATCTTCTTCACTTGAATCATCATTCTTTTTGGATGCTTTAAGAGCAAGATCAACTTTCTTTTTCTCCACTTCGTTCTTCTTTTCTTCCTTGCCCGTTGACATCATTTCGTGAGTAAGCAAGGAACCAATAAGCTCATCTAATTTGAGAACTTTGAGGTCCTTTGCTTCTATTATGGCCGTTTTCTTTGAATCCCATGTATTGGGAAGAGAGTAGATCATCTTCCTCACAAGTTTATCTTCGGGGATTACTTCGCCATAACCTTTTAAACCATTTACGATCACGGAGAATCGATCGGACATGGTTTTGATGTCTTCCTCGGGGTCCATCTTGAAGTTCTCATAACTTAGATTGAGGAGCCCGATTTTGGTCTCCTTCACTTGATTTGTACCTTCATGTGTAACTTCAAGTTTGTCCCAAATTTCTTTTGCATTGGAACAAGATGACACCCTTCCATACTCGTCCGGGCCAAGGGCACAAAAGATGAGATGCATAGCCTTTGCATTTGTTGAGAATCCCTTGTCTTCTTCAACGCTCCATGATTCAATATTGCTCGTTGGTGCTATGTATCCTCTCATGATGATTTTCCAAGCTTCAAGATCATAAGCTTGGATGAAGAGCTTCATGCGGTTTTTCCAATAGGCATAGTTTACTCCATTGAAGAAGGGAGGCTTGTTGGTGGGTTGAGAATCTCCCCAAGCTACAACATTTGAGGTGGATGCCATGGATGACTTTGTAGATGATTGCACACTTCTTGGATCTTTTTCAAGAGTGTAAAACTAAAATTGATTTTGATATAACATAAAAAGTTAAGGACCAATTTGCAAAACAAATAAATTTTTAAGAACTCTTTCAAGTTTCAAAAATTAACAAAATGTTTTTACAAAATAATGTTTGAAGATTGGATCTCAAAACATTAAGTTTCTCAAACCTCTTTCATGTTTTTCAAAGCCAAATTATGCAAAAATGGCCCTGCGTATCGATACACACAGAGTATCGATACACTTGAAACTCACTGTAATTCTGAATGAACATAGCGTATCGATACGCCTTCCATACGTATCGATACAGTGTTCATCTGGGCAACCGTACCGATACGCTTAATAAACGTATCGATACGCCTAGCATAATTATTTGAAAATTTGTTTTGACCGTTATGACGTATCGATACTCTTGGTCACAGTATCGATACTCTTTGATGCAACAAATTAATGTTTTTAACAGAGAGTTTGGACCGTATCGATACGACCCCTGTATCGATACGCTTTGATGCAACAAATCTTGGCAGAGAGTTTGGACCGTATCGATACGCCTTGTGTATCGATACACTCTGTTTTTATGCACAACGGCTAGTTGAATTTAAACTAGCGTATCGATACACCCTTGTCGTGTATCGATACGCGGTGCTGGGGAGCTGCCTTAGTAGATGGAAAAATGTTCCCAACGGCTCCTTCAACAAGTCAAATGATCCAAACGGCTAGAAACTGATTCAAGGGTATAAATACAAGCTTCATTTCACCAGGAAGATCAACAATACATATTCAAGCATCATCAAAGCAAAAATCCAAATCCTAGAGCTATTCAAAGCTATATTCTTGTGCCCAACTCTTTGTATTTCATTTTGTCATATTATTGAGAGTTTTTGGGTTGCTGTAATTGTAAGTGGGTAGACAATCATCCTTTGAGAGGAAATACTTGAGTTTACCAAAAATCTTCTTTGTATTTGAGTGGATTAAGCTTGGGGTTGAAAAGCTTAATCTAGATTGTAAGGTTTCCTCCTCATCCAAGAAAAGGGGACGAATTCAAGTAGTGAATTGTTTTGGAAAATCCTTAGTGAGAGCTAAGGTAGTGGATGTAGAGTTCGGTTGTTGAACTTGAACCACTATAACCCCTTGTGTCGCTTTATTTTCCAATATTCTCTTCACAAAAATTTTAATTGCCAATTCACCCCCCTCTTGGCCATTTGCAATTGTTCGATCAACTCAACAATTGGTATCAGAGCTACACTCATTGGAAGGATTACAACCCTCTTGAGTCGATCCTTGGAAAGTTGAAAGTTTGATCAACAACAAGTCAAGCAATGGCATCCACCTCCAACTATGAATCTCAATCCACCACCAAGCCACCATTCTTCAATGGGGATAACTATCTTTATTGGAAGAATAGGATGAGGCTCTTCATTAAATCTACCGACTTTATGGTGTGGGATGTAGTTGAAGAAGGTCCATACATTCCCATGAGGAGAGATGAAGAAAGGCTTGTTCCAAAAATCAAAGCCGAAATGACCGATGATGAAAGAAGAAGGATGCAAGTGAACGACAAAGCTCTTCATGTAATATTTTGTGCACTTGGTCCGGATATCTACTCTAAGGTGTCTTCAATCGAAAATGCCAAGGAGGTTTGGGACACTCTCGAGACAACATATGAAGGGACTAGCGATGTAAAGGAGACAAAGATTGGACTACTCAATCTAAACTATGAGAACTTCAAGATGGATCCCGATGAAAGTGTTTCCCAAATGTTTGATCGATTCTCGGTCATTGTCAACGGTTTAAAGGGTTTCGGAGAAATCATTCCCGAAGACAAGCTAGTAAGAAAGTTGTTATACTCTCTTCCGGAATCATGGGATAGCAAGAGAACGGCCATAATTGAAGCCAAAGATTTGAAGACTCTTAAATTAGATGCTCTTGTTGGATCTCTACTCACACATGAGATTATGAGAAAGGGAAGAGAACAAGAGAAGAAGATAGCAGAAAAGAAGGAAGCTGAGAAAAAGAAAGTTGGAATCGCATTAAAGGCTTCACAATTAGAAAACGATTCTAGTGAGGATGAAGAAGAGGAAATGGCTATGTTGGCCAAACGATTTACTCAGTTTATGAAGTCAAATCGTGGAAGAAAATTCATGAGAAGAAGGGACTTCAAGAGTAAAAACAAAGATGAGGAAATAGACCCAATTACTTGCTATGAATGCAACAAACCGGGTCACATTCGTTCCGAATGTCCTCAATTGAAAAAGAAAAGCTTTGGGAGGAAGAACAAGCTCAAAGCACAAATTGCAACTTGGAGTGATGATGAGTCTTCCGAGGAAGAGGAAGAAGTGGCCAACCTATGTCTCATGGCCTTCGATGATGAATCAAAGGTAACCTCTAATTCATACAATTTAGATTTTTCTATTGAAGAACTTCAAGATGCTTATGATGAACTTCAAGAAGTGTATGATGAGTTAGTAGAAAAATACAAGGAGTCCATTTTGAAAAACAAGAAAATAATTTCTGATTTAAAAATTCAAAATGAGACAATTTTAAAAAATAACTCCGAATTGGAAAAGAAAGTTTTATCTTTAGTCAATTTTTCAAATGATCTTAAAACTAAAAATCTAGAACTTGAAAAACGTCTTTCCGATTTTCAAGATTATCACACAAAGGAAGTAGATAATCTTAAAACATCTTTTGATATTGGGAAAAAGAATTTTGAGAAGGAAAATTATTTTAAACCCCAATATACAAAAAGAAAATATTTTATACCTAAACAAAGAAATTTTTATAAGCAAACTAAAAGTCATAAAATTAGAAATGTTTGGGTTCCTAAAGAACTTATCATTTCTAATAACTTAAATGCTATTGCTTCTTGGATTCCCAAGGGAACCAAATTGTTAAAGGCTAACACTCATGGACCCAAGATGATTTGGGTACCAAAAACCAAGGCCTAAATTCTTTGTTTGTAGGGGGAGCATTGCTTCAAGGCTAAAGCTTCAAGCAAAAATTCTTGGTACCTTGATAGTGGATGCTCAAGACATATGACCGGTGACAAAAATAGATTTGTGGAAATAAAGCCTAAGAGTGGTGGAGTAGTAACCTTCGGCGATAACTCAAAAGGACTCATTGAAGGAATAGGCTCTATTGGTAATCACTCTTCTATCTACATTAAAGATGTTTTGTATGTCAACGGTCTTAAACATAATTTGTTGAGCATTAGTCAGTTATGTGATAAAGGTTTTAATGTTTTATTTGATAAAAGTGGTTGTAAAGTTGTAAACATTAAAACAAATCAAACAATGCTCATAGGACATAGAATAGGCAATATTTACATGGTGCATTTAGATGACATCCATTCATCCCATGCATGTTTAGTTGCACATGATGAACATGACTCATGGCTATGGCATAGAAAGTTAGGACATGCAAGCATGAGTGTTCTAGAAAAATTAAATTCCCTTAATCTAGTTAGAGGTTTACCCAAACTTAATTTTTCAAATGATAAAATTTGTGATGCTTGTTCAAAAGGTAAACAACATAGGAGTTCTTTTAAATCCATAAATGATGTCTCTACTAGTAGATGTTTACAATTGATTCATATGGATCTTTTTGGGCCAATTAGAACAATGAGCTTGGGTGGAAAATCATATGCATTTGTGCTTGTAGATGACTATTCTAGATATACTTGGGTTCTATTCTTAAGTACAAAAGATGAGGCTTTAGAAAAATTCATCACATTTTCTAAAATAACTCAAAATGATCTTGAACTTAAAATTTCTCATATTAGAAGTGATCATGGAAGTGAATTTCAAAATTTGGGTTTTGATGAATTTTTAAATGAAAATGGGATTAGCCATAATTTTTCTGCACCTCGCACTCCTCAACAAAATGGGGTAGTTGAGAGGAAAAATCGAACTTTAGAAGAAATGGCTAGAACCATGCTTTGCGAAAATAATTTACCTAAATATTTTTGGGCAGAAGCTACAAATACCGCTTGCTATATAATAAATCGAGTAATGATTAGGCCAATCTTAAAAAAGACATCTTATGAAATTTTAAAGTCCAAAAAGCCTAACATTAGCTATTTTCATCCTTTTGGATGTAAGTGTTTTGTTTTAAATAATGGTAAAGAAAACTTAGGTAAATTTGATGCTAAAAGTGATGAAGCCATTTTCTTAGGATATTCTTCAAACTCTAAAGCCTACCGTGTATTTAATAAAAGAACTCTAGTTGTTGAAGAGTCAATACATGTTGTTTTCGATGATAACCTCCTTTCGAGAAAGGAATCTTGTGATGATGATGATGTAGGAATCATTGATACTATTGATGGAGGACAAACATCAAAAGAGGATAAGATTCCAACTAAAGAAGAAGACTCACAAGAACCTCCTCTTGAAGACTTAAAAGACTTAGCTCATGAAGAAAAAGAGGTATCTTACCCAAGGGAGTTAAACTATGTCAAAGATGGTGAAATCTTGGGTGATCCATCCAAGGGGGTAACCACTAGATCCTCTCTCAAATTAATGAATCATGTTGCGTTTCTTTCATGCATTGAGCCTAAAAACATTAAAGAAGCTTTAAAAGATGATTTTTGGATTTTGGCCATGCAAGAGGAATTAAACCAATTTGAGAGAAGTAAAGTTTGGACATTAGTAGAAAGGCCTAATAATCAATCTACTATAGGTACAAAATGGGTTTTTAGGAATAAATTAGATGAAAACGGTAATATAGTGAGAAACAAGGCTAGGCTTGTTGCTCAAGGCTATACTCAAGAAGAGGGAATTGATTTTGATGAGACTTATGCACCCGTAGCAAGAATGGAAGCTATTAGAATGTTACTTGCATTTGCATGTTATCATGATTTCAAGCTTTTTCAAATGGATGTAAAAAGTGCCTTTTTAAATGGTTTTATAAATGAAGAGGTATATGTTGAACAACCACCAGGTTTTGAGGATTCAAAATTTCCAAACCATGTGTTTAAACTTACAAAAGCTCTCTATGGTTTAAAACAAGCTCCAAGAGCTTGGTATGAGAGACTTTCAACTTTCTTAATTGAAAAGGGTTTTGAAAAAGGAAAGGTGGATACAACACTCTTCATAAAAAGATATAGCAATGACATCTTAGTAGTTCAAATTTATGTTGATGATATTATTTTTGGTTCTACTAATGAGTGTTATTGTAAAGATTTCTCTAAGCTAATGCAAGGTGAGTTCGAGATGAGCATGATGGGGGAGCTCTCATTCTTTTTGGGACTCCAAATCAAACAAATGAGTGATGGCACCTTCATAAATCAAGCTAAATACGTAAGTGATATGCTCAAGAAGTTTGGCTTAGAGAATGCAAAACCTCAAGCCACACCTATGAGTTCTTCCATAAAGCTTGACAAAGATGAAGGAGGTAAATGTGTTGATTCTAAGCTTTATAGATCCATGATAGGTTCTTTGCTTTATCTTACCGCAAGTAGACCGGATATTATGTTTAGTGTTTGCTTGTGTGCTAGGTTTCAAGCTAGTCCTAAAGAATCACACCTAGTTGCCATTAAAAGAATTTTTAGATACCTAATAGACACACCGACCTTAGGTCTTTGGTATCCTAAGGATTCAACTTTTAGTCTTCATGCTTTTTCGGATGCGGATTATGGGGGATGTAAGATAGATAGGAAAAGTACTTCCGGTACATGTCAATTCTTAGGTAGTATGCTCGTATCTTGGTTCTCTAAGAAACAAAATAGCGTAGCCCTATCTACCACCGAAGCGGAGTATATATCCTTAGGGAGTTGTTGTGCTCAAGTCCTTTGGATGAAGCAACAACTCTTAGACTATGGTGTTAAAATGGAAACCATACCCCTTAGGTGTGACAACACTAGTGCCATTTGTCTCACTAAGAATCCCATTCAACACTCTCGAACTAAACACATAGAAATTAGACATCATTTTATTAGAGATCATGTTTCGAAAAATGATGTTGTTATAGAATTTGTTGACACCTTGAACCAATTAGCAGACATATTTACTAAACCTTTAGATAAAGAGCGCTTTTGGACACTTAGAAGAGAGTTAGGTCTAACTTGTCTCTCTTAATTTTTTTTTTGGTCCCAAAATGACAAAAATTTGCTTGAGATTGTTTGTGATTCATGTTTATGTTAATTTTGTTCTTTTCGCTTCTACACATATTGCTAAGGGAAGTATGTATCATATTAAGTCATTAAAACTTGTTCATATAACACATACATGCATTTAGGGGCGTCTCAAATTGGATTTTTGCACATAAAAATACCAAAATTGCAGAAACAGGCAAGCGTGTATCGATACTGCATATCAGCGTATCGATACGGTGTTCAATTCTGGGATTTTTGCAGATGAATGCGTATCGATACAGAAGAGTGTATCGATACGGTAAGAGTCAAGGGAAAAAGTCAACACCTGTGCGTATCGATACGTCAACGGTATCGATACACATAAAACGACAAAGATAATATTAGGTTATAGCGTATCGATACGCATGCATAGCGTATCGATACTCGGCGGACGGAGAGCCTATTTAGGCTGTTTTAATCAAAATTCCACACCTTTTAAAATCCTCTTCTCCTCTTCAAAAACCCTAAACCGAAAACCTCTATAAAAACCCTCTAAATTCTTCAAAATTTTACACAAATCTTCAAAACTTCTTGAGGGATTTTACTTCATACATCAAGGCTATCCTTGGGCATCAATCTTGTGCACTAACACACCTTCTTTCATCCACTCTAAGAAATCAAGGTAAATTTTTTTATTTTTCAAATTTCTTTAAATTTCGTTAATTTTCAATTATTATTTCAACTGATTTTTATATACATTATGATTAACTTACTATGGGTTTCATATTGTTCATAAAATTTTTCAAAAATAAATTTTTTTTTGGTTCGAATATATTTTATATTCGATAAATTTTTTTTCGAAAACTAAATTTTTTTGTAAATATTCTTTAAAACAATTTTGTTTAAACAAATTACCTTGAATTATTAGAATCTATTGGATTAAATTGGATGTTAATTGCATACATATTCGAATCCTTTTTGATGTATTTTCAGGATTATGGCACCGAAAAAAGGGAATAAGAGACATCGCACCGCTTCCGTTTCTAATGAGGATGAGGGTAATCCTACTCCTAACCTTCCTCATATTATTCAAACTAGTTTTCCCACACCCCTAGCTAGAGAAACCTATAAGCTTTGTATGGGAATCAATCTTAGGGAAGAACGAATCGTGTCTATTCCGTTTTTAAACTCTGCAAAATTCAAATTTAAATATCTTCCTTTAATTAGGCAATGGAAATTTTTAACCTTTTTGAATATTCCTCCTATTTTATATAGGAATCTTGTCATTGTCTTCTTTTCAAATGCTTGTTGTGTCAATGATGAAGCCAATGAGCATGTTATTGCCATTGAATCCTCGGTTATGGGAACTCCTATTCTAATTGATCAAAAAGTCTTGTGCAATGTTTTTGGTTTTGAGGATGTTGGGATAGATGATGAACACTCTTTAGGTTCGGGTTACATAGGTCCGGCAAAAGTTTTAGATGCTCATGATCGTATACTTCATCTTATTATCTCTTGGTTTATTCGTCCCTCGGGTGGTAGATATTCTACCATTCGTCAAATTGATGATTTTTGGCTTTCATGCTTTAGGGAGGGTAAACGACCAAATCTTTGTCAAATTATGTTTGCCGATCTTGTGTTTTTGGTTCAAAATCGTCACACCAAACTTGTTCAATCTTTTTACTACACTACGGCATTGAGTTGTCTATTTCATTCCCTTGGTGTTGATTGCACACATGACCTTCCCGAAAACCTTGGTCAACCCATAGATGAGCATTCCCTTTCTCGCTCCGGTTTCTCTTTTGTCGGCAATGAATGGGTTCGCAACCCTCAAGCTGATTCTCCCGCTGCCCCGGTCAATGCCTCTCGCGCATCCTCTAGCCGTGTTTCTCATGACTCCTCCTCTTCCTCCATGGCAAATCTCATGACTTTCCTCAATGAAAAGTTCAATGCTATGGACGGTCGCTTCAACGCTATAGATAATCGGTTTACATCGATGGAAGAAAGACTTCAAGGCATGGACAAGAAGATAGATACCTTGAGTGCTCGCCAAGACTCAATGGATCTTTCTCTTACCGCTTTCCATGGTGCTTGGATCAACCAAAATCGAAGGAACCAACCACCTCAAGAAGATGAAGACGAGGAAGAAGATGATGAGGATGATCATGATGATGATGGTGGAGACGCATAGATTATGCATCTCATATTAGGATATTTTAGGATTTCATTGCATTTTTTATTAGAACATGAATTATGCCTATTTTCTATGTTTTAGGATTTTTAAGATTTGGATTATTATGCTTGCTATGCTTGCTTGGTTTATGAATTTGGAGCTTTATGTTTTATGATTGATATTCCTATGCTTGATTATTCTAATCCTTGTGTTTCTTTTTGATCTAACAAAAAGGGGGAGAAGGACTCATTGTGTAAAGGTCAAAAATCAAAAATTTTTTCAAAGAGGTCAAAATTTTTCAAAAATTCTCTATCTTTAAGTAAGGGGGAGAAACAAATTTGTTTTGAAACATTTATCTTAAAGCAAGGGGGAGAAAAGCCTTTTTCAAAGTTTTCAAAAAAACTTAAAAATTTATTATGGTTTTGTTATATCAAAAAGGGGGAGATTGTAAAACTAAAATTGATTTTGATATAACATAAAAAGTTAAGGACCAATTTGCAAAACAAATAAATTTTTAAGAACTCTTTCAAGTTTCAAAAATTAACAAAATGTTTTTACAAAATAATGTTTGAAGATTGGATCTCAAAACATTAAGTTTCTCAAACCTCTTTCATGTTTTTCAAAGCCAAATTATGCAAAAATGGCCCTGCGTATCGATACACACAGAGTATCGATACACTTGAAACTCACTGTAATTCTGAATGAACATAGCGTATCGATACGCCTTCCATACGTATCGATACAGTGTTCATCTGGGCAACCGTACCGATACGCTTAATAAACGTATCGATACGCCTAGCATAATTATTTGAAAATTTGTTTTGACCGTTATGACGTATCGATACTCTTGGTCACAGTATCGATACTCTTTGATGCAACAAATTAATGTTTTTAACAGAGAGTTTGGACCGTATCGATACGACCCCTGTATCGATACGCTTTGATGCAACAAATCTTGGCAGAGAGTTTGGACCGTATCGATACGCCTTGTGTATCGATACACTCTGTTTTTATGCACAACGGCTAGTTGAATTTAAACTAGCGTATCGATACACCCTTGTCGTGTATCGATACGCGGTGCTGGGGAGCTGCCTTAGTAGATGGAAAAATGTTCCCAACGGCTCCTTCAACAAGTCAAATGATCCAAACGGCTAGAAACTGATTCAAGGGTATAAATACAAGCTTCATTTCACCAGGAAGATCAACAATACATATTCAAGCATCATCAAAGCAAAAATCCAAATCCTAGAGCTATTCAAAGCTATATTCTTGTGCCCAACTCTTTGTATTTCATTTTGTCATATTATTGAGAGTTTTTGGGTTGCTGTAATTGTAAGTGGGTAGACAATCATCCTTTGAGAGGAAATACTTGAGTTTACCAAAAATCTTCTTTGTATTTGAGTGGATTAAGCTTGGGGTTGAAAAGCTTAATCTAGATTGTAAGGTTTCCTCCTCATCCAAGAAAAGGGGACGAATTCAAGTAGTGAATTGTTTTGGAAAATCCTTAGTGAGAGCTAAGGTAGTGGATGTAGAGTTCGGTTGTTGAACTTGAACCACTATAACCCCTTGTGTCGCTTTATTTTCCAATATTCTCTTCACAAAAATTTTAATTGCCAATTCACCCCCCTCTTGGCCATTTGCAATTGTTCGATCAACTCAACAAAGAGGTTGTAAGACCTTCTAATGAACCAAAGCTCTGATGCCAATTGTAGAACGTGGCAATCGATCGAACAAAACCAAGAGGGGGGGTGAATTGGATTTTTGAAAATTGCGGCGGAAGCTAATGCAAAGATAAAAATTGCAAAGCGATTTAGAGTGGTTCGACTTTCTAACCAAAGTCTACATCCACTACCTTAGCGTCCACACTAAGGATTTCCCACAAATTCACTAATTTGTCTTTCCTTTAAGGACAAGGAGTAACCTTACACACTTCAATAGACTTATACCCCAAAGTCTATTGAATCCTATCCCAAAGTTGGATACAAATGAGCAAACTAGAAAATCCTCACAAGGAAAGTGTTTGCAAAGTTTAAGCTCTCTCACACACCCGAAAAACACTAGAACAAGAATTACAACGAAGAACACTCTAGTGTTTTTACAAGAAAGATCGAAAAATAAGCTTGAAATAAACTCTTGGAAGCTTGAATGCTTGTATATGATTTCTTGATGTTTCTTCCTCTTTCTTGTTACTTCAATATTGATCTAAGGCTGTATTTATAGTGTTGTTTGAGTCTATAGCCGTTAGGAGCCTTTGGAGAGTCTTTGGAGCCGTTGGGGATGTTTTTCTCAAAACATTTCAGCTTCCAGACGCCTACCGTTTCGGAACGGGGTCACCTGTTTCGGAACGGTTTTCAAATAATATAGCCGTTAGGAGCGTCTACGGGAGCCCGTTTCGAAACGCCTAGGGCCGTTTCGGAACGGCTATGCCACTGCCAAAGGGGTGTTTCGAAACGGCCTAAGCCCGTTTCGGAACGCCCTGTTTAATTTCAAAAATTTGTTTAAAGACCGTTGCCCTTTGTTCTTTTAAATGAAGACCAGTTTCGAAACGAGTCATACCGTTTCGAAACGCCTTGACCCGTTCCGATACCCGTTTCGGAACAGGTGCACATCGAACTGAAAGTGTTTCGAAACGCCTTGGGCCGTTTCGAAACGGGGCTTGAAAAATCACTGTTTCGACTTTTAAAATACTTAAAAAATATTTTGTAAGTCTTTGGTTTTAGCTATAAAATGGTCTTTAACAAGATATAGGGAATTTTAAGGACTTTTAAAATTGTTTTGATATTTTTACTTTAGTCCTTAGGTTTTTAGTTATATCAAAATTAAAGCGTATGTTCAACAAGATCAGACATGAGGTATACCTTTTTTAACATATCACTATAAACAAACATTCCTCACATTATAAATATGCTTTTCAGTAGTCATGGTTTACAATTATCAGTGCAATCTATAATGTTCAGAGAATTGTAACAGGACCCACGCATATATATATATATATATATATATATATATATATATGTAGATATATATATATATATGTAGATATATATATATATATATATAACAGATATAACAGAATGTAACACACATGGAAACACACTAGGTGGGACAGATCATTTTTTGGAGATGTTTGGCATTTACGGAATGAGACATATTAAAACCTTGACAACTTAAACGAATTTCTGAAACGTGGCTCCTCTTAAAAAGGGGTTCGGTATAACCCAGATATTCAGAAGGTGATACTTCAAGATCTTAGAAAGTTCAGATATATTATGGGTACTTTAGTCCTTTAAGCATACAAGGGTATTATGGTCATTTCGACGTTCATAGACATTCTGGTAATTATACCAACATTGAAAACAATGGTTCACAGAACTCGGATATCATATTTGCTCATTAGTTTTCTATCCAGACATTCAAGAATTTCTAAATTAACGACTTTTAAGTTATCAGATATTTTCAGTGATGTTCCGATTATTTAGGCTATCATGGACTTTCAGTTATTTTGGGTCTTACTAACAAATCCAGAAATTCATCAAATACCTAGTTACTGATTAACTCAAGAGGGTATTTCGGATATTTTAGACTGAGATAGATCTATTAATTGGTACCTCCAACACTCACGTACTCAAACGAGATTAAGGCATCCTAACTCTCTGACCCTTTACAGACGATTCATTTATTACAGAACTTGAGGGTATATTTCCGTTCCAATTAATCAGACATTTCAGTGCTCGAGGGCATTACCATCTTTTTTGTCATTACGATCATTCTCATCAAAATCACGTATTACAATCATAAGGGTCGACTGCAGATTTTAGGTTGTCTTCTTTATCAGAGGAGTAGTTTAGTCAAACTTATGCTTAAAGGGTATTTTCGTAATTTTATAACTAACATCTCATACTCCACCTTCTGAACATTGGTTCTTATACAACATTGATAGAGTTTCAGATTTAGCTTTAATATTTATTACTATTAGCACTTTCGATACTCTTGATCCATTGATATTCGTATCTGAATTCTATTTATATTCTTATCTGAATACTTTGAACTTACTGATTCTGATACTTAATTTTCGTATCGAATTCGGCTTAAGTAGAGTTCACAGATACACTTCATCACAAACATGCATGCTTTAACTGGATATCAACATGTGCATAAAGCATACAAGGGGTAGTAAGGTATTACCTTAGTTCCGAGTTATACCGATCAACCATTATACTCTATTCGGTCACTCTCGAACCCGAATGCGACGTCCTCAACATCCCGAATATAAGGAACCTTGAATACCTTTTTAAGTTTTCCGACGATAAACAAACACCCCCTCCAACGGTGACTCCGATGATGATGTCGTTGGTACCGATGAACTCGTCTCGACAAGATGAACGCAATGGTGGTGGAGGTGTCGAAAATGGACGGTCGGATCTCGGTAGATCTGAGATTGAATCTTTAACTATTTTTCTTTCTCACTTTTCTTTCTTCTGCCCAAAAAAAATAAAACCTCCACTGCCAAACACGTTAAATTGGCATATGTATTGCCTTTCAAACAAAAAAAGGTCAAAATACACTCTTAGCCATTTAATTTTTGGGGAGTTCACACTTTTGTCTCCAAACTTTATTCCGTTTTCAAATTGGTCATCAATTCCTTATAAATCAAGCTTCCCAAACCTGAATTCATTCAATTAAGTCCCAAAACTTATTATTTTAGGGGGGAAAATATTAAATCTCCCAAAAAAAATTCTTAAAATTTTACTAGCCCCATTTGAGATTGTTACAATTCTCTCCTCCTTAAAAAAAAATTTCGTCCTCGAAATTTACCTGAATCAAACAGATGCAGAAATTGTTTTCTCATGGATCCTTCGATCTCCCAAGTAGCCTCACTAGGACTCCGATTTCTCCATTGTACTTTTACCATCAGAATGCGTCGGTTTTCTTAGAACTCTCTCATCAAAATCCAAGATCGGTATCGGTTCCTCCTTGTAGGACAAGTCTGGCCTCAACTCTACATTCTGAACTTGAATGATATGACTAGGATCTGGATTATTTTGTCTCAACATGGACACATGGAAGACATTCAGAATACGACTGAGCTGAGGAGGTAACTCCGGCTGATAGGCAACTGGCCTAACTCTCTTCATGATACGGTACGGCCCAAAAATATCGGACTCAACTCCCTTTTTTTTTACTTCGTACTTTCTTTCATGGAGATACTTTCAGAAAGACTTGATCACCGACTTCAAACTCAATATCTTTTCTTCTTCGATCAGCATAAGATTTCTATCTATCAAACGCCTCCTTCAGACGATTGCGAATCGGTCCGACAGTCTCTTCAGTCTCTTGGATCAACTCAGGACCCAAAGCCTTCTTATCATACAACTTTGTCCAACAGATCGGAGTATGACACTTATGACCATACAGAGCCTCATACGGTGCCATACGGATACTAACATGATAGCTGTTATTATTATAGCATACTCAGTCAAGAATACAAAACATTCTCGCCACCACAGAAGTCGATCTTACCGTCTGAAAGTACGTCTATCAGAATCTGAATTACTCTACAAGGTTGACAATCAATTTACGGATGAACTGTGCGTGAAGTTTATGCAAGTACTCAAAACGTCAACCAGGGCCCTCTAGAACCAGGATGTAACACCAAATTTCAATCAGGGATGATATTTATCGATATACCAAGCCACCCTATGGAGGAGATGCCTTTCCTCATATTGATCGAACATAACTAAGGTTTCACTTACCTTCAACGTAATATTCAGACAACTATTTTTTTTTGTTTAACAGAGGTACCACAGATTATATACTTCCGGCATAATGACAAGCACTTCTCTCTGAAGTTCATAGATTTTTTTAGGGTATTTTCAAACACAGTCGTTATCACCGAATAGCCTTTCATGAAATCTTACATTGGTTATCACGCATGATCAAACATTTATTCTTAACCTGATTCACAAGCATAAACCATCTCAAGTCTCTTATCCAGATTTAAATTCAAACTTTTAATTCAAAGCACAGACGAACGTTATAGATATTTTCTATAAGCAGATGCTGAGCTATAGAAGGCAGAATACTCAGATTTGGTTATTTCAAAAGAAATGATTCAACATCAGAGTTTCGGCTCGGTGGAGTACGGTCAGAATCTAGGGGCATGTACAGACCAGACACCCTACGACAGACGATCGGCCGATCAACCCAGAAAGACGCAACTCTAAGCTCTGATACCACTAAATGTAACCCCCTAGACCCGTCTATGCGTTACGACGGATCCTAGGAAGTCACATTAGGGTCACAAGAGCGACCCACAGTAAAATTTCAAATAAACATATAGTTAAACCTTTAAAATCATAAAACAAATATCTGATTTAGAATACAATTTCAGAAATCGTTTAAAACGATAAAACAATCATGATACCAGTTGCAGAAAATAAGTTTCAAACTTATTTGTATAATTCAAACACGACACACATGCCCCCTAGTTACACAGATACCATACTCCCTGACGAGCCGAAGAAACTCTCATACCGACATTGATAGGTGCAACTTGTCTGATCTTTTATCCTGAGATGGTAAAAACAACATGAGCTTGGGAAAGCTCAGTAATACAGAACTACCAAATGATGCTATAAGCTCCTGCAGACATACGGTAGGCATAACATTATTATGATGTTCCAGGCGATACTTATCTCCATTTATGTTTCGCTGATTTAGTGAAACACTATTTGTTTGAGGACTACAAGGTTTGTTCTTTCTATGTTACTGAGTACTAAGAGGGAGCTTATTATTCAGAGAGTCAACAGAGTGGCAGGTTGGAGAAGTTAAACCACGAAGCCTAGTGTGTTTTAATAAATTGCAAAACAATATACAGAAATACTTAGCATCATATCATTTGAGCACATAACAGATTAAATGCAAATGTTCAATGTTCAAACAGAAGTTTACAAGAACTACCCTCCAACCTTACACCAATGTGTAGTCCCCCAGAACTGTATACAGTAGGTCTTATCCTAGGCCTGAGGCGTAGGAGCCTACCTAAGGGAATGCCTTAGGTCCAGAAAGACTTACCCTAGGCCCGTGGGCGTAGGAGCTCAACAGAACAGCTGGATCAGGGCTGTGACAGACACTTCAATCATAACCCGAGAGTATACCCCAGACAGTAATCAGTGTTCAGATTCCAAATATGAATAACATAATACATGTATCAGACATATTCTATTCAGAGTATCATAAACAGAAGTTCATGCTTTTAACAGATAAATAGGCACACTATTGAGCAGAGCAGACACTTATTATTCATCATGCAAACAGATTGTACCATCATAGGTCAAACCAACAGATCATACTATTGAATTTATCGGATCATCAGACAATACCATTAACAGAACTCAGACAACAATCAGATAATATTTTTATCATTTAGTGATCAAATATTTCTAGTTCAGATCAGACATGAGGTATACCTTTTTTAACATATCACTATAAACAAACATTCCTCACATTATAAATATGCTTTTCAGTAGTCATGGTTTACAATTATCAGTGCAATCTATAATGTTCAGAGAATTGTAACAGGACCCACGCATATATATATATATATATATGTAGATATATATATATATATATATATATAACAGATATAACAGAATGTAACACACATGGAAACACACTAGGTGGGACAGATCATTTCTTGGAGATGTTTGGCATTTACGGAATGAGACATATTAAAACCTTGACAACTTAAACGGATTTCTGAAACGTGGCTCCTCTTAAAAAGGGGTTCGGTATAACCCAGATATTCAGAAGGTGATACTTCAAGATCTTAGAAAGTTCAGATATATTATGGGTACTTTAGTCCTTTAAGCATACAAGGGTATTATGGTCATTTCGACGTTCATAGACATTCTGGTAATTATACCAACATTGAAAACAATGGTTCACAGAACTCGGATATCATATTTGCTCATTAGTTTTCTATCCAGACATTCAAGAATTTCTAAATTAACGACTTTTAAGTTATCAGATATTTTCAGTGATGTTCCGATTATTTAGGCTATCATGGACTTTCAGTTATTTTGGGTCTTACTAACAAATCCAGAAATTCATCAAATACCTAGTTACTGATTAACTCAAGAGGGTATTTCGGATATTTTAGACTGAGATAGATCTATTAATTGGTACCTCCAACACTCACGTACTCAAACGAGATTAAGGCATCCTAACTCTCTGACCCTTTACAGACGATTCATTTATTACAGAACTTGAGGGTATATTTCCGTTCCAATTAATCAGACATTTCAGTGCTCGAGGGCATTACCATCTTTTTTGTCATTACGATCATTCTCATCAAAATCACGTATTACAATCATAAGGGTCGACTGCAGATTTTAGGTTGTCTTCTTTATCAGAGGAGTAGTTTAGTCAAACTTATGCTTAAAGGGTATTTTCGTAATTTTATAACTAACATCTCATACTCCACCTTCTGAACATTGGTTCTTATACAACATTGATAGAGTTTCAGATTTAGCTTTAATATTTATTACTATTAGCACTTTCGATACTCCTGATCCATTGATATTCGTATCTGAATTCTATTTATATTCTTATCTGAATACTTTGAACTTACTGATTCTGATACTTAATTTTCGTATCGAATTCGGCTTAAGCAGAGTTCACAGATACACTTCATCACAAACATGCATGCTTTAACTGGATATCAACATGTGCATAAAGCATACAAGGGGTAGTAAGGTATTACCTTAGTTCCGAGTTATACCGATCAACCATTATACTCTATTCGGTCACTCTCGAACCCGAATGCGACGTCCTCAACATCCCGAATATAAGGAACCTTGAATACCTTTTTAAGTTTTCCGACGATAAACAAACACCCCCTCCAACGGTGACTCCGATGATGATGTCGTTGGTACCGATGAACTCGTCTCGACAAGATGAACGCAATGGTGGTGGAGGTGTCGAAAATGGACGGTCGGATCTCGGTAGATCTGAGATTGAATCTTTAACTATTTTTCTTTCTCACTTTTCTTTCTTCTGCCCAAAAAAAATAAAACCTCCACTGCCAAACACGTTAAATTGGCATATGTATTGCCTTTCAAACAAAAAAAGGTCAAAATACACTCTTAGCCATTTAATTTTTGGGGAGTTCACACTTTTGTCTCCAAACTTTATTCCGTTTTCAAATTGGTCATCAATTCCTTATAAATCAAGCTTCCCAAACCTGAATTCATTCAATTAAGTCCCAAAACTTATTATTTTAGGGGGGAAAATATTAAATCTCCCAAAAAAAATTCTTAAAATTTTACTAGCCCCATTTGAGATTGTTACAATATTAAAATAAATAATTTAATTGAATTAGTACATAATTTTCTTAATGGTCTTAAGATGATTATAAATGGTGTCTGTTTACATTTTTTCTTAACTCTTTAATAACATATATATTTTACAGACAAAACTACTCGACTTTGGGTAAATAAATTAATTGAATTGGGGGACAAAATGTAACATCTAAGAGTTTTTTTTTATATAAAAAAATTAATGTTCATAACTCATGAATAAATGATGATGAAAGTGGTGTCACTCTAAAAAGACGGCAAGCAGACTTGCCCACTGCTCTTTTTTCTATTGACTCGGAACAAATAGGGTTCAGCATTCAATTATGTTGAGTTAAAAAAATAAAGTCGAATTTATAAAACTTGAGTTGAGTTGAATTGTTTGAGTTTTCATTTATATTTATTGTAAATATTTATAATATTATGGTGTTAATTGGTTCTAATTTAAATTACTTATGCCCTAAAATTCATTTTAATCACTTTTGCCTTCAAGCGTTTTTTACGTTATTCATATTAATAAAGATTAAAAGATATAGGGTTGAATCTAGGGTTTGGGAATGATGAAGAATTGGATCATATTATTTGAAATAAAGATTAAAAAATAAAATATATATGAAAAATAATTTAATTTAAATTTTATTTTAAATAATTATTAATTGCATGTTGAGTCTTTGAGATTTTTAATCTTTATTAATCAATTTAATAGTGTTCAACGTTAGTGATGTTCAGCGGTGTGCGACATACGTAGTAGAATTTTCCAATAAATTATGTCACTTATATTAACATCATTAAATAATTCTAATGAAAAATTAAAATTGACAGATGGAAATCTTATGCCTCTTTTCAGTGCCCCTACTTATGTCCCATGCTCAAAATTAGGTTTAGGTTTTAGGTTAGGATTTGTGGTTAGAGTTTAGGGAATTTAGGATAAGGTGTATTTTTAGGGTATATGATGTAGAGTTTGAGATTTAGAATTTAGGGTTAGGGCTTAAAATTTAATTTTGTAGTGTTTTTTAGTGTTGGAGCATATATAGGGGCACCGAGAAATGACAGATGATTTTTATCCAAAATTGACACTTTCAGTTAACATAATTTTCACATATTATCATTAAATAATGTTTAATTGATAATTTAAATATTTTTTGGTAGAATCTATAGGAAATTTTGTTGATTTTTCACTTGAAATTATTTAAATGAAATATTTGAGAAAATTCTCATAAAAAATATATAAATTATCAATTAAAATTATTTAATGAGAATATGTGAAAAATATGTTACATAAAAGTATGAAACAATTTTTTTATTAGAATTATTTGATGATATTAATTAAAGTGACTTAATTTATTAATAATAAAATTCGAACGATGTAATTTAATTAAACGAAATGTCTACAATTTAATTAAATAAATGTTAAATTCAATTATTTAAAATATAAATTACCCTGGATACGCAATATGGTTATGACCACGGATAGACCCCTAACAAGTTTTTATGTAATTAATTTTCAAGGCCTAACAAGTTTTGAAGTTAGTTAATTTAAGTCGGTCTTAATATTCGATTAAGTTTAGCTCGATTGTCATGTCGTTAGTACAAAATATGTGAGCTTGTAGGATTGAATATATTTAAGCGACATCGTTCAATATCTTTTGATTTATGAGTGTATGTTAAAAAAGTTTTTTCTCTTATTTTTGTTTAAATATTTATTAAGTCACCATGAATTTTAAAATTAAAAAATTAACCCCTAATTTTAAATAGTTTAAATACTTCTTAAGTCCCTAATGTTGTATCCTAGTTGATTAGGATTTTAATTAGTTTAATTGCTTTCTATCCATGCCTTGGTCCTTTTATTAAAACTTTCCTTCCCAAATTTCCAGGCAAGAACTGATAGCAAGCATGAAGTGACAGAATAATTCTTTAAACACTAAATTTAACCCCATTACACACCAAACAAATATCATAATTTTATTAGTTTAATTACTTCTTCAGCTGCTGTGAATCAGTGTTAGCAGAAGATGGCCTTCTTGTTTTACAGGTAACTACAGTTTGATAACATTTGGTCAGGCCAATTATCAGTCCATTTGTTTTGTCTAATGCTTTGGGCGGTTTATTTTCCTGCAGTTCACATCGATACCAGATGAATACAGGCGAAGTTCGGATTTTATCAAGGAATACATCTTCCCTGGTGCATGGGGTAACAACGGCCACGAAAGCTGCATCTAGACTCTGGTATAAATGCAATTTCCCCTAACCAAACATTTATGTACATAGCCATGCTTCTTCTTCTTCTTCTTCTTCTGTTTGTTATACATATTTGGCTATGGAGAGAAGTAAAGGAAGTTGCATGATTGTAGTGTGGAGCATGTGGAAGACATAGGGATTCATTTCTATCAAATGCTTAGATATTGGAGAAAGAACTTCTTGGAGAACCAGAGGTTAGCTAGTATAAACATAATTTCAGAATTCAGAAAAATCTTGAATTTTGTTTCTGTTGTTCTCTCTTAGCAAAATCCATGCCTTGGGATTCGATGACAAGTTCATTCGAAATGAATACGAGATATAATCTTAAAAATATCATTAGAAATGCAGCTTGTATTTCTGCAAATAGTTACCTCAAGTCCAGCTTCCTTCACTCTCATTTCTGAAATAATTCAGAATAACCCTTTGATGTTAGGAACTGTCCCAATGTTTCATTGCGATCGATATCCGGGTTGTTTTCAATCAGGTTGAGATAACTGCACAACCAGAAATGGAATATGATCAATAAACATAACACGTATAGATTCCACAATGGCTACTAAAACATCAATATATTTGTTCGAGACATATTCGAACATGAGTTCGAGACTGATATCTGTATCTGACACTCACCCTCGAACTCCGAGTAACATAAAAACTGTAGCTACCTGTAAAACAACAAGTCCATCTTCTGCTAACACTGATTCGCAGCAGCCGAAGAAGTCCTTCATGTATTCATGGCCAACAGCTTCTATCATCTCACTGGAGATGGCCATATAGAATTTTGATATTTGTTTTGGTATTTAATGGGGTAAATTTTGGTGTTTAAAAAATTACCAAGATATTATTCTGTCATACTTGCAGGTGCTAGGTAGTTGTCGATAGTCGCAGAGTTGAAATCTTATGTTTTCCTGACATATCAAAGTTTAGTTAAAAAATTCTGAATTTGAATCCATCAAGATTAGCTTTCAAAGTTAATTCTTGAAAAATACAGAGATGGCAATGGTTATGAAGTCTTGAAAGTCCATCAGATGCAATGGCCAGAGCCATTGACAAACTCAAACTGGTGCTAGAGCTCATGTCACAAAACTACCATCACTAAACTTAAGCCTATTTGCTAAATTTAAAACATATTAGAACTTCAATTTGGTTAATTTAGTAAGCAAAACAACTATGCTGCAAAAAGATCAAATTTGGATGTGTTCTTGGCCTTCTCTATAATGGCAGATATCAGATAGGTACCTGAAGTCCAGCTTCCTTCACTCTCAATTCAGCATATTTTAGTTGCTCTTTGGATAAAGTAATGCCGGTATATTTGCATCCGGTTCGTTTGACAACTTCGATAGCTAAGCCTCCCCATCCACATCCAATCTCAAGAATCTCATGCTTGCTATCAATTCTTGCCTGGAAAATTGGGAAGGGAAAATTTGATAAAGAATTTAGGTATGGGTAGAAAGAATGATTGATGTAAGGATTTACTTTTTCAATCAGAAGAGAGAACTTTCTCTTTTGTGCATCTTTCAAATCCTCATCTTCTGTCTGAACCAAAAAAGAAAAACCAGATACCAACAATCTTATTTAATAAATTATCACATAGAATGGCCAATACTGACAATGAGTCTAACCTTAAACACTGCACAGGAGTAATGGAGTATGCCATTGTTTCATCCATGAAGAGTGCGAAAAGGTCATTAATTACTCTAAGAACACAAACCAGAGACTGATTAGTTACTTGGTATGTCTTAAAATCTTAATAAGCTTCATCTAGCGTAAGATACTTCGGAATACGTGGATAAACAACATAAAACAGCCTTATTGTTTCTAACTATACAAAGTCTTCTATAGCACTAGATTTTACATGTCATAACTTCGTACCAGGTCGTAATGGCGAGAAATGTTCCTACGAGCTTGTGTAAGTGTATTTTGCCTTAAGACATGCTTGAAGAAATACTTTGCAGATGTTAAACCAGCTGTAAAAAACAATGGTGTCCACCAACCCCTAAACATAAGGAGTTTAGATATACTATCTCAACTAGGATTTAGGTGATGAATATGCAGATACTATATTCTTGTTGTTTACTATTGAGAGTATACCTTTTCTTACTCAGTTTTGATTTGGAAGAAATCAAATCTCTGTTGGCAATAAAAATCTGCAGTTGATAAGGCAAATCTTATGACAATAAGTACCAGTCGTTATAACTCATTGCTATGATTGTGTCAATGTTCTTACCATTAAAAGGTTTAGCAGCCCATCTTTTTTATCAACAAAAGAAAAATCCCCATTGATATATGCATCTGCAAGGCCTAAATCTGCCCCTGTCATAACCTGACAATGCAAGTTTAGTGCTCATCAGTGCTGAAATATCAGGCATATAAAATCACATCTGCAAATTTTGTCATGTTATTTTCATTGAATGATTGATTTCAATTGCATTTACCTTCCAATAAAAATGTGGACTGTGAACTTTAATGACAGTTTTTAGAGAACACTTTTTGTTAGTTCCTTCAAAAGTAAACATAGTGCCACCTTCCTCCAATAAACTGTTCATGGAAAAAGTGGAAGATATTAATTATTAAATTTATAAACAAAAAAGGAAAGATTTTCAGGGTTGAATGAATCAAATGCATAAACTTGTTAGAAGACAAACTCGATTTTAACTTCCTAATTGTCTTAACAATTAAGTAATGGATAAAGGCGGCAAAGTTGGCTGAATACTTGAAAACTCCATGAAGAGAATAGTGGCATGGTTATGACAACAAAGCAAAGTTATTTAAGATATGCGAGTCAAGAAAAAAAACAAGAAAGAAAGTTAGCTTAGCAAAGCTTTAGAGAGTGAAAAGAAACTAGCAGCAGCTAGTGTAAGAAAGAAAATTTTATGTACTTGTAATTTGGTTTGTTTGTGTAATAATATTTTGAGTTATAAATTATATCGAGCGCCCACCTACGCTTCCAACAAAATTGAACATAGATTGTGGGAACTTACATCACACAGCCGGTTGATATAAAATGACTGAGGAATCTAGTAACAAAAATGCGTGCCCCTTTTTCGACCAAAGATGGTACCATGTGTTGTAAAATTATAAGTTTACTTAGTATATTTCAAAGAATCACACATCTCTCTTTTATATTATTTGTTTTGAGTTTAAATAGAGAGACTTGATATTAGGCTTGTAGGAGAAAAATATAATGGTGGTTGCGCGTACATGAGGTTTGGTCAAGAAGTTCAGTCCAATTGAAACCGGTGAATTTTCCCATGTACATGAACTAGAGGCTCGATATATTTTTATTATTTATTTATTATTTTTAAAGTTCGTTTTTAACCATCCATTTTAAAATGAAATTATATTCATTTTTAACTATCCATTTTTCTAATTAATCTTAACCATTCATTTCAAATAAAAATATCTTTATTCTTAACCATTCATTTTTGACTGATTTGCCCTTGACTAATTACTATTTTTAGATGCCATTTTTAGGCATGCATGGTACTATAAATACCATGCACATATGCCTTCATAATTCATATCTAAAGTAGAATCATTTACTTACTTTCTTCTTCTATCTCATTTTAAACACCTTTTAAAAGCTGAATATTCATTGGTTCTTTGCCCTTTATGTTGCCTGCTTTAGCAGAAGTGCTTGTTGAATCCTGGAGGGTACGCTTCACCGCGAAATATCCTTAAGGACAATGTCTAGTGCACACCTCAAGCAAGTCTTATTTTCAACCCTTTTCGGTTTAACCAAACATTTTTCCTACAATCTTAAGGATATTTTTCCCATTTCCTATTTTAAACCGAAAACATGCGACTTCTTAACAAAGACTTTCGTTGGTGTTGTTGTTGTTGTTGTTACGCTGTCCGTGCAGTACTCTAGTGTGCGTCCCTTTACAGTCGCGATGTTGTCTGTACATCATAATTTGAACTCCACTGCTAAAATAGGTATGTATTGTCTATGAATTTTTGAGGATCCTTTTAGATAATAATTTTATTTATCTATGCTATAATATTGAATTATTATTCTTATGCCTAATATCTATGCTTACATAATTTTGTGAGTTGAGCTTTAAGCATGATTGAAGTTGGTTATAAACTTAAAATGATATTTTGAAAAAAAAGAAGGAAAAGGAAAATTATTTTATGTGTGGTAGACTCCATAATTGATTGTTGGTATAATGTGAAAGTGCATGTCTAGGATTGGTCCTATCAAAGGCTTGGTATTTAAGAATGTCTTTTACACCACCTCTCTTTTATAGGAACCTACCTGGTGCATTATTCATTGACTATGCCCACGATTTTTTTCTCCAATTATGATGACACATTGAGCCACCATATAACTTAGTGCAGAAATTTCAATGAGAAATGATTATCCTGTTAAGCCAAACATTAATTTGGTTGAAATAGATGTCGTTGATCTTGTTGAGCCAAATTTTAATTTGGTTGAAGCATATGAGATAATTTTTGTGACCATTTCTCAAAGTTGATATATTTACGAATACAAAAGAGTGGATGATAGACAATGGTGCTACTAGCCACATATTTATGTCATACCCCCTTACGGAGGAAGGGGAAGAAATTGTCTATCTTAAACACCGTTTGAAACTGCACAAGTATTTGAAGAGGCAATGTATTATTCAAAGTTAAAAAAAACTTTAGCCTAAGTTTCCTTCAAATGTGATGAATCGAGAATATATTCTGTGAAAAAGCGTTTGTAACATGTTTATTCAAAATTATTAGGCATGCTATTTATATTTCTTGTATGATTAAATGTTATGATGATCTATGTGACATGTTCATGTGAGAATTTATATTGTTATGATTGATTTGACATGCTAATATTAATATAATTTGTAAAATGTGTATGTTGAATTTTCTATGTGAAAATGATTAGAGACACCTTAAGTTTATATAACTTATATGTTCTTAAAATATTTTTAAATGTGGGGGTATTTTATCAAATTTATACTTCTAGTTCGTAAGGAAAGATAATTGTCTCTAAAGTATTAGATTGCATGTTCACAGTGTTGCATATATGCTTTGAAATAAAATTGTTAAACAAACAATGACTATAATTTATGTCAATTTTAGTAGTATATTTTCGAGTTATATCATATTTTATTTCAAGAATAAAAGAATGGGTAAGATAAAAGAGATGCTTATTTTGCTTAATGACTATAATGAAAAAGAAATCATAATTTGTGATCTATCTCCTCTTATAAATTGGTGTATCATTAAAATTGTACGCTTGTTTCTTCTAATTTATGAGCCAAACTTATTTAAAATTTGGTTGTGAACATAATGATTTGAGAAGATCTGAACGACCTAGAACTGTAAAATTCTTTGGAAGTATTATTTTTTATATTTATAGTTGGCTGAAAATGATACAATTTTTCTGAATCGATTTCTTCTTACGATACTTTTCTTTTGAAAAGTGGTTAATATTGAATGTAACTCATTTTTACAACGTTTGTAAATTAGTTTTTTACTTCATAAAATAGAACTTATCGATTGCAAACAAATTCTTTTTACAAAGAAAATTTAAGAATAATTATTTTATAAATATATATTGCAAAAGCTTTTAGTTAAAACAATATAAAATCTTTTTCTCTAGTTTCAATACAATTTTTTTATCAACCAAATAGACGTTAAAGTCATCTTTTTTGTTAATCAAAAGTATATGGTAAACAACCCGAAGAATGCATCGTATCAGGTCGTGAAATCAAAGTTTGTAAATTTCTCAAATCATTGTATGTCTTGAAATAAACTTCTAAAATTGTGGAATGAGAAATTCAATCAAGGGATAAGTGAAAACATGAGTGATTATTTGTTTGTGTTGGTAGCATGTTTATCTTAATAATGTTTTTTGTTTATACCAAACTGATTGACGATGCTTGTGTGATTATTTATTTATGTATTCATTACATGCTTATCTTAGTAATTATTATGTGAGACTGAAAGGTATCTTGCTTCAATGAAAGACATGAATGAAGCAAATGTCATATTGAATATTTAAATCACGAGGAAGCGTGGTAGCAAAATGCTATCACAAGAACATAACGTTGAATTTTTAAGATGTTTGGATATATTGATACCAAATCTGTGAATACTCATTATGATGTTAATATTCAAATGAGAAAATGTACATGTGATTATGTTGCTCAATCCAAGTATGCACAAAGTTATTAAATTTTGATGCACTTGATGAATTTTACTAGACCTGAGATGACACATGTTATTTCTCAATTGAGCTGATATACACAACTCAAATCGTTATTGTTGAGTTGATGTAGTAAACTTAATAAGATATCAAAAAGATATCATGAGTTATGATATTCTACTTAATGAAATACACGTTGTATTAAAAGGATACAATGATGATAATTGAATATCTTATTCACGTGAGACTAGAGCTACTAGTGGTTATGTATTCACCCTTAGAGGTAGAACACTATCTTGAAAACTTTTCAAACAGACATTTATAGAAAATTTACTATGAAGTCTGCATTTATTGCATTAGAGTTGGCTAATAATGAAGCTAAGTGCATTCTTCCATTTCTTAGCCTGTATAATAAAGCTAAGTGGTAGAAAAACTTCTTAGCTTGTGTAATGAAGTTAAGTGACCGAAATTTTTTTTATCCTGAACAATAAAGCTAAGTGATAGAAAAATCTCTTAGCATGTATTTGAAGTTGAGCGGTTGAAAAACCCCTTAGCCTGTATTTCATTAGGCACAAAAATGATAGATTCAGTGCCAATGCGTTATGATTGCCAAGTAGCAATAGACATTGCAAAGAATAAACACTTTCAAAGGTTAAACTAGACATATTTGTCTAATGACATGAGGTAATAAAGCAGCTGCAAAAAGATGAAGTGATATCAATTGATTATGTGAAGTTAGAAATGATTTTTACCAAATCATTCAGCTAAACCCTGAGAAGAAAATTAATATGTGAAACATCGAGGGGAAAGAAACTTATGCCAATATAAGAAATCAACAGTGATGGTAACCCAACATTTGTGATTGGTGATCCCATGAAAAAGGTTCATATGGGTAATAACAAGTCATTGATTGATCTGGTAGAGAAAGCACTACATTATTTTTTTGTCCCTTCATATGGTGTAAATAGTGCTAAAAACTGCAAGGATGATGAGAGTGAGTAAAACTCTTAATCAAGTTCATAGCCTTTATAGGTGGTGTATTGACCTGCAGAATACACTTAATGACTTGACTTGTATAAGTGTGAAGTGGGGCCGCTTCTATGAGATATATGGCAAAGTCTCTAGAGCACTTATGAAAATCAGGCACGCGCATGACCTATTAGCGTACAACCGCGATAAAGAGCAAGAATAGATATAATGTGATTAATGAGAATGTTAGTTTACAATAATGAGTTATTGGTTCATAGAAACGTGTTTCACCAATTACTCTGTAAGTTATGTCTCATTTTTCTAAGTTTTGGTTCATAGTCTAGAAAGACACTAGAATGAATACGTTATGTCAGAATACTCAGCTAAATTTTTTTTATTTATCATTCTTTGAAATATGTGGGGAATTGTTGTAAAATTATAAGTTTACTTAGTATATTTCAAAGAATCTCACATCTTTCTTTTATATTATTTGTTTTGAGTTTAAATAGAGAGACTTGATATTGGGCTTGTAAGAGAAAAATATAACGGTGGTTGCGCGCACATGATGTTTGGTCAAGAAGTTCAGTCTAGTTGAAATCGGTGAATTTTCCCATGTGCATGAACTAGAGGCTTGATATATTTTTATTATTTATTTATTATTTTTAAAGTTCGTTTTTAACCATCCATTTTAAAATAAAATTATATTCATTTTTAACTATCCATTTTTCTAATTAATCTTAACCATTCATTTCAAATAAAAAATCTTTATTCTTAACCATTCATTTTTGACTGATTTGCCCTTGACTAATTACTATTTTTAGATGCCCTTTTTAGGCATGCATGGTACTATAAATACCATGCACATATGCCTTCATAATTCATATCTAAAGTAGAATCATTTATGTAACACCCGGGTTTAGGGGTCGGGTGAAAATAATATTTTAATATTATTTTGGGTTCGGTTTTACAATTTAGATAATAAAAATATTTACGCGGGCCTCGGGATTTCAAAATATCTACAACTATGTTGAGCCTATCTCTTGGGTCCAAAATCCATGGACTTTAAGAGATGTGGGTTTTGGATTTTCATTAAGGGCATAGTGGTAAACATTATTTTGGGTGAATTTAAAATAAAACAAAAGATGAGCATGTGCTCATCTTCTTCCTCATTTTCCAACTTTTCAAAACCAACGACAATGGAGAGTCTTTCTCTCCATTTCACCATTTCATCTCTTCCACCTCCATCTTTGGAGCTTTTCAAAAGGTAATGGTGTTTTTGACTTGGCCTTGGCTTCCTTTACATTTTGGTACCATTAGATTTCATAAAAACTATGTATTTTGCATTTGGGTTTTTCAAAGTCTTAGGTCAAAGGTTGAAGCTTTATAATTATTTATCAAAGCTTTTGATTTATTATGGTTAGATATGTTGTTTGCTACCCATAAGACCCAACATGGATGATTTTTACATGATTTTATACATATTCCCGAATTTGGGTATAAATGGGTTTTTTAAAGGGTTTTGGGTGATTTTTGGGGGTTGTTTTAGGTGAGAATTGATAGCCCAATGGTAGCACTATGGTTAGGGGTTGATTTGGGATCATTTGTGGGTGCAATGGATGTTGAAAACATGGATTTTGGTAGGGGTGTGTGGGCTGTCCGAGATTGCAAAGTATGGGGTTTGGTCATGGCTTACAACGTTGTAAATTAGATTTGAATTGTGTTCCGAGTTGGTCATTTGATGTTGGGCTGATTTGGAATTGTTTGAGGTTGTTTAGAAGCGGGAATTCGTGTTGGAAAAGCTTCGGGAAGAAATCCGGAAATTTGAGGGAGGTTGCTTGCTTGGCTTGGAGCTTGGAAGCTTAGGTGAGTGGTTAAATGTTTTTAACATGGTTTTGAGTATTTGGTTCAAGCATGTGAACCTAGGATGAGCTTGGTAAACCCACCTAGAGTTGGGATTAGAGTGGTTGTAGAACTAATGTTTTGATATAATAATTGAAAAATATTTTGGACTGATTTAAAAAGTATTTAAAACAATTTCCAAAAGTCAAATAACTTGAAACTATGTTTAGGGATGTCTTAAAAGGGTTTTATATGTTTTCAAAGGCCAATTTTCACAAAACTGTCCTAGTGTTTCGAAACACCTTAGGGCGTTTCGAAACAGGTGCCTCCAGTAGCCAAAACGTTTCGAAACGTATTTCGAAACGGGCTCTCTATGGACAGCATTTTTGCCCAGCGTTTCGAAACGGGCTAGGCCGTTTCGATACGCCCACGTGGCACTGACCACAACGGTCATAAACCCCAACGGCTATTTTCCCTACCAACTTTTAAATGCAGGCGTTTCGATACGGGACTATAGCGTTTCGATACGAGTTTCGAAACGGCCAGGAGGCGTTCCGAAACGGACATGAGGCGTTCCGAAACGGCCAGGAGGCGTTCCGAAACGGATGCCCTGACAGACTGCAACGACTCTTTCTACATTGAGAGTGTTTCGAAACGGCTTCGAGCGTTTCGAAACGGGGAGCTGCAGAATGCATTTATGGTGGGAATTAAAGTCCTCAACGGCTCCAATTTGATCCCAACGGCTAGTAACGGCTACAAACTCATTTGGGAGTATAAAAGGGACCTCCAAGTATCAAGAGAAGGCTAATGCTTCAATTGTCAATCAACAAATGATCAAGAATTGTCTTAGAGCCTAAAGTGTCAATTATTGTATAGACAAACACTAGTGAGCCAAAATTGTCAAATTTGCTCAAGTGTTTTAGGTTTTGGGTGAGTGCTTAATTGTGCAAACAAACACCTATTAGAGGGTTTAAGTTTGCTTTCTTTATCTCTTTGTAAAAGAGGGTTTTGATCAAGGCTTTGGGTAGAAGCTTGATCGGTTGTAAGGGTTTCCTCCTAATCCTAGAAAAGGGGACGAATCAATTAGTGGATTGATTGAGAAATCCTTAGTGGGGAGCTAAGGTAGTGGATGTAGGTGCTTGTTAGAAGGCCGAACCACTATAAATCATTGTGTCTTTTTACATTCTAGCTTCCACAACCCTTCCACCCAAGAATCCACCTCTCCACCACTTGGTGAGCATAATTGGTTGATCGAATCGAGCACCACACAACCCAACAGTGGTAGCCTAATCCCAAGCTTTGATTAGAGACTTTGGTTGCACTCTTTAATGGTTGTATATGCCTCGTGTTAAATTGTGATGGTGTTGATTATACATATGTTGTATACATGTATGTTGAAGCATGTTGGATGCATTGTTATATGCATGATGATGATAGATGTGATATGGTTATACACATGTGCAAAATATGATGTGATATGTTTGATAATGAGGTACATGTGGTGTTGTCATGTGAAATGAGATTATGAGGTGATTGCTTGATCCGAGGATCATGGTGAATACATGCTAGGCATGGAAATGTGTTTTGTGCATGACGGTAAGTCATAGTGAGTACGTGCTAAGCACGGAAGTTGTTAATAAATGATATTGTGGAATGTGTTGGTATTGGCACTAGTATGCTTGGGTACAAATGATCGATCATTAGGATGTTAGTGTGTACACATGAGTCAAAAGTCGCGCGTGGCCTTGGTGGCGTTGAGTCACCAAGGAGGAGTACGGGTACGCCTGGAAATTGTATTTATATTAGTCGATGATGAGTGGAATCCCATCGACGGGGCGTGAGGATGAGTGGAATCCCATCGACGGGGCATGAGGATGAGTGGAATCCCCTCCGCATGAAATGAGGCGTGAGGATGAGTGGAATCCCCTCCGCATGAACGGTGATGAGTGTAATCCCACCGTCAGGTAATGGTTGTGTTGTTGGATGTGAGTTCCAACGGTTATCCGTGTATTCGAGTCATAGCTAGGTGCCAATACGGATTGTAGTTTATGTTGCCAATATGTGGTTAGTTGTGAGCCAATGTGATTTGGGATGTGTTGCTAACATGGTTTAATATATGTGATATCATATGTTGTGGTTTTAAACATGTTGAGCATGACATGATATTGAGTATATGATCATGCATAATCTATATTTATGGCTCGCGTGGATCGGAGGTAAGATCATGCATTTTACCTTGGTTGTAGTTCGTGCTTGGACCCTGCATTGTCGAAGGTTTGTTTTATGAGCTTACCCTCACTAAGCTTTTATGCTTACGCTCTCTTTCGTTCGACAATGCAGATCAATGGCTTGTGGGTGGCAAGGGCAAGGAAAGGCCTCCAAGTGTTGCTTACGGTTAGCTCAAGTATGATAGTTAAATTTAAAGATTGTAATAGTAAAGCAATGGGATAGGAGTCGTGTTATGATGCTTTTGGAATATATTGTTGTTGTTGTTGTTTAGGAGCATGTTAGACTCCTCGTATGTGCTTGCTATTTGGCTTTGGGATGCATGCCTTGCTTGTATCCATGTTAGTATTTTTGCTACCTAGAATTGCCTAAGTGTTGGATATGTTCAAGCTTAATATCTCTAATGACTTGTATGAAAGGCTATTAATGTGTATCTTGCTATGCATGAAGAATTGTCTAAATCCATGCTTGTATGTGTTTGAGTATGTCTAATCTAGGATGTATGCCTCTAGACTTTGTTTGATGGTTTTGTGTGCCTTTAGGGGCCCTATGGGACCTTCATACTTGTTGAAATACCCTTAAATCTGAATTTCAAAAGGGTGCAGACAGCCCGCGTTTCGAAACGGGCTGGGTCGTTTCGGAACGGGTAAGGCTTCAGGGACCCCGTATCGGAACACGTTTCGATACGGTATGGCCTTTGAAACCCCTGTTCCGATACGCGTTTCGGAACGTTTTGGCTACTGGAATTTTGAGAAATTCACGAGATGAAGGTGTATCGAAACGGGTATAAGGGTTTCGAAACGGTCAAAATCTCGTTGACCACGAGAAGTTGACCGTTGAAGGCGTTTCGGAACGGTTGACCACCGTTTCGATACGGCCCCTTGTAAAGGCTCTGGGACAGTTGACCTGGTCAAGGCGTTTCGATACGCCTCAAGGGTGTTTCGAAACGGCCTGTTTAAAAGATTAAAAGTGGGCTGTTTAATTGCTGTTTTGGGTTCGAATGTTTGCCTCATGTATTTTGTTCCGCTGTTTGACCACATAGGACTTAATGGAACTTTTAGAAAAGATTAAGTAAAAGAAAAAAAATAGGGTTGCTAACCGAGGAGGAACTTTAACGGGTTTCGCTTCGGTTTTCCCCGTGTGGCCCTCTCGGACCGGTCATTCGGCCAGACCGGGACGAGGGGGTTACAATTTACTTACTTTTTTCTTCTTTCTCTCATTTTAAACACCTTTTAAAAGCTGAGTATTCATTGGTTCTTTGCCCTTTCTGTTGTCTGCTTTAGCAGAAGTGCTTGTTGAATCCTGGAGGGTACGCTTCACCGCGAAACATCCTTAAGGACAGTGTCTAGTGCACGCCTCAATCAAGTCTTATTTTCAACCCTTTTCGGTTTAACCAAACATTTTTCCTACACCATGTGTTTCGGATTGCTAAGAATGTCACATCTTTTTCCCAGAAGACCATTTGCAGCAATCATCCCAGCCTGGAAAGAAGTGAACCTCACTCGTGAAATCCACTATAGCAAGGATGATAACAGACACCTCATCAAAAATGAAGTGATTGAATTTATTTTCAAAAACTTTTGATGACATGTCATCATCTGATCAAATGTAACATGGTAAGGCATCCTAATCATATGAGATATTAACATGCTTTGGAAACATTGTTAGATAAGAAATATTTGCAATTCATCCTGAAAAGGTGCAAATTTTACAGCTAACCCAAGTTAAAAGTAAATTATGATTACAAGTAAAATCACTACCTTTAATCCATCTTCATGGGAGCCATATCCTGAAAAGAAAGTTAAGTTACCATGATGAATTACTTGAAGTGAACTTTCCTAGTTTGAGCCAAACGATACTATATAGAAAAAGTCGATGCTTAGCAAATAGATATGACATACATCTTTTGAATGAGAACATGCATGAAACTAGCATATGATATTTCTCAGAGACAGAAACAATGGAAAGGTATGATCAAGTATTTCTAGTTTTCCTAGATGTCAAGCAACCAGTAAATTAAAAGACCATACAATGCTAACAGGATACTTTAGTAACATATTTACTTTAGGTCAGATGTATACTCTGCAAAATAACTGATCAAAAGGATTTTGAAAAATAAAATGTGGTTAACAAAACAAAGACAGTCTGCAGAGGGTCTTTTATAACAGCATCTGCTCACGCCGGTATGCTCCGCAGAACCAAATTCCTCTTTTTCCTTGAATCTGATCGAGCTCAAGCGAAGCTTTTCTTGCAGAAACAGATGGTACTAAACGGCCTGTTCTCCACTTATGCAATGTATGCTGTGGCGTATACTCCGGATTGACAGTGACCAAAAAGGGTAGGTTTGTTTCTCCTAGATTCTGCAGATTCATCCATTGCAGACTGATAAAATTATTGATGATATCATTTTTCTCCTATTAATTTTGGTTTCCCTTCATTTTCTAGAAAAATATAATATCTGCCTGTCACCTTTAAATCGGTGCTTATAATCATACCATTCCAGACTTTCCAGTTGCCACCACAGTTTGAAATATGAGTTCTTAAAACTCAGTGCCAAAATTACTAATGAACATAACATATTCATTTTCAAGCCGACCTTGGACTCGAAGAGTGGAATATTTAAGCAAAGAGAACTCATAGCTACCTGAAGCACATTGAGCCAGTATGTCACACATACTTTCTTGTCTGTACTTCCAACAAAATTCCATGCACTCCATGCTGCTGGATTTTTGGGCATTAAATTTTTGTCACGATGAAGATAAATATCTCTGCAAATAGACAAAAACTCACAAATGATTGTGCAAGTAAAGTGAACCCTGTGAAATTTTAAAGGTTTGAAAACTTTTAATGGATGCGGAGGCCTCTTAATGGTATTCGAGAACAGATTCCGGTAAACGGAAATATCTCGGGCAATATTTTCATAAACTATAAGTTTAAGTTATATAATGTATTCAATGATGGAAGTATTTGGATATTAAAAGTTTCACAGATTGGAATACAGATTGATTGTTAATCTATCAGCAATGGTACCTGTAAATATATTGGAAAGCGCCAAGAACTGTTGATTCATCATATGTTGCTTGATTCCCTAACAATCTCAAAGCATCTGGTGCACGAACTGCCATTATGCAACCTTGATATAATTCTTGGGAGTCATCTCCACATAATACAGTGCAACCTGTATTAGATTTATGAGTGGAACCACAAAAAGTCTAAATATAAATGTCATATATATGCCATAACAGTTTCATTTTAAGAAATAGTTTTATTCTGATGATTGCAGAACAGAGACCAAGTTACTCTTGATCATCTGAAAAGGTTTCGTCTAAACTTGTTAGTGTTACAAAAAAAAAAAATCTAAAATGAGAATGAAAGAAAGAACCATGTAGAAGATTCTGAGAAAACCAATTGAAATTGGAGATAGAAAAGAACAGTAGAATCATGAAATCCTAGCCAGTTCTTAATATCTTCTCCCTTTTTGCTTTGCATGACAAAATCCAAATTCCATTTACATCTGCTGCTCGTGTCATTTCATTTCGAGTTCTAAATACTAAATGCTTGATTAATACCTCTAAAGCATCATGAAATGGTATCAAATGGAAGATTAATAAAAGCACTATTGCACTTCATTATGGTTAATCCAATGAAATGCAAGACTATCCTGCTATGATCATTTCACAAGTATATTATTTATAAAATGTTGAGAGCTCTTGTTCTATAAAAATCTCGATTGTATCCGAGAAAATGCTTGAGTGAAACATTGACTTAGATACTAACCTTCAGCATCACTCAAAACAGAATGCACCTCACAACCAGTTCTTATTTGACAACCTCTGCTCTCCAGCTCTTCTCTAATCTGATGGCATTTTGCCAATAGCCAGACAGCAAAATAACATGTTTAAATCTTACACTTGAATGCATGTAACAAAGAATTCAGATATAGAAATGGTGAAATCTAAGAAGAGCAAATGGAGAACCAAACTAGTACCTTATTGACGTAATGTTGTGAATGCCATCGAACAGTCATCCACTGTGGCCTCTCAAAGAGCTATAAACATAAGCAAAGTATATTATCAAATCCTAACTGACACACAAAGCTCTTGTATCCCAAAGAGCTATAAAGATAAGCAAAGTATGCATTGGAGAATACTTAGGGGGAGAGAATTGTGAGGCTATAATGTTGTACGGGGAACACCTACAATTAGCATGTGTAGTTAAGTTGAGGATTCATGTCTCTTGTACCGAAGACTGTTATAGTGAATTTCTCTTTGAGCAAGGCTCAGCAGAGGTAGGGTCGTGGACCCGAATTGCGTAAACAATTCTCTTGTGTTTTTGTTTACCTTTATACTTCCAGTGGTTCACCCCAGTACCAACTGGCAACTGGGTCTGGCACTAGCATGCTCACAACTACACTTATAATGAAAGAGTCTCACCAAACACATCATATAATACTCCATTTGTAAGAGAATGTACCTGAAGTAGATGATGGTTGCGGAAAAATGAAAGAATCGAGAAAGCTGAGAGATCCAAAACTCCCTCTGTAGGGCAGGACCATATTGAACCACATACAGGCACCTAAAAAACTACAACTTTGTCAATGTTATTTGGTACGGAGGAGACATTTTGTCGAACAAGTAGACTTCTACATGAACAAAAGCATATCAGAAAATGTAGACAGTCTCTGATCTCACCAGATAAGCCTTCTGAAATAATTCAGAGTAACCCTTTGATGTTAGGAACTGTCCCAATGTTTCATTGCGATCGATATCCGGGTTGTTTTCAAGCAGTTCGAGATAACTGCACAATCAGAAATGAAAGATGATCAATAAACATAACAAGTATAGTTTCCACTTTCCACAATGACTATTAAAACATCAATACTTAGACCCTTATTTTCTCTGAAATATATTTGTTCGACACATATTCGAACATAAGTTCGAGACTGATATCTGTATCTGACACTTACACTCCAACTCCGAGTAACATAAAGAGTTTTGATCATAGCTCACCTAGTAACATCATTCTTGAACTTGATGATTTCTCTAAGCATTTGCCAAAAGTAAGGAATGAAGAGGTTGGATTTCTGAGCAAACAAGCTTGAGAAACCATTTCGGGTGCCCCATTCACAGCCATTGCCTTCATCAAGGCTTACTGAGAAGGATACATCAGATGGCTCCATATCTATTCCTAAACTCTCAAACAACTCCATCATATTTGGAAACGTAACCTGCCAAAGGTAATGTCAATTAATTAAAAGGATACATTGCAGAGGCATTCACTAAAATAATTTATGAAACCCCATCTTATCAATGTGAAAACTTTTAATCAGAATTCCTATAAGAAAGTTTTAACATCTCTTCTCTGACATAATACTAATATTTAACTTGTATTTAAAGGCTTAATTTTTTCCTAAAGGGAGAAAACAAACCTATGTTTTTATTAGATATAGTGGGAAAGTTGTTAGGAAGTTAGGGCTGTACTGAGCAAGTCTGTTAGCAACTGTGATCAATTTTAGCAAGTTCCTATTAGCAGACCCGTTTATGAGATTTTGGTGGCCCATGGGCAAACCTAAAAAATAGGCCCCTAATTAAGAGTGAGCGTTCGATCGAGTTAAATTGAGTAAAAAAAATTAACTTATGCGAGTTTACGAGTACTTACGACTCAAACTTAAAATTTATCTACTAAATACTAAAATTTTGAGTTATTAGAATTTTTAATATAACTCAAACTTTATTTGAAATTTTTTTCGAGTCAAGAAGAGTCAAGTCGAAAAAAATCAATTTTTTCGAGTCGAGTGGAGTTTTGCTCACCCTTTCCCCTAATAACAAGTATTGGAAAATAAAATAAAATTTGAAATTAGACCCTTAGTAACAAGTGATATATATATAAAATGGGTCCTTATTAACAAATTTTGAAAAAAAATGAATTTTAAGAGTATTATTGTAATAACAAATATATGGAAAAATAGAACCCTAATAACAAGTATTGAAAAATTAAAATTTAAGAGTATGGATGTAATAACAAATATTAGGGAAAATAGACCACAAATAACAAGTATTGAAAAAAAAATTGGACTCGTAATAACAAGTATCGGAAAAAATAAAATTTAAGAGTAGGACCCTAACAAATATTAGAAAAGATAGGCCCCTAGTAACAAGTATTGAAAAATAGGCCTCATAATAGCAAGTATTGAAAAATTTGTACCCTAATAACAAGTATTGAAATAACAATAAATAATAAAAAATGAACCCCTAATTACAAGTATTCAAAAAAATGAGCCTATAATAACAAGTATTGAAAAAAAATTATACCTCTAATAAAAAATATCGAAAAAATAAAATTTAAGAATAGAACTCTAATAACAATTATTAAAAATTAAATTTTAAACAATAAATATTAAAAATATTAAACTTTAACTATAAATATTCGAAAAAATAGGCCCGGAGTAGGGTAGGGGCCCTGGGCGGGCGCCCCTATTGCCCATACTCAGGGACGGCTCTGCCTATTAGGAGCAACTCCAGCTGGTGTTGGAGGAGATTATTGAAGTTACGGCATGAAATTGCTCCAAGTTTTGGTAATCTTAGTAGAGGCCTACAGGGAGTAGCAAACTGAAATTTGGAATGCTCTATGAACACGGTACTTACTAAGTTACTATCAAATCAGCCTCGTTCCTTAACTAAGAGGTCGGGTGTTCGATCCACGAGTATATTTCATGGTCAGTCGTATACTTCTTAGTGATAGCACAAATAAAAAGCTTGAAACTTAATGCAGATACTATCTTGTATTCTAATAAAATAATAAAAATAGAGAAACTTGAGAAATTAGGAAAGATACTAAAAGCTATGTTTAATTATTTATCTATGCTATGATATTGGATTATTATTAAAATATGAATTATATTTTGATACACAAGTCGTTTACACAACCCTTCATATTTAAGCTATAAAATCTAGAACTTAAATCTCTAGTCCTAGCGCCCTAAACTTAAAATTAACAGACAAATTTGTGTATCAAAGCATATATAGAGAGATGTAAAACTCTTTAAGTTTTACACGTTTTTTGGACCGTTGGATGAGTGAAACGAATGGATGAGATTAACAGTAAATATCTGAAGATTATCACTTGAAAAAAAAAGAGAATAAGAAGTTAATCTGAACCATCCATTTCCCCCATCTAACGAACTAGAAAACGTGTAAAACTTAAAGAGTTCTACATTGTGTAAGTTGATCGTAACTCATATATATATATATATATATATATATATATATATAGTTACATAGTGAGACCTATAATTAAACTGTTTTTTTAACTTAAACTCTTTATGCAATATTCATAGTATGAATAGATGGATGGAAATCTTCTGCCCCTTTTCGGTGCCCCTACTTATGCCCCCACACTCAAAATTAGGTTTAGGGTTTAGGGTTTTAGGTTTTAGGTTATGGGCTATGGTTAGGGTTTAATGAATTTTGGGTAGGGTGTATTTTTTAAGGTATAGGGTGTAGGGTTTAGGATTTAAAATTTAGGGTTGGGGCTTAAAATTTAATTTTGTTGTGTTTTTTAGTGTTGGGGCATAAGTAGAGGCACCGAAAAGGGGCAGAGGATTTTTATCCATGAATAGATTGGGCCTTCATGTTTTTAGTGTATTGGGCATTACAAATAGTTTTATAAAATGATTTTTTACTGCTTTATAATATAGATTAAGTTTTGATTAATTTTTTTTGAAAGAGCTAAAGTGATTACAAGTAGTATATGTTCTGAATATACTCACAATCATTTGACAATGCATGTTCAATCACCCTGCTATAGGGGCTGCTGCTCGAACCCGTAATCTCTAGGAACAACAATCGTTCCCTTAACCACTGAGACAAGTTAATTAATTTTAAATTCAAGAGTAAATTGAATAGAATCTTATGCCTAAATTTGTAGGCTTATAAAATTTTGTGGGTAGAACTTTAAGCATTATCCATAATATTTATATTAATTAATTTATTTATAATTAGAATTAGTTACAAACCCAATAAAATATTTTGAAATAAAAGAGAAAAAGAAACTATTTTGTTTGTGGCGGTCTCCATAATTAGTTTTTCAGATAATACGAAAATGCATGTCTAAGATTGGTCATATGAAAGACTTGGTATTTAAGAGTGTCTTGTACACTACCTCTCTTTCTTGGGAATTTTTACATGATGCATTATTCATTGACTATACCCGTGATTTTTATCTCCAATTATGATGACTTATAGAGCCACCATATAACTTTGTGTAGAAATTTCAATAAGAAATGATCATCTCGTTAAGCCAAATATTAATTTTGTTGAAACATATGACGTTGATCCTATTAAGTCAAATATTAATTTGGATGTAAAAGATGGCATAATAAAAAAGGCAAAATACAAAAGATGCCCCTAACGTTTGCATGTTTTGTCATTTGGCCCCTTATTCTTTTTTTTGGAGCAAACAACCCCCAACGTTTCAATTTGGTCCAAATATTCCCCTGTTGGATGGAAACTGCCAGTCAACGACTGATTTTGACTGAATTTGCCACGTGTTAAGATCTGTTGATGTAACACCCTAAAATAAAGAGTAGAGGCTAAAAAGGGAAGCAAGTTAAAAAAATGGTAAATGTGGCTGTGAAGGGTTGAACCCGTGACCTATGCTTGGTAAACCTAAGCTTTAACCATCTGAGCTAAGGTAATCTATGATCTTTACTCTAGTTTTTATTTAAAATATGGTTTAATTGTCTAATCCAATAACGAATAAAAGTGAGACTCCTCACCTACCCGAAACCAATGCACATTAGATCTGAATAAAATATCAGAAATCTGGGAATTTTAAAAGTGATCATTCACCTTCCCGATCGGCCGCCGTTGATCTCTGTCACCGTCGGGGGGTGGTGGTCACCGCCTACATCGCCGGAGGTGTCTCGTCGCCACGATCACAACCTTGACCACCACGCGCATAATCGAGCCGCCTTTCGCCGGTAAATTTCGTTTGAAGCTTCGACAAGACACCCAAACCGTCACCTCTGTTTTCTGCTATCTCCGATCGATACAGTCGTCCGTTCGAGACGTGGGTGCAGCCGTTGAACTCCCCACATCGAGCCGTGCAAAACGTAGTCGGTTGTTCGTCCGTCTGACTCCGATAAGGACCTCGTCGGAGCTACGTCACTCTCCGGTCGTCCCTTGGCATTTTGGCTAAGAATCGAGGTGATTCCGACATATTTTTGGTATTATTGAGGTTTAGGTTGAATTGTGGGTTGATGTTTTATGTTTTCCGTCAAAACAGGTGCATTTGGGGGCTTCCGGTGACTGTTCCGACGACCGCCCGGCGAGTTGGTAATGCTAGTTTCTTGTATTCGAGATGTCGAGGACGTCGCATTCGAGTTTGAAAGTGATCGAACGGAGTATCATGGTTGACCGATGTAGCAAGTATTAAAGGTAATACACTACTACCTCTAGTATGCTTTATGAACATGTTGATATTCGGTAAATGCATGTATAAATATGATGAGGAGTGATGTTAGCTCTGCTTAAGTCAAACCAGATATGAAATTGAGTATGATAACCTGGATAAGATTAAAATGCTCGAACCAGAAAGTTAATAAATATAAAGATCTGGAGTTCAATAAATAAATAATAAGGCAGGTAATTTCCAAATCCGATTATCAGTGTCAAATGATCAAATGTAAATATATATATATATATATATATATATATATATATTTGGATATAAAATTACGAAAACGCCCTTAAGGTATGAGAATGACTAAAATATCTTTGGATTTGGAAGCGATCTAGAAATCTACGCTAGATATGGTAAAACAACATGATTCATCTGAAAACCTCGAAAAACTTAGAAAGTTATGGTAACAAGATTTGAACCTTCGAGATTGTAAGGTGTTAAGTTTCCCTGAATTTGGAATGAATCTCTGAATATAGATTTACGGGAAGCTATTCGTACCTTTGAATTAATCAAGCGGCTCAAAATACTGAATTGACTGAAATGACTAAATGTATTGGAAATACTATTATGGTTTATTAATTGTAATGATCGTATTGACCAAAAAGATTGAAGTATCCTCAGACACTGAGTCTTGCAAATTAACTAGAATGATGGATAAACCTTTGAGTTCGGAAATGAATAAAGTGGTTGGAGGTACTGAAATTACTTGAATGGCTGAAACACCCATGAGTACTTAATTGATTGAAATGCTATATATATATATATGGTTCAATTGACAGGAATGATGGATTTCTCGAGCTTCATAATGACTGAAATACCCCATTGACTGGAATAAGTAAATTGCCTCTGATAAAATTTTGGAAATGCCAATAACGTTAAAAATGACTAAAATGCCCTTAAGGGTTGAAGCATGACTCTTGTATGTCAATCACTCTTGATATCGATATGAGGTTGGAGGTTTTTCCGCACAGGATATAAGTTCGACTACTCAGTGATAAGTCCTGTGGTGAAATATGAAGGCAACTTCAGATATACGATACAATCAGTATTTGGAAATGATACACGTGAAGTGCATACATTAGAAGGTTTGGTTAGTACTATGAGGTTGGGACATGTTAGTTCGATTGGTTTTGGAGGCTCAATAAACTTCTAAAAATCTTAAATATTGTAAATCGTCATTTCATCACTATTGGGCTAAATTACAAAATCACCCCTGATAGTTAAATGACCAAAATGCCCTCGTTGGCCAAAGTAATCAAAATAGCCCTGAATGTATCTGATATCGTGAAAGATCTTGACGTAGAAATCTCTGAATGCCTGGTTGGAAACTTGATGAGCAAATAGAATTTCTGAGCCACTGTTTATGTCGTGTTGGTTTAAATTACCAAAATGCTCATGTGTGATAAAATGACCATAATGCCCTTGTAGGCTTAAATGAGTAACTCGCTCATGATATATCTAAACTCTCAAGGATCTTGATGTATTATCTCCTGAATATCTGGTTTGAACCATTAGTACAAACCCCTTTTTTAATAGGGGCCTCGTTTCAAAAATCCGTTCAATTGTCAAAAGTTTAATGTTTTCTCTTCCGTAAATGACAAGTATCTCCAAGGAAATAAATTATTCCACCTAGTGTGTTCAATGTGTGCTATACGACTGTTTTTGCATACTGATTTACATGCTATAACACCGATCACGTGCACATGATTGACATACTTGAACTCACATGAACATGACATGTTTTATAAATTGAGCATGATCGTACTATATTTCTGGTATATGCCTATGCACCCGATATGACAAACATGATATATGGATAACGTGTTACTAAAAATACAGTTATTGATTTATGAACTATTGATGATCTGATTCACTGGGTACTTGGGACATGATATGAAGTTACCGTCGGCTCAGCCCCGATCCAGCTGGTAAGTCCGCCCGTATTCGGATCCTAAGCTTCGGCTAGGTCCGCTCGTTTTTGGATCCTAGGCTTCGGCCAGGTCCACCCGTTTTCGGTTCCTATGCTTCGGCAAGGGTCGCCCGTATTCTAAGGTATATCCTTAGGATGGTACCCACGCCCAATGAGCTCTGGTTAATGCATGTACATGATACCGCACTGGGGGAAACTTTATACTGGAGTATGGTTGGAGGGTAAATAAAGAATTAAAATGAACTTTACGGCTACTTGAAATAAATGTATTTAAAATAAAAAGGTTTACTGCATTGTTACATTTCATGCATTAACGTTGCACTGTTGGAACACACTAGACACTAAACTTTCTGTTTCCACCTCCGTATGTTACCAGCCTATATAATTCCCGTCTAATTCTTGATGTTTGAATAAAGAACAAATATCGTTATTCTCGAGTATGATGCAACCTCGAAATAGTAGAACAGAAATGGAGACTGTTACTGCGTGGAACATCATGAAAATGTTATGCCTACCATATATCTGCATGAGCTTATAGTATCTTTTGGTAGTTCTGTATTACTGAGCTTTTCCAAGCTCACGTTGTTTTTACCATCGCAGGTTAAAAGATTATATCATGGTATAATGGTTGACAGCAGTGTTCGGAGTTGTCTCGGCGTTGCCTTTGGAGTACGATACTGTATAGTTAGTGGGCATGTATGTCATGTATTGTTCTATGACAATGTCTGTAAAACACTTTCTGAAATTTTTGTTACATGTTTAAATGACTTCCCGAAATGGTATTTTAAACAGAAGTTGATTTTACAGTTTAATAAGTGTTTGAAAAAATGTTTTTATGTGTATTTTTATGTGGGTCGCTCTTGTGACCTTAATGTGACTTCCTAGGATCCGTTGTAACGCATAGGCGGGTCTAGGGGGTTACAGTTGATGTGTCAGCATCATATTCACCACATGTCAACATCATATTCGACACATGTCACCATCCGGTCCAGCCATGTGTCAACATGATAGCCATCCATGTGTCACCATAAAGAAGGATATAACAAAATAATTTAAAAAAATTGTCGTGGCATATGCCATGTTAGCTGATCTTTAACCCGTGGCAAGTCCTGTCAGAATCATTTGTTGACCGTCAGTTGACTGATACTTTTCATCCAACAGGGGCATATTTGGACGAAATTAAATCGTTGAGGGTTGTTTGCTCCAAAAAAGAGAATAGGGGGCAAATGACAAAACATGCAAACGTTGAAAACAATTTTTGTCATTTTACCTTTTTTATTATGCCATCTTTTACAGCCAAATTAATAATTGACTTAATAGGATCAACGACATATGTTTCAACCAAAATTTCCCCGGCCTTCCCTATTTGGTTTCAACCTTGACTTAATGGTTTTTGCATGTGCGTATTTAGAGATAGACGTCCGACGTTTCTCAAGCATTATAGGAGCGGGCGAATCTGTTTTAAGGAAACTGCGTTCGTGCATGCCTTACCACATCATGTCAAAATGTTTTTGATTAAATTAATTTCATTCATGTGGGGGATTGTTGGAAAAATTCGATAATTTTGGAGCTTTGAATGAGAAATTGATTCAAACGTTGTTGAGGAAAATGTGGAACCAATTATTGGTTCGTAAATGTTCAGACGTGCACGACATGGGCATCGCAAATGTCTGAATCGGTCTGGTGCTTCGTGCCCTTACAAATATTTTGACCTAAATTTGAAATGAACTTTCCTCAAATAAGAGCATATATTTGTCAAATTTTATCTTAGAATTAAAAGGGTAAATATTTAAAGTTACCTTTAATTCATATAGTAATTTTGGAAATTGCTCTATAGAAGAATCAATTGATTTTCAATATTAAATGCCCCATTAGGTTAAATTTCCACTTATACCCCCATGACACTCCTATAAATAGGGAGTAAACCCTCTAAATTTTACACAACTTAAAACTACAGAATTTTTTTATTGTTTTACCCTGTGGATTTGCCAAATTTCGTCGGTGACCTTGAATACTCAATTTTTTTTTCAAATGCAAAAAAGTGCATAAATCAACTATTGGTGCAGAAAAAAATATACTAATCTTAGTCGCCTTTTGCATGAGGCGACTTTTATGTTTACTGTAAATTTTGTCGTAATTTCCCAAAATCTCCTACCATCCCTATTTCCAACACTCATATTCCCTAAAATTTTCCTATTTTATATTCTATTTAAATAGATCGTGAGTATTAAATTTTGAGCTAATTGATACACTAGTGTAAGTGCACCAAGAACATAGTTCGATTTTAAAATAAGAGGATAAAATATATATTTTTGAAATTGAGGGTAATTTTTAATTATCTAATAAAATCTTCAAATTTAATATATATACATATATTAAAAAAAGTTAATTATACTACACTCTTTAAACTATATCTCTCATTCAAAATTGATCCTTAACTTTTTGAATATTTCGATACTATGTCTCTCATTCAAAATACAATTTGACGTTAAGAATTCTTAATCAAATCCATAACAATAAATTACGTTGTTACTAAATATGTTATCAACATATCAGAATTTAAAATTTTAACATTATTTAAAAGATTTAATGTTTCGTGTTATTAGACCAACTAATAATTAAACTAAAGTTATATATGATATGTTTTTCTGTTATGCTTTTGTGGCTATTAAAAGGTCATTCAAGTCAATGTCTGCATCAACTTCTCTGTCCATATCTTTGGTATCAGTGAGTTTTTTTAGGGTAAAGTTCAAACACGGTAACTAAACGTTGGTTAATTATTTAATTTGGTAATTAAACTTTCAATTATTTTAATATTATCATTAAACTTTTAGTTTTACTTCAATATTACCACTAAGTGTTAATAGCAGTTAACAAATGTTAAAATATTTTTATATAATAACACATTTAGTTCTCCACATATGCACATTGAAACAATTTAGTCCTAATTTAAAAAATAATAATAAATTTAACTCTCATTCAAAATAATTCAATCCTAAACCTTAAATAATAAGCCCTAAACTCTTAAATATAAGAATTTAACCCTAAACTTTAAAAAGCATAAACTATAAATTTTAAAATTTTCGGCAATTTCAACAAATCTACGTAAGTTAGCGTTTCTAACACGGTGAGGTGGGGATACAACACAGTTATAACTTCAGGCACCGGTTTTCTCAAGGCCAAACAATATCACAGTCCAGGTTCAGCATCACCCACAGTTGAGGTCTATGTTGCTGGGTCATTCGCAGGAAGTCCAATTATATTTACTAGAACTTTACAGCCTAGTTTACCGAAGAAGCAAATGAGAGGGATGCTGGATTCGATACCAAAACAGAGCCGGCCCTGAGGAAGGTCGAACCGGTTGATCGTCCAGGGCTTCATTTTTTCTAATTTTTACTACCTTAAAATTATAATAGAAAAGGGCCTCGAAATTTAATTATAAAATTAGAGAGAAACTTTCATTTTAAGCCATAAATAACAAGTAAACGAAATAATAGTTTGGTTATAATATTAAATAGAGACCCAATTCTTTTTTAAAAAATTTTTACTACTTAAATAATTATAGTTTAATTTTTTTCTAATAGTTAGTATTAGGGGTCCAATTTTTTTTCAATACTTGTTATTTGGGGCCTAAGTTTTTTTCAATACTTGTTATTAGATGCTCAATTTCCCCGCTTACTCTTAATTTTTTTCTTCAATATTTGTTATTTGAGGCCCAAAATTTCTTGATATTTATTATTAGGGACATACTCTTCAAATTTATTTTTTCAATACTTGTTATTTGGGGTCCAATTTTTTCAATACTTGTTACTAAAGGCTCAATTTTCTCAATATTTTGTTATTATGAGCTACTCTTAAAATTCATTTTTTCAATATTTGTTATTAAGGGACCAATTTTTTCAATCCATGTTATTTGATGCCCAATTTTTCTTGATATTTTTTTCTTAGAGACCTATTCTTAAAATTCAATTTTTTCAATACTTGTTATTTAGGCTCTAATATTTTCAATACTTGTTATCTATGGTCTAATTTTTCAATGCTTGTTATTATAGATTCATTTTCCCAAACATTTGTTATTAGAGGCGTACTCTTAAAATTAAAAATTTTCAATATTTGCTTAGGGTCTACTTTTAAAATTCATTTTTAAAATATTTTTTATTAGGGGCCTATTATTAAAATTTAATTTTTTTAAAAACTTATTGTTAGGGGCCTAATTTTCCAGTTTGCCCATGTACTCTAAAATCGGCTCTGTGCCAAAGTATGACACAACTGAAGATCAGAAAGAAGTTTGCCCTTTGCAGGTATTTGTTAACATCTGAATTTCAAGGTCTTCAAAATAAATCTGACTGGTCCCCCCTTCACTGCTCAACTGATATGTTATCCTACGCTACAAATTATACCCTAAATTGTTCATCATCTAACGAAACGCCTTACTAAGAATCAATCTTGCCTTTCAATTCCAAAGGTAAAACTCGGACAAAGCTGTGTATGACATTGTTAACACTTTACCTAACACAGTTGCATCTCATTTCCTATGTCAGTAATCCTTTTGTTCATTTCATACAATGCTTGCACATTCTGTTTCATTAGATCTGTATATTTGCCTGGAACTTGCCTTTGAAAGGGTAGAGAAGGCTTGAATGTCATGTTGAGGTCAATCTCATTAAATAAAATGGTATGTTGTTTACAACTTATAGGTTCGGGTAGAAATTGTTGTGCTGTATTTTCTTTGCTTCTTTGAGGTATCCTTATGCGCCTCAGCCCTCAAATATCCCTGAGTAGTAATAATTTGCCACAAAGATCTGTTAATTGGTTGAAAGCTAACGACACAAGTGACTCGGAATGTAGATTTTGCACCAACATACCAGTTTGATACTCAGTAATTCAACTATTATGTGTCTATTGGAGTTGTTATGTCTTCCCTCTCCACTTTTGAAGCCGAGGTTTATCCAATTGGCGATAGAGTTCGAACCGAGCTTCTGCAATTCCCGGCCTGTCACCTTTTTTGTACCAAGAAGAAATAATAAATGTACTTTACGTAGCGACTTTGCAAGTGCCAACTATATTGATGTGTTCATATACTTGAATCACAAAAATGTATGTCTCACTTAACATTTCTTTCTCTCCTTCAGATTACTTGAATCATAAATCAGAAGCTATTGTTGAATTATTATATTTAAGGGTTTAGGGTTGAATTATTTTTAATGAAGGTTAAATTAGGACTAAATTATTTGAATGTGCATACATGAAAGACTAAATGTGTTATTATACAAAAAATATTTTAACATATGTTAACACTCCGTGGTAACATTGAAGTAAAACCAAAAGTTTAATGGTAACATTGAAGCAATCAAAAGTTTGGTTACCAAATTGAATAATTGACTAAAATTCAGTTACCATTTATGAACTTTACCCTTTTTTTAATATATATGATGGAACGAGTTCAGTAATTAATCTTCGTGTTTTTGTTAAAAATACCCTTTTATGATTTTGCATTAGGCTTGGGTTTGAATCTCCTCTTAACCTTTTTTGTACTTCTTTAATTTTTACTAAGAAGTTAACCTTTAATAAAAGTTATTGTAGATTTTGAACAAGAAAATGAGTTTACATCAATGGTTAAGGTTTCTTCATGCCTACATGTTTAAGGATTGATTCACCTTAGAAGTACTATTTGGTTATTATTTTTCCATCCATTATTTCATTTAGAAAATAGCACGTGTCATTATTTGATTGGAGAATTAAATTTACTGAATTAAATTAAATTAAAGATTAAATTAATAGAATGTGTAAATAACGAGGATCAAATCTATAATTATAACTGCTACGATACCCTCCCTGTTAGATTTTAACAAATGACTTGATTGATATCACTTAAATAATTAAGTAGTCTTATTAAAAAAATTAAAAATATAATGGTCAAAATAAAATCTACCATACAATTAGATGGTCATTTATGTAGTTTATCCAAACAAAAAAATATAATGATCACTTGAGTACATCTGCCAAGTAAATACATGAGTGATTATGTATACGGAGGGGTTATTTTAGTAAATTTGAGTTCAACTAATTTATCTATAAAGTGTGTATGCATTATCAAAGATTAAAAAAATATAAGTATATAATAGTACTGTAACACCCTATGTTTTGCTTTAGTTATTTAAAGCTAAAGGTAAAAAAAAAAGAAGAAAGGGGAGAATATGTCAGCCAAGGGATTTGAACCCTTAACCCTATGCTTAGTAAACCTAAGCTTTAACCAACTAAGCTAAGCTATTCCTCGATTTTAACTCTCCATCAGTTTTATAAGAGATTCATGTATCTCGATTCAAAATAATAATAATAATTTTTTTTTATGTTTGAACAAATTCCCTCAAGTAAGATATTTTATTTCACACGTTTTGGATCTGAAAAAAAAATTAAAATTAATTTCGAGACCCTTCCCATTCCCTTTCGACCGCACCTTACCCCCCCACCGTTCGTTTCTCTAATCGACGCTGTTTGTCGTTGCACCATTAGTTCGACCCTAGCCACCACTCGCGCCGCATCGCTCCCGTCCGACTGGAAGAAGGGATTAAAGGTTCGTCGGAAACCAACTTTTGCTGTCGGTTTTCTGAGTATTCCGGCCATTTCCGCCGTTGGTTCATCACGCAACCACCAAATCTAAGGTCCTCGCACCGCGGCGAGAAAAACCCATCTGACCGATTGTTTGTCCGACGTCGGGAGGGGCATCATCGGAGTTTCGTACCTTCCGGCGATTTTCGAATCATTTCAGGTAGATTCTGTTTGTTTTCCGGCTTAAATAATTGTTTTCTCGACATGACTAAATTAAGTGAATCGTGGGCTTTTGTTTTCCGACAGAGTCGCAGTGTTTGGCGTCTCCGGCGAGGTTTTCCGGCGACCGGTCGGTCAGTATAAATCTGAGGTCTGTTGGGGTAAGTAAACCAGGTTCTAACCGGTCTGAACCGGCCCCAAACCCGAGCCAGTGAACCATTTGCCCAAACCCGACCCGTTTGCCCGATCCGAAAACCCGAACCGAGTCAACCCGAGTCAGCCCGAGTCAACTCGTCCGAGTCAGTCGAGTCAACTCGTCCGAGTCAGCCGAGTCAACTCGTCCTAGTCAAGCCGAGTCCACTCAGTTGACCCTTACCAGTTGACTGCTGACGTCAGCGTTGACTCTGACCCTGTTGACCATTGACCTGCTGACGTCAGCGTCGACCTGCTGACGTCAGCGTTGACTTTGACCAAAAAGTCAAAATTTTCCGAAAACTCCTATTTTATGTTTTTCGACGCTCTGAGTTCGTTTTTGAAGCCCGTTTTGCAAAATTCAAATCCGAAAGCCTCCAAATCTGACCTTGAACCCGAACTTGTATATGTATTTAATTGATTGATTAAGAGCTTTGTGAATGAGGTCTGATCTTGGAATTTGTGTAATTGAAGGTATTCTCGGTTCCTTGGATGCACGATGCTGAGGAATGTCGAATTCGGGTTCGAGGGTATTCGAATGTCGTATCATGAATCGACTGATGTAGCTCGGAGTTAAGGTAATACATTACTACCCCTTGTATGCTTTATGTACATGTTGATATCTGGTTACAGCATGCATGCTTATGATGAGTGTTTTGTAAACTCTGTTTAGGCCGATTTCGATACGGAAATTAAGTATGAGAGTCAATAAGAGTAAAATACTCGGATAAGAATATTAATAGATCAGGAGTGTCGAAAGTGCTAATAATAATAATAATAATACAGTTAAATTTGAAACTCTATCAATGGTGTCTAAGAACCAATGTTCAGAATGCGGAGTATGAGATGTTGGATATGAAATTACGAAAATACCCTTGGAGCATAAGTATGACTAAACTACCCCTCTGATAAAGGAAATGACCTAAAATCTGCATTCGTCCTGATTATGCAATTTACACTACCCAAGATGTATGTTTTAATGGAATGACTACGGCATCATTATGCAATACGTGTGATACAAACTTGAATAATCCCTCAAACTCTGCATAACACAAGAATGAGAATTTTCTGGAAATATTGTTGAAATCCTAAGTCGATCCTTATGACAGTAATGCGTGAATTGAATAAGAATGATCGAAATGACCAAAAAGACGGTAGTGCCCTCGAGCACCGAAATGTCTGATTAATTTGAATGACGCTATACCCTCAAGTTCGGTAATGAATGAATCGTCTGTAAAGGGGCGGAGAGTTAGGACGCCTTAATCTCGTTTGAGTACGTGAATGATGGAGGTACCAAATGGTAATTCAGAAAGAAATGGTAGATTTATATCAGTCTAAAATAACCGAAATACCCTCATGAGTTAATCAGTAACTACGTACTTGACGAAATTCTGGATTTGTTAATAAGACTTAAATAGCTAAGGCTCCCTTAAGTGTTGAGTAATACGACACGTGTATGCCCATCGCTCACCATATCGATGTAAGGTAGGAAGATCCGCATATATTGTATGTTCGATTACTCAAAGTTAAACCGTATATTAAAGTATGAGGGCGACTGTTCAGACATACAATACAGTCAGTGTTAAGTTCTGATGCACGCTAATTACTCACATCTGAACGTTGGTAAGTATTGTCAAGTTGGGTTACGCCGCATTAAACAAATTCTTGAGATATAATAAATTGTTAGAGCCTCTGAGAATTATAATTTTCGTTCTGATATGATTGTGCCATAGTATAAAATTTGTCATGACAGTCAAATAACTAAAAGGTCATGATAGCCTAAATAATCGGAACATCACTGAAAATATCTGATAACTTAAAAGACTTTAATTTAGAAATTCTTGAATGTTCGGTTAGAAAACTAATGAGCAAATAGGATACCCGAGTTCTGTGAACCATTGCTTATTCAATGTTGGTATAATTACCAGAATGTCCATGAACGTTGAAATGACCATAATGCCCCTGGTAGGCTTAAATGGCTAAATCACTCATGATATGCCTAAACTCTCAAGATCCTGATGTATTCCCTCCTGAATATCTGGGCTAAACTGTTAGTATGATCCCCTTTTAATAGGGGTCACGTTTCAGAAATCCGTTCAAATCGTCAAAAGTTTAATATTTCTCATTCCGTAAATGACAAGTATTTCTAAGAAAAGATCTGTCCCACCTAGTGTGTTACATGTGTGCTATATTCTGTTAAATGGATTGTATAATGATTTGATCATGAATGATATTATGTATGTTTGCTCAGTTTGTTTACTTGTTATGTGATTGCTTGACCTATGATGGTACAATCTGTTTGCATGATGAATACTGAAATGTCTGCTCTGCTCAATAGTATGCCCGTTTATCTGTCAAAAGCATGAATTCTTCCGTTTCTGATGTTATGAATAAAATATATCTGTCACATATATTCTGTTACCCATGTCTGGAATCTGAACACTGATTTCTATCTGGGGTATACTGTTGGGTTATGATATGAAGTCTCTGTCGGTACAGCTCTGATCAAGCTGGTAAATCCTTATGAACCTAAGGCATCCCCTTAGGTGGCACCTATGCCCATCGGGCCTAGGGTAAGTCCTTATGGACTCAAGGTCTCCCCTTGAGTGGCACCTATGCCCAACGGGCCTAGGGTAAGTCCTTATGGACCTAAGGCATCCCCTTAGGTGGCACCTATGCCCATCGGGCCTAGGGTAAGTCCTTATGGATGCAGTTCTGGGGGACTGTATATTGGTGTAAGGTTGGAGGGTAATTACTAGTAAACCTTTGTATGTACTTGAACATTTGCATTGAATTGTTATGTGTTATCATGATATGATTGGTATGCATTTATGCTTATTTGATATGCACCCTTTTGGAACACGCTAGGCGTTAAACTCCTTGTTTCCATCTTCGTAATCTATTAGCTTGAATAATTTATGTTTGTTACTCGATGAATGAATAAAGAGCCAGTATCGTTATTCTCAAGTATAACGTTACCCTTAAATAGCGGAAAGGAAATGAAGACTGTTACTGCTTGGAACATCATAAAAATGTTATGCCTACCATATATCTGCATGAGCTTATAGCATCTTTTGGTAGTTCTGTATTACTGAGCTTTTCCAAGCTCACGTTGTTTTTACCATCGCAGGTTCAAAGAAAATAACATGACCTAATGTTTGACATCAGTATTCGGAGTTCCCTCGGCGTTGCCTCTGGAGTACGGTACTGTATAGTTAGTGGGCATGCATGTCATGTATGTCACGTATGGTTTTGTGATTGAGTCTGTAAAGTACTTTCTGAAATTTCTTGTTATGTGTTTAAATGATTTTCTGAAATAGTACTTTAAACAGAAGTTGATTTTACAGTTTAATAAGTGTTTTGAGAAAAGAAAAAAAATGTTTTCATGTGTATTTTACTGTGGGTCGCTCTTGTGACCCTAATGTGACTTCCTAGGATCCGTTGTAACGCATAGGCGGGTCTAGGGGGTTACATTTAGTGGTATCAGAGCTTAGATTTGCGTCTTTCTGGGTAGATCGGCCGATCGTCTGTCATAGGGTGTCTGGTATGTGCATGCCCCTAGATCACGACCGTACTCCACCAAGCCGGGACTCCGATGTCGATTTTTTTTTTTCTTTTTTTTCCTGAAATAATTGAATCTAAATTCTCTGTTCGCTGTAGCTCGAATCGTACCGACAAGGAATGTGTGTAACATTCGTCTGTGAATTGGATTAATTTAATTGATCTAAATCCAGATAAAGAACCTGAGATGATTTATGCATGTGAAAATCGAAGATCTGAATCAGTCTAAGAATAAAGGTTTGATCAAACGAGTTAACCGATATAAGATTTCATATAAAGTAGCCCGGAGGTAATGATTGTGTTTGAGAATGTTCTGACAAAAACTTGATAAAAGTATTATGAATTTAAAAGGAAGTTGTCCGTGAGATTGGTGAAAGTATAAAATATGTGGTGACTCTGTTATGCATGAAGGATACAATTATCGGAGCATTACGCTGAAGGTAAGTGATATTCGTTTAAAACCTTTGTTATGCTTGACCAGTTTGAAGAAAGACATTTTAGGGGAAAAGTGACACAATGTACTGTCATGTGTATCATACTTACTGGAATTTGATGTTTACATCATGATTCTGGAGGACCCTGGTAGAGGCATTGAATACTCGTATGAATTTCACGCACAATTGTTTGTTCGTAAACTGATGGTCAACTTGGAAGATTAATTTAGATTCTGGAAGATATACCCTTGGGTTGTATGATTCAATTCTGTGGTAGTTCGGAGTGTCTCTTGTCCGTGGTTGAGACATTTTATTATAGAAGTTATGAGACCAGTGTTTGCTTGACATCGTATAAGGTTCTGTATGGATGCAAATGTCGTGTTTTGATAAACTAGACTGGGATGTGCGGTGGGATGTAATTGGATTTAGAGTTACTCCGTATGATTGAGGATATTTTCAGATTAATCTATAACTGTCTGGGAGACACGAGGAATAAGCATGCTCTGATGGACAAGTTTCAGTAGGTGAATAAATGGAATTACAGTTTTTGCGTTGATCCAATTCTGGTAAATTTCGAGGACGAAATTTCTTTAAGGGGGAGAGAGTTGTAACACCCTATGTTTTGCTTTAGTTATTTAAAGCTAAAGGTAAAAAAAAAAGAAGAAAGGGGAGAATATGTCAGCCAAGGGATTTGAACCCTTAACCCTATGCTTAGTAAACCTAAGCTTTAACCAACTAAGCTAAGCTATTCCTCGATTTTAACTCTCCATCAGTTTTATAAGAGATTCATGTATCTCGATTCAAAATAATAATAATAATTTTTTTTTATGTTTGAACAAATTCCCTCAAGTAAGATATTTTATTTCACACGTTTTGGATCTGAAAAAAAAATTAAAATTAATTTCGAGACCCTTCCCATTCCCTTTCGACCGCACCTTACCCCCCCACCGTTCGTTTCTCTAATCGACGCTGTTTGTCGTTGCACCATTAGTTCGACCCTAGCCACCACTCGCGCCGCATCGCTCCCGTCCGACTGGAAGAAGGGATTAAAGGTTCGTCGGAAACCAACTTTTGCTGTCGGTTTTCTGAGTATTCCGGCCATTTCCGCCGTTGGTTCATCACGCAACCACCAAATCTAAGGTCCTCGCACCGCGGCGAGAAAAACCCATCTGACCGATTGTTTGTCCGACGTCGGGAGGGGCATCATCGGAGTTTCGTACCTTCCGGCGATTTTCGAATCATTTCAGGTAGATTCTGTTTGTTTTCCGGCTTAAATAATTGTTTTCTCGACATGACTAAATTAAGTGAATCGTGGGCTTTTGTTTTCCGACAGAGTCGCAGTGTTTGGCGTCTCCGGCGAGGTTTTCCGGCGACCGGTCGGTCAGTATAAATCTGAGGTCTGTTGGGGTAAGTAAACCAGGTTCTAACCGGTCTGAACCGGCCCCAAACCCGAGCCAGTGAACCATTTGCCCAAACCCGACCCGTTTGCCCGATCCGAAAACCCGAACCGAGTCAACCCGAGTCAGCCCGAGTCAACTCGTCCGAGTCAGTCGAGTCAACTCGTCCGAGTCAGCCGAGTCAACTCGTCCTAGTCAAGCCGAGTCCACTCAGTTGACCCTTACCAGTTGACTGCTGACGTCAGCGTTGACTCTGACCCTGTTGACCATTGACCTGCTGACGTCAGCGTCGACCTGCTGACGTCAGCGTTGACTTTGACCAAAAAGTCAAAATTTTCCGAAAACTCCTATTTTATGTTTTTCGACGCTCTGAGTTCGTTTTTGAAGCCCGTTTTGCAAAATTCAAATCCGAAAGCCTCCAAATCTGACCTTGAACCCGAACTTGTATATGTATTTAATTGATTGATTAAGAGCTTTGTGAATGAGGTCTGATCTTGGAATTTGTGTAATTGAAGGTATTCTCGGTTCCTTGGATGCACGATGCTGAGGAATGTCGAATTCGGGTTCGAGGGTATTCGAATGTCGTATCATGAATCGACTGATGTAGCTCGGAGTTAAGGTAATACATTACTACCCCTTGTATGCTTTATGTACATGTTGATATCTGGTTACAGCATGCATGCTTATGATGAGTGTTTTGTAAACTCTGTTTAGGCCGATTTCGATACGGAAATTAAGTATGAGAGTCAATAAGAGTAAAATACTCGGATAAGAATATTAATAGATCAGGAGTGTCGAAAGTGCTAATAATAATAATAATAATACAGTTAAATTTGAAACTCTATCAATGGTGTCTAAGAACCAATGTTCAGAATGCGGAGTATGAGATGTTGGATATGAAATTACGAAAATACCCTTGGAGCATAAGTATGACTAAACTACCCCTCTGATAAAGGAAATGACCTAAAATCTGCATTCGTCCTGATTATGCAATTTACACTACCCAAGATGTATGTTTTAATGGAATGACTACGGCATCATTATGCAATACGTGTGATACAAACTTGAATAATCCCTCAAACTCTGCATAACACAAGAATGAGAATTTTCTGGAAATATTGTTGAAATCCTAAGTCGATCCTTATGACAGTAATGCGTGAATTGAATAAGAATGATCGAAATGACCAAAAAGACGGTAGTGCCCTCGAGCACCGAAATGTCTGATTAATTTGAATGACGCTATACCCTCAAGTTCGGTAATGAATGAATCGTCTGTAAAGGGGCGGAGAGTTAGGACGCCTTAATCTCGTTTGAGTACGTGAATGATGGAGGTACCAAATGGTAATTCAGAAAGAAATGGTAGATTTATATCAGTCTAAAATAACCGAAATACCCTCATGAGTTAATCAGTAACTACGTACTTGACGAAATTCTGGATTTGTTAATAAGACTTAAATAGCTAAGGCTCCCTTAAGTGTTGAGTAATACGACACGTGTATGCCCATCGCTCACCATATCGATGTAAGGTAGGAAGATCCGCATATATTGTATGTTCGATTACTCAAAGTTAAACCGTATATTAAAGTATGAGGGCGACTGTTCAGACATACAATACAGTCAGTGTTAAGTTCTGATGCACGCTAATTACTCACATCTGAACGTTGGTAAGTATTGTCAAGTTGGGTTACGCCGCATTAAACAAATTCTTGAGATATAATAAATTGTTAGAGCCTCTGAGAATTATAATTTTCGTTCTGATATGATTGTGCCATAGTATAAAATTTGTCATGACAGTCAAATAACTAAAAGGTCATGATAGCCTAAATAATCGGAACATCACTGAAAATATCTGATAACTTAAAAGACTTTAATTTAGAAATTCTTGAATGTTCGGTTAGAAAACTAATGAGCAAATAGGATACCCGAGTTCTGTGAACCATTGCTTATTCAATGTTGGTATAATTACCAGAATGTCCATGAACGTTGAAATGACCATAATGCCCCTGGTAGGCTTAAATGGCTAAATCACTCATGATATGCCTAAACTCTCAAGATCCTGATGTATTCCCTCCTGAATATCTGGGCTAAACTGTTAGTATGATCCCCTTTTAATAGGGGTCACGTTTCAGAAATCCGTTCAAATCGTCAAAAGTTTAATATTTCTCATTCCGTAAATGACAAGTATTTCTAAGAAAAGATCTGTCCCACCTAGTGTGTTACATGTGTGCTATATTCTGTTAAATGGATTGTATAATGATTTGATCATGAATGATATTATGTATGTTTGCTCAGTTTGTTTACTTGTTATGTGATTGCTTGACCTATGATGGTACAATCTGTTTGCATGATGAATACTGAAATGTCTGCTCTGCTCAATAGTATGCCCGTTTATCTGTCAAAAGCATGAATTCTTCCGTTTCTGATGTTATGAATAAAATATATCTGTCACATATATTCTGTTACCCATGTCTGGAATCTGAACACTGATTTCTATCTGGGGTATACTGTTGGGTTATGATATGAAGTCTCTGTCGGTACAGCTCTGATCAAGCTGGTAAATCCTTATGAACCTAAGGCATCCCCTTAGGTGGCACCTATGCCCATCGGGCCTAGGGTAAGTCCTTATGGACTCAAGGTCTCCCCTTGAGTGGCACCTATGCCCAACGGGCCTAGGGTAAGTCCTTATGGACCTAAGGCATCCCCTTAGGTGGCACCTATGCCCATCGGGCCTAGGGTAAGTCCTTATGGATGCAGTTCTGGGGGACTGTATATTGGTGTAAGGTTGGAGGGTAATTACTAGTAAACCTTTGTATGTACTTGAACATTTGCATTGAATTGTTATGTGTTATCATGATATGATTGGTATGCATTTATGCTTATTTGATATGCACCCTTTTGGAACACGCTAGGCGTTAAACTCCTTGTTTCCATCTTCGTAATCTATTAGCTTGAATAATTTATGTTTGTTACTCGATGAATGAATAAAGAGCCAGTATCGTTATTCTCAAGTATAACGTTACCCTTAAATAGCGGAAAGGAAATGAAGACTGTTACTGCTTGGAACATCATAAAAATGTTATGCCTACCATATATCTGCATGAGCTTATAGCATCTTTTGGTAGTTCTGTATTACTGAGCTTTTCCAAGCTCACGTTGTTTTTACCATCGCAGGTTCAAAGAAAATAACATGACCTAATGTTTGACATCAGTATTCGGAGTTCCCTCGGCGTTGCCTCTGGAGTACGGTACTGTATAGTTAGTGGGCATGCATGTCATGTATGTCACGTATGGTTTTGTGATTGAGTCTGTAAAGTACTTTCTGAAATTTCTTGTTATGTGTTTAAATGATTTTCTGAAATAGTACTTTAAACAGAAGTTGATTTTACAGTTTAATAAGTGTTTTGAGAAAAGAAAAAAAATGTTTTCATGTGTATTTTACTGTGGGTCGCTCTTGTGACCCTAATGTGACTTCCTAGGATCCGTTGTAACGCATAGGCGGGTCTAGGGGGTTACAAGTACTTTGTAATTACCTGAAGACTTTTTTTTAAAAAAAATACCTTAAGACTATTTAAAAAAATGAGTTTGTATATTTACATTAATTTTTATATGGGTATTTTAACATCATGCAACTGAACTCGTAGAGTAGTTCCAGCGGTAAAAGATGATGTATTTCATCCAAGTGACTCTGATTCCGTGTATGTGCATTATTAAAGGGCTAAAAAAATTAAACATATACTACCTTCTAATCACACCGACATATTAAAAAAACATCATGCAAATTTTATATTATTGTATTTGTGTTTGTAAATTTTCAAATCAATTTGATATTTTTACCATATTAATTTAAGGTAACAATTTTATATTTTTTGTTGTTGTTGTTTAATTACGTGTTTTTGACTCATTGGTCGGCTAATTCAGCTTGTGTTTTGCACATACTTATCATGGGGTGACCCTCTCAACGCAATTTTTTCTATTCACAACATTAAAATTCAAACCCCTAATATTGCTTAAGTGACCTAATGTTTCATCCCGCTAGACCATCATGTTGTTACTGAAGTAATGTTTTTATTAATATATAAGATTATATAATTACAAAAGATTCGTATAATCCCTTGGTATGCGTACATACTTCAATTGAGAAAAATATTGTAGTATAGATTTGATTATATCAATTTGTTATGTATGCCATATTTTAAAAATTTTATTTCATATTTTTTATGTATTTGTATTCCATAAATCTCGCATTTCGATATCGTTTTCAATTATTTAGTTTCTCATTTTATTATTTTATTCAAGTATAAAAGAATATTTTTATTTGGTTTTAAATCTAATTAAATTTAAATATATTTATAATTAAACTACTCAAATCCAGATTATTAGATAAAATAATTCACTCTCTATTCTTTTTTTGAACCATTTTCAGCTAAGTTTTACATAATAAAGAATTAAATGAAAGAAAAATTCTACAACGCTCGACGAGCACCGATAAGCACCACTAACGATGAGCACTATTAATTTAATTTATAAAGATTTAAAATCTAAAGTACTTACCGTATAATTATAAATCATTTAAAAACCAAAAGGTAAATTGATTAAAATACATTTTTTATTTTTTAAAACATAATTAGATCAAAATATCTACCCTAAATTACAAAACCTATTTTTTTCTATGAAATTTAATCTTCCGCCGCTAGCCACCGTCGCCGACCACATTCGCACCACCCTGCCGCCGCACTTCCATGACTACCGTTGAGCCCTGTCACCGTTCCCAACCTTTCTTGCAAGATGATAATTTATCCATGATTCCCCCATTCGAACCCTAAATAAATTAGGCTAATATAGAGCCCTAATTCCCAAATTGAGTACCCTAATTCCCATGTTAGAACCCCAATTTCGGCATCCCCTAATTTGTATGTTAGAACCCTAAATCTCATATCCGATTTTAAATTCCCAAAACGCAATCCGACTTTTGTACCAGTACGATGTTTCATGCGTACCGGTACACGAGTCTAAGTGTACCGGTACAAAAAGTGGCTACTGTAATTTAATTCCAAACAGAGCGTACTGATACGCTAGGATACACGTACCGGTACGCTCTGTACGATTCTTCACCATTATAATAATGTTATTTTTCTTTAATTTTGTTAAATTACAGAATTTTTTTCGAGATGATTGATAACGAAGATACCAAAATTCAAACTACAAAGTTGACATGTTATAATCAGGATAAAGATCGTTACAATAGTGAAGCAGATTGTGAAATTTATACTGAAGAAGAACAAACTGATTATCCTATTGACAATGACAAACATATAGATAATGAGAAGATCCTTTACTACTTCATTGACGAAAGAATATGAGACATTATTGGGAAACAATTAAAAGATTACGATGAGAATAATATTAGTATGCTAAAGTGGAAGACTTTAGATGATTGCATTGAATTTTATCATTCTTATGCAAAAGTGAAAGGTTTTAGAGTTCAAGTCAACTAGACAGTGAAAAGTCGAAATGGTGATCACATAGTTGCAAAGAAAATGGTGTGCCGTAAGGAAGGATATGGAAAAGAAAGGTGGATTAACTTTTCAAATAGAAAACGTGAACCAAGACCGACCATCAGAGTTGGATGTGGAGCATTTATTAGATTCAAATTGTTACATACTAACTTCTAGCTTATATATATATATATTTAATTCATCAATAAGTAAATTGTTACATACTAACTTCTAGCTTATATATATTTAATGTTTTCAAGGATTTATTTTGTAGGTCATTTCAAAAAATTAATCAGTTAGACGAATTTAAGACTAAGAGCATGCACCACTATAAAATTACTCCAAGTAAGATGATGCAAAATTTCGTGAACGAAACTGGTTCAATTGAGAATGTTGGTTTTCTACTGAAAGATTTCTACAACTATCTATATAGAATTAAACGAGAAGAAGTGCAAGATGGTGATGCTGAAACAATGATGATGTATTTAAATGGAAAGCAAGAATTTGATCTTTTCTTTTTTGTGAGGCACACAAGGGATGAATTCGGACACTTAGAGAAGTTGTTCTGGTGCGATGGTATATCACATGCCCACTATAAATAATTCGGTCATGTACTCGCATTTGATACAACTTACAAGTGCAACGCATACAACAAGCCGTTCGTTGTTTTGGTTGGTGTCAATCATTATCGTAACACAGTTCCATTTGGATGTGCATTGGTTGTGAACAAGAAAGAGGATACCTATGTGTGAGTATTACAATAATTGATTGAAGCGGGAGATGGCTACAAACTACTTACTGCTATTACTGATAGAGATAAGGCAATAGCAAAATGTCATTTCTCAAGTATTACTTGGGGTAAAACATAAATTGTGTTTATGACATATCATGAGGTACGTGTAGTCTCATGTTGAACACAATTATGTTGAATTAAATGCTATTTTTTTAACAAAATTAGTATTTGAAGTTTACTTTGTTAAAGAAAAAATATATCATAGGGACTATAATAACCATAATACTCACATATATGTCAAGCTCTTAAAATCTCAAGTCACCATAAATAATCACCACAAGAACATAATAAACGAAAAGTGAAAAAATAAGGAATGTTGAGAACCACCCAAAAAATGGTAAAATAGCATTCAAAATTTCTTAATCCTCAACTTCTTAATCTTGTATAGGCAGTTTACGACAATTGAAAAGATCAACTTTATTGTGGTTGTTTGAAATAAGATTTCCCAAAATTCTCAATCGTTCAACTCCAATTTATTGTGTCTACACAATAAATATATCATGTTATTCAATATCACACAATATCTAAACGAAATTACATGGTATATTTTACAGTGAAAGAAATCTTCGACCAATCACTTTTGCTATTGGCTTCTATATACTTCAATATGTACATGCCACAATCATCCCTGAATCCAATATAAAATAAATTAATCTATTAAGAAGAAATTCACGGAGATATCTTAAAAATAACTTTTATTTTAAATTTAAATTACGTACAAATTTGGATGCTTCGGTAATTCCACAAAATGGATTGAAAATTTTGCAATTTTTTTCAAATAATCTACCCAAATAAGCATGACCCTCATACCTAAGTGGAGCTTTATTCAACTGTTATAATAAGTCAAAACAAATTAAGAAATTGATAGTTAAATGTTGAAAAACGCTGATACACCCCATGGCGCAGCGGAAAAATTTTCCGGGGATTACCTCTAATGATCTATGTGCGAGGAACAAATTCAGGGTGAAAGGGATGAAATCTTACCTTAATAAATCTGGAAATATGCAGGTAGTATAGTATAAATCTAGAAATACGCGGTCCACCCGAACAAAACAAACAATATTTTCTCCTCTCTATTGTTAGAGATGTTTTTCGAAAAAACATATTTTGTCTGCTAGACCTTATGCCTTTATATAGAATTCAAAAACCTAATTCTAAATAAATTCGGATTCATCAAATATACAATATATTTAACCGAATATAATTAAATATGTGGAATATGATTCTACTTTAATTCAGATTCATTAAATATACAATATATTTAACCGAATATAATTAAATATGTAGAGTCCGATTCTTCTTTAATTAGGTTTCTTTAGAGATACATATATTAATAGTATTTGATAATTACAATAATTATCTAGTATTAATATATATATAAACGAGATTATCTATAATTACAATAATTATAATAACTTCGTTTTAATAATTATTATGTGTACAAAAAGTTTGTACACATGCTATTTAGTCGATATTTGTTCGTTCCAATCATAGGGTGTGACCCTTGTAGGTTCATGTAACGTTAGTAGTAATATCTAGAACAATCCTAATATTACAAGCATTGAGTGACATCTAGCAATACATCATTTCTACCTAAGTTACATGAAGTCGTGGTTCGACTTTACCTTTTTTCATGATTAATCTTCTTTTATATATTACATCCTTTTGTCCTCATATCTAGATCGGACACAAGTCATAGATTAGTCACACTTGTATGATCCATCTAATATTTCTTGATATCTTGAGTAGACTATTGTAAACGAATAACAACGATATCTCATATCAATTTGTTCGAGCATGGCCACGCATTTTCTATTCTCACTCAATCAAGTGACCTATGATATTACTCCTATTATGTAGGAGGGAAAATCATACCTTGATCAAACATATTTCGCTACATAGATTGTGATATATCCAATGTCAGCCTTTATAGTGTAGTCAATTACGATACACGTTTGACCGTATCAAAATATGTCACTCACGATGTTGAAATGATGATGATCTCAAGTATGAGGATCATACATGTAGTTATCACCATGAGCAATGTCGTGGCTTTCACATAATAATCCATGTAACCCTTTAGCCTGGTCTAGCTGCCCGAACCGAACTAAGAAGATTACACGGGGAAAACCAAAGTCAACTCGTTAAAGTCAACCTCGATTAACGACCCATTTTTTCTTTTATCTTCTCTAGATTCACATTATTATCCTATATGTTCAGCAAAGCATTTAGAAGAAAACGACATATCGATTGGAGTTCGATTAGGGGTTCAAATGCATACATTGACTTTTAGGGACTAGATTGTAATTTCCATAAAATACAGGAACTTTTCAGATTTTAAAGTTACCAATCCATAATTAGTCATGTAACATGCCAACATGTCAAATTTCATTACAATTGGGTCATCCAAACTCAACCAATTGAACATTTAACATTCATGGACCAGAATGCAACATTTCAGAACTTAAAAAGATTCTTTTAACTGAAATTAACGTCCCGTATCGGTACACCTTAGCCCTTATTGATACACGGGATGGAAGTAGCCAAAGATTGAAAAGGGTATCGATACGCTTCCCCGCGTATCGGTACGACCTTCAACCTTTTGTCTAGGCGTATCGATACGCAGACAACTCGTATCGGTACACCTAAGCTGAAATGACTGCAAATAGCCTTAGCGTATCGACACACAATCCCGAGTATCGATACGCATACCGGAATTTTACTTTTAACAGCCTTTAAATCACATTTTACAGCCCTCAAACAAGGCCAGAACAATCATACATGCTATAACCAACTTTCCACACACTTGTGCATCATCAAACATTCATAATATATGCATCAAGCATGGCAATTCATGAAGAGACAATAGACTACTCAAGCATGCTTTTAAACTCAAAACATAACATAGCCAAAAGTAAAACCATAAACCAAAATAAGACCATTTGCAAGAACAAATAGGCAAACCAAACACATCTCAACTAGGAGGTTCTAAAACCCAAACTCCTAAACGGAGGTTCTTTCCCCATTGCCAAAATCTACTTATTTAAATTCACCAAAGTTCATACTTGAATTTGAGTGACAACTTAGGTGCTCCCACTTTTGCTACTTCTCAGCCCTCAAGCTTAGTTATCTGCATTGTTGGGAAAAAGAAACGTAAGTTAAAAGAATCTGAAAAGTTTACACATCAACAATGCAATTTTTAAATCACAAGATGAAACCATATCATGCTCAATCTCAAATCATGCTTCTAAAACCAAAGCAAAACATTCTTTAACCATGCCCACATGTATCATTAGCCTCATGCATTGTTCACAAGGCAAAACCCCATTAAGCCTCACTTGCTTAATTCACATGCATGGATATATCCTATGCAACATCTCATCATCGAGCATCACATGCATAATAATCCATTATGCAACCACTAATCATCATGATACATGGGTAACAACAATAAACACATATATTGGCATACAACATTCCAGTATAGGCTCACCCCTATTCGTTATGATAGACTCACCTCTATCACTTCCACACACAATATCAGATACACGGACTCGTATAGGCTCACCCCTATACTCAATGATGACTCACCCCATATTAATGGCTACGAATGGAATTAGGCTCACCACTAACCCATAGTGATAGACTCACCTCTACCACCCGCAATAGGCTCACTGCTATTATGTCACGTAGCTAGGCACACGTACGATTTATAGATTATAGTGCACTCACATCCTATTGGTCGACCAATGTATCCGAATATAAAAAATAGATCAAACACTTGCCAATATACCCATAAAACCATGTTAACTCATTGCTTTCAATGCATCACTAGAAATCATCACATATCCCAAATTAACATGCTTTAAAATAGCAAAAACCATTTCATACAAGATCATATCATCTTGTATTGAAACCAAACCATTTCATGGGATAAACACAAGCAAAAAAATGCTTTAATCCATGCATAACAATGAGTAACAAAAATTATCAAAAACTTGAGCATGATAAACCATGGAGTCCATTTCAAACCGAAATCCGAGAGTACAAGTATCCATACTTACTTCCGAGATTAGCTAAGCGTTTCAAGCTTACACTAACCTCCCAACACCTCGTATCCAAGCTTAATAAAGCTTTTAAACACATCCACTCACCGATACACGAAACTTCATGTTCCAACACGAAGATCACTCGTTTGAAGCCTCCAAAAATGCTTCGCTTGCTTCCGGATCAAGATCCCCTATTTTTAGATCATCAAGACAGAGATCCAAATGCATTGAAATGCATTTCAACACCAGTAACTAAACACAAACTTGTTGCTCACCAAAACTACACCAAATTACCCATCCGAAACAACCGAAAACTCAAAACTCAATTAAAATCAATCCAACACAGAGCTCATCAACAAAACTCTGAAAATCAAGATTTAATCCACTATTTTGCAAGATTTTGACATTAAATCAAATATATAATCAAAACTCAGCTAAAAACAACAATTAGGAGCCAAAGATCTTGGGAATTTCAATAAAGAACCTAGATTAGAGGTTGAGAACGTGATTTACCTCCAATCTTTGCCTTCCTTAAAGATTGACAAGTTTTTGCTTCACAAATCTTGAAAAACTTGAAGAGAATCCTTGGAAATGATTTAGAAACCAAAGAGAGAGTGTTTGGGAGAAAAGAAATCTGGAGAAAGAGTTGAGAAAATGGGTTTTGCTGAAATGATAGTTAGTTACGTCAACAACTTCTCAATTTCTATTTTAACACTTAAATAAAATAAAATCATTTTTATTCAATTATTTTTAAACCCTTTTAAAACACATGTCAATTTAAGAAAAGGTTTAATTGTACAAAAGCTCCCTAAAGATTCTAAGATTTTGACTTCTCTTTGAAATTTGCAATTTTCCACAGTTTTAAAACTTTACCTTTTGGTCACTACACAAAATGTACCACTTCCAAAACTCATTTTGTAAAATTGATTTGACCAACCTCTTAAACATGATTTTGGAAGATTTTAGCAATTTTTTTTCATATTTTTATCCTTTCCTGATCCTTGATTTCCCTAAACCACCTAATACGATTCGAACCGTTCCCGACCGGCCCGATCCGATGTCTAAAACATCTAGGCCCAAAACCAGGGCGTTACAATCCAAGAAACATGCTCATAGCAGGTCAGTCTAGTATGTTGTTCTGTAGAACTAATGTTTTGATATAATAATTGAAAAATGTTTTGGACTAATTTGAAAAGAATTTAAAACTTGTTTTTAAGTCCAAACAACTTGAAATTATGTTTGAGGTATTTTAAGAGGTTTTTGACAAAGATTTTTCATGTTTTAATAAGCCAAACTCGTGATTTCAAAGCACCAGTATCGATACGGTTGTACCAGTATCGATACCTTTTTGCCCAAGTTTGGCCACTGTCAAAACCCGTATCGATACGAGGGTTTAGTGTATCGATACGGAGGGGGTCGTTTCGATACGCCACGTCAGCGTACCGATCCCAATTTAACTACCCCAACGGCTATTTCCCAACAGCCATTTAAATGTCAAAGGGTACCGATACGCCCTCAAGCGTATCGATACGCCCAGGCTGGCAAGAGCCCAACGGCTAGTTCAGATGAAGGCCGTATCGATACCGTTCCACGCGTATCGATACCGTTAGCTGCAGAACAACATTTATGAAGGGAAATAAAGTCCTCAACGGCTCCAATTCATCCCCAACGGCTAGTAACGGCTACAAACTCATTTGGGAGTATAAAAGGGACCTCCAAGCATCAAGAGAAGACTAATGCTCATATTGTCAAACATCAAATGATCAAGAAATTGTCTTAGTGCTTTATTTGTCATTTCTTGTATAGACAAACACTAGTGAGCCAAAATTGTCAAATTTGCTCAAGTGTTTTAGGTTTTGGGTGAGTGCTTCATTGTGCAAACAAACACCTATTAGAGGGTTTAAGTTTGCTTTCTTAATCTCTTTGTAAAGAGGGTTTTGATCAAGGCTTTGGGTAGAAGCTTGATCGGTTGTAAGGGTTTCCTCCTAATCCAAGAAAAGGGGACGAATCAATTAGTGGATTGATTGAGAAATCCTTAGTGGGAAGCTAAGGTAGTGGATGTAGGTGCTTGTTAGAAGGCCGAACCACTATAAATCATTGTGTCCTTATTCTTTCTAGCTTCCTAAACCCTTCCACCCAAATATCCACCTCTCCACCACTTGGTGAGCATAATTGGTTGATCGAATCGAGCACCACAAAACCCAACAATTGGTATCAGAGCTTGGCTCAATCGGTGAGGATTAACATCCTATTGAGAAGATCCGGCAAGCTCGATCACTAGTTCATCAACCGGCTCAAATGGCACAATCAATCGACAAACCGCCTTTCTTTGACGGAGACCACTACGCCCATTGGAAGACAAAGATGAAATTCTTCATCAAATCAAGAGATTACAAGCTATGGGATGTAGTTGAAGATGGTCCGTTCGTGCCTCAAAGAAGTAAAGCGGAGTGGAGTGCCGACGATCGCAAGAAGATGGAGCTCAATTGCAAGGCCTTGCACATCTTGTTTTGTGCTTTTGGCCCATCCATCTATGAGAAGATGTCTTCTTGTGAGAGTGCCAAGGAGGTATGGGACAAGCTTGAAGTCATATACGAAGGGACAAACGAAGTCAAGGAGACCAAGATTGGGCTCCTAACCTTGGAGTATGAGAACTTCAAAATGGATCCGGAAGAAAACATCGAGAAGATGTTTGATAGGTTCTCCACCATCACCAATGGTCTCAAAGGCTATGGAGAAGCCATCCCGGAGGAGAAGCTTGTTCGAAAGCTCATCTACTCACTTCCCGAGTCTTGGGACTCAAAGAGGACCGCCATCATCGAAGCCAAAAATTTGAAGACTTTGAAGCTTGATGAACTCATGGGGTCACTCCTTACTCATCAAATCATGAAGAAGAATAAAGAGGATGAGAAGAAGAGGGAAGAAATTCGAGCTATGGGAGAGAAGAAAATCAAAGGGCTTGGCATCAATGCTAGTGCCATGGCTCTCAAATCCTCCACTTGTCATCATGTCTACTCAAGTGAAGAGGAGGATGAAGAAGAAGAGATAGTTCATCTCTTCAAGAAGTGTGCCCCGTTCATGAAGAAAGCCTTGAGAGAGCTTGAACGAGAACCTAAGAGAAAGGAGAGGGCAAGCACTTCAAGCCATAAGAAGAAGGCACATTTGGCTACTTGGAGTGATGAAGACTCCACCGACGATGAACAAGCCAACCTTTACCTTATGGCCATCAAAGAAGATTCAAGGGTAACTTCTAGTTCATCTACTTCATGTTCTTATTCCTTTGATGAATTACAAGATGCCTATGATGATTTGGTTTTAGATTTTAAAAGCCACATTTTGAAAAACAAAAAATTAGTTTCAAAGTTAACAATTCAAAATGATTTGCTTTCTAAAACCAAACTTGAACTTGAAGCAAAACTTGAAGAGTTTGAATTAAAATGTTTTGATTTACAAAAATTGCTTCAAAATGTTCAAGAAGAAAAAGATTTGATTTCCAAAGAGCTTGAAAAGAAAAACAATCTTGGAAAATCAAATTTTTATGTTAGACAATCTAGTTCCCCTAAATTTGTGAATGGAAAATGTTTTAGAAGTGTTTGGGTCCCAAAAGGACTAACCACTTCAACTAAAAATGATGAAATTGGAAAATGGATTCCTAAGGGGACTAAATTTTGTGCAACTAACGTTTATGGATCCAAAGCAATTTGGATACCAAAAGTTACTTGATTGTCTATTGTAGGTGTGATGGAGATGTTCAACAAGTCAAACATTAAGGGGGAGCTCCATGCACACAAGGAAGAACACTTGAAGAAGGAAGGCTTCACATCCTACCTTGAGTTCAAGTGTGGTAAAATTCTAGTTGTTTTTGATTTCTTTTGTTCTATTTTTATTTTCATTCAACTAGATGATCATATATGATGGACTAATAATTTCTATGATGCTTTGAGTAAGGGGGAGCCAATTTTAAACCAAATTTCTTTAAGTGTGTCAAAATGTTTTTGCCTCCTATGTTATCTTGAACTTAAATGTCTTTTAAATTCTTTTTGATATAACAAAAAGGGGGAGAAATGGTTTGAAAAATTGAATTTTCAAATGAATAAGGGGGAGCTTAATTTGATTTCATATCTTTAATCTCTTATTCAAGTTTTTAAAAGTTAAAGGGGGAGAATCCCAAACAATTTTTCAAGTTAGTTTTATTATATCAAAAAGGGGGAGATTGTAGAACTAATGTTTTGATATAATAATTGAAAAATGTTTTGGACTAATTTGAAAAGAATTTAAAACTTTTTTTTAAGTCCAAACAACTTGAAATTATGTTTGAGGTATTTTAAGAGGTTTTTGACAAAGATTTTTCATGTTTTAATAAGCCAAACTCGTGATTTCAAAGCACCAGTATCGATACGGTTGTACCAGTATCGATACCTTTTTGCCCAAGTTTGGCCACTGTCAAAACCCGTATCGATACGAGGGTTTAGTGTATCGATACGAAGGGGGTCGTTTCGATACGCCACGTCAGCGTACCGATCCCAATTTAACTACCCCAACGGCTATTTCCCAACGGCCATTTAAATGTCAAAGGGTACCGATACGCCCTCAAGCGTATCGATACGCCCAGGCTGGCAAGAGCCCAACGGCTAGTTCAGATGAAGGCCGTATCGATACTGTTCCACGCGTATCGATACCGTTAGCTGCAGAACAGCATTTATGAAGGGAAATAAAGTCCTCAACGGCTCCAATTCATCCCCAACGGCTAGTAACGGCTACAAACTCATTTGGGAGTATAAAAGGGACCTCCAAGCATCAAGAGAAGACTAATGCTCATATTGTCAAACATCAAATGATCAAGAAATTGTCTTAGTGCTTTATTTGTCATTTCTTGTATAGACAAACACTAGTGAGCCAAAATTGTCAAATTTGCTCAAGTGTTTTAGGTTTTGGGTGAGTGCTTCATTGTGCAAACAAACACCTATTAGAGGGTTTAAGTTTGCTTTCTTAATCTCTTTGTAAAGAGGGTTTTGATCAAGGCTTTGGGTAGAAGCTTGATCGGTTGTAAGGGTTTCCTCCTAATCCAAGAAAAGGGGACGAATCAATTAGTGGATTGATTGAGAAATCCTTAGTGGGAAGCTAAGGTAGTGGATGTAGGTGCTTGTTAGAAGGCCGAACCACTATAAATCATTGTATCCTTATTCTTTCTAGCTTCCTAAACCCTTCCACCCAAATATCCACCTCTCCACCACTTGGTGAGCATAATTGGTTGATCGAATCGAGCACCACAAAATCCAACATGTTCTCTAATACATACTTATGTATTAATTTTGACTTCTCCATGTCAATGACAATGTTTTGTCATCAATCAACTACATATTAGTCTTAATATATTATTGTTTTCGATGCCCACAATAATACTCGACTAAGGACATTCAAGGATAACTATATTATTCTAAAGACTTTATTAAAATTTAATTTATTTATAAATGCACAGAATAAGACTGAAATAATAATAATGGCTTTATATTAATAAACAAGATAAAATAAGTATGTCTTTTACAATCATCTCATGATTGGTCTTTGGGCATACTCCAACATTAAAAACTATATGAATTCTATTAGTTCTCATAAATGAATAAAGAACTTACTATATTTTGTGCAATCTTTTTACACACTTCATTGGCATAAAGAGAGTCCAAAACGTAATTTTGTCCATCCACAACATTAACAACTAATAAAAATCAATGGTTGTTGTTGATTGGATCATTGAATCGATAAATGCTAAGAGGGGGGTGAATTGGATTTTTAAGATGTTTGGTAGTGAAGTGGTAAATTAAAAATTGAAGACAATGCACTTATAGTGGTTCAAGTTCCAAATGAACTCTACATCCACTACCTTAGCTCCCACTAAGGATTTTCAAACAACTCCACTAGTTGATCTTCCCCTTTTCTAGGCTTAGGAGGAAACCTTTACACAAGTGGTCAATTTTTTACCCAAAATTGACCAAACCCTCTGACAAAATTAAAAAGAAGATTGAGGCAATTACAAAGTATCTCTCAATACAAATGTTGCCCAATTACAAGCACTCAACCCGATTGAATCTAAAAATAGGAATGACAATTGGGGTTTTATAAAGATATGAGAATTAAGCACTTGAGCTTGGATTTGATGTAGTAATGTTTCTCTTAGGATTAATAGTTGTTGCTAGTTGTTTTTGGGCTCCCTTTTATACATTCTCGTTTAATTCTAGCCATTGGGGTTGTTGCCATCATAAATATAGCTGTTGGGATGCAATCTTCCCACCATAAATGCACTTATGCAACTACCCGTTTCGAGACACATGTACTTGTTTCGAAATAGACCAAAATAGAAATATTAGTTGGGCTGTAATTAAGAGACCGTATCGAAACGACTCTAATCGTTTCGATACTGCTAAGAGCCCGTTCCGAAACGTGCTTGATGTCGTTTCAAAACATTTTGCCACTGTCAAAACACGTATCGAAACTTTCTTAACTCGTTTCGATACACCTTAACCGTTTTCTGAAAATCAGTTATAAAATTGCAATGGTCATATTTTTGAATCCAAGTTTTAAAATCGTTTCGAAACGTTTGAGGTCGTTTTGATACTGCCGTATTGAAACGAATCTGCGCGTTCCGTTTTTCTTCATTCGTTTCGAAACATAGGGTCCTATTTCGATACACCCGTATCAAAACGAGAAGGGTTGTTCTGAAACACATGTTAACAGTTTCAAAACGTTCTGAAATGCCTAAGGGCTGTTTCAAAACGATGACTCGAAAATCACTTTTTTGACTTGGAAAACACTTAGAAAAATTTGTATAAACCTTTGGTTTTGACTTGACAACTTTACTTAAAAGTTTTGGGAAGTTTTGAGGAATTAAAAATTTATTTTCCATTTTCAATTTAGTCCTTAAATGTTTTGTTATATCAAAATCAATTCTTTGGTTTTACAATCTCCCCCTTTTTTATATAACAAAATCAAGTATAAATTTTTAAGTGTTTTGAAATCTTTGAAAAACTTTTAACTCCCCCTCAATTTAAGATAGGTTTTAAAGTTTTGAAAAATTGAAATTTAAAGCACTTGAAACTTAAAACCAACTTAAAAACGCTTAGGCTCTTAGGAATTACTTCTCCCCCGTTTTGTTAGATAAAAAATATAATCAAGGCTAAATGAGAATAAAAAGAGACATGAATCATAAACCAAACAACATAATATTATAGATAGCATTAAGTTCATGAAACAACATCAAACATAACATCAAGCTCAATAAAAAACATAAAATCAAAGCATAGGACTTGAAACAAAAGACATAAAAAGGTGCATAAACTAGTCTAATATGAAAAAAATGATATGATATGCAATAAGCCTAGGGTGCCTCATCACCATCATCGTCTCCAATGTCATCCAAGAAGTCATCCTTGTCCTTCGCTTGATCATTGTGAAAATGCCTCCAATCACCATAGAAGTTGGAGAAGGAGAGATCCATGTATGATTGTTGGGTTTCAAGAGTGGTAAGACGATTCTCGTTTCCAAGAACATGATCCTCCAAGGATTGTAAACGAGTGTTGAGAGCAGCAAATCCCGAAGCCATGTTTGTATCCATCGTGTTGAACTTTTCGGTGAGGAAGGCCATGAGAGCATCATTGTTAGGAGCCACAACGAGAGCTTGAACTTGAGGTTGAGGCTCTACTTGAGGTGCTTGAGCTCTTCTATCAACACGAACCCATTCACCAAGAGTGTAACGAAATTCAGATCTTACAAGAGAAGACTCACCAAGCTTTTGCTTTTATGGTTCCGAAAAATTGTATGAGCAATCAAGACCAATGTGAACAAAGATGTAGCTCAAATTTGTTCCATATGTGAAGGAGGTGATGGAGTCGGATGTACGATTCCTTACTTGATGGACCATCTCGGCAAACATGATCTTCATCAAGTTCGGTTCTTGTGCTTGACGGAAATACTCGAGCCAAAATTATCAACTTGGCGGAAGTGGGCAAATTTTCCTCCGGATGGGCGAATGAACCATGAGATGATCAAGTGCAAGAAACGATCACGGGAATCCAAAGTAGGAACCGATCCAGTATGAGATCCAAAGTGATTTTCATCCTCAATTCCCTCATCAACAAGCCCAAGGATGTTCACTAAGGTAGATGAATCAATCCGAAACTTCTTGCCCAATATATAAGACTCAATCACAATGACTTCAGAACGATCCTCATTGTTGATAAGAATAGCATTGGAGTAGAAGAGCAAAACCATATTTTTGTAGACGATGTCGGAAATGCTCATAAAGCTTAGGAAACACCATTGTGTCAAAAGAGGTAGGTATCTGAAGAGAAAACGCTCAGAATCGAGGAATGTCATATCTACAACACGCTCTCGGCGAACAACAGCATCTTGAAGAATTTTGAAATGATTCTTAGCGTCTTGATTTCTAAGACTCTTTGAATAGAGAAGGGTAAGGTTTGGATGAATATTGTCACCTTGGTTCGAACCTTCACCCCCCTTCAATCTTTCTTTTCTTAGAATCCATTTAAAAACACCTAAAAACAAAGCAAGCAATAAAATTAAGTGTATGCATTTAAATCCTAATTCAATCCAGTAAGAATCCCATTAAGGTTTTTAAAAACACTTTGAAAGTACATACATAATAATTTTTTTGAAGAAAACAAATTTGAAAAATAGTGTTAAAAAATACGGTTAAAACAAAATATATTCAAACCAAAAAATTTGAGATTTTGAATTTTTTTTACAAGATTTTGAAAACCCATAATATAAAACAAGTATACTATACAAAACTATAATTTATTAACATGGTATTCGAACGAAATCAAGAGAAAAAGAAAATGATAGAAAATACCTCAAATATGGGATTTTGGAAGAATTGGTGGATGAAATTGCACCAAATTGATGAAGCTTGCTTAGATTTACGTTTAGGAGTAAAAGCCCTCAAGTTTTGATGAGAAAAAAAGAGATTTGGAGGGTTTTTTATAGAGGAATTTGATTTAGGGTTTTGAGGGTTTTAAGGTTTGATTAAAAGTGATTTTAAGTATTTAAAACCCTTTAAAATAGGCTTTTCCGGATACACGTTTTGAAATAGGCGAGATTGTTTCAGAACAGGCGTACCGAAATGCTTTCTGTCATTCCAAAACATACTGACCGTTTCGATACAGGTTTGACTGTATCGAAGCCCAAGAGTTTTCCTATATCGAAATGCATAGGGGCTGTTTCGATACATGATTGGATAGAACCAAAACGTTTCGAAAACCTTTGGGGCATTTCGAAAGAATTTGGTCCCTAGGTGTTATTTAAAGGCCGCCCGTATCGAAACATGGTGTCTCATTTCGATACCAATTGCCCTGGAAGTGTAGATGAGGCTCTAAAATGCAGAAAAATTGAACTTTGATTGATCATAGATGCATGAATGAGATGTATGAGCAAGTTTAACATATCAAAACATAAACATACTTCCCTAACTATAAGCAAGGATGCAGTTAAGATCAAAAACACATAAGCATGAGATTTAACAAGAAATCAAGCAAATTTTAAGCACAAAGGTCCTAAAAGGTCAAGATAGGCTAGTTAGACCTAACTCTCTCCTAAGGGACCAAAAATGCTCTTTATCTAGAGGTTTGGTAAAGATGTCTGCTAATTGATTTAAGGTGTACTCTAAAACAGCATCTTTCTTAAGGACATGATCTCTAATAAAATGATGCATTATTTCTATGTGTTTGATTCTTCTAACACCCCAAATTTGAGCTTAGAAGTTTAGGGTCTGAACCGGACCGGTCTGAGAAACGGTTCGAATATAAAAGGAGGTTTTAGGGAACACCTAGTTTGGGATACTTTAAAAATATAGAAAAATATCTAAAAATCCTCATTTAATATATATAAGAGAGTGGTGAAATCAATTTTACAAAATAAGGTTTGGAAATATTACATTTCGGTGTAGTGACCAAATCGCAGTTTTTGCAAAAGTGAAATAGTGACTGTTTTGTAAAGGATTGAAACTTTGAATCTTTAAGGAGCTAATTTACCTAAAATATTTTTCTCCAGATTTTTCCTTAATTTGGGTAATTTTATTAATGTTTTAATTAAAGGAAATGAGGTTTAAGTAAATGAGAAACTAACTTTGACTATTCATAACTACTTTTCACAAATTTTCCCTCTCTTCATTTTCTCTCAAATTCCTTTCAACCAAACACATTTTCTCCAGAAAATTTACTTTGATCTTCACCTCATTTGATGAGATTTCCATCACTCATTGTTTCATAATCAATCTAGCAACAAAACCTTTTGATTTCTACATTGAATTTTCAAGGAATTTGGCCTAAATCAAGGAGAAATCACTATTTAGAGGTAAGATTGTTCTTCTCCTCTAAATACTCAGTTCTTTACTGAAATTCCCAAGTTGTCTATCCTTAATTTAAGTTTTATAAATGGTTTTAATGTTGGAAACATGATTTTGGCTTAAAACTCAAGATTTTGGAAGAAATCTTGAAGAATTTCGTTGTGATTGTTTGAGCTCTGTTTTGAGATGATTCTTTAATGTATTTTGGATGTATAATGATGTTTGAAATGAGGTTTTATCAATCTAATCCCGAATAGGTTGTATTTCTTAAGTTTTTGCTTATGAAAATGGTGGTTTTTGAGGTGTTTTTGGTGTTCTGTTATAGCTGGAGATATAAGGACGAGTTTAGGTTTATTTTGGATGTTAATTGATGTTTAGAAATGTTTAGAATTGATAGATCTTGGCTGGGCTTTGTTTTGGGAGAGTTTGGAGGTGATTTCGGTTGTTTTTGGTAGCCGAAATGAGGTTCTTGGGTAGAGCAGCGAGTTGGGTTGTGTTGCTGGTGATTTTAATGCATGGTGATGCATTAATCCTCTGTTGTTATGTGTTTAAAACAGGGGAGAATGATCCGGAAGCAATAGAGGTGGCGTTGGAAGTTTCGGATGCTTGGAAGGCTTGTCGGCTAGCATAGTTTTGTGTATCGGTGAGTGGAGATGGTTTTCCAGCTTTGAAACGATTATTTGGAGGTTTGGGGAGCTTAGTTTAAGTCTAAACAACTTAGCTAAGCTCAAGAGTAAGTTTTCGGAAAAACTCCTTCGGATGTGCTATGTTGGGGCTTGATGCATTGGTTATGAATTGCATGTTTAATTACTGTTTTGAAAACATATTTTATCATGATTAATGCTGGTTTTGAAAGTCATGTATTGAAGGATGCTCAAGGTAAGAGATCCTTGGTTTGACATGTTATTAATTTGGTTATGATGCATGTAGATGCATGATGATAAGTGGCTTTGATTAATGCTTTAAAACAGTAAATTGATGATGAAATTTGATGTATATTGGCAAGTGATGTATTGGTTTTAAAGTACTTGAATCGGATATAGTTAGCCGGCTATAGGATTGGGTGCACCGTAAGTAAAGTCGCCTTGGATGTTGAGGGGTTGTGATTGTACCGTAAACTTCATCCAAGTATCCTAACGAGAGAGGTAAGATCACAACGGTGGTGAAAAGTCTGTGTGTGGATCTTGTTAAGGTCACAACGGTGGTTAAAAGTCCGTGTGTGGATCTTGTTAAGGTCACAATGGTGGTTAAAAGTCCGTGTGTGGATCTTGTTAAGGTCACAAAGGTGGTTAAAAGTCCGTGTGTGGATCTTGTGTTATGTGTCCCGTACTCTCGTTAGTGGGTTATACAGCTACCGATGAGTGATGTTGAGGGGTTGTGATTGTACCGTTAAACTCCATCACGGGTGTTGAGGGGTTGTGATTGTACCGATAAACTCCACCTTGTAAGTTGGTAGTGTGTATGAGGCGTGTGGGACAACGCTTGTAAGCCGCGTATCCGATTGTGTCTTGTGTTGAAATAGTTTGTGAACTATCACTTGAAAGCCACTATAATGTATTTGAATGTAATGAAGCGATAGATGCTTGAAAATGATGCAAGGATTGCATGGGGAATATGTAAATGATGCAAGAATGAATGTGATACTTGTTAAGCATGAGCAAATGTATATCTTCTATTGTGAATGATGCATATGTGCATAGAATCTCATAAGTGCATTGAAGTCTTGTTTTAAAAAGGCATGTAATGCAAATGTTGCTTTTGTAGTTCATGTGTTTTGCATTTGTTGAATGCATGGGTTAGTTAGAAGGAACAATTGGTTTTCAAAAGGTATTTTGCTTTGAAATGATCATCAAGCATGAGAAAAGTATGGTGTGAAGTGGAAGTGATTTCCAAGGAAATTGAGTTAAACTTTGCATGAAGTGTTCATGCATGGAAAGGTTTAAATGATAGTATTTGCAAGAATGTGGTTTGGGGTGAGTTGTTTAGCATTTCAGAGTTAAAAGTTGGTTTTCATGTTGAGCAAGGCTTGATTTAAAGCAATGTTGTTTTCAAAGGAGGTTTTCAAACAATGCTTGGGTTCATTGAATTGTAACTACTTTTAAAGAAGGTTTTATGATTCGCTGCATTGATGATGTTTTGGTTTTTGAGCATACCTCACTAAGCATTATGTGCTTACGCTCCTTTTTGTCCATCAATGTAGATATTTGAAGTTGGGACAGCAAGAAGCAAGGGATTCAAGAAGAGCTCTGCTTGATAAGTATGTCTTGGTTTATAGCTATAGATAATAAAGGCAATGGGGGGGGGAGAGTCTTTTATGTTGTTGTGTAATGAGATTGAGTATGTTGACCATGTTCGATTTATGGTTTGAATCTTGTTGATGATCGCTTTGAAATATTTGAATCTTCTTCTTCATGAGTTGATATGTTATGCTCTTTGATTAAAAGCAAGATCATGTGTTGGATGTGTTGAATGAGTAGGTGTGCTTAATGTTTGTAGTGTATCTAGTCTTTGACGTAATTTGATGGTTATAATGCTTATCATGTTGATGATATGATTTGGAATGGTTTCAATTATGTTTGATGGTGTTTTGAAGTGAAAAACCAGAATTTTCTACTGTTCCTGGGCAGGGTGTATCGAAACACCCTTGGCTGTTTCGAAACAGGTGCTTAAAATGGCTTGGGCGTTTCGGAACGGCTAGAAGTGTTTCGAAACACTTTTGCTACTGGTAGTGTCCGTTTCTAAACTGGTTTCGGAACATACCCGCGTATCAAAACGGTCAACACCGTTTTGATATGGGCGTACGACACGGGTGTTTCTATACGGGTGTCAGTGCTTCGAAACGGGTGACCGTTAGACAGATTCTGCATGCTTTACATTTTAGTCCTGAAAGTTGTAATTGCAATTGCTTGAGCTTGAGATGTCTTTTTAAGCAGAAAATTGGCAGAGAGGCTTGTAATATGATTAATTGAGGTTTGGTAAAACTAAAATCTTGAAATTCCTTTTATTTTCCAAAATTTACATTTTGGTCCCTAAAAGTGTATTTCTTGCAATTGAGTCCTTAAACGTTTTCGATCGCTGTGTTTTTCTCTTCCAAGGTTCTTGCGCTTTCACATAGGTTTAATGCGCATCTAGATAAGTTTAAAAAGAAAAAAAGGGTCGTTAATCAAGGTTGACTTTTGGTTTGACTTTGGTTTTCCCCGTGTAATCTTCGTAGTTCGGGTCAACCGTCTAGACCGGGCTAAAGGGGGTTACATTTGTTGGTATCAGAGCTAAGTTGCGAATATTTGGGGCGATGGTAAGTTTGTGGTAAGTTGTTATAGTAAGTGTTAGATGTTTATTCCGATGTATGGTTGAAAATGGGTTGAAAAATACGTTTTTAGTGAATTGTTGATGTATTTATCATGCTTTTTGGTTATGAATCTTCTGTGAGCTAGTGTGAACATGTACTGGTGACATGCTGGTGTTGTGAGTTGATTTTCTGAGTAATGAAAATGTGATGGGTATGATATGTTGATATTATGCTGTTGAGGGTGAATGTTGTTTGCTGGGAGCATGATTGAAGTTTGTTAATTGATATGCCCGATGTTTGTGATATCCATGCTTTTATTGATTGTTATGTCATATAAAAGGGGAGAATTCGGGATACCCATTTCCTTATTATTATAGATATTGTGTTATGTTGGAGTTAGAGTCTTGAATCCTTGCTTGAAGCTGTCCTGATTGTTTTGTTTGTTTTGTTATCATTGCTTTGTTAATAATAGCACAATGGGATCGATGGGAGAATGGCAGTTGGGTACGATGGTTGCTGCTTTAGAGCAGGTTGTTAAGGGGTGGAATCCACTTTTTGGTGGGAGTGTACCGCTTCGGTCGACAGTGCCTGGAGTTGAGGTAGTAGGACAGGAGGAGAAAGCTGGTTCTGTGATGAAAGATTCATCACCTGTGGTTCAAGAGGTGTCGGGAACATCTCAGGCCGTGGTGAAAGTGAGGCCTGTAGACGTGCCGACTGTGGGACATGCGAGTTTGTCAAAACAACGTTTATATGATTTGGGAGCTGTGGAGTATCATGGTTCGACACCTGAGGCGTTTGAGGCTTGGTTAGCCAGTATAATTCCGATTTTGGATCAGGAAGGGTGTGACAACGCCTGTAAGCTGGGAAGTGTTGTCTCGTTAATGTTGGAGGATTCTTGTTCTTGGTGGACATCTGTGGCAGTGGCAACGAATATCCACGATATAGATTGGGAGTTCTTTGTGTCTGCCTTTAATGGAAGATACCTTGGAGAGAAGTTCTCAGGGGTTAAGCAACGCGGGGGTATGGCTTCAGATTTTGCTGGTGAGAAAAGTATAAGCAAAAGAGCTGTGGGTACTGACCTCAAGAGTGGTCAGCGTAAGAGGCTACGTGACAGAAGGGTTTGCTTGAATCGAAGTTTAGGTGGTAGTGCTGATGTGAGTCAAGTGCTACATGATCAAGGAGTGGTGGTTCGGTTGCCGATGTGTGACCGTTGTAGAAGGTGTCACGTTGGAGTTTGTTGGGGTGTGGGAGTTTGTTGGAACTGTGGTTCTATGGAGCATGTGAAGCGGAATCGTCCTCAAGTGGTGAGATCAGCTTCAGTGGGTGCAAAAGGGTCTCAGAAGGGTCGTGAGCGCGGCCGAGACAGAGTTCGGAGGTGGCAAGAAAGGCGGAAAAGTGTGAGGTGTTTGGGGGATGGATCTTGTTAGAATTGTGGGTCTGTTGGACATTTGAGACGGAATTGTTTGGGGTTAGCTCGGGGTAGTTAGGGTTCTTTACCGCGGGGAGACGATGATGACTTTAAGGTGTTGGTTGGTGCTGCGGCGGTGCAGCCAGAGAATAATGGTTCTGTGGGGAAGAGAGTTTGTCTGTTGGAGCTCCGGGGCAATGAGGTGTTTTCAGGTAACTTTGTTAAGTAATCTTTGCCCTAGTTATCTTTGTTTGGTTCTGGGTTGGATTTCCTTGTGTAGTGGGTAAGTTTTATGGCTAGCAAGGTTGGGTAGTAGCCGGTGTTGTTTTGGGAAGACAATTTTAGTGTGGAGCGGGTATTATTGGAGTATTTTGTAGCTAGCAGATTGTTAGAGTAGTAGAGCTGGACAAGTTAGAAGTGAGGTAAGAGGTTGTTCTTAGGCGGATTCTGAGGATGTTATTGGTAAGTGTGAACCGACATACATGCACAGTTAAAACCATTTGTTATATATTATATATATATGTTGGTACATGCATACATGCGACATGACATTAGAGGTTTTGCATACATGTTCACAGGTATTGATAGGGCATATTGGTGACCATGCATACGAACGTTCACACTTGCTAATAGCTAGTTGGGCCCGTTAGTGTTGTGGTAGGATTAGGTTGGATGGTGGGTTTTAAAGTGTTGTTTTGGTGTTAGGTGGATGCTAGAAGTGGTGGAAAGTGGTAGGCAAGTTGTCGGTAGTAGTGAGTGCAATCTAGCATGTTGGCGGAAGGAAGGTGTTTTGGTGCTTAAAGAGTTTAGCGGTGTGGTGGTGAGGAGATTACCGGTTGAAGTTAAAATCGGTCGAGGTGGTTGTGAATAGCTTATAGGTGTGGTATTTTCTTTGTGTCAAATGATGTTGTAGGCTAGTGTATGTGTTTCCAGAGTGTTGAGGCGTCTTGGCGTTGATGCTTGCGATAGGAGGGTTGTTTATGTAGGTGAAGGTTCGTAGCAACCTTAGAGGAGTTGGGGGGAGGTTGTGTTGAGAGCTGTAGATAAGGTTTGGCTTGGGATGAGTAGAGGTTTTGTAATCTTAATATGTTTTTATGGAATGGGTGGTATCCAGGTAAGGATAGTATTATGGTCAAAGATTGAAGTGGAAAGGCAATGTAAGTTCAAGGGCCATTGTTGGCTGGCCGGGTTCTTGTGAGAAGTGGTTTATTGGTCGGGGTATAAGTAAATCTTTTCTAAGTCAGCTAGGGGTGAGTGGAACAGCTGGCGGAGTTAAGGTTGGAGTCTTGTGACGTGGTTTTCAGATGTTGTGATGAGTTGTTATGGTAGTGATAGTGGCGGATATGAAGGAATGTTATCAATATATTGAGAAGTTTGAGTAAGCAGTTGTTGCTTAAGAAATTTTTGCTTGGTGTGGTAATCTTTGGAAGGAGTTGAGCGGTTTTGCAAGGGGTTTTTGGAAGCATTGAGGGTTGTGGGTCACATGGTGGCTGATAAATGGATGGGAAGGTGTCACCGAATGTGCGAGTTTTGTTGAGGGAGTTATGAGATAAGGCGGAGTATGTTGTAAAGATTTGAGAGTTCTTCGGGTTGTTGGGGCTATGCACTATTCGAAAGTGTGAAAAGTTAATCTGAGGTTAATAACCGAGTGTTCTGGAAGTATTGAACCGTAAGTAGTGGTGTTGGATTTGGGTATAGTGTGAGTTTGATTTGAGGATATGTTGGTTTCGTGGTGTTTTGGGTTGAGGATGTTTCAGTGGTGGTTAAGTCTCATGTGTTACTTTGTGTGTTGCTTTGGGAAGTTTGATATCGTGCTCTTTTCGCGGGTTGAAATTTCGAGGACGAAATTTCCTAAGAGGGGGAGAGTTGTAACACCCCAAATTTGGGCTTAGAAGTTTAGGGTCTGAACCGGATCGGTCTGAGAAACGGTTCGAATATAAAAGGAGGTTTTAGGGAACACCTAGTTCGGGATACTTTAAAAATATAGAAAAATATCTAAAAATCATCATTTAATATATATAAGAGAGTGGTGAAATCAATTTTACAAAATAAGGTTTGGAAATACTACATTTCAGTGTAGTGACCAAATCACAGTTTTTGCAAAAGTGAAATAGTGAATGTTTTGTAAAGGATTGAAACTTTGAATCTTAAAGGAGCTAATTTACCTAAAATGTTTTTCTCCAAATTTTCCCTTAATTTGGGTAATTTTATTAATGTTTTAATTAAAGGAATGAGGTTTAATTAAATGAGAAACTAACTTTGACTATTCATAACTACTTTTCACAAATTTTCCCTCTCTTCATTTTCTCTCAAATTCCTTTCAACCAAACACATTTTCTCCAGCAAATTTACTTTGATCTTCACCTCATTTGATGAGATTTCCATCACTCATTGTTTCATAATCAATCTAGCAACAAAACCTTTTGATTTCTACATTGAATTTTCAAGGAATTTGGCCCAAATCAAGGAGAAATCAATATTTAGAGGTAAGATTGTTCTTCTCCTCTAAATACTCAGTTTTTTAATGAAATTCCCAAGTTGTCAATCCTTAATTTAAGTTTTATAAATGGTTTTAATGTTGGAAACATGATTTTGGCTTAAAACTCAATATTTTGGAAGAAATCTTGAAGAATTTCGTTGTGATTGTTTGGGCTCTGTTTTGAGATGATTCTTTAATGTATTTTGGATGTCTAATGATGTTTGAAATGAGGTTTTATCAATCTAATCCCGAATAGGATGTATTTCCTAAGTTTTTGCTTATGAAAATGGTGGTTTTTGAGGTGTTTTTGGTGTTCTGTTATAGCTGGAGGTATAAGGACGAGTTTAGGTTTATTTTGGATGTTAATTGATGTTTAGAAATGTTTAGAATTGATAGATCTTGGCTGGGCTTTGTTTTAGGAGAGTTTGGAGGTGATTTCAGTTGTTTTTGGTAGCCGAAATGAGGTTCTTGGGTAGAGCAGCGAGTTAGGTTGTGTTGCTAGTGATTTTAATGTATGGTGATGCATTAATCCTTTGTTGTTATGTGTTTAAAACAGGGGAGAATGATCCGGAAGCAATAGAGGTGGCGTTGGAAGTTTCGGATGCTTGGAAGGCTTGTCGGCTAGCATAGTTTTGTGTATCGGTGAGTGGAGATGGTTTTTCCAGCTTTGAAATGATTATTTGGAGGTTTGAGGAGCTTAGTTTAAGTCTAAACAACTTAGTTAAACTCAAGAGTAAGTTTTCGGAAAAACTCCTTCGGATGTGCTATGTTGTGGCTTGATGCATTGGTTATGAATTGCATGTTTAATTACTGTTTTGAAAGCATATTTTATCATGATTAATGCTGGTTTTGAAAGCCATGTATTGAAGGATGCTCAAGGTAAGAGATCCTTGGTTTGACATGTTATTAATTTTGTTATGATGCATGGAGATGCATGATGATAAGTGGCTTTGATTAATGCTTTAAAACAGTGAATTGATGATGGTATTTGATGTATATTGGCAAGTGATGTATTGGTTTTAAATTACTTGAATCGGATATAGTTAGTCGGCTATAGGATTGGGTGCACCGTAAGTGAAGTCGCCTTGGATGTTGAGGGGTTGTGATTGTACCGTAAACTCCATCCAAGTATCCTAACGAGAGAGGTAAGATCACAATGGTGGTTAAAAGTCCGTGTGTGGATCTTGTTAAGGTCACAACGGTGGTTAAAAGTCCGTGTGTGGATCTTGTTAAGGTCACAACGGTGGTTAAAAGTTCGTGTGTGGATCTTGTGTTATGTGTCCCGTACTCTCGTTAGTGGGTTATACAACTACCGATGAGTGATGTTGAGGGGTTGTGATTGTACCGTTAAACTCCATCACGGGTGTTGAGGGGTTGTGATTGTACCGATAAACTCCACCTTGTAAGTCGGTAGTGTGTATGAGGCGTGTGGGACAACGCTTGTAATCCGTGTATCCGATTGTGTCTTGTGTTGAAATGGTTTGTGAACTATCACTTGAAAGCCAATATAATGTATTTGAATGTAATGAAGCGAGAGATGCTTGAAAATGATGCAAGGATTGCATGTGGAATATGTAAATGATGCAAGAATGCATGTGATACTTATTAAGCATGAGTAAATGTATATCTTCTATTGTGAATGGTGCATATGTGCGTAGAATCTCATAAGTGCGTTGAAGTCTTGTGAAGGCTTGTTTTAAAAAGGCATGTAATGCAAATGTTGCTTTTGTAGTTCATGTGTTTTGCATTTGTTGAATGCATGGGTTAGTTAGAAGGAACAATTGGTTTTCAAAAGGTATTTTGCTTTGAAATGGTCATCAAGCATGAGAAAAGTATGGTTTGAAGTGGAAGTGATTTTTAAGGAAATTGAGTTAAACTTTGCATGAAGTGTTCATGCATGGAAAGGTTTAAATGATAGTATTTGCAAGAATGTGGTTTGGGGTGAGTTGTTTAGCATTTCAGAGTTAAAAGTTGGTTTTCATGTTGAGCAAGGCTTGATCTAAAGCAATGTTGTTTTCAAAGGAGGTTTTCAAACAATGCTTGGGTTCATTGAATTGTAACTACTTTTAAAGAAGGTTTTATGATTCGCTGCATTGATGGTGTTTTGGTTTTTGAGCATACCTCACTAAGCATTATGTTCTTACGCTCCTTTTTGTCCATCAATGCATATATTTGAAGTTGGGACAGCAAGAAGCAAGGGATTCAAGAAGAGCTCCACTTGAGAAGTATGTCTTGGTTTATAGCTATAGATAATAAAGGCAATGGGGGGAGAGTCTTTTATGTATTTGTGTAATGAGATTGAGTATGTTGACCATGTTTGATTTATGGTTTGAATCTTGTTGATGATCGCTTTGCAATATTTGAATCTTCTTCTTCATAAGTTGATATGCTATGCTCTTTGATTAAAAGCAAGATCATGTGTTGGATGTGTTGAATGAGTAGGTGTGCTTAATGTTTGTAGTGTATCTAGTGTTTGACGTAATTTGATGGTTATAATGCTTATCATGTTGATGATATGATTTGGAATAGTTTCAATTGTGTTTGATGGTGTTTTGAAGTGAAAAACCAGAATTTTCTGCTGTTTTTGGGCAGGGTGTATCGAAACACCCTTGGCTGTTTCGAAACAGGTGCTTGAAATGGCTTGGGCGTTGCGGAATGGCTGGAAGTGTTTCGAAACACTTTTGCTACTAGAAGTGTCCGTTTCTGAACTGGTTTCGGAACATACCTGCTTATCGAAACGGTCAACACCGTTTCGATACGGGCGTACGACACGGGTGTTTCTATACGCGTGTCAGTGTTTCGAAATGGGTGACCGTTGGACAGATTCTGCATGCTTTACATTTTAGTCCCGAAAGTTGTAATTGCAATTGCTTGAGCTTGAGATGTCTTTTTAAGCTGAAATTTGGCAGAGAGGCTTGTAATATGATTAATTGAGGTTTGGTAAAACTAAAATCTTGAAAGTCCTTTTATTTTCCAAAATTTACATTTTGGACCCTAAAAGTGTATTTCTTGCAATTGAGTCCTTAAACGTTTCTGATCGCTGTGTTTTTCTCTTCCAAGGTTCTTGGGCTTTCACATAGGTTTAATGCGCATCTAGAGAAGTTTAAAAAGAAAAAAAAGGGTCGTTAATCAAGGTTGACTTTTGGGTTGACTTTGGTTTTCCCTGTGTAATCTTCGTAGTTCGGGTCAACCGTCTAGATCGGGCTAAGGGGGTTACAATTCTAGAGTGTTGGATGAGATTTTTGGTAAGACATATGGCACTAGTGTTATCACACCTAAGGGGTATGGTGTCTACCTTAATTCCATAGTCTAAGAGTTATTGTTTCATCCAAAGGACTTGAGCATAACAACTCCTTAAGGATATGTACTCCGCTTCGGTGGTAGATAAAGCTATATTATTTTGCTTCTTAGAGAACCAAGATATGAGTATACTACCTAGGAATTGACAGGTCCCAGAAGTACATTTCCTATCTATTTTATAACCCCTGTAATCCACATCTAAATAAGCATGAAGGTTAAAGGTTGAGTCTCTATGATACCAAAGGCCTAAACAAAGAGTATCTCTAAGGTACCTAAAGATCCTTTTAACGGCTATAAGATGTGACTCTCTAGGACTAGCTTGGAACCTAGCACACAAGCAAACACTAAATAATATATTCGGTCTACTTGCGGTAAGGTAAAGCAAAGATCCAATCATAGAGCGATAAAGCTTAGAGTCAACACATTTACCTCCTTCATCTTTGTCAAGCTTTGTGGATGAGCTCATTGGTGTAGCTTGAGGTTTTGCTTGCTCCAAGCCAAACTTCTTAAGCATATCTTTGATGTACTTAGCTTGATTGATGAAGATGTCATCCTTCATTTGTTTGATTTGGAGTCCCAAGAAAATGAGAACTCTCCCATCATGCTCATTTCAAATTCACCTTGCATCAACTTAGAAAAATCTTGACAAAGAAACTCATTAGTAGAACCAAAAATAATATCATCACTATAAATTTGAACTACTAAGATATCTTTGCCATTTTTTTTAATAAATAGTGTTGTGTCCACCTTTCCTTTTTTCAAAACCTTTTCCAACTAGAAAACTTGATAATCTTTCATACCAAGATCTAGGAGCTTGTTTTAAACCATATAAAGCTTTTGACAATTTGAAAACATGGTATGGAAAAATAGGATCTTCAAAACCCGGTGTGTAACACCCGGGTTTAGGGGTCGGGTGAAAATAATGTTTTAATATTATTTGGGCTCGGGTTTATAATTAAAATGATTCTTTAAAATTTCGGGTTTCAAAATAAATATTTGAAATGAGACCAAATTGATTTGATTGCAAGTTGAAGAGTTATTTAAAGAACAAGGGAATAGCCATTCATTAATGGCCTTTTGGTAATTTACCCATCATCAAATTTAAAACCCCCTTTATTTTAAAATAAGCCTTGTCTTCATCTTCCTTATCCCCCCTTCTTCATTTTAACGACATGGAAGCCCTCCCCCTCCCCCTTTCACCATTTCATCTCCTCCATCCTTCATCCTTGATGATTTTTAAAAGGTAATGGTACTTTTGAGCTGTCCTCACCTTCCTCTTTCTCTCCATGTATTTAGTTTTTCATAAAACCCATTGTTTTGTGTTTTGAGTTTTTGAACTTTTAAGTTAAAAATCCTAACTTTGTTGCCCAATGTTGAAGCTTTTGAATTCTTAGTATTATATGTGTTATTCGTAGCCCGAAGGGTCCAACATATATGATTTTTACTTGGGTTTGATAAGAAATTCGTATTTGGGTTTTGGAGGGGTTTTAGGAGGGTTTAGAAGTGAGTTTTAGGGCTGTTTTATGTTGGAAAGTGAGGGCTGATGGTTGTATGATAGTTAGGGGTTGTTTTGGAAGCTATTAGGTGTGTTAAAAGAGTTGGAATCATCGGTTTTGGACTGTGCAAAGGGGCTTCTCGGGAATGGCTTTTTGGGGGTTGTTCTTGGTTCGAAAAACAAGTGTTTGATGTTTGAATTTCATTCCGAGTTTGCTACGCTGTGTTGTGAACTGATTTGAGGTTAATTTACTTGTGTTGGGATGATTAGAAGCAAGGATTTGCGTTGGTAAAGCTTTGGGATCGAATCCGGAAGTGCGGAGGCTTGAGTCGGCTTTGCTTGGCTTGCTTAAGGAAGTGAGGTGAGTGGTTAAAATATTTTAAATGGCTTTGATCAATTGGTTCAAGCATATGAATGTGGAAATGTTTTCAAGAATCGTTTTGGTTCAAAGTTGGTTTGAAAGAGTAAGTTGATGAGAATCGCCTCTTTAATTTCCCCTTTTTCCGTTTGTTTTCATTACTTGTGGTGATGTTTTGTTAAGCATGAAATTTAATTAATTTGGGAAGAAGTATGACTGCTTAATACTATAGCGTTGATCATGTATGATGGTAATAATGTTGATGTTGATATGCCTTGTAAGATGTGTGTAAGTTGGTGCAGGTTGTGCACGAAAATGGTGAGTAAGACCATTTGCGATTGGTAAGATTGTAAGTAGTAAGTGATGCCTAATTGTGGATTCTGTTACAACTTGTTTTGGTTGTGCATGATATAGTGAGTACATGTCGCATGATAGTGATTGTATATCGAGTTGCATGGTTGGTGTCGAACCTCACGTGATGGTTGTTGTTGCTCCGGTGATGTGTAGTCCCGCCGGTAGCGAGTGGTATAAGACTCCGGTGATGTTTAGTCCCGCCGGTAGTGACTAGTAGAAGAGTACTTTGATGTGTAGTCCCATTGGAAAACTACTAGTCGAAACGGTGATGTGTAGTCCCACCGTGTGTGTTTGTTATGGTTATGCTTGTGCATGCCACGTATTGTTCATGTTGTACCTCACTATATCATACTCTTTTATGGTTTTGCTTTAACCTAGGATTATATCCTCATGTATACCATGAAGTGAAATGCTATGATAAATGTTTATATTGTTGACCTTTGGTTGAACTTGTATGCTAGTAGAAGGATTAGGTCGTTGGATGATTTGTATGCGTTGACCCTTATTTTAAAGGAAGCTTTGAACCCTGCATTGTCGTTGTTACATTTTAGAGCTCCGTTCACTAAGCTTTATGCTTACGCTCTCCTTTTTTCGACAATGCAGATCTTTAGCTTGGAGTTAGCAAGGAGCAAGAAAAGGGGCGTCCAAGCATGTGGTAATTGCTCAAGTATGGTTTATTAAATAATGTAGTAGTTTAGCAATGGGAAATGCTACGTGTTTTAGGAGCGTGTATCTAGACTCATTTGTGTTGGCTTTTTGTGTTGATGCCTATGTGTTTGTTTGGAAACCATGTCTTTTGGATGCTTATGTTTGTAGTGAAGACATGTAAAACTTGTTATGCTATGATGTATGCTTGCGTGTGGTGGCATGTCTTTGGATGTTTAGGTTGCCTTGTTATGGTGCAAACCTCTTTGGTGTTATCTTGTGCCTTTTAAGGCCTTTGAGCACCATGTATGACCTTAAATGTTGAAATGCCTTTTGTTGGAATGCTATGCTTGAAAGCTTATGTTGCTTGTATGGTTTGTGTATCATCGAGCGTTGGATTGTGCCTTTGATTTCAAGTTAAAGCATGCTTTTATGTTTGTTTTGCCTTAGAATTGATGTTAGTGTGTTGGTTGGGGTTTTAGAGGGATTTAGGGGCCTCCTTGTGCCTTAAATCAGCTCAAACCTGCAAGTTCGTGGCAGGGGTATCGATACGGTTGGTACGGTATCGATACCACCTTCTTGTTTCAGGCCTCGTGTATCGATAAACTTGGGGGGTGTATCGATACCATTTTGGTCACTGGAGCTACTGTCCATTTCGGTATCGATACCGGCCTCTGGTGTATCGATACCGTCATCTTAGCGTTGACCGTGGGAAGTCAACCGTTGGGGAGGGTATCGATACACTCCTTGGGTGTATCGATACGGTCTCTACGGGTTGACTTTGACCAGTTGACCTAGTCAAGGGGTATCGATACACCCCTTAAGGGTATCGATACCGCCTGTAGTTAAAGCTTAAAATTGGGCTATAAGATGTTGGGCTGAGTTCGTTTGTTTGCCTCGTGAATGTTGTTCCGCTGTATGATCACATAGGATTAAATACTCATCTAGATAAGATTTAAAATGAAAAAAAAATAGGGTTGCTAATCGAGGGGGAATTCCTTAGGGAGTTTTCACTCGGTTTTCCCCGTGTAGCCTACTCGGACCGGTCATCCGGCCAGACCGGGACGAGGGGGTTACATTTAGTGGTATCAGAGCCTGAGGTTTCCGAGACCTCGGGTAGGTAAGTGAGGTAAGTTTGATGTGTTATGTTGTTGTTATGTCTCGGTGAATGTTTTGCCATGTACGCTTGATGTTTGCTTGTTAGTACGGTGTTTGAAAGCATGTGTTGGCATGATGGTTGTGTTGAAGCGTAGTGTCGAGTTCCCATTGCTATTATTACTTATTTGAAAGGATTTTTGTTAAGGAATATACTTGAGCACCTTGGACCCTTGCTCTTGCTAACCCTAAATATTCTTTCTTGTGTGTTTTGTTTATTGTTGTATTGTTGTCTTTGGTGAGTTGGAGGCCGAGGTGTGGGCCTGGAGTTGGTAATCATGAATCTGAGGTTTTAGAGGATGTGAATGATGAGAGAGTCCATCGCTTTAGTTCAGAGTAGTATGACCGTACAAGAGTTGGAGTGCAGTTTGTCTGTTTGGGTCAACATGCATATGAGCAGGTTTCTGTTGAGAGAGAACAAAGTGACCGATCTTGACATGAGATGGTAAGAGAAGTGATGAATTAAGGGTTGGCTTCGGAAGGATGTCGATGTAGCAAGTAATTCCTCGATATAGTCATTGGGCTTGTTTTTCTGATTAATTCTGGATCTACTTGCCCGTGTAATTGGAGTGAGCATGCGAAGTTGTTGAATCTACCTTGTGAGGTACTAGAGGTAGGTGTTAGTGTTGCTAGCTCCTTCGGGGATACAGTCGTGGTCAGAAAGTTGTACAAGGGGTGTTCGTTGATGGTTCAGTGGCCCGTGTTTCCATGTAGATGTGATGGAATTGCTTTTTACGGTTTTGACGTGAAGCTGTGCATGGATTGGCTTGTAGGACATAGAGTTAGGACAGACTTTGAGACAATGTAAGTTTTCTTAGAGCTTGCGGATGACTATGAGATTGTAATGGTAGATAGGAATGTGGATTTCGTATCGAATGTTGATCCAGCTTTAGAGGACAAGGATTGATTGAGTTTGGTTAACAGGCTTGCCTAGCAAAATGTGATGGATTTAATTTTTGAGTGAGGATTAGACCGCAGAATGTTAGAATAGTTGGTGTTTTCCTAAAGGTGTTGGCAAGAATTACCCGGTTTGTCTCTTGTTAGGGAAGAAGAGTTTGTTATTGATACCGTCTCCGAGATTGCTCCTGTTTTGTTTGCTCTGTACCTTATGATTCTCGACCGACTTGAGAGTGTTGAAGAATCCACTACGAGTTTGTTAGACCTTAGATTCATTTGGCTTAGTACATCATCTTAGAGTATGGCAATGCAATTTGTGAAGAAGAAAGAGTGACAGTACGAGAATGTGTTTAGATTTCGGACAATTGAAACAAGTGACAGTGAAAAAGTAGTATCCGTTTCCAAGCATCAGTGGTTTGTTGATTAGTTGAGGGGTGCTTCAGTCTTTTCAAGATTAATTTGAGACTCGATTACTACCAGCTGAAAGTGAGAGAAGTTGATGTACCGAAGACAGCTTTCGGGGCAAGATGTGACCGCTTGAGTCTGAGATATGCCGCTTTGTTTGACTAGTGTGTCAGTTACTTTTGTAAGAGATGTTGAGCAGAATAATTTCCTGAGTTCCTTGATTAGTTGTAAGTAGTCCTCATAGATGATACATGGGTGTATTCACATACCGAAGAAGATTTTGACAAGCTATGGAGTTAGTGATGTAGATCCTATTAGAGAATTAGTTGTATGCCAAGTGGTGTAACGTGAACTCCGAGTCTATGAAGATGTCCTCCTAGGACATGTAGATTAGCCGAGCGTATTAGGGTAAATCCCAAGTAGTCAGAAGAAGATGTGAGTTGGAAGAAATTGAAGACTGTGACAGGTATCTATAGTTCCTAGGTCTAGCATTATTACTATCGAAGGTTTGTAAATGATCCTTTGAAGATAGCTGCTCCTTGACAGATTGTTACAGAAGAATGTTCAGTTTGTGTGGTTAGATGCGAGACAATGAGCCCTTGAGAAACTTAAGGAAACTTTGACGAACGCTTCGACCTTGATCCAGTCATGTTAGAGAAAGAATTTGCAAACTATAGTGATGCGTTACGTGTAGAGTTAGGTTGTGTACTTATGCAAGATAGAATAATTGTGGTCTATTCATCGAGACAATAGAAAGTACATGAAAAGAATTATCCGACACGAGACATAGAATTAATTGTAGTTGAATTGCTTCGAAGACTTAGAGACAAGGCTTGGATAGTAAGAAATGCATAGTGTATGTGTACGTATCGTCAGAACTTGAAATATTTGGAGACTTAGGAAAGGTTGAAACTTGAATAGCATAAGTGTTAGAGCTGCTTGAAGACTGTAAAAAAATCAAGATTGAGTACCATCCGAAGAGAGTTGACGTAGTAACCGATGCTTCGAGTTATATTGTTGCTAGATTAGTAGTTGAGATGCGAGTTGTATTTGCCGGATTCAGTTTATCTAATGGTAGTAGTTTTGTGGCCGAGTTTCATGTCAAACCTACATTGAGTCAAAATGCTTAAAGAGAAACAGTTGCAAGACAGATTCTTGGCACCTCACGTGCAAGACATGGCAGAAAGAAAACCTTCAGAATACAGTTCAGAGATTATTGAATTTGTATTGTTAGAGACAAAATTGTTGTACCGATTGACATAGTGTTTTGAGACGTATTGTGTTGGCCGAAGCATACATCAGTTCACTGGTATTGCATCAGAATAGTGTGAAGACATATTGTGGGTTGAAGATGAGTACTTCCGGATTGAGTTGATGGATAATGTGGTTCAGTATGAGAGTAAGTGTGTAAATTGCCAGCGTGTCAAGGCAGAACATCAGCTTCTTCTAGTTTATTACATCAGTGGAAGATTCCGAATGAGATTGGGAAATAGATTTGAGGGACTTTGTGTCTGGATCGCCTTTGATTTCTTACGAGAGAGTTTAGCCGAGTAAGCAATGATAGTTACATCGAGTGTGCTCATTTTATACATGTTCAAGCTACTTGTACAGTGGGTAAGATGGAGGAGTTGTGCTTTAGCAAGATTGGGAGCTGTACAGTGTCTTGAGATCGATAGTGGCCGATAGAGATTCGAGTTCTGACTAGATCTTTGAAGACGCCTACAATAGTGTTTGGTTATCTGTTGGAGTCAGATGATCAGTCAGAGGAAGTTATGAGTCGAGTGTTCAAACAATGCCGTATGAGTTTGTGAATCAGGCTAGTCCTGTTGTGTGTTTGTTGCAGTTACCACCATAGTTAGAGGGAGGTATGTAATGTGTTCTGTGTATCTATGATTCAGAAATGTGAGTCAGTTTTGTCCCGTGTTATGTTGTTGAAGAGATTGAGTTGAGTTTAAAATGGTCACGCGTTGAAGGACCCGTTGAGGTCTTGACATCAGATAGCTAATGTTGTGTGGTGGGTCTACCGAGTTGGAGAGTATGTTGTGGTAAGAGAGAAAGTGTGGAGGAGCAAGTGTCAGTGACTCTTCCTGTCTAATAAATTTCAGGGACGAAATTCCTTAAGTGGGGGAGAGTTGTAACACCCAGGTTTAGGGGTCGGGTGAAAATAATATTTTAATATTATTTGGGCTCGGGTTTATAATTAAAATGATTCTTTAAAATTTCGGGTTTCAAAATAAATATTTGAAATGAGACCAAATTGATTTGATTGCAAGTTGAAGAGTTATTTAAAGAACAAGGGAATAGCCATTCATTAATGGCATTTTGGTAATTTACCCATCATCAAATTTAAAACCCCCTTTATTTTAAAATAAGCCTCGTCTTCATCTTCCTTATCCCCCCTTCTTCAATTTAACGACATGGAAGCCCTCCCCCTCCCCCTTTCACCATTTCATCTCCTCCATCCTTCATCCTTGATGATTTTTAAAAGGTAATGGTACTTTTGAGCTGTCCTCACCTTCCTCTTTCTCTCCATGTATTTAGTTTTTCATAAAACCCATTGTTTTGTGTTTTGAGTTTTTAAACTTTTAAGTTAAAAATCCTAACTTTGTTGCCCAATGTTGAAGCTTTTGAATTCTTAGTATTATATGTGTTATTCGTAGCCCGAAGGGTCCAACATATATGATTTTTACTTGGGTTTGATAAGAAATTCGTATTTGGGTTTTGGAGGGGTTTTAGGAGGGTTTAGAAGTGAGTTTTAGGGCTGTTTTATGTTGGAAAGTGAGGGCTGATGGTTGTATGATAGTTAGGGGTTGTTTTGGAAGCTATTAGGTGTGTTAAAAGAGTTGGAATCATCGGTTTTGGACTGTGCAAAGGGGCTGCTCGGGAATGGCTTTTTGGGGGTTGTTCTTGGTTCGAAAAACAAGTGTTTGATGTTTGAATTTCATTCCGGGTTTGCTACATTGTGTTGTGAACTGATTTGAGGTTAATTTACTTGTGTTGGGATGATTAGAAGCAAGGATTTGCGTTGGTAAAGCTTTGGGATCGAATCCGGAAGTGCGGAGTCTTGAGTCGGCTTTGCTTGGCTTGCTTAAGGAAGTGAGGTGAGTGGTTAAAATGTTTTAAATGGGTTTGATCAATTGGTTCAAGCATATGAATGTGGAAATGTTTTCAAGAATCGTTTTGGTTCAAAGTTGGTTTGAAAGAGTAAGTTGATGAGAATCGCCTCTTTAATTTCCCCTTTTTCCGTTTGTTTTCATTACTTGTGGTGATGTTTTGTTAAGCATGAAATTTAATTAATTTGGGAAGAAGTATGACTGCTTAATACTATAGCGTTGAACATGTATGATGGTAATAATGTTGATGTTGATATGCCTTGTAAGATGTGTGTAAGTTGGTGCAGGTTGTGCACGAAAATGGTGAGTAAGACCATTTGCGATTGGTAAGATTGTAAGTAGTAAGTGATGCCTAATTGTGGATTCTGTTACAACTTGTTTTGGTTGTGCATGATATAGTGAGTACATGTCGCATGATAGTGATTGTATATCGAGTTACATGGTTGGTGTCGAACCTCACGTGATGGTTGTTGTTGCTCCGGTGATGTGTAGTCCCGCCGGTAGCGAGTGGTATAAGACTCCGGTGATGTGTAGTCCCGCCGGTAGTGACTAGTAGAAGAGTACTTTGATGTGTAGTCCCATTGGAAAACTACTAGTCGAAACGGTGATGTGTAGTCCCACCGTGTGTGTTTGTTATGGTTATGCTTGTGCATGCCACGTATTGTTCATGTTGTACCTCACTATATCATACTCTTTTATGGTTTTGCTTTAATCTAGGATTATATCCTCATGTATACCATGAAGTGAAATGCTATGATAAATGTTTATATTGTTGACCTTTGGTTGAACTTGTATGCTAGTAGAAGGATTAGGTCGTTGGATGATTTGTATGCGTTGACCCTTATTTTAAAGGAAGCTTTGAACCCTGCATTGTCGTTGTTACATTTTAGAGCTCTGTTCACTAAGCTTTATGCTTACGCTCTCCTTTTTCCGACAATGCAGATCTTTAGCTTGGAGTTAGCAAGGAGCAAGAAAAGGGGCGTCCAAGCATGTGGTAATTGCTCAAGTATGGTTTATTAAATAATGTAGTAGTTTAGCAATGGGAAATGCTACGTGTTTTAGGAGTGTGTATCTAGACTCATTTGTGTTGGCTTTTTGTGTTGATGCCTATGTGTTTGTTTGGAAACCATGTATTTTGGATGCTTATGTTTGTAGTGAAGACATGTAAAACTTGTTATGCTATGATGTATGCTTGCGTGTGGTGGCATGTCTTTGGATGTTTAGGTTGCCTTGTTATGGTGCAAACCTCTTTGGTGTTATCTTGTGCCTTTTAAGGCCTTTGAGCACCATGTATGACCTTAAATGTTGAAATGCCTTTTGTTGGAATGCTATGCTTGAAAGCTTATGTTGCTTGTATGGTTTGTGTATCATCTAGCGTTGGATTGTGTCTTTGATTTCAAGTTAAAGCATGCTTTTATGTTTGTTTTGCCTTAGAATTGATGTTAGTGTGTTGGTTGGGGTTTTAGAGGGATTTAGGGGCCTCCTTGTGCCTTAAATCAGCTCAAACCTGCAAGTTCGTGGCAGGGGTATCGATACGGTTGGTACGGTATCGATACCACCTTCTTGTTTCAGGCCTCGTGTATCGATAAACTTGGGGGGTGTATCGATACCATTTTGGTCACTGGAGCTACTGTCCCTTTCGGTATCGATACCGGCCTCTGGTGTATCAATACCGTCATCTTAGCGTTGACCGTGGGAAGTCAACCGTTGGGGAGGGTATCGATACACTCCTTGGGTGTATCGATACGGTCTCTACGGGTTGACTTTGACCAGTTGACCTAGTCAAGGGGTATCGATACACCCCTTAAGGGTATCGATACCGCCTGTAGTTAAAGCTTAAAATTGGGCTGTAAGATGTTGGGCTAAGTTCGTTTGTTTGCCTCGTGAATGTTGTTCCGTTGTATGATCACATAGGATTAAATACTCATCTAGACAAGATTTAAAATGAAAAAAATAGGGTTACTAACCGAGGGGGAATTCCTTAGGGAGTTTTCACTCGGTTTTCCCCGTGTAGCCTACTCGGACCGGTCATCCGGCTAGACCGGGATGAGGGGGTTACACGGTGGTTGTTCGACATACACTTCTTCGTTTATAAAACCATTTAAAAACGCACTTTTGACATCCATTTGAAAAATCTTGAAATCATAATAACATGCAAATGCAAGTAACATCCTAAATGCTTCTATTCTAGCTACGGGTGCATAGGTTTCATTAAAATCAATTCCCTCTTCTTGAGTGTAACCTTGAGCAAAAAGCTTAGCATTGTTTCTCACTATGTTACCACTCTCATCTAGTTTGTTTGTAAAGACCCATTTAGTTCCTATAGTAGATTTATTTCTAGGACTATCAACTAATGTCCACACTTTAAATCTCTAAAATTAGTTTAACTCATCTTGCATGGCCATAATCCAAAAGTCATCTTTTAATACTTCTTTAACATTCTTAGGCTCAATGCATGAGATAAAAGTAACATTGTTAAGCATTTTAAGAGAAGAACGAGTAGTTACCCCCTTGGATGGATCACCCAAGATCTCACCACCCTTGACATAGTTGTACTCCCTTGGGTAGCTCATTTCCTTTTCCTCAAGAGACATGTCTTGCAATGCTTCTAGAGGCGGTTCTTGTGCTTCTTCCTCTTTGGCTGGAATCTCATTCACCTTTGATGATTCTCCACCATCATTGGCTTTAATGATCCCTACATCATCATCATCATCACAAGAATCCTTCCTCGGAATGAGGTTATCATCGAAAACCACATGAATAGATTCCTCTACAAATAAAGTTCTTTTGTTAAACACACGATAGGATTTAGCGTTTAAAGAGTAACCTAGAAAAATAGACGCATCACTCTTTGCATCAAATTTACCTAAATTATCTTTTCCATTGTTTAAAACAAAATACTTGCAACCAAAAGGATAAAAATAACTAATGTTAGGCTTTTTAAATTTTAAAATCTCATAAGGAGTTTTCTTCAAAATAGGCCTAATCATTACTCGGTTTATAATATAGCAAGCGGTGTTAGTGGCTTCCGCCCAAAAATACTTAGGTAAATTGTTTTCACAAAGTATAGTCCTAGCCATTTCTTCTAAAGTTCTATTTTTCCTCTCAACTACCCCTTTTTGTTGAGGAGTTCGAGGAGCCGGAAAATTATGGCTAATCTCATTTTCATTACAAAAAACATCAAAACCCATATTTTGAAATTCGGTTCCAGGATCACTTCTAATATGTGAAATTTTAAGTTCAAGACCATTTTAGGTTATTTTTGAAAATGTGATGAAGTTTTCTAAAGCCTCATCTTTGGTGCTTAAAAAGAGAACCCAAGTATACCTAGAGTAATCATCAACAAGCAAAAATGCATATGATTTTCCACACAAGCTAGTAATCCTAATTGGCCCAAAGAGATCTGTATCGATCAATTGCAAACGTCTACTTGTAGAAACATCATTAATGGACTTGAAAGAGGCTCTATGTTGTTTACCTTTAGCACATGCATCACAAATTTTATCTAATGAGAACTTGAGCTTAGGTAGGCCTCAAACTAGATTAAGGGAAACTAATTTTACAAAAACGCAAATGCTAGCATGTTGTAGATCGTTTGGGTGTACTCTATTTATGAGCGTAAGTGCACACTCTTTTCAAGTTATAGTATATAAGATATCATCTCCCACAGTGATTGGAACAACTTCTATGAGTGTTTTCCTGCACAAGGAAATAGTAAATTGCACAATTAAATTTTTGAATATTAAAAAGCATAAAAGTAAAACACAAGTAATCGAAGAGAGTGAGAAATTAGGTTGATAGATAGGGCCAGGTAGTTGTAGCTCAGTAGTGTGTAGACTGCGTTGTAAAGATTAAGTGTGTTTTGCGCTGCCACAATTTGCGGCCTTGGCAGGTAATGGCGGATTGAGGCTGCAGCAACTTTCGCTGCCACTGCGGGACTCTGCTCTTGCAACTTTCGCTGTCTCGACAGGTGAGATGAAGAGAAGTCTCGGCAGCAAATCTGGTAGATACTCCAAGTTCGATGAAGCAATTCTGAAGTGATCCTACCTATGTCTAGGCTAGGATTCTGTTACTGCGTGATGTATGCAATACCTAGCAATTTCAGCGTAAACCTAACACATGCAGTCAACGTTTGGTTGCTTCTTTTAGCCACTGAAATTCTAACTTATGTCTAAGCCGAATTAGTCAACACCTCGTCATGATGAGACTGTGCTTAATTCTTTCGTGAGTTTGAAACTTTCGTGCCCGACAAATGGATTTCCTCAACTGGACTTTTGGAACGAATTGAAGGAAGTGAAGCACACGAATTAAGCAAACTAAGAGTATTTTATTGCAAAAACAACTTAAACTATTACAATCGTTTCTCACAACTACTTTACATACAAAAAACTAAACCCTAAGAGAGAATTAGAACGTGATCTCTATCTATCTCCTCCTATACCCTCATATACATGGGTATTTATAGGGCTCATGGCCTTAAGTTTGAGTCCTCCTTGGAGTTGAAGTCTTTAAAGATGCTTTACATTAAATGCTGACTCCTTTAACTTGAATGTAGACTCTTTTTGGACGTTGCCTTCTTAAGCAAGTAAAGATAAGTACTAATTCTTATGAATCTTTAATCTGCTCTACACACCGTTACAAGCTTTAGAAAATTGCAAGACTGGGCTTGTTGGATTCAAAAAATTATCCTCTATATATCGCAACCCATCTTGGCTGAGTCGGTGTATTGCCGCCTAGGCGGCTGGCTGCTATGGCGGCGTCCTTGGTGACACTTTGGAACTGCTTCAGTACAACTCCTTTTGCTCCCTGCTTTCCTGTCCTCTCCTCCTCTACATAGCTACAACATCTGAAAATGAAAACTAAACTAAAACAATATCTTTTCTTAACCAAATATAGAATATTCAGTAAAAGCATGGTAAAAGAGAAAATACTGTTATTATGCATGCTATGCACCTAAATATGCCTAAATGGGCTTAAGAATAACAATAATAAGGACAAGAATGTGTACAAAATATAGAACTTATGGACACTCTACACACCCCAAACTTGAACTATTGCTTGTCCTCAAGCAATGCAACCTAACTAGTAAACATGCCCCTTGCACAAAAATTAACAGAAACTTAGCCTTTAACTTGATTTCTTACCTCAAAGTTGTGGCACCTATTTTATGTTAGTGGTAGGGAATGGCATGAAATAACTTAGGATTTAAATTTTTTTAGTGCCATTGCAGTGTGTGCTGGTCTATGTCCATGCTAAACATATTGAGTATACTAAGTAAACAAAGAATGCTAAAAATAATTAAATACGAAAAAAGATATGAGTTGCTGCCATGGCAGCACAGTTAAGAACTTCTTTCCTCTTTTTTTTGATCATGGCCTCAAGGGCTTCAGCTCATCACAACTATTCTCCAGGTCTGAAGCTAAGATAGGAGCATACTACGAAACTCTGAACCGTTGAATAGAGTCATCTTGTGAAGGCTTTCATTCACTCTTGCTAATTTGTTTGCAACTAATAATTTTAGATACTTGGACTTTGATAGAAGCGGAGTGTCCTTGCTCATGATCCTTCCTAGAGCCTATTTAGGGCACCTCTAGGGTATTAAGCAATTATTCCTAGAGCTTGTTTTGGGCACCTCTAGGGTATTAAGCATCTTAGCTGCCATGTGCTGCCGCGGCGGCAATCCTGCATCCAATTAAGAATTTTTCATTAAATTAAGCAGGCAATGTTAAACTTAGAACTCAAGCAAAACTCAGCACTTAGCAGACAATGTAAGAATAATTGGCTACTAAAAAAACTTTCTAAGTATTTTTCATGCTTCTTCCCATGATTAAGTTCAATTTTAAGTATGGTGCGAATATGGAAATCGGCTAACTATCATTGGCACAAGTTTTTAAGCTAAGACTTTCTATTTCATTATGTGCTAGGGCAGAATTTACACATGCTGCTACATGCGGCTAAATGCAACTAAGAGCAAAGAAAACAAAGAGGACTAACCCCCCCAAACTCAAGGTTGGCATTGTCCTCAATGCTTTACACAAAATATAAAATAAAAACAGAAAAAGATAAAGATAAAGAAAAAGAAAAAGAAAAAAATTAAAAGAAAATATAAAAGGAAAGAAAAATAAAGAAAAGGTGCTAAAGACTAGGTGAGTTCCCCTCCGTTTTTGTTGCTGCCTCGAAGGAGGATTTTGAGGAGGCGGGAGATTTGGTGGCTGGGCACTTCTTCTGGCCACATGGTGGCTGGATGCGGCTGAGAGTGGGTCTTTTAGGTGGTTCTTCTGGCTCGGTTTCATACCCTTCGCCTTGAGGCTCAGTCGCACTGGCGGGCCGCTTCCTTTTCATTGCTGCTTCGGCCGGTTCGTCGTCGGATGAATCAGATACCTCCATGTCCAATGAATCTGAGGCCTCGGCTTTCTCTTTGGCATTTTTCTCCTTCGCTTTTGGGGTGGCGGCGGTAGTCTCATCCTCTTTTTCTGCCTGGATCTCATCTTCTTCAGAATCAGAGAAAGAGGTGATGGTGTATGGCTAGATGGGAGTGGGCGTGGTCCTTCTTTTGGGGCGGATATGTGGTCCTTCGCTATCTGTGGCGGCTGGAGTGACAGCTAGTCGAGGTGTGATCTGGGTTGGTTTAGAAGCTGCTAACTCTGACGAGAAGGCTGACAACCTTGGGTCGGCGCCGTGATATTTGTCCAGCAAGTAGGCCACAAAGGCCTCTTGCACCTTCGCGATGTATCTCGTAAATATTACCTATTTGTGCTAAATTCTCTGGCAGCTTTCTACGAGGTTTCGAAGCAGAGAAACCACGACGGAAGAAAGGACAACATCAGTAATACTCGTCGTGGCCGGGGTGGCGGCAGGATTGGACGGCGGCTGGGTGGTTGTTGGTGTTTCAGGTTCTGGCTCTTGCATCATCAGGAGACGAGCCTTCTTTTTCCACCCTTCCTTGGTGGCGATGATAGTATATTTGGGATACAGAGGCACACAAAAATTGGCGCAGAGGCCTGTGATGAGTGAGGGGAAAACGATGGGTGCCTTGGAGTTGGGTTTGGCTGCGTGAGCATAGATTTCTTCAACTATAACATCCCTAACGTTGATTGGCCGCCCCTTCATTATGCTATGGATTAGGGCCAGCTGCGGCCTGTTGACTATGGAACCATGCGAAGTGGGCATTAGGCGGCACTAGACGAAGTTACTCCAAAGAATGGCCTCTGGCAGCAAGTCGTGGCGGTTGACTGAGCCGTTATTTTTACCGGTGAGCCACTTAGCGTTGGGCTGGCAGATTTCTCTTTTCATTTTTTCGTAGTCTGATGCTGTTAAACTCAAGCTCCATTTTTCGTGTGGATTCTCTTTGATTTCTATTCCGTAGAAGCTGTTTATTGTTGCCGCCGTGAGGTTAACACCCTCGCCGTGAACGTAGACGAAGGGGTTTCTCGGGGTAGGCCCTTGGGCATAAAATTCTCTAACCAAGTTGATGTTTACCTCCTCTGGCTGTCGTACAAAAATATGCCCTTTCAAATACGTTGGGCTCAAGGCCAAGATCCCCTTCTTGCCTTGTGTACTGGAAGCCTATCTCTTCCCAAATTTTCCGCTCAGCGAAGTGTTGCCGGTAGGTTGTTGCTACGTCAGCATTCAAGAACCTCTGGAAGGTTGGCTTGGAGGATGAGGCTGTGGGTTTTGATGTTGCCATAATTGTGATAGGTTGTGTTTCCTAAAGAAAAGAAAGAAATTACAAGAAATTAACTCAGATGAGATCTTGAAAGCAAAGAAGACAAGAAGAATTGAGAGAAAAAGAGAGAGCAAAGTGAAGAATGACGAGAGAATAGTTGGTCTTATAGAGCCGCTACTCTCTGCTGCCTTGGCGGACACGCTTCCAACGGGCGGTAATAATTGCGGCGCGTCTTACGGGATTCTAGCCGTTACGTAGTTACCGCCAGCTATTGCTAATGTAGCCATTGCGGCTAGCCGTTATGAAGCCGCTAGCCGTTATACTAATCTGCTTTGGGCCGCCTTGGCCGCTGGGTTGGGCCTCTCCTTTATTCTTTATCCTTCTTGGTATTTCCTTCATTCCTAACCTAAAATAAATTAAATGCAAAAATTAAATAAAGATAATTAAATAGATTTCAATAAAAATAAAGATGTGGAAATTAAATAAAATTTAAATCTAATTCTGAGGGTTTTGTCTTTGGCTTTTCGTCCAGGTATCCTTCCTCTCCTCAGGTGGGTGTTTGTTGTCATCTTTGCCGCCCTTGCGGCTAGGTGTTGGGGATGTTTCTGGGTTGGGTTGGTTGGCTTCCATTTTCTGGCAGACCTCTTTTCCCTATTTCTCCTTCTTATCGATGTCTTCTTCGTATACGAGCTCAGATTTAGGGTTTGCCTTGGTCATACACCAAAGACATACAAGAAGCGTAAGTATATATATATATTGAAAAATAAAATAAACAGAAATTTAAATGCAAAAACTAAAAGTAGAAGTGCATGAATTCAAACGTAGTTGTTGCTTCCAATCCCCGACAATGGCGCCAAAAACTTGTAGAGCATTTGGGTGTACTATATTTATGAGCGCAAGTGCACACTCTTGTCAAGTTATAGTATATAAGATATCGTCTCCCATAGGGATTGAAACAACTTCTATGAGTGTTTTCCTGTACAAGGAAATAGTAAATTGCACAATTAAATTTCTGAATATTAAAAAGCATAAAAGTAAAATACAAGTAATCGAAGAGAGAGAGAGAAATTAGGTTGATAGATAGGGTCATGTAGTTGTAGCTCAGTAGTGTGTAGACTACGTTGTAAAGATTAAGTGTGTTTTGCGTTGCCACGATCTGTGGCCTTGGCGGGTAATGGCGGAGGCAACTTTCACTGTCACTGCGGCACTCTGCTCTTGCAACTTTCGATGTCTCGGTAGGTGAGATAGAGAGAAGTCTCGGCAGCAAATCTGGTAGATACTCCAAGTTCGGTGAAGCAATTCTGAAGTGATCCTACCTATGTCTAGGCTAGGATTCTGTTACTGCGTGATGTATGCAATACCTAGCAATTTCAGCGTAAACCTAACACAGGCAGTCAACGTTTGGTTGCTCCTTTTAGCCACTGAAATTCTAACTTATGTCTAAGCCGAATTAGTCAACACCTCGTCATGATGAGACTGTGCTTAATTCTTTCGTGAGTTTGACACTTTCGTGCCCGACAAATAGATTTCCTCAACTAGACTTTTGGAACGAATTGAAGGAAGTGAAGCACATGAATTAAGCAAACTAAGAGTATTTTATTGCAAAAACAACTTAAACTATTACAACTGTTTCTCACAACTACTTTACGTAAAAAAACCTAAACCCTAAGAGAGAATTAGAACGTGATCTCTATCTATCTCCTCCTATACCCTCATATACATGGGTATTTATAGGGCTCATGGCCTTAAGTTTGAGTCCTCCTTGGTGTTGAAGTCTTTAAAGCTACTTTACATTAAATGCTTACTCCTTTGACTTGAATGTGGACTCCTTTTGGACGTTACCTTCTCCAGCAAGTAAAGATAAGTACTCCTTCTTATTAATATTTAATCTGCTCTGCACACCGTTCTAGGCTTTAGAAAATTACAAGTTTGGGCTTGTTGGATTCAAAAAAATTATCCTCTATAAATTGTAACCCATCTTGGCTAAGTCGGTGTATTACCGCCTAGGCGGCTGGCTACTATGGCGGCGTCCTTGACGGCACTTTGGAACTGCTTCAGTACATCTCCTTTTGCTCCCTGTTTTCCTGTCCTCTCCTCCTCTACACAGCTACAACACCTGAAAATAAAAACTAAACTAAAATAGTATCTTTTCTTAACCAAATATAGAATATTTAGTAAAAGGATGGTAAAAGAGCAAATACTGTTATTATGCATGCTATGCACCTAAATATGCCTAAATAGGCTTAAGATCAACAATAATAAGGGCATGAATGTGTACAAAATTTAGAACATATGGACACTCTACACATGTCCTAGTTTCCTATGCCATAACCGTGCATCATTTTCATTTTGTGGAACTAAGCATTAATGGGATGTATGAATGTCATCTAGATGCACCATGGAAATATTGCCTATGCAATGACCAGTGAGCATTGTTTTGTTAGATTTAATGTGTACAATTCTACACCCATTTACATCAAACATGACATTAAACCCTTTTGACTTTTTAGCGTTTGGAGTGACATACAAACATGACATATAAAACATTTTTAATAAGTATGAAAGAGTGATTAACTATGGAGTCAATACCTTCAATGTGGCCTTTGGAGTTGTCACCAAAAGTTACTACTCCTCCACCTTTTGGCTTTAATTCTATGAATCGACTCTTGTCTCCGATCATGTGTCTCGAGCATCCACTATCAAGGTACCATGTTTTTTGACTTTTTGCTTTGGCCATGTAGCAATGCTCCCCCTACAAACAAAGAATTTAAACTTTGATTTTTGGTACCCAAATCATTTTGGGTCCATGAGTGTTAGCTCCCAAAAGTTTAGTTCCCTTAAAAATCCAAGGTGACATGACATTAACATTATTAGATTTTATAAGTTCCTTAGGAACCTATACACTTCTAATCTTTTTAGTTTTAGAATGCCTATAAGAGCCACTTTGTTTTTTAGTTCAAATTCTTTCTTTTTACAAAGTTGGTTTTTGAAGATTCACCTTTTTCAAGCTTTGAAGAACCAACATTTTTTAAATAAGCTCATTTAGCTCATTCACCAACTTTTGGTTTTCATAATTACATTGAGAAAGAAGGTTGTTCAAATCAATATTTTCTTGTTCAAAGAAATTCAAATCATCTTACAAGCTTAAAACCTTTTTCTCAAAATCTGAGTTAGTTTTAGAGAGTAAATCGTTTTGAGCTTTTAAATCCAAAATGACATTTTTGTTTTTCAAAACGGACTCATTATGTTTCTCTACTAACTCATCATATACCTCTTGTAACTCATCATATGCAAAATCAAAGCAAGATGAGTTAGAGGTTACCATAGAATCCTCCTCAAGAGCCATGAGGCAAAGGTTGGCCACTTCATGTTCTTCATCCTCGGATGACTCCTCATCACTCCAAGTAGTAATCTTGACTTTGTGCTTTTTCTTCTTCTCAAAGTCTTTCTTCTTGAGTTAAGGGCAATCGAAACGAATGTGACTCGGCTTCTTGCACTCAAAGCAAATGATGTGATCCATTTCTTCTTCTTTTCTTTTGTTCTTGAAGTCTATCTTTCTTTGAAATTTCCTCCATCGGTTAGACTTCATGAACCGTGAGAAACGTTTGGTTATCATTGTCAATTCCTCAAAATCTTCCTCCTCACTAAAAGAGCTCTCCTCTTATAGAGAGGCTTTAAGAGCAACTCCTAGCTTCTTCTTCTTTTCCACCTCATGCTTCTCTATTCTTCTTTCTTCTTTTCCTTTTCTCTTCCTTGTTTCATAATCTCATGAGTAAGGAGAGAACCAACGAGCTCATTAAGCTTTATAGTCTTCAAATTCTTAGCTTCGATGATGGCCGTTCTTTTACCATCCCAATATTCTAGGAGAGAATATAGAAGCTTCCTTACTAGCTTACACCAATCCTAGACATGCATTTTTCATAACGTCTAAACATAACTCTTATGGATTCACCGTGAAAGATAGCTTGATAACTTTTATCAAATTAGAAGCCCTTTCAGAGATTTCATAAATCTATTAAACTACGAACAACTACTTGTTCTCTAGACTAACTATTAGTCTCAACATGTTAACATTTAACATTGAAGCAACCTAACATAGTTATGATTAACTCTTAATCATTCAGTGATAATCGAAATAAGTCTTTATTAGGTGTGATACGATAAACGATGAATATCTAAATCGAATCAGACATCACCCAAGAATTTAAGTCTGAATTCGTATGATACAAGTGGCTCTGATACCACTGTTGGGTCACGTCGGCATGCCCCGTGGCGCAGCGAAAAAAAATCTGACGTAATCCAGCCAGGATCCATGTACAGGAACGAATCCGGGGTGAAAAGATGAAGAATTACCTTTTAAAACTCTGGAAACTAGAAAACCGACGGTATGTCGGAATAACCACGTCAAGTAAAACCGGAATCGTCACAGGTTCGCAACGATCTCTACGGAGTCCACCCGAACAAAACGAACAAAGTTTCCGCCTCCCTAACACTTAGGGATAAATTTCGACAGGTTTGAACACCTTCCAAGGAGAAGTCGAAATCCCTTCAGGGATTCCTGAGGGAGTCTGAAATCGACCAGGAGTTCAACCGGGACTTGCAATCGAGCAAGGGAACCTTCAGGGATTTGCCAGGGGGCAAGTAGAACACCAGAAAAATATCGAACAGCTTCTCGGAGAGCTTTCTGGGATATGTCAAATTCCAGTGGGGAATCCCTATGGGTGTTGTCGAAATATTCAAGAGGAGGAAGAGGGATGATTTGGTTGCTAGCCCTTGTCCCTTTAAATAGTATTCAAAGACTTAATTCTAGTTGAATATCTTAAATCCAAGTTCAACCAAAATTTATAGAATCTAATTCTACTTGAAATTGGTTTATATTAAATATACATTATATTTAATAATATTAAATGAAATATATATATTTAATTATGTAGAATATTATTCTACATAAAACATTGATTTAAATATACATTATATTTAATCCAAATATAAATATTTTATTATATAGAATCTCATTCTATCTTTACATGGATTTAAATATATTTAAATATATATTTTTAATTATGTAGAATCTAATTCTAAATAAACTTTGAATTAAATATACATTATATAAATTCCAAATATATATTTAAATCTCTAGAATCTTATTCTATAATATTTAAGTCTCTAAATATTTTCTATACTCTAAATAATATTTGATAAATACAATATTTATCCAATATTATTCCCATTTAAGGGAGTTGCCGATTTCCCTTATCCCATAGGGGATTTTCGGCAACCTCCCTAAAATAGGGAGTATGGTTTCCAATTTTTGTTCATTTCATTCTAAGGGTGTGACCCTTGTAGGTTCATGCAACGTTAGAAGCAAAATTAGAACTGTTCTAATTTTACAAACAATGAGTGGCGTCTAGCAATACATCATTACTACCTAAGTTGCATGAAGTCATGGTTTGACTTTCCTAATTCCTGAATAAACTTCCTTTATGTATTTCATCCTTTTGTCCTTTATATCTTAGATGAACACAAGTCATGGGTTAGTCACACTTGCGTTGTCCATCTTGTGTTTCTTGATGTCTTGAGTAGATTATGATAAACGAATCTCTATGATATCTCATATCATAATATTCGAGCATGGCCATGCATTTTCTAATCTCACTCAATCAAGTGGCCGAAGATATTTCTCCGATTATGTAGGAGGGACAAATCCTTTCTTGATCAACCATATTTCACTACATAGGTCATCACGTATCCAATCACCAGTCTTTATAATGTAGTCAGTTACGACACACGTTTGACTATGTCAAAATACGTAAATCTTTATGTTGAAATCATGTTGATCTCAAGTCTGAGGATTATACATATGTTTATCATGAGCAATGTTGTGACTGTCACATAATAACCCAAGAAACATGCTCATAGCGGGTCAATCCAGTATGTTGTTCTCTAACAAATACTTGTGTGTTGATTTTGACATCTCTATGTCAATGACAACGCTTGTCATCAACCACATATTAGTCTTTATATATTATCATTGTCCATACCCGTAATAATATTCGACTAAGGATCCTATTTAACAATAATCGTATTATTGTATGGACATTATTATCCAATGGTTAGTTTGATGCACAGAAACATACCAAATGATAATAACGGCAATGTCATTACTTGATAAATCTAGTAAAATAGTATGTCTATTCAATCATCATATGATTGGTCTTTGGGCATACTCCAACACGACGCGCGCGTGCCAAGCAACGACCTCTCCTCTTGACGTGCCCGTATCGTCTGCTCGTCTCCTCTGCTCCCAAGCAAGTCGTGTCCCTCCCGATTGGGCTCATCCGACAAAACACAAAAAAATCAGAATGTACAAAAACAACAAAAAGAGCAAAAAAAACAAAAAAAAATACCATAAAGTCAACTTGTACTCTGAGAAAATAGAAGCAAAAAGCATGGCATGTAAACATCGGATATAAAAAATCCGAACCCAAGAATGTAAACCCCATTCAAGATTTTTCAGAGAGAGCAATAATAACAAAAACCTTCAGAGGTATCCCTTCTTCGATTCTTTTTGATTGCATGCATCAAAAAAATCAATCCCAAAAGAAAAAGAAAAAAAGAAAAGAGTAGATTCGAAATCCGTTACCCTTCTACCGGTTGACGTTTCTCGCCGGTGACAACCTCCGAAGCCTTCCTTGGCCTTAGGGAGTGAACTGACGCCCGGAAACGTCCCTTCACTTCGAGAGGCCCGCTGGTTTCCGGTAAAGGAAAGACAAGGGTTTTCGTTCGAAGCAATTCCGAACTAGAAAAAGGGACTCGGGTTCACGAAAGGAAATGGGTTTTCTTCTCTTCTCTTTTTGAGGTCACCGGTGCCGGCAATCGGCCGACTGTGCCGGAAAAGGCCACCTTTTTCGACCTCTCAAACCCTAACGGGAATAAAAGAGTAGGGTTTCCGATTTTAAGGTTAAAAGAGGCAAAAGGGCAAAATGGTTTCTAAAACATAATTTTATAGCGATTTTAGTTTTAAAAAATGGTTTAATTCTTCTTTAGTCCCCCCGTGTTTTGAAGATATTTTTAATTTCGTCCCCTAATTTGTTTGATCTACGTCGAATGGTTTAATAACCATTTCGGTCCCTACAGATTTCAGCGTCCTTTAATTTTGGTCCTTGTTTTGACAATTTAACAGTTTTTTAATGGTTTAATTCTCCTATCAGTCCTTGGAGTCTGTCCCGAGTTCAGTTTAAACCCTCGTCATTTTCATACATATTTATTTTGCTTCATAATTGTGTTTCCTTAATTTTAGTTAATATTATGTTTTGTGTGCTAATAATGTTTATGTGGGTAGATATATATATATATATATATATATATATATATATAATCTATGGTATATGGTATAATATATGATTGCATATCTTTGTCATATCTTGTTTAACATGTAATATGTCTTTTTACATTACATAGTTTTATTATTTCGTACGCTTATCATGTTTTCTTATATATATCACTTATATCGTTCGTATTGTAACATATCTTTTTATTTAATCATGCAATTTATTTGTCTCGTGTTTTATGTGTTGCATCCGAATCTTTAAAAAATATAATGTGAATGCCTTTTTATTCGGGAACGAACGAGGCCAGTACCAGTCGTAGTGGTGGTGGTTCGAACGTTCCTTCTCGAATATTAAGGCTCTTGAAATTTACTCACCCTTATAACCAAATTTCGATATGAATCGTCACTTTAATTCGCAAAATTTAATATTAACTAAGCGGTAATGGTTTTGGTACCGATTTTAGGGCACGACGGGGGTGCTCATCCTTCCCCGCGTGTAACCGACTCCCGAACACTTTTCGAATCTCTGGTTTAGTTTTCGGTGTCCGATCTACCATTTTTAAATGGCCGGTGGCGACTCCTCCCTTTTTAAAATCCGATTAAATTTTCAAAACTAATTAAAAACCCGGTTCTTCCAAGAGACACCGGTATTTCCTAAAAATTTAGTCGCAACAGTTGTTAATCCTTCAAAATAGGTAGACTCTGATACCAATTGTTGAGTGGATCGTTGAATCGATAAATGCCAAGAGGGGGTGAATTGGATTTTTAAGATGTTTGGTAGTGAAGTGGTAAATTAAAAATTAAAGACAAGGCACTTATAGTGGTTCAAATTCCAAATGAACTTTACATCCACTACCTTAGCTCCCACTAAGGATTTTCAAACAACTCCACTAGTTGATCATCCTCTTTTCTAGGCTTAAGAGGAAACATTTACACAAGTGGTCAATTTTGGTAGAAAATTGACCAACCCCTCTCACAAGGTTAAAAAGAAGATTGAGGCAATTACAAAGTATCTCTCAATACAAATGTTACCCAATTACAAGCACTCAATCCAATTGAATCTAAAAATAGGAATTATAAGGAATGACAATTGAGGTTTTACAAAGATATGAGAATTAAGCACTTGAGCTTGGATTTGATGTAGGAATGTTTCTCTTAGGATCAATAGTTGTTTTTGGTTGTTTTGGGGCTCCCTTTTATACCTTCTCATTCATTTCTAGCCGTTGGGGTTGTTGCCATCATAAATATAGCCGTTGGGATGCAATATTCCCACCATAAATGCACTTCTGCAACTACCCGTTTCGAAACACTTGTACATGTTTCGAAACAGACCAAAATAGAAATAGTCGGTGGGTGTAATTAAGAGACCGTATCGAAACGGCTCTGATCGTTTCGATACTGCTAAGATCCCGTTCCAAAACGTGCTTGATGCCATTTCGAAACATTTTTCCACTATCAAAACCCGTATCGAAACGTGCTTAACTCGTTTCGATACACCTTAACCGTTTTCTAAAAATCAGTTATAAAATTGCAACGATCATATTTTTGAATCCAAGTTTAAAAATCGTTACGAAATGTTTGAGGTCGTTTCGATACGGTAGTATCGAAACGGATCTGCCCGTTCCGTTGTTCTTCATTCGTTTCGAAACATAGGGTCCTATTTCGATACACTCGTATCGAAACATGAAGGCTTGTTCCGAAACACATGTTAACAGTTTCAAAACGTTCCGAAACGCCTAAGGGCTATTACGAAACGGTGACTTGAAAATCACTGTTTTGACTTGGAAAACACTTAGAAAATTTTGTATAAAGCTTTGGTTATGACTTGACAACTTTACTTAAAAGTTTTGGGAAGTTTTGAGGACTTAAAAATTCATTTTCCATTTTCAATTTAATCCTTAAATCCTTTGTTATATCAAAATCAATTCTTTGGTTTTACAGTTGCTTTCTGCATCATGTAAAGACACATATACATGCTAAATCATGTGAGTTAAAAATCATTGTCAACTACATACAAGCAAACAACAAATTATAAATATACATATTCAACATTACTACTATCAATAGGTATAAATTCTTCTATCCATCGAGTATGAAATTAGAAAACGCATTTATTTATTCCCGCCTTCCGAGCATGTGTGAAATCATCCATACTAGAACTCTGAGACAAACATTAAATTTGAAAATGTCATGAAATCATAAACTGGAAATAATGTGATCCGTAGCCCATAAATTATTTTTACCTGAAAGGACAGAGGCATATATAACTTCTTTGGCATAGGCTCTTGTCTCAAGTGCAAATTATACACATAGATATCAATAAATTATTAAATATTTAAAAACAATAAAAACACTTGTATTAATAACAGAAAAAGAACAAATATTTTTTTATTAAATAAAGATGTATTACATTTCCATGTCAGGATTCAAACCCATACAAGATGGGGCAAGATGAGCATCCTTAGTCACTAGGCTAATTAGTGGATCTCACAAAAGAACAAATATTGATTATGGAAAATATTTAATATTTTAATCTATAATACCCAATCAGATAATCATTTTTCTAGAAAAAAACAATACAAGCATTGCCAACGTCTAAATTATTATTTTTGGTAATGTAAAGAGTGTTGGATGTATCATTCCAAGTAAGGGTGTTCAAAAATACTCAACCCGATTACCCGAACATAAATAACCAGATATTTACCCGGAATTTTTTTTACTCGGGTCGGGCCTGAGTCACAAAATTAAGAATTTTTAGTACCCGGTTACAACCGGGCATGTGTGTTCATGGTAGGTTAATCGTATCGTTTAGTTTAAACGGTCGGTTAACTGTTATAGCAATTATTGAATTCTGTTAATCGTAACCTAATCGTCAAGAAACGGTTAACCATCAGCGGTTAACCATTAAGATGCGGTTAATCGACGGTTCGGTTATAGGTTAACCTATAACATATTACAATTTTTTCTCACATGTTCACTATTTTTTAGAGAATAATTTAATTATCCCTCTGATAAATATTATATTAAAATATTCATAAAAATACTTAAATAAAGATATTCTAATCACTTACTCCATAATTAAAAGAATACTTACCTATACTATAAAGTTTCAACACATGACAGAACATACAAGCTTCATAATATTTTAAACTTTAAAGTTTCAAAAGTTTGCAACACATAGCGTTGTAGCAACACACCATCAAAGTTTGATAACTTTAGAAATAGAGTTTAGAATTAAAAAAGGGGGCGTGTATTGTATCCGTGGGTTGATTTTTTTAAATATATATATATATATATATATATATATATATATATAATTTAATACCGGTTAACCTATAGGTTAACCATTAGTCAAAATTCGTAGCCATAACCGTAACCATTATTTTTAGTGGTTCAATTAACCAAAACCGTTTAACTTTAACGGTTCAGTTAATTAACCTATAAAATGTAACAGTTATACCGATTAACGGTTACAGTTAGCGGTTACGGTTAATTATACACACCCTTACAATCGGGTACCCAGATATATTTGAAATTAATATTTTTTATATTCAATATACATATTTTTATATAACTAATAAAAAATCTTATTTTTTTATATTTTTATCTTTAAAAAATACCTCTTTTTATATCTGGATACCCAAATACCCGAATTTCCAGGTACTCGCAAAACCCGAGTCGGGACACAAGCTGCACTTTGAACTACCCGACGATCCGGGTACCCGAATACCCAGGTACCCGAATTTGAAACCCTTTATTCCAAATAGCAACATTCGTACAAATTTTGTGCTCTTATGGCGTTAAGTACTTCAAATATTGCTTGTACACATCACTTATCATACCAATTTCTTTGGAAGTGATAGGTGTCGTGAACTGTCAAATAAATATCCTTAATCTCAATTAAAGGAATAAATTAAGTAGAATAGTGAGAGTAAGGGTCGATCCACAGTGACTAAGGAGTTCCCAATGTCGATTTGAGTTGATCTTTATCAAAGTAATCTGCAAGTGACAAAAAAGGGTTTAGTGAAATAATTCGAGAAGATTTGGGAAAATAAACAAAGAAAAAGTAATAATCGAAATTGATGATGATAAGAGTTAGCCTCCAGCTTTGCTTCGCCTCAACTCGTCTCGATCACTGAAAGGGATTTTACTTTGAGTTCTTGCCGGTTATAGTTTACAAGGCCCAACCCTTGTAACTTGCTTCTCTATGGTAAACTAAGTTCCAATGCCAATCCTTAAAATCCAGTATTTGTTTGATTAGCTTCAGCAATCGATGCTAACGCAAATTATGTGCTTAGTGATGGAAAAACAAGTGCTCGGATGGTTTGTCTCGATGAGAATCGTATCCGATCTTGATTCCCCTTAGCGGACCTCCACTAAGTTTATTCTTAGGGAGTTGAATCTGCTACAAGCCTATTCTCGCCCCCAACGGTGGATCAAAACCACGTTCAATTCGATACGTGCTTTCGAAATGAAGTAATCGAGATGCCTAAAGGAAAGGCCGATTGTCAATCCAATATTGCTGAAAATCAAGAAAGAAGTTGAAGCTATGAAAAAATTTTCTATTCTCACGAAATAAAGTTGGGTTTATCTTAGCTTGGGCTAATGGTGAATTTAGCTAAGCATAGCTTGCGAAGAAACCATACTTAGCGTTTTTTAGCAAATGAAAGGTAAAAGAAAATTAAGGTGGAGAGAAAGGAAATTTATAAACTCAAAGTAAAAATGAAAACAAGAACGAGAGATGATTTGAGTCTCACCCCAAAAGGTGTATTTATAGCATCCTAAACCCCTAAAAATAACTCTAAAGAGATAAAAGATAAATCTCAAATATATTTAAATTAAATACAAAAGATAACTTTAAATTTTGAATTTAAAATTCGGCTGATAAGTCATCTGATACACGGTTGATAAGTTATCATCGCTACTGACGTGTCATCCAGTCAGCATTTTCATACCCCAATTCAAGCCCACTAATCCAGCCATGAATCCAGAAAACTTGCAGAATCCAACCTTTTCCAATACGTTTTCCAGACACGAAGTCCTGCACATAAAGCACACAATAAACCACCATTCGGCACCACAAATCAACCATTTAAGCGTAATTAGAGCTAAAATAGTGACCAAACTAGCTACTCATCAGGAAGCTTCTGATAAGCAATCACCTAACTCATATGTATATTGCATAAAAAATATTTAACTCTTAAAAATGATAATAACATGAAAATTAAATGTCGATATTAAAAAATGTGTTTATAGTTTACACCTTTCTTCTTTTAAATTTGATTTGAGTTTCTGCGAATAAATCTTACAATTTCGGTTCAATCTCAAAATAACAAAGCATGTTTTTTTGCAACATGCACAATCAAAGAGTAATTGATCATATATTCAACTCAAATGAAATATTTGTACGTTATTTCTTTCAAATTTTCATTCTACTAAAAAAATATTTTTCATCATGTTACTACCTTATTTTTTCAGAGCAATCAACCTTTGATGTTTCTCCAGTATCATGAAACTTTGAGATTTTTTCATGTATCTACATATAATATGGCAAATATTATCTTTAAGCAAACAAATAATATCAAACTATAAGATGAAATATAACCAATAAAGAATGATTTATACATACCTTTGTATTCACTTTAAAAGTTCGAGCTCTTTTTTATGTCATATCTTTCGACTTCAGATCATCAGTAAAATTAGAACGTACAATCGAACATCTCACACTTTTTTTTGTTGAGAGTCTTTACTCTTTGACAAAGCCTTGGGACCGTTAGACATTTTAGGCCACATTTTTTTAATTATTAGAGTTTCCTTCAACGTAACTGATTGACTAGGAAATCGATGGGGATTGAATTGAAAGTTAAAAACCTCGCTAGGAATTTTTGAGAAACCATCAATATCAGTCTTGATGTTGTCTTCATAATTAACTTCAAGTTTTATTTTACCAATAGGTTCTAATGAGGGAGAAGAATAATATGTATCACAATTAATAAATGGAGACAAACTCAGTTTTTAATACCACTCTCGGTTTCTTCCTTCAATGATGCGACACTTAATCTTTATTCCTTCAGTGATTTATTTTCTAAACCCTCATCTTTCAATGGACCGCTATATAAATTAGTCTCTTCTGATCTATTATTTAAAGCATCATCCTTTAATGATCGACTATGTGTACCTTCCCCTTTTACTGAATCACCATCTTGTATTGAACTTTTAACATTAGTCGATGTTAATATGGTCACTAATTTTTCAAATTGGCCATTTAATTTTTAAATTGACCATTGAATTTTTCAAATTGACCATTCATTTTAACAAATTCCTTTTCAATATTTTGCACCGAATGAATGAGTGTCTCGAACTTGTGATCACTCAGTTCTTATGTTTTCCTCATGTACAACTTCAGCTTTTTCCTATATGTATATAAAATAAATAAATTAATTAATTAACAATAATCTTAACAAAAAAATCAACACTATTATTGAAATTTCAGTTAATTATAATGAATGTACCTCGTTGTTTGTCTTCTCCGAACACATGTCTATATGACGCTTGCACTCCATCATCTTAACTTGTTTTGAAGGCGTTAAGTTTAGATCTATCGTCTACGTTAAAAAGTTAAAATCTAAGCATGCATGCATTGAACTTAAACCCAAAAAATTGAAGAATCAAATAGAGCATACCGGTACGTGTGTCCTAGCATACGGGTACGCTCTGTTTGAATTAAATTCCAGCAGCCATTTTTCGTACCGATACACATTCAGAACCGGTACGCTTAGACCCGCATACCGATACACATGAAACAATATACCGGTATAGAAGTCGGATTGCGATTTGGGAATTCAAAATTAGACATGGGATTTACGGTTCTAACATACAAATTAGGGGATGTTAGAATTGGGGTTCTAACATGAGAATTAGGGTACTCAATTTGAGAATTAGGGTTCTATATTGGCCTAATTTTTAGGGTTCCAATTAAATTTATTTAGGGTTTGAATGGAGAATTGAGGATAAATTACATTCTTGCAAGAAAGGTTGCGACGGCAGATTGAATTTTAAAGAAAATAATTAGGTTTTGTGATTTAGGGATAGATATTTTGATCTAATTATGTTTAAAAGAAAATAAAAAATGTATTTTAATCAATTTACATTTTAATTTTTAAATAATTTATAATTATACGGTAAGTATTTTAGATTTTAAATCTTTATAAATTAAATTAATAGTGTTCATCGGTGCTTGTCGTTAGTTAAACTCATCGGTGCTCGTCGAGCGTGGCAGACTCGTCCTAAATGAAAAAAATGTATTAAAATAATAGATCTTCGGGTGGTGCTAATCGAAATATAATATTAAATAAAATAAAAACGTAAGATCTTTTAGAAGGAAAACATCACGATAAATGATTTATTTTTGATATTTTTATGAGTTATGTTTTTTTTCTCCCGGTTTTTTAAAATTTTGTCCTGACTAATTCCGACTATCTCGCATCGCACACCTAACTTTGGTGGCTGAGTCTCTCGACGGGGATTTTCTGCATATACAAGGCCTCGATCTCAAGACATGCTTAAGCGATATCAAGCTGCTTACCACTTAGACCAACACTTTTTATTTAAAATATAAAATCTAAAATCCTAAACTCTAAATAATAATATAAACCCTAAACTAAATCCTATAATCTAAATCATAAACTAAATCCCAAAACTATCAAACTTATACAAAAGCTAATTTATCAAAATATTTTTTATTACGTAAAACCCTAATAATGGAGGCTATAAGTATTTTTATTTGTTTTCAAGTATGTGTATCTTTAATCGATAGTGGAAAATTTATTTAAATATGATCAACTTTGGATCAGATATATCTATCAAGTAACTGCATGGAAGGATATAATTTAATTGAATCACTTCATCCTAGACTTGAATTAATTTTTTTTATTTATATTAAGGTTTGCGCCGCTCTCTATAAATCACCACAATTTTTTTTTAGCCGGCGGTGATATTGATTTTAATGTTAATAGTCGACCGTCGGTTTTTTTATTGCTTTTTTTAGATTTTAATAAAAATAACGCTGCATTTGTGGCACTTTTTTCTCTGCCTTAGTCGTTTGATCATTCTTTTTATTTTATATTTTCTAAGATTGGATTTGACAACACAACAACTGATCAAAATGACGCTTATTTGTAATCCTGCTATAGACTCTTGGATTGAATTTGGATACGCGATTTGCGTTCGTGGATAGTTTACCATGATAGTTGTAAACTCTTATTGTAATTTTGAATATTTTCTCTATTTAATAAGACTAATTGCTTTTATTAAAAAATCTTTCATTTATATCGTAAATATAAATTGAAAATTTTGAGAATCATATGAGAAGAAGAAAGAAAAATCGAAGACCGTTGAACACCATTAAATTAATTAATAAAGATTAAAAACCTCAAGGACTCAACATACAATTAATAACTATTTAAAATAAAATTTCAATTAAATTATTTTTCATATATATTCTATTTTTTAATCTTTATTTTCAAATAATTGGATCAAATATGAACTCCTAAATTAAAAAATCCTAAATCCTTTTCTTTTCTATTCCAGCAGCTATCAACTCTCATTTGCTGCTACATAGAATTCTAGAATTACAGTCGCTATCATTCTACTTTGTTCTATTTTTGAATCATGAATGGTGAATTGTGTGAGATACATTGCCTACTACCTTCTTAATTGAATCGTGTATGTGTCAATTTATAATCCAATCGTCACTCTCCCGCAGCCGACCACCAAACAAACTGTCGTCGACTCTAAAAATTTATAAATCACCATATTCCGATCCTTTGAGTCTGAATCTCAATATCCATGTTATTCATAAAATCTTTAACAACGTTTTACCTGAGATTTGATCTTATCCACATCAGAGTTTAACCCCTCTAAGTTTTCTTCATTCTGATTTATATATATATATGGGATAGGATCCAGTTACACATTGTAAAACTCTCTAAGTTTTACACGTTTTTTGGATCGTTGGATGGGTGAAACAGATGGATAAGATTAACAGTAGAATATGTGAAGATTATCACTTGAGGAAAAAAAGTAAGGGTTAATCTCAGCCATTCATTTCCCTCATCCAACGATCCAAAAAACGTGTAAAACTTAAAGAGTTTTACACCGTGTAAGTTGATCCTAACCCTATATATATAATGTGAATTATGTACATATACATGTGATGTTGATATTCAAGGTTTGTAGAGGTAAAATCTGAATTTAGATTAATTTTCAGTGTGTGTTTCTTTATTTAATGGGGTTTTGTAATAGAATATTTCTCTAATCAACAACTTGGAACAAAGGATTTAAAGAAAAATACCCAGAGTTTATTAAAGCGGATATATATTAAAACATAATCAAGCCTCATAAGCCTTTGTTTTTAGATGTTGAATACAGATGTCTGCAAATTGGGACAATGAATTAGGGTTCTAATTATGTAAAGAGAAAAGATTTAGGGTGTAACCCCCGTAGCCCGGCCTAGACGGCTGACCCGAACTACGAAGATTACACGGGGAAAATCAAAGTCAACCCGAAAGTCAACCTTGATTAACGACCCTTTTTATTTTCTTTTTAAACTTGTCTAGATGCACATTAAACCTAGGCATATTCTTGAGATAAGCATACTCAAAAATCACAGCAATCGGAAAACAATAAGGGACTCAATTGAACAAAATACGAATTTAGGGACCAATTTGTAAATTCTGGAAATTAAGAGGACTTTACCAAATTTTAAGTTACCATTATGAAATTAGTCATGTTTCATGCCTCTCTGCCAAATTTCAACTCAAACGGACATCTCAAACTCAAGCAATTGCACATACGAGAATCAGGACTAAAACGTAAAGCTTGCAAACCTCAATTTTTAAAAATTTAGCATCTATATCACAAGGGATCGATCCCATAAACAAGGGGATCGATCCTTTTGCACTTGGAGGCTGGAAGAAGAATTTGAAACGATTCTGCCAACGAAGGGATCGATCCTTTTTGCCTTGGAGACTGGAAAAACAGCTCTAGTGCAAAAACGGATCATAGATGTTTTGAAAAAAGATCGGCTAAAGTTAGAATCATTTGAAACATATTTTAGGAAGCAATAAAGCATATACACACATGCAAGAGCACCTGTTTAAGCCAAGGGAGTCATTCAAACATGATATAATGCATTCATACATAGCATTCCAATTAAAGAGCAATTTATGCATATATGGACATACATAAAATCTCAACAATACCAAAGATACAAATTAACACATGGAAGACTTAGACATATCAACTAAGCAACCTAATCATCCAAAAAGGACATGCCATCACACACAAGCATTCATCAAGGCATGCATCACTCAAGCATTCATCAAGGCATGCATCATAAGTGATATTTACAATTCAAACAAGGCATCTAATTGCCAAACCAAAACAACACACCTCAAAGCATCAAAAACAACAACACCTATCCCATTGCTTTTCTATTACAAATCTTTAATTTATAAATCATACATTGAGCTCACCAAAGCAACACTTGAAGACATTTCCTTTCCCATGCCACCCATAAGCTATTTATCTGCATTGTCGAACAAAAGAGAGCGTAAGCATAAAAGCTTAGTGAGGGTAGGCTCATAAAACAAACCTTCGACAATACAGGGTCCAAGCTCGAGCAATTATCATGATGAAATACATGACTTTATCTTCGATCCACATGAACCAAAATGAACATGATGCATGAACATATAATCAACATTATGTCATGCTCAACATCTCATAAGCTCAACTTACAATGATACATATATATCTCAATGCATTAACCAAAACATATATAGCTTCGCATTTGAAATTCACCTTTCATATCACATTGATACACATATCAATTCATTTTAACATGTATGCATAATCTCATATTGGCATATACATACTTTCTCATATTGGCACCTAGTTATGACTCAAATACGCGGATAACATGTTGGAACGCATTTTCCAACATCAACCTTACCTCGGTGGGATTACACTCATCACCGGCCTTGCATGTGGAACGCATTTCCACATGCCCTACGGATGGGATTCCACTCATCATCACGTAGAATATATAAAAATTTCCGGTGGAATATTACATCACCGTACTCCTCCTTGGTGCCTTAACGCCACCAAGGCCACGTACGTTTTGACTCAATTAGTGTGCACACTCATCCTGATGATCGATCATTGTACCCAAGCATACTAGTGCCAATAATAATTAAATTTCACAACCTTTGATATTCATAGTCATAATATGGCATCTTACATCATATTAAGCTCAATATCAAATATCTCAACAACATAATATCATAATGTCATTTTCAAGAGTCATAATATGGCATCTTACATCATATTAAGCTCAACATCATCATGCACAATTTACAATCCAAACCACATGCATAGCAATGCATCAAACCATGCCTCAACAACATGTATAACACATTATACATAATAATCGTAACACAATTCATCATGAGGCATAACATCAATTAAAGAGATCATCCAATGTCTCTAACTAAAGCTTAGGATTAGGCTACCACCCTAATCCTAACTCTAGGTGAGTCTACCAATCTCAACCTAGTCCACATGCTCGAACCAATTGCTCAAAGCCATTTAAAATATTTTAACCACTCACCGACTACTCCATTAGCACAAGCCGACAAGCCTACCAAGCATCCAAGTTTCCGGATTCGAGCCCGAAGCTTCACCATAGATTTCCCTTGCTTCTAACCATTCAAAAACAATATATTAACCTCAAAATCAGCCACAATCCCAAAGTTTAACATCAACACACTAATCCATTACAATTCTCACAATTCAAAGCCAAGTTCATTCTTCAATTTCTCATTTTCGTACTTCCACAATAACCCGTCAAAAATCAGAATTGTAGTCATCCAAAACACTCTTAAACATGTTCAAAACACTGCCCAACTATAGTATAATCATCAACCCCCAATTTCAAACATTAAACACACAATTTAAGCCATAAACAATCCCCAAAATCATCAAATCCGAGCTGCCATGAAAAACAGTCCAAAACTTGTGATTTCAACATATTTAGCACATTCAAACGCTTCCAAAACAACCCCCAACTATTACTCTAACATCAACCATCAAAATACCAACCCGGAATACAATTCAAATGCAATTTACCATGTTGCAAACCATGAACAAATCCCATTTTTATCAAATTCGGGCAGCCCCTAAACCATGTCCAAAAACCATGTTTCCAACATCCATAGCACCCACAAATAATCCCAAATCAACCCCTAACCATAGTATTACCATTGGCTATCAATTTCCCACCTAAAACAACCCCTAAAACTCACTCAAAACCCTCAAAAACCCCATTTTCGTACTCCTATTTTACTTAGCAGAAAATTATGTTTTTAAACACCCAAATGATATCTAAATGATTCCAAAACATCATCCTAACATATATAAACCATCAACCCTTTAATTACAATCTAAAACTCACCAAAAATTAAGTTTTTGACACTTTAAAAATGGGTCTAAGAATCCACTTCGAATTTTTACCAAAATTCAACCAAATTGATATATGTTACACCTTTTAGCATGATTAACTAAAGCCCCAACTCAATTTATCAAAACCAATTGGAAAACCCTATTAAAAACCCAAATTTTAATATGAACCCTAATTTTCAAAACTCCATAACTTTGAAATCTAAGAATATAGATAGCTAGAGGATGAAGAGGAGATTAAGAAAACATAATTACCTTCAAAAACGCCCTAAATTTGATGAAGGAATTTGATGAATTATAAATTTTGGGATTTGGGAGAGTTTGGTGTTCTTCACGGTGGGGGAAAGGGGAAATGGGAAAGATGATAACATTTTCCTTGCTTTTAATTGATAAGGTTGTCTATTTATTTTTGTTTTGGTTAAATTACCAAAATGATCCCTCCCTTTCTTTCTAAACTCAATTTGCTCACGCTAAGGTCAATTTGATCACATTTCAAATATTTATTTTTGAAACCTAAACCGTAAAGGATTATTTTAATTATAAACTCGAGCCCAAATAATATTAAAATATTATTTTCACCCGACCCCTAAACCCGGGTGTTACAACTCTCCCCCACTTAAGGAATTTCGTCCCCGAAATTTATTTAGACAGGAAGAGTCACTAACACATGCTCCTCCTCACTTTCTCTCTTACTACAACATACTCTCCAACTCGAAAGACTTACCACACAACACTTTCTATCTTATACATAGATCCCAACTGATTCTTCAAGGCAGGCCAATTTCAACTCAACTCAATCTCTTCTACAACATAGCACGGAACAGATCTGACTCACACTTCCGAATCACAGATACACAGGGCACATCACAACTTCTTCTAACTCTGGTGGTAACCGCAACAAATAAACAACAGAACTAGCCCGATTCACAATCTCATACAACACTATTTGAATTCTTGACCCATAACCTTCTCTAACTGACCATCAGACTTCAACAGGTAACCAAACACTATACAGACAACTTCAAAAATTTAGTCGAAAACTCGAATCTCTATCGGTCACTATCGATCTCAAGACTCTGTACAACTCACACTCTTGCAAAGGCACAACTCTGTTATCTTATCCACGGTACAAGTAACGTGAACTTGTATAAAGGATCACATACAGTGCAGCTAACATTGATTACTCAACTAAGTTTTCACTGAGGAAATCGGAGGCGAATCAGACACAAGATCTCCTGAATCTATTACTCACTTCCAATACGAATCTCTCGCGGATGTAATAAACTAAAAGAAGATTGATGTTTGATCTTGACACACTGGTAATTTACACACTTACTTTCATACTGAACCACATCATCCATTAACTCAATTCAAAAGTACTCATCTTCAACCCACAATATGTCTTCATACTACTTTGATGCAATACAAATGAACTGCCGCGTGCTTCGGCCAAAACAATGCATCTCGAAACATTATGTCAATCGGCACAACTATTCTGTCTCTAACAATACAAACTCTATCATCTCTTAACTGTATTCTGAAGGTCTTCTTTTCGCTATATCTTGCACGTGAGGTGCCCAGAACCTGTCTTGCAACTGTTTCTCTTTAAATATCTGATTCAAAGTAGGCTTCACATGAAACTTGGCCACAAAACCACTATCATTTGGTAAACTGAATTCGACAATTACATCTCGCAACTCAACTACTAATCTACCAACAAACACAACTCGAATCATCGATTACTACGTTGGCTCTCTTCGGATGGTACTCAATCTTGAGATCATAGTCTTCAAGTCTTCGAAGCAAACAAAACTGTAATTAACTCTACGTCTCATACCATAACTCTTTTCACGGTCTTCCAACTATCTCGATGAACAAGCCACAAATCTTCCGTCTTGCATAAGCACACAACCTAACCCTACATGTAACACATCACTATGGTTTTTTTTTCGGATCAAGGTCGAAGCTTCCATTAAAGTTTCTTTCAACTTATATCATCTTCTGCATAGTTAGGATTTACTCTAATGCGCTCGGCTGATCTGCATGTCCTAGGAGAACATCTTCATTAACTCGAAGTTCACGTTGTGTAACTTGACATCCAGCTGATTTTCTAAAAGGTGCTACCACACTAACTTCAAAACTCGTCATGGCCTTCTTCGATACTTCAACTTTTCTCACTTTCAACTGGTAGTAAACGGATCCCGAATTAATCTTCGGGAAGACTGAAGCACCCTCTAACTGATCAACAAATCGCTGACACTCGGAAGCGGATACTAATCATTCACTGCCACTGGTTTCAACTGTCTGAAATCTCAACACATTCTCGTATTGCCGCTCTTTCTTCTTCACAAACTGTACTATCATACTCTAAGATGATGCACTAAGCCTAATAAATCTAAGGCCTAACAGTTCTCGTAGTTGATTCTTCAACATTCTCAATTCTTCCGGGATTCATAAGTTACAGAGCTAACAAAACAGAAGCAACCTCGGAAACGGTCTCAATGACGAACTCTTCTTCTTTATCAAGAGACAAACCAGGCAATTCTTCCAAGTACTTTTAGGAAAACACAAACTATACTAACATCCCGCGGTCTAATCTTCGTTCAAAAATCAAATCCATCACAATTGCCAAACAAGTCTGCCAACTAAACTCAATCAATCTTCGACCTCCACAGCTGGATCAACCATTCAATAAGAAGTTCACACCCTCGCCTACTACTACAGTCCCACTGAGACCTGCAACTTCAAGGCAACTCTCTATCTTTCTCTCAACGTATACACTAACTCTGTGCTCTTCAAGCCAAACCTTGTCAAAACGTACCTCAAAACTGTAGGAAGACGATCACTTCACATCTACTGCATACATGTAACCCTGAACCATCAACAAACATCTTCCGTACATCTTCATGGCCATCACTATCTCACCACAAGGTCTAGTCACATGTGTCCCTACTTAGAAGGTTTCAACACGTACATCAAATTTTCTTCGCATGCTCACACGAAAAGGACAAATCCAAAGAAATTGTAACTACACCTGTGCACAACTGATAGTCTTCGGTCCTCTTGTTTTCAGACTGGTTCTTCAACAAAATCTGACTCTTCTAAACTGTTCTTAGAGCATCTCGTAACTTCAAGATTCAATTCTGATCATACACTAACAGTCACACTAGACTTGTTCTATAACATTGGTCCGGACGGCTCAAAACATCCCACTACCAAACAATCTGAATTCAAAGCTCAAGACTTCCTTCTCGGCTCAACTATATCGGAAGTAACTTCATCTCTCCTTCTAACTGAAAGACAACTCAGACGCACACTGACCCAATCACACAAATTGATTTCCACTCACGGACACTGACCGACTGTCTTGTATTAAAATCATAGGCCGAACCCCCAACGATCACCAACTAACATTTCTTAAATTCAGATTACTCACACGAGACCCCTACCTAGATCTCGCCAAAAGAACTAAGGTACTCATACCTACCTCTGACACTTCATCGGGCACATTCAAACTTGCATGCTTGTCAACAACATACGAAAGTACGAACTCAGAACCAACCAGAGGAAACAAACTTAATAATGTACCAAGGGCTTTTCGGTTAAAACATCGACACCACTCTGATTCCCACTCATAGGCCTTCACTTCTTTCACCACTAACACCATAAACGATCACATCGTTCCTCATCAACAGGAACCAACCCACATACACACTGACTCAGACAAACAAATTGTACCTCAACTCCGGTACAACCATACCTCCCTGACTGAAGCGATGAACTCCCTCAACCTCTTTCACATTTTCAGAATCCACAGTTTCCACTTACCGATTCACAGTCCACGCCTTGGCCTCAAACTTACCAAAAAGCAATAAACTAACAACAACAACAACACATTAACATACAAACTGGGTTAGCAAAGGAAAAGGTCCAAGTGGCTCAAGTATGATTTCCTCACTTAAAATCTCTTTTTCCAATGTAATAGTAGCAATGGGACTCACACACACATGCTTTGAATAAAACAAGCAACATACTTGTCAAACAAGCAACCATTCCTACAAAGCAAGCAACCATTCATTACAGCATACTCGAATAACCAACAACATGCTTACATGATAAGCAAACACTGTGCATCTTAATCATAAAGCACAACTTACTCACTTACCTGCCCAAGGTCTCGGAAACCTTAAGCTCTGATGCCAACAAATGTAACCCCCGTAGCCCGGCCTAGACGGCTGACCCGAACTACGAAGATTACACGGGGAAAACCAAAGTCAACCCGAAAGTCAACCTTGATTAACGACCCTTTTTATTTTCTTTTTAAACTTGTCTAGATGCACATTAAACCTAGGCATATTCTTGAGATAAGCATACTCAAAAATCACAGCAATCGGAAAACAATAAGGGACTCAATTGAACAAAATACGAATTTAGGGACCAATTTGTAAATTCTGGAAATTAAGAGGACTTTACCAAATTTTAAGTTACCATTATGAAATTAGTCATGTTTCATGCCTCTCTGCCAAATTTCAACTCAAACGGACATCTCAAACTCAAGCAATTGCACATACGAGAATCAGGACTAAAACGTAAAGCTTGCAAACCTCAATTTTTAAAAATTTAGCATCTATATCACAAGGGATCGATCCCATAAACAAGGGGATCGATCCTTTTGCACTTGGAGGCTGGAAGAAGAATTTGAAACGATTCTGCCAACGAAGGGATCGATCCCTTTTTCTAGGGGATCGATCCTTTTTGCCTTGGAGACTGGAAAAACAGCTCTAGTGCAAAAACGGATCATAGATGTTTTGAAAAAAGATCGGCTAAAGTTAGAATCATTTGAAACATATTTTAGGAAGCAATAAAGCATATACACACATGCAAGAGCACCTGTTTAAGCCAAGGGAGTCATTCAAACATGATATAATGCATTCATACATAGCATTCCAATTAAAGAGCAATTTATGCATATATGGACATACATAAAATCTCAACAATACCAAAGATACAAATTAACACATGGAAGACTTAGACATATCAACTAAGCAACCTAATCATCCAAAAAGGACATGCCATCACACACAAGCATTCATCAAGGCATGCATCACTCAAGCATTCATCAAGGCATGCATCATAAGTGATATTTACAATTCAAACAAGGCATCTAATTGCCAAACCAAAACAACACACCTCAAAGCATCAAAAACAACAACACCTATCCCATTGCTTTTCTATTACAAATCTTTAATTTATAAATCATACATTGAGCTCACCAAAGCAACACTTGAAGACATTTCCTTTCCCATGCCACCCATAAGCTATTTATCTGCATTGTCGAACAAAAGAGAGCGTAAGCATAAAAGCTTAGTGAGGGTAGGCTCATAAAACAAACCTTCGACAATACAGGGTCCAAGCTCGAGCAATTATCATGATGAAATACATGACTTTATCTTCGATCCACATGAACCAAAATGAACATGATGCATGAACATATAATCAACATTATGTCATGCTCAACATCTCATAAGCTCAACTTACAATGATACATATATATCTCAATGCATTAACCAAAACATATATAGCTTCGCATTTGAAATTCACCTTTCATATCACATTGATACACATATCAATTCATTTTAACATGTATGCATAATCTCATATTGGCATATACATACTTTCTCATATTGGCACCTAGTTATGACTCAAATACGCGGATAACATGTTGGAACGCATTTTCCAACATCAACCTTACCTCGGTGGGATTACACTCATCACCGGCCTTGCATGTGGAACGCATTTCCACATGCCCTACGGATGGGATTCCACTCATCATCACGTAGAATATATAAAAATTTCCGGTGGAATATTACATCACCGTACTCCTCCTTGGTGCCTTAACGCCACCAAGGCCACGTACGTTTTGACTCAATTAGTGTGCACACTCATCCTGATGATCGATCATTGTACCCAAGCATACTAGTGCCAATAATAATTAAATTTCACAACCTTTGATATTCATAGTCATAATATGGCATCTTACATCATATTAAGCTCAATATCAAATATCTCAACAACATAATATCATAATGTCATTTTCAAGAGTCATAATATGGCATCTTACATCATATTAAGCTCAACATCATCATGCACAATTTACAATCCAAACCACATGCATAGCAATGCATCAAACCATGCCTCAACAACATGTATAACACATTATACATAATAATCGTAACACAATTCATCATGAGGCATAACATCAATTAAAGAGATCATCCAATGTCTCTAACTAAAGCTTAGGATTAGGCTACCACCCTAATCCTAACTCTAGGTGAGTCTACCAATCTCAACCTAGTCCACATGCTCGAACCAATTGCTCAAAGCCATTTAAAATATTTTAACCACTCACCGACTACTCCATTAGCACAAGCCGACAAGCCTACCAAGCATCCAAGTTTCCGGATTCGAGCCCGAAGCTTCACCATAGATTTCCCTTGCTTCTAACCATTCAAAAACAATATATTAACCTCAAAATCAGCCACAATCCCAAAGTTTAACATCAACACACTAATCCATTACAATTCTCACAATTCAAAGCCAAGTTCATTCTTCAATTTCTCATTTTCGTACTTCCACAATAACCCGTCAAAAATCAGAATTGTAGTCATCCAAAACACTCTTAAACATGTTCAAAACACTGCCCAACTATAGTATAATCATCAACCCCCAATTTCAAACATTAAACACACAATTTAAGCCATAAACAATCCCCAAAATCATCAAATCCGAGCTGCCATGAAAAACAGTCCAAAACTTGTGATTTCAACATATTTAGCACATTCAAACGCTTCCAAAACAACCCCCAACTATTACTCTAACATCAACCATCAAAATACCAACCCGGAATACAATTCAAATGCAATTTACCATGTTGCAAACCATGAACAAATCCCATTTTTATCAAATTCGGGCAGCCCCTAAACCATGTCCAAAAACCATGTTTCCAACATCCATAGCACCCACAAATAATCCCAAATCAACCCCTAACCATAGTATTACCATTGGCTATCAATTTCCCACCTAAAACAACCCCTAAAACTCACTCAAAACCCTCAAAAACCCCATTTTCGTACTCCTATTTTACTTAGCAGAAAATTATGTTTTTAAACACCCAAATGATATCTAAATGATTCCAAAACATCATCCTAACATATATAAACCATCAACCCTTTAATTACAATCTAAAACTCACCAAAAATTAAGTTTTTGACACTTTAAAAATGGGTCTAAGAATCCACTTCGAATTTTTACCAAAATTCAACCAAATTGATATATGTTACACCTTTTAGCATGATTAACTAAAGCCCCAACTCAATTTATCAAAACCAATTGGAAAACCCTATTAAAAACCCAAATTTTAATATGAACCCTAATTTTCAAAACTCCATAACTTTGAAATCTAAGAATATAGATAGCTAGAGGATGAAGAGGAGATTAAGAAAACATAATTACCTTCAAAAACGCCCTAAATTTGATGAAGGAATTTGATGAATTATAAATTTTGGGATTTGGGAGAGTTTGGTGTTCTTCACGGTGGGGGAAAGGGGAAATGGGAAAGATGATAACATTTTCCTTGCTTTTAATTGATAAGGTTGTCTATTTATTTTTGTTTTGGTTAAATTACCAAAATGATCCCTCCCTTTCTTTCTAAACTCAATTTGCTCACGCTAAGGTCAATTTGATCACATTTCAAATATTTATTTTTGAAACCTAAACCGTAAAGGATTATTTTAATTATAAACTCGAGCCCAAATAATATTAAAATATTATTTTCACCCGACCCCTAAACCCGGGTGTTACATAGGGTTATATTTAATTTAATTATTTGAAAATAAAGATTAAAAATAGAATATATATGAAAGATAATTTAATTAAAATTTTATTTTAAATAATATTAATTGTATGTTAAGTCCTTAAAAGTTTTAATCTTTATTAATTAATTTAATGGTGTTCAACGGTGTTAATTGTTAGTGGTGTTCAGCGGGCCCGCTGTAGAATTTTCCTATATATATAAGTTTATTTTTTTATTTTTTTTCAAGTGATAATCTTCTCATTTTCTATTGTTAATCTCATCCATCCATTTATATTTATCCAACAATCCGAAAAAAAAATATATAAAACTTTCAAGTTTTACGTAGTGTAAGAGAATCCTATCTCTCTCTATATATATTTACAATAATCTTCACATATCGTACTATTAATCTCAACTATTCATTTCACCCATCCAACGATTTAAAAAAACGTGTAAAACTTAAAAACTCTTAAACTGCGTAAACAAATCATATATATATATATATATATATATATATATATATATATATATATAGGGTTTTATTTTGATGCACAAGCTGTGTAAATTTTTTTTACACAATCCTTTTATAAAATTTAAAATCTAAATCACAAACCCTAGCAACCTAAACCCTAAACCCTAAGCCCTAAACTCTAAACTCTAAATTCTAACCATAAACCTTAAATTATATACCCTACATACTAAACCCCTAAACCCTAACATAAAACCCTAAACCCTAAAATTAAAGGGCTTGTGTAAACTAAAGTTTACACAGCTTGTGCATCAAAGTATTTTCCATATATATATGTATATATATATATATATATATATATGTATGTGTGTGTGTCATTTAGCATGTGCCCACGTTGAATGGACTCCAAGTCCATGTGAGAAAATATTATACAGATCTTGATGATTATATCCTTTGTTATACATCTATATATGCCAATGTTTTAATATTCATTTCATATTCAGCATTTTAATTTATCTCTTTGCATTCTCAAGTAGGTTTTACGTAGGTTTCCTATAAAACCTAGGTTTGTTTTGCATCTGCAAACCAGTTTCAGGTAAGTCCAGTTTGTTTTCGTACAGAAACATGAAAGTAGCAGTGGTAGGAGGAGGGATAAGTGGGCTGGTCTCGGCCTATGTTCTTACAAAACAAGGTGCAAATGTGGTGCTGTACGAGAAACAAGGTTGCTTGGGAGGCCATTCCAAGACGGTTCGCTTCGACGGTATTGATTTAGACCTTGGTTTAATGGTCTTTAATCGTGTAAGTTTTCATCTCTTTTCCAACTTCCTCATGCTTTTAGCGACGCAACATTCACGGTTTCGTCGCTGAATGTTTAGCTTATTGGAGCACTGTTTCATCAGATAATGATTTGTATTATACGGGTGAATCTAGGGTACAACAGTCTAATTTAAGATTATAAAAGGGTACAATCGAAGTGTTAAAAAATTCAGAACCTAAAATGTTACCACACAACCTAAAATGTTATATTTTTCGATAACATTTTAAGTTTATAGTTTTTTTTGGACAAGTTTCGAAACTTGGTTTGTGGTTCTATGGTAAGTTTCGAAACTTATCGTGAAAACACGGAATTGAAATGTTAAAAAATCCTCAACCCCTTTTCGGTGCCTCTACTTATTTCTCACACTCAGAATTTAGGGTTTTAGGTTAGGGTTTATGGTTAGGGTTTAGAGAATTTAAAGTAGGATGTAAGATGTAGAGTGTAAGGGGTAGGGTTTAAGATTTAAAATTTAGAGTTAAGACTTTAAATTTAATTTTTTAATATATTTTTGTGCTGGGGCACCGCAGCTTAGACTCATAACATATGACATTGTTTTCATCGGAGAATGGTAAAACCATTGACATTTATTAATTTCAAAGTTCGATTCAGTTAACTATAATTTAAATGATTAGTTTGGTTGATAAAACTCGACAATCCAAATAAAAAATGATTTTAGTCAAAGAAGCAAATGGAAGGATTGACTAGAACACTTAAATTTGAAATAATTAAAAAATTCTAAAATCGAAGTTAACCTAACATAGACTAGATTCAAATCAGATCTGTCTAATTGTTTGGTCTAATCTCAACAAAATATTTTTTAAAATAATAACAACTGAATTTTATTAAATGTAACAATCAAAAAAAAAATATATATTATATTTTTTTTTTCTTTTCTTCTCTAACCACTCCCACTCATTTTGTCCCCTCAATTATTATTATCACTCACCCCCAATTATATTATTCCCTCCCCCTCAATTATTATCATTTTATCCTCATCTCTGCAGAACACTTCCCTCTCAATTTCTAAGTTTCATTTTCCTCTCAACACAAACCAATCGTACGCCACCAACAACCGTCCATCACCACGTTGTGCCGTTCGTTCACCGCCACCACCATCCGAACCGTCTCAACGTCCCGGACAAAACGCCCCCATCTACGCGTTAAACCGCCGCTTCGTTTGCCATTAATTTGCCGTTGAAGGTTTCGTACAAATTGAGGTTTTTCTCAAATCGGCGAAAATCCGGTAAGTTTTCGACTTAAATACGAGTTTGGGGTGATAGAAAATTGAATTTGGAGCATTCTGTTTTTTTAAAAAAAATTTGCTCCGCCGTCCACGGCGGCGCGTGGGCTTCACGCGCCGTCCGGAGCCGCGCGTGGGCTTCACGCGCCTTTCCCGGCCACCCTGGACGGTGGCAGTGGACCGGCCGGTTCAGACCGGTCTGGTCATGAACCGAACCGCCCGAACCGGACCCGCCACGTCAGTATGACGTCAGCATGACGTCAGCGTCCGACCCAACCTGTTGACCCGACCCGTTGACCCGACCCGGTCAACAGTGACGTCAGCGTGACGTCAGCGTCCGACCCAACCTGTTGACCCGACCCGTTGACCCGACCCGGTCAACAGTGACGTCAGTATGACGTCAGCATGACGTCATCGTCCGACCCGACCTGTTGACCCGACCCGTTGACCCGACCCGGTCAACAGCGACGTCAGCATGACGTCAGCGTTGACTTTGACCGTTGACTTTGACCGTTGACCGTTGACCAAAAAGTCAAATTTTCCGAAAAGCCCTATTTTATGTTTTTCGACGTCCTGAGTCCGTTTTTGAAGCCCGTTTCTTGAAATTCAAACCCGAAAGCCTCCAAATTGGAAATTGAACTCGAATATACATATGTATAAGCTATGTTTTTCATGAGGAATTTATGGTTAAGGACTGATATTAACTTGTTGATCTAATAGGTACACGTGAACCTTCCGATCGTATCTACGCCCAGCCCGGCTCGTCCCGATCTATACCACCTCGTGATCCGATCGTCACTCGTATGACCTCAAACCTAGTATTCGAATACAAATTAAGGTGTAAATTTGATTGTAACCGTAATCCATGTTTATATAGGCTCAAATACTGTAGCAGAGCGTGATCCCAGTGCCTGTTAGACATGTGGCTGACTGATCTCATCCTTTGAGGTGTGTTTCCTTGTGTGCTACATAACTGTTTTATATTCATGATTTACATGCCTCACACAATTTTATAAGTCATACTGAGCATATGATTACGAAATTTAATTTGTGAAAATTAGCATGTTTTCAGTTTATTAAGGGAATATGGTTTCACGGTATAATTTTAATTATACTCTAGCATTCATTGAGATAAGCATGACTATGATTCTCAGTCAGCAGTATAGATATAAGATGATGAGCATGGTTATGGCTTTTATTGTTGCATACTATGTTACTACCGGACTAGTTAGTGAAAAATTCTTGGGGGTATGATGTGGAGACTACGGCTCAGCCCTGATCCAGCTGGTAAGACCGTCCCGTTTACGGATCCTAGGCTTCGGCCAGGTCCGCCCGTTTACGGATTCTAGGCTTCGGCCAGGTCCGCCCGTTTACGGTTCCTATGCTTCGGCAAGGGCCGCCCGTATTCTAAGGTATTCCTTAGGATGGTACCCCGCCCAGTGGGCTTGGGTTAATGCCAATATAGGATACTGTTCTGGGGAACTGTATCATGGTGTTCGGATGGAGGGTAGAAAGATTTCATGAAAGTATGATGTACATGTATAATTATATATATATATATATGTCTTTCATAACATGATTTAACATTTATGGATATAAATGTTTTCTTGCACTGTTGGATCACATTGAGCTTTCTAGCTCACGCCCAAATATTTTTCCCCTTTCAGATAGGTTGGAATAAGCTGCCCTGTAGTTGACACTTGGAGGATCGACACTTTCGACATTGTTTTTGAATGTAATATTTCTATCCACCATTTGTAATTATGGGTGACATGTTTTATTATGTTATGTGTAAGTCTTTAAAAATATTAAAGTTTGATGTGTCTAAACATATTTACTAAACTTGATAGTTTTCACAAAAATCTGGTCGAAATGCTATTTGAAATAAATTCTTTATTGCAAATTTGTTTACTAAATGATTATAAAAATTTTAATGTAACTTACTAGACATGGTCATTCCGCATAGGCCGGTCTAGGGGGTTACATTTAGTTGGTATCAGAGCTTTTGGTTTTAAAACCTCGGACTGTGAAAAAAAAAATGGTCCATTTAAAATGTTTTATAATGTATAAAAAAAAGGGGCCATGTCACCCAACTGTATATGTTTAATTGTGATCGATTCTCCAGTGTCATAACATGAGCATAAGTTTTATCCGATGAATAGATTCTCCGAGAATGAGCACTGGAAGGGAACGTCGACCCGTTCGTAGGCGTGGTCGACCTGTTAGATTTGCAGACCCGATAGATGATTTAGTGACTGATCCACCTGCCTCTGGAGTGGCTACAGCCGCAGTTGACCCCTCGACAACTGTAGAGCCTCCTACCCCTACTGGTCTTTCAGTTCCTGATACTACTACTTCTGCTGCGACTACTCCGACATCTGCCCCGAATACTCCCACACCTACTTCCACTGTTCCATTGCCTACCCCTAATATCGGTATGACTACACCAGTCAGAGGTACTACTGTTGCTGGACCTGAGCCTATGACTGGAATTACGGATGAGTCATTGAGTAGACAGTTTCTCCAATTGATTCAGGGAGTAGTTAGAGCAGCTGGAGTCACACCTGAAGTTCCTATCTCACAGACCTTGATCGTTAATGGGATTAAGACTTTCTCGGGATCTCTTGGTGGACCACCTACCGAGGCTGAGGAGTGGATATATGATATCGATAGACGTATGAGTGAGTTGGGTTTTGAGCCATCTAAGAAGTATTTAGGGGCCGTATCGATGCTAAATGGGAATGCCCGTACTTGGTGGGAGTCCATTATGAGTAGTGTTCCATCTAATCGTCTGACATGGGAATTCTTTAAGGAGCGCTTTAGAAACCGTTTTCTGGGCGAACAATTCTTGCGAGAAAGACGCCAGGCTTTTAAAGATCTGGTACAGGATACTATGACCGTGGCTGAGTATGAGATACAATTTCTCGAGTTATCAAAATATGGTACAAATTTAATTCCTACGGAAAAAGACAAATGTGAAAAGTTTCAGGAGGGCCTTCGTATTGGGATACGTGACCGAGTGGCTACCCACCATGATCAGGTGTTTGAAAATTTAGTGGACCGAGCTAAGACTGCAGAACAAATGGAGATCTTGGCAGCTAGTCAGAGTGGTAGAGATGGTGAACAAGAAAGAAGCAAGGATCGAGGGCGAGACCGAGATCGATCTTGGAAATCTTCTAGAAAGAGAGAGTCTCATTCTCGTTTTGATAAGAGGCCTCGCACCATGTATCAGGGAAGTGGTTCGAATTATAGGCCCCCGGTACAGCAGGGCCCAACGGCTAGTCGAGGTGATACAACAGGGTCCACTCATTTACCTTTATGTGAACAGTGTGGTAAGCTTCATCGAGGGGAGTGCAGGAAGATGACGGGTGCTTGTTTCAGATGTGGATCCACTGGCCATTTTAAGAAAGATTGTCCACACCCCCCTTCTGTGGACCGATCGTCGTTTCAGACCCCTGCTCGATCCCAGACTCCAGCCCGATCACAAACATCTGTTCAAACACCGGGTTCAGGGCGTTATCAGAGTAGAGCTCATGGATCTTCTGCTAGATCTGATGGTAGAGGCCGATCACATCAGAGTGGAGGACCAGCTATGAATGATGCTAGGCAGCCTCCACTTGTTTATGCCTCCAGACGTCGAGATGACAGAGATGAGCCAGACGTCATTGCAGGTACTTTTACTATGTTTTCTGTTCCATATTTTGTATTGCTCGACAATGGTTCTACCCATTCATATGTATCAAAATCCGTGTCCCGAGACCTCCAGATTCCTGATGAGACCACTGAGAATACAATTACCGTTATGAGTCCAGTGGGTCAGTCGGTAGTTGTAAATAAAGTTTTCAGGCGATGTCCCCTAGAAGTGCAAGGGGAAATCTTTCTAGCCGATCTTATGGAGCTACCTCTAGAAGAGTTTGATATAATTCTTGGCATGGATTGGTTGACTGAACACCGAGTTAACCTAGACTGTGAGACAAAGAGAGCATTTTTAAGGACTTCTGATGATCGTATTGTGATTCTCACCGGTGAGCGCCGAGGGTATCTGTCAAATGTAATATCTACTTTGGCTGCTGACAGAATGATCCGGAAAGGATACCAGACCTTCATCGCTTGTATCTTGAATACCAAGGGTTCTTTGACAAAGATTGAGGAAATTCGCACTGTTAGTGAGTTCCCTGATGTCTTTCCCGAAGAATTACCTGGGCTACCCCCGGATAGAGATGTCGAGTTTGAGATTGAGATTTATCCGGGCTCTGCACCAGTCTCGATGAACCCATACCGTATGGCTCCTAAGGAGCTTAAGGAGCTAAAGATTCAATTGCAGGAACTCCTCGATCGAGGATTTATTCGACCTAGCTCTTCACCCTGGGGAGCTCCTGTTTTATTTGTGAAGAAGAAAGATGGGTCTCTTAGGCTATGTATTGATTACCGTAAGCTGAACAAGTTAACAATCAAAAACAAGTATCCATTGCCCAGGATAGATGACTTGTTCGATCAGTTGCAGGGAGCCACAGTTTTCTCGAAGATTGATCTTTGTTCAGGGTACTATCAACTGAAAATAAAGGGGTCTGATGTAGCAAAGACGGCCATTCGCACCAGATATGGGCACTACGAGTTTTTGGTGATGCCGTTTGGTCTGACTAATGCTCCTGCCGCTTTTATGGATCTAATGAATCGTGTGTTCCGGCCGTATGTGGATCAATTCGTGGTGGTGTTCATTGATGATATCCTAGTCTACTCCCGGACTGAGGCAGAACATGCTGAGCATTTGAGAATTGTTCTACGGACTCTTAGAGATCACAAATTGTACGCCAAATTGAGCAAATGTGAATTCTGGCTCAGTGAGGTGACATTTCTGGGGCATGTGGTATCGGCTCGGGGTATTCAGGTTGATCCGAGCAAGATAGAAGCCATTGTGAGTTGGAAGCAACCCAAGAATATTTCTGAGATCCGCAGCTTCTTGGGTTTAGCTGGATATTACAGGCGTTTCGTTGAGGGTTTTTCTATTATTGCCTCTCCCTTGACGAAGCTGTTGAGGAAGGATGTTCCATTCATCTGGACAGATGCTCAACGTGATAGTTTTGAGAAGTTGAAGACAACCTTAACACAAGCTCCAGTTTTGACGCAGCCCGAGCCTGGGAAGGATTTTACAGTTTATAGTGATGCGTCGCGTTCTGGACTTGGTTGCGTTCTAATGCAGGATGGGAAGGTAATAGCTTATGCGTCTCGCCAATTAAGGCCTCATGAGTGTAATTATCCTACCCATGATCTAGAATTGGCCGCTGTAATCTTTGCCTTGAAGATTTGGAGACACTATCTCTACGGAGAGAAGTGTTATATTTATACAGATCACAAGAGCCTGAAGTACATTCTTACACAGAAAGAGCTTAATCTTAGACAACGTCGTTGGATTGAGCTTCTTAAGGATTATGACTGTGTGTTTGAGTACCACCCAGGGAAGGCTAATGTCGTTGCTGACGCTTTGAGTCGTAAGGCTATATCAGACTTGAGATCCATGTTTGCCAGAATGAGTTTATACAGTGATGGAAGTCTACTAGCCGAGCTGCAAGTTAAACCGACATTGGTCGAGGAAATTAAGGCCAAACAGCTTATAGATAGTTCCTTACTTCCTGTCATACAGCAGGTTGAGCAAGGATCTACTACCATCTATGCCTTTGATCAGGATGGAGTCTTGTGCTTTAAGGATCGTTATTGCGTACCAAATGATGCCGAGTTGAAGCGGGCTATTCTTAGAGAGGCTCATAACAGCCCTTATGCTATGCATCCCGGTGGGGACAAAATGTATCAAAACCTGAGACAGAGATATCGTTGGGAAGGTATGAAGAAGGACATTTCAGATTATGTATCCCGGTGTTTGACTTGCCAACAGGTTAAGGCAGAGCACCAGCATCCTTCTGGTTTGTTGCAGCCTATTAAGATTCCCGAGTGGAAATGGGAACATATTACAATGGACTTCGTTACAGGACTTCCTCTGACACCTTCTAAAAAGGATTCGATATGGGTAATTGTAGACCGACTCACAAAGTCAGCTCATTTTATCCCGGTTCGAGTCACTTATTCTTTGAAGAGGCTGGCTAAGCTATACATCTCTGAAATTGTCAGACTACATGGGGTACCTTTATCTATCATCTCTGATCGGGATCCGAGGTTCACTTCTCGATTCTGGGTGGCGTTGCACAGAGCTTTAGGTACCCGTCTGAATTTCAGTACATCTTTCCATCCACAGACCGATGGCCAGTCTGAGAGGGTAATTCAAGTTCTTGAAGATATGTTGAGAGGATGCGTGATAGATTTCCATGGTAGTTGGGAAGACTTCTTAGCACTGGCCGAATTTGCTTATAATAACAGTTACCAGGCTAGTATTCGCATGGCACCTTACGAAGCTTTGTATGGTCGCAACTGCCGAACTCCAATCTGTTGGACTGAATTGTATGATAAGAAGACTTTGGGTCCTGGGTTGATCCAAGAGACTGAAGAGACTGTCAGACTGATTCGTAGTCGTTTGAAGGAGGCGTTTGACAGACAGAAGTCTTATGCTGATCGGAGGAGAAAGGATATAGAGTTTGAGGTTGGCGACCAGGTTTTTCTAAAGGTATCACCATGGAAGAAAGTTCTGAGATTTGGGCGCAAAGGTAAATTGAGCCCAAGATTTATTGGACCGTACCGTATTCGGAAGAGAGTCGAGCCTGTTGCTTATCAGCTTGAATTACCTCCCCAGCTTAGCCGTATTCATGATGTGTTCCATGTATCTATGTTGAGACAGTACCACCCAGATCCGAGCCATATTATCCAGGTACAGGATGTGGAGTTGAGACCAGATTTGTCTTATGAGGAGGAACCTGTTCAAATCTTGGATCAAGACGAGAGGGTTCTAAGGAATCGATGTATTCCTATGGTTAAGGTACAATGGAGAAATCGAGGTCCTGAAGAAGCTACCTGGGAAACCCTTGAGTCGATGAAAGAGCAGTTTCCGCATTTATTCCATTAAGGTAAATTTCGAGGTCGAAATTTTTTTTTAGGGAGGGAGAATTGTAACAATCAAAAAAAAAATATATATTATATTTTTTTTTCTTTTCTTCTCTAACCACTCCCACTCATTTTGTCCCCTCAATTATTATTATCACTCACCCCCAATTATATTATTCCCTCCCCCTCAATTATTATCATTTTATCCTCATCTCTGCAGAACACTTCCCTCTCAATTTCTAAGTTTCATTTTCCTCTCAACACAAACCAATCGTACGCCACCAACAACCGTCCATCACCACGTTGTGCCGTTCGTTCACCGCCACCACCATCCGAACCGTCTCAACGTCCCGGACAAAACGCCCCTATCTACGCGTTAAACCGCCGCTTCGTTTGCCATTAATTTGCCGTTGAAGGTTTCGTACAAATTGAGGTTTTTCTCAAATCGGCGAAAATCCGGTAAGTTTTCGACTTAAATACGAGTTTGGGGTGATAGAAAATTGAATTTGGAGCATTCTGTTTTTTTTAAAAAAAATTTGCTCCGCCGTCCACGGCGGCGCGTGGGCTTCACGCGCCGTCCGGAGCCGCGCGTGGGCTTCACGCGCCGTTCCCGGCCACCCTGGACGGTGGCAGTGGACCGGCCGGTTCAGACCGGTCTGGTCATGAACCGAACCGCCCGAACCGGACCCGCCACGTCAGTATGACGTCAGCATGACGTCAGCGTCCGACCCAACCTGTTGACCCGACCCGTTGACCCGACCCGGTCAACAGTGACGTCAGCGTGACGTCAGCGTCCGACCCAACCTGTTGACCCGACCCGTTGACCCGACCCGGTCAACAGTGACGTCAGTATGACGTCAGCATGACGTCATCGTCCGACCCGACCTGTTGACCCGACCCGTTGACCCGACCCGGTCAACAGCGACGTCAGCATGACGTCAGCGTTGACTTTGACCGTTGACTTTGACCGTTGACCGTTGACCAAAAAGTCAAATTTTCCGAAAAGCCCTATTTTATGTTTTTCGACGTCCTGAGTCCGTTTTTGAAGCCCGTTTCTTGAAATTCAAACCCGAAAGCCTCCAAATTGGAAATTGAACTCGAATATACATATGTATAAGCTATGTTTTTCATGAGGAATTTATGGTTAAGGACTGATATTAACTTGTTGATCTAATAGGTACACGTGAACCTTCCGATCGTATCTACGCCCAGCCCGGCTCGTCCCGATCTATACCACCTCGTGATCCGATCGTCACTCGTATGACCTCAAACCTAGTATTCGAATACAAATTAAGGTGTAAATTTGATTGTAACCGTAATCCATGTTTATATAGGCTCAAATACTGTAGCAGAGCGTGATCCCAGTGCCTGTTAGACATGTGGCTGACTGATCTCATCCTTTGAGGTGTGTTTCCTTGTGTGCTACATAACTGTTTTATATTCATGATTTACATGCCTCACACAATTTTATAAGTCATACTGAGCATATGATTACGAAATTTAATTTGTGAAAATTAGCATGTTTTCAGTTTATTAAGGGAATATGGTTTCACGGTATAATTTTAATTATACTCTAGCATTCATTGAGATAAGCATGACTATGATTCTCAGTCAGCAGTATAGATATAAGATGATGAGCATGGTTATGGCTTTTATTGTTGCATACTATGTTACTACCGGACTAGTTAGTGAAAAATTCTTGGGGGTATGATGTGGAGACTACGGCTCAGCCCTGATCCAGCTGGTAAGACCGTCCCGTTTACGGATCCTAGGCTTCGGCCAGGTCCGCCCGTTTACGGATTCTAGGCTTCGGCCAGGTCCGCCCGTTTACGGTTCCTATGCTTCGGCAAGGGCCGCCCGTATTCTAAGGTATTCCTTAGGATGGTACCCCGCCCAGTGGGCTTGGGTTAATGCCAATATAGGATACTGTTCTGGGGAACTGTATCATGGTGTTCGGATGGAGGGTAGAAAGATTTCATGAAAGTATGATGTACATGTATAATTATATATATATATATATGTCTTTCATAACATGATTTAACATTTATGGATATAAATGTTTTCTTGCACTGTTGGATCACATTGAGCTTTCTAGCTCACGCCCAAATATTTTTCCCCTTTCAGATAGGTTGGAATAAGCTGCCCTGTAGTTGACACTTGGAGGATCGACACTTTCGACATTGTTTTTGAATGTAATATTTCTATCCACCATTTGTAATTATGGGTGACATGTTTTATTATGTTATGTGTAAGTCTTTAAAAATATTAAAGTTTGATGTGTCTAAACATATTTACTAAACTTGATAGTTTTCACAAAAATCTGGTCGAAATGCTATTTGAAATAAATTCTTTGTTGCAAACTTGTTTACTAAATGATTATAAAAATTTTAATGTAACTTACTAGACATGGTCATTCCGCATAGGCCGGTCTAGGGGGTTACATTAAACACCATGAAATATATTACAAATACAATGCATCAAAAATATAAAAAAAGAAAGGACTAGTCCACTAAAAATCTCATACAAATGTACAAAGAAAAACAAAACACTTCCATAGAGGGTAACATACCATCAAAACCTAGAAACATTCATGAATCTACATGTCTCTAGCCAAACGAGACGATGTATAAAATAAAAAAAGAGTGGTGAGCAAACCAAACTATTATGCATATTGTTCCGCTACACATTTCTGATTAAATCGGCTAACAAACCATCAAACGAGTGGGGATCAAACCTTTCTATGACCACCAATAGAATCAAATCAGAAAACTAAGCCGTGAGAATTTTTATACGAGCACCAAACGACCATTAAGGTATACTGAAATCGTGCCAAAAAATAGATGAAACGAACCAGAAATTCAATGAAAAGTGTGCCATAAAAGCGGAAAAAATGCGTGCTATAAGAGCAAAAATTCTTATTAAAATTGAAAAAATAAAAACATAAAAAATAACGGAAAATGAGTATTGGCTGTCGCTGACCAGCCCTAAAGCTGGTATCGACGCCGACAAAAGAAAAAGATGAAAAAAAAGGGTTAACTACTGGAACAGTCACTTATGTTTTACTTCAGTACAGATCAGTTGGTCACCGATTTTGAAAATGACCAGTAAGGTCACTTACGTTTTCGGGGCATAAACTTTTGGTCACTCAGCCGTTTGTTGCCGTTAAACACTGACAGATTGCTGACCTGACAACAAAAAATAAGGGTAAATTACTGCAATGGCCATTAAAGTTTATCTCGTGTACATTTTTGCTTCCGAATTAAAAAAAATAAACATTATAGTCACTAATAAAAATGTTTCTTTATAATTTCACCTTTAAATTTTTAAAAATTCATTTTTCAACTCTAAAACTTTACAATCAATTAGTACAATAATATTATAAATGCTTAGATGAAAAATAGGTGCCCAAAGCATACCCTTTTAAACTTAGGTGCCCAAATTACTCCTATTTAATAACTATACTTTCAAATTACCCCTATGTTTTCATTCTGGATTATTATTATTATTATTATTATTATTATTATTATTATTATTATTATTATTATAACAAGTCATATTATTTTTTATTATTTTTAAATTAAAAATAATTTTAAAATAAAATTATTTTTATTATTATTAAATTTAAAATATTTTAAAAAAATATTAGTTTTTAAAATAATTTAGGTGTCTATATTATTTTTGTAAAAATTGGTGCCCAAAGTTTCTATAGTTACAATTTTATGTGTGTTTGACATTTAGCTGCACATCGTTGGGTGTTTCTGACGACGTTGTGTTGGGAAAAATGATCACCTTGGTCTGGCAACCAAGTGGGTGCGATCAACGACGACAACTGGCGGCGGAAGCGGCGACAATCGACGACGGAAGTTTGAGAATTTTTAGGGATCTAGAGACTGTTTTGTGAAGCTTGTAAAATTCTGAGATTTTATAATAATTTGAAAGTTCTAAGTATTTTCCATTAAAAATTAATAAAATTAATGCCACGTGTCAAGTACCGATTGGTTGACAATTTTTTTAACACTCATTTAACAGGTGGGCACCTAAAATTGTAACTATAGTAAATTTGGGCACCTATTTTTACAAAAAAAAATAGGTTAAACACCTAAATTATTTTAAGAAATAATATTTTTTACTAATATTTTAAATTTAATAATAATAAAAATAATTTTATTTTATTTTAAAATTATTTTTAATTTAACAATAATAAAAAATGACATGTCATGTTACAATAATATTAAAAACAATTCATAGTGGAAAAAATAGGAACAATTTGAAAGTTTAGTTATTAAATAGGAACAATTTGAGCACCTAAATTTAAAAAGTTATACTTTGGGCACCTAGTTTTCATTTAAGCTTTTACAATATTATTGTACTAATTGATTATAAAGTTTTAGAGTTAAAAATGAATTTTTAAAAATTCAAGGGTGAAATTATAAAGAAATATTTTCATTAGTGATTATAAAGTTTATTTTTTAAAATTTGGGAGCAAAAATGTACATGAGATAAACTTTAATGGCCATTGCAATAATTTACTCTTATTTTTTCGTCGTCAGGGGTCAGCAATTCGTCAGTGTTTAACGGCAACAAACGGCTGAGTGACCAAAAGTTTACTCCCCGAAAACATAAGTGACCTTATTGATCGTTTTTCAAAATTGGTGACCAACTCTATACTGGGGGAAAACATAAATGACTATTCCAGTTGTTAACCCAAAAAAATAGAAAAGTTTTGCGGGAAAGAAAGCAAACGGCACACAATAATTTTTTTTTATCCTTTTAAATTTAAATAAAAAAATATCCCATCACCGAAATGCCTAATCCCTAACCCCATTTTTTCTGAAATTAATTTCTTAGTTTAAATTTCAAGTTTATATTCTTTTTCTATCCAGGCAATTATGTATGGACATGTATAGATTCTTATTAAAAAGGGAAATGTGATCTTGATTTAATGAGGATAGAATTTTAAAATTTTAAGATCACATTATTTGTTAACATATATGTATCGGTGGAGTCAGATAAACACTTAGGTTTTAGCTGACACTCTAATTATTATTATTTTAAATATTTTAAATTTTGACAACACTTTTTAAAAGATATTGACACCCATCTATTTTAAGACTGACTTAAATTAACTAACTTCAAAACTTGTTAGGCCTTGAAAATTAATTACATAAAAATTTGTTAGGGGTCTATCCGTGGTCATAACCATATTGCGTATCCAGGGTATTTTATATTTTAAATAATTGAATTTAACATTTATTTAATTAAATTGTAGACATTTCGTTTAATTAAATTACATTGTTCAAATTTTATTATTAATAAATTAAGCCACTTTAATTAATATCATCAAATAATTTTAATAAAAAAATTGTTTCGTACTTTTATGTAACATATTTTTCACATATTCTCATTAAATAATTTTTAATTGATAATTTATATATATTTTTATGAGAATTTTTTCAAATATTTCATTTAAATAATTTCAAGTGAAAATTCAACAAAATTTCATATAGATTCTACCAAAAAATATTTAAATTATCAATTAAGCATTATTTAATGATAATATGTGAAAATTATGTTAACTGAAAGTGTCAAATTTGGATAAAAATCATCTGCCCTTTTTCGGTGCCCTTACATATGCCCCAACACTAAAAAACACTACAAAATTAAATTCTAAGCCCTAACCCTAAATTCTAAATCTCAAACTCTACACCCTATACCCTAAAAATACACCTTACCCTAAATTCTCTCAACTCTAGCCACAAATCCTAACCTAAGGCTAAAACCCTAAACCTAATTTTGAGCATGGGGCATAAGTAGGGGCATCGAAAAGAGGCAGAGGATTTCCATCTGCCAATTTTAATTTTTCATTAGAATTATTTAATGATGTTAATATTAGTGACTTAATTTATTGGAAAATTCTACCACGTGTGTCGCACAACGCTGAACACCACTAACGTTGAACACCATTAAATTTGTTGAGTTGATCAAACAATTGCAAATGGCCAAGAGGGGGGTGAATTGGCAATTAAAAATTTTTGTGAAGAGAATATTGGAAAATAAAATGACACAAGGGGTTATAGTGGTTCAAGTTCAACAACCGAACTCTACATCCACTACCTTAGCTCCCACTAAGGATTTTCCAAAACAATTCACTACTTGAATTCGTCCCCTTTTCTTGGATGAGGAGGAAACCTTACAATATCGATTAAGCTTTTCAACCCCAAGCTTAATCCACTCAAATACAAAGAAGATTTTTGGTAAACTCAAGTATTTCCTCTCAAAGGATGATTGTCTACCCACTTACAATTACAGCAACCCAAAACTCTCAATAATATGACAAAATGAAATACAAAGAGTTGGGTACAAGAATATAGCTTTGAATAGCTCTAGGATTTGGATTTTTGCTTTGATGATGCTTGAATGTGTATTGTTTATCTTCCTGGTGAAATGAAGCTTGTATTTATACCCTTGAATCAGTTTCTAGCTGTTTGGATCATTTGACTTATTGAAGGAGCCGTTGGGAACATTTTTCCAGCTATTAAGGCAGCTCCCCAGCACCGCGTATCGATACACGACAAGGCTGTATCGATACGCTAGTTTAAATTCCAACTAGCCGTTGTGCGTAAAAACAGAGTGTATCGATACACTAGGCGTATCGATACGGTCCAAACTTTCTGTTAAGTTTGATGCATCAAAGCGTATCGATACGGGGGTCGTATCGATACGGTCCAAACTCTCTGTAAAACCATTTAATTTGTTGCATCAATGTGTATCGATACTGTGACCAAGAGTATCGATACGTCATAACGGTCAAAACAAATTTTCAAATAATTATGCTTGGCGTATCGATACGGTTATTAAGCGTATCGGTACGGTTGCCCAGATGAACACTGTATCGATACGTATGAAGCGAGTATCGATACGCTATGTTCATTCAGAATTACAGTAAGTTTCAAGTGTATCGATACGGTGAGTGTATCGATACGCAAGGCCATTTTTGCATAATTTGGTTTTGAAAAACATGAAAAAGGTTTGAGAAACTTAATGTTTTGAGATCCAATCTTCAAACAATATTTTATGCAAAACATTTTGTTAATATTTGAACCTTTAAAGAGTTCTTAAAAATTTATTTGTTTTGCAATTTGGTCCTTAAATTTTTATGTTATATCAAAATCAATTTTAGTTTTACAATCTCCCCCTTTTTGATATAACAAAACCATAATAAATTTTTAAGTTTTTGAAAACTTTGAAAAAGGCTTTTCTCCCCCTTGCTTTAAGATAAATGTTTCAAAACAAATTTGTTTCTCCCCCTTACTTAAAGATAGAGAATTTTGAAAAATTTTGACCTTTACACAATGAATCCTTCTCCCCCTTTTTGTTAGATCAAAAAGAAACACAAGGATTAGAATAATCAAGCATAGGAATATCAATCATAAACATAAAGCTCCAAATTCATAAACCAAGCAAGCATAGCAAGCATAATAATCCAAACCTTTTAAAAATCCTAAAACATAGAAAATAGGCATAATTCAAGTTCTAATAAAAATGCAATGAAATCCTAAAATGTCCTAATATGAGATGCATCTACGCGTCTCCACCATCATCATGGTCATCCTCATCATCTTCTTCCTCGTCTTCGTCTTCTCGAGGTGTTTGGTTCCTTTGGTTTTGGTTGATCCAAGCACCATGGAAAGCTGTAAGAGAAAGATCCATAGAGTCTTGGCGAGCACTCAAGGTATCTATTTTCTTGTCCATGCCTTGGAGTCTTTCTCCCATCGCTGTAAACTGAGTTTCCATAGCATTGAAGCGACCGTCCATAGCATTGAACTTCTCATTGAGGAAAGTCATGAGATTTGCCATGGAGGAGGAGTCATGAGAAGCACGGCTAGAGGATGCGCGAGAGGCATTGATCGGGGCAGCGGGAGGATCAGCTTGAGGGTTGCGAACCCATTCATTACCGACAAAAGAGAAACCAGAGCGAGAAAGGGAATGCTCATCAATGGGTTGGCCAAGGTTTTCGGGAAGGTCATGTGTGCAGTCAACACCAAGGGAATGAAATAGACAACTCAAGGCCGTAGTGTAGTAAAAGGATTGAACAAGTTTGGTGTAACGGTTTTGAACCAAAAACACAAGATCGGCAAACATAATTTGACAAAGATTTGGTCGTTTACCCTCCCTAAAGCATGTAAGCCAAAAATCATCAATTTGACGAATGGTAGAATATCTACCACCCGAGGGACGAATAAACCAAGAGATAATAAGATGAAGAATACGATCATGAGCATCTAAAAATTTTGCCGGACCTATGTAACCCGAACCTAAAGAGTGTTCATCATCAATCCCGACATCCTCAAAACCAAAAACAGTGCACAAGACTTTTTGATCAATTCGAATAGGAGTTCCCATAACCGAGGATTCAATGGCAATAACATGCTCATTGGCGTCATCATTGACACAATAAGCATTTGAAAAGAAGACAATGACAAGATTCCTATATAAAATAGGAGGAATGTTTAAAAAGGTTAAAAGTTTCCATTGCCTAATTAAAGGAAGATATTTAAATTTGAATTTAGCAGAGTTTAAAAACGGAATAGACACGATTCGTTCTTCCCTAAGATTGATTCCCATACAAAGCTTATAGGTTTCTCTAGCTAGGGATGTGGGAAAACTAGTTTGGATAATATGAGGAAGGTTAGGAGTAGGATTACCCTCATCCTCATTAGAAACGGAAGCGGTGCGATGTCTCTTATTCCCCTTTTTAGGAGCCATAATCCTGAAAATACATCAAAAAATGATTCGAATATGTATGCAATTAACATCCAATTTAATCCAATAGATTCTAATAATTCAAGGTAATTTGTTTAAAAAAAATGTTTTAAAGAATATTTACAACAAATCTTAGTTTTCGAAAAAAAAAAATTATCGAATATAAAATATATTCGAACCAAAAAAAATTTATTTTTGAAAAATTTTATGAACAATATGAAACCCATAGTAAGTTAATCATAATGTATATAAAAATCAGTTGAAATAATAATTGAAAATTGACGAAAATTCAAAAAAAAATAAAAAAAAGAAAAATTTACCTTGATTTCTTAGAGTTGGATGAAAGAGGGGGTGTTAGTGCACAAGATTGATGCCCAAGGATAGCCTTGATGTATGAAGTAAAATCCCTCAAGAAATTTTGAAGATTTGTGTAAAATTTTGTAGAATTTAGAGGGTTTTTATAGGGGTTTTCGGTTAGGGTTTTTGAAGAAGAGAAGAGGAGTTTTAAAATTTTGGGATTTTGATTAAAACAGCCCTAAATAGGCTCTCCGTCCGTCGAGTATCGATACGCTATGCATGCGTATCGATACGCTATAACCTAATTTATCTTTGTCGTTTTATGTGTATCGATACAGTTGACCGTATCGATACGCACCGTTGTTGACTTTTTCCCTTGACTCTTACCGTATCGATACACTATGCTGTATCGATACGCATTCATCTGCAAAAATCCCAGATTTTGAACACCGTATCGATACGCTGATATGCAGTATCGATACACCCTTGCCTGTTTCTGCAATTTTGGTATTTTTATGTGCAAAAATCCAATTTGAAACGCCCCTAAATGCATGTATGTGTTATATGAACAAGTTTTAATGACTTAACATGATACATACTTCCCTTAGCAATATGTGTAGAAGCAAAAAGAACAAAATTAACATAAACATGAATCACAAACAATCTCAAGCAAATTTTTGTCATTTTGGGACCAAAAAAAAAAATTAAGAGAGACAAGTTAGACCTAACTCTCTTCTAAGTGTCCAAAAGCGCTCTTTATCTAAAGGTTTAGTAAATATGTCTGCTAATTGGTTCAAGGTGTCAACAAATTCTATAACAACATCATTTTTCGAAACATGATCTCTAATAAAATGATGTCTAATTTCTATGTGTTTAGTTCGAGAGTGTTGAATGGGATTCTTAGTGAGACAAATGGCACTAGTGTTGTCACACCTAAGGGGTATGGTTTCCATTTTAATACCATAGTCTAAGAGTTGTTGCTTCATCCAAAGGACTTGAGCACAACAACTCCCTAAGGATATATACTCCGCTTCGGTGGTAGATAAGGCTACGCTATTTTGTTTCTTAGAGAACCAAGATACGAGCATACTACCTAAAAATTGACATGTACCGGAAGTACTTTTCCTATCTATCTTACATCCCCCATAATCCGCATCCGAAAAAGCATGAAGGCTAAAAGTTGAATCCTTAGGATACCAAAGACCTAAGGTCGGTGTGTCTATTAGGTATCTAAAAATTCTTTTAATGGCAACAAGGTGTGATTCTTTAGGACTAGCTTGAAACCTAGCACACAAGCAAACACTAAACATAATATCCGGTCTACTTGCGGTAAGATAAAGCAAAGAACCTATCATGGATCTATAAAGCTTAGAATCAACACATTTACCTCCTTCATCTTTGTCAAGCTTTATGGAAGAACTCATCGGTGTGGCTTGAGGTTTTGCATTCTCTAAGTCAAACTTCTTGAGCATATCACTTACGTATTTAGCTTGATTTATGAAGGTGCCATCACTCATTTGTTTGATTTGGAGTCCCAAAAAGAATGAGAGCTCCCCCATCATGCTCATCTCGAACTCACCTTGCATTAGCTTAGAAAAATCCTTACAATAACACTCATTAGTAGAACCAAAAATAATATCATCAACATAAATTTGAACTACTAAGATGTCATTGTTATATCTTTTTATGAAGAGTGTTGTATCCACCTTTCCTTTTTCAAAACCCTTTTCAATTAAGAAAGTTGAAAGTCTCTCATACCAAGCTCTTGGAGCTTGTTTTAAACCATAGAGAGCTTTTGTAAGTTTAAATACATGGTTTGGAAATTTTGAATCCTCAAAACCTGGTGGTTGTTCAACATATACCTCTTCATTTATAAAACCATTTAAAAAGGCACTTTTCACATCCATTTGAAAAAGCTTGAAATCATGATAACATGCAAATGCAAGTAACATTCTAATAGCTTCCATTCTTGCTACGGGTGCATAAGTCTCATCAAAATCAATTCCCTCTTCTTGAGTATAGCCTTGAGCAACAAGCCTAGCCTTGTTTCTCACTATATTACCGTTTTCATCTAATTTATTCCTAAAAACCCATTTTGTACCTATAGTAGATTGATTATTAGGCCTTTCTACTAATGTCCAAACTTTACTTCTCTCAAATTGGTTTAATTCCTCTTGCATGGCCAAAATCCAAAAATCGTCTTTTAAAGCTTCTTTAATGTTTTTAGGCTCAATGCATGAAAGAAACGCAACATGATTCATTAATTTGAGAGAGGATCTAGTGGTTACCCCCTTGGATGGATCACCCAAGATTTCACCATCTTTGACATAGTTTAACTCCCTTGGGTAAGATACCTCTTTTTCTTCATGAGCTAAGTCTTTTAAGCCTTCAAGAGGAGGTTCTTGTGAGTCTTCTTCTTTAGTTGGAATCTTATCCTCTTTTGATGTTTGTCCTCCATCAATAGTATCAATGATTCCTACATCATCATCATCACAAGATTCCTTTCTCGAAAGGAGGTTATCATCGAAAACAACATGTATTGACTCTTCAACAACTAGAGTTCTTTTATTAAATACACGGTAGGCTTTAGAGTTTGAAGAATACCCTAAGAAAATGGCTTCATCACTTTTAGCATCAAATTTACCTAAGTTTTCTTTACCATTATTTAAAACAAAACACTTACATCCAAAAGGATGAAAATAGCTAATGTTAGGCTTTTTGGACTTTAAAATCTCATAAGATGTCTTCTTTAAGATTGGCCTAATCATTACTCGATTTATTATATAGCAAGCGGTATTTGTAGCTTCTGCCCAAAAATATTTAGGTAAATTATTTTCGCAAAGCATGGTTCTAGCCATTTCTTCTAAAGTTCGATTTTTCCTCTCAACTACCCCATTTTGTTGAGGAGTGCGAGGTGCAGAAAAATTATGGCTAATCCCATTTTCATTTAAAAACTCATCAAAACCCAAATTTTGAAATTTAGTTCCATGATCACTTCTAATATGAGAAATTTTAAGTTCAAGATCATTCTGAGTTATTTTAGAAAATGTGATGAATTTTTCTAAAGCCTCATCTTTTGTACTTAAGAATAGAACCCAAGTATATCTAGAATAGTCATCTACAAGCACAAATGCATATGATTTTCCACCCAAGCTCATTGTCCTAATTGGCCCAAAAAGATCCATATGAATCAATTGTAAACATCTACTAGTAGAGACATCATTTATGGATTTAAAAGAACTCCTATGTTGTTTACCATTTGAACATGCATCACAAATTTTATCATTTGAAAAATTAAGTTTGGGTAAACCTCTAACTAGATTAAGGGAATTTAATTTTTCTAGAACACTCATGCTTGCATGTCCTAACTTTCTATGCCATAGCCATGAGTCATGTTCATCATGTGCAACTAAACATGCATGGGATGAATGGATGTCATCTAAATGCACCATGTAAATATTGCCTATTCTATGTCCTATGAGCATTGTTTGATTTGTTTTAATGTTTACAATTTTACAACCACTTTTATCAAATAAAACATTAAAACATTTATCACATAACTGACTAATGCTCAACAAATTATGTTTAAGACCGTTGACATACAAAACATCTTTAATGTAGATAGAAGAGTGATTACCAATAGAGCCTATTCCTTCAATGAGTCCTTTTGAGTTATCACTGAAGGTTACTACTCCACCACTCTTAGGCTTTATTTCCACAAATCTACTTTTGTCACCGATCATATGTCTTGAGCATCCACTATCAAGGTACCAAGAATTTTTGCTTGAAGCTTTAGCCTTGAAGCAATGCTCCCCCTACAAACAAAGAATTTAGGCCTTGGTTTTTGGTACCCAAATCATCTTGGGTCCATGAGTGTTAGCCTTTAACAATTTGGTTCCCTTGGGAATCCAAGAAGCAATAGCATTTAAGTTATTAGAAGTGATAAGTTCTTTAGGAACCCAAACATTTCTAATTTTATGACTTTTAGTTTGCTTATAAAAATTTCTTTGTTTAGGTATAAAATATTTTCTTTTTGTATATTGGGGTTTAAAATGATTTTCTTTCTCAAAATTCTTTTTCCCAATATCAAAAGATGTTTTAAGATTATCTACTTCCTTTGTGTGATAATCTTGAAAATCGGAAAGAAGTTTTTCAAGTTCAAGATTTTTAGTTTTAAGATCATTTGAAAAATTAACTAAAGATAAAACTTTCTTTTCCAATTCGGAGTTATTTTTTAAAAATGTCTCATTTTGAATTTTTAAATCAGAAATTATTTTCTTGTTTTTCAAAATGGACTACTTGTATTTTTCTACTAACTCATCATACACTTCTTGAAGTTCATCATAAGCATCTTGAAGTTCTTCAATAGAAAAATCTAAATTGTATGAATTAGAGGTTACCTTTGATTCATCATCGATGGCCATGAGACATAGGTTGGCCACTTCTTCCTCTTCCTCGGAAGACTCATCATCACTCCAAGTTGCAATTTGTGCTTTGAGCTTGTTCTTCCTCCCAAAGCTTTTCTTTTTCAATTGAGGACACTCGGAACGAATGTGACCCGGTTTGTTGCATTCATAGCAAGTAATTTGGTCTATCTCCTCTTCCTTGTTTTTACTCTTGAAGTCCCTTCTTCTCATGAATTTTCTTCCACGATTTGACTTCATAAACTGAGTAAATCGTTTGGCCAACATAGCCATTTCCTCTTCTTCATCCTCACTAGAATCGTTTTCTAATTGTGAAGCCTTTAATGCGATTCCAACTTTCTTTTTCTCAGCTTCCTTCTTTTCTACTATCTTCTTCTCTTGTTCTCTTCCCTTTCTCATAATCTCATGTGTGAGTAGAGATCCAACAAGAGCATCTAATTTAAGAGTCTTCAAATCTTTGGCTTCAATTATGGCCGTTCTCTTGCTATCCCATGATTCCGGAAGAGAGTATAACAACTTTCTCACTAGCTTGTCTTCGGGAATGATTTCTCCGAAACCCTTTAAACCGTTGACAATGACCGAGAATCGATCAAACATTTGGGAAACACTTTCATCGGGATCCATCTTGAAGTTCTCATAGTTTAGATTGAGTAGTCCAATCTTTGTCTCCTTTACATCGCTAGTCCCTTCATATGTTGTCTCGAGAGTGTCCCAAACCTCCTTGGCATTTTCGATTGAAGACACCTTAGAGTAGATATCCGGACCAAGTGCACAAAATATTACATGAAGAGCTTTGTCGTTCACTTGCATCCTTCTTCTTTCATCATCGGTCATTTCGGCTTTGATTTTTGGAACAAGCCTTTCTCCATCTCTCCTCATGGGAATGTATGGACCTTCTTCAACTACATCCCACACCATAAAGTCGGTAGACTTAATGAAGAGCCTCATCCTATTCTTCCAATAAAGATAGTTATCCCCATTGAAGAATGGTGGCTTGGTGGTGGATTGAGATTCATAGTTGGAGGTGGATGCCATTGCTTGACTTGTTGTTGATCAAACTTTCAACTTTCCAAGGATCGACTCAAGAGGGTTGTAATCCTTCCAATGAGTGTAGCTCTGATGCCAATTGTTGAGTTGATCAAACAATTACAAATGGCCAAGAGGGGGGTGAATTGGCAATTAAAAATTTTTGTGAAGAGAATATTGGAAAATAAAATGACACAAGGGGTTATAGTGGTTCAAGTTCAACAACCGAACTCTACATCCACTACCTTAGCTCCCACTAAGGATTTTCCAAAACAATTCACTACTTGAATTCGTCCCCTTTTCTTGGATGAGGAGGAAACCTTACAATATCGATTAAGCTTTTCAACCCCAAGCTTAATCCACTCAAATACAAAGAAGATTTTTGGTAAACTCAAGTATTTCCTCTCAAAGGATGATTGTCTACCCACTTACAATTACAGCAACCCAAAACTCTCAATAATATGACAAAATGAAATACAAAGAGTTGGGTACAAGAATATAGCTTTGAATAGCTCTAGGATTTGGATTTTTGCTTTGATGATGCTTGAATGTGTATTGTTTATCTTCCTGGTGAAATGAAGCTTGTATTTATACCCTTGAATCAGTTTCTAGCCGTTTGGATCATTTGACTTATTGAAGGAGCCGTTGGGAACATTTTTCCAGCTATTAAGGCAGCTCCCCAGCACCGCGTATCGATACACGACAAGGCTGTATCGATACGCTAGTTTAAATTCCAACTAGCCGTTGTGCGTAAAAACAGAGTGTATCGATACACTAGGCGTATCGATACGGTCCAAACTTTCTGTTAAGTTTGATGCATCAAAGCGTATCGATACGGGGGTCGTATCGATACGGTCCAAACTCTCTGTAAAACCATTTAATTTGTTGCATCAATGTGTATCGATACTGTGACCAAGAGTATCGATACGTCATAACGGTCAAAACAAATTTTCAAATAATTATGCTTGGCGTATCGATACGGTTATTAAGCGTATCGGTACGGTTGCCCAGATGAACACTGTATCGATACGTATGAAGCGAGTATCGATACGCTATGTTCATTCAGAATTACAGTAAGTTTCAAGTGTATCGATACGGTGAGTGTATCGATACGCAAGGCCATTTTTGCATAGTTTGGTTTTGAAAAACATGAAAAAGGTTTGAGAAACTTAATGTTTTGAGATCCAATCTTCAAACAATATTTTATGCAAAACATTTTGTTAATATTTGAACCTTTAAAGAGTTCTTAAAAATTTATTTGTTTTGCAATTTGGTCCTTAAATTTTTATGTTATATCAAAATCAATTTTAGTTTTACAAAATTATTAATAAAGATTAAAAATCTCAAACACTCAACATACAATTAATAATTATTTAAAATAAAATTTAAATTAAATTATTTTTCATATATATTTTATTTTTTAATCTTTATTTCAAATAATATGATTCAATTCTTCATCATTCCCAAACCCTAGATTCAACCCTATATCCTTTAATCTTTATTTTAAAAATCTTGAAGAATTTATGGTCTTTTGGTTGGGTTGTGGATATTAAAAATTTCTGATTAGTCAAGACAATTTTTTAACGGTAGTGGGCAATATGAATAACGTCAAAAAAACGTTTGAAGGCAAAAGTGATTAAAATGAATTTTAGGAGACAAGTATTTTAAATTAGAACCAATTAACACCATAACATTATAAATATTTGTAATAAATATAAATAAAAAATCAAACAATTCAACTCGACTCGACTCAAGTTTTATAAATTCGACTTTATTTTTTTAACTCAACATAATTGAATGCTCAACCCTATTTGTTCCGAGTCAATAGAAAAAAGAGCAGTGGGCAAGTTAACCACGTAGAGAAACGCCAGTGCGGACACCGCTACTCTGCTTGCCGTCTTTTTCGAGTGACACAACTTTCATCATCATTTATTCATGAGTTATGAACATTAATTTTCTTTTATAAAAAAAAAAACTCTTAGATGGTACATTTTGTCCCCCGATTCAATTAATTTATGTACTCGAACTCGAAAATATATATACGTTATTACAGAGCTAAGAGAAAGTATGAACCTATACCACCTTGTAAATATTTTAAGACCATTAAGAAAATCATGTACTAATTCAATTAAATCATTTATTCTAATATGGTGAAACAAGAACCCAACAACTGGTTCCAGTAGAAAAGAGGATTATATTCATTCTAACAAACTCGCGTTCGAGCACCTGTGTGTGCAAGGTGTATACACCTTGTTAAAAGATTAAGAAAGTATGAACATATACTGCCTTATTAATTGATAAAAATGTTTTCTTGTTCATTTGTTATTGGTGTATTTTGAGTTATGTTTATGCATTATTTTCATATTTTATTCATCTTTAAAATGTTTTATATTTATATAAATTATTACATGCTAATAATTCATGTCATATATTTTTAATAAATTTGTATATAATTTTAAAATATTTTATTACATCTCTACTAATTTAAAACGTATAACTGAATTAGTGTCACAGGTTAATCACACATCAACTTTGTATATAAAAAAATATATGTCAACTTTTTACCGTTCTGCCTATTATTGTTTATGGAGTAAATCTTGATAAACATATTATTTTGGGCTTTTCTAAAAACAAACCTCTTAAAAGTCAACTAAATACAAACCAGCATCGACACCCCTTGGTGAAATAGCATATTAAAAAAGGTATATACCTTTTTCTCTTACAAAATTGTTACAATTTGTGTACATTTTTGTACTCATTTGTGTATATGCACATTGTGTAATATTTTTGTGTACGTACACATTTTGTATAACAAATGTACCATGTAACACCCGTGTTTTGGGGTTAGGAGTTAGTCGGGTTAATTGGTCTGAGTCGGTAGAACTAATTTTAATCAAATTGAGTTTAAAATAAAAAGGAGGGATATTTTGGTAATTTAAAAAAAAACTTTATATCCTAAAAAAATAATTATATCATCCTAATCATTTCTCTTCTTCATTCTTTTCTTTCCCCCTCCCCGTGAGAATCATCCCCAAAATCCCTCAAGCCCCCAAATTTTAATTCATCAAATTACTTCATCAATTCAAGGGGTTTTTGAAAGGTAATCACATATTTGAACTCTCCTTTCCATTTCCTATCTATCTATAGTCTTAGATTTCAAAGTTATGGAGTTTTGAAAATTAGGGTTCATATCAAAATTTGGTTTTTTAAGGGGGTTTTCCAATTGGTTTTGATAAATTGAGTTGGGGCTTTAGTTAATCATGTTAAAAGGTGTAACATATATCAATTTGGTTGAATTTTGGTAAAAATTCGAAGTGGATTCTTAGACCCATTTTTATGGTGTCAAAAACTTAATTTTTGGTGAGTTTTAGATTGTAATTAGAGGGTTGATGGTTTATGTATGCTAGGAGGATGTTTTGGAACCATTTAGATATCATTTGGGTGTTTAAAAATATGATTTTCTGCTAAGTAAAATAGGAGTACGAAAATGGAGTTTTGGAGGGTTTTGAGTGAGTTTTATGGGTTGTTTTAGGTGGGAAATTGATAGCCAATGGTAGTACTATGATTAGGGATTGATTTGGGATCATTTGTGAGTGCAATGGATGTTGGAAACATAACTTTTGGAAGAGGTATTGGGGCTGTCCGAAATTGCTAAGTATGAGGTTTGGTCATGGTTTACAAGATGGTAATTTGTATTTGAATTGTATTCCGGGTTGATAATTTGATGTTGGGCTGATTTGAGGTTGTTTGAATTGTATTGAGGTTGTTTTGAAGCAAGAATTTGGGTCGGCAAAGCATCGAGAAGAAATCCGAAAACTTGGAGATGATGGTTGCTTGGTAGTTGAGCTTGGAGGTAGAGGTGAGTGGTTAAATATTTTTAAAATGGTTTGAGTATTTGGTTCAAGCATGTGAACCCAGGATGGGCTTGGTAAACCCACTTAGAGTTTGGATTAGAGTGGTAGCCTAATCCCAAGCTTTGATTAAAGACTTGGGTTGCATTTTTTAATGGTTGTATATGCCTCGTATTAAATTGTGATGGTGTTGATTATGTATATGTTGTATACATGTATGATGAGGCATGTTTGATACATTGTTATATGCATGTTGATGATAGATATGTTATGGTTGCTAATAATGTGCATGTGGTGTTGGCGTGTGAAATGATATTATGAGATGGTTTCATGATCCGAGGATCATGGTGAGTACATGCTAGGCATGGAAATGTGGTTTGTGCATGACGGTGAGTCATGGTGAGTACATGCTAGGCATGGAAATATGGTTTGTGCATGACGGTGAGTCATGGTGAGTACATGCTAGGCATGGAAATATGGTTTGTGCATGACGGTGAGTCATGGTGAGTACATGCTAGGCATGGAAATATGGTTTGTGCATGACGGTGAGTCATGGTGAGTACATGCTAGGCATGGAAATATGGTTTGTGCATGACGGTGAGTCATGGTGAGTACATGCTAGGCATGGAAATGTGGTTTGTGCATGACGGTGAGTCATGGTGAGTACATGCTAGGCATGGAAATATGGTTTGTGCATGACGGTGAGTCATGGTGAGTACATGCTAGGCATGGAAATGTGGTTTGTGCATGACGGTGAGTCATGGTGAGTACATGCTAGGCATGGAAATGTGGTTTGTGCATGACGGTGAGTCATGGTGAGTACGTGCTAAGCACGGAAGTGTTATGAATTGATATGTGTATCAATGTGATATGAAATGTGTTTTCAAATGTGAAGCGATATATGATGTGGTTAATACATTGAGTTATGTATCATTGTATGATGAATTTATAAGTTGTTGAGCATGACATGAATTTGGTAATATGGTCATGCATCATTTATATTTATGGCTCATGTGGATCGAAAGTAAAATCATGTATTATATCATGATAGATGCTCGAGCTTGGACCCTGTATTGTCGAAGGTTTGTTTTATGAGCTTACCCTCACTAAGCTTTTATGCTTACGCTCTCTTTTGTTCGACAATGCAGATAAATAGCTTGTGGGTGGCAAGGGAAAGGAAAGGTCTCCAAGTGTTGCTTTTGGTGAGCTCAATGTATGAGTTTTGAGTAAATAAATGTAATAGTTAAGCAATGGGATAGGTGTTGTTGTTTTGGATGTCTTGATGTATGTTTATTTGGTTTGGCACTTGGATGCCTTGTTCAACTTGTAAATATCACTTAAGATGCATGCCTTGATGAATGCTTGAGTGGTGCATGCCTTGATGAATGCTCATGTTGTGTACTATGTAGGTATGTATGAGGGTTCATATTCATGCCTTGAGTATGTTGGAGTACGTTTAATCTAGGACGTATGCATCTAGGCTTGGGTGGCTGGTGTTGAGTGCCTTTGCCTCTTTTAAACTCATATGTATGAATAGGTATGATTCTAATGTGTTTATATCATTGAAAGTCATTAGAATGAAGCAAAATATGCTCCCCTGCATCTAGGTTTCGAAACTAGGGGTAAAGTTTCGAAACCTTTGCAAATTTTTGGGTTCCAGGGGCTACTGGAAGCCAAAGTTTCGAAACCTTTGGGCAAGGTTTCGAAACTATGGTCAAAGGTTTCGATTGGGCATAAAATTTGAGGTTTGCAAGCTTTACGTTTTAGTCCTGATTCTCGTATGTGCAATTGCTTGAGTTTGAGATGTCCGTTTGAGTTGAAATTTGGCAGAGAGGCATGAAACATGACTAATTTGATAATGGTAACTTAAAATTTGGTAAAGTCCTCTTAATTTCCAGAATTTACAAATTGGTCCCTAAATTCGTATTTTGTTCAATTGAGTCCCTTATTGTTTTCCGATTGCTGTGATTTTTGAGTATGCTTATCTCAAGAGTATGACTAGGTTTAATGTGCATCTAGACAAGTTTAAAAAGAAAAAAAAGGGTCGTTAATCAAGGTTGACTTTCGGGTTGACTTTGGTTTTCCCCGTGTAATCTTCGTAGCTCGGGTCAACCGTCTAGGCCGGGCTATGGGGGTTACATACCAATTTTTTCATGTCTGCCAAACCAGCATCGAAACCACCTTTAGATAGTATCGATGCCCCTTGTTATTATTGTACCAAATCGTGTTTCCTTGTAACAAGTTGTGTACATACACATTTTGTATAAATGTACCAATTTTTTCTTGTCTGCCAAACCGGCATCGATACCACCTAAAGGTGGTATGGATGCCCCTTGGTGAAATAGCGTAATAAAAAATGTATGTACCTTTTGTGTTACAAACTTGTAAAGATTTATGTACATGATTTGTAATAAATATGTACCGCTTTTTACCCAGTGAACAGTGCATCTTTGTAATAAAACGGTATATGCATTCTTCTATTACAAAATTGTACCAATTTGTGTACCGTTTCATGTACAATTTGTGTACCGCTTTTTATATCTGTCGTTTTTTAGCCTGTATTTAAAAGTTGTTCTCTAGAATCCCCTATTATTTTAGGTATGAAAGAATCTAATATATATATATATATATCGAAAATGCAAAGATTTGTATATAAACGATCTTGTGTATACATTTTTAGTATATATGATTACATGGAAAATAATAAAAGATTTCTATATGAAATTTTTTACTCTTATTTCACCAAAAAAATATTTTATTACTCTTATATTCGAATCAATATTTTTAATTATTTTATTCAAAAATTATGTAAAATCATGGGAAAAAATAAAATATTATGACGATAATAATGTTTAATATTTTGTAAAAATATATTTAAATTGTTTCTCGTAAATAGATTCATTGAATAATAGAGAAAAGAGCTAACCACCACCAAAGCACACTCGTTTCAAATGGTCTTTTATATTAGGCTTCTTTTTCTTCTTCTTGTCTCAGCTGTATTCCAAAAACCTCGCATTTTAATATCTTTTCTGCATTTTTGAAGTGATTCTTCGGTACCCTCCTTTGGAACCTTTGAAAAGGAATTCGGACCTTTTGCAGGTAAGTTCTTTTATTATCCTCATTTGCAGGGATTCAAATAACTATAACCGTCGTTACACAGTGGTAGAGACATTGTCCGAAACTGCGATAGCAGTTGGCAACAATTATTAAAAAGACCGCGAAATCTGTAATATTATTTGTTATTTCTGCAACCGCAATAAGCACACTGCGATAAAAAACGAGATTGCAATATAAATCCCTGATTCTTTGCATTCGAGTTTAAAGCTTGAATCATTCTTCAAACAGAAACACTAGTTTCGTTTGAGATAAAAAATGGTATGAAAACGACAACAAAGATTCATCTTCAAACCATTTTCTGGTAAATTTTGGTTGTTTTTTTGTTGTTGTTGTTCTTACAGAATCATGAAAGTAGCAGTGGTAGGAGGAGGGGTAAGTGGACTGGTCTCAGCCTATGTTCTGGCGAAACAAGGTGCAGATGTGGTGCTGTACGAGAAGGAAGATTGCTTGGGAGGCCATTCCAAGACCCTTTGCTTCGATGGTGTTGATTTAGACCTTGGTTTCATGGTCTTTAATCGTGTAAGTTTATGTTTTTTTCTTTTTAGTGACAATTTTGAGTTTTTCGTCACTAAATATCTAGGTTCTTTTAGAAACTGTCGCTAAATGTCAAAATCAACGTCGCTGAAATTTGTTTTCCTTTTTTTTTCTATGATTTTCTCTCCTTGGAAGTTGGAAACAAGACGTATAGCTGATTTTCAGACAAGAAAACACTGATGATGAATAGATTTGTTAATCAATGATTTCGCTTTACATTTACATTTTTAGGTAAAGTGTATGTCCATGGTTTATATTCGTGATTTATGATTCTCCCTTCAAATAATGTCGTCTCTAATATTCGCTTTACATTTATAAAGTTTGTGGATAAGGAGTATAGATAGTATAGATATTATATCATACTGTATGTTTAACAATAATTTTAATATGATCAGCCCACATCTTTTTTTACAACCTATGGAATTTACTAAGGAGTCTATAAGAAGGTTAAATTATGCCTTCAGTCCCTTTAGTTTTACAAAGTTAGAAATAATTTTAAATTTTTGAAAAGGTGAATTTATTTCAACTGGAATAAATTTTCCAGGAGTTCATTGTTGTTGTTGTGCAAGGACAATAAAATTAAAAAAAATTAAGATAACATAAATGTTTGATGTTTCATAAATTATTAGTGGGGATGTCTCTGCGATGTATATTTTTTTTAATGTGATGACATTACTTCATGGCATTGGCAGGTTACATATCCGAATACGATGGAGTTCTTTGAGAGTCTAGGAATTGACATGGAGCCATCTGATATGTCATTCTCAGTAAGCCTTGATGAAGGCAAAGGCTGCGAATGGGGCAGCCGGAATGGTTTCTCGAGCTTATTTGCTCAGAAATCCAACCTCTTCAATCCTTACTTTTGGCAAATGCTTAGAGAAACCATCAAGTTCAAGAATGATGTTATTAGGTGAGCTATGATCAAGTGTCAGACACAAATATCAGTCTCAAACTCATGTTCGAATATGTCTCGAACAAATATATTTCAGGGAAAATGAAGGGTCTAAGTATTGATGTTTTAGTAGTCATTGTGGAATCTATGCATGTTATGTTCATTGAGCATCTTTCATTTCTGATTGTGCAGTTATCTTGAACTGCTTGAAAACAACCCTGATATCGATCGCAATGAAACATTGGGACAGTTTCTAACATCAAGGGGCTACTCTGAATTATTTCAGAAGGCTTATCTGGTGAGATCAGAGACTGTCTACATTTTCTGATATGCTTTTGTTCATGTAGAAGTCTACTTGTTTTACAAAATGTCTCCTCCGTACCAACTAGCATTGACATAGTTGTCGTTTTTTAGGTCCCTGTATGTGGTTCAGTATGGTCCTGCCCTACAGAGAGAGTTATGGATTTCTCAGCTTTCTCTATCCTTTCATTTTGCCGCAACCATCATCTTCTTCAGGTACATTCTCTTACAGATGAAGTATTTTATAAAGTATTTGGTGTGTATCTATCATGGTCTATCAGTGGTCAGTATGAGTAATTTCTACTGTAAGTGATGCTACAGCTTTCTGTGTTAGTTTTGATTTGATGATATTACTTTGCTTATCTTTATAGCTCTTTGGACGGCCACAGTGGATGACTGTTCGATGGCGTTCGCATCGTTATGTGACTAGGGTACTACTGTGCTTCTCCATTTCCCCTTCTTAGATTGCAGCATTTCTATATCCGTATTCATTGTTACATTCATTCAGATTAACCTCTAAAACATGTTAATTTGCTGTTTGGTTATTGACAAAATGTCATCAGGTTAGAGAAGAGCTGGAGAGCAGAGGCTGTCAAATAAGAACTGGTTGTGAGGTGCATTCTGTTTTGAGTGACGAAGAAGGTTAGTATCTAAGTTCAATGTTTCAATCGATGATTTGCTCGGACATGATCAATTTTTTTATGCAACAAAGCCAGATTCAAAAGCTCTCAAACAGTTTATAAATAATACACTTATTAAATGAACATAGCAGCAATAATTTTTTTTATCCTTCCATTTGATACCATTTTGTGACGTTTTAGAGGTATTAATCAATCGTTAAAGATTTAGAACTCGAAATGAAATGAAATGAGCAGACAATACAAATGAAATTTAGATTTTGTATGGCTAAGTAAAAAAGGTTTATTACAGGTTGCACTGTACTATGTGAAGACGAATCTCGAGAATCATTTCAAGGTTGCATAATCACTGTTCATGCACCGGATGCTTTGAGATTGTTAGGGAATCAAGCAACGTATAATGAATCAACAGTGCTTGGTGCTTTCCAATATGTCTATAGGTACCTGCCTTCTGCAATTCAAGTTCAGATAGATTAATAATCAATCTCTCTACTCCTAGTTGTGAAACTTCTAGTGTTTTTATACTTCCATAATTGAATACATTATATAACTGAACCTTATATTTTTATGCTATTTTTGTCTGAGATATTTCCATTTATAGAAATATGTTCTCAAATACCATGAAGAGATCTTTACTTCCATTAAAAGTTTCCACCCTTTCCCCCAAGTATTTTATCAGAATCATTTGTGAGTCTTTCTATTTGCAGTGATATTTATCTTCACTGTGACAAAAGATTAATGCCCAAAACTCCGGCAGCATGGAGCGCTTGGAATTTTCTTGCAAGTACCGACAAGAACGTATGTTTGACATACTGGCTCAATGTGCTTCAGGTACCTTCTATGTTCTCTTTGCTTAAATGTTACATTCTAGACTCCAAGCTCCATGCCCTGCAACTATTGGTTTGACAATGGAAATATGAAAAATGATCACATCAATAATGCTATCAGTCTAAGATTTTATGAATCTGCAGAATCTAGGAGAAACAGACCTACCCTTTTTGGTAACTCTTAATCCGGATTATACACCACAACACACATTGCTTAAGTGGACAACTGGCCATCCGGTACCATCAGTGGCTGCAACAAAAGCTTCGCTTGAGCTTGATCGGATTCAAGGGAAGAGAGGAATTTGGTTCTGTGGAGCATACCAGGGTGAGCAGATTCTGTTATAAAATACCCTCTGCAGGCTTTCTTTGTTTCCTTAGTCGAGTTCTATTTTTCGAAAGCCTTTTTTATTCAGTTATATATGCAGAGTGAACATCATACCTAAAGTAAATATGAATATGAATAAATATGTTAATTTCATGAATACATATGAGAAATCATACTTCACTTCCAAGTAATTAATCATAGTAACTTAAATAATATTTTTTCAGGCTATGGCTTCCATGAAGATGGATTAAAGGTAGTGATTACTTTTAATCATAATTTATTCTTCTTTTCAAGATGAAATGCAATTGTTTCTTATCTTACCATGTTCAGAAACTAGTACATATTGATATCCCATATGATTGGGATCTTTTCCCGATATACATTTCATTAAGGTTTTTACTTTTTCTTATTTCCAGGCTGGGATGAATGCTGCAAACAGTTTGCTGGGGAAAAGATGTAATATTCTGAGCAATCCAAAGCATATGGTACCCTCACTGATGGAAACTGGAGCACGTCTATTCGTTACTAGATTCCTCAGTCATTTTATATCAACTGGCTCCGTGATGTGAGTTCCTACAATGTCCTATGCTTTATTTCTTTTCTGCTCCTTGTTATCTGCTCCATTTGCCATGCTTCTCCAACTCTTTATGTTTCTTGAAGTACCCGTGTCCAACACCAATGTCCGAGCGTTTTCGGATTGGACCTACCACATACATTGAAAATCTCAGAAAAAACCTGAATATACCGGATCTAACACTCACCCTAAACCAAGTAACATAAGCATATTTGCAAGGCATTTATCGATGTCATTGTCATGACAATAATATACATGATTTGAGCTGTCCAACTTGTTCAAATCTCTTCATTCAATATGAGCCAGCAATCTATGTTTAGAGTTCTCTTTGTAATAAAGGAAATAGATCTTGGACTTTTGCAATGCACTTTATGCAGTTGATTCAACCATGAACATCATTCTTTTGCTTTTGTTTATAATTTTTTTTTTTTGATAATTAATATATCTTTTAATTTTTTTCCATGAACAGTTTATTGGAGGAAGGTGGCACTATGTTTACCTTTGAAGGAACTAACAAAAAGTGTTCTCTAAAAACTGTTATTAAAGTTCACAGTCCACATTTTTATTGGAAGGTAAATACATTTGAAATCAATCATTCCCTGAAAATAACATGACAAAATTCGGGGATGCGTTGTTATATGCCTGATATTTCAGCACTGATGAACTGTAAATTTCTTTTTCAGGTTATGACAGAGGCAGATTTAGGCCTTGCAGACTCATATATCAATGGGGATTTTTCTTTTGTTGATAAAAGAGATGGTCTTTTAAATCTTGTAATGGTAAGAAAATTGACACAATCATAGTAATAAGATATAACTGCTGGCATTTAGTTTGATAAGATTTTCCTTGTTAACTGCAGATTCTTATTGGCAACAGAGATTTGATTTCTTCCAACTCAAAACTGAGTAAGAAAAGGTATACTCTTAACTTTAAACCACTAGAATATAGTAGTATCTGCATGTTCTTCACCTAAATCCCAGTTGAGATTGTATATCTAACTCCTTATGTTCAGGGGTTGGTGGACATCATTGTTGCTTACAGCCGGTTTAACATCTGCAAAGTATTTCTTCAAGCATGTCTTAAGGCAAAATACTCTTACACAAGCTCGTAGGAACATTTCTCACCATTACGATCTGGTACGAGGCTATGACCTCTAAAATCTATTATTAAAAAAGTCTTTGTGCAAGTTCAGAAATCTATAAGATTTTAAGACATACCAAATGCTTATAATTGTTCTGTGGTTTTTGTGTTCTTAGAGTAATGACCTTTTTGCACTGTTCTTGGATGAAACAATGACATACTCCTGTGCAGTATTTAAGGTTAGATTCACTCTCAATAGGTATTAAACAATACTTTAATTTCCATTTTTTTTAGTTTTTGTTTTTTTACAGACAGAAGATGAGGATTTGAAAGATGCACAACAGAGAAAAATATCTCTTCTGATTGAAAAAGTAAGTCCTTGAAGTATTAATTACCTTTTATCCATGCCTTGGTCCTTTTATCAAATTTTTCCATCCCAAATTTCCAGGCAAGAATTGATAGCAAGCATGAAATTCTTGAGATTGGATGTGGTTGGGGAAGCTTAGCTATCGAAGTTGTCAAACGAACCGGGTGCAAATATACCGGCATTACTTTATCCGAGGAGCAACTCAAATATGCAGAAATGAGAGTGAAGGAAGCTGGACTTCAGGTACCCATCAGATAATCTGGAAATTGTTGACCAAAAACTACCTTGAAAGTTGACTTCCATGGATTCAAATTCATAATTTCTTAACTTTACTGTCAGAAATATATAAGATTTCGGCTATGTGACTATCGACAACTACCTAGTACCTGCAAGTATGACAGAATAATATCTTGGTAAGTTCTTTAAAAACCAAAATTTACCCCATTTACTTACCAAAACAAATATCATAATTCTATATGGCCATCGACAGTGAGATGATAGAAGCTGTTGGCCACGAATACATGGAGGACTTCTTCGGCTGCTGTGAATCAGTGTTAGCAGAAGATGGCCTTCTTGTTTTACAGGTAACTACAGTTTGATAACATTTGGTCAGGCCAATTATCAGTCCATTTGTTTTGTCTAATGCTTTGGGCGGTTTATTTTCCTGCAGTTCACATCGATACCAGAAGAACGCTACGATGAATACAGGCGAAGTTCGGATTTTATCAAGGAATACATCTTCCCTGGTGCATGCATACATTGTTTGACTAGGGTAACAACAGCCATGAATGCTGCATCTAAACTCTGGTATAATTGCAATTTCCCCTAAGCAAACATTTTTTCTTCTTCTTCTGTTTGTTATACATATTTGGCTATGGAGAGAAGTAAAGGAAGTTGCATGATTGTAGTGTGGAGCATGTGGAAAACATAGGGATTCATTTCTATCAAACGCTTAGATATTGGAGAAAGAATTTCTTGGAGAACCAGAGGTTAGCCATTGCCATTACATTTATACGATAATCCGACTTTTTATTTTTCTTTTAAGTATTCATTCGTAATTAGTGTCCAACACATTTCCATATATAAATCTTGAAAACATAAGAAAGAATTGAACAAAACCTTGTTAGCGTTTTGGGCACATCAATAAACATGATTTCAGAACCTTTTATGAAATCTTGAATTTTGACTCTGTTGTTCTCTCTTAGCAAAATCCATGCATTGGGATTCGACGACAAGTTCATTCGAACATGGGAATATTATTTTGATTATTGTGCAGCAGGGTTCAAGACCAACACTCTTGGAAATTACCAGGTGAGTTTCAAGTAACTGCTCATCCATGGTTTTCATTTCTCCTAAAATATTCTTGTCTGGCACATTCTCGATACCAATACGAGATATAATCCTAGAAATGCAAATATGGAGCTAATCTTATGTTTGCAGGTTGTATTTTCTCGGCCTGGAAATGTAGCTGCACTCAGCAATCCATTCAAAGGCTTCCCTTCAGCATCTTAATTTCATTAAGATATCATGCCATAACCATGATTCTGTCTGTTAAAACCGAGACTGAAATATGTATTAAACCTGTCTAAGGGTTAGATTATGTATTCAAATTCGAACACCCTTTTTCGAAATATTATCAAATTATAACATAAACTACAGAGATCAACAGAAGCTGTGGAGTGTTGGGTTCGAGGTAAGCCAGAACAGAGTGGCATGGATGAACTTAGTGCAAACAATGGTCCTAGTGTTTTATGCGTGGTGCAGATTAATTTTATATTTAGAATAAAAAGATATTAATGGCATTTTTACCATCCTAATTAAAAGTAAATGAAATTCTATGTTAAGTGTGAATTGCCAACCTATCTTTCATGGCACGACAACGTTGGCAAACCTATCAATCAAAACAATACTATTTTCTCCCGTTGCTCTTTCTTTCTTTTAACACAAAACAATGGCTAATATCTCTGCATTTCTTCTTTCTCTCCTTCTTTATAGAAAGAAATGTTATCCTCTTTCTATCCCTACTTCGTCTCGTCGGATACTCTCCCTTTCTCTGCCGGTATCTGACTTCCACTTCCCCTCCCCTCCCCCCTCTGCCATGGTCCACAAATCCCGTAGTCGGGATTTCTTGTCCGGTTCCCTCCACAGCTCTGCCACCTCCACCAATGCTGATCTCGCATGGCCTTTCGGAAAGCTTGAAGGCATCGAATACGACGAGCTTTGTGAAACGGCTTATGAGATATTTTTCACATCGTGTCGTTCTTCACCAGGCTTCGGGGGCCGGAATGCATTGACGTTTTATTCATCACGTGATGGGGAAGAAGGGAGCTGGTTTGGGGCGTTAACGTCAGCATCAAGGCCTGCATCACGGGGGCAGCGGTCGAATCATGGGGGAGTGAATGCGCCTCCGAGTATGGTTAAAAAGGCTTTGGGGTTGAAGCCGGCGAAGAAACCACAACATGCTAGGAGGATGACGATGGCCTCTTTTAGTTTTAATGGCGATGGCAGCAACGATGGAGACGGTGGGACGTCGCTGCCTGGTTCAGGGTTTACAACATTGCCGGCCTCAGCGAGGCCTCGGCGACCTTTGACGGCGGCAGAGATCATGAGACAACAAATGGGGGTGACAGAACAAAGTGATAATAGGCTTAGGAAGACTCTCATGAGAACCCTTGTAGGCCAAGTAAGTATGAATAATGCATGTATTTCAATTGATTTCATTAGAATTTCAATCTAGCTTAAATATGTGCTACATGTTGCTAGTTAATCTCTATGTTGGCTTGAACAGACGGATAAGAGAACGGAGACGATCCTTATTCCGCTCCAGCTTATTTGGCACATCAAGCCGACGGAGTTCAACGATCCGCACGAGTACCATATTTGGCAAAGGCGTCAGCTCAAAATCATCGAAGCAGGCCTTCTGATTTACCCTTCGGCCCCTCTCGACAAATCGAATCCTTCTGCAATGCATCTACGTGAGACGATCCGAGCCGGTGATTGCAAGCCTCTAGAGATTACAAAGAACTCCGAGACGTGGAAAACACTGTGCACTGCTGTTGCTTCTTTAGCTTGGCGAAATACCAATGGTGGTCCTACTGATGTGTGCCATTGGGCTGATGGATTCCCTCTCAACATTCACCTCTACACTTGTCTCCTTCAGGGCATATTCGATAGTAGTGACGAAACGGTAGTCCTCGACGAGGTGGACGAGTTACTAGAATTGATGAAAAAGACATGGACAACGTTGGGGATCAATAGGCGGATTCACAATGCTTGTTTCACTTGGGTGCTTCTTCGACAATACGTTGCCACTAATCAAATGGAGCCTGATCTGCTCTCTGCTGCGTATACTATGCTGACAGAGGTGGCAAAAGATGCTAAACAGCCGGACAGAGAGGCAATGTATGTGAAACTACTGTCTTTAATAGTAACTTCGATTCTAAACTGGGCGGAGAAGCGGTTGCTCCGGTACCACGAATACTTCAACAAAGGAAGTACCAGTGGAATCGAAAGTCTTTTGTCTCTGGCACAATCTTCAGCAAAGATTTTAGGTGATGTTACAATCATGGAAGGAGAAGGGGGCAAGAAAGGGGATATAATGCTCGCGGATTGTGTAGATCGTTACATTCGATCTTCAGTTAAAAATGCATTTACAAAGGTGAGTAGGCATCTGTCTTGATAACAAATACATCATTTTCGGCATGAATTCTGTTTAACCCTTAGTGTTTTTTTTTTGGGGGGGGGTGATTAGTACAGATGGTAGAACGCGAGAATTCCAAACTTGCAAATGCAGAAGATGGGGAAGAACCGAGTGTGACCATATTAAAATTTGTTAAAAGAACTGAGGAGTTGGCCGAGAAAGAGAGGGAAACTTTTAGTCCTATATTGAAGAGATGGCATCCGAATGCAGCCGGCGTGGCGGTTGTGACTCTACACCAATGCTATGGAGCACTGTTGAACCAATATTTAATCGGGGCAGGTACGCTGAACAGCGAAGTAGTTGGGGTACTACAGGGAGCTACAAAGCTAGAACAAGCTTTGGTTCAGATGGTGGTCGAAGAATCCGAAGAATGTGAAGATGGAGGAAAAGGAATTGTTAGAGAAATGAATCCATACGAAGTCGATTCGATCATATTGAGTCTGTTGAGACAATGGATAGATGAAAGGGTAAACAAAGGGAAAGATCTTCTTGGTAGAGCAAAAGAAGCTGAAGTGAGTCAATTTCTTTGTTCTGTTTTTGATTAAGTTGATAATAAAAAGAAATGATATATGGCTCAGCTTACTAATTGGTTTTAGTCTATGTTGTAGACCTGGAACCCCAAGTCCAAATCCGAGCCATATGCACAGTCATCGGTGGAGCTAATTAGTTTGGCCTATGAAATGGTGAAAGATTTCTTCGAAATTCCGATTGGAGCTACCGTTGAACTGGTTCTTGATCTGGCTGGAGGTTTAGAGCAGCTCTTCCAAGAGTACACTACCTTTGTAGCATCATGCGGTGAGAATCATCGAACTGATTATGTTCCATGCACCATTTAAGCTCATCTCATTATGTTCCAATTTCCATGCACCATTTAAGCTCATCTCATTATGTTCCATGCACCATTTGAACTGATTCATCTCAATTTTTTTGTTTCAGGGTCAAAAAAGAGTTATCTCCCTACACTTCCTCCTCTAACCAGATGCAATCGAGATTCCAAGTTCTTCAAAATCTGGAAAATGGCCAGTCCTTGCAGTGTTGGAGTACAAGATATGCATCGAATTGGGAATATAGATGGTCACCATTCTCGCCCATTAACGAGCCGTGGCACACAACGCCTTTACATTCGAATTAACACCTTGCACTATCTGATCTCGAGCCTCCATTCTCTCGATAAAGCCCTGACCATCTCACTGAAAGGTTCAACAAGAAACGATTCCAACGACAGATGCGGACAACATGGTGCTTCACATTCCTTCTTTGAAAATGTTAATGGATCTATTCAGGCTGCTTGTGATCATGTATCAGAAGTTGCTGCTTACCGCCTTATCTTCCTTGACTCGAATTCTATTTTCTACGACGGCCTTTACGTCGGTGACGTAACCAGCGCTAGAATTCGTCCTGCAATCAAAGTTCTAAAGCAGAACCTAACACTGCTTAATGCAATGGTCACAGAACCGGCTCAATCATTAGCAACAACAGAAGTTATGAAAGCAACTTTTGAAGCATTTCTTATGGTTCTGCTCGCTGGTGGACAGTCTAGGAGCTATAATCAGTCCGATCACGAGATGATTGCCGAGGATTTCAACAGTTTGCAAAAGGTATTTTGTAATTATGGAGAAGGGTTGATATCCGATGAGGTACTTCAAAAGGAATCGGAGACAGTTGAAGGGGTAATATCACTGATGTCTCAATCCACCGAACAACTCACAGAGGATCTCAGCATTGTGACTTGTGAGTCGAGCGGAATAGGCGTCGTAGGAACGAGGCAAAAGCTACCTATGCCACCAACAACAGGAAGGTGGAACAAATCGGATCCGAACACCATACTAAGGGTCTTGTGCTATCGGAATGATCGAGTCGCAAATCTGTTCCTAAAGAAGTCATTTCAACTGGCAAAAAGGAACTGAACATACATATATATATATGAGAGAGGCAATGTATATATTGTGCATATTTGAAGCAAACTGTGCAATCTTGTTTTGCTTCATTTTCAAATTCTTTGTAGCATTAGGCAATTTTTCAATGGAGTATGAGTGATAATTGTTCAACATTGTCCCATCAAGCTATTCCTTGCTAGATTGAATACTTCATTGATTAGAGCACTTTGTTGACAATGAATATGTGTTTCTTGCATGTTATTCCTTTGAAAATTACTCGGGTCGAGGACGAATTTACATATCCAACTTCGAGACAGAGTTGGGATAAATACAACATCAAAAATACCCGGAGCGGGATGGGATCGAGTCTTCATTCCCTGTAACCCCCTAGACCAGCCTATGCGGATAGACCAAGTCTAGTAAGGCACATTAAACTTTAAAACGCAAATAGAAAACATGACTTCAAAATAAACATTTATTTCGACAGCATATAGGCAGATTTTAGGGAAAATCATCAAGTCAAATAAACATGTTTAACACGTCAAACAGTAATATTTTTTTAAAATCATTCCATCATAGACTTTATAGATAAAATCATACATAACAAAATATAGGCACATGTCATCCTGAAAGTACAAACGATTGATAGAAACATTACATTCAGAGACAAATACCAAACGTGTCGATCCTCCTAGTATCGGTTACGGGATGGCCTGACCAAAATATCTGAAAGGGAAAAGAATTTGGGGCGTGAGCTAGAAAGCTCCGTGTGTTCCAAAAGTGCAAGTTAAAATATGAACAACAACAGAAAAATATACTTTTCTAGTTCAGAAACATAAAATTCAAGTAACGGTGCGGTCCGGTTTAATCTTTTCTCTACCCTCCAACCATACTCCAAGAGGCAGTTTCCCAAACTGCGTCATAGGCATTAACCAGTGCACATTTGGCATCGGTGCCAACCTAAGGGAATACCTTAGGAACGGTACGGTACGGTATGGTAGGTATTACCCTAGCCGAAACATAGGAACCTGTAACGGTAAAGGAATTACCAGCTGGATCAGAGCTGAACCTACGGTCACTTCTAATTCAATCCCAAATAGCCCAGTAATATCCTATACAATAGTTCGGTTTTTGATAATAACTGAAAATTCGGTAAATATAAAATAAACATGTATTTTCAGAAGAACAGTAATCAGAGACATATTCAATCAAAATTTTGATGTATCACACATATAGTATAGTCATGTAAAACAATATTAAAACGATTATCTGTAGCACACAAGGAAACACACCTTCAAAGATGAGATCGGTCAGTCAACAGGTCTAACGGGCACTGGGATCACGCTCCGCTACAGTATTTGAGCCTATATGAACATTGATTATAGTTACAATCTAATTTACATCTTAATTCGTATTCAAAACTAGGTTTGAAGTCATACGAGTGACGATCGGATCACGAGGAGGTATAGATCGGGACGGGCCTGGCTGGGCGTAGGTACGATCGAAAGGTTCACTAGTACCTATTAGATCAACAAGTTAATATCAGTCCTTAATCATAAATATCCTCCTGAAAACATAGCTTATACATATGTATATTCGAGTTCAACTTTCAAATTGGGGGCTTTCGGGTTTGAATTTCAAGAAACGGGCTTCAAAAATGGACTAAGGACGTCGAAAAACATAAAATAGGGCTTTTTGGAAAATTTGACTTTTTGGTCAACGGTCAACGGTCAAAGTCAACGGTCAAAGTCAACGCTGACGTCATGCTGACATCACTGTTGACCGGGTCGGGTCAACGGGTCGGTCAACGGGTCGGTCAACGGGTCGGGTCAACGGGTCGGTCAACGGGTCGGGTCAACGGGTCGGTCAACGGGTCGGGTCGGTTCGGTAAACGGGTCGGACGATGACGTCATGCTGACGTCACTGTTAATCGGGTCGGGTCAACGGGTCGGTCAACGGGTCGGGTCGGTAAACGGGTCGGACGATGACGTCATGCTGACGTCACGCTGACGCGGCGGGTCTGGTTCGGGCGGTTCAATTTGTGACCAGACCGGTCTGAACTGACCGGTTCACTGCCACCGTCCAGGGTGGCCGGAAATCGCCCTGGACGGCGCGTGAAGCCCACGCGCGGCGCCGGACGGCGCGTGAAGCCCACGCGCCGCCGTGGACGGCGGAGCAAAATTTTGAAAAAAAAACAGAATTCTCCAAATTTGATTTTCTATCACCCCAAACGCGTATTTAAGTCGAAAACTTACCGGATTTTCGCCGATTTGAGAAAAACCCCTTTTTGTTCGAAACCTTCAACGGCAAATTAACGGCAAACGGAGCGGCGGTTTGACGCGTGAAAAGGAGCGTTTTGTTCGGGTCGTCAAGACGGTTCGGATGGTGGTGGCGGTGAACGAAATGGCACAACTCGGCAATAGACGGTTGTTGGTGGCGTACGATTGTGGGTGGTGTTGAGAGGAAAATAAACTTAAAATTTTTGGGGGAAAGTGATCTGCAGAGATGAGGATAAATGATAATAATTGAGGGGGGAGGGGATAACATAATTGGGGGGACAAAATGAGAGGGAGTGGGTAGGATATTATAATATTATAATATTTTTTTTTTTTTTTATATAGTGTTACAATTCTCCCACCCTTAAGAAAATTTCGTCCTCGAAATTTGCCTTAATGGAATAAATGCGGAAACTGCTCTTTCATCGACTCAAGGGTTTCCCAGGTAGCCTCTTCAGGGCCTCGATTTCTCCATTGTACCTTAACCATAGGAATACATCGATTCCTTAGAACCCTCTCGTCTTGATCCAAGATCTGAACAGGTTCCTCCTCATAAGACAAATCTGGTCTCAACTCCACATCCTGTACCTGGATAATATGGCTCGGATCTGGGTGGTACTGTCTCAACATAGATACATGGAACACATCATGAATTCGGCTAAGCTGGGGAGGTAATTCAAGCTGATAGGCAACAGGCCCGACTCTCTTCCGAATACGGTACGGTCCGATAAATCTTGGGCTCAATTTACCTTTGCGCCCAAATCTCAGAACTTTCTTCCATGGTGATACCTTTAGAAAAACCTGGTCACCAACCTCAAACTCTATATCCTTTCTCCTCCGATCAGCATATGACTTCTGTCTGTCAAACGCCTCCTTCAAACGACTACGAATCAGTCTGACAGTCTCTTCAGTCTCTTGGATCAACTCAGGACCCAAAGTCTTCTTATCATACAATTCAGTCCAACAGATTGGAGTTCGACAGTTGCGACCATACAAAGCTTCGTAAGGTGCCATGCGAATACTAGCCTGGTAACTGTTATTATAAGCAAATTCGGCCAATGCTAAGAAGTCTTCCCAACTACCATGGAAATCTATCACGCACCCTCTCAACATATCTTCAAGAACCTGAATTACCCTCTCAGATTGGCCATCGGTCTGTGGATGGAAAGATGTACTGAAATTCAGACGGGTACCTAAAGCACTGTGCAACGCCACCCAGAATCGAGAAGTGAATCTCGGATCCCGATCAGAGATGATAGATAAAGGTACCCCATGTAGTCTGATGATTTCAGAAATGTATAGTTTTGCCAGCTTTTCCAGTGAATAATTTACTCGAACTGGTATAAAATGGGCTGATTTAGTGAGTCGATCAACAATAACCCAGACAGAATCCTTTTTAGAAGGAGTTAGAGGCAACCCAGTAACGAAATCCATCGTTATTCGTTCCCATTTCCACTCGGGAATCTTAATAGGCTGCAACAAACCAGAAGGATGCTGGTGCTCTGCCTTAACCTGTTGACAAGTCAAACACCGGGATACATAATCTGAAATGTCTTTCTTCATACCCTCCCATCGGTACCTTTGCCTCAGATTCTGGTACATCTTGTCTCCTCCAGGATGCATAGCATAAGGGCTACTATGAGCTTCTCTGAGTATGGCTCGCTTCAGGTCAGCATCATCGGGAACACAATAACGACCCTTAAAGCATAAAATACCATCCTGATCGAAGGAATAAACAGATGTGGATCCCTGCTCAACTTGTTGCATGACTGGAAGTAGGGAACTATCCAAGAGTTGTTTGGCCTTAATCTCATCGGCCAAAGTCGGTTTAACCTGCAGCTCAGCTAGTAGACTTCCATCTTTGTATAAACTCATTCTGGCAAACATGGATCTCAAGTCTGATATAGCCTTACGACTCAAAGCGTCAGCAACGACATTAGCCTTCCCTGGGTGGTACTCAAACACACAGTCATAATCCTTAAGAAGCTCAATCCAACGACGTTGTCTAAGATTAAGCTCTTTCTGTGTAAGAATGTACTTCAGGCTTTTGTGATCTGTATAAATATAACACTTCTCTCCGTAGAGATAGTGTCTCCAAATCTTCAAGGCAAAGATTACAGCGGCCAATTCTAGATCATGGGTAGGATAATTACACTCATGAGGTCTCAACTGACGAGACGCATAAGCTATTACCTTCCCATCCTGCATTAGAACGCAACCAAGTCCAGAGCGCGATGCATCACTATAAACTGTAAAATCCTTCCCAGACTCGGGCTGCGTCAAAACTGGAGCTTGCGTTAAGGCCGTCTTCAACTTCTCAAAACTATCACGTTGAGCATCTGTCCATATGAATGGAACATCCTTCCTCAACAGCTTCGTCAAGGGAGAGGCAATAATAGAAAAACCCTCAACGAAACGCCTGTAATATCCAGCTAAACCCAAGAAGCTGCGGATCTCAGAAACATTCTTGGGTTGCTTCCAACTTACAATGGCTTCTATCTTGCTCGGATCAACCTGAATACCCCGAGCCGATACTACATGCCCCAGAAATGTCACCTCACTGAGCCAAAATTCACATTTGCTCAATTTGGCATACAATTTGTGCTCTCTAAGAGTCTGTAGTACAATCCTCAAATGCTCAGCATGATCTGTTTCAGTCCGGGAGTAGACTAGGATGTCATCAATGAACACCACTACAAATTGATCCACATACGGCCGGAACACACGATTCATTAGATCCATAAAAGCAGCAGGAGCATTAGTCAGACCAAACGGCATAACCAAAAACTCGTAGTGCCCATATCTGGTGCGAATGGCCGTCTTTGCTACATCAGATCCCTTAATTTTTAGTTGATAGTACCCTGAACGAAGATCAATCTTTGAGAAAATCGTGGCTCCTTGCAACTGATCGAACAAGTCATCTATCCTGGGCAATGGATACCTGTTCTTGATGGTTAACTTGTTCAGTTTACGGTAATCAATACATAGCCTGAGAGACCCATCTTTCTTTTTTACAAACAAAACAGGAGCTCCCCAGGGTGAAGAGCTGGGTCGAATAAATCCTCGGTCGAGGAGTTCCTGCAATTGAATCTTTAGCTCCTTAAGCTCCTTAGGAGCCATACGGTAGGGGTTCATCGAGACTGGTGCAGAGCCCGGATAAATCTCAATCTCAAACTCGACATCTCTATCCGGGGGTAGCCCAGGTAATTCTTCGGGAAAGACATCAGGAAACTCGCTAACAGTGCGAATTTCCTCAATCTTTGACAAAGAACCCTTGGTATTCAAGATACAAGCGATGAAAGTCTGGTATCCTTTCCGGATCATTCTGTCAGCAGCCAAAGCAGATATTACATTTGACAGATACCCTCGACGCTCACCGGTGAGAATCACAGTACGATCATCAGAAGTCCTTAAAAATGCTCTCTTGGACTCACAATCTAGGTTAACTCGGTGTTCAGTCAACCAATCCATGCCAAGAATTATATCAAACTCTTCTAAAGGTAGCTCCATAAGATCGGCTAGAAAGATTTCCCCTTGCACTTCTAGGGGACATCGTCTGAAAACCTTATTTACAACTACAGACTGACCCACTGGGCTCATAACGGTAATTGTATTCTCAGTGGTCTCAACAGGAATCTGGAGGTCTCGGGACACGGATCTCGATACATATGAATGGGTAGAACCATTGTCGAGCAGTACAAAATATGGAATAGAAAACATGGTAAATGTACCTGCAATGACGTCTGGCTCATCTCTGTCATCTCGACGTCTGGAGGCATAAACAAGTGGAGGCTGTCTAGCATCAGTCATAGCCGGTCCCCCGCTCTGATAGGACCGGCCTCTACTTTCCGATCTAATAGCAGACCCAGAAGCTCTACCCTGATTACGATTTCTTGTCGAAGTCGGAACAGATGTCTGTGAGCGAGCCGGTGTCTGGGTACGAGCAGGAGTCTGAGTGGATATCCCCGTGGAAGGTGGACGTGGGCAATCCTTAAGGAAATGATCCATAGACCCACACCGGAAGCATGCACCAATCATCTTCCAACAATCTCCCCCGTGTTTCCTACCACAGTGCTCACATGCAGGCATAGATGAAAAACTCAAAGAATCACCTCGACTGGCAGTTGGGACAGAAGATGCTGAAGGCCTAGAACTCATTTTACTCTTCTGAGAATCAACTGTGCGGGTTCTCTTGTCCGGACGTCTGTAAGGCTCACCCTGTCTAGGTTTCCTAGATCGATCCCAATCTCGACCTCGATCTCGTCCTCGATCTCGACCTCGATCTCGGTCTCTATCCCTGTCACCCTGACTAGCCGCCAAAATCTCCATTTGTTCTGCAGTCTTAGCCCGATCTACTAAATCCTCAAATACCTCATCATGATGTGCAGCCACTCTGTCACGTATCCCAATACGGAGGCCCTCTGCGAATTTTTCACATCTGTCCTTCTCAGTAGAAACCAAACCAGGACCGTACTTTTGTAGCTCCAAGAACTGTATCTCGTACTCAGCCACTGTCATAGAACCCTGCACCAAATCCTTGAATGCCTGACGTCTCTCCCTCAAGAATCGCTCGCTCAGATAACGGTTCCTAAAACGCTCTTTAAAGAAATCCCATGTCAACCGATCAGAGGGAACGCTACTCATAATAGATTCCCACCAAGTGCGGGCACTTCCGTTCAGCATAGATACAGCACCCAAGTATTTCTTCGAAGGCTCAAAACCCATCTCTGTCATACGTCGCTCGATATCATACAACCACTCCTCAGCCTCAGTCGGTGTTCCACTAAGAGATCCAGAAAAAGTCTTGATCCCATTAGCAAACAAAGTCTGGGAAATAGGGACTTCTGGAATGACACCTGATGCACTAACTACACCCTGAATCATCTGAAAAAAACTGTCTACTCAAACTCTCATTAGTAGACTCAGTCGTAGGCTCGGGCCTAGAGAACGTTGCTCCACTAACCGGAGTGGCCACATCAACATCAGGAGTGGATGATGGAGCAGACGGGGCAGATATCGGAGCAGCTGAGGTGGTCGGAACTGAATGACCACTAGGGGCAGAAGGCTCGGTAAAAGGTAGAGGATTTACGGGGGTAGAGGTATCTACATGAGCAGATGGAGCGATCGGTGGGTCGTCCATCAAATCAGCAAATCTGACGGGTCGACCCCGTCTACGAGCAGGTCGTCTACCCCTGCTAGTGCTCATCTCGGAGAATCTATTAAAAAATAAACTTAAGATCAGTTTATGACACCGGAGGATCGAACACAATTAAGCATGTAAAATAGTGTGACATGGCCTCTTTTCACAATAATTTGTAAAACACTTTTAAAACAGTATTTTATAAGGGCTTTTTCACAGTCCGAGGGTTTAAAACCAAAAGCTCTGATACCAATAAATGTAACCCCCTAGACCAGCCTATGCGGATAGACCAAGTCTAGTAAGGCACATTAAACTTTAAAACGCAAATAGAAAACATGACTTCAAAATAAACATTTATTTCGACAGCATATAGGCAGATTTTAGGGAAAATCATCAAGTCAAATAAACATGTTTAACACGTCAAACAGTAATATTTTTTTAAAATCATTCCATCATAGACTTTATAGATAAAATCATACATAACAAAATATAGGCACATGTCATCCTGAAAGTACAAACGATTGATAGAAACATTACATTCAGAGACAAATACCAAACGTGTCGATCCTCCTAGTATCGGTTACGGGATGGCCTGACCAAAATATCTGAAAGGGAAAAGAATTTGGGGCGTGAGCTAGAAAGCTCCGTGTGTTCCAAAAGTGCAAGTTAAAATATGAACAACAACAGAAAAATATACTTTTCTAGTTCAGAAACATAAAATTCAAGTAACGGTGCGGTCCGGTTTAATCTTTTCTCTACCCTCCAACCATACTCCAAGAGGCAGTTTCCCAAACTGCGTCATAGGCATTAACCAGTGCACATTTGGCATCGGTGCCAACCTAAGGGAATACCTTAGGAACGGTACGGTACGGTATGGTAGGTATTACCCTAGCCGAAACATAGGAACCTGTAACGGTAAAGGAATTACCAGCTGGATCAGAGCTGAACCTACGGTCACTTCTAATTCAATCCCAGATAGCCCAGTAATATCCTATACAATAGTTCGGTTTTTGATAATAACTGAAAATTCGGTAAATATAAAATAAACATGTATTTTCAGAAGAACAGTAATCAGAGACATATTCAATCAAAATTTTGATGTATCACACATATAGTATAGTCATGTAAAACAATATTAAAACGATTATCTGTAGCACACAAGGAAACACACCTTCAAAGATGAGATCGGTCAGTCAACAGGTCTAACGGGCACTGGGATCACGCTCCGCTACAGTATTTGAGCCTATATGAACATTGATTATAGTTACAATCTAATTTACATCTTAATTCGTATTCAAAACTAGGTTTGAAGTCATACGAGTGACGATCGGATCACGAGGAGGTATAGATCGGGACGGGCCTGGCTGGGCGTAGGTACGATCGAAAGGTTCACTAGTACCTATTAGATCAACAAGTTAATATCAGTCCTTAATCATAAATATCCTCCTGAAAACATAGCTTATACATATGTATATTCGAGTTCAACTTTCAAATTGGGGGCTTTCGGGTTTGAATTTCAAGAAACGGGCTTCAAAAATGGACTCAGGACGTCGAAAAACATAAAATAGGGCTTTTTGGAAAATTTGACTTTTTGGTCAACGGTCAACGGTCAAAGTCAACGGTCAAAGTCAACGCTGACGTCATGCTGACGTCACTGTTGACCGGGTCGGGTCAACGGGTCGGTCAACGGGTCGGGTCAACGGGTCGGTCAACGGGTCGGGTCGGTTCGGTAAACGGGTCGGACGATGACGTCATGCTGACGTCACTGTTAATCGGGTCGGGTCAACGGGTCGGTCAACGGGTCGGGTCGGTAAACGGGTCGGACGATGACGTCATGCTGACGTCACGCTGACGCGGCGGGTCTGGTTCGGGCGGTTCAATTTGTGACCAGACCGGTCTGAACTGACCGGTTCACTGCCACCGTCCAGGGTGGCCGGAAATCGCCCTGGACGGCGCGTGAAGCCCACGCGCGGTGCCGGACGGCGCGTGAAGCCCACGCGCCGCCGTGGACGGCGGAGCAAAATTTTGAAAAAAAAACAGAATTCTCCAAATTTGATTTTCTATCACCCCAAACGCGTATTTAAGTCGAAAACTTACCGGATTTTCGCCGATTTGAGAAAAACCCCTTTTTGTTCGAAACCTTCAACGGCAAATTAACGGCAAACGGAGCGGCGGTTTGACGCGTGAAAAGGAGCGTTTTGTTCGGGTCGTCAAGACGGTTCGGATGGTGGTGGCGGTGAACGAAACGGCACAACTCGGCAATAGACGGTTGTTGGTGGCGTACGATTGTGGGTGGTGTTGAGAGGAAAATAAACTTAAAATTTTTGGGGGAAAGTGATCTGCAGAGATGAGGATAAATGATAATAATTGAGGGGGGAGGGGATAACATAATTGGGGGGACAAAATGAGAGGGAGTGGGTAGGATATTATAATATTATAATATTTTTTTTTTTTTTTTATATAGTGTTACATTCCCATTTCTCGGGTTTGAGTCAAGGCGACTAAAAATCCGACCCGCCCTATCCCTGTTACCAACCCTAATAAGGACCAACTCTTGTTGGTTGTGTTTGATTAGTAGTGGTATTAGACAATGTAGATTTGGAGATTTATACATAAAATATATATTAGAGGCAAGATCCAGTTACATTATATAAAACTTTTTCGACTCATTATTTGAATCCGTTATATTAACATAGATCCAGATATTCGAATCATTATCTACTTTACTTTTTAAACTTCTTATTCTAAATTTTGTATGACATATTAAATTTAGGGGTAAACTAGACATGAAGCATATTTTAACTGTGCTTGATACAGTATTTGTTCCAACGAGCTATTCCTTTAGCTCTTCTTGATGTGTTACCTTCAATCTCGTCATCTTCAGTTCTTCCGTAAGCACGCGCATTGAATCCGAAACCTCGGCCTTGTACACATAGAACTTGATTACTACCACGAAGAAGACGAAGTTCAAGAAGTTGAGTACTGCAAAAAATGCAAAATAGTAGTCCAGATGAGACTTATTGAGGTTATTCAAGATCCATCCTTGATGACCATGCTTTTGGGTGATATCGGAAACCGTCGACAGAAGGAAGCTGCTGATAAAGTTCCCGATCCCCAGACTTGAAAGAAAGTAAGAAGTACCGAGACTCTTCATGCTTTCCGGTGCTTGATCGTAGAAGAATTCAAGCTTAGCCACCTCTAGAAACGCATCGGCCGTGCCCATGAGCACAAATTGGGGAAGCAGAATGAATATGGTTAATGGAAGTTGGCCTCCCTTTTCGACTAGGCCATGTTCTCTAGCCACACTGAGCCTATGCCTCTCGGTTAAAGAAGCAATCACCATGATTATGATATGAAGAATAAGGCCAATTCCCATCCTTTGGATCAGAGTGATGCCCCTCGGATTCTTGGTCCATTTTCGGATAACCGGAACGAAACAACGATCGTAGAGGACGACAGAAGTAAGCATGGAAATCGTCAGGAATGAAGCTAAACTTGCCGGAGGGATCTTGAAGTTTCCCATATGTCTATCAAGCGTGGTGCCTTGTCTTACAAACAATGTGTTGACTTGTGCAATCATTGTGCTTGGCACGAATGTGGCAATCAAAATTGGGATCATTCTTAACATTTGTTTAGTTTCCTCTACTTGAGTTACTGAGCATAGCATCCATGGATCCGTCGACCCCGTTTTCACCGCAGCCTTATTCAGAAACCTGCAATTTATATGCATGCAAACTCGGTTAATCGAATTATGTCCGGCATCGATTGAAATAAATTTGAAACTAACCTCAAACTTGGTGTGGAATCAATCTTGAACTTCCCATTCCTAGCATACTCTTCCAAGTCAAGTTCATAAAGTTCTTTAGGGTCACTAGGAAGTGGCACACTCCATTTCCTAGCGGCAGCCACTATGACCGAAGTCATCCTCGTGATTGGACTCCCGACGGGCTTCTGGTGCCGATAAAACGGGGTGCCGGCTACGAAAATCAGAACCGAAATGATGATCCCTACTGTGGGCAAACCATACCCTAAGGTCCAACCAACATTGTCTTGAATGTAAATAAGAGCTGTGTTGGCAAAGAGTGTCCCAAAGAAGATGCTGAACATCCACCAATTGAAGAAAGATAGCTTCTGAGCCTTCTCTTTCGGATGGAAATCGTCGAACTGGTCCGCTCCGATCGTCGAGATGCTTGGTTTCGTGCCGCCGGCTCCGATAGCGAGTATGTATAATGCACCGAAAAACACAGCTAACTGTAATGTTGATGCCTTCGTGCAATCTTGTGCATTGGGTTGTTGACAGGGTGGTGGCTTTAGTCCAGGGACTGATACTGATATTGTTAGCAATGCCATCCCCTGTTTTAACAATAAAATCACTCATGTATTTCTTAGGGTTAAATGTTAACATTTCAGTCCCTATACGTTTGAAAGTTAACCTTTTGGTCCAGAACGCTGAAGTTATGATTAATTGACTTAAATATTTTGGTTTAAACACTCTTTAGGTCCCTCTAAATTTTAAACTTGAACAAATTAATCTCTCTCAAAACATTTTATGTGAATTTTTACATAAAATTATGAAAAATATATATAATTTTTTGTGTTTTTTTTATTTAAAAAGTTAACCAACCACATGTACGCATGTGTCATGTATTAACGGTTAATGCCAGCGCCATCGTAAATCGTTCTTATTTACTCACCTTCAAAACATACATTAAATCAGTGAGTTTTTTTTTTTAATTGAACCTATGAGTTCCTTTATTTTCACTATGGATTTGCTCAATTTCAACATTGACATGGACTTAAAGGGTGTTTAAATCAAAATATTAAATCTAACTAACTATAACTTTTTTTCAGAGAGTAAAATATCTCTTTTAATAATAGAGAGACTAAAATGTACTTTTTAAATATAATATGTGGACAAATAAATTTTTAGGTATACGACAAGAACTTCTGATGGACTTTTTTTTATATCAAACTAATAAACTTTAACCATTTCTTAAAACTAAAGATTTATTATATTTAGTGATCTAAACTTATATTTAGTGATCCAATTTAGAGTACATATCTTAGGGATTTAGGCAAGGGCGGAGCCACTCTTTGAATTTAGGGATTATAGTTTAAATTTAGAGTTTAGAGTTAGAATTTAGGGGTTATAGGTAAAAACCTAAATCCCTAACATATTACACTAAAACCTAAAACCTAAAACCTAACATCTAATGTCTAAATCCTAAACATAAATCCTAAATTCTAACTACATACCCTAAACTCTAAACCCCTAAACTATGACCCATAAACATATCTCTAACCCTGAAATTAGGGCGCTTGTGAAAACACCGACAGTGCATCATATATTTTCTCTTGTTATATATTTTTTTTTATAAATTCTAATCTTTATCATAATCTTACCTAGAGTTTAGTTAATTTCATTTCAATGACGTGTTATTATTTAAACTGTTAATAAAATTTAAAAATATTTTATCAAACAAGTTAGAATATATAATTACAGGCACACAATCAATTTCAATGCATAGTATATTTATTAAACTCAAGAACGGACGCAGGACTTTAAGTTAGGGGGCGAATTTATTAATTTCTAGGGAGCGAACTTATAAAAATTTATAGGGCGAAAATAGATTTTTAATAGAAAATATATAAAAAAATTTCTAAAATCTTTGTAAGTTGTATAGAAATTTCAAATTTTTAAGAGGGGCGACTGTCTATCCCTGATTAAACCTACAATTAGTAAACTAACTACAAATAATCACTTTATAAACCTCCAAACAAAAATATTAGAATTATACAGCATCGATGGCATAATATTTAGTTATGGACCATAAAATTAAATAAACTCACAGCGAAGTAAATAATGGAGAAAATGATAAAGGTCCAATATCGTCCGAGCCAAGTATCGGCAATATAGGCACCCAAGATCGGAGTCAACCCGTTGGTGCCCACCCAATTGGTCACGTTGTTGGCCGACCTCACCGTGCTTTGGTGAAGCCTCGTCGTCAAATAAGTGATGAGATTCGTTGATATGGCAAAGAATGCCATTTTTTCGAACACTTCGTACACTACACCAAATGTCAAATAGTTTGTAGGATGATAATAGTTTGATTCGTAATTCGAATTCTAGACGAACAGAATCATGTTAAAAAAGATGAATGTTACCGACAACGAAGGAGCAAGCGGTCCATCCACCGGTCTTCGATCGACGAACTCGGTTTCCTTTAAGATCCACGGATCCATCTTGTGTATAATCATCTATCCCTTCTTCAGTCGCCATTGAACCAATCTGTAGCTTTGGTTCTTTTTTAGACCTTTGTATGTTTGTAATGGGGAGTTTGTACTCCTTTTATAGACCTCAAATTGAGGTTGAGGGGCCAAGGCCAGCTATAAGATTAAGTTTATTTACTTTTAATTAAGATTATATTTTATTAATATAATAAAATCTTTCTTTTTATTTGCAAGATATTTGTAATTTTAAATGTTATACGAGCTTATGACAGTGACAAATATGACTATACAAGATTGAGAAAGAAAAAAAACATTAACATTTCATGTGAAAAGCCTTTTTGAGAAAACCACGGGTAAATGAAAAAAAAATTCACTATAATGTCTAAACAATTACAGGGGAATTCTGTGTGTCTAAAAACACAGAAACAACTTATTTAACCCTAAACGTAATGAATATTTAAAAGTCAACAATTCATAAACCCACCATCTTCTTCTTGACACATACATATCTATCAATACAAATCATTATAATATTTTTTTTTAACCACCGATTTCCTATCTATTGGTTAATTAATTTGGATTAGGTACTATAGAGACTCATTATGGATCGAGATCCTCCCAACACAATTGCTCCATTCACAACGCCATAATTCAAACTTTTGACCTTATTTACCGATCTAGTACCTTATTCCACTAAACTAACTGATTGTTGGTAACCATTATAATATTTTAATGCTTGATTTGTGTTCATCAATCCAATTAAACATTTAAAAAAGGGTAAACTACACCGGTGACCACCTAACTATTGGGTTGGTGTCGATTTGACCACTATATTTTTAATTTTGTCAAATATACCACTTAACTATTTAAATGGTTCCAATTAAGCCACCACCTAAAACCACATTTCCTTCTCTTTTTTTCAAGCATTAAAAACTATATAAGACATATATTAAATGTTGTACATCATATCAAAAAGCATACACTTGGTATAGTGGCAAGCATATGCCCCTTACACCACAAGGTCTTTGGTTCAAATCTATCCAAGTGCATTTTCTTTTCTTTCATTTTTTTAGCATTAACAATCATTAAAGGCATATATTAAGTGTTGTACCCCAAAGCACAAAAGTGTGCTTGGTTCAGTGGCAAGTGCATGCCTTGGGTAATCCAAGGTCTCAATGTCACCATCTGATTGGAGGTGAAAAATTAATTAAATAAATTAAATAAAAATAATTAAAGTCCTCCAATAAGGTAGTGACATGTGTCACCGCCTAATTAAATAATTATTTTATTTTATTAAATTAAAATTAGGACCCAATTGATAGATTGTATAAATATAAGGGACCAAATGTGTAACTATACCAAGTTTTTTAACAGTCCCGTTAATTTTTCTATTTTTTAACGGCTTGTGGCTTAATTAGAACTATTTAAATAGTTAAGTGGTATATTTGACAAAATTAAAAATATAATGGTCCTATCGACACCAACCCTATAGTTAGATGGTCACTGATGTAGTTTATCCTAAAAAAATAGTGCACGTTTTTATTTTAATTAGTACTGAAATTTTTTCAAATTTCCAACTTGATCATAGCATAAAAATCGACTATAAACTTAAGTATAGTAATCTACGTCATCTCTCTTAACGTTTGTTTGCAAGAAATCTAGGTCATCTCTCTTACTTAATTACTCTATGTATATGTCCAGGAAAATTCATAATCTATAACAACATATAAAGTTTATCTTATTTTCATATTGTAACATATGTTATTAAGTTTTTTTTGACAATTATAATAAAAATTTTATTAAAAAATGAGACACGAACATGGGCCTCGTTAAAAAGCTTTTCTACACCTAGTTAGAGAAAAAAAAGTGCATCATGATCCTGTCGAGATTACAACAAAGAAATGCTAATACAAAACAATACCTCCATGAACTATTAACACTCCCAACGTGACAACAATGGAAAACCAAACCCCAAAATCGATACATTCACGCCTCAATTTATTTTCTATTTCACATAATTTATCATATGGATTAGATTTATTTAAAAAAAATATATCCATATCGTATTGAACATAAATCTCATGTTTCTTTTTGGTGTCCTTATTTATGCTCTAACATTAAAATAAATAAATTTAGGGTTTCAAATTAAGGTGTAAGATTAGAGTTTAGGGTTAAGGTGTACGACACAGAGTTTAAGATTTGTGATTTAGAATTTAAAAATTATAGTTAAAACTTATGGTTTAATTTTTTTAGTGTTAAAGACACGAATAGAAACACCAAAAAATGACCAACATTTTTATTCTATTGCATTCACAATATTTTTTTTCCAACTGGAAGTATTATAAACCTAAATAGAATTTTTGTATAAACTTATCCATCTAAATATAAATCAAGTTGAGATAATTTTTTAAATTAACATGAAAAGTCAACATTTTTTTGAACATATGAAAAGTCAACATCTTTTTGATAATGTAAAGGGTGATTGTCATGAAATTATAATTTTCTTAAAAAATGTGAATACACATTTCGTAATATATTTATGTATGATGTAAAGTAAATTATTTGGATATTACAACTAGTAGTATTGTTTCAATTATTTTCCTAGGTTTTTTTTTGATAAAATGATTTGGTTAGGGAGCATTATAATCAGGATGAGCTCAGTTTATGATGTCATGCTTTACAAAATCAAGCCTATTAAATTTATTAAATATGTTTGAAGTAGTTTTAATTCGGTTGATATCGTGATATTGAATTATATTGTTTGATTTTTGTAATGAATTTATTGCATCACATGTCTCTAAATGACATTCATTTTACATTGATCTCTTAAATTTTTAAACATTCTAATTTTATCCTCAAATTATGATCTTCATTTTGAATTGGTCCTTAAATTTTTGAGCATTCCAATTTCATCTTAAAACTATGACTTTCATTCTAAATTGGTCCTCAAAAAATTTGAACGCTCTAATTGCATTCTCAAATTATCGGTATATATACGCTAATCATATCTTATGTTAATAAAATCGTTACAAAATTGTTAATTGTCATGAAATATTAGTGTGTATTATGTAAATATATAATGTGGTATAAACGATAATTTGATGATGAAATTGAAATCTTCAAAAAGTTTGGGGACCAATTTAAAATAAAAATTATAGTTTGGGGATGAAATAGAATATTTAAAAGTTCAGAAATTAATTTAAAATGAAGGTCATAATTTGAGAATATTTAACTCTTGTTGCTCGAGTTTTAACTTTTAACCCAAAATGTACACATAACATCTCTACGAAGTATAAGTGATAATTGTTCAACATTGTTCCATCAAAGCTATTACTTTAGCTCTTCTTGACTTGATGCCTTCAATCTCATCACCTTCAGTTCTTCTGTAAGCACATGCATCGAATCCGAAACTTCGGCCTTGTACACATAAAACTTGATTATCGACACGAAGAAGATGAAGTTCAAGAAGTTGAGCACTGCGAAAAACGCGTAATAGTAGTCGAGATGAGACTTGTTTAGGTTATTCAAGATCCATCCTTGATGACCATGCCTCTGAGTGATATCGGAGACCGTCGAGAGAAGGAAGCTGCTGAGGAAGTTCCCGATCCCCAGACTCGTACTCGAGTAAGAAGTCCCGAGACTCTTCATGCTTTCCGGAGCTTGATCGTAGAAGAACTCAAGCTTAGCCACCTCTAGGAACGCGTCGGCTGTCCCCATAAGCATAAATTGGGGAAGTAAAATGAATATGGTTAATGGAAGTTGGCCTCCATTTTCAACTAGGCCATGTTCCCTAGCCACACTGAGCCTATACCTCTCGGTTAATGAAGCAATCACCATGATTATGATGTGAAGAACAAGGCCAATTCCCATCCTTTGAAGCAGAGTGATGCCCCTCGGATTCTTGGTCCATTTTTGGATAAACGGAACGAAGAAACGATCGTAGAGCACGACACAAATAAGCATGGAAATTGTCACGAATGCGGCTAAACTTGCCGGAGGGATATGGAAGTGTCCCATTCCTCTTTCAAGGGTGGTGCCTTGCTTTATAAACAATGTGTTGATTTGTGCAATCATTGTGCTCGGCACGAATGTGGCAATCAATATTGGGATCATTCTTAGCATTTGTTTAGTTTCCTCTACTTGAGTCACTGAGCAAAGCATCCATGGATCCGTCGACCCCGTTTTCACCGCAGCCTTATTCAGAAACCTGCAATTTATAAGCACGCAAACTCGGTTAATCAAATTATTACCGACGTCAATCGAAACTGAACTGACTAAATTCGAAGCTAACCTCAAAGATGGTGTGGAATCAATCTTGAACTTCCCATTCCTAGCATACTCTTCCAAGTCATGTTCATAAAGTTCTTTAGGGTCACTAGGAAGTGGCACGCTCCATTTCCTAGCTGCGGCCACTATGACGAAAGCCATCCTTGTGAACGGACTCCCGGCGGGGACCTTGTGCCGATAAAACTGAGTGCCGGCTACAAAAATCATAACCGAAATGATGAGTCCAATCGTGGGCAAACCATACCCTAAGGTCCAACCAACATTGTCTTGAATGTAAACAAGAACTGTGTTGGCAAAGAGTGTCCCAAAGAAGATGCTGAACATCCACCAATTGAAGAAAGATAGCTTCTGAGCCTTCTCTTTCGGATGGAAATCGTCGAACTGGTCAGCACCAATCGTCGAGATGTTCGGCTTCGTGCCGCCGGTTCCCACCGCGAGTATATATAATGCTCCGAAAAATACTGCTAACTCTAGCGTTGATGCCTTCTTGCAATCTTCTACATTGGCTAGGTGACAAGGTGGTGGTTTTAGTCCGGGGACTGATACTGATAATGTTAGCAATGTCATCCCCTGTTTGATCAAGAATTGAGTTATTTGATATTAAATATAATTAATAATTAGAAATAAATTTTCATAATATGAATTAATAATTATTAACATATTAAAATTTATGTAAATGTATAAAATAATATCTAATGTTTTTTATAATTTGTTTTTCATTTTTCTTATTTATGGTACAAGGAATATTCCTATCCTTAGTTGAATCATAATTTTAGATATTAATTTCAAGTCTCATTCCGTAAAACATTTAGGTGACCAATCAATTTGAATATATATATATATATATATATATATATATATATATATATATATATAAATTTTGAGGTGACCAACCAATTTAAAATATATTTATATGCATTTTAGGGACAAATATGAAAACTGCATATGAACTTTCGTTCAATATGTAATGTTATACATGAACTTTAATTTTGTGTAATTGTATATATGAATACTTTTATTGGATTCGATTTTTTGCAAAGACAAAGAAAATATCAACATTTTACATTTTACATATTGTATATATAAATAATGATATTTATTCAATATAAAAAATAGGTATAGTTACTTTCTAAAATGTAGATAATTGAATCAAAATCAAAATTTTATGTGTATAATTGAAGTAAAATCAAAATTTCATGTGCATAATTGAACAAAATTAAAGTTCATGCATAACATTATAAATTTGATGAAAGTGTATGGGTAGTTTTAATTATCCCTATTATATAATCATAACTTTAGCTCCGCATCTTTGAGAAGAAAATTCAAATATGTTAGAGGTCTATATACTTTTTAAAATTTAAAACTTAGTTCCTATATTTTGTAAAATTGCATCCTAAACTATTTTTATTTGAAAATCTTAGTCCCTACCCTAGTTTTTGTTCAGTCTTATTATTAATTGCTGACCTAGCAACTAAAAAAGGTAAAAATAATTTTTTAGTCCCTTAAGTTTAATTTTTTTTATCAATTTAACCTTTAATTATCATTAATTTAACAATAATTTTTAACCATCTACGTTTATAAATTTTTAATAGTAAAATTGATTTAAATTATAAACATAAAAATCTAAAAAGTTGTTGTTTATGTCACCAGGCCAACAATAATGGTAAAATTAAACAAAGTTAAGAAAGGAAGCAAATTTTCAAATAAAAGTAAAAATTCATTCTATAAAAATATAATTTTTTAAAATAATATAAAAACCTTTCACATAGCTTTGCGGCTAGTCTTATCCATAAGCCTTGGGGCAAACAAATTTTTCAGGGCACACTATATTGGCTAAGTTAACCAAATATTGTGTTCCAATTTTTTTCTAACAATAAATTTTTTCAAGTTTATTTTTAAATATATGGTTGATTACTGTAACAGTCAAAAGTTGGACTACTTTCACTCTATTTTTAATAATATTTTATAAAATATTAAAAAATAATGTTGCAGTCGTCTTCCATTGTTCTATGCACTCTATGTGATATTATTTGATGTTGGACTGTAATCTATCCGTATTTATTATTTTAATATTAAAATAAAAATTACTGTTTAAAGTCGGACTGTAATATATCTGATTTTTGACTTACTACAGTAAAGAACTATATTTGTGGAAATAAACTTAAGAGGGCCATATTGTTAGGGGAAAATTAAAAAAATAATATTTGAGTAATTCCTCACTATATTTATGTACACGCAACAATTGAGAACCCTATAAAACAACAAAAATCAATTTGTATTTATTTAATCGTAAAATATTATATATTTATATAAATTTTGATATATTAATATCATATTGTATAAATTTAAGATAATCGAATCTAGTTCGAAACTTATCCAGAACAAGTTGGATATACCAATTTGTCTAGCAAATTAGACAAAAATTTGCAGAAATTTAGACGGACAAGATTGAATTTTGTGACATAAAAAACGGTGGTCCACAAGACAAATTTGACTATATTTTCATTCCAATATACAATTTCTTAGTCATCAATCATCTCTTATAATAATAAATACAAAGAAAAAAGTATTTAGTCAAAGTTTAGCATTGTGCCTATGCTTGAATTGAACAATAAATTTAGTTGTTTGGCTTTAACCAATCACTTTTTTATTGTAAAATTATATATCATCAACTCATTAAATATTAATGGAGGGAAAATTTTAGATGAAAGTAACGTTTTGAGGGGTTTTGAACTTAAAACTTAAGGGGAAGAGAGTAGAGCGAGTGAGTGTGCTCTAACTACCAGGCCGTCCTCGCATGCTCGATGCTACAACTTTTAAGAGTCAAGACATATTTATTTATTATTTTTAATACTATGACATAATAAATAAAGGAAGATTATTCAATCCACATGTTGTGCAATCTTTAAATTGTACACAAATTTTTTAAGGGATGGAGATTTAGTTTGAGGTTTAGAGTTTAAGGGACTAGGTTGTAGGTTTTATAATTTATGATTTGGGGTTAGAATTTAGAGTTTACGATTTAAGATTAAAGGTTTAGATTACATTTTTTATTAAGTAGAGAGGTTTATATTTTTCAAAGCAAATATCAGGATTCGAACTCATACAAGATGGGACAACATGAGCACCCTTAGGTACTCGGCCAATTGGTAGATCTCTTAGATTACACTTTTTTAAAGAGTAAATATGTAAGTCATTCGATTAACTATTCAATTAATCGGTCAGTTAATTAGGTGTTCAATCAGTTAACAGTTTAAATTTTTTTAAAAATTCGGTTATCTATCAACTCGGTTCAAAACCGGTTAATTAATTAAAAATATTAAATATTTGATAATATATATATATATATATATTAAGCCTAGGTTCATTAAGATATTAAGAGACACAACTAAATTTTAACCCTAGACCCATCAAAACTTCGAGATCCAACCAATTTTCAACCCAAATGAAAAAATAACTCAATTTAATCTAACATAACTAAAGAAAAACAGAAACCCTAAGACATAACAATGTTCGGTTAATACAAAAATTGACTGAATTTTTTTCGGTTCGTTTTATAATTTCCAACTAAATTTTAATTTGGCTTACGGTTAAAGAAAAAACTAATTGATTCAACTTTGTTTAATTCGATCGGTTCAATTATCGACCGAATTAATATAATGAACATCCGTAGTTGAAATTCGAATTTTAAATCTACTAAAATTAATATATATATATATAACAGACTGAAAATATTTAATAATTGTATAAACCCTTAAGCGGTTAGTCCAAATAATAAAACTCATTCATGTGTACATATTGTCACGTTCTGATAGGATGTTCAGCAGCACCACTTATATATCTAAATTTTTTATTTTTTAAATATAAAATTAATGTTTTCGTCTCTTTTTAAGGGTGCGTATAGAAAATATATTTTATTGTGAACAGATAATGTTGTATTGTGGGGCATGGAATTTGAAGAAAAATAAAGAAATGAACTTACAGAGATATAAATGACGGAGGCAATGACAAAGGTCCAATACCGACCGAGATGAGCATCGGCAACGTAGGCGCCCAATATGGGAGTCATCCAGATGGTGCCCACCCAATTGGTCACATTGTTGGCCGACTTCACCGTGCCTTGGTGGAGCTTCCGAGTCAAATACAGCACCAGGTTCGACGATATTCCGTAATACGCCATTCGTTCAAACACTTCATACACTGCACCAATTGTCAAAACATTCTAATCAAGCTGCGGCCTTGGATTCTACACTTTTTGTAATGGTTCATTTCGAATAGAATGTAGTAAATAATTGAATTCACTCCAATTGAATTTGATTTTTTTCTCGGCCCTCTGGTTGTTATTGTTCAGAGATTTACTCATGAGAGAGGTATATTGTTTAACTTTGAAAGGAGTATGTTCTTAAAAAAATATTAAGACCGTGTTTGGTAAAGAGATGTTTGGGCAAAAATTAGAGGTTTGACGTATAATTAGAGGTTTGACCAGTCAAATCCGCTAATATTGTTGTTTGGTGAACAGCGGATTGAAAGAGCAGATTGGAGTGAAACCGCTAATTTTGAAAAAGCTCATAATAGGAGCTTTTTTATATTAGAGGTTTGATATTAGAGTTGTAAAGACTCTTTTACCCTTACCAGTTACCAAAAATCTCAAAATAACATAAATTAAATATTTTCTCACCCTATTTATAAGCTAATCTTATTTACTTTTTTTCTTTTTATTATCACATATTTATATGTGTATTTAAATTTATTAATTAATTAAATTATATTAAAATAATTATATAAATAATACATTAATATATAAATCATTCGAATATATTTAGAAAAGTTATATTAAAAATAATTTTATAGATCTAATTAATATTAATTAGATATAAAATATTGATAACTAATAAATTATTCAAACAAGTATTGAATATAATAATGTCATTTTACTTTTTTAAATAATATAACAGCTACCAATTATCAGTTAATTTTACCAAACACTTTTATACAATCCACTAGTCAAATCAGCTAATGCAATCAGCTATCAGCTAATATAATCCGCTATTCGCTATCAGCTAATTTCCAAACATGGCCTAAATTAAAAAATATATATAGTTAAAGATTATAGTTTACTAATTTTAAAATTGAAATGATTTAAAAAGTAATTAAACTAAAAAATTGAGAGTTAATACTTAATTTTATTAATTTTAAAACTAATAAGGTCCTAAAAATTAATTACAGACTTAATTATAATAGCTTCAAAATTATTAATGGCTTAAAATACAATTAAATCATCAAAGTTGGGAGGGTAATGGCCCTCCCACATTAAACATACATCTGTCCCTATATGTTCTGTTGATGATAGGGGTGTCGATGGTTCTGGATGTGTAATAAAAACGACCACACATGACCTTAGTAAAGGGAGGGATTTAAAATAAATTAAGTTAAATATTTATAAAGAAACAAAATAGTTATGGGCTAATGGTAAAATATATGTGAAAAATAAAATATTGTTGTACTTCATAGATTTCGAGCATAGAACAAACCAATATTTTTTAATTTAAGGTATCATTTTAATATATTGTACATGAAACATTAAGTTGAATTTATCCCTACTGACGGGGTTTGTTGTGTTTATGTGATCCATGAAACAATGAAAAGAAAATGGACCTTTTAATTTGGATACTTTTTCTCTATTAATTGACCATATATATATAATGTTTTTGTAAGTAAATTTCAATGATGACACATTATATATATTTAAATTTAAAGTTATTTTAATAAATTATTATTATCTAATTTATTGATGATACATAAAATTATGTAAAAGATAATAGAAAAGTAAATTATAAATATTAAAATTCGAATATTCGAAAAAAAATATAATAAAGGAGACAAAACAATAGAGAGGCCGGTGGAGAATATTAAAAAAGGGGCCATTGAAAAAGATGTTAAATTTGTAAAAATATTAGTGGAAAAGGAATATTGAAAACCAAAAAGAGACATGCAAAAAGTGTGGGGGGTTGTGGTGAAGCTTCTTCTATTTATTATTTGGTAGTTGGACCAAATCAATGCTTGATCAAACTCCATCATCATGTGTTTACAAGCTAAAGAAACTCTCTTTCTAATTGCTAAAAAACAAAAAGGTACTACATTGAAAATTTATATCCTCTAAAAAATATCATTCGAATCTTGAAAATATCTTTGATCAAAAAAAAAAGAATTTTGAAAATATCATGTTTTTGCATATTTGATTCAACTTATTAACACCTGTTGCTGAAATTCGAATCTATTCGGTCTCAAGTTAAGCACGATTCATATGAAGAAAAAAAAAACTTAGAAAAAAAGGTAAAGGGATTGTAGATATCAACATTCGGATCTTGAACCTACAGAATGCATCTAAAGAGAGAAAGTGAAAAATGGAGAGGACCCCAAAACTTAGCCATCCCCAGAAATTATCGGATTCGAATTCAAACATCTGTAACTCGTTTCTTTATCCCGATATCGAAACCATCTTTATACCATCTTCAACATATTGAATGCATCTAAAGAGAAAGGTGAAAAATGAAGAGGATCCCAAAATTTAGTCATCCTTAAAAGTTATCGATTCGAATTCAAACATTGTAACTCATTTCTTTATCCCGATATCGAAACCACCTTTATACCATCTTAAAACTACCGAATGCATCTAAAGAGAAGGTGAAAATGGAGACCGGAGAGAACCCCAAAACTAAGTCAGCCTTAAAAGTTACCGATTCGAATTCAAACATCTATAACTCGTTTCTTTATCTCGATATCGAAACCACCTTTGTACCCAAAAAAAAACAGGAATAGAAGCAAAAACAAAAGGTGGGAAAAGAGAAGAAAGTTACCAACAACAAAGGAGCAGGCAGTCCATCCACCTCTCTTGGATCTACGAACTGGGTTTCCTTTAAGATCCACAGTTCCATCTTGAGTGTAATCATCTATTCCTTCTTCAACCGCCATTGAAGAACAACTATCCAAGTGTGTGTCACTTATATTTGTAATGGGGAGTATGTGTATATCCACTCCTTTTATAGACGTCTCTTTGATTCTCTTTTAATATACTAAAGATTTATTCAGCATAATTATTATTTTTAGGTTTTTTTTCAATAGGTTTGACTTGGATTTTGCAAGCATGGCCTGGGTTTTTGTTTTCTTTGTTCGGCTTTATTTTACGTGGAAAAGGTTTTATATTGGGTGTGAACGTAAGTTACACTAGTTTCCTCGAGTAGATCTCTAACCTAATCAATTATTTTATATTTTTTTAAACAAGTAGGTGTGTAGTTTATAGGTATTGTGAGACTTAAATCATAATAAATTTATACTGGAAAGTGAGAGTTTAAATATGAATTTAATGTATTGTGAGACTTGAATCTTAGACACCAAAGTTTCGGCGACGAAGTTAAGATTGAAGTTATGTGGGGACAGGACAAGTTGATTAGTTTTGAGGGTCTTAAAAATAATTAAACCATAAAAGCTAAGAGAGTAAAAGTTTAATTTCACAAATTTTAAAATTGAAAGGCCCTAAAAATAATTAAATAAAAAAGGGTTCAATGTTTAATTTTATTAATTTTAACGAACATAATCATAAAAATAATAAATCATATAACTTTGAGAATGACAAAAGCTTAATTAAAATGGTTTCAAAACTGTCATTGCGTTAAAATATAATTAAACCATCAAATTAGGTGCAATTGTCCTTCCCACCACCTACATATGTTCATTCTTGGTCACATGATCTCAACTTTGACATTAAATCAGGAACTTGTCGATAATTTTTTTTTGTGAACTACGAGTGTTAATAGTCTATCCATTTAACTATCTAAACAACCATTAATCTCGTCGAACTAGGTAGGACTTCAGGATGAGAAAGCAATCCATCAAGTTAACATTGTTGCATTTTTGAAGCCTCAAGATTAAATTGAAACATCTGTGTCAATCGATCTTAGTAAATTATATAAATAGTCCCCGATTATACAATTTTTTGGTTGAGCCTCATGACAATGGAAATTACAAAAAGATCATCTGACTTAAAAAAGCAATAAGTTTGTTTAATGTCGTTAAAAATTTAACAATAGATGGCGTGTTAGTTAATCAAATTTGGTATAATAACAAATTATAATAAAAATTAGAATCAAATTATAATAAAATGTGAAAAATTGAGGACTAAATTTGATATTTAAATTTTTTATTAATTGACACATTATCATCAGTCAATTTTTTATATGAAAACAATCAATCTGTTACTTTTTCTAAGTCAGGTAACCATTTTATAACCTTTTCATAGTCTATAAACTCAACAAAAAGAATGTCCTATAGTTAAATGACTACTTTTGTAGTTTACCCTAACTTAAATAGATATCAATCCTAAATTAAATTCAATTTGAACTTGACATCGAGAACAAATAATTAAATATAGGGATCAAACGCAATATTGTCCGTATAACATTTACGTCCAATTCCGTAGGAAACAAAAACATTTCTAAAAAAAGGTTATTTGATTAATATCTATATGAAAATACATGTAAAAATATTTTATTCACAAAAATTTAAATATTCAAAATTAGTTATAGGATTTAATTTGGACCTATTGAAAGCAAATAGAAAATGACTGTTTTTTTTGCTCCGCAAATAGAATTTTTATTAGAATTAAGCTGAACCAACTTATGTGCCTCATTAAAAACCTCCCTAAACCTATTGGAGGAAAAGAGTACACATAAATCGGGTAAGGTGAAGATAACATCAGGCATGAACACAGGGCATAAAACTCGCAAACCAAAAAGACGGTACTAAAGGGCCACGAAAATCGCAAATCAAAGAAACCAGAAACAAGAAAAAAAGCTGCGTCAAACACCCATAGAAACTAAGTATGTTGTTAGTCTGGAGCCAATACCGGTTGCGCCTTCAACCAAAAGAACCAACTGAAATACAACGCAAGGGATTATGACCACCACAGTGTTATCCCACGTAAGACTCCCTTACGGCTAACAGCTCAAGATAACATCAGGCTTAGAAAGGTTTTACCACCACGCTTTGAACAAAATTTTCCTGTTTAATCCCATTTTTTCCAAGTGGTCAGCCATCGAATTACACTTCCTAGGTGAGTACACAAAATAGACTTTGCCGATAACTCTTCATAAGTTGTCTATTTCTTCAAACAGTTGCCACCATTTTCATGGTCTTGAAGGGGTAGACAAGATCCAATTAAGAGCAACTTGAGAGTCAGACTCAACTAAAAGAGGAGATGAATCCGACAGTCCCGCTTCGGAGAAAATCTGAAGAGCAGTTTTGATCGCGAATAATTCAAAAAAATCGAAACCATGGTGAGGGGTTGGACCAGAAAACATAGCTTTGAGTGTTCCACTTGCATTGCGTAGAACGCCACCGCATCCAGTCGTAGCAGAATTTACAACACCGTCCATGTTAAAAATCAGAGATTCATCGCCATTAAGGAGACAAGGAGGTGAAGATGACCCAGTACAGTGTGCAGAGATACTAAACAAAGGATTAACCCACCAGCAATTTTCGTTCAGCACAACATCCATTTTGGTGGCCTTGCACCAAATGAGGGCTCTCATTTTTGAGATAAAGAGTAGGTCCATGAAATTTATGGTTTTGTTCTGAAAAAGCTTCTCGTTTCTAGCTAATCATAGACTCCAAAGAGCAGCCGCTACACAGATTAACCATATTGAATTCAATCTGCCTCCCCAATGTAATTCTAGGCAATAGTTGATGAAAACCTCAACGCTATTAGGATTCGACCATTGGGACTTCCACCAACTGCAAAATTGTTTCCAGAAACTCACTACAAACCTGCAAAGAATAAAAAGATGATCCAGATCTTTTATATCTGAACCGCACCATGGGCATAGGAGATGTGTATCGTTCATTAAAATTCCCTTGTTCTTTAGAAAAGCCTTTGTAGGCAGTCTCTTTATAATTAACATCCACAGGAAGTTTCTGACTTTTGGTAGGACTTTGAGTTTCCAGACTTTGTCAAAATTGAATGCAGGATCTTCGACATTGGAACTGACCATAAGCTCTGTGAGTTTCTTGACTGAAAACGCACCAGCTGTCTCATGGATCTAAATTACTCGATCAGCCACTTCGTTCTTCACTTTGTAAATTTGGAGCGAGTCTTTGATTCTGTTAATAGTTTCCAATTCTCGATCAAGTAAGGGTCTTGTGAAATAATCAGTCCAATCTTGAGATTGCCACTCGCTATTGCCTAAAATTTCAAAAGTCGTGACTCTTTTTCTGGCCATCAAACGATAGAGACGGCAGTAAATAGTTCTCAAGGGCTTAAGCTCACACCATGTGTCTTCCCAAAAGAGGATTGTCTTACCATCACCCAGCTGCCATCTAAAAGATTCAGTGTTCATCCATGTACCAACATCCTCACGTGACAGGTTCTTCATAATACCTCTCCAAATGCTAGATACCTCTTTTGCGTTTTCAATTTGCGGTCTCCAGATTGGTAAGAATGGTCCATATTTATGAAGAATGACTTTATGCCAAAGCGCCTCCTTTTCGGTAGTGAAACACCATCCCTATTTTGCAATGAGAGCTTTATTTTTAGCATCAAGATTAATGACTCCAGCACCTCCTTTATTTTTTGGTAGACAAAGTCTGCCCCAACCTACTCGGGCCAATTTGGGTGAGCCTCCACTAGTTTTTCCCCATACGAATTCTCTCCTTAGCCGATCAATTTTCTTCAAGATTGTTCTAGGAATCACGAAGATGGACATGAAGTAGAGCGGAAGAGCTGAAAGGACAGAATTAATGAGGACAACTCTGCCAGCAAAAGAGAGTGATCTTCCTTTCCAGACGGCTAGTTTGCGTTGACAACGCTCTGAAATAGGGTCCCATGTTGCTATTTGCCTAGGGTCGGAGCCCAAGGGAATCCCAAGATAAGTGAAAGGGAGTTCCAATATCGAGCACCCACAAGTGTTAGCCAATACATTCAGAACATCGACTTGAACTCCCACCCCAATAATCCCAGACTTTTTGAAGTTAATACTAAGGCCAAAACATACCTCGAAGCATCTCAGTAGCTTTTTCACATTTTTAAAATAGCATTTTTTGGTTGCAGGAAGAGTATTGTGGCGTCCGCGAATTGGAGATGAGAGACTAAAACTAATGGTGCAACCTCGCTAATCCTCATGATTGCCCTTTTTGATTCTGCCTTCTCTAAAAGTTGGTGGAGAGCCTTTGTAACTATAATAAAGAGGAAAGGGGATAGCGGGTCACCCTGTTTTAATCCGCGCATCATTTTGAACTCCTTAGTCGGAGAACCGTTCAATAAGACCGAGACCTTGGCAGTAGATACACATTCCCAAATCCACTCTCGCCATTTTTTACCGAAACTCATTCTATCTTGGACCATGTCGAGAAAGTCCCATCGCACGCAGTCGAAAGCCTTCGAAAAGTCCAATTTCAAGATCGCTCCTCCTTTACTGTTAGATTTAGATTTCAGAGAGTGAATAACCTCGTTTGCAATCAGGATCCCATCGAAAATTTGCCTTCCTTTCATGAACGCGCATTGAGTATCACTGATTAGTCTATTCACCACAGTACTGACCCTTCTTGACAGAATTTTTGTAACAATTTTGTACAGGGAGTTAACCAAACTAATTGGCCGGTATTCTGAAATGTTGGAAGGGCTGGAAGTCTTTGGGATGAGAGTGAGAAAGGAAGTGTTTATAATTCTTTCGAGTTTACCATACTTAAAGAAGTTCTCCAGCAGCCTCTCAAGATCCTTATATATCAGATTCCAGCTTTTCTTGAAGAACAGTGAGTTAGAATAAAGATGGTAGAAAGCAATGAAGAACACGTGAAAAGAAATGGAAAGCATGGGAAAGGAGAGATGGTACTCTCTGATTTTATTGATCAAAGCTGTAATACCTCAAATGAAGGCCAGCTAGTTATATACACGAGATACACTGAAGAAGTTAGTTAGATAACCATCTAACAGACTTAACATGTCACTAACCAACACTTTAGTGAAAATAATCCTAAGTGGTGCAGCACACAAAACCCTATCTGCACACACTCTTCACTATAACAACGTTATAACACCTATAACCTCTAATATTCCCCTTGCAACTTCTCATCCTGACTGAAGAAGAAAGAAACCTGCAAGACGAAAAGGAAGAAAAACAAAGCAGAAATGTAACACCCGTATTTTGGGGCTAGAAGTTAGTCGGGTTTGTAGTCCGAGTCAATAAAATTAATTAAAATAAATTCAACTTGAATTGTGATGTAATTGAGCTTTATTAAAGAGGGAGGAACCTATGTTGCAATTTTCCCCAAAAGATTTTAAAAAGGATGACAACTTTTGAAAGTTGTCATCTTCTCCCCTTTTCCCATTATTTCCAACGTGAAAACACTACACCCATTTTCAAACTCTCTCAAATTTTCAAGTTACTACCCCCTTTGATTTCTTCATCAATTCAAGGGCGGTTTTAAAGGTAATCACATATTTGAACTCTCCTCTCCATTTCCTATCTATCCATGGTCATTGATTTTAAAATCATGAACTTTTGAAAATTAGGGTTTATATCAAAGTTTGGATTTTTAGGGGGTTTTTCATTTTGTTTTGATGAATTGAGTTGGGGCTTTGTTTAATCATGTTAAAATGCACATTATATGTTGAAATGGAGGATTTTGGATGAAAATCCGAAATGGGTTTTTGAGACAATTTTTAAGATGCCAAAAAGTTGATTTTTGGTGGGTTTTAGGTTCTAATTAGAGGGCTGATGGTTTATGTATACTAGGAGAATGTTTTGGAACCATTTGGATGTCAATTGGGTGTTTAAAAACATGATTTTCTGCTGGGTAAAATTTGAGTACGAAAATGGGGTTTTTGGAGGGTTTTGGGTGAGTTTTTGGGGTTGTTTTAGGTGGAAATTGATAGCCCAATGGTAGTACTATGGTTAGTGGTTGATTTGGGATCATTTGTGGGTGCAATGGATGTTGGAAACATGGTTTTTGGAAGAGGTATTGGGGCTGACCGAAATTGCTAAGTATGGGGTTTGGTCATGGCTTGCAACATTGTAAATTGTACTTGAATGTATTCCGGGTTGATATTTTGATGTTGGGCTGATTTGAGGATTATTTGAATTGTATTGAGGTTGTTTAGAAGCGAGAGCTTGCGTTGGAGAAGCTTCGGGAAGAAATCCGGAAACTTGAAGTTGATGGTTGCTTGGTATTTGAGCTTGGAGGTGGAGGTGAGTGGTTAATGTTTTTAAATTGGTTTTTAAGTGGTTGGTTCAAGCATGTGGACTAGGTTGAGTTTGGTAGACCCACCTAGAGTTAGGATTAGGGTGGTAGCCTAATCCTAAACTTTAGTTAGAGACCTTGGATGTACTCTTTAATTATTGTTATGCCTCATGATAATTATGTATAATGTGATACACATGTATGTGAAAGTATGGCTGAATGTATTGATTTTATATGCATGTTGATGACAAATATAATGTGGATATATAATGAGATAATTGTTCGGATGACATACATGTGGTGTTGGTTTGTGAAATGAGGTTATGATGTGGATTGCATAATTTTGGAGAATCATGGTGAGTACGTGTTAAGTACGGATATTATGTTGAAATTGATATTGTAAAAGGTTGTGGAATTTGATTTATATTGCCACTAGTATGCTTGGGTGCAATGATCGATCATTAGGATGAGTGTGCACACAAATTGAGTCAAAACGTATGTGGCCATGGTGGCGTTAAGGCACCAAGGAGGAGTACGGTGATGTAATATTCCACCGAAAATTTATATATATTCTACGTGATGATGAGTGGAATCACATCCGTAAGGCATGTGGTGATGAGTGGAATCTCGCCCATGCAAGGACCGGTGATGAGTGTAATCCCACCGAGGTAATGTTGTTGGAAATGCGTTCCAACGAGTTATCCGCGTATTCGAGTCATAGCTAGGTGCCAATATGAGGTTGTATGTGTATACCAATATGAGATTATGCATATATGCTTATATGATACGAAATGTGATGCCCCTTTACGAATTGATGTATAATGTGATTAATGCTTTGAGTTATGTATCATTGTACTTGAGCTTATGGGTTGTTGAGCATGGCATAATGTTGATTAAATGTTCATGCATCATGCTCATTTTGGCTTATGCGGATCGGAGGTAAGATCATGCATTTCGTTATGGAAATTGCTCGTGCTTGGACCCTGCATTGTCGAAGGTTTGTTTTATGAGCTTACCCTCACTAATCTTTTATGCTTACGCTCTCTTTTGTTCGACAATGCAGATTAATAGCTTGTGGGTGGCAAGGGCAAGGAAAGGTCTCCAAGTGTTGCTATGGTTAGCTCAAGTATGATCTTTGAATTGTAGATTGTAATCGTCAAGCAATGGGATATGTGTTATTGATTTGAGTTAATGTTGGATGTTTAAGAGCATGTTTAAACTCCTTAATTATGTTATTTTTGATTGGCTTGTCGATGCCATGTTTGGATTGTAAATCATATCTAAATTTCTTATCATGTGTGTTGGTCATATGCCTTGTGAGTATGCCTAAGTGTATGGATGTTGAAGCATGAGATCTTATGTGCTTGTTTGCCTTCTTTTGAACGAATACATGATTTCCTTGGTTGATTGCGGTATGCTCATGTTGGGTGTCATGTGTGAATAGTTTATGGTTAATAGATGTTGTATGAATGCTTGATTGGGCATAGAGAGGTCTTAATTCGCATCTAGGTTCAAGCCTTGTATGTTTTGCTGAAATTGGGAGTCTTGCAGTGCAGGGCGTATCGATACGCCTAAGGGCTGTATCGATACGGCCTTGCCTAAAGGGTACAATTTTGGCTGGGCGTATCGATACACGGGGGTGTATCGATACGGTCCCAACTCTCTGGAATTCAGGTTAGGCTGGGCGTATCGATACACGGAGGCGTATCGATACCTTCTTAACTCTCTGGAATCCTAAGGAGTTGTGGAGTGTAGGGCGTAACGATACGGGGTTCATGCGTATCGGTACGGTTCGACCTAGTTGACCAAGAGGTGTTGACCGAGAAGGGCGTATCGATACGCTCGAGAGCTGTATCGATACTACCTTCTTGTCTTGACCTTAGGGTGTTGACCTTGGCCAAGGCGTATCGATACCCTCTGAAGGTGTATCGATACGTTCTGCTTAAAAAGGATAAATGGGTTGTTTTAATGTGCTGATTTGGTTGGTCGTTGATATGTCATTCGTGTTTCCGCTGTCGTGCTTCACATAGGACTTAATAATGCATTTAGACAAGATTAATTAAAAGAAAAAAATAGGGTCGCTAACCGAGGGGGAACCTTAACGGGTTTCGCTTTGGTTTTCCCCGTGTGGCCCACTTGGACCGGTCATCCGGCCAGACCGGGATGAGGGGGTTACATTTGTTGGTATCAGAGCCAGGTTTCCGAGACCTTGGGCAGGTAAGTGAGGTAAGTTTAAGTTTTGAATTGATATGCACGGTGTTTGCTTGCTCTGTAAGTATGACTGCTTGTATGACAAGTATGTTGATAGTTTGTTTAAAAGCATGTTGTTCGTTGTCCGTGTATGCTGTGATGTATGATTGTTTGATTGAGAATGTCTGTTGTTTGATCGTACGCATATGGTTGCTTGTTTAACAAGTAAGCCCTGTTATATGCTTGGTTGAGCATGTATGTGTGTTGATTTGTTTGAAACATGTTTAGTAGAGTCCCATTGCTACTATTACATCGAAAAAGAGATTTTTAAGTGAGGGAATCATACTTGATCCACTTGGACCCTTTCCTTTGCTAACCCAGTTTGTATGTTAATTTACCGTTGCTGTTGTTGATTTAATTGCTTTTCGGTAAGTAGAAGTCGTAGTTTCTGAAAGGGTGGACGATGTTGAGGGAGTCCATCACTGTAGTTAGAGAGGTATAGTTGTACCAGAATTGAGGTACAATTTGTCCGTTTGAGACAATGTGTATGTGGGTTGATTCCTGTGGATGAGGGACGATGTGATCAACTCTGGCATTAGTTGGTAAGAAGGAGTGAAGGCCTATGAGTGGGAGTTAGAGTGGTGTCGATGTTTTAACAGATAAGCCCTTGGTACAGTTTCTAGTCTGCCCCTTCTGATTGATTCCGAATCCGTATCTCTGTACATTGTTAGCAAGCATGAAAGTTTGAATATGCCCGGTGAAGTGTTAGAGGTGGGTACGAGTATCTTAGTTCTTTTAGCAAGATCAAGGTAGGGGTCTCGTATGAGTAATCTGAAATTCAGAAGTGTTAGTTGGTGACCGTTGGGGTTCGGCCTATGATTTTAATGCAAGACAGCCGGTCAGTGTCCGTGAGTGGGAGCGAGTTAGTGTGATTGGGTCAGTGTACGTTAAGTTGTCTTCCAGCAAGCGGAAGAGATGAAGTCACTCCCGATATAGTTGAGCCGAGAAGGGAGCCTTGAGCTTTGACTCCAGGTTGTTTGGTAGGGGTAGAACAAGTCTAGCATTACTGTTTGTGTGTGATCAGAATCGAGTCTTGAAGTTACGAGATGCTCTAAGAACAGTTTTGTTGAACATACGCTTTAATTTTGATATAACTAAAAACCTAAGGACTAAAATGAAAATATCAAAACAAATTTAAAAGTCCTTAAAATTCCCTATATATTGTTAAAGACCATTTCATAACTAAAAACAAAGGCTTACAAAATATTTTTTAAAGTATTTTAAAGTCAAAACAGGGAATTTTCAAACCCCGTTTCGAAACGGCCCAAGGCGTTTCGAAACACTTTCAGTTCGATGTGTACCTGTTCCGAAACGGGTATCGGAACGGGTCAAGGCGTTTCGAAACGGTATACCTCGTTTCGAAACTGGTCTTCATTTAAACGAACAAAGGGCAACGGTCTTTAAACTGATTTTTGAAAATATATAGGGCGTTCCGAAACGGGCATAGGCCGTTTCGAAACACCCCTTTGGCAGTGGCATATCCGTTCCGAAACGGCCATAGGCGTTTCGAAACGGGCTCTCGTAGACGCTCCTAACGGCTATATTATTTGAAAGCCGTTCCGAAACAGGTGACCCCGTTCCGAAACGGTAGGCGTCTGGAAGCTGAAAAGTTGTGAGAAAAACATCCCCAACGGCTCCAAAGACTCTCCAAAGGCTCCTAACGGCTATAGACTCAAACAACACTATAAATACAGCCTTAGATCAATATTGAAGCAACAAGAAAGAGGAAGAAACATCAAGAAATCATATACAAGCATTCAAGCTTCCAAGAGTTTATATCGAGCTTATTTTTCGATCTTTCTTGTAAAAACACTAGAGTGTTCTTCGTTGTAATTCTTGAGCTAGTGTTTTTCGGGTGTGTGAGAGAGCTTAAACTTCGCAAACACTTTCCTTGTGAGGATTTTCTAGTTTGCTCATTTGTATCCAACTTTGGGATAGGATTCAATAGGCTTTGGGGTATAAGTCTATTGAAGTGTGTAAGGTTACTCCTTGTCCTTAAAGGAAAGACAAATTAGTGAATTTGTGGGAAATCCTTAGTGTGGACGCTAAGGTAGTGGATGTAGACTTTGGTTAGAAAGTCGAACCACTCTAAATCGCTTTGCAATTTTTATCTTTGCAATTAGCTTCCGCCGCAACTTTCAAAAATCCAATTCACCCCCCCCTCTTGGTTTTATCCGATCGATTGCCACGTTCTACAATTGGTATCAGAGCTTTGGTTCATTAGAAGGTCTTACAACCTCTTGAAAAAGATCCAAGAAGTGTGCAATCATCTACAAAGTCATCCATGGCATCCACCTCAAATATTGTAGCTTGGGGAGATTCTCAACCCACCAACAAGCCTCCCTTCTTCAATGGAGTAAACTATGCCTATTGGAAAAACCGCATGAAGCTCTTCATCCAAGCTTATGATCTTGAAGCTTGGAAAATCATCATGAGAGGATACATAGCACCAACGAGCAATATTGAATCATGGAGCGTTGAAGAAGACAAGGGATTCTCAACAAACGCAAAGGCTATGCATCTCATCTTTTGTGCCCTTGGCCCGGACGAGTATGGAAGGGTGTCATCTTGTTCCAATGCAAAGGAAATTTGGGACAAACTTGAAGTTACACATGAAGGTACAAATCAAGTAAAGGAGACCAAAATCGGGCTCCTCAATTTAAGTTATGAGAACTTCAAGATGGACCCCGAGGAAGACATCAAAACCATGTCCGATCGATTCTCCGTAATCGTAAATGGTTTAAAAGGTTATGGCGAAGTAATCCCCGAAGACAAACTTGTGAGGAAGATGATCTACTCTCTTCCCAATACATGGGATTCGAAGAAAACGGCCATAATTGAAGCAAAGGACCTCAAAGTTCTCAAATTAGATGAGCTTATTGGTTCCTTGCTTACTCACGAAATGATGTCAACGGGCAAGGAAGAAAAGAAGAACGAAGTGGAGAAAAAGAAAGTTGGTCTTGCTCTTAAAGCATCCAAAAGAGATGATGATTCTAGCGAAGAAGATGAAGAAAAAGAAATGGCAATGTTTGCCAAAAGATTTAAAAACTTCATGTTGACCAACAAAGGAAGAAGATTCCAAAGAGAAGAGGGATTCAAAAGCAACAAAGGGAGAGATCCTCTAACTTGCTATGAGTGCAACAAACCGGGACATATCAGAATCGATTGTCCTCAACTAAATAAAAATAGCTATGAGAGGAAGAAGCACAAGGCTCACGTAGCTACTTGGAGCGATGACTCTTCCGACGAGGACGAGGATGAAGTAGCCAACTTGTGTCTTATGGCCTTCGAGGATGACTCAATGGTAACCTCTAATTCATCTTATTCATTTGATTATACTTTTGATGAATTACAAGAGGTTTATAATGAATTAGCCTTAGAGTATGAGAAGTTGATTTTGAAAAATAGAAAAATTACTTCAAAATTGAAAAATGAAAATGACTCTCTCTCTAAGACTAATAAGGAATTTGAAAGTAAATTTGGAGAAATGCAAGCCCAAATAAACGATTTTGAAAAGAAAAATAAAGACTTGCAAAATTTACTTTCAAAGGTCCATGAAGATCATCAAAAGGAACTTGATGATCTTAAAGCTTCTTTCAACAAAGTTGGGACAAAATTAGTTGAAAAATGTGAAAATTCAAGACCCAACTATGTTAGAAAGAACTATCATGGGTATAGACAAAGATCACCTAATCGAAAAAAGATTAGGAGCATTTGGGTTCCAAAAGGACTCATTGCTAACAAAGATTTTGATCTATTGTCAAAATGGATACCCAAAGGGACTAAATTACTAGGAACTAACTCTTATGGACCCAAAAGAGTTTGGGTACCAAAACATACATAGTTCCTTTTTGTAGGTGTGTTGGAGCCATGATATGCAAATTTGAAGAATCTTGAAAGCTCTAGACACACATAATGGAAGGACACTTGAAGAAGTTCAATCGACATATCTTGACTCAAGTGGTAACATTTTTTTTTGGTGCAAAATTTACTCTTACATGTTGATTTAAATGAATACTTTGTGTTAAAACATGTTTGAGATTCCCCATATGTTGTATAAATGCTTTTAGTGAGGGGGAGTTATGTTTTGCATGAGTGCTTAATTTTTTTTTTGCTGTTCCTGCTCAATCATATCATATATGCATGTTTGGCCTCTTAGAAAATCATCTTCTCTGCATTTTAGAGCCTCATCTGCACTTCCAGGCCCAGGTGTATCGAAACGGGTTAACCCGTTCCGATACGGGTATGTTAAAATTTGTCCTGAGAGAAGGGCGTTTCGAAACGGCCACAGGCGTTTCGAAACGTTTTCGGTTCGATGTAAGGGTGTATCGGAACGCGTTCCGATACGGGTCAAACGTGTTTCGAAACGGTCAGCCCCGTTTCGAAACGAGTTGTCAAAGGTTTTAAGAAGGGTCAAACCCTAGCCGCCCCGTTCCGAAACGGTCGTGACCGTTCCGAAACGGCCTCGCGGACAGCCCTATTTAGGGCTTCTAAAAGCTCAAAATCCTATTTTTTTATCAAACTCTTAAAACCCTTAAAACCCTAACCGACCCCCCTTCTATAAATACCCTCTAAAATCCTTTGTTTTTCACAAAATTGTGAGGGGTTTTGATCTAAAACACATATCTAAGCAAGCTTCATCAATCTTGTGCAAAGATTTCTCTCAAATCATCCAAAATCCCAAACTAAGGTAATTTTTCTTATTTTTCTTCTTTTTCAAATTATGTTCGAATCATAGGATAGAAAAATTTATTCTTGTATACATTATATGTTTTTAGTTGTGGGTTATTCGAATCTTGTAAAAACTTTTCAAAATCTCAAAATTTTTGATTCGAATATAAAATTTTTTAATCGTATCTTTTTAATTTTGTTTTTCAAAAACCTAAGTGGGATTTCCTATTGGATTGATTTTAATTATCAATGCATACAATTTTAAAACTCTTGCTTAATATTTTAGATGGCGGATCAAGCGAACAAAAAGCGCAAAGCCGTTCAATCCGGTGAATCGAGCATTCGTCCAAATATCACTCAGCTCTTTCAAAAAACTCTTAGAACTCCAGACCAGCGTGCTCGTTTTGCTTATGTCAAGGACTTTGCAGTTCGTAAGGAAAGAGTTATTGATGTCGAATTCCTTAATTCCGAGCGATTTTTCTTTCGGTATCTTGGACGTTTGGATGAGTGGGATCTTCTTTTCTTCTTGAGCATCGAAGATATTTGCTACAAAAACATGGTACTCCTTTTCTACTCTAATGCTCGTTTTCTTTACGATGAAACCAAAACCGAGATAGTAGGAATTGAGTCATCTTTGTTGGGAAAGAAGTTTGTTATCAATATTGCTCTTTTGGAGTCTGCCCTTAAACTCAAAAATGAGGGTCTTGAAGATGAACGCCATTTTGGCACTTTTACCGGAAAAGCTCTAAATTTAGATGTACATGATCGTGTGCTTCATCTTATTGTTTCTTGGTTTATTCGACCATCCGGGGGTAAATACTCCCACATCCGAGAAAAAGATCACTTTTGGCTAGAGTGTTTCCGTAGGGGTGAGCGCCCAAATGTCCCTAAAATTATTTTTGCTGAGATTGTCAATAACATTAAGCTTATTGACACGAATGAGTTAATTTCGTTCACCTATGGGGTTGTTTTGAGTTTCCTCTTCCATCATCTCAATATTGACTGTACCTATGACTTCCCGGAACCTCGCAAGACCAAGATTGGAGAATCCTCTCTTCGCAAGTCAGGATTCACTTATGTGAATGGTATTTGGGAAAGGGTTGATAGGGAAGCGGTTCCTCCTCCTGTTGCTCCTCCGCCTCAAGATCAAGTGGGAAACACTGATGCTCTCACTACTCTCCTTACCCAGCGATTCAATGCCTTAGATTCTAGACTTGATACTATGGACACTCGCATTGCTTCAAGCTTTGAATCTATGGGCAATCGGTTGAAGAACGTTGAAGATGGTCTTCATACTCTCTCAACTTCGCATGCCAACCTTGATCTTTCCTTCTCTACACTTTATGGGCAATGGACAAAGTTTCATCGTTCGCAAGCCAAGGATGATGATGATGATGATTCGGATGACGAGGCTTAGGATAGTCATATCATATCATATCATATTATATTATCTATGCATTTAGGATTGAGTTTGTTTCTTCATGTTTTATCATGTTTTTAGGAACCTATAATATTGATCGATTATCTTGGAATTTGATTATGAACTTATTGTTTATGCTTTGGATATCAATTATGATTGCTTATTATTGATTATTGGTACTAATCTTCTTTATGAGCTTGTTTCTTTTTGATCTAACAAAAAGGGGGAGAAGATAGCCATGCCATGCCACCAAAATTTTTTTCAAACTATTAAAATTTTTAGATTTTTAAATTTGTCTTAAGGTTTTGATCATTGATTTCAAAAGTCACAAGTTTTAAATTTCAAAACCTATCTTAAATTAAGGGGGAGTTAGAATATCTTCAAAATTTTCAAAATTCTTAAAAAATTCTAACTTTGGTTTTGTTATATCAAAAAGGGGGAGATTGTTGAACATACGCTTTAATTTTGATATAACTAAAAACCTAAGGACTAAAATGAAAATATCAAAACAAATTTAAAAGTCCTTAAAATTCCCTATATATTGTTAAAGACCATTTCATAACTAAAAACAAAGGCTTACAAAATATTTTTTAAAGTATTTTAAAGTCAAAACAGGGAATTTTCAAACCCCGTTTCGAAACGGCCCAAGGCGTTTCGAAACACTTTCAGTTCGATGTGTACCTGTTCCGAAACGGGTATCGGAACGGGTCAAGGCGTTTCGAAACGGTATACCTCGTTTCGAAACTGGTCTTCATTTAAACGAACAAAGGGCAACGGTCTTTAAACTGATTTTTGAAAATATATAGGGCGTTCCGAAACGGGCATAGGCCGTTTCGAAACACCCCTTTGGCAGTGGCATATCCGTTCCGAAACGGCCATAGGCGTTTCGAAACGGGCTCTCGTAGACGCTCCTAACGGCTATATTATTTGAAAGCCGTTCCGAAACAGGTGACCCCGTTCCGAAACGGTAGGCGTCTGGAAGCTGAAAAGTTGTGAGAAAAACATCCCCAACGGCTCCAAAGACTCTCCAAAGGCTCCTAACGGCTATAGACTCAAACAACACTATAAATACAGCCTTAGATCAATATTGAAGCAACAAGAAAGAGGAAGAAACATCAAGAAATCATATACAAGCATTCAAGCTTCCAAGAGTTTATATCGAGCTTATTTTTCGATCTTTCTTGTAAAAACACTAGAGTGTTCTTCGTTGTAATTCTTGAGCTAGTGTTTTTCGGGTGTGTGAGAGAGCTTAAACTTCGCAAACACTTTCCTTGTGAGGATTTTCTAGTTTGCTCATTTGTATCCAACTTTGGGATAGGATTCAATAGGCTTTGGGGTATAAGTCTATTGAAGTGTGTAAGGTTACTCCTTGTCCTTAAAGGAAAGACAAATTAGTGAATTTGTGGGAAATCCTTAGTGTGGACGCTAAGGTAGTGGATGTAGACTTTGGTTAGAAAGTCGAACCACTCTAAATCGCTTTGCAATTTTTATCTTTGCAATTAGCTTCCGCCGCAACTTTCAAAAATCCAATTCACCCCCCCCTCTTGGTTTTATCCGATCGATTGCCACGTTCTACAAGTTTAGAAGAGTCAGATTTTGTTGAAGAACCATTCTGAAAACAAGAGGACCGAAGACTATCAGTTGTGTGCATGTGAAGTTGCAATTTCTGCGGATACCTTCTTTTGTGTGAGCATGTAAGAAATTGGATATCCTTGTTGAGACCTTAGATGTAGGGACACATGTGACTAGCCTTTTTGGGAGATAGTAGTGATCAGAAAGATGTACAGAAGGTGTTTGTTGGTGGTTCAGAGTTACTAGTTTCTAGTAGATGTGAAGTGATCGTCTTCCCACGGTTTTGATGTACCTTTTGACAAGGTTTGGCTTGAAGAGCACATAGTTAGTGTATACGTTGAGACAAAGAGGGAGTTGCCTTGAAGTTGCAGATTTTTGTGTGACTGTAGTAGTAGGTGAGGAGGCGAACTTCTTGTCGAATGTTGATCCAGCTTTAGAGGTCAAGGATTGGTTGAGTTTAGTCAACATGCTTGCTTAGCAATTGTGATGGATTTGATTTTGAATGAAGATTAGACCGCAGAATGCTAGAATAGCTTGTGTTTTCCTAGAAGTGTTTGGAAGATTCACCCGGTTTGTCTCTTGATAGAGAAGAAGAGTTCGTTATTAAGACCGTTTTCGAGGTTGCTTCTTTTTTGTTTGTTCCGTAACTTATGACTTCCGGAAGAATTGAGAATGTTGAAGAAATAACTTCAAAGTTAGTTGGACCTTAGACTCATTAGGCCTAGTACGTCATCTTAGAGTATGACAGTACAATTTGTGTCGAAGAAGGAGTGACAGTACGAGAATGTGTTCAGATCACATACGGTTGAAACAATTGACAGTGAATAGTTAGTATCCATTTTCGAGCGTTAGTGATTTGTTAATCAGTTGAGGTGTACTCCAGTCTTTTCAAGATTAATTGAGATTCGTTTATTTCCAGTTGAGAGTGAGAGAAGTTAAAGTATTGGAGACAACTTTTTGGGCAAGATGTGATCACTTTGAGTTTTGAGTATGCCGCTTTGTTTGACTAGTGTATGAGCTACCTTCATAGAGATGTTGAACAGAATATTTTCCTAAGTTCCTCGACCAGTAGTAGTCCTCATAGATGACACATGAGTATATTCAAGCACCGAAGAAGACCATGACAAGCTTTAGAGTTAGTATTGTAGATCCTATTAGAGAATTAGTTGTATGCCAAGTTTTGCAACGTGAACTCCGAGTTAATGAAGATGTTCTCCTGGGACATGTAGTTCAACCGAGTGTGTTAGAGAAAAATCCCAAGTAGGCAAAAGAAGATGTGAGTTGGAAGAAATTGAAGACTGTGACAGATATCTATAGTTTCTGGGTCTAGCATTGTTATTTTCAAAGAATTGTAAATAGTCTTTTGAAGATAACTGCTCCATTGATAGAATGCTACAGAATAATGTTCAGTTGTATGGTTAGATGCGAGACAATGAGCCCTTGAGGAACTGAAAGAAACTTTGATGAAAGCTTCGACTTTGATCCAGCCCATGTCCGTGAAAGAATTTGTGAACCATAGTGATGTGTTACATGTAGAGTTAGGTTGTGTGCTTATGCAAGACAAAAAATTGTGGCTTGTTCATCAAGATAGTTGGAAGACCGTGAGAAGAGTTATTCGATATGAGACATAGAGTTAACTACAGTTGTAATTGCTTCGAAGACTTGGAGACAAGCTTGTGTAGTAAGAAATGCACAGTGTGTATGTACATATCATCAGAACTTGAAATATTTGAAGACTTAGGAATGGTTGGAACTTGAACAACATGAGTGTTAGAACTGCTTGAAGACTGTAGTATCAAGATTGAGTACCAACCGAAGAGAGTCAACGTAGTAACCGATGTTCCGAATTCAGCTTACCGAGTGATAGTAGTTTTGTGGCCGAGTTCATGTTGAACCTACATTGAGTCAAAATGTTTGGAGAGAAACAGTTGCAAGACAGGTTCTTGGCACCTCACGTGCAAGACATAGTGGAAGGAAGACCGTCAGAATATAGTTTAAGAGATGATAGAGTTTGTAATTTTTAGAGACAGAATAGTTGCACCTATAGACATAGTGTTTTGAGACGTACTGTTTTGGCCGAAGCACACGGTAGTTCATTTATATTGCATCTAAGTAGTATGAAGACGTAATGTGGGTTGAAGATGAATACTTCGGGATTGAGATAATGTGTGATGTGGTTCAGTATGAGAGCAAATGTGTAAATTGCCAGCGTGTCAAGACCGAGCATCAGTTTTCATCTAGCTGCTACATTCGTGGAAGATTCGTAATGAAAGTGGGTAATAAAGATTCGAGATTTCAACGAGATTGTTTTGAAGACGTCTGTATAGTGTTGGTTACCTGTTGGAGTCGGATGGTCAGTTAGAGAATGATATGGATCAAGAATTCAAGCAGTATTGTATGAGTTTGTGAATCAGGCTAGTTTTGTTGTTTATCTGTTGCGGTTACCACCAGAGTTAGAAAGGGGTTTGAGATGTGTTCCATGTATCTATGATTCAGAAATGTGAGTCAGATCTGTTCCGTGCCATGTGTGTAAAAGAGATTGCGTTCAGTTTAAAATCGACAAGCAATGGGGAACTAGTGGAGACCTTAGCATCAGGTAGCTAATGTTGTGTGGTAAGTTTACCGAGTTGATGAGTATGTTGTGGTGAGAAGGAAAGTGTGGAGTAGCATGTTTCAGTGGCTCTTCACGTTCGATGAATTTCGGGGACAAAATTTCCTTAAGTGGGGGAGAGTTGTAACACCCGTATTTTGGGGCTAGAAGTTAGTCGGGTTTGTAGTCCGAGTCAATAAAATTAATTAAAATAAATTCAACTTGAATTGTGATGTAATTGAGCTTTATTAAAGAGGGAGGGACCTATGTTGCAATTTTCCCCAAAAGATTTTAAAAAGGATGACAACTTTTGAAAGTTGTCATCTTCTCCCCTTTTCCCATTATTTCCAACGTGAAAACACTACACCCACTTTCAAACTCTCTCAAATTTTCAAGTTACTATCCCCTTTGATTTCTTCATAAATTCAAGGGCGATTTTAAAGGTAATCACATATTTGAACTCTCCTCTCCATTTCCTATCTATCCATGGTCATTGATTTTAAAATCATGAACTTTTGAAAATTAGGGTTTATATCAAAGTTTGGATTTTTAGGGGGTTTTTCATTTTGTTTTGATGAATTGAGTTGGGGCTTTGTTTAATCATGTTAAAATGCACATTATATGTTGAAATGGAGGATTTTGGATGAAAATCCGAAATGGGTTTTTGAGACAATTTTTAAGGTGCCAAAAAGTTGATTTTTGGTGGGTTTTAGGTTGTAATTAGAGGGCTGATGGTTTATGTATACTAGGAGAATGTTTTGGAACCATTTGGATGTCAATTGGGTGTTTAAAAACATGATTTTCTGCTGGGTAAAATTTGAGTACGAAAATGGGGTTTTGGAGGTTTTTGGTGAGTTTTGGGGGTTGTTTTAGGTGGAAATTGATAGCCCAATGGTAGTACTATGGTTAGTGGTTGATTTGGGATCATTTGTGGGTGCAATGGATGTTGGAAACATGGTTTTTGGAAGAGGTATTGAGGCTGTCCGAAATTGCTAAGTATGGGGTTTGGTCATGGCTTGCAACATTGTAAATTGTACTTGAATTGTATTCCGGGTTGATATTTTGATGTTGGGCTGATTTGAGGATTATTTGAATTGTATTGAGGTTGTTTAGAAGCGAGAGCTTGCGTTGGAGAAGCTTCGGGAAGAAATCCGGAAACTTGAAGGTGATGGTTGCTTGGTATTTGAGCTTGGAGGTGGAGGTGAGTGGTTAATGTTTTTAAATTGGTTTTTAAGTGGTTGGTTCAACCATGTGGACTAGGTTGAGTTTGGTAGACCCACCTAGAGTTAGGATTAGGGTGGTAGCCTAATCCTAAACTTTAGTTAGAGACCTTGGATGTACTCTTTAATTATTGTTATGCCTCATGATAATTATGTATAATGTGATACACATGTATGTGAAAGTATGGCTGAATGTATTGATTTTATATGCATGTTGATGACAAATATAATATGGATATATAATGAGATAATTGTTCGGATGACATACATGTGGTGTTGGTTTGTGAAATGAGGTTATGATGTGGATTGCATGATTTTGGAGAATCATGGTGAGTACGTGCTAAGTACGGATATTATGTTGAAATTGATATTGTTAAAGGTTCTGGAATTTGATTTATATTGGCACTAGTATGCTTGGGTACAATGATTGATCATTAGGATGAGTGTGCACACAAATTGAGTCAAAACGTACGTGGCCTTGGTGGCGTTAAGGCACCAAGGAGGAGTACGATGATGTAATATTCCACCGGAAATTTATATATATTCTACGTGATGATGAGTGGAATCCCATCCGTAGGGCATGTGGTGATGAGTGGAATCCCGCCCATGCAAGGACCGGTGATGAGTGTAATCCCACCGAGGTAATGTTGTTGTTGGAAATGCGTTCCAACGAGTTATCCGCGTATTCGAGTCATAGCTAGGTGCCAATATGAGGTTGTATGTGTATACCAATATGAGATTATGCATATATGCTTATATGATACGAAATGTGATGCCCCTTTACGAATTGATGTATAATGTGATTAATGCTTTGAGTTATGTATCATTGTACTTGAGCTTATGGGTTGTTGAGCATGGCATAATGTTGATTACATGTTCATGCATCATGCTCATTTTGGCTTATGCGGATCGGAGGTAAGATCATGCATTTCGTTATGGAAATTGCTCGTGCTTGGACCCTGCATTGTCGAAGGTTTGTTTTATGAGCTTACCCTCACTAAGCTTTTATGCTTACGCTCTCTTTTGTTCGACAATGCAGATTAATAGCTTGTGGGTGGCAAGGGCAAGGAAAGGTCTCCAAGTGCTGCTATGGTTAGCTCAAGTATGATCTTTGAATTGTAGATTGTAATAGTCAAGCAATGGGATAGGTGTTATTGATTTGAGTTAATGTTGGATGTTTAAGAGCATGTTTAAACTCCTTAATTATGTTGTTTTTGATTGGCTTGTCGATGCCATGTTTGGATTGTAAATCATATCTAAATTGCTTATCATGTGTGTTGGTCATATGCCTTGTGAGTATGCCTAAGTGTATGGATGTTGAAGCATGAGATCTTATGTGCTTGTTTGCCTTCTTTTGAACGAATGCATGATTTCCTTGGTTGATTGCGGTATGCTCATGTTGGGTGGCATGTGTGAATAGTTTATGGTTAATATATGTTGTATGAATGCTTGATTGGGTATAGGTAGGTCTTAATTCGCATCTAGGTTCAAGTCTTGTATGTTTTGCTGAAATTGGGAGTCTTGCAGTGTAGGGCGTATCGATACGCCTAAGGGCTGTATCGATACGGCCTTACCTAAAGGGCACAATTTTGGCTGGGCGTATCGATACACGGGGGTGTATCGATACGGTCCCAACTCTCTGGAATTCAGGTTAGGCTGGGCGTATCGATACACGGAGGCGTATCGATACCCTCTTAACTCTCTGGAATCCTGAGGAGTTGTGGAGTGTAGGGCGTAACGATACGGGGTTCATGCGTATCGGTACGGTTCGACCTAGTTGACCAAGAGGTGTTGACCGAGAAGGGCGTATCGATACGCTCGAGAGCTGTATCGATACTACCTTCTTGTCTTGACCTTAGGGTGTTGACCTTGGCCAAGGCGTATCGATACCCTCTGAAGGTGTATCGATACGTCCTGCTTAAAAAGGATAAATGGGTTGTTTTAATGTGCTGATTTGGTTGGTCGTTGATATGTCGTTCGTGTTTCCGCTGTCGTGCTTCACATAGGACTTAATAATGCATTTAAACAAGATTAATTAAAAGAAAAATAATAGGGTCGCTAACCGAGGGGGAACCTTAACGGGTTTCGCTTTAGTTTTCCCCGTGTGGCCCACTTGGACCGGTCATCCGGCCAGACCGGGACGAGGGGGTTACAAGAAATACAAATATAAGGAAAACCTTACCCTAACTGAAGACAACAGTCACATGCAGCACGGGCATACTCGAAAAAGGAATCACAGACAGCTTGAGACGATGACAATGAAACAACGAGGAAGACAATGGTTTAGTGAACACGTCTGCAACCTGCTCATACGCAAGAATTTCATGATCACGAAGACGACCCGCTGCAACCTGCTCACGCACAAAAAACAGATCAAGCTCAACGTGTTTAAACTTGGAATGCAAAACTGGATTCGCAGAAACCGCCACAGCACTCGTATTTTCGCACCACAGAACAGGAACACCTTCGAATGAAACACACAACTCCTTGAGTAATGACTGAAGCCACATAATTTCAGTTGTAGCAAACGCCACACTGCGATACTCAGCTTCAGTAGTGGAGCGGGAAACAACCTGCTGCTTACGTGAACCCCAGGACACGAGATTCCCCCCAAAAAAGATACAATAACCTGTTGTAGAGCGTCGATCGTCACAATCATTTCCCCAATCTACATCCACAAACCCTGTAATACTGAGACTCGAGCGAGGAGAGAATCGTAAGCCAAAATCAACAGTGCCTTGCAAGTAACGAAGTATGTGCTTGATAACCTGCAAATGAACGTCAGTCGGTGTCTGCATGAATTGGCAAACCTTATTGACAGAAAACGCAATATCAGGTCGAGTAATAACAATGTACTGGAGAGCACCAACAATGCTTCGGAACTCAGTAGCAATGTCAATGGGGCAACCCTCGTGAAGAGACAATCTGCAAGTAGTAACCATGGGTGTGGGAAGACTATTTGCATGATCATACCCACATCTCTCTAATAAATCCATGATATACTTCTTCTGACTAAGCAAGACACTCCCATCTAGTGCATAATGAACTTCCACACCAAGAAAATATCAAAGGGAACCTAGATCTTTAAGAGAAAACACAGCATTCAAACGTAACACAATCTCATCAATGGCATCACCATTTGCTCCGGTGATAATAATATCATCCACGTAAACAAGAAGATACACAAATCCAGCCCCACTGTCATAAATAAACAAAAAGGCATCAGACTTACTAACACGAAAACCAGTTGAAGTTAAGTGCTGTTTAAGAGTTTCAAACCAAGCCCGAGGGGCTTGTTTGAGACCATAAATAACTTTATTCAGCTTGCACACAAGCTTCGAGTCGGAAGAGCCTTGTTCATATCCAGATGGTTGAGTCATGTACACCTCCTCCAACAATTCACCATTGAGAAAGGCATTGTTGATGTCAACTTGCCGCAGCACCCAACGTTTGGTAACAGCTAAGGATAACACGGTACGTATGGTGATGGGTTTTACAACTGGACTAAACACCTCTGTAAAATCAATACCAGGATCTTGCATATAACCACGAGCCACTAACCTAGCTTTGTACCGAGCCACTGTACCATCAGGATTCTTTTTGACCTTAAAAATCTATTTACAGCTCATAGGGGTCCTATCTTGAGGTAACGGAACAAGAGTCCATATGTTATTACGCATAAGAGCCTCATATTCATCCTGAGCAGCAGCTTTCCAATGAGGACTCTTCAAGGCCTCTCGAATATTACAGGGTTCTTCATCAGAAGACACAGGCTGAACATGAAATACCTTAGGTTTACGAATACCAGCTTTTCCTCTAGTCAACATAGGATGAGTAATTGTGACAAAACCTCCTACATCCTCAACCTCACCACCATGGGTCCCAGGAGCAACAGAAGGAACACTCAAGATAGTGGACTCAACAGGCAAGAAAACACTAGCTGGATCAAATGGAAAATCCTGAGAAGAATCAATTTCCAGAGGCATCGAACCATTAGTACCAACTGTACGTGAAGCTAAGCCATGCAAGGGAGAAGAAACAGCTTCACCAGACTGTGGACACAAAGAGTCGGTAGCTAGAAGATCAGTAGGCAAAACTGAATCATCAGGAGAAGAGGTACCACTAGTGTCCAACTCAGCTGCACCATTTGCAACAGACATAGATGCAACTGCATTAACACAATCCAAACCATGCCCAAGTCAGACACACCAACCTCAGAAGTAGTAGAAGATCCATCAAGACGCCCATAAACCTGAGCAGTAGGTGTACCATCACCAGGGTGACCACCATCAGACCCTGGAGGAGCTATGTCTATTGGAGAGTGAAGTGGTGTATGACCAGGCTCAGAGATGGAAGGCTGTTGAGGTTTTGAAGGGAAATTATGTATTACCAAAGGAAACACTTGTGAAATTGAAGAATCACCCTCATTAGCTGAAATAAGTTGTGTGTACGGAAAGAGATGTTCATCAAAAACAACATGCCTAGAGATAAACACTCGACCAATGTCATCAAGACACTTGTAACCTTTGTGATTAATACTATACCCCAAGAAAACACACCTACGAGACCTAAAGTCAAGTTTGTGTTTGTTGAAAGGTCGCAGAAAGGGATAACATGCACACTCAAAGACTTTAAAGAATTCATAGTCAAAAGCCTTTTGAAAAAGTTGTTCAAAGGGAGACTTACCCTGTAACACATCAGTGGGCAGCCTGTTAATAATAAAGACAGCTGTGACAAAGGCATAGCTCCAGAACTTCAAAGGAAGGGCAGCCTGAGCAAGAAGAGTCAAGCCCATCTCAACGACATGCCTATGCTTATGCTCAGCCATTCTGTGTCTAAATATAAAATTTATCACCCCTAAAATAAAATTATACGTCCATCCTTACCTCTAATTAGACAGAATTTGGCCGTTATACTTTATAAACTAGATAAATTAGTCCAATTATATTGATAATAAAAAACATAAATTTGAATAGTTGATATTATTAATTTCATGCATATAATTTGTTGACCCGTTGATTTTAAAATCATTGATTTAATGACTAAATTTTAACAAGTTACAAAATTAATATACGATTTTTTGGAACAGTTCTTACCTAGGGGAAGAGAGAAGAAAATTTGCTCATAATGTGTATTGAACTCACAACATAGGCAAAAAAAGTGTCAATCGAGAGCTTTTAACAACTTGCTTTAGAAATTGTTGACAACATACGAGTTTATATATATATATGTGTGTGTATGATTTCTAGAAAAGGAAACAATAGATAATAACATAAGAATAGTCCAAGCAAGTTGTCGTACAAGACAATTCAGTCCATATCTTATATTAAGTAAATGGCGTAATTGAACGTTTGTTTGCAAGCAATCCCAGTCAACTCTCTTACTCAATTATTAATCCACATGAAATTGAAAATCCTCAATTCAACGTACCTATTTGTCAATTAGTCCAATTGATAAGAAAATTAGAATTATCATTTTTTACATATTTATCGAAATTGGAATATATGTATCATGTCAACGTCGAGAAAATTGTATTTTTATACTTCGAAAAAGAAATTAAATTTGAAAAAATTAGCATACTCCATAGACATTATATTAATTTATATTAACTTTTTTTATTTGAATAGGAGAGAAAGATTATTTTAATTAACACGAAAATGAACCCCTATTAAAATTAAAGTGTAATTGGCGTGAATTATTATTGTCTTTGGTTTAATTACGTATCTAGTCCGTATACTCTTTAGATTTTTAAAATTAATCTCTTTACTTATATTTCCAAGAATTTAACCCTTTACTTGTTTGCTTTGGAAATTAAGATCCTATCAAATTTGAACATGTGATGTTTTCATATTCAAATGGATGACTTAATAATTAAATTTCAATTGACAGCGCATATACAGGTCTAACAAAAGTTAATTAATAGTGTTGGTACTTTTGTGGTGTATTGTGACCGGTTATGTGATTGGCTCGTTGCACTCTTTTTCCTACAGTTAGGATTAGGGAGGTTTTTTAACGAGGCACGTGTCAATCGCAACTCATTTTAATAAAATATACATTTCAAAAAAATTAATAGTGTTATCAATTAGACTTTATTTAATTTTTAAGTCAAACAAATAGAAAGACTAAATTCCTAAAATTAAGCGCAGAGAGACTAGATTTAAAAAATTCACGGGACCGAGGAGATAATTAGACTTTATCTTTTTTCTTATAAGCACAATATTTAACTTATTGGTTGACTAATTTAGAGCGAATACTACATATGCTCATTATGGCGACAACACTCTTAACTCAGTTTGCTCCATTCACAACGTCGTGATTTAAATCTCTAACATTGCTAAAGGATCTAGTATCTCATTTTATTAGATCAACTAAATATTAGTTAGATTTTTTTGGTATAACCACTTATATCTGACCTATCGACCAACTAGTACAAATCGGATTTTGCAGAGGTGTATTAGGGGACGACCTACCTAACACAATTTTGTGCATTCATAACATCAGGATTCGAACCATGACCTTGCTTAAGGGACCTAGTGTTTCATCATGCTGGACCAACTTGTAGGAGTGGGCAAAACTTGAGTTGACTCGAAAAAAAAACCAATTATTCGACTCGGCTTGATTAGACCCGTAATTTCATAAAGTCGACTCAAAAATAAAAGTTTGAGTTATAAAATGAAAATTCGAATAACTCAAAATTTTTAGTAATTAGTGGATCACTTTTAGTAATTATACCATGCACTGGTGGTTCAAATGTTTCCACGAGCGCCTTATTTGTAGGGTTTAGGGATTTAATTTAGGGTTAAAGATATAGGGGTTTAAAATTTAAGGATTGTGGCTAGAATTTAGAGTTTATGGTTAAAATTTTTTATATGTTAAAACCTAAATCCCTAACCATGTTACCCTAAATCTAAACTATAACCTCTAAACCCTAAATTCAAACCACGAATCCTAAATTTTAAAGCTTTAAACATAAACCCTAAACCCTAAAATGAATAAGTAAACCCTAAAACTAAGGCACTTATGAAAACTTTTTGTTTCCACCATATGTGCATGAAATATTTCCCCTCCCTCCCTCCCTCTCTCTCTCTCTCTCTCTCTCTCTCTCTCTCTCTCTCTCTCTCTCTCTCTCTCTCTCTCTCTCTCTCTCTCTCTCTCTCTCTCTCTCTCTCTCTCTCTCTCTCTATATATATATATATATATATATATATATATATATATATATATATATATATATATATAGGGATGGGATCAAGTTACACTATGTAAAGCTCATTTAGTTTTACACTAATCCATAGCCATTGGATGAGTGAAATGAATGGATGAGATTAAAAGTAGGATATGGAAAGATTATCACTTGGGAAAAAAAGTAAGGAGTTAATCTCATCCATTCATTTAACCAATCTAATGGCCATAAATTAGTGTAAAACTAGTTGAGTTTTACATTGTGTAACTTGATCCTAAATTGGAAATAATTAGTTTCATAACATCATAAATGTTTAGAATTAAATTTGAACAGAAACTTGAATAATTCAACTCGAATTTCATAAAATCAACTTTACTTGAAAATTTCAAATAAATTTTGAGTTATGAAATAGAACTCTTCAACATGACTAATTCAATTTTTTTTTACTCGACTTGTTCAAATATCCACCTCTATTGTTGGTTGTTAGATCTTATCTTTTTAATAAACCTAGCAATTCATTGAAAAAAAAATCTCAACCTTACGTTTTCTTTCCCTCTCATTGAATGTTACATTAATTTATTGTAAATGAAAAAAAAGACACAATATAGAAATATATGTTTTGATATAATAATTGAAAAATGTTTTGGTTAAATTGAAAAGAATTTAAAATATATTCTAAGTCAAAAACAACTTGAAAATAAGTTTGAAAATGTTTAAAAAAATTTTGGTAATGTTTGAAACGTTTTTGAGTAGCTAAACTAGTGCTTTTAATGTACTCGTTTCGATACAGGCATATATGTATCGATAGGTTTTGAAACTGCCAAAACTCATTTCGATATAGGGCTTACTTGTTTCGATACAGATAAGGGTTGTTTCGAAACACCCTTTGGTGTTTCGGTACGCCTACGTGACAGACACCCTAACGGCTAAAACCCCCAATGGTCTTTTGAATTGCAGGCGTTTCGATACGGGACCAGGCGTTTCGGAACGGGCATTTCGATACAACCTATGGGGGTTTCGAAACGGGTTGCTGAATCAGACCCGGCGGCTAGTTCTGAAGAAGGGCGTTTCGATACAACTACCCGTGTATCGAAACAGACATCACCAAAACTACAATTATGGTGGGAAATAAAATCTCCAACGGCTCCAATTCAATCTTAACGGTCCTCAACGGCTACAAAATCAATTGAGAGTTTAAAAGGGACCTCCAAGCATCAAGGGAAGACTAATGCTTCAATTGTCAATAACTATATGATGAGAAATTTGTCTTAGGGCCTTAATTGTTAATTGTTTGTATAGACAACACTTATGAGCCAAATTTTTTAAATTTGGTCAAGTGTTTAAGTTTGGGTGAGTGCTAAAGAGTGCAAACATCAACCTTGTAAGAGGAAGTTTAGTTTGCTTTTATTCATCTCTTGTATAGAGGGTTTGATCAAGCTTTGGGTTAGAAAGCTTAGATCGTTTGTAAGGGTTCCCTCCTAAGCCTAGAAAAGGGGACGAATCAATTATTGAGAAATCCTTAGTCGGGGCTAAGGTAGTGGATGTAGGTGCTTGTTCGAAGGTCGAACTACTATAAATCATTGTGTTTATTGTCTAATTTTTTACCGCCCACAAAATTACCCAAAATCCAACTTCTCTGCCACTTGACTACCTAAATCGGTTGAAGGAAATTGTAACGCCCGTGTTTTGGGGTTAGGAGTTAGTCTGTTTAGTTGGTCCGATTCGGTAAAATTAATTTTAATCAAATTGACCTAGGCTTGACCTAATTGAGTTTTAAATAAAAATGAGGGACTTTTTTAGTAATTAAACCAAAGCAATTTAAAAGGTAGACAACATTTTTGAGATTCAAAAGAACAAAAAAAAGATATCATATTTCCTCCCCATTTCTCCCCCCAACGTGAAAACTACCCTAAACCCTCCCAAACCCCAAATTCACTATTCCATCAAATTTCTTCCTCATCTCAAGGGCATTTTTAAAGGTAATCATATATTTGGACTCTCCTCTTCATCCTCTACATTTACATAGTTTAATATTTCAAAACTACCCATTCTTGTGATTTTCAAGTTTAGGAAAAGCTTGGATTTTTAAGGGGTTCTTCAAATGTTTTCAAATTGTTAAGTTGGGTTTTGGTTTAGTCTCATTAAAATACACATAATATGTTAAAATGAGTGACTTTGGGTGAAAACCCGAAATGGGTCCTTGTGGCCATTTTTGGGGTTTCTAAAACTTGGATTTTAGTGAGTTTTAGGGTTAGGTTGAAGGGCTGATGGTTTATGGATGCTAGGAAGGTGTTTTAGGACCATTTGGGTGTTTGAAAACATGGTTTTCAGCTAGGTTTTAAGGGAGCTCGAAAATGGAAATTTTGGGTGATTGTTGGATTTGAAATTGTTGAAGTATGGCTTGTATTTATGGATTGAAGTTGGTGACTGAAATTTAGCATTGGTTTATGAGTAATGGATGTGTTTTGATTGGTTAGAAACAAGAGGAGACTTTGGAGAAGCATCGGGATCGAATCCGGGCATATAGGAGGCTTGCTTGCTTGTTTTGGTTGCTAAGGAAGGGTGGTGAGTAACTTTAAATATGTTTTAAAGTTGGTTCAAGTGTGTGTAGTGTGTGTGTTGGAATGTGCTTGCTAGGCCATTCTTATGTGGGAGTTAAATTGGTAACTTAACCCCTTGATTTCCTATTGATGCTATTTATGCCTTGCCTATTTTCTCCTGTGAAAATGTGGATTGATTTGTATATGTGTACACTGATATATGCATGTGATGAGTATGTGATACAAATGGTGATGTGTGATGTGGTTAAAGGAATTGGCACTAATTAACTTATCGGGTGTAAAAACGTACGTGGCCTTGATGGCGTTGAGTCATCAAGGAGGAGTACGGTGATGTAATATTCCACCGAAAATTTATATACATTCTACGTGATGATGAGTGGAATCCCATCCGTAGGGCATGTGGTGATGAGTGGAATCCCGCCCATGCAAGGTCCGGTGATGAGTGTAATCCCACCGAGGTAAAGTTGTTGTTGAGATTAAATCCGCACATCCGGGTAAACTAATAGTGGCCAATTAAACTTGTTCTTATAATTATGATGTTATGATGTTGATATACGATGTTTGAGCTTAGTATGATGTGAGATGCCATATTATGACTCTTGAAAGACTAGCTAGGTTGACTTGTTATTTCCTATGTATGTGGAATGTGAGGTTGAGGATTTGCATGCTTGGACCCTGCATTGTTGTTGTTTTTGATTTTAGAGCATCCTCACTAAGCTTCTAGCTTACGCTCTCATTTTCAACAATGCAGATCATTAGCGTGGTGTTAGCAAGGAGCAAGGCGAAGGGGCTTTCCAAGTATTTTTTGCTCAAGTACGATTTAGCAATTAATGTGGTAGCTTAGCAATGTGGCAAGTGTGTGTTTTGTATGAGCTTTGTATGACTCATGGAGTTTGTTGGTAGTTGTGTTTTGTTGAATTTGTAAACCATGTTAAGCCTTGATGAATGCTTGATTGTGATGCTATGCTTTTGTATGAGTGCATGTGTGGTTGTGGCATGTAACTCTATGTGTGGTGAATTGAGCCTTAAGGGCCTTTTTAATGCTTAAGTATGCTTTGGATGAATTCTTGGAATGATTGCCTTATCTTAAATCTTGTGATGGTTATGATTGTATGCAATAGGGAGCATGCCTCTAGAGGGTTTTTGTTGTGATGTATGCTTCTTGGTGTTGTTGAGGGCCTTTGGGATCTTTTGGAGTTGCCTAAGTCTGATTTTTGAAAGTTGCAGACAGCTTGCGTTTCGAAACGGGCTGAGCCATTTCGAAACGGGTAAGGCTTCAGGGACCCCGTATCGGAACCCGTTTCGATACGGTTTGGCCACTATGAGCCCCCGTTCCAGAACAAGGTTTGGAACGATTTTGCCACTGTCCATGCCTGTTTCGAAACAAGTTTCGAAACGTCAAGGCAAATTCTTAGCCCTATTCCGAAACGGGGTGGAAGCGTTTCGGTACGGGTGACTTGCTCTTTACCTGGAGCCCGTGTTTCGAAACAGGCAGTACCTGTTTCGGAACACAGGCCTGAATGTGGGCTTTTAGGCATCTCTAAAGGGTCTTGATGTTCGGGTTAGGCCTGTTTTGCTTAAGGGCCTCCCGGGAGTCTTGTTTCCGCTGTAGAAATCACTTAAGGATCAATTATGCCTTTATTTAAAATGTAATTTAAATGAAAAAAAATTTAGGGTCACTAACAGAGGGGGAACCTTAACGGGTTTCACTTCGGTTTTCCCCGTGTGGCCTACTCGGACCGGTCATCCGGCCAGACCGGGATGAGGGGGTTACATTTGTTGGTATCAAAGCCTGAGGTTACCGAGACCCCGGGCAGGTAAGTGAGGTAAGCTTGATGTGTTAAGTGATCGTATTGCTTGGTCTATGCTTTGCCATGAAACCTCGATGTTTGATTATTCGTATAATGATTTGGAGCATAAATTGTTGCGTTTGGTGTTGAGTCGAGTGCCCATTGCTACTATTACTTAATTTAAAAAGGTTTTTGTAAAGGAAGAACTTGAGCACTGTTGGACCCTTGCTTTTGCTAACATAATCCTTATCTGTTTGTTGTTGTTTGTTGTAGTTATAATCTTGCTAGTTGTTCCATGAGACCACGTGGGAGGCCTAGGATGGTTCGACCGAAACCACGGGCAGTGGCTCCTGGAGTTGAGTTAGTAGTTAGAGTTGAGGCTCAAGTGGGAGAGCCTGTGGCTGGAGTTGGAGCTCCTCCACCACCTCTACCACCACCACCTCCTCCACCAGGAGCAAGAGGCGAGGCCGAAGGAGAGGGACCTCAGGGAGGCCAAGGTGGCCAAGGTCCGACCGGAATAGACTTAGCTCCTTTGGTTCAGGCGATAGCCGGGGCTTTCCAGGCTGCGGTGGCTGGGGGTCAGGCAGCAGCACATCATCAGGGAGAGGGCACTGGGTTGCCATTAGAGAGACTCCATGGTCTAGGGGCCGAAGAGTTCAGAGGGTCTACTCTGGAGAGATCCGAGTTGTGGTTTGAGAAGACTGTCCGTATCCTCGCACAGATGGGATGTACCGGGGAGCGCAAGTTAGGGTGTGTTGAGTCCTTGCTTCAGAGTGATGCCTACACTTGGTGGGTCACCATCACTACAGGTATGGATGAGGCCGAGATTACTTGGGAGTTCTTTGAGTCAGCATTTCGTAAGAAGTATCTGGGTCCGCGATACCTCGATGAGAGGAAGAATGAGTTTATGGCTTTGCTTCAGAGGAGTATGTCTGTGACCGACTATGAGATTAGATTTGTTAGACTGAGTCAGTATGCATCTGAGCTTGTTACTTCTGAGGTGGAACGTTGTAACTATTTCCGTTATGGACTGAATGAAGAAATCAAGAGGTATACTCTAGCTTCAGACTACACTGATTTTGATGTTCTGGTCGCTAGGGCCAAGGACTTGGAGCACAGTTTGGGCTTGACCAAACGATCTGGTGGTTCTAGTTCGGGTAAGAGGTCCAGTGACTTTGATAGAGGTGATGCCAAGAGGCATCGAGACAACCGGCATCATTATGATCATAGGCGTGGTGGCGGTAACCACGGTAGGGCCAACAGGGCCAGAGGATTGGTGGGAAGTTGCCCACATGTGCTACTTGCGGGAGGAACCACACCGGTGAGTGTTGGGGTAATTTCCACTCGTGTTGGAGTTGTGGAGCTAGGGATCATATTAGGTGTGATTGTCCACATCAGGTGGGGCAGGCACCAGCTCAGGCTCCTGCTAGGGCCAATGATTTTTGGAGAGTCCGCAGGCGCGGTAGAGGTAACTTCCAGCCGAGGAATGATGGCCAGAGAAACATAGCACATGTAGTTGCAGTACAGCCGGAGAGCGGAGGTCAGGCCAGAGTTTAAGCTCAGCGTGGGGATTAGCATGACACTGATGTGATCGCAGGTAACCTCTCGATACAGTCTTTGGGTTTGCTTTCTTTGATTGACTCCGGGTCTACACATTCTTATATTTTGAGTGAACATGCACAGTCGTTGAATTTGCCTTGTGAAATGTTAGAGGTAGGAGTTAGTGTTACTAGTTCCTTTGGGGACACGGTAATAGTTAGAAAGATGTACAGAAGGTGTCTGTTGATGGTTCAGGGACACGTGTTCCCAGTAGATATGATGGAGCTACCTTTCTATGGTTTTGATGTAATTCTGGGTATGGATTGGCTCACTGAGCATAGAGCTAGGATAGACTTTGAAACTAAGAGGATTTCTCTGAGGCTCACAGATAATTATGAGATTGTTGTGGTGGGTGAGAACGTGAAGTTCTTGTCCAATGTGGTTTCAGTCCTAGAGGCTAAGAGGTTAGTTGATATGGGTTGCGAAGCATATTTGGCTTATGTGATGAACCCTAACATGAGTGAGGTTAGACCTCAAGACATCCGGACAATGTGTGACTTTCCTAGTGTGTTTCCGGAAAAGTTGCCAGGGTTACCACCGGATAGAGAGGTAGAGTTCACTATTGAGACTTATTCTGATTCAGCTCCTGTTTCGATTGCACCGTATTGCATGGCACCGAAAGAACTGAAAGAGTTGAAGACTCAGTTGCAAGAGTTGACAGATAGAGGCTTTATCCGACCTAGTTCTTCACCTTGGGGTGCACCAGTTTTGTTTGTAAAGAAGAAAGATGGAAGCATGAGAATGTGTATAGATTACAGACAGTTAAATCAGCTGATAGTGAAGAATAAGTATCCTTTGCCTAGAATTGATGATTTGTTTGACCAGTTGAGAGGGGCATCAATCTTTTCGAAGATTGACTTGAGATCGGGCTACTACCAGTTAAAGGTAAGAGAGGTTGATGTACCGAAGACGGCCTTTAGAACTAGGTATGGTCACTATGAGTTTTTAGTCATGCCTTTTGGGTTGACTAATGCACCGGCTGCTTTCATGGATATGATGAATAGGATTTTTCATCAGTACCTAGATCAGTTTGTAGTTGTTTTTATAGATGACATCTTAGTGTACTCGCAAACTGAAGAAGACCATGACCGGCACTTGAGACTAATTTTGAAGACTTTGCTAGATCATCAGTTGTATGCAAAGTTGAGCAAGTGTGAATTCTGGATCCGAGAGGTAGTCTTTTTAGGACATGTAGTGTCAGCCGATGGGATTAGAGTTGATCCGAAGAAGATTGAGGCCATTGTTGAATGGAAGCAACCGAAGTCTGTAACAGAGGTACGTAGCTTCCTAGACTTAGCTGGATACTATAGAAGATTCGTAGAAGGTTTCTCTAAGTTAGCCGCTCTTTTGACACAGTTACTTCAGAAGAGTGTTCAATTTGAGTGGATAGATGCAAGACAGAAAGCCTTTGAGAAATTGAAAGAAGCTTTGACCCAAGCACCGATTTTGATTCAGCCGGAGTCTGGGAAAGAATATGTAGTTTACAGTGATGCTTCTTATGTAGGCCTAGGTTGTGTTCTCATGCAAGACAAGAGAGTGGTGGCTTATGCCTCAAGGCAGTTGAAGACCCACGAGAGTAACTATCCGACCCATGACATAGAGTTAGCTGCAGTTGTGTTTGCTCTGAAAATTTGGAGACATTACTTGTACGGTGAGAAGTGCGCAGTGTACACAGATCACAAGAGTTTGAAGTACATCATGACTCAGCGAGATTTAAATCTCAGACAGCGTAGGTGGCTAGAGTTGCTAAAAGACTATGATCTTACCCTTGAGTACCATCCGGGTAAGGCCAATGTAGTGGTCGATGCATTGAGTAGAAAGATAGCCGTAGACTTGAGAGCCATGTTTGCTGGATTGAGCTTGTCCGGAGATGGTGGCTTGGTAGCCGAGCTTCAGGTTAGACCTACCCTAGGTCAGTTGATTAGAGAGAAACAGCTCTTAGATAGATCTTTGGCACCTCACGTGCAAGATATAGCCGTAGGTAGATCTTCAGACTACAGTTTCAGTGCCGATGGGGTTTTGTGTTTCAAAAATAGGATAGTTGTGCCGGAGGACAGTGACTTGAGACGTACGATCTTGACTGAAGCACACAGTAGTCCGTTTGCTATGCATCCTGGAAGTACGAAGATGTATCGCGATTTGAAGAGTGAGTACTTTTGGGTTGGTTTGAAGAGAGATGTGGCCGACTTTGTGAGTAAGTTCTTTGTGTGTCAGAGAGTGAAGGCGGAACATCAGGTTCCCTCAGGGTTGTTGCAACCGTTGAGAATTCTGGAATGGAAATGGGAGAATATCACCAAGGATTTTGTTTCGGGCTTGCCTTTGACTCCTACGAAGAAGAACTCAGTATGGGTTATAGTAGATCGTTTTACGAAGTGTGCTCACTTCTTGGCGGTCAATACCACTTATACTTTAGATAGATTGGCCGACTTGTACATTGGTGAGATTGTTAGACTGCATGGTGTGCCGAAGTCCATTGTGTCCGATAGAGATCCGAGGTTTATAGCTCGATTTTGGGAGTGTCTGCATACAGCTTTGGGTACCCGTTTGAACTTCAGCACGTCTTATCATCCTCAGTCAGATGGTCAGTCGGAGAGGGTTATACAGATCTTAGAGGATATGTTGCGTTGTTGCATCATCGATTTTCAGGGTATTTGGAGAAGCATTTGCCTCTAGTTGAGTTTGCTTACAATAACAACTTCCAGTCGAGTATTCAGATGGCTCCGTATGAGGCCTTGTATGGCCGAAAGTGTAGAACTCCAGTTTGTTGGGCCGAAGTGGGACAAAAGTTGTTACCTATGCCGGATTTGCTCAAGGGGACAACTGACAAGGTAAAATTGATTTGCGATCGATTGAAGGCTGCTTCGGATAGGCAGAAGTCCTATGCCGACTTGAAGAGGAAGGAAGTTGAGTTCTCAGTGGGTGAGAAGGTATTCTTGAAAGTGTCTCCATGGAAGAAAGTGATGAGATTTGGCCGAAAGGGGAAGTTGAGTCCGAGGTACATAGGACCGTATGAGGTTGTGAAGAGGGTTGGTCCAGTTGCCTACCAGTTGCGTTTGCCATCCGAGCTAGAGAAGATACACGATGTATTTCATGTTTCGATGCTCCGTAAGTATAGGTCCGATCCATCACATGTTATGCTTGTAGAGGAGATTGAACTGAATCCGAATTTGACTTATGAGGAAGATCCAATGGAGATACTAGCTTCCGACAGTAAGGTGTTGCGGGGTAGATCGATCGAGTTAGTAAAAGTGCGGTGGCAACGTCGAGGCGTGGACGAGGCCACTTGGGAGAGGAAGGAGGATAAGGAAAGGCAATTTCCGTATCTCTTTCAGTCAGGTAATTTCGGGGACGAAATTCCTTAAGTGGGAGAGATTTGTAACGCCTGTGTTTTGGGGTTAGGAGTTAGTCGGGTTAGTTGGTCCGAGTCGGTAAAATTAATTTTAATCAAATTGACCTAGGCTTGACCTAATTGAGTTTTAAATAAAAAGGAGGGACCTTTTTAGTAATTAAACCAAAGCAATTTAAAAGCTAGACAACCTTTTTGAGATTTAAAAGAACAAAAAAAAGATACCATCTTTCCTCCCCCCAACGTGAAAACTACCCTAAACCCTCCCAAACCCCAAATTCACTATTCCATGAAATTTCTTCCTCATCTCAAGGGCATTTTTAAAGGTAATCATATATTTGGACTCTCCTCTTCATCCTCTACATTTACATAGTTTAATATTTCAAAACTACCCATTCTTGTGATTTTCAAGTTTAGGAAAAGCTTGGATTTTTAAGGGGTTCATCAAATGTTTTCAAATTGTTAAGTTGGGTTTTGGTTTAGTCTCATTAAAATACACATAATATGTTAAAATGGGTGACTTTGGGTGAAAACCCGAAATGGGTCCTTGTGGCCATTTTGGGGTGTCTAAAACTTAGATTTTGGTGAGTTTTAGGGTTAGGTTGAAAGGCTGATGGTTTAGGGATGTTAGGAAGGTGTTTTAGGACCATTTGGGTGTTTGAAAACATGGTTTTCAGCTAGGTTTTAAGGGAGCTCGAAAATGGAAATTTTGGGTGATTGTTGGATTTGAAATTGTTGAACTATGGCTTGTATTTATGGATTGAAGTTGGTGACTGAAATTTAGCATTGATTTGTGAGTAATGGATGTGTTTTGATTGGCTAGAAACAAGAGGAGACTTTGGAGAAGCATCGGGATCGAATCCGGGCATATAGGAGGCTTGCTTGCTTGTTTTGGTTGCTAAGGAAGGGTGGTGAGTAACTTTAAATATGTTTTAAAGTTGGTTCAAGTGTGTGTAGTGTGTGTGTTGGAATGTGCTTGGTAGGCCATTCCTATGTGGGAGTTAATTGGTAACTTAACCCCTTGATTTTCTATTGATGCTATTTACGCCTTGCCTATTTGCTCTTGTGAAAATGTGGATTGATTTGTATATGTGTACCTTGTTATATGCATGTGATGAGTATGTGATACAAATGGTGATGTGTGATGTGGTTAAATGAATTGGCACTAATTAACTTACCGGGTGTAAATGATCGATAATTAGGATTAGTGTGCACACAAATTGAGTCAAAACGTACGTGGCCTTGATGGCGTTGAGTCATCAAGGAGGAGTACGGTGATGTAATATTCCACCAGAAATTTATATACATTCTACGTGATGATGAGTGGAATCTCATCCGTAGGGCATGTGGTGATGAGTGGCATCCCGCCCATGCAAGGTCCGGTGATGAGTGTAATCCCACCGAGGTAAAGTTGTTGTTGTTGAGATTAAATCTGCACATCCGGGTAAACTAATAGTGGCTAATTGAACTTGTTCTTATAATTATGATGTTATGATGTTGATATACGATGTTTGAGCTTAGTATGATGTGAGATGCCATATTATGACTCTTGAAAGACTAGCTAGGTTGACTTGTTGTTTCCTATGTATGTGGAATGTGAGGTTGAGGATTTGCATGCTTGGACCCTGCATTGTTGTTGTTTTTGATTTTAGAGCATCCTCACTAAGCTTCTAGCTTACGCTCTCATTTTCAACAATGCAGATCATTAGCGTGGTGTTAGCAAGGAGCAAGGCGAAGGGGCTTTCCAAGTATTTTTTGCTCAAGTACGATTTAGCAATTAATGTGGTAGCTTAGCAATGTGGCAAGTGTATGTTTTGTATGAGCTTTGTATGACTCATGGAGTTTGTTGGTAGTTGTGTTTTGTTGAATTTGTAAACCATGTTAAGCCTTGATGAATGCTTGATTGTGATGGTATGCTTTTGTATGAGTGCATGTGTGGTTGTGGCATGTAACTCTATGTGTGGTGAATTAAGCCTTAAGGGCCTTTTTAATGCTTAAGTATGCTTTGGATGAATTCTTGGAATGATTGTGTTATCTTAAATCTTGTGATGATTATGATTGTATGCAATAGGGAGCATGCCTCTAGAGGGTTTTTGTTGTGATGTATGCTTCTTGGTGTTGTTGAGGGCCTTTGGGATCTTTTGGAGTTGCCTAAGTCTGATTTTTGAAAGTTGCAGACAGCTTGCGTTTCGAAACGGGCTGAGCCGTTTCGGAACGGGTAAGGCTTCAAGGACCCCGTATCGGAACCCGTTTCGATACGGTTTGGCCACTATGAGCCCCTGCTCCGGAACAAGGTTCGGAACGATTTTGCCACTGTCCATGCCTGTTTCGAAACAAGTTTCAAAACGTCAAGGCAAATTTGTAGCCCTGTTCCGAAACGGGGTGGAGGCGTTTCGGTACGGGTGACTTGCTTTTTACCTGGAGCCCGTGTTTCGAAACGGGCAGTACCTGTTTCGGAACACATGCCTGAATGTGGGCTTTTAGGCATCTCTAAAGGGTCTCGATGTTCGGGTTAGGCCTGTTTTGCTGAAGGGCCTCCCGGGAGTCTTGTTTCCGCTGTAGAAATCACTTAAGGATCAATTATGCCTTTAGTTAAAATGTAATTTAAATGAAAAAAAAATTTAGGGTCGCTAACCGAGGGGGAACCTTAACGGGTTTCGCTTTGGTTTTCCCCGTGTGGCCTACTCGGACCGGTCATCCGGCCAGACCGGGACGAGGGGTTACAGAAATCGAATCTATCAAACCTACACAATTAATCAAAATATTGGAGCGTAAATTAAGACACTTGATAGCATAAAATACAATAAATCCCGTTCATAATTTTTTTAAAATATGCTGGTGTGATGCAAGGGTAGCATCTGTTCAACTATTAGTGTCGAGCAACTAGGCTGTAATTCAACAGATCATTTGACAAATATAAGTGTGTCATTGTACATATGTTTATGTTTTTTTATTAACTTAAACAAACAAGTTAAATGGACAAGTTTGAAGCGATTTTTATTCTGTTTGTTTTTGTTCACGAACATACTCATTTATAAGTTTATTTATTTGTTCATTTATTAGTTTGTTTATTCAAATTTGATCGATACTTTTCTATAAAATTTATTTTAAGAAATATTTTATATTTATTTTATCTATTTATGATATAACTATTAATATGTATATTTGATTACATTATATTTGAACTCAAGAAATGATCATGATAGAAAATAGAATGTTATTCTACATAAGAAACCCATGTTCAAGCAGCTTTGTCTGCAGGCTGTGCTTGAGTTTTATAACTTTCTATATGTTACCATTTCAACAATAATTAAATAAAAAATTAGAAAATTAATAAAAAGATATAATAATTTTGAAACCATTTCAATTGATTGGACTGTTAATTTTTAACGATTTGCATAACTTTTTAATTTTATCATGCGAATTCAACGAATCAAACCACTAATTTTCAGTTCAACCAACATATCTGATCCGATTCTAACAACTATTTGCTCAATTGTACTTATGACATCATCCCTTATGGATGTTGATTGGAACATTTTACCATAAAATATGACAAAGAAAAAAGAAACCTATAAACACAAATGAAAGGACAAAAAAATGTGTAGTGTGGGGTAGTAGACTATAAGTTTGGGACCAATTGTCAACTTTCTAATGCAAGGGAAATCTAGCGTGGACATTTTAAAGGCATGCTAGTCCTATCTAGGAATCTTGGGTTTTTATTCATTATCATATTTGACTTTTTCCTTTAGAATCACCATTTTCTTTTTGGTTGCCCTACTCCTCTAATTTACTATAAAATTTAAGCATCAATTCGTAATATTCATTATTAGTGCATTTTGAAGCATCCTAGTAACTATTACATTGTATAATCATATATACTTTTAGTAAACTACATGAATTTGATTCATTAGCCTAGGAAAAAAATTTCCAATTCAATTTGTTCCATTCGAAATATTAATATCCAAACATTTGATTTTGAAGGGATCTAACGTCTAATATTACTATACCAATTAATAGTTGGTATCATTATTATTTTTTAATTTCTAAATTTTGAAATATATAAATGTACATGCAATATAGGGGGTCCAATGCTTGAATGAGGTGTAGTTTTAATCAAATTATCATCATCATTATGTGCAACACATTTGGCCGGTTGACCAAGCTGCTCATCTTTATTCCCTCATATTCCCTCATATATTCCTTAAACTACGACTCTATTTTTAAATGAGTTTATAAACTTTTGGATATTTCAATTCTAACGCCAAACTATGGCCCCACATTTTGAATTTGGTGTCCAAACTTTTGAATATTTTAATTTCGACCCCAAACTATTACCCTCACTCTAAAATAGTCTTCAAAGTTTTGAACATTTCAATTTCATATCCTTATATTATCTTTTTTGTTACATTGTATTGTTACATAATACATATCAACGTTTAAATGACAATAAATAATTTTTATTTATTTTATTAACATGTAATATGATTATATATACTGATAATTTGAAACTAAAATAATTTTTTAAAGTTTAAAAACTAATTTAAAATGAAAATAGTAGTTTTAGTTGTCATTGAATAAAAAATCATTTGATCAAATACCATACATTATTAGTTAAAGTGTTATTATTAACGAGAGATTCAATGATGAATACTAGTTAAAACAACTTGCAAGATTTTGTCAGAGATATTAAATCTATAATATCCCACACGTAGTTACAATTCACTTCTAGATCCTATCCACATACACACACGTTTTATTCTTCCATGTGATACTTTGACTTGAATATTCAACACTTTTAAAATAAACGAGTTTTATTTTTTTAAAAAGAAAAAAAATTTCGTCAAAAATTTCCTTCATAACTATTATAAAAAAATGTGTCAAAGACGAGTTTTATATATTTATGTTGTTTTTTATCGTCTCGCGTTTTATAATCGTAATTAAGTTGTTATACATATTATTCTAAATTAATTTTGATAAGGAAATATAATTCGTGTTATATAAATTCTGAAGTATATATATTCCTGAGTATTCATGGCAAAGCTCTATGTGTATTTATACCACATTCATATTATTTATGTATTTATTTAATTTTATATTGTGTTCGTATATTGCGATCAAAATTACTGAAATATAGATCTAGAAGATTTTATTTTATTTCGAGGGTTTTAGGGGTTGACATGGACCTTAGCCTTCCTTAATTTAATGAGGCAATTGTATTATTAGCCCCTATAAAAAATAATACTTTATTTTAAGTCCTTTGGCTTTTAAATGGAATTTTCGCTTTATTTATAACTCCTCTAGAAATTAATAATTCAATTTCTTTTATTAGTTTTTGCTTGTTTGAATTGCTTTCGTACCAAAAGTTGGAAACACAACCAATAAATAGATGGTAAATTTTGGGGTGAGCGTTCGATCGAGTCAAGTCGAGTAAAAAAAATTTAGTTTATTCGAGTTGAGGCGTCATATTTTACAACTTAAACTTTATTTGAAATTTTTTCGATTTGAGTCGAGTTTTCAAGTTCCTATACAAATTTAATTGTGATTATTTATCATGTTATAGTACACTTTGATTTAAATTTAAGTGACTTAATCATATACGATATGCATATATATTTCATCATATTTTTTCATATGTAACATATATTTCTTCATATTTTTTATATTGGTATATATATATATATATATATATATATATATATATATATATATATATATATATATATATATATATCAGGAAAATTGAGAAACTAGACTCGAAATTAAAAATCAATCCACTAATTACTAAAAATTTCGAGTTATTCGAATTTTTATTTTTTTAAAAATGTGGTTTTATTAATGATGAGCACTAGCATCGGCCTCGTTAAAAAACCTTCCTATCACCTATGGAGGAAAAAGAGTGCACGATGTTAGAGCTATGAAGCATACACACTATAGAAGGAATCCGATAGACAATCTTTGATTACAACATAACACGACCAAACCACGGACTCAAAATTTTCATTACCAAAAGCAGTAGAGCAACGAATCAAATTGCAAATCCTCTTCCAAGCCTCGAAATCTTCATGTTTGTAATCTTCCGGCCCATATCGCCCAACCACAATGCCCAGTGCTAAATTGACCGCCCCTTGGCTGGATAGGCTAGGATCAATAACAATCTAGCCTCAACTAGCAGGAGCCAGGAAACCTGCAAACGACAATGTCACTGCAGTGTATCATTTGAAACATGATACCACAATAAATAATCACTTCACTTGGCCGTTTAAGCCCTGTTTCGCCAACGCGTGAGCTTCATTATTCGCTTCCCTGTATTCAAATTGGATTTTCCACCCATTCCAACTTATAAGTAGATTGCACTCCCACCACAGGAGCTGTGCTTGGTTTGAGAATTCAGTTTACTGCTATCAAGCTGTCAGACTCGATGATTAACTTGAGAGGATTGTACCACTCCGACATGCCTCATAAATACCCAGCAATTCTGCCAAAGTTGGATCTGTTTCTCCAACAGCTTTCGAAAAACATCCGCGGCTCAAACCCAGCTCGTCTCCAAGTATTCCTCCTATACCAGCTTGACCAAAACTTCCCTTCACGGCTGCCTCGACATTAAATTTTAGGTAACCCGACAAAGGAGCCACCCATCGACTCCGATTCTGCCGGCTATGATGCTCTGGGCGTAAAACAACCTCTTGGGGCTTACGTACAAAATCTAGTAAGGATGGAATCGAAAATTTCTATTTTTTCGAGTTGACCCCTATACAAATTGATTTATGCAATTACAAAGGACAGTTGGTCAATTACGTTTTAAGGTTAGGCAGTTGACTTAATTTCATTGGACAGTAAATGCAAAATTATTGCTCCCATAGACCTAATTTATTAGGTATTAGGTTCATTTGTAAAACACACACAAATGATAAATAAATCGGACCGACTCTAGTTAGTTGGAACTACTTACACTTGTTGGAATGGTGGGTTGAGTTTGAATAAAAATTGTAGCGGATTGGTTTTAAAGGACAGTCTGGATGATAAATAATGACATATTCACTTGGGTGCGTTTTCATGGATAGAATTTTTTTAATTTTTCGGTGTTTTTATTTATGTTATTATATTAAAAAAGAGATTTAGAGTTATTATTTAGAATTCGGGTTTAGACAATTAGGGATAAGATATATTTTTAAGGTTTAAGATTTAAAATTTAGAGTTAGGGCTTAGAATTTGATTTTTTAAAGGGCCAGAGAATTTTTATTTTGTTTTCATTGTAGTTTTGTTCATTTTTTTTCTTAGGTCATGTTTGGTAAAGAGAGGTTTGAACCAAAATTAGAGGTTTGAGTTAAAATTAGATGTTTGATCGGTCAAATCCGCTAATTTGAATGTTTGGTAAAGAGCGGATTGAAATAACGGATTTACATTGTGACATTTGTAATTCTTCAACCTCACGTTTTTACATTGTGACATTTGTAAACTAATCTCTTTTGTTTTTTTTTATTCTCACACATTTATATTTGTATTTAAATTTAATAATTAATTAAATTGTATTAAAAATAATTATACAAATAATAAATTAATATATAGATCCTTCAAATATGCTTACTGATGTTATATTAAAAATATTTTTCATAATCTAATTAATATTAATAGATACAAAATATTAATAACTAATAAACTATTCAAATAAGTATCGAATATAATTGTGTCCTTATATGTTATTTTGTTTGTTTAAATAATCAAACATCTGATATCAGTTAGTTTTACCAAACAATTTTATACAATCAGTTAATATAGTTCGCTAGTCAAATCAGCTAATGCAATCAGCTATCAACTAATAAACTATTCAAATAAGTGTCGAATATAATTGTGTCATTATATGTCATTTTGTTTGTTTAAATAATCAAACATCTGATATCAGTTAGTTTTACCAAACAATTTTATACAATCAGTTAATATAGTTCGCTAGTCAAATCAGCTAATGCAATCAGCTATCAGCTAATGTAATACGTTATCAGCTATCCGCTAATTGCCAAACATGACTTTAATCTTTGCAACACATATACGTTTTATAGAAAAACTAATCAAATCCGAATCTCTTAAAATTTACAATATTTTTTTCACTAAAATCACATGGAGGATTCACTAATATTTTTTTTGTACAACTCAAACACTAATATGCATTTCACAAGTCTTATTATGATCTACAAAGTTTGAGAATACATATTTTCTATATAAATTTTATCACATCATTAACTATTACTAAATTTTAATGAATAATAATATTTTTTATAATTATATTTATATGATAATGTTTCTTATTAATTAATCAGTCAAACTAAACATAAAAATCCGTTCATCAAACACAATTTAATTAAAAAAAAGTCTAGTTGAGTTATACTTTTTGTGTTATACCAATCAATGCTATTCCCATTGTTCCTTTCCCATTTCATTTTTCAAGGTTTGGAGTCCTATTGTTTGAATGTTTTACTAAGATAAACTTGCACACATTTTTTGCACTACAATCTATCCTTTAACTTTTAATTTAGTAGAATTTGAGTAGTTCTAATGAGAAAGAAAATATTATTATTTTTAGAAAATTTGAATTCGAGTCGTTTGCCTGTAAGGTATGTATACGTTATCAAATGACTAAGAAAAATAAACATATGCTATCATGAGATCGCACCAAATGATTTAAAAAACTTTTGACCTAATAGCTAAGTAAGCCATTAAGTTTTAATTTGTACATAAATAAATACAAATTTTTAAACTAACTATCAATTCATCTTAACAAGATGATGTTAGTGTTTCGAATCTTAACATTGTGAATAGTAAATAGAATAAACTAGGTTGAGAGGGTCGTCCTCATAAAAGATCTATGTAGTGTTCGATCTGAATTAATTGACCATTGAATCATATACTAGTGGTTATAAAAAAGACACATAATTCTTAAGTCATTTATACCTAAATAAACATTTAACAAATTTAACTTTTTCATTGCGAAATTAGGGTTTATTTACATAAAAATCTATGTATATTGTTTAGAAATTAACGTTCGCAATGAAAAAGTTAACAAGTATGCAAATGTACTTATTGGAAACAAAAGGGTTGATTGAAAATTCACCAACCTACAAAAATGTATATAAATTGAGTTTTAGAAAGAACCAAACAAGCTTTAATGACAAGGGCACAACAAGACTAACATTTTTTTAAATTTATTAACCCAATTAATTAAATAATCAACTAAATGTTTAAGGATGAAATTAAAATTTTCAAAAATTTGAAGACTAATTTAAAATGAGAAGTAAAGTTTAAGGATAAAATTAAAACATTTAAAATTTAAAGACCAATTTAAAATATGGGTCATAATTCAGAGACATTAAGTGCAATTAACTCTAGAATCTATATAATAACTTTAGAGTATGAATTTATTTTGTCATCCCTAATTAATCAATGTCAACTCAGAACTCACAAGTGTGACTCATAAGTATGGGCTGAGTTGTCCCAGAAAGAAGTTAGGAAAGCCCTTTAAAATGGGTCAGGACTCGGGTGATGAGTACGGAGAAGACGATATGAACTCAGTATTGGGCGTGTAGTTCAAAGTCCAAAATGGAGAAGATGAAGTTTTCAAGATAAATATAGCAACCAAAAGCCCTTTCACTCCTAAAGGCTAAAACCCTCATCTTTGTTTCTCTCTTCCTATCGATTACCACCATGGCACAATCCCTGACGCGTGCTGCCACTTCCACCTTCACGCGCCACCTTACTCTCTCCTTTCACATCCCCAAACGCCTCCTCTCCTCCAAATCCATCACCTGCTCACCTCCCATCCCTTCTCTCCGCTTCTCCCGCCGTGCTACCCCTCTTTCTCACGCCGTCCGATGTCTCCCTCTGGCTGCCACTCGGTTCACCTCCATCCGATGCCGCGTCAACCGCTCCGGAAACTCCGCTTACTCCCCGCTCAACTCGGGTTCTAACTTCAGTGACCGGCCGCCCACCGAAATGGCCCCGCTGTTTCCCGGGTGCGATTATGAGCATTGGCTTATCGTTATGGATAAGCCCGGTGGAGAAGGGGCTACTAAGCAGGAAATGATTGATTGCTATATCAAAACTCTCGCTAAAGTCGTTGGAAGGTTTGTTTTGGGTGTTTGGATGCTGAGAAAGTGTGGGGAAATGGGAGGGAAAAATGGGTTAACTTTGCAAAGGAAGATAATTTATTGGTTTTTATAGTTCGCTATTTTTCTGGGTTTACCTTTGTTTTCACAATAATTTATTCTTTAGTAGTATTTCTTGCGTTATACATTTCATTTATGGATTTGGAGAGTTCTTTGATGTTGCTTACGTTATTACATTAATAATTGGTGTTGATTATTTCTCAATGTTAGTGAGGAAGAAGCTAAGAAGAAGATCTACAATGTTTCGTGCGAAAGGTACTTTGGATTCGGATGCGAGATTGATGAGGAGACCTCAAATAAGCTTGAAGGTCTTGCTTTTAGCTCCCCTTAAGCTGATGGATTGTTTTGTTCCACATTTCTTAATGAAAGTTTATATTTTGTATAATGTTTTTGTTCTATCTTAACAGGATTGCCTGGTGTTCTCTTCGTGCTCCCGGATTCTTATGTTGATCCCGAGAACAAGGACTATGGAGGTAAGTTGTTAGCCCTTTTAGTAGAATATAGTTCTGTGGAAATTTTTTCTAGTGTTTGCATAAAATGCTGATTGACTGGAGACATGTGCATCCGTTACAACATTTGTGTTTCACTTTCTTTCGTAGGTCATCTGACAGTGCCCGATGATCTTATTTTGTATATAAGATTCATATACTGTTTAATATAGTTAACCATCTTTAACATGCTTCCTTTTCGTCTTGCTCTGGTGCACTTGCATTCGTGTATGATGATTTGTAAAATGCACACGCCAGTCCATCTTGGCAAAGCTAAAACGCCTTATGGGCAATGTTTAGTTTTGAATGCTAATGGACTTAAATCAAATGTCTCTCGCACTGCTTTGTGCTTCATTCTTGTTTAGCATGGAGCTCAAATCAGTAAAGAGAACCGGAGCGGACATTATACTATATGGTTTGCACCACCAAAAGGGACCAAGTAGTTGTGTATTTTACCTATGCATTTAGTCCATCTTGGCAAAGCTAAAACGTCTTATAGACAATGTTTAGTTTTGAATGCTAATGGACTTACATTGAATGCCTCTTTCACGACTTTCTAATCCCATCCTACATGGTGTTTAGATCCGTGGAGATGAAACATTAGTTTGTGTTTGCACATAGCTTTGGGCATCTTCTTTTGAGCAAGAACCAAGCATTGATTTCGCTTTTATTATCCTTTATTAATGTCAATAAGTGCGTGTTATGTGCTTGCTTGCTATTTATTGACAAGTTGAAATCAGTATTCTTTATTGGGAGTTCAGGAAAAAAACAGTCTGTTCAAAGGCTTGTAAACCCACTTACCTCAGTCCATCTAATGTCTCGGTGAACTTTTGTGCTTCTATATGCGGAGTTACAGAGTTATTCGAGATGATACATAACAATTGGAATTTGCATGTACTATGGTCTCATCATAGATGTACTACATATGATATGACATTTGCAACTCTAACTTTGCAGCTGAGCTGTTTGTTAATGGGGAGATTGTTCAAAGATCACCCGAAAGACAAAGGAGGGTGGAGCCACAGCCACAAAGGGCTCAAGACCGACCAAGGTACAATGACCGGACTCGTTACGTTCGTCGTAGAGAGAACATGCGGGGAAACACATGATTACTAAGAAATAAAATGCTGTATAGAAATCTTGGAAGCAGTCTGTTAAGTGTTCCTTGAGATATGGAAGAATTATTGTTTTGAAGATTTGGATAAAATGGCTTAGATTGATGTTTTTAATGTAGTTCTGTTTCTGAACTTAAATATTATGTTCCATGCTTGAGTTTCAGCTTTAAAAAATTGTTGTATGATTTATGACATCACTCAAGTTTTGTTTCTTTATTCTTTTTTTCCCATGTTAACCAGGAAATTTTGATTTCTTTTATGAAAAAGAATTTTAATTAAATTTTACTTTATTGAAACTTACATGTTTAAATAATTGTATGGTTGATTATGTATTAATTTGATTAATATTATTGTAATTTTTTTTTTGATAAATAAAGTAACAAGCCTCCAATGAAACTAGCTATGGTCGTCTTCCTCAAGCTGGCCTAAACAACCAGCCGGGGGCAGCAGAAACCGATGGCATAATGAATCGTCAAACGATGTAGTGGCGATGCACGTGTTCCAACTTGACTCAAGACTTGAGCAATGTATGGAAGCAGAGCAAGAGATGACTGCCCAACCTGGAACTTACGAATAGCCTCCAAACTCCAATGGACCATGCCGTCAAAAGATGTTCGTATATCTCCCATAATTCAGCTTCAATGGACCATTTCCGAACGGAGATGCTGTGTTCAGCTTGCACCATCCCGAGGGTGGTTTACTCCCCTTGACAATGCCCCTACATACTCAACAACGCTGTCGTGCTCTGCTGTAAGATGCTCTCACGCCTCATAACCTCCAAACCATGCTGCTACGTTGTGCACAAAACCCTCTGGATCGGTGAGGTTCAAATAAATCCATTCCTTGAGCTTCATCTTCAAAATCTCCTCTAAATATTCACCCACTTCTTGTAAAATTAAGGGAAAACTACACTTACCACTAAACAAATTGGGGATACCTATTTGGACCACCGCCGTTAAAAACCTAATGGTGGAGTGACGGAACTACCACGTGGTAATTGATGGAAAAATTTTAAAAATACACATTTGGTCCCTATTATTTACACATTCTTTCAATTTAGTCATAATTTTAAATTAATAAAATAATAAATTATTTAATTAAGTGGTGACACGTGTCAACACCTTATTGGAGGATTTTAATTATTTATATTTAATTTTATTAATTATTTTCCCCCTCCAATCAGGTGGTGACACAACTTGAGACTCGCCACTGCACCAAGTACAACTTTGTGCTATAATTCTCCAGATATAATATATATCTCTTATTGTTTCTACATTTATAAGCAAAAAGCTCAAACCCTAAACACTAATTTCACATATATAAATCCTAAACCCTAAACTCTAACCCAAAAAAATTCAAATTAATTTCACACTAAATATTTTAAATTAAACCCCAAACCCCAAACACTAAAAATTTCAAATTAATTCCACACTAAATATTTCAAATTAAACCACAAATCCTAAAAATTTCAAATTAATTCCACACTAATTATTTTAAATTAAACCCTAAACCCCAAACACTAAAATTTCAAATTAATTTCACGCTAAATATTTCAAATTAAGCCTTAAACCCAAAACCTTAAATATTTCAAATTAATTTCACGCTAAATATTTCAAATTAAACCCCAACCTTAAACCCTAAAAATTTCAAATTAATTACACGCTAAATATTTAGGGTTTAATTTGAAATATTTAGCGTGAAATTAATTTGAAATATTTATGGTTTAGGATTTGAATTAAAATAGTTAGCGTGTAATTAATATAAATTTTTTAGGGTTTGGGGTTTGGGTTTAATTTGGAATATCTAGCATGAAATTAATTTGAAATTTTTAGGGTTTAGGGTTTATGGCTTAATTTGAAATATTTAGCGTGGAATTAATTTGAAATTTCTAGGGTTTAAGGTTAGAGTTTAGGGTTTAATTTGAAATATTTAGCGTGAAAGTAATTTGAAATATTTAGGGTTTAAGGCTTAATTTGAAATATTTAGAGCGAAATTAATTTGAAAATTTTAGGGTTTGGGGTTTAGGGTTTAATTTAAAATATTAGTGTGGAATTAATTTGAAATTTTTAGGGTTTGGGGTTTAATTTGATATATTTAGCATGAAATTAATTTGAAATATTTAGGGTTAGAGTTTAGGGTTTATGATTTATATATGTGAAATTAATGTTTAGGGTTTGAACTTTTGGCTTATAAATGTAGAAACTAATAAGAGATATATATTATATCAGGAGAATTATAGCACAAAGTTGTGCTTGGTGTATTGGCAAAGCCATTGGCTTTATGCACTAGTGTTCCAAGTTTGGATCCTGCTTAGTGCAGGTGAGGAAAAATGTCCTCCAATTAGGTTGTGACATGCGTCACCACTTAATTAAATAATTTATTATTTTATTAATTTAAAATTATAATTAAATTGAAAGAATGTGTAAATAACATGGACCAAATGTGTAATTTTAAACTTTTTCCATCAATTGCCTCGTTGCAATTCCGTCACTCCACCGTTAGGTTTTTAACGAAGGTGGTCAAAATAGGTTGATTTAATAAGTTCGGTGGTCTGATTGACGATTTTTATAGTTCGGTGGTCCAAATAGGTATCCCCAATTTGTTTGGTGGTCAGTGGGGTAGTTTTCCCTAAAATTAATATATAAAATACTAATCCTAAATATTTAGAGGTTAAGAATTTAGTTTAGTGTTTAAACTTTAGGGGTTTAGAATCTAGGTATATTATAGTTTAATTTTTGAGGGTTTAAGATTAAAAATTTAAAATTTAATTTTATAATGTAAATATGTAGAGTTATGTAAAATAAATTTTATTCACCTGTATTAAAATTTTACTATTAATAAATCAAATACTAGTCCTAAATATTTAGGGAAATTGATCCCCACTACCAAAAATTGCAGTAGTTTGAAGCAGCTCACAAAAAATAACATTTTCATTTTTTTTTCATTTTGCAACTTCCTTTCAACGTCTTTAAACGTTAGATAACCTAAGCTAAGATTTACAATGATGGCATGTCCAAAATTACACATTACAAATACAAGCAAATTTGTTTCATCTAAAGGGTTCGATTGGTGCGGATTCTTCGAGAAGTGCAGCAGCCTCGAAACATTCAGCTGCCTCGACGTCTGATGCACTGATATCGGCTTTATAAAGCAACCCGAGATTGTACCACGCGGCCGGGTTGGTTCGATCGAGTCGAAGGGCATCCATCAGAAAACTTCTCACTACGGGCATTGATTGACCACCAAGCTGTCTGAGAATGCAAGCAGTGGATATCAAGCTTGGAACATGTGTGGGATCAACATCTAATGCCTTCTTGTATGATCTCAGAGCTTCCTGGTGAAGCCCTTTGGCTTCGTCCAGTAAACCTAATAAAACCACCATCCGGTTTTAGCGAGCTAGTTCGGCTCACCATCTAAAAAGATTGGCTATCGCACGAATACTAATAACAAGCATGAACTGCTGGGAACTTTAGATATGCAATACTAATCGAAGTATCGATAATAATTTATGACTAGTAGGTGTAAATGATGTGTACCTGTAGAGTACCATCTAGTAGCGGAGAAAGGACTGATCGCCTTGGATTTGGAGAGACAGACCTCGGCATCCCGAAATTGCGACAAGCTTGTGTACACATTAGCTAGATCATGCCATGTTTCCATTTCCAAGCTTCGATCCCACTTTCCCTTAGTCTGTGAGCAAGGGAATGGCAATTTATAAGAATCATTTTACCGACTTCGGGTTCTACGAGGTACATGCTAGTACAATCCTCTGCAACTCGATTTGGTGAAAGCTTTCTATAGCTAGTGCAATCCATTCAAAACAAACTAAATTAAGTGCCCCCGTAACGTGCAGCTACCTTACTTGCAAACCGAAAACAAACATAAAAGTTTTGATATTTTTTCTCTATTTATCCTAATGTTTTGCATGACTCTAAAGTTCAGGACTCTCAGCATAATGACCCACTTCATTGTTTCAGCACCAACATGCAGGAATTAAAAAGTGAAAGATGCTCAATAATATAGTACAATAAAAAGGACACTCATCGAGTTCTTCTATTGGAGAGGAAACTTGAATCTTTCAATTTTTGGCAGATTCAACTTCAAAAGGATAAATTTGATAAAATGGAGTGCAGAACCTACCATTAGAAGTTTCTTCCCAGAACCCGAGCTTTTAAACTGAACTTGGAGAATGGCAAGGAGATGAGTATATGTCTCGACTGCATTTTTTAACTGGCCTTGTGCAATCTGAAGTTTAGCCTTAGTTCTCAACAGCTCTCCTTGGTCCCACTTCCCAGTTTGGTTCAGAGCGGCGTTAATCACCGTCTCAGCATCGAAAAACCGTTTTTGAGCAGACAATATCCGAGCCAAAAGCACATATTCTTTAACATTAGACCCTGCCTCGAGTTTCAACAGCTGCTTTGCATAGTTAAGTGCAACATCCAACTTTCTCTGCTCAGCATTTTCTAGGCAAAGATGGAATACGATGTACGGGTCAGTTTCTCTCATCATCTTTTCTGCGGCTTCAAGCACCTCAATTGTTTCAGACTGCTGCATAGTTCTATGAGAATTGGAAGAAACCAGCCTTGATTGAGCTGACAATAAAACTCCCAGTAAGCAGTTTGCTTTGCTCGCCATCTGCCAACACCCACCATTCAATCCGGCAAGAGCTTTCTGTGCCCAACTTGTCCCTTCATCGATAGAACTATTATTCTCCCCACAAATTTTCGAGGCTAGCAATAATTCCAAAATGCAGTCCGGGTTGTCTCGGCTATTCAAAAGGTTCCGCAAAAGATTCAGAGCAATTATGTCCTCACCTTCCCCGTAATGACAGAGAGCCAACATACAATATTGTTCTTTTCTTTTCATGATCTCTGGATGCAACTCTTCAACCTGATGAGCTAAGGCTCTAAGTTCACCAGAAACAGATAGTGCAAAAGCAAGATGATCGAAGATCGAGGGATCCCATCCGATCCTTTTCAGAAGAAACTTTTTAAGTAGAATTAGTAATAAAAGAATGGACTCTTCCACGTTGTTTCTTGGCACAAATGAGCCTTCCATCTGTGCACGGAGGGTTGGAGGGCTTGCTTCGGCACCACTGTATAAAAGCAACACTGCAAATTCCTTTTCGAGTTTTGCTTTGGTTCCGGTATCAAGATTCCAGAAATAGAGGAGAGCTCGCCGATATGACAAGATAGCTTCTTGGGGATCTCCTGCAAGTTTCCATAGCTCTGGAAGCAATTCCACTGCTTTGTTCAAAATTTCCTGTAACTTACAATCCATAGATAAGTTGTCGGGCAGGCCATCAGGCAACGCAGATTCAACAGTGTCCAAAATAATTTTGCACGATTGAGCAGCTTCTGTAAAATTAACAGGAAAAAAAGTTAAAAGAACACGAATATGCAGTGATGATTATCGCACAGTTCGCACTGAACGATCAAGGCAGCATATAGTTTCAGTCTTTCAGTATCTCTTAGGTCCATAACCATATGTAGAGTAGTCTTTCGGAACATATGAATGCAAAATCTGTGGAGCAACTCGAGTTTTGTCACCCCTAGCAAGTAAAGGGAAAATGAAGGGCATACCTCCAAACCTTCCGAGGTGCTGCAATGACTTTGCTTTCAGAAAAATAGCTTCAAGAAGTAAGCTAACAGCATGCAAAGACATGGGCGGAGCAGCATCACTTTCGGAGCGGCGCCAGTTTTGTTCGTATCTTCTCGAAAGGGAGACTTTCATCTTCAAAGTCACCACGCCCACATCTATTCCTTCAAATACATGAAGTGCCGCTTCTACATTTCCTTTTTGATACTCGAGCCTTCCTAACAATGCCCTTGCTTCCTATAAATTAAACTATTTGTCAAATAAGCCTAAGTGCTGTAAATCAATCGAACATTAGGCATATCCGATATCGATCCATTCCTTCCGTAAAATCACAGAGGAATTTCCTTAAACACCAAAGATCAAGAGAGTGCAAAAGATAACTAGAATTTAGATGGTACTAACCTCATAGTTCAGATAGCCACTCTCACGAAGCGAAGACTCAGCCTCTTCGATATTGCTACTGTCAACCTTAGTCTCCACCATTTCGCCTGCTCGAGATGAGTAACCACTCACCGAATAGTCCCGAGTCGCTAGCGATTCGGAAGAAGCATTAGTATCATCGACTTTTAACTGATGTCCTAACCAGATGCACCTCATCATTTTCTGAAACTTCCCTCGAATTCGGAATCCCCGCTTGTTTATCCAAGCCTTAACTGCCATACCGGTCCGTTAAACTCGAAATCCTTTAACAATGGCAACAAGATCACAAGCAGCTTGAAATTAGGAGCATTCAAAGAACATAAGCATCATACAAATTCAAACATTAATGCTCAATCATATCAACCATTGTATGCTAAAATAAGAGACTTAAACCCTAGCTATTTTCTGAATTTTCAGCACTTAGAACCCTAAAATTCTGAACCAAGAATTTAAAGTAAAAATTGGAAGGGAAAAAACTACCTATTTTCCAGCAGTTCAGGCTGAGAAAACCACCATAACTGGGCTTAAAAAGTCAATTTTCTCATCAAAGATGAAGAGTACAAATATATAACAAAAAACCCAGAAAAATTCAACTCAAGCATGATGAATGCAGAACAACCCAGACCACATAAAAAATAGAAACAACAAGAAGAAAAAACACTAAAATATCAGAAAATTGAAAGCTGCAGTTGTAGGTAAATTACTAGTGAAAATAATCAAACCATTGACAATCATTATTGAGTTAAAAAAGGGACCAAATGGGGTTAAAAACAGCTAAAAAAACGTACCTTTTCATTGCTAAGAAACATTGACTGAGCCCACCAAACACTCCCAGACTGTGCATTTTCCACAATTCTCTTAAATCCTTAAGAAAAGGGTCCTTAATTTTTCACTTGGAAAGAAAGAATCCAAAGCAAAGCTACCATCTTTCTTCCTCTGCTGCTTTATCTTCTTATTATATACTAAAGTTTTGATTTTTGTGGGGTTTGAAGCTTGATATAGTGGAAGTATGAGTGCAATAAATTATGAAATCTAACACTACCAAATTGAAAAAAATAAATAAATTCAGTTTCTTGAAAGAAACGTCCATGGCCCAGTTTGAAATCTTCCCCTATGCTTCGGTCACCTGCTGGCTTCATGGTCCATGTAGATACCCTTGCTGCCTGCCATTCTTTTCCTTTTTATTTTGAACTTAAATAAACAATTAATTTGTGGTTTATATCAAATTTGAATTATTTAAGAAAAAGAAAAAGATTATGGTAACGATGCTATCATTGCACTGAAAATATGGCTGCAAGTTTCTTCCTCGGTAAGACAGTTTATCTTACATTACTCGACAAGAAGAAAGTATGAAAAAAAGAGAGGATAGGATAGATGGATTTTTATGGCATATTGTCAAAAATATCCTTAAAATTTGACTGAATAATTATTTAATTATTTAATTTTTATTTTTTAAGAAAGTAATTCAACCATAACATTTTTAAGTCAAAATGTCTCATCTGCGGATGAAAATTATTAGTCAATTAATAGAATAACGTGATAAACTTACGTGACAGTGCCTTATAAATAAAAATATTGACTTGAAAAATGTCACATCAGTCAAAAAATAATTTTATAAAATTATATAAAATATAAAATTATTTTTTCTACGTTAATTTGGCAAGTCATTTCAAGCTGTTTATCGTTAGTTGATTAACAATTTCATCTGTAGAGGGGTCAGTTTGATCAAATATGAAACGTTGAGGGTTAAATTGCTTAAAATAAATAGAGGTCAAAATGACTATTCAGTCAAACGTTAGGAGTATTTTTTGACTTTATATTTTTTTATTGTCAAGCATAGGGGTGAGAATTGGGTGGGAAATATCCAAAAACCATGAGGATCCGAACCGATAGGGATATAGAATAATTGAAATCTTCACCCACGAGTACGGGGACAGAGAAAGTTTTATCATCGAAGCTCAAATGAGGACGAGGATGGGGACGGGGATTACTATATTCGTACCGTGGGAATAACAGAACTGTAAACGTGAGATCCCAAAAAATATCCGCAAGGATCCCAATATATATTTTAATAAAAAACCTAACTATATTATTATTATTATTATCACTTTAACTTTCTCACAAACCTAGCCACACTCAACTTTTTCAACATGTTTATATCTTAGTTCTTAAATATAAGATAAAACCATCGTCTAAATCTTCCCCAACACAACACCCTTTCAATCTTCATCTTGCAACTGCTTCCAATTGAAGTATCTAAATTTTATATTTTAAACTGAACTGATCATTTATTTTGGTCAATAAAATAGTAATTTTGTTTAATTTTTTTTGGTCATGGAAATTTCCCGAAAACTGTGGGGATCCGCGCGAGAAGGGTATGGGAACGAAAAAATCCCCGAAATATTTAATGGGAATTCCCCGAAACCGTAACTGCAAATGTTGGGGACGGAATGTAGAATGCAAATTCGTCTTCGCCCCACCCGATTCCCACCCCTAGTCAAGTATCAATGTCTCTTAGATTGAATTGAGTGATCTACTGACACCATATAAATACATTTTTTTGACCATTAGACGAGTGTAAATTGATGATTGTGATTAATAATGAGAAATACAGATTTTTTTGAAAAAGTGTAGATCTCAATCATCTGTTTAACCTCGTTTAACAACGTCCTTAAAAAGTATTAAATTAAGGATTATGATCCCATATACAGGCGGTGAATTTTTTTTGTTTTTACAAGTGTCATAATTTAGGGTTTAGAGTTTTAGTTTAGTGTTTAGAGTTTAAGGGTTTTAGCGTATGTGTTTAGAACTTACGGTTTATGGTTAGAATTTAGGGTTAAGGTTTAGGTTGGAGTAATATGGTTAGAAATTTAGGTTTTAACCTATAAACCCTAAATTTTAACCTTAAACCCAAAATTCTATCAACAACCCCTAAATTTAAAACTACTACACTTAAACCCCAAACTCTAAATAGAATTCTTAAACCATAAAACTAAAACACTTGTGTAAACTAAATTTTACACGTGCTTGTACATTAAATAATTACCCTTAAATTAATTGAGTTTTAAATTATGTAGATCGATGTTATCCGTAATTACTTTGAAAAGTAAACCAAAAGTTGTGAAAAGTGTTCAATGTGTTGGAATGTAGTTTTATGTTTGGTTTCAATCCAAGTCCAAACCATATCTCTAATTTTTGCACAAGATGTAAGAGTAAGACAAAAGCAGAATCTATTATAGTTTTTTCATTTTTCACTTTTGTCATTTTTTATTTTACTCGAAATGAAAAACGAGTTCCGAGTTCCAACTCATCAAGATATGATTTTCTTTGTTCTTAGGATAGATTTTTAGCTAAGTTCGATGATTTTTTTTAATATGATTATATGATAGAATATATTTTTATTTCTAATCTTTTGAAAAGACACATATTTTACAAACAAGTTGAAAAGACACATATTCTGTAAATAAGTTGTTTGAACTAGAGTATAGGATAACAACACTCATTTTTTACTGAAACCACATAATGAGTTCTATATTATTATTATTATTATTATTATTATTATTATTATTATTATTATTATTATTACATGTAATAAGATGTATTATGTAAAATAACATATAAAAATATAAAAATATAAGTAAATCAACATTAACATAATATATAATATTCATAAAAAGAAAATATAAAATAATATATGTAAGAATTCATGCATGATGCCGGACGATAACCGAAAGAGAATGGATATAGAGTGACGTAATTTAAAGTTGAACAAAAGAATACTGAAAAAAGGGAAATTTTTATCAACCACAGAACGAAATACAATAGGTATTTTTTTAAGCCCAATTTTCATTTATTATATAAGTTTGAAGTTAACAAACTCATAACGGTTCAACAAACTAATCGAATACAAAATCAATTAACTGACCCGTTAATGTTTAACATTCTCGTTGCTCCTCCAAATCTTCTTGATGCTCATGAATTTGATTCCCGGACAAAAACAAAACAATCATAGTTAGCTGAAATTATACACTGAATCTAGGATTCCTTAGCTGAAAAGAAAATACTTTCTTCCTTCAATATAAATACATAAATTACATAATTTAATTTTAGCCCATTAAATATCAAAAGTGGTCCAAAAGTTCAAATTCATCTCCCGGACCCAGTCCTCATATCAAGCTTCCCATTGCCAAAGGAACGTTTATTAATAACAAACTTTAATAATGGTGTACTACATTAATAAGAATTTAATACTGATTCATATGGTTAAATTTTTATAGTGTTGATATGACAATCTGCATAACAAAATGTTTCATTTATTATTATTTTTTAATAGAAGTAGTTAGTTTTATTAAAAGAGAAAATATTTAAAATTACAATAAAGTTTACAATTATCATCGTAAACTAAAAATATAATTGAACATTTTCTTAAAACATTGACACTAGTTAATTTAGATCATACATAAAAAAAGTTAAAAACTCAACCAAAAGACTTAAATGAAAAATAGATACGAACAAATCTGACTGCATCGACAAACAAACCACAAAAGGGGATTAAGCTATTGAAAGATCACCGAGAATCGCAAATGAAAGCTGAGCGTCGTGAGAAATATCCACGAACGCAAACCGTGTATCCTTCAATCTCAGGGTCCAGAGCAGAAAAGATTAACATGATTACAAATAAGTGTCATCTTGATCAGTCGTGACATTATCTAATCTAATCCTGAGAAAACATAAAATAAAAAGAACATCCAAACGACCGAGAAAGAAGACATAAGACGTGCCAAAGACAGAGGTAAATGTGCCATAACGGCAGAAAAAAAAGTGCCACAAAGGTAAAGTTATTCTTGTAGAAATTAAAAAAAAAATCGACGATCGACGACCAACATTAAAGTCAATATCGTCGCCGGCTGAATAAAATTAAAGAAGAAATTGCGCGGCGCTATTAGTTTTTTTATACTAAAATTTGCTTTATACTGAATGAAAACAATTCTATATAACTATATCTAAAATATACACAAAATGTTTCATTTATAATTGACATGGTACTATTTTATTAGTATGATAGCTTATGTTACCTTGCTCTATTTTGTAATAAATTGTTTTTGTAAAGAAAATATTCATTTTTATAATTTTAAAATTGTTTACTGATTGACACTATACCATGATAATAAAGTACACATTATTGTAATTTTTTAATAATCTTATGATGATTACAAAATAATATTTGTTCATACTTTTTTAACTCTTTGATATGCCACACACCTTACAAACAAAACAGATTGAATCCGGATCTTTTAAGATGAATAACACCATTTTTTCACTAGAACCACTCGTTGAATTCACATGATTATTATATTAATGTCATAAAAAAATTAATGACCTAATCATTATTTTAATTAAAATTAAAGGAGTTTGACTAAAAAATTGAGGGTCAAACTTTGCTAAAAAAAATAAGGGATAAATTGATATAAAATATAAATACTGAGGGATAACTTTATCATCATACCTATGTATCCATAAAGCAGGTTTGATTAAATTTTATATTAACTTGTTTTATTATATGCTAGTTTTCCTTTTGTTTGATGAAGGTTTTCTTTTTATTTAATTTATTATTTTTTAAATAAAAGGAATAATTATTTGTAAGGGGGGGGGGGACATGGTAGGTAATATCCAACTTGTTTGGACACAAAATAATGCATGTGCTTTGTACTGAAGCTAAGTCCAACATTGACATTGGAATTAGTAAAAATATGTAGTAATTAATAATAAAAGTGAAGGTTATAATTTGGTTTCTGCCGAGTTTAATGATTAAATGTCTACTAATTACAATTCAATGCCCACTACTTTGTCAGCAGCACAAATACAAGGCAACCAATCAGTAGTAGATCTTAGTTAATTAGTTTGACGGGTCAAATTATTTTTTAAAATATAATTAAAATATTTAATATTTTTTAAAAAATAAATGGTTTATTTAAAATTCAATAAAATTTTAGGAGGGTTAAATGAAAATTTTCAAAAGAAAAGAAGAAGAAGAAGAAGAAAGATTTGATATGATTTTTCCAAATTCTTGAAGGCGGTAACCTCTACCGGCCCTTCTTATGCCACTATAATTCATCCTAAATTATTGCTATCAACTTATTTCATTACCATAGGTTTTTATTTTAATGTGTTAGAAGGCTACAAAGAAAGTAGAATTAGAGCTTGAAGAAAGGAGATTCAAGAAGTGTTTATTGATAGAGAATCAATTTACATATCTCATCAACTTAATACAGCTCCTTATTTATACATGGATTACATGAAGCAAGCTCAGCTTAACTTCCCTAACTGAGTATGTTAATAACGTTAGCTACTCTAACTAACTGCTAGCTCAATTATATTCAATATGCTCCCTGCTTCTTCCTTCTCCTGTTTCTTCAACTGACCATACTCATAGGCGTTGTCTGAAGAGCTGAAAGTAGGCCTTAGAAAGTGGTTTAGTAAAGCCATTTGCAATCTGGTGTGCAGCAGGAATGTAATTCACCTGAAGCTTGTTGTATGGTGAGAAGTGCACAATTTACACAGATCAAAAGAGCTTGAAGTATTTGATGACACATAAAGAATTGAATTTGAGACAGCGAAGGTGGGTAGAATTACTTAAAGACTATGACCTTACCATTGAGTACCATTCGGGTAAAGCAAATGTAGTAGCCGATGATTTGAGCAGAAAAGTAGTAGTTGAATTGCGAGCTATGTTTGCTAGATTAAGTGTGTCAAGGGACGATGGCTTAGTGACTGAATTGCAAGTGAAGCCTTCTTTAATTCAGTTGATCAGTGAGAAACAGTTGCGAGATAGATCTTTGGCTGCTCATGTACAAGACATTGCGGAAGGTAAACCGACTGATTTTTGTTTCAGCGATGATGGGATTTTGTGTTTCAAGAACAAGGTAGTTGTTCCAGAAGATAGTGAGTTGAGACGCACCATTTTGACTGAAGCACATTGTAGCCTGTTTACTATGCATCCGGGTAGTACAAAGATGTATCGTGATCTGAAGAAGGAGTACTTCTGGATCGGTTTTAAGAAGGACGTTGTCGAATTTGTAAGTAAGTGCATGGTATGTTAGAGAGTGAAAACGGAAGATCAGGTTCCATCAGGTTTGTTGCAACCGTCGAGGATTCCTGAATGGAAGTGGGAAAGAATCACCATGGAATTTGTAACAGGTTTGCCCTTATCACCTTCTAAGTAGAATTTCGTTTGGATGATAGTTGATTGATTTACAAAATGTGCTCATTTCTTGCATGTTCATACTACATACTCTTTAGATAAATTGGCCGATTTATATATTCGTGAGATTGTGAGACTGCATGGTGTCCCGAAGTCGATTGTGTCTGATAGAGATCCAAGGTTTACATCTAGATTTTGTGATTGTTTGCATAATGCTTTGGGTTCTCGTTTGAATTTCAGCACGTCTTATCATCCCCAGTCGGATGGTCAGTCAGAACGAGTGATTCAAATTTTGGAAGACTTGTTGAGATGTTGTATCATTGATTTTCAAGGCTCATAGGAGAAACATCTACCATTAGTAGAGTTTGCGTACAATAACAGTTATCAGTCGAGTATTCAGATGACTCCTTATGAGGCTTTTTATGGTATGAGATGTAGAACACATGTATGTTGGGCTGAAGCCGGTCAGAGGTTGGTAGCGATGCCGGATATTTTGAAGGGTACTGCCGAGAAAGTGAAACTGATTTGTGATCGTTTGAAGGAAGCTACGGATAGACAGAAATCTTATGCCGACTTGAAGAGAAAAGAGGTCAAGTATACGGTGGGAGATAGAGTATTCTTGAAAGTTTCGCTATTGAAGAAAGTGACGAGGTTTGGTAAAAAAGAGAAATTGAGTTCGAGGTTTATCGGTCCGTATGAGATAGTTGAGAGGATTGGACCGGTTTCTTGCAGACTGAGGTTGCCTTCTGAACTTGAGAAGATTCACGATGTGTTCCATGTTTCTATGCTTCAGAAATATCGGTCAGATCTGTCACACGTTATGCCTGTAGAAGAGATTGAGTTGAATCCAGATTTGTCCTACGATGAGGAACCAGTTGAGATCCTAGCATTTGACAGCAAAGTGTTGCTTGGTAGAGCTATTGACCTCGTTAAGGTAAGGTGGCTACATCGTGGTGTTGAAAAAGCCACTTGGGAGAGAATGGATGACATAAAGAAACAGTTTCCACATCTTTTCCCGTCAGGTAAATTTTAAGGACAAAATTTCTTAAGTGGGGGAGAGTTGTAACACCCCAATTTTGGGGCTAAATGTTGCGGATGTGGTTTTTGATATTCGATGAGGTAGTTGACATATTAGAGTTAGACCAGGGAAAACCCTCTCCGGTTATTCCTAAAAAGTTGGGAATAATTTCTAAAATTAATATTTATTATGTATAAGAGTTTTGTGATAACAATTTTAGAAAACCAATTCTAGAAGGTTGAGATTTCGGTCTAGTGACCAAATCGCAAGTATTCAAAAGTTGGCGGCCATTTTGTAAAATCGGTCAAAAATATGGTTCTAGTTTTTAATTAAACCCAAACCTATTTTAATAGGGTTTTAAAATAAAAAGAAAGACTTTTGAATCAGCCCCACTTTCATTTTCACGTTAGTTTCCTAAAGCCAAGCCACCATTGTAGCCCTTTTCAATCCAATGGATTACCCATCAAGGTTTTGGAGGTAAGACTTGATTTCACCTTGCCTTTCTTTAATTAAACTTCTTTTTATTAGTCTTGTACTAAAATCAAATGGTTTACCTCTTTTGTTTTAAAGGTTCAAGGTTTGAAATAAAATGGTTTTTGGAAGATTTTCGTTCAAATGGCTTAGGCTGGGTTTTAAATGGTTTTTTGGTGTTTAAATGATGCTTATATGAATGTAGGATCATAAGGAAGCTGAAACTTGAAGTTTGAGTGGAGTTTGGTATGAAAAACCTTGAGGTTAAGCTTGATTTCGGGTTTTTAATGACATCAGTGATTTTAGCATGTTTAAGTGGCCGATTTTGATGTTAATAGTTGAGTTTTTGATGGTTGAAATGATGGGTAATGGCTGGGTTTGTGTTTTGGACGTTTTGGAAGTGATTTTGATGATTTTCGGTAGTGGATTGTTGGGTATTTGAGAGTATTTGTTGGATTTCAGTGTTGCTACAAGTTTGGAAGCTTATTTGGGTATTAATACTCTGTTTTAACTTGTTTAGAAACAGGGGATCCTAGTTTGGGAGCAAATCTGGGTGACCGTTAGCTAATTGTGGGTTTCGGCTTTTTGGAACGAGTTTATCGGTGAGTGGGAATGTTTTAAAGCGTTTGGAAATGTTCAAAGATGATTTTGGGAGTTTAGATTGGGCTTGATAAGCCAATCTAAACTCAAGAGTAAGTGGTTTTACACTTCACCATGTTTTCAATATTGTATGATGTGTTATAAAATTGTGGTAAGACTTGTGATTGATTTGTCTACTGTTTTTCCTACCTTTATTGCCTATGATATGTTGTGAGCATGCTTATGTTGTTGTTGTTGTAAGATTGTAAGATATATGTGTTGGTAAAGGCATGCTTGGTATGGAAATGTTGGTAAGAGTAAGATGTTGTAAGATGGGCTTGATAGCCATGTAAGATTTGGTAAGTTTGACCATTGTTAGAATATTGGCATAAGTTAGAATCTTTACCGGATATAGTTGATCGATCAACTAGGATTAATGTGCACATGTAAGACTTGTAAGACAAAATTCGCATGCGTGTAAGAAAATTCTGTCGTGTCAGATAAATTTGTACGTGTAAGATTAGCTTGGACGCGGTGATTTGAGTTCTCTCATCGTTGTCCTGTAAGACTTGTAAGATTGTAAGAAATCCGTATATCCAGGTATTTTTGTTAATTATGCCAATATTCTACTCTTCACCCTTGTAAGACTTTGTCATATTATGGTAGATGGAACAAGGTTTGGTAAGGCCTTGTAAGAGTAAGTTGTGCTTTTGTAAGAATGTGTGAAACCGATAAATTGATTTTGATATAACTAAAGAATTTAAAGACTAAATTGAAAAAGAGAAAACGAATTTTTAAGTCCTCAAAACCTCTCTATATATTCAAAGAAAAATGGTTAAGTTAAAAACTCAACGTGTCAAAAGTTTTCTAAGTGTTTTTCAAGCCAAATCAGTGATTTTCGAGTCACCGTTTCGGAACGGCCATTGGGCGTTCCGGAACACTTTTGAAACTGTTAACCACTATTTCAAAATGGATGAAGAACATCATAACGGTTTAACACGTTTCGATATGGTAGTTTCGAAACGACCTCAAACGTTTCGAAACGGCATTCAAACCTGGTTTTTAAAAATGACCGTTGAAGTTTTTAACCGAACTTGTCGTTAAGGCGTATCGAAATGCTTCCAAGCCGTTTCGATACAGGCTTTGACAGTGGCAAAGTGTTTCGAAACGAGTTTCGAAACGGCTCTTAGTGTATCGAAACGATCGTGACCATTTTAGTACGATCTATTTATTACACCCTAACGACTCTTTCTTTTTTGGTCTGTTTTGAAACAGGGTCGGGCGTTTAGGAACGGGTAGTTGCAGACTGCATTTATAGAGGGAAGATAACATCCCAACGAATCTATTGATGAATGCAACAACCCCAACGGATAGAATTTAATGAGAAGGTATAAAAGGGACCTCTAAAAGCTTCAGCAACAACTATTGATCTCAAAAGAAACATCCAAACATCAAAGCCAAGCATTTGTGCAAAAATCCCAATATTTCTTATAAACCCCAATTGTGAAATTTGTAATTCTCATTCTTATCCTTTCAATTGGGTTGAGTGCTTGTAATATGACTATATTTTGTATTGAGAGATACTTGTTTTAGCCTTCATCTTCTTTGTATTCTTGTGTGAGAATTGGGTCAAATTTTGGGTAGAAAATTTGACTGGTATTGTAACGGTTACCTCCTTAGCCTAGAAAAGGGGAAAAACAATTAGTGAATTGTTGGAAAATCCTTAGTGAAGCTAAGGTAGTGGATGTAAAGTTCGATTGGAACTTGAACCACTCTAAATCCTCTTGTCTATCATTTTTATTTTTCCATTCCACCACCAAAGTTCTAAAAATCCAATTCACCCCCTCTTGGCTTACATTATTACATTGATCCACTCAACAATTGGTATCAGAGCATACCTCTTTGAAGGATTAACAACCACAAGAGGAGTTCCTAGGAAGAGTGTGATCATCCAAAAATCAAGCCATGGCATCTACCTCCGGGTCAAGCATGTACGAGTCTCAATCGACCACCAAACCGCCTTTCTTCAACGATGATAACTATCCATTTTGGAAGAACTGGATGCGCCTCTTCATCAAATCCAACGATTATCTAGTTTGGGATGCCATTGAAGATGGTCCCCATGTTCCAATGAAGAGAGACGAAGAAGGAAGATTGGTGCTAAAGAAGAAAATTGAGATGAGTGAAGAAGAGAGAAAGAAGATTCAAATCAATGATAAAGCTCTTCACATGTTGTTTTGCTCTTTCGGTCCCGACATATACTCCAAAGTTTCCTCCATTGAAAGTGCCAAGGAAGAGTGGGATACACTAGAGACCACTTATGAAGAAACAAGTGATGTGAAGGAGACGAAGATTAAAATTCTCAATCTTAGCTATGAGAATTTCAAATGGAGCCCGACGAAACCGTGTCAAAGATTTTCGATCGTTTCTCAACAATCGTCAACGAGCTTAAGGGTTTTGGAGAGATAATTTCGGAAGGCAAACTAGTCCAAAAGCTACTCTACTCACTTCCCGAATCTTGGGATGGGAAGAGAACCACCATCATTGAGGCCAAAAACTTGAAGACACTCAAGCTTGATGAGCTAGTGGGTTCTCTCCTAACTCATGAGATAATGAAGCAAGGAAAGGAAGATGAAAAGAAAAAGGAAGAGAGAAGAGTGGAGAAGCTAGAGGTAGAAAAGAAGAAGAAGATAGGAGTGGCTCTCAAAGCTTCACTATATGAGGAGAGCACTTCTAGTGAGGAGGATGACCTAGAAGAATTGGCTATGATAGCCAAAAGGTTCTCAGGTTTATGAGTTCCAACCGAGGAAGGAAGATTCAACGAAAAATGGACTTCAAAACCAAAAACAAAAAAGAAGAGAGGGATCAAATCATTTGCTTTGAGTGCAAAAAACCGGGTCACATTCGTTCAGAGTGCCCTCAACTCAAGAAGAAGGGCTTTGAGAAGAAGAAGAAGCTCAAAGCCAAGCTTGCTAATTGGAGTGACGAGGAGTCATCCGAGGATGAGGAACATGAAGTGGCCAACCTTTGCCTCATGGAACTTGAGGAGGATTCCTCCATGGTAACCTCTAACTCATCATATTTTGATTTTACATTTGATGAATTGCATGATGCTTATGATGAGTTACAAGAGGTATATGATGAGTTAGTTGAGAAATATAAAGAGTCGGTCATAAGAAATAAAAAGTTTATTTCTGAATTAAATGCTAAAAATGACTCACTTTCTCAAGCTAACTTAAAATTTGAGAAAAAGATCTTAGGTTTGCAAGATGAACTTAAATTCTTCCAAGATGAACTTAAATTCTTCCAAGATGAAAATGTAGACCTAAATAATCTTATTTCTCAATGCAATAGTGAACACCAAAAGGTGTTAGATGAGCTTAACAAGCTCAAGGAGTCTTTCAAAAATGTTGGTAATGTGAAACATGAAAAAGGTGAATCATCTAAAACAAACCAACCTAGGAGAAAGATATATAACTACAAACAAAGTGGCTTCCATAGACATAATAGAACTAGGAAAATTAGAAGTGTATGGGTTTCTAAGGAACTCGTCAAGTCTAATAATGTTGATGCTATGTCACCTTGGATTCCTAAGGGAGCCAAGCTTTTGGGAGCTAACACTCGTGAACCCAAAATGATTTGGGTACCAAAAACCAAAGCTTAATATCTTTGTTTTTAGGGGGAGCATTGCTACAAGGCCAAAGCACAAAGTCAAAATTCATGGTACCTTGATAGTGAATGCTCGAGGCACATGACCAGAGACAAGAGTCGATTCATGGACTTAAAACCAAAAAGTGGAGGAGTAGTGACATTTGGTGACAACTCCAAAGGCCACATTAAAGGTATTGGATCCATAGGTAATCACTCTACTATTCTCATTGAAAATGTTTTATATGTCGATGGTCTAAAACATAACTTATTGAGCATTAGTCAATTATGTGACAAAGGGTTTAATGTCTTATTTGATAAAAATGGGTGCAAAATTGTTGACATTAAATCAAATAATATAATGCTCATTGGTCATCACATAGGTAATATATACATGGTGCATTTAGATGACATTCATACATCTCATGCATGCTTTGTTGCTCAAAATGAAAATGATGCATGACTATGACATAGGAAACTAGGACATGCTAGCATTATTGTTTTAGAAAAATTAGTTTCCCTAGATCTAGTTAGAGGTTTACCCAAAATTAAGTTCTCAAATGACAAAATTTGTGATGCATGCTCTAAGGGTAAACAACATAAATCATCCTTTAAATCCATTAATGATGTTTCTACAAGTAGATGTTTACAACTTATTCACATGGATTTATTTGGGCCTATTAGAACTATGAGCTTGGGTGGTAAATCTTATGCATTTGTACTTTTTGATGACTATTCTAGATTTACTTGGGTTCTATTTTTAAGTACTAAAGATGAGGCTTTAGAAAAATTCATCACATTTTCAAAATTAACTCAAAATGATCTTAAACTTAGAATTTCTCACATTAGAAGTGATCATGGAACCGAATTTCAAAATCTAGGTTTTGAAGAGTTTTTAAATGAAAATGGTATTAGCCACAATTTTTTGGCTCCTCGAACTCCTCAACAAAATGGGGTAGTTGAGAGGAAAAATAGAACTTTACAAGAAATGGCTAGAACCATGCTTTGTGAAAACAATTTACCTAAATCTTTTTGGGCGGAAGCCACAAACACCGCTTGCTACATTGTAAACCGAGTAATGATTAGGCCACTTTTAAAGAAAACACCATATGAGATTTTGAAATCTAAAAAACCTAACATTAGCTATTTTCATCCATTTGGTTGCAAGTGTTTTGTTTTAAACAATGGAAAAGATAACTTAGGTAAATTTGATGCTAAAAGTGATGAAGCTATTTTCTTAGGTTATTCCTTAAACTCTAAAGCCTATCGTGTATTTAATAAGAGAACTTTAGTAGTAGAAGAGTCTATTCATGTTGTATTCGATGATAACCTCCTTCCGAGGAAGGATTCTTGTGATGATGATGATGTAGGAATCCTTGATGCCTTTGAAGGAGGACAAACTTCAAAGGAGGATGAGATTCCAACGAAAGAAGAGGATACACAAGATCCACCTCTTGAAGCCTTGAAGGACTTGGCTCTTGAGGAAAAGGAAGTGAGCTACCCAAGGGAGTACAACTATGTCAAAGGTGGTGAAATCTTGGGTGATCCATCCAAGGGGGTAACTACTAGATCTTCTCTTAAACTCATGAATCATGTTGCATTTATCTCATGCATAGAGTCTAAGAACATTAAAGAAGCATTAAAAGATGACTTTTAGATTATGGCTATGGAAGAAGAGTTAAATCAATTTGAGATAAGTAATGTATGGACATTAGTTGAAAGGCCTAGTAATCAATCTACTATAGGAACTAAATAGGTATTTAGGAACAAACTAGATGAGAGTGGTAACATTGTGAGAAATAAAGCTAGATTAGTTGCTCAAGGTTACACTCAAGAAGAGGGAATAGATTTTGATGAAACCTATGCACCCGTAGCTAGAATGGAGGCTATTAGGATGTTGCTTGTATATGCATGTTATCATGATTTCAAGCTTTTTCAAATGGATGTTAAAAACACATTTTTAAATGATTTTATAAATGAGGAAGTGTATGTGGAACAACCACCGGGTTTTGAAGATTCAAAATTTCCAAATCATATTTTCAAACTAACCAAAGCACTTTATGGTTTAAAACAAGCTCCTAGAGCTTGGTATGAAAGAATTTCAAACTTTTTGATTGAAAAAGGTTTTGAAAAAGGTAAGGTGGACACTACACTTTTCATAAAAAAGGTATAAAAATGACATCTTAGTAGTACAAATATATGTTGATGATATTATTTTTGGATCTACTAAAGAGTGTCATTGCAAAGAGTTTTCTAAGTTAATGCAAGTTGAATTCGAGATGAGCATGATGGGGGAGCTCTCATTCTTTTTGGGACTCCAAATCAAGCAAAGGAAGGATGGCACCTTCATCAATCAAGCAAAGTATATCAAGGATATGGTCAAGAAGTTTGGCTTGGAGAATGCAAAGCCTCAAGCCACACCAATGAGCTCATCTACAAAGCTTGACAAAGATGGAGGTAAGTGTGTTGACTCTAAGCTTTATCGCTCTATTATTGGATCTTTGCTTTACCTTACCGCAAGTAGACCAGATATTTTGTTTAGTGTTTGCTTGTGTGCTAGGTTTCAATCTAGTCCTAGAGAGTCTCACCTTATAGCCGTTAAGAGAATCTTTAGGTACCTTAGAGATACTCATTTTCTAGGTCTTTGGTACCCTAGAGACTCAACCTTCAACCTTCATGCTTATTCGGATGCAGATTATGGGGGGTGCAAAATCGATAGGAAGAGTACTTCGGGAACATGTCAATTTTTAGGTAGTATGCTCATATCTTGGTTCTCTAAGAAACAAAATAGTGTAGCTCTATCTACCACCGAAGCCGAGTACGTATCCTTAGGAAGTTGTTGTGCTCAAGTCCTTTGGATGAAGCAACAACTCTTAGATTATGGTATTAAAGTTGAAACTATACCCCTTAAGTGTAACAACACTAGTGCCATATGCTTAACTAAAAATCCCATCCAACACTCTAGAACCAAACATATAGAGATAAGGCATCATTTCATTAGAGATCATGTCCTTAAGAAAGATGTTGTTATAGAGTACGTTGACACCTTAAACCAACTAGCGGATATTTTTACAAAGCCTTTGGATAAGGAGCGTTTTTGGTCCCTTAGGAGAGAGTTAGGTCTAACTAGCCTTTCTTGACCCTTTAGGACCCTTTTGTGCTTAAATTGCTTGAATTCTTGAAAATGCCATGCTTATGTGTTTTTGCTCCTAATTTCATCCATGCTAATAGTTAGGGGGGTATGTTTTTGTTTATACATGTCTTTCCTGCTCATTCATGACATTTATGCATATAGGACTTCATGAAATCCATTTTTCTACAATATTAGAGCCTTATCTGCACTTCCAGGCCTAGGTGTATCGAAACGGGTCTAACTGTTTCGATACGAGTGCTTAAAAGAGTGATATTTGAGTAGGGTGTTTCGAAACGCCTCAAAAGGGTTTCGAAACGATTTTGCCACTACCAAGGAGTGTATCGAAACGAGTTTCGATACAGGTCAACACGTGGGATTCGATACGGTCAATGCCGTATCGGAACGATCAACTAGACTCGAAACGTCAGTCAACGTTTCGGTACTTACGTTTCGAAACGATCGAGTCTGTTCCGAAACGGGTATGCAGACAGCTTTAAAAGGGTTCTTTAATGAAAAAAACACTTTTTATTTAAACTCTTTAAAAAACCCTAAAAAACTTAACCCGATTTTCCCTATAAAACCCCTCCAAATCTCATTGTTTTTCATCAAATCTTGAGGGCTTTTACTCAAAAACACAAGTCTAAGCAAGCTTCATCAATCTTGTGCAAGATTTTCCATTCTTTCATCCAAAATCCCTATCTAAGGTATATTTTCTTCTTTTTTTCCTTTTCCTTTGATTTTATTCGAATTTTAGGTTAGCAAATTTTAATTTTGTATAGATTATATGTTCTGCCTCTTGGGTTTTTCAAAACTTGTAAAAAAATTTCAAAATCTTAAAATTTTTGGTTCGAATATATTATTTTTTTCTCGTATATTTTTTTTTCAAAAATTGTTTTTCTCTTAAATTTTTTTAAATCTTTTTAAACCTAAATGGGTTTTGTCATTGGATTGAATTGAGGATATTCATGCATACACTTTAATCTTAAAATTGCTTGCTTTATGTTTTTAGGATTTTTTCAATGGAAAACGCTAACAAGAAACGTAAGACGGGTCAATCGAGTGAAGCTGCTAGTCAATCAAATCCGTCCTAATCTCACCCAGCTTTTTCTCAAGTCTTTGGACTCCAAAGATGAGGGATCGTTTCACTTATGTCAAGAATATTGCCGTTCGTCGCGAGCGTGTTGTTGATGTCCCTTTCCTCAATTCCGAGCGTTTCGCCTTCCGCTATCTAGAGCGTCTACAAGAATGGAACTTCATGGCTTTCTTGAACATATCAGATATTATCTACAAGAACATGGTTCTCATCTTCTACTCAAATGCCCAACTTATTGATAATGAAGATCACTCTGAGGTTATTGGCATTGAGTCATATCTCTTGGGGAAGAAGTTCGTCATCGACATACCCTTTTTAGAGACTACTCTTGGCCTTAAGAACGAAGGCATTGAGAATGAGACCCACTTTGGTGCTCACACCGGTTCCGTGCTTTCCTTGGATGCTCATGATCGTTTCCTTCACTTGATGATTTCATGGTTTATCCGCCCTTCCGGAGGTAAATTCTCTCACATTCGTCAAGTTGATTACTTCTGGCTTGAGTGCTTTCGCCATGGAGAACGCCCAAATCTTGTCAAGATTATGTTCGCCGAAATGGTCAATAATGTGAAGCTTCATGAAACCGATGCTCTCAAATCCTTCACTTATGGGACTATTTTGAGCTATATCTTTGGCATGCTCAACTTTGATTGCTCATATGACTCTCTAGAACCCCGTAAGAAAAAGATTGGTGAATCTTCTCTCCACAAGTCTGGGTTCCATTACAATCTTGTCCAATGGGAACAAGTTGATAGACATGCTCCTCCACCTCAAGTTGAACCTCAACCTCAAGCTCCGAGTCCGAACAATGAAGCTCTTAAGGCTTTTCTCACCGAGCGGTTCAACTCAATAGAGTCGGGTCTTGGTGCTATTAATAATCGTTTGCAATCCATGGAGAACCGTCTCACCTCCCTTGAGAATCAACATCAATCCATGGACTTGTCATTCTCTACCTTCTATGGTCAATGGATGAGTTTTCCTCGCTCTCAAGCTAAGAACGATGATGATTCCTCGGATGTTGATGGTGACGATGACGAGGCTTAGGGTCTTTATTGCATCTCATATTAGATTATCATATTAGGACTAAGTTTGCACCTCTATTTTATTTATGTTTTATGAACCTATGCTTTGTTTACTTTGTTTGGGATTGAGCTTTGAACTTTATTGCTTTAAATTTTATGTTTGGATATTTGAATTATATGAATCTATATTATGTTGCCTATTGCTTTTAACCTTGTTTCTTCTCGTGTTGAGCCTTGTTTCTTATTCTTTTTGATCTAACAAAAAGGGGAGAAGTAATATAAGAGCCAAAACTTGTTTTAAGTCGGTTTTGAGTTTTAAAACTTGAACTTTAAATCTTTTCAAGAACTTAAAAACCCATCTTAAATTGAGGGGGAGTTAAAACGTCTTCAAAAATTCAAAACTCTTAAAATTTCTAACTCGGTTTTGTTATATCAAAAAGGGAGAGATTGTGAAACCGATAAATTGATTTTGATATAACTAAAGAATTTAAGGACTAAATTGAAAAAAGAGAAAACGAATTTTTAAGTCCTCAAAACCTCTCTATATATTCAAAGAAAAATGGTTAAGTTAAAAACTCAACTTGTCAAAAGTTTTCTAAGTGTTTTTCAAGCCAAAACAGTGATTTTCAAGTCACCGTTTCGGAACGGCCATTGGGCGTTCCAAAACACTTTTGAAACTGTTAACCACTGTTTCGAAATGGGTTTCGAAACGGATGAAGAACATTGGAACGGTTTGACACGTTTCGATACGGTAGTATCGAAACAACCTCAAACATTTCGAAACGGCATTCAAACCTGGTTTTAAAAATATGACCGTTGAAGTTTTTAACTGATTTTAAACTTGTCGTTAAGGCGTATCGAAACGCTTCCAAGCCGTTTCGATACATGCTTTGACAGTGGCAAAGTGTTTCGAAACGAGTTTCGAAACGGCTCTTAGTGTATCGAAACGATCGTGACCGTTTCGGTACGGTCTATTTATTACACCCCAACGGCTCTTTCTTTTTTGGTCTGTTTCGAAATAGGGTCGGGCGTTTAGGAACGGGTAGTTGCAGACTGCATTTATGGAGGGAAGATAACATCCCAACGGCTCTATTGATGAATGCAACAACCCCAACAACTAGAATTCAATGAGAAGGTATAAAATGGACCTCTAAAAGCTTCAGCAACAACTATTGATCTCAAAAGAAACATCCAAACATCAAAGCCAAGCATTTGTGCAAAAATCCCAATATTTCTTGTAAACCCCAATTATGAAATTTGTAATTCTCATTCTTATCCTTTCAATTGGGTTGAGTGCTTGTAATAGGGCTATATTTTGTATTGAGAGATACTTGTTTTAGCCTTCATCTTCTTTGTATTCTTGTGTGAGAATTGGGTCAAATTTTGGGTAGAAAATTTGACCGGTATTGTAACGGTTACCTCCTTAGCCTAGAAAAGGGGAAGAACAATTAGTGGATTGTTGGAAAATCCTTAGTGAAGCTAAGGTAGTGGATGTAGAGTTCGATTGGAACTTGAACCACTCTAAATCCTCTTGTCTATCATTTTTATTTTTCCATTCCACCACCAAAGTTCTAAAAATCCAATTCACCCCCCTCTTGGCTTACATTGTCACATTGATCCACTCATCGGAATGGTTGAATGGTTAGATGATCTTTTTGGTTATTACGTTGTTGTAAGATGTTGTATGCACATTTTGGGTTGGTTTAGGTTTTGGTTTTCTAAACTCTAATTGGTTTTAAAACTGCATTGTTGTTGTTTGGTTTTGAGCTCCGCTCACTAAGCTTAAATGCTTACGCTCTCTTTTCCAACAATGCAGACCGTTAGAGTTCCAGGCAGCAAGCAAGCAAGGGAAACGAGGCCAATTTCCACTTTGGATCAAGTGTGATTTTCTAAGTTTGTAATAACACTACTAGAAATAGGGATGCTATGTTTATGTTTGGAGATGTAGAACTAAGTGTTTTGATATAATATTTGAAAAATGTTTTGGACTAAATTGAAAAGAATTTAAAATATGTTTTTAGTAAAAAACAACTTGAAAATATGCTTATGGGATTTACAAGGCTTTGGAATGATTTAAAGTGCATTTAAAGTAGTCAAAACCGAGCTTTTCAAGTACCCGTACCGATACGGTCTGGTACCTTCAACTACAGAAATTTTTCAGTAGCCAAAACTCGTACCGATACGCTTTGCCCAATCGATACGGTGTGATTTAAAATAGCCCAACGTCTAGTCGCGTACCGATACGGTTGTATCGCGTACCGATACGCCTAACTACCCCCAACGGTCAAATTTCCCAACGGTCTTTTAAATTGCAGGAACGTACCGATACGCTAGGCAAGCGTATCGATACGCACCAGCTGAAGTGCACAACGACTACTTCCTTATCGGGACCGTATCGATACAGTTTGAAGGGTATCGATACGCCAAGCTGCAGAACTACATTTATGGTGGGAAATAAAGGCTCCAACGGCTCTAATCCAACCCCAACAGTCCTCAACGACTACAAACTCAATTAAGAGTATAAAAGGGACCTTCAAGCATCAAGAGATGGTTTATGCTTCAATTGTTACAACTTTATGATGAGAAATTGTGTCTAGAGTTTTTATTGTTAATTTCTTGTATAGATAAACACTAGTTAGCCAAAATTGTTGTATTTTCTCAAGTGTTTTAGGATTGGGTGAGAGCTTAATTGTGCAAACAAATACCTGTTAGAGGGATTTGAGTTTGCTTATTTTTCATCTTTTTGTAAAGAGGGTTTGATCAAGCTTTGGGTAGAAAGCTTGATCGATTTGTAAGGGTTTCCTCCTAAGCCTAGAAAAGGGGACGAATCAATAGTGGATTGATTGGAAATCCTTAGTGGGTAGCTAAGGTAGTGGATGTAGACCTTGGTTAGAAGGTTGAACCACTATAAATCATCTTGTCTTTATCTTTTTATCTTCCACACCACTATCACCCAAGATTACACTTCTCCACCACTTGGCGAGCAAGAACGGTTGAAGGAATCGAGCATCATAAAACCCATCAGGAGACCTAATATTTTGTGGATGTATGGTTTGAGGCAAGTTTGTTATGATCCTATGAAGTTGTGTGAAGTATGGTTTCATTGTTTTAATGTTTATTTTGTAGTTTGACCTCTTATGCAAATGTGGATCTTTGCTTACATCGTCCTTGTTTAATCTTAGTGTTGAAATGATCTTGTTTGATGTTGTTAAGTTCTTTTGCCTTGGAAATGCATGTTTTGTTGATCCTCTGTTGTTAGTATGTTGTTGGAATGTTTTCGGTGAGCTTCGAAAATGCCTAAGACCCTTTTTGAACCAAGCTGTGGACAGGGGTTCCGAAACGGGCTCGACCGTATCGAAACAGGCATGAATTTTGCCTAGCTGTTTTGAAACACCCCTTGGTTATTCGAAACAGTTTGCCTCTGGAAAATCTGGTTTTGAAACCCTGTTTCGAAACGGGCAGTAGTGTTTCGAAACGCCTGGCAGTTAAGTTAGTTAAAGGCATCTCCTAAGTTCTCTTTTCTTGCGTTTTGGTCCCTAGTTGATGTTTTATCAAATATATGAGTTTGGATGATCGTTTCGTGCTGCATTTTGGCATATGTGTATGAAAACTGACTATTTTCAAGACGGTAGCCTTAATTTCATACTAGGTCCATATCTTATGCTAGAGTTGTATTTTGGTCCTTGTATGCTTGTTTACCGGTTCGAGGTTCGTTTCTTTGTGCTTTTATCCGCTGCGAGTGTTCCTCGCCTAAGTTTTTATAAGTGCATCTAGAAAAGATAATTTTAAAAGCTTGTTCCTCTTTTAGGCTTGCTAATCTAAGAGAAATCTTCGGGTCTTTCTTCGGTTAGTCCCGTGTGACCACCTTAGGTCGGTCTGGTGGCTCGGCCGGGCTGAGGGGGTTACATTTGGTGATATCAGAGCCAGGTTATGCATCTTTCGGGAAGGTAAGTTGATGTGTTTGCTTGATTGTTGGGTGATTTATCCGTTGGTTGCCTTGTTCGGTGGTTGTTTTGCCATGATTGGTTGATAGCATGATATGTTTCTATGTTGTTATCGTTGGCTAGAAGTTTGCTAAGCAACCCATTGCTAGGTATTATTGTAAGAAAATGGTTTTGGATAAATACTTGAGAAATTTGGACGCTTGCCCTTGCTGACCCAAACCTTTGTGTGTTATTGTTGTTTTGGTTGTTAGATTGCTTTTGTCTGTTGCTATGGCGAGACCCCGAGGCAGGCCTAGAGTGGTTCGTTAGGAACCACAGGCTGCAGCTCATGCTGTTGAGGATCATGTCGAGGCTCATGCGAGGAGCTAGTTGTTGAGGAGGAGTTTCCCCCACCTCTGCCGGGAGGAGGCGAGGCCGGAGTTGAGGGTGTAGTACCACCAGATGGCTAGGGTCAGGCCGGGATTGATTTGGCTCAGTTGGTTCAGACTATTACCAATGCCTTTTAGGCAGCTGTGACCGGTATGCGAGCTGTTGTACCTCCTCAGGGTGCGGGAACTGGTTTTCCCCTGGAGAGACTCCGTAATCTGGGCGGAGTTGAGTTTCGTAGATTGTCGCCTGAGCGGTCAGAGGCATGGCTAGAGAGTACCACGCGTATATTAGGTCAGATGGAGTGCTCAGACACTCGGAAGCTTGGTTGTATCATTTCTCTGCTTCAGGGAGATGCATATGTCTGGTGGACTACGACTACATCTAGTATGCCTGAGGGTGAGATCACTTGGGAGTTCTTCAGATCTGCCTTCCGTAAGAAATACTTGGGTCCGCGGTTCTTAGATGAGAAGAAGAGGGAGTTTATGGATCTCGTTCAGGGCAGTATGTCTGTATATGATTATGAGATACAATTTGTACGACCGAGTCAGTATGCTCCTGAGTTAGTGCCTAATGAGAAGGAAATATGTGAGCGCTTTCGTTATGGTTTGGTAAAGGATGTGAAAACTTACATGTTAGCCTCTGACTACGTGGATTTTGATGTTTTGGTCAGCCGGGCCAAAGACATCGAGCAAAACTTGGGTTTGTCTTCTCGTGCTAGTGGTTCTAGCTCAGGAAAGAGGCACAACCAGTGGGACAGAGGTGATGCCAAGAGGCACAAGGATAATAGGAATCATTATGATCATATGCGTGGGGGTGGTAACCCAGGTCGTGGACATCAGAGCCAAAGTGTTGTTGCACATACTCCAGAGTGTGCTAGACGCGGGAGATATCATACGGGTGAGTGTTGGGGTGTGCCTGGTACATGTTGGAACTGTGGATCTCGTGATCATTTGAGGCGTAACTGTCATTAGCCGGTTAGAGCAGTTGATCACCAGAAAGGTCGTGGGCGTGATCAAGGTAACTTCTAGCCGATGATTGAGGCTCTGAGGAACGTAGCTCATGTTGTTGCAGTCCAGTCAGAGGGTAGTGGACCAGCTAGAGTGGAAGTGTATCCACTAAGCTTCGTTAGCTCAGCGTTCAGAATTGTTGTTTCCGTTCACAGGTTAGTAGGTTGACGTGCATCATTGGAGCACCGTCGGAGTAGGACTTTAGCATCGACTTGTTGTCTGAGTACAATACTTAGATTATTTGTGCTATGCATTCGTAGGACCCTATGTTTTATTGTAACTCTTATTTTTGGATTTCAAATTATGATTCGAATGGTTTAATTATGTATTTTTTAAATGGAGCTCTCATGTAACGTTTTTAAATTGTTTATCTACTTTGAAACATTTGAACTTAATGGATTTTATGAAATAGATGTAATTTGGGATAAACTAAGTGGAAAGTTTATGGTAATGGGTTGGGCTTTAATCATGAGTCGAGGGTGTTACATTTAATGGTATCAAAGCCTAGGTTTAGCCGGTTCTAGGTAGCCACGAGGATTGTGTAACCCCCTATTTTGACCTAAGGGTTTGAAACAATTTGAATTTGACGAATTGGAAACTTTCCCCTCAAGTAAGATCATTTATGAAAAACCGTGCCGAAACTATTATTCAATTATAATAGATATCGTTTAATGTTTCGTCTTAAAACAAGCATGCTAAAAATAGTTATCAAATCCCAATAGTAATAAATGTCCAAAGTCCACGTTTACAACCAAATACTGAAAATACTTAAATAATTAAGTAAGTCTGGAACGAAACATACTGATAGTTAATATCAAATACTGATCGTACGTAGTCCTCCAAGTACCGAAACCTAAGTCTGGAAATCTGAAACAGATACTAAGGGGGAGTCAGCTAAAAAGCTCAGTGTGTCTCTAAAGTGCAACTGAAAACAAAACAAAACTGTATTTTATTTTCTGATAAAAACTTTTCTGAAAACACAACAATAACCGGATCAAAATGATATAATGTCTGATGCACATGAATCATAATACCCATCTCCGATACACCGAAAAGTAAGGTTCCCCAGAACCTACTTTCTCCATCGTCACCATCCGAAGTGGAACTCAGCCCGAAGGGTGGAACCACTAATCCGAAGCGGAATTCAGCCCGAAGGGTGAAACCACTGATCCGAAGCGAAGTTCAACCTGAAGGATGAAGTCGCTGAGCTTCCTCCGTACAATATCCCAACCCAATGATATGACATGTAATCCGATTTCAGAGTCCGAATGCAATCTTGTTAAATAACTAAGATGCATGTACATAATAATCCGATTCCGATATGTGTTACATAACATGATTATAGCATCCGAGTATACAATATTTATCAGATAACCGAGCAGAATAACATACAAAATATTTTTAAATCAACCGAGCAGGATATCACAAAACTTTTCTCAATACAGATCACGAAATCAGGTAACACATAAATGTAGCACAGACAGAGAACACACCTTAGGCAGCTAAATAGTCAACGTCGATAGTGACGTCTCCCACGCTCAGCTCTAGCGGAAGGTCGGACAGAATCAGCTCCTAAAAATACAGGACACTATGTGAGATTTCCTACTATGCCACATCCGAATAAATTACGCTTAATAAATATCTTACTAGCAGATCTCGAAGATTGTGCCACCGGAGGTCTGCCCGGTAGAGGAGGAGGTAAAATCTCTGGGTCAGAGTCCACGTCACCTGGACATGAAATTATCTGAGTCAAATTCCGATGTAACACTTTACTAAAATCTGAGCTCAACATATAAACTTGATCCAAAAAGGCCTTTCGGGTTCGAATTTGAAGAAACGGACAGCGGCAACGGAACCGGAACGTCGAAAAACATAAAAGTGGACTCGGTCGAAAAAGTCAACCCAAAGTCAATACTGACGTCATCATTGACTGTGATGACGTCATCGCTGACGTCAGCCTGCATAACCCTTACCCAGCAGATGACGTCATCGTGACGTCATCAATATACCAGTCGAACCAGATCGGTTTGGTTCAGCCCAGCCGGCCGGTTCATCCCAAACCGGTTCGGTCCAAATTAAAAATCCTCAATTTCATATATTCAAACCCTAACCCCTTTTTCCCCTCCCCGACGGCACACAGCACCCACGGCGGCCGTGGCCCTACAGCCACCAGACGGTGACGACCTTCCAGAGCCGACCGACCCACGGCCGTCACTCACCAACTCAACGGCACGGCGGTGGTAAGGTTTATAAACCCTTCGACTTATCCCCCTTTCGACGGAACGGCTGCGACGGTGGAGAGCCCGACGGCGCGCGTGGAGGGCTGGGTCTTGATCGAGACGGTGCGGCGGTTCTCCTAGTACCGGCGGTGTTGATCACGGCTGCGCGGTAAGGGAGATCGGCGGTGGCCGATTTGGTTTAAGGGGAAAGGAATATGAATGATGGGTGTCTCTGCAGAGGGAAAATGGGGAATAATTGGTCCTCTTTTTAATCATATTCGATAGTGGAGTAGGTAGGATATTTTCGTTATTTAATTATTATCTTATTTTTGGATCTAAATAAGAATTCTTTAGGGTGACTCTTGACCAAGAGCTTACCTAGCTCAATTGGCTGGGCACCCAACTGAAAATGCATGAGGTTGTGGGTTCGATTCCCACAACTCTCAATCTATCCCATTTTTTTTCTTTCATCATTTTCATATTAAAATTAGGGGTATTACAGATTGTCTAGAGTGGAGTATATGTGTCTAGCGAATATGTTGCCCATAAGTCTAAGTTTTACTCGTTTAAGATGAATATTCGATGGTGTAACCTTATTTGTTTGCTTGTGCAAAAAGTAAACATGCCTTGGAGAGCACAAGATCGAGAGGAGAGTTGAGGATCCTGAGAAGGGATATATGATGAGGACTATGTTCCTGACTCAGAGGAGATGCCGGAGAACGAAAGGGGTCGAGAGGCTAATTATTTCTCTCATTTGCACCAGGTCCTTCATCGGATTGTGAGGGCCATACCTAGGCATTCGACTACCCATCGCGATGGACCAGTTGAGAGGGTGTGTCGCCACAGTGCAACAAACTTTCTTGGAATGGGGTAAGACAATCTGGTTAAGGTGGATAAGTTGTTGGTGGACACCCACTGGATCTTGTGATTGATGAGGTTGGAGCCCGAGGACAAGTTAACATGCGTCCTTTCTCTGTTGAAAGAAAATGCATGAGAATGGTAGGAAACTGTGGAGTTGGGGTGGTACCATAACCGTTCTTCGTGGATGATTTCTTGGATGAGTTCGAGAAGAAATGTGTGGGTAAAGCTCACATTGTTAGTTTGAGGGATCGGTTCAACCATTTGGTCTAAGGGAACCAGTCAGTCTTTGAATATGAACAATAGTTCTTGCAGTTGAGTAGGTATGCCCTTGAGTTGGTCGCTACCGAGAAGAAGAGGTGCAAGATGTTTCTAAAGGGTTTGAGGAAGGAAATTCAAACCTACTTGACGGCTGCTCTACCGAAAGTGTTTTCAGATTGACTAATAGTGCCAAGTCACTTGAGCAAGTGCAAGGTTTGACCTATGGCCCTACTGGTGGGCCTGGAGGTTCGAGTGGGAGGACTCAGAAGTTCTCTAACAACTCACAACCTTATTACATGAGGAATAGAAACCGTATGAGCTAGAGTAGAGGAGCTTTGAACCAAAATTCGAGATTAGACTGCAGGTCAAAATCAACTGGCCGTACGAGGCCTTCATCTTCGTCCATGATGAGCTCAGAGGGCTCACAGAAGAATTCGCGTGCACCAATTTTTTTAACAGCGTGGACGTAAGCATAGAGGTGAGTGTTGAGGATGGTCAGATTTTGTTATGGTTATGGGTCATCGGATTATTATGTGAGGGATTGTCTGGCAACTGCTGACATCGCTCCGATCCAGACTCAGAAGACCTCTTATCCAGCTCAAAGGGGTTGGAGCTTTGTTAGAGGAGGGGCGAGCCACATGTCTAGACATCAGACTAGGGGTACCATCTAGTCCACCGCGAGGGCACCAACGAGGCAGTACGCAGTCAAGGCTCATGAGGTCTATGAGGCTACCAATATTATCTAAGGTACGTTTACCTTGTTTTTAGTCCTTATTGTTGCTCTTTCGGATTCAGGGTCTACCTATTCCTATATCCGTAGTGGAATATCTAAGTAGTAGGGTATTCTTGTCGAGGATCTTGAGATAGAAGTATGTGTGACTATTCTTTTGGGGTATGATGTTTTAGTAGATAAATTGTATCGGAGGTGTCCGATTGAGGTTCAAAGTTTGATTTTTCCGGTTGATCTGATGGTGTTGCTGTTTCAAGAGTTTGTTGCTATCCTAGGCATGGATTGGCTATTTGAGCATGATGCTCGGTTGGATTGTAGAGAGAAGGGCCTTAAGCTTCATGGTTTGGATGAAGCCAACTTGGTGGTGAAGGGCGAGAGAAATCCTTGCCTTTCCAATGTAGTGTCAGCCTTGACGGCACAAAGGATGATCCAACAAGGTTGCGAGGCCTTCTGGGCTTGCATAGTTGATACAAGGGTTGAAGGCCTGATGCTTGAGAGCCTTCGAACTGTTAGAGAGTTTACCGATGTGTTTCTATAAGAGTTGCCCAGACTACCTCCAGATCGTGAGCTAGAGTTTCAGATAGATATGATGTCTGACACGACACTAGTATCCATTGCACCATATCGCATGGCGCCAAAATAATTGAGGGAGTTAAAGAATTAGATTCAATAGTTGTTTGAAAGAGATTTTATTCGATCGAAAATATCACCCTGGGGTGCGTCGGTCTTGTTTTTCAAGAAGAATGATGAGTTAATGAGGATATGCATTGACTATCGTTAGCTCAATAAGGTAAAGGTGAAGAATTTTTATCAAATTAATCTGACCCTGTAACCCCCTTAGCCCGGCCTAGACGATTGACCCGAACTATGAAGATTACACGGGGAAAACCAAAGTCAACCCAAAAGTCAACCTTGATCAAGACCCTTTTTTTTCTTTTTAATCTTGTCTAGATGCATATTAATCCTAAGCGTACTCTTGAGAAACACATACTTGAAAAGCACAACGATCGGATTTCATTAAGGGACTCAATTGCACAAATTACAACTATTAGGGACTAAAATGTAAATTCTGGAAATTAAGAGGACTTAACTGATTTTTAAGTTACCAATATGAAATTAATCATATTACACGCTTCCCTGTCAAATTTCGCCTTAAACGGACATCCCAAACTCAAGCAATTGCAAAAACAACATTCAGGACTAAAAAGTAAACTTGCAAACCACAAAACCATTCAAATCAGTGCCCAACGGTCAACTGTTTCGGAACAGGGGTTGACCGTTTTGAAACGTGGGTTCGTTTCGAGACCTGTATCGAAACAGGGCCTGGCAGTGGCCAAAATGTTTCGGAACAGCCTCTACCCGTTTCGATACACGAAGGCCATTTCAGGCCCCCGTTTCGAAACGCTAGTGCCCGTTCCGATACGGACTGCCCAGAAAGTGCAGAATTTTCTGGTTTTACACATCCAAACACCAACAAACACACTTTAAACCATTCCTCAACATGTCAACAATTTGCCAAGCTTCATGACTACAAAAATGCATTAACAACTAGATACAAATCAAACCTTAGGTGCACAAACTCATTCAACACATCCAACACTTGATCATGCTTTTAAAACAAGAAGCATAGCATAACAACTTATGGAGAAGAAGATTCAAATGTTGCAAAGCGATAACCAACAAGATTCAAACCATAAACCGAACATGGTCAACATACACAATCTCATTACACATCAATATAGAGACTCTCCCCCATTGCCTTTATTATCTATAGCTATAAACCAAGACATACTTCTCAAGTGGAGCTCCTCTTGAATCCCTTGCTTCTTGCTGTCCCAACTTCAAATATCTGCATTGATGGACAAAAAGGAGCGTAAGCACATAATGCTTAGTGAGGAATGCTTAAAACCAAAACACCATCAATGCAGCGAAGTAGATGCAATTCAATAAACCAAGGCATTGTTTGAAAAACCTCTTTTGAAACAACATGCTTTAAACCATGCATTGCTCAACATGAAATCCAACCTTTAGCTTAGAAAAGCTAAACAACTTACCCCAAAACACATTCTTGCAAAAACTATTATTTAAACCCTTCCATGCATGAACACCACATGCAAAGTTAAACTCAAATTCCTTGGAAAACACTTCCACTTCTCAACATACTTTCCTCATGCTTGATGATCATTTCAAAGCAAAACCTTTCGAAAACCTTTTGTTCCTACGAACTATTTCATGCATTCAACAAATGCAAAACACATGAACTACAAAAGCAACATTTGCATTACATGCCTTTTTCGAACAAGCCTTCACAAGACTTCAACGCACTAAAGAGATTCTAAGCACATATGCACCATTCACAATAGAAGATATACACTTGCTCAAGCTTAACAAGTAATACATGCACTCTTAAACCATTACACACTTCCCATGCAACCTTGCATCAATTCAAGCATCTTACACTTCATTACTTTCAAAAACATTATATTGGCTTTCAAGTGATAATTCACAAACCATTTCAACTCAAGACACAATCGGATACGCGGATTACAAGCGCTGTCCCACACGCTTTATACACACTACCGAACAACATAAGGTGGAGTTTACCGGTACAATCACAACCCCTCAACACCCGTGATGAAGTTCAACGGTACAATCACAACCCCTCAACACCACTCATCGGTAGTTGTATAATCTACTAACGAGAGTACGGGACACATAACACAAGATCCACAGACGGACTTTTAACCATTGTTGTGATCTTAACAAGATTCTCACACGGACTTTTAACCACCGTTGTGACCTTAACAAGATTCTCACACGGACTTTTAACCACCGTTGTGACCTTAACAAGATTCTCACACGGACTTTTAACCACCCTTTTTACCTTAACAAGATTCTCACACGGACTTTTAACCACCGTTGAGATCTTACCCAAAATCCTCACACGGACTTTTAACCACCGTTGTGAGCTTACCAAGATCCACACACGAACTTTTAACCACCGTTGTGATCTTACCTCTCTCGTTAGGATACTTGGATGGAGTTTACGGTACAATCACAACCCCCTCAACATCCAAGGCGACTTTATTCACGGCGCACCCAATCCTATAGCCGGCTAACTATATCCGATTAAAGTAACCAAAAACCACTTACATCACTTGCCAATACACAACAATTACCATCATCAATTCACTGTTTTAAAGCATTAAACAAATCCATTAAACACCATGCATCACCATGCAACATTACCAATTTAACAACATGCCAAAACAAGGATCTCTTACCTTGAGCATCCTTCAACATATAGCTTTCAAAACCAGCATTAAACCATGACTAAACATGCTTGAAAACAGTAATTAAAACTCAACCACCCCAAGTGCATTTAAAACCAACACATAACACAATCCAAAAGAGAAATTTCATTTACTTACTCTTGAGCTTAGCTAAGTTGTTTAGACTTATACTAAGCTCCCAAAACCTTGTCCAAAATGTTTCAAAGCTGGAAAACTCTTTTCCACTCACCGATACACAAAACTATGCTAGCCGACAAGCCTTCCAAGCATCCAAAACCTCCAACGCCACACACCAGCAACATAACCCAACTCGCTGCTCTACATAAATCTAACATTTCGGCTACTAAACACAGCCGAAATCACCTCCAAACTCTTCCAAAACATAACCCAGCCAAGATCCACCACTTCTAACCATTTCTAAACATCATTTAACATCCAAAATGAACCCAAACTCGTCCTTATACCTCCAGCATTAACAGAACACCAAAATCACCCAAAAAACCACCATTTTCATAAACAAAAACTTAGGAAACATAACCTATTCGGGATTGCATTGATCAAACCTCATTTACACATCATTAGACATCCAAAATACATTTAATAATCATCACAAAACAGAGCCCAAACAAACACCACGAAATTCTTCAAGATTTCTTCCAAATCTTGAGTTTTAAGCCAAAATCAAGATCACAACATTAAAACCTTTTATAAAACTTAATTTAAGGATTGAGAACTTGGAAATTTCAGTAAAGAACTGAGTATTTAGAGGAGAAGGACATCCTTACCTCTAAATGTAGATTTCTCCTTGATTAGAGCCAAAATCCTTGAAAATTCAATAAGCAAATCAAGAGGTTTTGATGTAGAAAGGATTAGGAATCAATTGACGATTGAAACCTCATCATTTGGTGTGAAAATCAATAGAAATGTTGTTGTAGAAATGTATTTGGCTGAGGGAATTTTGAGAGAAAATGAGATGAGAAAGTTTTAACAAAAGTTAGTTATGAAAATCTAAAATATGGTTTTCCAGTTTTCATTTAATTAATTAAACATTAATGAAATCATTAAAATCTAAGAAAAATCTGGAGAAATCAATCTTGGGTAAATTAGCTCCTTAAAGATTCAAAGTTTCAATCCTTACAAAACAGTCACCACTAAACTTTTCAAAAATCGCATTTTAGTCACTATTTCAAAATGTCGCACTTCCAAACCTTATTTTGTAAAATTGATTTCACCACTCTCTTACATATATTAAAAGAGGATTTTTAGATATTTTTCCATATTTTTAAAGCATCCCGAACTAGGCTTCCCTAAAACCTCCTTTTATATTCAAACAAAAAATTAGACCGGTCCGGCTCAGACCCTAAACTTCCAAGCCCAAAATTGGGGTGTTACAACTCTCCCCCTCTTAGGAAATTTCGTCCTCGAAATTTGAACTTGCGAAAAGAGCACGATACCAAACTTCTCAAAGCAACACACAATGCAACACAGGAGACTTAACCACCACTAAACACTCTCCACCCAAAACACCACAAAAAAACAACAACTCATCCTTAAATCAAAGTTACACTGTAACCAAACCCAACACCATTACATACTGTTCAAAACTTCCAGAACACCCAGATGTTAACATCAACTTAACCTTTCACACTTCCGAACTGCGCTTAGCCCCAGCAACCCGAAGAACTTTCAAATTTTTACAACATACTCCACCTTATCTCATAAATCCCAAAACTCGCACACACGGTGACACCAACCCATCCAGATTCAGCCACCATGTGACCCACAACCTTCACCGCTTCTAAAATCCCTCTTGCAAAACTGCTCAACTTCTTTCAAAGATAATCACAACAAGCAAAAATTTCTTCAGCATCAACTGCTTACTCAAACCTCTCAAGGTATTGATAACATTCCTTCACATCCGCCACTATCACTGCCATAATGACTCACCAAAACTACTCACACAACATTCGAAATCCACGTCACAAGACTCCAACCTTAACTCCGTCAGCTGTTCCACATACCCCTAGCTGACTTAGAAAAGGTTTACTTATACCCGACTAGCAAACCACTTCTCACAAGAACCCGGCCAACCAACAATGGCCCTTGAACTTACATTGCCTTTCCACTTCAAGCTTTGACCATAACACTAGCCTTACCTGGATACCGCTCATTCTATACAAACAAATTAGATTACGAAACCTCTACTCAACCCCTCGAAGGTTGCTACAAACCATCACCTACATAAACAACCCTCCTATTGCAAATATCAATGCCAAGACACCTCAGCACTCTGGAAACACATCCACTAACCTACAACATCACTTAACACAGAGAAACTACCACATCTTTTAGCTATTCACAACCACTTTGACCGATTCTAACTTCAACCGGTAATCTCCTCACCACCTCACCGCTAAACTCTTTAAGCACTAAAACACTTTCCTTCTGCCAACATGCTATATCGCACTCACTATTACTGACATCTCGCTTACTACCCTCCATTACTTCTAACATTCTCCTAGCACCAAAACAACTCTTAAAACCCACCATCCAACCTAATCCTACCACAAAACTAACGGACCCAACTAGCTATTAGCAAGTGTGAACGTTCGTATGCATGGTCACCAATATGCCCTATCAATGCCTGTGTACATGTATGCAAAACCTCTAATGTCATGTCGCATGTATGCATGTACCAACATATATAATATAGTATATAACAAATGGTTTTAACTGTGCATGTGTATGTCGGTTCACACCCACCAATAACATCCTCAAAATCCGCCTAAGAACAACCTCTTACCCCACTTCTAACTTTTCCAACTCTACCATTCTAACAATCCGCTAACCACAAAATACCCAATAATGCCCTCTTCACACTAAAGTTGTTTTCAAAACAACATCGGCTACTACCCCAAACTTGCTAGCTATAAGACCATACCCACTACGCAAGGGAAACCCAACCGAAACCAAACAAAGATAACTAGGGCAAAGATTACTTAACAAGGTTACCTGTAATCACCTCACTGCCCCGGAGCTTCAACAGACAAGCTCTCTTCCTCGCAGAACCATCATTCTCTAGCCGCACCGCCGCAGCATCAACCAACACTTTAAGGTCATCACCGTCTCCCTGAGGCAAAGAACCCTGACTACCCTGAGCCAACTCCAAACAATTTGGTCTCAAATGTCCAACAGACCCACAATTCCAACAAAATTCATCCCCCAAGCTCCTCACACCTTTCGGCCCTTCCTGCCACCTCCAAACTTTGTCTCGGCCGCGCCCATGACCCTTCTGAAACCTTTTTGCACCCACTGAAGCCGATCTCACCACTTGAGGACAATTTCGCTTCACATGCTCCTTAGAACCACAGTTCCAACAAACTCCCACTCCCCAACAACCTCCAACATGACACCTTCTACAACGGTCACACATCGGCAACCGAGCTACCACTCCTTGATCATGTAGCACTTGACCCACATCTGTACTACCACCCAGACTTCGATTCATGCAAATCCTTTTATCACGTAGCCTTTTACGCTGACCGCTCCCGAGGTCTGTAACCCCCTTGTCCCGGTCTGGTCGGATGACCGGTCCGAGTGGGCCACACGGGGAAAACCGAAGCGAAACCCGTTAAGGCTTCCCCTCGGTTAACGACCTAGAAAATTTCTTTTAACTTTAGTCTTATCTAGATGCGTATTTAATTCCTAAGTGGAGCATAACAGCGGAAGATACAAACAACGAAACATTTACCGACCAAACAAAGCATAAACAGTCCATTTTGCTTCATTACAGCAGGCCGTTTCGAAACGCCCCTAGGGTGTTCCGAAACGCCTTGACTTGGTCAACGACCCTGGGTCAACCATAAGGTGACCGTTCCGAAACAGGGGTGACCCGTATCGGAATGACCTTGACGGTCAATATCTCGTGGTCAACGAGATTTGACCGTTTCGAAACACCAAAGGCCCGTTTCGGAACGACTTCATCTAGCCAATTTCTCAAAATTCCAGTAGCAAAAACGTTCCGAAACGCCCTCATCCGTTTCGAAACGGCAGGCCATTTACAAAGGGATCGTTCCGGAATAGGGGACCCGTTCCGAAACACCCCCTGTCTGCAGACTCGTCTGGACTGTTTTGAGGCACAAGGGTGCCCCAAAACACCACCAAAACACCAAACAACATCAAAGCTAATCAACCCAAGATATACCAACACTAATATCATGCTTTAACAAGATCCAAACATGTTTAATACCAAGGCAACATCCCACATACATGCATTCATTCAAACGTCAATCAAACACAACTATAAGCTCTTAAGGCATGAGGCTAACATTCAAGTAAGCAATTAGGCATGGGTTAAAATTCATCATGGTAACACAACCATACAAAACAAGATATAGGGGAGTCCATACAAGCTCAAAACATCCAACAACTACTCAACAAAACCATACATGTCCCATTGCTCAAACTATTACATGTCTAACATTTAAAATCCATACTTGATGAACACCAGTCCAAAAACCACACCTGGAGCCTTCCACTTGCGCAAGCAACCCACGAACTAAGGATCTGCAATGTTGAACAAAGAGAGCGTAAGCAATGATGCTTAGTGAGGGTAAGCCCTAAAAACAAACCTCGACATTGCAGGGTCCGAGCACGATCTAGCCAAGGCATTTACACATACCAAGAATCCACAAGAGCCACAATAAGATGCATGAACAACATATACAAGTAAATGTCATGATCATCAAGCTCTAACTTTCTCAACATAAGTAGCCACATCAAACATCCTCACAAGGATCATTAGTCTCAACACATGGATACATATATCAAACAACATTGGCACCTAGTTAAGACTCAAATACGCGGATAACCGTTGGAACTCACATCCAACAACACATCTATTACCTGACGGTGGGATTACACTCATCACCGGTCTCGCGGAGGGGATTCCACTCATCCTCATGCCCCGTCGATGGGATTCCACTCATCACCGACTATATTTAAATACCATTTCCGGGCGTACCTGTACTTCTCCTTGGTGACTCAACGCCACCAAGGCCACGCGCGACTTTGACTCATGTGTACACACTAACATCCTAATGATCGATCATTTGTATTTAAGTTTACTAGTGCTAATATTCACTCATTTCACCTTACTCATTTCAATCAATTCCGTGCTTAGCACGTACTCACCAACAACCATCATCATGCATGTCTCAAGCACCATAATTCATGTCTCATCTCACATGTACAACACAATATACATAGCCATTCATACCACAATTCATACGAGGCATACACAACCATATAATGAGTTCAACCAAAGACTCTAGATCAAGTTTAGGATTAGGCTACCACCCTAATCCTAACTCTAGGTGGGTCTACCAAGCCCGGCCTAGTCCACATACTCGAACCAACCAATTTAAAACCGTTCAGAACAATTAACCACTCACCTAGGCTCCCAAGTTCAAGACCAAGCAAGCTACAACCTTCAACTTCCCGGATTTGATCCCGAAGCTTCTTCCGCGTTTCCCCTCGCTTCTAGTCAAACAAAACACATACATCACTTCCTAAAACAATGCTAATTCAACCATCAATCTACCTTGCAAAACACAACTCAATTTCCACAAATTCCAAATCACATAGCATCTCAAAAACCCAAATTTTCGGACTCCCACAACCAAGGGCTGAAATTCCCAATTCCAAGCACCCAAATGACTTCCAAAATATCCCAAATCACCCTCCTAACATAGGTAGGCCATCAGCCCTTCAATTCCAACCCTAAACCTCTCAAAAACCCAATTTTTCATAATTTAAAATTTGCCCTAAAGACCCACTACGAAAATTCACCCAAAATCAACCAAATTAAGATATGTTGTCTCTTTTATTATGATTAAACATAATCCCAAAACAATTCCTCAAAACAAATTGAAAACCCCCATCAAAAACCCAAATTTCCATATGAACCCTAATTTCCAAAACTCACTATTTTTGAAATCTAAAACAATAGATAAGTAGAGAATAGAGAGGAGGTTAAGAAAATACATTTACTTTTTAATTTGGTGTTGAAATCGATTTGCAAACCCAATGGAATAGTAACTAGGGTTTAGGAGTGTTTGAAAATGGGGGAGGGTTTTGAAATTGGGAAAGGAGAGAATGAAGAGGAAGATGACAACTTTTCCATAAAAGTTGTCTTCCTTTATTTAAAATTGGGTAAATCACAACTTTGGTCCCTCCCTCTTTATTAAGATTCAAATGGGCCATTTTTCAAAGTTGGTTTATTTTAATTAGATTTTAATTGACCCGAACAACAACCCGGATAACTCCTAGGCCCAAGACACGGGTGTTACAACTCTCCCCCACTTAAGGAAATTTCGTCCCCGAAATTACCTGGTGGAAACAGATACGGAAACTGCTCAACCATATCTGCTTTTCTCTCCCACGTGGCCTCCTCCACACCTCTATATCTCCACAACACCTTGACCAACTCTATGGTTTTGCCACGCAACACCTTGCTATCAGAAGCGAGTATCTCAACGGGCTCTTCGTTATAAGACAAATCTGGATTTAACTCTATCTCCTCAACGGGCATCACATGGGAAGGATCTGATCTATATCTCCTAAGCATAGACACGTGAAAGACATCATGGATCTTCTCTAACTCAGAAGGTAACCTCAAACGATAAGCTACAGGCCCAATCCGCTCAACAATCTCATACGGACCAATGAACCTCGGGCTCAATTTGCCCTTCCGGCCAAATCTCATTACTTTCTTCCACGGAGATACCTTCAGAAATACTTTCTCACCCACTGAGTACTCAACCTCTTTCCTCTTCAAATCTGCATAAGACTTCTGACGATCGGAAGCTGTTTTCAAGCGGTCACATATCAACTTCACCTTTTCTGTGGTTCCCTTAAGCAAGTCTGGCATAGGTAACAATCTCTGACCTGTCTCAGCCCAACAAATCGGAGTTCTACACCGTCTACCATACAAAGCCTCATAAGGTGCCATCTGAATACTAGACTGATAACTGTTGTTGTAGGCAAACTCAACCAACGGTAAGTGCTTCTCCCAAGAACCCTGGAAGTCAATCACACAACAACGAAGCATATCCTCTAGAATCTGTATCACTCGCTCTGACTGCCCATCGGACTGAGGATGATACGACGTGCTGAAATGCAACCGGCTACCTAAAGCACTATGCAAGCAACTCCAAAACCTCGAAGTAAACCTAGGATCCCTATCTGAAACAATAGACTTCGGAACTCCATGAAGTCTCACAATCTCGCGGATATACAAGTTTGCCAACTTGTCTAAGGAATCCGTAGTGTTCACTGCTAAGAAGTGAGCACACTTAGTGAACCTATCAACAATCACCCAAACTGAATTCTTCTTCGAATGAGACAAGGCAACCCTGATACAAAATCCATAGTGATCCTCTCCCATTTCCATTCCGGAATCTTCAAAGGCTGTAGCAAACCTGAAAGAACCTGATGTTCTGCCTTCACTCTCTGACAAACCATACAACGGCTCACATACTCGGCTACATCTCTCTTCAAACCAACCCAGAAGTAATTGCTCTTCAAATCTCGGTACATTTTGGTACTACCCGGATGCATAGAAAAGGGACTCGAATGTGCTTCACTCAGAATCTGACGTCTCAACTCAACATCTTCTGGTACAACAATTCTATCTCTAAAGCACAACAAACTCTCACCACTGAAACTATACTCAGTCGGTCTTCCTTCGGCTATGTCTTGAACATGAGGGACTAGGCTCGTATCTTGCAACTGTTTCTCTCTAATCAACTGAATCAAAGAAGACTTCACTTGCAACTCGGTGATCAAACCACCATCATCGGACACGCTCAATCTAGCAAACATAGCTCTCAACTCAACGGCCACTTTTCTACTCAAAGCATCGGCCACTACGTTCGCTTTACCCGGATGGTACTCAATGGTCAAATCATAATCTTTCAACAGCTCTAGCCATCTTCTCTGTCTCAAATTCAACTCTTTCTGTGTCATCAAGTACTTCAAGCTCTTGTGATCAGTGTATACAACACACTTCTCACCATACAAGTAATGACGCCAAATCTTCAATGCAAACACAACTGCGGCTAGCTCAATGTCATGAGTAGGATAGTTCTTCTCATGAATCTTCAACTGTCTAGAAGCATAAGCAACAACTCTCCTATCTTGCATCAGAACACATCCTAAGCCTACGTAGGAAGCATCACTGTAGATCACAAACTCCTCACCTGAAACAGGTTGCACTAACACTGGAGCATTCGTCAAAGCTTCTTTCAATTTCTCAAAAGCCTTCTGTCTTGCATCTGACCATTCAAACTTAACTCCCTTTTGCAACAATTTAGTCAAAGGAGCAGCTACTCTAGAGAAGCCATCAACAAACCTCCTATAGTAACCGGCTAATCCTAGGAAACTCCTATTCTCGGTCACGGACTTAGGTTGTTTCCACTCAACAATAGCCTCAATCTTCGATGGATCAACTCGGATACCTTCGGCCGAAACAACATGGCCAAGAAATACAACCTCTCGAATCCAGAACTCACATTTACTAAGCTTCGCATACAACTGATTGCTCAACAATCTCTGTAAAACAAACCTCAAGTGCTCATCATGCTCTTCTTCTGTCTTCGAGTACACAAGTATATCATCAATGAAGACAACCACAAACCGGTCTAGATAGTCTCTGAAAATTCTGTTCATCATGTCCATGAATGCTGCCGGTGCATTCGTGAGCCCAAATGGCATCACAAGAAACTCATAGTGACCATATCTAGTCCTAAAAGCTGTCTTTGGAACATCACACTCTTTCACTTTCAACTGATAGTACCCGGATCTCAAATCTATCTTCGAGAATACTGAAGCACCTCTCAACTGATCAAACAAATCATCTATACGAGGCAACGGATACTTGTTCTTCATAGTCATCTGATTCAGCTGTCTATAGTCAATACACATACGCATGCTACCATCATTCTTTTTCACAAACAACACTGGAGCACCCCACGGAGAACTACTAGGCCTAATGAAACCACGGTCTAATAACTCTTGCAACTGACTCTTCAGTTCTTTCAACTCTTTCGGAGCCATACGGTACGGAGCTATCGAAACTGGGTTAGACCCTGAAACTGTCTCAATCACAAACTCAACATCTCTGTCAGGAGGCAAACCCGACAACTCTTCAGGAAACACATCTGGAAAGTCACACACTGTCCTGATATCTTTCGGTCTAGCTTCAATCATATCCGGATTCATAACATAAGCTAAATAAGCCCCACATCCTGAGTCCATTAACCTATGAGCCTCTAAAGCTGACACCACATTAGACAAGAACTTAATGTTCTCGCCCACTAATACTACCTCGTAGTCATCAGAAAGCTTCAAAGAAATTCTCTTTGTTCCAAAATCCACACTAGCCCGATGCTCAACCAACCAATCCATACCCAATATAATATCAAAACCGTAGAAAGGAAGTTCCATCATATCAACTGAAAACACATGACCCTGAATCTTCAGTGGACACCTCCTATACATACGTCTAACCACAACTGTCTCACCAAAAGAGCTAGTAACATGCATACCTACATCTAAGATCTCTACAGGAATATCTAACTTCTGTGCATGCTCACTCAGAATGTAGGAATGCGTAGAACCCGAATCAACCAAAGAAAGCAAAGACATAGACTGTAACTCGAAATTACCTGCTATCACATCGGTGTCGTTCCCGGCCTCTCTCTGAGCATAAACTCTCGCTGGTCCTCCCGCCTCTGGCTGCACAGCCACAACATGTGCAAGGTTCCTCTGAGCATCTCCCCTAGGTGCATCAGCCCTAGGCTGGAAGTAGCCACGACCGCGCCCACGGCCTCTCTGAAAATCGTTACCTCTCGCAGGAGCCTGAGCAATGTTCGGTGCCTGAGCTGCCTGACGTGGACAGTCCCTCCTAAAGTGGTCCCTCGAACCACAGTTCCAACAAGCATGGAAGTTACCCCAACACTCACCAGTGTGCTGCCTCCCACACTGTGCACACTCGGGCAAACGCCCTCCTCCTCTATGGCCCTGATGGCCTCTACCATGGTGGCCACCGCCACGTCTCTGGTCAAACTGATGTCCGCCACCTCTGTGCCTCTTAGCATCTCTACCATCAAAGTTGTTGTGCCTCTTACCAGAACTAGATCCCCCAGAACGCTTGGTCAGCCCCAAGCTATGCTCAATGTCCTTGGCTCTAGCAACCAAGACATCAAAGTCAGAATAATCTGAAGCTAAGGTATACCTCTTAACTTCCTCATGAAGCCCGTATCTGAAACGATCACATCGAGCCTTCTCAGTAGGCACTAACTCTGGAGCATACTGACTCAGACGGACAAAACGAATCTCATAATCAGTCACAGATGCATCCCCCTGAGTGAGAGCCATGAACTCTTTCTTTTTCTCATCTAGGTACCTCGGTCCCAAGTACCTCTTTCAGAAAGCAAACTCAAAGAATTCCCAATCTATCTCGGCCTCTGGAACCCCGGCAGTAATGGTGACCCACCAGGTGTAGGCATCACCCTGAAGCAATGAGATCACACAACCCAATCTACGTGCGCCCGCACAACCCATCTGAGCTAAGATACGAACCGTCTTCTCCAACCACAACTCCGACCTCTCCGGAGTAGATCCTCTAAACTCCTCGGCTCCCAAGCTACGGAGCCTCTCCAACGGTAAACTAGCATCATCACACCTAGGCTGAGCTGCAGCCTGAGCTCCCGCAACTGCGGCCTGGAAAGCTCCCGCTATCGCTTGCACTAGTGGAGTCATATCAATTCCAGCTGGACCTTGGCCACCTTGAGGTCCATCTCCTCCGGCTCCATCCTCACCTCCAGCTCCAGGTGGAGGAGGTGGTGGTGGTGGAGGTGGTGGTGGAGCGCCAACTCCCGCAGCCACCGGCCCTTCCAGATGAGCCTCCACACCAATAGCCGGCTCAACAGGAGCCGCAACCCATGGTTCCTGACGAACCACTCTCGGTCTAGACATTGCTCTCACAAATATTAACTACAACCACAACAACAAAACATACAAGTTGGGTTAGCAAGGCAAGGCTTCCAAGTGTTCAAGTACGTTCCCTCACTAAAACAAAACCATTTTCCAATGTAATAGTAGCAATGGGACTCACACACACATGCTTTGAATAAAACAAGCAACATACTCGTCAAACAAGCAACCATTCTTACAAGCAAGCAAACACCGTGCATATCAAGCAAAAACTTGAACTTACCTCACTTACCTGCCCAAGGTCTCGGTAACCTTAGGCTCTGATACCAACAAGTGTAACCCCCTCATCCCGGTCTGGTCGGATGACCGGTCCGAGTGGGCCACACGGGGAAAACCGAAGTGAAACCCGTTAAGGCTTCCCCTCGGTTAACGACCTAGAAAATTTCTTTTAACTTTAGTCTTATCTAGATGCGTATTTAATTCCTAAGTGGAGCATAACAGCGGAAGATACAAACAACGAAACATTTACCGACCAAACAAAGCATAAACAGTCCATTTTGCTTCATTACAGCAGGCCGTTTCGAAACGCCCCTAGGGTGTTCCGAAACGCCTTGACTTGGTCAACGGCCCTGGGTCAACCATAAGGTGACCGTTCCGAAACAGGGGTGACCCGTATCGGAACGACCTTGACGGTCAATATCTCGTGGTCAACGAGATTTGACCGTTTCGAAACACCAAAGGCCCGTTTCAGAACGACTTCATCTCGCCAATTTCTCAAAATTCCAGTAGCAAAAACGTTCCGAAACGCCCTCATCCGTTTCGAAACGGCAGGCCATTTACAAAGGGACCATTCCGGAACATGGGGACCCGTTCCGAAACACCCCATGTCTGCAGACTCGTCTGGACTGTTTTGAGGCACAATGGTGCCCCAAAACACCACCAAAACACCAAACAACATCAAAGCTAATCAACCCAAGATATACCAACACTAATATCATGCTTTAACAAGATTCAAACATGTTTAATGCCAAGGCAACATCCCACATACATGCATTCATTCAAACGTCAATCAAACACAACTATAAGCTCTTAAGGCATGAGGCTAACATTCAAGTAAGCAATTAGGCATGGGTTAACATTCATCATGGTAACACAACCATACAAAACAAGATATAGGGGAGTCCATACAAGCTCAAAACATCCAACAACTACTCAACAAAACCATACATGTCCCATTGCTCAAACTATTACATGTCTAACATTTAAAATCCATACTTGATGAACACCAGTCCAAAAACCACACTTGGAGCCTTCCACTTGCGCAAGCAACCCACGAACTAAGGATCTGCAATGTTGAACAAAGAGAGCGTAAGCAATGATGCTTAGTGAGGGTAAGCCCTAAAAACAAACCTCAACATTGCAGGGTCCGAGCACGATCTAGCCAAGGCATTTACACATACCAAGAATCCACAAGAGCCACAATAAGATGCATGAACAACATATACAAGTAAATGTCATGATCATCAAGCTCTAACTTTCTCAACATAAGTAGCCACATCAAACATCCTCACAAGGATCATTAGTCTCAACACATGGATACATATATCAAACAACATTGGCACCTAGTTAAGACTCAAATACGCGGATAACCGTTGGAACTCACATCAAACAACATAACCATTACCTGACGGTGGGATTACACTCATCACCGGTCTCGCGGAGGGGATTTCACTCATCCTCACGCCCCGTCGATGGGATTCCACTCATCACCGACTATATTTAAATACCATTTCCGGGCGTACCCGTACTCCTCCTTGGTGACTCAACGCCACCAAGGCCACGCGCGACTTTGACTCATGTGTACACACTAACATCCTAATGATCGATCATTTGTATTTAAGTTTACTAGTGCCAATATTCACTCATTTCACCTTACTCATTTCAATCAATTCCGTGCTTAGCACGTACTCACCAACAACCATCATCATGCATGTCTCAAGCATCATAATTCATGTCTCATCTCACATGTACAACACAATATACATAGCCATTCATACCACAATTCATACGAGGCATACACAACCATATAATGAGTTCAACCAAAGGCTCTAGATCAAGTTTAGGATTAGGCTACCACCCTAATCCTAACTCTAGGTGGGTCTACCAAGCCCGACCTAGTCCACATACTCGAACCAACCAATTTAAAACCGTTCAAAACAATTAACCACTCACCTAGGCTCCCAAGTTCAAGACCAAGCAAGCTACAACCTTCAACTTCCCGGATTCGATCCCGAAGCTTCTTCCGCGTTTCCCCTCACTTCTAGTCAAACAAAACACATACATCACTTCCTAAAACAATGCTAATTCAACCATCAATCTACCTTGCAAAACACAACTCAATTTCCACAAATTCCAAATCACATAGCATCTCAAAAACCCAAATTTTCGGACTCCCACAACCAAGGGCTGAAATTCCCAATTCCAAGCACCCAAATGACTTCCAAAATACCCCAAATCACCCTCCTAACATAGGTAGACCATCAGCCCTTCAATTCCAACCCTAAACCTCTCAAAAACCCAATTTTTCATACTTTAAAATTTGCCCTAAAGACCCACTACGAAAATTCACCCAAAATCAACCAAATTAAGATATGTTGTCTCTTTTATTATGATTAAACATAATCCCAAAACAATTCCTCAAAACAAATTGAAAACCCCCATCAAAAACCCAAATTTCCATATGAACCCTAATTTCCAAAACTCACTATTTTTGAAATCTAAAACAATAGATAAGTAGAGAATAAAGAGGAGGTTAAGAAAATACATTTACCTTTTAATTTGGTGTTGAAATCGATTTGCAAACCCAATGGAATAGTAACTAGGGTTTAGGAGTGTTTGAAAATGGGGGAGGGTTTTGAAATTGGGAAAGGAGAGAATGAAGAGGAAGATGACAACTTTTCCATAAAAGTTGTCTTCCTTTATTTAAAATTGGGTAAATCACAACTTTGGTCCCTCCCTCTTTATTAAGATTCAAATGGGCCATTTTTCAAAGTTGGTTTATTTTAATTAGATTTTAATTGACCCGAACAACAACCCGGCTAACTCCTAGGCCCAAGACACGGGTGTTACAAGGTCAGTACCCACAGCTCTTTTGCCAAAAATTTTCTCACCTTTATAGTCTGAAGCCACACCCCTACGTTGCTTAACCCTTGAGAACTTCTCTCCAAGGTATCTTCCATTAAAGGCAGACATAAAGAACTCCCAGTCTATATCATGGATATGCGTTGCCACCGCCACAGATGTCCACCAGGCACAAGCGTCCTCCAACATCAATGAGACGACACTTCCCAGCTTACATGCATAGTCACACCCTTCCTGATCCAAAATCAGAATTATATTGGCTAACCAGGCCTCGAACGCCTCAGGTGTCGAACCATGATACTTCACAGCTCTCAAATCATATAAACGCTGTTTTGACAAACTCGCGTGTCCTTCAGTCGGCACGTTCTCATGCCTCACTTTCACCACAGCCTGAGATGTTCCCGACACCTCCTGAACCATAGGTGATGAACCCTTCATCACAGAACTAACTTCCTCATCCTGCCTTACTTCCTCAACTCCATGCACTAAAGACTGAAACGAAACACCTCCACCAAAAGGTGAATTCCACGCCTTAACAACCTACTCTAAAGCAGCAACCATCTCACCCAACTGCCATTCTCTCATCGATTCCATCGTGCTATTATTAACAAAGCAATGATAACAAAACAAACAAAACGATCAGGCCAGCTTCAAGCAAGGATTCAAGACTCCAACTCCAACATAACACAATAGCTATAATAATTAGGCAGCGGGTATCCCAAATTCTCCCCCTTTTATATGACATAACAATCAATAAAACATTGATATCACAAACATCAAGCATATCAATCAGCAAACCTCAATCATGCTCTTATCAAACATCATTCACCCTCAACAGCATAATATCAACATATCATACCCATCACATTTTCATTATTCAGAAAATCAACTTACAACACTAGCATATCATCAATACAAGTTCACATTAGCTCATAGAAGATTCATAACCAAAATGCATGATAAAAAACATTAACAATTCGCTCAAAGACACGCTTTTCAACCAACTTTCAACCACACATCAGAACAAACATCAAACACTTATTATAACAACTTACCTTTGCCCCAAATATCCGCAACTTAGCTCTGATACCACCAAATGTAACCCACTTAGCCCGGCCTAGACAGTTGACCCGAACTATGAAGATTACACGGGGAAAACCAAAGTCAACCCAAAAGTCAACCTTGATCAACGACCCTTTTTTCTTTTTAATCTTGTCTAGATGCATATTAATCCTAAGCGTACTCTTGAGAAACACATACTTGAAAAGCACAACGATCGGATTTCATTAAGGGACTCAATTGCACAAATTACAACTATTAGGGACCAAAATGTAAATTCTGGAAATTAAGAGGACTTAACTGATTTTTAAGTTACCAATATGAAATTAATCATATTACATGCTTCCCTGTCAAATTTCATCTTAAACGGACATCCCAAACTCAAGCAATTGCAAAAACAACATTCTGGACTAAAACGTAAACTTGCAAACCACAAAACCATTCAAATCAGTGCCCAACGGTCAACTTTTTCGGAACGGGGGTTGACCGTTCCGAAACGCGGGTTCTTTTCGAGACCTGTATCGAAACAGGCCCTGGCAGTGGCCAAAATGTTTCGGAACGGCCTCTACCCGTTTCGATACACGAAGGCCATTTCAGGCCCCCGTTTCGAAACGCTAGTGACCATTCCGATACGGACTGCCCAGAAAGTGCAAAATTTTCTGGTTTTACACATCCAAACACCAACAAACACACTTTAAACCATTCCTCAACATATCAACAATTTCCCAAGCTTCATGACTACAAAAATGCATTAACAACTAGATACAAATCAAACCTTAGGTGCACAAACTCATTCAACACATCCAACACTTGATCATGCTTTTAAAACAAGAAGCATGGCATAACAACTTATGGAGAAGAAGATTCAAATGTTGCAAAGCGATAACCAACAAGATTCAAACCATAAACCGAACATGGTCAACATACACAATCTCATTACACATCAATATAGAGACTCTCCCCCCATTGCCTTTATTATCTATAGCTATAAACCAAGACATACTTCTCAAGTGGAGCTCCCCTTGAATCCCTTGCTTCTTGTTGTCCCAACTTCAAATATCTGCATTGATGGACAAAAAGGAGCGTAAGCACAAAATGCTTAGTGAGGAATGCTCAAAACCAAAACACCATCAATGCAACGAATCATAAAACCTTCTTTAAAAGTAGATGCAATTCAATAAACCAATGCATTGTTTGAAAAACCTCTTTTGAAACAACATGCTTTAAACCATGCATTGCTCAACATGAAATCCAACCTTTAGCTTAGAAAAGCTAAACAACTTACCCCAAAACACATTCTTGCAAAAACCATTATTTAAACCCTTCCATGCATGAACACCACATGCAAAGTTAAACTCAAATTCCTTGGAAAACACTTCCACTTCTCAACATACTTTCCTCATGCTTGATGATCATTTCAAAGCAAAACCTTTCGAAAACCTTTTGTTCCTACGAACTATTTCATGCATTCAACAAATGCAAAAAACATGAACTACAAAAGCAACATTTGCATTACATGCCTTTTTCCAACAAGCCTTCACAAGACTTCAATTCACTAAAGAGATTCTAAGCACATATGCACCATTCACAATAGAAGATATACACTTGCTCAAGCTTAACAAGTAATACATGCACTCTTAAACCATTACACACTTCCCATGCAACCTTGCATCAATTCAAGCATCTTACGCTTCATTACTTTCAAAAACATTATATTGGCTTTCAAGTGATAATTCACAAACCATTTCAACTCAAGACACAATCGGATACGCGGATTACAAGCGTTGTCCCACACACTTCATACACACTACCGAACAACATAAGGTGGAGTTTATCGGTACAATCACAACCCCTTAACACCCGTGATGGAGTTCAACGGTACAATCACAACCCCTCAACAGCACTCATCGGTAGTTGTATAATCTACTAACGAGAGTACGGGACACATAACACAAGATCCACAAACGGACTTTTAACCACCGTTGTGACCTTAATAAGATTCTCACACGAACTTTTAACCACCGTTGTGACCTTAACAAGATTCTCACACAGACTTTTAACCACCGTTGTGACCTTAACAAGATTCTCACACGGACTTTTAACCACCTTTGTGACCTTAACAAGATTCTCACACAGACTTTTAACCACCGTTGTGACCTTAACAAGATTCTCACACGGACTTTTAACCACCATTGTGACCTTAACAAGATTCTCACACGGACTTTTAACCACCATTGAGATCTTACCCAAAATCCTCACACGGACTTTTAACCACCGTTGTGAGCTTACCAAGATCCACACACGGACTTTTAACCACTGTTGTGATCTTACCTCTCTCGTTAGGATACTTGGATGGAGTTTACGGTACAATCACAACCCCCTCAACATCCAAGGCGACTTTATTCACGGTGCACCCAATCCTATAGCTGGCTAACTATATCCGATTAAAGTAACCAAAAACCACTTACATCACTTGCCAATACACAACAATTACCATCATCAATTCACTATTTTAAAGCATTAAACAAAGCCATTAAACACCATGAATCACCATGAAACATTACCAATTTAACAACATGGCAAAACAAGGATCTCTTACCTTGAGCATCCTTCAACATATAGCTTTCAAAACCAGCATTAAACCATGACTAAACATGCTTGAAAATAGTAATTAAAACTCAACCACCCCAAGTGCATTTAAAACCAACACATAGCACAATCCAAGAGAGAAATTTCATTTACTTACTCTTGAGCTTAGCTAAGTTGTTTAGACTTATACTAATCTCCCAAAACCTTGTCCAAAATGTTTCAAAGCTGGAAAACTCTTTTCCACTCACAGATACACAAAACTATGCTAGCCGACAAGCCTTCCAAGCATCCGAAACCTCCAACGCCACCTCTATTGCTTTCGGATCATTCTCCCCTGTTTTAAACACATAACAACAGAGGATTAATGCATCATCATGCATTAAAAACACCAACAACACAACCCAACTCGCTGCTCTACATAAATCTAACATTTCGGGTACCAAACACAACCGAAATCACCTCCAAACTCTTCCAAAACATAACCCAGCCAAGATCCACCACTTCTAACCATTTCTAAACATCATTTAACATCCAAAATGAACCCAAACTCGTCCTTATACCTCCAGCATTAACAGAACACCAAAATCACCCAAAAAACCACCATTTTCATAAACAAAAACTTAGGAAACATAACCTATTCGGAATTGCATTGATCAAACCTCATTTACACATCATTAGACATCTAAAATACATTTAATAATCATCACAAAACAGAGCCCAAGCAAACACCACGAAATTCTTCAAGATTTCTTCCAAATCTTGAGTTTTAAGCCAAAATCAAGATCACAACATTAAAACCTTTTATAAAACTTAATTTAAGGATTGAGAACTTGGGAATTTAAGTAAAGAACTGAGTATTTAGAGGAGAAGGACATCCTTACCTCTAAATGTAGATTTCTCCTTGATTAAAGCCAAAATCCTTGAAAATTCAATAAGCAAATCAAGAGGTTTTGATGTAGAAAGAATTAGGAATCAATTGATGATTGAAACCTCATCATTTGGTGTGAAAATCAATAGAAATGTTGCTGTAGAAATGTGTTTGGCTGGGGGAATTTTGAGAGAAAATGAGATGAGAAAGTTTTAACAAAAGTTAGTTATGAAAATCTAAAATATGGTTTTCCACTTTTCATTTAATTAATTAAACATTAATGAAATCATTAAAATCTAAGAAAAATCTGGAGAAATCAATCTTGGGTAAATTAGATCCTTAAAGATTCAAAGTTTCAATCCTTACAAAACAGTCACCACTGAACTTTTCAAAAATCGCATTTCAGTCACTATTTCAAAATGTCGCACTTCCAAACCTTATTTTGTAAAATTGATTTCACCACTCTATTATATATATTAAAAGAGAATTTTTAGATATTTTTCCATATTTTTAAAGCATCCCGAACTAGGCTTCCCTAAAACCTCCTTTTATATTCGAACCGAAAATTAGACCGGTCCGGCTCAGAACCTAAACTTCCAAGCCCAAAATTGGGGTGTTACAGACCCAAAACTAACATGAACCTAAAATTAAACGGAACCTTGTAGAACTAAATGTTTTGATATAAAAATTGAAAAATGTTTTTGATTAAATTGAAAAGAATTTAAAATATGTTTGTTGCGTGTCAAAAGTCCTATCGCAAATAGTGCAAGTGTACACGACGCAAGTAGTAAAGTGATACTTGGAGTATCGGATATCGTCTCCACAGAGACTGGAAATAGCTTTATCCTAGAATTGCTACACGAGAGAGAGAAAGAGTTTAAATTGATTGTAGAGTAGTCGTGAATAATAACTAAAATAAAAGAGTAAAAAATTAGGGTTGAGAAATAGGCCGGTATTGATTTGCTCGGTAGTGCAGGTGTTGCACTGAATAGAAACTTCTGTTCTGTCGTCGTCCATGTCGCAGCAGCACCTGTCGTGGCAGAAGTCTGTTGTTGTCGCGGCAGCGAACACACAACTCTGCACTTCAAGTTTGGCAAGAATCCATGTTATGACTTGTCCTATCCCTAGGCCCAAGTCTGTCGATGAACACATCTTGGATGATACCTCCCGGCGTAAATCAAAGGATGAACACCGATGTTTGTGAATTCTTTATTAGCCACTGAATCTCGTCCTATCCCTAGGCCCGAGATGGTTTAACCATAAACTGGAAAACGCGTATTTATTCCGTTCGTATGCTTGACTCTCCCGATATCAAACAAATGGATAACCTCACAATGCTCTCCCGATACTCTTGCGAGATATGAAAACCAGAATAAATAAACTTAAAGTTTTTATTGCTTGACAGAAAATTCCTAAAACAGTACAATCCTTGCAACTACTTTACAGAATCAACCCTTAGCCCTAGGGGGAATTTAGAACATGATGAAGAGGGGAAAACGACTAGGGTTTCGGGGAAGACGGCTAGAAATGAGATATCATTCCCTAGGTCGAATTACATGCATTTATATAGGGCTTGGGTCCAAGTTTTCTAATATGGAAAGAATACAATTTTAAACTAAAGTACAACTCTATTGGAGATTAAATCTTTTGAGTATTTGCCTTTAATTCGTCCTCTTTTCTTGCCTTGAGTTTTCTTCCTTGGACTTTGGGCTTGGCCTTCATTCTTCCTTCGGGCTCAAAAAAATATGGGAGTGGTCCACGACAGACCGACTTGAAATCCTCTATATGTCGAACTCCAATTCACTTTTCCACTTCACCCTTCTGTCGTCATGGCTGCCACGGTAGTGGCCAGGACAGCATTTACTCCTCGACTCCAGTCCTGTGATCCAGCTCTGCTTCTTTGCTGCCCTGAGTCTGCCACAGCAGATTCCTGCAAAAGTAACCAAAATCAGTAGCAACTGTGTCATTTTATCTAATTGTGATGTATATGAAGAAATCTATCCTAAATGCAATGAAATATGCTTGAATGCAGCAGAAATATGGGTAAATAAGGGGTAAAAATAGAACTTTTATACACTCAACAATGTTTTTAGTCAAAAACAACTTGAAAATATGTCTAAGGGTTTTACAAGGCTTTGGAAAGATTTAAAGTTTATTTAAAGTAGTCAAAACCGTGTTTTTAAAGTACTCATATTGATACGTTGAACTAACATTGTGTCAAAACCGTCTTTTAATTCAACTAGTTTAATCATATATGTTGAACTAACATTGTTTGATGCTTTGAGTAAGGGGAGCCAATTTTAAAACCAAATTTTTTAATTGTGTCAATTTTCTTTTTACCTCCTAAGTTATTTTGAGCCTAATGTCTTTTTAAATTCTTTTTGATATAATAAAAAGGGGAGAAATGGTTTGAAAAATTGATTTTTCAAGAGAATAAGGGGGAGTTTTAATTTCATTCAAATTTTAATCTCTTATTGAAACTTTTAAAAAATACTAAGGGGGAGAATCCCAAACAACTTTTCAAATTGGTTTTATTATATAAAAAGGTGGAGATTGTAGAACTAAATGTTTTGATATAATAATTGAAAAATGTTTTGGACTAAATTGAAAAGAATTTAAAATATGTTTTTAGTCAAAAATAACTTGAAAATATGTTTAAGGGTTTTACAAGGCTTTGGAATGATTTAAAGTGTATTTAAAGTAGTCAAAACCGTGCTTTTCAAGTGCCCGTACCGATACAGTCTGGTACTGTATCGATACGCCATAGGGTTTTAGCTACAGTAAAATTTTAGTAGCCAAAACACGTACCGATACGCTTTGCTGTATCGATACGGTATGTTTTAAATAGCCAACGGCTAGTTCGCGTACCGATACGTCCAACTACCCCCAACGGTCATTTTCCAAACGGTCTTTTAAATTGCAGGACCGTACCGATACGCTTACTATGTGTATCGATATGCACCAGCTGAAGTGCTCAACAGTTATTTCCTTATCGGGGCCGTATCGAAACGGTTTGAAGAGTATCGATACGCTAAGCTGCAGAACTGCATTTATGGTGGGAAATAAAGGCTCCAACGGCTGCAATTCAACCCCAACGGTCCTCAACGGCTACAAACTCAATTAGGAGTATAAAAGGGACCTCCAAGCATCAAGAGATAGTTAATGCTTCAATTGTCAACAACATTATGATGAAAGATTATCTTTAGAGCTTAATTGTACATTTCTTGTATAGACAACACTTGTGAGCTAAACATTGTCAAATTTGCTCAAATGTTTAGGTTTTGGGTGAGGGCTTAATTGTGCAAACAAATACCTATTAGAGGGATTTCGTGTTTGCTTTGAATTCTCTTTGTACAAGAGTGTCTTGGTTAATCTTTGGGTAGAAAGATTAACCAGTTTGTAAAGGTTGCCTCCTTAGCCTAGAAAAGGAGAAGAATTCTTAGTAAATTGGTGAAATCTTTAGTGGTGTGCTAAGGTAGTGGATATAGGCTTTGAGTTAGAAAGCCGAACCACTCTAAATCTCGTGTTAATTTTTCTTATCGTTCACCACCACCATAAACAGCCAAAAATTAACCTTCTCCACCACTTGGCAAGCACCTCGGCTGTGACCATCGAGCCCAACAAACCTGAAATTAAACTGTTCTAAAATCAACCTAAAATTTAAGTGCATACCAACCAGATCCAAACTCAACTCCCACCCTGCTCATTTAACTGACTAAATCCAAATATTCTTTACTTGTATAGTTGTTTAATAAGGCATATGATAATCTCGTTTTGTATGATCTTTACCTATAAATAAAAGTACACATCTGAGGATAGTCTTTTGTTGTTTCTATGGTATATATACACATATTCTAAGCTCCTGGATATATCTTTAAACCTTTAGCTTGGTGGGTGACAACCTGAAGGAGAAAGATGAAATAAACGGGAGAAATGCAAACTTGTCTACTCAACCTTTAGATTGTGTAACTTAAAATATTTATATAATATAAAACTGTTATGTTATTTACATTTTCTAATTTGAATTTATTTCAAATATAATAGTGTGATTTTCAAAGTTTGATCTCTTTTTTTTTCCTTTCAATAAGATAAAGGGGAAAAGGTAGTTAAGAACTGTAACTAGGTTTTTTCGCAAATCAAGTTTCCGCTACTTTGAAAAATATTCAATTTGATTTAAAAAAGGGAAAATTTTAAAATTAATTCGGGTTTGGAAAAATCCCTTTTAAAAAATCTTTTTTTTGGTTGGAGTCGCCACCGGCCACTAAGGTAGGCCGGACACCGTAGAAAACAAAACCAGAGATTCTTTTGAAAGGGTTCGGGAGTTGGTTACGTGTGGGGAAGGGTTAGCACCCCCATCACGCCCGAAAATCGGTACCAAAACAATTGTTGCCTTTAATTGATGGAAATTATTCAAAATTTAAGAAGACTTTAATTAGGGATTCTTGATTGAAACCAGACTTTAATCGTACGAGCTTTATCAAATTGGCGGTTTCAAATTAATTAGTCGTTTAATTAAAAAGGATGACGGTACACCGGACCAAAGACTAAACCGACATCATATAAGACTGACTGCAATGTTAGTTTAGGGTTCGGATCCCGTACGTCACCTTTATGCATGATGCAAGCAAGTAAAGGATGATGCATGACATTTTCGTTTTTTATGCTTTCGCGTACCTAGAGACGGTGAAAATTAACCCAAACATTCGATCGACATCCATTAAGCTAGGACTGTCATATTGCGAATATCGGAGTTAATTAATACCTCTCTTCGGGTAGATCTTAAGTTAATTAATTATCGAACATAATTAAAGAGTCACATGAATGACAATTGAAATGTATGTCACAAATATATTCGAATGACATTAAAGCAAATAGGCATGCAACATTAAAAAACATATATGCATATATTAACATGAGTAATATAACAAAACATAAACTCGATGAAAACATATATTTGATATAAATATAAAAAAAGGTTAATGCATGAGCAACGAAATATATCATGATAAAATGCTAAATAAATAAAAGAGGCAAACTGGCAGGGATCAAGACTGTAATAAACCCATTTTAAAAAACTGATTAGAATGCAAAGTGGGACCCAATTAAAAGAAAATGAAAAGCCACAGAGACCAGAACGAGAATTAACCCATCCGAAAGCCAATCGACATGAAAATGGTGGCAGAATTGAAAAACCTTTAAAAGTCAGAGGGACCTGGGATGGGGTTTGAAAACGCGGAAGCCCTCCCCGCGCAATTAAAGTGACGTGGAGGGGCTTAAAGGGCGATTAAACCTTTTTAAAAACTTTAAAACATTATAAAACCCAAATTGAAAACCATTTCACCCTTTTTTTTTCAATTAATCAACCCTAATACACCGAGAGGCCCTCTCCTCTCTCTGTTTTCTTCGGCACCGTCAGGGTTCTGGTCGCCGTTACCGGTGTCGAAACCCTAAAAACCCTTTTTTTTGTCTCTTTGAAACCCCAAAAACAGAAAACCTCCTTTTTTGTTCACGAAACCAAAACCAAATCCAAAGACCCTTATGTTACCTTTCGAAAACCGAAAATCCCTTTCTTTTTTGAAACCAAAAACGTTTCTATTTTTTTGTTTAAAACCAAAAACCGAAACTTAAAAAAACCACAAACTTACCCCTTTCGCGTCACCGGCTCACCATGCATGGCTTCCGAGGGAGCCAGAAGGCTTATCGCCGACAACGGAGAAGAAGAAGGAAACGACGAGGGTAAGACCTCAACCCTTCTTTTATTTTTTTTGCGATTCGAAACTGAAAATGACAAGAGATTATACCTCTGAAACTTTCTTGCTTGTATTGATTGAAAAAAATGCTTTGGTTACAACCTCTATGGAATTTTCCGAATGAAAAATCCCCTAATGCTCTCTCTAAAAAACTCTCTTCTGAAAAAATCCTACCGAATCCTCTCTGTAATTTCCGAATCCTCCCCTTCTCATTACATTTCGCTCGGGTTTTATAGGCCCCGAAATTACATTTTTCTTTTTTCTCTAAATACATGAAATGCTGTAAATCGTTGTTGATTTGTACGATTTTTGGCCGGACTCTGAAATTGGTTGCTGCATTTCTGTGATTTCTGTTTTGCCTCTGTTTTTTTTTGCGTGATTTCTGCATTTCGTTGCATTTCGGCCTCTGACATTCGTATTTTTGTGCTGCATGTGACTGTTGAGAGGAGAGGGGGACCAGAGGAGGGACGTGGCCGGACGACGTGTCGTTGATGGGATTCGGGGAACTCAAAGAGGCTTGGGCGTGTGATGCACGCGCGCATCGGGAGTCGTATCGCCGCGCGTGTGGCGCGTGGAGGTTCTGGAGACTTCCAAGCTCCGATCTGGTCCGTTGATGCTGGTCTGGATCCGATGGTTGAGACTGTGCGGCGCTGGAGCTCGGGAGAGGCTCCTCTAGGGTTTCCTGCGCCTGGGTGATATGGGCCGTTGGATCTGGCTCCCAGATCTAACGGCGGGAAATGCGGCGGCTGCACAAACAAAGTTAGGGCTCATCTAGGGTTTCTCCGAGTCTTGATCTGGGCCGTTGATCTCGTGCCAGATCCAACGACTGAGACTAGGGGCAGCTTATCAGATTAGGGTTTTTCTGTTAGGGTTTGGGGCTTATTTTAATTATTTGGGCCGAGTGGGCCATGTAATATATGTATAATATTTTGGGCTTTTTTTTATGTATAATGGACTTCAAATTAAAAATTGTGGACTTTTATTTAATTAATATATATATGTTGGGCTTTTATTTATTAGACTCAATTTTATTTCTAGATTTAATAATAATAATAATAATAATATATAATAAATAATATAGTACCCATAATAATAATATTAAGAACAACATTTATGATATTTATAAATAATAATGATAAATAATAGCCTAGTAAGGCAACAAAGATAATAATAACAATATAATGATATAAGCTAATAAAAGGTATAAATAGTTCATAATAATAATAATAAGACAATATAATACGAATAATAATAGATAATGGTGGATAATAATGTAATGGTAATATAAACAAGTAGATAGTAATATAGTAGTAATAATAAATAGTAATAATACTTATGATTAAGAATACAATAATAGTAGATAATATATGGGATAATACTAGTATATGATAATAGTATAGGTTATAATAATAGACTCTAATAGTAGTAATATATACTTTTTTTTTCTTTTTTTTAATTTTTATATTTTATCACAATATATAAAGCACATTATTAATATAGTAAAAATAACATAATATACGGGTTTAACACTCCGGATAAAATAAGTGATTACAAGAACAAGTATCAATTACATCTTCGTAAGCATATTCATTAAGCTGTTTTTTTTCTCACTTAATACAAATTAAATGTTGTGTACAAGGACATCACCTAAAATTTTATGAGGTTATTAAAAAGCATGAATGGAATGGTAAATGCTCTAGAAGTTGATAATAATGAAGTTAAGGTAATACATGTCTGCGTGAGCTCTAATAATTATATTATCTATTCAAGTTACTTTATTAGTCGTTAAAACCCTAAACTTATGTTTAAGCCGCATTAAAACTAAGTTAACAACTTAGCCTCACTGTTCACGTTTGTTTAACCTAACTCTCTCGATATTAAATCATAAATCAATAGTTAAAAGGCATCTCTCGATAGCTATTACAATAACTATGCATGAAGAACGATTACCATAGTAGATAAAGGAAAAAAACTATAGCATTAAAACAAAGTATTCAAAACATAATATCTTAAAAAGTAATAAACCCAACTAAAAGTATTTAACTCATGTTTGTGACTAAAACATACATAATAAAAACAATTAAAAATATACTAGTTTATCAAGCAAGGGATAGAAAAGGGTCAAGCGTTCTCGACGATCTCCTCCAAGCTTTCTAACTGTGCTACAGGTCCTGCACTCTTTCAGCCCCTCTCGATGACTTCTGTCATGTGAAGACTCCTCTAGAACTTTGACTCCGGTAGTTCTCCGATTGCTGAAGACTAAGGGTTACCGTTTGTGGTCGAACTCCCCTTGTTTGTGGCCCAAGTCTCCTTCATATAGGTGAGAAAGCTAGGGGTTTTGTAACTCTAAAGCGCACGAAACTACTTTAAGAGGATCTTACTTTCCCGCTTCCTTTAATGAGTTTTGTTTCTAGTGAGAGTCCACGTAAGTCGAAGTTAGATATATCGCCAACTCTTCTTGCTTCGTCAGCTCCAGTCGAGAGATTTGCTGTCCTTTCTTCTCCAACATTCCTCCAGCTCCAATGGTTCCTGCGCAAATACTACAAAAACACTATTTTTCTCATCAAAAGCACCAAAATATATAACATTTAAGCACATGCAGTGTATCTCCTTAACTATGTGTAAACTATTTCTAAATACAACTAAATGAGCCTAAATACATGCAAAAGCTATGCTAAAAAGGTATACAAAATAAGTCATTTACACCATCATCAGAAGGTACGGAATTAGAACAAGTTAAAAAGCTCACCGTTATACCTAATTATTTTTTAATTTATCTTTTAAGAAAGCAGTTATCTAATCAAATCATCGTTTCCTTTCTCTTGGAAAGAAAAATTAGATAATTAAAATTTAAGTGTTGAATTTTATGAGAACAAAATTAAGTGTTAGAATTTAAATTGTATTTTTAGTGTGTTGTTTAAATATTAATAGTATTAAATATAATTAAATTTTTTGATGATGTAAATTTTAAAGGCTGATATGATTAAAAAATGGTAAAATACTTAAATCATCATTGAACTTTGCTCTCTGACCTATTTTGTTCACTCAAGTTTCAAAACGTTTAATTTACTTATTAAACTTTATATATTGATTTTTTTCATTACTCCTCCCTTAACCCTCTAACACCGTTATGATGTAGAATAAATAAAATAATAAAAAATGATGGGTAAAATACATAAATCATCACTAAACTTTGCACTTTTGACCTATTTTGGTTACTGAACTTTTCTCTCTAACCTATTTTGGGCACTAAAGTTTCACATGTTATGGTCCACGTCATAACGGTGTTAGAGGGTTAACGAAGAAGTGATGAAAAAAAAAAAATGTATAAAGTTAAGTGAGTAAGTTAAATATTTTGAAACTTTAGTGACCACAAAAGGGAATTATAAGCATATACATATCGACCTCCTTCGCTGACAAAAACACTCGCTGATACTCGTCACCAGAACACTAAACTGTCAAAAGATAAACAACTTTCATAAAGACAGATAAAAGCAGACGACAGAAGTGTCATAAAAGCAGACGACAGAAGTGTCATAAAAGCATACGACAAAACCACTATAAAAACATATGTGATATGAAACTGGCAAAGCAAAAAAAAAAACTTGAAAATAAAGTATTCATAAGTAAAATTAAATTTTATTTATATACAAAATCAACAAAACAGTTCAAGGCCACAGCTGGCGAAAAAAAATACAACGAAAAAAGAAAAATTTTGAAGAACTTAAAAGTTTCTTGTAAACATCGTAAAGCAAATGGGAGGAGTGATGTTATAAGTCCCAAGTTTAAATTTAAATTTTTTTCAATAGTAAAATTAAATTTTAAGTGTTTAAATATTGAGAATTAAACTTTTATAATTAGGATAAAATTATACCAATATAGTACTGATTAAATTTTTTAGAGTGGCAAGTCCACAACCTCTACCGACCTTCTTATGCTCCTATAACCCATCCTAAACTTATTTCATCGCAATAACTTTTTACTTTTATAAAACCGTAACAAAGAAAAATTATAAAGGGTCACTATACTATTTTAAAATGATAATTTTAGTTATAAAAATGTTTAAAAATTATAAAATAGATATCAAACTTTTAATTTTATTATAAAATGAACATTGCGTTGTCGTTAAGAGGTGATGTTGCACATTAAATTATTGAGTAACATCTCATTTACTCCTCAATTGTAATTAAAACTTTATTTTGGTACCTTTTCAATATTTCTGAGAAATGATTCTAAAAAAATTAGAAAATGTTTAAAAATATATGAAATTTTATAATTGTAAAACTATTTTTAAACAAATGTTGACATATCACATAATTTATTGAAAATATATGAAATTATACATGCATCAAATGTCATTTGAAAATATCAAAAAAATTATTTTAATTATTAAAACATAAATTATACACTCAAATTGAATCCGATTTTTGACATATTTAGTGGATCACATATTTTTATTAAGAATATCATGCAAAACATGTTCAAGAAACCAATAAAAGCTTAATAAAAGGGTGTTTCTATTTTTGTAGAGGAGCATGAATATTTTTTTTTTGAAAATGTTTAAATGTGATTAAAATGTAGTATTTGTTCATACATATTTTTATTCCTTTGACAATGCACATACACCTTATAGACAAAACAAATTAAATCCGTGTCTCCTAAGATGAACATCATCTGCTTTTTCACTAAGACACTTGTTAGGTCCAGGAGCATGAATACTTTATTAAATTACATAGAATAAGTAATGTCCGGATAAACAAAATAGTTTCACATATTTAACTAACTTAATACGGAATCATTTGTAAAGCCAACTTCACTCTAATCGTATTCATCTTCAGACACTTCCGAGGACAATACATTGCATGTTTTGTGTATGTAGAATCCACAGCTTTTACATGCGTAAGCTTCATCTGAGATTTCCAGCCCACAAACAGAGCATACAGCACTCCTTTTAATAGCCTCATCAAAGATCACGCGATGTCCTCTGTAACCCCCTAGACCCGCCTATGCGCTACGACGGATTCTAGGAAGTCACATTAGGGTCACAGGAGCGACCCACGGTAAAAATACACATAAAACATTTTCTCTGAAAAACATATTAAATTATAACAGTAACTTTTGTGGAAAATACTCTTTCATGATATCATTTAAACCTATAACAGGATTTCAGAAAACGTTTTACAGACACTATCATGAAACAATAATGATATGCATGCCCACTAACTATGTCGGTACCGTACTCCAAAAGCAACGCCGAGAGAACTCCGAACACTTAAGTCAAACGTTATACCATGATATTTTTCCTTTAACCTTTAATACTTGCTATATCGGTCGATCCTGATGCTCCGTTCAATCACTCTCGAACTCGAATGCGACTTCCTCTACATCCCGAATACAAGGAACTTTGATTACCAAATCGAAAGAAATCCGAACGGGTTAACGTGGCTCCGACGACAGTCTGAACGATGGCCGTTCATTGTCCGGCAACATGGGTTTTACTCGCAAAACCACGAGTAACTCATCGGTGAGGAGCGTGTCGTAAACTGGCAACCCACGGCGGTAGTACGACGAAGAAACAGTAGGTGCGCGACCATGATTCTCAACGAACCTTCAACACGGCTCCCAGAACGAACGGCGGCACATATCCGCGAGTGGTGGCCGAAGTCGTGGTCGGGACGGTGCGATGGTTGTGCCGGTGGGGGCGGTGGAGGCCACGGCGGCGCAGTGAGGGAGATCGGGGTAGATGAACGGTGGGGAGGGGATAAAAATTTCAGATCTATTCTTCTTCTCTCTTTTTTTTTTTCCAACTGATGCATTTAATTTGGGGAAAAGGGGGTGGTTGGGATATTTTGTTTATTTTATTATTATTATTCAAAATATATGGAATAAAAATAAAGGTGAATGGGTTTAACACCAAGAGCTATTATAGCTCTAACGGTTGGATGCTTGGTTTAGAAGCCTTGAGGTTGTGGGATCAAATCCCCTTAGCAACAAACCCTCTCTCTTTTTTTAACACACTTATAAAACTATGTCTATGCTTTTAAGGGTGTTACAATTCTCTCCCCCTTAAAAGAATTTCGTCCTCGAAATTTACTTGAGCCAGAGAGATGCAAAGGTTGCTCTTTCGTCCCTCTATGTAATGAAACTATTCCATCAGGTTATCCTTGTTTCTCGGATTTTTCAAACGGTCACAGATCAATCTAGTAATATCCTCAATTACTCGGACTATCTTTAGACTCAAAGTCATCCCATCATACATCTCGAACCACGAATCAATATATAATAACTAAATCCATACGAACTTCGTGTGGTGCCAAAGAAACACTTGTTTTATAAAACTTTAATTATGTTCGATTGCCAAGGAGAAAGTTATTTCTGCAATAATGTGGCATGGTGTATAGTCATATATATCATCCTTGACTGAAATTCGGTGTTACGTATTAACTTTGAAAGGCTCTGTTGGAAGCTTGGATTTCAGGTACAGATTCTCATCCGTAAATTGATGGTTGACTTAGTAGACTAACTCATATCCTAGAGGAGATACTTCTAGGAGGTATGATTATTTCTGTGGTTGTTGGAAAGGTTTCGCATCTCTGACTGAGACCGCCTACGACGGATCCTAGGAAGTCACATTAGGGTCACAGGAGCGACCCACGGTAAAAATACACATAAAACATTTTCTCTGAAAAACATATTAAATTATAACAGTAACTTTTGTGGAAAATACTCTTTCATGATATCATTTAAACCTATAACAGGATTTCAGAAAACGTTTTACAGACACTATCATGAAACAATAATGATATGCATGCTCACTAACTATGTCGGTACCGTACTCCAAAAGCAACGCCGAGAGAACTCCGAACACTTAAGTCAAACGTTATACCATGATATTTTTCCTTTAACCTTTAATACTTGCTATATCGGTCGATCCTGATGCTCCGTTCAATCACTCTCGAACTCGAATGCGACTTCCTCTACATCCCGAATACAAGGAACTTTGATTACCAAATCGAAAGAAATCCGAACGGGTTAACGTGGCTCCGACGACAGTCTGAACGATGGCCGTTCATTGTCCGGCAACATGGGTTTTACTCGCAAAACCACGAGTAACTCATCGGTGAGGAGCGTGTCGTAAACTGGCAACCCACGGCGGTAGTACGACGAAGAAACAGTAGGTGCGCGACCATGATTCTCAACGAACCTTCAACACGGCTCCCAGAACGAACGGCGGCACATATCCGCGAGTGGTGGCCGAAGTCGTGGTCGGGACGGTGCGATGGTTGTGCCGGTGGGGGCGGTGGAGGCCACGGCGGCGCAGTGAGGGAGATCGGGGTAGATGAACGGTGGGGAGGGGATAAAAATTTCAGATCTATTCTTCTTCTCTCTTTTTTTTTCCAACTGATGCATTTAATTTGGGGAAAAGGGGGTGGTTGGGATATTTTGTTTATTTTATTATTATTATTCAAAATATATGGAATAAAAATAAAGGTGAATGGGTTTAACACCAAGAGCTATTATAGCTCCAACGGTTGGATGCTTGGTTTAGAAGCCTTGAGGTTGTGGGATCAAATCCCCTTAGCAACAAACCCTCTCTCTTTTTTTAACACACTTATAAAACTATGTCTATGCTTTTAAGGGTGTTACATCCTCCTTCACAATATTTAATCTGTATTAAGTGAAAAAAAAAACCCAACTTAATGAATCTGCTTACCAAGATGTGAATTAAGAAGATAAAAATAATTTTTATTCAAACTCAAAGGGGTAAGATATAAATACATTTTAAATGTGGGTTACTAATGTCCCATATATTTAAATTTTTTAATGTAAATGAACCAAACAAGTGTTCCGGTAGAAAAACGGATGATGTTCTCGCTTTGTCTATATTGTGTATGCTTATTGTCAAAGACTTAAGAATATTTATTAACATATAATACATTGTAATCACTTTTAAAGTATTTAAAAAAAAATTGAATGTAAATGTTTTATAAAAAATATATATGGATGTAAATGGAGTTCAAACGTGAATTGATTCACTTTAATATACACCATTTTTTACCTTAATAGAAAGAGAAAAACAAATCAAACTTTAAAAATTACATTTTTCCTTTTGTAATATTTTGAAATAAATTCAATTAAAAATAATATAACAGTTTATGAATATTTTAAATTAAAAATTGTATTATATGTTTGTTCGTTATCAAATAATTGATTATTTTAAATTAATGTTTAAAATTATGGCATAAATTATTACATCAATTGATACTAACCTTAAAATGAACAGAGAAGTTTGCATTTCTCTCGTTCATTTCATCTTCCTCCTTTAGCTCCCCTATTGAATCTTTGTCACCAACTAAGCTAGAGGTTGACTCAACATCATCTTTAATCTGAGACATTGACAATATATTAAAGCAAAAAGGGGGAATGGAGGAATTGATGCTATTACATTTTAAATGCAAGTCTTATTGGGAGAAACTGTAAAATTGATTAAATAATAACTTAATTTCAATGATCCCAAAACTATCAATAATTTAAAATGTAATTAAATCATCAACTCTGCCCTCTCACCTACAAGGAACGAATGGAAATCCTTTACCCTTTTCGGTGCCTTTATTTATGTCCCAACACTAAAGATTATGTTTAGGGTTTAGGGTTTGTAGTTAGAGTTTAGGGAATTGAGTGTAAGGTGTAGAGTTTATGATTTAGAATTTAGGGTTAATGCTTAAAATTTAATTTTTTTTAGTGATTTTTAGTGTTGGGACATAAAAAGGACACCGAAAAGGGGCAAGTATTTTTATCCACAAGAAACATACCTGATTGAGAGGGCATCCGATATGAGCAACAAATGTGCATTTGTTACAACAATAAACAGGATCCCCAGCTTTTGTTTCTTCTCCGCAGACATCACAGTAATAGTGGTCAGAATAATCCTCAAGAAAAACATGAGTTCATGCCTGTGATATATAAGTTCAATACTTGAACCCTGTCAATCTATGACTAACATGACAGAAATGAAGGATTTCTTTATATCTATGGACGATGACTAGTGGTTGTGGCTAAAGAAGCACAAATGAGATGGAGTAAGACTGGAACATCCATTACAAAAGAAATGGTGTTGAGGATGAAAGGAATAGCATTTCTGGTGGACCAGTTTAAGAGGGTGTTGAGGATGTGAAATTTGACGAGGCAGTTGTTGCACACCACATGAATGGTGTAGCCAAAACTTGCAGGTTTCACAATGTGCCGGTTGCATTCATCACAACATGCCTCTTGTTTCTCATACTCATCATAAACCAAGTGATGTTCATGAAGGAAATGGAGATAGAAAGGAAAGATGGTTAGAGATGGATGGAGGAGCTTGCAATATATGTATATATGGAAAGAATAGTAAAGAATAACCAAAGTTGATAACCAAGATAAGAATCGATCATAACTTCAAGTAAACAATATTTGAGGTCTATCATTCAAAATGTGTTTAGGGTTTAGGATTAGAGTTTAAAATTTGGGTTTAGAGTTTAGGGTCTAAAATTTGATTTTTTTAGAGTTGGGTTAAAAAATTTAACTAAAAAGGGATTTAGAATTTTTGTCCCCTGTAAGTTGGTATCCAACTTTGCTTTTTTATTGAAGCAAAGAATATTCAGATTAGACCTACCAAATGGACACTTTGGGTTGATTCATTAAGACTTCAAATATTTTGGGGTGGGTCAATTTTGGGTTTGAGTTTGGGTCAATTTTAGGTCGTGACATTTTTGACTTATGGTTATTTTATGTTCAGCAATTTAACAAGTTAATCATTTTCAGTCGGTCAATATTAAATTTAAAGTTATTTCTAATATTTTCTCGTATATTTATGGTTTGATCATTGAAGTTATTTGAAGCGAATCATACTTTTACATATAAATTATTATAATTTAACACGTAAATAATTATTTTACACAAAATCATTGATTCTAAATTATATGTAATATTTGTGATTACATTATATGAACATAAATTTTGTAAATAAGTAATTGTATATAAAAGTGTGAGTTTATATTTTATTTTCTTAACCCTAATTACTAAATTTTTATTTCTAAAATCTAATATCTATATTTTAAATTAACCAAAAATCTGGTACCAGGATTGAAAAAAAAAACAATTGAAATTGACTTAACCAATTGGATCAAGAAAATTTGTAATGTATTTATATTTTATTTAAAAAGAATGATATTAGTGAGATAGTATAATTTTCATAAAAAAAGAAATAGTATAATTTTTGAATGGATAGTGAAATAGTATATTTAATTATTAATATTTTTGTTTTCATCAAATTGCCTTATTCACCTTGCTAAACCTTCTTTATTTAACAATAAGCCACGTGAATTTTATTAGAAATTAAAATAGAGAAACAATTCAAAAGAAATAAAGTTGTAGCAGAAAAATAACAAAATACAATAAATATATATCTAAAAAAAACTTGAAAAAATAAAACATTAGACTAGTAAAACACCTCCGGTGAACTGCAAACAGTGATAAAGATGAACTACTAGAGAAATAAAAGCAAGGAGCAAGACTTATTGTCTCTATCCACCTACACGCCTTAGGATTGAAGTAGGAGTGGTGAGCAAAACCAACAATCTTCGAGGTTACTTCGCAAAAATAGATCTGACTGCATCGACAAACAAAATACAAAATGGGATAAAACTAGTGAAGATTACCAATAAACCGCAAATCAGAGTTGTGCGTCGTAGAAATCGTATACACAAAAACAGATCTACCACAACGGTAGACGATAACGTACCTTAAGGCAGAAGCATGCCACAAGGCAGAGGAAAAGCGTGCCACAATGGAGAGGAGAAGCGTGCCACAAATATAGATAAAACTAAAAAAATTAAATATAAAAATAATGAGAAAAAATATCAATAATGGTGATTAACACTAAGCTAACGCTGCCGTCGACAAACCAATTAAATGAAAGAAAAAACAATGAGCGGTGTTGAGGAATGAGAGAACGGTGAAAACCCCCTATATTTTCTCTTAAATAATGATTTTTTTGGTGAACCGGTATGATTGTATTAAGAAGAATTATACACAGGGAAGTGTCACATATATTTCGTTAAAAATCTCTCTAAACATAAGTGGAGGAAAATAGTACATATGTGAGCACTAAAATAACAAAACAAGGTAATCAACAAAAGCAACTAGCTGGAGCAACCATCTAAGAGCATAAGCGCACTAACATCACTTGGTGGCCGATCAAAAAGATCAACTTCAAGACTATCGAGACGGGCAAGTTCCGCAAGCCCATAAGCAATTTGCTTACCACTACGAAAAACACGAACAACCTGCATAATCTAATCACGCTGACGCATTTCAATCAAATGCCAACCCAAAGTGTGAGTCCCCGGGATCTCATCACGTAAAAGCCTATACACCTCAATTTAACGGTCCTGTGCGAACTGGAGACCTAATTGAACGCATTTTTACGTGAAGGGCGACATTGCTAATTTGGGTCGAACTCGGGAGCAAAAACACCCATTTAGTCTATTTTTTAGCATTATGATTTAATTACAATTTAGTATCTTAATATGATTTTAAATTTAAACTAGTTTACACATACTTACATATTACACTACTCAAAGATATGTCACTTAAAAACACATCCTTGAACCCAATAAATGGTCCCATTGAAAAAGCGGATGATGTTCATCCTAAAAAACTCGAGTTCAATCACAACATCTGCAAAGTGTGTGTGCATTGTCAAAGTGTTAATATTACATATGAACATACATTACCTTGTAATCACCTTTAGACTATTAAAAAAAAACTCATCATGAGATCCATTGATTTGCCTAGTGGCTAAGGGTGCTCATATTGTCCCATCTTGTATGGGTTCGAATCTCAATATGAGAATTTAATCTCTATTTAATAAAAAAAAAACTCATCATTGTTTACCATTAAAATCACCCAATATTTTTTAAAAGGATAAACTACAATAGAGGTCACTAAATTATGGGTGACCCAAATGTAACCTTACCCATAATTGAGTGGCCTAAATGTAACCTTTAATAATTGGGTCACTCAAATATAACTTTATTCATAATTAGATGACTCAAATATAACTTTACCCATAATTGAGTGACCTCTATTGTAATTTACCCTTTTAAAAATTAATTAATTAATTAATTAATTAATTGTAAAACACACTCAGGTAGTATCCAACTTGTTGTTTAAACACAAAGTAATGCATGTGGCTTGTACTAAAGTTAATTCCAACATTGACATTGAAATTAGTAAAATATGTAGTAATTAATGGAATTTTTACTCAAATATAGTTTTAGGTTTCTTTTCCAAAAAATATGTCCTTTTCATTTTAATTTTCAAAATATTGTATTTGCTGAATCCGACTATAAACAATACTTTTCTCAAAAAGTTCTAAAAAATGCCTAAAGTCGGAGCCTTTGAACGCGCTTTTAGAGATATTTTTATAATTTATAGCCTAAAATTGGAGTCTCTTGAACTAGCCTTTAAGGTACTGTAGCAAATGCACTAATTCGGGAGAATGAAAAGTACCATACTTTGAGAAAAAACAAACCCTAAAGTAATATTTATAGATTTTCTCCAGTAATTAATACAAGTGAATGTTATGATTTGGTCTCTGCCAATTTTAATGATGAAATGTCTACTAATTACCATCCAATGCCCACTACTTTGTCAGCAACATAAATGCTAGCCAACCCATTCTAAACTATGATTACTCTATAATCAATAGTATACATTCAAATATACATATTAATGTTATACATCTAGTATAAAAAAATATATTATTGATGTTGTGAACAAAATAATGTAGAACAATGAACAAGATTGAAAGAATAAAGACATGAGACAAAAAAGAGAGATTAATATTATTCTCAATATAGACTTGTGTACAATGCCTTTAATAAATCATCTATTTATAGGCATAAGAAGTACATAATACATTAGACTCTAATTAATGTAGATAATATTCTTAATGATAAAGTAAGTCAAATCTCCTTGATAAAGTTCTTATCATGATAGACATCCACATAGATAAATATTTATAACACTCCACCTTGGATGTCTATGAAGATAATGTGCCTCGTTAAAACCTTACTAAGATAAAAACTCAATAGGAAAAAAATTATTTAGTGAAGGAAAAAGAGTACACACATATTTGATACGCATAACATGTTGCCTCATTAAAAACCTTACCAGGAAAACCCATTGGGACAAAACCTCCGTTAAGGGAAAAAGAGTGCAACGCGTATTTACTCCCCCTCGTCAAAACATCACATAAGATCTTTGAACCTTTATAATTCAATCTTGAATACTATTTTTCCAAAGATCGTGAGGGATGAAATTTTAGAGTAATATGTTCTATTTTGTCATCTTTGATGTATCCACCTTTCGATTGAGATATATATCTTGCATTATCTCTACGCAAGATAGCTTTGCATCATATCTTTTGAAAGTAAATCACATATCTTCTAGATATGTTAGGTCAATGGCCTTAGCCAAACGGATTCTTGGCTTGGCTTGTGTATAACAATTACATGATTTGAAGAGATATCAAGTTTAAAGATCTCAAATGATCTTGTTGCACCAAGATAGTATTTTATAGAGCAACTAAAATCTGATGCTTCTGGACCAATTAAGATATGATGCTTTAAGACCAAGAAAAGATATAGTTATCTTTATTCACATCCAACAATCTTACTATTATTGGGGTACTCAATGGATATGTTTTGTTCATATTGAATCTTGTTAAGATTCTTTCAGCATGTGTCTATTCATAGTCAAAAACACATATTTAAGTACTCGATCTTTAGGTTGAGACAAAACCCCATCTCAAGATTCTTTTTCTCAAATAATTTCATTAAATGCATTGAAAACACTTCATGAGTTCTAATGAAATTCAAATTATCATAATTAATCTTGATCCAAAACTCCTTTATAAAAATACATGAGGAAATCTGATCATTCTTACAATATTTCCTCAATTAGTATTGTAAAACTAAAATTGATTTTGATATAACATAAAAAGTTAAGGACCAATTTGCAAAACAAATAAATTTTTAAGAACTCTTTCAAGTTTCAAAAATTAACAAAATGTTTTTACAAAATAATGTTTGAAGATTGGATCTCAAAACATTAAGTTTCTCAAACCTCTTTCATGTTTTTCAAAGCCAAATTATGCAAAAATGGCCCTGCGTATCGATACACACAGCGTATCGATACACTTGAAACTCACTGTAATTCTGAATGAACATAGCGTATCGATACGCCTTCCATACGTATCGATACAGTGTTCATCTGGGCAACCGTACCGATACGCTTAATAAACGTATCGATACGCCTAGCATAATTATTTGAAAATTTGTTTTGACCGTTATGACGTATCGATACTCTTGGTCACAGTATCGATACTCTTTGATGCAACAAATTAATGTTTTTAACAGAGAGTTTGGACCGTATCGATACGACCCCTGTATCGATACGCTTTGATGCAACAAATCTTGGCAGAGAGTTTGGACCGTATCGATACGCCTTGTGTATCGATACACTCTGTTTTTATGCACAACGGCTAGTTAAATTTAAACTAGCGTATCGATACACCCTTGTCGTGTATCGATACGCGGTGCTGGGGAGCTGCCTTAATAGATGGAAAAATGTTCCCAACGGCTCCTTCAACAAGTCAAATGATCCAAACGGCTAGAAACTGATTCAAGGGTATAAATACAAGCTTCATTTCACCAGGAAGATCAACAATACACATTCAAGCATCATCAAAGCAAAAATCCAAATCCTAGAGCTATTCAAAGCTATATTCTTGTGCCCAACTCTTTGTATTTCATTTTGTCATATTATTGAGAGTTTTTGGGTTGCTGTAATTATAAGTGGGTAGACAATCATCCTTTGAGAGGAAATACTTGAGTTTACCAAAAATCTTCTTTGTATTTGAGTGGATTAAGCTTGGGGTTGAAAAGCTTAATCTAGATTGTAAGGTTTCCTCCTCATCCAAGAAAAGGGGACGAATTCAAGTAGTGAATTGTTTTGGAAAATCCTTAGTGGGAGCTAAGGTAGTGGATGTAGAGTTCGGTTGTTGAACTTGAACCACTATAACCCCTTGTGTCATTTTATTTTCCAATATTCTCTTCACAAAAATTTTAATTGCCAATTCACCCCCCTCTTGGCCATTTGCAATTGTTCGATCAACTCAACAATTGGTATCAGAGCTACACTCATTGGAAGGATTACAACCCTCTTGAGTCGATCCTTGGAAAGTTGAAAGTTTGATCAACAACAAGTCAAGCAATGGCATCCACCTCCAACTATGAATCTCAATCCACCACCAAGCCACCATTCTTCAATGGGGATAACTATCTTTATTGGAAGAATAGGATGAGGCTCTTCATTAAATCTACCGACTTTATGGTGTGGGATGTAGTTGAAGAAGGTCCATACATTCCCATGAGGAGAGATGGAGAAAGGCTTGTTCCAAAAATCAAAGCCGAAATGACCGATGATGAAAGAAGAAGGATGCAAGTGAACGACAAAGCTCTTCATGTAATATTTTGTGCACTTGGTCCGGATATCTACTCTAAGGTGTCTTCAATCGAAAATGCCAAGGAGGTTTGGGACACTCTCGAGACAACATATGAAGGGACTAGCGATGTAAAGGAGACAAAGATTGGACTACTCAATCTAAACTATGAGAACTTCAAGATGGATCCCGATGAAAGTGTTTCCCAAATGTTTGATCGATTCTCGGTCATTGTCAACGGTTTAAAGGGTTTCGGAGAAATCATTCCCGAAGACAAGCTAGTAAGAAAGTTGTTATACTCTCTTCCGGAATCATGGGATAGCAAGAGAACGGCCATAATTGAAGCCAAAGATTTGAAGACTCTTAAATTAGATGCTCTTGTTGGATCTCTACTCACACATGAGATTATGAGAAAGGGAAGAGAACAAGAGAAGAAGATAGCAGAAAAGAAGGAAGCTGAGAAAAAGAAAGTTGGAATCGCATTAAAGGCTTCACAATTAGAAAACGATTCTAGTGAGGATGAAGAAGAGGAAATGGCTATGTTGGCCAAACGATTTACTCAGTTTATGAAGTCAAATCGTGGAAGAAAATTCATGAGAAGAAGGGACTTCAAGAGTAAAAACAAAGATGAGGAAATAGACCCAATTACTTGCTATGAATGCAACAAACCGGGTCACATTCGTTCCGAATGTCCTCAATTGAAAAAGAAAAGCTTTGGGAGGAAGAACAAGCTCAAAGCACAAATTGCAACTTGGAGTGATGATGAGTCTTCCGAGGAAGAGGAAGAAGTGGCCAACCTATGTCTCATGGCCTTCGATGATGAATCAAAGGTAACCTCTAATTCATACAACTTAGATTTTTCTATTGAAGAACTTCAAGATGCTTATGATGAACTTCAAGAAGTGTATGATGAGTTAGTAGAAAAATACAAGGAGTCCATTTTAAAAAACAAGAAAATAATTTCTGATTTAAAAATTCAAAATGAGACAATTTTAAAAAATAACTCCGAATTGGAAAAGAAAGTTTTATCTTTAGTCAATTTTTCAAATGATCTTAAAACTAAAAATCTAGAACTTGAAAAACGTCTTTCCGATTTTCAAGATTATCACACAAAGGAAGTAGATAATCTTAAAACATCTTTTGATATTGGGAAAAAGAATTTTGAGAAGGAAAATCATTTTAAACCCCAATATACAAAAAGAAAATATTTTATACCTAAACAAAGAAATTTTTATAAGCAAACTAAAAGTCATAAAATTAGAAATGTTTGGGTTCCTAAAGAACTTATCATTTCTAATAACTTAAATGCTATTGCTTCTTGGATTCCCAAGGGAACCAAATTGTTAAAGGCTAACACTCATGGACCCAAGATGATTTGGGTACCAAAAACCAAGGCCTAAATTCTTTGTTTGTAGGGGGAGCATTGCTTCAAGGCTAAAGCTTCAAGCAAAAATTCTTGGTACCTTGATAGTGGATGCTCAAGACATATGACCGGTGACAAAAATAGATTTGTGGAAATAAAGCCTAAGAGTGGTGGAGTAGTAACCTTCGGCGATAACTCAAAAGGACTCATTGAAGGAATAGGCTCTATTGGTAATCACTCTTCTATCTACATTAAAGATGTTTTGTATGTCAACGGTCTTAAACATAATTTGTTGAGCATTAGTCAGTTATGTGATAAAGGTTTTAATGTTTTATTTGATAAAAGTGGTTGTAAAATTGTAAACATTAAAACAAATCAAACAATGCTCATAGGACATAGAATAGGCAATATTTACATGGTGCATTTAGATGACATCCATTCATCCCATGCATGTTTAGTTGCACATGATGAACATGACTCATGGCTATGGCATAGAAAGTTAGGACATGCAAGCATGAGTGTTCTAGAAAAATTAAATTCCCTTAATCTAGTTAGAGGTTTACCCAAACTTAATTTTTCAAATGATAAAATTTGTGATGCATGTTCAAAAGGTAAACAACATAGGAGTTCTTTTAAATCCATAAATGATGTCTCTACTAGTAGATGTTTACAATTGATTCATATGGATCTTTTTGGGCCAATTAGAACAATGAGCTTGGGTGGAAAATCATATGCATTTGTGCTTGTAGATGACTATTCTAGATATACTTGGGTTCTATTCTTAAGTACAAAAGATGAGGCTTTAGAAAAATTCATCACATTTTCTAAAATAACTCAAAATGATCTTGAACTCAAAATTTCTCATATTAGAAGTGATCATGGAAGTGAATTTCAAAATTTGGGTTTTGATGAATTTTTAAATGAAAATGGGATTAGCCATAATTTTTCTGCACCTCGCACTCCTCAACAAAATGGAGTAGTTGAGAGGAAAAATCGAACTTTAGAAGAAATGGCAAGAACCATGCTTTGCGAAAATAATTTACCTAAATATTTTTGGGCAGAAGCTACAAATACCGCTTGCTATATAATAAATCGAGTAATGATTAGGCCAATCTTAAAGAAGACATCTTATGAGATTTTAAAGTCCAAAAAGCCTAACATTAGCTATTTTCATCCTTTTGGATGTAAGTGTTTTGTTTTAAATAATGGTAAAGAAAACTTAGGTAAATTTGATGCTAAAAGTGATGAAGCCATTTTCTTAGGATATTCTTCAAACTCTAAAGCCTACCGTGTATTTAATAAAAGAACTCTAGTTGTTGAAGAGTCAATACATGTTGTTTTCGATGATAACCTCCTTTCGAGAAAGGAATCTTGTGATGATGATGATGTAGGAATCATTGATACTATTGATGGAGGACAAACATCAAAAGAGGATAAGATTCCAACTAAAGAAGAAGACTCACAAGAACCTCCTCTTGAAGACTTAAAAGACTTAGCTCATGAAGAAAAAGAGGTATCTTACCCAAGGGAGTTAAACTATGTCAAAGATGGTGAAATCTTGGGTGATCCATCCAAGGGGGTAACCACTAGATCCTCTCTCAAATTAATGAATCATGTTGCGTTTCTTTCATGCATTGAGCCTAAAAACATTAAAGAAGCTTTAAAAGATGATTTTTGGATTTTGGCCATGCAAGAGGAATTAAACCAATTTGAGAGAAGTAAAGTTTGGACATTAGTAGAAAGGCCTAATAATCAATCTACTATAGGTACAAAATGGGTTTTTAGGAATAAATTAGATGAAAACGGTAATATAGTGAGAAACAAGGCTAGGCTTGTTGCTCAAGGCTATACTCAAGAAGAGGGAATTGATTTTGATGAGACTTATGCACCCGTAGCAAGAATGGAAGCTATTAGAATGTTACTTGCATTTGCATGTTATCATGATTTCAAGCTTTTTCAAATGGATGTAAAAAGTGCCTTTTTAAATGGTTTTATAAATGAAGAGGTATATGTTGAACAACCACCAGGTTTTGAGGATTCAAAATTTCCAAACCATGTGTTTAAACTTACAAAAGCTCTCTATGGTTTAAAACAAGCTCCAAGAGCTTGGTATGAGAGACTTTCAACTTTCTTAATTGAAAAGGGTTTTGAAAAAGGAAAGGTGGATACAACACTCTTCATAAAAAGATATAACAATGACATCTTAGTAGTTCAAATTTATGTTGATGATATTATTTTTGGTTCTACTAATGAGTGTTATTGTAAAGATTTTTCTAAGCTAATGCAAGGTGAGTTCGAAATGAGCATGATGGGGGAGCTCTCATTCTTTCTGGGACTCCAAATCAAACAAATGAGTGATGGCACCTTCATAAATCAAGCTAAATACGTAAGTGATATGCTCAAGAAGTTTGGCTTAGAGAATGCAAAACCTCAAGCCACACCTATGAGTTCTTCCATAAAGCTTGACAAAGATGAAGGAGGTAAATGTGTTGATTCTAAGCTTTATAGATCCATGATAGGTTCTTTGCTTTATCTTACCGCAAGTAGACCGGATATTATGTTTAGTGTTTGCTTGTGTGCTAGGTTTCAAGCTAGTCCTAAAGAATCACACCTAGTTGCCATTAAAAGAATTTTTAGATACCTAATAGACACACCAACCTTAGGTCTTTGGTATCCCAAGGATTCAACTTTTAGTCTTCATGCTTTTTCGGATGCGGATTATGGGGGATGTAAGATAGATAGGAAAAGTACTTCCGGTACATGTCAATTCTTAGGTAGTATGCTCGTATCTTGGTTCTCTAAGAAACAAAATAGCGTAGCCTTATCTACCACCGAAGCGGAGTATATATCTTTAGGGAGTTGTTGTGCTCAAGTCCTTTGGATGAAGCAACAACTCTTAGACTATGGTGTTAAAATGGAAACCATACCCCTTAGGTGTGACAACACTAGTGCCATTTGTCTCACTAAGAATCCCATTCAACACTCTCGAACTAAACACATAGAAATTAGACATCATTTTATTAGAGATCATGTTTCGAAAAATGATGTTGTTATAGAATTTGTTGACACCTTGAACCAATTAGCGGACATATTTACTAAACCTTTAGATAAAGAGCGCTTTTGGACACTTAGAAGAGAGTTAGGTCTATCTTGTCTCTCTTAATTTTTTTTTTGGTCCCAAAATGACAAAAATTTGCTTGAGATTGTTTGTGATTCATGTTTATGTTACTTTTGTTCTTTTTGCTTCTACACATATTGCTAAGGGAAGTATGTATCATATTAAGTCGTTAAAACTTGTTCATATAACACATACATGCATTTAGGGGCGTCTCAAATTGGATTTTTGCACATAAAAATACCAAAATTGCAGAAACAGGCAAGCGTGTATCGATACTGCATATCAGCGTATCGATACGGTATTCAAATCTGGGATTTTTGCAGATGAATGCGTATCGATACAGCATAGTGTATCGATACGGTCAGAGTCAAGGGAAAAAGTCAACACGGTGCGTATCGATACGTCAACTGTATCGATACACATAAAACGACAAAGTTTATATTAGGTTATAGCGTATCGATACGCATGCATAGCGTATCGATACTCGATGGACGGAGAGCCTATTTAGGCTGTTTTTAATCAAAATCCCACAATTTTAAAACACCTCTTCTCCTCTTCAAAAACCCTAACCGAAAACCCCTATAAAAACCCTCTAAATTCTTCAAAACTTTACACAAATCTTCAAAATTTCTTGAGGGATTTTACTTCATACATCAAGGCTATCCTTGGGCATCAATCTTGTGCACTAACACACCCTCTTTCATCCAATCTAAGAAATCAAGGTAAATTTTTTCTTTTTCAATTTCTTTAAATTTCGTCAATTTTCAATTATTATTTCAACAGATTTTTATATACATTATGATTAACTTACTATGAGTTTCATATTGTTCGTAAAATTTTTTCAAAAATAAATTTTTTTTTGGTTCGAATATATTTTATATTCGATAAAAATTTTTTTAAACTAAAATTTTTTTAAAATATTCTTTAAAAACAATTTTTTAAAACAAATTACCTTGAATTATTAGAATCTATTGGATTAAATTGGATGTTAATTGCATACATATTCGAATCCTTTTTGATGTATTTTCAGGATTATGGCACCGAAAAAAGGGAATAAGAGACATCGCACCGCTTCCGTTTCTAATGAGGATGAGGGTAATCCTACTCCTAACCTTCCTCATATTATCCAAACTAGTTTTCCCACACCCGTTGCTAGAGAAACCTATAAGCTTTGTATGGGAATCAATCTTAGGGAAGAACGAATCGTGTCTATTCCGTTTTTAAACTCTGCAAAATTCAAATTTAAATATCTTCCTTTAATTAGGCAATGGAAATTTTTAACCTTTTTGAATATTCCTCCTATTTTATATAGGAATCTTGTCATTGTCTTCTTTTCAAATGCTTGTTGTGTCAATGATGAAGCCAATGAGCATGTTATTGCCATTGAATCCTCGGTTATGGGAACTCCTATTCTAATTGATCAAAAAGTCTTGTGCAATGTTTTTGGTTTTGAGGATGTTGGGATAGATGATGAACACTCTTTAGGTTCGGGTTACATAGGTCCGGCAAAAGTTTTAGATGCTCATGATCGTATACTTCATCTTATTATCTCTTGGTTTATTCGTCCCTCGGGTGGTAGATATTCTACCATTCGTCAAATTGATGATTTTTGGCTTTCATGCTTTAGGGAGGGTAAACGACCAAATCTTTGTCAAATTATGTTTGCCGATCTTGTGTTTTTGGTTCAAAATCGTCACACCAAACTTGTTCAATCTTTTTACTACACTACGGCATTGAGTTGTCTATTTCATTCCCTTGGTGTTGATTGCACACATGACCTTCCCGAAAACCTTGGTCAACCCATAGATGAGCATTCCCTTTCTCGCTCCGGTTTCTCTTTTGTCGGTAATGAATGGGTTCGCAACCCTCAAGCTGATCCTCCCGCTGCCCCGGTCAATGCCTCTCGCGCATCCTCTAGCCGTGCTTCTCATGACTCCTCCTCTTCCTCCATGGCAAATCTCATGACTTTCCTCAATGAAAAGTTCAATGCTATGGACGGTCGCTTCAACGCTATAGATAATCGGTTTACATCGATGGAAGAAAGACTTCAAGGCATGGACAAGAAGATAGATACCTTGAGTGCTCGCCAAGACTCAATGGATCTTTCTCTTACCGCTTTCCATGGTGCTTGGATCAACCAAAATCGAAGGAACCAACCACCTCAAGAAGATGAAGACGAGGAAGAAGATGATGAGGATGATCATGATGATGATGGTGGAGACGCATAGATTATGCATCTCATATTAGGATATTTTAGGATTTCATTGCATTTTTATTAGAACATGAATTATGCCTATTTTCTATGTTTTAGGATTTTTAAGGTTTGGATTATTATGCTTGCTATGCTTGCTTGGTTTATGAATTTGGAGCTTTATGTTTTATGATTGATATTCCTATGCTTGATTATTCTAATCCTTGTGTTTCTTTTTGATCTAACAAAAAGGGGGAGAAGGACTCATTGTGTAAAGGTCAAAAATTTTTTCGAAAGAGGTCAAAATTTTTCAAAAATTCTCTATCTTTAAAGGGGGAGAAACAAATTTGTTTTGAAACATTTATCTTAAAGCAAGGGGGAGAAAAGCCTTTTTCAAAGTTTTCAAAAAAACTTAAAAATTTATTATGGTTTTGTTATATCAAAAAGGGGGAGATTGTAAAACTAAAATTGATTTTGATATAACATAAAAAGTTAAGGACCAATTTGCAAAACAAATAAATTTTTAAGAACTCTTTCAAGTTTCAAAAATTAACAAAATGTTTTTACAAAATAATGTTTGAAGATTGGATCTCAAAACATTAAGTTTCTCAAACCTCTTTCATGTTTTTCAAAGCCAAATTATGCAAAAATGGCCCTGCGTATCGATACACACAGCGTATCGATACACTTGAAACTCACTGTAATTCTGAATGAACATAGCGTATCGATACGCCTTCCATACGTATCGATACAGTGTTCATCTGGGCAACCGTACCGATACGCTTAATAAACGTATCGATACGCCTAGCATAATTATTTGAAAATTTGTTTTGACCGTTATGACGTATCGATACTCTTGGTCACAGTATCGATACTCTTTGATGCAACAAATTAATGTTTTTAACAGAGAGTTTGGACCGTATCGATACGACCCCTGTATCGATACGCTTTGATGCAACAAATCTTGGCAGAGAGTTTGGACCGTATCGATACGCCTTGTGTATCGATACACTCTGTTTTTATGCACAACGGCTAGTTAAATTTAAACTAGCGTATCGATACACCCTTGTCGTGTATCGATACGCGGTGCTGGGGAGCTGCCTTAATAGATGGAAAAATGTTCCCAACGGCTCCTTCAACAAGTCAAATGATCCAAACGGCTAGAAACTGATTCAAGGGTATAAATACAAGCTTCATTTCACCAGGAAGATCAACAATACACATTCAAGCATCATCAAAGCAAAAATCCAAATCCTAGAGCTATTCAAAGCTATATTCTTGTGCCCAACTCTTTGTATTTCATTTTGTCATATTATTGAGAGTTTTTGGGTTGCTGTAATTATAAGTGGGTAGACAATCATCCTTTGAGAGGAAATACTTGAGTTTACCAAAAATCTTCTTTGTATTTGAGTGGATTAAGCTTGGGGTTGAAAAGCTTAATCTAGATTGTAAGGTTTCCTCCTCATCCAAGAAAAGGGGACGAATTCAAGTAGTGAATTGTTTTGGAAAATCCTTAGTGGGAGCTAAGGTAGTGGATGTAGAGTTCGGTTGTTGAACTTGAACCACTATAACCCCTTGTGTCATTTTATTTTCCAATATTCTCTTCACAAAAATTTTAATTGCCAATTCACCCCCCTCTTGGCCATTTGCAATTGTTCGATCAACTCAACAGTACTCACTAAGGCGATTATACTTGTAACCCCCTAGACCCGCCTATGCGTTACGACGAATCCTAGGAAGTCACATTAGGGTCACAAGAGCGACCCACAGTAAGATTTCAAATAAACATATAGTTAAACCTTTAAAATCATAAAACAAATATCTGATTTAAAATACAATTTCAGAAAACCGTTTAAAACGAAATGAGCCGGAAAAGCACGAAACGATGGCGGCAGTTTGGGTTTGATATGCCAAACCTCCAACGAGTCTTCGCCGGCGATGGGCGACTCGGTAGCGCGAGTGACGACCATAGGTGTGGTCAGGACGCGACGGCGCTCTCAACGGTGACGGCGGTGATGATCACCGACGAGCGGTGGTGCAGATCAGATAGGAGCCGACGATGGGTTAGGTGAGGGGATTTTTCATTCTGGGATTTGATAAAAATCTTAACATATTCGAATGATCTGGGTAGGAGGAGAGTCATATCGAATTTTAATTCCTTTTGTATAACACCCTATGTTAGATTAACAACAACTCGGTGTAGGCTATGACTAATAATAGCCTTGGCTCAGCTGGCTAAGATCTTTGCTTAGCACACCAAGGGGCACGGGTTCGAATCCCCAAGGTTGCAAGGCTCCTATTTTTTTTTCGTTTTCACTTTAGGGTGTTACAATACCAAATGCGCCAAAATATTCAATGAGACATGTCTAAATAAATTTCTTCAGAAATTTCTAAATGCTTCTAGCATTTTAAATCATTCAATGATAAATAGGAATCCACAAAATAATTAGATGCATATAAAATATTTCATAACTGCCAAAGTAATTGCATCCACCATGAAGTAATTAAAACTCTTCATAAATCATAATTCAAGTCGTATTTACGACTACTTATTTGTGCCTCACTTACATTACACCTTTAGGTGTTTGGACTGTTGGTCCAAATACTTCTCTTTTGGAAGTTCAAAGCGTCTTTCTACATTGGCCAATTCAATATCTATACTTCTGGATAGATTTCTATACAATATCCTCATTATCTTTCTTAACTTTTATAGAAGTTTGTGTAATTTTTTTTGTAAAATCGTTGTCGACAATTGTTCAATTTTCTGGTTTCATTCTCGTAGTGACATAACTCATCGAGATCTCTTTAAGATTTCAATCTTTATTTTAGGTACTTGAAACTCTTCAAGAGTTTTATTATTGTTTGTTAATATTCTTCCGAGTTGTGTAGAAGCAGGGAATTTGTTATTGGCATCATCAGTTCATTCTCTTGTTCTAAAAATAAGATATGATGGTGAAGCTCCGGTCAACAATTTAGTTCTTAACATCTATGCAAAGTGTGGTGACATTTTCTTTGCTCGATAAGTATTCGAAATTTTAGATGAGAAATATATTTTCTTGTGGACATCGATGAATGTTGCATATACTGATAAGTTTGTGCAGTGGGGGGTCGCTTTCAGGGATTTCCACTGTCATCCCAGTGGAATGAAACATGAGTTACAGAAAAAAATGAGGGGTGGAGAGAAGGAGAAGGGAATTATGGGACCAAATGACAAATTACGTATTAAATTTAATGTGAGCTAACGACGGTCAAGTGAACTAACGGTTGAGTTATCGTTTTGTAACAAAATCAAAAGTTTAATTGTCATTTTGTAATATTTGAAAATTTGATTACCATTTTATTTTTTCGGGTATAGTTTAGTGACTGTTTGTGTACTTTACCCTTAATTTTTTGATTGAATACAGAGGTATTACATTCTCGTACTGAGAATTGAATTCATACAAAATAGAGTAACATGAGCATCATTAGTCACTAGCTCAATTAATAGATCTCCTTGTTCCACTAATCAAATCATTGTTTCTTTTATCCTTGGGAAGAAAAATTAGATAATTAAAATCTAAGTGTTGAATTTTATGAGAACAAAAATTAAGCGTTGAATTTAAATTATATTTTTAGTATGTTGTATAAATATTGATAATATTAAATATAATTAAATTGTTTGATGAATGTAAATTTTAAAGGTTGATATGATTAAAAGAAATAAAAATGAAAGGTTGAAAATATTTTTTCATTAATTCTTATCTACTTAATATTTTCCAATTTTCTGGATTTAAAATTTGGATACTCGCGCATACCTATAAACTAACCTACTTGAGTTCGGATCATCTAAATAGAACATATTATTTTTTATCATCGAACCACTATTTGAATTCACATTAGCAAACATGTTCTAAGTCATCAAAATTGTTACTAAATCTTTTGCCTTTAAAAAAGTACAGAAATAAAAAGAATATTTAATAACTTTTGTTAGAAAAAAGGAATGGCACTTTCCTTTTTAGTAAACATAAAAGAATTCATAGGTTGAATAAGATTGGATATAACTTCAACTTAAATTGAGTATAATTTACTATTAGAATCCATACTTGCCTTGTAAAGTATTGTTTAGGGGTGAGCATAACTCGATTCGACTCGAAAAAATCGATTTATTTTTTAATTTTGAGTTATTTGAATCGAGTTATTCGAGTCAACTCAAAATTTTATTTCGGATTTCGAGTTCGAGTCGGTTTAGAAATTTGAAAAACCGAATATCTGAATAACCGAAAATTTTAATACTACGTCGTTTTATTTATACTATGAGTAAATTAAACTTTTGTTTTGCAAACCCGCTATTTAACTTTGCTCCTTACTTTCTATTCCTTTTTCTCCTTTTTCACGTTCTAAAACTGAAGGTAACCCTAAATTCTTAAAATTGAAAATCCTCAAATTGAATTTCTTAATTGCTTTGTTCCTCGTCGAGTCTTCATTCCAGACTTCCAAGATTTCTGTTGGGTGTTGGCGTGGTTTTTCATTGAAGTTCAAGGGCTTTCATCGTAAGAAATTTTAATCTTTAAAATTTCATATTAGATTAAATGTTTCTGTAAAATTTGAATACGTTCCTTTCTTTCTTGGTATAATTTGGTCTTTCTTCTTTTATTGGTGATTCATCGTTGATTACTTGATTGAGTTTTGTTTTTTGGATTATCATGTTCATACGACCTAAATACTTGTTAATTTTATTGTTTGGATCTTAAATTTTCTTAATTTTATTGAGTGGGAAATTAAATGTTGAGTATCAATCATTAATTTTTTTTTAATTTTATTGGGTTTTGGATTAACATGTTCATACAATAAGAATTTTTGAGTAATTTTCAGACTTCTAAAGAAGCCACCTTTTGAGCTAAATTACTTAAGGGCATCCAACATTTTGTAAATAGACGAGAGAGAGAGGTATTGTAGGTGGTCGAGCTTCTTCGAGGTCAACGTCCTCTCTCATTGCACTTTCCTAACTTTGAAAGTTTTGTTGTTAATCCACATATATAATTGGAACATTTGAGCTTTAATGATGAGGTTGTGTGGAGAGTTTTAACTGAAGGGAAAAGAATTAAAAATTAATATTATTGGTTATGTTTTTTTGCTGCCTGCACCTTGAGGATTTTGAGGTTATTAAAATGGTGTGTGCCTCAGTTGCTAAAAGGGTTCGGGAGTTGGTTACGTGTGGGGAAGGGTTAGCACCCCCATCACGCCCGAAAATCGGTACCAAAACAATTGTTGCCTTTAATTGATGGAAATTATTCAAAATTTAAGAAGACTTTAATTAGGGGTTCTTGATTGAAAACCAGACTTTAATCGTACGAGCTTTATCAAATTGGCGGTTTCAAATTAATTAGTCGTTTAATTAAAAAGGATGACGGTACACCGGACCAAAGACTAAACCGACATCATATAAGACTGACTGCAATGTTAGTTTAGGGTTCGGATCCCGTACGTCACCTTTATGCATGATGCAAGCAAGTAAAGGATGATGCATGACATTTTCGTTTTTTATGCTTTCGCGTACCTAGAGACGGTGAAAATTAACCCAAACATTCGATCGACATCCATTAAGCTAGGACTGTCATATTGCGAATATCGGAGTTAATTAATACCTCTCTTCGGGTAGATCTTAAGTTAATTAATTATCGAACATAATTAAAGAGTCACATGAATGACAATTGAAATGTATGTCACAAATATATTCGAATGACATTAAAGCAAATAGGCATGCAACATTAAAAAACATATATGCATATATTAACATGAGTAATATAACAAAACATAAACTCGATGAAAACATATATTTGATATAAATATAAAAAAAGGTTAATGCATGAGCAACGAAATATATCATGATAAAATGCTAAATAAATAAAAGAGGCAAACTGGCAGGGATCAAGACTGTAATAAACCCATTTTAAAAAACTGATTAGAATGCAAAGTGGGACCCAATTAAAAGAAAATGAAAAGCCACAGAGACCAGAACGAGAATTAACCCATCCGAAAGCCAATCGACATGAAAATGGTGGCAGAATTGAAAAACCTTTAAAAGTCAGAGGGACCTGGGATGGGGTTTGAAAACGCGGAAGCCCTCCCCGCGCAATTAAAGCGACGTGGAGGGGCTTAAAGGGCGATTAAACCTTTTTAAAAACTTTAAAACATTATAAAACCCAAATTGAAAACCATTTCACCCTTTTTTTTCAATTAATCAACCCTAATACACCGAGAGGCCCTCTCCTCTCTCTGTTTTCTTCGGCACCGTCAGGGTTCTGGTCGCCGTTGCCGGTGTCGAAACCCTAAAAACCCTTTTTTTGTCTCTTTGAAACCCCAAAAACAGAAAACCTCCTTTTTTGTTCACGAAACCAAAACCAAATCCAAAGACCCTTATGTTACCTTTCGAAAACCGAAAATCCCTTTCTTTTTTGAAACCAAAAACGTTTCTATTTTTTTGTTTAAAACCAAAAACCGAAACTTAAAAAAACCACAAACTTACCCCTTTCGCGTCACCGGCTCACCATGCATGGCTTCCGAGGGAGCCAGAAGGCTTATCGCCAACAACGGAGAAGAAGAAGGAAACGACGAGGGTAAGACCTCAACCCTTCTTTTATTTTTTTTGCGATTCGAAACTGAAAATGACAAGAGATTATACCTCTGAAACTTTCTTGCTTGTATTGATTGAAAAAAATGCTTTGGTTACAACCTCTCTGGAATTTTCCGAATGGAAAATCCCCTAATGCTCTCTCTAAAAAACTCTCTTCTGAAAAAATCCTCCCGAATCCTCTCTGTAATTTCCGAATCCTCCCCTTCTCATTACATTTCGCTCGGGTTTTATAGGCCCCGAAATTACATTTTTCTTTTTTCTCTAAATACATGAAATGCTGTAAATCGTTGTTGATTTGTACGATTTTTGGCCGGACTCTGAAATTGGTTGCTGCATTTCTGTGATTTCTGTTTTGCCTCTGTTTTTTTTGCGTGATTTCTGCATTTCGTTGCATTTCGGCCTCTGACATTCGTATTTTTGTGCTGCATGTGACTGTTGAGAGGAGAGGGGGACCAGAGGAGGGACGTGGCCGGACGACGTGTCGTTGATGGGATTCGGGGAACTCAAAGAGGCTTGGGCGTGTGATGCACACGCGCATCGGGAGTCGTATCGCCGCGCGTGTGGCGCGTGGAGGTTCTGGAGACTTCCAAGCTCCGATCTGGTCCGTTGATGCTGGTCTGGATCCGATGGTTGAGACTGTGCGGCGCTGGAGCTCGGGAGAGGCTCCTCTAGGGTTTCCTGATCCTGGGTGATATGGGCCGTTGGATCTGGCTCCCAGATCTAACGGCGGGAAATGCGGCGGCTGCACAAACAAAGTTAGGGCTCATCTAGGGTTTCTCCGAGTCTTGATCTGGGCCGTTGATCTCGTGCCAGATCCAACGACTGAGACTAGGGGCAGCTTATCAGATTAGGGTTTTTCTGTTAGGGTTTGGGGCTTATTTTAATTATTTGGGCCGAGTGGGCCATGTAATATATGTATAATATTTTGGGCTTTTTTTTATGTATAATGGACTTCAAATTAAAAATTGTGGACTTTTATTTAATTAATATATATATGTTGGGCTTTTATTTATTAGACTCAATTTTATTTCTAGATTTAATAATAATAATAATAATAAATATAATAAATAATATAGTACCCATAATAATAATATTAAGAACAACATTTATGATATTTATAAATAATAATGATAAATAATAGCCTAGTAAGGCAACAAAGATAATAATAACAATATAATGATATAAGCTAATAAAAGGTATAAATAGTTCATAATAATAATAATAATAAGACAATATAATACGAATAATAATAGATAATGGTGGATAATAATGTAATGGTAATATAAACAAGTAGATAGTAATATAGTAGTAATAATAAATAGTAATAATACTTATGATTAAGAATACAATAATAGTAGATAATATATGGGATAATACTAGTATATGATAATAGTATAGGTTATAATAATAGACTCTAATAGTAGTAATATATACTCTTTTTTTCTTTTTTTTAATTTTTATATTTTATCACAATATATAAAGCACATTATTAATATAGTAAAAATAACATAATATACGGGTTTAACACCCCGGACAAAATAAGTGATTACAAGAACAAGTATCAATTACATCTTCGTAAGCATATTCATTAAGCTGTTTTTTTTCTCACTTAATACAAATTAAATGTTGTGTACAAGGACATCACCTAAAATTTTATGAGGTTATTAAAAAGCATGAATGGAATGGTAAATGCTCTAGAAGTTGATAATAATGAAGTTAAGGTAATACATGTCTGCGTGAGCTCTAATAATTATATTATCTATTCAAGTTACTTTATTAGTCGTTAAAACCCTAAACTTATGTTTAAGCCGCATTAAAACTAAGTTAACAACTTAGCCTCACTGTTCACGTTTGTTTAACCTAACTCTCTCGATATTAAATCATAAATCAATAGTTAAAAGGCATCTCTCGATAGCTATTACAATAACTATGCATGAAGAACGATTACCATAGTAGATAAAGGAAAAGAACTATAGCATTAAAACAAAGTATTCAAAACATAATATCTTAAAAAGTAATAAACCCAACTAAAAGTATTTAACTCATGTTTGTGACTAAAACATACATAATAAAAACAATTAAAAATATACTAGTTTATCAAGCAAGGGATAGAAAAGGGTCAAGCGTTCTCGACGATCTCCTCCAAGCTTTCTAACTGTGCTACAGGTCCTGCACTCTTTCAGCCCCTCTCGATAACTTCTGTCATGTGAAGACTCCTCTAGAACTTTGACTCCGGTAGTTCTCCGATTGCTGAAGACTAAGGGTTACCGTTTGTGGTCGAACTCCCCTTGTTTGTGGCCCAAGTCTCCTTCATATAGGTGAGAAAGCTAGGGGTTTTGTAACTCTAAAGCGCACGAAACTACTTTAAGAGGATCTTACTTTCCCGCTTCCTTTAATGAGTTTTGTTTCTAGTGAGAGTCCACGTAAGTCGAAGTTAGATATATCGCCAACTCTTCTTGCTTCGTCAGCTCCAGTCGAGAGATTTGCTGTCCTTTCTTCTCCAACATTCCTCCAGCTCCAATGGTTCCTGCGCAAATACTACAAAAACACTATTTTTCTCATCAAAAGCACCAAAATATATAACATTTAAGCACATGCAGTGTATCTCCTTAACTATGTGTAAACTATTTCTAAATACAACTAAATGAGCCTAAATACATGCAAAAGCTATGCTAAAAAGGTATACAAAATAAGTCATTTACACCATCATCAGAAGGTACGGAATTAGAACAAGTTAAAAAGCTCACCGTTATACCTAATTATTTTTTAATTTATCTTTTAAGAAAGCAGTTATCTAATCAAATCATCGTTTCCTTTCTCTTGGAAAGAAAAATTAGATAATTAAAATTTAAGTGTTGAATTTTATGAGAACAAAATTAAGTGTTAGAATTTAAATTGTATTTTTAGTGTGTTGTTTAAATATTAATAGTATTAAATATAATTAAATTTTTTGATGATGTAAATTTTAAAGGCTGATATGATTAAAAAATGGTAAAATACTTAAATCATCATTGAACTTTGCTCTCTGACCTATTTTGTTCACTCAAGTTTCAAAACGTTTAATTTACTTATTAAACTTTATATATTGATTTTTTTCATTACTCCTCCCTTAACCCTCTAACACCGTTATGATGTAGAATAAATAAAATAATAAAAAATGATGGGTAAAATACATAAATCATCACTAAACTTTGCACTTTTGACCTATTTTGGTTACTGAACTTTTCTCTCTAACCTATTTTGGGCACTAAAGTTTCACATGTTATGGTCCACGTCATAACGGTGTTAGAGGGTTAACGAAGAAGTGATGAAAAAAAAATAATGTATAAAGTTAAGTGAGTAAGTTAAATATTTTGAAACTTTAGTGACCACAAAAGGGAATTATAAGCATATACATATCGACCTCCTTCGCTGACAAAAACACTCGCTGATACTCGTCACCAGAACACTAAACTGTCAAAAGACAAACAACTTTCATAAAGACAGATAAAAGCAGACGACAGAAGTGTCATAAAAGCAGACGACAGAAGTGTCATAAAAGCATACGACAAAACCACTATAAAAACATATGTGATATGAAACTGGCAAAGCAAAAAAAAACTTGAAAATAAAGTATTCATAAGTAAAATTAAATTTTATTTATATACAAAATCAACAAAACAGTTCAAGGCCACAGCTGGCGAAAAAAATACAACGAAAAAAGAAAAATTTTGAAGAACTTAAAAGTTTCTTGTAAACATCGTAAAGCAAATGGGAGGAGTGATGTTATAAGTCCCAAGTTTAAATTTAAATTTTTTTCAATAGTAAAATTAAATTTTAAGTGTTTAAATATTGAGAATTAAACTTTTATAATTAGGATAAAATTATACCAATATAGTACTGATTAAATTTTTTAGAGTGGCAAGTCCACAACCTCTACCGACCTTCTTATGCTCCTATAACCCATCCTAAACTTATTTCATCGCAATAACTTTTTACTTTTATAAAACCGTAACAAAGAAAAATTATAAAGGGTCACTATACTATTTTAAAATGATAATTTTAGTTATTAAATGTTTAAAAATTATAAAATAGATATCAAACTTTTAATTTTATTATAAAATGAACATTGCGTTGTCGTTAAGAGGTGATGTTGCACATTAAATTATTGAGTAACATCTCATTTACTCCTCAATTGTAATTAAAACTTTATTTTGGTACCTTTCCAATATTTCTGAGAAATGATTCTAAAAAAATTAGAAAATGTTTAAAAATATATGAAATTTTATAATTGTAAAACTATTTTTAAACAAATGTTGACATATCACATAATTTATTGAAAATATATGAAATTATACACAATTAATGCATCAAATGTCATTTGAAAATATCAAAAAAATTATTTTAATTATTAAAACATAAATTATACACTCAAATTGAATCCGATTTTTGACATATTTAGTGGATCACATATTTTTATTAAGAATATCATGCAAAACATGTTCAAGAAACCAATAAAAGCTTAATAAAAGGGTGTTTCTATTTTTGTAGAGGAGCATGAATATTTTTTTTTTGAAAATGTTTAAATGTGATTAAAATGTAGTATTTGTTCATACATATTTTTATTCCTTTGACAATGCACATACACCTTATAGACAAAACAAATTAAATCCGTGTCTCCTAAGATGAACATCATCTGCTTTTTCACTAAGACACTTGTTAGGTCCAGGAGCATGAATACTTTATTAAATTACATAGAATAAGTAATGTCCGGATAAACAAAATAGTTTCACATATTTAACTAACTTAATACGGAATCATTTGTAAAGCCAACTTCACTCTAATCGTATTCATCTTCAGACACTTCCGAGGACAATACATTGCATGTTTTGTGTATGTAGAATCCACAGCTTTTACATGCGTAAGCTTCATCTGAGATTTCCAGCCCACAAACAGAGCATACAGCACTCCTTTTAATAGCCTCATCAAAGATCACGCGATGTCCTCTGTAACCCCCTAGACCCGCCTATGCGCTACGACGGATCCTAGGAAGTCACATTAGGGTCACAGGAGCGACCCACGGTAAAAATACACATAAAACATTTTCTCTGAAAAACATATTAAATTATAACAGTAACTTTTGTGGAAAATACTCTTTCATGATATCATTTAAACCTATAACAGGATTTCAGAAAACGTTTTACAGACACTATCATGAAACAATAATGATATGCATGCCCACTAACTATGTCGGTACCGTACTCCAAAAGCAACGCCGAGAGAACTCCGAACACTTAAGTCAAACGTTATACCATGATATTTTTCCTTTAACCTTTAATACTTGCTATATCGGTCGATCCTGATGCTCCGTTCAATCACTCTCGAACTCGAATGCGACTTCCTCTACATCCCGAATACAAGGAACTTTGATTACCAAATCGAAAGAAATCCGAACGGGTTAACGTGGCTCCGACGACAGTCTGAACGATGGCCGTTCATTGTCCGGCAACATGGGTTTTACTCGCAAAACCACGAGTAACTCATCGGTGAGGAGCGTGTCGTAAACTGGCAACCCACGACGGTAGTACGACGAAGAAACAGTAGGTGCGCGACCATGATTCTCAACGAACCTTCAACACGGCTCCCAGAACGAACGGCGGCACATCTCCGCGAGTGGTGGCCGAAGTCGTGGTCGGGACGGTGCGATGGTTGTGCCGGTGGGGGCGGTGGAGGCCACGGCGGCGCAGTGAGGGAGATCGGGGTAGATGAACGGTGGGGAGGGGATAAAAATTTCAGATCTATTCTTCTTCTCTCTTTTTTTTTCCAACTGATGCATTTAATTTGGGGAAAAGGGGGTGGTTGGGATATTTTGTTTATTTTATTATTATTATTCAAAATATATGGAATAAAAATAAAGGTGAATGGGTTTAACACCAAGAGCTATTATAGCTCCAACGGTTGGATGCTTGGTTTAGAAGCCTTGAGGTTGTGGGATCAAATCCCCTTAGCAACAAACCCTCTCTCTTTTTTTAACACACTTATAAAACTATGTCTATGCTTTTAAGGGTGTTACATCCTCCTTCACAATATTTAATCTGTATTAAGTGAAAAAAAAAACCCAACTTAATGAATCTGCTTACCAAGATGTGAATTAAGAAGATAAAAATAATTTTTATTCAAACTCAAAGGGGTAAGATATAAATACATTTTAAATGTGGGTTACTAATGTCCCATATATTTAAATTTTTTAATGTAAATGAACCAAACAAGTGTTCCGGTAGAAAAACGGATGATGTTCTCGCTTTGTCTATATTGTGTATGCTTATTGTCAAAGACTTAAGAATATTTATTAACATATAATACATTGTAATCACTTTTAAAGTATTTAAAAAAAATTGAATGTAAATGTTTTATAAAAAATATATATGGATGTAAATGGAGTTCAAACGTGAATTGATTCACTTTAATATACACCATTTTTTACCTTAATAGAAAGAGAAAAACAAATCAAACTTTAAAAATTACATTTTTCCTTTTGTAATATTTTGAAATAAATTCAATTAAAAATAATATAACAGTTTATGAATATTTTAAATTAAAAATTGTATTATATGTTTGTTCGTTATCAAATAATTGATTATTTTAAATTAATGTTTAAAATTATGGCATAAATTATTACATCAATTGATACTAACCTTAAAATGAACAGAGAAGTTTGCATTTCTCTCGTTCATTTCATCTTCCTCCTTTAGCTCCCCTATTGAATCTTTGTCACCAACTAAGCTAGAGGTTGACTCAACATCATCTTTAATCTGAGACATTGACAATATATTAAAGCAAAAAGGGGGAATGGAGGAATTGATGCTATTACATTTTAAATGCAAGTCTTATTGGGAGAAACTGTAAAATTGATTAAATAATAACTTAATTTCAATGATCCCAAAACTATCAATAATTTAAAATGTAATTAAATCATCAACTCTGCCCTCTCACCTACAAGGAACGAATGGAAATCCTTTACCCTTTTCGGTGCCTTTATTTATGTCCCAACACTAAAGATTATGTTTAGGGTTTAGGGTTTGTAGTTAGAGTTTAGGGAATTGAGTGTAAGGTGTAGAGTTTATGATTTAGAATTTAGGGTTAATGCTTAAAATTTAATTTTTTTTAGTGATTTTTAGTGTTGGGACATAAAAAGGACACCGAAAAGGGGCAAGTATTTTTATCCACAAGAAACATACCTGATTGAGAGGGCATCCGATATGAGCAACAAATGTGCATTTGTTACAACAATAAACAGGATCCCCAGCTTTTGTTTCTTCTCCGCAGACATCACAGTAATAGTGGTCAGAATAATCCTCAAGAAAAACATGAGTTCATGCCTGTGATATATAAGTTCAATACTTGAACCCTGTCAATCTATGACTAACATGACAGAAATGAAGGATTTCTTTATATCTATGGACGATGACTAGTGGTTGTGGCTAAAGAAGCACAAATGAGATGGAGTAAGACTGGAACATCCATTACAAAAGAAATGGTGTTGAGGATGAAAGGAATAGCATTTCTGGTGGACCAGTTTAAGAGGGTGTTGAGGATGTGAAATTTGACGAGGCAGTTGTTGCACACCACATGAATGGTGTAGCCAAAACTTGCAGGTTTCACAATGTGCCGGTTGCATTCATCACAACATGCCTCTTGTTTCTCATACTCATCATAAACCAAGTGATGTTCATGAAGGAAATGGAGATAGAAAGGAAAGATGGTTAGAGATGGATGGAGGAGCTTGCAATATATGTATATATGGAAAGAATAGTAAAGAATAACCAAAGTTGATAACCAAGATAAGAATCGATCATAACTTCAAGTAAACAATATTTGAGGTCTATCATTCAAAATGTGTTTAGGGTTTAGGATTAGAGTTTAAAATTTGGGTTTAGAGTTTAGGGTCTAAAATTTGATTTTTTTAGAGTTGGGTTAAAAAATTTAACTAAAAAGGGATTTAGAATTTTTGTCCCCTGTAAGTTGGTATCCAACTTTGCTTTTTTATTGAAGCAAAGAATATTCAGATTAGACCTACCAAATGGACACTTTGGGTTGATTCATTAAGACTTCAAATATTTTGGGGTGGGTCAATTTTGGGTTTGAGTTTGGGTCAATTTTAGGTCGTGACATTTTTGACTTATGGTTATTTTATGTTCAGCAATTTAACAAGTTAATCATTTTCAGTCGGTCAATATTAAATTTAAAGTTATTTCTAATATTTTCTCGTATATTTATGGTTTGATCATTGAAGTTATTTGAAGCGAATCATACTTTTACATATAAATTATTATAATTTAACACGTAAATAATTATTTTACACAAAATCATTGATTCTAAATTATATGTAATATTTGTGATTACATTATATGAACATAAATTTTGTAAATAAGTAATTGTATATAAAAGTGTGAGTTTATATTTTATTTTCTTAACCCTAATTACTAAATTTTTATTTCTAAAATCTAATATCTATATTTTAAATTAACCAAAAATCTGGTACCAGGATTGAAAAAAAAAACAATTGAAATTGACTTAACCAATTGGATCAAGAAAATTTGTAATGTATTTATATTTTATTTAAAAAGAATGATATTAGTGAGATAGTATAATTTTCATAAAAAAAGAAATAGTATAATTTTTGAATGGATAGTGAAATAGTATATTTAATTATTAATATTTTTGTTTTCATCAAATTGCCTTATTCACCTTGCTAAACCTTCTTTATTTAACAATAAGCCACGTGAATTTTATTAGAAATTAAAATAGAGAAACAATTCAAAAGAAATAAAGTTGTAGCAGAAAAATAACAAAATACAATAAATATATATCTAAAAAAAAACTTGAAAAAATAAAACATTAGACTAGTAAAACACCTCCGGTGAACTGCAAACAGTGATAAAGATGAACTACTAGAGAAATAAAAGCAAGGAGCAAGACTTATTGTCTCTATCCACCTACACGCCTTAGGATTGAAGTAGGAGTGGTGAGCAAAACCAACAATCTTCGAGGTTACTTCGCAAAAATAGATCTGACTGCATCGACAAACAAAATACAAAATGGGATAAAACTAGTGAAGATTACCAATAAACCGCAAATCAGAGTTGTGCGTCGTAGAAATCGTATACACAAAAACAGATCTACCACAACGGTAGACGATAACGTACCTTAAGGCAGAAGCATGCCACAAGGCAGAGGAAAAGCGTGCCACAATGGAGAGGAGAAGCGTGCCACAAATATAGATAAAACTAAAAAAATTAAATATAAAAATAATGAGAAAAAATATCAATAATGGTGATTAACACTAAGCTAACGCTGCCGTCGACAAACCAATTAAATGAAAGAAAAAACAATGAGCGGTGTTGAGGAATGAGAGAACGGTGAAAACCCCCTATATTTTCTCTTAAATAATGATTTTTTTGGTGAACCGGTATGATTGTATTAAGAAGAATTATACACAGGGAAGTGTCACATATATTTCGTTAAAAATCTCTCTAAACATAAGTGGAGGAAAATAGTACATATGTGAGCACTAAAATAACAAAACAAGGTAATCAACAAAAGCAACTAGCTGGAGCAACCATCTAAGAGCATAAGCGCACTAACATCACTTGGTGGCCGATCAAAAAGATCAACTTCAAGACTATCGAGACGGGCAAGTTCCGCAAGCCCATAAGCAATTTGCTTACCACTACGAAAAACACGAACAACCTGCATAATCTAATCACGCTGACGCATTTCAATCAAATGCCAACCCAAAGTGTGAGTCCCCGGGATCTCATCACGTAAAAGCCTATACACCTCAATTTAACGGTCCTGTGCGAACTGGAGACCTAATTGAACGCATTTTTACGTGAAGGGCGACATTGCTAATTTGGGTCGAACTCGGGAGCAAAAACACCCATTTAGTCTATTTTTTAGCATTATGATTTAATTACAATTTAGTATCTTAATATGATTTTAAATTTAAACTAGTTTACACATACTTACATATTACACTACTCAAAGATATGTCACTTAAAAACACATCCTTGAACCCAATAAATGGTCCCATTGAAAAAGCGGATGATGTTCATCCTAAAAAACTCGAGTTCAATCACAACATCTGCAAAGTGTGTGTGCATTGTCAAAGTGTTAATATTACATATGAACATACATTACCTTGTAATCACCTTTAGACTATTAAAAAAAAAACTCATCATGAGATCCATTGATTTGCCTAGTGGCTAAGGGTGCTCATATTGTCCCATCTTGTATGGGTTCGAATCTCAATATGAGAATTTAATCTCTATTTAATAAAAAAAAAACTCATCATTGTTTACCATTAAAATCACCCAATATTTTTTAAAAGGATAAACTACAATAGAGGTCACTAAATTATGGGTGACCCAAATGTAACCTTACCCATAATTGAGTGGCCTAAATGTAACCTTTAATAATTGGGTCACTCAAATATAACTTTATTCATAATTAGATGACTCAAATATAACTTTACCCATAATTGAGTGACCTCTATTGTAATTTACCCTTTTAAAAATTAATTAATTAATTAATTAATTAATTGTAAAACACACTCAGGTAGTATCCAACTTGTTGTTTAAACACAAAGTAATGCATGTGGCTTGTACTAAAGTTAATTCCAACATTGACATTGAAATTAGTAAAATATGTAGTAATTAATGGAATTTTTACTCAAATATAGTTTTAGGTTTCTTTTCCAAAAAATATGTCCTTTTCATTTTAATTTTCAAAATATTGTATTTGCTGAATCCGACTATAAACAATACTTTTCTCAAAAAGTTCTAAAAAATGCCTAAAGTCGGAGCCTTTGAACGCGCTTTTAGAGATATTTTTATAATTTATAGCCTAAAATTGGAGTCTCTTGAACTAGCCTTTAAGGTACTGTAGCAAATGCACTAATTCGGGAGAATGAAAAGTACCATACTTTGAGAAAAAACAAACCCTAAAGTAATATTTATAGATTTTCTCCAGTAATTAATACAAGTGAATGTTATGATTTGGTCTCTGCCAATTTTAATGATGAAATGTCTACTAATTACCATCCAATGCCCACTACTTTGTCAGCAACATAAATGCTAGCCAACCCATTCTAAACTATGATTACTCTATAATCAATAGTATACATTCAAATATACATATTAATGTTATACATCTAGTATAAAAAAATATATTATTGATGTTGTGAACAAAATAATGTAGAACAATGAACAAGATTGAAAGAATAAAGACATGAGACAAAAAAGAGAGATTAATATTATTCTCAATATAGACTTGTGTACAATGCCTTTAATAAATCATCTATTTATATGCATAAGAAGTACATAATACATTAGACTCTAATTAATGTAGATAATATTCTTAATGATAAAGTAAGTCAAATCTCCTTGATAAAGTTCTTATCATGATAGACATCCACATAGATAAATATTTATAACACTCCACCTTGGATGTCTATGAAGATAATGTGCCTCGTTAAAACCTTACTAAGATAAAAACTCAATAGGAAAAAAATTATTTAGTGAAGGAAAAAGAGTACACACATATTTGATACACATAACATGTTGCCTCATTAAAAACCTTACCAGGAAAACCCATTGGGACAAAACCTCCGTTAAGGGAAAAAGAGTGCAACGCGTATTTACTCCCCCTCGTCAAAACATCACATAAGATCTTTGAACCTTTATAATTCAATCTTGAATACTATTTTTCCAAAGATCGTGAGGGATGAAATTTTAGAGTAATATGTTCTATTTTGTCATCTTTGATGTATCCACCTTTCGATTGAGATATATATCTTGCATTATCTCTACGCAAGATAGCTTTGCATCATATCTTTTGAAAGTAAATCACATATCTTCTAGATATGTTAGGTCAATGGCCTTAGCCAAACGCATTCTTGGCTTGGCTTGTGTATAACAATTACATGATTTGAAGAGATATCAAGTTTAAAGATCTCAAATGATCTTGTTGCACCAAGATAGTATTTTATAGAGCAACTAAAATCTGATGCTTCTGGACCAATTAAGATATGATGCTTTAAGACCAAGAAAAGATATAGTTATCTTTATTCACATCCAACAATCTTACTATTATTGGGGTACTCAATGGATATGTTTTGTTCATATTGAATCTTGTTAAGATTCTTTCAGCATGTGTCTATTCATAGTCAAAAACACATATTTAAGTACTCAATCTTTAGGTTGAGACAAAACCCCATCTCAAGATTCTTTTTCTCAAATAATTTCATTAAATGCATTGAAAACACTTCATGAGTTCTAATGAAATTCAAATTATCATAATTAATCTTGATCCAAAACTCCTTTATAAAAATACATGAGGAAATCTGATCATTCTTACAATATTTCCTCAATTAGTACTCACTAAGGCGATTATACCTGTAACCCCCTAGACCCGCCTATGCGTTACGACGAATCCTAGGAAGTCACATTAGGGTCACAAGAGCGACCCACAGTAAGATTTCAAATAAACATATAGTTAAACCTTTAAAATCATAAAACAAATATCTGATTTAAAATACAATTTCAGAAAACCGTTTAAAACGAAATGAGCCGGAAAAGCACGAAACGATGGCGGCAGTTTGGGTTTGATATGCCAAACCTCCAACGAGTCTTCGCCGGCGATGGGCGACTCGGTAGCTTTTATTATACATGGTCTCAATCAGAGATACAAAGCCTTCCCAACAACGAAAATAATCTTACAACGTGGAAGCATCTCCTATTGAATTTGAATTACTCTACTAGGTTTATAGGTGAAAACTATACCTGAAATTCATACGATCATTCAAAATCTTCGACATGGCCTTCCAGAATCAGGGCGTAGCATTGGATTTCGGTCATATATGATATATATATATAACTATACACTAAGCCACATTTCCTAAGAAATTTCTGCATTCAAGCTGACTGAACAAATTCAAGATTTTGATCGGTTAACATTTACCTGTAGCGAAATTTTCAAACATCGATTTCCCTTGTGTAAAATATAGTTATCATATGATTTATACTCTTGCCACATTCACGAACACCTTCCTTCGAAATTCATACAATTTTTTTATCGAGATATTCTCAAACATAATCATTACCACCGAATGACGTTATATGTAAATCTTATATTGGTTGTTTTACATGATCAAACATTTATTCTCCATCTAGTTCATATCTTCAATTTCACACACATTAACCATCTCTGTTTCTTTATCTGGATTCAAATCCATTAATTTAATCCAATTCGTAAACAAACCTTACCGATATTCCTTTCCAGTACAGATCAAGCTATTATGGACATAAGGGTTAGATGCACTTATTACAGGAAAGGATTCAACATCGGAGTTTCGGCACCGAGGAGTACGGTTATGATCTAGGGGCATGCACAGACCAGACATCCTATGACAGACGATCGGCCGATCTACCCAGAAAGACGCAACTCTAAGCTCTGATACCACTAAATGTAACCCCCTAGACCCGCCTATGCGTTACAACGGATCTTAGAAAGTCACATTAGGGTCACAAGAGCGACCCACAGTAAAAATACTCATAAAAACATTTTTAAAACACTTATTAAATTATAAAACCAACTTCTGTTTAAAATATCATTCCGGGATGTCCTTTAAACATATAACAAAATTTCAGAAAACATTTTTACAGACACTGCTGTAAAACAATACATGACTTACATGCCCACTAACTATACAGTACCGTACTCCAAAAGCAACGCCGAGAGAACTCCGAACACTGTTGTCAATCATTATCTCATGATATATTCCTTTAACCTGCGATGGTAAAAACAACGTGAGCTTGGGAAAAGCTCAGTAATACAAAACTACCAGAAGATGCTATAAGTTCATGCAGATATATGGTAGGCATAACATTTTCATGACGTTCCACGCAGTAACGACCTCCATTTCTGTTCTACTATTTCGAGGTTGCATCATACTCGAGAATAACGATACTTGATCTTTATTCAGACCTTGAGAAGTAGTCGGAAATTATATAGGCTAGTAGCATACGAGTTAGGAATCAGAGAGTTTGAGGTCTAGTGTGTTCCAACAGTGCAACATTAATGCATGAAATGTAACAATGCAGTAAACCTTTTTATATCATATACATATGTTCAAGTAGCAATAGAATACATTTTCAATTCTTTATTTACCCTCCAACCATACTCCAGTATATAGTTTTCCCAGTGCGGTATCATGTACAGGCATTAACCCGAGCCCATTGGGCGAGGGTACCATCCTAAGGAATACCTTAGAATACGGGCGGCCCTTGCCGAAGCATAGGAACCGTAAACGGGCGGACCTGGCCGAAGCCTAGAATCCGTAAACGGGCGGACCCGGCCGAAGCCTAGGATCCGTAAACGGGCGGACCTGGCCGAAGCCTAGGATCCGTAAACGGGACGGTCTTACCAGCTGGATCAGGGCTGAGCCGTAGGTAACTCCATATCATGTCCCAATTACCCCAGTGAATCAGATCATCATTAATTCATTAGTCAATAACTGTATTTTTAGTAACACATTATCCATGTAGTATGTTTTCCATATCGGGTGCATATGCATATATCATAAATACAGTACGGGCATGCTTATTTATAAAACATGTCATGTGAGTTCACATATGTCAAACAAGTGCACATGATCGGTATTATAACATGTAAAACAGTATGCATAAACAGGCGCGTGGCACACATGGAACACACTAGGTGGAATAATTTACTCATTGGAGATACTTGACATTCACGGAAGAGAACACATTAACTTTTGACAATTGAAAGGATCTTTGAAACGGGACCTCTATTAAAAGAGGGGTTTGTACTAACGGTTCAAACCAGATAGTCAGGGGATGATACATCAAGATCTTGAGAGTTTAGACATATCATGAGTGATTTAGCCATTTCAGCCTACCAGAGGCATTTTACTCATTTTATCATACACGTGCATTTTTGGTAATTCATACCAACAAAGCGTAAACGATAGCTCAAAAATTATATTTACTCATCAGGTACCCAACCAGGCATTTAGAGATTTCTACGCCAAGACCTTTCACTATATCAGATACGTTCGGGGCTATTTTGATTACCTTGGCCAATGAGGGCGTTTTGGTCATTTATATAAGAGGGGTGATTTTGTAACTTAGCTCGATCATGAGGAATTTATGATTTATAGGAATTAAGATTTCCAGAGTTTATTGAGCCTCCAGACCATTCGAACTAACATATTCCAACCTTGCAGTACTAACCAAGCCTTCTAACTGTATCGTATATTTGAACGGTTGCTTCCATATTTCACCACAAGATTTGCCTCGGAGTAGTCAACTTGTATATTGTGCGGAGAAACTTCCATCCTTACATTAATATTAGGAGTGATTGTCGTACATGGGTCATGCTTCAACTCATAAGGGCATTTCGGTCATTTTCAGCTTTATCGACATTTCTAGAATTTTATTAAGACAATTTACTTATTCTAATCAATAGGGTATTCCAGTTATTCTGAAACTCGGAATATCCATCATTTCTGTCAATTGAACCATTTATAGTATTTCAATTATTTAAAAATTCAGGGGTGTCTCAGCCATACAAGAAATTTCGGTACTTCTAATCACTCCATTCATTTCAAAACTCGAAGGTTTATCAACCCTTCCAGTTCATTTGTAAACCTCGGTGTCTCAGGATATTTCAACTCTTTTTAGTCAATATCATCCTTCCGATTATTTTAACCATAACGGTATTTTCAATACTTTTAGTCATTTCAATCTATTCTGTATTTTGAGCCACTCGCTTAATTCAGGGGTAGGTATAGATTCCCTAAATCTATAGTCGAAGATTCATTCCAAATCCAAGATGACCTAACACCTTTCCATAGTTTTCCAAGTAGTTCGAGGATTTCATATGAATTATGTTGTTTTACCATTTTTAGCGTAGATTTCTAGACCGCTTCTGATTTCAATGGTATTTTAGTCATTCACAGACCTCGAGCGCATTTTCGTAATTTCATGTCCATGTATCTTTCGCATTTAAACATTTCACACTAATGCTCAGAATTGGAGATTAGCTGCCTCATTAATTACTTAATGAACTTCAGATACTTCAGATTTATTATCTTCCTCGTTCGAGCATTTCGGTCTTATCTAAATTACCATATTCAACTTCATATTTAGTTTGACTTAACTAGGGCTAACAGCACTTCTTATCATTTTCATGCATGCATTAACAAATACCAACATGATCTCAAAGCATACCAGGGGTAATAGTGTATTACCTTGAATCCTTGCTATATCGGTCAACCCTTATACTCCGTTCGATCACTCTCGAACTCGAATGCGACGTCCTCAACATCCCGAATACAGGGTACTTTAAATACCTTCATCAAAAATATTCCACTTTCAGTCTTTAAACACCTTACTCATAATTGATTATTAAAATACATAAGTGGACTCGAGTTCAAAGTCCAATTCGGAGGCTTTCGGGTTAGAATTTCACAAAACAAGCTTCAAAATCAGACTCAGGACGTCGAAAAACATAAAATATGAGTTTTCAGAAAATTTGACTTTTTGGTCAAAGTCAACGGTTAACGGTCAACGCTGACGTCATGCTGACGTCAGCGGTCAAAGTCAATGCTGACATCATGCTAACGTCACTGTTGACTGGGTCGGGTCAACGGGTCGGGTCGGTCAATGGGTCGGGTCGGGTTTGACCGAGTTGACCGGTTCAACCGGTCCAGCCGGTTCAGACCGGTTCGGTCTACTCAGACCGGTTCTCACCTTAAGGTCGCCGGACGGTGACCGGACGGTCGCCGGAATTTCGCCGGAAAATTGTTTTCACGTCGTTTCTGCCGGAAAAACAAAGATTACAAGTTTATAAACTCATATAACCCGATAATTTAACGATTTAACTTAAAAATATACTCGAAACTTACCCCGAGATTATAAATCTCGCCGAAAAATGGTTTAACTCCGACGAGGGTCTTCCCGATGTCGGTTAAGCTTGAAACCTTAGGGTTTTGCTCCCCACCGCTTCGGGAGTCCGGATCTGGTGCCCGTTTCTCAAACGGCCGGCAGCCGCGACTGGAAATCAAGATAAACGGCGGCGGTTAGGGTTTCTCACAGTCGCTTCATACGGAGTTTGCCGGCGATATGCGGCTCGACAACGCGCGTGGAAGGCAGGGGCGAGGTCGCGACGTCGTGGCGCTTCTAATGATGCCGGCGGTGACTCTCACGGCGGTGCGGTGAAGGTTGATTGGCGGTGGCTAATTTTGTTAGAGATGAGAGAAAAATTGACGCAGGGGTGGGGGTTTCTGCAGGTGTTTGGGAAAAAATAAAGGGGGAAATAATTGGGGGGATAATTATTGGGGAGAAATAATGGGAGTAGGTAGGATATTTTATTATTATAATATTTTTTTTTTAGTGTTACAATTCTCTCCCCCTTAAAAGAAATTTCGTCCTCGAAATTTATCTGAGTCAGAGAGATGCAAAAGCTTTTCTTTCATCTTTTCATGTACCAAAACAATTTTATCCGAACATACTTGTTTCTCGGGACTCTCTCTCTCTCAATTGATCACAGACCCATCTTGTAGCATCCTTAGTCATTCTGATTAACTTGAGCTCAAAACCATCTTGCCATTCGCCTCAGACCAACATTTTAGAATATGGTATATGAATGCATGCATAAGTTCATACAGAGTCAAGTAAACACTTGTCTCGTAACTTTTATTATACATGGTCTCAATCAGAGATACAAAGCCTTCCCAACAACGAAAATAATCTTACAACGTGGAAGCATCTCCTATTGAATTTGAATTACTCTACTAGGTTTATAGGTGAAAACTATACCTGAAATTCATACGATCATTCAAAATCTTCGACATGGCCTTCCAGAATCAGGGCGTAGCATTGGATTTCGGTCATATATGATATATATATATAACTATACACTAAGCCACATTTCCTAAGAAATTTCTGCATTCAAGCTGACTGAACAAATTCAAGATTTTGATCGGTTAACATTTACCTGTAGCGAAATTTTCAAACATCGATTTCCCTTGTGTAAAATATAGTTATCATATGATTTATACTCTTGCCACATTCACGAACACCTTCCTTCGAAATTCATACAATTTTTTTATCGAGATATTCTCAAACATAATCATTACCACCGAATGACGTTATATGTAAATCTTATATTGGTTGTTTTACATGATCAAACATTTATTCTCCATCTAGTTCATATCTTCAATTTCACACACATTAACCATCTCTGTTTCTTTATCTGGATTCAAATCCATTAATTTAATCCAATTCGTAAACAAACCTTACCGATATTCCTTTCCAGTACAGATCAAGCTATTATGGACATAAGGGTTAGATGCACTTATTACAGGAAAGGATTCAACATCGGAGTTTCGGCACCGAGGAGTACGGTTATGATCTAGGGGCATGCACAGACCAGACATCCTATGACAGACGATCGGCCGATCTACCCAGAAAGACGCAACTCTAAGCTCTGATACCACTAAATGTAACCCCCTAGACCCGCCTATGCGTTACAACGGATCCTAGAAAGTCACATTAGGGTCACAAGAGCGACCCACAGTAAAAATACTCATAAAAACATTTTTAAAACACTTATTAAATTATAAAACCAACTTCTGTTTAAAATATCATTCCGGGATGTCCTTTAAACATATAACAAAATTTCAGAAAACATTTTTACAGACACTGCTGTAAAACAATACATGACTTACATGCCCACTAACTATACAGTACCGTACTCCAAAAGCAACGCCGAGAGAACTCCGAACACTGTTGTCAATCATTATCTCATGATATATTCCTTTAACCTGCGATGGTAAAAACAACGTGAGCTTGGGAAAATCTCAGTAATACAAAACTACCAGAAGATGCTATAAGTTCATGCAGATATATGATAGGCATAACATTTTCATGACGTTCCGCGCAGTAACGACCTCCATTTCTGTTCTACTATTTCGAGGTTGCATCATACTCGAGAATAACAATACTTGATCTTTATTCAGACCTTGAGAAGTAGTCGGAAATTATATAGGCTAGTAGCATACGAGTTAGGAATCAGAGAGTTTGAGGTCTAGTGTGTTCCAACAGTGCAACATTAATGCATGAAATGTAACAATGCAGTAAACCTTTTTATATCATATACATATGTTCAAGTAGCAATAGAATACATTTTCAATTCTTTATTTACCCTCCAACCATACTCCAGTATATAGTTTTCCCAGTGCGGTATCATGTACAGGCATTAACCCGAGCCCATTGGGCGAGGGTACCATCCTAAGGAATACCTTAGAATACGGGCGGCCCTTGCCGAAGCATAGGAACCGTAAACGGGCGGACCTGGCCGAAGCCTAGAATCCGTAAACGGGCGGACCCGACCGAAGCCTAGGATCCGTAAACGGGCGGACCTGGCCGAAGCCTAGGATCCGTAAACGGGACGGTCTTACCAGCTGGATCAGGGCTGAGCCGTAGGTAACTCCATATCATGTCCCAATTACCCCAGTGAATCAGATCATCATTAATTCATTAGTCAATAACTGTATTTTTAGTAACACATTATCCATGTAGTATGTTTTCCATATCGGGTGCATATGCATATATCATAAATACAGTACGGGCATGCTTATTTATAAAACATGTCATGTGAGTTCACATATGTCAAACAAGTGCACATGATCGGTATTATAACATGTAAAACAGTATGCATAAACAGGCGCGTGGCACACATGGAACACACTAGGTGGAATAATTTACTCATTGGAGATACTTGACATTCACGGAAGAGAACACATTAACTTTTGACAATTGAAAGGATCTTTGAAACGGGACCTCTATTAAAAGAGGGGTTTGTACTAACGGTTCAAACCAGATAGTCAGGGGATGATACATCAAGATCTTGAGAGTTTAGACATATCATGAGTGATTTAGCCATTTCAGCCTACCAGAGGCATTTTACTCATTTTATCATACACGTGCATTTTTGGTAATTCATACCAACAAAGCGTAAACGATAGCTCAAAAATTATATTTACTCATCAGGTACCCAACCAGGCATTTAGAGATTTCTACGCCAAGACCTTTCACTATATCAGATACGTTCGGGGCTATTTTGATTACCTTGGCCAATGAGGGCGTTTTGGTCATTTATATAAGAGGGGTGATTTTGTAACTTAGCTCGATCATGAGGAATTTATGATTTATAGGAATTAAGATTTCCAGAGTTTATTGAGCCTCCAGACCATTCGAACTAACATATTCCAACCTTGTAGTACTAACCAAGCCTTCTAACTGTATCGTATATTTGAACGGTTGCTTCCATATTTCACCACAAGATTTGCCTCGGAGTAGTCAACTTGTATATTGTGCGGAGAAACTTCCATCCTTACATTAATATTAGGAGTGATTGTCGTACATGGGTCATGCTTCAACTCATAAGGGCATTTCGGTCATTTTCAGCTTTATCGACATTTCTAGAATTTTATTAAGACAATTTACTTATTCTAATCAATAGGGTATTCCAGTTATTCTGAAACTCGGAATATCCATCATTTCTGTCAATTGAACCATTTATAGTATTTCAATTATTTAAAAATTCAGGGGTGTCTCAGCCATACAAGAAATTTCGGTACTTCTAATCACTCCATTCATTTCAAAACTCGAAGGTTTATCAACCCTTCCAGTTCATTTGTAAACCTCGGTGTCTCAGGATATTTCAACTCTTTTTAGTCAATATCATCCTTCCGATTATTTTAACCATAACGGTATTTTCAATACTTTTAGTCATTTCAATCTATTCTGTATTTTGAGCCACTCGCTTAATTCAGGGGTAGGTATAGATTCCCTAAATCTATAGTCGAAGATTCATTCCAAATCCAAGATGACCTAACACCTTTCCATAGTTTTCCAAGTAGTTCGAGGATTTCATATGAATTATGTTGTTTTACCATTTTTAGCGTAGATTTCTAGACCGCTTCTGATTTCAATGGTATTTTAGTCATTCACAGACCTCGAGCGCATTTTCGTAATTTCATGTCCATGTATCTTTCGCATTTAAACATTTCACACTAATGCTCAGAATTGGAGATTAGCTGCCTCATTAATTACTTAATGAACTTCAGATACTTCAGATTTATTATCTTCCTCGTTCGAGCATTTCGGTCTTATCTAAATTACCATATTCAACTTCATATTTAGTTTGACTTAACTAGGGCTAACAGCACTTCTTATCATTTTCATGCATGCATTAACAAATACCAACATGATCTCAAAGCATACCAGGGGTAGTAGTGTATTACCTTGAATCCTTGCTATATCGGTCAACCCTTATACTCCGTTCGATCACTCTCGAACTCGAATGCGACGTCCTCAACATCCCGAATACAGGGTACTTTAAATACCTTCATCAAAAATATTCCACTTTCAGTCTTTAAACACCTTACTCATAATTGATTATTAAAATACATAAGTGGACTCGAGTTCAAAGTCCAATTCGGAGGCTTTCGGGTTAGAATTTCACAAAACGAGCTTCAAAATCAGACTCAGGACGTCGAAAAACATAAAATATGAGTTTTCAGAAAATTTGACTTTTTGGTCAAAGTCAACGGTTAACGGTCAACGGTCAACGCTGACGTCATGCTGACGTCAGCGGTCAAAGTCAATGCTGACATCATGCTAACGTCACTGTTGACTGGGTCGGGTCAACGGGTCGGGTCGGTCAATGGGTCGGGTCGGGTTTGACCGAGTTGACCGGTTCAACCGGTCCAGCCGGTTCAGACCGGTTCGGTCTACTCAGACCGGTTCTCACCTTAAGGTCGCCGGACGGTGACCGGACGGTCGCCGGAATTTCGCCGGAAAATTGTTTTCACGTCGTTTCTGCCGGAAAAACAAAGATTACAAGTTTATAAACTCATATAACCCGATAATTTAACGATTTAACTTAAAAATATACTCGAAACTTACCCCGAGATTATAAATCTCGCCGAAAAATGGTTTAACTCCGACGAGGGTCTTCCCGATGTCGGTTAAGCTTGAAACCTTAGGGTTTTGCTCCCCACCGCTTCGGGAGTCCGGATCTGGTGCCCGTTTCTCAAACGGCCGGCAGCCGCGACTGGAAATCAAGATAAACGGCGGCGGTTAGGGTTTCTCACAGTCGCTTCATACGGAGTTTGCCGGCGATATGCGGCTCGACAACGCGCGTGGAAGGCAGGGGCGAGGTCGCGACGTCGTGGCGCTTCTAATGATGCCGGCGGTGACTCTCACGGCGGCGCGGTGAAGGTTGATTGGCGGTGGCTAATTTTGTTAGAGATGAGAGAAAAATTGACGCAGGGGTGGGGGTGATCTGCAGGTGTTTGGGAAAAAATAAAGGGGGAAATAATTGGGGGGATAATTATTGGGGAGAAATAATGGGAGTAGGTAGGATATTTTATTATTATAATATTTTTTTTTTTAGTGTTACATTTATCCACAAGAAACATACCTGATTGAGAGGGCTTCCGATATGAGCAACAAATGTGCATTTGTTACAACAATAAACAGGATCCCCAGCTTTTGTTTCTTCTCCGCAGACATCACAGTAATAGTGGTCAGAATAATCCTCAAGAAAAACATGAGTTCATGCCTGTGATATATAAGTTCAATACTTGAACCCTGTCAATCTATGACTAACATGACAGAAATGAAGGATTTCTTTATATCTATGGACGATGACTAGTGGTTGTGGCTAAAGAAGCACAAATGAGATGGAGTAAGACTGGAACATCCATTACAAAAGAAATGGTGTTGAGGATGAAAGGAATAGCATTTCTGGTGGACCAGTTTAAGAGGGTGTTGAGGATGTGAAATTTGACGAGGCAGTTGTTGCACACCACATGAATGGTGTAGCCAAAACTTGCAGGTTTCACAATGTGCCGGTTGCATTCATCACAACATGCCTCTTGTTTCTCATACTCATCATAAACCAAGTGATGTTCATGAAGGAAATGGAGATAGAAAGGAAAGATGGTTAGAGATGGATGGAGGAGCTTGCAATATATGTATATATGGAAAGAATAGTAAAGAATAACCAAAGTTGATAACCAAGATAAGAATCGATCATAACTTCAAGTAAACAATATTTGAGGTCTATCATTCAAAATGTGTTTAGGGTTTAGGATTAGGGTCTAAAATTTGGGTTTAGAGTTTAGGGTCTAAAATTTGATTTTTTTTAGAGTTGGGTTAAAAAATTTAACTAAAAAGGGATTTAGAATTTTTGTCCCCTGTAAGTTGGTATCCAACTTTGCTTTTTTATTGAAGCAAAGAATATTCAGATTAGACCTACCAAATGGACACTTTGGGTTGATTCATTAAGACTTCAAATATTTTGGGGTGGGTCAATTTTGGGTTTGAGTTTGGGTCAATTTTAGGTCGTGACATTTTTTACTTATAGTTATTTTATGTTCAGCAATTTAACAAGTTAATCATTTTCAGTCGGTCAATATTAAATTTAAAGTTATTTCTAATATTTTCTCGTATATTTATGGTTTGATCATTGAAGTTATTTGAAGCGAATCATACTTTTACATATAAATTATTATAATTTAACACGTAAATAATTATTTTACACAAAATCATTGATTCTAAATTATATGTAATATTTGTGATTACATTATATGAACATAAATTTTGTAAATAAGTAATTGTATATAAAAGTGTGAGTTTATATTTTATTTTCTTAACCCTAATTACTAAATTTTTATTTCTAAAATCTAATATCTATATTTTAAATTAACCAAAAATCTGGTACCAGGATTGAAAAAAAAAAACAATTGAAATTGACTTAACCAATTGGATCAAGAAAATTTGTAATGTATTTATATTTTATTTAAAAAGAATGATATTAGTGAGATAGTATAATTTTCATAAAAAAAGAAATAGTATAATTTTTGAATGGATAGTGAAATAGTATATTTAATTATTAATATTTTTGTTTTCATCAAATTGCCTTATTCACCTTGCTAAACCTTCTTTATTTAACAATAAGCCACGTGAATTTTATTAGAAATTAAAATAGAGAAACAATTCAAAAGAAATAAAGTTGTAGCAGAAAAATAACAAAATACAATAAATATATATCTAAAAAAAACTTGAAAAAATAAAACATTAGACTAGTAAAACACCTCCGGTGAACTGCAAACAGTGATAAAGATGAACTACTAGAGAAATAAAAGCAAGGAGCAAGACTTATTGTCTCTATCCACCTACACGCCTTAGGATTGAAGTAGGAGTGGTGAGCAAAACCAACAATCTTCGAGGTTACTTCGCAAAAATAGATCTGACTGCATCGACAAACAAAATACAAAATGGGATAAAACTAGTGAAGATTACCAATAAACCGCAAATCAGAGTTGTGCGTCGTAGAAATCGTATACACAAAAACAGATCTACCACAACGGTAGACGATAACGTACCTTAAGGCAGAAGCATGCCACAAGGCAGAGGAAAAGCGTGCCACAATGGAGAGGAGAAGCGTGCCACAAATATAGATAAAACTAAAAAAAAATTAAATATAAAAATAATGAGAAAAAATATCAATAATGGTGATTAACACTAAGCTAACGCTGCCGTCGACAAACCAATTAAATGAAAGAAAAAACAATGAGCGGTGTTGAGGAATGAGAGAACGGTGAAAACCCCCTATATTTTCTCTTAAATAATGATTTTTTTGGTGAACCGGTATGATTGTATTAAGAAGAATTATACACAGGGAAGTGTCACATATATTTCGTTAAAAATCTCTCTAAACATAAGTGGAGGAAAATAGTACATATGTGAGCACTAAAATAACAAAACAAGGTAATCAACAAAAGCAACTAGCTGGAGCAACCATCTAAGAGCATAAGCGCACTAACATCACTTGGTGGCCGATCAAAAAGATCAACTTCAAGACTATCGAGACGGGCAAGTTCCGCAAGCCCATAAGCAATTTGCTTACCACTACGAAAAACACGAACAACCTGCATAATCTAATCACGCTGACGCATTTCAATCAAATGCCAACCCAAAGTGTGAGTCCCCGGGATCTCATCACGTAAAAGCCTATACACCTCAATTTAACGGTCCTGTGCGAACTGGAGACCTAATTGAACGCATTTTTACGTGAAGGGCGACATTGCTAATTTGGGTCGAACTCGGGAGCAAAAACACCCATTTAGTCTATTTTTTAGCATTATGATTTAATTACAATTTAGTATCTTAATATGATTTTAAATTTAAACTAGTTTACACATACTTACATATTACACTACTCAAAGATATGTCACTTAAAAACACATCCTTGAACCCAATAAATGGTCCCATTGAAAAAGCGGATGATGTTCATCCTAAAAAACTCGAGTTCAATCACAACATCTGCAAAGTGTGTGTGCATTGTCAAAGTGTTAATATTACATATGAACATACATTACCTTGTAATCACCTTTAGACTATTCAAAAAAAAACTCATCATGAGATCCATTGATTTGCCTAGTGGCTAAGGGTGCTCATATTGTCCCATCTTGTATGGGTTCGAATCTCAATATGAGAATTTAATCTCTATTTAATAAAAAAAAAACTCATCATTGTTTACCATTAAAATCACCCAATATTTTTTAAAAGGATAAACTACAATAGAGGTCACTAAATTATGGGTGACCCAAATGTAACCTTACCCATAATTGAGTGGCCTAAATGTAACCTTTAATAATTGGGTCACTCAAATATAACTTTATTCATAATTAGATGACTCAAATATAACTTTACCCATAATTGAGTGACCTCTATTGTAATTTACCCTTTTAAAAATTAATTAATTAATTAATTAATTAATTGTAAAACACACTCAGGTAGTATCCAACTTGTTGTTTAAACACAAAGTAATGCATGTGGCTTGTACTAAAGTTAATTCCAACATTGACATTGAAATTAGTAAAATATGTAGTAATTAATGGAATTTTTACTCAAATATAGTTTTAGGGTTCTTTTCCAAAAAATATGTCCTTTTCATTTTAATTTTCAAAATATTGTATTTGCTGAATCCGACTATAAACAATACTTTTCTCAAAAAGTTCTAAAAAATGCCTAAAGTCGGAGCCTTTGAACGCGCTTTTAGAGATATTTTTATAATTTATAGCCTAAAATTGGAGTCTCTTGAACTAGCCTTTAAGGTACTGTAGCAAATGCACTAATTCGGGAGAATGAAAAGTACCATACTTTGAGAAAAAACAAACCCTAAAGTAATATTTATAGATTTTCTCCAGTAATTAATACAAGTGAATGTTATGATTTGGTCTCTGCCAATTTTAATGATGAAATGTCTACTAATTACCATCCAATGCCCACTACTTTGTCAGCAGCATAAATGCTAGCCAACCCATTCTAAACTATGATTACTCTATAATCAATAGTATACATTCAAATATACATATTAATGTTATACATCTAGTATAAAAAAATATATTATTGATGTTGTGAACAAAATAATGTAGAACAATGAACAAGATTGAAAGAATAAAGACATGAGACAAAAAAGAGAGATTAATATTATTCTCAATATAGACTTGTGTACAATGCCTTTAATAAATCATCTATTTATAGGCATAAGAAGTACATAATACATTAGACTCTAATTAATGTAGATAATATTCTTAATGATAAAGTAAGTCAAATCTCCTTGATAAAGTTCTTATCATGATAGACATCCACATAGATAAATATTTATAACACTCCACCTTGGATGTCTATGAAGATAATGTGCCTCGTTAAAACCTTACTAAGATAAAAACTCAATAGGAAAAAAATTATTTAGTGAAGGAAAAAGAGTACACACATATTTGATACGCATAACATGTTGCCTCATTAAAAACCTTACCAGGAAAACCCATTGGGACAAAACCTCCGTTAAGGGAAAAAGAGTGCAACGCGTATTTACTCCCCCTCGTCAAAACATCACATAAGATCTTTGAACCTTTATAATTCAATCTTGAATACTATTTTTCCAAAGATCGTGAGGGATGAAATTTTAGAGTAATATGTTCTATTTTGTCGTCTTTGATGTATCCACCTTTCGATTGAGATATATATCTTGCATTATCTCTACGCAAGATAGCTTTGCATCATATCTTTTGAAAGTAAATCACATATCTTCTAGATATGTTAGGTCAATGGCCTTAGCCAAACGCATTCTTGGCTTGGCTTGTGTATAACAATTACATGATTTGAAGAGATATCAAGTTTAAAGATCTCAAATGATCTTGTTGCACCAAGATAGTATTTTATAGAGCAACTAAAATCTGATGCTTCTGGACCAATTAAGATATGATGCTTTAAGACCAAGAAAAGATATAGTTATCTTTATTCACATCCAACAATCTTACTATTATTGGGGTACTCAATGGATATGTTTTGTTCATATTGAATCTTGTTAAGATTCTTTCAGCATGTGTCTATTCATAGTCAAAAACACATATTTAAGTACTCGATCTTTAGGTTGAGACAAAACCCCATCTCAAGATTCTTTTTCTCAAATAATTTCATTAAATGCATTGAAAACACTTCATGAGTTCTAATGAAATTCAAATTATCATAATTAATCTTGATCCAAAACTCCTTTATAAAAATACATGAGGAAATCTGATCATTCTTACAATATTTCCTCAATTAGTACTCACTAAGGCGATTATACCTGTAACCCCCTAGACCCGCCTATGCGTTACGACGAATCCTAGGAAGTCACATTAGGGTCACAAGAGCGACCCACAGTAAGATTTCAAATAAACATATAGTTAAACCTTTAAAATCATAAAACAAATATCTGATTTAAAATACAATTTCAGAAAACCGTTTAAAACGAAATGAGCCGGAAAAGCACGAAACGATGGCGGCAGTTTGGGTTTGATATGCCAAACCTCCAACGAGTCTTCGCCGGCGATGGGCGGCTCGGTAGCGCGAGTGACGGCCATAGGTGTGGTCAGGACGCGACGGCGCTCTCAACGGTGACGGCGGTGATGATCACCGACGAGCGGTGGTGCAGATCAGATAGGAGCCGACGATGGGTTAGGTGAGGGGATTTTTCATTCTGGGATTTGATAAAAATCTTAACATATTCGAATGATCTGGGTAGGAGGAGAGTCATATCGAATTTTAATTCCTTTTGTATAACACCCTATGTTAGATTAACAACAACTCGGTGTAGGCTATGAGTATCTTATATGGTTCTTACAGCACATTGGATAGATGATGAGTGAATGTTGCAAAAGAGAATCATAAATTTTTGTCCAATATCTGCTCATAGTGGTGAAAGCATAGGCAAACCCTTGAAAAGTACATTCGAGATTGGGGGATTAAGAGGGTCTACACTGTTACAGTTGATAATACGTCTGCTAATAGTGTTGGTATTGAATATCTGAGAAAGAAATTGAGCTATCGAAATACTAGTATTGCAAATGGGAAATATATGCACACGAGATGTGTTGCACATCTTCTTAATCTCATTGTGCAAGAAGGTGTTAAATATGCTTCTGTATCTGTTGACCGAGTCAGAGCTGCTGTGAGGTACATAAGAGCATCACCATTAAGGATGAAAAAGTTCTACAACCGAGCAGAAGAAGAAATGATAGACACTAATGCTCATTTGTGTTTAGATGTGCTTACTAGGTGGAACTCAACGTACATGATGTTAGAGGTGGCTGAAAAATACAAGCGCGCATTTGATTCGTATGGTCGTGAAGACCATAGTTTTTTTGTTGATCTCACAGCTGGAGATAGAGTCCCTACAATTGATGATTGGGAAAATGTTCAGAGAATTGTAAAAGTTTTAAAGCCCTTATATGATCTTACATTGAAGGTATCCAGATCTTTGTATGTCACCTCTCATTTCTTTTCGAAAATATTGATAGATATACATTGTTTACTTGATAGGTGGTCAAATTGTGAAGATTTAGATATAATCTCCATGGCTTCCAAAATGAGGGAGAAATACAATAAGTATTGGGGTGATGCCAAAAAGATCAACTTTCTAGTTTACTTGGCAATTATCTTAGATCCGCGACGTTAAATGGATTTTGCAAGCTTTGGGGTACATTTGCTTTTTCCTAATGTTGCTAGTGAGATTATGAAGGTGATTGATAAAGAATTGCATTGTTTGTTTGATGAATATTTTGCCATTGTTGGGAAAGTTATGGTCCGCCAAGATCAATCTAGTGTTCCGACCAAATTTTCAGATCCTATAGATCAATCAAAGATGAGTTTGGCCGTGCGACAATTTCTGTTGAAGAAATAACGAGTTGGTTTGGAAATTAAATCCGAGTTGGATAGGTACTTGACTGAGGGGGAAGAAGCAAACAACTCGAGTTCATTTGATATATTATTATGGTGGAAACTGAATAGTCCAAGATACCCTATTCTTGGACGTATGGCTCGAGATGTTTTCTCTACCCCTATCTCAACAGTTGCCTCAAAGAGTGCATTCAGCATCGGTGGACATGTTCTAGATGGTTTCAGAAGTTCATTAACTCCGACGATGGTTGAGGCTTTGATTTGTACTCAGGATTGGCTTCAAAAATCTAAGGATCCCATCAACCTTGATGAGTATGTTGAGGAACTTCAAGACATTGAAGGTGGTAGTATTTAATTTTGATTATCGTTAATTGTCGACATTATTTATTTTTATCTAATATTTTTTATTTTGTTAGAGTTATCAATAATACCTGAAAATCAAGAAGTTTCCACACAATTGTCGACGTTGTACGAAGTAGAAGAAGTATTTTGTTGCATTTTGATTTTTGGACTATTATCGCTTTGCTTTTCATCGGTTTGTTGCAACTTGTGTAGTTCACTGTTGTTGGATTTCCTAAACTATACTTTGTTTTTATTAATGTGTTTGAGGGTTTGTTTATTTAGCATGGATATTACGTTAAAGTGTTTTTACTTGATTCAAGTTGACCATATCCTATGATGTTTGGTATTTGAATCTCTCAGCTTTGTAGGTGGACACTATTATATACTTGCATACTGGTGGAGAATTCTTGTTGGCCTTGACTTTATATATATGTGCTAACTGCTATCCTTGGTAATTGATGGTGTTCCATTTAGGTGTGTTATTTTTTTAATCAAAATTTAGGTGTGTTACCATGTGTGTTTTCTGTTATGCTTCATATTTTCTTTGTATGATATGGTTTTTTAGTTCAATGAGTTTAAATTTTATGGTCTTATATCATTTCGAAGAATTTATCAATAACATTTATCGATTGAGCTAAAATAAAGTCGTTTAAAATTAGAATGAATTCGTACCATAACATTATAAATAATTACAACTACGTTCGAATAGAAACTCGAATAACTCGACTCGAATTTCTTCAACTCGACTCGACTCGAAAAAATTTCGAATGGAAGTTCGAATGATAAAATTAGACTCGAAAACTCGAATAACTCAAAATTTTTTGACTCGACTCGATCGAACGCTCAGCCCTAGTATTGTGTAATAACAACTGCCTTTAAAACGATGGATATACGAATAGAATGTTTGTTATCTCATCGGAAGAAAGGAATAACACATTCCCTAATAAATAAATAAATAAATAAATAAATATGTAACCCCCTCGTCCCGGTCCGGGCGACTGACCGGTCCGAGTGGGCTACACGAGGATAACCGAGGCGAAACCCGTTAAGGGTCCACTTCGGTTAACAACCCGGGGTAAAACTTTTCATTTATTATTATCTTATCTAGACGCATTAATATGTCCTATGTGAAAAGGCAACAGCGGAAGCAACAAGCGAGGCGAACGACCAAACAGCCAATCAAAACTGCCCATTTTAAACTTAAACTGCATGCCGTATCGAAACGCCCAGAGGGTGTATCGATACGCCTTGACTAGGTCAACTGGCCAAAGTCAACCAGAGGAGACCGTATCAAAATGGTGGTGAACCGTATCGAAACACCCTCAACGGTCAACTTCTCGTGGTCAACGCTACGAAGACCGTTCCGGAACGCCTAGGACCGTTTCGATACCCTCAATTTCTCGTCAAAATCTCAGATTTCCAGTAGAAAAATTGTATCGAAACGTCCCTTTTGCGTTTCGAAACGCATGGCCTGAAACAAGGGACCGTATCGAAACGGGTCCAACCGTTTCGATACACCTGCTGCGAACAAACAGGTTTTAGTTGGTTTATGGCACAAGGTTGCCTCAAACACCAACTAAGACCTCCCACAACCAAACACACATTAACCCTAGATGCAAGGCACCCTATACAAACATACTTAGCACCCAACATACAAATAAAAGCCATACATTGATAGGATGCATCAATTCAACAAAGATTCATACATAGCATTTAAAGGATTTCATGCCTTAGAGCCAACATTCACAAACATTCAAGGTAAGCAATAAAGAGTGGTTTACAAAACAAGACATGGCATCCACAAGCCATACCAACATCAACATATTAATGAGTCTAAACATGCTCCTAACACTTAACATCAACATACATCAAAGCTCAAATCCCATTGCTTGACTATTACATTCTCATAACTTAAAATCCATACTTGATAAAACCAAAAGCTCAACTAGCGCACTTGGAGACCCTCTCTTTGCAAATGCAAAAACACGAACTACGGATCTGCATTATCGAACAAAAGAGAGCGTAAGCATAAAGCTTAGTGAGGGTAAGCTCGTAAAACAAACCTCGACAATGCAGGGTCAAAGCACGAGCATACAACCAAGGTAGAATGCATGATCTTACCTTCGAACCACATGAGTCAAGTATAAATGATGCATGAACACAATTATCAACATCATGCCATGCTCAAAAACTCATAAGCTCAACACATGGAATTACATATATCAATGTAATAGCAACACATTCCACAATCCGTATTGGCACCTAGCTATGACCCGAATACGCGGATAACCGTTGGAACTCACATCCAACAACACAACCATTACCTTACGGTGGGATTACACTCATTACCTTTTCTCGCAGAGGGGATTCCACTCATCCTCATGCCCCGTCGATGGGATTCCACTCATCACCGACTAACATATATATAAGAATATTTCCGGGCGAACACGTACTCCATCTTGATGACTACCATCACCAAGACCACGCGCGCATTTGACTCTCGTGTGCACACTAAACATCCTAATGATCGATCATTGTACCCAAGCATACTAGTGCCAACACTAACACAATTCATAACCTTTCACAACACCATTTCATATCAACTTCCGTGCTTAGCACGTACTCACCATGACTTACCGTCATGCACAAACCACATGCATATAACAATGCATCAAATATCATGCCTCATCACCCATGTATAACGCAATATACATAACCACAATAATCACAATTAATCGCGAGGCATACACAACATTTAAAGTTCAACCAAAGTCCCTAACTAAAGCTTGGGATTAGACTACCAATCTAATCTCAACTCCAGGTGGGTCTACCAAGCCCAACCTAGTCCACATGCTTGAACCGACCTTTGAAAATCAATTTAAAACGTAGAACTACTCACCGACTATTCCAAGCTCAACCATACTAGCCGATCAAGCTCCCAACGGTTCCGGATTCAATCTCGAGGCTTCACCAACACAATTCCTTGCTTCTAATCATCCCAACACAATCAAAACAACTACAAATCAGTCCACAAATCAATGTAGCAAACCCAGAATACAAACCAAGCAAAAAACACAAAACTTCAAGCTAAAGACAACCCCAAAATCCTCATTCCCGAGCAGCCTTAAAGCACAGCCAAAAACCATTGATTTCAACTCTTATAACACTCCCAAAAGCTTCCAAAACAACCCTCAAACATAGTCTAACCATCAGCCAACAATTTCCCACATCAAACACCCCTAAAACTCAACATTTAAACTCTCTAAAACCTCTCTAAAACCCAATTTCGGGAATCTTCATAAAACCATGTAAAAATCGAGTATGTTGGACCTTTTAGATAGTAAACAACCAAATCAAAACTTAAGTTAAAGATAATAAAGATGACATTTTTAATCTAAAATCTCAAAATCTCAAAATGTAAAAACCATGAGCTTTTATGAAAATAAAGGTATGAACTTGTAGAGGAAAGAGAGGACAAGTCGAATATGTGCTTACCTTTCAAAAATCACCCAAGATGAGAGAGTATGGTGATGGAATAGTGAAATGGAGGAAGGGAGGTTTTGGGTGTCGTTCAAAAACAAGATGAGGAAGAAGAAGGCTTTTGGGTGTTTTTATTTTATTTGCTTTATTCCATCAAAATCATATTTACCATATTGCCATTAATGAGATGGCTTAAATTCTCATCTCCTAAAACCCATGGGATTGGATTTAGAAGATATGCCCAACATAGATTTTTAATTATTTTGAAAACGAAACTGAAACCCGAAACATTATTTTAATATTTTATTTTCACCCGACCCCAAACCCAGGTGTTACAAATCCCCCCCACTTAAGGAATTTCGTCCCCGAAATTACCTGACGGAAACAAGTACGGAAACTGCTCAAGTATATCAGCTTTCCTCTCCCACGTGGCCTCTTCCACACCTTTATGTCTCCACAACACTTTGACCAACTCTATGGTCTTGCCACGCAACACCTTGCTATCAGAAGCAAGTATCTCAACTGCTTCTTCATTATAGGACAAATCTGGATTCAACTCTATCTCTTCAACGGGCATAACATGAGACGGATCTGATCTATATCTCCTAAGCATCGACACATGAAAAACATCATGGATCTTCTCTAACTCTGAAGGCAATCTCAAACGGTAAGCTACTGGCCCAATCCGCTCGACTATCTCATACGGACCAATAAACCTCGGACTCAACTTGCTTTTCCGGCCAAATCGCATTACTTTCTTCCACAGAGATACTTTTAGAAACACTTTCTCACCCACTGAAAACTCAATCTCTTTTCTCTTCAAATCTGCGTAATATTTCTGACGATCGGAAGCTGCTTTCAAACGGTCACAAATCAACTTCACTTTATCAGTAGTCCCCTTAAGCAAATATGGCATAGGTAACAATTTCTGACCCGTTTCGGCCCAACAGATCGGAGTCCTACATCTTCTACCATACAAAGCCTCATAAGGAGCCATATGTATACTAGCTTGGTAACTGTTGTTGTAAGAAAACTCAACTAAGGGTAAATGCTTCTCCCAAGAACCCTGGAAGTCAATCACACAACAACGAAACATATCCTCTAAAATTTGTATCACTGGCTCTGACTGTTCATCTGACTGCGGATGATACGAAGTACTAAAATGCAAACGGCTACCTAGGGCACTATGCAAACAACTCCAGAACCTCGCTGTGAATCTCGGATCTCTGTCTGATACAATAGACTTCGGAACTCCATGAAGTCTCACAATCTCACGAATGTACAAACTCGCCAACTTGTCTAAAGAATCTGTGGTGTTCATTGCTAAGAAATGAGCACACTTAGTGAATCTATCAAATATCACCCAAACAGAATTCTTCTTCGAAGGAGACAACAGTAACCCTGATACAAAGTCCATAGTGATTCTCTCCCATTTCCATTCTGGAATCTTCAAAGGCTGTAACAAACCTGAAGGAACCTGATGTTCTGCCTTCACTCTCTGACAAACCATGCAACGGCTCACATACTCGACTACATCCTTCTTCAAACCAACCCAGAAATAATCATTCTTCAAATCTCGGTACATCTTAGTACTACCCGGATGCATAGAAAAAGGACTCGAATGTGCTTCGCTCAGAATCATACGTCTCAACTCAACGTCTTCAGGTACCACAACTCTGTCTCTGAAACATAACACATTCTCACCACTGAAACTATACTCGGTCGGTCTACCTTCAGCTATTTCCTGAACATGCGGAACTAAAGACACATAGCTCGCAACTCAACTGTAACTTTTCTGCTCAACGCATCGGCTACTACATTTGCCTTACTCGGATGGTACTCGATAGTCAAATCATAGTCTTTCAATAGTTCAAGCCATCTTCTCTGTCTCAAGTTCAGCTCTCTCTAAGTCATCAAATACTTCAAGCTTTTATGATCAGTGTAAACCATGCACTTCTCACCATACAAGTAGTGACGCCAAATCTTCAACGCAAACACAACTGCTGCTAACTCAATATCGTGCGTAGGGTAGTTCTTCTCATGCACCTTCAACTATCTCGAAGCATAAGCAACAACTCTCTTCTCTTGCATCAGAACACAACCTAAACCTACGTAGAAAGCATCGCTATAGATCACAAACTCTTTCCCTGAAACTGGTTGTACTAACACTGGAGCATTTGTCAAAGCTTCTTTTAATTTCTCAAAAGTCTTCTGTCTCGCATTTGACCACTCAAACTTCACTCATTTTTAAACAATTTAGTCAATGGAGCAGCTACTCTAGAGAAACCATCAACGAATCTCCTATAGTAACCGGCTAATCCTAGGAAACTCCTAATCTCTGTCGCTGACTTAGGTTATTTCCACTCAACAATAGCCTCAATCTTCATCGGATTCCTTCAGCTGACACAACGTGGCCAAGAAACACAACCTCTCTAATCCAGAACTCACATTTACTCAGTTTAGCATACAACTGATTACTCATCAATCTCTGCAAAACAAGTCTCAAGTGCTCATCACGCTCTTCTTCTGATCTCGAGTACACAAGGATGTCATATATGAAAACAACTACAAATCGGTCTAGATAGTCTCGGAAAACTCTGTTCATCATATCCATGAAAGCGGCTGGTACATTCGTGAGCCCAAACGGCATCACAAGGAACTCATAATGACCATATCTAGTCCTAAAAGTTGTCTTCGGAACACCACATTCTTTTACATTCAAATGATAGTACCCTGATCTCAAATCTATCTTCGAAAACACTGAGGCACCCCTCAACTGATCAAACAAGTCGTCTATACGAGGCAACAAATACTTGTTCATTACTGTCAACTGGTTCAACTGCCTGTAGTCAATACACATTCTCATACGGTCATCCTTCTTCTTCACAAACAACACAGGCGCACCCCAAGGCGAAATACTAGGCCTAATAAAACCACGGTGTAACAACTCCTGAAGCTGACTTTTCAACTCTTTCGGAGCCATACGGTACGGAGCAATAGAAACTGGAGTAGACCCTGAAATGGTCTCAATCACAAACTCTACATCTCTGTCATGAGGCAAACCTGGTAACTCTTCTGGAAACACATCCGGTTAATCACAAACTATTCTGATATCTTTCGGTCTAACCTCACTCATATTCGGATTCATCACATACGCTAAATAAGCCCTATAGCCGGAATTCATCAACCTATGAGCCTCTAAAGCTGACACAACATTCGACAAGAACTTAACATTCTCGCCTACTACCACTACCTCGTAGTCATCGGAAAGCTTCAACGAAATTCTACACTAGCTTTGTGCTTAACCAACCACAATCCATACCCAAAATAATATCAAAACCGTAAAACGGAAGCTTGTAGAACTAAAAGTTTTGATATAATAATTGAAAAATAATTTGGACTAATTTAAAAAGTTTTTAAAACATTTCCAAAGTCCAAACAAGTTTAGGGATGTCTTTAAAAAGGTTTTCTTATGTTTTCAAAGGCCAATTTTCACAAAACTGTCCCAGTGTTTCGAAACACCTTAGGGCGTTTCGAAACAGGTGCCTCTAGTAGCCAAAACGTTTCGAAACGTGTTTCGAAACGGGCTCTCTATGGACAGCATTTTTGCCCAGCGTTTCGAAACGGGCTAGGCCGTTTCGATACGCCCACGTGGCACTGACCACAACGGTCATAAACTCCAACGGCTCTTTCCCAACTAACTTTTAAATGCAGGTCGTTTCGATACGGGCTTATAGCGTTCCGATACGCGTTCCGAAACGGCAAGGGGGTGTTCCGAAACGGGTACCCTGACAGACTGCAACGGCTCTTTCTATATTAAGGGTGTTTCGAAACAGGCTCGAGTGTTTCGAAATGGGGAGCTGCAGAACTGCATTTATGGAGGGAATTAAAGGCTCAAACGACTCTATTTCAACCCCAACGGTCCTAAACGGCTATAAACTCAATTGGGAGTATAAAAGGGACCTCCAAGCATCAAGAGAAGACTAATGCTCATATTGTCAAACATCAAATGATCAAGAATTTGTCTTAGCACTTAAATTGTCAATTCTTGTATAGACAAACACTAGTGAGCCAAAATTGTCAAATTTGCTCAAGTGTTTTAGGTTTGGGTGAGTGCTTATTTGTGCAAACAAACTCCTATTAGAGGATTACAAGTTTGCTTTGTTTATCTCTTGTAAAGAGGGTTTCAATCAAGGCTTTGGGTAGAAAGCTTGATTGGTTGTAAGGGTTTCCTCCTAAGCCTAGAAAAGGGGACGGATCAATTAGTGGATTGATTGTGAAATCCTTAGTGGGGAGCTAAGGTAGTGGATGTAGGTGCTTGTTAGAAGGCCGAACCACTCTAAAATCATTGTGTCTTTATTCTTTCTAGCTTCCTAAACCCTTCCACCCAAATATCCACCTCTCCACCACTTGGTGAGCATAATCGGTTGAACGAATAGAGCACCACACAACCCAACAATTGGTATCAGAGCTTGGCTCAATCGAAGGGGATTCACATCCTATTGAGAAGATACGGCAAGCTCGATCACTAGTTCATCAACCGGCTCAAATGGCACAATCAATCGACAAACCGCCTTTCTTCGACGGATATCACTATGCCCATTGGAAGACAAAGATGAAATTCTTCTTGAAGTCAAGAGATTACAAGCTATGGGACATAGTTGAAGATGGTCCGTTCGTGCCTCAAAGAAGTAAAGCGGAGTGGAGTGCCGACGATCGCAAGAAGATGGAGCTAAATTGCAAAGCCTTGCACATTCTATTTTGTGCATTTGGTCCATCCATCTATGAGAAGATGTATTCTTGTGAGAGTGCCAAGGAGGTATGGGACAAGCTTGAAGTCACATACGAGGGGACCAATGAAGTCAAGGAGACCAAGATTGGGCTCCTAACCTTGGAGTATGAGAACTTCAAAATGGATCCGGAAGAGAACATCGAGAAGATGTTTGATAGGTTCTCCACCATCACCAATGGTCTCAAAGGCTATGGAGAAGCCATCCCGGAGGAGAAGCTTGTTCGAAAGCTCATCTACTCACTTCCCGAGTCTTGGGACTCAAAGAGGACCGCCATCATCGAAGCCAAAAATTTGAAGACTTTGAAGCTTGATGAACTCATGGGGTCACTCCTTACTCATCAAATCATGAAGAAGAACAAAGAGGATGAGAAGAAAAGGGAAGAAATAAGAGCTATGGGAGAGAAGAAAATCAAAGGGCTTGGCATCAATGCTAGTGCCATGGCTCTCAAATCCTCCACTTGCCATCATGTCTACTCAAGTGAAGAGGAGGAGGAAGATGAAGAGATAGTTCATCTCTTCAAAAAGTGTGCCCCGTTCATGAAGAAAGCTTTGAGAGAGCTTGAACGAGAACCTAAGAGAAAGGAGAGGGCAAGCACTTCAAGCCATAAGAAGAAGGCACATTTGGCTACTTGGAGTGATGAAGACTCCACCGACGATGAACAAGCCAACCTTTGCCTTATGGCCATCGAAGAAGATTCAAGGGTAACTTCTAATTCATCTACTTCATGTTCTTATTCCTTTGATGAATTACAAGATGCCTATGATGATTTGGTTTTAGATTTTAAAAGCCACATTTTGAAAAACAAAAAATTGGTTTCAAAGTTGAAAATTCAAAATGATTTGCTTTCTAAAACCAAACTTGAACTTGAAGCAAAACTTGAAGAGTTTGAATTAAAATGTTTTGATTTACAAAAATTGCTTCAAAATGTTCAAGAAGAAAAAGATTTGATTTCCAAAGAGCTTGAAAAGAAAAACAATTTTGGAAAATCAAATTTTTATGTTAGACAATCTAGTGCCCCTAGATTTGTGAATGGAAAATGTTTTAGAAGTGTTTGGGTCCTAAAAGGACAAACCACTTCAACTAAAAAGGATGAAATTGAAAAATGGATTCCTAAGGGGACAAAATTTTATGCAACTAACGTTTATGGATCCAAAGCAATTTGGATACCAAAAGTTACTTGATTGTCTATTGTAGGTGTGATGGAGATGTTCAACAAGTCAAACATTGAGGGGGAGCTCCATACACACAAGGAAGAACACTTGAAGAAGGAAGGCTTCACATCCTACCTTTGGGTTCAAGTGTTGGTAAAAATCTAGTTGTTTTGCTTTTATTTGTTTTAATTTTTAGTTTATTCAACTAGATGATCATATATGTTGGACTAACATTTTAATGATGTTTTGAGTAAGGGGGAGCCATTTTTAAAACCAAAATTCATATTTCTTGTCAAATTTTACCTCTAGTGTTATTTTTAAGCTTAAATGTTTTAAATCTTTTTGATATAACAAAAAGGGGGAGAAATGGTTTGAAAAATTGAATTTTCAATTGAATAAGGGGGAGCTTTATTTGAATTAAAACTTTAATCTCTTATTCACATTTTTAAAGTTAAAGGGGAGAATCCCAAACAATTTTTCAAGTGATTTTATTATATCAAAAAGGGGGAGATTGTAGAACTAAAAGTTTTGATATAATAATTGAAAAATAATTTGGACAAATTTAAAAAGTATTTAAAACATTTCCAAAGTCCAAACAAGTTTAGGGATGTCTTTAAAAAGGTTTTCTTATGTTTTCAAAGGCCAATTTTCACAAAACTGTCCCAGTGTTTCGAAACACCTTAGGGCGTTTCGAAACAGGTGCCTCCAGTAGCCAAAACGTTTCGAAACGGGCTCTCTATGGACAGCATTTTTGCCCAGCGTTTCGAAACGGGCTAGGCCGTTTCGATACGCCCACGTGGCACTGACCACAACGGTCATAAACCCCAACGGCTCTTTCCCAACTAACTTTTAAATGCAGGTCGTTTCGATACGGGCTTATAGCGTTCCGATACGCGTTCCGAAACGGCAAGGGGGTGTTCCGAAACGGGTACCCTGATAGACTGCAACGGCTCTTTCTATATTGAGGGTGTTTCGAAACAGGCTCGAGTGTTTTGAAACAGGGAGCTGCAGAACTGCATTTATGGAGGGAATTAAAGGCTCAAACGACTCTATTTCAACCCCAACGGTCCTAAACGGCCATAAACTCAATTGGGAGTATAAAAGGGACCTCCAAGCATCAAGAGAAGACTAATGCTCATATTGTCAAACATCAAATGATCAAGAATTTGTCTTAGCACTTAAATTGTCAATTCTTGTATAGACAAACACTAGTGAGCCAAAATTGTCAAATTTGCTCAAGTGTTTTAGGTTTGGGTGAGTGCTTATTTGTGCAAACAAACTCCTATTAGAGGATTACAAGTTTGCTTTGTTTATCTCTTGTAAAGAGGGTTTCAATCAAGGCTTTGGGTAGAAAGCTTGATTGGTTGTAAGGGTTTCCTCCTAAGCCTAGAAAAGGAGACGGATCAATTAGTGGATTGATTGTGAAATCCTTAGTGGGGAGCTAAGGTAGTGGATGTAGGTGCTTGTTAGAAGGCCGAACCACTCTAAAATCATTGTGTCTTTATTCTTTCTAGCTTCCTAAACCCTTCCACCCAAATATCCACCTCTCCACCACTTGGTGAGCATAATCGGTTGAACGAATCGAGCACCACACAACCCAACAAAGCTCCATCATATCAACAGGAAACACATGACCCTGAATCTTCAACGGACACCTCATATACATCCGTCTAACTACAACTGTCTCACCGAAAGAACTAGTCACATGCATCCCTACATCTAAGATCTCAACAGGTATGCCTAACTTCTTTGCATGCTCACTCAAAATGTAAGAATACGTGGAACCCAAATCAACTAAGGAAAGCAAAGACATAGATTGTAACTCAAAATTACCTACTATCACATCTGTGTCATTCCCTGCCTCTCTCTATGCGTAGACTCTAGCTGGTCCACCGGCCTCTGGCTGTACTGCCACAACATGAGCAAGGTTCCTTGGTGCCTCTATCCTAGGTGCATCAGCCCTCGGCTGGAAGTAACCACGACCGCGCCCACGGCCTCTCTGATAGTCAATCGCTCTCGCAAGAGCCTGTGCAAGGTTCGGTGCCTGTGCCGTCTGATGCGGACACTCTCTCCTGAAGTGGTCTCTCGATCCACAGTTCTAGCAAGCATGGAAGTTACCCCAACACTCTCCTAAATGTTGTCTCCCACAACGAGTGCACTCGGGCAAACGCCCTCCAGCTCTATGGCCCTGATGGCCTCTACCATGGTAACCACCGCCACGCCTATGGTCAAACTGATGTCCACTGACCCGATGCCTCTTGGCATCACCACGATCTAAGTTGTTGTGCCTCTTCCCCGAACTAGATCCTCACGAACGCTTGGTCAGCCCCAAGCTATGCTCGATGTCCTTGGCCCTAGCGACCAAGACATCAAAATCAGAATAATATAAAGCTAAGGTGTACTCCTTGACTTCCTCATGAAGTCCATATCTGAACCGATCACAACGGTCCCTCTCAGTAGGAACCAACTCCGGAGCATACTGACTCAAACAGACAAAGAGGATCTCATAATCTGTCACTGATGCATCTCCCTGAACAAGAGCCATGAACTTCCGCTTCTTCTCATCCAGATACCTCGGCCCCAAATACCTCTTTCTGAAAGCAGTCTCAAACAAGTTCCAACTGATCTCAACCTTAGGCACACCGGTAGTAATGGTGACCCACCAGGTGTAGGCATCACCCTGAAGCAACGAGACTACACAGCCCAACTTGCGAGCTCCAACACATCCCATCTGAGCTAAGATACGGAATGTCTTCTCTAACCACAACTCTAACCTCTCAGGTGTAGATCCCCTGAACTCATCAGCCCCTAGGCTACGAAGCCTCTGTAAAGGTAAACTAACATCATCTCCTCTAGGCTGAGCTGCAGCCTGAGCTCCGGCAACTGCAGCCTGAAACGCTCCCGCTATAGCTTGAACTAGCGGAGCCATGTCTATTCCAGCAGGACCATGGCCACCCTGACCAACCTGAGGTCCCGCTCCCTCAGCTCCAGCCTCGCCTCCCACTTCAGGCTGAGGAGGTGGTGGTGGTGGAGGAGCTCCAACTCCAACAGCAGGCTCTTCCACAGGAGCCTCTACTCCAACCACCGACTCATTAACAGGAGCCGCAACACGAGGTTTCTGACGAACCACCCTCGGTCTACCTCTAGGCCTTGACATAAGCGCTCACAGATACAACTACAACACAACAACAACATACAAACAGGGTTAGCAAGGGCAAGGGTCCAAGTGGCTCAAGTATGTTCCCTCACTTAAAAATCATTTTTCTGATGTAATAGGAGCAATGGGACTCAACTCAACATGCTTCAAACAACATACATATACGATCAAACAAGCATACATCAAAGCATACTTGATAAGCAAGCAAACATTCTTACATGGCAAGCAAACATCGTGCAATTGCAATACAAGAATTTAACTTACCTCACTTACCTGCCCGAGGTCTCAGAAACCTCAGGCTCTAATACCAACAAGTGTAACCCCCTCGTCCCGGTCCAGGCGACTGACCGGTCCGAGTGGGCTACACTGGGATAACCAGGCGAAACCCGTTAAGGCTCCACTTCGGTTAACAACCCGGGGAAAAACTTTTCATTTATTATTATCTTATCTAGATGCATTAATATATCCTATGTGAAAAGGCAACAACGGAAGCAACAAGCGAGACGAACGACCAAACAGCCAATCAAAACAGCCCATTTTAAACTTAAACTGCAGGCCTTATCGAAACGCCCAGAGGGTGTATCGATACGCCTTGACTAGGTCAACTGGCCAAAGTCAACCAGAGGAGACCGTATCAAAACGGTGGTGGACCGTATCGAAACACCCTCAACGGTCAACTTCTCGTGGTCAACGCTACGAAGACCGTTCCAGAACGCCTAGGACCGTTTCGATACCCTCAATTTCTCGTCAAAATCTTAGATTTCCAGTAGCAAAATTGTATCGAAACGTCCCCTTTGCGTTTCGAAACGCTTGGCCTGAAACAAGGGACCATATTAAAACGGGACCAACCGTTTCGATACACCTGCTGCGAACAGACAGGTTTTAGCTGGTTTATGGCACAAGGCTGCCTCAAATACCAACTAAGACCTCCCACAACCAAACATACATTAACAGTAGATGCAAGGCACCCTATACAAACATACTTAACACCCAACATACAAATAAAAGACATACATTGATAGGATACATCAATTCAACAAAGATTCATACATGGCATTTAAAGGATTTCATGCTTTAGAGCCAACATTCACAAACATTCAAGGTAAGCAATAAAGCATGGTTTACAAAACAAGACATGGCATCTACAAGCCATACCAACATCAACATATTAAGGAGTCTAAACATGCTCCTAACACATAACATCAACATACATCAAAGCTCAAATCCCATTGCTTGACTATTACATTCTCATAACTTAAAATTCATACTTGATAAAACCAAAAGCTCAACTAGCGCACTTGGAGACCCTCTCCTTGCACAAGCAACCCACGAACTACGGATCTGCATTGTCAAACAAAAGAGAGCGTAAGCATAAAGCTTAGTGAGGGTAAGCTCATAAAACAAACCTCGACAATGCAGGGTCCAAGCACGAGCATACAACCAAGGTAGAATGCATGATCTTACCTTCGAACCACATGAGTCAAGTATAGATGATGCATGAACACAATTATCAACATCATGCCATGCTCAACAACTCATAAGCTCAACACATGGAATTACGTATATCAATGTAATAGCAACATATTCCACAATCCGTATTGGCACCTAGCTATGACCCAAATACGCGGATAACCGTTGGAACTCACATCCAACAACACAACCATTACATTACGATGGGATTACACTCATCATCGTTTCTCGCGAAGGGGATTCCACTCATCCTCACGCCCCGTCAATGGGATTCCACTCATCACCGACTAACATATATATAAGAAGATTTTCGAGGCGAACCCGTACTCCGTCTTGATGACTACCATCACCAAGACCACGCGCACATTTGACTCTCGTGTGCACACTAAACATCCTAATGATCGATCATTTTACCCAAGCATACTAGTGCCAATACTAACACAATTCATAACATTTTCACAACACCATTTCATATCAACTTCCGTGCTTAGCACGTACTCACCATGACTTACCGTCATGCACAAACCACGTGCATATAACAATGCATCAAATATCATGCCTCATCACCCATGTATAACGCAATATACATAACCACAATAATCACAATTAATCGCGAGCCATACACAACATTTAAAGTTCAACCAAAGTCTCTAACTAAAGCTTGGGATTGGACTACCAATCTAATCCCAACCCTAGGTGGGTCTACCAAGCCCAAACTAGTCCACATGCTTGAACCGACCTTTGAAAATCAATTTAAAACGTAGAACCACTCACCTACTATTTCAAGCTCAACCACACTAGCCGATCAAGCTCCCAACGGTTCCGGATTCGATTCCGAGGCTTCACCAACACAATTCCTTGCTTCTAATCATCCCAACACAATCAAAACAACTACAAATCAGTCCACAAATCAATGTAGCAAACCCGGAATACAAACCAAGCACAAAACACATGATTTCAAGCTAAAGACAACCCCCAAATCCTCATTCCCTAGCAGCCTTAAAGCACAGCCAAAAACCATTGATTTCAACTCTTATAACACTCCCAAAAGCTTCCAAAACAACCCCCAAACATAGTCTAACCATCAGCCAACAATTTCCCACATCAAACACCCCCAAAACTCAACATTTAAACTCTCTAAAACCTCCCTAAAACCCAATTTCGGGAATCTTCATAAAACCATGTAAAAATCGAGTATGTTGGACCTTTTAGATAGTAAACAACTTATATAACCTCAACAAATCAAAAACTTAAGTTAAAGATAATAAAGATGCCATTTTTAATCTAAAACCTCAAAATCTCAAAATGTAAAAATCATGAGCTTTTATGAAAATAAAGGTATGAACTTGTAGAGGAAAGAGAGGACAAGTCGAATATGTGCTTACCTTTCAAAAGTCACCCAAGATGAGAGAGTATGGTGATGGAATAGTGAAATGGAGGAGGGGAGGTTTTGGGTGTCGTTCAAAAACAAGACGAGGAAGAAGAAGGTTTTTTGGGTGTTTTTATTTTATTTGCTTTATTCCACCAAAACCATATTTACCATATTGCCATTAATGAGATTACTTAAATTTTCATCTCCTAAAACCCATGGGATTAGATTTAGAAGATAGGCCCAACATAAATTTTTAATTATTTTGAAAATGAAACCGAAATCCGAAACATTATTTTAATATTTTATTTTCACTCGACCCCCAAACCCTGGTGTTACAAAATAAATAAATAAAAGATTCATAGGTAGCACAAGATTCGATGGTAACTTCAACTCAAATAAAGAATATTACCATTACTTTCGAGTTATTTTACTTCTCATCATTTGTGTTCATTCGTGGAGGAAAGCAAATGGACAATGGTGGTGACAAAAGGTTGTGTGAAGGTTGAATAGTAGAGGGGAGAAAAAAAGTAGAAAATGGGGAGCTAATTAAATTAGTATGACATTTAAATGGCCATGTTTAAACTTTTATGATTAGAATAAAATTATAACAATGCATTCAAATTGAGGATAAAATATATTATTATATCAATGTTATTAACTGCCGTATGTCGGCATCAGCTTTCCTTCTAAAAATTACTGGTCGATAACTATTTTGTAACTTTCGTTAACTCGAGATATCAATTTGTAGCATTTTATACTCGGTGACTCAACTGAATAGTATCATATAGTCGATGGACTATTTGCATAGTTTTCCCAAAATTCAATCATATTTAAAATTGTATTTTATCGGGCTAGAAATATGAATCTGTTGAATAAAGGCATGCTTTAGCATCAAATAGATGAATGATTACAATAAGTTTAGGATTGGTTGGGTTTAAATTAATGATTGCACTTGTTTCTCAAACATAGAATGCTCATATTTTTCGTCTTTAATGTGACACTTATGATGAGTACCTTCATATTGGGAACATACATGTGACATGTATGATCATTTATTAACGTAGAGATTAAAACTCAAATTGCGGAACATAGCGGTAGGGGTATGCATTTTCGGATACGGATAGTATCCGATCCAAAATTTCAGATAGTTAAAATAACAATCCGTATTCGATTCGAAAAAACTAGATATCTGAAAAATCGGATATCCGAAATTTCGGATCGGATATCCGAATCCGAATCCAAAATTCTTGATTAATTTAACAAAAAGAAAATTAAACTTTCTACAACTTGTACACATTTTGATAATAAAAAAATAGCAGTAACAAACGTTGTGAACAACTAACATTTCATAATAGAAAGAAACTGGGCACAACAACTAGCCTAACATTTGATATAACAGTGAGCTTTCATGGCACAACAAATTATGCACTTGAACAAACTAACCTAACATAAAAATAGAGTTGTGGTAAAATATAAAACATTCTATATCAACTAAAATTGAGCACAACAAAAACAAACCAGTAGCAAAAGTTGAGCATTTCATTAACTTAATATTTTTTTATACATCACACATTGCACTTGAACAAATTATGCAGTGAACAATTTACTAGTATACCGTGTTCGACCGTAATAGCATCATTCAAGTCTTAATATCAATTAAAATACTCAAAATAAAATACTACAAAAGTCTTAATATCATCATTAAAAGTATAATACTCAAGCTCAAAATAAAATACTACGATAGTCTCAATAACAAAATAAAATTAGATCACTAAGCACTTCTAAAGTTCCAAGGTCAAAATTTTAAAAACCATCCAAACTATTATTCGTTTCATCAATTATGATGTCCGGTTGCTCCAAAGTTAGATCCTTCATGCCTACAACACAAGAAATAAAATAAACTAAGGTTAAATCATGCATTATGTTTAAAATATTGAACAAATAATAAAAGCTAAACTAACTAACCTTCCTCCAATTTTTCCAAGGCAAGCAAGCTTTTCTCAATTATAAGAGGTGATCGAGAGGTGCGTAACCAATCTTGAGTGCAAACAAGTGCTTCAACCATTTTTAGAGTCAATGAAGTACGAAAAGAATCAAGGACACGACCTCCCGTGCTAAAAGCCGACACAGAAGCTACAGTCGAAATGGGTATGGCAAGCACATCTTTAGCCATCTTATGAAGAATGAGATATCTTTTTGGTTGATCTTTCCACCATTGCAAGATTTCAAAATTTGAAACATGTGACTCACAAGCATCTTCTAAATACTTCTCCAACTCACTTTTATTGGCATTAATTAATAAACAACTGGTATCTCTTAGATATTTTGAAGTCATGAGTTGTTGAAGATCAACCTTGCCTCTTTGAGTCCCACTTTAAGTGAAAGTGGAGAAAGTAGAAGAAGTCGAAGAAGATGTATCATTTGTCTTTGATTGAGGCATCGAGGAAGCATACGAGTCAAATAAAGATTGCAAAATCATTTTAATCTTGAGGCATAAGAGACTTGCTCTTGTTTCATCATAAGAGTCTTGCACAATCCAATAACATAACTCAATTTGTGCCTAGGGATCACCGCCACAAACACCAAAACATTAATATTATCAATGTTTCCATAATATTTGTCATACTTAGACATCATTTGAGCTGCCATTTTCCTAACACCCTCATCATCATCACCAATGTTATTCGAAATAATTAATCTAGTTTCGTAAATCTCATGTGCATAAGAGTTGCAAGTCACATAGTGAGAACCAAATAACCTCAATGTTGCATCATAAAAAACACTTAAAAAAGGTATAAAAAAAACTACCCACCCTCTTTCAATCATCTTCTTTGGGACTACCACCAAACTTTTTAAGTTCCTTGAAACAAGAAGAATCTTTCATGTATAAACTAGCAAATGCCTTTTTAAACTTGATAGCAGATTCAAGCATTAAAAAGGTTGAGTTCCATCTCGTTTCAACATCCAAAGTAACTAGGCTTTTACTATCCTCTTTCTCTTCTTTTATGCAAGTTTTAAACTTTTGAAGTCTCGCAGGAGAAAACCGAACATACCTCACAAGAGCTCGAACTTCCATAATTGACAAATCAAGTTCTTTCAAGCCCTCTTTTACAATTAAATTCAAAATATGAGACGCATATCTCATATGTAAATATTTACCCTCCAACAAACTATACTCCCAAATGTTAAGTCTTTTCTTTAGGTAATCAATTGCTAAATCGTTTGAGCTAGCATTATCTACGGTCACAGTCATAATATTTTTCAAACCCCATTCAATCAAACATTTTTCAACTGCTCTACCAATAAGTTGTCCAGAATGACCAGCAATGGGACAAAAATTAATTATTCTCTTATGCAAATTCCAATCATCATCAATAAAATGGGCAGTTAAACACATATAGCTTAAATTTTGACCCGATGTCCATGTGTCGGTGGTTAGACAAATCCTAGAATGCAAGTTCTCAAAAGAAACTTTCAACTCATTTCTTTGTTCAATAAAGAGAGCATAACAATCTCTAGTGGCAGTAGTGCGAGAAGGAAGCCTTAAGAAAGGATTTAAAGCCTTACAAAAGTCAATGAAACCTTCACGTTCAACAAAAACAAAAGTCAGTTCATCCACAATAAGCATCTTAGCAAGCTTCTTCCTACACAAATTATTATCAAATTCCCACAATTTTGAAACACTAACTATTTCAGCAGTTCCGTCCTTATTTGTTAGTGTTTTAGTTTCAAAATCAATCATCTTTTGCTTCTTATCTAAATTTGGGGGATATTTTTTGCACCTATTAATGTGATTTGCTAATGGAGTAGTGCCATTTTTAATTGAGCAACCAATACGTTGTTGGCAATACTTACAAGAAGCAAAAGCGGGATCTTCCTCGTCAACCGAAAAATGAGTCCACCACTTAGACTTTTTCTTCCTCTTCCCTAAAGTAGCATCACTTATTGTTGGACCTTTCTTCTCATTTTTCTTTCTTTTTGGTGGTTGCATTTCCTCCTCATTATACTCGTTCGTCATCGAATCAATAAATACAGAATCAACATCTTCATTCTCATCAAAAGATGATGAAACATTCTGCAACCAAATAATTATAGGACACCAAATAATTATTCTCATGCGAACAATATCATATTAACTTATTAAGTATTAATTGTAATAAGTAATAAAAAAATAACTAGCTAAGTGAAACTGTCGATGCATGGTAAAAAAAATATTTCATTGTACTCAAATAAATTCAAATGATTGACTAATTTTATATTGAAAGCAATCTATATAAGAATAATGGAAGTAAAAAAACATATCGAAGCCTAATAAATACATGTATAAAGTAATCTGTAGATAAAGCAGCAATCAAGAAAAAGACAATATTATAAAGTAGTTCTTTAAAGGTTTGGACGAGACTACCAAAAGCATCTGAAATGGAAACATCATTTTGATGTTTGCTTCCTCTAAATATCCATTATTAGACACTCTCCTTAAACCCAAGTAAATATAAAATCTAATGCTATATTGTTCAAACATTAATACACTGAAAGAGAACATGACATGCAACGTAAGAGTATTGGAGCAAGAGGCAACTAAACAATGATTTTTTAATCCAAATGTAAATTAAGGGATTAAACTTTAACCATGAAGAAGATGCATTAATCATATTTCTCGGAACAAAATACGCTGAATCATGTGTGATGTAAAATTATTCCACAGTCTACAGTCTTTACATTAATCGAATCTTCATTCTTCTCATTATCTGGATCTTTTAAGGAGGAACACATTTAAAGTTTGATGTTTACCAATAAAATTTTCTATAAGCAAGTCAACTGAAACCATGGAAAGCTATCTAATTTTCAGAATAAACCCCAATAGTCAAACTTCATTTAAAAAGATTATGAGCCTTAAAATCTTCTAACATCATTCATTGATATAATCAAATGGGAAGCACATTTTTGAAGAAATAACACTCATAGTTATGAGGAATACTAGCACATTATCAAACTGCCTACCAATTCCAAAATCATTGTTCAAACTTCAACCCTTATCCAAGTTAGTGTTTTTGGATTTAAAATTTTTAATACTATTTAAATATAAAAAAGAAAATACATAGAACTTACCAAGGATTGAGATGGAGGTTGTGGAGGGTTTCGGCTCGTCATAGACACTATCGTGAGAGGATAACCAATTGGTCACCGGATGGTTTCGGCCGGAGCTTGGAGGTGGAGCGGTGGAAGTCTGGAGAGTGAAGAATAGGTTTGGGAATTGGGAAATTATCGTGAGAAGTGAGAACAGAGGGGTTGGCAAATTAAAATTGAGGGATAATATTTTAGTTTGGGCTTTACCGGGCTGCTTGGGCTAGGGATAAAAAAAGGCTTAATTTTTAGTCGGATTTTCGGATAATCCGAATTTCATTTTAGGTCGATCGGTATCCGATCCGATTATCCGAAAATTTTACCGGGTATCCGATCCGAACTATCCCAAAATTTAAAAACGGATCGGATATCCATATTTTCGGATCGGATTACTCGGATTGAATTTTTTTGCACACCCCTACATAGCGGTCATTTGCTATGTTTTTTTTATTGAGAATAGAAATTTTTGTCCCTTTTTTTATGCTTCAATTTTTACTTTTATACTAAAAACTTAAATTAGGGATTAATGTTTAAGATTAGAGTTTATGGAATTAGAGGTCAAGTCTCTTAGCAGTTTACTCGAATGCGAATAATTCTGATGCACTCGTGTGGACTAAGGCATTTAATTTTTTGCCAACGAACGTGGTTTCTACGAACATAAACACTTTATTTTTGTGGCCACTCTTGACCTGAAGAGAACTCACGATCAATCCAAGTTTTATAGACTCTTTTGCCCCATTGTCTCCATGGATGGCAGAAAGTTTGGCCTTCTATGGACAGTCTTTGATATAGTGTGGTCCATCGCAATGGGAACACTTCACTGGTTCGCGATTCTCCCACGACTTAGTGAACTTGTTGGATTTGTTCGTTGGCTTGTTCTTTCCAAACGAAGGCTTCTCAGCTTCAACTTTGTTCGTCCTCTCCTTCTCTGTCCAACCATTGAGTTTGGGTTTTGGCTTTAGCTTGGAGGATTCAGTCTTTTGATATTCAGGCAAGGACTCGATTATGACTATCGCCTTAGAGAGCTCTTTTACCACTCTTCGTTGCAATTTAGCCTTGGCCCATGATTTCAACCCATCAAGGAAGGCAAAAGGCACAAACTTGTCGCTCATCTTAGGGATTTGGAGTTGCAACTCGCTGAACTCCCGTACATAATCTCGAATATTGCATGTATGCTTAAGTTGTCTCAATTTGGATTGGGCTTCATTCTCTGTGTACTCGGGGTAAAAGTGCACCTTGAACTCAGTTTGGAACTCACTCCAGGTTCCAACTGCAGTACCACCTCTCTTCTCATATATGCACCCACGTCATCACCATAAAAGAGCAACGTCAATTAAATAAATCGACGCAATATTTACCTTTCCAGTATCCTTCACGATAACCACAACTTTGAAGTATTTATCCAATCCCCACATGAAGTTCTCGACATCCCAGAAATTTCTTGTCCCTCGAGCTCCTCAATCTTCTTCTTGAGTGTTGTCACATCATCTTGATAAGTTGTTACCTCGGCTTGATGAACAAGTTCCTCCACAATTTTTTAAGTGTGATCACCTTATCTTTGAGCGAACCGTCTTGTTGACCGACGTGCTCCACGATCTCATTTGAGCATCACTTGGAACTCCTCCTAGAGTTTGTCACCCCTCGTGTCCATCTCCTCTAAGCGGACATCAACCACGTTGAGCCTCTCCTTCGAGTTCTTCGTGGCATCTTCAAGGTGGGTAACCTTGTCCTCAAGTGTTTTGAGTCGATCCTTTGAGCTTGCTCTTTTTGACTTGTCTGTTTATCGTGTCATGTGGCGGCCCTCATACTTGGTGTCATATTCGTTGTTGTTTGTCATCTCTATTCAGTTGTGTGCGAATTTTAGCATTGATACCACTTGTCACGAGGCTAAAGTCTGACTAACTTAACCGTACGACCTTAGTCGATGGTCTTAAATTTAAGACTAAGTCAACCTCTGAAAACTAACCAAAGTTCTTAGAGAAGGCAGAAGCTAATGGAAAGGAAAACAAGAAGAATGAGAGTGAAGTAATTCTCTATTGCTTAAGAAAATGATTGAATGATTACAGTGAGTAAGGGTGAGCCTCTATTTATAGGCGAACTCTCATACTGGTCTTGAATGAAACAATCCAAGAGCTAAGAATCATCCATAGATTCATGTTTTCTATCTAAAGAAATTCTATTCTTATCTTACAAAGTTGCCTAAAATGTTGGGGAAGAATCACTCCTCAATCATATACATTCTAACATGATTGTTGCTCACATGTTGGTAAGGATACTTTTCATATGTGTCTTGGTCAACAAGATGAGCTTTATCTAAGTGATGGACTTCTTTGGGCGAATTGGCATTGGGCAGGCCAGCAACTTGGCCAAAATCTCATGGGCAGCATAAAGAGTGTTAGTTTGGGCCCCATGTTCTTGGGCAACATGGAGGGTGCTCGTCTAGGCCCCCTAGTTTGCGTGGATGGTGCTGGCACGGGCCCTTTGGTGTTGGGCAGCATGTGGTGTGCTTGTTTGGGCCTCTTGGTGTGCGCATGTCTCGGTCGTGTGCTGGCGGTCTATGACAATATGATGTGATCTTATGAATTAATATGTTCATTAATTTTTCCCTTTGCTCTTGATAACATACACACATTTTACAAACAAACTGCTTAAACATGAATTTTTTAAAGATAACAACATATTATTTTCTATAGGAATCACTCCAAAAATTTTCACTCTAATAATTAAGTAATTAACCATCTAATTTACCTAATTTCAGAAAAAGTTTAAAGCGGATATCCACTAAAAAAGAGTAGACGCGGGAGAAGTAAAATGGAATCAGGCTCCACCATAACAAAGATCAATAGTGGAATAACCACGTTCAATATTGGAAACATGACATATAAAATGTCCTTTCTGACTCAAAATAATGTTAATTAGACAAAGAAACAAACAAAAGCACATAGTTTTGTTTTGTTCCTTTTCCCTTTAGGTTATATTTGGTGTAGCTTACTACTTACTAATTAACCTCAATTATCTTTTGACATCAAGATTCACATAGAAGGACGGAAGTACTTGATGAGTGGGTGACCACAGCCTCCAACCTCATAAAAAATAAAAGTTACCTTTAATGTAAATGTCCCCTAAATTTTAAAAATATTATATTTTGTTCTCTTCAAGTTGATATTCTGATTCTATCCCTAAACCTAAATGTATTTTGATAATAACAATCCATAATTACTGTATTGTACATACGATAAGAATAATTAAAATATAATACGAGAAACTGAAATGAAAATGATACTAATGTACAAATATTTTTTTGAATAGTCTTAAGGTGATTACAAGGTAGTATTTGTTCATACATATTTTTAACCATTTGACAAAGAGTACACACCATGCAGACGAAGCGATTTTGAACCCGAATTTCCTAGGATGAACATCATTCGCTTTTCCACTAAGACCACTTGTTGGGTTCAATGTACGAATAAATTAAATTGATATAAATATGATATGTTATATAAATTTTAAATGTGCAACGCTTTTTTTTTGAACAAATTCTACCTAGGGGAGGGAGAGAGAAAATTTACTCTTAATAAATTTTGAACTTACAACCTAGAAAAGAAAAGGATGTCAACTAAAACTTTAACTACATACTCTATAGAGTTCACAAATGTGCAACGTTTTAAACATGATTGTCAGTAAAATAGTGCAAAAATACGTTATTTCTATGATACAAATCTTATACCAAGTTGAAGGGCACCCCAAAAAAAATTAATTAATTAGGCCCCATGCTGCCCATATTTAAGAACTTAGCCAATAGGGCAAGGCAAATATTCTTATATATGTCAAAGATTAGGCACTTCTAGAATAAAGAAATGCCCTTAAATTCTATATGGTACCCAAAGTACCCATTATAATAAAAATGTCCCAACTTGAAAAAATAAAGCTATTTTTAATAGCCATGTCTCGGAGCTTGTAAAGCTGAGATCCTAGCATACTATCCCCATTGGTGGGATGTTTGTCCTACGCTTTACTAATAATTTATGTATTCGTTCGTCATGATCATATTTAAAATATTATATATACATTTTAATGTTTAAAGCGTGGGGTGGGATGAATGCAGAACTTTAGGTTAGGGGTGAACCTATTAATTTTTAGAGGATGCGAATTTATAAAAATTTAGGAGGCAAAAATAGATTTTTAATAGAAAATTTTTAAAAAATTCTCACTCCTATAGCCCAAAATATTTTTTTAAGGATTGATCGAATTTTTTATTTGTATAAACATGTCATTTGAGAGTGGCCACAATATAAACAATTCGAAAGTTAAGTTATTAAATTTAAATTATTTTTAACTCTAGTGACCAAAATAGGAGTGAGAAGAATGTTGAGTGATGATTGGTGTAGTTTACCCATTTTTTATTAAGGAAAAATGAAAACTATCGTCAGCTTCTAACGAAAGGTAAAAGGGAGGGACCATATTGAAAGCGAACTAAAAGTTCAGTGACTATATTGAAATCAAACTAAAAGTTGGGTGACCTTATCGAATATTTTAAAAGTACGGTGACCAAAATGAATCCGCCCTAAAACGTTCGATGACTATATTGAAATCGAACTAAAAGTTGGGTGACTTTATCGAATATTTTAAAAGTAGGGTGACCAAAAAGAGTCCGCCCTAAAAATTTGGTGACCATTTATGTAGTTTACTTTAAATTACTTTCTATAACCATATACAATATACATATTTATTTATTTATTTATTTATCTATCTATTTATCTATATATATGTAATGCAGAATTGAGAGACTCGAATTGAACTTGAATTGATCCACTAATTACTAAAAATATTTGAGTTATTTGAATTTCCATCTTATAACTAAAACATTTTTAAATAAGGGTAAACTACATAAATGGTCACCGAACTTTTAGGGCAGATTCATTTTGGTCACCGTACTTTTAAAATATTAGATAAGGTCACCCAACTTTTAGTTCGATCTCGATACGGTCCCTCCCGTTAGAAGTTCTCGGTAGTTTTTGTTTTTCCTTAATAAAAAATAGGTAAAGTACATCAACCATCACTCAACTTTCTTCTCACTCATATTTTGGTCAATAAAGTTTAACAATTTTCAATTTATTAAGTTAACTTTCGAATTGTTCATATTTTGACCACTCTCAAATGACATGGTTATACAAATAGAAAATGTAACCCCCTAGACTCGTCTATGCGTTACCACGGATCCTAAGAAGTCACATTAGGGTCACAAGAGCGGCCCACAGTAAGAATCCATATAAAAACATTTTCCCTTAAGACACTTATTAAATTGTAACGGTAACTTCTGATTAAAATACTCTTTCAAGAAATTATTTAAACATATAGAAAAAATTTCAGAAAACGTTTTACAGACACTATTATAAAATAATACATTATGTACATGCCCACTAACTATGTCGGTACTGTACTCCAAAGTAGCGCCAAGAGAACTCCAAATACAACTTTCGGTCACGAAACAATAATAGATTTCTTCTAACCTGCGAGAGTAAAAACAACGTGAGCTTCGAAAATCTCAGTAATACCAATGGATGATATAAGTAACATGCATGAATATGGTCGAGCACGAAGCTATCATGGTGTTCCGAGAAACAACAAGTTCCAAATTTACGGTTCATTATATCGAATACACATTATATCTAAAGACAACAAAGGTGTTCTTTATTCGATCATTGAGTATCGGGGGAGGAGCATGTAGATCGTATAACAAAACAGAGAGATGGATTACGGTAGTTGATTTCAGAGAGTCAGTGTGTGTTCCAACAGTACAAAGTTAACACCTACAAAGTATCGGTGTGGTGAACGTTTATTTCATGGTTATATAATAGTAGGGATAAGATTCATTTGAAATTTCCTATCTACCCTCCAACCAAACTCTCCAGTATACAGTTCCCCATAACTACATCTATAAGGGGCGTTAACTCAGGCCCATTGGACGTAGGTGTCAACCTAAGGGGATACCATAGGTACGGTAGGAATCACCCTAGCCGAAGAATAAGAACCTGAAACGGTAAGGAATTACCAGTCTGATCAGGGCTGAACCTACGGTAATTTCATACTCTATCCCAAGTACCCTGGTAACGGTCTAGGCAGTGATAATAGTAATCGGTAACAGCATTAATCGGTAATAACGATAATCAGTAACTATCGGTACTAATCGGTTATAACAATATATATGAAGCAACTTTAGTTTTCAATTCAGATACAAAGGTATATTTCGGTTAAATAATAGTCATGGTTCAGGTCAGGAGACAACCTACGGTTCAAGTGGAGAGAATATTCATATGCACTTGGAACCCACTAGATAGAACAATTTATTTCTCAGAGATACTTGGTATTTACGAGGAAAGAGAAAACATTGAACTTTTGACAATGTTGACCTAATTTCAAAAAAGATGTCCCTATTAAAAGGGGTTTGAAATCAATGTCTCCAACCAAGCATTCGGAGATCGATATGATACGATCATTTAAGACACCAAATATCAAGATTGTCCCGATCATTTTTGGCTAACAAAGGCATTTTGATCCTTTTAACACTCCGAGGCAATTCCATAGTCTAACCCCGATAGGATAGGTCAATGACTTGTTGGGCTAAAGATTGTTGATGATTTACCAAATTTCCAGACCATCCCACTATACTCATTTCTCAAATACACTACTTTTCACGCATTCAAATTGGTACATTTTCTTTGTGCTCACCATTTAATATTTAATCATGACTGTGTTGTACATCTGTAGATCACTGTCACATTATCTCGGAACAAGCCTCAAGAGGTTGAACATGTATTTATGCAATTTTCATCCATTAATGTACAATATTAAGAAATTATTGACATATATATATATATATATATATATATATATATATATATATATGTATACCAAGCTTCAAACCTAAAGGGGTATTACAGTCACTTGCGTGCTATCATGAGTTCAAGATTTTGAAGCTTTAGCTAATCTCGGGTCAAGAGGGTATTCCGATTATTAAACTGTAGTCATTCACGTTCTTTCGGCCTTTTTGAACCACTTAATCATTTTAATCTTTAGGTTATATCTCATCATGTGGTTAACTTGGTAGTCTTGGTGCCTGATGGCATCTTATTCATCTTAATCCCAATCACGCAAATCGATATTTTCAATCATTTCAGTTATTTCGGTCCTTTCGACCTTTTTCCGACCATCCATTTATTTCAAAACTTGGGGGGGCAAACCCGTCATTTCAGTTAATTTTGAAATCTCAATACTCAAGGACATTTTGGTCATTTTGCTATTTCGGTCGTATCAATATCTCTAATTCTCTCTCTCGATTCAGCTGTTAAAATCAATTTTTTACCTTCTAATAGTTTGATTGATCCGAACATACAAAGAAATTCCCTCATAAATTTATCTTCAGATATTTATGTTAAATCAAGCACTTATCATTCTCGAACGTTTAAGTCTCATTACCGTGTCTTTCTGAGTAATTCGGGGTTTTCAAATAAATCAGTTGTTTTATCGTATTTAGAGTAGATTCCAATGTCGCTTCCATCGTCATGGGCTATTTTAGTTATTTTCATACCTTGAGGGCATTTTCGTAATTTCATATCAGAATATTTTGTCGTTGATCATTTGACATTATTAATCGGGTTTGGAGATTGACCACCTTGTTAATTATTTATTGAACTCTAGATCCTTCCGATTTATCAACTTTCTCATTCGATTATTCCAATCCTATCTAGATTGTCATACCCATTTTCATATCCGGTTTGACTTAAGCTGAATTAACAGTACTCATCGTCGTATTTATACATGTATTAACCAAATACCAACATATTCATAAGGCATACAAGAAGTAGTAATGTATTACCTTGAATCCTTGTTGTATCAGTCAACCCTTGGAACGACCTTCAAACACTCTCGAACCCGGATTCAACGTCCCTCAACATCTCGTATCAAAGAACCATGAGTATCGATCTTACCCAAAAACAGAGGGAAACGATCGAAACTGAAGAGGCTCCGATGACGAACTAAACGACGGCGGACGGACGTTTGGCAGATGAGGTTTTGTTCGCCTCAACATAGGGAGCTCGCTCGCGGTGACAATGCGGCGGACAGACGCTTATCGGCGCCAGAATCGACGAAAGACCGAACGGCTTCAACCCTAGGTTCGACGAATCTTCCTCCTTCGATTGTCGGCGATCGAAACATTAATCGTGCGAGTGACCTTAGGGGTTTTGGTCGGGACTCGACAACGAATACAAAGGCACCAGCGGTGAGCGACACGGTGCGACGATAGGGGAAAATGGTGCGGCGGCCGGTGGTCTCGAAAGAGGGAAAGGATGAGGGGGTCGATTTTGGGTTTTTGGGAAAATGAGGGATTGATTTGAAGAAAAAAGGAAAATAATAGGTTAGGTATGATATTTTATTATTTTATTATTTTTAACTTTTTAAAATCCACTTAATAATAAGTGGTTGCAATCCTATACCCAAGAGCTACCATAGCTCAGATGGCTGGGCCACTGGCTTTGCTACCTAAAGGTTGAGGGTCTGATCCCCACAACCAGCAACTCCCCCCTTTTTTTTACTTCTTCTCTTTTTTTGTTTTGTTACAGAAAAATTCGATTAATCTTTAAAAAAAATCGGGTAATGATATTTTTACTTAGGTTATTAAATTTACCATATTTGATATTTTAATAAGCAAAGTAAAAAAATATTACTCGATTCAAATATTTCAATTAACCGGTCAATCGGTTATCCGATTTAATTGGTACAATATAAGATCGAGAATTGAATAATCTGAATTTAGCAATTAACCAAAATAATTTTTAAGGATTAATCGAACCCGATTTCGATACAAATTTTTAAAATATATTATTTCGATTCGATTATAGTTTACAGTTTTAAGCAAAATTCATTAACCGGTATGATCTATTATATACAATATTTTTAAATTTTATGCATTACAATATCATATAGTCTAGTGATTTTGATACCCTTCTGGTTTTTTAAAAAAAGTTTTGGCTCTGGGTAGGATTAATAGGTGTGAACTTTCAAATTTTGACTTTCTAGTTGTTTTTACAATTTTATCACAATCGAAGAATTATTAAATTTATCATATTATCATATTTGATATTTTAATAAACAAAGTAAAAAAATTATTTTCAGAATCAAATATTTCAGTTAACCGGTTAATCGATTATCTAATTAATTGGTACAATATAAGATCGAGAATTGAATAATCTGAATTTACCAATTAACCTAAATAATTTTTAAGGATTAATCGAATTTTTCTATGTGTAAACATTTCATTTGAGAGTGGCCAAAATATGAACAATTCGAAAGTTAAGTTATTAAATTGAAAATTTTAAACTCTAGTGACCAAAATATGAGTAAGAAGAAACTTGAGTGATGATTGGTGTAGTTTATCCATTTTTTTATTAAGGAAAAACGAAAACTAACGTCAGCTTCTAACGGAAGGTAACAAGAGGGATCATATTAAAAGCGAACTAAAAGTTCGGTGACTATATTGAAATCAAACTAAAAGTTGGGTGACCGTATCGAATATTTTAAAAATACGATGACCAAAATAAATTTACCTTAAAAGTTTAGTGACCATTTTTGTAATTTACCCTTAATAAATTTCGAGTCGAATTTTTTTATTTCATGTCGAATCAAAAAATTAATTTTTTTATCGAGTTGAGCTTTGCGTACACTATTTAAAACATATTTTTATGTGCCGTATTTGGTGGCTACCTACACAAATCGCATTAGTGTGTCATAATATTTTCTATGCATTTTAATTATTTCGTTTTTCATATTAAAAAAATTATTTCGTTTTTTTTTTTTTTTTTTGTATTTGGTGGCTACCTACAATAATCGCATTTGTGATTTTTTTTCTTTATTAGGTTAGGGAGCTAGGGATTGTTGCTTTTTACTTTAGGGAACAATTTATGGAATGGATGTGAAAACCGGTTTTTACTTCGAATAAAATATTTGGTTTGAAACTGTGTGCGTGTTTTGAAAAAATTATTATTTGATGATTTAGGAATTTATTTAACAATTTTATATTATTACTTATTTAATTGAATCAAAGTGAACTATTAAATTAGTAAATTATTTTTTAAATTAATAGAATTTAAAATTAAAATAGAAAATTAAATAAATTTTTTGTATGACTTCTAAGAAGATAAAATTTCAATTACTTTATAAAATCATAATTAGATTATCTAAAAATAATTTAAAAGAGCAGAAATAATTTTATTATAAATTAAAATTAATTTGAGTTTTTTTATTGTTTTTTAATAGTCTAAAGGTGATTATAAGATAATATCTGTTCATAGGTATTCTTAACTCTTTGACAATAGACATACATCATATAGATAAAGTAATTTGAACACGTATCTCTTAGAATGAACATTATCGGCTTTTCCATTGAGACACTTGTTGGGTTCGAATGTTTATTGAATATTTAGATTTTAAATTTTACTATTTAATTAATACATTTAATTAATTAAGTATAGGTATGAAGCAATTAAATATCATAACACAATCATGTGGCAGTTGGCAGTCTTCGGTAGAGTTGTAAAAACAGGTAATCGGATGGGTTTCAGGTCGGGTACTGTTAGGTCGGGTAAAATCGGATACAAGTCATTTCAGGTCATTTTTTGTCTTGACTCGAGTCGGGTCGGGTGCGGGTCCATTCCAGGTCGGGTCCGAAGCAGATAATTGACAGGTTAATTCGGGTTCGGATACACTTCAGGTCGGGTTCATTTTGGGTTCGGGTAGACTTCAGGTCGGGTTCATTTCGGATTCGGGTAGACTTCAGGTCGGGTTCATTTCAGGTTGAAGTAATTTAAAAAATAATGAAAAAAAAAATAATGAAAATGGGTCAATTTGGAATAAAAATAAAGTTATATGAAGTATAATGAACAAAAATATCAAAATAAATTTAGAAAACGTAAAAATACAATGAATATGGGTCAAATTGGAATAAAAATAAAGTTTTGGGACTAGAATGAACAGAAATATCATATTAAAATTATAAAACATTGGTCATTCATTTGAAAAACAAATGAATATGGGTCAATTTGAAATACAAATAAACTTGTGGGGATTATAATGAAAAAAACAAATTAAAAGTATAAAACATCAACTAATTATAAAAATTGTAATTTTTAATTTTGTTGCTGGATGTGTAAGTCTGATGGATTTGTAAGTCTGATGTTGGATTCCAATGTTTGTAAACTTATACACTTTTTTAGTTTCATTAATAATATTATGTGCACTCTTTTCCCCTACTTAGGTTTAGAGGGGTTTTAAATGAGGCCCTTTTCTTAAAAAAGTTGTACATTTTACTTTATATTTCATTTTTACTTGTTTTGTAAGAAACAAACACCAATTACTAATTGTAGAAAACTAACAAGGAATGTCTTTTAATAAACAATACCAATTAAAAAAAATCAAACTTAATTATTTTACAAACTTAAAACATTTTGGTGTAATGTACCTTTGTAAATTTTTATAAAAAAATTCAGACTTAAAATAAACAATACTAATTAATCAATTAATTGATAAAAATTTAAATTATTAATTGTAAAAATATATATTATCTATGTATTTTAGTATGCCTTAGACTATATATCAAGAAAGAAGTTAAAATAAACAATATCAAATCAAATTAGTATGACTTAAAATATATATACTAAAATATATGCCTTAGTAAATTTGTCTATATATGACTTAGTAAAAATTATATATGTACTATGTATTTTAGTATATATTAGATTTTTATTTATTAAAAATAAATATTTTTATTTATCAAGTTTATATTTATTTTTACTAATTACTTATTAAACAAATCTTTTATTTATTAAAAATAAATCTTTTAATTATATATATAATACATTTTGTTAGATACTTAACATTTTAAACTATTCAAATTATAGATATAGACTTTTTCATAATAGTTCATAATATTACTTCATATCATATATTAAAAATATCATTATTACTTATTAAGTATCAATTATCAAACCAGGTCAATATCAGTTCAGGTACAAAACATGTCGGGTTAAAAACAGGTCGGGTCCAAAACAAGTCGGGTCTAATAACAGGTCGGGTTTAAAACAGGTCGGGTTCAAAACAGGTCGGGTTCAAAACAGGTCGGGTCTAATAACAGGTCGGGTTCAAAACAGGCCGGGTTCAAAACAGGTCGGGTAAAACCGGATCTCGGGTTGATTCAGTCAGGTAATATCAGGTAATTTGCCAGGTCGGTCTCGGGTTCGGGTTCGTTTCAGTCGGACACAGATCGGGTTCGGTTGCTACAGTAACAGGTTCAACTCGGGTTCGGGTCAGCAACAGTCAGTTACAGTTCGGGTTCGGGTCATCAAATTCTCAGGTCAAATCAGGTTCTGACTCGAGCAGGTTTCAGGCAGGTTTTCAGGTTCTGACTTGTTTTTACAACCCTAGTCTTCGGGATGTAAATCTTCTGCCTCTTTTTAGTGCCTGTAACAAAAAAAAATATTAATATTATAATTATAATATCCTACCTACTACTCCACTAAGGGTTGTATAATTGAACCCATTTGCATTCATTTCTTTTCCCACTTTGTTCCACGGCAGACTTCAATTATTCCCTCAATTATTTTCTTCATCTTTGCAGAATACTTCCCCTCCCATTTTTTTCTAAGTTTCATTTCTTCAACATAAACCACCATCGTACACCAACCTCAATTGTCCATCACCGTGTTGTGACCGTTACGTTTCACCTCCACCCCCATCCGAATCGTCTCAACGTCCCGGACAAAACGCCCCTATCTACGCGTCAAACCGCCGCTCCGTTTGCCGTTAATTTGCTGTTGAAGGTTTCGTAAAAATAGAGGTTTTTCTCAAATCGGCGAAAATCCGGTAAGTTTTCGACTTAAATACGAGTTTGGGGTGATAGAAAATCAAATTTGGAGAATTCTGTTTTTTTTCAAAATTTTGCTCCGCCGTCCACGGCGGCGCGTGGGCTTCACGCGCCGTCCAGGGCGATTTCCGGCCACCCTGGACGGTGGCAGTGGACCGGCCGGTTCAGACTGGTCTGGTCACGAACTGAACCGCCCGAACCGGACCCGCCACGTCAGCATGACGTCATCATGACGTCAGCATCCAACCTGTTGATCGACCCGTTGACCCGACCCGTTGACCCGACCCGGTCAACAGTGACGTCAGCATGACGTCATCATGACGTCAGCATCCGACCCGTTTACCGACCCGTTGACTCGACCCGTTGACCGAACCGTTGACCCGACCCGGTCAACAGTGACGTCAGCATGACATCAGCATTGACTTTGACCGTTGACTTTGACCGTTGACCGTTGACCAAAAAGTCAAATTTTCCGAAAAGCCCTATTTTATGTTTTTCGACGTCCTGAGTCCATTTTTGAAGCCCGTTTCTTGAAATTCAAACCCGAAAGCTCTCAAATTGGACTTTGAACTTGAGTCCACTTGTGTATTTTAATAATCAAATATGAGTAAGGTGTTTAAAGACTGAAAGTGGAATATTTTTGATGAAGGTATTTAAAGTACCTTGTATTCGGGATGTTGAGGACGTCGCATTCGGGTTCGAGAGTGATCGAACGGAGCATAAGGGTTGACCGATATAGCAAGGATTCAAGGTAATACACTACTACCTTTAGTATGCTTTATGAACATGTTGGTATTCGGTAAATGCATGCATAAATATGATGAGGAGTGATGTTATCTCTGCTTAAGTCAAACCGGATATGAAATTAAGTATGATAACGTAGATAAGGTCGAAATGCTCGAACGAGAAAGTTAACGAATGTAAGGATCTGGTGTTCAATAAATTAAGTAATAAGGCAGTTAATCTCCAAACTCAATTATTGACGTCAATTGAGTAAATGCTAGAAATTTAGTTATGAAATTACGAAAATGCCCTTGAGGTACGAGAATGTCTAAAATACCCTTAGAATTGGAAGTGGATATGGTAAATCAACTCGATTCATCGGGAAAACCTCGATCTACTGGTAAGATATGGTAACAAGATTTAAATGTTCGAGATTGTAAGGTGTTAGACTCCATTGAATTTAGAATGAGCCCCTGAATATATATATAATCACAGGAAACTATTCGTACCTCTAAATTGATCAAGCGACTCAAATACTGAAATGATCATCATGACTAAAAGTATTGGAAATACTGTCATGGTTAAATAAATTGGAAGGGTCATACTGACTAAAAATGCTGTAGTATTCTCGAATACCGAGGTTCGCAATTAATTGAAAGGATGGATTAACCCTTGAGTTTTGAAATAAATGAAGTGGTTGGAGGTACCGAAATTTCTTGAATGGCTGAAACAACCACGAGAACTTAAATGATTGGAAATACTGTAAATGGTTCAAATGATAGGAATGATGGCTATCTCGAACTTCAGAATGACTGAAATACCCCGTTGATTGAATAAATAAATTGTCGTTGATGAAATTCTAGAAATTTGCCAATAAAGCTGAAAATGACCGAAATGCCCTCATAGATTGAAGCATGACCCATGTACGTCAATCACTCCTGATATTAATGTAAGGATGGAAGTTTCTACGCACAAAATACAAGTTGACTACTCCGAGGCAAATCTTGTGGTGAAATATGGAAGCAACCGTTCAAATATACGATACAGTTAGAAGGATTGGTTAGTACTGTAAGGTTGGAATATAATAGTTCGAATGGTTAAGAGGGCTCGTTAAACTTCTGGAAATCTTAATTGCTATAAAACATAAATTCCTCATGATCGAGCTTAAGTTACAAAATCAACCCTCTTATATAAAAGACCAAAATGCCCTCGTTGGCCAAAGTAATCAAAATAGCCCCGAACGTATCTGATATAGTGAAAGGTCTTGACGTAGAAATCTCTAAATGCCTGGTTGGGTACCTGATGAGCAAATATAATTTTTGAGCTATTGTTTACGCCTTGTTGGTATGAATTATCAAAAATACACGTGTATGATAAAATGACTAAAATGCCTCTGGTAGGCTGAAATGGCTAAATCACTCACGATATGTCTAAACTCTCAAGGTCTTGATGTATCATCCCCTGAAAATCGGGTTTGAACCGTTAGTACAAACCCCTCTTTTAATAGAGGTCCCGTTTCAAAGGTCCGTTCAATTGTCAAAATTTAATGGGTTCTCTTTCGTAAATGTCAAGTATCTCCAAGGAGTAAATTGTTCCACCTAGTGTGTTCCATGTGTGCCACGCGCCTGTTTTGCATACTGTTTTACATGATATGATACTGATCACGTGCATATGACTGGCATACATGAAGTTACATGAACATGACATGTTTTATAAATAAGCATGACCGTACTGTATTTCTGATATATGCATATGCACCCGATATGGAAAACATGTTACATGGATAATGTGTTACTAAAAATACGGTTATTGACTAATGAATTAATGATGATCTGATTCACTGGGGTAATTGGGACATGATATGAAGCTACATACGGCTCAGCCCTGATCCAGCTGGTAAGACCGTCCCGTTTACGGATCCTAGGCTTCGGCCAGATCCGCCCGATTACGGATCCTAGGCTTCGGCCAGATCCGCCCGTTTACGGATCCTAGGCTTCGGCCAGATCCGCCCGATTACGGATCCTAGGCTTCGGCCAGATCCGCCCGTTTACGGATTCTAGGCTTCGGCCAGGTCCGCCCGTTTACGGTTCCTATGCTTCAGCAAGGGCCGCCCGTATTCTAAGGTATTCCTTAGGATGGTACCCTCGCCCAATAGGCCCGGGTTAATGCCTGTACATGATACCGCATTGGGGAAACTAAATACTGGAGTATGGTTGGAGGGTAAATAAAGAATTGAAAATGTATTCTACTGCTACATGAAACATATGTATATGATATAAAAAGGTTTACTGCATTATTACATATCATGCATTAATGTTGCACTGTTGGAACACACTAGACCCCAAACTCTCTGATTTCTAACTCGTATGCTACTAGCCTATATAATTCCCGTCTATTTCTCAAGGTCTGAATAAAGATCAAGTATCGTTATTCTCGAGTATGATGCAACCTCGAAATAGTAGAACAGAAATGAAGGTCGTTACTGCTCGGAACGTCATGAAAATGTTATGCCTACCATATATCTGCATGAGCTTATAGCATCTTCTGGTAGTTTTGTATTACTGAGCTTTTCCCAAGCTCACGTTGTTTTTACCATCGCAGGTTAAAGGAATATATCATGAGATAATGATTGACAACAGTGTTCGGAGTTCTCTCAGCGTTACTTTTGGAGTACGGTACTGTATAGTTAGTGGGCATGTAAGTCATGTATTGTTTACAGCAGTGTCTGTAAAATGTTTTCTGAAGTTTTTATTATGTGTTTAAATGACACCCGAATGATATTTTAAACAGAAGTGGGTTTTACAACTTAATAAATGTTTTAAAAATATTTTATGAGTATTTTTACCGTGGGTCGCTCTCGTGACCCTAATGTGACTTCCTAGGATCCGTCGTAACGCATAGGCGGGTCTAGGGGGTTACATTTAGTGGTATCAGAGCTTAGAGTTGCGTTTTTCTGGGTAGATCGGCCGATCGTCTGTCATAGGAAGTTTGGTCTATGCATGCCCCTAGAACATAACCGTACTCCTTCGTGCCGAGACTCCGATGTCGAATCCTTTCATTTAATAAGTACATCTAACCCTTCTGTCCATAATAGCTTGATCTGTACTGGAAAGGAATATCGGTAAGATTTGTCTACGAATTGGATTAAATTAATGGATTTGAATCCAGATAAAGAAACAGAGATGGTTAATGCGTGTGAAATTGAAGGTATGAACTAAATGGAGAATAAATGTTTGATCATGTAAAGCAACTGATATAAGATTTACATGTAATGTCATTCGGTGATAATGATTATGTTTGAGAATATCCCGATAAAAAAAAAAAGGGGTCGTATGAATTTAGAAGGAATGTGTTTATGAATGTAGCTAAAGTGTAAAGCTCTATGGTGACTCTGTAATATACGGAGGAATCAATTGTCTAAAAATCTCATTAAAGGTAAGTGATATCCGTATAAAACTTTGATTATGTTTGATTGCCAAGGAGAAAGTTATTCCTGCGATAACGTGGCATGATGAATAGTCATACATGTCATCCTTGACTGAAATTCATTGTTACGTCTTAACTTTGGAAGGCTCTGTATAGTCGTAAGTATCGTACTCCCATCTGTTAGACAGAATTGTATGATAAGAAGACTTTGGGTCCTGAGTTGATCCAAAAGACTGAAGAGACTGTCAGACTGATTCGTAGTCGTTTGAAGGAGGCGTTTGACAGACAGAAGTCTTATGCTGATCGGAGGAGAAAGGATATAGAGTTTAAGGTTGGCGACCAGGTTTTTCTAAAGGTATCACCATGGAAGAAAGTTCTGAGATTTGGGCGCAAAGGTAAATTGAGCCCAAGATTTATCGGACCGTACCGTATTCGGAAGAGAGTCGGGCCTGTTGCATATCAGCTTGAATTACCTCCCCAACTTAGCCGTATCCATGATGTGTTCCATGTATCTATGTTGAGACTGTATCACCCAGATCCGAGCCATGTTATCCAGGTACAGGATGTGGAGTTGAGACCAGATTTGTCTTATGAGGAAGAACCTGTTTAGATCTTGGATCAAGACAAGAGGGTTCTAAGGAATCGACGTATTCCTATGGTTAAGGTACAATGGAGAAATCGAGGTCCTGAAGAAGCTACCTGGGAAACCCTTGAGTCGATGAAAGAGCAGTTTTCGCATTTATTCCGTTAAGGTAAATTTCGAGGACGAAATTTTTCTTAAGGGTGGGAGAATTGTAACAAAAAAAAAAATATTAATATTATAATTATAATATCCTACCTACTACTCCACTAAGGGTTGTATAATTGAACCCATTTGCATTCATTTCTTTTCCCACTTTGTTCCACGGCAGACTTCAATTATTCCCTCAATTATTTTCTTCATCTTTGCAGAATACTTCCCCTCCCATTTTTTTCTAAGTTTCATTTCTTCAACATAAACCACCATCGTACACCAACCTCAATTGTCCATCACCGTGTTGTGACCGTTACGTTTCACCGCCACCCCCATCCGAATCGTCTCAACGTCCCGGACAAAACGCCCCTATCTACGCGTCAAACCGCCGCTCCGTTTGCCGTTAATTTGCTGTTGAAGGTTTCGTAAAAATAGAGGTTTTTCTCAAATCGGCGAAAATCCGGTAAGTTTTCGACTTAAATACGAGTTTGGGGTGATAGAAAATCAAATTTGGAGAATTCTGTTTTTTTTCAAAATTTTGCTCCGCCGTCCACGGCGGCGCGTGGGCTTCACGCGCCGTCCGGCGCCGCGCGTGGGCTTCACGCGCCGTCCAGGGCGATTTCCGGCCACCCTGGACGGTGGCAGTGGACCGGCCGGTTCAGACTGGTCTGGTCACGAACTGAACCGCCCGAACCGGACCCGCCACGTCAGCATGACGTCATCATGACGTCAGCATCCAACCTGTTGACCGACCCGTTGACCCGACCCGTTGACCCGACCCGGTCAACAGTGACGTCAGCATCCGACCCATTTACCGACCCGACCCGACCCGTTGACTCGACCCGTTGACCGAACCGTTGACCCGACCCGGTCAACAGTGACGTCAGCATGACGTCAGCATTGACTTTGACCGTTGACTTTGACCGTTGACCGTTGACCAAAAAGTCAAATTTTCCGAAAAGCCCTATTTTATGTTTTTCGACGTCCTGAGTCCATTTTTGAAGCCCGTTTCTTGAAATTCAAACCCGAAAGCTCTCAAATTGGACTTTGAACTTGAGTCCACTTGTGTATTTTAATAATCAAATATGAGTAAGGTGTTTAAAGACTGAAAGTGGAATATTTTTGATGAAGGTATTTAAAGTACCTTGTATTCGGGATGTTGAGGACGTCGCATTCGGGTTCGAGAGTGATCGAACGGAGCATAAGGGTTGACCGATATAGCAAGGATTCAAGGTAATACACTACTACCTTTAGTATGCTTTATGAACATGTTGGTATTCGGTAAATGCATGCATAAATATGATGAGGAGTGATGTTATCTCTGCTTAAGTCAAACCGGATATGAAATTAAGTATGATAACGTAGATAAGGTCGAAATGCTCGAACGAGAAAGTTAACGAATGTAAGGATCTGGTGTTCAATAAATTAAGTAATAAGGCAGTTAATCTCCAAACTCAATTATTGACGTCAATTGAGTAAATGCTAGAAATTTAGTTATGAAATTACGAAAATGCCCTTGAGGTACGAGAATGTCTAAAATACCCTTAGAATTGGAAGTGGATATGGTAAATCAACTCGATTCATCGGGAAAACCTCGATCTACTGGTAAGATATGGTAACAAGATTTAAATGTTCGAGATTGTAAGGTGTTAGACTCCATTGAATTTAGAATGAGCCCCTGAATATATATATATAATCACAAGAAACTATTCGTACCTCTAAATTGATCAAGCGACTCAAATACTGAAATGATCATCATGACTAAAAGTATTGGAAATACTGTCATGGTTAAATAAATTGGAAGGGTCATACTGACTAAAAATGCTGTAGTATTCTCGAATACCGAGGTTCGCAATTAATTGAAAGGATGGATTAACCCTTGAGTTTTGAAATAAATGAAGTGGTTGGAGGTACCGAAATTTCTTGAATGGCTGAAACAACCACGAGAACTTAAATGATTGGAAATACTGTAAATGGTTCAAATGATAGGAATGATGGCTATCTCGAACTTCAGAATGACTGAAATACCCCGTTGATTGAATAAATAAATTGTCGTTGATGAAATTCTAGAAATTTGCCAATAAAGCTGAAAATGACCGAAATGCCCTCATAGATTGAAGCATGACCCATGTACGTCAATCACTCCTGATATTAATGTAAGGATGGAAGTTTCTACGCACAAAATACAAGTTGACTACTCCGAGGCAAATCTTGTGGTGAAATATGGAAGCAACCGTTCAAATATACGATACAGTTAGAAGGATTGGTTAGTACTGTAAGGTTGGAATATAATAGTTCGAATGGTTAAGAGGGCTCGTTAAACTTCTGGAAATCTTAATTGCTATAAAACATAAATTCCTCATGATCGAGCTTAAGTTACAAAATCAACCCTCTTATATAAAAGACCAAAATGCCCTCGTTGGCCAAAGTAATCAAAATAGCCCCGAACGTATCTGATATAGTGAAAGGTCTTGACGTAGAAATCTCTAAATGCCTGGTTGGGTACCTGATGAGCAAATATAATTTTTGAGCTATTGTTTACGCCTTGTTGGTATGAATTATCAAAAATACACGTGTATGATAAAATGACTAAAATGCCTCTGGTAGGCTGAAATGGCTAAATCACTCACGATATGTCTAAACTCTCAAGGTCTTGATGTATCATCCCCTGAAAATCGGGTTTGAACCGTTAGTACAAACCCCTCTTTTAATAGAGGTCCCGTTTCAAAGGTCCGTTCAATTGTCAAAAGTTAATGGGTTCTCTTTCGTAAATGTCAAGTATCTCCAAGGAGTAAATTGTTCCACCTAGTGTGTTCCATGTGTGCCACGCGCCTGTTTTGCATACTGTTTTACATGATATGATACTGATCACGTGCATATGACTGGCATACATGAAGTTACATGAACATGACATGTTTTATAAATAAGCATGACCGTACTGTATTTCTGATATATGCATATGCACCCGATATGGAAAACATGTTACATGGATAATGTGTTACTAAAAATACGGTTATTGACTAATGAATTAATGATGATCTGATTCACTGGGGTAATTGGGACATGATATGAAGCTACATACGGCTCAGCCCTGATCCAGCTGGTAAGACCGTCCCGTTTACGGATCCTAGGCTTCGGCCAGATCCGCCCGATTACGGATCCTAGGCTTCGGCCAGATCCGCCCGTTTACGGATCCTAGGCTTCGGCCAGATCCGCCCGATTACGGATCCTAGGCTTCGGCCAGATCCGCCCGTTTACGGATTCTAGGCTTCGGCCAGGTCCGCCCGTTTACGGTTCCTATGCTTCAGCAAGGGCCGCCCGTATTCTAAGGTATTCCTTAGGATGGTACCCTCGCCCAATAGGCCCGGGTTAATGCCTGTACATGATACCGCATTGGGGAAACTAAATACTGGAGTATGGTTGGAGGGTAAATAAAGAATTGAAAATGTATTCTACTGCTACATGAAACATATGTATATGATATAAAAAGGTTTACTGCATTATTACATATCATGCATTAATGTTGCACTGTTGGAACACACTAGACCCCAAACTCTCTGATTTCTAACTCGTATGCTACTAGCCTATATAATTCCCGTCTACTTCTCAAGGTCTGAATAAAGATCAAGTATCGTTATTCTCGAGTATGATGCAACCTCGAAATAGTAGAACAGAAATGAAGGTCGTTACTGCTCGGAACGTCATGAAAATGTTATGCCTACCATATATCTGCATGAGCTTATAGCATCTTCTGGTAGTTTTGTATTACTGAGCTTTTCCCAAGCTCACGTTGTTTTTACCATCGCAGGTTAAAGGAATATATCATGAGATAATGATTGACAACAGTGTTCGGAGTTCTCTCAGCGTTACTTTTGGAGTACGGTACTGTATAGTTAGTGGGCATGTAAGTCATGTATTGTTTACAGCAGTGTCTGTAAAATGTTTTCTGAAGTTTTTATTATGTGTTTAAATGACACCCGAATGATATTTTAAACAGAAGTGGGTTTTACAACTTAATAAATGTTTTAAAAATATTTTATGAGTATTTTTACCGTGGGTCGCTCTCGTGACCCTAATGTGACTTCCTAGGATCCGTCGTAACGCATAGGCGGGTCTAGGGGGTTACAGTGCCCATACTTATACTCTCATGCTCAAAATTAGGCTTAGGGTTTTAGGTTAGGGATTGTGGTTAAGGTTTAGAGAATTTAGAGTATGGTGTATTTTTTAGAGTATAAGGTGTAGGGTTTAAGATTTAGAATTTAGGGTTAGGACATAGAATTTAATTTTATAATTTTTTCTGTTAGGGCAGAAGTAGATACACCAAAAAGGGAGATGATTTTTATCCCAGTCTTCGTGAAATTGAATGCAAATTCAATTTGAAGATTTCAACTTGAATTCAGACCAATATGCAGCAGGTGAGCCTTGAGTGAGAATTCATTTTCATATATATGTGATTTTAATTGCGAAAGGTGTGTGACTTAGGATTTGGTTCGTAGTATCGTACGATAATTAATTTAAAATAAGATTTTGGATGTATTAAAAATAAGAGTTATATTTTGATACACAAGTTATGTAAAAACAAGTTATACAAGTTTTTTATAAAATTTTAAATTTAAATTTCAAACCCTAGCACCTTAAAACTTAAATCTTATACCCTAAACTCTAAATTCTAAGCATAAACCTTAAATTCTACATTATGTACACTAAACTTTAAACCCTAAACCCTAACCTAAAATATAAACCCTAAAATTAAAAGCTTGTGTATCAAAGTATTTTTCTAAAAAACAAATATTTGATATGTTTCTATTTATAAATAGATATAAGATATGTTTGACTACAAAATTTGAGATGTTAAGAATTTTCACGAAGTGTGACGCATATACTAGAAAAAAAGATTGAAAAATCTTCGAAAATATTTCTTAAAATTATAGGGCTTCTTTAAAAAAATTGATAAGGGTTTAAAGATTTAATTGATCCTAAACGAAAAATAAAAAATTAATTAAGTCTTTATAAAAAAAATCATCCAATTTAACCCTCAAAATTTAAATTGCACTCAATTTAACTCTTCCATTATATTGACCGTCAGTACTCTCTAGCGGTCAAAGATGAAAGGACACATAACATACTTTGAAGTGTCACGTCATTAAATGTACTTGCTCATAAATGAAAGAAATAATAATTTGAAAAATCAAATAAAGTTTGCATAAATTTTAAGACAATAAAGTTGTTTTTTAAATAGTCTTAAGTTGATTGTGATGCAGTATTTGTTCATTTATATTTTTTATTTTTTGACAATACACGCATTGCACACCTTGCAAACAAAGCGATTTGAACCCGAATTTTTTGGAATGAAGAACATTCGTTCTTCTACAGAGACCATTATTATTATTTTTTAAAAAACACTGATATGATTAATAAAATAATTATTGAAAATTATTTATATTTTTTTTTATAAAAAATAATTTTAATAAAATATTTGATATTATTAACTTGTTCATAAATTAGCATATGCGAGTATGAAAATAATGAAATTTTTTTATAATTTTTTATAAAAAATAATTTTAATAAAATATTTGATATTATTAACTTGTTCATAAATTAGCATATGCGAGTATGAAAATAATGAAAATTATTGGAAGTATAAATCTAGAAGTTCAAGTGTACAAAACAATTTCAAGACTTATTAGAAGATTTTCGTCAAGCATAGAATATTGTCACGCCATCAAAATTCTCAAATGCACAAATATTAGATTATGGATAATATTAATTGTATTAGATATCATATTTAATCCGTTTTAAAGGGAAAAAATCAAAAGTTTATGTTGTTTCGTTACCAGTTTTTCAAAATGAGACCAACACATACAACAAAGATTGTAAGTTGTCCAGCAAAAAACTTTAAAGTATCTCATGAAAATGTGAGTGATTCCATTTTGAGAAATTTGGTCAACTTTTCATGTAGCTTCGACAATTGTTGAAAATCCTCCAACTTTTTCAGTGAAACAGTCAACAATTATCAGGGCTACAACAAACATTTCTTTTTTTCAATGAAACAGTCAATAATTATTGTTTTGTTAAGAAAACACTTTAAATACATTTAAAACGATACAGAGTGGTTACTAATTTAAAACATTGTCACTTAAAAAATTATTGAAACTATAAAAGTAGAAGATAAAATCTTGAGCATGAGTTGTAAAAACGTATATTTCACACTATATTCATTCAGAACTGAATAATTCATCATTGTTATGTACAAGCTTTAATATATAGTGATGCTTACAACTAACTAACAACACTTTAACAAATCTAACCACCTAGCTAACAATATAACCGTTTCTAACTTCAACACTTCCCCTCAAGTTGGGTCCTGCTGAAAGATATTCTTGATGCCCAACTTGGATGCCAAGTAGTAGTGTTGTTGACTACCTAGTGCTTTTGTCATGATATCTGCCAGTTGTTCATGTGTTGAAATATGATCTGCTTGTAATATCCCTTGTTGCAGCTTCTCCCTTGCGAAATGGCAATCGATTTCTATATGTTTTGTCCTTTCATGAAACACTGAATTTGCATCTATCTGGAGTGCTGCTTTGCTGTCACAGTAGAGTTTCACAGGTTCTAACTTCTTCAAAGTTAGTTCTTCTAGTAGACCTCTTAGCCAAACTATTTCAGAAGTGACAACTGTCATTGCTCTATACTCTGCTTCTGCAGAAAATCTTGCAATTACATTTAAAACGATACAAAGTGGTCACTAATTTAAAACATTGTCACTTAAAAAATTATTGAAACTATAAAAGTAGAAGATGAAATCTTGAGCATGAGTTGTAAAAACATATATTTCACACTATATTCATTCAGAACTGAATAATTCATCATTGTTATGTACAAGCTTTAATATATAGTGATGCTTACAACTAACTAACAACACTTTAACAAATCTAACCACCTAACTAACAATATAACCGTTTCTAACTTCAACACTTCCCCTCAAGTTGGGTCATGCTGAAAGATATTCTTGATGCCCAACTTGGATGCCAAGTAGTAGTGTTGTTGACTACCTAGTGCTTTTGTCATGATATCTGCCAGTTGTTCATGTGTTGAAATATGATCTGCTTGTAATATCCCTTGTTGCAGCTTCTCCCTTGCGAAATGGCAATCGATTTCTATATGTTTTGTCCTTTCATGAAGCACTGAATTTGCATCTATCTGAAGTGCTGCTTTGCTGTCACAGTAGAGTTTCACAGGTTCTAACTTCTTCAAAGTTAGTTCTTCTAGTAGACCTCTTAGCCAAACTATTTCAGAAGTGACAACTGTCATTGCTTTATACTCTGCTTCTGCAGAAAATCTTGCAATTACATTTTGTTTCTTCGACTTCCATGAGATTAAGGATTCCCCAAGCTTGATACAGAAATCTGTAACTGATTTTCTGGACATCAGGCAAGAAGCCCAATCTGAATCACAATATGTTGTCATCTTGCAATCAGTAGAAGCTTTCAACAAAATTCTCATGCCATGTTCTTTCTTGATGTACCTGACCACCCTTAGAGCAGCTTTCATGTGTGACTTCTTTGGCTGATGCATGAACTGGCTTAAAGTGTTAACAACAAAGGTGATATCAGGCCTTGTGTAAGTCAGATATATCAATCTTCCTATGAGCCTTTGATAGGCTGACTTATCCTCCACTAACCCATCTTTAATACCAGGCTGCAAATCCTGATCAAAAACTACTGAAGTTAACTTCAAATTCTACTACAGTGGAGTCAATGCACACTTAGCATTTTCCAACCCAACATCATTGATCAATTCAAGGGCATACTTTCTTTGATTCAATAGTATGCCCTCTTCTGATCGAAGTACTTCAATGCCTAAGAAATACCTCAAGTGTCCCAAGTCCTTCATCTTAAAATGATCATTCAAAATTTGTTTCAACTCTTTTACTAGAACCTCGTCATTTCCAATAATCAGCAGATCATCAACATAAACTAGAATCATCACAATCTTATTCTGTTGTTTTTTGATGAACAGAGAATAATCATGTTTACTCTGAATGTAACCAGTAGAAGTAAGAACTTCAGTAAGTTTCAGGTTCCATTGCCTTGAAGCTTGTTTGAGCCCATATAAGGATTTTTGCAGTCTACATACCAAATTCTCCCCTTGACTGCAAAATCCATCAGGAAGTTCTATGTAAACCTCCTCATACAGATCACCTTGGAGGAAGGCATTGAAGACATCCATCTGGTAGATAGGCCACTAAAAAATAGAAGCAATGGACAAAATGGTTTGAATGGTAACCATTTTTACCTCAGGGGAAAACGTCTCCACAAAGTCAATACCTTCCTTCTGATTATATCCCTTGGCAACAAGCCGGGCTTTGTACCGTTCAACCTCACATGTTGCCTTGTACTTAATCCGATAAACCCACTTGCATCCAATTGCAATTTTTCCAGGAGGCAATGGAACAAGAGACCATGTATTGTTTGATTGCAAAGCTTGAATTTCATCAGCCATTGCCGTGACCCAAAGAGGATTTTGACTGGCCTCAGAAAAAAACTGAGGCTCAGAAGATGCAGAGATGGAAGTTAAAAAAGCATGAGAATGAGATGGTAAATGAGAAAATGACAATGAAGAAGGATAGTGAACCAAGGAGGAAGAAGATGAGGAGTGACAAAGATTTATGTAATTATTTAACCATGGGGGAGGTTTAGAGATACGAGCAGATCTCATAGGGACAACAGAAGGTGCACTTACTGAGTCAAAAGGTGATGCAACATGAATAGGTGCAGGGATAGGATTATGAACAGGATCAGATGTAGGTAAAGGACCAGATATAGGATCATGAACAAGATCAGATGTAGGATTATGAACAGAATCAGATGTAGAATCATGAACATGATCAAATGTAGGATTATGAACATAATTAGATGTAGAATCATGAACATGATCAGATGTAGGATCATGAACAGGGGCAGTAGAGGGCTCAGGGTCAGGTTCAGTAGTAGGTAAAGGACCAGGATCAGATGTAGTATCATGAAGGTTCAAAACTAAAAAATCAGAATCAGGAAGAGAGACAGATGTAGGAAAAAAAGAAGAAACAGTAGGGGAAAAAGGAGAAGATGAATGAAAAGGAAATTGACTTTCAAAAAATCTGACATCGCGACTAACAAACAGGACTTTAGAGACAAGGTTGAATAGAATATAACCCTTCTGAGTTGGGGCATAGCCCAAAAAAATGCAAGAAAAAGCACGGAAAGAAAATTTATCAGAAGGTGTTAAATTTGTAGGAAAGCATAAACAACCAAAAATTCTGAAATGATCATAAGAATGAGATTTATTGTAAACAAGCTCAAAAGGGGTTTTCCAGTGCAAAACAGAAGAGGGAAGCATGTTGATGATGTAACAAGCAGTTAAAACGCATTCACCCCAGAATTTTAAAGGAATTTAGAACTGAAAACGAAGGGCTCTAGCAACCTGAAGAAGGTGTTTGTGTTTACGTTCAACAACTTCATTTTGCTGAGGAGTGTGAACACAAGAGCTTTGGTGGATAATTCCTAAAGATGTAAACAAGGATAAACATTCTGAGTTAAAGAACTCACATCCATTATCACTTCTAATTATTTTTACAATGGTGGAGAATTGATTTTGAACCATGAAAAGGAAGGATTTTAGGGAAACAACATCATCACGTTTTAATCTCAGTAAGTACACCCAAGTCATCCTAGAGAAGTCATCAACTATAGTGAGAAAGAACCTATGTCCATCATGAGTAGATATCCTATAAGGTCCCCATATATCTATATGTATGAGACTAAAAAGAGTATCAGAAGAGGAAGCTCTAACAGGGAAGGGCAGTCTAGATTGTCTAGCTAAAGGGCAAATAGTGCAAGCATGTAAATCAATAAGATCCAAAGAAGAATTAGCAAAAATAGACAAACGAGACAATTGAGGAATAGGAACATGCCCTAAACGAGCATGCCAAGTTGCAGTTTCATTAGAATTCAAAGATTTACATGTATGAGCTTGAGTAATTGAATGTAAAACAGTGGAATGAGAAACAAACTTACAAACAGAATCAAGAGGAAAAAAGATTGAAGGAAATAAAGTCCCTTAAATTTCCTACCAATCCCCCTCATCATGTCATTTGAGAGGTCCTGCAAAACACAGAAGTCAGAAAAGAAAAGAACAGCAAAATTCATGTCTTTGATGAGCATAGAAATAGAAATCAAATTATGAGTGAAATTGGGGACAAACAAAACATCAGATAACACAAGACCATTGGCAAATTGACAGAACCAATGTGAGATACATGAGAAGATTTACCATTTGGAAGTTGAATAAAATGAGAATTAGTCAGATAAGGGCGAGAATCAACCAAGCTAGAGAAATCAGACACTACATGATCAGTCGCGCCAGTGTCTAGGATCCATTGCAAAGAATTAACAAATGAGCAAAAGGAGAAGTACCTGCCAAATTCACTGAGGAATTGGAAATGGAACTCCGATTCAAAAGTTCAAGAAGCTGGGAATGTTGATCAGAAGTAAACGTTGGTGGAGAAGAATCGTCAATAGCAGACAAACCACCAGAAGCCACAGTCATTGCAGCCTGAGAACCACATTTCTTGTTAAACTTGAAGTTAGAGGGAAATTTGATAAGACGATAACATGACTCCTTCTTGTGCCCCTTAATTTTGCAATAATCACATATCCCAGAGAACTTATTCCTCGTGTTGGAGACATTAGAATAAAGCGCAGTAGATTCGAAAGAAGGAACGACACCAGACATATGAAGACGATGTGATTCCTCACGAACGATCATGGAATAGGCATTGTTGACGGACGACAAGGGTTGCATCAACAGAATCTGACTTCGCAAGGCAGCGTATGATTCGTTGAGGCCCATCAAGAATTGAAACAAATGCTGATGAGCAATATGCGTCGAATTGCGTTGAGCCGAATCACAATTGCAGGTAGAATAGGGCACCAAAATAGAATATTCATCCCACAATAGTTTCAATTTCGTGAAATAAACTGAAACGAAAGATTCACCTTGTGTAAGTGTCGCAATTCCGCGGTGGATGAAAAACACGCGTGAGCCATCAACCTTGTTGAATCTCTCATTGAGATCGTCCCATACCAAGGCAGCACTAGAGGCAAAACGATACTTGCCGAGAGCTTCTTGCTAACAGGGTTGATGAGCCAGGAGAGCATTATCGCGTTGGAACAATCCCACTGCACTTGGAGAGAAGGCTGAGAGTAGTCCGTACGCTTACAATCGTTGTCAATGAAATCGAGCTTGTTCTTTGCGAGAAGAGCTATGCGCAAAGAACGGCTCCAAATCATGTAGTTCTCGATTCTGGTCAATTGATGAGAGATAAGAACCGTCCCCGGCATATCAAAAGGATGAAGGAACAACAGATGGCTGAAGTCAATGGTGGAATCAGCATCGGGCGAGGCATCTAATGATGAAGGCATCGTGAAATTAGGGATTGAAGAGACGGAGAATTGGTGGAAAATGAAGTGAAACAATATTGAAAAAAAAATCAGCTAACAGAGGTGAAAGAAAGATAGCCCAAAAAATTAGCTAAAGGCCCAAACAGCTGTGAATGAGAAAAAAAAACCTGAGACTCGTGATACCATGTAAAAACGTATATTTCACACTATATTCATTCACAACTGAATAATTCATCATTGTTATGTACAAGCTTTAATATATAGCGATGCTTACAACTAACTAACAACACTTTAACAAATCTAGCCACCTAGCTAACAATATAACCGTTTCTAACTTCAACATGAGCTTGTGTTGCTCCCTATCCGAGACGGCCCTGCTTAGGACAATACACAAAATGATCTCAAAACAACACAAAATGAAGTTTTGAAGATTGATAGAGAACTGTACGAGGCTGGTGTGTTCAGCAAAGGAAAAGTTTGAGAGGTTTAAGAACTGAGATAAGAAAGAATGAATTTAGGAGCTTTAGGCATAAATGTATTGGATAAGTCTGTTGGTTTTATATGTGCAAAAGTTATAAGTTTGATGGAATAATATTTTATCGTTTGAGATTGTGAATAGATAAGATGGATTGAACATATTTGGACATTGTGTTCTTTAGAAGAAGAAAAATTATTAGATGGGTCTGACTCACTACGTCATTTATGGTCTCATTTAATAATAATTTTTTATCTATTTTTTTAAAGTTGAATCTTCACCTCTTTCCTACATGCCATTAAAGAATGGGTAGTTATTTGGAAGTTACGCTGAAATGGATGAATCTCATTGGATGAACCATGAATGACGTGGTGAGCCAAATCCATCTAATAATTTCTTGTTCTTTAGGTATGGTTGAGTTTATTTTTTCATCTCGCGTTAGTTATGTTTCTTTTTTAACAATATGTCGGCCGAACTTTATTAAAAATTAAAATAGAAAACAGTCTAAAAAATGAAATTGTATCAGGAAAAACAAAAACACGATATATCTAAATTGAAAATAAAAACTAAAAAACGAAACATAAGGCCAACAAAACACCTCTAGTGGGCTGCAAAACAGTGATAAGGATGAAACACCGGAGAAATAGAAGCAAAGAGCAAGACTTCAGGTCCGTTTGGTTTTAAAAAATATTTTCTATTTTTGTTTGCTATTTTCATTTTCGGAAAATAATTTTCAGTTTTTTAAAAAATAGAAAACATGCTTGGTTAACAGGGATCGAAACTTGTTTTCAAAAATGAAAATAGTGAAAATGTGTTTGGTATCTAGTTTTTCAAAATAGAAATGAAAAATTAATTATTAAATAATTAAAATGAAATATAGTTAGAAAATATTAATATAATAATAAATAAATAAAATATGAGAAAATTAAAAAAATTAAAAATGGCATTAGAATGATTCGAACCCGTATTAAAATTTTAAAAACTCTTGTTTTCATGTTTTTATTTTCCTAAAACATTTTCATTGAGAACATCTTTTCTATGTTTTCAAATGTTTACTCATTTTTATTTTCATTTTCTAAAAATTATTTTCTAATTTTTGAACCAAAGACGTTTTCTTCACAATTTTTTATTTTCTTGAAGAAGAAAAAACAAAAACAGTTTTCATTCTCTAAAATCAAACGGACTCTTGTCTCTATCCACCTACACGCTTCATGCTTGAAGTGGGAGTGGTGAGCAAAATCAACAATCTTGGAAGATGTTTCTTAATACAGATCTGACTGCATCGACAAATAAACCATAAAAGAGATCAACTACCGAAGACCACTGAAAATCCGCAAATCAGAGCCAAACATCTTAAAAAAACCGTATCCATGAACGCAGATCTTCCACAACAGTAAACAATAATGTGCCATAAGAGTGAAGCGTGTCAAATGATAGGAAAAAAACGTTTTATAAGGTAGAAAAAATAACGTAATATAATACAGTTAAAAACTAAAAAAAAAACACCAAAGTATAATAAAAAAACACGAAATCTTGATATAAAAAATAAAAGAAAAGGATTATCAATGATGACAAATTAATGTCGCTGCCGATGAATCAGTAACTAAGGATAATAAAAAGTTGCTCTAAAATGTGTTGGTTACGTTTCCGTCCACACATTTTTAACAAAATTTTATTTTGTTGGTGAACTTGCTAACGCCATTGTAAAACTTTTATTATATTTATTTAAACTCATTTTTGTAATGTATCATTAATCATTATTTAATTTAATTGAAATATCTAAAATTATATTATCGACACATTAAAAATTAACACCTTAAATTAAACCCATAACTATTTTAAATTCGGGGAACAAAACTTAGTGGCTAATAGGTGGCCAATAGTATCAATGTTGACTCATGCCCATTTAAATTGTGAAATTTGACTCAATCCCCAAAGAGTCCATTAATTATTTTAAATTATTTCTTGAAGCACCAGTGTTCTCCACCAAATCTGAATCTATATATTCTTTATTTCTTTTCTATATATGTGGTTAATAATATGCGGAAACTAAAAAAAATCTAACGAAATAAAACGTTAGATTTTTAAATAAAGTTATTCGATTTGAATATTGAAAAATTATACAGGTATTACTTTTTTATATTGTAACCCCCGTAGCCCGGCCTAGACGGCTGACGCGAACTACGAAGATTACACGGGGAAAACCAAAGTCAACCCGAAAGTCAACTTTGATTAACGACCCTTTTTTTTTAAACTTATAGAGATGCACATTAAACCTAGGCATACTCTTGAGATAAGCATACTCAAAAATCACAGCAATCGGGAAACAATAAGGGACTCAATTGAACAAAATACGAATTTAGGGACCAAATTGTAATTTCTAGAAATTAAGAGAACTTTACCAAATTTTAAGTTACCATTATGAAATTAGTCATGTTTCATGCCTCTCTGCCAAATTTCAACTCAAACGGACATCTCAAGCCCAATTTTTTTTTAAGCTTTAACTGTAGGGGGTATTGATACCCGTCAGGGGGGTATTGATACCCCTCCCCAGCGGTATCGATACCCTTAAAGGGGTATTGATACCCTCCCCCAACGGTATCGATACCCTTAAGATGGGTATCGATACCGAAATTGGCAGTAGCTTCATTCACCAAAAAGGTATCGATACCCTCCCGATGAGTATCGATACCCAAAGCCTGAATCATGAAGGTGGTATCGATACCGTACCAAGGGTATCGATACCCCCTGCTACGAACTTGCAGGTTTGAGCTGATTTAAGGCACAAGGAGGCCCCTAAATCCCTCAAAAACCCCAACCAACATACTAACATCAATCCTAAGGCAAATCAAACATAAAAGCATGCTTTCACAAAGACCAAAAGGCACTAATCAACTCAAGGTGGTGCACAAATCATACAAGCAACTTAAGCATCCAAACATGAAACAAGGCATATGACCAACACACATGATAAGCAATTTAAACATCTACAGACATACATCACTCAAGCATTCATCAAGGCATGCATCTTAAGTGATATTTACAAGTCGAACAAGGCATCCAAGTGCCAAACCAAATAAACATACATCAAGACATCCAAAACAACAACACCTATCCCATTGCTTTACTATTACAATCTTTCAATTTATAAATCATACATTGAGCTCACCCAAAAGCAACACTTGGAGACCTTTCCTTGCCCTTGCCACCCACAAGCTATTTATCTGCATTGTCGAACAAAAGAGAGCGTAAGCATAAAAGCTTAGTGAGGGTAAGCTCATTAAACAAACCTTCGACAATACAGGGTCCAAGCTCGAGCAATTATCATGATGAGATACATGACCTTATCTTTGATCCACATGAACCAAAATGAACATGATGCATGAACATATAATCAACATTATGTCATGCTCAACATCTCATAAGCTCAACTTACAATGATATATATATACCTCAATGCATTAATCAAAACATATATATCTTCACATTTCATATCATATTGATACACATATCAATTCATATTAGCATGTATGCATAATCTCATATTGGCATAAACATACTTTCTCATATTGGCATAAACATACTTTCTCATATTGGCATCTAGCTATGACTCGAATACGCGGATAACATGTTGGAACGCATTTTCCAACAACACAACCATTACCTGGCGGTGGGATTCCACTCATCACCGTTCACGCGGAGGGGATTCCACTCATCCTCACGCCTCATCTCACGCGGAGGGGATTCCACTCATCCTCACGCCCGTCGATGGGATTCCACTCATCACCGACTAATGTAAATATAATTTTCGGGCGTACCCGTACTCCTCCTTGGTGACTCAACGCCACCAAGGCCACGCGCGACTTTTGACTCATGTGTACACACTAACATCCTAATGATCGATCATTGTACCCAAGCATACTAGTGCCAATATTAATCAAATTCCACAACCTTTGATGTTCAGAGTCATAATATGGCATCTTACTTCATATTAAACTCAACATCAAATATCTCAACAACATGCATATAACAATGCATTAAATCATGCCCCAACATACATGTATATCACCTTATACATAATCATCATAATGTCATGTTCAAGAGTAATAATATGGCATCCTACATCATATTAAACTCAACATCATCATACACAGTTTACAATCCAAACCACATGCATAGCAATGCATCAAACCATGCCTCAACAACATGTATAACACATTATACATACACAAATCATCATGAGGCATAACATCAATTAAAGAGATCATCCAATGTCTCTAACTAAAGCTTAGGATTAGGCTACCACCCTAATCCTAACTCTAGGTGAGTCTACCAATCTCAACCTAGTCCACATGCTCGAACCAATTGCTCAAAACCATTTAAAATATTTTAACCACTCACCGACTACTTCATTAGCACAAGCCGACAAGCCTACCAAGCATCCAAGTTTCCGGATTCGAGCCCGAAGCTTCACCATTGATTTCTCTTGCTTCTAACCATTCAAAAACAATATATTAACCTCAAAATCAGTCACAAACCCAAAGTTTAACATCAACACACAAATCCACTTCAATTCTCACAATTCAAAGTCAAGTTCATTCTTCAATTTCTCATTTTCGTACTTCCACAAAAACCCGTCAAAAATCAGAATTGTAGTCATCCAAAACACTCTTAAACATGTTCAAAACACTGCCCAACTATAGTATAACCATCAACCCCCAATTTCCAACATTAAACACACAATTTAAGCCATGAACAATCCCCAAAATCACCAAATCCGAGCAGCCATGAAAAACAGTCCAAAACTTGTGATTTCAACATTTTTAACACATTCAAACACTTCCAAAACAACCCCCAACTATTACTCTAACATCAACCCTCAAATTCCAACATTAATCATACCCAAACTCATCTAAAAACCTTCCTAAAAATCCACCAAAACCCAATTTCGGATTTTTACCCAAAATTACTCATTTTAACATATTATGTGTATTTTAACATGATTAAACAAAGCCCCAACTCAATTTATCAAAACAAGATGAAAAACCCCTTAAAAATCCAAACTTTGATATGAACCCTAATTTTCAAAACTCCATAACTTTGAAATCTAAGACTATAGATAGATAGAGGATAAAGAGGAGATTAAGAAAACATAATTACCTTTCAAAAACCCCTTGAATTGATGAAGAAATCAAAGGAAATAGTAAAGAGGGTTTGGGAGAAATTTTGGGATGTTTACACGGTGAGGAAGAAGAAGAAATGAGAAAAGATGATAGATAAGGTGGTCTTTATTTTTATTTTGGTTTAATTACCAAAATGATCCCTCCCTTTCTTTCTAAACTCAATTTGCTCACACTAAGGTCAATTTGATTAAAATAAATTTTTTACCGACTCGAACCAATTAACCCGACTAACTCCTAACCCCAAAACACGGGTGTTACATATATAAAACCCAAAATTGAAAGAAAATTCTACGACGCTCGACGTGTACTGCTGAGCACCACTAACGATGAGCACCGTTGAACATCATTAAATGAATTAATAAAAATTAAAAATCTAAATGACTAAACATATAATTATAAATTATTTAAAATAAAATGATAGTTAAATTATTTTTCATATATATAATTTTTTTAAATAATTGGATCAAATATCATTACTAAACCTAAAACTATAAACTATAAACTCTAAACCCTAAATACTAAATCTTAAACCCAAAACTCCAAACACCAAGAATGGAATCAACGTGAGCTCGGGGGATTACACAACGAAGATCGTAGAATGGATGGAGCTTGAGAAGAGGAGGAGGATATAGGAGTTAGGGTCTTTGTCGCCGTCCTTGCTGGTGTTTGCAGGGAACATAGCGCCAGTTGATCATAGATGGAATCAACATGGGCTCGAGGGAGATAATTATAGAGGATTATGTAGAGATTTACATCCTGGTCCGGCTAGTTTGTTGCATTGGAGTGGGGAAGGGAAATCAATGATTTAGTGTTTATAGTTTAAGGTTTTGGATTTTTATTTTTTAAATTGATTAATGTTGATATTTGATTTAATTATTTATAAAAAAATTAAAAAATATTATATATATAAAATAATTTAATTACTATTTCATTTTAAATAATTTATAATTATATGTTTAAATAATTTATAGTTATACGTTGAGTCCTTTAAATTTTTAATCATTATAAATTAATTTAATAGTGCTCAACATACTCATCATTAATGGTGCTTAACGGTGTTCGTCGAACGTGATATACTCATAAAAAATTAAATTATGACTTAATTTGATTTAATTTAATTTAAATTAAAGGGTTTAACCATTTCAAAATAATACACATGGGTATCGTGTATTAGAACTAGAAGCAAACGGTACGTCCACTACTATGGTATTACTTTTTTATATATATAAAATCCAAAATTAAATTATGATTGGATTTGGTTTAAATTAAATTAAAGGGTTTAACCATTTCAAAATAAATTAACAAAATTGAAAAATCATAAAAAAAACAAGGGTAAATTACATAAATGGTCACCGAATTTTTAGGGCGGATTCATTTTAGTAACCGTACTTTTAAAATATTCGATAAGGTCATTCAACTTTTAGTTCGATTTCGATACGGTCCCTCCCGTTACCTTCCGTTAGAAGTGTTCGTTAATTTTGGTTTTTCTTAATAAAAAATGAGTAAACTACATCAATCATCACTCAACTTTCTTCTCACTCCTATTTTGGTCACTAGAGTTTAACAATTTTTAATTTAATAACTTAACTTTCGAATTGTTCATATTTTGGCCACTCTCAAATGACATGGTTATACAAGTAGAAAAATTCGATTAATCCTTAAAAAATTCGATTAATGATTTTTTACTTAGCTTATTAAGTTTACCTTATTACCATATTTGATATTTTAATAAGCAAAGTAAAATAAATTATTACTCGAATCAAATATTCCAGTTAATTGGTCAATCAATTATCTGATTTAATTGGTACAATATAAGATCGAGAATTGAATAATCTGAATTTAGAAATTAACCAAAATATTTTTTAATGATTAATCGAACCCGATTTCAGTACAAATTTTTAAAATAAATTATTTTGATTCGATTACGGTTCAGAGTTTTAAGCAAAATTTATCAACTGGTATGATCTATTATATACAATATTTCTAAATTTGATGTATTACAATATCTTATAGTCTAGTGATTTTGATACCCTTCTGATTTAAAAAAAAGTTTTGGCTCTGGGTAGGATTAATAGGTGTGAACTTTCAATGTTTTGACTTTCTAGTTGTTTTTACAGATTTATCAAAACCGAACAATTATTAAATTTACCATATTATCATATTTGATATTTTAATAAACAAAGTAAAAGAAATAATTTCCAGAATCAAATATTTCGATTAATTGGTTAATCGATTATCTGATTTAATTGGTACAATATAAGATTGATGATTGAATGATCTGAATTTACCAATTAAACAAAATAATTTTTTAAGGATTAATCGAATTTTTCTATTTGTATAAACATGTCATTTGAGAGTGGCCAAAATATAAACAATTCGAAAGTTAAGTTATTAAATTAAAAAATTTAAACTCTACTGACCAAAATAGGAGTGAGAAGAAAGTTGAGTGATGGTTGATGTAGTTTACCCATTTTTATTAAGAAAAAACAAAAACTAACGTCGACTTCTAATGGAAGATAACGTGAGAGGTCATATTGAAATCGAACTAAAAGTTGAGTGACCTTATCGAATATTTTAAAAGTACGATGATCAAAATAAATCTGCCTTAAAAGTTTGGTGACCATTTATGTAGTTTACCCAAAAAACAATACATAGTAAGTTAGTAACTAATGAAAATAATAATATTTTCATCATATTATTTAGTAAGAATACATAAAATTGTTGTCTATCGTGTTGTTATTTCATTATTTCATCCCATGTTTACAAAATGTCAACTTCTTCTATTATGCCATGTAAAATACACAAGTTGTAAATTTAGTCCTTATACATTTTTGAAATTTAAAATTTCAATCATCATTAAATTTATTAAATCAAATGTCACAATTAGTTTTTTTTTTTTGATAAAAAATGTCACAATTAGTTCTTCTCCTATGATGTGTAAGTTGTAAATTTAATTCATGTTCAATTTGATATTTTGAGTCATGATAATTTGATCATGTTGTTCACGTACCATTTAGAATATGACTGAAATTTCAAAACGCCAAAAAAAAAACTACAAGATGACCAAATTGGAATTATTATACCGTTTTTACCGTCGCATCAACTTATAATTTAACTCGCATTGTACCATATTTACTTATTTAGGGTCAGAGGTGGTTTTAAAATACAATGTCCTAACAAAAGGATGGTCAAATTACTTTTACTTTTATTATATATATATATATATTTAAATAGATTAATTATAAATTTATCATCACCTTTAAAATACTTATATTTGTTCCTAATCCTTAATCTTAACTCTGTCCATGAGCATAAAAATTATTATACTTCATAGTTTTTTTATTAAAGTACTTATAAATTTTAAGTCATGTTATATTTAATTTTATTTAAAAATCAGCCTATCGCGAACCCAACAAATCAATAAACATGTAAATCATTTAATTTGAGGACATCATTATAATAAATTTAATAGAACTCTCAAACATTTGAGCCGTGTTTGTTTAGTACAAGGCCTCATGCCCTGTGAATAAGCAAACTCTCCGCTTCTCCGTACGTTTATACTTTATATATATGGATAAATATTCTATACATAGGCGGTGGAAACTGAAAGTTTCCACAAACGCCTTAGTTTTAGGTATAGGGAGTTAGTTTAGGGTTTAGGGTTTAGAGGTTTAAGTGTATGGGGTTAAAATTTAGGGATAGTTGTTTCAATTTAAGGGTTTAGGGTTTATAGGTTAAAACCTAAATCCTCACCATATTACCCTAAAAACTAAACTCTAACCTATAAATCCTAAATTATAACCCTAAACCTTGAATTGAAATAACTATCCCTAAATTCTAAACCCCTACACCTAAACCCCTAAATCCTATATCCTAAACTAACTTCCTATACCCTAAAACTAAGACACTTGTGGAAACTTTTAGTTTCCACCGCCTTTGTATAACATATTTATCTTATATATATATATGTGTGTGTGTGTGTATGTGTGTATAAACCTCACTAATCCTTCTCAAAGCTGTGTCCACTAGTGATGGTGAAGTTCTCAAAGGAGCTTGAAGCTCAACTGATACCAGAATGGAAAGACGCCTTCGTTAACTATTGGCAACTCAAGAAACATGTAAAGAGGATCAAGCTCTCCCGACAGCAGCCTCACCTGAACCATGATTTCTCTCGCTCCGTTTTCGACCCCATTCGCTCCATTTCGACCAACCTGTTCTTCGCCTCCAAATCCAACACCACTGACCATGCTCAGATCATTAAGGTACAACTACAACTACAATCTGTGTCACTCGGAACATCGGTCGGAATCTGTTTGTCGTTACGTTTTGGGGTGCTTGGGGAAGTGGCTTGTTTTCGTTTTTTGTTTTTCTTCATCTGATTTTGACGTAAAGGTGTGGAATTTTTCCATTAAAAAAGTTGTTTTTTGAAAGGTTGGTGGAGCTTTTTCTGGGAGAGTTTTTGGTTTCAAGCTTTTTCCCATGGCCATTAATGATAATGCTTCTTTTTGGAGACCGCGGGGGCTGGTTTTGCTACTTTCTAAACTGATTTTCCTCTTCTTCTTTCTTTCCTTTTTTTTTTGTTTTCTGATGTTTTATTTTTCTCTCTTAAATTTTATATTTGAATCAAACAAATTAGGTTAAAAAAATCGTCTTATAATAATTTTGTCGCAATTGATTGGAATTAATCAATCAACATATTAAATATAAGTGATTATACCAACAACTAATGGGTCTTAGGTGCGAGATAACATTCACGAGGAGTGATCTTATATTTGAATTTTAGAAACGGTATAAATGGAAGAGAAATCATACACCCTAAACATGATCATAAAATTTGTACTCTTTGTCCCACAAAAACTGTCAGAAGTTAAATATTTTGGTCAATTTTTCAACTTTGATTATATTTTTTTTTAAATATTTTAATTAATTAAAATTTATAAGATATATATTTAAAAACTATTTGATTGATGGTTTTTAAGATATATTTTTATATATTTTTATCAATAAATAAATTTTAAATGATAAAAATTCAAAGTTGAAATTTTTTAAAGTTTTAGTGAGATAAAATATATTAATAACATACAAATTTCTAAAAATTTACTTTATTTGTATTGTATTTTATATCTAGCTTAATAATATTTTTTCATGTTGGGTTCATATCATGCATGGTATCTAGTGTGTTATGATTCGTTCTAATATCCTCAAGTATATACTACTCAAATGGACACTCAACTTTTAGGACGATATCAATTTAATCAAATAAAAATCCTTACAATCAAGTCATCCAACTTTTAGGAAGTTATCCATTTAGTCACTGTCATTAGAAGAAACTTCTATTTCGGTCTCAGATCGTTAAATCACTAAGGATGCTCGACTATGTATATCACCTCCAAGAAAACGATAGTTACAATCCAATTGGTCACAAAAATGAAATAAAAACCCTCTAACTTAAGAATTAAACTTAAGGGTACACGCTAGACCAAGGTAAGGACTTTGTTTTATGGCTGACCATAAAAGCTTTTATGGTTAAACTAAAGTTTAAGTTAAATATTTATGATTGTACTTCTCAAAAATATCATTTCGATATTATTTATATCAATTAAACATGTGGTGGTTAAAACTTTGGAGTCTGGTTTGAGCGGCGGGTCCCCTAGCTAAGACAAAGCCTTCCATGAATTAAAGTTGCTAAATGAAAAGGCAAAGTTAAAACTTTCTGGTAAATAATATACATGATTTAATTAACTTTACATTTAATTTATTATCATTGATTCATTTTTGTTTGTTTTTTTTTTTTTGGTAAATTAATTAATTTTACATTTTCAATGTGATAGGTAAGGAGTAAAAGCATGGAAGCTGCGTCTGATGATGAAGTAGTACTCTATCAAACTGAGCTTCTTCAATTGTTTTCTCAAGAAGATGAGGTATATTATTATCATTATTGTTGTTGTTCGAATATTATCTCGTTATTTTTTTACGTATAAAATATTAAAAATTCGTAATCAAATAAACTCTGTTTTTTCAAATGTTTTTTTAATGATTTTGAAGGTGAGACCATTTTTTGAGGGGTTGGATGAAGAGTTGAATAAGGTTAACCAATTCTACAAGTCTAAAGAGAGTGAGTTTCTTGAGAGAGGAGAGACTTTGAATAAACAATTAGAAATCCTCAAAGACTTGAAGCAGGTTCTCGATGGTGATCGGCGACAAAATTCAGATAATTTTTTACATTCATCGTCTACTTCTCGACGTAACTCTAATTTTTCAGGTGAGAATTTACTAAAAAAATGATAACCTATTTAATTTTGAGAAACAAATTAGGCTAATGTAGCAGTTTTGATTAGTTTATGTAACATTTGGTCGGTCCATGACATAAATTGTAATTGGCTGGTTAAATCATAATTTTTTACGTCCAAATACTTTTAATATGTATTTAACGTTCACATACTTTTAAAACTTAATTAGAACATTTTAAAGTTTGAGAATCAAATAGAATTGGACCGTAGTTTTAAGTACGCCTAGTGTAATTTGTCCGGATATTAATTAAAAGTTTAATAATTAACTCTTATGATTTCATTTTAATTTTTAAGTAATTAATGAATGCATGGACTACTCCAGGTTTACAAGAAAGTTCCCCAGAAATCTCAGAAACAGATGAGGCAATCGCAGCGTTAGAACGGAATGGAGTCAAGTTCGTGAACTCAACGGTGGCCGCCGGAGCAAGCGGAGCCAAGAAAAAGAATGGTGGGAAGCCAAAGGTGGCAATGCGGATCGACATCCCGGCCACCACACCGACACGCACCATCTCGGCGGTGACATCAATGCTGTGGGAAGATCTGATCAACAACCCCATGAAACAAGATCCTGCGGCGGGGAGTTTCATCAATAGGAAGAAGATCCAATGTGCTGAAAAGATGATTAGGACTGCATTTGTTGAACTCTACAGGGGCCTTGAATTGCTCAAAACTTACAGGTTCTATCATTTTTCTTGGGAAAACTACCTATTTGGTACGCACATTTGTTCGTGTTTCTGTTTTGGTACTCCACCTATTATTTTGGCAAAATGGTACCTAACGTTACGTTTTGTTTCTATTTTAGTACCCGCCATTAAAAAAGTAACAACGTGCTGATTATGAGAGAAAATTACAAGTGATATGCTGATTAGGAGAGAGAATCACAGGTGATAGGTTGTCATGTCATTTTCTCTCTTCTATTCAGCATGCCACGTGTGATTTTCTATGATTTTAGTCGACAAGGCATGTTGACAAAGAGAGAGAAAATGACATGGTAGCCTGACACATGTGGTTTTCTCTCTCTTAGTCAGCATGCCGTTGATTTTTTAATGGTGGGTACCAAAATAAATATAAATAGTTACCATTTTGTCAAAAATAGGTGAAGTACTAAAACAAAAAAAAGGATAAAGGTAGGGTACTAAATATGTAATTTTCCTCTTTTTTTTTCCAAATACATACATACTGAGGCTAAAATTATTTTTGGCAGTTCATTAAATATGGTGACGTTTACAAAGATACTCAAGAAGTTTGACAAGGTAATTTATAATAATGAAAAAATCATATTTAAATATTTGAACCTGATTACTCAAAGACTCGGAGTTTGTATGATTTTTTACACAGTTAGATTTTTCAAATTTTAACCCTGTAATATAAATTTTCTAACTCCGGTCCTTGGTGGTTTGAACAGGTCTCAAAGCAACAGGCATCAGAAAGTTATCTGAAAGCAGTAAAGAGATCCCACTTCATTAGCTCTGATAAGGTAACTTAACTTGCATAACATGAACCTTGTTCCCACCCGGATTTATTATTCGAAAAATGAATTTATTCGAATCGAACACTCACATAAATGATACTTTTTAGCTAGAAATGTGTTGGTTTTCTAATAAAATGGGTTATTTGTGTTGAAATTTGTTATAGGTTGTTAGGTTAATGGATGAAGTGGAATGTGTATTCACAAAGCACTTCGCCAACAATGACGGGAAAAGAGCCATGAAGTTCTTGAGACCACAGCAGCAGAAAGATTCTCACATGGTCACCTTTTTCTCTGGTAATTAATTATTTTTTTAAGAAATATTTATATTCAGATACGGATACGGATACGGATACGAGAAACGTGGCATTTTATTTAATGGGAGGGGTGTTTTTGCAGGATTGTTTACTGGTGTGTTTGTATCACTGTTTGGTATATATATAATAATGGGACACTTGAGTGGTATATTCTCACCCTCCACAGAAACTGCTTACATGGAAACTGTCTACCCTGTTTTCAGGTAATTTTTTCAACCTTTTCTTTCTTCTTTTGCTTAATAGTACCTCTTTTAGTCCACTACTATAGCTAAATTATCAGTTTGGTACCTATACAATTTTTTATCAGTTTGACCCATGCACTATCATTATTTATTTGTTAGCCACTAGTGTTTTCCCATTAAAGGAAAAGAAAAAGGTGGTGTAGCTCGATGACATAGTGCTACGTATAATAAAGGGTAAACTACATAAATGACCACCATACTATTGTAAAAGTCGCGATTTGACCACCTTACTTTTTTTCGAAGTAATTAAACCATCGTACTATTAAATTGGGTGCAATTTGACCACCAGCCGTTAGAGATTAACGGCAGGGTGACGTGGCAGTTAAAAAAGAGAGGGTATAATTACACATTTGGTCCTTATTATTTACATAATTTTTTCAATTTAGTCCTAATTTTAATTTAATAAAATAAATTAATTATTTAATTAGGTGATGACACGTGTCACTACCTTATTGGAGGGATTTAATTATTTATATTTGATTAAATAAATCTATTTTCATCCTCCAATCAGGTGGTGACACGTGTCACCACCGATTAAAGGAAGAAAATGGTAAAACTCTCATATGTGGTTAAGGGGGTTCGAACTCGTGTCACCCAACAACAAGAAGGGCTGGTTTACCACCACGCCAATAGCTGTAATGTGATCTGTTTCCTGGCGAAACGTACAAATACACTTACTCAGTGACCTTCTCGAATCAAGTCCAACCCATCATTCACCAAGGTGTTCAAAGGATGATAATTGATAACCATCATACGGACGTTCTAGGAACTGTGCAACTAGAATCACTGAGTAAAACCTGAATCAAATCAGTTCAACACCCTTTTCCACTTAATAAAACCTAATCTGAAAACTAAAAGATTAAAACCTGCAGAAATATCCACGAAGAAGTGAAACAACCTTGGCTTATCAAACTTCCAAATGTACCCACTTAACTCGCTGAATTAAAACTAAATTCTCAGTCGTTTTCAAAGAAACCAGACAAAGCTTTCTTCACTTTCTTTCCTTCAATTTTCCCTCCCACGGATGATATCAAAACAACCAAACCATGAACACTAACTAAACGAAAGAAAAATGAAGAAAGAAAGAAAGAATAGGCAGGTTTACATGATAGAAACGCTAGCGGAGATCTCAGGCCAAAATTGGTCGACTAAGATGAGCAGATTAGAGAGAGCATGTGACTTCAATTGGGGATGGCTCTCGTTAAGCATCGCCAGTAACCCTCCGGCGGAGCTGACCAAAGTGGCTGCTGCTGCTGCCACCATTTCTGTTCTGGTACGACTCAATTCTCAAGAACAAGAAATTCAAGAATCCAAGTAAAAAGGGACGAGACTTCTGATGAAGAAGAAGAGTAACAGAATACCCTAAACTGTACAAATACACTTACTCAGTGACCTTCTCAGTTTCCTCAAGTTCTGTTGCCGCCCTGAATTTTGGGTTGGCCACAAGGAAAGAGAAGGTCACTGAGTAAGTGTATTTGTACGTTTTGCAGGAATCAAATCACATTATAGCTATTGGCGTGGTGGTAAACCAGTCATCTTTGTTGCTGGGTGACACCAGTTCGATCCCCCTTAACCGCATATGATAGTTTTACCATTTTCTTCCTTTAATCGGTGGTGACACGTGTCACCACCTGATTGGAGGATGAAAATAGATTTATTTAATAAATATAAATAATTAAATCCCTCCAATGAGGTAGTGACACGTGTCATCACTTAATTAAATAATTAATTTATTTTATTAAATTAAAATTAAGACTAAATTGAAAAAATTGTGTAAATAATAAGGACCAAATGTGTAATTATACCCTATTTTTTTAACTGCCACGTCACCCTGCCGTTAATCTCTAACGGCTGGCGGTCAAATTGCACCCAATTTAATAGTATGATGGTTTAATTGCTTCGAAAAAAAGTAAGGTGGTCAAATCGCGACTTTTACAATAGTATGGTGGTCATTTATGTAGTTTACCCTATAATAAAATACAAAAAAAAACATCAAACATTTAAAAAATAAAAAATTCGAATAAAATCTTAAATATCAAACAGAATCTTAAAAAAATTATTAAGTAGAAAGTTTTTAATTCCAAAGCCAAATGTAAATATTCAAACTCATATAATGGGATAACGAATAGAAATTTTGTGCCTTTTTTCGTTGTCTATTTCTATACTATTACAATAAAAAAAATTAGATTTAGGGTTTAATGTTAGGGTTTAGAGAATTATGGGTTGTCTGTATATTTTAGAGTAAATGGTTAGAATTTAGAATTTAAATTTTTAGTGTTGAGGCATAAAAATAGGCACCGAAAAGGAACATGAAATTTTTGTCCATGAGTAACATGAGTATCCTTGACCAAGCCAATTAATGATCTCAAAATCTTAAAAAAATTCTTTAAGTCCCAAAATACTTTTAAAAAAAATTAAATTATTTATTCTTTTATGATTTCTTTATCATTTTTTATAATTTTAGAAAATTTTAATTTAAAAAAAAAGCATATTTACAATTTTGGGAAAAATATAAATTCTGTTTTTTAGAACTTTTTTATATTTTTAGGATTTTTTGTATTTTTATTATTTTTTAACTTTCCATATTTCTTAGGGTTTTTTAACTTTATTACACGTAATAATTTTTTATTTTCCTCACAGTAGTTTTAACCCAAAAAATGGGATGATGTGAAAAGGAAATGATAGTGCAAGGGCCAAACTAATAGAAAATTTATATAGGTACCAAACTAATAATTCAGCTATAGTATAGGGCCAAAACACGTATAAAGTTGAATATTATTTTTTATATATATTTTGGTATCGTATTTGTGCAGTGTATTTGCATTGTTAAGCTTGCACTTGTTCTTGTATGGGTGCAATTTGTTGATGTGGAAGAACACAAGAATAAACTACAACTTCATATTTGAGTTTGCCCCAAACACTGCCCTTAAATATAGGGACGCCTTCCTAATTTGCACCACTCTGATGACTTCAGTTGTTGGAGCTCCTCCTCAGTTCTGCAGCCTTTTCTCCTACTCAATGTTGACACCATTCCTGGAATCCTCCTCCTGGTTGGTTAAATGTTAATCCAATCCGATTCTTTCATTTTTCTCAAACTATTCGTGTACCATGCATATTCAGACCATCACGAAAAGTGTTTATCTTCACAATTCACATTCGCTTTTGTATTGATTTCCGGTCTCCAATCACAGGTTTTCATTACTCTGCTGGTGTGTCCATTTGACATCTTCTACCGACCGACTCGATATTGCTTCCTTCGAATAATTCGTAACATAATCTGCTCTCCACTTTACAAGGTAGCTTTACTACCGGACTTTTTTTACCGCCCATTGCTTCTGGTTCGTGCGAGGTTTGAGCTGAGCATTTTCTTGATGTTTGCAGGTTTTGATGGTGGATTTTTTCATGGCTGACCAACTTACTAGTCAGGTAATTGTTCAATCACATGCAGTGTTTCCTAAGACAGAACATACATTTTGAGTTTTTAAATGTTAGGATTCGAATTTCAGACATTCTATACGTTTGTTAACAGATTCCATTGCTAAGACACTTGGAATCAACAGCCTGCAACTTTCTCGCCGGAAGCTTCAAAACTCACCAATATTCAACCTGCAAAAATGGACAACTCTACAGGCAGCTCGTTTATGTTATCTCGTTTTCGCCGTATTATTGGCGTGCCATGCAAGTAAACTATAAACCTTGCAATTCGTATAATCATGTTTATATCCATATCATACGGACTCTAATATGTTTGTACCCGTGTTGTGTTTCTGTTTCTTTTGTTTCCGATTCGATTTCAAGTGTGCGAGAAGATGGCTCGATGAATCGGATCTGAACCATTTGGCTAACATGGGGAAGTATGTTTCAGCCATGGTGGCTGCCGGTGCTCGACTAACGTATGCGACACAGAGCAACAGCCTGTGGTTCGGTGTAGTGCTGGTGACTTCAATTGTGGCCACAGTTTACCAATTATATTGGGATTTTGTTAAGGATTGGGGACTTCTTAATCCTAATTCCAGGAACCCTTGGCTTAGAGATGATCTGATTCTAAAGAAGAAGAGCATTTACTTCATTTCCATTGTGAGTTATGCTTTAACTTTGTCACACTTCTGGCGTAACCTCCGAAACGGACAATATCTCATAACGTGCACAGTCTCGCAATCCTTGCAACGCGAATATATATTATTTTTTCGATAGTTCTTGATGACAATTCTGTAACTGTAGGTCTTGAATGTAGTTCTAAGAGTTGCTTGGATAGAAAGCATCATGCGGTTTCGAATCAATCCGGTCCAGTCGCATTTGCTGGACTTCTTCTTGGCTTCCTTAGAGGTCATCCGACGAGGCCATTGGAATTTCTACAGGTAAATTCCTCATTCTCCCACTCTGATTTCAAACTGTCTTACAAAACATGAGAAACTGTGACTGTAACAGGCTGGAGAACGAACATCTAAACAATGTCGGCAAGTTCAGGGCGGTAAAGACTGTTCCATTGCCGTTCCGTGAGACAGATTCCGATTAACATCCATGAAAGTTTCATTATCAGAGCTGACATGGAGGATAACTGATACACAAGAAAGAAGCCCAAGCGTACGAAAAATTTTCCAGCATCAAACTGCAAATCTAAGTTCTAACTAGTGATTTGCTGATATCTGAATTTATCTGATGATTTGGCCAATAGCCAAAGACATTACTTTCTCACCCTGTATACTCCATTCATTTTCCTGCAAAAGAAACTTATGGGGAAAAGAGTCTGATATGATTTCCCCTGAAACTATTGTAATTCGGTGCAACTCAAAATTGTTCGAATTCAACTCAGTTAATTTCGAGTCAAGTTAGAGCAGCTTGAATTATGGTGGAAAGCCTGCCAAACCTGAACATCCTAATGCTTAACTTGAATAGCTAGCCACAACCTAATAATCAAGCCTAAAAATCAAGTTCATTTGTTACTAGGTGAACAAGAATAACTGAAATAAAAGGGTTAATATAATTTCTGTCCCCTGAACATGATAATTTGGTTCATTTTGATACTTTCACTTTCTTTTGTCCACATTAGTCCCAAAACTTGGCAGCTTCTCCCAACTTGGTCCTTGAACTTTGATTTTGTCACATTAAGAATTAAAATATATGTATACATCATTTTTGAGTGATGACATGGCACAATCTTAAGTTCCAAGTACCAGAATGGACCAAGTTGCCATGTTCAGGGGACTAATTGCATTATCCCAAAATAGAACTCGATTGTACTTCAAACCTCAAACAGTGCAAAATGTGTATACAGATTCTGGGTTTAGATTAGTTAAGGTAAATTTTGCTAGCAAGAATGTCATAAGCAACTCTGTTCTTAATGAAACATGTTTTCAGTTGCATTGCATTTAATAGCAATTGTACATGTAATGAATGTAGACATGGTCGATTATGGTGAATATCAACAATGGGAAAAAAACAGAACTGCAAAATATAAATTCACTCTTCCATTAAGACACACACTACAACATAAAAAGTCAGCATGATGCTGCACTTCACTTGTTGTCTAAGCAAAGCACCTCGGCAATCAATAACATAAGCATTTATATGTTCTACATAGCATGCCATAAGAAGCCAAACATAAACTACTAGATTTAGGTATGCTGATTGTCTCTTGATGATTTATGATATGCCACTTTCCAACATCTATCATACAAACCTATGACAAGTACCTCCATAGTGCAGGTCGATCTCTAGATATCAAGAGAGCACGAGATGCCAAGTAGTCGAAAGAAGGGGAATACATGTTATCTGGCCCAACAATCTCTCGGACATTTTGAGCACTTCCATGATCATATATGAAAGGCTGCAGCCCGTCATCCTTCAGTGCATCGAATACGAAGAGCCCCAGCCCACAAACACCCATGACAAGGTTTGAATTTCCCCAAACCTGTGTTATGGCAGAATAATGGGAATGGGCATTGGATTCAGGCAAAGAATAAGTATTTAAGAGCCTTAGTTTGCGCAATGAGAACTGTTGCACTTGAGAACAAGGCTGAGTTTTTCCTGATGGTTTGACATTTGTGCATCCGAGATAGATTGACTCCCCTCGAGAGGAAACCGACTGCACATTAACGCCAACTTTTGCTATTTTCGCACCTATACCGGATGGGTTGCGGAAATCCAAAATATTAATAGAATCTGTAGTGCAGAATACACCATCATTTCCTTCAGCTTCTGCCGAACTGACTCTGCAATCCAATTTTTTCTAACATTAGGTCTCATACAAGAATTTCTCTATGCTTTCTTTTCTTTTAGCATGGTATGATAAACAAGAATAAACGATGCAACTTACAGTAAATGAATATTGCATCAATCAATGAAAACACGGGATGAAAGTCTAACCTTTGTCTAACCCCTCCACCTATCTCAGCATCGGTGTTATTTATATGAAGAGCAGAGATTTTTCGACCAGATGAAGAGACAGAACGCACGGTCTGAGGATGTAGAGAGTTCACATCCCAGACAGAAATCATGTCTGCTTCGGCTACTACTACCTTCGCTCGGTTTCTCCACTGCAATGGACTTGAATAATCCATTGACGACACAGGCCTCTGCACCTCCCACTTCATAATTTCCTCACCATCACGGACGTCATATACTTTGACAACCTTCTGAGAGCTGGCAGTAGAGATGATAAGAGGGCCCAACGGTTTATACCACCACTGCTGAGTTTCCGATGATAAACTACTACACGGCACATTTCTTCTATACAAAGTATTGTTTGGTAAGGGACCGAGTACAGTTCTTGAAGCTGTTTCCCCACATTCAGTGTGGAAAGCACGCACATCTTTGGTATAGAAATCCCATGAGCAGAATCCTGATTCTAAAGAATTACCAGCAGATGCAGCCACAACGTATCTCCCCGAGCAACCATCCGAACTGGGAGCACGAATAATCCAACAATCCCTCCACATATTAGGTGAGATGCCCACCGGAGGCTTGTAGACAGCCTTCTCCTGAAATAATAATGGTATCATTTAAGTTATAAGTTAAGTTGTTTTTGTCTCCACTTTTCCATGCACCGTTGGTATAAATACGCAACAAATTTGATTTAATCAATGAGATCGCAATATAACTTTTGGGTAAAACATATAGCCACATGCAAACATCAATGCCTCAAGCTTTCAGCAAACTCAATAACTTTTTTCCAATTCCGAGGTTTGATGAATTGAATTTTCAAGAAACAGAATGAATGTAGGAATAGAGACATTCAAATATTAAGTAGGAACACTCAAACAGAGATGAAAAAAATATAAAAATGATGCTTGAATCACTATCATGAAACAACAGAGAGGAACATAGGACAATTTGATAGTTGGATTTAGAATACTAGAATGGGAAATAAAAGTCAATTTCAGACAGGTACAATAAAGAATACCTCACAGTTGGTAATGTCATAAAAGGAACATGACCCATCGTCGTGAGCAAGAAGTGCTGCCTCCCCTTCTGACACAAACCATCCTCCAGTTGAAGTCTTGCAACCAATTTCATTGAGCTGGTAAACGCTAGCATCTTCAGACTCCTCCTCAATAACAGCAGTTGGCCTATTCTCTTGGTCATCAAACTCCTCGAATATCTCATCTGATTCGAGATTGATCTCTACAGCATTCTTCACACCGATGTCTTTCAAAGGCCCTTTCGCTCCTGAAGCACCACCACCATCCATATCTTGAGTATCACAATTCTCCAAAGTAGCCTGCTCATTCCTCATTGTTACTTTACTTTGCTTATCAAGTGAAGCCAAGAACTCCAAGGCTATTGGATTGCCCTCAACGGGACTCAATAACTTCTTTTCTTCCCTTAATTCTCTACCGGACTCAACTGATTTAGAGGATTCGTGACTTTGAGATGTCCCGCATGATTCCTTCAATGATGGTCGGTTTCTAAGCAACTTATGATGAGGAAACAATCTAGCTTCCAACTCCTCACTATTCAAACCTTTAACTGAAATCTTAACATTACCCACCTGCCTACTCTGACTCCCATCAGCTTTTTTAGAACTCACATCTTCATCTCCAGAACCTTTCAAACCACTCGCTCTACCACTTGAATCAGTCACAACATTTCCCATAGCCTTCTCAATACCTGAAATCTTGTCCTGGATATCAGAAAGTATCACCTTTGAGGCATCCGGATTATTCATGTCGAGCATCTCCTTAGTCCTCTTAATATCAGAAGCTATTCGTTTCACCTTCCCTTCTAGAAAAGCAAGCTTTTCATGAAGTTTGCTTGGATATTTAATGGCAGCTCCACTCCCTCCACTCTCTTGCACACTCAAGTCCTCTTTTGAAACCATCAAACTCTTACCAGCACTTAAAGGCTTCTCTTTCAGAAACTTTGCATCACATTTTGAATCAAAATCTGAGATACCCTTTTCATTAAAAGCCCCAGAACCCCTATTTTGAATATTTTCCCAATTTGTTTTTCCCAAATCAGACATAAATTTAGCATCTTTTTTGCAATTTGAGTCTAAAACCCTAACCCTTTTTGCTTTCCCCTCATTTTCCTTCACTTTCATCATCAAACTCTCCCTAAACCCACTATTTTCGTTGCAACCTTTAACTCTGGAATCCCGAAAACCCTTCTTTTCCCTATCAACTGAAACCCCATCTTTCTTCAAATCCGAAAAAACCCTGATAAATTCAGATGGGCTTTGACTCCTACCTCTTGGAGCTGACGACGTGGACCGCCGCATCCGGCCTTCACCGTCGGAACCACCAGCCGCCGCCGCCTTCTCAACGCGTGGAACGGGGCGGATCGTGGGCTTCTGGGTAACCACGGAAGCCCGAGAAAGACTGCTGGATCTTGGGTTTTCTTTTCCGGAACATGATTTTTTGAGGGTCGGATTGGAGTTGGAGAGTGGAGTCGGGGTTTTTGCAGGTTTCTGTTTGCAGGCGGATAAGTCTCTTTGCCGGCGAACCGACGACGATGACATTTTTCTCTTTTGTTTTCGAGATTAAATAAATTAACAGTAAATTAGAACGGAGATTTGGAGGAAAATAATAGGACTGAAAATGATCCTTCAGGGTTTAAAGGTTGAATTTTTGGGCGGGAAATGAGTGTTCAACTTGTAAAGTTTGAATTTTTTTTGGGAAGACTGTATTTGGCATTTTTAATGTTTCTTTTTTTTAGATTTTTTTATTTTTATTTTTATTTTTATAATTAATTGCACCACATCCTTAAATTATGAGTTTTATTCTAAATTATCTTTAAAATTTAAATGTTTTAATTTCATCCTCAAATTATGATTCTCGTTTTAAATTAGTCCTTAAACTTTTACATGTTTCAATTCTATCCCCAAACTATGACCTTCATTCCAAATTGGTCTCAAACTTTTGAGTGTTCAAGTTTCATTCTCAAATGATCGTTTATACCACATCGTATTATCACATGATACACATCAGTGTTTACATGACAATTAATAATTTTTATAACGATTTTATTAACATAGGATATAATTAGCATATATAGATAATTTGGGATGAAGTTAAACTGTTCAAAAGTTTAGAGACCAATTTAGAATAAGAGTCATACCTCAAAATGAAATGGAACATTCAAAAGTTTAAGGGTTAATTTAGAACGATAGTCATAGTTTGATGATGATATTGGAACATTTAAGAGTTTGAGAACTATTTTAGGATGAAGGTCATAGTTTAAAACATGTAGTATAATTAACTCTAATTTTTATTGTTAATGTTCAAAGTTTGTGATTGTCTTTCTTAACAATGTCATTTACAATATACAATGGCATTTACAGGTTTTTTTTTCAATTTATAAGTAAGTTTGTGGGTAATTATTACATACACTGACTGTGGAAACTAAAAGTTTTCATAAGTGTTTAGTTTTAGAGTTTATGAATTTAGTTTGGGATGTAGGGTTTAGGCTTAAGGGTTAGAATTCAGGGATAGTGGTTATGATTTAAGGTTTGAGGTTAGAATTTAGTGTTTATAGGGTAAAACCTAAATCCCTCATTACATTACCTTGAAATCTAAACCCAAAATTCTAACTCGAACTATAAATTCTAACCACTATCCTTAAATTCTAAACACAAATTTTAAACCTTGAACTGGTTTTATAAACCCTAAAACTAAAGCACTTTTAAAAAGTTTTAGTTTCCATCGTCAATGTATTCAAATGTAAATCTTGAGTTTATAAGATACAATCACATTTACAAATAAATACTTTAAATCGAAATGAATTCGAATTATGATGAGACTCGAACTAATGCACAAGTCCTAAAGCCTAATTGTTCTTCAATTTATCGATGCCTCATTGATAATTATAACTTTTAATAATAATAGGGTTTTATTTTGATGCACAAGCTGTGTAATTTTTTTTTACACAACCCTTTTATAAAATTTAAAATTTAAATCACAAACCCTAGCAACCTAAAACCTAAACCCTAAGCCCTAAATCCTAAACTCTAAATTCTAACCATGAACCTTAAATTATATACCCTACATACTAAACCCCTAAACCCTAACCTAAAATCTTAAACTCTAAACCCTAAAATTAAAGGGCTTGTGTAAACTTTAGTTTACACAAGCTTGTGCATCAAAGTATTTTCCATAATAATATTTGGGGTTAGGATACACTTACATGGTATAAAAGGTTTTACACTAGTATAAATGACGACTGGAATGGATGAATAAGATCAAAAGTTGAAATAAGGAAATTTTTAAGGAGAAAAAAATAGGAGTGTTTGATCTCATCCATCCATTCCACTCATCTAATGGTCATGGATTAGTGTAAAACTAAATAAGTTTTACAACACCTAAGTGGATCTCATCCCATAATATTTTTGTGATATTATTCAAATTTAACAAAGAGAGATTCATTAATTATTCAAAATCACGATATAAATATATGTGGATTTATTTCAATACACTGATGGTGAAAAAAAATCAATTTTCACAAATGTCTCATGGTTTAGAGTTTAGAGTTTAATGGTTTAGAATTTATGAGTTGTAATTGGAATCTAAGGTTTAGGGTAATATGATTAAGGATTTAGGTTTAAACATAAACCTTAAATTCTAATCATAAACCCTAGATTCAATTCCTCTAACTCTAAACCCCTAAATTAAATTTCTAAACTCTAAAATTAAGACATTTATGAAAATTTTTACACAGCTTGTACATATAATAGACTTTCATTTCTCATAAAAAGATGAAACAATAGTAATAGCACTTGAGAGAGAATTAGCCTCAACTTAATAAGTTTATCTCGTTATCACATTTACAATCTCAATAGGACGAGTAACAAAGGTAATATAATCTGCATAGAACAAAGCCATCTTTGAAAATCAATGAACTACTCCATTAAAACTAGATTTTACAACTAATTCGATAACTTCAAACGACTCGATGAGTAAACCAAGTTTTCAAAAGGTGAGAATTATGAGAGTTAAGAGTAGTAATTACCTCAAAGCAATCTTAGATATTGTGACCGAATTCAATTAAAATTTAGTTTAGAGTGACAAATTTAGTTTGAGTAGATTTTTTCTACTTTACATATAGTGTAAATAGGTTTATTTGTACAAATTCGTCCTCTTTATTCTTTAACGCTTTCCGTATAAAATTTAGGGTAAACTACATAAATGACCACCATATTATTAGTAAAGTCGCGATTTGACCACCTTACTTTTTTTTGAAGCAATTAAACCACCAACCGTTAAAAACTAACGGAAGGAGTGACGTGGCAGTTAATAAAATTGGTATAATTATACATTTAGTCCCTGCTATTTATAAATTTTATTAATTTGGTCCTAATTTTAATAAATAAAATAATTTTATTATTTAATTAGGTTGCGACACGTGTTACCGTATTATTGGAGGACTTTATTTATATATTTTTAATTTAATAATTTTTATTTTACTCCTCCAATCAGGCAGTGACACGTGTCACCTGATTGGAGGAGCAAAATTAAATAAGAAGCATATTGCTTCCAACAGGAATCGAACCCTGGTTAAATGGGTTGAAAGTGAGCGTGCCAACCACCAAGCCAAAGCTATCCTTGTGATGCTTTGTACAAATTCTAATATATATTTTAACTTGTTACTCATGCCAGGAAAAAAACAAGAAACATTTTACCACTGCCAGGATTCGAACCCAAGTATCTTGGGTTAAAAATGAACATTCCTACCACTAAACCAATGTTATTCCTATGATATAATGTACAAAATCTATTATATAACTTAATTTGTTACTCATGCCAGAAAAAGGAAATAAATATAGATTAAAGAAACTCGAATATGACACTTTTAGGATGCATAAAAATATTTAAACCACTAAAATATATCTAATAATTAAATTATTAACTATTTTATTTTTTTATTAAATTTTAATCTATTATATATTTTTTCAGAACAATCTCGGGTCACGGGACTGGAACTTTAATCTAGCAAACCATGTGGTCTTAGACTTGAAGACACTTCATAATACATATAAGTCAGCTTATAAACACTTGGGTTCGATTTGGCCGGGTTATATACATTATTATAGTAATTATGTTTGGTGTAGGTTATGTGTACAGATTATGTACAAGAGAAAAAAGAGTTGCTGGTGGGCATACTAAAAGACAGAAAAATCAGCAACATTCCTAAAATCAAACAGGTTTAAGCTGCTTTTCTTCTTCTTCTTCTTCAACCTCTGCCTGGGTTATGAGTATGATATTCTTAAATGTGTGAGTTTTGTTTGTCTTCTTCTTAAAGAGCGTATTAATAATCTGGGGTGAAGAAGATAAGATATTTCCATTGGAACTGGGCTACAGATTGAAAAGGTATGATTATTGACATTTCCATTAAATCATAGGTATAACATTGGTTTAGTGGTAGGCATGTTCATTTTTAACCCAAGATATTTGGGTTCGAATCCTGGCAGTGGTAAAATGTTTCTTGTTTTTTTCCTGGCATGAGTAACAAGTTAAAATATATATTAGAATTTGTACAAAGCATCACAGAGATAGCTTTGGCCTGGTGGTTAGCACGCTCACTTTCAACCCATTCAACCTGGGTTTGATTCCTCTTGGAAGCAATGTGCTTCTTATTTAATTTTGCTCCTCCAATTAGGTGACATGTGTCACCGCCTGATTGGAGGAGTAAAATAAAAATTATTAAATTAAAAATATATAAATAAAGTCCTCCAATAATACGGTGACACGTGTCGCAACCTAATTAAATAATAAAATTATTTTATTTATTAAAATTAGGACCAAATTAATAAAATGTATAAATAGCAGGGACTAAATGTATAATTATACCAATTTTATTAACTGCCACGTCACTCCTTCCGTTAGTTTTTAACGGCTGGTGGTCACATTGCAACCAATTAAATAATTTGGTGGTTTAATTGCTTCGAAAAAAAGTAAGGTGGTCAAATCGCGACTTTACCAATAGTATGGTGGTCATTTATGTAGTTTACCCTAAAATTTAATGCGCGATCATCATTTTTATCGTTATCATATAACACAAAACTTAAAAAAGAATATGTTGGGCTCAAATTCGATCAATCGAATTTGTTAATTGAGGATGAATTGGCCTTTGAGTGATTGTGATGGAAGCAATAGGAAATTAAAAATTTGCACAATGATTTATAGTGGTTCGATTTCTCAACTAAGTCCATCTCCATTATCTTAGCTATCAACACAAAAGGTTTCCCACAAATTCGCTAATTTGTCTTTTGTAACCCCCTAGGCTTGCTTATGCGTCACATCGAATTCTAAGAGGTCACAAGAGCGACCCACAGTGAAAATTCACATAGAAAAAAATGTTTTTCTTTAAATATATTAAAAAAGGCATAAAGTCAAAAAACACCTCAACGTTTGACTAAATAGTCATTTTGGCCCATATTCTTTTTTTAGCAATTCAACCATCAACGTTTCATTTTAGGTCAAAATGGCCCCTCTGCGGTTAAAAATTGTTAGAAAACTGACGGTAAACAGTTTGAAATGACTCGGCAGAATGATAAGTCAGCAGAAAAAAATTATTTTATATTTTGTATAATTTTATAAAATTATTTTTTATTGTTGTAACGTTTTTTCAAGTCAATATATTTGTCTATATGATACTACCATGTCAGTGTGCACTGTCATGTAGATTTGTCACATCATTTTAAGTCATTTATCGTCATCTGACAGACAATTTTCATCCGTAGAGGGACCATTTTTACCCAAAATGAAACGTTGAGGGTGAATTGCTCCAAAAAAAAATATGGGCCAAAATGACTATTTGTCAAACGTTGGGGCTATTTTTTGACTTTATGCCTTAAAAAATTGTAAAACAAACTTATGTTTAAAATATCATTTCAGAAGAAAAAAATCATCTAGACATATAACAGTAGTTAAGAAAATGTATTATAGGCAATAACATAAAACAATATACGGCATACATGCCCACTAACTGTACTAGTATCGTACTCTGAAGCAACACCGAGGAAACGCCAACACTAATGTCGATCACCATACCATGGTGAATTTCATCTACCTGTGATGGTAAGAACAACATGAGCTTGGGAAAGCTCAGTAATACAGAACTACCAAATGATGTTGTAAGCACATGCATATATATGGCAAGTATAACGCTGTCATAATGTTTTGGGCAACATCAGACTCCAATTATGATTCGGGATTCCAAAGAAGCGATATGTTTGAAGATTTCTTTAGGAGATAATTTTTACAAAGCCTCAAGGGATGTTTGGTTCGCAGAAAAGATCATTACCAAGGGAAATAATCTTTTCTGGAATCGCATACCCACATTTAGTTTAGGAGAATTCCCTACATGGGGTAATACTACATTCCCATTATTAGCTTCTTTTCCCCAATTTGGTGAGAATGCCATTCCCACCTTATTCTTAAGTAGTAGGCAATTCCTATCATTTTGGACTAAAATACCTTTGAAATAATGTTTTGTATTCAAATAAATCATTATTTTCTATTTCTCCACAATATTCTTTTTGTTTTGATATGTTAAAATAATCGGGGGATAACAAATCCATAATTTGTGGAATACGACCAAACGAAGGGGCACCACTAGAAAACGACTGTATCGCCCGTATAGCCATAAAACAATCAAACTTAACCACCAAGTGAGAAAGTCTCAAAGACCAAACAGCCATCAAACCTTTAAAAAGACCCCAAAATTTCGCCTCCAATGTTGTACACACACCAATTCTCCTCGAATACCCAAGCACCCAATTCTCAGAGTCGTTACAGATAACCCCACCACAAGCGACAGACTCAGTCGAACGACTATAAATCCCATCGACATTGAGCTTGTGCCAACCCGACGGCGGCAATAACCAATGCAACGTCTGCCCCGTCGCTGTCTTCGGCACAGTCGCACTCACGGAAAAGGTCGAGCCCATGGTTTGCAACATGCGCAAGCTCGGCTACTCTCTACGCAGCTCGGGTTTTTATTACATAATATACTTGTGAAAAGATCAAAGATGGATTTTGGGATTTTATTACCAAAATTGTTTTGAAATAAGAAACCGAACCCCAATAATATAACTTTGTATTAAAAATTTCTTGTTTCAAATTCAAATCAATTCCATGTTTAAAAAAACCGAACCTACTTAGTTATAAAAGCTGACATTATGTGTGCTTTCGCCTCTTTCCCGTCTCTGTTGGCGGTAGGCCAATGGTTTGACTTTTCAGTTCATCTCTTTTTGTTTTCCTCTAAATAAGTGTTGACACGTGTCACCATCTAATTAATTTATTTTATTAGTTTAAAATTAGGACTAAATTGAAAGAATGTGTAAATAATAAGGACCAAATGTGTGATTATACTTTTAATTTTTTTAACTGCCACGTCACCTTCCGTTAGCCCATTAACGGCTGGTGGTCACATTGATCCAATTTTAATAGTTTGGGTGGTCAATTGAGTCGGTTTTTTTTAAGGTGGTCATTTTAATACGTTAACCAAAGTATGGTGGTCAACGGTATAGTTTACCCAAAAAACTATTCACCGGCTAGAAACAAACTTCATACAAGTGAGATTATTTTAGGGTCTAAGGTTTAAAAGTTAGAGACTTATATTGTAGGGTCAGAATTTAGGGTTCATGTTTAGGGTTTATATTAGAGTTTTAGGAATAAAAAATTAGACTTTAGATTTTACATTGAAAATAAAAATGCATGTGTAAATTTCTTTTATACTAACAGTGTATCAAATGTTCACCATTTTGTATTTCAGTGTAATTTACATTTTTAAAATTCATTTAGTCGTTTTATATAAAATAAAATAAATTATAAATATATTTCATTTTTTGATCAACTTATGATTTTTATTATATAAATATATTTCATTATTGATACTCTAATGATTTTATTAATTAATTAATATAATAGTTATAATTATAATTTTTGTTTTATAAATGTATATAGAATTATAACAAAATACTCTAATACTTAAAACTCGATGAAGGAAATATCTTGGTATATATAATCAAACCAGTAGGCTTCATAAAAAATATACTTGAACAAAATAAATATTTTAATATTTTGGTTTAACTACATATGTAAAGATATTTTAAATGCATAGATGAATTTAAATAGTTTTATGTTGGGCGTTAGAATAACGAAAAGTCAAATTATAATTTTTTTCAATTCAAAATAAATCTGAAGTGGTGATGAAGTTTTTTTTTTTTTTTTAAATAAAGGATGAGGCCGAAGTCGATACATTAAGCTCCTCTCAATCGGACATAGGAGGCCAGAAACATCTTTGAGAAGAAATCTTGGAGTCCGTGAGGAGAGACGTCATAGACAGAAAGAGTACTATTGGGTGCTGCATTGGTCTTGGCCGTGAAATTAACAACCATGTTAGCTTCTTGTCGCACAAAGGAGAACCATGCTCGCTCAACTATACCCATGATTGTTCTTACTAAAGCGTTGGGGTTGGAGGGTGTAAAAGTCGAAAGAAGACCATGAACATTCATCGGCATTGTTTGTGTAAATTTATTTACACTCTCATTGTATCAAATATTTACCATTTTATATTTCGGTATAATTTACATTTTAAAAGGGAAAATATTTCATGCACTGCTGGTAAAAACATTTTGTTTCTACAATCGCCCTATTTTTAGTGTGTAAGAACTTAGTTTAGGGTTTAGAGGTATAGAATCTAGGGATTGTAGTTAGAATTTATGGCTTATTGTTAGAATACATGGTTTAGGTTTTAAGGTAATATGTCGGGGATTTAAGTTTTTCTCCTATAAACCGAAAATTCTAACTCTAGATCCTAAATTCAAACCACGGTCCCTAAATTCTAAGCACAAAACAATCCTTCAACTATGAACCATAAACTAAATTCTATAGCTCCTAAAATTAAAGCATTTGCGGAAATAAAAAGTTTTCACAGCTAGTGCTTAGTATAATTACCCTTTTTAAATTCATTTAGTCTTTTCTATAAAATAAATTATAAATTATTTTATTATAGATACTCCAATGATTTTATTTATTTATTTATTAATATATTAACTATAATTATAATTCTTGTTTTATAAATTTTATAAATTATTTTATTAATATACAACCATCCAGAAGGAATAATTATAGGGACTAGTCCATCAAAATCTCATACAAAAACCCAAATGTGCAAAGAAAAATAAATATTTCTATAGAGATTAGCATACCGTTAAAATTCAGAAGCCTTCTTGAATCTCCTTGTCTCTATCCAAACGAGATGTGTTAAGCGATGAAAAAAGAGTGGTGAGCGAGCCAAACTATCAGGCTACCCAAGACTGATTACATCAGCAAACAACCATCAACTGAGTGAAAATCTATCTTTCTATGACCACCGACGAAATCATAATCAGAAACTAGCGTCGTGAAGATCTCTGTATGAGTACCAAATGACCACTAAGATAAGCTGAAATCATGCCAAAACGACAGATGAAACGAAACGACAAAAACAAAGAAAACGTGCCACAAAAGTAGACAAAAAGCGTGCCACAAGAGCATAGATTTTTATTAAAATAAAAAACATAACAAATAAAAACAAGAAAATTAATGAACATCGGCGATCGACAACCAACATCTAGACAATTGTCGACCGTCGGCTAACTCAAATATAAAAATAAGTTGCAGGCGGCGGTTTTAGTTATGTTAAAAGAAAAAGTAGGGCCGAAAGAAAAGAAACATTTTTTTGCTTGGCAAAGACGATTTTATTAAATTATTAGAAAAAAAACTACACGCTTTACCCTGAATGCAGCGGTAGTGAAAAGAAAAGACTACACGCCTTACCCTAAAAGAAAAAGTATGGTTGAAAGAAAAAAAGAATCTATATTTTGCAAAACAATCTAATACTTAAAACTCAATGAAGGAAGTATCTTGGTATATATAATCAAACCAATAAGGTTTAAATTATCGGAAAATATGTCATGCACCAGTGGTGGAAACGAAATTTTTTCACAAATGCTTGAGTTCTAGGGTTTAGGGACCCAATTTAGGGTTTATGGATTTAAGTGTATTATTTTTGGAATTTAGGGTTTAGGGTTAGAATTTAAGGTTTATGGTTAAGACTTTAGAGTGTATATGTTAGGATTTAAGGTTTAGGGGCAATATGATTAAGGATTTAGGTTTTAATATATTAACTCTAAATTTTAACCATAAAACTTAAATTCTAACCACACTCCCTAAATTCAAAACTCGTACACTTAAACACCTAAACACTAAACCCTAAATAAAATTCCTAAAACCTAAAGCTAAGAGGTTTATGGAATGCATGAAATAATTACCCTTAAATTATTTGATAATTAAATTTTGACAATGTACGAAAAATGTACCATAAACAAAACAAATATTTTAATATTTTTAAATATTTTATTGTAATTACATACATAAAGATACCGATTAAATTATATTATGGGTCATTCCCGCCATGTAATTCATGGGACCAACCAATAAAAATCACATATCTCATTATTTTTTCTATGTCATATTTCTACCAAGTGAATTTTCACTTGATAAAAATTGTTTTTAAAATTGATTAACAATAAATATGAGTAAAGAATCACTTGGTAATAACATGACATGAAAAAAATAATGAGATGAATAATTTTTATTGGTTGGTCCCGTAGATGACGTGACGAGAATGACCCATGATATAATTTCTTCTACAATACATAGATGAATCTAAATAGTTTATATTGAGCATTAGAATAACGAAAAATCAAATTATAATTTTTTTAGACTCAAAATAAATATGAGGTGGTGATGGTTTTTTGATTTTGGGCGGAAGAGAAAATTTTATATATATTTTTTCATTTTTTTTATTTTTTATTAGTTGTCTTATTTAAAAAAATAATTATACCAAACTATTGAAAAAATTGTTTTTATTTAAAAATAAATTTTGTAACAAGTACAATTTAGTAAAGTGTTTTTCTATATAATACCTTCTCTGACCAAACACCGTAATTTTTTACATTTGAATCAAATTAACATAATAAGATAATTCAAAATTCCTCATATACTCATATTCTTAATTTATTGCCTGCATTTTATGAATCAAACACACTCTTAAAGCATTTGTATTGTGATACATAAATAACATTTATTTATATAAGTATCAATGTTTGAATCTTTGATCGACTAATCTTAAAAAGTCTCATTATGAAAATAACTCTTACAATCTAATTTACGCAGTTCATATTGTCAAAATTTAAACCTTAAATGTAATTTAACATATCATCTCACCAAATCAATCTGTAAATACTAATACATTAGGAATGATTATGTTTGAAATTGTATCGAAAGTTAGTTAGTCTAACGAGATAGTTTAAAGTTTGAATCTCGGCGTTGTAAATATATGAAAACAGTTGGAGAAGTCAAGCAAGCAACAATCATACAAAGTCTCATTAGGAAAATAACTCTAACAATTTACTTTACTCAATTCACACCTCGTAATCATATTCTTGATATATTCCTTGCATTTCTTGAACCAAACACACTCTTAAAGCATTTGTATGACAATGGATAAAATAAAATTTATCTATACAAGTTTCTATACTTGAATCCTTGATCGAATTATATTACAAAGTGTAACACCCCAAATTTGGGCTTAGAAGTTTAGGGTCTGAACCGGACCGGTCTGAGAAATGGTTCGAATATAAAAAGAGGTTTTAGGGAAAGCCTAGTTCGAGATGTTTTAAAAATATGGAAAAATACTTAAAAATCCTCATTTAATATATAAAAGAGAATGATGAAATCAATTTTACAAAATGAAGTTTGGAAATATTACATTTCGGTGTAGTGACCAAATCACAGTTTTTGCAAAAGTGAAATAGTGACTGTTTTGTAAAGGATTGAAACTTTGAATCTTTAAGGAGCTAATTTACCTAAAATGTTTTTCTCCAGATTTTTCCTTAATTTGGGTAATTTTATTAATGTTTTAATTAAAGGAAATGAGGTTTAATTAAATGAGAAACTAACTTTGACTATTCATAACTACTTTTCACAAATTTTCCCTCTCTTCATTTTCTCTCAAATTCCTTTCAACCAAACACATTTCTCCAGCAAATTTACTTTGATTTTACACTTCATTTGATGAGATTTCAAATCCTCTTTGATTCCTAATCAATCTCTCATCAAATCTATTTGTTTTCTACATTGAATTTTCATGGAAACTTGCCCAAATCAAGGAGAAATCATCATTTAGAGGTAAGCTTGTTCTTCTCCTCTAAATACTCAGTTCTTTACTGAAATTCCCAAGTTGTCAATCATTTATTAAAGTTTTATGAATGGTTTTAGTGTTGGAAACAAGATTTTGGCTTAAAACTCAAGATTTTGGAAGAGATCTTGGAGATTTTCGTGGATCTTGGTTAGGCTCTGTTTTGAGGTTGTTTTATAATGTATTTTGGATGTTAATTGATGTTACAAATGAGGTTTTATCAATCAAATCCCGAATAAGTTTGTTTTCCTAAGTTTTGCTTGTTAGAATGGTGGGTTTTGAGGTGTTTTTGGTGTTCTGTTATAGCTGGAGGTATAAGGACGAGTTAAGGTGTATTTTGGATGTTGATTAATGTTTAGAAATGGTTAGAAGTGATGGATCTTGGCTGGGTTAAGTTTTGGAAGAGTTTGGAGGTGATTTCGGTTGTGTTTGGTAGCCGAAATGTTGGTTTTGGGTAGAGCAGCGAGTTTAGGTGTGATGGCTGGAGATTTTAATGCACGATGATGCATTAATCCTCTGTTGTTATGTGTTTAAAACAGGGGAGAATGATCCGGAAGCAATAGAGGTGGCGTTGGAAGTTTCGGATGCTTGGAAGGCTTGTCGGCTAGCATAGTTTTGTGTATCGGTGAGTGGAGATGGTTTTCCAGCTTTGAAACGATTATTTGAAGGTTTTGGGAGCTTAGCTTAAGTCTAATCAACTTAGCTAAGCTCAAGAGTAAGTTTTCAGAAAAACTCCCTCGGATGTGCTATGAAGTGGTTTGATGCATTGATTATAAATTGCATGTTTAAATTCTGTTTTGAAAGCATGTTTTAGCATGGTTAATGCTGGTTTTGAAAGCTAGGTGTTGAATGATGCTCAAGGTAAGAGATCCTTGTTTTGGCATGTTGTTAAATTGGTAATGATGCATGGTGATGCATGGTGTTTAATGGCTTTGTTTAATGCTTTAAAACAGTGAATTGATGATGGTATTTGATGTATATTGGCAAGTGATGAATTGGTTTTAAAGTACTTGAATCGGATATAGTTAGCCGGCTATAGGATTGGGTGCACCGTAAGTAAAGTCGCCTTGGATGTTGAGGGGTTGTGATTGTACTGTAAACTCCATCCAAGTATCCTAACGAGAGAGGTAAGATCACAATGGTGGTTAAAAGTCCGTGTGTGGATCTTGTTAAGGTCACAACGGTGGTTAAAAGTCCGTGTGTGGATCTTGTTAAGGTCATAACGGTGGTTAAAAGTCCGTATGTGGATCTTGTTAAGGTCACAACGGTGGTTAAAAGTCCGTGTGTGGATTTTGTTAAGGTCACAACGGTGGTTAAAAGTCCGTTTATGGATCTTGTGTTATGTGTCTCGTACTCTCGTTAGTGGGTTATACAACTACAGATGAGTGATGTTGAGGGGTTGTGATTGTACTGTTAAACTCCATCACGGGTGTTGAGGGGTTGTGATTGTACCGATAAACTCCACCTTGTAAGCCGGTAGTGTGTATGAAGCGTGTGGGACAACGCTTGTAATCCGCGTTTCCGATTGTGTCTTGTGTTGAAATGGTTTGTGAACTATCACTTGAAAGCCAATATAATGTATTTGAATGTAATGAAGCGAGAGATGCTTGAAAATGATGCAAGGTTGCATGGGAAATATGTAAATGATGGAAGAATGCATGTGAAACTTGTTAAGCATGAGCAAGTGTATATCTTCTATTGTGAATGGTGCATATGTGCATAGAATCTCTTTAGTGCATTGAAGTCTTGTGAAGGCTTGTTTTAAAAAGGCATGTAATGCAAATGTTGCTTTTGTAGTTCATGTGTTTTGCATTTGTTGAATGCATGGGATATATAGTAGGAACATTTGGTTTTCAAAAGGTATTTTGCTTTGAAATGATAATCAAGCATGAGAAAAGCGTGGTGTGAAGTGGAAGTGATTTCCAAGGAAATTGAGTTAAACTTTGCATGAAGCGATCATGCATGGAAAGGTTTAAACGATAGTATTTGCAAGAATGTGGTTTGGGGTGAGTTGTTTAGCTTTTCAAAGTTAAAGGTTGGTTTTTATGTTGAGCAATGCATGATTTTAAGCAATGTTGTTTCAAAGGAAGTTTTCAACCAATGCTTTGGTTTATTGAATTGTATCTACATTTAAAGAAGGTTTTATGATTCGCTGCATTGATGGTGTTTTGGTTTTGAGCATTCCTCACTAAGCATTATGTGCTTACGCTCCTTTTTGTCCATCAATGCAGATATTTGAAGTTGGGACAACAAGAAGCAAGTGATTCAAGAAGAGCTCCACTTGAGAAGTATGTCTTGGTTTATAGCTATAGATAATAAAGACAATGGGGGGAGATTCTTTTATATTGATGTGTAATGAGATTGTGTATGTTGACCATGTCCGGTTTATGGTTTGAACCTTGTTGTTGATCGCTTTGCCATATTTGAATCATCTTCTTCATAAGTTGATATGCTATGCTCTTTGATTAAAAGCAAGATCATGTGTTGGATGTGTTGAATGAGTTGGTGCACCTAAGGTTTGATTTGTATCTAGTTTTTAATGCAATTTGGTAGTTATGATGCTTGGCATGTTGTTGATATGTTGAAGAATTGTTTAAAGTATGCTTGTTGGTGTTTGGATGTGTAAAACCAGAATTTTCTGCTGTTTCTGGGCAGGGTGTATCGAAACACCCTTGGCTGTTTCGAAACGGGTGCATGAAATGGCCTGGGCATTTCGGAACGGCTAGAGGTGTTTCGAAACACTTTGGCTACTGGAGGTGTCCGTTTCTGAACTAGTTTCGGAACATACCCACGTATCGAAACGGTCAACCCCGTTTTGATACGGGCGTACGACACGGGTGTTTCTATACGGGTGTCAGTGTTTCGAAACGGGTGACCGTTGGACAGTTTTTGCATGCTTTACATTTTAGTCCTGAAAGTTGTAATTGCAATTGCTTGAGCTTGAGATGTCTTTTTAAGCTGAAATTTGGCTGAGAGGCTTGTAATATGATTAATTGAGGTTTGGTAAAACTAAAATCTTGTAAGTCCTTTTATTTTCCAAAATTTACATTTCGGTCCGTAAAAGTGTATTTCTTGCAATTGAGTCCTTAAACGTTTCCGATCGCTGTGTTTTTCTCTTCCAAGGTTCTTGGGCTTTCACATAGGTTTAATGCGCATCTAGAGAAGTTTAAAAAGAAAAAAAAGGGTCGTTAATCAAGGTTGACTTTCGGGTTGACTTTGGTTTTCCCCGTGTAATCTTCGTAGTTCGGGTCAACCGTCTAGACGGGGCTAAGGGGGTTACACAAAGTCTGTAACCCCCTCGTCCCGGTCTGGTCGGATGACCGGTCCAAGTGGGCCACACGGGGAAAACCGAAGCGAAACCCGTGAAGGCTTCCCCTCGGTTAACGACCCCAAAATTTTCTTTTTATTTTATCTTGTCTATAGGCATAATTAAAATCTATGTGAAACACAGCAGCGGGAAAAACAAACATTGAAACATACACCGACCAACCAAAACATTAAACAGCTCATTTTCTGAAACTGTATTCTGACGGTCTTCCTTCCACAATGTCTTGCACGCGAGGTGCCAAGAATTTGTCTTGCAACTGTTTCTCTTCAAGAATTCTGACTCAATGTAGGTTCAACATGAAACTCGGCCACGAAACTACTATCATTTGATAAGCTGAATTCGGCAAATACAACTCGCAACTCCACCACTGATCTAACAACAAATACATCTCGGAACATCGGTTACTACGTTGACTCTCTTTGGATGGTACTCAATCCTGATATTACAGTCTTCAAGCATTTCTAACACTTTATGCGGTTCGAGTTTCAACCCTTCCTAAGTCTTCAAATATTTCGAGTTCTGATGATACGTACATATACACTGTGCATTTCTTACTATACAAGCTTTGTCTCTAAGTCTTCGAAGCAAATACAACTGTAATTAACTCTATGTCTCATATCAGGTAACTCTTCTCACGGTCTTTCAACTATCTTGGTGATCAAGCCACAAATCTTCCGTCTTGCATAGGCACACGACCTAACCCTACATGTAATGCATCACTACGGTTCACAACTCTTTCTCTGATATAAGCTGATTCAAGGTCGAATCTCTCTTCAAAGTTTCTTTCAGTTCCTCAAGGGCTCATTGTCTCGCATCTAACCACACAACTGAACATTCTTCTGTAGCAATCTATCAATGGAGCAACTATCTTCAAAAGGCTATTTACAATTCTCTGAAAGTAACAATGCTAGACCTAGGAACTATAGATATCTGTCACAGTCTTCAATTTCTTCCAACTCATATCTTCTTTTGCCTACTAAGGATTTACTCTAGCACACTCGGTTGATCTACATGTCCTAGGAGGACATCTTCATTAACTCGGAGTTCACGTTGGCTCAACTTGGCATACAACTGATTCTCTAATAGAATCTACAATACTAACTCTAAAGCTTGTCATGGTCTTCTTCGGTACTTGAATATACTCATGTATCATCTATGAGAACTACTACAAACTGATCAAGAAACTTAGGAAAATATTCTGCTCAATGTCTCTATAAAAGTAACCAACGCACTAGCCAAACAAAACAGTATAACTCGGAACTCAAAACGGTCACATCTTGCCTCAAAAGTTGTCTTCAATACTTCAACTTCTCTCACTTCCAACTGGAAATAAACGAATCTCAATTAATCTTCAATTGGACTGAAGCACACACTAACTGATCAACCAATCACTGACACACGGAAACGGATACTAATCATTCACCGTCACTTGTTTCAACTGTCTGAAATCTAAATACATTCTCGTATTGTCACTCTTTCTTCGACACAAATTCCACTGTAGAACTCTAAGATGATGCACTGGGCCTAATGAATCTAAGGTCTAACAAGTCTCGAAGTTAATTCTTCAACATTCTCAATTCTTCCAGAATTCACAAGTTACAGAGCAAACAAAACAGAAGCAACCTCGAAAACGGTCTCAATAACAAACTCTTCTCCTCTAACAAGAGGTAAACCGACAATTCTTCCAAATACATCTAGGAAAAGAAAACACAAACTATCCTAACACTCTGCGGTCTAATCTTCATTCAAAAATCAAATCCATCACACTTGCTAAGCAAGCCTGTTAACTAAACTAAATCAATCTTTGACCTCTAAATCTGGACCAACATTCAACAAGAAGTCCACCTCCTCACCTACCACTACAGTCACACATAAATCTTGCAACTTCAAGTCAACTCTTTCTTTGTCTCAACGTATACACTAACTATTTGCTCTTCAAGCCGAGCCTTGTAAAAAGGCACACAGAAACTGTAGGAAGACAATCACTTCACATCTACTAGAAACTAGTAACTCTGAACCACCAACAAACATCTTCTGTACATCTTTCTGATCACTACTATCTCCCAAAAAGGTCTAGTCACATGCGTCCCTACGTCTAAAATCTCAACAGAGATACATCAAAATCCTTTGCACGCTCACACAAACGGACGATTCTACAAAAATTGCAACTTCACAAGTACACAGCTGTTAGTCTTCGGCCCTCTTGTCTTCAGGCTGGTCCTTCAACAAATCTAACTCTTCTAAATCATTCTTAGAGCATTGCGAAACCTCAAAACTCAATTCTGATTACACACAAACTATTATGCCGGAACCAGTTCTATATCATCAGTCCCGACGACTCAAACATCCCATTACCAAACAATCTGAAGTTAAAGCTCAAGACTTCTTTCTCGGCTCCACTATATCGGAAGCGACTTCATCTCTCCCTCTTGCTAGAAGACAACTCAGACGTACACTGGCCCCATCACACAAATCGATTTCCACTCACGGATACTGACTGGCTGTCTTGTATGAAAACCATAGGCTGAATCCTAACGATCACCAACTAGCATTTCTGAACTTCAGCTTACTCACACGAGACCCTTACCCTGATCTCGCTCAAAGAACTAAGGTGCTCATACCTGCCTCTAACACCTCATCGGGCACATTCAAACTTGCATGCTTGTTAACAACATACGGAAGTACGGACTCAGAACTAATCGGAAGAGACAAAATCAAAACTGTACCAAGGGCTTATCTACTATAACATCGATACCACTTTGACTCCCACTCAAAGGTCTTTGCTTCATTTTACCAACTAATACCAGAATCGATCCCATCGTCTCTCACCAACAAGAATCAACTCACATACACGCGGACTCGAGCAAACAAATTGTACCTCAACTCCGGTACAACTATACTCCCCTAACTATAACAAAGAACTTCCTCCACATCATTCACATTTTCAGAACCCACAACTTCCACTTACCGATTCACGACCCTCACACTTGCCTCAAACTTACTAAAAGCAATAAATCAATCAACAATTTAACATACAAGTTGGGTTAGCAAAGGAAAGGTCCAAGTGGCTCAAGTATGATTTCCCTCACTTAAAATCCTTTTTCCGATGTAATAGAAGCAATGAGACTCTACTCAACATGTTTCAAACAAATCAGCACATATACATGCTCAACCAAGCATATAACAAGGCATACTTGCTAAACAAGCAAACACACGCGTACGATAAAACAACATACGTTCTCAATCACACATCACAGCATACACGGGTAACGAGCAACATGCTTTTAAACAAACAATGAACATACTTGCCACACAAGCAATCATACTTACAAAGCAAGCAAACACTGTGCATATCAATTCAAAACTGAAACTTACCTGCCCAAGGTCTCGGTAACCTTAGGCTCTGATACCAACAAGTGTAACCCCCTCGTCCCGATCTGGTCGGATGACCGGTCCAAGTGGGCCACACGGGGAAAACTGAAGCGAAACCCGTGAAGGCTTCCCCTCGGTTAACGACCCTAAAATTTTCTTTTTTTTTTATCTTGTCTATAGGCATAATTAAAATCTATGTGAAACACAGCAGCGGGAAAAACAAACATTGAAACATACACCGACCAACCAAAACATTAAACAGCTCATTTTACACCTTTACAACAGGCCGTTTCGAAACGCCCTTAGGGTGTTCCGAAACGCCTTGACTTAGTCAACAGGCCAGGGTCAACCTTAGGGTGACCGTTCTGAAACAGGGGAGACCCGTATCGAAACGACCATGACGGTCAATATCTCGTGGTCAACGAGATTTGACCGTTTCGAAACTGCAAAGGCCCGTTTCGGAACGCCTTCATCTCGCCAATTTCTCAAAATTCCAGTAGCAAAAACGTTCCGAAACGACTTTCATCCGTTTCGAAACGGCAGGCCAAAAGCAAAGGAACCGTTCTGAAACAGGGTGGCCCGTTCCGAAACGCCCCCTGTCTGCAGATACATTTTGGCTGTTTTAAGGCACAAGGGTGCCCCAAAACACCTCCGAAACCTCCAACAACATACTAGCAACAATCCTAAAGGCAAGCTAACATACTAGCATGCTTGAACATCATCAAAACGAAACTAATCACTAAGGCATAACATCTCAACCACACATCCATACATGCCATTAAAGATATTAAGCTTTAACATATCCAACACTTAGGCAATTCTATATAACAAAGATACTAACATGGTTTCAAGCAAGGCATACATCCCAAAAGCGAAATTAACAAACACATACGAGGAGTCTAACATGATCCTAAACAACAACAAGAATATATTCCAAAGCATCATAACACGACACCTATCCCATTGCTTTACTATTACAATCTTTAAATTCAACTATCATACTTGAGTTAACCGTAAGCAACACTTGGAGGCCTTTCCTTGCCCTTGCCACCCACTAGCCATTGATCTGCATTGTCGAACAAAAGAGAGCGTAAGCATAAAAGCTTAGTGAGGGTAAGCTCGTAAAACAAACCTTCGACAATGCAGGGTCCAAGCACGAGCTACAACCAAGATTAAATGCATGATCTTACCTCCGATCCACACGAGCCATAAATATAGATGATGCATGAACATATATTCATTATCATGTCATGCTAAACATGTTTAAATCCACAACGTATGAAATCACATATATTAAACCATGCTAGCAACACATCCCAAATCACTTTGGTTCACAATTAACCACATTTTGGCAACGTAACTACAATCCGTATTGACACCTAGCTATGACTCGAATACGCGGATAACCGTTGGAACTCACATCCAACAACTCAACCATTACCTGACGGTGGGATTACACTCATCACCGTTCATGCGGAGGGGATTCCACTCATCCTCACGCCTTGTTTCACGCGGAGGGGATTCCACTCATCCTCACGCCCCGTCGATGGGATTCCACTCATCATCGACTAATATAAATAAAATTTACAGGCGTACCCGTACTCTTCCTTGGTGACTCAACGCCACCAAGGCCACGCGCGACTTTTGACTCATGTGTGCACACTAACATCCTAATGATCGATCATTTGTACCCAAGCATACTAGTGCCAATACTACACATTTCATTACTCTTTCACAATATTAATTCATAACACTTCCGTGCTTAGCACGTACTCACCATGACTTACCGTCATGCACAAACCACACTTCCATGCCTAGCATGTACTCACCATGATCCTCGGATCATACAATCACCTCATAATGTCATTTCACATATCAACACCACATGTACATCATTAACAACTATATCACATCATAATTTACACATGTGTATAACCATATCATATCTATCATTAGCACGCATATAACAATGCATCAAACATGCCTCAACATACATGTATACAACATATACATAATCAACACCATCACAATTTAACACGAGGCATATACAACCATTAAAGAGTGCAACCAAAGTCTCTAATCAAAGCTTGGGATTAGGCTACCACTCTAACCCCAACTCTAGGTGGGTTTACCAAGCCCATCCTAGGTTCACATGTTTGAACCAAATACTCAAAACCATTTTAAAAATATTTAACCACTCACCTAAGCTTCCAAGCTCAAAAACCAAGCAAGCGACTACCTTCAATTCCCCGGATTCACTTCCGACGCTTCACCGATGTCCAAACCCGATTCTAATCATCTCAAACACAAACAAAACATTCGAAATCAATAACTCATCATCAGAACCAACCCAGATTAACATTATCAAGTATTCAACACTTAAAATCAGCCCCCAAAAACAGAATTCCGAGCAGCCCCTAACACCCTCTGAAAACTTCCATTTCAAACATCCAAACAACCATCAAACACACCCAAAGTGATCCTCATATATCATACTAACACCAGCCCTCAAAAACCAACATTAGACAACCCCAAAAACCACTTTAAAACCCTCCAAAAACCCCTTGGAAACCCAATTCCGAAAATTGCTCAAAACCCTTTGAAATTCACATATGTCATACCATTTGACCTCTATATAACATAACTAAACATATTAAATCAACACATTTACTTTAACAACATAAAGCTTTCATTTTTAATCAAAAAGCTCAAAACTCCCATTTCCTAAAAACTTCATGAAAACGAAAATAAAAGGTACTTTCATGGAGAAGGAGATGAGGGAAGGTCAAAAATACCATTACCTTTCAATTTGGAGTTGAAATGGGGAAGCTTTTGAATGAAATAGTGAATGGGAGAGGGAAACCCTTTTTCACGTTGGAGGAAGAAGGTGAATAGTAGGAGATTGTGAGAAAATGGGTGTTTTGTTTTGTTTTAAATTTTAAAGGCCCAAAGACCATCTTGCCCTTAATGAAATGGGGTATTCACAAGGGCACACCATCAATGGCTATTTGGGGTTTAATCCCAAAGCATAGCCAATCAACAAATTAATTAATTTGAAAACAAAACTCGAACCACTATTTAAATCATAAAACCGAACCCAAAATAATATTAAAATATTATTTCCACCTAACCCCTAAACCCGGGTGTTACAAAGTCTCTTTGTAAAAATAACCCTTACAATCTAATTTACTCAATTCACATTCTCTAAATTCGAACCTCAAATGTAATCTAACATATCATCCCATCATTAAATCAATCTATAAATACTAGTAATACATCAGGAATGTTTAAGTTGGAAATTTTACAGAGAATTATTTAGTCTAACGAAGTGGTTTAAAGTTTGAATCATGGCGTTGTAAATATATAAAAAAAACAATTGGAGAAGTCAAGCAAGCAACAATCAAACCTGGCAAAGGGAGCAACAAAAGTTTATAGGCAAGTATGATCATGACATCATTTATCAGTACCAAAAACAGTTCGGAAAAGGGTCTGTTGCTTTACAGACAAGACCATGTAAACGCCACCCAAATAACTTAAGTTAAAAGGATAAGACACTACACACATTGTTTTTATTGACAGTTTAATTCCAAATAATGATAAAGTATATGTTATCCAATTATTCAAACTTTATTTTTTTGGCATTTTTAAAATACAAATCAAAACAGCTTGCTATGGGAAAAAAAGAACTACGTAAGGTACTTTCACAAAATGTTGTATAAGCAATATAAACACTACAGTGTTGAATGAAGAAGGAAGAGCTTAGCTGAGCTTAGCTGTTGAAGTCTGTTGGTTCATTAGCGTTGGTGTAACTATTTTTTGTTAAGCTGTTAGGAGCTGTTACGTTTCTGTTTTAGGGTTAGAGCTGGTTATATATAGCAACCCTCATCTCTTGTATTACCCACCTTTTGCAAGTATTCTCTTTGTGAATAATAAACTCTCTTTCTATTCAGTTTTTTAGTGATCTTAATATGGTATCTTTCGCCAAGATCCTTGAGGAGAGTCTTCTGCTTGCATATACTTCTTGCTAGATCTTCTAGCGTCTGGTATTCTTTGTTTTTTCTCTCTACTGAGTCATTCTCTTTGTTTTTCTTCTTGCTTTTTGTTATCGTGCTGAGAATGAGTACTTCTGATTCATCCTCCACTGGGAAAATCTTTACTCACAAAACCATTAATGTTGTTCTGGATGAAATGAATTTCTTGTTGTGGAAACAACAAGTCTTGCTGACTGTTCGCATTCATCGCCTGGAAAAGCTTCTCACCGGCCAACAGAAACCTCCGTCAGAGATGGTTACAAATGCCACTGGTCAGTCGGTTTCTAATGATGCGTATGAGGTGTTTGTTGCTCAGGATTCAGCACTTGCGTCCTGGTTGTTATCTACGATCAGCGCGTACATGCTACCCCTCTTTGTTGGTGCTGAAACTGCATCTGAAGTCTGGGACACTATTCTTAAGTTCTTCTCCAGCCGTTCCACGACCAGTGTTATGAGTTTGCATTGCAAACTGAGGTCCATCAAGAAAAGGGAACAAACTATGAGGTCTTATCTTACACAGATCAAGGAGGTTTGCAATGCACTTGGAGCCTGTGGTAGCAAGGTGTCAGACGTGGAGCACATTGCCACGATCTTGAATGGTCTTCCATCTGAATATCAGCCTTTCATGGCTGTTATCACTTCCAGAAAAGATCCGTTCTCTCTTGATGGTGTTAAATTTGTCTTGATCGATGCTGAAACACAGCTTCGAGGTTTTCATGTTGATGCCCAACTTCCTATTGTTGCTAATGTTGCCCACATGCATCTTGGTTCTAGTACTAGGAATCAAGATCCACGACCTGGTCCCTTTTACAATGGTGGTCGATCTGGCTCCAGAGGAAGGGGAAGGATGCATTTGCAGTGCTAATTATGTGGAAAGACTGGGCATTCTGCAGATCGTTGTTGTCGTAGGTACGATAAGTCATTTGCTGGTGTGCTAGCTAGGGCGTCTGATGATCGAGGTGGACCCTCTGGCAGTGGCATGGAGGCTAATAACGTGTGCTTCAATTGTTGTGCTCAGTATCATGTTGGAGTTGGGTCTGATACGTGGGTGGTGGACTCTGGTGCAACCCATCACGTGACTCCTGATGCTTCGAACCTCGTCAAAAGCACTGACTATGAAGGCCCTGGTAAGTTGGTTGTGGGTAATGGCAACAATCTGACTATTTGCAAAACTGGTCAAACGACTTTAGTCTCTTCTTCTCGTAGCTTACTGCTTAAAGATTTGTTTTATGTGCCTTCTTTAACCAAGAATCTCTTGTCTGTTTCAAAATGTGCTAAAGACAATGATGTGTTTTTTGAATTTCATGCTAAGACATGCCTTGTTCGTGATGAGAAGACTGGGAAATTGCTCGTGCAAGGGCGTGAGGAAGAAGGGTTGTACAAGTTTGAAGCCATCAAGGATACTGTTCGAGCTGAAGCAAATGTAGTCACCACATCTAAAGATACATATGATGTATGGCACCGAAGGCTTGGGCATCCTGCTCACAGCACTTTGGTTCAAGTTTATAAAAATGTCAAAGTTGTAATTGATTCCAAAGATAATAAAAACTCAGTTTGTGTTTCATGTAGAGTTGGTAAAAGTCACAAGTTGCCCTTCTCTGATTCCTCTACAGTCTACACTAAACCATTCCTATTGGTATTTACGGATCTATGGGGACATTCTCATATTGTATCTTCAGATGGATACAGATACTATATATCGTTTGTTGATGCAGCAACTCGACATTGCTGGTTGTATCTCTTAAAAACCAAAGATCAAGCATTGCATGCTTTTCAACTGTTTCGCAACATGGTTAAAACACAGTTCGACACTAAGATTAAGGAGGTACAAAGTGATTGGGGAGGGGAGTTTAGAAAGCTCTCCACTGTGTTGGACTCTCTTGGTGTTATTCATCGCAAAACTTGCCCCCATACGTCTGAGCAGAACGGGGTAGTCGAGAGAAAACATCGACACATAGTGGAACTGGCTCTAGTTTTAATGAATAAAGCATCTCTCCCTTTCAAGTTTTGGTCTAATGCTGCGAGTACAAGTGTTCATTTAATCAATTGTCTTCCAACTTCAGTTCTTCAGGGCAAGTCACCTTTTGAAGCCTTGTACAATAAGGTTCATGATTATGGGCTTCTTAAGGTGTTTGGATGTAGGTGTTTTCCCCATTTGCGGGATTTTCAGGTTCATAAGCTCAGTTACAGATCTGTCCCGTGCATCTTTCTTGGATACAGTGCACAACATTGTGGTTATTGTTGTCGAGCTTCAGATGGTCGTGTCTATATATCACGCCATGTTATATTTGATGAAGATTATTTTCCCTTTGTAGAGTTAGTTCGTGAGGTACCAGCAGGGTCGCAAAGCAAGGTTACATCTTGTGCCTGCTTACCAATTGTTGAAGGTGTTGATCGAATGTGCTCAACTATTTTTCCTACAGAACCACCTTGTGCTGATGCATCTGAGATAGCAGCTAGTTCATCCTCAACTATGCCACTTGGTCACTCTCCTAGTCGTCAGTCCAACACTAATGGTACACCTATGGAGTTTGCTCCTACTTGTTCTGGTGCTATTTCTTCCTCGATAGCAGATACTCCTACAAATGCTGATATTGGAGATGAACCAGTTGGTGCTGCTCCAGTGGTCTCACATGAAACAACTGGTGCTGATCCAGTAGTCTCACATGAACCAGTTGCTACTGATACAAGAGTCTTGCGTGAATCAGTTGGTGCTGATGCAGTGGTTTCACGGACTGGTCTACATTCTATGACCACGCGTAGCAAGAATGGGATTTTTAAACCCAAGAGCTACGTCGTGATGCATGCAACTGAGGATGCTGAGCCATGCAACATTCAGGAAGCCCTTGAGTCACCTAACTGGAGGGTGGCAGTAATGAATGAGTATGAGGCATTGGTTAACAACAATACCTGGAACTTAGTGACTCTACCTGAAAGACACTCAACGGTGGGATGCAAGTGGTTGTTTCGAATCAAGCGAAATGCTGATGGATCTATTCAACGATATAAAGCACGATTGGTGGCCAAGGGATATTCTCAAGTCCCTGGCCAGGATTTTCAAGATACGTTTAGCCCAGTGGTTAAGTCTGCAACTGTCAATGTGGTCCTTGCCTTAGCTGTTGCATAGAAATGGAAACTTAAGCAAGTGGACGTTAACAACACATTTTTGAATGGTGAATTGAGCGAGGAAGTCTTCATGCAACAGCCACCAGGGTTTGAATAGCAGGCTTCAGATGGTTTGATGCTTGTGTGCAAGCTGAGCAAAGCTTTGTATGGACTTAGGCAAGCACCACGCGACTGGTATTCAAAGCTTAGAGATCATCTTGTTGAGATTGGTTTCAAAGGTTCCAGGGCTGACAGTTCTTTGTTTATTAAGAATGGAGATGGTGATGTTACATATGTATTAGTGTATGTTGATGATATTATAGTAACTGGAAGCTTGGAAGATGACATTGAAGCTGTGGTTACTCAGCTTGGTAGGAAATTCTCCCTTAAAGATCTAGGGTCAGTCAATTTTTTTCTGGGCATTGAGGTAAGACATGTTGGTACATCCATTATGCTGAGTCAGAAGAAATATGTACTTGAGCTTCTTGACAAAGCTAATATGAGGAATGCTACTCCAGTGCCAACTCCTATGGTGGCTGGTTCTAAGCTTACACATGAAGATGCTGGGAGTGCCCTAGTTAATGCTACTGAATACAGGAGTCTCGTGGGTGCCCTGCTGTATGTGTGTCATACAAGGCCCGATATTGCCTATAGTGTGAATAAACTGGCACAGTTTATGCACAGTCCATGTGAGCAACATATGATAGCTCTAAAGCGTGTGTTGAGATACCTTAATGGGACATCAGACTATGGCCTGTTATTTGCAGCTAACAAAGAACCCTGTCAGTTGGTAGCATTTGTTGATTCCGATTGGGGTGGTTTTCCAGAGGATCGACGTTCAATCTCAGGGTCCAGGGAACTGTGTGTATCTTGGAGGGAATTTGGTCACATGGAATTCTCGAAAACAAAAGGTTGTGTCACGCTCAACCACTGATGCTGAGTATCGGAGTCTTGCCGATGTAACTTCAGAAGTGTCTTGGTTAGATGCGTTGCTGCATGATATGGGAGTGCAACAAGATATGATTCCTGTAGTTTGGAGTTATAATTCCAGTGTGATTGTAGTAAGTGCCAATCGAGTCTATCATTCAAAGACAAAGCACGTGGAGCTCGATGTACATTTTGTTCGTGAGAAGATTGCAGCCAACAAACTGCAGGTGAATTACGTTCCTGCAGCTGATCAGGTTGCAGATGGTTTTACCAAACCTTTGTCCAAAGTCTATTTTCAGTTGTTTCGACAAAGGTTAGGAGTGTACTCCATTGAAGAAGCAGAAAAGGGAAAAGTAGGGAGCATGTTGAATGAAGAAGAAAGAGCTTAGCTGAGCTTAGCTGTTGAAGTCTGTTGGTTCATTAGCGTTGGTGGAGTGTACTCCATTGAAGAAGTAGAAAAGGGAAAAGTAGGGAGCATGTTGAATGAAGAAGGAAGAGCTTAGCTGAGCTTAGCTGTTGAAGTCTGTTGGTTCATTAGCGTTGGTGTAACTGTTTTTTGTTAAGCTGTTAGGAGTTGTTACGTTTCTGTTTTAGGGTTAGAGCTGGTTATAAATAGCAACCCTCATCTCTTGTATTTACCACCTTTTGCAAGCATTCTCTTTGTGAATAATAAACTCTCTTTCTATTCAGTTTTTTAGTGATCTTAATATACAACAACCAAAAAAGTGATTTTTAAGAAACGACCTATTGTTAAAACATCTCTAATAATGGATAGTCTACCTCTGCCATGCCCCGTTGTAGGGTAAAAATTAGTCTGTACAATCCATTTAAAACGAAGCTACTTGGGGATTTTTACATTGTTCTCTCTATACAACAACCGTCTCTTTCACGTACCGTATACTTGATATCGATAGATGATGTTATGAAGAGACTGCCTCAGGCAAGTCGCATCAAATGTTTTGATGAACTTCACATCCATGGAAAGGGATTTGACTCCATCAAAACGTTTGTACTCATCAATGACAGAAGAGAAGCACCGTTTTTGTAATTTTCTAAAGCAACCAACAAGCCTACACGTTCGATGTTGCATGAAGGATAAAATAGACAGAGTTGCAAATGTTTTCATTAACCACACAAATGTAGCACATAGTTAATATGCACTACATCAAGCTAAGCTAATAATTCTAAGATAATAGCTGGATTTGGACTATTACCTTTCCGCGATTGTATTGGATTAAGACCGGATGATTTCTCACATCTGTAAAGAACAAGTTCATTTCGCAAAGGTAAAACACTCTGGTAAGGTAAAAAGATGAAACAAAAAATGACTTACCAATTAAGTTCTTGAGAGCTTCCCTAATGGCATCTGTTGGAGCAGCAAATGAAGACTCCTGAGAAGTATAATTTCCATAGAAGCATAGGGGAAAATACCTTTTTCTCTTCCATCCTGAACTGAAAAAGTTTGATATTAAGCGCTCTAAGAAAATCCATATTCTCCTCAGGATAAGGCTCCGGGCATAAGTATATGCAAAATTAAAACTGTGAATTCCATTTTCTATTTTTAAAATACAGAATATAGCATGCATGTATGTCGAAGTTAACTATTTAATCCTTTCAATCTATTTCTTTTTTCCTTTTAATTTTCTAAGATACCAAATAGTCAAAAAGAAAGTAGAAAATCGAGATTCTTTTCTAAAAAAGATCCTATTTACTACGAAAGAAAATTAAAACCTTACATGATCAAACGTAGCTTTAGGATTTTAGGATTTTTAAGAAGCCGAAATTGGAGGGTTGAGGGAAACCACTTCTGTAAATGGCTTCTTCCACCGTAGAAAAATTGGACGGTTGTTTCATGGCGGCATTGTCTCCGTCATCATCTTCGATAATGCACCCCATTATCTTTCGGATTGAATGAAAGAACGAAGAAAAAGTAGTAGAAGAAAAAGAGCGGAAAAGAAATGGTTTGGGTTTTTGTTTAAGCTTCTTTATAAACAATGAACGCAGCTTCGAAAAAGAAAGGGATTGAGTTCTGGAGGGGAATTGAATTGGACTGATATTTAAAATTTTCTATTTTTTCCTTTTTTCCTTTTACTATAAAACCCTTCTGTTTAACTTATTTCATTCAAAATAACAATTCACTTTTGGTTAGATAATATTTATTTAGATACCCAAAATATATAAATTAAGTCAAAAATAAAAAATTGAGAGAATTTAGTATATAAAGTTTTAAAAAATATTAAAAATGAGTAAAAGTGAAAAATATGGCGGCGAGAATTTAAATGATCGGATTCGGATTGGAAGTGTCATTAGGATTTTCTATTTGAATTTGAATTTAGGTGAATGTTCCTTTATGTTAGGGCAATTTCGTGAGTTAAAAAATGTAATCCCCTCGACCCGGTCTAGCCGCCAGACCGCATCGAACGGGTTACACTGGGAAAACCGAAGTGAAACTCGTTAAGGCTCCACTCCGATTAGCAACCCTAGAAAATTTCTTTTAAAGTTATCTTGTCTAGATGCATTAAATATATCCTATGTGAGAGGACACGCAGTGGAAACACACATGGATACAAAACACGCAAAACAAGAAATTAACAAACCCTTTTAAAAATTTACAACAGGTCGTATCGGTACGCTAGAGGACCGTATCGATACGCCTGGACTTGGTCAACACCCCAAGTCAAACCTAGGGAAACCGCATCGATACCCACAAGGAGCGTATCGATACGCCATCATCGGTCAACTTTCCCCTGGTCAACTACGAAGACCGTATCGATACCCTCAGGACCCGTACCGACACGCCAAAATCTCGTCAATTTCTCAGATTTCTAGAGAGCATTTTGCGTATCGAAACGCCCCCGCGTACCAGTACGCCTTGCCCAAAACAAGGTCCAAAGCAAGGGACCGTATCGATACCGCCCTTGAGCGTATCGATCCGCCCTGCACTGCAAGACTGGTTTTGGCTGTTAAAAGCATAAGGACTCAACACTAGAGGCATATATCAAGCATTTAAGCAACATATAAACACACATACATTACAAGGCATCCATGGAGAAACGTATAAGGCAATATAAACACATAACGAGGCAACATTCAACATGATAAGATTTTAGAGGGAAACATGCATATTTGGCATTCATCAACAAGGCCAAAAACTAAACAAAAACATAATTCAACATGGTAAAAGGCATTACAAGCCCAAAGCAACTAAACAAATTTGTCTAAGCAAAAAGGACATGCCAACAACACTTCAAACATAAAGGTCCTATCACATTGCTTTATACTAGTTATTGAAGTCTAAACCATAGTTGAGCAAACCAAACTCCCTTGGATTCTCCCTTGTTCCCCGAGCTGCTCCGAAGGTCTAAGGGCATGCACTGTTGGAAAAGAGAGCGTAAGCGTTTAAGCTTAGTGAGCGGTGCTCAAAACTGTAGCTACAACAATGTAGTTTTTAAAACGTTAGTTTGCTTGAAAACCAAAACCATTTCCAAATCATCTCCACATGCTTAAACACATAACAACATGCATTTACCTTCACGTGCATTTACTGAATGCAACCACAAGCCATAGGCTTACAATATGCTCATTCTCACATCACAAGCAAAGTAATCAACAATGCATAAGAATAAAGAAGAAATTAACAACATGCTTAACATGAGAATTAAAGTATCATGGGTATATTGACATTCATCGTTTTTACTTGAATATGTGGATAGTTTCTCAAACCCACTAGACACTTCAGGTGGAATCTCACATCACCGTACTCACCCGTCTAGTAAAAACATAACTTTCGGTGGAATCTCACATCACCGTACTCCTCTTTAGTGGAATCTAACATCACTAAGGTCACGCGCGAATTATATCTCGAGTGCACTCTAATCCTATTGATCAATCAATTATATCCGATAACAACTCAACACGTGTCAGTATACTCAATCACAACCACAAGCATTACCGATGCTTGAACCACTTACCAAGTCCAAACTTCCATACAAAGCATGTACTCACAATGCAAGTATAAACACAAGTCATAAGTCTCAACATGTATAACAATGCAACTAACACAAAACATCATAACATTTTCAACTTGCATCAAGAATCGTAAAACACAATTTAATTACATAAAACCTTTAAAACTTACTCTTGAGCTTGGATTGGCCTTTCAAGCTCAATCCAAACTCCAAAAACATTCCCTTAACCATGTTAAGGCTTTTAAAATCAATCCACTCACCAGCCAACACACAAACGATGCCCAAGATGCCGAATCAAGCCCCCGAACTACCCGGATTTCCGTCCATAAAGCCCGAATCCAAATCCTCTGTTTTGAGCAACCCAAAATCGAACATTAGAACACAAATACACTCACAAACACAACAAAGACCTGGAACTCAACAACCTTGCAACAATACACATCGATTCAAGCCCAAACTTCACCTGAAACATAACAATTTCAGTCCCAAACTACTTGCAGCCATACTCAACGAATTTACCATAAAAAATCTACCTTTTAGCATCCCTAAACATCAAATCAAAGCTATCAAACCTCCAGCTGTCATTTAGACCCAAAACCCATCCAAAAATTCAAGATTTTTTACTCCCAAAATCACCCACAACACCCATTTCGGGTTTTCTATAAAAACTCATCCTTTTATGTTATTTTAGTGTTAAAACAAAGTTAAAAACACTCTCAACTCAGCTATAACCAACCCAAACGAAAAACCCATAAACCTCCTTTCATTTCAAACCAAACTTTAAAAATCAAAACAAATTAAATCCATGAGTTTTACAAAAATCTCAACATTCATGACTCAAGGAAGATGGAACTAAGTTAAGGAACCATTTACCTTAAAGAAATCACTTGGTTTGAGGTGTTGAATCCAATGGAATACTGAATAGGATTTTTTGAGAGGTTTTGAACGTGAAATGAGAATTGAAGAAGATAATGGCTTTCAAAAATCCTCTTTTTTATTCCTTTTTATTAAAAGTTCCCTTTTTGCACTTTTTCCTTTAAAACACTTTTTGGTGTGTTAAAAATAGTTTTTCTCCAATTTAATTTAACCCGTCCCAGTTCAACTAATTCGATATCTCCCGGCTCTAAACTCGGGGCGTTACAACTCTCCCCCACTTAAGGAATTTTGTCCCCGAAATTTACCTGGCGGAAAGAGGTGCAGAAACTGCTTTCTTATGTCATCATTCCTCTCCCAAGTGGCTTCGTCCACTCCTCGGTGACGCCACTTAACCTTAACCAACTCAATGGTCCTTCCTCGCAACACTTTGCTGTCCGAAGCCAAAATCTCAACTGGATCTTCATCGCAGGTCAAATCCGGATTCAATTCTATCTCCTCAATTGGCATAACATGTGACAGATCTGATCTATACCTCCGAAGCATTGAGACATGAAACACGTCGTGAATCTTCTCTAGTTCGGCTGGCAGTCTCAATCTATAGGCGACGGGACCAACTCTCTCAACTATCTCATACGGACCAATGAACCTCGGGCTCAACTTGTCTTTCCTACCAAACCTCATCACCTTCTTCCAAGGTGAGACTTTCAAGAACACTTTGTCGCCCACGTCATACTCTACTTCTCTTCTTTTCAAATCTGCATATGATTTCTGTCTATCCGAAGATGCCTTCAAATGGTCACAAATCAACTGTACTTTCTCGGTAGTACCCTTAAGCATATCAGGCAAAGGTATCAATTTCTGTCCTGCTTCGGCCCAGTAAACAAGTGTTCTACATTTTCTACCATACAGAGCTTCGTAAAGTGCCATCTGAATGCTCGCTTGATAACTGTTTTTATATGCAATGTAACATCCGTGTTTTGGGGTTAGGAGTTAGTCGGGTTAATTGGTTCGAGTTGGTAAAGTTTATTTGTAATCAAATTGACCTTAGTATGAGCAAATTGAGTTTAGAAAGAAAGGGAGGGATCATTTTGGTAATTAAACCAAAATAAAAATAAACACCACCTTATATCATCTTTTCTTCTTCATCTTTCTTCTTCACCGTTCATAAACACCCCAAATTCTCTCAAACCCTCATTACTATTTCCTTTGATTTCTTCCTCAATTCAAGGGCGTTTTTGAAGGTAATTACATATTCGAACTCTCCTCTTCATCCTCTACGTTTACATAGTTTTATATTTCGAAACTACCCACTTTTGTGATTTTCAAGTTTAATGAAAATCTGAGTTTTTATTGAGTTTTTTCAATTGATTTTGAATTATTGAGATGGGTTTTGAGTTAGTCACCTTAAAATACACATAATATGTTAAAATGAGTAATTTTGGATGAAAATCCGAAATGGGTATTTATGGCCATTTTTGAATAGTCTAAAACTTGAATTTTGGTGAGTTTTAGAGTTAGGTTGAAAGGCTGATGATATATGTATGTGAGGAAAGTGTTTTGGGACCATTTAGATGTCATTTGGATGTTCGAAAATGGTATTTTCTGCTGGGTAAAATATGAGTACGAAAATGAGGAGTTTGAAAGGGTTCTTGGCTTGAAATGTTGAGCTTAATGTTTGAATTATGTTCCGGGTTAGTTTCGATGACAAGTTATTGATTTTGGATATTTTGTTGGTGTTTGGGATTGATTAGAATCAAGTTTGGGCATTGGTGAAGCATCGGAAGTGAATCCGGAAAATTGAAGGTTGTTGCTTGCTTGGTCTTGAGCTTGGAAGCTTAGGTGAGTGGTTAAATGTTTTAAGTGGTTTTAAAATGGTTGGTTCGAGTATACGGACTAGGTCGGGCTTGGTAGACCCACCTAGAGTTGGGATTAGTGTGGTAGCCTAATCCTAAACTTGATCTAAAGCCTTTGGATGAACTTAAATGTATGAATGCTTATGTATATTGTATTATACATGTGAGTTGAGGCATGTTTTGTATTGCATAAAGCATGCATGGAAATGTGGTTGGTGTATGACGGTGATGTCATGTTGAGTACATGCTATGCATGGAAATGGTGTATGACGGTGATGTCATGTTGAGTACATGCTATGCATGGAAATGGTGTATGACGGTGATGTCATGTTGAGTACATGCTATGCATGGAAATGGTGTATGACGGTGATGTCATGTTGAGTACATGCTATGCATGGAAATGGTGTATGACGGTGATGTCATGTTGAGTACATGCTATGCATGGAAATGGTGTATGACGGTGATGTCATGATGAGTACATGCTAGGCATGGAAATGTGGGTTGTGGCTGTTTATATTGAGGAAGTTAGAGCTTGGAGAGCATGACATTTACAGTATAAATTGTTCATGCATCTTATATTGTGGCTCTTGTAAATTCTTGATATGTTTGTGTGATGCTTTGGTTAGATTGTGCTCGGACCCTGCAATGTTGAGGTTTGTTTTTAGAGCTTACCCTCACTAAGTATTATTGCTTACGCTCTCTTTGTTCAACATTGCAGATCCTTAGTTCGTGGGTTGCTCGCGCAAGTGAAAGGCTCCAAGTGTGGTTGTTAGCCTTGAGTGCTTCAAGTATGGGTTTTAAAGTTTGAATAAGTAATAGTTGAGTAATGGGACATGTATGGTTTTGCTGGATAGTTGTTGATTGTTAGGGGCATGTTTAAACGACCTTGATGCCTTGTTTGTGTGTGTCTTGTGTTGCCTTGATGAATGATAACTCATGCTTAAATGACTCTCTTGACTTTAATAGGTGTTCTTGTATGTGTTTTGTTGAAATTTGGAGTCTTGCAAAACAGGGTGTATTGATACACTAAAGTGGTGTATCAATACACTCTTTCATAAATGGTAGATTTTTGGTCAGGCGTATCGATACACTAGGTGTATCGATACGGTCCCAACTCTCTGTTTTTTTGATGAGTGATGCAGTGTGGGTCGTATCGATACGGTGAAATAGAGTATCGATACGGGTTGACCTAGTTGACCAATAGTGTATCGATACACTCAATAGTGTATCGATACACTGTAGCTGTATTGATACACAATAGTGTATCGATACACTGTAGCTGTATTGATACACAATAGTGTATCGATACACTGTAGCTGTATTGATACACAATAGTGTATCGATACACTGTAGCTGTATTGATACACAATAGTGTATCGATACACTGTAGCTGTATTGATACACTCAATAGTGTATCGATACACTGTAGCTGTATTGATACACAATAGTGTATCGATACACTGTAGCTGTATTGATACACTCAATAGTGTATCGATACACTGTAGCTGTATTGATACACTAGAGAGCTGTATTGATACGGCCTACTTAGAAAGGATAAATGAGTTGTTTTAATGTGCAGATTTGGTGGGTCGTTGTTTTATCGTTCGTGTTTCCGCTGGCATGTTTCACTTAGGACTTAATAATGCATTTAAACAAGATTAATTAATGAAAAAAAAATAGGGTTGTTAACTGAGGGGGAACCTTAACGGGTTTCGCTTCAGTTTTCCCCGTGTGACTCACTCGGACCGGTCATTCGGCTAGACCGGGATGAGGGGGTTACACTTGTTGGCATCAGAGCTGAAGGTTTCCGAAACCTTGGGCAGGTAAGTGAGTAAGTTGTATTTTATGATTAAAATGCACGGTGTTTGCTTATCATGTAAGCATGTTGCTTGTTTTATTCAAAGCATGTGTGTGGGAGTCCCATTGCTACTATTACATTGGAAAATGGTTTTGTTTTAGCGAGGGAACGTACTTGAACACTTGGAAGCCTTGCCTTGCTAACCCAACTTGTATGTTTTGTTGTTGTGGTTGTAGTTAATATTTGTGAGAGCAATGTCTAGACCGAGAGGTAGACCAAGAATAGTTCGTCAGGAACCACGGGTTGCGGCTCCTATTGAGCCGGCTGTTGGTGTGGAGGCTCATTTGGAAGGGCCGGTGGCCGCGGGAGTTGGCGCTCCACCACCTCCACCACCACTTCCTCCGCCTGGAGTTGGAGGCGATGATGGAGTTGAAGGAGAGGAACCTCAAGGTGGCCAGGGTGGCCAAGGTCCAGCTGGTATTGATATGACTCCGCTAGTACAAGCGATAGCGGGAGCTTTTCAGGCCGCAGTTGCGGGAGCTCAGGCTGCAGCTCAGCCTAGGTATGATGATGCTAGTCTACCTTTGGAGAGGCTCCGTAGTTTGGGAGCCGAGGAGTTTAGAGGATCTACTCCGGAGAGATCGGAGTTATGGTTAGAGAAGACAGTCCGAATCTTGGCTCAGATGGGTTGTGCGGGCGCACGTAGACTGGGTTGTGTGATCTCGTTACTTCAAGGTGATGCCTACACCTGGTGGGTCACCATTACTGCCGGGATTCTAGAGGCCGAGATAGATTGGGATTTCTTTGAGTTTGCATTCAGAAAGAGGTACTTGGGACCGAGGTACTTGGATGAGAAGAAGAGAGAGTTCATGGCTCTTACTCAGGGAGATGCTTCTGTGACTGACTATGAGATTCGCTTTGTTCGCTTGAGTCAGTATGCCCCAGAGTTGGTTCCTACTGAAGTGGAACGTTGCAACCGATTCCGCTACGGGTTGAATGAAGAGGTTAAGAGGTACACCTTAGCTTCTGATTACTCAGACCTTGATGTGTTGGTCGCGAGGGCCAAAGATTTAGAACATAGTTTGGGTTCGGCCAAACGAACTGGTGGTTCTAGCTCTGGCAAGAGACATAACCACTTTGATGGTAGAGATGCCAAGAGGCACAAAGGTGGTGGGCGTCAGTTTGATCAGAGACGTGGCGGTGGCCACCCTGGTAGAGGCCATCAGGGCCATGGAGGAGAAGGGCGTTCGCCCGAGTGTGCACAGTGTGGGAGACGACACGTTGGTGAGTGTTGGGGTAACTCCTATGTTTGCTGGAACTGTGGCTCGAGGGACCACTTTAAGAGAGATTGTCCACATCAGACAGCTCAGGCACCGAACATAGCTCAGGCTCCTACGAGAGGTAATGATTTTCAGAGAGGTCGTGGGCGCGGTCGTGGCTACTTCCAACCTAGGGCTGATGCACCTAGGGTAGATGCTCAGAGGAATCTTGCTCATGTTGTGGCTGTACAGTCAGATACAGGAGGACCAGCGAGAGTTTATGCTCAGAGAGAGGCCGGGAACGACACTGATGTGATAGCAGGTAATTTTGAGTTACAGTCTATGTCTTTGCTTTCTTTGGTGGATTCGGGTTCTACGCATTCCTACATTTTGAGTGAGCATGCACAGAAGCTAGATATCCCTGTTGAGATCTTAGACGTAGGTATGCATGTTACTAGTTCTTTTGGGGAGACGGTTGTGGTTAGACGTATGTATAGGAGGTGTCCACTGAAGATTCAGGGTCATATGTTCTCAGTTGATATGATGGAACTTCCATTCTACGGTTTTGATATTATTCTGGGTATGGACTGGTTGGTTGAGCATCGGGCTAGTGTGGATTTTGAGACGAAGAGAATTTCTTTGAAGCTTTCTGATGACTACGAGATAGTAGTAGTGGGAGAGAACATTAAGTTCTTGTCTAATGTGGTGTCAGCTTTAGAGGCTCATAGGTTGATGGACTCTGGATGTGGAGCCTATTTAGCTTATGTTATAAATCCGGACATGAGTGAAACTAGACCGAAAGATATCAGAACAGTGTGTGACTTTCCAGATGTGTTTCCTGAAGAGTTGCCGGGTTTGCCTCCTGACAGAGATGTTGAGTTTGTGATTGAGACAGTTTCAGGGTGTAATCCAATTTCGATAGCTCCGTACCGCATGGCTCCGAAAGAGTTGAAAGAATTGAAGAGTCAGTTGCAAGAATTATTAGACCGTGGTTTCATTAGGCCTAGTAGTTCTCCGTGGGGTGCTCCCGTGTTGTTTGTGAAAAAGAAAGATGGTAGTATGCGCATGTGCATCGACTATAGACAGTTGAATCAGATAACTGTGAAGAACAAGTATCCGTTGCCTCGTATAGATGATTTGTTTGATCAGTTGAGAGGTGCTTCAGTATTCTCGAAGATAGATTTGAGATCTGGATACTATCAGTTGAAAGTGAAAGAGTGTGATGTTCCGAAGACAGCTTTTAGGACTAGATATGGTCACTATGAGTTTCTTGTGATGCCTTTTGGGCTCACAAATGCACCTGCAGCATTCATGGACATGATGAACAGAATTTTTAGAGACTATTTAGACAGGTTTGTGGTTGTCTTCATTGATGATATACTTGTGTACTCGAAGACAGAAGAAGAACATGAAGAACACTTAAGGTTTGTTTTACAGAGATTGTTAAGCAATCAGTTGTATGCGAAGCTTAGCAAATGTGAGTTCTGGATTCGAGAGGTTGTATTTCTTGGCCATGTTGTTTCGACCGAAGGTATTCGAGTTGATCCATCGAAGATTGAGGCTATCATCGAGTGGAAACAGCCTAAGTCTGTGACCGAGATTAGAAGTTTCCTAGGATTAGCCGGTTACTATAGGAGGTTTGTTGATGGTTTCTCTAGAGTAGCTGCTCCTTTGACTAAGCTGTTGCAAAAAGGAGTCAAATTCGAATGGACAGATGCAAGACAGAAGGCCTTTGAGAAATTGAAAGAAGCCTTGACGAATGCTCCAGTGTTAGTGCAACCTGTTTCAGGTAAGGAGTTTGTGATCTACAGTGATGCTTCCTACGTAGGCTTAGGATGTGTATTGATGCAAGATAGGAGAGTTGTTGCTTATGCTTCTAGACAGTTGAAGATTCATGAGAAGAACTATCCTACTCATGATATAGAACTAGCCGCAGTTGTGTTTGCATTGAAGATTTGGCGTCACTACTTGTATGGTGAGAAGTGTATAGTTTACACCGATCACAAGAGCTTGAAATATTTGATGACACAGAAAGAGTTGAATTTGAGACAGAGAAGGTGGCTAGAGTTGCTAAAGGATTATGACTTGACCCTTGAGTACCATCCGGGTAAAGCAAATGTGGTAGCCGATGCTTTGAGTAGAAAAGTGGCCGTTGAGCTGAGAGCTATGTTTGCTAGATTGAGTGTGTCCAATGATGGTGGTTTGATCACCGAGTTGCAAGTAAAGCCTTCTTTGATTCAGTTGATTAGAGAGAAACAGTTGCAAGATGCGAGCTTAATTCCTCATGTCCAAGACATAGCCGAAGGAAGACCGACTGAGTATAGTTTCAGTGGTGAGAGTTTGTTGTGCTTTAGAGATAGAATTATTGTACCAGAAGATGTTGAATTGAGACGTCAGATTCTGAGTGAAGCACATTCGAGTCCCTTTTCTATGCATCCTGGTAGTACTAAAATGTATAGAGATTTGAAGAATGACTACTTCTGGGTTGGTTTGAAGAGAGATGTAGCCGAGTATGTGAGCCGTTGCATGGTTTGTCAGAGAGTGAAGGCAGAACATCAGGTTCCTTCAGGTTTGCTACAGCCTTTGAAGATTCCGGAATGGAAATGGGAGAGGATCACCATGGACTTTGTATCGGGGTTGCCTTTGTCTCCTTCGAAGAAGAACTCAGTTTGGGTGATTGTTGATAGGTTCACTAAGTGTGCTCACTTCTTAGCAGTGAACACTGTGGATTCCTTAGACAAGTTGGCAAACTTGTACATCCGTGAGATTGTAAGACTTCATGGGGTTCCGAAGTCTATTGTTTCAGATAGGGATCCTAGATTTACTTCAAGATTCTGGAGTTTCTTGCATAGTGCTTTAGGTAGCCGTCTGCATTTCAGCACATCTTATCATCCGCAGTCCGATGGACAGTCAGAGCGAGTGATACAGATTCTAGAGGATATGCTTCGTTGTTGTGTGATTGACTTCCAGGGTTCTTGGGAGAAGCACTTACCGTTGGTTGAGTTTGCTTACAACAACAGTTATCAGTCAAGCATTCAGATGGCACCTTATGAGGCTTTGTATGGTAGACGGTGTAGGACTCCGATATGTTGGGCTGAGACAGGTCAGAGATTGTTACCTATGCCAGACTTGCTTAAGGGAACGACAGAAAAAGTGAAGTTGATTTGTGATCGTTTGAAAGCAGCTTCCGATCGCCAGAAGTCTTATGCAGATTTGAAGAGGAAAGAGGTTGAGTACTCAGTGGGTGAGAAAGTATTTCTGAAAGTATCTCCATGGAAGAAGGTAATGAGATTTGGCCGGAAAGGCAAGTTGAGTCCGAGGTTCATTGGTCCGTATGAGATTGTTGAGCGGATTGGGCCTGTAGCTTATCGTTTGAGGTTACCTTCTGAGTTAGAAAAGATTCATGATGTCTTCCATGTGTCTATGCTTAGGAGATATAGATCAGATCCTTCTCATGTGATGCCCGTTGAGGAGATAGAGTTAGATCCAGATTTGTCCTATAATGAAGAGCCCGTTGAGATACTTGCTTCTGATAGCAAGGTGTTGCGTGGCAAGACCATAGAGTTGGTCAAGGTGTTGTGGAAGCATAGAGGGACGGAAGAGGCCACGTGGGAGAGAAAAGCAGATATGGTTGAGCAGTTTCCGTATTTGTTTCCACCAGGTAATTTCGGGGACGAAATTTCCTTAAGTGGGGGAGAGTTGTAACATCCGTGTTTTGGGGTTAGGAGTTAGTCGGGTTAATTGGTTCGAGTTGGTAAAGTTTATTTGTAATCAAATTGACCTTAGTATGAGCAAATTGAGTTTAGAAAGAAAGGGAGGGATCATTTTGGTAATTAAACCAAAATAAAAATAAACACCACCTTATATCATCTTTTCTTCTTCATCTTTCTTCTTCACCGTTCATAAACACCCCAAATTCTCTCAAACCCTCATTACTATTTCCTTTGATTTCTTCCTCAATTCAAGGGCGTTTTTGAAGGTAATTACATATTCGAACTCTCCTCTTCATCCTCTACGTTTACATAGTTTTATATTTCGAAACTACCCACTTTTGTGATTTTCAAGTTTAATGAAAATCTGAGTTTTTATTGAGTTTTTTCAATTGATTTTGAATTATTGAGATGGGTTTTGAGTTAGTCACCTTAAAATACACATAATATGTTAAAATGAGTAATTTTGGATGAAAATCCGAAATGGGTATTTATGGCCATTTTTGAATAGTCTAAAACTTGAATTTTGGTGAGTTTTAGAGTTAGGTTGAAAGGCTGATGATATATGTATGTGAGGAAAGTGTTTTGGGACCATTTAGATGTCATTTGGATGTTCGAAAATGGTATTTTCTGCTGGGTAAAATATGAGTACGAAAATGAGGAGTTTGAAAGGGTTCTTGGCTTGAAATGTTGAGCTTAATGTTTGAATTATGTTCCGGGTTAGTTTCGATGACAAGTTATTGATTTTGGATATTTTGTTGGTGTTTGGGATTGATTAGAATCAAGTTTGGGCATTGGTGAAGCATCGGAAGTGAATCCGGAAAATTGAAGGTTGTTACTTGCTTGGTCTTGAGCTTGGAAGCTTAGGTGAGTGGTTAAATGTTTTAAGTGGTTTTAAAATGGTTGGTTCGAGTATACGGACTAGGTCGGGCTTGGTAGACCCACCTAGAGTTGGGATTAGTGTGGTAGCCTAATCCTAAACTTGATCTAAAGCCTTTGGATGAACTTAAATGTATGAATGCTTATGTATATTGTATTATACATGTGAGTTGAGGCATGTTTTGTATTGCATAAAGCATGCATGGAAATGTGGTTGGTGTATGACGGTGATGTCATGTTGAGTACATGCTATGCATGGAAATGGTGTATGACGGTGATGTCATGTTGAGTACATGCTATGCATGGAAATGGTGTATGACGGTGATGTCATGTTGAGTACATGCTATGCATGGAAATGGTGTATGACGGTGATGTCATGTTGAGTACATGCTATGCATGGAAATGGTGTATGACGGTGATGTCATGTTGAGTACATGCTATGCATGGAAATGGTGTATGACGGTGATGTCATGATGAGTACATGCTAGGCATGGAAATGTGGGTTGTGGCTGTTTATATTGAGGAAGTTAGAGCTTGGAGAGCATGACATTTACAGTATAAATTGTTCATGCATCTTATATTGTGGCTCTTGTAAATTCTTGATATGTTTGTGTGATGCTTTGGTTAGATTGTGCTCGGACCCTGCAATGTTGAGGTTTGTTTTTAGAGCTTACCCTCACTAAGTATTATTGCTTACGCTCTCTTTGTTCAACATTGCAGATCCTTAGTTCGTGGGTTGCTCGCGCAAGTGAAAGGCTCCAAGTGTGGTTGTTAGCCTTGAGTGCTTCAAGTATGGGTTTTAAAGTTTGAATAAGTAATAGTTGAGTAATGGGACATGTATGGTTTTGCTGGATAGTTGTTGATTGTTAGGGGCATGTTTAAACGACCTTGATGCCTTGTTTGTGTGTGTCTTGTGTTGCCTTGATGAATGATAACTCATGCTTAAATGACTCTCTTGACTTTAATAGGTGTTCTTGTATGTGTTTTGTTGAAATTTGGAGTCTTGCAAAACAGGGTGTATTGATACACTAAAGTGGTGTATCAATACACTCTTTCATAAATGGTAGATTTTTGGTCAGGCGTATCGATACACTAGGTGTATCGATACGGTCCCAACTCTCTGTTTTTTTGATGAGTGATGCAGTGTGGGTCGTATCGATACGGTGAAATAGAGTATCGATACGGGTTGACCTAGTTGACCAATAGTGTATCGATACACTCAATAGTGTATCGATACACTGTAGCTGTATTGATACACAATAGTGTATCGATACACTGTAGCTGTATTGATACACAATAGTGTATCGATACACTGTAGCTGTATTGATACACAATAGTGTATCGATACACTGTAGCTGTATTGATACACAATAGTGTATCGATACACTGTAGCTGTATTGATACACTCAATAGTGTATCGATACACTGTAGCTGTATTGATACACAATAGTGTATCGATACACTGTAGCTGTATTGATACACTCAATAGTGTATCGATACACTGTAGCTGTATTGATACACTAGAGAGCTGTATTGATACGGCCTACTTAGAAAGGATAAATGAGTTGTTTTAATGTGCAGATTTGGTGGGTCGTTGTTTTATCGTTCGTGTTTCCGCTGGCATGTTTCACTTAGGACTTAATAATGCATTTAAACAAGATTAATTAATGAAAAAAAAATAGGGTTGTTAACTGAGGGGGAACCTTAACGGGTTTCGCTTCAGTTTTCCCCGTGTGACTCACTCGGACCGGTCATTCGGCTAGACCGGGATGAGGGGGTTACATGCAAACTCCACTAACGGTAGATGCTTCTCCCACGAACCCTGAAATTCAATAATGCAACATCTCAACATATCTTCCAACACTTGTATGACTCTCTCTGACTGACCATCGGTCTGAGGATGATATGAAGTGCTGAAATTCAGTCGAGTACCCAAAGCACTATGAAAACTCTCCCAAAATCTAGCCGTGAACCTCGGATCTCTGTCTGACACTATAGATTTCGGTATACCATGCAATCTCATTATCTCACTGATATACAAATCGGCCAACTTATCTAAAGTATAAGTGGTGTGAACGACCAAAAAGTGCGCACACTTCGTAAGACGATCAACAACTACCCAAACCGAATTCTTCTTAGAAGGTGTCAACGACAAACCCGATACGAAATTCATGAAGATTCTCTCCCACTTCCCCTCGGGAATTTTCAACGGTTGTAACAAACCTGAAGGGAACTGGTGCTCGGCTTTAACTCGCTGACACACCATGCACTTACTCACAAACTCGGCAACATCTTTCTTCAAACCAACCCAGAAGTACTCATTTTTTAAATCGCGATACATTTTCGTACTTCCTAGATGCATAGCAAACGGACTACTGTGAGCTTCAGTTAGGATGGTGCGCCTCAAGTCTACATCTTCCGGAACAACTACTCTACTCTTGAAATACAAGACTCTATCACTACTAAAACAGAAATATGTCGGTTTACCCTCCGCTATGTCTTGTACATGAGATGCTAATGATCTATCTTGCAACTGTTTCTCTCGAATTAACTGAAGTAATAAAGGTTTAACTTGCAACTCGACCACTAAACCACCATCTTTAGACAAACTCAATCTAGAAAACATAGCTCGTAATTTCACTGTTACCTTTCTACTCAAAGGACCAGCCACTACATTGGCTTTACCCGGATGATACTCAATCGTGAGATCGTAGTCCTTAAGTAACTCTAGCCACCTACGATGTCTAAGATTCAACTCTCTTTGTGTCATTATATACTTCAGACTCTTGTGATTCGTATACACTATGCATTTCTCACCATACAAGTAATGTCTCCAAACTTTCAAAGCGAAAACCACTGCAGCCAATTCTATGTCATGCGTAGGGTAATTATGCTCATGAGTCTTCAATTGCCTAGACGCATAGGCCACTACTCTTCCCTCTTACATAAGCACACAACCTAAGCCAACATATGACACATCACTGAAGACTGCAAACTCTTTCCCTGACACGGGCTGAATTAAAACATAAGCTTCGGTTAAGGCTTCTTTCAATTTCTCAGATGCTTGTTGTCTTGCATCATTCCACTCAAACCGAACATCCTTATGTAGCAATTTAGTCAAAGGAGCTGCAACCTTTGAGAAACCCTCAATAAAACATCTATAGTAACCGACCAAACCTAAGAAACTACGAACTTTGGTCACTGTCTTCGGTGGTTTCCAATTCACAACTGTCTCAACCTTCTTAGGAACCACTCGGATTCCCTCGGCTGATACAATATAGCCTAAGAAGACTACTTCCCTAATCCAAAATTCATATTTGCTCAACTTGGCATACAACTAATTGTCTAACAATTTCTGCAACACCAAACGCAAATGCCGATCATGATCTTCCTCGGTACGAGAGTACACTAAAATACCATCAATGAACACTACCACAAACTGATCCAAGTACTCATGAAACACTCTATTCATCATGTCCATAAAAGCTGCTGGTGCATTAGTCAAACCAAAGGGCATCACTAAGAATTCGTAGTGCCTATAACGAGTGCGAAAAACTGTCTTCGGTACATCTTGATCTCTTACTTTCAACTGATAATAACCGGATCTAAAGTATATCTTCGAAAACACTGAAGTACCTCTCAACTGATCAAACAAGTCATCAATCCTAGGCAACGGATACTTGTTCTTCACTGTCAACTTATTCAATTGTCGGTAATCGATACACATTCTCAGACTGCCATCTTTCTTCTTCACAAAAAACACCGGTGCACCCCAAAGTGAAGTACTCAGACGAATGAACCCTCGGTCTATCAATTCTTGAAGTTGTGTCTTCAACTCTTTCATTTCTTTAGGAGCCATTCGGTATAGTGCTATCGATATTGGAGCTGAATCTGAATAAGTCTTAATAGCAAATTCTATATCTCTATCTGGAGGCAAACCAAACAATTCTTCTGGGAATACACTCGGAAAGTCACAAACTGTTCTAATGTCTTGCGGTCGTGCCTCATCCATATTTGGATTCATAACATAGGCTAGGTACGCCTGACAACCCACATTCAATAACTTCTGAGCCTGTAAGGTTGAAACTACATTGGACAAGAACTTAACGTTCTCGCCCATTATTACTACCACATTATCCTCTGAAAGTCTCAAGGACGCCCGTTTTGTCTCAAAATCTACTCTAGCCCTATGCTCTACAAGCCAGTCCATGCCTAATATTACATCAAAACCATAAAACGACAATTCCATCATATCCACAGGAAAAACATGACCCTGAACCATCAAAGGACATCTTATGTACATCTTTCTGACAACAATTGTCTCACCAAAGGAACTAGTGACATTCATACCCACATCTAATATCTCAACCGGAATATCTAACAATCTTGCATGCTCACTCAATATGTACGAATGCGTAGAACCGGAATCAATCAAGGAAAGCAAAGTCAAAGACTGTAACGAGAAATTACCTGCAATCACATCTGTGTCATTCATGTCCTTACGGTGTGCATACACCCTAGCTGGCCCACCTCCCTCAGGCTGAACTGCTACAACATGAGCTACATTCCTCTGACCGTCATTCCTAGGCTGAAAGTTACCTCGACCGCGCCCACAGCCTCTCTGATGCTCGACAGCTCATGCAAGAGCTTGTCCATTCCTAAGAGGATGTGGACAATCACGCTTCAAGTGCGCCCTAGACCCGCAGTTCCAACAAGAGTCATAAGTGCCCCAACAATCACCGAAATGACGTCTACCACACTTGTTGCACTCGGGAGTACGATTCTCTGTCCCTTGGCCGTGATGACCTTGCCCCGAATTACCACCTTTGCGTCTATGATCATGATGATGTTTCTTATCCTTGTGCCTCTTGGCACGATCTCTGTCCCATTCAGCAGTCCTTTTTCCTGAACTAGATCAACCCTTGCGATCCGCATGTCCCAAAGAATGTTCAATGTCTTTGGCCCTAGCGACCAACACATCAAAATCTGTATAGTCGAAAGCCAACATGCAGGTCTTCAAATCCTGAACCAACCCATAACGGAAATGCTCACATCATTCCGCCTCAGTGGGAACTAACTCAGAAGCATATTGGCTCAGTCGTACAAACTGCACCTCATAGTCGAACACGGTCAAGCTACCCTGAACTAGAGCCATGAACTCTCTCTTCTTCTTATCTAGGTATCGAGGACCTAGGAACTTCTTACGGAAAGTAGTCCTGAAGAACTCCCAAGTAACCTCAGCCTCTGGCATACCCGTAGTGATAGTAGTCCACCAAGTGTAGACATCTCCCTGAAGCAAAGAGACAATACAACCCAACTTATGTGCTTCAGAGCACTCCATCTGACTCAAAATACGAACTGTGCTCTCAAACCATGCCTCTGAACCCTCGGGTGACAACCCACAGAACTCAACCCCGCCCAAGCTACGGAATCGCTCTAACGGTAAACCAGAACCTGCAATCTGAGGCGGTGCTGCAACCCGAACACCCGCTAAAGCTGTCTGAATAGCTCGGGCTATAGCCTGAATCAACGGATTCACATCAATACATGTCTGTCCCTGACCAGCCTGGGGTCCAACATCTTCCGCATTTGCTCCACCCCCCGGAGGAGGAGGAGGAGGCAAGTTCTCTCTTCGCACATCCTCAACATTCTCAATCTGCTCAACCCTCGGATTATCCATCCTTGGCCTTCCTCCCGGTCTCACCATGCTAACAGATGCAAAGCTAAACAACAAACAAAACAAGTGAAATGATTTGGGGTCAGCAAGGAACAAGGTCCATGGTGCTCAAGTCCTTAAACTTAAAATCACTTACAATAATAGTATACTAGCAATGGGTGCCTTTCACTATTTCTCAACCAACACAAAGATAGCCACAAGCATGCTTAAAATCACCATACAATAACCATCAACAAGCTTACACCATAAAACTTACCTCACTTACCTTCCGGCTTGCGGAAACTCAACGAACCTAGGCAGAACCTAGGCTCTGAGACCAAAAAATGTAACCACCTCGACCCGGCCTAGCCGCCTGACCGCATCGAACGGGTTACACAGGGAAAACCGAAGCGAAACCCGTTAAGGCTCCACTCCGATTAGCAACCCTAGAAAATTTCTTTTAAAGTTATCTTGTCTAGATGCATTAAATATATCCTATGTGAGAGGACATGCAACGAAAACTCACATGGATACAAAACATGCAAAACAAGAAATTAACAAACCCTTTTTAAAATTTACAAAAGGTCGTATCGGTACGCTAGAGGACCATATCGATACGCCTAGACTTGGTCAACACCCCAAGTCAAACCTAGGGAAACTGTATCGATAACCACAAGGTGTGTATCGATACGCCCTCAACGATCAACTTTCCCATGGTCAACTACGAAGACCGTACCGATACCCTAAGAACCCGTACCGATACACCAAAATCTCGTCAATTTCTCAGATTTCCAGAGAGCATTTTGCGTATCGATACGCCCCCGCGTACCGGTATGCCTTGCCCAAAACAAGGGACCGTATTGATACCACCCTTGAGCGTATCGATACGCCCTGCACTGCAAGACTGGTTTTGGCTGTTAAAAGCATAAGGATTCAACACTAGAGGCATATCAAGCATGTAAGCAACATATAAACACACATACATTACAAGGCATCCATGGAGAAACATATAATGCAATATAAACACATAACGAGGCAACATTCAACATGATAAGATTTTATAGGGAAACATGCATATTTGGAATTCATCAACAAGGCCAAAAACTAAACAAAAGCATAATTCAACATGGTAAAAGGCATTACAAGCCCAAAGCAACTAAACAAACTTGTCTAAGCAAAAAGGACATGCCAACAACACTTCAAACATAAAGGTCCTATCTCATTGCTTTATACTAGTTATTGAAGTCTAAACCATAGTTGAGCAAACCAAACTCCCTTGGATTCTCCCTTGTTCCCCGAGCTGCTCCGAAGGTCTAAGGGCATGCATTGTTGGAAAAGAGAGCGTAAGCATTTAAGCTTAGTGAGCGGTGCTCAAAACGGTAGCTACAACAATGCAGTTTTTAAAACGTTAGCTTGCTTGAAAACCAAAACCATTTCCAAATCATCTCCACATGCTTAAACACATAACAACATGTATTTACCTTCGCGTGCATTTACCGAATGCAACCACAAGCCATAGGCTTACCATATGCTTATTCTCATATCGCAAGCAAAGTAATCAAAAATGCAAAAGCATAAAGAAGAAATTAACAACATGCTTAACATGAGAATTAAAGTATCATGGGTATATTGGCATTCATCGTTTTTACTCGGATATGTGGATAGTTTCTCAAACCCACTAGACACTTCCGGTGTAATCTCACATCACCGTACTCACCCGTCTACTAAAAACATTACTTCTGGTGGAATCTCACATCACCGTACTCTCCTTAGTGGAATCTAACATCACTAAGGCCACGTGCGAATTTTACCTCGAGTGCACTATAATCCTATTGATCGATCAATTATATCTGATAACAATTCAACACGTGTCAATATACTCAATCACAACCACAAGCATTACCGATGCTTGAACCACTTACCAAGTCCAAACTTCCATACAAAGCATGTACTCACAATGCAAGTATAAACACAAGTCACAAGTCTCAACATGTATAACAATACAACTAACACATAACATCATAACATGTTCAACTTGCATCAAGAATCGTAAAACACAATTTAATTGAATAAAACCTTTAAAATTTACTCTTGAGCTTGGATTAGCCTTTAAAGCTCAATCCAAACTCCCAAAACATTCCCTTAACCATGTTAAGGCTTTTAAAGTCGAACCACTCACCAGCCAACACACAAACGATGCCCAAGATGCCGAATCAAGCCCCCGAACTACCCGGATTTCCATCCACAAAGCCCGAATCCAAATCCTCTGTTTTGAGCAACCCAAAATCGAACATTAGAACACAAATACACTCACAAACACAGCAAAGACCTGGAACTCAACAACCTTGCAACAATACACATCGGTTCAAGCCCAAACTTCACCCGAAACATAACAATTTCAGTCCCAAACTACTTGTAGTCATAGTCAACGAATTTACCATAAAAATTTACCTTTTAGCATCCCTAAACATCAAATCAAAGCTATCAAACCTCCAGATATCATTTAAACCCAAAACCCATCCAAAAACTCAAGATTTTTGACTCCCAAAATCACCCACAACACCCATTTCGGGTTTTGTATAAAAACCCATCCTTTTCATGTTATTTTAGTGTTAAAACAAGGTTAAAAACATTCTCAACTCAGCCATAACCAACCCAAACGAAAAACCCATAAACCTCCTTTCATTTCAAACCAAACTTTAAAAATCAAAACAAATTAAATCCATGAGTTTTACAAAAATCTCAACATTCATGACTTAAGGAAGATGAAACTAGGTTAAGGAACCATTTACCTTGAAGAAATCACTTGGTTTGAGGTGTTGAATCCAATGGAATAGTGAATAGTTTTTTAGAGGTTTTGAACATGAAATGAGAATTGAAGAAGACAATGGCTTTCAAAAATCCTTTTTTTTATTTCTTTTTATTAAAAGTTCCATTTTTGCCCTTTTTCCTTTAAAACACTTTTGGTGTGTTAAAAATAGTTTTTCTCCAATTTAATTTAACCCGTCCCGGTTCAACTAATATAATATCTCTCGGCCCTAAACTCAGGGCATTACAAAAAATATGTAATTTAAAATTTATTACTATTTTAAAAATAAATATTTAAGACGCATACGTATGCGTGTGATATTATTAAACTATGTCACCTCACATTAGGGGTGAAATAAAATATTTTATGTAAAAACATTATTTTAAAATTTATTTAATAATAAATATGGTTAAAAATTTTATTACACAAATTGCGTAAATTAAAGTTTATTCAAGTTTGTCAAATTTAGAGTTTGTGTGTTTAGTTTAGGTTTAAAATTTAGGGGTTTAAGGTTTAGAAATTAGGATTATAGTTTAAAATTTATGTTTTAGGACTTTAAAGTTAAAGATTTATGTTTTAGATTTCACTGTTTAAATACAAAAAATTGTATATTTTTTGTACATATTGTGTGTTAAAATATACCAAAAAATTATTGGTTAAATGATAAAGAATTTATTTATAAATCTTATTGAATGCGAGCTTGATGATTAGATGAGTGATCTTCAATTCTTTTTATAAAAGGAATGAAAAACAAAAATATTATCCTAATAATGTTAATCACTATTTAAAAGAAAAAATATTTTTGAGTAATTATTTTATACACAGGAAACACAATTAAAAAAGACCTAGCTGCTCTCCCTATCGTTCAACTTTTTTTTAAAATCCTTATATGGCTGGTGGCAGCATCATCCTTAGTGTTGGTTGCTAGCCGTCGGTAATCTTTTCTTGTTTCTTTGTTTTGATCTTTACTTTTTATTTTTAAATTTAATAACATTGTCCATGTGACACGTTTTTCTCTACCTTTTGTGTGTATCTTCTGTCTTTTGCCACATTTTTTTCTCTTAATCGGTCGCTTGAATGGCTGGTCCACCACTTTTGTAAATTCCGTCTTCCACCACAGAAAAATTGGACGGTTGTTTTATGATAGCGTTGTCTCTATTATCATATTCGATAATGCATCCCATTGTTTTTCGGATTGAATGAAAGAACAAAGAAGAAAAATAGAAAAGAAAGGGTTTGGGTTTTGGTCTAAGCTTCTTTATAAACGATGAACACAGCTTCGGAAAAGAAAGAGATTGAGTTTTGAAGGGGATTTAAATTGGACTGGAATTTATAGTTTTTTATTTTTCCTCTTTCTTTCTTTTCCTTTTATTTTAGGCTTAATGGCCCGTTTGACCCCTGAAGTATACACAAAATACTAAACTACCTCATAAAGTATTTTTTGGGACATTTTGCCCCCTAAACTTTAAATTGTGACCTCAGTTAGCCCCTGGCGTTAACCTCCATTTTAAAGGGGTAAATTGTAGGCTAAGTCTGTAAAATTTTAAAGGGGTAAATTGTAGGCTAAGTCTGCTAACTTATTTTAAAGGGGTAAATTGTAGGCTAAGTCTGTAAAATTTTTATTTTTTTTTCAATTTAGTCTTTAAAAACTTTATTTAACCTGAATTGACCCAAAAAAAATTTCTTCTAATTTTTATAAATTAGCAAATATTTTTAATATGCTGATGTTTTTTTAATTTAGTCCTCAAAATCTTTATTTAACACAAATTGACCCCTACTACTTTATAATTTTATAAATTAGTCCAATATTTTTAATATACTGATATTTTTGTTCAATTTTGTCATCAAAATCTTTATTTAACCAACAATTGATCCATACTACTTTATATTTTTTATAATTTAGTCCAATATTTTAAATATAATTATAATTTTTTGTTTAATTTAGTCATGAAATCTATATTTAACCCGAAATTAACCCATATTTCTTTATATTTTTCATAATTTAGTCCAATATTTAAAATATAATCATATTTTTGTTCGATTTAGTCAAAAAATCATTTTTAACTTGAAATTAACCTCATTTTCTTTCTAATTTTTATAATTCAGTCCAATATTTTAAATATAATTATATTTTTGTTCAATTCAATCCAAAATATCTTTATTTAACCCAAAATTAACCTCGCTTTCTTTCTAATTTTTCTGAATTAGTCCAATATTTTGGATATGTTGATATTTTTGTTCAATTTAGTCCTCAAAATATTTATTTAACCCACAATTGACTCCTACTACTTTATATTTTTTATAATTTAGTCCAATATTTTAAATATATTTATATTTTTGTTCTATTTAGTCCTAAAATCTATATTTAACCAGAAATTGACCTTTATTGGACTAAATTGAAAAATAATATGATTATATTTAAAATTTTGGAATAAATTATAAAAATTATAAAGAAACATGGGTTAGTTACGGGTTAAATATAGATTTTAGGACTAAATTGAACAAAAAAATATAATTATATTTAAAATATTGGACTAAATTTTAAAAATTATAAAGTAGTAGGGGTCGATTGTGGGTTAAATAAAGATTTTGAGGACTAAATTGAACAAAAATATCATCACATTAAAAATATTGGACTAATTTATAAAAATTAAAAAGAAATTGAGGTTAATTCCAGGTTAAGTAAAGATTTTTCAGACTGAATTGAACAAAAATATAATTATATTTAAAATATTGGACTAAATTAGAAAGAAATTGGGGTTAATTTCATGTTAGAATTGATTTTTTTGACTAAATTGAACAAAAATATGATTATATTTTAAATATTAACTAAATTATAAAAAATATAAAGAAATATGGGTCGGGTTAAATATAGATTTTAGGACTAAATTGAATAAAAATATAATTATATTTAAAATATTTGACTAAATTATAAAATTATAAAGTAGTCCGGATCAATTGTAAGTTAAATAAAGATTTTGAAGATAGAAGTAAACAAAAATATCAGCATATTAAAAGTATTGTACTAACTTATAAAAATTATAAAGTAGTAGGGGTAAATTGTGTAACACTCTGTTTTTTTTAGCTTGAAATGAAATTCATAATTAAAAAAAAAGAAGAGAAGAGGGTTTGTGGTTGTAGGAGTTTAAACTCGCAACCTCTTGGTAGCCAAGCTTTTGACCCAGCCAACTGAGCTAGACAGCTTTTAGTGTCTAAGGTTCCATATCTTTCTTTTGAACCCTTCTGGTAGTGTACCTAAGATAATTAAAGTCCAATCTGATTTTTCACCTACCAAACATTTACCCATTCGAATGAAAAAAAGGGATATCCTAATGTTTTTATCTTTCCCCAAACTCTCCATCTTCCCTAATTTTCCAGCAACCCGTGACCACCCTCACCGTCACTCCGTACGTGACACCGCCCTCGCCGTTCAATCCAACACCTTGCTCTGATCATGATGCCATTAGTCACTCGCGGTGAGACACCGTTGGTCGCCGTGGAAGGCCAGTTGAAGGTTCGTACAAAAGCCTAGGGTTGCCGCCTTTGTTTTTCTCTGATTTCGGCCACCTCAATCGTTCTATCGCTGCGCCGCCACCGTCAATAGATTCCTCACGTCACGACGAGCAAAACCCCTCTGACCGCTCGTTGTTTTGACGCCGGGAGAAGCCTCGACGAAACTTTGTACTTTCCAACCATTTTGGTCTGATTTGGGTAAGTTCCGGTTAGATTCTGGTATGTTTTATGTCATTATCGTATGGGTTGGAGTTTAGGATTGATTAGCTTATGTTTTCTGGCAGAAACGAACTAGGAGGGCATCTCCGGCGACCTGTTCTAACGATCGGCCGGAGAGCTTGATTTTTTTTTGTAAGTGAACCGGGTACAAACCGTCCGATCCGGCCTGAACTGATTAGACCGGTTGAACCGGTCGGCCCAGTTCGACCCAAACCCGGGTCCGAACCGACCCGTCAGCCGAGTCAACTCGTTCGAGTCAGCTCGAGTCAACTCAATTAGTCAACTCGTCCGAATCAAATTAGTTGACTGTTGACTACTAACGTTAACGTTGACTTTGACTGCTGATGTCAGTATGACGTCAGTGTTGACTTTGACTACTGATGTCGGTATGATGTCATCGTTGACTTTGACCGTTGACCAAAAAGTCAACTTTTCTAAAAAAAATCATGTTTTATGTTTTTCGACGTCCTGAGTCCGTTTTTGAAGCCCGTTTCGCAAAATTCTGACCCGAAAACCTCTGAATCTAACCTTGTACCCAAACTTGTATGTGTATTGTTGAGTATGGTATTAGGGTTTAGTCACAGTAAGAGCATGAAGAAGAAGATGGCTGAAAGGGATGCTTTTCATTCATTAGCTGCATGCGTTTAAATACAAAAATGAATAACAACTTTGCCTTGCCAGCTCAGCAAGGTTGTTACAAAGGATAACAACAATTTTACACAATGATTGCTGCAGTGATGTAGTGCTGACATCTAGCAATTTCTAGAAGAGAATTTTGTTGTAGATTATATCAACATCTTCCCTACTTTTTGGTCTCCTGAAGAGCATCTTCAAGCTGAACAACATTGAGCCTGCGTCGAAACAATATGAAGAACGATGTAGTGAGTGGCTTGGTGAAGCCATCGGCTGTCTGAAAGGGTGCTGGGACATAGTTGACAACAAGTTCTTTGGCTGTCACCTTTTCTCTGATGAAGTGCACATCCAAATCAACGTGCTTGGATTGTGCATGAAAAACGGGATTGATGCTCAGAGCAACAACACTTGTACTATCACTCCAAATGATTGGAGCCTTGGCCTGTGTGATTCCCATATCAGTAAGAAGGGTGTGTATCCATGTAATTTCAGAAGCAGTGTCAGCAATGCTTCGATATTCTGCCTCCATTGTGGATCGGGAGACCACCTTTTGTTTCTTAGATGTCCATGCAACGATGTTATTGCCAAGATAGACACAATTGCCAGTAGTGGAGCGTCGATCGTCTGGGCAGCTTCCCCAGTCAGCATCCGCAAAGGCGACTAGTGATGAATGAGGTCCAGATGGTTTGAACACAATGCCAAAATGTAGAGTAGCTGCTAGGTACCTCAGTATACGTTTGACCGCAGCAAGATGTCTTTCACAGGGATGATGCATGTACTGAGCCACTCGATGTACACTGTATGTGATATCGAGGCGTGTGTGACAGAGATAAATAAGAGAACCAACAATGCTTCGATAGCCTGAAGCATCTTCAATTGGAGTACCAGCATGTTGCCCCAGTGTATCAGATGGAAACATTGATGTAGAGGCACCTTTGGCTTTATCCATGTGTGAACGAGAAAGAAGTTCCAGTGTGTACTTTCGTTGGCACAAAAATAGGTTGGTGGATGTTCGATGAACCTCGAGTCCAAGGAAGTATTGAAGAGCACCAAGGTCTTTAAGAGAGAAGTTGACAGCAAGAAGGGACACAACATTGTCAATGGATGTATCTGAACTGCTGGTGATCACAATGTCATCGACATAGGTAAGAACATAGGTGACAATATTAGCAGAGTGTCGAATGTATAATGAGGTATCAGCTCCAGAGCTGCGAAAGCCAGCAGTGAGCAAACAGTCTCTTAGTTTTGAATTCCAGCTGCGAGGTGCTTGGCGTAAGCCATATAAAGCCTTTTGTAATTTGCATACAAGTTTCGAGCTGTAGAACTAATATTTTGATATAATAATTGAAAAATGTTTTTGGACTTATCTAGAAAGTATTTAAAACAATTTCCAAAGTCCACATATCTTGAAACTATGTTTAGGGATGTTTTTAAATGAGTTTAATATGTTTTCAAAGGCCAAACTACACAAAACCGTCCAGGTGTTTCGAAACACCTTAGGGCGTTTCGAAACAGGGGATTCCAGTAGCAAAATCGTTTCGAAACTTGTCTCGAAACGGGCTTACCCTGGACTGAATTTTTGCCCAGCGTTTCGAAACGGGCTAGGCCGTTTCGATACGCCCACGTGGCAATGACCACAACGGTCATAAACCCCAACGGCTATTTTCCCAACTAACTTTTAAATGCAGGCGTTTCGATACGGGCTTATAGCGTTTCGATACGCGTTCCGAAACGGCAAGGGGGTGTTCCGAAATGGGTACCCTGACAGACTGCAACGGCTCTTTCTACATTGAGAGTGTTTCGAAACAGCTTCGAGCGTTTCGAAACGGGGAGCTGCAGAACTGCATTTATGGTGGGAATTAAAGTCCTCAACGGCTCCAATATGATCCCAACGGCTAGTAACAGCTACAAACTCATTTGGGAGTATAAAAGGGACCTCCAAGCATCAAGAGAAGGTTAATGCTCATATTGTCAAACATCAAATGATCAAATATTGTCTTAGTGCCTAAATTGTCAATTCTTGTATAGACAAACACTAGTGAGCCAAAATTGTCAAATTTGCTCAAGTGTTTTAGGTTTTGGGTGAGAGCTTAATTGTGCAAACAAACACCTATTAGAGGGTTTAAGTTTGCTTTGTTTATCTCTTTGTAAAAGAGGGTTTTGATCAAGGCTTTGGGTAGAAGCTTGATCGTTTGTAAGGGTTACCTCCTAAGCCTAGAAAAGGGGACGAATCAATAGTGGATTGATTGTGAAATCCTTAGTGGGGAGCTAAGGTAGTGGATGTAGACCTTGGTTAGAAGGTTGAACCACTATAAATCATTGTGTCCATTTCCATTCTAGCTTCCTAAACCCTAACACCCAAAAATCCACCTCTCCACCACTTGGTGAGCATAATCGGTTGAACGAATCGAGCCCCACACAACTCAACAATTGGTATCAGAGATTGGCTCAATCGGTGAGGATTAACATCCTATTGAGAAGATCCGGCAAGCTCGATCACTAGTTCATCAACCGGCTCAAATGGCACAATCAATCGACAAACCGCCTTTCTTTGACGGAACTCACTATGCCCATTGGAAGACAAAGATGAAGTTCTTCATCAAATCAAAGGATTACAAGATATGGGATGTAGTTGAAGATGGTCCGTTCGTGCCTCAAAGAAGTAAAGCGGAGTGGAGTGCCGATGATCGCAAGAAGATGGAGCTAAATTGCAAAGCCTTGCACATTCTATTTTGTGCATTTGGTCCATCCATCTATGAGAAGATGTCTTCTTGTGAGAGTGCCAAGGAGGTATGGGACAAGCTTGAAGTCACATACGAGTAAACCGATGAAGTCAAGGAGACCAAAATTGGGCTCCTAACCTTAGAGTATGAGAACTTCAAGATGGATCCGGAAGAGAACACCGAGAAGATGTTTGATAGGTTCTCCACCATCACCAATGGTCTTAAAGGTTATGGAGAAGCCATCCCGGAAGAAAAGCTTGTCCGAAAGCTCATCTACTCACTTCCCGAGTCATGGGACTCAAAGAGAACCGCCATCATCGAAGCCAAAAATTTGAAGACTTTGAAGCTTGATGAACTCATGGGGTCTCTCCTTACTCATCAAATCATGATGAAGAACAAAGAGGATGAGAAGAAGAGGGAAGAAATTAGAACAATGGGAGAGAAGAAAATCAAAGGGCTTGGCATCAATGCAAGTGCCATGGCTCTCAAATCCTCCAGTTGCCATCATGTCTACACAAGTGAAGAGGAGGATGAAGATGAGGAGATAGTTCATCTCTTCAAGAAGTGTGCCCCGTTCATGAAGAAAGCCTTGAGAGAGCTTGAACGAGAACCTAAAAGAAAGGAGAGGGCAAGCACTTCAAGCCATAAGAAGAAGGCACATGTGGCTACTTGGAGTGATGAGGACTCCACCGACGATGAACAATCCAACCTTTGCCTTATGGCCATCGAAGAAGATTCAAGGGTAACTTCTAATTCATCTACTTCATGTTCTTATTCTTTTGATGAATTACAAGATGCCTACGATGATTTGGTTTTAGATTTTAAAAGCCACATTTTGAAAAACAATAAATTGATTTCAAAGTTAAAAATTCAAAATGATTTGCTTTCTAAAACCAAACTTGAACTTGAAGAAAAACTTGAAGAGTTTGAATTAAAATGTTTTGATTTACAAAAATTGCTTCAAAAAGTTCAAGAAGAAAAAGATTTGATTTCCAAAGAGCTTGAAAAGAAAAATAATTTTGGAAAATCAAATTTTTATGTTAGACAATCTAGTGCCCCTAGATTTATTAAAGGAAAATATTTTAGAAGTGTTTGGGTCCCAAAAGGACTAACCACTTCAATTAAAAAGGATGACATTGAACAATGGATTCCTAAGGGGACTAAAATTTGTGCTACTAACGTTCATGGATCCAAAGCAATTTGGATACCAAAAATTACTTGATTGTCTATTGCTAGGTGTGATGGAGATGTTCAACATGTCAAACATTGAGGGGGAGCTCCATACACACAAGGAAGAACACTTGAAGAAGGAAGGCTTCACATCCTACCTTGAGTTCAAGTGTTGGTAAAAATCTAGTTGTTTTAGTATTTACTTGTTTTATTCTTAGTTTATTCAACTAGATGATCATAAATGTTGGACTAACATTTTTAATGATGCTTTGAGTAAGGGGGAGCCATTTTAAAACCAAATTCTTGTTTTTGTCAATTTTTTTTACCTCTATTGTTATTTTGAACTTAATGTTTTAAATTCTTTTTAATATAACAAAAAGGGGGAGAAATGGTTTGAAAAATTGAATTTTCAAATTTCAAATGAATAAGAGGGAGCTTTACTTGAATTAAAATTTTTTCAACTCTTATTCACATTTTTAAAGATAAAGGGGGAGAATCCCAAACAATTTTTCAAGTGAGTTTTATTATATCAAAAAGGGGGAGATTGTAGAACTAATATTTTGATATAATAATTGAAAAATGTTTTTGGACTCATCTAGAAAGTATTTAAAACAATTTCCAAAGTCCACATATCTTGAAACTATGTTTAAGGATGTTTTTAAATGAGTTTAATATGTTTTCAAAGGCCAAACTACACAAAACCTTCCAAGTGTTTCGAAACACCTTAGGGCGTTTCGAAACAGGAGATTCTAGTAGCAAAATCGTTTCGAAACTTGTTTCGAAACGGGCTTACCCTGGACTGAATTTTTGCCCAGCGTTTCAAAACGGGCTAGACCGTTTCGATACGCCCACGTGGCAATGACCAAAACGGTCATAAACCCCAACGGCTATTTTCCCAACTAACTTTTAAATGCAGGCGTTTCGATACGGGCTTATAGAGTTTCGATACGCGTTCCGAAACGGCAAGGGGGTGTTCCGAAACGGGTACCCTGACAGACTGCAACGGCTCTTTCTACATTGAGAGTGTTTCGAAACGGCTTCGAGCGTTTCGAAACGGGGAGCTGCAGAACTGCATTTATGGTGGGAATTAAAGTCCTCAACGGCTCCAATATGATCCCAACGGCTAGTAACGGCTACAAACTCATTTGGGAGTATAAAAGAGACCTCCAAGCATCAAGAGAAGGTTAATGCTCATATTGTCAAACATCAAATGATCAAATATTGTCTTAGTGCCTAAATTGTCAATTCTTGTATAGACAAACACTAGTGAGCCAAAATTGTCAAATTTGCTCAAGTGTTTTAGGTTTTGGGTGAGAGCTTAATTGTGCAAACAAACACCTATTAGAGGGTTTAAGTTTGTTTTGTTTATCTCTTTGTAAAAGAGGGTTTTGATCAAGGCTTTGGGTAGAAGCTTGATCGTTTGTAAGGGTTACCTCCTAAGCCTAGAAAAGGGGACGAATCAATAGTGGATTGATTGTGAAATCCTTAGTGGGGAGCTAAGGTAGTGGATGTAGACCTTGGTTAGAAGGTTGAACCACTATAAATCATTGTGTCCATTTCCATTCTAGCTTCCTAAACCCTAACACCTAAAAATCCACCTCTCCACCACTTGGTGAGCATAATCGGTTGAACGAATCGAGCCCCACACAACTCAACACGAGCCATCGGGTGCAACAGTCTCAAACCCTGGAGGCTGAGTCATGTAAACGTCCTCCTTGAGATCACCATAGAGGAAAGCATTGTTTATATCAACATGTCTTAAGCTCCAGTTGTTTGTAGTAGCAATCGATAGAATAACATTAATTGTGTGAAATTTGACCACGGGACTGAACGTATCAACAAAGTCTTTACCAGGAAGTTGTGAGAAGCCTTTAGTAACAAGACAGGCTTTGTGTCTGGAGATGGTGCCATCAGCATTGTGTTTCAATTTGAAAATCCACTTACAACCAACTGGGATGCAGTCTGGTGGAGGAGGTACAAGAGTCCAGGTTCCATGTTGTAGGAGAGCATTGTATTCTGCAAGGGTGGCATCTTTTCAATCAGGTGATGCAAGTGCTTCATGAATGGTGCTAGGTATATCATCTTCAATGGTTTCAGCAAGATATAGTTTTGTTTTGAAGATGCCTGCTTTGCTACGAGTTATCATGGAATGAGATGGGAAGGTGGTGACATTTTGGTCAGTGTTGTGCTCATTGTGATTAGAGTTGGATCTATTTTGGTCAGGGTTGGGAGAAGAGGTAGGGAGTTGAGTTCAGGTATAGAGGGAGAAGAGGAAGTATGTGGTTGAGTAAAGGATCCAAATATAATAAGTTGGGTAGGAGAATTGGTGGTTATGGGAACATTTCTAGTAGGAGGGGAAATCGAAGTTGGGGTTGTTGGAAAGGTAGGAGGTGAAGTGGTGGAAGTATGTGGTTGCATGGATGGTATAGTGGGTGTAGGTGATGAAGGAGGTTCTGTAGGAGGTGAATCATGTTCTGATGGTTGGTCAATATGAGGAGAAGTCATCTCTGTAGGAGTAATTAGAGGAGATATAGGGGAAGGGTCTAAGGGAACATGTTGAGGATGTGTTTGATGAAGTAGTTGGGTGACACTGGGAATAGTTGGTATAGGTAGGTTGGAGTGTGGGGATTGTTTATTGGAGGTGGTAGATGTCTTGGTAATTGAAGCAAATGGGAATACAGTTTCATCAAAGGTGACATGACGAGAGATGTATACCTTTCCATTAGGAGCCAAACATTGATAGCCATGATGATTTGGACTATAACCCAGGAGTGTGGAGGGTGAAGAATGATAGTCGAGCTTATGTTGTTGAAATGGTCTGAGGTGTGGGAAGCAGAGGCATCCAAATACGCGAAGAGTATCATATTTAGGCTTCTTACCAAATAATTTCTCAAACGGTGAGATGTTGTGAAGCACCTTTGTAGGTAAATAATTGATCAATCTTACAGAGGTTGTAACTGCAAATGACCAATACTGGAATGGGAGAGATGCTTGTGCTAGAAGAGTAAGAGCCAATTCAACGATGTGCCTATGCTTTCTTTCAGCAACACCGTTTTGCTAAGAGGTATGTGGGCAGGTTATTCGATGAAGAATGCCAGAATCTCGAAGAAAGGTGGTGAAGCTTCGAAATTCTCCACCCCAGTCACTCTGAATAGACTTGATAGTAGTGCTGAATTGAGTAAGAACCATATTAACAAAGGCCTGAAAAGTTGGTAGAGCTTGGGATTTGTGTTTAAGAAGGTAGAGCCAGCAGTGACGAGTATGGGCATCTATGAAGGAAATGTAGTAATAGTAGCCTTGGGATGCAATATGAGTAGGGCCCCAGAGATCTGTATATACAAGTTCAAATGGTTTCTCATAGATGCTTTTAGAGGAAGCAAACGACAGTTTATGGTGTTTGCCCATTTGGCAAGCAATGCAAAGATGTGCACCAGAAATTTCTTCATTAGTCAAGGAGACATTACAAGCTCGACAAACTTTGAGTAAAGTTTCATGAGATGGGTGGCCTAACCGACGGTGCCACGGCTGATACAAATTACTAGGTTTACTAACAAGATTAACTTCAACTCGATTATTACAAACTGCAGGAAAAGAAGAGCTAAATCGATATAGTTCAGCATCTTCAACACCCGTTAGTAGCACTGCCCCAGTTGCTTCATCACGAACCACACATGAACGAGCATGAAACTCCAAAAATACCTTGTTATCCTTAGCAAGCATTGACACCGAAACCAGATTTTTGTTATACTAGGGACGTGTAAAACATCATTTAGTAATAGTGCACGCGAGCAAGAGGATGAAATCAAAGTAGATTGACCAAGGTGAGTAATATCAAGAAAAGCACCATTACCAACCGTAATCTTACCAGGGCCTGAGTAATCAGAACTATGAGCAAGAGCTGAAGAATCAAGTGAGACATGGTGAGATGCACCCGAGTCAGCAAACCAGGGACTTGGAGTGGTGGTGAGATTGACTTAAGGAGTCGGGGTAGAAGTGGATCCAAGGGAGGCAGTTGAAACATTGTTACCAGACTGAGGACTGTAAGGAACCTGGCTAGAATCAAACGCACACAAATTGACTTTGCTTGTTTCAGTAGAAGAAGGTTTGTCTCTGGCAGTGACCCTAGCAAAGGTCTCATTGAACCTGTGCTAGCACCGGTCTACTAGGTGTCCAAGTTTGCCACACTATTGGCATTGGAGTCTCGGGCGTCCAAAACTACCATGGCCTCGAGAAGAAGATGGAGCACGATAAGGTCGATCGGAGAAGGTGGAAGCATGACTGTCACGGGAGAACTGATAGGCCTGAGCAATGTTGATACTGGAAGAAAATTCAGGTAAGGGATTGAAGCTATTAAGTTGTGTTTCAGCATCGAAGAGCACAGAGATGGTTGCATCAAGAGTAAAGGGTTGTTGGCTAGATGTGATGACAACAACAAATGGTTGGTAGTCAATGGGAAGGCCATTCAAGATGGTTGCAATTTTCTCAAGATTTGAGATGGGACTGCCACAGGATGCAAGGGCATTGGCAATTTCCTTGACCTAAGAGACATAGGATCTCATGCTACTGTCTCCTTTCTTCAAGGATTGGAGTTTGTAATGGAGGCTCATCACGGTGGTGGTGGATTGGCTGGAGAAAAATCGAAGAACGGTGGACCAGATCTCAGCAGCTGTATCAGCTCCTACGAACTCGGAGAGAAGATTAGAGCTAATGATGGATAACAACCAAGAGGCCAGAGCGCTATCTTGCGCAACAAATACTTCATAAGCTTCATTTTCAGTAGCAGTACCATTGGCAGAGGTGATTGTCGCCGGAGGAGGTTTAAGTGCGCCAGTAAGGAGTTTCTCAAGTTGAGAGCTGCGAACCACTAACAAGACCTGTTGCTTCCACATGAGGAAGTTGGATTCATCGAGGATAAGGTTGATGCGTTTATTTGTGAATGTGGTGCTGAATTGGCTTGAGTTGGACGAACCACCAGTGGGTGGATCATCATCGGAGGGGGGAGGATCCGTAGAGGAAGGCATGGGAATGAAAAGTTACAAGGAGATCCCAGGATGTTTGGCGATTGATACCATGTTGAGTATGGTATTAAGGTTTAGTCACAGTAAGAGCATGAAGAAGAAGATGGCTGAAAGGGATGCTTTTCATTCATTAGCTGCATGCGTTTAAATACAAAAATGAATAAAAACTTTGCCTTGCCAGCTCAGCAAGGTTGTTACAAAGGATAACAACAATTTTACACAATGATTGCTGCAGTGATGTAGTGCTGACAGCTAGCAATTTCTAGAAGAGAATTTTGTTGTAGATTATATCAACATGTATTAATTATTCTAATTAGGAGTACTGTGAGTAAGGACTGAAATGTGAATTTGTGTAATTGAAGGTACTCATAGCTCCTTGAATACGAATTTTTGATGGACGTCGAATTCGGGTTCGAGTGCAATCGAATGAGGTTTCATGAATCGACCGATGTAGCTCGGAGTTAAGGTAATACATTACTACCTCTTGTATGCGTTATGGAACATGTTGGTATCCGCCAAATGACTGAATGATCCTGATAAGTATATGGTTAATTTTATTTTAGTCAAGTTGATTGCAGAAAAATGATAGTATCTTGATTAAACTGAATTGCTCGGTTAGGAAGATAAGGGACTTATAAGAGCTTCTAATACCCAAGAATAATTCACAGGACTGTTATACTCTAGATCTGATTGTCTGTTAATGATCTAACTTTCGAAATGCTCTATTACAAAAAAATTACAAAAATGCCCTTAAGGTGCAAGAAGGACTAAAATACCCCTGACCACAAAATAATTTGAGAGTCTACACTAAATCTGGTAAAGTAGCTTATTTATCTAAAAACCTCATTTTGTTTGAAAAGTTGTAGATCAAAGCTTAAACCCTCAAATTGTAGAGTACTTGGATTGTATTTGAACATCGAATAAATCTCTGAAAATAACTATATATATATATTCGTATATCTGAACTAATCAAAGTGGTATATGTTGGGTTTTTCGGGGCTCGATTCGATCAACCGATTATGCTCGCCAAGTGGTGGAGAGGTGGATTTTTGGGTGGAAGGGTTTAGGAAGCTGAAAGAATAAATACACGATGATTTATAGTGGTTCAACCTTCTAACCAAGGTCTACATCCACTACCTTAGCTTCCTACTAAGGATTTCGCAATCAATCCACTAATTGATTCGTCCCCTTTTCTAGGATTAGGAGGAAACCCTTTACAACCCTCGAAGCTTTCTACCCAAAGCTTGAAGGAAAACCCTCTTTACAAAGAGAAACAAAGAAGCAAACTTGAACCCTCTAATAGGCGTTTTGTTTGCACAATGAAGCACTCACCCAAAACCTAAAACACTTGAGCAAATTTAACAATGTAAGCTCACTAGTGTTGTCTAAGCAATAAATGAACGATTTAAGCTCTAGACACGAATTTCACTCATAATGTTGTAACAATTGAAGCTCTTTTTAATCTTGATGCTTGGAGGCCTTATTTATACTCCAAATTGAGTTCCTAGCCGTTTATGGCCGTTGGGGATGTTTCATAGCCGTTGGGGATACAAAATAGCCGTTTATTTCCCACAAATTGCATTTCTTCAGCCTAGTGTATCGATACACTATACCCTGTATCGATACGGTCTTGAAAGTCTGATATAGCCGTTGAGCTTTCTGCTGATGCGTATCGATACGCATGCCTGGCGTATCGGTACGGTCCTGCAAATTCAAAAGACCGTTGGGAATTGACCGTTGGCGTATCGGTACGCGATACCATCGTATCGGTACGCGACTAGCCGTTGGGCTATTTGAAAACATACCGTATCGATACGTGTAAGCGTATCGGTACGGGTTTAGACACCGTATCGATACGCATAGACGTATCGATACGGGTTTTAGCTACTGGAATCCAAAACCCTAATGTGTATCGATACACTATCCACTGTATCGATACTGTCACTTAAAATGCTCGGTTTTGACTTCTTTAAATGTACTTTAAGTCCATTCCAGAGCTTTAAAAACCCTTAAACATATTTTCAAGTTGTTTTTGACTAAAAACATATTTTAAATTCTTTTCAATTTAGTCCAAAACATTTTTCAAATATTATATCAAAACCTTAGTTCTACAATCTCCCCCTTTTTGATATAATAAAACCAACTTGAAAAATTGTTTGGGATTCTCCCCCTTTAATTTTAAAATTGTGAATAAGAGATTTAAGATATAAAATCAAAATAAAGCTCCCCCTTATTCATTTGAAAAATAAATTTTTCAAAAACCATTTCTCCCCCTTTTTGTTATATCAAAAAGAATTTAAAATGACATTTAAGTTCAAGATAACATAGGAGGCAAAAAAAATTTTGACACTTAAAATTTTGGTTTAAAATTGGCTCCCCCTTACTCATAGCATCATCAGAATGTTAGTCCAACATTTATGAATATCTAGTTGAATTAAAAAAAATAAATCAAATAAAATTAAAAACAACTAGAAATTTTTACCAACACTTGAACTTAAGGGAGGATGTGAAGCCTTCCTTCTTCAAGTGTTCTTCCTTTGTGTGCATGGAGCTCCCCCTTAATGTTTGACTCGTTGAACACTCTCCATCACACCTAGCAAAAGACAATCAAGTGATTTTTGGTATCCAAATTGCTTTGGATCCATAAACGTTAGTAGCACAAAATTTAGTCCCCTTAGGAATCCATTTTTCAATTTCATCCCTTTTAGTTGAAGTGGTTAGTCCTTTTGGGACCCAAACACTTCTAAAACATTTTCCATTAAAAAATCTAGGAGCACTAGATTGTCTTACATAAAAATTTGATTTTCCAAAATTGTTTTTCTTTTCAAGTTCTTTGGAAATCAAATCTTTTTCCTTTTTGAGATCATCGACTTCTTTTTGATGATCTTTTTCCATCGTTTGAAGCAAGTTTTGTAAATCTAAAACTTTAAGTTCAAAATCTTTGATTTTTGCTTCAAACTCTAAATTGGTTTTAGAAAGCAAATCATTTTCGGTTTTCAACTTTGAAATCAATTTTTTATTTTTCGAAAATGAAGCCTTGAATTCAAAAACCAATTCATCATAGGCTTCTTGTAACTCATCAAATGTATAAGAATTTGAAATAGATGAGTTAGAAGTTACCTCCCCCTCATTGAGGGCCATCATGCATAGGTGGGCTACTTCATTATCGGTGGAGTCTTCATCACTCCAAGCGGCCACATATGCTTGTTTTGAAGATGATCCCTTCTTTTTGAATTTGTGGGAATCCTTCATCTTCTTCATCGATTCATGCTTGGATTTTTCCATTTTGCTCTTCATGAATCGTGCGAGCTTGTTGAAGAGATAGTTCATCTCTTCATCTTCACTATCCTCCTCACTTGAATCTATGTGATAATTTGTGGAGGATTTGAGAGCCATGGCATTGAAGCCAAGTCTCTTGATTTTCTTCTCTCCCATAGCTCTAATTTCTTCCCTCCTTTTCTCATCCTCTTTATTCTTCTTCATGATTTGATGAGTAAGAAGTGACCCCATGAGTTCATCAAGCTTCAAATTTTTTAAATTTTTGGCTTCGATGATGGCGGTCCTCTTTGAGTCCCAAGACTCGGGAAGTGAGTAGATGAGCTTTCGGACAAGTTTTTCTTCCGGGATGGCTTCTCCATAACCTTTAAGACCATTGATGATGGTGGAGAATCTATCAAACATCTTTTCGATGTTTTCTTCCGGATCCATTTTGAAGTTTTCATACTCTAAGGTGAGGAGCCCAATCTTGGTCTCCTTGACTTCATTAGTCCCCTCGTATGTGACTTCAAGCTTGTCCCATACCTCCTTGGCATTTTCACAAGAAGACATCTTCTCATAGATGGTTGGGCCAAAAGCACAAAAGAGCATGTGCAAGGCTCTACAATTAAGCTCCATCTTCTTGCGATCGTCGACACTCCATTCCGCTTTGCTTCCTTGAAGCACGAACGGACCATCTTCAACTATGTCCCATAGTTTGTAATCTCTTGCCTTCAAGAAGAATTTCATCTTTGTCTTCCAATGGGCATAGTGATCTCCGTCGAAGAAGGGCGGTATGTTGATGGATTGCGACATTTTGAGCCGGTTGGTGAAATGTTGATCGAGCTTGCCGGATCTTTTCAATAGGATGTGAATCCCCTTCAATTGAGCCAAGCTCTGATACCAATTGTTGGGTTTTTCGGGGCTCGATTCGATCAACCGATTATGCTCGCCAAGTGGTGGAGAGGTGGATTTTTGGGTGGAAGGGTTTAGGAAGCTGAAAGAATAAATACACGATGATTTATAGTGGTTCAACCTTCTAACCAAGGTCTACATCCACTACCTTAGCTTCCTACTAAGGATTTCGCAATCAATCCACTAATTGATTCGTCCCCTTTTCTAGGATTAGGAGGAAACCCTTTACAACCCTCGAAGCTTTCTACCCAAAGCTTGAAGGAAAACCCTCTTTACAAAGAGAAACAAAGAAGCAAACTTGAACCCTCTAATAGGCGTTTTGTTTGCACAATGAAGCACTCACCCAAAACCTAAAACACTTGAGCAAATTTAACAATGTAAGCTCACTAGTGTTGTCTAAGCAATAAATGAACGATTTAAGCTCTAGACACGAATTTCACTCATAATGTTGTAACAATTGAAGCTCTTTTTAATCTTGATGCTTGGAGGCCTTATTTATACTCCAAATTGAGTTCCTAGCCGTTTATGGCCGTTGGGGATGTTTCATAGCCGTTGGGGATACAAAATAGCCGTTTATTTCCCACAAATTGCATTTCTTCAGCCTAGTGTATCGATACACTATACCCTGTATCGATACGGTCTTGAAAGTCTGATATAGCCGTTGAGCTTTCTGCTGATGCGTATCGATACGCATGCCTGGCGTATCGGTACGGTCCTGCAAATTCAAAAGACCGTTGGGAATTGACCGTTGGCGTATCGGTACGCGATACCATCGTATCGGTACGCGACTAGCCGTTGGGCTATTTGAAAACATACCGTATCGATACGTGTAAGCGTATCGGTACGGGTTTAGACACCGTATCGATACGCATAGACGTATCGATACGGGTTTTAGCTACTGGAATCCAAAACCCTAATGTGTATCGATACACTATCCACTGTATCGATACTGTCACTTAAAATGCTCGGTTTTGACTTCTTTAAATGTACTTTAAGTCCATTCCAGAGCTTTAAAAACCCTTAAACATATTTTCAAGTTGTTTTTGACTAAAAACATATTTTAAATTCTTTTCAATTTAGTCCAAAACATTTTTCAAATATTATATCAAAACCTTAGTTCTACAGTATAAAATACCGAACTGACTGGCTTGACCAAAGAGGTTTGAAAACATCAAAAAGGCTAAAGTAATCGGAATGAACGTAATGACCAGAAGACTAAAATATCCTCGGGTACTAACTGTCAATTTTCTGAAATGATGGATATACCATCGAGATCTGAAATGAAGGAATAGTTGGAAGAACCGAAAGGCTCGGAATAATTGAAACACCTTCGGACATCGAGGTGACTGAAAATACCTCTAAGACATGGAATGAGAAATATCAATAAAGCCAAGCAAAGGCTATAGCTCTGAAAGTGGTAATACACGACCCTTGTTGGTTGGTCGTTTCGGGAACTTTTGTGATGTTGGAAGAATACTATATAAAGGCATGTTCAAGTTATTTGGAGAAAGTACGTAGGTCAATGGTAAGAGTAACATGTTCTCGTGTGTATTCGATGCTATGGATCGAGTTCAGATGAATTACACATGCTCGATTACTTGGGATGTACCATTTGAATACTTGTTCGATTTCTCGTTGTATGTTCAGTGGTTGCTTGGTGAAGACGAGTTTTTGTTATACAATGTAGTCAGTTTTGAGAAGTGAGTACTTGCGGTGTACTGATCCGGTTAAACAATAAACCTTGTACGATGGTTTACGATTAGTTCAAAGGGACTCGGAAACCTGATAAGTAACCATAAATTCTGCACCTCGAACGTCACTGCTATTACCCGATAGCCTAATTACCAAATTACCCTTGAAGGTCGAAATGACCAGAATGCCCTCGTAGGCTTAAATGATTGGATCACTCTCGATACATCTAAAATCTCGATGTTCTCAATGTGTCAACTTCCGAATGTTAGTTTGAGTTGTTAGTACCGAGCCCCCTCGCCTAGGGACCTCGTTCTGAAATCAGTCCAAAATTGTCAGACGTTCTATGCCCCCTTTCTGATAATTATCAAGTGTCTCTGAGAAATATATTTGTTGAGATTTTAGGGGCTCGATTCGATCAACCGTTCTTGCTCGCCAAGTGTGGAGAAGTTGGATAATTGGGTGTTTTAGTGGGAGGTGAAAATTTGGCAATTTGACACAAGGATTTATAGTGGTTCAACCTTCTAACTAAGGTCTACATCCACTACCTTAGCTCCCCACTAAGGATTTCCAAACAAATTCACTAAGAATTTCGTCCCCTTTTCTAGGCTAAGGAGGCAACCTTTACAACCCTCAAAGCTTTCTACCCAAAGCTTGAGGAAACACTCTCTTATAAGAGAAAGACTTAGCAAACTAGAAATCCCTCTAATAGGTATGTGTTTGCAATACTAAGCTCTCACCCAAAACCTAAACACTTGAGCAAATTTAACAATGTATAGCTCACAAGTGTTGTCTAAGCAAGAAATAAACAATTTAAGCTCTAGACAAATTTTGACATCATAATGTTGTAACAATTGAAGCATTAACTTGTTCTTGCTGCTTGGAGGTCCCTTTTATACTCCCAATTGAGTTTGTAGCCGTTACTAGCCGTTGGGATTGAATTGGAGCCGTTGGAGCCTTTATTTCCCACTATAAATGCAGTTCTGCAGCTTGGCATATCGATACCCTCTCAAACAGTATCGATACGGTCTCGAAGAGGAATTAGCCGTTGTGCTCTTCAACTGATGTGTATCGATACGCTTACCTAGCGTATCGGTACGGTCCTGCAATTTAAAAGACCGTTGGGGTAGTTAGGCGTATCGGTACGTGATACAACCGTATTGGTACGCGACTAGCCGTTGGGCTATTTCAAATCACACCGTATCGATACGGCTAAGCGTATCGGTACGAGTTTTGGCTACTAGAAAGTTCAGGTGGTTGAAACCCTAAAGCGTATCGGTACGGTCCAAGACCGTATCGGTACGGTCACTTAAAAAGGCTGGTTTTGACCACTTTAAATGTACTTTAAACTCATTCCAAAGCCTTTAAAACCCTTTAAACATATTTTCAAGTTGTTTTTGACTAAAACCATATTTTAAATTCTTTACAATTTAGTCCAATACATTTTTCAAATATTATATCAAAACCTTAGTTCTACAATATTGAACCATAAAGTCTGTACCCTATGTTCGTGAATACACTCTGCTTTAAACTAATATTATCTGCTCTGAATTAAAAGTATGACTTTGTTACCCGTAATGAAAGCTCAACTCTTGGCTTTTGTCTTCTGATACAGAAATATATATATGATATTCGTCTTTTGATACAAAAATAGATATGATATATGCCTTCTAATATAGAAATATATTTGATATATGTTTTCTGATATTACTGTCTTTTGAATATAAACTAAATTTCATCTAGGGTATATTGTATGGGATATAAATAAAGATCGGTAGGCTCAGCGCTGGTAAGCCCTTCTGGACCTAAGCTCCTATGCCCAATGGGCCTAAGGTAAGTCTTTCTGGACCTAAGGCATTCCCTTATGTAGGTTTCTACGCCTCAGGCCTAGGGTAAGACCTTCTGTATGCAGTTCAAAGGGAATTGCATTTTGAAGTTCGGTTGGAGGGTAGTTAAGTAAATTAATAAAACTTTGTGACCTCTTCTGAAACATACCTACTAAATTAACATATCAAAGTTGAAATCTCAGTAAAACTACAATTCGCGCTTAATGAACCACTCTGAACTAATTGATTCAACTTTTGGAACCTGAATCTTCCGAATCTTCGGCTTTAGACTCATCTCCTAAGATTCGGGTGATCAAATAAAGAACAACTCTGTGACCTCCTAATATAATGCTTCACTAAATTATCGAATCGTAATGTGTGCTTATCGTTGCTCATTTCTTCATGACAATGTTAAGTTGCCATATACATGCTTGTACCTTTAGCATCTCCTGGTAGTTTGTATTACTGAGCTTTTCGAAGCTCACGTTGTTTTTACCATCACAGGTTAAAAGATCGATCATGTTGCGGCTGTCAACATCGGTATGGGAGTTCTTTGATTTTGCTTGCGGAGTACAGTACCTATGTAATTAAGGGGCATGTATGTGTCGTCTTGTTCATAATTGAGTTTGAAATATGCTTTTAGTAACTTGTATTATACTTTCCGTTTTACAATTTGAATGATTTCTAAAATTGTATTTTAATTCTGAACTTGTTTTATGGTTTCAAATGGTTTGACAATTGGTTTTACTTGAAATTTTAATGTGGGTCGCTCCGATGACTCTAATGTGACTCCCTAGGATCCGTGGTAACGCATAGGCGGGTCTAGAAGGTTACAAATTGTGGGTTAAATAAAGATTTTGAGGACTAAATTGAACAAAAACATCAACATATTAAAAATATTGGACTAATTTATAAAAAGTAGAAAGAAATTTGGGTTAATTCGAGTTAAATAAAGATTTTTAGGACTAAGTTGAACATAAATAAAAATTTTACAGTCTTAGCGTACAATTTACCCCTTTAAAATAAGTTAGCTGATTTTTTTGTTTATTAGTGACACATGGCACGTTCTGATTGGTCAGCAACAATTTTTTAACGGAGGTTAACGACAGAGGCCAACTGAGGTCACGATTTAAAGTTTAGGGGGCAAAACGTTCCAAAAAATACTTTAAAAGGCAGTTGGGTATTTTGTGTATACTAAGGGTCAAACGGGTCAGTAAGTCGAAAGGAAAAAGATAAATCCATCGCGCATCAAGGCATCGATTTATCAACGGTCGGGTATTTTAAACTCCATTTCCTTAAGGAAAATAGCCGTTACAGTCAACGGCTATTTTTGTACTTTTAATTTCGAAACTGCCACTCAAAACCTTTCCATTTTCTTTTTGATTTTCATTCAAGAACATTCATTTCTTTTTTCGAAATTTCATTTCTTTCTTCTTCTTCTTCTTCAATCTTCTTGACGACCTAAAAAAACAGTAGACCCAGAAAAGCAACAATGGCTCCAACGCCATCTTCTACTTCCAAACAAACCCAAACCCAAATCAGAACGCCTCAATCCAAGCACCGTCTGAATTTCAACTCGGCGAGAAACAACAACAACCCGGCGATTGAACAACACCATCCTCCGGGGGAACACCCGGTGGAAGCCATCGGAAGAATACGAAACCACCCAGGCGAGCAAAAAGATAAAAACCCAGTCTCGTATCTCCATATAAACCCCGATAACAAGACTCTCCGTGTTCGGGCCGATATCGGTTACCGGGATTTTACCCTGGATGGAATTTCTTCTTCAGAGGAAGAGGATCTTGATACTTTTTACAAGAAGTTTGTTCAGTCGAGGATCAATGGGGTGAAAATGGGAGCTAAGTGTACGATTATGATGTATGGGCCTACTGGTGCAGGGAAGAGTCACACGATGTTTGGGTGTTCAACTTCAAAGCAGTCTGGGATTGTTTATAAGTCGTTGAAGGATATATTGGGAGATCATGGGGAAGATGACGGTGGAGGGGAAAGATTGGGGATTGGGACTTTTGTTCAAGTTTCTGTTTTGGAGATTTATAATGAGGAAATTTATGATCTTTTGTCGAGTAATGGTGGTGGTGGTTTTGGAATTGGATGGCCTAAAGGCAATGGATCTAAGGTAATTTTCATTTCAAAGTCTCTTCTTGATGAATGGAGTTTATGTGTTTTCAATCTTTTGTTTGTTATTGGTATTTTGATACACATTTTGCAGTGTAAAATGTAAATATAGGATTTGAGTTGATCTACATTGTTTTTAATGAGATATCCGTGTGGAACACTCCATACCGAATACTCACATCCTAGGCCAAGCAAATAGGCTGAGAGAATGGTTTGATTGTGCTTATACTCAAAGAATTTATGTCACTGGGATGCTATGAGCTAAGCTTAATTTATGTCATCAATTGTCCCTCAGCCTATCTGTGATAACAGGCATAAAACCATAGCAGGGTCAATTTTAGTTAATTTTCGTGTCTGCCGTGCCATGTGTCCCGATGTCGCCGTATTTGTATCTGTATCTTACTCGTGTGCTCTTGTCCATGAGCATTTTGCAGGTGAAACTGGAAGTCATGGGAAAGAAAGCAAAGAATGCTACATTCATATCAGGAAGTGAAGCTGGGAAGATTTCAAAAGAGATTCAGAAAGTAGAGAAGAGAAGAATTGTCAAAAGCACACTCTGCAATGAGAGAAGTTCTAGAAGTCACTGCATGGTATATCGATTTTTCTACCGTCTTTTTTGATTATCAAAATAAAAAATTTAACATTTCGTTTCAATCTTCACAGATAATTCTTGATGTTCCAACCGTTGGAGGAAGGCTTATGCTTGTGGACATGGCAGGTTCTGAAAATATTGATCAAGCAGGTCAAGTCGGGTTCGAGGCAAAAATGCAGGTAAAATGTAACTCGAGTGTGTTAAATTAAACTAGTTCAAATTCGACGTTTTGATTTGTGATTTACCATGGATGTAATGAAAAATTGCAGACTGCAAAGATAAACCAGGGAAACATAGCACTGAAAAGAGTTGTTGAATCCATTGCTAATGGAGACTCTCATGTCCCTTTCAGAGATAGTAAGTTGACAATGTTGCTACAGGTAAAGTTCCATTCCCATTGTTGTCATTCATGGTCATTTTCCGTGACCGACACTCTCGAGTCCGAGTTACATAGGTTCACATTTCCCCCCAGGATTCATTTGAGGATGATCAGTCAAAGATTTTGATGATACTTTGTGCCAGTCCAGATCCTAAAGAGTTACATAAGACAATATGCACCCTTGAATATGGAGCAAAAGCAAAATGTATTGTAAGGGGTCCTCATACACCATTGAAGGACAAAAATGAAGATCCTTCATCAGCTGTTAATTTAGGGTCTAGGCTTGCAGCAATGGACCAGTTCATAAATAAACTACAGTTGGAGAGCAAGCAGAGAGAGAAAGAGAAAGATGAGGCACGTAAAGCACTTGAAAAGAAAGAAGAAGAAGTGGCAGCACTACGATCCCTTCTGGAAGTGAAGGGTTCGGGTTCTGGTGTGACTGAAGATGAAATCAACTTGAAGGTAAATGAGCGAACACAGATGTTAAAACTCGAGTTGGAGAAGAAACTAGACGAATGCAAACGAATGGCTGAGGAATTTGTTGAGATGGAAAGGAGAAGGATGGAGGAAAGAATCCTGCAACAGCAAGAAGAAGTTGAGATGCTAAGAAAGCGGTTGCAAGAAATCGAATTTGAGTTACGCAGTTCAAGGAATGCTAACGAGGAGAATGAATCATCAAATGAGTTGGATGGAAGCAGCTTTGCCAAAAGGCTGGTTGGGATTTATGGAGATGAGGTTCCAGGGATGGTAATGTCGATGGAGCTGGACATGAACGATCCCGAACCATTTATTCATGATGTGAAACATACTGATAAAGCTGTGAATCAATCTGAAAACGATTTTGCCCCACAGTTTGGTGCAAAACCAGGCCTCACCACTGTATATGAGGAAGAAGAAACAGAAGAGGAGGATGAAGAAGTGGAGAAGGTGATAATAGAGGAAAAGAGGATATGCTCGAATGAGAAAGCTTTTGAATCGATGACACATAAACAGCCGGATTCTGATACTTCGAGACTATTAAGAATCCAAAACATCTTCACCCTTTGTGGGAACCAAAGAGAGCTTTCTCAACAAACCATAACTCCAGCACCTGCAAAATCAGCCCTTACTGAAAACATTGATCCTCATTGGTCCTCTGTTATGGTAGCTTCAGATGATTCAGTTGTGAAAAGCTTGAACAAGGAAAACCAAATCCCTTCTGATGAATACACTGATGGTCAGATTGATGTCTATGTGAAATGGGAATCATCTAAGGAAAATCCTGGAAAGTTCATCACAACACTCAAGGTTACACAGGGAGCAACACTGGCAGATCTTCGGAAGTTGATCGATATCTATCTTGATGTAGATAATCAACCTTTCACTTTTCTAGTGCTTGGGGTAAGTTATTGTTAGAACTCAATTCATAATACTGTTTTTGAGCTTCAAACGTATTAGCTTATACTTTGGCATGTTCAGGATCCGACTGGGGCGACCGTGCCAAAAGAGAATGAAGCCATCATTAAGGCTAGTAAACTGCCAATATGCAACAACGGTTATCTGGCTTGCTTAAGGCCAACAAAGGGTCTTCAGATAACAAATCATCTGCCGTTGAGTCCACTACAATTGACTCCATTACCACTGACTCCACTGGAAAACAAGCTCCCACTCACCGCAAGCACTCGCTTGTCAAACCAAGGTGACAACTTATCACCCAAGTTATCGCCTCATCTCAGTACTACTCCCTTTATCACTGCTCAAAGAAGATGTTAAGGTCGATATTTGCTCGATTTTGTTCTGTTGAAAAAGGAATCGGATGTGGAATCAGTGTGTATAATATCAATATGTATATCATGAAGTGTGTCTTCTTTTGGTTATGGATTTAAACTCATTTTCCATTGTCTTTTTTGTTTTCTTTTATCCGGTTATATATTGTTTTCCAGAAATCTGTGATTCTCCTCGAGAAATTGATGGAAAGTCGAGCAAAATTTTTCATGTCAGCATTACTGGGAAACTGGAACCAGAAATCCAGGCATGAAACTTCTTAGATGATCCTACTAAAAGAACGATAGATACACGAATTCCGAACATAGACCATAAAATGAACATGTACTGGACACAAAAAAGCGACAGATAAAACTATCAAGCATTTGTCAATAACCACACAGTTTATCTTCAAAGAGTATTTCGATATCGAACCCTGCATAAACCATAATCAGCTCAGTCTTACAATCCTTTCCAAGTCTAAAAATTTTGCAGCCAAGTTAATTTCTCCACTGACAAACATGTAGACAGATTATTATTTTTGGTTTGACTTCCGGTTTTCAAGGCTTTGCCCTGACTAATCTGGACTGACCCGTGTTAAGTCAGGATTTTATGCATACACAACGCCCTGAACATAAGACCTGCTCAAGCGATACCAATCTGTTTACCACTTGAACCACTCCGTTGATTGAAGATAGATTATTAACCAGCTTTAACATAAGAAAATTAACCCATAATCAGAAAGCCTTAAGGATAACCAATAGGCATAATGAAGAAAACAAACCTATAACTGGCAAAACCAACTTGCAGACTTCCGGAAATGGTTTAGCAAGAATTTACCCTCCTGGAGATTTGATATGCTTCATCTCTTCCAATAATGGAGTAAAAACTGATCCTTCAATTGATCAATAAAGCTTTCAACTTTGTTTTTCTTTCCTTCACTGCCAAATCAAATTCAAATCTCCAATATTTAATTTATTACACTTAATTACGTCCAACCTTTGATGTTTATAGTATGCAGGGCGGATGTTGTGCTCGGAGTTTGAGGGTGCAGACTTAAATTTATTAAAATATTTGAATGTTTAAATTAAAATTTTCAAAGATTTTGAATGGTTTAATTTAAAAATTTTAAAATAATTTGAGGTTCTAATTAAAATTTTTAGAAAAAAATAATACTTTAGTACAACTTTTAAAAAAATTTAAAGAGGGTAATTAATTAAATTATTTTAAATTTTTTAAAACATAATAAATATATTTTAAATTTTTAAAGAAAACAAATTGAAAAATTTTCAAAACATGAACTAAATAATATAATTTCAAATTTTTGGGAGCCTGCCCATTATCATCCACCTCTAATAGTATGGTATCACATTATTATTATTATTAAATTTATTTTTATGTAACATAATTTCATAAGATAACGCAACATATTTTAAGTTTAGAAATAAGTGGGCTCCGTTTTCATCTTAGCCTGGTCGACGACGACACCAGATTTAATCGCCGATAATTATTTCGTATAATTTTATCTTATATTTTATTTTTTAGTTTTTAAATTTGATAATTTTGTCTTTGTGACATGTTTTTTCTTATATTTAGTATCTTTCTTTTACCTTTTGACATGTTTTTTTCTTTCTCTTAATCGGTCGCTTAGCTGTTTCTTTTACTATTTAATTTTTTTTATCATAGTTAAATTTGACGTCGTTACAATTGATCATAATGGCGTTCTATTGATTATTTCGTCGATTTTCCTGTTTTTGACCCTCGAACTGAATTTCGATACGAGTTTACAGTCGCCACTTTTGTTCGTAATTGAGTTTTGGTAATAACCGTGTTGTCAACATGCCTTATTGTAACATGCGTTTCTTAATGTTGTTTGTTGCTACCTTTCATCGTCGAGTTTGGTGATGTTTGTATCTATTTTGTTTCGAGCCTTTGAATTAAAATTTTTAATTTTTTTTTGTATGGTCTTGTTTATGATCTAGAGACGCTAGTTTACATATTTCTTTATTTATAAAAATATGACCAGATCAAATTTATTTACATAAACGGTAAACTCTCATTATATTTAATTTTTCTCTTTTAATAAAAATAGCATGCTCATATTAAAAAAATCAAGTTGTGTCAAAATTTATTTTTTCGGCCTAATAAATTTACTTAGATTCTCACAAATTTTCTTGTAAGCTTGAACGGATAATCCGACCCTCATATAATCATAATCTAGTCCACTTATTAAATGTGTTATTGCTCGTCCTGTTTTAGCACCAACCCCCTTTTAGATTGTTCCCCCTCTAGTCAAAATCCTAAATTTATTTAAAATGTTTTTATTAAAAATCTAGTTTAACAATTTTGTTAGCTTATCCAAAACTTTTTTTAAATATAAAGGGATAAACATTAAATTTACACATAAAATTATTTTAAATGTGAAATATGATACATAAATTTTCGTGGTTAAAATATAGTCCAAAGTTTACAAATCAACAAAAACCTTTTTGTTTTTCTCTCGTTGATTTCTTACCTCTACTATCGGATGAAGTTCATTTAACGGATAAGTGACAAAAAAACATTCAATGTCTAAATTTTAATAAGTAAATTGAACATTTTAAACATTAAACGTTTTGAAAAATTCAATAATGACCAAAATAGATTTGAGAGTAAATGTCGATGACGATTTACATAATTTACCCTTGCTTTTATTTGCTTAAAAATTAAAAAATCATTCAAGACATGACTTTAGCAAACCAAAAATAATTAAACGATCACTATTTCGTTGAAAAAGAGTCAAAAAACATTAACACTATGTGTTTAAAGTCATTAATTATTTCAGGGTTTAGAAGCCAAAAACAGGATAGTGGAAATTCAAACATACGAGTAAAATAAAAGCCATCTCTCCTCTACTCGTTAAAATTATTTCATCATCAAGCTTTCATGTCATCCAAACCGAAACTCGCCTGCATAAACAGAAAATAGTTTGGTCAGTTGATCTCCACCGCGCAAAATCGTTACGATTAATAAAATATGCAAAACATTCGACAAGAAAAAAGAACCATGTTATCATGAACTTTGATTCATAGTCCGTTATCATTTGCAACTAAGAAAAGTAAGTTTCTCCCTCCCACAGACAGTTCAGAACGGTGGCATAGAAAAATTTTATATTGTAGGACGGTTCTTACCAGAAATTTGTGGTTCGCCTCGAGAAATTGAGGGAAAGTCGAACAAAACTTCTCCATGTCAGCGTTAACATCTCCTGAGCCAGATATCACATCCATGAACTTCTTCCTCTCCGGAGCCAGCTTCATTGCAACCTGTAATCCAACAATTCAGCAAGTGATGTAGGACAAGTAACTGATACTCAAATATCCAGAAAATCCTAATACGTCCTTCATTAAAGACTGATTCAAATATTGAACGCATGCAAATCATAATTATTAACGGGAAAGAGATATCGATCAAAAGGAAACTTGAACAAGTGAGAGAACAAAAATATTTACTGTGAAACTTGAACTAGCAATCCAGCCATGAAACTTCTTCAGGGTTTTGCCATAGGAGTCGGTGCAACATTCTGTCATAGTCCAATCTGGATGTGAAAGCAAGTTGCGGAACAATTCTATGATGAAATCCATCGCTCTGAAAATCATCAAAATTGTAAATTACAAATCGCTAAACATAAGGCAATGGAACATATGAAAGAGAGATATATGCAATTGCCAGGAAATGTTATGTACCGTGTTAACCAAAGAAGACCATTGGTACAGCTAGATGAACCTGTTGCGGTCTGACATTCAACCTCTTCTTTCACCATATTGTACAAGTATTTGTATTTAGTGGGATTACTTTCGTATTTCTTTTCCAACCTCTGAAAATAGAATAAACAAAAACAATGATTTAAGAGTCGGAAATCAACACTTTTTAGAAAACAAATATTTGTTTCATTAGACAGTCGTGCATGGTGTTAAAAAGCCTTCGAAATTAAAGGACAGAAAAGGTTAAAGTTAAACAGCTACGATGACCAACTAGATATTCATACACATCTGTTTCAAGAAATTAGCAAAAGGCATGTGCTGAGACACGGGAAAATAAACACACATAATCAGTAGCATACTTGAAAAGTTACTCAAGATAAATATCTTACCGATATGTTACCACCGACATCACTCTTTACAAGAGTCATAGCAGATCCAAACTTATCTGTAAAAGTACAAAATGGAGAGTTTAACTTTCCCCCTGTAAATAAAGTATCATCATTGTAGCTAAAACCAGGGACGTATGCATGATTTTATGTTAGGGGCACGTAAGGGGGAGAACTTATAAAATTTTAGGGAGAGGTTTTCAATAGAAAAAATATATAAAATTTCTAAAAAATTCTAAATTATATACGAAGTTCAAATTTCTAGAGGCGACCTCCCCCTCAGTCCATCCCGGGCTAAAACTATCAAGCATTCTGCCTATTACAACATGGTTTATCATCAAAGAGAATTTTCATATCGAATCCGGCATACAACCATAATCATTTCAATCTTACTATCCTTTGCATATCTAAAAAATTTGCAGCCACAGAGTAAACTTCCCCACAAACAAAGATGAAGAAACATTATTAACTCAAATTGGATGCTAAAAGTTAACTAATCTAACAAGCTTAACATAAGAAAATTAACCCATAATCAGAAGGCCTTGAAGATAACCAAATGCATACTGAAAACAAACCTATAACTGGCAAAATCAATTTGCAGACTTCCAAAAAGGGCTTAGCAAGCATTTCCCCTTCCGGAGTTTTGATATGCTTCATTCCTTCCAATGATGGAGTAAAAACTGATCCTTCCATTGCTCAAACAAAGGTTTCAAATTTGTCTCTATTTCCTTCACTGCAAAAATCAAAATTGGAATCCCCAAGATTTAATTTAACTGCACTAAGATCCTATAAATAAATAAAAAGGCAGCCACTTTTATATCTCAAAATCACTAAAGTTCTAACCTTTTACTCTAATATAAAAAAAACCCAATTCAACAATCATATAAAAAAAAGGGTGAATTTTGATCAGATCTATCAAAAACAAAGAGATAGGGAGATCAATACATGGGACTTTACTGCTCTTAAAAGTGAAAAATCAAGAGAAAAATGGAGAATTCCGAGCAATTACACAATAAATAAAAGATTTAAAATGTGGGTATATTTTTCTGATTCGATACAGATAAAGATAAAAAAAAAGGAACCTGGAGATTTTTATTGGAGAATTGGATTCAGTTGAAATATTGAAGACGAGATAGACACTGAATTGAAGTAATACCGAAGCAGAAACTGCTCTGGTCGGTTGCACGTCTACATGTTCACTGTGTACACGTGGCCTTTTTTAATTGGAAGGATCAATTGGGTCCCAAAAGTAATATCTAGATTTGATTTAGGGTAAACTACTCTGGCAGTCACCCAACTATCGTTTTATTCCTATTTTGATCACCGAATTATTATTTTTTGGCAAAAACGTCACTAACGTTTACTTTTGCTCCTAATTTGGTCACCCTCTATTAAATAATTAACGGGTCTGCTGAGTTGGAATTAACGGCTATATTTCAAAAATTTCACGTTGTTTTTTTTCCATGTCAGCACACACACGTTTTCTTAAAGGACCAGGTGATGTAAAATAACGTGATATTTCGGCAATAGTTAAGGTAGTTTTCTCTTTATTTTATTATTCGAAATCAGAAGATTCAGAAGCAGGAAGATCATTGTTGAAGACTTGAAGTGAAGATCTTGATTCAGGTCGGTGCCTTGCCCTGCCCTGCCAGTTTGTTTTCCAATATTCTTATTTGAGTGGTGGATACCCAAGACTTTATTCTAAAGATGATGCCAAGTTTGGGATTTGGATCATGAGGCTGTATTTCTATTATACTTGAAAATCATGGACGCCATTGCCACCTGACTGAAGTGAATAGCTGGTGTGGGAATCTAGATTTGAGAACTTGCATGTCAGAGAGATATAACCCCATGGAGCAACAGCTTGACCCGCACTTACCCAAAAGCAGTTTGTGGGTAAATCAGGTTGAAGATGAAGACGAAGAGGCGGGCGTGGGTCTGTTAACCAGGCATCCAACCAATCGGCTCGGAGCCGCTATTACTACTTGTGATGAGCTTGCGCCTTCCCCTACCAGTGGAACTACATCCGATCATTCTATCCAAGAAGAGGAAGCAATTGCAGGCGACATTCGTCGGATTGAAAAGCTGGTCGATGAGAACGGGAAGGACGATGTTTTGAAAAGAGAAAGGGAAACATGCTTCACTTCGACAAATTAAAAGCTTCAGTGTATTGCTCCCGTTCATCTTTGTTTATTGTTGCTAGAAGGTGAAATGCCAAAATCTTCTGTTCTAAATTGCAAATGAGTTTCTTAGGAATTTTTGAAAACGTGTGTGCGCTGACATGGAAAAAAAATAACGTGGAATTTTTTAAATATAACCGTTAATTTCAACTCAGCAGACCCGTTAATTATTTAACGGAGGGTGACCAAATTAGGAGTAAAAGTAAACGTTAGTAATGTTTTTGCCAAAAAAAATAGTTCGGTGATCAAAATAGGAATAAAACAATAGTTGGGTGACTGCCAGTGTAGTTTACCCTTTGATTTAACTCGAATGTAATTTTGTAAACGAAAAAATTTCAAATAAATTTTGCGATATAAAATAGAACTAGAATAGTTTAAATTTTTTAGTAATTAGGGTATCGAGTTTCAAGTTTTAGTCGAATCTCTTAACTATACTTAATATATGCATATTACATATGAAAGAGATGAAATATATGTGTATATCGTATATAGTTATAGAAAACCATTTGAAATGAAATCAATTTGCACCATAACATTATAAATATTATATTTACAATTAAATTTGAACAAAAACTAGACTAATATTTCTTAAACTCTACTAAAAAAAAATTTCATAAAGTTTGAATTATAAATAAAATTCATTAACTAAAATAACTCAAAATTTTGACAATATTGAACCCTAAAATGAGATACATGTTGAAATTATTAAATTCAAGTACTACATTTGTAGAAATTGCTAAATTAAGGTACCGAATTGGTACATGGAAAATAAAATTCACCAAAATTTTAAATTCAAGTATTAAATATGTAATTTTTGACAAATACATGTACTAAATTGGCTAAAAAAATATTACATTTGTAAAGAAAGAAAAACCCTAGATCGGAGGGCTATAAACACCCTATAAAATCCACCACAAACTAAAACCCGTTGTTCGCACCCCCATCGATTTCCTCTCCGCCTCTCCACTTTCAACACTTCCACACACACCCGCTGCAAAAATGGTGAGTTTCTGTTTAGCCTTTTAACGGAGGATATCATCCATTATTCTCAATCTTGTTTATGGGTTTTAATTGTTCTTTTATCTTCTTATTTTTTTAGCCGTTCAAGAGGTACGTTGAGATAGGGAGAGTGGCTCTCGTTAACTACGGAAAAGATTACGGCAAGTTGGTCGTCATCGTCGATGTCGTTGATCAGAACAGAGTATGCCCTTTCTTTTTTTTTTCAGATTAATATAGTATCGTTTTCATTTATTTTTTAATCATCTTTCTTAGCTGTTTAGTGGATTTATAATTATGAAATGTGTGATGGGTTGAGAGTAAATTTGTATGATTAAGGGGAAAAAGATGAAATTTAATGTGGTGTTGATTTGAGGGTTTGTAATGGATTTTGCATATTAGGGTTTTTTAATTCGATTTAATTTGGTGCAATGTTGAATTGTGAACTTATAGTGGAATTTAGTTGTTTTGATTCTAAAGAGTTTGAATAAAATTTAGTTTTTAGTTGTTTTGATTCTAAAGAGTTTGAATAAAATATAGTTTTCTGTATTTTTCTTGTTCATTGTAATCTATTTTTGTTAAGTCATGGTATTTTAGTGACTAAGCTTGTTATAGTTGTCTAACCTTATGTTGCATTCGGACTTGAGAGAACTTGGATGTCTGTATGTGTTTAACAGTATTGGGAAACCTATGACTGCATACTCACATCTACTTTGTCGCATATATGGTTCAGAGAAGGGTATTTCAGGGTAGGAGTGGGGAGTTGTGGGGAACATAGCCTAATCCTATTTGGATTATTCGAGCTTTTTCTTGATCTGCAACTTTTGTTACTAGTTGATTGTGGCTCATATGCATGCAATTCGAGAATAGAATTGTGAAAGCTTATTTTTGCTTGTATTGGTATGGCAGGCTCTTGTTGATGCCCCGGACATGGTCAGAGGCCAAATGAACTTCAAGAGGCTTACATTGACAGATATCACAATTGACATTCCCCGGGTTCCTAAGAAGAAGACATTGATTGAAGCTATGGAGAAGGCTGGTATGGATGATATTTTTCACTTATATTATATATTATCATTGTTTCTTGAAGTAATGTTTCCTTTCTATTTGGCTTTATGCTATTGTTGCCAGATGTTAAGAACAAGTGGGAGAATAGCTCATGGGGTAGAAAGCTGATCGTCCAGAAGAGAAGGGCATCTCTCAACGACTTCGATAGGTTCAAGCTTATGTTAGCTAAGATCAAGGTTAGTTTTCCAGACCACTAATGTGTTAACCCTTTGTTATGCTAATTTATTTTGCCAACAGCTAAAGGCTTTCTTGAAACATTGACCTGAGCAGAAAGCTGGAGTCGTCAGGCAAGAGCTTGCTAAGCTTAAAAAGGAGAACGCATCTTGAAGTGACACCGAATTATTGTATTTTTGCTAGTTTTATCATCATTATCCCGAGAGTTGTTTCAGGATTGGTTTTTGCTTTTCTATTAAGAAAATGATTCAAGTTGAGGACACCTTGTTTGCCATATGACAGATTTTGTAGCGAGTTTATTGCCTATATATTGTTTATCTAATTTGATTGCTGCACCTTTCAAAGTTGCTGGTATTTGTATTTGTCTCCATGAGAGTCTGTGCTGGCTGTTCATTTTTATGGCTGCAAATGCTTATTCTGATCAGAGTTTTTGGTCGGCCATAATGGTTGGGTCTTGAGCAATTCTTTTTTGTTTTGATGATCGATGGAAGCAAAGGGAAGGCAGAAACAAATGGTCCAAAACTCCTGTCAGCGGATCAAGAAACCAAATCCTACAAAACAAAGGGACGTGCCAGAAAAAGAACCAACCATCTGATTTGATACCAGGTGTGCTTGTAGCTGAGCTATGGTTCTTTCTTCCGTCGAAACCCTTTGGAAGACTCCTTTACCTGAGGAATCTTTTCTAGTTTCAAGTTCCTAGAATCAGCCACACGAGCTCTAACACTCTCGGACTCTTGTCGTTGCAGCCTGCAATCTTGTTGGCTTTGTGAAGCTTCCGAACGAAAGGGGCTTCATAAGGTTTTCTGGTAACACTTTGATGATTCCTTCTTGGTGTTACTCACATTAACCTTTTGAACCTGAAAATTTTGTACATATCATCAACACTACTGAAACATATTTTTTGGTTAGGATGAAAACAATAATTCGTTAAAATAGATTGTTTCACCAATTTGCCATCCAACTGAGATCACAAAGGAAATAATTCAGAACAAGGTTTCAATTTAATATGACAACTCCTAAAGGCTAATCAAGTTCAACAAACCATACCTCATAAGGCTTGTGATCTTAATATATTTAACGGTTGAATTTTTGTATATAAATCAAATAGTTAAAGATTATGAATTTACTCCTAACTTTTTGAAATACAACAACCCAATTGTAAACTTAATCATAATACAATAACAATTTACCCTAATTATTACCATACACATAAGGCTTTATTCACAATTTTCCTTCAAAGTATACACCTTTTTCTCACTTTGCATCATAAACTATTTTCTTTCTCGGTTTGCCCCTAAAATATCACTTTCATCTCATTCTACCCAAAAAAAATTATTGGTCCTATTTACCTTAAGATAAACTGAGATAAAAATAATAATTTAGAGTTAAACCGAGAAAAATAATTCAAAATGCAAAGTAAGAAAAAAATATACTTTAAATAAAATCGTGTTAGTCTTAATTTATTACCAAATTCAAAATTTGCATCTTGATGTGAATATATAGGACCAAATCCATAAATTATTAGTACAACATTGTTCTTAATCAAGTGGAATTGGGTCAATAAGTACTTTGGTGATGAGTTGTTTGAAAGAAATGTGTGGCTTCGTGTAACCATCATTCTCTTTGTAAGCGACATCTAGAAGGCGTTGCATGTTAAGTGAAGCCCTCAGGACTGGCACCGGCCTCATGAAACCTTCATTCACGTCTTTCCATCCGTCGGCAATTTTGGCTCGAAAAGCTCGAACTGCTTCGTTTCTTGAAACCTTGTATTGTTTCATGTAGCAAGCCGATCCCGTCACTAATCCTCTCTTCTCCTCCACCTTTAACAGTCCATAAGTTTTAGTTTAGTTTCAAATATGAATATATCAAGTCAGGTGACTTTCCAATTAAGTGTATAACACACGTTAACATTTCAGTTACATTCAAATCACTCTGTAACTAAAAAGTATCATCTATTACATATTTACCGACAAAATGACCTGATCGTTACAATCTCTAAATAATAATATATAGTGTGAATTGTCGGATATAAATTATATTACCTCGTCGGTAACGATGTCATTGTAGAGTCGGGTGGAAGTTTGGAGAGCTCTCGGGAGTTTGTTGTTGTTGTTGGTCATCCATTCATATGTGCTTTGGTCGGCTTCTTCAATTCCAAACATTAACTGAGTCATATTTAACAGGGCTGTACTCGTGTATAATCCATTCTCCAAGTAATCCTCAAATGTTGGGTGAACACCTTCATGCTTCCATCTTAATTCAGTTTGTTCCGCATTCGCGAATTTCTTCCACTAATCAAGTATTAACATGATTAGTTAAAAAGTATTTACACAACTTTGAACAATATGATTTTTTTTTTTAAAATTGAACAATTTAATTCTTCAACTTTCAATTTCATTATCACTTTAACTTTTGAACAGTTTCGTTGAAAAAATATGACGTGACACAATACGTTCCTTCACGTGAAAATCTAGAATCAATAGAATAAGAGGGTTAAAAAAGGCAACCTAATTTAAGGCTAAAAGACGACAAGTTTCAGAACTTGCCGGTTTTAGCCGCACCTTAAACATGTCGCACCTTAGACTCACCCAATGAACTTAGATGTTTTAGATTCTTTTTATATTTCTTGTTTTTAGGAATTTTTTATTTTTAAATTAAATTAAACATAATTACATTTGAAAAAAACATAATTCCTAATCATTTAATATTTTTACATTTTGCATGATCTTATTCAAATTTTGTTGCTATTTTTGAGTTTTTTTTAAAAATGTCATGATAAAATTTGATCGGATCACATGACATTTAAAAAAAAACATGGTAAAATGATTATAGTAAAAATTCTCCCGTAAAACATGTCCCATTTAAAGTATTTTAAGCCTTTTTTTGAATGAAGAAAAAAAATACCAAAGAATTTGAAGTACTCTCTTTGAGTTAAATTTACCTCCTCTTTGGTGTAAGAAATGGTGTAAGATCTTCCTTCCTTTTGAACCACTTTCTCAGATTCACTAACGACAGAGAGGATAGTCTCATATGTATTTTTTTGGTTGTCATTAGCTAACTCATCCATCGCACTAATCTCAAATCTGAACATAAAACCACATCTAATCCTTTGTGAGAAATTTCTTAAAAGAGAAAAAAAAGCAATAATTATATCAAAATCAGAAATATGTATATATATAAAGTTCACGTGTTTTCTACGACCAATTTAATAACATACATACTGTGTTTTAGCTTGCTTGGCATCTTTATTATCAGAGATAAGATCATGATATAATATTAGGGGTTAAAGTATCTTACTTTTTAAATTTACACGGACTTAACATATATCGAAATCCAATGAATAGGTGCTAAAGATTAATTTGTATAATTTCATGACTGACATAGATAAACTAAATATTTAAACAAAAAATATGAGAGCAAGAGCTTAATTCGACTAACTTGAAAACTTATAAAGAGCTCAAATTAGGGATGGCAATTTGATCCGAATCCGATCCGAATCCGATTCGATCCGAAGGAATTTATCCGATCCATATTCGATTGAAAAAAATCCGAATCCGAATCCGAGTAAAATGTCCGAGTCCTAATAAGAGATGGGTTGGATATGGATCATGCCAAGATCCGATCCGAATCCGAATCCGATCCATATCCGAGAGTCCGAATCAAAATATTTAGAACTTTTAACTCCTTAAAACAAAATATCATGTATAATATTTACATTAAAACAAGAAGACAAGTAAAAAGTTAAACTAAATACATTAAAAGAAACATAACTACATATATTTTTTAAACGAAAACATAAATGTATATATTAGGTAATTTGGAATAATAGTAAAAATAAAATTAACTTTATATATATATATATATATATATATATATATATATATATATATATTAAAAGTGATAATAAAAATATAAATGTCTTAAGAATGTATGTTAAATAATAATAATATTTATTATGATTTATATATATTAATTAACCTTAATATAGTGTAATATATCTATTTATACCATATGCATGTATAAATAAATATGAAAAAAAACAAATGCAAGATCAAGTCATAGATAAACAAACAATAAAATAACTACAATGGAGAAACAAATAAATGTAAATATCAATGAATTACTAAAAATTAAGAAAGTTAGTGAATGAAATAGTAAGTAATATGCAATCGATAAATAAAGTTATGATATATTATGCTAAAATTATGAATTATGTAACCCCCTAGACCCGCCTATGCGTTACTACGGATCCTAGGAAGTCACATTAGGGTCACGAGAGCGACCCACGGTAAAAATACACATAAAATATTTTTAAAACATTTATTAAGTTGTAAAACCCACTTCTGTTTAAAATATCATTCGGGTGTCATTTAAACACATAATAAAAACTTCATAAAATAGTTTACAGACATTTTCGTTAAACAGTACATGACATACATGCCCACTAACTATACAGTACCGTACTCCAAAGGCAACGCCGAGAGAACTCCGAACACTGATGTCATACTTTATACCATGATATGTTCTTTTATCCTGCGATGGTAAAAACAACGTGAGCTTCGAAAAGCTCAGTAATACAAACTACCAAAAGATGCTATAAGCTCATGCAGATATATGATAAGCATAACATTTTCCTGATGTTTCGCGCAGTAACGGTCTCCATTTCAGTTCTACTATTTCGAGGTTACATCATACTCGAGAATAACGATATTTGTTCTTTATTCAGACCTTGAGAATTAGACGGGGAATTATATAGGCTGGTAGCATACGAGATAGAAATCAGAGAGTTTGGGGTCTAGTGTGTTCCAACAGTGCAACATTAATGCATGAAATGTAACAATGCAGTAAACCTTTTTTTATATCATATACATATGTTTCATGTAGCAGTAGAATACATTTTCAATTCTTTATTTACCCTCCAACCATACTCCAGTATTTAGTTTCCCCAGTGCGGTATCATGTACAGGCATTAACCCGAGCCCATTGGGCGAGGGTACCATCCTAAGGAATACCTTAGAATACGGGCGGCCCTTGCCGTAGCATAGGAACCGAAAACGGGCGGACCTGGCCGAAGCCTAGAATCCGTAAACGGGCGGACCTGGCCAAAGCCTAGGATCCGTAAACGGGACGGTCTTACCAGCTGGATCAGGGCTGAGCCGTAGGTAACTCCATATCATGTCCCAATTACCCCAGTGAATCAGATCATCATTAATTCATTAATTAATAACTGTATTTTTAGTAACACGTTATCCATGTAACATGTTTTCCATATCGGGTGCATATGCATATATCATAGATACAGTACGGTCATGCTTATTTATAAAACATGTCATGTGAATTCACATATGTCAAACAAGTGCACGTTATCGGTATCATAACATGTAAAACAGTATGCAAAACACGCGCGTGGCACACATGGAACACACTAGGTGGAACAATTTACTCCTTGGAGATACTTGGCATTTACGAAAGAGAATCCATTAACTTTTGACAATTGAACGGACCTTTGAAACGGGACCTCTATTAAAAGAGGGGTTTGTACTACCAGTTCAAACTAGATAGTCGGGAGATGATACATCAAGATCTTGAGAGTTCTAGGCATATCATGAATGATTTAGCCATTTAAGCCTACCAGGGGCATTATGGTCATTTTATCATACATGGCATTTTGGTAATTTATACCAACAAGGCGTAAACGGTAGCTCAAAAGTTCTATTTGTTCATCAGGTATCCAACCAGACCTTCAGAGATTTCTACGACAAGACCTTTCACTATATCAGATACATTTGGGCTATTTTGATTACTTGGGCCAACGAGGGCATCTTGGTCATTTAACTATCAGGGGTGATTTCGTAATTTAACCCATTAATGATGATATGACGACTCACGATATTTAAGATTTCTAGAAGTTTATCGCACCTCCAAAAACCCTTCGAACTACATATTCCCACCTTGCAGTACAATTCAACGCTTCTGATGCATCCAACTATATCGTATATCGGAACGGTTGCTTTCATAATCCACCACAAGATTTTCCACGGAATAGTCAAATTTATATTCTGTGCGGAGAAACTTCCAACCTTACATTAATATCATGAGTGATTGACGTACGTAAGTCATACTTCTACCCTTAAGGGCATTTCAGTCATTTCCAACTTTATTGGCATTTCCAGAATTTATCAGGGGCAATTTACTTATTTTAGTCAAAGGGGGTATTTCAATCATTCAAGGATTTCGGTACTTCCAACCACTTAATTCATTTCAGAACTCAAGGGTTTATCCATCCTTCTAGTAAATTTGTAAACTTCGGTGTCCGAGGATACTACAGCATTTTTAGTCAGAATGACCCTTCCAATTTATTTAACCATGACAGTATTTCCAATACTTTTAGTCATGATGATCATTTCAGTATTTGAGTCTCTTGATCAATTTAGAGGTACGAATAGTTTCCTGTAATTATATATATATTCAGGGGCTCATTCTAAATTCAAGGGAGTCTAACACCTTACAATCTCGAACGTTTAAATCTTGTTACCATATCTTACCAGTAGATCGAGGTTTTCCCGATGAATCGAGTTGATTTACCATATCCATTTCCAATTCTAAGGGTATTTTAGACATTCTCGTACCTCAAGGGCATTTTCGTAATTTCATAACTAAATTTCTAGCATTTACTCATTTGACGTCAATAATTGAGTTTGGAGATTAACTGCCTTATTACTTAATTTATTGAACACCAGATCCTTACATTCGTTAACTTTCTCGTTCGAGCATTTCGACCTTATCTACGTTATCATACTTAATTTCATATCCGGTTTGACTTAAGCAGAGATAACATCACTCCTCATCATATTTATGCATGCATTTACCGAATACCAACATGTTCATAAAGCATACTAAAGGTAGTAGTGTATTACCTTAATTTCGAGTTATACCGGTTGACTCCCGATACTACATTCAATCGCATTCGAATCCGGACTGGATGTCCCATGACATTTCAAATACCGAGATATTATCATACCTTCAAATACACAAATTAATATTTCAGTTCTTATCTATAGAGCCCTTAACAAAATTAAATACTTTCGGGTTCAAGGTCAGATTCGGAGGCATTCGGGTCAGAATTTTGTAAAACGGGCTTCAAAATCGGGCTCAGGACGTCGAAAAACATAAAATATGAGTTTTCGAAAAATTTAACTTTTTGGTCAACGGTCAACGGTCAAAGTCAACGGTCAAAGTCAACGCTGACGTCATGCTGACGTCAGCGGTCAACGTCATGCTGACGTCACTGTTGACCGGGTCGGGTCAACGGGTCGGGTCGGGTCAACGGCTCGGGTCGGGTCAACGGCTCGGCGGCTCGGTCAACCGGCTCGGTCAAACGGCTCGGCGGCTCGGTCAACCGGCTCGGTCAACCGGCTCGGCGGCTCGGTCAACCGGCTCGGTCAAACGGCTCGGCGGCTCGGTCAACCGGCTCGGTCAACCGGCTCGGCGGCTCGGTCAACCGGCTCGGCGGCTCGGTCAACCGGCTCGGTCAACCGGCTTGGTGGCTCAGTCAACCAAGACGAAGCCCACTCGCGACCGGCGGCGCGTGGGGCGCGTGCGGCGGCTGTGGGCGGCCGTTGGCCACCAAATTTTACATGCTGATAGTTTTCGACCTTCTGAACACGGTGGTGACCTCGGATTTTCAAAATTCAAACTCAAAGTTCGAATACTAACCTTTTTAAGTTTTCCGACGATAAACAAACACCCCCTCCAACGGTGACTCCGATGATGATGTCGTTGGTACCGATGAACTCGTCTCGACAAGATGAACGCAATGGTGGTGGAGGTGTCGAAAATGGACGGTCGGATCTCGGTAGATCTGAGATTGAATCTTTAACTATTTTTCTTTCTCACTTTTCTTTCTTCTGCCCCCAAAAAATAAAACCTCCCCTGCCAAACACGTTAAATTGGCATATGTATTGCCTTTCAAACAAAAAAGGTCAAAATACACTCTTAGCCATTTAATTTTTGGGGAGTTCACACTTTTGTCTCCAAACTTTATTCCGTTTTCAAATTGGTCATCAATTCCTTATAAATCAAGCTTCCCAAACCTGAATTCATTCAATTAAGTCCCAAAACTTATTATTTTAGGAAAAAAAAAATATATATATTAAATCTCCCAAAAAATTTTCTTAAAATTTTACTAGCCCCATTTGAGATTGTTACAATTCTCCCCTCCTTAAGAAAATTTCGTCCTCGAAATTTACCTGAATCAAACAGATGTAGAAACTGTTTTCTCATGGATCCTTCGATCTCCCAAGTAGCCTCACTAGGACTCCGATTTCTCCATTGTACTTTTACCATCAGAATGCGTCGGTTTTCTTAGAACTCTCTCATCAAAATCCAAGATCGGTATCGGTTCCTCCTTGTAGGACAAGTCTGGCTTCAACTCTACATTCCGAACTTGAATGATATGACTAGGATCTGGATTATTTTGTCTCAACATGGACACATGGAAGACATTCAGAATACGACTGAGCTGAGGAGGTAACTCCGGCTGATAGGCAACTGGCCTAACTCTCTTCATGATACGGTACGGCCCAAAAATATCGGACTCAACTCCTTTTTCTTTTTTTTTTCTTTTTTTTTACTTCGTACTTTCTTTCATGGAGATACTTTCAGAAAGACTTGATCACCGACTTCAAACTCAATATCTTTTCTTCTTCGATCAGCATAAGATTTCTATCTATCAAATGCCTCCTTCAGACGATTGCGAATCGGTCCGACAGTCTCTTCAGTCTCTTGGATCAACTCAGGACCCAAAGCCTTCTTATCATACAACTTTGTCCAACAGACCGGAGTATGACACTTATGACCATACAGAGCCTCATACGGTGCCATACGGATACTAACATGATAGCTGTTATTATTATAGCATACTCAGTCAAGAATACAAAACATTCTCGCCACCACAGAAGTCGATCTTACCGTCTGAAAGTACGTCTATCAGAATCTGAATTACTCTACAAGGTTGACAATCAATTTACGGATGGACTGTGCGTGAAGTTTATGCAAGTACTCAAAACGTCAACCAGGGCCCTCCAGAATCAGGATGTAACACCAAATTTCAATCAGGGATGATATCTATCGATATACCAAGCCACCCTATGGAGGAGATGCCTTTCCTCATATTGATCGAATATAACTAAGGTTTCACTTACCTTCAACGTAATATTCAGACAACTATTTTTTTTTTCATGTTTAACAGAGGTACCACAGATTATATACTTCCGGCATTATGACAAGCACTTCTCTCTGAAGTTCATAGATTTTTTTTTTAGGGTATTTTCAAACACAGTCGTTATCACCGAATAGCCTTTCATGAAATCTTACATTAGTTATCACGCATGATCAAACATTTATTCTTAACCTGATTCACAAGCATAAACCATCTCAAGTCTCTTATCCAGATTTAAATTCAAACTTTTAATTCAAAGCACAGACGAACGTTATAGATATTTTCTATAAGCAGATGCTGAGCTATAGAAGGCAGAATACTCAGATTTGGTTATTTCAAAAGAAATGATTCAACATCAGAGTTTCGGCTTGGTGGAGTACGGTCAGAATCTAGGGGCATGTACAGACCAGACACCCTACGACAGACGATCGGCCGATCTACCCAGAAAGACGCAACTCTAAGCTCTGATACCACTAAATGTAACCCCCTAGACCCGCCTATGCGTTACTACGGATCCTAGGAAGTCACATTAGGGTCACGAGAGCGACCCACGGTAAAAATACACATAAAATATTTTTAAAACATTTATTAAGTTGTAAAACCCACTTCTGTTTAAAATATCATTCGGGTGTCATTTAAACACATAATAAAAACTTCATAAAATAGTTTACAGACATTTTCGTTAAACAGTACATGACATACATGCCCACTAACTATACAGTACCGTACTCCAAAGGCAACGCCGAGAGAACTCCGAACACTGATGTCATACTTTATACCATGATATGTTCTTTTATCCTGCGATGGTAAAAACAACGTGAGCTTCGAAAAGCTCAGTAATACAAACTACCAAAAGATGCTATAAGCTCATGCAGATATATGATAAGCATAACATTTTCCTGATGTTTCGCGCAGTAACGGTCTCCATTTCAGTTCTACTATTTCGAGGTTACATCATACTCGAGAATAACGATATTTGTTCTTTATTCAGACCTTGAGAATTAGACGGGGAATTATATAGGCTGGTAGCATACGAGATAGAAATCAGAGAGTTTGGGGTCTAGTGTGTTCCAACAGTGCAACATTAATGCATGAAATGTAACAATGCAGTAAACCTTTTTTTATATCATATACATATGTTTCATGTAGCAGTAGAATACATTTTCAATTCTTTATTTACCCTCCAACCATACTCCAGTATTTAGTTTCCCCAGTGCGGTATCATGTACAGGCATTAACCCGAGCCCATTGGGCGAGGGTACCATCCTAAGGAATACCTTAGAATACGGGCGGCCCTTGCCGTAGCATAGGAACCGAAAACGGGCGGACCTGGCCGAAGCCTAGAATCCGTAAACGGGCGGACCTGGCCAAAGCCTAGGATCCGTAAACGGGACGGTCTTACCAGCTGGATCAGGGCTGAGCCGTAGGTAACTCCATATCATGTCCCAATTACCCCAGTGAATCAGATCATCATTAATTCATTAATTAATAACTGTATTTTTAGTAACACGTTATCCATGTAACATGTTTTCCATATCGGGTGCATATGCATATATCATAGATACAGTACGGTCATGCTTATTTATAAAACATGTCATGTGAATTCACATATGTCAAACAAGTGCACGTTATCGGTATCATAACATGTAAAACAGTATGCAAAACACGCGCGTGGCACACATGGAACACACTAGGTGGAACAATTTACTCCTTGGAGATACTTGACATTTACGAAAGAGAATCCATTAACTTTTGACAATTGAACGGACCTTTGAAACGGGACCTCTATTAAAAGAGGGGTTTGTACTACCAGTTCAAACTAGATAGTCGGGAGATGATACATCAAGATCTTGAGAGTTCTAGGCATATCATGAATGATTTAGCCATTTAAGCCTACCAGGGGCATTATGGTCATTTTATCATACATGGCATTTTGGTAATTTATACCAACAAGGCGTAAACGGTAGCTCAAAAGTTCTATTTGTTCATCAGGTATCCAACCAGACCTTCAGAGATTTCTACGACAAGACCTTTCACTATATCAGATACATTTGGGCTATTTTGATTACTTGGGCCAACGAGGGCATCTTGGTCATTTAACTATCAGGGGTGATTTCGTAATTTAACCCATTAATGATGATATGACGACTCACGATATTTAAGATTTCTAGAAGTTTATCGCACCTCCAAAAACCCTTCGAACTACATATTCCCACCTTGCAGTACAATTCAACGCTTCTGATGCATCCAACTATATCGTATATCGGAACGGTTGCTTTCATAATCCACCACAAGATTTTCCACGGAATAGTCAAATTTATATTCTGTGCGGAGAAACTTCCAACCTTACATTAATATCATGAGTGATTGACGTACGTAAGTCATACTTCTACCCTTAAGGGCATTTCAGTCATTTCCAACTTTATTGGCATTTCCAGAATTTATCAGGGGCAATTTACTTATTTTAGTCAAAGGGGGTATTTCAATCATTCAAGGATTTCGGTACTTCCAACCACTTAATTCATTTCAGAACTCAAGGGTTTATCCATCCTTCTAGTAAATTTGTAAACTTCGGTGTCCGAGGATACTACAGCATTTTTAGTCAGAATGACCCTTCCAATTTATTTAACCATGACAGTATTTCCAATACTTTTAGTCATGATGATCATTTCAGTATTTGAGTCTCTTGATCAATTTAGAGGTACGAATAGTTTCCTGTAATTATATATATATTCAGGGGCTCATTCTAAATTCAAGGGAGTCTAACACCTTACAATCTCGAACGTTTAAATCTTGTTACCATATCTTACCAGTAGATCGAGGTTTTCCCGATGAATCGAGTTGATTTACCATATCCATTTCCAATTCTAAGGGTATTTTAGACATTCTCGTACCTCAAGGGCATTTTCGTAATTTCATAACTAAATTTCTAGCATTTACTCATTTGACGTCAATAATTGAGTTTGGAGATTAACTGCCTTATTACTTAATTTATTGAACACCAGATCCTTACATTCGTTAACTTTCTCGTTCGAGCATTTCGACCTTATCTACGTTATCATACTTAATTTCATATCCGGTTTGACTTAAGCAGAGATAACATCACTCCTCATCATATTTATGCATGCATTTACCGAATACCAACATGTTCATAAAGCATACTAAAGGTAGTAGTGTATTACCTTAATTTCGAGTTATACCGGTTGACTCCCGATACTACATTCAATCGCATTCGAATCCGGACTGGATGTCCCATGACATTTCAAATACCGAGATATTATCATACCTTCAAATACACAAATTAATATTTCAGTTCTTATCTATAGAGCCCTTAACAAAATTAAATACTTTCGGGTTCAAGGTCAGATTCGGAGGCATTCGGGTCAGAATTTTGTAAAACGGGCTTCAAAATCGGGCTCAGAACGTCGAAAAACATAAAATATGAGTTTTCGAAAAATTTAACTTTTTGGTCAACGGTCAACGGTCAAAGTCAACGGTCAAAGTCAACGCTGACGTCATGCTGACGTCAGCGGTCAACGTCATGCTGACGTCACTGTTGACCCGGTCGGGTCAACGGGTCGGGTCTGGTCAACGGCTCGGGTCGGGTCAACGGCTCGGCGGCTCGGTCAACCGGCTCGGTCAAACGGCTCGGCGGCTCGGTCAACCGGCTCGGTCAACCGGCTCGGCGGCTCGGTCAAGCGGCTCGGCGGCTCGGTCAACCGGCTCGGTCAACCGGCTCGGCGGCTCGGTCAACCGGCTCGGCGGCTCGGTCAACCGGCTCGGTCAACCGGCTTGGTGGCTCAGTCAACCAAGACGAAGCCCACTCGCGACCGGCGGCGCGTGGGGCGCGTGCGGCGGCTGTGGGCGGCCGTTGGCCACCAAATTTTACATGCTGATAGTTTTCGACCTTCTGAACACGGTGGTGACCTCGGATTTTCAAAATTCAAACTCAAAGTTCGAATACTAACCTTTTTAAGTTTTCCGACGATAAACAAACACCCCCTCCAACGGTGACTCCGATGATGATGTCGTTGGTACCGATGAACTCGTCTCGACAAGATGAACGCAATGGTGGTGGAGGTGTCGAAAATGGACGGTCGGATCTCGGTAGATCTGAGATTGAATCTTTAACTATTTTTCTTTCTCACTTTTCTTTCTTCTGCCCCCAAAAAATAAAACCTCCCCTGCCAAACACGTTAAATTGGCATATGTATTGCCTTTCAAACAAAAAAGGTCAAAATACACTCTTAGCCATTTAATTTTTGGGGAGTTCACACTTTTGTCTCCAAACTTTATTCCGTTTTCAAATTGGTCATCAATTCCTTATAAATCAAGCTTCCCAAACCTGAATTCATTCAATTAAGTCCCAAAACTTATTATTTTAGGAAAAAAAAATATATATATTAAATCTCCCAAAAAATTTTCTTAAAATTTTACTAGCCCCATTTGAGATTGTTACAAATTAAAATAGAAAGCAAATTAAAAGCATAAACATTAAACACAAAAAATTAAATGTAGTCAACAAATAAGAGATAAAAATAACAAGTGTAGAATTAAATAGCATAAATTAAATGCGTAAGAAATTAAATATACAAAATTATGGATTGATTTGCACTAAAATAAAATTATTAGAGGGTCAAAACACAATATACCCTAAAGACGCTAAAATTCGCGAATCTACCCCTCAGACTTGGGTCAAGACTAGGGATACAATTTAATCCGAATCCAAAAACTCTGATCTAAATGTGGTTGAAACAAATCCGAATCCGATCCGAAAAAATCCGATCCAAAAACAATCCGATCCAAATCCGTTCGAAAAAAATCCGAATCCAAATCCGAAAAAAATATCCAAGTCCGATTGTAACGGATTCGGACTTGGATTTTATACAATCCGATCCAAATCCGATCCATTGCCATCCCTAGCTCAAATGTATTTAAACTCGTAGAACAAAGCTTGATTTGACTAGTTTTAAAACTTGAAGAACCTAAATAAGTATATAAACCCTAATTTTATTTTTATTATTTTTGGGTGGAGGGTATGACCCTCCTAGTCTAACAAAAATTTTGTCTCTTTTTTAGTACCTTTTTTTTATTTTTCAACACTAAAATATTAAACACTCTGTTCTAATTTTAGTTTTTAAATTCTAAACTATACAAACTAAACCTTACATCCTACACCCAACAAACTAGTCCTAAACTCTAAGCATAAATAGGGACACCGAAAAATAGCAGAAGGTTTATGTCCCTCTCGGTCATCATTTGACTCCATCTCTAGTTGTTATTGCACCATCTAAAATAACATGAGTTTGAATGTATTTAAAAAAAATATTAATATCCTCCTACTCATACTCATAGGTGAGATAGAATCTAAATAGTGTAGCTATTGTATTAAAAGAAAATGTTAGCATATGAAATTCTCTTCCCTCCCCTCGTATCAATAAATAAATAAACATGTAAATGCAAACCTTTGGATAGCATCGGTGAAATATTGAACTTCTTCATACAAATCATAAGCCTCGTAGGCATAATCTACAAAACCTAGGAGACATGCGCTTTTAGCAAGTATGTTGCGCCCAACAGCATAACGTGGCTCAAAATATATACCAAGACTGTAGAAGAACGACTCCACCACCCTATGCCTCGCGTAAGGGAGCTTTGCTTTCAGGTCTTGCTCTTTGTACCACCTGCCAACACAAATTATATAACAGGGTTCGGTGTGGCTATAGTAAATAGTCTTTATAATTCGAGTAAGTCTTGAAGTTTAAGAAGTTATAAAACGGTTATAACGTTATCAAAAAGCAACAAAACAACCACTCGATTGTTAAATCTGTTATTTGAATAACGATGGTCTGGCGTGACATGCCCTATTAATAAGATATCACCATCATTTAATTAGAGGGTATTAATACAGCATGTCATGTCAGACCCCGTTAAACAACAAACATTAACTATTGAGCAGTCATTTTGTTGTTTTTCAATGACAATAGTGATTATTTGTAACTTTTCCAACTTCACTCTACTCAAACTTCAGTAATCAAACCAAGTCACCTAAGGAGGATTTTTAGCTCCTGTTGATGCAGCAGCTGCACCCTATTGAAGTCATATTTTGCAAACTTGAGCAATATATCGTCCCTTGATTCCTCCCTCTCATAGAAAGAGATGTAGAGCTTTGCTTCATATCTTTGCGTGCTATAGTGGTACGGCCGGAACAAGGCGTTCTCAACGTATTCCCTAAGATGGGGACTCGTCGATGATCGGTTCGCCGATGACCTTAAGTGCTCGGTCGTAAAACCAAGAGCTTCGTCTAGAATTGTTTCTCCTTTGGTTCTGAAATGGCTAGCTTCATATAAGCCCACCATTCCCTTCACGTCGCCAACCACTTCTTCCTTGAACTTACCATCTCCATCTTGGAATTTGCTAAAAACACCTGTAATGACGAATAATTTTGTATTCACTTCCGAATAAATCTGATATTAGTTCGAATTTGTATACTACTTACCACAAGGCATTTTGTAACCATTAAGCCTGAAAACTTGAAAGACCAGAGCAACTGTGTGCAAGTCGTAGTCCTTATCCTCAAGGAGTTCAGGTAATCCGATAAAAAGATGGTTCAGTTGTTCTTCGATCTCGTTCTCGAAATGATATGAAACTCCGAGACGACATAGAGAGTTAATCAAATGCATTTTCTCCATTGGATCCGTCATAGTAGCCATAAGCATGCCTTTCACTGTTTCTTTCAGTCCTTCCACTTTATTAGTGTAGCCTTCAAATTCCTATGTAAGAAACATTATTAAGATAACCGACAACATCTAATAAGATACAAATAATTCGATAAAAGGAAATTAATTACCCCATGATTGTATGGAAGAGATAAAAGATGGTCACCCCATATGTCTTGGGGATAGTTGACTAATGGACGTGTGACATCATTGGTGTGTGCCATTGGAACAACAATAATGGAGCTGTTTGAGTTACAGGAAACCAAGAAAAGCAAAGCAAATCAAAGGCAATGGTTGGCAAAGAATTGGGTTGTAACCTCCTAGACCCGCCTATGCGTTATGACAGATCCTAGGAAGCCACATTAGGGTCACAGGAGCGACCCACGGTAAAAATACACATAAAACATTTTTCTCAGAAAAACACATATTAAATTATAACGGTAACTTTTGTTGAAAATACTCCTTCATGAAATCATTTAAACATATAACAGGATTTTAGAAAACGTTTTACAGACACTATCATGAAACAATAATAATATGCATGCCCACTAACTATGCCGGTACCGTACTCCAAGAGCAACGCCGAGAGAACTCCGAACACTGATGTCAAAAGTTATACCATGATATTTTCCTTTAACCTGCGATAGTAAAAACAACGTGAGCTTGGAAAAGCTCAGTAATACAAAACTACCAAAAGATGCTATAAGCTCATGCAGATATATGGTAGGCATAACATTTTCATGATGCTTTACGCAGTAACGGTCTTCATTTCTTATTTTATATTTCAGGTAACGTTTTACTTGAGGATAACGGTACTTGTTCTTTATTCAATCATCAAGAATTAGACGGTAATTATAGGCTATAATGTACGAAGGTGGAATTAAAGAGTTCGGTTCCTAGTGTGTTCCAAACAGTGTAAGTAAAAATGTACAACAACAGTATATTATACATTTTCAGTTCAAAACTTATAGTTCAGATAACAATACGGTATGATTTAATCTTTTATCAACCCTCCAACCACACTCCAAGAGGCAGTTTCCCCAAAACTGCGTCAAAGGCGTTAACCAGTGCTCATAGGGCATAGGTGACATCCTAAGGAATTACCTTAGGAACTGTTCGGTACGGTATGGTAGGTATTACCCTGGCCGAAGTATAGGAACCTGTAACGGTAACGGTGAGGAATTACCCTAGCCAAAGCATAGGAACCTGTAACGGTAACGGTGAGGAATTACCCTAGCCGAAGCATAGGAACCTGTAACGGTAACGGTGAGGAATTACCCTAGCCGAAGCATAGGAACCTGTAACGGTAACGGTGAGGAATTACCCTAGCCGAAGCATAGGAACCTGTAACGGTAACGGTGAGGAATTACCCTAGCCGAAGCATAGGAACCTGTAACGGTAAAGGAATTACCAGCTGGATCAGAGCTGAACCTACGGTCACTTCATATTCTATCCCAAGTACCCCAGTAACAATCTATGTAACGATTCGGTTCATCAATAACTGTATTTTTAGTAATACAATATCCATATAGCATGTTGGTCATATCATGTACATATGCATATATCAAAAATACAGTACGGTCATGTTTAATTATAAACATGTCATGTTCATGTGAGTTCAAATATTCTATCATTTGCACATAATCGGTATTATAACATGTAACTCAGTATGCAAAAACAGTTGTGTAGAACACATGGAACACACTAGGTGGAATAGTTTATTTCCTTGGAGATACTTGACATTTACGGAATAGATCATATTAACTTTTGACAGTTGTACGGATCTTTGAAACAAGACCCCTATTAAAAGAGGGGTTTGTACTAACGGTTCAAACCAGATAGTCGGGAGATGATACATCAAGATCTTGGGAGTTTAGGCATATTATGATTGATTTAGCCATTTAAGCCTACCAGAGGGATTATGGTCATTTTATCATACACGGACATTTTGGTAATTTATACCAATAGGGCGTAAACAGTGGTTCGATAATTCTGTTTGCTCATCAGATTTCCAACCAAGCATTCAGAGATTTCTATGTCAAGATCTTTCACGGTATTAGATACATTCAGGGTTATTTTGATTACTTAGGCCAACGAGGGCATTTTGGTCATTTAACTATCAGGGATGACTTATAATTTAGAATAACGATGAAATGACAATTTGCAATATTTAAGATTCCCAGAAGTTTATCGAGTCTCCAAAACCATTCGAATTAACATATTCCAACCTTGCAGCACTAACCAACGCTTCTGATACATCTAACTGTATCGTATGTCTGAACGGTTGCTTTCATATTTCATCATAATATTTTACACGGAGTAGTCAGACATATATTCTGTGTGGAGAAACTTCCAACCTTACATTTATGTCAGGGGTGATTGACGTACGTAAGTCATGCTTCAACCCTAGGGGCATTTCAGTCATTTTCAACTTTATTGGCATTTTCAGAATTTTATCAGAGGTAATTTACTTATTCCAATCCTGGGGGTATTTCGGTCATTTTCCAGAATTTATCAAGGGTAATTTACTTATTCCAGTCAAAGGGGGTATTTCAGTCATTTTAAAGCTCGAGATATCCATCATTCCTGTCAATTGAACCATAAATAGCATTACAATCATTTGAGTACCCGTAGGTGTTTCAGTCATTCAAGTAATTGCTGTAACTCCAACCACTTCGTTCATTCCAAAACAACGAGGTTAGACCCCTCATCTCTGTTAATTTAGAAATTCCAATGCCCAAGCGCATTTTGGTCATTTGATGACTCGATTGTATCAGCATTTTCAATTATTTTACTCGATTCAGCCATTAATAGCAATTATGCATCTTCTGATAGTTTAATTGATTCGAGCATATAAAGAGTTTCCCCCACAAACTTATCTTCAGAGGTTCATTCAGGATTTACGCTAAATTCAAATGCTTATCTTTCTTGAATAATTAAGCCTTATCATCGCATCTCTCTGAGTAATTCGAGACTATTAGATGAATCAATTGTTTTACCGTATTTAGAGTAAGTTTTCGCACCACTTTCATTATCAGGGGTATTTCTGTCATTTTCACCTCGAGGGCATTTTTGTAATTATATACTTCAATATTTCGATTTGACTTGAGCAGAATTAACAGTAATTATCATCATTTTTATACATGCATTAACACATACCAACATGCTCATAAAGCATACAAGAGGTAGTAGTGTATTACCTTGAATCCTTGCTATATCGGTCAACCCTTAAACTCCGTTCGATCACTCTCGAACCCGAATACGACGTCATCAACGTCCCGAATACAAAGTACTTTAAATACCTTCATCAAAAATATTCCACTTTCAGTCTTTAAACACCTTACTCATAATTAATTATTAAAATACATAAGTGGACTCGAGTTCAAGGTCCAATTCGGAGACTTTCGGGTTAGAATTTCACAAAACGGGCTTCAAAATCGGACTCAGGACGTCGAAAAATATAAAATAGGGCTTTTCGGAAAATTTGACTTTTTGGTCAAAGTCAACGGTCAACGGTCATGCTGACGTCACTGTTGACTGGGTCGGGTCAACGGGTCGGGTCGGGTCAGTCAACGGTCAACGGGTCAGGTCGGTCAACGGGTCAATGGGTCGGGTCGGTCAACGGGTCAACATGTCGGGTCGGTCAACGGGTCAACGGGTCGGGTCAGTCAACGGGTCAACGGGTCGGGTCAGTCAACGGGTCAACGGGTCGGGTCGGTCAACGGGTCGGTCAACGGGTCGGACCGGTCTGAGCCGGCCGGTTCAACGGCCACCGTCCAGGGCGGCCGGAAATCGCCCCGGACGGCGCGTGAGGCCCACGCGCGGCCTAAAATGGCCGGAAAATGGCCCAAAATGTATATTTTCAACTCGATTCATCCCAATAACACATATAATACCCAGAAATCAAACAAAACTTACCTAACTTACCCAAATCTGTAGTAAACGTTCGGATTACCGCGTACCTCTGATGAAGCCCATATCGTCGTCGGATGAGTGGTCGGACGGTTGGGTTTTATTCGCCTCACGACGGGGAACTTGCTCACGGTGACAACACGGCGGACGGATGCTTATCGACGCCGGAATCGTTGAAAAAACCGAACGGTTTCAACCCTAAATTATCAAATCGAAACTTCTTGATTACCGGCGATTGAAGCGGTGATCGGGCGAGGGGTTTGGGGGGTTTCGTTTGGGGCTCCACGGCGAGCACAACCCCGATGACAGAGACGGTTAAGCGGCAGCGGTGAAGGAGATCGGTGAAAGGGAACGGGGGAGATGAAGGGTTTCAAATGGGAAAAAAATATTCAGATCTAATCCCTTTTCTTTCTTTTTTTTTTCATCTGATGCACCTTTAATTCGGGGAAAAAGGGGGTGGTTGGGATATTTTTGAACTTATTATTATTATATTCGGTTCAAGAATTTAAGGTATCACATAAATATAAATTAATGCAGGTTATAACTATCAATAGCTTTAGCCCAGTTGGTTATGGCTTAAGCATAATAAGCTAAGGTCACGGGTTCAATTCTCTCAAGCACCACTTTCCTCCTTTTTTTTAACCACATTATGTGGGTGTTACGTGGGTGGTTTAGGGTAATATTTATACTTGGGTGGAACAAAAATACTCATCCTTTTTCGGTATCCCGTGTATGACCTAACACTAAAAATTAAACCCTACATTTCTACTTTAAATTCTAGATCCTAAATACTAAACTCTAAACTCTACGCCATAATCTTTAATCTCAATTCTGAACTTAAACTCATTTTTAATGTTGGAACATATATAGAGACACCAAAAAAAAATTACATAGGGTTTTTATTCAATTGGGTGCCAGTTTGCCACAGTTTATTGCATGAAACATTTCACGTGTTGGATGCTTAATTAACAAGTCATACAACATGGTTGAGTAGCTTTGTTTACCATTGCTGGTGCCTGCTGTCTAATCTCATTTTTCGTTTTTCATAATCTAATTTACTAACAATTATTCATGAAATTTATGTTTAAAAAAACCTAAAAAATTACTTTATTTATACAAGAATATGAATGTTTATATTATCCATATTTATACAGATTTTCAATATATGGAAATTCAACGTTGATGGGGCAGCACGGGGGAAGCCGGGATTGGCAGGTTGTGGGAGAGTTCTAAGGGATTGGGATAGCCGTATTTTGGCGATGTTCTCGGGCTCGATTGGAATTGCTGACTCCAATGTTGCGGAAATTAAGGTGATTGCTTATGCCTTACTGCTGTTACGTGAGATGCGATTGGGGGTGGTCTCATCGATTGTGGTGGAATCAGATTCGATGGTGGCTGTATCGTGGATGCACCGTCCGGATCGTCGGCCTTGGCAGCTTTGGCGATGCTTCCAGCAGATTGAAGAGGACTGTGTCGTGTTGCTCTGCGTGTAGGGGTGATAACGAGCCGAGCTGAGCCTGAGCCTGGCCAGGCTCGGCTCGGCTCGGAAACAGTGTAATTGGGCTCGGCTCGGGCTCGAGGCTCGCCGAGCTCGGAATTTTAGGCTCGAGCTCGGCTCGAAAACAATTCTATTGGGCTCGGCTCGGGCTCGAAGCTCGTCAGGCTCAGCTCGGCTCGAAATGAAAAATTTTGCTATAATTTTTTTATATAAAATATTCGTTAAAATCCCTTTCATAACCAACATTAAAACGAAATTCAATGACCGGAAAGGGGAAAATGTGCCAAAAATTAGATTAATCCAAATAATCAATAAATATTCTTATAATACAAACACATAATTAAAGAAAATACAAAATCAAACAACAATCAACTAATGAAAGAAAATACAAACACATAATTTATTTTAGTGCATATGTAGATTCCGAGCCTGTTCACGAGCTTTTCGAGCCGAGCCTGAGTAGGCTCGGCTCGGCTTGTTAAGGTTTCGAGCCGAGCCCGAGCCCGAGTCGAGCTCACTCGAGCCGAGCTTTGACCGAGCCGAGCCCGAGTAGCTCGCGAGCCGGTCAGGCTCATTATCACCCCTACCTGCGTGTGTTTCAACCATATCTTTAGAGAAGCAAATGGCGTTGCGGATTCATTGGTGAAAAGTGGTGTTAATAGGGGCAATTGGGTGTGGTTGTATAGGCAATGAAATGTTGTTTGTCCGTGGCACAATCACATTGGTACTCTTTTCTTCTACCTAGGCTTAGAGAGGTTTTTAAAGAGGCCGATGTGAGTTGTGGATTTTGTATGATTTCAAATAAATAAAATCATACTTCGCTGTGCAAAAAAAAAATTCAATAAAAAAAGGATTGATGAAGATCTGCTCATTCATTGATCAATGACATAAAAAAATAGCCTTAAGAGTAATATTTAAATAAAATAATTAAAATTAACTGATCGAGCACAAAATAACAAAGCTTTATATATAAATATTTCATCATTTTAAAATGTTTATAAACATTCATTATATATATATATATACATATTTATTTACATCGTTTTCTTTCACTCCTACAAAATTGGCACGACATTACTTTTTACATATTTTTTTGAATAGGCTTAAGGTGATTACAAGAAAGTATATGGTTATACATATTCTTAATTTTTTGATAATACACATACACTTTACTGATAGAATAATTTGAACACGGATCTCTTACGATGAACATCATATCTTTTACATATTAAAATGAATGTTTTGTGCTCCACTTAATCTCTAGTTGTCATTTTTATAATTAAAGTATAAGCTTTATTCTATAAAAACAAGGAGTAGAAGGGCAAATTTAGTATTATATTTATAAAAATATTTTTGAATTGTTTGTTTTAAAATTTAAGTGTTCAATATTGATGTTAAAAAATATTTTTTTAGTAGATAAAATATTTATTTTAAACATTATTTTTGAGAAAAAAAATAGATGATATAACTGAAGACAAATTGAATGAGTAATTCTGTTCAAAAATTCTTTTTGGAAAAAGCCAAAAAGATAAAAATTTAGACTTTTAAATTTTAAACCCAAGTTAAAAATCCTTTGACATGAGAATTATTCGTTATATATTGATTTTTATGACACTTTTAAAAAATAATGCAGAACATGATTGATGTAGAGACTATTTTAGATGGAATTAGGGATAGATGTCGATTAAAATTTTGAATACAAATATTTTATCATTCCACTCATAAATAGGTATATACTTATTTTACATTATATTAATATTTCATGACAACTCAAAATCTTAATTTATATTATATATTATTTCATGACACTCAAAGTATCTTACAGACTTACACCGGTGCTTATTATAAAGAAAATCGCATATTTTGTGCTCTACTTAATCTCATTTTGCCGTATTTTTATTCTTAAAGCTTAATGTCACGCCCCGCCAGGTCGCGACCCAGCCAACCGAGGGGCACACCCGCCAGGGTGCACCGAGCAGCACCGAGCAGCACCGAGGTGTGCCACCCAGGTGCGCAGTGCGCGCCCGAACAGCCCCACCTAGGTGCGCTGCGCACGCCCATGGTGCCCCACCTAGGTGCTCACGGGCTAACTTAGTGAAAATGAGATGCTATGAGCCTTTTAAGGCCAAGGAAGACCCAAGGAAGACTCTAGAACGGCCTAGAGGGCCCCAAACGTCTACACACCATTCCAAGGGGTTCCAGAAGCTTCCACAACCATCTAGGCTCACCCGGAGGAACCTAGAAGGCTTGAGACAAGTCGGGAAGGCTCAAGACAACTCCGGAAGGCTCGGGACAACTCCGGACATCTCCGGAACTTTCTAGAAACCTATAGATATGTATAGAACTATAGGAGTGCTCTAGAATAGTAGAGATGTATATAGATAAGTATGGAGTTCTCTAGAAATATCTAGGCATCTTAGATATTTTAGGAGGCAAGATCCTAACCGTTGGATCAAATAAATCTCCACCGTCCATTCGGGAGGTTGGAGCCTATAAATAGGCTTGCCTAGCTCATTTGTAATCCATCCAAGAAGTCCTCTTGTAAAGCATCCTTTGTAAAGCTTTTGTTGTGCAATACAAGGTCATTTCCTTGTAAACACTCTTGCTCCTTCGTTTTGCCATAACGTTGCGACATTAAGGCTTACTAGCATCGTGCCGAGAGTGCTAGTGCCGCACGGATTTGGGTTTGAAGAAATAAGTCCGTGACAGTTGGTATCAGAGCAAGTTCCGATCGCTCGGGAGAATGGCCAAGACCAGCAAAACTCAAGCCGCTAGCCCGTCCGAGACCGAGGTCACGCACGACCAAGGTGGGCAAGAAGTAAGGGCTGACCCTGTCGAGACAAGGCCTCGTGCCAAGTCCAAAGACATACTCTCTAGCTTGGAGTCGCGCCTGACTCGCGTGGAGGAAGGCGTATCGAGCGTGGGTGCGCAAGTGGACAACCTTCATGAGCGGATTGAAGGCCTTGAGGTGGAGGATGCCGAGATCCACACAGCCGTGAGGGCAATGAAGATCAAGCTAGAGGAGTCCCTGCGCGCGGAAATGGGTGAAGTACGCGACTCACTCTTGGGAGAGCTCACCAAGGTACGTGAGTCTTTCCAACGTGAACTTACCAACGTGTATGATCAACTTGAAGCATTGCAAGGCGACCTTGCCTTGTGCAAACGTGCTATGGCAGCCGGGCCAAGCACCACCGTGGAGGCTAGAAGGGTGGAGGTGCCCAAGCCTCAAACCTTTTCAGGGACACGCAACGCTAAAGAAGTCGACAACTTCTTGTATGGCTTGGAGCAATATCTAGAAGCCGTTGGCATCATGGAGGATGCCTCCAAGATCCAGACCGCAACCTTATACCTCACCGACACCGCCATGCTTTGGTGGAGAAGAAGGCGTCTCGATGTCGAGAGAGGTACGTGCACCATTACTACCTTCAATGACTTTAAAAGGGAGCTCAAAAGGCAATTCTATCCGGAGAATGCCGAGGATGAGGCACGAGCTCGCCTACGAAGGCTCAAGCAAACAGGGAGCATCCAAGACTATGTCAAGGAGTTCACAAGCTTGGTGCTCGAGATCCCCGATCTCTCAGAGAAGGACTCACTCTTCAATTTCACCGATGGTCTCCAAAGTTGGGCCAAGGCCGAGCTACGACGAAGGGGAGTACAAACCCTCGCCGACGCCATTGTCGTGGCCGAGAGCCTCATTGACTACCCAAGCAACAAGAAGTCCAACAACGAGCCGAGGGACAAGAAGAGTGGCCACTTCAATAGTAGAAGAAATAGGAGCCCACGTAAGGAGAGTCACAAGGACGAGGACACACCGAAGCACAAAAGCTCATCCTCATGGAGGGACAAGGACCGAGGCAGGTCTAGAGATTCTCAAGGTGCCAAGAGATCCCTGCCTAGTAGTTGCTACATCTGTGATGGCGACCATTGGGTTCGGGAGTGCCCACAATGCCGAGCCCTTAGTGCAATCCTAGCAAAGCATCAAGAGGAAAGTGATGCCGACGAAGGTAGTGATGCGGAAGGGGGCCAAGGTGCACAAATGGGATCGCTACAGCTCCTGAATGGAATCCAGTCTGCCCCAAAGACCCAAGCCAAGGGACTGCTATTCGTGGACGTCACCGTTAATGGGAAAAAAAATTCTTTAGTGAAGGAAAAAGAGTACACACATCTTTGATACGCATAACATGTTGCCTCATTAAAAACCTTACCAGGAAAACCGATTGGGACAAAACCTCGGTTAAGGGAAAAAGAGTGCAACGCGTATTTACTCCCCCTCATGCAAACATCACAAAAGATCTTTGAATTTTCATAATTTAATCTTGAATATCATTTTTCTAAAGATCGTGAGGGATGAAACTTTGGAGTAATATGTTCCATGATGTATCCACTTTCAAACTGAGATATACATCTTGCGTTATCTTCACACAAGATAGCTTTTATCATATCTTGTAAAAGTAAATCCACATATCTTTTGGATATGTTGGGTCAATAGTCTTAGCCAAACACATTTTTTGGCTTGCCTCGTGCATAACAATTATTTCTACGACATTTGAGGAGGCATCAACGAATGTTTGAAGATCTAAATGTAATGATCTTTGTATATTCATAGATATTTCTTGACCAACTAATATATAGTGCTTCAAGACCAAGAAAAGATATAATTATCTTTATTCACATCCAACAATCTTACAACTATTTTGATACTCAATAGATATGCTCTATTCATATTGAATCTTCTTTAAGATTCTTTCAACTTATGTTTATTCATAGACAAAAGAAATATATAAAAATGCTCGATCTTAGGTCGAGATAAACTTGATGTCAAGATTCAAGTACTTGTATTGAAAGTACTTCATGAGTTTCCAATTTGAAGCTCTTTAGGAGTTCTAAAATTATCATAATGGATCTTGATCCAAACTCCTTTATAAAATACATAAGGAAATCTGATCATTCTTATAGTATTTTCTCAATTAGTATTCACTAAGGCGATTATACCAAATGAGCCAAAATATTCATGAGACATGTCTAAATAAATTTCCTCAGAAATTTCCAAATGCTTATAGCATTTTAGATCCTTCAAGAATAAATATGGATCCACAAATAATTAGACGCATGTAAATTTTTCAAAACTGCCAAAGTAATTGCATCCACCATAAAGTAATTAAAACTTTTCATAAATCATAGTTCAAGTCGTATTTACGACTACTTATTTGTGCCTCACTTGCATTACACCTTTAGGTGTTTGGACTGCTGGTCCAAATACTTCTATTTTAGAAGTTCAAAGCGTCTTTCAACATTGGCCAATTCAATATCTATACTTCTGGATAGATTTTATACAAGATCCTCGATTTCTTTCTTTACTTCTATAGAAGTATTTTATGTAAAATCGTTGTCGACAACTTTCCAATTTTCTAGTTCCATTCTTGTAATGACATAACTCATCGAGATCTCTTCAAGATTTCAATCTTTATTTCAGGTACCTGAAACTCTTATAGAGTTTTATTATTTGTTATGTCTTGGGTCTCTTCAGGAGCACCCGCCTCCAATATATGACCATCTCATATTACTTTCTATTTACGAGAATTTTGATCATTGGAACCATTTCAACTATCATGCTTCAGGCATGATTTACATTCTCTCGCTCTAACATGTAATTTAAACTTAGAGCATTTCAGCTGGTATATGAGACTTAATTACTCTCATTGGGTCAGTAAATATGTCTGGCAATTGACATGTAATAACATGAATTATCTTATGAACTTCTAGTTCATATACGAGGATCTAGATAACGATAATTCATTTTACTCTATCCAGCTGATTATTATCTCCCCCTGATGTTGAGAAAAATCATGTCATAAATGATTCTCCAATTAATGTTTGAGAATTTAAACATAAAAGGAGACTCGTACTCAATATATATTCTCAACTCTTTTTATTTACCCATTTTGTGCGTTGTGGTGGAGCAATTCATATCGCACATTCAAAAATCATAAAATGGGAAATGTATGGTTTCTGACCAAAAACCAATCATAACGGAGAGTTTATTATAACTCGTTGGCTTGATGCGTATAAGTGTTGCTATATGGAAACACCATATAAATAATAACTCTTTTGTTCTCATAGTTTAGCTATTAAATAGGAGGCATCCAATTGAAATTTTGCTAAACTATATTTTTTATAATCAATAGGCTTTGTAACAACTGATATAGCCTAAAATATAAACCCACTAGCTTTTCAAGACGAATAGTCTAACTGCATAATCTGAATCTTTTTAGAATCAATCTCACAAACTTCTGGTTGTAAGTCGATAAAACAATGTAGATACATCTACTAAAATCATATAAAACTTTCCACATTTGTGGATATATGGGCCCATATTTCATTCAGATACGCAAGATATACAGTCTTAACTTCAGTACAAGAACTTTAAGTTCGAATTCTTTTGGTAAGTGGGATCATCTATATTCTTTGAGAACAAACAACACAAGAACTTCATGTTCTTTTAGTAAGTGGAATTTATTCAATTCCTTTAAGCAACACAAGAACTTCACGTTCTTTAATAAGTGGAATTTAATCCATTCCTTTGAGAATAAGCACCACAAGAACTACAGGTTCTTTTAATACATGTACATGTAAATCTCAATAATTTCTGCACCATTATTGATCAGGATGGTCTAACCGATCATGCCAACTATATATATGTGTATATATCTCTGAATTTGTAAACTTCTTGTTTACCATAACATGTAATTCAATCTTACTCGTACATGTCTAGTACGACCATCAAAATTGTTCCTTTAAATAAGAATATATTTAGCTCTTTCGGAGCTTTCAATTGAAATTATCTTTTGGTTGCAATATATAGCTCTTCTAGAGCTTTCAACTGACTTTTTGGCTACCAAAACTTATATCCATATTGACTTATTTCAAATGTCAATTGATAACATATGTTATCTATAATTTCCAAAGGGATAGTTTGCGAACTCATATTGCTCTCTTTATGACTTTGACGAGTATAACGCACTGTGAATATGGAATAAAGTTCCATTTGACAATAACATATTTGCTCAACCAGAGCCTTTTGTGATATTAGTACTTCCGGATATAGTACTCACATTATTCCCTTGCATTTTAATCGAGAAATGCATAATTGTGCACCTTTCAAAATGTTCTTTGTTTCATTTACTTCAGGTAATGAAAATATGTACTTTGTATCATTCACTTCGAGGAATGAAAAATATAAAATATAGCACATCATATCAAGTCGATTATCTATCAGAGATAAACTTTCAAGTGCTCTTCCGAAGTATTGATATTTTAGTACTTTGAGAAATACTATTCATATTTCCCCTTGCATTTAAATGGGAAAAATATTTCTTATGCTTAAGTACAATATGAGTACTTGCATTATCTGCTAGGCATAAATAGCCACAATTCTAGGCATAAATAGCCACAATTCATTGTATATTTTATTCCGGAAGTAATCATATTCTTCAAATAATAAATTAACATAAAACGTAAATAAATAATATGTGAAATAAATAAACATAAAGCAAACTAACATAAATAAATAAAATGAATTAACATAAAAAAAACTAATTATTCATGTTAGATGTTATAAGGGAAATAAAATAAATGGTAAATTATTCCCTTCAAGGGTTATGAGAAAATTAACAATATCCAATTGAGTTGGACCAATAACGCCATAATTATTTTCTCCATAAACAAATTTTGTTTATATTTTATTTCATTTATCATTCATGATTATGGATAAAGTCCATAATACTTTGGCGTTTGACAAGTACAAAACCAATGGTTTATAACATCACATTGGTAAAATGATTTCACTTCCTTAGAATGATCTTTATCACTCTTGTCATCCTTATAACTTCGCTACCAGCGGATAGAAGTATTCTTAAAACGACTATATTTTTCATGTGTATATTCATAGCCTCGACCACGACCACAACTTTTAATGTGATTTTTTTATTCCTTCAATAATATAATCTCACATTCACTTCAGGGAATGGAGTAGAGCCAGTGGGCCATTTAAAACCTTTTTCACATATCCTTATCACAGAGAACAAAGATTTAATCCTCGTACGCGGCATTGTTAAACCTGTCCACAAGGTCCTTTAAAAACCTCCTTTGAGACCAGTAGCCTCGCAGAACAGGATGTCCAGCCAATTATACTTGGATTATATCGAAACTATGTCTCTAATTGAATAATGATTTACCATGTTTGCATTCACTTCAGGGAATGAAACAGATCCAATAATCGCATGGAATAAACATCATGCTTGCATTCACTTCAGGGAATGCCCCATCATTGATAATTGCATGAAATAAACATCATGCTTGCATTCACTTCAGGGAATGCCCCATCATTGATAATCGCATGGAATAAACATCATGCTTTGCATTCACTTCAAGGAATGCCTCCCATAAAACTTTTTTTGGATCAAGAAGAATTTTCGTAACTTGAAATTGGGAGAAGTCTATGCTCAAGTTTTTCAACGAAGAAGAAATATTGCTTTCGAGCAAATATAGACTTTATAATAATCTTCTTGTAAATTCAAAATCATCATGATTTATCGCACTTTAAAATAATAATATAAAGAATAAAAATAAAACCAAAATTTACCGATATTGATTTTTCTCTCGTGGACAATGGAGACATAGCATATGACCGAGATAGCTTCTCATAGTCCCTTTATATCACATCTCTTTCCAAGCCATTTAAGCATATCATGTAAAACTCAAAACACGGTTAAAAATATTAACTTTTACCAAATAAAATGACATAAATAATAATATGAAAAATATCAAATATAATCATATAAGTAAAAGTATGAATAAGCATACCGCTAATTAACCCTTTTAGGAACAAGAGAAAACACACGTAATTTACACCAAACGCAACCTCTTCGTCTCTGTCGATTCGTCTTTTGGTTTGTGACAAGCAACAAATTTATCTCTTTCCAATGTTCGAATAAAATCAAACATACTTCCAAAATTTTCAAAAATTAAAACAAAGTTAAAATATAAAGAGAAAGACAATTGATAACTAAAAAAAATAAGGAGAAAAAAACTTATCTTTGGTTTATTCTATAATCGAATTCTTCCCGGTAACTTCTTTTGAATTATAACGATGAAGACCTCAGTTGATTAGAGTCTCGTGCTGATAACGTGTTGTGAATAAAATAAAGAAGAACAATAATAAGAACAAGAAGAACAAAGAGATGAGAGAAAGAGGGAGATTTGTATTATTCTCAAATATAGACTTGTCTACAATGCCTTCAATGAATCATCTATTTATAGGCATAAGAAGTACATAATACATTAAACTCTAATTCATAGAGATAATATTCCTAATAATAAATAAATCAAACTCCTTTGATAAAGTTCTAATCATGATAGGCATCCACATAGATAAATATTCATAACATATTTTAAACATTATTTTTGAGAAAAAAAAATAGATGATATAACTGAAGACAAATTGAATGAGTAATTATGTTCAAAAATTCTTTTTGGAAAAAGCCAAAAAGATAAAAATTTAGACTTTTAAATTTTAAACCCAAGTTAAAAATCCTTTGACATGAGAATTATTCGTTATATATTGATTGACACTTTTAAAAAATAATGCAGAACATGATTGATGTAGAGACTGTTTTAGATGGAATTAGGGATAGATGTCGATTAAAATTTTGAATACAAATATTTTATCATTCCACTCATAAATAGGTATAAACTTATTTTACATTATATTAATATTTCATGACAACTCAAAATCTTAATTTATATTATATATTATTTCATTACACTCAAAGTATCTTACAGACTTACACCGGTGCTTATTATAAAGAAAATCGCATATTTTGTGCTCTACTTAATCTCATTTTGCCGTATTTTTATTCTTAAAGCTTAAGCTTAGTTTATATTAAATTTATCATTTCATTGGTTATCGATAAGCTTACTTGAATCTTTTCTGATTTGGACTGAAGAGAACCTGCAAACACACATTTGTTAGATAATGAATTTGTTTTTTTATATAATAATTGGTATTTTTTTTGCTCATCAATTACTTTTTATTAATAAACCTTGATAATATGCCTCGTTAAAAACCTCCCTAATTTAGAGGTTCATTACGAGGGTGATCCGTGATCTTATATAATTAAAAATTTATTTTTTTACTCTTAAAATTTAACTTTTTTCAATATTTATTATTAGTAGAGGTGGCAATCGGGTCGGATCGATTTGATTCGTTTTTAGACCGGGTCTATGCAATTTTGGGTCGGATCAATATCGAGCCGGTTGTTTTTTCGGGTCGAATCAATATCGGATCGTATGGTTTTTGGTTCAGGTCATTGTCGGTTCAGTTGATTTTCCACGTCGGGTCAATATCGGATCGGATCAGATCGTTTTCAATTCGGGTTAACATCATATAGTTTAGTTTTCGACTTTTGTCAATCTTCGGATCTTTAGGTCAATTCGAGTTGAGTTAGGTATGTATTCAATTGAGTATATATAGAATTATTGATATATTCGCGTAAAAATATTTTTTTTGTCAATCTTATCTTTTAGGCTCAATTTCAACTCTTGACCGTTCAATGTTTCGAATTAAACCATCATTAAAAGATGATAATTTGACACAAACTCAACCTATATGGCTTGTTAAAGTTTAAAACTTGAATTTCATATTGGGTTCATTATCGAGTTTCAATTGATTGTTTTCTATTTTTTAAATATAGTTTTGCATAATTTCTAAGACGGAAAAATGTGATTTTACGAAATTAGAATTACACTATTTAAAAATTATTTAATAAAATATAATTTTATCATATTTATTTATTGATAGATTAAAATTAATTTATGTATGTTTTAATTGTTTGAGATTTAATTAGATTTTAAATTTTTTACTTGAATATTTAATTAGGAAAATTCTACAGCGTTCGTCGAGCACCGATGAGTACCACTAACGACGAGCACCGATGAACACCATTAATCTAATTTATAAAGATTTAAAATCTAAAGGATTTACCATATAATTTTAATATTTTGAAAAATCAAAAGGTAATTTTATTATATTTATTTTTTAGTTGTCATATTATTTTAAAAATTATTAACTCAAATTTTCTATCCCCAAAACCATAGTTTCATCTACCACCCCGCCGCTGCCGCCGCCGCCAGTCACTTCCTCACCATCATGTCATCTCCTGTCTATGGTCGTTGTTCCCCTCTTTCGTTGCAATTAGGTAATTTGTCCCCAATTCCCCATTCGAACCCTAAATATTTTTAAAAATTATGCCACTTTAGAGACCTAATTCCCAAATTAAGTATTGTAATTCCCATATTAGAACCCCAATTAGTATACTAGTATCCTAATTTGTTTGTTAGAACACTAAATCCCATGCCCAATTCAAAATCTCCAAATCGTAGTTCGTCAGCCGTACCGGTACAACGATTTTAGCGTACCGGTACGCGGGTTTATGCGTATCGGTGCGAGTTGCGTATCGATACTAGAAGACATTACTGTTTTTTAATCCAGCTTGTGTACCGGTATGAAAAACCACCGTACCAGTACGGTATGCTCGATCCTTCAAAATTGTTGGTTTAAGTTCGATTTTCTTTCTGTAATTATATTTTTACAGGGTGAGGTGGAGACCGGAAAAAACATTTCGGACGGGTTGGTAAACATACCTGTTGCGGCAACCATAGAAGAGCAGACAGGCTTGGTTAACATCCCCGTTGAGGAGCTTGACGGTGACCAGGTTGCGCGAAATAATTCTGAGGGTGATACAGTTATCCCGGTATGGATAAACGGGGTTTTTAGAAAGACGAAGTCGGTGAATGCACTATCGGGGTTGCAAAGTATCCGAAGCAAGGGAGAGGGAGACCGAAGAAGAGTGTGGGGCGTGAAACTAATACTATAGTAGACGACGCTTCGTTAACAGACTCGAACCTAAATCATAGGCAGCAAATTATTTACCGCGAGGCTGCAGCTACGGCGGCTTTGGGGAATCTGGTGGGGGTGACATCGATAGGCCGCGAGGAGGAGATTTTACAAGACTTGTCACAGGTGCTGCAGAACGGCATCCGCACTTTGTAGCCATGCGTATCTTGAGCTGGAACGTCAGGGGGTTGGGTTCTATGTTGAATAGGAGAAGGCTGGGTGATGTTCTACGGAGGAAGCGGGTTGATATGGTGTTGTTGCAGGAATCGAAGTTGGAGGAGCTGGTGCCGTCGGTTGTTGCTAACTTGTTGGAGGAGATTTTACATCGTTTTCTTTCACTCCTACAAAATTGGCACGACATTACTTTTTACTGTTGTGAATAAAATAAAGAAGAACAAGAATAAGAACAAGAAGAACAAAGAGATGAGAGAAAGAGGAAGATTTGTATTATTCTCAAATATAGACTTGTATACAATGCCTTCAATGAATCATCTATTTATAGGCATAAGAAATACATAATACATTAAACTCTAATTCATAGAGATAATATTCCTGATAATAAATAAATCAAACTCCTTTGATAAAGTTCTAATCATGATAGACATCCACATAGATAAATATTCATAACACTCTCCCTTGGATGTCTATGAAGATAATGTGCCTCGTTAAAACCTTACTAAGATAAAAACCCAGTGGGAAAAAAATCTTTAGTGAAGGAAAAAGAGTACACACATCTTTGATACGCATAACATGTTGCCTCATTAAAAACCTTACCAGGAAAACCCATTGGGACAAAACCTCGGTTAAGGGAAAAAGAGTGCAACGCGTATTTACTCCCCCTCATGCAAACATCACAGAAGATCTTTGAATCTTCATAATTTAATCTTGAATATCATTTTTCTAAAGATCGTGAGGGATGAAACTTTGGAGTAATATGTTCCATGATGTATCCACTTTCAAACTGAGATATACATCTTGCGTTATCTTCACACAAGATAGCTTTTATCATATCTCGTAAAAGTAAATCCACATATCTTTTGGATATGTTGGGTCAATAGTCTTAGCCAAACACATTTTTTTGGCTTGCCTCGTGCATAACAATTATTTCTACGATATTTGAGGAGGCATCAACGAATGTGTGAAGATCTAAATGTAATGATCTTTGTATATTCATAGATATTTATTGACCAACTAATATATAGTGCTTCAAGACCAAGAAAATATATAATTATCTTTATTCACATCCAACAATCTTACAACTATTGGGATACTCAATAGATATGCTCTATTCATATTGAATCTTCTTTAAGATTCTTTCAGCTTATGTCTATTCATAGACAAAAGAAATATATAAAAATGCTCGATCATCAGGTCGAGATAAACTTGATGTCATGATTCAAGTAATTGTATTGAAAGTACTTCATGAGTTTCCAATTTGAAGCTCTTTAGGAGTTCTAAAATTATCATAATGGATCTTGATCCAAACTCCTTTATAAAATACATAAGGAAATCTGATCATTCTTATAGTATTTTCTCAATTAGTATTCACTAAGGCGATTATACCAAATGCGCCAAAATATTCATGAGACATGTCTAAATAAATTTCCTCAGAAATTTCCAAATGCTTATAGCATATTAGATCCTTCAAGGATAAATATGGATCCACAAATAATTAGACGCATGTAAAATTTTCAAAACTGCCAAAGTAATTGCATCCACCATGAAGTAATTAAAACTTTTCATAAATCATAGTTCAAGTCGTATTTACGACTACTTATTTGTGCATCACTTGCATTACACCTTTAGGTGTTTGGACTGCTGGTCCAAATACTTCTATTTTAGAAGTTCAAAGCGTCTTTCAACATTGGCCAATTTAATATCTATACTTCTGGATAGATTTTATACAAGATCCTCGATTTCTATCTTTACTTCTATAGAAGTATTTTATGTAAAATTGTTTGTAAAATCGTTGTCGACAACTTTTCAATTTTCTGGTTCCATTCTCGTATTGACATAACTCATCGAGATCTCTTCAAGATTTCAATCTTTATTTCAGGTACCTGAAACTCTTATAGAGTTTTATTATTTGTTATGTCTTGGGTCTCTTCAGGAGCACCCGCCTCCAATATATGACCATCTCATATTATTTTGTATTTACGAGAATTTTGATCATTGAAACCATTTCAACTATCATGCTTCAGGCATGATTTACATTCTCTCGCTCTAACATGTAACTTAAACTTAGAGCATTTCAGCTGGTATATGAGACTTAATTACTCTCATTGGACCAGTAAATATGTCTGGCAGTTGACATGTAATAACATGAATTATCTTATGAACTTCTAGTTCATATACGAGGATCTAGATAATGATAATTCATTTTCCTCTATCCAGCTGATTATTATCTCCCCTGATGTTGAGAAAAATCATGTCATAAATGATTCTCCAATTAATGTTTAAGAATTTAAACATAAAAGGAGACTCGTACTCAATATATATTCTCAACCCTTTTTATTTACCCATTTTGTGCGTTGTGGTGGAGCAATTCATATCGCACATTCAAAAATCATAAAATGGGAAATGTATGGTTTCTGACCAAAAACCAATCATAACGAGGAGTTTATTATAACTCGTTGGCTTGATGCGTATAAGTATTGCTATATGGAAACACCATATAAATAATAACTCTTTTGTTCTCATAGTTTAGCTATTAAATAGGAGGCATCCAATTGAAATTTTGCTAAACTATATTTTTCATAATCAATAGGCTTTGTAACAACTGATATAGCCTAAAATATAAACCCACTAGCTTTTCAAGACGAATAGTCTAACTGCATAATCTGAATCTTTTTAGAATCAATCTCACAAACTTCTGGTTGTAAGTCGATAAAACAATGTAGATGCATCTACTAAAATCATATAAAACTTTCCACATTTGTGGATATATGGGCCCATATTTCGTTCAGATATGCAAGACATACAATCTTAACTTCAGTACAAGAACTTTAAGTTCTAATTCTTTTGGTAAGTGGGATCATCTATTTCCTTTGAGAACAAACAACACAAGAACTTCATGTTCTTTTAGTAAGTGGAATTTAATCAATTCCTTTAAGCAACACAAGAACTTCACGTTCTTTAATAAGTGGAATTTAATCAATTCCTTTGAGAATAAGCACCACAAGAACTACAGGTTCTTTTAATACATGTGCAAGTAAATCTCAATAATTTATGCACCATTATTGATCAGGATGGTCTAACCGATCATGCCAACTATATATATGTGTTAATGTGTGTATATATCTCTGAATTTGTAAACTTCTTGTTTACCATAACATGTAATTCAATCTTACTCGTACATGTCTAGTACGACCATCAAAATTGTTCCTTTAAATAGGAATATATTTAGCTCTTTCGGAGCTTTCAATTGAAATTATCTTTTGGTAGCAATATATAGCTCTCCTAGAGCTTTCAACTGACTTTTTGGCTACCAGAACTTATATCCATATTGGCTTATTTCAAATGCCAATTGATAACATATGTTATCTATAATTTCCAAGGGGATATTTTACGAACTCATATTGCTCTCTTTATGACTTTGACGAGTATAACGCAATGTGAATATGGAATAAAGTTCCATTTGACAATAACATATTTGCTCAACCAGAGCCTTTTGTGATATTAGTACTTCCGGATATAGTACTCACATTATTCTCTTGCATTTTAATCGAGAAATGCATAATTGTACACCTTTCAAAATGTGCTTTGTTTCATTTACTTCAGGTAATGAAAATATGTACTTTGTATCATTCACTTCGAGGAATGAAAAATATAAAATATAGCACATCATATCAAGTCAATTATCTATCAGAGATAAACTTTCAAGTGCTCTCCGAAGTATTGATATTTTAGTACTTTGAGAAATACTACTCACATTTCCCCTTGCGTTTAAATGGGAAAAATATTTCTTATGCTTAAGTACAATATGAGTACTTGCATTATCTGCTAGGCATAAATAGCCACAATTCTAGGCATAAATAGCCACAATTCATTGTATATTTTATTCCGGAAGTAATCATATTCTTCAAATAATAAATTAACATAAATCGTAAAATAATATGTGAAATAAATAAACATAAAGCAAACTAACATAAATAAATAATAAATAAAATGAATTAACATAAAAAAATAAAATAAAAAAAAAACCAATTATTCCTGTTAGAGGTTATAAGGGAAATAAAATAAATGGTAAATTATTCCCTTCAAAGGTTATGAGAAAATTAACAATATCCAATTGAGTTGGACCAATAACGCCATAATTATTTTCGTCATAAACAAATTTTGTTTATATTTTATTTCATTTATCATTCATGATTATGGATAAAGTCCATAATACTTTGGCGTTTGACAAGTACGAAACCAAAGGTTTATAACATCACATTGGTAAAAAGATTTCACTTCCTTAGAATGATCTTTATCACTCTTGTCATCCTTATAACTTCGTTACCAGCGGGTAGAAGTATTCTTAAAACGACTATATTTTTCATGTGTATATTCATAGCCTCGACCACGACCACAACTTTTAATGTGATTTTTTATTCCTTTCATAATATAATCTCACATTCACTTCAGGGAATGGAGTAGAGTCAGTGGGCCTTTAAAACCTTTTTCACATATCCTTATCACATAGAACAAAGATTTAATCCTCGTACGCGGCATTGTTAAACCTGTCCACAAGGTCCTTTAAAAACCTCCTTTGAGACCAGTAGCCTCGTAGAACGGGATGTCCAGCCAATTATACTTGGATTATATCGAAATTGTGTCTCTAATTGAATAATGATTTACCATGTTTGCATTCACTTCAGGGAATGAAACAGATCCAATAATCGCATGGAATAAACATCATGCTTGCATTCACTTCAGGGAATGCCCCATCATTGATAATCGCATGGAATAAACATCATGCTTGCATTCACTTCAGGGAATGCCCTATCATTGATAATTGCATGGAATAAACATCATGCTTGCATTCACTTCAGGGAATGCCCCATCATTGATAATCGCATGGAATAAACATCATGCTTTGCATTCACTTCAAGGAATGCCTCCCATAAAACTTTTTGGATCAAGAAGAATTTTCGTAACTTGAAATTGGGAGAAGTCTATGGTCAAGTTTTTCAACGAAGAAGAAATATTGCTTTCGAGCAAATATAGACTTTATAATAATCTTCTTGTAAATTCAAAATCATCATGATTTATCACACTTTAAAATATTAATATAAAGAATAAAAATAAAACCAAAATTTACCGATATTGATTTTTCTCTCGTGGACAATGGAGACATAGCATATGACCGAGATAGCTTCTCATAGTCCCTTTATATCACATCTCTTTCCAAGTCATTTAAGCGTATCATGTAAAACTCAAAACACAGTTAAAAATATTAACTTTTACCAAATAAAATGACATAAATAATAATATGAAAAATATCAAATATAATCATATAAGTAAAAGTATGAATAAGCATACCGCTAATTAACCCTTTTAGGAATAAGAGAAAACACACGTAATTTACACCAAACGCAACCTCTTCGTCTCTGTCGATTCGTCTTTTGGTTTGTGAGAAGCCACAAATTTATCTCTTTCCAATGTTCGAATAAAATCAAACATACTTTCAAAATTTTCAAAAATTAAAACAAAGTTAAAATATAAAGAGAAAGACAATCGGTAACTAAAAACAAATAAGGAGAAAAAAAACTTATCTTTCGTTTATTCTATAATCGAATTCTTCCCGGTAACTTCTTTTGAATTATAAAGATGAAGACCTCAGTTGATTAGAGTCTCGTGCTGATAACGTGTTGTGAATAAAATAAAGAAGAACAAGAATAAGAACAAGAAGAACAAAGAGATGAGAGAAAGAGGAAGATTTGTATTATTCTCAAATATAGACTTGTATACAATGCCTTCAATGAATCATCTATTTATAGGCATAAGAAATACAAAATACATTAAACTCTAATTCATAGAGATAATATTCCTGATAATAAATAAATCAAACTCCTTTGATAAAGTTCTATTTATAGGCGTAAAAATATTTTTTTTGTCAATCTTATCTTTTAGGCTCAATTTAGTATTATATTTATAAAAATATTTTTGAATTGTTTGTTTTAAAATTTAAGTGTTCAATATTGATGTTAAAAAATGTTTTTTTAGTAGATAAAATCTTTATTTTAAATATTATTTTTGAGAAAAAAAATAGATGATATAACTGAAGACAAATTGAATGAGTAATTCTGTTCAAAAATTCTTTTTGGAAAAAGCCAAAAAGATAAAAAAAAATTAGACTTTTAAATTTTAAACCCAAGTTAAAAATCCTTTGACATGAGAATTATTCGTTATATATTGATTTTTATGACACTTTTAAAAAATAATGCAGAACATGGTTGATGTAGAGACTGTTTTAGATGGAATTAGAGATAGATGTCGATTAAAATTTTGAATACAAATATTTTATCATTCCACTCATAAATAGGTATAAACTTATTTTACATTATATTAATATTTCATGACAACTCAAAATCTTAATTTATATTATATATTATTTCATGACGCTCAAAGTATCTTACAGACTTACACCGGTGCTTATTATAAAGAAAATCGCATATTTTGTGCTCTACTTAATCTCATTTTGCCGTATTTTTATTCTTAAAGCTTAAGCTTAGTTTATATTAAATTTATCATTTCATTGGTTATCGATAAGCTTACTTGAATCTTTTCTGATTTGGACTGAAGAGAACCTGCAAACAGACATTTGTTAGATAATGAATTTGTTTTTTTATATAATAATTGGTATTTTTTTTGCTCAGCAATTATTTTTTATTAATAAACCTTGATAATATGCCTCGTTAAAAACCTCCCTAATTTAGAGGTTCATTACGAGGGTGATCCGTGATCTTATATAATTAAAAATTTATTTTTTTACTCTTAAAATTTAACTTTTTTCAATATTTATTATTAGTAGAGGTGGCAATCGGGTCGGATCGGTTTGATTCTTTTTTAGACCGGGTCTATGCAATTTTGGGTCGGATCAATATCGAGCCGGTTGCTTTTTCGGGTCGAATCAATATTGGATCGTATGGTTTTTGGTTCAGGTCATTGTCGGTTCAGTTGATTTTCCAGGTCGGGTCAATATCGGATCGGATCGTTTTCAATTCGGGTTAACATCATATAGTTTAGTTTTCGACTTTAGTCAATCTTCGGATCTTTAGGTCAATTCGAGTTGAGTTAGGTATGTATTCAATTGAGTATAAATAGAATTATTGATATATTCGCGTAAAAATATTTTTTTTGTCAATCTTATCTTTTAGGCTCAATTTCAACTCTTGACCGTTCAATGTTTCGAATTAAACCATCATTAAAAGATGATAATTTGACACAAACTCAACCTATATGGCTTGTTAAAGTTTAAAACTTGAATTTCATATTGGGTTCATTATTGAGTTTCAATTGATTGTTTTCTATTTTTTAAATATAGTTTTGCATAATTTCTAAGACGGAAAAATGTGATTTTACGAAATTAGAATTACACTATTTAAAAATTATTTAATAAAATATAATTTTATCATATTTATTTATTGATAGATTAAAATCAATTTATGTATGTTTTAATTGTTTGAGATTTAATTAGATTTTAAATTTTTTACTTGAATATTTAATTAGGAAAATTCTACAGCGTTCGTCGAGCACCGATGAGTACCACTAACGACGAGCACCGATGAACACCATTAATCTAATTTATAAATATTTAAAATCTAAAGGATTTACCATATAATTTTAATATTTTGAAAAATCAAAAGGTAATTTTATTAAATTTATTTTTTAGTTATCATATTATTTTAAAAATTATTAACTCAAATTTTCTATCCCCAAAACCATAGTTTCATCTACCACCCCGCCGCTGCCGCCGCCGCCAGTCACTTCCTCACCATCCTGTCATCTCCTGTCTATGGTCGTTGTTCCCCTCTTTCGTTGCAATTAGGTAATTTGTCCCCAATTCCCCATTCGAACCCTAAATATTTTAAAAATTATGCCACTTTAGAGACCTAATTCCCAAATTAAGTATTGTAATTCTCATATTAGAACCCCAATTAGTATACTAGTATCCTAATTTGTTTGTTAGAACACTAAATCCCATGCCCAATTCAAAATCTCCAAATCGTAGTTCGTTAGCCGTACCGGTACAACGATTTTAGCGTACCGGTACGCGGGTTTATGCGTATCGGTGCGAGTTGCGTATCGATACTAGAAGACATTATTGTTTTTTAATCCAGCATGTGTACCGGTATGAAAAACCACCGTACCAGTACGGTATGCTCGATCCTTCAAAATTGTTGGTTTAAGTTCGATTTTCTTTCTGTAATTATATTTTTACAGGGTGAGGTGGAGACCGGAAAAAACATTTCGGACGGGTTGGTAAACATACCTGTTGCGGCAACCGTAGAAGAGCAGACAGGCTTGGTTAACATCCCCGTTGAAGAGCTTGACGGTGACCAGGTTGTGCGAAATAATTCTGAGGGTGATACAGTTATCCCGGTATGGATAAACGGGGGTTTTAGAAAGACGAAGTCGGTGAATGCGCTGTCGGGGTTGCAAAGTATCCGAAGCAAGGGAGAGGGAGACCGAAGAAGAGTGTGGGGCGTGAAACTAATACTATAGTAGCCGACGCTTCGTTAACAGACTCGGACCTAAATCATAGGCAGCAAATTATTTACCGCGAGGCTGCAGCTACGGCGGCTTTGGGGAATCTGGTGGGGGTGACATCGATAGGCCGCGAGGAGGAGATTTTACAAGACTTGTCACAGGTGCTGCAGGACGGCATCCGCACTTTGTAGCCATGTGTATCTTGAGCTGGAACGTCAGGGGGTTGGGTTCTATGTTGAATAGGAGAAGGGTGGGTGATGTTCTACGGAGGAAGCGGGTTGATATGGTGTTGTTGCAGGAATCGAAGTTGGAGGAGCTGGTGCCGTCGGTTGTTGCTAACTTGTTGGAGGAGATTTTACATCGTTTTTTTTCACTCCTACAAAATTGGCACGACATTACTTTTTACATATTTTTTTGAATAGTCTTAAGGTGATTACAAGAAAGTATATGGATATACATATTCTTAATTTTTTGATAATACACATACACTTTACTGATAGAATAATTTGAACACGGATCTCTTACGATGAACATCATATCTATTACATATTAAAATGAATGTTTTGTGCTCCACTTAATCTCTAGTTGTAATTTTTATTATTAAAGTACAAGCTTTATTCTATAAAAACAAGGAGTAGAAGGGCAAATTTAGTATTATATTTATAAAAATATTTTTGAATTGTTTGTTTTAAAATTTAAGTGTTCAATATTGATGTTAAAAAATATTTTTTTAGTAGATAAAATGTTTATTTTAAACATTATTTTTGAGAAAAAAAAATAGATGATATAACTGAAGACAAATTGAATGAGTAATTTTGTTCAAAAATTCTTTTTGGAAAAAGCAAAAAAGATAAAAATTTAGACTTTTAAATTTTAAACCCAAGTTAAAAATCCTTTGACATGAGAATTATTCGTTATATATTGATTTTTATGACACTTTTAAAAAATAATGCAGAACATGATTGATGTAGAGACTGTTTTAGATGGAATTAGGGATAGATGTCGATTAAAATTTTGAATACAAATATTTTATCATTCCACTCATAAATAGGTATAAACTTATTTTACATTATATTAATATTTCATGACAACTCAAAATCTTAATTTATATTATATATTATTTCATGACACTCAAAGTATCTTACAGACTTACACCGGTGCTTATTATAAAGAAAATCGCATATTTTGTGCTCTACTTAATCTCATTTTGCCGTATTTTTATTCTTAAAGCTTAAGCTTAGTTTATATTAAATTTATCATTTCATTGGTTATCGATAAGCTTACTTGAATCTTTTCTGATTTGGACTGAAGAGAACCTGCAAACAGACATTTGTTAGATAATGAATTTGTTTTTTTATATAATAATTGGTATTTTTTTTGCTCAGCAATTATTTTTTATTAATAAACCTTGATAATATGCCTCGTTAAAAACCTCCCTAAGTTAGAGGTTCATTACGAGGGTGACCCGTGATCTTATATAATTAAAAATTTATTTTTTTACTCTTAAAATTTAACTTTTTTCAATATTTATTATTAGTAGAGGTGGCAATCGGGTCGGATCGGTTTGATTCGATTTTAGACCGGGTCTATGCAATTTTGGGTCGGATCAATATCGAGCCGGTTGCTTTTTCGGGTCGAATCAATATCGGATCGTATGGTTTTTGGTTCAGGTCATTGTCGGTTCAGTTGATTTTCCAGGTCGGGTCAATATCGGATCGGATCGTTTTCAATTCGGGTTAACATCATATAGTTTAGTTTTCGACTTTAGTCAATCTTCGGATCTTTAGGTCAATTCGAGTTGAGTTAGGTATGTATTCAATTGAGTATAAATAGAATTATTGATATATTCGCGTAAAAATATTTTTTTTGTCAATCTTATCTTTTAGGCTCAATTTCAACTCTTGACCGTTCAATGTTTCGAATTAAACCATCATTAAAAGATGATAATTTGACACAAACTCAACCTATATGGCTTGTTAAAGTTTAAAACTTGAATTTCATATTGGGTTCATTATCGAGTTTCAATTGATTGTTTTCTATTTTTTAAATATAGTTTTGCATAATTTCTAAGACGGAAAAATGTGATTTTACGAAATTAGAATTATACTATTTAAAAATTATTTAATAAAATATAATTTTATCATATTTATTTATTGATAGATTAAAATCAATTTATGTATGTTTTAATTGTTTGAGATTTAATTAGATTTTAAATTTTTTACTTGAATATTTAATTAGGAAAATTCTACAGCGTTCGTCGAGCACCGATGAGTACCACTAACGACGAGCACCGATGAACACCATTAATCTAATTTATAAATATTTAAAATCTAAAGGATTTACCATATAATTTTAATATTTTGAAAAATCAAAAGGTAATTTTATTAAATTTATTTTTTAGTTGTCATATTATTTTAAAAATTATTAACTCAAATTTTCTATCCCCAAAACCATAGTTTCATCTACCACCCCGCCGCTACCGCCGCCGCCAGTCACTTCCTCACCATCATGTCATCTCCTGTCTATGGTCGTTGTTCCCCTCTTTCGTTGCAATTAGGTAATTTGTCCCCAATTCCCCATTCGAACCCTAAATATTTTTAAAAATTATGCCACTTTAGAGACCTAATTCCCAAATTAAGTATTGTAATTCCCATATTAGAACCCCAATTAGTATACTAGTATCCTAATTTGTTTGTTAGAACACTAAATCCCATGCCCAATTCAAAATCTCCAAATCGTAGTTCGTTAGCCGTACCGGTACAACGATTTTAGCGTACCGGTACGCGGGTTTATGCGTATCGGTGCGAGTTGCGTATCGATACTAGAAGACATTACTGTTTTTTAATCCAGCATGTGTACCGGTATGAAAAACCACCGTACCAGTACGGTATGCTCGATCCTTCAAAATTGTTGGTTTAAGTTCGATTTTCTTTCTGTAATTATATTTTTACAGGGTGAGGTGGAGACCGGAAAAAACATTTCGGACGGGTTGGTAAACATACCTGTTGCGGCAACCGTAGAAGAGCAGACATGCTTGGTTAACATCCCCGTTGAGGAGCTTGACGGTGACCAGGTTGTGCGAAATAATTCTGAGGGTGATACAGTTATCCCGGTATGGATAAACGGGGGTTTTAGAAAGACGAAGTCGGTGAATGCGCTGTCGGGGTTGCAAAGTATCCGAAGCAAGGGAGAGGGAGACCGAAGAAGAGTGTGGGGCGTGAAACTAATACTATAGTAGCCGACGCTTCGTTAACAGACTCGGACCTAAATCATAGGCAGCAAATTATTTACCGCGAGGCTGCAGCTACGGCGGCTTTGGGGAATCTGGTGGGGGTGACATCGATAGGCCGCGAGGAGGAGATTTTACAAGACTTGTCACAGGTGCTGCAGGACGGCATCCGCACTTTGTAGCCATGTGTATCTTGAGCTGGAACGTCAGGGGGTTGGGTTCTATGTTGAATAGGAGAAGGGTGGGTGATGTTCTACGGAGGAAGCGGGTTGATATGGTGTTGTTGCAGGAATCGAAGTTGGAGGAGCTGGTGCCGTCGGTTGTTGCTAACTTGTTGGAGGAGATTTTACATCGTTTTTTTTTCACTCCTACAAAATTGGCACGACATTACTTTTTACATATTTTTTTGAATAGTCTTAAGGTGATTACAAGAAAGTATATGGATATACATATTCTTAATTTTTTGATAATACACATACACTTTACTGATAGAATAATTTGAACACGGATCTCTTACGATGAACATCATATCTATTACATATTAAAATGAATGTTTTGTGCTCCACTTAATCTCTAGTTGTAATTTTTATTATTAAAGTACAAGCTTTATTCTATAAAAACAAGGAGTAGAAGGGCAAATTTAGTATTATATTTATAAAAATATTTTTGAATTGTTTGTTTTAAAATTTAAGTGTTCAATATTGATGTTAAAAAATATTTTTTTAGTAGATAAAATGTTTATTTTAAACATTATTTTTGAGGAAAAAAAATAGATGATATAACTGAAGACAAATTGAATGAGTAATTCTGTTCAAAAATTCTTTTTGGAAAAAGCCAAAAAGATAAAAAATTTAGACTTTTAAATTTTAAACCCAAGTTAAAAATCCTTTGACATGAGAATTATTCGTTATATATTGATTTTTATGACACTTTTAAAAAATAATGCAGAACATGATTGATGTAGAGACTGTTTTAGATGGAATTAGGGATAGATGTCGATTAAAATTTTGAATACAAATATTTTATCATTCCACTCATAAATAGGTATAAACTTATTTTACATTATATTAATATTTCATGACAACTCAAAATCTTAATTTATATTATATATTATTTCATGACACTCAAAGTATCTTACAGACTTACACCGGTGCTTATTATAAAGAAAATCGCATATTTTGTGCTCTACTTAATCTCATTTTGCCGTATTTTTATTCTTAAAGCTTAAGCTTAGTTTATATTAAATTTATCATTTCATTGGTTATCGATAAGCTTACTTGAATCTTTTCTGATTTGGACTGAAGAGAACCTGCAAACACACATTTGTTAGATAATGAATTTGTTTTTTTATATAATAATTGGTATTTTTTTTGCTCAGCAATTATTTTTTATTAATAAACCTTGATAATATGCCTCGTTAAAAACCTCCCTAATTTAGAGGTTCATTACGAGGGTGATCTGTGATCTTATATAATTAAAAATTTATTTTTTTACTCTTAAAATTTAACTTTTTTCAATATTTATTATTAGAAGAGGTGGCAATCGTGTCGTTCGGTTCGGGTCGGATCGATTTGATTCGTTTTTAGACCGGGTCTACACCAGCTCTCTGGCCCCGATGGCCTCTACCGTGGTTACCACCACCACGCATGTGATCAAACTGATGCCTATTGTCTCTATGCCTCTTGGCATCACCTCTATCGAAGTCGCCAGACCTCTTCCCGGAACTAGAACCACCTGAACGTTTGGTCAGACCCAAACTATGCTCTATGTCCTTGGCCCTAGCGACCAAGACATCAAAGTCTGTGTAATTTGTAGCCAAGGTGTACCTCTTCACTTCCTCGCTCAAACTGTAATGGAAACGGTCACAACGTTCCCTCTCAGTAGGAACTAGCTCGGACGCATACTGACTCAACCTGACAAACCATATCTCATACTCGGTCACTGTCATGTTACCCTGAAGCAAAGCCATGAGCTCTCTCTTCTTCTCATCAAGATAACGGGGACCCAGATATTTCTTTCGGAAAGCAGACTCAAAGAACTCACATGTGATCTCGACATCCGGCATGCTCGTAGTAATGGTGACCCACCAAGTGTAGGCATCACCTTGAAGTAGAGAAACAACGCATCCCAATTTACGTGCTCCAGTACAACCTATCTGAGACAAAATACGGACAGTCTTGTCAAACCAAGCCTCTGATCTCTCGAGTGCCAACCCTCGGAACTCTTCACATCCCAAACTACGGAGCCTCTCTAGTGGCAAACCAGTGCCCTCACCCTGAGGTTGTGCCACTGCCTGTCCCCCGGCTACAACTGCCTGGAAAGCCCCAGCTATTGCCAGAACTAACGGAGCTAGATCTATTCCCGTCGGACCTTGGCCAACCTGAGGTCCTACGCCCTCAGCTCTCGCCTCACCTCCCGCTTGAGGAGGAGGAGGAGGAGGCGGTGGAGGAGAAGCCTTCGCCTCAACAACCGGATCAACTTCCGAAACTGCTGCCCGTGGTTCCTGACGAACCACCCTAGGCATGCTTTTAGGTCTCATCATACGGCTAGCAAGATATCAACTACAAACAAAACAAACATACAAGGATTAAGTTAGCAAAGGCAAGGGTCTAACGTACTCAAGTACTCCTTTACTTAAAATCTTTTCAAATAAGTAATAGTAGAAATGGGAACTCGACACTACGCCTCAACACGACAATCATACTAACACATGCTTTTAAACACTATACAAGCAAGCAAACATCAAGCATACATAGCAAACCATTCACCGAGACATAGCGACAACATAACACATCAACTTACCTTCCCGAGGTTGCAGAAACCTCAGGCTCTGATACCAACAAATGTAACCCCCTCGTCCCGGTCTAGGTGACAGACCGGTTCGAACAGGTTACACGGGGAAAACCGAAGTGAAACCCGCTAAGGCTCCACTTTGATTAGCAACCCTAGAAAATTTTTCTTTTAATTATCTTGTCTAAATGTATCATTTACTCCTATTGTGTGAAAACGACGGCAGAAAACGATGATAAGACGATACAGACAGAACGTAAGGTGATTTAAATTTAACAAGTGACATTCTAGTCCGATTTCATGCTTACAAAACCAAAACCATACGAAAACAATACACACGAGGCTCACAGGAAAACTTACGTCAAACTGGACCAAAGCCCAACATTCGAGAACCTTTAAAGATGCCAAAAGCCCAATTTACAGGTCTGTGTTTCGAAACAGGCTTGCCCGTTTCTATACACGGGCCCCAATTTAGAAGCCAGACCAGGCCGTACCGATACGGTCCACTTCGTTTCGGTACGGGGGTCTTTGGTAACAAAACGTTCCGGAACAGGTTCCGAAACGGGCACTCACAGTGGCAAACCATTTCGATATGCGTATCAGAACGGGAGCTCACAATGTCAAATCGTATCGAAACGCGTTCCGATACGAGTATCCCTGTGGCTACTACCGTTCCGAAACAGCCAGGAGCGTTTCGAAACGCCTGCACTCTGTGTGACCCAGAAATCAGTTTTCTGCATCTCCAAACACTCTCAAACATGCCCCAAATCAACAAGAATCATGAAACGACAAACATACATATAATCTAAAGGCATTACAACCTACCACAAACATGTTCAAACGAATAACCATACATTAACAAGTCCATTTCATTCAAGAAAGCATGCATCCACATCACATAGCATAAGACATGGTTATAAGCCTTCAATGCAATCACTTAGACATCAACATAAACATGGTTTACAAGTCCACAACAAGAGCATTAACAACATAGGTATTTAACAACATGAAAGCCAAACACATAGGAGTCTAACACACCCTCCTATAACACGTAGCATCCTCATTGCTAAACTACTACATTATTCCATAAAACCATACTTGAGAGACCACCACACGCTTGGATGCCCTTTCCTTGCTCCTTGCTAACTCCACACTAATGATCTGCATTGTCAAAAACGAGAGCGTAAGCTAGAAGCTTAGTGAGAGAGCTCAAAGCAAAACATCGACAATGCAGGGTTCAAAGCATGATATCCTTAAGACATTTACAAGACATGCATTTAAGCTAATATAGCAACATAGCCAAACGTTAAGAGAATGCATGAACATGGCATCTTACCTCATGTTATGCCAAACAAAGATATAACAAATATCTTACACAACAACCATACATGAACAAGTATATTGGTAACTATATACTACTCGGATATGCGAATAGCTTCCATTGGGATTTTCGCCCCAACGTACTCAACAACAATTACCTTCCGGTGGGATTACACACATCACCGTTTTCACTCATGGATAGGATTACACTCATCATCACATGCTAACATTTTTCGGTGGAATATTACCTCACCGTACTCTTCCTTGATGACTACACGTCACCAAGGCCACGCGCGAATTCGACTCTTACCGTGTGCACACTCATCCTAATGATCGATCATTTATACCCGATAATTATAACTAGTGCCAACATACTAACAAGTCTCACCATGATTTAACAATTATGCATACCACACATCATCACCCATAAACAACATCAATATATCAACATGCATAACAAATACATACAACACAAGCCTACAATTATGCACATTAAGCAAGAACTCTTAAAATCAACGAGGGATTAAGCTACCAACTTAATCCCCATCTTAGATTGGCCTACCAAGCACAATCCAACACCTCAACCACACACTTGAACTAACTTAAAACCATTTTAAATAATCCACTCACCGAGCACCCTTAAGCAAACCGAGAAAGCTGATCAAGCCTCCAAATTTCCCGGAACCGAGCCCGAAGCTTCTCCGACGATTTCCCTTGATTCTAATCAATCAAAAACAACGTGTTACTCAACAATTAATCCATAAAACCACTGTCCCAAATCAGATCACAACACAAGCAGTGGCGGAACTTGAAGTGAAAGTTTGAGGGGGCCAACTTGAATTTTTTTTAAAAAATTGAAGGATTGAACGAAAATTTTCAAAAAATGAGGGTTTAACTAAAATTTTTAATAATTTAAAGAGATTTAACAAAAAAATTTAAAAATTTGAGAGAGAATTTAATTAAAAATATTCAAAATTTTGAAACTTAATATGAATTTTTAAAAATTTTGAGGGGGCCAAATTGAAATTTTCAAAAATTTTAAGGGCAAAAATCGAATTTTCCAAAATTTTGGAGGGGCCGTGGCCCCCACCGGTCTCTTATAGCTTCCGCCACTGAACACAAGGCCATTTCCTTACATTTCCAAGCCATGAACTATCCAAACTTCTTCATTTTCGAACTCACAAACAACCCATCAGAAATCTATCGATTCCAACACCCAAATCATCACTAAACATACTTAAAACAACCCTCAAGCATCACTATAACACCAGCCCAACTCTCCTACACCAAACTACCTCAAAAACACAAGTTTTTAACCCTTTAAAACACCCACAAAAACTCATTTCGGGATTTTCATCAAAATCCCACAATTTTCACATATAATACTCTTTAGGTCAAGATTAAAACATAATTTAACTTTACAAATCAAAAGCTAAACGAAAAACCATTAAAGCTCCCACCTTTTACTTGAAATTTTGAAAACAAGAACAACCTAAAAATGAAGCTTAAGAAAATCTAAAACCATGTAAACGTTTGGAATGATGAGGAGAAGTCAAAAACGATCTTACCTTAATGAAAACACTTGAATTTGATGAAGGAAAGAATGAAACAGTAACTAAAGGTTGAAGGAGGTTTTGTCGTGAGATTGGATGAGGGGAAGAAGAAGAAGACACCTCAAAAAGTCCCCTTTTTACTCATCTTTTTCCTTTATTTTAAAAATTACCTTTTTGCCATTAATGAAATTCAAGCCCCTTTTTAATTTTAAAGCAAAGCCTATTTTAATTAAAACGAGCCCAACGACTCGAACCTAATTCACACACTTAATTCCCGACCCCTAAATCCGGGTGTTACAAATATTTTTGTCAAATAGGAATCAAGTTATGCTTGATGGAACTGATGTTCCTAAAATTGGAGGCTGGTTGCCTTCTGCACCTTCAATTTCTCAAACCGATACAAAATCTGGTTCAGGTCACAATCCCTTCTTCAAAACTGCTTGTTGGTAACTTGATATTAATGAGATTTTATATAGGTAGGTTTTATATTTAGTGTTTGACATGTTCCAACATGTAAAAATTTCTAATTCTAAATCTTTATACCATTTTGTGTATGACTCCACAAGGCTTTAAGGGCTGAAATGGTTCTTTTTATTTGTTGTTCATTTTCATAATAATCTACGGAACACTCTTTTGTATTTGAACAAGCTAATACGAACTTAAACTGAAATGTCCGAATGCTAATGGAGATGCAACAGAGATAATAGTAGGAACTAACAAAAAAATGGAGAAAGTGTTTGAATGCTATACCGAAACATTTAAAGCTACTATAATTGCATTTTATAGCCTCGAGAATAATAAATCAAGGAGTTTGTTTACCTTTTTCTCATAAGTGCAAAACTGCCTTGTTTTCTTTACTACCATCTGACTGTTTGTGGTGGGAAGCTTATTGATCTTATAGTTTGTAATGCATAGCTTATCAATAACTCTTTTTTCTGGTTTTTGAATATTATTGGTCATAAATGGATGATTTGATAATGAGGACTTTCAAAAATTCAAGCAGTCAAGTGCATTTCGGAAAGAATATGACATGCGGAGAATGAAGCAGGCAAGTCTAACATGTCAGTTGCTATGGATAATTTTAAGCATGTCATTTTAGATTTATTATCTTGGAATAGACTGAATAGTTTCAGCCAAAAAGATTGTACCATGGCTGAATCTTCTTTAGAAAAAATAAAATATAAGTACTTATATACAGGATAGGTGATTATGTTGTTGGTATTATGTGATGGTTGATATGTAAACATTGTTGTGATAAAGCTTATGCTTATGAAGGCGGTCGTGTTTGTATTGTTTTGTTTCCTTGATTTTGTCTTTGATTTGCTTAAAGCTCGTTGGTGTTGTGCTTGGATTGTTAGCAAAGAGCGCTTTGTATGGATTTTTTTTTTTTTGCAGGAGTGAGCAGTATGCTTTGTGTAATATCATAATGTTTGTTATTTCCATCATTAGCAATTAATAAAATAAAATCTATTGACTGAGAAAATTTAGGTGGTTGCTTTATGCAAGAAGATACTAGCAGCAATTAATAAAATTTGTTCAGTATTTTATTTATAATTATGCTAAAACTTTGCAAAATATAAAATTAACTCAATAAAATTATTAAAAGATAAAAAAAATAAAAGAAAAAATATATAATCTTGTGTAATCATAGGACATAACTGTGAATGGTGTTGGTGATCATGTGCATATATACAGGTGCACCATCATATAGAAGAGTGCTTGATATTCCACATGAGCGAAGAAGGGTGCATAGAAGCTTTGTCTAAGCATGCAAGTGTTAAACCATTCATTACTTCAGCAAGTTTAATTCATCTTTTTTTTTTCTTTTTTTATTACACATGACATATTATAAAAGCACACATTTCATGGAGATTGTGTGATATAAAGAGTAGAAATTAATAGTTTTATATTAATTTTTCTTCTTCTATGATTTTAGTGTATGTGATTTTGGTTACAATGTGGATTGAGTTGGAAAAAGAGAACAATGAGTTCGTTGAGACTTACACAAGGCACGGAGATCAAAGAGTTATTGAAATAGAGAAAAGACAAAGAATCTAATCCAAGCGTGACAGTTTCATGAAGGAGAATGTCAATTAAGTCTAGTTTAATTAATGCATGACCTATAACACAAATCAAGATTTAGACTTGTTTATGTAGTTTACCTTTGTGAGAAAATAAATTTTATTGTGATTTTTGTTTTTGTCACAAAACAATATTTTTCGATGTTAAATACAAATTAATTGTGAAAAAATATACTTTTGTGATGAAATAAATATTTTATTTTAACAAATATTGTCCTTATAAGTAATATTTAGTGACGAAATAAGGGTATTGAGAAATTAAATATTTGTTGTAATATGTATTATTGTCACGAAAATATTTTCGTTCGATGTTAAAATTTATGTTAATTGTGACAAAATTTACTTTTTTGTGATGAAATAAATATTTTATTCTAAGAAATATTTTGTCTCTGTAAGTCACATTTACGGACTAAATAGAAGTAATGAGAAATTAATTTTTGTCACAATATGTATTTTTGTCACAAAAACTCTTTATATTTAATGTTAAAATACAAATTAGTTGTGACAAAATGCACTTCTCGTGATGAAATAGTTAATTTATTGCGACAAATATTTTGTCATGATAAGTTCATTATAGTAACGAAATTTCATTGTTACGATAAATTATATAAAATGGTAACAAATACAATTTCGTCACAATATACTTTACATGACGGAGTTGTTCTAACAAACATGGCAACAAATAAAATGTGTCAAAATAAATATATCGTGACAAATTTAGTACTTTTAGTGATAAATAATTTTGTTGCAATATTATAAATTTCTTGTAGTGTAGGTTTTGGTTACTTTTGGCTCGGGTTAATTTCAGTCTCGGTTATTTTCAGTGCTGGTTACTTTCGGTTCGAATTGATTTTTAGTTCAGTAAATTTCGAGTCAATTTTGGTTCGGGTTCAAGTCAAGTTTAGACCGCAATGTTTGGGTCTATATCGGGTCTTAGGTAGGATAAATTGGTTCGGTTTTGGGTCTTAGGTCAAGTTTGCCAGGTCTAATTATTAGGGGTTCAATTTTTAGGTTTGCCCTTAGACTACCAAAATCTCATAAACGTACATGTTGGTTGTTGGTAAATAATAAATTTGTTTTTCTTGTTGCCTTCCTGATTCTCCAGGGCTTTGCCGTAACTAATCCGACCCGCGTCACACACCTACCTTTGGTAAGTGAGTCTCCCATCAGGAAATTTCTACCTACACAAAAGCCTTGAACTCGAGACATGCTTAAACGATATCAAGTTGCTTGCCACTTGGATCAACCCGTTGTTGATAATAAATTATTTTTTAATCCTCGTTCACTTAGTTTTTATGTAGGTTGTTCTTTTTTGGTATAACCGCCGATAATAGGGATAAAGTCAATAATAGGCTGGGAGGGGTTGTTGCCCCTCCTAAATTTTTTTGTATAATTGTATTTTAAGTCCTTTTCGATTTAAATATTAATCAAATAAGATCTTTGCCCTTCACAATTTTTAGATTTAAAGGCTGAATAGACTCTTGCCCAATTTTGACCATTAAATCTTGACAGTTTTTTTTCTTTAGGTATTACTGGCACATGACAAACTATAGTTCTATCATGTTGCATTTACAGATTTTTTTTCAATTTTTTATAAATTTTATATTTTTTAGAATTTTTAGAACTTTTAAAAAATTTAAATAAGATAAAAAAAATTCTGAAAATGTCAATGAAAATACTGTGGCACGACGCACTACACCAACATATTAAAATATGTCAAGATTTAATGGTTAAAATTGGTTAGGGGGCTTAATTAATTAAATTTATTGGTTCAAGGGTTTAATTGATTAGATTTTTTGGTTTAAAGGCTTAATTGGGTGCAAAAAAAGTTCATATGCTTAATTGATTTTTTTAAAAAAAGTTTAAAGGCTTCTTACACCCTTAAGCCTAAAATATTTTATAAGTGAAAGTTTGGGGACTTATTTAATAGTTAACCAAAAAGATTTTAATAAATTATTAAAATATTTATAAAAAATTAAAAAACACTATAAAATAAAAAAAATAATTAAAATAAAAATATCAAAAAATCATAAAATAATACTTTATAAATATAAAAATTTAAAAATATTTACAAAGTATTAAAAAATCTAAACACTTTTATAGAAAAAAACATCGAATATCTCTCTTCAGGCTCGGCCTGAATTTACTAGTATGTCTTAAACAAATTTTTTAAACATATTTTTAATAGAATCAACTTTGCAGTAGAATAACAATAAATCTAAATTTTGTTTCAATGTTTACATCAAATCGATGCTCATTAATCTTATTTTAAACCACATTAATCTTATTTTGTTATATATATATATATATATGAGTTAGGATCAACTTACACAGTGTAAAGTTTTACGCGTTTTTTGGATCGTTGGATGGGGAAATGGATTTTTAGGGTAAAACTCGCATATAATCCGACTCGAACTAAAAATTAAAAGAATTTTTGTTTCTAAATAACTGAGAATGTTGAACAAACCCCAAAAAATAAATCTAAAAAATCTAAGAAAAATTAGAACAATATGAACAAAGCTAGAAAATATTGAAATCTGCATTAAAAACAATTGAAATATGAGTATTTAAATAACAATAACATAGAACAAACCCATAAGAATGGAACTAGATCTATGAGAAAAACAGTAAAAACAAATCCAAAAAAATTGAAACTTGCATTGAAAACAATAAAAAAATATGGATCAAAATTCAACAGCAATAGAAATGAGAACATTCCCATAGAAAATGAAATCTGAAATTTGAATAAAAATAACATACCCAAAAAAAAAATCAAAATCCGCAGCAACATGATTAGTTCTCGGCATGGAGGGAACAAAAAATACGAGATTTAAACCACGATTAACCTTTGTTTCAACTGTTTATTATATAAATCAAATGAAGAAATGAAAGAAAAAGAAAGGAGATGAGAAAAAGAAGTTGAGGAGCAGAGGAGACTAGAAGTGAAAGTTGAACGGCTGGAGAAATGAATTTGGGAAAAAATAAAAACCCTAAATTATATATAAATAGGATGGTATTTTTGTAAATATGTTAAAAATAAACATTAAATACTCGAGTTAGGTCAGGTCGGATTATTTTCATCTTCCACCCAACTCGGACCCGAACCCGACCATTACTCCCACAACACCCGACCCGAATTCGAACTTAAATTTATATATAAAAACTCGACCTTGTAGGATCGGATCAGGTCGAAACCCGTCAGGTCTTGGTAATATGCTCGTCCCAACCGCCAGGGCACCTCAATCAAGCCTTATGGATGAAGAGACGAAACAACTAGGGATGGCAACGGGAGGGTTGGTCCGGGTTTTTGGCCGACCCGAACCGAGTTTCATATATCTTTATCTTAGAGCCGACTCGACACGAAAAAATTAATAAAAATATAATAAATATAAATATATATATTTAAAAATAAATCGGGTCGAGTTGGGTCGAAGAATTTCCACTATAAACCTAAACACGGCCCGACTAAAACTTCTTTAAAATCCGGCTCGACCCGAAAACTGAAAATTCAAAAAAAAAAATCAACCTTATCAGATCAAGTCAGGTCATAACCCGTCGGTTTGAGTTTTTTGTGTGTGAAACCAATATTTGATTTTGATATAACAAACAATCGAAAGACTAAATTGCAAAGTAAATATATTTTTAAGTAATCAAAATACTTACATTTGACAAGTAAAATTTAGGGTAAACTACCCCAGTGACCACCGAACTATAGGGGCGTACCTATTTTGACCACCGAACTATCGAACTCGTCAATCAGACCATCAAACTTAATAAATCAACCTATTTTGACCACCGTCGTTAAAAAACTGACGGAGAAGTGACGTGGCAGTTAATAAAAATTTGTAAAATTACACATTTAGTCCATGTTATTTACTTATTAAATCAATTTGATCCTAAAAATAAAATTAACCAACCAATCAAATGATGCCACATGTCATCACCCAATTAGATTAATTTACAAATATTTAATATATTTTCCTCTCCAACCAGGTGGTGACATGTGTCAGCACCCGATTAAAGGAAAATTAAAAAAGAATCAAGAGTGGCATTGGTGTGGTTTAAACCTAAGAACTCTAGGTTGAAGTCTAGCATGTTTACCACTAAGCTAAGCTAGCTCTTATTGATATAATTTGCACACTTTGATATACATATGTTATACTGCAGTAAATGTTAAAGGTAAATTAAAGAAGAATGACATTGAGGTGATTTAAACCTAGGACCAAGAAAGATAATTCTCACACCTTTACCACTAATCTAAACTACCCTTAGTGATATAAATTGTACACTTTTATATACTTATCTTATATTGCAATAACTGATAGGGAAAAAAAGTAAAAATGGTTGAAAGGAGACTCGAACATAGATCACTTTGGATGTGTATAATCACACAAACATTCGATTTAATTTAAATCTGAAAAGTATTAAATATTTTATTTAAAAAATGATTTAAAATGTTCAAATATTTTATTTTTTTATATTTAAATTAAATTGAATATTTATTAAAATATTAAATATTCACTTAAAAAAAATATTTGATTTGAAGGAAAACGAAATTTGATTTAAAAAAGTATTTGATGTTTTAAATCAAATTTAAAATACTTTAAATATTCAATTTAAAAAATAATTGATTTAAAAGAAAAGAAATTTGATTTAAAAAAGTATTTGATTTTTTATCTCGAATTTAAAATACTTTAAATATTCAAATGTTTTAAATATTCGAATACATTTTAAATTAAATTTCTTTTCTTTTAAATCAAATATTTAATATTTGAATAAATATTCGATTTAATTTAAATATAAAAAAATATTTGAATATTTTAAATCAAATATTTAATAATTTTCAGATTTAAATTAAATCGAATATTTGCATGATTATACACATCCCAAGTGATCTAAGTTCGAGTCCCCTTTCAACCATTTTTATTTTTTCCCTATCAGTTACTGCAGGAAAAGATATGTAAATAAAAGTGTGCAATTTATATCTATAAGAGTAGTTTAGCTCAGTGGTAAAGGTGTGGTAATTGTCTATCTTGGTCCTAGGTTCAAATCACCTCAATGTCATTCTTCTTTAATTTTCCTTTAACATTTACTGCAATATAACATATGTATATCAAAGTGTGCAAATTATATCATTAAAAGCTAGCTTGGCTTAGTGGTAAACATGCTAGATTTCACCTTAGAGGTCCTAGGTTTAAACCACACCAATGCCACTCTTTATTCTTTTTTAATTTTCCTTTAACCAGGTGGTGACACGTGTCGCCACCTGATTGGAGAGGAAAATATATTAAATATTAAATTAAAATTTGAGTAAATTAATCCAATTGGGTGATGACACGTGTCATCATCTAATTGGTTAGTTAATTTTATTTTTAATTAAAATGAAATTAGGATCAAATTGATTTAATAAGTAAATAACAAGGACGAAATGTGTAATTTTACAAATTTTCGTTAACAGCTACGTAACTCCTCTGTCACCCCTTTTAACGGCGATGGTAAAAATAGGTTGATTTAATAAGTTTGGTGGTCTGATTGACGAGTTCGATAGTTCGGTGGTCAAAATAGGTACTCCTCTATAGTTTGGTGGTCACTGGGTAGTTTACCCTAAAATACTTAAAATGTTATGAAGTCTAAACTTAAACCCCATAAATTTTTCTAAGTGTTTCAAAGCCAAAATATACAAAATTTCCCAAGCGTATCGAAACACCCCAAAGTGTTTCGATATGTTTTGCCACTAGAGACAAGGGTTTCGAAATGGCTCATACCCGTTTTGATACAGCCTTCATCTGGGCTTTTGATTTTTAAGTGTTGTTTCAAAATGGCTCATACCTGTTTCGATACGGGGTTAAGTATTTTCAAAATTGAGCATTAAATGAACTAGTTGTTACTTGTCATAAACAAACTTTTGAAAATTTAGTTAAGGGTTTCGATACACCCCTAGGCTGTTTCGAAACACCAATTTACAGTTTCAAAACTTTTCGATACATCCCTTAGCTGTTTCGATACGACCCTTCTTTTACATTTTACAGTTTCAAACTGTTTCGGTACGACCTATAGTTGTTTCGATACGGGCCCTTTTTACACATAACAACTCTTTTTTGTGTCTGTTTCGATACATGGCCTTGTGTTCCAATACAGGTAATTGCAGAACAACATTTATAGAGGGAAGAGAGAGCCACAACATCTCTATTGATGATCTCAACCACCTAAACGGCTAGAAATCAATGAGAATGTATAAAAACAAGTCTTCAAAGCACCAGCAACAACTGTTGAACCTTCAAGCAACATCAAAGCATTTATTCAAAATCCTTGAGCCTATTAGAGTCAAATTGTGTACTCAACTTGTAAAATTATCAAATTGATCATCTTTGTTTCAAGTTTGGGGAGAGTTGGTTTGTAATTGGGCAATATATTAGTCTTGTGAGAGATGCATTTCAAATTGCCTTTTGTTCTTTATAATTGAGAGTCTTGTCATATTTGGGTAGAAAGATTGAATTTGTAAAGGTTGTCTCCTTAACCTAGAAAGGGGGAAGAATAAATTAGTAAAGAGTTTGTTGAAAATCCTTAGTGGGAGCTAAGGTATTGGATGTAGAGCTTGGTTAGAAGCTTGAACCATTATAAGTGCCTTGTTCTTCATTTTTAATTGTTCCTTTTGCTCCCTTCATTTTTAAAAGTGCCAATTCACCTCCTCTTGGTCATATCGGTTAAGTCGATCCACTCAACAATTGGTATCAGAGCCTACCTCTTTGAAGGCTTCACAATCACAAGAGGAGATCCTAGAATAGTGTTGATTAACTTCCATGTCGAGCCATGACATCTACCTCCGGACCAAGCATGTACGAGTCTCAATCTACCACCAAACCACCCTTCTTCAATGGGGATAACTATCCCTATTGGAAGAACCGAATGCGTCTCTTCATCAAATCGAGTGATTACCTTGTATGGGATGTGGTAGAAGATGGACTAATCATTCCCATAAAGAGAGATGAAGAAGGAAGGCTTGTTCCAAAGAAGAAGGTAGAGATGAGTGAAGATGATAGAAAGAAATTCCAAGTGAATGATAAAACCTTGCACATGTTTTTTTGTGCTCTCGGACCGAACATCTACTCCAAAGTGTCCTCAATCACAAGTGATAAAGAAGTGTGGGATACTCTTGAAACCACATATAAAGGAACAAATGATGTAAAGGAGACGAAGATCGAGATGCTCAATCTTAGTTACGAGAACTTCAAGATGGAGGCTGATGAGACCGTAAAAAAGACATTTAATCGCTTCTCTGTCGTCGTCAATGGTTTGAAGGGCTTCAAAGAGATCATCCTCAAAGATAAGTTAGTCCGGAAGCTACTCTACTCTCTTCCTAAATCATGGGATGAAAAGAGAACGACTGTCATCGAAGCAAAGAATTTGAAGACCCTAAAGCTCGATGAACTATTTGGTTCTCTCCTCACACATGAGACCATAAAGCAAAGAAGAGAACACGAGAAGAGAAAAGAAGAAAGAAGAGTATTCAAGCAAGAGGTAAAGAAGAAAAAGGAAGGAGTTACTCTCAAAGCCTCTCTACCACAAGAGGAGAGCACTTCTAGTGGGGAAGATGAATTTAAAGAATTGGCTATGATAACCAAAAGATTCTCAAGGTTCATGAAGTCTAACCGTGGTAGAAAGTTTTCAAGAAGAAAAGACTTCAAGAACAAGAACAAAGAAGAAGAAAAATACCAACTCATTTGCTATGAGTGCAAGAAGTCGGGTCACATTCGTATCGGTTGCCCTCAACTAAAGAAGAAGAGTTTTGAGAAGAAGAAGAAACTCAAGGCTCAAGTAGCAACTTGGAGTGATGAGGAGTCATCATCCGAGGATGAGGAGCATGAAGTGGTCAACCTTTGCCTCATGGCCCTTGAGGAGGAATCTATGGTAAACTCTAACTCATCATCTCTTACTTATGATGAATTATATGATGCATATGATGAGTTGCAAGAAGTTTACGATGAATTGGTTGAGAAATACAAAGAGTCTATTTTAAAAAACAAGAAAACTATTTTTGATTTAAAATCTCAAAATGAGTCTCTTTCAAAAACTAATTCTGAATTGGAAAAGAAAGTTTTATATTTGATAAATCTTTCAAATGAGCTTAAAAAGAAACATCTTGATGTTGAAAAACTTCTTTCCGATTTCCAAGATTATCACACTAAAGAAGTGGATAATCTTAAAACCTCTCTCGCTATTGGGAAAAATGGTTTTAACAAGGGTAGTTCTTCAAAAACCCAATATGTAAAGAGAAAGGATTTTAACTACAAACAAATTGGCTCTCAAAGGCATCCTAGAGCTAAGAGGATTAGAAGTGTATGGGTTCCTAACGAACTTGTAACTTCTAACAATATTGTTGCTATTTCATCTTGGATTCCTAAGGGAACCAAGTTTTAGGGAACTAATCTTTGTTTGTAGGGGGAGCATCGATACAAGGCCAAAGCTTCAAGTCAAAACACATGGTACCTTGATAATGGATGCTCGAGACACATGACCGGAGACAAGAGTAGATTCTTGGAGCTTAAACCAAAAAGTGGAGAATGTGTGACATTTGGTGACAACTCCAAAGGCCACATTGAAGGCATAGGCTCCATTGGTAATCTCTCATCTACATTCATTAAAAATGTTTTATATGTCAATGGTCTAAAACGTAATATTTTTAACATTAGTCAACTTTGTGATAAATGGTTTAATGTTCATTTTGATAAAAATGGGTGTAAAATTGTGAACATTAAAACAAATAAAATAATGCTCATTGGTCATCGTATAGGAAATATTTATATGGTGCATTTAGATGACATACATTCATCCCATGCATGTTTAATTGCAAATGATGAGAATGATGCATGGTTGTGGCATGGGAAACTAGGGCATTGCTAGCATAAGTGTTTTAGAAAAATTAGCTTCCCAAAATCTAGTTAAAGGTTTTCCTAAACTAAAATTTTCATTAGATAAATATGTGATGCTTGTACTAAGGGTAAACAAAAGAGAACCTTATTTAAACCCATTAATGGTGTTTCGATGAGTATGGTGTTACAACTAATCCACATGGATTTATTTGGGCCTATTAGAACTATGAGCTTGGGTGGCAAGTCATATGCATTTGTATTGGTAGATGACTTTTCTAGATACACTTGGGTTCTATTCTTAAGTACTATGGATGAGGCTTTAGAAAATTTTATTACATTTCAAAAAATTACCTAAAATGATCTTGATCTTAAAATTTCACATATTAGAAGTGATCATAGAACCGAGTTTCAAAATATGGGTTTTGAAGATTTTTATAATGAAAATGGTATTAGCCATAATTTTTTTGCCCCTCGCACTGCTTAGCAAAATGAGGTAGTTGAGAGGAAAAATAAAACTTTAGAAGAGATGGCTAGGACAATGCTTTACGAAAACAATTCACCTAAGTATTTTTTGGTAGAAGCCACTAATACGGATTGTTATATTATTAATAGAGTAATGATTGGGCCTATTTTAAAGAAAACACCTTATGAGATTTTAAAATCCAAAAAGCCTAACATTAGCTATTTCCACCCTTTTGGTTGTAAATGTTTTATTTTTAAACAATGGAAAAGACAATTTAGGTAAATTTGATGCTAAAAGTGATGAAGCAATATTTTTGGGTTATCCCCTAAACTCTAAAGCCTATTGAGTATTTAATAAAATAAGTTTGGTTGTTGAAGAGTCTATACATGTTGTTTTCGATGATAACCTCCTTCCGAGGAAGGAATCTTGTGATGATGGTGATGTAGGGATCATTGAAACCATTGATGAGGACAAACATCAAAGGTGGATGAGATTCCAACTAAAGAAAAGAAAGCACAAGATCCACCTCTTGAAGCCTTGAAGGACTTGGCTCTTGAGAAAAATGAGGTGACATGCCCAAGGGAGTTCAACTATGTCAAAGGTGGTGAAATCTTGGGTGATCCATCCAAGGGGGTAACTACTCGATGCTCTCTCAAACTTATGAGTCATGTTGCATTTATCTCATGCATAAAGCCTATAAATATCAAAGAAGCATTAAAAGATGATTTTTAGATATTGGCTATGCAAGAGGAACTTAATCAATTTGAGAGAAGTAAAGTATGGACATTAGTTGATAGGCCTAGTAATCAATCTACTATAGGAACTAAGTGGGTATTTAGAAATAAACTAGATGAGAGTGGTAACATAGTGAGAAACAAGGTCAGGCTTGTTGCTCAAGGTTACACTTAAGAAGAGGGAATTGATTTTGATGAAACATATGCACTCGTAACTAGAATGGAAGCTATTATGATACTTCTTGCATTTGCATACTATCGTGATTTCAAGCTTTTTCAAATGGATGTAAAAAGTGCTTTTCTAAATGGTTTTATAAATGAAGAAGTCTATGTTGAACAACCACACAGTTTTGAAGATCCAAACTTTCCAAACCATGTTTTTAAACTAACAAAAGCTTTATACGGTTTGAAACAAGCTCCTAGAGCTTGGTACGAAAGACTTTCAAACTTTTTAATTGAAAAAGATTTTTAAAAAGGCAAGGTGGATACTACACTTTTCATTAAAAGATATGGCAATGACATCTTAGTAGTTCAAATATATGTGGATGATATTATTTTTGGTTCTACTAATGAATTTTACTGTCAAAAATTTTCTAAGCTAATGCAAGGTGAGTTTGAGATGAGCATGATGGGAGAGCTCTCTTTTTTCTTGAGGCTCTAAATCAAGCAAAGAAAAGATGGCACCTTCATTAATCAAGGCAAATACATCAAGGATATGCTCAAAAAGTTTGGCTTAGAGAATGTGAAGCCTCAAGCCACTCCTATGAGCTCATCAATTAAGCTTGACAAGGATGAAAGAGGTAAGTATGTTGATTCTAAGCTTTATCGTTCTATGATTCGATCTTTGTTTTACCTTACCACAAGTATCATGTTTAGTGTTTGTTTGTGTGCTAGGTTTCAAGCTAGTCCTAGAGAATCACATCTAGTTGCCATTAAGAGAATCTTTAGATACCTTAGAAATACACCTTGTTTAGGTCTTTGGTATCCTAGAGACTCTTCCTTTGACCTTCATGCCTTCTCCGATGAGAATTATGGGGAATGTAAGATAGATAGGAAAAGTACTTCCGAAACATGTCAATTATTAGGTAGTATGCTCGTATCTTGGTTCTCTAAGAAACAAAATAGCGTAGCCTTATCTACCACCGAAGCGGAGTACATATCCTTAGGGAGTTGTTGTGCTCAAGTTCTTTAGATGAAGCAACAACTCTTAGACTATGGTGTTCAAGTAGATACCATACCCCTTAAGTGTGACAACACTAGTGCCATTTGTCTCACTAAGAATCACATCCAAAACTCTAGAACCAAACATATAGAAATTATACATCATTTCATTAGAGATCATGTCTTGAAAATGATGTAGTTCTAGAATATGTTGATACATTAAACCAATTAGCGGACATATTTACCAAACCTTTAGATAAAGAGCGTTTTTGGACCCTTAGGAGAGAGTTAGGTTTAACTAGCCTTCCTTGACCCTTTTAGGTCCCAAATAGCCAAAATTTGCTTGAATTTTAAATGATGATCATGCCTATGTGATTTTGCTTCTTAATGCATCTATGATTGTTTCTAGGGGGAGTGTGCATCATTTTTTTGTTCATATAACATGCTCATATATCATTTTCATGCATTTAGGCTCGATCTAAGTTGGCTCTTTGGACATGAAACTGCCCAAAATGCATTTTCTGGCAAGGGTGTATCGAAATAGATACACGTGTTTCGATACGGGCTCGATCTAAGTTGATTCCAGTACTGAATCGTATTGAAACGGGCTCTTCGTGTTTTGATACAAGTTTGTGGTATTGTTCCGAAACAGTGTTAACTTGTATCGAAACGAGTCTCGTGCCGAAACGGCTTGATAGTGTTTCGAAATGGTCGTTCCGATACGCCAAGTGACGTATCGAAACACGACCGCACAAATTACTTTAAATAGCATTAAAAGAGTATCAAACTTTAATTAAAACGCCAACTCTTTTATCTTTCAAACCCTAACCGAAAACCCTTATATAAACTCCTCAAACCCTTTGATTTTTTACATCAAAAACTAAAAATTTTTGAGGGTTTTCAATCTACACATCAAGGCTAGAGCTTTGCAAGCAATTTGGTGCATTAATCACCCCTCATTCATCCATTATCCTATATCAAGGTATAAACCCTTTATCTTTTTATTTTAAATTTTTGTTTAATTTTATTGGTTGTTTTTAATTACTTTTTGTATAAAACATATACATATAGTATGGGCTTTCAAGTTTTTGCAAAAATTCTTCAAAATCTGAAATTATTTTATTCGAATATAAAATTATACCGTATATTTTTTCTGTTTTTTCGAAAAAAAAATTTACCAATTTTTTTTATATTTATATATGTTTTAAAATTATATTGTATAGTTTTTATCAACACCTTGATTATCAGATTGCATATTGGATTGAATTGGTTGATTTACGCATGCATATGTTTTTGTGTCTTGATTTCCTTCTAGATTTCGAATATGGGTTCTAGAAAGAGAGTACGAACCAATGACGCTGGTGGAAGCTCTAACATCGATGACGATTCTACTCATCCCAACCTCACTCTACTCTACCAAAAGAGCCTTCGAAACAAAGATGCATATACCAACTTCAAGCTCTTTCAAGATCATGTTATCCGTCGTGAGCGTATTGTCTCTATACCCTTTTTGGATTTCGAACGATTTCAATTTCGCTATCTTGATTTATTGAGGCATTGGAATTTTATGTCTTTTTTGGGCTTACCCGGTACTTTGTATCGTAACATGGTTCTTCTCTTCTATACCAATGCTCGTTGTATCTCCAATGCCGATCAAGTGGTTGCCATTGAGTCCTATCTAATGGGGAAGAAGTTTAGGGTTGATTCGGAAACCTTGGTCAATGTTTTTGGGTTTGAAGATTAGGGTATTTCGGACAAGAACTCGTTGGGACATACCCTTGGTGGCTCCGTCACGGTTCTTGATGCTCATGATCGCATCCTTCATCTCATGGTCTCATGGTTGTTTCGTCATTTCGGAGGAAAATTCTCCCACATTCGGCAAGTGGACGATTTTTGGATTCGATGCTTTCGTGAGGGACGTCGACCAAATCTTTGTCAAATCATGTTTGCCGAGATGGTGTATCTTATCCAAAACCGCAACTTAGATCTTGTCACCTCCTTCACTTATGGCACCGCCTTGAGTTACTTGTTCTCAAAGTTGGGGATCAATTGCTCTCTTGATTTTTCGGAACCTCCCAAGGATCCCATCGATGAGCGCACACTTCTCTGGTGCAAATTTCATTTCATTGATGAAAAGTGGACTCGTGTCGAGAATCCTTATCAAGTTGCGGCCCCCGAACCTCAACCTCAAGTTGCTCCACCAAACAACGAAGCCCTCATAACTTTCCTCATTGAGCAATTTAATAGCTTGTGCATCCACATGGACTCTGGTTTTTCCACTCTTGACACTCGCCTCACTTCTGTGGAGGGACGTATCCAAAGTGTTGAGAATCGACTCACTTCGGTTAAAACTCAACAAACCTCTATGGACATGTCCTTTACCGGCTTCTATGGCGAATGGAGACAATTTCGAAGGAGCTCCGCCAATGATGAAGATGACGATGAGCCTTAGATCTTTGCATTCCATTGCATATCATCTAGTTTAGGATTTCCCTTTTGATGCACTTATTTATGTTTTTGCTTTAAGACATATGCTTTGATTTATGTTTGGATATTATGTTTTAAGTATTAAGGTTTGGATATTATGATTGGAGATTATGGAATTATTTTGCTTTGGTTTATTATGCTTAATGAAATTATGTTGCTTTAATTTCGCTTTGCCTTGTGCTATATTGCTTTATCTCATGATTATATTACTTCATTGATTTTGATCTAATAAAAAGGGGAGAAGGATTAAGCTAAATTTTTCAAAATCTTTTTCAAAACCTAGCTTCAATTAGGGGGAGTTTACTTAAAAATTTACTTTCGTTTTGTTATATCAAAAAAGGGATTGTAAAACCAATATTTGATTTTGATATAACAAATAATCTAAGGACTAAATTGCAAAGTAAATAAGTTTTTAAGTAATCAAAATACTTACATTTGACAAGTAAAATTTATACTTAAAATGATTTTAAGTCAAAACTTAAACCTCATTAATTTTTCTAAGTGTTTCAAATCTAAAATATACAAAATTGCCCAGGCGTTTCGAAACACCCCTAAAGTGTTTTGATACGTTTTGCCACTGGAGACAAGGGTTTCGAAATGCCTCATACCCGTTTCGATACAACCTTCATCTGGGCTTTTGATTTTTAAGTGTTGTTTCAAAACGGCTCATACCCGTTTCGATATGGGGGTTAAGTATTTTCAAAATTGAGCATTAAATGAACTAGCCGTTACTTGTCAGAAACAAACTTTTGAAAATTTGGTTAAGTGTTTCAATATACCCCTAGGCTGTTTCGAAACACCAATTTACAGTTTCAAAACCTTTTGATACAACCCTTAGCTGTTTCGATACGACCCTCCTTTTACATTTTACAGTTTCAAATTGTTTCGATACGTCCTATATCTGTTTCGATACGAGCCCTTTTTACACACAACGACTCTTTCTTTTTTTGGTGTTCGTTTCGATACATGACCTCGTATTTTGATACGGGTAGTTGCAGAACAGCATTTATGGAGAGAATAGAGATCCCCAACGGCTCTATTAATGATCTCAACCACCTAAACGGATAGAAATCAATGAGAAGGTATTAAAACAAGTCTCCAAAGCACCAGCAACAACCATTGAACCTTCAAGCAACATCAAAATATTTATTCCAAACCCTTGAGCCTATTAGAGTCAAGTTGTGTACCCAACTTGTAAAATTCTCAGTTTGTTCATCTTTGTTTCAAGTTTGGGGAGTGTTGGTTTGTAATTGGGAAATATATTAATCTTGTGAGAGATACATTTCAAATTGCCTTTTGTTCTTTGTAATTGAAAGACTTGTCATTCAATCTTTGGGTAGAAAGATTGAATGTGTAAAGGTTGCCTCCTTAGCCTAGAAAAGGGGAAGAACAAATTAGTAAAGAGTTTGTTGAAAGTTCTTAGTGGGAGCTAAGGTAGTGGATGTAGAGCTTGGTTAGAAGCTTGAGCCACTATAAGTGTCTTATTCTTCATTTTTTAATTTTTTTCTTTTGCTCCCTTCATTTTTTAAAAGTGCCAATTCACCCCCTCTGGGCCATATCGATTAATTCGATTCACTCAACATTTTGCCATCCCTAGGAACAACGTAGCTCCAAGACCTTCAATGTTGCCACCACAAAAAATAAAGGTGAGTATTCGATCAAGTTGAATTAAATAAAAATTTTGAGTTATTTAAGTTTATGAAATTTGAGTCGAGTCGAGTCGAATCGTTCGAGTTTTTGTTTAAATTTAATTTTAATTATTTATAATATTTTAAATGGTCTAAAGGTGATTACAAGGTAGTATATGTTTATACATATTCTTAACCCTTTGACTTGTAGACAAAGCGGTTGAACTCGGGTCTCTTAGGATGAACATCATCCGCTTTTTCATTGGGAGCATTTGTTGTATTTATAATGTTATAATACTAATTGTTTCCATTTTAAATGACTTTCTATAACCATATACAATATACATATATATTAATTTATATTTTTTCATATGTGATATACATAATCAAACAAAATTGAGGGACTCGACTCAAACTTGAAATTTGATCCATTACTAAATAATTTCACGTTATTCGAGTCTCATTTTATTACTTAAATTTTATTTGAATTTTTTGAAACAATTTATAAAATTATGATTAAATCAAATTAAAATGTTCTATATCTTAAATCAAATTGAGTTTTGTTCGCCTTGACATATGCCCAGCCACCGAATCACCTCCATGCGTGAGGAGATTATAATTCCTAGCAAAGGAAGGTGCCCAAAAGAAAGATGAAAAAAAAAGGATAGAAAAGAGACGACGAGTCACCAACAACTAAACAATTAGCCATCAAAAATAAGAATTACATATTCATGCAAGTACATTGTAATGTTCAAATATATTTTAAGTGTTTTTATATTTAGAAGGAGATTTTAAGGAAAGAATGTGTTCTTGCTGGATCTAAACCTATAACTTAAAAGAAAAGAATTAATGAAAAATTTTGGTCATCTGACCATCTTCGCTTTTTGAAAACTTATCATGATATTATCTTACAATCATAAGATAAATTTAATACTCTATTACATAAATATTAATAAATTAATAATTCATATTATATAGTTTTAAAATATTTATAGATTTATATTGGGAAAATATCATATGCACTGGTGTGGAAACGAAAAGTTTTTATAAATGTCTTAGTTTTAGGGTTTAGAGACTTGATTTATGGTTTACAGTTTAGGGGCACAACTATAGGGGTTTAGAATTTAGGGTTTATGGTTAGAATTTAGAGTTTAGAGATAATAGTTTAGCTTTTTAGGGTAATATTGTTAGGGATTTGAGTTTTAACCTATAAACCCTAAATTTTAATCCCAAACTTTAAATTCTAATTGCATCCCTTAAAACCCCTAAACACTAGACCCTAAATGAAATCCCTATGGAAAAAGTTTCAACAAACGCTTGTGCATGGAATAATTATCCATTTATATTTCATTAAGATTATCAATTTATATATTTCAGTGATATCAATTAAGCTACCTTTTGCTAACACTAACGTGACAGTTAAAAAACTAGTATAATTATTTAGTCATCGTTATTTATATATTCTATTAATTTAATTTTAATTTAATTATAAGACTAAATTGATAAGATATATAAGCAATAAAAATTAAATGCGTAATTATACTGATTTTAAACTGCCACGTCAGTTTCTCCCTCAACAATGGCTTAATTGATATCACTGAAATAGTTAAGTGACTCAATTGATAAAATCAATAGATCAGTGATCAAATTAGAATGTCCCCTTAGTTAAGTACTAATCAAATAGTTTACCCCAATAAATAAAAATAAAAAGATTTTTCTCTGGGTAAAATACAATGGAGGTCACTCAATTATGTGTAAGGTTATATCTGAGTCACCAAATTATTAAAAGTTATATTTGAGTCACTCAATTATAGGTAAGGCTACATTAGGGTCACCCAATTATTACAGGTTACATTTGGGTCACTCAATTATGGTAAGGTTATGTTTGGGTCACCCTTCATATTTAAAAAAAGGGTAAACTATACTAATGACCACCGAACTATGGGGTTGGTGTCGATTTGACCACTATATTTTCAATTGTGTCAAATATACCACTTAACTATTTAAATGGTTCCAATTAAGCCACTTGCCGTTAAAAAAACGAAAAAGTTGACGGAACTGTTGAAAAAATTGGTATAATTACACATTTGGTCCTTTATATTTATACAATATATCAATTTACTCCTAATTTTAATCTAATAAAAATAAATTAATTATTTAATAAGATGGTGACACGTGTCACCACCTTATTGGACGTCTTTAATTATTTTTATTTAATTTATTTAATTAATTTTCCACCTCCAATCAGGTGGTGACACGTGTCACCCAATTGGAGGTGGAAAAATGAAAGGAAAAAACACCCCCATCATGGATCGAACCTGTGACCTTGGAGCAACCAAGGTTTGTGTTTGCCACTGAACCAAGCACACTTTTGTGCTCTAAGATACAACATTTAATATATGTGTTTAATGATTGTTAGTGCCCAGGAAAATGAAAGAAAAGAATGTGTACTTGGGTGGATTCGAACCAAGGACCTTAGGATGCATGGCACAAGTGCTTGCCACTGCACCAAGTGAATAATTTGTGATATGTTGTACAACATTTAATATATGTATTATATAATTTTTAATGCTTGGAAAAAGGAAGAAAATGTAATTTTAAGAAACTCGAACATAATATTCTTATGATGCATAAAAACATCTAAACCAATTAAATAAATCTAATAACTAAATTAAAGTTAAGAATATTAAATTATGTTTGTGAGTTTGAAATCGCTAAATGAATTTAATATAATTTTTAATTTTTTAATATAATTATATATATAATAATTTAATTAATTTTTTAGTAAATATTAAAATTATTAATCAAGTTAAAAAATCATTATATACGTGAAATTATAAAAATAAATCTGGAACTAAAAAATATATTAAATTTAGATTAATATATAAAAAATTTAAAATGATTTTTCTATTAAAAAATTAATAAATAATATTAAATTTTTTATTTTAAATCGTGCACTAACTATAATTTAAAATATATACAAAATATTCTTAACTTTAATTTAGTTATTAGATTTATTTAATTGGTTTAGATGTTTTTATGCATCATAAGAATATTATGTTCGAGTTTCTTAAAATTACATTTTCTTCCTTTTTCCAAGCATTAAAAATTATATAATACATATATCAAATGTTGTACAACATATCACAAATTATTCACTTGGTGCAGTGGCAAGCACTTGTGCTATGCATCCTAAGGTCCCTGGTTCGAATCCACCCAAGTTCACATTCTTTTCTTTCATTTTCCTGGGCACTAACAATCATTAAACACATATATTAAATGTTGTATCTTAGAGCACAAAAGTGTGTTTGGTTCAGTGGCAAACACAAACCTTGGTTGCTCCAAGGTTACAGGTTTGATCCATGATGGGGGCGTTTGTTCCTCTATTTTTCTACCTCCAATTGGGTGACACGTGTCACCACCTGATTGGAGGTGGAAAATTAATTAAATAAATTAAATAAAAATAATTAAAGACGTCCAATAAGGTGGTGACACGTGTCACCATCTTATTAAATAATTAATTTATTTTATTAGATTAAAATTAGGAGTAAATTGATATATTGTATAAATATAAAGGACCAAATGTGTAATTATACCAATTTTTTTAACAGTTCCGTCAACTTTTTCGTTTTTTTTAACGGCGAGTGGCTTAATTGGAACCATTTAAATAGTTAAGTGGTATATTTGACACAATTGAAAATATAGTGGTCAAATCGACACCAACCCTATAGTTCGGTGGTCATTAGTATAGTTTACCCTTAAAAAAATTACATCAATTTAGTCATATTTTCTTTCAAATCACTTATATACCCTCGTTAATATTAGAGTACTTCATTTGAAATCATTAATTAATCTAATACACAAATTAATATACTTTTTTAAAATATAAAGGGTGACCCAAATGTGGCCATATCCATAATTGGGTGGCCCAAATATAAGATTTAATAATTGGATGACCCAAATGTAACATAACCTATAATTGGATGACGTAAATATAATATTTAATAATTGGATGACCCAAATATAACCTTAACCATAATTAAGTGATCTTCGTTGTAGTTTATCCTTTTTCTTTTTGTTCGTTCAAAAGAATTTCCCGAGAAAATTAAATCCTTGTCTTATAACCCAGATCCAAGGATCATCGCCCAAAATTCTTGCCCATAAATTCGTTCATTTTAGATTCTCTTCCCCATACTCCCTTTTACCGGGGTAATCAAAATATACCCCCTTTTTTGTTTTTTCCCCCATCTTTTATATTCCTAAACTTTGATCTGCTAAAAAAATTCTCTTTACTTTATCCCACCTATAAAATGCAGCTTTATGGTCCAAAACGTTTGTTTTGGTTCACTGATTAATGGCCATTCCGTAGTTTCTCAGTCAAGTTTTCTCCATTTGTTTATCCCTTTAGTCACTAAAGAAGTAAACGATTTCTTTTCTCGTTCTAAAAAGGGTGGTTTTGTAAGGATTTTAAAACTGGGTTTTAATCTTTAGAATTGATAAATTAGAATTTTAATGGATCTGATAGTTACTTTACAGAGAAGGGTATTAAGTCAATTTGTCAATATTTGTAAAGTGAAATAAGAGAGCCGGGGTGTTTTTCTTTCCCTGTGTAAAAAAGTTAATTAAGATTAGAGCATGGAGCATATTATTGGTGGAAAATTCAAGCTTGGTCGAAAGATCGGTAATGGATCGTTTGGTGAACTTTATTTAGGTATTATGATAATGGCATTTTTATATTTGTTCTCTTTGTTTTTTCTTTCCATTTGTTTTATTGATTTCGGTTTTCTTTGTTTTGCAGGCGTTGATGTACAAAGTGGGGAGGAAGTGGCTGTTAAGCTGGTAATGTTTGAACTTGGTGGCGTTTATCTTATTTTTTAGATTGTATTGGTTGATCAGTAGATATATAATATCCCCGTTTACCCGAGCTTGTTGCTCCTGTGTTCGATGTTATGCTGTGATATATTTCTTTGTGTTTCATTTAGATGGCTAGTACTTTAGATCATGCATTTGCTTTTGGAGAGTGTAAAAATATTTCGTAATTCATGTATATACATATGCTATGATGGATATGCTAGATTTAGTGTTTGTAGAGCTACCTTGTTAAAGGAGATCGGGTGGCACCTGGGTGGGGTTGTTTAAACCCAAGCAGTTTTTTTATGCCATTGAAATCTACGAAAACCAAATAGTGTACTTTCTGCTTTTACTATGTAGTTCACTGAGTTGGAGATTAGGTGTATGCAATTAGTTCAAGTTTGATGTGAAGATAATAATATTCAGCTATAAAGGCATTTCTGGAGAGTTTCTTTATATGTTTACTTTCGTAATGTGATAAAGGAATGAAGTTAAGAATTTGTTTGACCGTGATTTATTGAGTATTCTTAGAATTGGAGTGTGTGATATTTGTTGCTGGCTGATATTGGGGATGGGTCCATCAATTATTTAAGCTGATAGCTTTAAATTGCCTGCTTAAGTTCTTACAAAACTACTCTAGAACTTGTGTTTTTAGATTTTAGTTAGGCATGTATTATTCCATTTGATAATCTAATTGAGCTTCATGATATTGTCGCTGCTTGAAGTTTTAAATTGGTTATTAATATATGCTCTAGCGCGTTCCTTGTTTACCCAGGAACCTGTCAAGACCAAGCATCCTCAACTTCACTATGAATCAAAGCTGTACATGCTTCTTCAAGGAGGGAGTGAGTTTTCAGTTTTGTTTCACTCACTCTCTGTGTAATGTGTCTATCTATACTCTATGATAAATTGTCTGTAAGTCTTTTTTTTCTTTCTTTTCATGTGCAGCGGGTATTCCTCATTTAAAATGGTTTGGAGTTGAGGGTGAATACAATGTTATGGTTATTGATCTTCTTGGGCCAAGTCTGGAAGATTTATTCAACTATTGCAATCGGAAGTTTTCATTAAAATCAGTTTTGATGCTTGCAGATCAGTTAGTGAGTATTCTGCTGTTTTTTCAGGGAACTTTAATATTGTTTTTTTTTAAATAACTTTAATATTGTTAGTTGGCTACCTTACTAATACTTGATCTTTCATTGTTCGTAATTCAGTTAAATAGAGTCGAGTACATGCACTCCCGTGGTTTTCTTCACCGTGACATAAAGCCTGATAACTTTTTGATGGGTTTAGGGCGCAAAGCAAATCAGGCATGTTCTTCTGTTTATTCCCCACATTTTATGGCATGTGCATTTTCTGTGATTTGTTTATGGATGATGCGGCATGAGATCACTTTGATAAGAGTTTTACACAATTTTATATTCCATTTGAAATATTGATTTGCCTTAACTGAAATTTTAGTTTAGCATTACTGTGTCTCACTTATTCAACAAGATGTCCTAGTATGTGTTGCTTATCTCTGTTGTTTTCCAACTTTTCACTGCAGGTATATATAATTGATTATGGCCTTGCGAAAAAGTATAGGGATCTTCAAACACACAAGCACATACCATACAGGTAATACTTTTGATATATTTATGTATAGAATTTGATATTTCCTCTTGTAGGTTTATCGTCAATTGACCCAACGTAGAGAACTCCAAGCTTGATTCTTTTGGTAATAGATTTATAGACCACGAGTTCTCATAGAAAGGCTATTTAGCTTAGCAAACAGAAGATGGTTAAAAGTTTCATTGGTTATGTTTGTACCTCGTCAGCATACCTAAGGCGTCCATTTTCTATCCTAGACTTACAGTGCCTCAAACAATTTGGTTTTGTAATTAACTATTATTACAAAAAATTTATACTTAATTATGCTTTTACCTGTAGTATCAATTGTCAATTCTTCCAATAAGTATATAGCTCTTATGTTGCATGTATATTTCTCTGGTTAAATCATTTAATATATGCCACGCTGACCTCATCTTGTACTATTTTCTTTCTTTATAAACCCCTTTACTGCCAATGGACTCACATTTAAGTTATCCATTTTTTTTCTAATAGGGAAAACAAGAATCTTACAGGAACAGCTCGATATGCAAGTGTTAATACTCACCTTGGAGTTGGTGAGTAAACTTACTGCATTTTATATTGATATGGGTCTTGCTTTCAGCGAACACCCGTCACTTTGGACTATTTTGGTTTTGATGTATGATCCGCTGTGCTTTACATAACTTGCAGAGCAAAGCAGGAGGGATGATCTCGAATCTCTTGGTTATGTGCTTATGTACTTCCTTAGGGGAAGGTTGGTTTAACGCATATCAGGTTGCTTCACAAACCTTTTAAATGTAGGGCCACACTGTTAACTTAGTTTCTTATTCTCCTCCTCAGCCTTCCATGGCAGGGCTTGAAAGGTGGCACCAAAAAGCAGAAGTACGACAAGATTAGTGAAAACAAGATGCTTACCCCCATAGAGGTAGCATTACTTGCGTCTGATACCTGTGAATTCTTTTGGACAAATAAATAGTTGAATTGTTCAAAAAATTTCCTTCTTCTTTCTCTTCATGTTCGAGAAATCAAAGATTCATTGTATGTCTAACGAGTTATATGCCATTTTCAGGTCCTTTGCAAGTCATATCCTTCTGAGTTCACATCATACTTCCATTATTGTCGATCACTACGGTTTGAAGACAAACCTGATTATTCATATCTGAAGAGGCTGTTCCGGGACCTTTTCATTCGAGAAGGTTCACTTGCTATTCGAATTCTCTCTGTTCAAATTTTGCTTACCTTTTTGAATTTGTTTAATTTTGAATATTGAATCAATCTTACAGTTCATCATAAATTTGCTATAGAACTTTTATCATGAAATCTGCTTCTTGAACTCAAAAGTATTGATTTTGACAACAAACTGATGCAGGTTATCAGTTTGACTACGTATTTGATTGGACTATGCTGAGATATCCGCAGGTTGGCTCTAGCTCAAGATCACGGGTCGGTAATCCTTAACTTGCTGGTCTTTATTTCCATGGAAATATTAATTTTGTTTTTTAATTAAAGATGCTTACAGTATCTTTCGTTTTATTATTCAACAGCCAAGCCCAAAGCCAGGTTTAAATCCCCAAGGAGTATCTGCTGAAAGAACCGAAAGGCCTTCAGGTCTGTTCCTTTTCACAACCCGCCTTGAGAATATAAGAAAATTTAACTATTGTATTTAAGACACCTAATTTTGACCAAGTTCTGACCTTGATTTCCTTAAGTTAACTTACGGTTTTAGCACGTTTCTTTATTTGCTCTAGTTGGCCAAGAGATTCGTGAAAGGTTTTCTGGTGCTGTTGAGGCATTTGCGAGACGGAATGGATCTGGGCATGTGCCATCATCTAAGGACGTGGTGAGTAATGGATTTCATCTATTGTTTTTTGCTGAATGCCAGTTTTCAAGTTTTCTTATGATTTTCTCTTGAACTTTTTCTCTCCTTCAGCAACCTGATTCTGATAGGGCTCAGTCTTCCTCAAGAAACGGTAGTACTTCAAAGAGGCCTGTTGATTCAGGCAGCCGGCCTGGCTCCTCTGGTGAGCCTAGTGAAAACCAGTCTAGCAGATTGGTCTCCAGAGGCAGTCGCCTGTCAACCACTCAGAGAGTCCAACCCGGATTTGAATCCAAATCATCATCTTTTACTCGTGCTGCAGCCACTAAAGGTGGTCGCATTGATGCCCTTCGGAGCTTTGACTTCTTGACAATCGGAAGCGGGAGAAAGAAATAAATGGCAAACGCATCTAGTACTTAAGGATTTGCTGGTTATGAAGGAGATCTCATCTCAGCACTATAACTGTAAGTACAAACAGTTCACTCTGTATATCTGTGTCCTTGATTTGGTTTCATCCGCAACTGCAACAATCTCCCCCGAATAAGTTTCTCCCCGGGGAAATACTCGTCAAACTCCTTCCTCATGCACCCTTTATCAGGTATTCTTGTCATTATCATGCCTCTAGAGTGTCGTTAAAGAAAAAAATGATATCATTGTCATCACCTCGGGAAAATTGTTCATATATTTCCAAATGATATCTAGCTGTAATAAACACTTGATGTTTCTTTTATTTCATTAGAATCAAACAAGAAGAATGCCTAAGAAGTATATTATTGTTCATGTCTTCGCATAGTATCGTTCTGTTCGAATGTCCATAGATCCTTTTTAGGTTTTCTCCCTTGGTATGAGCTGAAGCTTGTAATAATTGTTAAGAGAAATGGATGTTGCTATGATTATCAATTTAGCATGGGGTATGTTAATCATTGCTTCTTCTTTTTTGAACTTTATTATTATTATTTGTCTAGTTTAGTTTAAAGTGAGAAAAGGGTTTGTTTAGTACCCTTTTATCATCATTTTGGTAGCCATTAATGAGTAAGCAACCTAGCTTAGGTTTCAAAAGTGAAGGGTAGTGTGCAGGGCATCAATTGTTTACCTTAACCATTTCCCCCTTTTATTTTAAGTCATTTCCATTTTAATGATGTGATACTATAAGATTGTGACACGTGACGCCATTTCAAAGCCTTCAAAATAACCAAAACTCCAAGTTCAAAATCTGCCATTGCCAACATGGAGGACATAATACGAAAGGAGGTAAAGCACTTGTATTGTATACCTGAGAACAAATTACTAATAATTACATGCAGAATGACAAACAATGGGGTCTTGTACAGGGAATTCTTTTTGCTTTGACAATTGACATAATGTGGAGAGTGAAAATACAAAACAAATATAAAAGAATATTTACTTTCTGAAATCATTTTGCAAAAAGAAACAATCTCCTAACTCCCATATCTCAAACCACTTCTAAAACTTCACTGTAACTTTGAAACATAAAGATGCGGCGACTGTCCGAGAACTGTCAAATATCACGAGGATACCGAGGCGTGTTCATTTTCTTGAACGATTCTCAGGGGCTTCTATTTGCCTAGGCAAGAGTTTTGTAAAGCTCCCTTGAACTGGTTGACTGGCAGCTTCAGCTGACTCATCCTCTGCAAAACATAGACCGAGATTAGCTCGATTGACAATGTTTGGTTCTTGCAATGTGCTGACATTAACAACTATCATATGCAGCAAAGATGCATTAACAACTATCATATGCAGAAAAGATGCTGAACAAAATACATTAACAACTATCATATGCAGAAAAGATGCATTAACAACTATCATATGCAGAAAAGATGCTGAACAAAATACGTACCGCATCCGCACCCACCAAACGCATATAATAGTGAAAATATCTTACCAAAAAGGGATTTGATGGAGGGTCGCTTGGGTTTCGAGCTCTTCTTCTTTAATTCAGCTGCACAATTGAACAAGCAAAACCAGTCAAATACAAAGATAATCCAGGTTAGAAATTTGCAGAGGATAAACCTGTGTTCAAAATAACTAGACATTGAAGGAGAAGGGAGATCGATCGAGAAAAACATGTATAGGTTGGATATAGTTTGGGTATGGAAATCAGAAGCAGCAAAGGTGAAAAATTAAATCGAGGAAAAAAAAAATACCGATGCCAGGTAACTGGTTATCATTTACAATTTCAAAGTTCTTGTATGTGTAACCCACAAAGTTTACATCTTTGGATGAAAGCATCTGCATCAAAGGGGAAAATAAATAAATAACTAATGCTGTGCATGTGAGCAATAGAAACATCATTTATCAGCTACTACCCTTTCTTAACCATGTTATATATCAAGGCCAATAGACCAGAAAATAGCACGTATAAAATCTCACATGAAAATGGTTCTGGTATTTAAGGAAAAAACATATTTTCAAAGAATTCGCCCACCCCACCCCAAAATAATAGTGCGATTTCATTTCGAATAGTTCGGTAAAGAAAATTTCCTAGCAAACTTGGTTAAGAAACAGTCACTCCTCCAGGCTAACGGTAGCAGCAGGAATTTACAACATATAAAAAATTCTCTATGATACCAATAACTCGAGTTCTTGGTTCACAACATTTTTAATTGAAAATACATGAAATTGTCCAAACCTTTCTCCAAGGACCTGATTTTGCGGCAGATGGAATTTGGTTGTCAGCCTGGTGCATCAAAGAAAGGAAAGCAATAAGAATATGTCAAAACGGGCTGTTTTGCAAATATTTATAAGGCTTATATCACAAATAAGTACCTAAAGTATACCAACTTTTTCATTTAGGTACTAAAGTATTTTTTGGTTAAATTAAGTACCTAAGGTATTTATTTTGACCAAAAAACACTTTAGGTACGTAAATAAAAAAGTTTGTATACTTTAGGTACTTATTTGTAATATAAGCCTATTTATAATCATCATAACACTAATCTACCTCTTCAAACTTCTCAAAATTTTGCGTGTCCAACTCATCATTGACTTCAGGAATGAATGCAGCTTTCATTTGATATAACTTGTCCCATTCAATACCTTTAAACCATGGGTGACTCTGAAAAAAGAAGATAAAGCCAGTTAGTTTAGTAATTTGCAATCTAAGGTTTAAACAACGTCAAAGAATCCAGAACAGGACACACCACACACCACCTTAATTTCATGGGCGCCTTTTGTGCCAAGCCTCTGCTCGACATTACATAAAAGTTTACTGATAAGATCTTTTGCTTCTGGTGATAGTTTTGCTTCTTCCGGAAATTTTAAGTGTGTTCTCCAATTTACTATCTGGAAAATGTAGAAAGAAGGTACAGAAAAATATAAATAATAGCACAAGACAATGACACCGCCATAACTTAATGGTAAAAGTTACCTTCCGACAGGTTGACATTGGCTCATCCGAATAAAAGGGTGGATATCCAACAAGCATTTCATACATGATAGCACCAAGAGACCACCTAGAAAAATATCCAAGAAAATTACCATTACAGCCCCACCTCTAGAAATAAATACAAATGAAACATCATTTTTAATATACAAACCAATCGCATTCCATTCCGTATCCTTTCTTCAGCAAAACCTCTGGAGCAATATAGTCAGGTGTACCAACTGTAGAATAAGCCTGAAGGATCACAATATTTAAATGTTCAAGTAACATTAATTTTCAATTTCCGAAAAAGCAAACTCGTAACGAAACCAGACAAGGCCTGAACTGCGGAAAATGAAGGAGAAATAAGTCGGGAACTTTCTTGCTTTGTAAACCCAATATTAGCATCAGTAATAGAAATACTTAATGTTGCATTAGTTACATCATGGTAGTCAAGCACTTACAAGCATCCTTCTGTTCCTCTGCCAGTGCTGCAACTGCTCTTGTTGCGTGCGTTTTGGTGCCGCAGGTCGGCCATCACTTTGAAGGGCCCCACTGAGATTCTTAGTCATAGAAAAATCTTTTTCCTGAAGATTACTGCAATCTAATGGTTTACATAATCCAAAATCTGATAATTTCATATGACCATTTCTATCGAGTAGTAGGTTGTCAGGCTTGATGTCTCTGCAACACGTGACATAGAATGGGTTCACCACTTAGTCCAAACTCAAGAAGGCCATTATATAAAAGTGTGCAAAGGTTTACCTATGTTTGGATAAATAATAATAAAGGAAAAGAAAGGAAAGCTAAGGAAATGAGAGGAAGGCAAAAGAAAGGAAATGATATATTTATTTCTTGTTTGTATAATTAAAATTAATAAAGGAAGGAAAGAAAGGGAATTTTAACATCTCTTGTTTGGTTAAAAAGTGGAAAGGAAAGGAAAGGTTTTAATAATTTTCCAGTAATAACCTTTATATAAGTAACATGTAATAACAAATATGAAACAATAACTAACCTTAAGTTACATAAATTTCATAATATGAGTCAAATAAATATATTTTTGTAATAGAAGTTGCTAAGTAGAATATATTATAGTCAGACTAAATATCAAAATATCTAATAACATGCATTTTTAAAGAAATTAGTGGAATATACAAAAAACTCAAACATAAAAAAAATATAGTTCATAAAATTAGAATTTAAAACCCAATATTTAGTCCAAAATATTATTTAATAAAAATTAGAAAATACAATGTGAAAAAAATTATAGTAAAATATACAAATGGCAAAATGGACATTTTAAAAATCAAAATATTTTTACCTCTCATTTCCTCCAATTTCCTCTCAAATTGGGGTTCTAAAAAATAGGGTAAAACAAGGGAAAGTGAGGGACTCTCAACTCCTCTTACTTTCCCTCCTATGTATTTCCCCCCAAACGAGGGAAAGGATTGTCCTTTCCCTCACTTTACTTAGCCTTCCCTCATCCTTATCAAATCCAAACATAGTGTTAATGTCATTCCGACTCACCTATGAATGTAATTATGTTTGTGGATTGATTCAATCGCCAAGACAGTTTCTCCAACATAAAACCTGGCCTCATCTTCAGTTAGTATATCCTTCCGCATTAGTAAAGTCATCATATCTCCCCCCGGTAAATATTCCATAATGAGATATAGGTATTCTTCATCTTGGAAGGAGCAATATAGTTTAACAATGCAATTACTGTCAACCTCAGCAAGTAGATTTCTCTCAGCTTTCACATGTTCAACCTGAATATCAGAAATGCAAGCTAACAAGTTAGCATCATGGCACAAGACAAGTTAAGGAAACTACACAGGCAGTTCAAAATTGTGTACCTGGCCTCTACGAAGCATCTCTGACTTCTTGAGCTTCTTCATAGCATAAACATGACCAGTTGCCTTCTCCCTACAGACTCTAACCTGTAATGAGAAAAGGTTGTGTTAGAAGTAATTCCAGCAAAACAGATCAAAATGTTCAAGAATTTCAGAAGACCTAAGAAAAAAGGTGAATCATAGGAGAGAGTTAAAACTATGATCAATATGTTCAGAAGCATTAGTAACAAACAAATCATGCAACTCAAGCAGTAATAAGAAGGAGGCTGTCCTTCTAGAAGTTCTCTAGATGCGTTGTCCCAGGAAAAAGAACATTTTGATTGTAGGAAGAAATATAAAATATAAGATTTAGCATAATATCTAGTGGTAATCATAACTAATCAATTTTTCTTAACATCGACAAGCAGATTAAAGCAAGATCAGAAATAGAGGCAAAAGAAATACCTATGTATGATGTACAATATGACAAAGATATAATTACCTCTCCAAATGCACCCTTGCCAATCATGGTCAATGGTTCAAAATCATCAGCCCCCATCTTATGCCTCTGGATACGCATGTATTCTGTCTCCTTCTTCTCCAAATACTTAAGTAAGTTATTTTGTTCTTCTTCAGAGACTTCAGCATCAGCTAACTTCTTTTCTAGAATATCACGTCTACAGAAAAACATAATTAACCAAAACCATTATCCCTTTTCTTCAAAGAAAAAAAATAGAAGAAAAAGGACCATAAATTTCCCAGTGTTCCCTTGATCACAAATACATTTTAGCATGCTATATTTTTGCAGATGATTTGGAATGAAATGACAGCATTAAGTTCTTTTGCATAAATTTCTTGAACCATAACCTGATGCAAAGCATCTTGACATGTCATAATTCTACCAAATTGTCAGACCATAATATAGAGCACAGTTCCATTGCATGCTATATTAGAGTTATGTGATCATAACAGTAACTATTACGTGGAGAAATATCGGATAGAGGAAGAATTTAAATCATACCGCTCCTTCCTTTCCTGCAGGCTTTTCATCTGCTTCTTGTAATGGTCTTCAATATACTGCTTTGCAGCTGCTACCCGCTGTTTGGTGACATTTGATGGTGCCTCTTCACTTGTTGGCGGCTTAGACACCTCCTTTGTGTTACCTGCACCTTCTTTATTCTTTGAAGGCCGTAACTTATCTTTTGATTTCAACTTGTTGAACCAAGACCTTGTAGCTTCCATTGGTTTACTCGATAAATACAACACTTGTAAATTCACACTCCTAAATGTACGTTACAGTTATGCAGGAATATTATTGTTCCGGCTATCTCATGCTCGCAGACAGAAATTTTATCGACTTTAACACATCATTGTTTACCAAAATATCCAACAAACAGATTCTGCAAAGAAAAACAAAAGTAAAATGTGAGTACATACAAAAAGAGAAACCAATCAACATTTGGAACAGAATTTTAAGTTGCTATCAGCTATCGAAGGATACAAACAAAAAAAAAAACAGATAATTGGGCAGAAAGTTCTAATCATCAGAAACTTCAGGATCCACTAGAGGCTAGTAATTTCTCACCAAACACTACAGTGTTAGCTTAATCAGTAGCAAAATGGTCACATCTGACTAAGGTTTACACAAATAGATACACTATTGGCTATTGCACAAAAATAACACCTAATTGCAAGCAATTTAAGTCAATCAATAAATTCACAGCAATTCAAGGTAGATGTTCGGGAAGAAAGAGCTAATAATGCTTTACATTTAAAATAAAAATCCAGCATTCTGCTAATTTCCTCAGCAACCAAACAGAACACTCAAAAATGAATCTTAGAACTAACAAAAAAAAAGAAGAAAAAACAATTAAAAAAACTGAAATACCCAAACAGTTAAAAGATAAATCTTTTAAAGGAAAATCTAACTTACCAAAGATGCTTAAACCGAGTGAATTTGGTAAGGATTTGATTGCAGAAGCAAAGCGAGAAAGGTAATAAAACAACAGCGTAGTAATTGTATAAACAAGTAGAAGAAAACCCTAGTAAAGAGGGAATCGAAAGAAGAGGAGATTAAGGTGAAGATGGCGAAATTGAAAGACTCATTGGTTAGGATTTTATGGCTTTTGAAAAGTTGGAGGCTTTGCCCCTTTTGACTTTTCAGCTGCTTTTTTTTATGTTTGATATTTTTGTCTGGAAATTTAATGCAATCTCACTTCTGTTCTAATTTTTTTTTGGTAAACTACGTAAAAGTTCTCTGATTATATCTTTTTACATTCCTGACTATCAAAAGTTACAAATTAATTTTTTAATGTAAAAAAATAACAAATTGATCCAAAGTTATTAAAAAATTGGGTAAACTATCTGGTTGACCACCAATCTTTAGATAAAGTTTTAAAATGACCACCTTAAAAAAACGCCTCAATTGACTACCCAAACTATTAAAATGGGATCAATTTGACCACCAGCCATTAATGGGCTAACGGAAGGTGACGTGGCAGTTAAAAAATTAAAGGTATAATCACACATCTGGTCCTTATTATTTACACATTCTTTCAATTTAGTCCAAATTTTAAACTAATAAAATAAATAAATTATTTATTTAGATAGTGACACGTGTCAACACCTGTTTAAAGGAGAAAAAACAATTATGAGCAATTTGCTTGCCAAGAGAATCGAACCCAGGGAGCAAGGGAAAATTGACAGCAACATAACCACTGCGTCAAACCCAATCCATTGTTTAAAATTACTCCATCAGATATATATTGCTTATTGTTTTTACATTTATTCTTTTAATTCAACATGTATAATCCATTGTTTTTACTCCAGTTGAAAAAGAAATTGACCATGCGACATCTACAGAGAAAGAGAATGAATCTTTGGTAAAATCCCTGCCTTTGTTCATTATATTAAACAACTATTACTGGCCTTGGTCTAGAATTTGGAATCTAATTTTCTTTCATCTTGTGATTACCCAGAAATCCAATGCAATTTTTGATGAACCTGTTTGTGCCAAAGGAAATGCAGAAGCAGTAGATGTGCCTTTCACTAGTATTAAGCTTTTCGGGAAAACAATTGAGGTGAAAGATTCTGGTAAACCTTCGACATCTAAGAACGGTGTAGAGGGTAATGATGCAGCCGGTGAGAGGCTTGTCCATGCATTACCGTCAACAAGTTTGGACTTGCATTTGTCACATGGGACAGTCATTGATAATTGGAGCACGGTACCTTCCAAATCTAGTTTATCTCCTTGTATTGAAATCCACTCAGATAAAAATGACCGTGTAGAATACACCAGTAATGCTCCTGTGAAATGGTGGGCTCTTTATCAAGGTCTACCCTTTTATTACATCACTTCATTTAATCAGACCATAAAGACTCTTGTGTCGAAGAGGGGACAGAAGAGAAGGAAAGTCGGAATGAAAGATCTTCCACAGGTTCAAATACTGGCTCGGTTAGTCAAACAGAAAATAGGCAGAAGAATTCAGATTTTAAGCATTTAGGGTTATTTATATGAAATTAATTTGATAATTATATATATGAAATTAGTGTTTAGGGTTTGGGGTTTAGGGATATATATGTGAAATTAATTCTATGATTATACATGTTGAATTAAAAGAATAAATGTAAAAACAATAAGCAATATATATCTGATGGAGTAATTTTAAACAATGGATTGGGTTTGGCGCAGTGGTTATGCTGCTGTCAGTTTTCCCTTGCTCCCTGGGTTTGATTCCCTTGGCAAGCAAATTGCTCATAATTGTTTTTTCTCCTTTAAACAGGTGTTGACACGTGTCACTATCTAAATAAATAATTTATTTATTTTATTAGTTTAAAATTTGGACTAAATTGAAAGAATGTGTAAATAATAAGGACCAGATGTGTAATTATACCTTTAATTTTTTAACTGCCACGTCACCTTCCGTTAGCCCATTAATGGCTGGTGGTCAAATTGATCCCATTTTAATAGTTTGGGTAGTCAATTGACGTGTTTTTTTAAGGTGGTCATTTTAAAACTTTAACTAAAGATTGGTGGTCAACCAGATAGTTTACCCTTATATAAACGGTTGACGACGTGACAATTAATATAAATTGATATATTATATAATTAGCCTTTTGTATTCTTCTCTCTTCCATTCTCTTCCTCCTCCTAAACCCATCACTCAATCCACCATCTTTCAACTTTTTTACCTTCTTTGGCTCAATCAGCTTGGAAAACCATCGGTTTCACTTGGTCCTTTCGGGTTAACCCAGGAGCGGCAATTTGCACCCCACTGACGCTTACCTCATTGCTTTGCCTATTGAGTCTCTCTCCGGTTCTTCTTTATTTGCCCACTATGCTTCCAAAGAACACTCTCTTGAGCTTCGAGCCACAAGGCCTTCTGGGTTTTTCCCCAACTTTTTCCCTAATAATTAATTTCTCATTAAAAAAATTATTTTATGAAAAGAAGCATAGAAATATGGAGGACGCGTGTTTCGGTACTGCAACCACAATGTAGGTCATGCGATTGGAGCTATTGCAATGGCTGCTGCAACGCTTTGCTGGGACGTCAAGCTTTTAGATGGGTTTGAATATAAGGATTTGGAGAAGGTAATGGGACTTCGAATTTTCCCCGACTTTAAAATCCCATCAAGATCGATCAAATGCAAGTTACATGATATTGAATTTGAGCACCCATATTGTTTGGTTCTTGTTTTTCCTAATATGTGTAATCAATTCGATGTGAATTACAAGAAATTGAATTCTGTAATAAATGAATTTTTCAAATTCGAAGTGGAAAGAAAAACCAAATTCTCTTAGAAAAGAACTATCGAGAGCTTGCCAAACTCCTTTCTTGCCATCAAGTATATGCCATTTTGCTTATTGCTTTGTTCTTTGTAGTTTTATATTCACTGCCAGAGAAAAGTGCTTGATTTGTGATCATAAATATGAATTCTCGAGGTGGAGAAAAAAGCTTTTTACAAAATGCTTGGGAATGTTGTGTTTTGTATGGCCATTTTTTCTTGAAGAAGGTTGTTTAATCGTAGAGTCCAAACCTGCAAAGCAAAATTTTTAATGTAATGAAATGGATTTTGGGGTGGAAATGAATTGAAGAATTCAAGGAGAAGATAAATAGAAAAGAATATAGACTAAATTGATAGATTATTAAAATTATGTGGGTTAAATCTTTTAGAATTATGGTCAAATTAAAATAAGTGTAGAACTTGAGGGCTAATTATATAATTATATCAATTTATATTAACTGACACGTCATCAGCTATTAGATTTTTAACGGCATTGGACTAATTTGTTATTTTTTTAAGTCGAGGGACCAGTTTATAACTTCTAATAGTTGGGAGACGCAAAAGATAATTGGGCATAGTCAGGGAACCATTTATGTACTTTACCTTGTTTTTTTTTTACTTTACTTTTAGATTTATTATTACTTTTTCTTATCACCATAAGTATCTGACCCGTTAACCAATTAATCTTAATATGTTATTGTAGATATCTATTACGAGAATAATCCTTTTCAATTCAGTTTGTTTTATTTACAATATTATGATTCAATTATTTATTTTATTTAAAAACTTAATACCTCACCATACTAAAACCGGAGATGAAGCCATATTAAATATTGAGAGGTTTAGGTTGTCTAACTTTAAAGTTATTAGAGTTCCAATAAGTATTTAAACTTAAAATTTAAAAAGTAAAATTTAATTTAATAAGTATTCAAACTGACATCAACCTAAATTGTCATTAGCCAAAGAAATGGGAGAGTGCAACCCTTTCCATAACCTTTTTAATTTTGAAAATGGTGTTTATTTGTATCTATTATTTGTTTGAATTGTCTGATTGAATTTTAACCATTTAATTGTTTGATACTATTTTTTTAATTCCTTAGTTGTACATTGTGATGATTTTAAGATAAATTTCTCAATTAGTCTATTATTATAATTTTAAGATATTTTCTAAATACTTAATAAAACTAAAAACTAATATTAGTTTTTTAGAAAAATTTCAATACACAGGTCGTGAAACTTTAGTTTACACGAGCCTTTTAGTTTTAGGGGTGTAGTTTAGGGTTTGGAGTTTAAGGGTTTAGGTTTTAAGATTTAGAATATAAGGTTAGTATTTAAAATGCAAGAGTTAGGGTTTATTTTTTAGAATTATGGTTGAGAATTTAGGATTTGAGTTTTATAGTATAAATGTACATGCTTGTGTAAAAAAATCTTGAATAATATGCTTGTGTAAAAGTACTTTTACAAAACTCGTGTATCAAAATTTTATCTTTTATTGAATAAAATATAATAATATGTGTATGTATATAGTTCAATAAAGAATATTAAAGGGAAAATATAAAGTATAGGGATATGAGGTAGACCATTTGAAAAAAATGGATTAGAGAACTGTCAGTATTAATTAATTTGACAAATAATAGTTAACTTCCTCAGTCTGTTATAAAATAACAAAATGATAACTAGACTTTAAATCATGTTAAGTGTCCGTTATAAAAAAAATGATAACTAGACTTTAAATCTCGTTAAGTGTCTGTTATAAAATTTGGTATAATAACATATTTAATCCTTCATATTTATACATTTAATCAATTTAGTCATAATTCGAAACAATTCACTAAATTTAGCCATCGTTATTTACGCATTCTTTCAATTTGGTCCTTAAAGCAAAATTCTAAAGTATGATAACATGATAAATAATTACAATTAAATTTTTTATAGGAACTCGAAAACTCGACTTGACTCGATTCGAATCAAAAAATTTCAAATAAAGTTTGAGTTGTAAAATATGACGCGTCAACTTGAATAACTCGAAATTTTTTGACTCGACTCGATCGAACGCTCATCTCTATCTTAAGATATGACGCGTCAACTCGAATAACTCAAAATATTCGAATATTTTAAATCATTTATTTTCTTTTAAATGTAAAATATTTTTTAAAATAGAATATTTAATATTTTCATATTTAAATCACATCGAATATTTAATAACTACTTTAAATATTAAATTTAATTTAAAAATATTCAATTTAAAAGAAAAAAATTGATTTAAAATATTCGAATATTTAATAACTACTTCAAATATTTTTTCTTTTAAATATTCGAATATTTAATAACTACTTTAAATATTCGAATATTTTAAATCAATTTTTTCTTGTAAATCGAATATTTTTAAATTAAATCGAATATTTAAAGTAGTTATTCGAGTTAAAAGAAAAAATGATTTAAAATATTCAAATATTTCGAGTTATTCAAGTTGACGCGTCATATCTTAAGATAGAGGTGAGCGTTTGATCGAATCGAGTAAAAAAATTTTGAGTTATTCGAGTTGACACGTCATATTTTACAACTCAAACTTTATTTGAAATTTTTTCGAATCGAGTCGAGTTGAGTTTTCGAGTTCCTATAAAAATTTAATTAAATATTTAAATATTTTAGATCAATTTTTTCTTTTAAATCAAATATTTTTAAATTAAATCAAATATTTAAAGTTGTTATTAAATAATCGATGTGATTTAAATATGAAAATATTAAATATTCTATTTTAAAAAATATTCGATTTAAAATATTCGAATATTTTGAGTTATTCGAGTTGACGCGTCATATCTTAAGATAGAGGTGAGCGTTCGATCGAGTCGAGTCAAAAAATTTTGAGTTATTCGAGTTGACGCGTCATATTTTACAACTCAAACTTTATTTGAAAATTTTTCGATTCTAGTCGAGTTCCTATAAAAACTTAATTAAATATTCAAATATTTTAAATCAATTTTTTTCCTTTTAAATCGAATATTTAAAGTAGTTATTAAATATTCGATGTGATTTAAATATGAAAATATTAAATATTCTATTTTAAAAATATTTGATTTAAAAGAAAAAATGATTTAAAATATTCGAATATTTCGAGTTATTCGAGTTGGCGTGTCATATCTTAAGGTAGAGGTGAGCGTTTGATCGAGTCGAGTAAAAAAAATTCGAGTTATTCGAGTTGACGCGTCATATTTTACAACTCAAACTTTATTTGAAATTTTTTCGATTTGAGTCGAGTCGAGTTTTCGAGTTCCTATAAAAATTTAATTATAATTATTTATCAGGTTATCATACTTTGGAATTTTGCTTTAAGGACCAAATTGAAAGAATGCATAAATAACGAAGGCTAAATTTAATGAATTGTTTCGAATTAGGACTAAGTTGATTGAATGTATAAATATGAAGGACTAAATGTGTTATTATACCCAATTTTATAATAGACACTTAACGAAATTTAACGTCTAGTTACCATTTTTTTATAAAATATAAAGTTTAATTACCATTTTGTTACTTTTAAAAGTTTAGTTAACAAGGTTCGGTGACCGTCTTTGTACTTTACTAAATAAATAAATAAATAAATAAATAAAAAGCCTTGATGTCCGCCTTAGACACTGCCGCGTTATCGACACGTGTCCCTTGCCTAATGTCAGACACGAGCTGTCGCTCTCACACGTATTTGATTTTTTTCATATTAATTATAAATTATTTCAATCACATCTTTAAAATATCAGTATAATAATAAGATCTTATGTCGATTGAATTCCATAGTCAATTTTGTTGTTTTTTATATTTGATTTTGTTTTTATATTTTAATAAGTGTCTATATTTTTGTGGCACGTATTTTTTCTTCTTGTAACACATTTTTATTTTTATTTTTTTGGTTAGTTTCATATGTCTTTATGACATGATTTCAGTATACCTTAACGACCGTTTGATACTCGCACAAAGATCTTCACGGCGCTAATATTTACTTATGGTTCTGTCAGTAGTCTTGCAAAGATAGATCCCCACTCGGTTGATAGTTTGGGTCGTTCACCACTCATTTTCTTTATTTTTGGGTTGTAAGAATTTTTGGTAGATTAGTCTTATTATTCTTCTTCCTAGATGTGTTGTAATTGTGTTATCTTCTATAGTTTTAATAAAAACTCTTAGTTGACAACATCTCATCTCTTTTAAATTGTGAGTTCATTACTTATTACGTGCAAATTTTCCCTTTCTTCTCCATGAATAAGAATGTTCAAAAATAATAATAACTGAATTCTGAGTTCTACAATACCATATTTTAAAAGGAGTTACATAAATTAATTAAGTTCCAATTTCTTCAATATTTTCTTTTCTGAAGTAAAGCACACAATTAATATATATATGTAATTCCAAGCCCTTCCCTAAAATAAATAAATAAATTATTGAAAACAAAGGATAAGATTTGAGGGGCAATGCCCAGAGGCAGATTACTATAAGAGAGTCAGGGTAGTTCTGCCCCAAACCTTTAAAAATTTAAAGTTTAGTCCTTTACAAGAATTTAAAAAATTTAGTTTAGCCCCTACAAATTTTTAAAACCTTATTATGTTTTAAAATTTTAAATATTTTTAATTAAGTTGTCTTTTAAATTTTTTAAAAATTTCTCATCATGTCTCAAAAATTTTAAAAGTTTTAGTTAAACACAATTTTTTTTTACATTTAAATTAAACCCTTCATTATTTTTAAAAATTTTAATTTAAGCCTTGTAAATTTTAAAAAATTTCAATTAGGCTCCCAAACACCCATGGGCCATGGCAATGCCAACTTGATTAAACCATGAGATGGTGTTGATTGCCCTTAGAAATGGGGCATAATAATTGGACACTATATATTTGTGTGAGCGTTCAATACATGAATATGATCTTCGACATGGATGCCTCCATAGCTTACCACCAAGTAGCAAGAAAACAAGAGGGGCACACAACAAAGAACAAAAGGGACAGCTCAAATTCAGATGCAGACATTTGGCAAGAATGAAGAATAAGGAACAGAAAAACAGATCAGTCGGCCAAGGAAAATGAAAACAAGAAAGGCACAAAAGAAGCAACAATTTGCCATTACTCATGTGCCATCATATAGGGTACTTTTGTCCGAAATCCGATATGTTTTCGACACAAATATGCTTTTCTAAGTTCGAATATGATATCTGACATGGATATTTCAAGGTAGAATTCTATTCTTTGTTTGTTTGAAGAATAGGCTATATAGATGGTAATCAATTCATGGCTTGTCATGTAGTTCATTACAAGTAGAAAAAAAAGGGGTAAACAAAACAATTTGAACCGTTGCTTAATGCTACAAAATAAAATTGTTTGATGGATTAGTAATGGGAGAGCTTCTTAATACCTTGGAACTGCAGAAGAAGATACATATGAAGAGTACATGGAAATCGTAAGGCTGAAATATTCTACTCGGAGTTCCGGACGCTTTCACTTGTGAGCCACAATTTCTTTTGGACGATAAACACAGCATCGTCGTCTTCATGTTCTGAATCCGAACTAGGATTAGCCGTTGCTACTGCTTCCCAGTGCAAAGCTGATAAATACTTCCTTATGGAATCTATCACTGGTTGTTTATCCCGAATGATTATGAAACCACTGGGCCGGAGAATACGATCCATCTCGATTAACAAATCCTCAGCACTGCAACCTTTCTTCTCAATATCCGAAAAGACTGTCCAAGCATGGAGTAAATCATAGGTTCGAGGATAAGTGGAAAAGGCTTCACACCTGCCAAAATGATCAAAACAGGGGATGAAAATGCACATAAAAGAAAGCCAAGTACAAAAGATATGAGGTTTAACTGAAAAATTAGTTGATATTTCGGACTACGTTAACAAGATTTTGTAAGTTAATCTGTGCATACCAGTTATGAGTGGTACCAATGAGGCCTCTGTCATATATCAACTTAAGTGTGTTCGGTCCATCCTCCGGGATGACATTCATCACCCAAACATTCTTGTCTTTTAGAGCAGCCGCAAAAGATCCCATGTGTGCTTTCATGTCCATCAAATTTCTCAAAGTATCCGCCTCAATCTTCGGACTCAAGAGATTCCAATAACTCTCTACCCGATGGCGCCAAGTTTCCTATGGAATTGCAAAAGCTATATTAGCATCCATACTTAAACTCACAATATAAGCACTAGGAAATAATCACAAATAAAGGCATGGATGGAACATGCTGCCTTCATTACCGTGTCTTTTTCGAACATTTCGTTTGAATAACCAAAATCAGCAAGCCTTGGAGGAGGAGATGTCAATCTGGCTGGCCAAGGAGCCAAACCACTTCCCTTGGCTTTCTGGTCATCTGATAGAAACAAAGGAAAGTTTTAGTTAAGATAAATTTTAAGGCTCCAATCTTTTAAACCCAACAACTCCAAAGAAAGAGCAAAGTTCAACTTCCAAATCAATAAAAGCCAAGTTCAACTTTGGTATTAGTAACACCGACAGATGTACTCACGATCAGAATAAGGAGTGATACAAGCTTCCATTGGCACACCCCAAACTGCATCTGGATCATCACCGGAACGGCAGAGGGGGGGATTTGTACCAGGTTCACGTTCCATATAACAATCATTTGTTAAAGGCTTTTGCCAAATGACAGTTTGGTTCCTCTTTGCAGCTATTCTCCAACACATACGTCCCACAAGGGCGCTCATCTCTTTCCATATACGGAGATCCTCTTCATCTTGTGCATAAGCTTCTGGAGACGAGTAGGCAAAATAGCCTCCAGGTCTAAGTAACCGGTCTAGCTCAAGAAGAAGAATCCCATCCCTTTGAAGCCAATCAATCCTACAGCGAGAACAGTGAGCAAGTTCAAATGATCTGCTCGGGTAAGGGAGCCTTTTGGTCCCTAGAACACCGAGATATGCAGGAATTCCTCTTTCTAGGGCAAATTGGATTTGATTTTGATGCACATCATTGGGTGCTAATGACATTGCTATGATATCAGAAGAAAGAAGATATGCTCCAAAACTTGCAACACCACAACCAACATCGAGAACTGTACGAAGTCTCCCTTCATTATTTAAATTGTTGTGCGAAAAATTGAGCATCTGCCAATTCAAAACCATAGAAACCAGAGTCATTGCTTCTTCCCTAGGTTTGAGATGCTTAATAAGAATCATTATATACGAAGCCAATCAGTAAAAGAAGGAACCAAAAAATGATGAAGAAACTCAAACAGACACAAATATATCATTCCTTACTAGGTGTCCAAGATTATTTTGTTTCAAAATATTTTGTTTCGAGCCAAAATCAGTATGCATCAGCAATCTTACATTTGCAATTGAAGCAATATACTTGTCAGCTCCATAGTGAAAATGGGTGCCTCCCCCTGGAAAAACTATCTTTTCACCTTGTACAACCATCCAATTCTGGTCAGATTTTTCATGTGCAAGGTGAGTATGGGGAATATTTGCCTTCCACACTTCATCTCTGCTTTGAGGCCACTTAATCGGAACCTGTAATTTCACATGAATTAGAACACTTTCGGAATATGACAAATACCACAATGACCAACAATGAAACACATATACACTACGACCATCACTATATATGACAAATTCACTATATACACTACATCAGCACCTTGTATCCTGCTGGAGGAGGAATCAAGCAATTGTATCTCCTTTCAGGAGGGGGGCAGTGACGTTCGTAGTGCTCCATCACCGACAAGTCAAGCTTTAATCTCATTTGGTATATGATATTTCTGTCTAAGCATGGAATCAATTCCGAATGTCGATCATCACAGACCTTCAAAAGTCATAAGCAGATAAATTAAATGCCAGGACAACTAATCAATACCGAATGATTCAGCAATAAACAACTTACCGGGAAAGTTTTTGGTACAACATCTTCTCCATCCTCCAGTACAACTTTTGTTGAAGATTCATATTGCTTGTCATTAGCTTCATCATCTCCACCCAAATAAGAAGATCCAAACTTCCTCAGAGATTTGCTGCCATATTCTAGAGCTGAAGCACCATTGCTTGAAGACCCAAAAATAGATCCATAATATACATATAGAAAACCGAGAAAGATTGCCACGACACAGACAGAAGTGACCAATCTCTTCTTTTGGCCTCCATCAGATCTTCCCCTCATCCTTCTTTTAGCACTATGATTCTTCACAAACTGTTTTCACAGAAATCTCCTTATCCTAGTCAATCTCACATCAAATTTCGTATTCAAAGTAAATCGGTTCAGTTGCTACCATCAAAAAGAAACAGCGTGTAAAACTGATCAAACCTGCAAGAAACCAACAGGTGATTAATGCTCTTGAATCAACCAACAAAGTGACTTAATTTCAACAAAAAAGTTCAAAACATTCAGATCCACCAGGTTAATAGTCCAAATCTATGGTAAACTTAGATTACATAATTAAAAAGAAAGGGCAGAGACAATGAAATGATTAATGCTATATGAAATTAACTGCCTACAGTTGTAACCAGTTGATTGACAACCATGAAAAAGCAATAAAAGCGTGTAACTAATGCTCTTTTTACTCTGAATTGAAACAATGAGAATCATGAAAATGACAGCTAGGTAGTAGCTTCAATGAACTAAACAGATCTGAGTCAACAAAATCTCAACCAAACACAAATTTCTGCATTAAGAAAGAAAAAAAGCATTAAAAACAAACCAAATCCAACCATCAAGAATCAAACTTGGATTCCAAAGGAATCAATATCATTAACATTCTTGAAGTAAAGATAGGAAATTGGAATTGACCCATTAAAACTACCACAAAAACAAGCAAAACTCATAAATCAGATCCTCTAAAAGAAAAGAAACACGGATTTAATGAAAACACAGAAATGTGTTCACAACAAAACAAGCTTGAAATAAAAACAAAAGCTTACTGGGTTTCAATGAAGAAACCGAAACGAGCAAGAAAAGAAAGGTGTGGGTTATCTCCAAAACGAAGAACCAAGAGCAAAGCAAGAGAGTGAGAGGGATTAGATCTCAAAGAATATGCCTCTTTTTAATATGCAGTGTAAGGGGAAAAGAGATAGAGAGAGAAAGTGCAAGACAGGGTTGAGTTTCACACGTTGTTTCTAAAGGAATCTGTGTAAACATTTATCTGTCCAACACTGGATTTGTAGATGACTAGAATTTGACATTGGGTGAAATTTTTGTTCTTTATTCTACTTTTTCTCAAAATAAATCAAAATGTTAGTAAATTTTTAAAGTGACAAATATTCCCCCTTTTTAAAATTATTTAATAAAATAATCTTCTCAAAAAATTATTTAACAGAATATCACTGTTTTAGACACATAGGATGAAAACGTTCACTTTTTGACGCACTTCTAAAAAATTGTGTTAGCAGGACGCGACTTCCATGTATATTTAATTTTAGGCTTAAACGTCAGATAGATGCTTAAACTATATTTTTTTAGTTAGGTGTCTAATATTTGTTTCGGGTCACTTAGGTGTCTAACGTTTCATTCCATAACTCATTTAAGGTTTTAGCTGTGACGGACGTTAAAATTTTCCGTTATCCAATCATAAAGCGACGCGTGGCACATTTTTTATTTTTCTAATATTAACCAAAATAAGAAAAATAAAATAAATTAATTAAAAATAAAAGTAACCCTGGGTTAAATCCCCTTAAACCCATAAACCCATATTCTTTCTTTTCTCGCTCCCCATCAAACCATTCCCCTTTTCAGTTTAATCTCAGGTAGAAACCCTAATCGAAAATTGAATCTTCAAAATCTACAAGATGTCAACTAGAAGTTCAAAGTCCCATAACTTTTTAAGGGTCGTGAATTGCAATTGTGGAATAAGAGCTTCTATTTGCACTTCGAAGCGACCTTGGAGCAAAGGAAGAAGATTTTATGGTTGTTCTCGGCCGGAAGATGTAATTTAGTTATATTTTTTATGAAATTCGATAAGAATATGGTATCCAATTGTTGTTTGATTATGATTATTATAATTTTACTATTTATCAATATGGGTGTTATCGACAGAATAGGTGCGATTTTTTGAGTGGTTTGATAAACAAGATGACAGTGGACATGTTGTTGAAGAGTTGCAAGATGAACTGAAAATTGTGATGCTTGAAAATAGAAAAACCAGAAACGAAAATAATGAATTGAAAGAGCTTGTACGGTCACTGAAAGCAAAATCAGCTAAAAGGAGGAAGGAAATTGTTTTCTATAAAATTGCCTTTTTTTTACTTCATGAATTGTTTATGTATTGATGAAATTTGGTCTATAGAGAAGTAATGTTTATGAGAAAATTAAGTACCTTAAATGGTTAAGTTGTTGGTGTATGAATTTTCTTTAACTAGCAATGAAACTTATGAATTTTCAATGCATTTATTTTCCAGTTTTATGAATTGTGTATGGACAATTGTAAAGAGCTCCAATTTAAACAATAATATGCAAAAAATTTACTAAATGTTTGCCAAAATCTAAAATCATTTATAACTAGCTTAGAACTAAGAGAAATCAGCACAACAAAAATTCATAATTGCTTGAAAAAATATGCACAATGACTTGTAAAATAACCATTCATAACTTCTCAAAATAAATTTACATAGTTTAAAGAGACATCCTTGATACACAAAAGTATGTCTAAAAAGTTCCTTAGCAAACAAGAGAAGGGATTCATTTGTAAACAATTTAATATAAAAGGATGAACTTTTGATAAGTAGCTCAAATTCACAAAAAGTAACACAAAACACTTTTTGAGATCCTTACAAACAACCACGCAACAATCTAATTCTAAGATCTTCGAATGGTAAATTTAGAGAGAGGCCTTTAGATGGTCAGTTTTGAGGGCCTTGCTTCCTGAGAAAAACTGACAGCTGGTCAAAGTGGTTCTAATGCAGCAGGCTGAGATGTAGCAAGCCTTGAAAGTAAATTTTGGTTTGGTATCTTTCGCTACAAGAAAAAATATAATAGTTAGTAATACATTAGTAATGCATTATGTTTTATTAATTAATGAAGAAAATATTCATCATACATTTAAATTTTACTGCCCACTTGTATCATTTGTGTTAATGCCAAGTTCTTGCATATTTTTTCTCCCTCGAGTCCCATATGGTGTAACATGCTCTCTAGATGAGCCTACCACTTTATTAGCCGTTATTTTTTTAGGAGATAAATTATTTTTCTAGTAACATGTTGTTGGATAGGTGGAGAGGTGAAATCTAAACAAAATTAAAGACAATTAAAGTTAAAAAAATGTATTTACTGAATTAACAGTGAATGTGTAATAATTGAATTTATCAAGTTCAGCAAACTTTTGAACAAATAGTGTTAGCTTGAACACCATTGGTGAAGCATATCCACTTTTGTTTTGCACTGGTGGGGCAGATGGCGTTGAAGCAGTAGGTGTACTAGAGGCTGATGCAGTTGAGGGTGGTTCATTATATGGTGTATAAGATGATGGAGCAGAGGGTGTTGCCATTGGTGGAGGTTGGTCAACATTATTCTGAACCTACAAATTTGAATCATATTAGAAACATTAACCAGAAAATATATAAAAAAATAAATGAAGAAACATAAACTTTCATTGCCTTGCTTTTTTGTGGATATGTTCTGACATTGTGTCCAAAATTACCACAAACTCTACAACTCATTTTGCCTCATGTCTTTCTCAATTTATGTCTACCTTTCACTTCACCTTCTTTTTTTTCCTTTTATGTTTCGGTCTCCAATCATTTTTCTCTTCAAAGGTGGATCAATTTTGTCCATTCCACTGTCTTTCTAATATTTTTCACTTGGAATGGTTAGAAGGGCAGCACTGTACAATTCTTTGTAAATTTTTTTCTTGTATAAGTGAAGAACATAATTTTCTATTGAAGAACATAATTTCCTATGCATGGCATAGTGTCTAATATCTTCAAACATTGAGATAATTGACTTAAACCTATCACCTATAATGGCAGAATTGAATGCCTCAAAAAAATTGTTGTCAATAGCATCACACTTAGACCTAGTGAAAAAAAAACCTTTAACCAATGGCTAGGGTATTTTTCCACAAGATCATCATATGCCTTACCCTTTAACTTACCAATCCTGTTAATATGCTTCTGAAACTGAGGCTCAGTTGTAGCCTTACAACACCTCCAAAACAATAACTGAAGGTCACCTTCTTTGTGATTTTTCTTCCAATTATACATATTTCTAGCACAAAATCTGTGTTCTGCAAATGGTAAGCAAATTGTGACCTTCTCAGTCAAACCCTTCAAACAAAGTCAAAGAAAGCATGATTAGCAAACTGAATTTAACGAAATAATAATAAAATCAAAGATAATTGTACAATTTTTAGCTCACATTCTGCATGTCACTAAATAATGTCAATTTCTCACCATTTGTTAAATTTAAATCATTTTGAAGATGATTCAGAAACCATGCTCAAGTGTCTCTGTTTTCCACCTCAACAAATGCCCAAGTAATAGAAAATTTTTGGTTATTGCTGTCCCTACCTACTGCTGACAAAATTTCTCCTTTTAATGATCCTTTCAAGTAACATCCATATACTCCAATCACAGGCCCACAATACCTCTTATACCCTTCTTTCAATGCACTAAAGCATACATAGAGTCTTCTAAATTTAGGTATATCAACAACAGTAGGTCTCTCTACCATGATATCAAAGGTGCCATCTGGATCAACAGTCCTCAAAGTCAAATCATAATCAAACAATTTATTAAATTCATGTATAATATTACCCATGATCTTTTCTTCAGCCCATTTTTGGCTCTACTGCAACACTGTTTGTTCAACTCTACATTCAACTCCTCTCTATCAAGCTTCATCATATCAGTCAACCTCAATTTAGAAAGAATCCTAAGCTTGCTAAGAAAATACTTTCCTACATATTTGTAATTGGCTCTATTGTTCTTAAAGGTTACTGAACACAAATGATCATTCACAAAAGTTTTGACTTTAAAGCAATTATCTGAACTGTCCAAAAATGCATGGATCACAAACGAACACCCTTTTCCCTTACAAACTACTATAACTTTCTCTTTTCTATTAGATACAAACTTGAAGTCAAATCTGTGACCTACAGCATACGCATATAATGCATCCTTAAATTGAGCAGAGTTTTCAAAGGTCATACCAAGTTCAAATCTAGATCATATGCAGAAGAATAAAAAAAACTTTCTTAGTTTTCTTGGAAACAAATTCACCATCTGAACCTGTCTCATAGCTCTCAACATCTGAAGATCCAAGGTACTCAGTTCCATCACCATATGAACTTGCTTCATTCACTTTTTTCAGCTTCATTCTCATTCACTTCTTTTTCAACAGATGCATTCTCATTTACTTCTTCTTCATTCCTATTAGGCTCATTTTCAACAGCTTCATTCTCATTCAATTCATTTCCATCTGCTTCATTTCTATCTTCATTCTCATTTTGCCCACATGAATGTAAAATAGAGGATGGCTCTAAGTCTGCCGCCTGCACAATTTTATTTTGGATCTTTCTTTTCACAACCCTAAAATGAGCTCCAATCGCCTACAGCTCGTCATCATCATCAAATATACAGTCTTCACCTACCCAGTCAACCTCATAACTTTCCTCTTGGGTCTCATAACTATCCTCATCTACCATGTCATCACTACTACCACAATGAAGATCCTCAAGCCCACCTCCAGCACTCGCATTCATGCTACTAGGCCCATTGTCATCATTTTCAGAATGTGGATCCATGTTCCTAATGTGTATTGCTGCAAATATAATAATGAGAATAAGTTATGTACACATCAAACATACACAGTCAACAAAACAATTATGTACTCATCAAAGCCAACATACATAGTACTCATCAAAACAGCATACATAACAAAGTTATGTACTCAACACTCAGCAAGCAAACATACACAGTCAACAAACAAACAATAAACATTTATCTACTTACCAAGCAGTGTATACAGTAAGCATAAACAATAAACACAGTAAGCATGATAGAATATAACAACCAAAAGCATATTTTTTTTATTCTTGAACAACCAAAAGCATAAAACAGTAATGTACATCTTACCATAATTTTTTAACCAATTTATTCACTACTTTCTAAGAAAGAATCTAGAACAAAGACAAAAAGAAGTTTACCTTTATTGTATTTGGTCAAATTCAGAATCGGCAACACCAAATTGTGACAAGCTTTATGTCTTGGGGTTGGATTACAATAAGACAATATGTCCAAATCCAAAGAATATTCGAAATTAATACTAAATTAAAAAAATAGCAACTAAGAACATATTCTTACTGCAACTAACTAACAACAATAAGGCACCTTTTGATATATTTCCTTCGCACTCAACTCTTGACCATTCACATTCTTCAGCATTTCTTCTTCAATTACTTGGACAGATTGCACTATCAAAACGAGCGGATATTCAAATGAAAGAAACTATCCCAATCTTCTGTTTCTGCGAGATTGAATGCTTTAGTGTTGAAGATTCAATTTTTGATTAGGGTTTCTACCTGAGATTAAACTGAAGGTGTGGACGGTTTGATGGGGAAGCGGTAAAAGAAAGAAGACGGGTTTATGGGTTTAAGGATATTTAACCTAGGGTTACTTTTATTTTAAATTAATTTATTTTGTTTTTCTTATTTTGGTTAATATCAGAAAAATAAAAAATGTGTCACATGTCGTTTTATGATTGGATAACGGAAAATTTTAACGTCCGTCATGGATAAAACCTTAAATGGGTTACGGAATGAAACGTTAGGCACCTAAGTGGCCCGAAACAAACGTTAGGCACCTAACTGAAAAAAGGTATAGTTTGGGCACCTATCTGACATTTAAGCGTTAATTTTATATGTATACAATAAAAACATAATGTTGATGGAAGTCGCGTCCAGTCAGCAACGTTTTTTAAAAGCGCGTCAGACAAAGAGTGTTTTTTTTAACGTGTTTGAAATAGAAGTATTTTGTTAAATAATTTTTTAGGAATTATTTCATTAAAAAATTCAAAAAGAAAAATAATTGGGTAAATTAACCTAAAATAGTAGGTAATTTTTTATTAAAAAAATAATGAGTAATATTTTAAGGAGGCAAATGAACAATTTTCAAATATTTCAAGAGTCAAGCGAAATATGTTAAAAATTCAAAGACTGTAAGGATAATTTTGTTTTTTAAAAAATGGGGGCAATGCACCTCCTACACTCTCAAACATAAGGATATAATTTGTTTTGGCTTAAAGGGGTTATTTTGTACCCGAGTTCGACCCAAATTAGTAATGTTGTCATTAACGCGAAAACAAATTTAATTAGGTCCTTTAGTTCGCACATTACAGCAAATTAGCCCCCTTTGACTAACGTTAACCGACATAACCGTTCATTTGGTCGTTAACTTTTTACGTGTCAGTCGTCTTCGCTGATGTGGCATGCCATGTCAGTGTTGAAAAGTTAAAATGCTGGCGTGGCTTAGGTGCTGACGTGGCAAAAAATAAAAATAAAAAATAATTTTTTATCTTATTTTTCATATTTAATTTTATATTAAAAACTTGTAACCTAAGGGAGAAAAGTTCAATGCTTACCACCATACCAACCTCTATTCGTTGTTAATAAACACCAAATATAATATATATCCTCATCCAAATGACACGACTGTTCATATTCTTCTTCACCCCTGGTCAATCAAACCTCTATTCTTTATGCTCATCTCGATTTCGATTTAATGACTTCTCGTCGGCGTATGCTTTTAAAGGTCATAATTTTCGGTGACAGCGGATAAACTTTATAATCGTTTTCACTTATTTCAGTTTTCTCTATTTTACATATTAGAATTTGAAGATTTTGTTAATTCTTGTGGATTTCTAGTTTAATTACAAATGTTTTTCTGTTCTTTATGTCTAAATATGCATTTTCTTTTGATTTTTGTTTCTAGGGTTGGGAAGACATCTCTCATGAATAAGTAGGCTTTGAAATTGAAATCCTTAAAATTTTCTTTTTTCCTTTATTTAACTCTTGAATTTTGCATGTTCAATTGCCGGTTCGATGTATTAATTATTGTGAATTTTATTAGAATTAGGTATGTTAATCGTAAGTTCAACAATCAGTACAAAGCGACGATTGGAGCCGATTTCCTGACAAAAGCTGCTTTTTCCAATGTTTGAACCAGTCCAAGGTCTGAATGACCAGGGTGAAAAAAAGATGAACAACCGTGTTATTTGCATGAGGATATATATTACATTTGGTGCTTATCATTAATGAATAGAGGTTGGTTTGGTGGTAAAGCATTGAGCTTTTCTCCCTTACGTTACAAGTTCAATTCCCAACCCCTCCCAAATCAAGAGTTATTTTTAACTCTTTACTTTTAAACTCATCATTTGATTGGTTAAATTTTAATATGAAAAATAAGATAAAAAATAATTTTATTTTTATTTTTTGCCATGTTAGTACTTAAGTCACGTCAGCATTTTGACTTTTCAACGCTGACATGGCATGCCACATCAGCCAAGACAGCTGACGCATTAAAAATTAACGGTCAAATTAACGGTTCCGTCGGTCAACGTTAGTCAAGGGGCTAATTTGTTATAATGTGCGAACTGAAGGACCTAATTGAACATGTTTTCGCGCGAGGGGCAATATTGCTAATTTGGGTCGAACTCGGGGGCAAAATAACGCCTTAAGCCATTTGTTTTTATGAATAATCTTAATTTTAATCTTAACCTTACTAGAGGAAAGGGGACGAGAATGGGGCTCTAGGAAAAGTAAATGGCACTCGTAGCGGGTCTAAAATCCATGACCTAAAGAAAATGAGGGAATAAAAATTATTATATTTTTATACAAGATTATGGATTGTATTTTTATATACATGTAAAATTTATTTCACACAATTTATTTATTTTAAATATAACCCTACATATTTTTTTACCGAAAAATTTCATATCATAAAAACACCTTACAACAGAGGATACAAATCAGAAGGGATTAGTAGCATCCATTGTGGTAGGAGTATTCAAATCTGGGTACCGGAAGTTCCGGTACCCGATTTTTCGGGTAACATATTTATCGGCCCGTGGTTTTTGGGTAGGGGAGTTCAAACGGTTAATTCGGTCAATAGCCGAACCGAATTACCCAAAATTGAATTAACTGAAAATTTTAAATCTTTAACCGTTAACCGAACCGAATATTTTTCAAAAAAAAATAACCGAACCGAACAAATTTTGGTTAATTCGGTTTGGTTTTCGAATTAACCGAAATTTATCATTAGTTCTTCTAATCAAAATTATTAAACAATAAAAATCATTGGAAGTACTTTTTAGTTCACAATGATAATTTGTATTTAATTTAAACAATAACTAAACATAGATAAAACATTAGAATTTTAGATTAAACATTAGATTTTTTTTTTCATTTGGGTTTGAAGTGAGTTTTAAAATTTTAATGGGTATAAGCTTAATAAGTATAATATATTTATTTATTTTTGTTATATTTCGGTTAATTTGGTTAATTAACCGATAACTGAACTTTGAAAAATTCTTTAACCTTTCACCGACCAAAAAAAATTCGGTAGTCGACCGTTTAACCGAACTAGTTTAGTTTGGTCTGTTAATTCGGTTTAACTAACCGTTTGAACACCCCTATTTCCGGGTACCCGCAAAATCGAGTATCGGGTACCCGGTTCATATATAATTTTTAATTTTTTAAATTTATTTTTAAAAAAAATCACATAAGAAACACATAAAATTTAAAATTCATAATGCATAATCTAAACACAAAAATTAATAACTTAAAATTAATTTTAAAAGAAAAATTTTACTATTCAAAATTTTATCAAAGAAAGAAAAATAAAAAGAACAATTTTAAAATGTAAAACGAATAATAAATTTTACTATTTAAATATAAATATACTATATCTACAAATGTATAACAAATTGATTGAATTGTATTAGCCGAAAAGAATTGATGCAAAACAACTTCATGGTCATTATATTGATTGACTGCAGAGTGACGAACCTACGCTAGAGTGCGGTGAGATTGAGAGAGACGACGAGTGCGAATTAGGAAGAGATAGCGTTTGAGGGATCGAGATTTAAAAATTAGCTTGTTTGATTTGAGAATATAATGAATATAAGAATATTTTGTTTAAATAATAATTATATATAAAAAAATTAGAACCTGAATACTCAAAAATTTCTAATTTTGTGACTTGGGTCTGACCTAGAAAATGGCAGGTCGGGTACCCGACCTGGGCAAAAAAAAATCGAGTAAATACCCGGTTGTTTATGTTCAGGTAATCGGGTCGGGTCAATCGAGTTGGGTATTTTTGAACACCCGTACATTGTGGTGGACAAAAACCTTTAAGAGTAGCATGAGCAACCCAGTCAGCGACCTGGTTACTCATTCGAAACACATAAAAAACAATATTAGACATTGATTCAGTCAATTTTCGTATGTCGGAGACAACAACTTTGGCTTCCCAAACATAAGGTGTTTGACCATTGATCATCTCAATAGCTTTTTTGTAGTCAGACTTAACAATAACTTGTTGCCAGCCGTGTTGTTCGATGAGTGTTGAACCAAGTCTTAAAGCAAGACATTCAGCCACAAGTACACTAGATGCGTGAACTTTGCGTTGATTCCATAGACAATCGTCCCATAATAATTTCGAGCTACAACTACAATATCAACATACTTCCTACTATCAAAAAATGGAGCATCACAATTAATTTTGACGGAATTTGAAGGCGGTGAAGACAACCTACTCTTCGATGATGGGCGATTCACACTAGACGTACAAATAATTTGTTGTTGTTAGAACTCCATAAAATCTTTAAAAAATCTTAAATTTTCAACCCTAAATTTTAAATTAACAAATTTACATAAAACTTTAATTTATAAAACTGATGTATAAAAACATTTTACTAAAATTATTATTCAAGATTTAAAATTTTACTGATCAAAACCCATTTGTATGATGATTTAATTTGGAAGATTGCCCACCTTAGGTCATCATCCATCATCAAAATGTGTACATATTTGGTCCCACCAAACATAAGAGGAGGGGAGGTCAATTAAATCAGGTTGTTGATAAATTTGCAAGTTGCACCAATTTGTTATTATTATTAATTCCATGATGTCAATCATATAGCTAAGAATATCATGGTCCTTCTTTCTGCCTGCAAAAGCGGTAAAGCAATTCTTGTATTTTCCCCATTGTTTTGGGTATCTGCCATTTGCCATCTTTGGAGGACATACTTCATATATGAAAAGGTTGAGTCTAATGCAAATTTTTAAAAAAATAATAATTATCAAATTTCAACAACTTTTTAAATATAACATGGAAATTGACTGTATAATAATTAAATTCACGTTATCCAAATTCATTAAAAATAATAAAATATTAGGTAAATTACATTGGTAATCTCTATACTTTTAAGACGCTTGTAATATTATCACTAAATTTTTAAAACTTGCAATATGCGATGGAAAGTTTGTGGTGGTAGTGATGTTTAAGTCGTGAGGGTGAAGGTGGTAAAAACAAATGAGGGGATTAATTGTGAGGCAATGTGTGATGGTTCCGGTAATGGAGTGAATATAGGTAATTTTATTCGTTCGAAGGTGATGATAGGAGCAGAGACGAATGTATAATTTTATGTTACGGGGTGAACATATAAAATTTTAAGGGGGCGAACTTATAAAATTTTAGCGGGCAAAAATAAAAAATACATAAAAAATTTTAAATAATAAATAAATTTTAAAATTTTAAAGGGGAGGGGAGATTGCCCTCTCTGAGTCCATCCCTAAATAAGAGCAACAACAATTTTTTAGAGAACTAGAGTGCACCCAGCGGTAGTCGGAGAAAGGAAAGGTGGACAATGAGCTCAGACATGAAGGAAAAAGATAAGAGTAGAAGAAGGGTTATCAGGTGTAAAAGATGGAAAGCATAATAAATTAATTATAAATAAATATTTTGACGTACCACATCAGCTTTTTTCAATGGCGGTTGACGACTGTGAAAGTAATAAAAATAAATTAAAAGTTCAATGGTTGTATTGTAAATTTTAAAAGCTCGATGACCATAATAAAAGTGTCTTAAAAGTTCAGAGACTATCAATATAGTTTACTGGATGTTCATATTCATACTGCTACATGTCTTACTAGATTTGTCACTTATTAACTTTTTGTGATTTTTTCCAACTTTGACTTACTACTATTTAAAAATTAAAATATATCATTGATAAAAATTTGAGAAAATATATTTTAGAAACCTTGAATAAAGAAATAAAGAAGTCTTAAATATATATTTTACAAAATTTATTAATTTAAAATAATTATGATCAAAATTTTAAAAATTCGACTATTAAAAGTCAATACACGACAAATTTAGTGGGTAAAAAGGAAATATTTGAGTTTAATAACATTGATTTAGATAAATAGTTCAAAAGTTTATCAATTTCCTTTTTTTTAATATAAGCTATAGTCTTATTAAAAAGAAAAAAAATATCTAAAATTACAATAAGGGTTTACAACTAGCATTGTAAACTAAATATATAGTTTGGACATTTTCCTATAACATTAACACAAAAAACTAGTCACTTTAGATCATACAAGGGCCATACGCGGAAAAGTTTTAAAACTCAACCAAAAGACTCGTGCGAAAATAGATACGAACAAATCTGATTGCATCAGCAAATGAACTACAAAAGGAGATTACGCTATTGAAAGAACATTGAGAGCCGCAAATCAGAGTCGAGCGTCATGAGAAACTATCCACAAACGCAAACTGCATATCCAAATTCAATCCGAATGCAACCCCTAAACTCAGCCTAGAAGAAAAGACCGAATTTAGGAAGTTACGATTGAAATCTTTACCCTCAAGAAAACTAATTTTAAAAAATATACTTTAAATTAAAGTAAAATAACATATATTTAATAATAAATAAAAATAAAAAGATCATAATAGATATTCAAATGATTATATAAAATCTCTGAATTAAAATAACAATAGATGAATGCTAAAGATAATCTCAAAATATAAATAGTCTAAAATTACATCCATGTCCCAAAATAATAAATAGAAATTTGATTAAACTAAAAATAGTTTCGCACTGAATAATAAAATAACTAGATAAAATCTGAGATCCTCCAAGTACCACGTCACCTAAAGCCCAAAGGTATCTGTAAGAGGAAACTATATGGAGTAAACTAGAGAGTTTAGTGTATCTCTAAAGTGCAAGAAAAACTATATGTTGAGTGGATCGAATGATCGAAATAAACCAAGAGGGGGTGAATTGGACTTTTAAAGTTCTTGGTGGTGGAATTTGCAAATAAAAATGGTAGACAAGGAATTTTAGAGTGGTTCAAGTTCCAAATGAACTCTACATCCACTACCTTAGCTTCACTAAGGATTTGCAACAACTCCACTAATTGCTCTTCCCCTTTTCTAGGCTAAGGAGGTAACCCTTACAATTTTCGGTCAAATTTTCTACCCAAAATTTGACCCAATCCTCACACAATTGAAACAAAGAAGTTGTTGGCTAAAACAAGTATCTCTCAATACACAATATAGCCCAATTACAAGCACTCAACCCAATTGAAATGATAAGAATGAAAAATACAATTGGGGTTACAAGACAATAATGGGATTTAGGCACAAATGCTTAGATTTAATGTTTGGATGTTTGCTTTAGGATCAATAATTGTTGTTGAAGCTTTTAGAGGTCCCTTTTATACCTTCTCATTGAATTCTAGCCGTTGTTGTTGTTGCATTCATCAATAGAGCCATTGGAGATGTTATCTTGCCTCCATAAATGCAGTCTGCAACCAACCGTTTCGAAACGCCCGGCCCTGTTTCGAAACAGACCAAAATAGAAAGAGCCGTTGGGGTGCATTAAAGAGCCCGTATCGAAACGGTTAAGAGTGTTTCGATACGCTAAGAGCCGTTTCGAAACCCGTTTCGAAACATTTTGCCACTGTCAAGTACCGTATCGAAACATGATGAGATCGTTTCGATACGCCTTAACGATTTGTTTAAAATTAGTTAAAAACATTCAACGGTCATAATTTTCAAATCAGATTGACTACCGTTTCGAAACACTGGATGTCGTTTCGATACGGTGTCTCAATGTTCTTAAGCCGTTTCGAAACCTGTTTCGAAACACGGGTTGGCAGTGTTGAAATCGTTTCGATACCCGTTCCGAAACAAGGACTCACAGTTTCAAAACTGTTTCGAAATGCCTTAGGCCGTTTCGAAACGATGACTCGAAAATCACTGTTTAGGCTTTGAGAACACTTAGAAAACATTTGATACATTTAGTTTTTAACTTAGGCAAATTGTTTAAAACATATAGAGAGGTTTGAGGACTTAAAAATTCGTTTTCACATTTTCAATTTAGTCCTTAGGTTCTTTAGTTATATCAAAATTAAAATATCGGTTTCACAATCTCCCTCTTTTTGATATATCAAAACCAAAGTTATAATTTTTAAGAGTTTTGAAAATTTTGAATACATTCTAACTCCCCCTCAATTTAAGATGGGTTTTTAAAGTTTTAAAAAGATTTAAGAATTTAAATTCAAGGTTTAAAACTTAAAAACACTTAAAACGAATTTTTGACTCTTAGATTACTTCTCCCCCTTTTTGTTAGATCAAAAATAAGAAACAAGGCTCAAAGAGAAGCGATAGGGTTAAAGGCAATAATCAATAAGCAATAAGCAACATAATATTAAATTCATAAAATTCAAATATCCAAGACATAAATCTTAAACAATAAGTTCAAAGCATAATCCCAAATAAAATCAAAGCATAGGTTCATAAAGCATAATGGAAATAAAGATGCAAACTTAATCCTAATATGCATAGCTAATATGATATGACATGAGAATCCTAAGCCTCTTCGTCGTCACCATCATCATCCACGGAATCATCATCATCCTTAGCTTGAGCGCGACGAAAATTCATCCATTGGCCATAAAAGGTGGAGAAGGACATGTCCATAGCCGTTTGTTGATTCTCAAGGGATGTGAGGCGATTCTCATTTGCAAGGAGACGATCCTCCACAGATTGCAAGCGGGTATTGATAGCACCAAACCCTCTAGACATGTTAGTGTCCAAAGAGTTGAACCGCTCGGTAAGGAAAGCCGTGAGAGCTTTATTGTTTGCGACCGGAGCTTGTGGTTGAGGTTCAACTTGAGGTGGAGGTGCTTCCCTATCAACACGTTCCCATTGCCTATTGATGTAATGAAAGCCGGACCTACGGAGAGAAGACTCACTAATTTTTGACTTGCGGGGTTCCGTAGAGTCATAGGTGCAATCAAGATGTAACTTAAAATAGTCCCATAAGTGAACGATTTTAGTGCATCGGTGTCACGAAGCTTAACATTATTGACTATCTCAGCAAATATGATCTTAACAAGATTAGGGCGCTCACCACGACGAAAACACTCAAGCCAAAAATAATCTACTTGACGAATGTGAGAAAATTTACCTTCGGATGGGCGAAGAAACCACGAGACTATCAAGTGGAGGAACCTATCGTGAGCATCCAAGGTAAGCACCGAACCAGTGTGAGAACCAAAGTGACTCTCATTCTCGATTCCTTCGTTCTTAAGCCCAAAAGTTGTCTCCAAGTAAGGGATGTCAATGACAATCTTTTTTCCCAAGATAGAAGACGCAAGGCCAACAACTTCGGAGTTGTCTTCACTATTAATAAATTGGGCATTGGAGTAAAAGAGAAGTACCATGTGCTTGTAGCAAATATCCAGGATACTCAAGAGATCAATGAATCCCCATTCTCTTAAACGGGGGAGGTAACAGAAGAGAAAGCGCTCGGAGTCAAGAAACGTAAGATCAATAACACGCTCACGACGAACTTCATACTCCTTGACATAATTGAAACACTCCCTCATCTCCGGAGTCCGAAGACTTTTTTGAAACAGCTGGGTGAGATTAGGACGAATACTCGATTCACTTGTTTGACCGGTCTTACGCTTTTTGTTAACGTTCTCCGTAGACATCCTAAAAGCATAAAGCAAGCAATTTAAAAACAAGTTTAAGTGTATGCATGAGATTTCTTAATTCAATCCAATGGTAAATCCCACTTAGGTTTAAAAACAAGTTTTAAAAACAAAGAAACAAAACAAAAAAAAATTTAAGAGAAAAACAATAAAAAGACAGTAAAAAAATACGAATGAAAATTTATATATTCGAATCAAAAAATTGAAGATTTTGAATTTTTTTTACAAGATTTGAAAAACCCAAGTATCAAAATACATAAACTATACAAAATTAAAATTTTCTAACCTAAGATTCGAATACAAATTTAAGGAAAAAGAAAAAGATGAAAATATACCTTAAATTGAGATTTTGGATGAATAGATGAAAATCCTTGCACAAGATTGTTGATGCTTGCTTAGACTTGTGTTTAAGAGTAAAAACCCTCAAGATTTGGTGAAAAACAATGAGGTTTAGAGAGCTTTTATAGGAGAAAATCGTTTTAGGGTTTTTAAGGTTTTTGGGAGAGTTTTAATTTAAGTTAAACTTTAACATTAAAGCCTCTTTAAAGCAGTCCGCGAACCCGTTTCGGAACGGTGTCGACCGTTTCGAAACGTGGGCACGAAAGTTTGACCGATTCTTCAACACCAGCTGACCGTTTCGATACGGGTTTGATCGTATCTAATCCCCGTTGACTTGTATCGAAACTCGTTTCGATACATCCCTTGGCAGTAGCAAAAACGTTTCGAAACCCTTGGAAGGCGTTTCGAAACACCCTTCTCCCAGATAGAAATTTAAAGCGTCCGTATCGAAATAGGTGGACCCGTTTTGATACACCTGGGCCTAGAAGTGCAGATGAGGCTCTAAAAGTGTAGAAAAATGAAATTTTCTAAGGCCTATCTTGCATGAATGACATGAATGAGCAGGAAAAACATATGCAAACATAAACATACTCCCCCTAGCTATAGGAATGGATGAAATTAGGAGTAAAAACACATAAACATGGCATTGCACAAGATCAAGCAATTTTAAGCACAAAAGAGGTCCTAAAAGGTCAAGATAGGCTAGTTAGACCTAACTCTCTCCTAAGGGACCAAAAACGCTCTTTGTCTAATGGTTTTGTAAATATGTCCGCTAATTGATTTAAGGTGTCAACATACTCTATAACAACATCTTCTTTAAGGACATGATCTCTAATAAAATAATGCCTTATTTCTATATGTTTGGTTTTAGAGTGTTGGATGGGATTTTTTGTCAAACATATGGCACTAGTGTTATCACACTTAAGGGGTATGGTTTCAACTTTAATACCATAATCTAAGAGTTGTTGCTTCATCCAAAGGACTTGAGCACAACAACTCCCTAAGGATATGTACTCGGCTTCGATGGTAGATAAGGCTACACTATTTTGTTTCTTAGAGAACCAAGATATGAGCATACTACCTAGGAATTGACAAGTTCCCGAAGTACTCTTCCTATCAATTTTACATCCCCCATAATTCGCATCCGAATAAGCATGAAGGTTGAAGGTGGAGTCTCTAGGGTACCAAAGACCTAAACAAGGAGTATCTCTAAGGTACCTAAAGATTCTCTTAACGGCTATAAGGTGAGACTCTCTAGGACTAGCTTGAAACCTAGCACACAAGCAAACACTAAACAAGATATCCGGTCTACTTGCGGTAAGGTAAAGCAATGATCCAATCATAGAACGGTAAAGCTTAGAGTCAACACACTTACCTCTTTCATCTTTGTCAAGCTTTGTAGATGAGCTCATAGGTGTGGCTTGAGGCTTTGCATTCTCCAAGCCAAACTTCTTGAGCATATCCTTTATGTACTTTGCTTGATTGATGAAGGTGTCATCCTTCTTTTGCTTGATTTGGAGACCCAAAAAGAATGAGAGCTCCCCCATCATGCTCATCTCGAATTCACCTTGCATTAGCTTGGCAAACTCTTTGCAATGACATTCGTTAGTAGAAACAAAAATAATGTCATCAACATAAATTTGTACTGCTAAGATGTCATTTTTATACCTTTTTATAAAAAAGTGTAGTGTCCACCTTACCTTTTTCAAAACCCTTTTCAATTAAAAAGTTTGAAAGTCTTTCATACCAAGCTCTAGGAGCTTGTTTTAAACCATAAAGAGCTTTAGTGAGTTTGAAAACATGATTTGGAAATTTTGAGTCTTCAAAACCCGGTGGTTGTTCCACATACACTTCCTCATTTATAAAACCATTTAAAAATGCGCTTTTAACATCCATTTGAAAAAGCTTGAAATCATGATAACATGCATATGCAAGTAACATCCTAATGGCTTCCATTCTAGCTACGGCTGCATAGGTTTCATTAAAATCTATTCCCTCTTCTTGAGTGTAACCTTGTGCTACTAGTCTAGCTTTATTTCTCACAATGTTACCACTCTCATCTAGTTTGTTCCTAAAGACCCATTTAGTTCCTATGGTAGACTGATTACTATGCCTATCAACTAATGTCCAAACGTTACTTCTCTCAAATTGATTTAACTCTTCTTGCATAGCCATAATCCAAAAATCATCTTTTAATGCTTCTTTTATATTCTTAGGCTCTATGCATGAGATAAATGCAACATGATTCATTAATCTAAGAGAAGATCGGGTGGTTACCCCCTTGGATGGATCACCAAAGATTTCACCATCTTTGACATAGTTGAGCTCCCTTGGGTAGCTCACTTCCTTTTCCTCAAGAGCCAAGTCCTTTAAGGCTTCAAGAGGTGGATCTTGTGTGTCCTCTTCTTTTGTTGGAATCTCATCCTCCTTTGAAGTTTGTCCTCCATCAAAGGCATTTATGATTCCTACATCATCATCATCACAAGAATCCTTCCTTGGAAGGAGGTTATCATCGAATACAACATGTATAGATTCTTCTACTACTAAAGTTCTCTTGTTAAATACACGATAGACTTTAGAGGTTAAAGAATATCCTATGAAAATAGCTTCATCACTTTTTGCATCAAATTTACCTAAGTTGTCTTTTCCATTATTTAAAAAAAACACTTGCAACCAAATGAATGAAAATAGCTAATGTTAGGCTTTTTAGATTTCAAAATCTCATAAGGTGTTTTCTTTAAAATTGGCCTAATCATTACTCGGTTCACAATGTAGCAAACGGTGTTTGTGGCATCCGTTCAAAAATATTTAGGTAAATTGTTTTCACAAAGCATGGTTCTAGCCATTTCTTGTAAAGTTCTATTTTTCCTCTCAACTACCCCATTTTGTTGAGGAGTTCGAGGAGCCGAAAAATTGTAGCTAATACCATTTTCATTTAGAAAATCTTCAAACCCTAAATTTTGAAACTCGGTTCCATGATCACTTCTAATATGAGAAATTCTAAGTTCAAGATCATTTTGGGTTAGTTTTGAAAATGTGATGAATTTTTCTAAAGCCTCATCTTTATTACTTAAAAATAGAACCCAAGTAAATCTAAAAAAATCATCAACAAGAACAAATGCATAAGATTTGCCACCCAAGCTCATAGTCCTAATTGGCCCAAATAAATCCATATGGATAAGTTGTAAACACCTACTTGTAGAAACATCATTAATGGATTTAAAGGATGACTTATATTGTTTACCCTTAGAGCATGCATCACAAATTTTATCGTTTGAGAACTTAATCTTGGGTAAACCTCTAACTAGATCAAGGGAAACTAGTTTTTCTAAAACACTAATGCTAGCATGTCCTAGTTTCCTATGCCACAACCATGCATCATTTTCATTGTGAGCTACTAAACATGCATGAGATGTATGTATGTCATCTAGATGCACCATGTAAATGTTACCTATACGATGACCTATGAGCATAATATTATTAGATTTAATGTCAACAATTTTGCACCCATTTTTATCAAATAAAACATTAAATCCTTTATCACACAATTGACTTATGCTCAACAAGTTATGTTTAAGACCATCAACATACAAGACATTTTCAATAAGAATGGTAGAGTTATTACCTATGGAGCCAATACCTTTAATGTGGCCTTTGGAGTTGTCACCAAATGTCACCACTCCTCCATTTTTTGGCTTTAGATCCATGAATCTACTCTTGTCTCCGGTCATATGCCTCGAGCATCCACTGTCAAGGTACCATGAGTTTTGACTTTGTGCTTTGGCCTTGTAGCAATGCTCCCCCTACAAACAAAGATATTAAACTTTTGTTTTTGGTACCCAAATCATTTTGGGTCCACGAGTGTTAGCTCCCATTAACTTGGTTCCCTTAGGAATCCAAGGTGACATAGCAACAATATTATTAGATTTTACAAGTTCCTTAGGAACCCATACACTTCTAATCCTTTTAGTTCTACTATATCTAGGAAGGCTACCTTGTTTGTAGTTATTGGTCCTTTTCTTAGGTTGGTTTGTTTTAGAAGATTCACCTATTTCATGCTTCACAATACCAACATTTTTAAAGGACTCTTTGAGCTTGTTAAGCTCATCTAACACCTTTTGGTGTTCACTATTACATTGAGAAAGAAGATTATTAAGGTCAACATTTTCATCTTGGAAGAATTTTAGTTCATCTTTCAACCCTAAAATCTTTTTCTCAAATTTTAAATTAGCTTGAGAAAGTGAGTCATTTTTATCATTTAATTCCGAAATAATTTTCTTATTCCTAATGACCGACTCATTATATTTCTCAACTAATTCATCATAGACCTCTTGCAACTCATCATATGCATCATTTAATTCATCACAAGTAAAATCAAAAGATAACGAGTTAGAGGTTACCATGGAGGAATCCTCCTCAAGTTCCATGAGGCAAAGGTTGGCCACTTCTTGTTCGTCATCCTCGGATGACTCCTCATCACTCCAAGTAGCAAGCCTAGCTTTGAGTTTCTTCTTCTTCTCAAAGCCCTTCTTCTTGAGTTGAGGGGACTCCGAACGAATGTGACCGGGCTTATTGCACTCAAAGAAAATGATTTGATCCCTTGCTTCTGCTTTGTTTTTACCTTTAAAGTCCATATTTCTTTGAATTTTTCTTCCCCGGTTGGACCTCATGAAACGTGAGAATCGTTTGACTATCATAGCCAATTCTTCTAGCTCATCCTCCTCACTAGAAGAATTCTCCTCAAGTAATGAAGCTTTGAGAGCTATTCCCATCTTCTTCTTCTTTTCCACCTCTAGCTTTTCTACTATTTTCTCTTCCTTCTTCTTCTCTTCTTCCCTTCCTTGCTTCATAATCTCATGAGTAAGGAGAGAACCCACTAGCTCATCAAGCTTTAAAGTCTTCAAATTTTTGGCTTCTATGATGGCGGTTCTCTTCCCATCCCAAGATTCGGGAAGTGAGTAGAGTAGCTTCCGGACAAGCTTGTCTTCAGGTATAGTCTCTCCAAATCCTTTGAGCCCATTGACTATGGTTGAGAAGCGATCAAACATCTTGGAACCGTCTCATCGGGCTCTATCATGAAATTCTCATAACTAAGATTGAGAATTCCAATCTTAGTTTCCTTGACATCGTTGGTTCCCTCATAGGTGGTCTCAAGAGTATCCCACACTTCTTTGGCACTCTCAATGGATGAAAATTTGGAGTAGATGTCCGGACCGAAAGAGCAAAAGAGCATGTGAAGAGCTTTGTTATTGATTTGGATCTTCTTCCTCTATTCTTCACTCATCTCCATCTTTTTCTTCAAAACCATCTTCCATTCACTATCTTGCTTTAATGGAATGTAGGGGCTATCTTCAATGACATCCCAAACCAAGTAATCATTGGACTTGATGAAGAGGCGCATCCGATTCTTCCAAAACGGATAGTTGTCACCATTGAAGAAAGGCGGTTTTGTAGTGGATTGAGACTCATACATACTCGAACCGGAGGTAAATGCCATCTCTTGATTTTTGGATGATCACAATCTTCCTAGGAACTCCTCTTGTGGTTGTTAATCCTCAAAGAGGTAGGCTCTGACACCAATTTTTGAGTGGATCGAATGATCGAAATAAACCAAGAGGGGGGTGAATTGGATTTTTAAAGTTCTTGGTGGTGGAATTTGCAAATAAAAATGGTAGACAAGGAATTTTAGGGTGGTTCAAGTTCCAAATGAGCTCTACATCCACTACCTTAGCTTCACTAAGGATTTGCAACAATTCCACTAATTGCTCTTCCCCTTTTCTAGGCTAAGGAGGTAACCCTTACAATTTTCGGTCAAATTTTCTACCCAAAATTTGACCCAATCCTCACACAATTGAAACAAAGAAGTTGTTGGCTAAAACAAGTATCTCTCAATACACAATATAGCCCAATTACAAGCACTCAACCCAATTGAAATGATAAGAATGAAAAATACAATTGGGGTTACAAGACAATAATGGGATTTAGGCATAAATGCTTGGATTTGATGTTTGGATGTTTGCTTTAGGATCAATAATTGTTGCTGAAGCTTTTAGAGGTCCCTTTTATACCTTCTCATTGAATTCTAGCCGTTGTGGTTGTTGCATTCATCAATAGAGCTGTTGGAGATGTTATCTTGCCTCCATAAATGCAGTATGCAACCAACCGTTTCAAAACGCCCGACCCTGTTTCGAAACAGACCAAAATAGAAAGAGCCGTTGGGGTGCATTAAAGAGCCCGTATCGAAACGGTTAAGAGTGTTTCGATACGCTAAGAGCCATTTCGAAACCCGTTTCGAAACATTTTGCCACTGTCAAGTACCGTATCAAAACGGGATGAGATTGTTTCGGTACGCCTTAACGATTTGTTTAAAATTAGTTAAAAACATTTAACGGTCATAATTTTCAAATCAGATTGACTACCGTTTCGAAACACTGGATGTCGTTTCGATACGGTGTCTCAATGTTCTTAAGCCGTTTCGAAACCTATTTCGAAACACGGGTTGGCATTGTTGAAATCATTTCAATACCCGTTCCGAAACAAGGACTCACAGTTTCAAAACTGTTTCGAAACGCCTTAGGCCGTTTCGAAACGGTGACTCGAAAATTACTGTTTAGGCTTTGAGAACACTTAGAAAACATTTGATAAATTTAGTTTTTAACTTAAGCAAATTGTTTAAAACATATAGAGAGGTTTGAGGACTTAAAAATTCGTTTTCACATTTTCAATTTAGTCTTTAGGTTCTTTAGTTATATCAAAATTAAAATATCGGTTTCACACTATAATCATGAACATAATATTATTTAACTCATTTTCCTCAAAATCGATGTCGTCTAAAACACATATTTAAACTGCATCAGATCTCATATCCAAATCCTTCAAAAATTAAGGTTGCGCGAAACTAGAGACTCACCAACGTTCGATCGAAAAAAAACATAAACAAAATATAGTTATGCTTATCGAGATGGAGAGGGGAAAGTGGCTGCTATGGAAAGCCTAATCTGCCGAGATGGAGAGGGGAAAACCTAATTTGCCGAAAGGGTTTTAAATACCCAATTTGATGGGTAATTGTACAATAAGTCATCCCACTATTTAGGGGTTTGCATAATAGCACCCAAACTTTACTTAATTTATATAATAACCCTTAAAATTCTAAATTAACTCAATTTAATCCTTTAACAACAATTAGGTTCCCAAATTCAAATTTCTAAAATTAATTTAGGGGTTTTAACTTAAATTCCCAAAATTTAGGGTTTTAAAAATGGGAAATTTTTGGGGTGTTACAACTCTCCCACCCTTAAAAAAATTCATCCTCGAAATTTTCAGACTTAACGATGGGTCCTTAAAAATTAACCGACACAACTTAAAATTTTTCGTTCTGAATTCCTCATCCTTTAACATAAAAGTAAAAACTGAGAACATTAGTAATGTACCTGCTATGTCCTCTGGCTCATCATCATAACCCTCATACTTTAATTGCATAAACCAACCCTGGTCGTCTAGCATCTGATCTATTACTCTGTGTAGGTCTAGCTCTACTAGCATTACCCGAAGCATCATGCCTATTCTGGCCACTAACTCTATATGGTACTTGTACTGATCTTTGATACTTTGTCGGAGCCTGATTAGCACCATGGGCAAGGGGACATTCACTCCGAAAATACTCTAAAGAACCACATAAGAAACATGCCCCCAACTTCTTTCGACACTCACCATTATGTTGTTTGTTACAGTAAGTACATATAGGAAAAGTACGGGAACCTGTCGAACCACCTACACTTGCGAACGGAATAGTAGAAGTCACTGGTTTAGCTCTAGAATAACCCCGATGGTCGAACTCCTCTATAGCTCTTTTTCTAGATTGATTCCTCTGATTATGCTGAACTGATGTGGTCGGTTGCTTACTATCTTGATCGGTACCCTGAGATTCAAGTTGCTTCATCTCTGCCTCATTCCGCTCAGAAGTCCTAGCTCAGCTGTTAACCTAGAGCTCATACGAAGTGGCATAGTAGTCTATCTATAAAAGGAATTAATCCTAAAGTTAGAGTTGATACTTGGAGTCTCTATTCAAAACACATCTTTAATTCTTTAAAATAATAAATTTATCAGAAAATCTCATTTCCCCCACAAAACATTTAATATGCATGCAAAAATCATTTTTGATTTAAAATTTTTATGTGAGCCTCACAGTCCGAGGGTTGAACTTAGCTCTGATACCACTAAATGTAACCCCCTAAACTCGACCTAGAAAAAAAGACTAAATTTAGGAAGTTAAGATTGAAATCTTTACCCTCAAGAAAACTAATTTTAAAAATATATACTTTAAATTAAAGTAAAATAACATAAATTTAATAATAAATAAAAATATAAATATCATAATAGATATTCAAATGATTATATAAAATCTTTGAATTGAAATAATAGTAGATGAATGCTAAAAATAATCTCAAAATATAAATAGTCTAAAATTACATCCATGTCTCAAAATAATAAATAGAAATTTGATTAAACTAAAACAATTTCGTACTGAATAATAAAATAACCGGATAAAATTTGAGATCCTCCAAGTACCACGCCGCCTAAATCCCAAATATATCTGTTAAAGGAAACTATGAGGGAGTAAGCTAAAGAGCTTAGGGTACGTTTGGTTCACGGAAAAGATGATTACCTCTAGGAATAAGATTACTGGAATGTAACATTACCTAATACATTACTGGGAATGTTACTTTTCCTTGTTTGGTTTATTTGGCAGGAATGTGAGATGATAGTGTTTGGTTGGGGGAATATAAGATTACCTGAAAGTAAAATTTACCAAATTATCATTGTGATATTTTTTTATGCAAGTTAAACTTACAATATTAAATTGAAAATATTTGTATTCATAAAACTATTTACACTACATTATCTAAATTTTGTAAAAAAAACATATTATTAATACAATTAAATATTTAATTTACTTTTTAAATAATTTTCATAAATATTATATTTATATATAATGCATATTTTAATTTCACACATAGGTTGTGTTTAGTTAGCTATAATTATACTGGTGTAAATACGTTATTATTAGCCATAATTAATTAATTAGTTGAATTTATCTAGTATAAATCTTGCACTCAAGATTTTAAATCCCTTCTTCATTTCATGAACGCCATGGATGATTCAAGTTTTACGATCTTCTGAAAGTTGCAGTAACAAATTACAATGTATAATGTGTTAATGTTGGGACTTGACTTGCTTAATGCAATGATAATTGTTGCGACTAAAAAATTTCAAAAATACAAGTGCCTCGGGTGTCACTCGGACGAACCGGGTTTTTAGATGGTTTTCGAAAAATTAGTCGGATTTGTAAAAAGGAGGAGTCGCCACCGGCCATTCAAGAATGGTAGACCGGACACCGAAATAAAACCAGAGATTTTTCTTTTGAAAACGGGTTCGGGAGTCGGTTACACGCGGGGAAGGATGAGCACCCCCGTCGTGCTTGAAAATCGGTACCAAAAACATTACCGCTTAATTAATATTAAATTTTGCGAACTAAAGTGACGAATCGTATCGAAATTTGGTTATACGGGCGAGTGAATTTTAAAAGTCTTAATATTCGAGAAAGAACGTCCGAACCACCACCACTACGATTGGTACTGGCCTCGTTCGTTCCCGAATAAAAAGACGCTCGCATTGCATTTTATAATTCGAGATGCAACCTATCATGACATATTGGAAACAAATAATTATAACGAGGGACAGATATGAACAAGTCCACGAAAAGAGCATGAAATAAATAAAGCAAGTGTTTAAACATGATAATTAAATGCATGAGCAAATATGGACATGAACAAATGAAAATAGCGCTAATCAAACATTCGATAAGCAACAATCTAAACACGATAAGCATGCATATGAAAACAAGCACAAACAATATGGCAAGAACATATATTAAAAAAGGGCAAAAATGCATGAATAACAACATATGATATAACCAAAATACAAAATGCAAAGTAAACAAATAAAATGCAAACTGACAGGGACCACAATGATAATAAAACCATTAAAACAACGTTAAATCGTCCAAACAAGGACCGAAATAAAAAACGCTAAAATTTATAGGGATCGAAATGAATATTAAACCATTATGCGTCGCTTAAAACAGATTAGGGGACGAAAATGTAAAAGCTTGAAAACCACAGTGACTAGAGATGGTATTTCGAAAGACAGAAGCCCCTGTGAGAACGTTTTCAAAAACGCGGAGGGACTAAATTGGTAAATAAACCAAATTTAAAACACAAACAGGCTATAAAAATTTATTTTAAAGAAACTGTTACCCTTTTGCCCATTTCAGATTAAAACACAGCCTCTCCCCTCTTCCCCTCTCATTCGATTAGGGTTTTCAAAACAGGGGATAGGGTTTTACCAGCGCCGTCAGCCGTTAACCGGCAGCAGTGGCCTCGAAAAACCGAGAAAAGAAACCCCCTTTTCTTTTTGAAACCTCAGACACGAACCCAAATCACTCTTTGCTTCGAACAGAAACTCACCTTACCGTTACCGGAAACCAACGGGTTTCTCAAGGTGAAGGGACATTCCCGGCGTCGGTTCACTCCCTAAGGCCATGGAAGGCTTCATAGATTGTCACCGGAGGGAAGCACCAACCGATAGCAGGGTACGGACTCCGACTCTTCTCTTTACTGTTTTTGTTTTTTTGTTTTTGGGTTGATATTTTGATGCATGCAATGAAAAGAAAAACAGAAAAGCTACCTCAGAAGGTTTTTTCTTGTTATTGATTTCTCTGTAAAAAATTCCGATTCGAAAGACTCTCCCTTTTTTTTTCTCTCTAAAAAAGCGGGATTACATTTGATTTCCGGTTTCTCTTTATACCGGATTTTGCTGAGTAACAAACAAAAATACATAAATACAAGCTCTGTTTCTGATTCTTTTGTCTAGTTGACATTTTTTTTGATTTTGTTTTAATCTCATTTTGGGTATTCTGACTTGCTGCATTTCTCTGTTGTTTGTTGGTTTTGGCCGAAATGGGGAGGGACATCGGCATGCACCGGGTCACAAGTGTACGACTGCAGCAGAGGGGTCAGACGAAGGGTCACGGGCGCGTCGAGCAACGAAGGGTCGTGCGTGGGGCGTGGGGCTTCTGGAGGTTTCCGCATCGAACCGGGACCGTTAGATCGATTTGATCTAACGGCCGACGTTGTGCGGCGCGAGATGAGGGGCAGGCACCCTCCTTAGGGTTTTGTCTTGAGCTGATTTGAGCCCTTGATCAAGCCTTCGATCCGACGGCTGTGGGAATTCGCGGCGCTGGGGCAAAGATGGGGCTCTCCCTAGGGTTTCGTCTGAGATCCAATCTGGACCGTCAGATCTCAGCAGATCTGACGGCTGGGGCTTGTGGCGGCTGCAACACCAAACAAAGGATTAGGGCTTTTTTTGTTTTGTTAGGCTATGTATTTATTTGGGCTTATGGGCTTACTGTATATTTGGACTGTTATTAATATCATTTGGGTTCTTATTACTTATCAACATCTTTTATTTACTTTATGTTTTATTTCAATAATAATAATAATAATAAACGGTTAATAGATAATATTAATAATAAAAATAATGCTATATAATAATAATGAATGAATGATAGTAATGATATCTACATAATTAATAATAATAATAATAAAGTATTCATAAACATGATGATGATATTAATACTACAATAATACTAAAAGAGTAATAATAATATAAGGTAATAATAGTATTATTTATACCTACTTACATATATATATGTGTATATATTAAAGGGGGTTCAAGGTCTGGACAAAATTAGTGATTACAGCTGCCCCTCTTTGCTTATACTTGTGGAACAAGAATAAAGCAAAGACCATAAACACTAATTTTGTCCTACTTTCCTGTTGTTCGGTTTACTCGCGACGCAGCCACACGATTCCAAGTAATTCCTCTTCCCAATGCCTTCCGATCGTGAGTTCTCCCTCCGGATGCCCCGAACAGGTAGACAGAGAGTTTTTTTTTTTGCAGATTTCCAATCTCCAAGTGCCCGAACGGATAGGCGGGTTCTATTCTCCAAGTGCCCGAATAAATGAGCAGATTCCAAATATCTTTGTCTTCTCTTTTTCGTAAGAACAAGCTAGTCATCCAAACAACTTTGCCTTCCCTTCGCGGTCTAAAAGCAAGTTGTCTGTTTCGCGGTAAAAAAGCAAGCTGAAACTCCAAATACTTTTGCCTCCTCTTCGCGGCCGAAAGGCGAACTTGGGCGTCCAAGTGGATTTGCTTTCCCTTCACTGTCGTAAAGCAAATTGGTCATAACTAAATCTGTCCAACTTCCCTGTTGGACGATTTACTCTCCTGGAGCTGCAACACGCTAGACCGTGTATTTTCTTTACGAAGCTTTAAGAATATGAGTTCTCTCTCTAAAGAACTCATTTCATTTGCGTATTCTTTGAGTGGTAGTTCTTTCTATACGGGACTCCCCTCTTCTCATATTTGAAGTCAAGGATATACTAGTTCTCTCTCTATAGGACCCTCCACTTTCGAGATCCTGAAGCCTTGGGATTCTAAGTTCTTTCTCCATAGAACTCCTCTTCCTTAGCGTACTCTTCGAGTATTAGTTCCTTCTCTATTGAACTCCTCTCTGAAATCAAGGATCTACAAGTCCCCTCTCCGTAGGACCCTCCACTTTCGAGATCCTGAAGTCGCAAGTTCCTCATACATAGAGCTTGTTTGACCCTTTCTTTGTAGGATCCTTTATCTTGAAATCTGATGGCAAGCTTGAAAGCTTTCATCTGAAATCCTTGAGTGGCGAACATGAAGGTTTCACCTGACATTCTGGAGCGGCGGCTTGAAAGGCTTCTCCTGAAATCCTTCTAGTTCTCGCTTATCATTTTCTCCTCATCCCGAGAGGTATTCAAGTTGTCTTTCAAAAATCTGTGTAAAGGGATAAAATTAAGAAATTTGATCTTTTTAAGAAAAATATCCTTTAGGAAGGATATAGTTTTGAGGAAAAATATCTTTTTAGAAGGATAAAATTGAGAAATTTTGACTTTTAAGAAAAATATCCTTTGAGAAGGATGAAATTGAGAAATTGAGTTTTGAGGAAAACATCCTTTTGAAAGGATAAAATTGAGAAATTAAGTTTTGAGAAAAACGTCCTTTTGGAAGGATGAATTTTGTTTTGAGAAAAACATCCTTTTGGAAGGATAAAATTAAGAAATTAAGTTTTGAGGAAAACAACCTTTTGGAAGGATAAAATTAAGAAATTGAGTTTGGAGGAAAACAACCTTTTGGAAGGATAAAAATTGAGAAATTTGAGTTTTAAGAAAAACAACATCCTTTTGGAAGGATAAAATTGAGGAAGGAAGGATAAAATTGAGAAATTTGAGTTTTAAGAAAAATATCTTCAAGGAAGATTAAAATTGGGGGTTGGAAAGATCTTAGAAATCCGAGTTACGTAAGTCGAATGACTCTTGATTCTTGTGAAATTTGCTTCTCCTCTCATGAAGCTGTAGAACTATTCTTTTACCGATCTTCAAATGCCTGTTTAAAGAAAACCAAAATGCTATGATGATATGATTTAGCATGCTCCTAGCATGGGTGATATCTAGCTATCGATGATGCATGAGCATATTTCAGGATGCAAAGATGCATGTGTTTATGAGAATGCAAAGATGCATGGATTTAGCTTCTCTTCATTTTCTAGGGTCGGTGGTCGTTATCTTGGGACTACAACCACTCATCGATCTCGTGTCTCGACAAAACTGGCCCCCAAACTTCTACCGCTCATTCTTCATTTAAATATTCGAGTCGAGTGACTTCGTTCGTATTTAGAAACTTCATCTACATTTTTTCTAGCCTTGTGCTATCTTTCATCCATTCTGATTCAAACTCTTATGTACAAAACCCTTGTTACCCCACGGACAATGATGCCCCTCTCGGGTACTACTGGCTTTACCACGAGTCACAGTTAGTCCACTTGTTCATTCCAATGTAGGAGACTTATGAAAATGATAAAAATAAATTCATTATGTATATATATACATTTTAAAGAATCACGACAAGTGATATTTAAGAAAATCAAGTTTTGGGTTTTTGAAAAAAGGTCAACCTGAGTGACATTTTTTGAACGTTTCGGGGATACACATATGAAATCCTTTCTGGGCTATTAGGCTTCCGAGAGGAGCGACTCTCATACTTAGTTTCTACCCAATTTGAAGGTGGCTCTCTTTACCTCACTAACTCACCTTGCCCCATCCTTCCCTCTTTTCTGATCTCAATCAGGCATTAGAAGTGTGGCAATCCTTGAAGAAAGGTTAACCCCGATAGGCGGGATGTGATATGAAGATAAATTTATCCGTCCGCGTATGGTCCAAATGGTCTTTTATGGCTTGTAATGTAGCGTAAGGCTCACGGCTACGAAGGAAAGGGTAAATAGGCCCAAACAAGTGTTTAAGGGTGGTGAAACCAAGGATCAATTCTTCCAATCTGAAGTCTCAATTATGCTCCGATGAAATGCTATTTCCTCTCTTACTTCTTTGGATCGCTCTAGACTGCCCCTTCTTGTTGGGGTTTTCACCCTAGAGTTCATTTCCTTTTATCAAGCGTAGTTTCGGATCAAATTGCACCTTTGCATTGTATTGGTGCAGGATCTTGCTCAAAGGTGAACAATCTTTCGAGGCTCATCTAAGCAGAGATTCATTTGGATAGGGAATCCTCTTGTCCCTTTTCTTTATCAGTTTCTCTCCTTTTACAAAACTGCACTTTTCACTTTAGTGCTTTTGCTTTTAATTTCTTCAACTTTTATGTCGGTAGCTTTCGCCTTGATTCGGGTAGCTCTTTGAGAACCTACTTTTCTTTCGTTGTTTCATTTTGATGTTTTTGCTGCTAAAAAAATGTGTTTACCGCCTCTATTCTTTCTTATTGCCCTTTAATTCACAAGGCCTCATCCTCATAGCATAATCAAGGTCCACTGTCATTTACTTGTCCATAGACTTCTGTCTCCTTTGCCCCTAGTGTAGGGGTGATCCTTGGTTTGGGTTCAATTGGAAGAAAAGTTTAACAGGCTCAAACAGGGACAGCAATGGATATTTTTTATTATTTTCTTTCTTTGTGAAGGGAAGTGAAGGAATGCCAAATGTCCTTCCGTACACGGATATCAAAATTGGTCTTCAGGTGGTCGAAGTTTTAGGGTTATCACTTCATTCAAGGACCTCGAACAACAATGCCCGAGAGGGAAAATTCACTCAATGGGAGTGGCCCATTATTCCTGAACACTCATTGTCATTCCTCCCTTGGCCTAAGTAGAGCACATGGTTTTCATATTTATAGCGTCCTCACAACATTCGGTTTTTCGAAAAAATTTCTTTTTAAATTGAATTAAAGTTAATCTCAAAAAGTATATACATGTGTAATTGGAAAACAAGAGTAAGCTTATGAAATGTTTAAAGAATTAAGGAACCAAAATATTTTCTAAATAACAAAATAAAACTTTCGTTATGATAAAAAATCTACAGCTTAGCTTATTTCCTTTGCATTTTTCCCAAATGCACAGGGATCAACAGATTTGAATCGCCTTTACCGGTAGCCTTTTGCTTCGGGCTAGTTGTACCATTCCCCTGGGTACAATCAGTTTTCACCAATAATGAGAATTGAATTTTTGCAAAGGATTTATTTCCTTTTGACCATTCGTGAAAATGGATTTTCGATGGACATTTGAATTATCCCTTATCTTAAACTTCACCGTATTTAAGCACGTTGTGCCAACATTTCTGTCGGACTTGCCCAAACATCACTTCTTCTTTCATGAAACGATGTAATGTCTCCAATTCACTTTTCTTGAACCGAGACTTGCATTTTTCCCCAAATGCACATGGATTAACGGATTTGAATCGCCTTTACCGGTAGCCGTTTGCTCCGGGCTAGTTGTACCATTCCCCTGGGTACAATCAGTTTTCACCAATAATGAGAATTGGCTTTTTGCAAAGGATTTATTTTCCTTCGACCATTCGTAAAAATGGATTTTTGATGGACATTTGAATTATCCATTGTCTTAAACTTCACCGTATTTAAGCACGTTGTGCCAACATTTCTGTCGGACTTGCCCAAACATCGCTTCTTCTTTCATGAAGCGATGTAATGTCTCCAATTCACTTTTCTTGAACCGAGACTTGCATTTTTCCCAAATGCACAGGGATTAACGGATTTGAAATTCCTTTACCGGTAGCCGTTTGCTCCGGGCTAGTTGTACCATTCCCCTAGGTACAATTAGTTTTCACCAATAATGAGAATTGGATTTTTGTAAAGGATTTATTTTCCTTGTATACGATATTATCTCCTTTTGATTCTGAACCAAATGTTCTCGAAGCTGTTCTAGCTTAGCCACTAGGTCATTCATGCTTCTAAAGCTGTACTGGCTGGAAACCGTTCTTTTGTCCATTCTCTCTCTTTCCTCTCTCTCTGACACGAGTGTTTTCCCCAATTAGTGATGATGCGATGAAATGCCTTAAGCAAGTTTTAATGATGGATGTATTGTGGACTCAAATTAACAAATGCATGATCATGAGATGGATGCATGACTGGCGATGCTGCTTTGAAATGATAAATGAAACAAATGCTACAAATGTATGCAAGTCAAAGGTGTTGGTCATATAGGTGATTCCCCTTAGGTCAAATTTCATTTGAACGTAAAGGAGGCTCCTTGTTACAAGATAGTCATAGCAAAAGTCCTACGGGTACTCTTCTTGCCCCCTAATCATGTTCAAGGAAATGAAAACTTCGGCAAAAATTGTTGGGGCCGGATTTGCTTTCTTCTCTAGCAATTCAAGACCTTCTAAAACTTCTTGTATCAAGTCCCGGAAAACAAGCTATTTCCTCGAAGCTGAATCCATCTCTTGACCTAATCCATGCCATTTCCGGCCGCCACGCTCTTTTCGGCCGCCGCTTTGCACTTGGTCGGGTAGTTTCGTGACTTTGGATGTTCGGAGTAGATCCGATCTTGCTTGACTTCCCCGGGATGGAGAAAGGTTGTGTTTTCTTCAATGGTGGGCACCAGATCTGACACTGTGTGTTCGCTCGGTAAGCTGCTCCCTTATCCTTTCTAATTCAACTCTGACCGATGTCGGACTTGCTAATTGACACCATCCTTTCTAGCAACCTCCCGTCCATAATGATAGCCCTTGATTGGATAAAACCACCTTGACTCAACACCTTTATGTCATGAAATGCATGCGAGAATAAATGCAAAAAGATCATAAGAAAAATCGTTAGTGTCAGATAAACATGATAAGAAAAAGGCGAGCATGAAAGCAAGTAACCCTACTTATCTCTTCTAATGAACCTAGGTTGTCCGCATGGCTCTAAAAGGGGTGGGCTTTCTAGTTCTCTACATGCAGTTTTGGTTCTAGGAGGTACTCGAATTGTCCTTGTTGTCCCATTCTAAGGGTAGCAAGGCCCCCGGTCATCACCCATTATAGGCTCCTCTCAACCGAGTTCAATTCGAGGGGACCCTTTAGCTATATCTGCACGGAGAAACGATATTCCCACGAAGATATAGGGTATTCGAGCCCCGAAGGTACTTGCTAGGCCTACACGGAGGAACAATATCCCCACGAAAGCACTAGTGTTTTCCCCCACTTAAACGAACGGGTTTAAATGCCAATTTTAAATGCGTTTAAAATAAACTCGCACTTATAAACAAATATCGATCGACTCGGTCACTTTAATTCGCAACTTTAATATTAATTAAGCGGTAAAGTTTTTTTGGCTCGACTCTCTTTTTTGTTTTTGAAAACAAAAATTTGTCCCCAGCGGAGTCGCCATCTGTTGCGACTAAAAAATTTCAAAAATACAAGTGCCTCGGGTGTCGCTCAGACGAACCGAGTTTTTAGATGATTTTCGAAAAATTAGTCGGATTTGTAAAAAGGAGGAGTCGCCACCGGCCATTTAAGAATGGTAGACCGGACACCGAAATAAAACCGAAATAAAACCGGTTCGGGAGTCGATTACACGCGGGGAAGGATGAGTGTAACACCCCCTTTCCTGCCTGGTAGAGAACCGGGTTGGAGTGTGTTACCGAAAAAACAAAACGGAGATCGGAGACATAAATCTTAAACTTTTAATGAATATTTTAGTGCCAAATATATCAATTTTGTCACTAACTCAAAAGTCATTTTAGCTTTAAAATCTTATACAAAACATAGACAACATATACACAATAGTAGGGCTACAAGACTAGTATAATTACTTTAACTACTTTGCCACCATACTAGGAGTTCATAAGGACAAAACACATTACTCTTTACTTGTAGTGACTTGCCAATTTTTTGACTGCTCCGATCTCGGACCGAACACTTTGTTAGCCTGAAATGTTATGCAAATGAATGCATTAGACTTACATAGTCTAAGTGAGGTAGCCAATAACAATGAATGAGCATGTTACGCAATGCTGCATACTTCAATGGCATATTTAATGGCACATTTCACATAAACAATCTATAAACATATTATAAATGAAAGGCATGATATCCAATCATAACAAAAGCAATATCAATAATCAATATTTTTCCTTGGACCGATTCAACAGTATTTGGATACGCGAATTCCACCACATCACCAACAATAATGGTCGTGTCATAATCCCTCCGCCGCACCAATTGACCAATACACAACACATCCCTCCGCCGCACCAATGGCCGAAGCCCAATACCCGTACCAATGAGCTCATGAATTCTATGGCATGCCAACTGTATCCAATACTCTCGAATCCAAGGTTCAATGCTTAATAGTTCAATAAAGATATTTCAATAGCAATATTTACACATCAATATCAATAACGGTAATTCAATAGCGGTAGACATATATCAAAGTTTCAATAGTAATGTGTAATAATCAATTTCTAATGCTCGATATGCAATACTTACTCATGTTTACCAACAAGGATTTCAATAATGCGTTATGCAAATTCTCTTAATTCAATGGTTAGTAAAACAAACGAAATCAATAACGATGAATTCGGAAAGGCTCCTCGCCTACTTCCGAGACTCCGACTACACTCACCTCGATATTAGGGTTCCTGCATAACATCACCTTTTCCCTTGGTTGACGGTCGTCCTTTATCGATTTTTTGGACCCAACGTCGGCAGAGATTCGATATTACTATATTGAAAATATCGGACCACCAATCTAATACTGAACCACCTAATTATTTTTCTGTTTCCCTTCACTAATTTCCTTATATTTTGCTTCGAACTTATTTCCCATTTTTTCTTCATTCTGCCCGAAATGCTTTCCCTCTTCCTAATTATTTCCTATCAAATGCGCTCATCTCCCCTATTTATAGCAAAAGCCGACCAGCCCCTAATATCCCTCCATTCCACGTCAATTGGGAATGTGGCATGGCCTAAGGCCATGTTGAATTTTCATTTGCCACCAAAATGGCCATTTGCCGAGTGTCCTCTTGACGTGGGGTTTGCACACCAAATTCCTTCAAATTGAAGGTTTTGGTCGTGGGTCCCATGGTCTATATAATAATAATAATAATAATAATAATAATAATAATAATAATAATAATAATAATAATAATAATAAACTATCATAAATTAACCCGAAAAATATTTATTGGTTTAGATAAAATCGAATAAATTATTCAATCGATATAAAATATTCGGTCACCGGAACTTAATTCCGACTAGACCGGTTTTTGGGATGTGACAATGAGCACCCCCGTCGTGCCCGAAAATCGGTACCAAAAATATTACCGCTTAATTAATATTAAATTTTGCGAACTAAAGTGACGAATCGTATCGAAATTTGGTTATACGGGCGAGTGAATTTTAAAAGTCTTAATATTCGAGAAAGAACGTCCGAACCACCACCACTACGACTGGTACTTGCCTCGTTCGTTCCCGAATAAAAAGACGCTCGCATTGCATTTTATAATTCGAGATGCAACCTATCATGACGTATTGGACACAAATAATTAAGACGAGGGACAGATATGAACAAGTCCACGAAAAGAGCATGAAATAAATAAAGCAAGTGTCTAAACATGATAATTAAATGTATGAGCAAATATGGACACGAACAAATGAAAATAGCGCTAATCAAACATTCGATAAGCAACAATCTAAACACGATAAGCATGCATATGAAAACAAGCACAAACAATATGGCAAGAACATATATTAAAAAAGGGCAAAAATGCATGAATAACAACATATGATATAACCAAAATAAAAAATGCAAAGTAAACAAATAAAATGCAAACTGACAGGGACCACAATGATAATAAAACCATTAAAAAAACGTTAAATCGTCCAAACAAGGACCGAAATAAAAAAAACGCTAAAATTTATAGGGATCGAAATGAATATTAAACCATTCTGCGTCGCTTAAAACAGATTAGGGGACGAAAATGTAAAAGCTTGAAAACCACAGTGACCAGAGATGGTATTTCGAAAGACAGAAGCCCCTGTGAGAACGTTTTCAAAAACGCAGAGGGACTAAATTGGTAAATAAACCAAATTTAAAACACAAACAGGCTATAAAAATTCATTTTAAAGAAACGGTTACCCTTTTTCCCATTTCGGATTAAAACACAGCCTCTCCCCTCTTCCCCTCTCATTCGATTAGGGTTTTCAAAACAGGGGATAGGGTTTTACCGGCGCCGTCAGCCGTTAACCGGCAGTAGTGGCCTCGAAAAACCGAGAAAAGAAACCTTTTTTTCTTTTTGAAACCTCATACACGAACCCAAATCACTCTTTGCTTCGAACAGAAACTCACCCTACAGTTACTGGAAACCAACATGTTTCTCAAGGTGAAGGGACATTCCCGGCGTCGGTTCACTCCCTAAGGCCATGGAAGGCTTCGGAGATTGTCATCGGAGGGAAGCACCAACCGATAGCAGGGTACGGACTCTGACTCTTCTCTTTACTGTTTTTTGTTTTTTTGTTTTTGGGTTGATTTTTTGATGCATGCAATGAAAAGAAAAACGGAAAAGCTACCTCAGAATGTTTTTTCTTGTTATTGATTTCTCTGTAAAAAATTCTGATTTGAAAGACTCCCCCCTTTTTTATCTCTCTAAAAAAGCGGGATTACATTTGATTTCCGGTTTCTCTTTATACCGGATTTTGCTGAGTAACAAACAAAAATACATAAATACAAGCTCTGTTTCTGATTCTCTTGTCTAGTTGACATTTTTTTTATTTTGTTTTAATCGCATTTTAAGTATTCTGACTTGCTGTATTTCTCTGTTGTTTGTTGGTTTTGGCCGAAATGGGGAGGGACATCGGCATGCACCGGGTCAGAAGCGTACGACTACGGTAGAGGGGTCAGACGAAGGGTCACGGGCGCTTCGAGCAACGAAGGGTCGCGTGTGGGGCTTCTGGAGGTTTTCGCATCGAACCGGGACCGTTAGATCGATTTGGTCTAACGGCCGACGTTGTGCGGCGCGAGATGAGGGGCAGGCACCCTCTTTAGAGTTTTGTCTTAGGCTGATTTGGGCCCTTGATCAAGCCTTCGATCCGACGGCTGTGGGAATTCGCAGCGTTGGGGCAAAGATGGGGCTCTACCTAGGGTTTCGTCTGAGATCCAATCTGGACCGTCAGATCTCAGCAGATCTGACGGCTGGGGCTTGTGGCGGCTGCAACACCAAACAAAGGATTAGGGCTTTTTTTGTTTTTTTAGGCTATGTATTTATTTGGGTTTACGGGCTTATTGTATATTTGGACTGTTATTAATATCATTTGGGTTCTTATTACTTATCAACATCTTTTATTTACTTTATGTTTTATTTCAATAATAATAATAATAATAAACGGTTAATAGATAATATTAATAATAAAAATAATGCTATATAATAATAATAATGAATGATAGTAATGATATCTACATAACTAATAATAATAATAATAATAAAGTATTCATAAATATGATGATGATATTAATACTACAATAATACTAAAAGAGTAATAATAATATAAGGTAATAATAGTATTATTTATACCTACTTACATATATATGTGCATATATTAAAGGGGTTCAAGGTCTGGACAATATTAGTGATTACAATAATCCCCATTAAATTTAAGACATAAGCTCGTAAATATATGGATACTACCCTCACCAAACAGTCCAATCCGAAAGAAAATTCATACATAAGTGAACTTCAAAAGGCAAGGATTTTATTGTTAATCCAGCGAAATAAAGATTGCAACTTCAATGTGTGAAAAATATTCATATGAAAGGGCATGAAAGTTGCAAGACAGATCAACCACAACCAATCCACAACTAAAATTTGCAAGCCGCTACAACACCGAAAAGTAAAAACAAGCTGCAATTAACATATATCCAAAGTCAGTTATATTTAGGCTTACACAAAAGGTTAAAGTTAAGCTTAATCTATTATACACACAAAATGTTATATATTCTATTCGATATTCACTTAAGAACTAGCCATGAAATTGTAACCCCCTCGTCCCGGTCTGGTCGACTAACCGGTCCGAGTAGGCTACACGAGGAAAACCGATGTGAAACCCGTTAAGGTCCCACCTCGGTTAGCAACCCTAGAAAATTTCTTTTAATTTTATCTTGTCTAAAGGCACATTTATTTCCTAAGTGATCACGACAGCGGAAAACAAGGCTCACGAGAAGCCCTACAACAAACCGGGCCTAAGCCCAAACCTTGAGACCCTTTAGAGATGTCAAAAAGCCCATTTTCAGGCCTGCGTTTCGAAACAGACGTCACCCATTTCGAAACACGGGCTCCAGTTTAAAAAGCCAGGCACCCGTACCGAAACGCATCCACCCCGTTTCGGAAAAGGGTCCTATATTGCCAAGGTGTTCCGATACCCATTTCGGAACAGGCGATTACAGTAGCCAAAGTGTTTCGAAACCAGTTTCGAAACAGGGGCTCACAGAAGCCAAACCGTACCGAAATGAGTTCCGATACAGGGGCCCCTGGAACCACACCCGTTCTGAAACGGCACAACCCATTTCGAAACACCTGCAGTTTGTGAAATCCCAAAATCAGTTTTAAACATCTCCAAACGCCCACAACGACTTCAAGCATCAAACACAACATACAAATACACTCTAGAGGCATACACCCTATTATATTCATACTCAAAACTCACAAGGATACATGATAAGGACATGCATATAGAAGATCAAGCATACACCCTATTATATTCAACGCTATGTCATGATCAACAACTCATAAGCCCAACACACGAAGATACATGTATCAATGTATTAACAACCACATATATCAATCCATATTGACACACACCTCAAATCATAAAGGCAAACATATAAGTCTCATATTGGCACCTAGCTATGACTCGAATACGCGGATAACACGTTGGAACTCACTTCCAATACAACCATTACCTTCGGTGGGATTACACTCATCACCGGTTCTCGCGGAGGGGATTCCACTCATCCTCACGCCCCGTCGATGGGATTCCACTCATCACCGACTAATATAAACATTTCCGGTGGAATATTACATCACCGTACTCCTCCTTGATGACTTAACGCCACCAGGGCCACGCGCGAATTTGACTCTCGTGTGCATACTAACATCCTAATGATCGATCATTGTACCCAAGCATACTAGTGCCAATATTAAACACGATTCATAACCTTTCACAACATCATTTCATAAAAACTTCCATGCTTAGCACGTACTCACCATGATCACTATCATGCACAATTCACAATCCAAACCACATACATAACAATGCATCAAACCATGCCTCAACAACATGTATAACACAATATACATAACTACCATAAACACAAATAAACAAGAGGCATAACAAGCAACTAGGAGTTCAACCAAAAGCTTCCTAAGCTAAGCTTGAGATTAGGCTACCACTCTAATCTCAACTCTAGGTGGGTTTACCAAGCCCAACCTAGGTCCACATGCTTGAACCAATATTTAAAAACCCTTTAAAAACAGTAACCACTCACCGACCACTCCATTAGCACAAGCCGACAAGCCTACCAAGCATCCAAGTCTTCGAATTCGAGCCTGAATCTTCTCCATGTCTCCCCTTGCTTCTAACCAGTCAAAAACAATATATTAACCTCAAAATCAGCCACAAACCCAAAGTTTAACACCAACACACAAATCCACTACAATTCTCACAATTCAAAGCCAAAAACACCCACAAACTCTCATTTTCGTACTTCCACAAAAACCTAGCAAAAATCAGCAATATAACCATCCAAAGCACTCTTAAACATGTTCAAAACACTACTCAAACATAATATAACCATCAGCCCCCATTTTCCAACACATAGCAACCCCAAAACTCAACTTAAAACCCTTCCAAACACCCCTCAAAACCCAAATTCGGGAATCTCAATAAAACACTTTAAAAATCACATATGTTGGACCTCATGGTTCATAAACAACTCATATATCATTAATAAATCAATATCTTTAGTTAAACACAATAACGGTAGCATTTTTATTCAAATCTCCTAAAAACTCAAATTCTAAAATCATGGACAAAAATGAAAACTAGTTGTACTTTCAAAGAGAGGAAGATGAGAGCAAGATGGGAATGTAATTACCTTTCAAAACCGAGCCAAAATGGAGGAGAAAGAAGATGGAATAGTGAGTTGGAGAGGAAATGGGGTTTTCACGTGAATAAGAGAAAATGAATAAGATGAAGATAACTCTCTTCTTTTGGTTAAAAGCTCATCTTTTTCAACTTTGAGTTATTTACAAAAACGCCATTAATGAGATGAGAAATTCTCATCCCCTAAAATTCATGGGTTTTGGATTTTGAAATCGAACAGGCCCAACGTAAAGCATTTGTCTTTGAAACTCGAGTCCCAAGATATTATTTTATTGTTATAAATAGAAAACTGAAACCCAAAACATATTTTAATATTATTTTCACCCGACCCCCAAACCCTGGTGTTACAACTCTCCACCACTTAAGGAAATTTCATCCCCAAAATTTATCGGACAGGAAAAACCACGAAATCTGCACTTCCACACATTCCTTCCTTTCTTATCACAACATTCTAACTAGCTCGATAGACTTACCACACAACATTAGCTATCTGATGCTACGATCTCAACTGGCTCTTCATTGCACGTCAATTTTAAACTCAACTCAATCTCTTCAACAACATAGCACGAGACAGATCTGATTCACACTTCCGAATCTTAGATACACGGAACACATTACAAACCCCTTTCTAACTCTAGTGGTAAACTGTGAAACCGATATTTTAATTTTGATATAACTAAAGAACCTAAGGACTAAAGTGAAAATGTCAAAACGAATTTTTAAGTCCTCAAACATCCCCATATGATTTTAAGAAAATGCCAAAGTTAAAAACTAAAGATTTTCAAATGTTTTCTAAGTGTTTAAAGCTGAAACAGTGTTTTTCAAAGTCCCTGTTTCGAAACGGCCTAAGGCGTTTCGAAACGATTTCACCACTGCCAACCCCTGTTCCGAAACGGGTATCGAAACGGCTTTAGAACATAAGAACCCGTATCGAAACGAGTTCAAGTGTTTCGAAACGGTTCTTCATTTTGGTTTGAAAAAAATATGACCGTTGCAAAGTTTTTAACTGAATTTTCAGAAACCGTTAGGGTGTTTCGAAACGGGCTCAAGCTGTTTCGAAACGACCCTTGACAGTGGAAAAAGTGTTTCGAAACGAGTTCAATCCGTTTCGAAATGGGTTCTTAAATGCACCCCAACGACTCTTTCTATTTTGGTCCGTTTCGAAACAGGTTCTCGCGTTCCGAAATGGGTGGTTGCAGACTGCATTTATGGAGGTGAGATAACACCCCCAACGGCTCTATTGATGAATGCAACAACCACAACGGTTAGAAATCAATGAGAAGATATAAAAGGGACCTCTAAAAGCTCCAGCAACAACTATTGATCCAAAAGCAAACATCCAAACATCAAATCCAAGCATTTGTGCTTAAATCCCAAATTGTCTAGAAACCCCAATTGTAATTTTAATTCTTATCTTTTTCAATTGGGTTGAGTGCTTGTAATTGGGCTACAAATTTGTATTGAGAGATACTATCTTAGCCATCAAACTCTTTGTTTTCTTTGTGTGAGGATTGGGTTAAATTTTGGGTAGAAAATTTAACCGAAATTGTAAGGGTTGCCTCCTTAGCCTAGAAAAGGGGAAGAGCAATTAGTGGAATTGTTGCAAATCCTTAGTGAAGCTAAGGTAGTGGATGTAGAGTTCATTTGGAACTTGAACCACTCTAAAATTCCTTGTCCATCCTTTTAATTTGCAATTTCCACCACCTAAATCTTTAAAAATCCAATTCACCCCCCTCTTGGTTCATATCGATCATTCGATCCACTCAACAATTGGTATCAGAGCCTACCTCTTTGAGGATTAACAACCACAAGAGGAGTTCCTAGGAAGAGTGTGATCATCAAATATCAAGAGATGGCTTCAACCTCCGGTTCGAGCATGTATGAGTCTCAATCCACTACAAAGCCTCCCTTCTTCAATGGTGATAACTATTCTTTTTGGAAGAATATAATGTGTCTCTTCATCAAGTCCAATGACTACTTAGTTTGGGATGTCATTGAAGATGGCCCTTACATTCCATTGAAGCAAGATAGTGAAGGCAAGATGGTCTTGAAGAAAAAGGTGGAGATGAGTGAAGAAGAAAGGAAAAAGATTCAAGTAAATGACAAAGCTCTCCACATGCTCTTTTGTTCATTAGATCCGGACATCTATTCTAAAGTGTCATCCATTGAGAGTGCAAAAGAAGTGTGAGACACTCTTGAGACTACCTATGAGGGAACCAACGATGTCAAAGAAACTAAGATTAAAATTCTCAATCTTAGTTATGAGAACTTCAAGATGGAGCCCGATGAGACGGTGTCCAAGATGTTTGATCGGTTCTCCACTATAGTCAATGAGCTTAAAGGTTTTGGAGAGATCATACCGAAAGACAAGCTTGTCCGGAAGCTACTCTATTCACTTCCCGAATCATGGGATGGGAAGAGAACCGCCATCATAGAAGCTAAGAATTTGAAGACTTTAAAGCTTGATGAGCTAGTGGGTTCTCTCCTTACACATGAGATTATGAAGCAAGGAAGGGAAGAAGAGAAGAAGAAAGAAGAGAAGAGAGTAGAAAAGCTAGAGGTTGAAAAGAAGAAGAAGATGGGAATAGCTCTCAAAGCTTCACTACTTGAGGAGAGCTCTTCTAGTGAGGAGGATGAGCTAGAAGAATTGGCTATGATAGCCAAACGATTCTCACGCTTTATGAGGTCCAACCGGGGAAGAAAAATTCAAAGGAAGATGGACTTCAAAGGCAAGAACAAAGAGGAAGCAAGGGATCAAATCATTTGCTTCGAGTGCAATAAACCTGGCCACATACGTTCGGAGTGCCCTCAACTCAAGAAGAAGGGCTTTGAGAAGAAGAAGAAGCTCAAAGCCAAGCTTGCTACTTGGAGTGATGAGGAGTCATCGGAGGATGACGAACAAGAAGTGGCCAACCTTTGCCTCATGGAACTTGAGGAAGATTCCTCTATGGTAACCTCTAACTCATTAACTTTAGATTTTACATATGATGAATTGAATGATGCATATGATGAGTTACAAGAGGTCTATGATGAATTAGTTGAGAAATATAAGGAGTCGGTCATTAGGAATAAGAAAATTATTTTGGAACTAAATGAGAAAAATGACTCACTCTCTCAAGCTAATTCAAAATTTGAGAAAAAGATATTAGGGTTGAAAGATGAACTAAAATTTTTTCAAGATGAAAATGTTGACCTTAATAATCTTTTGTCTCAATGTAATAATGAACACCAAAAGGTGTTGGATGAGCTAAATGAGCTCAAAAAGTCTTTTAAAAATGTTGGTAGTGTCAAGCATGAAATAGGTGAATCTTCAAGAACAAACCAACCTAAGAAAAAGACTAACTACTACAAACAAGGTAGCTTTCCCAGACATAGTAGGACTAAAAGAATTAGAAGTGTATGGGTTCCTAAGGAACTTGTAAAATCTAATAATATTGTTGCTATGTCATCTTGGATTCCTAAGGGAACCAAGGTTTTGGGAGCTAACACTCATGGACCCAAAATGATTTGGGTACCAAAAACAAAAGCTTAATATATTTGTTTGTAATGGGGGCATTGCTACAAGGCCAAAGCACAAAGTCAAAACTCATGGTACCTTGATAGTGGATGCTCAAGGCATATGACCGGAAACAAGAGTAGATTCATGGATCTAAAGCCAAAGAGTGGAGGAGTGGTGACATTTGGTGACAACTCCAAAGGCCACATTAAAGGTATTGGCTCCATAGGTAATCACTCTACTATTCTCATTGAAAATGTCTTGTATGTCGATGGTCTTAAACATAACTTATTGAGCATAAGTCAATTGTGTGATAAAGGATTTAATGTTTTATTTGATAAAAATGGATGCAAAATTGTAGACATTAAATCTAATAATATTATGCTCATAGGTCATCGCATAGGGAATATATACATGGTGCATCTAGATGACATTCATACATCTCATGCATGCTTAGTAGCACAAAATGAAAATGATGCATGGTTGTGGCATAGGAAACTAGGACATGGTAGCATTAGTGTTTTAGAAAAACTAGTTTCCCTTGATCTAGTTAGAGGTTTACCCAAGATTAAATTTTCAAATGATAAAATTTGTGATGCATGCTCTAAGGGTAAACAACATAAGTCTTCCTTTAAATCCATTAATGATGTTTCTACTAGTAGATGCTTACAACTTATCCATATGGATTTATTTGGGCCAATTAGGACTATGAGCTTGGGTGGTAAGTCTTATGCATTTGTACTTGTTGATGATTTTTCTAGATTTACTTGGGTTCTATTTTTAAGTACTAAAGATGAGGCTTTGGAAAAATTCATCACATTTTCAAAACTAACCCAAAATGATCTTGAACTTAGAATTTCACATATTAGAAGTGATCATAGAACCGAGTTTCAAAATTTAGGGTTTGAAGATTTTTAAATGAAAATGGTATTAGCCACAATTTTTCGGCTCCTCGAACTCCTCAACAAAATGGGGTAGTTGAGAGGAAAAATAGAACTTTGCAAGAAATGGCTAGAACTATGCTTTGTGAAAATAATTTACCTAAATATTTTTGGGCAGAAGCCACAAACACCGCTTGTTATATTGTTAATCGAGTAATGATTAGGCCAATTTTAAAGAAAACACCTTATGATATTTTAAAATCTAAAAAGCCTAACATTAGCTATTTTCATCCTTTTGGTTGCAAGTGCTTTGTTTTAAATAATGGAAAAGACAACTTAGGTAAATTTGATGCAAAAAGTGATGAAGCTATTTTCATAGGTTACTCTTTAACCTCTAAAGCCTATCGAGTATTTAACAAAAGAACTTTAGTAGTAGAAGAATCTATTCATGTTGTATTCGATGATAACCTCCTTCCAAGGAAGGATTCTTGTGATGATGATGATGTAGGAATCATAAATGCCTTTGATGGAGGACAAACTTCAAAGAAGGATGAGATTCCAACAAAAGAAGAAGACACACAAGATCCACCTCTTGAAGCCTTGAAGGACTTGGCTCTTGAGGAAAAGGAAGTGAGCTACCCAAGGGAGTTCAACTATGTCAAAGATGGTGAAATCTTGGGTGATCCATCCAAGGGGGTAACCACTCGATCTTCTCTTAGATTAATGAATCATGTTGCATTTATCTCATGCATAGAGCCTAAGAATATAAAAGAAGCATTGAAAGATGACTTTTGGATTATGGCTATGCAAGAGGAGTTAAATCAATTTGAGAGAAGTAATGTTTGGACATTAGTTGATAGGCCTAGTAATCAATCTACCATAGGAACTAAATGGGTCTTTAGGAACAAGCTAGATGAGAGTGGTAACATTGTGAGAAATAAAGCTAGACTTGTAGCAAAAGGTTACACTCAAGAAGAGGGAATAGACTTTGATGAAACCTATGCACCCGTAGCTAGAATGGAAGCCATTAGGATGTTGCTTGCATATGCATGTTATCATAATTTCAAGCTTTTTCAAATGGATGTTAAAAGCGCATTTTTAAATGGTTTTATAAATGAGGAAGTGTATGTGGAACATCCACCGGGTTTTGAAGACTAAAAATTTCCAAATCATGTTTTCAAACTCACTAAAGCTCTTTATGGTTTAAAACAAGCTCCTAGAGCTTGGTATGAAAGACTTTCAAACTTTTTAATTGAAAAAGGTTTTGAAAAAGGTAAGGTGGACACTACACTTTTTATAAAAATGTATAAAAATGACATCTTAGTAGTTCAAATTTATGTTGATGATATTATTTTTGGTTCTACTAACGAATGTCATTGTCAAGAGTTTGCTAAGCTAATGCAATGTGAATTTGAGATGAGCATGATGGGGGAGCTCTCATTCTTTTTGGGACTCCAAATCAAGCAAAAGAAGGATGGCACCTTCATCAATCAAGTAAAGTATATAAAGGATATGCTCAAGAAGTTTGGCTTGGAGAATGCAAAGCCTCAAGCCACACCTATGAGCTCATCTACAAAGCTTGACAAAAATGAGGGAGGTAAGTGTGTTGACTCTAAACTTTACCGTTCTATGATTGGATCATTGCTTTACCTTACCGCAAGTAGACCGGATATCTTGTTTAGTGTTTGCTTGTGTGCTAGGTTTCAAGCTAGTCCTAGAGAGTCTCACCTTATAGCCGTTAAGAGAATCTTTAGGTACCTTAGAGATACTCCTTGTTTAGGTCTTTGGTACCCTAGAGACTCCACCTTCAACCTTCATGCTTATTCGGATGCGAATTATGGGGGTTGCAAAATCGATAGGAAAAGTACTTCGGGAACTTGTCTATTCCTAGGTAGTATGCTCATATCTTGGTTCTCTAAGAAACAAAATAGTGTAGCCTTATCTACCACCGAAGCCGAGTACATATCCTTAGGGAGTTGTTGTGTTCAAGTCCTTTGGATGAAGCAACAACTCTTAGATTATGGAATTAAAGTTGAAACCATACCCCTAAAATGTGACAACACTAGTGCTATATGTTTAACAAAAAATCCCATCCAACACTCTAGAACCAAACACATAGAAATAAGGCATCATTTCATTAGAGATCATGTCCTTAAAGAAGATGTGGTTATAGAGTATGTAGACACCTTAAATCAATTAGCGGACATATTTACAAAACCCTTAGACAAAGAGCGTTTTTGGTCCCTTAGGAGAGAGTTAGGTCTAGCTAGCCTATCTTGACCTTTTAGGACCTCTTTTGTGCTTAAAATTGCTTGATCTTGTGAAATGCCATGTTTATGTGTTTTGACTCCTAATTTCATCCATGCTTATAGCTAGGGGAAGTATGTTTATGTTTGCATATGTTTTGCCTGCTCATTCATGTCATTCATGCAAGTTAGGCCTTAGAAAAACTCAATTTTCTACACTTTTAGAGCCTCATATGCACTTCCACGCCCATGTGTATCGAAACGGGTCAACCTGTTTCGATACGGATGCCTTAAAATCTTATTTAAGAGAAGGGCGTTTCGAAACGCCTTAAAAGGGTTTCGAAACGGTTTTGCTACTGCCAAGGGGTGTATCGAAACGAGTTTCGATACGAGTCAGCGGGGCTTCGATACGGTCAACACCGTATCGAAACGGTCAGCTGGAATCCTTAAAACGTTCAAACTCTCTTCCTCGCGTTTCGAAACGGTCAGGACCGTTCCGAAACGACTTCACGGACAGCTTTAAGTAGGGCTTTTAATGTTAAAGTTCTCTTTTAATTAAAACTCTTTAAAACCCTAAAAACCCCAACCTAACTTTTTCCCTATAAAAACCCTCTAAACCTCATTGTTTTTCACCAAATCTTGAGGGTTTTTCTCTAAAACTCTAGTCTAAGCAAGATTCATCAACATTGTGCATGGATTTTCATCCATTCATCCAAAATCCCAAACTAAGGTATTTTCCTCTTTTTCTTTTTCTTTCAATTTCTATTTGAATCTTAGGTTAGAAAAATTTATTTTTGTATAGTTTATATGTTTTGATGCTTGGGTTTTTCATATTTTGTAAAAAAATTTCAAAAACTTCAATTTTCTGATTCGAATATAAAATTTTTCAGTCGTATTTTTTGTTTTCTCTAAAAAAAATCTGTTTTTTTTTTATTTTGATTTGTTTACTGTTTTAAAAACTTTTTTTAAACCTAAGTGGGATTTATTATTGGATTGAATTACGAAATCTATGCATACACTCACTTTTTTTAAACTTGCTTGATTAATGTTTTTAGGATGTTGGAAAATGTTAGCAAAAAGCGTAAGTCCGTTCAATCCGGTGACTTGATCAGTGTATAAAAGTTCTATATTTTACCCATCATTTATCCTTATTTTTGCTGCACTCAAGCATGTTTAACTGCATTTTAGGTTAAGTTTTGCATCAACATCACATTTAGATAAAACTGCGCAGATACTGCTAAATTTGGTTACTTTTGCAGGTATCTGCCGTGGCAGCAGTCGTGACAGCATCCAGGGCAGCAGTCGTGACAGCACCCAGGGCAGCAGTCGTGACAGCACCCAGGGCAGCAGTCGTGACAGCACCCGGGGCAGCAGCCGTGATAGCACCCAGGGCAGCAATCGTAGCAGGCGCTGGGCAGCGATGCAGAAAAGCTGGAATGAGCAGTCAAGGAGGACGTTGCCGCCATGACATCAAAGGATGACAGCAGTTTTGAGGAGAAGATGCAAAGTGGACCTCGACAGATAGAGAAAATTCAGCCCGTCTGTCGTGCGAAATCACCATATTTTTCCAAGCCCTAGATCAGAATATATTCCAAGCCCAAAGTTCAAGGAGAGATAATCCCAAGAAACAAGGAGGACGGCTGGAAAGTAGATTCCTTGAAGATTTAGTCTTTATTAGAATCATACTTTAATTTAAAGTTGTAATCCTTGTTAAATTAGAAAACTTGAGCCCAAAGCTTATATAAGGGCATATATCTTAACCTAGAGGCAATAACCGATTACCCTAGCCTTCTCTCTCAACCTCTAGTCGTTTTCCTTCCCACACCATGTTCTAAATTCCCCCTAGGGCCACGGGTTGATTTGTAAAGTAGTTGTAATGGTTGTTTTTGTTTTAGGAATTTTCAGTTCAATAAAATAAACTTCAAGTTCTCTTATTTTGGTTACTAATATCTTGCAAGAGCATCGGGAGAGCATTGTGAGGTTATCTATTTACTTAGCATCGGGAGAGTTAAGTATACGAAAGAAATAAGAGCAAGTTCTCTAGTTTATAGTTGAACTATCTCGGGACTAGGGATAGGACGAGGTTAAGTGGCTAAAGAAGAATTCATCCACATCGGTGTTCATCCTTCGATTCACGCCGGGAGGTATCATCAAAGACGTGATCATCGACAGACTTGGACCTAGGGATAGGCCAAGGCACATCTGGGATTCTTGCCAAATTTGAAGTACATAGTTGAGTGTTTGCTGCCGCGACAATCAATGGACTGCTGCCACGACAGGTGCTGCCGCGACGGGCGCGACGACAGAACTGGATTTCCTAAACTCTGCAATACCTGCACTACTGAGCAATTCAATACCAGCCCATTCTCTCTATCTTGATTTCTCTACTTTAATTTTCCAGTATTCTTATTTATTTTCGTGACAAACATCTCAAATATTTTCTTTTCCCCTTGTGCAGATAGCGAAGGAAAGGGTTAGCCTAGTCCCTGTGGAGACGATATCCGATACTCTAGTATCACTTTATTACTTGCGACGTGTACACTTGCACTTAATTGCGATAGACACTTTTACACGCAACAAGTTTTTGGCGCCGTTGCCGGGGACTGACAACACACTCTTACCCTAGCTTCTGCACTTTTCTTTTCTTTTTCTTTTTCTTTTATATTTTTTCTTTTTATTTTTCTATTTTTATCAACAACAAAAAACTCAGGTGAAATACAAGTTTAAGGAGCATCAACATGCCAGGAAAAACCATTCGAGAGCTGATGTGGGAAAGTTCTTGCAATTACCGTAAAAGTAATCATGCATTCGAAAGTCGTCCCTATTTTCTCGGTGAATATATGGACAACCAATGATGGAACCAACAAGAACAAGATATGCTGCCACGACAGCAACAGGGACAGCAAATGCCGATGCTGCAGCAGCAAAATTTTTTATGGTACGATCAAAACCCGCAAAATTTTTTATACCATAATAGTTTTGCTGCAGAACCCGACATGCCCTGGCAATGTCATCATCCTCAAGAGCAGTCAAAATCCTTAGAAGACACACTGCAAGCCTTCATGACACTCACTCAAGAAGTGTCAGCTTCTATGGATAAAAGTATCGCCAAGATGGATGCACTCTTGAGCAGACCGGTCCTCATTCATGCCACAGATAAACCTGAAATCCTGAGGCAAGATGACGAGGATGCCCATGTGAAGGAATACCCAACACATGATGAGTTTGAGCAACAACTTGCCATGGCAATGATCAAGGAACCGGAATGGAGCAACACCGCAACAACGCTGAGTGAAATTCAAGAGAATGTCACTGCGGCAACCACTTTCGAGGCAGAAACCCCAGTCAAAGCGGAAAATGCCGCCTCGGCAGCAACTGATGCTGAAGCAGCAACCACTTTCGAGGCAGAAACCCCAGTCAAAGCGGAAACTGCCGCCTCGGCAGCAACTGATGCTAAAGCAGCAACCACATCAGAGGCAAATTCTCAACCCACTACCTCGGTTAAACCCGACCAAGATTGCACACATCCATCCCCGTCATGGCACTCGCACGACCACCTAAAAGAGCTACCCAATGACAATGTCTCGCCGATGGAATATGAGCAGGTAATAAACGAACATGTTGAATTCTTTAAAAACTCACCAATTCCATTGCAGGTATTAGAGGAACCAAAGCCGGTGGACATAGAATCATCGAAGTCTCTACTGATGGAGATCTACGAGTGGTCAACAGAATTTGGTATAGAGAGTGATAGCACTTACCAATGTCCCATTGACCTGCAAAGTAACCTGACAACGGACTGTCAAAATAACTGGCTGCCGTAGCAGCAGACACGACAGCAAGGGCTACATTCAACCACAACAACATTCAACGAAAACAAGGTAAGTTTGTGGCCGAATTTTAATTTAATTTTTTCTAATCAAATATTCATGCCCTCAGAAACATTACCAAGAAGGGAGGACTTCACGGACTACAAAGGGAAGAGAAAGAAAGGAGCCTCCACCATGAGAATAATCACCAGATGGAGGGTACGGATGGACTTCAAGAAGTACCAGAAACGACCCATCAAGCATCAATAGAACAGGGAGTAGTTACTTTAGGAGATGCCCCTCAAGGCACTCCTAATTTAACTTATTTTATTTTATTTTTATCTTATTTTATCTCTATTATTTTAGGAATTAGAAATTTGATATTGGTTTTTAGTTTGTTTTTGTTATTAGGTAAACAAAGAAAAACCCTTGCAATGACGATACAAGCAACCCGAGGAAGCTCTGCCTCCACCCCTGCCGCGACAGCACTCATACTCTCAGGGCAGCACCCACAGCTCCTCCGATAAAGTTCAAAGAGACTGCCCGCCAACAGCTTCTCATCCAAAACTCCAGAAGCAGCGACGACAGCCGCACAACTTAAGTTTTCTTTTTCTTCTTCTCTGTCGCCTGCTATATATATTATCTTTTTGTGATGTTTAACTTTTCTGTCATTTTTTTCTTTCTGTTTCATGCATCGAGGACAATGCAACCCTTGAGTTTGGGGGTAGGCAGTCCTCTTAATTATTAATATAATATTGCATTTAGTTTTAATTGTGTCGCATTTATTTTATGCAAAAAAAAAGAAAAAAAGATGAAAATATTGGAAATTTTGGCTGAAAACTGTGAACTGAACTTACCTGTCGTGACAGCTCTATCGCGGCAGCAACTTTAGGATAGTTTTTAGGAGAAGTTTAAAGCCTTTCTATAGTTCTGAAAACTTAAACACCATTGTGACTGTTATACTGCTTAGACTTCTTTTAGCCAAACTAGAATAGAAAACTTAGCACTTAGAGTAGAAAAAAGACTAGACTCTCAGGAAACCTAGAGGTGTCTACCACTGGCTCTAGGCAGATAACCAGAGAAAAACTTCTAGAGGTGCCTATCACCGGCTCTAGACAGTTAACTAGAGGTGCCTGAAATACTGGCTCTAATAGAAAAGAGAAGAAATTAGAAAAAAGGGAAATAACTAGAGGTGCCCGATTCTAGCTCTAGCAAGAAAAAGAAAGAAATCAGTCTCGTAAGAAAAACTCTAAACAAGCTAAAGAATAATATTCTAGTGAAACTAAGAGAGTCTTGGCATATAACTGTTCACAAGCATGCACACACTGCACGAGGACTATAGAGAGATTCCGGACAGATCCTAGATTATCCGACAGGGTGCTGCCATCACAGGGAACGAACGACGGGTAAGGGAAAGGTCACTGTTTGAAAGCCAAAACAAAAATATTTCATTTTTCTTTTAGGTCTGAATTGCTTGAGGAAAAGAAAAGATTCGAGTTTGGGGGTGTGATCAGTGTATAAAAGTTCTATATTTTACCCATCATTTATCCTTATTTTTGCTGCACTCAAGCATGTTTAACTGCATTTTAGGTTAAGTTTTGCATCAACATCACATTTAGATAAAACTGCGCAGATACTGCTAAATTTGGTTACTTTTGCAAGTATCTGTCGTGGCAGCAGTCGTGACAGCATCCAGGGCAGCAGTCGTGACAGCACCCAGGGCAGCAGTCGTGACAGCACCCAGGGTAGCAGTCGTGCCAGCACCCAGGGCAGCAGCCGTGACAGCACCCAGGGCAGCAATCGTAGCAGGCGCTGGGCAGCGATGCAGAAAAGCTGGAATGAGCAGTCAAGGAGGACGTTGCTGCCATGGTTGCCGCCATGACAGCAAAGGACGACAGCAGTTTTAAGGAGAAGATGCAAAGTGGACCTTGACAGATAGAGAAAATTCAGCCCGTCTATCGTGTGAAATCACCATATTTTTCCAAGCCCTAGATCAGAAGATATTCCAAGCCCAAAGTTCAAGGAGAGATAATCCCAAGAAACAAGGAGGACGGCTGGAAAGTAGATTCTTTGAAGATTTAGTCTTTATTAGAATCATACTTTAATTTAAAGTTGTAATCCTTGTTAAATTAGAAAACTTGAGCCCAAAGCTTATATAAGGGCATATATCTTAACCTAGAGGCAATAACCGATTACCCTAGCCTTATCTCTCAACCTCTAGTCGTTTTCCTTCCCACACCATGTTCTAAATTCCCCCTAGGGCCACGGGTTGATTTGTAAAGTAGTTGCAATGGTTGTTTTTGTTTTAGGAATTTTCAGTTCAATAAAATAAACTTCAAGTTCTCTTATTTTGGTTACTAATATCTTGCAAGAGCATCGGGAGAGCATTGTGAGGTTATCTATTTACTTAGCATCGGGAGAGTTAAGTATACGAAAGAAATAAGAGCAAGTTCTCTAGTTTATAGTTGAACTGTCTCGGGCCTAGGGATAGGACGAGGTTAAGTGGCTAAAGAAGAATTCATCCACATCGGTGTTCATCCTTCGATTCACGCCGGGAGGTATCATCAAAGACGTGATCATCGACAGACTTGGACCTAGGGATAGGCCAAGGCACATCTGGGATTCTTGCCAAACTTGAAGTACGGAGTTGAGTGTTTGTTGCCGCGACATGTGCTGCCGCAACAGGCGTGACAACAGAACTGGATTTCCTAAACTCTGCAATACCTGCACTACTGAGCAATTCAATACCAGCCCATTCTCTCTATCTTGATTTCTCTACTTTTATTTTTTTCCAGTATTCTTATTTATTTTCGTGACAAACATCTCAAATATTTTCTTTTCTCCTTGTGCAGATAGCGAAGGAAAGGGTTAGCCCAGTCCCTGTGGAGACGATATTCGATACTCTAGTATCACTTTATTACTTGCGACGTGTACACTTGCACTTAATTGCGATAGACACTTTTACACGCAACATGACTCGAGTGTGTGTCCGAATCTCACTCAGCTCTTTCAAAAATCCCTTCGAACTCCGGAAATGCGTGCTCGTTTCAAATATGTCAAGGATTTCGAAGTTCTTCGTGAGCGTGTCATTGATCTCGAATTTCTTAACTCCGAACGATTCCTTTTTTGTTACCTCGAGCGTTTGAGCGAATGGAATCTTCTTCCTTTGTTGAGCATCCCGGACATTCGCTACAAACATATGGTACTCATCTTTTACTCCAATGCTCGTCTTATTAATGATGAAACAAACACCGAGGTTGTTGGGATTGAATCTTTTATTTTGGGGAAAAAGTTTGTTGTTGATGTTGCTCTCTTGGAGTCTACTTTTTCCCTTAAGGATGAGGGAATTGAGAATGAACGACACTTTGGTACTAATACCGCTCAAGTGCTTACCTTGGATGCGCACGATCGTTTTCTCCACTTGATGGTCTCATGGTTCCTTCAACCCTCCGGAGGTAAATATTCTCATATCCGTCAAGTTGATTACTTTTGGCTTGAATGTTTCTGTCGTGGTGAGCGCCCTAATGTTGCTAAGATCATATTTGCCGAGATGGTTAATAATGTTAAGCTTATTGACACCGATGCCTTGAAATCCTTTACCTATGGCACGATCTTAAGTCACATCTTTAGCAAGATTGGTCTCGATTGCTCCTACGACTCTCCGGAACCTCGCAAGTCCAAGATTGGTGAGTCCTCTCTTCGCAAGTCCGGTTTTCACTATGTGAATCATGTTTGGGAACGTGTTGATAGAGCCGCACCTCCTCCTCCTCCTCCCGTTGAACCTCAAGCTGCAGTTGCAAACAATGATGCTCTCACGACTTTGATTACTGAGCGGTTCAATGCCATGGACACTAACATGGCTTCGGGTTTTGGTGCCATCAACACTCGCTTGCAAAATGTAGAGGATCGACTCCAATCCCTTGAGGCTTCCCACTCGAACATGGATTTTTCCTTCTCTACCCTCTATGGCCAATGGACGAAGTTTTGCCGTTCTCAAGTCAAGAGCGATGATGAGACTTCGGATGATGATGATGGTGGTGATGAGGCCTAGGATATTCATATCATATCATATTATCTATGCATTTTAGGTTTAAGTTTGCATCTTTATGTTTCATTATGTTTTAGGAACCTATGCCTTTGATCTTATTTGGGATTATGTTTTGAACTTAATGTTGATTTATGTTTTGGATATTTTAATTTTATGAATTAATATTATTGTTGCTTATTACTTAATGCTTATTGGTACTAACCCTTTCTCTTCTCTATGAGCCTTATTTTTTTATCTAACAAAAAGGGGGAAGAAATTTTAAAGAGCCAAAAATTCGTTTTAAATGTTTTAAAGTGTTTTAAAGTTTTAAAACTTGAATTTCAAAGTTAAAACATTTTTAAAACTTTAAAAACCTATCTTAAATTAAGGGGGAGTTAGAATATGTTCAAAATTTTTCAAAACTCTTAAAAATTCTAACTTCGGTTTTGTTATATCAAAAAGGGGGAGATTGTGAAACCGATATTTTAATTTTGATATAACTTGAGAACCTAAGGACTAAAGTGAAAATGTCAAAACGAATTTTTAAGTCCTCAAACATCCCCATATGATTTTAAGAAAATGCCAAAGTTAAAAACTAAAGATTTTCAAATGTTTTCTAAGTGTTTAAAGCTGAAACAGTGTTTTTCAAAGTCCCTGTTTCGAAACGGCCTAAGGCGTTTCGAAACGATTTCACCACTACCAACCCCTGTTCCAAAACGGGTATCGAAACGGCTTTAGAACATAAGAACCCGTATCGAAACGAGTTCAAGTGTTTCGAAACGATTCTTCATTTTGGTTTGAAAAAAAATATGACAGTTGCAAAGTTTTTAACTGAATTTTCAGAAACCGTTAGGGTGTTTCGAAACGGGCTCAAGCTGTTTCGAAACGACCCTTGACAGTGGAAAAAGTGTTTCGAAACGAGTTCAATCCGTTTCAAAACGGGCTCTTAAATACACCCCAACGGCTCTTTCTATTTTGGTCTGTTTCGAAACAGGTTCCCGCGTTCCGAAACGGGTGGTTGCAGACTGTATTTATGGAGGAAAGATAACACCCCCAACGACTCTATTGATGAATGCAACAACCACAATGGTTAGAAATCAATGAGAAGGTATAAAAGGGACCTCTAAAAGCTCCAGCAACAACTATTGATCCAAAAGCAAACATCCAAACATCAAATCCAAGCATTTGTGCTTAAATCTCAAATTGTTGAGAAACCCCAATTGTAATTTTAATTCTTATCTTTTTCAATTGGGTTGAGTGCTTGTAATTGGGCTACAAATTTGTATTGAGAGATACTATCTTAGCCATCAAACTCTTTGTTTTCTTTGTGTGAGGATTGGGTTAAATTTTGGGTAGAAAATTTAACCGAAATTGTAAGGGTTGCCTCCTTAGCCTAGAAAAGAGGAAGAACAATTAGTGGAATTGTTGCAAATCCTTAGTGAAGCTAAGGTAGTGGATGTAGAGTTTATTTGGAACTTGAACCACTCTAAAATTCCTTGTCCATCCTTTTAATTTGCAATTTCCACCACCTAAATCTTTAAAAATCCAATTCACCCCCCTCTTGGTTCATATCGATCATTCGATCCACTCAACATAAACGCAATAGATAACCAACAGAACTAGCCCGATTCACAATCTCATACGGCGCCATTTTAATACTTGACCGATAACTTTTTCTGACTAGCCATCTGACTTCAACAGGCAACCAAACACTATGTAGACGTCTTCAAAATCTAGTTGAAATCTCGGATCCCTGTCGGCCACTATCGACTTCAAGACACTGTAAAACTCACACTCTTGCCAAGGTACAACTCCGCCATCTTACGCAAGGTACAAGTAACGTGAACATGTATAAAATGAGCACACTCGATGCCACTATCATTGTTTACTCAGCTAAGCTCTCCTAGAGGAAATTAAAGGCGAACTAGACACAAGGTCTCTCGAATCTATTACCCACTTTCATTATGAATCTTCCACTGCTGTAACAAACTAGGAGAAAACTAATGCTCGGCCTTGACACGATGGCGAATTATACACTTCCTCTCATACTAAACCACATCATCCATCAACTCAATCAAGAAGTACTCATCTTCAACCCACAATACGTGTCAAATCACTATGTCAATCGGCACAACTATTCTGTCTCTGAAATGCAAAACTCTATCTTCTTCGAAACTGTATTCTGAAGATCTTCCTTCTGCTATGTCTTGCACGTGAGGTGCCAAGAACTTGTCTTGCAACTGTTTCTCTTCAAGTATTCTGACTCAATGTAGGTTTAACATGAAACTCGGCCACAAGACTACTATCATTTGATAAACTGAATCCGACAGATATAGCTCGCGACTCAAATATAGCTCGGCAAAAACAACTCGAAGCATCGGTTACTACGTTGACTCTCTTCGGATGGTAATCAATCTTGAGATTACGGTCTTCAAGCAATTCTAACAACTTATGCTGTTCAAGTTTTCAACCCTTCCCAAGTCGTCAAATATTTCAAGTTCTGATGATATGTATATAATGTGCATTTCTTACTATACATGCTTTGTCTCTAAATCTTTGAAGCAAAACAACTGTAGTTAACTCTATGTCTCGTGTCGGATAATTCTTTTCACGGTCTTTCAACTATCTCGATGAATAAGCCATAATCTTCTGTCTTGCATAAGCACACAACCTAACCCTACATGTAACACATCATTATGGTTCACAAATTCTTTCTCTGACATAGGCTGGATCAAGGTCGAAGCTCTCATCAAAGTTTCTTTCGGTTTCACAAGGGCTCGTTGTCTTGCATCTGACCACACAAACTGAACATTCTTCTGTAGCGACTTGTCAATGGAGCAGCTAACTTCAAAAGATCATTTACAACCTCCGATAGTAACAATGCTAGACCTAGGAACTATAGATACCTGTCACTGTCTTCGATTTCTTCCAACTCACATCTTCTTCTGCCTACTTAGGGTTTACTCTAATGCACTCGGCTGATCTACATGTCCTAGGAGAACATCTTCATTGACTCGGAGTTCACGTTTGCTCAACTTGGCATACAACTGATTTTCTAATAGGATCTACAACACTAACTCCAAAGCTTGTCATGGTCTTCTTCGGTACGTTAGTTTACCCATGTATCATCTATGAGGACTACTACAACTGATCAAGGAGCTCAGGAAGTATTCTACTCGGTATCTCTATAAAAGTAGCTAATACACTAGTCGAACAAAACGGCACAACCCAGAACTCAAGGTAACCCTATCATGTCCCAAAAGTTGTCTTCGGTACCTCAACTTCTCTCACTTTCAACTGGTAGTAATCGGATCTCAAATTAATCTTGAAAAGACTGGAGCACACCCTAACTGATCAACAAACCGCTGACGCTTGGAAATGGATACTAATTACTCACTGTCAATTGTTTCGACTGTCTGTAATCTAAACACATTCTCGTATTGTCATCTCTCTTCTTCACGAATTTCATTGTCGTACTCTAAGATGATGTACTAGGCCTAATGAATCTAAGGTCTAACAAATCTCGTAGTTAATTCTTCAACACTCTCAATTCTTTCGTGAACCATAAGATACAGAGCAATCAAAACATGAGCAAACTCGAAGATGGTATCAATAACAAACTCTCCTTCCCTATCAAGAGACAAACCGGGAAATTCTTCCGAACACTTTTAGGAAAATCACAAACTATTCTCACATTCTGCGGTCTAATCTTCATTCAAAAATCGAATCCATCACATTTGCTAGGCAAGCCTGTCAACCAAACTCAATCAATCTTTGACCTCTAAAGCTGGATCAACATTCGACAAGAAGTTCACATCCTCACCTACCACTACAGTCTCACAGAAATCTGCAACTTCAAGGCAACTCTCTCTTTGTCTCAACGTATACCCTAGCTTTGTGTTCTACGAGCCAAACCATGCCAAAAGTTACATCGAAACCGTAAAAGACAATCACTTCACATGTTCACAGCTGATAGTTTTCGGTTCTCTTGTTCTCAGGCTGGTCCTTCAACATAACCTAACTCTTCAAAATCGTTCTTAAAGCATCTCGGAACCTCAAAATTCAGTTCTGATCACACACAAACAATCATGCTGGAACTTGTTCTATAACATCGGTCCTGACGACTCAAAACATCCCACTACCTAACAATCTGGAGTTAAAGCTCAAGACTTCCTTCTCGGCTCAACTATATCGGAAGTGACTTCATCTCTCCTTCTTGCTAGAAGACAACTCAGACGCACTTTGGCCCAATCACACGAATCGATTCCCACTCACGGATACTGACCAGCTGTCTTGTATTAAAACCATTGGCCGAACCCCAACGATCACCAACTAACATTTTTGAGTTTCAGATTACTCACACGAGACTCTTACCTTGGTCTCGCCAAAAGAACTGAGGTACTCATACCTACCTCTGACACTTCACCGGGCATATTCAAACTTTGCATGCTCGCTAACAATATACATAAGTACAGATTCAGAATCAACCGGAGAAAATAAACTCAAAACTGTACCAAGGGCTTATTTACTATAACGTCGATACCACTCTAACTCCCACTCATAAGTCTTCACTTCTCTTTACCAACTAATACCAGAATCGATCACATCGTCCCTCATCAACAGGGATCAACCCACATACACGCTGACTCAAACGAACAAATTGTACCTCAACTCCGATACAACCATACTTCCCTGACTATAGCGATGTACTCCCTCAACATCATCCACATTTTCAAAAACCACAACTTCTACTTACCGATTCACGGCCCACGCCTTGGCCTCAAACTTACCAAAAAGCAATAAATCAACAACAACAACAAATTAACATGCAAACTGGGTTAGCAAAGGAAAGGGTCCAAGTGGCTCAAGTATGATTCCCTCACTTAAAATCTCTTTTTCCGATGAAATAGAAGCAATGGGGCTCTACTCAACATGCTTCAAGCAACACATACGCACGATCAAACAACATACACCAAGCATACTTGATAAACAAACAAACATGCTTACATGGCAAGAAAACACCGTGCAATTTCAATACAAGAATTAAACTTACCTCACTTACCTGCCCAAGGTCTCGGAAACCTTAGGCTCTGATACCAACAAATGTAACCCCCTCGTCCCGGTCTGGACGTTTGACCGGTCTGAACGGGTTACACGGGGAAAACCAATGTGAAACTCGTTAAGGTCCCACCTCGATTAGCAACCCTAGAAAATTTCTTTTAATTTTATCTTGTCTAAAGGCACATTTATTTCCTAAGTGATCACGACAGCGGAAAACAAGGCTCACGAAAAGCCCTACAACAAACCGGGCCTAAGCCCAAACCTTGAGACCCTTTAGAGATGTCAAAAAGCCCATTTTCAGGCCTGCGTTTCGAAACAGACGTCACCCATTTCGAAACACGGGCTCCAGTTTAAAAAGCCAGGCACCCGTACCGAAACACATCTACCCCGTTTCGGAACAGGGTCCTATATTGCCAAGGCGTTTCGATACCCGTTTCAGAACAAGCGATTACAGTAGCCAAAGTGTTTCGAAACCTGTTTCGAAACATGGGCTCACAGAAGCCAAACCGTACCGAAACGAGTTCCAATACGGGGGGCCCTGGAACCACACCCGTTTCAAAACGGCACAACCTGTTTCGAAACACCTGCAGTCTGAGAAATCCCAAAATCAATTTTAAACATCTCCAAACGATCCCAAACGCCCACAACGACTTCAAGCATCAAACACAACATACAAATACACTCTAGAGGCATACACCATATTATATTCATACTCAAAACTCAGAAGGATACATGATAAGGACATGCATATAGAAGATCAAGCATACACCACAAGGGAGACAACATAGCATTTTTAGGTTTCATGCCTTAGCCAACATACGCATGAACATTCAAGATAAGCAACATAAACAAGGTTTACAAGCAATACAAGGCAACCACAAGCCAACCAACATAATATATAAAAAGAGTCTAGCATGTCCCTAAACAACCAAAATCAACATACATCAAAGCTCAAATCAACAACACCTATCCCATTGCTTGACTATTACAATCCTTCAGTTTAAAGTTCATACTTGAGCTAACCAAAAGCGACACTTGGAGGCTTTTCCTTGCCCTTGCCACCCACAAGCTACTGATCTGCATTGTCGAACAAAAAGGAGCGTAAGCATAAAAGCTTAGTGAGGGTAAGCTCATAAAACAAACCTTCGACAATGCAGGGTCCAAGCACGAGCAACAACCAAGATAGAATGCATGATCTTACCTCCGATCCACGTGAGCCAAAATATACATGATGCATGAACATATATTCAACGCTATGCCATGATCAACAACTCATAAGCCCAACACACGAAGATACATGTATCAATGTATTAACAACCACATATATCAATCCATATTGACACACACCTCAAATCATAAAGGCAAACATATAAGTCTCATATTGGCACCTAGCTATTACTCGAATACGCAGATAACACGTTGGAACTCACTTCCAACACAACCATTACCTTCGGTGGGATTACACTCATCACCGGTTCTCGCGGAGGGGATTCCACTCATCCTCACGCCCCGTCGATGGGATTCCACTCATCACCGACTAATATAAACATTTCCGGTGGAATATTACATCACCGTACTCCTCCTTGATGACTTAACGCCACCAAGGCCACACGCGAATTTGACTCTTGTGTGCACACTAACATCCTAATGATCGATCATTGCACCCAAGCATACTAGTGCCAATATTAAACACGATTCATAACCTTTCACAACATCATTTCATAACAACTTTCGTGCTTAGCACGTACTCACCATGATCACTATCATGCACAATTCACAATCCAAACCACATGCATAACAATGCATCAAACCATGCCTCAACAACATGTATAACACAATATACATAACTACCATAAACACAAATAAACAAGAGGCATAACAAGCAACTAGGAGTTCAACCAAAAGCTTCCTAAGCTAAGCTTGAGATTAGGCTACCACTCTAATCTCAACTCTAGGTGGGTTTACAAAGCCCAACCTAGGTCCACATGCTTGAACCAATATTTAAAAACCCTTTAAAAACAGTAACCACTCACCGACCACTCCATTAGCACAAGCCGACAAGCCTACTAAGCATCCAAGTCTTCGGATTCGAGCCTGAAGTTTCTCCATGTTTCCCCTTGCTTCTAACCATTCAAAAACAATACATTAACCTCAAAATCAGCCATAAACCCAAAGTTTAATACCAACACACAAATCCACTACAATTCTCACAATTCAAAGCCAAGAACACTCACAAACTCTCATTTTCGTACTTCCACAAAAACCTAGCAAAAATCAGCAATATAACCATCCAAAGCACTCTTAAACATGTTCAAAACACTACCCAAACATAATATAACCATCAGCCCCCATTTTCCAACACATAGCAACCCCAAAACTCAACTTAAAACCCTTCCAAACACCCCTCAAAACCCAAATTTGGGAATCTCAATAAAACACTTTAAAAATCACATATGTTGGACCTCATGGTTCATAAACAACTCATATATCATTAACAAATCAATATCTTTAGTTAAACACAATAAAGGTAGCATTTTTATTCAAATCTCCCAAAAACTCAAATTCTAAAATCATGGACAAAAATGAAAAACTAGTTGTAATTTCAAAGAGAGGAAGATGAGAGCAAGATGAGAATGTAATTACCTTTCAAAACCGAGCCAAAATAGAGGAGAAAGAAGATGGAATAGTGAGTTGGAGAGAAAAGGGGGTTTTCACGTGAAGAAGAGAAAATGAAGAAGATGAAGATAGCTATCTTCTTTTGGTTAAAAGCTCATCTTTTTCAACTTTGAGTTATTTACAAAAACGCCATTAATGAGATGGCAAATTCTCATCTCCTAAAATTCATGGGTTTTGGATTTTGAAATCGAACAGGCCCAACGTAAAGCATTTGTCTTTGAAACCCGAGGCCCAATATATTATTTTATTGTTATAATTAGAAAACCGAAACCCGAAATATATTTTAATATTATTTTCACCCGACCCCCAAACTCGGGTGTTACAGACATTCTAAACTTAAGTATAATGTTGGCTTGTTGTACACAAAAAATTATGGAGTCATAAATTATTTGACAAGATCAAACTTAATGAAGGTAGACAAAAAGATGGCTATATAGTCTAAAGCCAAAATATGCTAACCATGTATTTTAAGGATAGACACAGAGTCTACACATTCGTAGAAAGACCAATGCGAGAAGATGCTTGATAGAGATTACGTTCCAGCAATTGCTTAAGCACATAATCTTTTTTAAAATCCTTTGGCAAAGAAAAGAAGAAATCTACCTTATGTGCTTCTTTGCTAATATACTCACCTGCAGCAAGCATGTCATCCTTGGAGAGATTTTCAATATCCATTATTTCTTTGAAAATTGACATTCTTCGATCATTACCTTCTGCCTCTGTTTTGAAAAACGCAGCAATGCCTTGTGCAATATTTTGGTATGCAGCACCAACCTTGCTCGTCTCCCTAACAAGATCTAACAATACATCATCAATTTAAGGTCTTTTCTTGCTAGATACATCTCTTTTCATTGCACTAGCAGCAACAGCAGAAGTTTGACTATTTAAAGCTCCTATCTCTTCTATTGAATTAGAATCTTTTATTCCTCCGTCTTCAGCATCAAGTGCATCTAAAAATGCATTGTCTTCTGTAACAAGATTTTTCACGGCATCAACCGTTGTCTCAGCTGCAGCTCTTGTTGCTCTCTTTTTTCCAAATATTTGAACCAAGACATCAAAGAATAGAAATGACTTGTTTCTCAATCCAACAGCAGTTGGATGACTCTACAAGACAATAAATAAATATTAAATAATATTTATTTTATAACTATACATATGGGTAACATAAAAAAGATCAATTTAATTCAAATTTTTCATACTTACCCTAACCCAATCATCAAAAACATCTTTCGGTGCAGTTAAACATTTTTCTTCTTTGTTCCAACCAAATCCACTTCCAATGTTAAGCATTTCGGATAAAGCATTGTATTGTCTTTTGAGCAGCTTCACTCTAGATTCAATATGTAGATTAGCCCTCATTTGTGCAGTAGGAAGCTTGATTGCTAACATTTTCTCAAGATAAGAGAGATATCCTGATCTGAAAGTCCCATTGTCACCTTTCCAATGTGGGTCTAAAGCTAAAGTGTCTAAGCATTCAATAAGTACATCATCTTCCTGTTTAGTCCACATCTTTTTAGAAACCACGGACTTCATCCTTCCAATGGCTTGATTTTTTCCCTTTGAGACTCCATATTTGATGTTACCAGGTAACACTTCAAAACAATCTAAGAATAAATAAAACAAAAAAGCATATCACAAACATAAAATCAAGATAACACCGGTTAAATAAAATTAAATTTTTTAAAGAAGTAAAAATACATTCAATTAAATAAAACCGATGACATAAAATGTAACAAATATTAATAACAATGTTTACTTAAATTTAAAACAAAAAGATACAACTTCACTTAATAACGCAACAAACTTTGTCTATTTTTGGACAAGATTCAAAGTACTGCCAAAAAATTATATAAAATACAATCTACCCTATATTACATAAAGCCAACCAACTAATAAACATATCAGTTGCTAGTTTGTCTCTCCACTCAGTCCAAGCAGTGCTTGGCTCACAATGCCTGATCATTTCGGACTCATTAATCTCTTCAGTTTGACTACTATCTAATTCAACAAAACTAGTTTCAATAGAGTCAACTGACATCTCAAGATCTAATGAAGTTGTGGAGAAGACAACACGCAAAAATGATTCTACAGTGTGTTTTCACTGGATAAAATGATTTTTCGCTTAAAATAGCTCATCTCGCTTTCAAGATGCCAAAACATCTTTCAATACAATTTCGTGCTTATGAGTGTTTCATGTTGAAATATTCTTGAGCTGTGGTCGATTGATGTCCTTGTCTCCAATCATTTAAGTGGTATCTTTGACCTCAGTACTCTACCATCAGCCGCAAAACCTTCCCATCCAGATAAAACATAAATGAATTGCACGTTTGGTGTGCAAACACCAAGTACATTTGTTGCAATTTCATTTTTTCGTGTTCTGTATCTAGGTCTATCAATTGAAGCAACATTGACCTTAATGAATGTTCCATCTAGAGCACCCAAACATCCCTACATTATAAATTAAATTAAAATTAAACTATTAGCATCCAATAACATATCTAAATATATTTTATATTAAATTAATAATTCAAGAATTATGAGATAATACCTTAAATCATTTCCATCTGTCGTCTGTTGAATTCTCATGTATTGGTTCTGATTTTTTTAAAAACATTGAATGCATCCTCAAAATCGAGTTTAACACTGCATGAAAAACTCGACTAATTATTTCACCAGATCTTGAAGTTTGACGTTTTAGAACTCTATTCTTTATATGGTGGGATATAATGTAAAGGAAGGTAATATCTATCTCTTCGATACACAAGTACCGACTCTCTTTAACCCTCCTTAGCTTTTTAACAGGAGACACAATTTAAAAAAGGTTCTCCTATCCATTCGGCAATTATCAATTCTTTGTTTATCACTTTCGAATACAATTTTATGTAAGTTGAGTGTCCTAATGTTATGCCTATGAAGTTTTTCATGTGCATAACGTATTTTAGGTCTATTTTTATATTTTCTAAGAATAAGTGCAATGACCACAAGCATTAACATTTGAAACATAGTTTCCATTATCTGTAGTTGTACAATAAGCATGGTTACAATGCACATCTTCTTTCGTACTACTAAACGAGCCATAACTGTTTTTTTAGAAAAAAATATAATATTAAAAAACAACAAGTGAATAAATATGCAAATGAAACATAATATAAAAGTTTAAATTACTGGTGAACATATTCTAGCTACTAGATTTTATAAAGCATTTTTTTTGTTTAGTTACAATTTATTTTCTTTATCTAAAGTCGACTAAGTTTATACCTATAAATCATTGCATCTCTAACTTAATTATTTTAGCACTTGCAAACAATACTATTTTTCAAGATTAAATTGTACAAAGTTATAGTTGTTTGGATTTATAACAACTGCCAATTTTTAAACTTATAACATGTATTTTGCAATTTTAAATTTTACATGCCGCTTTTAGCTTTTAATATATCATTACCTACTTTTACAAATATAGTTTTCTCAACTTTCAGCCACATAAATACAAGAAGAACATATGATTTTGTACATGTTTTGCATAAACAAAATTCAGTTCACAAACTATGATTTCTCTTTTATTAACTTCATAAAATGTTTTGATTTTTAACTTTTGTCAAGCTCATTAAGCATTTAGTATTCTAAATTAATTATAAATCAGATTTTAATGTTGAATCAGTTAAAAAATTATAATTGTATAAAACATTAACAATCTATTTCTAAAACTACTCATCGGCTCAGTTGAGTTCATCAATTTTGGTATTAAAAAAGAGCAAAGAAACAAAATAATTGAAAGGAACTTTATAGAAACAAGAACGGAACACAAATGTTGCTGAAAAATTAAAGAGTCGAAAAGCAAAGCAAAAAAGCAGAATAAATTACACCCAAAATAACATGTATCAAATAGCAGTGGTCTTCTTTTATGGCTATTTCTATTTGGGTAATTTTAACATGAGTGATAAAAGATATGAAGCATACCTAACCAGCACTTTGCACTAAAATTGGAGTCTAAACTTCAACCAAACTAACATGTAAAAAGAAAAAAAATACATAGAACTAAGAACTTGAACTAGAAATTTTATAAAGTAAAGAGAAACCTAAACTGAAATCATAGAAATCTAACAAAACAATCAAAGAGATTTCTCACAATTGACTGAAATTTTACCTTTTTTATCAAGCAAAATATAATTTAAAATACGCTGATAACTTACCCAAAAGTTAATTTTTCTTCCTCTAGAGACTTCAGAACGTTAGAAAAACAAGAGAAAATTTCACGATGTCAGTAAGAAAGAAATTAAAAGGATAAAAGAGAGAAAGAAATATTTTTAACAAGATATTTTTGTTCTAAAGGATGGGAATCATCAAATACCTAAAGGAACTGAGGGATTGACATTCCTGGAATAAACCTAAAATAACGCTACTGTAGGTAATAGCGTATTATCCCCTTATGGAAATCCACTAAATCCAAACATAGAAATTAAGTTCTGGAAATACCTTTTCCTCTTGGTAATTTTTTTCTATGATCCAAACACCTTCTTAGTGTGTCTCTAAAGTGCAAGAAAAACCATAATCATAAATATAGTATTATTTTCTCAAAATTATTTAAAGAACAACACATAAATCCCAAGCGCAATGCAATGCACTCAACTACGTCCGCCAAAAATGAGGAAGGTTCCCATAACCTCCTCCTTACGTCCGCCAATCCGAAGTGGAATTCAGCCCGAAGGGTAAAACCACTGAACTTCCTCGTTACAAATCCCAACTCATGCTCATACACATATGATGTTTAAAATTCAAGTTTCATAATAACCAATTCCGTAAATCCGATATTTCATAAACATAATTCATAAATCATAGTCCATAAATCACAATTCCATAAATCCGATGTTTCATAAATTAAATGTTCGTAATACATAACCAAAACAAATTCTGAAATCGTATGCATATGATGTCAACCATACAAGCCATAATACATATAAATAATCACACAAGGGGTAAAACACCAACACATAGAAAAATAGTATATAATTTAATTATAGCACCAGAAGAAAACACACCTTAAGCAACTATAGCTCTAACGTCGGGACGAACGCCTCTCACGTTCGGATCTAGTTGAATCAGAACCTATGATATAACAATTCTACATCAAAATCTAACACTGTGCCACCAATTAACACTAGTACTAATCTAAAAGAATACTCACGTGTAGTCCTTGTGGTACGTGCACGGTTAGATCGAATAGGCGAAGGAAGTGGTAACTCGTCTTCCTCAAAATCGAAGTCGTCTAAAACACATATTTAAACTGCATCGGATCTCATATTCAAATCCTTCAAAAATTAAGGTTGCGCGAAACTATAGACTCACCAACGTTCGGTCGAAAAAAAAAAACAAAATATGGTTATGCTTGACGAGATGGAGAGGGGAAAGCGGCTGCTATGGAAAGCCTAATCTTCCGAGATGGAGAGGGGAAAACCTAATCTGCCGAAAGGGTTTTAAATACCCAATTTGATGGGTAATTGCACAATAAGCCATCCCACTATTTAGGGCTTTGCATAATAGTATTCAAATTTTACTTAATTTATATAATGGCCCCTAAAATTTTAAATTAACTCAATTTAATCCTTTAACAACAATTAGGTCCCAAATTCAAATTTCTAAAATTAATTTATGGTTTTTAACCTAAATCCCCAAAATTTAGGGTTTTAAAATTGGAAAATTTTTGGGGTGTTACACCGAAGGTCCAGAGCTGGGAAGATCAGTAGGATTACAAATAAGCATCATCTTGATCAATCATAAAGTCATCAAATCCAACACTGAAAAAATATAAAATAGAAAAACGACCAAACCCGAGAAAGAAGATGAAAAACGTGCCAAAGGCAGAGATAAACGTGCCACAAAGGAAGAATTATTCTTATTAAAAATTAAAAAGAAAAAAAAAGAACCGACAGTCGGCAAACAACATCAAAGCCGGTTTCGCCGCCGGCTAAACAAAGTCGAAAGAAAAGAGTACTTAAAACATCATGTACTGTAATAAAAAAATGATCGAATAAAGAAAGAAAAATGTAAAGGGTCTGTTTGGTTTTAGAAAATATTTTCTATTTTTGTTTTTTATTTTCATTTTCATAAAATAACTTTCATTTTCAGTTTTCTAAAAATTAGAAATCATGCTTGGTTAATAGGATGAAAACTTGTTTTCAAAAATAAAAATAGAAAAAATGTGTTTGGTATCTAGTTTTTCAAAATAAAAATGAAAAAAATAATAATTAAATAATTAAAATAAAACATAGTTAGAAAATATTATTATAATATTAAATAAAAGATAAGTAAATAAACCAAAATTTTAAAAAATAAAAACAAAAATAAACCTCATTATCTAGAACCAAACATACTTAAATATCTTTAAATTATAAAAATATCTATTATGTTTTGAGAATTAAATACATTATATCATTATGTTGTGTTGTAACCCCCTCGTCCCGGTTTGGATGATTGACCGATCCGAGTGAGCTACACGGGGAAAACCGAAGTGAAACCGGTTAAGGCTCCCCTTCGGTTAGCAACCCTAACTAGTTTTTTCTTTTAATTATATCTTGTCTAAAGGCATATTACTTCCTAAGTGATCACGACAGCGGAAAACATCACGAGGTAAAGTCAACCAAACCAAACAATATGTTAAACATCCCATTTTACACTTACAAAGCAGGCCGTATAGATACACATGTCAAGGGTATCGATACGCCTTGACCAAGTCAACTGCCATCAGTCAACACAGAAAGATCGTATCGATACAGCCCTTGAGCGTATCGATACGCCCTTCTCGGTCAACATCTCGTGGTCAACGAGACAAAACCGTACCGATACGCCTAGAGTCCGTATCGATACGCCAAAGACTCGTGAAAATCTCAAAATTCCAGTGAGCTTTGGGTGTATCGATACACCCCCGAGTATCGGTACCCCTAGCCAATTCTGTGTCCCAAAGTGTAGGACCGTATCGATACGGTCCTTAGGCGTATCGATACGCCCTGCACTGCGAGACACCAATTGGCAGCAAAACAACACAAGACTCAACACTAAATTCATTTTTAGACTCACATAAGCACAATCAAGCATACATACGACCTTTACCAACCAAGATTCAGCATATGAGGCATTCGGAACTAACAAGAACCATACATTCAAGGGATTCATGCAATTACTCAAAGGATACATGTTTAGCATTCATGAGGCATCATGCATAAGGAAACCATACTTAGAGCATTCATAGGCCAAGTTCATACACTCTTGGGCACATACAATTAGGCAACAAAATAGACATGGTCCTCAATCCACGAGACAAAAACATAACACATCAATAGTTTAACATGCTCAACTAACACAAATCATCTAAGGAGTTTGGCACCAACTCCTACTAGTCTATTCCCCATTGTCTAGGCATTATTACAAACATGTAAATCATACTTGAGCTGACTTGAGAACTCCAAAAGCTCCTCCCTTGCCCACTTGCCTCCCGAACTCTAACGATCTGCATGTTGGAAACAAAAAGAGCGTAAGCTAACTAGCTTAGTGAGAGAAACTCTACAATTCAACAACATGCAGTTTTCAAAACACTTTTCATAGATGGGAATAAAAAAATGGATGCACGAATGACTTTCTCATCAATTACACATGGTTTGCACATGCACAACCAACATACACACACGGTGGGACTACACATCACCGTTTCGACTAGTAGTTTTCCAATGGGACTACACATCAAAGTACTTTCCTACTAGTCACTACCGGTGGGACTACACATCACTGTAGTTAAGACAACCATCACGTGAGGCTCAACTTCAACACGACTACACATTAAAAACTGTTTAAGACAACTCAAGATGCACATGAAAATCACAACACATAGCCATTCACCCACTCATAACAAAACATAGGAGTAGAAACTTACACTCGAGTTTAGGTGAACCCTCAAGGTCCCACCCAAACCCCCCAAAGGTTCCATATCGAGCACAAACAAGATTAACAATTCTACTCACCGATGCTACCCAAAAGAAGGGTGAAGACCAAGCTCAAGACTCCAAAATCTCCGGATTCGTCCCCAAAGCTTCACCAACCAAATTTCTTGTTTCTAATCATCCCAACACAATCAAAACAATTTCAAATCAGTCCACAAATCAATGTAGTCAACCCGGATCACAAACCAAGCACAAAACACATAATTTCAACTAAAAACCAAACCCAAATTCCACATTCCCGAGCAGACCCTAAGCACCCCTTAAATACAATGATTCCAACACTTAAATTACTCCCAAAAGCCTCCAAAACAACACTTACATATAGTCTAACCATCAGCCATCATATTTCCACATAAAACACCCCCAAAACTCAACTTAAAACCCTCCAAAAACCCAAATCCGGGAAACTTAACAAAACACTTTAAAAATCATATATGTTGGACCCCATGCTTCATAAACAACATATCTAACATTAATAAATTATAATATTTAGTTAAAAACAATAAAGGTAGCATTTTTAATCCAAACTCCCAAAAACTCAAATTCCAAAAACATGGGCAAAAATGAAAACTAGTGGTACTTCCAAAGAGAGGAAGATAAGAGCAAGATGAGGATGTATTTACCTTTCAAAACCTGACCAAAATGAAGATGCTAGGTGATGGAATAGTGAAAAGGGGAGGGGAGAGCTTCTTTGTCGTTCAAAAATGAAAATGGGGAAGGAAGAAGACAACTCTCCTTTAATTAAAAAGGGGTTTTAAAAGAAGTCTACTTTATTACGGAAATGCCATTAATGAGATGGCAATCTCATGTAAATGCAATTTCCATGGAAATTTGATTTCAGTTTCAATTTGGGAATATGAAGCCTTAAAATAATACATATTATCATTTTAATTAGAAAACCGGAACTCGAATATTATTTAAATATTATTTTCACCCGACCCGTAAACACGAGTGTTACAACTCTCCCCCACTAAAGGAATTTCGTCCCTGAAATTACCTGACGAAAACAGATACGGAAACTGTTCAAGCATATCAGCTTTCCTTTCCCATGTGGCCTCTTCCACACCTCTATGTCTCCATAATACCTTGACCAACTCTATGGTCTTGCCACGCAACACCTTGCTATCAGTAGCAAGTATCTCAACTGGTTCCTCGTTGTATGAGAAGTCCGGGTTCAACTCTATTTCCTCAACTGGCATAACATGGGACAGATTCGATCTATACCTCCTAAGCATCGACACATGAAAGACATCATGAATCTTCTCTAGCTTATTCTGGAGCCTCAATCTATACGCAACGGGACCAACTCTCTCAACTATCTCATAAGGTCCGATGGATCTTGGGCTTAACTTGCCCTTCCTTCCAAACCTCATCACCTTCTTCCAAGGTGAGACTTTCAAAAACACCTTATCTCCCACGGAATACTCTACCTCTTTCCTTTTTAAGTCGGCATAGGACTTCTGCCGATCTGAAGTTGCTTTCAAGCGATCGCATATCAACTTTACCTTCTCGGTGGTGCCCTTAAGCAACTCGGGCATCGGTACAAGTTTCTGTCCGGCTTCGGCCCAACAAATCGGGGTTCTACACTTCCTACGATACAAGGCTTCATAAGGAGCCATCTGAATACTCGACTGAAAGTTGTTGTTATACGCAAACTCCACCAACGGTAGGTGTTTCTCCCACGACCCCTGAAAATCAATGATACAACATCTCAACATATCTTCCAACACCTAGATCACTCTTTCAGACTGCCCATCTGACTGTGGATGATACGAAGTGCTGAAGTTCAACCAAGTACCCAAGGCTCGATGCAAACACTCCCAAAATCTAGCGGTAAATCTCGGATCTCGGTCTGACACAATCGACTTCGGTACCCCATGTAATCTCACTATCTCACATATATACAGATCGACCAACTTGTCTAAGGTATAGGTAGTATGAACTGGTATGAAGTGGGCACACTTAGTAAATCTATCCACAATCACCCACATTGAATTCTTTTTCGAAGGAGTCAACGGTAGCCCTGACACAAAGTCCATGGTAATACGCTCCCACTTCCATTCTGGAATTTTCAACGGCTGTAACAATCCTGAGGGAAACTGATGCTCGGCCTTGACTCTCTGACAAACCATACATCTACTTACGAACTCGGCCACATCCCTTTTCAAACCAACCCAATAATACTCCTCCTTTAACCCTCGATACATCTTCGTGCTACCCAGATGCATAGCAAAAGGACTATTATGAGCCTCATTTAAGATCGTACGCCTCAACTCGGTATCCTCCGGAACCACTATCCTATCCTTGAAACATAGGATCACATTCTCTCAAAAACAATACTCGGTAGGCCTATCTTCGGCTATGTCTTGCACGTGAGGTGCCAAAGACTCATCTCGCAACTACTTCTCTCAAATTAACTGAACTAATGAAGGCTTAGTCTGAAGCTCGGCTATCAACCCACTATCCTTAGACACACTCAACCTTGCAAACATTGCTCGTAACTCAACAACCACTTTTCTACGCAAAGCATCGGCCACTACGCTTGCCTTACCCGGGTGGTACTCTATGATGAGGTCATAATCCTTAAGAAGCTCTAACCACCTACGTTGTCTGAGGTTCAACTCCCTCTGAGACATCAAATACTTCAAACTCTTGTGGTCGGTATACACGGTGCACTTCTCACCATAAAGATGGTGTCTCCAAATCTTCAACGCGAACACCACTGCAGCCAACTCTATGTCATGTGTGGGATAATTCTTCTCATGAATTTTCAACTGTCGCGAGGCATACGCTAACACCTTACCTTCTTGCATAAGCACACAACCTAGCCCTACGTAGGACGCATCACTGTAAATCACAAACTCTCTCCCCGGTTCCGGCTGAATCAAGATAGAAGCTTCGGTCAAAGCTTTCTTCAATTTCTCAAATGCTTCTTGTCTTGCATCTGACCACTCATACGGAACATTCTTCTGTAGCAACTTAGTCAATGGAGCCGCTATCCTAGAAAACCCCTCAACAAACCTCCTATAATATCCCGCCAAACCTAGGAAACTACGGATTTCTGTCACTGACTTCGGTTGTTTCCAATTCACTATAGCTTCTATCTTCTTGGGATCTACACTAATCCCACTAGCCGAGATCACGTGACCTAGGAAGACTACCTCCCTAATCCAAAACTCACATTTTCTTAGCTTGGCATACAACTGATTCTCAAGTAGGGTCTGAAATACTAACCGCAAATGCTCATCGTGTTCCTCTTCGGTCCTAGAGTATACTAGGATGTCATCTATAAACACTACCACAAACCTGTCCAAGAACTCATGAAACACGTGATTCATCATATCCATGAAGGCTGCTGGAGCGTTAGTCAACCCAAAAGGCATCACCAAAAACTCATAGTGCCCATAACGTGTACGAAAGGCCGTCTTCGGTATGTCCACATCCTTTACCTTCAACTGGTAGTACCCGGACCTCAATTCAATCTTCGAAAATACAGAGGCGCCCCTCAACCGGTCTAACAAGTCATCTATCCTAGGCAAAGGGTATTTGTTTTTCATTGTTACCTTGTTCAACAGCCTATAATCTATACACATCATCATGCTACCATCTTTCTTTTTCACAAACAAGACTGGAGCACCCCACGGAGAAATACTAGGTCTAATGAAGCTTCTATCAGTCAACTCCTGAAGCTATGTCTTCAACTCTTTCAACTCTTTTGGTGCCATTCTATACGGAGAAATCGACACTGGTGCAGAATCAAAATACGTCTCGATAGCAAACTCAACTGCTCTGTCTGAAGGCAAGCCTGGTAGCTTTTCCGGAAAAACACTCGGAAAATCACATACTATTCTGATGTCCTGAGGTCTCACCTCACTCATACCTGGATTCATTACATAAGCCAAGTAAGCCTGACACCCTGAACTCAACAACCTCTGAGCTTCTAATGCCGAAACCACATTGGACAAAAACTTGACATTCTCCCCAACTACCACAACCTCAAAATCATCGGTAAGCCTCAAGGAGACTCTCATGGTCTCGAAGTCAACCCTAGCTCTATGCTCTACAAGCCAATCCATGCCCAAAATCACATCAAAACCATAGAAGGGTAACTCCATCATATCGACCGAAAATATGTGGCCCTGAACCATCAAAGGACACCTCCTATACACTTTCCTAACTACCACGGTATCACCAAAAGAGCTAGTGACATTTACACTTACCTCTAACCAATCACATGGTAACCCTAATGACTTGGCGTGCTCACCCAATATATATGAATGCGTCGACCCCGAATCTATCAAAGAAAGCAAACTCAAAGACTGTAATGAGAAGTTACCTGCTATGACATCAGTGTCATTCCCAGCCTCTCGCTGAGCGTACACCCTAGCCGGTCCTCCTCCCTCGGGCTAGACTGCTACAACATGAGCCAAGTTCCTCTGACCCTCATTCCTTGGCTGAAAGTTTCCACGACCGCGCCCACGACCTTTCTGATGCTCAAAGCCCCTAGCTGGAGCCGGTCCGCCCCTAACCGGGTGTGGACAGTCACGCCTCAAATGGTCTCGGGAGCTACAGTTCCAACACGCTCCATAAATATCCATACACTCGCCTGGGTGGCGTCTCCCGCACCTAGTGCACTCCGAAATGTGCCCAACAGCTCCCTGACCCTGACGGCCCTGACCAAAGTTACCACCCCTATGTCTCGTATCCGGTTGGTACCTCTTATCCCTATGCCTCTTGGCATGATCTCTATCCTAGTTCGCTTGTCTCTTTCTGGAGTCAGACCCACTAGCACGTGCTCTAGAGCTTAGGTTCTGCTCTATATCCTTGGCCCTAGAGACCAAGACATCGAACTCAGTGTAGTCGAAGGCTAGCATGTAGGTCTTCACATCTATAGTCAACCCATATCTGAAACGCTCACACCGCTCCCTCTCATCCGGGACCAACTCTGGTGCGTACTAGCTCAACCTCACAAATTGAACCTCGTATTCAGACACGGTCCTATTACCTTAAACCAAAGCCATAAACTCTCTTTTCTTTCCATCCAAGTACCAAACTCCAAGGTACTTCCTCTTGAAGGCATTTCTGAAGAACTCCCATGTGATATCTGCCTCGGCCATACCGGAAGTAACAGTGGTCCACCAAGTATAAGCGTCCCCCTGAAGCAAAGAGACAATGCATCCCAACTTACGGGCGTCTGAACACTCCATCTGACCTAAGATGCGAGTTTTGCTCTCAAGCCACCCCTCTGAACCCTCCGGAGACAACCCACGAAACTCAACTGCCCCCAAGTTACGAAGCCTCTCTAGGGGTAATCCTGTCCCCGCACCATGAGGTGGTGCTGCAGCCTGCATACCGGCCAAAGCTGTCTGAAAAGCTTCGGCTATGGTCTGAATCAAATGGGCCACATCTGGACCTGCCTGACCTTGGCCCGCTTGAGCCCCGTTACCTCCCACATTAGCCTCAACCTGAGGCCCATTACCATCACCTCCAGCGTTTTCTCCATTACCATCGGGAGCATGAGAAGCAGGAGGCACATCTTCGGGTGCCTGGTCACCCGCTCTAGGCCGTCCTCTCGGTCTCACCATAGCAAAAATAATAATCTAAAACAGCAAACACACAACAACAAGGGAAACGTTAGGTTAGAAAAAGGGCAAGGACTCCGGTTCTCAAGCTCGTTAAACCAAAACAATTTTCCTTTTTATTTTTACAACAACGCCTAACAATGGGGACTTTGGACCTGCTCTCAAGCAACAACAGAGTCATCACAGCATGTAATCATACACCGTGCTAGCAACAGAATTTAGGCAAACATGGCAAAACACCCATAACACATTAACACACCTCACTTACCTGCCCGAGGTATCGGAAACCTCAGGCTCTGATACCACTAAATGTAACCCCCTCGTCCCGGTCTGGATGATTGACTGATCCGAGTGGGCCACACGGGGAAAACCAAAGTGAAACTGGTTAAAGGCTCTCCTTCGGTTAGCAACCCTAACTATTTTTTTCTTTTAATTATATCTTGTCTAAAGGCATATTACTTCCTAAGTGATCACGAAAGCGGAAAACATCACGAGGTAAAGTCAACCAAACCAAACAATATGTTAAACATCCCATTTTACACTTACAGAGCAGGCCGTATAGATACATCTGTCAAGGGTATCGATACGCCTTGACCAAGTCAACTGCCATCAGTCAACACAGAAAGATCGTATCGATACAGCCCTTGAGCGTATCGATACGCCTTTCTCGGTCAACATCTCGCGGTCAACGAGACAAAACCGTACCGATACGCCTAGAGTCCGTATCGATACGCCAAAGACTCGTGAAAATCTCAGAATTCCAGTGAGCTTTGGGCGTATCGATACACCTCCGAGTATCGGTACCCCTAGCCAATTCTGTGTCCCAAAGTGTAGGACCGTATCGATACGGTCCTTAGGCGTATCGATACGCCCTGCACTGCGAGACACCAATTGGCAGCAAAACAACACAAGACTCAACACTAAATGCATTTTTAGACTCACCTAAGCACAATCAAGCATACATACGACCTTTACCAACCAAGATTCAGCATATGAGGCATTCGGAACTAACAAGAACCATACATTCAAGGGATTCATGCAATTACTCAAAGGAGGCATGTTTAGCATTTATGAGGCATCATGCATAAGGCAACCATACTTAGAGCATTCATAGGCCAAGTTCATACACTCTTGGGCACATACAATTAGGCAACAAAATAGACATGGTCCTCAATCCACGAGACAAAAACATAACACATCAATAGTTTAACATGCTCAACTAACACAAATCATCTAAGGAGTTTGGCACCAACTCCTACTAGTCTATTCCCCATTGTCTAGGTATTATTACAAACATGTAAATCATACTTGAGCTGACTTGAGAACTCCAAAAGCTCCTCCCTTGCCCACTTGCCTCCCGAACTCTAACGATCTGCATGTTGGAAACAAAAAGAGCATAAGCTAACTAGCTTAGTGAGAGAAACTCTACAATTCAACAACATGCAGTTTTCAAAACACTTTTCATAGATGGGAATAAAACAATGGATGCACGAATGACTTTCTCATCAATTACACATGGTTTGCACATGCACAACCAACATACACACACGGTGGGACTACACATCACCGTTTCGACTAGTAGTTTTCCAATGGGACTACACATCAAAGTACTTTCCTACTAGTCACTACCGGTGGGACTACACATCACTGTAGTTAAGACAACCATCACGTGAGGCTCGACTTCAACACGACTACACATTAAGAACTGTTTAAGACAACTCAAGATGCACATGAAAATCACAACACATAGCCATTCATCCACTCATAACAAAACATATGAGTAGAAACTTACACTCGGGTTTAGGTGAACCCTCAAGGTCCCACCCAAACCCCCAAAGGTTCCATATCGAGCACAAACAAGATTAACAATTCTACTCACCGATGCTACCCAAGAGAAGGGTGAAGACCAAGCTCAAGACTCCAAAATCTCCGAATTCGTCCCCGAAGCTTCACCAACCAAATTTCTTGTTTCTAATCATCCCAACACAATCAAAACAATCTCAAATCAGTCCACAATTCAATGTAGACAACCCAGATCACAAACCAAGCACAAAACACATAATTTCAACTAAAAACCAAACCCAAATTCCACATTCCCGGGCAGCCCCTAAGCACCCCTTAAATCCAGTGATTCCAACACTTAAATTACTCCCCAAAGCCTCCAAAACAACACTTACATATAGTCTAACCATCAGCCATCATATTTCCACATAAAACACCCCCAAAACTTAACTCAAAACCCTCCAAAAACCTTCCCAAAACCCAAATCCGGGAAACTTAACAAAACACTTTAAAAATCATATATGTTGGACCCCATGCTTCATAAACAACATATCTAACATTAATAAATTAAAATCTTTAGTTAAAAACAATAAAGGTAGCATTTTTAATCCAAACTCCCAAAAACTCAAATTCCAAAAACATGGGCAAAAATGAAAACTAGTGATACTTCCAAAGAGAGGAAGATGAGAGCAAGATGAGGATGTATTTACCTTTCAAAACCGAACCAAAATGAAGATGCTAGGTGATAGAATAGTGAAAGGGGGAGGAGAGAGCTTCTTTGTCGTTCAAAAATGAAAATGGGGAAGGAAGAAGACAACTCTCCTTTAATTAAAAATGGGTTTTAAAAGAAGTCTACTTTATTACGGAAATGCTATTAATGAGATGGCAATCTCATGTAAATGCAATTTCCATGGAAATTTGATTTCAATTTCAATTTGGGAATATGAAGCCTTAAAATAATACATATTATCATTTTAATTAGAAAACCGGAACTCGAATATTATTTAAATATTATTTCCACCCGACCCCTAAACCCGGGTGTTATATGTGCTGTTTTAAAACTGTTGTAAATATTGAATTTACTATTGTAAATATTGAATTTTGGGTTACATTTAAATTGGTTCATTTTAACATGCATGGATAAATATATTGTATGAAAACTAATGTATTTTTTACTGTAAATTAATACTATTAACAATAAAATAAATTAGAGTTGAGTGCAATGACAATACACATTATTTTTTTAACGAAAAAAATTTAGATTCAAATTTTAGAGATGATATTGTTGGAGGAGAGACGTGAATGCCTCACATCACATGGACCATAAAATCAATATGTATTATACAAAAAATACTAGTAATAATAAAAAGATGCCAACAGTCAATTGGTCTAGTGAGATAAGACACTAAATTCCATAAGCGAAATGTCAGAGGTTCAAATTCTGACATTGTAAATAGAATAATTTGAGTTGGGAAGGTCATCCTATAACGGACCTCTGTAATACGTAATTTGAATTAGTCAGTAATGAGTTGGATACCGATGATTATAAAAATAATAATAAAAGATCAAAAGTACATCCGACTTGTTCATATTTATAACATTCGAACAGATTTGCTAATAGCCATTACACAAAAGTAAATATATAGTTATTATTTGATACATTATTGGTAAGAAAAAAATTCTACAAATAATGTTCATATTATTTTCCATTGATATTATATCAAGTATCAACACACACACACACACACACACACATATATATATATATATATATGGGCTTTATAGTGATAAACTTAAGGGCCGAAATCCCATTGTAGTTTACAAAATTAAGGGTCTTGGTTTTTTTACTTCTTTTTGGACTTTCAAGCCCAATAGTTGTTTAAACTTGAAAGAATGTTTTCAAAAAAATTGAAATTCAATTTTTCGAACATTGAAATTCAAAGTTTATTATTTATTAACTTCGAGAAATTATTATTATTATTATTATTATTATTATTATTATTATTATTATTATTATTATTATTGTTATTAACTAAACTAGTAATATGTAAAAGTAATGAAATATAGTTTAGATAAATATTTAAATTATACAGAGAAATGATAAATTTTTATTTGATGAAAATATATTAATAATAATCAAATTAATATAATTTAACCAACAACAAGTTGATCTACGAGATGAGCCCCTAAATCCCTTAAACAATGTTAGATATTTGAAATTTGACGTCGTGAATAGAACAAATTAAATTAGGAGAGACACCTCAATTAGATAGTATATATAGCCGGTTTTAAATCTGAATAAACTCACGTACACCGACAAACTAAACAGCTCAAATTTGGGTCACCTAAGTAGAATACGACACCTTGTACTGTTGGAACCACTCTTTAGATTCAATAATTTAATTCTTAAATAAATATATTTTTTTACGAAAAATTATCACATTGTTACTAATGCTCATATGCCAATAAATGGGGAATTCTCCTTAGACAAATGCTCATATTTTGCACTTATGACTCTAGACACACTTGTATAAATCTTTCATAATTCTCAACACTATCGTGTGAATCATCCTTTACTAAAAGATGTTTTCGTGCCATCTTTCATAACGGAAGATACATTCTTAAATCTAGACTAAACATAAACATCCGACAATCAGCGGCGAATCTAGAAATTAAAAATAGAGGTTTAATATAATTTTTTTATTCGGGTATGTAATTTTTTTCCTTTATACACCAAATTAGAACTGTTTTCTAAAATATGGGATGCAGTTGTTCCCCTTGAGAACTCTATAAATGGGTCCTGACTAAAATACAATATGAGGTCCAAAATCAGTTGACACCATTAAAAGCTAATTATTATACAAAACTATTCCTTTCACGTTATTTATAGAAAACTATCCTATTACACAACGTAATCTCATCATAATTTTTTCATGTTTAATTTATCAAAAATCTGAAAACTAGTGCATTCTTCTGTTGAGCTTGTGCGAGACTTCCACCTCTGCCTTGTTTATATTTCAATGACATGAAAATAGCTTTAACAATCCACATCTATGAACTCAAGAAGTGATCCAGATTCGAACAATTATGTCGTCAAGGAATGAGAAAAAAGTTATAGATAGAAAGACCAATGAGAAAATTAGATGGAGGCATGCAATCAATGTTTCATGAACATATTAACATAGAAACAAACCAAGCCAATTCGCAATTATTCTTAGAAAAGAAAACATTCCATGTCAATCTTAAGTTTGGTTCTAACGGCGTAGCGTTATCTGATTCACTGAAGATATATAAAAGTATATACTCTCGGTGCATCAGATATTAAGTATCAACCCTTTTGTGTACATGGTTGAACCAAGCAATTAGGGTTTATATGAGAACTAACATGTCAATTAGGGTTCATACATATGAATATGGAGTACCTACCACATGCTACCTTATAAATATCTCCCCTTGAGGAAACACACATAGATTAATTGTTGCCCAAATCAAGCAATCTAAAAACTATTCAAGACAAAGACCCTATCCCCATTATTAAAGGCTGATGTTCTGCAGATTTAGCTGTTGAAAAAACATGGAAACCCCAATAATTTCTAAAGGCTTCAAGGTATATAAACAACTGTTTTACTTGATGTTCTGCAGCGTTTGGTCTTTTCCTTCATATTCATCTACAGTACCATACATATACACACATACACACATATATATCAAATACAAAGAAGGCAAGCAAGAGATAAGAAAGGAAGGAAGACGACGAACATAAATGATGCTAAAACAGGAATGCTTCTTTTTACTCACCTGGCACATGATTCCCTTTTCAGTACTTGATTGATTTGCCAAATTTCCCACAGCTAAATCTTAGTATAAATCTTTAAGACAAAACGATCTAATAATTGCAGATTAAACTAATTACTACCATTAATTACTACAAATAGGACGTACACTGCAACAACTACTGTTTTAATCATAGTAAAATAAACAAATTCATTAAAATGTAGGGTAATATCCATTAATGAAGCTAAAATACAAAAGGGAAAGGTTTTTAAGACAAAAGGATCTGATAATTGCAGATTAAACTAATTAAGATGACATTAATTATTAAAAAAAAGCATTGGAGAATGGAGAAACCCTTTTGCCATGCAGAATTGCAGATAGATATATGATAACGTCTTTTGATTTTCATTTTTATGCTTTTTGCTTACTGATTTTGATTTCCGTTGGGAGGTGGCGGAAGAGATGGAGGAGCAGCCGCGTGAGGTGGTCGCTTTCGTTTCTTCTTCTCGTAGCTTATGCCTCTTGCTTTAGACTGTGAATCACGAACCTCACGTAGGTAAAGCCTGACGGCTCTGGCACCGAAAGGGTTGGCTTCGGGTTTGCCGCCGTGTTCTTCGAAGGCTGCACGGAGGCGTCCGATGAGAGCATCGAGGCTTCCCCAAGCTTGCCGGAGAGGGCAAGGGCATGGAGCCGGGGGGTTAGGGTGACCAAAGAAAGGACAAAGCTGAGTGTGCACTTTGGTTTTCCCGAACTGGTCAAGGTACCGGAGGAACTCCAGGACGTGGGCGCCGCTACAGCGGGAGAGCGAGAGCGGGGGGCGGTGGTTCCGGAGGTACTGCCCGAAAGTGTTCCAGTCACGGCGCTTTTGGTTCTCGTAGCGGCTGAGAGTGGAAGCCGAAGGAGAAGCTGAAGAAGAAGAAGAGGAGGACGAGGCAGCTGCTGGTAAAGGGTTTGCGTTGGTGATGGTAGTGTTCACGGTGGTGCTTGCGGTGGCGATGGAGAGATTTGCAGGGAAACTCGGGGTGAAAATGGTGGCGGAGGAAGGGTTTGAATCCGAGGTTTCGAAACCCTGAAGAGAATCCATATAAAAGGAAATTGTGATTATTAGGGGGTTGAACTTTGAAGGGTGATTGAAAACAGGTGGGATTTTACATAGGAAAGGGATGTTCAAATCAATAATGGCAAGAGGAGGAAGAAGAAGAAGATGAGAAGGGTATATAACTACATTAATTATGTATGAGAGATAAACACATAGGGAATATAGAGGAGAAAAGAATAGTGAAGGTAGGGCATGGTGAGAGTCCCCATTGCTTTTCTTTGAGGTTTCTTTCAATCTTTTGTTTGATCAATCCTAGATAACTTGAAAGGCTCTCATCATGTCTAATGTTGTGGGTTGCATACACACACATATAAAAAAATATAAGATCTCAACCGAGCAGCTATAGTGGAAAAGAGAATAATGAGACTCAAATTTGAGCACATGTGTACAATGTATGTGCATTGTCAAAATGTTAAAAAAAATATGAACAAATACTACCGTGTAAGCACACTAATATATTCAAAAGAATATGAAATAAAATACAATATTAATGTATAATATAAAAATGGAAAATTTGTTTTCTATCTATAGATCTAATTTAGGGTTTAGATGTTTAGTTTTTTATTTGAGTTTAAGTTTTAGAGTTTATGATTAAAATTTAGACTTTCAATCTAGAAGTTTGGTTTAGGGTTTTAAGATTATGAATTTATATTTTAATTTTTAAAGTAAAATTAAATATACTTGTGGGGTATTTTTTTCACTGTAAGTGCATGGAATAATGATATTAAAAACTTTTTAAAGATGTGATAAATTACTAGTCATCTAATAAGACGATACTTTAAATTTCTTTATCAAGATTAGATTTTAAAATTTTAATGTTGTGAATGAAGCGGACTCATTTAGAAGGTTGTCTTATAATATAAGATCCAGATTAATTAATGATTATAAAAAATTGAATAGTCTAAAAGTGATTACAAGTTAGTATCTGTTTATAGATATTCTTAACCTTTGACAATATGCATACACCATGTAAACATAGCGATTTGAACTCGTATTTTTAAAATAAATATCATCTACTTTTCTACCGAAACAATTGTCAGAAAACTATCACTTCATTTTGAACCAAAAAAAAAAGGGAAAAAACTATCACTTCACACATAGAGTGGGAATGGTAAGTGGAAATAACAATGTGTGTGGAGGGCTTTATTTGGTAATGGAAAGAGGTTTTCAACAGTGAAGGAAACAGATGACGGAGACAGGATAAAGCTACTTAGGGGGGAATAACATGATTTTGTTTCTTCACCCCTTTTTCCCCTTTGATTGACAACACCTTTTCCCAATTGACCACTTTGCCCTCCCCCACTTTCACAATAATTAAGGGTAAATGTATATTTTAGTACTTGAATTTGATTTCGAGATATAATTTGGTATTTAAATTTTTTTTGTCTAATTAAGTATATGAACTTGACTTTTAAGTTCTAATTGATTAGATATATATTTAATAAATTATGTATGAAATTATGTTTATTGAAAGATCTTTGTTTTCTAAACTCTGACATGTCAATAAATTTATAGATTAAGACACTCTTAGATCCGTGCGACTTAATATTAGATTTGATTTGAGTTTAATTGAATTAGGTTGTTTTTTTTACCTATACATGATTCGTGTCATAATTTTGACCCAAGGATTCACATAGAAGAAGTCTCATTAACTCTTTGATTTCGACTGACTTCGCGATTTAATTAAGTAATCAAATGAAAGTACTAATTTGGACCAAAAACTAAAGTTTGGGTACTGAATTGGAGCAACAAGTCAAATTCAGTTATCTAAATGAACAAAAAAATAGGTACCAAATTACACATTGAAACTAATGTCATATACTCAAATGTATGTTTACCCAATAATTAAAGAGAAAATATTTTATGCGTAAAAATTCTTTTACAACCAAGATTAATTTTGTGCTTAGATGTTTAGTTTAGATTTAAGACTTTATGTTTTAGAGTTATAAATTTATGGTTTAAAGTAATTTAGGGTTTGTTTTTTAAAATTTAATATTAGAGATTTAAATTTTATATTGTGAAGTTTAAATAGACATATTGGTGTAAAAAAATATTAACAATGGATTAAATATTAACTCATAATTAAATGTATTCAAGTTATTTTATATATTTATATGTATTTTTAATATCGTAATAATTCATATACACATTTTCGTATTGTATTCGTGTCGTGTTCATATTTTATGAAAACTTAAACATCAATTTGAGGCATAACTTGCCTCACCCGGAAGCATCAGTCAATCAAGCAAACAGTGTGTTCACAAAACAGTTCATGTGAGCAACAGTTTCAAACCCTAATTTCTGGCCTTCCATACCCAACCAATTTGGGAAACTCACAATTCGTCAAATACATCACTTGTTTGTTTCTTATGAGTCGGATTAGAATTTTTCAAAGATTTTTTGTCCAAACTCGATTCAGATTGGACAAGAAACCTGTTGTGTTACTATTATAAAAAAAAATAAACTCAACGAGTGTCACCAATAAAAAAATATGATACTATTTGTCTTAATCGACTCAAATTCAAACAATTTTATTTATAAGGTGTGTTTAAATGGTTAAGAAAAAGTATGACCGAATATTTATGTTTTATGTTAATGCTTATTTCTTTTTTAAAAAAATATGACATCTGAATTTTATTAATCACCATAAAAAATACTACAATACAATGCATCAAAAAGAGAGAGAAAAAAAGTGACAAAACCACTAAAAGTCTCTTGCAATGGTGCAAAGAAAAGCAGACACTTTCATCGAGATTAACATATCAAAATTCAAAAATCTTCTTAAATCTCGTTGTCTCTATCCAAACGAGACGCTTTAAAATGGTGAAAAAAGAGTGGTGAGCGAACCAAGCTATCAGTCAGATTTTGCTCAGCTATCCAGGTCTGATTACATCGGCAACCAACCATCAATCGAGTGGGGATTCATCTTTCTAAGACCACCAACAGAATTAAAATCAGAGATTAGCGTCGTGAAGATTTCTGTACGAGTACCAACCGGCCGCAAAGGTATGCTAGAATCATGTCACGGGGACAGATGAAACGAACCACAAAAAAAATATGTCACAAGGACAAAAAGAAATATGTGCAAAGGTAAAAGAGCAACCGGCTAAAAGTAAAAATATAATAAATCCGATAGTCGGCAACTAATACTAAGATTAATAGTCGACTACCGGCTAAAAGAGCAAAGGTAAAGGCCTAAAGGGGTTGCAGTGCTGCATTTGGATTTGCAGAGAAAGTAGGGTTAAGAGAGAAAAATAGTATGTTAATGCTTTTCAAATTAAGTTTACTAGAAATATTATTTATTTCTTATATAATCTGATACTACGTTGGTGATATGAGGTTCTTGAAAAGTTCACACCACTTTAAATAACGTTGATTCGTTTTATTTAAACAAACCGACCCATAATTCAAAAGATATTATGTATTTTAATATGCTCAAATCCACATCTTTTTGTTGTAGTAATAATAACCGTACTAATCGAACTAAGACTCAATTAACAACTATATAAATGTTTATTATTATAAGTTGAGAACAATAATCATTTTATCTATTACGTTTTGTCCAAATGCTACATTTTAACATTTTTATTTGGGTCAAATTTACATTATAACAAACAATATGGTTTAGTGAAATCACGACATAATTTTCTGTGTAATAAAGAATGGGAAAATAAATTCTGCTTGGGATAATTTAGTAAAATCTGATTTTAGTTTTTAGGTAATTTTAGATTACATTATTCAAATAGAAAAATCTTACATTTCAGATTAATGACTCAAATAAAATAATATAATATATACGATAATTTATTAAGTAATATTGTATCATAATAATCTTTATTAAAAATAATTTTATATTCCGTAAATTAAATTTTTCGAAAAAGAGTTTTCCAATTGGATGATAAATTTGAAAGAAAAGTAAAAAAATTAAATAGTTGGTAATGCAAAGATTTTGACCCATTGTCTAAGTTAGGAGGGAAATGCTTGAAATCCCAACTATTTTTTCAGGGGAAAAATCAAATTAATCATTATAATTTATTGATCGGTAATAAGTATAATTTTATTAGAAATAATATACTAGCCAACACTATCACATGCCTCATCAAAAACTTCCCTAGACCTAAATGGAAGAAAATAGTACATATAGTAGCGTTACAGACACCAAACATAACCAAAACAATAAACCAAAATAAAACATCCAATCCTCAACTCAATCCCCTAACATAGTAGCACTAACCCAAAAACACAATCAAGGCAAAAACAACCAACACATGTTGCTTTGTGCAGGACAGGATTGTCGTGACATGTAGGGATTGCCGTGACAAGTAAGGAGGATACTGAAGGAGTTGCTGAAGTTGATTGCCACGACATATCTAAGAAACACACCAACAAAACCCAACAAACTCGCAGCAACACACAACCTCACATCACCGCCTGAAAAATAGAAACATGATCCACTCATTTCTTGGCCAAGGCATCTGCAAGACCATTCGCTTCACGATAAACATGTATGAAGCAAATCTGACTATAAAGAGCACACACCCTATCAATGTCGACAAACACCTCCCACAAACGCCACAGACGCCTCCCACTTTGCGCAATCCAACCAAGAGCAATTCATGAATCCAACTCCATAATTAACACATGACACGACCGCCATTGCGACTTTGTAAACATCTCCAACGCAAATGCAATGGCTCTCAATTCCGCTTCATTTGAATCAACAATACCCAAAGGCCCGAAAAAAATACCAAGAATCGTGCCCGATTCATCATGAAGAACTCCACCAAAACCCCCCAGACCAGGCTTGCCACGAGCCGAACCGTCCATGTTAAACTTTATACTCCCTAATGGCGGAGGGGACCAAGAAACACCCATACGAACTACCAAAGCCAATGTCTCACAACAACACATTCGAGGGCATCGCCACCACATTCCCTCGTCCAAGTTTAATGACTCATGCACAACTCGGATCCATGAAAAAGATTGAAGTTTAACCAAGAAAAACACGTCCTCAATCAGTAACTTTGTATCATTAAACATTGCTTCATTACGTGCCAACCAAAGAGACCATAACAATGTTGCAATACATGCACACCACCAAAGCCACTCCCCCTAACAAATAAACATTGAAAACCCGGTCCTAGAAAATCCTTCAAAGAACGCGACAAAGGTAAACGCACATCCCACCATTGCAATAGTCATCCCCATAATGTTCGAACAAACAAACAACTGAATAATATATGATCCACTGCATCCTTCTCCTCAAGACACCAAATACACGACTCTTGTCCTTTGCGCAACGTAATCCCTCTATGCCAAAGAAACGCTAATGTAGGCAACCGTTCCATCCATACACACCATAAAAATGCTTACACCTTTGGAGGCACCGGGAGGTTCCACGTAAAACATAGGCCAACCGAACTATCCCCCACTCTATCCGACATCAAACGACTTGTTAGAGCCTTAATCGAGAAGCAGCCCTTCTCATCCGCCTTCCAAATCAACGAATCATCAACGCCATGACGAAGCACTATAGGGATCTCAAGGGACCATAAACCCCGCAAGTATCTGCCCTCAAACACTAGAAGTTGTCGCCTAAAAAAATATGCCATTCGGAATGTGCAAACGAACCATGCAACGCATAATCACAAACCAAGGCAAGCTTATTTTTCGCCAAAGAAAACAACCTAGGAAATATGTCCTTCAAAGGTTCCTCGATACACCAAGGATCGAACCAAAATAACATTCGATGTCCACATCCCACTTTCCACACAAAACTCAACATGTCCATATGATGACTCACCTCAGCACAAGACATCGTAGTGATGATCTGTTTCCAAATAACTGACATTGAGCGCATCCGACAACATTAAAACGCCACATTGACATACCTTCCCCATACTTTGCAATAATCACATCCTTTCATAACGAAGAATAAGTACTCGCATACCTCAAAGCCCATTAGCGAGCAATGCCAAATTCCGCATCCTCAAATCCACCATACCCAAACCACCAAGATGTTGAGGCCGATATATGACATCTCAACTAACGCGTGCCATTTTTCATTGCAATTCCACACCTCCCATAAAAAACTTCGACGAATCTTATCAATCTGAGCAATCACCCCTTTAGAAACAACAAATACCCCCATATAATATATTGGTAAAGCTGATAATACAAAATTTATAAGAGTAACTTGCGCAGAAAACGACAAAGAAACTCGTTTCCATCCAATCAGTTTCTTATGAAATCGCGACACCACATGATCCCACATCTCTCTACTACGTGGGTTAACTCCCACCGGCATCCCCAAATACACAAAAGGTAGCTCGCCCTGCTCACAATTTAAAATTTCAGTTACTTCGCGATAAATATCCATGTCAACCCCAATAGCATATAAACATGATTTATGAAAATTCATAGTTAAACCAGAACAAGCTTGAAAACAAAACAATAGACGTTGCACCAACGAGGCCACCTCCACTGAAGCTTCAAAAAAGAGGATAGTGTCGTCGGCGAATTGCAATTGCGACATCAAAAACCCATTCGCAATCTCAACACCCCTAATTTGACCTTCATATTTTGCATTTTCAAGCGTCACATGCAACGCCTCAGCCACAATAACAAAAAGAATCAGAGACAAAGGATCTCATTGTCGAATCCCACAACCCATGCCAAATTCCTTAGTAGCCGAGCCATTAAACAAAACTAATAATCGAGCCGAACTAACATATTCATGTATCCAATCGGTCCACCTTGGCTCAAACCCCATCTTACCCATAGCATCAATCAAGAATGACCAACGTATACAGTCATACGCTTTAGCGAAATCTAGTTTTAGATTAAAACCTCCCCTAGAATTTGACTTTCGAAGTGAATGTATTACTTCATTTGTCAACAGAATATCGTCGATAATTTTCCTACAACACACAAATGGTGTCTGTATATCACTAATCACATAATCCAACACCCCTTGCAAACGACAAGCCAAAGCCTTTGCCAATATTTTATACACCGAATTCAATAATCTAATAGGCCTAAAATCACCTAAATCTTGTGGTGAATCCCTCTTCGGCAACAAAACAAGAAATGTTGAATTAGCACCTTTAGGTAACCTTCCCGGTGAGAAAAAATTATACATAAAGCTCATAACATCATACTTGATAAACGCCCAAATCTTTCTATAAAATTCAAAATTAAAACCATCGGGACCTAGTGCCTTCGCCCCATCACAACTCCAAATTGCCGCATGAATTTCATCTTTAGTAAATGACCTAATTAAACTTGTAACCAACTCACTTGGAATTTGTCTAAAATTTCTGCGAACCTCCCACCCACCTAGCTGAATATCTTGTGAAAAAATGCTTCTTAAATTCTATTACAACAAAACATCTCAATCTATTAATATTCGTCACCCATCTCCCACCAATTCTTAATCCGACAATTGTATCATCGAAAGAATCTTGGTTGCCCGATGAAAGAATGACGTATTACGGTCACCTAATCGTAACCATGTTACACGGGACTTTTGTTGCCATAAACATTTTTTCCGACGACATACTCGCCATAAAGCTTGAGTCTATTGTCGTCTCTATTCAATATTTCCTTCATCTTCTTCCCCTTACGCTACCTCCCCATCAACTTTGTTAATCATAGCATGTAAAGATTCTATAGTCTCATCCAAATTACCAAATTCATGTTTATTCCAAGTGCGTAAAAATTGCTTCAACCCTCTTAATTTAATCAAAATATTATCCTCAACAACATCTAAATTCGTGACCCGAACCCATTCCTCACCAAAACGCTGCACATTTGCCTTATAATCTAGCCAAAAAATAATAAAAACAAAAAGGACAAGGCCCCCAATCTCTATCATCCACCAGCAATAACAAAGGCGAGTGATCAGAAACTAACCTTGGCAATAGAAGTTGTTGAATATGCTGAAAGTGATCTACCCACGATACCGGCACCAAAAATTTATCGAGCCTACTATAACAGTTCCCCGACCCAAACCAAGTATATTGTTTTCCACACAACGGAAAATCCATAAGTTCAACATAAACAATAAATGTAGAAAAATCTTCCATCTCTTGAGGACAAGAATTACATCCAAATCGCTCATGGGACCAACGAACAACATTAAAGTCTCCCCCAATGCACCACGAAATAGAAACCGACACCACTGTAGCAACAATATCCTCTCAAACTTGCATATGTTTAAGCCTATTATGAGGAGCATACATTGCAACAATCCCGCAATCGACAAACTCTTGCACCCATCGCCCCTTAACAACTACAAAATGTTGATTACAAGAAATCGACTCCAATTGAAACCGCGATGTTTCCCACATGACAATAATCCCTCATGATGCTCCAACTGAAGCTGAAAAAACAAAGTCAAAACTATTCAATGGCCAAATTTTACTTGCCATAACAGCCGACACCTCTTCCAATTCAGGTTCTTGCAAAAGCACCATATCACATCTCTATTTCTGGATTGAATCATGTACCCCATGCTTTTTGCCCACACTCCCCAAACCGTAGACATTTTATGACAAAATACGCATATTAACGACTTGTCTTTCGTGTATTAATAACGCATAAATATCTTGAATAATGCCATCCTCCATGCCTGAAGTATTCACACCAATCAGATTGTCCAATTTAACTGTCGCATGTGCTTCTCGCAATAACGTTGATTGACAGTGTTGAAAATGTAAGTCAGATAGAGATTCATTAGTAAGGCCATTCTTCACAGCCACGACCTTACGAGGACGTCCATGCTTACCACGTGCTACCACCACAACAACCAATTGTCCCTTTGGTAAGAGACTATCCCCAGCTGAGCTTACCGAACGAACCTTGTTGAGTGCATAAATGTTCTATATTTTAACCCTCATTTACTCATATTATTGATACGCTCAAGCATGTTTAGTTGCATTTTAGGATAGATTTTGCATAAACATCACAAATGGACAATATTGCACAGATGCTGTTGATTTTGGTCTATTCTTGCAGGTACCTGTCGTGGCAGCATCCAGGGCAGCAGAGGAACAGAAGATAATAGTAGAGCTGGAGTGAAGGATTGAAGGAGACTGTCTATTACAACACTGTCGTGACATCTGTCGTGGCAGAAGAGGCGACAGTGAAGACTATGGTGATGGAAAATGCGAAGTGGAGTTCGACTGATAGAGCATTTAAAGCCTGATTTTTGTGGACCACTCGCATAACTGTCGGAGCCCAGAAGCACAAGGAAGGCCTTGCCCAAAGTTAGAGGAAAAAGTCAAAGCAAGAAGATAGGGCGAATTAAAAGACATCTACTCAGATTTAGTCTTTAATAGAGTTGTACTTTAATTCAAACTAGTATTCTTGGCCATTAAGAAAACTTAAGTCCAAGGCCTATATATATGATTGTAATTCGACAAGGCAAAAGAAAATCTAGCTCCTAGCCGTCTTCCCCCAAAAACCCTAGTCGTTTTCTCTCTCCATCATGTTCTAAACTTCCCCTAGGGCTAAGGGTTGATCCTTGTAAGGTAGTTGTAAGGGTTGTACTGTTTCTTAGGATTTTTTCTGTTCAATTAATAAAAGCTTCAAGTTTATTTACTCTGGTTTCAACATCTCATAAGAGTTTTGGGAGAGCATTGTGAGGTTATTTATTTACTTAATATCGGGAGAGTTAAGTATACGAAAGGAGTAAATACGAGTTTTCCAGTTTATGGTTAAACCATCTTGGCCTAATGATAGGTACAAGGTTAAGTGGCTAAAGAAGAATTCACAAACATCGGTGTTCATCCTTCGATTCACGTCGGGAGGTATCATCCAAGACGTGTTCATCGACAGAACTTGGGCCTAGGGATAGGATAAGTCACAACAGGGATTCTTACCAAACTTGAAGTACAGAGTTGTTGGTCGCTGCCGCGACAACAACAGACTGCTGCCGCGACAGGTGCTGCCGCGACAGGCTCAACGACAGGAGTAACAAAAGTTCCTTTGAACAGTGCAATACCTGCACTACTGAGTAAATCAATACCAGCCTATTTTCTCAATCTGGTTTCTTCTTTTACTTTAGTTTATTTTCAAGACTTCCAAAATCACTTTATTAAATTTATTTCTTTTCTTGTGCATAAATTTAATGATAGAAGTATTTACAGTCACTGTAGAGACGATATCCGATACTTTGTATCACTTTATTACTTGCGACGTGTATACTTGTACTCAATTACGATAGACTTATTTACACGCAACAAACCTTATGACTATCTCCTCGTAAAAGTACAAGACCAATTTGAGTAGGTAAAATCTCCCCACTACCAACCTTTTCCACTACAATCTCTTGGACAATATCCTTGCCATTCAAATCATAACCTGATTCCACATTACAAGGGACTAAAGTATTAGAATCATTCTCAAATACTTTCATCCCCACGTTATCCAAATTGGCAACCAAATCAATTTTATCCTTAGCCAACATGTTACCACAATCCAACACACCGTCCACCCCCACCTCAACCACTAAATTACCAATCACACTTTCATGTCTCACTCTTCATAGTGTCCCCCATTCATCGCATCCACTTGTAGGTCCCTCTTATCGCGACCATCCACGGACCGGTCTACCATCCCTATCATTTCATCTGAAACTACCTCCCGTAAGTCACGTCGACAAGAAATTCCCCATACCTAGTTGTCATGCCAAAAGGGTTGCTCCCCTCTCGATTCTTCCATCATTGTGTCAACCAACTTGCCCTAGAGTTTCGTATCCTCAATCCGACCTCTAAGCAGCCTCTCAATCATCATTTTGTACCCTATACACATCTCCTTCCTTGGACCCTAAAGTACAACTTTTCGAATCACCCTCACTCGATGTCTTCCAGCGCATGTTTGGACCAAACTCTATTTCCTGTACCCAAATTGTGAATGTCTTCCCCTCAACCTCCAACTCTACCATTTCATCAATCCGTTCCAACCAGTCAATCTCAATTAACACATGACCCCTCTCAAATGATGAAAAATCTGTAGTCGCAACATCCATACTCACAAACTTACCCCAAAGCTCAGCCACATTCATAAAAGTGGATATCGACCAAACATGCATAGGCAAACCACAAATGGATAACCACACCCTTCAGAATCTGATTGAAATATTTGGCGACCATGCCTCCACCCGATTGAACCAACATCCGACATCATGCTTCAAAAAATTCTGCTGATCTTCTAAATCCATAAACATAATCAATATCATTGATCCCGCAATCCGCATTAGATGATAACCTTTAACGTTTTCCTGAGACATCTCTGCCACCAATTTTACAATAGAGCAAGGTTTTGTACACCATCCAATTGCACATGTATTGAGAACAGCCACCTGACTCTCATCGACCACCCTAGAACCTTTCGACGTTGTTTCGTCCCACCTTGAACTCGATCCTCTTTCACAATCGGATCAAAACTTTTTGCATTACATCTCTTTTCTTCTGTCGCCGGAACGTATTACGGACACCTCTTTGTGCAAAAGAAACACTAATCTTTGATCCATATAACTAAAACCAAAACTTTTTGCATTCCATCTCCTTTCTTCTATTGCCAGAACGCATTACGGACACTTCTTTGTGCAAAAGAAACACTAATCCTTGATCCATATAACCAAAAATCATTTAATCACTCAATCGCTCTCAACGCATCCTCCTCCAAACCCATACGCACGAAATCAAAATGTGCACCATCTCTTTTTTATCAGAATAAAGACATCTACAACCTCTCCGTGTCGATCAAAGGATTGCCACACCCCTTGCCAATGTAATCGATCCGATAAGTTCTTCACAAAACGAGTCCACACTTGTCGATGTTCCTGAGATTCCTGCCCAGAAGCCGAAGCCTCCATCGCCTTAATCGAAATATTTTTCTTTAACCGTTAAAATAATTGATGTTGTCATTGATAAAAAAATAAGACACAATAGTTGAGAAAAGAAAAACCCTAATAAAATTATTATTAATTAATCATTATAGTTGTTCACATATGAAACTCAAAATTTAGTTATAATTAATTTATATGTTTTTAATTTGATTTCGAGTTCAAATTTTAATACATCCTCATAAAAAAATTAATTCCATCTCGGTCCCCAATAAATTTTTTGACTTCTCCCAAATGAGTATATAATTATTTACTAATTAACGTTGAAATATAATGTTAACTACGATAAATTCAATATTTATCGAGAAAAAAAACAATTAAACATCAGAACGCACATAAAATATCAACTCCGACAACTCTGATAATTCATATTTGTATATTTTATTATTTTGAAACAAAATTCGTATTCCAAAGAAACAAAGAGAATATCTTTTGTAAATATATGTATGCTTTGTTGAAATGAGATTAATTAGTGGCGTTTGATTAAGGCCAAGGATTAAGCTTGCAATTCACTAGTAAAAATGGAAGATCAATATCGAGATCCGGGAAGTGGGCAAAGATCCAAAGCCAACCCTACTCGAATTTGTCTCCCCACTTTGCTTTTTCACTTTGATTCTCACTATTATTGAAATTATAGATTTCATCACTCACTATTATTTTGGTTATTGAAGGTTTAAATTTTATTTACTTTAATCATTGAATTTTTTTAGTACTTGTTTTGGTGGCTCTGTTGTTATTTAATTAACCGCGTTATAACTAGGCATTTGTTTTTTTAAAAGCTGTGAATGACCTCAATTTTTTTGGGGGGTTTTTGAAAAAAATAACCAAATTTCATATTCCATTTAATTTTCTGACGGCGAAGCATATTTTTTCAAATTCTAACGATAAGGGTATAGAAGGTGGAGATGAGTTATATAACCTAATTTTATGTTTGATAACGATATAAATTATAGATCAGAGTGGTTTAAGGTCTTTGGAATTTTGATTTTCAGGTTGAGTTTTACGAGTTTTAAAGAAATTTAAAAAAAAAATCAAAACCAATAAAGTGGAAGGGGGCAATGAGGCAAATTAGTGTCTTGAGCGATTGGAGAATGGTAGTTTTGATACCGACGTGATATAGAAATAAAGTTGTAAAAAAATTATCTTTGGGGAAGAAGATAAAATTTAAAAAGAAAAAAATGATATGGACAACATATGACTCACACAAGCAAAAATTAAACCACGTCAATACAGTGATTGTCACACTTCATGTCTGATTTAATACACGAGTGACTAGAACCTAAGAAATTCGAAAGTTCAACAATCATATTATATATATACATATTAAACTTTAGTGACTAGAATAGAAGTTATGAATTTTGTATAATACCACTGTCGGAAAGCAGAGTGAAATTTGAGATATTGTGCCTAGGGGTATAAATGAATAGAGCGTTCGACGAACTGTTCGTGAACCGTTCGTATAACGTTCATTTATGTTCGTTTATTAAGCTAAATAAACGAGTATGAATAAAAATTTTACGTTCGTTTAATAAACGAACGAACACGAATAAAGGTGTGTTCGGCTCGTTTATGTTCACGAATAAGCTCATTTATGCGCTCATGTATAAGCTCGTTTATAGTCTCATTTATAAGCTTGTTTATAGGCTCGTTTACATGCTTGTTTATAAGCTCGTTTATAGAATGAAAATGTTTGTAGATGTATCTAAATACTATTTTTTGTTATTGCTAAGGATATTATATTAAGTTCATGTTTAAATGTAAGTTTTAATTTGTTGCTTTTTATTTATTTATTGTTAATTTAGTTAACATTTCTTAAAATATAAACAAACATGTTCGCAAACGAATAAACGAACACGTTCGCGAACACTTAAACGAACACGTTCGTGAACACTAAACAAACAAACACGAACACCTTCAAAAATAAATAAACGAACACGGACGCAATATTAAAAATTTAAACGAACACGAACTGAACATGAACACCTTTAAAATTAAACAAACGAACACGAACATAAGCTTGTTCGTTCAAGCTCGGTTCATTTACACCCCTAATTGTGCCTCTGAATTGGCAGCTCTTTATGAGATTTTATGTTCCTAAATCGACTTTACAGCCAATCAAAATCGTAATTATTCTAATTGCATAATTGTTAATTAGATTTGTTTGTAGATTAGACCAAGGTTAATAGAGGATTCTTATTTCTTAAAGTTAGTTCGGTTACTCAATAGATGATAACTTTAACTTTCAAGCTCTTAAAAACACAGGTAGGATTTAAATCTTAACATTTACCTTTAAAAGATAAAAGGTCTCTACTTAATGAAAAAAACATTAATAATACATATCGGCGTCATACAAACAAAACAAGATCACACTATTTTCATCAACACTCGATGATAAAAACACAAGGCGTCCATTTTATTTGTTTCAACATATCTAAGATCGGCTTTCAATTTAGGAAATCCTTCATTGGATCATCGTGGTGTACCCTTTTCATCCGATACGCCTCCATTTCCTCGGCAGTAACCTACAGAAGCCATGACGGATCAGTAACATGACAAAATAACCCTACAAACTTTCTTAACAGAATGAGGCTGTGGGAATTTCGCTTGATAAGAGACCCTTACCTCATCATTCCATCTGACATTATACTTCCGTTTCCTTTCATCTTTCTCCTCTCTCCTCCTCTCGTCCTCCTGTCGGATAAAACATGCATGAATATAAGCACACAATCGTTTTGGTACACAACGGGATGAAGTCATGTTATACACCATGTTTACCTTCTTGAGAGCCTCGGTGAGAAGTTTTTCATCGAGAACAAGGTCCTCAGGTACATCCGTACCCCAAGTAACATGTTTCTTTTCCTCTGCAGGAGGAGCAGGAGCATCTGCATTCAAGTTGGCAATCCAATCAGAATAGAGATGCAAGGATTAAAAACAGGAAATTACTAAACTCGGAGTGAAAATCATCGAACTAAACAAGCAGATTCTCTAAAGTTCAGGGATACAAAATATAAGCTAGCTCACTATCTACTCCCATTAGATGAATTTATGTAAACCAAAATCACTTGCAACACAATGTATGAACTTAAAGACCATCAGTAAAGAACTAATTTGAAGTATCTATGTAAGAACCCACCTTCAGACGCTTTACGCGCAATATTTGTCTTCATCAAGTCTGTTGCTGCTTCTGCAGCCTCAATTCCGGCTGCGCCAGTGCAGTAACTATTCCGTATAGTCTGTTTACAACACTTGTAACCCCATTGGTGATCCTTCCACCATGAACCCCACACAGTAGTGTGGTTATTAATGAAGACATCCTCTTCATACTTGCTTTTTGGGAGGGATGTTTCCTACAAAAAAAAAATAGCAAGGAAATAAAATATAAACCAGTTAGAAAGCACTCAATTTTTAATGAAGAGCTTATTTAAAGTTATAATACGAATTATAACTAAAATAGTGCTTTTTCATAAACCTTGACAACCTAGAAAGAAGCACCTAACTAAGAAGATTATTTCAAACAAGTCGCAAACAGAATTAATCAACTTAAATAATGAAAATAAAGGGAGGAAAAAAGAGACCAAGATGACATGCATTCCCAATATTTTCCAGAAGTCCCTCGCTTTTAAAAGTCAATAACACTCAATACTTTGATCAATAAAAAACAACAACACTCAATACAGTTTACAGATACTGGCATGTATCCTAGCATTACCAAAAGCATGAAGAAATCACGCCAGCTTTAGCAAGAAGAACAAAATAACAAAACTATTGTGTAATGCCTGTACTCTAAATATTTCCCCCGACATTGCAAAGGAAAGATGAAAAGTTATATCAACATATTTGAAGAGACTGTAATTAAGTACAGAAATCCATACAAATGAAGTGACAGAAGGGGTGAACCACAAATTAACTAGAATAAGCAGAAACTTAGTTTCATACGTACCATTCCCTTTATAATCCTTCCAGCACGATCATACTCCACTTGCCTCTCGCTTTGTCCCAATAGAAGCTCCATCGGGATCTCTTCTTCAGTTGCAGCATTTCCATACTTTTCCATAATCGTATCCTTAGTCTTTGATTTTAACTTCTCTTTGATGACCTTATAATTCCTAAAGAGAAGTTCAGCTTGGGATGGAGCTGCCTGCATATGAATATCTTGGCCTTTGTCAAATGCTTCCCAAGCATGAATATTGAGCTGCTTGAACTCTAATGCTTGGCCACTCTGTCTATATTGATTATCACCCTACAAGGTAACACATAAACACGTCAGAATTGCATAGTTAATTAACTTTATGACATAAAAATATGAAAACAATTTAAGGGGGAAAATTCTGCACAGCACTAACTTCGTAGAACTTCTCATTAGGATCAGCATCAGGAAGAGGATCTTCACGCATGGATCGGGTTTTGGGATCATAATAAGCAGAATTGACATCAAGATTCAAAAGATACTTTGCTGTGTCTTCCCGAATACGCAAATTCCTAAAAGAGAAAGGCAAATATGAAGTGAGAATACTTGTTTTATATTGCACCGAAGAAACATTGATCTTTAAAACCAAAATAAGAAAATAATGAAAAAAAAGATACAACGATGGGTTATAATAGATGTACCTGACAGTTCCAGTGCTCCCACCACCGGTGGTACGAACACGCTTCTCAACCTTTGCAAAGTCCATCTGTTTGCTTTCATCCACCTTAGCTTCATCAACCTTCAGGGCATCATCATCATCATCCTCATCTTCGTCACTAACCTCTCCAACCTCTCCATCATTTTTACTGTTTTTCTCCTCCAACTTCTTCAGCTGCTGTTCCTTCAAATACTTCCTTCTAGCTTCATCCCTTGCCTCATACCTTTCAATTACACGAGCATATGTAGATGCATCATATCCATTCCACCTATCCCTCTTGCCATCATAATCCAGTTCAAACGTCTCCACCTTTTCATCAGGTGCAATGTGCATGTTCGTCCATTTTGCGCCCTTTTTACGAGGCCTCTCCATGCATGACTTTGCATCATGTGTCATGGCTCCACAGCTACAACAAACAATAAAAGGAATTAAAAAGAAACTGTGAACTTCAGCATAATTATAGATTTTTAAGGATACAAGGCATAAACAAGTATTGCCATCTACACTAAAACTATATAATCCCACATAACAAGTTTAGAGGGCATAAGCAGCATAATTAAGATCTATATTTTCAACTTGATCAATTAATAAAGCTTCCTCCATGATGCATGGATAAATTTGATTATTAATAAATAGACTCATCACTCATACACGAGAAATTCCATTTACTAGGACAACAAAATATCCATTGCATCTTTTCCAGATCAATAGTTACCAACATAGCGGTTAAAAGATTTATACTTCAGGTTCAATTAGACAAGAATCCATCTCTACCAATCAGAATCCTAATTCCTTTTCTATCCCAAATGATTAAAATTGATAAAAAGATCAAAGATTTTATACTTCGATCTGAAATCTAAATGAACCCCATTAACACACAAAACGAGGCATTCCTAGAAACGAAAACAAGTATGGATTAGCGTAATAGAAGAAGAAACAGAAAATCGACTTACTTTTCGCATGCTCCTTTTCGATATTTTTCAGCCTGAAATATCTTCGCACCTCTATCGTACCAGGATTTGGTGTAATTAGGATCCGATTTCCACTTCCTCTGATGCTTCAAACTTGGTCTTTCAGCGTTAAGATACCAAGGCGCCGATGACATATACTGAGGAATATGAGGGTTAATTTCTTTCCCATCCTCATCGACCTCAGCCGGCGCAAGCCCCGCTTTCCGAGCTTCCTCTAATTCAAGCTGCTTGCGGTGATCCTCCCTTGATTTAAAAGCCACTGAAAATTCACAAACAAACAAATATTATATAAAATTTATAAAGAATCCCTCTTTTGGTATCGAAAGAAACGAAAAAGGACAAATCGGATGAGAAGGAACAGAGAACGCACCTGATGCTGTAGCCATGGTCGAATCAAGAGAATTTTAGCAGAAATTAGGGTTTTGAAGATGTGAAATTCCACCGATTCAATCGACGAAGGTTGTAAATTTGGCACACACGAACCCTAACGGAACTTGATTGTTTTCGTTTCCTGACAATAATGATTATTTTCGTTTCTAGATAATTCTCTGTATATATATGGGCATCTAACTAGAATTAGGAAGTTCATATTGGATTGGATTTGATTCAACCCGGTTTGGGTCAGATACATACATATTATTTCGAAAATCAAGCTTGGCCCATATTCATAAAGGCATTATTGGGTCCGGTCCAACCTACCCAATGTTATTCTTGGGTGATATTGGATTTAAATTTACCGCGGTCTCAATAAAAATAATGTTATTTTTAGATGATTCGAGTTTGAGCAGTTTATATGTTATTATAATATTAAGATTAATAAACATATATTATCTTATAATTATATTAGAATATTAAAAAATCGTGATCAAATAAGACTTAAACCTTGAAAACGTCATTTGTGGTTTTTGGTGCACGCCAAGTGGAACTAGAGACTGACAACCCTGAGGTCTTTCGAATTTCGTGTGGGAAATTTTAGGCATTACGAGGACATGCAATTGTGAAAACTATAAAAGATCTTATGAATTGTAAATGAAACGTCATCTTTCAACTCATTAACAGAACTCAAAATAAAGTTACAGATAATCTAGTTGATTTTAGCCTTGAAAAAACAATTAGTACAACTATTTTCTCGCATCCTTCAGATCTCGTCAATGCTCTATGGAGTGAAGAGCTTTTAGAGCAATGCTCTAATTTTTCTTATAGCAAAAAAATTACCTTAAACTTTAAAAATGTCATTTGTATGTTTTCAAAAACAACTTATTTTATCTATGATTTTTCGAATAACGATTTATTTAATCACAACTTCTTATATGAGAATTCATTTGATTGATGATTCAACTAGGGAGTCATTGATTCTTGAGTCTAATTAGAGGACTTATTTTATGTATAAACCTATGAATATTTATTTATGTGGATGTCTATCCTGATAAGAACTTTATCAAGTAGATTTGATTTACTTTATTATTAGAAATATTATCTTCATTGTATACACTTGAATATTGAGAATAATAAAAATATCTCTCTTCCTCTCATCTCTTTGTTCTTCCATTCTTGTTCTTTGTTCTTATTATTGTTCTTCGTTATTTTATTCACAACACGTTATCAGCACGATCTCGCTCGCTCAATTACTGTGGTTATTGTTGGTGGTTCTCAAAAAGAATTTCAATTTAGTATTGGTGACTACATCTATCATATATTCAGCTTACCTTGGAAAGTATGGTATGTTTTACTTATTTATATATTTATATAATGATTGATTTATCATTCTTCAAAGGTTAGTATATTCAGATCTATTATTTGGTTATTATTTCAGTTTATTTTTTTATTCATACTTGAAGTAACTCTTGAATTAACGAAAATTAAAATTATCGTCGTGCTTCATTAGATAGATTGATAAAGCAAACCAAATTAAAGTAGTATATCAAAGCCTTAAGAATTTTGGCTAAATGCTATTGGGCGCACATATTGGAGCATTTTATTGCACATTATATTGGTTTTATTCAAAAAATTTATTATTTCATTCTAATTTATAATTGATTCAATTCAAGGATTATGTTGTCATTTGATTGTCATATATATGTATTATCATTATTATTATTATGGTAATTTATATGAATAAATTTGAGATATAGAACAACTTTATTATTTGTATCAGTTACTTTGTATGTGAATCAAAGGCAAAAGGAATATGTTACTTTGATGTGTTTATACATTCATCAAAATGTTGTTTGGTCTTAAGTATGGTTGTTTATAATTTGATCACATCACTTATAGTTATGTTTAGTTCAACTTGATCTATGACTACTTTTACATTTTTTTGATCTAGTCTCAAATAGTTTTTTTCCTATTGAAAAGAGCAAATGTTTTTAATTGTGCTTTGAGTTTTACATGACTTGGAAAGAGACATGGCATAAAGAGATTGTGAGAAGCCGTCTTGGTCATCTGTTATGTCTGTAAAACCGAAATTGATTTTGATATAACACATAAACTTAAGGACCAATTTGCAAAACGATAAATTTTTAAGTACTCTTTAAAGTCTCGCAAATTGACAAGTATTCTTGAACAAAATAATATTTGAAGACTGGCTCTTAAACATATATATTTTCCTAAGTCTTTTCCTATGTTTTTCAAGCCTAAGTATGCAAAAACGCCCAGGCGTATCGATACCCTATTTGGCTACTGGAATTCTTATTTTCAAACCAAAGTTCACAAAATCGCTTAGGCGTATCGATACCCTTATGCGTATCGATACCCTATTTTGCCACTGGAATTTTAATGAACATACCGTACCGATACGCCTTGCAACCGTATCGATACGATATTCATCTGGGCAACTGTTTTCATGAAACCGTACCGATACGCCTTGCAACCGTATCGATACGATAAGCATATCTTTGAAAAATCTGAGCAGTTAATTATTTGACCGTTACTTGTCAGTTGGTTGGTTTCCCAATTTTCAAAAGGTCGTTATACCGTACCGATACATTTGGTATGCGTATCGATACACTTTTTATGTAAACTTGGCTTGGGATTCTAGTGAGCAAAACTGTATCGATACGGCCTTCCGTATCGATACGCCCCTTCAAACCGTACCGGTACGCCTTCTATGCGTATCGATACGCCCTGTTTTCAGGCACAACGTCTTTTTCCTCTTTGATGCAGGTATCAATACGCCATTCCCGAGTACCGATACGGTAGGCTGCAGAGCTGCATTTAATGCTAGAAAATTGCTCCCAACGGCTCTATTGATGATCCCAACTACCCAAACAGCTAGAAATCAATGCAATGGTATAAAAACAAGCTTCATTTGACCAGACAACAACCATTGAACCCTCAAGCATCATCAAAGCAAAAATCCAAACCCTAGTGCTCTTCAAAGTCAAATTCTTGTACCCAACTCTATTGTTTTCAATTGTCATTTTGTATTCTGAGTTTGGGGTGATTGAAATTGTAATTGGGTAGACAATTATCCTTTGAGAGGAATCATTTGAGTTTACCACAAATTCTCTTTGTAATTTGAGTGGATTAAGCTTTGGGTAGAAAGCTTAATCGAATTTGTAAGGTTACCTCCTCATCCAAGAAAAGGGGAAGAATTCAAGTAGTGAATTGGTTGAAAATCCTTAGTGGAACTAAGGTAGTGGATGTAGTGTTCATTTGGAGAACTTGAACCACTCTAACTACTTGTGTCAATTTTATTTTTCACCCATTTCTTTCCACCAAAATTTTAATTGCCAATTCACCCCCCTCTTGGCCATTTGCAATTGTTCGATCAACTCAACAATTAGTATCAGAGCTACACTCATTGGAAGGATTACAACCCTCTTGATTCGATTCTAGGAGAGTTTGATCAACAACAAGTCAAGCAATGGCATCCACCTCCAACTATGAGTCCCAATCCACCACCAAGCCACCATTCTTCAATGGGGACAACTACCTATATTGGAAGAATATGATGAGGCTTTTCATCAAGTCTACCGACTACATGGTGTGGGATGTGGTTGAAGAAGGACCATACATTCCCATGAAGAGAGATGGAGAAAGACTCGTCCCAAAGGTAAAAGCCGAGATGATGGATGATGAAAGAAGAAGGATGCAAGTGAATGACAAAGCCCTCCATGTGATATTTTGTGCACTTGGTCCGGATATCTACTCCAAGGTGTCTTCAATCGAAAATGCCAAGGAGGTTTGGGACACCCTCGAGACAACATATGAGGGGACTAGTGATGTCAAAGAGAAAAAGATTGGGCTACTCAATCTAAGCTATGAAAACTTCAAGATGGATCCCGATGAAAGTGTCTCCAAGATGTTTGATCGATTCTCGGTCATTGTCAACGGATTAAAGGGGTTCGGCGAGATCATCCCCGAAGACAAACTAGTGAGAAAATTGTTGTACTCTCTTCCAGAGTCTTGGGATGGCAAGAGAACGACAATTATTGAAGCTAGAGATTTGAAAACTCTCAAGCTTGATGCTCTTGTTGGTTCTCTACTCACCCATGAGATTATGAGGAAGGGAAGAGAAGAAGATAAGAAAATAGTTGAGAAGAATGAGGTTGAGAAGAAGAAAGTGGAAATTGCTCTAAAAGCTTCACATCAAGAAAGCGATTCTAGTGATGATGAAGATGAGGAGATGTCCATGTTGGCCAAACGGTTTACCCGGTTTATGAAGTCAAATCGTGGAAGAAAGTTTATTAGAAAGGGAGACTTCAAGAGTAAGAGCAAGGAAGAGGAAAATGATCAAATCACTTGTTATGAATGCAAGAAACCAGGTCACATCCGTTCCGAATGTCCTCAATTGAAGAGGAAGAGCTTTGGGAAGAAGAACAAGCTCAAAGCTCAAATAGCAACTTGGAGTGACGATGCGTCATCCGAGGAAGAGGAGGAAGTGGCCAACCTATGTCTCATGGCCATTGATGATGAACCAAAGGTAAATTCTAACTTATCCAATTTCGATTTTACTTTTGATGAACTTCAAGATGCTTATGATGAATTGCAAGAAGTGTATGATGAGTTAGTAGGAAAATACAAAGAATCCATTTTGAAAAACAAGAAAACCATTTCCGATTTGAAAAATCAAAATGAGACATTTTCTAAAGCTAACTCCGAATTGGAAAAGAAAGTTTTGTTTTTAGTAAATCTTTCAAATGACCTTAAAACAAAAAATCTTGAACTTGAAAAACTTTTTTCCGATTTTCAAGATTATCACACAAAGGAAGTGGATAATCTTAAAACATCTATTGCTATTGGGAAAAACAATTTTGAAAAAGGAAATCATTATAAATCCCAATATGTAACAAGAAAACCTTTTGTTCCTAAACAAAGAAATTTTAGTAAGCAATCTAGAGGTCAAAGAGTTATGAGTGTTTGGGTTCCTAAGGAACTCATTATTTCTAATAATATGAATGCTATTGCTTCTTGGATTCCTAAGGGAACCAAAATTTTGAAGGCTAACACACATGGACCCAAAATGATTTGGGTACCAAAAATCAAGGCCTAATTTCTTTGTTTGTAGGGGGAGCATTGCTACAAGGCTAAAGCTTCAAGCCAAAATTCTTGGTACCTTGATAGTGGATGCTCAAGACATATGACCGGTGACAAGAGTAGATTCGTGGAACTTAAGCCAAAGAGTGGTGGAGTGGTGACTTTCGGTGACAACTCTAAAGGCCACATTGAAGGAATAGGCTCCATTGGTAATCACTCCTCTATTTTCATTGAAAATGTTTTGTATGTCAACGGTCTTAAACATAATTTGTTGAGCATTAGTCAATTATGTGATAAGGGTTTTAATGTTTTATTTGATAAAAGTGGTTGCAAAATTGTAAACATTAAAACAAATCAACTAATGCTCATAGGACATAGAATAGGCAACATTTACATGGTGCATTTAGATGACATCCATTCATCTCATACATGCTTAGTTGCACATGATGAACATGACTCATGGCTTTGGCATAGAAAATTAGGACATGCTAGCATGAGTGTCTTAGAGAAATTAATTTCCCTTAATCTAGTTAGAGGTTTACCCAAACTTAAATTTTCTAATGATAAAATTTGTGATGCATGTTCAAAGGGTAAACAACATAGAACTTCATTTAAATCCATTAATGATGTCTCCACTAGTAGATGTTTACAATTGATTCATATGGATCTTTTTGGGCCTATTAGAACAATGAGCTTGGGTGGTAAATCATATGCTTTTGTGCTTGTAGATGACTATTCTAGGTTTACTTGGGTTCTATTCTTAAGTACAAAAGATGAGGCTTTAGAAAAATTCATCACATTTTCTAAAATAACTCAAAATGATCTTGAACTTAAAATTTCTCACATTAGAAGTGATCATGGAACCGAATTTCAAAATCTAGGTTTCGATGAGTTTTTAAATGAAAATGGGATTAGCCACAATTTTTCCGCACCTCGCACTCCTCAACAAAATGGGGTAGTTGAGAGGAAAAATCGAACTTTAGAAGAAATGGCTAGAACCATGCTTTGCGAAAATAATTTACTTAAATATTTTTGGGCGGAAGCCACAAATACCGCTTGCTATATTATAAATCGAGTAATGATTAGGCCAATTTTGAAGAAAACACCTTATGAGATTTTGAAATCTAAGAAGCCTAACATTAGCTATTTTCATCCTTTTGGTTGCAAGTGTTTTGTTTTGAATAATGGTAAAGAAAACTTAGGTAAATTTGATGCTAAAAGTGATGAAGCTATTTTCTTAGGGTACTTTTTAAACTCTAAAGCCTATCGTGTGTTTAACAAAAGAACTCTAGTAGTTGAAGAGTCAATACATGTTGTTTTCGATGATAACCTCCTTCCGAGGAAGGAATCTTATGATGATGATGATGTAGGAATCATTGATGCCATTGATGGAGGACAAACGTCAAAGGTGGATGAGGTTCCAACTAAAGATGAGGATACACAAGATCCACCTCTTGAAGCCTTGAAGGACTTGGCTCTTGAGGAAAAGAAGGTGTCTTACCCAAGGGAGTTCAACTATGTCAAAGGTGGTGAAATCTTGGGTGATCCATCCAAGGGGGTAACTACTAGATCCTCTCTCAAATTAATGAACCATGTTGCATTTCTTTCATGCATTGAGCCTAAAAATATTAAAGAAGCTTTAAAAGATGACTTTTGGATTTTGGCCATGCAAGAAGAATTAAATCAATTTGAGAGAAGTAAAGTTTGGGCATTAGTTGAAAGGCCTAGTAATCAATCTACTATAGGAACTAAATGGGTATTTAGGAATAAATTAGATGAAAGTGGTAATATAGTGAGAAACAAGGCTAGGCTTGTTGCTCAAGGCTATACCCAAGAAGAGGGAATTGATTTTGATGAGACATATGCACCCGTAGCTAGGATGGAAGCAATTAGGATGCTTTTAGCATTTGCATGTTATAATAATTTCAAGCTTTTTCAAATGGATGTGAAAAGTGCCTTTTTAAATGGTTTTATAAATGAAGAAGTGTATGTGGAACAACCATCGGGTTTTGAGGATTCAAAATTTCCAAACCATGTGTTTAAACTAACAAAAGCTCTCTATGGTTTAAAACAAGCTCCTAGAGCTTGGTATGAGAGACTTTCAAATTTCTTAATTGAAAAGGGTTTTGAAAAAGGAAAGGTGGATACTACACTCTTCATAAAAAGATATAACAATGACATCTTAGTAGTACAAATCTATGTTGATGATATCATTTTTGGTTCTACTAATGAGTGTTATTGTAAAGATTTTTCTAAGCTAATGCAAGGTGAGTTCGAGATGAGCATGATGGGGGAGCTCTCATTCTTTTTGGGACTCCAAATCAAGCAAAGGAAAGATGGCACCTTCATAAATCAAGCTAAGTACGTGAATGATATGCTCAAAAAGTTCGGCTTGGAGAATTCATGTAGAACCAAGGTTTTGATATAATATTTGAAAAATGTTTTGGACTAAATTGAAAAGAATTTAAAATATGGTCAAGAGAATTATAGTCTAAATCTTTATTTTACTATTCTCTTGTACATAGTCTGTAGAGAGTGATTTTTATTGTTTTTATCCTTCACTCTTTCTTGTGAGCTTAAATTCTTGTAAACACCCACCTTGTGAGGTTTTCATTGTTTACACAAATCCCTTGTAAAAGGAGAGGTTCTAGTTTAGCCTTAAGAGAAAAACTAGAGTTGGTTCTATCTTAGCCATTGAAAAGATAGGGTTGTAACGGTTTCCTCCTGAGCCTGGAAAAGGGGACGAATTCATTGTTGAGTGAATTGGGAAATCCTTAGTGGTGTGCTAAGGTAGTGGATGTAGACTCGGTTGAGTAGTCGAACCACTCTAAAATCTTCGTGCAAATTGTCTACCTTTATTTCGGTTTTAGCCAATTCAACCACCAAACATTTACAACCCTCCTTGACGGTTTCGGTGATCGATTCGAGCGTGTAAAAAACCCAACAATGCAAAACCTCAAGCCACACCTATGAGTTCTTCAATAAAGTTTGACAAAGATGAAGGAGGTAAGTGTGTTGATTCTAAGCTTTATAGATCCATGATAGGTTCTTTGTTTTACCTTACCGCAAGTAGACCGGATATTATGTTTAGTGTTTGCTTGTGTGCTAGGTTTCAAGCTAGTATTAAAGAATCACACTTAGTTGCCATTAAGAGAATTTTTAGATACCTTAGAGACACACCTACCATAGGCATTTGGTATCCTAAAGACTCTTCCTTTAGCCTTCATGCTTATTCGGATGCGGATTATGGGGGGTGTAAGATAGATAGGAAAAGTACTTCTGGGACATGCCAATTCTTAGGTAGTATGCTCGTATCTTGGTTCTCTAAGAAACAAAATAGTGTAGCATTATCTACCACCGAAGCGGAGTACATATCCTTAGGGAGTTGTTGTGCTCAAGTCCTTTGGATGAAGCAACAACTCTTAGATTATGGTGTTAAAATAGAAACCATACCCCTTAGGTGTGACAACACTAGTGCCATTTGTCTCACTAAGAATCTCATCCAACACTCTAGAACTAAACACATAGAAATTATACATCATTTCATTAGAGATTATGTTTTGAAAAATGATGTTGTTATAGAGTTTGTTGACACCTTGAACCAATTAGCGGATATATTTACAAAACCTTTAGATAAAGAGCGATTTTGGACCCTTAGGAGAGAGTTAGGTTTAACTAGCCTTTCTTGACCCTTTTAGGTCCCAAAATGCCTAAATTTGCTTGAAATTGTTTGTGATTCATGCTTGTGTTAATTTTGTTCCTTTTGCTTCTATGCATGTTGCTAGGGGAAGTATGTATTAAGTTTAGCCATTAAAACTTATTCATATGACATGTACATGCATTTAGGGACGTTTCAAATTGGATTTTTGCACTTAAATCTGTCAAATCTGCATAATCTGGTAAAGGTGTATCGATACGGCTGCAAAGCGTATCGATACGGGTTGATAACTGGGAATTTTTTAGGATGAACGAGTATCGATACGACCATGCGTATCGATACGGTACAAGTCAAGGGAAATAGTCAAAGCCAAGCGTACCGATACGACCCCGCGTATCGATACGGTAGTATCGACAAATATAAAATTAGGGTTAAAATGTATCGATACGCGTGTATAGCGTATCGATACGGCCTCGACGGAGAGGCTATTTAGGGCTGCTATTGTTAAAACTCTTTAAAACTCAAAAACCCCTTTTTCTCTCAAAAACCCTAGCCGCAAAACCCTATATAATCCCCCTCAATCCTTCAAATTTTAACATCAATCTTCAAAATTCCTTGAGGGTTTTTACTCTACACATCAAGGCAAAGCTTTGGCATTAAATCTTGTGCATTCACATCCCCTCTTTCATCCATTCTAAGATTCAAGGTATAAATCTTCTCTTTTCTATTTTCTTTAATTTTCGTTTGTTTTTAATTGTTGTTTCAACTGATTTTTGTACAAACCTTGTTTGATTGTTATGGGCTTCAACTTTTTTATAATTTTTTTTTCCAAAAATTAAAATTTTTCATTCGAATATATTTTATATTCGATATATTTTAAACTTTTTTTTTAATTTAATTGTGAATATCTCTTTAAAAATTAAAATTCTTTTTAACAAATTACCTTGAATTATTAGACTTTATTGGATTAAATAGGATGTTAATTGCATACATATTCGAATCCTTTTTGATGTATTTTCAGGATTATGGCTCCGAAAAAGGGAACTAAGCGTCATCGTTCTTCTTCCAATCCTATTGAGGATGTCGAGGGTAATCCTACACCTAACCTTCCTTATATTATCCAATCAATTTTTCCCGAGGATGGTGATAGAGAACGATATAAACTTTTTCAATGAATGAACCTTAGGGAAGAGCGAGTTGTGTCAATCCCTTTTTTAAATTCTGCCCGTTTCAAGTTTCAATACATATCTTTGATTAAGCAATGGAAATTCTTAACCTTTTTGAGTATTCCTCCTATCCTATATAGGAACCTAGTCATTGTATTCTTTTCTAATGCCGAATGCATACATGATGAACCTAGGGAGCATGTCATTGCCATTGAATCTTCTATTATGGGCAAAACCTTTCAAATTGATCAAAAAGTTTTATGTAATGTCTTTGGTTTTGAAGATGTTGGTATTGATGATGAACAATCTTTGGGTACGGGTTTTTTAGGCTCAACAAAAGTTTTAAATGCTCATGACCGTATCCTTCATCTACTTATCTCTTGGTTTATCCGTCCATCGGGTGGGAAATATTCAACTATTCGTCAAACGGATGATTTTTGGCTTAGGTGTTTTAGAGAAGGTAAACGTCCAAATTTGTGTCAAATTATGTTTGCCGACCTTGTCTTTTTAGTTCAACACCGTCACACCAAACAAGTCTCATCCTTTTACTACTCCACGGCTTTGAGTTTTCTATTTCATTCCATTGGCATTGATTGTTCACATGATTTTCTCGAAACCCTTGGCCTACCCATCGATGAGCGTTCCCTAGCTCGTTCCGGTTTCACTTATGTTGATAATGATTGGGTTCACAATGCTCAAGATCCTCCGCACGTTGCTCCGGTCGATACCTCTCGTGCTTCTTCGAGCTCTCACCGTGCTCATCTTGATTCTTCCTCCATGGATACTCTCATGGCCTTCCTAAATGAGAAGTTCACCGCGATGGATAATCGTTTCACATCCTTAGAGGATCGCGTCCAAGGCATGGAAAAGAAGATAGACACCATGGCCGCTTGCCAAAACTCCATGGATATCTCTCTTACCGCCTTCCATGGTGCTTGGATCAATCAAACCCGAAGGAACCAACCCTCTCAAGAAGATGACGAAGAAGATGACGAGGACGATGAAGAAGAAGAAGGGGACGAGTAGATCATGCATCTCATCTTAGGACATTTAGTCTTTTATTATTGTTATTGCACTTTTGTTTTTTTTTTGGATTTGAAGTTTATGCCTATTATCTATGTTTTTAGGTTTTTAAAAGTTTGGATTATGATGGTTGCTTTGAAATTTATGCATTTGAATCTTTATGTTTATTTTGAAGTTTATGCATTTGAGCTCTTATGCTTGCTTTAAGTTTAATGAATTATTGTTGCTTTATATTGCTACTATCCTTGTATTCTATTTTGATCTAACAAAAAGGGGGAGAAGGATCATAGAGTCAAATATTTTTTAGTTTTGAAAATCTATCTTAAAGTAAGGGGGAGAAAGCTTTTCAAAGTTTCAAAAACTTAAAAATTTATTTATGGTTTTGTTATATCAAAAAGGGGGAGATTGTAAAACCGAAATTGATTTTGATATAACACATAAACTTAAGGACCAATTTGCAAAACGATAAATTTGTAAGTACTCTTTAAAGTCTCACAAATTGACAAGTATTTTTGAACAAAATAATATTTGAAGACTGGATCTTAAACATATATATTTTCCTAAGTCTTTTCCCATGTTTTTCAAGCCTAAGTATGCAAAAACGCCCAGGCTATCGATACCCTTATGCGTATCGATACCCTATTTGGCTACTGGAATTCTTATTTTCAAACCAAAGTTCACAAAATCGCTTAGGCGTATCGATACCCTTATGCGTATTGATACCCTATTTTGTCACTGGAATTTTAATGAACATACCGTACTGATACGCCTTGCAACCGTATCGATATGATATTCATCTGGGCAACTGTTTTCATGAAACCGTACCGATACGCCTTGCAACCGTATCGATACGATAAGCATATCTTTGAAAAATCTGAGCATTTAATTATTTGACCGTTACTTGTCAGTTGGTTGGTTTCCCAATTTTCAAAAGGTCGTTATACCGTACCGATACGCTTGGTATGCGTATCGATACACTTTTTATGTAAACTTGGCTTGGGATTCCAGTGAGCAAAAACCGTATCGATACGGCCTTCTGTATCGATACGCCCCTTCAAACCGTACCAGTACGCCTTCTATGCGTATCGATACACACTGTTTTCAGGCACAACGGCTCTTTCCTCTTTGATGCAGGTATCGATACGCCATTCCCGAGTACCGATACGGTAGGCTACAGAGCTGCATTTAATGCTGGAAAATTGCTCCCAACGGCTCTATTGATGATCCCAACTACCCAAACGGCTAGAAATCAAAGCAAGGGTATAAAAACAAGCTTCATTTGACCAGGCAACAACCATTGAACCCTCAAGCATCATCAAAGCAAAAATTCAAACCCTAGTGCTCTTCAAAGTCAAATTCTTGTACCCAACTCTATTGTTTTCAATTGTCATTTTGTATTCTGAGTTTGGGGTGATTGAAATTGTAATTGGGTAGACAATTATTCTTTGAGAGGAATCATTTGAGTTTACCACGACTTCTCTTTGTAATTTGAGTGGATTAAGCTTTGGGTAGAAAGCTTAATCGAATTTGTAAGGTTACCTCCTCATCCAAGAAAAGGGGAAGAATTCAAGTAGTGAATTGGTTGAAAATCCTTAGTGGAACTAAGGTAGTGGATGTAGAGTTCATTTGGAGAACTTGAACCACTCTAACTACTTGTGTCAATTTTATTTTTCACCCATTTCTTTCCACCAAAATTTTAATTGCCAATTCACCCCCCTCTTGGCCATTTGCAGTTGTTCGATCAACTCAACAATGTCTCCATTGCCTTAAGAGGAAATTCAATATTGGTAAATTTTATTTTTATTTTTATTCTTTAAACTATGTTTTTAAAGTGCGATAAATCATGATGATTTTGCTCAAAAGCAATATTTCTTCTGCGTCGATAAACTCGGCTGTAGACTTCTCTCAATGTTAGTTTACAAAAAAAATCATCTCGACAAGAATTTTTGTGGGAGGCATTCCCTGAAGTGAATGCAAGTATGATGTCTATTCCATGCAATTGTCAATGATGAGGCATTCTCTGAAGTGAATGCAAGAATGATGTTTATTTCATGCGATTATCAGATCTGTTTCATTCCCTGAAGTGAATGCAAACATGGTAAATCATTACTTAATTAGAGACATAACTTCAATATAATCCAAGTATATTGGATGGACATCCCGTTCTGCGAGGATATTGGTCTCAAATGAGATTTTTAAAGGACCTTATGGACTGATTTAACAATGTCGTGTACGAGGATTAAATCTTTGTTCTATGTGATAAGGATATGTGAAAAAGGTTTCAAAGGCCTACTGGCTCTACTCCATTCCCTAAAGTGAATGTGAGATTATATTATGAAAAGAAAAAAGCCACATCAGAAGTTGTGGTCATGATTAAAACCATGAATATAGACATGGAAAATATGGTCATTTTAAGGATATTTCTATCCACCGGTAGTGAGATTATAAGGATGATAAGAGTGATAAAGATCATTCTAATGAAGTAAAATCTTTTTTTATTACCAATGCGATGTTATAAACCGTTGGTCTCGTATTTGTCGTATGTTGAAAAATCAACAATCATTAAATGATAAAGGGAAGAGAATATAAACAAATTTTGTTTGCGAAAAATGACGAAGATGATATTGGTCCAACTTTATTTGGACATTATTGGTCCAACTCATTTAGACGTTGTTGATTTTCTTATAACCTTCGAAGGGAATAAATCATCTTCTAATTATTCTCATAACTTTGAAGAAAATTATTTATCTTTTTATTTATTTTTTATGTTTATTTACTTTACAAACATTAATTATTTACGTTTTATATTTATATTTATATATTATGATATTTATTTATTTTGTTTAACATGATTACTTGTCAAATACAATCTATAGTGGTGGCGATTTATGCTTAGCAGAAGCATACAATATATTTTCCCATTTAAATGCAAGGAAAAAATGTGAGTACTACATCTCAAAGTACTAAAAATATTGATGCTCCAGAAGAGCAATAAGTTCTTGAGAGAAAGAACATTATGAAAAGTGCAGAATTGTGAATATTGCAATAATTACCGCTAATGGTAATAATATCGTCACCACTAGAAGTGAAAATTTTAAGAGAGCAATATGAGTTCGCAAAATATTCTTTTGAGAATTATAGATAACATATGTTATCAATTGGCATTTAAAATAAGCCAATGTGGATATAAGTTTTGGTAGCCAAAAGTCAGTTGAAAGCTCTAGAAGAGCTATATATTGCTACCAAAAGATAATTTTTATTGAAAGCTCCGAAAGAGCTAAATATATTCCTATTCAAAGGAACAATTTTGATGGTTGTACTAGACATGTACGAGTGAGATTGAATCATATGTTATGGTAAACGGAAGTTTACCAAATTCAGAAATATATACACACATGTATGTAGTTGGCATGATCGGTTAGACCATCATGATCAATAATGTGCGAAAGTTATTAAGATTTATATGCACATTTATTAAAAGAACCTGAAGTTCTTGTGGTGGTTGTTCTCAAAGGGATTAACTAAATTTCACTCATTGAAAGAATACAAAGTTCTTGTGTTGCTTGTTCTCAAAGGAAATTATTAATATCTCACTTATCAAAAGAACTCGAAGTTCTTGTACTAAAGTTGAGACTGCATGTCTTGCATATCTGAATGAAATATGGGCCCATATATCCACAAATGTGAAAAGTTTTATATGAATTTAGTAGATGCATCTACATTGTTTTATCAACTTACAACTAGAAGTTTGTGAGATTGATTCTAAAAGAATTCAGATTATGCTATTAGACTATTTGTCTTGCAAAGCTTGTGGGTTTATATTTTAAGCTATATTAGTTGTTACAGAGCCTATTCATTATGAAAAAAATACAGTTTAGCAAAATTTCAATTGAATGCCTCCTCTTTAATAGTTAAACTATGAGAACAAAAGAGTTATTATTTATATGGTGTTTCTATTTAGCAATATTTATACGCATCAAACCAACGAGTTATAATAAACTCCCTAATATGATTTGTTTTTGGTCAGAAGTCATACATTTTCATTTTATAATTTTTGAATGTGCGATATATTATTGAGTTGCTCCACCACAACGCACAAAATGGGTAAATAAAAAAGGTTGAGAATATATATTGAGTACGAGTCTCCTTTTATGTTTAAAATTTTAAACATTAATTGGAGAATCATTTATGACATGATTTTTCTCAACATTAAGGGGATATAATAATTAGCTGGATAGAGAAAAATGAAATATCATTATCTAGATCCTCGTATATGAACTAGAAGTTCATAAGATAATTCATGTTATTAAATGCCAATTGTTAGACATATTTACTAACCTAATGAGAGTAATTAAGTCTCATATACCAGCTGAAATGCTCTAAGTTTAAATTACATGTTAGAGCGAGAGGATGTAAATCATGCTTGAAACATGATAGTTGAAATGGTTCCAATGATCAAAATTCTCGTAAATAAAAAGTAATATGAGATGATCATATATTGGAGGCGGGTGCTCCTAAAGAGACCCAAGACATAACTAATAATAAAACTTTAGAAGAGTTTCAGTGAAGAAAATATAAACAAATTTTGTTTGCGAAAAATGACGAAGATGATATTAGTCCAACTTTATTTGGACATTATTGGTCCAACTCATTTGGACGTTGTTGATTTTCTTATAACCCTCGAAAGAAATAAATCATCTTCTAATTATTCTCATAACTTTAAAGAAAATTATTTTTATTTTTATTTTTTATGTTTATTTACTTTACACACAATAATTATATACGTTTTATATTTATATTTATATATTATGATATTTATTTATTTTGTTTAACATGATTACTTGTCAAATACAATCTATGGTGACAATTTATGCTTAGCAGAAGCATACGATATATTTTTCTATTTAAATGCAAGGAAAAATGTGAGTACTACATCTTAAAGTACTGAAAATATTGATGCTCCAGAAGAGCAATAAGTTCTTGAGAGAAAGAACATTATGAAAAGTGCATAATTACGAATATTGCAATAATTACCGCTAATGGTAATAATATCGTCACCATTAGAAGTGAAAATTTTAAGAGAGCAATATGAGTTCGCAAAATATTCTTTTGGGAATTATAGATAACATATGTTATCAATTGACATTTAAAATAAGCCAATGTGGATATAAGTTTTGGTAGCCAAAAGTCAGTTGAAAGCTCAAGAAGAGCTATATATTGCTACCAAAAGATAATTTTTATTGAAAGCTCCGAAAAAGCTAAATATATTCCTATTTAAAGGAACAATTTTGATGGTCGTACTAGACATGTACGAGTGAGATTGAATCATATGTTATGGTAAACCAGAAGTTTACCAAATTCAGAAATATATACACATGTATATAGTTGGTATGATCGGTTAGACCATCCTGATCAATAATGTGCGAAAGCTATTAAGATTTATATGCACATTTATTAAAAGAACCTTAAATTTTTGTGGTGCTTGTTCTCAAAAGAATTAACTAAATTTCACTCATTGAAAGAATACAAAGTTCTTGTGTTGCTTGTTCTCAAAAGAAATTATTAAGATCTCACTTATCAAAAGAACTTGAAGTTTTTGTACTAAAGTTGAGACTGCATATCTTGCATATCTGAATAAAATATGGGCCCATATATCCACAAATGTGGAAAGTTTTATATGAATTTAGTAAATGCATCTACATTGTTTTATCAACTTACAACTAGAAGTTTGTGAGATTGATTCTAAAAGAATTCGGATTATGCTATTAGACTATTCATCTTGCAAAGCTTGTGGGTTTATATTTTAAGCTATATTAGTTGTTACAGAGCCTATTCATTATGAAAAAATACAGTTTAGCAAAATTTTAATTGAATGCCTCCTCTTTAATAGCTAAACTATGAGAACAAAAGAGTTATTATTTATATGGTGTTTTCATATAGCAACATTTATACGCATCAAGCCAACGAGTTATAATAAACTCTCTATTATGATTAGTTTTTGGTCAGAAGCCATATATTTTCATTTTATAATTTTTGAATGTGCGATATATTATTGAGTTGATCCACCACAACGCACAAAATGGGTAAATAAAAAAGGTTGAAAATATATATTGAGTACGAGTCTCCTTTTATGTTTAAATTTTTAAACATTAATTGGAGAATCACTTATGACATGATTTTCTCAACATTAAGGGGAGATAATAATCAGCTGGATAGAGAAAAATGAAATATCATTATCTAGATCCTCGTATATGAACTAGAAGTTCATAAGATAATTCATGTTATTAGATGTCAACTGCTAGACATATATACTAACCTAATGAGAGTAATTAAGTCTCATATACCAGCTGAAATGCTCTAAGTTTAAATTACATGTTAGAGCGAGAGGATGTAAATCATGCCTGAAGCATGATAGTTGAAATGGTTCCAATGATCAAAATTATCATAAATAAAAAGTAATATGTGATGGTCATATATTGGAGGCTGGTGCTCCTGAAGAGACCCGAGACATAACTAATAATAAAACTGTAACCCCCTTGACCCGCCTATGCGTTAATACGGATCCTAGGAAGTCACACTAGGGTCACCGGAGCGACCCACGATAAAATTTCAAATAAACAAATTTGTTGAACCATTTGAAATCATAAATAAAGTTTTGAATTAAAATACAATTTCAGAAAAACATTTAGACAATGAAACAAAACTCTGATACAAATTATTAATACAAGTTTCAAATCCGAATATAAAAACATGACATACATGCCCCCTAATTATATAGATACCATACTCCACAAGCCAGCCAAAGAAACTCTCATACCGGCGTTGACAGCTGCGACAAAGTTGATCTTCTAACCTGTGATGGTAAAAACAACGTGAGCTTCAGAAAGCTCAGTAATACAAACTACCAGGAGATGCTAAAGGTGCAAGTAGGTATATGGCAACTTAACATTTTCATGAAAGAATTAAGCAACGGTAACCTCCTTTGAATCTCTGACTTTAGACCACCTCTTACGGTTCGGGTGATCAAATAAAGAACAACTCTCATACCGTAAGAGGTGGTCTAAAGTCAGAGATTCAAAGGAGGTTCAGATTTCAAAAGTTGAATCAAGGAGTTCAGAGCGGTCCATTAAGTGCGAATTGAAGTTTACTGAGGGTTCAACATTGATACATTAATTAACTTAACTACCCTCAACCGAACTCTAAAGTGCAATTCGCCCTGAACTGCATACAGAAGGTCTTACCCTAGGCTTGAGGCGTATGAGCCTACCTAAGGGGATGCCTTAGGTCCAGAAAGACTTACCCTAGGCCTGTAGGCGTAGGAGCTTAACAGAAAGGCTTACCCTAGGCCCATTGGGCGTAGGAGCTTAGGTACAGAAGGACTTACCAGCGCTGAGCCTACATATCAACATTCATATCTAGATAATATACCACAGATGATTTCAATTTATATTCAGAAGACAGTATTGCAGAAAATAAATATCAAATCTATTTTTATACCAGAAGACATGCATCAAATTTATTTTATTATCATTATTATTATTATTATTTCATATTCAATGTCATATATCAGATATATTTTTCATAACAGAGGTCAGAAATCAGAGAATTACTTTCCTTTCGTATTACAGTATCATACTTTTAATTTTAAGCATATTGTCTTGGTTTAGAACAGAAAGTATTTATAGATACATGATACGAGTTTTATGTCCCTATTCATTCCTTAGAGATGCTTGATAGATATCAGAAAGATGACATTTGACGAATTTAGACTAATTTCAGAACGAGGTCCCTACGAATAGGAGTGTTCGGTAAGACGGATCGAATTAACATCAAAAGTTGATGCATCAGAATCATTGGAGTTTCAGATATATCGAGAGTGATTCGATCGCTAAAGCTTACGAGGGTATTGTTGGTCATTCCGGCCTTCGGAGGGTAATTTGGTAAACTGAACCAACAACATATAAACGGTGATGTACAGAATTTAAGAATTCTAATTGCTCATTAAGCTTCCGAGCCCCTTTGACTAATTGAAACTCATTAACACAATATTTAATATCTCACCGAATGGTACACCTCAACCATTTATTTCCCAGAACTGGCTACCGAGCAAAAAAAACTAACAATAGTTCGCCTTCACCAATTGCCCACTAAACTTATTACCAGAAGTCAAGCATATCTTCGAGCGGTACTTTCCAAGTGTTCAAGCATGTGCATTGTACTTGAACTCATCCCAAAACATCAAATATGCCTTAAGAGAACAGATCTCTTTCATTATTAACTATGTACCTTCCCCAATAAATTGCACATGCATTCACACGCTATTTTCCCTCTATCATCATAGTGTCTGAATTGACCAACTGACATGAGTCTTATTTTACCACTTTTGGAGCCATTACGTCTGTTTGTCTTTATGATTTCTAATTCCATGTCTTAGATGTATTCTCTGACATTCTAGTATTCGGGGGTATTTCAGACATTACGATGCTCGAAAACATTTTAATTATTCAGAGTTTCTCGGTTCTTCCATCTATTCATTCATTTCAGACCTCGAGGATATATCACATATGTCGGTCGAATGATAATTGATGCCCGAAGAAAAATATCAGTCTCTAGGGTCATTGTGACCCATCTCAGCCTTATCAGTATATCCAATCCTTTTTAGACATTTCAATCAATTCAATCTTTTTCGCCCCATTGCTCAATTCATACACACGAATACCTTTTCGCACATTTATCTTCATCGAATTATTCAGAGTTCTTGCAACTCAAGCAATTTACAATCTCGAGGGTTTAAATCTTGTTACCGTGACATTTCAATAATTTGAGGTTTTCAAGTGTATCAGATGTCGTATCGAATCAAGTATAGCTTCTTGGGTTGTGATTATAGTTAGGGGAGTATTTACGTCATTTGTTAATCAGATGTGTCCAACATATATACTTTTAATAAAAGAGATAATCAGACTTAAAGATTTATCATCTTAATAATCGTGTACTAAACTCGAAAGTCTCTTCGATTTATCAAACCACCTATTCGAGTATTTTTGCCTTGGCCATTATTATTCTTATTTCATAATTGATCGATATAGGCAGAGATAATCATATGCTTAAACATGATCGTGCAAACATAGCCGAATACCAACATGTTTCAAAAGCATGCAGAGGGTAGTAATGTATTATCTTAACTCCGAGCTGCATCGGTCGATTCATGATACCCTATTCAATCGCACTCGAACCAAAATTCGACGTCCCTCGACATCTCGTACTCCATGAACTATTAGTACCTTCAATTATACAAATCCCAAGATCAGACCTCATTCACAAAGCTCTTAATCAATTAATTAAATACATAAGCACTCTCGGGTTCAAGGTCAGATTCGGAGGCCTTCAGGTTAGAATTTTGTGAAACGGGCTTCAAAATCGGACTCAGGACGTCGAAAAACATAAAATAAGAGTTTTCAGAAAATGTTGACTTTTGGTCAACGGTCAAAGTCAACGCTGACGTCAGCAGGTCAACACTGACGTCAGCAGGTCAACAGTCAAAGGGTCAAAGTCAACACTGACGTCAGCAGTCAACTGGTAGGGGTCAACTGAGTTGACTCGGGCTGACTCGGACGAGTTGACTCGGGCTGACTCGGACGAGTTGACTCGGACTGACTCGGACGAGTTGACTCGGCTGACTCAGACGAGTTAACTCGGCTGACTCGGATCGGGTTTTGGGTCAGAGGTGGTTTGGGCTCAAGGTCGGGCAGACGGGTCGGATTTTGGGCCGAAAATAACCCGACCCACTATTTAACCCTAGACTCACTGGCGACTTGCCGGAAATTTCACCGGCGACCCCTCAAAACACTGATTTTTGCCGAAAAAGACTAGAATCAACTGGATAACTCAACTATTCACATCTACAAACCGGATTCAAGTTGGAAGCTTACCGAATCTTACCAAACGAGAGGGAACACCGTCGAACTCGATGCAACTCCGGCGAGCTCCCTAACGGTGATGAACCAATGAACGGAGGGAGGGGTCGGGACCATCTCAACGCAAGGAAGACAATGGTAACCGCGGCTCCACAAACAGACGTCTACGGCGGCCGGAATCAACGACGATCAAACGGGTTACCCAAAACCTAGGTTCGACGAACCTTTAACCTTCAATTCTCGACGATTGGAACGACGGCTGAGCGAGTGGTTAGAGGGGTTTTGGTCGGGGCTCAACGGCGGACGTGAAGGTGACGGCGGTGCACGACACCGGCGAGCGGTGGCCGAGATCGGACATGGTGACGGTGGGATTAGGTAAGAGGGCTCTTGGTATTCCAACATTTCAGATCTGATGTATTCTCTCGATAGGTGGATGGTTTATTCAACTTAATTATTATTTTTGATACAACAGAAATGAATAACTTAAAAATAAGTTGAGGTAGATTATAGCCAGATATTACCTTAGCCCAAACGGTTAAGGCTTGCACTCTCTAACCTTAGGTCGGGGGTTCAAATCCTCATACAAGCACCATTCTCTTCTTCTTTTTGTCAAAAACGGGGTGTTACAAAAACTCTAGAAGAGTTTCAGGTACCTGAAATAAAGATTGAAATCTTGAAGAGATCTCGATGAGTTATGTCACTACGAGAACAGAACCAAAATAAAAAAGTTGTCGACAACCATTTTGCAAACAATTTTACATAGAATACTTCTATAGAAGTAAAAAAACGAGGATCTTGTATAAGAATCTATAGATGTTGAAATGATTGACCAATATAGAAAGGCGCTTTGAACTTCCAAAAGTGAAGTATTTGGACTAGTAGTCCAAACACTTAAAAGGTGTAATACAAGTGAGGCACAAATAAGTAGTCGTAAATACGACTTGAATTATGATTTATGAAGAGTTTTAATTACTTCATGGTTGATGAAATTACTTTGGCAGTTATGAAATATTTTATATGCGTCTAATTATTTTGTGGACCCCTATTTATCTTTGAAGGATTTAAAATGCTAGAAGCATTTGAAAATTTCCAAGGAAATTTATTTAGACATGTCTCATTGAACATTTTGGCTCATTTGGTATAATCGCCTTAGTGAGTACTAATTGAAGAAATACTATAAGAATGATTGTATTCCCTTATGTATTTTATAAATGAGTTTGGATCAAGATTCATTATGATAATTTGAATTTCATTAAAACTCCTGAAGAGCTTCAAATTGGAAAGTCATGAAGAACTTTCACAGCATTTGAGAAAAAAAATCTTGAGATGTGGTTTTGTCTCGACCTAAAGATCAAACACTTAAATATACGTTTTTATCTATGAATGGACATAAGCTGAAAGAATATTAAAGAAGATTCAATATGGATAAAACATATTTACTGAGTATCCCAATAATTGTAAGGTTGTTGGCTAAGACCATTACCTTTATATCGTCAAATATTCGTCGATACCTCCTCAAATCTTAAAGAAATAATTATTATGCACGAGGCAAACCAAAAATGTGTTTGGCTAAGACCATTGACCCAACATATCTATAAGATATGTGGATTTACTTTCATAATATATGATACAAAGATATATTGTGTGGAGATATTGCAAGATGTATATCTCAATCGAAAGATGAATACATCAAAGATGACAAAATGGAACACATTACTCCAAAATTTCATCCCTCGTGATCTTTAGAAAAATAATATTCAAGATTGAATTATGAAGATCCAAAGATCTTTTGTGGTGTTTTCACGAGGGGGAGTAAATACGCGTTGCACTCTTTTTCCTTAACTAAGATTTTGTCCCAATGAATTTTCCTGGTAAGGTTTTTAATGAGGCAACATGTTATGCATATCAAAGATGTGTGTACTCTTTTTCCTTCACTAAAGATTTTTTTCGCACTGAGTTTTTATCTTAGTAAGGTTTTAACGAGGCACATTATCTTCATAGACATCCAAGGGGGAGTGTTATGAATATTTATTTATGTGGATGTCTATCATTATGAAGATAATGTATTATTTGTTATCTTCATTAGAAATATTATCTTCATTAATTAGAGTTTAATGTATTATGTATTTCTTATGCCTATAAATAGATGATGTAATGGATGCATTGTATACACTTAAATATTGAAAATAATAAATAATATACCTCTTACTCCCATCTCTTTATTTTTTCATTCTTGTTATTTGTTCTTATTATTGTTCATCGTTATTTTATTCCCAACATTTTTATTTTTTTAATATATAGAGAAGTATTTGACAATTGTGGCAATAATTTGATTTCAATGGGATGGGACGTTTAAAGCCACAACTTTTCTCAAAACCCAAAAGTCAACCCCTTTTTAAAGTCTACTTTTGATTTTAATCCATATTTTATGTTAAAATGTTGAATTCAACCCTTACACTCCAATTTATCATAATTTCGTCTTTCTACTTTTACAATTTTGTTATTAGGCCCAAATCGATCACATCATTATTTACAATCATTAAAGTGATGTATTCAATAACACTGTTAGAGTCACGCAAAAGTCTGATAAACCACACACATATAATAAATAATAAATTTATATTTTCAACTGAATGATTAATGCTATTTTTAATATATTTTATGACATCAACAAGAATAACTAATAACGTGTCAATTTGAACCTACATAAAACATTATAAAAATGGGAATCAAATTACGATAAGTTTGAAAATATCAAGTTATAAATTTTAGCACAGTTGAGGGACTAAAACTATCATTAGACCATACTTTTTATCACCATTTCTCCTCGGGGATATCATCTCTTGGCTTATAAATAACGCCGATTCGTCAGATTTTCTTCTCAAAGTCTTTGTTTCAATCTCTCTACCAACTCTTACCAAACGACATCGTTTCTATCCTCCGATCTCCATCCATGGCGAAAGAACCAGTTCGCGTCCTCGTTACCGGAGCTGCAGGTACTGTTCTGGTTCCGCCAACCAGATCCTTTACTTAAAACATTTCTTTTTTGAGATCTAATATTCAGATCTAGTGATTTTTATTGGATGAATCTGATCTCTATTTTCCAGATCTAGCTAATCGCGGTCTAAACTTCAACTGTTTTTAGATGACTCGATTAAACTGATTATTGTTCGATTTAGAAGAAAAAAAATTGATCTAGAATTAGGATTTTACTGAAAAGTGTTTTAATTTGCCACGGATCTACTCTTAGTAGCTCAGAGTAGTGACTGTAGAAGTTTATATGGTAAATGATGGAAGAAGTGCTTTAAATTTTTGAATTTCATGCTAGTGTGAAAAATAAATATGTTGGCATGCTAAGATCATAAGCAAACAAACAGACAGATAAAATAAATAAATAAATATTTATTCATGCTTGAAAGTAGAGGAATCTACTATATTTTGAAATGACATTATAAAGTTAGTACTTGGGAGTTGAACTGAAGTTGAACATGTGGGGGAATATGACTTTTCATGGATTCTCTAGGTACATGAAAACTTAGAAAAAACAGAACTGTGCTGGACCCTAGTAGGAGGCTCGGAGCAACATATCTTGGACTTACTGCTCTCTTTTTTGTTTTCCAAAATGGCTTACTGAAAATTTGTTGTTGTGTTTGCAGGACAAATTGGGTATGCTCTTGTACCCATGGTTGCTAGGGGAATCATGTTGGGCGCTGACCAGCCCGTGATCCTTCACATGCTTGATATCCCACCTGCAGCGGAGGCTTTAAATGGTGTCAAAATGGAGTTGGTGGATGCTGCATTTCCTCTTCTAAAAGGTATATGTGTTCATTATCATGTTGTTTAAGAGTTGATTGTCGTCGTCGAGCTGTATCTAAATTTCTACTAAATTTGTATGAATATGTTGTATGGTTTGGGATCTGACCTTTTGTTGTTTTGGTCAGGTGTTGTTGCTACAACTGATGTTGTCGAGGCATGCACTGGAGTCAATGTTGCTGTCATGGTTGGTGGTTTCCCAAGGAAGGAAGGAATGGAAAGGAAAGATGTTATGTCGAAGAATGTCTCTATTTACAAGTCTCAGGCTTCTGCCTTGGAACAACATGCAGCTCCAAACTGCAAGGTGAGAAAAATAATGTTTCAATGTTAAATTTCTAGCATTTTCGTCACCTATATAGACACGGGCGATATATTTTGCTGAAATTATGAAGCTGTGTTTTGAAACCTTTGAAGTGCGTGTACTGTATTTTGTGATTTGTTACTGATTTGGCAGGAATGGACAACGGTATTCTCTTTTAACTTCTTAAAATTGTATTAAATGAGCTACTTTGCTTTCTATCAATTTATGCGACGGCATACATATCCTTAATGGGACCTTGGAGTTTCTTTGATGGCACTCTAAAGTGGCTAAATTTGTGGATTAATATATCATATACTTTTTTGACCTTACATGTTTTCATGTATATCATGTTTGTTTCAGGTCCTTGTTGTTGCTAACCCTGCCAACACCAATGCATTGATCCTGAAGGAATTCGCGCCTTCAATTCCGGCAAAGAACATTACCTGTTTGACAAGGCTGGATCATAACAGGGCATTAGGTCAAATCTCAGAGAGACTAAATGTCCAAGTTTCTGATGTTAAGAATGTGATTATTTGGGGTAATCATTCATCAACTCAGTATCCTGATGTCAATCATGCAACTGTTGGAGACAAGCCTGTTCGTGAGCTTGTTAAGGATGATGAATGGTAAGTAGAGTAGTATTGAAAGAGTTTGGTTATCTGATGAAACAGATATATTCGAAGTGAGATATTTAAGACCGCATTTTGAAATTATTGATTTGTTGTAGGTTGAATGGAGAATTCATCACCACCGTCCAACAGCGTGGTGCTGCAATCATCAAGGCTAGGAAACTCTCAAGTGCACTATCTGCTGCTAGTGCTGCTTGTGATCACATTCGTGATTGGGTCCTTGGAACTCCCGAGGTAGGCAATGTTGGTTAATCGGTTCTTTTTCTAATGATATTTGATGGTCACTATCTGAATTTTTTTTTTGGCATTGGTAGGGCACATGGGTTTCTATGGGGGTCTACTCTGATGGTTCATACAATGTACCAGCTGGTGTCATCTATTCCTTCCCAGTTACTTGTAAGAATGGAGAATGGACAATTGTCCAAGGTAAGAATTGTGGCTGGCGTCTTATGCCGGCGTGCTCTCAGATTACATGTCATCACTCGTTACTGAAGTGCTGCCACTTTTTGTTGAAATCTTATTTATTTTTTTAACTGTCTTAGGACTGGCTATTGATGAATTCTCAAGGAAGAAGTTGGACTTGACCGGAGCGGAGCTCACCGAGGAGAAGGAGTTGGCATACTCGTGCCTCTCATGAATGCATTCATCATTTCTATAATGTGTTTGGAGGAGTGTTTTGCCTTATTAGGGTTTAGCTGCAGTTTTGAATAAAAAGCATTCTAAATGAACCGATCATGGATATTTTATCTGGTAATCCCAGATTTTAGCTTCGATTTTAAATGGGATAAGCAGTTTATGTTACTGCAAATACCTGGAGTTTTATGTTCGCAACGGAGTGGGACAGGTTGGTATTAGCGTGCTTGCCCTCGTCTCCCTGACTATTTTTTTAATGGATAATTCTGTCATTACATGAACTTAATACAATCAAAATAATCAAGATACAAGAAGTAGAAATTATACAATACTTGTACATAATGCATGATATCAACATGCAATACAAACCACACTAACGACTGCTTTCGACATCACCTAAATGCTAGACTACCTAATAAGACAAAAAATTTAAGAATTCCCCTCGATTGTTCCAAAATGACACTTACATTCAAAGTTACAACATGTTAGTAGTTTGTTTAACCTATCAGGATCATCTTGTTCATTTGATGGCCTGGTTCTCTTTCCGTCCCTTCTTCCTTCTTCGGTTCTTCCCTCTGAAAGAATAAAAATAAAAGATCCATGTTATGAATAGATAAGTAGAAAGTTACTGAGTAATGGCAATCCAGTCTGGATGAGCATACTCACTGGCCATTGGCAGCTAAGCCTCCACCGCCGGATTCGGGTCTTCCATCTGCAACGGAGAGGACACCGAATCAAAGGACGTTTAATATATCTTTTAGGAGGGGAGTATAGTGATTAACAAATTTGACCATCCTGTCGAAATATTAAAGGTATATGGAAGGTGCAGCACAATTGCACAATGGAGAAATAGTTGAGTAATAACATGAAATGAAAGCATAGATGCCTAGAAGTGGATGGAGGACTGAAAAAACTCCTCTATTCTTGGATCTTAATCAAGTGCAGAGGGAAACCTATTACAGAACTTCAGCTAACCATCTCAACATGCATCGATGTTATGATGTTAGGATTTAGGACAAAATTCTCATGTCTCACCATGAAATAAACATGATATCCATCTACTTAATATCATCATCACACACGGATGTGGTGATGCTATTCGGGAAGTTGATAGTTCCAGTACCCGATTCCTATTCTCTTTAACACAAGTAAACTTATTATATCACATACTAGCCTCCGTAATCTCGATACATATCTAATCCGTTAGACATCTTACTTGAAACTTCAATTTCGGGATCATCGATACATTAAGCCCAAGTGAACACTCATAATTTTTATTAACTCCAACCATCTAACACTGAATTCACAAGCCAAGAGTTGCCTCTATCCATGATATAGAACTACAGAGTGGTAAAATAACAGTTACGTATAAATACCGAAGCTTATTCATCTCATACCGCTGCTGACGTGACTGATGACAAAGAAAACAATCAGAAATTTCCTACATCTCTTCAGGCTACATACAGAAACAAATTTACATGAATTTTCCGCCACAAAATACCTGAATAACCAGCAGAATTCAGTACAAGTCTCAGTTACAGACATGAATTCCATCTCTGCACTACTTCGAATCCTACGACGTTAATTGCGGGTTCGGATATAATCAGGGAAAGTAATGTAATTGTAAACTAAGCTAACAGCCAAAATTCTAATAATTTGTCATAACTTCGATTATTTGCCCTATTGCCAACATGATAAGAAGAGCTTATGTAACAATTTTTCATTCAATTTCTATGAAACTAAAGTTTCCAGTAAAGGATTTTTATTCATACAGATGATGATATAATTTGCATACAGCCAGATATTTAGAAACTGCAAACTGGGAATTCAATGATTTGAAATAAATCCAGATATAAAATTACCAGCAATTGATAAGAACAGCATATGGGGTAAAAAAAAAATAGTTACTTTGCAGTGTTCTTAGAAGAAGAAAGAAACCCTTCGAATCCTTTCAAAACATGACCGAAATGGCTCGAGTCTTATAAATAATTAGCCTCTAACTCATAAACCTGCAACCAAAATATGAATTAAATTAAGTAATTTAAGTGTAACTGCGAAATTTCTCATAGTTGTAACTTCTTTACTAAAATATACACATAAAAAGCAAAATTTGCAAGGGAAAAGATTACCTGCTTTTCGATATTGCGAAGCTCGTCTTGAAGCTTTCCTCTTTTGTTCAAGAGGGAGGAAAGGATGGCGGCCGGATTCCCTGAACCTTTGTGCCCTAACGACATTTTCGTTCCAAGGAAAATAACTTTCTGTTTGGTTCTCGGGAAAGTAGCAGAGAAAGCTAAAAACGAAGATTTTGACAATATCCTTATTAATGGTAAAGTTCACAAATGGTTTTGTTTCAATTTGGCCATTGAGTTGTTAACGACGTGACCGTTAACGAAATTTGTATAATAACACATTTATTGCTCCTAGATCCCTCTTAATTTCAAAATTTGACAACTTGGTCCCTCTTAAAAACGAAGAAGCAATTTAGATCTGTATTTTTTTTTTTTTTGAAAAATCTGATCTTCCACTGTATGTAGAGCGTTAGACAGTTCATGAAGAATGCTTGAATAGGTTGTTTGACAACATGACAATGGAGGGCATTGATATTTTCTTCTTGTGGAGTTAGTGCAGATTTGCATCAAGGTCGAATCGAATAGATTCTGTTCGACAAACTCGGTTAGAGCCTTACCAGATTTGGAACAGATTTCAAGCAAAAATGGTTAGTAATTGCAGTTCAATTACATTCTTTTTCTAAGCTCTATGACTTCAAAACCGCTATGTTTTTCCGGTAAGGGTGCACTCTGAAATTTTAAGTTGTTTAGCTGTGGATTTTTATGAAGATCGGATATTGAGCATTTTAACTTGTAATGCATGTTCTGAAACTTATACCATCAAGTTTGCAGGAGCTATGAGATGATAGTGGCCGGTATCCGACATATTCCATGACGGTGTTCATCGATAAAATCGAAACGGTCGGTTCATGAATGCTTGCCTTTCGACTGTTTCAAGTTATGTTTAGTTGCTGAAGTTCTTACATCTTGTAGAAAATGAAGTTGTCTATCAGTTCATCTACTCTTATAGCCATAGGGACTAATTGTCCAATATATAAAATCACAAGGACACCATACCATTAAATTGAAAGAAAAATTTATCAAGAACTGCAGGCAAAGTCCAAACATCCAATGATTAAGACACAAAATTTATACCAATTAATGAGACGGCGATTACGATTCGGTTCCATTTTCTTGTTCACCTTCACCAGAAATCTCTTCCAGTGACTTTCCTTTGGATTCAGGCACCAAAAATGTGAACAACAATCCCAGAAAGTTGCAGAAACCGAGAATTATAAGTGATTTCTTCACTCCAATGGCATCTGCAGCATACAGAAAACCGAATGCGCCCACCATAGCCCCTGCCTTGCCTGATGCAGCCGATATTCCATGGCATGTGGATCTCAATCTTGCTGGGAAAATCTCAGCAGGGACTACAAACGTAGTGGCGTTCGGTCCGAAATTCGCAAAAAAGAATGTAAATGAGTACATGACAACGAATCCGATCCGGTTGTCCGGTAGAGTCCAGTGATGGTATGGGATTGCCAATGCAAACATGAACACAGTCATGAAGAAGAATCCCATCAGTTGGATCTTGAATCTTCCGACTTTATCGATCAATGCGACGGTGAACCAATATCCCGGAACAGTGCTGCAAAGTGCAATGAGTGTTTGAGCTCTTGCTATCTTGTAAACTTCTTCAATGGCATTCATGGTGTTTGCCTTTGGAATCCAACCAATGGCACTAAAGATGTCCTTTTGGAACAGGTTTTGACTGTAGAAGGCAATGTCTAGCAAGAACCAAGTGCTCGCTGTACCGAGCAAATGAAGTCCGTGTCCACGAAGAAACCGTGTGGAGAACAACCCGTAATCTTTCCCTTTCTTCTGTTCTAGTTTCTCCGGTTCAGATTCCAAATCGACCTGAAGAACTTTCGACATATCTGCTGCAGCCTGTTTCGCATTCTTGGCGACCAAGGCAGTGTAACGAGCGGTTTCTGGCATTTTCGTCCGCCAGTAATATGTGAGCAAAGCCGGGACTGCTCCGAACATCACAATAATCCTCCAAACATAATCAGCCTGGGGCACGGTCGATCGATTTGCATCCACTGCATAAATTGGTGCAGGGTAATGAGACTTAAATGCTGCTGAAACTATAATAGCAACCAACCCTCCTGTCAAAATCCCGAAACCCTGCATTGCGAAAACCGCAGCAATGAAAGCACCACGAGTCTTTTTATTCGCGTATTCGGACATGATTGTAGCAGAAAGAGGATAATCACCACCGATACCGAAACCAAGCCAAAACCGAAAGAAGCAAAGGGTAGCCATAACGAATTTCGCATCACTACTAAAGGAAAGGCCAGAGGCAAACGAACTGATGACCATGAGCAATAGGGTCATGCCATACACACGTTTTCGTCCCATCTTATCACCGAGCCAACCGAAAAAGAGCTGCCCCGCAAGGGTACCGCAGAACGCAACACCATTGATGGCAGCCGAGACATTGGCCGGAAGAGTTCCGGGCGACGGAGCACCTTCCTTGTGGTAATATATGCGACCGAGCAGTTTCGTGACCAGAGAAATGCAAAACAGGTCATATGCATCAGTGAAGAATCCCATGCCAGCAATGATAATTGCTGTGAAATGATACCATTGTGTTTTTGCTACATCAAGTGCATTAAGAACTTGCATTTGATCCTTTGCCATCACTAAAATGATATTCGACAAGTTTCGAGTTTAGCTTTACAACAGAGAAATTTTAGTTCAATATGCAAAATCCCAATGAAAAAGAAAGAATAACTGAGTTTTGTGGTTTAATAAGCAAATGATGAAGAAACTTTTTTTTTTCTTCATAATTTTCAAAAAAAGGATAAATTTTAAGATTATGTGATGATTTTCAAAATGTAGAAGATAAGGATCTATCCTTTTATCTCAAATTCAAATATTGTCAAAGGTGGGGAATTATCAGAAAAGTTTATATTTGATGTATTGATATTATCATTGAATTATCATTGTAATTATCAAATGAGTTCATGTGTTCCATGCTTATATGCACACATATTCGGATATAAGATCGAATAAAGTCCGCGACAGATACATATCCGTATCCGACATTAGTCTGAATAGCAAGAAATAATGCAGAAATGAGCAAATCTCAAGATCGAGAATAGCATATGGATTTCTAAACTGATGCATAGAGTCACCAATCCCACTTTGATTACAAGAAAAAAACCATAGCTTAAATACAAAGATTATATTCGAACTAATATACAACAAAGGCAGATTTGGTAAGAGTTTTTTTTTGAAAAATCTTCCCTTGGATCAATGGCAGCCTCTTATTATACTTTTGCTCCAAGAAATGACTGGCAAATAAAAAAAAAATCAAGCACAAAGTGAGAAAACTATTGATTTCGGATAGGAATATGTGTCTGACATGAGTAAGTGCAGAAACCATGGGAAAAAGAATATTGAATATACCCTGATTCTAGATGGAGGTGTAGGAGACTTAACCGAAGTCACTCTCCCAAACCCGAATTTCGGTTTTTTATCTGCAGGATTTAATATTTGGAATGAACATATTAATGTTTCATCCACACTCATCATGGCAGCAGCATTGTCGAACTCTCCACAGTAATTCGGTGCTGAAAATATGGTTACAAGTTTCCTATCGGCGAAGAACTCATATCCGTCTTCGACGACCTGAAATCAAGTGTATAGATTCGATTTTAACGAGATAAAAGAACCCAAGACTATAACCATTTATAGTTATACCAAATGATTTGATGAGAACTGCATATGAACCTGGTGTGCGCGGCATATTAAATCTAGATCAAGCCTCTTGAGACAATCAATCACCCTATCAGCACCAAATATGTATGAAACTCCCCTGTCATTAGGCCCCCAGCCTTGAATGTCTTTACTAGGATCAGACCATAGGAGGTCGCATAGTAAGCCGGATTCCGGGACATCCATAGGCCGTTTTAACTTTCTAATATGGTCTAAATTGTGGAGCTCAGGTGACAGTCCGCCGTGCATGCAGAATATTTTTTCTTCAATCAGGGCTGCAACAGGGAGGCAGTTGAAACAATCGGTGAACACTTTCCAAAGCCGGACGTTGAACCTTCGTTTGCACTCGTCGTAGAAACCATAGATACGGTTCACTGATGCGCATTCATGGTTGCCCCTGAGAAGGAAGAAGTTCTCTGGATACTTGATTTTGTATGCAAGGAGAAGGCATATCGTTTCGAGGCTTTGCTTTCCCCGGTCTACGTAATCCCCCAAGAACAAGTAATTGGCACGCGGAGGGAAACCGCCATTTTCGAACAGCCTCAGGAGATCCAAGTACTGGCCATGAATGTCTCCTGGTTCATGAAAGACAGCCACCCTTTTAACAGTTAGGATTTAAAAGAACAATATGGTTCATTTCATCCTAGAATGTCTGAATTCAGAAACAATAATAACTTACGAACTACAAGTACAAAAAATTTGTCATGTTAGGATTGAAGCTCATATGCTGTATTTATGAACATAGACATCAGTCAGTAACTTCAACAAACAGTTCATAGGGTGTCAAATTTAGAACATTTTCAGTGGCAAAACACACAACAAATGTCACACGACACACCAAAAACAAGTACTTTCCAAGTTCAAACACAAACAGGAAGCAACCCACTTAAAAAAGAATCAAACTTTAAAATGAAGGAAAAGAAGATACCACAGATGATAATAGGAGCTTCAAGCTCTAACAAAATGGGCTGCTTCAAGAAGACATCTTTAGAAACAAGACAAAGCTGTCTTATTTCGGATTCCGAAAACGGGACTTGCTTCCCTGGTTTCCCTCTAACTTCAAGTAACCTATTGATTATACCCTCAAGAACCCTTTCTTTGTCTTTGCTTTTTAATAATCTTCTTAGCTTCTTGTTATTCCTCTTCTTGTTGTTGTTCTTTTTCTGGAGAGACTATGGAAAAAAGAATACAAAGATGATGAGAAATTATGATGTAAATGAACGTTCTATCAAGTCTTTGTTGACATTAAATCTCGAGTTAGAACAATATATTTTCATATAAAAAAAATTATAAAGATATAAATTTACATGGATAGTTTACATACAACTTGTTATTTTTAGGGTGGATAGTGCCCATTGGAAACATTGGCAAGTGGCAAAGGTTGATAGTTGAAGCTGAGGGAGGATTCCAATTGTTTTACAACATGAGGCATTGAAGCTGCCCACATGTTTAGCATTGTTTATTCTTTACCAAAAGGAGGGTTCTTATTTATTTATTTTGGAACGACTTCTTTATAAGTCAATGGGTGCATAATCCTTACCTAATTAAGATACCTTTGTATGAATTATGGTCTAAAATTTTTCAACTTAACACTGATTAAGACTTTATTTGCATGAATTAATTTGGTTTTAGCATAAAATAATTTCAATTAAACTGAGTTTTAATACAAAGAATTCAAAACCATTCAACTTATATGTGCAATATATAAAATTATAGTATGGGTTAATATGCTCTTTGAAGGGGCGACAAACGGGTACAATTTCGTAGATTTTGTACTGCTTTAATTTATTTTTGGTGGGTAGTGAACGAGTGTGAATGTTAAAAGTTATACACATAGTGGATAGTAGGTATATGATGGACTTGAGACCTTACCCACCCCATATCCGACCATTTCGCATTCGGCCACCCCACCCGCATTTGCCCACCCACTATCCACTATATGAATTTTGGACTATTATGAATTTAGGGATAAATTCATGAGCTATTATGTAAATCTTGAGATTCTAAAGGGGCATGTATTGTAATTTGACCATTATGATTTTTTATTATGTTTGATATTAGTGGTTGCTTGGCTTACGGTTATAGGTTTGGCAGGTATGAACGAAGACGAATTACGTGGTGGGTACACAGCTGGGTAGTGGGTATATGGTGAATTTGAGAATGTACTCGTGTAGACGAGTGTTGATTTGAAAGTTGTATTTATTGTGGATAGTGAGTAGATGATAGATATAATTTTTTTAGATAAGTATGAATATAGGTATGAAGAAGGGTAGTGTTGAGTCGATCAAATGATGGCTAATAACCAAGAGGGGGTGAATTGGTGGAATAAAAATTGAAGGGTGCAAATGGATAATTTAAAAATGAAGACAACGCAATTTTAGAGTGGTTCAAGCTTCGAACAAGCTCTACATCCACTACCTTAGCACCCTACTGAGGATTTCAACAATCCACTAACTTGAATTCGTCCCCTTTTCTCGGCTTAAGAGGAAACCTTACAAATCGATCAATCCCTCTACCCAAGGATTGACCCAATATCACTCTTATACAAAGGAAGTTGGAAAACTTTGATTGTACCTCTCAAAGGCTAATTGTTTACCCAATTACACATAAACACTCCCCAAAATCTAAAAAGATTTACAATGAAAATTTTCAAATGAGTTGGGCAAAAGAATTTGACACTAAAGGCACAAAGGTTTGGATTGAATGCTTTGATGTTGCTTGAAGGTTCAATAGTTGTTGTTGTAGTTTTGGAGACTTGTTTTTATACATTCTCATTGATTTTTAGCCGTTTGGGTGGTTGAGATCATCAATAGAGCCGTTGGGGCTCTCTCTTCCCTCCATAAATGCTGTTCTGCAACTACTCGTATCGAAACACGGGACCCCTGTATCGAAACGGACACTAAAAAAAGAAAGAGTCGTGTGTAAAAAGGGTCGGTATCGAAACAGCTATAAGCCGTACCGAAACAGTTTTAAACTATAAAATACAAAAAGAGGGATGTATCGAAACGGATAAGGGCTGTATCGAAACATTTTGAAACTGTAAATGAGTGTTTCTGTAGAACTAAATGTTTTGATATAATAATTGAAAAATGTTTTGGACTAAATTGAAAAGAATTTAAAATATAATTTAAGTCCAAACAACTTGAAAATAAGTTTGAGGATGTTTAAAAAGGTTTTGACAATGTTTGAAACGTTTTTAAGTAGCCAAACCAGTGCTTTTAATGTACCCATTTCGATACAGGCATAACCTGTATCGATACGTTTTGAAATTGTCAAAATCCGTTCCTATACGACCCTACTTGTTTCTATACGACCGTTCCTATACGACCTTACCCGTTTTTATACGACCGTTCCTATAAGGCCTTACCCGTTTCTATACGACCAAGAGTTCCTATACGACCCCATCCAATTCTATATGGTCGTTTCTATACGGCCCTACCCGTTTCTATAAGGTCTCCTTATTTCACATAACGACTCTTTCTATTTTGAGACTATTTCGAAACATGGACACATGTTTTGATATGGATAGTTGTAAAACTGCATTTATTGCAAAAAATAAAGATCCCAACGGTTCCAAAACATCCCTAACGGCTAGTAACAACCACAAACTCATTTGAGAGTATAAAAGGGACCTCCAAGCATCAAGAAAAGGTTAATGCTTCAATTGTCAACAAAATTATGATGTCAAATTGTTTTTAGGGCTTTTATTGTATATTCCTTGTATAGACAACACTTGTGAGCCTAAATTGTCAAATTTGCTCAAGTGTTTAGGTTTGGGTGAGTGAGCTTAAGATTGCAAACTATCTACCTAGTGAGGGATTTCAAGTTTGCTCTAATTTCTCTTGTAAAGAGGGTTTACTCAAGCTTTGGGTTAGAAAGCTTTGAGTGTGTAAAGGTTGCCTCCTTAGCCTAGAAAAGGGGAAGAAATTCAAGAGTGAATTTGCTGAAATCCTTAGTGGGAAGCTAAGGTAGTGGATGTAGGTGCTTGTTAGAAGGCCGAACCACTATAAATCCTTGTGTCCATTGTCTAATATTTGCTCCTACAACTTCCACCCAAAATTCAATCTTCTTCGACCTTGGCGAACTAAATCGGTTGAAGGAAATCGAGCATATCAAGTCTAACAGTTTCGAAACAGCCTAGGGGTGTATCGAAACACTTAACCAAATCTTCAAAAATTAGTTTCTGACAAGTAACGACTAGTTCATTTAATGCCCAATTTTAAAATTACTTAACCCTGTATCGAAACGGGTGTGAGCCGTTTCGAAACAATACTTAAAAAATCAAAAGCCCAGATAAAGGACGTATCGAAACGGGTGTGAGCCGTTTCGAAACAGACGTTTCTAGTGGCAAAACGTATCGAAACACTTTGAGGGTGTTTTATAACGCTTGGGAAATTTTATATATTTTAACTTTGAAACACTTAGAAAAATTTATGGAGTTTAAGTTTTGACTTCAAAACATTTTAGTATAAATTTTACTTGTCAAAATCAAGTATTTTGATTACTTAAAAATTTATTTATTTTATAATTTAGTCATTGAATTATTTTCTATATCAAAATCAAATGTTAGTTTTACAATCTCCCCTTTTTTATATAACAAAACTAAAGTAAAATTTTAAGTAAACTCCCCCTAAATTTAAGCTAGCTTTTGAAAAAGATTTTTAAAATTTAGCTTAACCCTTCTCCCTTTTTGTTAGATCAAAATCAATGAAGGAATATAGCAATATAGCACAAGGCAAACCACAATTAAAGCAACATAATTTCATTAAGCATTAGAAGCCAAAGCAAATTAAGTCCATAAACTCCAAACATAATATCCAAACCTTAAAACTTAAAACATAATATCAAAGCATAGCAAAGAACATAAATAGGTGCATAAAAATAGGGAAAGCCTAAACTAGATGATATGCAATGGAATGCAAGGATCTAAGGCTCATCATCATCTTCATCTTGATCATTGGCCGAGTTCTTTCGGAATTGTCTCCATTCGTCATAGAAGCCAATAAAGGACATGTCCATAGAGGTTTGTTGAGTTTCAATCGAGGTGAGGCGATTCTCAACATTTTGGATACGTCCCTCCACGAAAGTGAGGCGGGTATCAATAGTGGAAAAACTAGAGTCTATGTGGGTGCGCAAGACATTAAATTGCTCGGTAAGGAAGGTCATGAGGGCTTCGTTGTTTTGCGGAGCAACTTGAGGTTGAGGTTCGGGGGCCGCAACTTGAGGAGGATTCTCGACACTAGTCCACTCTCCATCAATGAAATGAAATTTGCCCCGGAGAAGTGTGCGCTCGTCGATGAGATCTTTGAGCGGTTCCTAATAGTTAAGAGAGAAATTGATTCCTAACTTAGAGAACAAGTAGCTCAAGGTCGTGCCATAGGTGAAGGATGTTACAAGATCCGAGTTGCAATTTTGGACAAGGTACACCATCTCGGCAAACATGATTTGACAGAGATTTGGTCGACGTCCCTCACAAAAGCATCAAATCCAAAAATCGTCCACTTGCTTAATAAGGGAGAATTTTCCTCCGAAAGAGCGAAACCACCACGAGACCATGAGATGAAGGATGTGATCATGAGCATCAAGGATCGTGACGGAGCCACCAAGGGTATGTCCCAACGAGTTCTCATCCGAGATTCACTCATCTTCAAAACCGAAAACATTGACCAAACATTTCGGATCAACCCTGAACTTTTCCCCCATGAGATAGGACTCAATGGCAACCACTTGACCGGCATTGGAGATGCAATGAGCATTGACATAGAATAGAAGAACCATGTTACGGTACAAAAGTACTAGGTAAGCCCAAAAAAGACATAAAATTCCAATGCCTTAATAAATCAAGATACCAGAATTGAAATCGTTCGGAATCTAAAAAAGGTATAGAAACGATACGCTCGCGTCGGATAGCAAGATCTTGAAATAACTTGAAATTGGTATAGGCATCTTTGTTTCGAAGAGACTTTTTGTAAAGTAACGTGAGATTTGGACGAGTAGAATCGTCATCAATGTTGGAGCTTCCACCAACCTGATTGGTTCGTACTCTCTTCCTAGAACCCATATTTGAAATCTAGAATGAAATCAAGGCACAAAAAAACATATGTATGCGTAAATCAACCAAATTCAATCCAATATACAATTCGATAATCAAGATGTTGATAAAATCTATACAATATATTTTTTAAAAAAATATATAAACATAAAAAAAAATTTGGTGAAAAGAATTTTGAAAAAAAGCAGATTAAAAAATTATACGGTATAAATTTATATTCGAATAATTTTTTCTTCTTCAGATTTTGAATATTTTTTACAAAAACTTGAAATTCTATATTATATGTATATGTTTTATACAAAAAGGAATTAAAAACAACATATAAATTTAAGCAAAAATTGGAAATAAAAAAGAAAAGGTTTTATACCTTTATATGGGATAATGGATGAATGAGAGATGATTGATACACCAAATTGCTTGCAAAGCTCTAGCCTTGATATGTAGATTGAAAACACTCAAAAAAATTTAGGTTTTGATGTGAAAAATCAAGTGATTTGAAGAATTTTTATAGGTGTTTTCGTTTAGGGTTTGAGAGAAAAAGAGAGTTGGTGTTCTAATTAAAGTTTGATACATTTTAATGCCTATTTAAAGTAATCTGCGCGATCGTGTTTTGATACGCCACTTGGCATATTGGAACAGTCGTTTCGAAACGCTATCGAGCTGTTTCGGTACTAGACTCCTTTTGATACAGGTTGACCCTGTTTCAGAACAACACCTCGAACCCGTATCGAAACATGAAGAGCCTGTTTTGATACGATTTACTACTGGAATCACCTTAGATTAAGCTCGTATCGAAACAAATTTAATTGTTTCGATACACCCTTACCAGAAAATGCATTTTGGGCAGTTTCATGTCCAAAGAGCCAACTTAGATCGAGCCTAAATACATGTGAACGATATATGAGCAAGATTTAATGACTAAAACTGATGCATACTCCCCCTAGCAACAAGCATAGATGCATTAAGAAGCAAAAACACATAAGCATGATCATCATTCAAAATTCAAGCAAATTTTGGCCATTTGGGACCTAAAAGGGTCAAGAAAGGCTATTTAAATCTAACTCTCTCCCAAGGGTCCAAAAATGCTCTTTATCTAAAGGTTTGGTAAATACATCATCTAATTGGTTCTAGGTATCAACATATTCTAGAACTACATCGTTTTTCAAGACATGATCTCTATTGAAATGATGTCTAATTTCTATATATTTGGTTCTAGAGTGTTGGATGGGATTCTTAGTGAGACAAATGGCACTAGTGTTGTCACACTTAAGGGGTATAGTATCTACTTGAACACCATAATCTAAGAGTTGTTGCTTCATCCAAAGGACTTGAGCACAAAAACTCCCTAAGGATATGTACTTCACTTCAGTGGTAGATAAGACTATGCTATTTTGTTTCTTAGATAACCAAGATACAAGCATACTACCTAAGAATTGACATGTTCCGGAGGTACTTTTCCTATCTATCTTACATCCCCTATAATCCGCATCGGAAAAGGCATGAAGGTCAAATGAGGAGTCTCTAGGATACCAAAGACCTAAACAAGGTGTATCTCTAAGGTATCTAAAGATTCTCTTAATGGAAACTAGGTGTGGTTCTCTAGGACTAGCTTGAAACCTAACACACAAGAAAATACCAAACATGATATCGGGCCTACTTGCGGTAAGGTAAAGCAAAGATCCAATCATAGAACGATAAAACTCAGAATCAACACACTTACTTCCTTCATCCTTGTCAAGCTTAATTGATGAGATCATAGGAGTGGCTTGAGGCTTCACATTCTCCAAGCCAAACTTCTTGAGCATATCCTTGATGTATTTAGCTTGATTTATGAACGTGCCATCTTTCCTTTGCTTGATTTGGAGCCCTAAGAAAAATGCTCATCTCAAATTCACCTTGCATTAGCTTAGAAAATTATTGGCAATAAAATTCATTAGTGGAACAAAAATAATATCATCAACATATATTTGAACTACTAAAATGCCATTGCCACATCTTTTAATGAAAAGTGTAATATCCACCTTGCCTTTTTCAATTAAAAAGTTTGAAAGTCTTTCATACCAAGCTATAGAAGCTCGTTTCAAACCGTATAAAGCTTTTGTTAGTTTTAAAAACATGGTTTGGAAAGTTTGGATATTCAAAACCGAGTGATTGTTCAACATACACTTCTTCATTTATAAAACCATTTAGAAAAGAACTTTTTACATCCATTTGAAAAAGCTTGAAATCATGATAGCATGCAAATGCAAGAAGCATCCTAATAGCTTTCATTCTAGCTACGAGTGCATATGTTTCATCAAAATAAATTCCCTCTTCTTGAGTGTAACCTTGAGCAACAAGTTTAGCCTTATTTCTCACTATGTTACCACTCTCATCTAGTATGTTCCTAAATACCCACTTAGTTCCTATAGTAGATTGATTACTAGGCCTATCAACCAATGTCCATACTTTACTTCTCTCAAATTGATTAAGCTCTTCTTGCATAGCCAATATCCAAAAATCATCTTTTAATGCTTCTTTGATATTTTTAGGCTCTATGCATGAGATAAATACAACATGATTCATAAGTTTGAAAGATGATCTAGTAGTTACCCCCTTGGATGGATCACCCAAGATTTCACCACCTTTGACATGGTTGAACTCCCTTGGGTATGTCACCTCCTTTTCCTCAAGAGTCAAGTCCTTCAAGGCTTCAAGAGTTGGATCTTGTGCATCTCCTTCTTTGGTTGGAATCTCATCCACCTTTGATGTTTGTCCTCCATCAATAGCTTCAATAATCCCTACATCATCATCATCACAAGATTCTTTCCTCGGAAGGAGGTTATCATCGAAAACAACATGTATAGACTCTTCAACAACCAAAGTTCTTTTATTAAATACACGATAGGCTTTAGAGTGTAGGGAATAACCCAAAAATATTGCTTCATCACTTTTAGCATCAAGTTTACCTAAGTTGTCTTTTCCATTGTTTAAAACAAAACATTTACAACCAAAAGGGTGGAAATAGCTAATGTCAGGCTTTTTAGATTTCAAAATCTCATAAGGTGTTTTCTTTAAAATAGGCATAATCAATACTCTATTAATAATATAACAAGCCATATTAGTGGCTTCCGCCCAAAATTACTTAGGTAAGTTGTTTTCACAAAGCATTGTCCTAGTCATCTCTTCTAAAGTTCTATTTTCCCTCTCAACTACCCCATTTTGTTGAGAAGTGCGAGGAGCCGAATTTTTTTGGCTAATACCATTTTCATTACAAAAATCTTCAAAACCCATATTTTGAAACCCGGTTCCATGATCACTTCTAATATGTGAAATTTTAAGATCAAGATCATTTTGGGTGATTTTTGTAAATGTAATAAAATTTTCTAAAGCCTCATCCTTAGTACTTAAGAATAGAACCCACATGTATCTAGAAAAGTCATCCACCAATACAAATGCATATGACTTACCAACCAAGCTCATAGTTCTAATAGGCCCAAATAAATCCATGTGAATTAGTTGTAATACCCTACTAGTCAAAACATCATTAATGGGTTTAAATGAAGTTCTCTTTTGTTTACCCTTAGCACAAGCATCACATATTTTATCTAGTGAAAATTTTAGTTTGGGTAAACCTCTAACTAGATTTTGGGAAGCCAATTTTTCTAAAACACATATGCTAGCATGCCCAAGTTTCCTATGCCACAACCATGCATCGTTCTCATCATGTGCAACTAAACATGCATGGGATGAATGTATGTTATCTAAATGCATCATATAAATATTTCTTATGCGATGACCAATGAGCATTAATTCATTTGTTTTAATGTTCACAATTTTACACCCATTTTTATCAAAATGAACATCAAAACCTTTATCACAAAGTTGACTAATGCTCAAAAGATTATGTTTAAGACAATTGACAAGTAATACATTTTCAATGAGAATGGATGAGAGATTACCAATAGAGCCAATACCCTCAATATGGCCTTTGGAGTTGTCACAAAAAGTCACCAGTCCACCATGCTTTGGCTTGAGCACTATGAATCTACTCTTGTCTTCGGTCATGTGCCTTGAGCATCCACTGTCAAGGTACCATGTGTTTTGACTTGAAGCTTTGGCTTTGTAGCAATGCTTCCCCTACAAACAAAGATTAGTTCTTTGATTTTGGTACCCAAACCATTTTGGGTCCACAAGTGTTAGCTCCTAACAGTTTGGTTCCCTTAGGAATTCAAGAAGCAATTGCATTTACATTATTAGAGATAATGATTTCCTTAGGAACTCATACACTCCTAACTCTTTTAACTTTGGATTTCTTTTGAAAACCTCTTTAAAAATTGGGTTTTTGAAGAACTACCATTGTTAAAACCATTTTTCCCAATAGCAAGAGAGGTTTTAAGATTATCCACTTCCTTAGTGTGATAATCTTTGAAATCAGAAAGAAATTTTTCAACTTCAAGATTTTTCTTTTTAAGCTCATTTGAAATATTTATCAACTATAAAACTTTCTTTTCCAATTCGGAATTGGTTTTTGAAAGAGAATCATTTTGAGATTTTAAATTGGAAATAGTTTTCTTGTTTTTCAAAATAGACTCTTTGTATTTCTAAACCAATTCATCATAAATATTTTGTAACTCATCATATTCATCATATAATTCACCATAAGTAAGAGGTGAGTTAGAGTTTACCATGTGATCCTTCTCAAGGGCCATGAGGTAAAGATTTGCCACTTCTTCCTCTTCCTCGGATGACTCTTCTTCACTCTAAGTTGTCATTTGGGCCTTGAGCTTGTTCTTCTTCCTCAATTGAGGGCAATTGGTTCGGATGTAACCCCCTCAACCCGACCCAGAAGAAAAGACCGAATTTAGGAAGTCATCGTTGAAAATATTTCCCTTAAGTAATAAATTTTAGGTTTAAATAATTTATAAAGCAAATTAATTATTAATTAACAATAAGTATTTTAAAATACCACAATTGTTTTCAAAACACAAATATTATAAAAACATTCTGATCATTTAATAAAATATCTGAAATAAAGTCTGTAAATATATGCTGAAACATAATCCTAAAATATGAAGTTCCACGATCTGAAATACGTAAATATCCCAAAACATAGAATAATAATAATCTGATAGTTTAAATTTAGTTCATACTGAATAATAAAATAATAGGATAAAATTGATATCCTTCAAGTACCACGTCGCCTAAAGTCCAAGATATCTGTAAAATGAAAACTATGGGGGAGTAAGCTAGAGAGCTTAGTCTGTCTCTAAAGTGCAAGAAAAACCATAATCATAAACATAGTATTATTTTCTTAAAATCCTTTAAAAACATGATACAATATCACAAACGTAATTCAATGCACCCAACTACGTCCACCAAAAATGAGGAAGGTTCCCATAACCTCCTCCCTACATCCGCCAATCCGAAGTGGAATTCATCCCGAAGGGTGAAACCACTAAGCTTCCTCCGTACAAATCCCAAACCATGCTCATACATATACGATGTATAAAAATCAAATTTCATAAGCAAAGTTCCATGAATCCGATATTCCATAAACATACTTCATAAACCATAGTCCATAAATCCATAAATCATAGTTCCATAAATCCGATGTTTCGTAGATCAAATTTCCATAAATCATAATTAAAACACATTCTGAAATCGTATGCATATGATGCCAACCATACAAGCCATAATACATATAATAATCACACAAGGTGTAAAATATATGTAGCACAGTAAAAGAACACACCCCAAGCAGCAATAGCTCTAACGTCGGGAAGAACGCCTCTCACGTTCGGATCTAGCTGAATCAGAACCTATAATATAAAATTCTACATCAAAATCTAACACTATGCCACCAATTAACACTAGTACTAATCTAAAAGAATACTCATGTGTAGTCCTTGTGGTATGTGTACGGTTAGATCGAACATGCGAAGGAGGTGGTAGTTCGTCTTCTTCAAAGTGGATGTCGTCTAAAACACATATTTAAGCTGCATTAGATCTCATATCCAAATCCTTCAAAAATTAAGGTTGCGCAAAACTAGAGACTCACTAACGTTCGATCGAAAAAAGAAGCATAAAGAAAAATTTGAGAGAGGGAGAGGAGACGTGCGGTTTCTGAATATCAATTTGACAATTCAAGGGTTGATAAGGTTTTTATACCCAATTTAATGGGTAATTCACAAAGGAGGCCATTGAACTTAATAAGTGTTTGCAAACTAGCACCTAAACTTTTCATGATTTATAAATTGACCCCGAATTTCTATATAAAGTCTCATAAATCTAAATTTTCTCAATTTAATCCTCAAACTTAATTAGGGTTTTTAAATTAAATTCCCAAATCATTAGGGTTTCAAGAATTAGGGATTTCAAAATTAGGTTTCTAAATTAGGTGTATTTCGAATATAGGGTTTATAATTTGGGCATAATTTTTGGGGTGTTACAACTCAACTACCCTTAAAAGAAATTTCGTCCTCGAAATTTTCAGTCTTAGCGATAGATCCCAAAAATTAACTGTCACAACTTAAAATTCTTCATTCTGAATTCCTCATCCTTCAACATGAAAGATAAAAACTAAAAACATCATAAATGTACCTACTATGTCCTCTGGCTCATCATCATAACCCTCGCGAGCTTTAGTTGCATGAACTAACCCTGGTCGTCGAGCATATGATCTCTTACTTTGTGTAGGTTTGGCTCTACTAGCGTTACCCGATGCAACATGCCTATTCTGGCCACTACCTCTAAGTGGTGCTTGTACTGACCTTTGAGACTGTGTCGGAGCCTGGTTAGCACCATGGGCGAGGGGAAAATCACTCCGAAAATGCTCTAAAGAACCACATAAGAAACATGTTCCCAACTTCTTTCAACACTCACCATTATGTTGTTTGTTACAGTAAGAACATATTGGAAAAGAGTGAGAACCTGACGAACCACCCACACTAGTAGTCGGAACATTAGAAATCGTTTGTCTAGCTCTAGAATAAGCTTGATGGTCGAACTCATCTATAGCCCTTTTCCTAGACTAATTCCCTTGACTGTGCTGAACAGATGCGGTCGGTTGCTTACTAGCTTGATCAATACCATGAGATTCAAGTTGCTTCATCTTTGCCTCATTTTGCTCAGCAATCCTAGCTCGTTGAGTAATCTCCTCATACTCTTTATCCATATGCAAAGCAACATCCGTCTTAATCGTTAGACACAACCCTTTTAGAAACCAATCACATTTTTCTTTCTATGTGGTCACTAGCCCCGGGACATACTGAATCAGCCTCATGAACTCTATCTAATAATCATTCACAGACATATCATTTTGCTTCAAATTCATGAAGTCATCCCGACACTTTTCCAAATACTCTGCCCCAACATAACAGTCACGGAGTTCTTGTCGAAAATGATCCCAAGAGATCTGACTGGCTGGAATAACATGTTTTTCAGCTTCCCACCAATTCTGGGCTTCACCCTGCAACAGTGATACTGCAGCCTTAAGCTTCTGATCAGCAGGATAATCTATCTCAACAAACAGTCACTGAAGCTTCTCCAACCAGTACTCTGCGTCAACCGGATTTGTACCAGTCTTCCCATCAAACATAGTCATCCCGACAGTTGAGAACTCGGTAGATATGGGCCTTCTAACACCCTCAGACTGGCGGAGGTAACGAAGCAATTCCCTATGCACTGTAGCAGTATCCAAGCTAGCAGTATCACTATCCCTAAATCATGTGGACCATCATTATGAGTATGCTGAACATATGGATCCCTATCCACATGGGACGTAACTTCACTCTCTAAAGCAATGGTACGACCTCGACCACGACCACGGTTTCGGCCACGGCCACGACCGGTCACTAATCTAGAGCTCATACGAGGTGGCATAATAATCTATCTACAAAAGAGACAATCCTAGAATTAGAGTTCCTACTTGGAGTTTCTATTCAAAAAATATTTTTAATTTTTTAAAATAATAAATTTATCAGAAAATCTCATTTTCCCTAAAACATTTAATATGCATGCAAAAATTATTTTCGGCTTAAAATTTTAAGTGAGCCTCACAGTTCGAGGGTTAAACTTAGCTATGATACCACCAAATGTAACCCCTTAAACCTAGACCAGAAGAAAAGACAGAATTTAGGAAGTCACCGTTGAAAACGTTTCCCTCAAGTAATAAATTTTAGGTTTAAATCATTTATAAAACAAATTAATTATTAATTAACAATAAGTATCGTAAAATACCAATTTTTTTTAAAATCCAAATGTTATAAAAATATTCTGATCATTTAATAAAATATCTGAAATAAAGTTTGTAAATATATGCTAAAACCTAATCCCAAAATATGAAGTTCCACGATCTGAAATACGTAAATATTCTAAAACATAGAATAATAATAATAATCTAATAGTTTAAATTTAGTTCATAGTGAATAATAAAATAATCAGATAAAATTGAGATCCTCCAAGTACCACATCGAGTAAAGTACATGATATCTGTAAAAGGAAAACTATGTGGAGTAAGCTAGAGAGCTTAGTGTGTCTCTAAAGTGCAAGAATACTCACGTGTAGTCCTTGTGGTACGTGCACGGTTAGATCGAACATGCGAAGGAGGTGGTAGTTCGTCTTCTTCAAAGTGGATGTCGTCTAAGACACATATTTAAATTGCATTAGATCTCATATCCAAATCCTTCAAAAGCTAAAGTTGCGCGAAACTAGAGACTCAACAACGTTCGATCGAAATAAGAAGCATAAACAAAAAGTCAAGAGTGGGAGAGGAGACGTGCGGCTGCCAAATATCAATTTGACAATTCAAGGGTTGATAAGGGTTTTACACCCAATTTAATGGGTAATTCACAAAGGAGGCCATTGAACTTAATAAGTGTTTATAAACTAGAACCCAAACTTTTCATGATTTATAAATTGACCTCGAATTTTCATAAGTCTCATAAATATGAATTTTCTAAATTTAATCCTCAAACTCAATTAGGGTTTTTGAATTAAATTCCCAAATCATTAAGGTTTCAAGAATTAGGGATTTCAAAATTAGGTTTCTAAATTATGGATATTTCGAATCTATGGTTTATAATTTGGGCGTAATTTTTGTAACACTCGTGTTTTGGGGTTAGGAGTTAGGCGTGTGTGTTGGTTCGAGTCATCAAAATCGATTTTATTTAACTTGGCCTTGGTTTTAATTCAAAAGAGATTAAAAATTAAAAGAGTGGCATTTTTGTAATTAAAGTGAAAAGTGGAAGACCATACTTTTGAATCAAAAAGAACAAAAAAAATAGTTGTCTTCCTCCCTTTTTGCTATTCACGTTGAAAACCCCAAACCCTCTCTAAACCTCTTAAACACTATTCCATTCAATCTCTCCACCAAATCAAGGGCTTTTTCAAAGGTAATCTCATTTCTCAACTCTCCTCATCATCCCCTTCATTTTCATGGTCTTAGATTTGAAAACTATCATCTTTTTAGAATTTAAAGTTTAAGGAAAGTTTGGATTTTTTAAAGGGTTTTTCAATTGTTTTTGATTTGTTGAGTTGAGTTTTGGATTAATCTCACCTAAAGACACTTAATATCTTAAAATGGTTGGATTTGGGAGAAATCCCGAAGTGGGTCCTTGGGGTAATTTTCAAAGTGTCTAAACTTGAGTTTTTGATGTGTTTTTGTGTTGGGTTGAAAGGTTGATGGTATAGGGTGGTTAGGGAAGTGTTTTGGAAGCTTTTTGGTGTCATTTGGGTGTTTGAAATTGTGATTTTCAGCTGGGTATTTGGGGAGCACGAAAATGGGAGTTTTGTGGCTAGTTTGGGTTTGAAATGGTGAAGTCTTGACTTGTGTTTGTGAGTTGGATTTGTGACTGAGTTTAGCATTGAATTGGTTGAGTAATATTTGTGTTTTGATTGGTTAGAAGCTAGAGGAATCATCGGGGAAGGATCGGGATCGAATCCGAGGATTGAGGAAGCTTGACTTGCTTGCTTGGTTTGCTAAGGAAGGGTGGTGAGTAAAACTTTAAATTGTTTTAAAGTTGGTTCAAGTGTGTTGTAGTGGAAGTATTGGAATGAGCTTGGTAGGCCATTCCAAGGTAGAGGTTAAATTGGTAGTTTAACTTCTTGTTTGTTAAAAAGTTTAGATACCTATGCCTATATTGATCTTGTGAAGTATGAATTGACTTGTATGTGTATACATCATTGTGTGTGATGATGGTTGTATGATATCAATGATGGTTGTTGTGATGTGGTAAAAGAAATTGGCACTAGTTAACTTACCAGGTGTAAATGATCGATCATTAGGATTAGTGTGCACACGTTTGAGTCAAATTCGCGCGTGGCCTTGATGACGTTGAGTCATCAAGGAGGAGTACGGTGATGTAATATTCCACCGGAAATTATTTATATATATACGTAATGATGAGTGGAATCCCATCCGTAGGGCATGTGGTGATGAGTGGAATCCCACCCATGCAAGGTCCGGTGATGAGTGTAATCCCACCGAGGTAATGTTGTTGTTGAGAGTAAATTCGCACATCCGAGTAAACTAATAGTGGCCAATGTACTTACTCTTATGATTATGATGTTGCGATATTTGATTTGTATTGTTGAGCTTAATATGATGTAAGATGCCATATTTATGACTCTTGAAATACTAGCTAGGTTGTTATGATGATGCCTATGTATGTTGTGTGTGATGTTAAGGATTGCATGCTTGAACCCTGCATTGTTGTTGTTTTTGATTTTAGAGCATTCTCACTAAGCTTCTAGCTTACGCTCTCATTTTCAACAATACAGATCATTAGCGTGGTGTTAGAAAGGAGCAAGGCGAAGGGACTTTCCAAGCTTGTTGTTGCTCAAGTATGGCTTAGTAAATAAAGTAGTAGTTAAGTAATGGGGCTATTATGTGTTTGTATGAGCGTTGTATGACACATAGATGTTGATGATGTTTATGCTTTGTTTGGATTTGTAAACCATGTTAAGCCCTGTTGAATGCTTGTTTGAGATGCTATGCTTTTGGATGATAGTGTTGCTTTCGGTTGAGCATGTAAACTCTATGTGTGGAGACATGTGCCTTATGGGCTTTTAATGTTTAAGTATGCCTTGAATGATTTTGAATGTGATGCAAAAATCCTTGTTGTGCTTATTGATTTGTTGATGTTTGGCTTTACATGTTTATTGTGTGCTAAGCATGTGCTATTAGGGTGCCTTTCATCTATATTGGTTGTATGTTGAGTCTTGAGTGTTTTAGTGGAGTTTTGGGGCTGCCTTGTATCTAAAACCAGCAAAAATCTATCTTTTCGCAGCCCGCGTATCGAAACGGTTGGTCTCGTTTCGATACGGCCTCTTGTTTCAAGCCAGGCGTTTCGATACGCTTAGGGTCCGTTTCGGTACAGTTTTGCTACTGGAAATCTGAGAAATTACCGATATTTTGGGGTTTCGAAACGGATTCAGGTATTTCGAAACGGTCAATATGTCGTTGACTATGAGAAGTTGACCGCTGGGGGTGTTTCGAAACGGTTGACCATCGTTCCGGTACGACCTTCTCGTGGGGACTTGGGGCCATTGACCAAGTCAAGGTTTTTCGATACACCTCTTGGGTGTTTCGAAATGGCCTGCTTATAAACTTAAAAATGGGATGTTTAACATGTTGTTTGGGATTGGTTGCTTTTATTTCATGTCGTATTCCGCTGTCGTGATCACATAGGATTTAAACGTGCCTTCAGAGAAGATTAAATTAAAATAAATTTTTAGGGCCGCTAACCGAGGTGGAACCTTAACGGGTTTCACATTGGTTTTCCCCGTGTAACCTACTCGAACCAGTCAACCAACTAGACCGGGGCGAGGGGGTTACATTTGTTGGTATCAGAGCCTGAGGTTACCGAGACCTCGAGCAGGTAAGTGAGGTAAGCTTGATGTGTTAAGCAGTTGATATGTCTCGGTGTGCGCTTTGCCATGAATTCTTGTTGTTTGATTGTTCGTATGGTGTTTGGAAGCATTATCGTTGCGTTTGGTGTAATGTCTAGTGCCTATTGCTACTATTACTTAATTTAAAAATGTTTTGTAAAGGAAAGTACTTGAGCACAGTTGGACCCTTGCCTTTGCTAACTTAGTCCTTCTATGTTTTGTTTGTTGTAGTTATTATCTTGCTAGCTGTATCATGAGACCATGAGGGAGGCCTAGGATGGTTCAGCCGGAACCACGGGCACAAGCTCCGGTAGTTGAGCAGATTGGGGGAGCGCAGGCTCCTCAACCTCCTCCTTCTCCTCCTCACCAAGCGGGAGGTGAGGCGGGAGCCGAGGGTGTAGGACCTCAAGTGGGCCAAGGACCGGCCGGAATAGATTTAGCACCTTTAGTTTAGGCGATAGCCGGGGCTTTCCAGGCTGCAGTGGCTGGGGGGCAGGCAGTGGCACAACCCCAGGGAGAGGGTACTGGTTTGCCATTGGAGAGACTCCGCAGTTTGGGAGGTGAAGAGTTCAGAGGGTCGACATCGGAGAGGTCTGAGATGTGGTTAGAGAAGACCGTCCGTATCTTGTCACAGATGGGATGTACCGGGGGACGCAAGTTAGGGTTTGTTGAGTCTTTGCTTCAGGGTGATGCCTACACTTGGTGGGTCACCATCACTACGGGCATGGAAGATGCTGAGATCACTTGGGAGTTCTTTGAGTCAACATTCCGTAAGAAGTATCTGGGTCCTCGATATCTCGATGAGAAGAAGAAGGAATTTATGGCTTTGCTTTAGGAGAGTATGACTGTGACAGACTACGAGATTCGATTTGTCAGGCTGAGTCAGTATGCATCTGAGCTTGTTCCTACTGAAGTGGAACATTGTAACCGTTTCCGTTATGGGTTGAATGAAGAAATCAAGAGGTACACTCTAGCTTCGGACTACACCGATTTTGATGTCTTGGTCGCTAGGGCCAAGGACTTGGAGCACAGTTTGGGCTCGACCAAACGGTCTGGTGGTTCTAGTTCTGGGAAGAGATCTAGTGACTTTGATAGAGGTGATGCTAAGAGGCATCGGAACAACCGGAATCACTATGACCATAGACGTGGTAGAGGTAACCACGGTAGGGGCCAATAGGGCCAGAGGGCTGGTGGGAATTTTCCCACATGTGCTACTTGCGGGAGGAACCACACCGGTGAGTGTTGGGGGAATTTCCACTCGTGTTGGAGTTGTGGAGCTAGGGATCATATTAGACGTGACTGTCCACATTAGGTGGGGCAGACACCAGTTCAGGCTCCTACCAGAGCTAATGACTTCTAGAGAGGCCGCGGGCGCGGTAGAGGTAACTTCCAGCCGAGGAATGACGGCCGGAGGAACTTAGCGCATGTAGTTGCAGTCCAGCCAGAGGACGGAGGTCAGGCCAGAGTTTACGCTCAGCGTGGGGATCAGCATGACACCGATGTGATCGCATGTAACTTCTCGATACAATCTTTGGGTTTGCTTTCTTTGATTGACTCCAGGTCTACACATTCTTATATTCTGAGTGAGCATGCAAAGTTGTTGAAATTGCCTTGTGAAATATTAGAGGTAGGAGTTAGTGCTACTAGTTCCTTCGGGGATACGGTAGTAGTTAGAAAGATGTACAGAAGGTGTCCGTTGATGGTTCAGGGACATGTGTTTCCAGTGGATATGATGGAGCTACCCTTCTATGGCTTTGATGTAATTCTGGGTATGGACTGGCTCACTGAGCATAGAGCTAGGATAGACTTTGAGACTAATAGGATTTCTTTGAGACTCGCGGATGATTATGAGATAGTGGTGGTGGGTGAGAACGTGAAGTTCTTATCTAATGTAGTTTCAGTTCTAGAGGCTAAGAGGTTAGTTGAGATGGGTTGCGAAGCATATTTGGCCTATGTAATGAATCCAAACATGAGTGAGGTTAGACCTCAAGGCATCCGGACAATGTGTGATTTTCCTAGTGTGTTTCCGGAAGAGTTGCCGGGTTTACCACCTGATAGAGAGGTAGAGTTTGCGATAGAGACTTATTCAGATTTATCTCTTGTTTCGGTTGCTCCGTATTGTATGGCACCGAAAGAACTGAAAGAGTTGAAGACTCAGTTGCAAGAGTTGACAGATAGAGGCTTCATCCGACCTAGTTCCTCGCTTGGGGTTCTCCAGTTTTGTTTGTAAAGAATAAAGATGGAAGCATGAGAGTGTGTATAGATTACAGACAGTTGAATTAGTTAACCGAGAAGAATAAATATCCGTTGCCGAGAATTGATGATTTGTTTGACCAGTTGAGAGGGGCATCAGTCTTTTCGAAGATTGACTTGAGATCCGGTTACTACCAACTAAAGGTAAGAGAGGTTGATGTACCGAAGACGGCCTTTAGGACTAGATATGGTCACTATGAGTTTTTAGTCATGCCATTTGGGTTGACTAACGCACCGACGGCTTTCATGGATATGATGAATAGGATTTTCCATCAGTACCTAGATCAGTTTGTAGTTATCTTCATAGATGACATCTTGGTGTACTCACGTACCGAGGAAAACCACGACAGACACTTGATGCTAGTTTTAAAGACCTTGTTGGATAATCAGTTGTATGCCAAGTTGAACAAGTGTGAGTTCTGGATCCGAGAGGTAGTCTTCCTAGGGCATGTAGTGTCAGCCGAGGGTATTAGAGTGGATCCGAAGAAAATAGAAGCTATTGTTGAGTGGAAGCAACCGAAGTCAGTAACAGAGGTACGTAGCTTTCTAGGCTTAGCTGGATATTATAGGAGATTTGTAGAAGGTTTTTCGAAGCTAGTCACTCCCTTGACACAGTTACTTCAGAAGAGTGTTCAGTTTGAGTGGACAGATGCAAGACAGAGAGCCTTTGAGAAGTTGAAAGAAGCTTTGACCCAAGCACCGATCTTGATTCAGCCAGAGTCTGGGAAAGACTATGTAGTTTACAGTGATGCTTCCTATGTAGGCCTAGGTTGTGTCCTCATGCAAGACAAGAGAGTAGTGGCTTATGCCTCAAGACAGTTGAAGACTCACGAGCGTAACTATCCGACCCACGACATAGAGTTAGCTACAGTTGTGTTTGCTCTGAAGATTTGGAGACATTATTTGTACGGTGAGAAATGCACAGTGTACACAGATCACAAGAGTTTGAAGTACATCATGACTCAGCGAGATTTGAATCTCAAACAGTGTAGGTGGTTAGAGTTGTTAAAGGACTATGATCTTACGATTGAGTACCATCCGGGTAAGGCCAATATAGTGGCCGATGCTTTGAGTAGAAAGGTAGTCGTAGACTTGAGAGCCATGTTTGCTAGATTGAGCTTGTCCGGAGATGGTGGCTTGGTAGCCGAGCTTCAAGTTAGACCTACTCTAGGTCAGTTGATTAGGGAGAAGCAGCTCTTAGATAGATCTTTGGCACCTCACGTGCAAGACATAGCCGAGGGTAGATCTTCAGATTACAGTTTCAGTACCGATGGAGTCTTGTGTTTCAGAAATAGGATAGTTGTGCCAGAAGACAGTGACTTGAGACGTACGATCTTGACTGAAGCGCACAGTAGTCCTTTTGCTATGCATCTTGGAAGTACGAAGATGTACCGCGATTTGAAGAATGAGTACTTTTGGGTTGGTTTGAACAGAGATGTAGCCGACTTCGTGAGTAAGTGTATGGTGTGTCAGAGAGTGAAGGCGGAACATCAGGTTACCTCAGGTTTGTTGCAACCGTTGAGAATTCCGGAATGGAAATGGGAGAATATCACCATGGATTTTGTTTCGGGCTTGCCTTTGACTCCTACAAAGAAGAACTCAGTTTGGGTCATAGTAGACCGTTTCACGAAGTGTGCTCACTTCTTGGCAGTCAATACGACTTACACTTTAGATAGATTGGCCGATCTGTACATTGGTGAGATTGTTAGACTACATGGTGTTCCGAAGTCTATTGTGTCCGATAGAGATCCGAGGTTTACAGCTCGATTTTGGGAGTGTCTGCATACCGCTTTGGGTACCCGTTTGAATTTCAGCACGTCTTATCATCCTCAGTCAGATGGTCAGTCAGAGAGGGTTATACAGATTTTAGAGGATATATTACGTTGTTGCATCATTGATTTTCAGGGTACGTGGGAGAAGCATCTACCTCTAGTTGAGTTTGCTTACAATAATAGTTTTCAGTCGAGCATTCAGATGGCTCCGTATGAGGCCTTGTATGGTAGGAAGTGTAGAACTCCAGTTTGTTGGGCCGAAGTGGGACATAAGTTGTTACCTATGCTGGATTTGCTTAAGGGGACAACTGACAAGGTGAAATTGATTTGCGATCGCTTAAAGGCAGCTTCGGATAGGCAGAAGTCCTATGCCGACTTGAAGAGGAAGGAAGTTGAATTCTCAGTGGGTGAGAAGGTGTTCTTGAAAGTGTCTTCGTGGAAGAAGGTGATGAGATTTGGCCGAAAAGGGAAGTTAAGTCCTAGGTACATAGGACTATATGAGATTGTGAAGAGGGTTGGCCCAGTTGCTTATCAGTTACGGTTGCCATCCGAGCTAGAGAAGATACACGATGTATTTCATGTTTCGATGATCCGTAGGTATAGGTCAGACCCGTCATATGTTATGCATGTAGAAGAGATTGAATTGAATCCGGATTTGACTTATGAGGAAGAACCAGTTGAGATCCTAGCTTCTGACAGTAAGGCGTTGCGGGGTAGATCGATTGAGTTAGTGAAAGTGCGGTGGCAACGTCGAGGGGTGGACAAGGCCACGTGGGAGAGAAAGGAGGATATGGAAAGGCAGTTTCCTTATGTAACACCCCAATTTTGGGCTTGGAAGTTTAAGGTCTGAACCGGACCGATCTGATTTTCGGTTCGAATATAAAAGGAGGTTTTAGGGAAAGCCTAGTTCGGGATGCTTTAAAAATATGGGAAAATATCTAAAAATCATATTTTAATATATATAAGAGAGTGGTGAAATCAATTTTACAAAATAAGGTTTGGAAGTGCGACATTTTGAAATAGTGACTAAAATGTAATTTTTGAAAAGTTCAGTGGTGACTGTTTTGTAAGGATTGAAACTTTGAATCTTTAAGGATCTAATTTACCCAAGAAAGGATTTCTCCAGATTTTTCTTAATTTTAATGATTTAATTAATGTTTAATTAATTAAAGGAAAAGAGGGAAACCATATTTTTGCTTTTCATAACTAACTTTCTTAAAAACTTTATCATCTCATTTTCTCTCAAAATTCCCTCAGCCAAACACATTTCTACAGCAACATTTATATTGATTTTCACACCAAATGATGAGGTTTCAATCATCAATTGATTCCTAATCCTTTCTACATCAAAACTTCTTGATTTGCTTATTGAATTTTCAAGGATTTTGGCTCTAATCAAGGAGAAATCTACATTTAGAGGTAAGGAAGTTCTTCTCCTCTAAATACTCAGTTCTTTACTGAAATTTCCAAGTTCTCAATCCTTAAATTAAGTTTTATAAAAGGTTTTAATGTTGTGATCTTGATTTTGGCTTAAAACTCAAGATTTGGAAGAAATCTTGAAGAATTTCGTGGTGTTTGTTTGGGCTCTGTTTTGTGATGGTTATTAAATGTATTTTGGATGTTTAATGATGTGTAAATGAGGTTTGATCAATGTAATCCCGAATAGGTTATGTTTCCTAAGTTTTTGCTTATGAAAATGGTGGTTTTATGGGGTGATTTTGGTGTTCTGTTAATGCTGGAGGTATAAGGACGAGTTTGGGTTCAATTTGGATGTTAATTGATGTTTAGAAATGGTTAGAAGTGATTGATCTTGGCTGGGTTATGTTTTGGAAGAGTTTGGAGGTGATTTCGGTTGTGTTTGGTAGCCGAAATGTTAGATTCATGTAGAGCAGCGAGTTGGGTTGTGTTGCTGGTGTTTTTAATGCATGATGATGCATTAATCCTCTGTTATTATGTGTTTAAAACAGGGGAGAATGATCCGGAAGCAATAGAGGTGGCGTTGGAGGTTTTGGATGCTTGGAAGGCTTGTCGGTTAGCATAGCTTTGTGTATCGGTGAGTGGAAAAGAGTTTTCCAGCTTGGAAACATTTTGGATGAGGTTTTGAGAGCTTAGTTTAAGTCTAAACAACTTAGCTAAGCTCAAGAGTAAGTAAATGGATTTTCTCTCTTGGATTGTGCTATGATTTGGTTTTAAATGCACTTGAGTAGGTTGAGTTTTAATTACTGTTTTTAAGCATGTTTAGTCATGGTTTAATGCTGGTTTTGAAAGCTATATGTTGAAAGATGCTCAAGGTAAGAGATCCTTGTTTTGGCATGTTGCTAAATTGGTAATGTTGCATGGTGATGCATGGTGATTAATGGCTTTGTTTAATGCTTTAAACAGTGAATTGATGATGGTAATTGATGTGTATTGGCAAGTGATGTAAGTGGGTTTTGGTTACTTTAATTGGATATAGTTAGCCGACTATAGGATTGGGTGCATCGTGAATTAAGTCGCCTTGGATGTCGAGGGGTTGTAATTGTACCGTAAACTCCATCCAAGTATCCTAACGATAGAGGTAAGATCTCAACGGTGGTTAAAAGTCCGTGTGAGGATCTTGTTAAGCTCACAACGGTGGTTAAAAGTCCGTGTGAGGATTTTGGGTAAGATCTCAACGGTGGTTAAAAGTCCGTGTGAGGATATTGTTAAGCTCACATCGGTGGTTAAAATTCCGAGTGAGGATTTTGGTAAGATCACAACGGTGGTTAAAAGTCCGTATGTGGATCTTGGTAAGATCACAACAGTGGTTAAAAGTCCGTATGTGGATCTTGTGTGATGTGTCCCGTACTCTCGTTAGTGAGTTATACAACTTCCGATGAGTGATGTTGAGGGGTTGTGATTGTACCGTTAAACTCTATCATGGGTGTTGAGGGGTTGTGATTGTACCGGTAAACTCCACCTTGTGTTGTTCGGTAGTGTGTATGAAGCGTGTGGGACAACGCTTGTAATCCGCGTATCCGATTGTGTCTTGTGTTGAAATGGTTTGTGAATTATCACTTGAAAGCCAATATAATGTTTTTGAATGTAATGAAGCGAGAGATGCTTGAAATGATGCAAGGTTGCATGGGAAGTGTGTAATGGTTTAGGAGTGCATGTATTACTTGTTAAGCTTGAGCAAGTGTATATCTTCTATTGTGAATGGTGCATATGTGCATGAAATCTCTTTAGTGCATTGAAGTCTTGTGAAGGCTTTTTTTAAAAGGCATGTAATACAAATGTTGCTTTTGTAGTTCATGTGTTTTGCATTTGTGGGATGCATGAGATTGTTAGAAGGAACATTGGTTTTCAAAAGGTATTTTGCTTTGAAATGATCATCAAGCATGAGGAAAGTATGTTGTGAAGTGGAAGTGTTTTCCAAGGAATTTGAGTTTAACTTTGCATGTGGTGTTCATGCATGGAAGGGTTTAAATAATGGTTTTTGCAAGAATGTGTTTTTGGGGTAAGTTGTTTAGCTTTTCTAAGCTAAAGGTTGGATTTCATGTCGAGCAATGCATGGTTTAAAGCATGTTGTTTCAAAAGAGGTTTTTCAAACATTGCTTGGGTTTATTGAAGTACTTCTACTTTTAAAGAGGGTTTTATGATTCGCTGCATTGATGGTGTTTTGGTTTTGAGCATTCCTCACTAAGCATTATGTGCTTACGCTTTTTTTTGTCCATTAATGCAGATATTTGAAGTTGGGACAACAAGAAGCAAGGGATTCAAGAAGAGCTCCACTTGAGAAGTATGTCTTGGTTTATAGCTATAGATAATAAAGGCAATGGGGGAGAGTCTTTTATATTGATGTGTAATGAGATTGTGTATGTTGAACAAGTTCGGTTTATGGCTTGAACTATGTGTTTATCGCTTTGCAACATTTGAATCTTATGCTTCATAAGTTGTTATGCTATGCTTCTTGTTTTAAAAGCATGATCAAGTGTTGGATGTGTTGAATGAGTTGGTGCACCTACGGTTTGATTGTATCTAGTTGTTAATGCAATTTGGTAGCTATGATGCTTGGCATGTTGTTGATATGTTGAGAATGGATTAAAGTATGTTTGTTGGTGTATTGATGTTTGGTTGGTTTTGGATGTTAGGGTGCATGCCTATAGACTTGTGGATCTTTCTAATTTATGCCATGAATGTGTTTTGATGATGCAAATATGTACCTCATGTGCATGATAACTTGTTGGCATGATTAGGAGGTCATTGGAATGTGTTTGAGTGGATAAATGTGTGTTAAACCAGCAAATTCTGCACTTTCTGGGCAATCCGTATCGGAACGGGCACTAGCGTTTCGAAACGGGGGCCTGTAATGGCCTTCGTGTATCGAAATGGGTAGAGGCCGTTCCGAAACGTTTTGGCCACTGCCAGGCCCTGTTTCGGTACAGGTCTCGAAACGAACCCGTGTTTAGCAATTGCTTGAGTTTGGGATGTCCGTTTAAAGTGAAATTTAACAGGGAAGCATGTAATATGATTAATTTGATATTGGTAATTTAAAATTCAGCTAAGTCCTCCATCTTTCCAGAAATTACAATTTGGTCCCTAACTTTTGTATGTTGTGCAATTGAGTCCCTTAATGCTTTCCGATTGCTGTGCTTTTCAAGCATGCTTTTCTCAAGGGCACGCCTAAGGTTAATGTACATCTAGATAAGTTTAAAAAGGAAAAAAAGGGTCGTTAATCAAGGTTGACCTTCGGATTGACTTTGGTTTTCCCCGTGTAATCTTCGTAGTTTGGGTCAACCGTCTAGGCTGGGCTAAGGGGGTTACACCTTATCTCTTTCAGTCAGGTAATTTCGGGGACGAAATTCCTTAAGTGGGAGAGAGTTGTAACACCTTTGTTTTGGGGTTAGGAGTTAGGCGTGTGTGTTGGTTCGAGTCATCAAAATCGATTTTATTTAACTTGGCCTTGGTTTTAATTCAAAAGAGATTAAAAATTAAAATAGTGGCATTTTTGTAATTAAAGTGAAAAGTGGAAGACCATACTTTTGAATCAAAAAGAACAAAAAAAATAGTTGTCTTCCTCCCTTTTTGCTATTCACGTTAAAAACCCCAAACCCTCTCTAAACCTCTTAAATACTATTCCATTCAATCTCTCCACCAAATCAAGGGCTTTTTCAAAGGTAATCTCATTTCTCAACTCTCCTCATCATCCCCTTCATTTTCATGGTCTTAGATTTGAAAACTATCATCTTTTTAGAATTTCAAGTTTAAGGAAAGTTTAGATTTTTAAAGGGTTTTTCAATTGTTTTTGATTTTTTGAGTTGGGTTTTAGATTAATCTCACCTAAAGACACTTAATATCTTAAAATGGTTGGATTTGGGAGAAATCCCGAAATGGGTCCTTAGGGCAATTTTCAAAGTGTCTAAACTTGAGTTTTTGATGTGTTTTTGTGTTGGGTTGAAGGGCTGATGGTATAAGGTGGTTAGAGAAGTGGTTTGGAAGCTTTTAGATGTCATTTGGGTGTTTGAAATTGTGATTTTCAGCTGGGTATTTGGGGAGCACGAAAATGGGAGTTTTGTGGCTAGTTTGGGTTTGAAATGGTGAAGTCTTGACTTGTGTTTGTGAGTTGGATTTGTGACTGAGTTTAGCATTGAATTGGTTGAGTAATATTTGTGTTTTGATTGGTTAGAAGCTAGAGGAATCATCGGGGAAGGATCGGGATCGAATCTAGGGATTGAGGAAGCGTGACTTGCTTGCTTGGTTTGCTAAGGAAGGGTGGTGAGTAAAACTTTAAATTGTTTTAAAGTTGGTTCAAGTGTGTTGTATTGGAGGTATTGGAATGAGCTTGGTAGGCCATTCCAAGGTAGAGGTTAAATTGGTAGTTTAACTTCTTGTTTGTTAAAGAGTTTAGATACCTATGCCTATATTGATCTTGTGAAGTATGAATTGACTTGTATGTGTATACATCATTGTGTGTGATGATGGTTGTATGATATCAATATGGTTGTTGTGATGTGGTAAAAGAAATTGGCACTAGTTAACTTACCAGGTGTAAATGATCGATCATTAGGATTAGTGTGCACACGTTTGAGTCAAATTCGCGCGTGGCCTTGATGACGTTGAGTCATCAAGGAGGAGTACGGTGATGTAATATTCCACCGGAAATTATTTATATATATACGTAATGATGAGTGGAATCCCATCCGTAGGGCATGTGGTGATGAGTGGAATCCCACCCATGCAAGGTCCGGTGATGAGTGTAATCCCACCGAGGTAATGTTGTTGTTGAGAGTAAATTCGCACATCCGAGTAAACTAATAGTGGCCAATGTACTTACTCTTATGATTATGATGTTGCGATATTTGATTTGTATTGTTGAGCTTAATATGATGTAAGATGCCATATTTATGACTCTTGAAATACTAGCTAGGTTGTTATGATGATGCCTATGTATGTTGTGTGTGATGTTAAGGATTGCATGCTTGAACCCTGCATTGTTGTTGTTTTTGATTTTAGAGCATTCTCACTAAGCTTCTAGCTTACGCTCTCATTTTCAACAATACAGATCATTAGCGTGGTGTTAGAAAGGAGCAAGGCGAAGGGACTTTCCAAGCTTGTTGTTGCTCAAGTATGGCTTAGTAAATAAAGTAGTAGTTAAGTAATGGGGCTATTATGTGTTTGTATGAGCGTTGTATGACACATAGATGTTGATGATGTTTATGCTTTGTTTGGATTTGTAAACCATGTTAAGCCCTGTTGAATGCTTGTTTGAGATGCTATGCTTTTGGATGATAGTGTTGCTTTCGGTTGAGCATGTAAACTCTATGTGTGGAGACATGTGCCTTATGGACTTTTAATGTTTAAGTATGCCTTGAATGATTTTGAATGTGATGCAAAAATCCTTGTTGTGCTTATTGATTTGTTGATGTTTGGCTTTACATGTTTATTGTGTGCTAAGCATGTGCTATTAGGGTGCCTTTCATCTAGATTGGTTGTATGTTGAGTCTTTAGTGTTTTAGTGGAGTTTTGGGGCTGCCTTGTATCTAAAACCAGCAAAAATCTGTCTTTTCGCAGCCCGCGTATCGAAACGGTTGGTCTCGTTTCGATACGGCCTCTTGTTTCAGGCCAGGCGTTTCGATACGCTTAGGGTCCGTTTCGGTACAGTTTTGCTACTGGAAATCTGAGAAATTGCCGATATTTTGGGGTTTTGAAACGGATTCAGGTGTTTCGAAACGGTCAATATGTCGTTGGCCACGAGAAGTTGACCGTTGAGGGTGTTTCGGAACGGTTGACCACCGTTCCGGTACGGCCTTCTCGTGGGGACTTGGGGCCATTGACCAAGTCAAGGCGTTTCGATACACCTCTTGGGTGTTTCGAAACGGCCTGCTTGTAAGCTTAAAATGGGCTTTTTAACATGTTGTTTGGGCTTGGTTGCTTTTATTTCATGTCGTATTTCGCTGTCGTGATCACATAGGATTTAAACGTGCCTTTAGAGAAGATTAAATTAAAATAAATTTTTAGGGTCGCTAATCGAGGTGGAACCTTAACGGGTTTCACATCGGTTTTCCCCGTGTAACCTACTCGAACCGGTCAACCAACCAGACCGGGGCGAGGGGGTTACAATTTTTTAGGTGTTACATCGGATATGGTCGGGTTTCTTGCACTCATAACAAATAAGTTGATCCTTTTCTTCCTCTTTTCCTTTATTCTTGAAGTCCCCTCTTCTATTGAATTTTATACCTCGATTGGACTTAATGAATCGAGTGAATCATTTGGCCAATATGGCCATCTCTTCGTCCTCTTCTTCACTAGATTCACTTTCATTGTATAACACCTTGAGTGTGATTCCAAGCTTTTTCTTTTCAACCTCTTTCTTCTCTACCTTTTTCTCTTCCTTCTTCTTCTCTTTTTCTCTCCTTTGCTTCATAATCTCATGTGTGAGTGGAGATCTAACAAGGGCGTCTAGCTTGAGAGTCTTCAAATCTCGAGCTTCGATGATGGTCGTTCTCTTGCCATCCCAAGACTTCGGAAGAGAGTAGAGTAGCTTTCGGACTAGCTTATCTTCGGGAATAACTTCACTGAAGCCCTTTAGTCCATTGATAAAAACCGAGAACCGATCAAACATCTTGGAAACACTTTCATCGGCTTCCATTTTGAAGTTTTCATAACTCAAATTGAGCATCCCGATCTTCCTCTCCTTGACGTCATTTGTTCCTTCATATGTAGTCTCTGAACCGAGAGCACAAAAGAATATGTGCAAGGCTTTGTCGTTGACTTGCAAACGTCTTCTATCTTCATCGATCAATTCGGCTTTGGTCTTCGGAGCAAGCCTCTCTTCACCATCTGATACGTATCCGGTTTTGTGATGATCGAATTTGTATGTAATGTTGCTCGATCGTGATTCTAGTATGAAGTTGCAAACTTGAAACTTGAGTGTGGAAGTGATGTATTTAGAATGAAGATGGTGAAAGTTGTTGTTTTAATAGGTGCTGGAATGGTTGGTGATTATGGTTTGAAAGATAGATGTAAGGGAAAAAGAAAATGGATAGAAGTTGATATGAATGGAATAGAATCAGTGTGGAACAAGGAAGAACCAACAAGATAGTGAATGTTGACCCAAACCTTACACGTTCTTACCTTTTGTGAAATGATGAAAGAAGGTTGGATGGTGACCCTTTAGCTATAATTGAGCTAAGAACCAACAATATAATCAAATGAAAGTGATGGTGGAAGGGTGGAACGTGACCCGCTAGCTAGAAAGCTAGGAACCAACGCTATAAACAGAATGGAACGAAAAAGGGAAATTTGCCACAAGACTAGCTTGAAAGCTGATAATGTTCTTAAAGAACAATGAAGAGAACACTCTCATATTTTTTCATGCCAATAAAAGTCCCTTACAAAGGCAAATGAGCATCCTATTTATAGTACATGACAGCCTAGAATTTGAATGGACAAACAATGCGTTAAGGCTCCAATTTATGTCATTCAATGGTTTGTCTTCAATCCTATCAAGTGTGGCCGGCGATTTGTGTATTTTAGAATGAATTTGGACATAATAAGTCTTGAATGAAGACTTATACACGTCCAAATGATGGATCCTTTGATATTCCACTTGGCTCTTAAAAGTGCATGTAGATGACTTGGAATGAATCTGCCCATGTTTGCATCTAAGTGTATGTGTCTCTTTCACTTCCTTTCTTTATTTCTCAACTTTATTGGCTAAATAAAAGCATAATAAAGTCTTCTAAATGTTTCATCCTCCATGGAATTCAAAAAGACTCTCTCTTTGAATGGTGATAAAGATGACATGTCTCCTTGAAGATGATGAATAGTCTTCAATTGTTTCCATCTTAATCCCAACTTGTAATGACACTAAAAACACATAAAATATTAATCAAAATATGATAAAAATGTTACGCAAACTTAAAGAATTAATTGAACAAGTTTAATGAATGAACTAGTTTAATTAATGAACCTACATGCTTAAATGAAACACATACATGAGTGAAGTATTTTCATAAATGAAGTGTTTGCATAAATGCAACAACAAGCATATTTATTCCCATGGAATGAATGAACTATTATGCAACTACTCATGCAAATTCTTATGCAACTTATTTCAACTTTCCAACAAACTCAAAATGTTGCAAGATCTAATTGTTGCTGTCATTTCTTCATTCATTTTCCATCATTGGCAAAGCAAACTTTCTGCAGCATCTTGAATTATTTTAGCTCTTGCACGAGTCATAGGACCTCTAGGAAATTCATTGGGATTTTTGCTGGTTGTGGTCACATCAGTCCCTCCCTCTTGAAAGCAATTTGCCCCCAAATCGTCACCTTCATCATAAGGAGATAGATCAACAACATTGAAAGTAGCATTCACATTATACTCACCGGGAAGGTCTATTTGATAAGCATTATCATTAATCCTCTTTACCACTTGGGAAGGACCATCTCCTCGAGGCATAAGTTTTGATTTGCGTTGGGTTGGAAACCTCTCTTTCCTCAAGTGCAACAAAACCTAATCTCCGGGTTTAAAAGTTATTCATTTCCTCCCTTTGTTAGCTTGTTGCTCATATTGCTTTGTTCTCCTCTCAATGTTCTCTCGCACTTGTTGGTGAAGCTTCTTCACAAATTCAGCTCTATTTTGCCCATCATTATTTTTGAATTGATCAATAGGCAAAGGAAGCAAATCAATTGGGGTCAAAGGATTGAAACCATATACCACTTCAAATGGAGAGCATTTAGTGGCGGTATGCATGGAGTGATTGTATGCAAACTCAACATGTGGCAAGTCCTCTTCCCAAGTCCTTAGATTCTTGCGTGTAATTGTCCTAAGAAGCATGGACAATACATGATTGACAACTTCAGTTTGGCCATCCGTTTGTGGATGACAAGTTGTAGAAAACAACAATTTTGTTCCAATCTTACTCCATAGCATCCTCCAAAAGTGACTTAAGAACTTTACATCTCGATCAGACACAATAGTTCTTGGAACTCCATGTAATCTCATAACTTCCCTAAAAAATAGATTAGCAATATGAGAAGCATTATTAGTCTTGTTGCATGGAATGAAATGAGCCATTTTTGAGAATCTATCTACTACAACAAAAATGGGATCTTTGTTATTCCTTGTGCGTGGAAGTCCTAGCACAAAATCCATGGAAACATCCTCCCATGGTGCATTTGGAATTGGTAATGGTGTGTAAAGTCCATGAGGCATGACTTTGGACTTTGCCTTCTTATATGTGATGCAATGCTCACACCACTTCTCCATGTCTCGTTTCATCTTTGGCCAATGCAAATGTTCTTGTAATATAGAGTGTGTTTTGGCCACTCCAAAGTGTCCCATTAGTCCTCCACAATGGGCCTCTTTGATAAGAGATTCTCTAATAGATCCTTGAGGGATACAAAGCTTTCCTTCCTTGAAAAGATACCCATCAACCCTACAAAACTTCTCATATGTTCCTTTTTCACAAGCTTTGTAAATTTCACCAAAATCATAATCAGATTCATAAAGCTCTTTGATTAAGGCAAAACCTACCAATCTAGAATCCAAAAGGTTAAGAAGAGTATACCTTCTTGATAAAGCATCAGCAACAACATTTTCCTTACCCTTCTTATATTTGATAACATATGAGAATGTTTCTAGGAATTCAACCCACTTGGCACGCCTCTTATTAAGCTTGTGTTGTCCCTTCAAGTGTTTCAACGCCTCATGATCCGTGTGGATGATAAACTCCTTAGGCCATAGATAGCGTTGCCACGTTTCTAATGCCCTAGTGAGAGCATACATCTCCTTGTCATAAGTTGAATAATTTAGAGTTGCTCCACTCAATTTCTCGCTGAAATATGCAATAGGGCGTCCTTCTTGAGATAATACAGCTCCAACTCCTAAACCTGATGCATCACATTCAATTTCAAAAACTTTATCAAAATCAGGTAAAGATAATAAGGGTGCATTGGTTAAAAGTTGTTTAATCAAACAAAAAGACTTCTCTTGTTCGTCTCCCCAAAAGAAGCTAGAGTTCTTTTTGATAACTCCGGTCAAGGTATGGCTATGGTGCTGAAATTGGGAACAAACTGGCGATAGAAACTAGCAAGTCCATGAAAACTCCTCACTTGACTAATGTTAGTAGGTCTCGACCATTCCTCAATTGCTTTAATCTTCTCTTGATCAACCTCCAAACCCTTTGAACTAACAACAAAACCTAAGAACACAACTTTGTTAGTGCAGAATGTACATTTTTGTAGGTTAGCATACAACTTTTCTTTTCGCAAAACATCCAATACTAACCTCAAATGTTAAGCATGATCATTCAAAGTTTGGCTATACACAAGTATGTCATCAAAATACACCACACAAAACTTACCCAAGAATGGTCGAAGTATATGATTTATTAACCTCATAAATGTACTTGGTGCATTAGTTAAGCCAAATGGCATAACCAACCACTCATACAAACCTCGCTTGGTTTTGAATGTTGTCTTCCACTCATCTCCTTCTCGCATTCTTATTTGGTGGTACCCACTCTTAAGATCAATCTTAGAAAAGATGTTAGAACCACTTAATTCATCAAGCATATCATCTGATCTAGGAATAGGATGACGATACTTTACTGTTATCTTGTTCACTGCTCGACAGTCCACACACATACGCCAAGTTCCATTCTTCTTAGGTACAAGTAAAACCGGCATGCACATGGACTAAGGCTCTCTCTCACATAGCCTTTTTCCATTAACTCAGATACTTGTCTTTGCAACTCCTTAGTTTCTTCTGGATTGCTTCTATATGCTGGTTGATTTGGAATGATGGCTCCGGGCATGAAATCAATTTGGTGCTCTATTCCTCGAATAGGTGGAAGCCCATTCGGAATCTCCTCCGGAAACAAGTCTTCAAATTCCTGCAATAAAGAGACAATAAAAGATGGCAAACTGGGATCAAGATCATTAGTGTTCAAAAGATTTTCCTTGTACATGAGTACAAGTGCCCATTTCCCTAAAAGCAAACACTTTTTGATCTATTTCTCTCTTGCAAAAAGAATGGTTTGTTTTCCCTCATTTTGTCACTCTCTTTGGATTTAAACTCTATTTCTTTCTCTTTGGCTGTTTTGAAACTCTCTCTCAAGTGGATTTGGTCTTTATGGACTTGTTTTGGTGAAAGAGGGGCTAAAGTGATCTTTTTGGTTTGATGGGTGAAAGTGTAACGGTTGGTATAACCATCATAGATAGCCATTTTGTCGAATTGCCACGGTCTCCCCAACAAGATATGGCTAGTGTGCATTGGTACAACATCACACAACACCTCGTCTTTGTATTTTCCAATGGAAAATGGCACAAGAAATTGCTTGGTGACTTTGAGTTCTCCTCTATCATTAAGCCAGTGTAGCTTGTAAGGATGATGATTCTTTGTTGTTGCCAATCTAAGCTTCTATACCATCAAAGTACTAGCAACATTAGTACAACTTCCTCATCAATAATGACAAAGCATACCTTTTTGTTTACATGGCAGCGAGTATGGAAGATGTTCTCGCGTTGATCTTCTCCTTCTATGGCTTGCACGCTTAGGCTTCTTTTCACAACAAGAACCTCACCATCTAGAACATGTTTCATATCTTCTTCTTGATAAGGAACATCATCTTCTTCCTCCTCTTGGTCAGTTTCGATCTCTCCATCTTCTCGAATGAGCATTGTGTTGCGATTTGGACATTGGCTAGCAATGTGACCTCGCCCTAAGAATTTTAAGCATTGCACATCACGGGATCGAACTGGCATAGTGGTGCTCTTTCCCTTACTAGTTTCGGTAATGGGTTTGGCACTCTTTGTTGGAACGCTTCGTTCATTAGGCGTAAAGGATGCATTCTGTTTGTAGGTACCCTGTCCCCATTTAGAAGAAGAGCCTCCATAGACACGAGTTGTGCCCTTCCTTTTGAGTTTCCTCTCAACCTTCGTGGCCATATGAACCATGTCTTCGATCTCTACATAATGTTGCAACTCAACAGTGGCCGCAATATTAGGATCAAGGCCGGATAGAAATCTGGCCATGGTGGCTTCTCGATCCTCATCAATATTGGCTCGGATCATGGCTACTTCCATCTTTTTAAAGTAATCCTCAACACTACAGTTGCCTTGGGTGAGATTTTGAAGCTTGTCGAACAACTCCATATGATAGTGAGTTGGAATGAACCTCCTACGCATAACGGCCTTCATCTCATTCCAAGTAGAAATTGGATGTTCGCCATTGCGTCTCCTTCTAGATGTCAACTAAACCCACCATATTAGTGCATAATCTGTAAATTCAATGGCTGCAAGTTTTACCTTCTTAAGCTTGGAGTAGTTGTGGCACTCAAAGACGTGCTCAACTTTTTTTCCCATGCAAGATAAGCTTCAGGATCCGTTCTTCCTTAGAAAGAAGGAATGGTTATTTTGATGTTGCTAAGATTATCATCAACTCTTGGCTGAGCTCTTTGGTACCTAGGTTCTCGACGCCTCAAACTTTGTTGGGAGGCTCGCTCGTCTATGAGTTCCTCGTCCACCTCTCCCTCATACTCTTCCTCGTGATCTGAATTATGCCTTTGTTGAGATCTTTCCTCCAAATGATCTAATTGTTGTTGCATCGGCCCAAACCTTTGTTGCAACAACCTGCCCATCTCTCGGATAACATCTTGAAGATTGGAGTTAGTTGCATTTACGTTAACATTATTACTAGCACCAATAGTGTTTCTCACGGAATCTTGAGACATGATTAACTAATAAATCTCACTAACACAAATTCTCACCGTTACACTCCAAGGAAAACACTCACACTCGTGTTTCACTCGGGATGGCTTTTACCCTTGATGTGCACTCTTGCCTTTTACCGCTCTTGTTCTCCTGTCAAAGTCCTTAGAGAACTTACTCAAGGTTTAACAAGTTCGCTTGTGGAAATTGGTTGAAAGGAAGAGTTTAGAAAGAAAAAAAGGCTATAGGTAGAAAAGTAGAATGATTAGAAAATAACAAGGCAATAGAAAATAATAATTTGCTGAATTGAGTAATAATAACAACAACCAAACTTCCCTGTTTTTTTTCTTTTTTTATGCAAACCGAGAGAGAGAGAAACGCTTAACTCATTGAATCAAAATAGCTCTGATACCAAATGATACGTATTTGGTTGTGTGATGACCGAATTCGTATGTAATGTTGCCCGATTGTGATTCTAGTATGAAGTTGCAAACTTGAAACTTGAGTGTGGAAGTGATGTATTTGGAATGAAGATGGTGAAAGTTGTTGTTTTAATAGGTGCCGGAATGGTTGGTGATTATGGTTTGAAAGATAGATGTAAGGGAAAAATAAAATGGATAGAAGTTGATATGGATGGAATAGAATCGGTGTGGAACAAGGAAGAACCAACAAGATAGTGAATATTGACCCAAACCTTACACGTTCTTACCTTTTGTGAAATGATGGAAGAAGGTTGGATGGTGACCCTTTAGCTATAATTGAGCTAAGAACCAACAATATAATCAAATGGAAGTGATGGTGGAAGGGTGGAACGTGACCCGCTAGCTAGAAAGCTAGGAACCAATGTTATAAACAGAATGGAACGAAAAGGGGAAATTTGCCACAACACTAGCTTGAAAGCTGATAAAGTTCTTAAAGAACAATGAAGAGAACACTCTCATATATTTTCATGCAAAAAAAAGTCCCTTACAAAGGCAAATGGGCATCCTATTTATAGTACATGGCAACCTAGATTTTGAATGGACAAACAATGCATTAAGGCTCTAATTTATGTCATTCAATGGTTTATCTTCAATCCTATCAAGTGTGGCCGGCCATTTGTGTATTTTAGAATGAATTTGGACATAATAAGGCTTGAATGAAGACTTATACACGTCCAAATGATGGATCCTTTGATATTCCACTTGCTTGGCTCTTAAAAGTGCATGTAGATGACTTGGAATGAATCTGTCCATGTTTGCATCTAAGTGTATGTGTCTCTTCCACTTCCTTTCTTTATTTCTCAACTTTATTGGCTGAATAAAAGCATAATAAAGTCTTCTAAATGCTTCATCCTCCATGAAATTCAAAAAGACTCTCTCTTTGAATGGTGATAAAGATGACATGTCTCCTTGAAGAAGATGAAAAGTCTTCAATTGTTTCCATCTTGATCCCAACGTGTAATGACACTAAAAACACATAAAATATTAATCAAAATATGATAAAAATGTTATACAAACTTAAAGAATTAATTGAACAAGTTCAATGAATGAACTAGTTTAATTAATGAACTTGCATGCTTAAATGAAACACATACATAAGTGAAGTATTTTCATAAATGAAGTGCTTGCATAAATGCAACAACAAGCATATTTATTCTCATGGAATGAATGAACTATTATGCAACTACTCATGCAAATTCTTATGCAACTTATTTCAACTTTCCAACAAACTCAAAACGTTGCAAGATCTAATTGTTACTGTCATTTCTTCATTCATTTTCCAGCATTGGCAAAGCAAACTTTCCACAGCATCTTGAATCATTTTAGCTCTTGCACAAGTCATAGGACCTCTAGGAAATTCATTGGGATTCTTGCTGGTTGTGGTCACATCACCATCTCTCTTCATTGGAATTGTAGAACCATCTTCTACCACGTCCCACACCATGTAGTTGTTTGATTTCATGAAGAGTCGCATCCGGTTCTTCCAAAAAGGATAGTCATCCCCATTGAAGAATGGTGGTTTTGTGATGCATAGAGACTCGTAGAGGTTTTGGTCGGAGGTGGATGCCATAGCAAGATGTCGATTGAAGTACATTTGATCAAACTCTTCCAAGATCTACTCAAGAGGGTGTTAATCCTTCCAATGAGTGTAGCTCTGATACCAATTGTTGAGTTGATCAAATGATGGCTAATCACCAAGAGGGGGTGAATTGGTGGAATAAAAATTAAAGGGTGCAAATGGATAATTTAAAAATGAAGACAAGGCAATTTTAGAGTGGTTCAACCTTCGAACAAGCTCTACATCCAGTACCTCAGCACCCTACTGAGGATTTCAACAATTCACTAACTTGAATTCGTCCCCTTTTCTTGGCTTAGGAGGAAACCTTACAAATCGATCAATCCCTCTACCCAAGGATTGACCCAATATCACTCTTATACAAAGGAAGATAGGCAAACTTTAATTGTACCTCTCAAAGGCTAATTGTTTACCCAATTACACATAAACACTTCCTCAAACTCTAAAAAGATTTACAATGAAAATTTTCAAATGAGTTGGGTACAAGAATTTGACACTAAAGGCACAAGGGTTTGGATTGAATGCTTTGATGTTGCTTGAAGGTTCAATAGTTGTTGTTGTAGCTTTGGAGACTTGTTTTTATACATTCTCATTGATTTCTAGCCGTTTGGGTAGTTGGGATCATCAATAGAGCCGTTGGGGCTCTCTCTTCCCTCCATAAATGTTGTTCTGCCACTACCCATATCGGAACACGGGACATTTGTATCAAAACGGACACTAAAAAAAGAAAGATTCGTTTGTGTAAAAAGGGCTCGTATCGAAACGACTATAGGCCGTATCGAAACAATTTGAAATTATAAAATGCAAAAAGAGGGTTGTATCGAAACAGATAAGGACTATATTGAAAATTTTGAAACTGTAAATGAGTGTTTCGAAACAACCTAGGGGTGTATCGAAACACGTAACCAAATCTTCAAAAATTAGTTTCTGACAAGTAACGGCTAGTTCATTTAATGCCCAATTTTAAAATTACTTAACCCTTGTATCGAAACAGGTGTGAGCCGTTTCGAAACAATACTTAAAAAATCAAAAGCCCAGATGAAGGTCGTATCGAAACGGGTGTGAGCCGTTTCGAAACAGACGTTTTTAGTGGCAAAACATATCAAAACACTTTGAGGGTGTTTTGAAACGCCTGGACAATTTTATATATTTTGACTTTGAAACACTTAGAAAAATTTATGGGGTTAAGTTTTGACTTCAAAACATTTTAAGTATAAATTTAACTTGTCAAAATCAAATATTTTAATTATTTAAAAATTTATTTATTTTATAATTTAATTCTTAAATTATTTGTTATATTAAAATCAAATGTTAGTTTTACAGATAGCCGTACCCGCCCATCCAATTTACCATTCCTACTCCGTTGTCTTCTCTATAAATAGCCATATGAATAATGGTTGCCTTTTCATTAATTTTATTAAAAAAAATAAGAAATTGTCTGCTATCAAACCCAGAACTTAATGTTAATAAAGACTATAAGTGATGTTTATCACAGTACACCAGAAGTATAATAATTTTTTTAAACATATACTTATATGCACTTTAAAAAGGCATGTATATCCTAACTATATCCTTATTGTTACAATTTATTGATTTGTTTTGTAATTTCATTGATTGAGTTGGTATCCTTTGACTCGTGTTCAGTGTTGGTATTTACACTCATGTTCGGTGCTTAAACACTCTAACACACACTTCACTTTAATTTGTTTTTATATAATGACTATACTACTTAGACTTTTTTCTATTCATTAATTAAAAGATATTAAACATTTTAATATACTCAATTTCATAATTTTTATATATTATATAGATAATAATACTAACTAAACTCAATTCAACATGTCAAAGAAAGATATTTTTTTGAATAGTCTAAAAATGATTACAAGGTAGTATCTGTTCATAGATATTCTTAGCTCTTTGACAATGTACACACCTTGCAGACATTGTGATTGAACTTGTGTCAAAGGAAGATAAATTTTAAAATGCTCTTTTAAATAATAATATAAGCTTTACATATATGGCTCTTAAATGTTTGGGCAAGAAAATATAATATTATTCTAAATTGGGCCGACTTTTGGACTTTTAGTTCCTCATGTCCATATGACCTCTATTTAAATTTAATATTTAATTGAGATAATTATACAGAAGGTCCCTACACTATGACTATTATTCTAAATTAATTTTAATTTTAAATCATTTTTATAAACCCCACTCATTCTAAATTGATTTTTGAATTTTAAAACGTTTTAACAATCATCAAACTATCAATATTATTGCATTTTGATCCTTTTGTTAACGTGTTGTTAGTTTTTTTAACCTTGAAAAAATACTGAATTTTATTAAAACAAAAGAAGGTACAATCGTACAATGTAACCATGAGAGAGATTTAGGGACTATGTCCATCAAAAAGCACAAAAAAAAAAATCCAAAGGCGCAATAACAATCGAAGCCTTCTTATGAATCTGACGCACATCATCCATAGTAACTTTGTAATCGTCAGTAGTACTTCTTTGTCTCTATCCAACTAGACGCTTTAAAAATGAAGGAGTGGCGAGCGAACCAAAGTAAACTTACAGGTTGCGTCGCAAAATAGATCTACATACATCAGTATACAACCATAAAGGGAATTTAATTACTGAAAGACCACCAATAATTGCAAATCAGATACGAACAACGTGAAAATATCTACACGACTGCAAATCTACCGTAGAGGTAGGCGAACAATGTGTCATAAGGCAGAGGAAATGTGCCACAAAAGCAGAGTTAAGCGTGCCACAAAAGCAAATGATATGCCCAAAATATGCAAAAAAAAAGTCAAATAAAAGAAATTTTTTATTAAAAATTTAAAATTAAAATATAAACTAAATAAAAATAACACACCAAAGCGAGATATGATAAACCGATGATAAAAATAATTATTAGCAGTCGATGACCAGTACCAAAGTTGGTACTGCCGCCAGCAAAATCAAAAGGTAAAAAAAGAGAGAAAACTACATAGATGGTCACCCAATTATCACCCCTTTTCTATTTTGGTCACCCAACTAATTTTTTCGTCAAAATTGTCCCTCACGTTAGATACATTTCCTATTTTAGTCCCTCTCCGTTAAAAAACTAACGACAACGCTGATGTGGCATTTTTTAATTATTTCACTCTCCTCATCCACATTAATTTTATTTAATTCTATTCAACCAATCATGTGGCGACATGTATCTTTATCATATTGATTGAAGAAAATCAAAGAAACCTAAACGTGTTGCTACTAGAAGTCAAACCCGCACCACCCAGCAGAGAGAGCAACGTGGACACCAACTGAGCTAAGACAAGTTTTGATTTAGGTTCACTAAAATTTATATTTAATGTATATTATATTACCAACACCACAAAATAAAATATAAAAGTTAGGGGAGTGACTCGAACACAATACCTCATTGATAATTTTTTTAAAATATTTAACCACCAAATTAAAATAATAAATTACAATAATATTAACTTAAATAATATTTAACAAAATTGTGTTTAAAATTTAAAATCAAACTAAATTTATTTTTTAATTTTGTTCGATAATAATAAAACTAATTAAATATTTATTTATTTTTATAAAATTAATATCAAATTAATAATATTTATTTATGATAGAATATAAAATTTAAATTATTTAAAAGTAATTATTTAAATCCTAATTTTAACTCATTTAAAAATAATAAATAAATATATTTTAAAATATATTTTATCATAGATAAATATTATTAAATTAATTTTTAAAATAATTTAATAATTAATTCTATAAAATAAATAAATGATTATTTAATTAATTTTTTCATTTATCGAACAAAGTGAAAAAACTAAATCTAGTTTTATTTTTAATTTTAATCAAAATTTAGTTAAATATAATTTAACAACTTCTTAGTTTAACTTTGTAGTTAAATATATAATTTTTTTATTAATAAGGTATTGTATTCGAGTCATTTCCCTAGCTTTTATATTTTATTTTGTGGTGTTGGTAATTTAATATACGTTAAATATAATTGTTAGTGAAATTTAATCAAAAACTTGTCTTAGCCCAGTTGGTGTTCATGCTGCTCTCTTGGTTAAGTGGTGCAAGTTTGATTCCCAACAACCACAGTTTTGGTTATTTTGATTTTTCTTTGATTTTCTTCAACCACAGTTGGTGTTCATGCTGCTCTCTTGGCTAATGGTGCAAGTTTGATTCCCAACAACCACAATTTTGATTTTTTTAGTTTAACTTTGTAGTTAAATATATAATTTTTTTATTAATGAGGTATTGTATTCGAGCCATTTCCCTAGCTTTTATATTTTATTTTGTGGAGTTGGTAATTTAATATACGTTAAATATAATTGTTAGTAAAATTTAATCAAAAACTTGTCTTAGCCCAGTTGGTGTTCATGCTGCTCTCTTGGCTAAGTGGTGCAAGTTTGATTCCCAGCAACCACAGTTTTGGTTATTTTGATTTTTCTTTGATTTTCTTCAATTAATATAATAGAGATACGTGTCATCATATGATTGGTTGAATAAAATTAAAGGGGAGGAGGAGAGATAAATGATTAAAAATAATACAAAAAAATGTCACGTCAGCGATGCCGTTAGTTTTTAACGGAGAGAGACCAAAATAGAAAAAGTATCTAACGTAAGGGACGATTCTAACGAAAAAATAGTTGAATGACTAAAATAGGAAAACGGTGATAGTTGAGTGACCACACATGTAGTTTTCCCAAAAAAAACTAACGGCTATTGGTTAATAAGATTAATCTGTTTCTGAAGGTTTGGAAATTAAACCCGTGACCTTCTAAAATTCTCAGACCTTCAACCACAAATTAGTTCCAAGTCCTTGATCCATATATAACTCAAAGTTCAAAGCTATTTTTATAATTCTCTCCAATTTGTAGTCTTGACGGTTTATAAGAAAACTCCATAAATTTAAGTTTAATTATGTTAATCCATATATAAATCCAACCTTTAAATTATTATTATTATTATTATTATTATTATTATTATTATTATTATTATTATTATTATTATTATTAAGGGTTAGCATCTACTTACATTGTGTAAAGCTAAATTAATTTTATACTCTTTTTGGACTGTGAGATAATGATAATAAATGACTAAAATTATTTTCTTATCTTATTTTTTCAAGCGATAATCTTTAATTTTTTATAATTAATCTTATTCATGCATTTACCTTCATCTAACTATTAAAAAAATGTAAAACAAAAAACCAGTCACCTATGGCCCAGGCTCACCAAGATGACCCAGCAAAGAGACTAGAATACCCAAAGACTCACCACATTTCCATCGTAATTTAGATAGACATGAATAGAAATTGTCGTCTATCTTTTTTTGTCTTTTTATATGTTGTTTTAGGGGTGAGCGTTCGATCGAATCGAGTCAACAAAAATTTAAGTTATTTGAGTTGACGCGTCATATTTTACAACTTAAACTTTATTTGATTTTTTTTATTCGAGTCAAGTTTATGAAATTCGAGTCGAGTTTGAGTCTAGTCGAGTTTTTGAGTTCCTATATAAATTTAATTGTAATTATTTATCATGTTATAGTACAATTTGATTCTAATTTAAACGAATTTCTCTAATCATATAATATATATATATATATATATATATATATATATATATATATATTTCTTCATATTTTTTCACATGTGCCATATATTTCTTTATATTTTATATATATATATATATATATATATATATATATATATAAGAAATATTGAGGGTCTCGACTCAAACTTAAAAATCAATCCACTAATTATTAAAAATTTTGAATTATTTGAGTTTCCATTTTATAACTCAATTTTTATTTGAAATTTTTTCGAGTCGAGTCGATTTTTTTTGCTCACCCCTATGTTCACCAATAATTTTATGCTACATGTCTTATTAATAAAACAAAAATAATAATTAAAACAGTAAAAAGTAATCATTAATACACATTTTATAAAATCATTAGTGTGTCGTATAAAAAAGGTAAAAAAAGACAGACGAATTAATTTGTTCCAGACATATGTTTAAGTATGAAGTCTTATTTTGGATAACGTCTTACTTTTTGAATATTTTTTTGTATAAGAAAAATTGTTACTTTTCGAACCGGTAAACTTCACAAGACAATTTTAACTTTATTGAACAAGGTTCTCGAAAAATATGATCTACAATCATCAATCATTATCTTTCAAAAGGATCTCATTAAAATGTATCAAATATTTCTTTGTTAATAGGAATTCTGCTCAAATAAAAAATCATTGTGATAGATCGGCCCTAAATTTTTTTTGGATTTCAAACCGATTATATGAAGAAAAAAAATTATATTTGTCTTCGCAACAGATCACTCAATATATAAATAACCCTATAGAGAATCACAATTTAATTTAAACAAAATAACTTAAAAAATGTAGTCAAAATTACGCGTATCAATGCCTTACCTCAAATGTACTTCCACAAACCGACATTTTATTTAAATTTTAACCACACTTGAATAATTTTCAAAAGATTCAATAACATTAGTATGTGTTAAATATGGCTCATATATTGTAAAAGGACAGATGAACTTAATAACTAACCGACTTGAGGGATCCTTGGAGGTTAAGGAGTACGAATCCTTGGAGGATAAAGAATACTACTCCTGAAGGATTAGGACAATTGTAATCCTAGTTAAAGTAGGATTGAGTAAAGGTTATCCTTGTTAGAATAGGACTTGGATGTAGGGGGCTATATAAAGAGGCTTACCCCCACCTCATTAAGCACATAATCAATTGTTCTTTTTAGGCTTTAAGCCTTGTTTTTGTCGGGCACCATTGATTGAATAAAAGAAAACAACTGATCTTTGCTCCCCGAGGACGTAAGCACACTGTTGAACCTCGTTAAATCTCTTGTGTACTTGCTTGTTTGATTTTCTTTTTCGTTTGTCGTATGCACAACAACTAGTATCAAGAGCCTGGTTGCGATGGCTATGTCCGGTGCGAAATTCGAAGTGGTCAAGTTCAATGGTGAAGGAAACTATACGGTTATGTTTGGCAGATGAGATTATGTATCACGTTATGGATCTGACGTCTTCAGGAGAAATATGGAGCAAGTTGGAAAGTCAATTTATGTCCAAGTCTCTGACAAATAAATTGTATCTAAAGCAGAGGTTGTATGGGATGAAGATGCATGAAGGTCAGGATTTGGCGCAGCACGTGAATATCTTCAATCAAATAATCACCGATTTAACTCAACTCGATGTGAAGATTAAAGATGAAGACAAAGCAATGATTATGTTGTATTCGTTGCCTTCTTCTTATGAACACATGGTGACTACTCTTACATATGGGAAAGAAACAATCAAAGTTGAAGAGATTACTGCAACCTTGTTGGCCCACAACCAGCGAAGGCAGAATACATGCGAAAGCTCTCACGCTGATGGTTTATATGTTAAGGGTAATCACGACCGTGGAAGGAAGTCAGAGAATGGGGGTTTTGGAAGACGAAATTCTAGACCAAAGTCTAGAGGCAACAAGACGTTTCCTTGCTACAAGTGCAAAGAGCCAGGACATATGAAACGAGACTGTCCAAAGTGGAAAAATGAGTCAGATGATAAACATGACGCATCACCCAAAACTGTGAATGTGGTACAGAATGAGAATTCAGATTGCAGTGATGGTGATATGCTTTCTATTTCAATAACTCAGTTCACGGATGCTTGGATTCTTGATTCAGGATGCTCTTATCATATAACGCCTAACATGAAGTGGTTTTCTACCTATATGTCTGTTAATTCTGGTTCTGTCTATTTAGGTGATGATAGATGTTGCAATATTGTCGGTATTGGTGAACCCAGAATTAAGATGTATGATCGTACTGTTAGAACATTATGTGATGTTAGGCATATACCAGATTTGAAAAAGAATCTAATTTCTTTGGGCACTTTGCATAAGAATGGTTTAATTCCTAAAGCTGATGAGGATAGAGAAACCATTAGGATTGTTAAAGGTGCAGTGACTGTAATGAAAGGAAAGATAACTACAGGGAATATCTATAAACTGTTAGGGAGTACAATTGTAGGTGGAGCTCATTCTGTTGAGTCATATGATGATAATAAAAAATTGTGGCATATGCGTCTTGATCATCTTTTAGTGAACGTGGAATGATTGAATTGCATAAAAGAAATTTGTTGCATGGTATCAAAAGTTGCAAACTCGATTTTTGTGGATTTTGTGTTCTTGGTAAACAGACTAAAGTCAGTTTCACGACTGGAAAGCACAAAACTGAAGGGATTCTTGATTATGTGCATTCTGATGTATGAGGCCCTACCAGAGAATCATCATTGGATGGATCTTTGTATTATGTTACTTTTATTGACAATTTTTCTAAGAAAGTTTAGGTGTATTTCTTGAAACAGAAATATGAAGTCTTTTCCAAATTCAAGGTGTGGAAAGCTGAGGTGGAGAACTAAACGAGTAGAAAGATTAAGTATTTAAGGTTTGATAATGGCACAGAGTACACAGATTCGCAGTTTCTGAAGTTCTGTGAGGAGCATGGGATTCAGAGACATTTTTCAGTGCGAAAGACGCCACAATAAAATGATGTTGCTAAGAGGATGAACATGTCATTAGCTGAGCGGGCTCGGTGCTTGAGACTGAATGCAGGGCTTCCTAAAAACTTTTGGGCAGAGGCTATGAGTATGGCATGCTATCTCATCAACAGGTCACCACGGGCATCTTTGGGTGAAAAAGTTGCAGAAGAGGTATGGACAGGCAATGTAGTTGATTTTTCACTCTTACGGATTTTTGGTTGTCCTGCTTATGTGCATGTACCTGGTGATGAGAGATCAAAACTTGATACAAAATCGAAGAAGTGCATCTTTCTGGGATACAAGAAAGGTGTCAAAGGATACAAGTTTTGGGATCCACTTGCAAGGAAAACAATGATTAGTACAGATGCAATTTTTGACGAGCAATTCATGTTGCAGCAGAACCGAGACAAGGTGCTGGTGGATTTCGAATAGTATCCAAGAGCAGTTGAGAAAGAAGTAACAACTGAGAAAGGTGAAAGTTCGAATTCAACTTCTGGTGGCTCTAATACAGTTCCGTTGCAGAATTATAATTTAGCCAGAGATAGAGAGAGACATATCAATGTAAAGGCTCCATGCAGATTGGGTTTTGAAGATATGGTGTCTTTTGCACTTCACATTAGTAGTGAAGATCCGGATACTTTTCAAAGGGCTATCTCTAGTCCGGAGAAAAGCAAATGGATGGCTGCAATGGTTGAGAAGATGGAATCTTTGCAGAAAAATCATACATGGGAGCTAGCTAGGCTTCCTGAGGGAATGAAGGCTATTGGTTGCAAATGGGTGTATAAAAGGAAACCAGCAGTATCAGAAAAAGAGGGGGGAAAGTTCAAGGCTCGATTGGTAGCAAAGGGTTTTTCACAGCAAAAAGGAGTTGATTATGATGAAATTTTTTCTCCCGTGGTTAGACATACTTCAATCAGGGCAGTTTTTGCACTTGTAGCTAGTTCGAATTTGCATTTAGAGTTGATGGATGTTAAAACTGCTTTTTTGCATGGTGATCTAGAAGAGCATATTTATATGCAGCAACCAGAAGGGTTCCTTCAATCCAGAGATGAACATCTGGTTTGCAGGTTAAATAAATCCTTGTACGGGTTGAAGCAGTCTTCACGACAATGGTACAAACGATTCGACTCCTACATGATTCAGATTGGCTACAAGCGATGTGAGTATGATTGTTGTGTCTATTTTAAAAGCTTTGATGATGTTTCTTTTATTTTTCTACTATTGTATGTTGATGATATGTTGCTGGCTGCAAAGTATATGCATGATGTTGTCGGTTTGAAAGCTTTATTGAGTCAAGAATTTGATATGAAAGACTTAGGAGCTGCAAAGAAAATTCTTGGAATGGAGATTCACAGAGATAGAAGCTCAAGGAAACAGTGGTTATCTCAACAAGGCTATGTTGAGAAAGTGTTAAACATGTTTGGGATGAGCAAAGCAAAGCCCGTGAGCACTCCATTGGCGAATCACTTTAAGCTTTCTACAGAACAGTGCCCGAAGACAGACAAGAAAATTAAAGAGATGGCAAAGGTCCCTTATGTCAGTGCTGTCGACTGCCTGATGTATGCAATGGTATGTATTCGTCCTGATTTAGCTCATGTTGTTGGTCAAGTCTGTAAATGCATGTCTAAACCAGAAAGATCACATTGGGAAGTAGTCAAGTGGATTTTCAGGTATTTAAAGGGTACTGTGGGATATGGAATTGTTTTCGGCAGTCAGCGACATGATCCTTTGATTGTTGGATATGTGGATTCAAACTATGCGAGTGATTTGGATGATAGAAGGTCTACAACTGGGTATGTTTTCACCCTTGGAGGAGGGCCTATATGTTGGAAGTCAATTGTTCAGTCTGTTGTGGCATTATCAACAACTGAAGCTGAGTACATGGCAGTAGCTGAAGCTACAAAAGAAGTCTTGTAGCTTATCGGGCTAGTGAAGGAATTGAGTATTCGACAAGGTGGAGTTCAGTTGCATTGTGATAGAAAAATTGATATTCATTTGGATAAGAATCAGGTGTATCATGCTAGAACTAAACATATTGATGTGAGGTTTCACAAGATTAGAGAGTTGATTGCATATGGTGAGAGATTGTTACAAAAGGTGCATACTGCAGACAATCCAGCTGATATGTTGACTAAGCCCGTTACTACAGGCAAGTTCAAGCATTGTTTGGACTTATTGAACGTTTGCAAATGCTAGAGACGCATGGTAGCCCAACCCACTTTGATGTGTGAGAGACTCTAGATTTATCTCTTAAGAGGCATGTTATTCGCCAAGGTGGAGATTTGTTAAGTATGACTCATATATTGTAAAAGGACAGATGGGCTTAATAATCAATCGACTTGAGGGATCCTTGTAGGTTAAGAAGTACGAATCCTTGGAGGATAAGAAATACTAATCCCAGAAGGATTAAAACAATTGTAATCCTAGTTAAAGTAGGATTGAGTAAATGTTATCCTAGTTAGAATAGGACTTGGATGTAGGGGGCTATATAAAGAGGCTTACCTCCACCTCATTAAGCACATCATCAATTGTTATTTTTAGGCTTTAAGCCTTGTTGAATCCTGGAGGCTTACCCCCATCTCTCTTTTTAAACACCTTTTAAAAGCTGAGTATTCATTGGTTCTTTGCTCTTTCTATTTCCTGCTTCGACAGAAGTGCTTGTTGAATCCTTGAGGGTACGCTTTACCCCGAAATATCCTTAAGGACAATGTCTAGTGCACGCCTCAAGAAAATCTTATTTTCAACCATTTTCGGTTTAACCAAACATTTTTCTACAATCTTAAGGATATTTTTCCCATTTCCTATTTTAAACCGAAAACTTGCGACCTCTTAACAAAGTTTTTTCGTTGGTGTTGTTGTTGTTGTTACTCTGTTCGTGCAGAACACTAATGCGTCCCCTTACAGCAGCGATGTTGTCTGTACATCAAAATTTGAACTCTACTAATAAAATAGGTATTTATTGTCTATGAATTTTTGTGGATGCTTTTAGATAATAATTTTATTTATTTATGCTATAATATTAAATTATTATTCTTATGTCTAATATCTATGCTTATAGAATTTTGTGAGTTGATCTTTAAGCATAATTGAAGTTGGTTACAAACTCAAAATGATATTTTAAAAAAAGAAGGAAAATGAAAATTATTTTATGTGTGGTATAACGTGAAAGTGTAGTATAAAGAAAATAGATCGTTAAATTGCACGTTTGTTTCTTCTAATTTATGAGCCAAACTTATTTGAAACTTGATTGTGAACATAATGATTTGAGAAGATTTGAATGACCTAGAACTGTAAAATTCTTTAGAAGTATTAATTTTTATCTTTATACTTGGCTGAAAATGATACAAATTTTCTAAAACGGTTTCTTCTTACGATGTTTTTCTTTTGAAAAGTGGTTACTATTGAATGTAACTCATTTTTACAACGTTTGTAAATTAATTTTTTACTTCATAAAACAGAACTTATCATTGTAAATAAATTCTTTTTAAAAGGAAATTTTTAAGAATAAGTATTTTATAAATATATATTGCAAAAGGTTTTACTTAAAACAATATAGATTATTTTGATATTTTTACTCCATTTACAAGAATTTTTTCATTAGAATATTTTTCTCTAGTTTCAACACAATTTTCTTATCAGTCAAATGAACGTTAAAGTCATATTTTTGGTTACTCAAAAGGATATAGTGAACAACTCGAAGAATGCATCGTATCAGGTCGTAAAATCAAAGTTTATAAATTTCTCAAATCATTGTATGTCTTGAAACCAACTTTCAAAATTGTGGAATGAAAAATTCAATCAAGGGATAAGTGAAAACATGAGTGATTATTTATTTGTGTTGATAGCATGTTTATCTTAATAATGTTTTTGTTTATACCAAACTGATTGACAATGTTTGTGTGATTATTTATTTATGTATAAATTACATTCTTATCTTAGTAATTATTATGTGAGACTGAGAGGTATCTTGCTTCAATGAAAGACAAGAATGAAGCAAATGTCATATTGAGTTTTTAAAATTAAAAAGTGTGGTAGCAAAATGCTATCACAAGAACATAATGTTGAATTTTTAAGAAGTTTGGATATATTGATACCAAACCTGTGAATACTCATTATGATGCTAATATTCAAATGAGAAAAATATACATGTGATCATGTTGCTCAATCTAAATATGCACAAAATTATTAAATTTTGATGTACTTGATGAATTTTACTAGACCTGAGATGACACATGTTATTTTTTCAATAGAGCAAATGTACAAAACTCAAATCATTATTGTTGAGTTGATGTAGCAAAGTTAATGAGATATCAAAAGGTTATCATGAGTTATGATATTCTACTTAGTGGAGTACCCGTTGTAATAAAAGGATACAATGATGATAATTAAATATTTTATTCATGTGAAACTAGATCTACTAGTGGTTATGTATTCACCCTTAGAGGTAGAACACTATTTTGAAAATTAGCCAAACAGACATTTATAGAAAATTTACTATGAAGTTTGCATTTATTGCATTAGAGTTGGCTAATAATGGACCTAAGTGGATTCTTCTACTTCTTAGTCTGTATAATTAAGCTAAGTGGTAAAAAAATTCTTAGCCTAGTAATGAAGCTAAGTGGTAGAAAAACTTCTTAGCATGTGCAATGAAGTTAAGTGGTTAGCCTGTGCAACGCAATTAAGTGGTGAAAAAACTTCTTAGCCTGAACAATAAAGTTAAGTGATAGAAAAATCTCTTAGCATGTATTTAAAGTTGAATGGTTGAAAAAACCCCTTATCATATATTTCATTAGGCACAAAATTGATAAATTCATTGTTAATGCATTGTGATTGCCGACTAGCAATAGATATTGCAAAGAATAAAAACTTTTAATGGTTAAACTAGTCTTATTTATCTAATGACATGAGGTAATAAAATAGCTGCAAAAGATGAAGTGATATCAATTGATTATGTGAGGTTAGAAATGATTTTGGCCAAATTATTCAACTAAAACCCTTGGGAGAAAATTATTATGTGAAACATCGAGGGGAAAGGGACTGATGCCAATATAAGAAATCAACAATGATGGTAACCCAACCTTTTTTATTGGTGATCCCATGAAGAAGGTTTATATGGGTAATAACAAGTCATTGATTCATGTTATAGAGAAAGCACTACATTATTTTTTGTCCCTTCCTAAGGTAAAACTAGTGCTAAAAACACTGCAATGATGGTGAGGGTGAGTAAAACTCTTAATGGAGTCCATAGCCTTTATAAGTGGTGTATTGACCTGCAGAATATATTTGATGGCTTGACCTATATAAGTGTGAAGTGGGACCGCTTCTATGAGATTTATGGCAAAGTCTCTAGAGCACTTATTAAAATCCAGTCACGTGCATGGCCTATTAGTGCACAACCGCGATAAAGAGCAAGAATAGATATAATGTGATTAATGAGAATGTTAGCTTACAATAATGAGTTGTTGGTTCATAGAAACGTGTTTCACCAATTACTCAGTAGGTTATGTCTCGTTTTTCTAAGTTTTGGTTAATAGTCCAAAAAGATATCAGAATGAAAATACGTTATGTCAGAATACTCAGCTAAACCATTTTTTTATCATTTTTTAAAATATGTAGGGGATTGTTGTAAAAATATAAGTTTACTTAGTATATTTCAAAGAATCTCACATCTCTCTTTTATATTATTTGTTTTGAGTTTAAATAGAAAGACTTGGTATTGAGCTTGTAAAAGAAAAAATATAACGGTGGTTGCGCGCACATAAGGTTTGTCCAAGAAGTCCATTTCAATTGAAACTGACCAATTTTCCCATGTGCATGAACTAGAGGTCTGATCCATTTTTATTATTTTTATTTTTATTATTATTTAAAATTTATTTTTTGTAGAACTAATGTTTTGATATAATAATTGAAAAATGTTTTAGAAAAAGTTAAAAAGAATTCGAAACCATTTCTAAGTCCAAACAACTTGAAACTATGTTTATGTGATATTTCAAAAAGTTTTTAAGTGTTTTCAAAGCCAAATTCAACAAAACCATCCAAGCGTTTCGAAACGCCCCTAGGTGTTCCGATACGGGTCTTTACAGTGGCAAAACGTTTTGATACAACCTTGTCTATTTCGAAACGGGCTTTAATCTGGGTGAGATTTTTACATAGCGTTTCGATACGGCCACTGTCGTTTCGATACGCCTATGTGGCATTGACCTCATCGGTCATAAACCCTCAACGGCTATTTCTCAACTACCTTTTAATTGCAGGGCGTTTCGATACGGGGACAAGCGTTTCGATACGACCGTTTCGATACGGCCAAGGGCGTTTCGAAACGGGCACTACATCAGACTGCAACGGCTCTTTCTATTTCAAGAGTGGTTCGAAACAGGGTCGGGCGTTTCGAAACGGGATGTTGCCAAACTGCATTTATGGTGGGAAATAAAGTCTCCAACAGCTCCAATTCAACCCAACAGCTAGTAACGACTACAAACTCAAGAAGGAGTATAAAAGGGACCTCCAAGCATCAAGTAATGGTTAATGTTTCAATTGTAATACAACATATGATCAAAATGTGTCTTAGTGCTTAATTTTCAATTCCTTGTATAGACAAACACTAGTGAGCCAAAATTGTTATATTTTCTCAAGTGTTTTAGGATTGGATGAGAGCTTAATTGTGCAAACAAATACCTATTAGAGAGATTTGAGTTTGCTTATTTTTATCTCTTTGTAAAGAGGGTTTGATCAAGGTTTTGAGTAGAAAGCTTGATCGGTTTGTAAGGTTTCCTCCTAAGCCTAGAAAAGGGGACGAATCAATAGTGGATTGATTGGAAATCCTTAGTGGGAAGCTAAGGTAGTGGATGCAGACCTTGGTTAGAAGGTTGAACCACTATAAATCATCTTGTCTTCATTCTTTTTAGCTTCCACACCTCTATCACCCAAAATTACACTTCTCCACCACTTGGCGAGCAAGAACGGTTGAAGGAATCGAGCTCCATAAAACCCAACAATTTTGGACCATCTATTTTTCTGGTTAATTTTAACCATTCATTTCAAATAAAAGTATCTTTATTCTTAACCATTTATTTTATTTTTGACCGATTTTCCCTTGTTTAATTGCTATTTTTAGATGCCTTTTTAGGCATGTATGGTACTATAAATACCATGCATATATGCCTTTATAATATATCTAAAAGTAGAATCATTTACTTACTTTCTTCTTCTTTCTCTCTTTTTAAACACCTTTTAAAAGTTAAGTATTCATTGGTTCTTTGCTCTTTTTGTTGCCTGCTTCGACAGAAGTGTTTATTGAGTCTTGAAGAGTACGCTTAACCGTAAAATATCCTTAAGGACAGTGTCTAGTGCACACCTCAAGCAAATCTTATTTTCAACCATTTTCGGTTTAACCAAACATTTTTCCTACAAAAGTTACTATCAGCTAGCCATACTCAACAACTGAGCTGCTATGGCTATATAGATAGATGAGTAGACGTACAATAAGAGTTGATGCTGATGCCGACTAAAGTTATGTTTTCTTACAAGTCATGTAGTAATGTTTTCTTTTATGTCATGTTTGATAATAGACCAGTTGCCTGCAAAAATGGTAGATGACAGTACTCGTTGGATCGCCTATTGTGCACCTTGTTTCTCAATGAGAATATATCATAAATTCCACATATATTCCAAGAAATCAACTTAACTTTTCTTATGTTCAGGTAAATGCGAAGAGAAATATATTGTTCTAAGATATTGATTTAAGGTGATGGACCGACATTCTTATCTGGCACATGTAGTAGTTAATATGGATACAAATTTCGACTTTTTTTTTTACGTAAAGAAGGTCTAATCATTTCATAAAACATCGAAACATAAAAGCAAAATGTCACCAGACCAATTCCTAAACAAAATTCAATTTTTTAATATATAAAAATTAAAAATAAAATATTTGCCAAATGAAAATTTATTATTGAAATTTATTAATTATTGACTAAATATATAAAAGTTAAAAATAAAATATTTGTCAAATGAAAATTTATTATTGAAATCTATTAATTGATCGATTGAGATTCATTATCTCTCTACTTAATAAAAAATTAATTACTACTAAATAAGCGTATTTGATCGGTTGGTCAATCTGCTCATCTTTGTTCTCTCATATTTCTTTAAATTATGGGTTCTAAACCGACTAGGAGCACCCATTCCTTCCCCTAGAGTCTCTCCCCTTCTCTTCCCTATAGGTAATATTAAAATTAGAATTAAGATTTGTCAAAAAAAATTACTACTTGAGTATGAATTCATTTAATATTTTCAATAAATTTCACATAAGTTGTTGCAGATGGTCTATCAAATTCCAAATCTATTTCTAGTTACGAGTATTTTTCTATGGAAAATTTTGTTTTTTTCTTCTATACAAATCCCAAAATTTATAGTGTCAATATTTATATTGTTAATTAAATTTCGATTGAGTTGATATCAATGGCTAATCACATTTCAAATATTAAAAAACTAATATTGAAGCAATAATTAATATTATTACATCTTTAATTCTTTAAAAACTCATCAAACATAAGGTTAATAGATTTATCAACATATCACTCCACTATGATCATTCATTGAATTAATTTTATAATTTTATTTAAAAAACACTCAGATGTGTTGATTCTTTGAATTTGGGATTTACAGAGGAGAGACGGAAGGTCTAGGGTTTCTCTTCACAGAGAAGTCGAAGAGGAAAGGTCTCTGAGAAGTTTCGGGATAAGAGGGAGAGAAAAGGTTTTAGTTTTATTTAATCAAAAAGATAATAATACAATTAGTTCATTTACAAATATATAGGAATAAAGAAAATAATAAAAGAAAATAAAGATCTAAAAAATCCTAACCGTCCAATATAAAACAACCTAACTAACAAATATAACAAATATCTAATAGCCCCCTCAAGTTGGAGCATAAACATTGTGAATGCCCAACTTGAAAATTGATTCTCGAAACAAAGCTGGAGGTAAAGCCTTGGTGAAACAGTCAGCAAGCTGATTGGAAGAAGAGACTGGTAGTAAATGCAGCATCCCTTGATGAAGTTTTTCCCGAATTAAGTGACAATCGATCTCAATGTGTTTCGTACGTTCATGCTGGACCAAATTTTCTGTAATTTTAATAGCAGATAAATTGTCACAATACAGATTAGCACTTTTAAAATCTAAATGTAAATCAGAAAGAAGATATAATAGCCATTGCAATTCACAGGTGACAGTTGCAAGTAGACCTGGCAAATTTGACCCGAGACCCGAAACCCGAACCGAATTACCCGAACCGAAACCCGATTTTGACCCGAACATGATGATTCGAAGTTGACCCGAAACCCGAACCGAACCGAAATTTTTTGTTGAACCGAAATGGACCCGAACCGAATGGACCCGAACCGAACCGAAATTTTTTGTTGAACCGAAATGGACCCGAACCGAATGGACCTGAACCGAATGCTACCCGAACCGAAAGCTGAACCGAATAGCGACCTGATTTTAACCCGATTTTGACCCGATTTTAACCCGAATATCTATTTTTAACAATATGATAAATAATAAAATGAAGTATAGAAATTTGAGATCTTGGTGACCAATTTTATAATTTCATCATAAAATATAGCATAAAATTGAAATTGTAGACTAAATTGACAATTTGGAAGTGGAGAAATTTGAGAGTCCAATGACCAATTTTGTAATTATACCATATAAATAAATAGGGGTCAATTTTGGCTAAAAATTAAATCTTTGAAATTAAAATGAACGAAAATATCAATATATTAAATTAATAGACTAAATTACAAAGATTAGTTAATTTCAACTAAAAGTAAATTTTTAGAGACTAAATATCACTACGGGGAGGGGATTTCTATATCCGAAGTCTAAACCGTGGGAATACTTGTGACTAAATTAAATTAAACTAAAACTTAAAGTTGACTAAAATGTAACATTTTAAATGCAACATGACCTAAAAAGTAATTAATCTCTAGCTTAAAAAATTGGTGGCTTATTTCCCTCCAAAATTTTGTCTTTTCTCTCTCTATTTGTTCCAATTGTCTTTTTCTTTTTCTTTTTTCAATCTAGCTTTAAAAATTGGTGGCTTATTTCCCTCCAAAATTTTATTTTTTCCCTCTTTATTTTTACCAATTGTCTTTCTCTTTTTCTTAATTTAATTGAGTTTCAATTTAGATTAATTTAATTGAAATTTCACATTTAGTTTTAAAATTATTTTAATTATGTCCGTGATTTATGCTTTTAGATTTTAGTTAGTTCAATTAGATCCTAAGTTTAATAAATTAATTCATTTCAGACATTATTATTATTATTATTATTATTATTATTATTATTATTATTATTATTATTATTATTATTATTATTATTATTATAAACTTTGATTTAATATAATTATACAAAAAAAATTTATATGGATACATGAAGCTTTGATTTAAATATTTAATCAAATTCAAATGCATAGATTAACAAGTTGAATCAGAATTAATCTCATAAACCAATAACTCTAAACTAAACCATAAATACTAAACCTCAAACCTTTAACCCAACTCAAATTGAATTGACCCGAAAATTTAAATGTTGACCCGACCCGAAATTGACTCGATTTTAACCCGAACCGAAAGCGACCCGAACGACCCGATTTTGACCCGAACCGAAAGCGACCGATCCGATATTGACCCGACCCGAAAATAACCGATCCGATTTTGACCCGATCCAATACCCGAATCCGACTCATCACAGACCCGAATTAGACCCGAACCTGAACCGAATCTAAACCGATTCTAGATAGACCCGAAATGACCCGAACCGAAACGTCCCGAACTGAACCCGAACCGAATGACCCGATTGCCACCTCTAGTTGCAAGTGCCCTATACTCAACCTCTGTTGATGACCTGGAGATAGTAGATTGTTTCTTAGATTTCCATGAAATAAGAGCAGATCCAAGAAGAATACAAAAACCTGTAGTAGATCTTCTTGAATCTAGGCAAGATGCCCAATCAGAATCAGAAAAAGCATTTAATTTGAGATTATTGGTAGCAGGAAAGAATAAACCTTGACCCGGAGAACCTTTTAAATATCTCAGTATCCTATGAACAGCAGAAAGATGAATATCAGTAGGTGCTGAGAGATATTGAGACAAATAATTAACAGCAAAAGTAATATCAGGAGAGTGTTAGTTAAGTATAGGAGCTTCCCTATCAAACGTCGATATGAAGTAATATCATCCAAAGGTATACCATCAGACTTAGACAGTTTGCTTCTATCATTAAAAGGAGTTGAAGCAGGTTTTGCACTAGAAAAACCTGTTTCTTCTAACAAATCAAGAGTATATTTGCGTTGACAAAGATTAATTCCTTCTTTAGACCTAGCTATCTCAAATCCTAAAAAATATTTTAAATTACCTAGGTCTTTTATCTTGAAAGTAGAATGCAAAAAACCCTTAATTGAATTAATTTCTTCTATATTATGACTCATCAATATGATGTCATCAACATATACAGCAAGGGCAATAAAATTGTTACCTGCACCCTTTATGAATAAGGAGGAATCAGAAAAAGCTTGAAGAAAATTTTGGTCTTTCAAAGAAACAGTTAAACGTTCATTCCACTGTCTACTAGCTTGCTTAAGGCCATACAAGCTTTTATTCAACTTGCAAACAAGACCAGAATTAGGAGGAAGAAAACCAGGAGGAGGATCCATATATACTTCTTCATGTAAATAACCATGCAAGAAAGCATTATTAATATCTAGCTTATGTAAGTACCAATTTTTGGCAGAAGCTAAAGCAATAAGAGTCCTAATTGTAGTAATTCTAGCAACAGGACTAAAAGTATTTAAAAAATCTAAACCTGGTTGCTGAGTATACCCTTTTGCAACAAGTCTAGCTTTATACCTTTCCAAAGTACCATCAGATTTTAGTTTAGTTTTATAGACCCATTTACAACCTATGGTTTTCTTATTAGTAGGCAAAGGCACTAAAGACCAAGTCTCATTCTTTTCTAAAGCAAAAATTTCTTCTTTCATAGCATCTTTCCAACATGTATGTTTAATAGCCTCTTTATAATTTTTCGGTTCCTTTAATGTCACATCCCAAAAACCGGTCTAGTCGGAATTAAGTTCCGGTGACCGAATATTTTTGTCGATTGAATAATTTATTCAATCTTATCTGAACCAATAAATTTTATTCGGGGTAGTTTATGATAGTTTATTATTATTATTATTATTATTATTATTATTATTATTATTATTATATAAAAAAAAGGAAGAAAAGAAAGAAAGTGGCGCAGCATAAGGCCACTCGGCCAAATTGGGTTAAGATGTGGCAATTGCCACTTACTTAATTTTTATATAAAGGATAATTGCCCCTTAGCAAATGGGATAATAAGTCAAATTGCCACTTCATCCACTAATAATTATTGAATAAAATAATTAATTGGTGGGGGAAATAGTTCACGGCAAGTAGTATAAATAAGGGTGTAGGGAATGTTGCGGAGAAGATAAGAAAAAAATAAATAAATAAGGGAGATCATGGCGCATGTGATAGAAAAGAAAAAAAAGAAGTGGCCACTAAAATGCCACCAAAATACCACTAAAATGCCACTAAAATGCCACCAGGATAAACATGAAATAGATTAATGGAGTAGGTAAAGTTGTCCATATGTGGACAAAGTTTCAAATTTTCTATTAATTCTTTACCTTTGTTTTCAATTATTATTATTATTATAATTACAATTATTATAAAGGAAGAAAGAAAAGATGTTTACCTGAAAGTCACGCCTAAGCCACTAAGGGGTGTGGCAATTTGCCACAATTTTGGACAATAAAAAAATAGGCCACTCGGCCAAATAAAGAGAAAATAGTGGCAGCCACCATTACAAGTGGTCTTTGGGAAATGATTGAGGGAATTAAAGATAATTTTGAGGGAGCCCAAGGCCGGTTTAGTTCAACTATAAATAGGGGGAGATGAGTGCATTTGATAAAAAAAATATGAGGAAGTGAGGAAGAAAAATAAGGAAGTCAGTGAAGAAGCGAAATTAGGTGGGATCGAGTTCAGTATTAGATTAGTGGTCCGATAAATTCGATATAGTAATATCGAATTTCTGCCGACGTCGGGGTAAGCTCAAATCCTTGGTTAGTCTAAGTTTTGGTATCGAATCTACTTAATATTTTTATATATTCGATATTGTCTTATCGATTTTTATTAATTATCATAGTACACAAGGTAGATTCGGAACAACCGTCAAGCCCAAGAAATAAAAATAAAGTACCGGTCTATCAAGGTGAGTGAAATAAATTAGAGTTGAGATTAGAGTCTCAACTACCTTTAATTTGATGTTAGTATTTATATTAAGCATGAAATTGGATTAATTAAAGGTTGGTAAAAGATAAGGGTAGAAAGAATAAAGAAATTCGGATTTATAAACTGTCCTGTAGAAAACTGCATTTTTGAGCATGTTAGAGTCATTTCTGGAAAACGTGTTCTTCTACAAAGTTGTAGAGGACAAAATTTTACATGAAATAGAGGTATGATTTGCTCAAAAATGTTAAGTATAGGTCTCTAAATTGTTGTTAGAAGTTACTGGACTAAAACTGAATGAATCTAGAATCTGCTGTACTAAATTGTAAAATTCAAAAATTATAGGGGCTTAAATAATGCCAATAAAATTCTGAAAATTTATGATTAGAACAGGGGATTCATGAAATGAATTAAATTAAATGGCCAAGCTTGAATTAAGTCTCTATTGGTAGGTTAAATCCATTTGGATCACATATAGAATTATTAAAGAATAAAAAGGGGACTGTTTTGTAGAAATTGATAAATTGAGGACTTACATGTCCTATTTTTGAGGTTGCTGGATTACCAAAATAATGTTATAAGATGAATGTAAATGTGGTTAAAAGCTCAAGATTAATAGTGTAGTAAAACATAGATTATAAATGCACTAAAGTCACAAATTAAGCATAGACAGATTAGGTTTCTGAAAATGCCTTATGTTCAAGTAATAAACTGTATTAATAGGGAAATGATAAAATTATATGCCATACATGATTTTAATGGTGTGTTTATAAGCTTTTTAGAATGGTAAAGAACTCCTTATTTGGAGTTATGAGTAAAAAGATATGAATTTTTGAGTAAGTAAAGGTCATGAAAATAGGGTAACAGTTTGCCCCTAAATCTGCATCAACAACGACTTTAGAAATTCATTATAAATTGTATAAGAGGAAATAAAAGCTATAATTTATAAGGTTTAAAAGGTTATTAAGTCTAGTTTCGTTTAAAACAAACGAAATCAGATTTTGAGTTATAGAACATTTTATATAAATGTTTCTTTAAGGACAATGCAAACTGCCTAATATACTAAATGATATGTTTCTTTAATGTTTGGTTAGAAAAGAGTAGAAATGAAGGAAACCACAAAGTTGGAGAATAAGGAAAATGTCTCTAAGCTTGGATTGAGGTGAGTGTGGATGCATTTGTCTCGGGTGATGCGGTGTCATTCCGATATTTTTTTTATGTTCTGATGTGTGATTGTAGTTATGTCAAGGGATAGGCTCGGTGCCTTCCCATTGCATTATTTATGATTATGTTTGCATTTGTTAAGGGCTCACGTAGAGCAACTATGCTCGAATGGCAAATTTGGTAAGTGCCTTGCATTACTTTGATATGTTCGAATATGACTATGAAATGCTACATGACATGGAGCTACGGCTCATCTTGTTATTTCATATGATATGATATGATTTGAAAATCATGGACTATGTGAAATTGTGTGTATTTATGGACGTTGGATACAATTGGCATGCCATAGGGTTATTCGAGCTCAACATGTAAGGGAGGACTACGGTCCAGGGCTACGGCCTATATGTGGGAGATAAAAGGATGGAAGTGTAAGGGATACATGGAGCTACGGCTCAGGGCTACGGCTCATTTATGATTCATGATATGGTGTACAGGAAATCCGCGTATCCAATGGTACCAATATATTATGTGTTTGATACGTTATGCCATGTTATGGTCATGATATGTTATTATGCTTTGTTATGAATATGAAGTATGCCATGTTATTGCATTATGATCATTTTTGGAAGCATGCTACATGACATAACATGTTCATTCATTGTCATTGGCTACCTCACTTAGACTATGTAAGTCTAATGCATTCATTGCATATCATTTCAGGTTAAGGAAAGTAACAGATCGAGATTGGGATTAGTTGGAAGGTTGGCAAGTCACTACAATTAAAGAGTAATGTGTTTTGTCCTTATGAACTCCTAGTATGGTGGCAAAGTAGTTAAAGTAATTATATTAATCTTGTGGGCCTACTATTGTGTATACGTTGCCTATGTTCTGTATAAGGTTTTTAAAAGTAATATTGACTATTGAGTTAGTAATAAAATTGACATAATTGGTACTAAAATATTGATTAAAGGACTCTAAGATTTTTTTGTGAGTTGTTAGGCTCATTTAAATATGTAAAGAATTTTAGTAAGATAATAAAAAGAAATAGATTTGAATATTTTACAAAATAGTCACTAAATATTGCATTGTCTAATCAGGTAGGTAAATGACCTCCGATAGTAACGAGATTTTACAGGCTAATAACTAGTAAGTTTAATTTCAGTATAATATCATGAATTTCAGATAAGGACCCCTAATTTGTAAAAATTACAATTTAGTCCCTAAGTTTGAAAAAGTTTAAAATTGACCCCAATTTGAGTAAGTTGTTAATAAGTTAAGTGTTAAGTCTTAAAAGAGATTAGTAAAATAATCCGAAATAATTTTTGAACTTTGAAATTATGTCTCCGATCTCCGTTTTATTTTCCGGTAGCGCTCTCCGACCCGGTTCTCTACCAGGCCGGGAAGGGGGTGTTACATTTAAAATATCAACATTGTTTATGTATGTTTGATGATCAAAAGAAATATGATCATAGGACAGAACCTGAGCTATTTGATGAGGTGTTGTATGAGAGGAGACTTTGCTTGCTGGTAAAGCAACTTGATAATCTTCCAGTTTAGATGGCAGTCGAACAGTCCTTGAAGATCGTCGAGGTTGAACAATGATAGGAGACTTGTTAGAAGATTGAGCAGACTGATTAAGATCAGAAGTATCAGAATCACATGGTGAATCTGATTGAGAGTCTGAAAGACTAGACTGTTGTGTTGTATTATTGGAATTAAGTTTTAAAAAAATTTCTTCAAGAAAAGGATTAGTCTCAAGAACTGGAAAAACAAGTTCTGATGATGACTGAAAAGTCTTGGATTGAAAAGGGAAAACATTTTCAGAAAAAATTACATCCCTGGATATAAAAATACTCTTAGTTTGAACATTAAACAGTCGAAAACCTTTTATGTGTTTTGGAAATCCAAGAAATACACATTGAACAGATCTGTGATGCATTTTAGTTTTAGGTTTAGGAAGAACAGAAGCATAAGCTAGGCACCCAAAAACTTTTAAATTTTCAAAATTGGGTTTTGTCTGATAAAGAATCTCAAAAGGACTTTTGTTAGCTAAAATAGGAGTAGGTGTCCTATTTATAAAAAAAACAGAATGGATAACACAATCAAGCCAAAACTCTAAGGGTAAAAAAGCTTGAATACGTAAGCACCTAGCAACAGCAAGAAGATGTTGATGCTTACGTTCAACAACACTATTTTCCTGTGGTGTGTAAGTACAACTATTCTGATGAACAACACCTTTAGAAGAATAAAACTCAAGCATCTCAAATTCCTTTGCATTATCAGTACGAAAACATTTAATTTTAATATTAAACTGAGTTAAGACAAACTCATAAAAATCAGAAATCAGTTTAGGAACTTCAGACTTCAACTTCATAGGAAAAATCCAGACAAACCGACTCTTATCATCAACAACAGTCAAAAAGTAAGCATGACCATATAGACCTTTTATAGGAAAGAGACCTCAAACATCAGCATGAACAAGGTCAAATATATCACTCGAAACAGAATTACTAGAAGGAAAAGATAATCTTTTCTGTTTACCCAAATGACATGTATTACAATCATCAGTATCTACAATAGGTATCTTATTATGCAACAGAGAAAAAAAATGCATTCTTTGTTTTGAAGGATGCCCTAATCTTAGGTGCCAAAGTTTAGAAGCAGAAACAGAATTACAAACATGTGAAAAATGATCAGCATGACAAACAGGAACAGAATGTTCAGAATACTCAGAATTGTAGGCACAAGCAGAAGTACCAGAATATGCAGGATCATCAGCATTATTGGAAAAACAGAAATTTAACTTGTACAAACCAGTGCATTCATTAGTTGTACCAATCGTCTTCCATTGATGCACATCCTGTATAAAACAAGTACCAAAATTAAAGACCAAAGAAATAGATTTATCTTTAGTCAATTGACTAACAGAAATCAAATCAAAATTAAAATTTGGAATGTGAAAAACATTTTTAAGAACCAAATTAGGAGAAATACTAACATTACCCACATGACTTACAGATACTAACTGACCATTTGGAAGCTTAACAAATCTATTATAAACAACTGTAAAAGAAGAAAACAAATCTAACGAGCAACAGATATGGTCAGTAGCACCACTGTCAATGATCCAAGGTACATTATTAATAACAGGACAAGACAGAATGATACCTAAAGCATCAATCGGAGCATCATCAAAGGTAGATGAAAAAACATTCACCTTAGAAACATTAACAGAACCACTGGGCAGAGAACTACCTTTCTCATTAAGCAAATTGATCAAAGCATCATACTGGTCTTTGGTAAAAGCAAGAGAACCAGAACCAGAACCAGTAGCAACACCATTACAAGAACCAGAATCTTTCAAAGAGGAATCAGCAATTCCAGAACCAACTTGATTCATCTTACCCACAGAAACCCTATTTCTATAACCAGGGGGATATCCGTGTTTTTTATAGCATCTATCAACAGTATGACCATAAAGACCGCAATGAACACACAAAGGCCTCTTTGAAACATTAGAAGACTTTTTGAAATCCCTAGGATATTGTCTACCCGAATCAGGACGACTAGCCAACATAACATGAGACTTATTATCAAAACTACCCGTGGACAACAGAGTCCGTTCATGCTGAGCAACTAAAGAAAAAACCTCATTGATATCCGGTAAAGGCTTACGCATAAGAATTTGAGTCTTAGGTATACTGAAATTTTCATTTAAGCCACGAAGAAAACGAAGAACCAGATCTTGTTTTCTATAGACAGACGCAGAACACGAGCACGACTTTAAAGGACGCAAAACACAGATCTCATCCCAAATAGACTTAATCTGAGTAAAATAAGCAGAAACGGTAAGGTTACCTTGATTGAGATTGAAAAATTCCTGAAATAGATCAGAAATACGAAGCAAGTCTCCCTGATTAAACCGGTCGAAAAGATCGACCGAAAGATCAACATCAGTGTCAATCCAAAGCACGCTCTGTGCAATCTCAGGGTTTAAAGCCCTCTGGATCCACGACAAAACCAGATTATTGCATTTTATCCAGGCGGAAAACCTAGAATCAGTAGACAGGGGCTCCTTAATAGAACCATCGACAAATCCAAATTTATTTTTGGATATAAGAGCCATACGAATCGATCGAGCCCAAGAATGATAATTCTTGCCATCAAGAAGAGAAGATGTGAGAACCAAAGAGGGGTTTTCACTCGGATGGATATAGAAAGGATCACAAGGGTCATCGTTTTTTAAGGTGTTTCGAGAATCATCAGCGGAATGAGAACGAGAATCGGAAACATTATCAACTGATACCATGTTGATTCTTTAAATTTGGGATTTACAGAGGAGAGACGGAAGGTCTAGGGTTTCTCTTCACAGAGAAGTCGAAGAGGAAAGGTCTCTGAGAAGTTTCGGGATAAGAGGGAGAGAAAAGGTTTTAGTTTTATTTAATCAAAAAGATAATAATACAATTAGTTCATTTACAAATATTAGGAATAAAGAAAATAATAAAAGAAAGTAAAGATCTAAAAGATCCTAACCGTCCAATATAAAACAACCTAACTAACAAATATAACAAATATCTAATAAGATGATGTTTTTATAAACATTTTTTTGTTTAATTACTGGTATCCGATTCATTAACCGACTAATCCAAATTAAGTTTTTTAAATACTTAATGTGAGGACCTTTTTAACCTAGTTTTTTTCGTTGGGACTCCATTCACAAATCAGAATATTAGAATTCGAACCTCTGACTTTGCTTAAGAGACCTAGCACATCATCCTGCTAAACCAACTGCAAAATTTAATATACATAACATATTTTTTAGTTTTCAGACAGTACTCATATCGACCACTTAGTTTTCAGATAATACTCATAAGGTTAAAAAAAATCTAAAATAAGTTAAATGCTTGCAAAAAAACAAAAAATTAATCATAGACTAGTTGAAAAAACACATGAATAAAGTAAAACATTGACATACTTCACGAGTTTAAGTCTTGTTAAACTTATTTTTTATTTAAAAAATAACTTGTTACACACAAAAGAAAAAAGAAAAAAATATTTTTTTAAATTAAAAACTATTTTAATAAAAATATATAAAACCTTTAAAGTCATTGAGCCACCTCAAATGTTAGTTAAAGTTTACACCTCCATTTTTGACAATTTTGTACCTAGAACTTTATTTAAATTGTCTCTCAAAAGGAAAAGATGTTTCATAAACTATGCTTTTTCTTCTTTGGAGTAAATCTTTTCTTGGTTTCCCTTTTCTTTTCTCCACATCTAGAGAACCGACAAGTCCAAAGAGATTATGATGTCTTTTCATGCATGCAGATTTGGTTGGTGGAAAATTGTTGAAATTATTTTATTTGGATTAACCCTTAAGCCGCCTGAACCCATGTGAATTAGGCATAAGTGCTCAATTTTCCTCAGTTTTAGTTACACCAAATCCAATAATAATAAAAACCAAATGTCTAGAATTCTATTGTTAGTGGAGAGTGGATTATATTGTATAGTTGTGAAAGTTTTACTCGCGTTGTTTTTTGTATTGGTATTTTGATAGGTATTTTTTTCATTATTTAGGTTTAAGGGGTTTTAATGAGGCCTATAGGTATACTCAACTCTTTTCTATAAAAAAAATTGTATAGTTGTGAAATTTGTAAAATAAATAAAAAGTGATATCAGAGTTTGAATTCCAAAACACTTTCAAATGCTTCAATTTTTTATTAAGTAGAGAGATAATTACATTCTCAAGATAAATATTAAGATTCGAACTCATAGAAGATAAGACATCATGAGTTTCCTTAACTACTGAACCAATTAATGGATCTCACTTCAGATCTTATTTTCTCCGTCAAATAACGCATTAGTTGTTGTTACAGTTTAAAAAATCATCCTGAAAAATATATTATATTATTATTTTTACTTCCTAAAGTATTTATTGGAACAAATTCAATACCGATTGCACTATTTTTTAATATATTTGTGTGATTACATGGTAATATCTCTTCATATTTTTTTCTTAACTCAGTGAAAAGATACACCTTGCACATAAATGCTCGAAACCAAATCTTTTAAGATAAACATAATTATATTTTTTTTACTAAAACCACTAATTGAGTTCACTTATTATACTATTTTAATACTATTAAATGTCAATAATGATCACTAGATGAAAAAAAATAGTTTCAAAGTCCCAAGTACCAAACTAGACAGAATTAGGCAACATAAAGCAAATTGGAAAGGAAAAAAAAGTATTCAGCCATCTCTCATTAGTCGTTACCGACAAATAAGCTCACTTGTAGATAACGAATAGAAAGCACAAAGGAAATGCATGTCCTAGAAAAAAAAATGTACTACATTTTAATATATAGATAGCATTATAATCTACTGGACCATTCATTAGATTCTAAATATATAGATACTACTACTACTATAATCTAACTTTTAACTAAATAACTTTATTACTAAACGAATTCTGGATTTAATACTTTACAAATAAGAACAATGTTTGTATAGTCAGAGATGAATTCAGGGAGGCTGGAGCAGTTACACTCCTTAAAAATTTAAATTCTCCTATAGTTTAGATTTTTGACAAATCCTAATCATTTACATTTCTAATATAACTTTCTAATAATTCGTATCTCTTGCCTAAAATCTGACCTCCGTAGCTGTGTATAGTTTTCTTCAATCATGGCCGAGGCCTTGTTTCCACATGGTTCAAAATTTCAACCAAGTGGGACATGATTGGACCCTATTACATTTATGAATTACTCGAAAGGTTTAATAGCATCTAGCTGATTATTTTCAAAGGTATGAAAACAAGAAAATTGTGGGACACTTGGCCTAAAGTTAAGGCCCATTCACCACTATAAAAAAGGGAACTTCTCATTGCACCATGCAAAGCAAAGAGCTCCACAATGTCTACTACATACTTGTTAGTGTTGCTACTTGGAGTGGTGGCTCTCACCACTCCATCTTTTGGTACATATGAGTCACCCAACTATGGCAAACCACCCACTCCTGTTTACAAGCCTCCCTACGGGAAGCCACCACCGACTTATGAACCTAAGCCACCCAAGCCACCGGTTTATGCACCACCCAAGAAGGAGGAGCCAAAACCCAAACCACCCGTCTATGAGCCTCCAAAGAAATCACCAACGTATGAGCCTAAACCACCAAAGCTACCGGTTTATACACCACCAAAGAAAGAGGAGCCAAAACCTAAACCACCCGTCTATGAGCCTCCAAAGAAGCCACCGACGTATGAGCCTAAGCCACCAAAGCCACCAGTTTATACACCACCCAAGAAAGAAGAGCCAAAATCTAAACCACCCGTCTATGAACCTCCGAAGAAGCCACCAACGTATGAGCCTAAGCCACCAAAGCCACCAGTTTATACACCACCAAAGAAAGAGGAGCCAAAACCTAAACCACCCGTCTATGAGCCTCCAAAGAAGCCACCAACTTATGAACCTAAACCACCAAAGCCACCGGTTTATACACCACCAAAGAAAGAGGAGCCGAAACCCAAACCACCGGTCTATGAGCATCCAAAGAAGCCACCAACTTCTGAGCCTAAGCCACCGGTTTATACACCACCAAAGAAAGAAGAGCCGAAACCCAAACCACCGGTGTATGAGGCTCCAAAGAAGCCTCCAACTTATGAGCCTAAGCCACCAGTTTATAAGCCTCCAGTGTATGAGCCACCTTATGGTCACTATCCAGGACACCCTCCAGTGGGGAAGCCTTAATTGAAAACTCCCATCAGCTAGCCATACTCAACACCTGAGCTGCTATGGCCTATGGTTATGATTTAGATAGATGAGTATCCGTACAATAAGAGTTGATGCTGATGCCGACTCATATCATGTTCTGTTTTCTTTTATGTCATGTTTGATAAGAGATCAGTTGTCAGCAAAAAATGTTGATGGCAGTACTCGTTGGATCGCCCATTATGCACCTTCTTGTTACTCAATGAGGATATATCATACTTTCCACATATATTCCAAATGTGTCAACTGTATGGTTATTTCAGTACATGCAATGAGAAATGGTACATGATAAATATATTGTTCTAAGGAGAAATTATTACATGGTTCTGGACTACCACGTCATTCATGGTCCTTATCCACTAAAAATAAGCCACATAATTTTCTTTTTTCCATGTCATTATTTTATTTATAATCAACTTCTATGTAACCACTCACTCCCTATTTACATGGCTTAAAAAGAAGAAGATTTATCCTTAAAAAAATGACATGGAAAAAAATAAATTATGTAGCTGATTTTTAGTGGAAGGGACCATGGATGACGTGGTGGTCCGGGACAATGTAATAATTTTTATGTTCTAAGATATTAATTTAAGGTCATTATGCACGTACTTGCATATGGATATAGATTTCGACTCTATAAAAATATAAATTAAAATATTTTTGTTCCACGCGTACTTGCATTAGACAATGTCATTCAAATTCAAATAATATAGAGGATGATGACTGCAATGACTATTTTTCAAATACTCGATCGCGTCTGGCATAGGGAGCAACATGAACGCTTGTTTGAGGGTCTCGCTTTCTGCTTTAAATTTTTTATAAATTTTTTAAGTAATAATCTAGTAAATTAGTTGTTGTCTCTTATTATTTTAGTTGTATTTAATGTGTTTTCTTAACAAAATACAGTGAAACAAGTAATAATCTAGTTAGTTAATTGTTACAAGATAAAGAGTAAATTATCAATTCTAGACTAGTAAAAAAGTACACGAGAAAAATAAAATATTGTTGAACTTTGTTTGAGTCTTGTTAAAATAATTTTTATCTAAAAATTAACTTGTCACGCACACAACAAATTTAAAAAATTAAATTTAAATTATTTTATTAAATTATTGAACCGCCTCTAATGTTAGTTAAAGTTTACACCTCCACAAATTTGTACCTGCAATTTCGTTTCAATTGTGTTTCAAAAGAGAAAGATATCTCATAAACTATGATTTTTATTGTTTTGAGTAAATCGTTTTCTATGTTTCTCTTTTCTTTTCTCCACGTCTAGAGAACCGACAAGTCCAAAGAGATTATGACGTCTTTTCATGCAAGCAGATTTGGTTGGTGGAAGCATGTTGAAATTATTTTATTTGGGTTAACCGATGTGATTTAGGTCAAAGTGCTCATTTTTCCTCATAATTAGTTTTACCAAATCCAATTATTTATTATACTATTAAAATTTTAATACTACTGAATGATCATTAGATAAAAGGGAATAATGTTAAGTACCAACCGGACAGAATTAGGTAACAGAAAGCAAATCGGAAAAAGAAAAAAAAGTATCCATCCATCTCTATTTAGTCATTACCGACAAATAAGCTTCCTTGTAGATAAGACGCTGAATGTTTTAAATAATATAAAGAGATTTTTTTAACAATAACATTTAAATTTTATTAAATTTCAAGGAAAATTTTATAAATATAATACATCAAAAAAATTAATCTACTAAATATTCCATATAAAAGTGTAAAGAAAAACAAACCCTTACATGGAGAGTAGTATACTATCAAAACCTATAAATCTTCATGAATCTCCTTGTCTCTAGTTAAACGAGACACTTTACGGGATAAAAAAGGGAGTAATGAGCGAACCAAACTGTTGGGTTTTATGGTGCTCTATTCCTTCAACCGTTGAGGGCCATTGGGGATGTTTTGGAGCCGTTGGAGACTTTATTTCCCACATTAATTGCAGCTCTGGTGCTGTCCATTTCGGAACAGTCGAGCCCGTATCGGAACGACCTTCTTCAAAACTAGCTGTTGAAGTCTGATGCAACAGGCCGTATCGAAATCCTTCTAGACGTATCGAAACGATTACAACTCGTTTCGGTACGATTGATAGTTAGTCTGCAAATTAAATTACCGTTGGGAAATAGTCGTTGAGGATTTGACCGTTGACGTCTTTGCCACATAGGCGTATCAAAACGGTGAAGCCCGTATCGAAACACTATGTAAAAAATCCTCACCCAGATTAAAGCCCGTTTCGAAACAGACAGGGTTGTATCGAAACGTTTTGAAACTGTGAATGGTTGTTTCGAAACGCCTAAGGGTGTTTCGAAACACTTGGGTGGTTTTGTAAAGGTTGGCTTTAGAAAACACTTCAAAACCTCTTAAAACAATCCTCAAACATATTTTTAAGTTGTTTGGACTTAAAGACGCTTTTGAAATCTTTTCAATTTAGTCCAAAACTATTTTTCAATTATTATATCAAAACATTAGTTCTTCAATCTCCCCCTTTTTGATATAATAAAACCGCCTTGAAAAATTGTTTGGGATTCTCCCCCTTTGTATTTAAAATTTTGAATAAGAGATTTCAAAAATTAAAAGAAGTTAAAGCTTCCCTTATTCTCTTGAAAATGCAATTTTTTAAACCATTTCTCCCCCTTTTTGTTATATCAAAAAGACTTTAAATAACTTTAAGTTTAAAATAACTTAGGAGGTTTTAAAAAATGACAAAAATAAGGATTTGGGTTTTAAAATTGGCTCCCCCTTACTCAAAGCATCATCAAAGAATGTTAGTCCAACACATGATAATCTAGTTGAATTAAAAGAGAATAAATCAAATTAAACAAATGAAAAACAACTAGATTTTACCACACTTGAACTCAAGGGAGGATGTGAAGTCTTCCTTCTTCAATTGTTCTTCCTTGTGTGCATGGAGCCCCCCCCTCAATATTTGACTTGTTGATCAATCTCCATCACACCTATCATAAGACAATCAAGTAATTTATGGTATACAAATTGCTTTGGATCCATAGACGTTAGTAACACAAAATTTAGTCCCCTTAGGAATCCATTTTTCAATTTCATCATTTTTAGTTGAAGTACTTAGTCCTTTTGAGACCAAAATACTTCTAAAAACTTTATCATTTACAAATCTAGGGGAACTAGATTGTCTTACATAAAAATTTGATTTTCCAACATTATTTTTCTTTTCAAGCTCTTTGGAATCAATTTTTTTTCTTCTTGAACTTTATGAAGCAAATTTTGTAGATCAAAACATTTTTGTTCAAACTCATTGAGTTTTGCTTCAAGTTCAATTTTGTTTTAGAAATCAAGTCATTTTGAATTTTCAAATTTGAAATCACTTTCTTGTTTTTCAAAATGTGGTTTTTAAATTCTAAAACCAAATCATCATAAACATCTTGTAATTCATCAAAAGAATATGAACTTGAAGTAGATGAATTAGAAGTTACCCTTGAATCTTCTTCGATGGCCATAAGGCAAAGGTTGGCTTGTTCATCATCGGCAGAGTCTTCATCACTCCATGTAGCCACATATGCCTTCTTCTTATGGCTTGAAATGTTTGCCCTCTTCTTCTTTATGGATTCTCGTTCGAGTTCTTTCAAGGCTTTCTTCATGAAAGAGGCACACTTATTGAAGAGATGAACTATCTTTTCTTCTTCATCCTCCTCCTCACTTGTATCAACATGGTTGAATGTGGAGGATTTGAGAGCAATGACATTTGTGTTAATGTCAAGCCCTTTGAGCTTCTTCTCCCCAATAGATCTAATCTCTTCCTTCTTCTTCTCATCTTCTTTGTTTTTCTTCATTATTTGGTGAGTGAGAAGTGACCCCATGAGCTCATCAAGCTTCAAAGTCTTGAGATTATTGGCTTCGATGATGGCGTTCCTTTTTTGTAACCCCCTCGTCCCGGTCTGGCCGGATGACCGGTCCGAGTGGGCCACACGGGGAAAACCGAAGCGAAACCCGTTAAGGATCCCCCTCGGTTAACAACACTATATTTTTTTTTCATTTTAAATCGTGTCTAGATGAGTATTAAATCCTAAGTGATCATACAGCGAAACAACATTCACAAAACAAACAAACGAACTCAAACTAACATGTTACAGCCCAATTTTAAACTTATACTGCAGGCGGTATCGATACACCTAAGGAGTGTATCGATACCCCTTGACTAGGTCAACTGGTCAGAGTCAACCAGTGGAGACCGTATCGATACGCCTAAGGAGTGTATTGATACCCTCCCCAACAGTTGACTTTCCATGGTCAACGCTAAGATGACGGTATCGATACACCAGAGGCCCGTATCGATACCAAAATGGAAAGTAGCTCCAGTGACCAAAATGGTATCGATACGCCCCCTCGCGTATCGATACACGAGGCCTGAAACAAGAAGGCGGTATCGATACTGGACCAACCGTATCGATACCCCTGCACAGCAAAAACCCCCAAACTCAGCTAAAACGAACAAGACTCGGACCTAGATGCAATTTAGGACTTTCCTAGACCCAAACAAGCATTCATACAACATCTATTAACCATAAACTAGCCATACATGACACCCAACATGAGCATACCTCAATCAACCAAGGAATTCATGCATCCAATCAAAAGAAGGCAAACAAGCACTTAGGGTCTCATGCTTCAACATACAAACACTTAGGCATTCTCACAAGGCACATGACCAACATACAAGGTAAGCAACTTAGACATGGTTTACAATCCAAACATGGCATCAACAAGCCAATCAAAAACAACATAATTAGGGAGTCTAAACATGCTCCTAAACAACCAACAATAGCACCAATCGACAACACTTATCCCATTGCTTGACTATTACAATCTACAATTTAAAGACCATACTTGAGCTAACCGTAAGCAACACTTGGAGACCTTTCCTTGCCCTTGCCACCCACAAGCTATTGATCTGCATTGTCGAACAAAAGAGAGCGTAAGCTTAAAAGCTTAGTGAGGGTAAGCTCATAAAACAAACCTTCGACAATGCAGGGTCCAAGCACGAGCAACAACCAAGATAAAATGCATGATCTTACCTTCGGTTCACACGAGCCATAATTACAAATGATGCATGAACATATATTCAATATCATGTCATGCTCAACATGTTTAAATCCACAACATATGAAACCGCATATATTAAACCATGTTAGCAACACATCCCAAATCACATTGGCTCACAATTAATCACATATTTGCAATATAAACCACAGTCTGTATTGGCACCTAGCTATGACTCGAATACGCGGATAACCGTTGGAACTCACATCCAACAACACAACCATTACCTGACGGTGGGATTACACTCATCACCGTTCACGCGGAGGGGATTCCACTCATCCTCACGCCTCATTTCACGCGGAGGGGATTCCACTCATCCTCACGCCCCGTCGATAGGATTCCACTCATCATCGACTAATATAAATACAATTTTTGGGCGTACCCGTACTCCTCCTTGGTGGCTCAACGCCACCAAGGCCACGCGCGAATTTAGACTCATGTGTGCACACTAACATCCTAATGATCGATCATTTGTACCCAAGCATACTAGTGCCAATACTACACATTTCAATAATCATTCACAATATCATTTCATAATACTTCCGTGCTTAGCACGTACTCACCATGACTCATTGTCATGCAGAAACCACATTTCCATGCCTAGCATGTACTCACCATGATCCTCGGACCAAGCAATCACCTCATAATCTCATTTCACATGACAACACCACATGTACATCATTAACAACCATATCACATCATATTTTGCACATGTGTATAACCATATCATATCTATCATCAACATGCATATAACAATGCATCCAACATGCCTCAACATACATGTATACAACATATACATAATCAACATCATCACAATTTAACACGAGGCATCTACAACCATTGCAACCAAAGTCTCTAATCAAAGCTTGGGATTAGGCTACCACTCTAATCCCAACTCTAGGTGGGTCTACCAATCCCAACCTAGGTTCACATACTTGGACCAATTACTCAAAAACCATTTAAAAACATGTTAACCACTCACCTAAGCTTCCAAGCTCCAAGCCAAGCAAGCAACCTCCCTCAAATTTCCGGATTTCTTCCCGAAGCTTCTCCAACACCAATTTCCGCTTCTAAACGACCTCAAACACATTTCAAACAATTCCAAATCAGCCCAACATCAAAAGACCAACCCGGAATACAATTCAAATACAATTTACAATATTGCAAACCATGAACAAACCCCATATTGTGAAATCTCGGACAGCCCACATACCCCTTCCAAAATCCATGTTTCCAACACCCATTGCACCCACAAATGATCCCAAATCAACCCCTAACCATAGTACTACCATTGGGCTATCAATTCCCACTTAAAACAACCCCCAAAACTCACCCAAAACCCTCCAAAAACCCCATTTATACCCAAATTCGGGAATTTGCATAAAACCATGTAAAATCAACTATGTTGGACCTTATGGGTTAATATTAACTTATCTATCAATAAAGAATCAAAAGCTCAAGCAATGGATGTTAAAGTTTGCATCTTTCTCTTACAAAACCCAAAAACACAAAACTTTAAATAATGAATTTCAATGAAAACTAAAGGCATGGGAAGAAAGATGAAGTTGAGGACAAAAAGAATTTGTTGTTACCTTTGCAAGAGCTCTAAAAATAAAGGCAAGATTTGATGGAAAATCAAAATGGGAGAAGGGGGAGTATCTCACGTTCAATTAAATGAAAGGGGGAAGAAGATAGCATTTTTATTTTTGTTTGGTTGAATTATAACAAAAGGGAATGGGCTTATTTGAAAAGATTATCCATTTACCAAAAATGCCATTAAAATGGCTATTGGGCTTGTCATCCAAATTTGGTCCAACACTTTAAATTAAATTTAGCAAAACAAAACCAGAATATTATTTTATTTATTTATTTCTCCCGACCCTGAAACCCGGGTGTTATAACTCTCCCACACTTAAGGAAATTTCGTCCCCGAAATTTATCGAACAGGAAGAGTCACTGAAACATGCTCCTCCACACTTTCTCTCTTACCACAACATACTTTCCAACTCGGTAGACTCACTATACAACATTAGCTATTTGATGTCAAGATATCAACGGGTCCTTCAATGCACGACCCTTTTAAACTCAACTCAATCTCTTCAACAACATAATACGGAACAAAACTGACTCACACTTCCGAATCATAGATACGCAAAACACATCACGGATCCCCTCCCTAACTCTGGTGGTAAATGCAACAAATAAACAACAGAACTAGCCCGATTCACAATCTTATACAGCACTGCTTGAATTCTTGACCCATAACCTTCTCTAACTGACCATCTGACTTCAACAGGTAACCAAACACTATACAGGCGTCTTCAAAAATCTAGTCGAAATTCGAATCTCTATCGGCCACTATCGATCTCAAAACACTATACAACTCACACTCTTGCTAAGGCACAACTCCGCCATCTTACCCACGGTACAAGTAACGTGAACGTTTATAAAATGAGTACACTCGGTGCAACTATCATCGTCTACTTGGCTAGACTCTCCCATAGGAAATCAAAGGCGATCCAGACACAAAGTCCCTCAAATCTATTTCCCACTTTCATTAAGAATCTTCCACGGATGTAACAAACTAGAAGAAAACTGATGCTCGGTCTTGACACGCTGGCAAATTACACTTACTTTCATACTAAACCACAATATTCCTCAACTCAATCCAGAAATACTCGTCTTCAACCTACGACAAGTCTTCATACTACTAGATGCAATACAAGCGAACTGCCAAGTGCTTCGACCAAAACAATACGTCTCAAAACATTATGTAAATCGGTACAACTATTCTATCTCTGAAATGCAAAACTCTATCATCTCTGAAACTGTATTCTGAAGGTCTTCTTTCTGCTATGACTTGCACGTGAGGTGCCAAGAATCTGCCTTGCAACTGTTTCTCTTCAAACATTCTGACTCAAAGTAGGTTTAACATGAAACTTGGCCACAAAACTACTATCATTCGGTAAGCTGAATTCGGCAAATACAACTCGCAACTCAACTACTAATCTAACAACAAATACAACTCGGAACATCGGTTACTACGTTGGCTCTCTTCGGATGGTACTCAATCTTGATTTTACAGTCTTCAAGCAGTTCTAACACTTTATGCTGTTCAAGTTTCAACCCTTCCTAAGTCTTCAAATATTTCAAGTTCTGATGATATGTACATACCCACTGTGCATTTCTTACTACACAAGATTTGTCTCTACGTCTTCGATGCAATTACAACTGCAGTTAACGCTATATCTCGAGTCGAATAATTCTTTTCAAGGTCTTTCAAATATCTTGATGATCAGGCCACAAATCTTCTATCTTGCATAAGTACACGACCTAACCCTACATGTAACGCATCACTATGGTTCACAAACTCCTTCTCTGATTTAAGTTGATTCAAGGTCGAAGCTTTCATCAAGGTTTCTTTCGGTTTCTCAAGGGCTCACTGTCTCGCATCTGACCACACAACTGAACATTCTTCTATAGTAACTTGTCAAAGGAGCAACTACCTTCAAAAGACTATTCACAATTCTCTGAGAGTAACACTGCTAGACCTAGGAACTATAGATACCTGTCACAGTCTTCAATTTCTTCCAACTCATATCTTTTTTTGCCTACTTGGGATTTACTCTAACACACTCGGCTGAACTACATGTCCTAGGAGAGCATCTTCATTAACTCGGAGTTCACGTTGCATAACTTGGCATACAACTAATTCTCTAATAGGATCTACAACACTAACTCCATAGCTTGTCATGATCTTCTTCGGTACGTGAATATACCCATATGTCATCTATGAGAACTACTACAACTGATCAAGGAACTCGGGAATTATTCTGCTCAACATCTCTATGAAAGTAACTAATACACTAGTCAAACAAAGCGGCATAATTCGGAACTCAAGGCGGTCACATCTTGCCTCGAAAGTTATCTTCGATACATCAACTTCTCTCACATTCAACTGGTAGCAATCGGATCCCAAATTAATCTTTGAAAAGGCTGAAGCACACACTAATTGATCAACAATTCACTGACACTCGGAAATGGATACTAATTATTCACTGTCACTTGTTTCAACTGTCTGAAATCTAAACACATTCTCGTACTGTCACTCTTTCTTCTTCACAAATCGTATTGTCATACTCTAAGATGATGTACTAGGCCTAATGAGTCCAAGGTCCAACAAACCTCGTATTTGATCTTTCAATACTCTCAATTCTTTCGGGAGTCATAAGATACAGAGCAAACAAAATAGGAGCAACTCGGTGACGGTATCAATAATAAGCTCTTCTTCCCTAACAAGAGACAATCCGGGCAAATCTTCCAAACACTTATAGGAAAACACAAACTATTCTAACATTATGTGGTTTAATCTTCATTCAAAGTCAAATCCATAACAATTGCTAAGCAAGCCTGTCAACTAATCTCAATCAATCTTTGACCTCTGAAACTGGATCAACATTCGACAAGAAGTTCACATCCTCACCTACCACTACAATCTCACAAAAATCTGCAACTTCAAGGCAACCCTCTCTTTGTCTCAATGTATGTCCTAGCTTTGTGCTCTACAAGCCAAACCATGTCAAAAAGGTACATTGAAACCGTAGGAAGACGATCACTTCACATCGACTAGAGACTAGTAACCCTGAACTACCAACAAACATCTTCCATACATTTCTCCGACCACCACTATCTCACTAAAAGGTCCAGCCACATGCGTCCCTAAGTCAAAAATCTCAACAAGTATATCTAATTTCTTTGCATGCTCACACAAAGGACAAATCCGCAGAAATTACAACTTCACATGTACACAGTTGTTAGTCTTCGGCCCTCTTGTTCTCAGACTTGTTCTTCAACAAAATCTGACTCTTCTAAAATGTTCTTAGAGCATTTCAAAACTTCAAAAACGCGGTTATGATCACACACAGACAACCATGCTGGAAAACAACTCATTCGCACACTGGCCCATTCTCACAAATCGATTCCCACTCACGGGTGCTGACCGGCTGTCCTGTACTAAAACCGTAGGCCGAACCCCAACGATCACTAACTAGCATTTCCGAGTCTCAAATTACTCACACAAAACCCTTACCTTGATCTTGCTAAAAGAACCAAGGTACTCGCACCTACCTCTAACACTTCACCAGGCATATTCAAACTTGCATACTTGCTAACGATATACAAAAGCACGGATTTAGAATCAACTGGAGGAAACAACTTAATATTGTACCAAGGGCTTATCGGTTAAACATCGACACCACTCTGACTCACACTCATAGGCCTTCACTTCTTCTTACCAACTAATGCCAGAGTTGATCACATCGCCCCTCATCCCCAGGAATCAATCCACATACACACCGTCTCAAACGGACAAATTGTACCTCAATTCCGGTACAACCATACTCCCCTAACTACAGCAAAGGACTTCCTCAACAACATCCATATCTTCAGAAACCACAACTCCCACTTACCAAATCACGGCCCACACACTGGCCTCAAACTTACTAAAAGCAGTAAATCAATCAGCAATTTAACATACAAGTCGGGTTAGCAAAGGAAAGGTCCAAGTGGCTCAAGTATAATTTCCCTCACTTAAAATCCTTTTTCCGATGTAATAGAAGCAATGGGACTCTACTCAACATGTTTCAAACAAATCAGCACACATACATGCTCAACCAAGCATATAACAAGGCATACTTGCTAAACAAGCAAACACATGCGTACGATCAAACAACATACATTCTCAATCAAACAATCACATATCACGGCATACACGGGTAACGAGCAACATGCTTTTAAACAAACAATCAACATACTTGTCATACAAGCAATCATACTTACAAAGCAAGCAAACACAGTGCATATCAATTCAAAACTTAAACTTACCTCACTTACCTGCCCAAGGTCTCGGTAACCTTAGGCTCTGATACCAACAAATGTAACCCCCTCGTCCCGGTCTGGCCGGATGACCGGTCCGAATGGGCCACACGGGGAAAACTGAAGTGAAACCCGTTAAGGTTCCTCCTCGGTTAACAACCCTATATATATTTTTTTCATTTTAAATCTTGTCTAGATGAGTATTAAATCCTAAGTGATCATACAGCGGAACAACATTCACGAAACAAACAAACGAACTCAAACTAACATGTTACAGCCCAATTTTAAACTTATACTGCAGGCGGTATCGATACACCTAAAGGGTGTATCGATACCCCTTGACTAGGTCAACTGGTCAGAGTCAACCAGTGGAGACCGTATCGATACGCCCAAGAAGTGTATCGATACCCTCCCCAGCGGTTGACTTTCCACGGTCAACGCTAAGATGACGGTATCGATACACCAGAGGCCCGTATCGATACCGAAATGGAAAGTAGCTCCAGTGACCAAAATGGTATCGATACGCCCCCTCGCGTATCGATACACGAGGCCTGAAACAAGAAGGCGGTATCAATACTGTACCAACCGTATCGATACCCCTGCATAGCAAAAACCCCCAAACTCAGCTAAAACGAACAAGACTCGGACCTAGATGCAATTTAGGACTTTTCTAGACCCAAACAAGCATTCATACAACATCTATTAACCATAAACTAGCCATACATGACACCCAACATGAGCATACCTCAATCAACCAAGGAATTCATGCATACAATCAAAAGAAGGCAAACAAGCACTTAGGGTCTCATGCTTCAACATACAAACACTTAGGCATTCTCACAAGGCACATGACCAACACACAAGGTAAGCAACTTAGACATGGTTTACAATCCAAACATGGCATCAACAAGCCAATCAAAAACAACATAATTAGGGAGTCTAAACATGCTCCTAAACAACCAACAATAGCATCAATCGACAACACTTATCTCATTGCTTGACTATTACAATCTACAATTTAAAGACCATACTTGAGCTAATCGTAAGCAACACTTGGAGACCTTTCCTTGCCCTTGCCACCCACAAGCTATTGATCTGCATTGTCGAACAAAAGAGAGCGTAAGCTTAAAAGCTTAGTGAGGGTAAGCTCATAAAACAAACCTTCGACAATGCAGGGTCCAAGCACGAGCAACAACCAAGATAAAATGCATGATCTTACCTCCGGTCCACACGAGCCATAATTACAAATGATGCATGAACATATATTCAATATCATGTCATGCTCAACATGTTTAAATCCACAACATATGAAACCGCATATATTAAATCATGTTAGCAACACATCCCAAATCACATTGGCTCACAATTAATCACATATTGGCAATATAAACCATAGTCCGTATTGGCACCTAGCTATGACTCGAATACGCGGATAACCGTTGGAACTCACATCCAACAACACAACCATTACCTGACGGTGGGATTACACTCATCACCGTTCACGCGGAGGGGATTCCACTCATCCTCACGCCCCATCGATGGGATTCCACTCATCATCGACTAATATAAATACAATTTCCGGGCGTAACTGTACTCCTCCTTGGTGGCTCAACGCCACCAAGGCCACGCGCGAATTTAGACTCATGTGTGCACAATAACATCCTAATGATCGATCATTTGTACCCAAGCATACTAGTGCCAATACTACACATTTCAATAATCATTCACAATATCATTTCATAATACTTCCGTGCTTAGCACGTACTCACCATGACTCATTGTCATGCAGAAACCACATTTCCATGCCTAGCATGTACTCACCATGATCCTCGGACCAAGCAATCACCTCATAATCTCATTTCACATGACAACACCACATGTACATCATTAACAACCATATCACATCATATTTTGCACATGTGTATAACCATATCATATCTATCATCAACATGCATATAACAATGCATCCAACATGCCTCAACATACATGTATACAACATATACATAATCAACATCATCACAATTTAACACGAGGCATCTACAACCATTGCAACCAAAGTCTCTAATCAAAGCTTGGGATTAGGCTACCACTCTAATCCCAACTCTAGGTGGGTCTACCAATCCCAACCTAGGTTCACATACTTGGACCAATTACTCAAAAACCATTTAAAAACATGTTAACCACTCACCTAAGCTTCCAAGCTCCAAGCCAAGCAAGCAACCTCCCTCAAATTTCCGGATTTCTTCCCGAAGCTTCTCCAACACCAATTTCCGCTTCTAAACGACCTCAAGCACATTTCAAACAATTCCAAATCAGCCCAACATCAAAAGACCAACCCGGAATACAATTCAAATACAATTTACAATATTGCAAACCATGAACAAACCCCATATTGTGAAATCTCGGACAGCCCACATACCCCTTCCAAAATCCATGTTTCCAACACCCATTGCACCCACAAATGATCCCAAATCAACCCCTAACCATAGTACTACCATTGGGCTATCAATTCCCACCTAAAACAACCCCCAAAACTCACCCAAAACCCTCCAAAAACCCCATTTATACCCAAATTCGGGAATTTGCATAAAACCATGTAAAATCAACTATGTTGGACCTTATGGGTTAATATTAACTTATCTATCAATAAAGAATCAAAAGCTCAAGCAATGGATGTTAAAGTTTGCATCTTTCTCTTACAAAACCCAAAAACATAAAACTTTAAATAATGAATTTCAATGAAAACTAAAGGCATGGGAAGAAAGAGGAAGTTGAGGACAAAAAGAATTTGTTGTTACCTTTACAAGAGCTCCAAAAATGAAGGCAAGATTTGATGGAAAATCAAAATGGGAGAAGGGGGAATATCTCACGTTCAATTAAATGAAAGGGGGAAGAAGATAGCATTTTTATTTTTGTTTGGTTGAATTATAACAAAAGGGAATGGGCTTATTTGAAAAGATTACCCATTTACCAAAAATGCCATTAAAATGGCTATTGGGCTTGTCATCCAAATTTGGTCCAACACTTTAAATTAAATTTAGCAAAACAAAACCGGAATATTATTTTATTTATTTATTTCTCCCGACCCCGAAACCCGGGTGTTACTTTTTTTAGTCCCATGACTCGGGAAGAGAGTAGATGAGCTTTCAGACGAGCTTCTCTTCCGAAATGGCTTCTTCATAGCCTTGAGTCCATTGGTGATGGTAGAGAATCTATCGAACATCTTCGTAATGTCCTCATCCGGTTCCATCTTAAAGTTTTCATACTCTAGGTTGAAAAGGTTGATCTTGGTCTCCTTTACTTCGTTTTTCCCCTCGTATGCAACTTTGAGCTTGTCACAAACTTCTTTGGCACTCTAGCAAGAAGACATATTTTCATAGATATTGAGGCTAAGTGCACAAAAGATAAAGTGTAAAGCCTTGCAATTTAGCTTCATCTTCTTACGATCGTCGGCACTCCACTCCGCTTTGCTTCCTTTTGGTACGAACGGGTCATCTTCAATGATATCCCAAAGCTTGTAGTCTTTGGATTTGACAAAGAACATCATCATTGTCTTCGAATAAGCATAATTTGTCCCGTCGAAGAAAGAAGGCTTGTCGATGGATTACGCCATTGAGTCGGTTGATTGAGATGTTGACCGAGCTTGCCGGATAGCCTCAATAGGATGTTAATCCTCTTTAATTGAGCCAAGCTCTAATACCAATTGTTGGGTTTTACGGTGCTCGATTCCTTCAACCAAAGTGTTTGCCAAATTCGGAGAAGATTGGATTTTTGGGTGTTTTAGTGGGAGGTGAAAATTGGACAATAAAACACAAGGAATTATAATGGTTCAACCTTCTAACCAAGATCTACATCCACTACCTTAGCTCCCCACTAAGGATTTCAACAAATTCATTCTAGAATTCCGTCCCATTTTCTCGGCTTAGAAGGGAATCGTTACAACGGTTAAGCTAACTACCCTTAGCTTAATCAAACATTCTCTTACAAGAGAAATTCTTAAGCAAACTTGAAATCCCTCTAATAGGTATTTGTTTGCACTATATAGCTCTCACTCAAAACCTAAACACTTGAGCAAATATAACAATGTTAAGCTCACTAGTGTTGTCTAAGCAAGGAATTTACAAATAATTATCTAGACATAATTTGTCATCATAGTGTTGTAACAATTGAAGCATTAGTCTTCGCTTGATGCTTGGAGGTCCCTTTTATACTCCCAAATGAGTTTGTAGCTGTTGAGGACCATTGGGGATGTTTTGAAACCGTTGGAGGCTTTATTTCCCACATTAATTGCAGTTTTGGTGTTGTCCATTTCGGAACAGTCGAGCCCATATCGGAACAGTCTTCTTCAGAACTAGCCGTTGAAGTCTGATGCAACAGGCTGTATCGAAATGCCTATGGCCGTTCGAAACCCTTCTAGACGTATCGAATTGGTTACAACCCATTTCGGTACGATTGACAGTTGGGATGCAAATTAAATTACCGTTGGGAAATAGCCGTTGAGGATTTGACCGTTAATATCTTTGCCACATAGGTGTATCGAAAAGGTGAAGCCCGTATCGAAACACTATGTAAAAGTCCTCACCCAAATTAAAGCCCGTTTCGAAATAGACAGAGCTGTATCGAAACGTTTTGAAACTGTGAATGGTTGTTTCGAAACGCCTAAGGGTGTTTCAAAACACCTGGGTGGTTTTGTAAAGTTTGGCTTTAGAAAACACTTCAAAACCTCTTAAAATAATCCTCAAACATATTTTTAAGTTGTTTGGACTTAAAATCACTTTTGAAATCTTTTCAATTTAGTCTAAAACTATTTTTCAATTATTATATCAAAACATTAGTTCTTCACAAACTATCAGGCAGATTGCTCCGCTACACAATTCTGATTGCATCGGCTAACACATCATCAAACGAGCGGGGATCAATCTTTTCTATGACCACCGAAAAAATCAAATCAGAAAGCTAGCATCGTGAGGATCTCTATACGAGCATCAAAGGACCGCTAAGGTATGCTGAAATCGTGCCAAACGACAGATGAAACGAACCATAAAAGTCAATGAAAAGCGTGCCACAAAGACATATGAAACGCGTACTACAAGGGCAAAGACTTTTATTAAAATTGGGAAAACAAAACATGAAAGTACAAGAAAAATAATGAACATCAGTGATTGACAACTAGTACTAAAACTGGTTGATGCCATCTGTTAAGCGAAAAGGAGATAAGAAAAGCTTGCGGCGGTTATGGAGAGAAAATTAAATTTTTCAGAGAAAATTAGGTTTTTCAAAAATAGTTTAAATTTTGACATTGTGTATAGAGCAAATCATATTGAAAGAATATTATTATAACAAATATTTATATTATTTACTCATAATTAGTCGATTGATGAATTTAATACCGATATTATATATAAATAAAATTTATACTTTAATATTGTTCGTATATTTTTCATGTCTTAACTTTATTAAGAAAGCAACACTTAAAAAGAAGAAAGAAATATATACATACTAATATATAATCCAAACGTTGCCTAAATAAATTTATGAAATATCATTGTAAAACAATCTTTAATTTTCACCGCCAACTCTACAACCACACTTGTATAGTTTTCTTCAATCATGGCAAAGGCCTTGTCTCCACATGGTTCAAAATTTCAACTAAGTGGGACCTGATTGGACCCTATTACATTTATGAATTACAGAAAGATTTAATAGCATCTAGCTGATTATTTCCAAAGGTATGAAAACAAGAAAATTGTGGGACACTTGGCGTAACGTTAAGGTCCCTTCACCACTATAAAAAGGGCACTTCTAATTGCAGCATGGAAAGCAAAGAGGTCCACAATGTCTACTACATACTTGTTATTCTTGCTACTTGGGGTGGTGGCTCTCACCACTCCATCTTTTGGTACCTACGAATCACCCAACTATGGCAAACCACCAACTTATGAACCTAAGCCACCCAAGCCACCGGTTTATGCACCACCCAAGAAAGAGGAGCCAGAACCCAAACCACCGGTCTATGAGCCTCCAAAGAAGCCACCGACTTATGAGCCTAAACCACCAAAGCCACCGGTTTATACACCACCTAAGAAAGAAGAGCCGAAACCCAAACCACCCGTTTATGAGCCTCCAAAAAAGCCACCAACTTATGAGCCTAAACCACCAAAGCCACCAGTTTATACACCACCCAAGAAAGATGAGCCAAAACCCAAACCACCCGTCTATGAGCCTCCGAAGAAGTCACCAACTTATGAGCCTAAGCCACCAAAGCCACCAGTTTATACACCACCCAAGAAAGAAGAGCCGAAACCCAAACCACCGGTCTATGAGCCTCCAAAGAAGCCTCCAACTTATGAGCCTAAGCCACCAAAGCCACCGGTTTATACACCACCCAAGAAAGAGGAGCCAAAGCCCAAACCACCAGTCTATGAGCCTCCGAAGAAGCCTCCAACTTATGAACCTAAGCCACCAGTTTATAAGCCTCCAAAGAAGCCTCCGGTGTATGAGCCACCACCTTATGGTCACTATCCCGGACATCCTCCAGTGGGGAAGCCTTAATTGAAAGGTCCCATTGGCTAGCCATTACACAACAAGTGAGCTATTACGGTTATTTAGATAGACCGGTACCCATACAATAAGAGTAGCTACCGACTCATGTTGTGTTTTCTTGTTTGTCATGTAGTAATGTTTTATTTCATGTCATGATGTTTGATGAGAGACTAGTTGCCGGCGAGACTGCTGATGACAGTACTTGCTGGATTGCCTTTTATGTATCTTCTTGTTTTTCAATGAGAATATATCCAAATGTGCCAATTAAAGGGTTGCTTTTCTTAGATATTTTCTTGTATTCTTATGCATGTTCATGCCTTTTTCGTCATCCAAAATAGCTCCATATCAACTCCATTTTTGTTATGTGGCTTTACATGCATGAAGAAATGGTGGTATATATATCAGTTATTCATTTCACTCATCAAATAATTAAAAAACGTGTAAAATTATGACACTTTTATATTCTGTATAAATAGATTCTAATGATCTCTTCGTTAGCAAATCTTCATGATCTCTTCGTAAAAGCAAGAAAAAAATTGATGGCAAACAAGTAAATTAATGGTAGTAGTTTCTTATTTTTTTTTTAAAAAATGAGAAATTGGATTTTATTAAAATAGAGAAAGGTACGACATATATAACATACTTAATCATAAAATAACTTTTGGATTAAGTCCACTAAGAAGACTTGAAAAATTAAAACATGTAACTTAAGTAACGTGAAGAAAATATTGAACCTTCCTTTGTATACGTCGTTCATTTTTATTAAAAATTCAACAATCATCATGAAAATTTTAATATATCTTCCAACCAGATGTTATACTGGCGTATGAGTGAAGATCGAAAAAATCAATCTCGTATGTTGTTCCGCTAATAATTTTGATTACATCAACAAACTACCACATAAAATGAGATCTAACCATATTAAACTATCGACCTCCTAATAAGAAGGTGAGTCGTGAAAATTGCTATACAAACGCTAAACTATCACAAATATAAACAAACATTATATTACAAGATAGACAAAAATCGTATCACAAAGACAAACAAATAAATATAACAAAATATGAGAGAATAAGGGGTCTAAAACTAAGAACATTCTTATTTAGGACTAAAGACAAAAAATAAACAAATAAAAAAAGAAAAAAGACGAGGGCACTAAAGCCACCGTCAAAAATAACACTTAAAAAATTAAAGAAAGATTTTAGAGAGAGAAAAAGTTAATAGTCATCACTTATAATTATATAAATTTCCACGTATTTTTTATGAATAAATTTCCACATACATTATATTCATATATCGTATTAAATGATTATTTATGTTATGTCGGAAATTTTCAATTCCTGTCTTGACCATGAAATTGTGGTTGGTACATTTACCTAATCCATGCAGGGTCCCCCACCATCCTGTTTGAGAATATGCTGAAAAATTCCATCTTAATAAATAATTAGAGGTTTGAATTGGCAAACAAGATTAGTGTCAATGTCACACTGTAGGACTTATGCAATTACAAATGTCAAATCTTTGAAATAATTTGTTTTTTACATTTGTTTTCTGTACTGTGTTTTGTCCTGTTCTTGTATTCAAAAGCTATGCAATCTTGTCTACCTGCTCAAGATCCTTGTTTTAAACCCACATTTTCTATTGTATTCCATCATATTTGTTAATTGTTAGTGTATTGAGCCTTTGAGCTTACAATGAAGTTTCATTTTTTCAAAAAGTTTAAACAAGTCTGTTTTTGAGATTTTAGTAACCTTAAGATAAACTGAAAAATTAAATCTTCAATCAGATATTTAAATTAGACCTAAAAAAATTAAGCATTTAATAATAAATAGGGAAAACTACACCAGTGACCACCGAAGATATTGAGGATACCTATTTGAACTACCGAACTAAAAAAAACGTCAATCACACCACCAAACTTATAAAATCAACCTATTTTGATCACCGCCGTTAAAAACCTAACGGTGGAGTGACGGAACTGCCACGTGGCAGTTGATGGGTATATTTAAAAATTACACATTTGGTCCTTGTTATTTACACATTCTTTCAATTTAGTCCTAATTTTCAATTAATAAAATAATAAATTATTTAATTAAGTGGTGACACGTGTCAAGACCTTATTGGAGGATTTTAATTATTTATATTTAAATTTATTAATTTGTTTTCCCCCTCCAATCAGGTGGTGACACGTGTCACCACCAATTTAGAGGAGAAAAACAATATTTCACTCACATGCGTGCCGGGGGACTCAAACCTGGGTCTCCCAGGTGTAAATGCAGCAGCTCTGCCACTGCACCAAGCACATCTTTGTGCTATAATTCTCCACATATAATATATATATATCTTATTAGTTTCTACATTTATAAGCCAAAAGCTCAAACCCTAAACACTAATTTCACATATATAAATCCTAAACCCTAAACTCTAACCCTAAATATTTCAAATTAAACCTCAAACCCTAAAATTTTTAAATTAATTCCACGCTAAATATCCTAAACCCTAAAAATTTCAAATTAATTCCACGCTAAATATTTCAAATTAAGCCTTAAACCCTAAACCCTAAATATTTCAAATTATTTTTACGCTAAATATTTCAAATGAAACCCCAAACCCTTAACCTTAAACCCTAAAAATTTCAAATTAATTACACGCTAACTATTTTAATTTAAACCATAAACCCTAAATATTTCAAATTAATTTCACACTAAATATTTCAAATTAAACCCTAAATATTTATCATGTAATTAATTTGAAATTTAGGGTTTAAGGTTAGGGTTTGGGGTTAATTTGAAATATTTAGAGTTTAGGGTTTAAGGCTTAATTTGAAATATTTAACATGGAATTAATTTGAAAATTTTAGGGTTTGAGTTTAGGGTTTAATTTAAAATATTTAGTGTGAAATTAATTTGAAAATTTTAGGGTTTGAGGTTTAATTTGAAATATTTAGGGTTAGAGTTCAGGGTTTAAGATTTATATATGTGAAATTAGTGTTTAGGGTTTGAGCTTTTGGTTTATAAATGTAGAAACTAATAAGAGATATATATTATATCTGGAGAATTATATCACAAGGATGTGCTTGGTGTAGTGGCAGTGTTATTGCCTTTACACCTGGGAGACCCAAGTTCGAGTCCCCTAGCACGCATGTAAGTGAAATATTGTTTTTCCCCTCCAATCAGGTGGTGTCACCACCAATTTAGAGGAGAAAAACAAATTAATAAAATTAAATATAAATAATTAAAATCCTCCAATAAGGTCTTGACACGTGTCACCACTTAATTAAATAATTTATTATTTTATTAATTGAAAATTAGGACTAAATTGAAAGAATGTGTAAATAACAGGGACCAAATGTGTAATTTTTAAATATACCCATCAACTGCCACATGGCAGTTCCGTCACTCCACCGTTAATTTTTTAACGGCGGTGGTCAAAATAGGTTGATTTAATAAGTTCGGTGGTGTGATTGACGTTTTTTTTAGTTCGGTGGTTCAAATAGGTATCCCCAATATCTTCGGTGGTCACTGGTGTAGTTTTCCTTAATAAATATTAAAAAAAAATGCTCCCAATAATAAATATTTAAAAATAATTAGGCCGTATAATTACTATAATTTTTTTATAAGTATAATACACCATAGAAATTCTGGCCCCCTGGGCAGCTCCCCCTCTTATGCAAGCCCATATACAACTCTAAGTTTAAACATTACATGTCTCTTTTATTATTTTAAAATTTAGTCTTTGTTTTATATTTTTAATGAAATTCAGTCTTTATACTATTTTTATTTAAAAATCTTGGCTCCTCCTCTAATGTTAATTGTTGATTTGGAGGGTATAAGAAAGATAAAAATAACAATTTATTGGCATGCCTTTGCAATTTTATTAAATTGATTCTTAATTTTTAAACAGTAAAAATTATCATTAGTTGAACAATGTAGTTTTCGCTCATCAACATTTATAATTTTTTAAAGTCAAATTGATAAAATTGATAATTGTAGAGGACTAAAAAATATTTTACTTCTTTTAACTGACGGATTAACAATTTATAATAAAAATAAACGGAAGTTAAGGATGAGACCAATATTTTCAAATAAAAATGATACAATGACTCAATTTATATAATAAAATAAAATATAAAGACAATATTTTGAAGTAGGGCAAAAACTTTTATATAATTAAACATTTCTAAAACCTTACGAAAGGAAAATCGACGTTTAGTTCAATTAATTTATACAATAATACTTAAGATATGACATTCAATAAATTTAAGTTACAACTTTATAATTTGTAACTCACATTGAAAAAATTTGAATTGATACTAAAAAATGTATAAAATTAATGTTATGTTTTAGGGTCCAATTATTTTTAATTTTTTAGTTCTATTATTGTTGTTGTTGTTGAGGAGGGAGAAGTGGAAGGTGTAGAAAATTAATGTTATGTTTGCTATATTTAATTAAATTTGACCAAGGGTTGACTATTAGGCTACTTGTTCGGCCCATAATTTTATTCTAGACTTAAACAAGATAACTTTTTATTCAAGTATGATAAGTTGAAATTGATAACTTCTATTTAAATTTAATTATTAAAACATGTATATAATATTTTATTTTCAATAGTCTAATGAATTATTTTGGTCTTTCATCCTAACCTCATTCCAAATCAGCAATTATATCATTCCTTTTTAATTTTATCAATTTTGTTCTTATAGTCTTTCAAAATCAACAATGTTGTTCTTCATTTTTATTTTTATCATTTTTACCCTTTGAATTTCTGAATTGCATCGATTTTGGCCTTTGACTATCGTTGACTAATAAAATCATTAAAATTTGTGCATGTGCTCGCTCTATACTTCCACATCAATTGTTATCGTCAATTTGTCTTGTCGTATCGATGATTAGGGGTGAGCAAAACTCGATTCAACTTAAAAAAGCTGAAATTTTTGACTCAACTCGAGGCGAAAAAACTCGACTCGTTCTGACTCAACTTGAAATTACATAAACTCGACTGGACTCGAAAAAATTTCAAATAAAGTTTGAGTTGTAAAGTAGAAATTCAAATAATTCGAATAACTCGAAATTTTTAGTAATTAGTAGAATGATTTTTAAGTTCGAGTTAAGTTCCTCAATTTTTCCTGATATATATATACCAATATAAAAAAAGATGAAGAAATATATGCCACATATGAAAAAATATGATGAAATATATATGCATATCTTATATGATTAAAGAAAGTCGTTTAAATTAGAATCAAACTATACTATAACATGATAAATAATTACAATTAAATTTGTATAGGAACTCGAAAACTCGACTCGAATTTCATAAATTCGACTCGGATCAAAAACATTTCAAATAAAGTTTGAGTTGTAAAATATGATGCGTCAACTTGAATAACTCGAAATTTTTTGACTCGACTTGATCGAACGCTCACCCCTATAAATGATGACATATTAGTTTTGATGTAGTAGTACGAATAGAGGGTTTTTGAATTTTTTATTTTAAAACTACGATTTTTTTAATTTAAAAAAAACACATAAACTATATTATCACATCATCAAAATTGACATGCGCTATTAATTATTTAATGATGAAGTATCCGACATAAAAAAACAACCGATGATAATAGCTCTATCAGCCAACAACAATTAAAAATGAAATTAATACAATTAAGAGCGTCCAAGAGTTAAATTGATAAAATTCAAAACGATGGACAATGTTGCTGGTTTTTGACAACTGCAAAAATTAAATTGACAAAACTAAAAACGACTCACAAAATTTTTGGTTTAAAATTACTATAGACCTAAAAAAATTATTAGCCCACTTGTAAACAACTTTATAATAATAAAATATAAGTACACAAATTATTTTGTTTTTCACCGACAGACACGTCTAGCTATTTCAATTTTCAAAGTTAGAGTAAAGCATCCCTTGGATCGTATCTCAAAAGTTGAATTTGGTGAGAGAAATTCAATGCTTTCTAACAACTTATTTCATCTTATTCATAACTGTATACCTAATCTGACCTTATGTTGCTAACTTCATTTATGCCTCTTTTGACCTCTAACTACTAGTTTTATCCATTGTGAAAACGAAATTCATTTTTATATAGTTTGTGTAATTTCTTTTACATAATTTGTGTATTAAAATATTATTTATATAAGAAATTATATAACCATTTATATTTAAAGTATACAAATTAAAACTTAAATCTCTAGTCCTAATACCCTAAACATTAAACCCTAAACTCTAATTCTAACAATAAATTTTACATTCTACACCCTACAATCTAAACCTACAACCTAAATTTCTAAACTCTAAAAATGAAAAGCTTGTGTATCAAAGTATTATATATATATATATATATATATATATAGTGGCGGATCCACGTTAAAGGATGGATGGACAACTTTTCAAAGTTCACGCATTTGGCTTCAGTTTTCTTAATTCTTATGAATTGATCCTTAATTTATTTTATAACTTGTGCCCACCGTAAAATTTTGATATTTTTATTATTTGTACCCACCCTTAATTTTTTTTTGATTTGCCACTGTATATAAAAAGGAATGATTCGGATATCTGTAATTTTTTAATTATTTAATTGGTAAATTTATTTAAAATTTGAATTTTTTATCTAGAAAATACTCGAGTGTTATTATTCAAATTCGGATCCAAATTGAACATTATTATCGGCCAACTATTCAATATGTAAAAAAATATGAATTTAAAATTTTAAAGCAATCGTCAAATATTTGAATATGCGAGATCCATTCATTAATCAAGTGGTCAAGAATGTTAATATTAGGGGTGTGCAAAAAAACCGAAACCGATTCCGAAACCCGAAAAAATCGAATCGAAAAATAGGTTAACCGAACCGAAGAATTCAGTTTCGGTTCGGGTTTTTATTTTTTAAAAAGAAACCGGTTCGGTTACGGTTTACGGTTTTGGGATAAACCGGGTAACCGAACCGACCGATTATATAATATATATTATTATATTATATGTTATTTTATTATTTTATTTTAAATAATTAAATTTTATTTTATTTTCTCATTCCCCAAAAGTAGAACCAAAATATTATTTTATCAAGTTTAAGTGTTTAACTTGCTAGTATTAGAAAAGATAATAATATCATGTGTCGTTTTTAAAAAGTATGTACTTTTTTCTAACATATTATTAAAATTTATATTTTTAATAAACAAAATAAAAAACCGTTACTCGAACCGAACTGAACCGATTTTTTCGGTTAACCGACTAAACGGTTAACCGATTGAATGGATACGGTTTAGGGTCGAGAATTTGGTGACCCGAACTTATCGGTTAACCGAAATAATTTGCTAATGGTTAACCGAACCCGGTTTTGCACACCCCTAGTTAATATTGTCAAATCTTGTGTGTGGGTTCGAATCGCACTATTTGTCTTGTGAATATAATTATCTCTCTATTTAATAAAAAATATTTAAATTTGCACAAATATTAATACATTAAAATTGGATGATTAAGGTTTGAATTCTCTAAAAAACAAGAAATTATATCATGGGCTATCTTCATTATGTTATCTATGGTCACAACCAATAAAACTCACTCACTTTATTAATTTTTTTTCATGTTATCTTTTTACAAAGTGAATCTTCACTCATATTTACTATAAATCAAATTAAAAAAATAGTTTTGATCGAGTAAAGATCCACTTGATTAAAAGATGAAAAAAAATCAATAAAATAAAGGCGTAATACATCTTTCTCCCCTTAAAGTATACCCGATTTTCCAACTTGCCCCATAAACTTCATTTTGCCCACTTTTTCCCCTTAAACAATTCGCCGTTACTCATTTTCCCCCATTCCGTTACCCTTTTCCGTTAAAAAAAAATTCGGCCAATCACATCATGCCACGTCGTCAACGGGTTGACTAAGTAAATCCGTCTGGTTTTATTTAAAGGGTAAATGACATGTCAAGTCTGTCAGGTTTGTTTTTTTGTTCAATTTAGTCACTGAAAAGTCTATTTTTACCTTAAATTGACCCCTATTTGTTTCTAATTTTTATAATTTAGTCCATTATTTGTTATTATTAATAATATTAATTTATTAAAATGTTAATATTTAATAAAATAAATAAAAACAAATATTTTAATACTAAATTAGTAATTTTTTAGATTCGAATTCCAATCAAATTTTAATTATTAATTCTAATTTCACTATATTTGAATTATAGTTTTTAAGTAAAATTTAAATTATATTCGAATCATGTTCATATTATATTCGAATCATATTCAAATTATATTCTAATTATTAATTCGAATTTTGCTATATTGGAAATATATTTTTTGAGCAAAATTCAAATTATATTAGAATTATATTTGAACCATGTCTATATTATATTCGAATCATATTCAAATTATTTTCGAAATATAATTTGAATATGATATTTCGAATGTAATTTGAATATGATTCGAATATAATATGAATATGATTCGAATATAATTCTAATATAATTACATGTTTTTTCAACTATTATATTCGAATCATATTCAAATTATATTCGAATCATGTTTAAGAGGTAATTATATTCGTATCATGTTTGTATTATATTCAAATCATGCTCGTATTATATTCGAATCATATTTGGAATATTATTTGAATATGATTCGAATATAATATGAACATGATATGAATATAATTACTTATTAAACATGATACGAATATAATTACCTGTTAAACATGATTCGAATATAATTACCTGTCAAACATGTTTCAAATATAATTACCTGTTAAACATGATTCGAATATAATAGTTCAAAAAACATGTAATTATATTAGAATTATATTCGAATCACGTTCATATTATATTCGAATCATATTAAAATTATTTTTCGAAAATAATTTTAATATGATTCGAATATAATATGAACATAATACGAATATAATTACATGTTAAACATGATTCGAATATAATTACATGTTAAACATGATTCGAATATACTTTGAACATGATTCGAATATAATAGTTGAAAAAACATGTAATTATATTAGAATTATATTCGAATCATGTTCATATTATGTTCGAATCATATTCGAATTACATTCGAAATATCATATTCGAATTATATTTCGAAAATAATTTGAATATGATTCGAATATAATATAGACATGGTTCAAATATAATTCAAATATAATTTGAATTTTGCTCAAAAAATATATTTCGAATATAGCAAAATTCGAATATAATTTGAATATGATTCCAATATAATATGAACATGATTTGAATATAATTTAAATTTTACTCAAAAACTATAATTCAAATATAGTGAACTTAGAATTAATAATTAGAATTTAATTGGAATTCGAATCTAAAAAATTACTAATTTAGTATTAAAATATTTGTTTTTATTTATTTTTATTAAATATTAACATTTTAATAAATTAATATTATTAATAATAACAAATAATGGACTAAATTATAAAAAATTAGAAACAAATAGGGGTCAATTTAAGGTAAAAATACTTTTCAGTGACTAAATTGAACAAAAAAATAAAGCTGACATGTAATTTACCCTTTAAATAAAACTAGACGGATTGACTTGGTCAATCCGTTGATGACATGGCATGATGTTATTGGCCGAATTTTTTTAACGGAAAAGGGTAACGGAATGGGGGAAAATGAGTAACGGCGAATTGTTTAAGGGGAAAAAGTGGGCAAAATGAAGTTTAGGGGCAAGTTGGGAAATTGGGTATACTTTAGGGGGAAAAGTTGTATTAAGCCATAAAATAAGTAATTTTTATTGGTTGAAACTATATATAACATGATGAGGAGGATCCATAATATAATATCTCCTTAGAAACAAAACATTTGTAATCCAGAGTGAGATTTGAATATCCAAATATGCAATCTACATTCACATAAATAATGCAGATCATATTATGGTTAGTTAGACGCGTTTAACCATATCCGATCCAAATCGTATCATTTTCATAATATGAATTAAATAGTATTTTCTATCAAATATTTGAAATTGCAAAAAATCTAAAACTAAAATTTAAATCGTATGTTGAATATCACAAATCAAAATCTAAATCCGTTAAAAGTTGGATGACCAAGATCCCATAAAAGTGTAAACATATTTATCTCTGTATATTCAGATGTGGAATTCAGATATCAAAATCTTTAATCTACCTCTACATAAATAATACAAATTCAGAAAATAATAACGGAAAAGGTCAATTTGAATCTATAACTGACAGTAATTTTAAAAACCTAGATTTATAAATTATTTGGAACCTCGTTTTGAATTGTCATAATGAAAGCCCACTGACTATGATAAATACACAATGAAAGCCCTTTGTTTTTTTTATAGAGTTTTATCCAAGCGAATGGGATGCATAATGAAAGCCCACTGACTATGATAAATACACAATGAAAGCCCACCGACTAAGATAAGGAACATGATGGCTTGGTCCAACTCAATCTATAATCTATAATCTATGATAAATACATCTCTAATTACATAAAGTGAACTTCTATGTAATGTAGGCCAATATTTTAATCTTTTAATAGTCTAAAAGTGATTAGAAGATAATACATATTTATAGGTATTTTTAATTTTTTAACAATGTATACATACCTTGCAGACAAAACGATTGAACTCGAGTCTCTAGGAAGAACATCATTTACTTTTTCACTATGACTACTTGTTGGGTTCTAATGTGGGCTAATTTAAAATTAAAGTTGATGCATAAAATTGTATACTAAGATTATGATTTAAATTGTTAAAAAATAATTTTTCTTTAAAAAAGAGAGTAGTGACTAAAATAGTTGGCTTAATTTAAAATATCAAAACCACACTATTCAAAAATATCAAATGATTAATATAAATTAGAAAAGGGGAAAAGCCTTGGCCCCCTCTGCAATTTTACTATTCTTTTTCAAGTAGCTGGTGGTGGCACCGACCTTGATTATGGTTATCGATCGTCAACAATTGTTTTTTTATTTCGTTTTTTCATGTTCTCGTTTTTAATTTTAATAACTCTATCCTTGTGACACGTTTTTTCTCTACCTTTTGGTATGTATCATTTGCCTTTTGGCATGTTTTTATTTTTTTATTCAGTCATTTGGTCGTTTGATTTCTTATCAGGGTTGGATTTGACGTCGCCACAACTGATCAAGATGACGCTCTTTAATTATCTTGTTGATCTCCTTGTTTTGGACACTCGAACTTGATTCAGATATGAGCTCACAATCACCGTTCTTGTTCGCGATTGAGTTGTGGTAATGACCGTGTTGTCAACTGTTGGTTTTTCAACTTTTATCGTCGAGCGTTGGTGATGTTTGTATCTATTTTGTTTTTAGTCTTTGAGTTAGGGTTTTACCTTTTCTTTGTACGGTCCTGTTTATGATCTAGAAATGCTAATTTTCGTATTTTTAGAAATATGTCCGAATCAAATTTGTTTATCTAAGTTATAAACTCTCATTCTATTTTAAATTTTTTATCTTTTAATAAAACTAGTGTACTCGCGTTAAAAAAACTTAAATGAAAGAATTTATATATACTCCAACATCTAATTTATTGTTTTTGATGATAACTTGATAAATTTTAGTAGATTCAATTTTATACCAAATTATTATTGTTTTAACATATACACACATGTATAAATATTTATACCTAGCAGATAAAATGATTGAACTCGAGTCTCTAGGAAGAATATCATCTACTTTTTTACAGTGATTACTTGTTGTTGTTGGATTCTAACATGAGCTAATTTGAAATTAAAGTTGATGCATAAAATTATATACTAAGATTACAGTTTTAAATTGTTAAAAAGTAATTTTTCTTTAAAAAAGAGAGTAGTGTCTAAAATACTTGCCTTAATTTAAAATATCAAAACCACACGATTCAAAAATATAAAATGATTAATAAAAATTAGAAAAAAGGGAAAATGGGTTTGTCTAAATACAGCCCCTTAATTAGCGGGTAAAAAGAGGCCACTTTTTTTAACCCGTTGGATCATGAGAGATTAATAATACTCGTTAGATTGAAAAAAATAAAAGGTAACCCGGTGAACCGGTTACCTTACATTTGGGCCATGGTGAGTGGGTGTAAGAAATTCAGTACATACCATTTTTCTTATAAATTTTGTAAAAAATTGTGTACATCTTTTAGTAATTTGTGTATATACACAAATCTTTACGTTTGTTGTACCAAATTATGTTTTCTCCTAAGAAATTGTGTATGTACACAAATCCCTACACTAAGTTTAGCCCATTTAGGCCATGGTGAGTGGGTGTAAGAAATTCGATACATACTGTTTTTCTTACAACTTTTGTAAGAATTTGTGTATACCTTGTAGTTTTTTGTGTACATACACAAATCCTTACGTTTGTTGTACCAAATTATGTTTCTCGTAGGAAATTTTGTATGTACACAAATTCCTACACTAAGTTGAGCCATTTTGGGCCATGATGAGTGGGTGGAAGAAATTCGGTACATATCATTTTTCTTACAAATTTTGAAAGAATTTGTGTACAACTTGTAGTAATTTGGGCAATTTTGGGTGAAAAACCTTTTTTAATTATTATTGGGCAAAATGGCTCCCAAAAACTATTATTTGACAAAATGACCCCCAAACTTGCCAGGTCGGCAGACCTCGCGTTGTGTAGGACGCGTGGTAAGATATCGCGTTCTGCACAACGCGATTTCAGTCGACGTGGCATTGTTGTCCGTGTTAACGGTATTACAGTACCTCGCGTTCTGCAGAACGCGAGGTCCCCGAGAAATTAAAACGGCGGCTGAATATATCAGACAGACCTCGCGTTCTGTAGGACGCGAGGTCTGTGCATTTCTGCCCTAAACCACAAGGGAAAACAAGTGTGGGTAGGCCTGTTCGAGCCCAATTTCGAGCGTGTAAATTGTATATTTTTAGCGATCATCGAGTTTGGGATCGTAGTACTGAAAATTGTCTATCGTATGATACCAACATGGTTAATTTTCGTCCATTCTACAATGATTTAAAATGGCTTAGAAAACCTTATGCCATCATCTTTTTTTTGATTGAAGTTGCATTTTAACTAATGTCGATTTTCGGTTTAGTAATCCCATTAAATTTATTAAAAACAAAAATTAAATAAACATTATAAAGTTTAATTATAATATGTAAACAAAATTATAATACGTAAACAAAATTATAATACGACATTATAAAATTCAAATGTGTTTTACATAAATATTAAAAACATAAGTACAAAATAGTAAAAAAAAAAGACTAAAAATGCCTATGTCCACCCGTTCCGCAGTCGGGTGGATGACGCTCACGATCCGGATACCTCCTCTGTCCATCGTGAGGTGGTCCCTGGTCCCTATCATCCTGACCATCGTGCGCGATATGCGGATCTGTGCTGGGCCCAGGCGGGGAGTAAAACAAGCTACCCATCGGCGTACTCTCCACAATGGGAAACCCATACTGAGGGTGCAGCTGTGGATAATCGATAAGCATAAGGTCAGTCGTGGGCATATGGGGATGATAGGCATCAGTGGAGCCGTACTGGGGTGGAGGCATCGTCTGCTGGAAACTCGATGGACCGCTATGAAATGGTGCGGCAGAAGATGATGCCCTTGGAGTGTCATATCATGGTCTCGGACCGCGCTGCGTCGACTGCCTCTGGCTCTGGGTCTGGTTCGCTCGCCGGCTCCCGCGTGGGCGGTTTTGGGGTTGCTGGGGAAGCCTTGCTTCGCGCTCGGCCTGAGTATGGATATGTGGCATCCCATTGTTCGTATACCACTGGTCATAATTGAAAGCGACCGAATGACCCCCTACCATAATTTGTTGGAGAAACTGTGGGCGTCTGTTAAATCGGTGAGCCCAAAGCGCTATCCAGCTAGCGTGGTGCTCGGCCCAGTCAACCTCCGTCTTCCCCTGGCGCGTAAGATTGTGGAAGGAGTCCATATTTTGCGGAGGGGGTGGAACATTTTGGACGTACCCGAACTGTCGGAGTACCCTATCCGTAGAATGCCACACGCAAATTTCGTAGTTCAGCAGCGGCACGACGGAAATTCAGAGGTCTCGCTCTCGCATAAAATCTGGTGGAGTAATCTGGCGAATCTCCTCTGAATCGTAGGGCGTCCACACGAACTAAAAAGAATGAAAGCGTTTGTAACGGTTATATGAAATATTATTGGAAAAATAGTATGGAAAAATCAAAATAATCTTTGAATTACCTCGTCCTCCGTCAAGGTATCGAATCTAAATTTGTATTCTTTCTGGGAGTCTGGCAGGCCGGTGTGGGTCAGTGCGGTGGTCCACCTTTAAATAATGAAAAACATCGTTAAATAAAATAATTTAATAATAAAAAAATATAGTAGATTATGTAGTACCTCCGTAGAAGCGGAAATAACATAGCGGTGGGCTGCCTAAGCTGTGGTCTCAAAGTAGGCATCCGAAACCAAACCCAAGCCTATAGGAATAAACAGCATCCTCCCATCGATGCTCTAGAGGCGTCAACGTTTCTGCAGAGGTCTCTGATAAGAAACGCCAAGACAGCTGAACCCCGAGATTTTCGTCCAGACTCATCTAAATTTGTCAGATGAGGAAGCCACATAATGTGCACTTTTGTGCGGGATTTGTCGGGCATTAATATCCCGCCAATAATGCGCAAGATGTGGGCTCGCGCACACCGCTGTGAAAATATAGATTTAATAAAGACATCCTAATTAAAAAAATTGTAAGTTCATCCTAATTAAAAAAATCGTAAGTTCAGCCTAAATATAGATTTAATATAGATTTAATAAAGACATCCTAAATATTTAATGTAGGCAACCTAAATATTTAATAAAGTCATCATAAATATTTAATAAAAGCATCCTAATTTTGAAGTACTGATTTGTAATTGCATCCTAAATTTATTAAAAGGATCTTAAATATTTAATGAAGTCATCCTAAAAATTTCATAAACCATCCTAACGTTCAAATAAATATTTTTAATTTCATCATAAATATAATAAAAGCATACTAAATATATAATAATGGCATCCTAATTTTTAAATAGAAAAAATACCTGAAGTGCAACTTCATCCGCATCGGGGGGAGGGGTTCCAAACTGGTCCTCCAAGTACGATAGATCGATTTTCCCTCCGTCCCACACGTTCTCAGGGGGCATCACGCCCATTTCTTTAGCAAATAGGGTTGGCCAATGTGCCATCGTTACACCAGTAATAACGCTGCCGTTTGTAGGTAACCCCAGAATGTAGGTAACATCCTCCAACGTGATTGTTGCCTCGCCTAAGTGTCCTAATCGCTCAGCCCCTCGTATTAATTAATTATTTTTAATTTGTATATGTGAGTTCGCTCATGACAATCGAATCAATAAAGTCAGTCTACTTCGATTTATACAGTACGTCATCTTATATTTTCAATCATTCAAAAAAATATGTTATGATAGTGTTTTCGAAGCAACTTTAAATCAGCGTACAATGGACGAAAATTGACCGTGTCAGTGTCATACGATAGAGAATTTCCACTACTACAACCCCAAACTCGATGTTACCTAAATTTTTTAAATTTCTACGTATGAAATTCTGCTCGAACATGCCTATCGACATTAGTTGAAATGCAACTTCAATCAAAAAAGGATGATAGCATAGGGTTTTCGAAGCCATTTTAAACTATTGTAGAATGAACTGAAATTAACCATGTTGGTATCATACGATAGACAATTTCCAGTACTACGACCCCAAACTCGATGATCGCTAAAAATATACTATTTACGCGCTCGAAATTGGGCTCAAACAGGCCTACCCACACTTGTTTTCCCTTGTGGTTCAGGGCAGATTAGGACAGACCTCGCGTCCTACAGAACGCGAGGTCTGTCCGATATATTCAGCCGCCGTTTCAATTTCTTGAGGACCTCGCGTTCTGCAGAACGCGAGGTACTGTAATACCGTTAACACGGACAACAATGCCACGTCGACTGAAATCGCGTTGTGCAGAACGCGATATCGTACCTCACGTTCTACACAACGCGAGGTCTGCCGACCTGGCAAGTTTGGGGGTCATTTTGCCAAATAATAGTTTTTGGGAGCCATTTTGCCCAATAATAATTAAAAAGGGGTTTTTCAACCAAAATTGCCAGTAATTTGTGTACATAGACAAATCCTTACGTTTGTTGTACAAAATTATGTTTTCTTGTAGGAAATTTTGTATGTACACAAATCCCTACACTAAGTTAAGCCTCTTTGGGCCATGGTGAGTGGGTGTAAGAAATTTGGTACATATCGTTTTTCTTACAAATTGAGTAAGAATTTGTGTACACCTTATAGTAATTTGTGTACATAAACAAACCCTTACGTTTGTTGTACCAAATTATATTTTCTCGTAGGAAACTGTATATGTACATAAATCCTTACACTAAGTTTAGCCCATTTTGGCCATGGTGAATGGGGGTAAGAAATTCGATACATACCATTTTTCTTACAACTTTTGTAAGAATTTGTGTATACCTTGTAGTAATTTGTGTACATAAACAAATTCTTACGTTTGTTGTACCAAATTATGTTTTCTCGTAGAAAATTGTGTATGTACAGAAATCCCTACACTAAGTTTAGCCCCTTTGGGCCATGGTGAGTAGGGGTGTTCATTTTCGGATACTAGATCCGATCCGAAAATTCAGATATCTGAAAAATTCGGATCACCTAAATAGCGATCCGTATCTGATCCGAAAAAATCGGATATCCAAATTTTCGGATCGGATACTCAGATACCCGAATATCCCAAATTTGTGAATTTAATTGATTATTTTTTTAATTTAATGATTTTATCCATGAAAAATTTAGGTTTTCGAATATAAAAATTAATAAATTATTGAATATAACAATCTTTGTATCCATGGAAATTTCAATTTTTCATATATAACAAGTAAAAATATTGAATATAACAAGATTTATACTTATAAAAAAATTTAATTTTCGGATATCGGATAATCGGATATTCGATCCGAATGTAAAACCACTATCCGTATCCGATCCGAAATTTTTGGATATCCGATCCGAATTATCCGAAAAATAAAAAAAACGGATCGAATATCCTGAAATTTTGGATCGAATCAACGGATAATCGGATCGGATCAATCGGATCGGATTTTTTTGAACACCCCTAATGGTGAGTGAGTGTAAGAAATTCGGCACATACCGTTTTTCTTACAACTTTTGTAAGAACTTGCGTATACCTTGTAGTAATTTGTGTACATACACAAATCCTTACGTTTGTTGTACCAAATTATGTTTTCTCGTAGGAAATTGTGTATGAACACAAATCCTTACACTAAGTATAGCCCCTTTGGGCCATGGTGAGCGGGTGTAAGAAATTCGGTACATACCGCTTTTCTTACAACTTTTGTAAGAATTTGCGTATACCTTGTAGAAATTTGTGTACATACACAAATCCTTACGTTTATTGTACCAAATAATGTTTTCTAATAGGAAATTGTATATGTACACAAATTCCTACACTAAGTTCAGCCCCTTTGAGCCATGGTGAGTGGGAGTAAGAAATTCAGTACATATCGTCTTTTTTACAAATTTTGTAAGAATTTGTTTACACCTTGCAGTAATTTGTGTACATACAGAAATCCTTACGTTTTTTGTACCAAATTATATTTTCTCGTAGAAAATTATGTATGTACACAAATCCATACATTAAGTTTAGCCCCTGTGGGCCATGGTGACCGGGTGTAAGAAATTAGGTACATACCGTTTTTCTTACAACTTTTGTAAGAATTTGTGTATACCTTGTAGTTATTTGTGTACATACACAAATCCCTACGTTTGTTGTACCAAATTATGTTTTCTCGTAGAAAATTGAGTATGTTCACAAATTTCTACACTAAGTTGAGCCTCTTAGGGCCATAGTGAGTGGGTGTAAGAAATTCGGTACATACCGTTTTTCTTATAACTTTTGTACGAATTTGTGTATACCTCGTAGTAATTTGTGTACATACACAAATCTTTACGTTTTTTGTACCAAATTATGTTTTCTCGTAGGAAATTGTGTATGTACACAAATCCCGACACTAAGTTGAGCCCCTTAGAGCCATGGTGAGTGGGTGGAAGAAATCCGCTACATATTTTCTTACAACTTTTGTAAGAATTTGTGTATACCTTGTAGTAATTTGTGTACATACACAAATCCTTACGTTTGTTGTACCAAATTATGGTTTCTCGTTAGAAACTGTGTATGTACACAAATCCCTACACTAAAAGTTTAACCCCGTTGGGCCATGGTGAGTGGGTGTAAGAAATTCGTTACATACCATTTTTCTTACAACTTTTGTAAGAATTTGTGTATACATTCTAGTAATTTGTGTACATACACAAATCCTTACGTTTGTTGTACCAAATTATGTTTTCTCGTAGGAAATTGTGTATGTACAGAAATCCCTACACTAAGTTGAGCCCCTTTGGGCCATGGTAAGTGAGTGTAAAAAATTCGGCACATATCATTTTTCTTACAAATTTTGTAAGAATTTGTGTACACCTTATAGTAATTTGTGTACATACACAAATCATTGCGTTTGTTGTACCAAATTATGTTTTCTCGTAGGAAATTGTGTATGTACACAAATCCCTACACTAAGTTTATCCCCTTTGGGCCATGATGAGCGGGTGTAAGAAATTCGGTACATACCGCTTTTCTTACAACTTTTATAAGAATTTGCGTATACCTTGTAGAAATTTGTGTACATACAGAAATTCTTACGTTTATTGTACCAAATAAAGTTTTCTCGTAGAAAATTGTGTATGTACACAAATCCCTATACTAAGTTTAGCCCATTTGAGCCATGGTGAGTGGGTGTAAGAAATTCGGTACATATCGTTTTTTTACAAATTTTGTAAGAATTTGTATACACCTTGCAGTAATTTGTGTACATACAGAAATCCTTACGTTTTTTGTACCAAATTATGTTTTCTTGTAGGAAATTATGTATGTACACAAATCTCTACATTAAGTTTAGCCTCTTTAGGCCATGGTGAGTGGGTGTAAGAAATTAGGTACATACCATTTTTCTTACAACTTTTGTAAGAATTTGTGTATACCTTGTAGTTATTTGTGTACATACAGAAATCTCTACGTTTTTTATACCAAATTATGTTTTCTTGTAAGAAATTGTGTATGTTCACAAGTCCCTACACTAAGTTGAGCCTCTTAGGGCCAAAGTGAGTGGGTGTAAGAAATTCAGTACACACCGTTTTTCTTACAACTTTTGTACGAATTTGTGTATACCTTTTAGTAATTTGTGTATATACACAAATCCTTACGTTTGTTGTACCAAATTATGTTTTCTCGTAGGAAATTGTGTATGTACACAAATCCCGACACTAAGTTGAGCCCCTTAGAGCCATGGTGAGTGGGTGGAAGAAATTTGGTACATATTTCTTACAACTTCCGTAAGAATTTGTGTACACCTTGTAGTAATTTGTGTACATACACAAATCTTTACGTTTGTTGTACCAAATTATGGTTTCTCGTAAGAAATTGTGTATGTACACAAATCCCTACGCTAAAAGTTTAACCCCTTTGGGCCATGGTGAGTGGGTGTAAGAAATTCGGTACATACCGTTTTTCTTACAACTTTTGTAAGAACTTGCGTATATCTTGTAGTAATTTGTGTACATACACAAACCCTTACGTTTGTTGTACCAAATTATGTTTTCTCGTAGGAAATTATGTATGTACAAAAATCTCTACACTAAGTTTAGCCCCTTTGGGACATGTGAGTGGGTGTAAGAAATTCGGTACATATCGTTTTTCTTACAACTTTTGTAAGAAATTGCGTATACCTTGTCGTAATTTGTGTATATACACAAATTCTTATGTTTGTTTTACCAAATTATGTTTTATCGTAGGAAATTGTGCATGTACACAAATCCCTACACTAAGTTGATCCCTTTTGGGCCATGGTGAGCGGGTGTAAGAAATTCGGTACATACCGTTTTTCTTACAACTTTTGTAAGAATTTGCGTATACCTTGTTGGAAATTGTGTACATACACAAATTTTTACGTTTAATGTAGCAAATTATGTTTTCTCGTAGGAATTTGTGAATGTACACAAATTCCTACACTAAGTTGAGCCACTTTGAGCCATGTTTAGTTATTGTAAGAAATTCGGTATATCCCGTTTCTATTACAACTTTTATAAGAAATTGTGTACACTTTTTAGGAAATTGTGTACATACACAAATCCCTACCTATATTGTACCAAATTATGTTTTCTCGTAGGAAATTGTGTATGTATACAAATCCCTACACTAAGTTTAGGCACTTTGGCCATGGTGAGTCTTTGTAGGAAATTCGGTGTCGCCACGACTGATCAAGATGACGCTCTTTAATTATCTTGCTGATCTCCTTGTTTTGGAACCTCAAACTTGATTTAGATACGATCTCACAATCATTGTTCTTGTTCGCGATTAGTTGTGGTAATGACCGTGTTGTCAATGTGCCGTGTTATTGTCATATGCATTTTTTAATGTTGTTTGTTGTTGGTTTTTTACCTTTCATCGTCGAGCGTTGGTGATATTTGTATCTATTTTGTTTCGAGTCTTTGAGTTAGGGTTTTACCTTTCCTTTGTACGGTTCTGTTTATGATCTAGAAATGCTAATTTTCATATTTTCAAAAATATGCTCGAATCAAATTTGTTTACCTAAATTATAAACTCTCATTATATTTTAGATTTTTCATCTTTTAATAAAACTAGTGTACTCACATTATAAAAACCTTAAATAAAAGAATTTATATATATACTTCAACATCTAAATTATTGTTTTTGATGATAATTTGATAAATTTCAGTAGATTCAATTTTATACCAAATTATTATTGTTTTAACAGATACACACATGTATAAATATTTATACCTACAAAACATAATTTGTACAAACAGTCCAAAAACAAATATGGCCACTATTAGGGGTGAGCGTTCGATTGAGTCGAGTCAAGTCAAAAAATTTCAAGTTATTCGAGTTGACGCGTCATATTTCATAACTCAAATTTTATTTGCGATTTTTCGATTCGAGTTTATAAAATTTGAGTATGAGTCGAGTCGAGTTTTCGAGTTCCTATACAAATTTAATTGTAATTATTTGTCATGTACGACTTTCCTTTATCATATAAGATATGCATATATATTTCTTCATATTTTTTCATATGTGACATATATTTCTTCATATTTTTATATTCGTATATATAATATGAAAAATTGAGAGACTCGACTCGAACTTAAAAATAATCCACTAATTACTAAAAAAAATTTAGTTATTCGAATTTTCATTTTACAACTCAAACTTTATTTGAATTTTTTTTGCCTCGAGTCGAGTCGAAAAATTTGATTTTTTTTCCCGAGTCGTGTCGAGTTTTGCTCACCCCTAGCTAGAGGTGGCAAATGAGTCATTCTGTTCAATTTCGATTCGGGTCATTTATGTTTGGGTCATTTCGGGTCTGACTACATTCGATTTAAGTTTGGTTCGGGTCTGGTTCAGTTTTATTTCTCGTCTATGGTGATTTATGTTCAGGTATCGGATCAGGACGTCAGTTCGGTTGATTTTCGGTTCAATTGACTTTTGGTTCAGTTTATTTTGGGTCGGTTATTTTGGGGTCGGTTGATTTCGGGTCTGGTCAATATCAGGTTAATAGTATCTCAGTCGGTTTTAGTGGGGTTTTCAGGCCGAGTTAGGTTTTTCCACCGCATATATGACTTTATATATCATGTATATTCGACTTTTTGGTGAGTTGTGCGACAGTTCAAATCTCATCTTTATTTATTTTAATATTTTTTTAATTTTAGATTGCCTTCGGTTAGGTTCCATTCAGTTCGATTGAAAATTAGTTCGTGCCCATTCGGTTTAGGTCCATTTTCGGTTCAACTGAAATTTAATTCGATTCGATTTATTTCGATTTTCGAGTCTCAGTTCAATTCTCGAGTCTTGTGTCAAGTTTGTCGGATCTACCCTAACCACTACCTTGGTTAAAAAAAGAAAATCATTTATTGAGAAATCATATCAGGTTAATGAGTCAAATGGGTTAAATATAAATATATATAGAGAGAGATTTTGAACATAGATTTGTTATACAAGTTACTTTAGAGTGGTAACTCCATTAAAAGTTGTGGAGTTAATATGACACTGTTTGGCAATTAGCAGATAGCTGATAGCGGATTACATTAGCTGATAGTTGATTACATTAGTTAATTTGACTAGTAGATTGTATTAGCTGATTGTATAAAAGTGTTTGGTAAAATTAACTGATAATTGTTAGATTATTTAAACAAGCAAAATGACATATAAGGATATGATTATATTCAATACTTGTTTGAATAGATTATTAGTTATCTATATTTTGTATCTATTTAATATTAATTAGATCTATAAAATTATGTTTAATATCTTTTCTAAACATATTCGAATGATTTATATATTAATTTATTATTTATATAATTATTTTAATATAATTTAATTAATTAATAAATTTAAATACATATAAATATGTGATAATAAAAAGAGAAAAAATAAATAGGATTAGCTTATAAATAGGGTGAGAAAATATTTAATTTAGTTTATTTTGAGATTTTTGGTAACTAATAAGGGTAAAAGAGTCTTTACAGCTCTAATATCAAACCTCTAATCTCAAAAAGCTCCTATTATGAGCTTTTTTAAAATTAGCGGTTTCACACCAATCCACTCTTTCAATCCGCTGTTCACCAAACAACAATATTAGCAGATTTGACTGGTCAAACCTCTAATTATGCCTCAAACTTCTAATTTTTGTCAAAACTTCTCTTTACCAAACAAGTCCTATATATTTTTGGTATATAAATTTGACATCTAAATTTATATTGGTATTTATATTTGATTAGTTAGTTTGTTAGTTCAAATAAGTAGTTATGATTTGTTAACCAATTCAAATATTGATTCGAACAAAAAAAATCATGTAACCATTTTAACAAGGTTAAATTGCCTTAAGACCACTAAACTATTGTTCTGATTTTATTTTGGTCATTGAACTATAAATTTTGTTAATTGGGCCACTAAACTTTTATAATTGTTTCAATCAAGTCACTTACCATTAACTTCTTATGGAAATGATGACGTAGTATTTAAGTAAATTTATATAATTACAAGTTCGGTCCTCCTTACATATTCTATCAATTTGCTCCTAATTTTAATTTAATTCAATAAATGTTAATTTATTTCATTAAATTAAAATTATGACCAAATTGATATGATTTGTAAGTAAGGAGGACTAAATATATAATTATGCAAATTTACTTAACAACCACATCATTATTTCCGTAAAAATATTAACGATCGGTGATTTGATTGAAACAATTTTAAAAATTCAACAATCTAATTAACAAAATTCATATTTCAGTAGTCAAAATAGAATCGGACGAATAACTTATTGACTTTAAAGTAGCTCACCTATAAAATGAATCACTAAACTATGTTCAAGTACAAATAATAATTATATCCGATGAGACTCAAACTTAAAACGTCAAAGATCCAGAATCTCAATCTTTGACAATTTTTGCAACATAATTACCATATAATTTCGTCAACAATTTTTAGAGCAAGTGGTTAAAAACTCTCAATTAACACCCTTATATCTCCTTAAATTATAAGTTGAATTCTTATTAAGTGTAAATTCCCCCTCTTTTCCCCTAAACAAGAACTGTTAAAAGAAACCACATAGTTTCCTTTTTTGAACCATGAAAAAACAAAAAAGAACAAAAATGATTTAAAAGTAGATGTGAGAATTGGGTGAGTTATTCCAATTTTAAATAGGATTATCTTTAGTTGAATGTAACTCAAGAAGCTTCTAGACTTATTTTGGCATGATTTAAACTGTTCCCTTTTCTTTATTAACTGTTGAGTTAATTTTTTTTCTTCAATTTACATAAACTTCCTTTCGCAATTTAAAAGACTAATGTCAGTTTTATGTAAGAATTAGACAAACCATTTGGTCTTAAAATCGACCTTATCTTGTTTCAGTTCAACAAAAATACTTTGTATTTGGCTTAATATTGAAAAAGTAAATTTTTTTCAATAATTTTCATGATTAACGTGCATGAATATACATGTATGGTAACATCAAAATTCGGTAAAATTAATTATTTCTTTTGTTTAGTCAACCTGAATGCCTAATATTCATATATTTGTCTACTTACTTTGGAAACTAAAATTGCCTACTAAATTTCGAGATTAATTTTTATAATTATTTGTTTAACGGTGGGGTTGAGTTTTGGGAAACTTATATCGTTTTCGAGTATGAATATCATGTGAATTTTCGGTTTGGATTTAATGATTTAAGTATCATCATATGTAATACTTGTCCAAATATACTTCACAGTCTCTAATTCTCTCCTGTTCATTGTAAATTCTAAGACGATCAATAAAGATTATGTTTTACATTGTTATCTTTCTCTTATAAGGTTTTTAAGAGTTCCTCGACGATTGAACTCAACTCGGTTTATATGTTGTTGGTACAATATACAAAGGACATGAGATCAAACATACTTAAATGCTCAATATCTTTTAATTTATGAACGAAAAAGAATCTAAGTAATATATAGGTATTGTATTAAACCATACGTTAAAAACAGAGTTCCTCAATAAACTCTTAAAGTGCTTTCAATAATTTTCATTGTACGGAAGAGTACTTGACAATGGGTGTACAAACTTTCTTGCACATGTTGTTTATTTGTGTTTTCTTTTTGTCTTTGGTATGACATTATACTATTGAGTGATTTATTGATACTTTCCTTACGTGACGTTTAGAGTTCGAATTTTAAAGTGATATTTTTGTTTTATTTTCAGTAGTCAAATATAGAATTTTATATAGAATACACTTGAAAAAAGTGAATTTAACGGATATGAGTTTCGAATATGACTTTTACAACTATATCTTTTATAAAATGCTAGCCTTATTTTTTTTACACTTTTTAAATTACAAATGAAGGTTCTAAAATAACAAAACAAAATTTCAAGGCTAAAATAAAAGAAAAAGTAAATGACTAAAACTAGAAGTAGATGAACAATAGAATATGTATATACATATATATATATATATGTATTATTTTTCTTGCATTTGATTCACCATTCACCAAGGTGTAGCAGCTTGATCTGAAGTAGTGAGGAGTTGCTCCAAAAAATCAGCCCCTAAATCCTCAAACACCACCGCATTGTTTTTCCTCGCACCGCCGCCGCCGCCACTGTCTCTTTCTTTCTTGTTTCTGCTCATCATTTTCCTCTTCACGGAGTGTTTTCTCTTCAACTCCACCACCGGCGAACACCCTTCATCTTGGGTACACTCCATTTTCCTGAGTGATTCCCGCACTTTCTCCACCGGAAAGTTGAGTATCGCCGCGGAGCCTCTCATCGCGAAAGCCGCCTCATCGTAAGCCATAGCTGCTGCTTCCGCACTGTCGAATGTTCCGAGCCAAACCCTTATGCCGTTTCTGGTTGAATCCCTTATCTCCGCCGCGAACTTCCCCCACGGACGCCGTCTCACGCCTCGGTACGCCTTCTCTTTCGTCGGGATTTCGGTCTCCATTGAACTAACCTCTGGAGTTTCTTGTTTAACCGCAGCTAGTAGCCCGTATAAAAGCATCTCCTCGGAATCATTTTCGTTGAAAGGAAGATAATTGTGATCCATCGGGAAAAACTCCGACGACCCGAACGAAGATTCAGATGAGCAATTCGAATTCGGAGAGTGAAAAAGGAAGGAATCCATTGATTTTTTTTAGTTTATATTTAATTCACTCTGTTAAGCGTTGAGAGGCAGAGCAAAAGACCCTTTTATAAACGAGAGGAATCGTAGGGGGATTCAAATGTAAATAAGAAAAAAAATGACAAGTGGCAAAGAGAGCTGACATGGCACTGATGATTCTTTTGTGGGTCCAACTAGTTAGGTTAAATGAACACGTGGGTCAATTCCAGTGTGACGGCCAAAAGACAGAGTAAGGAGAAATTATATCATAGGCCAGGTTCGCCACGTCATCTATAGTCCCAACCAATAAAAAACATCCATTTTATTAATTTTTTCCATGTCATTTTTTTACCGAGTGAATCTTCACTCAGATTTACTATAAATTAAATTAAAAAATACTTTTTACCAATTGTAGATTCACTCGGTAAAAGATGATATGGAAAAAATTAATGAAATGAATGTTTTTTATTGGTTGGACCATGGATGACGTGGCGAGTCGGGCCTATGATATAATTTCTCCAGAGTAAGTGACGTGGGTGAATGACCTCACCTTTTGTTGGATATGATGCCAGCATGGGGACCACTGTCCACTTTGTATTCCTACGTCGATAATTTATAATTGAGTTTAACTAATCTATACCACAAGTCATATGATACAAGTGTTACGCCTACGAGCATATATAATTAACTTTGATTCTTGTTCGACTTTAATGATTATTTTATAACATTTAAAATTTTATTGATAAAAAAATCATTCTAAATGTATATATATTTATCATTATTTTTCAAATACTTATGAAATTAAAAATTATCGTATGTTCAACATTGTTAAATAGATTGGAATTTATTGGGAATCATGGGCGGAGGGAGCTGGTTGAATGGAGTGTCAATTATATGAAAAATAAAAAAGATGATTTAAAAATATATGAAAAATGGAATTGACCTCATTTAAAAAAGATGATTCACATCGGTTTAAAAAAATAATTAAGATCTTTTATAGAAATTGACATCTATCATTTGATTTCGTCCATTTTTAATAAAATATAAGTTATCACTCAAAATTTTAACCCCGCAAATAAATTTTTTTTGGCTCTTTTCTTGTTGAGTATAATGATTTATAAACAAAATAATGCAAATATCCGATGTTGAAACGACATAGATAAAGATTGGAGGGTACAATTATATTTAAGATTGTTCAATGAATTGGGGCAAACATCCAAGGAATAGTGGCTCCATGATTTTGACATAACCAATGAGCAGTCCCAATTTGGAACAAATCTCTTCCACTTATTCATGGAAAATGGAAACAAAACAAGGGTTTCACATCGGAGTTTCCTAAAAACATAAACTAGTGGATCTTTGAACAACTCGAATTAGTTGATCGTTTTTAAATTTGAGTCAAGTATGTCAATTTTGTTTGATATATGAAAAATATAAAGAAATATATATGTATATTTTGTATGGTTATAGAAAGCCGTTTCAATTTGAACAAATTAGTACCATAACATTATAAATGTTTACAATCAAATTTGAATAGAAACTCGAACAATTCTACTCGCCTCAAATTTCATAAACTCAACCCGAATTGAAAAATTTTCAAACAAAGTTTGAGTTATAAAATAAGACTCATCAACTCGACTAACTTGAAATTTTTGACTCGACTTGATCGAATGCTCACCCCTACTAGATTTTGCCACTTTGATAAAGAAAAACATTTTATGTAAAAGAATATTTTTGAAAGTTTAATCAACAAATAAATATAGGTATAAATACATTAGTCTCATCTACGAACCTTATGAAGTGATTTATAATTATTTTTATTTTAAGGGTAAACTACAATAGAGGTCACTTAATTATGGGTAAGGTTACATTTGAGTCACCTAATTATTAAAAGTTACATTTGGGTCACTCAATTATGGGTAAGGTTACATTCGGGTCACCCAATTATTAAAGATTACATTTGGGTCACTCAATTATGGGTAAGGTTACATTTGGGCCACCCTTCATATTTAAAAAATAAATATCAATTTATATATTAGATTAATTAATGATTTCAAAGTACCCTAGTGTTAACAAGGGTATACAAGTGTTTTGAAAGAAAAAATGATGAAATTGATGTATTTTTAAAAATATGAAGGGTGATCCAAATGTAACTTTACCCATAATTGAGTGACCTAAATGTAATTTTTAATAATTGGGTGACCCAAATGTAACCTTACACATAATTGAGTGACCCAAATATAACTTTTAATAATTAAATGACTCAAATGTAACTTTACCTATAATCGAGTGACCTTCGTTGTAGTTTACCCTTATTTTAAATATTATATACATGATTTATATTCAAAACACAAATAGTGAAAAACAAAAGCTTCTCCATGCCTATTAGTTTTAGGTTTATGGTTACATTTTAGGGTTTAGAGTTTATGAGTTAAGTTTAGGTGTTTAGAATTTAGTGCTTGTGTTTAAAATTCAGTGCTTCCCCAGGCCTATTAGTTTTACAAAACACTTTTATACAATCAGCTAATACAATTCGCTAATCAAATCAGCTAATGCAATCAACTATCAACTAATGTAATCCACTATCCGCTAATTATTAAACAAGTTCATAGTTCAATTTTAGCCTTCATAAAAAAAATTCGGATGAATTCTTGTACGAATACATTAATTGCAATGATATAATTTTTTTTCCAAAATTATTCTAGGAAATTTCGGATGATTTTTTTTATAGAAAAAATGGGTTTGATATGAATTCTAATGAATTTCCAACCACATGTTCTTTTTAATAAAAACAAGATACATGTGAAAGGATTTAGAAAAACAATCAATTAATCAGAAAATTGCTACTTCGAGGCCAAAATCCCAAATTCGAAATCAACACTAATATTAGTAGCGGAACTCAACATTGTTTATTGAAGGAGTCATTTAAAAATGTTTAAATTTAAAGAGGTATCAATATATATTATATATTTTTAAGAAACTAAAATATAAATTTACTATTAATCTAATTAAATTTTTTTCTTCTATTTTTTTTGAGGAGATCATCTTCAGTCTCCCTTACAAAATTGTTCTATTTTTTATATTTAATTATCGGGAATTGAAGGGACTGGTGAGTGCTATGGTCCCTTCAAAAATATTAAAGTTTTGAAAATTTTAAGTTAGAACAATGGTAAAAATTATCTTTTCTTCTAAAAAAAGAATACAAAATTTATTGTTGTCCTCAAATTTAGACGTTTTTAAATGACATTTCTAACAAATTATCGGGATGTATTGTTGAAAAGTCTTGAAAAAATTTGAGGTTTCTACTTTGTTTGAATATGACACGACTGTAGTCCCTAAGCTATGTTTTGATTTAATTCAACATTTTCATGTGAAATTTCTAGGAAGTGTGGACCATTTTAGGGTATATATATATAGAGAGGGAACAAGAGATATGCTCCAAAGCAAACATCATAAACCATAGAGACGACTGCAAGATGTTGAGATTTGAACCAATACAAGATTGGACGATATGAGTATCTTTAGTCACTCAATTAATTAGTGGATCTCAAAGAAATATCTGTATACAAACAAGAGTTCAGTCCAGTTCAATCTATTTTTTAAAATTTGTTTTTAATACAATTATATCACAAATAAATTAAAAATATACAATATTACAATATAAACATTAGAAATATAATAACATATTTACATTTTTAAAATAATTAATAAAAATAATGTCTAAAACTATTAAACATTAATTTAAAATAACAAAATATTTTACAAGAACCAACTTGTCTCAGTGGTTAAGAGAACGATTGTTGTTTGTAGAGCTCACGGGTTCGAGCACCAACAATTGTAGCAGGGTGATTGAGCATACATTGTCAATCAGTTAACCAAAATATTTGGTTCGGTTCGGGTAATGGCTAGGTTGACACTTAAGGTTGAATTTTTTTACTTCCCAAAGTAAAACAAATTCGCTAATATTTGGGAGGGAAATATATTAAAAATTACCAATAATTTTTTACTTTCCAAAACAATAAAAATATTCAAAAAATATTTGAGGAAGAGAATAAATTAACAATGACCCTAAATTTTTCTAATATAATTATATAAATATGTATATTTTTATATTATATATTATGTAAATGGTCGGTTCGATTACCCGCTTTTGTTCAAAACAACGAACCGCATCCAAACCGAAATAATATTTTTTTCTTAAAAAGCCTACCGAAACTAATTTATTCGGTTCGGTTAACCATGTTTTTGGATCAATTTTTTCGAATTTTAATTTCAGTTTCGGTTTGTCGAGTTTTTTGCAAAGCACTATTTGTAATTAAAGTATATTTCATATATAAAAATAAACATACCTTTTATCAAAAAAATAAAAATCTATTGAATTAAATTAAAAGTATGACCAAATTGATAAAAATGTAAGTAATAAGTATTAAATATATAATTATACAAATTTACTTAACTATCAAGTCAATGTCTTCGTTAACTTTTTAAGGGTCAACGACTTGATTAATATCGCTAAATAGTTAAATGACTTGACTAACATAACTAATAGTTCGGTGATCAAAATAGAACCGATCTTATAATTAAGTGACTATAGAGACGGTTTAAAAAAAATCTAAATTGCATTTTATTTTTACTTAAATTGACTGATTGGTTAGGCAGGGAGTGATGCCAACAGATTCATGGTACATGGTCTGAATTGTAGATTTTCCATTTATCTTGTAATAATTATTAGCCAATTAGGACCCACACCCGTTTATCTCCAATGTCTAATTTCAAGCCGCCGGACAGGCCATACAAAAACAAAATCACAGGCCTCTATTAATGTTAATTTTTTTCGGGAATTTTATCTTATATTAAAAGTCACAATATCAAATTTATATTTATTTCAACTTAAATAAGATAGTAGTTACACAAATATTTTTAGAATACTGAAAATAGGAATTTTTATTAGGGTTAAATGTTCATTATACTTTTAAACCTGTTTGGCAATTAGCAGATAGCTGATAGCTGATTGCATTAGCTGATTTGACTAGCGGATTGTATTAGCTGATTGTACAAAAGTGTTTGGTAAAATTAACTGATATTTGATATCTGTTTGATTATTTAAACAAGCAAAATGACATATAAGGACATGATTATATTTAATACTTGTTTAAATAATTTATCAGTTATTAATATTTTGTATCTAATAAATATTAATTAGATTTGTAAAAAATATTTTTTAATACAAATTTCCTAAACATATTTGAAAGATTTATATATTAGTTTATTATTTATATAATTATTAAATTTTTTATATGCACATATAAATATGTGATAATAAAAAAATAGAATTAACTTACAAATGTCATCATATAAATTAGTAGTAACAACAAATAAGTCCAATATTTAATATGTTATTCTTTATATTAAAAATTATTATTATTTAATTTAGGTTATTTGGAGATTTTTGGTAATTGTTAAGGGTAAAAGAGTCATTACAACTCTAATATCAAACCTCTAATCTCAAAAAGCTCATATTAGGAGCTTTTTCAAAATTAGCTTTTTCACCATAATCCGCTCTTTCAATCCGCTATTTACCAAACATTAATATTAGCGGATTTAACTAGTCAAACCTCTAATTATACCTCAAACCTCTAATTTTTGCCCAAACCGCTATTTACCAAACATGCCATAGTATTTGTAAAAACTTTTAGACATTGTTTTTAAATATATAAACGAATTGTTGATATAAACAAGGATAAATGAATAATTTTAGTTAAAAATATTTTTGGAAAAAGCTAAAACTGTAAACTTCAGCTTTTAAAAATTACTTTTTAAAACAAACTAAAAAATAATTTTGACTTTAAAGCTACATATTTTGCATTGTTTTTTTTTTGTCCCAAAAGCATTTTTGACCAAAAACACTTTCTAAAAACACTAAAGAATATTTAAATCATCAATTAGTTAGTTGACAATTACACTAAATACACACATTGATATTATTTTTACAAGGGATAGAATGTAAATTACTCATCAGTTGGCCTAGTGCGATGAGGCGCCAGATCCCTCAAATAAGATGAGGAGTTCGAATCTGACATTGTAAATGAAAAAAATAGGACGAAAGAATCGACCTCATAATAAATCCCACCAATATCCAATTAAATTATTAGTTTGTCAATAAATCAGATACCGACAATTATAAAAAAAAATTAACTTCATCCTAATACCTCACTCATTTTAAGTCACTTTGGCAAACTAAAATAGCAAATAACTTTATACAATCAACTTTAGAACTAACATTGGAAATAAAAAATCATTTTCCACTAATAACATAACACGAATGAGATTAAAATTTCAAGTCCTTTGAATATTTTTGGATGCAATTCCCTTTGTATTAAAAACAAAATAAGACATTGAATAACAAGTTAAAAAGTATGGTAAATGATTGAGAATATATAGATTTAAAAAGGAAATCCAATTCATTTCCCCAGTTAAATGGGTACATGAATCTGATCTAAACCAATCTTTGATTCATCACTTCATTCCATCTCATGGGACTCTCAAGCTTGAATTTTTTTGTTAAACCCTAATTTAGTTCACATTTTAAACATGGTAATAGTAAGTTTTGTTTTTTTTAAAGAAACATCTGTTCTGTCTTTTTTAGCGAAAAAAAAAACATTGTTTTATGTCTTAAACAGGAGAAGCAGTTTTGTTATAGATTTATGACAATGACAATTTCATCCTCTAAAAACAATAAAAATACATCTGATTGGTATTATTTTTACAAGGGATAGTCATAGAAGTACAATCACATTGGTCAAAGAATACACACATAATTGCTCATCCCTTGTGTCCTGGTGGCAAAGATAGATGTTCATCATCCCTTGAGATCCGGGATCGAGCACCAGTATTGCATGATGTGTGTGCCTTCATTGAAAAAAGATTAAAAGAAAGTTGAACAGAAATTACCCTTGCTTCACACCGGCATATTATAAAAAAATACACACATAATAAATCATTATAAAGAAATAGCGATGTCATCCGGCACCATATTCCCATTGAAATTCGATAGTCCATGCTCAGTTGCGTAGCGAAGCAATGGGCCTTACAAGCCCAATATTCTAAATAAAACTTACAGCCCAAATATTTGAGATTTAATTTCAACTTTTGATTCTAACATTTTATTCAAAAGACACTCTTCTACCGGTAGATAGTAATAGTAGCATCAAATAATAATTTAAAAAACTATTTATTATTATTTTTGGTTTAACTATCGGTATCTAACTTATTAGTTGACTAATCCGGATCGAGTACTACAGAGACCCGTTACGGGAGCGACCCTCTCAATCCAATTTGCTCCATTCACAACCCAATGACTCGAACTTTTGGCCTTGCTTAAGGGATCTAATGTCTCATCTCACTAGACTAATTGATTGTTAATAAAAATTAATTATTATTTTTATTAGTATGAATTTAATTATTAAATAAAAAACAATGCACCAATAAAATATAAAACTTAACTAAATGTTCAATCAATATAAATGAATTTTTTATCAATTACAAGTTGGTCTGACGAGATGATTAGTGTAAAGATAGAAGAATTCTTTTATTAATTGGAGCAAAGAGAATGTACAATAAGCTATGAAAAATTTCTCCTTCATACATTTTCAAACCTGAGCTGTTAAACTCTAGCAAAAAGACTAACGATAATAACAAACTGAAACTGATTTGAAACCAACCTAATGACTAACAGCTAACTCAATGACTGCTAATATATTATAACAACCCCTCCTCGAGATGGAGTTTGATGAATATTAATCAATTCCATATTGTGTACAAAACTATCAAAAGCAGGAGCATGCAAAGCTTTAGTAAATATGTCTGCAAATTGATTGATGGATTGTATGAGAAGAGTTTGAGAGTTCTATCTTGTACTTTATCACGAATAAAGTGACAGTCAACTTCAATGTTCATCGTTCGTTCATGAAACACTTGATTTGAAGCAAGGTGAATGGCAGATTAATTGTCACAGTTCAAGAAAACAAACGGTATAAACACTTTAAAAGAAGATAAAAGAGCTGCAAGCCATACAAATTTACAAGTAGCAGAAGCTAATGCACGATATTCTACTTCGCAAGAAGATCTACTAACAGTTTGCTACTTCTTAGATTTCCAAGCAATAAGACTGTTGTCGAGATACATGCAAAAGCCTGTGATCGATCTTTGAATGTTAAGACACGCACCATAATCAGAATCTACAAAACACGTGAGCTATAGATTTGAAGTTGTAGGAAAAAATAATCCTAAACTAAAAATCTGCTTAATATATGCTAAAAGATGATAAGTTGCTGATAGATGAGATTGATGTGGAGAGAAAATAAATTGACTTAGTATGTACACAACATATATTATGTCTGGCCTTGTATGAGTAAGGGAGCAACCTCCCAATTAACTTTATGTACAACTGTGGATCATGTAAAAGATCTCCCTCATGCATACTTAATTTATGGAGTGAAACCATGATAATTCTAACTGGTTTTTTTCCCAAAGAATCAATGTCATCTAACAATTGTAGGGCATAACGTCTTTGAGACAATGAAATACATGTTGAATTTCTAGCGATTTCGAAGCCAAAAAAGTAGCGTAATATACCAAGATCTCTCAGCTTGAAATTTTGTTGAAGAAAAGTTCTAACTTCGGTGAGCTTGTTGATGTTTTTTCCAGCAATAACAATATCATCAACGTAGACAAAAAGAACTACCAAATCATCATTAGATCCTTTGGTAAATAATGAATGAACAGTAGGAGATTGAGAAAAACCACACTTCAAAACAACTTGTGAGAAAGTAGTGAACCATTGTCTTGAAGTTTGTTTTAAACCGTAAATAGATTTATGCAATCGACAAGCTAAGTTTGAATCTGAAGCTTCAGAATTATATCCAAGAAAAAAATTCATGTAGACTTCTTCATCAAGAGCCCCACTGAGAAAAATATTGTGAACATCAAGTTGTAACATATACCAATTTTGAGAGGTGACAAGAGTAAGTGGAACCTTAAAAGTTGTCATTTTAGCAACATGTGAAAAAGTGTCTGTATAGTCGATCTTTTTCACTTCAGTAAAGCCTTTGGCAACAAAAAGTGCTTTGTAACTATCAATTGTGTCATCTGCCTTGTGTTTAATCTTGTAGACTCATTTACAATCAATTGCCTTTTCCCTTTTGGTAAAGGCACAATAGACCAGGTCTTGTTAAATTTCATTGCTTAGAGTTCTTCTTGCATGTCAACTCTCCATTCTGTAAAATGAACTGCTTGATGATAATAAGTTGGTTTAAAGGTAAAAAAGACATTTGCATAAAATGTATTGTAGTTTGAGGATAACTTTGAAGAAGATAAATTATCTTTAATAGGATACAATAAAACTGAAGAAGTATTGTTGTAATAATATTGTTCGAAGAAGATAAATTTACCTCTTTGAGCTTTAAGGGTAGAAGTTGTAGCACCCCTCACCCGGTTACGAGCGAGCGATGTTACTATTCGGATAATAGACAGATTCAATTCATGTCAAGCTTGATTAACTTCAACATAGTTAATTCATATTATCATATCCATATTTACATAAACATTTATTAAGTCATTACGTAATATAACATGTCTTAGTTTTATACAAACCACACTTAAGAATTACATGATTCATAATGCATGACAAAATAATTTAGACTATGCCACCAACTAGGAGTCTAAGCAAGATTATATCATACTTGTTCTTGGCTTGCGAAGCTCTCGAATCAGAACGGATGACTTTCGGATATCAAAGGACCTGTTATTTTGGAAGAAGGAAACAAAGAGAGTGATAAGTACACATAATGTACTTAGTGAGGCAGCCCTAACTTTACTAGTTTCAATCTTTTAAAGTCTTATTCAATCTTTGAGGTTACTTAGCTAGGCTTAGCACACATTGAAATACCTAGCTAGTTCCATCAAAAACCAAGTTAACTTAGCTAGTCTCATGTACTAACCAATAGGGCAGCAAACTTTTACAATTCAAGCTAACATGGACAACAAACAACATGTAATCTCATTGTCATCTTGGAAGCAACATTTCATAGTTTCACATCACAACATAGTTCATTTCGAATCTCAACCAAGTACACATATTCATTTCATATCATAAGGGCTAATACCCAACTTGTTCATTTAAACATATATCATTGTTCTAATAAATGTTTTGCCTTGGATGATTAATGAAATAGGTAATCAAGTCTTCATGTAACATGTAACATTAGATACTCAAAGTATCCATTTCTCATTTCAACATATAACAGGGGATGCATAGGCATCAATGGTGACTTACCACCATTCAATTATCAAGGTGACTAACCACCTTATCAGGTTTATAGGTGACTAACCACCATCCTGTAACAAAGATCAGGGGAGCTCAACGACTCTAAGGCATGCCCTTCTACCTATAGACACTAATCATACCAAGGACTTTACTTATCTTTCTTTATTAACAAGATCATTCACTTGTCAATCATTCATAATTTCAAAGGCATTTAACCATTTCAATAGGCATATACATATAATCAATCAAGCATCATGGTAATATAAAATTCCAGCAAGTACATGAGATCATTTTCATTTTATGATCATCAAAAACCAGTAGCAAAGCTTATCATTTAGTCACATTTCACATAGCTCAAGTAATCAACACATCATAGCAACTAATCATATTTATGCTAAGCATGCTTATCTAACAAGCAATATACACTTAGATCAATATTTTTGCCTTTAATCCTTCTTCCTTATCATTTTAAATTTTACCAATCATTATTAAATTCATTTCATGCTTTCTTCATGTTATCTAAAAAAAAATAACAAGGTTAGGATACTAATCCCAACACTTTAAACAAAACTACACTCACAATACTCCAAGCTAGTTTGTCTCCTTAATGATGATGCCTCTCCCTTTCTTCTTGGATTGATCACCCCTTGATTCCTCTAATATCTCTTCACCAATATGCTCTTGATACATAAAATATCATATACAATACCCATTAGTAATTAATTCAAACATATAAATTCATTTACTTAATCATAATCACCTAGAAAAGTGAATCTGCCCCCTAAACTGGCAGTTTGAGTAATCTCTACTAAACTGGTCATATCTTTTTACTCACAACTCCAAATAAGAAGTTCTTTACCATTATGGAAAGCTTATGAACACACCTTTACAACCATGTATGGCACATAATTTTATCATTTCTCTATCAATACAGTTTATTACTTGAACATAGGGCATCTTTAGAAAACTAATCTGCCTATTTGTGACTTTAGTGCATTTATAACCTATGTTTCACTACACCATAAATCTTGAGATTTTAACCATTTTTACCTTCACATATTAACATAATAATTATGTTCCAGAAACCATGAAAACAGGGCATATAAGTCCTCAAATTATCAATTCTTACAAACTAGTCCATTTTGATCTTCTATGCGTTCTAATGATATTTAAGCTATCAATTGATATATAATTCAAACTAAATTATTTATTTTTCATTCCTACTATATCTCTCCTGTTTCTAATAAATTTTCCAGAATTTATTGACATCAATTAAACCCCTAAACATTTTCAAAATTACAATTTAACCTAAGCAGTTTCCAGATTCATTCAATTCTGAGCAGTCTTTTTGTAATTCAATTTCCAGCCACTTCCTATGTCGTTTTCATACTCAAGAGGACATTTTCTTATAGTACTCATTCAGATCTACAACTTTTATTTGCAAAAGTTTTCTTAATTCGAACTCTAACCTATTCGAATTTTCAATACAAAACAGGGCAGTGTTCAAGGACGAATCTGGGCAGATTCAAACTTTAACTAATGTTCATGCATTTTTCCAGAATTTCTTCAATTTTAACATGAACCCAGCAACAAAATCAGTATTTTAAATCATTCTTAAACATTTTTTTTTCAATATTAATCATAATCAAACTCAATAAAACAAACCCTAAGATTCAAAGATAAAATCGGATAATATAAACACTTACTTTAACTTAGGATTATCATGCATGTAAGCTTTTCTATGAATTTCCAGCAACTTTGATCCTTCAAACTCAGCTCTCTCTCTCTCTCTTATTTCTCACGGTGAAGATGAAATAGGAAGAAAAATAATGATGATAACCCATGTGGGTGTCCTAACTAAGGTGGCTGAATATGGTCCTCACAAGGACACTTGAATAATTTAGTTTCCACATGTTTCCACTATGTAATATTTAATCTATTATATTAAGGATATTATCTTTATTGATTTATTTAGATATCAGCCCATTACTTTAGACATATAATATATATATATATTACATTATTATTATTCATATAATAATTCAACTAATAATTCCACCAATAATTCAACTAATAATTCCACTAATAATTCTACTAATAATTCCACTACTTATCATCCATATATCATATAATATACATATTTTAGATCATTAATTTATCACATTTTAATCTTATATATATATAGCTTGTACATATATATTTTCATCATCTCACCAAATTGTACATGTATTTATGAGTACACTAATTTACATCTTATATTATTCAACATGTGAATATATTAGTTACCAATTTAATTATAATTATTTACGTTATCATCGTCATTTTTCTATTGTTCGAACTAGGGTACTTTTTAGGGTGTTACAGAAGTAAAGTATAAACAACCAAATGCCTTAAGATGTAAGTAGTTGAGAGACTAAACGATTGAATGGAGACATAAACCCTAGACTGAAAAAATAGACATAAACCCTAGACTGAAAAAAATAGCATGAGTCACAGTTAAGAAGTGTTGATATTTTTTTCCACAACTGCATTTTGTTGAGGGGTCCCAACACAAGAAAATTGATGAACACTTCCTATTAAATAAATCAGTAAACTTTAATTCAGGGGCATCATCATATCTAAAAATTTTAAGTCATAACCAAATTGTCTTTTTGCCAAGGCAATAAAACATGGAATAACAATACTGGCATCAGATTTGTGATGCAGCAAGTAAGTCCATGTGGACCTGGCATAGTCATCGACTATAGTTAAAAAATATTTCTGATTACTGTGAGTAAAATGCTTAAAGGGTCCCAAAATATCACATTGAATAAGTTCAAGAGGAAAAGATGAAGAAGAAGTAGAACTAAAAAAACAACACGTTTTTGTTTAGCAAGAGGACAAATTTGACAAACACTATGTTTATTATTAACAGAAACAAGAAAAACACCTTTTAAAGGGTTTAATACATTAGAGCTAGGACGTCCTAGACGAGTATGCCAAGAACAAGAAATACAAGCAGTCTTATTAAAAGCAATAACAAAAAGATCATGAGACATTTGAAGAAGATATAATCCTTGATTAAGCTCAGCTTTCCCAATCACTTGTGAATGGTATTGTATGAGACAATGAATAATGAAAAACAAAATGCTTAAATCAGAATTATGTAATAATCTGCTAACAACTAATAGATTAAAAATGAAATCATGAACATATAAAACATCAATGAGAAGAAGATTAGGGGAAAGCCTAACATTTCCAGCAAAGGTAATTAAAATGGTTGATTTATTTGGAAGCATTACATTTTCTCCAATAATAGGATGTAAAGATTCAAACATTTTTTTGCGAATAATAAACATGCCTAAAAGCCCTAAAATCAACGATCCAACAATTATCATTACTGTTAAAACCAAAAAGCATTAATGTAAGTAAGAATTTTACCTTGCATGAAAATATAAATTTTATTAGGAAGTTCAGAAGAAGAGGCATAATGCAACTGAGTTGTAAGCATGATAATAAGTTGTTGGCATTGAGAGGCACTTAAAGAATCAGTAGATGACTGAGTGACATTAGCAACCAAAACATTGGTACGATCTTCAACAACAACATTGGTATTCATTTGATTGAAGTTACTCCTGTTATAAGTGTTATAGCTAGGAGGATAACCATGCAACTTATAACATTTATCTTTAATGTGACCAAGTAAATCACAATAGCTACACTGAGGCCGAGATTTTTGAGTATTGACATAATGTTTAACAACAAAAGCAGTTTTAATTATATGATTATTCATCCTAGTAACTCACTTTGACTCTCTTCTTGGGTAACAAGAGAAAACATTAGTAATGAAAGGTAAAAGATACATTAGAGGATCTAACCATGAACTTGTGCAAAAGAATCATTAATACCCATGAAAAATTTGCATAATTTTTTTTCTTTTTGTTGTTCAACAATTATTTTATTAACACCATCACAGTTACAACGCAAACAAGTGCATAAAGGCTTGACAAAATCAATTTATCCCAAATAATTTTCAAATGTGTGTAGTAAGTATTTATTGTCATCGTTCCTAAAACAAGATCACACAATTTCTTTCTTAATTGGAAAATCTTAAGCCCATTGTTCTGTTGAAAACGATATTCAAGATCTTTTCAAATCTCAGCTGCTTTGGAATGGTAAAGAAGCCTAGCCATAATATCTTTCGAGACAGAGTTCAAAAGTCAAGAATTAACAAGGTTGTTGGCCCTGGTCCAGGCAGTGAACAAAGTTTGATTTGTGGTTGTAGGAGCAGGAATGGAACCATCGATGAATCTAATCTTATTTTTGACAGATATTGCCATGATCATCTAACGCCTCCAACTATGATAGTTATCAATCGCAAGAGGTAAAGTAACCAATAACATCCTAGGATTATCAGATTAATGCAGATAATATGGATTGGAATCATTGTTGAATTGATGGTTGAGACTCTTCATAGGAAGAATCAAAGAAAACACAAGAAAATTGAAAATTGAAAACTAAAATTTTAGAGAAAAATATTTACCTGATACCATGTAAAGATAGAAGAATTCTTTTATTGATTGGAACAAAAAAAATATAATAAGCTATGAAAAACTTTTCTTTTATAGCTTTTCAAACATGAGCTGTTAAATTCTAACAAAAGACCGACGGTAATAACAAACTGAAATTGATTTGAAACTAACCTAACGGCTAACAACTAACTTAATAACTGCTAATATACTGTTAATATATTATAACAATGAGCATGAACGGATGTAGAATAGATATTGGGAGTGCAATTGACCCCATTTGATTTGTTGGGATATGAAATTTTCAAGGGGTAATATAGATTTTTTATAAAAAAATATTATATTTGACCCCACTTAATTTGTTGGGTATGAGATCAACAATACTTAACATAATGGTATGAATATTTTGACCCACTATATAAAAATCTTAACTCCGCCACTGACAATGAATTAGGCCTTTTAAATACTCATATTTAGAGTTCAATCCAGATATTTTGAATGAAGCGAGCTAAATTCAGAAAATTGTTGTGTAATAGATATATACCCAAAATCTCAGTTAATTAATTTAATAAATTAGATATCGATGATTATAACTTCATTGTATATTAATTTATTAATGTTCATCAGAATCGTCATTAGACAATTTTTTGGAAAAACTACACTGGTGGTCACCCAACTATTATCTTTTTTCTGTTTTGGTCATCTAACTAATTTTTTCGTCAAAGTCGTCCCTCGCGTTAGATATGTTTCATATTTTGGTCCCTCTCCGTTAAAAAAACTAACGGCAGCACTAACGTGACATTTTTAAAATATATATTTTAATTATTTCTCTCTCCTCCTAACATTATTTTTGTTTAATTTTATTTAATCAATCATATGATGACATGTTTCTCCACCATATTAATTGAAGAAAACAAAAAAAAATTTTAAACAAAGCTTCTTGATGCAGTAGGGATTTAAACCCACGCACAATAGCTTAAAGGGGCAGCGCAAGAACCAACTGTGTGCTAGACTTAGTTTATGATTTATTTTCATTAACATTTATATTTAAAGTATATTAAATTAGCAACAACATAAAATAAAATATAAAAAATAGGGGAGTGACTCGAACACAATACATCATTGATAAAATTTTAAATATTTAACTGCCAAATTAAAGTAAAAAGTTATTAAATTATATCTAACTAAATTTTGATTAAATTAAACATCAAACTAGATTTATTTTTTTACTTTGTTCGATAATAACAAAATTACTTAAATAATCATTTATTTATTTTTATAAAATTACATACTAAATTATTTTAAAAATTAATTTAATACTATTTATTTATGATAGAATATGAACTTTTAAATTATATTTATTTATTATTTTTAAATGATTTAAAATTAGGTTCTAAATGATTATTTTTAAATAATTTAAATTTATATTCAATAATATATAAATATTATTTAAAAATTAGTATTTAGATCTAAATTTTAAGTCATTTAATAATTATTAAATATAATTTACAAATTTATATTATATTATATTATAAATAAATATTATTATTTTATTATTAGTTTTATAGAAATAAATAAATATTTAATTAGTTTTTTATTATCGAACAAAGTGAAAAACATAAATCTAACTTGATTTTTAATTTTAATCACAATTTAGTTAAATATTATTTAAGTTAAAACTATGACAATTTATTAATTTAATTTGGTGGTTAAATATTTAAAATTTTATCAATAAGTTATTATGTTCGAGTTACTCCCCTGCCTTTTATATTTTATTTTACATTGTTGCTAACTTAATATATGTTAAATATAAATGTTAGTGAAATTAAATAAAAATTAAGCCTAGTATAGTTGATTCTTGCACTGCCCCTACTATTTGTGGGTACAAATCCTTGCTGCAGCAAGATTCTTGTTTTTAATTTTTCTATAGTTTTCTTCAATCAATATGGTGGAGACACGTGTAATCACATGATTGATTGAATAAAACTAAACAAAATAATATGTGGAGGAGAGAGAAATAATTAAAAAATATTTTAAAAATGCCATGCTAGTACCGCCGTTAGTTTTTTAACGAAGAGATATTTATGAACATGGCATTTTTAAAATATCTATGAATAAAATTAAATAAAATTCGGGTACAATCGCAATGTCTGTAAAGTGTGTGTATTGTCAAAGGATTAAAAATATCTATGAACATATACTACTTTGTAATCACGTTTAGACTGGTCAAAAAAATTTAAATGAACGAAGATAGTGGAGGAGTATTTTTTTTTATAAAAGCCACTAAATTTTTATTAAATCCATAAAAAATCATAATTACAATACATCCAAGAAGAAGAATATTTGGATTAAACAACCAAAAGAATCATTACAACCCAAAAACAAAGAAAAATGAAAACTTCTATGGAGATAAGCATACCAACAAAATTTAGCAGCCTCTTGAATTTTCTTGTCTCTGTCCAAACGAGACGCATAAAGAAGGAAGAAGGAGTGGTGCGCGATCATGTCAAGCAAAAAGTACCGCTACCCAGGACTGATTTCATCGGCAAACAACCATCATCCGAGTGGGGATATAACATTCCAAGTGACCACCGAAAAAAACATAAATCAGAAACTAGCGCCGATTGAATCTCTGTGCGAACAACAACCGATTGCTAGGGTATGTTGAAACATGCCACAAAGACAGATGAATCAAACCACAAAATAAAGACATGTCACAAAGACAGAGAAAAAAGCGTGTCACAAGGACATAGAAAGAAATTTTTATTAAAATAAAATACAAGAAAATTAATAAATCTGATGGTCGACAACCAATACTAAAATTAATTGCCGACTATCGATCAAAGGGATTGATCAAAATAGAGAAAGGTTAAGATTAAAGAAATTTTAGTAGCGGAGAGCGGCTAGGTTTTTGATAGTGGAAATTGGGTGATGTATGTTTCAAGTGATCGACAAATGATATGTTTGAGGACAAGCATGGATATGTGTAGAAAAATTTGTTAGTGTTCACACTTGATATATTTTTGGATAATTTTTGCAACAAATTGTGGATTTTTTTAATATAACAAATTGTGGATTTGATTGTGATGTGCTGCCAATGTTTCATCATTTTGGTTACCTCTACATATCTTGACTATGTATTATTTTACTGTAACGTTTATTTATTTTAGTTAATTGTTTTTATAATATTTAAACCAGTTTTTTTATTCATTCTTCATGGAATTTACTTAGTCGTGATAATGACTAATTTTGGTAGTATTTAAGCCCCTTCAAAATTTATTTTCCATACAATATTTTATGAATAATTTACCTTTCTGATGAATATTGACAGTAATTGCATTTATTGGTCATTTTTATCGATTTAATTAGTGATAAGTTTTTTTTCTTGAAAAGTTGAGATAATTTGACAAGTGTTCTTCAAACCATGATTCTCATTTTAAATTAATTTTTAAACTTTAAAATATTTTATACTATTACCCAAATTATGACCTTACTCTAAATTGGTTCATAAATTTTAAAATTGATGAATCTCTAGGAGGTAAAAAGTAATTAATTTCAATACTTCAGAGATGTCATTTTGTAAGTCTGGAAAGTCAGCCAACGTGCAAAGCTTTTTTGGATGAGATTTAAGTATTTTTAAGTTGAAATGATTTTTTAGAAATTGACCGGTTGTCTCTTAACTTTTTATCGCATTTTGAAAAGCATCAATTCAATGTCGAGAGCTCAAGTTAAGTCTATTTTATAAAAATTGTGCGAAAAATATCTTTATATAAGTTTAATACGTGAATGGTTATTTATTACTCATTTTTAATAATTTTATTATAATTAAATTCAATCTACGACTCTTTATTAAGACAATTAGATGATTAGATTAATTAATTATTTATTAGTTTTTTTATTTCAGACAAAGTTTTTTTCTTTATTTTATTATTATATTTTCTTTCTTAATTCAATTTAAACTCTTTATTTTATGAAAAGCTTTTTACATTGATCCTTGAACTATCATTATTATTCCATTTTGATCCTTTTGTTAATGTGTTGTTAACTCAATCGGTTAAAAATTAATCTTTTTTTTTCAAAGCTCATGAGATTTAAACTTGTAACATTTTAAAAAAATATCAAGCCTTTAAAAATAGATTAATGTTTTAACCAATTGAATTAATGACATATTAACAAAAGGATCAAAATGCAATGATACCTATAGTTCGAGCACTAATATACAACATTTTAAAGTATTATTATTTGTCATACTCTATTGATCCCTAAATTTAAGATGAGTCAGAGTCTAGGTTTGGGATAAAAATCATTTGCCCCTTTTCGGTGCGCCTATATATACCCAACACTAAAAAATACTAAAAAAATAAATTCTAAGCCCTAAGGGCCTAACCCTAACCCTAACCATAAATTCTAAATCCTAAACCCTACACCCTATACTCTAAAAATACACCCTACCGCAAACCCTAACAATAAACCCTAAACCTAATTTTGAGTGTGTGGGCATAAGTAAAGACACCGAAAAGGGACTAAGAATTTCCATTCCTAGGTTTGATATAGTTTAAGAATCTCTTGTGCAATTAACTCTAAAATGTTCTATTAGGATCTTAAATTACAATGTCAAAGTATTATTATTTTCACAACTTCAACTCAAGTTATCATTATCATGGTAATCTGTTTTTTATAAGTATAATTATTTGATGTATCGCTGGTAAATTTTTTTTCTTCACAAACGAGTTTTTAAATTTGCCTAGTATTTTTTTAAGAATCACAAATTTTAAACCTTAAACTATAAAACCTAACTACAAACACTAAAATTATAACCTCAAGCGCAAGATAAAAATCCTTTTATAAATACTAAGTATGAAATCTCAAACTTGACAATCTTCCTTTCTAGAGAACAAAACATGAAGACTTCGCATTACTTAATTTCTCTAGTTTTGCCTTTCTTCTTGCTCTTGTCATGTTCCCTTTCTCAAACTAATCTACAAAACCAAGCCCTCCATGAACAAAGATTGATTCTGTTACAACTGCAGCAGGGCCTTTATTATGCCCAAAACTCCACTTTCTCTTCCAAATTTGAGTTTTGGGATCCCAACACTTACTGTTGCTCTTGGAAAGGCCTTACATGTGATCCTCTTGGCTATGTGATTGGACTTGATCTTAGTTACTTAAACCTTTCGGGTAACTTTCACTCAATTTTCGATCTCCGTCGTCTTCCACGCCTTAATCTCGCCGGAAACAAGTTTAATACCACTCTGTTTCGATATTGGTTCGATAGACTCCCGAACTTAACCCATCTTAACCTTTCGGGCTCATGTTTCCATGGCTGAATTCCTGTGGGGATTCTTTCATTGCCTAAAATGCAAAGGCTTGATGTTTCACACAATAAGGACCTTATAGGTTAGTTGCCATAATTTCCACCCAAGAGTTCTTTGCAAATCTTATCACTTTCTTTTACAAGTTTCAAAGGAGGGAGGCTGGCTGAATCAATTGGTCATCTTAAGTTCTTGAAGGTTTTAGCTCTCGATAGTTGCGATTTTGCAAGATCTATTCCATCGTCGATTGCAAATCTTACTAACCTCGTGGAACTGAATCTTGCACTTAATGAATTCAACGGTAACATACCTGAATCCGGTGAAGCAACACAGTTAAGCTTTCTTCAACTGAATGAGAATAAATTGGAAGGAAAGTTGCCAAGGTCATTAGTCAATTGCTGTTGGAAAATAAATTATATGAACTCACACAATAAGAAAGGAAGAGATGATTAGATAACTTTAAAATCTTATTCTTTTATTTTCCACACTTTGATCCATAGCACAATGAGGCTATTTATAGGATGAATTACATAGGTTACTTTAATATCATTAATTATAAGTAGTTAACATATACTTTTTTTTAAGCTAAGGTGATTACAAGTAGTATCTGTTCTGAATATACTCTCAACCATTTGATAATGCATGCTTAATCAACCTGCTGTAGCTGCTGGTGCTCGAACCCTGACCTCTAGAAACAACAACCGTTCCCTTAACCACTAAGGCAAGTTGGTTCATGCAGTAATTAACATATACTAAATGCCCATGTTACTTAATACATGAATAACTTACTTACTTCTAAGTATTAAATAAATAAGATATAAACTTAATGTATAATTAATTAGGGTAATTATTTGATACACTGGAGGTGGAAACTAAAAGTTTCCACAAGCGCCTTAGTTTTAGGGTTTAGGGACTTAGTTTAGGGTGTATGGTTTAGGGGTTTAGGGGTACGTGTTTTGAATTTAGGGATAGTGGTTGAAATTTAAATTTTAGGGTTTATAGATTTAAACCTAAATCCTCACTATATTACCCTAAAAACTAAACCTTAAATTCTAACCACTATCCCTAAATTCTAAATTCCTACACCTAACCCTACATCCTAAGCTAAGCCCATAAACCCTAAAACTAAGACGCTTGTGAAAACTTTTAGTTTCCACCGCCAGTATATAGGATAATAATCCAATTAATTAAACTGATATATCTTTAAAGTCTTATTAAAAAAACAAGTTTAATTTCTAACATCCCCTTAAACTTGATTTTTACTTACCCCCAACAAACTTAAAAACTTGCAGAATATATCATACTTCAGGGGCTTGGTGAAAATATCTGCAATTTGGTTAAAAGAATTTACGTAATCCAGTTGCACTTCTTTGTTTTTAACATATTCACGGATAAAGTGATACCGTGTGTCAATATGATTGCTTCGATCATGGAACACTGGATTCTTTCCATGAGCTTGAGCGGACTTGTTATCAATCAAAATATTCGTAGCCTTTTCTTCTGATAGTTGAATTTCAACCAACAATCTTCGTAGCCAAATAGCATGACAAGCACAAGATGTAGCAACAACATACTCAACTTCGTAGCTAGAAAGCATGACAATTGGTTGCTTCTTAAAACTCCATGAGACAACTATATCTCCCATGAAAAATACATAGTCACTTGTGCTTTTTCTATAATCTTTATCTCCTCCAAATTATGTAACATCCCGGTTTTGGGTCTAGAAGATTTGGTAAGGTTTCGAGGTCCGAAAGGTAGGTGTTGGGAGTTGTGGGTGATTTCAGAGAAAGTGGTCTCCGGATGATTGGAAAAATGTGAAATAAATTTCTAAAATCCTTAAATACTATATATAAGGCTTTGGTAAAAACAATTTTGGAAAAATGTTTTTCAAGCCATGACATTTCGGTCTAGTGACCAAAATGTAAAGATTGCAAAATCTGTTTTTAGTGATCATTTTGTAAAAGAGTCAAAACATAGAATCTTTAAGGAGCTAAATTGGCTGGGCCAATATAATTATTTCCCCCTTTATTTTTGACTATTCAAATATTTTAAAAAGGGTTTTATAATTAAAACTAAAAGGTTTTCTCTTATTTCCTCATTTCACATTAAAACTCTATTTTGAAGCTCTTCTCATTTTCTCTTCAGCCAAACAGCCATCTAGGCTTAATTTCTCAAAGGTAAATGATGTTTCTTATTGATTTAATGCTTTCAAAGGTTTTCCTATCTTCTATCTCTAAAACCCGTGTTTTATTTCTAGTTTTCTCAATTGTTCTTTGCTAATCAAGGGGAAATGCTATCATTGAAGGTGAGCAACAAAATTTTCCTCTGATTTAAGGTTCTTTATTAATATTCCCATATTTTTTATTCTTTTATTAATTAAGGTTAAGGTTTTCCTAAAGTTTCCTAATGAAAATTTGGTAAAATGAGCTCTTTGGGTTGATTTTCGTTGAGATCTGTTAAAGCCTTGTTTAATGTTGTTTTGAGCTTTGTTTTTAGTGTGGAATAATTTTAAGATGATGAATTAATGATGGGAATCCCGAAATTGGGTTTTGTGTTAAAGTTTGATGGGTGAAAAAGTGAGTTTTTGAGTGAGTTTTGTGATAAATCAATAGCTGATGGTATTCTGATGTTGGGTTGATGTTTATTCATGTTTATTCATGTGTTTTGATGATGTATAATGCAGGGTTTTTGCTGGAAGCTGTCTGAGTTGATTTTTCTGATGTTTTCGGTTTGTTTCAGAAATGTTTCGATAAACGATTTGATTGGGTTGTTGACTCTCTGCTATCCAGAAAGTTAGAGTATTGAAAACATCTCTAATCCTCTGTTTTGAGTTGGTTAGAAGCAGGGGTGGAAGATCCGGAATTGTTGGTTACATTTGTGAGTGAACCGGGAAGCTAGAAAAGTGTTTCGGCTTGGTTTTGGTAATCTCTAGTGAGTGGAAATGTTTTTAATACCTTAACAAGGTTAAAGAAGCATTTTGGGAGTTTGGGTTGGGCCGTTAGGCCAATCCAAGCTCAAGAGTAAGTTTTGAGTTATTTTGGTACTTTCGCCATTTTGCATGTGATCATGTTTTGATCATGAGCATATCATTTTAAATGTTGTTTTTCCACTGTTGTTGTGCATCAAATGCATGTTGTTTTTGTCACATGAGAATACCATGTGATTTATGAAAGTTTTGCTTGAGTTCATGCTAAGTATGGGCTTGTCGTTATGGTATTTGGGATGTGCTTTGGGAGGTGTTTATCCCAGTTTAAATCAGTGGAATGAAACGTTGCGATGAGTATATTGACACATGGGTTATATCGGATAGATTGATCGATCAATAGGATGTGAAGTGCACTATATATATATAATTCGCGCGTGAGATAAATTCTTCGGTTTCACAATAGGGGTTGTACTATTGTGATGCGAGTTATAGGGGTTGTGCTATCACCAACGGGCAATGCGGGTTGTGGCGTCCCGGCCGAAGAGAGATTGCGGTGAGGGTTGTTTCACCATGTAGCTTGATGGGGTTTGTGCCATCAAGGTGTCCGCTTATCCGAGCAACGTGTCAATGATGTCGGTATACTCATTCGCTTATGGTTTTAATATGAGCTTGGTAAACTCATATGATTATGTTTTTATGCTTGAAGCATGTGGTTTGAATTAGAACGGATAGGCTTGGTTTGCATATGTGGTTTACATATGGTTTATGCATGGTTGATGCATGTTTCGTGTCTATGGCATGTGTTGTTGCATTTGCTTATACTTGATTTAAGTATGGTTTGTTGGAAAGGAAATGATTTGCGAAAGTGGTTTTAAGAAAGTGTTTTGGTTTCCAAAATAAAGTTGGTTTTAAAAACTACATTGTTGTAGTTGGTTTTGAGCCCCGCTCACAAAGCTTCGTGGCTTACGCTCTCTTTTCCAACAATGCAGATCCGTAGGCTATCTTGGAAGGCAACGGTGCAAGGGAGGTGATCCAAGTGTTTGCTTCAGGCTCAAGTATGGTTTCGTTTTGATAATAGTGTGTGTGGCAAAGGGGGTAGACCTTGTTTTTGGTTTTGGGAGTGTTTTGTAAACTCCTTGTGTTGAGAGCATATTTGTTATGCCTTGGTTGGCTTGTTTATACCTTGAGCTTTATGGTTTCGGATTTCTAGCTTGTTTTGCTCAATACATGGACCTTGATGTTTGTATCTTATCGTTGTTAAACATGAGATGAACCTCTTGCTTGAGTGTATGTTTGATTGCTTGAACTTGGTGTTTGTATGCCTATCTTGCTGTTATGTTGTTTCTTGTGTTGATTGGAACCAAGGGAAATGACCTTGGAGATGCTTGGCCTGCAGATTTCCTGTTACTGCAGTAGGGTGTTTCGAAACGGGTTCGAAGGTTTCAGAACGACCCTTGTTTTGGCCTTTGCGTTTCGGAACGAGTATCGAAACGGGCTTTGCAGGGCCGGAACGGGTCTAAGCCATTTCAGAATGAAATCTCTCTGGGCAGACCCTTATCGATACCAGAGAGGGTGTTCCGAAACAGGGGTCGTTGGAAGTTTGTTAAGAGCATCTTTGAAGTTATTTTTCTTGCGTTTTGGTCCAAGCTTAATGTGTTATAAATTGTGTTTGATCGTGGGCTTGTTTCGTGTTGCATTTTAGCATGAAAGTATGAAATGAGACTAATTCCAAAGTGATCATCTTAATTTCATCATAGGTCCTTGTTTTATGCTAGTTTTTCATTTTGGTCCCTAGTTGCTCGGTTGATCGTTCGATGCTCGTTTTGTTGTGTTTCTTCCGCTGTGTATTCTTGAAATATAAGGTTTAATCCGAGCATCTAGAAAAGATATTAATCAACGCGTTTAGGGTTGCTAATCGTAGGGAAATCTCCAGATTTTTCTTCGGTTAGTCCCGTGTGATCCGCTCGATACGGTCTGGTGGCTAGGCCGGGTCGAGGGGGTTACATCTGTTGGTATCAGAGACAGGTTTGGAAAGGCTTGCATTGGTTGTTGTGCAACCGAAAAGGTAAGTGTGTTTGTTTTTGGTGTTTTCTTGCTTGTTTGTGGTGTTTGCTTGTTGTGTAAGGTACCCATTGCCACATACTATTATCAGGAAAAATTTTGTAAAATACTTGAGCACCTTGGACCCTTGACGTTGCTTGTAACCCCCTCATCCCGGCCTAAGCAAAAGACCGAACCGAGCGGGTTACACGGAGAAAACCGAAGCGAAACCCGTTAAGGTCTCACTCCGATTAGAAACCCTATTTTTTATTTAATTATTCTTGTCCAAATGATTTATTTGAACCTATGTGAGAGAAGCAAACAACGGAAAAACAAACACGGATACAAACCCAAAAATACAGACAATTAAAGACAAGTTTTAGCCAATTACATCAGGCCGTATCGATACTCCAAAGGCCTGTATCGATACACCTTCGTCGGTCAAACTCCCACAAAGTCAACCTTGAGAGCCCGTACCGATACCCTCCAAGGCTGGTATCGATACGCTCCTAACGGTCTTGTTTCTCAAAGTCAACTCCAGGACCGTATCGATACGCCTAAGGCCCGTACCGATACCCAAATTTCTCGTCAAAATCTCAGATTTCTAGAGAGCAAAGTGGGTATCGATACGCCCCTGCGTATCGGTACGCTAGGCATAAAACAGGGGACCGTATCGATACTGCCCTTGAGTGTATCGATACGCCATGCACAGAAAGACATCATATTACAATTTTTAGCACAAAGAGACTAACTTAGACATCTTAAACAAGCATATGACCAACTTCTAATCATGCATACAACTAAAAGCAACCATGAAATACTCATTTATAGCATGTCAAACATACATCGGGGCTCAATTCAACAAACAAGGTTTAACAAGTTCAATCAAGCATGTCAACATCCACAAAGAGGTCAAAAGCCAATCAAAGCATACTTCAACATTTTTAACATGGTAACAACAATAAAAAAACATAGGAGTTTGGACACCAACTCCACAATATGTATGTCTAGCATTCCCCATTGCCTAAATATTATTACAACCATAAAACCATACTTTGAGCTAGCAAAGAACTCCAAAGACTCCTCCCTTGCTCACTTACTTTTTGAAACCACTAACAATATGCATTGTTGGAAAAAGAGAGCGTAAGCTTAAAAGCTTAGTGAGCAGAGCTCAAAATCACAACAACAACATTGCAGTTCAAAACATATGTTTAGTTTAAAACCAAATCATTTAGACAGGAAATACAATAAACTGAAGGCATAAACAAAACATGGCGTGCACATGCACAACCTTTCTGGTGGGACTACACATCACCGTTCACAACAACTAGCATGTTTCCGGTGGGACTACACATCACCATATTCAACAACAACTAACCATCACGTGAGGCTTGACAGCAACTACGACAACACAACAACATTAAAAGGGGGGGGGGGTAAAAGCATTCCGCATTTCACACCACAACACAAATAAACACATACGCCAACAATTAACGAAACAAGGCGAACACGGACAAACTTACGCTTGGGTTTAGGTTGGCCCCTAAGGCTCCACCCAAACCCCAAGAAACCTTCATTGAACATTTAAAAGCTTCAAAACGATTTCCACTCACCATCTCAAAACCCAAAACAAGCTAACGGTCCTCTTTCAAGCTTCCGCAACTCCCGTGTGTGACGTCTGAAGGACCCAAATCGTTATCCGCTCGTTCTACCCAAATCAAAACAAGGAATTAATACATCTTTCAACATTCAAACTCACTAAAATCAATTCCATCAAAATCTGACAACAACAAACATCAGATTTCTTTCCGAAACTAACCAAAACCATCCTCAATCCTACTCTAACCTCAAGTCAGCCATATTCCCATCAATTTATCATCCAGACCATGTTCAAACACTCTAAAAACATCAACCCAACAACACCAAAACATTAGGAACCCTTCTCCACCATTTCTAAGCCAAAAACCCAAATACCCATTAATCAAAATCACCTATTTTCCCAAAATCCGGGATTTCATGTTAAACCCATTGTCTTAACACCACTTTACACTCAAAACACCCTTTAAAACTCACCCAAACCATTGTTTTCACTAAAAGCTTAAACCCCCTCAAAAACCCCATTTTTACCCAAATTGGAAAAACTTGAGAAATCTTCAAAACCTTGAAAGAATAATGCTAAAAGCATGATTGGAAGGAAAAGTAGAATAAAATCAAGTTGCTTACCTCTTGAAACCTCCAAAATGGTGAAGTTTGATGAAAAATAGGTTGTGGCTATGGCTTTGGAGAGTTTAACGTGAAAAGCTTTTGGGGAAGAAGAACATATGACAAATTTTGAAATATTTTATTTTATTTTAATGTAAAACCTATCTCCAAAACCCATTTACCCACATTTTACCAAAAGCCCCTTTTTAAAATCCTTTTTCTCTAAAAGCCCTAAAATGGTATATTTTTAAATTGTCTCCCAAAAATTAACTTAACCCGAACCGGCTTAACCAACTCGAGTATCTTCCGGGCCCCAAACTCGAGCATTACATTGTTGAACCGATTCATTTCCTTTTGTTTTATATTTTGTTGTTGTAGCATTGCATTTGTTTATCATGGCTAGACCTAGAAGAGGTCAGATGGGTGGTAAGCCAAGAGAGGATCCAGTTGAGGATGTCGGGCATCTGCAAGAGGGAGATTTACCTCATCCTCCTCCTCCTCCGGTTGGTGGAGCAGATGTGCGAGGTGAGGAGCCTCATGGTGGATAGGGACAGGATGAAGCTGATATGAGCCCGTTGATTCAGGCTATTCCTGGGGCTTTTCAGTTTGCGATGACTGGGTTGCAGTTGGCTGCACCACATCATGGACAAAGGGATAGGTTGCCCCTCGAGAGAATCCGTAGTTTGGGCGGAGTAGAGTTCTGTGGGTTATCGCCCGAGGGAGCCGAGACATGGCTAGCGAGTACTACTAGGATTTTGGGACAAATGGAGTGCAGTGATGCACGGAAGCTTGGTTGTGTGGTATCTTTGCCGTAGGTTTGGCTACTACAGATATCACTTGGGATTTCTTCCGTTCTGAATTCCGAAAGAAGTATCTAGGGTTTAGATATCATGATGAGAAGAAACGTGAGTTCATGGCTTTGGTTCAGGGAAGCATGACAGTTTTGGAGTATGAGATCCAGTTTGTCAGATTGAGTCAGTATGCGACCGAGCTAGTTCCTACTGAGAGGGAACGTTGTGAGAGGTTTCGGTATGGATTGACTGAGGGAGTAAAGACTTACATGTTGGCTGCTGATTATTCAGATTTTAATGTTTTGGTCGCCCGAGCCAAAGATATAGAACATAGTCGTGGTTTGTCTGCTAAAGGAGGCGAGTCTAGTTTAGGGAAACGGCCTGCGGAGTGGAATCATGATCGTGCCAAGGGGCACAAGGACAAGAGGCAAATTTTGACCACAGACGTGGGGGTGGTAACCCCGGGCCTGGCCATCAAGGCCAAGGTTTTTCTCACCGTGCACCCGAGTGCATAAAGTGTGGTAGGTCTCATCCGAGAGAATGTTGGGGAACTTATGGTACATACTGGCATTGTGGATCGAAGGATCATCTCAAGCGAGATTGTCCCCAGCTAGCTAGAGGTGGTCAGGCACCGACACGAGCTGCCGAGTTTCAGCGAAGCCGTGGGCGCGGCCGAGGGAATTTTCAGCTAAGGAACGATGGTCAGAGGAATGTGGTGTATGTAGTCGCAATTCAGCCCGAGGGAGGTGGATCGGCGATGGTGTATGCACATAGAGAGGGCAGGAACGACACTGATTTTATCGCAGGTAATTTCATGTTGTAGTCTTTGACATTGCTTTCGTTGATTGATTCTGGTTCTACATATTCTTATATTCTGAGCGAGCATGCTAAGATGTTGGACATACCGTGTGAGATTCTTGATGTGGGTATGAGTGTGACTAGTTCATTCGGTGAGACAGTTGTGGTCAGAAAGATGTATCGGAGGTGTCCGTTGATAGCTCAGGGTCACGTGTTTCCTGTTGAAATGATGGAGTTTCCGTTCTACGGGTTTGATGTGATTTTGGGAATGGTTTTGTTAGTAGAACACAAAGGCTAAGGTAGATTTCGAGACTAAGCAAGTGAGGTTGAGGTTATCAGACGATTACGAGGTGGTGGTGTTTGGTGAGAACGTTAAGTTCTTATCCAACATTGTTTCTGCCATGGAGGCTCAGAAGATGATGAATCAGGGATGTCAAGTATACGTAGCCTATGTGATGAATCCGGATATGAGTATAGTTCGACCAAAAGATATTAGAACAGTTTGTGACTTTCCTGAGGTATTTTTGGAAGAGTTTTCTGGTTTACCACCGGATAGAGAAGTCGAGTTCGCTATTGAGTTATATTCTGATTCTGCTCCTATATCGATTGCTCCGTATCGGATGGCTCCGAAATAGTTGAAAGAACTAAAGACTCGGCTTCAGGAGTTATTAGATCGTGGTTTTATCCGTCCGAGTATATCACCTTGAGGTGCACCAGTACTGGTTTTTAAAAATAAAGATGGAAGTATGCGTATGTGTATTGATTACCGTTAGTTGAATAAATTAACTGTGAAGAACAAATATCCTTTGCCGAGAATAGATGATTTGTTTGATCAGTTACGTGATGCGTTAGTGTTTTCAAAGATAGACTTGAGATCCGGGTACTATCAGTTGAAAGTAAAGGAACAAGACATACTGAAGACAACTTTTTGTACACGTTATGGACAGTATGAGTTTTTGGTAATGCTGTTTGGATTGAATAATGCACCAGCCGCGTTTATAGACATGATGAACCGTGTGTTTCATGAGTTCCTAGATCAGTTTGTTATGATGTTCATTGATGATATATTGATTTATTCGCGCATTGAGGAAGACCATGATAGGCATTTGCGACTTGTGTTGAAGACTTTGCTAGACAATCAGTTGTACGCGAAGTTGAGCAAATGCGAGTTTTGGATTAGAGAGGTAGAATTTCTAGGTCATGTTGTATCAACAGATGGAATTAGATTTGATCCTAAGAAAGTGGAAGCTGTTGTGAATTGGAAGCAACCGAAGTCCGTGACCGAGATTCGTAGTTTCCCAGGCTTAGCGGGTTACTACCGTCGGTTTGTAGAAGGGTTTTCAAAGATAGCTTCTCCGTTGACGAAATTGTTGCAGAAGGATGTCAGATATGAGTGGACAAAAGCGAGACAGATAGCTTTTAATCGATTGAAAGATGCTTTGACTATAACACCTGTGTTAGTGCAACCGGTAACAAGGAAAGATTATGTGATTTACAGTGATGCAACGTATGTAGGTTTAGGGTGTGTATTGATGCAAGATGGGAGAGTCGTTGCATATGCGTCGAGACAGTTGAAGATTCATGAAAAGAATTACCCCACACATGATAATTGAGTTAGCTGTTGTTGTATTTGCTTTGAAGGTGTAGAGACACTATTTGTATGGTGAGAAATGCACAGTGAATACGATCACAAGAGCTTGAAACATTTGATGTCTCAAAAAGATTTGAATCTCCGACAGCGTAGATGGCTTGAATTATTGAAGGACTATGATCTTACTATTGAGTACCACCCAGGTAAAGCCAATGTGGTAACCGATGCTTTGAGTAGGAAAGTGGCAGTTGAGCTTCGAGCAATGTTTGCCAGATTGAGTTTATCATATGATGGTGGATTGATTGTCGAATTACAGGTGAAACCTTCGCTAGTACAGCTGATCCATGAGAAACAGTTGCAAGATAGTTCTTTGGCTTCACATGTTCAGGACATTGCGGAAGGTAAACCGACCAAATAGAGTTTCAGTAATGATAATGTTTTGTGTTTCAGGAATAGAGTTGTTGTGCCTGATGATACCGATTTGAGATGCACCATTTTGAGTGAAGCACATACTAGTCTGTTTGCTATGCATCCGGGTAGCACAAAGATGTACCGAGACTTGAAGAATGATTATTTTTGGGTTATCTTGAAAAAGGATGTGGCTGAATTCGTGAGTAAATGTATGGTCTACCAGCGAGTGAAGGCCGAACATCAGTTTCCGTCAGGATTGTTACAGCCTTTGCAGATTCCAGAATGGAAATGGGAGAGAATAACTATGGATTCTATATCAGGTTTGCCGTTGACTCCTTCACGAAAGAATTCAGTTTGGGTGATAGTAGATCGACTCACCAAAAGTGCACATTTCCTAGCCGTCAATACGATTGATTCTTTGGATAAATTGGCTGATTTGTATATCCGTGAGGTAGTGAGATTGCATGGTGTGCCGAAATTTGTTGTATTGGATAGAGATCCGAGATTCACATCAAGGTTTTAGGGTTGTTTGCATAGTGCATTGGGTAGCCGATTGAATTTTAGTACTTCATATCATCCTCGGTCATAGCGGGTATTACAAGTGCTTTAGGATATGTTGCGCTGTTGTGTTATTGATTTTCAGGGTTTGTGGGAGAAAAACCTATCGTTGGTCGAGTTTGCTTACAACAAAAACTATCAGGCTAGTATTCAAATGACACTGTATGAGGCTTTGTATGGTAGAAGGTGTAGGACTCCTGTTTGTTGGGCAGAAGCCGGACAGAAGTTGGTATCATTACATGCTATGCTTAAAGGTACTACCGAGAAGGTGAAGTTGATATGTGATCGCTTGGAAGCAACAACCGATCGACAGAAATCTTATGCGGATTTGAAATGTCGAGAAGTTGAGTATGCAACCAGTGGGTGAGAAAGTCTTTTTAAAAGTATCCCCGTGGAAGAAAGTGATGAGATTCGGTAGAAAAGGTAAACTGAGTCCCAGATTCATTGGTCCGTATGAGATTGTTGGACGAGTTGGTCCTGTTGCTTATAGATTGAGTTTGCCTCCAGAACTAGAGAAGATTCATGATGTATTCCACGTTTCGATGCTTCGTAAGTATAGATCAGATTCGTCGCATGTTGAAGAAATTGAATTGAATCAAGATTTGTCGTATGATGAAGAGCCGATTGAGATATTAGCTTCGGACAACAAAGTTTTGCGTGGTAGATCCATTTATTTGGTCAAAGTGAAGTGGCGACACCGAGGTGTTGAAGAAGCCATTTGGGAGAGGAAAGACGACATGAAGTGTCCGTTTCCGCATCTTTTTCCATCAGGTAAATCTTGAGGACGAAATTTATTAAGTGGGGGAGAGTTGTAACATCCCAGTTTTGGGTCTAGAAGATTCAGTCAGGTTTCGAGGTCTAAAAGGTCGGTGTTGGGAGTTGTGGGTGAGTTCAGAGAAAATGGTCTCCGGATGGTTGGAAAAATGTGAAATAAATTTCTAAAATCCTTAAATATTATATATAAGGCTTTGTTAAAAATAATTTTGGAAAAACATTTTTCGAGCCATGACATTTCGGCTTAGTGACCAAAATGTAAAGATTGTAAAATCTGTTTTTAGTGATCATTTTGTAAAAGAGTCAAAAACATAGAATCTTTAAGGAGCTAAATTGGCTCGGACAATATAGTTATTTTCCCCTTTATTTTTGACTATTCAAATATTTTAAAAAGGGTTTTATAATTAAAACAAAAAAGGTTTTCTCTTATTTCCTCATTTCACGTTAAAACTCCATTTTGAAGCTCTTCTCATTTTCTCTTCAGCCAAACAACCATCTAAGCTTAATTTCTCAAAGGTAAATGATGTTTCTTATTGATTTAATGCTTTCAAAAGGTTTTCCTATCTTCTATCTCTAAAACCCATGTTTTATTTCTAGTTTTTTTCAAGTGTTATTTGCTAATCAAGGGGGAAATACTATCATTGGAGGTGAGCAAAGAAATTCTCCTCTGATGTAAGGTTCTTTATTGATATTCTCATGTTTTTTATTCTTTTATTAATTAAGGTTAAGGTTTTCCTAAAGTTTTCTAATGAAAATTTGGTAAAATGAGTTCTTTGGGTTGATTTTCGTTGAGATCTGTTAATGCTGGGTTCAATGTTGTTTTGGGCTTTGTTTTTGGTGTGGAATAATGTTGAGACGATGGATGAATGATGGGAATCCCGAAATTAGGTTTTGTGTTAAAGTTTGATGGGTGAAAAAGTGAGTTTTTGAGTGAGTTTTGTGGTAAATCAATAGCTGATGGTATCCTGATGTTGGTTGATGTTTTTAGATGTTTATTCATGTGTTTTGATGATGTATAATGCTGGGTTTTTGCTGGAAGCTGTCCGAGTTGAGTTTTCCGATGTTTTCAGTTTGTTTCGGAAATGTTTCAATAGACGATTTGATTGGGTTGTTGAATCTCTATTTCCCAGCAAGTTAGAGTATTGAAAATATCTCTAATCCTCTGTTTTGGGTTAGTTAGAAGCATGGGTGGAAGATCCGGAATTGTTGGTTACATTTGTGAGCGAACCGGGAAGCTAAAAAAGTGTTTCGGCTTGGTTTTGATAATCGCTAGTGAGTGGAAATATTTTTAATGCCTTAACAAGGTTAAATAAGCATTTTGGGAGTTTGGGTTGGGCCGTTAGGCCAATCCAAGCTCAAGAGTAAGTTTTGAGTTATTTCGGTACTTTTGTCGTTTTGCATGTGATCATGTTTTGATCATGAGCATATCATTTTAAATAATGTTTTTCCACTATTGTTGTGCATCAAATGCATGTTGTTTTTGTCTCATGAGAATACCATGTGATTTATGAAAGTGTTGCTTGAGTTCATGCTAAGCCTGGGCTTGTGGTTATGGTATTTGGGATGTGCTTGGGGAGGTGTTTATCCCTGGTGTAAATCAGTGGAATGAAACGTTGTGATGAGTATATTGACACATGGGTTATATCAGATAGATTGATCGATCAATAGGATGTGAAGTGCACTATATATATAAAATTCGTGCATGAGATAAATTCTTCGGTTTCACAATAGGGGTTGTGCTATTGTGATGCGAGTGATAGGGGTTGTGCTATCACCAACGGGCAATGCGGGTTGTGGCATCCCGACCGAAGTGAGATTGTGGTAAGGGTTGTTTCACCATGTAGCTTGATAGGGGTTGTGTCATCAATGTGTCCGCTTATCCGAGCAACGTATCAATGATGCTGGTATACACATTCGCTTATGGTTTTAATATGAGCTTAGTAAACTCATATGGTTATGCTTATATGCTTGGAGCATGTGGTTTGAATTGGAGCCGATAGGTTTGGTTTGCATATGTGGTTTACATACGGTTTATGCATGGTTGATGCATGTTTCGTGCCTATGGCATGTGTTGTTACATTTGCTTATACTTGATTTAAGTATGGTTTGTTGGAAAGGAAATGATTTGCGAAAGTGGTTTTAAGAAAGTGTTTTTGTTTCCAAAATGAAGTTGGTTTTAAAAACTTCATTGTTGTAGTTGGTTTTGATCCTCACTCACTAAGCTTCGTAGCTTACACTCTCTTTTCCAACAATGCAGATCCGTAGGCTATCTTGGAAGGCAACGGTGCAAGAGAGGTGATCCAAGTGTCCGCTTCAAGCTCAAGTATCGTTTCGTTTAGATAATAGTGTGTGTGAAAAAGGGGATATGCCTTTTTTTGGTTTTGGGAGTGTTTTGTAAACTCCTTGTGTTGAGAGCATGTTTGTTATGCCTTGGTTGGCTTGTTTATACCTTAAGCTTTATGGTTTCAGCTTTCTAGCTTGTTTTGCTTAATACATGGATCTTGATGTTTGTATCTTGTCGTTGTTAAACATGAGATGGACCTCTTGCTTGAATGTATGTTTGATTGCTTGACCTTGGTGTTTGTATGCCTATCGTGCTGTTATGTTGTTGCTTGTGTTGATTGGAACCAAGGGAAATGACCTTGGAGATGCTTGGCCTGCAGATTTCCTGTTACTGCAGTAGAGTGTTTCGAAACGGGCTCGAAGGTTTCGGAACGGCCCTTGTTTTGGCCTTTGCGTTTCGGAACGAGTATCGAAACAGGCTTTGCAGGGCTGGAACGGGTCTAAGCCGTTTCAGAATGAAAGCTCTTTGGGAAGACCTGTATCGATACAAGAGAGGGTGTTCCGAAACAGGGGTCGTTGGAAGTTAATTAAGAGCATCTTTGAAGTTATTTTTCTTGCGCTTTGGTCCAATCTTAATGTGTTATAAATTGTGTTTGATCGTGGGCTTGTTTCGTGTTGCATTTTAGCATGGAAGTATGAAATGAGACTAATTCCAAAGTGATCATCTTAATTTCATCATAGGTCCCTATTTTATGCTAGTTTTGCATTTTGGTCCCTAATTGCTCGGTTGATTGTTCGATGCTCGTTTTGTTGTGTTTCTTCCGTTGTGTGTTCTTGAAATATAAGGTTTAATCTGAGCATCTAGAAAAGATATTATCAATGCGTTTAGGGTTGCTAATCAGAGGGAAATCTCTGGATTTTTCTTAGGTTAGTCCTGTGTGATCTGCTCGATACGATCTGGTGGCTAGGCCGGGTCAAGGGGGTTACAAAATCACTTTCACAGTATCCCACAAGCTCAAATGTATTTGATGATCCATAAAATAATCCATAATTAAGGGTACCTTTGAGATAACAAAGAATTCATTTTCCTGTCATTAAATGGGAAAATGAGAAATTTTCTATGAAACGACAAACAAGTCCAAAAAAAAGAATATCGGGTCTTGTAGAGGTTAAGTACCTTAAGCTCCCAACGAGGCTTTTGTACATCATATGATCTACTTTCTATCCTTCATCAAATTTGGAAAAGCTTCATTGCATATTCCATTGGGATGTTCACAAGTTTACACCCAAGCATATTGAACTTCTCATGAACATTCTTGCAATAACTTTCTTGAGAAATAAAAATTCCAATATCAGTCTACATCACCTCAAGACCCAAGTAATAGGACATAAGCCCTAATTCAGTCATTTCAAATTCTTTTGACATACTCCTTTTGAAATCTTCAATCATCGATGGGTTATTCCCTAAGAATATGAGATCATCTACTTAGAGACAAACAAGCAAGATATCTTGTTTTTGGATTTTAACATAAAGTGCATACTCATGAGTGCACCTTTTAAATCCACTATCTTGAAAATACTTGTCAATTCGACTATTTCATGCTCTCGGTGCTTGCTTTAGGCCATACAAAGCCTTCTTCAACTTTAAAACTTTCTCTTCTTGTCTTTCAATGACAAAACCTTCTAGTTGTTCAACATAAATTTCTTCTTCAAGGAAGGCATAGAGAAAAGTTGACTTCACATCAAGCTGGTGAATCTTTCACTTGTTTTGAGAAGCAATGGAAATTAGCAATCTAATTGTTTCCATACGAGCAATAAGAGCAAATACCTCATCATAGTATACTTATTGCTTCTGCATGTAGCCTTTTGCAACAAGCCTTGCCTTATACCTCTCTACTTCTCTAATAGCATATTTCTTTGTTTTAAAGATCCACTTTACACTAATAGGTTTGTAACCTTCAGGTAAGGTAGATAACTGCCAAGTTTCATATTTCTCGATAGCATTGATTTCTTCCTCCATAGCTCGTCGCCATTTCTCCTCTTTACAACTTCTTTAAAATCGAACGGTTCATTATGTGCAAATAAATAGAAAATTGATGGATTGTCATTATTTTCTAAATAATAATCCTTGTGCCTTTCTGGAAATCTCCTCTCTCTTGTTGATCTTCGAACCACTAGAACAACTTCTCATGCATTTGGATCTACTTCAAGATTCTCTGTTAAATCTTGTATTGGTGCTGGTGGTGGTGGATAACTTTCCATCACATCATCTTCAGTGTCAAAGTATGAAAAGAATTCATACAAGTCTTCTTTGGGTGCATTCCAATCCGAAGTATTTTGTTCATCAAACTCCACATCTCTGCTAATGACCACCTTCCTTGCATCTGGTTGGAACAACTTATATCCTTTCGAGTTTGAGTCGTAGCCAATAAAAATATATTTTCTCCTTCTATCATTAAGTCCGGTTCTTTCTTGTTTAGGAATCTAAGAATAGGCAAGACTCCCAAAGACTCGCAAATGAGAAACACTAGGCTTTCTTCCACTCCAAGTTTCTTGAGGCATTGTATTCATCAAACTCTTGGTTGGACATCTGTTGATAAGATAAACTGCACAAGAAACAGCTTCTGCCCAAAAACTCATTAGGCATTTGTTTGCTTTCCAGCATACTTCTAGCCATATTGAGAATTGTTCTATTCTTCCTATCTGCCACACCATTTTGTTGTGGAGTTCTAAGAACTATTAAAGGACGATGAATACCATGATTTTGGCAAAACATGTTAAACTATTTTGAAGTAAATTCACCTCCTCTATCAGTTATCAAAGCTTTGATCATATAACCACTTTGATTTTCCACTATTATCTTGAAGCTTTTAAATTTCTCAAAAGCTTCAGATTTCTTTTTAAGAAAATAGACCCATGACTTCATGCTAAACAAATCAGTAAAAAGCAAAAAATAATTAATTTTACCAAGAAAGGATGGCATGATAGGTCCACATAGATATGCATGTACAAGTTGGAGTGGCACCGTTGCTCTAGAAGATGACTGCTTTGGAAATCTCTTCCTTGCATGCTTTTCAAGGACACAAGCTTCATATAGTTGCTCCAAATGGTTGATAGGGGGAAGACCTTTCACCATCTTCTTTTCTCCAAGATCTTTAAAACCACCAAAATCCAAATGCCCATATTTCATATGCTAGATCCAAGATGAATCTTTTACACGTGCCTTCAAACACATGGTTGTGCCTACTTTAATATTCAACAAGAACATTCGGTTTCTTGTCATAGCAACTCTTGCAATAGGTCTGGCATTTTCGTCATTTAGAGTAAGACTATGAATTTTCATTTGAATCTCATAGCCTTTTTTTAAAAGTTGTCCCAAACTTAAAATATTACATTTTAATTTTTGGAACATAGTATATGTCAGTGATAAGTTTCTGGTCACCATTTTTTTTAGAGAAATTAAGATATCACATTTCCTTTGATTTCAATTTTGGAAGAATCTTCAAATATGATTTCACTAGAATACTATTTTAATGGTATAAACTTTTCCTTAACACCACACACATGATTACTAGCACCAGTATCAAGGTACCAATAACCATCATCTTGATTCTCCTTCATTCCTTTTTGACAATTGTAACATTGTATATGGGATTTGTCATATCTTTTGTTCTCATTATTGCCTCTTCCACGTCCACGACCTCTTGATAAGTTTTGGCCTTTTTCATTATTCTGGAATGAATTTCGACCACCTCGTCCTCTACTTCTTCCATGTCCTCTTCCAGGGCCTTTTGGACGAGTTACACCTTGTTCACTTGCTTCCCCCTTGGATTGAAGGGAAAGCCTCGCTTGCAACACATGCTCTATAGAGCCGATTTTTCTTCTATTTAACCTTTCCTCATGAGCTTGCAATGAACCACTTAATTTATCAATGGACATAGTTTCCAAGTCCTTGGATTATTTAATAGCAACAAAAATGTGCTCAAATTTTGGATTTAAAGAGCGGAGAATCTTTTCAATTACTCAGACCTCGAGTATCTCTTCATCATTCCTCTTCAACTAGTTAACAATAAATTGAACTCTAGAAAAGTAATCAAATATGGTCACCGATTCACTAATTCTAAGTGCTTCAAATTCACTTCTTAATGTTTGGAGACGAATCTTCTTCACTTTCTCTACTCTCTTAAAGGACTTTCAAAGAACATCCCACACTTCCTTTGACGTTGTTTGATTAGTGACTAGTTTTGTCATTATTTTTGTGTTAATTATGCTTAATTAGTGGCTTTGTGATGAAGAATTGTGGCTCATTACGTGATTTAATGTGCAAGACCTCGCCGCTGCAAAATGTTACGAAAAAGATCGAAATCTACAAGTTTTATGGATTCATGGCCGAATTAGTGGATATGAATTGGGGCATGAATATACTAACTCGGTGACACGTCAGCGGATGACGTCAGTAGCACGAGAGGATGACGTCAGCAACAGTGCTGATCGGATGATGACGTGGCGGGCAGAAGTGAGAGCTTATCAGGACATTCCGATAGCTTATCGAATTAGGGATGATAGCTTACCAGCCAGGATTTTGATAAATACTTGGGAATTATCTCTTTTATTTTATTTTAAACATTTTTTAGGAATTATCTCTTAGGATTTATCTTTTGTAATTTGAATATTATCTTATCTCTTAGTATTTTTAGGGTTTTTGAGGACTATAAATACCCCATTGGGGGTAAGTCTCAAATCATCTCATATATCTCATTATTTGTTCTTCACTTGTCTTCACTTAAGTTTTATAAAATTTCTCTTCCAGTTTTCTATTTTCTTACTTTATTCTCTTTTGAAAATGATGCTAAGCATGGTTAATTCAATAATCATGCAAAGCTAAATCTTTTTTTAAGCCAAAGGCTTAAGCAATGACACGTTCACAAGGCGAGGTTTGAAACAACACTTCAAATATTTCGGAAGTCTTTTCTCAATTTCTTTGAGCTTCGTTCTTAAAATCAAAATGATTTTTCAACCCAAAGATTGACCTTGGTCAAGAAATTGTTTTGATCTATCTAGTGGGAGGAAGGATCGGTTATGGAAACAAGTCTGACTTCCAGGGATCACACTTAGTAAATTGTTTACTAAGGGAAATTGAGATCGAACTGTTTTTATAGAAATAACATTTCGAGTCGGTCATGAGCTTAAAAGATTTTGTTTCCTCAACATTGAGTTGGTTTAAACAAATGCTTAAAACTGAAACTAAAAATTGAGTTTAGGATATTCAGTTTACAAACAAAAACTCAAGGATAGATCCTTGTAGTAATTTCACTGACATGATTTCCGAAGTTAAAAATCTTTACTAAGGAATCGAGTAGAACAAGTCAATGTGAAAGCCCGAGGCTGAAAATCTCCATATTTACTTTCAAATCTTTTAAAATCTTTCTTTTACTCTCTTAAACAGTTACTTTTGATTACAAACAAACCCCCTCCTAAATCACATCAAAATAGCTCCATCAACAACTCTTGGTTCAGAAACTACAAAAGCACGACAATGATAGTTCTAAGTCCTTGTGGGCTCGACTCCTACTTCCATATCTACATTTAATTTCTTTATTTATTTTATTATTCGAAAGAAGGAAATTATATATTATTCTTGACACGTAAACGACGCGTGTCAAAATTGGCGCCGTTGCTGGGGACTTCGGTAACTTTTACTGTTTATTTTTTATTGTTTATGACCAGGAGAAATCCGAGAGAACATATTGAATTTATTCCGAAAATTGAAGCATTTGCAAGACGAAAAAACGCACAACGAAACCGAGAGAAGTAATATAAGTTTTGTCAACGACGATTCCAGCAAGATCTCGAATCATCCCACCCCGAAACACACTTTGAAGAACGAAACCAAATGAGAGACAACAAATAGACGATCCAATAACTGATCAGGGCACCAGATGACAATCAGCCCTTGTGCATGACCTTCCCGAATGGTGCAACGTCGTTCCAACTAAAAACGGGCTTGATTCATCTCCTACCAACCTTTCACGGTTTGCCCAGCGAAAACCCTCACAAATACCTTAAGGAGTTCCACATGGTCTGCTCAAATACGAAACCACAGGGAGTATCTGAGGATCAAATTAAACTTCGCGCCTTTCCCTTTTCTTTATCTGATATTGCTAAGGATTGGCTTTATGATTTACCTTCTAACTTAGTTACTACCTGGACTGAAATGACTCTCTTGTTTCTTGATAGGTTCTTTCCAGCCGCTAAAGCAAGCGAAATGAGGCGAAATATTCTAAGTATCCGACAAAAGGATACCGAAACATTTTATGAATATTGGGAGCGCTTCAAGAAACTATGCACAAATTGCCCACAACACGGTTTGTCAGATCAAACACTTATTCAATATTTTTATGAAGGACTAACCTCTAAAGATATGAAAGTAGTTGGTGCAGCTAGTGGTGGAGCCCTAGTCAATATGACTCCGACGGCAACAAAGACATTGATTTCAACCATGGCAGCCAACTCACAACGCTTCCACCAATCAAGTGGACCATCTCGAAGAGTTAATGAGGTAGGTACCGTTTCATTAGAAAGCAAGATTGATAAATTGGCTGACATTGTTCAAAATTTGGTTGCAGATAGAAAGATTGTTTCTAGGATTTGTGGGATATGCACAAGCCTCGAACACCCGAAGAATTATTGCCCTATGATCCAAGAAAAAGATACCAAACAAGTGAAAGCGGTGGGGAACTTTCCGGGATCCCATTAAAAGCAGTACTACCCTATTGCCAATAAAGGGTGGAGAGACCAAGGGTTTGCGCAGAACCAAAGACAACAATATCAGCAAAGGCAGCCTAACCAATAGTTTCAACAAAAGTCGAACCTAGAGTCCATTCTAGAGCGGTTGGCTATGTCTCAGGAAAAAACCCAAAACCGCACGGAGGCCCATTTTCAAGAGATGGACAAGCAAATAAGTCAGATTGCCCAAGGATTAGGAAGAATGGAGTCACAAGGGAGGTTAACTTCTCAGACAGAGTCTAACCCTAAAGAAAATGTTAGTGCAATTACTCTTCACGGCGAGACCGTTATAGCACCGAAAGAACCACCAAAAAACAACAATCCACCCAAAGAAGAAGGTAACGAAAAACAAGGTAACCCTTTACCACCATCTCCTACTCCTTCACCACCCCTTGTAGTCGCACCTCCCTTCCCATCACGATTGGTAAAACGTGACAAAAAAGCCGAAGAGAGGGAAATCATTAAAGGGTTTAAAAAAGTTCAAGTAAACATTCCCCTCTTAGAATTCATTCGACAAGTGCCAAGGTATGCTCATTTTCTTAAAGAGCTCTGCACAACCAAGCGAAAACTCACCGGACACGAAAAGGTAAACTTGGGAGAGCACGTTTCTGCAGCTTTTCAACGTAAGTTACCACCCAAAATGAAAGACTAAGGTATGTTTGCTATACCTGTCAAATTGGTAATATATCTATTAAACGTGCAATGTGCAATCTTGGAGCTTCTATAAATATAATGTCGCTTTCTGTTTATAAAAAAAATTACTAACAATCCTTTAAAAGAAACCAGGGTTACGATACAGTTGGCAGATCGATCGATCATCTACCCGGAAGAAGTGTTGGAAAATGTGTTGGTAAAAGTAGATGTTTTATTCTTTCATGCAGATTTCTATGTGATCGATATGGCTCATGATAGAACAAACACTTGCTCCGAAGTGTTGTTGGGACGACCATTCCTTAGCACATCAAATACGAAAATAGACGTGAGGAGCAGTTTTTTGTCTATGGAATTCGACGGTGAGGTAGTAGAAATTGACGTTTTTAAGGCAATGAGGTACCCTGATCAAGTTAAAAGTATTAATTCAATTGATATTATTGATCCTTATATAGAAGAGTTTGCGGAAACTAATGTTTTTGATAATTTCAGCATGGATTATGAACTTTGCGACAATGAGGAAGAAAGGGAGAATGAACTTATTTCTTTTGTTAATTCTGATTTGATTTCAACTCCCTCTAAGACTAAACCTTTACCTTCTATCTTGCAGGCTCTAGAGTTAGAATTGAAGGAACTCCCATCTCACCTTAAGTACGCATTTTTGGGAGATAATGATACCTTACCGGTTATCATTTCGAATGAGTTGACCGGAGAGGAAGAAGACGACCTTGTGACAGTCATGCGCCAATACAAGGAAGCAATCGAATGGACGGTTGCGAATATTAAAGGACTTAGCCCCTCGACTTGTATGCATAAGATCAAAATTGAGGAAGGGGCAAAGCCATCTCGACAAGGCCAACGCCGATTGAATGATCCAATGATGAAGGTAGTGCAAATAGAAATTCAAAAACTTCTAGGTGCCGACATAATATATCCAATTTCGGATAGCGGGTGGGTAAGTCCTATTCATGTCGTTCCTAAGAAAACTGGCGTCATGATAATCAGAAATGAAGAAGGTGAGTTAGTTCCAATTCGAGTTCAGAATGGATGGCGAGTTTGCATAGATTACAGGAAGTTGAACTCTTTAACTCGAAAAGATCACTTTTCGTTACCATATATTGATCAAATGATTGAATGATTAGCTGGTAAATCTCACTATTGCTGTCTTGATGGTTTTTGAGGATTCTTTCAAATCCTTGTAGCTCATGAGGACCAAGAAAAGACTACGTTTACATGCCCCTTCAGAACCTTCGCCTATCGACGGATACCGTTTGGACTATGTAACGCACCGGATACGTTCCAACGATGTATGGTAAGTATATTTTTGGATTATGTTGAGAAAGGGATCGAGGTATTTATGGACGACTTCACTGTATATGGTAATTCGTTTGGTGAGTGTTTATTAAATTTAACTAATGTCTTAAAATGATGCATTGAATTTAACCTTGTGCTTAATTATGAGAAATGTCACTTTATTGTTAATAAAGGCTTAGTATTAGGACATATAGTTTCTTCTAAAGGGATTTCTGTTGATAAAGCTAAAGCGGATGTTATACGCTCACTTCCATACCCCACTACTGTGAGGGATATTCGCTCTTTCTTTGGTCATGTAGGTTTCTACAGGCGGTTTATAAAAGATTTCTCAAGATAGCGTAGCCACTGTGTCGGTTACTGCAAAAGGATGTAGAGTTTAACTTTACCTCCGAATGCAGGAAATCATTTGATACTATTAAAGAGAAACTTGTATCTGCACCGATAGTACAACCTCCTGATTGGAACTTTCCGTTCGAAATTATGTGCGACGCCTCGAATGTTAGTGTTGGAGTGGTACTCGGTCAAAGAAAAGGAAAAGAACCTCATGTCATCGCATACGCATCAAGAACGCTTGATCCGGCACAACATAACTATTCAACTATAGAAAAAGAACTGTTTGCTGTAGTTTTTGCTTTAGAAAAGTTTCGTTCTTATCTGCTTGGAACTAATATAGTTTTTTTTTCTGACCATGCAGCTTTGGGGTATCTTATGAGCAAGAAGGAAGTAAAGCCGAGGCTAATTCGATGGATTTTACTCCTTCAGGAGTTTAATCTCGAAATTAAGGACAATAAGGGGAATGATAATTTAGTGGCTGATCACCTTAGTTGAATCCCACTTACCATTTCAGACTCGCCCATTAATGACGAGTTTCCTGAAGAAAACTTGATGATGGCGCGAGCTTCCACGCCTCGGTTCGCTGACATAGTGAATTATTTGGCAACAGGTAAATTGCCACACGACTTACCGAGGTCAGAAGTTAACCAGATTAAGAGGGAATCCATGTTCTACATTTGGGATGATCCCTACCTTTGGAGACATTGTTCCGATCAGGTAATACGATGATGTGTAATCGAAGACGAGGTAAATTCTATCCTTAATTTCTGTCATTCATATTCATGCAGTGGACACTATGGACCTAAAAGGACAGCTCATAAAATTCTTGAATGTGGACTCTATTGGCCTAATATTTTCCGTGACACATATTTATTTTGCAAATCATGTGATAAGTGTCAAAGAGTTGGTAACTTAAGCCGACGTAATGAAATGCCCCTAAATCCTATTCATGTTTGCGAAATATTTGATGTGTGGGGGATAGCTTATATGGGGCCATTTGTATCATCATTTGGTAATTTTTATATTATTTTAGTTGTTGATTATGATTTACGATGGGTTGAGGCGAAAGCTACAAAAAATAATGATGCTAAAACCACTGTCAGATTTCTGAAAGATTGTATTTTTCCAGGTTTGGCACACCGAGAGCGCTGATATGCGACAGAGGGAAACATTTTATCAATCGAGTCATCGATGCGCTAATGAAAAAAATTTGGCGTCACCCAACGCATCGCGACATCGTATCATCCGCAAACGAATGGTCAGGCGAAGGTATCAAACCGCGAAATCAAGGTCATTCTTGAAAAGATCGTGAAACCCGATCAGAAGGATTGGAGCATTAAGCTGAATGACGCATTATGGGCATATCGGACAACGTATAAGGGTCTTATCGGGATGTCTCCTTATCGCCTTGTTTTTGGTAAGCCGTGTCATTTACCGGTCGAATTGGAGCACCGAGCGCGTTGGGCAGTTCAACATTGCAACATGGAAATGGATCTAGTTGGCGAAACGCGCAAACTCGATATCCAAGGGTTAAAGGAAATTCGGAAAAATGCTTATGATAGTTCGAAAATTTTTAAAGAAAAAAATAAGGATTTTCATGATCGTTATATTGCATTTAAATCCTTTTATATCAGTCAAAAAGTTTTATTGTTTAATTCTAAGTTAAAAATTTTTGCAGGAAAATTACGATCAAAATGGCTCGGACCTTACACGGTAATTGATATTTTTCCACATGGTGCGGTGGAAATCAAAAGTAATTCCAGAGAGTAATTTAAAGTTAACGGAAAATGGCACAAACCGTATTATGAGAATGCCCCGGTTGGTCTAGTCGAAGAAAATCATTTGGTTGAACCAGTCATTTGAATAAGGTCGCCAAGCTAGAGACGTTAAAAAAGCGCTTAATGGGAGGCAACCCATTTCTTTTCTTTTACTTTAATTATTTTTAATCGAATATTTTTATTTAGTTATTGTTTTTTTTATTAAATTTCAATTTTCTTTAAATTTATTCCTATCATTTTATTTCAAATTTATTTTATCTTCTTCTTTTATTTTTCTGATAATCCCTAGCTAACCGAATTTTTGGTTGAATATGTGTAGGAATTTAAAACACGGTGGCAAATCCCTTGGACCATGGCTTATCATCTTATCCCAATCTCGAAAAAAAATCATCCCTTATCACTTTGTTTTTCTTGTTTAAATCCAAAATCCTTTTTCTCTTAAATTTTAAACCACACCCATTATCCTCATATTTTAAACCTTTTAAACTAAAACCTCTCTTTTATCACGTTAGGATTTAATTCCCTTATCAGGAATTTTAAAACCAAAACCATCCCTTATTAGGAATTTTAAATTTGATTTATTCCCTTTTATCCCATAGTCAAACGTTCTTCTTCTTCTTTTTCTTTTTATTTTTCATTTTTTAAAACAAATGCCCCCACCCATATTATTTTATTCAAAGCCCACAACCCTCGACCAACCTTTGCCAGCCTTCAGCCACCGCCATGGTCCGCACTCGGGAGCAAGCTCGCCGCCTACCCAATCAGCCGGAACCGCTCGTCATCGGTGGACGTCGCCGCATGCTTCCACCGAATTTTGTGGCCCTCAAAAGCGACTAGGACTTACAACCAACTGCACCACCGTCACCATCACGTCACACCGGTCTACCAGAACGTCCAGCCGCATCTACAGCCACTCCCGCACCACCTCACGAAGCTGCTACAACCCAGTCGCAAGCTCGTTGGGGAGAACGCGCGCGAACCAGCACATGAGGTTCCAGCCGCAACCGGCCGATGCGTGCTGCACCCTGTCTGTCCCTTTCTTTCCACTCCATGCCGACGGTGGAGACAGCAAACCCATCCAGCCACTCCCATGCACGACCGTGGCCGACACTAGCTCAGGGAGTATTCCTTTTCCCTCTCTTTTTTACTTTTAATTTTGATATACATTTTGGGGGAAAATGACTTAAGTGAGGGGGAGTAAGAATATGGGTCAAATTCTTTTTCTTGCTTATCCGATTGGATGCTCTCTGGTTCTCTTGATTTTTATCTCATTTGATTTGATTGTTTTTTATCCTCTATTTTACTTGTCCTTTTGATGCCATTATGATTTTGTATCTATTTTGTTAGAAATGGTAGATTACACTTTAGACCATGGTATGATTATTGTGTTTCATGACATCACTGGCTCTAGCCGAAAAAAAATTAAAAAAAGCTAGAGGTGCCTATCACTAGCTCTAGCAGAGAAAGAAAAAAGTTAGAGGTGCTTATCACTGGCTCTAGCAGAGAGAAAAAAATATAAAGCTAGAAGTGTCTAAAAACTGGTTCTAGCAAGAAGTGAAAAAATGAAAAATGCCTCATGTTAACAGTGAAGACTAGGTTTCATTTACAAGTTTATGATATACTTTGCCTAGGTTGGCTTAACTTATTTTGTTGGAATGTTTGTAATAATTTTTCCATTTATCTATTGGTTTCTTTTCCTTCTTCCATTTATAGATATTTCATTATTTTTGCACATTAAGGACTTCGTGAAATAGAGGATGATAACATGAGATTCAATAGTTTAAATTTTTGATACTTGAGGACAAGCATCGGATAAGTGAGGGGGAATTTGATTAGTGACTAGTTTTGTCATTATTTTTGTGCTAATTATGCTTAAGTAGTGGCTTTGTGATGAAGAATTGTGGCTCATTACGTGATTTACTGTGCAGGACCTCGCCGCTGCGAAATGTTACGAAAAAGGCCGAAATCTGCAAGTTTTATGGATTCATGGCCGGATTAGTGGTCATGAATTGGAGCATGAATACACTAACTCGGTGACACGTCAGTAGATGACGTCAGCAGCACGGGAGGATGACGTCAGCAATAGTGCTGATCGGATGATGATGTGGGGGGCAGAAGTGAGAGCTTATCATGACATTCCGATAGCTTATCGAATTAGGGATGATAGCTTATCGGCCAGGATTTTGATAAATACTTGGGAATTATCTCTTTTATTTTATTTTAAACTTTTTTAGGAATTATCTCTTAGGATTTATTAGGGATGGCAACGGGGCGGGGCGGGGCGGGTTTTTGGCCGCCCCGAACCCGCCCCGACCTATAAGATACTATACCCGACCCCGCCCCGCCCCGCCCCGATACAATAACCCTTAAACCCGACCCCGTCCCGACCCGCCCCGAAAAATTAAAAAAAATTAATCTTCGTCGACGGTAAATGTTAGATTCGACCAATCTTCCACCACAATCACAAATTATGGTTTCAAGGGACTTCAAACTTATATAAAAAAATAAAATAAAACCAATTTTAAATTATCCAAGTGTTAAAACTACATATTTAAAAGAATAAATTTGAATCATTGACCGTTAGAATCGAATATATTAAAACTTGAACAACATCTAACAAAATTTTACAAAATGTACGAACCAAAACAAAAACAAAAAATAGCTTAAAACACATAAAAATGTTTAAATATAATGATATTTTTTATAAATATAATAAAAATATATATAAAAATATAAAAATATACCGGGGCGGGGCGGGGCGGGGAATTTCTAGCAAATATCCGAACCCGCCCCGCCCCGACTTCATGTTTTTTCCGCCCCGCCCCGCCCCGCCCCGCCCCGATCCCCGAAATTTTAGAAAAAATACCCGATCGGGTCGGGTCGGGGCACCTCGGGTCGGGTCGGGTCGGGGCCGGGTATTTTTGCCATCCCTAGGATTTATCTTTTGTAATTTGAATATTATCTTATCTCTTAGTATTTTTAGGGTTTTTGAGGACTATAAATACCCTATTGGGGTAAGCCTCAAATCATCTATTATATCTCATTATTTGTTCTTCACTTGTCTTCACTTGAGTTTTATAAAATTTCTCTTCCAGTTTTCTATTTTCTTACTTTATTCTCTTTTGAAAATGATGCTAAGCATGGTTAATTCAATAATCATGCAAAGCTAAATCTTTTTTTAAATCAAAGACTTAAGCAATGACGCGTTCACAAGGCGAGGTTTGAAACAACACTTCAAATATTTCAGAAGTCTTTTCTCAATTTTTTCGAGCTTCATTCTTAAAATCAAAATGATTTTTCAACCTAAAGATTGACCTTGGTCAAGAAATTGTTTTGATCTATCTAGTGGGAGGAAGGATCGGTTATGGAAACAAGTCCGACTTCCAGAGATCACACTTAGTAAATTGTTTACTAAGAGAAATTGAGATCGAACTGTTTTTATAGAAATAACATTTCGAGTCGGTCATGAGCTTAAAAGATTTTGTTTTCTCAACATTGAGTTGGTTTAAACAAATGCTTAAAACTAAAACTAAAAATTGAGTTTAGGAAATTCAGTTTACAAACAAAAACTCAATGATAGATCCTTGTAGTAATTTCACCGGCATGATTTCCGAAGTTAAAAATCTTTACCAAGGAACCGAGTAGAACAAGTCAACGCGAAAGCCCGAGGCTGAAAATCTCCATATCTACTTTCAAATCTTTTAAAATCTTTCTTTTACTCTCTTAAACAATTACATTTCATTGCAAACAAACCCCCCCCCCACCTAAATCACATCAAAATAGCTCCATCAACAACTCTTGGTTCAGAAACTACAAAAGCGCGACAATGAAAGTTCTAAGTCCCTGTGTGTTCGACTCCTACTTCCCTATCTACATTTAATTTCTTTATTTATTTTATTATTCAGAAGAAGGAAATTATATATTATTCTTGACACGTAAACGACGCGTGTCATTGTTGCATTGGCCACATCTTCAAAGGTCGAGTCATCCAAACATTGATGGATTATCGAAAGAGCGTGTTGATCCTTCTTTCGATTCTTTTCTAGAGCATCTTTTTGACCTTGATTCAATGTCGTTTCATCTGCAGGCACCTCGTACCCGCTAGAAAAAAATCTCCCAAACACCTTGTCATCCAAGAATTGTTTTTACACGAATAGAACAACTATCATAGTTGTCTTTCGTAAGAAGAAGGTAATGGAGAGTGTTTCTCCATTACTAGCTCTGATGCCACTTTGTTGTAAAATAAATTATATGAACTCACACAATAAGAAAGGAAAAGAGGATTATATAACTTTAAAATCTTCTTCTTTTATTTTCCACACTTTGATCCATAGCACAATGACGCTATTTATAGGATGAATTATATAGGTTACTTTAATAACATTAATTATAAGTAATTAACATATACTTTTTGAATAGTCTAAAGGTTATTACAAGTTATTATTTGTTTATAGATATTCTTAACCCTTTGACAATGGGCATATACCATGTAGACAAAGCAATTTGAACTCGTGTCTCCTAGGATAAACCTCATCCGCTTTTCTACTAGGACACTTGTTGGTTTCAAGTAATTAACATATACTAAATTCCCATGTTACTTAATACATGAATAACTTAATTACTTCTAAGTATTAAATAAATAAGATATAAACTTCATGTATAATTAATTAAACTGATATGTCTTTAAAGCCTTATTAAAAAACAAGTTTAATTTCTAACAATTGCACAATGCTCAAAGTCTTGGACCATGGAAGCAATGATCTTTATGACACATTCCCTTCATGGTTGGAAAATTACCTTCAATGATGGTTCTTATGTTGTATGAAAGTAGGTTTTACGGTCCGATTAAACTTTCGGAAAACGATTTTCCGGCCTTGGATGTGCTCGACATGTGCTCCAACGGTTTTTCCGATGCCATGGTATTTGTTCAAGCTCCTAATATGAGATCACTTAAGTTCGGTGGGAATAAATTGGAAGCGAAGTTGCCAAGGTCATTAGCCAATTGCACAAAGCTTGAAGTTTTAGAACTCGGAAAAAACATGATACATGACACATTTCCTTTTTGGTTGTCCGAATTGCCACCTCTAAGGGTTCTTGTATTGAGGGGAAATGAATTGCCACCGGTCCCTTAAAGCATCCGCCCCTGCTCAAGGTGCTAAACTTGTCCTTTACAGCTTCTTTGATCAGATTCCTTCGGCACTCGGAAGCTTAACCGAGCTCAAGTCATTGGACCTCTCTGAGAACGAATTCTTCGGAAGGATTCTCCTTCACAAGCCTAACGTTTCTTGCAGTGTTGAATCTCTCTTACAGTCATCTCGAGGGAAGCATACCGCAAAGCAACCAATTCGGTACATATTCGAATGATTCTTACAAAGGGAACCCTGAACTATGTGGTTTGCCTTTGACGAAGAATTGTGATGAAGTTGGTCCTAGAAGAGGATGTAGGTTCGTGGCTAGATGACTTTCTTGATAAGAAAATCGTGCTGCTCGAATATGGATGCGGATCGGTAATCGGGTTTTGCTCGGGTATACGGTGCTGAATGAGTGGACAAACAAATGGATTGATAACGTTTTTAGAATTGAGATCCAAATTAACTCGTGGAAGAGATGAACGTTTTCCGCTGGCTGATGTCATTTGCTAGTGTCTTTCGTAGTCCAAAGTCCTCTGCTAATATACTCTGCAGCACGAATGAGTTCAAGTCTAAGTAAAACTCTACTTTTTCCCTTTGCATGTTCGGCGAAGAGTGAAAATTTATAATGGTAAAATATTTATATGCAAGTTTCCTTTGTTATAATGCTACGTATTCTAAATATAGAAATTAAGGGTTTAAGAGTTAGAGTTTAATAACATAATTCTGTATAAGGTGTTCGAAGTTAAACACACATCTTATAATTTCTTTGTTTGACATAATGAAAGTTCTCTTATTTTGTCCGTGATTTTTTGCCCTTTAAATTTTTAACATATTCTTTATATTTTTCTTCATCTGTGATCATATTTTTCATTGTTTCATTATTATCATTCGTCTTCGGTATATTTTAAGTTTAACAACTTCAACACGAAAATGAAAATCGAGGTGACCCGATGAAAAAAAAAGTTTGAAAAGTCATCTGATAAACATTCTAGATGGACTCTTTCTGTGACTGGAGGAAAGTTGTTGGGTTTTTTTATGTCTTGCTAGTTGTCCATTTAAATCTTGAATTAGATTTTCTTAATTTGAGCTATTGTTGGTTGACTATACATGTTGGAGTTTGGACATGGAAACCAAAACATTCCGTTCATACTTGTTCTACAGTTATTCATGCATGACTGGTTCACACATGAGGATTATCTTGAATTGTTGAGCATCCTCTCCATTGAAAATAGCATTTACAGTTTTTATAGGATAAAAATCATCGATCCTTTTTCGGTACTCGTTTTTATGTTGAGACACTAAAATACACTAAAAATAAATTTTAATCCATAACTTTAAGTTTTAAATTTTAGACTCTATACCTTAAAAAATACACTCTGTTCCAAAATTTTATAAACCCTAACCATAAAACTTAACCTTAAAACCTAAATTTTAAACTCGAAATCTAATTTTAATGTGAGAATATAAATAAGTACACTAAAAAAGATAAATGATTTCTTCAATAGTATCTGTCCTCTTCCTTGGGAGTGGTTATGCCGTCAATATTGATGTTAACTGGTCTAGTCTATCAACGTGTAACTATTCTCCATGTTTTTTCACTGATGGACTTGATTGATTGAAGTTATATCCTTTTTTGGTTGTGTAGAATGTTTCTCAAAAGTGTGTTGTAGAACATGTAAACAAAAATGTTTGTTTTTCTTAAATTATAAAAAAATTAAATCTTACATTTTAACCTTAAATTTAAAATCATAAACCCTAATAACTAAGTCATACATCTTGAAGACATAACAAAAGATAGCGGCAATTTTGGGTGAAAAACCCCTTTTAAATTAATATTGGGGAAAATGGCTCCCAAAAACTATTATTTGGCAAAATGACCCCCAAACTTGCCAGGTCGGCAGACCTCGCGTTGTGTAGGACGCGAGGTACGAAATCGCGTTCTGCAGAACACGATTTTAGTCGACGTGGCATTGTTATCCGTGTTAACGGTTTTACAGTACCTCGCGTTCTGCAGAACGCGAGGTCCCTGAGAAATTGAAACGGCGGCTGGAATATATCGCACTGACCTCGCGTTCTGTAGGACGCGAGATCTGTGCATTTCCAGCCTGAACAACAAGGAAAAACAAGTGTAAGTAGGCCTGTTCGAACCCAATTTCGAGCGTGTAAATGATATATTTTTAGCGATCATCGAGTTTGGGGTTGTAGCACTGAAAATTGTCTATCGTATGATACCAACATAGTTAATTTCCGTCAATTATACAATGATTTAAAATGGCTTCGAAAACCCTATGCCATCATATTTTTTTTATTGAAGTTGCATTTCAACTAATGTCGATTTTTGGTTTTTTAATCCCATTAAATTTATTAAAAACAAAAATTAAATAAACATTATAAAGTTTAATTATAATATGCAAACAAAATTATAATCCGTAAACAAAATTATAACACGACATTATAAAATTTAAAAGTGTTTTACATAAATATTAAAAACATAAGTAGAAAACAACAAAAAAAAATGACTAAAAATGTCTATGTCCACCCGTTCCGCAGTCGGGTGGATGACGCTCACGATCCGGATACCTCTTGTTTCCATCGTGTGGTGGTCCCTGGTCCCTATCATCCTGACCATCGTGCGCGATCTGCGGATCTGTGCTGGGCCCAGGCGGAGAGTAAAACAAACTACCTATAGGCGTACTCTCCACAATCGGAAACCCATACTGAGGTGGATAATCGATAAGCATAAGGTCAGTCGTGGGCGTATGGGGACGATAGGCATCAGTGGAGCTGTACTGGGGTGGAGGCATCGTCTGCTGGAAAGCCGATGGACCGCTATGCAATGGTGGGGCAGAAGATGATGCCCCTGGAGTGTCATATCGTGGTCTCGGACCACGCTGCGTCGACTGCCTCTGGGTCTGCCTCTGGCTCTGGGACTGGCTCTGGGTCTGGCTCGCTCGCCGACTCCCGCGTGGGCGGTTTTGGGGTTGCTGGGGAAGCCCTGCTTTGCGCTCGGCCGGAGTAAGGATATGTGGCATCCCATTGTTCCTATACCACTGGGCATAATTGAAAGTGACCGAAGGACCCCCTACCATAATTTGTTGGAGAAACTCTAGGCGTCTGAGAAATCGTTGAGCCCAAAGCGCTATCCAGGTAGCGTGGTGCTCGGCCCAGTCAATCTCCGTCTTCCCCTGACGCGTAAGATTGTGGAAGGAGTCCATATTTTGCGGAGGGGGTGGAACATTTTGGACGTACCCGAACTGTCAGAGTACCCTATCCGTAGAATGCCACACGCAAATTTCGTAGTTCAGCAGCGGCACGACGGAAATCCAGAGGTCTCGCTCTTGCACAATATCTGCTGGAGTAATGTCGCGAATCTCCTCTGAATCGTAGGGCGTCCACACGAACTAAAAAGAATGAAAAAGTTTGTAACGGTTATATGAAATATTATTGGAAAAATAGTATGGAAAAAACCAAAATAATCGTTGAATTACCTGGTCCTCCGTCAAGGCATCGAATCTATATATGTATTCCTTCTGGGACTCCGGCAGGCCGGTGTGGGATAGTGTGGTGGTCCACCTTTAAATAATGAAAAAGATCGTTAAATAAAATAATTTAATAAAAAATATATAGTAGATTATGTAGTACCTCCGTAGAAGCGGAAATGACATAGGAGTGGGAACCCTAAGCTGTTGTGTCAAAGTAGGGATCCGAAGCCAAACCCAAGCCTGCAGGAATAAACAACATCCTCCCATCGATGCTTTGGAGGCGTCAACGTTTCTGCAGAGGTCTCTGATAAGAAACGCCAAGACAGCTGACCCCCAAGATTTTTGTCCAGACTCATCTAAATTTGTCAGATGACGAAGCCACATAACGTGCACTTTTGTGCGAGTTTTGTCGGGCATTAATATCCCGCCAATAATACGCAAGATGTGGGCTCGCGCACACCGCTGTGAAAATATAAATTAATAAAGGCATCCTAATTAAAAAAATTGTAAGTTCATCCTAAATATAGATTAAATATAGATTTAATAAATGCATCCAAAGAAATTAGTAACTTAATCCTAATTTGTAAATAAATATTTGTAATTTATCCTAAATATTTAATGTAGGCAACCTAAATATTTAATAAAGGATCCTAAATATTTACTGAATTCATCCTAAATATTTATTAAAAGGATCCTAAATATTTACTGAATTCATCCTAAAAAATTCATAAACCAGCCTAATGTGCAAATAAATAATTTTAATTTAATCATAAATATAATAAAAGCATACTAAATATAATAAAAAAATACTTGAAGTGCAACTTCATCCGCATCGGGGGGAGGGGTTCCAAAGTTGTCCTCCAAGTACGATAGAGAAATTTTCCCTCCGTCCCACACTTCATCAGGGGGCAGCACGCCCATTTGTTCAGCAAATAGGGTTGGCCAATGTGCCATCGCTATACCAGTAATAACGCTGCCATTTGTAGGCAACCCCAGAATGTAGGCAACATCCTCCAAATTGATTGTTGCCTCGCCAAATGGAAGATGAAACGTGTGCGTCTCGGGTCTCCACCGTTCTATCAGCGCGCTGATCAACGACGGTCTAACCTTCACCCCCTATATAGCGAGCTATGTGCCCAAAACCAGCCCGCTCAATCCAATGCATAACAGCATCAACGGGTGCGACGGTGATACGGTTAAGGTAACATTGTAAGTTACGTTCGTATCCCTGAAAAAAAATAAAATAAAATAGTTAGTAAAAATAAAAGAATATAATTTAATTAAAAAATTTAGAAAATAAAAGGGAAAAATATAATACCTCTTCATTGTTTCGCCAATATTCACTGCAGTGACTCGCTTGGTTGCGTAACAAGGGCTCCTCCATGTGATCGAACGATATATAAAAGTTGCTGACAAATTTTTGTAAAATTTCTATAGAACTCGCGTTCTGTGGAGGTTTTTAGAAAAAAAACCTCCAATTTATAGAAGACCTCGCGTCGTTTGGGATGCGAGGTTAATGAACCTCGCGTTCTGTAGAACGCGATATTCATGTACCTCGCGTCCTATAGAACGCGAGGTTCATTGAAAAGGCGCGTCAATGAACAGACGCGTGAACTGAACGGTCAGAAGGGACCTCGCGTCCTATAGAACGCGATGTTCTAAAGAAATCGCGTTCTACAGGACGCGAGGTCGTGGGGTTTTTTAAATATAGTTTTAAGGCGGGAAACTCATTTAATATTACAATTTTTATTTATAATAATAACAATAAAAATAAAAATAAAAATAAAAATAATAATTATAATTAAAATAATAATAATATTATTAATAATAACAACAATAATAATAAATGATACTAACAATAAAAATTATTAGTATGATAGTAATAATAATAACAATAATAATAAGAACAATAATAATAATAACAATAATGAATCATACTAAATACGCGTTATGTTTTTAGTAGTAACTAAAAATAACGACATAGCACAATATTTTGGAAGTTAAATTAAAACAAAACTTCCAAAATACGCGCTATGTTGCCATTAGTAGCTGCAAGCGAAAACTGCTTACGTGAATACAGAAAAAAAAATTTTGTGGGTGCTCCTTGTCTCTCCAAGAGTTTGCTATTTATAGAGGGAGGTGAATATGATGACGTGGCAATCTCGCGTTCTGTAGGACGCGAGGTCACCCTTACCTCGCGTTGTACAGAACGCGAGGTCATTGAGATGTTTGTTTATATATATATATGCACGGAGATGAATTTTTGTAACCAGTTAAGTTTAGTTTAGGTCAGTTGAATATGACTTCGTGTAATGCTGCGTTTTTTTCCGTTGCAATTTTTATGTCCGAAATATTGTTCCTTTATGATAGTTGGAGTTCACTTAAAGATTTGTGTTCCACGGGGGTACATACCTTAATATTTACCGACATATCGCAATATTTTGGAGGTTGTGTGCTGCAGTAGTGGCTTCGATGGCAGCTTCTGTAGCCGCCGTCGAGAGGATCCCTGGCTACAATTTTGAAAAGAAATGACTTTTAGGAAGCGGGGGCGGATTCAGATTGACATTCTGCCGTGGCAGCCAACATTTTCAGATGCGGCGGGTGCCGATTACATTTGTTAATGTGGATCAAAGCTGCTACCATTTCAGAAGAAATCTGATTATCGCACTCTACTTCTTTCAGTCGGGACCTCCGATCAAATTTGCCCGCCCGAGCGGCTGAATATATTGTTTCGAATTTTATAGATAATTTATGTAGTTGTCTCAATTTACTTATTAAAGCATACATGTTGAAAGTTTTGTTAAATGAAATGCGACTTAAATTTACTTATGTGGTGTTTTTCCTTTCCTATAAATACCCACGAATTCCACCATCATTTACTCATTCCAAATTCTCTCTAAACACCCAATCCTTGCTCACCTTATGGCAAAATTTAAGGGAACATTTTATTTTCTCGATACTTATTTTGAGTCAACAATCACCGGCAAAATGTCACTGAAAGATTTAATACAGTTGACAACAATCGAGGTTAGTAAACACACCGACAAACAAATTTCTTCCATGGAATGTCGAATCCCAACACCGGCAGCTAATGAAACGCACTACGTTATGAAGCTTACGAACGAAACAGACGTTCGTAACATGTATGACCGGCTCAATTCCGTCAGAGCTAGAGACGTCGATTTCAATGTTAAGTTTGTCAACGCCGGCGAAGGTAGTACGCCTGCACCCGTAGAACCTGCTCCGAACACTGAACACGCACCGTCTTCACCGGATGTTGATGCGGCTGTGGAGGAGCTGCAACTTTTTATGTACAGGCGTAGACAAAGAAAACAACAGATGATCGAAGAACTAAACCTGAGTTCAGACGTGTCCACTGACTACGATGATTCGGATTAACCATTAACTTATGAAATTATCTTCCAATTATGTTATATGACGTCTTATTTCATCCTTTATTAATGTTCAACGGATTTCAAGTTATGTAAAACTACTACTACTCAATTACCAGACTACAATTACCAGACTACAATTGTCTCAAATTCTCGAACATGTTCTCAATTACACAAACAAACAAATAGTAAATAGTACGGTTATTATAACTTCTAACGGAAGATCTGAAACAAAGCAATTAAAGTGACCTCGCGTTCTATAGAACGCGATGTTAATGGACCTCGCGTTGTATAGAACGCGAGGTACTAATATCGCGTTCTACAGAACGCGAGGTACTGGTTAACCCTGCCTCCCATCAACTCTATCCCTTACTTGTCGAAAGTTAGGGGACTGCCTCCCAGGCACACGCCATTCCTGACTTGTTCATCATTTACCTGCTTATCGGTTTTAGGTAATGGACAAGCAAAGTTACCTCTCTGAACCATTATTTGCCTTACACAACCAGATTCTCCGGGATTGCAAGGGCCAATAATTTTGCCTATATATGAAGAAGAACCATAAAACGAAAATATAAGTTTCAATTGGCAATCAATTCCTAGAATTTTCTAAGTATCAAAATTTCAAAAGTCTTTCATAAAATATTCAAATGGCCGGATGAGGCGTTACTACGCAAGTTTACTACGATGGGCAGATATTCGAGGGTACCGAACTCGGCGTCCTTTTTCACTGCGAAGATCCGGTAACGATAAAGCTTCCGAGGAAATTATCGTTCAAGAAGTTGGTCAAGGAACTGGAGGCAAAAGTTCCTCATTTCGATAATCATCGTTTGTCCGACGTGAAGTATCGGGTGCCAATATCTATAGACCCTTTAGAGTACTATGTATGCCAAATTGCGGAAAATGATGATGTGCAAATGATGATGGAAGCCCACTTCGAGTATTCAATTGGGGGGGCCCTTGAGCTGTATGTATCGTTCTCCGAGTCTAATCCAGTTGTCGAAATACCAAGCTGGGGCCGGGCGAATTTCGACTTCGATCTGAATGCCAACGTTGATAGCCCGACCGCAGGTCTACGACGTGATTTTGGCCTACTCTTCCGAGACAACGAAGTTGGTGCATCGTCATCTGCTCCTCCAAGGCAGTCCTGCGTAGCTAGTATCGGGTTTGACCTGAACCAACCCCCAAACGATAAATTCGATGCACCAACAAATGCATCGTACAGTCCATACAATCCATACAATCCTTATAGTTTTGGGGGGGAGGGAACGTCGGCTCCTTACGTTACGCACGATCATGAAGCATCATATGGCCGGCACTCAATGTATGTCCCTGGCACCGACTACGGTCAACCATCTATGGGGAGACATTCTTCTTTTGGGGGTGAGGGAGCGTCGTCTTCTTACGCTATGCACGACCATGATTCCTCATATGGACGACACTCAACGTATGTCCCAAGCACGGAGTACGTTCAACCATCTATGGGAATACATTCTTCTTATGGTGATCTTGATTTTGGTCTTGGAAATGAGGTTCGTGAGCGATCTCGTGAGAGGTCTCCCGCTCATCGACCCCAATCCTCGCCTCGAAGGGTAGTGATTCCAGAAGCTCTACTATTCCAGCTCCTGGAGGATGCTTCTGACTAAGAACCGATTAGAGAACCCAGGCCAGACGGAGACGAGCTGGGGCCATTCTATCCCGAACAAGAAGACTTGACAGAGTTACCAGAAGACCCAGAAGACACTGCCGTTCCACCACCAGATTTGGACGAAGAACCGACTGCCACCAACTTTCCTATAGACGCAAGACCAATTTCTATGTTCCAGCCACCATCCCACTTCACAACGGTTGATATGGATGCAATGGACGTCCCTGATTTTCCACATGACGACACAATAGATGGCCGAGTCCACCGTTCTGATGGTGAACTAAGAATTGGTATGGCGTTCTCGAACAAGGAAATTGTGGTGGCGGCAGTTAAGCAGTACAACCTTCGTCATAATGTTGAGACGACGGTGAAGAAAACCCAAGCCAATTACTACAAGGCTCACTGCGTCCAAAAGGATCAAGGCTGTAAATGGAAAATCCGTATATCAGAGTTGAAGAGGGCAGGCAACCGTTGGAAAATAACAAAACTTGAGGGGCCCCATACATGCACCGTTGCTAGCCTCAACCAGGATCACAAGAACCTGGATGCAAAGTACCTCGCGGACATCTTTTCCACACTGGTGAAAACAAATCCCACTGTGTCGGTCCCCACATGTCAGGCTGCAGCTCTAGCTGTCACCGGCTTCCGTCCAGGTTATTGGAAAGCATGGTATGCAAGGAAAAAGGCCAAAGAGGAATTGTATGGCCGATGTGAGGAATCTTACAAAGAGTTGCGCCCGTGGCTTAATCTCCTGCAGAAACACATCCCCAGAATGGTTGTCAAACTTGATACGGTTCTGGCATACGAAAATGATCGTGTCGTCCGAGGTGTTTGTCAATTCCACCGGTTATTTTGGACTTTCCCCCAGTGCATCAACGCATTCAAGCACTGCAAACCGATGGTCCAAATCGACGGCACATGGTTGTACGGAAGATATACACAGATCCTACTTCTAGCTATAGCACAGGACGGCAATCGCAAATGCGTTCCTGTTGCATTCGCAATCGTCCCGAAGGAGGATTTGGAGTCTTGGACGTTCTTCCTTAAGAACCTACGAAAATATGTCCTTGATCATGTAATACGAAGAAGAAGGGATGAAGGGGTGTGTGTTATTTCTGACAGAGGCACAGCGCTGCTGTGGGCGATACAAAATTTGGGTGATTATTGGAAGCCTCCATACATTCACCACCGTTTTTGCTTGCGGCACATAGCCGCAAACTACCTGCTGAAATACAAGAATCGTGATGAACGTCAAATGGTGCTCGATATGGGTACGTCATTTATGTCATTTTCATTTACTATATTACTTGTTACTCGCTTCAATTTACGACCTTTTTTCATGTGTTTTTCGCCCATAACTATTCAACTGTCATCCCGTAGGCAACTCGCACTACAAACAAGAGGTGGCTGAACTGCTCGAGGAACTGAGAGCGAGAAACAAAAATGGCGCAGAATACCTTGAAAAAATCCCAAAGGAAAAATGGCTTCGATCGTATGACGAGGGTAAACGTTATGGTCACATGACAACGAACTTGGCTGAGGCAGTGAACTCATCACTGAAGGGAGTTCGGCAGTTGCCTATCACTTCCATTGTCAAAGCGACCTATTATCGTTTAGCTACCCTTTTTGCAACCTTGGGTAAGCAAGCAACTGAGTACATGGCAGGTGCACACAAAGTCCATCCAGATTTCCGCACAAGACTGCATATTCAATTGGGCCAATCAAGACAGATGCAAGCAACTCTCTTCTCGCGAGAAGGACACTTGTTTCGTGTTGCGGAATTTTCCAGGCGGTTGGAAGGCATTCAGCACAACGCTTACATGGTAGATCTGAGGGAAAGAACCTGCGAGTGCGGAATTTTCCAAACTTTCAAATACCCGTGCGCACACGCCATTGCTGCTTGCACTAACCAACGAATAGAATACATGCATATGGTTGATGCAGTATACTTACTCAAAACAGTGCTTAAAGTTTACGAAAAAGAGTTTCCTCCAATCGGAAATGAGGTTGATCCGAATGCTGTGGACACTGAACCGATCATACGCCCAGATCCAGCACTACTACGAGCCAAAGGACGTCCACCTTCTACAAGAATATACTGTGCCGAGGATTTGGTCGAACATCGAGAGAAAACCGGAAAAAAGAAGCATTGTTCTATATGTCGAAATACTGGGCACACAGCTCCTAAGTGTCCTAATCGCTCAGCCCCTCGTATTAATTAATTATTTTTAATTTGTATATGTGAGGTCGCACATGACAATCTAATCAATAAAGTCAGTCCACTTCGATTTATACAATCCGTCATCTTATATTTTCAATCATTCAAAAAAATATGTTATGATAGTGTTTTCGAATCAACTTTAAATCAGCGTACAATGGACGAAAATTGACCGTGTCAGTGTCATACGATAGAGAATTTCCAGTACTACAACCCCAAACTCGATGTTAGCTAAAAATTTAAAATTTATACGTATGAAATTCTGCTCGAACATGCCAATCGACTTTTGTTGAAATGCAACTTCAATCAAAAAAAGATGATGGCATAGGGTTTTCGAATCCATTTTAAACTATTGTAGAATGGACGGAAATTAACCATGTTGGTATCATACGATACACAATTTCCAGTACTACGACCCCAAACTCGATGATCGCTAAAAATATACCATTTACACGCTCGAAATTGGGTTCGAACAGGCCTACCCACGCTTGTTTTTCCTTGTTGTTCAGCTGGAAATGCACAGACCTCGCGTCCTACAGAACGCGAGGTCAGTGCGATATATTCCAGCCGCCGTTTCAATTTCTCGGGGACCTCGCGTTCTGCAGAACGCGAGGTACTGTAAAACCGTTAACACGAAAAGCAAAGCCACGTCGACTAAAATCGCGTTGTGCAGAACGCGATGTCGTACCTCGCGTCCTACACAACGCGAGGTCTGCCGACCTGGCAAGTTTGTAGGTCATTTTGCCAAATAATAGTTTTTGGGAGCTATTTTCCCCAATATTAATTTAAAAGGGGTTTTTCACCCAAAATTGCCAAAGATAGCATCCATGGATACATAGAGGAACTTAATGTGGCCGAGGTTGACTGAAGAGCAGTGCCATAGACATTAAATTGTCATTCTCAAGTTATGAAATACGACAGGCTGTTTTCAGTGTACGGGGTAATTGTAAACCAGCTTTACTCTTCCAGAAATACTAGGATATAGTTAGTGACGATGTCTTTAAGGCTGCGCTTCATTTCCTATGCATCGCTGATAGTCTTACTTTTCTGATGATTAAGTGGTATTGATATTCATATCGTTTAGGATTTAAATTCTATCTATATATACATAGGACTACCTGATTAGGATCCACTTATATTATGTAAAATTTAATTAGTTTTGTTACATAGTACAAGTGAATTTTATCTCATGTATATATATACATATGTAGAGGATATCCAAAATTGTGAGAAGGGACAAACCACTCCATGTTTTGTATTTGAGATTATCAAAATTTGAACTATAATCAATGAATCATGCATCTAAAGAACAACTCCTGGAATGTCATGGAAAGAACAATGGTTTATGTCAGTTGTCGGATACAATGCTATTGATTATGATTAACCCTAAAATATTTGTTGTGTATCTGTCTTCGAGGTCTTTTACGGCCACTCCTTCGTTGTCACTCCTACACATGTATGGTTCCGAAGGCTCCAGTGTTTTTTCTGAGAACCTAAGAATTTATTCGTAAAAAACTTTACTATATCCTTCATTTAGCTACAGTCTTTCGATGTGATTGTTGTCAAATCCACTTAATCTACCGATTAATCTATTAGCTGACAATTAAATCTATTCCTATCATCCCATCAATAATCATCTACCTTAAGACTGACACCAGCCAAACTCGTGTTGTCAAAGACATAAATATTCGCACATACTATACTGGAAAATTTTAGACCCATACCACTATTCATCATCTTCTCTAATATCTATTTTTTTCTTCTCTCCTCAAACTATCAAGTGTAATTTTTCATTTAATTTTAAAAGGACGAACCCGTCTAAAATCATCTCTATCCTATACTGACATCAACAATATTGAATAATATAGAATGAACAAATAGAGATGAAAAGGAACTTCTTATCATTTCAAGTCAAGTAACATAAATGGCAAATTTTCTAAACTCTAATCTTAAATCTTAATCTTAAACCTTAAATCTAATTTTTTTAGTGCAGAGTGAGGATTTCATATATATATATATATATATATATATATATATATATATATGAGATAGGATTCGTTTACACAGTGTAAAATTCTTTAAGTTTTACACGCTTTTTTAACTATTGGATGAGTGAAACGAATGGATGAGATTAACAGTAAATATATGAAGATTATGACTTGAAAAAAAAGAGAGTAAGGAGTTAATCTAAGTCGTTCATTCCTCCCATCTAACAATCCACAAAACGTGTAAAACTTAAAAGTTTTAAATTGTATAAGTTGATCCTAACTCTTTCTCTCTGTACGTACATAAAAAGTTTAAATGCAGAGATTCGATAATGGTAAGTACATTCTTAGGTTAATAATGATAAAAATAATAAAACACAGCTTCATTCTAATTAATGGGTTGATGTAAAGTTATCATCTTTGCTGAAAAGGAGTGCTTTAATTAGTTATGAGAAGCGAAATTCAAAACAAAAAAAAAACACTTACAAGACACTTAACCATTCAAACCAAGAAGCCAAACAACACTGTTCTTCCTCTTTTCCGTATGAATTTCACTTTTTTTCCTCCTTTTTATCGTCTTTTTCATCGAGAAGTTCTTCAAGCAACTTATCATCCAAATACTCTATCTCGAAAACATGTTTCCCCGAAGACGACGTCGAAGAAGAGGCAGCGGCGGAAGATGAACCACCGGAAGCAGTTGCGCCGACGCCTCTACCCATCGGATACTCCTGCGGGAAGTTAAGAATCGCCAATTGACCTCTCATTGCATAAGCGGCTCTGTCGTAGGCTCGAGCCGCCTCCTCCGCCGTGTTGAAAGTCCCCAGCCAAACACGAGCACCGTGCCGATTCGAGTCGCGTATCTCGGCCGCGAACTTCCCCCAGGGCCGCCTCCGTACGCCTCGGTACCGAGTCGTGTCGCCCCCTTCTTCTTTGCCTTTGGAACTGCCCTCCATAACAGTGTTTTCGTATCACCTGCATGGCTTAGAATTTGTCGGGAAACAACATTTTATATTGGACTGACAAATCAAAATAACTTTTGGTCCGACATAAATTAAACACATGATGCAATTTCATATTTTCATGGCTGAGAATCGTTGCCACGTGGTTATAAGAAACTTCGGTTGTCCAATGTATCTGGATAGTCAAGGTGATGGCTATGGAGTTTCAACAATCTTCTTTCCTCCCTTTTATATGGTGTAACTTTTATTAACATGTTTGATTCTAATTGTATTCTCTACGAACTTTAAAAAAAAAACTCGATAATAGACCATAATGGAATATTTTGTTTTATTTTTATTTACGTTCGATTTAAATTGTTTTCGTTAATAATTTAAATCTAATAAATTATCAGTTGATTTAATGTAATGAATACTTAGATCTTTAAGTAATATTGTATATTTCGATTTTAGTTTTTGAGGAAAACAAATTGAGTTGAAAGTATGAGCCGTTACGGTATTCAATTTAAAATTTTCAATCAATAAATCAAGACCGATAGTTATATAAAAATTAAGATAATCCTAAAATTTGTTTAATTAATTCTATCTTTAACATCACATTTTACTAACTTATGTCAAATCATTTTATTCTTAAATACACCTAATACTTATGTGGATTCTCCTTTTGGAAAACAATACGAAGTGGATTCACTGTTATTTCAACCAATTTCTTGTCAAAGTTAATATATTTTCCAAAGGTTTTCATAAAATGTTCCTAAAGAGTTTATTAAGCATATAATTTCATGTCAATTTGACATCTATAATTTTATTTAAATTTAATCTAGAATTATTGTTTTTTTTAAACTATTTTAAAAAATAAATTATTGTTGTTCCATTTTTTAATAAATTTATTGGTGTAAAGAGTAAAAGACAACAGTCTTTAACTCTTAAGTAGTTTATCTGATAGATCGTCGGGAGTTGCTAATTAAAAAAAAATGTGTTAAGGATTAGAAATGTGGCTTCATCTCCCTTAATTAACGGCAATGACTTTACATAATATAAACCTACAAAATGTAAATATAACATGATTTTTTTTTTGCTCCGCTAAATTTAAAGTTTTATTAAAAAAGGAACAATGTTCTTGAAATAGAGTAACACAGCGATAAAGCTCACAAGACATTACCTAAACGCTAAAAAAATCTCCTTCATACAAATACCCAACAACTAAAGACTCAAGAAATTTAACTTTTACAAGTAATTCAATTCAAATTTGGCTTGTTATTTATTCAATAGTTTATTATTTTATTTTCTAAGGTTCAAAGCTCCAATTATTTTATTTATTATATTGCCAATACAAACTATAATCATAATCAAATAAATTATACTTATAACTGAAAGAAAAGTGGGAGTTAATCTCAAATCCAAATGTACCCATAATTCTTTTCTTTGTATCACTAAGATAAGTTTTTATTATAAAATTCACCCATATTAATTAAATATATTGACCTTGTTTGGCAATTAACGGATAATTGATAGCGGATTACATTAGCTGATAACTGATTGCATTAGTTAATTTGACTAGCGGATTGTATTAGCTGATATAAAAGTGTTTGGTAAAATTAACTGATAGTTGATAGTGGTTTGATTATTTAAACAATCAAAATAACATATAAGAGCATGATTATATTTGATACTTGTTTGAATAGCTTCTTAGTTATCAATATTTTGTATCTATTAATATTAATTAGATTATGAAAAAATAATTTTTTATTATAATATTGCTAAGCATATTTGAAGGATCTATATATTAATTTATTATTTATATAATTTAATTAATTCTTAAATTCAAATACAAATATAAATGCGTGAGAATAAAAACAAAAGCAAAAAAGTATTAGTCTACAAATATCACAATGTAAATATGCGGGGTGAAGACTTAAGATGGAAAAGGTTAGATTTAGATTATTTGGGGATTTTTTTATAATTATTAAGAGTAAAAGGTTCTTTGTAACTCTAATGTCAAAACCTAAAATTTCAAAAAGCTCATATTAGCAGCTTTTTTAAAAAAAAAATTTGAAAGATTGGTTTTATTAGAGTTCGGTGATATTACGCGCCTCGTTAAAAAACCTCCCTAGACCTAGGTGGAGGAAAAAAGAGTGCGACGTAATATCACAGGATATCAATACATACTCATTTGCCAAAATAACAATACAGAAATCATCCGAGTCATGAATAGTCCTACACACTCGGTCAACACGTCCACCTGAACTGAGTTCATGAGCTAATGCCCCCTACAACATTCATTCTCATCACTGCAATATTTCATTCCATCCCCTCGGATATCACCAACAAATCAGTTTTACGATTGATTCCACTCTTAGCGAGCTTTTCGACAGTCATATTATCCTCTCTTGGGATAACGCTAAACTTGCAAGAGATGTCCTCCATGGTGGTAAGGCAAAGTTGTACCAGTGATCTGAATGCCGCCGGTGAGATGTTAGGAAAACACAACCACTCGATAGCCGAAGCACAATCACTCTCGACAATTAGCTTACTAAGTTTATACCATTTTGACTGTCTGAATTGCTTCAGGGCTTCCAACACAGCCTTTAGTTCCGCTGTTACCGCGTCCGCAGAGCCTATAGATATGGAGAAAATTATCATGGACTTCGATTGGTTTTCGGACAAGATACCCCCAATGCCCGCTGGTCCAAAACCCTATTTCGCAGCACCATCGGTATTGAATTTTACTGAACCTAGATCTGGAGGCCTCCAGCCGTCGGGAACTCGAACAACCTTCCCCGGTGTGCAACAACTCAATCGCTTGGGCCAGGACAAAACATCCGATATAGACCAACAATAATCCGGCCATTTGTTTTTAATCCACCAGCATAGCCGAATCAGCATCGAATCGAATACCACATTTTCATCGAACTTCACATTCTTGAACACGATGTCATTTCTATGCCTCTAAATCGATCACACCATGCTAAAAAAAACTCATGGACCAGATTTGATTATTAACCAATCCCCCTGAACTTTCCACCATCGACACCATATGAGCCATATGGCCTTGCAATGGCAGAACAGGTGTGTCGCCGTTTCCTCCTCCACAACACAGATGGGGCAGTGATCCTCCCCAACCGCTATACATTTCCTATTAACCAATTCATGTTTCACAAGAATTCTTTCAAGAACCAGCTTTCAAGTGAACAATTCAACAGTCGGATGAGCTAAATTACACCACAACACTTTCCACCAATGTTGAACGTCTTCCATTTTCCTGGGGTACACTGCCCGAAACGTTTTGGAGGAAAAAATCTCGTCCGATGAAGCAATCCATCTTACACTGTCTTTAACTCCCGATATTGGCTTACAACCTGATAACATGTCCATGAACTCTCTCCATTGTTCAACTTCCCAATCGAACAGCCTCCTTCGTAGCTCGAAATTCCACTCCCACCTGCCATTAACCACAACACCAAAATCTGCGATTGGTCATTCTTTCTTCGTTGCCAGCGTGAACATCCTAGGGAATCGATTTTTGAGGTCACCTACTCCTAACCAATCGTTGGACCAGAACTGAATGGAACTCTCGTCTCCCAAGCAGAATCTGATGTTATTCTGGAAGGTAGAGTTGCTACCTACGCTGAACTTAATGACATTCTTCTAGACCCATGACATTCTATATGTAGGGGTGTTGCTTGGCAGTAGCACTTTATTGTCGTGACCATATAATGCAGCCACAATTCTTCTCCATAAACTTCCACATTCAGTCTCAAAACGCCACAACCATTTGCATCTCAGCGTTTCGCTTCTAGTTTTAAACTCCATAAGACCAATTCCACCCTCCTCCTTCGGCAAACAAAGGCTATTCCATCTAACCCAATGAATAGAGTTGTGATCCGTCGAGCCCCAAAGAAATTTTGTAATTATCGAAGTCAATTTCTTACTAATAGAAGCTGGCAGTGGAAATATGGACATGTAGTACACATGGATATTGGACAATACTGACTTTATTAACGTTACTCGACCTCCGAAAGACAAGAGCTTTGACTTCCAACCCGACAGCTTAGAGTTCACTACTTCCACAACCGGATTCCAAATTTCAACCGAATTCTTATGTTTTCCGAACGAAATCCCCAAATACATAGTGGGGAATTTTTCACTTTTGCAATGAAGCCAACCTGCCCACTTATTGACGACTTCCTCACCAAGGTTGATTCCTAGTAGTTTCGATTTGCTTAAATTTAGCTTGAGGCCAAACACCAGCTCGAATCCTCTCAATAGCCGAACCATATTTTTTACCGACAACTCACTCGCTTCACAAAACATTATCAGATCGTCAGCGTACTGCATGTGAGAGATCTCCATCTCCGAAGCCCCAACTTTTAAACCACTGATGAAGCCCTTTGCCGATGCGTTTCTAAGGAGCGCACTTAGGCCTTCCGCAACAATATTAAATAGAAGAGGCGACAGGGGACAACCCTGTCTAAGGCCTCGGGAGATGGCGAAGTACCTAGATGGCGAACCATTTACTAAAATAGAAATCTGCGCAGAGCTCACACACCATCTAATCCATCGGTACCACTGCTCTCCAAATCCCATCTTATTTATTAGATAAAGCAAAAAATCCCAGCTTACCAAATCATAAGCTTTCTCAAAATCAGCCTTAAATACCACACCTTTTAACCCTCGGCTTCTAACATTCGCGATGGCCTCATTAGAAATCAGAAAACAATCTAATATTTGTTTGCCCGCGTAGAAAGCGAACTGCAACTCCCCTATAACATCGTTGATTACTGATTTCAGACTTCGTGAGAGAACCTTTGCAAAGAGCTTGTAAATACATCCGACAAGTCTGATTGGTCGATAGTCAGATATATGGGTTGGTTCTTTCACTTTCAGGATTAACACTATGAATGATTGATTCAACTCAGGATTCAACTCTTTATTTTCGGCCATGTCTTGAAAAAATTCCCATACTTTGACATGTAACTCTGGCCAGAATTTCTTCATGAAGCTAATGTTGAAGACATCTGGTTCGGGAGCTCTCGAGCCATCCATCGAGTCTAATGCCTCTTTGATTTCCGACATAGTAAAGCTCTACTCTAATTTAGACGAAGCCCCACTGTCCAATGTTCTTAAATCCCATTCCACCCGGCTAACTTTTAGCGGTCTAAGCCTTGGATTGTATTTAGACTCAAAATGCCTCTTGACACCATCCTTCAGGCTTTCGATATCGCTGAATATTTTGTCTCCAATCTTCAACTTGGTCATCGAGTTAGCCCTTCTTCTGTTGGAAGCAACCAAGTGAAAGAACCGCGAATTCCTGTCTCTATATGAGAGCCATCGGAGCCTCGATTTTTTATACCACTCTCGTTCAACCTGTCTATTGTGCTGCCACAGTTTGATTCGGATCCTTTTAATCTCCTTTTGTTTTGCATCTACATTGTTACCTCTAGCAACTTCCTCTTCAAGTTCTGACTGTTTCCTCTCTAGACTAGCCATTTCCGAACCTTCATTAGATTTCAAGTTCTTTACCAACACTGACGACTGTTTTTTGCACATCTTCAACATCTGGCCAATCTCTGAAGATTGCTGCGACTTGCAAGCATTTTTATGAGTTCATTGTAATCCTTATAATCCGTCCAGTAATCAAAATATCGGAAGGGTTTTGGACCCCCAAAGAAGCAATGATACATTAGAGCAATAGGATTGTGGTCAGAAATGTTCTTAGGAAGGCACTGTTGAGTCAAATCGGGCCAGCACTCAAGGCATTTCGGGGAGAGCAGAAACCGATCTAATCTGCTCTGGGCAGGAACATCCCTTATACTAGACCACGTGAACCTCCCTCCCGCCAAAGGTAGATCAACTAGGGCTAATGAGTCAATAAACTTCGAGAAACCTGTCATTTCTGCTTTCGACGAACTGTTCCCAATTCTTTCTTTCACATTCCTTACCACATTAAAATCCCCACCAAGAAATACAGGACAATTATAAGTCATCAACACAACCTTAATATCCCTAAGTAACTCCTTTCGGTCAGCCCCGTCGTTAGGGGCATAAATATTCATTAACACACACTGTAATTTTTTACCTTGAAACCTCAGCTCCCCCCTCAGCAGAATGTGGTTTGGATGAGTGGAGGATGACAAACATTCGAACATATTTAGGTCCCACACCGTTATAAGACCACCAACTGCCCCCGAGGATGGAGAAAAACTATACTCCGATAACCTGGAATTGCCAAACACGCGTTTCACTACTCTGTCGTCTACCAGCTGTAGTTTGGTTTCTTGTAAAAACACAATCGCCGCTTTGTACGTTGTTATACATCTGCGAACCACAACCTTCTTCTCCACCCTACCTAGCCCTCGAACATTCCAAGAAACAATTAGGCTTCTATTCATCTCGCTTGCATAATAACATGGCTTTTCCTCTAAGAGACTTCACCACTTACTGGCTCTTCGCCGAACTCTCTTAATTCTTCAGCCTTTCACACACTTCTTCCTCACTTGCATCGAAGAACAAATCGGCTCCATTGCACACCTTTAAGCATCTCATGGCTTCACTCTCCTCCTGCAACTCCGGATCAGTCTCCGGGTAGTTCAACCGCTCATGTGGCAACGATGACAGGCTCCTTTTCATCATTCGTATCGATAGGGACTGGTTTCTCTTGAGGACGACCTTCAACTGTCGTAAAACAGTTTGACGAACGTGTGTTCAGCCCAGGTGAAAACGGCCACGATCTGTGAAATAATCTAGGTCTTATTGAAAACAACCTAGTGACGTCATCAATGATTGGCCCGGATATATTGTTGGAGTCAGAAGTCGCGATTGACATATCTTGAGTCGTGATAGGGACCTCAAAAAGGTTATCCTGGGCCTCGGGCCGGCTCTCATGATCCATCTCAAGTCCAACCTCATTGTGCTCAATTGCCTCCTATCGCAACAACACCAAATCGTCCATGGTCTCCCTACTCATTACACAGTCATTTCCCAAGTTTTTTGAAGCCTGAGCCGCCGAAACGACATTAATTAAATTCTCCTCAACTCCGATGCAACACGCATCGTCTTCCTCCACAGGAATACTGCCTTCAACCGGTTCCAACACCCTTCCTTCGTCCAACCAACACCGGTCATCCAAATATTCGGATGTCGTTATCTTCACCTAAAAACGTTCCCCATTTACATTAAAGCAGGCTAAATGGGAAATATCGGCAATACATCCTACGCCTACTAAGACTCGAGCGACGTTGAAATTCTTTCGATTTAAAGTCTCTTCGTCCACCTTAATCACTCTTCCCCAAGTGCTGGCGATCGCGATAAACACTTGTTTAAATCAAGCATACACGGGTATTCCCTCGATAGATACCCAGAGTTTGAGTTTCTGTTTCGCAGTGAAGCTTGCTAGCGTGTCTATATCATCAAACCACGAATGCAGTAGAGATTCCTTAAGATCCCAAAGGATAGGAACCTGTTCAGCCTCCTGAAGTTGGATGATTACATGAAAACCAGACCACGCCCCCACCCTGACTCTAAAGCCTTCCGATTCGAAAGCTTGTTGCACGAACTCCGCGTCATACATTCCTTTGATTTTTCCCACGAAACATCTTTTAAGCCACACCTTATCCTGCTCAGGTATATCCACTGTTAAAGATATAGCCTTTGTTTGAAATTCTTCTGGATTCACATCTTCAGCCGCCATCCCATTGGCCGGAGGGTCGCCATCATTCTGGTATCCCCGAGTCTTTTACAGTTTTGCTAATAACACATCTTTGTAAGATCTGCTCTTTGACACCGTTGCTCCAGACTTGCCAGATACATGGCGGGCAGGAACATATGTATCCTTACTTTTACGAAAAACCCTAGTAACCCTCTGCCTTTCGACCGCCAGAGACACAGAAATCAAATGACCATCCATCTTCCTCCCATTACCTTTCTCGATAGCCTTCTTTGCCTGGTTGCTAGCTTCAAAACAAACGAAAGCGAACGTCGTCTTGTTTAAAGTTCTTCTCCCGCTGTTATAAGCTATATAAACCCTACTGACTTTTCCGTACTCTGAGAACGCCTCCCTAAGAGCAGATGTGTGTATTCTTTTACTGACGTTCTGCACAAAGACTTTCGAATCAGAAACCGCCTCTCCACTGTAAACGCCGTCGTTACTCTTCCTCGCCTGACCACCTTTCTTCATCCACGACTTTCCACCTGACCTTTTGTCTTCCTTACTTAGAAGTTTCATCCCAATCCCATATTCATCAAACATTCAAATTAGCAGATTTAACCGGTCAAATCTCTAATTTTAGCTCAAACCTCGAATTTCTCTTTCGTTTTTGTAATTTATTCAAGTAAATTTTATTTTGTAATGATTAATATTTTGTTTTATTAATTGAAGTCTTAATTAATTTGAGTTTTTTACGCGCAAAAACTAAAGTATGACTTATGAAATTAAGAGTCCTTGGTAAATTGATGAATACAATTAGTTTTGACAAACATTACTTAAACAAGAAAGAAGTCAAAAAAATGGATAAATTATATCATAGGTCATTTCCGCCGTGTCATATATGGGACCAATCAATAAAAATTACTTATCTCATTATTTTTTTCATGTCATATTTGTATCAAGTGAATCTTCACTATATTTACTGTAAATCAATTTCAAAAACAGTTTTTACCAATTAAAGATTCACTTGGTAAAAACATGGCATGAAAAAATAATGAAATTGGTGATTTTTATTTGTTGGTCCCATAGATGACGTGGCGAGAATGACCCATGATATAATTTTTCTAAAAAATACTAAAAATCATAATTGTTTCTATGTATATTTGTATAATAACAGTTTCTATGTATATTTGTATAATAATTAGTAATATATTCTTGTTTAAAATTTTAATTGTTTTTAGTACATGCTTAAGCGCACTTAAAACTTATATCTTCATAAATTTTTTTTTTGATCAAACATAACTTCCATTAAACAACAAAAGAGAAACTACAGAAAAAGAAAGCAAAAGATCTCGTACTCGTACGAGATCGACCAAACATCCGAGAAAAACAAAACAAAAGGCCATGCAAGGCCTGAAACGCCTAAAAACACATCCACGAGCCAAAAGCTGCCGTGGGAGCCAAAATCAACGAAAGATAACCAGCATACACGAGATGCTGAAACAAAGGTAGCGTCCACTGGTGCAACCAGGGATAGCTTCAAACTACAACCGATGCTCGGCAGAAACAACAACAACCAATCCACGATTAGTCGGGGCTTGAGACAACATGGATACGCTCGAAACTCGCCTGAGAGCTCCCTCCGGAGGCAGGCTCCCACTCTACACGAGATGGGCCTTATCAAGGCAAGCGGAACGCATCCCCTACGTTGTGGCCACGACACGTTGGATAGGAACGCATCAGCTTTGGTAAAACCGTCCTGAAAACAAAACACAAAGAGACCAAAAGCGTGAACAAACGAGAAGCGATACCCCAACATTCGGGACTTTACTGTAGCGTTAGATCCTCCTGGGTCCCATCCAAAGCTACAATCCAATAAAAATTGTAGCTTTTTAGGAACCAAAATCAAACACCGGATGAGATCAATAAAACTCCAAGGATCTGCAGACTTCCAAATCCTAAAAGGTAAGGATTTGCATGGCTTAAAGTGGTGAGAACTGATCCTAGATCCATAAAATCCGGGAAAGTAAGTAGAGTTGTTTCTAATAAAGGAAAGGTGGGTCCCATGAGTGATAAGGCTGGGCAGGAAGAAAAATGACCAAAATGCCCCTGCCATTGTTGCCTTCTCCAAAGAGGACACGCTCAGGTAGGCCGATGACTGCCCGGGCCAGGCTCCGGCACTCCGACGTCCGCCGTGGAGCCACACTTCCTGATCTGAGACCTCGCCCAACCACGGCCTTAGCAAGCCCAGCATCAATTGTTCCTCGTTATCTCGTTTTCCACTGATTTGCATTCCCATGGTAATATGTACACAGTGGATACCGACTATCACCACCAAGGACACACAGAGCCCCGGCATAGAGCATCCAAGACCAGCGTGCCTCCCGCTCTTCAATCCGCCCGGGTCGAAGCATTCATAAGCCGGAGGAGAGCTTTGACCATGACCAAACCAGAAGCAACCCACTTGAAAAACACCGAAAACCAAAATTTCAACAGAAGCGTTACCGTGGGGCTTTTTGCAGGGGAGGAAAGTAGAAGGCCAGGGACGGGGACGACACTTTCCATGATCGACAACCGCCGCGACGGCCACAGAGCTCCCTGCTTCAGTTACAGTGTCAAAGGTTACCGACGGAAACCTGAACTTGATGCCAAGGCCAGACGCATCTCGACCGCGAGCCTCCCTCGCTTCTCCACCGCCGAAGCCCCTGTGAGCAAACCACCAGTCAACGTCGTCCCCTGAGATGCCGACGGTCAGCTGGCCACCCAACGGGGACGAAGGCGCTCGTGTAGCGACCAAGCAAAAGGGCCGGCTCTGGCAGACCAAATCGTTTGTCTGAGGCTCGGATAGCTTTGGGGTGGGGAGAGGTTGTCGCGCGTGAGGCGCGTTCCCCTTTTCCATCACACTTTTGCACACTTATATCTTCATAAATGTTAGAATAACAATCATGTGAATCAATATAGGAGTAGAACGTTGATGATATTTCTCTGATTTCGGTGTCTAATGTGAGCAGCTCTCATGTGATTTCGTTGTATCCGATCTCTGATAGGTTTTGTCGCATGGCTTATTTTTCATGCTATTATTTTTTTCATAAAATATTTCTTTCACCTAGCGTGGGTATGACAAACTATAGTATATATTAATTCAGAGAAGAAAAAAATCATTTTTTTTATCGATTTAACTTTATATTTTAATTTATTTCTTTTTCATTAAAATCTTCTAAATAAGGGTAGTTAATACATTTAAATAAAAGTAATGTAATGAATTCGTCTAAAGATAAATATATAATTGAACTAAAGATAAATTTAAAATATCTAATTTTATTTCAAGTCAAATATAATATAATAGAATTTGAATTTAATTTTATAGTACTTTAATAAAATTGTAAAGTTCACCAACAAAAGTGAAGTGCATTGGTAAGGTACATTGCACTCCTAAAAAAATGATACGAGTTTAAACCTTGGAGACGATATTATTAGAAGGGATATATTAATAGTAGAAGAATTAAATTAAATAAAAAAGGCCATAATTATAATTTGGTATATATTAATATATGTCAAACTTCTTGACTTATTCAAAATGAGATGTTAGATTCTTCTCTTCATGTTCATATGCTTCATACATTTTGATTTGACCACCTAAAGTAACAATTGAATTTTGATTCTGCTTTAAACATAAAAGGATTTATTCCAATGTCATCACCACCGACCAAATGAATTTTATTTTTTCTAATTTCCCTTTTTCCTTATTATTTTTATTATTATTATTATTATTATTATTATTATTATTATTATTATTATTATTATTATTATTATTGCATAAAGATGTATGTGTACGATACTTATTATATAGATAATTGCTCCTAAGTTAAAACTTAATTAATATAATTAAGACTTAATCAATAATTATAGATGAATTTTAATCAATCTACATTATCATAAAAGAAAATTAGAAATCTTGAAATTCAAGCTTGAGAGTATTACTTATCAAATATGTTATATGATAACAAAAAGAATATATTTGACGCGCAATAAAAGAACATCAAGATTTATGTAAATAAAACTCTTGACGAGAATAACTACAGTCTACAAAAAAAAATTAAAAAATTTACTATAATGTGAAAATAATAAAAAAGAATTGAGTTTGTACGATTAAATTGTTTGCGCTTTCTAAATTGCTCACTAAAATTTTGTACAATATTAAATATTAATTGGTTACAAAAGAAACTTGCAAAGCAAAAATCTACTCAAACTATAATATGACGTGGGGCATGCTTCGGCCCCAAGCCTTTACATCCACCACAAATCTTATTTTTTTCCTCCTAATTTTACTTCTCACTAACATGTCGCACCGCGAATTTTTTGTGCCAGAAAAATGTGGAATCCGGGTCACAAGCTCTAACAAGATAATATATCTTAATAATATGTTAATATTTGATTCATCGACAATGTATAGTTCTTTGCATCGTCTATAAATTAAATGATGACACGACATCATGTAATTTTAAAACTAAATTTATTTCAATTCATTCTTGATAATGTATCACATAATTGTTCATTAATGGTATATAAAATTATGTATAGGGATGAAAATCGTCTGCCTCCTTATCATGCCCATTTTATGCCTCCACTTTAAAATAGTTAGTTTAGGGTTTAGATGTTAAGGTTTAAGGTTATTGGGTGTGGTTAGGGTTTAGGGTATTAGGAGTTAGGTGTATTTTTTAGGGTGTTGGGTTTGGGGTTTAGGATGTAGAAATTAGGGTTAGGGTTTAGAATTTATTTTTTAAGTAATTTTTAGTGTAGGGCATAGAATGGGGGCATGATTAGGCGACAGAGGATTTTTACCCATTTAGCAGAAAATAAAAATGGATTTATATCCTATACACTGGCGGTGGAAACAGAAAGTTTCCATAAGCACCTTAGTTTTAGGGTTTATGGTCTTAGTTTAGGGTATAGGGTTTAGGTTTATGAGTTTAGAATTTAGGGATAGTGGTTAGAATTTAGGGTTTAGACATTGGGGTTTTCTTTTTAAGGTAATATGGTTAGGATTTAAGTTTGAACATATAAACCGTGAATTATAACCCTAAACTCTAAATTCTAACCACTATTCTTAAATTTTAAACCCTTACAGCTAAACTCATAAATCCTATACCCTAAGCTAAGACCCTAAACCCCAAAACTACGAGGATTATGAAAACTTTCAGTTTTCACCTCTAATATATAAGATATTAATCCAATAAAAATTATAGAATATAAAAAGGGAAATTGAAATGGTATGGTCCCAAATGCAGGCCCATGAAAGTTCATGGCAGCTTATTTTGAATTTAAACTTTGGGCTGTCTTGATTGTAAGTTTGCTATCTTTGTTGTACTGAACCTTTATTGCTGTTATTTTCTCCCACGTGTTGGTTGATGAGATTAATAAATCTACTTTTGCTGATAATAAAATGAAGAAAAACGTGTTTTTATCTTAAACCCTACTAACATAACGACTTGTCAATGGATTAGGTCGTGTAAGATGACAACTCGATCAAAAACCATTATTTCAGTATATTTATTCGGAAAATTCTACAACGTGCAACGAACACCCATGAATACCACTAATGATAAACACCACTGAATACTATTAAATTAATTAATAAAGATTTAAAATTTTAAGGATCCATCATATAATTAATAATTATTTTAAAAAATTCAATTATATTATTTTTATATATATTAAATTTTTATTTTTTTAATAAGGGTAAACTATATATTTAGTACCTCACCTATTTTCGTATTTCTATTGAACCCTCATTATTTAAATATTATTTCAATTTGACCATATTCTTTATAAAAAATAATTTAACCCTTAACCCTCAACCTAAAACCCTAAATTATTAAACTTTAAACTCTTAAATCTATACCCTAAATCATATACCATTAAAAATAATTTCACCATCATCAATTCAATAAATTGTTGAATTCTCTAAAATATTCAATAAAAATAATGATGATGGTTTGTTCACGATTGCAACATGATATTATTGAATTGAAACATCGTATTTAATTGATTCACGATTGCAACATGGTATAGGTTTACATGGTATTTTGGTTCACGATTGCAAGCTGTATAGTGAAATAGTGATGGTTTGTTCAGATTTAGTTTAATGTCATCGATAACATGGAGATATAAAAAATAATTTAATTGATTTTTTTTAGGAGAATTCAACAATTCATTGAATTGAATTGAATCGATGATGATGAAATTATTTTAATGGTATATGGTTTAGGGTATAGGTTTAAGGGTTTAAGGTTTAATAATTTAGGGTTTTAAGTTGAAGGTTAAATTTTTTTATAAAGAATAAGGTCAAATTAAAATAATATTTAAATAATGAGTGTTCAATAGAAATACGGAAATAGGTGAGATACTAAATATATAGTTTACCCTTATTAAAAAAATAAAATTTTAATATATATATATATATATAAAATAATTTAATTGATTTTTTTAAATAATTATTAATTGTATGAAAGGTCCTTGAAATTTTAAATTTTATTAATTAATTTAATGGTGTTCAGCGGTGTTCATCATTAGTGGTGTTCATCGGTGTTCGTCGCACGTGGTAGACTCATCCTATTTATTATTCATATTTTCATGGACGGATCTTGACAAATCATGTTAAAAAGCTTACTTAAAATTTTTGAAAATTTTATAAGTTTAAATTAAAATTTTTAAACTTTTTGAAAGATTTAATTTATAATTTTGGTGGTCTAACTAATTCTTTTAAGGCTAAACTATATCAGTGACCACCTAATTATGGGGTCGTTTCTATTTTGACCACCGAACTAATAAAATCGTCAATTAGACCATCAAACTATTAAAGTGCTTCTATTTTGACCATCGGACGTTAAAATCTAACGAAAGAGGTGATGTGTCAGTTAACAAAAATTCGTATAATTACACGTTTAATCCATGTTACTTACATATTATATCAATTTGGTCATGATTTGAATTTAATTTAAAGAATTTAATCATCCAATCCTATGATAACACGTGTCACAACTTTATTTAATTCTATAACAACACATGTCATCACTTGATTGGTGAGAAATAAAGGAAACAAATAAAAAAGAAGAAATTGAGCTAGGTGGGTTTTAAACCCACGCTAGTAGGTTGGAAAGCAATCACTCAAACCACTAAGCTATCACTTCATTCTTGTAAAGGCTTTGTAATATTGTTTATTTAAAGTATACTCTCTGTGAAAATTAAAGAGAGTAAATATAGTGTGAGGGAATTCAAATCCGGTTTTAATAAAAAAATGATGCTTAATCGTTCGACCATAGTTAATATTTAATTAAAAATGATGAAATCTTGTATGTGGATGATACTATATTTAATAAATTTAAATTAGTTCTTTTATTAAATTGTTATTAGTATCATATAAAATATACCACATCAATGTACTTAACCGATTTATGTCGATAAATTTTAATAACCAAATTATTGTAATATTACAAATAGAAAATATTATCAAAGCATTCGATTTGTTAATAAAAAAAATTTTTATTGTAGTATAAGGGAGTAACATTATTATTAATATTCTATTTAATAACATATTCATCGATAAATAATATTTTATTAATTTTAATCAAATATTAACTTTGGTCAACGATCAAGCATCATTCTTACTTTTTATTAAAACTGGATTTGAATCCCCTCACATTATATTTACTCTCTTTAATTTTCACAAAGAATATGACTTAAATAAACAATGTTTTTTTTCAAATAGTAAGGAGCTTAATAAAACGAGAACAATTACAACAGGGTATCAATCGAACAAGACTTCATCCAAGTATTTTTAGCAACTCAATCAGCAACTTGATTACAGTGTATAGGGACAAAGGAAAAGCAACAAGAAGAAAAGGAAGATGAAAAAGGAAAGAATGTCCTCTTCAATGGACGTCGTTTCCCAAGCATCAAGGGTCTTGTTGCTGGAGTATGCCCAAAGACCAATCATGAGATGGTTGTAAAATATATACTTATTTTATCTTGTTTATTAATATAAAGGCATTATTATTATTATTATTATTATTATTATTATTATTATTATTATTATTTCAGTCTTATTTTCTGCATCTATAAATAAACTGAATATAATAAAGTCCTTAGAATAATATAGTTATTCTTGAATGTCCTTAGTCAAGTATTATTGTGGGCATGGACAACAATAATATATCAAGACTAATATGTAGTTGATTGATGACAAAGTGTTGTCATTGGCATGGAGATGTCAAAATCAATACATGAGTATGTGTTAGAGAACAACATATTGGACTGACCCGCTATGAGCATGTTTCTTGTATTGTTATGTGAACAGTCACAACATTGCTCATGGTGATAACTATATGTATGATCCTCTGACTTGAGATCATCATTATTCTAACATCGTGAGTGACATGTTTTGATACGATCAAACGTGTGTCGTAATTAACTACACTATAAAGACTAATATTGGATATGTCACAATCTATGTAGCGGAATATGGTTGATCAAGATAGGATTTGTCCCTTCTACATAATAGGAGTAATATCATAGGCCTCTTGATTGAGTGAGACTAGAAAATGCATGGTCATGCTCGAATAAATTGATATGGGATATCATAGTTATTCGTTTATAATAGTCTACTCAAGATATCAAGAGATATTAGATGGAATATACAAGTGTAACTAATCAATGACTTGTGTCTGGTCTAGATATGACGACAAAAGGATGTAATACATAAAAGAAGTTAATCACGAAAGAAGGTTAAGTCGAACCACCGCTTCATGTAACTTAGGTAGCAATGATGTATTGATAGATGTCACTCATTGCTTGTAATATTAGAATTGTTCTAGATATTACTGCTAACGTTACATGAACCTACAAGGGTCACACCCTATGATTGAAACGAACAAATATCGACTAGATAGCATGTGTACAAACTTGTTGTGCACGAAATAAGTAAGAACCAAAATTATCATGGTTATTGTAATTGTAGATAATCTCGTTTATATATTTTAATACTAGATAATTGATATAATTGTCAGATGTTATTAAAATGTATATATATCCCTAAAGAAACTGGATAGAAGTAGAATCAGATTCTACATATTTAATTATATTTGGATAAATATAATGTATATTTAAAGAATCCGAATTTAATTAAAATTAAGTTTTTGAATGCTATATAAAGGCATGAGGTCTAGCAACCATAGATATGCATTTCGGAAAACCTCTCTAATAGTTAGAGAAGAGAAAGTATTGTTCGTTTCGTTTGGGTGGACTGCGTAGAGGTCGAAACATGATTTTAATGACTCGAATTTGATTTGGATTCTCCTATACTCCTTGCGGATTTCCAGATTTATTAAGGCAACGTTTCATCATTTTCACCCCGAATTCGTTCCTCGTACATGGATCTTTAGAGGTAATCGCCGGATAATTTTTCAGATGCGCAATGGGGTGTATCGACGTTTCCCAACATTTGCAATTTAAATGGTTGATGATGTCAAGATTTTCTAATTCATGGATAATCCTAGAAGAAAGCCTTCTCTAGAAGCATGAGAGATACTGAGCCTGATTGCTTGAGCTTCAGCAATGAAAACCAAAACAACAGAGATAATAGAAGAGTCACCAGTAATAATATTACCAAAGGAGGTTCGCGCAACAACTGCATTACCTGCATAGCCATCATCCTTCAAAAGAGAAGCATCACAATTAACCTTAATGAAACCAAGTTCTAGAGGGTTCCATTGAACGATCTCTCCATGAACCGTTAAAGAATCACTTTGTAACAACCCGATTTTCCCTTAAAATTAAAAAAACCCTAATTTGTTAAATCCCTAGATTGAAACCCTAGTAATTTGGGGATTTTGATTTTGAAACCTAATTTGATTTAGGGATTAAATTGGAGAAAATTGAAAGTTAAGTAACCTAATTGTTAAAACTAGAACTTTGGGGACCTTTTTGTTAAGCGAGTAAAAGTTGAAACTCTTGCTTCGCGATTTACCCATTCTTTTGGGTAAAAAGCCTATTTGGCATTTCATATGCCAATTTCCCTTATTTCAGCCGCACCATCAACACTCCCCCTCTCTCTCGTTTTCCAGTCGATAAATCAAAACCCCCCATTCGCTTTTTCCGATCAAGCTCTGATCAAGGGGCCGCTGCCGTCCGTTCGTCAATCGGTGGCCACCATTCGTCTCCTCTTCCCCGTTTGAACCAAACCCATTCTCCTTTTTCTCCTTCGCCGACATTCTTCGCCGGAAAAAGAGGCACAGACCGTTCAAACCCTTCTTCGCGCCGCCGTTCTTGTTGCTTTTCTCGTCATTTTTGTGTTTAGGTTAAGGGGTTTCGCGAATTTGGGGGTTAACCCATGTTTGTGTGTGTTTTGGTTGTGAAATCATGTGAAACATATGCTTTAATTTTGATATAACTAAAAACCTAAGGACTAAAATGAAAATATCAAAACAAATTTTAAAGTCCTTAAAATTCCCTATATCTTGTTAAAGACCACTTCATAGCTAAAACCAAAGACTTACAAAATATTTTTTAAGTATTTCAAAGTCAAAACAGTGATTTTTCAAGCCCCGTTTCGAAACGGCCCAAGGCGTTTCGAAACACTTTCAGTTCGATGTGCACCTGTTTCGAAACGCGTATCGGAACGGGTCAAGGCGTTTCGAAACGATATGACACGTTTCGAAACTGTTCTTCATTTAAACGAACAAAGGCAACGGTCTTTAACTGGATTTTGAAAAATAAATAGGGCGTTCCGAAACGGGCTTAGGCCGTTTCGAAACACCCCTTTGACAGTGGCAAATCTGTTCCGAAACGGGAAAGACCGTTTCGAAACACCCCTTTGGCAGTGGCAAAACCGTTCCGAAACGGGCTCTCGTAGACGCTCCAACGGCTATATTATTTGAAATCCGTTCCGAAACAGGTTGACCCCGTTCCGAAACGGTAGGCGTCTGGGAGCTGTAAAGTTATGAGAAAAACACCTCAACGGCTCTAATCTTTAGCCCATCACCCACAACGGTTGGAAATCATCAAGAGGCTATAAAAAGACCCCAAGAAGCTCCAGCAATCAACAATTGAGCTACAAGCATACATCCTTTCATCAAATACAAGCATTTGTGTTGAAATCCCATTTTTGTCTAGAAACCCCAATTGTATCCTTCATTTCTATTTTGTTCAATTGGGTTGAGTGCTTGATATTGGGCTATCATTTGTATTGAGAGATACCATATTAGCCAACAAATTTCTTTGTTCTTTTGTGTGAGGATTGGGTTAATTTTTGGGTAGAAAAATTAACCGAAATTGTAAAGGTTGCCTCCTTGTCCTGGAAAAAGGGGACGAACAATTTAGTGGAAATTGTTGCAAATCCTTGGTGAGACTAAGGTAGTGGATGTAGAGTTCGGTTGGTGAACTTGAACCACTCTAAATTCCCGTGTCAATATTTTTAAGTTGCAATTTCCGTTACAACATCGTTAAAATTCCAATTCACCCCCCCTCTTGGTTATTATTATTCGTGTGATCCACTCAACAATTGGTATCAGAGCTTAACTCTTTGAGGATTAACAACCACAAGAGGAGATCCTTGGAAGAAGTGTGATCATCATCAAAATATCAAGAGATGGCTTCAACCTCCGCTCCCGGCATGTACGACTCACAATCCACCACAAAGCCTCCTTTCTTCAATGGTGAGAACTACTCTTTTTGGAAAAATAAAATGCGTCTATTCATTAAATCAAGTGACTATCTTGTGTGGGATGTCATTGAGGATGGACCATATATTCCATTGAAGCAAGATATTGATGGCAAGATGGTGCTTAAAAGAAGAACGGAAATGAGTGAAGAGGAAAGGAAAAAGATCCAAGTAAATGATAAAGCTCTTCACATGCTATTTTGTGCTTTCGGTCCGGACATCTACTCAAAGGTCTCATCAATTGAAAGTGCCAAAGAAGTGTGGGACACTCTTGAAACCACCTATGAAGGCACCAACGATGTCAAAGAAACTAAGATTGGAATTCTCAATCTTAGTTATGAAAATTTCAAAATGGAATTTGATGAGACGGTGTCAAAGATGTTTGATCGATTCTCCACAATTGTAAATGGTCTAAAGGGCTATGGAGAAGTTATACCGGAAGACAAGCTTGTCCGAAAGCTACTCTATTCACTTCCCGAATCTTGGGATGGGAAGAGAACCGCAATCATCGAAGCAAAGAATTTAAAAACTCTAAAGCTTGATGAACTTGTAGGCTCTCTCCTTACTCACGAGATCATGAAGCAAGGAAGAGAAGATGAAAGAAAGAAAGAAGAAAAAAGAATGGAAAAGCTTGAAGGGGAGAAAAAGAAGAAAATGGGAATAGCTCTCAAGGCTAAAACATCCCAACTTGATGAAAGTTCATCTAGTGATGAGGATGAGCTTGAAGAATTGGCTATGATAGCCAAACGATTCTCACGCCTTATGAGGTCCAACCGAGGAAGAAAAATCCAAAGGAAAATGGACTTTAAAAGCAAGAACAAAGAAGAAGGAAGGGATCCAATCACTTGCTTCGAGTGCGGACAACCCGGCCACATACGTTCGGAGTGCCCTCAACTCAAGAAGAAGGGCTTTGAGAAGAAGAAAAAGCTCAAAGCCAAGCTTGCTACTTGGAGTGATGAGGAGTCATCGGAGGATGACGAACAAGAAGTGGCGAACCTTTGCCTCATGGCACTTGAGGAAGATTCCTCCTTGGTAACCTCTAACTCATCTACTTTAGATTATTCATATGAAGAATTAAATGATGCTTATGATGAGTTACAAGAGGTATATGATGAATTAGTTGAGAAGTATAAGGAGTCGGTTATTAGGAATAGAAAAATTATTCTAGAATTAAAAGAGAAAAATGACTCACTTACTCAAACTAATTCTAAAATTGAGAAAAAGGTATTAGGATTAGAAGATGAACTCAAATTCTTTTAAAAAGAAAATATTGATCTTAATAATCTTTTATCTCAAAATAATTGTGAACACCAAAAGGTGTTAAGTGAGCTAAATGAGCTCAAAAAGTCTTTAAAAAATAATGGTAGTGTCAAACATGACATAGGAGAATCCTCTAGAACACACCAATATAAGAAAAAGACTAACTACTACAAACAAGGTAACTATCCTAGACATAGTAAAGTTAAAAGAATTAGAAATGTATGGGTTCCTAAGGAACTTGTTAAATCTAATAATATTATTGCTATGTCACCTTGGATTCCTAAGGGAACCAAAGTTTTAGGAACTAACACACATGGACCCAAAATGATTTGGGTACCAAAAACAAAAGTTTAAATATCTTTGTTTGTAGGGGGAGCATTGCTACAAGGCCAAAGCACAAAGTCAAAACTCATGGTACCTTGATAGTGGATGCTCGAGACACATGACCGGAGACAAGAGTCGACTAATGGATCTAAAGCCAAAAAGTGGAGGAGTAGTAACATTTGGTGACAACTCCAAAGGCCACATTGAAGGTATTGGCTCCATAGGTAATCACTCTACTACTCTCATTGAAAATGTTTTATATGTCAATGGTCTTAAACATAATTTATTGAGCATAAGTCAACTATGTGATAAAGGTTTTAATGTTATGTTTGATAAAACCAGTTGTAAAATTGTAGACATTAAAACTAATAATATTATGCTCATAGGTCATCGCATAGGGAATATATACATGGTGCATCTAGATGACATTCATACATCTCATGCATGCTTAGTTGCTCAAAACGAAAATGATGCATGGTTGTGGCATAGGAAGCTAGGACATGCTAGCACAAGTGTTTTAGAAAAACTAGTCTCTCTAAACCTAGTTAAAGGTTTACCCAAGATAAAATTTTCGAACGATAAAATTTGTGATGCATGCTCAAAGGGTAAACAACATAGATCTTCCTTTAAATCCATTAATGACATTTCTACTAGTAGATGTTTACAACTAATCCACATGGATTTATTTGGGCCAATTAGGACTATGAGCTTGGGTGGCAAATCATATGCTTTTGTATTAGTTGATGATTTTTCTAGATTCACTTGGGTTCTCTTTTTAAGTACTAAGGATGAGGCTTTGGAAAAATTCATCACATTTTCAAAATTAATTCAAAATGATCTTGAACTTAAAATTTCACATATTAGAAGTGATCATGGAACCGAATTTCAAAATTTAGGATTTGAAGATTTTTTAAATGAAAATGGTATTAGCCATAATTTTTCAGCTCCTCGAACTCCTCAACAAAATGGGGTAGTTGAGAGGAAAAATAGAACTTTACAAGAAATGGCTAGAACTATGCTTTGCGAAAATAATTTACCAAAATATTTTTGGGCGGAAGCAACAAACACAGCTTGTTATATTATAAATCGAGTAACCATTAGGCCGATTTTAAAGAAAACACCTTATGAGATTTTAAAATCTAAAAAGCCTAATATTAGCTACTTCCACCCTTTTGGATGTAAATGTTTTGTTTTAAATAATGGAAAAGATAATTTAGGTAAATTTGATGCAAAAAGTGATGAAGCTATTTTCAACCTCTAAAGCCTATCGAGTATTTAACAAAAGAACTTTAGTTGTAGAAGAATCTATTCATGTTGTATTCGATGATAATCCCCTTCCTAGGAAGGATTCTTGTGATGATGATAATGTAGGAATCACAAATACCTTTGATGGAGGTCAAACTTCAAAGAAGGATGAGATTCAACCAAAGGAAGAAGACACACAAGATCCACCTCTTGAAGCCTTGAGGGACTTGGCTATTGAGGAAAAGGAAGTTAGCTATCCAAGGGAGTTGAACTATGTCAAAGATGGTGAAATCTTGGGTGATCCATCTAAGGGGGTAACCACTCGTTCTTCTCTTAGATTAATGAATCATATTGCATTTATCTCATGCATAGAGCCTAAAAATATCAAAGAAGCATTGAAAGATGATTTTTGGATTATGGCTATGCAAGAAGAGTTAAATCAATTTGAGAGAAGTAATGTTTGGACATTAGTTGATAGGCCTAGTAATCAATCTACAATAGGAACTAAATGGGTCTTTAGGAACAAACTAGATGAGAGTGGTAACATTGTGAGAAATAAAGCTAGACTTGTAGCACAAGGTTACACTCAAGAGGAGGGAATAGATTTTGATGAAACCTATGCACCCGTAGCTAGAATGGAAGCCATTAGGATGTTGCTTGCATATGCATGTTATCATAATTTCAAGCTTTTTCAAATGGACGTTAAAAGCGCATTTTTAAATGGTTTTATAAATGAAGAAGTGTATGTAGAACAACCACCGGGTTTTGAAGACTCAAAATTTCCAAATCATGTTTTCAAACTTACAAAAGCACTTTATGGTTTAAAACAAGCTCCTAGAGCTTGGTATGAAAGGCTTTCAAATTTTTTGATTGAAAAAGGATTTGAAAAAGGTAAGGTGGACACCACACTCTTTATAAAAATGTATAAAAATGACATTTTAGTAGTTCAAATTTATGTTGATGATATTATATTTGGATCTACTAATGAATGTCATTGTCAAGAATTTGCTAAGTTAATGCAAGGTGAATTTGAGATGAGCATGATGGGGGAGCTCTCATTCTTTTTGGGACTCCAAATCAAACAAAAGAAGGATGGCACCTTCATAAATCAAGCAAAATACATAAAGGATATGCTCAACAAGTTTGGCTTGGAGAACACAAAGCCTCAAGCCACTCCTATGAGCTCATCTACAAAGCTTGACAAAGATGAAGGAGGTAAGTGTGTTGACTCTAAGCTTTATCGTTCTATGATTGGGTCTTTGCTTTACCTTACCGCAAGTAGACCGGATATCTTGTTTAGTGTTTGCTTGTGTGCTAGGTTTCAAGCTAGTCCTAAAGAGTCACACCTTATAGCTGTTAAGAGAATCTTTAGATACCTTAGAGACACTCCTTGTTTAGGCCTTTGGTATCCTAGAGTCTCTACCTTCAACCTACATGCTTACTCGGATGCGGATTATGGGGGTTGCAAAATCGATGGGAAAAGTACTTCGGGGACTTGTCAATTCCTAGGTAGTATGCTCATATCTTGGTTCTCTAAGAAACAAAATAGTGTAGCCTTATCTACCACCGAAGCCGAGTACATATCCTTAGGGAGTTGTTGTGCTCAAGTCCTTTGGATGAAGCAACAACTCTTAGATTATGGTGTAAACATAGAAACCATACCCCTAAAATGTGATAATACTAGTGCAATATGTTTAACAAAAAATCCCATCCAACATTCTAGAACCAAACATATAGAAATAAGACATCATTTCATTAGAGATCATGTCTTTAAGAAAGATGTGGTTATAGAATATGTAGACACCTTAAATCAATTAGCAGATATTTTTACAAAACCATTAGATAAAGAGCGTTTTTGGTCCCTTAGGAGAGAGTTAGGTCTAACTAGCCTATCTTGACCTTTTTGGACCTCTTTTCAAACTTAAATATGCTTGATTTTGTGAAATATCATGTTTATGTGTTTAGACTCCCAATTTCTTCCATGCATATAGTTAGGGGGAGTATGTTTATGCCTAAATATGTTTTGCCTGCTCATTCATATCATATATGCATGTTTGGCCTCTTAGAAAATCATCTTTCTGCATTTTAGAGCCTCATCTGCACTTCCAGGCCCAGGTGTATCGAAACGGGTTAACCCGTTCCGATACGGGTGCCTTAAAATTTGTCCAGAGAGAAGGACATTTCGAAACGGCCCAAGTTGTTTCGAAACGTTTTCGGTTCGATGTCAGGGTGTATCGGAACGCGTTCCGATACGGGTCAAACGTGTTTCGAAACGGTCATCCCCGTTTCGAAACGATCTGTCGAAGGTTTTAAGAAGGGTCAAACCCTAGCCGCCCCGTTCCGAAACGGTCGTGACCGTTCCGAAACGGACTCGCGGACAGCCCTATTTAGGGCTTCTAAAAGTTCAAAAACCTAATTTTTATCAAACCCTTAAAACCCCAAAAACCCTAACCGATTCCTCTCTATAAATACCCTCTCAAACCCTTTGTTTTTCACAAAATTGTGAGGGGTTTTGCTCTAAAACACAAGTCTAAGCAAGCTTCATCAATCTTCTGCATAGATTTCACTCAAATCATCCAAAATCTCAAATTAAGGTAATTTTTCTTTTTTTTTCTTCTTTTTCAAATTATGTTCGAATCATAGGATAGAAAAATTTATTTTTGTATACATTATATGTTTTTAGTTGTGGGTTATTTGAATCTTGTAAAAAAAATTTCAAAATCTCAAAATTTTTGATTCGAATATATAAAAAATTTTTTAATCGTATTTTTTTTAATTTTGTTTTCAAAAACCTAAGTGGGATTTATCATTGGAATGATATTAGAAATCAATGCATACACTTAATTTTAAAACTCTTGCTTAATATTCTTAGATGGCGGATCAATCGAACAAAAAGCGCAAAGCCGTTCAATCCGGTGAATCGAGCATTCGTCCAAATATCACACAGCTTTTTCAAAAATCTCTTAGAACTGCGGACCAGCGTGCTCGTTTCGCTTATGTCAAGGACTTTGCGGTTCGTAAGGAAAGAGTCATTGATCTAGATTTCCTCAATTCCGAGCGATTCCTCTTTCGGTATCTTGGACGTTTGGATGAGTGGAATCTTCTTTTCTTCTTGAGCATCGAGGATATTTGCTACAAAAACTTGGTACTCCTTTTCTACTCTAATGCTCGTTTCCTTTACGATGAAACCAAAACTGAGATAGTAGGAATTGAGTCATCTTTATTGGGACAAAAGTTTGTTATTAATATTGCTCTTTTGGAGTCTGCCCTTAAACTCAAGAATGAGGGTCTTGAAGATGAACGCCATTTTGGCACTTTTACCGGGAAAGCTCTAAATTTGGATGTGCATGATCGTGTGCTTCATCTCATTGTTTCTTGGTTTATTCGACCATCCGGGGGTAAATACTCCCACATCCGAGAAAAAGATCACTTTTGGCTAGAGTGTTGCCGTAGGGGTGAGCGCCCAAATGTCCCTAAAATTATTTTTGCCGAGATTGTCAATAACATTAAGCTTATTGACACGAATGAGTTAATTTCGTTCACCTATGGGATTGTTTTGAGTTTCCTCTTCCATCATCTCAATATTGATTGTACCTATGATTCTCCGGAACCTCGCAAGACCAAGATTGGTGAGTCCTCTCTTCGCAAGTCAGGATTCACTTATGTGAATGGTATTTGGGAAAGGGTTGATAGGGAAGCGGTTCCTCCTCCTGTTGCTCCTCCGCCTCAAAATCAAGTGGGAAACACTGATGCTCTCACTGCTCTCCTTACCCAGCGATTCAATGCCTTGGATTCTAGACTTGATACTATGGACACTCGCATTGCTTCAAGTTTTGAATCTATGGGCAATCGGTTGAAGAACGTTGAAGATGGTCTTCATACTCTTTCGACTTCGCATGCCAACCTTGATCTTTCCTTCTCTACGCTTTATGGGCAATGGACGACGTTTCATCGTTCGCAAGCCAAGGATGATGATGATGATTCGGATGACGAGGCTTAGGATGTTTATCATATTAGTTATGCATTTAGGATTAAGTTTGCATCTTTATATTTTAGAACCTATGCTTATGATCTTCTATTTTGGGATTTGATTATGAACTTATTATTTATGCTTTGAATATTTTGATGATATTAATTATGATTGCTTATTATTGCTTATTGGTACTAATCTTCTTTATGAGCTTGTTTCTTTTTGATCTAACAAAAAGGGGGAGAAGATATTTAAGAGAATTGCCATGCCATGCCATGCCACCAAAAATTTTCAAATTTTTAAATTTGTCTTAAGGTTTTGATCCTTGATTTCAAAAGTCACAAGTCTTAAATTTCAAAACCTATCTTAAATTAAGGGGGAGTTAGAATATCTTCAAAACTTTCAAAATTCTTAAAAAAATTCTAACTTTGGTTTTGTTATATCAAAAAGGGGGAGATTGTGAAACATATGCTTTAATTTTGATATAACTAAAAACCTAAGGACTAAAATGAAAATATCAAAACAAATTTTAAAGTCCTTAAAATTCCCTATATCTTGTTAAAGACCACTTCATAGCTAAAACCAAAGACTTACAAAATATTTTTTAAGTATTTCAAAGTCAAAACAGTGATTTTTCAAGCCCCGTTTCGAAACGGCCCAAGGCGTTTCGAAACACTTTCAGTTCGATGTGCACCTGTTCCGAAACGCGTATCGGAACGGGTCAAGGCGTTTCGAAACGATATGACACGTTTCGAAACTGTTCTTCATTTAAACGAACAAAGGCAACGGTCTTTAACTGGATTTTGAAAAATAAATAGGGCGTTCCGAAACGGGCTTAGGCCGTTTCGAAACACCCCTTTGACAGTGGCAAATCTGTTCCGAAACGGGAAAGACCGTTTCGAAACACCCCTTTGGCAGTGGCAAAACCGTTCCGAAACGGCCCTAGGCGTTTCGAAACGGGCTCTTGTAGACGCTCCAACGGCTATATTATTTGAAATCCGTTCCGAAACAGGTTGACCCCGTTCCGAAACGGTAGGCGTCTGGGAGCTGTAAAGTTATGAGAAAAACACCTCAACGGCTCTAATCTTTAGCCCATCACCCACAACGGTTGGAAATCATCAAGAGGCTATAAAAAGACCCCAAGAAGCTCCAGCAATCAACAATTGAGCTACAAGCATACATCCTTTCATCAAATACAAGCATTTGTGTTGAAATCCCATTTTTGTCTAGAAACCCCAATTGTATCCTTCATTTCTATTTTGTTCAATTGGGTTGAGTGCTTGATATTGGGCTATCATTTGTATTGAGAGATACCATATTAGCCAACAAATTTCTTTGTTCTTTTGTGTGAGGATTGGGTTAATTTTTGGGTAGAAAAATTAACCGAAATTGTAAAGGTTGCCTCCTTGTCCTGGAAAAAGGGGACGAACAATTTAGTGGAAATTGTTGCAAATCCTTGGTGAGACTAAGGTAGTGGATGTAGAGTTCGGTTGGTGAACTTGAACCACTCTAAATTCCCGTGTCAATATTTTTAAGTTGCAATTTCCGTTACAACATCGTTAAAATTCCAATTCACCCCCCCTCTTGGTTATTATTATTCGTGTGATCCACTCAACAAATCAGATGTAAATAGCGTGTTTGGGGTCGCAAGAGACGGAATATGATTAGGGATTTTTGCCCTAATTTGATTTCGGTTGAAAAAAGGGGGAATTAGTGCGAACCGAACCGGTCCATGTGGTTAAACCGGACCGGTCCAGCGAGCCAGACTGAATCGAACCAGACCTTGTTGACAGAACCATGTGACATCAAGATGACGTCGTTTGCTGATGCATGTGATGATGTAAGCCGCTGATGTCAGCGTTGACCTTACTAACGTCAGTGTTGACCTGACTGGATGACGTCAACAGTTGACCGCTAACTTTGACTTTGATCGTTGATCGCCATCGTTGACTTTGACCATTGACTTTTTTTGGTCAAAGTCAACTTTATGTTTTTCGACGCCCTAGTTTCAGATTCGCAGTTCGTTTTTCCAAATTCGATCCTGAATAGCTATTTTTGGGCATTTTTAATTAATTTATGCTCAGTTGAGGAATTGTGTAAATTGGGTTCTGAATCGGATTTCTTTTGCGTTCAGGTGACATAGATTCTGACACCGAGATTCTTCCTCCTCCTTCGCCTGGTCGACCTCCTGCATCTCAGCCTTCGAGTTTCACGTGTACGTGAATTAATCAGTTTTATTAGAGTAGCTTGTGGCATAGTAGTAGTGAAATCTTACATAGTGTTACCCTTGTAGGTGATGATCCTGTTCATCTAGTTACTAGATCTGAGCGTGAGAGACGCCACTCCCGACGTTGAGCTGTTAGCTTTTTGAGGTGTGTTCTTTATCTGTGCTACATTATCGGTGTTGTTATTGTATGATGTTTGACTTGTGAATTCATGTTGTGATTGTGTGATATGTGCTATGCTTTTTGTAAGATTGTCAACATCATACATCGGAATTTGAATAATATCTGTCGGACTAAATACTCATGCATTTTCGGAATAATTATAATTGCATTTGGATTATTATCAGATTTTCATGTCATATCATTCGAGTTGGGAAAATGTACGGGGAAGATCAGTGGTTTCACCCTTTAGGCTGAATTCCACTTCGGACTTGGTGACGATGTAGAGAGTGGTTCAAGAGAACCTTACTTTGTAGAGAGTGGTTCAAGAGAACCTTACTCTTCGAACGGTGATGTAGATGGGTACATAACATAGAATTAGGTGCATCGTGCATTGCATATCTGTATATTTGAATGAATGTTGGAATGACTATGTTGACTTTTATGATTCTTGTGACATTCTGTCTAATGCACTTTAGAGACACACTGAGCTTAATAGTTGACTCCCCCTTAGCTTCTATTTCAGATTCTCAGACATAGGAGTTCGGTACTTGGAGGACCACATTTTTCTCAGATTATTTACAGTTTTCAGTATGGACATTTTAGATTTTCAGATTTTCTTCAGTTTATACAAGTTATTTTACTATTTGGGAACTTTATGTAAATCGGATACTTATATTTTGATATGGGATTTTTCAACTGTTTTAGCATACATGAGAATTTTAATCGGATATTTGTTAATTTATTTTGTGTTATTTTTATATATACGGCCGCGTTTTGAGAAAAATGAATTTAACGTGAAATGACACCGTTTTAATAAATAATTTAAATATTTAATTTTTAAAACCTAATAATCATCTTACTTGAGGGACACATTTTCAACCCGACTTCCTAGATTCGACCCATAACTCATGGGTCGGGTTTAGGGGGTTACACACTTTGAAAAGTTTGATAAGCCACCACAAACTCAAGAAAGACTTATTCGACATGTTGCCAAACCTCCACAAGGGAGTCAACATTGCCTGAAAACACATAACTATTTCACGACTTCCATAAAGACCAACAAAGAAATGCAATCAATTCACAACCTTATAAGAAATTACCCCAATCACGCAAATTAATGATCATATCCCACCGTTTTACAGCTGAACCAAAATGCTCTCTATATAGCTTGGGCAAAAAGACAAAAGAAAATTAAGTGTTCAACACTTTCAGACTCCAGACCACATCTTGGACATTTAACACAAAAGGGTAAAGCACCATGAAAGCGAACAAAAAGATTACCTTAAGTTGGAAGGATATTAAGGCAGAGCTTCCAAATAAAGGTTTTCATCTTCGGAAGGGCATTTAACCTTCAACACGCACGTCAAACACGATGATTTTGAAAAAGTTCGTCATTGCTTCTAGGCCCATCATCATCAACCAACATCTTTGAGAGGAAGAAATATCCAGACTTGACCGAGTACTCACCGTTTTTGTTCTCAGCCCAAATAAGTGCATCCTCCATTGAAGGGCCTCCAATCGGAATTTTGAGAATAGCTTCTTTTTCATGATGAGAGAAGAGGCTACCGAGTTATGTATGGTTCCATTCTCTAGAGTCTTCAAAGTTAAGTCTGGATACTGTTAGGTCCCTACACCATTGAGGTTTTATCGTGGGTATCGGAAAGGATGACAGTTGAGGGACCCAATTGTCCTCCCAGATTGAAATACTTCTACCATTTCCAATTCTCTAGAGGGATTCTTTTGAAATGATTTTAATTCCTTTTTTTATTCCGGTCCAAGGCCAAGAAGGATTATGACAAGTTGAAGCATAAAGGAAGTTACAATTGGGGAAATACAATCCACGAAACATGCATTCCAAAAAAGAATTAGGGTGTTTGATTACCCTCCAAGCAATCTTAGTGTGTATTTGGATGGACGTTTGAAGGCTGAAAAACTAGGTGTTTTGATATAATAATTGAAAAATGTTTTTTGACTAATTTGAAAAGAATTTAAAACATGTCTTTAAGTCCAAACAACTTGAAAATATATTTGAGGTATTTAAAAAGGTTTTTTGCAAAGTTTAGAATGTTTTAAAGTACTCAAAACTGACTTTTCAGCTCTACCGTACTGATACGGTATACCCCGTATCGATACATTTTTTCTCCAGTTTTGATTCTGCCAAAAAACACGTACCGTTAAAGGCTTGCCCGTATCGATACGGATAGGGGTCGTACTAATACGCATTTAAAGCGTACTAATCCCTATTTTAACTAACCTCAACGGCTATTTCCTAACGGTCTTTTAAAATGCAGACTATACCGACACGCTTTCTAGCGTATCGATACGCTTAGCCTGGCAAGAGCCTAACGGCTGGTTCTGAAGAAGGGCGTACCGATACGGGTCCCCGTGTACCGATACGATAGGCACTAGAACTGCAATTAATATGGGAAATAAAAACCCTAACGGCTCCAAAACATCCCCAACGGTCCTCAACGGCTACAAACTCAATTTGAAGTATAAAAGGGACCTCCAAGCATCTAGAGAATGATAATGCTTCAATTGTCAACAACACTATGATTAAGAAATTGTCTTAGAGCTTAAATTGTCCATTTCTTGCATAGACAACACTAGTGAGCTAAACATTGTTAAATTTGCTCAAGTGTTTGGGTTTTGGGTGAGAGCTTTAATTGTGCAAACAAACACCTATTAGAGGGATTTCAAGTTTGCTTAAAATTTCTCTTGTAAAGAAGGTTTACTCAAGCTTTGGGTAGAAAGCTTTGAGGGTTGTAAAGGTTGCCTCCTTAGCTTAGAAAATGGGACGAAATTCTTAGTGAATTTGGTTGAAATCCTTAGTGGGAAGCTAAGGTAGTGGATGTAGGTGCTTGTTAGAAGTCCGAACCACTATAAATCATTGTTTCCAATTCCAATCTTTTAGCTTCCACTAAAACACCCAAAATCTAACTTCTTCGAACTTGGCAAACATATCGGTTGAAGGAAATTGAGCACTATAAAGCCCAACAATTGGTATCAGAGCGAGGCTCAATCGAAGAGTATTAACATCCTATTGAGGTGATTCGGGAAGCTCGATACAACATATCAACCAACCGATCAAATGGCGCAATCCATCGACAAGCCACCATTTTTCGACGGAACACAATATGCCCATTGGAAGACAAGAATGATGTATTTCATAAAGTCCAAGGACTACAAGCTTTGGGACATAGTAGAAGACGGTTCGTTCGTACCACAATGAAGGAAGGTAGATTGGAGCGCGGATGATCGCAAGAAGGTAGAGCTCAATTGCAAAGCCTTGCACATCATCTTTTGTGCATTGAGCCCCAACATCTACGAGAAGATGTCTTCTTGTGAAGATGCCAATGAGGTATGAGACAAGCTTGAAATCATATACGAAGAAACCAACGAAGTAAAGGAGACCAAGATCGAACTCCTCAACCACAAGTATGAAAACTTCAAGATGGATTCGGAAGAGGACATTGAGAAGATGTTTGATAGGTTCTCCACCATCACCAATGGACTCAAAGGTTATGGAGAAGCCATCCCAGAAGAGAAGCTTGTCCGAAAGCTCATCTACTCTCTTTCCGAGTCATGGGACTAAAAAGGACTACCATCATCGAAGCCAAGAATCTCAAGACTTTGAAGCTTGATGAGCTCATGGGGTCACTTTTCACTCACCAAATAATGATGAAAAACAAAGAAGATAAGAAGAAGAAGGAAGAGATTAGAGCTATGGGGGAGAAGAAGCTCAAAGGGCTTGACATCAACACAAATGTCATTGCTCTCAAATCCTTCACATGCCATCATGTATATTCAAGTGAGGAGGAAAGTGAAGATGAAGAGATAGCCTATCTCTTCAACAAATTGCCCCGGTTCATGAAGAGAAATGGAAAAATCCAAGCATGAATCAAAGAAGAAGATGAAGGAATCCCACAAGTCTAACAAGAAGGGATCATCTTCAAAGCAAGCATATGTGGCCATATGGAGTGATGAAGACTCCACCGATGATGAGGTAGCCCACCTATGCTTGATGGCTCTCAACGAGAGAGAGGTAACTTCTAACTCATCAATTTCAAATTCCTATACTTTTGATGAGTTACAAGAAGCCTATGATGAATTGGATTTCGAATTCAAAGCTTCATTTTCTAAAAACAAAAAGTTGATTTCAAAGTTGAAAAACGAAAATGATTTGCTTTTGAAAACCAATTTTGAGTTTGAAGCAAAATTGAAAGGTTTTGAGCAACAAGTTTCTAGTTTACAAAACTTGCTTTAAACAATAGAAAAAGATCATCAAAAAGAAGTTGATGATCTTAAGAAAGAAAAGATTTTGATTTCCAAGAAACTAGAAAAGAAAAATGATTTTGGAAAATTAAAATTTTACCAAAGAAAATCTAGTGCCCCTAGATTTTTAAATGGAAAATGTTTTAGAAGTGTTTGGGTTCCAAAAGGACTAATCACTTCACATAAAAAGTGATGGAATTGAAAAATGGATTCCTAAGGGGACTAAATTTTGTGCAACTAACGTTTATAGATCCAAAGCAATTTGGATACCAAAATTTGTATGATTGTCTTGATTAGGAGTGATGGAGGTGTTCAACAAGTCCAATCAATGAGGGGGAGCTCCATGCACACAAGGAAGAACACTTGAAGAAGGAAGGCTTCACATCCTCCCTTGGAATTCAAGTGTTGGTAAAATCTAGTTGTTTTTTACTTGGTTAATTTAATTTATTATCTTTTAATTCAACTAGATTATCATGTGTTGGACTAACATCTTTTGATGATGCTTTGAGTAAGGGGGAGCCTCTTTTAAAACCAAACATTTTAAAAGTTTCAAAATTTAAGCCTCTATTGTTATTTTGAGCCTAAAAGTATTTTAAATTCTTTTTGATATAACAAAAAGGGGGAGAGATTGGTTTGAAAAATTGTGTTTTTCAAATGAATAAGGGGGAGCTTAAACTACTTTTCAATTTTTAATCTCTTATTCAAAATTTTAAACTTAAAGGGGGAGAATCCCAAACAAAATTTTCAAGTTGGTTTTATTATATCAAAAAGGGGGAGATTGAAAAACTAGGTGCTTTGATATAATAATTGAAAAATGTTTTTGGAAAAAATTGAAAATAATTTAAAACATGTCTTTAAGTCCAAACAACTTGAAAATATGTTTGAGGTATTTAAAAGGTTTTTGGCAAAGTTTGGAATGTTTTAAAGTACTAAAAACTGACTTTTCAGCTCTACCGTACCGATACGGTATACCCCATATCCAGGGACGGACCTAGGACTTTAGGTTAGGGGGCGAACTTATAAAAGTTTAGGGGGCGAAAATAGATTTTTAATAGAAAATACATAGAAAAATTCTAAAATTTTTCAAAATCATATATGATTTTCAAAATTTTAGGGGGGTGGTTGCCCCTACCAGCACCCCCTCGGTCCATCCCTGCCCATATCGATACCTTTTTTCTCCAGTTTTGATTCTGCCAAAACCCGTACCGATACAGGCTTGCCCGTATCGATACAGATAGGGGTCGTACCGATATGCCTTTAAAGCGTACCAATCCTTGTTTTAACTAACCTCAACGGCTATTTCCCAATGGTCTTTTAAAATGCAGACCGTACCGATACGCTTCCTAGCGTATCGATAAGCTTAGGCTGGCAAGAGCCCAACGACTAGTTCTGAAGAAGGGCGTACCGATACGATAGGCACCAGAACTACAATTAATGTGGGAAATAAAGACCCTATCAGCTCCAAAACATCCCCAACGGTCCTCAAAGGCTACAAACTCAATTAGGAGTATAAAAGGGACCTCCAAGCATCAAGAGAAGGCTAATGCTTCAATTGTCAACAACACTATGATTGAGAAATTGTCTTAGAGCTTAAATTGTCCATTTCTTGTATAGACAACACTAGTGAGATGAACATTGTTAAATTTGCTCAAGTGTTTAAGTTTTGGGTGAGAGCTTTAATTGTGCAAACAAACACCTATTAGATGGATTTCAAGTTTGCTTAGAATTTCTCTTGTAAAGAGGGTTTACTCAAGCTTTGGGTAGAAAGCTTTGAGGGTTGTAAATGTTGCCTCCTTAGCCTAAAAAAGGGGGACGAAATTCTTAGTGAATTTGGTTGAAATCCTTAGTGGGGAGCTAAGGTAGTGGATGTAGGTGCTTGTTTGAAGGCCGAACCCCTATAAATCCTTGTGTCCAATTCCAATCTTTTAGCTTCCACTAAAACACCCAAAAATCCAACTTCTCTGAACTTGGAAAACACATCGGTTGAAGGAAATTGAGCACTATAAAACCCAACAGAAGCCTAAAATCCCGATTCAATAGGGTTTTTGGCCTTGAACACCGTGCCCACATGTTTGGATCTAAAAAATCCAAAATCAATTATGGACCCTAAACGTGATTCTAGGAGAAGCAAGGTAGAAGTAGCTTTTGCGTTTCGTCGTGCTTTTTTACACTATATTTTTATACAAACGCGATTTTTAAGAAAAAACTCTCAAACATAAAACATGTTACTTTAAAATCAATTTTACACAAAATCAATTCTATAAATCACGTTGATCCAAAATCATTTCTACCACCGCAAAACAAAACACACACAATCACAAGAGCAAGGTTGAAAGTTCTTAGATCCCTAAACCCGATACCTCCCTTATCTTTTGGGAGACAAAGTTTCTTCTAGTTCAGCCAATGAATTTCCTTTTTCCTTTTCTTTTAAATTATTCCACCAAAAACGACTAATCATAAAACAGAGATCATTACATAATATCACCGGCAAGAGAAAGCACTACATAATATATGATGAGATAGCTTGCACAATCGCTTTGATAAGTGTTTCTTTACCAACCTGGGATAAGAACTTGGCTTTTCACCCTTGCATTTTTTTGTCTTACTATTTCTTTGATGAAGGAGAGAGCTTCTTTCTTGCTTCTACCCCAAATGGATAGAAGGCCCAGATAAGTTCTACCTTCTTTCATTAAACCAAAGCCTAAAACATTACAGAGGTGAGTTTTCCTTTCCAGGCTAATATTGGGAGAGAAAAAACTGAGGATTTTCCAAAATTATTATATTGTCCAATAGCACTCTAAAATTATGGAGAAATCTCAGCACTAAAGAACAATTGACCTCGTTAGCCTTCGTGAACAAGATACAATCATCAACAAACATAATGTGACTTAAGACCGGACATCGTCTTTTTAATTTTAAACTCCTTGAAAGAATTGTTATTCGTCTCTCAATCCAGTAACCACGTAAACACATTAGACATAAAGAGGAACAAGAAGGGGGAAAGAGAATCCCTTTGCCGGACAAAGCCTTTATAAGAATGAAGTGATAGCCCAGTGGTTTAGGTGCTTGCTTTCCAACCTATTAACGTGGGTTCAAACCCCATCCAACTCACTTTCTTCATTTTATTTGTTTCATTTGTTTCTCACCAATCGGGTGGTGACACATGTCACCATCTGATTGGTGGGAAAATTTATTAAATTAAATAAAATTCGTCTAAACTCCAACAATAAGGTTGTGACATGTTTGGATTGGATGATTAAATTCTTTAAATTAAATTAAAATTATGACCAAATTGATATAATATGTAAGTAACAGAGACTAAAATTATAAGTATACAAATTTTTGTTAACTGCCATGTTATTTCCTCCGTTAGATTTTAACGGTTGAAGGTTAAAAAAAGAGAACTTTAATAGTTCAGTGGTCAAAATAGGAATGGCCCCATAATTGGGTGGTCACTAGTATAGTTTACCTTTCTTAAAAAATCTAAAAGCGGTTAAATTTTAAAAATAAAAATATAATCAAAATTTTAAAAAATTTGAAGAAGTCAAATTATATTTTTTTTAAAATTTTGAAGGGTCAAATGTGAATGGTTCAAAACTTGTGGAGGGAGGCCTTTGGCTCGCACCAACACTCGCCCGCATATTTTTATCTTGTCTCTTATAAATGTCGTTATTTAAACTTGAGTCATCAATGAAAAATAATCACTTAATGTAAATGAAATTTTACAAATATAAAAATATATGAATTTATGTAAAGGGTTTGATATTAATTATTAGGCTAAAGGGTCAAATTTGCCCATGTAGTAATTCGAAATCAGAAATGTTGCCCCTATTTTTTTTTCTTCGTAATTTTGCCCTCAAAGTCAGTCAATTGTAACAATGTTGCCCTTTGACCGACGTTGACCGTTAAAGTGCTGACATGGCAGTTAACGGTGAAGTCAGTCAGGCAATTTTGCCCTCAAAGTCATACAGTTGCAGCAATTTTGCCCTCGATTTATTTAGTTTTTTGAGTTGAACTTTTACAAACAGAATATATAAATCGATTAAAAAATTGGTGTAAATATCCTTTGGGTCCTTGCTAATTTTAAAAATAAACAAAGTGAGAACTCTCACAAAATATTCTTCAATTTTTAAAAAATATATAAACTTAATAAAAATAAATAAGATATTCAAAATTATTAAAAATAAAAACCAATATAAAAAATAAAATGTATTAGAAATTATAAAATAATAAAAATATAAATAAAAAAATTAAAAGTATTTATAAAGTATTAAAAATGAACAATTTCATCAATTGATAAAATATAAGCATAAAATTATAAATAAAAAATAATCAAAATTGACGTACAAAAATGAGAAAACAATTGGTAAAATTCTTCAATTTTTTAGTACTAAATACTTTTTAATTTTTTATATTTATATTTTATTATTTTATAATTTCTAATATATTTTAATTTTTATATTAGTTTTTGTTTTCAATATTTTTTGAATATTTTCTTTATTTTTATTAAGTTTATGGATTTTTTAAAAAAATTGAAGAATGTTTTGATTTTTTTGAGAGTTCTCACTTTGCTTATTTTTAAAATTACCGGGGACCCAAATGATATTTACGCCAATTTGTTAATCGATTTTTCATATATTCTATTTGTAAAAGTTCAACTCAAAAAACTAAATTCTTTATGCAATTTTATTCAAAAAGTAAATAAATCGAGGGCAAAATTACTACAATTGTATGACTTTGAGAGCAAAATTGCATGACTGACTTCACCGTTAACTGCCACGTCAGCACTTTAACGGTCAACGTCGGGTAAATGGCAAAATTGTTACAATTGACTGACTTTGAGGGCAAAATTATGAAAAAAATAGAGGTAACATTGCTGATTTTGAATTACTACGAAGGCAAATTTGACCCTTTAGCCTAATTATTATATATCAAAATTTATACAAAATAGAAGTTAATTCACTTAGAATATGAGTGAAAAGTAAATGAAATTATTGATTCTGCACCGTTGCCTTAGCTTTCCTTTTTCTCTTTAGTGTTCATTCTTGTTTAAACACAGGTCGGCGGCGGTAACAGCTTTAGGGCTGTTTATCGACTGCCGGTCACCCTCTTTTATTTATTTACTTTGTTATTTTGATTTTTAATCCTTTTAATTCAATAAATTTGTCTTTATGACACGCTTTTATCTATCGTTTGATACGTTTTTTTTTTTGCTTTTTAGCACTTTTTTTTGCCTCTTGGCACATTTTTCTGTTATTTGTTTTTTTATCAGGGTTGAATTTGACGTCGCCACGATTGATCAAGATGGCGCTCTTTTGATTATCCTGTTGATCTCTCTGTTTTGGACCCTCAAACTGGATCTTGATGCAAGTTCTGTTCTTGTTTGCGATTGAGTTTGTGGTAATAAACGGGTTGTCAACGTACCCCAATTCTGCAATATGCATTTTTTAATGTTGTTTGTTGATTATTTTTACCTTCATCGTCGAGCTTTGGTGATGCTTTAATCTGCTTTGTTTCGCGTCTTTGAATTATGTTTTTACCTTTTCTTTATTTGGTCATGTCTATGATCGAGAGACGTTAGTTTTTATATTTTTAGGATTACGTCCGGATCATGTTTGTTTACATGCATTGTAAACTTTCATATTGAAATTTTCTTTTATTAATAAAACTGAAGTACTCATTTTAAAAAAACATGAGTGAAAAATAATATCTTTAAAAAAGTTCATAGTTATTTTCGGAGTTGGGTGTTTTTATATTTATATAAAATTTTAAAATATATTTATTTTTTTCTTATCCTTATTATTATTTATAAATCTGACTCATTGATTTTGTGTTGTTTATTACTTTAACTCAATAAAAATCGTTTAATAAAAGTTTCCGGCCTATTAGCCGACTAAACAAGATCGAGCTTTACAACTTTTTTAACTCAATTTTTTTTATTTATAATGTCAAGATTCGAATTCCTGACCTTGCTTAAGGGATTTATAAATTATTAACAACTTTCCTTTTCCATATTTACACTCGAATTAGGGATGGCAACGAGACATGTTTTTGGCCGCCCTGACCCCAACTTGAAATTTTAAAATTCCTTGACCCGACATAATAAAAGCATAACTTGACTTGATCCTAAATTTTTTAACAAAAAACTCGACTAAACCGACCCACCCCGAGAAAATTATAAAATCATTAAATATAATATATATTTGTAAATAAACATGGTTGGATTGGGTTGGAAAATTTTCACTCTAAATCCAAACTCAACCTACATGAAATTTCAAAACCCAACCCGAACACATTAAAAAAATATACCCTTATCGGATCGGGTTGGATTGAGATCCAACTAGACCGAATAATTTTACCAACCCTAACTCGAATACATGTCAATAACAACTAATTATTTGGGTTTGCATTGTAAAATAACCATAAAGTCAAAGCAAGTTTAAAAAAAATGCATAATAACAAATCATTGAAGAGTCAAATGATATAAAAAAAACAAAACTCAAACTACGGCTAACATAATAATAATTAATAATAGCCGATCAAGTACAATTTATTTGATCATCGGTATAATACATACAAGAATATGAGATCGATAATATTTAAAAACTCAATATTATTTTATTTATAATTAAAAAGGCATAATTTTAAAAAATACCTCTAACGTTTGACTGAATAATTATTTTGGTTCATATTCTTTTCTTGAAGCAATTTAGCCCTCAACGTTTTATTTAGGGTCAAAATAGTTCCTATGTGAATGCAAATTGTTAGTTAACTGACGTTAAACAACTTCAAATGATTTGAAAGAATGACACTTTTGAAGAAAAAAATGTTTTATATTTTATACAATTTTATAAAATTATTTTTTTATTGATGTGTTATTTTGTTAAGTCAACATAATTGCCTATATGACACTGCTATTGCGGCGTGCTAGGTTTGTCATGTTATGTCATTTATCGTTAATTGACTAACAATTTTCATCCGCAGAGGGGTTATTTTAACCCCAAATAATATGTTGATGGCTAAATTACTTTAAAAAAATAAGAGTCAAAATAACTACTCAGTCAAACGTTAAAGACATTTTTTTGGTATTATGTCAAAAAATGAAGAGAAATTTGAACGCTATAAAATTGTACTAAATTTGTACGTTAAACAACAACAACAACAATATTGTCAATATAAAAAAAAAACTAATTTTTAGAATAACAATGGCTTAAATGAAAAATCAACCCTTAAATTATGTATTTTGTTTGTTTTTTGACTTTAAACTATTTTTTAATCAAAATAAGTTCCTAAATTATCATTTCTAGTCACTTTAAGTCCTTAAACTATTCGTTGGTCAAAATAAGTACTTAAACTATGTCATTTTTTCTTTTAGTCCCTAAGCTATCTATTGGTCAAAAAAAATCTTTGTGGTGTGTCAACATCTTATTGGTCGAAATAATTTTTTAGCTTGGATAACTATCGAACTTAAAGTGACCAAAAATAATACTTTAAGGACTTATTTTGACCAAACAAAAGATTAAGGGCTAAAAACAAACAAAAGATATAATTTAGGGGTTGATTTTTTATTTAAGCCAATAACAAAATCCTGGCCGTCAAGCAAGGAAAACGGCCTCCCATCAACAGCTGTTGGCGTTGCCTCCACCACCGGTCCCATGTGCCATTTTTTAAAAATTTTATGATAAAAATATAGTAGTATTTATTGTATGTATTTTTTTGGTGCATCGATTGCATGTTTGGATACAACAGAAATTATCTTCCCTTTTTGTGCCTCTATTTATGTCCCACACTAAAAATTAGGTTTATGATTTAGGGTTTAGGGAATTTAGGGTATGTGTATTTTTAAGCTATAGAGCATATGGTTTATGATTTAGAATTTAGGGTTAAAGACTTGAAATTTAATTTTTAGTGTTTTTTTAGTGTTTGGACATAGAAAGGAGTACCGAAAAAGAGTAGAGAATTTTTATCCGTTTGAATGGGATTAAACCGAAAGTTGATTAGGCAATTATCAGTGGCGGATCTAAGCATTCGAGAATAAGGTCTAAAATATTGTTTTTTCTTTCAAATGAAGATACAAATTTTTAGTTTTTTCCTCATCTACACACTAAATTAATTTTTTCTAAAAAAATTTAACAAGAAAATTTCCCAAAAAATAGAGGTGCAATTGCACCCCTCCAAGGCCATGTGACTCCACCAACGGCAATTACAACCATTGGATTGACCTAATATTAGGGGTGTTCAAAGTTTTGTTTTAACTGAATTAACTGATCGAATCGAAGTTTTTTTTTCGGTTAATAGGTCGGTTAATTTTAGGTTCGATCGATTAACGGTTAATGATTTTTTTAAACTCCAATTATCGATTATTTCAGTTCGAAATCGGTTAAGTAAACAAATTAACCGAATTATTATACATTAAATATTATATATTACATATATTTATTTTTGGTCATTGAACTTTTAAAAATTATAAAATGATCATTAAATTTTTTGTATATTATAAAATGATCATCAAATTTATTGAATTATTACAAAATGGTTATTAAACTTTTCAATATTTATCACTAATTTATAACATGCAATGACCATTTTGTAATAGTTCGATAAGTTTAATGATTATTTTATAACTTTTGAAAGTTTAGTGGCTAAAAAAGTTATTTTAACATAGTTTAGTGACCATTTATGTAATTTACCCAAAAATTTATAACAAATTTCGGTTAATTTGAATACAATTAACCGAACTTTTTTCAGTTCTATTAAAAAATTTCAGAAAAATTTCAGTTCGATTAACGGTTAAAAAAATCCGGTTAATAAATTTTGGATAGTTCAGTTCGGTCGGTTAATCGAACCGACCGATTGAACACCCTTACCTAATATTTATAAAGTTGGGTAATAGCCAATTCAATGCAATCACTTTGTCTGATAAATTTATCCAAAGTTAGTAAATGCAGGAAATCGTCACTCATCAATGAAACTTATCCAAAGTTAGATTGATGCGAACATATGTTAAGAAAACATTAATGTATACTAAATTTTTATTATTAAATTACCTTCCAAAATTTTTAAACTGGTTCTTTAGTTTTTTCTTTAAAAGTATCGGCGGCGGCTAAGTGTTGTTGTCTTCCTCTTTATTATTTATTTAAATGTGAACAAATATTATTTTTTTAATATATTATGCGTTTTACTTTCGCATACCTTTGTGACAAATCTTCCGTATGTATTTTGGCACGTTTTTCGTTTGTCTTTTAGCATGATTTTGTTTATTGTGAATTTAGAGGTGGCAAACGGGTCAATCGGTTCGGGTTCGGTTCAGGTCATTTCGATTTCGGTTATTTCGGGTCTGATGTTTTCGGTTCAGATTCGGTTTCGATTTCGGTTCGGTTTGGTTTCGGTTTTAGTTCGGGTCTATTGTGTTTCGGGTCATTTCGGGTCGGTTGATTTTCGGTTCGATTAATTTCGGTTCGGTTGATTTCGGTTCGGTTATTTTCGGTTTAATGAGAGATCAGTCGATTTTAATCAAATTTTTAGGTTGGTCAGATTTTTATACCCTATATATGACTTTATAAAGTCAATATATTTGACATTTTAGTGACTTGTGCGGCTGTTCATATTTTATCTTTCTTTATTTCTATTAATCGGGTCCATTCGGTTCGGGTCCATTCGGTTCAGGTTTATTCGGTTCAGGTTTATTCGGTTCGGGTCCATTCGGTTCAACTAAATTCGGTTCAGTTTCGGTTCGGTTTATTTCGGGTTTCGGATCAAATTTCGGGTTAATTTTCGGTTTAGGTCTGGGTTCGGGTAATTCGGATCGAGTTTCGGGTCTCGGGTCAAGTTTACCGGGTCTAATTGTGATGATAGTTTAACGTTTCATGTTGTATTTATCATGACACACCTCATGATCACGAAAAGTAGGTGGTCTCTAATGATTAGATCTCTTTTTGTGGCAGACTGACAGTGTGTCGATGTATTTAGAACCGTTAGCGGAGCAATATGTAAGATTAATTTACTTGATCTCTACTTCTACATCAATATAACATCTAGTTTAAATAGAGTTATGAAGATAATTTATAATTGATGGGTTTTTTTCTATGGAAGATGAAAATTGTATTTAAAGAAAAAAATTTGGTTTTATTTATTCACATCCGTTAAATTTTTATATTAAGGATGAGTTATCTTTATTTATACCTCATCTTCTTTTTTTAATGAAAACTTAGCTTCTAATTATATATAAAAAAATGTAACCTGTATTATTTTGTCCAAAACATTATTATAAAAAGAAAGAAAATAATCAACAAGAATTACATTCTATTCTAACTTAGTTTCAGGCTTAGTTTGTGGTTGCTTTTAAAAAGTGCAGTGAAAAAAGTGATTTTCAAACTAGCTGTTGAAAAGTAGTTTTGAAAAACTTGTTAGTGTTTGTCATTGAAGTCAAAAAGTGATTTTCATGAGATAAAAAGTCTATTTTAGACATAATATTAAAAAGTAAAAGTAAATTTGGGTGATTGTTCAAATTAATTAATGTTATGATTTATGAAATAAATTAATTTTAATTATAATAAAAATTATTTTTTATAAAATTTAATTTAAAAATATAAACTACATTCTATAATATATACGGACATATCACTTACACATTAATAATAAATATAAAATAAAGTACAAATAAAACAATTTTATTCTCAATATAAATATTATAAAATATATATTATTTTACAATTATGTATGCATAAACATTATTTTAACAATAAATTATAATTAAATAATAAAAATAAAAAAATAATTTTATTTTCAAACTAGCTTTTCCACCTAAGAAGCTATAAAATCCAGCTTCTTGGTTTGGGTGGAAAAACTAGTTTTAAAAGCAACTAAAAACAGCATGTTTTAACTAAAAGCACTTAAAAAAATGTTTTTTGGTTGCGAAACCCAACCAAAAACAGACTCTCAGTGTTTCACAGTTCAAACCCACCCTTCAACTGCCTTGTTCACTTAACATGTAAAGAGGTAAAAATAATAATTTCTTAAGCAAATTATTTTCTATGACAATGATATGAACAAAAAAAGTCATCAGGGATTAGAAATTTTGTTGTAATAGAAGAAATTTCGTTGCTAAAAGAGCACACAACCTTTGACAAATGCCCACTTTCAAAAGGCAAACCATACTGTTTTTTCTTACCTAAGAAAAGGGTTGTCTTTGTATAAGCTTTGTCAAATTTGGAGGATGTCGGGTTTTTTCTTTATAAAAAATATATTATATACTTTTTTCTTTTGCATTGGGTTTGGATCATGTTTTACAAATTTGACTTTGTTAGGGAAAATATTTCAGCTTTTTTGATGGATGGAAAGATCAAGGACCCCACTGGATAATAATAAAGAAAAAAAAGATTTTGAAAATTGAGGCAATACGTAAATGCAAGGTTGAATTTAGTTGTACTGATGACAGGTAGGGTTGTAAAAACAAGTCAGGACCTGAAGACCTGCCTGAAACCTGCTCGAGTCAGAACTTGATTTGACCCGAGAATTCGATGATTCGAACCCGAACTGTAACTGACTGTTGCTGACCCGAACCCGAGTTGAACTTGTTACTGTAGCAACCGAACCCGATCTGTGTCCGACTGAAAACGACCCGAACCCGAATCTGACCTGGTAATTTTGACCTGAAACCCGACCTGCATCCGACTGAAACGAACCCGAACCCGAGACCGACCTGGCAAATTACCTGATATTATCCGACTGAAATGACCCGAGATCCGATTTTACCCGACATGTTTTGAACCCGACCTGTTAATGGACCCGACCTGTTTTGAACCTGAACTGCTGTTGACCTGAACTAATGTAGACCTGGCTAAAAATGTTAAATAATTTAAAGTGTAAACTGTTTATTATAAACTTAATAATTTTTTAATAGATTATGTTAATTTCATTATTTAGAAAAATTTTATCTTCCATTATACTTAGAAAAATTTGTCTTAATTTATAACTACATTATGTATAATAAAAGTATATACTTAAAAATTTGTTTAAGTATAAAAATATATATAATGTATAATAAAATTATATACTTAAAAGATTTGTCTTAATTTTTACTAAATATATAATATATTAGTAATATATAGTTAATATAATATATTAAACTTATATACTTAAAAATTTGTTTAAGTATAAAAATATATATTATGTATAAAATATATTATGTTAACTTTATTATGTTCATAAACTTATTATGCTTTAACAAGTATAAGAAAATTAACATAACTACAAAATATAAGTTAGTATTATATCAATTGTATTTCAAATGATTAATCTAGATATAGTTTGTTACTCAAACTGGTTAACTACTCTATTTTTGTTAACTTAATCGGGTTAACTTCTTAAATTTGTTAACTTAAGCTGGATAACTATCATAATAATTAGTAATAGTTTGGGCCTTAGGCCTTTAGGCTCATATCCCACCACTCATTTATTTTAGATGGGCCCCTAAAACCTATAATGTATAAATATAATATATATATATATAAACTTATAACTTATAATTTATATAATAATTAATAATAAATAATAATTAGTAATAGTTTGGGCCTTTGGGCTCTTATCCCACCACCCATTTATTTTAGATGGGCCCCTAAAACCTATAATGAATAAATATAATATATATATATATATATAAACTTATAACTTATAATTTATATAATGTAATTATAATATAATAAATAATAAATAGTAATGCCTTGGGCCTTTGGGCTCATATCCCACCACACATTTATTTGAGATGGGCCCCTAAAACCTATAATATACATATATATAAACTTATAACTTATAAGTTATATAATGTATTTATAATATAATAATTAATAATAAATAATAATTAGTAATAGTTTGGGCCATAGGCCTTTGAGCTCTTATCCCACCACCCATTTATTTTAGATGGGCCCCTAAAACCTATAATGTATAAATAATATATATATATATATATATATATATATATATATATATATATATAAACATATAACTTATAATTTATATAATGTATTTATAATATAATAAATAATAATAAATAATAATTAGTAATAGTTTGGGCCTTGGGCCTTTGGGCTTATATCCCACCACCCATTTATTTGAGATGGGCCCCTAAAACCTATAATATATATATATATATATATAAAAACTTATAACTTATAAGTTATATAATGTATTTATAATATAATAATTAATAATAATTAATAATAGTTTGGGCCTTGGGCCTTTGGGCTCATATCCCACCACCCAATTATTTGAGATGGGTCCCTAAAACCTATAATATATATATATATATAACTTATAACTTATAAGTTATATAATGTATTTATAATATAATAATTAATAATATATAATAATTAGTAATAGTTTGGGCCTTGGGCCTTTGGGCTCTTATCCCACCACCCATTTATTTTAGATGGGCCCCTAAAACCTATAATGTATAAATATATATATATATATATATATATATATATATATAAACTTATAACTTATAACTTATATAATGTATTTATAATTTAATAATTAATAATAAATAATAATTAGTAATAGTTTGGGCCTTGGGCCTTTGGGCTCTTATCCCACCACCCATTTATTTTAGATGGGCCCCTAAAACCTATAATGTGTATATATATATATATATATATATATATATATATATATATAACTTATAACTTATAATTTATATAATAAATAATAATTAGTAATAGTTTGGGCTTTGTGCCTTTGGGCTCTTATCCCAGCACCCATTTATTTTAGATGGGCCCATAAAACCTATAATGTATAAATATAATATATATATATATATATAAACTTATAACTTATAATTTATATAATGTATTTATAATATAATAAAAAATAATTAGTAATAGTTTGGGCCTTGGGTCTTTGGGCTCATATCTCACCACCCATTTATTTGAGATGGGCCATAAAACCTATAATGTATAAATATAATATATATATATATATATATATATATATAAACTTATAACTTATAAGTTATATAATGTATTTATAATATAATAATTAATAATAAATAATAATTAGTAATAGTTTGGGCCTTGGGCCTTTGGGCTCTTATCCCACCACCCATTTATTTTAGATGGGCCCCTAAAACCTATAATGTATAAATAATATATATATATATATATATATATATATATATATATATATATATATATATATATATAAACTTATAACTTATAAGTTATATAATGTATTTATAATATAATAATTAATAATAATTAGTAATAGTTTGGGGCTTGGGCCTTTGGGCTCTTATCCCACCACCCATTTTTTTTAGATGGGCCCCTAAAACCTATAATGTATAAATATAATATATATATATATATAAACTTATAACTTATAATTTATATAATGTAATTATAATATAATAAATAATAATTAGTAATAGTTTGGGCCTTGGGCCTTTGGGCTCATATCCCACCACCCATTTATTTGAGATGGGCCCCTAAAACCTATAATATACATATATATAAACTTATAACTTATAAGTTATATAATGTATTTATAATATAATAATTAATACTAAATAATAATTAGTAATAGTTTGGGCCTTGGGCCTTTGGGCTCTTACCCCACCACCCATTTATTTTAGATGGGCCCCTAAAACCTATAATGTATATATATATATATATATATATATATAAACTTATAACTTATAATTTATATAATAAATAATAATTAGTAATAGTTTGGGCTTTGGGCTCTTATCCCACCACCCATTTATTTTAGATGGGCCCCTAAAACCTATAATGTATAAATAATATATATATATATATATATATATATATATATATATATAAACTTATAACTTATAATTTATATAATGTATTTATAATATAATAAATAATAATTAGTAATAGTTTGGGCCTTGGGTCTTTAGGCTCATATCCCATCACCCATTTATTTTAGATAGGCCCCTAAAACCTATAATGTATAAATAATATATATATATATATATATATATATATATATATATATAAACTTATAACTTATAATTTATATAATAATTAATAATAAATAATAATTAGTAATAGTTTGGGCCTTGGGCCTTTGGGCTCTTATCCCACCACCCATTTATTTTAGATGGGCCCATAAAATCTATAATGTATAAATATAATATATATATATATATATATATATATATATATAAACTTATAACTTATAATTTATATAATGTATTTATAATATAATAAATAATAATTTGTAATAGTTTGGGCCTTGGGCCTTTGGGCTCATATCTCACCACCCATTTATTTGAGATGAGCCCTAAAACCTATAATGTATAAATATAATATATATATATATAAACTTATAACTTATAATTTATATAATGTATTTATAATATAATAATTAATAATAAATAATAATTAGTAATAGTTTGGGCCTAGGGCCTTTGGGCTCTTATCCCAGCACCCATTTATTTGAGATGGGCCCCTAAAACCTATAATGTATAAATATATATATAAACTTATAACTTATAAGTTATATAATGTATTTTTAATATAATAAATAATAATTAGTAATAGTTTGTGCCTTGGGCCTTTGGGCTCTTATCCCACCACCCATTTATTTTAGATGAGCCCCTAAAACCTATAATGTATAAATATAATATATATATATATATATATATATATATATAACTTATAATTTATATAATGTATTTATAATCTAATAAATAATAATTAGTAATAGTTTGGGCCTTGGGCCTTTGGGCTCATATCCCACCACCCATTTATTTGAGATGGGCCCCTAAAACCTATAATGTATAAATATATATATATAAACTTATAACTTATAAGTTATATAATGTATTTATAATATAATAATTAATAATAAATAATAATTAGTAATAGTTTGGGCCTTGGGTCTTTGGGCTCTTATCCCACCACCCATTTATTTTAGATGGGCCCCTAAAACTTATAATGTATAAATATAAATATCTATATATATATACTTATAACTTATAATTTATATAATGTATTTATAATATAATAAATAATAATTAGTAATAGTTTGGGCCTTGGGCCTTTAGGCTCATATCCCACCACCCATTTATTTTAGATGGGCCCCCAAAACCTATAATGTATAAATATATATATATATATATAAACTTATAACTTATAATTTATATAATAATTAATAATAAATAATAATTAGTAATAGTTTGGGCCTTTGGGCTCTTATCCCACCACCCATTTATTTTAGATGGGCCCCTAAAACCTATAATGTATAAATATATATATATATATATATATATATATAAACTTATAACTTATAATTTATATAATGTATTTATAATATAATAAATAATAATTAGTAATAGTTTGGGCCTTGGGCCTTTGGGCTCATATCCCACCACCCATTTATTTGAGATGGGCCCCTAAAACCTATAATATATATATATATATATATATATATATATATATATAAACTTATAACTTATAAGTTATATAATGTATTTATAATATAATAATTAATAATAAATAATAAATAGTAATAGTTTGGGCCTTGGGCCTTTGGGCTCATATCCCACCACCCATTTATTTGAGATGAGCCCATAAAACCTATAATGTATAAATAATATATATATATATATATATATATATATATATAAACTTATAACTTATAAGTTATATAATGTATTTATAATATAATAATTAATAATAAATAATAATTAGTAATAGTTTGGGCCTTGGGTCTTTGGGCTCATATCCCACCACCCATTTATAATAATTAATAATATCAATAATAAATAATAATTATTAATTGTTGGGCTTTGGACTAAATATTTTAGATGTGCTAAATATAATAATTAATAATAATTATTAATTGTTGGGCTTTGGGCTAAAAATTTTAGATGGGCTAAATATTTTGTGGCCCTTTAAATTTTAAATGTTTTTCTTTTAAGTCCTTTAAGTTTTAGTTCAATTCAATTGAGTTCAATTCAATTTATGTATTTAAATACATATATAAATACATATATTTTATAATTTTATAAATACATATATTTATATATATATACATATATTTTATATGTATATTTATGTATTTATATACATATATACACACATATATACATATATATATATGTACATTATATTTTATATATTAACATACATATATTTGTATAATATGTATTAATTATTATGTATGATATGTTATATGTATAATGTATTAATAATTTAATATATACATATGTTTGTAATATATATACATGTATGTTGTTAGTATCATAGTATGTATTATGTATATACATATACATGTATTTATGTATAATACATTACATATACATAAATACATACATGTTTGTATAATATATAATTATATATTGTAATGTATATACATGTGAATACATAAAATACATATATATACACATAATCACGTATATCTATACTTATAAAGTTATTATAATAATTAATAAGTTATATTATATTATAATAATTAATAAATAATATTAAATTATAATATATATGGGCGGGAAAATTTATTTTGAAACCGCCCAATTCCCAAATTGAATTTCAATTTGGGGTAAATTATAAATAAAGCCCTTTATATTATATAAGTTTTTTATTCAAGTCCTTTAAGTTTTAATTCAATTCAATTGAGTTCTTAAAACTTTATTTTTACTTCAAATTAACTCTTATTTATTATTTTTTTTCACTATAGTCCATAAAACTTTGTTTTTATTCAAAATTGAGTTTATTATAGTCCATAAAACTTTATTTTAGTCCAAATTAGCTCTTATTTATTATTATTTTTTTCACTATAGTCCATAAAACTTTGTTTTTATTCAAAATTGTTCATTTCTGGTGAACCTAAATTAACTCGAACTGAAATGAACCCGACGACCTGAAATTACCCGACCTGAAATGAACACGACCTGAAATGAAACCGACCTGAAATGAACCCGAACTGAAATGAACCCGACCTGAAATTTACCCGACCTGAAATTTACCTGCCAATTAACTGATTTTACCCGACCTGTTTTTACCCGATCTACAACGAGTTTGACCTGAAATGGACCCGACCTGAAAATTGACCCGACCTGAAATGGACCGACCTGCAAATTACCCGACTGCAATGGACCCGCACCCGACCCGAGTCGAGTCAAAAATTTTTTTTTACCTGAAATGACCTGTATCCGATTTTACCCGACCTGACAGAACCCGACCTGAAACCTGTCCGATTACCTGTTTTTACATCCCTAATGACAGGTTGATTTGTTTTTGTTGTTGTTGTTTTTTTGGAATTTTGATCGTATTTTTTTAATATGTTGGTGGAATATAAATGTAGCATCTGTTCAATTTTTTTAATCTGTTTTTAAATAAGGCACACATATCATGCAAAATTGGTGCTCGAACGTAAGTTATCTGGATGAATTATATCATCATTTACCACTGTGACAACAAAGGGTGACCTGATCGTATTTTTTTTAGTTTTATGGTACGTAAATTTACGTATTTCGATCTTTTATTTTATGTTTCACTATGTTTTTTTATAACAAGGTTTTATTATGAGTTGATTTTGTTTAAATTTCTTTAATTTAAATTTCAATATATTTTAGTTATCAATTTTTTAACTATTAGTATCTAATTTATTGATCGACTAATTTAGATTGAATTTTATAGAACTCCAATATGAGGTCGGCCCTCTCAACTCAATTTTTTCATTCACAATGTCAAAATTCAAACATTTGACCTTAAGACCTAACATTTTATCTCGCTAGACCAGCTGATTATTAATAGTTATTTATTTTTTATTCGTGTATTATCATGATTGAGTTTGACTCTATAAGAAAATTAGATTTCAAATTGATATAATTTCATAAGGTAGTTCTGGTTTTTATAGTTTAGATAAACTATCTATGATGGATAAGCTACCTAAAAGTACTAATAATAATTTCAAGGGTAGCTAATTTTTTTTAATGTTAAAAAAGAGAGAGAGATAAGCTACCGTTGAAATTATTATTAGTACTTTTAGCTAGTTTCGTATTGGAAAGGTGCATCTACCATTTATCTCCAATTTTTATGTATTTGTGTGTGTTACTATATATATATTGATTTTTTTTTCTTTTGCATTTTACAATTTGGTAGGAAAATGGTAAATCAAGCTAAAGCATGGTTTGTTTAACTTTAAATCAATTTCCCAACCAACTGAGGTATTTTGGATTTAATATATATATATATATATATATATTATTTAAACAGTTATATTTTATGATAAAATGTGTAATTTAAGTATTAGTTTAGGCGAGATGATAAGTGATTTTTTTTTTACTTTAATAGGTGATCAAGGTTCGATCTTTATTTTAAACATGAAATAATTTTAAAATTTATGACCAATATCTACTTTTTATATGAGTCAACAAAACGTAAAGAAAGAAAAAAAAATCTATATCCCATATATCATGCGGTGGCCTCAAGGAGGCCTTTTTCTTTAGGATGAGCGGAGATAGGTTTTGGAGGTGAGTTTTTGGTCATTTTGACCCTGACTCTAAATTTTAACAAAAAATTTTACAAAGTCTGATCCGTCTAAAAAATAAAAAAATTAAATATATTACATGTATTTATAAATATATCAAGTTGAATCGAAAAATTTTCACTACAAACCCAAATTCATTCCGTCCCGACTCAATTCTAAAATATGCCCACCCCGAACCGTATCAAATAAAAAAAACATGCACTATCAAAGCGGAGCTGACAGCGGGACCGAATAATTTTATCATCTCTAAGCGGAGCTGACAGCGGTGTGGGTTGGGTGCTACTGTGCTAGCCGGGAGCATCTCCTCTTCTTTGGATGTTGCTTTCTTCCATCTTTTGCATGAAAGTTAATAATATGGATTAAATTAATGTAGAAAATTTTCGGATTAAAGAATGATTACCTAAATTGGAGAATAATGTAGATAAAAGATAATGATATTTATTTTAGAAGACTCGACTTTAAGTATCTGTGTGTAAGATGTATATACCTTATCAAAAGATGAAGAAAAAAATATGAACATATACTATAATATAATCACATCCGTATATTAAAAAAACAGAAATAAAATCGAAGACAATTAAGATCCGAGATCTTATTAATTGCCGTTCAACACATGTTTAAGTTTAACTTCAAATCATCAAAAATAAACTCCAAGTATATTTAGTCTCCTTACTAAAATTTTAATTTCACCGTTTATCCGCGGCTCTTCTCATTATTTTATATTGTAAATGTTCAATTTTTCAACTTAAATTTCTTTATTTACGACAAAAAAAACTTAAACTTTAGACCTTATTTAACAAACTAACACAATTATCGAAGCATTAAAACCCTGCAACATGTTTTATTTTATTTTATTTATTTATTTGCAGCAGCCATATTTCTGGTGAAATCCTGAAGTTATGTACAAATAAAATATTTTTCCTTTTTTTCACTTAATTCAATAAAATATATATCATAGCCTTTTCATTGACATTTGACAATCTTCTCATTTAGTCCACCTGGGTTTTCTCTCTTCTCCCCTCTTTCTCCTCCATTTCCTCTGTTTTTTCTTGACTTTCTCACCATTAATCTCTTAACAAATCTATCAGTTCAATAAAATATATTCTGGGGTTTTTCATTACACAAATTTGCATGTTTTGATTCTTGTCAAGATCCAACCAAATACTTGTGTTGCCATTGTTTGTTTGTTTTTATGGATCTTGTAAGTAAAAGCTACACCAGCACGATCCGACTCTCGCAACAAGCACTTTCGCCGATCACAGCACCGGGGAACTCGATTTTGAGCTCCCGTTCGCATTCATCCGACACGAGTTTCCCCATTATAGCAATCGCCGTCATCGGCATTTTAGCCACCGGTTTCTTGTTAGTTAGCTACTACGTCTTCGTCATCAAGTGCTGCCTCAACTGGCACCGTATCGATCTCCTGAGGCGATTTTCGCTGTCCCGAAGACGACCCGAAGACCCTCTAATGGCTTACGCACCGGCAACCGAACACCGAGGGCTGGACGAATCTGTCATAAGGTCAATCCCAACATTTCAATTCAAGAAAACAGGTGGAAACAACAATGGAGACGAAAGAGGCCTCTATGAATGCGCTGTTTGTTTGAACGAGTTTTTAGATGACGAGAAGCTGAGAAGGATACCGAATTGCAGCCATGTCTTCCACATCGACTGCATCGATGTCTGGCTCCAAAACAACGCAAACTGTCCGCTCTGCAGGACCAGCATTTCAAGCAACACCATTAATGACAATCCACTGAGCTCGGATCCGAGCTCTACCATTAATGGTGATGAAGATTATGTAGTGATCGAATTAGGCCATGAAAATAGTTCCATTGACGAGTTATCCACCCGGTGTCCTTCACCTATGAAGAAACAAGGAAGAAAGGTACACAAAGGGACAAGCATGGGGGATGAATGGATTGACACACGAGACAAAAGCGAAGAGTTTGCTGCGATTCAGCCGATAAGGAGGTCGATTTCAATGGACTCATCGGCAGATCGGCAGCTGTATTTAGCAGTTCAAGAAGCTATGAGACAAAACAGGCAAGTCAATGAGGCTAGCCCCATTGAAGGGTGCAGTAGCAGAGTGGTGAGGAGATCTTTCTTCTCTTTTGCTCATGTCAGAGGGTCTAAAAATGCAGTTTTACCTCTTTATTTGGAGCCATAAAAACCTTATTCTTAGGTTATTTGTATTACAAATAGGCAAGTAAATTTGTGACTTACAATTGTTCATCTTGAAATTGAGAAGAAAAAAAATCATTATTTTATTTGAATTTCTTTATGGGATTTATAAATTATAGTATTTTTAGGGTTTAGTACTCATCTATTCCCGTATTTTTGTTTTAGTCATCTAACAAGTTTTTTTTGGCAAAATAGTACCCCAACGCTACGTTTTGTTTTTATTTTGGTATTCTACCGTTAAAAATTAACGACAAAATTAATGTGTCATTTATTATTACATAGAGAAAATGAAAAAAAAATAACATGTCAATTTTCCTGTTATTTTTAAACCGCGGGATACCAAAATTGAAATAAAAAATAATGTTAAGTATCATTTATAAAAAAAATTAGTTAGGTGACCAAAACAGAAACACGAAAATATATAAAGTACCAAATAAGTAGTTTATCCTATTTTTTATTAGGGGCTGGTCCAGTATGTTCTGAAATGATTCAAAACCATGATTATGGACATCATTATTCATTGCTTAAAAAACCCATTCTTTCTTTTGGAATCCCAAAGATTTATTAATTATTATTTTTCAAAAACAACTCATTAATTACATTTCTCTGTATCATCTCTTTAATCAACATCATTAGACAGTGATTAACAATTTGCCTTCTGCTTTTGTTAAGTATTTAAACTTTTTGCTTGATTTTGAATTTTTTTTTGATTGGATACACTATTTTCTCATAAGGGTCATGGGCACTCAAATGTGTATCGTATCAAAAAAAAAATAGTAAAATAATATATTTTTTAATTTTATATTAAAATGGTTCCTTTAAATATGTACCAACTTTGTCCACGATCACCGGGGACGGAATTATGTACGGGTTGGGAGGGTTATCGTCCCTCCTAAAACTTTTAGCACAACAACATTTTAAGTCATTTTTAGTTTAAATATTAGTCAGATAAGACGTTTGTTCTCTTAAAAACTCTTGTCATTTTTAATGTTTGATCTTAATTTTATCCATGATGATCATATTTGACTTTAAGTCTGATCTCTCGTATTTGTTTAGAGATAAAAAACAAACTAAGAAAAGAGGGCTGGAAGGAAGGAGAGAGGTCCCATTCAATTGATTTAGGTGGCCTCATTTCAATTGAGAGAATCACAAAGCTACCAACTTCTATTGTGCAATAATGGAATATGGTATGGTTGTTGAAGAAAAAGAATATTAGGGTTTTGTTTTTGGTTGGTAATGGTCATATTCCTTCTTTAACTACAATAAATTTCCAGCCTGTGAAAAACACAAATTTAGCATTGATCAATTAATATTTCTAGGTTAAAATAATTAAATAATATAAATTCTAAAATGGATAATAATATCTTGGGAGGTGTTTTTTGTGTGCCAGTGTTGTTGTCGGGAGTATTAGTATAACAACTACCAAAGGGGTTGTGTAGAGATTGGTGGTGGTTAATGGCAGTTGGTGAGGGTTTTCATGAGGGAGGGGAATTGATAGACATGGTAAATGTAGGGTGTTAAGTTTATTAATTTATTTAGAACAAAGACTTAGTTGACATACCGTGTAAACATTTGGAGATGTGGAAATGTTTACACAAGCGTTTTAGTTTTAGGGTTTAAGAACTCTATTTAGGGTTTAGAGGTTATGTTGTCACGGTCCGCGAGCCCGCGACCGAGACAAGTGCAAAGAAGGCAGTCCAAGACCATCTCTACAGCATTTTGGGCTTGCCAGCTGACCCAGGAAAGCTGGCCCAGTCACCTTGGTAAATAGTAAAGGCATAAGTATTTACCATGGTAATTCCGATAAGGCAACTTACTTATCATTTGTGGTAATTGTATTTAATTCCCACATTATCTCTAGTTTAAATTCAAATAGAGATGTAGATAAGATAGGCTCAAATCTGGACCGTTGATTGTAATGTATCTCAACCATTGATTGTAGGGGGTTGCAGCTATAAAAGGAGGCTCACCCCCACTTCATTTTACACACTTCACTTCAGAGTAATACAAGTCAGCATTTCACTCTAGCTTTTCTCTCTTTTCTTTTACTGCCATCACTGCTCATACGTTTCCGCATTTTCTCTAAGTTCTCTTACTTAGAGCGTTTAGGGTGACTTAGCCGACGTTTCAGCCGAGAAAGTGACTAAGGCCCGCACGGTTAGCCTAGCTAAAGTCTAGCCCCGTGACAAGTGGCATCAGAGCAAAGGTTTAGCTGAGCAGATTTGATCGAGATGGCTCGTGATGGAGAAACTCCTGCAGTGAAGAAGGTTGCTGACGCCACGGCTGACAAATCCAAGAGGGGTTCGTCAAAGGACATGATCGCATCGATCCAGGGGAAGATCACCAAGCTTGAGGATTCCATGGCGGAAGTCAAGGTGGTGATGGATGAGCTGGAGCCTTTAGACCTGGAGAGGCTGGGTTCGTTGAATTTTGGACAGCTTGAGTTATTGGAGGGACTCAAGGACGATGTTCAAGCGGCTCTGAATGAGATGGATGTGAAGTTCTTGAAGCGTGGTGATTCTTTAGAGGCCACGGTGGTTGCTCTAAAGAGTGAGATCGAGGAGCTCAAGGCGAAGAGTTCCGAGTCGGGTGATCTGAAGGAGGAAGTGGAGATGCTCAAGACTGAGTTGCGTGTTTTGAAGGCTGCGGTTGGGAATGGCATTGCGACTGCAACTCCCAAGGCCTTGTGTGATATCCCCCAACCTGAGAAGTTCAAAGGGACGAGATCCGCCCAGGATGTGGAGAACTTTCTTTGGGGAATGGAGCAATACTTCAAAGCTGTAGGCATCGTGGAGGATGCTAAAAAGGTAAGCTTTGCGAGTATTTATTTGATTGACCTTGCACAAACGTGGTGGCGACGCAGGTGCGAAGATGTGAAGCGTGGGGAAGCTGTCATTGATACTTGGAAAATGTTCCAAGATGAGTTTAAGGAGCAGTTCTACCCTCAGTATGCCGAAGATGAGGCGCGATCGAAGCTGAGGCGTCTGAGACAAAGAGATGCACAGTCTTTGAGGGACCATGTCCAAATGTTCATGGAACTGAGTTTACAGGTCCCGAGTTTGAGTGAAGAAGATGGGTTCTTTACTTTTATGGATGGGTTAGAACCGTGGGCCAAGATGGAGTTACAACGGAGGGGTGTGACAAAACTCTCCGCTGCCTTGACAGCTGCCGAGTCCGTCATTGAGATCGGGCGTAGTAAGCATCACCACCACTCTAAGCCGAAGCACCACAATAGTGATCGAGAGGAGGAGAAGTCATCCGATAGAAATGACGAGCCTCCAAGGGGCGTGAAGAAGCCATCAGGTGGGAATGGCAAGCCCGGACAACATCGTCAACCGAGGGACGAGAGGGGACAAGTTACGTGCTACCTTTGCCACAAGAAGGGGCACATCTCGAGGGGCTGTCCGACAAAAACTAAGCTTGCTGCTGTCGAGAGTCGTGAGGAAGACGAGTCGACAGACGAGGAGCCGCCAATGAGGATTGGCGCAATTGCCAGTGTTAAGGCAAAGAAGCCAGGGACTGTGGAGGCGCAGTTGAAGAGGTATCAACAGAAGCAGAATCAAGTTAAGCCATCCAAGGAGGATGTCATGCCCGAGAGCAGCGATGCTGCGAGACTTGGTTCGATGATACTGAATTCTGCCAGGGCGCGGAAAGGCCGAAAGCAGAAGGGGTTGATGTTTGTGGACATCACCGTTGCGGGACGATCGAGGAGTGCCCTTGTGGACACTGGGGCATCTGATCTATTCATGTCAAAGAAGGCTGCTGAGAAACTTGGTCTTACAGTTCAAGAATCAAACAATATGATCAAGACTGCGAATTCCGAGGAAGTTCCGATTGTCGGGGAGGCAAGGAAAGTTGAGCTGCAGATTGGTGAATGGAAGGGCAAGGAAACATTCAAGGTAATCAATCTAGATGACTTTAATTTCATTTTGGGACTGAATTTCCTTGACCGTGTAGATGCTCTTATCATTCCTTGTGCCGACGTTATTTGCATTTTGGATCCCAAACGGCAATGTATTGTGCCCATTTGTCGAGACAAAGGGAAGGGAACCAAGACGCTTACTGCCATGCAGATTGCCGAGGGTGCTCCGAGCCAAGGAGGCATCGCTTTAGGGGCAACTGTTGGGACTACAACCTTGGAGGGGCATGTGTTGCCCGAGCCTGTGGGGGACATGAAACCCGTTGCAGATTCACCTTTGGGGAAGGTGAATGCGACATTGGACTTCGTGGGAGAAGAAGAGACAATGCCCGGGGCATCAAGCATCGCGGACAAAGATGAGTTGATGTCCTTTAGAGTGAACGACGTTGCTGACAGTGTTGCGAGAGATGTGCATCTCACTGCGAGTGGTTGCCAGCATGATTTGCCGCCTGTGTTGGGTGTAGGGAGCAGAAAACCTAACCCATCGAGTAGTTCAAAGACTTGGCGCGGACACAAGAAGCCTTTCAGAGTTCGTCAAGTGTTCGATGTTAAGGCGACCAAGCCTTTGATCGTGGATCAAGAGGATCCGAGCCAAGACAAATCACAACCGGTAAGAGAGGGCTCTTACGATGGAGATGCACATGGCAAGCGAGATGTTACTAGACGGTGTGAGCCGATGCGAGCAGTCCTTGTGGGAGGACATCAGTGCCCGATTCCGAGTTGGGAACCAGGCGAGGCCTTATGGAGATTTCGAGAGCAGACCGACCAGTTTGATTCTAGCCCCGCGACGAGGGCGTCACTAGAACAAGTGGGGGGAGAATGTCACGGTCCGCGAGCCCGCGACCGAGACAAGTGCAAAGAAGGCAGTCCAAGACCATCTCTACAGCATTTTGGGCTTGCCAGATGACCCAGGAAAGCTGGCCCAGTCACCTTGGTAAATAGTAAAGGCATAAGTATTTACCATGGTAATTCCGATAAGGCAACTTACTTATCATTTGTGATAATTGTATTTAATTCCCACATTATCTCTAGTTTAAATTCAAATAGAGATGTAGATAAGATAGGCTCAAAACTGGACCGTTGATTGTAATGTATCTCAACCATTGATTGTAGGGGGGCTGCAGCTATAAAAGGAGGCTCACCCCCACTTCATTTTACACACTTCACTTCAGAGTAATACAAGTCAGCATTTCACTCTAGCTTTTCTCTCTTTTCTTTTACTGCCATCACTGCTCATACGTTTCCGCATTTTCTCTAAGTTCTCTTACTTAGAGCGTTTAGGGTGACTTAGCCGACGTTTCAGCCGAGAAAGCGACTAAGGCCCGCACGGTTAGCCTAGCTAAAGTCTAGCCCCGTGACATTATGTGTTTAAGTGTAGTAGTTTTGAATTTAGGGGTTGTTGATAAATTTTTGAGTTAATAGATAAAATTTAAAGTTTATAGGTTAAAATCCAAAACCCTAACCATATTACTATAAAACTTAAATCCTACCACTAAAACCTATACCTTAACCCTAAATCCTAAATTCTAACATTGAACCCTAAATTTTAAACTCCTAAACTAAAAACCCTAAGCCCTAAACTCTAAAATTAAGGCGATCGTAGAAATAAAATTTAGAAATAAAAAATGTGCGTGAAAAAAACTGAAACTTTTTAAAGTTAGATCACTGAAACAGAAAAGGCCCTAAAGTTGGGTGATCATCGTTCTACTCTACCTTTTTTTTTACTTTTAAATTAAAAAAGACCGAATTTATAATTTAATACGTATTAACATATTTATATGATAACATTTAAAATAAAAATAAATAAATAAAAATATTTATTTTATGAGAACGTATTTATAAATATTATATAATTATATTAAAATTGTATAGTGAAACAAATTTTTAAAAATTAATTATATATTTTTAATTGGATTTGAGTTAACTTTTCAAATTTAATTATTTAAATGTTTAAGGATTTGGGTTGGGGTAAGATTATATTTTGGGCTTGGGCTTTTATTTTAATAATGGGTATAATACTTATTTGGGTTTGGGCTTTTTAAGAGTGGATATGGATTTTGAATAGTATATTTGGATATAAAATATTTTGAAAGTAGGTTAATTATTCTATACACCGATAAAAACTCTTTAATTTTAGGGTTTAAGGAGTTGAGCTAGGGTGCATGATTTATGGGATTTTTAGGGGTTTAAATTTATGAATAGTGGTTAGAATTTAAGATTTAGGGTTTGTATGTTAAAACCAAAATCTCTCGCCAGATTATCCTATAACTTAAACATTAACCTATAAACCCTAAAATCTAAATTTTAACCAGTATCCCTAAATTCTAAAACCCTAAATCTACACGCATAAACTTTAAAATATAAAATAAATCCCTAAGCATTAAAATTAAGGATTAATATCCTATACACTAGCGGTGGAAACTGAAAGTTTCCACAAGCGCCTTAGTTTTAGGGTATAAGAAATTAGTTTAGGGTATAAGGCTTAGGGGTTTAGGTGTACGGAGTTAGAATTTAGGGATAGATGTTTCAATTTAAGGTTTAGGGTTATAATTTAGGGTTTATATGTTAGGGTTTAGTTTTAGGGTAATATGGTGAGGATTTAAGTTTTAACCTATAAACCCTAAATTATAACCCTACACCTTAAATTGAAACAACTATCTCTAAATTCTAACTCCCTATACCTAAACCCCTAAGCCCTATACCCTAAAACTAAGGCGCTTTTAGAAACTTTCAGTTTCCACCGCATGTGTATAGAATATTTATCCTAAAATTAAAGTGCTTGTTGAAACTTTTTAATTTCCACTGCCTCTATATTGAATATAAATCCTTAAAAATATTATACCCTTGAACTAAAAAACAAATTGACCCCTAAAATTTTCTCATATTGGCTTGTGAATTCGATAAGTTTGATTAAATTGATTCCTAATTTCTTTTTTCGTTCAGATTATCTCTTGAACTTTGAAAGCAAAAATGTTATGTTTTCAAAGTTCATAAGTAACGTTGAATATGGAAGCCTGGAATTATTATAGATTTAGTCAACAATGGGAGCTTCTCATATTTTAACCAGAAAAAAGGGAAAATGAGCACAAAAAGTGCAAGCATAAGGGAGTAACATAGAACATTAATCTACAGATATATATATATTTAAAACTATCTAATTAGGTCCTCATATTCTCCCATTTTTATAATTTCTGGGAATTTTCTTGTAATCAACTTATATATTCTGGTCTTCATGGCATAGGTGAATTGTTCATGGTTCTGGTTGAGTTCCTTCCTTTTCAGATGTAAGAATTTTATTCGCTTTAGTGTCGTTTTTGTGGTCGTAAGCCAAGTACGGCGGCTCTTCCGGTCCGATCTGAGCATCCTGATCACGATCTTTGCCCCACAGCACCAGATACAGGCCAACGATCACAATTGCTCCCCCTATAATGCTGAAAATAAAACAAGTGGAATTTTCGGCATCTGTTTCGACTCGAAAGTCTTACGGTATTTGTATTGCAAAAGAAATGTACTAAGCATTAAGTCCCTAAACCGAAATGGGATGTTGCATACAAAATTACCTGCCAATGTAAAGCTTTTCGCCGAGGACGAAATACCCGAGAAGTGCGACGAGTAGCGTCGAAAGGGGATTGAACATGGTCACAAACACCGGCCCTTTCTTTTCGGTGCACCAGAGTTGAATGTAGATGATCAAACCGGAGCAAACAACTCCCTGTCATGTCAATGATTCGTAGTTAGAAATTTACACCAAAAAGAACAGATGACTATCGAATAATACTCGACTTACGGCGTATATAGTAGCCCAGAAATCGATATTGAATCCCATTTTCCAAGCAGCCGGTTCATGATTAACTATTACTGTGAAAACTGCCGATTGTGCTGCTCCGACGAAGCTCATCCACGTCGTTAATGACAGAGGTGCCGGATATCGTTTCAGTGTAAATGCCTACAATTTTCGAACATTATAAGTGATAGGCAATTTTAGTCTATTGGAATGGACAAGTTTTTGTACCTGCATGATGTACAATATAGACCAAGTTAAGCAGCTGCAAACAATCAGAATCGATCCCTTCAACCAATTCTCGTGATTCGGGGATTTGCCTTGGATATGAACTAGAGTTGGCCCCAGGGATTTTATTGCAGGACCTTTGTACAATGTCATTGTCGTTACACCGACCAACGAGACCAAGGTGCCGATAACTTTGGCTTTTCCTCGAGGATTACGAAGATTAACAACCTCCAATCTGCATCAAAGTCGAATCCTAGATGATGAGCTGATGATGGTTATAGTCATTGAACCTTTGTTAATGTATCGACTTAAGTTCGATTTCTAACCGGAATAGAACCGCGATTATGAATGTCAAAGAAGCTATGGTGTTCACCAGGGCTGCAAGGAACGTCGGTGACGTGTATCGCAAGCTAACGAAATACATGTTGAGGGTCAAACTCACCCTGTTGGAATCAAACAAACAAAAGCTTAGTCGGATACGAGTGTCGAATATAAATACTTCAAGAAAAGTAAAGAGTCGGGGCAGTAAGTACCCCAGGATGGAGAGAACAAATATCTCTAGAAAAAGGGCAAAAGTCAGCTTTGGCCTCTTTTTTCTGCACCAAAAAAAACTTGAATATTCCAAACAGTTCCATAAAAGATTGGTCCAGAGCAAACCGGACCCGTTTTCGATCGTGTCGTTTTATTGCAACAGTGAATATTTAAGTGAGAACTGCAAACTATTAACTGACCTTTCGAGGAAATAGGCGAAAGGGAACATGACGATGCCGGCAACGATATGTCGGTACGTAATGTGGACATGAGGGTTCATACCATGATTAAAGCAGGCATCCGTGAAGATATAAAGGAAAGTGTAGCCAAACTGGCTAAGCACCATGAGGATATGAGGCTTGAACCTTCGGTAAATGTCGGAGTAGGAGCCGGATTTTTCCGCCATGGTTTTGCAGTTGCTGTTCGAGTTTCGAGTTATGCAAAAACTGGGGAAGAAAAACTGAGTATAAGTACACATAGAAAAAGTGATGGCATTGTTCTTTTAGTCTCCATTACAGTTGCATGTAGTTGTCGGTATCATGTTCTTGATTAGAAATTCCATCTGAAATTCTGTTGATTCCCTGATGAAATGTCTCAAAAAATGGAGAATAATTTCCTTATTCTCCACGAAATTCTTTGGTTCCAACAACTACGAGAGGTGATAAAATTAGAGAAATTGGGAAACAAGAAAAGAAAAGAAAAAAAATTAATGGTTTCTCAGCAATTCAGACATCAGTTTACTTCATGTTTCAATCAAGTGATGCTTAGATTCTTTGATTCAATTATGCTAGCTTATGAATTTGTTGTCAAAATCTCTGCTTCAATTTATGCAGGCATGAAAAACCATACGAAACCTATGTTATTCGGATTCGAAGCTGAGTATTTGATATACCTTTTTCCCCACATATTTGAAATATGTTTTTTTTATTTGTCAGAATCTTTATATACAAGAAATTTGACAAAAGCAATCAATTTCGCAATTCATATGCAATAAATTTACTAAAACCACATGTTTACTAACAACACGGCTAACTTTTTAGTTTTTTATTTTTATTTTTTATAGAAGAGTATAAAATTTTAACAAATTAATGCTGAATGACTAATTTCTACGTTTTCGTAAAATAAGGAGGTGAAATTCATAATTAGACCAATCATTTTCCCTTAAATATTCTGACGTTGTAGGTGTTCTATGTTATTTACCCATAAACTTTTGGTTCAGATGAAAACAGAATGAATCTTTACACGTTTTTTATTTTATTCTTATTCTCCACCCTGAAATCTCCTTGTTTTTCTATTTATTGTCTTTTGACTAAATTTTTTCGGTAAGTGAACTCTTCGAATGGTTTTAGACTTTTAGTAGAAAAGAAAATTGATTTTTTGACTAAATTTCTTTGGTAAGTGAACTCTTCGAATGGTTTTAGTAGAAAAGAAAATTCAAACAACTTATTTACAAGGTGTGTTATAAAAAAGATAAGACAAAAAGTTGATAAGTAAAAAATTAAAATAAATATTAGCATGCATGTACGAGTTAGAAATAAAATACCTATCATCTATAAATACGGCAAAGTAGAAAAAAAAAAGTGATCTTGGAGTTATGGTTGTACTGACATTCTATCGTACATGTCTTTTAGTAAATATTTTTTAAGTCAAAATTTAAAGATGCTTATAATTTACACTTTTAGTGCTCTAATCATAAGTAAAACTCACATTAAGGAATCAAAAACTTGAGATTTGAAAGAAAAAAAAATTCAAAGTTTGGTTTCCAGAAAAGAAGAAAAAAACTAAAAAGTGGAATATTTTCACACCTGATCAATCTGGTTGATGATTTCAACTATGATGGACCTCGAAATTTCCACTAGGCATTTTCCATGGAAACAAACAGAAACCAAACCTAGACCTTGTAAGTGTTATTTTACAAGTTGAGTGATCCCATCATAATGGTGTGATCAGAGCTTATAATCACGAAAATATATCTAAATTAGACGATGTTTATTGTGTATAAGATACAAATTGCAGAAAAAGGCATGAAACTAAAATCAAACTTTTGTCTCCACTTTGATTGTTAGAAAATCTTATATCTAACTTTGGTGTCATTTAATTTTTTTTTTAAAATTCGAATCGTAACCCGACTCGTAAACAGACCTAATCTTGAGTTCATAGTTTTTCTTTATTTGAAGAAGGAATAGATATGAACCTAACTCTTCACGAAAGCTAAATATCATCTAAACAAAAGAATGAAAACCACTAAAATTTAAGGCTAATGTTTACGGGGACGAATCACGAAATTGTGATCGAACATGAAAAGAGTTAAGTTGTTGAACTTTACAATTAACATGAACCTAATTGTTAATAGACCTAATCTTGAGTTCCTAGTTTTCCTTTATTTGAACAAGAAATAGATATGAACCTAACTCTTCACAAAAGCTATATGTCATCCAAAACAAAAGAATAAAAACCACTAAAAAAGTTTGTTTAAGGCTAATGTTTACAAGGACGAAACTACGATCAAACATTGAAAAAAGTTAAGTTGTTGAACTTTACAATTAACATGAACCTAATCGTTAATAGACATGATCTTGAGTTCCTAGTTTTTCTTTATTTGAAGAAGGAATAGATATGAACCTAACTCTTCATGAAAGTTAAATGTCATCCAAAACAAAAGAATAAAAGTCACTAAAAAATGTTTGTTTAAGGTTGATGTCTACAAGGATGAAATTACGATTGAACATTGAGAAGAGCTAAGTTGTTGAGCTTTGCGGTTAACATGAACCTAATCAATCGTGGAACTTGAAGATAGAGTTTGGAGGATCTAACTTAAAATTTTTTTTTTAAAAAAATAGAGGTTTCAACTAAAATTTTCAAAAAAAATTGAAGAGTTTAATTTATGTTTTTCAAGTAATTTGGGGTCTAAGTAAATTTTTTAATAATTATGATATGCTTAACAAGAATTTCTAAAAATTATGGGAAGATATTTAATTTAAAATATTTAAAATTTTGAGAGGTTAAATTAAAAATTTTAAAGGACCAAATTCTAATTTTCCATTTTTTGGGCCATTGTCCCTACTATTTCCCATTACTTTCCGTCACCGGACCTAGTAAGTATTTAAACCTAAAAATTGATGGGAACAATATCACCGGACCTAGTAAGTATTTAAACCTAAAAATTGATGGGAACAATATTTAATTTGATAAATATTAACCGACTCAACCATCCAGTTAAATTCAAGTTTCAAACAAGATCTTTTGTAACTCGAATAAGTTCAATCTGGCCCAGATTACTATATAATTAGTAAAACAAAGAGAAACTTTTATACACAACTTTTGTAAATTTTAGTTTACGCCTGCTGGTCAAATTTATAGGTTATGAGTTTAGTTTAAGGGTTTAGGTTGTAAAATTTAAACTGAGAGTTTAGGGTTTAAGATTTAAGATGTTAGGGTCAAGACATTAGAATTTAAGGAAGCGTTGTGTAATTTTTATTTTACAAGGACTGTGTATCAAAATATAACCCTAAAACAAATGGTTAAAATTCCTGATCCTACTAATGGACAAGTCTGTCCACTCATTCACCATGCTTTTATACATGGCTGTAGTGTGTCTTAGATTGCATATATTCTTAGTAGGCTGACACGACAACAACTTTGGTTCCATTGTCATCATGTTTTGTTTTGTGCCATATTTACATCTCCAAATACAAATCCAAGGATGCCAACACCATTGAAAGTTGCAGAATATATGTCTAAAACAGCTTGCAATTGCATGTCTGTTAGGACGTCAAAACTCCACACACCACTCATAAATTGATGGCTTATTATCATTTTCAGAAAATACGTATCTTGATTCAACCAAATTCTAAAAACCATCTTTTTTATGTTAAAAACTTTATTACAACTTTTTTCCCAAACAAAATTAACAGCAAAATTCGTATCTAATTCTAAGTAAGAGAGTGTCATCTTATTATATCAGTTAAATCTTAAATTATATTTGATTTTATAATCGAGTTAATTTTTTTTTTACTTATTATTAAATTTTAAATAAGATATCTAATATGATATCAAAACCCAATTATATTGTTATTATACATGTGGGATGCCATGTCATATCGGTTAAACCTAATTAGTATGTGGTGTTCTAGGGGGGAAAAAACAAAGGAGTGGTATGATTGATAGGGTGGAGCATTATTAAATCCAACTTTTCTTGTACAAAGTTGATTATTACCCCAAATGCATGCTATGACAAAATGATAATACAAAGTTGTTAATAATATAATTGGTTTTATTCTACAACTTGTTGTTTTAGCGGGGTGAGACATTAGGTTCTTTAAGTAAGGCTAAAGGTTCGAATTTTGACATTAAGAATAGAGAAAACCGGGTTGAGAGGGTTGTCCTATATTAGGTCTCTACAAAATTCGATCTGAATTAGTTGATAAATAAGTCAAATATAAGTGGTTAAACCAAAAATATAATTGGCTTTAGTGAACTAGGTCGGGCCTGCCGAGTCGAGCAGATAGCCTGATCCTGGAATACGTCTAGGTGAAATATCAAGTAATTTCATGCACAAAAATGGCATATTTGTAAAATGAATTTTGTTAGAACAAAAAGAAATTGTTACAAATATGCAGTAGGCTGAGTACTCGGTCGAGTCGGGCTGAATCAAATTTTATTTGAAGTTTTTTCGAGTTTATAAAATTCGTTTAGAGGCGAATCAAATATTTGTTTGAGTTTATGTTTAAATTTAAATGTAGTTACTTAAAAAATTATGGTATTTTTTAAAATTGAAAGGTGCAGTCCGTTTCATCCTCGATGGCATTGCTGACAAGAGCCATCTCCCTCTAGTTGGTGCTATTCTCTCGGCAATTTCAACTCACGCTCTTTCCTGATACAAGCTTGAGTTATGCAGGACATCTCTGGTCCCCCGTATGTAATTTCATCGCTTAAAAATTATGGTATTGATTGGTTTCGATTTAACTATTCTAAAGTTTGCAACCTTATTTAATAAACCAAAGACCCTCTAAAATTATGTAATATGTTTATAATGTTATTTTTTGAAGAAAGACTCTGATAGAAGTATAAAAGAATCAATGAATTGATGAGAAAAGAAAAGTTGCAAAGAATTGTAGTTAAAGAATTAAATTGAATAAAACATAAAGTTAACAGACTAAATTGTAAAAATAAAAAATTGTTTTCAAAAAGAGAAATTGAAGTAATACAAGTATTCAACTGTGGTTGAAAAGCATTGATCAAAAACTTGTTAAAAATGAACTTAAAATGAAAAAAAAAAAAACAGAATAAACAAGGAAATCATAAAACCAAATCACAAAACAATCAAATTACTCAAAAATGATATTCTTCTAATTTTTTTTAATAGTCTAAAGGTGATTACAAGATAGTATCTATTCAAACATATTTTTTACCTTTTAACAATGCACATACACCTTGTAGACAAAGCGATTTGAACCCGTATCTCCTAAGATGAACATCATCCGCTTTGACATAGTTCTAATTTTCGATTATTCGAATTTAAAAAAATCAACTTTTTCAAGCCACTAAAACATCATAAACAAACAACTTTTCATATTACCATCGATTTAACAAACCGATATGGACAACATTGCTTAAATCTACAAAAATGATTACATGAATCAATCAAATACGACCCCGAATTCGAAATAATTAGCGGTTCGGGTAATAGAACTTGTTTTCTTGTGAAGGAGGAACTTCCCATATCTATTTACTTTCCAAATTCACAAATTTGTTGTTTTTATTTACCAAACCAGTAGCAAAAAAAATGATGCCTATAATGGAATAAAACAATGATGCTGAGTATAATCACACTATCTTCGCTTCTTTTTCTCCTTTTCTATGGACAGCATAAAACAATCAAAATTTCTAAGATTAACAGTTTCTTGGAAGGCGGAAGGATGCCGAGAGCCTGTACAACGACCGGTTTTAACCGGCCGCAAATAGCCATAGCATAATTAAGGATGATATCGAAATTGCTACCCAACCGAGGAACGCCAAGGCAACCGACAACTGATATTTTTGGCATTCTTCTCCAAATCCACAGTTTCCCAAGTCATTGAAGTACAATATGGCAATGCCTGCCGAGGATGATGCTGCAGCCAAAGACAACAGAGCCGTCACCTGCATAAAGTTCGACAACAGTGTGACTTTCAGTTGGGAATGACAAAACCGAGAGAGTTCGAAGGTTTGAAAGAGGCTGACCCAATCTCCAATTACGAAAAGGCTGACTAAAACCGGATTATGGAGGACCTTCTTTTTCACCAACGCAGTTCCGTCTAGTACCGCAAGTGCAAAGCTCCAAACAATTTGTAATCCCATCGAAGCAATAAGGTAGCTGCACAAGCAAAGGTTGTCTTCAAATACAAAGCTTTAGATTTCCTAGGTTTAGGCATTCGCAAATTGTTAAAGTGTTATCCAACTATAACCATATTCACCTTGTCCAATCATCAAAAAAATGAAGATCGTTATATTCGAGTTAGACACTCACATTCGAGTCCAAGTAACAAATTATCTCCTTTACAAACAAATGAGTAAGGAGGGAGGGGAATATAGGAATGGATTACTCATATATGCAACTTTGCAAGTTCTTCAAATATGCAGCAAAGATCGAAATCTTTGATCACAACTTCACAAGGATTAGTAACTCGAACATAACTTGTATTCGAAACTTTAAATAGTAGAATTTCACTGATTACATAAACCATCTAAGTATATGCTAGCTAATTCGCTAGGGCCATAAAACAAGACTGGCATCAGACCAATATCATGCCTACGAGAATTTGTTGAATTAACCTACCCCGACTTCAGTTCCAGAAGATGATGAAGATTTTAACATCATGAACTTAAATCTACTATATTATAAGCACAATCTAGTCCTTGTATATTTGATCATAATTCCGTCCCTCATAAGATAGAAATGATACATCAAGAAGATCTAACCTAACCTGGTGAGAGTCATTTCCTTAAGCAAAACATTCATACTAAAGCAAATGTTTTCATTTATCAATCTATTTAAGCATAGCATATTAGAATCTGCCACAATGAGTAAAGTAATTAATTACTATCTTCCCTTTCATTCCTCTGTGCGTCAAATATTAATCCTAAATAAAAACCCGAAGTCCCTAATACAATTTCCAAAATAACAATTTGATGAGAATGCCGAGCAATCTATAACATTACAAAAAGATTCCCAGCATTCATATCTCATATATATATATATTCTAATTCAATTACAAGGTAGTATCTTAGCCCGGATTCAAATTTATATAAAATCACGCACAACTACAGAATACGATACTCCAAGTATATATAGCAAAACATAGAAAAATATATATTCCACTCACTGTTACCATAAACATCAAGAAATCAGATACTTTCAACCTCACAAATAATATAAACAAGAACATTTCTGAATTGCTTTATTAGTAACCTCAAACAGAGAATCATTCAGTAATTGGATCTTTATTTATGATTACAGCATCTAAACAACAGTTAATTCTGCCTAGCTAAATTTTGCTAAACTAAAGATCTCTGCAGAATTCTCAAACATAACAATAGTTTCAGAAAATCAACCCCAAATTTGATAAAAATAAAATAAATTCAGGAAAAATACCAGAAAGCAGTGACACTGAAGAAGCTTGGAGCTGTAACCATTGAAGCAATTGATCCAGCTGCAAAAACACACTGAATAATCCTCAAAAACAGGCTTGTCAATGTCCCTGGAGTTCCTGGAAATGCCCTCATTTTCTTATATTCAAATCCAATGAAAATCTTTCTCTAAATCTCCATAGCTCATTAAAAAAAAGCTTTTTCAACAGAAATAAGAAAGACCCAGAAACTGAAATTGACAGATTAGATGATAAACATCCACAGAATAAAGGATTTGCAGAAACCCAGAAAAAAGGTAAAAGGAAAAGGACGACATGAACAAGTGGTTCAAGAAACTTGACCATAAAAAATTGAAAACTAATTCGATACGGCAAAACCAAAAAATAATTTTTAAAAAAGAACAGCTTTTGTTGACAATAATGGTAAACCACCCACAAAAATTGTCACTTTCGATTTTCAATTCAAGATTTCAACAGTTTCAACTACCTAACCAGGCCTGAACTAAGCGCATTGTTTAGTGGGTAAAAGTTTAAAGCGCAAAGTTTGGTTGTGAGTTTGGCAAAGGGAGGTTTGAGAAAAAAAAAATAGAGGTATAAGGTATAATTAGAAGTTTGACCAGTCAAATCCGTTAATATTATTATTTGGTGAATAGCGGATTGAGGTGAAACTGCTAATTTTGAAAAAACTCATAATATGAGTCTTTTGAGATTAGGAGTTTGATATTAGAGTTGTAAAGACTCTTTTACGCTTACCAGTTACTAAAAATCTCAAAATAACTTAAATTAAATATTTTCTCATGCTATTTATAAGCTAATCCTATTTATTTTTTTCTTTTATTATCACATATTTATATGTGATTTTAAATTTATTAATTAATTAAATTATATTAAAATAATTATATAAATAATAAATTAATATATAAATCATTCGAATATGTTTAGAAAATTTATATTAAATTTTTTTATAGATATAATTAATAGTAATTAGATACAAAATATTGATAACTAATAAACTATTCAAACAAGTATTAAATATAATCATGTCCTTATATGTCATTTTGCTTGTTTAAATAATCTAACTACTATCAGCTATTAGTTAATTTTACCAAACATTTTAATACAATCAGCTAGGGGTGGGCATTGTCGGGTACCCGGTTCATCCGGGTACCTCATTAAGCGCCCTGTGTCCCAGCCCATTATATCCGGGTACCCGGTTCCTATTTTTTATTTTTAAAATTAAAAAAATCACATGTTAAACACAAAATATTTTTTTAAAAATTAAACTTAAAACTTAAAAGAATATAATACAATCATAGAAAAAATTTAAGGATTTAAACTTAATTTTAGAGTAAAAATATTAAGAAATATAAAATAAAAATATAATTTTAAATATAAAAAAATATATTAAGTTTTATCGGGTTGGGTCGGGTACCCGGTAAGGGGAAACTTCTGGCCCGTGTCCCCGAAAATTTGTCGGGTCGGGTAATTTTTTTTCGGGAATTACCCGGCATTTTTAGGTTCGGGTCGTCGGGTCGGGTATTTTTGCCCACCCCAACAATCAGCTAATACAATCCGCTAATCAAATCAAGCTAATACAATCAGCTATCAGCTAATGTAATCCGCTATCCGCTATCAGCTAATGCAATCATCTATCAGCTAATGTAATCCGCTATCTGCTATAAGCTAATTGTCAAACTGGGCCATAATGTATGTACTCTGAGATTGTGTCTAGAGATGATAACCAGTCGAGCGGCGCCCGAGCTTGGGCAGGCTTGGCTCAAAAATAATATTAGTACGCTTGTATCGAGCTTGAATTTTTAAGCTCGAGCTCAAGCTCGAAGTGGATAGTTTGAGCTCGACTCAGGGCTCGGCTCGTTGCTTTCCGCAATTTGCTTTTAAATATTTCTATTGAAGTTTTAAGAAATAACCTGTAAAAATATGTTTGGGAAAAGATAATAATTATTTTTGAAGTCTATAAGTAACTAAGGTGCATTTTCAAAATTATACAAGTCCAAGGGGATTTAAACTATTTAGCCAATAACAAGTTAACAAACACTGAAGCATACAAGTGTACATGAAGTGTATATATAATTATTTTGACCCTGTTCACGAGTTTTTCGAGCCGAACTTGGGTCGACTCGGCTCGGCTTGTTAAAGTCTCGAGCCGAACATGAGCTCGATTCGAGCTTTGACCGAGCCGAGCCCGAGTAGCTTGCAAGCCAGTCAGGCTCATTATCTAGAGATGACAACGATGCGAGTTTTTGCCCCTCGAAGCCGACCCGAAAGTTTAAAGTTTCGACCCAACCCGAGTTTAATATATATTTATCCCGACCCGACCCGATCCTGAAATTTTAATAAAAAACCTAATTAAACCTGACCCGACCCAAAAAAATTAATAAAAATATTAAATATAATATATAAAAATATAATAAGTATAAATATAAATTTATAAATAAACTAGGTCGAGGAATTTCTACCCTAAACTCGAACCCGACACTAGGGGTGTTCGCGGTTAACCAAAATACTATAACGATTAACCTATAAGTTATGTTCTTAGTGCAAAAGTTATATGTTCTTAATGTAATTAAGGGAAAATGTATAGAGAATGTATCTAGGAATGCATAGAAAATTAGGGACTCATTCTTAATGGTTAACCAACGGTTAACCATGAACACCCCTACCCGACACAGCTCAAACTTCCTAAAAAATAGACTCGACCCGAAAATAAAAAATTCAAAAAATCTAACCCTGTCAGATCGGGTTGAGTCAGAACCCGCCGAATTCGAGTTTTTTTTTCCTATCCCTATCATTATCACCCCTAATTGTGTCATGTCACGCCATCAAAAGGACCAAAAATCCAACTTCAGGAATTATATTAGAAAAAAATGTCAATTTCTTGGATTAATGTGGCTAAAACGGTTTAGAGACCAAATTGAAAGAAAAAAAAATCCAACTTCAAGAACTATATGTTACTTTACCATTCTTTAGAAAGAAAATGTTGTAAAAACTCAATGGATGATTGAATTAATCAGACTGGTTGTTCGGAATTGAACCGACTGATCTGCTGGTTCCCCGAGACCAAATTGAAAAAAAAATTAATGTTAGATATAATTTTATCAAAAATAATAATTTGGTGTCCAAAACAAAAATGCAGAAATAAATAAGGTGCCAAATATGTAGTTTACCCTACAAAATTACAATTTAATTTTGGATATTGTCCTAAGTCAATGAGAGTTACATGGTACAATAGCAATTAGGGATGTAAATAGCTGACCCGACTTAAAAACAAAACTGAAATCTGCTCGAGTCAGAATCTGGTTTAACCCGAGGATTCGATCACCCGGACTCGATCTGTAACTGACTGTTGTTGACCCGAACCTGAGTTGGACCTGTTACTGTAGTAACCGAACCCGACCTGCATCCGACCGAGAATGACTCGAACCCAAATTGAACCTGTTACTGTGTAACACCTGGGTTTGGGGGTCGGGTGAAAATAGTATTAAAATAATGTTTCGGGTTTTCCCATTTTGTTTTAAAATTCATTTAATAGGTTGGATCCAATTTTAATTTGAAACCCAAAATTTCATGGATTTTAGAATAGTGGAAGATGGCCATCTCATTAATGGCATTCTTGTAATTACAAGGCCTTTGAAAAATAAAACTCATTTTATTTTAAAACACCCATTTAACTCATCTTCTTCCCCCTCTTCAAACATTTTTCACAACAAGTTTTTCCACAACTCAAGGTTACTATTCCATCACCCTTCTTGCTTGTTGTTGGAGGTTTTTTTTCAAAGGTAAACTCGTTTTCATATTACCCTCATCTTCCTCTTTCTCCTCATATAAATTGTTTTCATTGAAGCTTACTATTTTGCATTTTAGAGTTTTGGGATTTTGAATTAAAAATGCTAACTTTGTTAGCTTTAACTTAAGTTTTTGATTTATTGATGTTAGATAAGCTGTTTGCTACCTAAAAGCTCCAACATACTTGATTTTTACATGGTTTTATGATGATTCACGAATTTGGGTTTGTTGGGGGGGTTTTTAGAGAGGTTTAAGGTTGGTTTTGGGGCTGTTTTGGGTGAAATCTTGATGGCTGATGGTTGGTTGTTAGTTAGGGATTTTTTTTGAAGCTTTTCAGAGTGTTATAAGTGTTGAAATCTATGGTTTTAGGTTGTGCTTATGGGCTGCTCGAAAATGGCATTTTTGGGGTTGTCTTTAGCTTGAATTTATGTGTTTTGTGCTTGGCTTGTGTTTCGGGTTTGCTACAGTGATTTGTGGACTGAATTGTGGTTGTTTTGATTGTGTTGGGATGTTTAGAAGCGAGGAATTGTGTTGGCGAAGCCTCGGGATCGAATCCGGAACCGTTAGGAGCTTGATCGGCTAGAGTTGTTGAGCTTGGAATAGTCGGTGAGTGGTTAATGATTTCAACTTGGTTTAAATTGGTTTTCAAACGTCGGTTCAAGCATGTGGACTAGGTTGGGCTTGGTAAACCCACCCAGAGTTGGGATAATATTGGTAGTCTAATCCCAAGCTTTAGTTAGAGACTTTGGTTGAACTTTAAATGTTGAGTATGCCTCTTGTTTCATGTTAATTGTGATTAATGTGGTTATGTATATTGTGATATACATGTGTGTTGAGGCATGATATTGATGCATTGTTATATGCATGTGGTTGTGGAAATGTGGTTTGTGCATGATGGTAACCATGGTGAGTACGTGCTAAGCACGGAAATTGGTAAGAAATAGTGTTGTGGAAGATTATGAAATGTGTTAGTATTGGCACTAGTATGCTTGGGTACAATGATCGATCATTAGGATGTTTAGTGTGCACACGAAAGTCGAAATGCGCGCGTGGTCTTGGTGATGGTAGTCATTAAGATAGAGTACGGGTTCGCCTGTAAATCTTCTTATATATGTTAGTCGGTGATGAGTGGAATCCCTTCGACGGGGCGTGAGGATGAGTGGAATCCCCTCCGCGTGAAACGGTGATTACTGTAATCCCACCGTAAGGTAATGGTTGGGTTGTTGAATGTGAGTTCCAACGGTTATCCGCGTATTCGGGTCATAGCTAGGTGCCAATACGGATTGTGGAATGTGTTGCCATTACGTTTGATATATGTGTTCCATATGTTGTGTTTATGGGCTTGTTGAGCATGGAATAATATTGAGTTTATGTTCATGCATCATATGTATTTGACTCTTGTGGTTTCAAAGGTAAGAACTCATGCATTCTACCTTGGTTGTGTGCTCGTGCTTGGACCATGCATTGGCGAGGTTTGTTTTATGAACTTACCCTCACTAAGCTTTATGCTTACGCTCTCTTTTGTTCGACAATGCAGATCCGTAGTTCGTGGGTTGCTTGTGCAAGGAGAGGGCCTCCAAGTGTGCTAGTTGCGCTTTTGAATTTATCAAGTATGGATTTTTAAGCTATGGATGTAATAGACAAGCAATGGGATTTGAGCTTTTGATTTATGTTGTTGTTATGTGTTAGGAGCATGTTTAGACTCCTATGTTTTGTGGATGTTTTGCTTAAGGTTTGCTTATGCCTAATACGTTGGCCTTGTGCCCTTTTATGAATTCTTTTATGTATGTTCTTGTCTAAGACATGACTTCTTGAATGCTATGGATGATTCTTATGTTGAATTGATGATTCCCTTAATGTTTGGCTCTTATATGTATGTTATGTGTCGAGCATGCTTGTTGTGAGGTGTCTTGCCTTTAGAGTTTATGCATGTTGGTTGTGAGAGGTCTTAGTTGGTGTTTTGAGGCAGCCTTGTGCCTTAAACCAGCTAAACACGTCTGTTCACAGCAGGCGTATCGAAACGGTTGGACCCGTTTCGATACGGCCCTCTTGTTTCAGGCCAATCGTTTCGATACGCGGGAGGGGCGTTTCGATACCATTTTGCTACTAGAAATCTGAGATTTTGACGAGAAATTGAGGGTATCGAAACGGGCCTAGGTGTTTCGAAATGGTCTTCGTAGCGTTGACCACGAGAAGTTGACTACTGAAGGCGTAATGATACGGTCAACCAACGTATCGATACGGTCTCCTCGAGTTGACTTTGGCCAGTTGACCTAGTCAAGGCGTATCGATACCCTCTTGGGGCGTAACGATACGACCTGCAGTTTAAGTTAAAATGGGCTATTTTTTATTTGTTGTTTGGTCGTCCGCCTCGCTTGTTGCTTCCGCTGTCGTTGTTTCACATAGGACATACTAATACATCTAGACAAGATAATAATAAATGAAAAAGTTTTCTCGGGTTGTTAACCGAAGTGGAGCCTTAACGGGTTTCGCCTCGGTTATCCCCGTGTAGCCCGCTCGGACCGGTCAAGCATCCGGACCGGGACGAGGGGGTTACACTTGTTGGTATCAGAGCCTGAGGTTTCTGAGACCACGGGCAGGTAAGTGAGGTAAGTTAAATTCTTGTATTGCAATTGCACGGTTTTTTCTTTCCATGTAAGTATGTTCGCTTTTTTATCAAGTATGCTTTGATGTATGCTTATTTAATCGTATATGTATGTTGTTTGAAGCATGTTGAGTAGAGTCCCATTGCTTCTATTACATCGGAAAAAGGATTTTTAAGTGGGGGAAACATAGTTGAGCCACTTGGAAACTTGCCCTTGCTAACCCTGTTTTTGTGTGTTGTTGTTGTTGTTGTTATCTGTGAGCGGTTATGTCGAGGCCTAGAGGTAGACCGAGGATGGTTCATCAGGAACCTCGTGTTGCGGCTCCTGTTAATGAGCCGGTGGCTGGAGTAGAGGCTCCTGTGGAAGAGCCTGCTGCTGGAGTCGGAGCTTCTCCACCACCACCACCTCGTCAGCCTGAAGTAGGAGGCGAGGCTGGAGCTGAGGGAGCGAGACCTCAGGTTGGTCAGGGTGGCCAAGGTCCTGCGGGGATAGATATTGCTCCGCTAGTTCAAGCTATAGCGGGAGCGTTTCAGGCTGCAGTTGCCGGAGCTCAGGCTGCAGCTCAGCCGAGAGGTGATGATGCTAGTTTACCCTTAGAGAGGCTTCGTAGCCTAGGGGCAGATGAGTTCAGGGGATCTACGCCTGAGAGATCAGAGTTGTGGCTAGAGAAGACAGTCCGTATCCTAGCTCAGATGAGATGTGTGGGAGCTCGTAAGTTGGTCTGTGTAGTATCGTTGCTTCAGGGTGATGCCTACACCTGGTGGGTCACCATTACTTCTGGTGTGCCTGAGGCTGAGATCAGTTGGAACTTCTTTGAGACTGCTTTTAGAAAGAGGTATTTGGGGCCGAGATATATGTATGAGAAGAAGCGGGAGTTCATGGCTCTTGTTCAGGGAGATGCATCAGTGACAGATTATGAGATCCGTTTTGTCCGTTTGAGTCAGTATGCTCCAGAGTTGGTTCCTACTGAGAGGGACTGTTGTGATCGGTTTAGATATGTGCTTCAGAAGGAAGTCAAGAGGTATACCTTGGCTTCAAATTATTCTGATTTTGATGTCTTGGTCGCTAGGGCCAAGGACATCGAGCATAGCTTGGGGCTGACCAAGCGTTCGAGAGGATCCAGTTCAGGGAAGAGGCACAACAACTTTGATCGTGGTGATGCCAAGAGACATCGGGGTGGTGGACATCAATTTGACCATAGGCGTGGCGGTGGCCACCATGGTAGAGGCCATCAGGGCCATAGAGCTGGAGGGCGTTTGCCCGAGTGTGCCCGCTGTGGGAGACATCATTCATGAGAGTGCTGGGGGAACTTTCATGCTTTCTGGAACTGTGGATCGAGAGACCACTTCAGGAGAGAGTGTCCGCATCAGGCGGCACAGGCACCGAATCTGGCACAGGCTTCTGCGAGAGCGATCGACTCTCAAAGAGGGCATGGGCGCGGTCGTGGTTACTTCCAGCCGAGGGCTGATGCACCTAGGATAGAGGCACCGAGGAATCTTGCTCATGTTGTGGCAGTTCAGCCAGAGGCCGGTAGACCAGCTAGAGTCTACGCTTAGAGAGAGGAAGGGAATGACACAAATGTGATAGTAGGTAATTTTGAGTTACAGTCTATGTCTTTGCTTTCCTTAGTCGATTCGGGTTCTACGCATTCTTATATTTTGAGTGAGCATGCAAAGAAGTTAGACATACCTGTTGAGATCTTAGATGTAGGGATGCATGTGACTAGTTCCTTCGGTGAGACAGTCGTAGTTAAACGGATGTATAGGAGGTGTCCGTTGAAGATTCAGGGTCATGTGTTTCCTGTTGATATGATGGAGCTTCCGTTCTACGAATTTGATATCATTTTGGATATGGATTGGTTGGTTGAGCACAAAGCTAGTGTAGATTTTGAGACAAAGAGAATTTCGTTAAAGCTTTTTGATGACTACGAGGTAGTTGTGGTAGGCGAGAACGTTAAGTTCTTGTCGAACGTTGTGTAAGCTTTTGAGGCTCATAGGTTGATGGATTCCGGTTGTGGGGCTTATCTAGCATATGTAATGAATCCAAATATGAGTGAGGTTAGACCGAAAGATATCAGAACAGTTTGTGATTTTCCGGATGTGTTTCCAGAAGAGTTACCGGGTTTGCCTCCTGACAGAGATGTAGAGTTTGTGATTGAGACTGTTTCTGGGTCTACTCCAGTTTCTATTACTCCGTTCTGTATGGCTCCGAAAGAGTTGAAAGGTCAGCTTCAGGAGTTGTTAGACCGAGGTTTTATTAGGCCTAGTAGTTCGCCTTGGGGTGCTCCCGTGTTGTTTGTGACGAAGAGGGATGGCAATATGAGAATGTGTATCGACTATAGGCAGTTGAACCAGTTGACAGTAAAGAACAAGTACCCGTTGCCTCATATAGATGACTTGTTTGATCAGTTGAGGGGTGCCTCAGTGTTTTCGAAGATAGATTTGAGATCAAGGTACTATCAGTTAAAGGTAAAAGAGTGTGATGTTTCGAAGATAGCTTTTAGGACTAGATATGGTCACTATGAGTTCCTTGTGATGCCGTTTGGGCTCACAAATGCACCAGTAGCTTTCATGGATATGATGAACAGAGTTTTCTGAGACTATCTAGACCGATTTGTAGTTGTTTTCATAGATGACATCCTTGTGTACTCAAGATTAGAAGAAGAGCATGATGAGCACTTGAGACTTATTTTACAAAGATTGATGCGTAATCAGTTGTATGCTAAGCTTAGTAAATGTGAGTTCTGGATTCGAGAGGTTGTGTTTCTTGGTCATGTAGTTTCAGCAGAAGGTATCCGTGTTGATCCGACGAAGATTGAGGCTATTGTTGAGTGGAAACAACCTAAGGCAGCTTGAATTTATGTGTTTTGTGCTTGGCTTGTGTTTCGGGTTTGCTACAGTGATTTGTGGACTGAATTGTGGTTGTTTTGATTGTGTTGGGATGTTTAGAAGCGAGGAATTGTGTTGGCGAAGCCTCGGGATCGAATCCGGAACCGTTAGGAGCTTGATCGGCTAGAGTTGTTGAGCTTGGAATAGTCGGTGAGTGGTTAATGATTTCAACTTGGTTTAAATTGGTTTTCAAACGTCGGTTCAAGCATGTGGACTAGGTTGGGCTTGGTAAACCCACCTAGAGTTGGGATTAGATTGGTAGTCTAATCCCATGCTTTAGTTAGAGACTTTGGTTGAACTTTAAATGTTGAGTATGCCTCTTGTTTCATGTTAATTGTGATTAATGTGGTTATGTATATTGTGATATACATGTGTGTTGAGGCATGATATTGATGCATTGTTATATGCATGTGGTTGTGCAAATGTGGTTTGTGCATGATGGTAAATCATGGTGAGTACGTGCTAAGCACGGAAATCGGTAAGAAATAGTGTTGTGGAAGATTATGAAATGTGTTAGTATTGGCACTAGTATGCATGGGGTACAATGATCGATCATTAGGATGTTTAGTGTGTACACGAGAGTCGAAATGCGCGCGTGGTCTTCGTGATGGTAGTCATCAACATGGAGTACGAGTTCACCCGGAAATCTTCTTATAAATGTTAGTCGGTGATGAGTGGAATCCCATCGACGGGGCGTGGGGATGAGTGGAATCCCCTCCGCGTGAAACAGTGATGAATGTAATCCCACCGTAAGGTAATGGTTGGGTTGTTGGATGTGAGTTCCAATGGTTATCCGCGTATTCGGGTCATAGCTAGGTGCCAATACGGATTGTGGAATGTGTTGCCATTACGTTTGATATATGTGTTCCATATGTTGTGTTTATGGGCTTGTTGAGTATGGCATAATATTGAGTTTATGTTCATGCATCCTATGTATTTGACTCTTGTGGTTTCAAAGGTAAGAACTCATGCATTCTACCTTGGCTGTGTGCTCGTTCTTGGACCCTGCATTGGCGAGGTTTGTTTTGTGAACTTACCCTCACTAAGCTTTATGCTTACGTTCTCTTTTGTTCGACAATGCAGATCTGTAGTTCGTGGGTTGCTTGTGCAAGGAGAGGGCCTCCAAGTGTGCTAGTTGGGCTTTTGAATTTATCAAGTATGGATTTTTAAGATATGGATGTAATAGACAAGCAATGGGATTTGAGCTTTTGATTTATGTTGTTGTTATGTATTAGGAGCATGTTTAGACTCCTATGTTTTGTGGATGTTTTGCTTAAGGCTTGCTTATGCCTAGTACGTTGGCCTTGTGCCCTTTTATGAATTCTCTTATGTATGTTCTTGTCTAAGACATGACTTCTTGAATGCTATGTATGATTCTTATGTTGAATTGATGATTCCCTTAATGTATGGCTCTTATATGTATGTTATGTGTCGAGCATGCTTGTTGTGAGGTGTCTTGCCTTTAGAGTTAATGCATGTTGGTTGTGGGAGGTCTTAGTTGGTGTTTTGAGGCAGCCTTGTGCCTTAAACAACCTAAACATGCTTGTTCGCAGCAGGCGTATCGAAACGGTTGGACCCGTTTCGATGCGACCCTCTTGTTTCAGGCTAATCGTTTCGATACGCGGGAGGGACGTTTCGATACCATTTTGCTACTGGAAATCTGAGATTTTGACGAGAAATTGAGGGTATCGAAACGGGCCTAGGTGTTTCGAAATGATCTTCGTAGCGTTGACCACGAGAAGTTGACTACTGAAGGCGTATCGATACGGTCAACCAACGTATTGATACGATCTCCTCGAGTTGACTTTGGCCAGTTGACCTAGTCAAGGCATATCGATACCCTCTTGGGGCGTATCGATATGGCCTGCAGTTTAAGTTAAAATAGGCTGTTTTTTATTTTCTGTTTGGTCGTCCGCCTCGCTTGTTGCTTCCGCTGTCGTTGTTTCACATAGGACATACTAATACATCTAGACAAGATAATAATAAATGAAAAAGTTTTCTCGGGTTGTTAACCGAAGTGGAGCCTTAACGGGTTTCGCCTCGGTTATCCCCGTGTAGCCCGCTCGGACCGGTCAAGAGTCCGGACCAGGACGAGGGGGTTACACTTGTTGGTATCAGAGCCTGAGGTTTCCGAGACCTCGGGCAGGTAAGTGAGGTATTTTAAATTCTTGTATTGCAATTGCACGGTGTTTGCTTTCCATGTAAGTATGTTCGCTTTTTTATCAAGTATGCTTTGATGTATGCTTGTTTAATCGTATATGTATGTTGTTTGAAGCATGTTGAGTAGAGTCCCATTGCTACTATTACATCGGAAAAAAGGATTTTTAAGTGGGGGAAACATACTTGAGCCACTTGGACCCTTGCCCTTGCTAACCCTGTTTTTGTGTTGTTGTTTTTGTTATTTGTGAGCGGTTATGTCGAGGCCTAGAGGTAGACCGAGGATGGTTCGTCAGGAACCTCGTGTTGCGGCTCCTGTTAATGAGCCGATGGCTGGAGTAGAGGCTCCTGTGGAAGAGCCTGCTGCTGGAGTCGGAGCTTCTCCACCACCACCACCTCCTCAGCCTGAAGTGGGAGGCGAGGCTGGAGCTAAGGGAGCGGGACCTCAGGTTGGTCAGGGTGGCCAAGGTCCTGCGGGGATAGATATGGCTCCGCTAGTTCAAGCTATAGCGGGAGCGTTTCAGGTTGCAGTTGCCGGAGCTCAGGCTGCAGCTCAACCGAGAGGTGATGATGCTAGTTTACCCTTAGAGAGGCTTCGTAGCCTAGGGGCAGATGAGTTCAGGGGATCTACGCCTGAGAGATCAGAGTTGTGTCTAGAGAAGACAGTCCGTATCCTAGCTCAGATGAGATGTATGGGAGCTCGTAAGTTGGTCTGTGTAGTATCGTTGCTTCAGGGTGATGCCTACACCTGGTGGGTCACCATTACTTTTGGTGTGCTTGAGGCTGAGATCAGTTGGAACTTCTTTGAGACTGCTTTCAGAAAGAGGTATTTGGGGCCGAGATATCTGGATGAGAAGAAGCGGGAGTTCATGGCTCTTGTTTAGGGAGATGCATCAGTGACAGATTATGAGATCCGTTTTGTCCTTTTGAGTTTGTATGCTTCGGAGTTGGTTCCTACTGAGAGGGACCGTTGTGATCGGTTCAGATATGGGCTTCAGGAGGAAGTCAAGAGGTATACCTTGGCTTCAAATTATTCTGATTTTGATGTCTTGGTCGCTAGGGCCAAGGACATCGAGCATAGCTTGGGGCTGACCAAGCGTTCGGGAGGATCCAGTTCAGGGAAGAGGCACAACAACTTTGATCGTGGTGATGCCAAGAGGCATCAGGGTGGTGGACATCAGTTTGACCATAGGCGTGGTGGTGGCCACCATGGTAGAGGCCATCAGGGCCATAGAGCTGGAGGGCGTTTGCACGAGTGTGCCCGTTGTGGGAGACACCATTCAGGAGAGTGCTGGGGGAACTTTCATGCTTTTTGGAACTGTGGATCGAGAGACCACTTCAGGAGAGAGTGACCGCATCAGGCGGCACATGCACCAAATCTGGCACAGGCTCCTATGGGAGCGATCGACTATTAGAGAGGCCGTGGGCGCGGTCGTGGTTACTTCTAGCCGAGGGCTGATGCACCTAGGATAGAGGCACCAAGGAATCTTTCTCATGTTGTGGCAGTTCAGCCAGAGGCTGGTGGACCAGCTAGAGTCTACGCTTAGAGAGAGGCAGGGAATGACACAAATGTGATAGCAGGTAATTTTGAGTTACAGTCTATGTCTTTGCTTTCCTTAGTCGATTCGGGTTCTACGCATTCTTACATTTTGAGTGAGCATGCAAAGAAGTTAGACATACCTGTTGAGATCTTAGATGTAGGGATGCATGTGACTAGTTCCTTCGGTGAGACAGCCGTAGTTAGACGGATGTATAGGAGGTGTCCGTTGAAGATTCAGGGTCATGTGTTTCCTGTTGATATGATGGAGCTTCCGTTTTACGGATTTGATATCATTTTGGGTATGGATTGGTTGGTTGAGCACAAAGCTAGTATAGATTTTGAGACAAAGAGAATTTCGTTGAAAATTTTTGATGACTACGAGGTAGTTGTGGTAGGCAAGAACGTTAAGTTCTTTTCAAACGTTGTGTCAGCTTTAGAGGCTCATAGGTTGATGGATTCCGGTTGTGGGGCTTATCTAGCGTATGTAATGAATCCGAATATGAGTGAGGTTAGACCGAAAGATATCAGAACAATTTGTGATTTTCCGGATGTGTTTCCAGAAGAGTTACCGGGTTTGCCTCTTGACAGAGATGTAGAGTTTGTGATTGAGACTGTTTCAGGGTCTACTCCAGTTTCTATTGCTCCGTACCGTATGGCTCCGAAGGAGTTGAAAGAGTTGAAAAGTCAGCTTCAGGAGTTGTTAGACCGTGGTTTTATTAGGCCTAGTAGTTCGCCTTGGGATGCTCCCGTGTTGTTTGTGAAGAAGAAGGATGGTAGTATGAGAATGTGTATCGATTATAAGCAGTTGAACCAGTTGACAGTAAAGAACAAGTATCCGTTTCCTCATATAGATGACTTGTTTGATCAGTTGAGGGGTGCCTCAGTGTTTTCGAAGATAGATTTGAGATCAGGGTACTAACAGTTGAAGGTAAAAGAGTGTGATGTTTCGAATATAGCTTTTAGGACTAGATATGGTCACTATGAGTTCCTTATGATGCCGTTTTGGCTCACGAATGCACCGACAGCTTTCATGGATATGATGAACATAGTTTTCCGAGACTATCTAGACCGTTTTGTAGTTGTTTTCATAGATGACATCCTTGTGTACTCAAGATCAGAAGAAGAGCATGATGAGCACTTGAGACTTGGTTTACAGAGATTGATGAGTAATCAGTTGTATGCTAAGCTTAGTAAATGTGAGTTCTGGATTCGAGAGGTTTTGTTTCTTGGCCATGTAGTTTCAGCAGAAGGTATCCGTGTTGATCCGACGAAGATTGAAGCTATTGTTGAGTGGAAGCAACCTAAGTCAGTGACAGAGATTAGGAGTTTCCTAGGACTAGCTGGTTACTATAGGAGGTTTGTTGATGGTTTCTCTAGAGTGGTTGCTCCGCTGACTAAATTGTTGCAAAAAGGAGTTAAGTTTGAGTGGTCAGATGCGAGACAAAAGGCATTTGAGAAATTAAAAGAAGCTTTGACGAATGATCCAGTGTTAGTACAGCCAGTTTCAGGGAAAGAGTTCGTGATTTATAGCGATGCTTCCTACGTAGGTTTAGGTTGTGTTCTAATGCAAGAAAAGAGAGTTGTTGCCTATGCCTCGAGACAGTTGAAGGTGCATGAGAAGAACTATCCTACGCACGACATTGAGATAGCAACAGTTGTGTTTGCGTTGAAGATTTGGCGTCACTACTTGTATGGTGAGAAGTGCACGGTTTACACTGATCATAAAAGCTTGAAGTATTTGATGACTCAGAGAGAGCTGAACTTGAGGCAGAGAAGATGGCTTGAACTGTTGAAAGACTATGATTTGACTATCGAGTACCATCCGGGTAAGGCAAATGTAGTAGCCGATGTGTTGAGCAGAAAAGTTGCAGTTGAGTTGCGAGTTATGTTTGCTAGACTGAATGTATCAGGGGATGGTGGTTTGATCAAAGAGTTGCAAGTGAAGCCTTCGTTGATTCAGATGATCAGAGAGAAACAATTGCAAGACGTATCTTTAGTTCCTCATGTTCAGGATATAGCTGAAGGTAGACCAACAGAGTATAGTTTCAGTGGTGAGAATGTGTTGTGTTTCAGAGACAGAGTTGTAGTACCTGAAGATGGTGAGTTGAGACGTATGATTCTTAGCGAAGAACATTCGAGTCCTTTTTCTATGCATCCGAGTAGAACTAAGATGTACTGAGATCTGAAGAATGGTTATTTCTGGGTTGGTTTGAAGAAGGATGTAGCCGAGTATGTGAGCCGTTGCATGGTTTGTCAGAGAGTGCAGGCAGAACATCAGGTTCCTTCAGGTTTGTTACAGCCTTTGAAGATTCCGGAATGGAAATAGGAGAGAATCATTATGGACTTTGTGTCGGGGTTGCCGTTGTCTCATTCGAAGAAGAATTCTGTTTGGGTGATAGTTGATAGATTCACTAAGTGTGCCCATTTCTTAGCAGTGAACACTACAGATTCTTTAGACAAGTAGGCAAGTTTGTACATCCGCGAGATTGTGAGACTTCATGGAGTTCCGAAGTCTATTGTATCAGACAGAGATCCGAGATTCACAGCGAGCTTCTGGAGTTGTTTGCATAGTGCCCTAAGTAGTCGTTTGCATTTCAGCACTTCTTATCACCCGCAGTCAGATGGACAGTCAGAGCGAGTGATACAGGTGTTAGAGGATATGCTCCGTTGTTGTTTGATTGACTTTCAGGGTTCTTGGGAGAAGCATTTACCTTTAGTCGAGTTTGCTTACAACAACAGTTACCAGGCTAGTATATAGATGGCTCCTTATGAGGCTTTGTATGGTAGAAGATGTAGAACTCCGATCTGTTGGGCCGAAACGGGTCAGAAATTGTTACCTATGCCAGATTTCTTAAGGGGACTATTGAAAAAGTGAAGCTGATTTGTGACCGTTTGAAAGCAGCTTCTGATCGTCAGAAATCTTATGCAGATTTAAAGAGAAAAGAGATTGAGTTCTCAGTGGGTGAGAAAGTGTTTATGAAAGTATCTCCGTGGATGAAGGTAATGCGGTTTGGCCGGAAAGACAAGTTGAGTCCGAGGTTTATTGGTCTGTATGAGATAGTTGAGCGGATTGGGCCAGTAGCTTACCGTTTGAGATTGCCTTCAGAGTTAGAGAAGATCCATAATGTTTTTCATATGTCGATGCTCAGGAGATATAGATCAGATCCATCTCATGTTATGCCAGTGGAAGAGATAGAACTGAATCCGGATTTGTCTTACAATGAAGAACCAGCCAAGATACTTGCTTTTGATAGCAAGGTGTTGCGCGGCAAGACCATAGAGTTGGTCAAGGTGTTGTGGAGACATAGAGGTGTGGAAGAGGCCACGTGGGAGAGGAAACCTGATATGCTTGAGCAGTTTCCGTACTTGTTTCCGTCAAGTAATTTCGGGGACGAAATTCCTTATGTGGGGGAGAGTTCTAACACCCGGGTTTGGGGGTCGGGTGAAAATAATATTAAAATAATTTTCGGGTTTTCCCTTTTCGTTTTAAAATTCATTTAATATGTTGGATCCAATTTTAATTTGAAACCCAAATTTCATGGATTTAAGAATAGTGGAAGATGACCATCTCATTAATGGCATTCTTGTAATTACAAGGCCTTTGAAAAATAAAACTCATTTTATTTTAAAACACCCATTTAACTCATCTTCTTCCCCCTCTTCAAACATTTTTCACGACAAGTTCTTCCACAACTCAAGGTTACTATTCCATCACCCTTCTTGCTTGTTGTTGGAGGTTTTTTTCAAAGGTAAACTCGTTTTCATATTATCCTCATCTTCCTCTTTCTCCCCATATAAATTGTTTTCATTGAAGCTCACTATTTTGCATTTTAGAGTTTTGGGATTTTGAATTAAAATGTTAACTTTGTTAGCTTTAACTTAAGTTTTTGATTTATTGATGTTAGATAAGTTGTTTGCTACCTAAAAGGTCCAACATACTTGATTTTTACATGGTTTTATGATGATTCACGAATTTGGGTTTGTTGGGGGTTTTTTTTAGAGAGGTTTAAGGTTGGTTTTGGGGCTGTTTTGGGTGAAATCTTGATGGCTGATGGTTGGTTGTTAGTTAGGGGTTGTTTTGGAAGCTTTTGGGAGTGTTATAATTGTTGAAATATATGGTTTTAGACTGTGCTTATGGGCTGCTCGAAAATGACATTTTTGGGGTTGTCTTTAGATTGAATACATATGTTTTGTGCTTGGTTTGTGTTCCGGGTTTGCTATAGTGATTTGTGGACTGAATTGTGGTTGTTTTGATTTTGTTGGTATGTTTAGAAGCGAGGAATTGTGTTGGTGAAGCCTCAGGATCGAATCCGAAACCGTTGGGAGCTTCATCGGCTAGAGTTGTTGAGCTTGGAATAGTCGGTGAGTGGTTAATGATTTCAACTTGGTTTAAATTGGTTTTCAAACGTCGGTTCAAGCATGTGGACTAGGTTGGGCTTGGTAAACCCACCTAGAGTTGGGATTAGATTGGTAGTCTAATCCCAAGCTTTAGTTAGAGACTTTGGTTGAACTTTAAATGTTGAGTATGCCTCTTGTTTCATGTTAATTGTGATTAATGTGGTTATGTATATTTTGATATACATGTGTGTTGAGGCATGATATTGATGCATTGTTATATGCATGTGGTTGTGGAAATGTGGTTTGTGCATGATGGTAAATCATGGTGAGTACGTGCTAAGCACGGAAATCGGTAAGAAATAGTGTTGTGGAAGATTATGAAATGTGTTAGTATTGGCACTAGTATGCATGGGGTACAATGATCGATCATTAGGATGTTTAGTGTGTACACGAGAGTCGAAATGCGCGCGTGGTCTTCGTGATGGTAGTCATCAACATGGAGTACGAGTTCACCCGGAAATCTTCTTATAAATGTTAGTCGGTGATGAGTGGAATCCCATCGACGGGGCGTGGGGATGAGTGGAATCCCCTCCGCGTGAAACAGTGATGAATGTAATCCCACCGTAAGGTAATGGTTGGGTTGTTGGATGTGAGTTCCAATGGTTATCCGCGTATTCAGGTCATAGCTAGGTGCCAATACGGATTGTGGAATGTGTTGCCATTACGTTTGATATATGTGTTCCATATGTTGTGTTTATGGGCTTGTTGAGTATGGCATAATATTGAGTTTATGTTCATGCATCATATGTATTTGACTCTTGTGGTTTCAAAGGTAAGAACTCATGCATTCTACCTTGGCTGTGTGCTCGTTCTTGGACCCTGCATTGGCGAGGTTTGTTTTGTGAACTTACCCTCACTAAGCTTTATGCTTACGTTCTCTTTTGTTCGACAATGCAGATCTGTAGTTCGTGGGTTGCTTGTACAAGGAGAGGGCCTCCAAGTGTGCTAGTTGGGCTTTTGAATTTATCAAGTATGGATTTTTAAGATATGGATGTAATAGACAAGCAATGGGATTTGAGCTTTTGATTTATGTTGTTGTTATGTATTAGGAGCATGTTTAGACTCCTATGTTTTGTGGATGTTTTGCTTAAGGCTTGCTTATGCCTAGTACGTTGGCCTTGTGCCCTTTTATGAATTCTCTTATGTATGTTCTTGTCTAAGACATGACTTCTTGAATGCTATGTATGATTCTTATGTTGAATTGATGATTCCCTTAATGTATGGCTCTTATATGTATGTTATGTGTCGAGCATGCTTGTTGTGAGGTGTCTTGCCTTTAGAGTTAATGCATGTTGGTTGTGGGAGGTCTTAGTTGGTGTTTTGAGGCAGCCTTGTGCCTTAAACAACCTAAACATGCTTGTTCGCAGCAGGCGTATCGAAACGGTTGGACCCGTTTCGATGCGACCCTCTTGTTTCAGGCTAATCGTTTTGATACGCGGGAGGGACGTTTCGATACCATTTTGCTACTGGAAATCTGAGATTTTGACGAGAAATTGAGGGTATCGAAACGGGCCTAGGTGTTTCGAAATGATCTTCGTAGCGTTGACCACGAGAAGTTGACTACTGAAGGCGTATCGATACGGTCAACCAACGTATCGATACGATCTCCTCGAGTTGACTTTGGCCAGTTGACCTAGTCAAGGCGTATCGATACCCTCTTGGGGCGTATCGATATGGCCTGCAGTTTAAGTTAAAATGGACAGTCAGAGCGAGTGATACAGGTGTTAGAGGATATGCTCCGTTGTTGTTTGATTGACTTTCAGGGTTCTTGGGAGAAGCATTTACCTTTAGTCGAGTTTGCTTACAACAACAGTTACCACGCTAGTATACAGATGGCTCCTTATGAGGCTTTGTATGGTAGAAGATGTAGAACTCCGATTTGTTGGGCCAAAAAGGGTTAGAAATTGTTACCTATGCCAGATTTGCTTAAGAGGACTATTGAAAAAGTAAAGTTGAATTGTGACCGTTTGAAAGCAGCTTCTGATCGTCAGAAATCTTATGCAGATTTAAAGAGAAAAGAGATTGAGTTCTTAGTGGGTGAGAAAGTGTTTCTGAAAGTATCTCCATGGAAGAAGGTAAAGCGGTTTGGCCGGAAAGGCAAGTTGATTCCGAGGTTTATTGGTCCGTATGAGATAGTTGAGCGGATTGGGCCAGTAGCTTACCGTTTGAGATTGACTTCAGAGTTAGAGAAGATCCATGATGTTTTTCATGTGTCGATGCTTAGGAGATATAGATCAGATCCATCTCATGTTATGCCCGTGGAAGAGATAGAACTGAATCCGGATTTGTCTTACAATGAAGAACCAGTCGAGATACTTGCTTCTGATAGCAAGGTGTTGCGTGGCAAGACCATAGAGTTGGTCAAGGTGTTGTGGAGACATAGAGGTGTGGAAGAGGCCACGTGGGAGAGGAAAGCTGATATGCTTGAGCATTTTCCGTACTTGTTTCCGTCAGGTAATTTCGGGGACGAAATTCCTTAAGTGGAGGAGTGTTCTAACACCCGAGTTTCAGGGTGGGTGAAAATAATATTAAAATAATTTTCAGGTTTTCCCTTTTCGTTTTAAAATTCATTTAATATGTTGGATCCAATTTTAATTTGAAACCCAAATTTCATGGATTTTAGAATAGTGGAAGATGACCATCTCATTAATGGCATTCTTGTAATTACAGGGCCTTTGAAAAATAAAACTCATTTTATTTTAAAACACCCATTTAACTCATCTTCTTCCCCCTCTTCAAACATTTTTCACGACAAGTTCTTCCACAACTCAAGGTTACTATTCCATCACCCTTCTTGCTTGTTTTTGGAAGTTTTTTTCAAAGGTAAACTCGTTTTCATATTACCCTCATCTTCCTCTTTCTCCCCATATAAATTGTTTTCATTGAAGCTCACTATTTTGCATTTTAGAGTTTTGGGATTTTGAATTAAAAATGCTAACTTTGTTAGCTTTAACTTAAGTTTTTGATTTATTGATGTTAGATAAGTTGTTTGCTACCTAAAAGGTCCAACATACTTGATTTTTACATGGTTTTATGATGATTCACGAATTTGGGTTTGTTGGGGGGTTTTTTTAGAGAGGTTTAAGGTTGGTTTTGGGTGGAATCTTTATGGCTGATGGTTGGTTGTTAGTTAGGAGTTGTTTTGGAAGCTTTTGGGAGTGTTATAAGTGTTGAAATCTATGGTTTTAGGCTGTGCTTATGGGCTGCTCGAAAATTACATTTTTGGGGTTATCTTTAGCTTGAATTCATGTGTTTTGTGCTTGGTTTATGTTCCGGGTTTGCTACAGTGATTTGTGGAATAAAAATTGGTTGTTTTGATTGTGTTGGTATGTTTAGAAGCGAGGAATTGTGTTGGTGAAGCCTTAGGATCAAATCCGGAACTGTTGGGAGCTTTATCGGCTAGAGTTGTTGAGCTTGGAATAGTCGGTGAGTGGTTAATGATTTCAACTTGGTTTAAATTGGTTTTCAAACGTCGGTTCAAGCATGTGGACTAGGTTGGGCTTGGTAAACCCACCCAGAGTTGGGATTAGATTGGTAGTCTAATCCCAAGCTTTAGTTAGAGACTTTGGTTGAACTTTAAATGTTGAGTATGCCTCGTGTTTCATGTTAATTGTGATTAATGTGGTTATGTATATTGTGATATACATGTGTGTTGAGGCATGATATTGATGCATTGTTATATGCATGTGGTTGTGGAAATGTGGTTTGTGCATGATGGTAAATTATGGTGAGTACGTGCTAAGCACGGAAATCGGTAAGAAATAATGTTGTGGAAGATTATGAAATGTGTTAGTATTGGCACTAGAAAGCTTGGGTACAATGATCGATCATTAGGATGTTTAGTGTGCACACGAGAGTCGAAATGCGCGCGTGGTCTTGGTGATGGTAGTCATCAACATGGAGTACGGGTTTGCCCGAAAATCTTCTTATAAATGTTAGTCGGTGATGAGTGGAATCCCATCGACGGGGCGTGAGGATGAGTGGAATCCCTTCCGCGTGAAACAGTGATAAGTGTAATCCCACCGTAAGGTAATGGTTGGGTTGTTGGATGTGAGTTCCAACGGTTATCCGCGTATTCGGGTCATAGCTAGGTGCCAATACGGATTGTGGAATGTGTTGCCATTACGTTTGATATATGTGTTCCATATGTTGTGTTTATGGGCTTGTTGAGCATGACATAATATTGAGTTTATGTTCATGCATCATATGTATTTTACTCTTGTGGTTTCAAAGGTAAGAACTCATGCATTCTACCTTGGTTGTGTGCTTGTGCTTGGACCCTGCATTGGCGAGGTTTGTTTTATGAACTTACCCTCATTAAGCTTTATGCTTACGCTCTCTTTTGTTCGACAATGCAGATCCGTAGTTCGTGGGTTGCTTGTGCAAGGAGAGGGCCTCCAAGTGTGCTAGTTGGGCTTTTGAATTTATCAAGTATGGTTTTTTAAGCTATGGATGTAATAGACAAGCAATGGGATTTGAGCTTTTGATTTATGTTGTTTTTATGTGTTAGGAGCATGTTTAGACTCCTATGTTTTGTGGATGTTTTGCTTAAGGCTTGCTTATGCCTAGTACGTTGGCCTTGTCCCCTTTTATGAATTCTCTTATGTATGTTCTTGTCTAAGACATGACTTCTTGAATGCTATGTATGATTCTTATGTTGAATTGATGATTCCCTTAATGTATGGCTCTTATATGTATGTTATGTGTCGAGCATGCTTGTTGTGAGGTGTCTTGCCATTAGAGTTAATGCATGTAGGTTGTGGGAGGTCTTAGTTGGTGTTTTGAGGCAGCCTTGTGCCTTAAACCAGCTAAACATGTCTGTTCGCAGCAGGCGTATCGAAACGGTTGGACCCGTTTCGATACGACCCTCTTGTTTCAGGCCAATCGTTTCGATACGCGGGAGGGGCATTTCGATACCATTTTGCTACTGGAAATCTGAGATTTTGATGAGAAATTGAGGGTATCGAAACGGGCCTAGGTGTTTCGAAATGGTCTTCGTAGTGTTGACCACGAGAAGTTGACTGCTGAAGGCGTATCGATACGGTCTCCTCGAGTTGACTTTGGCCAGTTGACCTAGTCAAGGCGTATCGATACCCTCTTGGGGCGTATCGATATGACCTGCAGTTTAAGTTAAAATGGGCTGGTTTTAATTTGCTTTTTGGTCGTCCGCCTCGCTTGTTGCTTCCGTTGTCGTTGTTTCACATAGGACATACTAATACATCTAGACAAGATAATAATAAATAAAAAAGTTTTCTCGGGTTGTTAACCGAAGTAGAGCCTTAACGAGTTTCGCCTCGGTTATCCCCGTGTAGCCCACTCGGACCGGTCAAGCGTCCGGACCGAGACGAGGGGGTTACATACTGTGGACCCAAAACCCGAATGAAACGAACCTGAATCCGAGACAGACCTGGCAGATAACCAATATTATCCGACTGAATTGACCCGAGATCCGATTTTACCCGACCTGTTAATTGACCCGACTTGTTTTGAATCCGACATGTTGTTGACCTGAACTGACATTAACCTTGCTTGATATTTACCTGACATATAATTGACGAAGTCTATGATTTGATGAATTTATTATATTATAATATGATGGCTTAAATATACATTTGGTACTTAAATTATATCTTTTCTCCCAAGTTGGTAGAATGTATAAGTTTGGTATCAACTTGATAGAATGTATAAGTTTGGTATCAACTTGGGAGAAAATGCCTAGTTCAAGTACCAACTTAGGAGTAAAAATTCTTTAAGTACCAATTTGGGAGAATATGCTTGTAGACTAATTATTTTGATATAATAATTGAAAAATATTTTGGACTAAATTGAAAATAATTTAAAATATGTTTTTAGTCAAAAACAATTTGAAAATATGTTTGAGGGTTTCACAAGGCTTTGGAATGATTTAAAGTAGTCAAAACCATGATTTAAGTGTAACCGTACTGATGCGGTATGATATCGTATCGATACCCTTTAGGGTTTTAACTACAGTGATTATCCAATAGCCAAAACCCATACCGATACGCTTTTCGTATCGATACGGTGTGCTTTAAAACACCCAACGGCTAGTTCGCGTACCGATACAGTTGTATCGCGTACCAATACGCCCAACTATCCCCAACGATCATTTTCCCAACAGTCTTTTAAATTATAGGACCGTACCGATACGCTTACTATGCGTATCGATACGCACAAGCTTGAAGTGCTCAACGGCTATTTCCTTATCGGGATCGTATCGATACAGATTCAAGGGTATCGATACCCCAAGCTGTAGAACTGCATTTATGGTGGGAAATAAAGGCTCCAACAGTTTAATTCAACCCCATCGGTCCTCAACGATTACAAACTCAATTAGGAGTATAAAAGGGACCTCCAAGCATCAAGAGATGATTAATGCTTCAATTGTTAACAACATTATGATGAGAGATTGTCTTTAGAGCTTTATTGTACATTTCTTGTATAGACAACACTAGTGAGCCATATATTGTCAAATTTTCTCAAGTGTTTAGGTTTTGGATGATGGCTTAATTGTGCAAACAAATACCTATTAGAGGGAATTCTAGTTTGCTTTGAATTCTCTTTGTACAAGAGTGTCTTGGTTAATCTTTGGGTAGTAAGATTAACCGGTTTGTAAAGGTTGCCACCTTAGCCTAGAAAAGGGGAAGAATTCTTAGTGAATTGGTGAAATCCTTAGTGGTGTGCTAAGGTAGTGGATGTAGGCTTTAGGTTAGAAAGCTGAACCACTCTAAATCTCGTGTTATTTTTTCTTATCTTTTACCACCACCATAAACACTAAAAAATCAACATTCTCCACCACTTGGCAAGCATCTCGGTTGTGACCATCGAGCCCAACAATGCTTAATTCAGGTACCACCTTGGGAGCAAAATTTTTTAGGTACCAACTTGGGAGAAGGTGTATAGTTCGGGTACCAAATGTATATTTATGCCTAATATGATAAACTAATTTTCACCATTTAAATTATTATTTTGTGTGTTTAAAATATTTTGTTAAATAACTCAATTATTGACTATTAATTTATTAAATTATATGTATATATATAATCAATTTAAAGTGAATGGGTGGGAGGGAGGGAAACGTATTTTTTTCAATTCCTCGCACCCGCCACCATTTATATATATATATATATATATATATATATATATATATATATATATATATATATATATATATATATATATAACCAATTGTGTTTATTTTAATTTAAATGAATGGGAGGGAGGGAGGGAAAGGTACCTGCCTAGATATTTAGATTGGGGTAATTATTTTTTTAGCCTCTCTAAACTTTAGATATTTTCATTTAAGCCCTTAATGTTCACTTTTAGGTTTTAGTTTAGTTCAATTGAGTCTCAATTTAAGTTAATTTAATTGAGATTCGACATTTAATGTTAGATTTATTTTTAATTAGGTATGTAATTTATGCTTCTAGGTTTTACTTTACACACACACACACACGCGCGCGCGCACACGCACACGCACACGCGCGCACGCACACACACAAACAGACACGCGCGCGCGCGCACACACACACACAAGCTATGGAGAAATCATTCCGGAAGACAAGTTTGTCTGAAAGCTTATTTATTCTCTTCTTGAGTCATGAGACTCAATAAAGACCACCATCATCGAAGACAAGAACCTCAAGAATTTAAAGCTAGATGAACTCTTGGGGTCTCTTCTCACTCATGAAATCATGAATAAAGGAAAAGAAGAGGAGAAGAAGAAGGAAGAGATAAAGAAGATGAGGAAGAAGAAAATCATGGAGCTAGGCATTAACACAAATGTTATTGCTCTCAATTCCTCCAAATGCCAACATGAAGAATCAAGCGAAGAGGAAAGTAAAGATTAAGAGATGGTTCTTCTCTTCAAGAAATTCACACGATTCATGAAGAGCTAGATGGCTAAATCTAAATATGAATCGAAGAAGAAGATGAAGGATTCCCACAAAAGCAACAAAAAGAGATCATCTTCAAAGAAAACATATGTGGCTACATGGAGTGATGAAGACTCCACCAATGATGAGGTAGCCCACCTATGCTTCATGGCCTTCCAAGAGGGAAACACAACTTCTAATTCATATTCTTTTGATGAATTGCAAGAAGCTTATGATGAATTGGTTTTTGAATTTAAAGCTTCATTTTCAAAAAACAAGAAATTGATTTCAATGTTAAAAACCGAAAATGATTTTCTTTCTAAAACCAATTTAGAGTTTGAAGCAAAAATCAAAGATTTTGAACTTAAAGTTTCAAGTTTACAAGAATTTCTTCAAACAATTGAAAAAGATCATTAAAAGGAAATTGATGATCTTAAGAAAGAAAAAGATTTGATTTTCAGTGAACTTCAAAAGAAAAACAATTTGGGAAATTCAAATTTTTATGTGAGACAATCTAGTGCCCTAGATTTTTGAATGCAAAGTTTTTATAAGTATTCGGGTCCCAAAAGGACTAAGTACTTCAACTATAAAGGATGAAATTGCAAAATGGATTTGTAAGGGGACTAATTTATGTGCTTCTAACGTCTATGGATCCAAAGCAATTTGGATACCAAAAGTTACATGATTGTCTTATTTTAGGTGTGATGGAGAATGATCAACAAGTCAAATATTGAGGGGGAGCTCCATACACACAAGGAAAGACACTTGAAGAAGGAAGGCTTCACATCCTCCCTTGGGTTCAAGTGTGGCAAAATCTAGTTAATTTTTGTTTAATTTGATTTATTTTTATTTCAACTAGATTATCATATTTGTTGAACTAATACTTATTGATGCTTGAGTAAGGGGGGCCATTTTTTAAACCAAAATTCTTATTTTTTTTCAAAAGTTTTTAACCTCCTATGTTATTTTGAAGTTAAAGTCTTTTGAATTCTTTTTTATATAACAAAAAGGGGGGGAAATAGTTTGAAAAATTGATTTTTCAAGTGAGAATAACGTGGAGCTTCAAATTTTAAAAAGTTATGTTTCTTATTCAAAAAATACTTTACAAAGGGGGAGAATCACAAACAATTTTTCAAGTTATTTTATTATATCAAAAAGGGGAGATTGTTAAGATATATGTTTTGATATAATAATTAAAAAATTGATTTGGATAAGTCCAAACAACTCGAAAATATGTTTAAGGGTTTTTATAGGGCTTTGGAATAACTTAAAATGTTTTTAAAGTAGCCAAACCTATGATTTTAATGTCACCGTACCGATACGGTATATATCGTATCGATACGCTTTAGTGTTTCAACTACAAGGAAATTCTAGTAGCCAAAACTCGTACTGATATGCTTTTGTTGTATCGATACGAAGTTCTTTAAACTCCGTAACGGCTAGTTCGCGTACCGATACGATTGTATCGCGTACCGACACGCCTTAACCGCTCCTAATGATCATTTTCCCAACGGCTATTTGAAGAACTAATATTTTGATATAATAATTGAAAAATGTTTTTGGACTTGTTTGAATATTTTGAAAACTTATTTAAAGTCCAAACAACTTGAAAATATGTTTGAAATGGTTTCATAGGTTTTTAACATTGTCTAAAACGTTTTTTAAATGGCCAAAATATCATTTTTACAAGGCCTGTATCGATACACCTTGATCCGTATCGATACCACTATTTCCAGTAAGCAAAACCCAAATGCAGGGCTAGTGGTATCGAAACCATCTTGCTGGTATCGAAGCCAGTAGGTTTTGAAACCACCTTGCTGGTATCGAAACCAACCTGACTTTTTCAGCCTCCAACGGCTAGTTCTGAACAAGGGCGTTTCGAAACAGGGTCGAGTGTTCCGAAACGGACAACTCAGAACAACATTAATGGTGGGAAATAAAGTCTCCAACGTCTCCAAAACATCCCTAACGGCTAGTAACGACCACAAACTCAATTGGGACTATAAATTGAAGGCTAGAACACTTGAAGAATGTTAGAGACAACATCCAAGCAATATGGTCAAGAGAATTAGAGTCTAAATCTTTATTTTACTATTCTCTTGTACATAGTCTTAGAGAGAGAACTTAATTGTAAATCATTTGTACTCTTGTGAGCTTAAATTTGTGTAAACACCCACCTTGTGAGATATTGAGTTTACCAACCAAATCCCTTGTAAAAGGAGAGGTTCTAGTTTAGCCTTGAGAGAAAAACTAGAGTTGGTTATATCTTAGTCAAGTTTAAAAGATAGGGTTGTAACGGTTTCCTCCTAAACTGGGAAAAGGGGACGAATTCATTGTTGAGTGAATTGGGAAATCCTTAGTGGTGTGCTAAGGTAGTGGATGTAGGTGCTTGTTAGAAGGTCGAACCACTCTAAAATCATTGTGCCACTTGTCTACCTTTATTTCGATTTTAGCCAATTCAAGCACCAAACATTTACAACCCTCCTTGTCGGTTTCGGTGATCGATTCGAGCATACTACAAGCCCAACACTATTTGAAATGCAGGTCGTACTGATACGCTTGTAAGCGTATCAATACGCATTAGCTGGAAGAGCTCAATGGCTAGTTCCTGACGAGGACCGTATTGATACAGCAATTCGAGTATCAATACACTAAGCTCTAGAACAACAATGAATGCGGGAAAAATGCACCCCAATGGCTCCAATTCAATCCCAACGGTATACAACGGCTAGAAGCTCATTTGGGAGTATAAAAGGGACATTCAAACATCCATGGAAGACTAATCTTCAATTTTCAACAAAAATATGATTAAAGATTTGTCTTAGTACTTTATTGTACATTCTTTGTATAGACAACACTTGTGAGCCTAAATTGTCACATTTGCTCAAGTGTTTAGGTTTGGGTGAATGAGCTAAATAGTACAAACTATCCACCTTGTGAGGGTTTTCAAGTTTTCTAGATTTTCTCTTGCTTAAGAGTGTTCTCAAAGCTCGGGTTTTGAGCTTTGGTTGCTAGACTTAGGTTGAGTCTAGGATTGTAACGGTTGCCTCCTAAACTGGTAAAAAGGGAAGAATATCTATTGGATATTGGATGAAAATCCTTAGTTTGAGCTAAGGTAGTGGATATAGATGCTTGTTAGAAGGCCGAACCACTATTAATACTTGTGTCTTTTGTATATCTTTTTGCTTCCACCAAAAACAAACACAAACTTCTCCACAACTTGGAAAGCAATGATTGAGTGATCATCGAACTCAACACATATACTCTTAAATTTTATTTTTTCAATACTTGTTATTAGAGCTATTTTTTCTAATACTTGGCATTTGTCGCGACCGTTTTTTTGAAAAAAAACCCGTTTGTGGAAAAAAACAACATGATGATTGGAGTTTTAGAAATTGGGGTTTTCATTTTAATTTGATCTTGAAATAAAGGCCTTTTCCATTTTAATTCAAATTTCCTTTATTTTATTCTTTAAAATCATTTTGGAGTGGCCACCAGTCACTTTGGTAGACCATACACCATAAAAACAGACAATATATTCTTTTTATAAAATTCGAGTTTGAGAGTCGGTTACGTGTAGGGAAGGATTAACACCCCTACGAACGCCCGTTATCGGTACCTTATTAATTCCACGTGGCATTTTGACATTTAGAACATTAATCTGAATTCAATTAAGTCTTTTAATTGTAAAATAGATTTCATATCAAATGGGAATATCCTTTTGTAAGAAAATACATTTCGGATGAATAATAAGTTTTGAATTGTCCAGTTGCATTAGGACACCTCAATTTATATTCAAAACGTATCTCAACACAAAAGGTTTAATGGATGTCGAATTATTGTCTTGTCATTTTTAAGTAAGACTGTAGAGCGTTTTAGTGTTCTTTAAATATGAGCGCAAGTGCACACTCCTGTCAAGTTATAGTATAAAAGATATTTGTTGCGTGTAAAAGTGTCTATCGCAATTGTAGTGCAAGTGTACACGACGCAAGTAGTAAAGTGATACTGGAGTATCGGATATCGTCTCCACAGGGACTGGGCTAATAGCTTCACCTTGGATTACTGCACGAAGGTAAAAAGAATAGTTTAAGAGGTTGTCACGAAAATAATAAAAAACACTGGAAAATAAAAAGGATTGAAATCAAGATAGAGAGAATGGGCTGGTATTGAATTGCTTAGTAGTGTAGGTATTGCTAAGTCTGGGAATATCAGCTCTGTCGTTGTCCCCGTCGCGGCAGCAGTCCGTTGGTTATCGCGGCAGCGATTACCCAACTCAATACTTCAAGTTTGGCAAGAATCCCTGCTGTGCCTTGGCCTATCCCTAGGTCCAAGTCTGTCGATGATCACGTCTTTGATGATACCTCCCGGCGTGAATCTAAGGATGAACACTGATGTTTGTTGAATTCTTCTTTAGCCACTTAACCTCGTCCTATCCCTAGGTCCGAGATAGTTCAACTATAAACTAGAGAACTCGCACTTATTCCTTTTGTATACTTAACTCTCCCGATATTAAGTAAATAGATAACCTCGCAATGCTCTCCCGATACTCTTGCAAAATGTTAATAACCAGAATAAGAGAACTTGAAGTTTATTTTATTGAACTGAAAATTCCTAAAACAAAAACAACCCTTTGCAACTACTTTACAAATCAACCTGTGGCCCTAAGGGGAATTTAGAACATGATGAGAGAAGGAAAACGGCTAGGGTTTTGGGAAGAAGGCTAGAGAATGGTGATGTCCCCCTCCTAGGTCAAATTACATGCCTTTATATAGGCCTTGGGTTCAAGTTTTCTAATATGGAAGGAATACAACTTTAAATCAAAGTACAATTCTAATAAAGACTAAATCTTCAGAAAAACAGTCTTTAATTCGTCCTTCCTTCTTTCTTGGGATATCTTTCTTGAACCTTGGGCTTGGCCTTCATTCTGATCTAGGGCTCGGAAAAATATAGTGGTATTACACGACAGACGGTTTTGGGCACCTCTAGCTATGACGGCACTTCTTATGCTCCTTTGATTTTCTGTTTTGACTCAATTTCATTATTTTTTAAGCTAAAGTTTTACTAGAGCCGGTTTTGGGCACCTCTAGCTAACTTCCTAGAGCCGGTTTCGGGCACCTCTAGGGCTGTTGAGTCTATTTTGCTAAACTTCTTTCCTAGAGCCAGTGTTAGGCACCTCTAGGGGCTATTCAAGTGCTAAGCTTTCTATTCTAGTTGACTAAAAGAGTTCTAAGCTTTATAACAGTCACAATGGTGTTTAAGTTTTCAGAACTATAGAAAGGCTTTAAACTTCTCCTAAAACTATCCTAAAGGCACTGCCACGACAGAGGTGTCACGGCAGGTAAGTTCAGTTCACAGACTTAAGCCAAAATTTTCAATTTTTTTCATTTTTTTAAACCAAAAATAAACTAAGTAAAAGACATAATTTTAAAACTAAATTAGACTCCATTAATGGAGGGATGCCACCCCCAAACTCGAGGGTTGCATTGCCCTCAATGCAAATGACAAAATAAGAACAAAATAAAACAGTACATCACAAAATATATAGGTAGACAGCAAAATAAGGTAAGGAACTCAAATTTTATGCGCTGTCGTCACTGCTGCTGCTGACTCGGATCTGGTGGCGGGCACGAGCCTTCGGAGCTGGCTGGCGGCGGGCACGAGCCTTCGGAGCTGGCTGGCGGCGGGCACGAGCCTTCAGAGCTGCCTGGCGGATGGGGGAGGCAGATGTGTTCTTTGTTTTAGCCTCCCTCGGGGGTTGAATTCTGGTGGGGGAGATGTGAGGGGGTTTCTCCACAACTTGGACCTCTGAACTGCTGCTGCTATCCTCACCACTGCTGCCGTCACTACTGATGCTGCCACTGCCGCTATCCAGCTTGTTTTTGTCTGCCATTCTCTTCTGTCGTTTCATCGGTGTGAACTCTTTGGCTAGATTCCTCTTAACAAAGGGTTCGTTGTCGTTTTCTTGCCAAATGGAGGAAGAAGAGAAACCGGCGACGAATGCCTCAAGTTCTTCCGAGGTCATTCTTCTCTTTGTTCCGCGGGCAGAAGTCTCAGCTGCAGGGTTGCTGCCGGCGGCTGTCAGGGCAGGTGTTGGTGTTGATGCTGCAGAAGGTGTTCGTGGTGTGGCAGCAGGTGTTGAGGTGTGGGCAGGGGTTGGTACAGCAAAATAATGTGTAGGGAAGGTGGGAAATACGACATCAGGGAAATTTAAAGAGTTTTGGATAAAGTGTACCATAGATGTTGTGAAATCCCTGATGAAGCTCATAAGACCGAGCTGCTGTTCCTCCATCTTCTGGATAGCAGCAAGAATCTGGGAGGAGGAGTCAGTCGGGGCTGCTGCTGCTGGATGCTACCTGGCTTCTGTTGCAGCAGGTTCAGTCTCCATCGGTTCTATCGTGTCAGCTGTCGTAGCAGCTGGATCAAATGAGGACAGAGGGGTGGCAACAGTCAGCTCCATTAAGCTGAGTATTTTCTTGTCCGTCCATCCCTTCCCTTGGACTCTAAGGTCGGTGACAGCTTTAGGTACCCCATGGCCGCGGCAGAGGGCTGTAATGAGGTACGACAGATAGAGCGGTCCCGTCGGCCGGTGTGCGCACTCCAGAATGCTCTCACGGATATAGCTGCCCACGTTAATGGGCCTCTCATGTAAAATGGAATGAATTAAGGCTAACCTGGGCTGGTCGACAGTGGTATTGTGTGACGACGGCATGATGCGCTTTTTAATAAAAGCGTTCCATAGTTTGGCTTCCGGCAGGAGTTGAGTTCTTTTTACCGTCCTTGGGTTCTTACGGTTGGTGTTCCACTGTGTACCCTCATCTGTTAGCTCTGCCATGACAGCATCATAGGCAGCAGGGTCGAGGCTGTTCAGAAACTGCTGATGACCGTCGTTGTTGCTGCCCACGTAGAATCCGTACAAGGTGTTGATATATTCAGCTTCGAACGACACTTCCCTCCCTCGTACAGTGATTGCTGTCACCGTCCTGCTGTTGATTGCAGCGTAGAAATCTCGCACCAAAGAGACGTTCATCTCCTCAGGTTGTTCGGCAAAGATCTGCCACTGTATAGCCCTTATTTTGCGAGCAATGAACGGTTTTAGGCCGAAATTTCCCTCCTTCGAAGTGTAGATGAATCCTCTTTCTTCCCACATGTCTCTGATCTGAAATGAGCGTGGGGTGGTTGCTGTCGGGGTGGAGCTGGAGGCAGCATTCCTACGGGTGTTTCTGGAAGACATTGTTGCAAGGGTTGAGATAATAAAAATAAAAGCAAATAAATTCTAGAGGAAACAAGTGAGTGAAAATGAAAAATGAAACGGGGTTTATATAGAGAAGAATTTGTTGCCCGTTGGAGCTGTAACGGCGGGCGCGAATAACGGGGCCAGCTGTTACGCATTTGCGTGTCTGACGCGTCTGTTACGCGTTTTCGTGTCTGTTGCGCGTCTGTTACGCGTTTGCATGTCTGTCGCGACAGCGTGTTGACAGCCTGTATTTTCTGCGTCTGTCGCGGCAGAATTCACTTCTCCTGTTCTCTGGGCTAATAGCTTAACCTTGGATTACTGCACGAACGTAAAAAGAATAGTTTAAGAGGTTGTCACGAAAATAATAAAAAACACTGGAAAATAAAAAGGATTGAAATCAAGATAGAGAGAATGGGCTGGTATTGAATTGCTCAGTAGTGTAGGTATTGCTAAGTCTGGGAATATCAGCTCTGCCGTCGTCCCCGTCGCGGCATCACCTGTCGCGGCAGCAATCCGTTGGTTATCGTGGCAGCAATTACCCAACTCAAAACTTCAAGTTTGGCAAGAATCTCTGCTGTTCCTTGGCCTATCCCTAGGTCCAAGTCTGTCGATGATCACGTCTTTGATGATACCTCCCGGCGTGAATCTAAGGATGAACACCGATGTTTGTTGAATTCTTCTTTAGCCACTTAACCTCGTCCTATCCCTAGGTCCGAGATAGTTCAACTATAAACTAGAGAACTCGCACTTATTCCTTTCGTATACTTAACTCTCCCGATATTAAGTAAATAGATAACCTCGCAATGCTCTCCCGATACTCTTGCAAGATGTTAATAACCAGAATAAGAGAACTTGAAGTTTATTTTATTGAACTGAAAATTCCTAAAACAAAAGCAACCCTTTGCAACTACTTTACAAATCAACCCGTGGCCCTAAGGGGAATTTAGAACATGATGAGAGAAGGAAAACGGCCAGGGTTTTGGGAAGAAGGCTAGAGAATGGTGATGTCCCCCTCCTAGGTCAAATTACATGCCTTTATATAGGCCTTGGGTTCAAGTTTTCTAATATGGAAGGAATACAACTTTAAATCAAAGTACAATTATAATAAAGACTAAATCTTCAGAAAAACAATCTTTAATTCGTCCTTCCTTCTTTCTTGGGATATCTTCCTTGAACCTTGGGCTTGGCCTTCATTCTGATCTAGGGCTCGGAAAAATATAGTGGTATTACACGACAGACGGGCTGAATTTTCTCTTTCTGTCGAGGTCCACTTTGCTTCTTCTCCTCAAAACTGCTGTCGTCCTTTGCTGTCACGGCGGCAACCATGGCAGCATCGTCCTCTTTGACTGCTCGTCCAGTTCCAGCTCTGCTGCAATTCTGCCCAGCGTCTGCCTCTCCATCTGCTACGGCAGCAACCTGCAAAAGCAACCAACTTTAGTAGAAACTGTGCCTTTTAATATATTTGTGATGTTTAACTGTAAACTGACCTAAATGCAATGAATTATGCTTAAATGCAGCAGAAATATGGGTTAAATAGGGGGTAAATAATAGAACTTTTACACACTCAACAATATTGTCTCCCAAAGGAATTGGAAAGCTTGACTCGATTCGTTGTTCCTGCACAAGAAAAGTAAATGCACAAATAAGTTGGTTGTTTGAGAGGAAAATAAAATAAAAAAACACAAGTAAATAAAAGGGAAGCGATCAGATTGATAGAATGGGTCGGGTTAGCTGCTGTTTAGTATGAAACTGCGTTGAATAAGACAAGTTGCTTTGCGTTGCGTGACTCTACTGCCTCGACGAGGGATGGGAGGTTGGCTGCTGAGACGCTCTCGCTGCCTCGGTAGAGGGATGGACTTGTGTCTCGGCGGCAAACTCGGCAGAACTACAAGGCTCGATAGAACGCTTCGAAAGTGATCCTTCTTATGTTTAAGTTAGAATGCTGTTGATGCCCACTGCAGATAATACCAGTCGCGGCGTGAATCGTGTAAAGACAACAAAGTTTGATTCGTCCTCTTTTAGCCGCCTTAAACCCTAACCTATGTCTAGGATGGATTGATCAACACCGTCTATAGATGAGATCGTACTTACTCCTTTCGTGAGTTCGATTCTCTTGATACCGAATAAATGAATAGAAATCAACTAATCTTTCGCCTTAATTGAAAACTATGAAGATCATGAAATAAGCAAACCTTGAAGCTTTATTGCAAAACAAACTTAAAATCCTAAACAACCGTTCTCACACTAATTACAACATAACCCAAACCCAAGGAGAATTTTAGAACATAATGGCGGCAAGAAAACTTAAACTATGCCTAAGGGAAAACCTAAGTTGTTTTGAAGTAAAAGTACAATGGGTATATATGGGCATTAACTAGGTCTAGTCCTTCTTGGAGTAGAAGTCTTCAAAGTAGCTTTTGCATTAAATGCAACTTTAAATTCTGACTTATTTGAGTTGAATGTGGACTTTATCACGTTGCCTTGCTCCGCAAGTAATATCGAGCTCCTTCTTCGGCGGCTCTGCCTGCTGCTACAGTCATCAGAATATTGAGTGGACAACATCGATAGAATCAAGATTTTTTGCTCTACAGATCACACTCCAATTCCTTAGTTTGCTATCTTGGGCGGCAGGTAGGGCGGCAGTAGCTGCTCGACAGTTGCTGTCTCTGTCTGGAACTGCATCAGTACAACTCCTTGGTCTGCTGCCTCAGCATCGTGTCCTCAGCTCCTCTCTCCTTCTGTCAGCCTCTAGTACCTGAAACTAAAACTAAACTAAATCAATATCTTTTCCTTACCAAATAAAAGATAATCAATAAAAAGCATGACAAAGTAAAGAATACTGTAAAATGCAATGCATGGTCCTAATTATGCCTAAAATGTACTCAAAAACAACAACAATAATATGAGATGGAATGTGCATGAAATATAGAACTTATGGTCACTTTACAAAGACCTAATTAATGCTCTATTAATTTAATTAATTAAGATTCTATGAATATTGTTAATTTTTGGGCTTTAATGGTAACACCCAAATAATTTGGACACTACCTTTGTTAAGCCCAAAAGTAATAATATTCCTAATTTAATGTTGCTAACTAATTGTTTCATATCTTAATTTGATTTTATTCAGGCTAACTAGGTGATTACATGTTTCTAGGTTTAAATGGTACGCTAAATAGTTAACTAGAATATCTTTTTGATTAACATCTCGTTACATTGAGACATTAACCAAATTAGGGTATTTAAGTTGCTATTGAGCACCCATTTATTTTCTACAATGATCTTCCTATTTAATTATTTAATTAAGAAACCTATACTAAAGGCTCTACTCAGTATAATTTCATGATTTAATTTTCCTAACATGCATACTATATGATTGATTTAAAAAGACATGTTATCATACAAATAAATTAAATCAAGGCAATTAAATTGAAAAGAATTAAGCTTAGAACAAAGGTAAAAGGGACCAAATTGAATTGAATTTCGAAAGTAGGTAGCTCAAATACAAAGATATTGACTAGAATATAAAAGAAAATAAACCTAGGAGCCTAATTCTAATTTCTCTAAAATTTAACCCAAATCCAAATAAAAAACAAACCCATAATCCCTTTTAATTTTTTAACCCGGTAGCCCAAATAAAAAACAAATGGCCCAAAATTTAATAAAATTGAACCGACCCTATACCAGCCCAATTAGCCCATATGTCTCTGATTCGGGTCGTGCGGCCCTGTATCCGGATCCGTGAAACGACGCGCGGATCTTACCTCACCGACCCCAAGCGACGTCGCTCGCTCCTGGCTATATAAGCCAATGCCTGAGCCCACTCGGCCATTTCTTCTTCTTTCTCACTCGCCTCGACTCAGTCCCCCTCACCAAATGCTCTCGACTTAACATTTTCCAGTCGCGTGAGGCGACGCCGGCCTCCATCGTTCGTCGTCTTCGGTCCTTTTTTCCGACCAAAACTCACCTCCGATCACCCTTTTGTCTTAACCTGAAACTCTGATCACCCTTATTCCTATGCCGGCGTATGGTCACCGCCCTAAGGCGATTTCTAGTTGTCGTCTGCCACCGTGTTTTCGAACCCAAAAATCCCTAAAAATTCCATTTTTCTGATCTACAACTCTAACTAGCCCGTTTCATCAACAACTCCCCGCTTCCCCACCTTAATGACCTAGATCTAACCGAACCAAAACTTAATCTAGCCTCTTCGACTCCACCGGTGCTTAAAATCACTCCGTCAACACTCCGGCTGCACTCGACGTTGACCTTAACAGCAAGATAAGCCTCTCTCTTTTATTATTTATATTTTTTAAAATATTAGATCTAGAACATGTTTTATGCTTGCGGTTGTTTTCTTAGATTTAGGCTAGATTTAGGTTCTGTTCATTGATTTTTTCGAGTTTAGATAATTAAATCTAGGTTTTTATTTACTGTTTTTTTTAAAATGCAAAAAAACTGACTTATTTAGCATTTTTTAGGAAATATACCTTCCAAAATGATGACCGAGCTCTGATGAATCCTCAACGGACTGCTCCAGTGTCGTCTCGTCTTCTCCGGCGACCTTCTGTTTGCAGGTATGGCTCCTCAAATTCCTTTTCTCTCTCCTTCCACTAACTGCATAATTATTGCACCTTTATTATTTGTCTCCCACTAATTCTCTCTCCTCTTTTATAGCTGGCGCGTGGATGACATCAACATAAGTTGGCAATCCGCGTGAATGGATAATAGCCAATGAGGAGGTGACACGTAGCCTGGTTGGGCGACAAAAAGAAACACGAATTGGGCTTAAATGTTTTTTGTGTTTGTTTGGGTTGGCAGATGGGTATGAGCTGTAAATGGGTTGGCAAAAAATATATATTTCGGGCTTGGCATTTGTATTTGGGCTTTGTATAATGGGAATGGATATTCGATATGTAAGATGGACTTTTATGATATATTTTGGACTGTTTTGGGTTATTTATTTATTCGATTTATTATATTTATCTATTTGTTTAGATTCAGATTATATATACATATGTATACCCGAACAAAATTTGGGTTCTACAATATTAGAAGCCCAATTTTTCTCTCACGATATTTGTTATCAAGGATATACTCATAAAATTCAATTTTCCTGATATTTGTTATTAGGAGTCAAGTGTTTTTTCAATACTTGTTATTAGAGGCATATTTTTAAAAAAAATATTGGGTATTAGAGACCTATTTTTTAATGCTTGATCGTAGGGACCCACTTTTAAAATCCAATTTTTACAACAATTATTATTAGTGGCCTAATTTTTAGGTTCAACCTAGGGCCACTAAAATCTCAGAGACGACTCTGAATTCATAGTCAAACTGATAAAAAAGTAGTAAAATGGTCAAAATAAAAATTTCACTATAATATATACAAGGGCCAAAATAAGTATTAAACCAAAAATAAAAATAAATAAATAAGACATGTTGATTTCTTAATCGAACTTGTGAAGTTAAAAATTCCACCAAAAATACATCGAATAATAATCCTTCAAACAATAAAGGCTTAATAGCCAAATAGGTGCCCAAACTATACCCTTGGCTCACTTTTGGTATCTAAACTATTTTTCACTCTAAATAAGTGTCTAAAGTTTTATTTTAGTCATTTTAAGTGCCGACTGTTAAAAATCGTTAGCCAATTAAAATATGACACATGATATTTTTAAATTTCTTATAATTAATTCTTAAAAGAATTAAAAATTTAAATTTTAAAAAAAATAACAGTTTTAAATTTTTACAAAATAGTTTTAAATCCCTAACCCTAAATCCCAAATTGCTGTTGCCGCTGCTGAACCACCACGACCATTTTTCCCAACCAATCATCATAGGTAACCGACGGTAGTTGTGCCGACCGACATCCTTTTCGCGACTTTGGCTTCCTTCGACGTTAGGAAGTCGATCGGCACACCTACCGTGGTTACCGGCGATTGGTGGTTGGAGGAATGGTTGTGGTGGTCCGAATACGGATATGGTGGTCGTCGGCGGAATCAATTGGGGAAGTTAGGGATTTCGAATTTGAGGGTAATTTTTTGAGTTTTGGGAAATTTAGGGTTCTTTTAAAATAAGATAAAAATAAATTAAATTAAAAAATAAAAAAATATATTTTTTAAAAAAGTAACTGTAGTTAAAAGTTAGGCATTGTTGCATGTAAAAGGTGCTTCGCAATTAGTGCAAGTGTACATGCCTCAAGTAATATAATGATAAGTATCAGAGTATTGTCTCCACAGAGATTGGGATGTATTCTTTCAATTATCTTCTTGCACTGAAAAAGAAAACTAAAAGTAAAAACACAAGTAGAAGAGTTTTGGGTTTTAATTAAACTAAAGATCATAAACTAAAGCAAGTAAAAGAAGAGTGATCAAGATGAGAGAATGGCCGAGTTAGATTGTGTCGTAGTGTGGAAAGCAATTGACTTGTCTCGGTCTTTGAATGCAATGATCACCAAATTGCCTCGGCAGTGACCTTCATCCCTGCTGCGGCAATAAGATGTGCTGCCTCGATAATCCCTTGCTGGTCAGCAGATGTTGTCAAGGCACGGCAAAGCGTCCTTCGATGGCTCCTCCTTATCTCTAAGTCAAAATCGTGCTGATATGCAGGCCTTGATAATACCTCTCAGCGTGAACCTAGGATGAACACCAACCAATCTCACGCTTCTCTTAGCCGTTGAAACTCTAACTTATCTCTAAGCCGAGTTAGCTTTCACTGTTGGGATGAAAACCATGCTTATTCGTTTCTTGAGTTTAACTCTCTTGATATTAAACAAATAGATAACCTCACAATACTCTCTTTTGATGAGATTGCAAGAATAAGGTCAATGCCAAGAATAAGCAAACCTTGAACTAAATTGCATTAAAAACTTAAACAAAGTACAATTATTTTCTCAAAACTACTAAGCAAAATAATCCTAACCCTAAGAAAACTTAGAACATGATGGACATGGAGAATACACGACTAGACCCTAATTTCAAGCTCTCAATCTCCGTTTTTTTTCCTGATGTGTGCGTCAAGCCTTTCTTAAATAGGAAGAGGAGTAGGGCAAAGTCCTTATTGGATAGGAAGTTAAGTTAGACTTGGACTTGTCTTCATTAAAGAAGCGAGTCTTTTTAATTTTAATGCATTTATCCACTTTGACCAAATTCCATCTTTAACCTTCCTTCCATGCTTTCGTCATCTTCTCGTGCTCCGATAGCCATGCAAAGTATGTGGAAAAATACAGCGTTTTATACTCTTCAAATCGGCTATCACTTTGCATGCTTTGCCCTCCGGCAGGTTGGTCTGTGCACTGCCTCAGCAGAGAATATCTGCTGCCTCGGCAGGGGTCTGTCACTGGATCTACTTCGTAAGGCTTCCTCTTCATAATTCAGCTTTCTTTAGTAGAAGTTGTCATCTTTGGCTTGGCTTGATTTGGATCTGTCACGAGCTCGTTTTGCATCATCTTTCCTTTTCTTCATTACCCGCTCGGCATCACCTGCCCCGGCAGTGTATAAATTTGAGCAAATACCAAACATGCATTAAAACAATACTTTTTCATCAAATAATCAGAGGTAAAGGCAGTGTAATTAATGCATATAAGGCCATAATGCCACTCGAATGGGTGTAGGTTAAGCAATAATTGCCATGTAAAAAGGGTGAAAACATAGAACTTTTGGGCACTTATCACACCCCCAAACTCGAACTATTACTTGTCCTCAAGCAATGCAAATCATCAATTACCAAAACCTTAATATTCATGAAAGTTCTCATTGGTCTTACTTGTAACCCCCTTAGCCCGGTCTAGACGGTTGAACCGAACTACGAAGATTACACGGGGAAACCAAAGTCAACCTTGATTAACGACCCTTTTTTTTTTCTTTTTAAACTTCTCTATATGCGCATTAAACCTATGTGAAAGCCCAAGAACATTGGAAGAGAAAAACACAGCGATCGGAAACGTTTAAGGACTCAATTGCAAGAAATACACTTTTAGGGACCAAAATGTAAATTTTGGAAAATAAAAGGACTTTCAAGATTTTAGTTTTACCAAACCTCAATTAATCATATTACAGGCCTCTCTGCCAAATTTCAGCTTAAAAAGACATCTCAAGCTCAAGCAATTGCAATTACAACTTCCAGGACTAAAATGTAAAGCATGCAGAAACTATCCAACGGTCACCCGTTTCGAAACACTGACACCCGTATAGAAACACCCGTGTCGTATGCCCGTATCGAAACGGTGTTGACCGTTTCGATACGCGGGTATGTTCCGAAACCAGTTCAGAAACGGACACTTCCAGTAGCAAAAGTGTTTCGAAACACTTCTAGCCGTTCCGAAACGCCCAAGCCATTTCAGGCACCCGTTTCGAAACAGCCAAGGGTGTTTCGATACACCCTGCCCAGAAACAGCAGAAAATTCTGGCTTTTCACTTCAAAACACCATCAAACATAATTGAAACCATTCCAAAACATATCATCAACATGATAAGCATTATAACTATCAAATTACATCAAAAACTAGATACATTACAACATTAAGCACACCTACTCATTCATCGCATCCAACGCATGATCTTGCTTTTAATCAAAGAGCATAACATATCAACTTATGAAGAAGAAGATTCAAATATTGCAAAGCGATCATCAACAAGATTCAAACCATAAACCGAACATGGTCAACATACTCAATCTCATTACACAACAACATAAAAGACTCTCCCCCCATTGCCATTATTATCTATAGCTATAAACCAAGACATACTTCTCAAGTGGAGCTCTTCTTGAATCCCTTGCTTCTTGCTGTCCCCACTTCAAATATCTGCATTGATGGACAAAAAGGAGCGTAAGCACATAATGCTTAGTGAGGAATGCTCAAAACCAAAACACCATCAATGCAGCGAATTATAAAACCTTCTTTAAATGTAGTTACAATTCAATGAACCCATGCATTGTTTGAAAACCTCATTTGAAAACAACATTGCTTTAAATCATGCATTGCTCAACATGAAAACCAACCTTTAACTCTGAAATGCTAAACAACTCACCCCAAACCAGATTCATACAAATACTATCATTTAAACCTTTCCATGCATGATCACTTCATGCAAAGTTTAACTCAATTTCCTTGGAAATCAGTTCCACTTCACACCACACTTTTCCCATGCTTGATGATCATTTCAAAGCAAAATACCTTTTGAAAACCAATTGTTCCTACTAACTATCCCATGCATTCAACAAAGGCAAAACACATGAACTACAAAAGCAACATTTGCATTACATGCCTTTTTAAATCAAGCCTTCACAAGACTTCAATGCACTTATGAGATTCTATGCACACATGCACCATTCACAATAGAAGATATACATTTGCTCATGCTTAACAAGTATCACATGCATTCTTGCATCATTTATGTAACCCCCTTAGCCCGGCCTAGACGGTTGACCCGGACTACGAAGATTACACGGGGAAAACCAAAGTCAACCCGAAAGTCAACCTTGATTAACGACCCTTTTTTTCTTTTTAAACTTGTCTAGATGCACATTAACCCTAGGCATTCTCTTGAGATAAGCATACTAAAAAATCACAGCAATCGGAAAACAATAAGGGACCCAATTGCACAAGATACGAATTTAGGGACCAACTTGTAAATTCTGAAAATTATAAGGACTTAACCCACTTTTAAGTTACCATTATGAAATTAGTCATATTTCATGCTTCTCTGTCAAAATTTCAACTCAAACGGACATCTCAAACTCATTCAATTGCGTAAACAAGATTCAAGACCAAAACGCAAAGGTTTCAAAACATATAACCGTCAATTTCAATGCCCAACGGTCGGGTGTTTCGGAACAGGGACGATCCGTTCCGAAATGCGGGACCGTTCCGAAACCAGTTCCGAAACAGGGCCTGGCAGTGGCAAAACCGTTCCGGAACGGTTCTGCCCGTTTCAGAACGCCTAGGCCATTTCAGGCCCTCCGTTCCGATACGGTAGCTCCTGTTCCGAAATAGGCTGCCCAGATTGCAGAAATTTCGCTGGTTTATTGCACAATTGACCCATCATACATGCTCCAAAGGCAACCAAATCATACCAGCAAGTCATTCAACACTCAAGGAACATAATGGCATCAACAATTCATAAACATGGCATCAAACAAGGAAAGCCCCAATTCTATAGGCATGCATCATATATTGAAAACCATTCAAACACCAAATCACCAAACAATCTTCAAAAAGACCATTTACATGTTCCATCAACAACAACAACATAAAATCAACTTAGGAAGTCCAACATACACAATCTCATTAAACGTCAACATAAGAGATTCTCCCCCATTGCCTTTATTATCTATAGCTATTAACTGAGACATACATCTCAAGTGGAGCTCTCCTTGAATCCATTGCTTCTCGCTGTCCCAACTTCAAATCTCTGCATTGATGGACAAAAAGGAGCGTAAGCACATAATGCTTAGTGAGGAATGCTCAAAACCAAAACACCATCAATGCAGCGAGTCATAAAACCTCTTTTAAAAGCATCACAATTCGATAAACCAAAGCAATGTTTGAAAACCCTTTTTAACAACATGCTATAAATCATGCATTGCTCAAACGTGAAAACCAACCCTTAGCTTAGAAAAGCTAAGTAATTCACTTCAAAGCACAACCTTGCAAAACCATCAATTTAACCATTCCATGCATGAACATCATATGCAAAGTTAAATACAAGATCCTTGGAAAACACTTCCACTTCACATCATACTTTTCTCATACTTGAAAACCATTTCAAAGCAAGAAACCTTTGAAAACCACTTACTCATTCAAACTATCTCATGCATTAAACAAATGCAACATATGAACCACAAAATCAATATTTGCATTTCATGCCTTTAAAAACAAGTCTTCGCAAGACTACAATGCACTTAAGAGATTTCATGCACACATGCACCATTCTCATTAGAAGATAAACTCTTGTTCAAGTTAACAAGTAAACATGCATTCATAAAACATTACACCCTTCTCATGCAAACATGCATCATTTCAAGCATCTCATGCTTCATCATATTCAAGAACATTATATTGGCTTCCAAGTGATAATTCACAAACCATCATAACACAAGACACAATCGGATACGCGGATTACAAGCGTTGTCCCCACGCTTCATACACACTACCAATCACAAGGTCTTCATATGGACTTTTAAACACCATATGACCTTAACATTCACAAGGTCCTCATATGGACTTTTAAACACCATATGACCTTAACATTCACAAGGTCCTCAAATGGAATTTTAACCACCATTATGACCTTACCATCACACATTGGTAGTTGTATAACATCACTAACGAGATCACGGGACATACACACAAGATCCACACATGGACTTTACACCACCATTGTGATCTTACCATACACAAGGTCTTCAAATGGAATTTTAACCACCATTATGACCTTAATGTATACAAGGTCCCCATATGGAATTTTAACCACCATATGACCTTAACACAAGACCCACCCATGGACTTTTAAACACCATGGTGTTCTTAACCATCTCGTTAGTGTACTTGGATGGAGTTACCGGTTCAATCACAACCACTCCACATCCAAGGCGACTTTATTCACGGTGCACCCAATCCTATAGCCGGCTAACTATATCCGATTCAAGTAACCAAGAACCACTTACATCACTTGCCAATATTACCAATTTACCATATTAATCCATTGTTTTACAAGCATAACCAAAATGCCAAAACCACCAATTACCATCATCAATCCACTGTTTTTGAAGCATTACACAAAGCCATTAAACAACATGCAACACTATGCAACAATTCCACAATTCCAAAATACAAAACCAAGGATCTCTTACCTTGAGCATCCTTCACACATGGCTTTCAAAACCAGCATTAAACCATGCTAAAATATGCTTTCAAAATAGAATTTAAAACATGCAAATCACATGCATTGCATCCAACAATCACAAGTGCTTTAAAAACCAAAACATAACACAACCAAGAGAGAAATTCCATTTACTTACTCTTGAGCTTAGCTAAGTTGTTTAAACTTAAACTAAGCTCCCAAAACCTCCAAACCTTGGTTTTAAAGCTGAAAACCCAACTTCACTCACCGATACACAAAACAAGGCTAGCCAACAAGCCTTCCAAGCATCCGAAACCTTCAACGCCACCTCTATTGCTCACGGATCATTCTCCCCTGTTTCAAGCACATAACAACAGAGGATTAATGCATCATAATGCATTAAAAACACCAGCAACATACCTAAACTCGCTGCTCTTTGCAAAACCAACATTTCGGCTACCAAACACAACCGAAATCACCTCCAAACACTTCCAAAACTTAACCCAGCCAAGATCCATCACTTCCAACCATTTTTAAACATCAATTAACATCCAAAATGAATCTCATCACGTCCTTATACCTCCAGCTAAAGCAGAACATCAAGATCACTCCAAAAACCACCAAAAACTTAAACAAAACTTAGGAAAATCAACCTATTCGGGATTGCATTGATTAAACCTCAATTTCTCATCAATTATAACTCCATTTTACATCAAAAACACATCACAAAACAATGCCCAATCAGATCATACGAATTTCATCAAAATTAAATCCAAATCTTGCATTTTAAAGCCAAGATCAAGAACACAATTGTAAAACCTTTAATAAAACACATATCAAGGATTGAGAACTTGGGAATTTCAGTAAAGAACTGAGAATTTAGAGGAGAAGGACGTTCATACCTCTAAACTTGAGTTTCTCCCTTTTTGGAACCACAATTCTTGAAAATCCAATAAGCAAATGCTAAGGTTTTGTTGTAGAAATGATTAGAGATCAAAAGGAAGTTGAAATCTCATCTTTGAATGTCAAAATCAGAGGGAAATTTGCTGGAGAAAAGTGTTTGGGTTGAGAGAAAAGTTGAGAGAAAAGAAAATGGAAAATTTGAGAAAGTTAGTTAAAATGACAAAATATCTTCTTCCCTCCCTTTTTACCTTAATTAAAACCATTAATAAATTGATTAATATTAAGAAAAATCTGGAGAAACTCTTTTGGGTAAATAGCTCCTTAAAGATTCAAAGTTTCAATCCTTTTTAAAACAGTCACCCAGTTTTCAAAAATTACATTTTGGTCACTAACCCAAAATGTCACTCTTCCAAAACTCATTTTGTAAAATTGATTTCACCTTTCTCTTATATATAATAAAAGAGGATTTTAAGACATTTTTCCATATTTTTAATGCAACCCGAACTAGGCTTTCCAAATTCACCCTTTTATATTCGAACCGCAACCCGACCGGTCCGGTCCAAACCCAAAACTTCTAAGCCCAAAATTGGGGTGTTACAACTCTCCCCCCTTAAGAAATTTCGTCCTCGAAATTTCAACTGGCGAAAAGAGAACATCCAAACTTCTCAAAGCAACACACAAGGCAACACAGGAGACTTAACCACCACTGAACACTCTCCTCACAAAACTCCCCCAACCCAACACCAACACATGCTGTTCACGAATTCCAGAACACTCAGATGTTAACCACATCTTAACCTTTCACACTTCCGGACTGCACACAGCCCCAACAACAACCTGAAGAACCTCCAACTTTTACAGCATACACCACCTTAACTCACAACTCTCAAAACTTGTTCACACAGTGACACCAACCAATCCAATTCAGCCACCATGAGACCCACAACCTTCACTGCTTCTAACACCCCTTACACAACTGCTCTACCTCTTACAAAGGTTACCACATCAAGCAAAAATTCTTAAGCATCAACTGCTTACCCAAATTTCTCAACGTATTGATGACATTCCTTCACATCCGCCGCTATCATTACCATAACGATTCACCAGGACTACTCACCTAACACCCGAAAACCACATCACAAAACCCCAACCTTGACTCCGCCAGCCGTTCCATACACCACCAGCTGACTTCAGAAGGAATTTACTTATACACAACCAGCCAACCACTTCTCACAAGAACCCGTCCAACCAACAATGGCCCTTGACTTACATTGCCCTTCCACTTCAAGCTTTGACTACAAAACTAGCCTTACCAGGACACCGCCCATTCTACACATACATAATTAGGTTACGAAACTTCTATTCTCCCAGGCTAACCATTTTCTACAACCCACAACACAACCTCTTCTCAACTCTTCGAAGGTTGCTACGAACCATCACCTACAAAAACAACCCTTCTACTACAACATCAATGCCAAGTTACCTCAGCACTTTGGAACACATCCACTAACTTACCACATCACTTAACACCAAGAAACTACCACTTCTACTAGCTATCCACAACCACCTTGACTGATTCTAACTCTGACCGGTAATCTCCTCACCACCATACCGCTAAACTCATTAAGCGCCAAACACTTTCCTTCTACCAACACGCTATATCACACTCACTATTACTGACAACTCGCTTAATACCCTCCATTACTTCTAACATTCTCCTAGCACCAACACAACTTCTAAAACCCATCATCCATCTTAACCCTATCCCAACACTAACGGACCCGATTAACTATCAGCGAGTGTGAACGTTCGTATGCATGGTCACCAATATGCCCTAATAATGCCTGATGTACATGCATGCAAAACCTCTAATGTCATGTCACATGTATGCATGGACCAGTACATATATAATATAGCATATAACAAATGATTTTAACTGTGCATGTATGTCGGTTCACACCCACCAATAACATCCTCAGAATCCACCTAAAACAACCTCCTATCTCACTTCCAACTTGACCAACTCCATCATTCTTTCAACCCACTATCCACAAGATACTCACTAATGCCCTCTTCACACTAAAGTCGTTTTCAAAACAACACCAACTACTACCCCAAGCATGCTAGCTACGAGACCATACCCACTACGCAAGGGAAATACCAACTGAAACCCAACTAAGATACTAGAGCAAAGGTTACTTAACAAGGTTACCTGTAAACACCTCACTACCCCGGAGCTTCAACAGACGAGCTCTCTTCCTCGCAGAACCATCATCCTCCAGCCGCACCGCTGCAGCATCAGCTAACACATTAAGGTCACCACCATCTCCCTGCGGTAAAGAACCCTGACTACCCCGAGCCAACTTCAAACAATTACGTCTCAAATGTCCAACAGACCCACAATTCCAACAAGATTCATTCTGCAAGCTTCTCACACCTTTCTGCCCTTCCTGCCACCTTCGAACCTTGTCTTGGCCGTGCCCACGACCCTTCAGAGACCCTTCTGCTACCACTGAAGCTGATCTCAACACTTGAGGACAATCCCGCTTCACATGTTCTTTAGAACCACAGTTCCAACAAACTCCTGCGCCCCAACAACCTCCAACATGGCGCCTTCCACAACGGTCACACACTGGTAGCTGAGCTTCCACTCCTTGATCATGCAGCACTTGCCCCAGATTTGCACTACCACTCAGACTTCAATTCAAGCAAAACCTTCTATCACGTAGCCTCTTACGCTGACCGCTCTCGAGGTTAGTACCCACAACTCTCTCGCTTAAACTTCTCTCACCTTCATAAACTGAAACCACACCCTCACATTGCTTAACTCTTGGGAATTTCTCTCCAAGGTACCTTTCATAAAAGGCAGACACAAAGAAGTCCCAATCTATATCGTGGATGTGCGATGCCACCGCCACAGATGTCCACCAGGCACAAGCGTCTTCCAACATCAAAGAGACAACACTTCCCAGCTTACAGGCATAGTCACAACCTTCCTGATCCAAAATCAGAATTACACTGGCCAACCAGGCCTCGAACGTCTCAGGTGTCGAACCATGATACTCCACAACTCCCAAATCATGTAAACGCTGTTTCGACAAACCCGCACATCCCACAGCCGGCACGTCTACAAGCCTTACTTTTGCCACAGCCTGAGATGTTCCCAACACCTCTTGAACAAAAGGTGATGAACTCTTCATCACAGAACCAACTTCTTCCTCCTGCCTTACAACCTCAACTCCAGGCACTGTAGACTGAAACGAAACACCTCCACCAAAAGGTGAATTCCACGCCTTAACAACCTGCTCTGAAGCAACAACCATCTCACCTAACTGCCATTCTCTCAACGATTTCACCATGCTATTAACAACAAACAATCATAACAAAACAAACAAATCGATCAGACCAGCTTTAAGCAAGGATTCAAAGCTCCAACTCCAAAATAACACAATAGCTATAATAATAAGGCAATGGGTATCCTGAATTCTCCCCTTTTACATGACATAACAGTCAATAAAAACATGGATATCACAACATTGAGCATATCAATCAACATATTTCGATCATGCTCTCACCAAACAACATTCACTCGCAACAACATAATGTCAACATAACATACCCAACACACTTTCATCATTCACAAAATCAGCTCACATCACCAGCATATCATCAGCACAAAATCACATCAGCTCAATGAAGATTCTCAATCAAAAAGCATGCTAAAAACATCAACAACTCGTTCACAAGCACACATTTCAACCGACTTTCAACCACACATCAGAATAAACATCAAACACATATTACAACAATTTACCATTTCCCCCAAGCTTTCGCAACTCAGCTCTGATACCACCAAATGTAACCCCCTTAGCCCGGCCTAGACGGTTGACCCGGACTACGAAGATTATACGGGGAAAACCAAAGTCAACCCGAAAGTCAACCTTAATTAACGACCCTTTTTTTTCTTTTTAAACTTGTCTAGATGCACATTAACCCTAGGCATTCTCTTGAGATAAGCATACTCAAAAATCACAGCAATCGGAAAACAATAAGGGACCCAATTGCACAAGATACGAATTTAGGGACCAATTTGTAAATTCTGAAAATTATAAGGACTTAACCCACTTTTAAGTTACCATTATGAAATTAGTCATATTTCATGCTTCTCTGTCAAAATTTCAACTCAAACGGACATCTCAAACTCATTCAATTGCGTAAACAAGATTCAGGACCAAAACGCAAAGGTTTCAAAACATATAACCGTCAATTTCAGTGCCCAACGGTCGGGTGTTTCGGAACAGGGACGATCCGTTCCGAAACGCGGGACCGTTCCGAAACCAGTTCCGAAACAGGGCCTGGCAGTGGCAAAACCGTTCCGGAACGGTTCTGCCCGTTCCGGAACGCCTAGGCCATTTCAGGCCCTCCGTTCCGATACGGTAGCTCCTGTTCCGAAACAGGCTGCCCAGATTGCAGAAATTTCGCTGGTTTATTGCACAATTGACCCATCATACATGCTCCAAAGGCAACCAAATCATACCAGCAAGTCATTCAACACTCAAGGAACATAATGGCATCAACAATTCATAAACATGGCATCAAACAAGGAAAGCCCCAATTCTATAGGCATGCATCCTATATTGAAAACCATTCAAACACCAAATCACCAAACAATCTTCAAAGAGACCATTTACATGTTCCATCAACAACAACAACATAAAATCAACTTAGGAAGTCCAACATACACAATCTCATTAAACGTCAACATAAGAGATTCTCCCCCCATTGCCTTTATTATCTATAGCTATTAACCGAGACATACATCTCAAGTGGAGCTCTCCTTGAATCCCTTGCTTCTCGCTGTCCCAACTTCAAATCTCTGCATTGATGGACAAAAAGGAGCGTAAGCACATAATACTTAGTGAGGAATGCTCAAAACCAAAACACCATCAATGCAGCGAGTCATAAAACCTCTTTTAAAAGCATCACAATTCGATAAACCAAAGCAATGTCTGAAAACCCTTTTTAACAACATGCTATAAATCATGCATTGCTCAAACGTGAAAACCAACCCTTAGCTTAGAAAAGCTAAGTAATTCACTTCAAAGCACAACCTTGCAAAACCATCAATTTAACCATTCCATGCATGAACATCATATGCAAAGTTAAATACAAGATCCTTGGAAAACACTTCCACTTCACATCATACTTTTCTCATACTTGAAAACCATTTCAAAGCAAGAAACCTTTGAAAACCACTTACTCATTCAAACTATCTCATGCATTAAACAAATGCAACATATGAACCACAAAATCAATATTTGCATTTCATGCCTTTAAAAACAAGTCTTCGCAAGACTACAATGCACTTAAGAGATTTCATGCACACATGCACCATTCTCATTAGAAGATAAACTCTTGTTCAAGTTAACAAGTAAACATGCATTCATAAAACATTACACCCTTCTCATGCAAACATGCATCATTTCAAGCATCTCATGCTTCATCATATTCAAGAACATTATATTGGCTTCCAAGTGATAATTCACAAACCATCATAACACAAGACACAATCGGATACGTGGATTACAAGCGTTGTCCCCACGCTTCATACACACTACCAATCACAAGGTCTTCATATGGACTTTTAAACACCATATGACCTTAACATTCACAAGGTCCTCATATGGACTTTTAAACACCATATGACCTTAACATTCACAAGGTCCTCAAATGGAATTTTAACCACCATTATGACCTTACCATCACTCATTGGTAGTTGTATAACATCACTAACGAGATCACGGGACATACACACAAGATCCACACATGGACTTTACACCACCATTGTGATCTTACCATACACAAGGTCTTCAAATGGAATTTTAACCACCATTATGACCTTAATGTATACAAGGTCCCCATATGGAATTTTAACCACCATATGACCTTAACACAAGACCCATCCATGGACTTTTAAACACCATGGTGTTCTTAACCATCTCGTTAGTGTACTTGGATGGAGTTACGGTTCAATCACAACCACTCCACATCCAAGGCGACTTTATTCACGGTGCACCCAATCCTATAGTCGGCTAACTATATCCGATTCAAGTAACCAAGAACCACTTACATCACTTGCCAATATAACCAATTTACCATATTAATCCATTGTTTTACAAGAATAACCAAAATGCCAAAACCACCAATTACCATCATCAATCCACTGTTTTTGAAGCATTACACAAAGCCATTAAACAATATGCAACACTATGCAACAATTCCACAATTCCAAAATACAAAACCAAGGATCTCTTACCTTGAGCATCCTTCACACATGGCTTTCAAAACCAGCATTAAACCATGCTAAAATATGCTTTCAAAACAGAATTTAAAACATGCAAATCACATGCATTGCATCCAACAATCACAAGTGCTTTAAAAACCAAAACATAACACAACCAAGAGAGAAATTCCATTTACTTACTCTTGAGCTTAGCTAAGTTGTTTAAACTTAAACTAAGCTCCCAAAACCTCCAAACCTTGGTTTTAAAGCTGAAAACCCAACTTCACTCACCGATACACAAAACAAGGCTAGCCAACAAGCCTTCCAAGCATCCGAAACCTTCAACGCCACCTCTATTGCTCACGGATCATTCTCCACTGTTTCAAGCACATAACAACAGAGGATTAATGCATCATAATGCATTAAAAACACCAGCAACACACCTAAACTCGCTGCTCTTTGCAAAACCAACATTTCGGCTACCAAACACAACCGAAATCACCTCCAAACACTTCCAAAACTTAACCCAGCCAAGATCCATCACTTCCAACCATTTTTAAACATCAATTAACATCCAAAATGAATCTCATCACGTCCTTATACCTCCAGCTAAAGCAGAACATCAAGATCACTCCAAAAACCACCAAAAACTTAAACAAAACTTAGGAAAATCAACCTATTCGGGATTGCATTGATTAAACCTCAATTTCTCATCAATTGTACATCCATTTTACATCAAAAACACATCACAAAACAATGCCCAATCAGATCATACGAATTTCATCAAAATTAAATCCAAATCTTGCATTTTAAAGCCAAGATCAAGAACACAATTGTAAAACCTTTAATAAAACACAAATCAAGGATTGAGAACTTGGGAATTTCAGTAAAGAACTGAGAATTTATAGGAGAAGGATGTTCATACCTCTAAACTTGAGTTTCTCCCTTTTTGGAACCACAATTCTTGAAAATCCAATAAGCAAATGCTAAGGTTTTGTTGTAGAAATGATTAGAGATCAAAAGGAAGTTGAAATCTCATCTTTGAATGTCAAAATCAGAGGGAAATTTGCTGGAGAAAAGTGTTTGGGTTGAGAGAAAAGTTGAGAGAAAAGAAAATGGAAAATTTGAGAAAGTTAGTTATAATGACAAAATATCTTCTTCCCTCCCTTTTTACCTTAATTAAAACCATTAATAAATTGATTAATATTAAGAAAAATCTGGAGAAACTCTTTTGGGTAAATAGCTCCTTAAAGATTCAAAGTTTCAATCCTTTTTAAAACAGTCACCCAGTTTTCAAAAATTACATTTTGGTCACTAACCTAAAATGTCACTCTTCCAAAACTCATTTTGTAAAATTGATTTCACCTTTCTCTTATATATAATAAAAGAGGATTTTAAGACATTTTTCCATATTTTTAATGCAACCCGAACTAGGCTTTCCTAAATTCACCCTTTTATATTCGAACCGCAACCCGACCGGTCCGGTCCAAACCCAAAACTTCTAAGCCCAAAATTGGGGTGTTACAATTTACATATTTCCCATACAACCTTGAATCATTTTCAAGCATCTCTCACTTCATTACATTCAAATACATTATATTGGCTTTCAAGTGATAGTTCACAAAACATTTCAACACAAGACACAATCGGATACGCGGATTACAAGCGTTGTCCCACACGCTTCATACACACTACCGGCTTACAAGGTGGAGTTTATCAGTACAATCACAACCCCTCAACACCCGTGATGGAGTTTAACGGTACAATCACAACCCCTCAACATCACTCATCGGTAGTTGTATAACCCACTAACGAGAGTACGAGACACATAACACAAGATCCACACACGGACTTTTAACCACCGTTGTGACCTGAACAAGATCCACACACGGACTTTTAACCACCGTTGTGATCTTACCTCTCTCGTTAGGATACTTGGATGGAGTTTACGGTACAATCACAACCCCTCAACATCCAAGGCGACTTTACTTACGGTGCACCCAATCCTATAGCCGGCTAACTATATTCGATTAAAGTACTTTAAAACCAATACATCACTTTCCAATATACATCAAATACCATCATCAATTCACTGTTTTAAAGCATTAATCAAAGCCATTAAACATCATGCATCACCATGCATCATTACCAAACTATTAACATGTCAAACCAAGGATCTCTTACCTTGAGCATCCTTCAATACATGGCTTTCAAAACCAGCACTATTCATGATAAAATATGCTTTCAAAACAGTAATTAAACATGCATTTCATAACCAATGCATCAAACCACAACATAGTACATCCGAAGGAGTTTTTCTGAAAACTTACTCTTGAGCTTAGCTAAGTTGTTTAGACTTAAACTAAGATCCCAAAACCTCCAAATAATCGTTTCAAAGCTGGAAAACCATCTCCACTCACCGATACACAAAACTATGCTAGCCGACAAGCCTTCCAAGCATCCGAAACTTCCAACGCCACCTCTATTGCTTCCGGATTATTCTCCCCTGTTTTAAACACATAACAACAGAGGATTAATGCATCACCATGCATTAAAATCACCAGCAACGCAACCCAACTCGCTGCTCTACCCAAGAACCTCGTTTCGGCTACCAAAAACAACTGAAATCACCTCCAAACTCTCCCAAAACAAAGCCCAGCCATGATCTATCAATTCTAAACATTTCTAAACATCAATTAACATCCAAAATAAACCTAAACTCGTCCTTATACCTCCAGCTATAACAGAACACTAAAAACACCTCAAAAACCACCATTTTCATAAGCAAAAACTTAGGAAATACAACCTATTCGGGATTAGATTGATAAAACCTCATTTCAAACATCATTAGACATCCAAAATACATTAAAGAATCATCTCAAAACAGAGCCCAAACAATCACAACGAAATTCTTCAAGATTTCTTCCAAAATCTTGAGTTTTAAGCCAAACTCATGTTTCCAATATTAAAACCATTTATAAAACTTAAATTAAGGATTGACAACTTGGGAATTTCAGTAAAGAACTGAGTATTTAGAGGAGAAGAACAAGCTTACCTCTAAATGATGATTTCACCTTGATTTGGGCAAGTTTTCATGAAAATTCCATGTAGAAATCAAGTGGATTTGATGAGGAATTGATTAAGAATCAAAGAGGAATTGAAATCTCATCAAATGAAGTGTAAAATCAAAGTAAATTTTCTGGAGAAAATGTGTTTGGTTGAAAGGAATTTGAGAGAAAATGAAGAGAGGGAAAATTTGTGAAAAGTAGTTATGAATAGTCAAAGTTAGTTTCTCATTTAATTAAACCTCATTTCCTTTAATTAAAATATTAATAAAATTACCCAAATTAAGGAAAAATCTGGAGAAAAACATTTTAGGTAAATTAGCTCCTTAAAGATTCAAAGTTTCAATCCTTTACAAAACAATCACTATTTCACTTTTGCAAAAACTGCGATTTGGTCACTACACCGAAATGTAATATTTCCAAACTTCATTTTGTAAAATTGATTTCACCATTCTCTTTTATATATTAAATGGGGATTTTTAGATATTTTTCTATATTTTTAAAGCATCCCGAACAAGGCGTTCCCTAAAACCTCCTTTTATATTCGAACCGTTTCTCAGACCGGTCCGGCTCAGACCTAAACTTCTAAGCCCAAACTTGGGGTGTTACATTACTTTTCCTTCTTCTCTTCAAACCATGGCAAAGAATGCTCGGCCCTTAAGTCTTTGGATGCCTTAGGAATTCCCTGGAATTAAACTATAAGATTTGTGAGTGTGTGCATGCATTGTGAAAAAGATGATTATTCAAGTTCTAAGTAAACATTTAAGCATTAACCTACTTAACTCGTATAATTTTTTGGGAAAACTACACCGGTGGTCCCCTAACTATCACTGTCTTCCTATTTTAGTCCCAAAACTATTTTTTTTGGCAAAACCGTCTCTTCTGTTACATAGTTCTCCTATTTTGGTCCCCCGTCGTTAAAAACTAACGGAATTGCTGACGTGGATTTTTTTAATTATTTTTTAAATATTTTTTTATTATTTTCTCTCTCCTATATATATATTATTTAAATTTTTTATTCAGATTAATATGGTGGTGACACGTGTCACCACCATAACAATGAAAATAAATTGTACAAGAGGGGGGAGCTGGGATTCGAACCCACGTCCCCCATGTCCTCAAGCCAATGGGTTAACCATTGGGCTAAACTCCAATTGTTGATATGCTTTAGTACAAATTACATTTAAAACAATAAAATGGTTTTTTCTGATGCTTCTTATCACTCACCAGTTTTTTCTGAGAAATCATCAATGGTTTAGGGGTGCAAGCTTCTGTTTTCACTTGCACAATAGATTTGCTCTCTTCATCACCGGGAACATTTAAATGTGGTTTTTCAGTTAGGCCACTGAAAATCCAACAGAAAGGAACATTTAAATGTGATTTTTTGAAGTAATAGGATATTATCAGCAAATCTTCATTCTATATCTTAATTTTAATTATTGCAGAGTTCATTTTCAGAGTTGGGATCATGTACATATCCAGTGATGTTGACAATGGGGAACAATTACGATCAAACATGTTTTCTTTGAGTAGAACTGGGTTTTTTGGTGCTGTTGTTCGTAGCATAAACTTGGGTAAGCAAGCTTTAATGGCTTCTCTGCTCATATTTGGGCGTGTTACAGAAAGGGCTTACTGTTTTCCTTTTGTTTTCTCTTGTGAATTACAGGGGGGCAAACTGCTCTAGCATTGCGTCTACTTTTGGCGCTTTTCTCTTCAAAATTATCATCTGGTCTCAACCGTCCTTTCGGAGACGAGGTTGTCGAGTTCACACAAGTTAATCTTCAGATTGTCATCTTTTTTCCATAAGAAAATTTATAGTTTTCATTGTTTCGGCAGTTCCGAGCTGCTCGAAAAGCATCTGAAGAAGTGGAAACAGAAGCTTGCACCCCTAAACCATTGATGATTTCTCAGAAAAAAACTGGTGAGTGATAAGAAGCATCAGAAAAAACCATTTTATTGTTTTAAATGTAATTTGTACTAAAGTATATCAACAATTGGAGTTTAGCCCAATGGTTAACCCATTGGCTTGAGGACATGGGGGACGTGGGTTCGAATCCCAGCTCCTCCACCATAACAATTTATTTTCATTGTTATGGTGGTGACACGTGTCACCACCATATTAATCTGAATAAAAAATTTAAATAATATATATATAGGAGAGAGAAAATAATAAAAAAATATTTAAAAAATAATTAAAAAAATCCACGTCAGCAATTCCGTTAGTTTTTAACGACGGGGGACCAAAATAGGAGAACTATGTAACAGAAGGGACGGTTTTGCCAAAAAAAATAGTTTTGGGACTAAAATAGGAAGACGGTAATAGTTAGGGGACCACCGGTGTAGTTTTCCCTAATTTTTTTATAAGCAATCTAACCTACTAGAGCCAATTTCGGGCACCTCTAGTGATTAGCCTAGAGCTGGTTTCGGGCACCTTTAGGGATTCCTTAAGCTAGAGCCAGTGTTAGGCACCTCTAACTTGTTACCCAAAATTTTCTTTCTAAGCAAGTCTATGTCCTAAGTGTCCTAGAACTCCTTAAATCATACAAGTCACAAAGGTGTATTAAGGCTCTAATCTCATAGTATGATTCTAAGTTATCTTCCTTATGCATCCTAGAATTAAAGGCTCTAAACAGTTCAAAGCTATGGTAAGAAAAGAGATATATATGGCTAGGATTGTAAAGACAGATAATCGGATGGGTTTCAGGTCAGGTCAAATCAGATACATGTCAATTTAGGTAAAAAAAAATTTGACTCGACTCGGGTCGGGTGCGGGTCAGTAGCAGGTTGGGTCCATTATAGGTCGGGTCCATTTCAGGTCGGGTTTATTTCAGGTCGGGTTCAAACAGATCGGGTCCGAACCAGGTAATTGACAGGTTAATTCGAGCTCGGGTATACTTCAGGTTGGATTGATTTTAGTCCGGGTTCATTTCAAGTCAGGTTCATTTCAGGTCGGTTTCATTTCATGTCGGGTTAATTCGGGTTTTGAATTCGTATTATTTTTTAGTTCGGTACAATTGTACAAGTAGTCGATATTTATTTCGAGTTATATATTTAACGTCTTTCATGGAATCATATTAAAAATAAAAATTTGGCACTAGAAATGAATAAACATATCATAAATGATTCATATTTAAAACAATAAAGTAAATTAAAAACTTGAAATAGTGTCAATTTCGAGTAAAAATAAAGTTTTAGGGACTATAATGAACAACAAATAATAAATAAGAGTCAATTGTAACTAAAAATAAAGTTTTAAGGACTTAATTGAATTGAACTAAAAGTTAAAAGACTTAAATGAAAAACATCTAAAATTTAAAGGGCTACAAAATATTTAGCCCATCTAAAATGAATGGGTGGTGGGATATGAGCCGAAAGGCCAAAGCCCCAAACTATTAATAATTATTATTTATTATTAATTATTATATTACATATACATTATATAACTTATAAGTTTTAATATATATATATATATATATATTATATGTTATATTAATTATTATGTACGTATACATATAATATATATGTATTATATGTATTATATGTTATATTAATTATATTTATATGTTATATTATAAGTTCATATTAGAGTGTTTAGGGTTTAGGGTGTTGCATTATGGTTTATGAGTTATCATTATTATTTAGGGTTTAGGGTTTATGGGTTATGCTTTATGGTTTAGGGATTGAGAGTTAGGGTTTATAGTTAAGGGTTTAGGGTGTTGTATAGGGTTTACAAGTTATCATTATTGTTTATGGTTTAGAGCTTAAGGGTTTAGGGTTTAGGGTGTAAGGTTTATGATTTAAGAGTTATGGTTTATATTCGAGGGTTTATGGTTCATATTAGAGTGTTTAGGATTTAGGGTGTTACGTTAGGGTTTATGAGTTATCACCATTGTTTAGGGTTTAGAGTTTAAGAGTTAGTGTTTATATTCGATGGTTTAGCGTTTAAGGTGTCGTGTTAGGGTTATGAGTTATCATTATTGCTTATAGTTTAGAGTTTAATGGTTTAGGGTTTAGGGTTTAGGGTTTGTATTCGAGGGGTTATGGTTCATATTATATTATTTTGGGTTTATGGTGTTGCATTATGGTTTATGAGTTATCATTATTGTTTATGGTTTATGGTTTATGGTTTATATTTTAGGGTTTAGGGTGTATCATTAGGGTTTATGAGTTATCACTATCGTTTAAGGTTTAAGGTTTAGGGTTTGAGAGTTAGGGTCTATATTCGAGGGTTTAGGGTGTTGCATTAGGGTTTATGAGTTATCATTATTGTTTATGGTTTAGAGTTTAAGGGTTTTGGGTTTACGGTGTAGGGTTTATGATTTAAGAGTTATGGGTTATATTCGAGGGTCTATGGTTCATATTAGAGCGTTTAGGGTTTAGAGTGTTGCATTAGGGTTTATGAATTATCATCATTGTTTATGGTGTAGGGTGTTGTATTAGGGTTTATGAGTTACTATCATTGTTTATGGTTTATGGTTTAGGGTTCTGTGTTTGAGAGTTAGTGTTTATATTCGATGGTTTAAGGTTTATGATGTTGCATTTGGGTTACGAGTTAGCATTATTGTTTATGGTTTAGAGTTTAAGGGTTTAGGAGTTATGGTTCATATTATAGTGTTTAGGGTTTATGGTGTTGCATTATGGTTTATGAGCTATCATTATTGTTTAGGGTTTAAGGTTTAGAGTGTTGCATTAGGGTTTATAAGTTATTATTATTGTTTATGGATTAGAGTCTATGGTTTAGGGTTTGGGGTTTGGGATTAGAGTTCATATTAAAGTGTTTAGGGTTTATGGTTTTAGAGTTTGTGTTCATATTCAAGGGTTTATGATTTATATTCTAGGGTTTAGGGTTTGAGAGTTAGTGTTTATATTCGAGGGTTTAGGGTGTTGCATTAGGGTTTACGAGTTATCATTATTGTTTATGGTTTATAGTTTAAGGGTTTAGGGTTTGTGATTTAAAAGTTAGGGTTTATATTAGAGTGTTTAGGGTTTATTGTGTTGCATTAGGGTTTATGAGTCATTATTATTGTTTATGGTTTAGGGTTTATGGGTTAGGCTTTAATGTTTAGGGTTTATAGCTTATGGTTTAAGGTTTAGGGTTTAGGGAAAACTTGTTTAGGGTTTAGGTAACATACACATACATTTATATATATCAGGGCTTAGAGTTTAGGATTTAAGGTGTAGGGTTTAAGGGTTTAAGATTTAAGGTGTAGGGTTTAAGGGTTTAAGGTTTAGGGTTAATGGAAAATTCATTAAGGTTTATGGGTTTATGGTTCATTCATACATGCTTACATACATTAGGTAACAAAATAAAGAAGTTAACCAGATATAGTAACAAACTATATGTTACATAAATTTTATGAATTTACTAATTATATATATTGACAAATATTATTTTGTAATATAAGGATAATAAAGTTAATTTTATGTTAAACATAATACTAATGTATATTATGTATTTATGTTAATTTTATTATACTTATTAAAACATAATAAGTTTATAATGAACATAATAAAGTTAACATAATATATATTATATAATAAAGCATAATAAGTTTAATATATTATATTAACTATATAATACTAATATATTATATACTTAGTAAAAATTAAGACAAATTTTTACGTATATAATATTATTTAATATAATGAAGTTAACAAATTTCTAAGTATATAATTTTATTATACATAATATATATTATTATACTTAACAAATTTTAAGTATATAATTTTATTATACATAATGAAGTTAACAAATTAAGACAAATTTCTAAGAATAATGTAAGATAAAAAAATTTCTAAGTATAATTAAATTAACATAATCTATTAAAAAATTATTAAGTTTATAATGAACAGTTAACGCTTTAAATTATTTAACATTTTTAGCCAGGTCTACATTAGTTCATGTCAACAACAGTTCAGGTTCAAAACAGGTCGGGTTCAAAATAGGTCGAGTTCATAACATGTCGGGTAAAATCGGATCTCGGGTTGATTTAGTCGGATAATATCAGGTAATTTGCCAGGTCGGTCTTGGGTTCGGGTTCGTTTCAGTCAGATGCAGGTCGGGTTTCAGGTCAAAATTAACAGGTCAGATTCGGGTTCAGGTCATTTTCAGTCGAACGCAGATCGGGTTCGGTTGCTACAGTAACAGGTTCAACTCGGGTTCGGGTCAGCAACAGTCAGTTACAGTTCGGGTTCGGGTCATCAAATTCTCGGGTCAAATCAGGTTCTGACTCGAGCAGATTTCAGGCAGATTTTCAGGTTCTAACTTGTTTTTACAACCCTATCTATGGCCAAGGTAAAAAGTTCAATTAAATTAAACTAAGGCATTTGATGAAGAACATTGTCGAGGCATAAGCTTCATTCGGCTAAGGCAATATGTGCAGTAAAAAATTGACAAGTATAAAACAGAACTGCATAGCATTGGTATTAATATGCCGCGCCAAAACAATGCCTCTTGGTAGCAGAACCTACACCCCCAAACTCAAGACAAGCATTACCCTCAATGCATTAAAAAAAGATTCAATAAAAAGGAAATATTAAGCACAAATATTAAGGGCATGAAAATAAATGCAAGAGAAAAAAATTAGATGGACTCGGATGAGTCATCATCATTGTTTTGTAGGATCAATCTTCTCCCTTTGCAGGCTGTATGCTTGACTTTCTTTGTTTCTCTTGGCGGTTGGATGCACGTGGGGGGGGGGGGAGGTTGGCCGGGGCATTTACTTCCTCCTCTCCATCCTAAAACTTTATTCCTAAAAGAAAAAAATTAAAACTATGGGAAATAAAAAATAAAAGCAGATTAATTAAAATTCTAAATTCTAAAAACAAAAACAAATAAACAACAAAAGAAATATTAAGACACTAAAGGAGTGCATGGGGATGCATCTCCTAAAGTGAGCACTTCTCTATCCTTATTGACACGTGTGCCATTGCAGTGCTTTAGCCGATGTCCATTCACTTTGAATTCACTCCCATCCTTTGTTGATTTAATTGTCACAGCTTCATGGTGGAATGCTTTAACAACTTCGAACGGCCCAGACCATCGATATCGTAGTTTCCATGGAAATAACTTAAATTAAGAATTGAAGAGGAGGACTGTCTGCCTGGGCAGGAACTGCCACGTCAGTAGTTTGTTGTCGTGCCATCATTTGGTTTTCTCCTTGTATATTCTTGAATTGTCGTATGTCAGGGTTCAGAATTCTTCTAGTTCATTTAGGTCCAGGAGTCTTTTCTGTCTGGCATTTTCCCAATCCATGTTTATTGTTTTAATGGCCCAATATGCCTTGTGCTCGATTTCAACTGGTAGGTGACAAGATTTGTTGTACACAAGTCTATATGGGGACATTCCTAGTGGGGTTTTGTAGGTTTTTCTGTATGCCCACAAGGCATCATCAAGCCAAAGTGACCAATCCTTTCGGGATGAGTTAACCACCTTTTCGAGGATGTTCTTTAGCTCCCTATTGGATATCTCAGCATGCCCATTGGTCTGTGGGTTATATGTCGTGACAATCTTGTGTGTGACACCGTATTTCTTCAATGTCGCGACAATAAGCTTTTTGTCGAAGTGTTTGCCCTCGTAACTGAATGATGGCTTTAGGTACCCCAAACTGCGTAAATATGTTTTTCTATAGAAATCGATGCACGGTTTTGGAGTCACAATTTAGTGTGGCAATGGCTTCGACCCATTTGGACACATAGTCGACGACAAGAAGTATGTAGAGATTTTCGCACGAGGATGGAAAGGGCCCCATGAAGTCTATTCCCTAAACATCGAACAGTTCGACCTCGAGGATGTTTTGCAAGGGCATCTCGTGTCTCCTTGATATGTTGTCTGTCCGTTGACATCGATCACACTACTTATAGTATTAATGGGCATCCTTGTAGAGTGTAGGCCAATATAAGCTCGACTGTAGCACTTTGCCAGCGGTCCTAGTTCCTCCAAAATGCCCTCCATATGGTGAAGAATGACATTGGTGGGGTACTTCATTTTGCTCTTCTTCTGGGACACATCTCCTTATAACCTGGTCTGCTCATTGTCTAAATAAAAGAGGTTCGTCCCAAAAATAATGCTTCGCATCATGGTTGAACCTTTTCTTTCCTTGATGGTTAAGGTTACAAGGTAAAACACCATTAACTAAAAAATTAACAAGATCTACGTACCAGGATGTTGTTGCGATAGAGAATACTGTGAAAGGCAATGTCGCGGCAATGCAGTCTGCCAATGCCGAGGCAAGGGTGTCCGTCATTTTTACGGCAGATTCTGTCGCGGCGGCTAAGAGCTGCTCATTTGGGAATGCACCTTGTATGTATGGGCATGTGGTGTCTTCTTCCCGTTGTTCCAGTCTCGATAGGTGATCAGCCACTTGGTTCTTCGTTCCTTTTCTATCCTTGACATCAACGTCGAACTCTTGAAGTAAAAGAATCTATCAAATCAACCAAGGCTTTATATCTTTCTTGGAGAACAAGTATTTTATCGCCGAATGATCCGTGTGGACAGTCACCTTGGTTTTGATTAGGTATGATTGGAACTTGTCAAAGGCAAAGACTACCGCTAGCAATTCTTTCTCAGTGGTAGTGTAGTTGACTTGGGCCTCGTTTAGTATTTTGCTAGCATAGTAAATCATGTGGAACATTCTGTCTTTCCTCTGTCCAAGGACTACCTCGACGGCATAGTCGCTTGCGTCGCACATAAGCTCGAAGGGTTTAGTAATCTCAGAAAAATTTGCAATAAATCTTCTGTAAAATCATGCGTGTCCTAGAAAACTTGGATTCCTTTGACGGTGGTTGGTGGGGGCAGCTTCTCGATCACATCTATTTAGAATAAAAAATAGTTTAGACACTGTAGTTAACGGTTAGGCACATAAAATAGACAAAATGAAAATTTAAGCACCTATTTAGAACAAGAAATAGTTTAGACACTAAAAGTGAGCCACATGTATAGTTTGAGCACCTATTTAGCTATTAAGCCAAAAATAAATAAAACACACAATGTATCATTCTAATTTCCTTGAATACCTTGAATAATCCACAAACAAATTTATCTTGGTCTCCATCTTCAAGAAGTTCGAGCAAAACTTGTTTAGAATGGTTATATCTAAATTAAATTTGTTCGGCGAAATGTAAACTTGGTTGCCCATGATTTAGCTAAATGGGCTCTTACTTACCCTTCATTGTACTTGCTGATGTTATTTAAGGTTCATGAAACATATCTTACGATCTTTCCTTTTAAAAAATAAGACATCTTATAAAGTTTGTATTATTTTACTTATATGATAATTACCTTCATATAAAATTCTTAATTAAATTGATGTCACGAGTACGATAGCTTGCAAGGCTTTGGTCCATAAATGGTAAATTCAAGTTGTTGAGCAGCGTAGGAAGCCAACATATTATAAAGCAAAGAACAAAAAAGAAATGGAGAATTCATTTTATTGATTGAAATGAATCATTCAAAAAAGCGTGAGATTACAGAAGATGGATCCTTCATATATATATATATATATATATATACAGAAATTCTCTAACTTCATAAATCTAGAAAGTTTATTTTCCCTCCAATAATCTGTTGCAACAGATTCAACAACTCTTCCCTCCAAAAGTCTGTTGAATTATACGCCAGCTCAGCACTCATGCCAGCTCATCACTTTTAACCTCAGCTTATTCTTCAATATTTCCCTGGCTTCTTTTCTCTAAGACCTCTTTTAAGCTAAGCACATGGATTTTGATTCGCAGTTCTTCAAACAATTGTACTGCGATGGGTTTAGTGAATACATCCACGAGTTGACATCTAGCAGGTACATAGTTAACCTGCAAAGTTACAGCTGTGGCTTTTCACGAACAAAATGTAGGTCGTGTGAAGGATGCTCAAATGAAAGAGATAAAACAAGATAGAGAGTAAACACTCAATTCCATTCATCATTTTCATAACTCTCATGCATTTACAGTGAACCATGCATAGCTTATATAAGCTCATTTGGTTACAACAAAATTAGGGTTTGTTATAACCTAAGGAGAGTTTGTTACAATGCCAACCATTCTCAACAGCTTTTCCCGCCTTGGTGACAGCTGTGATTTCCCGTTCTCAATCGTCTAACATTTCCCCTCTTTTCTCAGGGTTCCAAAGACGAGAAATGTCGAACACATAGCTGGTGGCGAAAGGTTTCAAAAGCCTAAAGGGAAACTGGCTTGGTGAAGATGTCAGCAACCTGTGCTGTCGCGGGAACATAGTTGACCTGAAGATGTTGTGAAAGAACTTTCTCACGGACAAAGAAAACGTCAAGTTCGACGTGCTTGGTTTTGGCATGCATGACTGGGTTTGTTGCCATGGCAACAACACTAGTGTTGTCGTTCCATATAACAGGAATGTCTGTCAACTCAACGTGCATGTCGCGAAGAATTTCTTGAAACCAGAGGTTGTCAGCTGCAGCATCAGCTAGATTGCGAAATTTAGCCTCAGCGGTGGAACGAGAGATGGACCGTTGTTTGCGAGAGCTCCAGGAAAGAAGATGTGCACTGAGATATGTACAGTAGCCAGAGATGGAGTGTCGGTCATCAGGGTCACTACCCCAGTCTGCATCAGCAAAGGAGTAAAGGTTGAGATAGGTAGGCTGATTGGGTGTGAACCAGAGACCAAAATCAAGTGTGCCTTTTAGATATCAGAGGATTCGTTTGACCGCAACCCAGTGTTGATCAGTTGGAGAGTGCATGAATTGTGCAACCTTGTTGAAAGAGAAGGAAATGTCTGGTCGTGTATGGCAAATGTATTGAAGTGAGCCCACAGTTCTGCGAAATTCATGAGCATCGGGAAGAGGAAGACCATCATCTTTGAGCAGCTTAGAGTTAGCAACCATTGGAGTAGAAACTACACTGGCATCTCGCATATCTGTTTTGACAAGTAGTTTAGTGATGTATTTCTTTTGAGAAATAAATAAGCCACCACGAGCTTGCTTGACTTCGATCCCCAGAAAAAAGTTCAAGTAACCAAGGTTCTTGAAGGAGAATTGATTATGAAGGTGGGTGATGACTGTTGAAACATGTTACGTGGAGGATCCAGTCACTAATATATCATCAACATAGACCACGATATAGGTTAGTGTGGCATCCTTGTGATAGACAAAGAGAGATGCATCAACATTTTAAGATTTGAAGTGTAATTGCTCTAGAGAGTTTCATAATTTTGTAAAGAAATTACGAGGAGCCTGCCTGAGCCCGTACAAAGAACGTTTGAGCTTGCACACTAACTTCTTTCCATCAAGAGAGTTTTGAACAAAGCCATCAAGCTGTGACATGTATACATCTTCAGATAAATCACCTTTTAGAAAGGCATTGTTCACATCAAGTTGATGAATGAACCAGCCATTCTGAACCGTCATGGAGAGAAGTAAGTTAACAATGAATGATTTCACAACCGGGCTGAATGTTTCTTGAAAATCAGATCCTGCTAACTGAGAGTAACCCTTGGCTGCTAAGCGGGCTTTGAGACGTTCAATGGTGACATCGGCTTTGTGCTTAATTTTAAATAACCACTTGCTGCCAATAGCTATCTTATCAGAGGGTAAGGGAACCAGGTCCCAAGTATCATTGTCTATCAAGGCTTGGTACTCAGCTTGCACAACACTAATCCAGTCAGGATCTTGAAGAGCCTCATGGACAGTGGAAGGAACAACAGAGTATTGAAGGTGATAAAGTTTTGGTTTGAAGATGCCAGATTTACTTCTGGTCACCATGGGATGGCCAATGGAGGTAGTAGAGTTAGGAACTTGAGAAGCTGTGGTAATATCATCAAGAGTTGGTGAGGAAATGGTGGGGGAGGATTGTGGAGAAGGTGTTGTATTCTGATCAAGTGTATGAGGAGAACATGGTGTTGTAGGGAAGGAACCAGGGTCAGGTGATGTAGGTGGTGAATTAGGAGGAGAGGTAGGCATTTCAATTGGTTCATAGTGCCTTGGTGATGGAGGTGGAACACTAGTAGTGTTTGGAGAGGTAGTAGAAGGAATGTGAGAAGGTATTGGTGCATCCGTAATGGGAGGAAGAATATGTAAGGAAGAAGACACATGAGAAGGCATGGAAGGTGAGGAATCAGTTGGTGATGCTTTATAGGGAAAAGTTGTTTCGTGGAAAACAACGTTCATGGAGATGAACACTCGATTGCTGGATTGATCAAAACATGTATAACCATGATGGGAGGGAGAGTAACCAAGGAATATACAAGGTTTGGAACGATAGTCCATTTTGTGTTTATTGAAGGGTCGAAGACACGGGTAGCATAAGCAACCAAAGGTTTTAAGAAACTTGGAGTCACGTGGAGCATGGTAAAGCAACTGATAGGGTGAGATGTTGCCCAGAGTTTTAGAGGGCATTCGATTGATAAGGTAAGTTACACTTAGCACAACTTGAGACCAGAATTGAAGAGGAAAGGAAGCATGAGCCAGGAGTGTGAGAGCAGTCTTTGTAATGTGTTTGTGGTTTCTCTCAACAACACCATTTTGGGGTGAGGAGTGTGGGCAAGTGTGTCGAAGCTGCACACCCAGTTGTGCCATTTGATTAACAAGGAACTTAAATTCCCCACCACCATCAACCTGAACATCCAGCAAGTTTGTAGAGAACTGATTTTTGATTAAGGCATAAAACATTTGAAAAGTTGTACATGCATCTGATTTCTTTTTGAGCAAGTATACCCAGGTAACCCTAGAATACATATCTATGCAGGACATGTAATAGAAGTAACCATCTGAAGCTACAGGAGCAGGACCCCAGAGGTCTATTTCAACTAACTCAAACGGTCTGGTATAAACAGTTGTAAAATCAGGATAAGGAAGGGAATGATTCTTCTCTAGCTGACACGCATTGCATAAAAGAGATGCATCAACATTTATCTTCTTATTGAGAGCTAAGCTAACAACTTCTGCAGTAGGGTGGCCCAGTCTGTTGTGCCATAGCCAAAATTCTGAAGAGGTGGATGTAAGAACACATGATGAGGAGAAGGATTGATGACTCAAAGACGCAGGGAATTCATATAAACCATTCGTCTGAGTACCACGCAACAACTCCAAACCTGTACTCTCATCCTTGAGAACACAATAAGAAGCATGAAATTCAAAGTAGACGTTATTATCAGTAGTAAATCGTGAAACAGACATTAAATTTCAAGTAATAGCAGGCACATGAAGCAACTGATCTATAAGGAGAGTTCGAGAAGGGGTGTAAAGAACTGATTGACCAGTGTGAGTAATGGATAGTGAAGATCCGTCACAAATGTGGACATCACCCTGACCTGAGTAAGGATGCACGGTTCTAAACTGGGAAGAGTCGTTTGTCACGTGGTGTGTGGGTCAGAGTCAGGAAACCAACGTGGGAAGGAGCCAACAAGAGAGTTGATTTGGGGAGAGTCACTCGCTGAAGGAGGAGCTGAAGAAGTAGGAACAAAAGGAGTATAACATGTTGGGTCACGTCGGCACGCCCCGTGGCGCAGCGGAAAAATTAATCTGACGTAATCCAGCCAGGATCCATGTACAAGAACGAATCCGGGGTGAAAAGATGAAGAGTTACCTTTTAGAACTCTGGAAACTGGAAAACCGACGGTTTGTCGGAATAACCACGACAAGTAAAATCGGAATCGTCACAGGTTCGCAACGACCTCTACGGAGTCCACCCGAACAAAACGAACAAAGTTTCCGCCTCCCTAACACTTAGGGATAAATTTCGACAGGTTTGAACACCTTCCAGGGAGAAGTCGAAATCCCTCCAGGGATTCCTGAGGGATTCTAAAATCGACCATGGGTTCTACTGGACTTGGATTCGAACTAAGAAATCGCCAGGAATTTTCCAGGGGGCAAGAGGAACACCAGAAAAATATCGAACAGCTTCTCAGAAGAAATCCAGGACTTGTCGAAAATTCCAGAGGGGAATTCCCAGGGATATGTCGAAATTTGCAAGGAGGAATAGGGATGATTTGGTTGCTAGCCCTTGTCCCTTTAAATAGTATTCAGAGACTTAATTCTTGTTGAATACCTTAAATCCAAGTTCAACCAAAATTCATAGAATCTAATTCTACTTGAAATTGGTTTATATTAAATATACATTATATTTAATAATATTAAATGAAATATATATATATTTAATTATGTAGAATCTTATTCTACATAAAACATGGATTTAAATATACATTATATTTAATCCAAATACATATATTTTTATTATATAAAATCTCATTCTATCTTTACTTGGATTTAAATATATTTAAATATAAATTTTTAATTATGTAGAATCTAATTCTACATAAACTTGGAAATAAATATACATTATATAATTCCAAATATATATTTAAATTTCTAGAATCTTATTCTATAATATTTAAGTCTCTAAATATTTTCCATACTCCTAAATAATATCTGATAAATACAATATTTATCCAATATTATTCCCATTTAAGGGAGTTGCCGATTTCCCCTATCCCATAGGGGATTTTTGGCAACCTCCCTAAAATAGGGAGTATGGTTTCCAATTTTTGTTCGTTTCATTCGAAGGGTGTGACCTTTGTAGGTTCATGCAACGTTAGCAGCAAAATTAGAATTGTTCTAATTTTACAAACAATGAGTGGCATCTAGCAATACATCATTGCTACCTAAGTTGCATGAAGTCATGGTTTGACTTTCCTAATTCCTGAATAAACTTCCTTTATATATTTCATCCTTTTGTCCTTTATATCTTAGATGAACACAAGTCATGGGTTAGTCACACTTGCGTTGTCCATCTAGTGTTTCTTGATGTCTTGAGTAGATTATGATAAACGAATCTCTATGATATCTCATATCATAATATTCGAGCATGGCCATGCATTTTCTAATCTCACTCAATCAAGTGGCCGATGATATTTCTCCCATTATGTAGGAGGGACAAATCCTTTCTTGATCAACCATATTTCACTACATAGGTCATCACGTATCCAATCATCAGTCTTTATAATGTAGTCAGTTACGACACACGTTTGACTATGTCAAAATTCGTAAATCTTTATGTTGAAATCATGTTGATCTCAAGTCTGAGGATTATACATATGTTTATCATGAGCAATGTTGTGACTGTCACATAATTACCCAAGAAACATGCTCATAGTGGGTCAATCCAGTATGTTGTTCTCTAACAAATACTTATGTGTTGATTTTGACATCTCTATGTCAACGACAACACTTGTTATCAATCAACCACATATTAGTCTTTATATATTATCACTGTCCATACCCGTAATTGTAACCCCCTTAACCCGGTCCAGACGGTTGAACCGAATTAAGAAGTTTACACGGGGAAAACCAAAGTCAACCCGAAAGTCAACCTTGATTAACGACCCTTTTTTTTCTTTTTAAACTTGTCTAAATGCGCGTTAACCCTAGATATGTTCACAAGATCAGCATACTCAAAGATCATAACAATCAAAGATCATTCAGGGACTCAATTGCACAAATTATGACTTTAGGGACCAAATTGTAAATTCTGAAAATTATGAGAACTTAACCCAATTAAAAGTTACCAATATAAAATTAATCATCTTTCATGCTTCTCTGCCAAAATTCAGCTCAAACGGACATCTCAAACTCATACAATTGCATAAACAAGGTTCAGGACCAAAACGCAAAGATTTCAAAACATTTAACCGTCAATTTCAGTGCCCAATGGTCGAGTGTTCCGAAACAGGGAGAGCCTGTTCTGAAACGCGGGACCGTTCCGAAACGAGTATCGGAACAGAGCCTGGCAGTAGCATTTCCGTTCCGGAACGGTTCCTCCCGTTTCGAAACGCCTAGGCCATTTCAGGCCCCTGTTCCGAAACGGTAGCACCCGTTCCGATACGGCCTGCCCAGATTTGCAGATTTTTGCTGATTAAACACACAATTGACCCATCAAACAAGCTCCAAAGGCAACCAAATTATACCAGCAAGTCATTACATGCTTAAGGAACATAATTGCATCAATCATACTCAAACATGGCATCAATTAAACAAATTCCCAATTCTATAGGCAAGAATCCTATATAGCAAACCATGCAATCCTCAAATCACCAAAACAAATACCAAGAGGCCAATTACATGTTCCAACATCATCAACAATATAAAACCAACTTAGGGAGTCCAAAACATCTCCCAAAACAACAACATAGGTTCCCCATTGCCAAATGCCCAAAAGCTAATAGTGTTAGAAAACATTCACCATACATGAGCTTAAACCTTCACTTGGATTCTTGGCTTCCTTGCTGCCCCTAATGCACTTCAATGCTCTGCATTATTGGTTTAAGAAAAGAGAGAGCGTAAGCAAATAGCTTAGTGAGGAATGCTCTTTTAAAAACAATTCAATAATGCATTTATAAACACCTTTATAAACCTTAGTTCAACTCATCATTCGTACATGCACATAAGCATTTAAAACAAGCATTTCATGCTTCAAGTTTATAACATGTCATATTGGCCACAAGTGATACAATCAATACAAGATCCACGCATGGACTTTTAACCACCATTGTGATCTTACAATTCACAAGGACCACACATGGACTTTTAACCACCATTGTGTCCTTAGCACAAGAATCATCCATGGACTTTTAACCACCATGATGTTCTTACCATTCACAAGGACCACACAAGGACTTTTAACCACCTTTGTGTCCTTAACAAGAATCACCCATGGACTTTTAACCACCATGGTGTTCTTAAATACACAAGGCTCACACAAGGACTTTTAACCACCTTTGTGACCTTAACCAAGAACCAACCATGGACTTTTAACCACCATGTTGTTCTTAAAATACACAAGGCTCACACAATGACTTTTAACCACCTTTGTGACCTTAACAAGAATCAACCATGGACTTTTAACCACCATAGTGTTCTTAACCATTCTCAAAACATCACTTGCCAATATGCATCATTAACAACCATATTTCACTGTTTTAAAGCATTTAACAAAGCCATAAACATCATGCATCATTAAGCATCAAAACCACATTTAATAATGTTCAAAAACAAGGATCTCTTACCTTGAGCATCCTTCAACACATGGCTTATAATCTCAGCAATTAAACATGCTAAAACATGCTTTCAAAATAGAATTTAAAACATGCAAACAAATCACATTGCATTCAACCAACTCATGGTTCATCAACAAGAGAGTTTTTCCGAAAACTTACTCTTGAGCTTAGCTAAGTTGCTTAGACTTAAACTAAGCTCCCAAACGTTCAAAACATTGGTTTCAAAGCTGAAAACCAAAATCCACTCACCGATTTCGTTTCGCTACTTTCCGAAACACCAATCAAGCTTCCGGATCACCACTACAAAGGTCCGAAGATGTCTCCCCTGTTTTAAACACATCAAAGCAGAGGATTAATGCATCATCATGCATTAATATCTTCAACCAAGACATCTAAACATGCTGCTCTCATCAACACTCACATTTCGGCTACCAAACACAACCGAAATCACATCCAAACAACTCCACAACACTACCCAGCCAAGATCCATCAATTCTAAACATCCTTAAACATCAATTAACATCCAAAAAGGATCTAACCACGTCCTTATACCTCCAGCTATAACAGATCATCAAGATCACTCCAAAAACAACCAAAAACTCAAGCAAAACTTAGGAAAATCAACCTATTCGGGATTGCATTGATTAAACCTCAATTTCTCATCAATTAAACATTCATTTAACATCAAAAAGACACCTCAAAACAGTGCCCAATCAGATCATACGAATTTCATCAAAATTAAAGCAAATCTTGCATTTTAAAGCCAAGATCAAGAACACAATTATAAAACCTTTTATAAAACACAAATCAAGGATTGAGAACTTGGGAATTTCAGTAAAGAACTGAGAATTTAGAGGAGAAGGACGTTCATACCTCTAAACTTGAGTTTCTCCCTTTTTGGAACCAAGATTCTTGAAAATCCAACAAGCAAATGCTAAGGTTTTGTTGAAGAGATGATTAGAGATCAAAAGAGGATTGAAATCTCATATTTGGATGTCAAAATCAGAGGGAAAATGTGCTGGAGAAATGTGTTTGGGTTGAGAGAAAATTGAGAGAAAAGGAAAATGGAATTTGGGAAAAGTTAGTTGAAAATGCCAAAATATCTTTCCCTCCCTTTTACTTTTATTTTTAAACCATTAATTAATCCTTTAATATTTAAGAAAAATCTGGAGGAACTCCTATTGGGTAAATAGCTCCTTAAAGATTCAAAGTTTCAATCCTTTTTAAAACAGTCACCCAGTTTTCAAAAATTACATTTTAGTCACTAACCCAAAATGTCACTCTTCCAAACCTCATTTTGTAAAATTGATTTCACCATTCTCTTATATATAATAAAAGAGGATTTTAAGACATTTTTTCTATATTTTTAATGCAACCCGAACTAGGCTATCCTAAATTCACCCTTTTATATATTCGAACCGCACTCCGACCGAACCGATCCAAACCCAAAACTTCTAAGCCCAAAATTGGGGTGTTACAGTAATAATATTCGACTAAGGATCCTATTTAACAATAATCGTATTATTGTATGGACATTATTATCCAATGGTTAGTTTGACGCACAGAAACATACCAAATGATAATAATGGCAATGTCATTACTTGATAAATCTAGTAAAATAGTATGTCTATTCAATCATCATATGATTGGTCTTTGGGCATACTCCAACATAACATGCATCAGGACCATCGTGAGAGCAGCCACAGCTGTGTGCTTCAGCTTAAGGAGGATCAGGAGCCTTGAACCCTTGATTGAATCTGTGCCAGCATCTATCAGCTAGATGACCCAATTTGCCACAGATCTGGCATTGATATCGTGGACGACCCTTGAAACGACCACCAGTGGAAGCATTACCAGAGGATCGACCACCTCGAGGTCGAGAATTGGGAAAATATGTTTGAAATCAGACTCAGTGCTAGAACAATCGTACGTAGTATTGTGAATACCAACTGGCAGGCGAAGAGGATCAACCAAGCGAGCTTTAGCATCAGTGAGAAGAGAGACAACACCGTCAAAAGAATAGGGCTCACGGCTGGCAGTGATAACAGCAACAACGGACTCGAACTCAAGAGGAAGACCATTGAGAATAGTGGCAACCTGTTCGATTTCAGAAATGGGACTTCCACAAATGGCTAGCAGATCACATATCTCCTTGATCTGAGCGGAGAACTCAATGATAGATAAGGAACCCTTCTTCAAGGTACGGACACGGCAGTGAAGGTGCATGACGCGCGTAGTGGAGAGTTTAGAATATCGGAGGACCAGGGTATTCCAGATCGAAGCAGATGTCTCAGATCCAACAAGATGAGGTAAGATTGAGGTACTTACAGTGGAAAGAAGCCAAGAATCTAGGGAACTATCCTACTTAAAGAACCGTTGATACAAAGGATTGGGAGATTTGGTACCATCTGAAGCAGTAAGAAACTTCACCGGAGGTGTATAGTCAGAGTCAATGTAATGCTCCAAACCTTGGCCACGAATCATCAACAGAACCTGCTGTCACCATAAAAGAAAGTTTGTATCATCAAGGCGTACGCTGATCTGTTTGTTGAAGAAGCTAGAGAGATCAAAGGACTCATCAGGGGTGGAGTTGGAAAGATCAGAGGCAACAGTACCAATCACCGTGATAGCGGAAAAAACGATCGCAGGGGGAGATTAGAGAACCACGGTCGAAATGGCGATAGATACCATGTGAAGGATGCTCAAATGAAAAACATAAAACAAGATAGAGAGTAAACACACAATTCCATTCATCATTTTCATAACTCTCATGCATTTACAGTGAACCATGCATAGCTTATATAAGCTCATTTGGTTACAACAGAATTAGGGTTTGTTATAACCTAAGGAGAGTTTGTTACAATGCCAGCCATTCTCAACAGTTTTTCCCGCCTTGGTGACAGCTGTGATTTCCCGTTCTCAATCGTCTAATAGGTCGATGTCCACATGTTTCATTTTAGCATGCAACACAGGAGTGGCGGCCATTGAGACTGTGCTCGAATTATCGCACCATACTTTGGGAACATCATTCAACATAATTCCCATGTCAACCAGAACAGACTTAATCCATTACACCTCTGATGATGTTTCCGCAAGACTTCTATATTCCGCTTCCGCTGGTGATCTTGAAATAGCTCGTTGTTTCTTCAAGCACCAGGAAATAGGAGGGTGACCTAGGAATACACAATAGCCCATTGTAGAACGTCGATCATCAACATGACTTCCCCAATATGCGTCGGAAAAAGCAGTGAGAAGAAATGAATCCAAGCTTTGAGGTTGAAACCAAATTCCATACTCAATGGTGCATCGTAAATATATCAAGATCCTTTTTAACAGCTTGCCAGTGAACGTCAATTGGAGTTTGCATGAAATGGGCTACCTTATTAACATCATAGGAAAGGTGTGGTCGTGTGTGACAAATGTATTGAAGGGCACCTACTATACTACGATACCCTTGCACATCAAATAGTGCTCACCATCGTGTTTGCTGAGTTTGGGAAATGTCACCATGGGTGTAGCAGCAGCTTTATCATCCAAGGATTCCACTCTTTGTAACAACTCCTGTATTTATTTTCTTTGTGTAAGAAATAACCGTCCATCTAAGTTTTGAACTTCAATACCAAGGAAGAATTGTAGTCGCCCAAGGTCCTTCAAGGAAAAACGATCATGTAACTGGTGATAACTTGCTGCATGTGATCTTCATTGTTTCCTGTAACAAGAATGTCATCTACGTACACTACGAGGTATGTTATTGTGATCTCTTTACTATGAATGAACAACGTGGTAGGGATTTAAAAAGCGGACCGCGAATGCGATATAGCGGTTGCGCTGTCGTCCGAAATTACGATTGGGGTAAAAAAATGGTCCGCGATCACCGCAATTCAGCCGCTTTTGTCTGAAACCGCGATATAACACCGCAACCGTGATTTAAAACCCTGCAACGTGGTGTCTGCTGTTGAAGCTTGAAAACCAAGAAAACATAGAAATTATTTCAATTTGTGAAACCAATTCCTTGGGGCCTGGCGTAACCCATATAAGGCTTTCTTGAGCTTGCAAACTAAAGGAGTCCCATGTTCTTTACATTGCACGAAACCAGCAGGTTGTTGCATATATTAATCTTCAAGAAGATCCCCTTTAAGAAATGTGTTATTTACATCCACTCTATGTATTTACCACTGCTGAGTGCCTGCCACAGAAACTAATATGTTCAATGTACAGAGCGAACCACGAGACTGAAGGTTTCCATGAAATAATGTTACGGGACCTGAGAGAATCCTTTCGCCACAAGTCATGCTTTAAATATGCTCATTGTGCCATCTGAATTATAGTTCATTCAAAACAACCACTTACGCCCTATGGCCTTCTTGCCTTTAGGTAGTTCAACTAGTTCCCAGGTGATGTTATCTTTGAGGGCATTGTACTCAGTCATTACTACTGCTAACCATTCGGGTTGACATAGTGCATCCTGAATCGTGGATAGAGTAAGATCAACATGAGTATGATAAATCTTTGGTTTGAACTTTGAACGCTCCATGTTTACCTCGAGTCACCATGGAGTATGTATTATATGTAGGTGCCATAGCAATTGTTGTAGGAGCACTGGAAGTAGCTTGATCAGTCATGCTTTCGGTAGGAGGCAAGTCATGGGACATACTAGTAGCTGAATGATTACCACGATTAGATGAACCAGAAAATGTAGGAACAAAATCTAACTCAGCAGGACTTGCTTCTGTTGTTGTTTCTCTCATGACAGGGCAGCAGGGAGCAGTTGTTGTTTTTGGGATGCATGGATCATTCATTGTTGCTTATGGCACATCAGGGCTGCATGGATCATTCATTTTTGCTCCTGGAACATCAGGGCTGCATGGATCATTCATTGTTGCTCCTGGCACATCAGGGCTGCATGGATCATTCATTGTTGCTTCTGGTACATCAGTGTTGCATGGAACTGGTGCATCGTGTATAGTAGGACTGCATGGTTCATGAGTAGTTTGCCTAGGAAAATTTAACCTATTGAGGAGCAACATTAGATGTACTGGCAAAGGGAAACTGTTGTAGAGATAAAAATTCGGCCCTTCTCATCAGCACATTGATAGCCATGATACTTGGGAGAATATCACAGAAATAGACACAGTTTACACTTAAAATCCAACTTGTGTCGATTGAATGGCCGTAAGTGAGGATAGCATTCACACCCAAACACTTTCATATGTTCAGAGTTGGGTACTGATAAGGAGAGATGTTACCAAGCTTTCTCCAAGGCAAACGATTGATAAGGACACCGCATAAGACAAGAACTTGAGAGGCACTTAGGACAGCATAAGACAAGAACTTGAGAGGCATGGCTGCTTGTGCAAGCAAGGCTAGAGCCATTTCAATAAAGTGTCGGTGCTTTCTCTCTGCAACGCCATTTTGTTGGGAGGTGTGGAGACAAGTGAGACGTTGTTGGAGTGACATCAAGAAATGCAAATTCGCCCCCACCACCATCCGTTTGAATTGCTTGAATCGTGGTGTCCTATTTATTCTTTACGAGAGCATGAAATAAAGAAAAAGCAACTACGGCCTCTGACATATTCTTTAGCTTAGTAAACGCCAGCTCATCACTTTTAACCTCAGCTTATTCTTCAATACAAGTTATAAACCTTTTAGATTTATAAAATTTTAAACTAACATGACAATACAATTATATTTTGGCACCAAAACTATAGAACTTATAATTTAATCCCTTTAAAGATGTAAAATTTCAAATTAATACAATAATTAAAAATACATTTTGACCCCTCAATTTTTTTATTTGACATCGATCCCCATAATTTTTTCCTGACTTCGCTCTTGTATAAATATACAATGGTTCACAAACTCATAACATGTATCTAAACTCAATATATGTCAAATATATCATAGAAATCTTAACAGAACAACCAACATTCTCCATTAACAAATTTCATGGAAAATATAGGCATTGTTTTCAGAGCTTAAAGAGATGAAGGGGAGAAGTTCCATCAAGGCCATGTTCATGGATGTAGGAAACAAACTCTTTAACTGTTGTTTGTCTGTAACGTGGAGGATTCTCTTCAGACAGCAGCTCTTTAATTGGTCCGAAAACCCTGGAAGATGGTAACATATCTGTGGTGAAAAAGGATGCCACTGATACTCTTGGCCCTTCAATGTTTGCCAAAACCCTGTGTTCTACGCTTTTGAACTTGTCATTTGTTATAAGCTGTAAAAAAAAGACGGAATTTAATTCGATTGTTTCATGTAACTATTGGTATCGTAGTAGTATTGTTATGATTTTAGTCATCAATAAACTCACGCACACCTTGTGGATAAAGCTATTCAAACACGAGTCTCCTAGAAAGAACAACATCTTGTTTCCACTACGATCATTCCTTGGTTCGAGACGTCAATCTTTTAAATTCAAAGTTAATTGCACCGTACGTCCCCAAAATTTTGAACATTTCAATTTCATCCATAAATTGTGACTCTCATTTTAAATTGGTTCTAACTTTTGATGATTCTAACTCCATCCCCAAATTATCAGCATCTGCTAATCATATCTCATGTTAATAAAATCGTTATAAAAATTGTTAACTGTCATGTAAATATTGATATGTATTAATTATTATGTAATAATATGATGCGATGCAAACACTAATTTGAGAATGAAGTTTGAACTTTTGGGGATCAATTTAGAATAAAAGTTATAGTTTGGGAATAAAGCTGGAACATTGAAAAGTTTGGGGGACTAATTAGAACATGGTTATAGTTAAGGGATGAAATTGACACTTTCAAAAGTTTAAAGAGTAATTTAGAATAACGTTCGTAGTTTGAAGACGTGCTGTGTAATTAACTCTTAAATTGAAATAATTAAAATGCAAGTATTTGAACAAACTACGTTGTAAAAGTAGAAAACTTGTAGCGTAATTAGAAAGTGGGACTTGCCTGAAGAATATCTCCAATATTGACCACCAAGGCACCAGGCACAGGAGGAACATCGATCCATTGATCTTCATAAAGCACCTGCAGACCACCTATCTGGTCTTGTAGAAGAACTGTTAGGAAATTATTGTCCGAGTGCTTACTGGTGCCGAAAGTCAGTTCGGGTTCTGGACATTTTGGATAATAATGGCACAGGACTGCAAGTCCCTCTGCACATCTGATCCCCTCTAGGTGATTCGGGTTCAATCCAAGAGCTTCTGATAGTAATTTAAACAAACAACTCCCCAATCTCATTACTTCCTTCGTATATTCCAATTGAATATCCCTGCAATACCATATTTAGACTTTAATAAATCAGAAACTACATTATTATAAAAAAGAAAAACTATATTGGTAGTCATTGAATTTTTTATACGTTTCTACTTTGATCATCAAATTTTTAAACTTGTATTAAAGTCATTGAACTTTTTTACTTTCATTATGGTCACTGTTGTTAGTTACCGTTAAGAAAGAACTGGCGTAACACGTTAATGTCTTCTTCCCTAAAACAAAACTCTAATTTTTTAAAATTGCAATTGTCACAAAGGTCTATTTTTTTATGAACGAAGCAACTCTGATCAACCTCAACGGTGGGAAAAACTTGCTTAAACAGAAGCTTAACATAGTTGATTTCAAAATGATCCAAGCGGTTGACAATGATGGATTGAAAAGTTTTGGATTTTAAATTTTATTGATATTTGAGGAGATTAAAAAGTTTTTTTGATGAGTTTGAATTGATGTAAAAGAAGATAAGAAGATGAATAGTTAGAAATTTTTTCGATAGAAGAGACCGTCAAACGTAGACAAAAACAATCATGAAAAGAAGCAACAATCTAATAAAAATTTAAAGGTAAAATGATAAAAGATGCCCCCAACGTTTGCATGTTTTGTCATTTGACATCATATTCTTTTTTTGGAGCAAACAGCCCCTAACGTTTCAATTTGGTCCAAATATGTCTCTGTTAGATGAAAACTGTCGGTCAACTGATGATCAACGACTGATTTTAATTGGACTTGCCACGCATTAAGATCGGCTGACGTGGCAATTACATCAACACATGAGGCAATTCTCACGAAAACCGACAATTTTTAAAGTATTTGATAGAAGTGATCATAATGAAAACGAATTAAAAAATTTAGTGACTAAAAATTTTAATGATCAAAATAAAAATATCCTAAAAGTTCAATAACTATCCGTATAATTTATTCTAAAAAATAGTGGAAGAATCTTAAATTACCTCAACACATGTGGCAATTCTTCAGGCTTAAGACCATCAGGAGCCATGATACAGAAGCAAGTATCTCTCCAGTTGGCAAACGGAGCAGTGTACAAATCAAAGTTGCTGCTATACCTAAACTTCGTGTCCGTATCTCTGGCGTAATACTGTTTCTTCACCTCCACATCCAGCTCGAAGAATCTCCGAACCCCGTTTTTCATCTCTTCCAGAACACTGAAAGGTATCCCGTGGTTGACGATCTGGAAAAAACCCCACGTCTCCGCCGCACGCCTGACTTTCTCGACGGTCTCTTCGTGCCGCTCCGGATCATCCTCGATGCCGCTTAGATCAATGATCGGGATGCTGCATTGGGTTGTCTTTGAAGTGTCCGGCGCTGACTTGGGTGGGGCGATGAACATACGTGGAATCTTGGTGATTCCGGCATCGACCAGACCCTTAACGCCGGCTTTTGAATCGGCGAATGCTTTCAGTTCCTTTTGCCTGTCGTAGTTGGAATCTTCATGGACTTCAGTTCCATTGGTTGCCACCATCTTTTCTTCTCCGATTTGATGTAAATTGAATGAAGTTAAATGGGGAAGTTTGTTTATCAGCAGAGTGGCTGGAAACCAACCACGTTGCAATTGATAATAACAATGATTGCTGCTTGGTCACATTCTTCACTCACCACTCAAAAGTCGAAACAAATTTATTATAAAAATGAAGATCGGAAATGGTGTTTTCTACAACTAAATTCGGCAAAATTAGGTGAATATGGTTGTTGAAAAAAAATTATAAGTTGAGAAATAGGCCAAATTCATTGAGTATGCAGTACTAGTTAAAACTTAATGCAAGTTCAAGTATGATGAGAAAATCAACCATTATATTAAGTAAGGAAAGTTAGAGATGAAATATAACTAGATTTAAATTTTAAGAAGAAGCAAACAACAATATAATCATATTTGACTAAGTTGTCCTCGTTATATTTGTAATTTTATAAAATTATTAATTTATAATATAGAAGGGACCATAAATTTATATAAGGGTCTTTCAAAAAATTATTATCTTATTAAGTTGAGATCGAAAAAAATATTATTATTTTAAAGAAAATATTAATTTATCAAGTATTAATTTATAGAGATCCTATTGAATTATTACATTAATTATAGATAGATTTGCGGTATCTTGTGGCCATAAGTTGCCCACCTCAAAATCCAACTATGAAAAATCATGTCCAGTATCTTTTTTGTTGTCTGTTTATTATGGTCGTAGATATAATAAATAAGTATATATTAATGTAGGGTAAATGTTGAAATTGTAAATAATAATTTCAGTGTTGCATATGCTTATACCCATTTGTTTTTTAGGTAAGTATAAGTTTTATTAATGGAGGAAAACAGAAATTACAAAGACAACCCCTTCTACATACATGAAGGAACACAACTCCAGGCTAGAAAACCACCAAAATAGGCGAAAACATCAAAACCAAAGATGTAATGATTTGGGATGCAAAAGAGATCATAAAGATGAAAACATGCATGCAGACAACCCCTTCGACATACGAAAGGACACAACCCCACAGACCAGAAAAACAACAAAACAAGAAGAAGAATCCAATCAAAGGAGACCAGAACCATGGACCAATGACATGCATACATACATTCTTTATTTGCTAGTTCATATCCTGAAATGCAGCAGTGCAGAGTTTCCATCAAGGCCTTTCTTATGGAAGTGAGTCACAAACTCTACCACAGTTGTTGCCCTATATTTCGGAGGATTATCTTCCGATAACAACTCCTTAATAGGTCCATACGATCTCGGGTTCGAATGGAAACCTGTGACGAAAAAGCTCGCCACCGACACTCGAGGTCCTACCGAATTTGCCAGCACCCTATGCTCCACGCTTACAACACTGTCATTGGTTATAAGCTGGAAAAAATATGGATCTGTCACATAGTTCTTAATCTTATTTTGGATTGACCATTGATTAATGTAATTCTCATAGGACTTACCTGTAAAAGATCTCCGATGTTAACGACCAAAGCTCCGGGGACTGGGGGTACATCAATCCATTGATTTTCATGAAGAACTTGTAGACCACCAATATGGTCTTGTAGAAGCACCGTGAGGAAGGTATTATCAGCATGCTTGCTTGTCCCCATAGTCGATTCCGGCTGCGGACATGCCGGATAGTAATGGCACAGCTGAGCGAGGCCCTTTGCGCAATCTAACTTCAGCAGATGATCAGGATTCAACCCCAGAGCTTCTGATATCAACTCGAAGAGCAAATGTCCCAAACTCATCACTCGATCGTTGTACTCGAACATCATATCTCTACGCCAAAGTCAATTAACAGTTCATCATTTCATGTATATATATTTATATTTATATATATGTATTACATGTATGTACCTGAATGGTTCGGGCAACTCTTCCGGCCTAGGAGGATCCGGAGCCATGTTGCAATAAACAGAGTCCCTCCAGTTAGCTGTAGGGGCAGTAAGGAGGTCGAAATTGCTATTATGGACAACTTTTTTCGTATTATCACGAGTGTAGAACTGTTTTTTGAGCTCCTCGTCTTGCTCGAAAAACCTACGTACACGAACCTTCATCTCCTCGAGAACACTCACAGGAATTCCATGGTTAATGATCTGAAAGAAACCCCATTCTTTCGATGCAGTACGGACTTCTTCGACTATCGACTTCCGAGTACTGCCATCCTCCTGTACTCCTTGAAGATCTATAACAGGGATACTAAACTGGGAGGCACTCGGAACATAGGTTTCCCCAAAGGTATCCGGTGGCTGATGAAACATGCGGGGAACCTCCGAAACTCCGGCATCTACAAGCCCTTTGACACCGGCTTTTGTCTCGTCGAAAGCTTTGATTTCACTCGCTCGATCATATTTTGGTTCGAACAGGACTTCACCTGCCTTATCTACCACCATTTTTGAATCTAACCTCTTTGGTGAATGACAAACAAGGGAATTAAAATAAATATAGGAGGAAGAGCAACAATAACAACATAAAGAGTGATGGTGACCAGAGATAATCTAAACTAAGAAAATTGTATTATTTGATTTAAATTTTGAAACATGACATCAATTTCAACGTTAGGACCAAAATTTCTACAACTAGTAGAGAAAGAGAAAACAAACTGAAACTCTTAAGTTTTATACATACATACATACATACATACATACATACATACATACATACATAATCTTGTTTTTTTCTAATTCATAGTTATACATGAAAAGACTAATGCTTCATCTTTTGTCTTAGAGGTAGATAGTTCATATCCTGAAATGTAGCAGTGCAGACTTTCACTGTTATGGAAGTGAGTCATATACTCTATCATAGTTGTTTCCCTGTATTTCGGAAGATTATCTTCCGATAACAACTCCGTAATAATTTCCCTGTATTTCGGAGGATTATCTTCCGATCATGGCAACATTGTTTTGTATCTTCCAAAGGCAAGTTCATGGGTTCATAACCTGAAATGCGGGCGAAGTAATCCATTGGAGTACATAACAGTCTCACACTGTGTTTTCCCTGTATTTTGGAGGATTCGGTCTATATAGTCTAAAGTCCGACATGTTCGAAGTGCTTAAGAAACATGCCACTAAAACTCTCGGTCTAACCGAGCTTGCTAGAACTCTTGTATCGTAGGTCCATTCCGAGCTTGCCAAAGTATAACTGATCTTAAATCATACCTGCAAACTGCTGGCAAATCTTCCATCTTAGGAGTGATGCAGCTTGGCACTAGTTGCCCACCTCAAAGTTTATGTATTATCATGTCGACATTCCTCAACCGTGGATATCTTTTCGATTGTAGATGCTTATAACTAATCTTCGTCTTTACATTTCAGGATCAATGATGAAATGCTTTTGGATGTATAAGAGATCATAGATACAATCAACACTACTTATGCATATAAATTATAAATAGAACATGGATAGACGGATGCATGCATGCATACATACATACATATATTTCATTTATTTTTTTTTCCAATTCTACTTATACAAGAAAAGACTAATGCTTCATTTTGATTTATGTTTGAGGAAGCTAGTTCATATCCTGAAATGCAGCAGTGTAGAGTTTCCATCAAGGCCTTTGTTTTGGAAGTGAGTCATAAACTCTTGTACAGTAGTTTCCCTGTATTTCGGAGGATTATCTACGGATAGCAACTCCTTAATAGGTCCATACGATCTCGGGTCTGGATGAAAACCGGTGACGAAAATGCTTGCCACCGACACTCTAGGTCCGACCAAATTTGCCAGCACCCTATGCTCGACGCTTACGAGACTGTCATTTGTTATAAGCTGGAAAAAATTGATCAGTCACGTAGTTCTGGATCTTATTGTTAATTGATTAATGTAATCATCATAGGACTTGCCTGTAAAAGATCTCCAATGTTAACGACCAAAGCTCCCGGGACCGGAGGTACATCAATCCATTGATTTTCATGAAGAACTTGTAGACCACCAATATGGTCTTGCAGAAGCACCGTGAGGAAGGTACTATCAGCATGCTTGCTTGTTCCTATAGTCAATTCCGGCTGCGGACATGCCGGATAGTAATGGCACAGCTGAGCGAGACCCTTTGCGCAATCTATCTTCAGCAGATGATCAGGATTCAATCCCAGAGCTTCTGATATCAACTCGAATAGCAAATGGCCCAAACTCATCACTCGATCGTTGTACTCGAACATCATATCCCTATGACAAAGTCATACAGTTGAGCAACAGTTCATTACATGTATATATATATATATAATATCCCTATATATGTATGCATATATAATATGTATGTACCTGAATGGTTCGGGCAACTCTTCCGGCCTAGGAGGATCCGGAGCCATTTTGCAATAAACAGAGTCCCTCCAGTTGGCTGCAGGGGCAGTAAGGAGATCGAAATTGGTATTATGGACAACTTTTTTCAGATTATCACGAGTGTAGAACTGTTTCTTGAGCTCATCGTCTTGCTCGAAAAACCTACGCACACGAACCTTCATCTCCTCGAGAACACTCACAGGAATTCCATGGTTAATGATCTGAAAGAAACCCCATTCTTTCGATGCAGTGCGAACTTCTTCGACTATCGACGTCCGAGTACCGCAATCCTCCTGCACTCCTTGAAGATCTATAACAGGGATACTAAACTGGGAGGCGCTTGGAACATAGGTTTCCCCGAAGGTATCCGGTGGTTGATGAAACATTCGGGGAACTTCCGAAACTCCAGCATCTACAAGCCCTTTGACACCGGCTTTTGTCTCATCGAAAGCTTTGATTTCACTCGCCCGGTCGTATTCCGGTTCGAACTGGACTTCACCTGCCTTGGCTACCACCATTTTTTCCTCTCCTGTATGTGTATGCAGCCTCTTTGTAGAGACAATCTTGGTGAATGACAAACAAGGGAATTAAAATAAATATAGTGGAAGAGCAGCAATAACAACAAAAAGAGTGATGGTGACTAGAGATAATCTAATAAAAGAAAATTGTAATTTTTTATTTATATATTAAAACAGGACATAAATTTCAACGTTTGGACTAAAATTTCTACAACTGGTAGAGAAAGAGAAAACAAACTGAAATTCTAATCTCAAATCTGATAAAGTTTTGTCGCGATTGTAGATATAAGATTTATTATCTCCGTTAATTACACACGATACAAATTGAGATTATAAAATAGTTTCAATGACCGTAGCAGAAAACCACTAAATTCAACTGATAAACAGATACAAACATGCATAATAACAATTTATTCTTTATCTAATTCATAGAAAGACTAATGCTTCATCTTTTGTCTTGGAGGGAGATAGTTCATATCCTGAAATGTAGCAGTGCAGACTTCCCAGCAAGCCCTCTGTTATGGAAGTGAGTCATATACTCTATCACAGTAGTTTCCCTGTATTTCGGAGGATTGTCTTCCAATAACAACTCCTTAATCGGTCCATACGATGTCGAGTCCGAAAGAAAATACGTGACAAAAAAGCTTGCAACCGATACTCTAGGTCCGACGGAGTTCGCCAGCACCCTATGCTCGACACTTATAAGCCTGTCATTCGATATAAGCTGGAAAAACAACAACAACAACAACAAATCGGAAATAAATCAGTCTCATAGCTTTCAAAGCTGATTGTTGATTGTTTAATGTACTTTCCATCCTGGACTTGCCTGTAAAAGATCTCCAATGTTAACAACCAAAGCCCCGGGGACCGGAGGCACATCAATCCATTGGTTTTCATGAAGAACTTGGAGACCACCAATATGGTCTTGTAGAAGCACCGTGAGGAAGCTACTGTCGGCGTGTTTGCTTGCCCCCATAGTCAATTCTGGCTGCGGACATGCCGGATAGTAATGGCACAGCTGGCCAAGACCCTTTGCACAGTCTATCTTCAGCAAATGATCAGGGCTCAATCCAAGTGCTTCTGATATTAACTCAAAGAGCAAATGACCCAAGTTCATCATTCGGTCCGTGTACTCCACCATCATGTCCCTATACCAAAGTAATACATACAGGTAAGTAACAGTTCATCATATCTATGTACGTATACATACGTAAGTATATATGTATTACCTGAATGGTTCAGGCAACTCTTCTGGCTTAGGAGGATCGGGAGCCATGTTGCAGTAAACAGAATCTCTCCAGTTAGCTGCAGGGGAAGTAAGGAGATCGAAATTGGTATTATAAACCACCTTTTTCGTATTATCACGAGTGTAGTACTGTTTTTTGAGCTCATCATCTTGCTCGAAAAACATACGTGCACGAACCTTCATCTCCTCTAGAATACTCACAGGAATTCCATGGTTAATGATTTGGAAGAAACCCCATTCGTTTGATGCATTAAGGACTTCTTTTACAATCTCTTTGCGAGTACCGGGATCGTCCTTCACTCCTTGAAGATCTATAACAGGGATATGAAACTGGGTGGCAATTGGAACATTTGTTTCTCCTAAGGTATCCGGTGGCACATGAAATATTCGGGGAACCTCCGAAATTCTGGCATCTACGAGTCCTTTGACACCGGCTTTCGTCTCATCGAAAGCTTTGATTTCACTCACTCGGTCATATTTCAGTTCAGACTGGACTTCACCTGCTTTGGCTACCACCATTTTTTCTTTCTTGTTTCTGAAAGTAATTCCTTTGTGAATGACAAACAAGGACATGTGAATAAATAGAGGGAGAAACCAAAGATGATAACAAAAAGAGTGATGGCGACTAGAGATATTCTAAAGAAAAAAAATGCATACGAAATTTGTAACACTCGTTTTTCTCTATTAGACACGCAAAATCGTCTTGTTCGTTCATTTGAGTCAGAACATCCACTTATATGGTGTAAAATTATTGAATTTTTCATCATAAACATGATGCCGAAGAAATTTCAATCGATACAAAACAAGTTGAGTGGATAATTCGACCATTGAACAAGTGTGAGATATTTAGAAAACCAAAGAAATTTCAAAGCAATTTTGCATCAAGTGGATCATTTTCAAGAACCTGATAATTAATGTTGAGTAAACATTAATCTTTTCCTTTCGTAGAAAAAACGTAGTTTGAAGTTTAATCCATGCTGCACTAAAAGCAACTTAGTTTGAAGGACGGAGAGTGCTTCAAAACACATCTAAATCAACTGAAACTTCTCTTGCATCTTACCCGAACATCAGTTGCGAAAAGAAAAAAAAAAACAACCATTATAGAGTACGGTTTTCGTGTTCTCAATCATTAGCTGACGCAGAGAAAGTGATTCAGGGCTTTGAAATGACTCCACAGCTCTCATACATAACATGAATAAGCACTACAAATCCAGGATTAAAAGTTCCGAGAAACCGAACGATGCTGCAGATTTAAAAGCAAAATTACCAAACCCTTTCCGAAAACTAAGTAGCAATGAACTAAACTTTGAAGTTAACGGTATCAAACCGTCCAAGTAATATGCCCTTTCCCCCTCTAATCTTGACAAAACAAAGTCATGATACAAGCATATATATAAATAGAGATGTGGATTCACCGAGGTCGACAGAGATCGGACAAAAACCTAGACATTCCTGTTCAATAGGTCTTTGTTTTTGGAGCCTTTTTCTTTTGTTGTCTCCTGGGCATTGAGTTCTTCATGCCAATAAAGAAGAATAACGCCCCTAACAGCACCAAGTTCTGAGAACATAAATTTAGTTAGAAAAATCTAATTCGAAATGGATCGCTGACAAGAAATGCATAATTGGAAGAAATAAATGGAACATATATCAACACCCTTTCCTTTTCGGAAAACTAAATACTATCAACTACTAACCTGTGTGAATTTGGTGAAAAGTATGCCATATTCTTTCTTTTCTGTGTCATAGTTGTAGAAGTCGTACAATATAGGAGTAGCAATGAGCTGTTGCAGAACCTACACGAGTAGAATAGTGTAATACATCAGTCGACTTTGTTGATAATTGAATTACTAACTCAAAATAATACACAAGTCCATAAACGAACCAGAAGATAAGCACCGATACTGCTGCCGAATGTGAAAAGGATGCCCCCAACACCTTTAAAGGCTACAGAAGCAGCAACTAGATACTTAATCTGTAAATAACAGCTCCAAGAGTTATGACATTAGATAAACATTATATATAAGTTTATCTCAGTGGCAAAATAAAGCAATTCTTACATCGAATTCTGGCACTTGCAACCCTGTCTGAACTGACACAGTCTTTGAGAAGACATCAAATTTTGGTTTCAATACCTTTGCCGCCGGCCCTCCATCAACTCCAAATTCATTGAACCTATACACACAAACACTTAATGTAATAGTAGAAACAAGCAAGACAGAACTTAGACCAAGTTCAAAATTACAACTCCATATTTTAAGCTCAAGCTAGAAACAGTACGGTTGTGATCGAAAAAGAGGACCCAAATCTCTATCATCTACTGCTCTTATATCTGTGCGTGTGTTTGTATTTTAGATAAATCTTAGTTTTATGAGAAAAAGCACGTCTTACAAAAAATTTCTTCAACACATGCTAATGTATCGCATCCAGGCCTGTAAACAAACCGTACGAACACGAACGAGGGTATGTTCATGTTCGTTCTTTTAATTTTGAACGAACAAATGAACAAACATGAACAACTAAACGAACATAATTTCTTGTTCGTGTCCGTTTGTTAAGGAATGCAGCTTGTTCATGTTACTGTTCGTTCATGTTTGTTCGTTAAAATGATAAACGAGCGTAAACAAAAACAAACGAACATAAAAGGATATATGTGAATAAATTTAAACGAACATAAGCGAACGAGCATATGTGAATAAATTTAACTTTTTTTAAATATAATACTTTTGTTATGAAAAATAATAAATATAAATGGATATATGTGAATAAATTTAAACGAACATAAACAAATGAACATAAATGAACGAATTACGAAACATTCACGAACGTAAATAAACGAACGAGCTCTTTGTTCGTGTTCGTTCTTTTAATTAAACAAACAAAAATTCTTGTTCATGTCCGTTTAATAAATAAACGAATATAAACGAACTTCCCGCCGAACAGTTCACGAACGGTTCGCTGAACGATTGGTTCGTTACAACCCTAATCGCATCATATCCATATAGGCCAAAGTCTTTTCGAGACCCCACTTAGGTCTATAGAACTATGGGTTATCATCATGCAGACTGAAGGTTAGTACTAAGGAACATCACAACTCACATGAAACTTAGCATGATTTCCATGTGTCCATTTAGTTAAACATATTGATTTCATTATCTCAAATAACACTCCATGTATTAATTCATGTTCTTACAATTAAACAGACACATGTCAATTATTTGAAAGGCTTTTGGAATTTTAAAGTCCATCATCATTAGATAGAATAATAATCTCAAAACTATGCTAGGCAAAAATAATATAAACAATAACCTTAATAATATAGCAAGAACTAAGAATGTGTCAAAAAACAAAACTGGATATGCATGTGTTCGTGTGTATAGGACCCAAACGCACAACATGTGCATATGTATGTCTTTATATATATAATTATGATAATAAATTCTAAAAAACAGTCTAGTTTATCTTAAAAACATGATTTTTTTCTTCTTTATTTTGTCGGCCGATATGCATGATTTCCTTCTGGTTTCAAACGTGTTGTTGAATGATAAAAAGAAAGGGGATTCGAGCTTTCTTCTTCAAGCAATTGATCATGGCCTAATCACTGGACCCCAAATGCTTAGGTTCATACTCCTCTTTAAAATTATGCAGCAACCACTTGAGCTAAACTTGTGGTATTTATGAGATCTATAACTTAAAATTTAAAAATCTTATAATACATCATTCAGCAATTAATCATTAATATTTCTGCATTAAAAAGGGGAATTCAGCAAGCAGACAAAAGATATATATTTATGTATATGTGTAACTGCCATAAGGCTTAAACATCTAAGCAATTTAACAGGAACATCACCAATAAAGTTTCAAACTTTTATATAAAGAAATTACCCTAACAGACACCTTAATTATTGAACTATTTTATTTTTCCAACAAAGCTACAATCTTTACTATATACAACATCTATTAACATAAAACCCTAACAATCATCAATCCTAAAAAAAATCATTAAATCGACATAAATTAAATTCAAATTCTAGTTTTAACAGTTAAATCAGAAGTAAGATCCAAACTCAAACTACCCCTCTGCTTCTTCTTTTTCTTAAGAACCAAACAGTCGGCATCGGCAAAACACAAAAGGAAAATAAGTTCAGATCTGAAGTGAAACTTACTCTTGCCAAGCAGATAGGAGAAATATGGAAGCGAAAAGCACTCTTCCGACGAAAGAAAAAAACCCCATTTGTTTCCAATTAAAAACCTTGAAATCCGACGAACAACAATCGGGTTGTTTTAGAGAAACCACTGTCTGAAAGCGAGACGAGATCCAGAGGTACAAGCGCAGCAGAGGATCGGTAAATGACTAAAAATTAGACTGTTGGTTCGGATCGGATGTAATTCAAATCGGGTCTTGAAATATTCGAGTTTTTGGATTCGGGTCTATTTGATTCTGATTTCCTCGTACATTTCCACGGATTTATATCTTATTAAAAAATTATAATAATTTATATAAATGAATCCTGATTTCCTTAAATAGTTAATATCCACTAATTAGTTTAGTACTCATGATATTTATTTTATCGTATTTTGTATGAATATGATTACGAAACACTTTTATTTAATAAAAATTAGTTAATTGCATGTGATTTTTTAGTCAGAAATGAAAACATTTAGGAAGTTATATTAAAATATTAAGAATGTAAAATTATAATATTTTAAGATTAATAAATTATATTATCAATAAAAATATATAAAAATTTAAAATTTTTAAAATACAGCAGCACTTTAGCACCTCTCTGTTTTCATTTCTAGTTAGTGGTGTATCAACGTTAAGGGTTGGGTGAGCTCGTGTCTGCCCTAAACTTTTTAAAATTCACATCTTTGGCTTTAATTTTCTTAATTTTTATAAATTGATCTTTAATATTTTATTTTTATAATTTGTGCCCACTCTCATAAATATTTTGACTTTTTTTAAGGGTAATTGTTCTATACACAAGCGCTTGTGGAAATTTTTTTACACAAGCGTCTTAGTTTTAGGGGTTAGAGACTCTGTTTAGGGTTTAAAGTTTAGGGGTATAAGTGTAGTATTTTTGAATTTAGGGATTGTTGATAGAATTTTGGGTTTATGGTTAAAATTTAGGGTTTATAGGTTAAAACCTAAATTCCCACCCATATTACCCTAAAACTAAACCTTAATCCTAAACCCTAAATTCTAACCCTAAATCCTAAATTCTAAACATGAACCCTAAATTCTAAACTTTTACACTAAAACCCCTAAACTCTAAACTCTAAACCTTAACCCTAAACCCTATAATTGAGGCGCTTGTGGAAACAAAAAATTTCCATCGCCAGTGTATAGGATATTAATCCTTTTTTTAAAACCAAGATGATTACAAGTAGTATATGTTCTGAATATACTCTCAACTATTTGACAATGCATGTTCAATCACCCTACTACAGCTGCTGGTGCTCGAACCCGTGACCTCTAGGAACAACGACTGTTCTCTTAACTATTGAGTTAAGTTGGTTTGTGCAAATATTTTGATTTGTGTCCACCCTCAAAAAATTCTAACATCCACCAGTTATTTAAGGAAAATTATTCAATACATATGAATTATATAACTTTTTTTTCTATTTTAGTGGTTAGGGTTTACGGTTTAGAATTTAGAATTTATGATTAAAATTTATGTATTGTTGTTTATAATTTTAAAGTTAAAGATTTAGATTATATTTTTTAAAGAGTAAATACGTAGTTTAGGTAACTTTTTTACATAGCACATGTAAAAAAATTACTCGTTATTTAAAAAAAAATATTCGATACATGTGTTGTGTAGTCTTTAGACCACAACTCATTCTGTTTTAGAGTTTATAGGGTTTAGTTGGTAGGTCTAAGGTTTATGGTTAGAGTTTAAATTTATGGTTGTAAGGTTAAACATTTAAACCTACGAACAAAATCCTCTACCTTTTTTGGTGTCTTTATATATGTCTCAACACTAAAAAAATTAGTTTTAGAGTTTAAGTTTAAGGTTTATAGTTAATGTTTAGGATTATGATTTATAATTTAATTTTTAAAAGATAAAGATAATTTTATTTAACTATTAGCCGCATCGGACAATATATTTAACAATATTTAATCCGAATAAATCATTTAAATAAAACAGGAGAATCACAATAAAAGTTCAATGAACCAAAATATGTGCCACAGAGTTTGCAATTCTATTAACATAATGAATAAGTACATTGCCACAGAATAACTAAAAGGAACATAAATTTATTGTTCGAAACTTGTATAATTTTTTTACACATGTATATAATAGTATTACTTAAATATTGATAAACAACAACAGATTCTTCTTCTTCTTCTTCTTCTTCTTCTTCTTCTTCTTCTTCTTCTTCTTCTTCTTCTTCTTCTTCTTCTTCTTCAAACAATGATTTCACTGCCCAATATTACAAGAAACCATATTATATATTAAAATGTGTCATTGACTAATAAGAAAAGCAAAAGGCATCAGATTTAGAAATCAGCAAAGGAACGTACCAGAATTATGCAAGACGAATCCGACACACTCTTATCTGTTTCAGTTGCATGAAGTGCAATTTGTTTGGTCGTAAGATAAGCAGGTTTTGCACAATCCCAATGAACAATGTAACCACAAGTAGAATCTGCACATTCAAGAGCCATATCCCGACAAGGTTTTCCACATTTGTGGCATCTAGGACAAGAATATGTTTTCTTTACAAAAGTTAGAGGATGCGGGTGATCCTCTAACTCCTTGTAAATGCTTCCCGGTTTTAGGAACGGGTATCTTCCAAGAACACAATCAGGATGAGCAGAAACATCACAAGTTGCGCAATGGTAAAACCAACGACTCGAATCTCTCTTTTCTTCGCAGATGTCACAATACAGATATTTCGAATATGTACTGACTTCTTTATAAGTGAGTGCAAGTAGATGTTCATCGTATCTGTGCCAGGCCGTTAGCGGTTGCCTTAAACATTGGATGTGTAAATTGAAAGAGCAACGCTTACATTTGAAGAGACCGCGCCTTTTAACATTGCAGGCGTTGCACCGGCCTTCGTGATTATGATCGTAGTGAAGAGGGTGTTCGTGTCCCGGATGTTTGATCGTATAGCTCCTCGTTGAGCAGTGAAGGCAGTAATGAACATCACACTTCTCGCACTGATAGGAGAAGCCGTTGCACTCACTTTGACAGAGACCACATATGAAAATGTTATCCACAACGAGGAAGAGAAACCGTTGACATATATGGAACCACAGTCGCTTCTTTATAGGCAATTCAGCGCATTTCTTGTGTAGAAAGAAATCACATTGCGAACAATGATAAAATGGATTCGAGACGGGTAGGACACACCCATCACAATGTTTCCCCATGAGATTGGCCCCATCACCATGTTCCTCCATGAGATTGACCTTCAATATCAGATTATGTACATGGCTGATATGTTTGATTGCTGTCATTTCTCCATCTTTGTTTTTCTCTATACAAATGATGGGATTCGTAGACCTTCTCGGAACGATTGTCGAATCATCAAGGAGCTTCCCGTCCACATCGTTTGCCTTGATTACCTTGTACCACTCTTTCCTCTCTAAAGCACATTTCACATGGACAATGAACTTGCACTTGGAGCAAGAGTAACTCCCATGCTCTACTTTCACTTCATTGTAACAAATGTTACAGTCACAGTTCCTAAACTCGTGACGTTGAAGGAAATATCTGTGGAAAATCGGGTGCTTATGTCGGGGGATTGCGATTATGGGCGGCGGGGAAATGCATTGTTTATGGACCACAATGTTGCATGTAGAACATATATAGGAAACAGAATTCCCCTCCAGACCACAGGCATCACAAATGAACGAGGCTTGTCTCCAAAACAAAGTGAAAGGGTGCTCATGTGTTTTCTCTTTAATGGTAAGTGGTGGCGATGCACACTCGAAATGAAGGCTAAAGTTGCAAGACGAACAACAATAAACAAATTTGCTCTGTTGGGTTTCATTGCATGCCTTGCAGGATGGACTCGTTTTGAATTCGAGAACGAGAGGATGTTTACGGTGGCAGGGGAGATCGAGCATCGGAGGCAACTCTGCACATGTTACATGAAGTGCAAATTTACAAGGCGAACAAGAGTAGCTAAATCCATATGCAGGTAGCTTTTGCTGACATGTTTTGCAATAGGAGAAATGTTTAACATTGAACTGTAGAATTAGAGGATGGTTCTTATGAATGGGGTACTTGATTTTATGAGGCAGCTCAACACATTTCTTATGTAGGTTAAACCCACAATCAGGAGAGAAGTGCATGGATCCTGATAATGGTTCCCAACACGCATAACATTTGGAATCAGCCCTCTCGAGTTCTTTATCGCCGGCTTCATCGGAGACCAACGGGACCTTGATCGGTACACGTTTAAACCCTCCGAGTTTCTTTCGGGCAATGTTTAAGGACAGCAAAGCACATTTGACATGAAGGTCTATATTACAAGAGCAATGATAAACAAATTTCTCACAGGTTTGGCCGCAGAAATTGCAGACGGCTCGCCCTCCCCGGTATGATGGCTTTGGCAAGAGAATAAGAGGGTGGTTGCGGTGGAAAGGGTGAGCAATCTCCGCAGGTGCCTCGGCACATTGCTTGTGGAGGTAAAACTCGCATTCCGCGCAGCTGAAGCTTGAACCAGACAGTACCATTTCCCCACACCTTGAGCAAGTAACTTCTTTGGTTTGATTACTCGGCGTATCGTCGAACACCATCAGATGTATGTGACCGAAGTGTTGGGATCCCAGCTCCATGTCTCTTTCTTCTTCTTTTTTTCTTTTGGTCTCAAAGTTTTTAGAAGTATGCAGCAAGGTAAGAGAAACACGCATTTGAGGAGGAACAAGTTATGATCTTATACTTTAGTTATTCTATTACATTTAGTAAGGGTAAAGAAATGAACTCATTAAATGATTCGGTGGAAAAGAGAGTGTTGTTATTCTTAAGAGATTCGGGTTCGAATAATTTATGAACACAATGTATAAATATGTATTTTCAAATGACTAAAAGTAAAGAACATATACTATCATGCAATTACAAGAGAATATTAAAGAAATAAAAATAAAGAAATAAAAGCAATGGAAGAAACTTAACTATTTTCCTTGTCAACAAAGTAATGCTTATTCTCTCTTGAATTATTCCAAGAAATGTCATTCTCCCCCTCTACACTTTACATTATGTTAAGTTTGCAAGTTTAGGATCAGGTTCTTTTAGCGATTTTGTTTGAACGATTTATGTAATATAAGTTTAAAAAACCGTAGTTACTCCAAATTGAATGGAATTCTATTTTTATTTTAATTTCTTTTAAAATATAAAAATAAATGTTTTGTATTTAAAAGAGTGAAGATAAATTTAAAATACTAGTTAAGAAATGTTGATTATATTTATTTACTTGGAAAATTAGAAATTTAAGAAATACATTTCGAATTTAGGTATCAAATAGTTTTTCTTCTCTAAAAAAACTTTTAACTAAAAGAACATTTTTGTTGAGGTAAATTGTGGCTTTTAAAATTTATCAAATAATTAATTACTCTATTCATTATGAACTCCAGGATTATTTTTAATTGAAACGTTCTAACAAGAAAACATTTTTTAAGTTATAATTAAATATTGGGTAAAATACAAAAATAATGACTCAACTTTTGCCTCTCTCCTATTTTACTCACTCATCTTTAAATTGAGTCGATTTAATGACTCAACTTTTAACATTGGGTTTTTATCATCACTCAACCGTTATATTATGGATGTCGTTAATGATGTGGCATTTTTTATTGATTTGGCCGCCACGTAAGCACACACACGTGTTAAAAAACCAAACCAAAACGACATTACCACGACCAAACCCAAATCAATGGAAGTTAAACGCTGAACCGCTCGGAATCTGGTAGCCAAACTCAGCTCAGTTTCCGAACAAACCCGAACTGAAGCTCTGTGCGAGTTACGCCTAATCTCCAAACATGATCCCGAAAGCCAACCCTTAATTGTCGATGCCGGAGTCGTTCCTTACCTCTCCGAAACGCTTTATGGTTCTTCTCCAACCATTCAAGAAAACGCCGCTTCCACTCTGTTGAATCTCTCCATTACTTCGCGCGCTTCTCTCATGTCCACTCGCGGCTTCCTTGACGCGTTATCCCACGCTCTCATTAATTCACCTTCTCCTTCCATTGAATCGGGCCAATTTGGTGGGCCTCGGTGCGGTTCCCGCTTTGGTGGCGTTGATCGTCAGGGATGCGAGGACGGGGATCGTGGAAGACGCCACGGCGGTGCTGGCGCAGATTGCGGGGTGTGAGGAGAGTGAAGAAGCGATGAGGAAGGCGGGTGGGATCAGGGTTTTGGGTGATTTGTTGGGTGAAGGGACTGGAGCCAGTGAAAGAACAAGGGAAAATGCAGTGCCGGCTCTTCTGAACCTGTCTCGCTGCGGCGGCGAGAAAGGGACTGGATCAGGGTTTTGGTTTGGTTTTTTAACACGTGTGTGTGCTTACGTGGCGGCCAAATCAATAAAAAATGCCACATCATTAACGGCATCCATAATATAACGGTTGGGTGATGATAAAAACCCAATGTTAAAAGTTGAGTTATTAAATCGACTCAATTTAAAGATGAGTGAGTAAAATAGGAGAGAGGCAAAAGTTGAGTCATTATTTTTGTTTTTTACCTTTAAATATTTTTATTATTGGTTTTTTATTTGATCTCTTTTTCTATATCGATCACTTGAATTCGAATTCTAACGTTGTGGATGGATTAAATTGAATTGAGAGAGTTGTGCCAATAATAGACCAATGTAATATTCGATCCGAATCAATCAATCATTAGATTACACAATGTGACATTTTCTCGCATTATCAACAATTTTGTCCAAAAGTGTTTTTTTTTACAATGACAATTGGATTTCATTATAAAAACAATAGAAGGAATGAGAGTTACAACACACTCAAGCATAGAAAAAAAATGGGGACAATGGTCACACAAAAAACTCATATATAAAACAAAATATTAAACTCAAAGATATGAAGAAAAACGGAATTTTCTCTTAAAAATGACGTCCAACATCAAAAGAACTCTGTAATATTCATAAAAACTCATTGTCTCTGTCGGACGAGACGTTTTACGAATATAAATATATAAATTATCATAAAATTGGACAAATATGACAGTTTTATAATAAATATATATTTTCTAGATCTTATAATTTGTATATTCATGTTGTGTTTGTAATTTTATACTTTTGTTATATTCATATCGCGTAGTCGTATTCTATTCAGTATTGTGTGTTAAGTTGTAACCCTGAAGCCAACCACTTATGCTGGCTAATTTCTCCTTCGGAATGTAACTTCTCCACTAAACTTTGCTTACTTCTTAAGTTTGACGATAGGTTACACTATGGTCCCATTTGATTGGAATTTGGAACAGCTAAAGGATGGGGAAATTGTCATGAACATCCGGACACCATCTTTTAGATGGAAATATGGGTTAAACATTCATTTTATACGGTGTAAAAATATTTAATTTTAAATTGAAGATAATTTATCTCTTGTTTTTATGTAAAAATCTTTTAATACTTGACCTTCAATCTCAATCATTTATTTTTATTTATTCAACTATTCTAAATTAGTGTACACTAAATAATTTTATACTGTGTCTGACGAATCATTTATATATAAATATGAAATATCATGATAAAAATAGGAGCACACGACCCATTCAAATCCACAATTTGTAGAGCTATTTGCCAACTTATTTTGAAAAGTTTCATTTTCCTTGGAGAAGGTACTTGAAACCAAACATTTGGGACCATTTTTCTTTTGTTGAAAAGAAACCCCATCTATAACATCTAATGCACTTCCAATCATATAATATAGGGTAAATTACACTGGTAGTCACTGAACTTTTAGGGCACTTTAATAAGGTCACCGAACTTTTAAAACTTTCATTACAGTCACCTAACTTTTAATTCGCTTTCAATAAGGTCACTGCCGTCAACTAGTGTTAAAAAAGCTGGCGTGACATGTTAAATTTAAGATAAAATACACTGTTAGTCACTAAGCTTTTAAGAGGCTTTCAATATGGTCACCAAACTTTTAAAACTTTCATTACCATCACTCAACTTTTAATTCGCTTTCATTACCGTTAAAAAAGTTGATGTGACACGTTAAGTTTAAAAATTAATTTTTTCCCACCTTATTCTATCTCCATGTCTTATTTTCTTCCATCCAAACATGTCTATCTTTTAGATACATTAATATTTTTCTTTGAACTCCTCATTATCCAGTGTATGACTCAGTAAATGTCGGGCCTGAAGCATAAAGAGAATTTTTATGAGCAAAATTTTAGTTATTTCTTTATCATTCCATCATCATATGTCTCCCAATATTTTTCTTGTTCTCACACATGACGCATGCATGTCTAGATACATTAATATTTTCCTTGATGTGTTACTAGAGAAGTAATGACCTTCACAAAAAAATTACAATTTGATTCATATGGAAGAAAAAGACATGTTTGGATGGAAGAAAATAAGAGGGGAGAGAAAATATGGTGGGAAAACGTTTATTTTTAAACTTAATGTGTCACATCAGCTTTTTTTTAACGGTAATGAAAGCGAATTAAAAGTTGAGTGATAGTAATGAAAGTTTTAAAAGTTAGGTGACCATATTGAAAGCCTCTTAAAAGTTCAGTGACTAACAATGTATTTTACCCTTAAATTTAACACGCCACGTCAGTTTTTTTAATGGTGGTTGACGACAGTGACCTTATTGAAAGCGAATTAAAAGTTGGGTGACTGTAATGAAAGTTTTAAAAGTTCGGTGACCTTATTGAAAGCGCCCTAAAAGTTCAGTGACTACCAGTGTAGTTTACCCTATAATATATATATATATATGTGGGTTATATTTTTGTAACCCATCGGCCCGGTCTAGTCGCAAGATCGAATCGGGAGAGTTACACGTGGATAACCGGAGAAAAAATCAAGAATGTTCCTTCAATTAACAACCCTAAATTTAAAATTTATCTTATCTAAATGCAATTTATCGGTCCTATGGTGTTAAGGGTCACCGCGGAAGAAACAACGTCTCAATCGGACATCAATCGGATGTCCAATTGGAGGTAAACAGTCACGAATGACCATTTCACAAAAACCACACAAGTTAGGGGCACAAAGGTAATTTAACCTTACCAAGTAGTTTATTAGTCAAGTTTCATGCACACGAGGCAAAACCATCACAAAGGATACATATAAACTCATTTAGGAAGCATACAAGCATTAGGGACTGAAACGTAACATTTGGAAACCTTCAAAGATGCCCTTTAACTGTTTTAACTACCTGCGTTTCGAAACAGGACTGCCCGTTCCGAAACGCGGGCTCTCATTCAAAAAGCAACATTAGGTCGTTTCAGAACGTCCCACCTTGGTTCCAAAATGGGAGCCTCCAGTGGCAAAACGTACCAAAACGGCACTACCCCCGCTCCTATACGGGTGCCCCAAAAGCTTGGCCGTTCCGAAACAACACCAGACGTGTAACAACTCGAGTTTAGGGCCGGGAGATATCGGATTAGTCAAGCTGAGTCGGGTTAATTTTAAATTGGAGAAAAACTATTTTTAACACACCTAAAAGTGTTTTAAGGGAAAAGGGGAAAAAAGGAATTTTTAATAAAAGGAATAAGGAAAATAGGGATTTTTGAAAGTCATCTTCTTCTTCAAAATAGCTTTTCACGTTAAAACCTCTCTAAACCCCCATTTCACTATTCCATTGGATTCAACACTTCAATCCAAGTGATTTCTTCAAGGTAAATGGCTCCCTAACTTGGTTTTACCTTCCTTGAGTCTTAAATGCTAAGATTTTTGCAAAACTCATGGATTTAACTTGTTTTGATTTTTAAAGTTTGATTTGAAATGAGAGAGAGTTTATGGGTTTTCGTTTGGGTTGGTTATGGCTGAGTTGAGAGTGTTTTTAACTTTGTTATAACACTAAAATAACATGAAAATGGCGGGTTCTTAAAGAAAACCCGAAATGGGTATTGTGGGTGATTTTGGGAGTTGAAAATCTTGAGTTTTTGGATGGGTTTTGGGTCTAAATGACAGCTGAAGGTTTGATAGCTTTGGGTTGATGTTTTGGAATGCTAAAAGGTAGATTTTTTATGGTAAACTCGTTGGGTATGGCTGCAAGTAGTTTGGGACTGAGTTGATAATGTTTCAGGTGAAATTTGGGCTTGAATCGATGTGTTGTTGCAAGATTGTTGAGTTCCGGGTTTTTGATGTGTTTGTGAGTGTATTTGTGTTCTAATGTTCGATTTGGGTTGCTCAAAACAAAGAAATTGGATCCGGGCTTCGTGGACGGAAATCTGGGTACTTCGGAGGCTTGATTCGACATCTTGGACATCGTTTGTGTGTTGGCTGGTGAGTTGATCGATTTTAAAAGCCTTAACGTGGTTAAGGGAATGTTTTGGGAGTTTGGATTGATCTTGAAAAGCCAATCCAAGCTCGAGAGTAAGTTTTAAAGGTTTTGTGCAATTAAATTGTGTTTTACGATTCTTGATGCAAGTTGAACATGTCATGTCGTTATGTGTTAGTTTGCTTTGTTATACATGTTGATACTTATGACTTGTTTTCATTTTTGCATTGTGAGTACATGCCTTGCATAGAAGTTTGGACTTGGTAATTGGTTCATGCATCGATAATGCTTATGGTTGTGAATGAGTATATTGACACATGTTGGGTTGTTACTGGACATAATTGATCGATCAATAGAATTAGAGTGCACTCAAGGTAAAATTCGCGCGTGGCCTTAGTGATATTAGATTCCACTAAGGAGGAGTACAGTGATGTGAGATTCCACCGGAAGTTATGTTTTTACTAGACGGGTGAGTAAGGTGATGTGAGATTCCACCGGAAGTGTCTAGTGGGTTTGAGAAACTATCCCCATATCCGAGTAAAAACGATGAATGTCAATATACCCATGATGCTTTAATTCTCATGTTAAGCATGTTGTTGATTTCTTCTTTATGCTTATGCATTGTTGGTTACTTTGCTTGCGTTATGAGAATGAACATATGGTAAGCCTATGGCTTGTGGTTGCATTCGGTAAATGCACGTGAAGGTAAATGCATGTGGTTGTGTGTTCAAGCATGTGTAAATGATTTGGAAATGGTTTTGGTTTTCAAACAATGTTTTAAAACTGCATTGTTATAATTAATGCATCTAGACAAGATAAGTTTAAAAGAAATTTTCTAGGGTTACTAATCGGAGTGGAACCTTAACGTGTTTCGCTTCAGTTTTCCCCGTGTAACCCATTCGATGCGGTCTGGCGGCTAGGCCGGGTCGAGGGGGTTACATTTGTTGGTATCAGAGCCTAGGTTCCGCCTAGGTTCGTTGAGTTTTCGCAAGCTGAAAGGTAAGTGAGGTAAGTTTTATGGTGTAAGCTTGTTGATTGTGATTGAATGGTGATTGTAAGCATGCTTGTGGCTATCTTTGTGTTGGTTGAGAAATAGTTAAAGGCACGCATTGCTAGTATACTGTTATTGTAAGTGATTTTAAGTTTAAGGACTTGAGCACCTTAGACCTTGTTTCTTGCTGGCCCCAAATCATTTCACTTGTTGTGTTTGTTGTTTAGCTTTGCATCTGTTAGCATGGTGAGACCGAGGGGAAGGCCAAGAATGGATAATCCGAGGGTTGAGCGGATTGAGAATGTTGAGGATGTGCGAGGAGAGAACTTGCCTCCTCCCCCTTCTCCTCCTAGGGGTGGAGCGAATGCGGAAGGTGTTGGACCCCAGGCTGGTCAGGGACAGGCATGTATTGATGTGAATCCGTTGATTTAGGCTATAGCCGAGGCTATTCAGATAGCTTTAGCGGGTGTTCGGGTTACAGCACCGCCTCAAGGTGCAGGTTCTGGTTTACCATTAGAGCGACTCCGTAGCTTGGGTGGGGTTGAGTTCCGTGGGTTGTCACCCGAGGGTTCAGAGGCATGGTTTGAGAGCACAATTCGTATTTTGAGTCAGTTGGAGTGCTCTGAAGCACATAAGTTGGGCTGCATTGTCTCTTTGCTTCAGGGGGATGCCTACACTTGGTGGACTACTACCACTACGGGTATGCCAGAGGCCGAGGTTACTTGGGAGTTCTTCAGGGCTGCTTTCCGTAAGAAGTACCTAGGTCCTCGATACCTAGATGAGAAGAAGAGAGAGCTCATGGCTCTAGTTCAGGGTAGCTTGACCGTATCCGACTATGAGGTGTAGTTTGTACGTCTGAGTCAGTATGCTTCTGAGTTAGTTCCCACTGAGGCGAAACGTTGTGAGCGTTTCTATTATGGGTTGGTTCAGGATGTGAAGACCTACATGTTGGCTTCCGACTATATAGATTTTGATGTGTTGGTCGCTAGGGCCAAGGACATCGAACAATCTTTGGGACTTGCGGATCGCAAGGGTGGATCTAGCTCAGGAAAGAGGACTGTTGAATGGGACATAGATCATGCTAAGAGGCACAAGGATAGGAAACCTCACCATGATCATAGACGTGGAGGTGGTAATCTGGGGTGAGGCCATCACAGCCAAGGGACTGAGAATCGTACTCTCGAATGCAACAAGTGTGGTAGACATCATTTCGGCGAGTGTTGGGGCACTTATGGCTCTTATTGGAACTGCGGGTCTAGGGCGCATTTGAAGCGCGATTTTCCACATCCGTCTAGGGATGGACAAGCTCTTGCACGAGCTGTCGAGCATCAGAGAGGCTGTGGGCGCGGTCGAGGTAACTTTCAGCCTAGGAATGACGGCCAGAGGAATGTAGCTCATGTTGTAGCAGTTCAGCCTGAGGGAGGTGGGCCAGCTGGGGTGTATGCACACCATGAGGACAAGAATGACACAAATGTGATTGCAGCTAATTTCTCGTTATAGTCTTTGACTTTGCTTTCCTTGATTGATTCCGGTTCTACGCATTCGTACATATTGAGTGAGCATGCAAGATTGTTAGATATTTCGGTTGAGATATTAGATGTGGGTATGAATGTTACTAGTTCCTTCGGTGAGACAGTTGTGGTCAGAAAGATGTAAAAAATATATCTTTTGATGATTCAGGGTCATGTTTTTCCCGTGGATATGATGGAATTGTCGTTTTATGGTTTTTGATGTAATATTAGGCATAGACTAGCTTGTAGAGCATAAGGATAGGGTAGATTTTGAGACAAAGCGGGTGTCCTTGAGACTTTCGGAGGATCACGAGGTAGTAATAGTGGGCAAGAACGTTAAGTTCTTGTCCAATGTAGTTTCGGCCATAGAGGCTCAGAAGTTATTGGATGTGGGTTGCGAGGCATACCTAGCCTATGTTATGAATCCGAATATAGATGAGGCGCGACCGCAAGACATTAGGACAATTTGTTACTTTCCGAGTGTATTCCCAGAAGAATTGCTTGGTTTGCCTCAAGATAGAGATGTAGAGTTTGTTATTGAGACTTATTCAGATTCAGCTCCAGTGTCGATTACAGCGTACCGAATGGCTCCTAAAGAAATGAAAGAGTTGAAGACACAGCTTCAGGAATTGATAGACCGAGGGTTCATTCGTCTGAGTACTTCACCTTGGAATGCACCGATGTTGTTTGTGAAGAAGAAAGATGACAATTTGAGAATGTGTATCGATTATCAACAGTTGAATAAGTTGACAGTGAAGAACAAATATATGTTGACGAGGATTGATAACTTGTTTGATCAGTTGAGAGGTGCTTCAGTGTTCTCGAAGATAGATTTGAGATTCGATTATTATCAGTTGAAAGTAAGAGATCAAGATGTACCGAAGACAGCTTTCCGCACTCGTTATGGGCACTACGAATTTTTATTGATGCCTTTTGGTTTGACTAATGCACCAGCAACTTTTATAGACATGATGAATAAAGTGTTTCATGAGTACTTGGATCAGTTTGTAGTAGTGTTCATTGATGATATTTTAGTGTACTCTCGTACCGAGGAAGATCATGACCGGCATTTGCGTTTGGTGTTGTAGAAATTGTTAGACAATCAGTTGTATGCCAAGTTGAGCAAATGTGAATTCTAGATTAAGGAAATAGTCTTCCTAGGTCATATTGCATCAGCTGAGGGAATTCGAGTGGATCCCAAGAAGGTTGAGGTAGTTGTGAATTAGAAACCACCGAAGACAGTGACCGAAGTTCGTAGTTTCTTAGGCTTGGCCAGATACTATAGACGTTTTGTTTAGGGTTTCTCAAAGGTTGCAACTCCTTTGACTAAATTGCTACATAAGGATGTTCGGTTTGACTGGACTGATGCAAGACAACAAGCATTTAAGAAATTGAAAGAAGCCTTAACCTAAGCTCATGTTTTAATTCAGCATGTGTCAGGGAAAGAGTTTGTAGTCTTCAGTTATGCGTCGTATGTTGGCTTAGGTTGTGTGCTTATACAAGAGGGGAGAGTAGTGGCCTATGCGTCTAGACGGTTGAAGACTCATGAGCGTAATTACCCTACGCATGACATAGAATTGGCTGCAATGGTTTTCGCTTTGAAAGTTTGGAGATATTACTTGTATGGTGAGAAATGCACAGTGTATACGGATCACAAGAGTCTGAAGTATATAATGACACAAAGAGAGTTGAATCTTAGACAGCATAGGTGGCTAGAGTTACTTAAGGACTACGACCTCACGATTGAGTACCATCCGGGTAAAGCCAATGTAGTGGCTGATGCTTTGAGTATAAAGGTAGCAGTGGAATTACGAGCTATGTTTTCTAGATTGAGTTTATCCAAAGATGGTGGTTTAGTGGTCGAGTTACAAGTTAAACCTTCATTGCTTCAGTTGATTAGAGAGAAACAGTTGCAAGATAGATCATTAGCATCTCATGCACAAGACATAGCGTAGGGTAAACCGACATATTTCTGTTTTAGTAGTGATGGAGTCTTGTGTTTCAAGAGTAGAGTAGTTGTTCCGGAAGATGTAGACTTGAGACGCACCATCCTAACTGAAGCTCACAGTAGTCCGTTTGCTATGCATTCTGGAAGTACGAAAATGTATCGCGATTTGAAAAATGAGTATTTTTGGGTTGGTTTGAAGAAAGATGTTGCCGAGTTTGTGAGTAAGTGCATGGTTTGTCAGCGAGTTAAAGTCGAGCGCCAGTTTCCCTTAGGTTTGTTACAACCGTTGAGAATTCTTGAGTGGAAGTGGGAGAGAATTGCCATGGATTTCGTATCAGGTTTTCCGTTGACACCTTCTAGGAAGAATTCGGTTTGGGTAATTATTGATCATCTTACGAAATGTGCTCACTTTTTGGCCGTTCACACTACTTATACTTTAGATAAGTTGGTCGATTTGTATATTAGTGAGATAGTGAGATTGCATGGTGTACCGAAATCTATAGTGTCAGACAGAGATCCGAGGTTCACGGCTAGATTTTGGGAGAGTTTGCACAGTGTTTTGGGTACTCGACTGAATTTCAGCACTTCATATCATCCTCAGACCGATGGTCAGTTAGAGAGAGTCATACAAGTGTTAGAAGACATGTTGAGATGTTGCATTATTGAATTTCAGGGTTCTTGGGAGAAGCATCTACCGTTAGTAGAGTTTGCATATAATAACAGTTATCAAGCGAGCATTCAGATGGCACCTTATGAAGCTCTATATGGTAGAAAATGTAGAACACCTGTTTGTTGGGCCGAAGCGGGACAGAAATTGATACCTTTGCCTGATATGCTTAAGGGTACTACCGAGAAAGTACAATTGATTTGCGACCTTTTGAAAGTAGCTTCGGATAGACAGAAAACTTATGCATATTTGAAAAGGAGAGAAATAGAGTATGTCGTGGGCGACAAAGTGTTCTTGAAAGTCTCACTTTGGAAGAAGGTGATGAGGTTTGGTAGGAAAGGTAAGTTGAGCCCGAGGTTCATTGGTCCGTATGAGATAGTTGAGAGAGTTGGTCTCGTTCCCTATAGATTGGACTGTCGGCCGAACTAGAGAAGATTCACGATGTGTTTCATGTCTCGATGCTTCAGAGGTATAGATCAAATCTGTCACATGTTATGCCAGTTTAGGAGATAGAATTGAATCCGGATTTGACTTACGATGAAGAACCAGTTGAGATTTTGGCTTCGGACAGCAAAGTGTTGCAAGGAAGGACCATTGAGTTGGTTAAGGTTAAATGGCGACACCAATGAGTGGAAGAGGCGACTTGGGAGAGGAAGGATGACATGAGAAAGTAGTTTCCGCATCTCTTTCCGCCAGGTAAATTTCGGGGATGAAATTTCTTAAATGGGGGAGAGTTGTAACACCCCGAGTTTAGGGCCGGGAGATATCGAATTAGTCAAGCCGAGTCGGGTTAATTTTGAATTGGAGAAAAACTATTTTTAACACACATAAAAGTATTTTAAGGGAAAAAAGGGCAAAAAAGGAAGTTTTAATAAAAGAAAAAAGGAAAAGGGGGATTTTTGAAAGTCATCTTCTTCCCCAAAATAGCTTTTCACATTAAAACCTCTCTAAACCCCCATTTCACTATTCCATTGGAATCAACACTTCAATCCAAGTGATTTCTTCAAGGTAAATGGCTCCTTAACTTGGTTTTACCTTCCTTGAGTCTTAAATGCTAAGATTTTTGCAAAACTCATGGATTTAACTTGTTTTGATTTTTAAAGTTTAGTTTGAAATAAGAGAAAGTTTATGGGTTTTCGTTTGGGTTGGTTATGACTGAGTTGAGAGTGTTTTTAACTTTATTTTAACACTAAAATAACATGAAAATGGTGGGTTCTTAAAGAAAACCCGAAATAGGTATTGTGGGTGATTTTGGGAGTTAGAAATCTTGAGTTTTTGGATGGGTTTTGGGTCTAAATGACAGGTGAAGGTTTGATAGCGTTGGATTGATGTTTTGGAATGCTAAAAGGTAGACTTTTGATGGTAAATTCGTTGGGTATGGCTGCAAGTAGTTTGAGACTAAGTTGATAATGTTTCGGGTGAAACTTGGACTTGAATCGATGTGTGTTGTTGCAAGATTGTTGAGTTCCGGGTTTTTGTTGTGTTTGTGAGTGTATTTGTGTTCTAATGTTTGATTTTGGGTTACTCAAAATAGAGGAATTGGATTTGGGCTTCGTGGAGGAAATCCGGGTAGTTTGGAGGCTTGATGCGGCATCTTGGACATCGTTTGTCTGTTGGCTGGTGAGTGGATCGATTTTAAAAGCCTTAACGTGGTTAAGGGAATGTTTTGGAAGTTTGGATTGAGCTTGAAAAGCTAATCCAAGCTCGAGAGTAAGTTTTAAAGGTTTTTTGCAATTAAATTGTGTTTTACGATTCTTGATGCAAGTTGAACATGTCATGTCGTTTTGTGTTAGTTTGCATTGTTATACATATTGAGACTTATGACTTGTGTTCATTTTTGCATTGTGAGTACATGCCTTGCATAGAAGTTTGGACTTGGTAAGTGGTTCAAGCATCGGTAATGCTTGTGGTTGTGAATGAGTATATTGACACATGTTGGGTTGTTACCGAATATAATTGATGAATCAATAGGATTAGAGTGCACTCGAGGTAAAATCCGCGCGTGACCTTAGTGATGTTAGATTCCACTAAGGAAGAGTGCGGTGATGTGAGATTCCACCGGAAATTATGTTTTTACTAGACGAGTGAGTATGGTGATGTGAGATTCCACCGGAAGTGTCTAGTGGGTTTGAGAAATTATCCGCATATCCGAGTAAAAACGATGAATGTCAATATACCCATGATGCTTTAATTCTCATGTTAAGCATGTTGTTGATTTCGTCTTTATGCTTATGCATTGTTGGTTACTTTGCTTGCGTTATGAGAATGAGCATATGGTAAGCTTATGGCTTGTGGTTGCATTCAGTAAATGCACGTGAAGGTAAATGCACGTGGTTGTGTGTTCAAGCATGTGGAAATGATTTGGAAATGGTTTTGGTTTTCAAACAAACTATGTTTTAAAACTACATTGTTGTAGCTACCATTTTGAGCACCGCTCACTAAGCTTAAACGCTTACGCTATCTTTTCCATCAATGCAGGCCCTTAGACCTTCGAAGTAGTTCGGGGAACAAGAGGGAATCCAAGGGAGCTTGGTTTGCTCAAGTATGAGTTTAGACTTCAATAACTAGTATTAAGCAATGGGATAAGACCTTTATGTTTTGAAGTGTTGATGGCATGTCCTTTTTGCTTAGACAAGTTTGCTTTGATGTTTAGGGCTTGTATTGCCTTATGCCATGGTGATTTATGCTTTTGATTAGTTTTTTGTCTTGTTGATGAATGCCAAATATGCTTGTTACCTTTAAGAATCTTGTCTTGATGGTTGTTGCATCGTTCGGTGTTTAAAATGCTTTATATGTTTATCCATGGATGCCTTGTGATGTATATGTGCTTGTATGATGCTTGAATGTTTGTAAATGCCTCTTTTTGTTGGCTCCTTGGTGTTTTTGACAACAAAAATGAGTTTTGTCGGGCAGGGCGTATCGATTCGCTCAAGGGCGGTATCGATACGGTCCCTTGTTTTGGGAAAGGCGTATCGGTACGCGGGGGCGTATCGATACCCAAAATGCTCTCTGGAAATCTGAGAATTTCACGAGATTTTGGCGTATCGATACGGGTCCTGTGAGTATCGGTGCGGTCTTCATAGTTGACCAAGGGAAAGTTGACCGTTGAGGGCGTATCGGTACTCTCCTTGTGGGTATCGATACGGTTTCCCTAGGTTTGACTTGGGGTGTTGACCAAGTACAGACGTATCGATACGGTCCTTTAGCGTACCGATACGACATGTTGTAAAAATTTTAAAAGGGTATGTTAATTGTCTGTTTTGCTTGTTTTGTATCAGTGTGTGTTTTCCGCTGCGTGTCTTCTCACATAGGATATAATTAATGCATCAAGACAAGATAACTTTAAAAGAAATTTTCTAGGGTTGCTAATCGGAGTGGAACCTTAACGGGTTTCGTTTCGATTTTCCCCGTGTAACCCATTCGATGCGGTCTGGTGGCTAGGTCGGGTCGAGGGGGTTACAAGACGTTTCGAAATGCATGGGCACAGATTGGCCCGAAAATGCATTTTGGCATCCACAAACGTTCCCAAACTTACCCTGAAAGATCACAACCTACATAACAACATATTACACAAACAATCTAGAGGCAAAACACCATAAACACAAGCTTCAAACATGCATAGACGCATATAATAATCTCAACCCCAAAGCTCATAAGGACGCTTTAGCTCAAAAATGCTAACAAGCCAAAACACATGGCATTTAACTAACAGCCAAAGCAAGCATCAATATAACATGATATCAACATTTAAAACATGTAGCAAGATGGTCAAACACATGGGAGTCCACAACAACCTCCCTAAAGACAACCACAAGTATTCTCATTGCTAAATCATTATTACAACTTAAAAACCATACTTGAGCTTAAGCTACGAACACCAGAGCTTTTCCCTCGCCTTCCTTTGCTTCCCGGAACGCTAACGAACTGTATGGTTGAAAAGGAGCGCGTAAGCATAAAGCTTAGTGAGCGGTGCTCAAACCACAACAATAACAATGCAATTTTTAGCAAAACCATTGATAAATTAAAAATAAGGCCACAAGCATGAATTTCACCAACATAAATATCAACAATCTTACACATGCTTGGTATCTTACATCAAGCAATGCAACAACATAAGCAACATGGCATAACTCTCAATATTCACCAAGTTAACATTTGACTTCCCAACACATGAGTATTATGACAATTATGGTTACATTACTCGAATAGGCGGATTGGATTCGATGGCATCTTACATCACCGAATCTAATAAGAACAACAAGACTCACGGTGGCATCTTACATCACTGAGGTCTAACAATAAAGCTTCCGGTGGCATCTTACTTCACCGTACTCCTCCCTAATGGCATCTTACATCACTAGGGCCACGTACGAATTTTACAAGTGCACTATAATCATATGGTCAACCAATTATACCCGGTAAGACTCACATATTTGCCAATACTCAACCATCACATATACTAGCATAGCAATGCCACATTCATAAATCAATTTCACACAAACATCTCATATCAACAAAGCATAACAAGCTTGAAAAATAAAATTTCTGGAAAAGTAAAACGTGAACTTTAAATACTTACTCTCAAGCTTAGGTTGGCCTTTCAAGCTCAACCTAAACTCTCAAAAACATTTCCACTCACTGATAGGACCAAAACGTTTGTCGAAACACCAATTCAAGCCTCCGAACTTCCCGATCTCGCATCCAAAGAACCCAAACTTGTTTCCCATGTTTCTAGCCAATCCAAAGATGATGCATTAGACCCAAAACAAACCTCCAAACTTACAGCAACACAGAAACTCATCAATCATCATCAAAACCAAGTCGCTTCCTACCCGAAACACTTGGAACTACCATCAAAATGACCCAAATCAACTAGCAGCCAAAACCCAACAAATTCACCATCAAAACTACTTCTTTAAGCATCCAAAACACTTACCCAAAGTCTACAAACCGTCAGCCCAAGGTTCCACACAAGAACAACCCAAAACCCCACATTTTCAACTCCAAAACCCCCTCATTTTTACTAGTTTCGGGTTTCCTACATTTAGCCACTATTTTAGCATTTTTAGGACATCATAACATGATTAAAAGCACTCTTAAACATGGCATCAAAAGACCCAAACGAAAATCCCTTCATTTTACTATTTTTCAAACTCAAAGCATTTTTGAAATAACTCTAAATAATGAGTTTTAAGGAAAATTTAACTAATAACAAACTTAAGGAAAGAAAAACAAAAACAAGGGAATGCTTAACTTGAAATCTTGCTTGTGGGAAAGGTTGGAACAATGGAATAGTAATAATGAAGGTTTTGAGAAAAGTAACGTGAAAAAAGAAAATGTTGGTGGAGAAGATGGTGATATTTTAAAAATTCCCAAAATCCCCCTTTTGTCCTTATTCCTTAAAAACCCCTTTTGGTTCAATAAAAATGCTTTCTTTTAATTAAATTAATCCAAACCGATTTAACCCCAACCCGGTTATCTCTCGGCCCTTAAACCCGAGGCGTTACAACTCTTCCCCACTTAAGGAATTTCGTCCTCGAAATTTACCTGATGGAAAGAGGTACGGAAACTACTCTTCCATGTCCGTTTTCCTCTCCCAAGTGGCTTCTTCCAAACCCTAATGTCTCCACAAGACCTTTACTAACTCTATGGTCCTCCCATGCAAAACCTTATTGTTCGTAGCAAGAATGTCAACTGGTTCTTCATCATACAACAAATCCGGATTCAATTCAATCTCTTTCACGGGTATAACATGAGACGGATCTGATCTATACTTTCGGAGCATCGAAACATGAAACACATCATGAATCTTCTCAAGCTCGGATGTCAATCTCAACCTATACGCAACATGACCAATCCTCTCAACTACCTCGTAATGACTAATGAATCTCGGACTTAACTTCCCCTTTTTACAAAACCTCATTACCTTTTTCCACAGGGAAACCTTCAAGAACACTTTGTCGCCAACATCATACTCAGTCTCTTTCCTCTTCAAATCCGCATACGATTTTTGTCGGTCTGAAGCTGCCTTCAAGCGATCACAAATCAATTTTACTTTCTCGGTAGTGCCCTTAAGCAAGTCTGGCATCGATACAAGCTTCTATCCGGCTTCGGCCCAACAAACAGATGTTCTACACTTCTTACCATACAGAGCTTCATACGGTGTAATCTGAATACTAGCCCGATAACTGTTGTTGTACGCGAACTCCACTAACAGTAGTTGTTTCTCCCAAGAACCCTGCAAGTCAATGATGCAACACCTCAACATGTCCTCTAACACCCGAATCACTCTCTCTGACTGACCATCTGACTATGGGTGATACGAAGTGCTAAAGTTCAACCAAGTTCCCAAGGCACGATGCAAACATTCCCAAAATCTGGCTGTAAACCTCAGATCTCTATCAAACACGATCAACTTCGGTACACCATGTAGCCTCACAATCTCACTAGTATACAATTTGGCCAACTTTTCTAAGGTGTAAGTAGTATGAACATGTGTGAAATGTGCACACTTAGTGAATCTGTCAACTATCACCCATACTGAATTCTTCTTCAAAGGAGTAAACGGTAAACCTGACACAAAACCCATGGTAATTCGTTCCCACTTCCATTCCGGAATCTTCAACTGCTCTAACAAACCTGAAGGAAACTGATGCTCGACCTTAACTTGCTGACAAACCATACACTTACTCACAAACTCGGCCACATCTTTCTTTAACCCAATCCAGAAGTACTCATCTTTCAACCCACGGTACATCTTCGTACTACCCGGATGCATTACAAAAGGACTGTTATGAGCTTCATTCAAAATAGTACGTCTCAATTCGACATCTTCTGGAACAACTATCATATTCTTAAAACATAAGATCCCATTCTCACCAAAGCAGAAATTTGTGGGTTTACCCTCGACTATATCTTGCACGTGAGGTGCCAAAGATTCGTCTTGCAACTGTTTCTCTCGAATAAACTGAACAAACAAAGGTTTAATATGTAGCTCGGCTATCAAACCGTTATTCCGTGACACACTCAATCTCGCAAACATAGATCACAACTCAACTGCCACTTTTCTACTCAAAGCATCAGCCACTACGTTCGCCTTACCCGGATGGTACTCTATCGTGAGGTCATAGTCCTTAAGAAGCTCTAACCTCCTACGATGTCTAAGGTTCAACTCTCTCTGATTCATCAAGTATTTCAAACTCTTGTGGTCGGTGTAAACTGTGCACTTCTCACCATAAAGGTGATGTCTCCAAATCTTCAAAGCAAAGACCACTGTCGCTAACTCTATGTCATGGGTAGGGTAGTTCTTCTCGTGAACCTTCAACTGTCTCGAAGCATAAGCTACAACTCTTCCCTCTTGCATAAGCACACAACCTAAAGCTACATATGACGCATCACTGTAGATTACGAACCCTTTCCCTGGTTTAGGCTAAATCAAAATATGAGCTTCTGTCAACGCTTTCTTCAATTTTTCAAACGCTTGCTGCCTTGCATATGTCCACTCATACGGAACATTCTTCTGAAGCAATTTAGTCAAAGGTTCCGCAATCTTCGAGAACCCCTTAACAAACTTTCGATAGTATCCGGCTAAACCTAGAAAACAATGAATTTCGGTCACCGACTTCAGTTGTTTCCAACTCACTATTGCTTCTATCTTCTTGGGATCCACACTAATCCCATTGGCTGAGATCACAGGACCTAGGAAGACTACTTCCCTAATCCAAAACTCACATTTACTCAACTTGGCATACAACTGATTCTCAAGCAAAGCCTGAAGCACTAACCGCAAATGCTTATCATGCCCTTTCTCGGTCCTAGAGTACACCAAAATGTCATCTATGAACACTACTACAAACATATCCAAGAACTCGTGAAATACTCGGTTCATCATATCCATAAATACAGCTGGGGCATTAGTCAAACCGAAAGGCATTACCAAGAACTCATAGTGCCCATATTGCGTACGGAAAGTTGTCTTCGGTATGTCCATATCCTTTACCTTCAACTGATAGTACCCCGATCTCAAATCAATCTTCAAAAACAATGCGGCACCTCTCAACTGATCAAGCAAATCATTAATCTGCGGCAAAGGATACTTGTTCTTCACTGTTACTTTGTTCAACTGCCTATAACCTATGCACATCCTCATACTGCCATCCTTCTCCTTCACAAACAAAACCGGAGCACCCCAAGGCTAAATACTAGGCCTAATAAAACCTCTATATGATAGTTCATGAAGTTGTGTCTTCAACTCTTTCAACTCTTTTGGTGCCATTCTATATGGAGCAATCGATACGGGAGAAGAATTTGAATACGTCTCAATAGTAAACTCAACATCCCTATCTGGAGGTAAACCTGGAAATTCTTCTAGGAAAACACTCGGAAAGTCACAAACTGTTCTGATATCTTGCGGTCTAACCTCACTCATATTCAGATTCACCACATAAGCTAAGTAAGCTTGACAACCCAAATACATCATTCTTTGAGCCTCTAAAGCTGAAACGACATTAGACAAGAACTTAACGTTCTCGCCAACTACTACTACCTCGTAATCTTCAGAAAGCCTCAAGGAAACTCTTTTAGTCTCAAAATCTATCATATTTCTATGCTCCATTAGCCAATATATTCCCAAAATCACATCGAAACCATAAAACGACAGTTCCATCATATCAACGGGAAACACGTGACCCTGAACCATCAAGGGACATCTCCTGAACACTTTCCTAACTACAACTGTCTCACCAAAAGAACTCGTAACATTCATACCTACATCTAACAACTCAAAAGACAAACCTAACGATCTTGTATACTCACCCAAAATATACGAGTGTGTCGAGCCAAGATCAATCAACGAAAGCAAAGATAAGGACTGTAACACAAAATTACCTGCAATCACATCCGTGTCGTTCCCAGACTCAAGATGTGCATAAACTCTAGCTGGTCCACCTCTCTCGGGTTGTACTGCGAAAACACGAGCCACATTCCTCTGACCATCATTCCTCAGCTGGAAGTTACCTTGGCCGCGCCCAAGACCTCTCTGGTACTTAACAACTCTAGCAGGTTCCTGACCATCCCTAGCCGGATGAGGACACTCGCGCCTCAAATGCGCATGAGATCCGCAGTTCCAACAAGCACGGAAAGTACCCCAACACTCTCTGAAATGGTTCTTCCCACATCTAGCACACTCGGGTGTGTAAGCAACAAAACCTCAACCCTGATGGCCTCGTCCCATGTTACCACCTCCACGCCTAAAGTCCGGCTGGTGTCTTCTATCCTTGTGCCTCTTGTTACGGTCGTGCTCCCACTCGGTGGATCTTTTCCCTAAACTGGATCCACTCGATCGAGTAGCCAAACTTAGACTTTGTTCAATGTCCTTGGCCCTAGAGACCAAGAAATCAAACTCGGTGTAATCAGAAGCAAGCATGTAGGTCTTCACCTCCGTAACGGAACCGTTCACACCTTTCCCTCTCAGTGGGAACCAACTCTAAAGCATAATGCCTCAAACGCACAAACTGTACCGCATACTCAGATACGGACATACTGTCTTGCACCAAAGCCATGAACTCTCTCTTTTTCTCGTCCTGATAACGAACACCAAGATACTTCTTGCAGAACGCACTACGGAAGTGAAGAACTAATGTTTTGATATAATTATTGAAAAATAGTTTTGGACTAAATTGAAAAGATTTCAAAGGTGCCTTTAAGTTCAAACGACTTAAAAATATGTTTGAGGATTGTTTTCAGAGGTTTGGAAGAGTTTTCTAAAGCCAAACTCTACAAAACCACCAGGTGTTCCGAAACACCCTTAGGTGTTTCGAAACTACCATTCATAGTTTCAAAACGTTGCGAAGCAGCTCCGCCTGTTTCGAAACGAGCTTTAATCTGAATGAGGATTTTTACATAGCGTTTCGATACAGGCCTCACCGTTTTGATACGCCTATGTGGCAAAGACCTCAACAGTCAAAATCCCTAACGGCTATTTTCCCAACGACCTTTTAATTTGCAACTCAACTATCACTCATTCCGAAACGGGGTTGCAACCATTTCGATACAGATCAAGGTGTTTTGAAATGGATTGATGCATCAGAATTCAATGGCTAGTTCTGAAGAGGGGCGTTCTGATACGGGCTTGACTGTTCCGAAATGAACAGCACCAGAACTGCAATTAATGTGGGAAATAAAGTCTACAATGGCTCCAAAACAATCCCAACGGTCCTCAACGGCTACAAACTCATTGGGAAGTATAAAAGGGACCTCCAAGCATCAAGTAATGGTTAATGCTTCAATTGTTACAACACTATGATGAAAAATTGTGTCTAAAGCTTTAATTGTAAATTCCTTGCTTAGACAACACTAGTGAGCTTAACATTGTTACATTTGCTCAAGTGTTTAGGTTTTGGGTGAGAGCTTTATAGTGCAAACAAATACCTATTAGAGGGATTTCAAGTTTACTTAAGAATTTCTCTTGTAAGAGAGTGTTTGATTAAGCTAAGGGTAGTTAGCTTAATCATTGTAACGGTTTCCTCCTAAGCCGAGAAAAGGGGACAAAATTCTAGAATGAATTTGTTGAAATCCTTAGTGGGGAGCTAAGGTAGTGGATGTAGACCTTGGTTAGAAGGTTGAACCACTATAATTCCTTGTGTCTTATTGTCCAATTTTCACCTCCCACTAAAACACCCAATTATCCAACTTCTCCGCACTTGGTGAACAAGAACGGTTAAAGAAATCGAGCACCATAAAACCCAACAATTGGTATCAAAGCTTGGCTCAATTGAAGAGCATTAACATCCTATTGAGGCGATCCGACAAGCTCGATCAACATCTCAATAAACCGGCTCAATGGCGCAATCCATCGACAAGCCTCCTTTCTTCGACGGTACCAATTATGCTTATTGGAAGACAAGGATGATGTTCTTTGTCAAATCCAAAGACTACAAACTTTTCAGATATCATTGAAGATGGCATGTTTGTACCACAAGAAAGCAAGGCAGAGTGGAGTGCCGACGACCACAAGAAGATGGAGCTAAATTGCAAGGCTTTGCACTTCATCTTTTGTGCACTTACCCTCAATATCTATGAAAAAAATGTCTTCTTACAAAAGTGCCAAGGAAGTTTGGGACAAGCTCGAAGTTACATACGAGGGGACAAACGAAGTAAAGGAGACCAATATCGTCCTCCGCAACCTAGAGTATGAAAACTTCAAGATGGATCCGGAAGAGAACATTGAAAAGATGTTCGATAGGTTCTCCATCATCACCAATGGACTCAAAGGCTATGGAGAAGCCATCCCGAAAGAGAAGTTTGTCTGAAAGCTCATCTACTCCCTTCCCGAGTCATGAGACTCAAAAAGAACCGCCATCATCGAAGCCAAGAATCTCAAGACTTTGAAGCTTGATGAGCTCATTGGGTCACTTCTCACTCACCAAATAATGAAGAAAAACAAAAAAGAGGAGAATAAGAAGGAAGAGATTAGAGCTATAGGGGAGAAGAAGCTCAAAGGGCTTGGCATCAACAGAAATGTCATTGCTCTCAAATCCTCCACATGCCATCATATAGATTCAAGTGAAAAGGAAAGTGAAGATGAAGAGATGGTCTATCTCTTCAACAAATTTGCCCAGTTCATGAAGAGTAAAATGGAAAAATCTAAGCATGAATCGAGGAAGAAGATGAAGGAATCCCACAAGTCCAACAAGAAGATATCATCTTCAAAGAAAGCATATGTGGCCACATGGAGTGATGAAGACTCCACTGATGATGAGGTAGCCCACCTATGCTTGATGGCCCTCAATGAGAGGGAGGTAACTTCTAACTCATCTATTTCAAATTTATATACATTTGATGAGTTACAAGATGCCTATGATGATTTGGTTTTGGAATTTAAGGCATCATTTTCTAAGAACAAAAAGTTAATTTCAAAATTGAAAAATGAGAATGATTTGCTTTCTAAAACAAATCTTGAGTTTGAAGCAAAATTGAAGGATTTTGAACAAAAAATTTCACATTTGCAAAACTTGCTTCAAACAATTGAAAAGGATCATCAACAAGAATTTGATGATCTTAAAAAGGAAAAAGAATTGATTTCCAATGAACTTCAAAAGAAAATTGATTTTGGAAAATCAAATTTTTATGTAAGATAATCTAGTGCCCCTATATTTATAAATGGAAAATGTTTTAGAAGTGTTTGGGTCCCAAAAGGACTAACCACTTCAACTAAAAAGGATGAAATTGAAAAATGGATTCCTAAGGGGACTAAATTTTGTGCAAATAACGTTTATGGATCCAAAGCAATTTGGATACCAAAATTTGTATGATTGTCTTGATTAGGTGTGATGGAGATGTTCAACAAGTCCAATCAATGAGGGGGGGCTCCATGCACACAAGGAAGAACACTTGAAGAAGGAAGACTTCACATCCTCCTTTGGAGTTCAAGTTTTGGTAAAATCTAGTTATTTTTATTTGCTTAATTCAATTTATTTTCTTTTAATGCAACTAGATTATCATGTGTTGGACTAATATTCTTTGATGATGCTTTGAGTAAGGGAGAGCCATTTTTAAAACCAAAATTCTTATTTTTGTCATTTTTTAACCTCCTAAGTTATTTTAAACTTAAAATTATTTAAAGTCTTTTTGATATAACAAAAAGGGGAGAAATGGTTTGAAAATTTGCATTTTCAAGAGATTAAGGGGGAGCTTTAACTTCTTTTAATTTTTGAAATCTCTTATTCAAATTTTTAAATAAAAAGGGGGAGAATCCCAAAAAAAAATCTCATGATGGTTTTATTATATCAAAAGGGGGAGATTGAAGAACTAATGTTTTGATATAATTATTGAAAAATAGTTTTGGACTAAATTGAAAAGATTTCAAAAGTACCTTTAAGTCTAAACGACTTAAAAATATGTTTGAGGGTTGTTTTAAGAGGTTTTGAAGTGTTTTCTAAAGCCAAACTCTACAAAACCAACCAGGTGTTTCGAAACACCCTTAGGCGTTTTGAAACAACCACTCACATTTTCAAAATGTTTCGAAACAGCTTTGCCTGTTTCGAAACGGGCTTTAATCTGTCTGAGGATTTTTACATAGCGTTTCGATACGGGCCTCACCATTTCGATACGCCTATGTGGCAAAGACCTCAATGGTCAAAATCCCCAACGGCTATTTTCCCAATGGCCTTTTAATTTGCAGCTCAATTGTCACTCGTTTCGAAACGGGGTTGCTACCGTTTTGATCAGATCAAGGTGTTTCGAAATAGCCAGAGGTGTTTTAAAACGGATTGCTGCATTAAACTTCAACGGTTAGTTCTAAAGAGGGGCATTCCGATACGGGCTCGGCTGTTCCGAAACGGACAGCACCAGAACTGCAATTAATGTGGGAAATAAAGTCTCCAACGGCTCTAAAACAATCCCAACGGTCCTCAACGGCTACAAACTCATTGGGAAGTATAAAAGGGACCTCCAAGCATCAAGTAATGGTTAAAGCTTCAATTGTTACAACACTATGATGAAAAATTGTGTCTAGAGCTTTAATTGTAAATTCCTTGCTTAGACAACACTAGTGAGCTTAACATTGTTACATTTGCTCAAGTGTTTAGGTTTTGGGTGAGAGCTTTATAGTGCAAACAAATACCTATTAGAGGGATTTCAAGTTTGCTTAAGAATTTCTCTTGTAAGAGAGTGTTTGATTAAGCTAAGGGTAGTTAGCTTAATCGTTGTAACGGTTTCCTCCTAAGCCGAGAAAAGGGGACAAATTTCTAGAGTGAATTTGTTGAAATACTTAGTGGGGAGCTAAGGTAGTGGATGTAGACCTTGGTTAGAAGGTTGAACCACTATAATTTCTTGTGTCTTATTTTCCAATTTTCACCTCTCACTAAAACACTCAATTATCCAACTTCTCCACACTTGGTGAGCAAGAACGGTTGAAGAAATCGAGCACCATAAAACCCAACAGGAAGAACTCCCAAGTAACCTCGGCCTCGGACATACATGAGATAATAGTGGTCCACCCAGCATACACGTCTCCCTGAAGCAACGAGACAATACAACCCAACTTACGAGTGTCCAAGCACTCCATCTGACCCAAGATGCGTGTAGTACTCTCAAGCCATGCCTCCGAACCCTAGAGAGACATACCACAAAACTCGACTTCTCCTAGGCTACGAAGTCGCTCAAGGGGCAAACCCGTCCCCGCACCATGAGGTGGTGCTGCAGGATGAAGACCAGCATCAGCCGTCTGAAAAGCTCCGGTTAAAGTCTGAAGTAACTGAGCCATATCCACACCGGCCTGACCCTGGCCAACCTAAGGTCCCTTACCATCACCTCTAGCATTCACCCTGTTACCATCGGGAGCAGGAGAAGCAGGAGGCACATCCCCGAGTGCCTGGTCACCCGCTCTAGGTCGTCCTCTCGGTCTCACCATAACAATAAAACAATCTAAAACAACAAACACAAAGCACAAGATAAATATTGGGTTAGCAAAGGCAGGGATCCGTGTGTTAAGCTCTTTTAAATCAAAACCACTTTATCCATAATAACACCTAACAATGGGAATGCTTAACATACTTTCAAACATCAACGGAAACACAAGGCCATGCTCTCAAACACTGTGCAATTCAGGCAAACATACACAGAATCAACTTACCTGACTTACCTTCTCGTGGAAACCTTGTAACCGAGGCTCTGATACCACAAAATGTTACCCTCTCAGCTCGGTCTAGTCGCAAGACTGAATCGGGAGAGTTACATGGGGATAACTGAAGAAAAATCTGAGAGTTTCCCTCTAATTAACAACCCTAAATTAAAATTTTATCTTATCTAAATGTAATTTATCGGTCCTATGGTGTTAAGGGTCACAACGGAAGAAACAACGTCTCAATCAGATGTCCAATTGGAGGTAAACAATCACGAATGACCATTTCACAAAAACCACACAAGTCAGGGGCACAAAGGTAATTTAACCTTACCAAGTAGTTTATTAGTCAAGTTTCATGCACACGAGGCAAAACCATCACAAAGGATACATATAAACTCATTTAGGAAGCATACAAGCATTAGAGACTAAAACGTAACATTTGGAAACTTTCAAAGATGCCCTTTAACCGTTTTAACTACTTGAGTTTCAAAACAGGACTGCCCATTCTGAAACGCGGGCTCTCAATCAAAAAGCAACATTAGGTCGTTCCGAAACATCCCACCTTGGTTCCGAAACGGGAGCCTCCAGTGGCAAAACGTACCGAAACGGCACCACCCCGTTCCGATACAGGTGCCCCAAAAGCTTGGTCGTTCCGAAACAACACCAGACGTTCCGAAACAACTGGGCACAGATTGGCCCGAAAATGTGTTTTGGCATCCCCAAACGTCCCTAAACTTACCCCGAAAGATCGCAAACTACATGGCAACATATTACACAAACAATCTAGAGGCAAAAAAACCCTAAAGACAAGCTTCAAACATGCATACGCGCAAATATAAATCTCAACCCCAAAAGCTCATAAGGACACTTTAGCTCAAAAACGCTAACAAGCCAAAACACATGGCATTTAACTAACAGCCAAAGGAAGCCTCAATATAACATGGTATCAACATTTAAAACATGTAGCAAGATGGTCAAACACATGGGAGTCCACAACAACCTCCCTAAAGATAACCACAAGTATTCCAATTGCTAAATCATTATTACAACTTAAAAATCATACTTGAGCTTAAGCTACGAACACCGGAGCCTTTCCTTCGCCTTCCTTTGCTTCCCGGAACGCTAACGATCTACATGGTTGGAAAGGAGCGCGTAAGCATAAAGCTTAGTGAGCGGTGCTCAAACCACAACAACAACAATCCAGTTTTTAGCAAAACCATTGATAAATTAAAAACAAGGTCACAAACATGAATTTCACCAACATAAATATCAACAATCTTACACATGCTTGGCATCTTACATCCAGCAATGCAACAACATAAGCAACATGGCATGACTCTCAATATTCACCAAGTTAACATTTGACTTCCCAACACATGAGTATTATGGCAATTATGGTTACATTACTCTGATACGCGAATTGAATTCGATGGCATCTTACATCACCGAATCTAATAAGAACAACAAGACTCACAATGGCATCTTACATCACCGAGGTCTAACAATAAAGCTTTCGGTGGCATCTTACTTCACCGTACTCCTCCCTAATGGCATCTTACATCACTAGGGCCACGCGCGAATTTTACAAGTTCACTCTAATCTTATGGTCAACCAATTATACCCGGTAAGACTCACATATTTGTCAATACTTAACCATCATATATACTAACATAGCAATGCCACATTCATAAATCAATTTCACACAAACATCTCATATCAACAAAGCATAACAAGCTTGAAAAATAGAATTTCCGGAAAAGTAAAATGTTTGCAGCCTTTCAAGCTCAACCTAAACTCTCAATAACATTTCCACTCACCGATATGACCAAAACGTTTGCCGAAACAACGATTCAAGCCTCTAAACTACCCGGTCTCGCGTCCAAAGAACCCAAACTTGTTTCTCTTGTTTCTAGTCAATCCGAAGATGATGCATTAGACCCAAAACAAACCTCCAAACTTGCAGCAACACAAAAACTCATCAATCATCATCAAAACTAAGTCGATTCCTACTCAAAACACTTGAAACTACCATCAAAACGACCCAAATTAACTAGCAGCCAAAACCCAACAAATTCATCATCAAAACTACTTCTTTAAGCATCCAAAACACTTACCCAAAGTCTACAAATCATTAGCTCAAGGTTCTACATAAGAACAACCCAAAAACCCATATTTTCAACTCTAAAAACTCCTCCTTTTTACTAGTTTTAGGTTTCCTTCATTTAACCACTATTTTAGCATTTTTAGGACATCATAACATGATTAAAATCACCCTTAAACATGGCATCAAAAGACTCAAACGAAAATCTCATTCTTTTACCACCCCAATGACAAAGGAAGCAACATAAACAATAATTTTATCGTCGATTCTTTGTTAAAAGAACATTTAAGAAAAATTTAAGTTGAATTCAGATCCTAACTCTTAAAAGCAGTACCACCATCCTTCTTGTCTTTTAATGTTCAACCCAAAACTGAAATGAATTCAAAAAAACCCCATTTTTAAACGCTTAAGGAGACTTTCAGTTTCATCTGTTGAAACTTGAAACCCCAAAGGCAGAAAGCTCGAAACTTTATTCAGCCATGGTGGCAGAAACTTGGATACTCAAAATGGGAAACCAGGTAAGTGCCAATCTCAAACGTGCCCCTTCTTCCAAAACAAACAACAACCCAACACCCAAAAAACACCAAACTGTCGGTATCTTGTCTTTCGAAGTTGCCAATGTCATGTCCAAAACAATCCATCTCCACAAATCCCTGTCTGAAACCGAGATCTCCAAGCTCAAATCCGATATCCTAAACTCCCATGGCATTTCCAGTTTGATTTCCTCCGATGAGAATCAGCTTCTCTCCCTTGCTTTATCTGAAAAGCTGGATGAGTTAAACAAGGTGGTCAATGTTGTCTCTAGACTAGGCCAGAAATGTAATGAGCCTGCTTTACTTGGTTTCGAGCATGTTTTTGGTGATGTCTTGAGTGGAGTTATTGATGTTAGAGAATTAGGATTTTTAGTCAAAGATATGGATGGAATGGTTAAGAGAATGGAAAGCTATGTTAATTCCACTGCCAATTTGTATAATGAAATGGAGGTTTTGAATGAATTAGAACAAGCTATGTTAAAGAAATATAATGGAAGTAGGAGAGTTTTCGAGCGAAAATTGATTTGGCAGAGACAGGATGTTAGGCACATTAAAAACGTTTCACTTTGGAACCAGACATTTGATAAGGTTGTTGAGTTGTTGGCTAGGAGTGTCTGTACCATCTTTGCTAGGATTCTTGTTGTTTTTGGGGAGTCTGCTTTGAGAAAGGATGGTGAATTAGGGAGGGTTAAGTGTGGTTTCTGTGGTCGAGAGGTAGTCGTTGCTCCGAGGCCGTTGAAACGGGGTCTTAGTAAGAGTAGTAGTGTTGGGAATGTGATGGAGAAGAAGGGATTGAGTTTGAAGCATAGGGGGATTGATTCTGGGAAGGGCGAATTCAGGTTGTTTCGGGTCGAGGATTTCGGTTTTCCTTTTGGGACTACTCCTGGGAGGTTTTTAACACATTGCCTTAGTTTGAAGTCTTCGGTTTCAAGGTATGGCGACGACAGGGACGACGATGATAATGGGAGTGTCGGTTGTGATGATGGAAGTAGCCAGAGTTCGGGATGTTGTAATGTTCCTTTGAATGGAGATGAGAGACAATCCAAGTACAGTGTGCTGAATAATGCACAATATGGTCCTAAAAGTAGGTTAGCAGTGTATGCTTCACCATCCACTGTGGGAGGCTCTGCTGTTGCGTTGCATTATGCGAACGTAATAATCGTCATCGAGAAGTTACTGCGGTATCCTCATTTGGTCGGAGAAGAAGCTCGGGATGATTTGTACCAGATGTTGCCAACTAGTTTGAGACTGTCTCTGAGGACTAATGTCAAGAACTTGGCTGCGTTGGCTCAGGATTGGAAACAAACTCTCAACAGGACATTACGTTGGGTCGGCCCCTTGGCACACAACATGATCCGATGGCAAAGCGAGCGGAATTTCGAGCAACAGCAAATGGTTGCTCGGACAAACGTTCTCCTCCAGACATTGTATTTTGCTGACTGAAGCAGCTATCTGTGAACTTCTCGTCGGATTGAACTATATATGTCGTTACAAAAATCAGCAGGAATGGCAAATGAAATACGGTAATCCCTACATTGATTGATTGAAGCAGTTTCGATTTCCATTTCAGAGGTTTGAATGTTAAAAACTCTCTTTATATTACACCTCTATACTTAATTAAATATTCAATGAATCCGATACCGATAATTAAACTAATTTTTTTTAATGTCTTGAAAGATTGATCGCCTATCTTATAAAAACTAGTGTTGGGGGAGAGAAAATGAAGTTTCTAGAGTGTGACAAGAAATTAATTTATTTTTATGTGATTTTTTATAAAATAATAAAAATTAATTTTGTGTGTGACTATTTTATCACTCATTTAAATTATTTTTTCACTGTCAATTGAGTATAGTTCGATTGTTATTTTCATCAATACAATATATAACTATAAGGAACATAAGAATAAACATAGTTAAGTGCTCAAAAAAATTTATTTATAAGTGAGAAATGGTCCGAGTAATAAAAATGTATTATAATAAATGTTCAAAAAAAAATTGTTAATATATTTTTACACATGTTCTAAATTTAATTTATTCATAAATTTGGGCTTCATTGGGCCATATGTTTCCTTCAACACATATAGGACCCCTATTTTTTTTCTTTCTTATACTTCAAATTTTATATTTGTTCACTAAGATGATTTGTCTAACTTAATTTATTTTATTTAAAATATTAAAAATTAACTCCACAAACAGATTAAAAAATATTGTCACGTTTATTTATTTATTACTTTTAAATAACTTTTAACTTTTTATATATGAGGAGAGATAATTTTGGGTTGGGGTTTTTTAAAGGTTTTAACTCGATTTGAATAATTGAATTTCATATTGTTGTGGGTAAGGATATAATCAATTTCGAGTAATCAACTTACTTGGAAGTCATAATCCTTCATTATTTGTATATCAACTAAAAGGAAAACGCTGCCCATAAACAATAATAATACCCATTAATTAATTTGCAACTTGCTCAATTGGTCAAATCTCTAGGAGTTGAATGTGTATTATTATATGTAAGGTGGTTTAGGTTGTTAAATGTTTGGTTTTATTTGATTATGTTTTTGAGTAGGGTTTGATGCTCTTTCTCTATCAATAGGGACCTCTTAATGAATTGGTCTTCGAAATATATGGATGCATATTTAAATAGAGACTGATTTTTTTATAGGTTGTTCTTATAATGATGACCTGTTAATTAAAGAGTTGTTTTTAAAATTAGATTAAATAACAAGTGTCCCGGTGAAAAAGTGGATGATATTCATCTTAGGAGACACGTGTTCAAATTATTTTGTCTACATAATGTATACCTGTTGTCAAAGAATTAAGAATATCAATGAACATATACTACCTTGTAATAATCTTTTAATTGGTTTTTAATCTTCAAATATTTACATAACATACATGGTTTAATTTTGATACTCAGTGTAAAATTTATTTTACACAAATTTGGATATTTATATCATAAACCAAAATCCTAAAAAACTAAACCGCAAACTTCAGAGATGGAGCTCCCTTGGGGCCCAAGGGCCCGGGCCCTGTTATAAAATTAAAATATTTGAAGATTTTGGTCTAATTATAATTTGGCCCCTGTAAAAATAAATGTCCAAATTAAAAAATACAAGAGTTTATTAAATATATGACCAAGCATGGATTGAATTAAAAATAATGAGCCCGCATTATCAATCTTTTGGTCTAATATCAATTTAAGTCCTCATAAGTTTAAATATTAGATAAATTAGAACTTGCCCCACATAATTTTGAGTTTTAAATACTTAATAAACCCTTGCATTTTTTTAATTTAATATTTCGGCCTCTGTAAAATGTTCAATCTTAGCTCCGTCCCTAACAAACTCTAAACCTTAAAGTCTAAATTCTAAATACTATAACCCAAACCCCTAAACTCTAAACCTTAAATTAAACCCTTGACTCTTGAAACTAAATAATTTGTGTAAACTAAAATTTTACACGGCACGTGTATTGAAGTTTTTCTCTAACATAAAACATGTATTAAAGTTAACGTTAAATGGTTTTATTTAAATAATTAAAATATAACTTTATATTGAAAATTCGAATATAATAAACATATAGTTTTAAATATTAATTAAAAAATTTGTAAAATATAAAGAAAAATAATATATTGATTAGTCGAAATGAACGTATAATTCAACGAGGTTATGAGACAAAAAAAAATAAAGATGCATCTTTATAAATAATTGATTAAACTTTTATTAAAAAACTTATGAAAACACCATTTAAACAATCTTAATTAAAAAGTCAAAAAATAATATCAAACACCATTTTTTTCTATAACTACTAGTTTCTAACTCATTGACTTGCTAACTTAGTTCGGATTTATTACGGAGACAACTCTCTCAACTCAATTTTTTTCATTCGCAATGTTAAGATTCGAACCTCTTACATTATTTAAAAGATTGGTTGTCTTGGTTGCTTTTAAACTGTTTGATTCTAGAAAATATTTTCTATTTTTTTATTTTTATTTTCAAAAAAATGGCTTTCATTTCAGAAAATGATTCTCATTTTTTGTTTTTTAAAAATTAGACAACACGTTTGGTTAATAGAAATGAAAACTTGTTTCAAAAATGAAAATGTGTTTGATATCTAGTTTTTCAAAATAAGAAGACTTAAAGGTCAAATTAGCTCTCAACAAAAAATCAATTAAGCCCTTATGAATTTTTTACATCCAATTTAGCCCTCATAATTCAAATTACAATCAATCAGACCCTCAGAATTCAAATTACGATCAATTTAACCCTCTCATAAATTAACCCCTTCACAACTACCCACCTTAAAATAGTTTGCTAATTAGTTCCCCTCCACAACTAGCGTCTTCACTTGGATCCATTAAAACGCTATAGAATTTGCAAGGGTTTGAATTAAATTTGACATATCCGGGTTTTATATCCATTTTCTTCTTAAAATATGTGGTTTGTTTGTTTCCTACGAATTAGTAAAATCCTAATGAAAAACTTGATTTGCATGGATTGAAGGAAGACTGGATAGGGGATCTACCAGCTATGCTAGTTCTCACAGTAATGATAACAACGAGGTTTGGAATTTAAATTAAAAAAATCAACAAAAACCAAATTGAAAAAAAAATCAAAACTATGATTATTTTGAAATAAAAAACCAGTAAATGGCCAAATTAGAAAATATTTTTAAAATTTTACATTTTTAGAATTTTTAAATACTTTTTAGATTTTTATCGTTTAACGACGTAACACTTTCAAAGTGTGTCATGCATTATCATTTATTGGTTTTTAATGAGTTAAATTTAATGGTCGAAATTTGGCCAACCGTTACGAAAGGACTAAATTCAGTGTGTTTCGACTAATGAGAGTTAAATTGGATGCAAAAATCAATAATAGATTGATTGATTTTTATTATTTTTCGTTGAGGACTAATATGATCTTTAAACCAAATAAAAAAATTACTCAATAAATAATTAAATTAAAGTATAATTATTAAAAATATTATTATAATAAAATTAAATGTGATTAAATAAACCAAAGTTCTAAAATTCGCATTAGAAAAATTCGAACCCGAATTAAATAGAGTTAAAATTTAAAAATGCTTGTTTTCATGTTTTCCAGTTTTTTAAAACATTTTCAATGAAAATGGTGGAAACATCATTTTTATGTTTTCAAAATTTCACTCATTTTTGTTTTTATTTTCTAAAAATCTTTTTCAATTTTTACAACCAAACATGTTTTCTTCAACATTTTCTATTTTTCAAGAAAATTCCTTGTATTCCCCGGAACCAAACGCACCCTAAATTTTATAGCTTTTAAGTGGAAAAGTTGGTTTGAAAATAAAATTACTTTTTAGCCTCTATTATTAAATTATTATTGATCATTAAACTAATGTTTATATATACATAATTATAAAATAATATATATATATATATATGTTATAATATTTATATTAAAAATAAAATTATCTTATTTTAAATTTATTATGTATTTATAATTTTTATGTATGTATATAATCTAGAATATAGTTTATATTTTTAAATTAATTTTTACAAAAAAATAATTTTTATTATAATTTAAATAGATTTATTTCATACATCATAATAGTAACGAATTTGAACATCACCCAAGTTTACTTATTATACTTTACAATATCATGTCTAAAATAAATATTTTATCTTCTAAAAATTATTTTTTGACATTAATGACAAACACTATAGATTCTTCGACCTAACTTTTTAAAATCATTTTTCTACAGCACTTTTAAAATCACATTTTCCACTACACTTTTTAAAAGTAATGTAAAATTTTCAAAAGCACTTAAAAAATGCTTCTAGATTGCTAAAAACAACCAAAAACAAGCTGGATTGAGTACTACATCAATTCGTGTGTGGAAGATATAACTTAGGATGTTTGATAGTTTGGAAGCTATTTATTTTAAGTTAATTAAAATGTTTGATAGTATGGAAGCTATTTAGAATCTAAGCTATAATTTAGGAACATTTTGCCTAATTAACTCGTGTGTGGAAGATATAACCCCTTATTTGATCTGATTCAAAAACCATTGATTCTTTTTTTTAAAGAGATTTTTATTATATATTAGAATAGCAATACTACTGGCCTTGTTAAAAAACCTCCCTAAACCTATTGGAAGAAAAAGAGCACACAGTAGAATGCATAGAGTACATGATAATCACCCTGTTAAAAATAGGATACAACTAAAACTACAGCAGGATGGACCTTGCAAAGGAGAAACAAATGATTTGAAATATCAATCCAGTGACCGATCTTTGCTTAGGATGATAGAGCAGCTTCCCCTTGCCTATGATGGATCGACAAACCACAAATTTTCGGACTTGTCTATACCTTTTTTAGCAAGGTAGTCTGCAAATGTGTTGCACTCTCTTGGTGAGTAATTGAAACTGCAGTCAAGAATCTTACTGGATTTTACACAAAACTTAATCATATCCTTGTGGGTAGCAGGAGTACTATGAGGATTATTCAACCAATTGATTACCAGTTGGCTGTCACTTTCAACTATAACTTTGTAGAACTAAGGTTTTGATATAATATTTGAAAAATGTTTTGGACTAAATTGAAAAGAATTTAAAATGTGTTTTTAGTCAAAAACAACTTGAAAATATGTTTAAGGGTTTTAAAGGCTTTGGAATGAGTTTAAAGTACATTTAAAGTGGTCAAAACCAGCATTTTTAGGTACCCGTATCGATACGGTCTTGGACCGTACCGATACGCTTTAGGGTTTTCAAACCACCAGAATTCCAGTAGCCAAAACCCGTACCGATACGCTTAGCCGTATCGATACGGTGTGCTTTGAAATAGCCCAACGGCTAGTCGCGTACCGATACGAGTGTATCGCGTACCGATACGCCTAACTACCCCAACGGTCATTTCCCAACGGTCATTTGAATTTGCAGGACCATACCGATACGCTAGGTAAGCGTATCGATACGCATCAGCTGAAGAAGCCCAACGGCTCTTTCCTCATTGAGACCGTATCGATACGGTTGGACGAGTATCGATACGCCAAGCTGCAGAACTGCATTTATGGTGGGAAATAAAGGCTCCAACGGCTCCAATTCAATCCCAACGACTAGTAACGGCTACAAACTCAATTGGGAGTATAAAATGGACCTCCAAACATCTTGTAATGGTTAATGCTTCAATTGTAACAACATTATGATGTCAAAATTTGTCTAGAGCTTTAAATGTCCATTCTTTGCTTAGACAACACTAGTGAGCTTACATTGTTATATTTGCTCAAGTGTTTAGGTTTTGGGTGAGTGCTTAGAATTGCAAACAAACACCTATTAGAGGAATTTCTAGTTTGCTAAGTCTTTCTTTGTACAAGAGAGTGTTCCTTCAAGCTTTGGGTAGAAAGCTTTGAGGGTTGTAACGGTTTCCTCCTAATCCGAGAAAAGGGGACGAAATTCTTAGTGAATTTGTTGGAAATCCTTAGTGGGAAGCTAAGGTAGTGGATGTAGACCTTGGTTAGAAGGTTGAACCACTATAAATCCTTGTGTCAAATTGCCAATTTTTCACCTCCCACTAAAACATCCATTTATCCAACTTCTCCACACTTGGCGAGCAAGAACGGTTGATCGAATCGAGCCCCTTAAATCTCAAAAATTGGTATCAGAGCTTGGCTCAATCGAAGGGGATTCACATCCTATTGAGAAGATCCAGCAAGCTCGATCAACATTTCACCAACCGGCTCAAATGGCGCAATCCATCGACAAACCGCCCTTCTTTGACGGAAATCACTATGCCCATTGGAAGACAAAGATGAAATTCTTCTTGAAGTCAAGAGATTACAAGCTATGGGACATAGTTGAAGATGGTTCGTTCGTGCCTCAAGGAAGCAAAACGGAATGGAGTGCCGACGATCGCAAGAATATGGAGCTAAATTGCAAAGCCTTGCACATTCTATTTTGTGCATTTGGTCCATCCATCTATGAGAAGATGTCTTCTTGTGAGAGTGCCAATGAGGTATGGGACAAGCTTGAAGTCACATACGAGGGAACCGATGAAGTCAAGGAGACCAAGATTGGGCTCCTAACCTTAGAGTATGAGAACTTCAAAATGGATCCGGAAGAGAACATCGAGAAGATGTTTGATAGGTTCTCCACCATCACCAATGGTCTTAAAGGTTATGGAGAAGCCATCCCGGAAGAGAAGCTTGTCCGAAAGCTCATCTACTCCCTTCCCGAGTCATGGGACTCAAAGAGGACCGCCATCTTCGAAGCCAAGAATCTCAAGACCTTGAAGCTTGATGAACTCATGGGGTCACTTCTCACTCACCAAATAATGAAGAAAAACAAAGAAGAGGAGAAGAAGAAGGAAGAGATTAGAGCAATGGGGAAGAAGAAGATCATGGAGCTAGGCATCAATGCTAGTGCCGTAGCTCTCAAATCCTCCACATGCCATCATGGAGATTCAAGTGAGAAGGAAAGTGAAGATGAAGAGATGGCCTATCTTTTCAACAAATTTGCCCGGTTCATGAAGAGCAAAATGGAAAAATCCAAGCATGAGTCGATGAAGAAGATGAAGGACTCCCACAAATCCAAAAAGAAGGGATCATCTTCAAAACAAGCATATGTGGCCACATGGAGTAATGAAGACTCCACCGATGATGAAGTAGCCCACCTATGCTTGATGGCCCTCAATGAGGGGGAGGTAACTTCTAACTCATCTATTTCAAATTCTTATTCATTTGATGAGTTACAAGATGCCTATGATGATTTGCTTTTGGAATTCAAGGCATCATTTTCAAAGAACAAAAAGTTGATTTTAAAAATAAAAATTGAAAATGATTTGCTTTCCAAAACAAATCTTGAACTTGAAGCAAAATTGAAAGATTTTGAACAAAAATGTTTTGATTTACAAAATTTGCTTCTTAAAGTTCAAAAAGAAAAAGAATTGATTTCCAATGAACTTGAAAAGAAAAATAATTTTGGAAAATCAAATTTTTATGTAAGACAATCTAGTGCCCTTAGATTTGTGAATGAAAATGGTTTAGAAGTGTTTGGGTCCCAAAAGGACTAACCACTTCAACTAAAAAGGATGAAGTTGAAAAATGGATTCCTAAGGGGACTAAATTTTGTGCTACTAATGTCTATGGATCCAAAGCAATTTGGATACCAAAAATTACTTGATTGTCTTTTGCTAGGTGTGATGGAGAGTGATCAACAAGTCAAACTTTGAGGGGGAGCTCCATGCACACATAGGAAGAACACTTGAAGAAGGAAGGCTTCACATCCTCCCTTGAGTTCAAGTGTGGTAAAATCTAGTTGCTTTTGTTTTTATTTGATTTATTTTCATTTAAGTCAACTAGATAATCATATATGTTGAACTAACATTCTTATGATGCTTTGAGTAAGGGGGAGCCAATTTTAAACCAAAACTTTAAGTGTGTCAATTTTTTTTGCCTCCTATGTTATTTTGAGCTAAATGTCATTTTAAATTCTTTTTGATATAACAAAAAGGGGGAGAAATGGTTTGAAAAAATAAATCTTCAAATGAATAAGGGGGAGCTTTATTTGATTTCCTTTTTTAATCTCTTATTCACATTTTTTAAAGTTAAAGGGGGAAAATCTCAAACAATTTTTCAAGTTGGTTTTATTATATCAAAAAGGGCGAGATTGTAGAACTAAGGTTTTGATATAATATTTGAAAAATGTTTTGGACTAAATTGAAAAGAATTTAAAATGTGTTTTTAGTCAAAAACAACTTGAAAATATGTTTAAGGGTTTTAAAGGCTTTGGAATGAGTTAAAGTATATTTAAAGTGGTCAAAACCAGCATTTTTAGGTACCCGTACCGATACGGTCTTGGACCGTACCGATACGCTTTAGGGTTTTCAAACCACCAGAATTCCAGTAGCCAAAACCCGTACCGATACGCTTAGCCGTATCGATACGGTGTGCTTTGAAATAGCCCAACGGCTAGTCGCGTACCGATACGGGTGTATCGCGTACCGATACGCCTAACTACCCCAACGGTCATTTGAATTTGCAGGACCGTACCGATACGCTAGGTAAGCGTATCGATACGCATCAGCTGAAGAAGCCCAACGGCTCTTTCCTCATTGAGACCGTATCGATACGGTTGGACGAGTATCGATACGCCAAGCTGCAGAACTACATTTATAGTGGGAAATAAAGGCTCCAACGGCTCCAATTCAATCCCAACGACTAGTAACGGCTACAAACTCAATTGGGAGTATAAAAGGGACCTCCAAGCATCTTGTAATGGTTAATGCTTCAATTGTAACAACATTATGATGTCAAAATTTGTCTAGAGCTTTAATTGTCCATTCTTTGCTTAGACAACACTAGTGAGCTTACATTGTTATATTTGCTCAAGTGTTTAGGTTTTGGGTGAGTGCTTAGAATTGCAAACAAACACCTATTAGAGGGATTTCTAGTTTGCTAAGTCTTTCTTTGTACAAGAGAGTGTTCCTTCAAGCTTTGGGTAGAAAGCTTTGAGGGTTGTAACGGTTTCCTCCTAATCCGAGAAAAGGGGACGAAATTCTTAGTGAATTTGTTGGAAATCCTTAGTGGGAAGCTAAGGTAGTGGATGTAGACCTTGGTTAGAAGGTTGAACCACTATAAATCCTTGTGTCAAATTGCCAATTTTCACCTCCCACTAAAACACCCATTTATCCAACTTCTCCACACTTGGCGAGCAAGAACAGTTGATCGAATCGAGCCCCTTAAATCTCAACAAACTTTCTGCCGATCACGTTGACATTTGTGGAGCCAAGGGTGGTCTTCAAAGTAGACTTCCGGAAAGCATACGATACCGTCGACTGGCATTTTCTTCTTCTGGTTCTAAGGAAGATGGGGTTCGGAGACAGGTGGTGCAGTTGGGTCAAGGAATGCTTAGAATCGACTAGAATTTCTATCCTTGCTAATGGATCTCACACTAAGTCCTTTTCTACTTCTAGGGGATTAAGGCAAGGCTGCCCTTTATCCCCGTTTCTGTTTAATTTGGTTGTCGAGGCTCTTAGTTCCATGTTAAGCAAGGCTATTACGCAAGGTCTCTTTAATGGCTTTCGTCTGGGCCCTAACTCTATGGAAATATCACACTTACAATTCGCAGATGACCTCATTATATTCTGTGGTAACAGTGAATCCCATATAAGAAATGTGGTTAGAATTTTGAGAGGTTTCGAGCTCGCCTCTGGTCCCAAGATAAACTTGCATAAATCCAAACTGCTTGGGGTTAATGTGGCAGATTCAAAATTGATTTTTGGGCATCCTTATTTCAATACAAAAGCGAAAAGTTCCCTTCAACTTATCTTGGACTTCCCTTGGGAATTCGGAAAAACTCAAAAGCTTTGTGGGCACCACTAGTAGACAAATTTCACAAGAAGTTCGATGGTTGGAAATCAAAAACACTCTCTCTCGGGGGAAAAATCACTCTCGTCAAATCAGTCCTTTGCAGCCTCCCAACGTACTTCATGTCCTTATTTCCGATGCCTGCCTCTATCTGTGATTTCCTATCAAAATTGATAGTCAAATTCCGATGGGGCTCTCTAGATAAACGCGCAATACACTGGGTAAAGAATGAGCTATTGTTTCTCCTGAAATCCAAAGGAGGGCTTGGTTTGGTTGACTTTAGAACACGCAATTTGGCTCTACGGAGTAAGTGGCTTTGGCGTTATGGAACTGAACCTAATACTCTGTGGCGATAAATCATCTCCACCATTTATGAACCTCTATCAACCTCAATACTGCCTACCTCTCGCTCGGCCTCTAACAAGTCTTGGCTATGGAGGAGCATCACTGGTCAACTCTCCAATCCTAACTCTCCCTTCTTGGATAATATACGCTTCAGAGTTGGTAATGGAAAATCTATCCAATTTTGGACTGATAAATGGATAGGTAATACTACGCTGAAATCTGTGTTCCCATGCATCTATGCTCTCGCCATTAAGAAAAAAGGAACCATAGCAGAATTCGGCTTCTATCAAAATAATTCTTGGTTTTGGAACGTTGAACTTCGAAGACATGCTCAAGAATGGGAACAAACAGAGTGGGAGGAATTCTCAACCCTATTACAAGGAAGCAAAACTAATCCTTCCTTAACCGACTCTATCATTTGGTCGACCAACTCAAGTGAAGTGTACAACATTAAATCCTTTTGCACAAATTCTGTCATCGAAAATGCTACTAATGATGAAGTCTGGGGCTTGGTTTGGTGTGGTCTTTCTCACCCAAATGTTGAAGCTTTTCTTTGGAGAGTCATCCATGGCAAAATTCCCACTAAACAAGAACTGCAGAAAAGGGGAATCATCCCTCCGAGTTCCGATCTTTGCCCACTCTGCAAAGTCAACTCAGAATCCATATCGCATCTGTTTTGTCATTGTTTCCCAGTGTGGGCTCTATGGTTGAAATGGTGTAACGTATGGAATGTGTGTTTCACTATGCCTTCAAGTGTAAAAGAAATGTTAATTCAATGGAGTGAACTGGAGCCGAAATCTCTAAATCGACAGGTATGGAATCTCAGTTTTTTTCAGTTTCATTTGGACTATCTGGAAATACAGGAATGAAACTATTTTTAAAGGTTGCAAGGTTGACTTCGAATTTCTATTTAATTTGTGCATTCTGAGATTGATTTGGTGGAGCAAAGCCAAATGGCCGGATGAAGCGTGGTCAGTTAATGATGCAATTGCAGACCCCTCCACTCTAAGATTTCTGAAAATTCGCCCTAAGCTGGTAAAACCAGTCCTGTGGAATGCCTCATCAAAGGGAATCCTTAAATTTAATACCAACGGGGCTGTTTGCGGGAGTTTCGGAAAAGCTGGAATAGGTGGTGTTCTCCGAAACGAGTCCGCAAAAATCCTCTTCTACTTTTCCAAGAACGTGGGACAGAGTAATGTTGTATCAGCAGAACTGCTCGCCATTTTTGAAGCAATCAACTCACTCGAAAAAAAAAACCATTGATTCTTGATTTGTTTAATTTTTTTATTCACAAATCAGAATTGGATCATCTAACCTTATTTAAGGGATCCACCGATATTTAACTTATTGTCTTAGTAATTCGGATCGAGTATTGTATATATTTATCATGAGATTTAATTTTTTTTCAAGACTTAAACTTCTAACTTTACTTAAAAGATCTAATGTCTTTTCTACCAAATCAACTAATTATTGATAAAATAATTAAAATATTTAAATATCATATAAATTTGTAATATCTAAACTCTAAAACAACAAATCAAGTATCTATAGTATCCAAATTTATAGCATAATGGAATTAATTATGTGCAAAATAGAAAGAAGCAAAAGGATTGGGGGCAGACGGCGACGTGCTCCCACCCACCGATGTGCACGCTACCCTATGAAACCCTAATTTCCAAAGCCCTGCGTTTGGAAATATGTAAAATATGTGAAAAATTAGAAAACGATAAAAAAAATATTTTCATTGTGTTTTTAGAATGTCTTGTAAAATTTTAAATGTAAAAAAATTGAACTTTTAACCTAATAAATTGATCCAGATTCAAATTTATATAACACAAATATTTTTCAATAATTTTTAAATATCAAATCTCTAACTCCAGCTCGAGTCTATATAAAGTTGGAGGATTTTTCAATTTATTTCTCATGTTTCTATTATAAGAAAAAATGTATCAAATGTGTTTTTCTTATTTTTATTATTGAATATAAATTTTTATTATATTTATCAAAAAAAAAGTTTTTCAACTTTCAAAAATAGAGAATAAAGATTTTTTTATAAATAAAAATAAAAAACACTTTCCAAAATTAAGCAAACATAATTATTTAACTTATATATTTTACAAAAAATCTTTGTTTTCTATTAATGTGATCTCCTAATGCATCAAAAATGCAAATATATCGCATAATACTAAAATATTTCTGTTGAGTGGATCGTTGAATTGATTTAAGCTAAGAGAGGGTGAATTGGATTTTTTAGAAAGATTGGTGGGAAGTGGTAAAATAAAATTTGCAAGATAAAGCACTTAGAGTGGTTCAAGTTCCAATTGAACTCTACATCCACTACCTTAGCTCTCACTAAGGATTTTCCAACAACTCCACTAGTTGATCTTCCTCTTTCTAGGCTTAGGAGGAAACCTTTACACAATGGTCAATTTTCTACCCAATATTGACCCAATCCTCACACAAGGTTTACAAAGAAGATTGAGGCAAATAACTAGTATCTCTCAATACAAATTTTGCCCAATTACAAGCACTCAACCCAATTGAAACAAATAAAATGGGAAATACAAAGAACCACAATTGGGGTTTACAAGGAATATGAAAATTTTGCACAAGAGCTTGAATTTGATGTTTAGATGTTTCTCTTAGGATCAATAGTTGTTGTTGGTGCTTTTAGGACTCCCTTTTATATATTCTCATTGAATTCTAGTCGTTGGGGTTGTTGCCATCATAATTATAGCCGTTGGGATGCAATCTTCCTACCATAAATGCACTTCTGCAACTACCCGTTTCGAAACGCTCGACCCTGTTTCAAAACACCCCAAAATAGAAATAGCCGTTGGGGAGTAATTAAGAGACCGGACCGAAATGGACCACATCGTTTCGATACTCTAAGAGCCTTTTCCGAAATATGCTAGAGCCCGCTTCGAAACATTTTGACACTGCCAAAATCTGTATCGAAACAGCTTAAAACGTTTCGATACACTCTAACCGTTTCTCTGAAAATTAGTTATAAAGTGCAACGATCATATTTTTGAAACCAAGTGTAACCCCCTCGTCCCGGTCTGGCCGGATGACCGGTCCGAGTGGGCCACACGGGAAAACCGAAGCGAAACCCAAAGGGTTCCCCCTCGGTTAGCAACCCTATATTTTTTTTTCATTTTAATCTTGTCACATTCGAACCCCAAACCACATTCAAACAGCCCAATTTTTAATCTTGACTAAAGGCATCTTAAAACCTATGGGTTTTTCTCTTTAAAAAGGCCAACAAGGATCAAACAGTGCATTTTTAAGTGAAGGTTTCGAAACCTCCCTAAATGGTTTCGAAACCTAGACTGGCAGTAAGGTCTGGAACCCAGATTTCTGCAAAGGTTTCGAAACCTTACCCATGGTTTCGAAACCTTCAACCATGGTTTCGAAACCTTCCTCAAAGGTTTCGAAACTTAGCTTGGCAGTGAGGTCTGGAATCCCAGATTTTGCAAAGGTTTCGAAACCTTCCCTAAAGGTTTCGAAACTTAGGCTGGCAGTAAGGTCTGGAATCCCATATCTCTGCAAAGGTTTCGAAACCTTACCCATGGTTTCGAAACCCTAGTGCAGGGGAGCACTTATTGCCTAACTCTAAAGACTTCCTAGGGAAAAAGAACACCAAGATCATTCATAGACATACATGAGAGCTTAAATAGGGTCAAAGGCATGAATTAATACACATGAGACTTGCACATACTAACTTTAAGCAATCCTACAAGAGCCATAGGTAGCAATCAACATGAGTCAAGACATTCCAACATGACATTCCAACAAAAGAGCAAATTCAGCATTTAAGGTCATACATGAAAGCTCAAAGGGCCCAAAAGGCACAATTCAACACGAGAGGTTTGCACTCATACACAAGGCAACCTAAGCATCTAAAGCATGCCATCACACACCAAAATTCATCATAGTATTACATGCTTTACAATCCAAAACATCAATATATCAATGAGTCATACAAAGATCATACACAAACCCTTGCCACATTGCTAGCTAATACAAAAATTGATAACCGTACTTGAGCCACAAACTTGGAAAGCCTTTCTCGCCTTGCCTCGAGATAACACCACGCTAATGATCTGCATTGTTGAACATTGAGAGCGTAAGCTAATAGCTTAGTGAGGGTGCTCTAAAACGAAAAACATCAACAATGCAGGGTTCAAGCATGTTAATCCTAATCTTACATACATCAAGCATAGGCATATAATCAAGTAGACCTAGCTAGTCTTTCAAGTGGCATATATGGTTTCTCGATCCTACCAAGCTCAATTATCAATATCAACATCATATAGCAACACCATATATCACCAACATATATCAACATCACATATCACAATGTATGAACAAGTTAATTGGCCACTTTAATTACCCCGATTGTGCGGATTTAAACCTCAACAACACTTTACCTCGGTTGGATTACACTCATCACCGGACCTTGCATGTGCGGGATTCCACTCATCTCCACATGCCCTACGGATGGGATTCCACTCATCATCCCGTAGAAATGTATAAAAAGCTTCCGGTGGAATGTTACATCACCGTACTCCTCCTTGATGACTTAACGCCATCAAGGCCACGTACATTTTGACTCAATTTGTGTGCACACTAATCCTAATGATCGATCATTTACAACCGGTAATTATTTTAGTGCCAATTATCATTATCACATCACATATCATCAACCGCACTCATGCTCATCACATATATTCACATCATGATATATACATGCACCAAATAATCACAATCACAAGAGCATAGCTAAGTAAGCACAATAGCATGTATGGATATCAATGGCTAAACTACAACTTGAATTAACTAGAAGTGGCCTACCAAGCACACTTTACACACACACACTACACATACTCGAACCAAACTTTAAATCGAGTTTGAAACCACTCACCGCCCTTCCTTAGCAAATCGAAACAATCCTCCTACGAACCCGGATTCGGTCCCAAAGCCTCTTCAACGCTTCCTCTTGCTTCTAGCCAAACAAAACACACTTATTACACCACAATTCAATGCTAAACTCAACCATCAACTTACTTCACAAACACAAGCCAAAATCCACAAATTCCCAAACCACATAATCTCCCAAAAACTCAATTTTCGTACTCCAACAACCCTTGGCTGAAACACCCATATCCAAACACCCAAATGACCTCCAAAACATCCCAAATCACCCTACTAACATACCCTAACCATCAGCCCTTAGTTTTCAACCTAAAACCCACCAAAAACCCAAGTTTTAATACCTCAAAATTTGCTCTAAGAACCTACTACGAATTTTTATCAAAACTCAACCAAATTGATATATAATGTATATTTCATCATGATTAAACAAAACCCCAACACAATTTACTAAAACAAATCGGAACACCCCCTTAAAAATCCAAACTTTGATATAAACCCTAATTTTCAAAACTCCATAACTTTGAAATCTAAGACTATAGATAGTTAGAGGATAAAGAGGAGATTAAGAAAACATAATTACCTTTGAAAAACGCCTTGAATCGAAGTTGGAATGAAATGGAATAGTAACTAATATTTTTGGGAGAGTTTGAAGGTGGGGAGAAGGGTTTCACGTTTGGGAAAGAGAATGGGGGGAAAGAGAAGACAACTTTTCCATAAAGTTGTCTTGCTTTTTAAATTTGGGTCAATTTGCAACATAGGTCCCTCCCCTTTTAATAAAGCTCAATTACACCACATTTTAGGTTGAATTATTTTAATTAAATTTTATTTGACTCGAACTATAAACCCGGTTAACTCCTAGGCCCAAAACACGGGTGTTACACCAAGTTTGAAAATCGTTTCGAAACGTTTGAGGTCGCTTTGATACTGCCGTATCGAAACGGTTCAACCCGTTCCGTTGTTCTTCACCCGTTTTGAAACATGAAGACCTGTTACGATACACCCGTATCGAAACGAGAAGGCTTGTTCCGAAACACAATTTAACAGTTTCAAAACGCCTAAGGGCCATTTCGAAACGGTGACTCGAAAATCACTATTTTGACTTGGAAAACACTTAGAAAATTTTGAATAAACATATGTTTTGACTTGGACAATTTTCCTAAAGACTTTGGGAAGTTTTGAGGACTTAAAAATTTATTTTCTCTTTTTCAACTTAGTCCTTAAATCATTTGTTATATCAAAATCAATTTATTAGTTTTACAATCTCTCCCTTTTTGATATAACAAAACCAAGTATAAATTTTTAAGTGTTTTGAAATCTTTGAAAAAGTTTTAACTCCCCCACAATTTAAGATAGGTTTTAAAGTTTTGAAATGATTTAAAATTCAAGTATTTGAAACTCAAAACCAACTTTAAAAATATTTAGGCCTTTAGATTACTTCTCCCCCTTTTTGTTAGATCAAAAATAGATAAACAAGGCTAACAAGAGAATAAACAGTCATAAACAATAAACCAAACAACATAATTATCATAGATATCATTAAAGTTTAAGAAACAATACCAATACCATAAATATTTAAAGCAGTGAAGTTCAAGCTCAATCCCAAAAACAAATATTCAAAACATAGGTCTTTAAAACATAAAAACATAAATAGGTGCAAATTTAATCCTAATATAAGATAATAATATGATATGCAATATGAATCCTAGGCCGCATCATCATCATCATCTCCAACATCATCAAGAGAATCATCCTTGGCCTTAGCTTGATCTCGGCGAAAGCTCCTCCAATCACCATAGAAGGTAGAGAAAGAGAGATCCATGGATGTTTTTTTATTCTCAAGAGTGGAAACACAATCCTCCAAAGATTGAATACGAGTGGTGAGAGCACCAAAACCCGAAACCATGTTCGTGTCCATCGTGTTGAACCGCTTAGTAAGGAAAGCCATAAGAGCGTCATTGTTAGGAGCCGTAATGGGAGCCGGAGCTTGAGGTTGAGGCACGACTTGAGGTGCTGGAGCTCTCCTATCAACATGAACCCATTGGCCAAGTGTGTAACGAAACCCGGACTTCAGAAGAGAAGATTCACTAATCTTTTGCTTTCGGGGTTCTGGAGAATCATAGGAACAATCAAAACCGAGGCTACCAAAGATATAGCTCAACATTGTCCCATAAGTGAAGGATGTAAGTGAGTCGGTTGTACGAATATTCACTTGATGAACCATCTCGGCAAATATGATTTTGAATAAGTTTGGTCGTTGTGCTTGGCGAAAACACTCTAGCCAAAAGTGATATACTTGACGAATGTGGGCAAATTTACCTCCTAATGGGCGAATGAACCAAGAGATGATCAAATGCAAGAATCGATCATGAGCATCCAAGGTAAGAACATATCCGGTGTGAACTCCAAAATGATTTTCATCCTCAATACCTTCACCTTTGAGCCCAAGAGTGTTCTCTAAGACGGATGGATCAATACAGAACTTCTTGCCCAAAAGATAAGATTTGATGCCAATTACCTCGGTATGATCCTCATTGTCGATGAGAACGACATTTGAGTAAAAGAGCAAGACCATGTTCTTGTAGGCGATGTCGGGAATGCTCAAAAAGGCTAAGAAACTCCATTCTTGCAAGAGATGTAGATAACTGAATTCAAAACGCTCGGAGTCAAGGAAATCTATATCCACATCTCGCTCTCTTCGAACGGCGGAATCATGAATGATTTTGAATCGTTCCTTAGCATCTTGATTCCTAAGACTTTTTTGAGAAAAGGAGGGTAAGTTTTGGACGAATGTTGTCTTGAGTCGAACCTTCACCCGATTGAGTCTTTCTTTTCTTGTTATCCATTAAAAACTCCTAAAAACACAAAACAAGCAAGAAAAAATTTGAGTGTATGCATTTAAATCTTTAATTCAATCCAATAAAAATCTCATTAAGATTTTAAAACCACTTTAAAAGTATATACATATATAATTTTTTTTTGAAGAAAACAATTTTTGAAAAACTGTGTTAAAAAAATACGATTAAAAACAAATATATTCAAATAAAAAAATTGAGATTTTGAAAAGTTTTTACAAGTTTTTGAAAACCCATTATATAAAACATATATTCTATACAAAACTATAATTTTTTAACCTAAGATTCGGATGAAATCAAAGGAAAAAGAAACAAATTAGAAAATACCTTAAAAGAGGGATTTTGGAAGAATGGATGGATGACATTGTTGAAGCTTGCTTAGATTTTCGTTTGGGAGTAAAAGCCCTCACGATTTGATGAAAAACAATTAGGTTTGGAGGGTTTTTATAGAGGGAAAACGATTTAGGATTTTTAATAGTTTGATAAAAAGTGAAATTGAGCATTTAAACCCCTTTAAAAGGCTTTCCGGATACGCGTTTCGAAACAGGCTAGACCGTTTCAAAACAGGCTTACCGAAACGTCTACGAACGTTCTGATACCAGCTGACCGTTCTGATACATGTTTGACAGTATCGAAGCCCAAGAGATTACCCGTATCGAAACGCATTTGGGCCGTTTCGATACATGTCTTGGCAGAACCAAAATGTTTCGAAACCCTTTGGGGCGTTTCGAAACACCCTGGTCACATTGTATTCATATAAGGCACCCGTATCGAAACAGAGTGACCCGTTTCGATACGCCTAGGCTTGGAGGTGCAGATGAGGCTTTAAATTGCAGAAAAATTGAATTTGAAAAGCTCCTAGATGCATAAATGATACGAATGAGCAAGAAAAGCATATCAAAACACAAACATACTCCCCCTAGCTATAAGTATGGATGAAATTAGGATCAAAAACATCAAAAACACATAATCATGGCATTTTACAAGAAATCAAGCAATTTAAGCACAAAAAAGTCCTAAAAGGTCAAGATAAGCTAGTTAGACCTAACTCTCTCCTAAGGGACAAAAAAACGCTCATTATCTAGAGGTTTGGTAAAGATGTCCGCTAATTGATTTAAGGTGTCTACATACTCTAAAACAACATCTTCCTTAAGGACATGTTCTCTAATGAAATGATGCCTTATTTCTATGTGTTTGGTTCTAGAGTGTTGGATGAGATTTTTGGTAAGACATATAGCACTAGTGTTATCACATTTAAGAGGTATGGTGTCTACCTTAATTCCATAGTCTAAGATTTGTTGTTTCATCCAAAGGACTTGAGCACAACAACTCCCTAAGGATATGTACTCGGCTTCGGTGGTAGATAAAGCTACACTATTTTGTTTCTTAGAGAACCAATATATGAGCATACTACCTAGGAATTGGCAAGTGCCGAAAGTACTTTTCCTATCTATTTTACAACCCCCGTAATCCGCATCCGAAAAAAGCATGAATGTTAAAGGTTGAGTCTCTAAGGTACAAAAGACCTAAGCAAGGAGTATTTTTAAGGCATCTAAAGATTCTTTTAACGGCTATAAGGTGAGTCTCTCTAGGACTAGCTTGAAACCTAGCACACAAGCAAACACTAAACAATATATTCGATCTACTTGCGGTAAGGTAAAGCAAAGATCCAATCATAGAGCGATAAATCTTAGAGTCAAAACACTTACATCTTTGTCAAGCTTTGTAGATGAACTCATAGGTGTAGCTTGAGTCTTTGGTTGCTCCAAGCCAAACTTCTTGAGCATATCCTTGTTGTACTTAGCTTGATTGATGAAGATGACATCCTTCATTTGTTTGATTTGGAGTCCCAAAAAGAATGAGAGCTCCCCCATCATGCTCATTTCAAATTCACCTTGCATCAACTTAGAAAAATCTTGACAAAGCAATTCATTAGTAGAACCAAATATAATATCATCAAAATAAATTTGAACTACTAAGATATCTTTTCCATTGTTTTTAATAAAAAGTGTTGTGTCCACCTTTCATTTCTCAAAACCTTTTCCAACCAGAAAACTTGAAAGTCTTTCATATCAAGCTCTAGGAGCTTGTTTTAAACCATACAAAGCTTTTGACAATTTAAAGACATGGTTTGGAAAAATATGATCTTCAAAACCCAGTGGTTGTTCCACATACACTTCTTCGTTTATAAAACCATTTAAAAATGCACTTTTGACATCCATTAGAAAAAACTTGAAATCATGATAACATGTAAATGCAAGTAGCATCCTAATGGCTTCCATTCAAGCTACGAGTGCATAAGTTTCATCAAAATCAATTCCCTCTTCTTGAGAGTAACCTTGAGCAACAAGCCTAGCCTTGTTTCTCACTATGTTACCACTCTCATCTAGTTTGTTTCTAAAGACCCATTTAGTTCCTATAGTAGATTTATTTCTGGGCCTATCAACTAATGTCCACACTTTATTTCTCTCAAATTGATTTAACTCATCTTGCATGGCCATATTCCAAAAGTCATCTTTTAATGCTTCTTTAACATTCTTAGGCTTAATGCATGAGATAAATGCAACATGATTAAGCATTTTAAGAGAAGAGCGAGTAGTTACCCCCTTGGATGGATCACCCAAGATCTCACCATCCTTGACGTAGTTGTACTCCCTTGGGTAGCTCCCTTGCAATGCTTCTAAAGGCGGTTCTTGTGCTTCTTCCTCTTTGGTTAGAATCTCATTCACCTTTGATGATTCTCCACCATCATTGGCTTCAATGATCCCTACATCATCATCATCACAAGAATCCTTCCTCGAAATGAGGTTATCATCGAAAACCACATGAATAGATTCCTCTACAACTAAAGTTCTTTTGTTAAACACACGATAGACTTTGGAGTTTAAAGAGTAACCTAGAAAAATAGCTTCATCACTTTTTGCATCAAATTTACCTAAATTGTCTTTTCTATTATTTAAAACAAAACACTTGCAACCAAAATGATGAAAATAGCAAATGTTAGGCTTTTTAGATTTTAAAATCTCATAAGGAGTTTTTTTCAAAATATGCCCAATCATTACTCGGTTTATAATATAGCAAGCGGTGTTAGTGGCTTTCGCCCAAAAATACTTAGGTAATTTATTTTCACAAAGCATAGTCCTAGCCATTTCTTCTAAAGTTCTATTTTCCTCTCGACTACCCTGTTTTGTTGAGGAGTTCGATGAGCCGAAAAATTGTGGCTAATCCCATTTTCATTACAAAACTCATCAAAACCCATATTTTGAAATTCCGTTCCATGATCACTTCTAATATGTGAAATTTTAAGTTCAAGATCATTTTGGGTTATTTTTTAAAATATGATGAAGTTTTCTAAAGCCTCATCCTTGGCGCTTAAAAAGAGAACTCAAGTATACCTAGAGTAATCATCAACAAGCACAAAAACATATGATTTTCCACCCAAGCTAGTAGTCCTAATTGGCCCAAAGATATTCATGTGGATCAATTGCAAACACCTACTTGTAGAAACATCATTAATGGACTTAAATGAGGCTCTTTGTTGTTTACCTTTAGCACATGCATCACAAATTTTATCTAATGAGAACTTGAGCATAGGTAGGCCTCTAACTAGATTAAGGGAAACTAATTTTTCTAAAACACTAATGCTAGCATGTCCTAGTTTCTTATGCCATAGCCATGCATCATTTTCATTTTGTGCAACTAAGCATGCATGAGATGTATGAATGTCATCTAGATGCACCATATATATATTGTCTATGCGTAATGCGATGAACAATGAGCATTGTTTTATTAGATTTAATGTCAACTATTCTACACCCATTTTTATCAAACATGACATTAAATCCTTTATCACAAAGTTGACTTATGCTCAACAAGTTATTTTTTAGACATTGACATATAAAACATTTTCAATGAGTATGAAAGAGTGATTACCTATGGAGTCAATACCTTCAATGTGGCCTTTGGAATTGCCACCAAATGTTACTACTCCTCCACTTTTTGGCTTTAATTCCATGAATCGACTCTTGTCTCCGGTCATGTGCCTCGAGCATCCATTATCAAGGTACAACAAATTTTGACTTTGTGCTTTGGCCTTGTAGCAATGCTCCCCCTACAAACAAAGAAATTAGGCTTTGATTTTTGGTACCCAAATCATTTTGGGTCCATGTGTGTTAGCCCTAAAAACCCTTGTTCCCTTAGGAATCCAAGAAGCAATAGCATTCATGTTATTAGAAATAATGAGTTCCTTAGGAACCCAAACACTCCTAATTCTTTGACTTTTAGATTGCTTAGAAAAATTTCTTTGTTTAGGATGAAAAGATTTTCTTTTTACAGATTGGGTTTTAAAAGAGTTTATTTTTTCAAAATTGTTTCTCCCAATAGTAATAGAAGTTTTAATATTATCCACTTCCTTTGTGTGATAATCTTGAAAATCGGAAAGAAGTTTTTCAAGATCAAGATTTTTCTTCTTAAGATCATTTAAAAGATTTGTTAAATTTAAAACTTTCTTTTCCAATTCGGAGTTAGTTTTTGAAAGAGACTCATTTTGAATTTTTAAATCGGAAATATTTTTCTTGTTTCTAAAAATTGAGTCCTTATAAGTTTCAACTAACTAATCATACACCTCTTGTAACTCATCGTATGCATCATGCAATTCATCAAATGTAAAATCAATGCAAGATGAGTTAGAGGTTACCATCGAATCCTCCTTAAGAGTCATGAGGCAAAGGTTGGCCACTTCATATTCCTCATCCTCGGATGACTCCTCATCACTCCAAGTAGTAAGCTTGGCTTTGAGCTTCTTCTTCTTCTCAAAGCCCTTCTTCTTGAGTTGAGGGCAATCGGAACGTATGTGACCCGGCTTCTTGCACTCAAAGCAAATGATCGGATCCATTTCTTCTTCTTTGCCTTTGTTCTTGAAGTCCATCTTTCTTTGAAATTTTCTCCCTCGGTTGGACTTCATGAACCGTGAGAATCATTTGGCTATCATATCCAACTTCTCAAAGTCTTCCTCCTCACTAGAAGAGCTCTCCTCTTGTAGAGAGGCTTTGAGAGCAACTTCTAGCTTCTTCTTCTTTTCTACCTCATGCTTCTCTATTCTTCTCTCTTCCTTCTTCTTTTCTTCTTCTCTTCCTTGCTTCATGATCTCATGTGTAAGAAGAGACCCAACAAGCTCATCAAGCTTCAAAGTTTTCAAATTCTTAGCTTCAATGGTGGCCGTCCTCTTACCATCCCAAGACTCCGGGAGAGAGTATAGAAGCTTTCTTACTAGCTTATCTTCGAGAATCACTTCATCGAATCCTTTAAGATCGTTGGTGATGATCGAAAACTGATCAGACATCTTTAAGACGCTCTCATCGCGGTCCATCTTAAAATTTTCATAGCTCAAATTTAACAACCCAATCTTCGTCTCTTTCACATCACTAGTACCTTCATAAGTCGTCTCTAAAGTGTCCCACACTTCTTTCACGCTTTCGATAGATGAAACCTTCAAGTAGATATCCGGACCAAGTGCACAAAATATAATATGTAGAGCTTTGTCGTTGACTTGCATCCTTCGTCTATCTTCCTCGGTCATCTCCGACTTCACCTTCGAAACAAGTCTTCCTTCATCATATAATCTGTGGACTTGATGAAGAGACGCATCTGATTCTTCCAATATGGGTAGTTGTCCCTATTGAAGAAAGGTGGTTTAGTGGTGGATTGTGACTCGTAAAGGTTAGAAGTTAAAGTAGATTCCATGGCTTGTCTTTGAAATTGATCACACTCTCCTAGGAACTCCTTTTGTGATTGTTAATCCTTCAAAAGGGTAGGCTCTGATACCAATTGTTGAGTGGATCGTTGAATCGATTTAAGCCAAGAGGGGGTGAATTGGATTTTTTAGAAAGTTTGGTGGGAAGTGGTAAAATAAAATTTGCAAGACAAGGCACTTAGAGTGGTTCAAATTCCAATTGAACTCTACATCCACTACCTTAGCTCCCACTAAGGATTTTTCAACAACTCCACTAGTTGATCTTCCCCTTTTCTAGGCTTAGGAGGAAATCTTTACACAATGATCAATTTTCTACCCAAAATTGACTCAATCCTCACACAAGGTTTACAAAGAAGATTAAGGAAAATAACTAGTATCTCTCAATATAAATGTTACTCAATTACAAGCACTCAACCCAATTGAAACAAATAAAATGGAAAATACAAAGAACCACAATTGGGGTTTACAAGGAATATGGAAATTTTGCACAAGAGCTTGAATTTGATGTTTGGATGTTTCTCTTAGGATCAATAGTTGTTGATGGTGCTTTTAGGACTCCCCTTTTTACATTCTCATTGAATTCTAGACGTTGGGGTTGTTGCCATCATAATTATAGCCGTTGGGATACAATCTTCCCACCATAAATGCACTTCTGCAACTACCCGTTCCGAAACGCTCGACCCTGTTTCGAAACAGACCAAAATAGAAATAGTCATTGAGGTGTAATTAAGAGACCATACCGAAATGGACCACATCATTTCGATACGCTAAGAGTTTGTTCTGAAACGTGCTAGAGCCCGTTTCGAAACATTTTGCCACTGCCAAAACCTGTATCGAAATGGCTTAAAACGTTTCGATACACTCTAACTGTTTCTCTGAAAATTAGTTATAAAAGTGCAACGATCATCTTTTTGAAACCAAGTTTGAAAATCCTTTCGAACCGTTTGAGGTCGTTTCGATACTGCCGTATCGAAACAGTTCAACTCGTTATGTTGTTCTTCATCCGTTTTGAAACATGGAGACCTGTTTCGATACACCCGTATCGAAACGGGAAGGCTTGTTCCGAAACACAGTTTAACAGTTTCAAAATGCCTAAGGGCCGTTTCAAAACGGTGACTCGAAAATCACTGTTTTGACTTGGAAAACACTTAGAAAAATTTAAATAAACATAGGTTTTGACTTGGACAATTTTCCTAGAGACTTTGGGAAGTTTTGGGGACTTGAAAATTTATTTTTTCTTTTTCAACTTAATCCTTAAATCCTTTGTTATATCAAAATCAATTTATTAGTTTTACAATTTCCCAACCTAAATGAATATTTTCATATAAAAGATAAAAATGTGAGTTTCTTACAAGGGGCGGCCATTTTTTTCAATATTTTTAAATTTAGGTACTCTAATTTTTATTTTTGTAGTGTTTGTTTAATTGTATTTGTTTATTTGAGTTGGTGATATTTTAATTTTTTATTTGCATATCTCCTAGTATTATTATTTTTAAAAGTTATATGTTTCCCTTACAGAATTTGATATTGTTATGTGTATTTCTCAAATTCTGTACTATTTTAATTTACAAACGTATTAGTTTACAAACATCACAATATAAATATGTGAGAGTGAAGAATTAAAATAGAAAATGTTATTGGAGACTTTTTATAATTGTTAAGGATAAAAGGGTCTTTATATTTCTTATGCCAAAACCTCTAATTTCAAAAACTTCTATTAGCAGTTTTTTTAAAAAATTAGAGGCTTCATTCTAATATGCTATTCATCAAACATCTAAATTAGTGGATTTGATCGGTCAAATTTCTAATATTAATTCAAACATCTAATTTTAGCTCAAACCGCTATTTACCAAACACAGCTATAGTTTATTTTAATAATAAGCATTGAACTAATTATACCTATATATTTTATTAATTGCCATTGAAATTATACCTTAAGAAATTCAATTGATAAACAAAACAACTATTGTTCAATGATGATAATATTATAAAAAAGTATTTCGACCAACAAAAACAGAAACCATACAAAACATGTAGTATTATAAAAACAAGGAAAAAAAGGGATGGTAATAATATTGACCATTATTATATTAATGTAGTAAACACAAGAAGCCTATGCCTCCCCCAAATCAAAACACAACACAGATCCAACCTAGAAAGGAAGAAAAGAACATTTGATCCAAGCTTTGTTTTAAGTGTTTGTAATAGTTTTTTTAGTGTCTTAGTTTATTCTCTCTCTCTCTCTCCTTCCTCTCTCTCTCTGTGTTTGATGCTACCAAAATGTTCTTTGTTCTTCAACAGAGAGATTGATTGGTTCTCTCTTTTATGTTCTTCTTCTCACTTCACTTGATTAATTCCAGTTTGGACTTGCATCTGATTCTCTTTTCTTACATCTCTTGTCTTATATTCGAACCAGTTCTGTTTTTTTTTATCTTCTGTTTAGTTTACTTGAGCTTCGAGTTCGATTTTCTGTGCCATGGCGAATCCTTGGTGGGCTATTAATCAAGTGAATCTACATGCCATGGACCCTGCAGGCAATTCAGCCGCCTTGAACAAACGTGACCTCGAGATTTCAATAAACGACATGGGCAAAAACATGAGCAACAACGAAGACGACGACGACGATAGAGACACCGGTGACGAGCCGAAAGAGGGAGCCGTGGAGGTCGGCAACCGAAGACCTAGAGGCCGACCTCCAGGCTCCAAAAACAAGCCCAAACCACCAATTTTCGTCACTAGGGACAGCCCGAACGCGCTCCGTAGTCACGTCATGGAAGTTGCGAGTGGCACTGATGTAGCTGAAAGCATAGCTCAATTCGCCCGGAGACGACAACGCGGCGTCTGCGTGCTTAGCGGCAGCGGCTCGGTCGCTAACGTTACGCTTAGACAACCGGCAGCCCCTGGAGCGGTTGTTGCTCTTCAAGGAAGGTTCGAAATCTTGTCTTTGACCGGAGCTTTCCTGCCTGGACCGGCACCACCTGGCTCAACGGGGCTCACCGTGTACCTAGCTGGTGGTCAAGGGCAAGTTGTCGGCGGGAGCGTTGTCGGTTCACTGGTCGCAGCAGGGCCTGTTATGGTCATGGCAGCAACGTTTGCTAACGCAACATACGAAAGATTGCCTGTAGAAGACGAAGAAGAAGCAGCCAGCGGAGACGGCCAAGGTGATCAGATCCACAACGGAGCAACGAATTCTCCGCCGCCGCCGATCCGAAGCAGCAACGGCCCGCATACAGGTCTGCTCGATCCATCTTCACTTCCAATATACAACATGCCTCCTAATATGGTGTCCAACGGAGGTCAATTAGGGCATGAGGCCTATGGTTGGGCACATGGGCGGCCACCTTACTAATAAATCCAGACCATAGCTTCATATGTAAGAGATTGAGACATAATCTTCATAGATCTTTCAAAAATGTTGTGTTTTGTACTTAAAGATTTGTGAAACAAAACAAAAAACCTAGGTTGATCTCATTGTATATTACTCAAAACTATCTCCCTTTGTTTTGCTTTGCTGTGTTTTATATTTTCAATAATGAAAGATAATTTAAAGAGTACTTTTTAATTTGTTTTCTTTACATTACAACTTAGTCTTGTGTTTTGCTGTTGAACATCATTCATCTTATACTATCTCAGCTTTATGGGTTTTTTTATATATTTTTTCATGTCTGTTTGATGGTCTATGATTATAGTCTATGATAATTTATTTTAACAATATTATTTTTAAAATTTGAATCTAAATTCTCTTCTTTAAGAATACAACGGGTCTTATGACTTGGTTAAATAGTTGCAAAGATGAACTGCTTTGAATTTGAAGAAACTGTCCTAAATTTAATGTTAAGCTTTTGTGTTTGGTTTTTTTAATTGTTTGATGTGATTCTAATATAGTATATGTTTATTACTTTTAATCCTTTAACAATGCACACACATTGTACGCATAAGCTGCTCGAACCCAGATTACTTAAAACGAATAACATTTCTTTTTTCACTGAGACTAATTGATAGATTCTTCGTGTTCGATTGTGTAGTTTGGTAGATATGGGTATATCTATATGTGTGTGTTGAAGTTTGTGAATGAATATTAAGGTCACTCTTTGAGGTTATCATATATAATAATATATCCATCCAAAACAACAGACATGATGAATAAAATTATGAGCTATCACATTTAATATAATGTTGTTATTATAAATTATTCTACTAACTAACCTATACATATTATATATTTGTTCAGACATCTTAGAAAACAATTACCTTAAAAAAAATATTTGTTCACACAATTTGCTGTAAGTTAAAATATATCTCCCCCCACCCCCCTGTCTTATCTTACCACGGCAGCTTCTTCCAAGGCAGTATGGTTCTTGTGTCTGTCTTGTTTCACCACTAAGGTATTGAAGTAGCTGTCTCAATTTTCTGCTGGATCATCACAAATTTATGGTATAATTCCCTGTAAATTACATATTTATTTGAAAATGTTGAGAAAAAGTGATCGAATCGTAAAGATGATATTGTTCAAATTCTAAACATAAATTATAAAGCAGACAACCAGACTATATATATTTGTTGATATCCTGAAAAGCTTTGTGATTGCTTTCTTTGACATAATAATGCAGTTAAATAATTCTCTTATCACTCAAGTATATTTTTATTTATCTATAAATAAACATAAATAACTTTATTTTGTTGAGCAAGCACATTTGATCGGTTGGTCAAGTTGTTCATCTTTATTCCCTCAATTTCTTTAGATCACGAGTTCTAGACCCATAAAAAACACCCATTTTCTTTCTTTAAAGCCTTCTCTTCCCTACCCCTCTAAGTAGGATTAGAATGAGGCTTTATCAAAATATAACTTTATTTTGTTGTCATCTTCGTGGGTATTCTTAATTAGCACATGTTTACATTTATATTGAATTCATGTATTTTTAATTGTAAATAAAGATATATTTATATAAATTTTGAAATAATAATAATTCAGTTCTTTTACTTTATAATAATTATGTCACAAGTCCAATTACAAATCACCAATTTTTGTCCCTAGTAATTAAATTGTTGCCTAAGCTGAATTAAGAATCAATATATTTGTTTGTATATGAAAACTGAGTTTTAAGTTACAAAATTCAATGATTATCATTTGTGTTTGGTTATACAATACCAACAATCAGCTTGACTAGTGCAATATGATGTTAGATTTTTTAAACATAACTAAAAATTCGAATTTTGATATTGTAAATAAATTAAGAGAATGAACTCATAATAAACATCTGCAGTACTCAATTTAAATTATTAAGTAGTAATAAAATCGATATCGATAACAATACAAAAAAATATATATTCATATATCAGACTTTTCCAACTCTTTGTTCTAAAAAATTTGAGCAGATCATCTTAATTTATGTATGGGGTCTTGGAATATAGATAATAACAGGAAATTCATTGTGTTTTCCATCTTCTACCTTGAAATTCTTAAATTAAAGATGCTCACCAACCTAAGACTCACTGAAATTTTGAATTTTTGTATAATGGCTTATTAGAGCTTAGTAATTACACTTGGATTATCGAATAGAAATCTCTCTTTTTTGGTGTCTTTATGTATGCCCTAACACTAAAATAATAAAGTAATTGTTACAGTTTAGAGTTTAGGGTATATAGCTTATTTTTTAAGGTTTAGAGTTTATGATTTAAAATTTAGTGTATATTGTAGGTTTTAATTTTTTAGTGATGATGCATATATATGAACACCAAAAAATAACAGATTATTATTTTTATAAATTATGGGACTTGATTTTTTTTTAATAAAATCAGCAATATATGATTCATATTCCAAAAGCAAGATAAATAAATAAATAAATAAATAAATAAATAAATAAATAGAGAGAATTACATCTTTTCAGAATAATTAGATGTGTGAAAATGAATAACTGACATTAACAATAGAAAATAAGGAAGAAAATTAAAAAATGGATTATTCATAGTTAAAAATTTTAATTTTAGTGCGAACGGGTTTGGTCTAAATTGTAAGTAGTTTGGTATCGCTTAAGCAGGTTTTGAGTTCGAGGTCTTGTGTATGTAGAAAACCCCACTGAAATTCACACACCTAAGCCAGGTGTGCGACACAAGTTGGTCCAGATTAGTCAGGGCAAAGCCTAGGGAATCAAATGAACCACCAAAAAACATTTTTAATTTCAGTTAGCTAAACTTTGTTAATCTAACTATTCTAAATTAAAATAGAACTAAATAATTTTACAATGGGTAAATAAATCTTAACCTATAGATAAAACATGATAACAACCATTTATATTTTTGATATATTATAAGAAAAGAAAAGAAATAGAACAATAAGAGAATTTTGATTGATTTTCACTTCACCCCATCCACTACTTTGTTGTTTTTTAATTATTTAATTTGTTTCCTTTCATCATAATGGATGGATGCATGCAACTTGGGAGAAAAATGGGTTCCATCTACTTCTTTTTTCCACTAAAATTTTAATTATTAAAAAATGTAATGGAAAAAGAGGAAATCATTTTGATTTGATTTTGTAATGACTTTTGCACAATTGCATCATCGCACGATTTAATGAGCACTATGCAATTCTCTCAACTTACCTAATTCTCCTATTTATATCAAACAAAATTATTTCAAAAATAGTTGATTTTGACATCTAAATTATTTTGATTAGAGAACTAATAGTGGAGTGATGCAAAGTTTTTGCTTAGGATGAATACATTATTTTTTAACAATCGGTATATGATTTATTGGTCGACTAGTTTAGATCGAGTTTTGCAGAGGTCTAACATGAAGTGATCTTTCTAACTCAGTTTTCTCTATTCACAATATCATGATTCAAACCTCTGACCTTGCGTCTTATTTCACTAGACTAAGGCTTCGTTCAGGAATAATTTTGGAGTGAGATTTTAAGTGAAAAGCGGTGAGACTAGTGGTTTGAAGAAAAGCTGAAATTTTTAGCGTTTTCAAAAGTTTTGTTTGGAGACCAAATCAGGTACAAAAGCTGATTAAAACGGAAAAAATTTTGGGTCGTTTGGCGAAGTTTTTCTGTTGGCAACCAAAAGCTAGTTCCAAACTTGTTCCTGAACGAAATCTAACTGATTGTTGGTAGGATAAATACATTATTAATTATTAAATTATGTCGATTTACGATACAAGTGAAAGAAATATATTTATGAAATATATATGTATAAAAAATTAATAAATGATTGTAAGTGAAGTGTTGATGAATTTGTATACAAATTTATTAATTTTGTGTTCGATTCTTAAATAATTATTTTTCCTTGTTTTCAATACTCACGTTTGCTCATAGTTTTTTATTTGTAAAAATATGAGAACAAACTAAATTAATCTCCAAATCCACAATGTTTTAAGAGGTAATTAAACATGTATCATTGTATTTTCTGGCTTTATCTCGAATACTCACGTTTACATATGATTATTGTTTCTAAATATAAATAACTAAATAAATAAGGCTGTAAACAAACAATACTCTACCCATTTGGTCACTAAATTATATTTTAGTTTTTGTTTTAGTCATTGGATTTTTGAAAAATCATCCTTTGCCGACATTAATTTTGTGATAATCGTCAAAGAATCACCTTCAATTGTTAACTTCCTGAAACCCAGGTCGATTGCCAAAACTGGAGGGAACATGACTCACCATGGGGCACCTAAAATGAAACCTTCTTCATCCCAAACTGTCCTGACGCTCATGCTGGTTGTAACTGGAAGAGACCAGTGGACAGCTGGAAGGCTTGGCCTTGGGTGCAAACCAAAATTGAATAAACTCAGCTCCAAAATAAAAACTAAAACCTCATCTAGTCTCTGTAATTTTTTTTCTCAAATATGAGCTTGTTTCGTGATAGTCAAATCGCCCAAAAAGTCATGAAAGCTTTCTCATGTCTAAAAAGACCAATAAAATTCAACATGCTATTTAACTAAAGTAGATGTAAGGCAATGGATTTGAGAAATGGCCCATACTTGTCTTGCAAACTGACAATCTCTGATAACATAGCGAGCATTTTCTGGAAATTGATTGCATCGAACACACCAGTGTCATTTGCTACACGTTTCACACATAAATTAACTTTGGTAGGCACGAAATTTCAGCATTGAATTTTGACCTTAGAGAGACATTTCGACTGCCATAGTTTCTTGTAATGCTCACGATCATTGTGATTGATAGTAATCTGCGATAGCTACTTCGGACAGTCTAGTGACCCATATGTTCCCCACACCATACCAATCTGTTCATTTGCTCACCACTAGGCAAAGCAAAGGAATGCTCAGGATTTCCTCAACATCATTCGTATTAAAAGTATCTAAAATTAACTCCGTGTTCCACTCCTTTGATATGAGGTCTATTAGATCAAAGACCCTATTTAGACCAGCAACCAGGTCTGTAGATAGCAACTTAGGTGATGAGGCGACTAACCAAAAATCATTACAAATAGATATAGATGTGCCTCGACCCACTTTCCAACGGAGACCCTTTTCAACAGGCCTCAGGCACTCCAAATACTCTTCTATGTCAGTGATGGGTTGGAGCCGAGGCTAGCCTTCAGAAAAGTGGAAGAGGGATAGTACTTGGCCACTAAAAAGGAAGGGTTGTGAAGAAGCCTTCACCCTTTCTTGGCAAGCAGGGTCACATTGAACTTTGCTAGGTCTCGAAAACCGATTTCACTAGACTCCTTCAGATTACACATCTTTTTCCACATACATCAGTGGATACCTTGACGTTCATGCGAGTGCTGCCACCAAAATCGTGCTATTATTTGTTCCAACTAACGACAGAAGGATTTTTGGAGAAGAAAATAGCACATTGTGTACATCGGAATGGACAAAAGAATCGCCTTAATGAACACTTCTTTGCCGCCTTGAGAAAGAACGCGAATAGCCATTGCAGAAATACATTTAATAAAATGATCCTTCAAGTTCATGAAAGTTTTTTTCTTGTTCTTCCCTACAATGAGTGGCAGACCTAGATACTTTTCAAGATTAATATTGCTATGAATTTCCAGTATTCTTTAAACATCAGCCTTATTCTCTTTAATCAAATTGGAGCTAAAGAAAGTCTTTGATTTTTCAAAATTGATAACTTGGCCCGAGCACTCTGAGTAAATGGCCAGAATCTCTTTCAGCAAAATTGCCCCTCTAACCGATGTCTCTCTAAAAATTAAACCGGCGTCGGCAAAAAATAAATGAAACACATTAGGAGTTCCTCTAGATATATGAACCCCGATCGAAATATTCACAAGAGCTGCTTGACCTAAAAGGGAGGAAAGTCTTTCACTACAAATGAGAAATAAGTAGGGACTCAAAGGGTCCCCTTGTATAAGTCCACGGGTTGGCACAAAACTATTACTTACAGAACCATTTACCACCACTGAGTAGGAGACCGACGTTATGCACCTCGTGACAAGAGCAACCCAATCAGGTGAGAATCTCATTTTCAACATCATAACTTCAATGAAGCCCCACTCCACACGGTCGTAGGCTTTGCTTATGTCAAGTTTGAGACTGAAGAAACCTTTCTTTGCCAATCTCCTATTACACATGAAATGGATTATCTCAAAAGCTGTCAGAGAGTTATTTGAAATAAGGCGCCCTGGAAATAAAGCGCTTTGGGCTTCGTCGATGAAAGGGTAAAGGATATACTGGAGACGATTAACAATACATTTAAAAATTATTTTGAAGAGTACGTTACAGAGACTTATCGGTCGGTATTTATCCATTGAGTTTTCTCCTTCGACCTTTGGTATTAAGACAATTCGAGTATGGTTGATACGAGCCACCGGAATATCACCCTGAAGTACAGAAATGTAGAAACGTGAAACGTCATGGCCTATGATATGCCAAAAACGTTGATAAAAAGAGCCCCTAACTCATCTTCCCCTGCTGACTTTAAGGGATTCATGGATTTAACTGCTGCAAAAAAAAATTCCTCTGAAAACTCGGATGATAAAAACATATTAGATTTGGTGGTGATACAATTAGCCACGCCATCAACAATACAATCAGCATTCGCAGAGCCTTGGGAAGAAAAACAAAAAAATGAAATGCTCACTAGCCACATTGATCATTTCAGCCTCCCCGAAATAGATTCTTCAAAGTTATTATACAACAGTGAAATGCGATTGCGATGTTTCCTTTAAGTTGCACATCAGTGAAAAAAATTGTATTTCGACCACCATGTTGGATCCAATTGGAGCGAGCCCCCTGCTTCCAGTACAACTCATCCTTATCTAATTTCAGATTTAGGGCCAACTTTGCTTCCATAATCTCACCAAGAACATCATCCGATGGGTTAAGCTTGTTTAAATGTTCTAGTTTTTCTGTTAAGTCTTTCACAGTAAATCTATTTTCTCGTTTTATTCTTTTGAACCACAAATCCAGCTCTCGACAAGTGGACTTTAGGCGATCCAGAAAATCCACACCAGAAAAATATTAATCCACTCGATTAATTAATGTAGGCTTAATACACTTTTCCCCCTACCTATATTTCCCCCTATCGTTAAAAAATTATCTTGCGCCACGTCATTTTTCTTATTTATTTTTAAATAAAATAAAATATTAAATATATTAAATCATACGCTAAATTTACCTAAATACCCCTGTCTTCTTCCCCAAACCCCATTACCTATTGCATTCATCTCTAACCCCATTTCCCGAAACTGACCTAACCGTCTTCAAGTTTATTTGCAGGATTTAATGTTTCTGGGGTGCAGCAGCTTAAAAATCTTGAAGGTTTGTTAATGAAAAAAAGATGAAGGTAGAGATGGAAAACTCATACCGGTCACGTTTAACACCTTCAGCTTATTCATGTCTTTGAAAAAAGTGTCCGAGACTCAAAAAGATGGATCTTTGTTCAGCAACATGAGTAACTCAAATTTGAACAATCCACACCAGAAAGCTCAGGGATGTGGATGTGTGGCAACGAGATAGCAGTGCAACCTTTAAGATTTCCCTTCTTCAACAATTCCTTCAGATGATTTCCATCCTTTATGACCCACATTCCCTTGTTTTTTGATGCAATTGAAACAGAAACATCGCGTATAAGATCATGCACATCAATTCTTTTTCTCGCTTCTTTTAGCGTGTTGATTCCTCCCAAAAGATCTAGACCAATGCTATATTGCAGCAAATCGAAGATAGGGATATCAAAACTTTGAGGATGCAGGCCTCACATCAAGAACAAAGATTGTGCTTCCTCATTTCTTAGCCATTTGTAACTCAACTCAATGGTGAAGAACACATTGTCTTCCATCCCTTCTGTGTTTGATGGATTCGACTGTTTTAGCTGCAGCAAGGCATCTTCTCAAAATGGGAAGTCCATAGCTTTCAAAGTATTTGCAATTGCCAAGATAGCAACCGACAGCCCTGCACATTTCTTCACCAATTCAGTCATTGTGCGTAGATAATCATCAGACTTTCCATCCGTGTCACCCATTGTTTTTGCATTCTTTTTGAGACAAAACTTCAACTTTGATACTATTCGTCTCAGCATCCATGAAACGAAGAACGTCGAGGCTTCTGGAAGTCGGCAATAATTTACATCCAGAAGTTGAAGATTTCTGAGCACCTGCATCCTGAAATGAGATCCCAACTTCTTCAAGATTAAGTTTTGGGAAATGGGGTTTGGGAAAGAAGACGGGGTGGGTTTGGGGAAGACCAGAGTATTTTGGTAAATTTAGGGTATGATTTAATATATTTATTTTATTTTAAAATTTAAAAATAAACAAGAAAAATAATATGGCGCATTTTGATTGGTCAAGATAATTTTTTTAACATTAAGGGGTAAAAGTGGTCAAAATAAACTTTAAAAGGCAAGTTGGGAAAACAGGTAAAGTTTAGGGGGAAGTGTATTAAACTATTAATGTATCTTAACTTATTTAATCTATATTTTTGTTTTATATTGCAATTATATCTGAACTCAATCAATAGCATAGATCTGTTAAGTGTGTTCCCAATGGGAGAAAAAGATCTTCAAACATTTAATAAAGGGTAAACTACGCCATATACCACTCAACTATGGTTGTTGACTTGAAAATGCCACTGAACTTTAAAAAAAGTTTAAAACTAACACTGAATTTTTTTATGACTCAAAAATATCACTCTGTTGTTAACTCTTAACACCCAGCTAAGTCAAAACAACATCATTTTACTAGAGGGAAAATATTAAAATCATGCGCTTGAAGGGGTTTGACTCAAGACCTTCAAATATAAGGGCTAAGCCTTAACCATTGAACCAACATGATATTATATAATGTTTTACCAAAAATATAGTATACCTCAAGTTATTTGAGATTACTTAAAACTATTTTATAAAATAAATAATACTATAAATGATATTAATATATAAAAATATAAAATATATTATTTTTATATATTATTAATAATATAAATATATTATTTTTAAAAACCCTCAAAATATTCATAAAAATAATATATTTATATTATTAATAATATATATAAAAAAACATAAACTATTAACCCACAACCCTTGAACTTAGAGCCAAAAATTTAGAGTTTAGTATTTAGGATTTAAGGTTTTATTTATTTAATAATGTTATGAATATTTTGGGTTTAAAATAATATATTTATATTAAAAATAATATATTTTTATTTAAATTATATAAACTTATTCATTTGGTTCAACCAAATTATTTTATAAAAATATAATACAATAAATAATATTAATATATAAAATAATATAAAATATATTATTTATATATATTTATATATCAATAAAAATATATTTTTATGGTTCTTTATATATTATTTTTAATATAAATATATTATTATTAAAATTTATTCATTAAAATAATATATTTATATTATAAATGATATATAAAAAACCATAAACCCTAAACCTCAAACCATAATGTTTATGGTTTGGACTTTGTAGTTTAAGGTTTAAGATTTAGGTTCAGAATTTTTATATATTATTTTTATAATATAAATATATTATTTTTATGACTATTTTGAATTTTTTAAAAAATAATATATATTATAAATATTATATAGAAAATAAAAAATACACTTTTATTTATATATGTTGGTATATATATACAAATAATATATTTTATATTATTTATATATTAATATTATTTATATTGTTATTTATTTCGTAAAATAATTCAATTTAATCTCAAGTAAAGATATATAATATTTGTGGTAAAATATTACATAATTTTGAGTTGGTTTAGTGGTTAAGGTTTAGCCTTTATATTTGAAGGTCTTGGGTTCAAACCCCTCCAAGCACACGATTTTAATATTTTTTCTCCAGCAAAACGACGCCGTTTTGGGCTAAATTAGGCTTCAAAACAGTCATACCAAAACATCGTCGTTTTTACTTAACGGGTGTATTAAGAATTAATGACGGAGTAATATTTTGGAGTCATAAACTAAAGTTCAGTGTTAGTTTTTTTTTTTTTTAAAAGTTCAGTGGCATTTTCGAGTCAATAACCATTGTGAAGTGGTATGTGATTGTAACCCCCTCGTCCCGGTCTGGCCAGATGACCGGTCCGAGTGGGCCACACGGGGAAAACCGAAGCGAAACCCGTTAAGGTTCCCCCTTGGTTAGCAACCCTATTTTTTTTTCATTTTAATCTTGTCTAGAGGATTGTTAAATCCTAGGTGATCACGACAGCGGAAAACAATCAAAGGAAATCACATTCGAAACACGACCATGCACGAACAGTTCATTTTAAGCTTACAGGGCAGGCCGTATCGATACACCAATCAAGGGTATCGATACGCCTTGACTTGGTCAACTCAAACAGTCAACTCGTAGAAGACCGTATCGATACAGCCCTTGAGCGTATCGATACGCCCTCTTCAGTCAACATCTCGTGGTCAACGAGATAAACCCGTACCGATACGCCCCAACACCGTATCGATACTCCAAAAACTCCCCAATTTCTCAAAATTCCAGTGACCAAAAACCGTATCGATACACAGTTCAGAATTAGTGAAAGGAAGACCTCCAGAATACAGTTTTAGAGATGACAGAGTTTTACAGTTCAGAGATAGGATAGTTGTGCCGATTGACATAGTGTTTTGAGACGTACTGTTTTGGCCGAAGTACACGGCGGTTCTTTTGTATTGCATCAGAGTAGTATGAAGACATATTGTGGGTTGAAGATGAGTACTTCTGGATCGAGTTGATGGATGATGTGGTTCAGTATGAGAGTAAGTGTGTAATTTGCCAGCGTGCCAAGACCGAGCATCAGTTTCTTCTAGTTTATTACATTCGTGGGAAATTCGTATTGAAAGTGGGAATTAGATTCGAGAGATCTTGTGTCTGATTCGCCTCCGATTTCCTCAGTAAGAACTTAGTTGAGTAATCAATGTTAGTTGCACTGTATGTGGTCCTTTATACATGTTCAAGCTACTTGTACCGTGAGTAAGATGGCAGAGTTGTGCCTTAGCAAGATTGTGAGTTGTACATTGTCTTGAGATCGATAATGGACGATAGGGATTCGAGTTTCGACTAAATTTTTGAAGTCGTCTGCATAGTGTTTGGTTGTATGTTGAGGTCTAATGATCAGTCAGAGAAAGTTATGGGTTAGGTAATCAAACATTGTTGTATGAGATGGTGAATCGGGTTAGTCCTGTTGTTTGTTTGTTGTAGTTACCACCATAGTTAAAAGGAGGTATGTAATGTGTTCCGTGTATCTATGATTCAGAAGTGTGAATCAATTTTGTCCCGTGTTATGTTGTTAAAGAGTTTGAGTTGAGATTAAAATGGTCATGCATTGAAGGACCCGTTGAGATCTTGGCATCAGATAGCTAATGTTGTGTGGTAAGTCTACCGAGTAGGAGAGTATGTTGTAGTAAGAGAGAAAGTGTGGAGGAGCATGTGTTAGTGACTCTTCCTGTCTAATAAATTTCGAGGACGAAATTCCTTAAGTGGGGGAGAGTTGTAACACCCGGGTTTAGGGGTCGGGTGAAAATAATATTTTAGTATTGTCTCGGGTTTCGATTCTAATATTTTATTTAATAAAGTAATGGTTTGGGCCTCGGGTTTTAAGATTTGGACCAATTTTAAATTGAGCCCAAAAGCCATGGATGGCACCTATTGTGGTTTCCCTTTTTCTTTAAGGGCATTTTGGTCTTTGAACATTGAAATTTAAATTATTATAAAATAAAGTTTTAAGTTATCTTCTTCTTCCTCTCCCTTCCATTTCTTTCCAGCGCCAAAATCATATCTCCCTCCCCAAATACTATTTCATCTCCTTTCTCCTTCGTTTTGGCTCGGTTTTGAAAGGTAATTACGTTTTTGACTTGCTCTCAACTTCCTCTCTTCAAAAGTACAAGTAGTTTTCATTTTCATCCATGTTTTAGAATTTGGATTTTTGGGAGATTTGAATGAAAATGGTTGTTTTATGGTGTTTAACTTGAGATTTTGATTTAACAGTGATAGATATGAAGTTTATGAACCAAACGGTTCAACATATATGATTTTTAGAGAGTTTTGTTAAGTTTCCCGAATTTGTGTTTTTATAGGTTTTTAGGAGGGTTTTTAGTTGAATTTTGGATGTGGTTTGTGTTGGAAATTGAGGGTTGATGTTAGGGTATTGGTTGGGGGTCGTTTTGGAAGCAATTGGAAGTGTTAAATATGTTGGAATCATCGGTTTTGGACTGTGCTAAAGGGCTGCTCGGGAATGGCTTTTTAGTGGTTGTTCTTGGTTCGAAAAACAAGTGTTTGATGTTTGAATTTCATTCCGGGTTTGCTATGTTGTGTTGTGGACTGATTTGAAGTTAATTTACTTGTGTTGAGATGATTAGGAGCAAGGAATTTCGTTGGTAAAGTCTCGGGATCGATATCGGAAGTCATGGAGGCTGGAGTCGGCTTTGCTTGATTTGCTTAAGGAAGTGAGGTGAGTGGTTAATGTTTTAATTTGATTTCAAAGGTTGATTCAAGCATGTGGATGCGAAAATGTTTTTAAGTATCATTTTGGTTCAAGGTTGGTTTTGAAGAGTTTAGTTTGGGCTTGGAAAATCAATTTTAAATTCAAGAGTAAATTGTGGTGAATTGCCTCTTTAATTTCCCCTTTTTACTGTTTGTTTTCAATTCTTGTGGTGGTGAATTGTTATGTGTGAATTCCAATATTTGAGAGGAAGCATGTTGCTTCTTATTATATCGGTGATTTTGTGTGATGGTAATTATAGTGTTGTTGATGTGCCTTGTATGATAGGTGTAAGTGGGTGCAGGTTGTGCACGGAAATGATGAGTAAGACCATTTGTGGTTGGTAAGGTTGTTTGTAGCAATTTGGTGCCTAGTTGTGGATTTTGTTGCAGCTTGTGTGGTTGTGCATGATATAGTGAGTACATGTTGTGTGATGGTGATTTGTGTGTTGTGTTGCATGGTTGTCGTTGCTCTGGTGATGTGTAGTCCCGCCGGTAGCAAAAGTATAAGACTCTGGTGATGTGTAGTCCCACCGGTAGTCACTGGTTGGGTATTCCTTTGATGTGTAGTCCCATTGGAAACCCACTAGTTGAAACGGTGATGTGTAGTCCCACCGTACTTGTATGCTGATTGTGTTTGTGTAAACTACGTGTGTTGTCGTTGCTCCGGTGATGTGTAGTCCCGCCGGTAGCAAGTGTTATAAGACTCCGGTGATGTGTAGTCCCACCGGTAGTCACTAGTTGGGTAGTACTTTGATGTGTAGTCCCATTGGAAACCCACTAGTCGAAACGGTGATGTGTAGTCCCACCGTATGTGTAAGTTTGGTTATGTTTGTGCGTACCATGAAGTGAATTGTCTATGTTGTTGACCTTTGGTTGAACTTGTATGTTAGTAGATGGATTAGGTTGTTGGATGACTTGTATGTGTTGGCCTTTACTTTTAAAGGAAGCTTTGAACCCTGCATTGTTGTTATTATGTTTTAGAGCTCTGCTCACTAAGCTTTATGCTTACGCTCTCCTTTTTCCGTCAATGCAGATCTTTAGCTTGGGGTTAGCAAGGAGCAGGAAAAAGGGCGTCCAAGCGTGTGGTAGTTTGCTCAAGTATGGCTTATTAAATAATGTAGTAGTCTAGCAATGGGAAATGCTACGTGTTTTAGGAGCTTGTATCTAGACTCCTTTATGTTGGCTTTATGTTGTCTTATGCCTTTTGGGGCCTTTTGAGCTTTTATGTATGCCTTATGTTTGACTACCTTGTGTATGGGGCCTTTTTGGTGTTAAGTATATTCATTTGGTGAGATTGCATGGACTATTTGAATTGTATAATCCTTGTTAGATTTAATGCCTTGTAGGCTAAGTCTCAGTTGTAGTTTTGATGCATGTATGTTTGTATGTGTATAGGCGAGTCTAAAATGCATCAAGGGTCGAGTTTGGGGTCACCATGTTGGAAAAAGGTTGAGTTGCAAAGCAGGGCGTATCGATACGCTCAAGGGTGTATCGATACGGTCTTGCCTGCAGAACTCAGTTTTGGCTGGGCGTATCGATACACTAGGGTGTATCGATACGGTATTAATTCTCTGGAATTCAAGTCAGGCTGAGCGTATCGATACACAAGGGTGTATCGATACGGTCCCAACTCTCTGAAATTCAGAGGAGTTGGTGGGTTTAGGTCGTATCGATACGGGGTTGTAGCGTATCGGTACGGTTCCATCTCGTTGACCTCGAAATGTTGACCGAGAGGGACGTATCGATACGCTCAAGGGTGTATCGATACGGTCTTCCCTGAGCTGACTGAGAGGGTTGACTTTGGTCAAGGCGTATCGATACCCTCTGTAGGTGTATCGATACGGCCTGCTTAAAAAGGAAAATTTGGTTGTTTAATTGCATGTCTTGTGGGTTTTGTATCCGTGTTCGTTCGCTGCGTGTCCCATCACATAGGATTTAATACAGGCATCTAGAAAAAAAAATATAGGGTTGCTAACCGAGGGGAAACTTAACGGGTTTCACTCGGTTTTCCCCGTGTGGCCCACTCGGACCGGCCATCCGGCCAGACCGGGACGAGGGGGTTACAGAGCTCTACAGGCAAGACCGTATCGATACGGCCCTTAGGCGTACCGATACGCCCTGCACTGCAACACCAGAATTTCCAACATTAACGACCCAAACACGACTCTAAATGCATTTCTTGACTCACCTAAGCGTATACACACATATAAGCAATCTTACTCAGGCCCAAGGAAGCATTCATACATGAGTCAAAGCATTCATACATAGCATTCCAACCAAAGAGCAATTTAGGCAATAATGACATACATAAAGGCTCAAAAGGCCTTAAAAGGCACAAGACATCAAAAGAGGTTTGCTCACACACACAAGGCAACCTAAAAATCTAAAGCATGCCATCACACAACTACATTCATCATAGTATCTCATGCTTTACAAACCATAATCAATCCCAAAACATCAACATTTAAATGAGTCATACAAAGCTCATACAAAAACCCTTGCCACATTGCTAGCTAATACAAAATTGATAACCGTACTTGAGCCTCAAACTTGGAAAGCCCTTTTTGCCTTGCTTCGAGCTAACACCACGCTAATGATCTGCATTGTTGAACATTGAGAGCGTAAGCTATAAGCTTAGTGAGGGTGCTCTAAAACGAAAAACATTAACAATGCAGGGTTCAAGCATGTAAATCCTAATCTCACGTACTTCATGCACTGGCATATAATCAAGTAGACCTAGCTAGTCTTTCAAGTGGCATAATATGGTTTCTCAATCCTACCAAGCTCAATCATCAATATCAACATCATATATCAATACCATATACCACATTCATATATCACTACACATGAACAAGTTTAATTGGCCACTATTAATTATCCCGATTGTGCGTATTTAAACCTCAACAACACTTTACCTCGGTGGGATTACACTCATCACTGGACCTTGCATGTGCGGGATTCCACTCATCGCCACATGCCCTACGGATGGGATTCCACTCATCATCCCGTAGAAATATATAAATAGCTTCTGGTGGAATATTACATCACCGTACTCCTCCTTGATGACTTAACACCATCAAGGCCACGTACGTTTTGACTCAATTTATGTGCACGCTAATCCTAATGATCGATCATTTACAACCGGTAATTATTTAGTGCCAATTATCATTTACTACATCACATTTCCATCAACCATAACTCATGCTCATCACATATATACATATCATGACATACATGCACAACTTACCCGCATTTCTCAAGAGCATAGATAGGCAATACACAAGTATTAAATGGAAATCAATAACTAAAATCAACAACTTGAATTAAATGGAAATGGCCTACCAAGCACATTTTACTCACACGCTACACACACTCGAACCAAACTTTAAAACAAGTTGAAACCACTCACTGCCCTTCCTTAGCAACCGAAACAATTCTCCTACGAACCCGGATTCGGTCCCAAAGCTCCTTCAACGACTCCTCTTGCTTCTAGCCAAGCAAAACACATACATTACTTCACAATTCAATGCTAAAACTCAACCATCAACTTACTTTACAAACACAAGCCAAAATCCACAAATCCCCAATCTATATAACCACCCAAAATACCAATTTTCGTGCTCTCCAATAACCTTGCTGAAAACTCCACTTTCAATCATCCAAAAGACACCCAAAGGACCCCAAATCACCCTTCTAACCTACCTAAACCACCAGCCCTTTGTTTCCATCCTAAAACCCACCAAAAATGGTGTTTTTGACACCTCAAAAATAGGTCTAAGAACCCACTTCGAATTTTCATTAAAATTCAACCAAATTAACGTATAATGTGTATTTTAACATGAGTAAACAAAGCCCCAACTCAAATAATCAAAATAAGATGAAGAACCCCTTAAAAACCCAAACTTTAAAACAAACCCTAATTTTCAAAACTCCATAACTTTGAAATCTAAGACCATGGGTTGATAGGGAATAAAGAGGAGAGTAAGAAAACATCATTACCTTTCAAAAACACCTTGAATTTGAGTTGTAATCCAATGGAATAGTGTTTGTAGTGTTGGGAGAGTTTAAAAATGGGAAATGGCTATTTGACGTTGGAAAAGGGGAATGGGGGAAAGAGAAGATGACTTTATTTTAAAGTTGTCTTGCTTTTAAAAGTTTTGGGTCAAATTACAACATAGGTCCCTCCCCTTTTTACTAAAGCTCAATTAGGTTCAATTTAAGGTTGAATTTATTTAATTTAATTTTATTGACTCGAACTACAAACCTGGCTAACTCCTAACCCCAAAACACGGGCGTTACAGTGATGTAGTTTTCCCTTTAATAAAGATTTCATTGAATATTACTTTTACATTACCTAATACAATAAAGTACAACACTTTAATCAAATTGTTCAAGATAATGGTTTAGCAACACTTAATATGTCAATTCAATTGTGTTTAGTTCGATTGATATCAGTATCATTATAATGTATAAGAAGACATGTGATCGAGCAAGTTTAAATGCTTAATATTCTCTGATTTAAGGGTGAAGATGTGCTTGAATAAGAAAATAAAGAGCCCTTCTTATAAAATTAATTAAAAATTTTACTTAATTTTAACAACATTCCAAACCTAAAGTCACAAAAATCAAATGGACCCTCGATTTTTGTTCAATGGTGTCCTTTTTAAAATAAAAATAATCATAATCAAAGCACCAATTGAAACAAATATATTCTCCTTTTCGCTCCAATTGTCTTTTCAAATGTTGGCACATTGACCCTACAACTTGTTGTATTGCACAAATAGGCTGAACTTTTCTTTTAGATAGTGAAAGATTTAAACCCATTTTAGCTTTGTAATTATTTGAAAGAGAATCCATTAATAAAATGTAGAGCACACAATAAAGTTGATTAATTAATATTTTTAATTTAGTGAATAAACTTAGCTTTAGTGGTGGGGGAGAAAGCAAATGATCAAACATCATCCATGAAATCCCATAAACAGTTTTTAGGGGGAAAAAAGCAAACATTTGTTTCAAGTCCATGTTTTCTACCTATTGAATCAAGGAGTTGTCTTTTTAAAATTTATTTTACATCTCTAATGATGCGTGCCGTCGTACTAATCCTTCAATATAATTTAATTTTTTTAATAAATTTCACTTAACAAATTAGAATATAATGAATGGAACTTTTAATGTTGACGAACATTCAGTCGAATTGAGTGAAAGAGACTGAAATTAATTGAGTTGATAAATCATTTTATTATTTTAATTTAATTTAAAATTTATGATGTTCAAGTTTTACTTCTCAAAAACAATAGTGGACAAGAAAGAAGTAAAAAGAGTATATATTGATGCTGAATATATTTACAAATTACTAGTTAGTGCACTGATATCATTTTATTAAAACTTTTATCATCTCAATATACATGATTTAAGTTTTAATAAAATGTGAGTCAATTTAATTCATCAATTTACAAATTACTATTAGTTAGTGCACTGATATCATTTTATTAAAACTTTTATCATCTCAATATACATGATTTTACTTTTAATAAAATGTGTGTCAATTTAATTCATCGATGTATATAAATTTAATAAAATGATATCATATTAAAGGTGAATATTTGATACATTGTTTGTATAAAAAAATTACCAAGTATGCATATTTTCAAGCTAAAATCGAAAATTAAATTTTTTTTTGAAAGGTAAAAAAGAAGATTTTTGATTTTCGATTTTAGCTCAAATCAAAAATCTTAATCTTAAACACTAACTCAAATCTCTAAATTCTAAAGCCTTAAACCCTAAATAACCTCGTTTGTAGAAAAAAAATTATTACCACATATAGGATAATAACTTAAAAAAAATCGTGAAAAAGTATAAATTTCCTACATGACAAAAGTAAATAGTTTGGGAAAAGGATACTGCAATTTTACCTTGGCGAATTGTATATGGCGAAGGGGCGGTGAAGTTTGCACCAGCCGGGAATCGAACCCGGGTCTGTACCGTGGCAGGGTACTATTCTACCACTAGACTACTGGTGCTTGTTAGGGGGTCTGTAACATTTTATTTATATATTTGCATTCTATTTTTCTAAGGTGTGATTTTGTTTCAATAAGTCATTGCCATCTCTATGCAAATTATATTTCAAAATTTATCGTATAATTATATTATATTTAAACTGGGAAAATACTTTGATACATAAATTTTTAATTTTAGGGTTTAGGGGTTTATGTTTAGGGTTTAAGATTTATGGGTTTAGGTTGTAGGTGTAAAATTTAGGGTTTATAGTTAAAATTTAGAGTTTAGGGTGTTAAGAATTTAGATTTTGAATTTTTTTAGTTTAAATATGAAGGGTTGTGTAAAAAAAATTACACAGCTTGTGTATTAAAATATTATCTTTAAATTTATATGTTGTATTTATTAAAAAAATACCAAATCAAATGAAGGGCTAGAAAGTGGTCAAAATACCAATTATTTGCCACTTCTTTACTTTTATGGGAAATGATACATAATTTATCACTTGTTAATTAACTTTGCAAGTTGATGAAAGCTTGAGAAAGACCAGATTCTTCCAAGTTAATGAACACTAATCATGTCTTTGTTTTCTTCTCAAGTGGATGCCATATTCCATTTTGGGCAAGTAAGACCTGATTGGGCCTTTGAATTTAATCATCAACAAAGACAATTCCCTTTTTTTTTATTTGATATTTTGTACATGGTAGATTGTTTGTTAGAGAGAAAAAAATAACACATTAAAATTCAAATAGACTTGAATATGACAAAAGATGTAACAAGTTCAGGATGGACTTAAAAGGGAAGTTGAAGGGACGATCATCCTTTAAAAATTTAAAATTTTTATATGATTTAGAAACTTTAGAAAATTTATTTTATATTAAAAATATATTTTCAACTCCTTAAAATTTTATAAGTTCATCCTCTTTAAAATTTTATAAATTCGCCCTTTAACCTAAAGTTTATGGTAAGAATTTAGGGTTTAGGGCTAGGATTTAGAGTTTAGAGATTATGATTTAAGTTTTAGAATAATATGTTAAGGATTTAAATTTTTACCTACAAACCCTAAGTTCTAACGCTAAACTATAAATTCAAACTACAATTCCTAAATTCTAAGCACGTAAATTTAAAATCCTAAACTGAATTTCTAACTCTAAAATTAAAATACTTGTGAAAATAAAATATTTTCACCGCCTGTGTATTATACAATTACCTTTATTTTCAGAAACTATTTTTGTATCGCATCCTTTTTTTTCTAGGGTGACAAAGGAATCGTATCATTCGATTTTTTTTTATATTTTCTTAAAAGTCGGAAGAAAGCTGTAATCAATAGAATTTTTCTAATTCTTCCTTTCTGAAAAAGGAATGTGATTTTTCCCTTTTTACAAGGATGGAAAGATTAAATCTAGCCGTAAAAAAAATATTTGACTAATAAATAATTCAGTATTTGGTCTTTGACCTCCTCGGTCGTTACGAACTTTGATTTGAGTTCTAATTTTGTAAATTATGTGTCGATTGTATTTAAAATTTAGGGTTAATTACGGGAATAGTATCTTATGTTTACTTACAGTACAGAGTTGGTCACCGATTTTGAAAAATAACCAGTAAAATCACTTACGTTTTCGGGGCGTAAACTTTTGGTCACTCGGCCGTTTGTTTCTGTTAAACATTAACGGCTTGTTGACCTGACAGCAAAAAAATAAAAGGTAAACTACTGCAATGGCCACTAAAGTTTGTCCCATGTATATTTCTGCTCTCCAATTTAAAAAAATAAACATTATGGTCCAATGCATAAATTTACACTTTAACCCCAAACTTTTATATATATATATATATATTAAACATAACTATTCCAATAGTTAACCCATATATAAAATCACCCTCCAAACACAAATCAATAATTGGTGAAATCCATTTTCTATAATTTCTCCTCAAAATCAAACACCAAGTAAAAGTATCTCCTCCCTTCTTTCGTTAGAATTTTTTTTCTCATTCTCTCTTCATTTTCAGTATCTTTCAAGATCCACGTTTCCTTCTTTATTTCCAAGTAATTTGTCTCTGTCTTTTTCTTTTTCAATGTTACTGATCTACTTGTTTCCTTGTTCATTCTATCACATTTTTTACGATTTTATGTTTTCATGCATGTATTTGTTTGTTTGTTTAATTGATGGAAAGCAATAGATTGATTGAATTTAAATCTCGTATTTCTTTTGGGTTTTCGATATTTATGCTTTAGATTTACTCGTTTTGTGTTCTTTTAAATTCATGTTTTTTAATTCTACAGTAACTATTTCCCTCTTATCTAAGCAAATGAAAGAGCAATTTTTGAATTTTTTCGTTCTTTGGTTTTGTTTGGTTTCCAAGAATCCGCTGGAAATAAGCAAGTAAACAGAGGGTTGAAATTTTAGCATCCCATTGTTTTACTGATTTGCCCTCAAAACAGTAAAACAAAATCCCCCTTACCTTGAAATTGTCTAGTATATGAGTTTAGGTGAAACACTGTATTTCTGCAATGAAATTAAAATTTTAAAAATCGTGCAGATCTTTGCTGTTGAAGAAAACTGCTTCTAACAATGACTACGGCTAATAGAAATGCTCCGCAAGTGGCCAACAATGGCGGTGCAAGCAAACCCTTCAAGATCTTCATTGGTTATGATCCGCGTGAAGATGAAGCATATGAGGTCTGTCGTCATTCTATCCTGAAACGTACTTTCATTCCCGTTGAGATCACACCCATTGTTCAATCAAATCTTAGGGTTCACACTACATTACAAAGTTTTAGGGTTGAAAACTAAATTTTTAAAAATTTTAAGTGTGAAATTATAAAGAACCCTTCTTACTAGTGACTATAATATTTATTTTTTAAAAATGGGGAGCAGAAATGTACATGAGACAAATTTTAGTGACCATTGCAGTAGTTTACCTTTTATTTTTCGCTATCAGGTCAGCAAGTCGTCAATGTTTAACGGCAACAAACGGCTGAGTGACCAAAAGTTTACGCCCCGAAATCGTAAGTAACCTTACTGGTAGTTTTTCAAAATTGGTGACCAACTATGTACTGGGGTAAACATAAATGACTATTCTAGTAGTTAACCCTAAAAATTTATTATGTTTTGTCTTACAATGTGAATCATTTTCGAATTTATTTTAATTTCACTCTAAATATATTCTTATTGATAATTTAATTACACTTTATTAAGTGCTCGATAATGGGTGTTACTACTACTGTTGACTTTGTTTTGACTTTTGTCCTGGCCATGATTTAAGTAATTAATAATTGATTAAAGTGTTGTGAATAAAATAAAGAAGAACAAAAATAAGAACAAGAAGAACAAAGAGATGAGAGAAAGAAGGAGATTTGTATTATTCTCAAATATAGACTTGTATGCAATGCCTTCAATGAATCATCTATTTATATGCATAAGAAGTACATAATACATTAAACTCTAATTCATAGAGATAATATTCCTAATAATAAATAAATCAAACTTCTTTGATAAAGTTTTAATCATGATAGACATCCACATAGATAAATATTCATAACACTCCCCCTTGGATGTCTATGAAGATAATGTGCCTCGTTAAAACCTTACTAAGATAAAAACCCAGTGGGAAAAAAAATTCTTTAGTGAAGGAAAAAGAGTACACACATCTTTGATACGCATAACATGTTGCCTCATTAAAAACCTTACCAGGAAAACCCATTGGGACAAAACCTCGGTTAAGGGAAAAAGAGTGCAACGCGTATTTACTCCCCCTCATGCAAACATCACAGAAGATCTTTGAATCTTCATAATTTAATCTTGAATATCATTTTTCTAAAGATCGTGAGGGATGAAACTTTGGAGTAATATGTTTCATGATGTATCCACTTTCAAACTGAGATATACATCTTGCGTTATCTTCACACAAGATATCATATCTTGTAAAAGTAAATCCACATATCTTTTGGATATGTTGGGTCAATAGTCTTAGCCAAACACATTTTTTTGACTTGCCTCATGCATAACAATTATTTCTACGACATTTGAGGAGGCATCAACGAATGTTTGAAGATCTAAATGTAATGATCTTTATATATTCATAGATATTTCTTGACCAACTAATATATAGTGCTTCAAGACCAAGAAAAGATATAATTATCTTTATTCACATCCAACAATCTTACAACTATTGAGATACTCAATAGATATGCTCTATTCATATTGAATCTTCTTTAAGATTCTTTCAGCTTATGTCTATTCATAGACAAAAGAAATATATAAAAATGCTCGATCTTCAGGTCGAGATAAACTTGATGTCAAGATTCAAGTACTTGTATTGAAACTACTTCACGAGTTTCCAATTTGAAGCTCTTTAGGAGTTCTAAAATTATCATAATGGATCTTGATCCAAACTCCTTTATAAAATACATAAGAAAATCTGATCATTATTATAGTATTTTCTCAATTAGTATTCACTAAGGCGATTATACCAAATGCGCCAAAATATTCATGAGACATGTCTAAATAAATTTCCTCAGAAATTTCCAAATGCTTATAGCATTTTAGATCCTTCAAGGATAAATATGGATCCACAAATAATTAGACGCATGTAAAATTTTCAAAACTGCCAAAGTAATTGCATCCACCATGAAGTAATTAAAACTTTTCATAAATCATAGTTCAAGTCGTATTTACGACTACTTATTTGTGCCTCACTTGCATTACACCTTTAGGTGTTTGGACTGCTGGTCCAAATACTTCTATTTTAGAAGTTCAAAGCATCTTTCAACATTGGCCAATTCAATATCTATACTTCTGGATATATTTTATACAAGATCCTCGATTTCTTTCTTTACTTCTATAGAAGTATTTTATGTAAAATTGTTTGTAAAATCGTTGTCGACAACTTTCCAATTTTCTGGTTCCATTCTCGTAATGACATAACTCATCGAGATCTCTTCAAGATTTCAATCTTTATTTCAGGTACCTGAAACTCTTATAGAGTTTTATTATTTGTTATGTCTTAGGTCTCTTCAGGAGCACCCGCCTCCAATATATGACCATCTCATATTACTTTCTATTTACGAGAATTTTGATCATTGGAACCATTTCAACTATCATGCTTCAGGCATGATTTACATTCTCTCGCTCTAACATGTAATTTAAACTTAGAGCATTTCAGCTGGTATATGAGACTTAATTACTCTCATTGGGTCAGTAAATATGTCTGGCAGTTGACATGTAATAACATGAATTATCTTATGAACTTCTAGTTCATATACGAGGATCTAGATAATGATAATTTATTTTCCTCTATCCAGCTGATTATTATCTCCCCTGATGTTGAGAAAAATCATGTCATAAATGATTCTCCAATTAATGTTTAAGAATTTAAACATAAAAGGAGACTCGTACTCAATATATATTCTCAACCCTTTTTATTTATCCATTTTGTGCGTTGTGGTGGAGCAATTCATATCGCACATTCAAAAATCATAAAATGGGAAATGTATGGTTTCTGACCAAAAACCAATCATAACGAGGAGTTTATTATAACTCGTTGGCTTGATGCGTATAAGTGTTGCTATATGGAAACAACATATAAATAATAACTCTTTTGTTCTCATAGTTTAGCTATTAAATAGGAGGCATCCAATTGAAATTTTGCTAAACTATATTTTTCATAATCAATAGGCTTTGTAACAACTGATATAGCCTAAAACATAAACCCACTAGCTTTTCAAGACGAATAATCTAACTGCATAATCTGAATCTTTTTAAAATCAATCTCACAAACTTCTGGTTGTAAGTCGATAAAACAATGTAGATGCATCTACTAAAATCATATAAAACTTTTCACATTTGTGGATATATGGGCCCATATTTCGTTCAGATATGCAAGACATACAATCTTAACTTCAGTACAAGAACTTTAAGTTCTAATTCTTTTGGTAAGTGGGATCATCTATATTCTTTGAGAACAAACAACACAAGAACTTCATGTTCTTTTAGTAAGTGGAATTTAATCAATTCCTTTAAGCAACACAAGAACTTCACGTTCTTTAATAAGTGGAATTTAATCCATTCCTTTGAGAATAAGCACCACAAGAACTACAGGTTCTTTTAATACATGTGCATGTAAATCTCAATAATTTCTGCACCATTATTGATCAGGATGGTCTAACCGATCATGCCAACTATATATATGTGTATATATCTCTGAATTTGTAAACTTCTTGTTTACCATAACATGTAATTCAATCTTACTCGTACATGTCTAGTACGACCATCAAAATTGTTCCTTTAAATAGGAATATATTAAGCTCTTTCGGAGCTTTCAATTGAAATTATCTTTTGGTAGCAATATATAGCTCTTCTAGAGCTTTCAACTGACTTTTTGGCTACCAAAACTTATATCCATATTGCCTTATTTCAAATGCCAATTGATAACATATGTTATCTATAATTCCCAAAGGGATAGTTTGCGAACTCATATTGCTTTCTTTATGACTTTGACGAGTATAACGCACTGTGAATATGGAATAAAGTTCCATTTGACAATAACATATTTGCTCAACCAGAGCCTTTTGTGATATTAGTACTTCCGGATATAGTACTCACATTATTCCCTTGCATTTTAATCGAGAAATGCATTATTGTGCACCTTTCAAAATGTGCTTTGTTTCATTTACTTCAGGTAATGAAAATATGTACTTTGTATCATTCACTTCGAGGAATGAAAAAATATAAAATATAGCACATCATATCAAGTCGATTATCAATCAGAGATAAACTTTCAAGTGCTCTTCCGAAGTATTGATATTTTAGTACTTTGAGAAATACTACTCATATTTCCCCTTGCATTTAAATGGGAAAAATATTTCTTATGCTTAAGTACAATATGAGTACTTGCATTATCTGCTAGGCATAAATAGCCACAATTCTAGGCATAAATAGCCACAATTCATTGTATATTTTATTCCGGAAGTAATCATATTCTTCAAATAATAAATTAACATAAAACGTAAATAAATAATATGCGAAATAAATAAACATAAAGCAAACTAACATAAATAAATAATAAATAAAACGAATTAACATAAAATAAATAAATAAAAAACCAATTATTCCTGTTAGAGGTTATAAGGGAAATAAAATAAATGATAAATTATTCCCTTCAAGGGTTATGAGAAAATTAACAACGTCCAAAAAAAAATTGGACCAACAATGTCCAAATAAAGTTGGACCAGTATCATCTTCGTCGTATTTCGCAAACAAAATTTGCTTCTATTTTCTTTCTTTTATCATTCAATGATTCTTGATTTTTCAACGTACAACACGTACGAGACCAATGGTTTATAACATCGCATTGGTAATAAGAAGAGTTTTACTTCAATAGAATGATCTTTATCACTCTTGTCATCCTTATAACCTCACTACCGGTGGGTAGAAGTATTCTTAAAATAACCATATTTTCATGTCTATATTCATAGCCTCGACCATGACCACAACTTCTAATATTCCTTCCATAATATAATCTCACATTCACTTCAGGGAATGGAGTAGAGCCAGTGGGCCTTTAAAACCTTTTTCACATATCCTTATCACAGAGAACAAAGATTTAATCCTCGTACGCGGCATTGTTAAACCTGTCCACAAGGTCCTTTAAAAACCTCCTTTGAGACCAGTAGCCTCGCAGAACGGGATGTCCGGCCAATTATATTTGGATTATATCAAAATTATGTCTCTAATTGAATAATGATTTTCCATGTTTGCATTCACTTCAGGGAATGAAACAGTTCCAATAATCGCATGGAATAAACATCATGCTTGCATTCACTTCAGGGAATGCCCCATCATTGATAATCGCATGGAATAAACATCATGCTTTGCATTCACTTCAGGGAATGCCTCCCATAAAACTTTTTGGATCAAGACGAATTTTCGTAACTTGAAATTGGGAGAAGTCTATGGTCGAGTTTTTCGACGAAGAAGAAGTATTGCTTTCAAGCAAATATAGACTTTATAATAATCTTCTTGTAAATCCAAAATCATCATGATTTATCGCACTTTAAAATTGTATTTTAAAAGATAAAAATAAAAATAGAGTTTACCGATATTGAATTTCGTCTCAAAGACAATGATGACGTAGCAAATGAACCAAGGCATCTTCTCATAATCTTTTTTACGCCATGTCTCTTTCCAACTCATTTGAATACATGTAAAACTCAAAACACGGTTAAAAGCATCGACTTTTATCAATAGAATAAAAAATTATTTGAGACTAGATCAAAAAGTATAAAAGTAGTCATAGATCAAGTTGAATAAACATAACTATAAGTGATGTGATCAAATTATAAACAACCATAGTTAAAATCAAACGACATTTTGATGAATGTATAAACACATCAAAGTAACGTATTCCTTTTGCCTTTGATTCACATACAAAGTAATTGATACAAATAATAAAGTTGTTTTATATCTCGAATTTATTCATATAAATTACCATAATAATAATAATAATGATAAAACAAATATATAACAACCACATGGCAACACAATCCTTGAATTGAATCAATTATAAATTAGAATGGAATAATAAAAACTTTGAATAAAACTAATATACTGTGTAATAAAATGTTCCAATTTGTGCGCCCAATAGCATTTAGCCGAAATCCTTGAGGGCTTTAATTCAGTTTGCTTTATCAATCCATCTAATGAAGTACGGCGATAATTTTAATTTTCGTTAATTCAAGAGTTACTTCAAGTATGAATAAAATAATAATAAATTAAAATAATAACCAAATAATAGATATGAATATACTAACTTTTGGAGAATGATAAATCAATCATTATATTAGTATATAAATAAATAAAACATACCATACTTTCCAAGGTAAGCTGAATATATGATAGATGTAGTCACCAATATCAAATTGAAATTCTTTTCGAGAACCACCAACAATAATCACAGTAATTGAGCGAGCGAGATCGTGCTGATAACGTGTTGTGAATAAAATAAAGAAGAACAAGAATAAGAACAAGAAGAACAAAGAGATGAGAGAAAGAGGGAGATTTGTATTATTCTCAAATATAGACTTGTATGCAATGCCTTCAATGAATCATCTATTTATAGGCATAAGAAGTACATAATACATTAAACTCTAATTCATAGAGATAATATTCCTAATAATAAATAAATCAAACTCCTTTGATAAAGTTCTAATCATGATAGACATCCACATAGATAAATATTCAAAACATAAAGTTATTAATTAATTAAACAGCGAATTCCAAAGTTTCTCAATTGGAGAAAACCATTTTGTGTACTAAAAAAACATTATATTAAAATTTGAACTCACTGAGACAAGAAGCTTCTTTTCCATAGTGATATCTTCTTATTAATATTAAATTCAAACTTCAATAATAATAATAATAATAATAATAATAATAATAATAATAATAATAATAATAATAATAATAATAATAATAGATTCATAGTTTCTGTCTTTCTTTCAACGCTTTGAATAGTATAGTTTTTTAGGGGAAATGACCACAATATGGCCCTTGAATTTTTTCCTCAAATTATGGTCCATGATAGTTTATTTTCAGATCTATGGTAGTTTATTGTTCAAGTCAAAAGTCAGACTGATTTTTACCCGACCTTAAACAGTGTTTTTTTAGAAAAATAAACTCAAAGTTGAAAATAAGCTTGAAGACGAATCAAGGGCAATTCGATTTCGAACAATGTTCATCACTTTTACTGTTTGAAGTCGGATTACAAGCAGTCCGACTTCAGTTTTTTTTTTCAACATGAAAAAGACACTGTTCAAAGACGGATCAAGGACAATCCGACTTCTGATTTTGCTACAGTAAACAACCACATTGTTAGAAATAAAGTGGGGAGTATCACATTGTTGGGAAAAATTGAAGAGCAATATTTGGGTAAATTTGCCATTTTTTATGTCTTTTCGATTTCTTAAGACTTTATTTTGACTAATCTAAATGGACTCGTGTCACACACTTGACTTTGGTAGTTGATCTCTCAGCGAAGATTTTTTTACATACACAAAGACCTTGAACTCGAGACCTGCTTAAACGATATCAAACTACTTATCACTTTGATCAATCTTATTGGTAGAATAGAATATATTTTATCAGAAAAATAAAATAGTTTAGATTAAGACATGTCACCAGAATCGAAGGTGTGTGATGATTGGGAGGGGCTCCTGCCCCCCCTCCCCCCGCGAAATGTTTTTTTTAATTTTTACTTTTATATATTCTTTAAAAAGAAATAATTAGGATTTTTTCTAAGCACTTCTAAACTTTATATTTTGTCCCCAACTTTAAATTATGGCTTTGTCTTTACATGTCACATGATTTTAATGAAATGAAAATGAAATTTGAAAAATATAAGGGTTCGTTTGGTTCTAAAAAATATTTTCTATTTCTGTTTTTTATTTTCATTTTCAAAAAACTGTTTTTCATTTTCTGTTTTCTAAAAATTAGAAAACACTTGGTTAATAGAAATGAAAATTTGTATTCAAAAATGAAAACAATGGAATGTGCTTGGTATCTAATTTTCAAAATAAAAAGGCTTAAAGGAGCTTTCAACAAAAAATCAAAAAAAATCAATTAAGTCCTTATAATTTTTTACACCCAATTTAGCCCATATAATTTAAATTACAATCAATTAGACCCTCATAATTCAAATTACGATCAATTTAGCCATCTCATAACGTTGACTATTATAATTAATTGTTAACTCACAAACAATCATTAAGATAGTGACACATGGTACACCTGAAAATATTAAAAAAACATTTAAAATTAACCCCTCCACAACTACCCACCTTAAAATAGTTTGCTAATTAGTTCTCATCCACAACTAACGTCTTCACTTGGATCCATTAAAAAGCTATGGAGTTTGCATGGGTTGGAATTAAATCTGACATCTCCAAGTTTCAACATCCATTTTCTTCTTAAAACACGTGTTTTGTTTGTTAAAGATTGTTTGTTTCCTATAAAATTAGTAAAATCCCAGTGAAAAACTTGATTCATATGGATTGGAGGAAGAATAGATAGGGGATCTACCAGAAACTTCACAGTGATGATAACAATGGGATTTGAGATTTGAATTAAAAAGGGGTTAACTACTGAAATAATCACTTATGTTTCCCTCCAGTACAGAGTTAGTCACCGATTTTGAAAAAAACGACCAGTAAGGTCACCTACGTTTTCAGAGTGTAAACTTTTGGTCACTTAGTCATTTGTTATCGTTAAACATTGACGATTTGCTGACCTGACAACGAAAAAATAAGGGTAAACTACAACAATGGCCACTAAAGTTTATCCCATGTACATTTCTGCTCTACAATTTTAAAAAATAAACATTATGATCACTACTGAAAATGTTTCTTTATAATTTCACCTTTGAATTTTTAAAAATTCATTTTTCAACTATAAAACTTTACAATCAATTAGTAAAATAATATTATAAAAGGCTTAAATGAAAAATTCATTTTTCAACCCTAAAATTTTACAAGCTTCACAAAACAATCCTTAAATCCCTAAAAATTCTCAAACTTCCATTGTCGATTGTCGCTGCTTCTGCCACCGCTGACCACACCCACTCAGTCGTCAGACCAAGGTGACCATTTCCCCTAACACGGCGTTGCCGTAAACGCCTAACGACGTGCAACCGAACGTCAAACACGAACGAGCGACATCAATCGACGGCAAAAGTTTAGGAATTTTTAGGGATTTAGGGACTGTTTTGTGAAGCTTGTAAAATTTTGAGATTTTATAATAATTTGAAATTTTGAGTATATTTCATTAAATTTTTTTAAAAATAAAATTAATGCCACGTGTCAAGCACCGATTGGTTGATAATTTTTTAACACCCATTTAACAGCTGGCTACCTAAAATTTTAACTATGGAAACTTTGGGCACCTATTTTTACAAAAATACTTTAGACACCTAAATTATTTTAATCAGTAATGTTTTTTTAAAATATTTTAAATTTAATAATAATAAAAATAGTTTTATTTTATTTTTAAACTATTTTTAATTTAAAAATAATAAAAAATGACATGACATGTTATAATAATAATAAAATAACCCAGAGTGAAAATAGGAGCAATTTGAAAGTTTAGTTATTAAATAGGAACAATTTGGGCACCTAAAATTATAACTATGGAAACCTTGGGCACCTATTTTTACAAAAAAATAATTAAGACACCTAAATTATTTTAAGAAGCAATATTTGTAAAAAATATTTTAAATTTAATAATAATAAAAATGATTTTATTTTATTTTAAAATTATTTTTAATTTAACAATAATAAAAATAACATGTCATGTTATAATAATAATAAAAATGATCCATAGTGAAAAATAGGAGCAATTTGAAAGTTTAGTTATTAAATAGGAGCAATTTGGGCACCTAAATTTAAAAACCGTAAACCCTAAATTTAAAAAGGGTTGGGCTTGTAGCACACTCGAATCGATCACTGGAACCGTCAATGAGGGTTGTAAATGTTTGGTGGTTGAATTGGCTAAAATCGAAATAAAGGTAGACAAAGGACACAATGATTTAGAGTGGTCTGGGCTATTAACTAAGCACCTACATCCACTACCTTAGCACACCACTAAGGATTTCCCAATTCACTCAACAATGAATTCGTCCCCTTTTTTCCGGTTTACGAGGAAACCGTTACAACCCTATCTTTTGGACTTGGCTAAGATAGAACCAACTCTAGTTTTTCTCTCAAGGCTAAACTAGAACCTCTCCTTTTACAAGGGATTTGTTTGGGTAAACTAAATACCTCACAAGGTTGATGTTTACACAATTTAGCTCACAAGAGTACAAATGATTTACAATTAAGCACTCTTCTTAGACTATGTACAAGAGAAAGGTAAAATAAAGATTTAGACTCTATTTCTCTTGATCATGTTGCTTGGATGTAGTCTTTGACCTTCTTCAAGTGTTCCAACCTTCAATTTATAGTCTCAATTGAGTTTGTGGCCGTTACTAACCGTTAGTGATGTTTTGGAGTCGTTAGGGTCTTTGTTTCTCACCATAAATGTAATTCTGCAGCCTACCGTATTGGTACTCGAGGATGCGTATCGGTACGCCCTTCTTCAGAACTAGCCGTTGGGCTCTTGCTAGCCTATGCGTATCGATATGCTAGGGAGCGTATCGGTACGGTCTGCACTTTAAAAGACCGTTGGGAAATAGCCGTTGGGGTTTGTTAAAGCAGGGATCGGTACGCTTAAAAGGCGTATCGGTACGACCCCTCCCCGTATCGATACGAGCAAGCCTGTATCGGTACAGGTTTTGGCAGAATCAAATATTGAGTAAAAAGATATCGATACGGGGTATACCGTATCGGTACGATAGTGCTGAAAAGTTAGGTTTGACTACTTTAAAACGTCTAAAACTTTGCCAAAAACCTTTTTAAACACCTCAAACTTATTTTCAAGTTGTCTGGACTTAAAGACATGTTTTAAATTCTTTTCAAATTTGTCCAAAATATTTTTCAATTATTATATCAAAACACTTAGTTCTTCAATCTCCCCCTTTCTGATATAATAAAACCAACTTGAAAAATTGTTTGGGATTCTCCCCTTTAAGTTAAAAATTTGAGTAAGATATGAAATATAAAAAGGTAATTAAAGCTCCCTTATTCATTTGAAAACACAATTTTTCAAACCAATCTATCCCTCTTTTTGTTATATCAAAAAGAATTTAAAATACTTTTAGGCTCAAAATAACAATGGAGGTTTAAATTTTGAAACTATTAAAATGTTTGGTTTTAAAAGTGGCCCCCTCCTACTCATTGCATCATATTAGGCTTAACAAATAATCCAAGACTTTAAACAAAAGTTAGATAACCAAATGTATAAAATAAAAGCATTAAGCTTAGATGTTACCCAATCTTCTTCTTATGTGTGATTTGAGCATTCTTTGATTTGATTTGCTTGTCATTTGCTCCAACACACCTACAAAAGACATTTACTTGGATTTTGGTATCCAAATTGCTTTGGATCCATTAACATTAATTTCAATGTCTTTAGTTCCCTTAGGAATCCATACTTGTCTAATCCTATAAGATTGTATATTCTTTATAGGACAAGTATGTAAGGAATGACCATTATAATGGCAATGTGAGCATTTTGCCATTACGTGACAAGATGAATTATTGAAAACAATTTCTTTTTCTTTTGTTAAGCTTTCAAGCTTAACTTTCAAATCAAGATTTTCTTTTTCTAAAACATCTTTACTTGTTTTTGAGAACTCTAAATTATTTTTTAAAATTTTATTTTGGTTTTCAAAATCCACTTTTGTTTTCAAAAGAAAATCATTTTCAAATTCAAGTTTTGAAATCATTTTCTTAAATTTAGAATTCATGGTCTCAAATTCTAAAAATAATTCATCGAAAGCATCTTGCAACTCATCGAAAGAGTAAGAATAAAGCTCACTTGAGTTAGAAGATACCTTAGGCTCATCGAGAGCCAAAACACCATCCACCTTTGGATTGGAGAAAAAGTTTGCACATGATTGTTCATTATCTTTCTTTTTTCCCTTCTTGTTGCCATAAAGCTTCTCAAGTTTCTCCCACAATTCTTTGGCACTTTTGCATGTGGAGATCTTCTTGGAAACTTCTTCGTTAAGGCCACAATAGAGAATGTGCATCGCTTTGGTGTTTAGCTTTGCCTTCGTGTCGTTGGCACTCCTTTGCTTTTTCTTCTTCATTGGAGCTTCCAAATATCCATCTTCAATGATGTGCCAAACCTCATAGTCTTGAGACTTGATGAAGAATTTCATGATATTTGCCAATTAGAAGTATGCTTCTCCTTCGAAGAGTGGAGGACACGAGATAGAGCGGCCTTCTTCAAATCTTGCCATTTTCTTGAACGGTGGACTTCGAGAAAATGATCTTTACTCCCGTATGTTATCCCTTCGATGGAAACGAGGCTCTGATATCAATTGTTGTGCTTGTATCACGCTTGAATCGATCACCGAAACCGTCAAAGAGGGTTGTAAATGTTTGGTGGTTAAATTGGCTAAAATCGAAATAAAGGCAGAAAAGGGACACAATGATTTTAGAGTGGTTCGGGCTATTAACTAAGCACCTACATCCACTACCTTAGCAAACCACTAAGAATTTCCCAATTCACTTAACAATGAATTCGTCCCCTTTTCCCGGTTTAGGAGGAAACCGTTACAACCCTATCTTTTGGACTTGGCTAAGATAGAACCAACTCTAGTTTTTCTATCAAGGCTAAACTAGAACATCTCATTTTACAAGAAATTTGTTTGGGTAAACTAAATACCTCACAAGGCTGGTGTTTACACAATTAGCTTACAAGAGTACAAAGGATTTACAATTAAGCACTCTTCTTAGACTATGTACAAGAGAAAGGTAAAATAAAGATTTAGACTCTATTTCTCTTGATCATGTTGCTTGGATGTTGTCTCTGACCTTCTTCAAGTGTTCCAACCTTTAATTTATAGTTCCAATTGAGTTTGTGGCCGTTACTAGCCGTTAGGGATGTTTTGGAGCCGTTGGGGTCTTTGTTTCCCACCATAAATGCAGTTCTGCAGCCTACCGTATCGGTACTCGAGGAGGCGTATCGGTACGCCCTTCTTCAGAACTAGCCATTGGGCTCTTGCCAGCCTATGCGTATCGATACGCTAGGGAGCGTATCGGTACGATCTGCACTTTAAAAAACCGTTGGGAAATAGCCGTTGGGTTGTTAAAGCAGAGATCAGTACGCTTAAAAGGCGTATCGGTACGACCCCTCTCCATATCGATACAGGCAAGCCTATATCGATACTAGGTTTGGCAGAATCAAATCTTGAGTAAAAAGGTATCGATACGGGGTATACCATATCGGTACGGTAGTGCTGAAAAGCCAGGTTTGACTCCTTTAAAACGTTTAAAACTTTTCCAAAAACCTTTTTAAACACCTCAAACTTATTTTCAAGTTGTTTGGACTTAAAAACATGTTTTAAATTCTTTTCAAATTTGTCCAAAACATTTTTCAATTATTATATCAAAACATTTAGTTCTTCAAAAAGAGTATACTTTGGGCACCTATTTTTCATTTAAGCCTTTTATAATATTATTGTACTAATTGATTGTAAAGTTTTAGGGTTGAAAAATGAATTTTTAAAATTTAAAGGTGAAATTATAAAGAAACATTTTTAGTAGTGATCCTAATGTTTATTTTTTAAAATTGGGGAGCAGAAATGTACATTGGATAAACTTTAGTGGCTATTGCAATAGTTTATCCTTATTTTTTCGTTGTCAGGTCAGCAAGCAGTCAATGTTTAACGACAACAAATGGCTAAGTGACAAAAAATTTACGCCTCGAAAACATAAGTGACGTTACTGGTCGTTTTTCAAACCGGTGACCAACTTTGTACTAGGGGGAAACATAAGTGATTATTCCAATAGTTAACCCTTAAAAAAATCAATAATGACCCAATTGAAAGAAAAAAAAATCAAAACTATGATTGTTTTGAAATAAAAAAATTAGTAAATGGTCAAATTAAAAAATATTTTTAAAATTTTATTTTTTAGATTTTTTACGGTGTAATGATGTAATACTTTCAGAGTGTGCCACGTGTTATCATTTTTTAGTTTTTAATGAGTTAATGGTCAAAATTTGGTCAACAGTTACGAAATGACTAAATTGGGTGTGTTTCGACTAATGAGAGTTAAAATGGGTGCAAAAAATCAATAATAGATTAATTGATTTTTTTTATATTTTTCGTTGAGGACTAATTTGATCTTTAAGCCAAATAATTACTCATTAAATAATTAAATTAAATTATAATTATTAAAAATATTATTATAATAAAAATAAAATATGATTAAATAAACCAAAGTTCTAAAATTGGCATTAAAAAGATTGGAACCTGAGTTAAATAGAGTTAAAATTTAAAAACTTTTTTTCATATTTTTCACTTTTATAAACATTTTTAATAGAAATAGTGAAAATATCTTTTTTTTTTATGTTTTCAAAATTTCACTCATTTTTATTTTTATTTTTTTCAAAATCATTTTTAATTTCTGCAACCAAACATATTTTTTTATTTATTTAAAAAAATAAAAATAACTTGTATTCTTCGAAACCAAACACACCTTAAAATTCATACATATACTTATAGAGCTTGATTCTTGAATGCTTGATGCATGAATTTGGCAAGGGAGAAAATACAAGCAAAAGGAATTGACCTACCCTTTCCTTTTCCAACCTTCCCACGCTACTATGAGTGGAAATCATCTACCTCCTAAACATGCTTTTATTTATGCATTCACAATAAAATTAAGGGTTTAGGGTTTAAGATTTAAAGTTTAAGGTTAGGGCTTAGAGTTAGGGTATACAAAATTTAAGGTAGGGTGTATTTTTTAGGGTGTAAGGTTTATGATGTGTAATTCAAGATTAGAGTTCTTAATTTAATTTTAAGTGTTTTTTTAACATGAGGCGTAAATGAAGGCATGGTTAGGGAGTAGAAAATTTTTACTCTACTAACATGACTTTTCTTTTCAGAAAAAGAAATTTTCTTTAATGGCTTGTGAAAGAAATTAACTTTATTTGTAATATGTATAGTCGGAACCGGACCGATTCCGTTAAAAAATATTTTGATTTGAATTATGTCTAAATAAAGGAAGGAAAAATGTTTGATACATTGTTAGTGAAAAGTGAAAGTTTTGTTAAGAGTTTAGTTTGAGGTTTAAAATTATAGTTAGTAAGGTTTCGAATCGACCATCAATCCGGTTTTACATTGGCAATATGAGCTTCCATTTTCTTTTCAAATCAAGTTCTTAAAAAACAATGTTTCCTGTCAGGATAATACGTTTTCGGTAGGAAATTTATTTGCTTGTTTCTCTTTTTTTTTCTTTTCTAATTTGGGTAGCTGGTGCGTGAGGTGCAAGGCAAATGACATTTTGCCATCGTCGTTGCAAAAGCATAACTAAACACTTCCTAACATGTTTCCATCAGTCCATAGCCGTTTTGTTCCGGTAGTCGAATACAGACTTATTTGTTCCGGTAGTCGAATACAGACTTATTTGTTCCGGTAGTCGAATACAGACTTATTGCACATGCACCGTATAGTCGACCGTTTAAAGCTTAACTCAGTCTGTTCATGCAACAACTACACTTTCAGAGGCAACGAACAGCCTTTTACAACTTTCCTACTTCTCGTGATTCGGAACGAATCACGACTGCTCTACAAACTATGCTGCAAAAGCTTCTTTTAACTTTGCACTGTGCATTTGATCTATTTTTTTTATTGGAATGATGTGTTGAACTAGATAAACAAAACAATCTATGCAAGTTGAAGTCGCTTAAACGATAGGAAAAGGCTAACGAGCGAACTTCGTGTACCAGCTTGAATATGAATGTTGAGTGCAGCATTGCGGGAAGCACGGTGGTATGTTGAAGGAGCCGCTGATGTTATCGTCATACGACTCTGTTGGCATGAATCAAGACTTTTCGAAGCTCCGCAGCGATTTCATGTAATAGCGCCGGTTTTTGAATAACTCCGTTCATTCCAGTCTGCAAACATTTTTCCCAAATCTCTTGATCCATACTAGCAGTCATGGCAACAATCAACGGCCAACTCCGGCTTCGGAACTTACGGATTCTTGCTGTGACTTCGAATCCATCCAACTCGGGCATCTGAAGCTCCAAAATGACTACCTGGAACGGAGATGTGGTTGACCCGATAACACTCAAGCATTCGAATCCGGATGACACAACAGAAACAATGCATCCCAACTTCTCAAGAAGCTTTCCAGCCACAGCACGGTTCACATTATCGTCATCAGCAAGTAGAACATGCAATCCCCTGAAAATTGAGTTGGAGCATGGCTGGTCTGAGGATTCTCCGGACTCAGTGATTCTACTGATGGATGGTCGGATTTGAAACCGGATAACAAGTGCCATGCTTTGAGCAGAACCTAAAGGATCTTTGATTACCCAGATGTTCCCATGCATCAGCTGCAAATTTTGTTCAGATCATCAGAAATAAACTAAAAAGAAGAAACGGAAGATCTTTCCACTATGCGCATAGCATTCACTGTCACACGATTAAAATTTTAAGTTTGCAATACTCGGCCGTGGAAACATACGAGCACAAACATGCAATATAACAAAAACGAGCATTAAGAGCACAAGCATGCAACGAGCTAATGCCTGAAAACCAGATCCATGACATAACATCAGCTACTCATGAGACGAAAATTTACTATTCTTACCTGCACTAGCTTTTGGCAAACACTGAAGCTCAGGCGTCCCTCAGCTCCACTGCTGTTGTATCTGCTTCTACTGCTAGGTAGCTCCGACATTGAGCAGCCTTCTGACTGAGAGATTTTATTGGAAATCATAATTTCAAACCTGATAAGTACATCTGCATCAGAAGGGTAGTGCCTCCAGGCTGCTCGTCTCTGATCATTACGTTCCTGACTACCATTCTCCGCGAACACCCGAAGTATTACAGTCCCCCCTCCAGTATTGCCATCCAATAGGCTCCCGGCCATATGCAGTATCACCTGAAAAACCCTTCGTTCATAACCGTAAACAATATCAGGCAAGGACTTCTCAACATGGACAGAGAAACCAAAACCCTGATAAACACTCAAGCACTTGGCAAGGCAAGCTACTTCTTTTATCATCGAATGTAATCGGAAAGATCTCTTCTCCAGTGTGGATCTTCCACCATCCATTGTTGAAATATCCATCGCATCATTTATCAAGGTCGACAGGACATTGCTGGTCTTCATCATCGAATCAACAATAATTCGTTGCTCGTCCTTCAAATTTCCATCCTGCAGCATTGAAAGCAAGCCTAAGATCGAGTGCATAGGCCTCCTCATCCCATCACTCATTACTTTCTGAAATGCATTTCTAGCTTGGCTTGCCCTCATAGCATTCTCCCTCGATAGTTGTAATGCACGATTTTGCTCAGCCAGTTTCTCCCTCATGAGTTGGGACTCTTCGAGAACTGCAGCATGAGAGATTGCAACGGCCACCTGATCAGCAACCACCTTAACTATCTCTAATTCCTGGTTGCTCCATGATCTTTGTTGTTCACTCGGAAGAACACATACCAGTATGGAATAGTACGTCTGAACTTGCTCAGGAGTTCCCCCTTTAAAATTGCATATACGAAGCATCGGCAACCGGATTGCAGCCACAGGTCCTGGCTCACCATGCTCTCCATATGTTAAAGTAGCAAGCGCCGAGTCTGGCTTGAGGATGTGCACTCCATCAGTTCTTTTAATCCATGCAACATCCGGATCCGTGATGGGAATGGTAAAATTATACGAAAAGTTCCTTCCTTTGAGTTCATGAGTCAGATTCATCTCCGTCTTGATCTCGTTGGGCATCCAAACGGCACAGTTTTGCAAACCTAATGTCTTGGACAACTCTACCATTGTTGTGTACAAAATGTTATGCCTATCCAACGATTTACGAATTTCTTGAGTAAGCATGCGGACATGCAAACCAGTCTCCCTCTGTTTCATTATAATACCGACTTCCTGACCAAGGTCCCAAGCCTTTTTCTTCAGCAATAATTCCCTTACCTTGACTTTGAGAAGCAGCGGAAACAGCGTGAGAAGCGAAATAGCAGTGGCACACGAGACCAAAGCAGTGAGAATCTTGAACACGGTGAGAGCCAACATGAGTTGAAATGAATGAGGGCCATAGCTCCATCCGTTGAGCAAATGGGTCAATCCGCATAGCACGATGAAGGCGATGAACTGAAAGAGCACCCATTTGAACGGCACATTCAAGCAGCTAACAAAGTAAAGCAGCTCAATAGGGATCGAAAAATACGCAATGGCAATCAAGAAATCGCTAGCTCTCTGAGTCTCCAATATGCTGTCTATGCTCCAAAACCCCGCCTCGTCATCACAATTACACCTCGAAAACCCATTATCGGCGCGCGATACCGAAATCAACAACCAAGAAATCAACAGCACTGGAGCTAATGCTTTTAACATTGCATCCAACTTCCAAGTGAATTGTTACCCTTTCATTCAGTCCATTTCCCGATATTTCGAAACACTTTAATCATCTATATCATAAAAAACATATTTCACTTGAGCAACAACCTTGTAGTTACAAGCTTCAATTCTCTCATAGCCTGTAATGAAAAAGACAACTCAATACTGTTGAAAAAAACATTAAAAGCACACTAAAACATGACATTTAGTAGCATTGAATTTAAGATCTAACACACTAAATATCCCAGAATTAGGTAATATATATATAAAGAAATTCAAAATCACTTAATCCAAAACTTTATCTGTTTTTCAACCCAAATTTCATATTTTTATTAGTTTTTATATAACAAGAGATCATCAAATACTACTGTAACAAAGGAACACGACAACAAAATACATAGTATTTTTTATAGTTTATATGATGAATCCCAAAAACATCTTAATTACAATATAACCAGAAACAAAACAAAGAAATAATAAATTGAGAACAAATATGAAAAACTGAAACCAACCCATTTTTTCTGATAAAAACCCAGAAATGCAGCCTCAAAATCAAGAACTAAACAATACCCAGAAATCTAAAAACCAAACCAGAACTTACCTTATACCAGAAGAAGCCATTAAAAGGAACCACCTTCAGATCTTTAGATTTTCCAACATATTCCATACAGTTTTCCCATGCATTGGTGTAAAGTAAAATGAATGGCTTAGGCAATTAATGCAAAGCAAAAGGACATACTTTGCTGAGACTCCAAAGCTCAGAGTATTTCACATTCAAATTTGAATCACTCAAAGTTGATAAATTGGAAAGGTTCAAAGAACCCAGCACCAGAACCAAAGAAGTAAAAACAATTCCAAAAAGCTTTCCTTTATATGGCAAGCAATCTGATTTCTTTTTTTATTTAAAAATATATATTCTTTCAGTTTTGTTTCAAACTTCAAACAAAAGCAACAAAGGGAAGAACCCCAGAAACCAAAACTAAATAAAAAAAAGGTAGTTTTTTTTAGAAGAAATGCAGGAGGAGAGAGGCTTTTGGTTCTAAAAAGGTAAAGTTTTCGCCTTTGTGTTTTGTAAGAAGGTGGAAAAGAATTGGAAAAAAAGAGAGAGGGAGAGAGAGCGACAAAGATGGGACCGGGGAATTCTCTTACATGAAGAGAACTTGGACGATATTTTTGAACCAAAACGTCCGCTTCATACGAGGACTGCAGAGAGTCATGTTTGATTATGTAAAAGAATAAACTAGGTAAATAATTATTGAACTTTAATCTAAAATTTATTTTAATTATTAAAATTTAAAATTTTAATTTATTTACTAAAATTTAGATATTAAATTTTTTTGTCACTCTTTTACTATTTTCTGACAGCGTTTATTTACTGATGAATATAATTTTTTTTTTCAAGATTCAAATGGTTAAAAGCTTTATCGACATAAAAAAATTAATATACTGAGAAACGGGCCTCATCCAACAACAGAGAAAGGAGATCGACAAGATAGAAATCGAAAAAGTTTTGCCTAATTGTGAAGTTCGATGCACTTTCTAGCAAAATGCAGATCAAATTCGAACTCAAAGAGAGTAACGAAACGCTTAGTGAAATTTGGTACCGAACGACGACGATGAACACTGGAATGACTAAAAAGGTTCAATATCCGACGAAAAGCTGATCAAAACTGATCTTTTTTATTATATTTCAACTGTTGAATTGCTACTGATTTACGGACTGAATATATAGACTTATGTCTTAGCTAAGGAAACTCCTAATTAGGAAAGAAACTGATTCTAGTAAAGAAATACAATTCCTTATAAATAGAGATTATAATAAATAACAAAATATTTACAGATCTTCTGAACTTTAAGGAACAATCTCTGACACTCCCCCTCATGCTGGGGCATAAATGTCCTCCATCCTCAGCTTGCTTGTTAACTTCTGAAAATCCTTATCAAGTAAACCCTTTGTGAGAATATTTACAATCTAATTACCAATAGTCACATAAGGAGTACAAATTAAACCGTTGTCGAGTTTCTCTTTTATAAAATGTATGTTCACTTTAACATGCTTTGTTTTGTCATGCTGAACTGGAATATGAGCAATATTAATTTTTGATTTGTTATCACAGTACAACATCATTGGTCCATTCCATTCCACTTTCAAATCTTTTAGAATGATCTTCAGCCATAGTAACTCATAGATTCCTAAAGCCATAGCTTGAAATTCAACTTCTGCACAAGATCTAGCTACCACATTTTGTTTTTTACTTTTTCAAGTAACCAAATTTCCTCCAAAGAAGGTGCAGTAGCCTGAAGTTGATCTTCTGTCCATTCTGGACCCTACATAATCTGCATCTGTGTAGGTTTTCAGAGTCAAGTTTCCTCCTCTTTTAAACATGATTCTTTTACCTGGTGTACCTTTCAAGTATTGCAAGATTCACATTACAGCTCTTAGATGCGACTCCTTAGGTTTATGCATGAATTAGCTCACAACTCCAACAACATATGTTATGTATGATTTGGTATGTGATAAATAAATAAGTCTTTCCACAAGTCTCTGAAATGAACCCCTATCAAATGCCATATCATCTTCATCTGAATGTCCAAGTTTGTGGTTAACTTCTATGGGCGTTTCTGCTGGTTTACATCTAAGCTTTCTAATTTCCTTTAAAAGATCCATGGTATATTTTTGCTGTGATATAAAAATTTCATGTTGTGAGTGTGCCACCTCAATACTCAGAAAATATTTTAATCTCCCAAGTTTCTTCACCTCAAACTCTTTTACAAGACACTTTTTCAGATTGATGATTCCTTCTGAATCATTACCTGTAACTATGATATCGTCCACATAAATCAGTAGTATGGTTACTCCCCTGAAGATGAATGCTTCACAAATAAGGTATGGTCACCTTGACTCTGTTTGAAACCCTGCCCTAGCATTACCTTAGCAAATCTTCCAAACCAAGCTCTTGGGGATTGTTTTAATTCATATAGAGCTTTTTTTAACTTGCAAACTACCTATCCAACAGTCGAATTAAACCCAGATGGAACATCCATGTATACCTCTTCTTCGAGATCTTCATGCAAAAATGCATTTTTAATATCAAACTGCAGTAAATTCCATCCCTGGTTAGCTGTTAAGGAGAGTAGAACCCTCACTGTGTTCATCTTTGCAACAGGCGCAAATGTCTCAAGATAATCTATCCCATAGGTTTGCAAGTACCCCATTGCCACCAACCTTGCTTTGTATCTTTCCAAAGATCCATCTGGATTGTATTTTACAATGTACACTCATCTACATCTCACTATTTTTTTTCTCCTGGCAGCTTTACTAAATCTCATGTCTTATTCTTTTCCAATGCATCCATTTCCTCCTGCATAGCCTTTTTTTAGTTCTCATTATCTAATATCTCGGTTATTGTTTTAGGGATGACAATGTTGTTTAAACTGGTAAGAAAAGTTTTGTGATTCAGGAACAAATTATTATAGGTCATAAACAAATATGAAGGGTGTTTAGTGGTCCAGCTTCTTTTTCTCCTTCTAATAGCAATAGGAAATTCAAACTCATAATTGGAATTCATATCATTATGATCAGGATCAATTTTAGAATGTACCTCAAAATGTATGGGAATAGGAGCAGGAGATGATTGAGTCTGCATAGGTATATTTCTTCTCGAATATGTCTTTAGAGGACCAGCAATTTCTTGAACATTGGGCTGAGAAATATTTTTATTTTGTTGAGGAGTTTAAGGAATATTGGGTTCTGTTTGTAAAGGTTCTGTTTGTAAGGACTGTGAAGGCGGCTGGATTTCTGCAGAATGAGAAGGAGATAGATCAATGAGGGACAGAGGTTGTTGCTGAAGTAAAACAGATCTGCATCCTTATCTTCCTTAAAAGACATCTCCCCCTGAAGATAAGAAGTAGTGAAGTAACTCTCTCTTTCAACAAAAGTAACATCAACAGTAACATAGACCTTTCTAGTAGTGGATGATAGCATTTGTATACTTTTTTTTAGTAGAGGAATACCCAAAAAAATGCACTTTACTGCCCTAGGATCAAGCTTACCTCGATTTGGAGAATGAAGATGAACAAAGGCAACATACCCAAACACTCTTGGCTGAAGGTTAATAGATAGGTTGAAATGTGGGAAAAAAATTGTAAGGGTTTGAATATGACTTTGGGATCCAAGGACTTTAGTGGGTAGTCTGTTCATTATAAATGTAGCTGTTAAGACAGCTTCCCCCAGTATTTTTTGGAACATTATTCTGAAATAAAAGGGCTCTGGTCATAGCAAGAATATGTCCATTCTTCTTTTTCTAAAATTTAATTCTGCTGGAGAATGTTTACACAAGATGATTCATGTAAAATATCTTTTTCCAAGAGATAAGGAGACAAGATTTGATTAAAATAATTCTTGGCATTATCTGATATAACTCTTTTAATCTCGGTTCCAAACTGAGTTTTTATTATGGTATAAAAGTTTTGAAAGGTAGATGCAACATCAGATTTCTATTTTAACAAATAAATTCAAATAACCTTAGTGTGATCATCTATAAAAGATACTAACCACCTTGCCCCAGTTATGTTAGGAACAGAAGAAGGTCCCCACACATCATTATGAATAAGACTAAAAGGAATATTGGTTCTATTATTACTTGCTGGAAAAAAGGAACGTTTGTGTGTAGCAAGTTCACACACATCACAATGTAATTCCTCAACATCTAAGGTTTTACATAAAGAAAGAAACATAGTCTTTAGAAGTTTAAAAGGTGGATGACCAAGGCGAAGATGCTGGAGCCAGATTTGGTCTTTATTGTTTGTAGAATTAGATAAAAAAAAGGATGAGGGTGGAGTGTTCAAGACTCTAACTTGTCCTCCAAGATTTTAAGATAATAGAGTCCATTGATCTCCTTAGCACACCCAATCATCTTCTTCGTTTCCTGCTCTTGGAAAAAATAATGTGTAGAATGATACAAAACACTGTAATTAGTATCCCTGACAAGTTTTGGTATTGAGATAAGGCTGGTAAATAATTTTGGAACATGTAGAACTTTTCTAAGCAATTTTTTTTACTAATGGCAACATCTCCTTCACCAGCAACTGTTATCATGGTACCATCAGCAATTGTAATTTTCCTATTGCTAGGACATGGTGTGTAATTGAGAAAGTTGAGAGAGGAATTGGTCATGTGATCAGTTGCTCTTGAGTCTATTACCCCGGAGGTTTGAGTAGGTACGGAGGATTCCAAGGCATTAGAGTTTTGAGAAGGGGAAGAGAATATACCTGAGAAAACCAGATTACTTGTACCAGCAATTGATGATTTTTCTAAGGACTCCAGTAGAGTCTTCAACTTCTCTACTTCCTCTTGATTGAACTCACCAGATTGTTCAGTGGATTCATTGGCTACTTCTCTAGTTGCATAGGCTATGCTCTGCCCCCTCGTTGACCCTTCCTTTTCTACGAAATTTTTGTTTGTGGACTGAGGCTTCCCATGTAACTTTCAACACCTCTCTCTAGTGTGTCGAAGTTTTCTGCAATACGTACACCACATGAAATCTCGATTCACTGCCCTTGTTGTTTCTGATTTTCTTTCATAACTTTTCAGACGTGTTGGCTTATCAGAAACTGTTTGAGTCACTAGAGCCGAGCTTTCTACTTGGTTATTTCCAATCATCATTACTTCTCTTCTTCCTTCTTCAGCCCGGACATAAGCAATAGTTTCATTTAATGAGGGCATATCTTCTTTCCCCAAAATTTGGATTCTCACTGCATCAAATTTAATATTCAATCCAACAAAAAATCGTAAATCCTTTCATTTTCAACAAACCTTTTCAGAACTGCTGCATCCTCACTGCATTTCAATTGAATGCATTGATAATGGTCCATCTCTTGCCAAAGATTTTGCAGCAGATTAGAGTATTATGTGATTGATTTGCTTCCCTGTTTTGTGGTTGAAATCTTGCTATTGATCTCATAAATCTGGGCAGCATCACGAACCTTTGAATAAATTTGCTTTACAGATTCCCATATTTTTTGGGCTGTGCTGAGAAACATACAAGTGTCACTGATCTCAGGCATCATTGAGTTCCACAACCAAGACATAACTAATGAGTTTTGTTCATCCCAAGCTTCAAATTTAGGGTCTTCTTCTTTAGGGCCCTTTCCAAGAAGATGACCGAGTTTTCCTTTTCCCTTTAGAAAGGTTCGAACCAATTGAGACCATTTAAGGTAATTCTTTCCATTGAGTATTTAAATGACATGAATGTTCTATAAGTCATTCATTTGACTGGAATGACTTCCTTCATTTATCATATCTCTTTGGGCAGTCGTAGAACTACCGGAATCAAATGTGTCGACCATACTTTTCTAAGTGAACGAGAAATCAAACAAATACTGTCTAACAGAACAGTTAAAGCCTAAAGAAAAAGAGGCTCTGATACCATGTCGAAAGGCTGATCAAAACTGATCATAACTTATGTCTTAGCTAAGGAAACTCCCAACTAGGAAAAAAACTAATTCTAGTAAAGAAATACAATCTCTTATAAATAGGAATTCTAATAAATAACAAAATATTTACAGATCTTCTAAACTTTAGGAAACAATCTTTGACAATATCTAAACTCTAGTGACAAAAAAACATTCAATGTCTAAACTTCAATAAGTAAATTGAACGTTTTGTAACTTTGGTGAACAAAATAGGTTTGAGAGTGAAGTTCATTGATGATTTACATAATTTACCCTATATAAAATTTAAGAATATAACGATTGGTTACAATAGAAAAGAAGATGATGTTCATCTTAGAAGATCTGAATTCGAACAATTGTGTGAGCAAAGTAAGGGTGTTCATTATCGAATATCGGATCTGATCTGATCCTATTTTTTCGGATATTCAGTTTTTCGGATATTCAGTTTTTCGGATAGACCATATAGTGATTCGTATCTGATACAAAAAAATCGGATATCCGGATCGAATATTCGATTATCTGAAAATATAATTTGATTTAACTATTTTTTCGAATTTGAAGGTCGTATTTATGAAAATTTTAGAATTTAGAATACAACAAACAACAAATTGCTAAATATAACAAGATTCACATCTATGAAATTTTAGATTTTTTTAATTTTTGGATATAACAAGTATCAAATTGTTAAATATAACAAGATTAATATTCATGAAAATTTGAATTTTCAGATTATCCAAAATTTGAAATATTGTGATCCGTATCCGATCTAAAAAATTTAAAATCAGATCGAATATCCAATCCGAAATTAAAAATCAATGGACAATTAGATCAGATCGGTCAGATCGAATATTTTTGAGCTAGAGCAAAGTGTATGTATGTTGGCAAATGCTTAAAGAAATTATAAACATCCACTCACCCTAGTATATTAAAAAAATAAATATCTTAAATATTAATTTAAATACTATCTATATAGTTTAATTATTGGGTAACGTATATTTGTAGTCATTCAACTATGAAAATGATTTTTTTGGTTATTGACCTTTCAAAAATAACAAACTGATTATTAAATTCGCCAAATCATTCTACAATGGTCATTGGTGGTTATGAAATAATGTAACAATTTGATTAATTTAATGATCATTTTGTAATAATTTAATAAATTTAATGATCTTTTTATAACTTTTAAAAAATCAGTGAACAAAACAATTATTTTTTATAGTTTAGTGACTATTTAATTTACTTTACACTTATTAAATTTTAATAACTTTTATGACTAACATAATCCTTGTCTATTTATTATACCTAAAAAAAGGTAAAAAAATTAAGATATTCATTAGAATGAGTCAAATGTTTAATCATTCGTATTTTGTTGATCTATATTAAGGTAGGCGCTTCTAACAGGGTTGGTCCAAGTGGTAAGCAGTTTGGTATCGCTTAAGCAGGTCTCGAGTTCGAGGCCTTATGTATGAGAAAAATCACCGTTGAGAGACTTACCCACCAAAGCGAGGTGTGTAACGCAGGTCAGTCTGAATTAATTAGAGCAAAGTCTTGCGGAACCGGAAGGACAACAAAATAAAGTAGATGCTCACCATAGATTTTAAACTATCCTATATTCAACACGAGAATCGAACCTTTTCTTTATTGTTTAACTGATTTTCTTTCGCAGCCAATCAATCTTTGATGGATTGCCAAGTCAACCAAGCTTTGATTGGATAGACTTTTATAGAGCCCGATAATCACAACTAAAATACTTGCCAAGTGGTGGAGAAGATGTATTTTGGGTGTTTGTGGTGGAAGCAAAAAGATAGAAAAACATGACACAAGATTTATAGTGGTTCGACTTTCTAACCAAAGCCTACATCCACTACCTTAGCTCCCCACCAAGGATTTTATAATTCACTAAGAATTCTTCCTCTTTTCTAGGCTAAGGAGACAACCATTTACAACTTAAACTCACTCACTAAGTCTAGCATCTAAAGCTCACAACCCGAGCTTTGGGCACACTCTTAAACAAGAGAATTCTAAGCAAACAAAATTCCTCTAAAAAAGGTTGATGTTTGCACTCTTATGCATTCACCCAAATCCTAATACACTTGAGCATAAATTGACAATTTAGCTCATAAGTGTTTGTCTATACAAAGAATGAGAATTTAGCACTAAGACATGATTTCAATCATAAACATGTTGGCTTGTAAATCATTAGTCTTATATAGATGCTTGGAGGTCCCTTTTATACTCCCAATTTAGTTTGTAGCCGTTGGAGACCGTCGGGGATGATTTGGAGCCGTTGGGGCTTTTATTTCACGCAATAAATACAGTTCTGAAGCTGGTCATATCGATACACGAGTAGCCGTATCGGTAAGCCCTTCTTCAGAACTAGCCGTTGAGCTTTATGTAGCATCCCTATCGAAACGCCTTCGTGCATTTCGGTACGCCTGTATCGGTATACCACTGTATCATTTAGATACGGCCTGCAATTCAAATAACTGTTAAGAAATAGTCATTGGGGGTTTTGAGCCGTAGAGGCTTTTGCCACGTAGGCGTATCAAAATGCTGGACAACGTATCGAAACGACCACGATCCGTACCAATACGGCCAAGGCCTGTATCAGTACGAGTTTTGGCAGTTTCAAATTGATTGTAGCTGAAACCCTAAGGCGTATCGAAACGGGGTATACCGTATCGATACGGTCGCACTAAAATCTTAGGTTTGGCAACTTTAAAACGTTTCAAAACACTTCAAAACCTTTTTGAAAACTCATCAAACATATTTTCAAGTTGTTTGGACTTAAAATCATTTTTGAACACTTTTCAATTTAGTCCAAAACTAATTTTCAATTATTATATCAAAACAAATATCCTAACAATCTCCCATTTTTTGATATAATAAAACCAACTTGAAAATTTGTGTTTGAGATTCTCCCCCGTAGTAAAATAAATTTTGAATAAGAGAATTAAGATTCAAAAGAAATTAAAGCCCCTCCTTATTCAATTGAAAAATCAACTTTTTAAAACATTCTCCCTTTTTTGTTATATCAAAAATGGTTCAAACAAAGTTTGAAAGCTTTTAAGTCCATAACAACAGATAGTTAAAAGATTTGAAAAAAAAATAAGGTTTTTGTTTAAAATTGGCTCCCCCTAACTCAAAGCATCAAATAAATGTTAGTCCAGCAATATATGATATCCCTGTTGAAATAAAATAAATTGAATTAAAAGCAAATAAAATCAACTAGAATTTTACCACTTGAACTAAAGGTAGGATGTGAAGCCTTCATTCTTCAAGTGTTCTACTTTGTGTGTATGGAGCTCCCCCACAATGTTATACTTTTTTGATCATTCTCCATCACACCTAAAATAAGACAATCAATTAATTTTTGGTATCCAAATTACTTTGGATCCATAGATGTTAGTAGCACAAAGTTTAGTCCCCTTAGGAGTCTATTTTACAATTTCATCATTTTTAGTTGAAGTAATTAGTCCTTTTGGGACCCAAATACTTCTCAAACATTTTCCATTTAAAAATCTAGGGCTAGTAGGTTGTCTTTGGTAAAAGTTTGATTTTTCCAAAACTGTTTTTCTTTTCAAGTTCTTTAGAAATCAAATCTTTTTTTCTTGAACTTTATGAAGCAAATTTTGTAAATTAACACATTTTTACTCAAACTTATTGAGTTTTGCTTCAAGTTCAATTTTGGTTTTAGAAATCAAATCATTTTGAATTTTTAAATTTGAAATCACTTTCTCATTTTTCAAAATGTGATTTTTAAACTCTAAAACCAAATCATCATAGATATCTTGTAATTCATCAAAAGAATAAGAAGTTGAAGTAGATGAATTAAATGTTACCCTTGAATCTTCTTGGATGGCCATAAGGTAAAGGTTGACTTGTTCATTATCGGTGGAGAAATCATGCTTGGATTCTTCTTCTTTGATTCATGCTTGGATTCTTCTATTTTGCTCTTCATGAATCGGGCACATTTCTTGAAGAGATAGGCTATCTCTTCTCCTTCACTTTCCTCCTCACTTGAATCTACATATAGGCATGTGGAGGATGGAAGAGCAATAACATTCACACTAATGCCTTGCTCCTTGATCTTCTTCTCTTTCTCCCTCTTCAAGGGCTGAGACATCATCTCATGGGTGAGCAAAGATCTAATGAGCTCATCAAGCTTGAGCTCCTTCAAGTTCTTTTCTTCTATAATTTCTGTCTTTTTGGAGTCTCATGATTCGGGAAGTGAGTAAATCAACATTCGAACGAGCTTGTCTTTCGGAATACCCTCTCCAAAACTTTTGAGTTGATTGACGATTGTGGAGAAACGGTTGAACATTCTCGTGATGCCTTCATCCGGCTCCATATTGAAGTTCTCATAATCAAGGTTGAAAAGACCGATCTTGGTCTCCTTTACTTCGTTTGTTCCCTCGTATGTGACTTCAAGCTTGTCCCATGCTTCATTGGCATCTTCACAAGAAGAGACTTTGACATATATATCTGGGCTTAATGCACAAAAGAGAAAGTGAAAAGTCTTGCAATTAAGCTACATCTTCTTACGATCACTCGCATTTCAATCTGCATTTCTTCTTTGTGGCACGTATAGACCGTCCTCAACGATTTCCCAAAGATGGTAATCCTTGTATTTCATGAAGTACATCATCCCATTCTTCCAATAAGAGTAGTTGGTACCGTCAAAGAATGATGGCTTGTCAATGGATTGCGCCATGATCTTTGGTTGAATGTGTGGTTGATCGAGCTAGCCGGGATCGCCTCAATAAGGTGTTAATCCTTTCGATTGACCCTCGCTCTGATACCAATTGCGGCGCCTGATAATCACAGCCGAAATGCTTGCCAAGTGGTGGAGAAGATGTATTTTGGGTGTTTGTGGTGGAAGCAAAAAGATAAAAAAATATGACACAAGATTTAGAGTGGTTCAACTTTCTAACCAAAGCCTACATCCACTACCTTAGCTCCCTACTAAGAATTTCACAATTCACTAAGAATTCTTCCCCTTTTCTAGGCTAAGGAGACAATCATTTACAACTTAGACTCACTCACCAAGTCTAGCATCCAAAGCTCACAACCCGGGCATTGGGCACACTCTTAAACAAGATAATTCTATGTAAACGAAATCCCTCTACAAAGGTTGATGTTTGCACTCTTAAGCATTCACCCAAATCCTAATACACTTGAGCATACATTGACAATTTAGCTCACAAGTGTTTGTCTATACAAAGAATGGAAATTTAGCACTAAGACATGATTTCAATCATAGACATGTTGGCTTGTGGATCATTAGTCTTTTATAGATTCTTGGAGGTCCCTTTTATACTCCTAATTTAGTTTGTAGCCGTTGGAGACTGTTGGGGATGATTTGGAGCCGTTGGGGTCTTTATTTCTCGTAATAAATATAGTTCTGGAGCTGCCCGTATCGATACGCAGGTAGCCGTATTGGTACGCCCTTCTTCAGAACTAGCCGTTGAGCTTTATGCAGCATCCCACATTGAAACGCCTTCGTGCATTTCGGTACATCAATATCAGTATGCCACTGTATTGTTTCGGTACGGTCTGTAATTCAAATAACCGTTGGGAAATAGCCGTTGGGGGTTTTGAGCCATTGAGGCTTTTGCCACGTAGGAGTATTGAAATGCTAGACAACGTATCGAAACGACCACGATACGTATCGATACGACCAAGGCCTGTATTGGTACGAGTTTTGGCAGTTTCAAATTGACTGTAGCTGAAACCCTAAGGCGTATCGAAACGGGGTATACTGTATCGATACAGTCACACTAAAATCTTAGGTTTGGCTACTTAGAACTTCAAAACCTTTTTGAAAACTCCTCAAACATATTTTCAAGTTGCTTGGACTTAAATCATTTTTAAATACTTTTCAATTTTGTCCAAAACTATTTTTCAATTATTATATCAAAACAAATATCCTAACAATTTTAATTTTATATTTTAAAAGGTATATATGCAAAGCAACAAAAGATTTGATACTATATTTTTACATATTATCATTTTCACGTTTGATCAATGAATAAACTCTAAATTAATTAATACATAATCCTAATTAGTATAATTATTGTAGAATGAATATATAATATCATAATATTAACAAAATATGAATTAAGTTTCAACATGCCTTCATTTGGAACATCTATTTTCCACAAATATTCCACTCCTCAATAATGCAAGCTTATCCATTCAAACACTAACATAATCCAAACTTATTAAGCAAATTAATGGACACAATTTTATTATTCTTTTTGAGAATTTTTAATTTACCCACAATTCCTAAACTCCTATTTAATTATATTTTCATATGAATAGAATATTATGTCCGTAAATATTTTCGATTCATAACCTTCAAAAAATTACAATAATGTTATTGTTAATTAAATTAATACTCAATCGACAACTTACATAATATTTTTTTTTAAAATTCAACAAAAATTAAATTCCATACACGATTCTGAGTTGATTTCACAAAGCTTTACATTTTAGTCCCGAATGTTGATGTTGCAATTGCTGGTGTTTGAGATGTCCATTTAAGTTGATTTTTGGCAGAGTAGCATGTAATGAGACTAATTTCATATTGGTAACCTTAAAATCAATTTTGACCTTCTAACTTACAGAAATTGCAATTTGGTCCCTAAACTTGTATAAGTGCAATTGAGTCACTCTTTGTTGTTCGATCGCTGTGTCTTTCTCATATATGTTTCATGAGTATTCACTTAGGGTTAATGTGCATCTAGATAAGATTAAAAGAAGAAAAAAAGGGTCGTTAATCAAGGTTGACTTTGGTTTTCCCCGTGTAATCTTCGTAGCTCGGATCAACCGTCTAGGCTGGGCTAAGGGGGTTACATTTGGTGGTATCATAGCTTAGTTCTCGTATCCTTGGGATTTGTATGAGGATGATGTATGTGTATTTGCGTGATATGCCTTTTGGGTGAAAGAATGTTGTCTAAATTGTGATGCATGGTTTCAATTGTGATGATATGCTATGTTGGAATGTGTTAAGGGATCCCATTGCCATATCAAAACTAATGAAAGGAATTGGTTTCGAAAAAGAGCTTGAGTACTTGGAATACTTACCTTGTTGAGCCTAATTATGTTTATTGCATTTGTGTTAGTGCATTTTTTTTTTCTTGTAATGGGGCCGCGTAGGGAGATGAGAATGAACACAAGAGCTATGGCTCAGAATGAGAACGAGAATGATGAGAACGTTGAGAATGTTGTGGATTTACCTCCACCCCCTGGTGGTGGACCACCCGGCGGTGGTGGTGCTGGAGGTAATAATGCTGGTGCTGGGGTCGCTGGACCTGAAGGTGTGCAGGGGCAAGCTGCTCCTGACATGACTGTGTTGATCCAGGCTATTGCTGGAGCCTTTCAGGCAGCAGTAGCTGGAGCTCACGGAGCTGCGCATCAGGGTGATGCTAATGTGAGATTGCCTTTGGAACGTCTTCGCAGTCTGGGAGGGACTGAGTTCAGAGGTTTATCTTCGGAAGGATCTGAGTCTTGGTTGGAAAGCACCAAGAGGATTTTGGGGCAAATGAACTGCAATAATATGCAGAAGTTGGGTTGTGTGGTGTACGACCACTGTCTCTGGAATGGAGGACAATGATGTGACTAGGACGTTCTTCCTGAACGCGTTCAAGCGAAAGTATCTGGGTGTGCGATACCTAGATGAGAAGAAAAGAGAATTTATGTCTCTTGTGCAAGAGAGCATGACGGTAGCTGAGTATGAGATCCAGTTTGTCCGCCTTAGTCAGTATGCACCTGAGCTAATCCCTGATGAGCGGGAGAGGTGCGAACGTTTCCGTTATGGATTGGTAACGGACGTGAAGACTTTTATGCTTGCGGCTGAGTATACGGATTTTGATGTGCTTGTGAGTAGAGCGAAGGACATCGAGCAGAACTTGGGTTTGTCTTCTAGAGGCGTTAGTTCTAGCTCGGGCAAAAGAGCTGCTGATCATAGTTCCAGTGGTGGACGGAACAAGAGAGGACGAGATAAGAGGTATCAGTCTTCTGCTAGGCGTGGTAATGGAGGACATGGTGCGTCTGTTCATGGAGATAGGATGAGGGCTGATCATAATACGTGCTGGACGTGTGGATCTCGTGGCCATTTGAGGCGAGATTGTCCTCGAGCAGCGAGGGAGGTTCAGGCTCCTGTTGCAGTGACGAGTAATTCATTCTGGAATTGTGGTTCGGCAGACCACATGAGGAGGGAGTGTCCTTTGTTGGCCGGTGGTGGTCAGGGACGTGCTCTTGGGGTAGTTGCACCATAGAGAGGTCGTGGGCGCGGCCGTGGTAACTTTCAGCGCAGAGATGATGGTGGGAGGAATGTGGCGCATGTTGTGGCTGTATAACCTGAGGGTGGTGGCCAGGCTCGAGTGTATGCTCAGCGTGAGGGGAGGAATGATACGGATGTGATCGCAGGTACCTTTACTTTTCAATCTTTATCATTACTTTCCTTGATTGACTCTAGATCTACACACTAATACATATTGCGTGAACATGCTCAATTGCTTGGTTTACCTGTTGAGTCTTTGGATGTTGGTATGCGTGTGACTAGTTCCTTTGGGGAGACAGTCGTAACACAGAAGTTGTATAGAAGGTGTCCCTTGGAAGTGCAAAACCATGTTTTTCTTGTTGATCTTATGGAATTGCCATTCTATGGTTTTGATGTAATCCTTGGTATGGATTGGCTTGTTGAACATCGAGCTGTAGTGGATTTTGAGAATAAGCGAGTTTCGTTGAAACTTGCGGATGATTACGAAGTAGTGGTGGTTGGTGAGAATGTGAAGTTTCTTGCCAATTTGGTGTCTACGTTGGAAGCAAGCCGAATGCTGAGGCAAGGTTGTAAGGCTTATCTAGCCTTTGTGATGAATCCTAGCTCTAAGGAGTTGCGCGCTCAAGATATCAGGACTGTGCGAGAGTTTCCTGGAGTGTTTCCGGAGGAGTTACCTGGATTGCCGCCTAGTCAAGAGGTGGAGTTTGGAATTGAGCTGTATGAAAATACGACTCCAGTGTCTATTACTCTGTACCGTATGGCACCTAAGGAGTTGAAGGAGTTGAAGATGCAACTTCAGGAGTTGCTTGATCGTGGTTTCATTCGGCCGAGTGTGTCACCTTGGGGTGTACCGGTCTTGTTTGTGAAGAAGAAGGATAGCACTATGAGAATGTGCATCGATTATCGTTAGCTGAACAAGTTGACTATCAAGAATCGGTATCCTTTACCGAGGATTGATGATCTTTTTGATCAATTTCGGGGAGTGGCTGTGTTCTCTAAGGTTGACTTAAGGTTAGGGTACTACCAGCTTAAGGTGAAAGATGTGGATGTGCCAAAAACAGCCTTTAGGACGAGGTATGCGCATTATGAGTTCCTTGTAATGCCGTTTGGTTTGACGAATGCTCCTGCAGCTTTTATGGACATGATGAATAGAGTGTTTCATGAGTACCTGGACAAGTTTGTTGTGGTGTTCATTGATGATATTCTTGTGTATTCTCGTACTGAGGAGGAGCATGAAGGGCATTTGAGGATTGTGTTGCAGGCGTTGTTGGAGAATCAACTTTATGCTAAGTTGAGCAAATGCGAATTCTGGCTTAAGGAAGTTGTTTTCCTTGGTCATGTGGTTTCTGCTGAGGGGATTCGTGTTGATCCTCAGAAGATTGAGGCGGTGATGAATTGGAAGCCTCCTAAGTCTGTTCATGAAGTCCGTAGTTTCCTTGGGTTGGCAGGATACTACCGGAGGTTCGTGGATGGATTTTCAAAGATTGTTGCCCCTTTGACAAAGTTGTTGCAAAAGGATGTCAAGTATGAGTGGACAGAAGCAAGGCAGCAAGCTTTTGAGAAGCTTAAGGCAGCATTGACGCAAGCTCCTATCTTAGTTCAACCTAAATCAGGAAAAGAGTTTGTGGTGTACAGCGACGCATCCTATGTTGGTTTGGGGTGTGTGTTAATGCATGAGGGTAAGGTGGTGGCTTATGCATCGCGACAGTTGAAGGTGCATGAGCGCAATTATCCTACGCATGATATTGAGTTAGCTGCGGTGTTTTTCGCTTTGAAGATTTGGAGACATTATCTGTATGGTGAGAAGTGTACTGTGTACACGGATCACAAGAGTTTGAAGTATCTGATGTCTCAGAAAGAGTTGAATCTTAGGCAGCGACGTTGGGTGGAGTTGCTTAAGGATTATGATTTGGCGATCGAGTACCATCCGGGAAAAGCTAATGTTGTAGCGGATGCCTTGAGTAGGAAGGTGGCAGTGGAGTTAAGGGCTATGTTTGCCAGCTTGAGTATTTCGCAAGATGGAGGTCTTGTGGCTGAATTGCAAGTGAAACCATCTTTAGTTCAGTTGGTAAAGGATAAGCAGTTGTTGGATGATTCTTTGGTGCCACATGTTTAAGATATTGCTGAGGATAGACCGTCAGATTTCTGTTTTAATGATGATGGGGTTCTATGTTTTGGAAGTCGGATAGTAATGCCGAATGATGCAGAGTTGAGGCGTACTATTCTGACTGAAGCTCATAGTAGTCCTTTTTCTATGCACCCAGTAGTACAAAGATGTATCGTGATCTGAAGGATGAGTACTATTGGGTGGGATTGAAGAAAGATATTGCGGAGTACGTGAGTAAGTGCATGGTTTGTCAGGGGGTTAAGGCTGAGCATCAGTTTCCTTCAGAGTTGTTGCAACCGTTGAGGATTCCTGAGTGGAAGTGGGAAAGGATTACCATGGACTTTGTGTCTGGTTTGCCTTTGTCGCCATCGAAGAAGAATTCGGTGTGGGTGATTGTGGATCGCCTTACGAAGTGTGCGCATTTCAGTACTTCTTATCATCCACAGTCGGATGGTCAGTCGGAGCGTGTTATCCAAGTGCTTGAGGATATGTTGAGGTGCTGTGTAATTGAGTTTCAAGGCTCTTGGGAGAAGCATTTGCCTTTGGTGGAGTTTGCTTATAACAATAGCTACCAGGCAAGTATTCAAATGGTACCTTATGAAGCCTTGTATGGGAGGAAGTGCAGAACTCCTCTTTGCTGGGCTGAAACAGGTCAGAAGTTGGTCTCGATGCCGGCTTTGTTGAAAGGAACCACCGAGAAGGTGAAGCTCATTTGTGAGCGGTTGAAGGCAGCTTCTGATCGGCAGAAGTCTTACGCAGATTTGAAGCGTAAGGAGATTGAGTTTGCGGTGGGTGACCGTGTGTTCTTGAAGGTTTCGCCTTGGAAGAAGGTGATGAGGTTTGGCCGGAAGGGTAAATTGAGCCCTAGGTATATTGGACCATACGAGGTGATTGAACGTGTGGGTCCTGTTGCGTACAAGCTGAGGTTACCGCAAGAGTTGGAAAAGATACATGATGTGTTTCATGTCTCTATGCTACGAAGGTATAGATCGGATCCTTCGCATGTTATGCCTGTGGAGGAAGTGAAGTTGAATCTAGATTTGACCTATGATGAAGAGCCAGTTGAAATTCTAGATTCGGACAGTAAAGTTCTTCGTGGTAAGATCATTGAATTGGTTAAGGTGTTGTGGAGACATCGTGGTGTCGAGGATGCCACGTGGGAAAGGAAGGATGACATGAAGAAGCAGTTTCCTTACCTTTTTCCTCCAGGTAAATTTCGAGGACGAAATTTCTTAAGAGGGGGAGAGTTGTAATACACCAATTTTGGGCTTGGAAGTTTAGGGTCTGAACCAGACCGGTCTGATTTTCGGTTCGAATATAAAAGAAGGTTTTAGGGAAAGCCTAGTTCGGGATGCTTTAAAAATATAGAAAAATATCTAAAAATCCTCTTTTAATATATATAAGAGAGTGGTGAAATCAATTTTACAAAATAAGGTTTGGAAATACTACATTTCGGTGTAGTGACCAAAATGCGATTTTTGAAAAGTTTAGTAGTGACTGTTTTGTAAGGATTGAAACTTTGAATCTTTAAGGAGCTAATTTACCCAAAAATGTTTTCTCTAGATTTTTCCTTAATTTGGGTGATTTAGTTAAACTATAATTAAATAAAATAAAGATGGGTAACTACTTTTTGGATTTTCATAACTACCTTTCCTAATTTTCTCTCAAAATCCCATCATCCAAACACTTTTTCTCCAACAACTTTTGCATTGATCTTCACTTTAATTGATGAGATTTCTATCATCTATTAGTTCCTAATCAATCTTGCATCAAATCTTTTTGATTTCCTCATTGAATTTTCAAGGAATTTGGCCCAAATCAAGGAGAAATCACCATTTAGAGGTAAGATTGTTCTTCTCCTCTAAATACTCAGTTCTTTACTGAAATTCCCAAGTTGTCAATCCTTAATTTAAGATTTATAAATGGTTTTAATGTTGGAGACATGATTTTGGCTTAAAACTCAAGATTTTGGAAGAAATCTTGAAGAATTTCGTTGTGATTTCTTGGGCTCTGTTTTGAGATGATTCTTTAATGTATTTTGGATGTCTAATGATGTTTGAAATGAGGTTTTATCAATCTAATCCCGAATAGGTTGTATTTCCTAAGTTTTTGCTTATGATTTTTGAGGTGTTTTTGGTGTTCTGTTATAGCCGGAGGTATAATGACGAGTTTAGGTTTATTTTGGATGTTAATTGATGTTTAGAAATGGTTAGAAGTGATGGATCTTGGCTGGGTAAAGTTTTGGAAGAGTTTGGAGGTGATTTCAGTTGTGTTTGGTAGCCGAAATGTTGGTTTTAGGTAGAGCAGCGAGTTTAGGTGTGTTGGCTGAAGATTTCAATGCATGGTGATGCATTAATCCTCTGCTTTGATGTGTTTAAAACAGGGGAGACATCTTCGGACACCTTTGGAGTTGATTTGGAAGCTTAATTGGCGTTTCGGCAAGCAAGCGAAACGTAATTGGTGAGTGGAGTTGGGTTTCCAGCTTTGAAACGATTATTTGAAGGTTTTGGGAGCTTAGTTTAAGTCTAAAAAACTTAGCTAAGCTTAAGAGTAAGTTTTTGGAAAAAATCCCTCGGATATGCTATGTTATGGTTTGATGCATTGGTTATGAAATACATGTTTAATTACTGTTTTGAAAGCATGTTTTAGCATGATTAATGCTGGTTTTGAAAGTCGTGTGTTGAAGGATGCTCAAGGTAAGAGATCCTTGGTTTGACATGTTATTAGTTTGGTAATGATGCATGGTAATGCATGATGTTTAATGACTTTGATTAATGCTTTAAAACAGTGAATTGATGATGGTATTTGATGTATATTGGCAAGTGATGAATTGGTTTTAAAGTACTTGAATCGGATATAGTTAGCCGGCTATAGGATTGGGTGCACCGTAAGTAAAGTCACCTTGGATGTGGAGGGGTTGTGATTGTACCGTAAACTCCATCCAAGTATCCTAACGAGAGAGGTAAGATCACAATGGTGGTTAAAAGTCCGTGTGTGGATCTTGGTAAGATCACAACGGTGGTTGAAAGTCCGTGTGTGGATCTTGTGTTATGTGTCCCGTACTCTCGTTAGTGGGTTATACAACTACCGATAAGTGATGTTGAGGGGTTGTGATTGTACCGTTAAACTCCATCACGGGTGTTGAGGGGTTGTGATTGTACCGATAAACTCCACCTTGTAAGCCGTTAGTGTGTATGAAGCGTGTGGGACAACGCTTGTAATCCGCGTATCTGATTGTGTTTTTGTGTTGAATTGGTTATGATCTATCACTTGGAAGCCAATATAATGAATTGAATGTAATGAAGCTTGAGATGCTTGTAAAGTATGCAAGGTTGCATGAAAAGAGATGAGCATGTGTTTTTAAAAGCTTTGTGAAAGTGTTTTCTAAAATGCATTGTAGAATTGGTTTTATTTAGAGCATGTCCCACTAAGCATTTGTGCTTACCCTCTCCTTTACCAATAATGCAGACAATTGAGGTGTTGAAGGGTAACAAGGGAGCTAAGTGTGTCCAAGGGAATCCAAGCTCATGTATGGTGATGTTTTCATACACTATTAGTTTTGGTAATTTGGCAATGGGAATCTAAACTTTGTTTTGGGAGATGTGTTGAACTCCCTAAGTTGAGGCATGTTGCCTTTGATGGTTTGAACTTGTAAATGGCCTTTAAATGCTTGTTTTGAGGTTTGTTTGCTTATTTGGTTTTGAATAATAGGAAGCATGCCTCTAGACATGTGAAATTCATGTTTGATGCTATGAATGTGTTTAGGAGTTCTAAACATGCACCTTATAGGTTTGATGACTTGTTGGTATGTTTGGAAAGTCATTTGGATGAGTCTGAATGGATTTATGTATGAAAAACCAGCAAAATCTGCAGCTTCTGGGCAAACCGTATCGAAACACTCTCTAGCGTTTCGAAACGGGGGCCTGTAATGGTCTTCGTGTTTCGAAACGGCTGGAGGCTGTTCCGAAATGATTTGGCTACTGGAAGGCCTTGTTTTGGAACGGTCAATGCCGTTTCGATCCTCGTTCCGATACGGCAGGTAGATGTTTTGAAACAGGTGACCGTTGGGCACTGATTTGAATGGTGCGGAAGTTTGCAAGCTTTACATTTTAGTCCCGAATGTTGATGTTGCAATTGCTGGTGTTTGAGATGTCCATTTAAGTTGATTTTTGGTAGAGTAGCATGTAATGAGACTAATTTCATATTGGTAACCTTAAAATTAGTTTTGACCTTTTAACTTACAGAAATTGCAATTTGGTGCCTAAACTTGTATAAGTGCAATTGAGTCACTCTTTGTTGTTCGATCGCTGTGTCTTTCTCATATATGTTTTATGAGTACTCACTTAGGGTTAATGTGCATCTAGACAAGATCAAAAGAATAAAGGGTCGTTAATCAAGGTTGACTTTCGGGTTGACTTTGGTTTTCCCCGTGTAATCTTCGTAGTTCGGGTCAACCGTCTAGGCCGGGCTAAGGGGGTTACATGTTTTATCAAATTTACCATGTTATTCCATGTCTTTTTTCTAAATGCTGAAAGGGATCACATCTAAACTAAATAAGATGATTGTGAAATTCATATGGGGTTCGTCAAATAATCGGAGCATTCACTGGGTTAAGTGGGAAGTCATGTGTAGACCGAAAGTATATGGTGATTTGGGATTTTACGACTTGAGAACTCACAATAGATCACTCCTAAACAAATGGACTTGGAGATATAGTAGTGAGCCACACAGTTTTTGGAGAAAAGTTTTAGACGCCAAGCATGGTAATGATTCGTTGTGTCTTATACCAGTAGTCAATAAGCAAAGGGATTTTTCGTGGGTTTGGCGAAACATCACTTAACCTATGACTGGCAGCAACGACTACTACACTAGTAATTTGCAATTTTTATTGGGAGATGGCAGGAAATTAGAGTTCTTGGTGGATCTTTGGACTGGAACGTAGCATTAAAAGTTGTGTTTCCTCAAATTTATGCTCTTGCTATTAAAAAGAGGGTAAGATTTGTGATTTCGGTACAAAAGTAGACAATCAATGGGTTAGGAACATACAACTTCGGAGAGCTTTGTTTGACTAGGAAGTGAAGGCATGAGAGAGCTTTTGTAGTACCCTAAATGCTGCCTCGAGAACTACTAAAAATGTGGATTGCTTAATGTGGATTGGTTTGTCGACAAGTCTTTATACCCCAAAACAATTTTGCAAAATTTCGACAGTGGTTGGGCTAAATGCTGACAAGGTATAGAAATTAGTTTGGTCAAACCTTGTCCCCCTAAATGTTGAGATCTTTTTTGTGGAGACCTATACAAGGTAAAATCCCAGTCAGATCTGAACTTTTAAGATGTGGAATATGTTTTGCTGATTCGACTTTATGTGCACTTTGTCATAAAAAAATTGAATCTACCAACCATTTACTTTTCCATTGTGATCAAGCGTGGAGAGTGTGGCAAGTATGGTGCAGCTTTTGGAACATTCACATTAATTTTCCTGAGAGTTTGAGAAAGTTCCTTTTGATGTAGGAGGACCTTCCGAGCAAAACATCTTTAAAACCCTTATGGAGAGTAGCTTTTTATGGTATTTCGTGGTCAATTTAGCTTAATCAAAATGAGATAGTGTTCAATGATAAACAATGTGATCTTGATCGGCTTATTGAACAATGTATGCTTAGGATTGAGTTATGGTGTTACAACAACTGGCCTGAATCTTTTGTGTAAAACCAAAACTTTGATTTTGATATAAAAAATATTTCAAGGACTAATTTGAAAAGAAGATAATTTTTAAGTCCTCAAACTTTCCAAAATTGACAAGCAAAATGTTTAAGTTAAAAGCTCAATGTCCCATAAATTCTTCTAAGCTTTTGCAACGATTTTTTCAAAACTCAAAATTTTTAATTCGAATATAAAATTTTTAAACCGTATATTTTTATCTCAGTTTTTCAAATCATCTTCTTAAATTTCTTTTATTGTATATATTTAAAACCTTGATTATAGGATAACCATTGGATTGAATATGAATTTTAATGCATACATTTTTTTTTGCTTGCTTAAAACAGTTATTAGGCTCTTTTCAATGGCTCACAAAAAGCGAAAGACCGAGGAGACGAGCAAAGGGTCTAAAGCTACCGTTGATGACTCCTCTCGTCCCAACCTAGCTCTTCTCTTCACTAAGAGTCTCAGAAACAATGAAGCTCACACGAACTTCAAGCTCTATCAAGACACCATCATTCGTCGTGAGTGTATGGTTGATGTAACCTTTCTTGATTCTGAACGCTTTTACTTCAAATATCTACCTCTTTTACAACGTTGGGGGTTCTTATTTTTGATGACTATACCCGACATTCTTTACTGTAACCTTGTTTTTCTATTTCATGCTAATGCTCGGTTAGTGATTAACCAATACCATTCCGAAGTCATAGCCATAGAATCCTATCTTATGGGAGAAAAGGTCCGAGTTGAGCCATCAACCTTGGTAAATTTCTTAGGCCTTGTCGATGACGGCATTGAAGATGAGGCTTCATTAGGCTCTCGAACCGGCTCGGTTCTCTCCTTATATGTTCATGATCGGTTCTTGCATCTTATGATCTCTTGGTGGTTCCGTCCTTTCAGAGGCAAGTTTGCTCACATCTGCCAAGTTGACAACCTTTGGCTTGAGTGCTTCCGTCAAGAAAAGCTACCGAACCTCGTAAAAATCATGTTTGCCGAGATGGTGCATTTGGTTCGGCATCGTGGTTCCGACTCCATCCAATCCTTCACCTATGGGACTGCTTTAAGCTACATTTTCTTCTGGTCTGAGATTGATTGTTCTTGTGACTACCCGGAGTCTCTCAAGCAACAACTCGATGAAAGCACCCTCCTTTGGTCCGGGTTTCGCTATGTTCTTGGTGAATGGGTTTATGTGGAAAGAGGGGCAAGAGATCCCCCAGTTGATCCTCCACCCCAAGATCCTCAAGCTCCCATAGCTCCTCAAAACAATGATGCGCTTATGGCTTATCTCAACACGCAATTCATCAGCTTGCAAATCGACATCTCCTTCGGATTTGCTGCCATCGATACATGCTTCACCGCTTTGGAGGAATGTGTTCTTAATGTGGAAAATCGTCTCACTTCACTTGAAAATCAAAATGCCTCGATGGATCTCTCCTTCACCAGTTTCTATGGTGAATGGAAACACTTTCAGAGAACTCAAGAGGAAGATAAAGACGAAGATGGCGATCATGGAGATGATCAGGATGATGCAGATGGTGGTGACATGGACCCCTAGATTAGTTTGCATTTCATGGCATATCATATTATCTAGTTTTTCTTATGCACCTCTTTTTAGTTATTTGAACTATGTTTATTTCCTATGTCATGTTTTTAGGAATTGAGTTTGGATATTTTTGTCTTATGCTTTGGGTTAATGAACTTAATATATTATGTTGTTTGCTTTGATTTAGTTTCCCTTTTATTTCTCATTGAATTATGCCTATTTTGATCTAACAAAAAGGGGGAGATATATGGTTGAGCCAATTTTGAAACTTTGCAACTTAATTTTAAAAACCTATCTTAAATTGAGGGGGGGTAAGTTTTACAAAGTTTTCAAAACTTAAAAATTTATATTTGGTTTTGTTATATAAAAAAGGATGAGATTGTAAAACCAAAAGTTTGATTTTGATATAACAAATATTTCAAGGACTAATTTGAAAAGAAGATAAATTTTTAATTCCTCAAACTTCCCAAAATTCACAAATAAAATATTTAAGTAAAAAACTCAAGGTCCCATAAATTCTTCTAAGTGTTTTCCAAGCCAAAATAGTAATTTTCGACTAACCATTTCGATACACCCCTTTGATGTTTCGAAACGATTTGAAACTGTAAAGAGAATTTTGACTATCTGTTTCGATACACCCCTCAGATGTTTCGAAACTTTTTGAAACTGTCAAGTGTGGGCTCGAAACGAGAGAAATCGTATCGATACGGTAGTATCGAAACGGTCTCACTCGTTTCGGTATGAGTTTTTGAAAGTTGGTTTAAAAAATATGACAGTTGCTTTTTATAATCGTTTTCTTCTTGTCATAACCGTTTTCTTGAAAGTTAGTTAAGTGTATCGATACACTTTAGGTGCATTTCGAAACGGGTTTTCACAGTTGCAAAAATGTTTCGATATAGCCTTGTCCTGTTTCAAAACAGGCTCTTTCAGTTTCAGAACGACCACGGTCGTTTCGATACGGTCTCTTAAATGCTCCCAACGGCTAGTTTTTGTTCTTGCTCTGTTTCGATACAGGTGATGCTATTTCGGTACGAGTAGGTGCAGAACAATATTAATGGTGGGAAGATGAAGTCCCAACAGCTATATTATGATGTCAACGACCCAAACAGCTAGAAATTAATGAGACTGTATAAAAGCAAGCATTTTGAGCACCAGCAACAACCATTGAACCTACAAGAATCATCCAAGCATCAAATCCAAACCCTAGTGCGTTTTATTGTCAAATTATTGTACCCAACTCAATTGGGTATTTCATTCTTATTTGCATTGTGAGTTTGGGGAGTGAAAATTTGTAATTGGGTAAACAAATCATCTTTTGAGAGGAATTTGTAAGGTTTACCATTTTTCTCTATTGTAAAAGTGAGTGGATTAAGCTTTGGGTAGAAAGCTTAATCAAAATTGTAAGGTTTCCTCCTCATCCAATAAAAGGGGAATAATCAATAGTGGATTGGTTGAAAATCCTTAGTGGGAGCTAAGGTAGTGGATGTAGAGTTCATTGGAGAACTTGAACCACACTAATTGCCTTGTGTCTCAATTTTTATTCTTCCAATTTCCACCCTTAAAATTTTTATCGCCAATTCACCCCCCTCTTGGCCATTTGCAATTGTTTGATCAACTCAATATTTTGTATCAATTAATGAATTTTTGAGCTACCCCTCTATGGCGTCCATCTCCCCAAATTGCAACTGTAGGCCCTTGCCTCGTTCATGGTTAGCTCCTACAATTGGATGGTTAAAATTCAATGTAGATGTTGTTGTTTAGGGCAATTATGGTGAAGCTGGAATTGGTGGAATCCTCCGGGATCATAATGGCTCTATTATGTTATGTTTTTCAAGTTCTATCAGGATTTCAGATCCCACCGATGCTGAGCTAGTTGCAATCTTAGAAGCTTGCTTGAAATTCTGAGATTCGTGCTGGTTTAATTCTCACAATTTGGCGATTGAATCAGAAAGCTTGTTAGCTACAAACTGGATTAATAATTCAAGGTCATATCCTTCAAATTTCTTGCCATGAGTAACGAAATGCAATGTTTTTGTGTAACGCCCGGATAGGAAAGTGTTGCGTGGGAGATCTATCGAGTTAGTCAAGGTTTTGTGGAGACACCGAGGTGTGGAAGAGGCTACTTGGGAGAGGAAGGAAGACATGAAAAGACAGTTTCTGTATCTTTTTCCGTCAGGTAATTTCGGGGACGAAATTCCTTAAGTGGGGGAGAGTTGTAATGCCCGGGTTTGGGGCCTTGGAGATAATCGGGTTTGGTTAAACCGGTTCGGGTTAGTTTAATTGAAAGAAAATATTTTTAATAGACAAAAAGGGGTCTTTTATTTAAATTAAGGGGCAAAATGGGAATTTTGAGTAAATGAAATAAAGAAAAGAAAAGTTTGAAAAGTCATCATCTTCTCCAAAAATCCCTTTTTTCACATAAAACCTCTTCTAAACCCTATTTCACTATTCCATTGCTCCTAACTCTCCACCCAAGCAATATTTTTGAAGGTAATTTCTTCCTTGCTTAGATTTTTACATGTTTGACTTGTACCCATTGAAAACCATCTTTTAAACCTATTAAAATGCATTTTTGATTTTGGGTTGGAGAAATGAGTATTTTCATGAGATTTTTGTTTGGGTCTTTTGATGCCATGCTTAAGGGTGTTTTTAATCATGTTTTGGTGTCTTAAAAATGCTAAAATGGTGGCTAATAGTAGGAAACCCGAAGTGGGTCTAAAAATGGGATTTTTGGGTTGAAAAGGTAGAGTTTTTGGCTTGGTTTTGGGTTGAAATCGTGGCTGGTGGTTCTGTTGATGTTGGAGGGATGTTTCTAGATGATATTGGATGTGTTTTGATGGTTGAAATTGATGGATTCCGTTTGGGATTTGTCTAGAACGAAATTGGTTAATTTTTGGGTGAAATTTGGGTTTGAATCAATGTGTTTTGGTTGCAAGGAGTGGATTTCCGGGTTGTTGCTGGTTTACAAGTATATTAGCATCCTAATATTCTGTTTTGGGTTGTCTTGAAGCAGAGGAGATTGATTCGGGTACTTTGGGCGCGATACCGGGTGTTGCGGAGGCTTGAGACCAGCGTTTCGGCTTTCGTTTGGGCTTTATCGGTAAGTGGAAATGTTTTAAAACTTTAAAACGGTTCAAAGAGGTATTCTCGGGGGTTTGGGTGGAGCCTTAAGGGCTAACCTAAACCCAAGTGTAAGTTTGTCTAATTTGCCTTGTTTTGTTAAGTGTTGGTGTGTGCGGATATTCGTGTTGTTATGTGAAATGTGGATTGCTTTTACTCTCTGTTATAATGTTGTTGTGTAGACATTGTTGTTGTGTAGACATAGTTGATGTCAAGCCTCACGTGATGGTTAGTCATTGTATACGGTGATGTGTAGTCCCACCGATAGTGACTAGTAGATGAGTACGGTGATGTGTAGTCCCATCGGAAAAATGCTAGTTGTTGTGTACGGTGATATGTAGTCCCACCGGGATAGTTGTGCATATGCAAATCATGTTTCGTCTATGCTTGCGTTTATTACATCTCTTTCTTTAATGGTTTTGTTTCCAATACTAAGATATGTGTTTTAAACTGCATTGTTGTTGTGTTTTAGAGCTCCGCTCACTAAGCTTTTAAGCTTACGCTCTCTTTTTCCAACAATACAGATCGTTAGAGGCTCCGGGAGGCAAATGGGCAAGGGAGGAGTTCTTGGAGTTCTTGCTAGCTCAAAGTATGGTTTTACTAGTTGTAATAATGCTTATACAATAGGAATACTAGACTTTTATGTTAGGGAGTTGGTGTTCAAACTCCTTATTTGGCTTTGTTTAATTTTCTAGCATGTTTTAAATGTTGATACCATGATATGTTGAAGCTTTTTATGGCGTTGGGTAGATTACCTTGTGTTTTGACTTGTTAGTGATTTTGAAGCTAAGTGATCTTATGAGCTTTGGGTTTGAGATCCATTTTGTTGCGTGTATGCATGTTTGAAGTTGTGTTTAGGGTGTTTGCCTCTAGATTGTTTGCATAGTAAGTTGCCTTGTGGTTTGTGATGTCTCGGGGTAAGTTTAGGAACGTTTGGAGATTTTGAAATGCATTTTCGGGCCAAACTGTGTCTAGACGTTTCGGAACGCCTTATATGGTTTCAGAACGATCGAGCTCAAGGGGTACCCGTATCGGAACGAGGGTAGTGTCGTTTCGATACGATTTGCTACTGGAGGCTCCTGTTTCGGAACCATGTAGGGCCGTTCTGGTACGTTTGGCCACTGGAGGCTCCTGTTCCAGAACAAGGTGGGACCGTTCCAGAACGGCTTGATGTTACTTTTTTGAATAAAGCCCGCGTTTCAAAATTGGCATGCCTATTTCGAAACGTAGGTAGTTAAAATTGTTAAAAGACATCTTCGAGGGTTTCCAAATATTTCGTTTTAGTCCCTATTACTCGTATGCTTCCTAGTTGAGTTTAGATGTGTCCTTTGTGATGGTTTTGCCTCGTGAGCATGAAATTTGACAAATAAGCTACTTGGTAAGTTTAAATTATCGTATGCCCTCTGATTGGTTCGTATTCTGCTTTCGCTTTTCCGTTGTTACCTTCACACATAGGATTAAAAATGATATTTAGACAAGATAAATAAAATAAAAAATAAGGTTGCTAATCGGAGTGAGGCCTTAACGAGTTTCGCTTCGGTTTTCCCCGTGTAACCTATTCAGTTCGATCTGTTGGCTAGGTCGGGACGAGGGGGTTAGATTTGGTGGTATCAGAGCCTCGATTACAATTTCTCCCAGGAAGATAAATCAAGTAAGTTGGTTTGTTTAGTTTGTTTGCCATTGCACAGTGTGTGGAAGCATGTTTTCTTGTTTATGTTGTTGTTGAAGTTTAGTCGAGTGTTCCCATTACTTGGTGTTGTTATTGGAAAATGGTTTTGGTTTAAAAGAACTTGAGCACTCGGATCCTTGCCCTTGGTAACCTAATGTTTTCTTGTGTGTGATGTGTTTGTTGTTTAGATTTTATCTTCATTATGGTAAGACCGAGAGGACGGCCTAGGGCAGGTGACCAGGCACCGAGGATGTGCCTCTTGTTCCTCCTGCTCCCGATGGTAATAGGGTGGGTGGCGAAGGTAATGTGCCTCAAGCCGGTGCAAATGTTGGAGGTGATGGTAATAGACCTCAGGCTGGTCAGGGTCTGGCAGGTGCGGACATGACTCATTTGATTTTGACTATAGCTGGGGCTTTTCAGACAGGTTTGGCTGGTATACATGCTGCAGCACCACCTCAGGGTGCGAGGACTGGTTTACCCCTTGAGAGACTTCGTAGTTTGGGGAGTTGAGTTACGTGGTTTGAATCCCGAGGGTTCAGAGGCTTGGCTCGAGAGTACTACACGAATCTTAGGTCAGATGGAGTGCTCAGATGCTCGTAAGTTGGGTTATGTTGTCTCTTTGCTTCAGGGAGATGCATATGCTTGGTGGACTACTGTTACTTCAGGTATGACAGAGGCGGATGTCACTTCGGAATACTTCAGAACAGCCTTTAGGAAGAAGTATCTTAGAGTCCGATATTAGGATGAAAAGAAGAGAGAATTTATGACCTTGGTTCAGGGAAGTAAGACAGTATCAGAGTACGAGGTTCAGTTTGTGAGGTTAAGCCAGTATGCACCAGAATTGGCTCCCAGTGAGAGGGAACGATGTGAACGTTTCCGTTATGGTTTGACTAGGGATGTGAAGACTTATATGCTCGCTTCTGATTGCACTGAGTTTGATGTTTTGTTCTCTAGAGCCAAGGATATTGAGCAAAACTTAGGCTCGAGTACTCGTGCTAGTGGGTCTGATTCTGGAAAGAGACACGCAGATTGGGACAGAGATCATGCCAAGAGGCACAAAGATAGGAGGTATCAGCCCGATTCGAGACATAGGGGCGGTAATCATGGACGATGCCATCAGGGCCAAGGAGCTGTTGTTCACACTCCTGAGTGCACTAGATGCGGGAGACGCCATCTGGGCGAGTGTATAGGTACCTTTGGGGTATGTTGGAACTGTGGTTCCCGAGATCATTTGAGGCGTAACTGTCCACACCTGGCTAGGGGCGGACCGGCTCCAGCTAGGGAGTTTGAGCATCAGAGAGGTCGTGGGTGCGGTCGAAGTAATTTTCAACCAAGGAACGATGGTTATAGGAACTTAGCTCATGTGGTGGCAGTTCAGCCCGAGGGTGGAGGACCGGCTAGAGTGTATGCATAGTGAGAGACTTGGAATGACACAAATGTCATCGTATGTAATTTCTCGTTACAGTCTTTGACTTTGCTTTCTTTGATAGACTCAAGTTCGACACATTCGTACATTTTGGGTGAACATACAAGGTCTCTAGGTTTACCATATGAGTGGTTAGACGTAGGTGTGAATGTTACTAGTTCTTTCGGTGAGACCGTGGTAGTTAGGAAAATGTATATGAGGTGTTCTGTGATGATTCAGGGCCATGTGTTTCCGATTGACATGATGGAATTGTCGTTCTATGGTTTTGATGTGATTTTGGGCATGGATTGGCTCGTAGAGTATAGAGCTAGGGTAGACTTTGAGACCAAGAGAGTCTCTTTGAGGCTTACGGATGATTATGAAGTTGTAGTGGTGGGCGAGAACTTTAAGTATTTGTCCAATTATTTTTCTGCTTTAGAAGCTCAAAGATTGATGGATTCGGGTTGTCAGGCGTATTTGGCTTATGTGATGAATCTGATTATGAGTGAGGTTAGACCGCAAGACATCAGAACAGTTTGTGATTTTCCGAGTGTTTTTTGGAAGAGTTGTCGGGTTTGCCTCTAAATAGGTAAGTTGAGTTTGCTATCGAGACGTATTCTAATTCTGCACCCGTGTCTATTGCTCCATATAGAATGACACCGAAAGAGTTGAAGACACAGCTTTAAGAATTGTCAGATAGAGGTTTCATTAGACCTAGTATTTTTCCGTGGGGTGCTCCGGTCTTGTTTGTGAAGAAAAAGGACGGCAACGTGAGGATGTGTATAGACTATAGGCAGTTGAACAAGGTAACAGTGAATAACAAGTACCCTTTGCTGCGGATAGATGAATTACTTGATCAGTTGAGGGGTGCTTCAGTGTTTTCGAAGATTGATTTGAGATCCGGTTACTATCAATTGAAGGTAAAAGATGTGGACATACTGAAGACCGCTTTCCGTACACGTTATGGGCACTATGAATTCTTGGTAATACCTTTCGGTTTGACAAATGCTCCAGCTGCATTTATGGATATGATGAATCGAGTGTTCCACGAGTTTTTGGATAGGTTTGTGGTACTGTTCATAGATGATATCTTAGTGTACTCTAGGACCGAGGAAGAGCATGATGAGCATTTGCGACTAGTGCTTCAGACCTTGCTTGAAAATCAGTTGTATGCCAAGTTGAGTAAGTGCGAGTTTTGGATTAAAGAGGTATTCTTCTTAAGTCGTGTGATCTTGGCCAAAGGAATTAGTGTGGATCCCAAGAAGATGGAAGCCATAGTGAGTTGGAAGCAACCAAAGTCGGTGACCGAAATCCGTAGTTTCCTAGGCTTGGCGGGGTATTATCGAAGATTTGTCGAGGGATTTTCGAAGATTGCAGAACTTCTAACTAAATTGCTTTAGAAGAATGTTCTGTATGAGTGGTCAGATGCAAGGCAACAAGCGTTTGAGGAATTGGAGAAAGTTTTGACCGAAGCTCCTATTTTGATTCAGCCTGAACCGGGGAAAGAGTTTGTGATTTACAGTGATGCATTGTATGTAGGTTTAGGTTGTGTGCTTATGCAAGAAGGTAAGGTTGTAGCTTATGCTTCGAGACAGTTGAAGGTTCACGAGAAGAACTACCCCACTCATGATATAGAGTTAGTCGCAGTAGTGTTTGCTCTGAAGATTTGGAGACACCACATTTAAGGTGAGAAATGCACAGTCTATACCTACCACAAGAGTTTGAAATACTTGATGACTCAGAGGAAGCTTAACCTTAGACAACGTAGGTGGATAGAGCTTCTTAAGGATTATGACCTTACGATAGAGTACCATCCGGGTAAGGCAAACGTAGTGGACGATGCTTTGAGTAGAAAGGTGGCAGTTGAGTTGCGAGCTATGTTTGCGAGATTGAGTGTGTCAAGGGATGGATGTTTGATAGTCGAGCTACAGGTTAAACCTTTGTTGGTTCAGTTGATTCGAGAGAAACAGTTGCAAGACGAGTCTTTGGCACCTCACGTGCAAGATATAGCCGATGATAGACCCACAGATTTCTGCTTTGGTGAGAATAGGATCCTATGTTTCAAGGATAGAATAGTAATTCTAGAAGATGCCAAGTTAAGGCGAACCATCTAGAATGAAGCCCATAACAGTCATTTTGCTATGCATCAGGGTAGTACAAAGATGTACCGTGGGTTAAAAGAAGAGTACTACTGGATTGGGTTGAATAGAGATGTGGTCGAGTTTGTGAGTAAGTGTATGGTATGTCAGCGAGTTAAGGTCGAACATTAGTTTCCTTCAGGTTTGTTACAGCCGTTGAAGATTCCGGAATGGAAGTGGGAACGTATTACCATGGACTTTGTGTTGGGTTTACCGTTGACTCCTTCGAAGAAGAATTCAATGTGGGTGATAGTCGACAGATTCACTAAGTGTGCCCATTTCATACCTGTTCATACTACCTACACCTTAGATAAGTTAGCCGATCTGTATATCAGTGAGATAGTGAGGTTGCATGGGGTACCGAAGTCGATTGTATCAGACCGAGATCCGATGTTTACAGCTAGATTTTGGGAGTGTTTACATCGTACCTTGGGTACTTGGTTGAACTTCAATACTTCGTATCACCCGCAGTCAGATGGTCAGTCAGAGAGAGTTATTCATGTGTTGGAGGACATGTTGAGGTGTTGCATCATCGACTTTCAGGGTTCTTGGGAAAAACACCTACTATTAGTAAAGTTTGCATAAAAACAGCTATCAGGCTAGTATTCAGATAGCACCGTATGAAGCTCTGTATGGTAGGAAGTGTAGAACACCTACCTGTTGAGCCGAGGCTGGACAGAAGCTTGTACCAATGCCAGACTTGCTTAAGGGCACTACCGAGAAGGTAAAACTGATCTGTGATCGCTTGAAGGCAGCTTCAGACCGACAGAAATCGTTTTCCGATTTGAAAAGAAAGGAAATAGAGTATGCCGTGAGCGACAAAGCGTTCTTGAAAGTCTCATCTTGGAAGAAGGTGATGAGGTTTGGTAGGAAAGGTAAGTTGAGTCCGAGATTCATTGGTCCTTACGAGGTAGTTGAGAGGATTGGTCTCGTTACTTATAGATTGAGACTGCCGATAGAGTTAGAGAAGATTCACGATGTGTTCCATGTTTTGATGCTTCGGAAGTATAGATCGAATCTGTCTCATGTAATGCCAGTGGAAGAAATCGAGTTGAACCCAGACATGTCGTATGATGAAGAGCCGGTTGAAATTCTTGCTACGGATAGGAAAGTGTTGTGTGGGAGATCTATCGAGTTAGCCAAGGTTTTGTGGAGACACCGAGGTGTGGATGAGGCTACTTGGGAGAATAAGGAAGACAAGGAAAGACAGTTTTTGTATCTTTTTCCGTAAGGTAATTTTGGGGACGAAATTCCTTAAGTGGGGGAGAGTTGTAATGCCCAGGTTTAGGGCCCGGGAGATAACCGGGTTTGGTTAAACCGGTTCGGGTTAGTTTAATTGAAAGAAAACATTTTTAATAGACAAAAAGGGGTATTTTATTTAAAGGGACAAAAATGGGAATTTTGAGTAAATGAAATAAAGAAAAGAAAAGTTTAAAAAGTCACCATCTTCTCCAAAAATCCCTTTTTTCACATAAAACCTCTTCTAAACCCTATTTCACTATTCCATTGCTCCTAACTCTCCACCCAAGCAAGATTTTTGAAGGTAATTTCTTCCTTGCTTAGATTTTTACATGTTTGACTTGTACCCATTGAAAACCCTCTTTTAAACTCATTAAAATGCATTTTTGATTTTGGGTTGGAGAAATGGGTATTTTCATGAGATTTTTGTTTGGGTCATTTGATGCCATGCTTAAGGGTGTTTTTAATCATGTTTTGGTGTCTTAAAAAATGCTAAATTGTTGGCTAATAGTAGGAAACCTGAAGTGGGTCTAAAAATGGGATTTTTGGGTTGAAAAGGTAGAGTTTTTGGCTTGGTTTTGGGTTAAAATCTTGGCTAGTGGTTCCGTTGATGTTGGGGGATGTTTCTAGATGATATTGAATGTGTTTTGATGGTTGAAATTGATGGATTCAGTTTGGGGTTTGTCTAGAACGAAATTGGTGAAATTTGGGTTTGAATCAATGTGTTTTGGTTGCAAGGAGTTGATTTCCGGGTTGTTGCTGGTTTACAAGTATATTAGCATCCTAATATTCTGTTTTGGGTTGTCTTGAAGCAGAGGAGATTGATTCGGGTACTTTGGGCGTGATACCGGGTGTTGCGGAGGCTTGAGATCAGTATTTCGACTTTCGTTTGGGCTCTATCGGTGAATGGAAATGTTTTAAAACTTTAAAACGGTTTAAAGAGGTATTCTCGGTGGTTTGGGTGGAGCCTTAAGGGCTGACCTAAACCCAAGTGTAAGTTTGTCTAATTTGCCTTGTTTCGTTAAGTGTTGGTGTGTGCGGATATTTGTGTTGTTGTGTGAAATGTGGATTGCTTTTACTCTCTGTTATAATGTTGTTGTGTAGCCATAGTTGAAGTCAAGCCTCACGTGATGTTTAGTCGTTGTATACGGTGATGTGTAGCCCCACCGGAAAAATGCTAGTTGTTGTGTAATTTGTCTTGTTTCGTTAAGTGTTGGTGTGTGTAGCCCCACCGGAAAAATGCTAGTCGTTGTATACGGTGATGTGTAGTCCCATCGGAAAAATGCTAGTTGTTGTGTACGGTGATGTGTAGTCCCACAGGGATGGTTGTACATGTTCAAACCATGTTTCGTCTATGCTTGCGTTTATTACATCTCTTTCTTAAATGGTTTTGTTTCCAAAATTAAGATATATATTTTAAACTGCATTGTTGTTGTGTTTTAGAGCTCCGCTTACTAAGCTTTTAAGCTTACGCTCTCTTTTTCCAACAATGCATATCGTTAGAGGCTCCGAGAGGCAAGTGGGCAAGGGAGGAGTTCTTGGAGTTCTTTCTAGCTCAAAGTATGGTTTTACTAGTTGTAATAATACTTAGACAATGGGAATACTAGACTTTTATGCTAGGGAGTCGGTGTTCAAACTCCTATATTTGGCTTTGTTTAAGTTGCTAGAATGTTTTAAATGTTGATACCATGATATGTTGAAGTTTGTTATGGCATTGGGTAGATTACCTTGTGTTTTGACTTGTTGGTGATTTTGAAGCTAAGTGATCTTATGAGCTTTGGGTTTGAGATCCATTTTGTTGCGTGTATGCATGTTTGAAGTTGTGTTTAGGGTGTTTACCTCTAGATTGTTTTCATAGTAAGTTGCCTTGTGGTTTGTGATGTCTCGGGGTAAGTTTGGGAACGTTTGGAGATGCCGAAATGCATTTTCGGGCCAAATTGTGTCTAGGCGTTTCGGAACGCCTGATATGGTTTCGAAACGGTCGAGCTCTAGGGGCACTCGTATCGGAACAGGGGTGGTGCCGTTTCGGTACGATTTGCTACTGGAGGCTCCTGTTTCAGAACCATGTAGGGTCGTTCCGGTACGTTTAGCCACTGGAGGCTCCCGTTCCGGAACCAGGTGGGACCGTTCCGGAACGAATTGATGTTACTTTTTTTTAATAAAGCCCGCGTTTTGGAACGGGCAAGCCTGTTTCGAAACGCAAGTAGTTAAAACTGTTAAAAGGCTTCTTCGAGGGTTTCCAAATGTTTCGTTTTAGTCCCTGTTGCTCATGTGCTTCCTAATTGAGTTTAGATGTGTCCTTTGTGATGGCTTTGCCTGGTGAGCATGAAATTTGACAAATAAGCTACTTGGTAAGTTTAAATTATCGTATGCCCTCTGATTGGTTCGTATTCCGCTTTCGCTTTTCCGTTGTTGCCTTCACACATAGGATTAAAAGTGATATTTAGACAAGATAAATAAAATGAAAAAATAGGATTGCTAATCGGAATGAAGCCTTAACGGGTTTCGCTTCGATTTTCCCCATGTAACCCATTCGGTTCGATCTATTGGCTAGGCCGAGACAAGGGGATTACATTATGTGCAGAATTTGAGTGAAAAGTCGTTTTTGTTTTTAGAGAATCAAATTGTGCTGCCCACCTTTTGGCACGGAACGGTATAAGGAGATCTCAGGCTTTCTTATGCATAAGGAGATTTGAGTTGTTGCTAAGTTCTGGCAGTAGTGGGTGTTGATTGAGTTCGATGGTCTTACTTTTGGAGTATTGTTTTGGTGGTTTGTAGTTATGGCAGTGGAATTTTTCCTTGTTTGTGTCTTGCAAAATTTGTGCAGGGGACTTTAGATGCCAATGATATGTTTTATTTTGGTGTGGGCTGTTGTAGGGAGATTGTGTATGGCGTGGGCATAGGTATTCATAAGGGTGGAATCAATAATGCTATTTTGGTTTCTAAGGTCATTTGGGTGGGTTGTGGTGAACTGTCTCCGGTCTTTCTGTAGTCTGAAGTTGTATTGGTTTGGATACGGTGCACTCTTTTCTCTCCACTTAGGTTAATGTAAGTTTTTTAACGAGGCTTGTGTCCTTGCCTTTTGACTTATATGATCTTTCTTTAATAAAATTATACATTACCCTATAAAAAATTATACACATTACAAAAAAAAGTTTGAAATCAAGTCTCCTAAAAAAACAACATTTTTCCACTATAATTTTTTTTAATCTAACAAAAACAACCAACAAATGTAATTATCATTTGTCTAATCTCATGGGAGACACTTATGATTTTTATTGCATTGAAAATTATCAAACTTATTATCAATATTACATTTATTATAAGAATTTTCTAACAAATAATAAATTAATTAAGGTTAATATACTAAAAAGCCCTTAAAATAGTACAATTTGTTCAAATAAACTCTTGTGCTTTGTATAAGTAAATTTTATATTTGTCCAAAAATAAATAAATTCTATATTTTTTATTTGTATCCATGTAAGCTGTTAATTTTAATTAAATGTATTTTAGCATATTAAGATAAAATGAAATACTAAAACTTAATCATACTTGAAGAACATTATTTACAATTTGGGTATGATTTTTTTTTTAATTTTAATAGATTAAAATAAAGGGTAAACTATACTAATGACCACCGAACTATGGGGTTGGTGTCGATTTGACCACTATATTTTCAATTGTGTTAAATATATCACATAACTATTTAATTGGTTCCAATGTAGCCACCTGTCGTTAAATAAAACGAAAAAGTTAACGGGGCTATTAAAATAATTGGTATAATTACACATTTAGTCCCCTTTATTTATACAATCATTCATTTTAATCCCTTATTTGACCGTTCATCTTCCTCAAACCATCAATTACCAAAATGACAATGTGATTGGCATTAAGCATATATACATGTACATGTTTTGAAGCAAACCATTATAGTCGGCTTAAATAACACAATGCCTCTCCCCCGTCCCCAAACAACAACTTGGCTTGTTTATACATTCTTGAAGGTACAAGTACATAACAACTACCTCGTTCAGTAACCAGTAGTTTAAAGCTTTATAACTTGTCTAGCTTTATTGCACATTCTAAGTTCCTCTCTTCTTTTTTCTTTTTTATGAAATAAATATACATGGGATTCCTCCTGGAAGGTCGAATTCTAACAACTTCTCACGACTGCGGTAAAAATCCTCTACAGGTCGAGTCTGTCATGAGAATAAAATTTTTATTGCATCAAACAATTTCTCCCCTATAATTACAACTCCAAGATCATAGGGTTTCGAACCAAAAGGCTAGATTATATCTAGCAATTTTGAAACACAGATTATACCTAAATTTTCCAATTGTTAATTAACTAAATTCTCAAGAATAAAATTTTGAAAAATACTGGAATGGAAAAGTACCATCGCCTGGTATATGCGGAGACGGTTCTTAACAACTTCTTCAGTATCATCAGGTTGAGTTATAAGCAGACTACTCGCCCTCATATGTTAGATTCCAACATTGCCTTTTCAATTGTTTAGATTTATTCCCTCTCAATCCTTTTCTGATTTTCAACTCTCTGAGAAGCAAAGGGATTAACTCAGCCATGGATCAAGAAGCCATTGAATCCTTTCAAGCTCAAGCTCATTTATACAAACACATATTCAACTACATAAGTTCAATGTCACTCAAGTGTGATGTTCAGCTTGGAATCTCAGATGTGATCCATAACCATGGCCAACCCATCACTCTATCCAAATTGGTCTCGGCTCTTGGTGTCGATCTAACGAAAGTTAGCTTTACGTATTTGCTGATGCGGGTGTTGGTGCACTTGGGCTTCTTTGCTACAACGACAAGAGTCGAAAACGATCAAGAACATGAAGCATATGTTCTCACACCCTTCTCCAAGATACTTATCAAAGAAAAGGTCAATTGTTTGTCACCGTTCGTCGTGTCGATGCTCAGTCTTGCAATTATGAATTCATTTCAATTATTGGGAGATTGGATCCAAGGAACCAAGGAGAGGCCATTCGAGACTGTGAATGGGAAAACGTTTTGGGAGTACATGGAACATGACTCGGAGTTCAAAACTCTTTTCAACGATGCGATGCAGAGTGATTCTCAAATGATAAATTTTTATTTTGACAAATGTGGGTTAGGGTTGGTTTTTAGCAATGAATACAACAATCCCAATATTGTTGGGTCCTCCTCGTTACCATTGTTCAACACTAAACCTATGTCTCCATTGTCATTTTCATCCAAAAAGAAAGGCCCTGGTGAGATGGAATTTGTAGAAGATATGGGCGGTGGGGTTGATGATGGACTTGTGTCATGTACAGAGAATTTAGGGTTTGAGAGTTTTAATGATGATTCATATACTGAGTTCTGTGAAGAGGAGATTAAGGATAGGTGGAGGAATAAGAAGAGGAGGGGTGAGGAGAAGAGATCGGAGGACAAAAGGAATAAGAAGTTTCCACCGCCACTTCCTTCGTTGAACCAAAACGGTCAGCCTTGTTTTTACCTGAGGCCAGTAAGGGAGAATGGGAGGTTAGAGTTGACCGAAATTTAGATACATAGACCAGAAGTTTTACGTGCTGTTAGGGAAAACGGTCGGTTGAGATTGCATCTTGTGAGCAGTGACGGTTGCTATAATTTCAATTTAGTCCACATTTCAACGAATACAACGACACGTGTCATCACCTAATTAAATAATTAATTTATTTTATTAGATTAAAATTATGACTAAATTAAATGATTGTATAAATAAAAGGGACTAAATGTGTAATTATACCAATTATTTTAACAGTCCCGTTAACTTTTTCATTTTTTTTAACGGTAGGTGGCTACATTGGAACCAATTAAATAGTTATGTTGTATATTTAACACAATTGAAAATATAGTGGTCAAATCGACACCAACCCCATAGTTCGGTGGTCATTAGTATAGTTTACCCTAAAATAAATTAGGTAAACTACACAGATGACCACTGAACTATGGGTTTGGTGTCAAAATGACCACTATATTATTTTTGCCGCAAATGCACCACACAACTATTTAAATGGTTCCATTTTAGTCACACGCCGTTAAAAAACGAAAAAGTTGACGGAACTGTTAAAAAAATTAGTATAATTACACATTTGGTCCTTTATATTTATACAATATATCAATTTAGTCCTAATTTTAATCTATTAAAATAAATTAATTATTCAATAAGATGGTGACACGTGTCACCACCTTATTGGAAGTCTTTAATTATTTTTATTTAATTAATTTAATTAAATTTCCACCTCCAATCAGGTGGAAAAATGAGAGCAACAAAATCACCCCTAGGACATTGGAGTACCCAAGGTGGCACACTTTTGTGCTATAGGGTACAACAATTAATATATGTATTTGTTGAGTTGATCAAACAATTGCAAATGGCCAAGAGGGGGTGAATTGGCAATAAAAATTTTGGTGGGAAGAATGAGTGAAAAATAAAAATTGACACAAGTAGTTAGAGTGGTTCAAGTTCTCCAAATGAACTCTACATCCACTACCTTAGTTCCCACTAAGGATTTTCAACCAATTCACTACTTGAATTCTTCCCCTTTTCTTGGATGAGGAGGTAACCTTACAAATTCGATTAAGCTTTCTACCCAAAGCTTAATCCACTCAATTTACAAAGAGAAGTTTTGGTAAACTCAAATGATTCCTCTCAAAGGATAAATGTCTACCCAATTACAATTTCAATCACCCCAAACTCACAATACAAAATGACAATTGAAAAACACTAGAGTTGGGTACAAGAATTTGACTTTGAATAGCACAAGGGTTTGGATTTTTGCTTTGATGATGCTTGTAGGTTGAATAGTTGTTGCTGACCTTCAAAGGACTTCAATTTATACCTCCTCTATTAATTCTAGCCGTTTGGGTGGTTGGGAACTTGAATAGAGCCGTTGGAACCCTCTCTCACCACCATAAATGCACTTCTGCAGCTACCTGTATCGGTACTCGGGGAGCCGTATCGATACCTGTCTCAGAAAAGAAAGAGATGTTGTGCACAATAAATAGGGGGTATCGAAACGCATGTGTGCGTATCGATACGGGGTATCGAAACGGCTAAGACCGTATCGATACCTTTTTCTCGACATAGCTCACTGTCGATTTCCGTTTCGATACGGGGGTTTACCGTATCGATATGTGTCAAGTACCATTTTAAAATTTGGTTACCTAACAACTGACACCAACGGTCGAAATATTTAAAACGACTTGAATTTAAAAATTCGTTAAAACCGTATCGATACGGGTGAAGTCGTATCGGTACGCCATTCAAACTCTTTTAGACTTTTACGAAGGAGCGTATCGATACAGATTAAATCTGTTTTGATATGGTGTTTCGATACGGTTAAGTGCGTATCGAAACGAGTTCCGACAGTGGCCAACTTTGTAAAAATGGTATCGATACGCTGGAAGCGTATCGATACACCTGGACGGTTTTCCATAGTTTGGTCTTGGAACACTTAGAAAATATTTTGAGTTTGAGTTTTTCAAATCAGTTTTAAAGTGTTGGTGATTTAAAACTTATTAAGGGACTTATAAAATAATTTTAAGTTTTTCAAATTGATCCTTAAAGATTTAATTATATCAAAATCAAACATAGGTTTCACAATCTCCCCCTTTTTGATATAACAAAACTAAAACTTAAAATTTTTGATACTTTGAAAAACTTTGCAAAATTAACTCCCCCTTAATATAAGCTAGGTAACTTTTAAATTGAAATCAAAATTTTTAAAGTGTTGTGAGCTAGCTTCTCTCCCCTTTTTGTTAGATCAAAAATATTGAGACAAAGTAAAGTGCATAGCATAGGCAAAGGTATAATAGGCAACATAAATATCATTAAGTTCAAAAATAAAGCATAACATCAACTTAAAAATCCAACAAAACATAAAATCAAAGCATAGGTTTAAAATAAAGCAAACTTAGTCCTAAAAACATGAAACAAAGGTGCATAAATAGAAATATCCTAGATGATATGCATGAGATGCAAGGAGAGGCTACTAGGCATCATCATCGCCTTCTTCATCATCTTCATCGTCAACTCCAATTGGATCATCATTCCTCATGCTATTGCGCCACTCATCATGAAAAGCGGAGAGGGAAATATTCAAAGAGTTATGAACGCTTTCAAGAGAGATTAGGCGATTCTCCATGGTCGTCATCCTTGTGTCAATGCTTGTTTCAAGAGCGGTAAGACGATTTCCCATATCCGTGCCCAACCCCGTGAATTGCTCATTAAGGAAGGTCATAAGAGCATCCATGGAAGGTTGAGGAGGAGGTGGAAGAGCTTGATCACCTTGAGGATTCTCCAATTCGGCTGCAGCCTCGGGTGGTAGCTCGAAAATACGTAACCAACTTCCATTAAAATAATGAAACTTACCCTGTGCAAGAGAGCGTTCATCAATAGGATCGGTGAGGGGAGTTGGGAAGTCAAACGAGCAATCAATATCCTTTTTCACAAAGTAATAGCTTAGGGTCGTACCATAGGTGAAGGAGGTGACGAGAGAGGTGTGGCGATGTTGCACAAGATAGACAATCTCCGCAAACATGATTCGAGCAAGGTTTGGACGCTTTCGCTCATGGAAGCAACGGATCCAAAAATCATCCACTTGACGGATAGTAGAGTACTTTCCTCCGGAAGGCCTAAACAACCAAGACACCATCAAATGGAGGATCCGATCTTGAGCATTGAGGGCGGTGACGGAGCCACTAAGAACATGGCCTAAAGCATTCTCATCATCAAGGCCTTCACCCTCCAAATTGAAAACTTCACATATAGATTTGACATCAAGGAGGATTTTCTTGCCCATTAGATAGGAACTAACTCCGGTAACAACCCCATTACGATTAGCAAGACATTTGGCATTAGTGTAAAAGATCTAAACCAAAAGATGGTAATAAAAACTGGAATGGAGAGAAAATCTATAAAATTCCAAAGTCGAAGCAAAGGAAGATATTCAAATTTGAATCGCTCCGAATCAAGAAAAGGAATAGATATTACCCTTTCCGGACGAATCTTGTAGTTTTCGAATTGATGAAAATATGTGAGAGCTCCGGGGGATTCAAAGGAATTTTCATAGATTTGGGTGTATTTTGGACGTGCAACCTCTCCGGGATTTGATGATTCACCGGTTTGAGAAACCCGCGCTCTCTTCCTAGATTCCTTGGGTGCCATGAACTAAAAGAAAAATATGCATTTAGATTTCTTCAATTAAGTTAAGGATCAAGGTAAACAAAAAAAAATTGAAAATAAAATTTGAAGAAGAGATTTTGGAAAACAAAGTTTTGTTAAGAATATGAATATAAAAGCAAAACAAAAACAAAAAAAGGAAAAAAAAGGAAAGTGTTTTACCTTGATAGGGATTTGAGAGAATGAAGAAAAGTCTAGCTCCAAATTTGATGAGAAAGATCTTAAGGCTTTGCTTGATGGAAACCTTCTTTAAGATTTTTGAGTTGTGTGTGAAAATATGAGGGAGGAAGAGCCTTTTTATAGGCAAAGACGGCTAGGGTTTTTAGGGTTTGAAGAATTTTAGTTTTGGTAGAAGTTGAAGACTTTAAATGCCAAATTAAAAGTTGTCTTCGCAATCGAGTATCGATACGCCTGAGGGTGTATCGATACGGGGGTAGAAACGTCATTTCCTTAAAAAATGCCCGTTGGAGAATCGTATCGAAACGGATGAGATTCGTATCGAAACGATTGAAGCTCGTATCGATACGGGTTTAAGGCAAAAAGAAGTCTGGGAAGTTTAATGAAGTACTCGTATCGATACGCGTAGATCCGTATCGATACCCTATGCCCAGAAAAACATCTTTAGACCTAAAGAACAACCATAGGCTCGATTTTAACATCTCCTAAAGGAATGCAAATGATGAATGAACAGTTCTAAACATATTTGAATAGAATCATACTCCCCCTAACTATAGGCATGGACATTTTCAAGAGTTACAACACACAAACATTCAATTTCACAAAATCAAGCAATTTTAAGCACAAAGAGGTCCTAAAAGGTCAAGATAGGATAGCTAGACCTAACTCTCTCCTAAGGGACCAAAAACGCTCTTTATCTAAAGGTTTTGTAAATATATCCGCTAATTGGTTCAAGGTATCAACAAATTCAATAACAACATCATTTTTCAAAACATGATCTCTAATAAAATGATGTCTAATTTCTATGTGTTTAGTTCTAGAGTGTTGGATGGGATTCTTAGTGAGACAAATGGCACTAGTGTTGTCACACTTAAGGGGTATGGTTTCTACTTCAACACCATAATCTAAGAGTTGTTGCTTCATCCAAAGGACTTGAGCACAACAACTCCCTAAGGATATGTACTCCGCTTCGGTGGTAGATAAGGCTACGCTATTTTGTTTCTTAGAGAACCAAGATACGAGCATACTACCTAAGAATTGGCATGTCCCGGAAGTACTTTTCCTATCTATCTTACATCCCCCATAATCCGCATCCGAATAAGCATGAAGGCTAAAGGAAGAATCTTTAGGATACCAAAGGCCTAAGGTATCTAAAAATTCTCTTAATGGAAACTAAGTGTGATTCTCTAGGACTAGCTTGAAACCTAGCTCACAAGCAAACACTAAACATGATATCTGGTCTACTTGCGGTATGGTAAAGCAAAGAATCTATCATGGATCTATAAAGCTTAGAATCAACACACTTACCTCCTTCATCTTTGTCAAGCTTTATGGAAGAACTCATAGGTGTGGCTTGAGGTTTTGCATTCTCCAAACCAAACTTTTTGAGCATATCATTCACGTACTTAGCTTGATTTATGAAGGTGCCATCTTTTCTTTTGTTTGATTTGGAGTCCCAAAAAGAATGAGAGCTCCCCCATCATGCTCATCTCGAACTCACCTTGCATTAGCTTAGAAAATTCTTTACAATAACACTCATTAGTAGAACCAAAAATGATATCATCAACATAAATTTGAACTACTAAGATGTCATTGTTATATCTTTTTATGAAGAGTGCGGTATCCACCTTTCCCTTTTCAAAACCCTTTTCAATTAAGAAATTTGAAAGTCTCTCATACCAAGCTCTAGGAGCTTGTTTTAAACCATAGAGAGCTTTTGTAAGTTTAAACACATGGTTTGGACATTTTGAATCCTCAAAACCCGGTGGTTGTTCAACATACACTTCTTCATTTATAAAACCATTTAAAAAGGCACTTTTCACATCCATTTGAAAAAGCTTGAAATTATGATAACATGCAAATGCAAGCAACATCCTAATAGCTTCCATTCTAACTACGGGTGCATAGGTCTCATCAAAATCAATTCCCTCTTCTTGGGTATAGCCTTGAGCAACAAGCCTAGCCTTGTTTCTCACTATATTACCACTTTCATCTAATTTATTCCTAAAAACCCATTTTGTACCTATGGTAGATTGATTATTAGGCCTTTCAACTAATGTCCAAACTTTACTTCTCTCAAATTGATTTAATTCCTCTTGCATGGCCAAAATCTAAAAATCATCTTTTAAAGCTTCTTTAATATTTTTAGGCTCAATGCATGAAAGAAATGCAACATGATTCATTAATTTGAGAGAGGATCTAGTAGTTACCCCCTTAGATGGATCACCCAAGATTTCACCACCTTTAACATAGTTTAACTCCCTTGGGTAAGACACCTCCCTTTCCTCAAGAGCCAAGTCCTTCAAGGCTTCAAGAGGTAGATCTTGTGCATCCTCATCTTTAGTTGGAACCTCATCCACCTTTGACGTTTGTCCTCCATCAATGGCATCAAGGATTCCTACATCATCATCATCACAAGATTCCTTCCTCGGAAGGAGGTTATCATCGAAAACAACATGTATAGACTCTTCAACTACTAGAGTTCTTTTATTAAATACACGATAGGCTTTAGAGTTCAAAGAGTACCCTAAGAAAATAGCTTCATCACTTTTAGCATCAAATTTACCTAAGTTTTCTTTACCATTATTCAAAACAAAACACTTGCAACCAAAAGGATGAAAATAGCTAATGTTAGGCTTCTTAGATTTTAAAATCTCATAAGGTGTTTTCTTCAAAATTGGCCTAATCATTACTCGATTTATAATATAGCAAGCGGTATTTGTGGCTTCCGCCCAAAAATATTTAGGTAAATTATTTTTGCAAAGCATGGTTCTAGCCATTTCTTCTAAAGTTCGATTTTTCCTCTCAACTACCCCATTTTGTTGAGGAGTGCGAGGTGCGGAAAAATTGTGGCTAATCCCATTTTCATTTAAAAACTCATCGAAACCTAGATTTTGAAATTCGGTTCCATGATCACTTCTAATGTGAGAAATTTTAAGTTCAAGATCATTTTGAGTTATTTTAGAAAATGTGATGAATTTTTCTAAAGCCTCATCTTTTGTACTTAAGAATAGAACCCCAAGTGAACCTAGAATAGTCATCTACAAGCACAAAAGCATATGATTTTCCACCCAAGCTCATTGTTCTAATAGGCCCAAAAAGATCCATATGAATCAATTGTAAACATCTACTAGTAGAGACATCATTAATGGATTTAAAAGAGGTTCTATGTTGTTTACCCTTTGAGCATGCATCACAAATTTTATCATTAGAAAATTTAAGTTTGGGTAAACCTCTAACTAGATTAAGGGAAATTAATTTTTCTAAGACACTCATGCTAGCATGTCCTAATTTTCTATGCCAAAGCCATGAGTCATGTTCATCATGTGCAACTAAGCATGTATGAGATGAATGAATGTCATCTAAATGCACCATGTATATGTTCCCTATGCGATGACCAATGAGCATTAGTTGATTTGTTTTAATGTTTACAATTTTGCAACCACTTTTATCAAATAAAACATTAAAACCCTTGTCACATAATTGACTAATACTCAATAAGTTATGTTTAAGACCGTTGACATACAAAACATTTTCAATGAAAATAGAAGAGTGATTACCAATGGAGCCTATTCCTTCAATGTGGCCTTTGGAGTTGTCACCGAAAGTTACCACTCCACCACTCTTAGGCTTTAGTTCCACAAATCTACTCTTGTCACTGGTCATATGTCTTGAGCATCCACTATCAAGGTACCAAGAATTTTTTCTTGAAGCTTTAGCCTTGTAGCAATGCTCCCCCTATAAACAAAGAAATTAGGCCTTGATTTTTGGTACCCAAATCATTTTGGGTCCATGAGTGTTAGCCTTCAAAATTTTGGTTCCCTTAGGAATCCAAGAAGCAATAGCATTCATGTTATTAGAAATAATGAGTTCCTTAGGAACCCAAACACTCCTAACTCTTTGACCTCTAGATTGCTTATTAAAATTTCTTTGTTTAGGAATAAAAGGTTTTCTTTTTGCATATTGGGATTTAGAATGATCACCTTTTTCAAAATTGTTTTTCCCAATAGCAATGGATGTTTTAAGATTATCCACTTCCTTTGTGTGATAATCTTGAAAATCGGAAAGAAGTTTTTCAAGTTCAAGATTTTTTGTTTTAAGATCATTTGAAAGATTTATTAAAAACAAAACTTTCTTTTCCAATTCGGAGTTAGCTTTAGAAAATGTCTCATTTTGATTTTTCAAATCGGAAATGGTTTTCTTGTTTTTCAAAATGGATTCTTTGTATTTTCCTACTAACTCATCGTAAACCTCTTGCAATTCATCATAAGCATCTTGAAGTTCATCAAAAGTAAAATCGAAATTGGATAAGTTAGAATTTACCTTTGATTCATCATCCATGGCCATGAGACATAGATTGGCCACTTCCTCCTCTTCCTCGGATGACTCATCGTCACTCCAAGTTGCTATTTGAGCTTTGAGCTTGTTCTTCTTCCCAAAGTTCTTCCTCTTCAATTGAGGACATTCGGAACGGATGTGACCCGGCTTCTTGCATTCATAACAAGTGATTTGGTCATTCTCCTCTTCCTTACTCTTATTCTTGAAGTCTCCTTTTCTAATAAACTTTCTTCCACGATTTGACTTCATGAACCGAGTAAACCGTTTGGCCAACATGGCCATCTCCTCATCTTCATCTTCACTTGAATCGCTTTCTTGATGTGAAGCTTTTAGAGCGATTCCCACTTTCTTCTTCTCAACCTCCTTCTTCTCAACTATTTTCTTCTCTTCTTCTCTTCCCTTCCTCATAATCTCATGGGTGAGTAGAGATCCAACAAGAGCATCAAGCTTGAGAGTCTTCAAATCTCTAGCTTCAATAATAGCCGTTCTTTTGCCATCCCATGACTCCGGAAGAGAGTACAACAATTTTCTCAATAGTTTGTCTTCGGGGATGATCTCGCCGAACCTCTTCAATCCGTTGACAATGACTGAGAATCGATCAAACATCTTAGAGACATTTTCATCGGGATCCATCTTGAAGTTTTCATAGCTTAGATTGAGTAGCCCAATCTTTGTCTCCTTGACATCACTAGTTCCCTCATATGTTGTCTCGAGGGTGTCCCAAACATCCTTGGCATTTTCGATTGAAGATACCTTGGAGTAGATATCCGGACCAAGTGCACAAAATATCACATGGAGAGCTTTGTCATTCACTTGCATCCTTCTTCTTTCATCATCCGTCATCTCGGCTTTTACCTTTGGGACGAGTCTTTCTCCATCTCTCTTTATGGGAATGTATGGACCTTCTTCAACCACATCCCACACCATGTAGTCGGTAGACTTGATGAAAAGCCTCATCCTATTCTTCCAATATGGGTAGTTATCCTCATTGAAGAATGATGGCTTGGTGGTGGATTGGGACTCATAGTTGGAGGTGGATGACATTGCTTGACTAGTTGTTGATCAAACTCTCCTAGAATCGACTCAAGAGGGTTGTAATCCTTCCAATTAGTGTAGCTCTAATACCAATTGTTGAGTTGATCAAACAATTGCAAATGGCCAAGAGGGGGTGAATTGGCAATAAAAATTTTGGTGGGAAGAATGAGTGAAAAATAAAAATTGACACAAGTAGTTAGAGTGGTTCAAGTTCTCCAAATGAACTCTACATCCACTACCTTAGTTCCCACTAAGGATTTTCAACCAATTCACTATTTGAATTCTTCCCCTTTTCTTAGATGAGGAGGTAACCTTACAAATTCGATTAAGCTTTCTACCCAAAGCTTAATCCACTCAATTTACAAAGAGAAGTTTTGGTAAACTCAAATGATTCCTCTCAAAGGATAAATGTCTACCCAATTACAATTTCAATCACCCCAAACTCACAATACAAAATGACAATTGAAAAACACTAGAGTTGGGTACAAGAATTTGACTTTGAATAGCACAAGGGATTGGATTTTTGCTTTGATGATGCTTGTAGGTTGAATAGTTGTTGCTGACCTTCAAAGGACTTCAATTTATACCTCCTCTATTAATTCTAGCCGTTTGGGTGGTTGGGAACTTGAATAGAGCCGTTGGAACCCTCTCTCACCACCATAAATGCACTTCTGCATCTACCTGTATCGGTACTCGGGGAGCCGTATCGATACCTGTCTCAGAAAAGAAAGAGTTGTTGTGCACAATAAATAGGGGGTATCGAAACGCACGTGTGCGTATCGATACGGGGTATCGAAACGGCTAAGACCGTATCGATACCTTTTTCTCGACATAGCTCACTGTCGATTTCTGTTTCGATACGGGGGTTTACCGTATCGATACGGGTCAACTACCATTTTAAAATTTGGTTACCTAACAACTGACACCAATGGTCGAAATATTTAAAACGACTTGAATTTAAAAATTCGTTAAAACCGTATCGATACGGGTGAAGTCGTATCGATACGCCATTCAAACTCTTTTAGACTTTTACGAAGGAGCATATCGATACAGATTGAATCTGTTTCGATACGGTTAAGTGCGTATCGAAACGAGTTCCGACAGTGGCCAACTTTGTAAAAATGGTATCGATACGGCTGGAAGCGTATCGATACACCTGGACGGTTTTCAATAGTTTGGCCTTGGAACACTTAGAAAATATTTTGAGTTTGAGTTTTTCAAATCAGTTTTAAAGTGTTGGTGATTTAAAACTTATTAAGGGACTTATAAAACAATTTTAAATTTTTCAAATTGATCCTTAAAGATTTAATTATATCAAAATCAAACATAGGTTTCACGGTATTTAATGATTCTTAATGCCCAGAAAAATTAAAGAGAAGAAAATGCAATTAGACAGATTCGAACCAAGGATCTTGTGGTCCAAAACGCATGTGCTTGCCACTACACCAAGTGTATGCCTTGTGATATACAGTACAACATTTAATATATGTCTTATATAGATTTTAATGCTTGGAAAAAGGAAGGAAATGTGGTTTTAAGAAATTCGAATATAATATTTTTATGATGCATAAAAACATCTAACCCAATTAAATAAATCTAATAGCTAAATTAAAGTTAAGAATATTTTGTATATATTTTAAACTATAGTTAGTGCACGATTTAAAATAAAAAATTTAATATTATTATTTTTTAATTTTTTTAATATAAAAATTATTTTAAAATCTTTATATTTTAAACTAAATTTAATATATTTTTCAATTCCAGATTTATTTTTATAATTTCATCGTATATAATCATTGAATTGATTTTTTTAACTTAATTAATAATTTTAATATTTACTAAAAAATTAATTAAATTATTATATATAATTATATTTAAAAAATTAAAAATTATATTAAATTCATTTAGCGAATTCAAACTCACAAACATAATTTAATATTGTTAACTTTAATTTAATTATTAGATTTATTTAATTGGTTTAGATGTTTTTATACATCATAAAAATATTATAATCGAGTTTCCTAAAACCACATTTCCTTCCTTTTTCCAAGCATTAAAATCTATATACGACATATATTAAATGTTGTATTTTATATCACAAGGCATATACTTGGTGCAGTGGCAAGCACATGCGCTTTGGACTACAAGATCCTTGGTTTGAATTCGTCCAATTGCATTTTCTTCTCTTTAATTTTTCTGGGCATTAACAATCATTAAATACATATATTAATTGTTGTACCCTATAGCACAAAATTGTGCTTGGTTCAGTGGCAAACACACACCTTGGGTACTCCAATGTCCTGGGGGTGATTTTGTTGCTCTCATTTTTCCACCTGATTGGAGGTGGAAATTTAATTAAATAAAAATAATTAAAGACTTCCAATAAGGCGGTGACACGTGTCACCATCTTATTGAATAATTAACTTATTTTATTAGATTAAAATTAGGACTAAATTGATATATTGTATAAATATAAAGGACCAAATGTGTAATTATACCAATTTTTTTAATAGTTCCGTCAACTTTTTCGTTTTTTTTAACGGCGTGTGGTTAAAATGGAACCATTTAAAGAGTTGTGTGATGCATTTGCGGCAAAAAAATAATATATTGGTCATTTTAACACCAAACTCATAGTTCAATGGTTATCTGTGTAGTTTACCCAAATAAATTTAATCATATACATTCAAATCATAATTAAAATATTTTAAAACCATAAATTAGGATATATGTCAAATCGAGGACGAGCTATTAATGGAATGGTACTATGTGCCCTTAATTTTTTTTTATAACAATTTTAGTCATGGTTAGTTTGAATATTTATCAAATTAAGTTTTGTTTCGTCCAAAATTTTGAGTCAAATAGTTATTAGGTTCCTATTAATTTTAAAGTTGGATATCTCTTTCATTGTCTAATTCTAGATTCATCCTAATGCCAAACTAAAAAAAAAAAAACCTTCAATCTTATTTAGATAAATTTACTCAATGATTAAGGTTTAATGTTGCATAAATATTTCTTAATGGAATGTGTTAAAGTGTCAATTGATGATGATTAGAAACTTCATTAACAATTCAAATTATTTAATTTGGTTTAAAGAGTTCCTAAGTTTTTTCATTCATTTTTTGCCCTATAGAAGTGTTGATAGTATTTCACTTTTAATCTATGCCTTTTTGTCTCAAAGCAAAATTTGGGAAGACCACCCCATTTTTTGCCGTTAAACATTTAACGTTGTTTAATTTTTTAGGGTAATTTTTTTTTAAAAGCCTATGAATTTTTTTAACTCATATTTTCAAACACCCTTTGACTCACATACATATAACGGTGGGAAGGTCGAGAAAGAGTATAAAAACAACATATTTTGATTATATGATGGTCAGACGATGAAAATTATAAATGTGACCAAAATAAAAATAAGCTTTGATTTGAGTTTTGTCTATCCAAAGAAAATTAAACTGAAAAAAGAAAATAGAGGAAAAAGAAAAATGTTTTGGTACCAATTATGTTGTAAGTGATGACTAGTGGTTGTCGATTGACAATGGAGAAGGATGTCAATCATGAGAAACAAAGCTAAAATATTAGGTTAATTTTATTTATTTTTTTAAATATTGTCCAAAATTTAGCGTCTTGCTATTGTTTTTATACAGCTAAGATGATCAAAATTAAAAATATTAAATGATAAAATCAGAAATTTTTAAAATTAAGTGATTAAAATACAAACGACACAGTTTACCCGCAATTAGTTACATTGAAAGTTGTCGGCATAAACTACTTTAAATCAAATCATATAGTGCTTGGAATGAAAATGGCAATTAAAATTAGTTGTGGTAACATGCTATAGGTGTCGAAATTATTTGATTTGATGTTTGGGAATTTTTCATAATGCTCATCTTATATTGTTAGAATTAATGGATAGATATTTAGTGGTAAATATTGTGGATTACTATCTGCCCATTAGATTTTTTGTTTTCACGAGCACGTTAGTTTTAAGATTTAGGATTTTAATTTAGGATTTAAAGTTTAGGATTTTAATTTAATGTTTAGAATTTATAAGTTTTAGTGTAAGAGTTTAGAATTTAGGGTTTGTTGTTAGAATTTAAGGTTTAGGATTAAAATTTAGGGTTTAGGGTTTAAGTTTTAGGGTAATATGGTTAGGGATTTAGGTTTCAACATATAAAACTTAAATTTAAATCATAAACTCAAAATTCTATCAACAACCCCTAAATTCAAACATAGTACACTTAAATCCCCTAAGCTCTAAACGGAATCATTAAACTCTAAAACCAAAGAACTTGTGTAAACAAAGTTTCCACAAACGTTTTTGCATGGAATAATTACCCAAATATTATTGATGATACTTTTATTTATAATAACCATAACTCATGAACTCAACAAGTGGACCTAGTAGAAAAGCGAATATTGTTCATCCTATGAGACCCGAGTTCAATTGCGTTGTATGTTAGGTGTGTCTTTATTGTCAAAGGGTAAAAATATGTATGAACAGATATTACCTTGTAATTAACTTTATACTATTAAAAAAATCACAACTCATGAGTGTTGACTCTAACATACACATCACTAGTGACCATATTAGCTAGATTTGTGGATGAGATCCATAATTCATATTAAACTAGATTGGTTCAAAATTAAATTAGATTGACTAATGTTATCCATTTAATCCATATAATCGAATTTTTAACCAAATTTTTATAATTTAATACATTCAGAAGTGTCTATGACTGCGTTAGATACTTAGATTGAGTTTATGTATAAGATTAATATATTTTATGTTTGTTCAAGTCCGATCCCAAATATAAGTCTAAAGTTTTTATTCAAACTAGTCAATATTTGTAAATGACTAGTCCAAGCTCGTTCCACCCATATTACTTTTTGAATGTCTATTATATTTCTAATTTAATATTGTATGTCTTTATATAAATTTTCTTTTATTAAATTTATTTATTTTTCTTTATAATGAACAACTTATTATATTTTTTTAACGTTTACATTATAGGGATATATTATAATAAATTTGATTTTTATGTTATATAAATTATATGATATATAAAAATAAAATAATACAATATATTAAAAAATTTAGAAAGCATGCTAGGTCGGATTAGGCTCCTAAAAAAATGTCAGAGTCTAAGTCTAAAGGCAAGTTTAGCATTGCTTTTGAAAAATGCTTTTAAAAGTGCGGTTAGAAAGTAATTTTAAAAGTGATTTTTGAAAAGTTAATTGTAAGATTATAGTGTTTGGCATTGCTGTCAAAAAAATGTTTTTTAAAAGATAAAATGTCTATTTTAGACATAATATTATAAAGTAAAAATAAATGAACGTAAATATTACAACGGAAATTCACCTTCAGTGTGACAATGATAGGGAGTTTTTGGTAATTGAACGCCGGAAGAAGTTTGATTATCCTTCAAATGTTGTGTTGCAAGAGTTAGGTTTGGACTCTAACATTGGCTTGATAGTTCATGATCAGGTTGTTTTGAATTCCTTATCCAAGGTGGGGACAGATTGCTTATCGACGAATTGTGATAAACTAACTAGAAAGGATAACGATCAGATTGTTTCGGACACGGTTTCACCATCTCCAGTTAAGCGAGGACGTGGTAGACCACGAAAATCCATTGAGACAGACAATGTGGTAGTATCTTTGGGGAATGATAAGCAAGAACGCCTTCGAAAGAACGTTGAATCTACTTGTAGATTAAGTAAATTGGTTGAGGTGACATCGATAGGACGAGAGGAAGCCGTTACTAAGGATATCTCAAGTGTCCTTAATGAGCGTTAGAAACATTGTTGAATATATAATGAATATTATGTCATGGAACGTGAGGGGTTTGGGGGTTGGACTAAAACGAAGGGAGTTCGAGAAGTGATCCAGAAACAACGGTGTGATATGGTTCTTTTTCAGGAGAGTAAGTTAGAAATGGTGTCGAGGGAGGTTGTGGCTCCATTATGACCATCGAACAATTTTGCGTTTGAATTTGACCCTTCGGTTGGTGCCAGTGGTGGTATTATTACCGTGTGGGACGTTATTTGTTTTCGATTAGAATTTGCTATGATGTCATGTCATTTTGTTTTGGTGAAGGGTTTTTGGATTCGGATATGTTTTGATTCTTGTGTCATTGCAATCTATGCTCTTGGTTCGGTAAGTGAACAAAAATCATTGTGGGTGAAAATAGTGGATCTCATGCGAGAATTCACTGGCCCTTGGTGCGTTGGAGGTGACTTCAACGTGGTTTGTATGGCTTCGGAAAGATCGGAGTGTTCATCAGTTCCCCAAGGTATGGATGATTTTTGTGATTTTATTGATAAGACGGGTCTTATTGATGTACAGATGTGAGGCAAAGTTTTTACGTGGTTTGGATCTGGGAATCGGTGCAGCTGATTGGATCTTTTTTGGGTGGACAAGTTCTCCAATCTACGACAGGTAACTTTGGCTCGTTCGTTATCAGATCATTGTCCTATTGTTTTAATGAATGATGACCAGGATTGGGGTCCGAAGCCATTTTGGTTTTTGAATTATTGGTTTGATGATAAGAGGAATGTTGCTCGGATTGTGGGGGAATAGGAGAGATTGTCTTTAGAAGGTATATGTAAAGATAATGTTCTAGTCAAGCTGCAATCGTTGAAATTGTTTATGAAGGAATGGAACTGAACGGTGTTTAGAAATGTTGAAAAATGCATTGCAGACATTCAGTTTAATATCGATAAGATGGATTCTTCAGTGGCGGACGGAGGGTTAGGTGAGGCGGAGTTAGAATGAAGACGTGAGTGGGTTCAAGTGTTGTGGAAGGCAATACGTAGAAAGGAGATGGCGTGGCATCAAAAATATCGTATGTCTTGGTTACGTGAGGGGGACAGAAACACTATTTTTTTCATTGTTCGGCTAAATTACAGGCCACGCGCAATTTGATTTCTGGCCTAATGATAAACGGACGTTGGGAGAATGATCCTGGTAAGCTTTAAGGTTATGTGGTACGGGAATTTCGAAGACACTTTGCCCGGGTGGATCGCTTTTGTTGTTGGGATATTGAAGAAAATTTCTTGACTTTGTCGAGTGAAGAGGTCGAAGCTTTGACAGTTCCCTTCACGATTGTAGAAGTAACATCGGCCATTTGGAGTTGCGATAGTTCTAAGGCCCCCGGGTCAGATGGATTCAACTTTGAATTTTTTAGGAAATGGTGGGATTTTGTGAAAGGGGATGTTATGGGGTTCATGAACAAATTCTTTGAGACTGCCTGCTTGCCTCAAGGGTCTAATTCAACTTTCCTTGTACTAATACCGAAGAAATCCTATTCGCGAGTTCTTGGGGATTTCAGACCCATTAGCTTGACTAATTTGGGTATAAAATTCTAGCAAATACTTTGGCTTGTCATTTGTAGGTGGTATTGGATTGTATGATTAGCGATACACAGTCCGCTTTCATTCGTGGTCCTCAAATTGTGGATGGGGTGCTCTTGGTGAATGAGGTTATTCACTTGATGCGCTTTTCGAAATCGAAGATTGGTAGTTTTGTGTTAAAGCTAGATTTTGAGAAAGCTTATGATTGTGTATGTTGGGATTTTCTTGAGCGCCTAATGTTTCGCATGGGTTTTAGTCGACAGTAGTGTTGTTGGATGCGAGCTTGTTTTGGTTCTACAAGGTTATCTATTCTTTTAAATGGGAATGCAACGAAATAGTTTGGGATGGGGCGTGACCTATGGCAGGGGGATCCTTTGTCGCCTTTACTTTTTGTGATCATAACGGAAGCTTTGCATCAGTTATTGGAGAATGTGATTGCTAAAGGGGGTTTTTAAAGGTATTGTCGTGGCCCCTTCATTTTCTATTTCCTACATTTAGTTCACGGATAATATTATTTTATTCTTCGACGGTTCTCTAGAATATGTTCACCATCTTCGGGATTTGTTAAATATGTTTCAGGTTTGCTCGGGTCTGAAAATTAATTTCCATAAGTCTTTATTGTTTGTCTTTGGTGTGTCTAATTCTATTTCGGCAGAAGCAGCGGACATTTTGGGCTGTCAACAGGGTGTGTTGCCTTTAGTTTACCTTGGTTTTTGGCTGGGAATGAATCCACGACGAAAGGAAATGTGGGAGCCGGTGATCGCTAAATTTTGTTCCAAATTGGCTGGATGGAAACGCACATCTATGACCTTTGCGACTCGTGTCATTTTGGTTAATTTTGTGCTTTCATCGCTTCTGATATATTATATGGGCCTTTTTGTTGTTTCGAAGGGTGTGATCGCTAAAATTGACAAGAATACGTCGAGCGTTTCTTTGGGGAGGGGTTGAGCTACATCGCAAGATGAGTCTCGTTTATTAGGAGAAGGTTTGTCGGCCAAAACAATTTGGTGGTGTCGGCATTGTTGATCTTCGAGTCTGAAACATTGCAATGTTGTCAAAGTGGTCTTGGCGGTATGCTCAAAATCCCAATTCCTTATGGCGTGCTATGATTGTAGCAAAGTATGGTGAGGCAAATCCGTGGTGGTGTTTTAATACGTCGCGAGTTAATATTGTGTCAACTATTTGGAGGCAAATTGTTCAGTCTGCACATAGTTCTAAGCTTGGTTCGAAGATGGACATTACGAGTTTTCTATGGAATATTGGGGAGGGATTGAAGGTAATGTTTTGGTGGGATCCGTAGTGTGTTGAAGAACCACTTAAAGATGTTTTTCCGCGCTTATTTGCTTTGGCTATTGATAATGGAAACTGGATGAGCAAGAGAATTTCTCGATTCAAACTTTGACAAGATTGATGTTAGCTGATCGAATTGGTGACAGCGACATAGAGGTTAGTTTTGTTTGGAAGGTCATGGTACCTCTTAAAATACAGGCATTCCTTTGGTTTCTTTGGTTAGAACGGATGTCGACTATTTCGTTCTTACGGAATCGTGGGCTGTCTTTTGGTGAGGAACAAGGTCGTTGTGTTTGGTGCAAGGTTTATTTGGATGACACTAATCATATTTTGTTTGATTGCTGGTGGATACGGGTCTTTTGGGGCTGGTTTTTGGAGTGGTGGGGGCGAGTATTGTTTTGCCTTAGACACTTAATGCTTTCTTGGTGTCGGGTTGTCATTGTTCTTTTGGGGGACAACTTCGCCAATGATGGTTGGAGTGTGTGGCTTCAGTCTTATGGTCCCTATGGTTAGCACAGAATGAGGCGGTTTTCAACGACAATTTGATGCCTTTGAATGAGATATTTTTTATGGTGAAACTTCGCTCTTTTTACTGGGTTAAAGCCTTGTCTACTAATTTGAGTTGTTGTGAAGCACATTGGTGGGATTTTCCTCGATGGTGCATTTCTGATATTGGTTCGTGCGATGTTCGACTAGGAATCGTTTGGGTTCTGCCTCCTCTTGGGGTGTGGAAGTTAAATGTTGATGGCACTGCGAGAGGTAAGCCGGGTGAGGCTGGTTGTGGTGGGGTGTTGAGGGATTCTTTGGGTACAATTCGGGCGATTTTCTTTGGACCCTTGGGGTGATGGACTCCAATAAAGCTGAGCTACAGTCAATCGAATGTGCCCTTGGTCTCTTTGCTCTGTTGGATTGGAGATTTAGTGGGAGTTTGGTTGTTGAATATGATTCGATTGTCGCTCTTAGTTGGGTTTCTCATAAAGATAGAAGGCCTTGAAAATTTTGGGATGTTTGGTCCTCATTGATTCTCATTGCGCGGTATTACCTGGAATTTGTTTCTCCCATGTCTTTCGTAAGGCGAATTGTATTACGGGTGTGTTAGCCAAGGAAGGTGTGTGATCTCATTGTGGCAGGGATGCTGGCGAGCGGTGGTGCAAGTTGTTGGCTTTGGCTTTTGTTTGTGTTAGGTTTTACCGTGGGGGTGGTGTGGGGGGTGTAGATCGGACTTGAGTATGGTTGCTTCGGCCTGGTTTGTTGTTGTTGCGTCTCGGCTGTAGCATGGGTAGTGAGGCGTTGGGAGGCTGCTCGTGTTGCTCAGTGAGCGTGGGGCTGATGGGCGTCTGGTTTTGGGAGTTTGGCTTGTGGATGCTAGTGTTACACATGTAAGTTGTGATGGTGTTTGTGTCCGAGTTTGTGTTTGAGTCTTGTGTTATGTTGGGCGTTAGGTTAGGGTGGTTTTTAATAAGGCACACGACAATTGTTGTATGATTCCTTCTCTAATAAATCATTCTTTGTTGATAAAAAAAAGTTTAAATTCGTTATCATAAAATTTATTAATAAATTTTATATTTAGTATATTTTAATAATTATTTTATTTAATATTAAAATATTAGTTTAATATAATAACAATTATTTATAATATTATTTTAATATATTACTATTAATATTAGTGGTAATAATTAAGGATAAAAAGTAACTTCACACCTAAAAGTAGGGCCGGCAATTATCCATGGATGGTGGTTCACCCGATCCACCCGACCCAATTAAATGGACGAAAACCTAATAAAATATGGACTTGATCCATTTAAAGTGGGTGGTAAATGGAGCGGGTGATAGATTCGGGTAAAAAAATTTTAATCCACCATTCGATCCATCACCCGCCCATCCATCCATCCATTAAAATATTATTAATTCTAAAAATATATTAATTACCTTAAAGAGTTATTTTACGTTAAACCCTAAAATATTTACTCAATTTCTATTTTAGATTAGCGCCGCTTTCAATTGTTCTTATTCTTGCAATTTCAATTGGAAATTTGGGAGAATCAAAAGGCAGTAAGGTACGCATTCTTTAATCTTTATTTTTTATTTTCTTTTAATCTTTAGATTTCAACATTTTTTTTCTGCAAATTCTTGTACGATATTTATTTTTTTTCCAGCTTTATGTTATTTAATTAAGATACGTATTTTTAATTTTTTTTTATTTTCTTTTAATTTTGGTTTAGATCTCAATTGTTCTTAGATTGTTGTTAGTATTATATTTTTACTTGTTATATTTTGGTTCATTTGTTAGCATTAAGTTTTTACTTGATGTTATATTTTAGTTCATTTGTTAGCATTATGTTTTGATTTTAAATTGTTGTTATATTTTTTAAAGTGTGTTAAATATTCTTACATGTTTTTTTGAAGAGGATGAAAAATAATAATACAATAGTAAAAAAATTTACGTTCTTTTCTGTTTGTTGGTTAATAAAAATTAATTTGTTTTAACACTTCAGAAATTAAGATGGGCGATACAGATAGTAATCACGTCGTCGTTGCTTCCAAATCCTTCTCTTCTCAATCTCCTGAGATTTCAATGCAAACTTCAACTCCAAGTAATACTCAGCCGACTGCTCAACACGTACCTTCTACACCAGAATTTCCAGATTCATCTCAACAAAATGCAACTATACATCCGCCATCAGGTCCATCACCTCGTCAACCTAGAAAACTTACTTCTCCGGTGTGGAATCACTTTGAGAGGATAGTTGTTAATGGAGAAACAAGAGCAAAGTGTTTGCATTGTGGCCATACATTCTCTGCAAAAAGTAAAAATTGAACCTCACATTTGAAGGACCATCTCGAACTTAGATGCTCTAGAAAGCATGTGATCCAAGTTGATTTGCGCCAAAAATTATTGTCAATTAATCGTAAACAAGATTCATCTATAACGCTAGAAAATCATGTGTTTTCTCAAGAGGTATCGCGAAAGGAGCTAGCCAATATGGTCATTCTTCATGAGTATCCGTTATCTATTGTTGAGCACATTGGGTTTCGGAAATTTGTCAACAGCTTAAATCCAAGCTTCAAGATAATTTCACGCAATACTTTAAAAAGTGATATCTTGAAAATGTTTGCAAGCGAGAAAGCAAATTTAAAGAAGTTATTTGATGATCACAAGGGGAGAGTTGCAATTACTACTGACATGTGGACAGCTTCAAATCAAAAGAAAGGTTATATGGTGGTCACATCACACTATATTGATGATCGCTGGAATCTGCGGAACAAAACCTTGAGGTATATATATTATTTTAATTTTTTACAAACTTTCTATAGGCTTCCTACTTGTTTGTGTAGTGTTACTCTAGTAATTTTTTATTTGCTCAAAACTGATGTGTTTTAATTATGTCGCCCTATAATAGGTTTGTTTATGTTCCTTGTCCGCATACCGCCAATATGCTTGCCTAAGTTTTGATAGATTCTCTGAATATGTATAATATTGCTGAAAAAATCTCATCTGTGGTACTGGATAATTGTTCAACAAATGATGTTATGGTCGATGTGTTGCAAGAGAAATTTGATCATGATAATCTTCTATTGGGTGGTAATTTTTTGCATGTGCGTTGTAGTGCACATATTTTGAATTTGATTGTTCAAGATGGTTTGGAAGTAATTTGTTCTGGGATTGAAAAAATTCGTAATTGTGTTGTGTTTTGGACTGCAACTCCTAGTAGAGTTCAAAAGTTTGAAGACAAGGCTAGAGCTTCAAAAATTGATTGTTCTAAAAGGTTGTCACTTGATTGTAAAACAAGATGGAACTCTACTTATTTGATGCTTATAAGTGATTTGCCATTTAAAAATGTCTTTTCTAATTTGAAGACTCAAAATCCTAAATTTAAGTTTGTGGTTCCTACTCAACGTGATTGGGAGTTGGCTGAAATTATTTGTCATAAGTTGAAGAAGTTTCACAAAGTGACTGAGTTGTTCTCTGGTAGAAAATATCCTACTGCGAACTTATTTTTCGGCAAGTGTGTGAGATCAAAATAGCATTGCAAGCTTGGAAAGATGGTGATGATGAACAAGTTATTAGAGACATGGCTAAAAAATGATGGAAAAATTTGACAAATATTGGTCAAGTATAAATGGAATTTTAGCAGTTGTAGCCATTTTGGACCCTCGAAATAAGTTAGAGTGTGTGGACTATTACTTCAATGAAATATATGGTGATGATGCAGGTGTCGAAATCGAAAGGGTTCGAGGATTGTTGTATGAACTGCTTCTTGAGTACCAAGATAAACCTGACAATGAGAATTATGTCTTATTGGAAAAATGTGAGAAATTGAAAACTTTGAGCCATATTTACTAGTGGTAAAGGTGGATGTTCGAATGATAAATTTATTAATTTATATTCTACTCCATGAGACCTTTACAACGATATCTCATATGCTCAAAACGGTTGAGAAATGAATGAGAAATTGATGCTCAAAGTGAGGATGTTATGAATTGTGTTAAGGAAAATATGAACTCCTTATCCCACATGGGTGGGATAACAAACTTGGGAATGGTTTAAATACACCAACCCACTTGGGAGTCATTGAATGACTTGAATGAACACTATGCCTCGCGCGCAGGCGCAGGGGGGGTGCAAATCGAAGCTCGTCGAACCCATTCGGGTTGGGGCGCGCTCGCACGTCGTGGGCGACGCGAATGTCCGGACCGGTCGGGTTCCACTTAGAACCTGCGGATATTTTACCCACTTCGAATTAAGAACCCATTCGGGTTGGGGCGCGCTCGCACGTCGTGGGCGACGCGAATGTCCGGACCGGTCGGGTTCCACTTAGAACCTGCGGATATTTTACCCACTTCGAATTAAATTTTTTCCTTATATATAACATATCCTTTTGAATATTCCGAATTTAATAGAAAAATTTGTGACTTTCATTAAATCGGATATTAAAAGGTATTAAAATCAATTCATAAGAAATATATCCGTTTAAATAAGGCATTAATTGATTATTTCCGATTTTGCTCGGATACAAAGTCAATGACCTTAATTCGGAATATTTACCTTCCATATTTTTCCTCCTCCACTTCCCTATATAAAGAATGCTTCTCTTCAGTTTCAAACCACTCCAAAAACGTTTTCTCTCTCGTTTTTCTTTTAACCGGTGATAGGCTAAGACAAGGCTCTAGTTCGAGATCTCTTCAGTTCGTGCTTCTGTCGAAGATCTTCTTGTTGTTGTATCCTGGGAGACGAACGACCAACTAAACTCAAGCACCGCGGAGTGGTCGAAATTTGTCTTAAGGAAACTACTCTTCGCAGGCCTCAACTTTAATCTGGTTTTATTATTCTTCTCTTCTTATTTGATTAAAGTTATTTCTTTATTTTATTTCTTTTATTATCATCTTGGATTGATTACTTTGTAACAATCTTAAGACAAATCTTCTTCTACCTTTCTTCTAATCCGAGACGATATAATCGTGATAGAGATAGCAAATAAATTGGTTTCAGGATTTATCCTGCCGTTTTAACGGATTTGCTAAAATCTCAAAGTTGGACAAATCTGTTTACAGAAATTGTCGGTAATAAACGAGAAATTAATTTTCTGTTTATTGGAATTTATTTTAATTCCTCTTTGTTTCTTTTGAACAGAAACGATGACTATTGGAGATTCTGTTGATTCTACTGCTAAGGTCCTTGCACCTGCACAGACTCCAAAACAACAGATACCGAATCTGAATGCAACGGCAGTGGCAATGAGTCACAATGAGAAGCCGTCGAAATTTTGCGGACAGAATTTTAAGACATGGCAATAGAAGATGCTGTTCTATCTGACCATGCTGAATCTGGCAAAGTATCTAAAGGAAGATCCCCCAGTCGTCGCCGTAGGGGATGGAGAAGGAGAGGTGGATGATCTCACCGCCTTCAGTATCACAGAGTTTTGGAACAATGCTGATTTTCTGTGTCGAAACTACATCCTCAACGGACTACAAGACTCGTTGTATCCGGTATATGATGTGTACAAAACAGCAAAACAGCTGTGGGCAGCACTGGATAATAAGTACAAAGCAGAGGATGCTGGGGCTAAAAAGTTTTTAGTAGCCAAATTTTTTAACTTTACTATGGTTGATTCAAAACCAGTAGTAAATCAAGTTGAAGAATTCCAACTAATCATTCATGGAATTATTGCAGAAGGGATGACTATCAGTGAATCTTTTCAAGTAGCTGCCATCACGGAAAAGCTGCCTCCCGGATGGAATGACTTCAAAAATTATTTGAAGCATAAGAGGAAGGAGATGTCAGTGGAAGAACTGATCACCAGACTTCGAATTGAAGAGGACAACAGAGGTAATGCCAGGAAACTTGCTTTCAAAGAGGCCAAGGCAAATGTTGTCGAAGTCAAGAAGGGTAAGCAACCCCAACATCACCAGGCCAAGCCAAATCTGAGGCCTAATGGCGGAGTCTCCAAAAAGGAGAAATTCAAAGGGTCGTGCTTCAACTGTGGCAAGATGGGGCACAGGTCCTCTGAATGCAGACATCCGAAAAGAGCTAGAGCTAAGGAGGCCAATGCTATGGAGGATGAAGATCTATGCGCGGTGATTTCTAAAGTCAACCTGGTTGACTCTAACCCGAGGGAATGGTGGCTTGACACTGGAGCCACTCGCCATATATGTTGTGACGAAAACTCTTTCTCTGAGCTGATACCTTGCGACAATGGGGAGAAGCTCTACATGGGAAATGCTGCAACTTCCAAGATCAAAGGGAAGGGAACAGTGGTCTTGAAGATGACTTCTGGAAAAGAACTCAAGCTGCAGAATGTATTGTACGTGCCTGACGTACGCAAAAACCTTGTTTCTGGAACACTTTTAAGTGTTCATGGTTTTAGAATGGTTTTTGAGTCCCAGAAGTTAATTCTGTCAAAAGGGGGGATGTTTGTGGGTAGGGGATATGTATTGAATGGAATGTGGAAACTCAATGTTATCTCTGTAAAATCCAAAATAATGAATAAGAATGCAGCTTCTTCTTCTGCTTACATGCTTGAATCATTTAATTTATGGCATGGTAGACTTGGACATGTTAATTATGATACCTTACGTAGGTTAATTAACTTGGAACACATCCCTTCATTTCACATTAATTATAACCATAAATGTGAAACGTGTGTAGAAGCAAAATTAACAAGGTCTTCTTTTCAAACAATTGAAAGAAGTACAGAACCACTTGATCTAATACATAGCGATGTATGTGATTTGAAATTTGTTCAAACTAAAGGAGGAAATAAATATTTTATTACCTTCATCGATGATAGCACAAAGTATTGCTATGTATATTTGCTTAAAAGCAAAGACGAAGCTATAGATAAATTTATACTCTATAAGCAAGAAGTCGAAAACCAACTTAATAAAAAGATTAAGGTGGTAAGAAGTGATCGTGGTGGTGAATATGTTAATCCATTTGGTGAATATTGTTCACAACATGGAATTATTCATGAAGTAACACCACCATATTCTCCCCAATCTAATGGAGTAGCCGAACGTAAAAATCGGACTCTAAAAGAAATGATGAATGCTTTGTTAGGAAGCTCTGGGTTACCACAGAACATGTTGGGGGAAGCAGTTCTTTCGGCTAATTACCTTTTGAATAAGGTTCCTCGAAAGGAAAAGGATAAGACACCATATGAGTTGTGGAAAGGTCGAAAGCCTTCCTACAAACACTTGAAAATGTGGGGGTGTCTTGCCAAGGTAATGGCTCCATTACCAAAACAAATGAAAATAGGTCCAAAAAATGTGGATTGTATTTTTATTGGCTATGCTGAACATAGCAATGCTTATCGATTTCTTGTGTATGAATCAAAAAATCCTGAGATTCACAAGAACACGATAATGGAATCAAAGAATGCATCATTCTTTGAAAATACATTCCCTTATAAATCTAGGGAACTTGATCAAAGTTCAACATAACAAACTTTGGATGAAATGATTCCAAGTAATCAACAAGAGGCTGAAAATGAAATAGAGCCAAGAAGGAGCAAACGAGCAAGGGTAGAAAAATCCTTTGGATCTGATTTCTTAACCTTTATGCTGGAGGCTGAACCTCTAACGTATAGTGATGCTATACGCTCCTCTGAAGGCACCTTATGGAAAGATGCCATTAAGAGCGAAATTGATTCCATCATGCAAAACCATACATGGGAATTAGTGGACCTTCCTCCTGGAATTAAACCACTAAATTCAAAATGGATTTTTAAAAGGAAAATAAAAGCAGATGGAACAATTGATAAGTACAAGGCAAGGTTGGTAATCAAAGGATACCGACAAAAAGAAGGCCTTGATTACTTCGATACATTTTCCCCTGTATCAAGAATAACATCCATAAGGATGATACTCGCAATAGCTGCTCTGCGAAATCTAGAAGTACATCAAATGGATGTTAAAACAGCTTTCCTAAATGGAGATCTTGATGAAGAAATTTACATGGAACAACCTGAGGGCTATGTAGTTTCAGGTCAAGGAAGGAAAGTATGCAGATTGGTTAAGTCTCTTTATGGACTTAAACAAGCGCCAAAACAATGGCATGAGAAATTCGATAATGTCATGATGACTAACGGTTTCAAAATAAATGAGTGTGACAAATGTATATATGTCAAAACTATAGACATTGGATATGTCATTCTATGTTTATATGTTGATGACATACTTATTGTTGGAAGCAACAATGAAATGGTAAAACGTACCAAAAACATGTTAAATTCAAAATTTGACATGAAAGATATGGGACTGGCCGATACGATTCTGGGCATCCAAATCAAAAGGTCACCGGAGGGTCTCATATTAAGTCAGTCACACTATGTGGACAAGATTCTTGGGAAATTTAATAAGGAGGATTCTAGCATAGCCTTAACTCCGTTAGATCCTTGTTCACATCTATCAAAGAATCGTGGGGAAAGTATCCACCAAGTGGAATATGCAAGAGTCATAGGCAGCTTAATGTATCTCATGAGCTGCACTAGACCAGATATCGCTTTCACTGTGAGTAGTTTAAGCAGATTCACAAGCAATCCAGGGAAAGATCACTGGAAAGCAATTGTGAGAATACTGAGATATCTAAGATATACTCGGGACTACGGACTGCATTATTCCAGATACCCCGCTGTCTTAGAAGGATACTCTGATGCCAGTTGGATATTTGATATTCAAGATACGAAAGGTACAAGTGGATATGTATTCACTTTGGGGGGAGGAGCCGTGTCATGGAAATCCTCAAGACAAACTATTATAACCAGATCCACAATGGAATCTGAGTTTGTCGCTCTAGACAAATCTGGAGAAGAAGCAGAATGGCTTCGTCAATTCCTTGAGGATATCCCTGAATGGTCGAAACCTGTGCCCACAGTATGTATACACTGTGACAATCAAGCAACAATTGCTAGGGCACAGAGTTTCATGTATAACGGTAAGTCAAGGCATATGCGCCGTCGACATAACACCGTCAGACAACTGATCTCAAATGGAGTTATCTCTATTGACTTTGTAAGATCAAAGGATAACATTGCTGATCCACTAACCAAAGGATTGAATCGAGATCAAGTTGAGAAAACATCTAAAGGAATGGGACTAAAGCCCATGAGAATTAAAGGCACTATGTGAAGGAAAACCCTACCTAGCTGACTGGAGATCCCAAGATCTAGGTTCAAAGGGACAACCTAATTACATAGACCTGTGCGATCACTGTGGGGATTTTTTCCCAAGACCATTCCTATGATGCAAACAGTGATAAAAAGTGTTATAGGTTAAGCAAAGCTTTTAATGACCATTGTATGCTTCGGTGAGCCGAGCAACATAAGTCACCTATGTAAGAGTGAAGTGGGGCCGCTTCAAGGAGACTATTGGGCATAGTTCTTTTAAACTCTTGCAGAACCAGGCGATGTCCACGGCCACATATACATAACCATGAGAACTAATAATCTTGTCAGAAAGGTAGTTGTGTGAAGTATATCATCGTTTACACAAACAGCTGAACAGTTCAAGGACATCGCGTCTACTGATTAGCTAGTAAAGTAAATATACTTTCACAAGGGAAGGTTCAAAGGAGGAAACCTACCTATCCTATGCAACTATCAATCGTAGATCCTATCACCACATCGAGTCAAAATATTTTGATAAAAACATCAATTTCATTCATGTGGGGGATTGTTGGAAAAATGTGAGAAATTGGAAACTTTGAGCCATATTTACTAGTGGTAAAGGTGGATGTTCGAATGATAAATTTATTAATTTATATTCTACTCCATGAGACCTTTACAACGATATCTCATATGCTCAAAACGGTTGAGAAATGAATGAGAAATTGATGCTCAAAGTGAGGATGTTATGAATTGTGTTAAGGAAAATATGAACCCCTTATCCCACATGGGTGGGATAACAAACTTGGGAATGGTTTAAATACACCAACCCACTTGGGAGTCATTGAATGACTTGAATGAACACTATGCCTCGCGCGCAGGCGCAGGGGGGGTGCAAATCGAAGCTCGTCGAACCCATTCGGGTTGGGGCGCGCTCGCACGTCGTGGGCGACGCGAATGTCCGGACCGGTCGGGTTCCACTTAGAACCTGCGGATATTTTACCCACTTCGAATTAAATTTTTTCCTTATATATAACATATCCTTTTGAATATTCCGAATTTAATAGAAAAATTTGTGACTTTCATTAAATCGGATATTAAAAGGTATTAAAATCAATTCATAAGAAATATATCCGTTTAAATAAGGCATTAATTGATTATTTCCGATTTTGCTCGGATACAAAGTCAATGACCTTAATTCGGAATATTTACCTTCCATATTTTTCCTCCTCCACTTCCCTATATAAAGAATGCTTCTCTTCAGTTTCAAATCACTCCAAAAACGTTTTCTCTCTCGTTTTTCTTTTAACCGGTGATAGGCTAAGACAAGGCTCTAGTTCGAGATCTCTTCAGTTCGTGCTTCTGTCGAAGATCTTCTTGTTGTTGTATCCTGGGAGACGAACGACCAACTAAACTCAAGCACCGCGGAGTGGTCGAAATTTGTCTTAAGGAAACTGCTCTTCGCAGGCCTAAACTTTAATCTGGTTTTATTATTCTTCTCTTCTTATTTGATTAAAGTTATTTCTTTATTTTATTTCTTTTATTATCGTCTTGGATTGATTACTTTGTAACATGTCTCTTCCACCTCTTCTAGTCGTGATGGGTTGTTGGGTAAGAGAAATGCAGTTAATAATCTTAATGAATGTAACCCCCGTAGCCCGGTCTAGACGGTTGACCCGAACTACGAAGATTACACGAGGAAAACCAAAGTCAACCCGAAAGTCAACCTTGATTAACGACCCTTTTTTTCTTTTTAGACTTGTCTAGATGCACACCAAACTTAGGCATACTCTTCAGATAAGCATACTCAAAAATCACAGCAATCGGAAAACAATAAGGGACCCAATTGCACAAAATACGAATTTAGGGACCAAATTGCAAATTCTGAAAATTAAGAGGACTTTACCAATTTTTAAGTTACCATTATGAAATTAGTCATGTTTCATGCCTCTCTGCCAAATTTCATCTCAAACGGACATCTCAAACTCAAGCAATTGCACAAACAAGAATCGGGACTAAAACGTAAAGCTTGCAAACCTCAAAACCATTCAAATTTTATGCCCAACGGTCAAGTGTTCCGAAACGGGTCTAGGCCGTTCAGGAACACCCCTTGGCAGTAGCCAAAGTGTTCAGAAACGGGTCTAGGCCGTTCAGGAACACCCCTTGGCAGTAGCCAAAGTGTTCAGAAACGGGTCTAGGCCGTTCAGGAACACCCTGGCCAAAACAAGGGCCTGTTTCGAAACAGGCAAGGGTGTTTCGAAACACCCTGCCCAGAAACAGCAGATAGGCCTGTTTTAACACCTTTAAACCCCATCAAACATGCTCCAAACCAATCCACAATAAATCGACAACATGCCAAGCATCATACCTACCAATTTGCATCAAAATCTAGATACAAAACCACCCCTAGGTGCACCAACTCATTCAACACATCCCACACTCAATCATGCTTTTAAAACAAGAAGCATAGCATAACGACTTAAGAATAAGAAGGTTCAAACGGTGCAAGCGTTAAACCACATAGTTCAAAATCATAAACCAATCTTGTCCAACATACACAAACTCATTAAACATCAACATAAGAGATTCTCCCCCCATTGCCTTTATTATCTATAGCTATTAACCGAGACATACATCTCAAATGGAGCTCTCCTTGAATCCCTTGCTTCTCGCTGTCCCAACTTCAAATATCTGCATTGATGGACAAAAAGGAGCGTAAGCACATAATGCTTAGTGAGGAATGCTCAAAACCAAAACACCATCAATGCAGCGAGTCATAAAACCTCTTTTAAAAGTAAACACAATTCGATAAACCAAAGCAATGTTTGAAAACCCCTTTTAACAACATGCTTTAAATCATGCATTGCTCAAACATGAAAAACCAACCCTTAGCTTAGAAAAGCTAAGTAATTCACTTCAAAGCACAACCTTGCAAAACCATCAACTTAACCATTCCATGCATGAACATCCTATGCAAAGTTAAATACAAAATCCTTGGAAAACATTTCCACTTCACCTCATACTTTTCTCATACATTGAAAATCATTTCAAAGCAAGGAACCTTTAAAAACCACTTACTCATTCAATATATCCCATGCATTAAACAAACGCAACATATGAACCACCAAAAATCAATATTTGCATTTCATGCCTTTAAAAACAAGTCTTCGCAAGACTTTAATGCACTAAAGAGATTTCATGCACACATGCACCATTCTCATTAGAAAATAAACTCTTGTTCAAGCTAACAAGTAAAACATGCATTCATAGAACATTACACACTTCTCATGCAATCATGCATCATTTCAAGCATCTCATGCTTCATCATATTCAAGAACATTATATTGGCTTCCAAGTGATAATTCACAAACCATCATAACACAAGACACAATCGGATACGCGGATTACAAGTGTTGTCCCCACGCTTCATACACACTACCAATCACAAGGTCCTCATATGGACTTTTAAACACCATATGACCTTAACATTCACAAGGTCCTCAAATGGAATTTTAACCACCATTATGACCTTACCATACACAAGGTCCTCATATGGACTTTTAAACACCATATGACCTTAACATTCACAAGGTCCTCAAATGGAATTTTAACCACCATTATGACCTTACCATCACTCATTGGTAGTTGTATAACATCACTAACGAGATCACGGGACATACAAGATCCACACATGGACTTTACACCACCATTGTGATCTTACCATACACAAGGTCTTCAAATGGAATTTTAACCACCATTATGACCTTAATATACACAAGGTCCTCATATGGAATTTTAACCACCATATGACCTTAACACAAGACCCACCCATGGACTTTTAAACACCATGGTGTTCTTAACCATCTCGTTAGTGTACTTGGATGGAGTTACCGGTTCAATCACAACCACTCCACATCCAAGGCGACTTTATTCACGGTGCACCCAATCCTATAGCCGGCTAACTATATCCGATTCAAGTAACCAAGAACCACTTACATCACTTGCCAATATAACCAATTTACCATATTAATCCATTGTTTTACAAGCATAACCAAAATGCCAAAACCACCAATTACCATCATCAATCCACTGTTTTGAAGCATTTAACAAAGCCATTAAACAACATGCAACACTATGCATCAATTCCACAATTCCAATATACAAAACCAAGGATCTCTTACCTTGAGCATCCTCCACACATGGCTTTCAAAACCAGCATCAAACCATGCTAAAATATGCTTTCAAAACAGAATTTAAAACATGCAAATCATATGCATTGCATCCAACAATCACAAGTGCTTTAAAAACCAAAACATAACACAACCAAGAGAGAAATTTCATTTACTTAATCTTGAGCTTAGCTAAGTTGTTTAGACTTAAACTAAGCTCCCAAAACCTTCAAACCTTGGTTTTAAAGCTGAAATGTAACACCCGGGTTTAGGGATTAGGTGAAAATAATATTTTAATATAAATCGGGTTCGGTTTTATGATTTAAATAATGGTTCGGGTTTGGTTTTCAAATTAATTAATTTGAAGTTAGACTATACTTTGAAATTAAACCCCAAATAGCCATGGGTTTTATGTCTTTGTGAATGTTTCATTTCATTAAGGGCAAAAGGGTCATTTGGCTTTTAAACTAAAAGAAAACAAAAAAAAAACCCATCATCCACTATTCATTCCCTTCTTCACCAACGGGAACCTAAGCTCTCCACCCAAATCCACTGTTCCATCACCTCCCTTCTTCGTTTCAACTCCGTTTTGAAAGGTAATAGCATTTTCGACTTCCCCTCATCCTCCCCTTCATGAAAGTACTCTTCTTTTTCATTTTCATGGAGTTTTTAGAAATGGAGGTTTTGAATGTTTTGAATAAAAAATGAGAACTTTATGTAGTTAAGTGGAGTAATCTGATTTAATATGCTTAGTTATAGTATATAGGGACCAAATGGTATAACATATATAAATTTCAAATGATTTGGGGCAATTTTCGGAATTGTGTTTCAAGGGGGTTTTTGGAGGGTTTTAAAGTATGTTTTGGGGCTGTTTGATGTTGGGTTTTGGGGGATGTAGGTAGTATGACATATGAGGATCATTTTGGGTGCAATTGATGATTGTTTGGGTGCTTGAAATGAGAGTTTTCAGTGGGTCAAGTGGGCTGCTCGAAAATCCTGTTTTTGGTCTAATTTTGGGTGTTGAATGCTTGGAAATGGTAATCCGGGTTAATTTCGATGACAAGATATTGATTGTGGATGTTTTGTTTGTGTTTGGGATTGATTAGAGTCAAGTTTGGGCATCGGTGAAGCATCAGAAGTGAATCTGGGAAATTGAAGACAATTGCTTGCTTGGTCTTGAGCTCGGGAGTTAGGTGAGTGGTTAATTGTTTTAAACGATTTTAAATTGGTTGGTTCGAGTATATGGACTAGGTTGGGCTTGGTAGACCCACCTAGAGTTAGGATTAGGGTGGTAGCCTAATCCTAAGCTTGATCTAGAGCCCTTGGATGAACTTGAATGTATATGCCTCGTATGTGTTGTGATATGAATGCTTATATACATTGTGTTATGCATGTGAGATGAGGCATGATTTGTATTGCTTAATGCATGCATGGTGTTGGTTCATGATTGTGTTCATGGTGAGTACGTGCTAAGCACGGAAATGATTGAAATGAGTAATGTGGAACGAGTAAAATATTGGCACTAGTAAACTTAAATACAAATGATCGATCATTAGGATGTTAGTGTGTACACATGAGTCAAAATTCGCGCGTGGCCTTGGTGGCGTTGAGTCACCAAGGAGGAGTACGGGTACGCCCGGAAATGGTATTTAAATATAGTCGGTGATGAGTGGAATCCCATCGACGGGGCGTGAGGATGAGTGGAATCCCCTCCGCGAGACCGGTGATGAGTGTAATCCCACCGTCAGGTAATGGTTGTGTTGTTGGATGTGAGTCCAACGGTTATCCGTGTATTTGAGTCTTAACTAGGTGCCAATGTTGATTGATATGTGTATCAATGTGTTGAGATATATGAGCTGCTTGGATGTTTAAATGTGATTACATGTATGGTAGTGTTGAGCTCATGGTTATGGCATATATGTGATATGTTGTTCATGCATTTTATCTTGTGGACCCTTGGTATGATTGTGGTTACCTTGGCTAGATCGTGCTCGGACCCTGCAATGTTGAGGTTTGTTTTTAGAGCTTACCCTCACTAAGCATCATTGCTTACGCTCTCTTTGTTCAACATTGCAGATTCTTAGTTCGTGGGTTGCTCGGGCAAGCGGAGGGCCTCCAAGTGTGGTTTTGGCTTGATTTCATCAAGTATGGATTTCAATGTTAAACGTGTAATAGTTTAAGCAATGGGACGTGTAATGCCTTGTGGTTGTTGTTGGTTGTTAGGAGCATGTTTAGACTCTTAATATCTTGCTTTTGTATGGATGTGTTCCTATGTTGAATGTTTCGATGTGTGATGGTATGTTTTAGAATGTTTAGGTTTCCTTGTGTATGTGTGCAAGCCTTTCAAGATGTCTTGTCCCTTTTAAGGTCCTTTGTGTTCTTTTGCATGCCAATATTGCATGAATTGCTCTTTAACTAGAATGTCATGTATGAATGCATTAATCCATGTTTGAGTGACTCCCTTGGCTTAATTATGTGTGCTTACATGTTTGTATATGCTTAGGTGAGTCGAAAATTGCATCTAGAGTCGTGTTTGAGGTCGTTTAGCTAACATTTGTGGTTTTACAGTGCAGGGCGTATCGATACGCCTAAGGGTTGTATCGATACGGCCTTGCTCAGAGAACACAGATTTGGCTGGGCGTATCGATACATGGGGTGTATCGATACGGTCCCAACTCTCTGGAATCTTGGGGAGTTGTGGAGTGTATGGCGTATCGATACGGTGTCCAAGCGTATTGATACGGTTCAACCTAGTTGACCAAGTGGTGTTGACCGAGAAGGGCGTATCGATACGCTCGAGGGCAGTATCGATACGGTCTTCTTATGTTGACCATAGGGTGTTGACCTTGGTCAAGGCGTATCGATACCCTCTGAAGGCGTATCGATACGACCTGTTTAAAAGGGGAAAATGTGTTGTTTTAATGTGCTGTTTTGGTTGGCCGTTGCTATGGTGTTTGTGTTTCCGCTGTCGTGTTTCACATAGGGCTTAATAAGGCATTTAGACAAGATTAATTAATGAAAAAAAATAGGGTTGCTAACCGAGGGGGAACCTTAACGGGTTTCGCTTCGGTTTTCCCCGTGTGACCCACTCGGACCGGTCTTCCGGCCAGACCGGGACAATGGGGTTACACTTGTTGGTATCAGAGCCTAAGGTTACCGAGACCTTGGGCAGGTAAGTGAGGTAAGTTTAAGTTTTTGCTTGATATGCACGGTGTTTGCTTGCTTGTAAGAATGGTTGCCTGTTTGATGAGTATGTTGCTTGTTTTATTCAAAGCATGTGTGTGTGAGTCTCATTGCTACTATTACATTGAAAAATGGTTTTGTTTTAGTGAGGGAACGTACTTGAACACTTGGAAGCCTTGCCTTGCTAACCCAACTTGTATGTTTTGTTGTTGTGGTTGTAGTTAATATTTGTGAGAGCAATGTCTAGACCGAGAGGTAGACCGAGAGTGGTTCGTCAGGAACCACGGGTTGCGGCTCCTGTTGAGCCGGCTGTCGGAGTGGAGGCTCATCTGGAAGGGCCGGTGGCTGCGGGAGTTGGCGCTCCACCACCACCTCCACCACCACCACCTCCTCCACCTGGAGCTGGAGGTGAGGATGGAGCCGGAGGAGATGGACCTCAAGGTGGCCAAGGTGGCCAAGGTCCAGCTGGAATTGACATGACTCCGCTAGTGCAAGCGATAGCGGGAGCGTTTCAGGCCGCAGTTGCGGGAGCTCAGGCTGCAGCTCAGCCTAGGTGTGATGATGCTAGTCTACCGTTGGAGAGGCTCCGTAGTTTGGGAGCCGAGGAGTTTAGAGGATCTACACCGGAGAGATCGGAGTTATGGTTGGAGAAGACGGTTCGTATCTTAGCTCAGATGGGTTGTGCGGGCGCACGTAGATTGGGTTGTGTGATCTCACTGCTTCAGGGTGATGCCTACACCTGGTGGGTCACCATTACTGCCGGGGTTCCAGAGGCCGAGATAGATTGGGAATTCTTTGAGTTTGCTTTCCGGAAGAGGTACTTAGGACCGAGGTACCTAGATGAGAAAAAGAGAGAGTTCATGGCTCTCACTCAGGGAGATGCTTCTGTGACTGATTATGAGATTCGTTTCGTTCGTCTGAGTCAGTATGCTCCAGAGTTAGTGCCTACCGAGAGGGCTCGATGTGATCGTTTCAGATACGGACTTCATGAGGAAGTTAAGAGGTATACCTTGGCTTCTGATTATTCTGACTTTGATGTCTTGGTTGCTAGAGCCAAGGACATTGAGCATAGCTTGGGGCTGACCAAGCGTTCTGGGGGATCTAGTTCTGGTAAGAGGCACAACAACTTTGATGGTAGAGATGCTAAGAGGCACAGAGGTGGCGGACATCAGTTTGATCAGAGACGTGGCAGTGGCCACCATGGTAGAGGCCATCAGGGCCATAGAGGAGGAGGGCGTTTGCCCGAGTGTGCACAGTGTGGGAGGCAGCACACTGGTGAGTGTTGGGGTAACTTCCATGCTTGTTGGAACTGTGGTTCGAGGGACCACTTTAGGAGGGACTGTCCACGTCAGGCAGCTCAGGCACCGAACATTGCTCAGGCTCCTGCGAGAGGTAACGATTTTCAGAGAGGCCGTGGGCGCGGTCGTGGCTACTTCCAGCCTAGGGCTGATGCACCTAGGGGAGATGCTCAGAGGAACCTTGCTCATGTTGTGGCTGTGCAGCCAGAGGCGGGAGGGCCAGCGAGAGTTTATGCTCAGAGAGAGGCCGGGAACGACACCGATGTGATAGCAGGTAATTTCGAGTTACAGTCTATGTCTTTGCTTTCTTTGGTTGATTCGGGTTCTACGCATTCCTACATTCTGAGTGAGCATGCACAGAAGTTAGATATTCCTGTAGAGATCTTAGATGTAGGTATGCATGTTACTAGTTCCTTTGGTGAGACAGTTGTGGTTAGACGTATGTATAGGAGGTGTCCACTGAAGATTCAGGGTCATGTGTTCTCAGTTGATATGATGGAACTTCCTTTCTACGGTTTTGATATTATTCTGGGTATAGACTGGTTGGTCGAGCATCGGGCTAGTGTGGATTTTGAGACAAAGAGAATTTCCCTAAAACTTTCTGATGACTACGAGGTAGTGGTAGTGGGCGAGAACATTAAGTTCTTGTCTAATGTGGTGTCAGCTTTAGAGGCCCATAAATTGATGGACTCTGGATGTGGGGCCTATTTAGCTTATGTTATGAATCCGGATATGAGTGAAGCTAGACCGAAAGATATCAGGACAGTGTGTGATTTTCCAGATGTGTTTCCTGAAGAGTTGCCTGGTTTGCCTCCTGACAGAGATGTTGAGTTTGTGATTGAGACAGTTTCAGGGTCTAACCCAGTTTCGATAGCTCCGTATCGTATGGCTCCGAAGGAGTTGAAAGAATTGAAGAGTCAGTTGCAAGAATTATTAGACCGTGGTTTCATTAGGCCTAGTAGTTCTCCGTGGGGTGCTCCAGTGTTGTTTGTGAAAAAGAAAGATGGTAGTATGCGCATGTGCATTGACTATAGGCAGCTGAATCAGTTGACTGTGAAGAACAAATATCCGTTGCCTCGTATAGATGATTTGTTTGATCAGTTGAGAGGTGCTTCAGTATTCTCGAAGATAGATCTGAGATCCGGGTACTATCAGTTGAAGGTGAAAGAGTGTGATGTTCCGAAGACAGCTTTTAGGACTAGGTATGGTCACTATGAGTTTCTTGTGATGCCATTTGGGCTCACGAATGCACCAGCAGCCTTCATGGACATGATGAACAGAATTTTCAGAGACTATCTAGACCGGTTTGTGGTTGTCTTCATTGATGATATACTTGTGTACTCGAAGACAGAAGAAGAGCATGATGAGCACTTGAGGTTTGTTTTACAGAGATTGTTGAGCAATCAGTTGTATGCGAAGCTTAGTAAGTGTGAGTTCTGGATTCGAGAGGTTGTGTTTCTTGGCCATGTTGTTTCGGCCGAAGGTATCCGTGTTGACCCATCGAAGATTGAGGCTATTGTTGAGTGGAAACAACCTAAGTCCGTGACTGAGATTAGAAGTTTCCTAGGATTAGCTGGTTACTATAGGAGGTTTGTTGATGGCTTCTCTAGGGTAGCTGCTCCCCTGACTAAGTTGTTGCAAAAGGGAGTCAAGTTTGAATGGTCAGATGCAAGACAAAAGGCCTTTGAGAAATTGAAAGAAGCTTTGACGAATGCTCCGGTGTTAGTACAACCTGTTTCAGGTAAGGAGTTTGTGATATATAGTGATGCTTCCTACGTAGGATTAGGATGTGTTTTGATGCAAGATGGGAGAGTTGTTGCTTATGCTTCTAGACAGTTGAAGATTCATGAGAAGAACTATCCTACCCATGACATAGAGCTAGCCGCAGTTGTGTTTGCATTGAAGATTTGGCGTCATTATTTGTACGGTGAGAAGTGTATTGTTTACACCGATCACAAGAGCTTGAAGTACTTGATGACACAGAAAGAGTTGAATTTGAGACAGAGAAGATGGCTAGAGCTGTTGAAAGATTATGATTTGACCATTGAGTACCATCCGGGTAAAGCAAATGTAGTAGCCGATGCCTTGAGTAGAAAAGTGGCCGTTGAGTTGAGAGCTATGTTTGCTAGGTTGAGTGTGTCCGATGATGGTGGTCTAATCACCGAGTTGCAAGTGAAGCCTTCTTTGATTCAGTTGATTAGAGAGAAGCAGATGCAAGATGCGAGCCTAGTTCCTCATGTTCAAGACATAGCCGAAGGAAGACCGACTGAGAATAGTTTTAGTGGTGAGAGCTTGTTGTGCTTCAGAGATAGAATTGTTGTACCTGAAGATGTTGAGTTGAGACGTCAGATTTTGAGTGAAGCACATTCGAGTCCCTTTTCTATGCATCCGGGTAGTACCAAGATGTACCGAGATTTGAAGATTGATTACTTCTGGGTTGGTTTGAAGAGAGATGTAGCCGAATATGTGGGCCGTTGCATGGTTTGTCAGAGAGTGAAGGCGGAACATCAGGTTCCTTCAGGTTTGCTACAGCCTTTGAAGATTCCGGAATGGAAATGGGAGAGGATCACCATGGATTTTGTATCGGGGTTGCCTTTGTCTCCTTCGAGGAAGAATTCAGTTTGGGTGATTGTGGATAGGTTCACTAAGTGTGCTCACTTCTTAGCAGTGAACACTACGGATTCCTTAGATAAGTTGGCAAACTTGTACATTCGTGAAATTGTGAGACTTCATGGAGTTCCGAAGTCTATAGTTTCAGATAGGGATCCTAGATTTACTTCGAGGTTCTGGAGTTGTTTACATAGTGCTTTGGGTAGTCGTCTGCATTTCAGCACATCTTATCATCCGCAGTCCGATGGGCAGTCAGAGTGAGTGATACAGATTCTAGAGGATATGCTTCGTTGTTGTGTGATTGACTTTCAGGGTTCTTGGGAGAAGCACCTACCGTTGGTTGAGTTTGCTTACAACAACAGTTATCAGTCTAGTATTCAGATGGCACCTTATGAAGCCTTGTATGGTAGACAGTGTAGGACTCCGATTTGTTGGGCTGAGACAGGTCAGAGATTGTTACCTATGCCAGACTTGCTTAAGGGAACCACAGAAAAGGTGAAGTTGATATGTGACCGCTTGAAAGCAGCTTCCGATCGTCAGAAGTCTTATGCAGACTTGAAGAGGAAAGAGGTTGAGTACTCAGTGGGTGAGAAAGTATTCCTGAAGGTATCTCCGTGGAAGAAGGTAATGAGGTTTGGCCGGAAAGGCAAGTTGAGTCCGAGGTTCATTGGCCCGTATAAGATAGTTGAGCGGATTGGGCCTGTAGCTTATCGGTTGAGGTTACCTTCTGAGTTAGAAAAGATCCATGATGTCTTTCATGTGTCTATGCTTAGGAGATATAGATCGGATCCTTCTCATGTGATGCCCGTTGAGGAAATAGAGTTGAATCCGGATTTGTCTTATAATGAAGAGCCCGTTGAGATACTTGCTTCTGATAGCAAAGTGTTACGTGGCAAGACCATGGAGTTGGTCAAGGTGTTGTGGAGACATAGAGGTGTGGAAGAGGCCACGTGGGAGAGGAAAGCGGATATGGTTGAGCAGTTTCCGTATCTGTTTCCACCAGGTAATTTCGGGGACGAAATTCCTTAAGTGGGGGAGAGTTGTAACACCCGGGTTTAGGGGTTAGGTGAAAATAATATTTTAATATAAATCGGGTTCGGTTTTATGATTTAAATAATGGTTCGGGTTTGGTTTTCAAATTAATTAATTTGAAGTTAGACTATACTTTGAAATTAAACCCCAAATAGCCATGGGTTTTATGTCTTTGTGAATGTTTCATTTCATTAAGGGCAAAAGGGTCATTTGGCTTTTAAACTAAAAGAAAACAAAAAAAAACCCATCATCCACTATTCATTCCCTTCTTCACCAACGAGAACCTAAGCTCTCTACCCAAATCCACTGTTCCATCACCTCCCTTCTTCGTTTCAACTCCGTTTTGAAAGGTAATAGCATTTTCGACTTCCCCTCATCCTCCCCTTCATGAAAGTACTCTTCTTTTTCATTTTCATGGAGTTTTTAGAAATGGAGGTTTTGAATGTTTTGAATAAAAAATGAGAACTTTATGTAGTTAAGTGGAGTAATCTGATTTAATATGCTTAGTTATAGTATATAGGGACCAAATGGTATAACATATATAAATTTCAAATGATTTGGGGCAATTTTCAGAATTGTGTTTCAAGGGGGTTTTTGGAGGGTTTTAAAGTATGTTTTGGGGCTGTTTGATGTTGGGTTTTGGGGGCTGTAGGTAGTATGACATATGAGGATCATTTTGGGTGCAATTGATGATTGTTTGGGTGCTTCAAATGAGAGTTTTCAGTGGGTCAAGTGGGCTGCTCGAAAATCCTGTTTTTGGTCTAATTTTGGGTGTTAAATGCTTGGAAATGGTAATCCGGGTTAATTTCGATGACAAGATATTGATTGTGGATGTTTTGTTTGTGTTTGGGATTGATTAGAGTCAAGTTTGGGCATCGGTGAAGCATCGGAAGTGAATCCGGGAAATTGAAGACAATTGCTTGCTTGGTCTTGAGCTCGGGAGTTAGGTGAGTGGTTAATTGTTTTAAACGATTTTAAATTGGTTGGTTCGAGTATATAGACTAGGTTGGGCTTGGTAGACCCACCTAGAGTTAGGATTAGGGTGGTAGCCTAATCCTAAGCTTGATCTAGAGCCCTTGGATGAACTTGAATGTATGAATGTATATGCCTCGTATGTGTTGTGATATGAATGCTTATATACATTGTGTTATGCATGTGAGATGAGGCATGATTTGTATTGCTTAATGCATGCATGGTGTTGGTTCATGATTGTGTTCATGGTGAGTACGTGCTAAGCACGGAAATGATTGAAATGAGTAATGTGGAACGAGTAAAATATTGGCACTAGTAAACTTAAATACAAATGATCGATCATTAGGATGTTAGTGTGTACACATGAGTCAAAATTCGCGCGTGGCCTTGGTGGCGTTGAGTCACCAAGGAGGAGTACGGGTACGCCCGGAAATGGTATTTAAATATAGTCGGTGATGAGTGGAATCCCATCGACGGGGCGTGAGTATGAGTGGAATCCCCTCCGCGAGACCGGTGATGAGTGTAATCCCACCGTCAGGTAATGGTTGTGTTGTTGGATGTGAGTCCAACGGTTATCCGTGTATTTGAGTCTTAACTAGGTGCCAATGTTGATTGATATGTGTATCAATGTGTTGAGATATATGAGCTGCTTGGATGTTTAAATGTGATTACATGTATGGTAGTGTTGAGCTCATGGTTATGGCATATATGTGATATGTTGTTCATGCATTTTATCTTGTGGACCCTTGGTATGATTGTGGTTACCTTGGCTAGATCATGCTCGGACCCTGCAATGTTGAGGTTTGTTTTTAGAGCTTACCCTCACTAAGCATCATTGCTTACGCTCTCTTTGTTCAACATTGCAGATTCTTAGTTCGTGGGTTGCTCGGGCAAGCGGAGGGCCTCCAAGTGTGGTTTTGGCTTGATTTCATCAAGTATGGATTTCAATGTTAAACGTGTAATAGTTTAAGCAATGGGACGTGTAATGCCTTGTGGTTGTTGTTGGTTGTTAGGAGCATGTTTAGACTCTTAATATCTTGCTTTTGTATGGATGTGTTCCTATGTTGAATGTTTCGATGTATGATGGTATGTTTTAGAATGTTTAGGTTGCCTTGTGTATGTGTGCAAGCCTTTCAAGATGTCTTGTCCCTTTTAAGGTCCTTTGTGTTCTTGTGCATGCCAATATTGCATGAATTGCTCTTTAACTAGAATGTCATGTATGAATGCATTAATCCATGTTTGAGTGACTCCCTTGGCTTAATTATGTGTGCTTACATGTTTGTATATGCTTAGGTGAGTCGAAAATTGCATCTAGAGTCGTGTTTGAGGTCGTTTAGCTAACATTTGTGGTTTTACAGTGCAGGGCGTATCGATACGCCTAAGGGCTGTATCGATACGGCCTTGCTCAGAGAACACAGATTTGGCTGGGCGTATCGATACATGGGGTGTATCGATACGGTCCCAACTCTCTGGAATCTTGGGGAGTTGTGGAGTGTATGGCGTATCGATACGGTGTCCAAGCGTATCGATACGGTTCAACCTAGTTGACCAAGTGGTGTTGACCGAGAAGGGCGTATCGATACGCTCGAGGGCAGTATCGATACGGTCTTCTTATGTTGACCATAGGGTGTTGACCTTGGTCAAGGCGTATCGATACCCTCTGAAGGCGTATCGATACGACCTGTTTAAAAGGGAAAAATGTGTTGTTTTAATGTGCTGTTTTGGTTGGCCGTTGCTACGGTGTTTGTGTTTCCGCTGTCGTGTTTCACATAGGGCTTAATAAGGCATTTAGACAAGATTAATTAATGAAAAAAAATAGGGTTGCTAACCGAGGGGGAACCTTAACGGGTTTCGCTTCGGTTTTCCCCGTGTGACCCACTCGGACCGGTCTTCCGGCCAGACCGGGACAAGGGGGTTACATGAAAACCCAACTTCACTCACCGATACACAAAACAAGGCTAGACAACAAGCCTTCCAAGCATCCGAAACCTTCAACGCCACCTCTATTGCTCACGGATCATTCTCTCATGTTTCAAGCACATAAAAACAGAGGATTAATGCATCATAATGCATTAAAAACACCAGCAACACACCTAAACTCGCTGCTCTTTGCAAAACCAACATTTCGGCTACCAAACACAACCGAAATCACCTCCAAACACTTCCAAGACTTAACCCAGCCAAGATTCATCACTTCTAACCATTTTTAAACATCAATTAACATCCAAAATGATCCCAAACACGTCCTTATACCTCCAGCATTAACAAAACACCAAGATCACCCCAAAAACCACCATTTTCACAAGTAGAAACTTAGGAAAATCAACCTATTCGGGATTGCATTGATTAAACCTCAATTTCTCATCAAATATACATCCATTTTACATTAAAAACACATCTCAAAACAGTACCCAACCATTTCATACGAATTTCATCACAAATTAACCAAATCTTGCATTTTAAAGCCAAGATCAAGAACACAATTGTAAGACCTTTAATAAAACACAAATCAAGGATTGAGAACTTGGGAATTTCAGTAAAGAACTGAGAATTTAGAGGAGAATGACGTTCATACCTCTAAACTTGAGTTTCTCCCTTTTTGGAACCACAATTCTTGAAAATCCAATAAGCAAATGCTAAGGTTTTGTTGTAGAATTGATTAGAGATCAAATGAGGATTTAAATCTAATCTTTAGTTGTCAAAATCAGAGAGAATTTTGCTGGAGAAATATGTTTGGGTTGAGAGAAAAGTTGAGAGAAAAGAAAATGGAAATTTAGAGAAAAGTTAGTTATAATGCCAAAATATATTTTCCCTCCTTTTGTACTTAATTAAAAACCATTAATTAAATTGATTAATATTCAGAAAAATCTGGAGAAACTCTTTTGGGTAAATAGCTCCTTAAAGATTCAAAGTTTCAATCCTTTTTTAAAATAGTCACCCAGTTTTCAAAAATTACATTTTGGTCACTAACCCAAAATGTCACTCTTCCAAACCTCATTTTGTAAAATTGATTTCACCTTTCTCTTATATATAATAAAAGAGGATTTTAAGACATTTTTCCATATTTTTAATGCAACCCGAACTAGGCTTTCCTAAATTCACCCTTTTATATTCGAACCGCAACCCGACCGATCCGGTCCAAACCCAAAACTTCTAAGCCTAAAATTGGGGTGTTACAATGAATGTGGCGATGAGGAAGTTGATAAATGGACTCAGATTAAGAGGACCAAAAAAAGAAAAGCTAATGTGAGGTGTGAGTTAGATCATTATCTTGAGGATGATGCATTACCCGAGAGTAATGAATTTGACGTGCTTCACTACTGGAGAATTGATTTAAAATTTCCAATATTGAGAAAAATTGCTAAGGATGTTTTAGCGATTCCCGCATCTACTGTAGCTTCAGAGAGTGCCTTTAGCATGGGTGGGAGAGTGGTTAGTCCCCAACGCTCAAGCCTTCGTGCTGATACGGTGGAGGCTCTCATGTGTATGCAGAATTGGATACTTGGAGAGTATTCGGGTAAATTTATTATATTTTATATACATTTGATTTTTTTCATCTTATAATCGATAATATGTTTCATTGTATTATTTTAGACTCTTGTTTCGATAATGCACAAGCATGTGCTACTATCTTGGAGGATAATGATGTGGAAGGCGATGGATGTTCATCAAGTGAAGTTGTTGACGTTAATTCGATAAATTATTCATATTCTTTTCTTAAATTTATTTATTTTTACTACAAAAATTATGTCACAATATTTTATTCTCTCATTTATTATAGGATGGGGAGGACCTTTGAAGATGATTATATGAAGAGCTAATGGCCAAAGCTTCATGATATGATGAAATAAAGAGGATGTTGATGCTTACTCACTTATGTAGTTTACTATTGGGAAGTGAACTTTGTTTACATAATTATGTTATATGTTAAAATATTAGAAATTTGAAACTTTAATAGTAGTTGACTTTATTTATTAAATTAAAATATTTTTAGTAACGGTTTTTAGTAAGTTGTTACATGTAATTTTAATTTTGATTTTTTAATAATAAAATCCATGAATAATCCGATCCACCCGTTTCATCCGCAATTGATGGGTGGGACGGATTTGGGTCAATGATTAAGCGGGTGGTGGATGGGTTGGATGACAATTTTGGATGCGGATGATGGGGTGGATGGAGCTCTAATCCATCCAAATCCGACCCGTTTCCAGCCCTACCTAAAAGTGATTTTTCACCCAAAAGCTAGAAATCTTAGCTTTTGAGGTTGGGCGGAAAATGACAATTCTAAGTTATTTTTCACACCAATTTAGAAGTGTTTGACATTGCTTATGGGTGAAAAATAACTTTTTTTTAAGCAAAAAGCTATTTTTAAGCCTTGTTAAAGGAGCTCTAATTCACATTTTAAACGAGCTTAAAATTTACGTCCAAAGTTATTTTAAGGGCCTAACATTTATATTCAAATCCTCCCGATTTTTATGCAAACCTTTGAACTTGGATGGATAATCCGACTCTTGAATAAGTTTAGTTCGATACCAATTGTTGATGTTGATTTTAGATGACACCAAACTAAAACGTGGGGACGATGATCGACGGAAAATTTGGGGACGAAAGTTGGTGGTTCACCCATCGTGGGACGGGCTTAGAGCCTCAAGGGACGATGGTCGGCGGTGAAATCAGACGAGTCAGGCGGTTCACCCCTGGTTGACTTGGGGTCGAGAGCCGCGAACAGTGTAGAATGGGTGAGTAGAGCCATCTGGAGAAGAGAGGGAGAAATAATGTTGAATGCGGAGAGTCATCTTGTTTGTCTTCGGTCTAGGGGTATTTATATCCCCTTGTTTATTGTATATGGAGACATAGAGTGATGCTTGATGAGATCATGTCAGGCCTAGTAATGATTACTGACGGGTTGGTAGAGTAAACCTGATTGTTGGGCAGTAGGTTGATCCAGTGAGTCAGGGAAACCGGATGTTTGTCTTGTCAAGTCGCAATTGTTGAGTACGCAAAGTGGTCAGAAGGATAGGAACTCCAGGGCTAAAGTTCGGGAGGTGTAGGAGCGTCCGAGTGGAGAGCTCAAAAATCTTTAATGCTGGAGTGTTGTATGAGAGCGGTAGTATCTTTTCCGAAGGTGGTGCATTTCGAAAATATTTGGTGGAGGTACAACCCCCATTATATAATATAAAACTAGGTATGGGATAGTTGTTGTTGTTATAAATGTTATAACATAATTCCATGTGCAGTTGTGGAAACGGTGCATGTTTTTTTCTTCTTGATTAAAGCTAATGGTGGTGGAAGGGTCCCCTCCACAATAGCACAAGTCAAAACACAGTCCACATGCTTGTATCTACACCACAGTGCCAGATTTGACAATTTTGTATAGTTGTGTCCAGTTTGTGTATTTTGTAGTGAAAAAATATAATATATTAACAATTCGTATTATACGGTTTCGATTCGATGGATCAATTCGTCCGTCCATTTTAAGTTTTAATGAGTAAGGTTTTCTTGGTACATGTCCAATGAGGAAGCTTTATCTCTAATGGGGCAAGTGGGAGCCATGTCCATTAAGATAATGGTTGTTGTGGGTCAATGTGATTACTATAATTACAATTTAAATGAGTTTTTGCCGACTAATACATATTAAGTATTATAGAGATTTATTATGGAAATGATCTTTTTAATTAAGGACGAAACTATTAACGGGTTGGAAGGGTCTATTGCCCCTCCTAATATTTGATCATAGCTCCGTCCTTGTTTTTAATCTAGTTGCTTTATTCACAACATTAGATTTCAAACTCTTGACCTTACTTAAAAGATCTAATATTTCATTCTGTTAGGCCAACCGATTGTCGGTATTTAAGTGATAACATTGAACTTAGGGTTTTTAAATTTTCATAAAAATGTTTTTAATCTAATTATTTTATTCACAATATCAAAATTTAAATTTTAACTTTATTTAAAGAATATAATATTTTATCATATTAGATCAACTGATCGTCGGTATTGCAGCTTAAACGATAACAATATGGGGTTGTTCAAGTTTCTTTCCAAAAATACATGTAATTATTACAACATCAGCTTATGTTTGTAGGGTGGGCAGCTTGGGGGGGCAAAGCCAGCCAACAATATTAACTAATAGGCACAGGAGCACATGGGTTTGAAGGATGTCAAAAATTGTGCTTAGTTATCACTTAATTCGGGTGGACCATGTCTTTGTGTAAGAACTTGGAGAGGATCGAGGTGGGCGGTTAGAGCCACATTGGGCCAGCATTTGTTCAGCTGCTGGGTGTTAGAAATTGATGACGGTCCATGTCTCTAACAGCAGACAATCTGGTCCTGGGGGTATGAGAATTTTGGGTCATTACAATCCTTTAGTGGCCCAAAAGAGTGTCCCTTAAACTTTTATACACTCAATTAAGTAATTGAACTAATAAATTAAATTAATTAAGTCTTTTGTCCAACATTGAATGTTAAATTTAATAGGTTTTTTGGATTAGTTGGCATATTGCTTTTTGTTATAGTACTGTCACTTAAATTTTTCAGAAAATTTTATTTTATTTAAAAATAATTTTTTTGCTCAATAAAATATGCTTTTATTATCGATAATAAAAATATATAAAAGTAATAATGTGTGCCTCATTAAAAACCTTTTTAATTTAAAGTGAAGGAAAAGAGTACAAGTAGGTTGTGCCAAAACCAAACAGAAACGAAACTAAAACCATGACCAGCAAATCACACTGACACCGCCCCCTAAAAGCAACTAACACCAAAAAGAGCAGCAGACACATGAGAACTTAGGGACACAACCCCAGCAGCTCTCGGCAGCAACAACACAAAGCAACCAGCGCCGAGCCACACCAACCCAGTTCCAACACACACAGTCCCCAACACATCTAAAAACCTTCACGCAACAATGAACATCGCTCAACCCATTCTATGGTCACAGCATTCGCCATCTTATTAGCCTCTCGAAAAACGATTATCAAAATTATATATTTTTTAAATACGTAAATGCCACATGATAGAACTATAATCTACTATGTGATAATAATATTTTTAAAAAAATTATCAAAATTTAAGGTCAAAAATTGTTCAAAGTATTCAATTTGTTAGTTTAAAGACTTAATTGGGTGAAGAGAAAAATCTAAAAACTTAATTGATTTGTTTAAAAAAAATTAAAAGTTTCTTGCACCATTAAGTTAAAAAAATTATTTGTTGATAATGTTGGTTTTTTAACAATTTCTTTTTATGTATGTAGTAAATTTTGGGGTCGAAATAGGATGATGTTGGATTTGACCATTCCATAAAAATGTTAAAAAATTATTAAATTTAACTATCGAAATTGATAAATTATTTATTTTATATATTATCTGCCTTGAAAATTCTTAGCTTAAGGCCAGCCGGCCTGGTCAAGGGAGACTCCATTAATGAATCCTTAACCATGAACGCCGACAAAGTTAAATTAACAATATGTTAGTAGAATATGTTGGCTCCATATCCTTGTTTATTTAACTCTATCTTAGGAGAATACCAGTCCTCTTAAAATGCACTATAATCAGCGTAATTAGCATTAATAATCGATTTGTCTAGCGAGATAAAACACTGAATTTTTTTATTGTCTTTTTTATTTTAGGGCTTTACTTTGATTAATCCGGACCAACCCGTGTCGCACACCTGATTTTGGTGGGCGAGTCTCCGACGGGAATTTTCTACATATGCAACGCCTTGAACTCGAGACTTGCTTAAGCGATACCAAATTGCTTACCACTTGGATCAACCCCATTGGTAAAACACTAAACTTCTTAAATAAAATCAATAATTCAAATCTTGTCATTGTGAATGGAGCAAACTTTTACAATACTTAATTCGAATTTGTAAACTAATAAATTAGATATCGATAGTTATATAAAAAAAATGGCAGCTTCAATTCCTGACTTGATTGAATTCCATAATTTAATGCAACTCTCCCTCTATATATAAGTCTACACACCAAACCCCAAAGCAAATATACAAATACAACATTTCAAAGCTTGCTCGTGTTCAAATGGGGTTCCTCAAAGAAAGAAGAGCACTGCTTGTATTTACTCTCTTGTTCATTTCTCTTGCTGCAGAATTTGGTGCTGCAATGAGGCCTTGGCAATTAAGGGGTCAATTATTCAGGGAAATAGCACCCGGTTTCGAGTCGTTGCCTAGGGGTCCGGTTCCGCCATCTGCCGGTTCGCCTTGCACCAACATCCCTGGCGGCTCGGGCCATTGCGTCGTCAATCAAATCAACGCGGCCGGCCATCTCTTTCGTTCACCTCCCGCCTTTCCTACCATTGACATTATGAAGTTTGCTGGTATTGTTTCAATGGAGAAATAATTGCAGCAACTAGATTCTTCAAAAAAAAAAAAAAATTGTTTTGTAAAGCAGCCAGAGTTTCGTTTAATGAAAGTTGGAACTAGAACATTGATTATAGTACCATAATGTGTTGATTTGTTTTCTTTTCTTTTGTTTTGTAGTTCATCTCGTTAGCTTATGCTATGATTTTCGGATGTAAGTATATTTCACATAATACACATGTATTTAATTTTCTTAATCTTTACATATATTTGAAGAATTATAATTTCAAACAAATATATGAATTTATCATGTGCTGAACAGTATATCAAACACAGATACATGTGAAAATTATGTTGCACTTATTAATTAAAGGGTAAATTAATTCTAAGACCGTTAAATTATTGGCTATGGTTCTATTTTAATAGGGTTAGGGGTTCGATTGAGTCGGGTCGAGTCAAAAAATTCTAATTATTTAAGTTTACAAGTCTTATATTATAATTCAAATTTTATTGGAATTTTTTTAAATCGAGTTGAATTTTCGAGTTTATGTACAAATTTAATTGTAATTATTTATAATATTGTAATACATATTGATTTTAATTTAAACGGCTTTCTACTTCCAAATACGATATATACATATATTTTTAAATATTTTCATATGTGATACATATAATATATCAGACATAATTGAAAGACTCGTCTCAAGCTTTGAGTTATTCGAGTTATTTCAAATTTCTATTTTATAACTCAAACTTTATTTGAATTTTTTTCGAGTTGAGTTTATGAATTTAGGAGTCAAATTTTTTCGTGTCGGATAATTTGATTTTTTCGAGTCGAGCTGAGTTTTCCCACGCCTATACTTTAACCACTAAACTATAAATTTTCTCGATTAGATTACTAAACTATTAAAATGGTTTCAATCAAGACACTGCTTGTTGACTTTTGACGGAATTGATGATATGTCAATTAAGTAAATTTGTATAATTACACATTTAATACTTGTTACTTACACATTGATAAAAATTCGGGTGGTTTAATTGCATTTCAAGCTATTAATAATTTTAAAATTATTGTAATTAAGTCTTTATTCCTCTCAAAATGTTTCGATTAATTAATTTTTAGGACTTTAACAATTTTAAAATTAATACAATTAAGTTTTGACTTCTATTTTTAATTTAATTACTTTTTGATTTTAAAATCAGTTAGATAAAAGCTTAACATGAAGTGCATTAACCAAGATGCTTCCTATGTTTGCCGGTCAAAAAACATGCTTAAAAACCACGAGAAAAATAAGCATTAATCCAAGTTCAGCATGGCTTTTGTTTGAATAAGTCTGCCAAGTCAAATATTAACATCTATGAATTCAAGAGATGGTATAAGATAATTTATTTTCTTTGATGATTTGGGTTCAAGCGCGATATTCGTAGAAAATAAAATAAAAATATAAACATATGATATTTTTTTTAAAAGCTACAGTGATTATAAGTAATATTTATTCTGAATATACTCTCAACCATTTAATAATGAATGCTCAATCGTCCTGTTGTAATTGTTAGTGTTCGAACATGTGACCTCTAGGAACAACAACTATTCTCCTAACCACTAAAGCAAGTTGATTCATGGAAACAATGTGCTATATTTTATTTTTTAAATTAAAAGAAAGGTAGTATTATTCTTTTTTGAGAAAAAAGACACATGAAAGTATAGCAGTACATTGAAATGTGTTCAACTGAAGCAATTAATTTAATTACTAAAGATTTTTCAATTACAAGTTACAAATTCTAAATTACAAAAACCTCAGACTATGAATTTTGACTTCGACTTTATATCAGAAACATGAATGTTGAAAGTAGTTGATTGAGTACGATACGATTATGATGAAGATTTTGATTGATTTTCGTTGAATAATAATAATAATAACAATAATATTTAAACCATTTGTTTTTTTTCCATTGTTTTACCAAACAATTGTGGACCTAGGATTTATGTACATGCATGGAAACTACCACATGTGTTTTTATTAAAATAATAATATTTAATAAACCGATGATATATAATTTTGTATACTATTAATGAATTACTTTGATATATCGGTTATCAATGACTTTGATTAAAGAAAAAAATATTACATTCTTAAGGTAAATGTCGAAATTTAAACTTATACAAAATAAGTAACATGAGTATTTTTAACCACTCCAATTAGTGGATCTCTGAAAACTGATAACTTTGATGTTGCTAATTGTCCTACACAATAATAGCTAAGTACAACTTCGACCAAACTTTATATAATGTCACAAGCTATCGGTAATCATTAATTATCAGTTAATTTAGTGAGATAAAACTTTAAATCTTTGGAATAAAATTAAATATTTGATTCATAGCGTTATAAATGAAAAAAACTAGATTAAAAGGTTGTTCCCATAATAAGTCTCTACAATATTCGATACTAATTAACCAATCAATGAATCAAATAGTAGTGCTTATAAAAAAAACTACCACTGATCAATCATGATACCAATCTTTTTATTATTTTTAATTAATCCCCTTAAAATTTTTTAAAATTCTCATTAAACCACCTACAATTATTGAAAAATTTAATTAGATTCCTAATTTTTTTTAAAAATCTCATTAAACATCTCAAAACTTTCGAGCATTTTAATTATATCTCCAATTTTTTTAAAAAAATAATTAGTCTAAAATAGTCTTCAATACACAAATGTATAACTCCCTAAGAATTTCAATTGCGCTTATATTCATCACTGTAGGAATTGGGTTCAAGCTTTCCTCAACCCCTTCTCATCAATGGACTCTTGACGTATATAAATGAGTGCAGTTCGTTCGATAAATTCATACATCTCTATCTACCTCTTTCGTCAATATCCACCACTTGTGTCAACTAACATTCTGAAAACAACCTGAAACACTAACTCACATATATCATGTAAAAACTCGAAAGCGTCTAAATTTATTATTGAAAGATGCAATCATAAAACTTCGGACACTAACGATAAAACAAACATAAAAGATAAATATATGTATGTGTGTGTGTGTATATATATATATTGGAGGAAACAAAGTTAATTCGTAATAACCAATAAATTAATAAATAAAATAATGAAATAAACAAAACATTTTAATTCGAAATGCATATTCGAAATAAACCAGAATCGGATGTCTGAGGCATGCAGAAACACAATTTCCTTAAAACAGATTCGACCACTCCTCGGTGCTAGAGATCTTAGGTCGTCAGTCTCCTAGGATACAACAGTAGATGATCTTCAATGGCAGCACTACCGGAGAGATCACGAACATAAACTTGCCTTTGACTATCACCGAAAACACAATGCAGTTTTGAAAGAGAAAAGATTTCTAAGTTGTGTGTAAAGTAAAAGAATGTCATTCTATTTATAGGAGAGAATTAGGTTAAAATCGTGGGAAAACAAATATTCTGAAAATAATGACCATTAATTCTATATCCGATTTAATTCGAAAATCTTAGTTAATGCCATATTAAAATAGAATATTCTCGTGAATTGTACTCAATACCTATTTAATATCCAAATTTAAATGGAAAGCCAAAATTTATCCTATTTAATTCAGAATATTTAAAGGATATACCAATTATAAGGTAAAATGGAATATTCTCGTGAATTGTATTCAATATCTATTTAATATCTAAATTTAAATGGAAAGCCAAAATTTATCCTATTTAAATCGAAATATTTAAAGGATATACCAATTATAAGGAGAGAAAAATATTCAAAGTGGGTAAAGTATTCAGAGGCCTATGAAATGCCCGACCGGTCCGAACATTCGCGTTGCCCACGTCGTGCGGGTGCGTCCCAACCCGAATGGGATTGATTTGCACCCCCTTCGCGCGAGGCACAATTTGCATCCAAATCATTCAATGACCACAAAGTGAGTAAGTGTATATAAACACTTCTCATTCCATTTATCCTATCAATGTGAGATTGAGGGTTTCCATTTCCTTATTCAATTCCCAACTACCTTACTTTGAGCATCAATTTCTCATTCAATACTCAACCATTTTGAACATATAAGATATCGTTGTAAAGGTCTCATGGAGTAGAATAACACCCAAAAGAATCATTATTTGAATCTCCACCTTTACCCATTAGAAATATGACTCAAAGTTACCATTTTTCTCAATTTTTTCCAACAATTCCTTACATGAATGAAATTGATGATTTTTATCAAAACATTTTGACTCGATGTGGTGATAGCTTCTACGATTGATAGTTGCATAGGATAGGTGGGTGTCCACCCTTAAACCTTTCTTTGTGAAAGTATATTTACTTTACTAGCTATCTAGTAGACATGATGTCTTTGAACTATTTAGTCGTTTGTGTAAACGATGATATACTCCACACAATTATCTCTCTGAAAAGAGTATTTGTTCTCATGGTTATGTCCATATGGTCGTGGACATCGCCTGGTTCTGCAAGTGTTTGAGAGCACTGTGCGCAATAGTCTCCTTGTAGCGGCCCCACTTCACTCTCACATAGGTGACTTATGTTGCTTGGCTCACTAAAGCACACAATGGTCATTAAAAGCTTTTGCTTAGCCTATTCCATTTTATTCACTATTTATATCATAGGAAAAGACTTGAGAGAGGAACCCCCACAGTGACCGCACAGGTCTATGCAATTAGATTGTCCCTTTGAACCTATATCTTGGGATCTCCAGCCAACTAGGTGGGATTTTCCTTCACATAGCGCCTTTATTTTTTATGGGATTCAGTCTCATTACTTTTGATGTTTTTTTAACTTGATCTCGATTTAACCCTTTGGTTAGCGAATTCGTAATGTTATTATTTTATTTTTACACAATCAATAGAAATAACTTTATTTGAGATCAGTTGTCTAATTGAGTTCTGAGTATACCAGAATCATCAAAATTCTCAAGAATTTGTCCACATAGTGTGACTATATGAGACTTTCATGTGATCATTTGATTTGGATGTCTAAAATCCTATTGTCTGGTCACATATCTTTCATGTTAAATCTTGAATTTAACATGCCATCTGTACGTTTTATCATTTCATTGTTCCTTCCAACAATGAGTATGTCATTAACATAGGATCATTTATCCTAATGTCGATAGGTTTGACATATATATATTTGTCATACTTATTTGTCATCATTATAATATTTTAGTTTCAACCTTTTCTTAAACATATGGACTATTTTTCATTGATAGTCTCTAAAGTTCGTTTCATTGAACTTGGATTAACTTTCCTAAATATATAGGAAATATATTTTAAAGAATGAGACATTCTTTGTTTTCATTATCACATTCTTGTGAATCTATTTGTACACAAGAAATTGATATTCGTTACTATGTTCTACATAGTCAATGAAAATATAGTCCACTTATTTTTATTTACTTCGGTAATGGGAATATTATCTTTGCAAGACACCCCCTAAATTTTTATGTAGTTGTAGGAGGATTTTATGTCATTTTATAACTCATATGGTGTCTAATTAGTTGATAGAACAACTTTTCTCAAATTAGAAACATTTTTGAAGATTCAAATATCTTCAAAATCATTGTTCTCTTGGATGTTACAGCGTTACTCACATGGAGTTTTCTCCTCAAATTAATCAATTTATTAAGTTTGTGTTGAACATCCTACTTATAAGGAATAATTTCTCTACAGCATTCTTGCTTTTAAGCAAAACACTAGTTTAATCTATCATGAAGGTAATAAATTATTTCCTCCAAACATTACTATGAATTTGATCAAGCGGTTCCGTACTTCTTTCAAAAGTTTGAAACGAAGACTTTTTTTAATTTTGCTTCAACGTATGTTTCACATTTATTCTTATAATCAATATGAAACAAATTTCATGTTAATTAGTCTACGCAGAGAACCATAATTAATACGTCCATGCCATAAAATTAAAACTTAAGCATGTAACCGAAAAGAAGCAACATTTTATTCTTATTTTTTGAGTTTTTACAGAGATTAAAACATATCCCCTACCCATAATCATCCCATTTTATTAGGCATATAGTTCTTCCTCTTCCACAATATTAGCTTTCTTGGCTTTCTTACATTCAGAAGATATGTGCCCCATCTTGCCACAGTTGTAGCATGCTCCTTTGAATTTCTCTTTTTTGGAAATTCCATTATTAGGCCCCAACTTTGTCCTAGTTTGGTGTTGTTGGGGTTGCTTTTCCCTCACGACTTCGACAATATTTGCCTTAGCCTCCTGAAAAGTTTTTCTGTTGAGCTTTCTAGCATTACTTATGTTGTCTTCTTCTACTCGAAGTCTGACAATTAGTTTCTCCACTGTCATCTCCTTCCTTTTGTGCTTCAAGTAATTTTTGAAGTCATTCCATTCGAAAAGTAGTTTTTCCGTGATGGCAGCTGCTTGGAAGGATTCATTGATGACCATTCCTTCAGCAAGAATTTCATGAATAATCAGTTGGAGTTCTTCCACTTGACTTACTACTAGTTTTGAATCAACCATAGTAAAATTCAAGAATTTCACGATTTAAATTTTTTTAGCTCCAGCATCTTCTGTTTATTACTTCCTGTCCAATGCTTATTAAGATATTAGTTAGTGGTTTAGGTTAGTTAGACGGTTAGGGTCTTTATTTTCTTTTATTTTTCTTTATTGCTATATATTTGTAATATTGGATAGTGTATATTTAATTTTGGTGATTAATAAAATAAAATCCTTTTTCTCTCACATCCAACTACTCAGCTTTCCCAAATTCATACGAAGCGTTTCCTCTCCCAAATTCCTTAACCGAGAGCAAAACCTTAGAACCTAATTATTCTTCTCTTCACAAAATCACAAACTCAACATGGTATTAGTTAATGATACTTCCGATTTCCGTTCTCATTCTGCTGATAATTCTCGAAATTCTTTCAAAAACGATGACCCTTGTGACCCATTCTATATTCATCCGAGTGAAAACCCTTCTTTGGTTCTCACATCTTCACTTCTTGATGGCAAGAATTACCATCCTTGGGCGCGCTCGATTCGCATGGCGTTGATATCCAAAAACAAGTTTTGATTCGTTGATGGGTCTATCAAAGAACCCGAGCCTACCGATCCTCGTTTCTCCGCCTGGGTGAAGTGAAACAACCTGGTCTTATCGTGGGATCAGAGGGCGTTGAATCCAGAAATTGCACAGAGTGTGCTCTGGATTGACATTGCGGCTGATCTTTGGGTCGACCTTTTCGATCGTTTCAGCCAAGGGGATTTGCTACGAATTTCTGATCTATTTCAGGAATTTTTTAGCCTCAGTCAAGGTAATCTCACGGTCTCTGCCTATTTTACTCAGTTAAAGATTGTTTGGGATGAGATCTGTGTTTTACGCCCCTTAAAATTGTGTTCTTGTTTTGCTTCTGTCTATAGAAAACAAGATTTAGTTTTGCGTTTTTTTCGTGGATTAAATGAAAATTTCAGTGTTCCTAAAACCCAAATTCTGATGCTCAAACCCTTACCAGATATTAATGAGGTTTTTTCCCTTGTTGCCCAGCATAAATGAACCCTATTGTCTACTGGTAATTTTGATAATGAATCTCATGTTATGTTGGTTGGTCGTTCTGATTCGGGTAGACAGTATTCTAGGGGTTATAAAAAATCTTCTAATGTTTCTAAAAGGCCTCTGTGTGTCCACTGTGGTCTATATGGCCATACTGTTGAACGTTGTTATAAGAAACATGGGTATCCCCCTAGGTATAGGAATAGGGTTCAAGTTAGTAAAATGAACCAAGTGGGTTCTGGTTCTAATTCTGGTAATGATACCTCTCGAACTGATTGCTTTCCTAAAGAAGTTGCCTTTGGTAATGGTTCTGGTATTGGTTCTCTCACCTTTACTAAAGGTCAGTATGATGCCTTGCTTAATTTGCTTAATGAGAAAGGCAGTTCATCTTTTCCAAATGGTTATACTGTGAACAATGTTTCCAAGGTGAACCTACTTTCCTCTGTTTTTGATGTTGTTCCATTTGATGCCTCAGGTATTGTTCTCTCTTGTCCTACTCTTAATAGTGTACTCTAGATTATTGATAGTGGTGCAACTGATCATATCTGTTGTTCCTTAGATTTATTTTCCACTTATTCTAAGGTGAATAATAAGTTTGTAAAGCTTCCCAATGGTCAGTTACTTTCAGTAAACCATATAGGTACTGTTAATATTTTTCAAAATCTAATTCTTAAAAATGTCTTTCATATCCCAGGTTTTAGTTTCAATTTGATTTCTGTTAGTCAATTAACTAAAGATAAGTCTATCTCCTTGATTTTAAATTCTGGTATTTGTTTTATACAGGATGTGCATCAATGGATGACGATTGGTACAACTAGTGAGAATACTGGTTTGTACAAATTAAATACTTGTTTTCCAAATAATTTTGAATCTAGCTGTAATTTTGATCATGATGCCTCTATTTGCAATTCTAATCATGATGCCTCTGTTTGCAATTCTCATCATGCTGTCTCTGTTTGCAATTCTGAGTCTATTTGCAATTCTGTTTTTTATTCCAGACTTTGACATTTTAGATTAGGACATCCTTCGAAACGAAGGATGCATTTCTTCTCTGTTGCATAATAAAACTCATGTTATGGAATGTTTAGATTGTAATACTTGTCATTTGGCTAAACAAAAGAGACCTTCTTTTTCTTCTAGTAGTTCTGTTTCTAATTCTATTTTTGATCTTATTCATGCTAATGTTTGGGGTCCTTTCCCCATTAAAAGTCTCTATGGTCATGCTTATTTTCTCACCATAGTAGATGATAAGAGTCGCTTTGTTTGGATTTTTCCCATGAAATGAAAATCTGAAGTGTCTAAATTAGTTGCTGATTTCTATGAATTCATTCTTACTCAGTTTAATACTAAAATAAAATGTATTTGTACTGATAATGCTAGGGAATTTGAAATGCTAGAGCTTTACAATTCTAAACGTGTTGTTCATCAGAATAGTTGTACTTACACACCTCAACAAAACAGCATTGTTGAGCGCAAGCATCAACATCTTCTTGTTGTTGCTAGATGCTTGCATATTCAAGCCTTTTTACCTTTATATTTTTTGTTAGACTGTGTGATCCATTCTGCCTATCTAATAAATAGGACACCTACTATTCTTCTTTCAAATAAGACACTTTTTGAAATTCTTTATCAAAATAAACCAACTTTTGATAATTTAAAAGTTTTTGGATGCCTAGCTTATGCTTTTGTTTTGCCCAAACCTAAAACTAAAATGCACCCTAGAGCTACTCAATGTGTTTTTCTTGGGTTTCCAAAACACATAAAAGGTTTTAGGTTATTTAATATTCAAACCAGAACTATTTTCATTTCTATAGATGTTATCTTCTCTGAATCAACTTTCCCTTTTCAAACAAGAAATCTTCATTCTTCTTCAGAACTTATTTTTCCTGTACTTGAATCTAATCCTCCTGTTGAAGAATTTCATAGTTCAGGTTCTTCAAATCCTGACTCACAGTTTACACCAGCATTACAACAAAGTGCATCAAATTCACAGCGTGCATCAAATTCACAATGTGCACCAGATTCACCAGTGGATAAGTCTACTACAACTTCTCCAGCTCACAGTCAGTCTGCTCAATCTTCAGACAAGCCTACTAATGTTGTTCATCCTCGGAGATCATCAAGGACAGTTCGGCTTCCACCTAAACTTGATGATTATCACATTGCTTTACTAGGAAGCAAAATTTCTTCTCACTCAACACCACATAACATTGCTCAGGTCCTTTCTTATGATCACATTTCTTTTAATCATCAAGTATATATAAACAATGTTGATATATTAAAGGAACCAAAAAACTATAAAGAAGCTATTAAACGTACTTGTTGGAAGGAATCTATGGATGAAGAAATTCTTGCTTTAGAAAAAAAAAACAACACTTGGACTTTAGTTCCTTTACCTAGTGATAAGTAAACCATAGGATGTAAATGGGTCTATAGAACCAAACTTAAATATGATGGTACTTTAGAAAGGTATAAAGCAAGACTTGTTGCTAAAGGGTATACTCAGCAACCAGGTCTAGACTTCTTAAACACCTTTAGCCCTGTTGCTAGAATTACTACTATTAGAACTCTTATAGCTCTTGCTTCTGCCAAAAATTGACATTTACAACAATTAGATATCAATAATGCCTTTTTGCATGGCTATCTACATGAAGAGGTCTATATGGATCCTACACCTGGCTTTCTTCCTCATGATACTGGTCTTGTTTGCAAACTGAATAAAAATTTATATGGCCTCAAACAAGCAAGTAGACAATGGAATGAGCGTTTAACTATAGCTTTAAAAAATTAGAATTTTATTCAAGCTTCTTCTGATTCTTCTTTGTTTTTAAAAGGAATAGGTGATAATTTTATAGCTCTAGCTGTTTATGTTGATGACATCATATTAATGAGTCCTAGTTTGGATGAAATTACTACTATTAAAATGTTTTTACATTCTACTTTTAAAATTAAAGATCTAGGTAATCTCAAGTACTTTTTAGGATTTGAAATAGCTTGATCCAAAGAAGGTATCAACCTTTGCCGACGTAAGTACACACTTGATCTTTTGGAAGAAACGAAATTTTCTAGTTCTAAACCTGCTTCAACACCTTTTAATGATAGAAGCAAACTTTTTAAGTTAGATGGTGTTCCACTGGATGATATTATTTCTTATAGACCTTTGATGGGAAAGCTTTTGTATTTGACTAACACTCAGCCTGATATAACATTTATTGTTAATTACTTGTCTCAATATCTTTCAGCACCTATTGATATTCATCTTTCTGATGTACATAGGATATTAAGATATTTGAAAGGCACTCCTAGCCAAGGGTTATTTTTTCCTGCAAACAATAATCTGAAATTAAATGCTTTCTCTGATTCTGATTGGGCATCATGTCTTGATTCCCGAAGATGAACAACATGTTTTTGTATTTTTCTTGGTTCTGCATTAATTTCATGGAAAACTAAAAAACAATCTACTATTTCCAGGTCATCTACAGAAGCTGAATATAGAGCCCTTGCGACTGTAACCTATGAACTACAATGACTATTATTTCTTCTCTCTGATTTACATTTACCTTCTAAATCTACAAATCTTTATTGTGACAATTTATCCGCAATCAAAATTACAGAGAACCCAGTCCAACATGAGCGCACGAAGCATATTGAAATTGATTGCCATTTAATTCGAGAGAAGCTTCATCAAGGAATGCTGCATCTTCTACCTGTTTCTTCTTCCAACCAGCTTGTTGATTGCTTTACTAAGGCTTTACTACCAGCTTTGTTTCGAGAGTCCATTTCTAAGTTGGGCATTCACAATGTGTACGCTCCAACTTGAGGGGGGCTATTAGGATATTAGTTAGTGGTTTAGGTTAGTTAGACGGTTAGGGTCTTTATTTTCTTTTTTTTTTTCTTTATTGCTATATATTTGTAATATTAGATAGTGTATATTTAATTTTGGTGATTAATAAAATAAAACCCTTTTTTCTCTCACATCTAACTACTCAGCTTTCCCAAATTCATACGAAGCGTTTCCTCTCCCAAATTCCTTAACCGAGAGCAAAACCCTAAAACCTAATTCTTCTTCTCTTCACAAAATCACAAACTCAACAATACTGCCCACAGTTCTATTGTTGTTTTGTACACATCATATACCGAATACAATGAGTCTTGTAGTCCGTTGAGGATGTAATTCCGACACATGTAGTCGCCATTTTTCCAATCCTCGGCGATGTTGAAGGCGGTAGCTCATCCACCTCTCCGTCTCCTACTGTGACAACTGGAGGATCTTCCTTCAGATACTTTGTCAGCTTCAGCATGGTCAGATAGAAAAACATTTGCTGTCGTCGTTTCGTTCAAATTCATGAGTTGATTTATCTTTTTCGATGTCTGTCCTTGTCCAACTATCTGTGCGGACGATTTGGGTGATTTGATAAGATCTCCCTCAATAGTTCACAAAGAAACATAAAACCCGAAATTAATAATAATTCCAATAAACTAAAAATAATTTCGTTTATTTCTGATTTTGGTTTTTCACAAAATTTGTAACCTCAATTATTTCCAATGACAATTTCTGTAAACAGATTTGTCCCGTTTATTTTTTAGATTCAAGCAAACTCGTTTAATACGGCGAGATTACTCCTAAAAACGAATTTATTTGCTTTTCTCAGAACCTTGATTAAATCGAATCGCCTTGTAAAAAGAAGTATGTCTTAAGATTGTTGGAGAAAACAAGGTTAATTCGAAATAACCAATAAATTAATAAATCAAATAAAATAATAAAATAAAAAACCAGTTTAATTCAAAATACATATTCGAAATAATCATAATCAGATGGCTCAGGCCTGCGAAAACGCAGTTTCCTTAAGTCAAATTCGACCACTCTTTGGTGCTAGATACCTTAGGTCGTTAGTCTCCCAGGATACAACAACAGATGATCTTCAACAGCAGCACTACCGGAGAGATCACGAACAAAAACTTGCCTTTGACTATCATCGAAAACACAATGCAGTTTTGAAAGAGAAAAGATTTCTGAGTTGTATAAAGCAAAAGAATGTCATTCTATTTATAGGGGAGAATTAGGTTAAAACCGTGGGAAAACAAATATTCCGAAAATAATGACCATTAATTTTATATTCAATTTAATTCAAAAATCTCAATCAATGCCATATTAAAATGGAATATTCCCGTGAATTACACTCAATACCTATTTAATATCTAAATTTAAATAGAAAGCCAAAATGTATCCTATTTAATTTAAAATATTAAAAGATATATCAATTATAAGAAAAGAAAAAATATTTGAAGTGGGTAAAATATCTACAAGCCCATAAAAAGTCTAACTAATCCATGCATTCACATCACCCACATTTTTTAATAATTGGATAGTGAGTAAGTGTATACAAACACTTCTCATTCCATTATCTCATCAATGTGGGATTGGGGGTTTCAATTTCCTTATTTAATTCACAACTACCTTATTTTGAGCATCAATTTCTTATTTAACACTCAACCATTTTAAGCATATGTGATACCGTTATAAAGGTTTTATAGAGTAAAATAAGACCCCAAAAGAATTTTTATTTGTATCTCCACTTTTATCCATTCGAAATATGGCTCAAAGTTACCATTTGCTTCACATTTTTTCAACAATATACATGTGTTTTATGTTGACCAGCTATGAAGTCAAGGGAAGCAGCCCACAAAGTCTGGCATCCAAGTTCAGTTCAAAGTCAAAAATTCCTAATTCTTGAATTTCATCTCACAATTTTAAAGTTAATCTATAAAGTACATTAGCTATGCTCTTAGTCAGATTCCACTATCAGAGGGAAGCGTGCATTAGTTACGTGACCCGCAATCCACAACCTCAACCATTAACTAAAAAATCATTATCTTCTTTTATTTCTATCGGTTTTGTTCCACTTTATTGGTAAACAAACAGAAAATTCTGCCATGGAACAAGAACACAAGAGCATTAATTGTCTAGAGAAAACCTTTTTTTATTGCTTTAGAAGTCTTTGAAGATGTACAAAACAAATTGAATTCATTGTATTACAATAAGCATACATCACTATACAAATTAATTAATTCAACAAAAGAATTAAAAAATTGCTATATTTTCTGAAATATCTGTCCAAAAAGCATCATTTCTGATTAGTGGCAACACCGAATTGAAGCATCGGACGCGGATAAGCGGTGGCAGCGGCGTAGTGCATTTCGTTCAAATGACAGGGCGGTCCGCCGTTACCGGGGATGTTGGTGCAAGAGGATCCCTGGGATGGAGGTATGGGGCCCTTCTGAAGAGACTGCAAATGGAGTTCCTTGTTCACTAACTTGAATTCTTCATGCAAAATTCTAAAACCAGTAATTGCATCAACTTGTAAAACAAGGAGGAGGAGGAGAGATACCAAAGCAATGTTAAGAACTCTCATTGTGTGTATAAAATAAGTTCAACTCTTGGGAATGAGGGGTATTTATAGTACTCATAGGCGACAAGGGAAAATTGTTTTCTTGCTTATTTGTTGAATGATTTTGACTGTTGAATTCATGGCTTATTTTATTAGTTGGAAATTGAAAAGATTGAATCCATGGGGTATTAAGAAAGAGATGGGAAAGGAGGCTGCTTAAACTTGGATGTCAAGGATTTTGCTTTCATGTCAGATTAAGTCATTGGTAATGTAATCTAAAATTAAAACTATTTGTTAGAACTTTTTATCATAGAAAATATTAAGTAAAAAACAATATATTTAGCACTTATATTTAAAATATTTTTTATTTCACTTTTATTTCTTTTAACTATATCATCCTTAAAAATTTACATTTATCAAACAATCTAATAATATGATTATGGGGAAAAATTCCATGCACAAACGGTAAAAATAATTTTTTAAATAGAAAAAAAAAACCATACTAGATCTTCAACTATTACTAAGGTATAAAGATAGCATGTTTTAACCTCTCTGACTCCCACCCAGTATAATCTCTTACACAAAAACATTGTCAGAATCATTATAACAGTAAATTGATGCTTTGCGAAGCAGAAACCAAAAGAAATCTGAGCCAAAGCTTCATTTCTGATAAAACTAGAAATGCTTGATGCAAAGAGAGCAATAACACTCTTTACACAATGTTTTTCTTATGAAAAGATTACACAAACTCACTCCAAATCTAAGCCCCATCTAACACATTATTACATCAGATACCGTAACAATCGAATTTGTGGGTGAACTCTGTATTGATTACCTTTTTCAGTGTCCGTTTGAAGGTCGGAATACCGGTGTATACCCATTGACACCACATGACAGATTTGAATAGTATGGGTAGCCATCACCTTCTGCATTCCTCATCTGAAGTAAAGATAGATCGGAAGAAGTCATCGGCCATTGAGTTTGGACCGATCCATCATGTTGTCCATTGGCATAAGGTTGGTGGTTTGGTTGTGGTGTATATTCCCTCGGTGTATCGAAATGGTTGCCTGATGAACCACTGAAACTACCTTGGAACCCATCATCATGGTAGCTTTGTGCTCGCTCAAACCTGCACGAGCCACGTGAGGATCCCATCTCACCCGACATGCCCAAATTGGATGGAAAAGAAAACTGCCGGGTTAATAAATGTGATCCATTGTCAAAAGCGCGGAAGCCTGTTCCTGACCTACCTGTGCTCCCAACATTGTGTTCGTCGTCAAGTAAGTCGTTGATGATATCAAGATGTGGAAACTCATCTGCCAAGACACCTTGGGTCTGATCTCCAGATGTACGGGCCGGAAACACATCTGAGAAGGGTTCCCGGGATCCATTACACATGGACTTGTACAAATCAATATTTTGGATCTCACCAAGCAATGAAGAAGGATCAGAGTGCATATTTCTACTGCCATTCCTTTGAGAATTGTCCATCCACTGGGGAGCATTTGACAGGATATCCCGATCTACCATACCAAAAGGAAAGCCTGATTGTACGGAATTTGGATCCATCCTTTCAGAGCTCTGGGGTATATACACTGGTGCAGATACCATGGCAGGTGATTGCGAGTATACTGGCAATGCGTTGACTCCTGATCTAGGGGAGATGGGATGAGTAAGACCAGATGAACTAGAAGCAACATGATTACCCATCATAGCATTTCTGTAAGATTGAGGAACATAACTAGTAGCCGCAGATGGCTCAGAACCTATAGAGCCAGCTGCACTAGCTGAACCAGCTAGAAAAGGAGTTGTTTGAACCATAGAAACAACAGGAGCAGCTTGCCTAGCACCAGGAATTAGAGCACTCAACGGCCTTGACATCACAGACTCTTGTGGGGTCATAGGTCCTTCAGTTGGTTTCAATGTTAAAGCCTTCTGAGTCTCAGATTTTAACGTACCATTCATTCGGAATGCAGTCGAAGACGCAGGTTGATCACTCTGTTGCGGGCTGTTTGACGATATCTTCCTAGCTGGAATAGAACCTACACTGCTAGTACTTTTGTATTCGGACCTGAACAGAGCAGAAGGTGGTGGATTTCTGGGAGGGCTTCTGGGAACGGATGGTTTAGCCGTCGTCTTCTCTTTAGGTCTTTCTAAATCACCCGTATCTGGGATGCTTGGTTTCTTTTGTAGCAAAACAACTTCTTCCTATTCCATTGAAAAGATAAATGTCAATCAATTGTACCCCATAAAGCTGGAAAAGTAGAACAATCGTAAGTAACAAAAAAGTCAACAACTTAACGAGAACACAAATATATGAATAAACCACCTTCTTAACAGTATCCTGCTTAACCCACTTTGTCTGATCCAACAATGAAGAAACAGCCACCTCAGACTCAGATTCACCGGCCTTAATACTTTCAGAAACTTCGTTTTGGTCCCCAGCATTTAATGCAGGACAAGAAGACTGAATACCAGATTCTGTAATCTTATTATTGCCGTCACTTAATGTTTTGCTTCGCTGGTTCTTTCCTCTACAAATTTGAAGAGCCAAATGAGATAATACCTTGTCTAATCATTTTTAAGCATGGAAATAAACCTAAGCAACACTTTACCTGCTTGGTGATTTTTTATTGTGATTGTTTGAAGATGAGTTCCCTTTATAGGGCCCATTCATTACCACTGATGGTACAGAGTCTGTTAAACATGTTGATGAACTATCATCCGTCATAGATGGGTTCCTTTTATCAGTTACTTCATTTTGTACACATGATAGTCCACTTATGCCACTGCCACCGGATTCTATGGGTAGATGAATTTCTGATGTATCTGTATCACAATTAACAGGACTAGAATCTTTGTCTTCTGAGTCAGGCTGAAGAACCTCAGTGGCACCATCAACCGAGTCAGAAACATCAGAGACATCACCCAGAACATCAGCCTTTTCAGGCACTGGCTGCTCCGCCATCATAGAGGCTTCCTTTTCATAATCAGGTTGGTCTTCTTGGTGCTTTACCTCTGCTGCCACAATAGCCTTCTCCTCCCTTCCCTTATCTTTGCCCTTTCGATTATTACGCTTTTGCTTAGCCTGCAGTATGTAACCATAGGAGAAATTGTGACACATTCAGAACGTAGAAAAGCTTCACAAAATTTTCTCCACTCTAATGAAAGGGAAATATATACACACTGCTTTTTCGATTATTACGCTTTTGCTTAGTCTGCTTCAACATGCCCCAAAAAGATAAAATAAATATGACAACAAAAAGGATGTACCTGTTTTTTCTTTGACTTCTTCTCCTTTTCAGATGCTCCTTGTTTAGCCTTCTGCTCACTTTCAGCAAGCCATGCAGCTTCTTCACGGATGAGTTCTTCTTGCCTTTTCAAAGCAATAGCCTCCTGATAGGCAACTTCTATCTTGTTGCTGTATATAAGCCGAAAAATAGAGCATATATGAATAGAAATAAGGAAGCATCAGTATCGTCCACTCTACTTGGAGATTCCAAAACAGAAGTTTGAAACACTACGAGAAGAATAAGAGTACAATCTTTCCATTAAGCTAAAAAAAAGGTTCATCAAATCATAACCAACTGCACCACCGCCTATATTTGTGCACATAAAAAATCAGAAAATAAAAAAAAATGCACTATTCCTAGAGAGTTAGCTGGTAATTTTATAAGATATTTATTGCCCAATCCCATTGAAAGAGAAAATGATTTTGTACTAGTGCAGTCACCATCCTGGATAGAGTTGTCATAGTGACCGGACACATCATGCAGATATATATGGATCCATAATGCGATGCAGCATTGATTTCATAAGAAAACTGCATGTAAGTTAAACTAAATTTTAAAGCAATATCTGATAAAATGATATATATGGATCCATAATGCGTTTTTGTCATCAATAAGAAAATTCTAAGCACAACTCCAGAACTGCCCAAAATAAGTTTACTAGGAACAAATAGGCCTTGATATTGCAAGTTGATTTCTATTATGGGCAAATTGGCCCTTGATTATGCCCCCTTTCAAGATTTGCTGCCTATAGAGAAAAGAAAGCACAATTAGGTACCCAAACTATACTTCTATCAACCACATTAGTACAGTCTTCGACAGTTTACCTGAATGCCATTTTTACCAATAAAAACGACTTGTGGTAACTTTTACACAGTTAAATTAGAAATTTAGACCCTAAACCTTAAAATTGTAAATAATATGTTTTTTGCACTTAAATATTTTTTTTATTTTCTTTCCTGCCCTACCACTGATCTCGCTATCCTGTATACAGACTGCCAGCTAATCCTTCCTCTCTCTCTTTCTTTCTCTCATTCCTTTCTTCTCTCTTCCTATCTTTCTTTCTTCTCTTATTCCTTTCTTCTCTCATCACTTCCTTTTTTTTCCAGATTTGGTCTTCTATTAAATTTTTAATTTAGATTTTTGTATTTTATTTTAGAAGTTAAAATACAAATTGCTAATATAGCACTAATTTTGAACATGATGGCTTACCATTGGTTGATCATCCCTAACAGCATTTATGTGACAATATTACCCATCTGAGTGACTTAATTGACAGAACACAAATTCAAGTACCTAATCGTTTTTTTCTATAGGTACCAAATCATGAACAGGAATATACTTCAACGGACAGTTTACATGTTAACCCTTCCACAATTAAAAAAACATTTAAAATTTGCAATTTCAGAAAAGGTTGCCTTGGAAAAAAATAGAAGAGAAAAGGATCCATTGAAGTTGTACTGCAGCTCTCATCAAAAATTTACCCTCCTTTTGATTCTTTGAAAGCTGTCAACCCACAGAAAATGTTGAGCTGCATTCAAAAATTTCAAGCGTGCAAAAAACTTATATCCTTTTCTCTGATGATTTTCATTAACCAAATAGAGCACCTTATGCGACAGTCAATACTCACTCCCTTGAGTACATTACTTGATAGGAGAAACAGGAACGTGTTAAATCCTTATGCATGAATCATCACATGTGTGTGTCAATCCTAGTTCTAAGGAAACATGCCAGTATTTGCTGAATGTGAAGTCAAAAAAGTATGGTACCTGAAAATATGAGCGAGAACAAATATTTCCACTGTCCTGCGACCAAATTCCGTAAGACGCCTTTCATCACGCTCAATTGAATCCTTGTTGAGATCCTCTCCAGAATTTCCATCCTACATAAAATGAAAAGACGGTGAAGGGGAAAGCTGAAACACCATTTTCATACTAAAAAAATTTAATGTGCAGAGAAATATTTTGTTTATTGCAACTGTAAAAAAAAATGTCAGTCAGGGGCTTGAAGCATCTTTCCCAGAGAAGTACATGTGAACAGCATTAGCTTCTATGGAAACAAAAGCATCAATTCACATCGACGCCAAGAGAGAAATCACATATGTGAAATGGAACTAAAAAATTCTACTAAATATTTCACCAATCTAAAATAAGTTTGAAAGGGAACCCGTGTTCTTACTCATTATAACCTATAATCAATACAGAAACTTACCTTTGTTCGGTTCTGAGGACCTTTCTCATCTTTTGGAGGTAGTGGTTCCAAAGCAGCCCTTTCTAGGAGTAGTAGTACATCATCCACTAACAAAAACATATCTTTTTCCACATGAACAATCGGAGCTGGCATTTCTTCAGCATCCAACAATTTTGACTTTGCTTTCTTGCTCTTGCTCTGGCCTTCTAGAGCCTTCAACCCACTATAAAGTGAATCCATTACCAATGTAGATGTTACTTCTTTCTCTATAAAAAAGTGCTTCACAACTACTTTCAAAATGACATCAGTTTTCTCCCTGGACATTCTATGCCGGGCATTTTGATCAATCCCCAACCAGAACGCACAGAAGCTGCAACAATTGCGATCAATTAGTTGCATAAAAGGCAACAAAAAGAAATCAGGTGACAACCCACGTCCCACGGAGAAACAAAATCACCAAAAATATGCCATTAGAGCATGAAGAGTACAAAAGAAAAATAACCAAGTCAAATATAATTGAGACCGCCTTGATACATAATGTCAAGGCAAGATTTGCAATAAGGAATTTGATGCTTAAAGAACAAAGATAAAAATTTAAGCATAAAATCAAGCAATGGTAATAGGAAGTAACCAATTCATTAGAAAACCCTGTAAAAGGAAAGCATTTGTCATTAAAAGTACAAAGTGTAAAAACATTTACCTTGACCACCTAGCTTTGTCCTCTATCAACTTCCCTAGCATTTGTCGTCTCTCATCCAAAAAACGGCGACAGATTTGCTCTACATTTGTCAAATATACTCTGACAAGTTCTCTCCGATATTGACAATCAAGGCAACGGAAAGGACGGTCTACTTTCTCCCTACAAATCCAAAACAAAATATTAAATTTGATCATCAGGGGGGGCTAAATCAGGTGTAAACAATAACACAACACATTAACTCGGTAGCAATATATCAAGGCCATAATTCCAAAATAAGGAAAGAACTCCATGCAAGGAAAACCTTTTTTGACCATAATGACCTCATTACTAAGCCAACTTTACCATAAATGATATACAATAAAAAGGCAGATTGAAACAATTATCAATGTACAGTTTCACCCTGAATCTTAAATTTGCTAAAACTGGGATTGCTTGTGCTAATAAGCTAAAGTTTAAACATGTAATGCTACTACTTGTATAAAGGGCCAAAGATAATTGGAAGGACTTACTTGGCTATAAACCATAAAGGTTACCTAATAACAGTATGAAAGGAATAGTCATGAAAGCATTGTATGAAACACAATAGGTGGTTCTGATGTGGGTATGTTTAATTTTTAAAAGTTTTTCATGCATTTGGGAGCTCTTGTAGAGTCATATCCCCATATCAATGTATGAACGTGTCAAATACTAGTGCCGGACATGGGTATGCCAAGAAAAATGGAGTCGAAGCAACATAGTCATAAATTACTGATTACTTGATGACTTGAACTTGAGCTTTTATGATAAGTGTGTCGGATTCTATGAATCCATCATTAACTTTTGACAGCTCCATAAACTTTTTCCAGCCCCAATCATGCTCCTTCTTCCAGAATCGATGTAAAGTATCTGCAATCCAATTGCAAGTTACTCATAGCTCACAATTTCTATTAGCGCTAGTAAATTAAATTTGAGCCAACCAACCCGAATATTTTGATTTCTTTGGATCTTTATTCACGACAGCTATTGTAAACTGTGCAAAATGACTCCAACCTGTCTTGGAATTGAAGCAAGGAACCATATTGAGTACAACTTAAGAGAAGAGTAAAGATAATAAAGCCAATGTGTAGTTTATGGAAAACATCAAACCTGGAAGCAGTTTGTCATGATTAGCAACACAGAGAAACAGAGAGAGATGATTGCAAACATCACAGCCTTGTGGATAAATTAAAATGTACCTGTAAACCATGAAAACGGCTCAAAAACAAAACTAGACAATTTTCCCTGACAAAAAGACTTGTTTTTTTATGACGGATATTAAGCTTACAAGACTTATATATTTGTGTACAGCATATAACCAACGTAAATTCCAATATGATGTCAAAGACTAAGGATTCCATAATGACAATTAAGAATTAGAGAAAACAAAGTAGAATCATAACAGACAGTTATTTGAAACCCCGTACCACTTGTAGCCACCAACTTCAAACGCATTACTGCGAAGTTCTCTTTTGTTAATCTGTGAAAATTTCTCTATCTTCCATGTATACTTTCCATATAAGTCAGGAGGTTTTGGCCCTATAAAAGAAGTGAACTCGGCTTCAGAAGTTTTTATCATAAAAAGAAAGGAAGACAAAAAAAAACAAGAATATATTCCAAAGAGTCCATACTTAAAATGGCAATACAAAAAAGTACTGGCTAAAAACACTTCTTTAAATATTCCATAGCAGAGTTTAATCTGAGTTTTTAGTACAATCAAGAAGTCCTGAACAAACACAGTACTTCTTTAAGTATTATATGAATCAGGAAGGAAAAGTTTCCGGTTAATAGCGCCTCCTAGAACTCCAGATGACATTTAAAAGAGAAAAGAAAAATATAAAGCAAATAAATCTAAGTAAATAATTTAGTAGCCCCAAGAGCCAATTGCTCGAATAGATATCATTAGTCCTTCAATTTTACAAGTAAAGGGGGGGAAATGCAAAATCCCTCCTTTTCTTCCATCTTGTTAACATGAATATCTAAGGCCACCGGAGATAAAAATTAGGAGGAAAATAAAAAACCGATGGTCAGAGAAATATCTTCTCAATCTATCTTTTAAGAGGTGACGTGTCATGAGAACCATCTATAACCAACCATCAATCAACAAGTTAGAACTTGAAAAACATAACCTCACATGAAAACGACAATAAACAAGTAAAAACCGCCTGGTAAATTACAAGAACGCTTCAACGACCTAATCCACCAATTGTAACTATGATTTAAGTAATTTATGAACATTAGAATGCAGACAAAAAGTATGCAGAAGACAATCCAAAATTGAATGCAAACCATCTTTTTAACCATGTCATTCCAAGATTTTAAATTATTGGATTTATATATAGAATTTCCAAGTTTCAATCTAAGACGTGTCAATAGACTTTATAACGGCTGATAATAAACATATAGCATACAAACACATGTTCAAAAGAACAAAGAGCACTCAACAGAACATGAAAAGGATCCAAAAGCATACCACCACCACCATCATCATCAGAGTCCCAATAAGGGGGTGAGGTCGAAGGTGTTCCATTTTCGACCTGCTCAGAAGACCGCCACTCTACCAACATTTCGCCTGATCTCGAAACCACCTCCGCAGACCTTCCCACTCCAGACTCCTCACTTGAAACCCCAGCCATTTTGGTCCTTTAAAACTCCTTTCCACACTCCTTGAAACGCCACTCGCTACACAGTCCAAAATCCAGATAAGAATCCACTCAAAGTTAGTAAGTCTTGAACCTGAGTTAGAAATATAAAATCAATTAGAAACAACATTTCCTTTTTTATTTTCTTATCATTACAGGAAGCACCATTTCCAAATAGGCCAATGCTCCCGTCCAATTTTTTAACCAAAGCATCCTAAAATACAAAAGTAAAACTACAATTTATATCAAAACTTCCAAGTCTGCTTACAATTAAAATTACCAAAACTACCGGAAAACCAACTGATGCAAACACTATCTTTTAATGTTCGTATTCTATCGATACCAAAGTTTTTCAAATTTCAAATAGATATATATACCTAATTTAATTAGCCAAATTCGACGAGTACAATTAGACAAATTAAAAACCAAAATCAATAAAAACCCAGATGAAATAAAATCAATAATCTCAACTCACAAATGCATCAAACAGAATCTTATGAATCAACCCACACGACGCAAATTGATAAAACTATCTAATTAAGACCAAACTAACGCCTTAAATTAAAACAAACAAAGACCGTCAGATTGAAAACCCCCGGTAAAAATCAAACCCTAAAAAAACCTCAACGGATTAAAGAAAATCCAAAATAATTCGTACGACATCGTGAAGATCGAATGGTGAAATCGAACCTGGAAATGTAAAAAATATCAATAGAGATGTTCCTTTGGGTTCAAATAGAGGCTCGGGCTATGGCAGCTCTAGTGAGAACGAAATAGATACATTGAAAAGCAGCAAAAGAGAGAATAGAGCAAACAAAGAGAGAAACACTGACCTTTTTTTTCTTCTTATTTTAACTTTTCGTCGTAAATGACTCGATTAACCTAAACTTAATCCAACTCAAATTAACCATAATTTTCTAATGATTTTATATTTTTAACCGGGATCAAAATAAGACCAATTTAAAAGTTTAAAATACTCGAATTTAACTTATAATTTTCTTTACTTACAATTTTATAATTCGAACTCGTGACCTTCGAGTCAAATCACACGAAAAATATCTAATTAATTTTAATAAAAATAATATTATTATTTTTAAAAGATCCAGGTTCGAGTATCTATGGTACGTGTGTACCCAATATAACTCAAACTCAAATATCCAAAACTCAATGTAACTCAAGCTCAAAATGATCTGGAACCAAATCCAAAACCAAAAAAATAAATGGGTAAACTACATAAATCATCATTGAATTTTACTCTCAAACTTATTTTAGCCATTAAAGTTTCAAATTATTCAATTTACTCACTGAAGTTTAGACATTGAATAATTTTTGTCATTAAAGTTTAGACATTGAATGTTTTTTGTCACTCCACCATTCATCGTCGTCGTTGTTCGGTACCAAATTCCAATAGTCATTTTGTCTCGCTCTTGAGTTCGAATTTGACTTCCATTTCGTCAGAAAATGTCCCGAAGTCCATGAATCGGGCAAAAAAACCTTCAGTTTCTCTCTCGTCAATCTCCTTCCCGTCGTCGGATTGAACCCGTTTTTCAATATTGCTTTCCTTGTGCTAACGAAGCTTTCTACCGTTCGAATTTTGAAAAAGTTCATCCGTTCACCGGTAAATGGTCACGTTAATGGAAGAGTGACAAAAAAACATTAAATATCTAAAATTCAGTGAGTAAATTGAATGTCTTGACACTTCAGTAACCAAAAAAATGAGGGTAAAGTTCAGTGATGATTTACATAATTTACCCAAAATAAATTTGGCTTTATCAAGACAAAAGGCCCTATCATATAAAACTATATATGCCAAATTTAAGACTAAAGCATAACAATTGAAGCATAACAATTGAAGGACCAATTTATAAAAAATAAAATTTTAGTAGAGTATGAGGACAAGAAATCATAACTTAACCTAGGGTTAACTACTGAGATGGTCACTTATGTTTTCCCCAATACAGAGTTGGTCACCGATTCTGAAAAATGACCAGTAAAGTCACTTACGTTTTCGGGGTGTAAACTTTTAGTCACTCAGCCGTTTGCCATTAAGTGTTAACGGTAGGCTGATCTGAGATATTAAAAATGGATAAATTACCTAGACAATCCCTAAACTATTACTTCACTCTTATTTTGACCACCGAAATAAAAATAATTTGTATAATTTCACATTAATCCTCCACTTTTACATTTTTTTTATTTCTTCTCTCCTCCACCATCTTCCATATTCTTCTTCAACTAACCCAATCTTTAATTTTCTATTATATTAATTCTCAATTCACACCGTATATTATAATCCATCACCGTATATATTCATGTTTCAAATAGTGTTTATAATTCTTAATATGGTTTAGTACAAAAATAATGCCCAATTTACATGCAACAATGTTTACATAGCATATTCGAAAGGCTTAAATGAAAATAGGTGCCTAAAGTATACCTTTTTTAACTTTAGGTACCTAAAGTATTTTTTTGTAAAAATAGGGCCCAAAGTTTCAACCGTTATAATTTTAGGTGTCAGACCATTAAAGGGGTGTTAAAAAAATTATCAACCAATCAATGCTCGACATGTGACACTACTTTTATTTTTTAAAATCAATCTAATGAAAAAAAACTCAGAATTTTTAATCTAAAAATTTTGGAAATTTTACAAAACAGTCCTCAAATCCCTAAAATCACCCAGACCCAAACCCCAAATCGCCCCCGCTTTTGTCGTCGATTGCTGCCCCTGGCCACACCCCTTTGGTCGCCAAAGCATGACAGTCATTTCCCCCAACACGGCGTCATTGAAAACGATGAACGACATGCTAGCCGAACGTCAATTTTGTGTTCGACGTTCGGTTGCACGTCGTTTCCCGTTTCTAGTGACGTCATGTTGGGGGAAATAGATGCCATGCTCCGGCGACCAAAGGGGTGTAGTTAGATATAACACCCCTCACCCCGGATTAGGGGCAAGGAGCGTTATATGTTCGTATTATCATATTACTTATTATCTTACTAACTTATTAGGCAGCGGAAGAATACGTGCGATATTTTTTTTATTCGAAACATCTATATAAATTTCACTAACTTACTTTCATTCATTTCACATATACCATACATAATTCCATATCAAAATTCGATTGATAGCTAGGTGGGCCTATCTAATTCATTCACTTATCTCATAATTTATAACAAGGTCTAATTTAATTTCTAATTTATTCGATTACAATCATACATATAATACATTACATCTATAATCCATTTCCATTTATTCCAAAACATTCGAATACTACCCTTAACCCTTCCAATTCGATTTTAACATAGCATTTAAGATCAATACAAATTTTAAGGCTAATTGATTCATAAAAACATACATATATCATATATGATAACATCCATAGTTTATACGTTTCCCTTATACAAAATATTTTCCCCGGGGTAACTATCAACGGCTAAACCTATCGGTTACCTATACAAAATATAACAAAAAGAATCATGCTCCAAAACATATACTAAGGGCGATCTATACCCCAAAATATATACCCCTTAATTACATAACAAAATGAGGGAAACTAACTTATAAATTTCATACATTATTAAAATAGTAATTCATAAACATGACCATCAATGCGAACTGCACTAGCATGCTGACTGTTAAGCCACCCATCATAAGCATGACAAAGACAAAGAAAGGCATACTTAATCTTCGTGCTAACGGATATCATAAGGTAGATCAACACGCTACTACCTAAATTTTTTGGGAAGGAAGGAAAGGTTCGAGTGGTAAGTACTTCTCGTACTTAGTGAGGAAACCTTAAACTATCAATTTCCATTTCATAATTAAGTGATCACACATTAGATCATGCCTTAGATTATCACATTTTTCTATTCCATTCGAATATATCAAAACAATCAATAAAATCTCACAATCAATTTATTTAATATTACCAACATTCGAATTGATCAATACAATATACCAAGCATTTTACAATCGAACACAAACAATTTAAGATTATAATTGTATCATAATCGAATCATTCAAGGTCTATCAATGATTGTATTTTATTTCTATTGCATATAATTATCATGGATTAAAGATCAATTTATCCATTTCCATAATCACCATACACTATTCGAACAACATGCTTCAATTACACATATCTGTATAATAACAATTTCAGATAAACAAGCAGCAGCAAACTGTAGCAGAGAATTAATTAATTTAATAATTTATAATTGACATGCTACCATCCATTTCATAGAAAGTCACCAAATCAAGAATTTCAATTTCGAATTTCAATAAACTTTTTTCTTGTTATATCAATTCGCATGCCTTGGATAGTATAGTAAGCTAGGTATTCGAGTCACGTATAACTATATTGTGAATCAAATTCACCATATAATAGGTACCACGTACCAATTTCTTATAATCGTATCACTTATCATAATGTCCACTGACATTAAGCAAGAAGGTACACTTACGTACCGCAATATCGAGTACACTAACGTACCGATTTCTTATCGAGCTCAAGACTCTAGGCTAGCCGTACTACCTGGACAGGCTGTACACACCAAGGGCTTTGCTAATTGATCTTTAATTTCAATCGTATGATTATTCATTCAATTTTCAGAATTTCTTTCTTAATCCTTTCGATTAATTTCTTGAAATCTCAATTTCAATGTCACATATTATCACATATAACATATAATAGATTGCAATACAATTTGCATATCCACAAATCAGCATATACATAATCTGAATTTCATATCACATAGCTCAATTTCACATTTCATAGCTCAATTTCCAATTGAATTTACCAACCACATATATCGTATAAGATCAATAATGAATCACATATCATATCGATCAATACTATTAATTCACCAAGCAATCACAATCATTATCAATAATTATAGTATTCAACATCTTGAATTCATCCATAATCAAACCAATATAGCTCAAATCAGTTTCAAAATCAAACATGACATACTCAACTTCTAATTCAAGCATATATATCACAAAAATCACATAGCACATGCATTCAATCCAATTTCCTTTATTTCTTCTTCCCTTATCAATTACCAATATTTAATTAGTCCAATTTTATGCTTAATATATATACTAAAATCAAATTAAAGGGTAGTTGAGACTCTAATCTCAACTCTAAGTTTATTTCACTCACAATCACCGAGCTAATTTTGAATCTGGAGGCCTTTTCCGCGATCCGAGACTGCTCCAGCTACAGTTTCTTCTTCGATTCTTTCTCCTCTAGGATCTAACACATATAGACAATAATAGAAGAAATTTCAGAACTTTTATTATTCAATTTAAATCCAGATTTCTCCACATTTCAATTTCAGCCCTTATACCAATTTGGTTTCGAATATGGCCAACCTATTTTTACCAATTCATTTTAATTATTGATCAAATGTTCAAGTTGCTTACTTATTTATATGAATTGCATTTTAACACTTTTATCTATCAATTTACCACCTTCCTTCACATCCAATTTCTTCAATTAAATTTTCAAGAGTTCTTCAAAGTCCCACATTTTATATTCCAAACTGTTTTGACCACTCAACTTAAATTGTTTCCCATTTTCAGTATAAAACTCCAAATCAGTCCTTATTTGTTTTTAAATTCAATTAACATCTTCAATTTCATCATATTAAATTTTTAGATCGAAATTCCAAGTAACTTATTTTTTCTGAATTTTCAAAGTTTACTGTTTCAGCTAAGAACACTGCTGGGCAGATTTACATGTTGTTCGGATTTCATTCCCAGATTTTGCTACACATCACTAAATTCATTTTCATAATTTTTCTATCAAAGTAGACATATCAAAGTTTATTATGTCCAAATTTAATCATTAAATTTTTACTAATTATTTTTCTATAAATTTTCAAAGTTGCATGTTCCTACTAACTTTCAATCTGACCAGCTTTGATTTAATATGTTCAAATGCCTATTAACAATTTAAATTTCTTAGACTTTTCTCATGGCTTTCAAATTACAGCAACATTTCCCTTAAACTAATCACTTTCATGAATTTTTAAAGGTACTAAAACCACCAATTCTTCAATTAATTTCACATATTCGAAATGTAGGGGAATAGTGCTACTTACTTTTAATTTTTGCTTGAATTTCTTAGGCCAAAATCTAAGCCATGCATGCCATTCTTCTTCCTCACCGAGTGTTCTTTCAATTTTTCTCTCAATTTTGTGTTTCAAGTATGTGTGAAATGAACACAAAGGTTGCTTAGCTATGTGAGTTGGTATAGCCGGTTAGGGGAGGGAGGGGAACACATTAATGAGACCAGACTTTCAATGTCAATGTCTCAACTAATGTCTCCCTAATATGCCATTGTTTATACCATCATTGTATTTTAATCCAAGGGTAATTCCATGAATATAAAATCTTAGCATGCATCTCTTCTATTTGATCTTTAATTCGGTTTAGTCACTTGACAATTGACCGAATTTTTCTTATACTTTTATTTGGATTTCAATTTGGTCTCTATTATATCTATTTTCAAATTAATTATTTAAGATTTCTATTCAAATTAATTCTCTAATTATTTAATTAAATTCCCAAACTTCTAAGCTAATTTTTGGGATGTTACATTAGAGGCGGCGATTAACGGCGAAAGCGACGACGATTTGGGGGTTTTGGTTTGGGTAATTTTAGAGATTTGAAGACTGCTTTGTAATTTCTAAAATTTCAAGATTTTTTTGAAAGATTAAAAATTCTGAGTTGAGGATTACAAAGATTATTTGAAACATAGAAATATACGGTGATGTATTATAATATACAGTGTGAATTGAGGATTAATATAGTAGAAAATTAGAGATTGAGTTAGATGAAGAAGAAATAAAAAATGTAAATGTAGAGGATTAAATGTGTAATTATACAAATTATTTTTATTTCGGTGGTCAAAATAGGAGTGAAATAATAGTTTAAGGACTATCTAGGTAATTTATCTTTTTTTGTTTCAGATCAACATCCTGTCAAAGGTTCACGGCAACAAACGGCTAGGTAACAAAAAGTTTACGCCTTAAAAACGTAAGTGACCTTACTGGTCGTCTTTTAGAATCGGTGACCAACTCTGTACTGAGAAAAAAACATAAGTGAATATCCCAAAAGTTAACCCTTTAACCTATTTAAAATTACACCTTTAAACCGTTTTCTTAACCGGGTCCACACCCAAACCGGATAAAATGGATTAGAGTATAAAAAGAGATTCAAAAAGAAAAATCGACCGCCTTAACCCATTTCAAATTCTTTCAAAAGGATTTCACTTCTCATTATCACTCCTCCGACCGGAGCCCGAAAAATGGATCCGCCGCCGATTACTCTAGTGATGGTTCAGGGTCCGCGAAAAGGCGAAACTATCATATACCAACCCGGGTCCTCAATCCGGATTGGGCGGGTGGTGCGTGGCAACAACCTCCCGATCAAAGACGCCGGCATTTCTTCAAAGCACCTCACAATCGAATCCGAATCTGGTAAATGGATCCTTCGAGATCTCGGATCCTCTAACGGCACGACTCTTAATTCCGATTTACTCCCCGTCGATACTCCATTTGATCTCAACGACAGTGATACGGTGAAGCTGGGAGAGACTACGTCGATCTTGATCAAAATCGAAGGCGGTGGAGGTGGCCCAGAGGAGTTAGCGGTGGTAGTGGAAAGCCGGAGGAGGAATCCGCCGAGGAGAGGTAAGGCTTTGAAGAACGAAACAGAGGGTTTTAATAAAGTATTAGAGAATTTAGAAGTAGAGAAGAAAGAAAAGGTTAGGGTTACTAGGGGTAGGAAGAATGCGGATTCCCTTAATTGCAGGTTAGATATTCCGAAGGCTACTGAAAATCAGGAAGAAGCCGTGGCAAAACGAGGGAAAGGCCGCTCTCGGGGGAGGAAAAATAACGAGAAGGAAGGAAAATTAGAGGAAAAAGAAACAATTTTGACAGAAAAAGATGAGGTGAATAAGGAGGAGGGGTTGAATCCATTGCAAAACGAAGAAATCCAAGTAAGAAAAGATGAAGTGGACAAGGAGGAAGCTCTGAATCCATTGCAAAATGAAGATATTCAAGTGAGCAAAGATGAAGTGGTTAAGGAGGAGGAGCTGAATCCATTGCAAAATGAAGAAATTCAAGTAAGAAGAGATGAAGAGAAAGTAGAGTGTTCTAGAACCGAGGTTAAGGAGAGCTGTGATGAAATGAGGAATGAAGTTAAGGAGAGCTGTGATGAAATGAGGAATGAAGTTAAGGAGAGCTGTGATGAAAGGGTAGAGGTGGATTTGGAGAAGATGACATTAAAGGAGTGGTTCGATTTCTTGGAGGTTCATCTGCCGAAGCAGATAATCGAGGCGACAGAGGAGATGATTGAGGGTATGAGGAAGAAAGCTGAAAGGGTTCAGGAGTATGTGATGGAGCAGAGGGAGAAGGGTAAAGATGCTGTGGGTTAGGCTCAGAGGTAGGTATCAAGCAAAGCATTTTGTGGTAATGTGGTGTAGTAATTACTAATTAGTGTCTAAATTACAATGTGCTTTAATTGCTTCTCTGATGAAGTCTGAATCTTGCTGCTGATATGTATTTTTGTATGATCTCTAATGTTTATGCTTCTGCTGCATGGATTTCTACATGTCAGTCAGAAACTTTAAGATGATTCTGAAAGAGCAGTGCTTTTGTACAGTGAACTAACAGAAACATCTTCCAGGTGCTATTGATAGATGTTGGTTTATTGAGGAACTTTGATTGATTAAGAGATTTTAGGCCTTAGAATCCTTGTACTGCGAATGCATTCGCCTGCTTGAAGGGGTGATAAGTATTTGTGTATTTTTGTATCAGTGTTTATGAATATGTATAATAAGTTCAAGATATATCATTCTGATAGTATGCTCTGAAGAATGATTTAGTTTTAGATTGAAATGGTTACTTTACACTTCATGTGAAAGAATCAAGTCATTGGTTTATGTGAATCTTCCATTGTGCTTCTTGTTGTATCAATGTATAGCTAATTTGATGTATATTAAGAACGTAGTGAGTGTTAATGCATGGTTGCCTTCATCTTATTACCATATTGTGTAAATCAAGATCATTTTCTTCAAGGTATCTGCCTAGTGACTCTTGAATTTTAGTATTATATATGATTAGATTTCAACCTATTTTTATTTAATATTAAAGTACACTTTAATATCCTACTCATTAGACAACTAATTCAGCCTGGGATCTGATAATGCAGAGGCTCATCATAAGGATGATCCTGAGTTATCCAACCCCAGCAGCGTTTGTCGCTTCTCTCTCGGATCCCCTGTATCGTTATGTCTGATCGCGTGACTTTAGCATCAATGGATTCAACGCCATGACATAAGCAATGTGCTTCCACTTTGATCCTCGGATGTCTGCCTCTTGCATTTGTGCAGTTCCTTCCCTCGAGCATTTCATGACATAAGCGAAAACGACACTGAAGTTCGACCAGCATACACGATATGTATGTATGTCAAAAACTGCGGAAGTTTTAATCGTACAAACTCCAATCTAACACATAATGTCATTGAATTCTTTTAATATTAGATTTTGTCACATCCATAAAAAATATTTTATATAAAATAAGCACAGAGACAATGTGAAAGGATCTGTATACAAATTAATACTCTTATATTCAATTCATCCACTTAGAAAGTGCTTTATATATATAAACACTTTTTTAGTGAATCCATTAAGTAGTTCCAATAAAAAAAGAAACGTTGTTTTTCTTATAAGACCTGGATTTGAGCAGTTTGTCTGCATAGTTTGTGCGCATTTTCAAAGAACTAAAGTAAAAAACCTATGCTACCATGTAATCACACTAGAATATATAAAGGTATGGATATACAAAAATATCATTATAATAATACTTATTGTCATTTAAAATAAAAGTTTTTTTAGCTCAATAAGTGGTTTCATTGAAAAAGCGGATGATGTTCATCCTATGAGACTTGGGTTCAAATCACCTTGTCTGCAAGGTGTATGTGCCTTGTTAAATGGTTAAGAATATGTATAAACAGATACTATTTAAAAAATAAGAGTATTTTTTTTTAATTTTACAATAGAGTTTGATACTTAATTAACCAATGAGACTAATTCAATCAAACACTTAACATATAGTATATACTAAGAGAAAAAGTTTGATACACAACCTTGTGTAAACTTTAGTTTACACATTCTCGTTAAATTTAGGGGTTTACTTTAGGGTTTATAATTTCGGCTTTAAAAGTTTAGAGTTAGAGTTTAAATTTAAGATTTTAAAAAAGTGTTGTGTATTTTTTTACACAGATTATATATCAAAATATAACCTATATATTAAACCTATAGTTTTCTATCCAAAGTGTTTCTTTAGTTTTGAAAATCAACGGATAAAGTTTAGCTTAAAACCTTGATTTTCTCTCAAAAATCTTCTCTCAGTTTTTTCCCCTTTAAGAGTGTTACCTCTGACGTCGGTCTTAGTGTTGTCGTTTGATTTTTCTCCTTTTGTTTTTAGTTTCAAATAAAATTACTCTGTTTTAGATTTCTATTTTTTGTGTGCATATTTTGTTGTGTTTCTTCATTTATCTTTATCATACAATTTATCTGTTTCATGACATAAATTTTTTTTTGTCAATTTTCATATTCCAAAAACAAGGAATTAATTGATTTTTTAAAATATTCAATGGCTTTTATTTTTAATAAATTTTAGAATCATTTTGATTTTCGGCACCATGAAAGACCTCATACCTGAGAGATTCTTAGGGACAAAAAATTTTCTATCCCTTTTCGGTGTTTCTTTCTATGTCGTAATACTGAAATATAAAATTCTAAGTCCTAATTTTAAATTCTAAAGCTTACGCCCTAAAAATGTTAGAACCAAACCATAATAGATATAAAATCTAAACCAAAGATCTATCATGCCAAATCATCAAGAACAATAAACTAAATGTAGAAGTGTAACTGAATTCATTGATGGACTGAAAACCTTAAATCTTTTGATGAAGATCGCCTAAAAGGTGGTTGTGATCTTCCGAGAAAATATGTTAGCCACTTAGCCATTGCCGTAAAAACTCTCTAACAAGGACAAGAGTAATACAAGTTAACCTATTTCTTGGGGACCACTACCTCTTTATATAGTTGATTTAATAAATCAACTATTAAGTATTTATAACTCTGCCCCTTATTGAATCATAAATACATCTTATGATATCTACACTTTTATTTTCATGTCATTTTAATACCCATGACACAACTAACATAATTGGTCACTTAATTTTGTGTCATACTTTATAATAGCATCATACATTTTACATATGTGCCCACAATTGCGAATTTTAATCCAACAATCTTCCACTTGGGCAACATATGTTTCCCGATAAATGTACAACCTTATGAGCTCAAAATTTACTATTATATAATAGGTATTTTACAACAATCTCGTCCATCAACTATATACATATAGGATCAAAGCAGTCTTTGCCATATCAATCATGACTAGACCCATCAGTGGTCACATATACAAATATAGTCAAATGACATAGATCAATCATGGATGCATAGCATGAAAAATTACATAAAATGTGAACCGAACATGTCTATTTCCAACTGATCCTTCTAAACCTTAGTGAGATCAAACTTAATGAATTCAGTGTGCATAAACCAAAAAAAACTTTATTTCTGTAGAAAATAATCTTAAAATATATCCTTAAATTGAAGTAACTGAAATTGTGTCTAAAACGAATGAGCATTTTAAAATTTATAAACTCTCACTCAAACTGAATATCTTTAAATAACATTACACCCACATAAGTAGTGTGCTCATGAAAATATTTTCTTAATAAGCGCGCAATTATGGAGTTTATACCAACATGCTCTATAGACACACAACCACTATGAATTTTCTTTAGCAACTAGGAACTATATATTTATGTGCTTCATTTTTTAAGTGTTTTTATTGTTTATAGAATAAATGAATGCATATTTATTGTCATAAAATAACTAAAGTTGTCTTTCTATTCAATCTACAATTAGCAGCCCATGTGACAAAACTATTTTGCATCAATATTCTAATAGAATCGAAGTCTGTAAACCTGATGATCTCTAACTTACCAGAACTTCAATAGGTGAGCATGTATTTTTTTCTCTAAATATATCTCATAACTCTATTGGTTGCTATCCAATAGTTTATACTAAATTTTCTTAAATATCTGTCTAACATTCAAACAATATACGCAATATCCAAATGCATACATACTTAACATAAATTAGATTTTCAATAGCTTCTGCATATGGAATCATTTTGTATTTTTTAAAATTTCAAGGATACTTTTAGGGCATTTAGTAAGACATATTTCTCTTCTTTAGCAATATGAGTATCACTTAGTTTATTCCCACTAAACTTGTAGTACATATAATTGTCAACTAAATTTATCTCAAAACCAAATGAGATAATCACAGTAAAATTTGTAATACTATTTATGAGAGTCCTACTTAAGCTCATAGATGGATTTCTTTAATTTGCATATCACTGATTTTGTATCATAAACACAACTTTTTTAATTGCACCGTATAAATTATTTTACCAATATTTACATTGAAAAACACATTCTAAACATTCATCTAATATAGCTCGAGATTAAAATAAGTAACAAATGTCATGATTATCTTGAAAGAGCCTTCCAATGAAACTTGAGAGAAAGTCTCTACAAAATTAATGTCTTCTTTAGAGTATATCCTTTAGATATCATATGGGCATTATACTTATCTACATTACCATTTCCATCCTTATTGGTTTTAAATATCCATTTACAACTAATTTTTTTTATCAGCAAAGGGAAGTATATTATTAAGATAAATATACAACGCAAGTCGAACATGCGCCTCATCAAAAACCTCCCTAAGCCTAACGGAGGAAAAGAGTACGACATGTCGACTTTAAAAGCGAAACCAAAGACCCCTCCCCATACAAACCATCAGATCGAAGCCTGAAATAAAGAGACTCGAGACACCCCTTCCTTCGCTAACGCGTCAGCTAGCCCATTCGCCTCCCGGAAAATGTGAGAGAAGCAAACAGAACCCAATGTCAAACAAGCACGGTTGATCGCCTGAAAGAACTCCCATAAGCGCCATGGGCGACGCTCCACCTGCAACACCCACCCAATTGCCACTTTGGAATCCGACTCAACAATAAGAGGACATCCAGCCCATTTAGACGCAGCAAAATAATCCAAGGCAAAAGCAATCGCCCGAATCTCAACAACATTGGAATCAAGAGAACCAAGTGGCCTCGAGAACAACGCGAGGATATGACTCTGAGCATCACGCAACACCCCCCGAAGCCCGCAGGCCCCGGCTTCCCGCGAGCAGAACCATCCACCGAAAATTTTAAAGTTACCCCGATAGGGGGCTCCCAACACACTCCCAACCGGTCTATCTGTTTGTCAACCCCTTCCCGAAACAAACTCGGACAGTCCCACCAAAGAGATTCACTAACGGACAACCCCTCTTTAAGGGTCTTCACCCAATAAAAAGATCGTAACTTGACTAAGAAGCCTATCTCCGATGCCGGGACAAATTTCCCGTTAAAAACAAAGTCGTTGCGCGCAAGCCACAATGACCACAATAATGCAGCAACACTCGACACCCAGAGCTTCCTCAATATGCCTTTAAACGAACAATGTATATCCGGGAGAAGAAAATCCGTTAATGTTTTAGGCATAGGCAAAGAAATCGCCCACCACCCTCGAAACCAATTCCACAAGCTTTGAGCAAACGAGCATAAGTAAAACAAATGTTCAATATCCTCCTCCCTCTCGCGGCACCACCTACACAAACCTTGGTGTTCGCCCAAATCAATCCCACGTATCCGCAAAAATGCAAACGTAGGCAAGCGGCGCAACCAAGCAAACCACAAGAACGTCTGGACCTTAGGAGGAACCAGGACTTTCCACGCAAAACAGTCCCCAAATTCGCTTTCACCCACCTTGTCCATTATAAGCAAACGAGACAGCCCTTTGACTGAAAAAATCCCATGCTTATCAGGTGTCCAGACAAGCATATCTAGCTCCCCTTGTCGTAACTGTACATGACACACCAGCGACCGAAGGTCCTGCAATTGCCGAGCCTCAAAAGAACGCAGGCTACGACGGAACAAGTCCCCCCACCGATCATGTTGGAAACTCCCCTCGACAGCATTGTCCACTACCAGTGCTAACCGATTAACCACAATTGAGAACATACGAGGGAAAATATCTTTTAGCGGCTGCTCAACACACCATGCATCAAACCAAAACAGCACTCGTTCCCCCGAGCCAACCTTCCAAACAAACTGAGACTCGCCTATGTGCTTTTGCACACCCTCCGAACTAACAGTCTGCACTATCTGCTTCCAAATTACAGACATCGGTCCCCTAACCGAAGTATTAAATCGCCACCACTGAGCCGCCTCACCATACTTTGATACAATAATAGCACGCCATAAAGATGTTACATCCCTAGCATATCTCCACGACCATTTCGCCAATAGCGCCTTGTTTCGAACCTCCAAATCAGCCACCCCTAAGCCGCCAAGATGGCGAGGCCGGCACACCAAACTCCAACTCACTCTGCTCATTTTTCGCTGTAAATTAACCCCGCCCCATAAGAATGCTCGCCTTAACTTATCAATAGCAGCAATCACCCCTTTCGACACACGAAACAAGCCCATATAATATACTGGGAGGGAAGATAAGACAGAGTTTACCAGAGTGACGTGTGCCGCAAACGATAGCGATGTCCTCTTCCAACCCGCGAGCTTCCGACGGACAGATGCAATGACAGGCTCCCATACAGCAATGTTTCGCGGATTCACCCCCAGCGGTAACCCCAAATAGACAAACGGTAACTCCCCCCGACGACAACACAGTACATCTGCCATGGATGCAACCAAATCCCCATCCACACCAATCGAATAAAGGGAAGACTTCGAGAAATTAATTCGCAAACCTGAGCACACCTGTAAACAACATAATAGCCTGCGGATGTTCAACGCTGCTTCTACCGATGCTCCAAAAAATAGAATGGTGTCGTCGGCAAACTGAAGGTGTGTTAACGTCATCCCCGGAGCCACTACCACCCCACGAATCAGCCCTATTACCTCCGCTTGTACTAACAGCCGATGCAAAGCTTCAGCCACAATGACGAATAATAACGGCGACAATGGGCAGCCCTGTCGCAGCCCACGTCCCATATCAAACTCTTTCGTTGCGCTCCCATTTAGCAGAACAGATAAACGAACTGTACCAATACACTCCATTACCCATCCCCGCCAAGTCTCGCTAAAACCCATCGAGCACATAATTTGATCCAGGAATTCCCATCGGACACAATCGTAGGCCTTCGCAAAATCAAGCTTCAGCACACACCCCCCCACCCGACTGTGTCGCATAGAGTGAATCGTTTCATTGGCCAACAAAATCCCATCCACTATCTAACGTCCGCGGACAAAAGCTCACTGATGGTCACTGATCAAACCGCCCAACACCACCTGTAACCTTCTAGCTAAAATTTTAGCTAAAATCTTATATATAGAATTTAGCAGGCTAATCGGTCGATACTCATGCAAAGAAACCGGCGAATCCACTTTAGGTAGCAGCACAATAAACGTGTTATTGACACCCAAAGGCAACTTTCCCGTGGAGAAAAAATCAGCCAAGAACCGTTCCACATCTGCGCTTAGAACCTCCCAACACCTCTTGAAAACTCCATACTATATCTATTCGGACCCGGAGACTTCGAACCCTCACTTCATCGTATGACACCTCATGCCTCGTCAATAGTAAATGGCACAATCAAAGCCAAGTTCTCAGTTGCATTCACCCTGTTAAAAGCTCCCTCGAAATGCCAATTAAAAGACCTCTCTTCCGCAGCAAATGATTAGAGAAAAAGCTCACAACATGTTTGCGTAATTTGATCGGATCAGTTACCCAAGAACCACCAATAGTCAACCCTACAATAGCATTTCGTATCGCACGCAACTTCGATGTCCTGTGAAAGAACGCAGTATTCCTATCACCCAATTTAAGCCAAGTCGCTCTCGACTTTTGTCGCCACAACGATTCTTTTCTGCGGATCACTCGCCACAAAGCTTGCAACCAAGCCCTCTTTCGATCGCACAGCTCACTACCCTCCCCTACAGCCAGCTCCTCCTCACCACTATCCAAACAATCGATACGGCTTTGAATATGTGAAATTTCTTTCTCAATATCCCCGAAGTCCGTTTTATTCCATTGTCAAAGAAAGAGCTTCAAATGTCTAAGCTTAACCGAGATGTTGGAATTACCAATACCCATTCCCGTCAAACGGCACCACTCCTCAGCCATACGACTAACATTACGCCTCTCTTCCAACCAAACATTAATGAAACGGAATGGCTTTGGACCCCAATCAATATCATCACACAACAGAAGAATTGGGGTATGGTCCGATATGCCTCTTGGCAATGACAACTGTTCAATCCTAGCAAAACAATCCAACCATCGCGATGATACCAGGAATCTATCGATACGACTCTTTCGACTATCCCTACCAAACCATGTAAACTGTTTTCCTCACAACGACATATCAATCAAGCTCGCAGCATTCACAAAGGAAACAAAAGAAATCATACCTCTTGTCATCGAGCTACAACCTGCTCTCTCCGACGGACGCAGCACTGAATTAAAGTTTCCCGCGACACAGCATGGTCCCGAAAAACCTTCGATCGCTGTCAACATCTGTTGCCATAAACCTTCCTGCTCCGACACATCGCAAGGGGCATATACCGCCATAACACAGCAAACTATATCCTCGGGCTTCCATCGCCTTTGAAGCACAATAAAATGTCTATCTAACTCAACCGATTCCAGAGCAAAACGATCACCTTCCCAAATCACTAACAATCCACCCGAAGCTCCCACGGATGGCGAAAAAGAAAACTCAAAACCATCACTGTACCACATTCCAGCAACAACCGACAGCACCAGCTCCTCTAATTTCGATTCCTGCATCAAAACCATATCAAAACGCTGCCTCCGAATTACATCCCCCACCCGTCTTCTCTTCAACAAAGAACCTAACCCCCTGGCGTTCCAGCTCATTAGACGCATTGCTACAAATTTCGAATGCCGTCCTGCAGCACTCGTGTCAAATCGTGTAATATCTCTTCCTCACGGCCCAGAGATGTCACCCCTACAAAGTTCCCCAATGCCGCTGTCGTTGTAGCTTCACGGTACAGAATTTGCTGTCGACGATGGAAATCCGAATCTGTTATCGAGGCGTCGGCGACTATAGTTTGGGAATCTCGGCCTCCACTCTTCCTCGATCTTCCCCTTCCCCGTTTCAGATTTTTCACCACCCCCGACAAAGCATTCACCGATTTCGTCTTCTTAAGCACCCCATTAATCCAAATCGGAGTAACGGAGTTTGCTGCACCACTTTGGCGTATTGCCTGTTCACCGCCCAGCTCTTCAACAGGAATTGGGATCAAACCAATCTGCTCGACAGCGTTTGTCGTAATCGGAACAGAAACCAATCCGTCCGACACTTGTTCTCCAGTCACCGTCCCCCCTTCGGTTTTGAAATTCGGTCAGAGCAGTCTTATTATCCTCGTGGATATGGTCAGCCACTTGAGGTTGTTTGAGCGAATTGGCTTCTACAGTTCCAATTTTTTGGAACTCTATCCCATTTGGACTCTTTGTATTATCATACACTCCTAATGCCGGTGAAACACCCACCAGCCCAACTTCACCGCCACCCAACGATATCCCACAGTGAACTGGCGTCGACAAAATACTCTCAGGCGCGACAACCGTCGTGTCATCAACCACATCCTGGTCCCCACGGTAACCATCATTCCAGAGCTGATTACACTTCCAATCTTTCAGCCCTGTTCCCACGTCCTCAGAATTTTCACGCTGATATTCTTCCCCCATTCTCGATTCCGGCACACACTCCGACGAACTACACTCTGATGACTCGTCACTGCTAGCATCACTGGCCGTTGTGCATTCACAGTCAACAAGAGGCCCAAAGATGGTCACCTCTTTGACGAATACATGGTGCAATTTTCCTTCGACTTCCAGCACCACTCTTGTATCGATGAATTCCATCAAATCCGTTTCAATCAACAACCAGCCGCATTCAAACGATGTCGGCGATGCAGTGTTCTCCGCTACTCGAACAAGCGAACCCCAAGTCTTCACAATGTTTTCGAATGTCTCAAATGACCAAGCGTGTATTGGGACTCCTCGGACTGAAATCCATGCCCGTCGAGTTTGTAATGTCATCCCCAGATCCCAACGTTCTAATTTTGAGAAGCAATCACTAAATCTCGTCTTTTCCAACACCTCCGCCTTTGTTTTCGCATCCTTGAACATTAGTAGAATTGCCGGTCCAGCGATTCGCAGGATGGACAAGCCTTGATGATTAGGAATGTTCATCCTCGATGCTAATTCCTTCAAGCTCCAATGGCGATTGCACCAGCCCACCATACAAAGTTGTAAAATATCAACTTTCTCTTCATCGACATGCCCTTGAATCACCTTTGCCGTGATATGTATTCTCTTCGAATTCACACTGTTTATTTCAGATTGCCCCTTTTCATCCCCATTTTTCTTCCGATTAGACTCACTTAACCCCCTATTTCTTTGATTCCAAGACGATCCGCGGTCGGCAAATCTTGCCATACTCACCATCAAGCGAGACCCATAAATCCATTTGTTGTTAAGGCGTTCAATCGCCCGATCCGCATCGACCCTACTAGCCATCCTGACAAAGACAAACCTCCCTCCATCCTTTGCCCTTTTCCGAGGGATGAAAGCGTCGAGCACCACACCATGCCTATCGAACACTTGCCATAGACCTTTCCAGTGCAGCGTTTCTGATATCCTACCAACATACACTGTCCAAGGCTGTCGGCGGCCATTCTCCCTTGCTCCGTCCTTGGCCATAAACTTTTTCGTTATAGGAATAATTGGTTTGTACCTTAAGATAATGAGACAAGTTCTTAAACTGTATTGCCTTGCATAAAATTATACTATTTTTATATGACATCAATCCTTATTTTCTTGAAAAAATATAATATAATAATTTAAAAAAGTATTTCTCCTTTATCTTGTGGATCTCCTTAAAAACACTTGTTTTTAGGTGTGTTCTTCTAAAACAATTACCTTATCATGAATGAGAGTTGTTCAACGTTGTCTTGTTGAGGTTCTAAATTCACTTCTTGATTAATGATAGGTGTGTAAACCTAAACATCATAAAAAGTGATAATAGGAACTATATTATAATCCAATTCCTCCTCAAAAGCAATGTGTTTAACCTTATTTCTTCCTCCAAACTCAACATCCTAAAAAAAATATAGATATCTCCTTAAATAATTCCTAATTATGAGATCATAAAACTTACAGCTCATGGATCACTCAAAATAACCGAAACAGTTGTTCACTTTTAAAGTTTGATTTCTTCAGATGTGTCATAACTTGTTACAAAAGAATAAACCGTATGCAACTTATTGTTGTTTCTTTTGAGTTGGACCTTTAGCAACTTATTCTTATATTTCCTTTTATTGCCCTTATTTTTAGAGACACTAACTAAATAAGCACTAACCAAATCCTTATTTTTTGCACTTATAATGCTTTAATTTGTCTTCCTCTTGAACACAATGAGAAATAAGCCTAATTAGAGTTTATTTCTATTTTTTGGCAGTTATAACTAATTTTAAATTATTTAAACTGTATAGAAAGCGATATCAAAATCATAAGAACAAACAATTGTTAGAGAGTTTGATCTTATATGTCTTAGATTTTGAAGCAATATTAAGAATTTTCATAATCTGTTCTCTCACATTTCCTTGACCCTCATACTTCATAGACATCAAAAAAGACATAAGTGATGTCATCTTAACCTTAATGTTTTGGGTAAAATATTTCTTATTTTCGTCAAGGAAAATCTTAGTATGAGTAATCACTTTAGATTTGTGCTCCTAAAGACATCTAAAATATTGTGCTTTATGATCTTTAGACTCATGCAATTCGAACGATCTCACCTCTCGAAATATTTTTTTTGGGTGCTTATTGTAGTGAGAGGTACAAGTTGTTCTTTCCTTAGTGCAAAGTCTATGTTCATACAACCACCAAATACAATATTTAAGTGTCTTTTATATTCCTTGAAATTAATTTCACTAAATATGAGTGTAAAATGTATTTTAATAAATATTGTGACACAAAGATAAATTACCTGAATATAGAACAAAAATAAATAAATAAAATAAAAACAAACTCACACAAATATTCATAAGTAAACAAATAAATTCAAAATAATGGTTAGTTCCTCTCAAGATACCAAGCGCAACATTAATAGCAAGTCTTTGGACAATAATATTAATTGTAAGTGGTACTCTTGTTGTAGCAATCAAACATTGACAATAAACTATGCCAAACAACAAATTAATCTTTAGACTAATGTATTGCTCACATAAAATACCTTATAATTGTCACACATTTACCATCACAATTGTTGTTGTAATTCTGACAAATAATAACTTTTCTTTGGGCCATTAATAAATGCATGAATTAGAAAAACTCATAAATATCTTGATATTTTAAATAAACTAAGTTACACAAAAGCGGTCACTTTGGTGACATTATGTTTCAACTAATCCATTAAAATATTAGACATCCGAAGCTAAAATATTAATTTATTTGTTTCAAAATATTTTCCTTAATTTTATCTTTCGATTAAATTAAAAGATAATCAAAATAATAATAAATTTGAATAAAGGTAAACCTCATATCAAGATACCGAGCACTCCATTAATATTTCATTGTCCAAAGATTAACTTGCAAGTGATACCTTGGTACAGTAATCAAATATTGATAATAAAAACATGTCAAACAGAAATCTTCCTTTGGGCCGATTTATTGCTCACATGTAAAACTGAATAATTATCACATGTTTATTACTACAGTTGCACATGCAACAATGTCAACTATTAAACTTCCTTGGGCTGATTAATACTAACATAAGCTGAATTATATGTACTAGGCCTTCTATGTTTTAAAATAAAATAATTTTCACAATAGATGTCACTTTGGTCACTTAATGCTTCAATTAATTTATCTCAAAATATATAATATAAATATACCGATATCCAAATTTAAATTTTGTAACAATCAAAATTGAAATTTCTGTTAACATTTGAGTTTCCGAAATAACCCAAAATAAGGTTGTCTGAATAGGGCTATCAAAAATTGAAAAACCTAAATCTTTGACCGATTCTTAAAAAAATGTCTTAAACCTTAAACATGCATTTACCAATATCAAAGTTGAATTCAAAACATTCAATTTTTAACTAAAAGCCAAAATCAGAAGTATCATACAAATGAGTAGTTCATATAATGATCACAACCTTAAAATATCTATAATAACCTTAAAATTGAAATTTTAATCAAATCGAAACGAATATACATCAATACCAAATTTAAATATGTATATTCGGTAGATAACATTAACGGCATAATTAAGCATAATGCCAAACAAATTTAAGCAAATATTTTGTACAAAACTAAACATTATTTAACAAAATTCAACCACAGCATTTATCATGACAAAGCTCAAGTCAATTTTTTTTATTTACTAATGATCAAAATTAAAATTTTGATCAATCCGATTCAAATATATTTACTATTAAATCCAAAACAAACATATTGGTTATCAATTAAAACCATAAAAATATATTGATGAAGAGCCATTGTAATTTAATAGATTAAAACCATAAAAATATATTGATGAAGAGCCATGGTAATTTAATAGATTAAAAAACACGATCTCGCAGAAAAAGAATTCAATTGTCATCGACAATTGAATTTGAAAGCAACCAAACTTTAATGTTTGTCAAAGAATATAATAACCCTTAAAGATTTTACAGTAAACATGGGCAGTTTAAAGTTTCACAATAACCCTACGTATACATTAGATAAATTCAAGCATGATGGTTATCGCAATATAAATCCAAATAAAGTTGATAACCTAATAATCACTACAACAAAACAGTTCTTTAGCGGTATTTTTTTAACCCTATAACGGTATTTTTTAACGCCGCTAAAAAACTTTCTTGACGCTTAAGAAAGCGCCGCAAGAAATACCGCTTAAAGCAGCGCCGCAATAATTCGCGGTGTTTTTAGGTAAAACGCCGTGAAAAGTCAAGATCTATAGCGGCGTATGTATTTACAAACGCCACAAATACGTATTTTTTAGTGGCGTTTATTTTTGCAAACGCCTCAGAAAGTCAAGTTCTGTAGCGGCGTTTGTAAACACAAACGCCGCAAATAACTGTTTTTTTAGTGGCGTTTTATATTTCAAACGCCACGGAAGCCTGACCTGTAGTGGCGTTTTATTTTCACAAATTCCACAATAGTCTGACATTTAGTGGCGTTTTGTTTTTCAAACACCGCCAAGCTTGATTGTAGGGGAAATAAAATAATAATAAAAATTAATTTTTCCCTATTTCTATTTCGTCAAAAAATGTAAATTACAAATTCAAAATATTTGTTAAATAAAATATTTATTTCATTACAAAAAGTACATTTTGTCACAATTTAATGGGCCTTCGCCTCCATTGTCAACCTTTTCACAAGAAGGGCACACGGTGAGTGTGGCTGCAGGAAGCTGCATGTAATATGATGATGTTAGTTTCAATGATTTGAGCTCTTGCAGTTCCTTGTGAAGCCTCTTGTTCTCTTCCGTTAGTGTTTCACAACATTTCTTCAGTAACTCACAATCTACTTCAGTCTGCTTCAGCTTTGTCCTATATAAAATAAGGCAAAATAAATTAGAATTAATAGAATCAAAAATAAGGGAGAGAAAAAACTTATTTCATGACAAAAAGTATACCTGACTCTCCCTTCCACTTACCGAGGCCTTAGATTCAAGTGCTTTTGTAACCCCCAATTTTGATATAGGGTTTTGAAATAAATTGAATTTGGCGAATTGAAAACTTTCCCCTCAAGTAAGGTCATTTATGAAAAACTGTACCGAAACTATTATTCAATTATAATAGTTATCGTTTACTGTTTCATTTTAAAACAAGCATACTCAAAATAGTTATCAAATCCCAATAGTAATAAATGTCCAAAGTCCACGTTTACAACCAAATACTGAAAATACTTAAATCATTTAATAAGTCCGGAAACGAAACATACTGATAGATAATATCAAATATTGATCGTATGTAGTCCTCCAAGTACCGAAACCTAAGTCTGGAAATCTGAAACAGATACTAAGGGGGAGTCAGCTATAAAGCTCAGTGTGTCTCTAAGGTGCATAACAGATGTCAAGCAAACAATTATATCACAGTCAAAAATTAACAGATATTCCGAAATAGTACAAACAATACATACAGATGCCATAACATGACATGCACCCATCTACATCACCGTCCGAAGAGTGAAGTTCCCCTGAACCACTCTACACCTCATCACCATGTCCGAAGTAGAACTCATCCCGAAGGATGGAACTACTGATCCGAAGCGAAGTTCAACCCGAAGGATGAAGTCGCTGAGCTTCCTCCGTACAATATCCCAACCCAATGATATGACATGTAATCTGATTTCCGAGTCCGAATGCAATCTTGTTAAATAACTAAGATGCATGTACATAATAGTCTGATTCCGATATGTGTTACATAACATGATCATAGTATCCGAGTATACATTATTTATCAGATAACAGAGCAGAATGACATACAAATGAGTCATACAATATTCATCAAATAACAGTGCAAAAGAGCATACAGGTATTTCTCATACGAATTCACAAAATCATGTAACACATAAATGTAGCACAAACAGAGAACACACCTTAGGCAGCTAAATAGTCAACGTCGATAGTGACGTCTCCCACGCTCAGCTCTAGCGGAAGGTCGGACAGAATCAGTTCCTAAAAATACAGGACACTATGTAAGATTTCCTACTATGCCATATCCGAATAATTTGCTTAATAAATATCTTACTATCAGATCTCGAAGATTGTGCCACCGGAGGTCTGCCTGGCGGTGGAGGAGGTAAAATCTCAGGGTCAGAGTCCACGTCACCTGAACACGAAATTATTTGAGTCAAATTCCGATTTAACACTTTACTGAAAATCTGAGCTCAATATATAAAATTGATCCAAAACGGCACTTCGGGTTCGAATTTGAAGAAACGGACAACGCCAATGGAACCGGAACGTCGAAAAACATAAAAGGGGGCTCGGTCGAAAAAGTTGACCAAAAGTCAACGCTGACGTCAGCATGACTGTGATGACGTTATCGCTGACGTCAGCATGACTGTGATGACGTCATCGCTGTCGTCAGCATGACGTCAGCCACATATCAGCCAACCAAACCGGTTCGGTTCAGTTCAGCCGGCCGGTTCATCACCAAACCGGTTCGGTCATATAACCCAAAATTCCCAATTTAAATAAACCCTAACCCTAACAAGCATACCCCCGACGGCGCAACCGTCCTACGAGGCCCCCGACGGCGCACCTAGCTCGACGGCGGAGCAGCGAGCACGTAGGGATGACGGCGGCGCAGCGATTTCCAGGCGATCGGAGACCTATCGACGACGTAAAACTCGACGGAGAAGGGAAATCAGTTAACCCTAAGCCGCACCTTCAACCGTCGATTGCCGGTGAAGCGGACGGCGGCTGAGCGCGTGATTGGCTGGGCTGAGACCGAGACGGTGTGGCGGTTCTCCTGGTACGGGCGGTGTCGTTCACGGCACGTCGGTGGGACAGATCGGCGGTGGTCGGGGATGAGAGAAATAGGGAAAAATATGAACTGATGGTTATCCAATAATGGCAAAAAAATAATCGATGGATATCTGATCAATAATGGGGATAATTGATCCCATATAATCAGGTAAGATAGTGGGGTGGTTGAGATATTTTTATTATTTAATTAATAAATTAGTTTCCGATCTAAATAAAATTTATTTTGGGTTGATACAAGACCAAGAGCTTACCTAGCTCAATTGGCTGGGCACTCAGCTGAAAAACAAGAGGTTGTGGGTTCGATTCCCACAACTCTCAATCCATACTTATTTTTTTTTTATCATTTTAGGGGTGTTACAATTCTCCCTCCCTTAAAAGAAATTTCGTCCTCGAAATTTACCTTGAGTAAACAAATGCGGATACTGAGCTTGGATGACATCCTTGGGCTCCCAGGTAGCCTAGTCATGACTGCGACCACTCCACAAGACTTTGACCATCTTGATGGTCTTCCTTCTGAGAACTTTCTTATCCTGAGCAAGAATCTCAATAGGCTCCTCCTCAAAGCGCAGATCAGGACGAATCTCAATCTCTTCCACAGGTAAAACATGAGACAGATCAGCATGATAGCGTCTCAATACAGAAATATGGAAAACAGCATGAATACGCCGAAGCTCTGGTGGTAATTCGAGTTGATAAGCAACAGGTCCAACCCGACGAAGAATCCGATAAGGACCAATATAACGAGGACTCAATTTGCCCTTCCGACCAAACCGAAGTACCTTCCTCCACGGAGATACTTTCAGGAAGACTTCATCACCAACCTCAAACTCAAGATTTCGACGTTTCAAGTCGGCGTAAGATTTTTGTCTATCAAAAGCAACTTTAAGCCGGTCTCGAATCAATCTGACTGTCTGTTCAGCCTCACGGACTAGATTTGGTCCCAACAATCTATGTTCATTAAGTTCAGTCCACCCAATCGGTGACCTACACTTACGCCCATACAGAGCCTCATACGGTGCCATTTTGATACTGGACTGGTAACTGTTATTATATGAAAACTCTGCAAGCGGCAAGAAATCCTCCCAACTACCACTATAATCCAGAACACAACCTCTTAACATGTCTTCGAGAATTTGAATCACACGCTCAGACTGCCCATCAGTTTGCGGATGATAAGATGTACTGAAGTTCAACCGGGTACCCAAAGAAGAGTGAAGTGCCTTCCAAAACTTCGCTGTAAACCTCGGGTCACGATCAGAAATAATTGATAAAGGTACTCCATGAAGTCGAACGATCTCAGAAATATAAAGCCGAGCCAACTTATTCAAAGGATAATTGACTTGAACCGGAATGAAATGAGCAGACTTAGTCAAACGGTCCACTATGACCCAGACAGAGTCCTTCTTGGACGGAGTCATCGGAAGACCACTGACAAAATCCATAGTTACTCGTTCCCATTTCCACTGAGGAATCTCGATGTGCTGAAGCAATCCAGATGGACGCTGATGCTCTGCCTTGACTCTCTGAAAGTCATACACTTGGACACAAATCCGACAACATCCCGCTTAAGACCTTTCCACCAGTACCTCTGGCGAAGGTTCTTGTACATCTTATCACCACTAGGATGCATAGAATAAGGGCTATCATGGGCCTCGCGGAGAATAACCTGTTTCAACCCAGATTTTTCTCAGAATACAGTACCGACCTCGAAAACACAAAACGCCATCCTGATCAATAGTATAATCCACAGATGTACCTTCAGAAACCTCTCTGATACGATGCATAAGAAAAGGATCCGTAGGTTGTTCAGCTCGAATATCAGATATCAGTGTAGGGATGACCCTAAATTCTGTCATCAAACTACCATCCTCATGTAAACTCATCCGAGCAAACAAGGATCTTAATTCTGAGATAGCATTACGACTTAAGGCGTCAGTAACCACGTTCGCCTTTCCTGGGTGATACTCTATCTCACAGTCATAATCTTTAAGAAGTTCCAACCACCGACGCTGTCTCAGATTCAATTCTTTTTTTTTTGCGTAAGAAGGTATTTTAAACTCTTGTGATCGGTGAAGATATATCACTTCTCTCCGTAGAGATAATGTCTCCGTAGAGATAGTTGCAATAAAAACCATTCGAACTAACATATCCCAACCTTGCATTACTAACCAACCCTTTGAATGTATTCGACTGTATCGTATATCTGAACGATTACTTTCATATTTCGCCATCGGACTTGCCGCGAAGTAGTCAAACTTATATTCTGTGCAGAAAAGCTTCCATCCTCATATTAATATCACGAGAGATTTATATACCAGAGTCATGCTTCACCCTTGAGGGTATTTCAGTCATTTCCAACTTTATTGGCATTTCCAAAATTTTATCAGAGGTAATTTACTTATTCTAATCATGGGGGTATTTCGGTCATTTCGATGTTCGAGATATCCATCATTACTGTCAATTAAACCATTTGTAGAATTTCAATCATTTAAATACTCATGGGTGTTTCAGCCATTTCAGAAATTTCGGTACCTCCAACCACTTCATTCATTTCAGAACTCAAGGTTTTATCCATCTTTCCAGATAATTCGCAAGTCTCGATGTCCGAGGATACTTCAGCCATTTTTATCAATACGATCATTCTGAATAATTTAACCATGACAGTATTTCCAATACTTTTAGTCATTACGATCAATTCAATATTTGAGCCACTTGATTAATTCAGAGGTATGAGTAGTTTCCCGAAACTCTATACTCGGAGATTCATTCCAAATTCAAGAAAACCTAACACCTTACAATCTCGAAGGTTTAAATATTATTACCATAACTTTCCAAGTAGATCGAGGTTTTCAGATGAATCGGGTTGTTTTACCATATCTAGTGCAGATTTCTAGACTGCTTCCAAATCAAAGGGTATTTTAGTCATTCTCATACCATAGAGCATTTTCGTAATTTCATATCAAAATATTTTTAGCATTGATCATTTGACACTGATGATCAAATTTGGAGATTAGTTGCCTTATTACTTAATTGATTGAACTCCAGATCCTTACATTTGTTAACTTTCTCGGTCGAGCATTTCAATCATATCTAGGTTATCATACTCGATTTCATATCTGGTTTGACTTGAGCAGGACTAACAACACTCCTTATCATATTCATGCATGCATTAACCGAATATCAACATGTTCATAAGGCATACTAGAGGTAGTAGTGTATTACCTTTAATACTTGTTATATCAATTGACCATGATACTCTGTTCGATTACTCTCGAACTCAAATGTGACATTCTCAACATCCTGAATACAAGGAACTTTGAATACCTTCAATCGCGCACATTCCAATTTCAGTCCTTATTCACATTGCCATAGAGACAGGAGCTGTACCCGAATATACATCTATGCCAAACTCAACCTCGTCACGTTTTGGCAGTACTCCTGGCAATTCCTCCGAAAATATCTAGAAAAATTCTTAACCACCCGGATCTTATCCAAAATAGAATTTGACTACCTCGAGTCAAAAATATAAGCAAGATAGGCAGTAGCTCCATGTCGAATCATCTTTTCTATTTTGAGAACCGAACAACATTGGACAAGTAACCTCTACGCTCTCCTACCATAATCACCTCGTACCCATCTGAGGTTTTCAGAGTCGCCCTTTTCTTTTCACAATCCAAACAAACTCGATGAGCGGATAACTAATCTATTCCGAGAATAAGGTCGAACTCTCTAAAAGGTAACTCCATCAAATCAACAGAGAATATTTTCCCTTGCATTTTCGAAGGGCAATTCTTATACATCTTAGAAATCTTGACATGATCACCCACTCGGAGCATGTCTACCTTTACTAGCAGTACTAGAAGCAACTGACCTGAACCGCCCTCTACCTCGGTGAGGTGCTTGAATTGATGCATGACTCTGAACGGATAAAGCAGTAGCTGAACGTGGACAATTCTTTAAGTATTGATCCTGAAAACCACATCTGAGACACGTTCTGTTCATCAACCTGCATTCCTCATTACACTTTTTGTTGCAAAAAAATCACATACAGAAATAGGCCGACAGACTTTTGTATTACCCTGACTGCCAGACAGAACTGTCGATACTGCAAGTCTTACATTCTGATACTCTGAGGAACAAACTCATCCTAGATCTCTTTCCCAACTAGTTGACAAAACCTTGTTGTACAAATGTGTCTGGTTGCTTTCCGACTTGGTCAAATTCTGAAGTTTTTTTTTTATAAGAATTTTCTCAACAGTTTTAGCTCGATAAACCATGTCGTTGAATACTTTATCATGATGTGTTGCAACATTTCTTTGAATCGGTAGATGAAGTTTTTTTTTTAAAAAAAAAATTATACTTATTTTTCTCAGTCGCAATTAACTCAGTAGCATACTTGACCAACCTCCGAAACTATATCTCGTAATCATTCCCTGGCGTGCTATTCTGTGTCAAATTCATAAAATAATCTTAACACTTCGCTACGAGTTCGACTCTTACATATCGTTCAGTGTTTTCAATATCAAATGAGTTATCACTTCCGATCTGATATTCTTTTAACGAATGGTTCTCATCAACATGTAATTTATTCTGAATTTCCGCTCACCCAACATAAGGTAGGTGATCACTACCAGAAGTAGTAGTACGAGCTTCGATCACGACATCGAACAAACAATAGATTAAGACTCCTACACGGTGGCATAATAGTCTATTTACAAAGAAGAGTCCTAAGTCAAAATTCGGTACTTGAAGACTTTAATTAAAACATATATATATATATTTTAAATCTGGACATCTATCTGAAAAATCTCATAATTTCCGAAAACATTTATGATGCTTGAATTTTTTTTTTTGAAAACTTAAAAAATCAAATTTCCATTGAGCCTCACAGGCCGAGGGGTGTAACCTAGGCTCTGATACCACTAAATGTAACCCCCAATTTTGATATAGGGTTTTGAAATAAATTGAATTTGGCGAATTGAAAACTTTCCCCTCAAGTAAGGTCATTTATGAAAAACTGTACCGAAACTATTATTCAATTATAATAGTTATCGTTTACTGTTTCATTTTAAAACAAGCATACTCAAAATAGTTATCAAATCCCAATAGTAATAAATGTCCAAAGTCCACGTTTACAACCAAATACTGAAAATACTTAAATCATTTAATAAGTCCGGAAACGAAACATACTGATAGATAATATCAAATATTGATCGTATGTAGTCCTCCAAGTACCGAAACCTAAGTCTGGAAATCTGAAACAGATACTAAGGGGGAGTCAGCTATAAAGCTCAGCGTGTCTCTAAGGTGCATAACAGATGTCAAGCAAACAATTATATCACAATCAAAAATTAACAGATATTCCGAAATAGTACAAACAATACATACAGATGCCATAACATGACATGCACCCATCTACATCACCGTCCGAAGAGTGAAGTTCCCCTGAACCACTCTACACCTCATCACCATGTCCGAAGTAGAACTCATCCCGAAGGATGGAACTACTGATCCGAAGCGAAGTTCAACCCGAAGGATGAAGTCGCTGAGCTTCCTCCGTACAATATCCCAACCCAATGATATGACATGTAATCTGATTTCCGAGTCCGAATGCAATCTTGTTAAATAACTAAGATGCATGTACATAATAGTCTGATTCCGATATGTGTTACATAACATGATCATAGTATCCGAGTATACATTATTTATCAGATAACAGAGCAGAATGACATACAAATGAGTCATACAATATTCATCAAATAACAGTGCAAAAGAGCATACAGGTATTTCTCATACGGATTCACAAAATCATGTAACACATAAATGTAGCACAAACAGAGAACACACCTTAGGCAGCTAAATAGTCAACGTCGATAGTGACGTCTCCCACGCTCAGCTCTAGCGGAAGGTCGGACAGAATCAGTTCCTAAAAATACAGGACACTATGTAAGATTTCCTACTATGCCATATCCGAATAATTTGCTTAATAAATATCTTACTATCAGATCTCGAAGATTGTGCCACCGGAGGTCTGCCTGGCGGTGGAGGAGGTAAAATCTCAGGGTCAGAGTCCACGTCACCTGAACACGAAATTATTTGAGTCAAATTCCGATTTAACACTTTACTGAAAATCTGAGCTCAATATATAAAATTGATCCAAAACGGCACTTCGGGTTCGAATTTGAAGAAACGGACAACGCCAATGGAACCGGAACGTCGAAAAACATAAAAGGGGGCTCGGTCGAAAAAGTTGACCAAAAGTCAACGCTGACGTCATCGCTGACGTCAGCATGACTGTGATGACGTTATCGCTGACGTCAGCATGACTGTGATGACGTCATCGCTGTCGTCAGCATGACGTCAGCCACATATCAGCCAACCAAACCGGTTCGATTCAGTTCAGCCGGCCGGTTCATCACCAAACCAGTTCGGTCATATAACCCAAAATTCCCAATTTAAATAAACCCTAACCCTAACAAGCATACCCCCGACGGCGCAACCGTCCTACGAGGCCCCCGACGGCGCACCTAGCTCGACGGCGGAGCAGCGAGCACGTAGGGATGACGGCGGCGCAGCGATTTCCAGGCGATCGGAGACCTATCGACGACGTAAAACTCGACGGAGAAGGGAAATCAGTTAACCCTAAGCCGCACCTTCAACCGTCGATTGCCGGTGAAGCGGACGGCGGCTGAGCGCGTGATTGGCTGGGCTGAGACCGAGACGGTGTGGCGGTTCTCCTGGTACGGGCGGTGTCGTTCACGGCACGTCGGTGGGACAGATCGGCGGTGGTCGGGGATGAGAGAAATAGGGAAAAATATGAACTGATGGTTATCCAATAATGGCAAAAAAATAATCGATGGATATCTGATCAATAATGGGGATAATTGATCCCATATAATCAGGTAAGATAGTGGGGTGGTTGAGATATTTTTATTATTTAATTAATAAATTATTTTCCGATCTAAATAAAATTTATTTTGGGTTGATACAAGACCAAGAGCTTACCTAGCTCAATTGGCTGGGCACTCAGCTGAAAAACAAGAGGTTGTGGGTTCGATTCCCACAACTCTCAATCCATACTTATTATTTTTTTTTATCATTTTAGGGGTGTTACAGCTTTGCTAAAGCTTGCTTTTGTTTCTGCCAACATAACAAAGAACCGGTATCGAACAAGATAACTCATATAGGAAGATATAAGTGTATAAAGATCAAACAAGATACTCTCTATTTAATTCTATACTTGATGAAGTTAACTTACCACAAGGAACTCTGTCACCAGCATTTCCTGTGCTTTTGCTAAGCTCATGCCCCATACAAATATAATAGCAGTGACATTTAATGATTAAATCATTGGATATATAACTTGATTATTATAACAGAGTAACAAAGAAATGATTGAACATGTTAATGCCCCTAGTATAACTAGTCCGTTTATTTGTTCTTGGTGGATACTTAAGCTTAGCTAGAAGCAATCCACATACTTGCAGGCATTGACAGATCAACTAAGCCACACAGACAAAAGCGTGAGCAATAAGTGTGTATTAAGTATTAACATTTCAAATTTGATTTTTTCATTGCAGCCAGGCAGAAAAGATAGTTGGGAGGTGGATCAATTCCAGAAGTCGACCACTTTTAACTAGTTTTCCTAAACTAGAGAAGACTCAAGTATAACAACATTAAACAACTTAAGCAGTATCAAAATTTTGAACTATTACCCTTGCCAAAGTCATCAGGATATATCAGCATGGACAATAACAACTCTTCCAATAATGGAGTTTTGCCCAGTGAGAGGAATCTGCCTAAGCATAATACCACAATATTCAAAACTGAACAAAAGCATATCAGAAATGAAATTAAATTCATGCACAGAGGGAAAAGGGGTTGAAAAAAAACTTGTTTGTCGATAATTGAGAAGCTAGCATAGCCTGGACAACACAGATAAAATTAACAATGTTAACAATACAAGAAACATAAACACCAATACATAGAACTGAAAAAAGTTGAGTCGGAACAATGAAAAGAGAACCTAATATAGATATTTTGAATATGTTAGTAATGAACTAGAAAGCTTATGGTCATTTAAAGAAGAAAAATATTCATACCATCATCACCAACAGTGACATTTCCAAGATCACCAGCATGGCAATTCGCATCTTCAGGAGCACCAAGCTCTTTTCCAGCAGGATTGAAGTGAAGTCCTGCAAGATCAATCACAAGGAATTACATCCAAAGACAAAAGAACTCAATAAAGTCAATCTCCTATCCTTCTCCCCCATTTTCCTTCCAACTCCAAACAAAAAGAAAAACAAATACAACTTTCAAACTTTTACCTGTTGACATGCAACCATTTGTTGTGTCACCAAGGGCATGAACATGAAATCCATGGAGGCCAGGCTTTAGACAAAAAATGTTCCATGTTACAGTAGTTGGACCTAGGAAAGGCAGAAAATATTAAAAGAACTTTGACAAGAAAGACAGAAATTATCAGGGTTGTGATATACCATCTCCCTCTTGAGCGAAGTAAACAGTTCCACTAACACCTTCAGTGCTGCTAAGGACGGCAACAACCTTCACCATTTTTCTATGTGATGATTGTGATCTACACTATACAATGTTAGATATGAAAGTAAATAACTTCACAAGAAAACTCAAATTTCATTTTTGACATACTTTTTTTCGGGGAACAAAATCATGAAAATGAAAATCACAGTAAAAAATTTCAAACATAGATTAGAGGACGAATACTTGATTTGAGATCAAAATTGAGCGAAATTGATCAAAAGTGAGAGAAGCGAGAGAAACTGAAAGAACGGTCAGAGTTATCGTGCAAAAATCACAAGAAATTACAGTTCACTTACCCTTGGATCGACGGTGACGCTTGCTTGCTGGTGCGACCGAGCGACCTGAGGAACGGTCGACGACGATGAGGAGGACGGTAAGGAAGTGCGACTGAGCGGCCTGAGGGACGGTCGACGACGATAAGGAGGACTATGAGCGTTAGGGATTTATTTTTCCACGCTAGATTTTGGGATTTTTGCACGATAACTCAGTTTTCATATATTCAACCAAGCGGCGTTTAAAAATGAATCACCTTAACAGAAACCCTATTGCAGCGTTTATTAAAAGAAAACACCACTAAAACGAAAATATTTATGACGTTTTTAAAACCAAATGCGGCCAATACAAGAGTTATTGCGGTGTTTTTAATAAACGCCGCTAAAAATACATCTATTGCGGCGTTTTTAAACTCAAAACGCCGCGATGATTCTCAGTTTGTGGCACTTCTCCCTTAAACGCCGTTATAAGTGAAATATTGGTGGCGTTTGTTTAAAAAATGCCACGAAAAGCGCCGCGATAGAACAAGTTTGGTGTAGTGAATTGTAATCGGGAATTTAAGGAAAATTGATTAAATAGTAAGCTCCGGAAAAACGAAATCTAAACCATATGAAACATTAAAACCCTAAAGATTGAACATCAATAATTAACTCAAATACCAATTCAAAATTGAAACCCTTCAAAAGATTTCAGAATCGATCAAAATTAAATAAATCAATTGGTAATGATTCAACATGACAAGGCTCTGATGCCACTTGTTAGAACCAAAGATATAAAATCTAAACTCGGGGTCTATCATGTCAAATCATCAAGAACAATAAACTAAATGCGGAAGCGTACTTGAATTCATTGATGGACTGAAAACCTTGAATCTTTTGATGAAGATCGCCTAAAAGGTGGTTGTGATCTTCTAAGAAGATATGTTAGCATTGCCGTAAAAACTCTCTGATGAGACAAGAGTAATACACATTAACCTATTTCTTGGGGATCACTACATCTTTATATAGTTGATTTAATAAATCAACTATTAAATATTTATAACTCTGCCCCTCATTAAATCATAAATACATCTTATAGTATCTACACTTTTATTTCCACGACATTTTAATACACATGACATAATTAACATAATTGGTCACTTAATTTTGTGTCATACTTTATAATAGCATCATACATTTTACATATGTGCTCACAATTGCGGATTTTAGTCCAACAAAAAATACAATCTACTTTAAATTTTATAAACCCTAACTATAATTCTTAAATTCTAAGCTTAACTTTTATCGTAGTGAATAAACAAAAACACAGAAAAGTAGAAAAATTTCTAAATTAGCGTTCAACTTTTATTGTTGCGGCTTCTTTTGGTTGGTTTATCGCCAGTCGCATCGCGCGTCGCACCATTTCCAATAGACCAATTGTCCGTTCGACTTCCAATTTTGCAAACTTTTTACGAAACAATGTTTTCTTTTAAGCTTTTTGTTTGGTATGTGCAAAAGAATATCCGAAAGAAATATTGTTTATATGTTCGTATTCACTTTTACCTTTTAAACTTGAGAAAATATTTTATGCATCTTCAGTAGAAATTTGTTTTATACAAAAGAATTTAATAAGAAAATATTTCATGTACTGTTAGTAGGGCCGGTCCTGACTATTTTTTGGCTCGGGGCGAAATTAAAAAATGAGCCTTAATTTAACTTTTTAAAAAATATGAAATACTTATAACAATAGCACCTATGAAATGTGAAGATCCTCGATCGAAATATTTATATGCTAAATTCGCAACACCGCAGTGATTAAACTTTAAAACAATAACACCTGTAAACATATGAAAAAGATAATAAGCATTTAAATCACATATTAAAAAACTACCAAATATTAAAAGATTCAAGCTTATTAAACAAAAATAAAAGAACAATCTTAACTATAATTTAGAAATATATAAAAATAAGAAAAAATAGAAACATGATCTTACCAAAAAATTTAAGAACAAGTTTCAATAGGATTCAAGCACCACGATTGATAATAAGCAATTGTAATTTTGTGTTTGTGAGAAATATGAAAACTTAAAAAGTGAATAATAATTTTCAGATGAGTTGCAAAATATAGAAGAGAAGAAAATAGATGTAGGTTAATTATACTTGAATTTTCTCCACCCAATGAGTATTAAAGAGAAAAAAAACGTTAAAAAATTCTCTATTGATATGAAAAATTTGGAATATGGTAAATTGATGGTGGTGGGAGTTTGGAAGACAATAGTTTAACAATTTAGTTGGATATTCTTTTAGATTTTCGGAAAGATATATTTAATGAGTGTTTCGTGGGAATTAGAATCATTATTACCGTTAATATAAAAATCTAAAATGTCAATTAACAGGTTAATAAATTTATGGGCCTGTCATTTTACTTAGACAATTTTTTTAAATTTATTATCAAAAAATAAGGAATATATTATACTAAGATTTTTTTTAAAAAAATTATGGGCCCTGGGTGGGTGCCCCTGACTGTCAGTAGTTATGAAGCACGAACATGGCAGCTCAAATCCGTTCCACGTATCCGATATGTTCCCGGGACGAGTACAATCTAAGTACGTGTCGAAGATGTTTCATGTTTAAGGGATACGCCTGAAATTAATTGAGTACGTCTGAGAGATTACACGCGACGTACATCAGGACAACTTTTGAGCTTCATGCGCATATCCAAGGTCATTTTTAAGCTTCACGCACGTACACAATGTCAATTTTAAGCTTAATGTGTGCATCAGGGATGTTGGTGGAGACGTATTTGATTCTTTGAGAGATGTGAGATATGTAGAGTTTGCGTGACACTCACTTTAATGAGTTCGATTTGGAAAGAGAGTTGGTCTTGGAGGATATTAACAACGAATATTTTTTTTGTTTAGTATTGTTTTAGACTTCGTTTATTGTTTGAGATTTGACACTTTAATATTAAGCTTTTATGAATTTTATTTTCTAATTTACTATGAATTTTAATAATTTTTTATAATTTATTTTATATTTATCGTACTTTTGTCGTACTCATACCGTATCAGTGCAACATAGGTATGTACAAAACTTATTTTACACAAACAAATTTAATTTAGAGAGTGGAAGTTTGGTGTTTGAGTTTAGAATCTAGGGTTTAAGATTATAATTTAAATTTTAGAGTTTAGGAATTACATATTTAAGTTTTAATTTTAAAAAAATTAGGCATGCTTGTAAAGTATTTTTTCTACTGTTAGTACATAAAATAATAACATATCATTAAAATAACGATTTGTAATTAAATTTTTTCATCTTTTATACCAAATAAATTCTTAATTCTAAAAAAATTGCAGATTCTTTTGGTCCAAACATGTTTGTATAAGAAAGACGACATTTATATAATTTTGTCTTGATTTATCGATAATAACAAAACCTTAAGGTTAAAAGCTATTGTAACCCCCTAGACCGGCCTATGCGGAATGACCATGTCTAGTAAGTTACATTAAAAATTTTATAATCATTTAGTAAACAAGTTTGCAACAAAGAATTTATTTCAAATAGCATTTCGACCAGATTTTTGTGAAAACTATCAAGTTTAGTAAATATGTTTAGACACATCAAACCTTAATATTTTTAAAGACTTACACATAACATAATAAAACATGTCACCCATAATTACAAATGGTGGATAGAAATATTACATTCAAAAACAATGTCGAAAGTGTCGATCCTCCAAGTGTCAACTACAGGGCAGCTTATTCCAACCTATCTGAAAGGGGAAAAATATTTGGGCGTGAGCTAGAAAGCTCAATGTGATCCAACAGTGCAAGAAAACATTTATATCCATAAATGTTAAATCATGTTATGAAAGACATACTATATATATAATTATACATGTACATCATACTTTCATGAAATCTTTCTACCCTCCATCCGAACACCATGATACAGTTCCCCAGAACAGTATCCTATATTGGCATTAACCCAAGCCCACTGGGCGGGGTACCATCCTAAGGAATACCTTAGAATACGGGCGGCCCTTGCCGAAGCATAGGAACCGTAAACGGGCGGACCTGGCCGAAGCCTAGAATCCGTAAACGGGCGGACCTGGCCGAAGCCTAGGATCCGTAAACGGGACGGTCTTACCAGCTGGATCAGGGCTGAGCCGTAGTCTCCACATCATACCCCCAAGAATTTTTCACTAACTAGTCCGGTAGTAACATAGTATGCAACAATAAAAGCCATAACCATGCTCATCATCTTATATCTATACTGCTGACTGAGAATCATAGTCATGCTTATCTCAATGAATGCTAGAGTATAATTAAAATTATACCGTGAAACCATATTCCCTTAATAAACTGAAAACATGCTAATTTTCACAAATTAAATTTCGTAATCATATGCTCAGTATGACTTATAAAATTGTGTGAGGCATGTAAATCATGAATATAAAACAGTTATGTAGCACACAAGGAAACACACCTCAAAGGATGAGATCAGTCAGCCACATGTCTAACAGGCACTGGGATCACGCTCTGCTACAGTATTTGAGCGAGTGACGATCGGATCACGAGGTGGTATAGATCGGGACGAGCCGGGCTGGGCGTAGATACGATCGGAAGGTTCACGTGTACCGGATTTTCGCCGATTTGAGAAAAACCTCAATTTGTACGAAACCTTCAACGGCAAATTAATGGCAAACGAAGCGGCGGTTTAACGCGTAGATGGGGGCGTTTTGTCCGGGACGTTGAGACGGTTCGGATGGTGGTGGCGGTGAACGAACGGCACAACGTGGTGATGGACGGTTGTTGGTGGCGTACGATTGGTTTGTGTTGAGAGGAAAATGAAACTTAGAAATTGAGAGGGAAGTGTTCTGCAGAGATGAGGATAAAATGATAATAATTGAGGGGGAGGGAATAATATAATTGGGGGTGAGTGATAATAATAATTGAGGGGACAAAATGAGTGGGAGTGGTTAGAGAAGAAAAAAAAATATATAATATATATTTTTTTTTTATTGTTACAATTCTCCCTCCCTAAAAAAAAAATTTCGACCTCGAAATTTACCTTAATGGAATAAATGCGGAAACTGCTCTTTCATCGACTCAAGGGTTTCCCAGGTAGCTTCTTCAGGACCTCGATTTCTCCATTGTACCTTAACCATAGGAATACATCGATTCCTTAGAACCCTCTCGTCTTGATCCAAGATTTGAACAGGTTCCTCCTCATAAGACAAATCTGGTCTCAACTCCACATCCTGTACCTGGATAATATGGCTCGGATCTGGGTGGTACTGTCTCAACATAGATACATGGAACACATCATGAATACGGCTAAGCTGGGGAGGTAATTCAAGCTGATAAGCAACAGGCCCGACTCTCTTCCGAATACGGTACGGTCCAATAAATCTTGGGCTCAATTTACCTTTGCGCCCAAATATCAGAACTTTCTTCCATGGTGATACCTTTAGAAAAACCTGGTCGCCAACCTCAAACTCTATATCCTTTCTCCTCCGATCAGCATAAGACTTCTGTCTGTCAAACGCCTCCTTCAAACGACTACGAATCAGTCTGACAGTCTCTTCAGTCTCTTGGATCAACTCAGGACCCAAAGTCTTCTTATCATACAATTCAGTCCAACAGATTGGAGTTCGGCAGTTGCGACCATACAAAGCTTCGTAAGGTGCCATGCGAATACTAGCCTGGTAACTGTTATTATAAGCAAATTCGGCCAGTGCTAAGAAGTCTTCCCAACTACCATGGAAATCTATCACGCATCCTCTCAACATATCTTCAAGAACTTGAATTACCCTCTCAGACTGGCCATCGGTCTGTGGATGGAAAGATGTACTGAAATTCAGACGGGTACCTAAAGCTCTGTGCAACGCCACCCAGAATCGAGAAGTGAACCTCGGATCCCGATCAGAGATGATAGATAAAGGTACCCCATGTAGTCTGACAATTTCAGAGATGTATAGCTTAGCCAGCCTCTTCAAAGAATAAGTGACTCGAACCGGGATAAAATGAGCTGACTTTGTGAGTCGGTCTACAATTACCCATATCGAATCCTTTTTAGAAGGTGTCAGAGGAAGTCCTGTAACGAAGTCCATTGTAATACGTTCCCATTTCCACTCGGGAATCTTAATAGGCTGCAACAAACCAGAAGGATGCTGGTGCTCTGCCTTAACCTGTTGGCAAGTCAAACACCGGGATACATAATCTGAAATGTCCTTCTTCATACCTTCCCAACGATATCTCTGTCTCAGGTTTTGATACATTTTGTCCCCACCGGGATGCATAGCATAAGGGCTGTTATGAGCCTCTCTAAGAATAGCCCGCTTCAACTCGGCATCATTTGGTACGCAATAACGATCCTTAAAGCACAAGACTCCATCCTGATCAAAGGCATAGATGGTAGTAGATCCTTGCTCAACCTGCTGTATGACAGGAAGTAAGGAACTATCTATAAGCTGTTTGGCCTTAATTTCCTCGACCAATGTCGGTTTAACTTGCAGCTCGGCTAGTAGACTTCCATCACTGTATAAACTCATTCTGGCAAACATGGATCTCAAGTCTGATATAGCCTTACGACTCAAAGCGTCAGCAACGACATTAGCCTTCCCTGGGTGGTACTCAAACACACAGTCATAATCCTTAAGAAGCTCAATCCAACGACGTTGTCTAAGATTAAGCTCTTTCTGTGTAAGAATGTACTTCAGGCTCTTGTGATCTGTATAAATATAACACTTCTCTCCGTAGAGATAGTGTCTCCAAATCTTCAAGGCAAAGATTACAGCGGCCAATTCTAGATCATGGGTAGGATAATTACACTCATGAGGCCTTAATTGGCGAGACGCATAAGCTATTACCTTCCCATCCTGCATTAGAACGCAACCAAGTCCAGAACGCGACGCATCACTATAAACTGTAAAATCCTTCCCAGGCTCGGGCTGCGTCAAAACTGGAGCTTGTGTTAAGGTTGTCTTCAACTTCTCAAAACTATCACGTTGAGCATCTGTCCAGATGAATGGAACATCCTTCCTCAACAGCTTCGTCAAGGGAGAGGCAATAATAGAAAAACCCTCAATGAAACGCCTGTAATATCCAGCTAAACCCAAGAAGCTGCGGATCTCAGAAATATTCTTGGGTTGCTTCCAACTCACAATGGCTTCTATCTTGCTCGGATCAACCTGAATACCCCGAGCCGATACCACATGCCCCAGAAATGTCACCTCACTGAGCCAGAATTCACATTTGCTCAATTTGGCGTACAATTTGTGATCTCTAAGAGTCCGTAGAACAATTCTCAAATGCTCAGCATGTTCTGCCTCAGTCCGGGAGTAGACTAGGATATCATCAATGAACACCACCACGAATTGATCCACATACGGCCGGAACACACGATTCATTAGATCCATAAAAGCGGCAGGAGCATTAGTCAGACCAAACGGCATCACCAAAAACTCGTAGTGCCCATATCTGGTGCGAATGGCCGTCTTTGCTACATCAGACCCCTTTATTTTCAGTTGATAGTACCCTGAACGAAGATCAATCTTCGAGAAAACTGTGGCTCCCTGCAACTGATCGAACAAGTCATCTATCCTGGGCAATGGATACTTGTTTTTGATTGTTAACTTGTTCAGCTTACGGTAATCAATACATAGCCTAAGAGACCCATCTTTCTTCTTCACAAATAAAACAGGAGCTCCCCAGGGTGAAGAGCTAGGTCGAATAAATCCTCGATCGAGGAGTTCCTGCAATTGAATCTTTAGCTCCTTAAGCTCCTTAGGAGCCATACGGTATGGGTTCATCGAGACTGGTGCAGAGCCCGGATAAATCTCAATCTCAAACTCGACATCTCTATCCGGGGGTAGCCCAGGTAATTCTTCGGGAAAGACATCAGGGAACTCACTAACAGTGCGAATTTCCTCAATCTTTGTCAAAGAACCCTTGGTATTCAAGATACAAGCGATGAAGGTCTGGTATCCTTTCCGGATCATTCTGTCAGCAGCCAAAGCAGATATTACATTTGACAGATACCCTCGGCGCTCACCGGTGAGAATCACAATACGATCATCAGAAGTCCTTAAAAATGCTCTCTTTGTCTCACAGTCTAGGTTAACTCGGTGTTCAGTCAACCAATCCATGCCAAGAATTATATCAAACTCTTCTAGAGGTAGCTCCATAAGATCGGCTAGAAAGATTTCCCCTTGCACTTCTAGGGGACATCGCCTGAAAACTTTATTTACAACTACCGACTGACCCACTGGACTCATAACGGTAATTGTATTCTCAGTGGTCTCATCAGGAATCTGGAGGTCTCGGGACACGGATTTTGATACATATGAATGGGTAGAACCATTGTCGAGCAATACAAAATATGGAACAGAAAACATAGTAAAAGTACCTGCAATGACGTCTGGCTCATCTCTGTCATCTCGACGTCTGGAGGCATAAACAAGTGGAGGCTGCCTAGCATCATTCATAGTTGGTCCTCCACTCTGATGTGATCGGCCTCTACCATCAGATCTAGCAGAAGATCCATGAGCTCTACTCTGATAACGCCCTGAACCCGGTGTTTGAACAGATGTTTGTGATCGGGCTGGAGTCTGGGATCGAGCAGGGGTCTGAAACGACGATCGGTCCACAGAAGGGGGGTGTGGACAATCTTTCTTAAAATGGCCAGTGGATCCACATCTGAAACAAGCACCCGTCATCTTCCTGCACTCCCCTCGATGAAGCTTACCACACTGTTCACATAAAGGTAAATGAGTGGACCCTGTTGTATCACCTCGACTAGCCGTTGGGCCCTGCTGTACCGGGGGCCTATAATTCGAACCACTTCCCTGATACATGGTGCGAGGCCTCTTATCAAAACGAGAATGAGACTCTCTCTTTCTAGAAGATTTCCAAGATCGATCTCGGTCTCGCCCTCGATCCTTGCTTCTTTCTTGTTCACCATCTCTACCACTCTGACTAGCTGCCAAGATCTCCATTTGTTCTGCAGTCTTAGCTCGGTCCACTAAATTTTCAAACACCTGATCATGGTGGGTAGCCACTCGGTCACGTATCCCAATACGAAGGCCCTCCTGAAACTTTTCACATTTGTCTTTTTCCGTAGGAATTAAATTTGTACCATATTTTGATAACTCGAGAAACTGTATCTCATACTCAGCCACGGTCATAGTATCCTGTACCAGATCTTTAAAAGCCTGGCGTCTTTCTCGCAAGAATTGTTCGCCCAGAAAACGGTTTCTAAAGCGCTCCTTAAAGAATTCCCATGTCAGACGATTAGATGGAACACTACTCATAATGGACTCCCACCAAGTACGGGCATTCCCATTTAGCATCGATACGGCCCCTAAATACTTCTTAGATGGCTCAAAACCCAACTCACTCATACGTCTATCGATATCATATATCCACTCCTCAGCCTCGGTAGGTGGTCCACCAAGAGATCCCGAGAAAGTCTTAATCCCATTAACGATCAAGGTCTGTGAGATAGGAACTTCAGGTGTGACTCCAGCTGCTCTAACTACTCCCTGAATCAATTGGAGAAACTGTCTACTCAATGACTCATCCGTAATTCCAGTCATAGGCTCAGGTCCAGCAACAGTAGTACCTCTGACTGGTGTAGTCATACCGATATTAGGGGTAGGCAATGGAACAGTGGAAGTAGGTGTGGGAGTATTCGGGGCAGATGTCGGAGTAGTCGCAGCAGAAGTAGTAGTATCAGGAACTGAAAGACCAGTAGGGGTAGGAGGCTCTACAGTTGTCGAGGGGTCAACTGCGGCTGTAGCCACTCCAGAGGCAGGTGGATCAGTCACTAAATCATCTATCGGGTCTGCAAATCTAACAGGTCGACCACGCCTACGAACGGGTCGACGTTCCCTTCCAGTGCTCATTCTCGGAGAATCTATTCATCGGATAAAACTTATGATCATGTTATGACACTGGAGAATCGATCACAATTAAACATATACAGTTGGGTGACATGGCCCCTTTTTTTTATACATTATAAAACATTTTAAATGGACCATTTTTTTTTTACAGTCCGAGGTTTTAAAACCAAAAGCTCTGATACCAACTAAATGTAACCCCCTAGACCGGCCTATGCGGAATGACCATGTCTAGTAAGTTACATTAAAATTTTTATAATCATTTAGTAAACAAGTTTGCAACAAAGAATTTATTTCAAATAGCATTTCGACCAGATTTTTGTGAAAACTATCAAGTTTAGTAAATATGTTTAGACACATCAAACCTTAATATTTTTAAAGACTTACACATAACATAATAAAACATGTCACCCATAATTACAAATGGTGGATAGAAATATTACATTCAAAAACAATGTCGAAAGTGTCGATCCTCCAAGTGTCAACTACAGGGCAGCTTATTCCAACCTATCTGAAAGGGGAAAAATATTTGGGCGTGAGCTAGAAAGCTCAATGTGATCCAACAGTGCAAGAAAACATTTATATCCATAAATGTTAAATCATGTTATGAAAGACATACTATATATATAATTATACATGTACATCATACTTTCATGAAATCTTTCTACCCTCCATCCGAACACCATGATACAGTTCCCCAGAACAGTATCCTATATTGGCATTAACCCAAGCCCACTGGGCGGGGTACCATCCTAAGGAATACCTTAGAATACGGGCGGCCCTTGCCGAAGCATAGGAACCGTAAACGGGCGGACCTGGCCGAAGCCTAGAATCCGTAAACGGGCGGACCTGGCCGAAGCCTAGGATCCGTAAACGGGACGGTCTTACCAGCTGGATCAGGGCTGAGCCGTAGTCTCCACATCATACCCCCAAGAATTTTTCACTAACTAGTCCGGTAGTAACATAGTATGCAACAATAAAAGCCATAACCATGCTCATCATCTTATATCTATACTGCTGACTGAGAATCATAGTCATGCTTATCTCAATGAATGCTAGAGTATAATTAAAATTATACCGTGAAACCATATTCCCTTAATAAACTGAAAACATGCTAATTTTCACAAATTAAATTTCGTAATCATATGCTCAGTATGACTTATAAAATTGTGTGAGGCATGTAAATCATGAATATAAAACAGTTATGTAGCACACAAGGAAACACACCTCAAAGGATGAGATCAGTCAGCCACATGTCTAACAGGCACTGGGATCACGCTCTGCTACAGTATTTGAGCGAGTGACGATCGGATCACGAGGTGGTATAGATCGGGACGAGCCGGGCTGGGCGTAGATACGATCGGAAGGTTCACGTGTACCGGATTTTCGCCGATTTGAGAAAAACCTCAATTTGTACGAAACCTTCAACGGCAAATTAATGGCAAACGAAGCGGCGGTTTAACGCGTAGATGGGGGCGTTTTGTCCGGGACGTTGAGACGGTTCGGATGGTGGTGGCGGTGAACGAACGGCACAACGTGGTGATGGACGGTTGTTGGTGGCGTACGATTGGTTTGTGTTGAGAGGAAAATGAAACTTAGAAATTGAGAGGGAAGTGTTCTGCAGAGATGAGGATAAAATGATAATAATTGAGGGGGAGGGAATAATATAATTGGGGGTGAGTGATAATAATAATTGAGGGGACAAAATGAGTGGGAGTGGTTAGAGAAGAAAAAAAAAATATAATATATTTTTTTTTTGATTGTTACAGCTATATTAATAGCGAAGTGTATAGACATTCATTAATTGATCTAGTGATCAATAATGTTCGTATTATTCTACGTTATATGAATTCAAATTTTAATATTTTTCTTAAAAATATAATTTTTCTACTTAATCAAAAAATAATGAAGTGTATACGAGAGATATTTGTACTCACAAATCACTAAACTTTCATTTAATAAATCTCAAATTTAATTCGGTCATGGTCGAATCGAGTAGATTGAATTATTAGACAAGTTTGAATTCAAATATCCCAATACTTCATTTAAGTCATGCGTAGGCATATTGGGGTTTGGTGTAATATAACTTGTTTGTGGTATGGCATCGAAAAGAAAATCTTGTACATTATGCAATATGTACTATATGATAATACAAAATTATGTTACACATTTTGATTAAAACATATTGAATATTTGACTCATTTTTATCCTTTACTATTAAAAGAAGAAGAAAATTGTACATAATAACTACATTCATATAAAAGACGAAAAACAATATCATATTTTTGCACATGCATGCATGCATGCATACTTTTAGTGATTATCCTTCTTTATCTTTTGATCTTTTCTACTCTCCCAATTTGTCACTTCACCTGCATCCCAACCAAGAAAAAGAATATTATAAACAATTTCCTACTTTATTTAACTTGTTAGTATATGAAAATCAAAAGTTTTAATATACAGTCGTACAAAATTAAAATTTATGTATCATGTTTTATAACGAAACAATATAAGTCACCTATGCTTTGAAGAATGGGGAGGGCATGTAGGACTTGGAATATTGGTGCCGCAAGAAGGTCCGATTCGGGGGACAGGAGAATGGTCATTAGGCACAACAATTGCTACGGCCGCCGCCTCTTCATTTAGCGGCCTTGCCGATGGCATCATCATCGGATTCGAGCTCAAAATCACTGCTATCACTACTACCATAACTTGAACAATCTTAACAAATTTTGTGCACCCCATTTTTTTGGTATTGATGAGAAAGAAAATCAAGTTTATTCGGAGCTATTGATTTATAAGAACTATTGGCAAAGAAAACAATGAACAACGTGGGATGGGAGAACGTACAATGTGTTGTATTTATAGCCAATTAGCCATCTTGGTTGGTGAACGAGAATCTAAAGTGAATGATTACCTTTGGCAAGTGTATTTAGTTTGCTTCTCACAGTGTACTACCTATCTATCATTGACCAATCACAAAATTCCAAAAAAAAAACACAGTCATAAAATATTTTTTTTTGACAAATATTAATTCTAATTATAATTCACGGCCTAAGTGGAATGAGGGAACAAAAATGAGCAGCTTGCCTAACCGGCCAAACGTGCTTGCTCCTTTATATAGTGAATTGAAAAGTGAGTCATCACATGAATTTAAGGGACGATTCTAATAATATAGAGTGATTTATTCTTTATTGATGACTTAAGTTCGAACAACAAGATATGCAGAAGATAATGACAAAAAAAAACAAATACCATGTTCCACGGTAAAAAAAATACCAAATTAGATATAGAACACTGTATTATATTAGAGAAAAGTGACGAATTTCGAACACAAGATGGCATAATAAAGCTAAAAGAAAATGTGCATGGCTAAGGCCTAAGGGGAAAGCTAAAAGAAAATGTGCATGGCTAAGGCCTAAGGGGATAATAAAGGTAAGGTAGTTGGGAGAGATCATCCAAAATTCAAACATGAGTATTAAAGAAAATCCAATTCATTTCAACAACCTTTTGCATAATAAGAATGTTTTTTGTCATTTGAATAAAAAGATGATCGCGTGAGTTTAGCCACACCTACCAGCATCGATAGATTCAACACCATGATCTGGCTGAATAATTATAATTCGAATCAATCATCAGAAAACATTATTAAGTTGATGCAAACGTTTAATATCGTATTGGGATAGATGTGTTTTCCATGTATAGGAAGTTGCATTTCGAAACAACCAGAATCAGGGTCCGATACAGAGCAATGTATTCAAAGAACAGTCCCATGCGACTACTATGGTTCTCGATTTTCTTACCTTTCTGGATTGCAAATCCGTTTCGTTTCAGAATCTCAGCAATGGTGACAACAGTAGGAAATAGGAATAGCTGGGGCAAAATAACAACAAGCATTCAACTTTGGTAATCAAAGAAAGTACTTTTACCCATTCCTAAGCCGCAAAGTTCAACCTCATTGAACTCATTTATGTACCTCTGCAACAAAACCAAGCATTGGATTCAAATTGCAAACAAAAGAAACCGATTTGACCACCAAGAAGCACAATTAACAAAAAACCCATTTCAGAACAGATTCAAGAAATCATAGAAAACGGATGAAAACAAAGAAATCAGAACTTCTACTCCAGGAAAATCATTAATCCAGAATTTGATACCTTGGCGCTATTGAGATAGAAGATGAAGGGTTTCTTGGTGTTGGATACTTGCACCTCCTTCTTCTTCTTATCGTTCTTCAAATTCTTGGTCTCTTAGGGCAGGGCAGGGGCGGTCTGAGTTTTTGGAGGCCCGGGGTGAACTTAAAAAATGGTCTTAAATTGAACCTTTAAATTATAATTATAGTTACAGTTGTATTTTCGATTGTGTTGTGTTTATCATGATTGTAGATATAATAGATGTTATTTTGTTTATTGCGAGTATCGCGATTATGAAATTTTTTTAGTAACATATGCTATTGTGGACATAATGGCTCCATATATCGCGGTTTTAGATGATGCCACTACCGTCATATAACGATCGTTGTTGTGGTTGCATGTCGCTATTTAAATCTTTGTCCCTAATAGCAACTAATGAAAGAGATTAAATTTTAAGAGTTGGTCCATCGTAACAAGTATTGAAAAAAATTGGTCCCCTAATAACAAGTATTGAAAAAATTAAAATTTAAAACTATTAAAAAAAACTTTGATACACATGCCGTGTAAACTTTAGTTTACATGTGCCTTTTAATTTTAGAGGTTAGGGTTTTAATTTAGGGTTTAAAGTGTAGGGGTTTATGTTGTAGGGTTTAGAATTTAAGATTAGTGTTGAGAATTTAGGGTATATGGTTTAGTTTTTTAGGGTTAGGGTTAGAATTTAGGATTTGAGTTTTATAGTGTAAATATGCAGGTTTGTGTAAAATTAGTTTTATCAGCATGTATATCAAAATTTTACCTTAAAACTATGCCCATAATAACAAATATTGGAAAAAAACTGGAGCCCTAGTAACAAGTACTAGAAAAAATTGAATATTAAGAGTAGATCCCTAATAATAAATATCAGAAAAAACTCATCCCCTAATAACAAATATTAAAAAATGGGCCCCTAATAACAAGTATTAAAAAAAAATTGAATATTAAGAGTAGACCCCTACTAATAAATATTGAAAAATACTAAGTCTCTAATAACAAATATAAAAAAATAGGCCCCTAATAACAAGTGTTAGAAAAAAATAAATATTAAGAGTAGATCTTTAATAATAAATGTTGGAAAAATCTTAACCCCTATTAATAAATATTAAAAAAAATAGGCCATAATTACAAATATTAAAACAAACTAAATCTTTAATTATAATTCGAAAATATACAATATTTAATTTTCCTGAGCAATGGGCCCTGGGCGGGTGCCTTGCTGCCCCTGCCCAGGGCCGGCCCTGTCTTGGGGTGGCTTGACGGTTTTCGCAGGAGAAATGATTGAAGCAACCTCGACACGGTGATCGGCAGCAATAATAATTGGGTTATTGTTGTTTTCGAGGTTGCCTTCGTCGCCGAAGACGACGATCTGCTCGTTCTTGGATTCTTCATCCGCCTTAGGTCTTTCTGATTCAACTCGTTTTGCTGCAACATTCGACTCCATTGACTCAACTTGTTTCGCTCTTCTGTGGAATATGGCGGGAAAGAAAGTCAACATAATTGGTCAGCCAACTGAAAATTTTAATTAGGATCTAGGGTGGTTTATGGATTATTTGGCATAATAGGTTAAAATTTATAGGACCACATCATTTGGAGCTGGCGTTCTCATACCTCGCCATGTGCAAACGGTGAGGTGCAGGGAGACTGACTTTTCAACTGGTTCACGCGGCTTGGCAGGCTGGGCATGCATGAGTTGCTAGCTTTGCAGGCTCGAAAAGGTAGTCAAACATTGCCACCTCTATATAGCGAGGTGATGTTGACATGCATGCATGTATGCAGGTACGTGAGTCAGGTCTAGTTTTAGGGTTTTATTAATTTTTTTAAGGTTGCCAGGCTTGGCATGCATGGTTTGCTGGCTTTGCAGGCTCAAAAAGGAGTCAAACCTCGCCACCTCCGTATGGTGAGGTGCTGTTGACATGCATGTATGCATGCAGGTACGTGAGCCAGGTCTAGTTTTAGGGTTTTATTATTATTTTTAGTATTGTGTATATATATAGGATATAGAGAAGATGAGTGGGTATGAGTTGAGAAAAAATTAAGAGAGTTTGAGTTGAAAATTTAGGTGAGAGTTTTTGAAGATTTTTTTCAGACGGTGTTTGAAGATATATTCGGACGATTTCTCGTCGAATCCGGTAAGTTTTATATTTTTGGAATTTTAATTCATTTGCCGCCTTATTTTTAAAATTTTAATAAGAAAACTAAATTTTAATGTTTGCTTATGTTTTTTGTTTAAATATTTATAGAGAATGAGTTTATCAACATATTGTGACACCGAACCCATTTTTGGTCATTGGGGCGAATCACTTGAAGATTTCAGTGAGGATGATGAAAATATTGTGCCTATTACGGAAGATGATGACGTGCGCTTACTCGATGCCGATGATGTTGAGGCTGTTATGACAAATGCATCTCAGGGTAATGGTATCGATGTTTAAGATGATGTTTGGGACACGGCTGCTGCTAAGCTCGGGTTGGGAAAAGAGCAGCGAGTTTGGGGTTATGTTGAACCAGAGCCCCAGCAATCGAAACCCATTTATTCAGCCTATGAACCTCCAGCAGCCCGCATGTATGAAGTGGATTATACTACAATGCAAGATCTGGAATATCAAGCTCGCGCATTTGGTTCTTTATCATCTTTGAACTTTGGAGAATTGATACTGAAGGCTGAATTCGAAACAAAAGAAGCTGCAAAGCTAGCAGTTCAAGAGCATTGTATCAAACGCCATATGTCATTTTCTATTGTTGAGTCCAATAAAATTACATATTGTGTAAGGTGTCTTCATTGGAAGAGAAAATATCCTTGGTGGGTAAGAGTTTCATACAGGAAAAGGACTAATATGTGGGAGGTGTCACGGTTCATTAACCAGCACACATGTACCGATATAGCTTTATCATAGGACCACATTAATTTAAACTCTGATCTAATATGTGCTTACACCAGAGCATTGGTTGAACATGAACCAAGAATTTCGATTGCGGTGTTAGTAGTATCTATCCGAACTCGACTTGATTATATTCCATCTTACTACAAGGCATGGGTGGCAAAGCAGAAGGCGATGGCGCAACTGTATGGTGATTGCGATAAATCGTATAATGAGCTACTAGCTCTTTTACGAGCAATGCAACTATTCATATCGGGAACCATGGTAGAATACGAAACAAAACTGGCATTCAACTTATAAGGCGAATTAATTCTTGGTAAAAGAATATTTAGTAAGTTATTTTGGGCGTTCAATGCGTGCATTGAAGGGTTCCCATTCTGAAAACGCATGATTCAAGTGGATGGTACCTGACTATATTGAAAGTACGATCATATATTACTCGTGGTTGTTGCACAAGATGGAGACAATAATATATTCCCAATTGCCTTTGCCATAGTTGAAAAGGAAGACGCGGGTGGATGGAAATTCTTTTTGAAGCATCTATGCAATCATGTAGTAAAAAAAGACGGGATTTGCATAATTTCTAATAGAAGGACTACACTCTTATCAGTAATTGGCAGATGTGAGAGTTTATGGAAACCTCCACATGCATATCCAGCATATTGTATACGGTATATTGCGGCAAATGCGAAGACACGGTTCAGAAACAACCAGATTCAGAAAGAAATTTTAGGCGCGAGTAAGTTGTTATTTGTTTTTAATAAAAAAATAAATTTTTTTGAGTTGATAATATTGATTTATTTATCTTATTTTTTAAATAAGGTATGAACTAGGTCAACCAAAATTCAAAGAGAGGATAAGAAGGTTGAGGTGACACGGTATAAATGTATTTAATTTTGCAAGTGACATCCCCAAGGAAAGATGGTCACAAGCCTATGATGAAGGTCGACGTTATGGTCATATGACAACTAACCTTGCAGAGGCTATAAATTCGGTGCTTAAAGGAAAACCCCATCTCCCAATTGCAAGTATTGTGTGGGAGACTTACTTCAGATTGGGTAAAGTATGGTCTGACAAAGGGCAGGAAGTTAACTCCCGAATAAACAACTGACAATATTGGTCTAAAACCCTGTAGGATAGAATGAGCGAACTTCAAGGTAAAGTCACCTCTATGCGAGTCAGATCATTCGACCCACATGGATGGGAATTTTTTGTCGAAGCTACAGTCCGAGGTGAGAAACGAATGTTCACTGTAAACCTTCATCATAGATGGTGTGATTGTGGTGCATTCCAAGCATTTAGATACCCTTGCTCTCACGCACACGCCGCATGTTTGCATTTTCGTCTCGACCCTTACGGTTTTGCGGATGAGTGTTATAAACTAGAGAATATTGCAAATATATATAGAATTCAGTTCAGCACGATCCCAAACCAAGACTATTGGCCGGTAGAGCCAATGTACGAAGAATGGTTACCAAATCCAGAGCTTCGTAGAAAGTTGAAGGGTCGACCGACGTCCACTCGTATTAATACGAATAGGGATGATCCGGATGATAGAGAGGGGGAGTTCAAGTTAAACATTGTACTATTTTTAGGGTACCGGGTCATTCAAAAAACAAGTGTCCGAACAAATCCAATCTTTCAAACTATCGTGCCGGACCATCAACCTAAATGTTGTGTTTAATGTATAATATTTTACGTTAATGTAAATAAATTTTTTTCTCGTTCATGTTTGCATTTTTATTTGGAGTTTGAATACCGAAATTAAAGAACGAACTTAAATATCAAACCAATATATTAACAAAAAACAAATTCTTGATTTTTTTAATTTATAGTTGGAATTGGAATTAACCCAATTTTTTGTATTAATGTAAATTCTTGTTTTTTTAACTTATAGTTGGAATTGGAATTGGAATTGGAATTTGGATACCGAAATTAAAAAAGAACATAAATATCAAAATGAAATCGAAAGAAATAAATATAACATGAAATCGAAAGAAATACATATAACATGAAATCGAAAGAAATACATAACATGAAATACCCAAGGACCACAAATATTCAAAACCCTATTTTCTCCTCCTCTTCGGTAATATTTGCCGGTGGAAAGATGATGTTTGATTGTACCGCTCAGGGGGTGAACTGTTCTTTGTGGTTGATTAGGAGCATGTTCATCATCGTTGAAAAATTGATCATCCATTATTTGTATATGAGGTGGTGTACCAAACATATCTTTCGAATGAAGTGATGAGCTGCTAATGGTGGTAGTCGACAACAGAGATGTCATACTACCAACACCCATACCTTCTCCATATACAGATGATTGAGGATACTGAAATTTTGGTACGTATCCTCGATCATCATTGTAAGCCGGCTGAGAAGATGAGCTACCACCAGTTGGAAAATTAATTGGTGATTGTTCCGGAACATTACCAAATCCAAAGGTTTGATGAACTACTAAGCTTTCTCCAAATGGTGGTTGTTCCATGACGGACTGATATGGTGGATACTCGTGTTGTATTGGTTCTTCCCAAGGATTATTGCTTACATGTATCGGGGGGATTCAGATTGCGACTACGAAGAATGCCAATCCAAAAACCTTTCCAAGTTTGGTTCGTCTGTTGGTTCTTGAGAGCTCTGACCAAACTCGGATGGGAAGTGTACGTGTCTTGAGCACCGCGGATCTTCAAGCCATTTATTTGCATCTTCGAGAGATGCTATGAACGGTTTCCCATTTTTCCGAAAACCATGAATAATACTCTGTATTAAATTCAAAATTGTTGGCTTGAATTGGACTTAAAATTTCAGCCCACCGCGTCCATCTTTCCTCCCACAGTTCAATGAAATCGACTTGCTTCACACTCCAATTCTCATTGAATCCACCTCTACGAACATTATGAATACGTTCAGGTGGAGCTCTAGGAATGGGTTGATGGAAGTTGAAGTATCGCAACACTCTGTCAGCACAATGAAACTCAACAATAAAAAATGGATCAAAGGCACAATTGCACCCCAGAATGATGAACATTGAAGCACAGTTTCTGGTAGGCAACTCTTGATTGTGTCATTCACATACAGCTGCCAAATAAACTGTGAAACACAAATATTAATATTAATTCACTCACAAACAAATATAACATATTGCTTTTAAAAAAATAATATTATGTTACCTGATTTTTTCCTATTGTTTAGATCTTTAGTCTTATATCTCTGACAGTGTTGTGCACCACCCCCGCATTCCTCAACTTATGTCTCCATATGCAAAGATATTGAAATTATATTTCTAAGTCATTGTAGATAAATATTAGATCAATAAAATAGCAATATACAACTGTAATCATAATATTACCTTCCAGCAAGCGGAAACTCTATATGCACGGATACAGATAAATGGGTGTTAAATAAGGCAACTTGTACCACGCCCAGGACTGCAATAAGATTTGACATCCACCCATATCTGAATTATTCTTTTCATCATCCATAAATGTGACCTTGCACATTTCATGGTACCAAAATGACAAGATTGCAGATCCCTAACTATATGTAGCAGTTGTGTCCAAATCAACCAAGAACGGTAGATATTGTGTGCGAACCATATTACCAGATGTATCTGGCATTAATACCCCACCAATAAATTGCACTATATACGCTCGAGCTGCACACTTAAGTTCTTGGTGACCATCTTCATCAGTTACTATAAATTCCTGCTGCAACCATGAAATTCTGAGACGTAGATTGTCCACACATGATAGAGGATGAGCTTTGCCCAGGTACTGCCTGCAAAGTTCATATGTGTTGCGTGTAAAAGAGTCTATCGCAATAGAGTGCAAGTGTACATGACGCAAACAGTAAAGTGATACGTAAGTATCAGATATCGTCTCCACAGGGACTGGGCTAATAGCTTTAACCTTGGATTGCTGCACAAGAGAGAAAAGAAAGAGTTTAATTGTTTGTCACAAAATAATAAAGAATACTGAAAATAAAAGATGAAAATATTCAGAGTAAAAAGTAGGCCGGTATTGATATGCTCTGTAGTGCAGGTGTTTCACTGTCTAGGACTTCTCTGTTCTGTCTTAGCATCTGTCGCGGCAGCACCTGCTACGCCAGCGGTCTATTTTTGTCGCGGCAGCGAACACACAACTCAGTACTTCAAGCTTGACAAGAATCCCTACTATGCCTTGGCCTATCCCTAGGTCCAAGTCTGTCGATGAACACGTCTTTGATGATACCTCCCGGCGTGAATCGAAGGATGAACACCGATGTTGTTGAATTCTTCCTTAGCCACTTAACCTCGTCCTATCCCTAGGTCCGAGATAGTTCAACCATAAACTAGAGAACCCGTACTTATTCTTTTCGTATACTTAACTCTCCCGATATTAAGTAAATGTGTAATCTCACAATGCTCTCCCGATACTCTTGTAAGATGTTGAAAACCAGAATAAGCAACTTGAAGTCTATTTTATTGAACATAAAAAAATCCTAAAACAATGCAATTCTTGCAACTACTTTACAGAATCAACCCTTAGCCCTAGGGGAATTTTAGAACATGATGAGAAGGGGGGAAACGACTAGGGTTTAGGGGAAGACGGCTAGAGAAGATGATGTCCTTCCCTAGGTCGAATTACATGCCTTTATATAGGCCTTGGGTTCAAGTTTTCTAATATGGCAGAAATACAAGTTTAAATTAAAGTACAACTCTATTAAAGACTAAATCTTCAAAGTAGATGCCTTTAATTCGTCCTCTCTTCTTGCTTGGAGTTTCTTCCTTGAACTTTGGGCTTGGCCTTCATTCTGATCTAGGGCTCGGAAAAATATAGGAGTGCTTCACGACAGACCAGCTTAATTTTCTCTTTATGTCGAGCTCCATTTTACTTATTCCTCCCTCCATTCGCTGTCGTCCTTGGCTGCCACGGCAGCGGCCATGGCAGCATCCTTCGTCTCGACTGCAGTCCAGTGTTCCAGCTCTGCTTCTCCGCTGCCCTGAGTCTGCTACAATAGCTACCTGCAAAAGTAACCAAAAACAGCAGCAACTGTGCCTTTTTGTATAATTGTGATGTATAACTGAAATCTATCCTAAATGCAATGAATTATGCTTGAATGTAGCAGAAATATGGGTTAAATAGGGGGTTAAATGTAGAACGTTTACACACTCAACACACCCCCAAACTCAAGTTTTTGCTTGCCCTCAAGCAATTAAAACCTAAATCAATTTTTTTTGTTTGGCTTAAAGCAGTGAACTTTTCCTTACCTACCATTCATTCCCTATTGTGAGCAACACACTGTTGGATAATTCAGGATTCATCCGGAACCTTGCTATAATTCTCGTGTAGTGTGTGCATGTTTTGTGAACAATTATATGCCTAGACTCCCTTAGTTCACTAGAATAGCTAAGCTTCTAACTTGAATTTTTATGCCAACTTTCATCTTTTTGGAGGCAATTCTTAGGCTCCTTTACTTTTTACTTAGACTCGATTCTCTTTTCTTAATTTAAGTTTGACTAGAGCCGATTTTGGGTACCTCTAGCTAACTTCCTAGAGCCGGTTTCAGGCACCTCTAGGTATATTGAGTCTACTTTTTCTTAACTTCTTTTCCTAGAGCCAGTGTTAGGCACCTCTAGGGGCAATTCAAGTGTTAAGCTTTTCCCTATTCTAGTTTACCAATAGAGTGCTAGACAGTATAAAAGTCACAAAGGGTGTTTAAGCATCAGAACTATAGTAAGGCTCTAAACTGCTCCTAAAACTATCCTAAAGGCACTGCCACGACAGAGGCTGTCACGGCAGGTAAGTTCAGTTCAAAGACTTAAGCCAAATTTTCATTTTCATTTTTTTGACAAAAATAAACTAAACACTTAGACACAATTTCTAAACATAAAGACACTTCATTAATGGAAGGATGCCACCCCCAAACTCAAGGGTTGCATTGCCCTCAATGCATGATAACAAAATAAAAACAGAAAAGAAAAACAAAACAATTATAACAAAATAACAGATAGCAAACATAAGAAAAGAAACTTAATTTTAAGCGTTATCGTCGTTGCTGCTGCTGCTGTTGATCTGAATCTACCGGCGGGCAGTGACTTTCTTCGTTGGTGCCGGCAGATGGCTAGGAGATGCAGAGGCAGTCTTTTTCTTGGCTTCCCTCGGAGGTTGAATGCGAGTAGGGGAGATCTGAGGCAGTTTCTCAAGAACTTGAACCTCCTGGGAAGAGCTACTGTTGTTGCTACCACTGCTGCTGCCGTCAGACTTCCCTTGGCCGGATGGTCCGTCACCAGTGTTGGGTTTCTGTCGTTTCATCTGGGTGAATTCTTTGGACAGGTTCCTCTTGACAGAGGGTTCTCCATCGGATTCCTCCCAAATTGAGGAAGAGGAGAAACTAGCTATAAACTCGTCAAGGTCGGATAAGGGCTCTTTTCTCTTTGTTCCCCTGGCAGAGGTTGTGGCAGTGTGGCTGCCACCAGCAGCTGTCGTGGCCGGAGTTGGCGTGGACGCAACAGATGGTGTTCTCGATGTGGCAGCAGGGGTAGGGGTATGGGCAGGGGTGGGGGCAGCAAAATAGTGATCGGGGAAAGTAGGAAACAGTACATCTGGAAAATTTAAATTGCTTCTAATGAAATGTACCGTTGCTGTTGTGAAATCCCGGATGAAACTCATCAGGCTTAGCTGTCGTTCCTCCATTTTCTGTAGGGTAGCCAGGATTTGGGTGGAGGAGTCGGCTGGGGGAGCTGCTGTTGTAGGCTACCTTGGTTCTGTGGCGGCAATCTCTATCTGTGTGGGCCGCGGCAGACAGGTTAAAGCTGGAGATTGGCATTGCAGCTTTCAGTTCCATCAGGCTGAGGATATTTCTCTTCGTCCATCCTTTTTCTTGGATTCTCAAATCCTCAGCAACTTCAGGGACATTGTGGCCACATCAGAGGGCTGTTATGAGGTAGGGGAAGATAAGGGGTCCCGATGGTCGAAATGCACAATCCAAAATCCCCTCCCGAATGTAGCGCCCAACGTTAATGGGTCACTCGTTTAAGATAGAATGAACAAGAGCTAACCTGGGCTGGTCCACGGTGCTGTTGTGTGATGAGGGCATGATCCTCTTTTTCACGAATGCGTTCCACAGCTTGGCTTTGGGGGTAAGTTCAGCTCGTTTCACCGTCCTTGGGTGTTTGGGGTCTGTGTTCCACTAGGTTCCTTCTTCAGTGAGTTCTGACATGACCGCATCATAATCTGCTGCCTCCAAGCTTTCTAAGAATCTCTTGTGTCCATCTTCCCTCTCTCCGACGTAGATGCCGTAGAGAGTATTGATGTATTCTGGCTCCAAAGGGACTTCCTTCCCACGCACGGTCACTGCTGTCGCGTCTCTACTGTCGATGGCAGCATAAAATTCTCTAACCAAGGTCACGTTCATCTTCTCTAGTTGCTCAGCAAACATCTGCCAACGAAGTGCTATGATATTACGGGCTATAAATGGTTTGAGCCCGAGATTCTCCGTTCGTTGGCTGTAAATGAACCCTCTCTCCTCCCACATATCTCTGCCCTGGAAGGAGCTGTGAGTGGCTGCTACTGAGGCAGATCCTGAGGCAGCACTTCGTCTGGTATTTCTGGTACTCATAGTTGCAAGAGACTGTAGAAAAAAATTGAAAGCAAATGAAAATCTAGAGAGGAAACAAGTAGAGAGAGTAAAAGTGAAGCGAAAAATGAATAGTAAAATAGGGTTTATATAGATGAGGAGTTTGTTGCCCGTTGAGCTGTAACGGCATGCGCGAATAACGGGGCCAATTGTTACGCAGTTTCTGACGTGTCTGTCACGCGTTTCCGTGTCTGCTGCGCGTCTGTTACGCGTTTGCGTGTCTGCCGTGACAGCGTGTTGATAGGTTGGATTTTCCGCGTCTGTCGCGACAGTTGTAACGACATGCTCCTCTTTTGGGCTTTTTGGGCTGATGGTGTAATGGTGGGCTGAGTTCACTTCTTCTCTTCTCCTTGTCTCCTTTATTTCCTAAGAATAATTAAAATAAAAACTTAGTTCCTAAAAATAAAATAATTCTAATTACCTAATAAATAAATAAATATATATAATTAATAGTAAAAATAAAAATAAAATTAGGTTAAATTAGGGATGCCAAGAGGGGCATCTCCTAAGGTAACCACTTCCTGCATTCTTGTGGCTTCAGTCCCCTGATAATGCTTTAATCGCTGTCCGTTGACTTTAAATTGATGCCCGTCTTTTAAGGATTTGGTCGTGATGGCATCATGGGGAAAACTTGCACCACTTGGAATGGGCCGGACCACCTAGATTTCAGCTTCCATGGGAAGAGTTTCAACCTAGAGTTGAACAACAACACAAGCTGTCCTGGGCAGAACTGTCGTGGCAGCAGCTTCTTGTCATGCCACTTTTTTGTCTTGTCCTTGTAAATCCTTGCGTTGTCATAGGCCATTGCTCGAATTTCTTCAATCTCATTCAAATCAAGCAGCCTTTTCTGTCCTGCCTTTTCCAAGTCCATGTTGACTGCTTTGATGGCCTAGTATGCTCTGTGCTCTATCTCAACAGGTAGATGGCATGTTTTTCCATAAATCAATCGGTAGGGTGACATTCCCAATGGAGTTTTAAATGTCGTTCTGTAGGCCCATAGTGCATCATTGAGGTGTAAGGACCAGTCCTTCCGAGTTGGTTTAACCATCTTCTCGAGAATGTTCTTTACCTCTCTGTTGGATATTTCAGCCTGTCCATTGGTCTGAGGGTGGTAAGCTATTGCGATCCGATGTTTAACTCCATATTTCTTTAGGGCAGCAGCTATAACCCTATTGTCAAAATGCCTCTCTTCATCACTGATGATTGCCTTTGGGATGCCAAATCTGGAAAAAAATGTTCTTATGTAGAAATCTCTGAACAATCTTGGCATCATTCTTCTGTGTGGCTATTGCTTCAACCCATTTAGACACATAGTCTACTACCATGAGGATATAAAGATTCCCACATGATGCTGGAAACGGTCCCATGAAATCAATCCCCCAAACGTCGAAGATTTCTACTTCAAGAATGTTTTGCAGTGGCATCTCATGTCTCCTTGAGATGTTTCCAGTCCGTTGAAATTTCATAGCTTTTGTAGAATGCTTGGGCATCCTTGAACATTGAAGGCCAATAAAAACCAGACTGCAAAACCTTGGCAGCAGTTTTGTTACCACCTAAGTGTCCTCCATATTGTGAAGCATGACAGTGATGAAACACAGCTTCCTGCTCATCCTATGGTACACACCTCCTGATAATCTGATCTGCACACATTTTGAAAAGAAGAGGTTCGTCCCAATAATAATGCTTTACATCATTTTGGAATCTCTTCCTAGCTTGATAGTTAAGGTTAGGAGGAAATATTCCGCTAACTAAATAATTAACGAAATCAGCATACTAGGGGAGTTCAGAAAACTTACCTGCCGCCATGGCTGTCGCGACAGTGCTTGTGGCAGCGAACAGCTGCTCGTCAGGGAAGGTCTCCAGTATGTGTGTCTCATCGGTTGGGAGACTTTTTCCCTTCTCTAATCTTGACAAGTGATCCGCAACTTGGTTCTCTGTCCCCTTTTTATCTTTGATTTCTATGTCGAACTCTTGCAACAGCAGAATCCAACGAATCAACCTGGGCTTTGCGTCTTTCTTAGCGAACACATATTTCAGTGCAGAGTGGTCTATGTGAACCACCACTTTCATTCCAAGTATGTAGGATCGGAACTTGTCAATTGAGAACACCACGACTAACAATTCCTTCTCTGTTGTGGTGTAATTCACTTGGGCATCGTTGAGTCTTTTGCTAGCATAGTAAAATACATGGAATAGCTTGTCCTTCCTATGCCCAAGTGCTGCCCCTACAGCGTAATCACTGGCATCACACATAATCTCAAATGGCAACTTCCAGTCAGGTGGCTGTACAATTGGTGCTGTTACTAGCTTTTCTTTCAGAATTCTGAATGCCTCAGTACATTCAGCATTGAAGTCGAAGGGACGATTCTGCTCTAATAGGTGGCATAACGGCTTGGTGATCTTCGAAAAATTGGCTATAAACCTTCGATAGAAACCAGCATGCCCTAAAAAACTTCGAATTCCCTTGACTGTGGTGGGTGGTGGCAGCTTTTCAATTACCTCAATTTTTGCCCTGTCGACCTCTATGCCGCGGCAGCTTACTTTGTGGCCTAGCACTATCCCTTCATCCACCATGAAGTGACATTTCTCCCAGTTCAATACTAAGTTCACTTTCTCGCATCTCTCGAGCACTTTTTGTAGATTGCCTAAGCAGCTTTTAAAATTGTCTTCAAAGACAGAGAAATCGTCCATGAATATCTCCAGGAAATCCTCCACCATGTCGGAGAATATTGCCATCATACACCTCTGAAAAGTTACTGGTGCGTTGCAAAGTCCAAATGGCATCCTCCGAAAAGCGTAAGTACCGTACGGGCAAGTGAAGGTCATTTTCTCTTGATCCTCCGGTGCGATGGCTATTTGGTTGTAACTTGAGTAACCATCAAGAAAATAGTAATAAGGCTTTCCCGCTAATCTATCAAGCATTTGATCAATAAAAGGCAGGGGAAAGTGGTCCTTCCGGGTAGCTTTGTTAAGCTTACGGTAGTCCATACAAACCCTCCAACCGGTCACAGTCCTGGTTGGGATTAACTCGTTTTCTTCATTGGTCACCACGGTTATTCCTCCTTTCTTAGGAACACACTGCACCGGGCTCACCCACTTACTATCCGAGATGGCATAAATTATCCCAGCATCTAGCCATTTGATAATTTCTTTTCGAACTACTTCTCGCATAGCATCACTCAAACGTCTCTGGGCATCAATGGTCGGCTTGTGATCATCCTCTAAGAGAATTTTATGCATACATAGTGCCGGGCTGATGCCTTGGATATCAGCTATCGTCCATCCAATAGCCTTTTTGTGCTGCTGCAGCATCCCTATCAGCTGCTGTTCCTGTTCCTGCATCAACTTGGAAGAGATGATTAAGGGCAACGTATCATTTAATCCAAGAAAAACATATTTGAGCTGCCCTGGCAGGGGCTTAAGATCTAGAACATGTGGCTCTACAGTTGATGGCTTTTGGATGATATGTTCATTCGAGGTATAGTTTAAGGACTCGAATAACTTACCTGGACGATTGCCTATTCAGTTTACTTCCTCATGACCTTCAGTGTCCGATATGTCAGAATCTGAGGAGCTGCTGTCGTCGTTGCTGTCGTGACAGTCTTCTATATGGCTGCTGGGGCAGTGTCCAAACTTTATGTCATGACAGCTCGACCTGATGTAGGGTTGATCAAGGATTACTTCAGTGATGGCCTTGCATTCTTCTTCTGCATCAGCGTGTTTTATTGCTTGGAGAACATTCAGCTTGATCTCTTGATCATTCACTCTCTTAGTGAGTTCTCCCTTTTCCACATCAATCAGTGATCTTCTTGTGGCTAAGAAGGGTCGCCCCAGGATGATTGGTGCATTCTTATTGCTTCACAATCTAAAACAAGAAAGTCAGTAGGAAAAATAAATTTATCCACTCTTACCAGAATATCATCAATTTTTCCTTCCGGTTGCACGTAAGAGCAGTCTGCCAGCTGCAGCATAACTGTTGTGGGTCGTGCTCGTCTAATACCTAATTTCTAAAATAAAGATTTTGGCATTAAATTGATACTAGCACCTAGATCACAAAGTGCCTTACCCACAAATTTATCTCCGATTATGCAAGGTATTATGAAACTCCCGAGATCATTCTTTTTCTTGGGTGGATGCTTGTGCAGAATAATCATGCATCCTTCTGTTAGTTTAACCGTCTCAAATTCCCCAAGTTTGGATTTCTTCGACATAGCATCCTTGAGAAATTTGGCATAACCGGGCATCTCCTTAACAGCATCTAACAGTGGAATATTAATGTGAACCTGCTTAAAAATATCATAGATCTTTTTAAGCTGTGATTCTTGTTTCAACTTCTGTAGTCGCTGTGGAAAAGGAGGTGGAGGACGATAATCTTCAATGCGTCCTTCCCACTTCATCCGGATCTGAGGAGGCTTAGGTTCTTCATCCTTCTCCTCTGTCCCTTCTGCTGTCGTTACAGGTGTGGCAGCAGCAGGCTGTTTGTCGTCTGCCGGGGCAGCGTTCTCGACAGTCGATTCTAGGGCTGGTTCTTTAACCGTTTCAGCTTTCTTCTCTGGCCCTGATAGTTTCTTCCCACTCCTAGTTGTGATAGCTTTGTACTGCTCATGTGTGGGTTTTCTAGCGATTTCAGTATCACTAGGGAATCCTCCGTTCTGCCTTGGCATAATATGTTGGGAAACCTGACCTATCTGTGTCTCCAATGACTTTAGAGTAGCTTCATGATTGGCCATCCGCGTCTCTGTTTTATCCATGAATGACTCAGTCTTCTTGACGAAGTGATCCATGTTTGCCATGTAAGTTCATGTCTGTGACATAAATGTAGCCAAGGTTTGTTCCAATATGATGGGTGTGGTTGCGGATGATTGTTGTGGCTGCTGTTGCGGTTGCTGCCGAGTCAGAATTCTAGGTGCCCCCTGATTTTGAGTGTTCTGTGCTTGAGGGTTCAGGGCATTGTTAGGGTTGCTCCAAGAGAACTTGGGGTCTTTCCTCCAGTTGGGATTGCAATTGTTGGAATTGTAGTTTTTCTTGTTATAATTTCCAACATACATCCCTTCCTCTAGCTGTAGCGGGCAGTCTTCCGAACTATGATTCCCACTACAAGTTCCACACACCTCTTCTGCAGCATAGACCGATTGAGAATCTTTCTTCAGCAAGTTCTCTACTGCCTTTGTGAGATACGCAACTTGTGTCTTTAAGGAATTATCGGTTTCGTAATCCTTCACAGTTAGTACTCGTTTACCTCTCCTTGATGTGGGGAATTGCTCTTTATTCTTCGCCAAATTCTTTAATACTACCATGACTTCATCCGGTTCTTTATCCAACAACAACCCATTGGCTGCTGAATCGATTCTCATACGAGTCTGTATGTAACGCCCGGGTTTAGGGGTCGGGTGAAAATAATATTTTAATATTATTTGGGCTCGGGTTTATAATTAAAATAATCCTTTAAGTTTCGGGTTTCAAAAATAAACAATTGAAATGGGATCAAATTGATTTAATTGCAAGTTAAAGAGCTTTTAAAGAACAAGGGGATAGCCATTCATTAATGGCCTTTTCGTAATTTACCCATTTTTCAATTTAAATCCCCCTTTTCACAAATAAAACACTATTCACTCTCTTCCTCACCCATTTCCAACGTGAAACAAGAGCTCTCTTCCCTTCATCACTATTCCATCAAAAAGCTCACTCATTTAAGCTCCTTTTTGAAAGGTAACAACGTTTTTGACTTCTCCTCAACTCCCTCTCTTTAAAAGTACTATTTGTTTTCATTTTCATTGAAGTTTTGAAATTGGGGTTTTCAAAGGATTTGATTAAAAATGGTTCCTTTGTGTAGCTAAACTTAATATTTTGATTTATTATGGTTAGTTATGGAATGTAGGAGCCAAATGGTACAACATATGTGAATTTTGAATGATTTTGAACAATTCCCGAAATTGGGTAAAAATGGAGTTTTTGGAGGGTTTTGGGGGTTGTTTTAGGTGGAATTTAATAGGCTATTGGTAGTACTATGGTTAGGGGTTGATTTGGGATCATTTGTGGGTTTAAAGGGTGTTGGAAACATGGTTTTTGGATGTGGTTTTGGGGCTGCCCGAGTTTGCAAAATATGGGGTTTGTTTATGGCTTGAAATTGTGTGAATTGTAATCGAATTGTGTTCTGGGTTGGTATTTTGTTGTGTGGTCTGATTTGAGGCTATTTTGGTTGTGTTGAGGTGATTAGAAGCGAGATTACGTGTTGGGGAAGCCTTGGGAACAAATCCGGAAACTTGAAGGTGATGCTTGCTTGGTAGTTGAGCTTGGAGGTAGAGGTGAGTGGTTAAAATGTTTTAAAATGGTTTTGAGTATTTGGTTCAAGCATGTGAACCTAGGATGGGCTTGGTAAACCCACCTAGAGTTGGGATTAGAGTGGTAGCCTAATCTCAAGCTTTGATTAGAGACTTTGGTTGCACTCCTTAGTGGTTGTTTATGCCTCATGTTAAATTGCGATTGTGTTGGCTATGTATAATGTGTTATACATGTATGTTGAGGCTTGGTTTGATGCATTGTTATATGCATGTTGATGACAAATAAGATGGGGATATACATATGTATGCTATATGTTGTGATAATTGTGTTAATGATATACATGTGGTGTTGACATGTGAAATGATATTAAGGTGATTGTATGATCCGAGGATCATGGTGAGTACATGCTAGGCATGGAAATGTGGTTTGTGCATGACGGTAAGTCATGGTGAGTACGTGCTAAGCACGGAAGTATTATGAAATGATATTGTGAAAGATTAATGGAATGTGTAGTATTGGCACTAGTATGCTTGGGTACAAATGATCGATCATTAGGATGTTTAGTGTGCACACGTGAGTCAAAATGCGCGCGTGGTCTTGATGATGGTAGTCATCAAGATGGAGTACGGGTTCGCCCGGAAACCTTCTTATATATATAACAGTCGGTGATGAGTGGAATCCCATCGACGGGCGTGAGGATGAGTGGAATCCCCTCCGCGTGAAATGAGGCGTGAGGATGAGTGGAATCCCCTCCGCGTGAACGGTGATGAGTGTAATCCCACCGTCAGGTAATGGTTGTGTTGTTGGATGTGAGTTCCAACGGTTATCCACGTATTCGAGTCATAGCTAGGTGCCAATACGAATTGTGGTTTATGTTGCCAATATGTGATTATTTGTGAGCCAATGTGATTTGGGATGTGTTGCTAACATGGTTTAATATGTGTGATTACATATGTTGTAGATTTAAACATGTTGGGCATGGCATGATATTGAACCCTGCATTGTCGAGGTTTGTTTTATGAGCTTACCCTCACTAAGCTTTTATGCTTACGCTCCTTTGTGTTCGACAATACAGGTCAGTAGCTTGTGGGTGGCAAGGGCAAGGAAAGGCCTCCAAGTGTTGCTTACGGTTAGCTCAAGTATGATATTTAAATTTAAAGATTGTAATAGTAGAGCAATGGGATAGGTGTCGTTGTTTGAGCCTTTTGGATTATGTTGTTGTTGACGTTGTTTAGTGGCATGTTAGACTCCTCATTTGTGCTTGTTAATTGGCTTCTGGGATGTATGCTATGCTTGAAACCATGTTAGTATTTTGCTACCTAGAATTGTCTAAGTGTTGGCTATGTTGAAGCTTAACCCCTTTAATGATATGTATGAATGCATGTCTTTGTGATGTTGTGCCTTAGTGTTAATCTTGTTATGATGATGTTTCGTGCATGCTCATTTGTTGGTTTGCCTTTAGGATTATTGCTAGAGTGTTGTTGGTGGTTTTAGTGAGGTTTAGGGGCACCCTCGTGCCTTAAATCAGCTAAAACCTGTATGTTCGCAGCAGGGGTATCGATACGGTTGGACCCGTATCGATACGGCCTTCTTGTTTTAGGCCACGCGTTTCGATACGCGGAAGGGTGTTTCGATACCTTTTCCGCTACTGGAATTTTGAGATTTTGGTGAGATGTTACCGTATCGGTACGGTGGGTTAGTGTATCGGTACATGTTTATCTCGTTGACCACGAGATGTTGACTGGGAAGGGCGTATCGATACGCTCAAGGGCTGTATCGATACGGTCTTCCTGTGTTGACCCTGAGTGTTGACTTTGGTCAAGGCGTATCGATACCCTCAACAGGTGTATCGATACGGCCTGCTTAATTACAGAAAATGGGTTGTTTTATGAATGATGTCTTGAATGGTTGATCTTTGTATTGTTCTTGTTTCCGCTGACGTGTTTCACATAGGTACTGGTAATGCATTTAGACAAGATAAAGTTAAAAGAAATTTTCTGGGTCGTTAACCGAGGAGGAACCTTAACGGGTTTCGCTTCGGTTTTCCCCGTGTGGCCCACTCGGATCGGTCAAGCGTCCGAACCGGGACGAGGGGGTTACACTGTAGGTTGGCAGCATTGTAGAATTTGATTACTTGATTCCAAACAGGGAATCCGTGCATCGGGCAATTCCTCAGAAGAGTAGTAAACCTGTCCCATGCCTCGTGCATTGGCTCGTCGTCTTCTTGTTGAAAAGTAACAATTTCGTTACGTAATCGCTTAGATAAATGGGCAGGATTTAAACGAGACAAAAATTCACGAGTTAAATCTGCCCAAGTTTGTATTGAACCCGGCGTTAGTTTGTTCCACCAAGTTTTAGCTCTGTCCCTCAATGAATGAGGAAATAACCGAAGCCTCGGTATCTCTGGATTTACTCCTGGTAGTCTAAACGAACCACAAATTTCCTGGAATGTTTTCAGATGTTCCCTAGCATCCTCTGTAGCAGCACCACTAAATTGGCCATCAGAATTAATCATGCTGAACATCACAGGTTTCAGCTCGAAATTTTCATCTTCCACGTCTGGCAGAGTGGTCTCTAGTTCCACATGATCATTGATCATGAAATCACGGCAGGTCCGGCGTGCGACAGCAGTAGTATGAGGAGCGACAGGCCGTCCGTTTCCTCCATCACCGATAGGATCATTAGGATCTTGGGGATTCCTTTGGTTGTTCCTCCCATCTTCTTACCTTCCGTTTACCATTTCTTCTAACTGTTCCTCCAAGTACTCGTTTCTCGCTACTAGGAGGCGGACTCGGTTCCTGAGGTTGCACGTTCATTCGATTTCAGGGTCTAATTTGTGCTCAGATTCTTTGCCCCGTTGAGATCTGCGCATAAGCAAACAAAAGACCTTGTGAAAAGCACAGGGTTAACAATCCAAATAAAAAAAGAGAGAGATTAAAAAGAAAATGTGCAGTAAAAGTAAGGGTAAAGATATGTTGTCAGTCCCCGTCAACGGCGCCAAAAACTCGTTGCGTGTAAAAGAGTCTATCGCAATAGAGTGCAAGTGTACACAACGCAAGTAGTAAAGTGATACGTAAGTATTAGATATCGTCTCCACAGGGACTGGGCTAATAGCTTTAACCTTGGATTGTTGCACAAGAGAGAAAAGAAAGAGTTTAATTGTTTGTCACGAAATAATAAAGAAGACTGAAAATAAAAGATAAAAATATTCAGAGTAAAGAGTAGGTCGGTATTGATCTGCTCCGTAGTGCAGGTGTTTCACTGTCTAGGACTTCTCTGTTCTGTCTTAGCGCCTGTCGCGGCAGCACCTGCTGTGGCAGCGGTCTGTTGTTGTCGCGGCAGCGAACACACAACTCAGTACTTCAAGCTTGGCAAGAATCCCTACTATGCCTTGGCCTATCCCTAGGTCCAAGTCTGTCGATGAACACGTCTTTGATGATACCTCCCGGCGTGAATCGAAGGATGAACACCGATGTTGTTGAATTCTTCCTTAGCCACTTAACCTCGTCCTATCCCTAGGTCCGAGATAGTTCAACCATAAACTGGAGAACCCGTACTTATTCCTTTCGTATACTTAACTCTCCCGGTATTAAGTAAATGTGTAATCTCACAATGCTCTCCCGATACTCTTGTAAGATGTTGAAAACCAGAATAAGCAAACTTGAAGTCTATTTTATTGAACAGAAAAAAATCCTAAAACAATGCAATCCTTGCAACTACTTTACAGAATCAACCCTTAGCCCTAGGGGAATTTTAGAACATGATGAGAAGGGGGAAAACGACTAGGGTTTAGGGGAAGACGACTAGAGAAGATGATGTCCTTCCCTAGGTCGAATTACATGCCTTTATATAGGCCTTGGGTTCAAGTTTTCTAATATAACAAAAATACAAGTTTAAATTAAAGTACAACTCTATTAAAGACTAAATCTTCAAAGGATATGCCTTTAATTCGTCCTCTCTTCTTGCTTGGAGTTTCTTCCTTGAACTTTGGGCTTGGCCTTCATTCTGATCTAGGGCTCGGAAAAATATAGGAGTGCTCCACGACAGACCAACTTAATTTCCTCTTTTTGTCGAGCTCCATTTTACTTTTTCCTCCCACCATTCGCTGTCGTCCTTGGCTTCCACAGTAACGGCCATGGCAGCATCCTTTGTCTCGGCTGCAGTCCAGTGTTCCAGCTCTGCTTCTCCGCTGCCCTGAGTCTGCTACAACAGCTACCTGCAAAAGTAACCAAAATCAGCAGCAACTGTGCCTTTTTGTATAATTGTGATGTATAACTGAAATCTATCCTAAATGCAATGAATTATGCTTGAATGCAGCAGAAATATGGGTTAAATAGGGGGTAAAATGTAGAACTTTTACACACTCAACAATATGCATTATACTTATTTTCTCCAACCAATGTTTTCCCATTTGTTGGGACACCAAGCTACACTGCTACATCCTCCAGAGTTATTGTGCATTCGCCAAATGAAAAATGAAATGTGTGAGTCTCTGGTTTCCATCGTTCAATCAATGCGGTAATAAACCCCGAGACTATCTTAAATCCATGGAGAAGTGAAGCATTATAAAAATCAGCGCGATGTAGGTAATAAACTAAGCGATCAGAAGGTTCCTTAATCTTCATTCCTCAATGACGTATGCTATGCTCTACACCCTATAAATATAAAATTATATTAAATAAATAATTAATATAAAATTATTACTAAACATAAAATTAAATTAAATAAATCAATATATTTTTTAATTTTTATAAATAAAATTATATTAAATTACTCTACTCTTTCTCTCTAAATTTGGCTAATTCTATATATTATTATAATATATTCGTATTACATGACATAACAAATTTTAAATTACTTACTTTCCCTTCATCAATATGAGACGAAATGTGCTCATGATCACGGTACAACAGAACTCCTCCGGATGCCATTTTCTAGTTGCAGATCTACAAAACAATTCATTCGAATATATATACAACCAAAATATGTATTAAATTCAAAAATTTTGTTCTATGTGAATATAAATTTAAAAAATAGAAAAAGTTACCGGATTAGACGAGAAACCCTGTATATGTGCTCTAAAGCCTTCAACAATAAAAAATATTTACCATTCGAATAAATCTTCAATCACACAAAATAATCTACAAACACTCATAATTAAAAAACAGCAGATTAATTAAAAAATCACTTACTTATTGATAAACCTAGAAAAGATCTACATAATAATACACTTCAATAATCTTCACCCTCTTCGAATATATCTTTAAAAAGATCTATAGAAAACTCTTCACCAAACTTTTTCTCTTCTTTTCTTCACAAATATCACAAACTCTAAAATTTTAACTCATTCCTATCTATCTCATATATACACAACTCACACCTATCTATCTTATATATATACACAAATAATGTAAAAAAATTCACGTGAATGCATGCATGTAAAGCTGGTAGGAGTGCATGCATGCAAGTCTGCACACAAGACCACACCATGTAGAAATGGCGAGGTCTCCCCTGCCATTCACGTGCCCAGCCTACGAAGCCAGTCTTTATGCATGCCCAGCCTGCTAAGCCGCGCGAACCAGCTGAGAAACCAGTCATTCTGCACCTCGCCGTTTGCACATGACAAAGTTCGAGAATGCCAACTTCAAATGGCATGGTCCTGTAAATTTTGACCTATTCTCTCAAATAATCTATAAACCACTCTAGTTCCCTGATTAAAATTTTCAGTTCGCCTAGTTGGCCAATATTGCCAAGAAAGTCGGTTATTCAGTTGAGGAGAGAAAGAATTCTGATTTTAGACTGGAAAAAGGGATCATTTTTTTATAAGGGAAATTACAAGGGTGGTGTCCAATGAGGAACTTCCACGTAAATTCAGTTCTTCTTTAAGCTCGAATACCTACTTAAATATTTACAACTTTTTAAAGGTTTAAAGTTTATTTTTATAATAATTAATTTTATTTAAAATATACATTGTAATTATAATTTGTACAATTATGGTGTGAGTAATTAAGATATTATATTGCGCTAATAAAAAAAATCAATTAGCCTAGTAAAATAAGGTGTTAAGTAAAGTTAGAGGTCTGGATCTTGATGTTATGAATGAAGAGAATTGACTTGTGAGGGCCACCTCATATTGAGTGGTTGTAAAATCTAATCTGAATTAGTGGTTAAACAAAAAATTACATTTGTACTTGTTAAACATATTCAAGTAATTCGACTATTAAAATTGTAATTACATTTTTCATGTAATTACGTTGTAGTGTCTTAACACACCCTTAAAAATTACATTGGCGAGTGAATTTGTAAACAAATCATTTACCACTTTATTTAAAATATTTTAAAAACAACGTTCATATCATAAGTTTGATAAAATCTCGTATAATATTAAGTTAGGCCCAAACCCAACTAAGATAGTTACCATTTGCCACAAATCTAACCAAATTTGAACTAAACCATGTTAAAGGCCCAGCCCAACTAAAAGTTCACATTTAATTTAGGGTTTCGGCCTTTATATATAAGCAACTTATCAAGCTTATTCTTCCTTGTTTAACCTCCCCCAAACAAACCCTAAAGCCTACAGCTTCAGAAACCAAACCCTTCGACCATGGTAAGTTAGTTGTCTCTATACTCTTCTTCTTCTTTTTAATTTTCTTCTTCGTTGATCTTACGGTGGGAAAATGGGCTTTTTTTTTTCTGACAGGCGGATGTGGAGACGGATGTGGCGGCGGCCGGAGTGCCCAAGAAGAGAACATTCAAGAAATTCAGCTTCAGGGGTGTTGATTTGGATGCTCTCCTCGATATGTCCACCGATGAGCTAGTCAAGCTCTTCCCAGCACGTGCTCGCAGAAGGTAACAAGGAAATGAACAAAAACGATTCATTTTTGCTAACGATTTCCTTGTTTTTACTGAAAAATATGAAATGTGGTTTTCATTTTTATTGTTTTTGTTATGTAATTGTAGGTTCCAGAGAGGTCTCAAGAGAAAGCCCATGGCTTTGATTAAGAAACTTCGCAAGGCGGTAATTTGATTTCGTCTTCACTCTTCCATTTCCTATTTTCATCATGTATATATATGTATATATCTGTGTGTATTCATCTTTATAACTAGTTTTTGATTAAGAAACTTTCTCATGCTAATATTTTAAAACTCCCATTTTATTTATTCAATTTTTACATGGAAATCTGTTGTGTGCCAAATTCTACTAACTGAAGTTAAGTCTAATGTTTATGCTTGTACTTAAGTAGATTGCATTCATGGTTTATGTTTTGAATTATATGCCAAATGCCGATCCTTGAATGGTAAATGATAGATTAAACTCTCAACATATTTTGCATAAATGATGATAACAATCCACATATTTTTCTTTGTTCGGTATCGTATTGTTGAAGGTAATTGTATAGTGTTAGTGTGTTTCAGATCCTTAGGTTGCTTTTAAGTGTATAGCAAAGATCATCTGATCTTTTATGTTTGTTGCTGAATTTTCTTTGTGAATCCATGTTTTGAGAATATTATCAGACTCATTAGTGTGTGATTGTTCTATTTAACTATTACACTCATACAATCTTTGCTCTGATGTCTTTTAACCAGAAAAGGGAGGCTCCACCTGGTGAGAAGCCAGAAGCAGTGAGAACCCATCTCCGAAACATGATCATTGTACCCGAAATGATCGGTAGCATCATCGGTGTGTACAACGGCAAGACATTCAACCAGGTTGAAATCAAGCCTGAAATGATTAGTCATTACCTTGCTGAGTTCTCTATTTCATACAAGCCGGTTAAGCACGGTAGACCCGGTATTGGTGCTACACACTCTTCGAGGTTCATTCCTTTGAAGTGAAGAGCTTTCATCCAGCTTGGATCCTCATTATGGAATTACTATGAAAAGATATTTAAGGTTAATTTTTGTTGTTGCACTTTTGGTAATGAGAATTATATTTAAGTCGCTAATGATTTTTAAATCATTGAAATTACGTTCCCAAAATTATTTTTTAGATGATTTCAACATTACCTATCCCTCATAGTTAAAAGCTCATTTAATCTCATAGTTTATCCCATTTAAATTGTATTTTTCCCTTTTGCTTTAGTAATGTCATTTTGCCATATTAAAGGTGATGCTTACGTTGACGATGAGTCAACCTCTAGCTTACTGGGTGACAGATCCAAAGTGTATCTCTACACACTAGGGATGGGCACGGAACCCGGACCCGACGGGTTCTGACCCGACACGGCCCGATCGGGTCGGGTATTTTTATGAAAAAATTGGGTTCGGGTCGGGTTTGGGTTTTAGGGTGAAAAAATCCTACCCGACCCGGGACTAATAGTGTAATTTTCCCCTAAATTTTTTAGGGATATTTGTAATAATACCCCTTTTTTATATTTTTTTTATAATTAGGTCCTTAAAATTGAATTTTTTATTTACAATTTAGTCCTTAAATTTATTATTTTTACAATTAAGTCTCTTAAAATTATTTTTTTTTACAATTTAGTCCCTAAAAATGATTTTTTTATATAGGTCGGGTCGGAGTCGGGTTTAAGGTATTTATTTTCGGGTTGGGTCGGGTTTTTTAAAAGATATGGTCGGGTTCGGGTTAATATTTTCGGGTCGGGTTCGGGTGGGCCAAAAACCCGGCCCGACCCGTGCCCATCTCTACTACACACACGATTCAGAGAATATTACTGTGAACAAGAAAGATATCCGATAATCATCTTCTTTTAACTAAGCATACTGTTTTAATGCGTGTGTATATATATATATATATATATATTTACTGGTTTTTCGAGTTGAGCTTTGATTGTCTCGAGCCAAGTACAAGTTTAAACTGAATTCATTCAAACCGAGCTTGCAAGCTACAAACCGAGCTTGCAAGCTACTCAAACTCATTAACAACCCTATAAACTCGATACGAAATGGGCTACTTCATGGGTGCGTAAAAATGAGGCCCGAAAGCGATACGATCCAAGTTGTGCATTTTCAACCAAGACCATAAGTTGGACTACTTTAATCATAGGCCCGACATGTTTCTAGAGATGAGTCCGAGAGTGAAGATTAGCTTCGGTCAGGAACGAACGCTAAACTTTATGTTAGAGAGCGAACTAATAAAACTTTAGGAGCAAAATTATAATTTTTTGGAGGTGAAAATAAATTTTCAATAGAAAACATATAAAAAATTTCTAACTTTTTAAAATTATATACAAGTTTTAAATTTTTAGGGGAGATCTCCCTTCCAACCCCCTCTTATCCATCCCTGGCTTCAGTTGTCGGGTATATGTTGTACCATTTCAATTCAATTACCTATTTATTCTTTAATAGAATTAACTACTCTATTTTTAATATAATTTTTTGAGTTTTTTTAATAGAATTAACTACTCTATTCTTTATGAATGTAAATATGAATCCTAATTGTAACTTAGCGTTTGCTACATAGTCGTAACTTTTAAAAAATATATGGATATATTTAAAAAAAACAATGTTCAACACCAAAATGATTCGATGGTATTGTCCATCCGCATACACCGTCAATAAATTATATACTAACTTATAAAATATTCTTTATTTAATTAAAGTTATTATCTTGTTAAAATTAGAAGTTTTACCCCAATTTGCTGTTTACCAAATATTCAAATTAGAAATTTCAAACTACTAATTTTGACTCAAACAATTATTTAACAAACATAACATCTAATAGCAAATTATACACAATTTTTGAAACCTCAAATATCCTTTACTTAAACTGAAGTTATAATCAAAGCTTACTGTCACGCCCCACCAGGTCGCAACCCAGCCAACCGAGAGGCACACCCGCCAGGATGCATCGAGCAACACCGATGTGCCCCACCTAGGTGCGCAACGCGCGCCCAAAGAGCTCCATCCAAGGGCACTCGGGCCAACAAGGGGAAAATGAGATGCCTTAGAGATTTTAAGGCCAAGGTTGATTCAAAGAAGGATCTAGAACGACCCAGAGTGCTCCAAACGTCTCCACACAAGTCTGAGGGGTTCCAGAAGGTTCCACGACCATCTAGGCTCACATGGAGAAACCTAGAAGACTCGGGACAAGTCGGGAAAGCTCGGGATAAGTCTGGAAGGCTCGGGACAACTCTAGACGTCCCCAGAATATTCTAGAAGACCTTAGAATATTGTAGAGCTTTTAGACCATTTAGGATATAACTAGATAAATATAGAATTATCTAGAGATATCTAGGCAACTTAGATATTTTGGGAGGTAAACTCCTAACCGTTGGATTAAATAAATCCTAGCCGTCCGTTGAGGAGGTGAGAGCCTATAAATAGGGTCACCCCTCTCATTTGTAAATCACTCAAGAGTTATATACCTAAAGCATCCTTGTAAAGTTCTCTTGTAAGCTTCCGTTGCTTAATACAAGATTCTTTCCCTGTAAACTCTTTTGCTCTTTGTGTTTGCCATAGCGTTGCGAGATTAAGGCTTGCTAACATCGTGCCGAGAGTGTTAGCGCCGCACGGATTGAACTTGAAAAAATAAGTCCGTGACATTACGCTACATATGAATTCTTTTATGTTTATCAAAAAGGGGAAAAGTGATATTCATTCCCTCTAACAAGAAGTATTAAATATTCTTTTTTGTTTATGCATTTTTAAAGGCAAAAGATTTACTTAGGATGTTTGATAATCTATCGAAAAATTCAATTTATTGAAAATTAATAATGTTGGTAATTTAATATTTTAAGCATATTTGATAATTTGAAATTGCAATCACCCGTTAGAATCTTTTAACACATTTTATTTTATTTTTAATTTTTTATATATGTTATTCTTTAAAATTTACATTTATCAAATAATCTATTTATATCCAATATTTAATTTTAAGTGTCATATCAAATAAATTTATAATTTATAGTCGAAATTGATCTAACCTTAAATAAATCCAAAAAAATTAAACTCGTACTAATATAATTCAAACCAAATTTGACCTACCCATTTAAAAGGTTTGATGTGAATATTCTTTACTTGTGCTTCCTATAAAATCTTTTATGTTTACATAATATGTAAAGTTTCATTCTTTCTCTATTTTTTTTTGATTGAAAGAGTGAAACGGAATTATATGCTTCATTAAAAAAATTTAAACCTAAAAAAAAAGAGTATACATAGTTCCCTTAAAGTATCATACATGATAAACAAGACAATGACAAATTGCCAAACCAACACCTAAACTTTAAACGTAACAACCCAGTGTTACACCCGGCACACACAACAATCCCATTGCCTCACAATAGCATCAACCTGCAACACCACCCTCACTCGCGGCAGCATCCCCCAACAGATGACTCAACAAGTCATCCCTCAACACGAGCTTGGCCATCATAGCCGCCAACCTATTCCTTTCTCGAAACATATGCTCAATGCGAATAGTCCACGACCGAGTTAACAACTCCGGTTCAAGCGCGGAGCAGATACCAATACTTAGAGCGAAACCCATTAACCAATCTCCCTCGGCATCTCAGATAACTCTTCCACGTTGATCAATAGCCCCATCCGTGTTATGTTTACACCAACCCACCAGAGGTTTACTCCAAACCTTTAGCAGGATTGACTTGGCCGCGACCACCCCCAAGTTGAGCAATGCCAGTAGTCCCTGTTTCAAGCATACGAACACTCTATTGAAACACAGACTCACATCGCACAATCTGTGGCTTTAATACTCTTTCATTGCGTTGTTTCCACAGGTTCCAAAGAAGGTACGCAAACAATATACCCCAACGTGATATCAAATATTCTTTTAGTTAATGTATCTTTGTAAGAAGAGTTCAGAATAGACGTCACACATCATTAATTTTTTTTTAAAAATTGTATGGGTGGTCACTCAATTATCACTTTTTTTTTTGTTTTGGTCACCAAACTAAATTTTTTATTAAAATCATCTCTAACGTACCACCTATTGATATTATATGGTATTTTTACTTCATCATTTCTTTCCTCGTCAGCATATTATATGATATTTTTTTATAACGTACCACCTACTGATTTTTAACAAATCAAAGGAGAAAAATTAAATCCTCAAACATTATTAGGAAGAATCAAACTAAAGACCCCTTACTTAAGGGGTCAAATGTCTAACCACTAAGCTAAATTTAGGTTTTGATTAAATTTTATCTCAACTAATATTTAACGTATGTTCTCTCAACTTCAAAAATAAATAAAATTACTTCTATAGAAATTTGAATCAGGAAGACCTTACACAAAAAACAAACTGTTTAAGAAATAAGCTAAGATGAAAACTTATTATATATTTACAAAATTTAATTTTTAATTTTTAATTTAAGATTTATTATCACCTCAAAAGTAAATTAAAATAGTACTAAAATTATTTTCCAATTCTTTTGGGAATAAAAAAGTTAATTATTTATTTTTATAAAAAAGTATAAGATCATTCTAAAAATTTATTATATAATATATATTTATGATAGAATATAAATTTTGAATTATTTGAAAACAAATATTTAGATTTAAATTTATTATTTTAATTTTAAAATAATCTATTTAGCTTGAAATGTAGTTAAAATTGAAGATCAAACTAGAATTGTTTTTTCACTTCGTTTTAAAATAAAAAAATAAAAAAATAATTCAATTGTTTTATAAACTAATATTACAACATTCTAAAAATTAAATTTATATTATTTATTTAAGATAAAATATAATTTTCAAATAACATTTAATTCGTTGATTGTTTTTTAGAATGATCTCATACATTTTTATAAAAATAAATAATTGTTTTTTTAATCCCAAACAAATTAGAAAAATAATTTTGGGTTGATTTTAATAGTATTTTAATTTAATTTTGAGATGATAATAAATCTTAAATTTAAAAATTAAATTTTGTGGATATACATTTGGTTCTTAACCTAGCTTAGTGGTTAAATACTTTGTTTTTGGTGCAAAGAGTTTCTTGTTCAAATATCCTGTATACAACAAGACTTCTGTGAGAAAAACATGGCATACTTATCATCTTTAACCAACTGAAAAACATATATGAGGTTAAAACCAAAATTAGGAATGTAAAGAACATCTTTTAAAAACAAGACAGAGTTTAAAAAAATATCACCAATGCTGGATGTAGAACCAAGGTTTTGATATAATATTTGAAAAATGTTTTGGACTAAATTGAAAAGAATTTAAAATGTGTTTTTAGTCAAAAACAACTTGAAAATATGTTTATGGGTTTTTAAGGCTTTGGAATGGACTTAAAGTACATTTAAAGTGGTCAAAACCGTGTATTTTAAGTGACCGTACCAATACGGTATTGAACCGTACCGATACGCCTTATGGTTTTCAAACTACCAGAATTCCAGTAGCTAAAACCCGTACCGATACGCTTAGCCGTATCGATACGGTGTGCTTTGAAATAGCCCAACAGTCATAAATGGTACTATTCCCAACGGCCATAAATGGTACTATTCCCAACGGCCATAAATGGAACTATTCCCAACGGCTATAAATGGTACTATTTCCAACGGCTATAAATGGTACTATTCCAACGGCTATAAACGGCTATATTCCCAACGGCTACAAACGGCTATATTCCCAACGGCCATAAACGGCTACAAACTCAATTTGGAGTATAAAAGGGACCTCCAAGCATCAAGATTGATATGAGCTTCAATTGTTACAACATTATGAGTGAAAAACTTGTCTAGAGCTTAAATCGTTCATTTCTTGCTTAGACAACACTTGTGAGCTTACATTGTTAAATTTGCTCAAGTGTTTAGGTTTTGGGTGAGTGCTTAATTGTGCAAATAAATACCTATTAGAGGGTTTGAGTTTGCTTTGTTTATCTCTTTGTAAAAGAGGGTTTTGATCAAGGCTTTGGGTAGAAGCTTGATCGGTGTAAAGGGTTTCCTCCTAAGCCTAGAAAAGGGGACGAATCAATTAGTGGAATTGGTTGTGAAATCCTTAGTGGGGAGCTAAGGTAGTGGATGTAGACCTTGGTTAGAAGGTTGAACCACTATAAATCATTGTGTTTTTATTCTTCTAGCTTCCTAAACCCTTCCACCCAAATATCCAACTTCTCCACACTTGGCGAGCAAGAACGGTTGATCGAATCGAGCCCCGAAAAACCCAACAATTGGTATCAGAGCTTGGTTCAATCGAAGGGGATTCATATCCTATTGAAAAGATCCGGCAAGCTCGATCAACATTTCACCAACCGGCTCAAATGTCGCAATCCATCAACATACCGCCTTTCTTCGACGGAGATCACTATGCCCATTGGAAGACAAAGATGAAATTCTTCTTGAAGTCAAAAGATTACAAGCTATGGGACATAGTTGAAGATGGTCCGTTCGTGCCTCAAGGAAGCAAAGCGGATTGGAGTGCCGACGATCGCAAGAAGATGGAGCTTAATTGTAGAGCCTTGCACATGCTCTTTTGTGCTTTTGGCCCAACCATCTACGAGAAGATGTCTTCTTGTGAAAGTGCCAAGGAGGTATGGGACAAGCTTGAAGTCACATACGAGGGGACTAATGAAGTCAAGGAGACCAAGATTGGGCTCCTAACCTTAGAGTATGAGAACTTCAAAATGGATCCGGAGGAAAACATCGAGAAGATGTTTGATAGATTCTCCACCATCACCAACGGTCTTAAAGGTTATGGAGAAGCCATTCCGGAAGAAAAGCTTGTTCGAAAGCTCATCTACTCACTTCCCGAGTCTTGGGACTCAAAGAGGACCGCCATCATCGAAGCCAAAAATTTGAAGACTTTGAAGCTTGATGAACTCATGGGGTCTCTTCTCACTCATCAAATTATGAAGAAGAACAAGGAAGAGGAGAAGAAAAGGGAAGAAATTAGAGCTATGGGAGAGAAGAAACTCAAAAGGCTTGGCATCAATGTAAATGCCATGGCTCTCAAATCCTCCACATGTCATCATGAAGATTCAAGTGAGGAGGATAGTGAAGATGAAGAGATGGCCTATCTCTTCAACAAATTCACCCGGTTCATGAAGAGCAAAATGGAAAAATCCAAGCATGAATCGATGAAGAAGATGAAGGACTCCCACAAATCCAAAAAGAAGGGATCATCTTCTAAACAAGCATATGTGGCCACATGGAGTGATGAAGACTCCACCGATAATGAAGTAGCCCACTTATGCATGATGGCCCTCAATGAGGGGGAGGTAACTTCTAACTCATCTATTTCAAATTCTTATACATTTGATGAGTTACAAGAAGCCTATGATGAATTGGTTTTTGAGTTCAAGGCTTCATTTTCGAAAAACAAGAAATTGATTTCAAAATTAAAAATCGAAAATGATTTGCTTTCTAAAACCAATTTAGAGTTTGAAGCAAAAATCAAAGATTTTGAGCTTAATGTTTTAGATTTACAAAACTTGCTTCAAACGATGGAAAGAGATCATCAAAAGAAAGTTGATGATCTCAAAAAGGAAAAAGATTTGATTTCCAAAGAGCTTGAAAAGAAAAACAATTTTGGAAAATCAAATTTTTATGTAAGACAATCTAGTGCCCCTAGATTTTTGAATGAAAAATGTTTTAGAAGTGTTTGGGTCCCAAAAGGACTAATCACTTCAACTAAAAAGGATGAAATTGAAAAATGGATTCCTAAGAGGACTAAATTTTGTGCTACTAATGTCTATGGATCCAAAGCAATTTGGATACCAAAAATTACTTGATTGTCTTTTGCTAGGTGTGATGGAGAATGATCAACAAGTCAAAAATTAAGGGGGAGCTCCATGCACACAAGGAAGAACACTTGAAGAGGAAGGCTTCACATCCTCCCTTGGGTTCAAGTGTTGGTAAAAATCTAGTTGCTTTAGTGTTTATTTGATTTATTTTCTTTTATGTCAACTAGATATTCATATATGTTGAACTAACATTCTCATGATGCTTTGAGTAAGGGGGAGCCAATTTTTTAAAACCAAAATTTTAAGTGTCAAAATTTTTTTTTGCCTCCTATGTTATCTTGAACTTAAATGTCATTTTAAATTCTTTTTGATATAACAAAAAGGGGGAGAAATGGTTTGAAAAATTGAATTTTCAAATGAATAAGGGGGAGTTTTATATGATTTCATATCTTAATCTCTTATTCACAATTTTAAAGCTAAAGGGGGAGAATCCCAAACAAATTTTTCAAGTTGGTTTTATTATATCAAAAAGGGGGAGATTGTAGAACCAAGGTTTTGATATAATATTTGAAAAATGTTTTGGACTAAATTGAAAAGAATTTAAAATGTGTTTTTAGTCAAAAACAACTTGAAAATATGTTTATGGGTTTTTAAGGCTTTGGAATGGACTTAAAGTACATTTAAAGTGGTCAAAACAGTGTATTTTAAGTGACCGTACCGATACGGTATTGAACCGTACCGATACACCTTATGGTTTTCAAACTACCAGAATTCCAGTAGCTAAAACCCGTACCGATACGCTTAGCCGTATCGATACGGTGTGCTTTGAAATAGCCCAACGGCCATAAATGGTACTATTCCCAACGGCCATAAATGGTACTATTCCCAACGGCCATAAATGGAACTATTCCCAACGGCTATAAATGGTACTATTTCCAACGGCTATAAATGGTACTATTCCAACGGCCATAAACGGCTACAAACTCAATTTGGAGTATAAAAGGGACCTCCAAGCATCAAGATTGATATGAGCTTCAATTGTTACAACATTATGAGTGAAAAACTTGTCTAGAGCTTAAATCGTTCATTTCTTGCTTAGACAACACTTGTGAGCTTACATTGTTAAATTTGCTCAAGTGTTTAGGTTTTGGGTGAGTGCTTAATTGTGCAAATAAATACCTATTAGAGGGTTTGAGTTTGCTTTGTTTATCTCTTTGTAAAAGAGGGTTTTGATCAAGGCTTTGGGTAGAAGCTTGATCGGTGTAAAGGGTTTCCTCCTAAGCCTAGAAAAGGGGACGAATCAATTAGTGGAATTGGTTGTGAAATCCTTAGTGGGGAGCTAAGGTAGTGGATGTAGACCTTGGTTAGAAGGTTGAACCACTATAAATCATTGTGTTTTTATTCTTCTAGCTTCCTAAACCCTTCCACCCAAAAATCCAACTTCTCCACACTTGGCGAGCAAGAACGGTTGATCGAATCGAGCCCCGAAAAACCCAACACTGGATACTTGGACAAGTTCATTATTTGGTAACTTAACAAATTTATTATGAATTACTTTACTATTTTGAAACAAACTTGAATCATTAGTTATGTGGTCAGTGGCACCTGAATCAATAATCCAGGTGTCACTAAAACTATGAAAAGCAGAAAGAACCATACCTGTGTTTGGAACAATGCTCTCGGGAACAAAGCTAGAAGAAAGGGCATTGATTTGAGATGTATGCATAGCTAGACCTGGCAAACTTGACCCGAGACCCGAAAACCGAACCGATTTACCCGAACCGAACCCGAAACCGAACTGAACATGCTTACCCGAAATTTGACCCGAAACCGAACCGAAAATGAACTGATTTTTAGTTGAACCGAAATGGACCCGAATCGATAGACCCGAACCGAATATAACCGAACCGAATGAAACCGAACCGAATGGACCCGAACCGAAGACAACCCGAAATAAATAAAAGATATTAATAGAAATAAAAAAAGATGAGATATGAACAATCGCACAACTCACCGAAAAGTTAAATATATTGGCTTTATAAAGCCATATAAAGAGTGTAAAAAAACTGACCAACCTAAAAACTTGATTAAAACCGACTGATCTCCCATCAACCAGAAATTGACCCGAACCGATCCGAACCGAACAGAACCGAAAATCAACCGACCCGAAAATCAACCGAACAATAGAACCGAACTGGAACCGAACCAAACCGAACCCGAACCGAATCTGAACCGAATGATATCAGACCCGAAATAACCGAAACCGAAATGACCCGAACTGAACCCGAACCGATTGACCCGTTTGCCACCTCTATGCATAGCACTTTCAGAAGAAGAATTCCTTTCTTGAAGCATGGAAACAATGCTTTCATATTGCTCTTTAGTAAAAACATGAGAAGAAACAACATCTTGATTCTTAGAGGAATCACTAGAAGGGGCAGACTCATGAGAACTAAGTTGATTAGACTTAGACGACTGGTATCTGGTTTTATAATCAAGAGGAAACCCGTGTTTACGATAACATTTGTCTACTGAATGACCAGAAATCTCACAAAAGGAACAAACAGTTTTTTAGAAGCAGAATTATTGTAGAATTTTTTATTATTGAAATTGGAACTGGAAGCAGGAAGTTTTTGTGAGGAAAACCTAAAAAAATTCTGGGAATTAACCCTTCCAGCCAAGAAAACTGCAGAATCAGAACTAGAAACAGATCCTAGGGTTCGCTCATGTTGAAGAACTAAAACAAAGATTTCATTTATCGAAGGTAAGGGTTTCATCATCAAGATTTGGGATTTTTGAACTGAAAAATTCTCATTTAACCCTCTTAAAAACTTAAGAATGAAATTCTGTTTCCTATACTTGCTAGCATCACAAGAACATGAAATTAAAGGTCGAAGATTCAAGATTTTATCCCACAATACCTTGAGTTGAGTGTGGTAAGCCGTGACAGAAGAGGAACCTTGCTGATGAGAGTAAAAATCTTGTAACAAGTCCGAAACACGAACAAGATCCCCTTGGCTAAATCGGTCGAATAAATCAGACCACAACTCACTGGCGTTGTCGATCCAAATAACACTCTACGCGATCTCAACACTCAATGCGCGCTGCAACCAGGACAAAACCAGATTGTTGCATTTAACCCAGGCACCATACGAGGAGTCGTCTTTACGGGGTTCTTGAATCGTCCCGTCTACAAACTGAAATTTGTTCTTCGAGATGAGGGCCATCTTCATCGATCGAGCCCAGCCATGATAATTGTTGCCGGTGAGAAGAGCCGACGTCAAAACGAGAGAAGGATTCTCGTTGGGATGGACATAAAACTCGTTGTTCGGATCATCGGTGCGAACAGAACGACCGTCCAACGTCTCAGAGGAACGTGGATGCAAAGAGTCAACTGATACCTTATCAAGATTTAGTTTTGTGATTTGGGATTTGTGGCTTTTGATTTAGGCTAGGGTTTCTGGTGAGAACAGAAATGAAATCTAATTGGGAATTTTCATTTAGAATATTGGAAAGTCAATGTTTTAGTTTGACCCGAGGTCAGACTTTTATATAAGGTAAAAAATAAAGAAACTACTAAAGAAAACACAGCTGTAAAAAACTAACTTTCTAACTAACCAACAACCAATATTCCTAATAGTTTTGCTTATTTTTTAGGTTGAGAGAGTATAAGTTAAATATTAGTTTAAATCATTATACAAGGGATTCTTGGTTTGATTCCTTCCACCAGCGATTGAGTATTTAATTTTTCTGTTTAGGTTAATTTTTTAATGGTCGTGACAAAAACATGAATGATATCTAATGTTAGAGATTATTTTGACGAAAAATACATGAAAATGGTGATAGTTGAGTGATCATTCGTGTAGTTTTTGCTATTTTTAAATAAATATTAAAATTCTCACATACTTGACATACAATTAATCATATTTTAAAATAAAATTAGAATTTGAGTTGAATAATCTTTTATTTTATTTTATTTTAATTTAAAGTATTAATATTAAATTCTCCATTGTCCTTGTCCATGAAATTTATAAACCATCCTGTATTGCAGTCATCTAAGAATTCAGACTACATTGATTTTCGGTGCATAGATAGATACTAAAATAAAACGAAATTTGATACCAACTCATGAGACTTCAAATATTCTTTTTATTTTGCGTATTATTTATACAAGTTAAATTAAAAAAAACATCTCATAATACATTTTCTAAATTAACTAATAAATCATACATAAAATGATTATAAAAAGTATTAATAATTAATTATACTATTTCACTTATATAGTTCTTTAAAATGAACAAATGAATAATATTAAAAATGTAGAAGAAAAGAGTAAAATCAAACCAAACTTAAAAATGAACTCTAGTGGAGGAAGCAACCGTCCAATATAATTTGAATTTGATTTGTATTACACTAGTAATAATTGTTTGCAATGTGAATATTGTTTTGTTCTTTCCATGGTTATATATATACATATATACCAAGCTCCTCCATCCATCTCTACCCATCTTTCCTTTCTATCTCCATTGTTGAGGATGGAGCTCAAACCTTTCCTTCATGATAACTGATAAGTATGAGAAACAAGAGGCATGTTGTGATAAATGCAATGTGCAGATTGAAGGTTGTGAAATCTGCAAGTTTTGGCTACACAAATCGTGTGCTGTGCAGCAACTGCCTCTTGAAATCTCACATCCTCTCCATACCGATCAACACCCTCTTGAACTGGTCTTCGAGGAAGCCCGTTACTCGAAACTGCTTGTACCGGTGTCGAGGTTGCGACCACTAGTCATAGACGAAAACAGATCCGTCATCTTGATCATCCATTGACAGGGTTCAAGTATCACTGTACTTGTTTTTGGTGTCACAAGCTTCTGTCTGGAGTCTCTTTTGGATGTTCCGGTCTTACTCATGCTTACTCATGTTTTCCTTGAATGACCCTTAATCTATGTTTGTATGTATAGGTTAGACAAAGCCTATTTTAATTGAATTTATTTCAAAATATTAGAAAAAGAAAATTGTAATTTTTAAAGGTTGACTTGTTTTTCTGTTTCTATTAAGGTAAAAAATGATGTATATTAAAATGAATTAATTCCTGTTTGAACTCACTCATCCAAATACATTTAAAAATTTACATCCAAACTTTTTTTTTTGATAAAACATTTACATTCAAAACTTTAAAATATATGGGACATTATTAATTCACATTTAAAATGTGTGAATATCTTATATATTCATTCCCCTTTTACTTGACACAGGATTTAGAGTGAGGGTTTATTTTTATGTTAATAATTCACATCTTGGTAAGCATATTCATTTTTGAGTTGATACAGATTAAATATTGTGATGAAGGACATGGCCTGATCTTTTATGAGGGTCTTGAAAAGAATGAAAGGAGTGATAGATGCGGAAATCTCAGAAGAAGCTTATGCAACTACTACATACACATGATTCCGTATCAAGTGTTTAAATATGTGAAACTATTGTGTTTATCTATCTCTAATTTAATAAAGTATTACAAATACCCCTTAATTAACCTTTAATTTTATTCTTAAACAATATTCTTAATAAAACAAATACATTGATTGCCTATAATTTTATATATTCTCAATAAATTATGTGTTTTAAGAAATATTTTTATGTTTTTAAAAATAAAATTATGAATTTTTATATATTCATAAAGATTTTCAGATTTTATTTTATTTTTTTAAAATTATTCCTTAGAAATATTAAAAATAAAGTTTTAGTTATAATTGAGAGGTTAAATGAGATATTATTTATTAATTTAATAAGTCAGATCATCCCTCAATGACAACTAACCGGATAAGTTTTGCCCACGCCTTTCGTCTATTTGCATTGGGTGTGTTTTTGTTCTGTGTACGATTCCTGCTATGGTTTTGGAGAAGGAAAATTCTATAACGGGCGATGAACATTGATGAACACCACTAACAATGAACACCGATGAATACCATTAAATTAATTAATAAAGATTTAAAATTTCAAGGACTCATCATACAGTTAATAATTATTTAAAAAAGTTCAACTAAATTATTTTTATATATTAAAATTTTATTTTTTTAATAAGGGTAAACTATATATTTAGTACCTCACCTATTTTCGTATTTCTATTGAACCCTCATTATTTAAATATTATTTTAATTTGACCCTATTCTTTATAAAAAATAACTTAACCCTTAACCCTCAACCTAAAACCCTAAACTATTAAACCTTAAACCCTTAAACTCTTAAACCTATACACTAAATCATATACCATTAAAAATAATTTCACCATCATCGATTCAATTTAATTCAATGAATTGTTAAATTCTCCTAAAAAATTTAATTAAATTATTTTTTATATATATCAAAATTAATTAAATTCGATTAACATTCACTAACATAAATGACTATATGTAAATAAGTTATCTACAACGGTGTAAATAAGTGATTAACGTTTTTTAACAATATATTTTGTTGAATATTAACTTCGACGACTAGTTTTGTCAAATTACCAATAGTAATTGCATATAATATATATCTCTTAGATTAATGAGTTGAAATTTAAATATAAAAATAGAGGGATATATTATTTTAATATTTTTACAAGAACATATCATCAATAAATAAGCGAGTCAATAAACGTGTTTATTTGTGAACATAAATGAACCGAACACACATTTGTTCGTATTCGTTTGTTTATTAAATGAACATAAATTTTTTGTTGATACTCATTTATTTAGCTTAATAATGAATTTTATACGAACGGTTCACGAACAATTCACCGAAATATTTTTTTAATTTACATGAAGGGGATACGATTGTTGATGGTGATTGATGGGAGTTCATATAATTTTCTATATATTGTTTTTTTATATAACCATTGGTATGACAACCCTTTCAATTCAATTTACTTTATTCATAATGTCATGATTCAAACTCTTAATATTGCTTAAGAAATTCAATGTCTTATCTCACTAGACCAACTAGTTATTATTATTATTATTTAAACAATAAGGGTACAACAAAATAAAATAATATTGGCAGTAATTTCTAAATATAAATTAATTTTCTATTTCCATCTATCCTTAAGTTGTCTTAGCATTCATACTTTTATAAATAAAATAGATAAATTTGACTATAGTTAACAAGAGATTACAGATTATATAAACTGTGCATTCACATCTCACACTAGATTTGTTTATTAGCTATGCATGACTTGATTTATATATATTAATATCGTGGACTTGGTAACAAGTTTGGATATTAACGTGGTTGCTACACTAATTGTTTGTTTGTCCTAAATTGGTAAAGTGAGTTGTGATGTGAGCCTCCGGGTAACTAAAATAATGTTAATTGAATTAAATTTAATCGTTAAATGGAAAACACCATTCACAGAGAATCTTTAATGTTATGTATGTAATCCCAAGAAACATTTAAAAATGATGGGAATAGATACTTGGTGGATGATTGTTGCATATTTGGGGCTGAGGTTTTTAGAATTGAACCTCCTCCCAAATTGGGCCAACTATCCTTCATTATGGATCCAAGTGACCGAACAATTTTACTTGGAAGCTTGAAAACTTTTCCTTATTCGATCAGAAATTTTACTATTCTCCTGTAAAATCCGTGGGTGACATAAAATGGTATTTTCCCTTACTTTATATTTTGTGCCGAGGTCTTACTTTTTTTCTTTTTATTTATTTAACAAGATGCCAATCTCTTACATCGGATGCTTTAATGTGTTTTATAATGATTACAGGTATTTAGAGGTTCATCCCAAAGGAAAGGCAGAAGGTGAGGGTACTCATTTATCTCTTTTTCTTGCGCTAGCTGAACTCCATAAACTTCCGCTAAAACGTCAAGTATACGTGAAATTCAATCTACGACTGATGGATCAAATCAAATCTAATCACCTTCAATTTAAACCACCAGGTAAATCCCATTTTTTATATTGTCTTCTCATATATTTTGCAGAAATTTGAGTTTGTAATAGAGGGTGATCGACCCTTAAAAAGTTCATTTAATTTAGTTAAGAAAAAAGAGTTTTATTGTTGTCTTCTCATAATTTTTGTTTGGTTAATACTTAAATATCACATTCTTACCACTCTTAAAATATTTACAGCTGAAAATTATTTTGAAATCTTCACAACTTCTTGGGGCTATCGGGAGTTTGTGTCGTTGAAAGATCTGAAGGAGTCTTCCAAGGGATATATGGTGCAAGATGCTTTGATTGTTGAAGCCGAGCTTTTTATCGTTTCCAAACTCAAGTGATTTGCACTTCAAATTGCTTTCTTTCTTCTGCTTCATTATTAAATAAAGTTGTAATTAAGTTTAGAGTTTAGGGTTATGATTTAAGGTTAAAGTTTAAGAAATTAGGGTAGAGTGTTAATTTTAGGAGATTCGAATCTAATTATTTTTGATAGTGTTAATTCTAGGAGATTCGAGTTTAATTAATTTTGATATATATAAAAATAATTTAATTAATTTTTTAGGAGAATTCAACAATTCATTGAATTGAATTGAATCGATGATGGTGAAATTATTTTTATTGGTATATGGTTTAGGGTATAGGTTTAAGAGTTTAAGGGTTTAAGGTTTAATAGTTTAAGGTTTTAAGTTGAGGGTTAAGTTATTTTTTATAAAGAATAGGGTCAAATTAAATAATATTTAAATAATGAGGGTTCAATAGAAATACGAAAATAGGTAAGGTACTAAATATATAGTTTACCCTTATTAAAAAAAATAAAATTTTAATATATATATAAATAATTTAATTGAATTTTTTAAAATAATTATTAATTGTATGATGAGTCCTTGAAATTTTAAATCTTTATTAGTTAATTTAATGGTGTTCATCGGTGTTCATCATTAGTGGTGTTAATCGATGTTCGTCGCACGTGGTAGACTCATCCTTTGGAGAATCCGAGATATTAACAAGGATAAAAATTTGATACACAATTTATATAAAACTAATTTTACACAAGCTTGTATATTTATACTATAAAACTCAAATTTTAAATTTTTAACCTAATTTTAAAAAATTAAACCCTAAACCTTAAATCATTTACCCTAATTAAATTCTAAATACTACCTTTAAATTCTAAACTCTACTATATAAACCCTAAAACTAAAAGACACCTAAAAACTAAAATTTACCCAGCATATACATCAAAGTTTTTTCCATTAACAAATGATTTGGTATGAAGTTTGAAGATTGTGTTTAAATATATGAAACTATTATGTTTATGCAGAGCCATTACTTACTGTTTGTCTGTTTATAAGCTAATAAAGTATGGATTTATATTCAAAACACTGAGTGGAAACTAAATTTTTTTACAAACACCTTAGTTTTACCGTTTAGGGTGTAACACCCCAACATGTCTTGTTAAAAGTAAAGGGATTGAAAAAAAAAATTAATTCTTACAGCTATGGGGTCTTGAACCCTTGACCTTTAGTTGTATAGGCCTGCATCTAAACCAGTTGGGCTAATTGATTTCTTTGTTAGAATATGCTAAGAAAATTCTTTTGAGCTAAACCTTTTCGGGTAATAATAATAATAAAAAAATAAACTAAGTCTGATATATTACCCCTTATCGTAAAAATTAATGCCCCATTTTGTCTAAGAATCCAGAACCTTCATCCCCTCATAACCGTTCATCTCCCACCACCGACCGTCCACCTGATCTATTCCACCGCTCGTCGGTGTTGTGCACCGCCACTGTCAACTTAACAGCCGCCTTGCACTGATCACGACCATAGCCCCTACGCGCGAAATCGCGCCGCCGTACGCCGTGAAAAAGGCCTAGAAGGTTCAACCTAACCACCCATCGTCACCCCTGTTTTTCCGCGTTTCCGACCACCCTCGATGTCCGTTCGAGAAACGGACCCCAGATCTCAGCTCCCCGGGCCATTCTGAACAAAACCCCTATGGTTTCGCGTCCAACCGACGCCGGTGAAGCCTTCATCGGAGTTGCGTAGATTCTGGCCAATTCGAACCGTTCAAGATCGGTGTCTAATGGAATCTCCGGCGAATTTCCGGTGACTGGCCGACGAAGCTCTATTGAGTGGTATGCAAGTATCTTGGTATCCGAAATGTCATGGGACATCCAGTCCGGATTCGAATACGATCGAATGTAGTATCATGAGTCAACCGGTATAACTCGGAACTAAGGTAATACACTACTACCTCTTGTATGCTTTATGAGCATGTTGGTATGTGTTAATGCATGCATAAAAATGATGATAAGTACTGTTAAATCTGCTCAAGTTAAATCGAATGTAGAAACGAGTTTGATAAATTAAATAAGACCGAAATGCTCGAATGAGGCAGCTGATCTCCAATTCTGAGCATTAGTGTGAAATGTTAAAATGTGAAAGATACCTGGACAGGAAATTTCGAATTACCCATAATTGTTAAAAGACCCAAAATGCCCTCGTTGACCAAAGTAATCAAAATAGCCCGAAGGTATCGGATATTGTGAAAAATTATAATGTAGAAATCTCTGAATGCCTGGTTGGATTAGACCTGGCAAACTTGACCCGAGAATCGAAACCCGAACCGAATTACCCAAACCCAGACCCGAACCGAAACCGAAAATCAACCCGAAATTGACCTGAAATATCGAAAAAGAAATGAAGACCGTTACTACGTAAAGCATCATGAAAATGTTATGCTTACCATATATCTGCATGAGCTTATAGCATCTTTTGGTAGTTTTGTATTACTGAGCTTTTCCAAGCTCACGTTGTTTTTACCATCGCAGGATTAAATGAATATATCATGATATAACGTTTGACATCAGTGGTCGGAGTTCTCTCGGCGTTGCCTTTGGAGTACGGTACCGACATAGTTAGTGGGCATGCATGTCATTATTGTTTCATGATAGTGTCTGTAAAATGTTTTCTGAAATCCCGCTATATGTTTAAATGCTTTCATGAAAGAGTATTTTTAATGAAAGTTACCGTTATAATCTAATATGTATTTTACAGAGAAAATGTTTTATGTGTAATTTTTACCGTGTGTCGCTTCTGTGACCCTAATGTGGCTTCCTAGGATCTGTCATAACGCATAGGCGGGTCTAGGGGGTTACATTTAGTGGTATCAGAGCTTAGAGTTGCGTCTTTCTGGGTTGATCGGCCGATTGCCTGTCATAGGGTGTCTGGTCTGTGCATGCCTCTAGATTATAACCGTACTCCTCCGAGCCGAAACTCTGATGTCGAATCCTTTCTTCTGAAATAACCAAATCTGAGTATTCTGCCTTTCATAGCTCAACATCTGCTTACAGAAAATGTCTATAACGTTCGTCTGTGTTTTGAATTAAATGATTGAATTTGAATCTAGATAAGGAACTTGAGATGGTTTATACTTGTGAATCTGATTAAGAATAAATGTTTGATAATGCGGGATGTCCGATGTAAGATTTCATGAAAGGCTATTTGGTGATAACGATTGTGTCTAAAAATACCCTACCAGAATTGTGATAAAAAAAAAAACTCTATAAATTTCAGAGAGAAGTGTTTGTGATTGTGCCGAAAGTATATAATCTGCGGTACCTCTGTTAAACACAAAAGGAATAGTTGTCTGAATATTACGTTGAAGGTAAGAGATATCCGCTAATGACCTCAGTTGTGTTCGATCAGTATGAGGAAAGGCATCTTCTCCATGGTGTGGCTTGGTATATCGATAAATATCATCCCTGATTGAAATTTGGTGTTACATTCTGATTCTAGAGGGCCCTGGTTGACGTTTTGAGTACTCGCATAAACTTCACGCACAGTTCATCCGTAAATTGATTGTCAACCTTGTAGAGTAATTCAGATTCTGATAGACGTACTTTCAGACTGTCTGATCGACTTCTGTGGTGGCGAGAATGTTTTGTATTCTTGACTGAGTATGGCATAATAATAATAACGGTTACGAGATAAGTGTTCACGTGGCTCCGTATAAAGTTCTGTATGGATTCATGTATTGCATTTTAATCAATTGAGTTGAGATACATCATGGAATGATTGTGAGTCTAATGTCAGTCTGAGTGACCCAAACGATACCAAATTGATTCGTGACTGTCTGAGCGTCCTGAGAAACAAGGATACCTTGATAGCTAAGTTTTCAGTATAAGAACGGATGAAAGATTAGTTCTGCATTTCTCTGACCCTGGTAAATTTCGAGGACGAAATTTCTTTAAGGGGGAGAGAATTGTAACACCCCAACATGTCTTGTTAAAAGTAAAGGGATTGAAAAAAAAAATTAATTCTTACAGCTATGGGGTCTTGAACCCTTGACCTTTAGTTGTATAGGCCTGCATCTAAACCAGTTGGGCTAATTGATTTCTTTGTTAGAATATGCTAAGAAAATTCTTTTGAGCTAAACCTTTTCGGGTAATAATAATAATAAAAAAATAAACTAAGTCTGATATATTACCCCTTATCGTAAAAATTAATGCCCCATTTTGTCTAAGAATCCAGAACCTTCATCCCCTCATAACCGTTCATCTCCCACCACCGACCGTCCACCTGATCTATTCCACCGCTCGTCGGTGTTGTGCACCGCCACTGTCAACTTAACAGCCGCCTTGCACTGATCACGACCATAGCCCCTACGCGCGAAATCGCGCCGCCGTACGCCGTGAAAAAGGCCTAGAAGGTTCAACCTAACCACCCATCGTCGCCCCTGTTTTTCCGCGTTTCCGACCACCCTCGATGTCCGTTCGAGAAACGGACCCCAGATCTCAGCTCCCCGGGCCATTCTGAACAAAACCCCTATGGTTTCGCGTCCAACCGACGCCGGTGAAGCCTTCATCGGAGTTGCGTAGATTCTGGCCAATTCGAACCATTCAAGATCGGTGTCTAATGGAATCTCCGGCGAATTTCCGGTGACTGGCCGACGAAGCTCTATTGAGTGGTATGCAAGTATCTTGGTATCCGAAATGTCATGGGACATCCAGTCCGGATTCGAATACGATCGAATGTAGTATCATGAGTCAACCGGTATAACTCGGAACTAAGGTAATACACTACTACCTCTTGTATGCTTTATGAGCATGTTGGTATGTGTTAATGCATGCATAAAAATGATGATAAGTACTGTTAAATCTGCTCAAGTTAAATCGAATGTAGAAACGAGTTTGATAAATTAAATAAGACCGAAATGCTCGAATGAGGCAGCTGATCTCCAATTCTGAGCATTAGTGTGAAATGTTAAAATGTGAAAGATACCTGGACAGGAAATTTCGAATTACCCATAATTGTTAAAAGACCCAAAATGCCCTCGTTGACCAAAGTAATCAAAATAGCCCGAAGGTATCGGATATTGTGAAAAATTATAATGTAGAAATCTCTGAATGCCTGGTTGGATTAGACCTGGCAAACTTGACCCGAGAATCGAAACCCGAACCGAATTACCCAAACCCAGACCCGAACCGAAACCGAAAATCAACCCGAAATTGACCTGAAATATCGAAAAAGAAATGAAGACCGTTACTACGTAAAGCATCATGAAAATGTTATGCTTACCATATATCTGCATGAGCTTATAGCATCTTTTGGTAGTTTTGTATTACTGAGCTTTTCCAAGCTCACGTTGTTTTTACCATCGCAGGATTAAATGAATATATCATGATATAACGTTTGACATCAGTGGTCGGAGTTCTCTCGGCGTTGCCTTTGGAGTACGGTACCGACATAGTTAGTGGGCATGCATGTCATTATTGTTTCATGATAGTGTCTGTAAAATGTTTTCTGAAATCCCGTTATATGTTTAAATGCTTTCATGAAAGAGTATTTTTAATGAAAGTTACCGTTATAATCTAATATGTATTTTACAGAGAAAATGTTTTATGTGTAATTTTTACCGTGTGTCGCTTCTGTGACCCTAATGTGGCTTCCTAGGATCTGTCATAACGCATAGGCGGGTCTAGGGGGTTACATAGGGACTCGGTTTAGGGTGTAGAGTTTAAGGGTTTAGAATTAAGGGGTAATGGTTAGAATTTAAGAGTTAGTGTTAAGATTTAGGGTAATACATTGAGGATTTGGGTTTTAACATATGAACCCTAAATCTTAACCCTAAGCCCTACATTCTATACATAATTACTAAATTTTAAACTACTAAACATAAACCCCTAAACCCTACACCCTAAATCGAGTCCCTAAACCCTAAAACTAAGGCGCTTGTGGAAACTAAAACCGCTAATGTATCAAATAGTTGTCCAGAAAGTATTCATGCTCTTATAGAAACAACCCTGTAATAAGTTTTTATTTTTCTCTATTTTTTCTAACTATTTCTACCTAATGAAAGGGAGGGAAATTTTGCTCTTACAAAGTTTTGAACTCACAACTTAAAAAAATAGTGTCAACTGAAAGCTTTAACCACTTGCTTTAGAGATGATTGATTATTTATTTTATTTTTTCTTTGTGGGTAAGTATTTCACATGATATACTTTATTAAATCTTTCTTAAAACATAGGCAAATTTAGGGGAAATGGCATTTGAAAAAATAGGGAAACTAGGTCCATGAAATTATTTACGGAAATAGTGCAATTTAAACTGTTGACTGTTGAGATCGATTTTGACAAAGTCGTCGACAGATAAAAACTTAATTAGAAAAAAAAAAAAGTTGACAAGACTAGGTTGGGAAAATAACAAGACAACACGCGCTACATTATTTAGGGGAATTTTGGGAAAGTCACATGTGTTGATATTTTAGGACCAAAATTGAATGAAAAAGTTAAATTATCTGATCAAATGAAAAAAATAAATAAATGTCAGGAATTAAAGTAAAAATATTCAAAAATTGAGTCATTTAAACGAAATAGTGCATAGAAAACATTTAATAATGTTATTGTTTGTTTGAACTGTAAGTATAGAGCACAATATTAAAGAAAATAAAAATTGCAGGGACTAAAGTTAAAAAATTACTTTGAATTTTGTTATATTTATTAGTACTTTAAATCATGCACTCGTTTTTTTTTCATTGACATTGTCAGAGTGGCAGCTAGTGGTGACTTTGGTTTGCTTGCAATTTTTTTTTCACTAAAAGGACCAAATTGAAAGGAAATTAAAACTATAATGACTAAAATAAAATTATAAAAACTTTCAGTAAAATTTCACTTATCAAATCATTATAAATAATAGTATTTTTACAAAAAAATAAAATTTTAATTATAGTAAATTAAAAAGAACGAAGTGATTTTTTTTGAATAGTCTAAAGGTGATTACAAGGTAGTATTTGTTCATAGATATTCTTAATCATTTGACAATGCGCATACACCTTATAGACAAAACAATTTGATTATTTGTCTCCTGGGATGAACATCATCCACTTTTCTACTAATACACTTATTGGGTTCGGAACAAAGTAAAATATTTAAAATCACTAGTAAATCTAAATATATATCCCTAACACAAAGTTATTGCCCTTCAAAATTTTGAACTATACTTATAATTCAAATGATTATAGTTAAAAAAACATTGTTTCAATAGGTAGAAAAACACATCGTTTTAATAAAAAGATAACTACATAGATTTTAATTATTAATGTTTATTTTGTTTTTTCAATAAAATATGGTAGAATATAATTAATTATATTTCTAAAAAGTTGTGTTCAATCAAGGTGGCAAAAGATGCTGAAAATGTCACAGGAGAATGGAATTTATCTCTCCATGCGCCGGTTTATTAGATATTTGTTATATTTGTTAGATAGGTTAGTTTATATTGGACGGTTAGGATCTTTAGATCTTTATTTTCTTTTATTATTTTCTTTATTCCTATATATTTGTAAGTGGACTAATTGTATATTATTTTTTTTGGTTTTAATAAAAATAAAAACTCTTTTCTCTCTCTCTCTACCCGACCCTTCTTGCGTCTCTTCCTCTTCAACCTCTCTGTGAAGAGAAACCCTAGTTTCTTCCGCCGTTTCTTGTAAATCCTAAAACCAAAGATTTAACATGGTATCAGTTGATAATGTTTCCGATTCTCGTTCCCATTCCGCTGATGATTCTCGAAATACCTTCAAAAACGATGACCCTTGTGATCCCTTCTATATCCATCCGAGTGAAAACCCCTCTTTGGTTCTCACGTCTTCTCTTCTTGATGGCAAGAATTATCATTCTTGGGCTCGTTCGATTCGTATGGCTCTTATATCCAAAAATAAATTTGGATTTGTTGATGGTTCTATTAAGGAGCCTCTGTCTACCGATCCTAGGTTTTCCGCCTGGATAAAATGCAATAATCTGGTCTTGTCATGGATCCAGAGGGCTTTAAACCCTGAGATTGCACAGAGCGTGCTTTGGATTGACACTGCTGTTGATCTTTGGGTCGATCTTTTCGACCGGTTTAATCAGGGAGATTTGCTTTGTATTTCTGATCTGTTTCAGGAGTTTTTCAATCTCAATCAAGGTAATCTTACCGTTTCTGCTTATTTTACTCAGATTAAGTCTATTTGGGATGAGATTTGTGTTTTGCGTCCTTTAAAGTCGTGTTCGTGTTCTGCCTCTGTCTATAGAAAACAAGATCTGGTCCTTCGTTTTCTTCGTGGCTTAAATGAAAACTTCAGTATTCCTAAAACTCAGATTCTTATGCGTAAGCCTTTACCAGATATCAATGAAGTTTTCTCTTTAGTTGCTCAGCATGAAAGGACTCTGTTGTCCACGGGTAGTTTTGATAATGAATCGCATATTATGTTGGCTAGTCGTCCTGATTCGGGTAGACAGTATCCTAGGGATTTCAAAAAATCTTCTAATGTTTCCAAAAGGCCTTTGTGTGTTCATTGCGGTCTTTATGGCCATACTGTTGATAGATGCTATAAAAAACATGGCTATCCCCCTGGTTATAGAAATAGGGGTTCTGTGAGTAAAATGAATCAAGTTGGTTCTGGAATTTCTGATTCCAGTTTGAAAGATTCTGGTTCTTGTAATGGTGTTGCTACTGGTTCTGGTCTTGGTTCTCTTGCTTTTACCAAAGACCAGTATGATGCTTTGATCAGTTTGCTTAATGAGAAAGGTAGTTCTCTGCCCAGTGGTTCTGTTAATGTTTCTAAGGTGAATGTTCTGTCATCCTCCTTTGATGATGCTCCCGTTGATGCTTCAGGTATCATTCTTTCTTGTCCTATTGTTAACAATGTACCTTGGATTATTGACAGTGGTGCTACTGACCATATTTGTTGCTCGTTAGATTTGTTTTCTTCTTTTACAGTTGTTTATAATAGATTTGTTAAGCTTCCAAATGGTCAGTTAGTTTCTGTAACTCATGTGGGTAATGTTAGTATTTCTCCTAAGTTGGTTCTTAAAAATGTGTTTCACATTCCAAATTTTAATTTTAATTTGATATCTGTTAGTCAATTGACTAAGGATAAATCTATTTCTTTGGTGTTTAATTCTGGTGCTTGTTTCATACAGGATGTGCATCAATGGAGGACGATTGGTATAGCTGATGAGTGTACTGGTTTGTACAAGTTAAATTTGTGTTTTTCTAATAATGCTGCTGGTCCTGCATATTCTGCTTGTGCTTATGATTCTGAACATCTTGCTGATCATTCTTCACATATTTGTAAATCTGAACATGTTTGTAATTCTGTTTCTGCTTCTAAACTTTGGCACCTAAGGTTAGGGCATCCTTCGAAACAAAGAATGCATTCTTTCTCTATGTTGCACAATAAGATACCCATTGTAGATACTAATGACTGTAATACTTGTCATTTGGGTAAACAGAAAAGATTGTCTTTTCCTTCTAGTAGTTCTGTTTCGACTGATATATTTGATCTTGTTCATGCTGATGTCTGGGGTCCTTTTCCTATAAAAGGGCTATATGGTCATGCTTATTTTTTAACTGTTGTTGATGATAAGAGTCGCTTTGTTTGGATTTTTCCTATGAAGTTGAAGTCTGAAGTTCCTAAACTGATTTCTGATTTTTATGAATTTTTTTTAACTCAGTTTAATATCAAAATTAAATGTTTTCGTACTGATAATGCAAAGGAATTTGAGATGTTAGAATTTTATTCTTCTAAAGGTGTTGTTCATCAGAATAGCTGTACTTACACACCACAGCAAAACAGTGTTGTTGAGCGTAAGCATCAGCATCTTCTTGCTGTTGCTAGGTGCTTACGTATTCAAGCTTTTTTACCTTTAGAATTTTGGCTTGATTGTGTTTTACATTCTGCTTTTTTAATAAATAGAACTCCTACTCCTATTTTAGCTAATAAAACTCCTTTTGAGATCCTTTATCAGCAAAAACCCAATTTTGAAAATTTAAAAGTATTTGGCTGTTTAGCTTATGCTTCTGTTCTTCCTAAACCTAAGACAAAAATGCATCCTAAATCTGTTCAGTGTGTATTTCTTGGATTTCCAAAACACATAAAAGGTTTTCGTTTGTTTAATGTTCAAACTAAAAGTATCTTTATATCTAGGGATGTAATTTTTTCTGAAAATGTTATTCCTTTTCAATCCAAGACTTTTCAGTCATCTTCAGAACTTGTTTTTCCAGTTCTGGAAACTAATCCTTTTCTTGAAGAAGATATTTTAAAACCTAATTCCAATAATACAACACAACAGTTTAATCATTCAGACTCTCAATCAGATTCACCATGTGAATCAGATACTTCTAATCTTGATCATACTGCTCAATCTTCTAATCTTGATCATTCTGCCCATTCTTCTGATAAGTCTCCTCTCGTTGTTCCACCTCGACGATCTGCAAGAACTGTTCGGTTGCCGTCCAAACTAGAAGATTATCAAGTTACTTTACCAACAAGCAAAGTTTCTTCTCATACAACGCCTCATCAAATAGCTCAGGTTCTGTCTTATGATCATATTTCTTTTGATCATCAAACATACATAAATAATGTTGATATTTTAAAAGAACCGAAAAATTATAAAGAGGCTATTAAACATACTTGTTGGAAAGATGCTATGAAAGAAGAAATTACTGCTCTAGAAAAGAATGAGACTTGGTCTTTAGTGCCTTTACCTAATGATAAGAAAACCATAGGATGTAAGTGGGTCTATAAAACTAAACTAAAATCTGATGGTACCTTAGAAAGATATAAAGCTAGACTTGTTGCAAAAGGGTATACTCAGCAACCAGGTTTGGATTTTTTAAATACTTTTAGTCCTGTTGCTAGAATTACTACAATTAGGACTCTTATTGCCTTAGCTTCTGCTAAAAATTGGTACTTACATCAGTTAGATATTAATAATGCTTTCTTGCATGGGTATTTACATGAAGAAGTATATATGGATCCTCCTCTTGGTTTTCTTCCTCCTAATTCTGGTCTTGTTTGCAAATTGAATAAAAGTTTATACGGTCTTAAGCAAGCAAGTAGACAATGGAATGAACGTTTAACTGTTTCTTTGAAAGACCAAAATTTCCATCAAGCTTCTTCTGATTCATCCTTATTCGTAAAGGGTGCAGGTAACAACTTTATTGCCCTTGCTGTGTATGTTGATGACATCATTTTGATGAGTCCTAATATAGAGGAGATTAATTTGATTAAAAGTTTCTTGCATTCTACTTTCAAGATAAAAGACCTAGGAAATTTAAAATACTTTTTAGGTTTTGAAATAGCTAGGTCTAAAGAAGGTATTAATCTTTGTCAACGCAAGTATACTCTTGACTTATTAGAAGAAACAGGCTTTTCTAGTGCTAAACCTGCTTCAACTCCTTTTAATGATAGAAGTAAATTGTCTAAGTCTGATGGCATACCTTTGGATGATATTACTTCATACAGGCGTTTGATAGGGAAGCTTCTTTACTTGACTAACACTCGTCCTGATATTACTTTTGCTGTTAATTATTTGTCTCAATATCTTTCAGCACCTACTGATATACATCTTTCTGCTGTTCATAGGATCCTGAGATATTTAAAAGGGTCTCCGGGTCAAGGTTTATTCTTTTCTATTGCCAATAATCTTAAATTGAGTGCTTTTTCTGATTCTGATTGGGCTTCTTGCCTAGATTCAAGAAGATCCACTACAGGTTTTTGTATCTTTCTTGGATCTGCTCTTATTTCATGGAAATCTAAAAAGCAATCTACTATCTCCAAGTCATCTACCGAGGCAGAGTATAGGGCACTTGCAACTGTTACTTGCGAATTGCAATGGCTATTATATCTCTTCTCTGATTTACATTTAGATATTACAAGTGCTAATATGTATTGTGACAATTTATCTGCTATCAAAATTGCAGAAAATTCGGTTCAGCATGAACGTACGAAACACATTGAAATCGATTGTCATTTGATTCGAGAAAAACTTCATCAAGGGATGCTGCATTTACTTCCAGTTTCTTCCTCCAATCAGCTTGCTGACTGTTTCACCAAGGCTTTACCTCCAGCATTGTTTCGAGAATCAACTTCCAAGTTGGGCATTCACAATGTTTATGCTCCAACTTGAGGGGGGCTATTAGATATTTGTTATATTTGTTAGATAGGTTAGTTTATATTGGACGGTTAGGATCTTTAGATCTTTATTTTCTTTTATTATTTTCTTTATTCCTATATATTTGTAAGTGGACTAATTGTATATTATTTTTTTTGGTTTTAATAAAAATAAAAACTCTTTTCTCTCTCTCTACCCGACCCTTCTTGCGTCTCTTCCTCTTCAACCTCTCTGTGAAGAGAAACCCTAGTTTCTTCCGCCGTTTCTTGTAAATCCTAAAACTAAAGATTCAACACGGTTCAGCGAGCTAGTCCTCCGACCATGTTTGGCTAAGGGAACCAGTTTCAATGGGAATGCGTAATCTGGGGAATTTTTCTAGATTTTCTCAAGGAGTTTTCAATGCAGATTCAATTCATTTGATTTCAAACTTCCCACGATTCCCTCCTCCTAATAATGTGACCGATGCAATTAAAAGAAATTCTTCCTCCTTTCCTCCGCCCTTGTCTTATTTCATGGATCCACGTGGACCGTCTTTTGGGCCTAACCCTATTATGGACGCCAATATGGAGTAAGCTACTAAAGATAGCCCAAACGATTCTATTGATGGTTCGAAATGCAAGAGAATTCAAGCCACACCCTCTGAAGTTTCTAAAAATCTAGATTCGTCTGATTGTTCTCCCTCTACATTGGCCGACCTTATTCCACATGCCTGCCACTCGTAATGAAAATCCTAAGCTGGAATGTATGTGGTCTGGGGAAGCTGCGGGCTGTTAGACGCTTGAGGTCTAAATTAAGTGATGTTTGTCCCCAAGTTTTTTTTTCTAATGGAAACTAAAGTTTCGACTACCCGTATGTAGCGTATTCGTCAAAAGTGTGATTTTACCCATGAGATTGAAGTTGCTGCTGATGGCTCCCGTGGTGGTTTATCTTTATGTTGGTCTCAAAATATTAATGTCTCTTTCTAATTTTTCTTCTTCGTACATTGATGTTATTATTTCTGATCTCGGTTCTAATATCACGTGGAGGCTTACTGGTTTTTATGGGCACCCTGTTACTAGTCAAAGAGATTTATCATGGAATTTGCTATAGTCTTTAAATACTGAACCGAGTGTTCCTTGGTTAGTTGTAAGCGACTTTAATGAAATTCTTCTTGCTAATGAGAAAAAGGGGGACATGTTCGTTCAATTCGTCAAATGAATGCTTTTTGCTCAGCTCTTTTTGACTATGATCTTTTCGATTTGGGTTACACTGGCCGATGGTATACTTGGGGAGAAAGGACGTTTATCTAATAACAATGTTCGTGAAAGATTGAATAGGGCGGTAGCAAATTCAGAATAGTGGGAGTTCTTTTCGAATTACTCAGTGAAACATCTGTCGCATACAATCTCGGACCACTACTCTGTGCTCACAGTCACTAGTGATGTTCCCGGTTCTGGAAGACCTGAAACTAAATTCAGATTTGATGCAAATTGGATTCTTGAAGAGGACATTGAAGCTGTTTTCCGTTCAAAATGGGAGTCAACTAATGGAGATGTTGTAGTTAAACTCCAAGCTCTTTCTTCTGCTTTAAAAGTGTGGTGTCGTGATCTCAAGTCAAAGCGCACACATTCTAAATCTTTGCTCAATAATCATCTAGAAGCCCTCTCTTTGGCTGATCCCAACGATGAAAATTTGGCAGAGTTACTTGAAGTGAAGTTAGCACTCAACCTTGAGTCGGACAAGGATGAACTTTTTTGGGAACAACGTGCAAAAATGAATTGGCTTAAAAAAGGTGACAGGAACATTTCTTTTTTTTTTTTTCACAAAAAGAAGAATACAATTCGAAGGCTAAAATGCCCTCATGGTACTTGGGTATAAAATCTATTTCTAAAGAGGAAGTTTATATGGCTGTCAAACATATGGCTCTTTTAAAAGCTTCGGGTCCTGACGGCTTCCCGGCTTTATTTTTCTAGCAATATTGGCATATCGTGGGAGAAAACTTAGTAATATACTGTAACTCCCTGTTTGTTGGTTCTACGGTTTTGGAAACTATGAACAGTACCAACATTGTCTTGATTCCAAAAAATGCAAATCCGACGATGATGGATCATTTTCGCCCCATCAGCCTCTGCCAAGTTTTGTACAAGATCTATGATAAAGTTTTAGCAAATAGATTTTGGCCTCTTCTTGACCAGTGTATTTACCAAACTCAAAGTGCTTTTATCCATGGCAGGCTCATCTCAGACAACATACTTATTGCCTATGAACTTCTACATTCTATGAAGATCAAGAAGTCTGGTAAAAGGGGAGCTTTCGCTTTGAAACTGGATATGGCCAAGACATATGATAGGGTCAATTGGGTTTTTTACAAGCTATGCTAAGTCGATCGTGTCCTGGCGCTCTTTCACCGCCGTATTCGTCTCCTTTTTCAGCTTTCATCTCTCCCAGCTGCTCTTCTCGGTGTCCCTCTCGACGTCTTATCTCCCCAGCCTAAATTTAGACGCATTTTGCCGGTGTTGCTGGCGGTGGCGGCTGTTTCGGGTTCTCTCTCTGCAGTGTCCCTTTGTGGGATCAATGGAAGAGTGGGGTTTAAAGGTTTTGCTTCGGGGTTATTCTTCGCAGCTTTCTATATTTATAAGCGCCGATGGGTATTGCAGTTCTCCATTATTTAAATCTGTTTTATGACTTGGGACATTTGCTCTTTGTCGACAGCGTCCCCTTTTCTTTAGCTTCAAGATGGGGATCCCTTCTGCCATTGCTAGAGCATTAAAGCTTTCTGCGTCAGCTTATCTATTTTCAGTTCTGCTGTTGGTGTTTCTGCCTCGCAATTTGAAAAGAAAACTATTAAATTTGAAAAGAAACATGGAAATTAGGAGGATCAGTTCAACGTTTAAGAGCTGAAGGAAACTATTAAATTTGAAAAGAAACATGGAAATTGAAATGGTTTCAAATGTTTGACCGTTGAATGGATAATAAACGTAGAAAACAATAAGATATATATTAAAGTTGGTGTTTCATAACACAATATTATTTTTAGTGCAGTGGATAACCCATTATCTTTGTTTTTATAATGCCCGGATTCGAATCCCCTTAGCAACATGTATGCTGAAATTTGTTTTTCTCCTCTAAATAGGTGGTGATGTCACCACCTAATTAATTTATTTTATTAGTTTAAAATTAGGATTAAATTGAAAGAATGTGTAAATAGTAAAGACCAAATGTGTAATTATATCTTTAATTTTTTAACTGTCACGTCACCTTCCGTTAGCCCATTAACGGCTGGTGGTCACATTGATCTAATTTCAATAGTTTATGTGGTCAATTAAGTCAATTTTTTTAATGTGGTCATTTTAATACATTTATCATAGTATGATGGTCATTGTGTTAGTTTACCCTAGAAATTAATAAAGAAAAATAAACAAAATTGCATTTCTTTCTTTCTTTTAAGCTATGTTGCTGTAGAGAAGTTGAGAAGAAGAGTAGATGATGATAATAAGCTAAGTCCCCGTGCGGTTGATATGGTCATTGTCTATTGTTGTTTTAAACTGGGACGGGGCGAACTTATAAAATTTTAGAAATATAATTTTTTTTTTAAAATTATATATGAATTTCAAATTTTTAAGAGGGGCAGCCGTCCCCTCTAACCCCTTCTAGGTTCATCTATGATTTCAAATGTCATAGATGTGCAAAGCAGATGTTCTAATGTTATTTCAAATTATTGTCATCTTCCTGCCTTATTGTCGAAGGGTGACAAACTAAGTTTGGTTACTTAGTTCACTTTTGGTCCTTGGATTTTTAAGTAGGTCCTTTTGTTTACTGATATGTGAGCTTGTAATGGGGTGGGTTTAGATGCCTTCTGAATTTTGCTTCATCTGTTTAATTATGGGTGAGTACATTGTGACTGTATTGTGTTGTATTTTCGCCCTAGGTGTTGAACTCATTTTGAAGTGTAATCTTCTATTATTCTTAATATATTTTGGGCACTCTTTTTCTCCTTCCGTTATTCGAAATTGAGATTTAGTTTCATTTCGTGTTCTATTTATATGAGTTATATTAGATAAATATCGTGTTCTATTGATATTGGTCCAGCCGAAGATAATTATCTGGATCCGCCCCTGGTTGATTTTGATTTGGATTGAGTACTAATTAGGAATGTTTTATGTTGTTTATATAATGGTTGATTTTCTTACCATACATGAACTTGTGTTAAGTTTTAACTAATACTACGTACTACAATGAACTTTGGTTTTTTTTTTGAACGGCAAAGATGGGCCTCGTTAAAACCCCCTTCCTAGTGAAGGGGAAAAGAGTACCCGGCTACTTTTATTGCTTAATGAGGAAATAGGAAGATTGCATCTAACATAAAGAAAACAAAGATAACCGAAATTTTAAAGGAGCAAGCAAGACACCCAGTTCACTATCCTATCCCACTCTTGGCCAGCTTATCAGCTTCAGTATTGCAGCATCTGGGAATCCATCTAATCACGAGACCATACGTTTTGGACATGTTCGAAAGGTACAGTACCTTGTCTCTCACGGGAGGGGGAGGAGGCAGCAGATTCGAACACCATTCCACTACTGATTTGCAATCCACTTCTGCGATTAACCGATGAGATTTAGCAAGATTAGAGGCATAGAAATAATTCACTCCTTTCCACACTGCTTCCAGCTCAACCCAAGCAGGAGGGTCGGGGCCAAAAGATTCAGAGAATTGCCATAGGACAGACCCCTCGGCATTCCGGATAAGCCCACCTATACCCCTGTACTTCGACACCTCCCTTGGCAATGGCACTATCAGTGTTCAATTTAAGAAATCCAATCGGAGGTGGGGACCAGCATCGGGCCCCTGGAATTATCGAGCAATTTGGCGAAGGTACTCTAAATATGGAAGGGTCGATCATCAAAGAGTCCATGGGAATCCTACACTCTGGAAATTTGGCTTTTAACCAAAACGCCATGCGAAGACGAATAAGATGCTCCATTTGGTTCCAATCAACTGTCTTACCCCCGAAGAGAATCTCATTGCGAAACAGCCAAATTGTCCAGATGATCGCAAAAGGAATCAAGGACATCCATACCTTATTTGGACCAGCACACATTTCAGACCATGATTCAATAACAATCCGCAAATCCTTATGGAGAACACCAACCAAATTAGCTATACTACTAAAACGAGACCAGATTTTCCAAACCCCGTAGCACTCCACAAACAGATGAGAGACAGATTCCTCAAAAGAATTACAAAGAGGGCACATTACATTATCAATAACATTAACACCTCTTCTCACTAGTTCGCTTTTTACCGGAATTCGACCCCAAACAGATAACCAAATGAAAAATTCTACCTTGGGAGGAGCTATCCCTAACCAAAATGGTTCTTCCAAAAATGATCGATAGGGTGCATACCTGAAATTATTGTTCTCACGGACTTGACCGAAAATTGGCCGTCACTGGATGCTTGCCATCTAACACCGTCCAGCTCCGAGGCACTTGATTTGTAGTTTGACAGCACAAGCATCAACGTGTCCCACTGCTGTTTCTCCCAGTCGAAAAGAGCCCTTCTCAAAGGGATCGACCAAGACCAAGAAGAATCTGTTTTTAACCCAAACTCGCAGAGGAAACCAGTTTTGTTGTGAGCCAAGGCAAAGATTCGCGGGAATCTGTCTTTTAAAGGGAGACTCCCAATCCACACATCCTGCCAAAATTTGATGGCGTCCCCGATGCCGACTTGTACCACGATATTATTTCTTACCACATTCCCGAAGAGATCATCTTTGTGAAAAGATTTCATAATGTCCTTCCAAATCCATGAAGCGGATCTTGGTTTGGGGATGACCGGGAGTAAGTTCGGACTAGGATTCTTGATGTTAATAGTTCTTCTCCATATGCTTTTAGATTCGTTCCCATAGCGGAACGTCCATTTACTTAATAAAGATCTGTTCAAAGTATTCAAATTAATGATATCTAACCCACCGGAATCTTTGGAACGACAGACTTGATCCCATTTGATCCAATGGATCTTTGATTTTCCTTCGCATCCTCCCCATAGAAAATTTGACATTATGCTATTTAGGCGAGTATTGACCGATACTGGCATCTTGAATATTGACAAAAAATAAACCGGGAGGCAACTCAGAACTGATTTCAGCAGAACAAGGCGGCCACCAAAGGAGAGGAATTTTGACGACCATCCCCCAAGTTTAACTGAAAACTTTTTAATAATTGGTTCCCATAATGCGGCAAAGTTTCTGTTTGCGCCCAGGGGCAGTCCTAAATAATCCGTGGGGAATTTGCTATGGTTACACCCGATTTTGGAAGCCCAGTCTTCCACAATAGAATTCTCAACATTGATTCCAAATATCTTGCACTTCTTGATATTGAGTTTGAGACCAGACGCGAGTTCAAATACCCTCAACACACGCTTAATAGTGATCACCTGTTCCATCTTACCTTCGCAGAAGATCAATAGATCATCTGCGAATTGAAGATGTGAAACTTCAAGGGAATCAGATGAGTTACCGATTTTCAGACCGGAGAAAAGATTCAAAGTTACTGACTTTTTCAGAATCAAACTTAAAGCTTCAGCAACGAGATTAAAAAGAAGGGGGGACAACGAACACCCTTGTCTCAGGCCTTTAGCTATCGGAAAAGCCTCCGTTGGAGACCCATTCACTAGCACCGAGATGGAAGCAGTAGAGAAGCATCGAACCATCCAATCACACCATAATTTCCCGAAGCCAAATTTCGACAATACCAATTTCAGAAAAGGCCAGCTAACTGTATCATACGCCTTTTGGAAATCGATCTTGAAAGCAACCCCCTTGTGTTTGCACTTGCGCACTGAATCAATAATTTCATTAGCGACTAAGGAGCAGTCGAGAATTTGCCTGCCCTTAATGAAGGCGAATTGATTCTCGCCTATAATGGAGTCCATAACTGTGCTTAAACGGCTCGCCAAGACTTTGGAAAGAAGTTTATACATACCGCCCACGAGGCTGATCGGTCGATATTCGTCCAAGGACACCGGATTCTTAACCTTGGGTATAAGCGTAATAAACGAATGGTTGGTACCATTCTCCCATTTTTTACCTTTGTAAAAATCGCTGAAAAACTTCATAATATCCTTTCGAAGAATATTCCAATACTTCTTGAAAAAGTTGAGGTTGAAACCGTCCGGGCCTAGGGCCCGGGACCCGTCTGCCGAAAATAGAACCCCTCTGATTTCTTCTTCGGAAAACTGACATTGTAGCAAGTTGGCCTGTTGATCAGTAATTTTCCGAAAGTTGAGCTTCATATCTATGACTTCCAGCGCTGATATAGAGTTGTAGGAAGACTTAAAATGATCTTTCACTGCTTCTTTCACCTCAATCGGATCCGAAATAGTCACTCCACCCCTTTTGATAAATGGAATCGAGTTTTGGTTTCTTCTTGCCATAACAGATTGGTGAAAAAATATGGAGTTCTTGTCCCCTTCGGCGAACCAGCGAAGCCTCGACTTTTGGAGTAACTCACTTTCCTCCCTTCTGAGGGCAGACCACATTTCCGAACGAAGCTTGGTTAACTCTTCCCAAATGCTCCACTGATCTGCCGAAACTTGAGCTTTTAATTCCAACTCAGTAATTTTCTTCCCAATGACGGAAGAGCAATGAGCTTTACTGTTTCTGAAAGAAATAGACCAACCCCTAGCCGCTTGTTTGAGATTTCTGAGAATGCCCCCAATGCCTTGAAATGGCCGAGTCTCTTTTGCCTCGGAAAAAGCCTTTAAAATCGTAGCGTCGAAACTAGCTTCCTTCAACCAATAGTCGAAGCATTTAAAAGGTTTGGGACCCCAGTCCATTTTGTCCGATGTCAACAAAACAGGATAATGGTCCGATATGGATTTTTCCAGTAACTTTTGAGGTAGATTTGGAAAAGAGATATCAAAACCCGGAGATAAGAGGAACCTGTCGAGACGCACAAAAGTAGGTTGTTCACGGTGATTACACCAAGTGAATTTACCACCAAGCATGGGAAGATCTCTAAGGCCAGCACTATTAACAAAATCTCTGAATGCTGATATGAGCGTTCGATTAATAGAAAAGCCACGCTTCTCATCCGGATCTAAGATGAGGTTAAAGTCCCCACCAACACACCAATTGACCTCTCTTGAACGTATAATAGCAAGTAATTCATCAAGGAAAGTTTTTTTCTCTGAGTCTAGGGTAGGACCATAGACATTAACCATACCATAAGTAATGCCCAGACTCTTCCACAAGCCGATAATAACAATGAAATTGGATGTAATAATTTTTTCAGTTACCTGAAAAGCATCAGCATTCCAAATACTTAGTATACCACCTGCCGATCACTTCGCTGGGGAGAAAACGAAATCCAAATTAGCCACATGCCCTATTCTCTTGATTGCAATCTCGGATATATCTTCCAATTTCGTCTCCTGGAAAAATGCAATAGAAGGTTTATGTTTTTACAGTAAGATTTTAATAGCTCTCCTCTTTTCCCTTCTCCTGAACCCTCTAATATTCCATGTAATTATGTCTACCATCATTTAAGAATTTTAGATATATCCCCTGTTTTAACACCCCTTCAGGTAGCAGTGCCCATATCGCTTTCCAGCTCTTGGACCCTTTGTATCACAACCTCTCGGCCACCACTAAAGGAAATCTCAAGAAGGTTACTCATAGCCCAGACGGATTCGGCTTCAATACCTTTGACCGACAGCGAGTTAATCGAAGCATTTCTTCCCAATCCATCTCTGTCCGACAGATGAGGCTCCTCGATCGAATCCCGAACCCACCTTCTAATAAGCCTTCTGGAGGAAGCACGAAAAAAAATCATTGGGAGGGGGATTTGGGATATCATTATTCTGTTTCGAGACAGGTCTTTTGAAGACGACGACACCCTTAGCGGTAAGACAGAGCCCTCCCCCTCGACACTGTCCGGGACCACCTCATAAGAGTTGGGGTCAAATGGGAAAAGGGGGCCACAATGGTCTTGGATGTCTATTGGGCTAGCATTAGCGGATTGTAAGTGGGCTTCCACATAATTATTAGGAATCAAGTGTGGCCCAACCTCAGGAGAGTCGATATGAAGACCCGCTACATTTGAATTGTGATCAGCAGGAGAATCGTCCCAAGATTCTACGTGGACCACGTTTTCTCTAGAAGGGGGGATAGCGGACTTTTCGACGCACCCACATTCATGGAACCGTTATCATTATCATCTGGAGAGACGAAAGGATTATCCACATCTCGAAAATCTTCAATGTTCTTGTCCCCACCCCCCATGGGAGGGGGCACGTGTCCAGATTGATCGGCGAAATCCCCCAAAGATCCATCGCCGTCGGAGACTGAATCCTCCCATATGTCTTCAATGTTACGATCATTTTCACCAATTTTCGATATGGTTTCCCCTGCCTTTGACACTCCAAAACTGACGGGAATAATGTATGGGAATCCGAGAGAAACCATAGATAACGATTTAGGAATGTTGGAAGTACTCACTGTTCTTATGAAGAATGAGGCCCTGTCAAGACGATCTTTGTTCCTGGTTTCCTCGCTAACCCTTGTAAAGACACCCCATCTGTTACCAATCTCCTCAAAGAAGCTGTCATGCCAGCATACCAGAGGGACTCCCTCCAATATGATCTTAACGAATAGATGAGGAACACCGTTGACTAATAAGGGGCCAATAAGATCAAACCAGTAGGATAATTCCTCCCTTTTGTTGGACCATACTAGCTCCATGTCCGATTCCGAACTGAACATTATGATTGCCGAAGACTTTTCTACACCCCATTTGATTATATGGACGTCGATGTTATCATTAGCCAAAGCTCTCTGGATAAACTCATGATCAAAGTCTGGTTTGATAATCCCAGTCATGCATCTTTTAACCCAAGCAGTTTCCGATACTGGAAGGTAGAAGCTCCGCTTAGGTTTTTCTACGTTGGGATCGGTGGCGTCATTCCTAGGGTTGTCAGGCGAGTGAGCAGGAGGGTTGACATTACTTTGTTGACCCTGGATTATGTCACGGTATGATATAGGGTTTTTATTTGGCATGGGAACATCATTGACAGCAGCTTTTCCACGCTCTTTGACCACTCCAGCTTTCTCATTTCGAGGGAACTGGCCGGTGGGGAGATGGTGCCTACTACCAGGATTACTGCGGGAATACTTAGCTCTGGTTACCCTAACCCTAAGCCCATCGATGCTGAAATTATTGATATGGAAAATTGCTCTCTGCATATCCTCCAAGGATCCCATGGATACAAAAGCAAAAGTAATATCCTTATACTTCATTCTCTGGTTGTGAAGGGGGATGAAAACCCTTGTTACCCTGCCATGGTTGGAGAATAGTTCCTTGATGGTTGATCTCGAAACGCGCCGGCTGAGATTGTCGACAAATATAGTCCACTCGTCTCCTAAAGTACTTCGATTCTCCCAAACCGATCTTCTAGAGTAGCTCCTCTTTCTCCTTTCCACTGTTACCCACCCATTCGATTCTGGTCTCCGATCGTCTTCCGCCCTGGTCGCTGGTCGAGAGGACTCTTGCACTCCCCTTCCCTCCATCCGTCTAAGTTATTTGAACTTTGGTTTTTTGGGTATGTATTATATTTAATTAGTCACATTGTATATGAATATCATTCAGTTAGTCAATACAATGTATATTTTTTATTCATGAAAAATAATGTAGGTTCGTTGAGTCGGAAAAAATCTCTTTACAAGATTTTACTGTATGTACTATACACATACATAGGTTCAGTAAACTAGTTTACTTTTCAATTAAGCAAACTTAGGCTTTTGATATCATTTTGTTTCCTTTTTCAATCTAGCAAACTTAGGGTTTCAATAGCTTTTTCTTACCTATATATATTCTTTTTGAAGAGATCAACCAGCGCTGATAATGGCAAGCATGGAGCCTCGGTTTCAAGTGACGGTAGATTACTCTCTGAATTCAATCGAGGGTCCTATTTTTTCCAAGATCCAATTCGTACTTCGTATTCGTACTTTTCTTGAAGATGATAATGGTTGTTTTCGACCGGAGGATTTCCGGCAATTCTCCGTTTGGCCAGAAGCTGTATTCGGCTCCCAACGGCACCGCAACATGTTGCTTGTTGTTTACTTCAAGCAGGATGGATCGATCAACTAGGCCTTGAAAGGATATTAGTTCAAGCTTTCTCCGATGCGAACTCGCTTTTAGAAAAAGCAAAGAAGAAGAAGAATAAGAAGAAGAATCACGATAACAAGGGATTTGAGGACATGATAAAGATAATTTTTTGAGTTAAAAAGATTGTGAAGAGGGAATACTACGATGAGTTAGCGGCAACGGCGATGGAGTGTCAGTGCGAGAAGATCCGGAGCTGGTTCCTGCGACAAAAGAATCGATCCAAGCTTTGAAGAAAGTGAAGCTTGCTGAAGGTTATGACGGCGGCGGCGAGGAGGAGGACGGTATCGAGTGCATGATTTGCATGGAGAAGTTAGTACAGTCTAAAACAGAGGTCGTCATACCATGCCATGTTATCATTTGTTCCATGGAGATTGTATCGAGAAGTGGCTGAGTACCAGTCATACCTGTCCATTGTGCCGCTTTCCGGTGCTGACTGGGACTGATGCCGGAAAACTCTAAATTTTTTATTGTCGATTAGATTTATTTTGTGATGTTTACCGTTGTTCGCGATTATATGATGATTTGGATGTTATATGTACTCGAATTTTTTTTGGGTATGTTGCTAAGATATGTTATTACCCTGCTGGAAATGGGACGCCATTCCAAATTGTTTAGTCAGGTCCAAGTGCTTAAGATTTGAAATATTGTTGAAACTTTGAGGGATTTTACTGATCAAATTGGTTTTTGTCATCCGAAAGTACAGCGACTTTCTCATCTGACCAAATTCTTGAGGAATTTTCATGGGAACAAAATCGTTATAAACAGGGACGGACTAAAATTTTATGTAAGAGGTACGAATTATTAGAAAGTTATATTAGAAATGTATGAGTGTGAAACTACAAAATTTTAAGGGTGTAAAATTATATTATCAATAAAAAATAAAAGAAATATTTAAATTATAAAAAAATTTAAAAATTTTAAGAAGACGATTGTACCTCGAGCACGTCGGTACTTCCCTGGTTATAAACCATTGCCAAAATATCAAGATTGGACAGGTTACCAATTTCCTCAGGAAATGTTCATTGAACAAGTTTTGGACAATAATTAAGGTGTTCAACACCAGTAATCCAAAGCCAATACTTGGCATATATAGTTCTGAGAAAGGTCCAGGATTTGAAGCTTTGAACCAATTGCAAAATGTTACAACTCTCCAGGAATAAAATTGTAGAACGGTAAATTAGTCTTCAAAATTTCATTAATTTAATGGTGCATACTAATTATAAGTCTTTGTATAAATGTAAATGTCCGAGTCTTTTTGCCCAGTCCATCATTAATGGAGCATGAAAATAATATTTAACCACTTTGTTTAAGTAAAATCATCTGCCACTAAAATTGAAATAGGGAATTTATACAAAACAATTTTAGTCTTCAAAATTTATGCATTCTATTCATTTGGTCCTAATTTAAAATAATTTAATAAAATTAACAGTTCATATTTAAAAATTCTATTAGTTAAGTGATTGTGTTTATTAGCATACGATATTAAAGTCGTGATGAGTTTATTCTATTAGTCTGTCAATTGTTTAGTAGTGCAATTATTGTGTTTGTCGAGCTATCACATCTATTAATTATCGGACTGATGGACAATAGCATGGAGTGTGGTAAGTGGTCGAAGAGTGTGTTAAGATTGTGCAATGTCAGAATATTTAAATACGAAGAGTTAAGTTTATTGATTTATTTCGAATTAGAACCAAATTAATAGGATGTATAAGTTTTACGGACTAAAATTATGCTTATACCAATCTCTTATTTCAATTTAATGACATAGTTACTTGTTTGTCACAAAAATTTAATTAATCAACGAATTGTTTGTTCCTAAACTTATAGTTGAGTGACTTAATTATTATTTTTAGAAAAAAAAGTGACATGTTTGTTCCTAAATTTATAATTGAATAAGTCAATTGTTATTTTTAAAAGAATAATTACTCGTTGTGATAGCTCGACATTGTGCAGACCTAAATAACTCAATCATTGGAAACGAAGAAGATGTTATCGAGGAGATGGTTCGTTTGGAGAAGGTCGAGCAACGAAACTTTTTCTTTGGAGCTTGTTTTGAGGCGTTAATTGGTGTTTTTGACTGGGCTCGTAGCTTATCTTAGTGGTGTAAGTTTGTTCTGCCTAGAGGGAGGGTGGAGCTTTCGTTTAAAGTGGCTTATGTGTTTATGGTACGTTTTTCCTTGTGGGAGGGAGGGCTTGAGTTAATTTAGAGTTTAGGGAGTTTTTTTTTTTGCTCGGCAAATATTTGTTATTTATTAGAAAAACAAACGGTCTAACCTAGTTGAGAGCCTCATTAAAAACCTCCCTAAACCCTAGATGGAGGAAAAGAGTGCTCACCAACCAGGGAAAACAAAAACAAAATAACATCTGTCACTGAAGTCACCACAGTAAACCAAAACTTAAGACAACAATACTAAAACAAAACATGACACCAGACCAAAATAGCTAAATACACAACAAAACTAACACGCAATCTAAAGCAACTTTGTATTCCTTTTGATTCTCTTAAACTTCAGAAATGAAACCTGGCAAAACTCCTAGTAGCGCGTCTTGACTCAAAAGATGAAATCTGCGAACCCCTTCCAATTTTGAGGACCCTTTCCCATTACCTTCCCCAATATCCTTCAAAACTTCATAATATTTGTATTTCTTCCAAAGCAATGAGACAAACTAGCAGCAGCTCTCCACTAATAACTATAACATGATTGCACCAAGACATCCTATCGGAAAATTGTTCGCTAGAGGAAGTTTACCACCAAGTTTTGTATACAATTGCATGGAAACAATCCATATTTTACAAAGTCGAGCTTTTACAGGACTGGAGAAAGATTCACATTCTAATCATTCTTTGACGCCTTTTTGTCAAAACAAGAACTCGTAATTTTGTGAGAAAAGTAATCTCCTTAAGCTTTGTATGAAATCTCCTTAACAACTTTCTCAATCCCGACAATCCAAAAAAGCTGCCCCAATCGTACATTGTAGAACTAATGTTTTGATATAATAATTGAAAAATGTTTTGGACTGATTTAAAAAGTATTTAAAACATTTACCAAGTCCAAACAACTTGAAATTGTGTTTAGGAAGTTTTCAAAAGGGTTTTTAATGTGTTTCAAAGGCCAATTTATACAAACCAGTCCAGGTGTTTCGAAACACCTTAGGGCGTTTCGAAACAGGGGATTCCAGTAGCAAAATCGTTTCGAAACTTGTTTCGAAACGGGCTTACCCTGGACTGAATTTTTGCCCAGCGTTTCGAAACGGGCTAGGCCGTTTCGATACGCCCACGTGGCAATAACCCCAACGGTCATAAACCCCAACGGCTATTTTCCCAACCAACTTTTAAATGCAGGCGTTTCGATACGGGACTGTTGCGTTTCGATACGAGTTTCGAAACGGCCAGGAGGCATTCCGAAACGGACATGAGGCGTTCCGAAACGGCCAGGAGGCGTTCCGAAACGGATGCCCTGACAGACTGCAACGGCTCTTTCTACATTAAGAGTGTTTCGAAACGGCTTCGAGCGTTTCGAAACGGGGAGCTGCAGAATGCATTTATGGTGGGAATTAAAGTCCTCAACGGCTCCAATTTGATCCCAACGGCTAGTAACGGCTACAAACTCATTTGGGAGTATAAAAGGGACCTCCAAGCATCAAGAGAAGACTAATGCTTCAATTGTCAATCAACAATGATCAAAGAATTGTCTTAGAACTTAAAGTGTCATTTATTGTATAGACAAACACTAGTGAGCCAAAATTGTCAAATTTGCTCAAGTGTTTTAGGTTTGGGTGAGTGCTTATTTGTGCAAACAAACTCCTATTAGAGGATTACAAGTTTGCTTTGTTTATCTCTTGTAAAGAGGGTTTCAATCAAGGCTTTGGGTAGAAAGCTTGATTGGTTGTAAGGGTTTCCTCCTTGTCTTAGAAAAGGGGACGAATCAATTAGTGGATTGATTGTGAAATCCTTAGTGGGAAGCTAAGGTAGTGGATGTAGGTGCTTGTTAGAAGGCCGAACCACTATAAATCATTGTGTCTTTTTACATTCTAGCTTCCACAACCCTTCCACCCAAATATCCACCTCTCCACCACTTGGTGAGCATAATTGGTTGATCGAATTGAGCACCATACAACCCAACAATTGGTATCAGAGCTTGGCTCAATCGAAGAGGATTCACATCCTATTGAGAAGATCCGGCAAGCTCGATCACTAGTTCATCAACCGGCTCAAATGGCACAATCAATCGACAAACCGCCTTTCTTTGACGGAGACCACTATGCCCATTGGAAGACAAAGATGAAATTCTTCTTGAAGTCAAGAGATTACAAGCTATGGGACATAGTTGAAGATGGTCCGTTCGTGCCTCAAAGAAGTAAAGCGGAGTGGAGTGCCGACGATCGCAAGAAGATGGAGCTCAATTGCAAGGCCTTGCACATCTTGTTTTGTGCTTTTGGCCCATCCATCTATGAGAAGATGTCTTCTTGTGAGAGTGCCAAGGAGGTATGGGACAAGCTTGAAGTCACATACGAAGGGACAAACGAAGTCAAGGAGACCAAGATTGGGCTCCTAACCTTGGAGTATGAGAACTTCAAAATGGATCCGGAAGAGAACATCGAGAAGATGTTTGATAGGTTCTCCACCATCACCAACGGACTTAAAGGTTTTGGAGAAGCCATCCCGGAAGAAAAGCTTGTTCGTAAGCTCATCTACTCACTTCCCGAGTCTTGGGACTCAAAGAGGACCGCCATCATCGAAGCCAAAAATTTGAAGACTTTGAAGCTTGATGAACTTATGGGGTCTCTTGTCACTCATCAAATTATGAAGAAGAACAAGGAAGAGGAGAAGAAAAGGGAAGAAATTAGAGCTATGGGAGAGAAGAAAATCAAAGGGCTTGGCATCAATGCTAGTGCCATGGCTCTCAAATCCTCCACTTGCCATCATGTCTACTCAAGTGAAGAGGAGGATGAAGAAGAAGAGATAGTTCATCTCTTCAAGAAGTGTGCCCCGTTCATGAAGAAAGCCTTGAGAGAGCTTGAACGAGAACCTAAGAGAAAGGAGAGGGCAAGCACTTCAAGCCATAAGAAGAAGGCACATTTGGCTACTTAGAGTGATGAGGACTCCACCGACGATGAACAAGCCAATCTTTGCCTTATGGCCATCGAAGAAGATTCAAGGGTAACTTCTAATTCATCTACTTCATGTTCTTATTCCTTTGATGAATTACAAGATGCCTATGACGATTTGGTTTTAGATTTTAAAAGCCACATTTTGAAAAACAAAAAATTGGTTTCAAAGTTAAAAATTCAAAATGATTTGCTTTCTAAAACCAAACTTGAACTTGAAGCAAAACTTGAAGAGTTTGAATTAAAATGTTTTGATTTACAAAAATTGCTTCAAAATGTTCAAGAAGAAAAAGATTTGATTTCCAAAGAGCTTGAAAAGAAAAACAATTTTGGAAAATCAAATTTTTATGTTAGACAATCTAGTGCCCCTAGATTTATTAAAGGAAAATGTTTTAGAAGTGTTTGGGTCCCAAAAGGACTAACCACTTCAATTAAAAAGGATGACATTGAAAAATGGATTCCTAAGGGGTCAAAAATTTGTGCTTCTAACGTTCATGGATCCAAAGCAATTTGGATACCAAAAATTACTTGATTGTCTATTGCTAGGTGTGATGGAGATGTTCAACAAATCAAACATTGAGGGGGAGCTCCATTCACACAAGAAAGAACACTTGAAGAAGGAAGGCTTCACATCCTCCCTTGGATTCAAGTGTTGGTAAAAATCTAGTTGTTTTGCTTTTATTTGTTTTAATTTTTAGTTTATTCAACTAGATGATCATACATGTTGGACTAACATTTCAATGATGCTTTGAGTAAGGGGGAGCCATTTTAAAACCAAATTCTCATTTTTTTTGTCAATTTTTTACCTCTATTGTTATTTTTGAACTTAATGTTTTAAATTCTTTTTGATATAACAAAAAGGGGGAGAAATGGTTTGAAAAATTGAATTTTCAAATGAATAAGGGGGAGCTTTATTTGATTTCATATCTTTAGTCTCTTATTCACATTTTTAAAGTTAAAGGGGGAGAATCCCAAACAATTTTTCAAGTGAGTTTTATTATATCAAAAAGGGGGAGATTGTAGAACTAATGTTTTGATATAATAATTGAAAAATGTTTTGGACTGATTTAAAAAGTATTTAAAACATTTACCAAGTCCAAACAACTTGAAATTGTGTTTAGGAAGTTTTCAAAAGGGTTTTTAATGTGTTTCAAAGGCCAATTTATACAAACCAGTCCAGGTGTTTCGAAACACCTTAGGGCGTTTCGAAACAGGGGATTCCAGTAGCAAAATTGTTTCGAAACTTGTTTCGAAACGGGCTTACCCTGGACTGAATTTTTGCCCAGCGTTTCGAAACGGGCTAGGCCGTTTCGATACGCCCACGTGGCAATAACCCCAACGGTCATAAACCCCAACGGCTATTTTCCCAACCAACTTTTAAATGCAGGCGTTTCGATACGGGACTGTAGCGTTTCGATACGAGTTTCGAAACGGCCAGGAGGCATTCCGAAACGGACATGAGGCGTTCCGAAACGGCCAGGAGGCGTTCCGAAACGGATGCCCTGACAGACTGCAACGGCTCTTTCTACATTAAGAGTGTTTCGAAACGACTTCGAGCGTTTTGAAACGGGGAGCTGCAGAATACATTTATGGTGGGAATTAAAGTCCTCAACGGCTCCAATTTGATCCCAACGGCTAGTAACGGCTACAAACTCATTTGGGAGTATAAAAGGGACCTCCAAGCATCAAGAGAAGACTAATGCTTCAATTGTCAATCAACAATGATCAAAGAATTGTCTTAGAACTTAAAGTGTCATTTATTGTATAGACAAACACTAGTGAGCCAAAATTGTCAAATTTGCTCAAGTGTTTTAGGTTTGGGTGAGTGCTTATTTGTGCAAACAAACTCCTATTAGAGGATTACAAGTTTGCTTTGTTTATCTCTTGTAAAGAGGGTTTCAATCAAGGCTTTGGGTAGAAAGCTTGATTGGTTGTAAGGGTTTCCTCCTTGTCCTAGAAAAGGGGACGAATCAATTAGTGGATTGATTGTGAAATCCTTAGTGGGAAGCTAAGGTACTGGATGTAGGTGCTTGTTAGAAGGCCGAACCACTATAAATCATTGTGTCTTTTTACATTCTAGCTTCCACAACCCTTCCACCCAAATATCCACCTCTCCACCACTTGGTGAGCATAATTGGTTGATCGAATCGAGCACCATACAACCCAACATACATAACCAAATAGTTCGAGTAGTTCTGTAATTGAAACAGAAATAAAAGAGAATAGCACTGTCAAGATTGGGATCCCACTTAACCTTCCACAACGCACAGATCTGAAGCCAGAACTTTCTAGCAAAACTATCATCCCTTAGAGATATGATTTATTTCCTCCATTTCAATCCCATTCCACCAATAACAGCATTGTTCGTCCTCTATCTTCACCCTCTTATCCTCTTTAAATCAATTGTTGGAAACTCCCTCAAGGTTCATCATCCAAATGAGAGCTCTTCACCTTTTATGATACTATCAACTTTCACAGACCCCATTTTCAGCCTCAAACATCAAGCATATACATTCACCAAGGTTGTTTTCATCTTATTCTGCATCCAAATTTCGTAGGGAAATTTACCTCTGAGCTGATCCCCCTTACATTCCAAAAACTAACCTCAATTCTGGTACTCTTAAAAAGTGAATTTCTTCTTCTAGTTGATCTATATCATGTACCACCTTGCTTACATCTCCCACAAAACCCGAATCTTTACTATGCAGATGATGTTCATACAATGAAAACAAACATTTACGTAGTAATTTACCACCTAAACCACATATTTACTTCCAGGACCGATTCCCCTAACATTTCACGTAATCAACCTCATTTCAAATAATTATCACCAGGATTAGAAATTGTTTACCTTTCTACAATTCGAGCGAAATCCAATATTGCCGCATTTTCATCACCCACAATCTGAATTCCAAGTCTTTTCCCAAACTTTAGAGCTTTTCTAGCCTCCCTCATCTGAAAATCCCATCTCGTCACTAAATCCGAATCGGATAATGACCTGCCGGATAGTTCTGATTCCTCTTGATACACTGCTCCCTTCTTCCCCCTTCTGTTCGCCCGATCCCTCTTCTTCTTCTCCACATCCGTCAAAGCTTTTTCTTGGAATTTACTCAGTGAACTATACCTCTTTTCTTTGATTTTTTTCTTCGATAATTCAGGGAAAAAAGCCCGTGGTTCTTCTCCATCTTCTAAGCATATAAACATGTTGGTGTTTCCCAATTTTCAAAGCCAGCCCCACATCTGTTTTGCTCATCCACGGCAGCTTCCCATGCTGATTTCTTTTTTGGGAGTTTATTTGGGTTATTCTCCCCAGACTCCACCTCACTAACGGGTTTTAAGCATGCTCCAGCCTCTAGTTCAACAGATATGGCAACATTACCCCTTTGTCCTTCATTGATAAACACGTTTTGAAATGTATCGTTATTTCCCTCCACTCCTACCATTTCAGATGCGATAGCTTCTCCTTCTTTTTTATCTTTGCCTTTAATATCACACTCCCCTAAGTGCCTATTAGAATTCTCTTCAGCAGAACAACATTCTTTATTGTACTCCTTTCCAATGAACATAGCATTAAACTCCCCTAAGCGAGTTTTGGTGGTGTAAGAGTGTAGCCTTTACTTGTTTCGCTTCGATGTCTTATGTTTTTGTTGTTTCGAAGAATCAGGTTGGTATAAATCATCTATAAGTCGAGGTGATACATTCTAAAAAGGTACAGGCGATTGTGTTTTTTCTATGCGGCCGAGAATAGTGCTTGTTGTTTTATGAAGTTCTATAATCGTTGTCCTCGTTTGATTATTGATGTGGCATAGTCTGAGTTTTAAGTGATTTTGTTTGCTGGGAAAGGTATGGTCTTTTGCCTTGTATGTTTTATAGCGTGTTGGATTTATTCTTGAGTAATTATCTTTTTCATGTGTTGTATTTTTTTTCTTCCATTTAAATTTATATAAATTTTTAATAAGACACGATATTAATTTCGAGATTTTATAATTTTTCTAATAAAATTTTATTTGCCGAATAAAAAAAAAGTTACCGCTAAGTGCATTTTACCTCAAAAAAATAGTTTCAAAGTCACTCGAAACTTTAGTCTCCCATTCCTCATTCTCACATACGACTATGACTTGGCAATGAAACAATTTTCCACCTTTCCACTTTATTTGGAGTTTCTTTGGCTTTTGTTTTACACAGTTTTCTTTGGCTTATTTAAATTTACTACGTACTTCTCATTGTATTTTTTTATATAATCGTTGTTATTTAATTTATTAGTTAATTAATTCAAATTGAATAATGTAAAGAAGCTAGTTGGTGAATTAATAAACCCATCCAAACCATATAAGATCATATGGATTTTTCAGTAAAAAAGCTAATTGATTTACTGGTTAGCACTTATTGAATTATGAGTAACAGAAAAGAAAAGAAACAAAGCTTAAAGGAGAAGATTTAAGTAACGTTGTTTATTGAAGAAGAAGAAGTAAGAGATGATTAACATTGATGATAAGCTGATACAAAGATGAGACTTATATAAACACACATGCACACGTTAAACTTCAACAAACTTCAACAAACCCTAGAAGCAACTGCTCTAACAACCTTAACCTCCTAACTGCTCAAGCTCAACTTCCTCACTGACTCAGCTTATCTACAACATTCTCCCTGCTCCTTCCAGCTTTGCATTCTGCAGCAGATAACACCATCAAGCGTTCGCGAAAAACATGAAAGGAATCTCGAGTTAACGATTTAGTCATTCCATCAGCTATCTGATGTGCAGCAGGAATGTAATTGACCTGCAACTTTCCAGCTGCCACTTTCTCTCGTACAAAATGAACGTCGAGCTCAACATGCTTTGACCTAGCATGATACACAGGATTGGCACTCATAGCCACAACACTAGTATTATCTGACCAGATTACAGGAGTCTTAGTTTGTGACACACCAAGCTCTCCTAGCAAAGACACAACCCAAGCTACTTCAGCAGTAACATCAGCTACACTCCGATACTCGGCATCTGCAGTAGACCGAGACACAACCTTTTGCTTGCGAGAGCTCCAAGAGACCAAATTGCCTCCTATAAACACACACCAACCAGAGATGTAACGCCTATCATCCACACACCCTGCCGAGTCTGCATCAGCAAAGGCAGCTACATTGCAGTCACCAGCATCCTTCGAGAAAACTAACCCAAAATCAATGGTACCATGCAAATAACACAACACACGCTTCGCAGCACGCCAATGAGCTTCACATGGTTCATGCATAAATTGAGCCAATTTGTTAACACTATAAGCAACATCCGGACGAGTATGACACACATACAACAAACCACCAACTAAACTTTTGTACTCACTGGCATTTTCAATGACAGAGCCTCCATCTTTGATCAACTGTGGTGACCCCACCATTGGTGTTGGTGTTGAATTCGAATTCAACATTCGAAACTTAACTAACAATTCTCGAATATACTTCTGCTGATTGAGAACAACACAGCATGCAACTTGATTAACTTCAATACTAAGAAAATAATGCAAGTCACCAAGATCCTTTAAAGAGAACTTGACATGCAACACACCAACAACCCAATCAACAACACCCTCAGCTGGTCCTGTAATCACAATATCATCAACATAGACCAGCATGTAGGTAACAACCATTTCTTTGTATAACATGAACATGGAAGAATCTGCTCGAGACTCTACAATCCCATATCTAGCAGACACAATTTAAGTTTATTATGCCAATTACGAGGGGCTTGTTTAAGGCCATACAAAGCCTTATTAAGCTTGCAAACCAGTCGTGAGCCATATGTAGCCACCTCTTCAAACCCAGGAGGTTGGTCCATAAACACATCCTCACTCAAATCACCATTCAAAAACGCATTGTTCACATCGACTTGCCTGAGCTTCCAACCACTCATCACAGCCAATGAAAGAATGACATTAAGGGTTGTAATCTTAACAACATGACTGAATGTATCCTGAAAGTCACACTCTGGTACTTGAGAAAAGCCACGAGCAACTAACCTTGCTTTATAACGATGAATGGAGCCATCTGGATTTCTCTTCAATTTGAACAGCCATTTGCAACTGACTGTACTACGCCTTTCAGGAAGACACACCAAGGACCAAGTACCATTCTTCTTCAAAGCTTCAAGTTCAGCAACAACTGCTTGTGTCCAATTAACTGATTGTAAGGCCTCGTGCACAGTTACTGGCTCTACTTCATCAAGCTGAATCTCATAAACCTTTGGTTTGAAAATACCACGTTTGCCTCGTGTAACCATTGAATGAGCATTGACCACTGAACCTGAAGGTACAACAACACCAGGCTGAGACAATTCATGTGCCACCACATGACACACATCTTCAGAAGCAACACCTAAATCAGAACGAGACACTCCCTGGATATCTTGTAACCCTGAACTTGACTCATGTTCAGGCACAACTGGCTCACTCTCACGATTAGGAATAACGAGCTCATTCTCGGAAACAACTCCACTATTCCCAATACCAACATCACCATTACCAGAAGCAACTTCATTGTGATCAAAAGCATTCTCAACTCTAGCATCAGGTGCTGTAGAACTAGTATTAGGTACCTCACCACCACCAGAGGGAACATCAGTAGGTGCACCATTATCTGTTGGAACAACACCCTCAACCTGTGACTCACACCCTGAACCACCAGCAGGCTCTTGCAAACCACCAACTCTTACTTGCCTTGCTCGAGAAACAACATGTATAGCTGCAGACTTTGACACCTTCTCATGTACCTGTGCAGCACTCGTAACCTGACCAAAAGGAAAATGCATTTAATCAAACACTACATGCCTCGAAATATATATCTTACCATCTTGTGCCAAACATTGGTAACCACGATGTTGAGGGCTATAGCCTAGAAACACACAAGCCTGAGATCGAAAATCAAGCTTGTGTTTTTGAAAAGCTCGCAAATGTGGAAAGCACCTGCAACCAAAGACCTTTAAACCAGTGTAATCAAGTTTCCTGGCAAACAATCTTTCAAACGGTGATACACCATCAAGTACCCTTGTTGGGAGTCTGTTAATCAAGAAAACAACAGTACAAACTACATAAGACCAAAACTTCACACTCATAGAAGCCCGAGCCAACAGAACAAGAGCAAGCTCGACTATGTGTCGATGCTTACGCTCCACAACTCCATTTTGCTTGGAGGTGTGTGTGCAGGTTACCCTATGCTCGATCCCAGCTTCATCTAACACTTTAGACAAACGCCTAGACTCACCACCCCAATCACTCTGTAATCCCTTAATTGTTTCTCCAAATTGAGTTTGAACCATTTTTGCAAACAATTGAAAGGCATATAAGGCTTGAGACTTGTCTTTAAGTAGACACAACCATGTGTGACGCGAGAATGCATCAACAAACGTAACATAGTAGCTAAATCCTCCTGATTTTTCATGTGCTGGACCCCAAAGATCCGTGAAGACAAGTTGAAAAGGCTTAGTGTAAACAGTGGAAGATTGTGAGAAGGGTAACTTATGACTTTTTCCTAGCTTACACGGCACACAAGTTGGTAAGTCAATTTTATTCAAATGCAAAGAAGAAATTACATCATTTTCTTTACAAACTTGCACTAGACAATCTCGAGCAGGATGCCCAAGACGCCTGTGCCACAATTCAAACTGCTGAACAACCTTAGTACTAGCAACATTTGCCTCTGGAGCATTACACCCATCAGCAACACCACCACTGTCTTCCTTAGCAACAAATGCAGTAGAAAATTTGTACAAGCCATCCTGTTCGACACCCCTAAACAAAACTTTGCCAGTTTCTTCATCTCGAACCACACAAGTTGTAGCATGAAACTGAAAGAAGACAACATTGTCTCGAGCAAACTTCGAGACCGAAAGTAAATTCTTTGTTATACTCGGAACATGAAGTAAATCATTTAAGAATAAAGTACGTTCAGTTGTGTGAAACATAGACTAACCCTTATTCGAAATAACTAACTGATCACCATTACCTACACGCAGCTTACCTGGGCCATTATAGCTAGAAGATCGAAGCATGTTTGCTGCCTCAGGTGTCACATGGTGAGTAGCACCAGAATCAACCACCCACAAGTCAGACACAGTAGTAGCAAGATGAACCTGGAGTGCCTCCTCTGAAGACTCTTCACCCGTAGTACCATGTAAACCATCACCAGACCAAGCATCCAAAACTCCAAACTGAGCACTAGGAGATTCATCTTTCCCTGAGAAGGAAGCACCAGCAGTAACACCAGGAAAGGACTGATCAAAACGGTACCAGCACCGTCCACCAAATGACCAACCTTACCACACAATTGGCACTGCAATCGAACACGACCACGACCCCTCCCCATGGGACCTGAGTTTCTTCCTGCAGTGTAACCACCACGACTACCACCTCTATGCCCAAACGTCCCACGAGAAGCACCATTAGAAGTATTTGAAAAAGAATTATGTGTAGCACTCACCTGAGCAACATTAGCACTGATCAGAAAATCCTCATCTTGAGCTTTAAAACCAGCCAACTGAGCCTCTGCATCAATCAACATCGATCTGACACCATCAAGAGTAAATGGCTCTCGACTTGCTGTGATCACAGCCATGAACGGCTGATAATCTTTGGTCAACCCATTAAGAATGCTTGTAATTTGTTCCACATCCGAAACCTTGCTCCCACATGCTCCCAAAGAATCACAAATTTCTTTAACATGAGTAAGATATGTACGCATACCTGTATCCAGTTTCTTGATCGATCGAAGCTTGTAATGCAGCCCCATAATCGAAGTAGTAGATCGATTGGCAAAGTATTTCACCATCATTGCCTAAACCTCAGCAGCAGTCTCAGCTCCAACAAATTCTGGCAGCAAATGAGAACTGATCGTCGATAGCAGCCACGACGCCAAGGCACTATCTTGAGCCACAAAGTCCTTATACTCCTCACTGGGAGACGATACCCCTCCTTCCACCGTGACAGTCGCAGGAGGCGGTTTCATTGTACCAAGAAGCAATTTCTCCAGTTTGTGACTACGCACCGTAAGCAGGATTTGCTGTTTCCACAAAAGGAAGTTCATGTCATTCAGCACAACACTGACCTTCTTGTTGGTAAACATGGTGAGAAGAAACCAATATGAAAGAAAACAGAAGCACGCAGCACCCCAAGTTCGCAAGAAAACAGAAAACCCAGACTCCAAGAACGCAGCAATCAAGCGAACAAAGGCTCCAGGATCTCCGGCGATGATACCATATTGAACTATGAGTAACAGAAAAGAAAAGAAACAAAGCTTAAAGGAGAAGATTTAAGCAACATTGTTTATTGAAGAAGAAGAAGTAAGAGATGATTAACATTGATGATAAGCTGATACAAAGATGAGACTTATATACACACACATGCACACGTTAAACTTCAACAAACCCTAGAAGCAACTGCTCTAACAACCTTAACCTCCTAACTGCTCAAGCTCAACTTCCTCACTGACTCAGCTTATCTACAACAGCACTCAAACTGAAATTCCTACTTACGACTTTGATAGAATCTGGAAATTGAAGGTAAAATCCTTCTTGTGGATGCTAAAGTTCAATAGACTCCTAACCGTGGATTTCTTAATCAACAAAGGTGTTCAAATTCATAATTTGAAGGAGTGTCCTCGGTGCAATCTGGGAATGGAATCGTCCAATCGAATGCAGGTTTGCTTTCTGTTTTTCGTCCAAGTTTTGTAGTTGGTGCAACATGAGAATTGTAGATGATTTGTTTGTAATCACTATTTTTGTCCAGCCATGTATATAAATGCTTAATGAATATATATATGTTATTATTATGTGCGTATATGTTTGTGAGTTGTGTAGGTGTTACATATGAGTTGTTAATATATGTGTGTATGCATCTTATTATATATGTTATGTATGTGGCATTATTATGTGTGTATGGATCTGTTGAGATGCATCAATGATGCTGTCAAATTTAGATTGATGAGCAAACTTGTGAATTGAGATGGTTCTAGTAATCTTAATCTTTGTATAGATTGGGGGTGGTATAGGTTTTAGACTGTAAAAGAGTTGCTATTTGTTATGTTTTGTAGCAGTTTGTTGTTCTTCTGGATAATTAAAAACACTTTTGTTAAAAAAATAAATATTAACAGACCTGACTGCATCGACAAACGAATCGCAAAAAGGGATCAACTACAGAAAGACTACCAACAACTGCAAATCAGAGTCAAACATCGTGAGAAAACTATTCACGAACGTAAACTGATATCCAAATTAAATTCGAGGGTCCAAAGCAGAGAATATCAATAGGATAACAAATAAGTGTCATCTTTATCAGTCGAAGCGATGTCAAATTCAACCATGAGAAATGAAAAGAATGGCCAGACGACCAATAAAGAAGATAAAAAAACGTGCCAAAAGACAAGAAAAAAACATGCCACAAAAATAAAGAAAAACGTGTCAAAAGACCAGAGTTGTTCTTATTAAAAACTAGGTGGGAAGGTAAAGATGTGATAATAAAACAAAGAACAAAGAATGAGTATCGGTGGGAAACTATCAACGTCAAAATTAGTGTCGTCCCAACTAAAAATGATAAAAGAGAGAAAACGGGTAAGTCCGCGGTACAATATCTAAATTACGGCTAAAAATTTACGTGATTTCGGTTGCAACCTAAAATGTTATATATATTGATAATAATATCGGTTGCAACCTAAATTGTTATGATTTTGAGTAACATTTCAGGTTGTCTTTTCCAACCTAAAATGTTATACGTATTGGTAACATCTTAAGTTGCAACCTAGATTGTTATGATATTGCATAACATTTTAAATTGAAACCTAAAATCTTACCTACTCCAACCTAAACTGTTATATGAGATTTGATCGTCCCAGAATGAAAATATTTCACAACAAGTATCGAAACTTTCCTCTAAGGTTCGAAACTTTTGATAACTCTTTAAAGAGATTGTGTTTCCTCTAGATTTATGGGTTCAATTGTCCCTGCATCTAGGGGTGTTCATTTCCGGGTACTCGGTACCTGAAGTACCGGGTACTCGAATCTTCGGGTATCATTTTTTTGGCCCGTTCTCGGCCTATTTTTACCGGGTACCCGCAAAATTCGGGTACCCAGGAAATTAGGTAACGAGTACCCGATTGCAAATCCACCATTCCATTTCTGTATATCAATATAACATAAGGATAATGGATATGCTTTAATAAGGCTTTAATAAGATAGAGAAGAACCTGATAGGTATAGAGTTTTTTAGCCAGTCAAAGTTGGAGTGTTTTTTCCTACTGCTGAATCTGTTGGAGGCTCGAAGGGCGAGGGGTAACCGCCACCGAAATACGGGCCGACCGACGATGACACAGAGTGGCGAGAGAGAGACAAATTGCAAGAGCGATTTAGGGTTGGGGATGATTCAGACGATTCAGAATTTCAGATGAGGGTGAGTGATTGGGTGAATGTTTAGGGATTTTAGTTTTTAGGGATTTTTGAACGCTAAAAATAATAAAATATAATATATTAACCGGGTCATCGGGTACCCGATAAGGGGTAATCCTTCGGCCCGGGCTTGACCCGGGAAAATGTAATTTTTAGCGGGCCGGGTACCCGACCCTGGAGAAAGAAAAAATTCGGGTAATTACCCGATTATTTATGTTTGGGTAGTCGGATAGTCGAGTCGGGTCAACCGGGTCGGATATTTTTGAACACCCCTACCTGCATCAATGTTTCATGCATTCATTTTTGCATTTTCATGTTTATTTTCTGTATTTTGTCTAACTCAAATCTTAGTTTCTCTTATTATATATATTTATGTTTTTCGATATACTGTCGTTGTATTACTATTGTACCTACAGAGGAAGTTTCACCACTGCATCGGCCAACTGTCTAGACTATCAAGGATAAGAAAGAACATGCCAGTTGAAATTTCTATTACAACAAATTGTGTACGGCAGATAGTCACACAAAACACTTGAAGGACTTGTGTCTTTTACGTTGACAACCTATAAAATGATGCTTTTAGAGGAGAGAGAAGAGAAATTCATGCGATATTCATTTTTCTATCATCTTCAACCTTCCGAGTTCTCATCTAGGGGTGTGCAAAAAACAGGAAAACCGATTTCGAAACCTGAAAAATTTGTTAACCGAGCCAAAAAATCGGTTTCATTTGGGTTTTTGTTTTTAAAAAGAAAACCAGTTCAGTTACGATTTACGATTTTGGGACAAACTGGGTAACCGAACTAGCCGGTTATATAATATATATTATTATATTATATGTCATTTTAATATTTTATATTAAAAAGTAGATTTTATTTTATTTTCTCATTATCCAAAAGTAAAAATACAATTTCATTTTATGAAGTTTATGTGTTTAACTTGCTAGTATTTAAAAAATACGAATATCATGTGTCGGTTTTTAAAAGTATATAATTTTTTTCTTACATTTTATTAAAATTAATATTTTTAATAAACAAAAAAAAACCGTTACCTAAAACGAATCGAATTAAATTTTTCGGTTAACCGGTTGAATGGTTATACGTTTAGGGTCAAGAATTGGGTGACCTAAACTTACCGGTTAACCGAAATAATTAGATAATGGTTAATCGAACCCGATTTTGCACACCCCTACTCTTCTCCCATGGTAGCTTGAACTTCATTTCTAGAGATCCAAGGCAAAGTAAGGTAGACATATTCGAGGAAATGAGGAGTTAAGTGTTGGAACAAAAAAAATACATGTTATCTTCTTGAAATCTTTCTAGAGATAGATGTTTATGGACGCTTTTATTTTATTTCTTGTTTTAATGAAGAATGTTTAACTCTTTTAGCTTTGTATGAATTTGTTTAAAATTTGTTTTTAAGTTTAATATAATCTACTCCATAAGAGACATTCGAAAATATTGACCTAGTAACCGAAACGAGGTGACATCAGGAGAATGAATAGATACAGCATGATTTCTACGGAATGCAAATGTAGCGTAAAACTCAAATAGCAATTCATAGTATGTGTTACATTAAATTATAGGGTATGTACTCCAACCTATAGCATCAAACATATGCATGACAGATTCACGCATGTGCAAACTATCTAAACTATTAGTTGGAATGTACTTATAGACTTTAAATTCGCGATGCCGGATTTGGTTAAAATGGATCAGCTCATCACCCTCAAAATCCAAGTACCCGTGTAAAACTTCCTCGAGTGGAACCGAAAAACGACGTCCATAACGATAACGCTCCAGTTGCTCTTCCATGTTAGGAAAATTGTCGGGTATGGTACTATCGCCCAAGCTTGCTGCATGTGGTGGCGAATCCAGTCAACTAGCATGCGAAAAAGTGGGATGTTCTGTCCCGTATAAAATCCTGTAGTGAAATTTTCTGCAAAACCATAGACCGGATGATATATTAGTAACGGTTGGACATTATGAATGGAGTTTACCTCGTCCAATGGATGCTCGGCTGCCGACGACATTGAGTAGGATAGAAAGCCGTCTGGTAGGGAGTGGTTCGACGTGGCAGCACGCTCGGAATGAGTGGACGATGAGGAAACTCGAATTAAACTTGGACCTCTTGGTTGTTGAGACATGGACCTTATCCAAGTACGGTGGGACATGCCAGTCGTGTCCATGGTCGGCATGGATTTAAAGGAGGGAGACGGAGACAGTGGAGCGCATGGTGGCCGGTTGCGTGAGGAACCTCCCGCGCTGGTTTGTTCTCCTGAACGGGCTCCTATCGGGTTTGGTACTGGAGAAGGACGGAACGGTAATTCGGCTGCGACTGGGCATGGTGATGGGCTGCCATGGCGCGGTGGCAACGGTGGTTCGGCATGAAGTGAATCCTAGTCGCTCGGAATAGCCATGAACTCCGGCGAAGTCATTTGGCGGTACCCTCCAAGGACTAGCGGCTCTGGCCGGTTGGGGAGGAGTCAGGCTTAATCTTTGGTCCGAACCGTGGTCACCGGTAAAGGTTGTGGTGGTGGCTGTCGAAGGTTGAGGGAGAGAGAGAGACTATGGGGAAGAGGGTTTCGGTTGATGAAAATAATAAAAGGGGAAAAGTGATTTAGTCACGTAGGGGGGGGGAGGCGGCTGAACTCTGAAGTAGGGTTTGTTTTTTTGTTTGCCTTTTGTTTTAAGTGTATCATGGGGATATGGGAGAGATGGGGCCCACGTGGGATTCCATGGTGGGTTTTAAATTTAAAAAGGGGATTTTTTTGTTTAAAATAGGGATAAAGAATAAGTTTGAAAATGATGTTTATTAGTTTAAAAGATGAAAAAGAAAGATATGGGGAATGGAAGTGATAAGATGGTGGGCCCATGGTTATCTCAAATTTTGGTGGGATTTGAATTGGTTGACCGGTTGAAAAATTGAAGGAGGTTTGGGGTCTACTAATACGCACCATTTTCCCGAGGGAATTGCTAACGTGTTTCATGCTCAAAATCCTGCACATATTCGATGCAAAAGCCGATCAGCAAGGAGTTATCAGACTAACGAAAATAAAATTGTCAGAAAAAAAATAAATGTATATGAATTAAATGAAAAATTTGAAAGAAGCTAAATAAAATAAAATAAAGAAAAAAATATTCGATTAAAGTAAAATAAAATAAATAAATTATAACGAAAGGAAATAAATGGGTTGCCTCCCATTAAGCGCTTATTTAACGTCGTTAGCTTGGCAACCTTATTCATGCGATTGGTTTTTCTAAATAAATTTCTTTAATTAAACCAACCGGAGCACTCTCATAAAAATGTTTTAACCATTGTCTCTTCACTTTGAAGCAATTTCCCGAATCATCTTGAATTTCGACTGCGCCATGTGGAAAAATTTGAACAAAGGGGAAGGCTCCGAGCCACATTGATTGTAGCTTACCTGCAAAAAGCTTAAGTTTAGAATTGAACAACAAAACTTTTTGACCAACAGAAAAGGATTTAAAAGAAATGTTTCGATCATGAAAATCCTTAGTTTTTTCTTTAAATATCTGAGCGATATCGTAAGCATTTTTTCGGATTTCCTCGAGTTCTTGGATGTGTAATTTGCGTGCTTCACCGATCGCATCCATTTCCATGTTGCATTGTTGAACCGCCCAATACGCGCGATGCTCTAATTCAACTGGTAAGTGACATGGTTTTCTGAAAACAAGGCGGTATGGCGACATTCCGATGGGACCTTTGTATGCAGTTCGATATGCCCATAATGCATCAGTTAATTTGACACTCCAGTCTTTACGATCCGATTTCACAATTTTCTCAAGTATTGACTTGATCTTATGATTTGAAACCTCCGATTTCCCATTAGTTTGCGGATGGTAAGATGTCGCAATTCGGTGAGTTACACAAAACTTCTTCATGAGGGCGTCAATTACTCGATTAATAAAGTGCTTCCCTCTATCGCTTATTATCGCTCGTGGTGTGCCAAACCTAGAAAAGACAAATTCTTTTAGAAAATTTACTGTGGTTTTAGCATCATTATTTCGGGTAGCCTTAGCTTCCACCCATTTAGATACATAATCTACAACTAGAATTATGTTAAAATTTCCAAATGACGAAACAAAAGGACCCATATAATTTATTCCCCAAATGTCGAATACTTTGCATACATAAATTGGATTAAGTGGCATTTCATTCCCACGACTTAAATTGCCTATTCGTTGATCTTTCACATGATTTACAAAATAAATAAGTGTCACGAAAAAGGTTAGGCCAATAAAATCCACATTCAAGAATCTTGTGTGCAGTTCGTTTGGGTCCAAAATGTCCACCACATGAATAAGAATGGAAGAAGTTAAGGATATAGTTTACCTCGCTTTCAGGAACACATCTCTGAATTACCTGATCTGAGAAATTTTTCCAGAGATACAAATCATCCCAAATGAAAAATAAAGACTGTTGCTTGATGCGACTTACCTTGGAACGACTTAAGTCTGAAGGAAGTTCTCCTGTGGCTAAATAATTAGCCATATCAGCAAACCAAGGAATCGTTGACTGTGCCTTAAATAAATGTTCTTCAGGGAACTTTTCTTGAATTGGTGCATCATGTTGATCAATAGGGATACGGCTTAAATGGTCCACGACAAGATTTTCACACCCCTTCTTATCCTTGATCTGCAGATTAAACTCTTGTAGGAGAAGGATCCAGCGGATCAATCGTGATTTTGCTTCCTTTTTCTTTAGCAAGTACTTCAAAGCTGCATGATCAGAAAACACAGTAATTTTAGTCCCTAGCAGGTATGATCTAAAATTTTCAAGCGCAAAAGTAATAGCAAATAATTTTAGTCCTTTTTCTTTGTACATGATCCAAGGTCCGAGATGCGTAAGTTATAACGTGTGGCTCTTTCCCGACTTTTTTACCAAGAACGGCCCCAACACTTGTGTCCAATGCGTCGCACATCAGTTCAAATGGGTGTTCCCAATTTGGCGGTTGAACGATCGTTGCCGTCACAAGTTTTGCTTTCAGCACATCGAACTATTCCTTGTACTTTTCGTCGAAATTAAATACTTGATCTTTTTGGAGCAAACTGCATAACGGTTACGCTATTCTTGAAAAATCTTTGATAAATCTGAGGTAAAACCTTGTGTGTCCAAGAAAAGATCGAATATCCCTCACAGTTGTGGGGTAAGGAAGTTAGCGTATAATATCATTTTTAGCCTTGTCTACAACAATTCCATCAGATGAAACGATATGTCCTAATATCAATCCTTTATCAACCATTAAATGACACTTTTAATAATTTAAAACAAGATTGAATTCAAGGCAACGTTTTAAGATATTTGTCAGATTTAATAAACACTCACCAAACGAATTACCATAGATTGTGAAGTCGTCCATAAATATCTCAATTCCCTTTTCTATGTAGTTAGAGAAAATGCTCACCATACATCGTGGAACGTAGCTGGCACGTTACAAAGCTCGAAAAACATTTGATGATAGGCGAATGTTCCTGACAAGTCGTCGTTTAACCGGTCAAAAATAAATAAATAAATTAACCTCTTTCGACAAATAGTAAAATAAAGAAATTAAGTAGTTATAGGGAAAGAGGGTGGATCCATAGGGAGATTTTTCAGAATTCTTGACTTGAATTTGTCGGATTTGAATTCCCAGGAATATCTATAAAAACAAGGAAATAAAAAGGGGGTGATCGATTTTGAGTGAAGTAATAAAATAAAATGCAAGAATTAAAAATAATAAGAAAAGCCAAGTATGCAAATTAGCCTCGAACCAGCTCCTTCAATTCTTTCGATCACTGAAATAGATTTTTATTTCGGGGATCATGTCGGTAACAGTCTACGAGACCCAACCCGTCGTAACTTGTTTCTCTCTCGAGTAACCAATCCTTCCAAGTCTATCTTCGAAAGATGGTTCTTAAATAGATCAACCAAGTCTATCGCCGTTAAAATATTTAGAATAAAAGCAGGAAAAACCCGACTCAAAAATTGTCTAAAATAGAATCGCTTCTGATTTTATCTTTCCTTAGCGGACCGCCACTAAGAGTGTTCACAGGAAGTCAAAATTTGCCACAGGCAGATCCTTCCTCCCAATTATGTTTTTAAACGATTCCAGACCAATGAGCTTTTTTGATTTGAAAAACGGTTAAAAACCTTTAGTAAGGCCGATTGCCAAACTATCTAAGCTGAAAGATAAAAATGATTTCCCAAAAGAATTTAAGCAAGTTCAATTCTCACGAATCGAATTGACTTGGCTGGTTCTTGGCTTAAAAGATTTAGCTAAGCATGATATTGATTATCATGCTTAACTTGGTTTTGGAAAAATAATTAAATAACATAAAATAAACGAAACAAAGAAAATAAAGAAAAAGAAGAACTTTTAATTAAAACTAGAAAAATGTTTACAAAGATAAGAAAACTCAAAGCTAGAAGATGATCTTAAGCCTTCACCAAAGGTTGGTATTTATAGGCTTAGATTACAAGGATAAGATGATGAGATAATTTAAAATAATAAACGAAAGATAAATAATTCAAATGTTTTGAAATTTAAATACAGAAAAACGAACGGATAAACTGATAAGATCTTTCAGATCGTCAAGAATCTTCTAGAAGTTGCCACGTCACTGCCACGTCAGACGCGTCGTGCCCACGATGCCAGTCATGACAGAATAATAATAAAAAGACTGCATAAATGCCCTCTTTTGCTGCTGTTTTCCAGAATTAGGTCCCTTGCACAAAATATAGCAGAATGAAATGGATTAGGTAGCAAGAAATCCCAAAAACTAGAAAAATAACAATTAAAAAATGTCACATTTGAGAGCTTATCAAATTCCCCCTCACTTGTCTCATACTTGTCCTCAAGTATGTCAGAAAAAGATATTAACCCAAGAATGATTTCTTCAAGCCATCACAAGTATCAAATAACGTTATAAGAGTTCTAGCGCAAAAGGAGTATCATGAAAGAAACATAATCAAACCAAATGGATGCAAGCAAAGAACAACCCCTTATCTCTTCAATTATCTATCAAGCATTAATCAAATCCTAACCTAGTCTTAATCCTCACCAAGATACACTCAAGAGCACTCAAAGTATTTATAGGTAAAAGTGAAGCAGAAACACTCAGAGTCAATCATGAATAAATGTTTCCATAGGCTTGTAACAAGTTCAATTCTCCACTACTTTATTAGAATCGAGGTGCAAAAATCATTAGGTCTTTTATTCAAGGTGTAATGTGGGTTTAGAGAAAAAAAGGATAGAAAGATAGAAAGAAAATGCAAAAGAAGATGATCAATGCAAGATATTTCAAACATTAAGCAATGAAGACATTTAAAAATGAGCTAAAAAATGGGCAAGCAAACACACATTTTTTCTTTTCTTTTCGAAACTGTTTTTCTTCTTTTTCTTTTCTTTTCGAAGCAATTGCTTCCTTTATTCTGTTTTTCTTTTTTCTTTGTTTTTTCATTTTTTTCTGGAAAACTTATGCCCTTATTTGAAAAGTATCTCCTTCATGTCTAATAAAGATTCTAGCATTTGATCAATTGAAATGGTTAAGTCAAAGGAATGGGATGTAAGGCTACAAAGGCTCACTAGGCGATGAGAAATGGTAAATTAAAGTTAAAGGGATGTGAGAGGTTAAAGCCTAATGCCTAAATCATTTTAAAGCACCTCGTTCTTAGTGTAGTCTCGAATCGTAAGCAAGCCACAAGTTCTAGATTCCTAAAATTCAGGATGACACTCTCAAGCAAAGGAAACGAGCATAATATGAAGAATGCATGCTCAAGGCTCAAATCTTACCAAAATTGGGCTAATTTGATTAAGCTAGGCGAGAAATCTAACTAACACAATCAAGAGAAATTAAAAGAGATGTCAAACTGCAGATTACCCATATCCTTTGATTATCAAAATGCTATAATTCAATCATTCCTAAGCACAAGAACAAGTACAACATGCTGGACAACAAGTAATGGCAAGAAAAAATTCATCTCAAGGTTTAATCAAAATCAAAACATATTATCAAACAAGCAGACAAGTGATAATTTACCCTCCCCCTCACTTAAGTGAATTGCCCCAATTCATAAAAATTAAGGAAATAAAGATATAATAAAGGCAAAAGATACTCCCCGTGGATGTAGAGTGAGTCGATGGGAATGGTGCACTATGAGTGGCTCGGATCAGCGGCGGTATAGGGCTTTGAACGGAGCTGCCGGATGTGCGAAAGAGGGTGCAACGAAGGGTGGTTCGGCATTCTCGTCGGGGGAGTGATCTCGTTGCTGGTCGTCGGCCACCACGGCGAGGAGGAGGAGTAGGGACTGGCCCGAGTTGTTGGAAGTCTCCACAAAGGCTGCCGATGCGAATGGGAAGAGGCAAACGGAACCCGTGAAGAGGATGTGGAGTCCACAGTGGGCATCGAGTGGAATGACGTTGATGGTGATCGTGAGGGAGGTGGACGGCGACTGGAGCTTGGTCCGGCGGTGTTGTTGGAGAGCTGGGAATGGCGGCTGACGGCTGGGGGAGAAGGCGGAGGTACGGTGGAAGCCATAGGCGTGGGGTTCTCGATCGAGGGTTGGGGGCTTGCCGTTGTCGACCACCACGGTGAGGAGGAGGTGTGGGGCATGGTGAAGTCGGCGTGGCTGGGTGAAAAAACAAAGGTGTTTGGTTGTGTGTTTTTTTTAGGGTTTGGTGGTTTGCGGGAAAGAAAGAAAATGGGAAAGGTTTCAAATGGGGACAAATAAAGAAAAGAATTGAAAACAATTCGTACTTTATTTTATCCCTATGCAACCGGTCAAAGGGTTTTGAAAATGGTTAGAAAGGGGTTTGCTATCATGCGCCATTAAGTGGGAAGGGGTTTTGTTATCGTGCGCCATTTGTAATGAAACTGCAGCTTATGATCGAAGAGTGCTTGCTGTGTGAAAAAAAATCCTGCAGAAAAATTATTAAGGTATTTAGAAAAAGAAAAATAAAGGAAAATAAATAAAATATAAAAATAAAGGAAATTAAAATTAACGAAAATAAAAAGAATGGGTTGCCTCCCATTTAGCGCTTTTTTTAACGTCGTTTAGCTCGACGACCTTTGCTAAATTTTTGGTTCTTCAAAAGAAAGGTCTTCAAATAAACGGTGATGTCCATCCTTGTCATTTTAGTGCCTTCCTTTATCTTTCTATTTGTGTGCAAAACAACAACTAAGCTTCTACCTCCTTCCCGATGCGACAACTTACTCAAGATGATGATTGGCAAAGTTTGGTCGTCGCCTAAAAATATATAATTAAATTGCTCTAACTTCGGCTTTGGTTCCTACAAAAATTGAGAGAAAATATTTAGATCGAGTTGAAATTAATCAAAAATCAGAAAGGGAAGAAAGAGTTGAAATGATTTCGCCTATATCGTCGAGATCCACGAATTCCCTACAAAAGTCATAACACAAATCAGTTTCGATCAAATCATCAGCTAACGGATCTATAATATCAATGAAATTTAAACTTGCGACCGAATCAAGATACTTCATAGCTTTATACATATCAAATTTAACTACTTCTTCATCAAATTCCATAGTTAAGATGCCGTCGCGGACATCAATCTTTGTATGCGCGGTTGATAGGAAAGGTCGGCCAAGCAAGATTTCGGATCCGTTATTGCTGCAATCATTTTCCATGTCAATAATATAAAAATCAGCAGGGAAAATAAGATTTTTTACCTGTACCAACACGTTTTCTAGTACTCCCTCGGGGTAGATGACTGATCGATCGGCCAATTGAACCGTCACTCGCGTTTCTTTCAATGGTTCAGTCGAAATTTTGTTGTAGACGCTTAACAGCATGACGTTGATAGATGCGCCTAAATCGCACATCGCTCTTTTTATCCCAACATTTCCAATTTTACAAGGAATCGCAAACATACCTTGGTCCTTGTACTTTGGCGGCAACGGCTTTTGAAAGATTGCCGAAATATTTTCACCAAGGTTAACTTTTTCATTTCCGGATAGTCGCCTTCGATTTGTGCATAAGTCCTTTAGAAACCTTGCGTATTTGGGCACTTTTCGAATAACATCAAGAAGTGGAATATTAATTTCCACCTTCTTGAATATATCCAAAATTTCCTTCTCTTCCTCCTTTTTATCTCGTCTCGCCAATCTACTTGGAAAAGGAGGAACAAGTTCGTAAGTAGAAACATAAATATTGGATTTAGAGTTACCTGTAGTGGGTGGAGACTTTTCGTTCTGGTTCTTCAAAGAGCTGCCTTGCTCGTCGGACTTTTGCTCGGTTTGCTTAGGTGGTTTAGGCGTTATCACAGTTCCACTACGCAGAGTGATCGCGCTCACATTTTCCCTTAGATTGGTTTCGGTTTGTGATGGTAACTTCCTATGGGATTCTAGACGGCTAACGGCTTGAGCTAGTTGGCTTATTTGTTTGTCGATTTGCTGGAGATGGGATTATGTTTGGGTTTGGAATTTTTCCTGCGAAACTGCCAATCTCTCAACAATAGACTCAAGCGAGGATTTTTTGGGTGCTTGGTGTTGGTAGGGAGGTTGTTGCCTAGGTTGATAATTCGGGTTCTGATTACCGTAGCTCAAGTTTGGGTGATCTCTCCAACTGGGATTGAAGGTATTACTATGTGGGTTATAAGGTCTTTGGGGAGGTCCGGGAAAGTTGTGTATGGCGTTAACCTGGGCACCAGATGTATCCCGCAACAATGGGCATAAGTCGGTTGCGTGATCTGGCATAGTGCATATTCCGCATACCTTAGCAGCTCCTAACTCCCCTGAAACAAGAGAATACACAATATTAGTTAAATTGTCTATCTTATTCTCTAATGAAATTGTGCTTACTGTTTGAACCCGTCGACTGGGTTCTCTTGCAGAACCAAATTGCTGCGAATTTGCAGCCATTGTGGAGATTAACGTTCTTGCTGCAATAGGGGTCATATTAACGAGCGCGCCACCGCTTGCTGCATCTACCATCTTTTTGTCCAATGGTAGCATTCCTTCGTATAGGTATTGAAGGAGTGTTTGCTCGGATAAGCCATGTTGCGGACAGCTTGCGCACAGCTTCTTGAACCTTTCCCAGTATTCATATAGGGATTCATCGTGCATTTGTTGGATACCCAATATGTTTCGCCTAATTTCTGTCGCTTTTGCCACATGGAAGTATCTGTCAAGAAAAACACGAGATAGATCAGACCATGTATTAATTGAATTTGGAGGTAAGTAAAATAACCACTCTTTAGCCGTTCCAGCTAAGGAAAAAGGAAAAGCCCTTAGTTTTATTTGGTCCTCTGAGACCCCTTGTGGTTTCATGCTGCTGCACACAATATGAAATTTGGCAAGGTGCTTGTGTGGGCTTTCAGTAGGCAGGCCATTAAAGGTAGGGAGTAGGTGAATTAATCTCGTTTTGAGCTGGAAGGGAGTATTGCCTTGAGGAAAGGCGATGCAGAGTGGTTGCTGCACAGTAGGGGCTGCGTTCAGCTCTCGAATCGTTTGGTCCGCCATCGGTTCTGGTTCCTGTGTAGGTTCGTTGACTGGTGTAGTTTCGGAAGTAGATTCTTGATCAGATTGTCGTGTGCTTTATTGTTGTTTCTTTCGTCGAAGTGTTTCGCCGTGAGTTCTACGAGCGCTTGCTTCGATTTCCGGGTTGTATGGAGCTAAAGTACCCGGGTTTTTCATGGTCATAAAAAAAAATCAGTCAAAAGTGCCGAAAGTAAATCTCCCCGGCAACGACGCCAATTTTAACAAGTCGTCGTTTAACCGGTCAAAAATAAATAAATTAATTAATCTCTTTCGACAAATAGTAAAATAAAGAAATTAAGTAGTTATAGGGAAAAAGGGTCGATCCACAGAGAGATTTTTCAGAATTCTTGACTTGAATTTGTCGGATATGAATTCCCAGGAATATCTGTAAAAACAAGGAAATAAAAAGGGGGTGATCTGATTTTGAGTGAAGTAATAAAATAAAATGCAAGAATTAAAAATAATAAGAAAAGCCAAGTATGCAAAATAGCCTCGAACCAGCTCCTTCAATTCTTTCGATCATTGAAATAGATTTTTATTTCAGGGATCATGTCGGTTACAGTCTAGAAGGCCCAACCCGTCGTAACTTGTTTCTCTCTCGAGTAACCAATCCTCCCAAGTCTATCTTCGAAAGATGGTTCTTAAATAGATCAACCACGTCTATCGCCGTTAAAATATTTAGAATAAAAGCAGGAAAAACCCGACTCAAAAATTGTCTAAAATAGAATCGCTTCTGATTTTATCTTTCCTTAGCGGACCGCCGCTAAGAGTGTTCACAGGAAGTCGAAATTTGCCACAGGCCGATCCTTTCTCCCAACTATGTTTTTAAACGATTCCAGACCAACGAGCTCTTTTTGATTTGAAAAACGGTTAAAAACCTTTAGTAAGGCCGATTGCCAAACTATCTAAGCTGAAAGATAAAAATGATTTCCCAAAAGAATTTAAGCAAGTTTAATTCTCACGAATCGAATTGACTTGGCTGGTTCTTGGCTTAAAAGATTTAGCTAAGCATGATATTGATTATCATGCTTAACTTGGTTTTGGAAAAATAATTAAATAACATAAAACAAAGAAAATAAAGAAAAAAGAAGAACTTTTAATTAAAACTAGAAAAATGTTTACAAAGATAAGAAAACTCAAAGCTAGAAGATGATCTTAAGCCTTCACCAAAGGTTGGTATTTATAGGCTTAGATTACAAGAATAAGATGATGAGATGATTTAAAATAATAAACAAAAGATAAATAATTCAAATGTTTTGAAATTTAAATACAGCAAAACGAACGGATAAACTGATAAGATCTTCCAGATCGTCAAGAATCTTCTAGAAGTTGCCACATCACTGCCACGTCAGACGCGTCGTGCCCAGTGTCGTGCCCACGATGCCAGTCATGACAGAATAATAATAAAAAGACTGCAGAAATGCCCTCTTTTGCTGCTGTTTTCCAGAATTAGGTCCCTTGCACAAAATATAGCAGAATGAAATGGATTGGGTAGCAAGAAACCCCAAAAACTAGAAAAATAACAATTAAAAAGTGTCACATTTGAGAGCTTATCAGTTCCGAAGGGGTATGTAAAGGTTGATTTTTCATGATCTTCAGGCGCCACTGGTATTTGGAAAAAACCTAAAAAATCATCAAGACAACAATAGTGAGATTTCCCAACTAGACGTTCTATCATTTCATCTATAAATGGTAATGGGAAATGATCTTTTCGAGTTAGAGAGTTCAACTTCCTATAATCGATGCAAACACGCCAACCATTTTGAACTCGTGTTGGTACCAACTCACCTTCTGATTTTTTCACTACTATTACCCTAGTTTTTTTAGGTACCACGTGAATTGGACTTACCCAGTCGCTATCTGAGATTGGGTAAATTATATCTGGATCAAGGAGTTTTTGTATTTCCCTTTTTACCACTTCCATCATTGGCTGGTTAAATCGGCGTTGTCCTTGTCGTGATGGGCTCGCCTCTTCCTCGATCTTGATTTTATGCATACAGATCGAGGGACTAAGCCCTTTAATGTCGGCTACGGTCCAACCAATGACCTCATTATGTGCACGTAATACCGTCACAAGGTCATCCTCTTCTTCTTTAAATAGCTTATTGGATATGATTACTGGCAATGTATCTCTTTCCCCAAAAAATGAATATTTTAGGTGTTCCGGCAATGTCTTTAGTTCAATATCTGATGCCTGCAAAATTGAGGGTATAAGTTTAGTACTGGATCGAGTGAGGCGTAATTTAGAATTAGTGAAGGAGACTTCTCCGAACTCTTTTTCTTCAAGTTCCTCGATTTCCCTTCCCATATCATTTACAAAGTGAAAATTGAAAAATTCTACTACGGTAAGATTAACAATATCAATAAAGTTTAAACTAACAACAATGTCAGGATATTTCATTGCTTTATAAACATTAAATTTTACGACCCCACTGTCGAATTCAATCGTAGGAATACCACTTCTTACGTCTATCTTGGTATGTGCGGTACTGAGAAATGGGCGACCGAGGAGTATTTCAGAGTAGGAATTTGATTGATTGTTTTCCATGTCTATCACATAGAAATCTGCCGGAAAGATTAGCTCATTCACTTGTTCTAGAACATTCTCGAGTACTCATTCGGGATATATTATGGACCTATCTACCAACTGAATAGTCACTTTTGTATCTTTTAGAGGTTCAACAGAAAGTGATTTATATAAAGAAAATGACATAACATTAATTGAGGCGCCTAAATCACACATGGCACGTTTAATACCAACCTTACCAATTTTACAGGGAATTGCGAACATACCTTCGTTCTTTAATTTTGGTGGTAGCCGTCGCTAAAAAACTGCATATATGTCTTCTCCCAGATGCGTAAAGTGATGGCATTCACATTCTCCTTTGGGTTTGGTTCTGTCTGAGAAGGTAGATTTCCCCGTGACTCGAACCTCCCAACCGTCTGGGCTAACTGGGTCATTTATTTGTCTAATTCTTGTAAATGGGCCTCAGTTCGGTTCTGGAACTTTTCTTGGGATATCGCCAACCGCTCGACAATGGATTCCAACGATGACTTTGTCTGTTGATACGGTTGCTTCTGCTTGTAAGTTTGATTCTGCTCATAGCTAAAATTCGGATGATCTTTCCATCCCTGGTTATACGTATTAGCAGTTGGGTTATATCGCCTTTGGGTAGGACCGGCGAAATTCCCAATGGCATTTGCTTGCGCATAATCGTTCTCCTGAATTATCATACAACAGTCCGTTGGATGTTCTGGACTAGTGCATATTCCACAACGTCTAGCTGGGATTCTTTTATCTGCAACAAGAGATTGAACTATTTTAGCTAGTTTGTTAATCTTATTTTCCAAGGAAACAATACTTACCTCGTGAACCCATCGAGAAGGTTCACTTTAATGATGAAACTGCTGTGAGTTTGCTGCCATAGTTGATATTAAGGTTCTCACTACGGCAGGAGTCATGTTAACAAGTGCTCATCCACTCGCTGCGTCAACTACCTTCATGTCTATAGGCGTTAACCCCTCGTAGAAATATTGGATAAGTGTTTGCTCAGACAAGCCGTGTTGAGGATAGTTAGCGCACAACTTTTTGAAACGCTCACAGTATTCATATAAAGATTCAGTATCCTTCTTTCGGATACTCAAAATGCTTCGCCTAAGCTCGCTCGCCTTAGCCGCTGGAAAGAACCTGTCAAGAAATAGGCGAGCCATGTCAGTCCAAGTTGTAACCGAATTAGAAGGTAGATCAAATAGCCAATCTTTGGCAATATCAGCTAGAGAAAAAGGGAAGGCACGAAGTTTTATTTGATCTTTAGAAACTCCCTGCGATTTTGTACTCACGCAAACCATGTGGAACTCTTTTAGTACGAATGGCGTTGTACCATTCGGGAATGTTATGCACATCGGTTGTTGATCATCTGGTGCCCTAGTCAGTTGTTGGATTGTTTGGTCGTTATCTCCCATTGGAACATGTTCTTCATTGATGTACTCAAAATGCGAATCTGCCTCAGACTCTGATTCTAGATCACGTTCTAGACGTTGTTGTCGTTCTCTTTGTTTCTTTTCGAAGTGTTTGAGCGTGAAGTCTTCGAGTGTATGCTTCGATCTCCGGGATATAGACTTTATGTTCTTCCAGATTCTTTCTGGTCATAAATCAAATCAAAACAAATATTAGTAACTTTGCCGAAGTACCCGGCAACGGCGCCAATTTGACAAGCGTCGTGAACTGTAAAATAAATATCCTTAAACTCAATTAAAGAAATAATTAAAGTAGAATAGTGAGAGTAAGGGTCGATCCGCAGGGACTAAAGAGTTCCCAATATAGATTTGAGTTGATCTTTATCAAGCAATCTGCAAGTGATAAAAAAAGGGTTTAGTGAAATAATTCGAGAAGATTTAAAATAAAAAAAGTTAAAGAAATAATTGAAATCGATTATGATAAGAGCTAGCCTCCAGCTTTGCTTCGCCTCAACTTGTCTAGATCACTAAAAGGGATATTACTTCGAGTTCTTACCGGTTACAGTTTACAAGGCCCAACCCTTGCAACTTGCTTCTCTACGGTAAACTAAATTCCAAGGCCAGTCCTTAGAATCCAGTTTTTTGTTTGATTAGCTTCGTCAATCGATGCTAATGCAAATTCTGCGCTTAGTGTAGGAAAAGTCTGTGATCGGAAGGTTTGTCTCGATGAGAATCGCATTCGATCCTGATTCCCCTTAGTGGACCGCCACTAAGTTTGTTCTTAGGGAGTTAAATCTGTTACAAGCCTATTCTCGTCCCCAACGGTGGATCAAAACAACGTTCAACCCGATGCGTGCTTTCAGAATGAAGTAATCGTGATGCCTAAAAGAAGGACTGATTGCCAATCCAATGTTAAGGAAAATCAAGAAAGAAGTTGAAGGTTTGAGGAACTTGTCTATTCTCACGAGGTGAGTGGGATTTAGCTTAGCTTTTGGCTAATGGTGAATTTAGCTAAGCATAGCTTGCGAAGAAACCATACTTAACGTTTTTGAGCAAGGGATGGTAAAAGAATATTAAAGTGGAGAGAAGGGAATATATTAAACTCAAAGTGAAAATGAAAGCAAGAACAAGTGATGATTTGAGTCTCACCCCAAAGGGGTATTTATAACATCCTAAAACCCTAAAAAACCTAAAAATAGAAGATGATTCCTAAATTATTTAAATAAAATACAAAAGATAATTCCCAATTTTAAACTTCAAATTTTGGTTGATAAATTATCCTATCTTGGCTGATAAGGTATCAACTGTTGTTGACGTGGCATCTTCTAGAAGACGCTGACGTGTCGTCCAGTCAACATTTTCATGCCCCAATTCATGCTCACTAATCCAGCCATGAATCCAGAAAACTTGCAGAATCTAGTCTTTTTCAATATGTTTTCCAGACACGAAGTCCTGCACAAAAAGCACACAATAAACCACAATTCAGCACCACAAATCAACCATTTAAGCGTAATTAGAGCTAAAATAGTGACCAAACTAGTTACTCATCAAAACTCGACTAGACTCCAACCTAAATATTTCAGGTTGCAACCTAAAATATTAATTGCAACAAAAAATATTATATAGTTTATTAACATTTTAGGTTGCAACCTAAAATGTTATATAAAATTGTAACATTTTATATTGCAATCGGAAATGCTATAATATTTTGATAACATTTTATATTGCAAATGGAAATGTTATAATTGCACATACTTGTTATGAGTCTCGAAACTTGGCTGCGAGTTTCAAGACTTACACCACCCAACCTAAGATGTTACTCCTTTCACATGATGTGTTATGATTTAGGTTGCAACCTGGATTGTTATGGTTTTGAATAATATTTTTGGTTGCAACCTGAATTGTTATGGTTTTGGATAATATTTTCGGTTGCAATTTGAATTGTTATAGTTTTGGGTAATATTTTAGGTTGAAACCTAAAATTTTACTCACTCCAACATAAATTGTTACATGATATTTGATCATCCCATAATGAATATATTTCACGGCAAGTATCGAAACTTTATTATGAGTTTCGAAACTTCCCAACCCAAATCCACATTTTTACTCAAAATTAAGAATTCTAACTTAAAAGAAATACACAATTTTCATCAATTACCTAATTTCGGGTTTGATTTGTTAAAATTAAGTTTAAATTACTAATATACTATAAGAAATTTTCCTTACCCAATAAAAAATATTTAGTTTAGGTTGGAATTAACAAAATCATTATTAAAAAGTTAAAAATTTGGAAATAAGGTATTTTTTCATCAATTACCTAATTTCATATTTGATTTGTTAAAATCAAGTTTAAACTAATCATATACTATAAAAAATCTTCATTTCCCAATAAAAAATAGATTTAGTTTGGAATTAACAACATGACAATTAAAGAGTTAAGAACGTGGAAATGAGTCTTTTTGAAAGAAAAACATATTCAAATGTTGAAATCTCAATTTAAAATTTTAAACCATTTTGCATATTTCTCTGTATAACAATTGATCTCCTTCATTGAACCATTTCATCATTTGATCGATAACAAGGAAGAATATCATTTCATTATTTGTTCTAGATAGGTTTCTCGACAAGTATTGAAAATTGCCTATGAATTTCGAGACTTACAACATCTAATCTTAAATGTTATACGCATTGGGGTCTGTCGTTGTTCCTTTTTTGTTGTCATCGTTATTACCATCGTAAACTCATCGGGGGTTTGATTTTAAATTCATCAGAAAATCCAAGTTGTACGTTCATGCTTTGTTAACATTTCGGATTCTAAATGGTGGAATTGGTAGCATCCTATGGATTCTTTTGCTGAGATGGCTATTTTTTTAAATATATTTTATTGCTTTGTTTATGAAATCAAAAATTTAATCCTCATAATTTTAATTTTTATTTGAAAAAAGAGGTCATAAAGATTATTGCGGAATTGTTGGTCCAATTAACCAAATCTCAGATGGTCGAGTCTTTGTCAAATTTGGTTCATTTGGGTTTAGAAAATAAAACGCTTGTTGGCTCCATTCCTTTCGATTAACCAATGTTAAATATATGGGGTCTTTTTGGCAACAGAATAAATGGTTTAATCCCAATAGAAATTGGAGTTTTATTAAATTTTTATTCACACGGAAACATGCTCATTGGATCAATATCAATTAACCAATTTGAAGTTTTTACTCCTTTCCCTAAATCAATCAATCCCTCCACTAGTGCATGTGCATATATATATATATATATGTTTATTTTTTTGAAAAGTTTAAGGTGTAAATCAACTTAGGAACCCTTATTTTCAACTTTTTTGATTCAGAAATCATCCAGCTTTGGAAAGCTAAAATGTGTGAAGGGTTGCTTCCATGAATTTTCATCAACATAGAAAGAAAGGAAAACAAGTATATATTTAGTAGTCTACAATGCTACCACTGAAACTGCAGCAGATCAAACATGGCCTCATCCTATTGAGAGAAATATGGAGCTGAGTGGATGTTAAATCCGTTGGACCAAATCAGTTATTGTGGTTAGCCGGTTTTTTGTTTTGGACCCACTTGCTCTAACTAACTGAGGATGGGCTATATAAACCATTTAAGATGGCACTGGCCCAATTGAACTTTTGGCCTACATTGATAAAAATTCCCTTTTACCAAAATCCCTAAATCCCGTCGTTATTCTTCTCCCTCCTTTCTCTTTGGTTCTTCGTTCACCGTAAGTTCATCATAGCCGTTGTACGTTCTCCAATATAGTATCAGAGCAAAATTCAAAGAAAACATTGTTGTCTTTAGCAAATCAAGATATAAAGAGAAGATTTCTAGTAATCTCTGGAACATGAAGAAGATGCTCAAGATACAACGAATGAGAATTTGTAGAAATAGAAGAACGGTTGCTTCATGAATTTTAATCAACTTAGAAAGAAAAGGAAAACAAATATATATATTCAGTAGTCTGCAATGCTACCACTAAAACTGCAGCAGATCAAACATTGCCTCATCATATTGAGAGAAAGATGGAGCTGAGTGGATGTTAAATCCGTTGAACCAAATCGGTTATTTTGGTTAGCCGGTTTGTTGTTTTGGACCCACTTGCTCTAACTAACTGAGGATGGGCTATATAAACCATTTAAGATGGCACTAGCCCAATTGAACTTTTGGCCTACAGTGATAAAAATCCCCTTTTACCAAAATCTCTAAATGTCGTCGTTCTTCTTCTCCCTCCTTTCTCTCTGGTTCTTCATTCACCGTAAATTCATCATCGCCGTTGTATGTTCTCCGATATGGTATCAAAGCAAAATTCAAAGAAAACATTGTTGTCTTTAGCAAATCAAGATACAAAGAGAAGATTTCTAGTAATCTCTGGAACATGAAGAAGATGTTCATTGGATCAATATCAATTAACCAATTTAAAGTTTTTACTCCTTTCCCTAAATCAATCAATCCCTCCACTGGTGCATGTGCATGCATATATATATATATGTTTATTTTTTTGTTGAAAAGTTTAAGGTGTGAATCAACTCAGGAACCCTTGTTTTCAACTTTCTTGATTCGAAAATCATCCAGCTTTGGAAAGCTAAAATGTGTGAAGAGTTGCTTCCATGAATTTTCATTAACTTAGAAAGAAAGGGAAAACAAATATATATTTAGTAGTCTGCAATGCTACCATTGAAACTGCATCAGATCAAACATGGCCTCATCTTATTGAGAGAAAGATGGAGTTGAGTGGATGTTATATCCGTTGGACCAAATCGATTATTGTGGTTAGCTGGTTTGTTATTTTAGACCAACTTGCTCTAACTAACCGAGGATGTGCTATATAAACCACTTAAGATGGCACTGACCTAATTGAACTTTTGGCCTACATTGATAAAAATCCCCTTTTACCAAAATCCCTAAATCCCGTCGTTCGTCTTCTCCCTCCTTTCTATCTGGTTCTTCGTTCACCGTAAGTTCATCATAGCCGTTGTACGTTCTCCGATATGTTATCAGAGCGAAATTCAAAGAAAACATTGTTATCTTTAGCAAATCGAGATTTAAAGAGAAGATTTCTAGTAATCTCTGGAACATGAAGAAAATGCTCAAGATATAACGAATGAGAATTTGTAGAAATAGAAGAACGATTGCTTCCATGAATTTTAATCAACTTAGAAAGAGAGGGAAAACAAATATATATTCAGTAGTGTAACCCCCTCGTCCCGGTCTGGCCGGATGACCGGTCCGAGTGAGCCACACGGGGAAAACCGGTCCGATATATATTCTAGTAACCCCCTCGCGTATCGAAACGCGTGGCCTGAAACAAGAAGGCCGTATCGATACGGGTCCAACCGTATCGATACCCTTGCCACGAACTTGCAAGTTTTAGCTGATTTAAGGCACAAGGATGCCCTTAAATCCCTCTAAAACCTCAACCAACACACTAACATCAATCCTAAGGCAAACCAACCATATACGCATGCTTTAACTTGAAATTAAAAGGCACAATTCAACACAAGGTGATGCACAAACCATACTAGCAACATAAACATTCAAACATGGATCAAGGCATCCATACATAGCATTCCAAACAAAAGGCAATTCATCATTTAGGGTCATTCATGGAACTCAAAAGCCTTAAAAGGCACAAGATAAGCATTTGAGGTTTGCACCACACACAAGGCAACCTAAACGTCTAGAGGGCATGCCACCATACACAAACATTCATCATAGCGTATCATGCTTTACAAGACATAGCCAATTCAAACATCAACACACATGAGTCATACATAGCTCATACAAAACCCTTGCCACATTACCAACTAATATAAAATTTACCACCGTACTTGAGTCACAAACTTGGAAAGCCCTTCTTGCCTTGCTCCGAGCTAACACCACGCTAATGATCTGCATTGTTGAACATTGAGAGCGTAAGCTATAAGCTTAGTGAGGGTGCTCTAAAACGAAGAACAATAACAATGCAGGGTTCAAGCATGCAATCCTAATCTCACATACATCAAACATTGACATACGATCAAGTAGACCTGGCTAGTCTTTCAAGTTGCATAATATGGCATCTTACATCGTACTAAGCATCAAGCATCAATATCAACAAACATACATCAACACCATATATCACAATATATGAACAAGTTAATTGGCCACTTTCAATTACCCCGATTGTGCGGATTCAAAACTCAACAACACTTTACCTCGGTGGGATTACACTCATCACCGGACCTTGCATGTGCGGGATTCTACTCATCGCCACATGCCCTACGGATGGGATTCCACTCATCATCCCGTAGAAATATATAAAAGCTTCCGGTGGAATATTACATCACCGTACTCCTCCTTGATGACTTAACGCCATCAAGGCCACGTACGTTTTGACTCAATTTGTGTGCACAATAATCCTAATGATCGATCATTTACAACCGGTAATTTACTTAGTGCCAATTTTCATAACCACATCACATATCATCAACCACATCTCATGCTCATCACATATATACATTTCATGATATACATGCACCAATTTAATCACAATCCACAAGAGCATAGATAGGCAAATACATAATAGCATTTAATGAAATCAAAGGCTAGAATTAACAACTTGAAATAAGGAAGTGGCCTACCAAGCACATTCCACACACACACTCGAACCAAACTTTGAAACAAGTTTGAAACCACTCACCGCCCTTCCTTAGCAAATCGAAACAATCCTCCTACGAACCCGGATTCGGTCCTAATGCTCCTTCAACGACTCCGCTTGCTTCTAGCCAACCAAAAACACAACCAACAACCAAAATCAATGCTAATATTCAAACAACATCCAACCTTCGAGTTCAAACCAAGCTTCACCCAAATTTTCCAACCAATTTGATCCCCAAAATACTAATTTTCGAGCTCCCCTAAAACCTTGCTGAAAACTCCACTTCCAAACATCCAAAAGACTCTCAAAAGGTCCCAAATCACCCTTCTAACATACCTAAACCAACAGCCCTTCAATTTCAACCTTAAACCTCCCAAAAACCCAAGTTTTGACACCTTAACATTTGCTCTAAGACCCTACTTCGGGTTTTTCACCAAACTCAACCAAATTAATATATGTTGCACCTTTTAACACGAATAAACAAAGCCCCAACTCAATTAATCAGAACAAGATGAAAAACCCCATAAAAACCCAAACTTTGAATCAAACCCTAATTTTCAAAACTCCATATCTTTAAAATCTAAGACCATGGGTTGATAGGGAATAAAGAGGAGAGTAAGAAAACGATTTTACCTTTCAAAAACACCTTGAAATGAAAGAGATACACAATGGAATAGTAGCTTGAAGTTTGAGAGAGTTTGAAGATGGTGTGGGTGTTTTTCACATGAAATAAAGGGAAAAAGGGGAGAGAAGATGACAACTTTCAAAAGTTGTCATCCTTTTAAAATCTTTTGGGTAAAATTACAGCATAGGTCCCTCCCCTTTTTACTAAAGCTCAATTAGGTCTTTATTTAAGTTGAATTGATTTAATTTAGTTTTATTGACTCAGACTTTAAACCCGGCTAACTCCTAACCCCAAAACACGGGCGTTACAACTCTCTCCCAATTAAGAAATTTCGTCCCCGAAATTACCTGACTGAAAGAGATACGGAAACTGCTTTTCCATATCCTCCTTCCTCTCCCATGTGGCATCGTCTACACCTCGACGTTGCCACCGTACCTTCACTAACTTAATCGATCTACCCCTCAACACTTTACTGTCAGAAGCTAAGATCTCAACGGGCTCTTCTTCATAAGTAAAATCTAGATTCAATTCAATCTCTTCTACGGGCATAACATGTGATGGATCGGACCTATACTTACGAAGCATCGAAACATGGAACACATCGTGTATCTTCTCTAGCTTTGATGCAAACGCAACTGATAAGCAACCGGACCAACCCTCTTCACAATCTCATACGGCCCTATGTACCTCGGACTCAACTTCCCCTTTCGGCCAAATCTCATCACTTTCTTCCACGGAGACACTTTCAAGAACACTTTCTCACCCACTGAGAACTCAACTTCCTTTCTCTTCAAATCGGCATAGGACTTCTGCCTATCCGAAGCAGCTTTTAAACGATCACAAATCAATTTTACCTTGTCCGTTGTCCCCTTGAGCAAATCCGGCATAGGTAACAACTTCTGTCCCACTTCGGCCCAACAAACCGGAGTTCTACATTTTCGGCCATACAAGGCCTCATATGGAGCCATCTGAATGCTCGACTAAAAGCTGTTATTATACGCAAACTCTACTAGAGGCAGATGCTTCTCCCAAGTACCCTGAAAATCAATGATACAACAACGCAGCATATCCTCTAAAATCTGAATAACTCTCTCTGACTGAGGATGGTAAGAAGTGCTGAAGTTCAAACGGGTACCCAAAGCTGTATGCAGACACTCCCAAAATCTAGAAGTAAACCGCGGATCTCTATCTGATACAATGGACTTCGGCACACCATGCAGTCTAACAATCTCACCAATGTACAAATCGGCCAATCTATCTAAGGTGTAAGTAGTATTGACTGCCAAGAAGTGAGCACACTTCGTAAAACAATCCACTATCACCCAAACTGAGTTCTTCTTCGTAGGAGTCAAAGGCAAACCCGAAACAAAGTCCATGGTGATGTTCTCCCATTTCCATTCCGGAATCCTCAACGGCTGTAACAAACCTGAGGGAACCTGATGTTCCACCTTCACTCTCTGACACACTAAGCACTTACTCACAAAGTCGGCTACATCTCTCTTCAGGCCAACCCAAAAGTACTCATTCTTCAAATCACGGTACATCTTCATACTTCCAGGATGCATAACAAACGGACTACTGTGGGCTTCAGTCAAGATCGTACGTCTCAGGTCACTGTCCTCTGGCACAACTATTCTATCCTTGAAACACAAAACCCCATCAGTACTGAAACTGTAGTCTGAAGATCTACCCTCGGCTATATCTTGCACGTGAGGTGCCAAAGATCTATCTAAGAGTTGTTTCTCTCGAATCAACTGACCTAGAGTAGGTCTAACCTGAAGCTCGGCTACCAAGCCACCATCTCCGGACAAACTCAATCTAGCAAACATGGCTCTCAAGTCTACGGCCACCTTCCTACTCAATGCATCGGCCACTACATTGGCCTTACCCGGATGGTACTCAATAGTAAGATCACAGTCTTTTAGCAACTCTAACCACCTACGCTGTTTGAGATTCAAATCTCGCTGAGTCATAATATACTTCAAATTCTTGTGATCGGTGTACACTGTGCATTTCTCACCATACAAATAATGCCTCCAAATCTTCAGAGCAAACACAACTGCAGCTAACTCTATATCATGAGTCGGATAGTTGCGCTCATGGGTCTTCAACTGTCTTGAGGCATAAGCCACTACTCTCTTGTCTTGCATAAGAACACATCCTAGCCCTACATAAGAAGCATCACTGTAAACTACATAGTCCTTCCCGGACTCCGGCTGGATCAAGATCGGTGCTTGGGTCAAAGCTTCTTTCAATTTCTCAAAGGCTCTCTGTCTTGCATCTGTCCACTCAAACTGAACACTATTCTAAAGTAACTGTGTCAATGGAGCGGCTAACTTAGAGAAACCCTCTACAAATCTCCTATAGTATCCGGCTAAGCCTAGGAAGCTACGTACCTCTGTCACAGACTTCGGTTGCTTCCACTCAACAATGGCTTCAATCTTCTTCGGATCGACTCTAATCCCATCGGCTGACACTACATGCCCTAAGAAGACTACCTCTCGGATCCAGAACTCACACTTACTTAGCTTCGCATACAACTGATGGTCTAGCAAAGTCTTCAAAACAAGTCTCAAGTGTCGGTCATGGTCTTCTTCAGTTCGTGAGTACACCAAAATATCATCAATAAACACAACTACAAACTGATCTAGATACTGATGAAAAATCCTATTCATCATGTCCATAAAAGCAGCTGGTGCATTAGTCAACCCAAATGGCATGACTAAAAACTCATAATGTCCATACCTAGTCCTAAAGGCCGTCTTTGGTACATCGACCTCTCTTACCTTTAGCTGGTAGTAACCCGATCTCAAATCAATCTTCGAAAAGACCGATGCTCCCCTCAATTGATCAAACAAGTCATCGATTCTAGGCAACGAATATTTATTCTTCACTGTCAACTGATTTAACTGTCTGTAATCTATACACATTCTCATGCTTCCATCTTTCTTCTTCACAAACAAAACTGGTGCACCCCAAGGTGAAGAACTAGGCCTAATAAAACCTCTATCTGTCAATTCTTGCAACTGAATCTTCAACTCTTTCAATTCTTTCGGTGCTATGCGATACGGAGCAATCGAAACAGGAGCCGAATCAGAATAAGTCTCAATGCTGAACTCTACCTCTCTGTCCGGTGGTAACCCTGGCAACTCTTCCAGAAACACACTAGGAAAGTCACATATTGTCCAGATGTCCTGAGGTCTAACCTCACTCATGTTAGGGTTCATCACATACGCTAAGTATGCTTTACACCCCAACTCAACTAATCTCTTAGCCTCTAATACTGAAACCACATTGGACAAGAACTTCACATTCTCACCCACTACTACAATCTCGTAGTCATCTGTGAGCCTCAAAGAAATCCGCTTAGTCTCAAAATCTATCCTAGCTCTATGCTCCGTGAGCCAATCCATACCCAGAATCACATCGAAACCATAGAAAGGAAGCTCCATCATATCAACTGGAAACACATGTCCCTGAACCATCAACGGACACCTTCGGTACATCTTCCTAACTACTACCGTGTCCCCAAAGGAACTAGTAACACTAACTCCTACCTCTAACATCTCACAAGGCAAATTCAAAGACTGTGCATGCTCACTCAATATGTAGGAATGTGTAGACCCAGAGTCAATCAGAGAAAGCAAACCCAAAGACTGTATCGAGAAGTTACATGTGATCACATCGGTGTCATGCTGCTCCCCGCGCTGAGCGTAAACCCTGGCCTGTCCTCCGCCCTCCGGCTGGACTGCAACTACATGTGCTAAATTTCTCTAACCATCATTCCTCGGCTGGAAATTACCTCTACCGCGTCCGCGGCCTCTCTGAAAGTCATTGGCCCTAGCAGGAGCCTGAGCTGGTGCCTATCCCACCTGATGTGGACAGTCACGCCTAATGTGGTCTCTAGCACCACAACTCCAACAAGAATGAAAATTTCCCCAACACTCACCGGTATGGTTCCTCCCGCAAGTAGCACATGTGGGCAACTTCCCACCAACTCTCTGGCCCTGATGACCCCTACCGTGGTTACCGCCACCACGTCTATGGTCAAACTGATGTCTGTTGTCCCGATGCCTCTTGGCATCACCTCTATCAAAGTTGCTGGACCTCTTACTCGAACTAGATCCACCTGACCGCCTGGTCAAACTCAAACTGTGCTCCAAGTCCTTGGCCCTCGAGACCAAGACATCAAAATCAGTGTAATCTGAAGCTAGAGTATATGTCTTGATTTCTTCACTCAGCCCATAACGGAAGCGGTTACAACGCTCCACCTCAGTAGGTACAAGCTCAGGTGCATACTGACTCAATCTGACAAATCGGATCTCATAATCGGTCACGGACATACTCCCCTGAAGCAATGCCATAAACTCTCTCTTCCTCTCATCGAGGTATCGCGGACCCAGATACTTCTTTCGGAACGCTGACTCAAAGAACTCCCAAGTAATCTCGGCCTCATCCATACCCAAAGTAACGATGACCCACCAGGCGTAGGCATCACCCTGAAGCAAGGACTCAACACACCCCAACTTGCGCTCGCCAGTACATCCCATCTGAGCAAGGATACGGACAGTCTTCTCAAACCATAACTCTGATCGCTCTAGAGTAGCACCTCTGAACTCTTCCGCCCCCAAACCACGAAGTCTCTCTAAAGGCAATCCAGTGCCCTCACCCTGATGGTGTGCTGCCTGACCTCCAGCTACTACAGCCTGAAATGCCCCGGCTATCGCCTGAACTAACGGAGCTAAGTCTATTCCGGCCGGTCCTTGGCCACCTTGGCCTCCTTGTGGTCCTTCTCCTTCGGCCCCGACCTCACCTCCCGCTCCCGGTGGAGGAGGTGGTGGTGGTGGAGGTGGTGGAGGAGCCCCAACTCCAACCACAGGCTCTCCCACTTGAGCCTCAACCCTGACTACTGGCTCAACTCCTGGAGCCGCTGCCCGTGGTTCCGGTTGAACCATCCTAGGCCTCCTACGTGGTCTCATGCTACAGCTAGCAAGGTATAAACTACAACAAGAAATATATAAGGATTACGTTAGTCAAAGCAAGGGTCCAAAAGTGCTCAAGTACTCCTCTTTCCAAAAATCTTTTTAAATTAAGTAATAGTAGCAATGGGCACTCACTCTACACCAGACACAACAATTCATGCTTCAAAACATCATACGAACAGTCAAATATTCAAGAATCCATGGCAAGACATACATCGAACAACACAACCATTTAATGCATTAAGATTACCTCACTTACCTGCCCGAGGTTTCGGTAACCTCAGGCTCTGATACCAACAAATGTAACCCCCTCGTCTCGGTCTGGCCGGATGATCGGTCCGAGTGAGCCACACGGGGAAAACCGAATGAAACCCCTTACGAAATCCCCCTCGGTTAGCAACCTTATTTTTTTCATTTTAATCTTGTCTAGAGGAGTATTAAACCCTAAGTGATCATACAGCGGAACAACCTACACGAGACAATCAAACGAACCCAATTTAAACTTAAGCTGCAGGCGGTATCGATACTCCCAAGGAGGGTATCGATACGCCTTGACCAAAGTCAACACTCAGAGTCAACACATGGAGACCGTATCGATACAGCCCTTGAGCGTATCGATACGCCCTTCCAATGGTCAACTCCTCGCGGTCAACGCTAAGAGGACCGTATCGATACGCTAGAGGCCCGTATCGATACCGAAATGGACAGTAGCTCCAGTGACCAAAAAGGTATCGACACGCCCCATCGCGTATCGAAACGCGTGGCCTGAAACAAGAAGGCCGTATCGATACGGGTCCAACCGTATTGATACCCCTGCCACGAACTTGCAAGTTTTAGCTGATTTAAGACACAAGGATGCCCCTAAATCCCTCTAAAACTTCAACCAACACACTAACATCAATCCTAAGGCAAACCAACCATATAAGCATGCTTTAACTTAAAAGGCACAATTCAACACAAGGTGATGCACAAACCATACTAGCAACATAAACATTCAAACATGGATCAAGGCATCCATACATAGCATTCCAAACAAAATGCAATTCATCATTTAGGGTCATTTATGGAACTCAAAAGCCTTAAAAGGCACAAGATAAGCATTTGAGGTTTGCACCACACACAAGGCAACCTAAACGTCTAGAGGGCATGCCACCACACACAAACATTCATCATAGCGTATCATGCTTTACAAGACATAGCCAATTCAAACATCAACAAACATGAGTCATACATAACTCATACAAAACCCTTTCCACATTGCCAACTAATACAAAATTTACCACCGTACTTGAGTCACAAACTTGGAAAGCCCTTCTTACCTTACTCCGAGCTAACACCGCGCTAATGATCTGCATTGTTGAACATTGAGAGCGTAAGCTATAAGCTTAGTGAGGGTGCTCTAAAACGAAGAACATCAATAATGCAGGGTTCAAGCATGCAATCCTAATCTCACATACATCAAACATTGGCATACGATCAAGTAGACCTAGCTAGTCTTTCAAGTTGCATAATATGGCATCTTACATCGTACTAAGCATCAAGCATCAATATCAATAAACATACATCAACACCATATATCACAATGTATGAACAAGTTAATTGGCCACTTTCAATTACCCCGATTGTGCGGATTCAAAACTCAACAACACTTTACCTCGGTGGGATTACACTCATCACCGGACCTTGCATGTGCGGGATTCCACTCATCGCCACATGCCCTACGGATGGGATTCCACTCATCATCCCGTAGAAATATATAAAAGCTTCCGGTGGAATATTACATCACCGTACTCCTCCTTGATGACTTAACGTCATCAAGGCCACGTACGTTTTGACTCAATTTGTGTGCACACTAATCCTAATGATCGATCATTTACAACCGGTAATTTACTTAGTGCAAATTTTCATAACCACATCACATATCACCAACCACATCTCATGCTCATCACATATATACATTTCATGATATACATGCACCAATTTAATCACAATCCACAAGAGCATATATAGGCAAATACATAATAGCATTTAATGAAATCAAAGGCTAGAATTAACAACTTGAAATAAGGAAGTGGCCTACCAAGCACATTCCACACACACACTCTACACACACTCGAACCAAACTCTGAAACAAGTTTGAAACCACTCACCGCCCTTCCTTAGCAAATCGAAACAATCCTCCTACGAACCCGGATTCGGTCCCAATGCTCCTTCAACGACTCCTCTTGCTTCTAGCAAACCAAAAACACAACCAACAACCAAAATCAATGCTAATATTCAAACAACATCCAACCTTCGAGTTCAAACCAAGCTTCACCCAAAATTTCCAACCAATTTAATCCCCAAAATACTAATTTTCGAGCTCCCCTAAAACCTTGCTGAAAACTCCACTTCCAAACATCCAAAAGACTCCCAAAAGGTCCCAAATCACCCTCCTAACATACCTAAACCAACAGCCCTTCAATTTCAACCTTAAACCTCCCAAAAACCCAAGTTTTGACACCTTAACATTTGCTCTAAGACCCTACTTCGGGTTTTCCACAAAACTCAACCAAATTAATATATGTTGCACCTTTTAACACGAATAAACAAAGCCCCAACTCAATTAATCAAAACAAGATGAAAAACCCCATAAAACCCAAAACTTTGAATCAAACCCTAATTTTCAAAACTCCATATCTTTAAAATCTAAGACCATGGGTTGATAGGGAATAAAGAGGAGAGTAAGAAAACAATTTTACCTTTCAAAAACACCTTGAAATGATAGAGATACACAATGGAATAGTAGCTTGAAGTTTGAGAGAGTTTGAAGATGATGTGGGTGTTTTTCACGTGAAATAAGGGGAAAAAGGGGGAGAAGATGAAAACTTTCAAAAGTTGTCATCCTTTTAAAATCTTTTGGGTAAAATTGCAGCATAGGTCCCTCCCTTTTTCACTAAAGCTCAATTAGGTCTTTATTTAAGTTGAATTGATTTAATTTAGTTTTATTGACTCAGACTTTAAACCCGGCTAACTCCTAACCCCAAAACACGGGCGTTACAACTCTCTCCCACTTAAGGAATTTCGTCCCCGAAATTACCTGATTGAAAGAGATACGGAAACTGCTTTTCCATATCCTCCTTCCTCTCCCATGTGGCCTTGTCCTCACCTCGACGTTGCCACCGTACCTTCACTAACTCAATCGATCTACCCCTCAACACTTTACTGTCAGAAGCTAAGATCTCAACGGGCTCTTCTTCATAAGTCAAATCCAGATTCAATTCAATCTCTTCTACGGGCATAACATGTGATGGATCAGACCTATACTTACGAAGCATCAAAACATGGAACACATCGTGTATCTTCTCTAGCTTTGATGGCAAACGCAACTGATAAGCAACCGGGCCAACCCTCTTCACAATCTCATACGGCCCTATGTACCTCGGACTGAACTTCCCCTTTCGGCCAAATCTCATCACTTTCTTCCACGGAGACACTTTCAAGAACACTTTCTCACCCACTGAGAACTCAACTTCCTTTCTCTTCAAATCGGCATAGGACTTCTGCCTATCCGAAGCAGCTTTTAAACGATCACAAATCATCCAGCTTTGGAAAGCTAAAACGTGTGAAGGGTTGCTTCCATGAATTTTCATCAACTTAGAAAGAAAGGGAAAACAAATATATATTCAGTAGTCTGCAATGCTACCACTGAAACTACAGCAGATCAAACACGGCCTCATCCTATTGAGAGAAAGATGGAGCTGAGTGGATGTTAAATCCGTTGGACCAAATTGGTTATTGTGGTTAGCTGGTTTGTTATTTTGGACTCACTTGCTCTAACTAACTGAGGATGTGCTATATAAACCATTTAAGATGGCACCGGCCCAATTGAACTTTTGGCCTACATTGATAAAAAATCCCCTTTTACCAAAATCCCTAAATCCCGCCGTTCTTCTTCTCCCTCCTTTCTCTCTGGTTCTTCGTTCACCGTAAATTTAACATCGTCGTTGTACGTTCTCCGATATTGTATCAGATCGAAATTCAAAGAAAACATTGTTGTCTTTAGCAAATCGAGATACAAAGAGAAGATTTCTAGTAATCACTGGAACATGAAGAAGATGCTCAAGATATAACGAATGAGAATTTGTAGAAATAGAAGAACGATTGCTTCCATGAATTTTAATCAACTTAGAAAGAAAGGGAAAACAAATATATATTCAGTAGTCTGCAATGCTACCACTGAAACTACAACAGATCAAACATTGCCTCATCCTATTGAGAGTAAGATGGAGCTGAGTGGATGTTAAATCCGTTGAACCAAATCGGTTATTTTGGTTAGCCGGTTTGTTGTTTTAGACCCACTTGCTCTAACTAACTGAGGATAGGCTATATGAACCATTTAAGATGGCACTGGCGCAATTGAACTTTTGGCCTACATTGATAAAAATCCTCTTTTACCAAAATCTATAAATCTCATCGTTCTTCTTCTCCCTCCTTTCTCTCTGGTTCTTCATTCACCGTAAATTCATCATCGCCGTTGTATGTTCTCCGATATGGTATCAGAGCAAAATTCAAAGAAAACATTGTTGTCTTTAGCAAATCGCGATACAAAGAGAAGATTTCTAGTAATCTCTGGAACATGAAGAAGATGCTCATTGGATCAATATCGATTAACCAATTTGAAGTTTTTACTCCTTTCCATAAATTAATCAATCCCTCCACTGGTGCATGTGCATGCATATATATATATATATATATATATATATATATATATATATTTGAAAAGTTTAAGGTGTGAATCAACTCATGAACCCTTGCTTTCAACTTTCTTGATTCGAAAATCATCCAGCTTTGGAAAGCTAAAACGTGTGAAGGGTTGCTTCCATGAATTTTCATCAACTTAGAAAGAAAGGGAAAACAAATATATATTCAGTAGTCTGCAATGCTACCACTGAAACTGCAGCAGATCAAACATGGACTCATCTTATTGAGAGAAAGATGCAGCTGAGTGGATGTTAAATCTGTTGGACCAAATCGGTTATTGTGGTTAGCTGGTTTGTTATTTTGGACCCACTTGCTCTAACTAACTGAGGATGTGCTATATAAACCATTTAAGATAGCACTGGCCCAATTGAACTTTTGGCCTACATTGATAAAAATCCCCTTTTACCAAAATCCCTAAATCACGTCGTTCTTCTTCTTCTCCCTCCTTTCTCTATGGTTTTTCGTTCACCATAAATTTATCATCGCCGTTGTACGTTTTCTGATATGGTATTAGAGCGAAATTCAAAGAAAACATTGTTGTCTTTAGCAAATCGAGATACAAAGAGAAGATTTCTAGTAATCTCTGAAACATGAAGAATATGCTCATGATATAACGAATGAGAATTTGTAGAAATAGAAGAACGACCTTGTGAGATATACCCAGAGATGAACCATTACCAAGAATAACCTTACCCGTACCTGTGTAATGGTGACCTAGACATTCTTTAGCAAAGTATCAACAGTGGATTCCAGATTGTCAGTTTCAGTACCTGTGGCAACACCAACAAACGGGCCATAACACACATCAGGTCTATGTGTATATGTTATCATTTTTATTACTATTTTATTAATTTGGTTTTACAATTTTTTGAAAGGTGTTGCCCCACACATGCTGGAGGACATAACTATTAAGTGTCTGCTGGACCATCTAATCAACATGTTGTTAATTAATTAGAAAATCAAACATTGTCTTGTAGGAAGTGAGACATTACTGGTTGGTCATCTATTAATTTGCATAATCACCATTGTTAGTTCTTTTTATTTCTATTAATGATAAACATTCTTTAATTTCTTTTTGAACATGAATTTCATGTATACATGATGTTTCAGTCATGCTACAAAAAAATCAGAGGCCTGAATCATTTGTTGACCCTTGCTATCGAATAATCACCCAACAACAGATATATAGTCACTTCATCACACCAATGAGAGGCCCTGCAACAATAAAGAAGAGCCCAAAAGTAACACTTAAGAACTCGTGCTATAAAAAGAAAAAGAAACATTGAAACAATTGAAGCATACGTAAGCAAACCAATGGCATGTTGCAAAGCCCCAGCAACAAGAACTTCATTTTTTTATGTTTGTTGATGAATGCACCAGATTGCCAATCACACCAACCTACAAGGCGATGAGAAAATCTTTTCGATGACAAAGATTGTTAAAAAATACTAAAACCCGGTGGAATTTGAAAAAAAAATTCTTGTGCTGCAATAAAATCCTACCCCTTCATAGTGTATAGCAGCAGCATCTGATCTTAGCATCCAACAATCTACAAAGCCATACTATTCACTCCATTAACTAAATATTGAAGGCATTTTATCCAATCCAACTTCCAGAGTGGTTCATTTTTAAATGCCCCAGCAACAGCTCTTTGCACCTTCGTGTCAGTAAATTCAAATAACTCAACAAGAGGTGGAATCCCACCTTCCATTCTGTCAAACCAATCAAGATAGTTATTGGAATAATCATACTACCAAAGAATCAAACAAATAACATGAAAAAAATTAGTACAATTTTAGCAAACCTGACATGGGTTTTAATGCTGCTTTTCTCATGAGCAAGGTTGGTGATAGCATCAGCTGCTCTTCTAATGATACTGACCAGAGCACGAGAAGTACTACTATCCTAGTGCCGCCTCAACAAATTTACAAGATGTACCAAGGCCCCAGAATCAACTATTAGTTGCTCATGTTCTGGCTGTTACCAGCAAATGTACATACGATCACTGAACTTTGGTATTATAAGGATGTGTATTAAGAAATTTTTTATAAGCTGAAGACTTTTATGTTAATATAATTTCGGAAGGTGGCGAAAAATTGAAAACAAAATCTAGTTGGGATTTAGTACATTGTTTTTTTAAATACAAAGACGATCACTGAATTTTGTTAAAAAAATAAATAAAATGGTAACCAAACTTTCAAAAATCACAAAATGGCAATTAAACTTTATGTTTATAACAAAATGGTAACTAGACGTTAAATCATGTTAAGTGTTTGTTATAAAATTTGATATAATAACACATTTAGTCCTTCAAATTTGTACATTCAATTAATTTAGTCCTAATTTGAAACAATTCACTAAATTTAGCCCTCGTTATTTACGCATTCTTTCAATTTGGTCTTTAAAGCAAAATTCCAAAGTATGGTAACATGATAAATAATTACAATTAAATTTTTATAGGAACTTGAAAACTCGACTCGACTCGAATAAAAAAAAATTCAAAAAAAGTTTGAGTTGTAAAATATGACGCGTCAACTCGAATACTCAAAATTTTTTGACGCGTCAACTCGAATAACTCGAAATATTCAAATATTATAAATCATTTTTTATTTTAAATCAAATATTTTTTAAAATAGAATATTTAATATTTTCATATTTAAATCACATCGAATATTTAATAACTACTTTAAATATTCGATTTAATTTAAAAATATTCGATTTAAAAGAAAAATATTGATTCAAAATATTCAAATATTTGATTAAATTTTTATAGGAACTCGAAAACTCGACTTGACTCGACTCGAATCGAAAAAATTTCAAATAAAGTTTGAGTTGTAAAATATGACGCGTCAACTCGAATAACTCGAAATTTTTTGACTCAACTTGATCGAACGCTCACTTCTATCTTAAGACATGACGTGTCGACTCGAATAACTCAAAATATTCGAATATTTTAAATCATTTTTTCTTTTAAATCACATCAACTATTTAATAACAACTTTAAATTTTCGATTTAATTTAAAAATATTCGATTTAAAAGAGAAATATTGATTTAAAATATTTGAATATTTGATTAAATTTTATAGGAACTCGGAAACTCGACTTGACTCGACTCGAATCGAAAAAATTTCAAATAAAGTTTGAGTTGTAAAATATGACGCGTCAACTCGAATAACTCGAAATTTTTTGACTCAACTTGATCGAACGCTCACATCTATCTTAAGACATGACGTGTCAACTCGAATAACTCGAAATATTTGAATATTTTAAATCATTTTTTCTTTTAAATCACATCAAATATTTAATAACTACTTTAAATATTCGATTTAATTTAAAAATATTTGATTTAAAAGAAAAAAAATCGATTTAAAATAGTCGAATATTTAAATTAGTTATTAAATATTCGAATATTTAAATTAGTTATTAAATATTCTAATATTTTAAATCAATTTTTTTTCTTTTAAATCGAATATTTTTAAATTAAATTGAATATTTAAAGTAGTTATTAAATATTTAATGTGATTTAAATATGAAAATATTAAATACTCTATTTTAAAAAATATTTGATTTAAAAGAAAAAATGATTTAAAATATTCGAATATTTCGAGTTATTCGAGTTGACGCGTCATATCTTAAGATAGGGGTGAGCGTTCGATCGAGTCGAGTCAAAAAATTTTGAGTTATTCGAGTTGACGCGTCATATTTTACAACTCAAACTTTATTTGAAATTTTTTCGAGTCGAGTCGAGTTTTCGAGTTCCTATAAAAATTTAATTGTAATTATTTATCATGTTACCATACTTTGGAATTTTGCTTTAAGGACCAAATTGAAAGAATGCATAAACAACGAGGGCTAAATTTAGTGAATTGTTTCAAATTAGGACTAAATTGATTGAATATATACATATAAAGGACTAAATGTGTTATTATACCAAATTTCATAACAGAGACTTAACGGGATTTAACGTCTAGTTACTATTTTGTTATAAAACATAAAGTTTAATTGACATTTGTGATTTTTGAAAGTTTGGTTACCATTTTATTTTTTCGAGTAAAATACACAGACGATCACTGAACTTTGGTAAAATAAACAAAATGGCAACCAAACTTTCAAAAATCACAAAATGGAAATTAAACTTTATATTTTGAAACAAAACAATAATTCGGGCGTTAAACCCTGTTAATCCCTAACGCGAATTTGACTGGGTATGCCACATTCCCACCCCGTTTTCCACCTCATATCTAAAAAATAATAAAACTCCGTCAGCTTCATCTTCTATCCTACAAAACCAGTCAAACACAGACCCTACAGACCTGGCATCAAACACAAACCACAAATTGCTACTCCATCACCCACTCTTACTGCGTCGGACACCAATTTTCACATTTCATCAATTTTTTTATTTTTAACATTATTTATTTTCACTTTTCATCAATTCTTCTATTTTCACCAAAAACATGAAATATAAAGTTTTCACAGTTAAACCAATCATCACCCTTAAAAATATTACACCGCACCAGTCTTAACCTTTCTTCTAACTTTAGTTTTTCCATTATTCCATAAGTTTCTAGATCACAATTCATCACCCTCCAACAAGGGTCGATAATTGTTGGTATGAAAATTCATGCCAGTATCGCCATGGTTATTATTGTTTTAGTAATTGTATGATAGATCATAGTAATCCACTTGGCTATTATAACCATGGTTAGGGTTGTTATTAACTTTGAATCCATTGTTGTAGCAATTAGTCTAATCTGAAACCGAGTCCGACAGTGTCATGGTGGTGGTGCTTGAATTCTATGGTGTATAACTCGGGATTATTTACGTCTCGTACTCATTGTCGATAACCCCTTCTTGCAAGAAAATTTGAGTCGTGTCGTTGTTAATCGTGGTAGCGGTCGATGCGGATGCATATTGAATTCTTTCAACCAACCTTGACATCCATAGGTAACACATGGTGTCCTTGAATTACTTGTCGTTAGACGTTGCATTTAATTTGTTTGACATGTTTTTGGACACGAATTCTTCGATAGTTTTGATCACGTTGTCGGTTCTTCTCGACAAATGATGGGCGATTTTCGACCATTTGTAACATAAAAAAAATCCTTTGTAAATCGTTTAAAGAAGGAAAAATTATTAAGAACTGATAATTTTCGTAAGAATTAAGGTATTAAAACATTTAATTCACTGGTTTTCCTAACGAGAGTGAAACTCAAGAATCAAGAATTGCTCTTCGAAAGTGATATTCCCACGTCTAATATCAGGACATAGATAATTAAACCATCTCAACCTGCAACTTTTTCCAGTTCTCGTCAAACCTGTAATTTCATAGAATATTAGATTTTTGGATAAAATTGTTGTTGTTGCTTTTATAATAAAAAGAAATTGAAGATTGAGTTCTTTTTTGATTCACGGGCATTGCTGAAGTTGATGAGGTGAGCAATGTGTCCCAATGCAATAAGAAATGAGAATGGATGACGGAGCAACAATTGAACAAATGATGTGTTTTTCAGGGTAGGGAGAAGAACCAATGTAAGAGATGAAGTTGACGGGGCAGAAGTGGTGACTTGGATCAGCACAGTCAGCCTGACGTTAAGAATTAACGGGTTTTAACGGTGGAGTTACCGTTTTGTTTCAAAATATAAAGTTTAATTGTCATTTTGTGATTTTTGAAAGTTCGGTTACCATTTTATTTTTTTACCAAAGTTCAGTGACCGTCTATGTACTTTACTTTTTTTCGTCACTAACATGCTCTCCTTTTTTACATGTTTTCTTTTGGCTCCTTTTCGAATTTTTAAAGAAAAATTTTCAACTATATTCTTTATTTTATTCAAAGGTCTGTATTATATTTTTTATGAGTTCTTTTAGCTTTTTATTCGATCTAAACTTCTTTGAAATACATGTTTTTGTTTATAAAAAATAATTAAATTTTGTTGTCTTTAATTTAGCTTGGTGTTCTTCATTTGCGATTTGATTTTTTTTATTTAATTTGATTTTCTTTAGTTTATGTTGCATCATCAAAATTTTCAGATAATAATTTTTAATATTTATTTGTTTACAGAATTCATTTCATGGTTATGATTATTATTATTTGTTTAATTTCAATTAAGCTATAATTGTGGTTATTTTGGAGATGATTTTTTTCGTTTTAGATTTTTTTTTCATTTTCAGTCATATATGTCGGATCGGGATCGGATATATCATTTATTTTTGGGGTCGGGGTTGGGGCGGGTGAAACATTATTAAAGTCGGAGTCGGTTATAGTTTCACTATGTCGGGTCGGGGCAAGCAAAAATTCGCCCCGTCCCGTTGCCATCTTTATCTGAGTTTGACTCAGATGACCGAAGAAAGAAGAAGAAGATAAGAGCTCCAGAGTTCAACACTGAAGTGGACATCGCAAATCCACAGTTTAAAAAAGGGATGTTATTTGGTGGGAAGGATATTCTCAATGGGGAAGTTAGAGAATATGGTATTAAGGATAGAGTAGATTTAAAATTCAAAAGAATTGACAACAAAAGGGTTCATATTATTTGCAAGGAAGGGGTTTCTTGGTATATTTGGGCCTCAAGACTTGATTCAATGGATAAAATGAACTCAACATGGCAGATTAAGTCTTACATTGGAGAGCATAAATGCATGATGGGTTTTTAAAATAAAAATGCTACATATAAATGGTTGGCTAAGACTTATTTAGAGAAATATAGGAATGATGGTACATATTCAAGTAGGCATCTAAAACAAGATGTAATGCATGATCATGTCTATAATGTTTCACAAAGTAAGTGCTTGAGAGCTAGAAATTTAGCTCTGGAAATGGTTCTTGGGAGCCATATGGGTCAATACTCAATGATATAGTTATCTTGGAGAACTTAGGACCTCTAATCCAGGTAGCACAACCATCTTTATGCTTGATAATGGGGTGTTCATGAGGATGTACATATGTTTAGCAGCTTGCAAGAAAGGTTACAAATCTGGTTGAAGAGCTATTATAAGCATTGATGGCTGTCACCTTAAAGGTTATTTTGGAGGAGTTTTTTTGGCAGCTGTTGGTATAGATGCAAATAAAAACCTTTATCCAATTGTTGATGTTGTTGTTGAAGCTGAAAATGAATCCGCTTGATATTGGTTTCTGTCATTGCTAGCTACTGACTTGGGGATTGAAAGTAACCATAATATCACCTTTATTTTAGACAAGCAGAAGGTATTTGTTAATTTACCATAACTAATTACTTACTTCATTCATTTGTATAATATTTTTACTAATCAATTTATTATTATGAAAGGGATTGAAAGAGGCATTGGCAGAAGTGTTTCCTAGTGCTACACATGGAACTTGTGTTAGACACTTGTACACCAACTTCAAAAATAGAGAAAACTTCAAAGGAAAAGACTTGAAGGATTTACTTTGGAAGGCAACAAGAGCTACTTATTAGAAAGAATTTGAAGATGAAATGGCTGAATTGAAAGCATTATCAAATGCTGTAACCCCCCTCGACCCGGCCTAGCCACCAGACCGTATCGAGTGGATTACACGGGACTAATCGAAGAAAGATCCGAAGATTTTCCTCCGATTAGCAACCCAAGACGCGTTTCTTAATATCTTTTCTATATGCTCAGAGTTAACTTAAGTTATCGAACACGTAGCGGAAGATAGAACAACAGACAAGCATCGATTCGAACCAAAAGGGCAACCAGGGACCAAAATGCAAAACTAGCATAATAAGAGGACCTAAAATGCAATTAAGGTGATCTCTGAGAAATTTAGTTCATTTCATGCTCCCATGAAGAAAAACAACATTAAACATGCACACGATCAACCACAATTGATAATTGCTTAAACTAAGACCCAAATACAAGAAAAATAACTTTAAAGATGCCTTCAACTTACTCCAACGACCCCCGTTTCGAAACTAGTATCGGAACGATGCTTCACAGTAGCAAAAATGTTCCAAAATAGCTTGAGACTGTTCCGGCTCTGCTTAGCCCGTTTCAGTACCCGTTCAAAAACGCCAAGGTAAACTTTAAAGGTAATTAAGGGCTGTTCCGAAACGGTCGAGCCCGTTCCGAAACACCCTGCTGCAGAAACAACAAAACAATAGTTTTAAGCATCTTTAAGGTATTTTACTCGGTTCTAATCACCACATACAACAGATAAACAGTAAGATCAACATATACACACTAACATCAACCATCAAACATGCTTAAGATCAAGAGGAACATAAACATGCTTTACATACATATATAAAGAAAGCTTCAAGATCCAACATAAGAGGAACAAGGTCCAAACCAAGATCACAAGACAAAAGGCAAGAACAAGCCATCACAAACTATCAACATGTCCTCAAACAAAGAGTTTACAAACACTCCGAAGAAATAAACAAGGTTCACCCTATTGCCACACACACTATTATTTAAGCAAAGGCATACTTGAGCTAAGAGCAGACACTTGGATCACCTCCCTTGCACCGTTGCTTTCCAAAGGGTCTACGGATCTGCATTGTTGGAAAAAGAGAGCGTAAGCTATAAAGCTTAGTGAGCGGAGCTCAAAACCAACTACAACAATGCAGTTTTGAAAACAACCATCATTTAGGAAATCAAAACAGTTTCTTGAAATCCCTTTTTACAAACCATTTCCAAAACTATTTCCTTTTCAACATGCTATCATGAAACAAGATTAAGCAAAGCAACCATACATTTCATAAGTAAAGAACGTGCATCAACCATGCATAAGCTTTACATGAACCATATATGCAAACTAAGCCCACCGGCTCCTTTACCATGCACATGCTTCAAACATAAGCATAACCATATGAGTTTACCAAGCTCATAATGGAACCATAAGCGATTGAGTATATCGGCATCATTGACACGTTGCTCGGATAAGCGGACACCTTGATGGAACAACCCCCATCAAGTCATATGGTGAAACAACCCTCACCACAAACATACTTCGGCCGGGATGCCACAACCTGCATTTCCTGTTGGTGATAGCACAACCCCTACCACTCACATCACAATAGCACAACCCTTATTATGAAACCGAAGGATTTCTCACGCGCGAATTTTATAATTATAGTGCACTTCACATCCTATTGATCGATCAATCTATCCGATATAACCCATGTGCCAATATACTCACCTCAACATCATAAACCATTGATTTTCACCGGGGATAACCACCTCCCCAAAACACATCCCAAAAGCCATGAACACAAGCTCAAGGATAATCATGAGCTCAACCAACATCCGAAACACAACATGGCATTCATGTGGGACAACAACAATATGCATTTAATGCATAACAACAACAGATGAAACATCATTTAAAATGATATGCACATGATCTAAAACATGATAAAAATAAGAAGGCGAAAAGCCGAAACAAAACCAAATCTTACCCTTGAGCTTGGATTGGCCTAATGGCTCAACCCAAACCCCTAAAACACCTCTTCAACCTTGATAAAACGGTAAAAAATCATTTCCACTCACCATCGATTACCACAAAAAGTCGAAGCCCCTTTTCTAGCTTTCTGGTCCGCCCACAAATGCGTTCAACAAATCCGGATCTTTAATCATTGCCTCTAACCAACCCAAAACAGAGGATTTAGTGATATTTGCAACACATATTTACTAGAAAGTAGAGATTTCAACAACTTAACCAAAACACCTATCGAATAAATTTGATACAGGCCGTAACCAACAAAAAGACCTAATTCGGATAGTCTCCCGCAAAGCCCAGCATTAAATAACATCAAAACAAATAGATAAACATCTAAAAACATCATCCAATCATCAGATCAACACCAGCTATTGATTCACTTCAATTTCTACCCAAAAACACACTTTTTCATACTTCAAAAATCAACATTCAACCCCATTTCAGGATTCTTTCCATTCTCCCATCATCCCAACACAATAATCACATCAAAACTAAGGTAACCTCATCAACAAACCCAGCATTAAGAGATCTTACCCAAAAATCTTACCAAAAGCTCATTTTCATCAATTTTAGCCAATTTACATTAAGATTAAGACAAGAGATTAAAACCTTGGTATTTAAAAGAATCAAAGCATGGGAATTTCATTAAAGAACCTTACATTAGAAAAGAATCACGTTGCCCACCCCCAATGCTAGCTATTACCCCTTGTTTGGCAAAAATCCTTGAGGAAAATAATGAAATAGACTTGGGTTTTAGGAAAACAAGGTAGGAGAATTATTTAGCAATAAAAGATTAAAAAGAAAACACTTTTACCTTGAGGAAATCAAGCTTAAATGTTGTTTTGCTGAAAAGAGGAGATGAGGAAGCTTAAAATGGTTTTTTGACGTGAAATAAGATTTTAGATGAACCTTTGTTTTAATTAAATCATAAAAGCTATTTTAAAATATTTGAATAGTCAAAATAAAGGGGATAATAACCAATTTGGCCCAGCCAAGATAGCTCCTTAAAGATTCAATGTTTTGACTCTTTCACAAAATGGCCACTAAAACAGATTTTACAAACTTTACAATTTGGTCACCAACCAAAATGTCACAGTTCGGAAAGCATTTTTTCAAAATTGTTTTCACCAAAACCTTTTACATATTTAAAAAGGGTTTTAAAGATTTATTCCATATTTTTCCCAACACCCGAAGACCTCATTCCCTAAACTTACTCAAAACACTCAACACCGATCTTTCGGACTTCGGAAACTCATCGGATCTCCTAGACCCTAATCCGGGATGTTACAACTCTCCCCCACTTAAGGAATTTTGTCCTCGAAATTTACCTGATGGAAAAAGATGCGGAAATTGACGCTTCATGTCGTCTTTCCTCTCCCAAATGGCTTCTTCAACACCTCGGTGTCGCCACTTCACTTTGACCAACTCTATAGATTTACCGGGCAAAACCTTGCTATTCGTAGCCAATATCTCAATCGGTTCCTCATCGTAGGACAAATCTGGGTTCAATTCGATTTCCTCAACATGCATTATGTGCGATGGATCAGACCTAAACTTTCGTAGCATAGAAACATGGAATACATCATGTATCTTCTCTAATTCCGGAGGCAAACACAATTTATAAGCCACATGACCAACTCGCCCAACGATCTTATATGGACCAATGAATCTCGGACTCAATTTACCTTTTCTTCCGAATCTCATCACTTTCTTCCATGGTGATACTTTCTAAAAGACATTCTCACCCACAACATACTCAATCTCACGACGCTTCAAGTTGGCATATGATTTCTGTCGATCGGTTGCTGCTTTCAAGCGTTCACATATCAGCTTCACCTTCTCAGTAGTGCCCTTAAGCATAGCAGGTAAGGATACCAACTTCTGACTAGCTTCTGCCCAACATACCGAAGTTCTGCACCTCCTACCATACAAAGCCTCAAACGGTGCCATCTGAATGCTAGCCTGATAATTGTTGTTATAAGAAAACTCAACCAACGGTAGGTGTTTCTCCCACGAACCCTGGAAATTGATAATACAACAACGTAGCATATCTTCAAGCACTTGAATAACTCGTTCTGACTGACCATCTGACTGAGGATGGTACGATGTACTGAAATTCAATCGGCTACCCAAAGCACTATACAAGCAATCCCAAAATATCGATGTGAACCTCGGATCTCGACCCGATACAATCGACTTCAGTACACCGTGTAATCTCACTATCTCGCGGATATAAAAATCAGTCAACTTATCCAAAGAACCAGTCGTGTTAACAGCTAGGAAATGTGCACATTTGGTGAGTCGGTCGACTATCACCCAAACTGAATTCTTTCGCGAAGGAGACAATGGTAAACCTGAAACGAAATCCATGGCTATCCTCTCCCATTTCCATTTTGGAATCCGTAAAGGCTGTAACAATCCTGACGGAAACTGATGCTCGACTTTCACTCGCTGACAAACTATGCACTTACTAACAGATTCGGCCACATCCCTTTTCATACCAACCCAAAAATAATCATTCTTCAAATCTCGATACATTTTCGTGCTACCTGGGTGCATAGCAAACAGACTAGTATGTGCTTCATTCAAAATGGTACGTCTCAAAACAGCATCCTCAAGCACAACCACTCTATTTTTGTAACACAAAACATTACCATCACTGAAACTATATTCGATCGGTTTACCTTCCGCAATATCTTGAACATGTAAAGCTAAAGAACCATCTTGTAACTGTTTCTCACGGATCAACTGTTCAAGAGATGGTTTCACCTGCAGTTCTACAATCAACCCTCCATCAAGCGACAAACTCAACCTAGCAAACATCGCTCGAAGCTCAACTGCTACTTTCCTACTCAATGCATCAGCTACCAAATTAGCTTTACCCGGATGGTATTCAATAGTAAGATCATAGTCTTTCAACAATTCAACCCATCTACGCTGTCAAAGATTCAAATCTCTCTAAGACATCAAATACTTCAAGCTCTTATGATCGGTCTACTGTACATTTCTCACCATACAAATAGTGTCTCCACACCTTCAAAGCAAACACAACAGCGGCCAACTCGATATCATGCGTGGGGTAGTTCTTTTCATGAGTCTTCAACTGTCTTGAGGCATATGCAACAACTCTCCCATCTTGCATCAGAACACAACCTAAGCCTATATACGAAGCATCGCTATAAATTACATAGTCCTTCCCTGTTACTGGTTGCACTAACATAGGTGCTCTAGTCAAGGCATCTTTCAAACGATCAAAAGCCAACCGTCTCGCTTCTGTCCACTCATATCTAACATCATTTTGCAACAATTTCGTCAATGGAGCAGCTATCTTAGAAAATCCTTCCACAAACCGACGATAGTAGCCTACTAAGCCTAGAAAACTACGAACTTCAGTCACAGACTTCGGTTTCTTCCAATTCACAATAGCTTCCACTTTCTTAGGATCAACTCTAATGCCATCCGTTGACACAACATGCCCTAGAAAGACTACCTCTCTAATCCAAAATTCGCATTTTCTCAACTTTGCATACAACTGATTATCTAACAAGGTCTTCAACACAAGCCGTAAATGTATATCATGGTCTTCCTCGGTGCGCGAATAAATCAATATATCATCAATGAACACCATAACAAACTGATCTAGGAACTCATGAAAAATACGGTTCATCATGTCCATAAATACGGACGGTGCGTTAGTCAACCCAAACGGCATAACTAGGAACTCATAATGGCCATAACGTGTTCGGAAAGCTGTTTTCGATATGTCTTGTTCCTTCACTTTCAGCTGATAATACCCAGACCTCAAGTCTATCTTCGAAAACAAGGTTGCATCCCTCAACTTATCAAACAAATCATCTATCCTCGGCAACGAATACTTGTTCTTCATAGTTAACTTATTCAACTGCCGATAATCAATACACATACGCATACTTCCGTCTTTCTTCTTAACAAACAACACTGGTGCACCCCAAGGTGATATACTTGGACGAATAAAACCACGATCTAATAGTTCCTAAATTTGAGTCTTCAGTTCTTTCAACTCTTACGGAGCCATCCGATACGGAGCAATCGATACGGGAGCTGAATCAGAATACAACTCAATAGCGAACTCAACTTCTCTATCCGGTGGTAAACCAGACAATTCTTCAGGAAACACCTCAGGAAAATCACAAACTGATCTAATATCTTTTGGTCAAACCTCACACATATCGGGATTCATCACATAAGCTAGGTACGCCTGACATCCCTGATCTAGCATCTTTTGAGCCTCTAAAGCAAAAACTATGTTGGATAAGAATTTAACGTTCTCACCAACCACTACTACCTCATAATCGTCCGACAATCTCAAGCTCACCCGCTTAGTCTCAAAATCTACCTTTGCCTTGTGCTCTACCAACCAATCCATTCCTAAAATCACATCAAACCCATAGAAAGGAAATTCCATGATATCAACTGGGAATACGTGACCCTGAGCCATCAACGGACATCTGCGATACATCTTTCTAACCACAACTGTCTCGCCAAATGAACTAGTCACATTCATACCCACATCAAGTATATCACATGGCACATCCAACATCTTAGCATGCTCGCTCAGAATATAGGAATGTGTAGAACCAGAATCAATCAACGAAAGCAATGTCAAAGACTGTAACATGAAATTATCTACAATATCATTGGTTTCGTTCTTGCCCTCTCCGTGTGCATACACTCTCTCTGGTCTACCTCCCTCAGGCTGGACTTCAATCACATGTGCCACATTCCTCTGTCCCTCGTTACGTGGCTGAAAGTTCCCTCGGCTGTGCCCACGGCCCCGTTGGTACTCGATAGATCGTACCGGCACCTGACTACCTCTAGCTAGCTAAAGACAATCTCTCTTGAGATGATCCTTCGACCTGTACTGCCAGCATGTACCATAAGTTCCCCAACACTCTCCTGGATGAGACCTACCACACTTGGTGCACTTGGGTGCACGATGAGAAAGACCTTGGCCTTGATGACCACGCCCGGGGTTGCCACCTCCACGTCTATGATCAAAGTGCTGCCTCTTGTCCTTGTGCCCCTTGGCACGATCGCGATTCCACTATGCAAGTCGTTTCCCTAAACTAGACCCACCTTCTTGAGAAGAAAAACCAAGACTATGCTCTATGTCTTTGGCTCGAGCTACTAGCACATCAAAATCTGTATAATTAGTAGCCAACATATAGGTCTTCACTCCCTCGATCAAACCATACCGAAACCTCTCACAACGTTCCTTCTCAGTAGGAACTAGCTCAGCAGCATACTGACTCAGTCTAACAAATTGTACCTCGTACTCTGAAACGGTCATACTCCCCTGAACTAAAGCCATGAACTCGCGCTTCTTCTCATCTTGGTATCTCAGCCCCAAGTACTTCTTCTGAAAGGCAGAACGGAAGAAATCCCAAGTGATATCAGCAATAGCCATACTCGCAGTGATCGTAGTCCACTAGACATACGCGTCACCCTAAAGCAGAGATTCCACACAACCCAGCTTACGTGAATCACTGCACTCCATCTGACTCAGAATCCTGGTAGTACTAGCTAACCATGCCTCAGCTCCCTCGGGCGATAACCCACGATACTCTACTCCACCCAAGCTGCTGAGCCTCTCGAGGGGTAACCCTTCCCTCTAACCATGCTGCGGTGCAGTTGGCTGTAACCCAGCCAACGCAGACCGAAAATCCCCAGTAATAGCCTGAATCAACGAGCTCATATCAACTTCGGCCTGACCCTGGCCACCACTAGGTTCCTCGCCTCACACATTATCCCCACCACCAGGAGGAGGTGGTAACTCTCCCTCTAACAGACCCCCAGCACCATCAACAGGATCCTCACGCGGCTCACCACCCGTCTGACCTCTTCTAGGTCTAGCCATAGCAACAATTGCAATGCTACAAACAAAACAGAATAAACAAAAGGAAATGATTCGGGTTAGCAACGTCAAGGGTCCAAGGTGCTCAAGTATTATATAGGTTTCCTGATAATAGCATGTGGCAATGAGTACCTTACACAGCAAATAACCTCAACACACAAGCATGCACCACCTCAACATACTTACCTCACTTACCTTTCCGGTTGCACGACCACCAACACAAGCCTTTCCGAAGAAAAACCTAGGCTCTGATACCAACAGATGTAACCCCCTCGACCCGGCCTAGCCACCAGACCGTATCGAGTGGATTACACGGGACTAATCGAAGAAAGATCCGAAGATTTCCCTCTGATTAGCAACCCAAGACGCGTTGCTTAATATCTTTTCTAGATGCTCAAAGTTAACTTAAGTTATCGAACACACAACGGAAGATAGAACAACAGAAAAGCATCGATTCGAACCAAAAAGGGCAACCATGGACCAAAATGCAAAACTAGCATAATAAGAGGACCTAAAATGCAATTAAGGCGATCTTGAGCAATTTAGTTCATTTCATGCTCTCATGAAGAAAAACAACATTAAACATGCACACGATCAACCACAATTGATAACTGCTTAAACTAGGACCAAAACGTAAGAAAAATAACTTCAAAGATGCCTTCAACTAACTCCAACGACCCCTGTTTCGAAACTAGTATCGGAACAGTGCTTCACAGTAGCAAAAACGTTCTGAAACGGCTTGAGACCGTTTCGGCCCTTCTTAGCCCGTTTTGGTACCCGTTTCGAAACGCCAAGGCAAAATTTAAAGGTAATTAAGGGCTGTTCCGAAACGGTCGAGCCCGTACCGAAACACCCTGCTGCAGAAACAACAAAACAACAGTTTTAAGCATCTTTAAGGTATTTTACTCGATTCTAATCACCACATACAACAGATAAACAGCAAGATCAACATATACACACTAATATCAACCATCAAACATGCTTAAGATCTAGAGGAACATAAACATGCTTTACATACATATATAAAGAAAGCTTCAAGATCCAACATAAGAGGAACAAGGTCTAAACCAAGATCACAAGAAAAAAAGGCAAGAACAAGCCATCCAAAACTATCAACATGTCCTCAAACAAAGAGTTTACAAACACTCTGAAGAAATAAACAAGGTTCACCCTCATTGCCACACACACTATTATCTAAGCAAATGCATACTTGAGCTAAGAGCGTACACTTGGATCACCTCCCTTGCACCGTTGCTTTCCAAAGGGTCTACGGATCTTCATTGTTGGAAAAAGAGAGCGTAAGTTATAAAGCTTAGTGAGCGGAGCTCAAAACCAACTACAACAATGCAGTTTTGAAAACAACCATCATTTAGGAAATCAAAACCGTTTCTTGAAATCCCTTTTAACAAACTATTTCCAAAACCATTTCCTTTTCAACATGCTATCATGAAAAAAGATTAAGCAAAGCAACCATACATGTCATAGGTAAAGAACGTGCATCAACCATGCATAAGCTTTACATGAACCATATATGCAAACCAAGCCCACCGGCTCCTTTACTATGCACATGCTTCAAACATAAGCATAACCATATGAGTTTACCAAGCTCATAATGGAACCATAAGTGATTGAGTATATCGACATCATTGACACGTTGCTCGGATAAGCGGACACATTGATGGCACAACCCCCATCAAGTCATATGATGAAACAACCCTCACCACAAACATACTTCGGCCGGATGCCACAACCCGCATTTCCCGTTGGTGATAGCACAACCCCTACCACTTGCATCACAATAGCACAACCCCTATTGTAAAACCGAAGGATTTCTCACGCGCGGATTTTATAATTATAGTGCACTTCACATCCTATTGATCGATCAATCTATCTGATATAACCCATGTGTCAATATACTCACCGCAACATCATAAACCATTGATTTTCACCGGGGATAACCACCTTCCCAAAACACATCCCAAAAGCCATGAACACAAGCTCAAGGATAATCATGAGCTCAACCAACATTCGAAACACAACATGGCATTCATGTGGGACAACAACAACATGCATTTAATGCATAACAACAACAGATGAAACATCATTTAAAATGATATGCACATAATCCAAAACATTATCAAAATAAGAAGGCGAAAAGCCGAAACAAAACCAAATCTTACCCTTGAGCTTGGATTGGCCTAATGGCTCAACCCAAACCCCTAAAACACCTCTTCAACCTTGATAAAACGGTAAAAAATCATTTCCACTCACCAGTGATTACCACAACAAGCCGAAGCCTTTTTTCTAGCTTTCCGGTCCGCCCACAAATGCGTTCAACAAATTCGGATCTTCAATCCTTGCCTCTAACCAACCCAAAACAGAGGATTTAGTGATATTTACAACATAGAAATTTGCTGGAAAGCAGAGATTTCAACAACTCAACCAAAACACCTATCGAATAAATTTGATACAAGTCGTAACCAAAAAAAGACCCAATTCAGATAGTCTCTCACAAAGCCCATCATTAAATAACATCAAAACACATAGATAAACATCTAAAAACATCATCCAATAATCAGATCAACACCAGTTATTGATTCACTTCAATTTCCACCTAAAAACCCATTTTTTCATACTTCAAAAATCAACACTCAACCCCATTTCTGGATTCTTTCCATTCTCCCATCATCCCAACACAATAATCACATCAAAACTAAGGTAACCTCATCAACAAACCCATCATTAAGAGATATTACCCAAAAATCTTACCAAAAGCTCATTTTCATCAATTTTAGCCAATTTACATTAAGATTAAGAAAAGATATTAAAACCTTGGTATTTAAAAGAATCAAATCATGAGAATTTCATTAAAGAACCTTACATTAGAGGAGAATCACGTTGCCCACCCCCAATGCTAGCTATTACCCATTGTTTGGCAAAAATCCTTGAGGAAAACAATGAAATAGACTTGGGTTTTAGGAAAACAAGGTAGGAGAATTATTTAGCAATAAAAGATTAATAAGAAAACACTTTTACCTCGAGGAAATCAAGCTCAAATTCTGTTTTGCTGAAAAGAGGAGACGAGGAAGCTTGAAAATGGTTTTTTGACGTGAAATAAGATTTAGATAAACCCTTGTTTTAATTAAATCATAAAATCTATTTTAAAATATTTGAATAGTCAAAATAAAGGGGATAATAACCAATTTGGCCCATCCAAGATAGCTCCTTAAAGATTCAATGTTTTGACTCTTTCACAAAATGGCCACTAAAACAGATTTTACAAACTTTACAATTTGTTCACCAACCAAAATGTCACAGTTCGGAAAGCATTTTTTCCAAAATTATTTTTACCAAAACCTTTTACATATTTAAAAAGGATTTTAAAGATTTATTCCATATTTTTCCTAACACCCGAAGACCTCATTCCCTAAACTTACTCAAAACACCCAACACCGATCTTTCGGACTTCAGAAACTCATTGGATCTCCTAGACCCTAATCTGAGATGTTACAAATGATGCCTTTAATTGGTTGATTGGAAAGGACCCTTCACAGTGGTCCAAATCTCATTTCTCTCCATTTTACAAGTCCGACATGTTGCTGAGTAATTTATGTGCTCCATTTTCCAAATCTCATTTCTCTCCACTAGATACCGTTACCTGATCTATGTGTATATGCTATCATTTTTATTACTATTTTATTAATTTGGTTTTACAATTTAATGGAAGGTGTTGCCCTACACATGCTGGAGGATATAACTATTAAGTGTCTGATAGACCATCTAACCAACATGTTATTAATTTAGAAAATCAAACATTGTCTTATAGGAAGTGAGACATCACTGGTTGGTCATCTATTAATTTGCATAATCACCATTGTTAGTTTTTTTTTTATATTTCTATTGATGATAAACATTCTTTAATTTCTTTCTGAACATGAATTCCATGTATACATGATGTTTCAGTCATGCTACAAAAAAATCAGAGGCCTGAATTATTTGTTGATCCTTGCTATCGAATAACCACCCAACAACATATATATAGTCACTTCATCACACAAATGAGAGGCCCTAACTGGTGGGTGCAAGACACTACTTGTGAGCCAATTATGGAACAAAAACTCAGAAGGCCACCAGGTAGACCCAAGAAGAAGAGGGTCAAGGAAGTAAATGAACCATCAAATTTTACTGCTAGATTTACCAAGAAAGGGGTTACAATGTACTGCTCTAAGTGTCACAAAGCATGTCATAACCAAAGGACTTCCAAGGGAGAGGTTGGTGCTAACATTCTTGTGAATGCACCAAGAAAGACAACAAACCTAAGAAGGGGATGGTGCATTTGTTAGACAACCTTCTGCCAGATTACCAAAACTACCAATAAGTTGCACCTCATCCAACTCAATTATGTTTCTATCTTAATATTTCTTACTTTATTAAATTGAATGATGCAGGTTAGGAGACCCACAACATCGTCAGCACAAACCAGTCCTTTCTTTTTTATCCCCACTCTAGGACTTGCACCTCATCTAACTCAACAACCTCCAAGTGTTATGACAGTTAGATGGATGTCAAGTTCTTAGAAAAGTTACAGTGTTGGCCAGAGCCAATCAAGCACTCTAACTTAAAATGTGCAAGAAGATAACAATTATGAAGGTTTAGGGAAAAGGCCAAGGATGGTGTAGAGCCAGTGACGCAATCATTTTGCTATATTTTATGATCGATATTTTGTGATAGATATTTTAGGAAAACATATCGTTGTGTTGGCAAGAGCCAGTCAAATATTTCATTTTCTATATTTTGGGGTACATTTTGAGAAACTATTTTGTGACAGTGATTGTAACAGTGATTATGTGCACTATGCACTATGTTCAAATGTTATCAAACATTTTGAAATAAATTTGAAGTTTTAATTACATTTGAAGTTTAAATTATACTTGATGTTCTAATTATACAATTTGAGATATATTTTGAAAATATTTCTTTTTTCATCTTTATATTTTCATTACAATAATACAAATCAACAAAAATTACTATTAGCAACTAGCTTAATATTTCATTTCAAGCTTAAACTTAACATTTCATTTTCTTAAACCAACCAAAATGAGTACTAGTAACTCACCAAAACTACTACCATCAACCCAACAAAAACTAATGCGAGCACCAGATTCACAATTACAATATACATCCATACTACTACCACCAAACTATAATCATCGCTAAACCTTATGTGAGTACCAGTAACCCACCAAAGACCAACACCCAGACCAGATTTAGTACAAGATCAATACAATACATAAAATCAAAATAAAAATTCAACAAATTTTCTCCTTCCTTCTTTGAACTTCATTTGCTCTGATTCTCTTCAACAGTTCTAGAAGAACAAATCTTGTGCGTGGGGTCATTTGAGGATCAAACTAACTAAAAAATCGACAAGCCTGATGCACCAAGCTTCCATGATTTTTGCAGCCAAAAAACTTCCTTCCAGGGTTGTCTTTAGATCATGATGTTCTCAACTGCGCCGGAAATCCACACCCACAAATCGAAACCCCAATGGGCACTTCCATTTTACCCATGTTTGTTGCAGCCCTTCGAAATCCTCCTTCCATTTTGTTCGACAGAAATACACAGAGAAATGGTAGAAAAAGACGTTGAGTGAGGAAAATTAAGGATTTCAGAATTGGGGGAGGGGTTTATAAATACATAATATAAATGAGGTGGAAAAGAAATTATTAAAAATAATTCTCATCAGCGGCGTAAATGGATTTGGGTTAAAATTCATAACGACGTTTAGGTTTTAACGGCTTAGTGGTATATTCGACTCACAGAATGAAGTTCAGTGCTATTTTTGAGCAATTTTAAAGTTCGGTGGCATTTTCGACTTAGGGGCTATAGTTCAGTGGTATGTGGTGTAGTTTACCTTTAATTCTATTAATATACGTTTCTGGGTTTGTCCTAATATTCCACCTTTTTTTAAATGGTGTCGGGGCTAAATTTTACATAGTGGAATATAAGGTTAGTGGATGCCGGTTAGCGGATCCGTTGAATTGTAGAGTTTAGGGGGTGTGATTATGTGATTTCTGATTTATTTCCATGATTCAGAAGTGTTTATTTTTAGGGTAAAATACAAAAATTATCACTCGACTTTCTTCTCTTTCCTATTTTGTTCACTCAACTTTAACTTTTTTAAATTTAACAACTGAACTTTCGGATTGCTCCTATTTTACTCACTCTGGATTATTTTATTGTTATTTTGGTATGATGTGGCTTTTTTATTATTATTTAATATAAAAATATTTTTAATAGAATTAAAAATTAAACCCAATTATTCGTCAGCCACTGTTCGCCGGCATAGGATGCCACCGCCGACGACCATAGACGGTGGTCGTTCGATCCCAGATTTCACTGGTTACTTTGTCTTAATTATCTGAGTCTGAATCTGGCCTCTTTTTTACCGGAAAATGCCTCGAAGTTCACGAAAAGGAGATCGAAAGTGAGGGAATCGAAATGTTTTCACCGAGATTCGCAAGTTTCAGGATGTTTTCCGGTGAAACAACCGTCGGATTCAGACTCATCGTGTCAAAGCGCGTCCCACTGTGTAATTTGGTATTAAACGCCCACCGATTTTGAATGTCGACGGTGGTCGACGATGACGACGGGCGACGTCAGTTATTTTAAATATATTTAAATTTAATAATAATAAAATATTGTTTTTATTATTTATTTTAAATTATTTTTATATAATAATAATATTAAAAATGCCATGTCATACTAAAATAAAAATAAAATAAACTTGAGTTATCAAAACGTGAGCAATTCGAAAGTTCTGTTATTAAATTGAAAAAATTTAAAGTTGTGTGACCAAAATAGGAGAGAGAAGAAAGTTGAGTGATGGTTTTTGTATTTTACCCTATTTTTTTATATAGGCACATTTCATGTGAGCAAAACTCAACTCGACTCTAAAAAACTGAAATTTTTTACACGACTCGATACGAAAAAAACTCGACTCAAAATTAATAAATTTAATCGGTTAAACTTTTAATATTAGCTCAAATCACGATTTACCAAACATGACAATGTTTTACGAGGCAAATAAGGATTCTAATAGTAAATTATACACAACTTATGAAACCTCAAATGTCCTTTACTTAAATTGAGTTATCATCGATGTTTCGCTACATATAAATTCTTTTATATTCATCAAAAAGGGAAAAGTGTAATTTCTTTCTTCTAACAAGAAATTTTAAATATTCCTTTTGTTTATGCATTTTTAAAGGCAAAAGAGATTTATTTAGGATGTTTGATAACTTATCGAAAAATTCATTTTTTTTTTAAATTAATAATTTTGATAATTTAATATTTTAAGTTTGTTTGATATTTTGAAATTACAATTATCCGTTAGAATATTTTAACACTTTTTATTTATTTTATTTATGTTATTCTTCAAATTTTACATTTATAAAATAGAAAAATTTTACAACGTACGACCAACACCGCTGAACATCATTAAATTAATTGATAAAGATTTAAAATTTCAAGGATTCAACATACACTTAATAATTATTTTTAAAAAAAAATCAATTAAATTATTTTTCATATATATTAAATTTTTAAATTTTTTTAATAAGGATAAATTACATATTTAGTACTTCACTTATTTCTGTATTTCTATTTTGGTACCCAAGCTAACTTTTTTAACAAAATGGTACCTAACATTCTTCGAGTTCAAACTCAAAAAGTTTATAATCATGAAAAGAATTTTAAGAGTAAAGCCGACAAACCTAAAGCCTAAAAGTGTCGACAATGTCAACGACCTTCACAGCTTGATCAACGACACCCTCATCTTCATCTGCACATTCAACAGAAGAATTGGCACCGATGTCAACATTAACAGCTCCTTGCACAACCCACTAACAATTACGAAAACAAAATCAAGATTAAATTCCATTTCACATTATAAAGAATACAAAACACGCAACTTATCGAATAAACCAAAAATACCAACCTTTCCTTCAACTTCCCACAACATCCCATTCACGATTTCCTTGTAGGAGAATGAGTCGGAAAGAAGTTCATCACCTGAAAAATTTATTAACATTAAATAATTTCAAAAAAAAAAAAACTATAAGCATAGTAATAAAAATAATCTGCATATTTTAACTTTAAGAAACAACAAGATTACTGGAAATTTTAAATCCAGAAGCTAATCTTATTAATTTTGAATTCCATTAGCTAAAACATCGACAGTTCGTTCAACTATTTTGGATCGAATACTCAAAATTACGCCCGTTACTTGATCACAAAGGTATGCAGTGAATGCAAAAGAGGGTTTTATGGGATTCCTTTCTGTTTCTCCATGATCTGTAAGTTGCATATACAACATGTTTTGCCACCTTCACTGAAATCCAAAGAAGAAAGTGATCCGACAGTCACTGGACATGTCTATCGCTGCCCAGAGTGTCGAGTACCATTCGTTGCTCTTAAATTTTATAAATTTAAAACTTCAATCAACATCCATGGTTTAGCAGGCGGAACAAATTGCAGCATCCTTAAATTTGGGATGAGACACTTGGATTAAATTAGAGGGTATATTTTAATTTTTAATAATTAAAATATTTTTTTGTTATTTTCACATGACATAGAATGCATTGATGGAGTATAATTTTATATATCTCAATAAATTATGTGATATGTCAACATTTGTTTTAAAAAATACTTTTATAATTAAAAAATAAATTATAAATTTTCATATATTTTTAAAATATTGTTTTATTGTTTTATATTTTTAGAATCATTTCTCAAAAATATTAGAAAAGTACCAAAATTTAGTTACATTTCAGGGGTTAAATCATATGTTATCCATTTTATAATAAAATTAACAACACATGCTCATTTTATAATAAAATTAAAAATTTAATGTCCATTTCATAATTTTTCAAAAATTTAATTATCAAAATATATTTTAACATAGCTTAGTGACAATTTATATTTTTTATATTATGATTTTGTAAAAGTAAAAGGTTATTGCGATGAAATAAATTGATAGCAATAATTTAGGACGAGTTATAAGAGTATAAGAAGGGCTGGGAACAGTGGCGGAACTTAGAGTAAAAGTTTAAGAGGTAACTTAAATTTATAAAAATTTGGAAGATTAAACGAAAACTTTCAAGAAAAATTGAGAGTTTATCAAAAAAAATTAATAATTTTGAGAAATTTTACAAAAAAAATTAAAAATTTGAGAGGGAATTTAATTAAAAATATTTAATATTTTGAAACTTATTATAAATTTTTAAAAATCTTGAAGGGAACATTTTAAAATTCTTAGTGGCAAAATTCGAGTTTCCCAACCCCTTAAAGCATCCGCCCTTAGTTAGGAACCCTCAAGAATTTGGAAATATCATAACAAATCTTTCAATTTTTTTTTAAATGTTAATGTCACTTTTCTACATTTTTAAAATTCATATTATATATTAATTTATTAGTATTTTAATCAATTTTTCTGTTCTTTTGAAAATTTTCATTAATCCTTTTTAAAATGTTAATTAGATCGTTAATATTTTTTTATTAAATACTTTAATTTTTTTAAAAGAATTAGTTTGACCCGTAAACTACCAAGTAGTGCATGCGTAAGTTAGGGTTTGCTTACGAATGTTATAAGTGTGATTTCAAAGTCGATGTGAAATGTGCTATTTTATGGGTAGAGGTATTTAAATGCGGGTACTCGAAGTGTCGGGTATTCGGTTTTCTGGGTATTCAAAGGTTATTTATATCAATTTGTTAATCGATTTTTTATATATTTCATTTGTGAAAGTTAAATTTGAAAAACTAAATAATTTACTCAATTTTATTCAAATAAATCTATCAAATTAACTTAAAATTTAAACAAATTATTTATCCATTAAATTAACATAAAACTTAAACAAATTATTTATCCAATTTTAAGTTTTTAATAATTTCTTATATTCTTATCTTTTTACTTATCAAACTTTCAATTAAAATCAATTATGCCTCTGAACTTGACAAAAATTCAATTATACCCTCGAATTCAGTTTAAAAAATAAATTCAGCCACTCTGTCATGTCATCATCCCACACGTACTGCAGCGTCAGCATTGTGGACCACCACGTCAACATTTTGGACTACCACGTCAGCACCGTTAACTGCCATGCCAGCAATGAAATGATCGTCGTTAGTCAAAAGGTGCAATTTGTGAACGGGAAGGTATAATCGAGTGCATTTCTCGATGAGAGACTGAATTAATTTCTTGGATTGAATTCGGAAATAAAAATACTCGTTTAGTCTAAAATTAGATATCGTTAAGTTGAAAATTAATGTTTTAACTGTGGATAGGTGTTTGGAAATTCTATTTTTTCATTCAATTAAGGTTGGTTTGGGATGACAGGCGACAGAAAGAAGACATGAGTGAAAACAACATGCGACAGTGAAAAGTTTTTTTTGGTTGCCCTCTTAGTTTCTAAGGCTTTCTTTTAATTAATTTAGATCGTTTCACATTCTTATACCTGACTGTGGTGGGCTGATGTCTGCATTGACTACTGACGTCATCAATCAACATGTCAACTGGGTTGAATCGGACGAGTTGACTCACTGAGATGACATTGTCACAGCCCAACATCCCATGGTCGGACCGCCCACACACCAAGGGGGGCATGAGTGCGCACAACCCACACACCATCCGGGCCCAGTCCACACGATGCACCTCATCCGACACCATGGGGCCGCCGTCCATGCACACCACGCCATCCATCAGCACCAAGGGGCCGAATCCAGCACATCCTGGGCCACACAAGGGGTTCAAACTGAGGCCTTGGGCTGGTTCCACACCAATCTGCCCAATGCTGCCCACAACCCATCCGAGGCCTTGCCCCAATCCGTCCAAGGCTGCCCATAAGCCCGATTCAGCCCACATATTGGAGAGTGCTCATCCATTCAAGCCACAAAAACATGGAAAGGACATGCCATCAACAATTCCCCACACTACAAAAAATGTACATATACCGACGCCGGGGTATACCGACGGACAAATGTTGTCGCTATAGATACTATATACCGACGGAAAACAATAATATCGGTAAAAGTTTTGATGTATACTGACGGATACAAAAGTTGAAGGTATAGATGTATTATATACCGACGGGGAATAATAATCCGTCGGTATAGATGTGATATATACCGACGCTGTGCTGAAACCGTCGGTGTGTTTGTTGGTATATGTTTAGTTTATACCGACGGTTATTTTGACCGTCAGTATAGGTGAACCAGTTTGTCGGTATAGGGTGACTTGTGTGACGGTATAGGTCAAATATTTACCGACAGTAACCGTCGGTATAGGCATTTTAAATTTCTTTGCGTTTTAATTAGTTCCCCGATAGGATTCCCCAAAATTCCCAATCCCTAAATAAAAAATTTACCCAAATAGCTCTGCCCTTTCTCGCGCTCGTCGACGGCCGTGGCTTTGAACCCCGATCTTGGCTCGAAGCCTACGTCTTGTGGACAGTCCCTACACGTGCAACGGCGGTTATAACTCCTGACGGTGGTGCTTATTCTCCTGACGGTGACGCCGATCTTTCCTACTGTTATTCTACTGTAAGTAAACCTCTGTTAATTCCCATTCAGAATTCCTTTTATTTTTATTAAGTGATTAGATGAAACTGGTTTTGTATCGTTTTTTGCCTACTGTTATTCTACTGTAAATAAACCTCTGTTATTCTACTGTTTCCAAATTATACAAACAGTCAGTGTTGTCCGGTTCTTCTCTTTAGGTGGTATCCCACCGACATTTGCTATGAAATCTGAGAAACCAAATAGATGTATTAAAAACAGAAAACTAAAGATGAACACATTAAAGCATACATTATATCAAGATCCACAAGTGTTAACATGTCTTACTTGGAGTAACACTAATAGCGGAAATGGATGGCCCGTAATAGCCTTGTTCTGGTATGCAGCAAGTCCCCTTACCAGCCCAAAACAAGTGAATTTCAAGATGGTTCGCTGTCACGTGAACTGTGAAATTCCTAACTATTGCTCTCTTTGCACCACCAGCCTCCTTGGATATATCAAAATCCCTTAATTTCCGAGTTCCCTGATGAAGTGTTAATGAGATACTATAGCAATAAGATTCCTAAATGTAAAATTAAGTGAACAAAATTGTGAATTAGGGGAATAAATTGTATATGATATTATCATACCAAGTGCAGACACACTGGAATCCTCGTCATAACTTAAAAATAGTTTATTGAAAATAATTCTGATATGAAAAAAAAGTTTATGTGAAATGGAATTAAATAAAATAAATTTAATGCATTTTAATTATCCTATTTTGATTGTGCTGTGTCCTTACTTTTTACCTTTTGTATTGTCTCCAATTGTTTTGTACCTGCATTCCTTGTCCATGTCAAATGGTATGAATTTCTAGTACTTCAAATGAAATATTACCTGAATATAAACATCAAAAACACGCCTTGATAGACTCCTCCAAGACTTTGAGGTTCGGTCTAGGAAACCTATTTCTGAGAAGAACAAGTTTACAGTATAGGATCCATTCTCAAGGCCTAGACCATAGTATCTGAGTGATCCAGGGGATCGCCTTGAAGTCTGATACAACTCCTGGGCGTTGGTACTTATCACTTGTGCTGAGGTTTTCAGCACATACTCTTGACTTTGTCTATCTGAAAACAAGCCTACATTGCTAACTGCCCATTTCTGTGTGTTGGTTACAGCATATGTCGCTGCGCCAAGAGATCTGTAATCACCCTCGAATACTATCCCATTAGAAATGATCTGTTGGCCGCCACACTTGATTGAGAAGTTTGTATCTTACAATAGCAACGTTAAGATATGTTAGAAAAGTTAAAGCACTAGTCATGATTAAATCTTATAATTAAGATTTCAACAACATATAAATTTTCCAAAGTTTTAGCTAGTACATTGTGGAGTATCTCTGTTGCATGGGAAGCTTCTTTGAAGACATTCTAATCCTGGAAAAAGCCTGATGAATTGCAAAACAAGTTACGGATTAGGAAGAAGTCAGGGCTAGTTACTAATATTTGGATAGTTCAATTAATGATGAATGAGTAGATATAGATTGTATTTCTGTTGTTGCTAACTGCAGTTGCAGATACATAAGTTCTCAATGCTTATTTCATATATTATATTATATATATATATATTGTACAAAATTGGACTGCGATTGGGTTTGCATTTTTTGTGTAAGATTGTTTTTGGGTTCTAGAAGTTTTATTCGCATTCATACTTTTTTTGCTTGCATCTGATTCTATTGAGTTGAGCTGTAAAAGATTACAAGAAGACAGGGTGATCTTTTCTCTGTCATTTTTTAGTTGAGCTGTCCGATTTCTTTGATTTTTTTGAGATTATTAATAGGTAATTGAATATGACCGATTTTCATTGATTATTTTTCAGAGGTGCGTTGTTGAGTTGTCATCTCTTGTTGGATGCAAAAGCTGTTAGAGTTTTGACTCGTCTTCTTCTGATACGGGACGACAAGGTGAGTAAGTAGATCATTTTATTTATTTATTTATTTTAAATTATTAATATATGTTAATCTAAGTTTAAGCTATTAGAGTTGGATGCAGAAGCTATTAGAGTTTTGACCCATTTTGTCGTTTACTTTAATATACTAGATTAAGCTACTAGATTAAGCTATGTGAACCACATTGCACGGGAACAAGATCTTTCCCTAGGATTGTTGAAGGCTTGGTGCGTATAATTTTTATTATTATTACCATTTATTTGAAAAATTGTTTCTAATATCTCTCGTTGTTTTCTTAATGTCAGACTGCAGAATCTAATGGAACCCCACCAACACGAGCTGATGTCTATGTTCGATCTCGTACACGCAAAGATGGAAGCATCGTGAATTTCAGGGCTGCGGTTGTTGTGGTAATTTATTATTATTAATTCTTGTATATGTGTTTGGTATAAATATAATATAGTTATTATATTATATGTTTAACTTGCTTATATTTTTAGGAACGTATTCAAGAGAAGAGAAATGAAAGCTCGTCTTCTGAGAATTTATCACAAAATTCATGGTCAAATGATGTGTTTGCTCAAGTTAAAGGACCAGAAAGAAGAGGACGTGTTCGTTGTGTAGGGGCGGTTCACACTCGTTCTTCTCAGGAATCTGGACCTTCACAATCAGTTCAAAATACTGAAGAAGTGGAAGGGTTGAAATCTAAGGTTGCGAAATTAGAAAAACTTTTTGAAACTTGCTTTCTACCCTACTTTCAACAACAACGTTCAGATCTACATGTGCCTGATATGGATGCTTTGCTTCGTATGGTTGATACAGAGGTATTCAAAATATTTTTCTTTCTTATTACTCTATTTATTTTTTATTTAAATTCATTATTTTAATTACTTTTACTAGGCAACACCTGATGCCGGTAGTGCTTCAGCACCAATCAATTGTATCAGTCCATCCTTGCCTTCAACAAATCAACAAAATACAAGTGGAAATGATGCTGACAGACAATAGAGGGTGATCTTCAATTATTTCTAGCTTTTATTATGTAAGTTATTAAGAAACAAAAATATTTGCTTGCATATTACCTTTTGTTTGTACTAAACTCGTAGGTACATGTTTTACTGATTATGTATTACATACTTTTTTTATTCGAATATTAAATCTAATATTTTTCCTTTAAAATGAAATAATTTTTGTTATAGTAGTTTTATTAATTTTAATATTTAAAATAAAAATATTAAATAAAAATAATGAAATATATTAATAATTATTTAATATTTAAAAAAAACAATTAAATACCAATCACACCTATACCGACAGACAAAACTGTCGGTATAAATAACAACTAGGGGCTATACCGACGGACAAACCGTCATTATAGATAACATCTATACCAACGGACAAAACCGTTGGTATAGATTCTGTACCTATACGGACGGACAAAACCGTCATTATAGATTACATCTATAGCGACGGACGAAACCGTTGGTATAGAGTCTGACCCTATACCGACGGACAAACCGTCATTATAGATAATAGTTATACCGATGGATAGAACCGTTGGTATAGATATTTTTAGCTTATACCGACGGACGAAATGCGTCGGAATATATACCCTAATTTTTCGGGGTAGTCCACACCTATGCCTACGGTTGTGTCCGTCGGTATAGGCTCAAAACATCTATACCAACGGTTCTGTCCGTCGGTATAACTTTATACCGACAAGCGTATTACCGACGGCCTTTTGTCTGTCGGAATTTCTCTTTTGTCCGTCGGTAAAAGGGTTTAGGGTATATACTGACGGATATTTGATGTTTTACCGACAAATTTGTGTCCGTCGGTATATGTCAATTTTTTTGTAGTGCCAATCCATGGTGATTTGTCTCCCCACACACAAGGAAACTATCCACAAAGATAAGGAAGGATTGTTGTCTTCAAATCCTTTCCTTTCTTAGATAGCTAGGCTAATTCTTGACCGTCGGATGAAATCCATTGTAACCGTTAGATCGAGAGGGCCAAGGCTATAAATAGAGCCCTTCCCTCACCATTGTAACCATTCATCATCTCACTCTTCTTTGTTTCCTTTGAGTATTAATAAGAGAAGGCATCGAGTACTCTTTTCTCCCCGTCTAGGCTTAGGGGGAGTTTTTAACGAGGCTCTTTGCTTAGAAAATAGCATGTCTCTCTTATCTTATCTTGCCTAGCCATCACCATCATTTCCACAAAGCTTCCGCCGCATCAAGTTCTAAGCACTCCAGCTTAGATATACGAAGGCTGACTTAGTCCTCGACTTAAGATCGACGACTAAGGCCGCACGGGTTAGCGAGTCAAAACCTAGCCCCGTGACAACATGGTGGGCGGACTTGAACGAGTTGACTCGGTTAGATGGGTCAGGTTGGACTCGAGTTCGGGTCGGATGGGTAAGACTCGGGTTCAAGTCGAATAGGTCAGACTCGGGTTCAGGTCGGACCGGTTTAGCTAATGGGCTCGGTTTGATTGGGTTCAGATCGGTTTAGCCGGTTCAGGACGGTCCAAAGACCATCCAATTCGATCACTTACCAGACTCGTCGGCGGTACACCGGATCCTTTGCCAATGACTCCAATGGTCACGATTCTGCCCTAAAAAATATAGATCAAGAGTTTATAAACTCAAACAGACCAAAATTTCATCGATCTAAGCCGGAAATCACACTAGAACTTACTAGAAACGAACAAGATGGCCGAAATATGTGTTGCTCCGATGAGGCCCTTAGCGGCGGTGGATCGACAATCGACCACCTGGGTTTTGATCGCACTGATGCAAGGAGCTTGGATCCGACGGCCGTATCTCGAACGGACGTCGAAGATGGCTGAAAAACACATAAAACAGAAAGCACTTTTGGCTTCTCCGACGAAGCATGCAAACGGGCTTCCACAGTGGACGACTGGAAACACCCGTGAGTGGCTGATGGCCCTGAGTTTGCTGCACAACAACGAACACGTCGGTGGTGGCTGTGAAGGCTACGACGGGGTGGTGGGGAAGATCAAGGATAATGTCGGTGGGGTTAGGTGAGAGAATTTTTTTTTGAAAACTCAAAGAATTTCAGAATTTCAATGGCCATATCTCGAGTAGGTGAAGAGTCAGGTGTGATATTAAATCTGATTTAATATACTTCTCATACTTATTTCTAATATTGTTCCAGGTAACACTCGACATAAATAAGCATTTGGCTTAGTGGTTTAGCACCTTAGGGAGAATAGATGAGGGAAGTCTTAAGTTTAAACCCCCAGCCCCCTATTTATTCATTTTTATTTTCTCTTTACCACTGATTTGATTTTTTTTTAACCATAAAGTCTCAGTGTTACAAGTTTAGTGTTTACATACTTCTTTAGAATTTTTTAGAAGTTTTTTTTTTCTTTCTTTCAAGATTTTTTCTTTATATTTGTTTTGAAATGCAAGTGTTTAATTGTGTAACAAATAGTAATGACCATTTGACGTTCTTTTTTACTGTCAATATAGTTAAGGATAAGACCCTTTAAGGTTAAGCCTTTCAATCTATGATCATGTCTACACAAGATCTTAGAAGATGGTGTCGTCATATCTTAAAATTTATTTAATTTTATTTATTTTAATTCAATGTTAATTAATTTTAATATTTTCTTATTTTTTAGATTCGTGATAAGCAAGAATTTTTAGGAGTATCTGGAACTAGGGAGGGATATTTTACCAGACACGGTCGAGCCGAATAACATCAGTGGGGATCCAAACTGTGTAAGACCGTTTTGATTGTGACAATGGTGTTGACTCGATTAAAGTCGAGTAAGGTTTCAAGATCTTTGAGGATGTTCTGTTGTATTGTCAAGGCTGTATTTTTGTGCTTGAAAAGGGAATATTGTGTTCACCTCAACAATGTGAAATTTTGGGTACTTGATCTTTAAGGAATTTAAAATTTAGGTAACGACGTGAGTTGAAGTAGTTGAGAATTGTGGATCGTATGATCGATTACTACCTAAATAAAGTGAGCTTGTTAAGTGATGGATAGTATGAAGTTAGTTTAGGTTAGAGTACTATGTTGCCCATGTGAGGCGGTCAAAGATCGCAAGTGATGGTCGTCTAAGGGAGTACCAATGTTAGCTCCATCTTCTATCGGTACTCGTGTGTTTGTTAGTTAAGCATCGAGTGGAAGATTGAGTAACTTTGGGAGTCGTGAGAAATAGCATCTGATTGTAATTAAAAGGATACAGTGTTGTGATCGAATTTGGGTTCGATGGCTTTGTTAGTTATTGTCTTTCAAAGTTTTGAACTATACTTCATACATGGGATAGGTTATTACACCGTTTCAATAGAAACGAAAAACATAGATTCAGATAATAATATTTCTAGAAAAAAATTAATCTTTGTAATTTGAGTTTCCTTCTAATTTAATGTTCAGACATTTTTATTAATTTTATAAAAAAATATTTTACCACGCTCGATGAGGACCGCTAAACACCACTAACGATGAACACCGCTGAACACCATTAAATTAATTAATAAAGATTAAAACTCTAGAGGACTCAACGTATAATTATAAATTATTTAAAATTTTTAAAGGTAAATTATTTAAAATAAAGTATTAATTACATTATTTTCTATAAATATTATATTTTTAATTTTTTTAAATAATTGGATCAAATACCAACCCTAAATTAAAAAGGCATAAAATCAAAAAAACCCCAATGTTTCACAGTTTGGTCACTTTGACACCTATTCTTTTTTTTAGTGCAAACAACTCCTTAATATTTCATTTTCGTGTAATTTTCACCCTCGATGGATGAAAGCCCTCAGTCAACAGAGGTTAACCATCTGAAGCTGACATGTGTCATTTTTCTAATGGAAGAATTTTGAAGAAACTAAAATTATGCAATAGTAGAGACTTGAACCTTGGTTGCTAGGAATGAAAACTTTCCCTTCAACCGTCCAGCCAAGTAACTCAATTGGTATGAGTTACGACAGAAATTTTATTTACTTTAAAACTAATTCAAGAATGCCACATGGCATTGTTCAATTGGTTATAATTAATTTAATTAATAAATTATTTATATTTATATTATTTAAAAATACTGACCTGGCATAATGCCACATCATCACCTACTCACATGTGGACATACCACGTCAGCAATTCAGTTCACATGGACATGCCTAGTCAGTAAAAATGGTGATCATTAGTCAACTCATGATTTCTATCTAAACAGGGCTATTTTGACCAAAAATTGAAACGTTAGGGTTAAAATGCTCCTAAAAAGAGAATAGGTGCTAAAGTGACCAAACTGTCAAACGTTAGGGGGGCTAATTTTGACTTTATGCCAATTAAAAACCCTAAATACTTCTTCCTTTCCATTCAAGCCGCCGCCGCCGTTAACCACTTTCTCCAATGATATAGTTGCCGTCGTGCCTCCGTCCCAACGTGGCCGGCGTTCCGGGCCGTTCACGCAGCCAATTCGGTAATGTAAACTTTCTTTATTTTTATTTTGATTTTGATTTGGGTGGTCGTCCAAGTCGTCACCGACGGGTGCCGCCTCACCGACAGTGACCGTAGCTGCTCATGTGCGGCAGCTGACATCCAATTCTAGCTTCCCCTAATTCCCAAACCTTAACCACCACCCTATCCCTAATTTTCAAATTAGGCCAAATGTAGAACCCTAATTCCCAAATTAAGTACCATAATTTTCAAATTCGAACCCTAATTTCTATATTAGAACACTAATACCCAAATCCAATTCTAAATTCCCAAATTGAAACCCTTATTATGTACTGGTACATTGTTTTACGTGTATCAGTACGCGAGTAATCCAGTACCGGTACTGGATGCGTACCGGTACAAAAATTGGTCACTGGAAATTATTTCCAAACTGCGTACTGGTATTCTATGAAACCGTACCGGTACGCTGTGTTTGAATTTTGCAATTTTGTGTTAATTAGATTTTATCTTTTTAACGTAGATGATGGATCTAAACTTAGGTAACGACCTAAAATTTGAGTTAGTTATTCGGATCTTGGATCCAGGTTTGGGTATTTAATACTAAGGATTAATTCATATAAATTGTGTTTAAGGAGAATAATGATGAAAATTTAAAGAAATGAAGTTCATAAGTCTAAAGTGAAAACAATGGAAGGGTTGGACTCTTTAATAAAAAATTTACCGAAAATAATTAAGGAAGCTTTTATAAGAAAATGTTTTGGGCCATTGGATTTTGATGGATATTGCATCTTTAAAATTGACCATTGAATTCAATTAATATGTGTGGATTTTTGTGTTTATTTTAAATGAAAAAGTTGGTTTATATTTATGTGGACAAATGAAGAAAAGATTGAGAGTTTTAGTCATCTTCCTTCCCCATTTCCATCGTGAGTTAGAAGAAATAAGAGGTAAGATCTTTTTCTTCATTTTCCATCCATTTTAATTGGATTTTAGCTTCATGTATGAAATAAAAAGTTGTTTATTTCTTCATTCTCTATAAGATGATTATAACATTGAAGGATTTTAGTTAGTTATGGAAAACCCCAAATTCCATAGAAACCCTAGAGTGAGAAAGCTTGGGTTTAGTTAGAGAAATATAAATTAAGGGTAAATGGTGAAAGAAAATAAGTTTTTGAGTTTGGTTTTAGATTAAACCCTAAAATGATCTATAGAGTTTTTTAAGAGCTAATTGTGGGTTTTAAGATGATTGGTTTGATTTTAAAGAGGGGTTTAAGTCTAGTATGGGAAATCAAATTATTTAGTTACCTTTATTAAATATTTGAGATGATAGTAATACATTATTGCACTCAATTGATTTCTGCAAGAGACTTGGAGTGGCTTCGCATTCATTAGAGGAAGATGGGAAGTTGGAGGAAGCTTGTCTAAAGTGGCATTTTTAGATTTTTGCATAAGGTTAGTACACCTCGAAATCCTATCACTTCATGAGCATCATAAATGTGATTGTCTTGCGTGCTAGTGACTGCAAAGTAGGTTGTTGATAAATACGCATGTTGTGTACTAATAGTATGAGACTTGTATGTATGAAATGCATGATGATGCCATGAATATGATGTGACTTGTGGAGACTTTAGAAACTTGTAGGGTCATTTAAGATGCTTGTATGATTATTCGATGATTGTTTGATTGATTGAAATAATTGTGATGCCTTGTAACAAGATTGATAGATTGGTTGTTTGAATGCTTGAGTCCTTGAGTTTTAATCCAATAAGAAAAGATATGATAATGGTAAATCTAAATAAATAAGGTCCTAATTAATAAAAGAGATTGATTCTTGATCCAATACTTCCAAAATAATGGAAATATCCATAAAAGTGGGCTTATTCTCGGATTTGATTCAATAAGTCAGATTCTTCATGTCAAAAATCAGATTCACATCAGTCACAATGCGTGGTTACGCCTTATTGAAGATGAGCTTCTGCCCAGTTCTATTTTCTTTCAAACGACTTGATTTTCATATGGGAAGCTAAAAACATGCTTTTGAGCTGATTTTCATCATTTCATCCATATTTCACCTCCTAAATCAAAACAAACATAATTTCCTCAATTAAGAAGATATTATAATTAGAATAATGAGGGTTTAATCACACCAAAGTGTATACTTATAATCTATCAATCTTCATATATGGCAAATCTTAATTTGGTGTTAATAATGTTTAAAAATGGTAGAAAACCACTTAAAATACCTTCCATAAATTGTAGGTTTGACTTGGGATCTTGCCTTTGGGTTTTGGGTAGCTTGTTTGTAATAGCAACCATAGGGGTCATTGGTGGATCATGTGTGGTTACATGCCAAGTAAGAGAACTTGTGTGGTTGGTCTTCTTGATTGATGGGATCTGGATACCCAGAGAAAGAGTGTTACAACACCATGGTTAGAGATGCCAAATATACGTTCCTGAAGCTGTTTGGTACCAAGTCTCATTCGAAGGCGCTCGACGAGAGATTTCGAGCATGGGTGTACGTTCTCGAAGCTGTGTGGCACCGGGTCTCACCCAAAGAGTTTACGTTCCTGAAGCTGTGTGACACTGGGTCTCACTCTAGGTTGTGGTTATGGCTTTGTTTGTTTTAGCTTAGATGATTTGGTGAGATACCGAGTATGGTTGGGGCTTGTGGGCCATGTATGATGATTGCTATGATGAGAACATGTGTTTAGGTGACTAGTAGTAGCGCCACATGTTTATTTATCTCTCATTATTGCTCGTACTAACTTGCATGCTTATGTTTATGATTAGTATGAGGTATAGTAGAGTAGATGTTACCACTGAGCTTTGTAAGCTCAGCGCTCAGAATCGTTGTTTCTGTGTGTAGGTTGATCATCGGATCGTGGGTTCGAGGAGCGCTATCAGTACGAGATTCCAGCATGTGGAGGTTTTTAGAGTACGGTACTTGTGTTTAGTGGGCTATGTATTCATAGAACCTTACGTGGTGGAGTATGTAACTCTTATTATTTTGAATTGTATTAATCAAACCGAGTGTTCAAATGTTTTAAATCTAAATTGGAGCTCCTTGGTACCGTTTTAATTATTTATCTATATTTTCAATTGTTGGCTTTAAATGTTTTTGGAAATCATTTTATTTGGGCTAAACTTAGTTTGAGAATTTTATGGTTTTTGGGTTGGGCTTGAGGCCCAATTGTGACATCCGGGTCGAGGGTGTTACAACTTAACGCGTTCAAAACAAGTTAAGATGATGGGGTGTAAGTGTCATATCGACATGAATTCGGAGAAGACAAACAACGAGGAAAAGATAAGAACTCCTTATCAGAGTGATCACAAGTTCAAGGCACTCATTCATTCGGTGCAAAATATTGAAAAAGAATTTGTTAAAATGAATGGTCAATTCGAAAAATTAAATGGTCAATTTGAAAAATTAAATGGCCAATTTGAAAAATTAGTGACCATATTAACACCAAGTAATGTTAAAATTTCAATACAAGATAGTGATTCAATAAAAGAAGAATGTATACATAGTCGATCATTAAAGGAGGATGCTTTAAATAATAGATCAAAAGAGACTAATTTACATAGCGGTCCATTGAAAGATGAGAGTTTAGAAAATAAATCACACAAAAAAGAAGGATTAAGTGTCGCATCATTGAAGGAAGAAATCGAGAGTCGTATTAAAAAACTTAGTTTGTCTCTATTTATTAATTGTGATTCTGATTATTCTTCTCCCTCATTAGAACCTATTGGTAAAAGAAAACTTGAAGTTAATTCTAAAGACAACATCAAGGCTGACACTGATGGTCTCCCAAAAATTCCTAGCGAGGTGTTTAACTTTCAATTTAGTCCACATCGATTTCCTAGTCAGTTAGTTACGTTGAAGGAAACTACAATGATTAAAAAATGGAGCCTAAAATGGCCAACGGTCCTAAGGCTTTATCGAAGAGTAAAGACTCTCAACAAAAAAAGAGTGTGAGGTGTTCGACTGCACGTTCTGATTTTACTGATGATATGAGGTCGAAAGATATGACATCGAAAAAAAAGTTCAAACTTCTAAAGTGAATGCAAATGTATGTGTAAGTCATTCTTTATTGGTTATATTTTATCTTATACTTTGATATTATTTGTTTTCTTAAAACTAATTTTTGCCGTATGAAATGTAGATACAAGAAAGAATTACAAAATTTCATGATAATGGGAAAATATCGAAGGTTGAAGGTTCTGAAAAAAAAAATGAGGTAGTAACATGATGAAAATATAAATTTTTTGCAGTAGGGTGAAATTTTGAAAGAAATATTTCATTTGAGTTGAATATATGATCAATTACTTTTGGATTGTGCAGGATGGAAAAGAAAACAAGATTTGTAATTTTGAGATTGAACCAATATTGCAAGATTTATTCACAGCGGCTCAAATGTAAAAGAAGAAAGGTGTAAACTATAAACACATTTTTTAATATTTACATTTAATTTTCATGTTATTGTCATTTTCAAGAGTTAAATGTTTTTTATGCAGTATAAATATGAGGCAGATGATCTGTTATAAAAAACTTCCAAAAAATTAGTATAATAAATGATGCGTACGAGCAATATTGGGAGTACTTAACGCTTGAAGAACGCAGAATTTGTAAATGTTGCTACTTGGATTAATATATCCAACACTCTTTACATGGCCAAAAGTAATATTTTGAACGTTGGCAATGCTCGTACTATTTTTCAAGAAAAATGGTTATCTGATTGGGTATTATAGATTAAATTATTAAATCTTTTACTTGATAAATATTCTAAAAGTAATATTTTGGACGTTGGCAATGCTCGTACTGTTTTTCAGAAAATTGGTTATCCGATTGGGTATTATAAATTAAATTATTAAATCTTTTACATGATAAATATTTGTTCTTTTGTCTGTTACTAATATAAGTTTTTTATTGTTTTTAAATATTTTAATAGTTTATCGATCTCTATGTATACGGTTTGCACTTGAGACAATAGTCTATGCCAAAAAAGTTATATTTGCCTTTGCATTTACAGGAAAAAATAATTTATTGAATATTTCACACATGCTCAGAAGATGGGAAAAAATACTAGCATTTTTGAATTTCATTCACGATGGATGGAGAACTTTATACCTATTGATAGTAGTAATGTTGAATAAGTATATTTATAATTTGTTGTTTGCTTGTACGTAGGGGTGAGCAAAACTCGACTCGAAAAAATCGATTTTTTTTTTAACTTTCGCTATTCTTATTTTGATGTGATCATCGATTCTTATCTTGGTTATCAACTTTCGCTATTCTTTACTTGAAGTGATAATCGAATCTTTTGTTCTTTTCATGGTTATATATATACATAAATTCCAAGCTCCTGGATATATTTTTCAACCATACCCATCTTTCCTTTCCATCCACATTTGAGAGGATGAACCTCAAACCTTTCCTTCATGAACACCACTTGGTTTATGATAAGTATGAGAAATGCAATCTGCACATTGATAAATTCGAAACTCGATCTTTAGACAACGTTTACTTCATATGCTTAATAAAAATATTCATGCTTTATATAATTGTTATTGTTTTAATTTTAAAAGTGAGTTAACCGAGCTATATATGGAATTGATGTTGATTCTTCATAGAATTTGACAATTAAATTTTGAGTTGTTGCCTTTGGAGAGTCTGAATCTTTAATTTTAAAGATATATGAATATATTTTCACATGGATTAACGTTAAATTTAATAGAGTATAGTAAAAAAAAATAATCATGAAATTAGTGTCACGTGATAGCCTAGGGGACAGGTTTTGGTGTCTCAAGGAATCAAAGAATCAATGGTCTCAATAGAGGTGAAACGTTTAAGGTGCTATTTGGGTCACGTCCTCAAAAATTTTGAGAAATTTAAATTTTATCTCTAATTTTTTTGAATATGTTAATTTAATCTTTTTAAATTTTTAAAAATTCATATTAAACTTCTAAAATTTTAAATAATTTTAATTAAATTTTATCTCATTTTTTAAAACTTTTTTTTTAAATCTCTCAAAATTATTAATTTTTTTTGTTAAACCCTCATTTTTTTTAAATTTTCGTTTAAGCCTCTATTTTTTTAAATTTTAAGTTGGCTCCTCAAACTTTTAGTCTAAGTTCCGCAGTCTCAATGCTTACATACTAATTCCACCACTCTCGCAACTTGTATTAATTAATATGAAGTTGGAACGGAATCAATATAAAATATTAGGGGTCGAATATAAATATAAATAATAAAAACAATGTGTTATGGTTTAATGATTAAAACGTTGATTTTAAACTTAAAGATTATAGGACAAGTTTAATTAGTCTAATCTCATAATTTATAAAGACTTAATTAGTATTTAAACAAAAAAAGACAACGTTTATTTCACCTAATTCTAAAATTGGCAGAAATTATGATGTGTTTATATTCCACAAATAGGGTCGAGTCTAATGCCTGATTTCAAAACTAATAGGGATTGAAAAAATAATTAAACTAAAAAAAATTGGAGAAACCTTAGTTTACCTTGTTTCAAAACTTCCGGAGACCTAACATGCAATTAGACCAATTTTTCTGTATTTTTCTCAGATTAAAGACGATGTTGAGTCAACCTCTAGCTTAGTGGGTGACAATGATTCAACAGGGGAACTAAAGGAGGAAGATGAAATGAACGAGAGAAATGCAAACTTTTCTGATCATTTTGATGTTGGTATCAATTGATGTAATAATTTATGCCATAATTTTAATACACATATATTAGGACATTAATTTAAGAGTAAAGTTCATAAATAGTAACTGAAATTTGATTTATTATTCAATTTGGTAATTAAACTTTTAATTATTTTAATGTTAATATTAAATTTTATGTTTTGCTTCAATGCTATAACTTATTCGTCAACAGCCGCTAACAACCATTAAAGTATTTGGAATAATAACACATTTAATCCTCTATGTTTACAAATTCAAACAATTTAGGCACTCTCAAGTAAAAAACAATTTAGTCCTCCTGTCCAAGAATGGTGCTTCTCCATGTTCAATAGTGACAACACTCCAGTAAAATGTTTGCTTCCATTTTCTTTTTTTTCATCTCAAGATAAGCTTGTTTGTGTCACCTAGGGTGTTTCTTTCCTTGGTTAATAACCTGTTTGAATCCTCGTCGATAACCAAAAGTAACAATTTTGTTGTTCGAAACAAAACCCTTGTCTAATTTAAGATTCTTGTCAAATGTTTCACGTTTCCAGAAAGGATATTAACTTGGGTTTGATCCAAAAAAATGTTGCAGAAGATGTGATTAAAATATTTGTGCTGATGGCTAAGCCAATTGAAATCCAAGGGGCGTTTGATGGGTGTCGTGGAGTGCTTCACACCTCTGCTTTTGCTGACCCTGCTGGTATCTCTGGTTATTCAGTGAGCTTGTTTATTTTTCCCCGTTTCTTGCTGTGTTTTCTTTTGCTATTCAGGCACACCAAGTGACTGTAATAATGTTTCAAAAAGTGATGAACTAAAAATATGTTTTTAGTAGACCAGTAAACAGGTATAAAATATGTGCATTGCAGAAATCTTTGGAGGGGTACATGGAATACTAAAAAATTATTTCCTTTGCTCACTATTTTCTACTTCACTACCGGAGCAGCCACCATCAGAATTTGTATCAACGTCGTCGTTTGAATCCTAACTTCCTTCATCTTCAACATTAGCTTCATTTTCCTCTGTTTCATCGACTGCAAATTCTAAGTCAAAGGAAGGGCCATCATCGATGCTGTCGTCGTCATTCGTGTCCAGTGCCAGATGAGTGGTAGCGGCCGTCACGATTGTAGTAGTGCAAGTGGCGATGGAGCGTTTATTAACACAAGCATTAGTACCACCGTCTGGCCAATACTTGAGCAAGCTAAAAGCTTCCATGGTTGGGAGAGTCAGAATAGAAGAAACTCAAGATTTGAAGGGGTTTTTGGAGTAGACAAGTAGAGTAAAGAGAAGGAGGAACACTGTTTTGAATGGGGAAAGGGTTTGACAAATAGAGAACGGGCGGGCAAGAGGTAAGGAGATTAAATTTATTTATTTTTTCTAATTGGGACTAAATTGTTTGAATGTGTATATGTGGAGGATTAAATGTATTATTATATCAAAATTTTTAACAGAGGTTAACCGTTGTTAACAGGTCCGTGGTAACATTGAAAAAAAAATAAAAGTTTAATGGTAACATTGAAGCAATTGAAAGTTTGGTTACTAAATTGAATAATTGACCAAAGTTCAATTACCATTTGTGAACTTAAACCTTAATTGAAAACAATCAATTATTTGATAACGATTAACGAACAACATATAATACAATTTTTTAATAGTCTTAAGGTGATTATATGTCATTTATACATTAGGATTAAATATTTCACGTCATATTCTTTGATTTTATCACGTGCAACCACCAAAATTAAAATATTAGGGTCAATGTGATCGATAATTTTCTCTAAACAATCCCTAGAGATAATCTAAAGAATCAAGATTGGAAATAAGAATAAACCCTAATATTTTAATTTTGGTGGTTGCACGTGAGAAAATCAAAGAATATGACGTGGGATATTTAATCCTAATGTATAAATGACATGTAAAAAAGTTGACGTAAATTTATTTATTTGGTAAGGGAGCATGGATGACGTGGTTGGTAAGGGAGCATGGATGACGTAGTGAGCCGGGTGCATATAATAATTTTTCAAATATATGGGACATTATTAATTCACATTTAAAATGTATTCATATCTTATATAATCATTCCCCTTTTACTTTGAATAAAAATTATTTTTGACTTATTAATTCACATCTTCGTAAGCAGATTCATCAAGTTGGGTTCCCCACATAATACAGATTAAATATATGAAGCTGTTGAAAAGATTAAAAGGAGTGGCATATGCTCTGTTTGTGGGGTGGAAATCTCAGATGAAGCTTATGCATGCAAATTCTACATACACAAAACATGCAACAGACGGTCCTCTTCATCCGCACCATTCTCTCAAGTGCTTACGCTTGTGATTTCAAACTTGATGTGAAATGTGCTACTTCATGGGTGCTTAAAAATGAGATTCATGCCCATCTGGGAATGTGAGTGAGAAATTTCAGGAGCTGAAGTCGGATTTACAAATGATTTCGTAGGAAGATTGTGTTTAATTATCCACACATTGCTTACTACTTTAATAAAGTATTCACGCTCCTCTACTAAGTAGAAACACCCCTTTATTCATTATTAAGGAAAGTGAATAGGGGAAAGAAAATGGGCCGGAACAGTGAATCACACACAGGCAGCAGATCGGTGCAACGAGACCAGGAAAATCAGCAAGTTTGGACTCTATTCATCGGAGGTCTCTCTCGGACAATCCACTGGAAAGGATTGTGGCAAGTGTGTGATAGACATGGGGTTGTCAAAGATGCATTCATACCGAACAAAAGGGCCAGGGATGGACAGCGGTTTGGGTTCGTTAGACTGGCGTCGAAAGAAGATGCAAACAGGGTGATAGAGAGATTAAACGGTAAATGGATCTACGGTGGCCGATTGAGAGTTTCCATGGCGTGGAAGGGCAAAACGGTGTGGTACCGTAAGAGAGAGGGGAACTCAGAACAACATGGGAAGAAGGAAAATGAGGAATCAAGAAAATCAGAAACGTCGATAGGGAGAGAAGAGGCGAAACAAAACAAAACGAAAGTACCAGGGATAGTGGATGAAGACAAATGGGCAATATTACAATGGTGTGCGGTGGGCTGGTGCCTGAATCCATGCAGCATAAAGACTCTAGCGGAACGATTGAAGGTCGACAAACAAGATGGATTCTCTATCATGCGACTATCCGGTTCAATGATCTTGCTAATGTGTACATCGGCAACCATACGTGATAAAATCATGCAACTTGAACGTGTGAAAGAATGTTTCGCGAAGGTAGAAAAATGGTCTCCAGTGATCAAAGTGGAATCGCGACGGGTATGGATGTCGATAATCGGTCTTCCGATACACTTATGGAACAAGAGGACTTTCATGAACATTGCAAATAATATGGGGTGTTTTCATTCGAATGGATGATGCAACGGAAACACCATCTTCATTCGATAGCGGTAGAATTATGGTAGAAACATCCATATTCAATCGGATAGAAGAACACATTGAAGTTCAATTTGGGGGAGAATCATATATTATCCGCGTGTCCGAGATGGATGGCACATCCCCCGCTGTGGAATGTGATTGCGGGGAATTAGATTCGTCGGACGAAGAAGGAAGTAGCGATCACAATACATCACCGCCTAAGATAGTGGAAAACGTAGAAGATACAACAAAAATAAAAGAAACTCCAAATTCGGTGTTATGGCTCGCGAATGAAGCTTGGGAAGGAAAACAGGGTGATCCGTCCGAAGAAACCAATGAAGAACAACATTTTGACCGGAATTGCAATGAAGAACAAGGGGCTTCAAACAAATCCACTCGATCGCCGGACAGGCCATCGGCGAGTCTGCCGGCACAGACAATGGAGGCGACGGAAAGAAGTCTGAGCGGGGAGAAGGACTGTTGTGATAGGAGTCCTACAGAGATAGGAGACTTTCAAAATTGCAAGAGTTCGGATATAGCAGGGATTGCTAACTCTAAATCTAGTGATTCTAAAGAACATGAGTCTAATCATGCTGTGGATAATTCAGAATTTAATTCTAAATTAAACTCTGAATTAAATTATATTCCTCCTATTTTTTCGACAATTGCACAGTCAGACTTGGGCAAAACCGAAATAATTCAGGTGGGTCAGGCTTATTGCAAAATCAGACGGATATTAGGTGGAAATTTGGAAGGTTGTCGGTTTTATAGAAAAAAGAAGAACAGCCGATTGAATAATGTCAGACAAGAAATATCAAATACGGGAAGGGTGGACGACGGTCAAGCAACAAACAATATAGAAATGGAAGCAATAGAAATGATGAAGCTGGGTTCATTGATTGGGGTTAATTCCAACGGCCGGGAAGAAGAGATTATTCGAGACATATCAAGAGTGATTACCGGCGATCGTCGGGGTTTGTGACTCATGAAATTGCTATCGTGGAATGTTAGGGGCTTGGGAGGGAGTGCTAAACGCCGGTTTGTTCGAGATGTGTTAAGGAAGAATGCTGCGGATATGGCAATGTTGCAAGAAACAAAGTTGGAGGAGTGTCCGAATTTGTGGCTAGCAAGTCTATGGGGAACCGATAGTTTCAAATCAGTGATCGCGCCATCAATTGGTGCTTCGGGCGGCATTTTAGTGATATGGGAGGTAAGTAAATTTCAATTAGATGTTGTCGAGATAGAACAAAATTTCATTGTGATGAGAGGTAGATGGTTGCATGATGATTTATATTGTGGTCTAGTCGTGGTATATGCCCCATCCGACTTGGAAGGGCAGCAAGCTGTATGGGCAGCGATTTTGAGTAAATTTAGCAATCAAGAGGGTCCGTGGTGCATAGCGGGTGATTTTAATGCCATACTTCTTGAGTCGGATAGAATTGGCACATCGGACAGGAATATGGAGATGGAAGCTTTTGGCGATTTTGTGTTACAAGCAGGGTTGATGGATTTACCAATTTCGGGGAAACGTTATACATGGTTTGGCCCAAAGAACAGATGTAGCAGAATCGATAGATTCTTGATATCGACAAGCTGGTTGGATGCTTTCAGCTCAATTTTTGGTAATTGACCAGGCTTGTCAAGTCATATATGATATACAATTCTGCTACGTGCCGAGGGAAGCGAATGGATTTGCGGATGCATTGGCAAAAGAGGGAGTAGATAGACGTTCGACGTTTGTGGCATGTTTGTGACTTGGACTTATGTGATTTTATTTTTCATTTGTAATCGACGGATCGTATCGTACTCTTTTCCTCCAATAGGTTTAGGGAGGTTTTTAACGAGGCGTGCGATTTCGTCAAGCTGTATGTTTTCTATTATTCAATAAAAACATACGGTTGCCGATCAAAAAAAAAGAAACACCCCTTTATTTGTTTCTTAATAAAAAATGCAATGATTGCGTATAATTTTATATATTGTCAACAAATTAGGTGATATGTTAATATTTATTGTAACACTCAAAAAAGAGAGAGAAGAAATTGCTTTAAAACAAAAAGAAAAGGGATTTGTAATTGTAGGGTTTTGAACCCACAACCTCACTCATCCTTCACCCATGTATGTTTAACCATTAAGCCAAGAGCACATTTCTATCATGGGTTTGACTGCTTTAATATTTGAGTTAGGTTTGGGAGGCCTATTGAATTAGATTTAATAAAGAAAAAACGTGTCTATCCATTTACCCCATTTAATTCTTTTGTTGGAATCGATGAGATGAGTTTCCAGAGTGTTCTAAAACCCAACCGACACCTCACCGTCTCCATCTGACCTCGCCCACCGCGCCGCCGTGAGAGTCACCGCCTTTACCTGAGTGCTCGCCGCCGTGCCCTAAATCGAACCTCGACCACTACGCGCAGAATCGACGCTTCGTATGCCGTGGAGATCGACTTGAAGATTCGACGAAAACCTCCATCTCGCCTCTGATTTTTGAGTTTTCCGGCCGCCTCGACCGTCTTTTCGCCGTGCCGTCAGTGCCATCATCATCTCTGAGCTATGGTGAGCAAAACCCGACCGTCCGACCACGAATCCGACGCTGGCAAGGGCTTCATCGGGGTTACGCGGTAATCCGGCCATTTCGTACGGATTTGGGTAAGTTCGGTGAGTTTTGGTTTAATTTTTTTTGGGTTCAGGTTGAAGTATGTTAGATTTAGGTTGTTTTTCGGCGTTTTTGGTATTGTTCGGTGTGTTTTCCGACCGGGAAAGGCCGCGCGTGGGCTTCACACGCTGTCCAAGGCGATTTTCGGCCGCCTTGGACGGTGGCTGTTGAACCAGCCGGCTCAGACCCGGTCTGACCTCGGACCGAGCCGTCCAAACCGGCCCAAGTCCAGTAGTAAACCAAGCCCAATAACCGACCCGACCCGTTGACCGACCTGACCCGTTGACCGACCCGACCCGTTGACCGACCCGACCCGTTGACTCGTACTCGACCCATTGACAAAGTCAACTCGCCCGAGTCAATCCAGTGAGTCAACTCACCGAGTCAGCCTTTGGACTAGTGACGTCAGCATGACGTCAGCGTTGACTTTGACCGCTGACGTCAGCGTTGACTTTGACCAAAAAGTCAACTTTTTCCGAAAAGCCCTATTTTATATTTTTTGACGTCCTGAGTCCGATTTTGAAGCCCATTTCGCGAAATTCTAACCCAAAAGCCTCCGAATTGGACTTTGAACCCGAGAAAGCATGTGTTTAGTTTTTTTTCTAATTTAAGAGTTATGTGATCAATTAAGGATTGATTATGGATTATATTTAATTGAAGGTATTCATGTGTCTTCGTATCCGAGAAGTAGAGGACATTGAATTCGGGTTCGAGTTTGATCAAATGGAGTACCACGGTCGACCTATATAGCAAGGATTCAAGGTAATACACTGCTACCTCTTGTATGCTCGTGAACATGTTAGTATTCGATTAACGCATGCACACATATGATGATGAGTACCGTTAATTCTGCTTAAGTCTAACCGGATATGAAAATGTGCGACTGTAACACCCACATTTCCGTCCTAGAATTTAAAGCCGTAAAATTAAATTATTTATTTATTCTTAGAAGCAAATTGAGTTTGCAAATTTAGTGAATTGTGCAATTTGGTCCCTAAAGTTCTTAATTGGGCAATTAGTGCACCAATTCGGATTAGAAAGAAACTTAGCTTTGAATTAAGTAGTTTAGCCGATTGGCAAATTAGTGAATTTAAGTTAGTGATAACAAGATCGATGGTATGATATTAAAAGAATAAAAAGAAATTAAATAACATTACATTTCCTTGAGAAAATCGGATGAAATTGATAAAATTTAATAAAGCATGTAACAAGGGAATTTGATGACCAAATTAAAATGTTTATAAAAAGTAAAATTTGCATGTTAAGGATAAAATATCCTTGGGGCTGCCCTTAGTAAATTAAAAATAGAAGAGATAGACAAAATGGCTCTTGGGTAATTTAGTAAGCCATCAGATCATCTAGAATAAGGAAGCTTGTCTTCCTTCATCATTTCCTCTCCTTTGCCGTGAAGAAAAGAGAAAAATAAGGAGGGAGAGAAGTTCTAAAGTCTGAAAATTTGAGAGCTAAAAATGGTGAGGTTTTTTCTTGCATGGTGGAGGATTTAAGCTAGGAAATTGAAGAAGATAGCTAGTGTTGTCAAGAAATTAAAAAAGTAAGTTTCCTACTCCTTGTAATTATTCGGTTGAGTTTAAAACCATGCATGCAAACCTAAAACTTGTATGAACATGAAACTATATGAATCTTGAAGGAAATAACAAGATGAACTAATGAAATATGTGAAACTTTCTTGAGAAAAATATGAATAGAGTCATAAGGGGACTGTTTTGAAAGAAAATGTAAAATCTTGAATATTTGGAAAATTTCTTAGGGATTAAAATCTGAAAATTCTCACTAGGAGAAAGTTGTGAAGAAATGAATATTTTGTTATAAATGATTATTGGTTTCTGGAAAAATGAGTTAAAAAGATGATATTTTGATTAGAACCAAAAATGGTCATGTAATCGAAAGTTATGGAGATTAGGGACTGATTTGGAGAAATCGGTAAATTGAATACTTAATTGTTGAAATTGAAAATTTATATGGACTGTAAAATGTCATGGAAAAATAGTATAAGTCATACCATGAAGGAATTTTTAGATTCAAGTGTGTGATTAAGTGTATTTTTAAGTTAAAGTATAAGTTAAGAAAGCTGTCCAGTGGTGTACAATATAAAAACAGTAACTTTGGAAATTCACCAAAAATTGGATATAAGGTATTTCAAGCTGAAATTTAGACTGTATAAACTTTGATATGTCTAGAATCATTGAGAGAAAACAGAACTCAATTTCAGTATGTAAATTAAGAGATATGAATTTTTAAAGTTGGGCAGTGCAAGCTGCCCGGATTTACCGAAAGGAGTGTAATTAAGCAATAAACTGTATTGATTCGAATAAGATAAAAATATGAGGTTCACATGAGTCTAAAATTGAGTTTAATACCTTTCCAACGGTATATGATAAGTTAATTTTGGATTAGTAAATAAAAAGATATGAATAAAACGCTAACTAGTCCTCTAACTAGCTTAATGAAAAGACAGATTTGAAAATATGAATTCATGCTTGAAATTGAGAAGTAATTATGATTGAATTGCTTCCTAATATAGTGTGTATTCGTTTTATGTTGAGAATTAAGATCGAAATTGCGAAGAAACTTTGGAGGAAGCTAGGATCGATCACTCGAAGGGAAGAAACAAAGGCAACTCAATTCGAGATCAAGCTTAAGGATTCGTGAGTGTAATTCGTGAGTGTAATTTTGTATTAGGGTTGGGACTAGTGTCCGAACCACTTTATTATTTGTAATTTATGTTTCCTATGCATGAAATTGGACTAATTGATAATCGGTAATGTGTTTAGTAAGGGAAGGAGATAAAAAGGAATTTGGATGCATGATTTGAAACTTGTGATTTATGTTTGATTTTGTGCAATATGTAGGCTACTTTATATGATGTTAATTGCCATGAATTATATGTTCGATTTGAATTTTGATTATGCTAGAAAATGCGCAAAGATGGACTGCCCATGTGATTAATTGTATGATGAATATGCATGAATTGGATTCTTGATGATACTTGATAAAATGAGTATGTGGACTGCCCTATGGTATATTTATGCTATGCTTAAAATGCATGTGATTATGTATGTATGAAGTCGCTGCCATGTATGATGATATGATCGAATGAGCATGCAAAGTGAATTATGAAAAATGTATATGTTAAATGAAATAACGAATTAATTAATTAACAAGAATACGCCCTCGGTCGATTAGAAGTTTTGGATAAGAACGGCATGCCTAGAGTCTGAGCTCACTGTTTGATATTGCTTTGTGCAATCTTTGATAGTACTTTGTGTACTCTTGATTATAAGATATGTGTTCTTGATTGCTGTTCGAGACACATGATGCTATGGGCATCCCTTGATGTTGCTTTGTGCGACTCTTGATGTTGCTTTGAGCAACTATATGCGTTACATGTTACCCTTTCGATGGCTTGAATATCTGTTACGACTTTTCTACCTTGGGCAATGAAATTAAATAAAAAGGAATGAAATGAATTATAATGTGATATGATTTACATGAATTAAATGGAACTTGCTAAGTTAAATATAGCTCATGAAGTGGATAAATTGATTGTGTGACTTAGCATGATATGATGTGATATGAAATGATATGCTATGTGGACATTGGTCCTTTCCGATTATGATATGAAGCATATGAATTGCTTATAAGTTCGATTATGTGAAATTTGGGTAATGACCCCGTTCGAATACATGGAATTAAGGAATGGAAAATTCTGATTTTTGGATGATATTTTGAGATCATTCGAATGACATGCTTATGATGAGATTGTGATTTCGTTTTGATAAGTTAAAAATGCTATGTAGGGATTATCATGAGATTTTGATTAATTCAATTGTTAAGCATGAGATTGAGTATGCTGAAATTGAATTGAGTTATGATATTGAATGAATTATATGCAAGCATGTGATAAATCATTGTGTTATGTTACGTATTCGAGCATGTGCTATGAATGGTGATATGCTGTATGCTATGTGTATGAATTTTACAGGAGCTTAGTTGGGTGCAATTGGATTGTTAATAAACCTAGCTAAGTAAACTCAATGCTTGATCACACTAAAGCTCAAGAATGAATTAGATTTAGCATTACCTCGCTAAGTACTATTTGTACTTATCGCTCCGTTGTTTTCTTCTTCCCAACCTTAGCAGGATAGCTCGGACATTAAAGCTAGCATTCGTTTGGATCAAGTTATCAAGTTCCCAAGTTCTGAAATATGTACGTTCTAAGTCTTATCTTTAGACTCCTAGATGGTGGCTTTGAAGTCTGTTTAAGGATTCGTTTTGTTGTGTTCGGTCGTAACTTAAGTTTGAAATGGTGTTTGAAATTATATGCTCCGTGATGCTTGGTTAGGAGGCTAGAATCATGTTTTGTATTTAAGTAGGTAGCCTCATTATTTTGTTGTATAAAAATGTAAGTCAAGCTAGTGGTTGTGTCGATTTTTGTTGTTGTCCATAGTCGATAGCTTGACATGGTTTAGGGGCATATAAATCATGATATTTTGTAATGATTTAAGTAAAGGAAATCGAATGCCATGATAGTGAATTCTATTATGTGTTGCATGAATATTTGAATTGATTAATTATTGGTAATTTGGATTAATTCGAAAATCACCTAGACCATTTAATTAAGTTTTCGAATGGCATGAAATTGAATAGATTAAGTATTCGACTTGTTTGATTTAATTGTAATGGTAATTTGATAATGATAATAAAAAATTAAATTGGCTTGTAATTTAGTAACAAGATTAAAAGAAAGTATGTCTAAGTCTGTGTTTGATTATCAGAAGTTAAGAAAAGTTTTTGTTAGCCCATTTTCCGCGTGCGCATTAATATGAAATACTGGTTAAAATGATATCTTGTTTTCCGAAATGCTTCCGCTTTTGTCCGATATGTTCCGTTTGTCCGCCTTTTCTGTTCCGGCAACGCCCCCGGCTCCCGGCCCGGGTTGGGGGTGTTACAGCGACGTTATCGATAAGTTTGGAATAATCGAATGAGAAAGATGATAAATCAAAGAATTTGGAATCCGACAAATAATTAATGAGGCAATCAATCTCCAAACCCGATTAATAATGTAAATTTGTTAAACGACAGAAATATTAGAGTATATAATTACGAAAATACTCTCGATGTGAAAATGACAGAAAACCCCTGATAATGAAAGTGGTGCTGAAACCTACACTAAATCCGGTAAAACAATTGATTTATCTAAAAGTCTCAAATTACTCAGAGAAATGCGATAGTAAGACTTAGACATTCAAGAAAGATAAGCACTCGGATTTAGCGTAAATCCTGAATAAACCTCTGAAGATAAATTTGTGGGGGAAACTCTTTATATGTTCGGATCAATCAAACTATCAGAAGATTCATAATTGCTATTAATGGCTGAATTGAGTAAAAGAATTGGAAATACCGATACAATCGAGTCATCAAATGACCAAAATGTGCTTGGGCATTGGAATTTCTAAATTTTCAGAGATGATGGGTCTATCCTCGTGTTTGGGAAATAATTGGATGGTTGGAAAATGGTCGAAAGGACCGAAATAATTGAAAGAATTGAAAATACCGACATGTACGAATTGGCTAAATGAGACTAAGATGCCATCGGGCACCCAAAGCTACCGAATTAACCATATGACGAGATATAACTAGTGATTAAGATGATTAAGTGGTTCAAAAGGGCCGAAAGAACATGAACGACTGCACTTTAAATAATTGGGATGCCCTCTCGACTGAGATAAGTTAAAGCTTCGAAATCTTGAACTTTTGATCGCACGCAAGTGATTGCAATATTCAAATGGGTTGAAGTTTGGGTTATGTATGTCAATCATTTCTTGATACCCAAATTGGCATAAATGCATGTTCAACCTCTCGAGGCATGTTTCGAGATAATGTGACAGCGATTCATACAGATGTATAACACGGTCAGAATTAAATAGTGAACACAGGGAAAGTGCACCGATTTGAATGCTTGCTAAGTAATGTGTCGGCGAGATGAGTATAGTGAAATGGTCTTTGAAGCCTAGTAAACCGTCGGAAATCTTCAGCGCGACAAATCATTGACCTATTCCCTCGGGATCAGATTATGGAACTGCCTCGGAGTGTTAACTGACCAAAATGCCCTTATTGGTCAAATGATCAGAACAATCTTGACATATTTGAGATCCTAACCGATCGTATCGTATCAATTTTTGAATGCTTGATTGAAGACATTGATCACGAGGCCCCCTTGAGATAGGGACATCGTTTCTGAAATCGGTTCAGAATTGTCAAAAGTTCAGTGTTTCATCTCTCCTTGTAAATACCAAATATTTCTGAGAAATAAATGGTTCCTTTTAGTGTGTTCCAAGTGCACATAAATATTCTACCGTCCTGAACCCTAGGCTGTCCTTCGATACGAAATATGGCTTTTATCAAACCGAAATATATCTATGTATCTGAACAAAAAAAGAAAATAAAATAAAAGAAAATAAAATAAACATTTATTATATGCTCGCTAGTTATCGTTTAATCGAAAACTAAAGTTTACTTTATATTCACATTTATTACTGATTAACAATGATTGCTACCGAATATTATTATTATTATCGATCATTATCGACTATTACCGACTACTACCGATTACTATTGTCACTACCTAGACTGTTACCGGGATATTTTGGGATAGAGTATGAAGTTATCGTAGGTTCAGCCCTGATCAGGCTGGTAATTCCTTACCGTTTCAGGTTCCTATGCTTCGGCTAGGGTAATTCCTTACCGTACCTAAGGTATCCCCTTAGGCTGGCACCTACGCCCAATGGGCCTGGGTTAATGCCCGTGATAGTTGCAGTTCTGGGGAACTGCATACCGGAGTTTGGTTGGAGGGTAGATAGAAAATCTAAAATGAAACTTATCATTAAAATCATATAACCGTGAAATAGCGTTCACCACACCGTTACTTTGTATGTGTTAACTTTGCACTGTTGGAACACACACTAAGCCTCTGATTTAACTATCGCAATCCATATCTTGTCTAACTCTTCGGTCTATATATTCCTAGCAGGATACTCAGTGATTGAATAAAGAGCAATTCTATTATCTTCATGTATATATACCACTTCTTTGAAATATCTGACCATATTTTTGGAGCCTATTATTCCCCGAAACATTATGACAGTGTTATGCCTACCATATCTACATGTTACTTATAGCATCCATTGGTAGTTCTGTATTACTGAGCTTTTCGAAGCTCACGCTGTTTTTACCACCGCAGGTTAAAAGAAACCTAAAATGGCTCGATGACCAACAACAACGTTGGAGTTCTCTCGGTGTTGCTTTTGGAGTACGGTACCGCCATAGTTAGTGGGCATGCATGTTATGTATTATTTTATGATAGTGTCTGTAAAACGTTATTTTAAGTCTTTTATATGTCTAAAAGATTTCAGGAAGGGGTATGTTAAACAGAGGTTACCGTTACAATTTAATAAGTGTTTGAAAAAAAATGTTTTTATGTGTATTTTTATTGTGGGTCGCTTTTGTGACCCTAATGTGACTTTTTAGGATCCGTTGTAACGCATAGGCGGGTCTAGGGGGTTACATTTAGTGGTATCAGAGCTTAGAATTACGTCATTCTGGGTAGATCAGCCGATCGTCTGTCATAGGGTGACTGGTCTATACATGCCCCTAGATCTTAACCGTACTCCATCAAGTCGAGACTCTGATATCGAATCATTTCATGTAATAAATGCATCTGATCGTTCTGTCCATAATGGCTCGATATGTACTGACAAGGATTTTCGGTAATGTTCGTCTATGATTTGGATTAACATGGTGAATTTTGTAACCCCCTTAGCCCGGCCTAGACGGTTGACCCGAACTACGAAGATTACACGGAGAAAACCAAAGTCAACCCGAAAGTCAACCTTGATTAACGACCCTTTTTTTCTTTTTAATCTTGTCTAGATGCATATTAACCCTACGCGTAGCCTTGAGAAAAACATACTTGAAAAGCACAGCGATCGGAAAACGTTAAGGGACTCAATTGCACAAATTACAACATTTAGGGACCAAAATGTAAATTCCGGAAATTTAGAGGACTTAACTGATTTTTAAGTTACCATTATGAAAATAATCATATTACATGCTTCCCTGTCAAATTTCACCTTAATCGGACATCTCGAACTCAAGCAATTGCATATACGAAAAGTAGGACCAAAACTTAAAGCTTGCAAACCTTAAAGCATTCAAATCAGTGCCCAACGGTCACCTGTTTCAGAACGGGGGTTGACCGTTCCGAAACACGGGTTCGTTTCGAGACCTGTTTCGAAACAGGGCTTGACAGTGGCAAATCCGTTTCGAAACGCCCTCTACCCGTTTCGATACACGAAGGCCATTACAGGCCCCCGTTTCGAAACGGTAGTGCCCGTTCCGATATGGACTGCCCAGAAAGTGCAGATTTTGCTGGTTTAACATACAATTAACCACTCAAGCACATCCTAATGACCTCCTAATCATGCCAACAAGTCATCATGCATATAAGGAACATATTTGCATCACCAAAACACATTCATGGCATCAAATAGGAAAAACCACAAGTCTATAGGCATGCATCCTAATATTGGAAACCAACCAATCATCAAATCACCAAAGCAAACACCAAATGGCCAATTACAAGTCCAAAACATCATAGGCATCATGCCAAACTCAGTGAGTCCAAAACATCTCCCAAAAATACAACCTAGGTTCCCATTGCCAAATACCAAAAGCTAATAATGTTGTAAAAATAGTCACCATACATGAGCTTAGCCTTCCCTTGGATTCTTAGCCTCCTTGCTGCCCTTAAAGCACTTCAATTCTCTGCATTATTGGTTCAAGAAAGAGAGCGTAAGCACAATTGCTTAGTGAGGCATGCTCTAAAGAAACAACACAATAATGCACTTTACAAAACACCTTTCATAAGGCCTTTTCATTCATAAAAATCATTCTCATGCAACAATGCATAAACAACAAGCATATCATGCTTCATAAACATCAACATGTCTTAAACAACAAGCATCTCATGCTTCATAAACATTAACATGTCATATTGGCTTCCAAGTGATACCATAACCATTTTCAACATAAAACACAATCGGATACGCGGATTACAAGCGTTGTCCCATACGCTTCATACACACTACCGAACACACAAGGTGAAGTTTACCGGTACAATTACAACCCCTCAACACCCGTGATGGAGTTTAACGGTACAATTACAACCTCTCCACATCACTCATCGGTAGTTGTATAACATCACTAACGAGAACACGGGACACACAACACAAGATCCTCACATGGCATTTTAACCACCATTATGATCTTAGACATCTCGTTAGTGTACCTGGATGGAGTTTACGGTACCATTACAACCCCTCAACATCCAAGGCGACTTTATTCACGGTGCACCCAATCCTATAGCCGGCTAACTATATCCGATTCAAGTACTTTAAGACCAAAACATGACTTGCCAATATACATCATTTATCATCAACAATCCACTGTTTTAAAGCACTAATCAAAGCCATTAAATCATCATGCATTACTATGCATCAAAACCACATTTATCAATGTCAAACCAAGGATCTCTTACCTTGAGCATCCTTCAACACATGGCTTTCAAAACCAGCATTAATCATGATAAAACATGCTTTCAAAATAGAATTTAAACATGCAAATTAAACACATTGCATCCAACCATCTCATGGTTCATCAAAGAGAGAGTTTCTCCGAAAACTTACTCTTGAGCTTAATTAAGTTGCTTAGACTTAAACTAAGCTCCCAAAACCTTCATACACTGGTTTCAAAGCTGAAAACCAAACTTCACTCACCAATTCCGTTTCGCAAGCTAGCCGAAACGCCGTTCAAGCCTCCGGATCAACACCACAAGGATCCGAACGTGTCTCCCCTGTTTTAAACACATCAAAGCAGAGGATTAATGCATCATCATGCATTAAATCTTCAGCCATTACATCTAAACTCCCTGCGCTCATCAAATCTAACATTTCGTCTGCCAAACACTACCGAAATCACATCCAATCACCTCCACAACATTACCCAGCCAAGATCCATCACAACTAAACATTCTTAAACATCAATTAACATCCAAAAAGGATCTAAACTCGTCCTTATAGCTCCAGCTATAACATAACACCAAAATCACCCTAGAAACCACCATTTTCACAAGTAAAAACTTAGGAAAATCAACCTATCCGGGATTGCATTGATTAGATCTCAATTACGCATCATTAAACATCCAAAATACTTTAAAAAGACATCTCAAAACAGAGCCCAAACATTCATTACGAATTTCTTCATGATTTAATCCAAATCTTTGTTTTTTAAGCCAAAATCAAGATCACAACATCAAAACCTTTTATAAAACTTAATTTAAGGATTGAGAACTTGAGAATTTCAATAAAGAACTGAATATTTAGAGGAGAAGAACATCCTTACCTCTAAATGTGGATTTCTCCTTGATTAGAGACAAAATCCTTGAAAAATTCAATGAGCAAATGAAGAGGATTTGATGTAGTAAAGCTTAGGAATCAATTGATGGTTGAAACCTCATCATTTAGAGTGAAAATCAAAAGAAAAGCTGTTGTGGAAATGTGTTTGGCTGAGGGAATTTTGAGAGAAAATGAAATTGGAAAATTTTAGAGAAAGTTGGTTATGAAAACTAAAATATGGTTTCCCTCTTTTTCTTTTAATTAATTAAACGTTAAACGAGTCATTAAAATTAAGAAAAATCTGGAGAAATCCTTCCTTGGTTAAATTAGCTCCTTAAAGATTCAAAGTTTCAATCCTTACAAAACAGTCACCACTGAACTTTTCAAAAATTACATTTTAGTCACTATTTCGAAATGTAACACTTCCAAACCTTATTTTGTAAAATTGATTTCACCACTCTATTATATATATTAAAAGAGGATTTTTAGATATTTTTCCATATTTTTAATGCATCCCGAACTAGGCTTTCCCTAAAACCACCTTTTATATTCGAACCAAAAAATCAGACCGGTCCGGTTCAGACCCTAAACTTCCAAGCCCAAAATTGGGGTGTTACAACTCTCCCCCCTTAAGAAATTTCGTCCTCGAAATTTACCCGGAGGAAAAAGGTATGGAAACTGCTTCAACATGTCATCCTTCCGTTCCCACGTGGCTTCCTCAACACCACGTTGCTTCCACAACACCTTTACCAAATCAATGGTCTTGCCTCGAAGAACTTTACTGTCCGAATCTAGAATTTCCACCGGTTCCTCATCATAGGTCAAATTCGGATTCAACTCCACTTCCTCCACAGGCATAACATGCGAAGGATCCGATCTATACTTCCGGAGCATAGAGACATGAAACACATCATGAATCTTTTCCAACTCCTGCGGCAACCTCAACTTGTACGCAACAGGACCCACACGCTTAATCACCTCGTATGGTCCAATGTACCTAGGGCTCAACTTACCCTTTCGACCAAATCTCATCACCTTTTTCCAAGGCGAAACTTTCAAAAACACACGGTCACCAACCGCATACTCAACCTCATTACGCTTCAAATCCGCGTAAGACTTCTTTCGATCAGAAGCTGCCTTCAAGCGCTCACAAATGAGCTTCACCTTCTCAGTGGTTCCTTTCAACAAAGCTGGCATTGAAACCAACTTCTGACCCGTTTCAGCCCAACAAAGAGGAGTCCTACACTTCCTCCCGTTCAAGGATTCATAAGGTGCCATTTGAATACTTGTCTGGTAGCTATTGTTATAAGAAAACTCCACCAAAGGCAAATGCTTCTCCCAAGAGCCCTGAAACTCAATCACACGGCACCTCAACATATCCTCTAGCACTTGGATAACACGCTCAAATTGTCCATCCGACTGTGGATGATAAGAAGTACTGAAATTCAGCCGTGTACCCAAAGCCTAATGCAAACACTGCCAGAAACGCGATGTAAACCTCGGATCTCTATCCGACACGATCGACTTTGGTACACCATGCAACCGCACAATCTCAGCAATGTACAACTCTGCAAGCTTATCCAAGGTGTACGTAGTATGCACAGGCAAGAAATGCGCACACTTCGCAGGCGATCCACAATCACCCACATCGAGTTCTTATTCGATGGCGACAAAGGCAAACCAGACACAAAGTCCATGGTAATCCTTTCCCACTTCCACTCAGGAATCCTCAACGGTTGCAACAACCCAGAAGGAAACTGATGCTCAGCTTTAACTCGCTGACAAACCATGCACTTACTCACATACTCAGCAACATCTTTCTTTAAACCCACCCAATAATACTCATCACAAAGATCACGATACATCTTAGTACTACCAGGGTGCATAGCAAAAGGACTACTATGAGCTTCAGTAAGAATAGTACGCCTCAACTCAACATCATTGGGCACTACTATCCGACTCCCAAAACATAAAACTCCATCATCATTAAAGCAGAAATCTGATGGCCTATCCTCAGCAATATCCTGAACATGTGGCACCAAGGAATCATCCAACAATTGCTTATCCTTTATCAACTGAACCAAGGATGGTTTCACTTGCAATTCAGCCACAAGACCACCATCTCGTGATATGCTCAAACTAGCAAACATAGCCCTCAACTCCACTGCTACCTTCCTACTCAAGGCATCCGCTACAACATTAGCTTTTCCTGGATGATACTCGATCGTCAGATCGTAATCTTTAAGCAACTCCACCCAACGTCGTTGCCTAAGATTCAACTCCTTCTGAGACATCAGATACTTCAAACTCCTGTGATCCGTGTACACCGTACACTTCTCACCATACAGGTAATGTCTCCAAATTTTCAAAGCAAAAACCACCGCAGCCAACTCAATGTCACGCGTAGGATAATTGCGCTCATGCACCTTCAACTGGCGCGATGCATAAGCCACCACCTTACCCTCTTGCATCAACACACATCCCAAACCAACGTAGGACGCGTCACTATACACCACAAACTCTTTCCCTGATTCAGGTTGAACCAAGATAGGAGCTTGCGTCAAAGCTGCTTTAAGCTTTTCAAAAGCTTACTGTCTCGCTTCCGTCCACTCAAACTTAACATCCTTCTGCAGCAACTTCATCAAAGGTGCAGCAATCTTTGAAAATCCATCCACGAACCTCCGGTAGTATCCTGCCAAACCAAGGAAACTACGGACTTCATGAACAGACTTAGGAGGCTTCCAATTCATCACTGCCTCAATCTTCTGAGGATCAACACGAATCCCCTCAGCAGAAACCACATGACCAAGGAACACAACTTTCCTGAGCCAGAACTCACACTTGCTCAACTTAGCATAAAGCTGATTCTCCAACAAAGCTTGCAACACAATCCTCAAATGCCCCTCATGCTCCTCCTCAGTACGAGAGTACACAAGGATATCATCAATGAACACCACAACAAACTTATCCAAAAATTCATGGAACACTCTATTCATCATGTCCATGAAAGCTGCAGGAGCATTCGTCAAACCAAACGGCATCACAAGGAACTCATAATGCCCATACCTCGTTCTGAAGGCCGTCTTTGGCACATCCACATCCTTCACCTTCAACTGGTAATACCCTGACCTTAAGTCAATCTTAGAGAACACAGCCGCTCCCCGAAATTGATCAAAAAGATCATCAATCCTCGGCAATGGATACTGATTCTTGATAGTCAACTTGTTCAGCTGACGGTAATCGATGCACATTCTCATAGTGCCATCTTTTTTCTTCACAAACAAGACCGGTGCACCCCAAGGTGACACACTCGGCCGAATGAAACCACGATCAAGCAACTCCTGAAGTTGCGTCTTCAGCTCTTTCAACTCCTTAGGTGCCATTCGATAAGGAGTAATGGAAACTGGAGTTGTATTCTCATACAGCTCAATTCCAAACTCCACCTCACGGTTAGGAGGCAATCCAGGAAACTCCTCCGGAAACACACCAGGAAACTCTCGCACAGTCCTGATATCTTGCACCCGCAACTCCTTAGAGCTAGGATTCATCAAAAAGGCTAGGTAGGCTTCACAACCTTGCCTCAGCATTCGGCTCGCCTCCAATGTAGACACCACATTGGTAAGGAACTTCACATTCTCACCAACCACCACTACCTCATAATCATCTGCAAGCTTCAACAAAACTCGCTTGTTCTCAAAATCCACCACAGCTCGATGTTCAACAAGCCAATCCATACCAAGGATTACATCAAAACCATAGAAAGGCAATTCCATAAGATCAACATGAAAAAAATGATCTTGAACAACCAAGGGACACCTTCTATATAACTTTATGTCACAACGGTCTCACCAAAGGAAATAGTTACACGCATACCAACATCCAAAGACTCAACAGGCAAACCAAGTAATTGAGCATGCTCACGCAATATGTATGAGTGTGTAGATCCAGAATCTATCAAGGAAAGTAATGACAAGTATTGCAAAGTGAAGGTACCTGCGATCACATCCGTGTCATTCCTCCCTTCCCGCTACGCATACACTCTAGCCTGGCCACCACCCTCAGGTTGGACAGCCACCACATGCGCTACATTCCTTCCACCATCCTCTCTGCGCTGGAAGTTACCACGGCCGCGCCCACGACCTCTCTGTGGTGCAACAACTCCAGGAGCACGTCCCTGACCACCACCGGCCAACAAAGGACACTCCCTCCTCATGTGGTCTGCCGAACTACAATTCCAGCACGAATTACCAGCTACAACAACAGGAGCCTGAACCTCCCTCGCTGCTCGAGGACAATCACGCCTCAAATGGCCACGCGATTCACATGTCCAACATGTGTTCTGATCAGCTCTCGCCCTGTCTCCCTGAATAGGCGCACCATGACCTCCACCACCACGCCTAGCCGAAGACTGATACCTCCTATCACGTCCTCTCTTGTTCCGTCCACCACCGGAACTATACTCAGCAGCTCGCTTGCCCGAGCCAGAACCAGCATTCCTGGAAGACAAACCCAGGTTCTGCTCAATATCCTTCGCCCTACTAACCAGCACATCAAAATCAGTGTACTCAGCCGCAAGCATATAGGTCTTTACATCCGTCACCAAACCATAACGGAAACGTTCACACCTCTCCTGCTCATCAGGGACAATCTCAGGTGCGTACTGACTGAGACGGACAAATTGTATCTCGTACTCAGCTACTGTCATACTTCCTTGTGTCAGAGACATGAACTCTCTTTTTTTCTCATCCAGGTATCGTACACCCAGATACCTCCGCTTGAACGCGTTCAGAAAGAACGTCCAAGTCACATCAACTTCCTCCATTCCGGAGATAGCGGTCGTCCACTAAGTATACGCATCATCATGTAACAGCGATACCACACATCCTAGCTTCTGCACATCATTGCAGTTCATTTGTCCCAATATCCTCTTGGTACTTTCCAACCAAGATTCGGAACCTTCAGCAGACAAACCCCTGAACTCAGTCCCTTCCAGACTGCGCAAACGTTCCAAAGGTAGTCTAACATTAGCATCTCCCTGATGCCCAGCTCCATGAGCTCCAGCTACTGCCGCCTGAAAGGCTCCCGCAATAGCTTGTATCAACACTTTCATATCAGGAGCAGCTTGCCCCTGTCCAGCTTCAGGTCCAGCGACCCCAGCACCAGCACCAACATCAGCTCCTTCACCTCCAGCACCACCACCACCGGGCGGTCCACCACCAGGAGGAGGTAAATCTACTAAATTATCAGCATTCTCCTCATTCTCATTCTGAGCCATAGCTCGCGTATTAATCCTCGTCTCTCTACGAGGTCCCATTCACTAAAACAATGCACTAACACAAATGCAATAAACATAATCAGGCTCAGCAAGGTAAGTAATCCAAGCACTCAAGCTCATTTTTGAAAAACAAATCGTTTCATTAGTTTTGATATGGCAATGGGTCCCTCTAACATGCTTCAACACAACATAGCATCACAATTGCAACATACTTTACAATTCATACACCATACTTTCACTTAAAAAAACATACAAAGCAATCACACACATATCACCCACATAACCATTCCCAAATACTCGAGAACTCAGCTCTGATACCACCAAATGTAACCCCCTTAGCCCGGCCTAGACGGTTGACCCGAACTACGAAGATTACACGGGGAAAACCAAAGTCAACCCGAAAGTCAACCTTGATTAACGACCCTTTTTTTTCTTTTTAATCTTGTCTAGATGCATATTAACCCTACGCGTAGCCTTGAGAAAAACATACTTGAAAAGCACAGCGATCGGAAAACGTTAAGGGACTCAAATGCACAAATTACAACATTTAGGGACCAAAATGTAAATTCCGGAAATTTAGAGGACTTAACTGATTTTTAAGTTATCATTATGAAATTAATCATATTACATGCTTCCCTGTCAAATTTCACCTTAATCGGGCATCTCGAACTCAAGCAATTGCATATACGAAAAGCATGACCAAAACGTAAAGCTTGCAAACCTTAAAGCATTCAAATCAGTGCCCAACGGTCACCTGTTTCGGAACGGGGGTTGACCGTTCCGAAACGCGGGTTCGTTTCGAGATCTGTTCCGAAACAGGGCTTGACAGTGTCAAATCCGTTTCGAAACGCCCTCTGCCCGTTTCGATACACAAAGGCCATTACAGGCCCCCGTTTCGAAACGGTAGTGCCCGTTCCGATACGGACTGCCCAGAAAGTGCAAATTTTGCTGGTTTAACATACAATTAACCACTCAAACACATCCTAATGACCTCCTAATCATGCCAACAAGTCATCATGCATATAAGGAACATATTTGCATCACCAAAACACATTCATGGCATCAAATAGGAAAAACCACAAGTCTATAAGCATGCATCCTAATATTGGAAACCAACCAATCATCAAATCACCAAAGCAAACACCAAATGGCCAATTACAAGTCCAAAACATCATAGGCATCATGCCAAACTCAGGGAGTCCAAAACATCTCCCAAAAACACAACCTAGGTTCCCATTGCCAAATACCAAAAGCTAATAATGTTGTAAAAATAGTCACCATACATGAGCTTAGCCTTCCCTTGGATTCTTAGCCTCCTTGCTGCCCTTAAAGCACTTCAATTCTCTGCATTATTGGTTCAAGAAAGAGAGCGTAAGCACAATTTCTTAGTGAGGCATGCTCTAAAGGAACAACACAATAATGCACTTTACAAAACACCTTTCATAAGACGTTTTCATTCATAAAAATCATTCTCATGCAACAATGCATAAACAACAAGCATCTCATGCTTCATAAACATCAACATGTCTTAAACAACAAGCATCTCATGCTTCATAAACATTAACATGTCATATTGGCTTCCAAGTGATACCATAACCATTTTCAACATAAAACACAATCGGATACGCGGATTACAAGCGTTGTCCCATACGCTTCATACACACTACCGAACACACAAGGTGGAGTTTACCGGTACAATTACAACCGCTCAACACCTGTGATGGAGTTTAACGGTACAATTACAAACCCTCCACATCACTCATCGGTAGTTGTATAACATCACTAACGAGAACACGAGACACACAACACAAGATCCTCACATGGCATTTTAACCACCATTATGATCTTAGACATCTCGTTAGTGTACTTGGATGGAATTTGCGGTACCATTACAACCCCTCAACATCCAAGGCGACTTTATTCACGGTGCACCCAATCCTATAGCCGGCTAACTATATCCGATTCAAGTACTTTAAGACCAAAACATCACTTGCCAATATACATCATTTATCATTAATAATCCACTGTTTTAAAACATTAATCAAAGCCATTAAATCATCATGCATTACTATGCATCAAAACAACATTTATCAATGTCAAACCAATGATCTTTTACCTTGAGCATCCTTCAACACATGGCTTTCAAAACCAGCATTAATCATGCTAAAACATGCTTTCAAAACAGAATTTAAACATGCAAATTAAACACATTGCATCCAACCATCTCATGGTTCATCAAAGAGAGACTTTCTCCGAAAACTTACTCTTGAGCTTAGTTAAGTTGCTTAGACTTAAACTAAGCTCCCAAAACCTTCATACACTGGTTTCAAAGCTGAAAACCAAACTTCACTCACCAATTCCGTTTCGCAAGCTTGCCGAAACGCCGTTCAAGCCTCCGGATCAACACCACAAGGATCCGAACGTGTCTCCCCTGTCTTAAACACATCAAAGCAGAGGATTAATGCATCATCATGCATTAAATCTTCAGCCATTACATCTAAACTCGCTGCTCTCATCAAATCTAACATTTCGGCTACCAAACACTACCGAAATCACATCCAAACACCTCCACAACATTACCCAGCCAAGATCCATCACAACTAAACATTCTTAAACATCAATTAACATCTAAAAAGGATCTAAACTCGTCCTTATAGCTCCAGCTATAACAGAACACCAAAATCACCCCAAAAACCACCATTTTCACAAGTAAAAACTTAGGAAAATCAACCTATCCGGGATTGCATTGATTAGATCTCAATTACACATCATTAAACATCCAAAATACTTTAAAAAGACATCTCAAAACAGAGCCCAAACATTCATTACGAATTTCTTCAAGATTTAATCCAAATCTTGAGTTTTAAGCCAAAATCAAGATCACAACATCAAAACCTTTTATAAAACTTAATTTAAGGATTGAGAACTTGGGAATTTTAATAAAGAACTGAATATTTAGAGGAGAAGAACATCCTTACCTCTAAATGTGGATTTCTCCTTGATTAGAGCCAAAATCCTTGAAAAATTCAATGAGCAAATGAAGAGGATTTGATGTAGTAAAGCTTAGGAATCAATTGATGACATTTAGAATGAAAATCAAAAGAAAAGCTGCTGTGGAAATGTGTTTGGCTGAGGGAATTTTGAGAGAAAATGAAATGGGAAAATTTTAGAGAAAGTTGGTTATGAAAACTAAAATATGGTTTCCCTCTTTTTCTTTTAATTAATTAAACATTAAATGAGTCATTAAAATTAAGAAAAATCTAGATAAATCATTCCTTGGGTAAATTAGCTCCTTAAAGATTCAAAGTTTAAATCCTTACAAAACAGTCACCACTGAACTTTTCAAAAATTACATTTTAGTCACTATTTCGAAATGTCACACTTTCAAACCTTGTTTTGTAAAATTGATTTCACCAATCTCTTATATATATTAAAAGAGGATTTTTAGATATTTTTCCATATTTTTAATGCATCCCGAACTAGGCTTTCCCTAAAACCACCTTTTATATTCGAACCAAAAATCAGACCGGTCCAGTTCAGACCCTAAACTTCCAAGCCCAAAATTGGGGTGTTACAAATTTGAATCTGTATAAAGAATTTGAGATGATTAATGCATGTGAAATTGAAGGTCTGATTGAAATTGAGAATAAATATTTGATTAAGTGGGGTAATCGATGTAAGATTTCATGAAAGGCTATTTGGTGATGAAGATTTTGTTTGAGAATATCTTGATGGAAATTTGGTAAAAGTGTTATGAATTTAAAAGAAATGTGTTTGTGAATGTGGCGAAAGTGTAAAGTTCTATGGTGACTCTATAATATACGAAGGATGCAATTGTCAAAAAAAAAATTCATTAAAAGTAAGTGATATCCGTATAAAACCTTAATTATGTTTGATTCCCAAGGAGAAAGTTATTTCTTTGATAATGTGGCATGGTGTATAGTTATACATATCATCCCTGACTGAAATTCGGTGTTACGTCTTAATTTTGGAAGGCTCTGTTGGAAGCTTGGATTACTTGTTTGGATTCTAGGTATAGATTCTCATCCGTAAATTGATGGTCGACTTAGTAAATTAACTCAGATCCTAGAGGAGATGCTTCTAGGAGGTATGATTGTTTCTGTGGTTGTTGGAAAGGTTTCGCATCCTTGACTGAGACCATATATAATGAAAGTTGCAAGACAAGTGTTCGTTTGGTTCCGTACGAAGTTCTGTATGGATTCAAATATCGTAATATGATATGTTCGTATGAGTTTTATGATATGATGACATTGCGTTTAAAGAATATCTGAGCGACTAAAGACACAACCAAATTGATATGTGACCGCCAAAAAAAATCTTGAGAAGCAAGTATATTCTGAAAGAGTAGTTTCTGCATTTCCCCAACTGATAAATTTCGAGGACGAAATTTCTTTTAAGGGAGGGAGAATTGTAACACTAAAAAAAAGAAGAGAAGAAATTGCTTTAAAACAAAAAGAAGAGGGATTTGTAATTGTGGGGTTTTGAACCCACGACCTCAGCCGTCCTTCACCCATGTATGTTTAACCATTGAGCCAAGAGCCCATTTCTATCATGGGTTTGACTGCTTTAATATTTGAGTTAGGTTTGTGAGGCCTATTGAATTAGATTTAATAAAGAAAAAAACGTGTCTATCCATTTACCCCATTTAATTCTTTTGTTGGAATCGATGAGATGAGCTTCCAGAGTGTTCTAAAACCCAACCGACACCTCACCGTCTCCATCTGACCTCGCCCACCGCGCCGCCGTGAGAGTCACCGTCGTTACCTGAGTGCTCGCCGCCGTGCCTTGAATCGAACCTCGACCACCACGCGCAGAATCGACGCTTCGTATGCCGTGGAGATCGACTTGAAGATTCGACGGAAACCTTCATCTCGCCTCTAATTTTTGAGTTTTCCGGCCGCCTCGACCGTGTTTTCGCCGTGCCGTCAGTGCCATCATCATCTCTGAGCCATGGTGAGCAAAACCCGACCGTCCGACCACGAATTCGACGCCGGAAAGGGCTTCATCAGGGTTACGCTGTAATCCGGCCATTTCGTACAGATTTGGATAAGTTCGGTGAGTTTTGGTTTAATTTTTTTTTGGGTTCAGGTTGAAGTATGTTAGATTTAGGTTGTTTTTCGGCGTTTTTGGTATTGTTCGGAGTGTTTTTCGACCGGGAAAGGCCGCGCGTGGGCTTCACGCGCCGTCCAAGGCGATTTCCGGCTGCCTTGGACGGTGGCTGTTGAACCAGCCGGCTCAGACCCGGTCTGACCTCGGACCGAGCCGCCCAAACCGGTCCGTACAAACCGGCCCAAGTCCAGTAGTAAACCAAGCCCAATAACAGACCCGACCCGTTGACCGACCTGACCCGTTGACCGACCCGACCCGTTGACTCGTACCCGACCCATTGACAAAGTCAACTCGCCCGAGTCAACCCAGTGAGTCAACTCACCGAGTCAGCCTTTGGACTAGTGACGTCAGCATGACGTCAGCGTTGACTTTGACCGCTGACGTCAGCGTTGACTTTGACCAAAAAGTCAACTTTTTCCGAAAAGCCCTATTTTATGTTTTTCGACGTACTGAGTCCGAATTTGAAGCCCATTTCGCGAAATTCTAACCCGAAAGCCTCCGAATTGGACTTTGAACCCGAGAAAGCATGTGTTTAGTTTTTTTTCTAATTTAAGAGTTATGTGATCAATTAAGGATTGATTATGGATTATATTTAATTGAAGGTATTCATGTGACTTCGTATCCGAGAAGTAGAGGACGTTGAATTCGGGTTCGAGTTTGATCAAATAGAGTACCACGGTCGACCTATATAGCAAGGATTCAAGGTAATACACTGCTACCTCTTGTATGCTCGTGAACATGTTAGTATTCGGTTAACGCATGCATACATATGATGATGAGTACCGTTAATTCTGCTTAAGTCTAACCGGATATGAAAATGTGCGACGTTATCGATAAGTTTGGAATAATCGAATGAGAAAGATGATAAATCAAAGAATTTGGAATCCGACAAATAATTAATGAGGCAATCAATCTCCAAACCCGATTAATAATGTAAATTTGTCAAACGACAGAAATATTAGAGTATATAATTACGAAAATACCCTCGATGTGAAAATGATAGAAATACCCCTGATAATGAAAGTGGTGCTGAAACCTACACTAAATCCGGTAAAACAATTGATTTATCTAAAAGTCTCGAATTACTCAGAGAGATGCGATAGTAAGACTTAGACATTCAAGAAAGATAAGCACTCGGATTTAGCGTAAATCCTGAATAAACCTCTGAAGATAAATTTGTGGGGGAAACTCTTTATATGTTCGGATCAATCAAACTATCAGAAGATTCATAATTGCTCTTAATGGCTGAATTGAGTAAAAGAATTGGAAATACCGATACAATCGAGTCATCAAATGACCAAAATGTACTTGGGCATTAGAATTTCTAAATTTACAGAGATGATGGGTCTATCCTCGTGTTTGGGAAATAATTGGATGGTTGGAAAATGGTCGAAAGGACTGAAATAATTGAAAGAATTGAAAATACCGACATGTACGAATTGGCTAAATGAGACTAAGATGCCATCGGGCACCCAAAGCTACCGAATTAACCATATGACGAGATATAACTAGTGATTAAGATGATTAAGTGGTTCAAAAGGGCCGAAAGAAATGAACGACTGCACTTTAAATAATTGAGATGCCCTCTCGAATGAGATAAGTTAATGCTTCGAAATCTTGAACTTTTGATCGCACGCAAGTGATTGCAATATTCAAATGGGTTGAAGTTTGGGTTAAGTATGTCAATCATTTCTTGATACCCAAATTGGCATAAATGCATGTTCAACCTCTCGAGGCATGTTTCGAGATAATGTGACAGCGATTCATACAGATGTATAACACGGCCAGAATTAAATAGTGAACACAGGGGAAGTGCACCAATTTGAATGCTTGCTAAGTAATGTGTCGGCGAGATGAGTATAGTGAAATGGTCTTTGAAGCCTAGTAAACCGTCGGAAATCTTCAGCGCGACAAATCATTGACCTATTCACTCGGGATCAGATTATGGAACTGCCTCGGAGTGTTAACTGGCCAAAATGCCCTTATTGGTCAAATGATCAGAACAATCTTGACATATTTGAGATCCTAACCGATCGTATCGTATCAATTTTTGAATGCTTGATCGAAGACATTGATCACGAGGCCCCCTTGAGATAGGGACATCGTTTCTGAAATCGGTTCAGAATTGTCAAAAGTTCAGTGTTTCATCTCTCCTTGTAAATACCAAATATTTCTGAGAAATAAATGGTTCCTTTTAGTGTGTTCCAAGTGCACATAAATATTCTACCATCCTGAACCCCAGGCTGTCCTTCGATACGAAATATGGCTTTTATCAAACCGAAATATATCTATGTATCTGAACAAAAAAAAAAGAAAATAAAAGAAAATAAAATAAACATTTATATGCTCGCTAGTTATTGTTTAATCGAAAACTAAAGTTTATTTTATATTCACATTTATTACTGATTAACAATGATTGCTACCGAATATTATTATTATTATCGATCATTATTGACTATTACCGACTACTACCGATTACTATTGTCACTACCTAGACCGTAACCGGGATATTTTGGGATATTGTATGAAGTTACCGTAGGTTCAGCCCTGATCAGGCTGGTAATTCCTTACCGTTTCAGGTTCCTATGCTTCGGCTAGGGTAATTCCTTACCGTACTTAAGGTATCCCCTTAGGCTGGCACCTACGCCCAATAGGCCTGGGTTAATGCCCGTGATAGTTGCAGTTCTGAGGAACTGCATACCGGAGTTTGGTTGGAGGGTAGATAGAAAATCTAAAATGAACCTTATCATTAAAATCATATAACCGTGAAATAGCATTCACCACACCGTTACTTTGTATGTGTAAACTTTGCACTGTTGGAACACACACTAAGCCTCTGATTTAACTATCGCAATCCATATCTTGTCTAACTCTTCGGTCTATATATTCCTAGCAGGATACTCAGTGATTGAATAAAGAGCAATTCTATTATCTTCATGTATATATACCATTTCTTTGAAATATCTGACCATATTTTTGGAGCCTATTATTCCCCGAAAATTATGACAATGTTATGCCTACCATATCTACATGTTACTTATAGCATCCATTGGTAGTTCTGTATTACTGAGCTTTTCGAAGCTCACGCTGTTTTTACCACCGCAGGTTAAAAGAAACCTAACATGGCTCGATGACCGACAACAACGTTGGAGTTCTCTCGGTGTTGCTTTTGGAATATGGTACCAACATAGTTAGTAGGCATGCATGTTATGTATTATTTTATGATAGTGTCTGTAAAACGTTTTTTAAGTCTGTTATATGTCTAAAAGATTTCAGGAAGGGGTATGTTAAATAGAGGTTACCGTTACAATTTAATAAGTGTTTGAAAAAAATGTTTTTATGTGTATTTTTATTGTGGGTCGTTCTTGTGACCCTAATGTGACTTTTTAGGATCCGTTGTAACGCATAGGCGGGTCTAGGGGGTTACATTTAGTGGTATCAGAGCTTAGAGTTGCGTCATTCTGGGTAGATCGGTCGATCATCTGTCATAGGGTGTCTGGTCTATACATGCCCCTAGATCTTAACCGTACTCCATCAAGCCGAGACTCTGATGTCGAATCATTTCATGTAATAAATGCATCTGATCGTTCTTTCCATAATGGCTCGATATGTACTGACAAGGATTTTCGGTAATGTTCGTCTATGATTTGGATTAACATGATGAATTTGAATCTGTATAAAGAATTTGAGATGATTAATGCATGTGAAATTGAAGGTCTGATTCAAATTGAGAATAAATATTTGATTAAGTGAGGTAATCGATGTAAGATTTCATGAAAGGCTATTTGGTGATGAAGATTTTGTTTGAGAATATCTTGATGGAAATTTGGTAAAAGTGTTATGAATTTAAAAGAAATGTGTTTGTGAATGTGGCGAAAGTGTAAAGTTCTATGGTGACTTTGTAATATACGAAGGATGCAATTGTCAAAAAAAAAATCATTAAAAGTAAGTTATATCCGTATAAAACCTTAATTATGTTTGATTCCCAAGGAGAAAGTTATTTCTGCAATAATATGGCATGGTGTATAGTTATACATATCATCCCTGACTGAAATTCGGTGTTACGTCTTAATTTTGGAAGGCTCTGTTGGAAGCTTGGATTACTTGTTTGGATTCTAGGTATAGATTCTCATCCGTAAATTGATGGTCGACTTAGTAAATTAACTCAGATCCTAGAGGAGATGCTTCTAGGAGGTATGATTGTTTCTGTGGTTGTTGGAAAGGTTTCGCATCCTTGACTGAGACCATATATAATGAAAGTTTCAAGACAAGTGTTCGTTTGGTTCCGTACGAAGTTCTGTATGGATTCAAATACCATAATATGATAGGTTCGTATGAGTTTTGTGATAGGATGACATTGCGTTTAAAGAATATCTGAGCGACTAAAGACACGACCAAATTGATATGTGACCGCCAAAAAAAAATCTTGAGAAGCAAGTATATTCTGAAAGAGTAGTTTCTGCATTTCCCCAACTGATAAATTTCGAGGACGAAATTTCTTTTAAGGGAGGGAGAATTGTAACACTCAAAAAAAGAGAGAAGAAATTGCTTTAAAACAAAAAGAAAAGGGATTTGTAATTGTGGGGTTTTGAACCCACGACCTCAGCCGTCCTCCACCCATGTATGTTTAACCATTGATCCAAGAGCCCATTTCTGTCATGGGTTTGACTGCTTTAATATTTGAGTTAGGTTTGGGAGGCCTATTGAATTAGATTTAAAAAAGAAAAAAACGTGTCTATCCATTTACCCCATTTAATTCTTTTGTTGGAATCGATGAGATGAGTTTCCAGAGTGTTCTAAAACCCAACCGACACCTCACCGTCTCCATCTGACCTCGCCTACCGCGCCACCGTGAGAGTCACCACCGTTACCTGAGTGCTCGCCGCCGTGCCCTGAATCGAACCTCGGCCACCACGCGCAGAATCGACGCTTCGTATGCCGTGGAGATCGACTTGAAGATTCGACGGAAACCTCCATCTCGCCTCTGATTTTTGAGTTTTCCGGCCGCCTCGACCGTCTTTTCGTCGTGCCGTCAGTGCCATCATCATCTCTGAGCCATGGTGAGCAAAACCCGACTGTCCGACCATGAATCCGATGTCGGCAAGGGCTTCATCGGGGTTACGCGGTAATCCGGCCATTTCGTACGGATTTGGGTAAGTTCGGTGAGTTTTGGTTTAATTTTTTTTTGGGGTTCAGGTTGAAGTATGTTAGATTTAGGTTGTTTTTCGGCGTTTTTGGTATTGTTCGGTGTGTTTTCCGACCGGGAAAGGCCGCGCGTGGGCTTCACGTGCCGTCCAAGGCGATTTCCGGCTGCCTTGGACGGTGGCTGTTGAACCAGCCAGCTCAGACCCGGTCTGACCTCGGACCGAGCCGCCCAAACCGGCCCAAGTCCAGTAGTAAACCAAGCCCAATAACAGACCCGACCCGTTGACCGACCCGACCCGTTGACCCGTAACCGACCCATTGACCGAGTCAACTCAGTGAGTCAACTCGCCTGAGTCAACCCAGTGAGTCAACTCACCGAGTCAGTCTTTGGACTAGTGACGTCAGCGTTGACTTTGACCTCTAACGCCAACGTTGACTTTGACCAAAAAGTCAACTTTTTTCGAAAAGCCCTATTTTATGTTTTTCGACGTCCTGAGTCCGATTTTGAAGCCCATTTCGCAAAATTCTAACCCGAAAGCCTCCGAATTGGACTTTGAACTCGAGAAAGCATGTGTTTAGTTTTTTTTTCTAATTTAAGAGTTATGTGATCAATTAAGGATTGATTATGGATTATATTTAATTGAAGGTATTCATGTGACTTCGTATCCGAGAAGTAGATGACGTTGAATTCGGGTTCGAGTTTGATCAAATGGAGTACCACGGTCGACCTATATAGCAAGGATTCAAGGTAATACACTGCTACCTCTTGTATGCTCGTGAACATGTTAGTATTCGGTTAACGCATGCATACATATGATGATGAGTACCGTTAATTCTGCTTAAGTCTAATCGGATATGAAAATGTGCGACGTTATCGATAAGTTTGGAATAATCGAATGAGAAAGATGATAAATCAAAGAATTTGGAATCCGACAAATAATTAATGAGGCAATCAATCTCCAAACCCGATTAATAATGTAAATTTGTCAAACGACAGAAATATTAGAGTATATAATTACGAAAATACCCTCGATGTGAAAATGACATAAATACCCCTGATAATGAAAGTGGTGCTGAAACCTACACTAAATCCGGTAAAACAATTGATTTATCTAAAAGTCTCGAATTACTCAGAGAGATGTGATAGTAAGACTTAGACATTCAAGAAAGATAAGCACTCGGATTTAGCGTAAATCCTGAATAAACCTCTGAAGATAAATTTGTGGGGGAAACTCTTTATATGTTCGAATCAATCAAACTATCAGAAGATTCATAATTGCTATTAATGGCTGAATTGAGTAAAAGAATTGGAAATACCGATACAATCGAGTCATCAAATGACCAAAATGTGCTTGGGCATTAGAATTTCTAAATTTATAGAGATAATGGGTCTATCCTCGTGTTTTGGAAATAATTGGATGGTTGGAAAATGGTCGAAAGGACCGAAATAATTGAAAGAATTGAAAATACCGACATGTATGAATTGGCTAAATGAGACTAAGATGCCATCGGGCACCCAAAGCTACCGAATTAACCATATGACGAGATATAACTAGTGATTAAGATGATTAAGTGGTTCAAAAGGGCCGAAAGAACGTGAACGACTGCACTTTAAATAATTGGGATGCCCTCTCGACTGAGATAAGTTAAAGCTTCGAAATCTTGAACTTTTGATCGCACGCAAGTGATTGCATTATTCAAATGGGTTGAAGTTTGGGTTAAGTATGTCAATCATTTCTTGATACCCAAATTGGCATAAATGCATGTTCAACCTCTCGAGGCATGTTTCGAGATAATGTGACAGCGATTCATACAGATGTATAACACGGTCAAAATTAAATAGTGAACACAGGGAAAGTGCACCGATTTGAATGCTTGCTAAGTAATGTGTCGGCGAGATGAGTATAGTGAAATGGTCTTTAAAGCCTAGTAAACCGTCGGAAATCTTCAGCGCGACAAATCATTGACCTATTCCCTCGGGATCAGATTATGAAACTGCCTCGGAGTGTTAACTGACCAAAATGCCCTTATTGGTCAAATGATCAGAACAATCTTGACATATTTGAGATCCTAACCGATCGTATCGTATCAATTTTTGAATGCTTGATCGAAGACATTGATCACGAGGCCCCCCTTGAGATAGGGACATCATTTCTGAAATCGGTTCAGAATTGTCAAAAGTTCAGTGTTTCATCTCTCCTTGTAAATACCAAATATTTCTGAGAAATAAATGGTTCCTTTTAGTGTGTTCCAAGTGCACATAAATATTCTACCGTCCTGAACACCATGCTGTCCTTCGATACGAAATATGGCTTTTATCAAACCGAAATATATCTATGTATCTGAACAAAAAAAAAGAAAATAAACATTTATATGCTCGCTAGTTATCGTTTAATCGAAAACTAAAGTTTACTTTATATTCACATTTATTACTGATTAACAATGATTGCTACCGAATATTATTATTATCGATCATTATCGACTATTACCGACTACTACCGATTACTATTGTCACTACCTAGACCGTTACCGGGATATTTTGGGATAGAGTATGAAGTTACCGTAGGTTCAGCCCTGATCAGGCTGGTAATTCCTTACCGTTTCAGGTTCCTATGCTTCGGCTAGGGTAATTCCTTACCGTACCTAAGGTATCCCCTTAGGCTGGCACCTACGCCCAATGGGCCTGGGTTAATGCCCGTGATAGTTGCAGTTCTGGGGAACTGCATACCAGAGTTTGGTTGGAGGGTAGATAGAAAATCTAAAATGAACCTTATCATTAAAATCATATAACCGTGAAATAGCGTTCACCACACCGTTACTTTGTATGTGTTAACTTTGCACCGTTGGAACACACACTAAGCCTCTGATTTAACTATCGCAATCCATATCTTGTCTAACTCTTCGGTCTATATATTCCTAGCAGGATACTCAGTGATTGAATAAAGAGCAATTCTATTATCTTCATGTATATATACCACTTCTTTGAAATATCTGACCATATTTTTGGAGCCTATTATTCCCCGAAATATTATGACAGTGTTATGCCTACCATATCTACATGTTACTTATAGCATCCATTGGTAGTTCTGTATTACTGAGCTTTTCGAAGCTCACGCTGTTTTTACCACCGCAGGTTAAAAGAAACCTAACATGGCTCGATGACCGACAACAGCGTTGGAGTTCTCTCGGTGTTTCTTTTGGAGTACGGTACCGACATAGTTAGTGGGCATGCATGTTATGTATTATTTTATGATAGTGTCTGTAAAACGTTTTTTTAAGTCTGTTATATGTCTAAAAGATTTTCGGAAGGGGTATGTTAAACAGAGGTTACCGTTACAATTTAATAAGTGTTTGAAAAAAAATTGTTTTTATGTGTATTTTTATTGTGGGTCGCTCTTGTGACCCTAATGTGACTTTCTAGGATCCGTTATAACTCATAGACGGGTCCAGGGGGTTACATTTATTTTAAAAAATATTTTTATATTTTTAAAATTATATTACGATTTTTTATATATTCATAAACATTTTTGGATTTTATTTTAATTTTTAAAAATTATTCCTTAGAAATATTAGAAAAATGTCAAAATAAAGTTATAGTTAGAATTTTTCCCACGCCTTTTGTTGATTTGCCTTGGGTGTGTTTTTGTTTTGTGTACGAGTATCCTGCTATGGTTTTGGAGAGTCCGAGATATTAACAAATGATTTCGTATGAGTTTGTTTGAAGATTGTGGTTAAAAATGTAAAACTATTGTGTTTATTCAGAGCCATTACTTGTTGTTTTCCTGTTTATAAGCTAATAAAGTATTCATGCTCTTATACAAACAGCCCTTTAATAACTTTTTATTTCTTTTTATTTTTTATTTTTTTGAACAATTTCTACCTAAAATGAGAAAATAAGGGAATTTATTCTTATTAAGTTTTGAACCCACAACTTAGAGGAGTGGAGGGCGTCAACTGAGAGTTTTTTTTAATCAAAATCAACTAAGAGTTTTAACTACTTGTCTTTTTATCCAACATGATATAGTTTATTAAATCTTTATCTCTCATTTTGACAAACCTTAATTTTAATCTTAATCCTACCTAGAGAGGAGGGGAATGGGAGACTCTAGGGGAAAGAATGGGTGTTCCTATTGGGTCTAGAACCCATAACCCAAAAAAAATGAGGGAACAAAGATTAGCAGCTTGACCAACTAGCCAAATATGCTTTGCTCTTTTATTAAATCTTTCTTAAACATAAGCAAATTTAGGGGAAATGGCATTTGAAAAAAAAATGAAAGTAACCAACAAGTGTTGGGTGCATTGGTAGACATATTGCACTCCTAAGGAGAGGATGCGGGCTCAAACCTTAGAGACGACATTGTTGGGAGGGGCAGCCTCGCACCCTAAACATGGACCCTAAATTTTTTAGGACTAAAATTGAATGAAAAAGTTAAATTATCGGATCAAATGAAAGAAAGAAATAAACTACAAGGATTAAAGTAAAAATATTCAAAAATTGAGTCATTTAAACGAAATGGTGCATAGAAAACATTTAATGATGTTATTGTTTGAACTGTTAGTATAGAGCACAATATTGAAGAAAACAAAAATTGCAGGGACTAAAGTAAATTAAAACTATAATGACTGAAATAGAATTATAGAAAACATAATTTTTTTCACTAAAAATCAAATTGAAAGGAAATTAAAACTATAATGAATAAAATAGAATTATAGAAACTTTACAGTAAAATTTCACTTATCAAATCAAATAGTATTTTTACAAAAATGAAATTTTAATTCTAGCAAACTAAAAGGCATGAAGTCAAATATTTAAAATTATTGGAAAATACAAAAAATTTACCGTACATAACTCTCAAAAAAATTACACGAATTTTAAAAATATCTCAATCAGACACCCAAATACAAAGTTATTGCGCTTCAAAGTTTTGAACTATACTTATAATTCAAATAATTATATTTTGAAAAACAACGTTCCAATAAGTAAAAAACACATCGTTTTAATAAAAAAGTTTTGCTATTGACAGCCCTTAGGGTTGTTAATAATAACTACATAGATTCTAATAATTAATGCTTATTGTTCTTTTTTTTCAATAGAATCTAATAGAATGCAATTAATTACATTTCTAAAAAGTTGTGTTTCATTAATTTAGAGTGTTTAATGTAGTTAAACCATAAAACTCTAAAACAAATCCTAAATCGTAAACTTTAAACCCTAAAATTCTCCTAAACCCTAAAACCCTCATGTACACACCAATTTTTGGACTCTGGCCACATATCAAGCTTGTGCTCATAATAATAAAAACAACTAAAAATTATAAATAAAAAGAAAAATAACAAAATAAAAAAACCCCAAAAAGAGAAAATCCTTCTCCAAACCCTAGCCACCGCCTTCAACAGTGAACACTCGGGAATGTTCTCTAACTTGCAAGCCACTCGCCTAACCGTCTGAGGTTTCCGGCGCACGCAACTACCTCCGAGATATCCAGTTTTCTAAACGACTTAGGAGACTCTCCAAATCCACTATAAATAACGAGGGAGATATGAATTTATGAGGATAAAAAGAAGCAAAAGGGCAGTTAGTTCGACTAAGATCGGAAAAAGAAAGAGAAGTTGAACCGTCTATCTTCGATTTCCAGCGAACAAAGTAATGGTTGAGAAATCCGAAAGGTGAAAAGATTCGCGGCCACAAGTAGATTGACATACTCAAAAATCGACACGGTCTAACGGTGGGATTTTGAAATCAAGAGGTAAAACCATTCGAAATTTTGTAAATCTTTTTTCAGATCTACTTGGGTATATTCGTTCTTTTGAGAAAAATAAAGTGAAATTTGAGTTTAGGGAAGAGAAATAAAGAGGAAAGGTAATATCTTTGAAATATTTACCGTCGTCAGAGCTACGCCGGCGACAACAACCAAAAAATACAAGGAATTGGAAGAGAAGAGAGCATTTAAAACTTTTCTTTTTAGGGTAAATGAATAAAAAGAGATTGAAATTCTTTTAATTAACATGCAAGATAGTGAGTTAAAATAATAAAAATAGATTTAAAATCCTTTTATTAAAACACTGCATCGAGAATAATAGAAGGAGATTTAAAATCCTTTAAAAAAGTCATTGGAAACTGATGTTTGGGGAAGTAATTCACGCAAGCGGCAAGCCGGCCATGCTAGTTGTCTAATTCTTTTTCTTAGGTTTTAAGGTAGAATTACACTTTAGGTCTTTTTTTATTTTATTTTAGACTCTTTTAGATTTTAGGCTTAGTTTATTTCTTTCTAGTATGAGTTCTAATATTTAGATTCTTTTAATTAGGTCCTTAATATGCATAATTAGTTAGATAATTAGATAACAAGTTTCACCTTAGCTCAATTTAGTGGGTAATTCATTTAGTTTATTTTGGTTAAATTTTCTTTAAAATGGATGATTGATTTTTTAATTGGACTTAAAATTGAGTTTAATTATAGGACAATCTTAAAATTGTGCGAATATGTGTTTCAGTCTAGGGATATTCGATCAGTAATTCGCTTAATTTGGGATTAATTATAATTTGACTTAAGATTATGGGTTTCAATTAAAGTATTAATTTTCTATTTTTGAGCACTTTAGCATTTTTAATTTTTTTATTGATAAATATGATTTATTTGCATGTTTTCGTCTTTTTTAATAGTGCTACTAACCCTACCTTTGAAGCTTTTTAGACAACACAACCCTTTGTGTACTAATTTTAGGCGTTGTGGGGGTGCTATAACTTTCCCACACGTAACCGACTCCCGAGCCTGACCATGACTCCGGTTCAAACGCAGACCAATTCTACAGGTTTTCGGTCGTACCCAACCCAAAACGACCGATGGCGACTCCAAATGTTTGACGAGCCTTTGAAGGCCCAGTTAATTTTGGCCCGGACAAAAACGACGTCAACAGCTTGGCGACTCTGCTAGGGACATGTTCAAGAGAGTCAAGCCGCAAAAAGGGGTGTATGTTTTTTGAAACGTTGCATCATTCGATGAGCTTTCTACCCGAGCTCTATCCCGATTAAGTGGGGGGAAAAACACTGCTCCTTCGTGAGGTTAACCTCCATATGGGATAGTAGTTGCCTTCGGGATGTATATGCCTTATGGCTTCGTGAGGTTAACCTTCGTATGGTCATAAAGAAATGCATCCCCTCGAATTGAACTTACTAGCCTTAGCAGGTCTCAGTGAGGACATTTCGGGTCTCTATCTAGAACCAAAAACTGCATAACCGTAGGAGCTCACCCCTGTTAGAGTCATGTTGAACTCAAACCTTAGTGAAATACCCTTTTATGTATATAAGCTTGCATTTTTTATGCTATGTACATTTATATTTTTTTATTTTTGTGTGACACTAATCATTTTTTGGGTGTTTCTTGTTTTTCCCTTAAAACATATGCCTATGCATCATGATCATGCACGGTGTTGGCTCGTAATTGTTCGTAAAAATAAAAGATCTTTACAATGGAGAAAATATCCAACAACAATGGAGAAGACAATACGAGCATTCACAAGTGGTTCAAGGAAAAAGAGAAGCAGATGATAACATTTATCCAAGATATACAAGTAATGCGAGAACAACATGAGGTTACCTTCAATGACCTTATGGCATGTCGCGTCCAAAATTAGGAGTTGAGGGATCGCCTGATGACCTTAGAAGGAGTCCTCCAAACTTACAAACAGCAAGACTCGATTATTGAGTTAGAAGTGTCACGACTAGAGAATGAGACACTGAAACAACTTGTAAAGACGTTAGAGACATCTTTACAAGATCATGAGAATCTTGTCGATGACCTTCAAGAGGCTATAAAGATTGTTGATCTTCTGCTTCAAACTGTAAGAGGATAGATTAAAAGAAGGAACGACTTGATGACTAAAGCCATTCTCCAAATTCGAAAGGTGGCTATTAAGATCACGAGCCTAGCCAATGAAGCTGAAGCATTGAGATTTTGGGACAGTCATGTGTTGCATTAAAAGAAAAAGATGGCTCATTTTTTGAAAGAGATTAAAAATATGGGAGATATAGCTCATCATTATCTTTGAGTGTGACTATTTATTCTTGTAATAAAAAATTGGTTAGTTATGTTTTTCGTCAACATTTGTTTTTAGGATTTGTGTAATAAAGATCTATTATTTTATACGATCAATTTTGGGCCAACGCCAATTTGCATTCATCATTGCATTTGTATTTACTTCACGAACATTGTGCATCAATAACTAAAATGTTAATTTATGAGGGTTTAATATCAGTGATCCTGGAAACAAAAGATGATCAAATTGAGCATCCACATTTCACACGTTTCAAGGCTAGAAGAATGTAAGATAGACTTCAAAAACTAGAGAAGTTCCAAGAGCAAGTCACTCAAGACATAAAGAGCTTGAGGAAAGACATAGAAAAGAGTCAAGAGAATCTTCTGAGCAAATTAGGGGACAAGTATGTATAGTTGTTGTCCAAGACAACAAATGCTGAGAAAACAAAAGCTCATGAAGTCCACGAGGAAGATTCCTCATCTTTACCGTTTGGACAAAAAGAAACACATTTATCTTTTGGACCAAAAGAAACGCATTCTCGTTTTGTGTTCTCTGCTGGTGAACTACAATCTGATGCCCATAACCAAACCAATTTGCATGGTGATTTTGGTTCAAACATGTGAGCAAGCCCAATCAAACCAGAAGTCCCAAATTTTGACGACCCTGGTGAGCTGGAAAAACTGAAGAAAGGACCTCCCCCCAAATTTTCAAGCACAACTGACGACAAGTTAAAATACTTAGAAGAGAGAATTAAAGTCATGGAAGGTATTGATGCCTTCAGTGGAACTGACGTAATGGAGCTAAACTTGGTCCCTGGTTTGATTTTGCCCATAAAATTTAAAAGCGCAAGAATTTGAGAAATTTGATGGCACAAACTGCCCTAACGCCCACCTTACCATGTTTTGTCACAAAATGACTGGGTATGGGAATGACGATAAACTACTGATCTATTGCTTTCAGGATAGTCTAATTGGATCTTCCACGCGGTGGTATAACCAACTGAGTAGGGCTCGGGTGAGCACATGAAGAGATTTAGCACATGCCTTCAAAGAACAGTACAAACATGTCCTGGATATGGTTCATGCTCGACTGGCACTTCAGAATATGGAGAAAAGATACAATGAAGGATTCCGACAATATGCCAAACGGTGGAGGGATATGGCCACACAAGTCTTGCCACCACTGCTTGAAAGGGAAACTACAAATCTTTTCATCAATTCCTTGAAATTCCATATTACGATAAATTGGTGGCTAGTACCACCAAAAACTTCGCTGATCTAGTCACAACAAGTGGAATGATAGAGAACGCCATTAAAAATGGGCACATACCAAGGAGAGGGAATCTGAAATCCACATGGTGAACGTTAGAGGCCCAGGTTATTGTCAGTTTGAGCCTTCATCTTTCAAATCGAGTTCTTATTCTAAGTTTGCATCTGAGCAAACTTCTCGGAAGAAGATTTCTATTGACCCAGTACCGATGACATACAATGAACTGCTCTCGAAGCTTGTTGAGCTCAACCTTGTGGCTCCAATTCACTCTAAGCCAAGAAAACCTCCTGAAGGTTATGATATTAATGCTACATGTGATTATCACATAGGGAGTTTAGGTTATACCATAGTGGAATGTGGGGCATTAAAATGCAAGGTGCAGAGTTTTATTGAATCTGGGGCATTAACATTTGACAAGTAATGAGATGTTCTATTGAGAATAATGTTTATGCAATGAATTGAACTTGATTGGTTAGAAAACACTAAAAAGAAACCACTCATCTCCCATCATGAAATTTATGTTGCCCTGGTACGAAGTCGTTTTGTTTTTCTCTTATTCGAAATTGTTTTTCTTCTCTTCTATTGTTATATGTTTTCATTCAATAAATGCTACATTTTTGGGCTATGAATAATGAAACAAATTTATAAATTTTGAAGTTCTTTAAAGATCAAATGAATGATTGACTCTTTCAAGAATCAAAATTATAAAAGTTTGACATGTGCCAAGATTAAAATTATTCACACCTCACTCAGAGCTAATACACGATTCCTTGATCGTTCATCAGACTTGAAAAAATGATTTTTGACACAAGAATAGCCTTTCACATGTACGACTTCTGAGTCACACATTCGCCTTCTTAGGCGTAAAACCATTTTTTCTCTCTCATACACCTAGAAGACATGAAAGATGTTCATTGGTGTGTGAATCTTCCAAGAAGATGACAAGGTAGAGCACCCCACATTGATTCAGTGAGTAAGCCTAAACTGTCGGCGCATGTAAGAAGAAAAAAGGAAAAAAAGGAAAATTGAAAATGAAAAAAGAAAAAGGAAAAAAAAGGAAAAATGAATGTTAGACTATCATGCATTATTTGTGTTTAGATGATTTTTTGAATAAATGAGTTAACTCTGAATATCGATCCTTCCTAGGATAACTCTTTTACGAAGATATCTATGTATGAAATGATGAATGGCATTCCTTCACATTCTCTTTCTAAAATAATAAAATTAACCAATTTTGTCTTCCTTTGAGTCTAATGTAATTTTCCTTTGGAATAAACCCTAATCAAGGACTACCCTCAACATTGGGGGGAAAAGAAAAGAAAATTTTCTCACATGAGTCAATTTCGATCGCACCACGAGGATGAGGCCTTATGAAATAGAGGCAAAGAACATGAGGACGTGTTTCAGTTACAAGAGGTGACTTGTGCTCAAATTAAAAAGTTCTGAATTCATTCATGAAAAAAGAAAAAAAAGAAAATTGAAAAAGAAAAAACATGAAATGAACAGAATAGGAAGCACACATTTGGAGTCCCTCGTCAAAAAAGACTCTCTCGAGTCTAGCTGAGATATGTAACACGATATTGTTCGAAGCTCCAGGTCCAATATTCATGGAAATCATGAATCCTCAAAGAAAGAAAGTAGGAAATAAACTCTAGGGTGAAAACCCAAAAATGGGCAGTCTAGAGGGATCCAAGAAAAAGATGTGGAAGCAAATTGAAATCAAGAAAAGTGGAGATTAGATTCCGTCAAAAATGATTAATCCTTGGTTTATTCACCCTTAAACACTCGTTTGAGCCTATATATCTTTTTCTTTCATAACCTTGAACCCTAGCCTACATTATGTGCCTATAAAGTCCATCTTTGATCATACATAGATATTTGAGTTAAAGAGTTTATCTTTAGAAGTCGTGCCACCTCTTGGTGTTAATTCTTTTATTTACAAAAGATTTCTAAATCTTTCATCCATGATAAGATAACAGAAAAAAGAAGAAAGAAAACGAGGGTTCAAGATGAAAACCCACAAAGGGCATCTTAGGACCAATGGTTGATTAGAGTTGAAAAGACGACTCGAATATGAAAATCAATTTTGCATGGCTGAAACATGAGAAGTGATCCCCCAAAATTGTTTGATGAAGTTCCACTCACCCTGAAAGTATTCACAAGAATTTGAGGTCAGTGGACCATTTCAAAAGTTGTACACGAAGTAGTTGATATCACTTGATCATTTCTGGAAAAAAAACATTGAACATTTGAATAATCATGATCCAATCTTCAAAACACACTCCTTCCGCAAGTCATCTCACGCCTTGAAACCAAAAATAGTCTTGGAACATGTCAAAGAACTATAACTTTGAAAGATTAAAAGAATCGTTGATTTTTTTTATATTCAACGAACTTATATTTTATGAAGTGTTTTAGTTGTGAGCCTAGCGTGAGGGGCACATTTCATTTTGAAAAATGTTTTTGTAAGCTTGTCATTTTTGTTTTCAAATATCATCTCTCTCGAGAATGAAAAATATTTTTGAAATTGATCAGTGTTGATTTGACTTGAAAGCTTGAAATCAAGAAAAAGACAAATGGGGAAGAAAAGATGAAAGCTGGTGAGGCAAATTTCATCGGCGACAACAACCAAAAAATACAAGGAATTGGAAGAGAAGAGAGCATTTAAAACTTTTCTTTTTAGGGTAAATGAATAAAAAGAGATTGAAATTCTTTTAATTAACATGCAAGATAGTGAGTTAAAATAATAAAAATAGATTTAAAATCCTTTTATTAAAACACTGCATCGAGAATAATAGAAGGAGATTTAAAATCCTTTAAAAAAGTCATTGGAAACTGATGTTTGGGGAAGTAATTCACACAAGCGGCAAGCCGACCATGCTAGTTGTCTAATTCTTTTTCTTAGGTTTTAAGGTAGAATTACACTTTAGGTCTTTTTTTATTTTATTTTAGACTCTTTTAGATTTTAGGCTTAGTTTATTTCTTTCTAGTATGAGTTCTAATATTTAGATTCTTTTAATTAGGTCCTTAATATGCATAATTAGTTAGATAATTAGATAACAAGTTTCACCTTAGCTCAATTTAGTGGGTAATTCATTTAGTTTATTTTGGTTAAATTTTCTTTAAAATGGATGATTGATTTTTTAATTGGACTTAAAATTGAGTTTAATTATAGGACAATCTTAAAATTGTGCGAATATGTGTTTCAGTCTAGGGATATTCGATCAGTAATTCGCTTAATTTGGGATTAATTATAATTTGACTTAAGATTATGGGTTTCAATTAAAGTATTAATTTTCTATTTTTGAGCACTTTAGCATTTTTAATTTTTTTATTGATAAATATGATTTATTTGCATGTTTTTGTCTTTTTTAATAGTGCTACTAACCCTACCTTTGAAGCTTTTTAGACAACACAACCCTTTGTGTACTAATTTTAGGCGTTGTGGGGGTGCTATAACTTTCCCACACGTAACCGACTCCCGAGCCTGACCATGACTCCGGTTCAAACGCAGACTAATTCTACAGGTTTTCGGTCGTACCCAACCCAAAACGACCGATGGCGACTCCAAATGTTTGACGAGCCTTTGAAGGCCCAGTTAATTTTGGCCCGGACAAAAACGACGTCAACAGCTTGGCGACTCTGCTAGGGACATGTTCAAGAGAGTCAAGCCGCAAAAAGGGGTGTATGTTTTTTGAAACGTTGCATCATTCGATGAGCTTTCTACCCGAGCTCTATCCCGATTAAGTGGGGGGAAAAACACTGCTCCTTCGTGAGGTTAACCTCCATATAGGATAGTAGTTGCCTTCGGGATGTATATGCCTTATGGCTTCGTGAGGTTAACCTTCGTATGGTCATAAAGAAATGCATCCCCTCGAATTGAACTTACTAGCCTTAGCAGGTCTCAGTGAGGACATTTCGGGTCTCTATCTAGAACCAAAAACTGCATAACCGTAGGAGCTCACCCCTGTTAGAGTCATGTTGAACTCAAACCTTAGTGAAATACCCTTTTATGTATATAAGCTTGCATTTTTTATGCTATGTACATTTATATTTTTTTATTTTTGTGTGACACTAATCATTTTTTGGGTGTTTCTTGTTTTTCCCTTAAAACATATGCCTATGCATCATGATCATGCACGGTGTTGGCTCGTAATTGTTCGTAAAAATAAAAGATCTTTACAATGGAGAAAATGTCCAACAACAATGGAGAAGACAATACGAGCATTCACAAGTGGTTCAAGGAAAAAGAGAAGCAGATGATAACATTTATCCAAGATATACAAGTAATGCGAGAACAACATGAGGTTACCTTCAATGACCTTATGGCATGTCGCGTCCAAAATTAGGAGTTGAGGGATCGCCTGATGACCTTAGAAGGAGTCCTCCAAACTTACAAACAGCAAGACTCGATTATTGAGTTAGAAGTGTCACGACTAGAGAATGAGACACTGAAACAACTTGTAAAGACGTTAGAGACATCTTTACAAGATCATGAGAATCTTGTCGATGACCTTCAAGAGGCTATAAAGATTGTTGATCTTCTGCTTCAAACTGTAAGAGGATAGATTAAAAGAAGGAACGACTTGATGACTAAAGCCATTCTCCAAATTCGAAAGGTGGCTATTAAGATCACGAGCCTAGCCAATGAAGCTGAAGCATTGAGGTTTTGGGACAGTCATGTGTTGCATTAAAAGAAAAAGATGGCTCATTTTTTGAAAGAGATTAAAAATATGGGAGATATAGCTCATCATTATCTTTGAGTGTGACTATTTATTCTTGTAATAAAAAATTGGTTAGTTATGTTTTTCGTCAACATTTGTTTTTAGGATTTGTGTAATAAAGATCTATTATTTTATACGATCAATTTTGGGCCAACGCCAATTTGCATTCATCATTGCATTTGTATTTACTTCACGAACATTGTGCATCAATAACTAAAATGTTAATTTATGAGGGTTTAATATCAGTGATCCTGGAAACAAAAGATGATCAAATTGAGCATCCACATTTCACACGTTTCAAGGCTAGAAGAATGTAAGATAGACTTCAAAAACTAGAGAAGTTCCAAGAGCAAGTCACTCAAGACATAAAGAGCTTGAGGAAAGACATAGAAAAGAGTCAAGAGAATCTTCTGAGCAAATTAGGGGACAAGTATGTATAGTTGTTGTCCAAGACAACAAATGCTGAGAAAACAAAAGCTCATGAAGTCCACGAGGAAGATTCCTCATCTTTACCGTTTGGACAAAAAGAAACACATTTATCTTTTGGACCAAAAGAAACGCATTCTCGTTTTGTGTTCTCTGCTGGTGAACTACAATCTGATGCCCATAACCAAACCAATTTGCATGGTGATTTTGGTTCAAACATGTGAGCAAGCCCAATCAAACCAGAAGTCCCAAATTTTGACGACCCTGGTGAGCTGGAAAAACTGAAGAAAGGACCTCCCCCCAAATTTTCAAGCACAACTGACGACAAGTTAAAATACTTAGAAGAGAGAATTAAAGTCATGGAAGGTATTGATGCCTTCAGTGGAACTGACGTAATGGAGCTAAACTTGGTCCCTGGTTTGATTTTGCCCATAAAATTTAAAAGCGCAAGAATTTGAGAAATTTGATGGCACAAACTGCCCTAACGCCCACCTTACCATGTTTTGTCACAAAATGACTGGGTATGGGAATGACGATAAACTACTGATCTATTGCTTTCAGGATAGTCTAATTGGATCTTCCACGCGGTGGTATAACCAACTGAGTAGGGCTCGGGTGAGCACATGAAGAGATTTAGCACATGCCTTCAAAGAACAGTACAAACATGTCCTGGATATGGTTCATGCTCGACTGGCACTTCAGAATATGGAGAAAAGATACAATGAAGGATTCCGACAATATGCCAAACGGTGGAGGGATATGGCCACACAAGTCTTGCCACCACTGCTTGAAAGGGAAACTACAAATCTTTTCATCAATTCCTTGAAATTCCATATTACGATAAATTGGTGGCTAGTACCACCAAAAACTTCGCTGATCTAGTCACAACAAGTGGAATGATAGAGAACGCCATTAAAAATGGGCACATACCAAGGAGAGGGAATCTGAAATCCACATGGTGAACGTTAGAGGCCCAGGTTATTGTCAGTTTGAGCCTTCATCTTTCAAATCGAGTTCTTATTCTAAGTTTGCATCTGAGCAAACTTCTCGGAAGAAGATTTCTATTGACCCAGTACCGATGACATACAATGAACTGCTCTCGAAGCTTGTTGAGCTCAACCTTGTGGCTCCAATTCACTCTAAGCCAAGAAAACCTCCTGAAGGTTATGATATTAATGCTACATGTGATTATCACATAGGGAGTTTAGGTTATACCATAGTGGAATGTGGGGCATTAAAATGCAAGGTGCAGAGTTTTATTGAATCTGGGGCATTAACATTTGACAAGTAATGAGATGTTCTATTGAGAATAATGTTTATGCAATGAATTGAACTTGATTGGTTAGAAAACACTAAAAAGAAACCACTCATCTCCCATCATGAAATTTATGTTGCCCTGGTACGAAGTCGTTTTGTTTTTCTCTTATTCGAAATTGTTTTTCTTCTCTTCTATTGTTATATGTTTTCATTCAATAAATGCTACATTTTTGGGCTATGAATAATGAAACAAATTTATAAATTTTGAAGTTCTTTAAAGATCAAATGAATGATTGACTCTTTCAAGAATCAAAATTATAAAAGTTTGACATGTGCCAAGATTAAAATTATTCACACCTCACTCAAAGCTAATACACGATTCCTTGATCGTTCATCAGACTTGAAAAAATGATTTTTGACACAAGAATAGCCTTTCACATGTACGACTTCTGAGTCACACATTCGCCTTCTTAGGCGTAAAACCATTTTTTCTCTCTCATACACCTAGAAGACATGAAAGATGTTCATTGGTGTGTGAATCTTCCAAGAAGATGACAAGGTAGAGCACCCCACATTGATTCAGTGAGTAAGGCTAAACTGTCGGCGCATGTAAGAAGAAAAAAGGAAAAAAAGGAAAATTGAAAATGAAAAAAGAAAAAGGAAAAAAAAGGAAAAATGAATGTTAGACTATCATGCATTATTTGTGTTTAGATGATTTTTTGAATAAATGAGTTAACTCTGAATATCGATCCTTCCTAGGATAACTCTTTTACGAAGATATCTATGTATGAAATGATGAATGGCATTCCTTCACATTCTCTTTCTAAAATAATAAAATTAACCAATTTTGTCTTCCTTTGAGTCTAATGTAATTTTCCTTTGGAATAAACCCTAATCAAGGACTACCCTCAACATTGGGGGGAAAAGAAAAGAAAATTTTCTCACATGAGTCAATTTCGATCGCACCACGAGGATGAGGCCTTATGAAATAGAGGCAAAGAACATGAGGACGTGTTTCAGTTACAAGAGGTGACTTGTGCTCAAATTAAAAAGTTCTGAATTCATTCATGAAAAAAGAAAAAAAAGAAAATTGAAAAAGAAAAAACATGAAATGAACAGAATAGGAAGCACACATTTGGAGTCCCTCGTCAAAAAAGACTCTCTCGAGTCTAGCTGAGATATGTAACACAATATTGTTCGAAGCTCCAGGTCCAATATTCATGGAAATCATGAATCCTCAAAGAAAGAAAGTAGGAAATAAACTCTAGGGTGAAAACCCAAAAATGGGCAGTCTAGAGGGATCCAAGAAAAAGATGTGGAAGCAAATTGAAATCAAGAAAAGTGGAGATTAGATTCCGTCAAAAATGATTAATCCTTGGTTTATTCACCCTTAAACACTCGTTTGAGCCTATATATCTTTTTCTTTCATAACCTTGAACCCTAGCCTACATTATGTGCCTATAAAGTCCATCTTTGATCATACATAGATATTTGAGTTAAAGAGTTTATCTTTAGAAGTCGTGCCACCTCTTGGTGTTAATTCTTTTATTTACAAAAGATTTCTAAATCTTTCATCCATGATAAGATAACAGAAAAAAGAAGAAAGAAAACGAGGGTTCAAGATGAAAACCCACAAAGGGCATCTTAGGACCAATGGTTGATTAGAGTTGAAAAGACGACTCGAATATGAAAATCAATTTTGCATGGCTGAAACATGAGAAGTGATCCCCCAAAATTGTTTGATGAAGTTCCACTCACCCTGAAAGTATTCACAAGAATTTGAGGTCAGTGGACCATTTCAAAAGTTGTACACGAAGTAGTTGATATCACTTGATCATTTCTGGAAAAAAAAACATTGAACATTTGAATAATCATGATCCAATCTTCAAAACACACTCCTTCCGCAAGTCATCTCACGCCTTGAAACCAAAAATAGTCTTGGAACATGTCAAAGAACTATAACTTTGAAAGATTAAAAGAATCGTTGATTTTTTTTATATTCAACGAACTTATATTTTATGAAGTGTTTTAGTTGTGAGCCTAGCGTGAGGGGCACATTTCATTTTGAAAAATGTTTTTGTAAGCTTGTCATTTTTGTTTTCAAATATCATCTCTCTCGAGAATGAAAAATATTTTTGAAATTGATCAGTGTTGATTTGACTTGAAAGCTTGAAATCAAGAAAAAGACAAATGGGGAAGAAAAGATGAAAGCTGGTGAGGCAAAGTTCATTGGGGCAAAAAAAGTGAATTGTCATGATTCGTGATGAAGATACTTCCCAATTGGAGAAAATATGATAAAATCATGAAAAGAAAGACTTTACATACATCATTGAGAGCATGTATGCATTCATCGTTAACGTGCATTGCATCAAGTAGTCACAAAATATGCACGACATTTGCATTATTGATAAAGTTGCATGAGAATGTTCACTTGAACTTTGCAATTTCGATCATGTACAAGGTCCTTCAATTTTAAGGTATGATGGTTGTAAGACTCATTTGAGATGTTCCTGAAATATTTTCAATAATCTTGATCTTATTTTCTTGAGGATTTTTTTTAAAATTTCTTTTGTGAAACATTTCCAAACTCTCACAATCCTTTCACGAGGATATTCTCTCAGATCTTGATCCTCCTTTCTCGAGGACATTTTTCAAAAAGTACTTTTTTGAAACATTTTCAAACTTTCAGAATCCTCTCTTGATGATGTTTTTTCTTCAAAAAAAAAACTTTCCTCTCTTGAGGACACTTTTGTAGATCTCTCTTGAGATACATTCATTTTCAAAGCATATCTTGAGCACATTTAAAAAATCACTTCAAACTTTCACAATCCTCTCTCGAGGATGTTTTCTTCAAAGAAATGACTTTTCTCTCTTGAGGACACTTTTTCGGATCTCCATTGAGAATGATTCCTCAGTAAATGATTTTCCTCACTTGAGGATATTTTCTCAAATCTCTTTTGAGATATTAATTCTCAAAACCTCTATATGTTGTTAAGATTGTTTATCTTGAAACATAATTCTTGTCTCTCTTGAGATCGTTTCCCTTGTAATATTAATGCCCCGGCTTTCGGGCCTACGCATTAGCCGGGTTTGGTTAGGTGGTTCGGTTCGAACCTGTTTAGCGGTCTAGTCTAGTTTCGAGAAATAATTAAATTGAAAGGTTTTTGGTCAGATAAAAATAAGTAAAAAATTCCTAAAATCATAATTATATATATTATTAATTTTGGTAAAGGTAATCTAAAGAAAACAATTTTGGAAATTGGACATTTTCGTTTAGTGACCAAAATGTAAAAATGGTAAAGTTTGATTTAATGGCAAAAACGTAAAAGGCTAATACTTTGAATCTTTAACAAGAAATATTACCAAAATCTAATAAGGAATTTTCCTCCTATTTTACAATTTTAATTAAATAAATTATATTAAAGGATGGGGGGAATTTTTAGAGACGGTTATTCATTTTCATTTGACGTAGTTTTTCTTCTCTCACTTTTTCTCTCAAAATCCCATCATCCAAACAACATGATTTAAAAGGTAGACTCTAATTTTGATTTAGATTTCAAAGATTTTCTTATTTTATATTGATTCTCTATTGAATTTCTTATTTTTCTCTTTGGTTTTCTTTTCAAAAATGGAGGAAGAGCTCATCATTAGAGGTAGGTTCATTCTTCTCCTCTAATGACATGTTCTTTACTGAAATTCCCAAGTATTTAGTCTTTTACATATTGTTTTAATGGGTTTTTATATGTTAATTGATGAGATTGTATTTAATTGAGGTTTCTTGAAGATTTATGGTGGATCATTGAAATTGATGTTAGTTGCTGAGTTAGTTGCTGATTATTAATGCGTTGTTAATGGTTAATAATGTTAACTTGATGGATTTTGTTAAGTAATCCCGAATCTAGTTAGATTGCTAGATGTTAGTGATGAGATCTTGAGTTTTAGAGCTTTTGTTGTGGTTTCTTGATAGCTGGAGGTTTATAGAGGTTGGGGAAGTGTTTTAGGTTGTAAATGGATGATGATTGATGGTTGATTTTGCTGGGTAATGATTGGGAACGGTTTAGAGTGGTTTTGTCGGTGTTTTCGGTTTGTATCAGTTGTTAATTGCTTGGCGAATGTTGGAGTTGAGTGGGGGTTTGTGTTGCTGGAGATTTTGACGCAAGAGTGTGCATTAATCCTCTATTTTCCCTGGTTAGAAGCAGGGCAAGACGTTGCTTATTTGTTAGAAGGCACATTTGGAGTTTCGAAGGCTAGTAAATGCTTCGGCAAGTGAGACGAAATTGTATCGCTGAGTGGATGTGGTTTGAACGTTTTCGTAAGCTTGGAAACAAGGTTTCGGGAGGTTTGTGTAAGCTTGAAACGCTTAGCTAATCTCGGAAGTAAGTATGGATACTAAAGCTTTCAGTTCTCGGTTTAAAGTCCATATGAATTATCATGCTCATGTTTTGAACTATGTTGTTACTCACTTTTATGCATGTTTTCTAAGCATGGTTTTGCTGAATTATATCCCGGCCAAAGTGAGATAATGGTGAGGGTTGTTTCACCATGTGACTTGATGGGGGTAGTGCCATCAAGGTATCCGTATATCCGATTATTAATGGATTAGGGTAGTGCTATCCAAGGATGGGGGTAGATTCCTTTCGGTTTACTTGAAATGCCAATATATGAATTGAACATGAATCATGGTTTCAAAATACTTTTGTATAAAGACTCTTATACATGATGATTATGCTTTATGAGATTTAAGCATGTGAACCTTTGTTTTGGTTTGCATTGAGATATGCATGAAGTAATGATACCTGTGGTTTATAAAAGATGCTTTTATTGTGGTTTCAAAAGCATGAGAAAGTTGAGCATGATGTGGTTATGTTTTAAATGAATCATTGATTGAAAAATACATTATTGTTGTTTAAATTGAGCTTTCCCTCACTAAGTAAATATGCTTACGCTCTCCTTTCCAACAATGCAGATAAGTGAGCATTTGAGCAGCAAAATAGCAAGGGATTTCACCCAAGATATCACTTGATTTACAAGTATGGGATTTGACACTTTTAACGAGATAGAATTGGCAATGGGGAGGGTACCTCAGTATTTTTGGAGAGGATTTTTTAAACTCCCTGGTTTGGCAAGTGTGTTTTGCCTTATAAGACTTGTATTGGGCTTTTAAATGTTGTTATGCTTTGCTCTTTGGTTTTTGATACTCTATGTAGAGTGCTTATAGGGTGCATGCCTTTAGAGTAAACATGTTTTGCACTTCATGATGCTAGATGCCTTTGTTGATGTTTATGTGTTGGAGAAATATGTTGTTGAAGTTTATCTATGGTTGCATGATGATTGGTGGCCATTTGGTATGTTTTAAGATGTTTAAATGTTGCTATTTTAGTACAGATCTGGTATGTGTTTCAAAACAGTAGCAGTTGTTTCGATTCAGCTTGCATATTTGGTCTCAACGTTTCAAAACACTACTAGACCGTTTTGAGACTTTTAGTTATAATGTGAACCCGTATCGAAACTCGGGTCGTTTCGATACAGCTATGTTTTGTCTGAGATCAAATGCTACTGGAATGTATGGTTTTGTAATAAGGGGTGAGTGTTTCGAAACGGAGTCGTTAAGTTAGTTAATGGCATGACCGGTCAGTTTTGATTGTTTATATTTCAGTCCCTATTTATATAATTTGCAATTGTGGATGTTTAAATGATCGTATGATGTTTATATTTCACCTGCAAGCATGTAATGAACCTGATTAAAGGTTGGTAACATTAAATTATAATTTAACCTTATAGCGGGTTGTTGCAAATGAAAGTGCAGTTGAGGTTCATATTAAATGAAAATATGTTCGTTACGCGAGTAAACATTGTAGGACTTAATTATGTATCTAGACAAGTTAAAAGAAAAAAAAGTTTGCTAATCAAGGTTGACTTTAACGAGTTGATTTTGGTTTTCCCCGTGTAATTCTCTTAATTCGGGTTAACCGTCTAGACCGGGCTAAGGGGGTTACATTTGTTGGTATCAGAGCCAGGTTTCAAAAGATTGGGATGTATGTTGAATGTTGAATTATGATTGATAACATGCTATATTTGATGCTATGCACGGTGAATGATTGTATCATAATTGGATTGATAGTATGTGATGTATGATGATTATGTGATTAATTGATATATGTGACTGGGGTTCCCATTGCCAATACTACCGGTAAATAAAAGAGTTTTTGTTTTAGAAGACAGAATGAGTGACTTGGGTTCTTGCTATTTGTAAGCCTAACTATTTTTGCTATTATATTTGCATGATAGAACTGCTTATCATATCATGGGACCGAGAAGAGAGCTTACAGGCAATATGCGGAATGCGGTTGAGAATGAGGTAGAGATGGATGATGAGAACGTGCCGCCTCCTCCTCTTGGTGAAGGTGGAGCTAAAATAAAAACTGGTGGTAGAGGTGTTGAACCTCAGGCAGCGCAGGGGCAAGCTGCTCTTGACATGACACCTTTGATTCAGGCTATTGTCGGAGCCTTTCAGGCAGCAATGGCAAGTATGCATGTGGCCGCACCTCAGCCTGATGCCAATGTTGGTTTACCCTTAGAGCGTCTGCGTAGTTTGGGTGGAGCAGAGTTTAGAGGCCTATCTCCTAAGGGCTTTGAGGCTTGGTTCGAAAGTACTAAGAGGATTTTGGGGAAGATGAATTGCAATAATGTGCAGAAGTTGGGCTGCGTTGTCTCTTTGCTTCACAGAGATGCGTATACTTGGTGGATGACCATCACAGCTGGTATGGAACCTGGCGAGGTTACCTGGGAATTCTTCGTAAATGCTTTTAAGAAGAAGTTTTTGGGTGTCCATTATTTGGATGAGAAGAAGAGAGAATTCATGGTGTTGATACAGGGTAACATGACTGTTGTGAAATATGAGGTGTAGTTCGTCCAATTGATTCAGTACGCCCCTGAGCTGGTACCGGATGAACGGAAGAGATGTGATAGGTTTCGATATGGGTTGGTAAAGAAAGTAAAGACCTATATGCTTGCGGCTGAGTATACCGATTTTGATGTACTGGTTACTAGAGTCAAGGTTATCGAGTAGAGTTTGGGATTGACGTCACGCTTGGGGAGTTCTAGCTCCAGGAAGAGAGCTGTTGATTATGATAGTGGACGTGATCGAGGTAAGAGATCACAGGATATGAGCTATCAGCGAGACCATCGTCAAGGCGGTGGTGGTGGATCGGGTCGAGGCCAGTATGGTCAGAATATTGCTACACATGTTCTTACGTGTAACCGTTATGGGAGGAATCACACGGGGGAGTGTTGGGGTAATTCCGGAACATGTTGGAAGTGTGGGGCTCAGGGTCATGTGAAGCGTGACTGTCCACAGTTGGCGAGGCAAGCACCAGCTCGTGCTATGGAGCCTTAGAGGGGTCGTGGGTACGGCCGAGGTAATTTTCAGCGACGGGAGGATGGTCAGAGGAATGTGGCGTATGTGGTCACGGTGCAGCCAGAGGGTAGTGGACCAGCTCGAGTTTATGCTCACCGGGAGGGCCGAAATGACACAGATGTGATCGCGTGTACCTTCTCCTTGCAATCCTTGTCATTACTTGCTTTGATAGATTCTGGTTCCATGCATTCTTACATTTTGCATGAGCATGCTTGGTTGCTTGATGTGCCGTTAGAGTTTCTTGATGTGGGTATACAAGTTACGAGTTCGGTTGGTGAGAATGTAGTTGTTAGGAAGTTGTATAGAAGATGTCACTTGATGTTTCAAGGACATGTGTTTCCAGTCGATGTGATGGAGTTACTTTTCTATGGTTTCGATGTTATCCTGGGGATGGATTGGTTGTCGGAACATAAAGTTGTGGTTGATTGTGAGACCAAGTGTGTTTCATTGAAGCTTGCCGATGATTTTGAAGTTGTGGAGGTGGGTGAGAACGTAAGGTTCTTGTCCAATGTTGTTTCGGCGGTGGAAGCTCAAAAGTTGATGAATGGTGGTTGCCAAGATTATTTGGCGTATATGATGAACCCAAGTATGAAGGAAGCACGTCCGCAGGATATTCAGACAGTTTGTGATTTTCCGGGGGTGTTTCCGGAAGAGTTACCTAGGTTACCACTGGATAGGGAGGTCGAGTTTTGCATAGAGACGTATGCGGATATGGCTCCGGTATCTATTGCTCCTTACCGAATGGCACCGAAGGAGTTAAAGGAGTAAAAGACGCAGCTTCAAGAGTTGCTAGATTGTGGTTTCATTAGGCCAAGTATCTCGCCTTAGGTAACTCTAGTTTTGTTTGCTAAGAAAAGGATGGGACGATGCGGATGTGTATAGACTATCGGTAACTGAATAAGTTGACGATAAAGAACAAATACCCTTTACCTCGGATTGATGATCTCTTTGATCAGTTTCGTGGAGCTGCTGTATTTTCAAAGATTGATCTAAGGTCGGGGTATTATCAACTTAAGGTAAAGGATAGAGACATATCGAAGACGGCTTTTCATACGAGGTACGGGCATTACGAGTTCCTAGTGATGCCTTTTGGTTTGACCAATGCGCCGACTGCGTTCATGGACATGATGAACAAGGTGTTCCACAAGTACCTTGATCAGTTTGTGGTGGTGTTTATCGATGATATCCTTATGTACTCTCGTACCAAGGAGGATCACGATAGGCATTTGAGAATAGTGTTGCAGACTCTGTTAGATAATCAACTCTATGTGAAGTTGAGCAAATGTGAGTTCTGGATTAGAGAGGTGGTGTTTCTTGGTCATGTGGTATCAGCCGAGGGTATCAGGGTGGATCCTCAAAAGATTGAGGCGGTTGTGGGCTGGAAACAACCAAAATTAGTGACAGAGGTTCGTAGTTTTCTGGGCTTGGCAGGGTATTACCGTCGATTCGTGGATGGGTTTTCTAAGATAGTTGCTCCGTTGACGATGTTGCTTTAGAAAGATGTTAAGTTTGAGTGGACGGAGGCGAGGCAACAAGCTTTTCAAAAGTTGAAGGAAGTTTTGGTACAAGCTCCGATCTTGATTCAACCTGAATCGGGAAAAAGAGTTTGTGGTGTATAGTGATGCATCCTATGTGGGTTTAGAATATGTGCTGATGCAGGAGGGTAGAGTAGTTGCTTATGCATCGAGGCAATTGAAGGTGCATGAGCGTAATTATCCTACTCACGACCTCGAGCTTGCAGTTTTAGTGTTTGCTCTAAAGATATGGAGGCATTATCTTTATGGCGAGAGATGTACTGTGTACATAGATCATAAGAGTCTCAAATATCTTATGTCTCAGAGGGAATTGAATCTTCGGCAACGTCGATGGTTGGAATTACTGAAGGATTAGGATCTTACGATCGAGTATCACCTGGGGAAGGCCAATGTGGTGGGTGATGCTTTGAGCCGAAAGGTTGTAGTGGAGTTGAGAGCAATGTTTGCTCGCTTGAGTTTGTCTCGTGATGGTGGCTTGGTGGCTAAGCTTCAGGTGAAACCTTCTTTGGTTGAATTGATCAAGGAAAAGCAGTTGCTTGATGATTCCTTGGTTCCGCATGTTTCGGACATATCAGAGGGTAATCCTACGGATTACAGTTTCAGTGACGATGGTGTCTTGTGTTTTAAGGGTCGGGTAGTTGTGCCAGAGGATGTTGAGTTGAGGCGCACTATCTTGACGGTGGCTCATAATAGTCCTTTTGCCATGTATCTTGGTAGTACTAAGATGTATCGGGGATTACGAGATGAGTACTACTGGGTCGGCTTGAAAAAGGATGTGGCGGAATTTGTTCGCAAGTTTTTGGTGTGTCAGCGTGTGAAAGCTGAACATCAGTTTCCATTCGGTCTGTTGCAGCCTTTGGGGATTCTAGAGTGGAAATGGGAGAGGATCACGATGGATTCCGTGTGGGTGATCGTGGATAGGTTGACGAAGTGTGCACATTTCTTGCCAGTGCATACTACGTTTACCCTGGATAAGCTGGCGAAGCTTTATGTTGCAGAAGTTGTGCGGTTTCATGGTGTTCCTAAGTCTATAGTCTCAGATAGGGATCCGCGGTTCACGTCGAGGTTCTGGGAGTGTTTGCATCGAGCCTTGGGAACGAGGTTGAGCTTTAGCACATCTTCTCATCCTCAGATGGATGGTCAGTTGAAGCGGGTTATCCAGGTGTTGGAGGATATGATCTAGTGTTGTGTGATTGATTTCCAAGGTTCGTGGGACAAGTTTTTGTCGTTGGTAGAGTTCGCCTATAACAATAGCTATCAGGCGAGCATAAAAATGGCCCGTACGAGGCTTTGTATGGACGAAAGTTTCGTACACCCGTGTGTTGGGAGGAAGCGAGGAAAAAAGTTGGTTTCTTTGTCGGATATGCTCAAGGGTACAACCGATAAGGTAAAGCTCATTTGTGATCGTCTGAAGGAGGCTTCGGATCGCCAAAAATCTTACGCGGATTTGAAGCGTAAGGAAATTGAGTTTGAGGTTGGTGAGAAGGTCTTCTTGAAAGTTTCGCCTTGGAAGAAGGTGATGAGGTTTAGACGAAAAGGCAAGTTGAGCCCGAGGTTTATTGGACCTTATGAGGTGCTTGAGAGGATTGGCCCTGTTGCGTATAGATTGTGATTACCGCCGGAGTTGGAGAAGATGCATGATGTTTTCCATGTATCCATGCTTCGGAGGTATCGTTCGGATCCTTCGCATGTGTTGCCAGTTGAGGAAGTGGAGTTGAATCTGGATTTATCTTATGAGGAGGAACCAATAGAGATCTTGGGTTCGAACAGTAAGGTGCTTCGCGGAAGGACCATTAGGTTGGTGAAGGTGCTTTGGAGACACCGAGGTGTCGAGGAAGCGACATAAGAAAGGAAGACGTATATGAGAAAGCAGTTTCCCTGTCTCTTTCCACCAGATAAATTTCAAGGACGAAATTTCTTAAGTGAGGGAGAGTTGTAACGCCTCGGGTTTTGGGCCTAGGCATTATCCGGGTTTAGTTAGGCGATTCGGTTCGAACCCGTTTAGCGGTCTAGTCTAGTTTCGGGAAATATTTAAATTGAAAGGTTTTTGGTTGGATAAAAATAAGTAAAAATTCCTAAAATCATAATTATATATATGATTAATTTTGGTAAAGGTAATTTAAAGAAAACAATTTTGGAAATCGGACATTTTGGTTTAGTGACCAAAATGTAAAAATGGAAAAGTTTGATATAATCGCAAAAACGTAAAAGGCTAATACTTTGAATCTTTATCCAATAATAGTCCATTTGCTGCAGAATCAATTCGAATGCGAGTTTGTAAGTTAGCAGCATTATAGAACTTAGTTACCTGATTCCAGACGGGGAATCCATGCATGGGGCAGTTTCGAAGAAGAGTAGTAAATCTGTCCCAGGCCTCGTGCATTGGCTCGTCATCTTCCTGCTGAAAAGTAGAAATTTCATTACGTAATCGCTAAGATAAATGCGAAGGATTAAAACGAGATAAGAATTCACGAGACAAATCTGCCCAAGTCACGATAGAACCCGGTGTAAGTTTATTCCATCAAGTTTTAGCTCTGTCCATCAATGAGTGGGGGAATAACCGAAGCCTCAGGATCTCCGGGTTAACTCCTGGCAGTCTAAACGAACCACAGATCTCCTGGAACGTCTTGAGATGCTCCCTAGCATCTTCTGTCACAGCACCACTAAACTGCCCGGCGTTGTTGATCATACTAAACATGACAGGCTTGAGTTCGAAGTTATCAACATCAATATCCGGCAGTGTGTTCTCCAGCTCTACATGATCGTTCAACATGTAGTCACGACATGACCGTCGTCCAGCTGCTGCGGGCGGGTCACCGACAGGCGGGTTAAGACCGCCAAGGGGTGGTATGCCACCACCAGCAGGTTGGTTATGGCCCATTTTCTCTAGCTGTTCTTCGAGGTATTCGTTTCTGTCTAAAAGTCGGCAAAGTTGTTTCTTGAGATTAAAGGAACGTTCAACTTCCGAATCTAATGGATACTCAGGATCTTCACCTCTTTTAGATCTTGGCATAAACAAGAAAACCTCGTGAAAAGTGAGAGTTGAAAGCACAAAAGAAAAATTAAAGAAAAATAAAAATAAAAACAAAAACGAAAATAAAAGTAAAAACGAAAAGTGCAATAAAAGAAAGATGTAGTTATGTTGCCAATCCCCGGCAACGGCGCCAAAAACTTGTTGCGTGTAAAAGAGTCTATCGCAATTGTAGTGCAAGTGTACACGACGCAAGTAGTAAAGTGATACGAAGTATCGGATTATCGTCTCCATAGGGATTGGGCTAATAGCTTCACCTAATTTCACTGCACGAAGTAAAGGAAATATTTGAGAGTTGTCACGAGAATAATAAAGGAAAACGTAAATAAAAGAATAGAGTAATCAAGATAGAGAGAATGGGCTGGTATTGAATTGCTCAGTAGTGCAGGTATTGTATTGCTTAGGAACTCCAGTTCTGTCGTCACGCCTGTCACTGACAGCACCTGTCGCGGCAGCTGTCCGTTGGTCGTCGCGGCAGCAAACACACCAACTCAGTACGTTCAAGTTTGGCAAGAATCCCAGATCTGCCTTGGCCTATCCCTAGGTCCAAGTCTGTCGATGATCACGTCTTTGACGATACCTCCCGGTGTGAATCGAAGGATGAACACCGATGTGTATGAATTCTTCCTTAGCCACTTAACCTTACCCTATCCCTAGGCACAAGATAGTTCAACTATAAACTAGAGAACTCGCTCTTATTTCTTTCGTATACTTAACTCTCCCGATGCTAAGTAAATAGATAACCTCACAATGCTCTCCCGATGCTCTTGCAAGATATTAAGACCAAAATAAGAGAACTTGAAGTTTATTTTATTGAACTTGGAAAATCCTAAAACAAAACAACCCTTGCAACTACTTTACAAAACAACCCGTGGCCCTAGGGGGAATTTAGAACATGTCGACGACGGGTAAACGGCAGAGGGGTTTAGGTTATCGGTTATGGGGTATTATTCCTCCTAGGTTAAATCTATGCCCTTATATAAGCTTTGGGCTCAAGTATTCTAAGTTAACAAGGATTACAACTTTAATGAAAAGTAAGATTCTAATAAATGCTTAATCTCTAAGGATTCCTACTTTTCAGCCGCGTCCTTGTTTCATGGGAATTCCTCTCCTTGAGCTTTGGCTTGACATATCTTTTGATCCGGGGCTTGGAAAAATATTTGGCTTTCACACGACAGACGAGCAGATTTTTCTCTATCTATCGAGGTCCATTTTACTTTTCCTCTTCATAAGGCTGCTGTCACCTTGCTGTCATGACAGATCCATGGCAGCTTCTTCCTCGTCGTCTGCTTGTCCAGTTCAGCTCTCCTGCTTCTCTGCGCTGCGCCCGCCTTCACCGTCTACGATGGCAGCAACCTGCAAAATAAGCCATCTTTTAGCAGAATTCGTGCCTTTAATCCATTTGTGATGTTTTACTGTAAACTAGCCTAAATGCAATGCAATGATGCTTGAATGCAGCAGAAATATGGGTTAAAAGGGTGTAAATAATAGAACTTTTACACACTCAACACACCCCCAAACTCAAGTTTTTGCTTGCCCTCAAGCAACTAAGACCTAAAAGAAAAAGAATATAAATTTTTTTTTGTGTTGGCCTTCAAACAGTGAACTGTCCCTTACCCGTCGCTCATTCTCTGTAACGGCAGCAACCTGCCGGAAAGATTAGGATCTGTCCGGAATCTCCCTATAGTCCTCGTGCAGTGTGTGCATGCTTGTGAACAGTTATATGCTAAGACTCTCTTAGTTTCACTAGAATAATCAACTCTTAACTTGAATTTTTATGCCAAAGTTTATCTTTTTGAAGGCACATTTTCATGCTTCTTTGATTTTCTGTTTTGACTTGATTTTTATTTTTCAAGCTAAAGTTTCACTAGAGCCGGTTTCGGGCACCTCTAGCTAACTTCCTAGAGCCGGTTTCGGGCACCTCTAGGGCTATTTTGCTAAACTTCTTTCCTAGAGCCAGTGTTAGGCAACTCTAGGGGCTATTCAAGTGCTAAGCTTCCTATTCTAGTTTGGCTAAAAGAAATCTAAGCAGTATAACAGTCACAAAGGTGTTTAAGTTTTCAGAACTATAGAAAGGCTCTAAACTTCTCCTTAATCTGTCCTAAAGATGCTGCCACGACAGAGCTGTCATGACAGGTAAGTTAACTTCACAGTTTTAAGCCAACAGTTTAATTTTTTTTAAGAGAACTTAATTAAATAAAAGACACAACAAATTAATAAAAAGATGTACTAAGACTCCATTACTATGGAGGGTGCCACCCCCAAACTCGAGGGTTGCATTGCCCTCAATGCAAAATGACAGATAAAGATGAAGACATGTACATCACAAGATAAGGATAAAGCAGACAGCAAGAAAAGAAAAATAAAAGACTTAAATTTTAATCGCTGTCCTCGCTGCTGCTGCTGACACGGATCTGACGGTGGCGTCTGGGCTGTGGAGGAGGCTGGGCAGGTTGCTCTACGAGCTGGACGTCTGAACTGCTACCGCTGTCCCATGTGCTGCTAGTGGTGGTGCTAGCCTTGGGCATCAGCTTCCTGTCTGCCACGTGCTTCTGCCTCTTGACAGGCGTAAACTCCCTTTCCAAATTCCTCCTAATCAGAGGTTCTTCCTCGCTGTCAGCTGTGGCTGGCCGCTTCGTTCCACGTGCAGGGCTGTCGGCCGGATGATTCGCAGCTGCCGTCCGGGCAGGTGAAGGGGTGGAAGCAGCGGAGTGTGCATTGGGGGAGGCAGGAGGCGTAGGTGTGTGGACAGGGGTGGGGATGTGGAAAAAATGGGCAGGAAAAGTAGGGAAATTGACATCGGGATAATTTAAATTGTTGGTAATGAAGTTTACCGTCGAATTGGTGAAGTCCCGGATGAAGGTCATCAATCCCATTTGTCGCTCTTCCACCCGTTGTAGCGCAGCAAGGATGTGGGCAGACTGGTCTGTCGGGGCGGTGGCGGCGGCAGGTTCGGTGGCAGGTTCCTCATCTGAGTCTGCTGGGGAGGCAGCTGGGTTGAAGGAGTTGATGGGCGTTGCGACTATGAGCTCCATGAGACTGGTGATGTTGTTGTCGGTCCAGCCACGACCATAGACTAGTTTGTCGGTGGATGCCTCAGGGACAGCAGCGCAGCGGCACAGAGAAGTTATTGTGAATGGCAGGCAGAGGCGAGAGTCTGTTCGATGGGCGCAATCCAAGATGCTCTCCCTCATATAACGGCCCACGTTGATAGGCCTGTCGTGCATAATGGAATGGATGAGGGCGAGCCGCTGCTGGTTCACTGTCGTGTGATGGGAGGAAGGCATGATACGCTTTTTGATGAAAGCGTTCCAGAGTTTAGCTTCTGGGAGCAGTTGCCCCCTTTTGACGGAGTGTGGGTTTTTCTTGCTTGTTGTCCACTCCGTTCCTTCTTCTGTTACTTCCGCCATGACAGCACCATAGGCGGCAGGATCGAGGGTGTCTAGAAATATCTGGTGGGCATCATCATCGGGGCCAAAGTATAGGCCATACATGTGGTTGATGCTGTCGGCCGTGAATGGCACCTTTACTCCTCGGACGGTGACAGATGTTGTCGTTCTGCTGTCAATGGCAGCATAGAACTCTCTCACCAATGTGTCGTTTAATTCTACCGGTTGTTCGGCGAACTGCTCCCATAGTTGAGCTCGTATGGCCTTCGCAATGAATGGTCGGAGCCCCATGTTTGGTGCCTTGCGGATGTAAATGAAGCCTCTCTCTTCCCATAATTCCTTGTTGGCGAACGGCGATGCTGCTGCTGATGAGGAGGCTGAGGCAGCACTACGGCGGGTCTGTCTAGTAGACATATTAGTTGCAAGGGTTTGAAAGTAAAGAAAACAAGAAAAACTAGAGGAGAAAGCAAGTAAGAGGAAGCAGAAGTGAGGAAAATGAAATGAGAACGGGGTTTTATAGCGGTCGAGGTGCTGCCCGTTAATGCTGTAACGACAGGCGTGAATAACGGAGCGACTGTTGGGATTTAGCGTGTCTGACGCGTCTGACACGCATTTATGCGTCTGCTACGCGTCTGTCACACGCTTCTGCGTCTGCCGTGTCAGTCTGTTGACAGCCTGTCTTATCCGTCTGCGGCGGCAGCCGAAACGACAGGCTTCAATAGATGGGCTCTGTTGGGCTGATGGATGGATGGTGGGCTTGGGTCACTTCTCCTTTTCTTCTTGACTCCTTTATTTCCTAAAGACAGAAAAATAAAAACATTATTCGACTAAAATAAACCTAATTTCCTAATAAATAATAAATAATATAAATAAATAAATAATAAAACTTAGGTTAAATTAGGGATGCCTTGTGGGGCATCTCCTAAAGTAACCACTTCCTGTATTCCCGGGGCTTCAGTCCTTTGATAATGCTTGAGGCGCTGTCCATTAACTTTGAATTGGTGCCCGTCTTTTAATGATTGTATTGTGATGGCACCATGGGGAAAAACTTGTACCACTTGGAACGGGCCAGACCATCTAGACTTTAGCTTTCCTGGGAAGAGTTTCGGTCTAGAATTGAATAACAACACAAGCTGTCCAGGACAGAACTGTCGTGGCAGCAACTTCTTGTCATGCCACTTCTTTGTTTTCTCCTTGTAGATTCTTGCATTGTCATAGGCCATTGTCCGTATTTCTTCAAGCTCATTCAGATCTAACAGCCTTTTCTGGCCTGCCTTGTCCAAGTCCATATTCACTGCCTTAATAGCCCAATATGCTTTATGCTCTATCTCGACAGGCAAGTGGCAGGTTTTTCCATAAATCAGTCGGTATGGAGACATGCCCAACGGAGTCTTAAAAGCTGTCCTATATGCCCATAATCCATCGTTCAGAAGTAAAGACCAATCTTTCCTGGTTGGTTTAACCATCTTCTCAAGAATGTTCTTCACTTCCCTATTGGATATCTCAGTCTGTCCATTGGTCTGTGGGTGGTATGCTGTCGCGATCCTATGCTTGACACCATATTTCTTCAAGGCGGCAGAAATTACCCTATTATCAAAATGTCTCCCTTCATCACTGATAATCGCCTTAGGGATGCCAAACCTCGAAAAAATGTTTTTGTGTAAAAACTTTTGGACCGTCTTGGCATCATTCTTTTGTGTGGCGATAGCTTCAACCCACTTAGAGACATAATCTACTGCTAGGAGGATGTATAAATTTCCACATGAAGATGGAAAAGGTCCCATAAAATCAATCCCCCAGACGTCGAAGATCTCGACCTCTAAAATGTTCTGCAGTGGCATCTCGTTTCTCCTCGAGATGTTACCTGTCCGCTGGCACCTGTCACAGTTCTTGTAGAAGTTCTGTGCATCTTTATACAGTATCGGCCAGTAGAACCCTGATTGCAGCACCTTGGCAGCAGTTTTATTGCCTCCTAAGTGTCCTCCATATTGTGAAGCATGGCAGTGATGGAGAATGTCCTCTTGCTCTTCTTGTGGTACGCACCTCTTTATAACCTGATCTGCACATAGTTTAAAAAGGAGAGGTTCGTCCCAATAATAATGCTTAACATCATTTTGGAACCTCTTCCTGGCTTGATAATTAAGATCAGAAGGAAGTATTCCGCTAACTATAAAATTAATGAAATCAGCATACCAGGGGAGTTCAGAAAACTTACCTGCCGCCATGGCTGTTGCGGCAGCGATTGCAGCAGCAAAGAGCTGCTCATCTGGGAAGGTCTCCAGTATGTTTGTCTCATCGATTGGTAGACTCTGTCCCTTCTCCAACCTTGACAAGTGGTCTGCCACCTGATTTTCTGTTCCTTTTTTGTCCTTGATCTCAAGGTCGAATTCTTGTAATAGCAAGATCCACCGTATCAATCTAGGCTTTGCATCCTTCTTTGCGAACAAATATTTCAGGGCAGAGTGGTCTGTGTGTATTATTACCTTCGTCCAAAGTATGTAAGAACGAAACTTGTCGATGTAGAACACCACAGCTAATAACTCCTTTTCTGTGGTGGTGTAGTTCACTTGGGCGTCATTCAGTGTCTTGCTGGCATAGTATATGACATGAAACAGCTTATTTCTGCGCTGCCCAAGTGCTGCCCCGACAGCATAGTCACTAGCATCACACATAATCTCAAATGGCTGTGTCCAGTCTGGTGGCTGTACTATGGGGGCTGTCACCAGTTTTTCCTTCAGAACCTTGAATGCTTCAGTACATTCATCATTAAAGTCAAAGGGTCGGTTCTGCTCTAGGAGATGGCATAGGGGCTTGGTGATTTTTGAGAAATTTGCAATAAATCTCCGATAAAAACCAGCATGCCCTAAAAAACTTCTAATACCCTTGACTGTGGTCGGTGGCGGCAGCTTTTCTATGACTTCTATTTTGGCCCTCTCGACTTCTATCCCACGGCAGCTAATCTTATGGCCGAGAACTATCCCTTCATCCACCATAAAGTGGCATTTTTCCCAATTCAAAACAAGATTAGCTTTTTCACATCTTTCAAGTACCTTTTGAAGATTGCTGAGGCAGCTTTCAAAATCGTCCCCAAAGACGAAAAAATCATCCATGAAAATTTCTAGGAAGTCCTCTACCATGTCGGAGAATATGGCCATCATGCACCTTTGGAAGGTGGCAGGTGCATTACAGAGTCCAAATGGCATTCTCCTAAAAGCGTACGTTCCGTAGGGGCATGTAAAAGTCGTCTTTTCTTGATCTTCTGGTGCAATAGCAATTTGGTTGTAACCTGAGTAACCATCAAGAAAACAATAGTAAGATTTACCCGCTAATCTATCAAGCATTTGATCAATAAAGGGTAAAGGAAAGTGGTCCTTTCGGGTAGCTTTGTTAAGCTTCCGATAGTCCATACAAACCCTCCAACCGGTCACAGTCCTGGTTGGAATTAACTCATTGTTCTCATTGGTTATCACGGTCATTCCTCTTTTCTTTGGAACACATTGCACCGGGCTCACCCATTTGCTGTCGGAGATGGCGTAAATAATACCAGCATCTAACAACTTAATTATCTCTTTACGCACCACCTCTTTCATCGCATGGTTTAGCCGCCTTTGGGCATCAATAGTTGGCTTATGATCTTCCTCCAGGAGGATTTTGTGCATGCATAACGCCAGACTAATGCCTTGAATGTCTGCTATCGTCCATCCAATCGCCTTTTTGTGCTGCCTTAGCATGTCGATTAGCTGTCGTTCATGTTCCTGCAGTAGCTTAGAAGAGATGATTACGGGCAACGTATCATTTGAACCAAGAAAAGCATATTTAAGCTGCCCTGGCAGAGGCTTCAGTTCTAAGGCAGGTGGTTCAATAGTAGATGGCTTTTGGATTAAATGGTTATCCGAAGTGTAATTCAAAGGTTCGAATAACTTACCTGGACGATGGCTTAACCAGTTTACCTCCTCCTGATCTTCAGTATCAGATGTATCGGAGTCAGAGGAGTTGTTGTCGTTAGTGTTGTCTTCGTTGCTGTCGTGACAGGCCTGTAAGTGGTTGTCGCAGCAGTGGCCAAAGTTTATATCATGACAGCCCGACCTAATGTATGGATGATCAAGGGTTACTTCAATGATAGCCTTGCATTCCTCATCCACATCAGCATGTTTCATTGCATGGAGAACATTTAATTTAATCTCTTGATCGTTCACGCGCATGGTGAGTTCTCCTTTCTCCACATCAATCAGTGATCTTCCCGTGGCTAAGAAGGGTCGCCCAAGGATGACTGGTGCGTTTTCGTCTGCCTCACAATCTAAAACAAGAAAGTCAGCAGGAAAAATAAACTTATCCACTCTTACCAGAATATCTTCAATCTTTCCCTCTGGATGAACGTAAGAGCGGTCTGCCAGCTGCAGAGTTACTGTCGTGGGCCGCGCCTTTCTAATACCTAATTTCTAAAAAACAGACTTTGGCATTAAATTAACACTAGCACCAAGATCACAAAGTGCCTTGCCCACAAATTTGTCTCCGATTACACAAGGTATGATGAAGCTCCCCGGATCCTTCTTTTTCTGGGGTGGCTGCCGATGAAGAATACTCATGTAACCATCTGCCATCCTTACCGTTTCAAACTCCCCAAATTTATATTTCTTTGACATGACATTTTTGAGAAATTTGGCGTAACCAGGCATCTCCCTAACGGCATCTAACAGCGAAATATTAATTTGAACCTGCTTAAAAATATCATAAATTTTTTTAAGTTGAGATTCCTGCTTAGTTTGTTGTATCCGTTGAGGAAAAGGTGGTGGGGGACGGTAATCAGCAATACGTCCTTCCCACTGCATACGAATCTGAGGACGATGTTCTTCATTTTTCTCCTCTGTCGCTTCTGCTGTCGTGACAGGCTCATCGGCAGCAGTCTGTTTATCACCTGTCGGGGCAGCTTCCTCGGCAGGTTTATCCACGGCTGGTTCCTTTTCTGTTTCAGCTTCTTTTTCCGGCCCTGGTAGTTTCTTCCCACTCCTAGTAGTAATTGCCTTGCATTGCTCATGTGTGGGTGGTCTAGCATTTTCAGTATTGCTAGGGAATCCTCCATTCTGCCTCAGCTTAATATGTTGAGAAACCTGACCCATTTGTGTCTCCAGAGATTTCAAAGTAGCTTCATGATTTGTCATTCTCATCTCTGTCTTATCCATGAAATTCTCTGTCTTCTTGACAAACTGATTCATATTCTCAATATAAGTACCGGTCTGAGATATAAAGGTGGCCAGAGTCTATTCCAATATACTGCTCGTGGCAGGTGGTGGCTGCTGTTGTTGCTGTGGCGGCAGGTTCTGCGACAGTTGCTGCGGCAGTTGCTGTCGCGTCAGCAATCTAGGTCCTCCCTGATTCTGATTGTGTGCTTGCGGATTCAGGGCATTGTTAGGATTACTCCAGGAAAATTTGGGATCCTTCCTCCAATTGGGGTTATAATTGTTGGAGTTGTAATTTGGCTTGTAATTTCCAACATATTTTCCCTCTTCTACATTTATTGGGCACTCATCCCGACTATGATTTCCCTCACAGATGTCACATACTTCCTCAACAGCAAATCCTTGTAATCCATCATCATTCAACAACCTTTTCATTGCTTTAGTAAGGAATGCTACCTGTGATTTCATAGTTCTGTCGGCTTTATAGTCCTTGACAGCAAGTACCTGTTTACCCCCTCTTCTTGCAGTCGGAAACTAGTCCTCATTCTTAGCCAGATTTTTCAAAACTTGCAATGCCTCGTCTGGATCTTTATCCAATAATAGTCCATTTGCTGCAGAATCAATTCGAATGCGAGTTTGTAAGTTAGCAGCATTATAGAACTTAGTTACCTGATTCCAGACGGGGAATCCATGCATGGGGCAGTTTCGAAGAAGAGTAGTAAATCTGTCCCAGGCCTCGTGCATTGGCTCGTCATCTTCCTGTTGAAAAGTAGCAATTTCATTACGTAATCGCTAAGATAAATGCGAAGGATTAAAACGAGATAAGAATTCACGAGACAAATCTGCCCAAGTCACGATTGAACCCGGTGTAAGTTTATTCCACCAAGTTTTAGCTATGTCCCTCAATGAGTGGGGGAATAACCGAAGCCTCAGGATCTCCGGATTAACTCCTGGCAGTCTAAACGAACCACAGATCTCCTGGAACGTCTTGAGATGCTCCCTAGCATCTTCTGTCACAGCACCACTAAACTGCCCGGCGTTGTTGATCATACTAAACATGACAAGCTTGAGTTCGAAGTTATCAACATCAATATCCGGCAGTGTGGTCTCCAGCTCTACATGATCGTTCAACATGTAGTCACGACATGACCGTCGTCCAGCTGCTGCGGGCGGGTCACCGACAGGCGGGTTAAGACCGCCAAGGGGTGGTATGCCACCACCAGCAGGTTGGTTATGGCCCATTTTCTCTAGCTGTTCTTCGGGGTATTCGTTTCTGTCTAAAAGTCGGCAAAGTTGTTTCTTGAGATTAAAGGAACGTTCAACTTCTGAATCTAATGGATACTCAGGATCTTCACCTCTTTTAGATCTGCGCATAAACAAGAAAACCTCGTGAAAAGTGAGAGTTGAAAGCACAAAAGAAAAATTAAAGAAAAATAAAAATAAAAACAAAAACGAAAATAAAAGTAAAAACGAAAAGTGCAATAAAAGAAAGATGTAGTTATGTTGCCAATCCCCGGCAACGGCGCCAAAAACTTGTTGCGTGTAAAAGAGTCTATCGCAATTGTAGTGCAAGTGTACACGACGCAAGTAGTAAAGTGATACGAAGTATCGGATTATCGTCTCCACATGGATTGGGCTAATAGCTTCACCTAATTTCACTGCACGAAGTAAAGGAAATATTTGAGAGTTGTCACGAGAATAATAAAGGAAAACATAAATAAAAGAATAGAGTAATCAAGATAGAGAGAATGGGCTGGTATTGAATTGCTCAGTAGTGCAGGTATTGTATTGCTTAGGAACTCCAGTTCTATCGTCACGCCTGTCGCTGACAGCACCTGTCGCGGCAGCTGTCCGTTGGTCGTCGCGGCAGCAAACACACCAACTCAGTACGTTCAAGTTTGGCAAGAATCCCAGATCTGCCTTGGCCTATCCCTAGGTCCAAGTCTGTCGATGATCACGTCTTTGACGATACCTCCCGGCGTGAATCGAAGGATGAACACCAATGTGTATGAATTCTTCCTTAGCCACTTAACCTTGCCCTATCCCTAGGCACAAGATGGTTCAACTATAAACTAGAGAACTCGCTCTTCTTTCTTTCGTATACTTAACTCTCCCGATGCTAAGTAAATAGATATCCTCACAATGCTCTCCCGATGCTCTTGCAAGATATTAAGACCAAAATAAGAGAACTTGAAGTTTATTTTATTGAACTTGGAAAATCCTAAAACAAAACAACCCTTGCAACTACTTTACAAAACAACCCGTGGCCCTAGGGGGAATTTAGAACATGTCGACGACGGGTAAACGGCAGAGGGGTTTAGGTTATCGGTTATGGGGTATTATTCCTCCTAGGTTAAATCTATGCCCTTATATAAGCTTTGGGCTCAAGTATTCTAAGTTAACAAGGATTACAACTTTAATGAAAAGTAAGATTCTAATAAATGCTTAATCTCTAAGGATTCCTACTTTTCAGTCGCCTCCTTGTTTCATGGGAATTCCTCTCCTTGAGCTTTGGCTTGACATATCTTTTGATCCGGGGCTTGGAAAAATATTTGGCTTTCACACGACAGACGAGCAGATTTTTCTCTATCTATCGAGGTCCATTTTACTTTTCCTCTTCATAAGGCTGCTGTCACGACAGATCCATGGCAGCTTCTTCCTCGTCGTCTGCTTGTCCAGTTCAGCTCTCCTGCTTCTCTGCCCTGCGCCCGCCTTCACCGTCTACGATGGCAGCAACCTGCAAAATAAGCCATCTTTTAGCAGAATCTGTGCCTTTAATCCATTTGTGATGTTTTACTGTAAACTAGCCTAAATGCAATGCAATGATGCTTGAATGCAGCAGAAATATGGGTTAAAAAGGGTGTAAATAATAGAACTTTTACACACTCAACAGAAGTAATTATGGATACTAAAGCTCTCGGTTTTCAGTTTAAAGTCCATGTGAATTATCATGCTCATGTTTTGAACTATGTTGTTACTCATTGTTATGCATGTTTTATAAGCATGGTTTTGCTTAATTATATCCCATGAAATGATTTGATTATGTTTCAAGAGGTTATATTTTTGATGAGATATACTATGCTATATTTGAGGCATGTTTTGAGATGGGATAGATGATGATTTTATTAATGCATTGAAAGTAGTGAGTTAACATGAATTTAAATGGTATATTGGCTTAGTGATGAGATGTCTATTATCGGATATGTTGGTCAACCAATAGGATGTGAAGTGCACTATAATATACAAAATTTGCACGTGAGATAAATTTTTCGGTTTCACAATAGGGGTATTGTTATTGTGATGCGAGTGATAGGGGTAGTGCTATCACCAACGGGCAATGCGGGTAGTGGCATCCCGGCCGAAGTAAGATAATGGTGAGGGTTGTTTCACCATGTGACTTGATAGGGGTAGTACCATCAAGGTATCTGTATATCCGATCATGAATGGATAGGGGTAGTGATATCCAAAGATGGGGGTAGATTCCATCCGGTTCACTTGAAATGCCAATATATGAATTGAACATGTATCATGGTTTTAAAATACTTTTGTATAAAGACTCTTATACATGATGATTATGCTTTATGAGATTTAAGCATGTGAATCTTTGGTTTGGTTTGCATTGAGATATGCATGAAGTAATGATACATGTGGTTTATAAAAGATACTTTTATTGTGGTTTCAAAAGCATGAGAAAGTTGAGCTTGATGTGGTTATGTTTTAAAGGAATCATTGGTTGAAAATTGCATTGTTTTTGTTTAAATTGAGCTTTCCCTCACTAAGAAAATATGATTACGCTCTCATTTCCAACAATGCAGATAAGAGAGCATTTGGGTAGCAAAATAGCAAGGGATTTCACCCAAGACATCACTCGATTTACAAGTATGGGATTTGACACTTTTAACGAGGTAGAATTGGTAATGGGGAGGGTACCTCGGTATTTTGGGAGAGGATTGTTTAAACTCCCTAGTTTGGCAAGTGTGTTTTGCCTTACAAAACTTGTATTGGGCTTTTAAATGTTGTTATGCTTTGCTCTTTGGTTTTTGATACTCTATGTGAATTGCTTATAGGGTGCATGCCTTTAGAGTAAACATGTTTTGCACTTCATGATGCTAGATGCCTTTGTTGATGTCAATGTGTTGGATAAATATGTTGTTGAAGTTTATCTATGGTTGCATGATGATTGGTGGGCATTTGGTAGGTTTTAAGATGTTTAAATGTTGTTGTTTTAGTGCAGATCTGGTATGTGTTTCGAAACAGTAGCAGCTGTTTCAATACAGCTTGCATATTTGGTCTCAATGTTTTGGAACACTACTAGACCGTTTCGAGACTTTTAGTTATAATATGAACTCGTATCGAAACTCGGGTCGTTTCGATACGGCTCTGTTTTGTCTGATTGCAAGGGAAGTCAAATTGGGGATTTGGTTCCGAAACGGGTAAGGTCGTTCCGAGACCAAATGCTACTGGAATGCATGGTTTTGAAACAGAGGGTGACTATTTCGAAACGGGGCCGTTAATTTAGTTATTGGCATGATCAATTAGTTTTGATTGTTTACATTTCAGTCTATGTTTATATGATTTGCAATTATGGATGTTTAAATGATCGTATGATGTTTATATTTCACCTGCAAGCATGTAATGAACCTAATTAAAGGTTGGTAACATTAAATTGTAATTTAACCTTATAGCGGGTTGTTGCAAATGAAAGTACAGTTGAGGTTCAGATTAAATGAAAATATGTTCGTTGCGCGAGTAAACACTGTAGGACTTAATTATGCTTCTAGACAAGTTAAAAGAAAAAATGGTTGCTAATCGAGGTTGACTTTAACGAGTTGACTTTGGTTTTCCTCGTGTAATTCTCTTAATTCGGGTTAAACGTCTAGACCGGGCTAAGGGGGTTACATATTAACTCTCAAAACCTTTATATGTTGTTAAGATTGTTTATCTTGAAACATAATTCTTGTCTCTCTTGAGATCGTTTCCCTTGAAACACATTTTATCTCCCGTGAGATTATTTCCCTTGAAACAGAAACTTTGTCCCTCTTGAGAACGTTTCCCTTGAAACACTTTTTCTCTCCGTTGAGATTGTTTCCCCCGAAACATTTTTGTCTCCCTTGAGATTTTTTCCCTCGAAACATAAATCTTGTCTCCCTTGAGACATAAAATCATTTGCCTCCAAGTGAGAGTGCCACGATTCGCCTCCAAGAAGGAGTGACACCATTTTCCTTCAAGATGAAGTGCTACGATTTGCCTTCAAGATGAAGTGTCATGATTCGCCTTCAAGATGGAGTGCCACGATTCGCCTCTAAGAGAGAGTGTCACAATTCACCTCCAAGACAGAGTGCCACCATTTGCCTTCAAGATGAAGTGTCACGATTTGCCTTCAAGATGAAGTGCCACGATTCGCCTCCAAGATGAAGTGCCACAGTTCGCCTCCAAGAGAGAGTGTCACCATTTGCCTTCAAGATGAAGTGCCACGATTCGCCTCCAAGACGGAGTGCGACAATTTACCTTCAAGATGAAGTGTCATGATTCGTCTCCAAGACAGAGAGCCACGATTCACCTCCAAGACGGGGTGCCATAATTCCCCTTTTAGATGGAGTACCATTATCACAAGTTCAACATTCACTAGAAAAATTGTTGCTTCTAATCTTTGCTATGTTCCTCTCATTTGAGCAATGAGCAAATAGGGGTAGCTGTACACACCAATTTTTGGGCTCTGGCCACATGTCAAGGCTCATAATAATAAAAACAAAAATAAAAAAATAAAAAAAAACCTACAAAAGAGAAAATCCTTATGCAAACCCTAGTCGCAGCCTTCAACAGTGAACATTTGAGAATGTTCTCTAACTTGCAAGCCATTCTCCTAACCGTCAGAGGTTTTCGGCGTACGCAACTACCTCCAAGATATCTGGTTTTCTATACGACTTAGAAGACTCTCTATGTCCACTATAAATAACGAGGAAGATACGGATTTATGAGGATAAAAATAAAGAAAAAGGGTAGTTAGTTCGACTGAGATCGGAAAAAGAAAGAGAAGTTGAACTGTCTATCTTCGATTTTTGACGAACAAAGTAACGGTTGAAAGATCCGAACGGTGAAAAGATCCGCGGCCACAAGTAGATTGACATACTCAAAAATCACCACAATCTAACGGTGGGATTTTGAAATCAAGAGGTAAAACCATTCAGAATTTTATAACTCTTTTTTTAGATCTACTTTGGTATATTCGTTCTTTTGAGAAAAATAAAGTCGAAATTGAGTTTAAGGAAGAGAAACAAAGAGGGAAGGTAATATCTTTGAAATATTTGTCGTCGTCGAAGCTACGTCAGTGATGATCGGGAAATACAAAGAATTCGAAAAGAAGAGAGCATTTGAAAGTTTTTAGGGTAAATGAATAAAAAGAGATTGAAACTCTTTTAATTAACATGCAAGATGGTTAGTTAAAATAATAAAAATAATTTAAAATCCCTTTATTAAAACACTGCATCGAGAATAACAAAAAGAGATTTAAAATACCTTAAAAAGTCATTGGAAACTGATGTTTGGGGAAGTAATTCACGCAAGCGGCAAGCCTGCCATGCTAGTTGTCTTTTTTAATTCTTTTTCTTAGATTTTAAGGTAGAATTACACTTTAGGTCTTTTTTAATTGTAGACTCTTTTAGATTTAGGCTTAGTTTCTTTCTTTCTAGTATGAGTCCTAATATTTAGATTCTTTTAATTAGGTCTTTAATTTGCATAATTAGTTAGATAATTACATAACAAGTTTCACCTTAGCTTAATTTAGTGTGTAATTTATTTAGTTTCTTTTGGTTAAATTTTCTTTAAAATGGACGATTATTTTTTAAATTGGACTTAAAATTGAGTTCAATTATAGGATAATCTTAAAATTGTGTGAATAATGTGTTTCAGTCTAAGGATATTCTATTAGTAATTCGCTTAATTTGGGGTTAATTATAATTTGACTTAAGATTGTGGCTTTCGATTAAAGTATTAATTTTCTATTTTTTGAGCACTTTAGCATGTTTAATTTTGTTTATTGATAAATATGATTTATTTGCATGTTTTTATCTTTTTGTAATAGTGCTATAAACTCTACCTTTGAAGCCTTTTAGACAACACAACCCCTTTAGGTACCAATTTTGGGCATTGTGGGGGTGCTATAACCTTCCCCACATGTAACTGTAAAGTGGTCATAAGTCTTATATTTTGTATACATTCCATCTCATATTATTGTTGTTCTTAAGTATATTTTAGGCATAATTAGGTGCATGCATGCATTGTTTACAGTATTCTTTACTTTACCCTGTTTCTGTTGAATATCTTTGATTTGGTGAGAAAAGATATTGTTTTAGTTTAGTTTTAGTTTCAGGTGCTAGAAGCTGTAAGCAGGAGGAGAAAGCTGAGGGGATGATGTTGAGGCAGCGAGCCAAGGAGTTGTACTGAAGCAGTTCAACACACGGAGAGATGTTGTCGCCGCCTTATCTGTCGCCCAGGGAAGCAACTTGAGGAAGTGGTAAATTGGAGTGCGATTGAAAGAGCATAATTTTCTGAGTCCAATGAGCCCATCCTCGCAATTTAATGATGTCGGAAACAACAAATAGAGCAGCCAAAGGGGAAATTATCCAAGGCGGCTTAAGCTTACTTGTGGCACAATGAGTCCAATTTCAAGTCAAAGAAGTCAGAATTTAAAGGATGCATTCAATGCAAAAGCTACTTTAGCATGAGGAAGACTTCTACTCCAAGGAGGACTTAACCTAGGCCAATGCCCTATATATACCCGATCATACCTTGTATTTTAAACAACTGAAAGTCGGCATAGCTTAGGTTTCTCTTGTGTTTTCTTGCCGCCACTATGTTTTAAATTCTCTAGGTTTTGGGTTATGTTGTAAAGTAGTTGTGAGAACGGTTGTTTAGGTTTAAGTTTGTTTTTGCAAATAAATTCAAGGTTTTCTTATTTCATGTTCTTCATTGTTTTCAATTGAGTTCGAAAGATCGATTGTGAGCAATCCATTTGTTTGGCATCGAGAGAGTCAAACTCACGAAAGAAGTAAGCACGGTCTCATCAATAGCAGGTGTTGATCAATCTAGCCTAGACATAGGTTATGGTTTAAGGCGGCTAAAAGAAGATGAACCAAAGGTTGTTGTTCAATGTAAGATTCACGCCGACGGGTATTATCTGCAGCGGGCAACAACAGTATTCTAACTTAGACATAAGTGGGATCATTATCGAAGCGTTCTGCCGAGCGTTGAAGGTTTGTCGAGTTTGTCGCCGAGCCAATCGTCCGTTCCACTGCCGAGGCAGCGAAAGTTGTCGAAGCACCAATCTGCCATCTTCCCTCGAGGCAACAAAGTCTGGTAGTGCAATACAACTTAACCTATTCAACGCAATTTCACACTACGGAGCAGCATAACCTGACCCATTCTATCAATTTGATCTCTTCTATTAATTACTTGTGTTTATTTATTTTTCTTATTACAAACTAAAATTTACTTGTGCATTTAATATTTTCTGTGCAGGAATTGACATTCGAATTAGTTGTCCAATCTTCGTGGGAGATGATATCTTTTATACTATAACTTGACAAGAGTGTGCACTTGTGCTCCTATTTAGAGAACACCTCAACGTTCTATAGTAACCGACTCCCAAGCCCGACCATGACTCCGGTCGTACCTAACCCAAAACGACTGATGGCGACTCCAAACGTTTGACGAGCCTTTGAAGGCCCAGTTAATTTCAGCACGGAAAAAAACAACGCTGATACCTCCTAAATACTAAACATGTTGGGCTTGAATATCTTCAATTGAATATGCCAAGAGGGTGTGAATTGGCCTTTGATGAAAGCAGTGAAAATTAAAAAATTATTCACAAGGATTTATAGTGGTTCGACTTCTAAACCAATTCTACCTCAACTACCTTAGCTTCCCCACTAAGAATTTTCCACAAATTTACTCAATTTGTCTTTCCTTTTCGGCTAAAAGAGATAACCTTACAAACCCAAGACTTATACCCTAAAGTCCTGACAATCTCTTTCTAAGAGAAAATACAAATGAGCAAACAAATAAAAACCTCACTAGACAATGTGTTTGCACTCTTAAGCACTCACCCTAAATCCTGAACACTTGAGTCAATTTAACAATGATTCTCACTAGTGTTTTATACAAAAAAAATGACAAAATAAGCACATATATGATTTCTCTATGCAAAAGATGTTGGCAATATGTTTCTCTCTCTAAGAGAAAATACAAATGAGCAAACAAATGTTGGTCATTAATGACTGTTGGGGTTAGTTTGGAGCCGTTATGAGTGTTTTTAGCCATAAATGCACTTATTTCCAGTGGGCATCGATACTCGAAAGTTGGGTATCGATACATTTTTGAGTGGATCAAAGGATTGATCAAAGCCAAGAGGGCGCGAATTGGGTTTTTAAAATTTTGGAAGTGAAGTGTAATGAATAGAAATGAAGAACAAGGCAATTATAGTGGTTCAAGTTCCAAATGAACTCTACATCCACTACCTTAGCTCCCACTAAGGATTTTCCAACAACTTCACTAGTTGATCTTCCCCTTTTCTAGGCTTAGGAGGTAACCTTTACAAAATCGGTCAATTTTCTACCCAAAATTGACCAAACCCTCACTTGTTACAAAGAAGAAATTGAAGGCAATAAGAATATCTCTCAATACAAATTTGCCCCTTTGAATACAAGCACTGAACCCAAATTGAAGATACAAAATAAGATTTACACTCAATACAATTTGGGATTTTACAAGAATGAGAATTTAGGCACTTGAGCTTGGATTTTGTGTATGGATGTTTCTCTAGGATTTAATAGTTGTTGGCGATCTTCAATAGGCTTGTTTTATACCTTCTCCATTAATTCTAGCCGTTTGGGTAGTTAGGGAATTGATTATAGCCGTTGGAACCCTCTCTTTCCACCATAAATGCACTTTTGCAGCCTACCGTATCGGTACTCGAGGAAGCGTATCGATACCTGTCTCAAAGAAGAAAGAGTCGTTGCACAAATATAAGAGAGGCGTATCGATACGCGTTCAGGCGTATCGGTACGGGTTAGGGAACCGTTTCGATACGGGTAAGACTATATCGATGCAATTTTTTCAACATAGCTCACTGGAAGATTTCATATCAATACGAATTATAGCGTATCGATACCCTATTTAAAATTCAGTTACCTACTAACTGACAAGGCAACGTTCGATTTATTTAAAGCTCTTAATTTTTAAAATATTTTAAACTGTATCGATACGGGTGAAACCGTATCGGTACTCGATTCAAACTCCTTGAGATTTTATAGAGAGAGCGTATCAATACAGATGGAATCTGTTTCGATACGGTAAGGAGCGTATCGAAACGTTTGTCTCTAGTAGCCAAGTTTGTAAAAAAGGTATTGATACGGTAAGGAGTGTATCGATACTCATAGACATTTTTGAGCAATTTGGCCTTGGAACACTTAGAAAATATTTTGGAGTTTGAGTTTTTCAAACTAGAGCAAAACTTTGTTGATTTGAAACCTTTTGAGGGACTTAAAAATTCATTTCAAGTTTTACAATTTGGTCCTTAAAACACTTTGTTATATCAAAATCAAACATATGTTTTACAATCTCCCCCTTTTTGATATAACAAAACCAAAGCTTAAAATTTTTAAGTCTTTTGAAAAACTTTGGAAAACAACTCCCCCTTAATGTTAGCTAGGTAAATTTTAAGATAAGTGAGCTTGTGAACTTCCCTCTCCCCCTTTTTGTTAGATCAAAATAAGAGACATAGGCTATAAAGGCATAACAATAAACCAACCAACATTTAATAGGTAATCATAAAGTTCATAAATAAAGAAACATCAAACTTAAATCCAAACAATAGAAATCAAAGCATAGGTTTTAAATGATAAACTTAATCCTAAAGACATAAATCAAAGTGCATGAAAGTAAATCCTAAGATGGCATGAATGAGATGCAAAGACTAATCTAAGACTCGTCTCCATCACCATCGTCTTCATCTTCATCTTCATTGGCATCATTGTTCCTCCTTGATTGATGTCATTCATCATGGAAGGCCGTAAGAGAGATATTCATAGAATTGCGCTCGACCTCAATGGAAGTGATATGGTTTTCCATATTAGTCATGCAATCTTCCAAACTTGTGAAGCGAGTATCAATGGCGGCAAACCCGGAATTCATGACTTGACCTAGAGAACCAATTCCCGTGCGTAAGCTTGTGAATTGTTCATTAAGATAGGTCATGAGAGAATCCATGGATGGAGGAGGAGCTTGAGGAGCTATGGGAGGATTTGCAATCTCTTCGGGAATAACATCACTAGGAACCTCGAAAAGGCGAAGCCAATTACCATTGAAATAATGAAACTTGCCCTGAGATAGAGACCTCTCATCAATAGGATCAGTGAGACTCATCGGGTAATCATGAGAGCAATCAATCTCCTTCTTACTGAAATAGTATCGCAAAGCGGTGCCATAGGTGAATCAAGTAACAAGAGAGGTGTGACGATGTTGAACGAGGAAGACAATCTCCGCAAACATAATGCGAGCAAGGTTAGGATGATTCCTCTCGCAAAGCATCTAATCCAAAAGTCATCAACTTGGCGGATGGTTGAGTATTTCCCTCCGGAAGGCCTAAACCACCAAGTGATCATCAAGTGCAAGATGCGGTCATGAGCATTAAGAACGGTAACGGATCCCCCCAAAACATGTCCAAGAGCACCTTCATCATCAATGCCCTCATCCTCAAATCCAAAAACATCACAAAAGGCTTTGACATAAATGGTAATCTTCTTGCCCATAAGATATTAATTAACGATAATGACATTACCCGCGACATCAGCAACACACTTGGCATTGGCATAAAAGATCAAAACCAAATTTCGAAAGAAAAACCTCAGAATTTGAAGAAAATCCATGAACTTCCATTCTTGGAGCAAAGGTAAATAAGTAAACTTGAAACGCTCCGAATTGAGAGAATGAATGGAAATTACCCTCTCCTGTCGAATCTTGTAGTTTTGAAAAGATCGAAAATAGTTGAATTCACTATGAGTTCGAAAGCACTTTTGATAGATTAGGGTCAAATTCGGACGAGTGTCATCACCGGAAGTTGATCCTTCACCAACTTTGCTTGTACGTGCTCTCTTTTTGGGTGCCATAGTCTAGAAAAATTAATCAAAACAATGTGTGTATGCATTAATTTTCACATTCAACCCATGGATAAATCAATAATCAAGGTAAAGAAAAATTTTTGAAAGACAAAACAAAAAATAATTTTAATAAAAACTTTTGAAAGAACAAACAAAACAAAACAAAGAAAATTTAAAACGAAAATAATAAAGAAACTATAAAGAAAATAAGTTTTTATACCTTGATATTGAGATAGGGAGGAATGTATGAAGATTTTGCACCAAATTGATGGAGAGCCTTAAACTTGGCTTGATTTTGAAAAACCCTCAAGAAACTTTAAGTTTTGTGATGAAAATATGAAGGGTTGGGGGCCCTTTTATAGATGAAAATCGGCTAGGGTTTTGAAAAAGAGTTTTGGTAATAGTGAAAGTCTTTTAATGCCCAATTAAAGCTTCTGCGCGATCGAGTATTGATACGCCTAAAGGCGGTATCGATACGGGGTACAATGGTAATTCCTTGGAACCACGTATCAAGGAACCGTATCGAAACAAAAGACATCAGTATCGAAACGCTCAAAACTCGAATCGAAACAGATTTAACTATATCGATACCCGCAAGAGAGAAAATGCAATTTGGAAAGCTAATGAAGTACGTGTATCGATACGCATAAGGCCGTATCGATACCATATGCCCATAAATGCATTTTTTGTCACAAGAACAACCAAAGGATCGACTTTAACATCTTCTAAATGTATGCAAATGATGTATGAGCAGATCTAAGCATGTTCTAATAGAAGCATATCCCCCCTAGCTACAAGCATGGTTACCATCAAGATCAACAACACATAAACATGAATTTTCACAAGATCAAGCAATTTTAACCTCAAAAAGAGTCCTAAAGGATCAAGCTAGGCTAGTTAGACCTAACTCTCTCCTAAGGGACCAAAAACGCTCTTTGTCTAGAGGTTTGGTAAAAATGTCCGCTAATTGGTTCAAGGTGTCAACAAACTCTATAACAACATCTTGTTTAAGGACATGATCTTTAATGAAATGATGCCTTATCTCTATGTGTTTGGTTCTAGAGTGTTGGATGGGATTTTTGGTTAGGCACATAGTACTAGTGTTATCACACTTAAGGGTATGGTGTCTACTTTAACTCCATAATCTAAGAGTTGTTGCTTCATCCAAAGAACTTGAGCACAACAACTCCCTAAGGATATGTACTCGGCTTCGGTGGTAGATAAAGCTACACTATTTTGTTTCTTAGAGAACTAAGATATGAGCATACTACCTAGGAATTGGCAAGTGTCGGAAGTACTTTTCCTATCTATTTTACAACCCCTATAATCTGCATCCGAATAAGCATGAAGGTTAAATGTTGAGTCTCTAGGGTACCAAAGACCTAAACAAGGAGTATCTCTAAGGTACCTAAAGATTCTTTTAACGGATATAAGATGAGACTCTCTAGGACTAGCTTGAAACCTAGCACACAAGCAAACACTAAACAATATATCCGGTCTACTTGCGGTAAGGTAAAGCAATGATCCAATCATAGAGCGATAAAGCTTAGAGTCAACACACTTACCTCCTTCATCTTTGCCAAGCTTTGTAGATGAGCTCATTGGTGTAGCTTGAGGCTTTGCATTCTCCAAGACAAACTTCTTGAGCATATCTTTCACATACTTTGCTTGATTTATGAAGGTGTCATCCTTCCTATGTTTGATTTGGAGTCCCAAAAAGAATGAGAGCTCCCCCATCATGCTCATCTCGAACTCACCTTATATTAACTTAGCAAACTCTTTGCAATAACATTCGTTAGTAGATCCAAAAATAATATCATCAACGTATATTTGCACTACTAAGATGTCATTTTTAAACCATAAAGGGCTAGGAGCTTGTTTTAAACCATAAAGGGCTTTGGTTAGCTTAAAAACATGATTTGGAAATTTTGAATCCTCAAAACCCGGTGGTTGTTCCACATACACTTTTTCATTTATAAAACCATTTAAAAAGCACTTTTTACATCCATTTGAAAAATCTTGAAATCATGATAACATACATACGCAAGCAACATCGTAATAGCTTCCATTCTAGCGACGAGTGCATATGTTTCATCAAAATCTATTCTCTCTTCATGAGTGTAACCTTGAGCAACTAGCCTAGCTTTGTTTCTCACTATGTTACCACTCTCATCTAGTTTATTCCTAAATACCCATTTAGTTCCTATAGTAGATTAATTACTAGGCCTTTCAACTAATGTACATACATTACTCCTCTCAAATTGGTTTAATTCTTCTTGCATTGATATAATCCAAAACTCGTCTTTTAATGCTTCTTTGATATTTTTAGGCTCTATGCATGAGAGAAATGCAACATGATTAAGCATTTTAAGAGAAGAGCGAGTAGTTACCCCCTTGGATGGATCACCCAAGATTTCACCACCTTTGACATAGTTGCACTCCCTTGGGTAAGATACCTCCTTTTCCTCAAGAGCCAAGTCATTCAAGGCTTCAAAAGGTGGATCTTGTGCATCCTCTTCTTTAGTTGGAATCTCATCCACCTTTGATGATTCTCCACCGTCATTAGCTTCAATGATCCCTACACCAACATCATCACAAGAATCCTTCCTCGGAAGGAGGTTATCATCAAAAACAACATGTATAGACTCTTCTACTACTAAAGTTCTTTTATTAAATACACGATAGGCTTTAGAGTTTAAAGAATACCCTAAGAAAATAGCTTCATCACTTTTAGCATTAAATTTACCTAAGTTGTCTTTTCCATTGTTTAAAACAAAACACTTGCAACCAAATGGATGAAAATAGCTAATGTTAGGCTTCTTAGACTTTAAAATTTCATATGGTGTTTTCCTTAAAATTGGCATAATCATTACTCGATTTACAATGTAGCAAGCGGTATTTGTGGCTTCCGCCCAAAAGTATTTAGGTAAATTGTTTTCACAAAGCATGGTTCTAGCCATTTCTTGTAAAGTCCTATTTTTCCTCTCAACTACCCCATTTTGTTGAGGAGTTCGAGGTGCCAAAAATTTGTGGCTAATACCATTTTCATTTAAAAACTCTTCAAAACCTGGATTTTGAAACTCGGTTCCATGATCACTTCTAATGTGAGAAATCTTAAGCTCAAGATCATTTTGAGTTAATTTAGAAAATGTGATGAATTTTTCTAAAGCTTCATCTTTTGTACTTAAGAATAGAACCCAAGTAAACCTAGAATAGTCATCAACAAGTACAAAAGCATACAATTTACCACTCAAGCTCATAGTTCTAATAGGCCCAAAAAGATCCATATGAATCAATTGTAAACATCTACTAGTAAAGACATCATTAATGGATTTAAAGGATGATCTATGTTGTTTACCCTTAGAGCATGCATCACATATTTTATCATTTGAGAACTTAATCTTGGGCAAACCTCTAACTAAATTTAGGGAAACTAATTTTTCTAAAACATTAATACTAGCATGTCCTAGTTTCTTATGCCACAACCATGCATCATTTTCATTTTGTGCAACAAAACATGCATGTGATGTATGAATGTCATCTAGATGCACCATATATATGTTTCCTATGAGATGACCAATGAGCGTTGTTTTATTAGATTTAATGTCAACAATTTTACACTCATTTTTATCAAATAAGACATTAAACATTTTATCACACAATTGACTAATGCACAACAAATTATGTTTTAGACCATTGACATACAATACATTTTCAATGAGTATAGTAGAGTGATTACCTATGGAGCCAATACCTTCAATGTGGCCTTTGGAGTTGTCACCAAATGTCACTACTCCTCCACATTTTGGCTTTAATTCAATGAATCGACTCTTGTCTCCGGTCATGTGCCTCGAGCATCCACTATCAAGGTGCCGTGAGTTTTGGCTTTGTATTTTGGCCTTGTAGCAATGCTCCCCCTACAAACAAAGAGTTAAGCTTTGATTTTTGGTACCCAAATCATTTTGGGTCCACGAGTGTTAGTTCTCAAATACTTGGTCCCCTTAGGAATCCAAGATGAAATAGCTACAATGTTGTTAGAAACTACAAGTTCCTTAGAAACACATACACTTCTAACTTTCTTGTTCTTGTGATACTTATGGGAGCCTCTTTGTTTGTGGTCAACAAAGTTTCTCTTCACATGTTGGGATTTTGAAGAAGATGCTTTTTCAAAATCGTTTTTCCCAACATTGGTTAGAGAAGCTTTGAGTTTACTCACCTTCTCTTGGTGGTAAACATGGTATTTTTCAAGAAGGTCGTTTAAATCATTTGATTTCTTTTCAAACTCATTTGAGGAATTTTGTAAAACTAAGACCTTCTTTTCTAATTCCGAGTTGGTTTTAGAAAGGGAGTCATTTTGGGTCCTTAAAACCGAAATTATTTTATTATTTTTTAAAACCGACTCATTTTATTTCTCAACCAACTCATCATATACCTCTTGCAACTCATCATAAGCATCTTGAAGTTCATCATAAGTAAATTCAAAAGTAGATGAGTTAGAGGTTACCATAGAATCCTCCTCAAGAGCCATGAGGCAAAGGTTGACCACTTCTTGTTCCTCATCTTCAGATGATTCCTCATCACTCCAAGTAGCAAGCTTGGCTTTGATCTTCTTCTTCTTCTTCTCAAAACCCTTCTTCTTGAGTTGAGGACACTCGGAATGGATGTGACTCGGTTTCTTGCACTCATAGCATATGATTGGATCCTTTTCTTCTTCTTTGTTCTTGGTCTTGAAGTCCATCTTTCTTTGAAACTTTCTACCTCGGTTGGACCTCAGAAATCGTGAGAATCTCTTGGCTATCATAACCAATTCTTCAATATCTTCCTCCTTACTAGAAGTGCTCTCCTCATGTACAGAAGCTTTGAGAACCACTCTTAGTTTCTTCTTCTTGTCTACCTCAAGCTTCTCCACTCTTCTTTCTTCTTTTCATCTTCCCTTCCTTGCTTTATGATTTCATGAGTTAGGAGAGAACCAACTAGCTCATCAAGCTTTAGTGTCTTCAAGTTCTTTGCCTCGATGATAGCGGTTCTTTTCCCATCCCAAGACTCGGGAAGAGAGTAGAGTAGCTTCCGAACTAGCTTGTCCTCCAGGATGATCTCTCCAAAACCTTTTAGCCCATTGACGATGGTTGAAAAGCGATCAAACATCTTAGATACGGTTTCATCGGGCTCCATCTTGAAATTCTCATAGCTAATATTGAGAATTCCAATCTTTGTTTTCTTCACATCGCTTGTCCCTTCATAGGTTGTCTCAAGTGTATCCCACACTTCTTTAGCACTTTCGATGGAAGAAACTTTAGAGTAGATATCCGGTCCAAGAGCACAAAATAGCATGTGGAGAGCCTTGTCGTTGATTTGAAGCTTCTTTTGATCATCTTCACCCATTTCTCCTTTTTCTTTTCGGCACAAGTCTTCCTTCATCGTCTCTCTTCATCAGAATGATGGGACCATCCTCTATAGCATCCCAAACAAGGAAATCACTTGACTTTATGAAGAGGCGCATCTGGTTCTTCCAATAAGGATAGTTGTCATCGTTAAAGAAAAGCGGTTTGGTGATCGATTGAGACTCGTACATGCTAGAGCCGAAGGTAGATGTCATGGCTTGCTTTGTTGATGATCACACTCTTCCTAGAATCTCCTCTTTCAGTTATTAATCCTTTAAAGAGGTAGGCTCTGATACCAATTGTTGAGTGGATCAAAGGATTGATCAAAGCCAAGAGGGGGTGAATTGGATTTTTAAAATTTTGGAAGTGAAGTGTAATGAATAGAAATGGAGAACAAGGCAATTATAGTGGTTCAAGTTCCAAATGAACTCTACATCCACTACCTTAGCTCCCACTAAGGATTTTCCAACAACTTCACTAGTTGATCATCCCCTTTTTCTAGGCTTAGGAGGTAACCTTTACAAAACCGGTCAATTTTCTACCCAAAATTGACCAAACCCTCACTTGTTACAAAGAAGAAATTGAAGGCAATAAGAATATCTCTCCATACAAATTTGCCCCTTTGAATACAAGCACTCAACCCAAATTGAAGATACAAAATAAGATTTACACTCAATACAATTTGGGATTTTACAAGAATGAGAATTTAGGCACTTGAGCTTGGATTTTATGTATGGATGTTTCTCTAGGATTCAATAGTTGTTGCTGGTCTTCAATAGGCTTGTTTTTATACCTTCTCTATTAATTCTAGCCGTTTGGGTGGTTAAGAAATTGATTACAGTCGTTGGAACCCTCTCTTTCCACCATAAATGCACTTATGTAGCTCACCATATCGGTACTCGAGGAAGTGTATCGATACATGTCTCAAAGAAGAAAGAGTTGTTGCACAAATATAAGAGAGGTGTATCGATACACGTTCAGGTGTATTGGTACAGGTTAGGGAACTGTTTCGATACGGGTAAGACCGTATCGATGCAATTTTTTCAACATAGCTCACTGGAAGATTTCGTATCGATACGAGTTATAGCGTATCGATGCCCTATTTAAAATTCAGTTACCTACCAACTAACAAGACAACGGTCGATTTATTTAAAGCTCTTAATTTTTAAAGAAATTTAAACCGTATCGATACGGGTGAAACCGTATCGGTACTCGATTCAAACTCCTTGGGATTTTATAGAGAGAGCATATCAATACAGATGGAATCTGTTTCGATACTCTATTTCGATACGGTAAGGAGCGTATCGAAACGTTTGTGTAAAACCGAAATTGATTTTGATATAACACATAAACTTAAGGATCAATTTGCAAAACAATAAATTTTTAAGTACTCTTTAAAGTCTCACAATTGACAAGTATTTTTGAACAAAATAATATTTAAAGACTGGCTCTTAAACATATATAATTCCCTAAGTCTTTTCCTATGTTTTTCAAGCCTAAGTATGCAAAAACGCCCAGGCGTATCGATACCCTTATGCGTATCGATACCCTATTTTGCCACTAGAATTTTAATGGAGTTACCGTACCGATACGCCTTGCAACCGTATCGATACGATATTCATCTAGGCAACTGTTTTCATGAAACTGTGCCGATACACCTTGCAACCGTATCGATACGATAAGCTCATCTTTGAAAAATCTGAGCATTTAATTATTTGACCGTTACTTGTCAGTTGGTTGGTTTCCCAATTTTCAAAAGATCGTTATACCGTACCGGTACGCTTGGTATGCGTATCGATACACTTTTTATGTAAACTTGGCTTGGGATTCTAGTGAGCAAAAACCGTATCGATACGGCATTCCGTATCGATACGCCCCTTGAAACCGTACCGGTAAGCCTTCTATGCGTATCGATACGCCCTGTTTTCAGGCACAACGGCTCTTTCCTCTTTGATGCAGGTATCGATACGCCCTTCCCGAGTACCGATACGGTAGGTTGCAGAGCTGCATTTAATGCGGGAAAATTGCTCCCAACGGCTCTATTGATGATCCCAACTACCCAAACGGCTAGAAATCAATGCAAGGGTATAAAAACAAGCTTCAATTGACCAGGAAACAACCACTAAACCTACAAGCAACATCAAAGCAAAAATCCAAACCCTAGTGCTCTTCAAAGTCAAATTCTTGTACCCAACTCTATTGTTTTCAATTGTCATTTTGTATTGTGAGTTTGGGGTGATTGAAATTGTAATTGGGTAGACATTTATCCTTTGTGAGGAATTTCTTGAGTTTACCAAAACTTCTCTTTGTAAATTGAGTGGATTAAGCTTTGGGTAGAAAGCTTAATCGAATTTGTAAGGTTGCCTCCTCATCTAAGAAAAGGGGAAGAATTCAAGTAGTGAATTGGTTGAAAATCCTTAGTGGGAACTAAGGTAGTGGATGTAGAGTTCATTTGGAGAACTTGAACCACTCTAACTACTTGTGTCATCTTTTATTTTTCACCAATTCCTCCCACAAAATTTTTAATTGCCAATTCACCCCCCTCTTGGCCATTTGCAATTGTGTGATCAACTCAACAATTGGTATCAGAGCTACACTCATTGGAAGGATTACAACCCTCTTGAGTCGATTCTAGGAGAGTTTGATCAACAACTCGTCAAGCAATGGCTTCCACCTCCAACTATGAGTCCCAATCTACCACCATTCTTCAATGGGGATAACTACCCATATTGGAAGAATAGGATGAGGCTCTTCATCAAATCTACCGACTACATGGTGTGGGATGTGGTTGAAGAAGGTCCATACATTCCTATGAAGAGAGATGGAGAAAGACTTGTCGCAAAGGTAAAAGCTGGGATGACGAATGATGAAAGAAGAAGGATGCAAGTGAATGACAAAGCTCTCCATGTGATATTTTGTGCACTTGGTCCGGATATCTACTCCAAGGTGTCTTCAATCGAAAATGCCAAGGAGGTTTGGGATACCCTCGAGACAACATATAAGGGAACCAGTGATGTCAAGGAGACAAAGATTGGGCTACTCAATCTAAGCTACGAAAATTTCAAGATGGATCCCGATGAAAGTGTCTCCAAGATGTTTGATCGATTCTCGGTCATTGTCAACGGATTGAAGGGGTTCGGAGAGATCATCCCCGAAGACAAACTAGTAAGGAAATTGTTGTACTCTCTTCCAGAGTCATGGGATGGTAAGAGAACGGCTATTATTGAAGCTAGAGATTTGAAGACTCTCAAGCTTGATGCTCTTGTTGGATCTCTACTCACCCATGAGATCATGAGGAAGGGAAGAGAAGAAGAGAAGAAAATGGTTGAGAAGAAAGAAGTTGAGAAGAAGAAAGTGGGAATCGCTCTTAAAGCTTCACATCAAGAAAGCGATTCAAGTGAAGATGAAGATGAGGAGATGGCCATGTTGGCCAAACGGTTTACTCGATTCATGAAGTCCGATCGTGGAAGAAAATTTATTAGAAAGGGAGACTTCAAGAGCAAGAGTAAGGAAGAGGAGAAGGACCAAATCACTTGCTATGAATGCAAGAAGCCGGGTCACATCCGTTCCGAATGTCCTCAATTGAAGAGAAAGAGCTTTGGGAAGAAGAACAAGCTCAAAGCTCAAATAGCAACTTGGAGTGACGATGAGTCATCCGAGGAAGAGGAGGAAGTGGCCAATCTATGTCTCATGGCCATTGATGATGAACCAAAGGTAAATTCTAACTTATCCAATTTTGATTTTACTTTTGATGAACTTCAAGATGCTTATGATGAATTACAAGAGGTTTACGATGAGTTAGTAGGAAAATACAAAGAGTCTATTTTGAAAAACAAGAAAACCATTTCCGATTTGAAAAATCAAAATGAGACATTTTCTAAAGCTAACTCCGAATTGGAAAAGAAAGTTTTGTTTTTAGTAAATCTTTCAAATGATCTTAAAACAAAAAATCTTGAACTTGAAAAACTTCTTTCCGATTTTCAAGATTATCACACAAAGGAAGTGGATAATCTTAAAACATCCATTGCTATTGGGAAAAACAACTTTGAAAAAGGAAATCCTTCTAAATCCCAATATGTAAAAAGAAAACCCTTTATTCCTAAACAAAGAAATTTTAATAAGCAATCTAGAGGTCAAAGAGTTAGGAGTGTTTGGGTTCCTAAGGAGCTCATTATTACTAATAATATGAATGCTATTGCTTCTTGGATTCCTAAGGGAACCAAAATTTTGAAGGCTAACACTCATGGACCCAAAATGATTTGGGTACCAAAAATCAAGGCCTAATTTCCTTGTTTGTAGGGGGAGCATTGCTACAAGGCCAAAGCTTCAAGCCAAAACTCATGGTACCTTGATAGTGGATGCTCAAGACATATGACCGGTGACAAGAGTAGATTCGTGGAACTAAAGCCACGTGGGTAAATAAAAAGGGTTGAGAATATATATTGAGTACGAGTCTCCCATTTTATGATTTATGACATGATTTTTCTCAACATAAGACTTTGACCAACTCTATAGTTCCCCGTTATGATTGGTTTTGGTCAGAAACCATACATTTCCCATTTTATGATTTTTGAATGTGCGATATGAATTGCTCCACCACAACGCACAAAATGGGTAAATAAAAAGGGTTGAGAATATATATTGAGTACGAGTCTCCCATTTTATGATTTATGACATGATTTTTCTCAACATCAGGGGGAGATAATAATCAGCTGGATAGAGGAAAATGAATTATCGTTATCTAGATCCTCGTATATGAACTAGAAGTTCATAAGATAATTCATGTTATTACATGTCAACTGCCAGACATATTTATTGACCAATGAGAGTAATTAAGTCTCATATACCAGCTGAAATGCTCTAAGTTTAAATTACATGTTAGAGCGAGAGAATGTAAATCATGCCTGAAGCATGATAGTTGAAATGGTTCCAATGATCAAAATTCTCGTAAATAGAAAGTAATATGAGATGGTCATATATTGGAGGCGGGTGCTCCTGAAGAGACCCAAGACATAACAAATAATAAAACTCTATAAGAGTTTCAGGTACCTGAAATAAAGATTGAAATCTTGAAGAGATCTCGATGAGTTATGTCATTACGAGAATGGAACTAGAAAATTGGAAAGTTGTCGACAACGATTTTACAAACAATTTTACATAAAATACTTCTATAGAAGTAAAGAAAGAAATCGAGGATCTTGTATAAAATCTATCCAAAAGTATAGATATTGAATTGGCCAATGTTGAAAGACGCTTTGAACTTCTAAAATAGAAGTATTTGGACCACCAGTCCAAACACCTAAAGGTGTAATGCAAGTGAGGCACAAATAAGTAGTCGTAAATATGACTTGAACTATGATTTATGAAAAGTTTTAATTACTTCATGGTGGATGCAATTACTTTGGCAGTTTTGAAAATTTTACATGCGTCTAATTATTTGTGGATCCATATTTATCCTTGAAGGATCTAAAATGCTATAAGCATTTGGAAATTTCTGAAGAAATTTATTTAGACATGTCTCATGAATATTTTGGCGCATTTGGTATAATCGCCTTAGTGAATACTAATTGAGAAAATACTATAATAATGATCAGATTTCCTTATGTATTTTATAAAGGAGTTTGGATCAAGATCCATTATGATAATTTTAGAACTCTTAAAGAGCTTCAAATTGGAAACTCATGAAGTACTTTCAATACAAGTACTTGAATCTTGACATCAAGTTTATCTCAACCTGAAGATCGAGCATTTTTTATATTTCTTTTGTCTATGAATAGACATAAGCTGAAAGAATCTTAAAGAAGATTCAATATGAATAGAGCATATCTATTGAGTATCCCAATAATTGTAAGATTGTTGGATGTGAATAAAGATAATTATATTTTTTCTTGGTCTTGAAGCACTATATATTAGTTGGTCAAGAAATATCTATGAATATACAAAGATCATTACATTTAGATCTTCAAACATTCGTTGATGCCTCCTCAAATGTCGTAGAAATAATTGTTATGCACGAGGCAAGCTAAAAAATGTGTTTGGCTAAGACTATTGACCCAACATATCCAAAAGATATGTGGATTTACTTTTACAAGATATGATAAAAGCTATCTTGTGTGAAGATAACACAAGATGTATATCTCAGTTTGAAAGTGGATACATCATGAAACATATTACTCCAAAGTTTTCATCCCTCACGATCTTTAGAAAAATGATATTCAAGATTAAATTATGAAGATTCAAAGATCTTCCGTGATGTTTGCATGAGGGGGAGTAAATACGCGTTGCACTCTTTTTCCCTTAACCGAGGTTTTGTCCCAATGGGTTTTCCTGGTAAGGTTTTTAATGAGGCAACATGTTATGCGTATCAAAGATGTGTGTACTCTTTTTCCTTCACTAAAGAATTTTTTTTCCCACTGGGTTTTTATCTTAGTAAGGTTTTAACGAGGCACATTATCTTCATAGACATCCAAGGGGGAGTGTTATGAATATTTATCTATGTGGATGTCTATCATGATTAGAACTTTATCAAAGGAGTTTGATTTATTTATTATTAGGAACATTATCTCTATGAATTAGAGTTTAATGTATTATGTACTTCTTATGCCTATAAATAAATGATTCATTGAAGGCATTGTATACAATTCTATATTTAAGAATAATACAAATCTCTCTCTTTCTTTCATCTCTTTGTTCTTCTTGTTCTTATTCTTGCTCTTCTTTATTTTATTCACAACATATTTGACGTTCTTTTTCATTGTCTATTTATTTTCATTCAATGTTAATTATACTTCAACATTTTTTTATTTTTTTAGATTCGTGACAAGTAAAAGTTTTCAGGAGCATATTTCATTTTTAAGCAGAAGAGTTGTTTTAAATAATGTTCGATTGATTATAAATTAATCAATATTCAATTAATTGGTACGAGATAATTCAACTTTTTTTAATTTAAATCACTTTGTTTCTTTTTGTCCAAATTGCTTATTTAATTCGTGTTTATTTATTTAACAAATCCTGCGCCTAATTTCATCTCTTTTTACTTATTTAATTCGTGTTTATTTATTTATAGACACGTTTGAAAATATTCTTAAAATTCTAACTATTGTTTTTTTTTTAATTTCAAATTATATATTATTTTAATTGTAACATTGTGGTCACCAAATTACATAAGTAAACTTTTCTAATATCACATCCTCAATAGTGAGAGTGTTTTTTCTAAAATGTTTGTGTGTTGATTTAGATTATTAAAATCACAATATTCGAGATTTTGACATCAGATTCTAGGTTTTTAATTTATCAGTGCATTTAGATATGTTTTTCAATTCGATTTATTATTGTTGATAGGTTGACATAGTAAATCTTGTGTTTTAGATTTTAAATAAGTTCATTTTGATTTCCATCGGGTGACATGAATATCTCATCATACAAAATCACTCGAAATAAAATTATTTTCTATTATTTTTGAATTAATTTATTCATAAAATTTTATAATTTATTAAATTGTTACAAAATGATTCTTAAATTTATTAAAATTTATTATTATTTTACAACATACAATAAGTATTTTGTAAACAATTTGATAAATTTAATGACTATTTTTATATATTTTTTAAAACTTAAATTTTCAAAAAGGTAATTTTGTTTTGTGTAGAAACTATTTGCTCGTTATTTTAAATATATTTTTCACTTATAATATATTTTTTGGTGCTTCGGGTTAACACTCTTTCTCTTTCTGTCGGTGAACAAGTCTCATTCGTTTGATAATAGCCATTGAGTTTTTATTGAAACTATGAAAAATATCACAATTACAACGCAGAAATTCAGAAGAATACTATCAAAATTCAGAAGCTTTCCTGAATCCCCTTGTCTCTATCCAATCGAGACGCATAACGAGTGAAAAATAAGTGGTGAGCGGCCTAAACCATCAGGCAGAATGTTTCACTACCAAGGACTAATTACATCGGCAAACAACCATCAACCGAGTGAGGATCCAACTTTTCATGACCACCGACAAAATTATAATAAGAAACTAGCGCCGTTAAAATCTCTGTTCGAGCAACAAACGACTGCTAGGGTATGCTGAAATCATGCCACAAGGACAGATGAAACAAACCACAAAACAAAGAAAACATGTCAAAAGAACAGAGAAAAACGTGTGTCACGAGGACAGGGGAAACGCGTGCCACAAAGGCATATATTCTTATTAAAATATAAAAAAAATAAAAATAATAATAAATTCGGTAGTCGACAACCAATACTAAGATTGATTGCCAATCATGGTTGTCGAGCACCAATCAAAAGAAAAAAAGAAAGGTTGCAGTCGGTAGTGAGAAGATGATGAGTGACGGTAGAAAATTATAGAATTAGGGTAGAAGGGGTTGGCGGATGTAATAGTACCACTTTTAATTTACTTATGGGTAAACTATGGCAGGTACCACCGAACTATTGGTGGTGACCTGTTATACCACCAACCTTTTAATTGATCTAAATTTGCCGATTATATCACCGAGCCGTTAATTCATTAACGGTGTGATACTTAGATGTTAGACCAAAACGACGTTGTTTTAGTGCCGCTATTTTGATACTAAAGTGCCCAAAACGGCGTCGTTTTGTTAGAGGAAAATATGAAAAATTATGTATTTAATGAAATTTGAACCTAGAACCTTTAGATTCAAAGGCAACCTCTTAACCACTAAGTAAATTTAATATCTTTGTTTTGTTCCCAAAACAGATAATATGTGTAACCCCCTCGTCTCGGTCTGGCCGGACGACCGGTCCGAGTGGGCCACACGGGGAAAACCGAGTGAAAACCAGTTAAGGTTCCCCCTCGGTTAGCAACCCTAATTTTTTTCTTTTATTTCAAATCTTGTCTAGAGGAATATTTAGTCCTAAGTGATTCACAACAGCGGAAGACATCCCAAAAGATCACATTCGAACCCCGACCATACAACCTTAGACCATTTTTAAGCTTACAGGGCAGACCGTATCGGTACCCTAACTAGGGGTATCGATACGCCTTGACCAGGTCAACCCAAGGAGTCAACTCCGGGAAGACCGTATCGATACAGCCCTTGAGCGTATCGATACGCCCTTCTCGGTCAAACCTCCTTGGTCAACAGAGTAGACCTGTACCGATACGCGTGAACCCCGTATCGGTACGCCCTGCTCTCCCCAAATTCTCCAAATTCCAGTAACTTCGGAGGGTATCGATACACCCCAGTGTATCGATACGCCCAACACAAACTGAATTCCAGTGACCAAAAACCGTATCGATACGCCCCTGCGTATCGATACGCCCAGCCAGAACTGAGCTCTGTAGGCAAGACCGTATCGATACGGCCCTTAGGCGTACCGATACGCCCTGCTCTGCAACTCAGCCTTTTCCCAACTTGGTGACCACAAACCCGACACTAGATGCATATATGGACTCCCCTAAGCACATACAGTATACATACATCAAATCACAATTAAAATTTAACATGTGAGGCATTTAATCTAACGAAATTCATACCAATCAAAACTTCATGCAATTTCACCAAAAAGTGCATACTTAGCAAGCATAGAACTCCTCACAAAGGATAGTCAAATGTAAGGCATACTTAAGACAACAACATACATATTAAGTCATGTTCACATAAGCAACATATCAAGCATAAATCACAAACTACGAAACAAAAGCATAACACAACCATGAGTTTAACATGCTCAACATAAATTCCTAAGGAGTTTGACCCCAACTCCTAAACTCTATACCCCATTGTCTAGGCATTATTACAAAAACAAACCATACTTAGACTTGCTTGAGAACTCCAAAAGCTCCTCCTTCGCCCGCTCGCCTCCCGAACTCTAACGATCTACACGTTGGAAACAATAAGAGCATAAGCCAACTAGCTTAGTGAGAGAGGCTCTATAATTCACAACATGCAGTTTTCCAAAACACGGTTTATATGCAAGAAAGCAATGGATGCACAGGGGTCTATCTCAACATCAACACATGGTTTGCACAAGCACAACCAACATACACGTACGGTGGGACTACACATCACCGTTTCGACTAGTGGATTTCTAATGGGACTACACATCAAAGTACTACCCTACTAGTCACTACCGGTGGGACTACACATCACCGTAGTTTAAACTACCATCACGTGAGGCACGAACTCAACACGACTACAACATTAACAACTTAAAATGTATTCAATAATCACAACGTATACACAATCAACATACCACAACAACATGAGAGTAGAGAAGCTTACACACGGGTTTAGGTGACCTCTCAAGGTTCCACCCAAACCCCAAAGGAATCCATATCGAGCACAATGTAAAAACCGATAACTCTACTCACCGTTGCCACCCAAGAGAAGCTCGAAGACCAAGCTCAAGACTCCGAAATCCCCGGATTCGTCCCCGAAGCTTCTCCAACCGAAATTCTCGTTTCTAGTCATTCCAACACCAAGCAAACAATCCCAAATCAGTCAATGTTCTACAATAATCAACCCGGATTACATACCAAGCACAAAACATCAATTTTTTCCATTGAAAACAAGCTCAAACTTCCAAAATCCGAGCAGCCCTTAAGCACCCTTCAAAACCATTGATTTCGACCCTCAAATTACTCCCTAAAGCCTTCTAAACAATACCTACATATAGCCTAACCATCAGCCCTCAAGATTCCACCACAAAAACCCCCAAAAACTCAACTTAAAACCTCCCAAAAACCTCATTTTCACCCAAATCCGAAAATTCCATAAAACGTCGTAAAAATCGGTTTTGTTGGACCCTTTTGGTTGTAGGCAACTCATATGACTTAAACAAATAGAAAGCTTAAGTTAAAGACCCCAAAGACAACATTTTTAATCCAAAATCCTTCAAACATCAAATCTCAAAACATGTCTAAAAATGAAAACAAATGGTATTAACTTGTAGGGAATAACAAGGGTAAGTCAAAAACGTGTTTACCTTTGCGAAATTCTTCAAAACGAGCAAGACATTTGATGAAATAGTAACCCAAGGAGAGGGGGGGTTTTGACGTGGGAGTGAATAGTAGAGAGAGGGGAGGAAGATGACTCAAAGCATTATTTTAGGTTTATTTGAAATCAAAAGGCTAAAGACCCAAATGCCCTTAATGAATTAAGATAACTACAAAGGATGACACCCATGGCTTTTTGGGTTTATTTTAGAAATGGTCCAACTAAATTTTGTTATCTTAAAACCCGAGGCCCAAACCATTATTTTATTATTTTGAAAACCAGGAACCGAAACCCGAACCATTAATAAATTACTATTCTCACCCGACCCCCGAACCCGGGTGTTACAACTCTCCCCCACTTAAGGAATTTCATCCTCGAAATTACCTGGCGGAAACAAATACGGAAACTGCTCAAGCATGTCTGCTTTCCTCTCCCACGTGGCTTCCTCCACGCCTCTATGTCTCCATAAGACTTTGACCAACTCTATAGTCTTGCCACGCAATACCTTGCTATCAGAAGCAAGTATCTCAAATGGTTCCTCGTTGTAAGATAAGTCCGGATTTAACTCTATTTCTTCCACTGGCATAACATGGGACGGATCCGACCTATACCTCCTAAGCATCGACACATGAAATACATCATGAATCTTCTCTATCTCAACTGGGAGTCTCAATCTATATGCAACCGGACCAATTCTCTCAACTATCTCATAAGGCCCTATGTACCTTGGGCTCAACTTGCCTTTCCTCCCAAACCTCATCACCTTCTTCCAAGGTGATACCTTCAAGAACACCTTATCCCCCACGGAGTATTCTACCTCCTTCCTCTTTAGGTCGGCATAGGACTTTTGCCGATCTGAAGCCGCTTTCAAGCGATCGCATATCAACTTCACCTTCTCGGTGGTTCCCTTAAGCAATTCGGGCATCGACACAAGTTTCTGCCTGGCCTCAGCCCAACATATCGGAGTCCTACACTTCCTACCATACAAGGCCTCGTAAGGAGCCATCTGAATACTCGACTGAAAGCTGTTGTTATACGCGAACTCCACTAATGGTAGGTGTTTCTCCCATGACCCCTGAAAGTCAATGATGCAACACCTCAACATATCCTCTAATATCTGAATTACCCTCTCAGACTGCCCATCTGACTGCGGATGATACGAAGTGCTGAAGTTCAACCAAGTGCCCAAGGCTCGATGCAAACACTCCCAAAATCTAGAGGTGAATATCGGATCTCGATCTGACACAATCGACTTCGGTACCCCATGTAGTCTCACAATCTCACGAATATACAATTCGGCCAACTTGTCCAAGGTATAGGTAGTATGAACCGGTATGAAATGAGCGCACTTGGTGAATCTATCTACAATCACCCACACTGAATTTTTCTTCGAAGGAGTCAACAGGAAGTCCTGACACGAAGTCCATAGTAATACGCTCCCACTTCCATTCTGGAATTTTCAACGGTTGCAACAACCCTGAGGGAAACTGGTGCTCAGCCTTGACTCTCTGACAAACCATGCATCTACTCACGAACTCGGCTACATCCTTTTTCAAACCAACCCAATAATACTCTTCCTTCAATCCTCGATACATCTCCGTGCTACCCGGATGCATAGCAAAAAGATTATTGTGAGCCTCACTCAAGATCGTATGCCTCAACTCGGCATCCTCCGGAACCACTATCCTATCCTTGAAACATAGGATCCCATTATCTCCAAAACAATACTCGATAGGCCTATCTTCGGCTATGTCTTGCACGTGAGGTGCCAAAGACTCATCTCGCAACTGCTTCTCACGGATCAACTGAACCAGTGATGGCTTAACCTGAAGCTCGGCTACCAACAACCATCCGTAGACACACTCAACCTTGCAAACATCGCTCGCAACTCAACGGCCACCTTCCTACTCAAGGCATCGGCCACCACATTTGCCTTGCCCGGGTGATACTCTATGGTAAGGTCATAATCTTTAAGGAGCTCTAACCACCTTCGTTGCCTAAGATTCAACTCCTTCTGGGACATCAAATATTTCAAACTTTTGTGGTCGGTGTACACGGTGCACTTCTCACCATAAAGATGGTGTCTCCAAATTTTCAACGCGAACACCACTGCAGCCAACTCTATGTCGTGTGTGGGGTAATTCTTCTCATGGACCTTCAACTGTCGTGAGGCATACGCCACAACCTTACCTTCTTGCATAAGCACACAACCTAGCCCCACGTAAGATGCATCACTGTAAATCACGAACTCTCTCCCCGGCTCAGGCTGAATCAATATAGGAGCTTCGGTCAAAACTTTCTTCAACTTCTCAAACGCTTCTTGTCTTGCATCCGACCATTCATACGGAACATTTTTCTGTAGCAACTTAGTCAACGGAGCCGCTATTCTTGAGAACCCCTCAACAAACCTTCTATAGTACCCCGCCAAACCTAGGAAACTGCGAATTTCTGTCACTGATTTCGGTTGCTTCCAACTCACAATGGCTTCAATCTTCTTGGGATCTACACTAATCCCACTAGCTGTGATCACGTGACCTAGGAAGACCACCTCCCTAATCCAAAACTCACACTTACTTAGCTTGGCATACAACTGATTCTCTAGTACGGTCTGAAGCACTAACCTTAAGTGTTCATCGTGCTCCTCTTCGGTCCTAGAGTACACTAGGATGTCATCAATAAACACCACCACAAACCTGTCCAAGAACTTATGAAACACCCGGTTCATCATATCCATAAAGGCTGCTGGAGCATTGGTCAACCCAAAAGGCATCACCAAAAACTCATAATGTCCATAACGTGTACGAAAGGCTGTCTTCGGTATGTCCACATCCTTTACCTTTAACTGATAATATCCAGACCTCAAGTCAATCTTTGAGAACACGGAAGCACCCCTCAACTGGTCTAGCAAATCATCGATCCTAGGCAAGGGATATTTATTTTTCACCGTTACCTTATTCAACTGCCTATAATCTATACACATCCTCATGCTACCATCCTTCTTTTTCACAAACAAAACCGGAGCACCCCACGGGGAAATACTAGGCCTAATGAAACCTCTGTCAGTCAACTCCTGAAGCTGTGTCTTCAATTCTTTCAACTCTTTCGGTGTCATTCTATACGGAGCAATCGACACCGGTGCAGAATCGGAATATGTCTCAATAGCAAACTCAACAGTTCTATCTGGAGGCAAGCCTGATAGCTCTTCCGGAAAAACACTCGGAAAGTCACATACAGTCCTGATGTCCTGAGGTCTCACCTCACTCATAACCGGGTTCATTACGTAAGCTAAGTAAGCCTGACACCCTGAACCCAACAACCTCTGAGCTTCCAAAGCCGAAACCACATTGGACAAAAACTTGACATTCTCCCCAACTACCACAACCTCAAAGTCATCGGTAAGCCTCAAATGGTCTCGGGAGCTACAGTTCCAACACGCCCCAAACATACACATACACTCACATGGGTGGCGTCTCCCGCACCTAGTGCACTCCGGAATGTGCCCAACGGCCCCTTGGCCCTGACGGCCCTGACCATGGTTACCACCCCTAGGTCTCGTATCCGGCTGGTACCTTCTATCCCTATGCCTCTTGGCATGATCTCTATCCCAGTTCGCATGTCTCTTCCCGGAGTCAGACCCACCAGCACGTGCTCTAGAGTTCAGGTTCTGCTCTATATCCTTGGCCCTAGAAACCAGGACATCGAACTCAGAGTAGTCGGAGGCCAACATGTAGGTCTTCACATCAGTAGTCAACCCATATCTAAAACGCTCACATCGCTCCTTCTCATCCGGAATCAACTCTGGCGTGTACTGGCTCAACCTCACAAACTGGATCTTATACTCAGACATGGTCCTATTACCTTGAACCAAAGCCATAAACTCCCTTTTCTTTTCATCCAAGTACCGGACCCCGAGATACTTCCTCTTGAAGGCATTCCTGAAAAACTCTCATGTGACATCCGCCTCGGCCATACCGGAAGTAGTAGTGGTCCACCAAGTATAAGCGTCTCCCTGAAGCAATGAGACGATGCACCCCAACTTACGGGCATCCGAACACTCCATCTGACCCAAGATGCGAGTAGTGCTCTCAAGCCATCCTTCCGAACCTTCCGGAGACAACCCACGAAACTCAACTGCCCCCAAATTACGTAGCCTCTCTAGGGGTAATCCTGTCCCCACACCCTGAGGTGGTGCTGCAGCTTGCATACCGGCCAAAGCTGTCTGAAAAGCTCCGGCTATGGTCTGAATCAGATGAGCCACATCTGGACCTGCCTGACCTTGGCCCGCTTGAGCCCCATTACCTCCCACATTAGCCTCAGCCTGAGGCCCATTACCATCACCTCCGACGTTCCCTCCATTACCATCGGGAGCATTAAGAGCAGGAGGCACGTTCTCGGGTGCCTGGTCACCCGCCCTAGGCCGTCCCCTCGGTCTCACCATAGCAATTAAAGTAATCTAAAACAACAACACACAACAACAAAGAAACGTTAGGTTAGCAAAGGGGCAAAGGACTCCGGTTCTCAAGCTCTTTAAACCAAAACAAATTTTTCCTTTTTATTTTGACAACAACGCCTAACAATGGGGACTCGAACCAACACTCAAGCAACAACAAGGCCATTATAGCATGCATTCATACACCGTGCTAAAAACAAAATTTAGACATACATGGCAAAACACTCATAATACCTTAACTTACCTTACTTACCTGCCCGAGGTCTCGGAAACCTCAGGCTATGATACCAATAAATGTAACCCCCTCGTCCCGGTCTGGCCGGACGACAGGTCCGAGTGGGCCACACGGGGAAAACCGAGTGAAATCCAGTTAAGGTTCCCCCTCGGTTAGCAACCCTAATTTTTTTATTTTATTTCAAATCTTGTCTAGAGGAATATTTAGTCCTAAGTGATTCACAACAGCGGAAGACATCCCAAAAGATCACATTCGAACCCCGACCATATAACCTTAGACCATTTTTAAGCTTATAGGGCAGACCGTATCGGTACCCTAACTAGGGGTATCGATACGCCTTGACCAGGTCAACCCAAGGAGTCAACTCCGGGAAGACCGTATCGATACAGCCCTTGAGCGTATCGATACGCCCTTCTCGGTCAAACCTCCTTGGTTAACATAGTAGACCCGTACCGGTACGCGTGAACCCCGTATCGATACGCCCTGCTCTCCCCAAATTCCAGTAACTTCGGAGGGTATCGATACACCCCAGTGTATCGATACGCCCAACACAAACTGAATTCCAGTGACCAAAAACCATATCGATACGCCCTCGCGTATCGATACGCCCAGCCAAAACTGAGCTCTGTAGGCAAGACCGTATCGATACGGCCCTTAGGCGTACCGATACGCCCTGCTCTGCAACTCAGCCTTTTCCCAACTTGGTGACCACAAACCCGACACTAGATGCATATATGGACTCCCCTAAGCACATACAGTATACATACATCAAATCACAATCAAAATTTAACATGTGAGGCATTTAATCTAACGAAATTCATACCAATCAAAACTTCATGCAATTTCACCCAAAAGTGCATACTTAGCAGGCATAGAACTCCTCACAAAGGATAGTCAAATGTAAGGCATACTTAAGCCAACAACATACATATTAAGTCATGTTCACATAAGCAACATATCAAGCATAAATCACAAACTACGAAACAAAAGCATAACACAACCATGAGTTTAACATGCTCAACATAAATTCCTAAGGAGTTTGACCCCAACTCCTAAACTCTATACCCCATTGTCTAGCTTAGTGAGAGAGGCTCTATAATTCACAACATGCAGTTTTCCAAAACACGGTTTATATGCAAGAAAGCAATGGATGCACAGGGGTCTATCTCAACATCAACACATGGTTTGCACAAGCACAACCAACATACACGTACGGTGGGACTACACATCACCGTTTCGACTAGTGGATTTCCAATGGGACTACACATCAAAGTACTACCCTACTAGTCACTACCGGTGGGACTACACATCACCGTAGTTTAAACTACCATCACGTGAGGCACGAACTCAACACGACTACAACATTAACAACTTAAAATGCATTCAATAATCACAACGTATACACAATCAACATACCACAACAACATGAGAGTAGAGAAGCTTACACACGGGTTTAGGTGACCTCTCAAGGTTCCACCCAAACCCCAAAGGAATCCATATCGAGCACAATGTAAAAATCGATAACTCTACTCACCGTTGCCACCCAAGAGAAGCTCGAAGACCAAGCTCAAGACTCCGAAATCCCCGGATTCGTCTCCGAAGCTTCTCCAACCGAAATTCTCGTTTCTAGTTATTCCAACACCAAGCAAACAATCCCAAATCAGTCCATGTTCTACAATAATCAACCCGGATTACATACCAAGCACAAAACATCAATTTTTTCCATTGAAAACAAGCTCAAACTTCCAAAATCCGAGCAGCCCTTAAGCACCCTTCAAAACCATTGATTTCGACCCTCAAATTACTCCCTAAAGCCTTCTAAACAATACCTACATATAGCCTAACCATCAGCCCTCAAGATTCCACCTCAAAAACCCCCAAAACTCAACTTAAAACCTCCCAAAAACCTCATTTTCACCCAAATCCGAAAATTCCATAAAACGTCGTAAAAATCGGTTTTGTTGGACCCTTTTGGTTGTAGACAACTCATATGACTTAAACAAATAGAAAGCTTAAGTTAAAGACCCCAAAGACAACATTTTTAATCCAAAATCCTTCAAACATCAAATCTCAAAACATGTCTAAAAATGAAAACAAATGGTATTAACTTGTAGGGAATAACAAGGTTAAGTCAAAAACGTGTTTACCTTTGCGAAATTCTTCAAAACGAGCAAGACATTTGATGAAATAGTAACCCAAGGAGAGGGGGGGTTTTGACGTGGGAGTGAATAGTAGAGAGAGGGGAGGAAGATGACTCAAAGCATTATTTTAGGTTTATTTGAAATCAAAAGGCTAAAGACCCAAATGCCCTTAATGAATTAAGATAACTACAAAGGATGACACCCATGGCTTTTTGGGTTTATTTTAGAAATGGTCCAACTAAATTTTGTTATCTTAAAACCCGAGGCCCAAACCATTATTTTATTATTTTGAAAATCAGGAACCGAAACCCGAACCATTAATAAATTACTATTCTCACCCGACCCCCGAACCCGGGTGTTACAATATGTATTCCAAACTGCAATTAATATTAATTCAATCTATTTTATTATATAAATAATATTTCTTCATATAAATATATTATAAATAATATTAATATACATATAATAATATATTAATATAGATAACTAATAAATAAAAATTTTATATTATCAATATTATTAAATATATAAATAAGTAATATATTATTATAAAAACAAAAAAAGGTAATTTTCAAAAAAAAAATCCCAAATTTTCCAAATTTACAAAAAAAAATCAAAATCTACCAAAACATTAAATTCTAACCTATAAACCCTAAAACTCTAAATCATAAATCATAAACCTATTAACAGTTAAAATGGATGGATTTGGGGTTTAAGCTTTAGGGTTTTGGTGAATTTTTGATTTTTTTTTTGTAAATTTTGAGAATTTTATTTATTTTTAAATTATTTTTTTTAGTTTTTATAATAATATATTATTTATTTATGAATAAAATTTTAGAGTTTAAGATTTAGAGTTTAGAGTTAGAGTTTAGGGTTTAAGGTTTTGTTAGATTTTGGGTTTTTTGGAAATTTCGAGATTTTAAAAATTAGTCTTTTTAGTTTTTTATTATAATACATTTATCTATTTATCTATTTAATATTATTTATAATATAAAAAATATTTATATATATTTATTTCATTTATTATTTATATATTAATATATATGTATATTAATATATTTCTAATATATTTGTGATGTAAACACAACAAAGATGTTAAGTTGGCTTAGTGGTTAAAATTTTGGAGGTTTTCTTTTGATCCTAAAGGTTTCAAATTCAATTTATAATCAAAATAGCGGCACTAAAACGACGCGATAATGACAAATTTAGAACAATTAAAAAATTGATAATATAAACGAGTCGTCCCCAATAATTTAGTGGTACATGGCATTAGGGGTGGGAATTGTCGGGTACCCGGGATTCGGGTACCCGGAAAACCGGGTACCCGGTTCATCCGGGTACCTCATTAAACGGCCCGTGTCTCGGCCCATTATATCCGGGTACCCGAGATTCGGGTACCCGTAAAATTCGGGTACCCGGTTCCTATTTTTTTTATTTTTTAAATTTTAAAATTAAAAAAAATCACATGTTAAACACAAAAATATTTAAAAAAATTTAAACTTAAAACTGCCTTTATGCTCACCGTTCTGCCGTTCCTGGTTGCATAAATCAACAGATTATGAAAGCAAAACGCTAGTGGTGTTGATTATAGGTTTGCGTTTTATAGAGTAAGTTGCTTTAGGTCTTTGAACTTATGTTTTACCTTCGTTGCTATATATAACATATAGCTATAGCTAGAATAAAGAAGTTTGTACATTAAAGAGTTTAATGTGTATTACTTGTTACATTAGGCACTGTTTTGAAGTTTATTTCAATCGCCATGTTCATGGAGTTTTCAAAAAAAAAAAAACTTAAAACTTAAAAGAATATAATACAAACATAGAAAAAATGTAGGGATTTAAACTTAATTTTAGAGTGAAAATATTAAGAAACATAAAATAAAAATATAATTTTAAATATAAAATATATATATATATATTAAATTTTATCGGGTCGGGTCGGGTACCAGGTAAGGGAAAACTTTCGGCCCGTGTCCCGGGAAATTTGCCGGGTCGAGTACCCGGCCCGGTCGGGTAATTTTTTTCGGAAATTATCCGATATTTTTATTTCGGGTCGTCGGGTTTTCGGGTCGGGTCAATCGGGTCGGGTATTTTCTCCCACCCCTGCATGGCATAGTTTAACCTTTACTTATAATATTTACAATTTTTTTGGTAAATTATTCTGTGTTTTTTTTTTTTTGTTTTTTTGCCGCCCACCTTGCTTCCCGAAATCATTCCCAGTAACGTTGAGCCACCAGTCACCGGCATCGACCCATTTTTCTCCCACCTCGGGATTTTTTCTTCACTGTCGGGAAGCTGAGATAACTGAATCTCTAGAAAAGGTTATCGCTTGTTATCAGTTAATAATTTCCATTTCGTTGAACGATTGTTAGACATTATAGAAGCAATTCAAGAAGCTTCCAGATTTCTCCAGTGAGCTACAAGGCTTCTCCAGATTTCTCCAGTTCTCCAGAATTATCTACAAGCTTCTTGAAGTATCTCAGTAGTTCGTCCATCTTCTACAGAGTTCTTACTGTTAGCGTTCTTCTCCATTGTTCTATAGGTTGTTAGGTGGTTTAGAAAGTTTGTTATTGTGTAACAAACCCAAATCTGATTTTAATAGAGGCACCCGTCCATCTATAAATAAGAAGGACTTGGGCTAGCCCATTAAGATCTCATTGTATTGGGTTGTTACTATCACTTTGTATTCTTTACCCATGAATAATAAAATAACCAGATTATTTTTCTTGCACATTCCTTTGATGGGTTCTTATTTATTTCTTGTTTTGGGTATGATTTTTGGTTGTTTTAATTTGTTTTAGTAAATTTATTGGGTTTTCTTTTTTGTAGATAAAGGAACAAATTTGATCCTTCCTGTGGAATATTGTTGTTGTGATAGGCCTAATCCTATCTTGCAGGTATAATTCTACACCATGAAATGATTCAATGGAAGCCCCTATAAAGTGATTTTTTTTTCTCTTGTTTCATAGCATGTTCATGAGTTTTACTTAGCTTTGATGCTAAGTGATTTTTTTTTCTCTTGTAGATAAAGTGATTTTTTTGTGGAATCAGAATTAGGATGCAGGGAAGCTGTTTCCTTTAGAAAGTGATATACCATAGGTAATGGTGTGTAGTTTCACTTAGCTTTGATGCTAAAACGTTGAACTACAAAATTCTTTTGAGAATCAAAGAAACACATACACTGATTTCAGCATGTTTCTCGGCTTAAAAAACTTATATTATATGTAGCTTGCTTTGTGTTTTTATGCTGCTTTGTGGAGGTGCAGTTTTGTTGAACTGCTTATTTTTGTTAACTGCCTTGCTTTATTGGGCTTTTTGTTTGCATTGAAAACTCTTTTTGGAGAGTTAATTGATACTATTAATGGAGAATGCTATTATTTTTAAACACTTTTTAATTATTATTTAATGATAATTTGTGATTTTGTCCAATCCACAACTTGCTTGGAATGGTAAATAAAAAAGGTGAATTTGGACTGATCTGAAGTGAGATCTGCTGTAGATTTGATTTGGTTTCTTTGATATAAGTTTCTGGGTTTGTCCTCATATTTCCATCCTTGTTTAAGTGGTGTTGGGGCTAAATTACATAGTGAAATCTCAGTTTAGCAGCTGCCTATATTTATTTGGTATTTTTTTGGGAGAAATTCCCCATGTCCATTGAGTTGTAGAGTTTAGGGGTGTGATATAGTGATTTCTGATTTGTTTCAGAAGTGTTTATTTTTTATATAGGCACATTGAAATGTTGTTGTCAATTACTAGTAAGAGTCAGAAACCAAGAAGCTGTTATTCACTAATAATTACAATGCATTGCATCAAGCTTGTGCTATGTTTATCAAATGTTTTTGCTTTTTGTAGGCTTGATGTAGAAATATGGGCTGAACATCATTCTCTATTGTGATATTTTTGTGTGTGGACAATATAAACTATGGATTAAGTATTTCGGTGGATGAGTTGTTGAATTTGTTTAGACTTTTTTATGGATTAATGTTGTATTTGATGTTTACCAAAAAAGAATGTTGTATTTGAGTTGACTTTCATTTTTATATCTAGATTTATTTGGATTTGGTTATTATAAAAAAATATGAAAAAGACATTTTATTCAAGCTCGAGCTTGATTATGAACGAACTTCAAGCTCGAGCGATTGCGATTGGGTGCGAAAATTGGTATTCGAGCTTAATCGAGTCTGAGCTTGAGTAATTTGATTATATCTCAAGCGGAGCTTAAGCTTAGAATTTGATGTTCGGTTGTGCTCGAGGCAAGTATCGAGCTCCGAGTATTGAGTCAAGCTCGCCTGTGGCTAGGGTTATTTACCTTTGCTCTTCGGTTGTTAATAGAACGCACTCCAAAGAGAGAAAGGCATTTTTCTTTGAAGTATCTCGAAATGTTTGGTATTTCATATGGAGAGCTCTTCCTTTTGATTGGAGCCACTGCTGCTCTAGTCGGTAATTCTGCTCACTTTGACTATGCTTACTTCTATTTTTCTCTTAGTTAATTGGGATTTGAAGGAATACTTCCATTTTTCTTAAAAAGGAAAGCTTTTTGAGCCAAAACCTGATATGGGTTTTCCGTAATATTATTGTTCGTAGGACCTAAGGATCTGCCTAAAATTGCAAGAGTAGCTGGAAGGTTAGCAGGTCGATCAATTGGATATGTTCAATTAGCTCGTGGCCAATTCGATAATGTTATGCAACAATCTCAAGCTCGTCAGGTGCTTCTTTTTTCATTGAACGATATAATAAAGTTAAAGAGAACCCTCTTTACCAAATTAAAATTTATTTTCTTGTTCTTCCTGCCAAGAATTTTAGAAATGCTTTAATGTCCATTGGAAGTTAAATTTTGTATACTATCTACTATGTTGTATAGATTATATAGAAAATGGATTGTTTATACCATGCTTAGTTCGTGAAGATAGTCATGATGACAAATTCCGGGAGGTTTGTCTTTCACCTTATGATAATCTAGCGTTTCTAGGTTCACAAAGACCTTCAAGATACAATGGCACAATTAGATGCAATTCGGCATGAAATACGGAGTTTATCTCTTGTGAATCCTGGTCCTATGACTAGAAGACTGATGGAAAATCCTCCAGAGCCTGCTTCTGATAGTAATGGTATTAGTCTTAGTTTAATCATATGCATCCCGTTGCATTTGCTACTTTGTTCTACCTTGTGTTTCTTAACTTCCTCTCCGAACCTTTTCTTTTGTAGTTACAGTTCCGCCTGAGATATGTGAAGAAGAGAAGAATTCAACTGATACTTTGAAGAAGGTTTTGCATCTAATTACTATTATTATACCTTTTTGGTTTATTTCGTTTGTTTTTATTTGTTCATTATTCTTTCAGATTCATCCTTCTCGGGATTATAATTCAAAGTCTTTCTCTTCAACTGATTTGCATAGCCAAGCAACTGCCTATGCAAGATTGGCTGAATCTGAATCTCTTAAAGCTGGTTCAGTGAGGTGTGATGTACAAGAGGAAGATCTTAAATACGAATTTGGTGACTTCTCCGTTCTTCCAGTTTCAGCTGAAACTGCTGGACTCCTTCCAGATCGGAAAGGTTGTATGATTTCTTAGAATCATTATTAGATGTTTTGCTTCGGTTATTGTTGTATGTGCTCTTGTAAATTGTCCCTGGCAGCTAAGTGATAAAAGTACCATCCTTTATTTTAAAATATACATTTACCCCATGGAATGAAAATATGTCTATGTTTAATTGCTTTTCCAACCATTTCTATTTGGTGCACCGGCTGATATATACTTCTTGTAAGAGTCACCCGAGATGCAAGCACAATCATTTCAAACATAATAATTTACTACTTATTGCTGTTTCATGTTTAGTACGTATGCTTGTAATGGTGGCCGTTAATAGTGTAATTTGTGTTGGCAGAAGGTGCAAAAGGATCAGACCATGTGTTGGAAGCAGTAGTGGAGGCAGAGGTGGCACGTAATGCCAAGGAGTTCTTTTCTCTGCCTCAAAATCAAATACAGTAAATAGAAGGTATTCCTATTTAGTCTTCACTATCATCCGGGCAGTATAATCATGTTCCTTTCCTGCCTCGAGATCAAAATGTGTAGTGCTGCTTGTTCGTTCTTGCCAATTTGCAGGTCTTCTAGGAATAACAAATTAATTCAACTTGTCCTGTGTTCTGATTATGCAAGGCTTGCCTCATGATTTACTTTTTTACTTTTATTTCAATAAGTTTTCTTAACTTTTGAGTTGAACTCTTTGGTGTCTGCTCTCGATGTACGTAATCTTGCTCCAGAGTCCAGACCTAACTGTGTATATAATTTTAGTATCAATGCAACATTATCGCTAAGCATTTGACATGCGTTAGAAAAGTACTATAAGGTAGAAATGGCTCTTGATGATTGACCTGATAGTTATACTCGGTAATTTCACTTAGCTCTTAACCAACTTAGCTTTTACCTTAGACAAACACAACTAGCAAACTTGTGCCGTCATTGTATCGTACAACCTAACATCCGATGTCCAATAAGTTATCTTAGGGAAAGAGCTGTCGTTGATTCAATCACAAGTATTACCACCTTATATGCTCTTCTCCTGTTATTTGGAATGTCTAGAAGTAGGATTATACTACTTTATGTGCTCTTACCAGCTTACCTTTGACCTTAGACAATCACAAGTAGCAAACTTGTGTCATCATATCGTACAACCTAACATCCGATGTCTCAAATAAGCCATATTAGGGAAAGAGCTGTCGTTGGTTCGATCACAAGCATTACTGCCTTCCGAGTGAGTACTGTATTGTTCCTGTTATTTTGAATGTCTAGATTCTAGAAGTAGGATTGTACTACTTTATATGCTCTTCAAGATCTTGCCTTTCAAGCTGAATCGGGCGATCCTTTTGGTAACATACCAGACCTTTGTTTTGGGGAACCAAGGATAATGCTCTTACAAGAAGTTAGCTGCCTTATTCACCGAGGGGAGTCTTTTCGGATCAAAGCAAGTTCTGCACCGACCTTGGAGTTCGAATATAATCACATTCTACTCGGATCAAAGTTTTGATCTTTGGTTCAATGGAGTGAATTATCTTGTAAACAGTGTCTGAATCAAATAGAGTACCGATCCCAATTTCAATTGGTTCGACTTGCTGATCTTATTTCTTTTCCAATGGCACCAGCCTTCAATTTCCGGGCTGCGAGTAGAAATTATCAGGTTTAAAGAACAGGTCGAAAAGCTCAGAGAGGAAGTGCTAAGAGTAAGGAATAGTTTTCAATGGACATGTACAAGTAATACCACGAAAGCTAGCAGAAAGTTTTCCATGTTCGTGGTCGATTTGAAATTCATTACTTGAAACTTGGTTCGACTTTTAATTTTAATGTTTGAATTCGATTCTAGATAAAAGTTGAATGAAAATATTTAACTTTTTTTACCATCTCATCTCATAGTAGTTCATATCTGAATCTTTTAAAAATAATAAAATTTTCTTTTTTTTTATTGGAATCATTTGGAATGTTCTATTATTTTTTATATTAACAAAATGGTAAAAATTGGACTAAAATGTTTTTTATCAGTACACTACATGCTTGATCGATATAATTAAATAATATTTAATATATTAAAGAGAGATTTTGGGCGCCTCCCACAATGATTTGGTTGTACATATGTAACGTGGCCAAATTGCACAAATTATAGATCAAATAATGAATTGCCAGATCCAATAAATCTTTACTTATAAAAAAATACAAAAGAAGGATCAATATTATAGAAAATGACCTAAATGTCAGTGATCCTAGAAAATTCGGTTCATTATATTCATAAAATAAACAGCTAACTAGACAGGCAGGTTGGTTGCCCTACAAACCCCATAATTAAATAAATAAAAATTATTTATGTTTGACTTATGATCTATTTAGATAGTTGAATTAATTGATTTTAATTTTTAAATTAAGGATATTCCATTTTTGTGTAAAAAACTTCTTTTATATACGGTTAATTTCAGTCATTTATTTTTATTAATCAAATGACCCTAAAAACCGTATAGACTATTAAATTTCATTATGTATCAATGAATTCTAACCTTTATATTTAATACATATACTTATAACAATTTATTATCACGATAATTATTTTCGTTGAAACTAAATTAATTGTACAATTTAATTTTTTAATAATATTGTTACTCCCATTGAAGTTAAATCAATTTTATGATTCAACACTTATAATAATTAAGGCTTAAAGATTAAATTGGCTCTCAACAAAAGATGAAAAAAGACAATTAATTCATTATGAAAATTTTGTATTCAATTGAACCCTTAAAATTTAAATTACGATCAATCAGACCTTCAAAATTCAAATTACAATCAATTTAGCCCTTCCGTTAAGTTGATCGTTAACTCAAAAATAGTTATTATGATGGTGACATGTGGCACACTCTGGACGTGTTACGTCATCAAAACCGTAAATAATCATTTAAAAATATTTAAAATTAAAAAATATTAAAAAAATCTGAAAAAATATTTAAAAATATAAAAATATAAAAAATTATTTGAAAAATTCAAGAAAAATCTAAAAAACATTTAAATGTGTAAAAAACTAAAATTATGTATAAAATCATAAAAAAAAATTATTTTACTTAAAACAAAAAATATGAATAATTGTAATAATTATTTAAAAAATATATAAATATTTATAATGTAATAATATCTAAAATTTATAGTTTTTTAAAACATATTTTTAATTATAAAATCTTAAAATTTCAAAAATTATTAAAATGTCCATAATTTTCAAATCCCTAACCCTAACTCTACATTCCCAAATTCTCAAATTAGTTTAATTGACGGTTTAAGTTGTTGATATTGTGGCAGACGACAGTGTTGGTGAGAATAAATATTGAGGGTGAACGGGCGTTTTGTTGCGACAGAGAGTGGCCGGTGGTTGAATCGGTGCTAATGCTTGATTTAGAGATTTATGATGCTTTTTTTTAAGAAATGAAACTTTGGGGGTTTTTCAAAAAAAATATTATTTTATGTTTTTTTTTATAAAAAAGGAAAATAAGAAAAATAATAATTTAATTTAATAATTTTATATTTTTAATTTTTACAATTTTTTTATGATTTTTTATAATTTTTTAAAAAGTTTTAAGAATTTTTTAATAAAAAATCGATTTTGATGATGTGGCATGCTCACGTGTCCGTCTATATTTTGACTGTTAGAGGACATTGACTGTCAACGCAGTCAAAATAACAGAGGGGTAAAATTGGGTGTAATTTGAATTATGAGGGCTAAATTAGGTTCAAAATTTTCATAAGGGGTTAATTAGTTTTTTGATTTTTCGTTGAGAGTCAATTTGACCTTGAAGCCAATAATTAATTATGATTATAATTATTATTTTAATTAAAATTTTGTAATTTTTTAAATGAAACTTCTATATTCATTTACACTATCTTACATTCACCAATTAAATTTTAATTTATGTTTTTTATTATCCCAAAATTGCTTATACATAATCCCCTTCCCCAATTTTTTTTTATAAAAAATGCATTAATTGGCAATGAATGAATGCCCCATCAGCATGCACATGGTAATGTTCCCCCATCTCTCATGGGGTCTTAAAATTTTAATAAATTTCAACATATACACATATATATTATATAACGAAAACCCAGGAATGGAATTATTATAAATTTAGCTTTAAATATTATGATTGAATATTAGTTCAGTTAAAATATTAGTTAGGAGAAGCACTAAAAACCGAAGAGACAATAAAAAATAGTTTAGTTAAAATCGTTATTGTTATCCTGATAAAAAAAATTCTATTGTTATAATGTAATTTTTACAAGATCTGAAAAGATTGTGAATATATTAAAGAATGTCTTAAAAAATTTACTAAACAGATGGGCAGACAATAGCAAAAACATGTGATTAAATTATTAAACAAATTCCCCCCCCCCCCCCCCAAAAAAAAAAAAAATAGCAGTAAACAAAAGTCAGACAATAGGGTTTAAGTTCATTGCTTCTTGTCCATTACAGATGTCCCAAACATATGCATATCTATATATACCGCGAAACTATTACATAAAACACAAAGACACCAATCCAAAGAAGTTGCTCTAATATTGCAGGATCTTAACTGGTTTAGGATCTGCTCTTGCATTTCTCCATTGCTCTTGGAGCTGAAATCAATATCAACAAAATTTACATTAATTACTATATATATATATAATCATGTTATTAATCGAATCCATGTAAGTAAATAATTGATTAAAGATCAACATACCAAGTCCAATGGCTTCTGATCCTTTCATTATACGCAAACGCTTGCATGATTCAACAAACATCCTATGAAATTTTTGACAAATTTAAGTTTAAACCTTAACCAATAACTTAACGTAATGTATAAGTCTAAATATAACATAAGTATTGTATTTGTATAAAGTTCGATTAATAACCCCAAACTTTATTTAACTATATATATAGTTAGGATCCACTTACATTGTGTAAAACTTAATTACTTTTACACTTTTTTGGACGGTTAAGTTTTACACATTTTCTTGAATGAGTGTAAATAGATGGTTGAGATGAACGGTAGAAATTGAAGAGATTTTTAAGAAAAAAAAAAAGATACGAAAATAATCACAATCATCCATTTGTCCTCATCCAACGGCCCAAAAAAATATAAAACAAAACGAGTTTTACATGATGTAAGTGGATCATAACACCCACAGGTGAAGTGAGCTGCTAAAAGATGTACATGCATGAATATGGAGACATGTTATGAAGAGTAGCATATAATTAAGTAGGAACAGTCTTATGTCTGATATGTAAATGAATGAATAAGAACATACTCCCATGGGACATCGCCCACGAGCATCCAGTCGCCATCTTTATCTTCATAGGTGGGCACATAATCAGAACTGTTGAGAAGATCCATCAACTTGCTCTCGTTCATGAAGTCTATCATTCCTTGAGATCCATAATCCCCTTTAAAAAAAACCAAACCAACAAACAGGTTAATGTTTGATGCTATGTGCTCTTAGTGAATCAGATAATGACACAACATTAAAAATGCATATGTAAACTTACCCATAGTGAAAGAAATGAACATCTTAGCCAAGGCATCAGACAAGTTTTGGTAACTATTGTACATCTTCAAATCCACCTTACGCAAATAGGGTGCACCGTCCATGCTAACCTTCACAAAGGCAGCTTTCTCACATTCATGGCTGTTGTTCTTCTGGTTAGCCATGATGTTCTTCCTATAAGATCGAACTGGTGGCCAACCCAACACTTGTTCCCTAAAAAATCCAACCACAAATGCATACATAAACATACAGAAACTTATGACAAATTGACAATGTAATAAAGTGCGGCTAGTTTTTGTTTTTCTCACATACTTGGCTGGTGGTTTGGAAGGATCTTTGGTGCATTCAGTTTCTTTTGAGCCATTTTCTCGGTTCTGGTTCAGATACATGCCGGATTCTTTAGATTGGAGATTAAGCTTCAAATCAACAGTCTCGGAGAACCCTCTTTTCCCTGTGGTTTTTCGACAACTTTCCACTTCAGTTTCGCCTCCGCCGGGCAACCCGAGGCAGAGCTCGGTCGATTTGTAGTTCAAATCACTCTCGGTTCCTTGCATGGTGGCCGGTTTTTTGTGACTGTTCTTCTGCTTATTCTTATGATTGTTAAAGAGAGGGAGAGAGAGAGAGAAGCCCTCAATGATATAAAAAACTGAGGGTGGTGTTTATAGGATGGAAATCATCTGCTCCAAAGTATGCCTTCATTTGTGCCCCACTTTAAAATAGTGGGTTTAGGGTTTAGAGTTTGGGGTTTAAGGTTGGGGCTTATGGTTAGTGTGTAGGGAATTAGGGGTAGGGTGTATTTTTTTAGGGTTTAAGGTTTGGAGTTTAGGATATGAAAATTAGGGTTATGAGGCAAGATTTAATTTTAAGTATTTTTAGGCATGGGGCATAGAAGGAGGCATGGTTAGGGGCAGGAGATTTTCACCCGTGTTTATATGGCTGCATGTGTAGGTCACATCAGTATTTGTCAACACGTGGAGGAAGATTGGACGTTGGATCACTAACCGAAGTAATTCACTTTTTAGCTTAATATCGAAATAAGTGTCAATGTGTTTTTATTGTTTATGTGCCTAAACTTTTTTTTACCTATTTTAGATGCCAAACAATTATTTCTACCTCTTTTAAAGTTATTTAAGGCACATGTTTTAGTAAAAAAATAGTTTAAGCATTTAAAAAATAAAAAAAAATTAACAATTTAAAGGAAAAATAGATAATTTAAATATTTATTTTTATATTAAGCCTTCCTTTTTTTAAAGAGTATTTTTCATAAGAGAGAAATAGGCGTTTAAGGATTGAATCTAAAATCCAGTTCAGTTAGGACCTCATTTCAATAAAAGTTATTTCAATTAATGAGTATTTCAGTAAAAAAATGATGATATTTATTTTATAAAATTCAGGTTCAAACAATTTTGTTTGTAAATTGTGTGTAACTTATCGAATGGTTAAGAAAAAGTATGATCATATACAACCAGTAAACACTTTTAAGATTATTCAAAAAGAAACTTTAAACATGTTTTGAACCCTTTGAATGGTTGCAATAAAAAACAGTATTCTTAAAAAACACATGTTCGAACAACTTATTTTTAAAATGTGTGTTATCAAAAAAAATTAAAATAATAAACAGATATTACCATAAGATTTCTTCGAATGTTAAAAGAAAACATTAATTTCTAAAACCCTTTTCAAATTGAACACTAACATCTTGTAGGGATAATGAGAAGCCACAAAACTTTTAACGAATCACATGCATTTAAGTTTTTTTCTTGTGTGTGTGTGATGGGAGAAGCATATATTTATGAATACCTAATTTAATTAAGGGAAAACTACATATTTAGTACCCTAACTATGCTAGCGTTATTATTTTAGCACCCCAACTATTATTTTTTATAAAATGGTACTTAAGTTATTTTTTGTTCTGTTTTGGCGCCTCTACCGTTTATAATTAACGGAAATGATGATGTGACTTGGGTTAATAATAATTTTAGTCCAAAAACTTATACAACCTATCAATTTAGTCTAAAATTATATCAATTTAAACATTATTTTAATTTTAGATTAAAATTGTAAATTCCTCAATTTTCTTCTTCTTCCAGAGGAACACTTTTTGGGGTTTTAGAGTTTAAAAAACACGATAGGGACAATTAAAACTTTAGGATTTACGGATCAATGGGGGGGGGGCTAATGCGGGGTCCATTGGAGGACCCAAACCCCACGATCAGGATACCGGCGAGAATACGAGGGTGTGAAAGGGATGAGACAAAATTCAATCAAATTAAAATAATATTTTACCCCAAAATCAAGATGATGTTTTAAATTGATGGATGTTGGACTAAATTAATATATATGTGTTTTGTACTAAAACGATTATTATACCAAGCTACGTCACCATCTCTGTTAGTTTTAGGTACCAAAATAGTACCACATGCATAGTTGAAATATTAAATATGTAGTTTTACCTTTAATTAATTATACCACATTGTATGAGTTAAAATAAAAAAAAATGTTCATATTTTAAAGAATATATCAGGCAGATTTGGGGCAAAAACCCCTTTTTAATAAATATATAGGGTTTTGGCTCCCTCCCACTTTTATTTGGGAAAATGACCCTCAAACTTGCCACGTCGGTTAACCTCGCGTTCTGTGGGAAGCGAGTTTTGATATCGCGTTCTGCATAACGCGATATCAGTCTACGTGGCCTCGTTGTTTGGGTTAACGGTTTTACAGAATATCGCGTTCTGCAGAACGCGAGGTCCCCGAGAATTTGAAAGGGCGGCTGAATATATCGCGCAGACCTCGCGTTCTGCAGGACACGAGTTTTGTGCAAACCTGGGTTGAAGAACTAGGAAAAACAAGCGTGGATAGGCCTGTTCGAGCCCAATTTCGGGCTTGTAAATCGTATATTTTTAGCGAACATCGAGTTTGGGGTCGTAGTACTGGAAATTCTCTATCGTATGACACCAACACGGTCAATTTCTGTCCATTCTACACTGGTTTAAAATGGCTTCCAAAACCCTATGCTATCATCCTTTTTTGAATGAAGTTGCCTTTGATGAACAATTGAGAATTTCGGTTTAGTAATCGCATAAAATTAATTAAAAATTGAAATTAAATAAACATTTTAAAGTTTAATTATAATAGATAAATAAAATTAAAATACGACATTATAAAAAACAAATGTCTGGAATAAAAATATTAGAAACATAAGTACATATCAATTAAAAAAAGACTAATGATGCCTATGTCCACCCGTTCCGCAGTTGGGTGGATGGCGATCACGATCTGGATACCTCCGAACATCATGTGCTGGGCCCTGGTCCCCATCATCGTCACCATCGTCTGCGATACGCGGACCTCTGCTGGGCCCATGCGGGGAGTAAAACAAGCTACCCGGCGGCGTTTGCTCCACAATGCTAAAGTCATACTGAGATGCCAACGGTGGAATATCGATAAGCAGAAGGCCACTCGTCGGTATATGGGGACGGTAGGCATCAGAGAAGCCGAACTTGGGTGGAGGCCTCATCTGCTGGAAACTCGAAGGACCACTAAAAGTATGAAATGCTGTGCCAGAAGATGAGGCCCCTGCAGTGTCATGTCGTGGTCTCGGACCGCGCTGCCTCTGGCTCTGACTCGCTCGACGAGTGCCGCGTGGGCAGTTTTGGGGAGGCTGGGGAAGCTCTTGCTCGCGCTCGTCCTCAGTAAGGATATGTTGCTTCCCATTAACCCCATACCACTGATAGTAATTGAAATCGACCGAATCGCCCCCTTCCATAATGGGTCGGAGAAGGGGTGGGCGGCGGGCAAATCGATTATCCCAAAACGCTATCCACTCAGCGTGGTAAAAGGACCAGTCAACCTCCGTCTTCCCCTAGCGCGTCAGATGGTGGAATCGGTCCATATTTTTTGGAGTCAGGAGTGGAATATTTTGGACGTACCCGAACTGTCGGAGAACCCTATCCGTAGCATGCCACACGAGAATTTCGTAGTTGATCAGCGGCACTACGGAAATCCATACTTGCTGCTCACGCAGAATCTCGGGTGGAGTAATCTGCTGAATATCCTCTGAAGCGTAGGGCCTCCACACGAACTAAAAAAAATGAAAATGTTTCTAACGGTTATATGAAATATTATTGGAAAAAAATAGTATGAAAAAATTCAAATTAATTTTCGAATTACCTGGTCGTGCCTCAACTTATCCAAAACAAGCATGTATTCTTTTTGGTTGTTCGACAGGCCGTGGTGGGTCAGTGTTTCACTCCACCTATCAGTAATGAAAAAAAAACAATTCGTTAAATAAAATAGTTTAAAAATAGAAAAAAATGTAATAGATTATGTAGTACCTCTGTAGAAGCGGAAATGTATAGGCGGCGGGCTGTCTACGCTGCGGGCTTAAAAAAGGCATCCGAAACCAAGCCCAAGACTGAAGGAATAAACAACATCCTCCCATCGCTGGTCTAGATGCGTCCACATTTCTGCAGAGCTCTCTATAAAGAAACGCCGAGACAGCTGCTCCCCAACATTTTCCTCTAGATTCATCGAAATTTGTAAGATGAAGAAGTCACATCACGTGCACCTTGGTGCGGGATTTGTCTGGCATTAATATCCCGCCGATAATGCGCAAGATGTGGGCACGCGCAAACCGATGTGAAAATAAATATTTAATGAAGACATCCTAATTTTCAAAAAAAAATATTTGTAACTTCATCCTAAATTTAATAAAGGCATCCTAAATATTTAATAAAGGCATCCTAATTTTCAAATAAATATTTGTAACTTCATCATAAATTTAATAAAAGCATCCTAAATATTTAATAAAGACATCCTAATTTTCAAATAAATATTTGTAACTTCATCCTAAATTTAATAAAAGCATCCAAAATATTTAATAAATGCATCCTAATTTTCAAATAAATATTTGTAATTTCATCCTAAATTTAATAAAAGCATCCTAAATATTGAATAAAGGCATCCTAATTTTTAAATAAATGAAATATATTAAAAATATATAAAATAGTGAAAAAATCGGAAAAAATACATGAAGTGTAACTTCATCCGCATTGGGGGGAGGGTTTGCAAATTCAGCCTCCAAATAAGATAATTCTATTTTCCCACCGTCCCACACATCCTCTGGGGCATCACTCTCATTTGTTCAGCAAATACAGTTGGCCAATTCCCCAACGCGACACCCGTAATAACGTTGCCGTCTGTACGCAACCCTAGATGGTAGGCAACATCCTTCAGCGTTATTGTTGCCTCGCCTATCGGGAGATGAAACGTGTGCGTCTCTGGCCTCCACCGTTCTATCAGCGCGCTAATCAACGATGGGTTACATTTCACCCCTTACGATCCTTGCTACGTGGCCAAAACCAGCGCGATCAATCCACGTCATAACAGCAGGAACTGGTTGGTTGTAGATACGGTTAAGGTAACATGTTAACCGACGTTCGTATCCTTTCAAAAATATAAAAAATAAAAAATAAAATAGTTAGCAAAATGCATGTAAAATTAAAAAAAATAAAAAAGGAAAAAGTAATACCTATGGATTTGTTCTCCAATAGTGACAACAGTGATTCGCCTCGTTGCGTAGTAAGCTCTCTATTATATCGAATGTAAAATAAGGATAATTTGTTGTAAAAAACTAAAGAACTCGCGTTCTGTGGTTGATATGGGGGTAGGGCCACCAATTTATAGAAGAGCTCGCGTCCTTTGGGAAGCGATGTAAATGAACCTCGCGTTCTGGAAAACGCGATATTCGTATACCTCGCATTCCACAGGATGCGAGGTTCATTGAAAAGGCGCGTCACGGAACAGACGCGTGAATTGAACGGGTAGAAGTGACCTCGCGTCCTGTAGAACGCGAGTTTCCAAAGACCTCGCTTACTACAGGACGCGAGGTCGTGGGGTTTTTTAAAAGATGACTTCCAAGGCAGGAAAGTAATTTAATAACATATTAAATATATATTTATTATTATTATTATTATTATTATTATTATTATTATATATTTACTATTATTGTTATTATTATTATTATATATTTACTATTATTATTATTATTATTATTATTATTATTATTATTATTATTATTAGGCATAATATACTCAAGGGAACGTATATACGCAACTATAAATAACAACATATCGTAATATTCGGGAAATTCGTTGGAATTTTTTTCCCAAATACGCGATATGTTGACATTAGTAGCTGCAATCGAAAATTGCTGACGTGGACATGGTGATGTATATACGCAACTACAAATAACAACATATCGCAATAGTCGGGAAATTAATTTAAAAAAAACTTCCCAAATACGCGATATGTTGCTATTACTAGTTGCGATCGAAAATTGATGACGTTGATATGTTGACGTATATACGCAACTACAAATACCAACATATCGCAATAGTCGGGAAATTAGTTTGAAAAAAAAACTTCCCAAATACGCGATATGTTGCTATTACTAGCTGCGATCGAAAATTTGATTAATTGATCGGTGGGTGGTCCTTGCCTCCCCAGGAGTTTGCTATTTATAGATGGAGGTGAGTATGCTGACGTGGCAAACTCGCATTCTGTAGGACGCGAGGTCTTTTAAGCCTCGCGTTGTACAGAACGCGAGGTCACTGCAAATTACTTTGTGAATAAAGCGAGGTTGGTCTATATATTTGCACGCCGATTGGATTTTCGTAACCAGTGAAGTTTTTTGCAGTTGAATATGATTTCATGTTATGCTGTGTTTTTTGCAGTTGAAGTTTTTATGTATTTTTTGTTCTTTTATGATAGTTGGAGTTTACTTAAAGATTTGTGTTCCGTTGGGTACAAACCCCCACATGATACGTTGATTGAAGAATACTAACCGACATATCGTAATATTCGGGAGTTTGTGGGCGGCTGCCATTTACGGCGAAGAAGTGCCTCGAAAGTTTCCAGTAAAACTTTTGAGGCACTTCTTGGGGACTCTTTTCTTAAGTACGCAGCTTGCCCGCACAATCTGCAAAAAGTCCAGAGTTAAATAAGCGAGAGCGGATTTAGATCGACCATACCGCCGAAGCAGCCCTATTTTGCGAATGCGGCCGGTGCCGATTACATTTGCTAATGTGGATCAAATCTGCTACCATTTCAGAAGAAATCTGATTATTGCGCTCTGCTTCTTTTACTCTGGACTTTTTGCTAAGGAAGACTTGTTGAAAGTTTTGTTAAATGAAAGTTTGTCCTTTGAATTACCTATAGGAAGACTTGTTGAAAGTTCTGTTAAATGAAATGCGAATTAAATGTTTCATTCGAATTAAATTTACTTATGTGGTGTTTTTCTTTTACTATAAATATCGAACAATTCCACCATCATTTACTCATTCATGTTTCTCCCGAAAACACCCATCATTTACTCATTCATGTTTCTCCTGAAAACACCCAACAATAACATAGAAAATGTCACTTAAAGATTTGTTACAGTTGAGATCAAGCGAGGTTAGTAAACGCCTTAAATGACTCAAACGGAACTAATGTTGGAAGCTAGCGTTACATGACTTAGTAGTCTCCAATTGTCTGAAATATTCAAACATGTTTTCAATTATTCAAACATAACACGTGTATACAATATGAGTATTATTAACCCTGAAGAAAAGGGACCTCGCGTTCTATAGAACGCGAGGTCTGCAGGAAATCGCGTTATACAGAAAGCGAGTTCACTGTGGTTTCTGATATCGCTTCATTCAGAAAGCGAGTTTGATCTATATATTTGTATGCAGATGGATTTTTGTAACCAGTGAAAGTTTTTCATGATTTCGTGTTTTGCTGGGTTTTTGAAGTTGTAAATATTATGATGGTTCTGTTCGTTCATGATAGTTGGAGTTCTGTCATGATTTTGTGTTCAGTTGGGTTGAGACCCCCGCATGATACGTTGATTAAAGAATACTTACCGACATATCGCAATATTCGGGAGCGTGTGATCGTCTGTCATTTGTCGCCAAGAAGTGCCTAGAGAGTTTCCAGTAAAACTTTTCTAGAGACTCTTGGGGAATATTTTATGAAATTCGCCGCTTCCCTTAACCATCTAGGAGACTCTTGGGGATTCTTTTCTGAACTCCAGAGTGAAAGAAGCAAGGGAGGGTTCAGATCGACCAGAGTGAAAGAAGTCGGTGCCGATTACATTTGCCCACCGAATTTTTTGTAGATATTGTATCGACTTGTCTCAATTTACTTATTAAAGAATACTTGTTGAAAGTTGAAAGTTTTGTTAAATGAAATGCGAATTAAAGTTTTCATTCGAGTTAAATTTACTTATGTGGTGTTTTTCCTTTACTATAAATACCCAAGAATTCCACCATCATTTACTCATTCCAATTTCTCCCTAAACACCCAATCTTTGCTCCCCTTTATGGCAAAATTTTAGGCAACATTTTATTTTCTCGATACTTATTTTGAATCAACAATCACCAGCAAAATGTCACTCAAAGATTTAATATAGTTGACAGCAAGCGAGATTAGTAAACGTACCGACAAACAAATTTCTTCCTTGGAATGTCGAATCCCAACACCGTCAGCAAACGAAATGCACTACGTTATGAAGCTTACGAACGAAACAAACGTTCGTAACATGTATGACCAGCTCAATTCTGTTGGAGCTAAATACGTCGATTTAAATGTTAAGTTTGATGAGGTCAACACCGACGAAGGTAGTACGTCTACACCCGGACAACCTGCTCCGAACAATAAACACGCTCCGTCTTCACCGGATTTTGATGCGGCTGCCGACGAGCTGCAGCTTTTTATGTACAGGCGTAGACAAAGAAAACAACAGCTGATCGAAGAACTAAACCTAAGTTCAGACGTGTCCACTGACTACGATGATTCAGATTAACCATAAACTTCTGAAATCATCGTCTAATTATGATATATGACGTCTTTTTTCATCCTTTATTAATGTTCAAGGGACCTCGCTTTATGTAGAACTTCTAGTATTCAATTAGATTACTAGACTACAATTGTCTCAATTATTCAAACAAAAAACGAGTACACAGTACGAATTTTATTAATTTTGACGGAATCTCTGTCTCAATATATATAAAGGGACCTCGCGTTAAGTAGCACTTGTAGTATTCAATTACATTACTAGACTACACTTGTCTCAATTATTCAAACATGTACTCAACTATACAAACAGATAACGAGTACACAGTACGAATATTATTGCTTCTGATGGAATCTCTGCGACAATAGAAATAAAAGGGACCTCGCGTTATGTAGAACGTGATATTCAAAAGAACTCGCGTTGTACAGAACGTGAGGTCATGCTTATCGCGTTGTGTAGAACGCGATTTTCTAAAGGCTGCCTCCCGGTACAATAATTTCCCTTACATACCCGGATTCTCCGGGTTTTCCTGTGTCAATAATAAGCCATAAGTGTCTCCTTATATGAAGCAGAACCATAAACCGTAAATATATGTTTGAATTGCCAAAACAAGTCCTCAAAATTTTCAAGTATTAAAAATTCACAAGTTTTTGACAAAATATTCAAATGGCGAGACGAGGAGGAGTTACTACTCTAGTTTACTACGATGGGCAGATATTCAACGATCCCAAACTCGGTGACATTTTTCACTGCGAAGATCCAGTAACGCTAAAGATTCTGAGTAGATTATCGTTCAAGAAGTTGGTTAAGGAACTGGAGACCAATGTCCCGCATTTCGAAAACCACCGTTTGTCCGACGTGAAGTATTGGCTGCCAACATCTATAGCCCCTTAACGTACTTTGTATGCAGCATTGTGGAAACTACTGATGTGGAGATGATGCTGGCTACCCACTTCGACTATTCATTGAGGGGCCCCTAGAGCTGTATGCATCGTTCTCAGAGTCTAATCCTGCTATCGAGATACCAAGCTAGGGTCGGGCGAATTTCGACTTCGATTCGAATGCCAACGTTGATAGCCCGACCGCAAGTCTACGACATGACTTTTACCTACTGTGCCAAGACAACGAGTTTGGTGCATCGTCATCTGCTGTGCCAAGACATTCGTGCGTAGCTAGTATCGGGTTAGACCTAAACCAACACCCAAATGATGAATTCGATACACAAACAAATGCATCGTACAATCCATACAATCCATATAGTTTTGGAGGGGAGGGAACGTCGTCTACTTACATTGCGCACGACCATGAAGCATCATATGGCCGACACTCAACGTATGTCCCTGGCACGGACTACGGTCAACCATTTATGGGGAGACATTCTTCTTTTGGAGGGGAGAGAGCATCGTCTTCTTACGCTATGCACGACCGTGATTCCTTATATGGACGACACTCAACGTATGTCCCTAGCACGGAGTACGTTCAACCATCTATGGGGAGCCATTCTTCTTATGGTGATCTTGATTTTGGTCTTAGAAATGCGGTTCGTGAGCAATCTCGTGAGAGGTCTCGCGATCGTCGACCCCCATCCTCGCCTCCAAGGGTAGTGATCGACGAAGCTCTACTATTCCAGCTCCCGGAGGATGCTTCTGACGAAGAACTGATTAGAGAACCCGAGCCCGACGGAGACGAGCTGAGGCCATTCTATGATGAACTAGAAGACTTGACAGTTCCACCGGAAGATGATACCGTTCCACCACCATATTTCGACGAACAGCCGGCAGCCACCAACTTTCCTGTTGACGCAACACCAATTTCTATGGTCTAGCCACCATCCCACTTCACAACGGTTGATATGGATGCCATGAACATCCCTGATTTTTCGCATGACCACACAATAGACAGCAGACTCAACCGTTCTGATGGTGAACTGAGAATTGGTATGACTTTCTTGACAAAGGAAATTGCGGTGGTGGCAGTTAAGCAGTACAACCTTCGTCAGGCTGTTGAGACGATAGTGAAGAAAACCCAAGCCAAATACTACAAGGCGCACTGCACCCAAAAGGATCACGGCTGTAAATGGAAAATCTGTATATCACAATTGAAGAAGGCAGGCGACCGTTGGAGAATAACAAAACTTGAAGGGCCCCATACATGCACCGTTGCTAGCCTCAGCCAGTATCACAAGAAGATTGATGCAAAGTACCTCGCTGACATCTTTACGCCACTGGTGAAAGCAAATCCAACAGTGTCGGTTCCCACATGTCAGGCTGCAGCTCACACTGTCACCGGCTACCGTCCTGAATATTACAAAGCATGGTATGCAAGGAGGCGGGCCAAACAAGAAATGTTTGGCCGATGGGAGGAATCTTACAAAGAGTTGCACCCGTGGCTAAATCTCCTGTAGAAACACATCCCCAGAATGGTTGTCAAACTTGATACGGTTCTGGCATACGAAAATGATCGTGTCGTTCGAGGTGTTTGTCAATTCCACCGGTTATTTTGGAATTTCCCCCAGTGCATCAACACATTCAAGCACTGCAAACCGATGGTCCAAATCGACGGCACATGGTTGTACAGAAGATATACACAGACCCTACTTCTAGCTATTGCACAGGACGGCAATCGAAAATGCGTTCCTGTTGCATTCGCAATCGTCCAGAAGGAGGATTTGGAGTCTTGGATGTTCTTCCTTCGGAACCTACGAAAATATGTCCTTGATCCTGTAATACGATCAAGGGAAGAAGGGGTATGTGTTATTTCTGACAGAGGCACAACGCTGTTGTGGGCGCTAGAAAATTTGGGTGACTATTTGAAGCCTCCATACATTTACCACCGTTTTTGCTTGCGGCACATAGCCGCAAACTACTTGCAGCAATTCAAGAACCGTGATGAACGTGAAATGGTGCTCACAATGGGTACGTCCTTTATGTCATTTTCATTTACTATATTACTTGTTGCTCGCTTTCATTTACAACCTTTTTGCATGTGTTGTTCGCCCATAACTATTCAATTGTCATCCCGTAGACAACTCGCACTACAAAGAAGAGGTGGATGAGCTGCTCGAGGAACTGAGAGCGAGAAACAAACATGGCGCAGAATACCTTGAAAAAATCTCGAGGGAAAAATGGCTTCGATCGTATGACGAGGGTAAACGCTATGGTCACATGACAAAGAACTTGGCTTAGGCAGTGAACTCATCACTGAAGGGAGTGCGGTAGTTGCCTATCACTTCCATTGTCAAAGCGACCTATTATCGTTTGGCTACCCTATTTGCAACCTTGGGAAGGCAAGTAACTGAGTACATGGCAGGTGGACACATAGTCCATCCGGATTTCCGCACAAAACTGCATACTCAATTGGGCCAATCAAGACAGATGACTGCAACTCTCTTCTCGCGAGAAGGACACAAGTTTCGTTTTTCAGATTTTTCCAGGCGGTTGGAAGGCATTCAGCACAACGCGTACGTGGTAGATCTGAGGGCAAGAACCTGCGAGTATGGAATTTTCCAAACATTCAAATACCCGTGCGCACACGCCATTGCTGCTTGCACAAACCAACGAATACAATACATGCATCTGGTTGATACAGTATACTTACTCAAAACGGTGTTTAAGGTTTACGAAAAAGAGTTTCCTCCAATCGGAAATGAGGTTGATCCGAATGTCGTGGACACTGAACCGACCATACGCCCAGATCCAGCACTACTAAGAGCCAAAGGACGTCCACGGTCTACAAGAATACACTATGCCGAGGATATGGTCGAACATCGAGAAAAAACCGGACAAAAGAAGCATTGTAGTGTATGCCTAAATCCTGGACACACAAAGCCTACGTGTCCTAATCGCTCAGCCCCTCGTCTTAATTAAATATTTGTAATTTGTTTATGCGAGTTCGCCCATAACAATCGAATCAATAAAGTCAGTCTAATTCGATTTATACAGTAGGTCATCTTATATTTTCAATCGTTCAAAAAAATATGTTATGGTAGCGTTTTCGAAGCGACTTTAAGTAAGTGTAGAATGGACGGAAATTAACCGTGTTGGTGTCATACGATAGAGAATTTCCAGTACTACGACCTCAAACTCGATGTTAGCTAAAAATTTACAATTTATACGTATGAAATTCTGCTCGAACATGTATATCGACATCTGTTCAAAGGCAACTTCATTCAAAAAAGGATGATAGCATAGGGTTTTGGAAGCCATTTTAAACCAGTGTAGAATGGACGGAAATTAACCGTGTTGGTGTCATACGATAGACAATTTTTAGTACTACGACCTCAAACTCGATGTTCGCTAAAAATATACGATTTACACGCCTGAAATTGGGCTCGAACAGGCCTACCCACGCTTGTTTTTCCTAGTTCTTCAGTCAAGGGTTTGCACAGAACTCGCGTCCTGCAGAACGCGAGGTCTGCGCGATATATCCAGCCGCCCTTTCAAATTCTCGGGAACCTCGCGTTCTGTAGAACGCGATATTCTGTAAAACCGTTAACCCAAACAACGAGGCCACGTAGACTGAACTCGCGTTATGCAGAGCGCGATATCAGACCTCGCTTCCTACAGAACGCGATGTTAACTGACGTGACAAGTTTGAAGGTCATTTTCCCAAATAAAAGGGGAAGGGAGCCAAAACCCTATATATTTATTTAAAAGAGGATTTTCCCCCAAATTTGCCAATATATCAATTGTAAAAGGCCAAAGAAAAATAAAATTTTGGATAAATTGTAAGTAAAAGACAACTTTCTTGATTTGACGCTTGCCCACTTGCCTACCCTTCGGGATTACAATTAATGACACATTGCTGCAGCACTCTTGTCTTTTTAATAAAAGTACCATTAATTTTTAGTTATTTTATTATCGTCGGGACTGATTTTAAAAAAAATATATATATAAATTAGGATGCGTTTGTAAAATCATGTGATAATTATTTATTAATGTAATTACATAGACGTGTCATATTTGATTAGTCAATGAAATCATCCAATCACTCTTCACTTTTATAGTTAGGGTGTGTTTGGACACTAACATAATTGCATAAAAATATATTTATTATCCTAGTAAATATATTAAAACATAAGAATAAGAAATTTTATTTTTTTAGATATATTTGATTGACAAATTGTAATTATATCTTATTTTTCTATGACATGTTTGGTAGTACACATTGAAATTATACAATTTTATAACTAAGTTTTAAAATTAACAATATTTATAAAATTAAATAATGTAATTACCTGCATAATTACACCAATTCAACATGACCCGAGTTTGTCAAACATGTCACAACTGTTTAATTATATTTATATCCAATTTACATGATTGCTTTTCGAGCACGTCATTAATATTATTTTAAAATTTAAACTTATTTAATTGTATTTATAATTGTTACTGCCAAACATGACATGTGGGATTAATATGTAAATACACCATGCTAGGCAAGCATATCAAGAGAACTAGAAGAGTAATTATATTTTCATGCAATTACATTGCGATTTTCACAAGGACGGAAGCATTAATGGGTTAGAGGACCCTTCCCAAGTTATTTGGTATAATTATATTTTAAGTTATTTTAATTTAAATATTTTTAGAAATTATTATAGGCTTAACAAACTCTTACTCCTCTCAGTTTTTGATCGTAACTCTATTCTCGGATGTTCAAACACTCTTAAAAATTACAAGCACAAAATACAATTACAATAATAAAAGGTAAAAATAGCTCAATTATAATATACTCCTAATTGTTTTCGTAATTTATCATGAAAAAAGTCGAATATAAGTACTCAAAGACCGAGACCTCATCCAGGGACGGACCGAGGGGGGTGCTGGGGGGCAACCGCACCCCCTAAAATTTTGAAAATCATATATGATTTAGAAAAAATTTAGAATTTTTCTATGTATTTTCTATTAAAAATCTATTTTCGACCCCCCTAAACTTCTATAAGTTCGCCCCCCCTAGAAATTTATAGGTTCGCCCCCCCCTAACCTAAAGTCTTGGGTCCGTCCCTGACCTCATCTTTAGTCAAATTTACCAAAACTTCATTGAAAAAAAAGCATATGACAATTAAATGCTAAATAAAGAAATTAAATTTATTTCTAATTTTTTATTGGAATAAAATAACTACAAAACGTTCCTTGTATTAGACTATTTTAGGTCAAATTTGAAACAAGAAAAAAAGGGTGGCAAATGCACCAATTTGGGGTCAACATCACTCATTCTCGAAGGTATGTGCTTTGAAGGCAATGGCGGTGACTTAGAGACAAATCACATCCCTATGAGAAGGAAACAACCCTAACCCAAGTTGTGCCCTTGCCTTGTCAATATCCTCCCAAACCCTTTCTTTCTGACTTACCTCTACGATATCTATACATACAATTATGCAATTTGTGTATGAAGGGACAAAGTCAAAATTTAGTTTGATGGGATTAAAGTATAACCTTTTTTAAAGAAGAATTTATAATTATCTTATAAAATTTTCAATTTTAATGGAGCAACAGTCCCTACTATCAAAGTATCTTCGTACTTGTGTGTATGTGTGTTGAGTTTTTGTGATTTTTTGTTTGTTGGTTAGATAAATATGAACATAATATAAACTATCAAATGCATTAAATTTTAAACATAAATACAATACATTTAGTAAAGTAATGTGTTAATTATATTTTAGTTACTAGAATTAAATATATCATTTTGTGTATATTAATTTTTTCATGTTCCTTAAATATGTTATATGGGATAAAATTGTAGTTTTTAGCGGTTTTGTTTAATAAAACTGAAATTAGCAAACCCAATGTTGTATTTTTAATGATGAAAATCTCAATATTACTCCAATGGTTTAAGTTACAAAATGATAAAATTCAACCATTAATAAATTAACAAACATTTAATTAAAATCCCCCCTATGGCTCCTACTTCATACTAACCAAAGCATGTCGATAAGTATAATAAACATATTAATTATGAATACTAATGTAGTTTATTAAATTTGGTCCTACAAAATGCAATATACGAGAATCTCCTTCACAATGATATTATTCCAAATGTTGGTGGAGCCTGGGACAGGTCTCCCCATGGTAGGGGAGCTGCCCTAACCCACACTTCCCTTTGAATATTTCATGCCTCAACCTAAAATATATCCTCACCAGCCTGCCCTTAATTTCCTCCATTCATTATTTCTCACCCAACGCGGTTTTGCACTAATCCATGATTACTTAAATCCATATAGAGTTTGCTATTTAAATTACATTTAAAAATATACCAACGAGTTGGTCTAAATGGTAACTGGCCTCGATTTCGAGGTCTTGTATGCAGAAAATTTTTGCTGGAAGACTCACCCACCAAAGTCAGGTGTGTGACGCGAATTGATCCGGATTAATCAGAGCAAAATTTTAGGAAACCGAAAGGACAACAAAAAAATACATTTAAAAATATGTTATACAAATATTATCGTAATCAATTACGATAAATAAGGGAACCCAACGAGTAACTCCAGTAAAAAAAGGATAATGTTTATCTTAAGAGTTCGGAGTTCAAGCACATTTGTGTTGTCAAAGTGTTAAGAAAAAAACATGAAACAAATACTACTATGTAAGTAAACCGGTATATTAAAAAATTATGATGAACAAGGACATTCATTATTAACATGTCAAATTTTTCTCTTAGTCCTTCAACCGTATGTAAGTTGAAGAAGTAGTCTTTGTGTTTTAATTTGATCGTTTTGTGTTCATGTACTTTGCTATTTTAATTTTTTTATGTTAACTCAAACAAAATTTATAAGCTAAACTCCACTGTTAATCATTTTATGCATAAGTCGTAAATTTAGTTTTTTTCTCAGCAATATTCTTTGTTTTATTAAAATAACCCTAGTTGAGAGTCTCGTTAAAAATCCCCTAGACCTAAATGGGGGAAAAGAGTACTGCTCAACTAGGTACAGTTTACAAGATAAGAACCCCTTGTAGCTGCAAAAGTTCACCATATGACATAATTAGTGCTATCGACAAACATAAAACTTAAGATAGTTCTCCTATGAAAACATCAACAACCATTATCGAAATGCTACAGTTGGTCACGAATTACCACCATGCTTTAAATAGATCACTTCTTTGCAGTCCTTCTTTAGCTAGATGGTCCGCCATCGAATTCAAATATCTTGGAACAAAATAGAATTTCACCGTTACAATGTCCCTTAATAATGAGTCTAGTTCATCAAATACATCCCACCATCGCCAATGTCTTATTAATGGAGTTGCAATCCAATTCAGTACTATCTGAGAATCTGATTCAATTTCCAGTTCAAATTTGTGTTTAAGTCCTGCTTCCAGAAACACCTTCATAGCTGTGTTTATTGCTGCAAGTTTCGAAAAATTCGACCCCAAGTCTATCACTGGTCCAGAGAACATTGTTATTACATCACATTTTTCATTCCTTAGTACTCCACCAAGTCCTCCCTTACCATCTTTACAAGCATCATCTACATTGAATTTTATTGTACATGCAAAGGGAAGCTTCTAGGCTTTTTCTTCAAGGTTGCACTTGTTAATCATGATGCATTTTAACGGGTTATTCCACCAATTATTTTCATTTAGAAGGACACTCTCATTGACTGCTTTTATCCATATGTAAGCCCTCATTTTCGGAAGAAAAAAAGAAGGATATCCTTAACTGGAAGTTTTTTGGCCTTAAAAACGAATTCATTCCGAGCAAGCCATAAGCTCCAAAGGGCTGCTGCTACTGAGATAAGCCACAATGTTTTCATTATCCCCTTTCCATGGTTAGCCAAGCAAAAATCTAATAAATCCTTTATACTTTCAATTTTTGGACAAATCACAGTCCACCAATTACAAAACATTACCCAAAAGCACTGTGCTACCCTGCATTCCACAAACAGATGATTTGAAGTCTCTACACTTAACTCACACCAAAGGCATTCCTTTTTGAAGTTTTCGAGCTTTAAGCCTCTCTCTAACAAGAATCCCTTGGTTGGTATTTTATTGAGCTTTAGCATTCGATTTTAATATTTCATATCGAATTATAATCAAACAGATTAGTCTCAACTTCCACAAACTCCATAAGTTCTGTCAATTTCCTTACTGTGAAGCTTCTCGATCTATCATGTAGCCAAATAATTTTGTCTGGTATCTTCTTCTTTATAGACTCACCCATCATTTCATTCTTCAAATTTTCGAGCACCAATTCTTCTCTTTCTAGCAGTGGCCTTGAGAACATTAAAGTCCAATGTAGCTCCTGAAACGAAGTTGAACCAGCCAGGGATGAAATTGTAACACATTCGTTGTTGCACAGTTTATATAATCGTGGAAAGTTTGTTCTTAGCGAATTTTCACCAGTCCACCAATCTTCCTAGAACAGGATCGCTTTCACATCTCCCAATTTCCATCTGTAGGCTGCCTTGCTCATCCATTGATTAACTTCATCTCTTAAGAGGTTTTTTGTGATACCTCTCCAAATCGTTGATGCTTTAGATTTCGATTTACATTTTCTCGGGCACATTTCTTCATCTTCTCCATATTTTGTTGCAATAATTTTTCTCCACATAGCCTTTTTTTCCTTCACAAATCTCCATCTCCACTTGGCAAGTAAGGCTTTATTCTTTATAGTTAAGTTTAAGACTCCTGCTCTTCCCATCTTTCTTGGTTTGCAGATACGACCCCAGTTTACTCTGGCCAAATTTTTTTACCCATTCCAACTTCCCCATAGAAAGCTTCTTCTGATTTTATCAATTCTATCTATCACCATTCTATGGGCTTCAAAAACTGACATGTAATATAGGGGTAAGTTTGATAAGACTGAATTAATCAACACTATTCTTCCAGCAAAGCTTAGAGTTCTGCTCTTCCAGCTTGGTAGTTTCTGCCTACACCTTTCTATTACCGGATCCCATGTGCTTACTTTTCTCGGGTCTGCTCCTAATGGCATTCCCAAATACTTGATTGGAAGATTGATTATCTGCCATCCACAAATTCTTGCAAGAGACTTTACTGTATCACCATCCACAAATTCTTGCAAGAGACTTTACTGTATCACCATCCACATTTATGCCAACAATACCTGATTTCTTGAAGTTTATGCTTAAACCCAAGATAATTTCGAAACAGCACAAGATCCTTTTAACATAGTTCAAGTTTTGTTCCCCTGGTCTTAAAAAAGTATAATATCGTCTGCAAACTGCATGTGCGATAAAATTGTTCCTGGCAGCAAGTTTTGGATCCCTTTCATTTTCCCGATGTGAGTTGTGTTTTCAAACAACATGTGTAAAGCTTCAGTCACCAATATAAACAGTAGAGGGGACAAGGGGTCTCCCTATCTCAATCCCCTAAACATTCTGAATTCTTTAGTTGGTGAGCCATTGAGTAGGACTGAGACCTTTGTTATAGACATACATTCCAATACCCAACTCTTCCATTTGGTACCAAATCTCATTCTGTCCATCACCATCATAATAAAGTTCCATCTGACACAATCATATGCCTTTGAAAAGTCCAGTTTGAGTATCATGCCTCCCTCTCTTGATTCTTCATTCTGCAGAAAGTGAATTATTTCATTTGCAACAAGCACACCATCGAAAATCTGCCTGCCCTTCACGAACGTACACTGTGTGTCACTTATTAGATTCTCTAGCACTCTACACAAACGACCATCTAGTACTTTTGCAAAAATTTTATAGATTGAGCTAACCAGGCTAATTGGTCTAAGGCCTGATATGTTTTCAAGATTTGACTTCTTAGGAATCATGGCTAGGAACGAAGTATTTATATTGTTCTACAATTTTTCGCTGTTGTAGAAATCTTCGAAAGCTTGCAAAAGGTCTTCTTTCACATTCTCCCAGTATTTCTTAAAGAATAACGCATTAAAGCCATCGGGACCATGGGCTTTAGAGTCATCACAATTCCATACAGCTGCCATAATTTCCTCAAGTGTGAATGGTTTCTCCAGGTCAGTTGATTCTTGAACGTCCAGCTCCTTAAAATTTAGCTCAAAAATTGCATCACATTTCCTTGGTTTACAGCTAAAATGATTGACAAAATGGTTGAAAAGGAATCGTCTCAGTTATTCTGGATTCGATTCACCTTTTAGGCCCAGGTTTGCTCCTCTGATTGTGTTTCTTTTTTCACGAAATTTTACTGCTCTGTGGAAATAAGCAGTGTTCAAGTCACCTTTGAGTAACCAATTTAATCTCGATTGTTGTTTCCATAGACCCTCTTGTGCTTTTAAAACATCCCACAGTTTTTCTTTCAACATTTTCAGCTCTTCCAATTTACCAGAATCAAGCTCTCACAAATTTCCATTTTCCTCAATAGCATTAATCTTGCTTTCCAGGACTGTTGCTCTTTTGCTGAAGTTTGTGCCTTGCTCCGAGTTCCATTTCTTTAAAGCCCATTTCACCTTTTTTAGCTTCCCATGAAGGTTCTCTCTCTTTAGATTTGAATTTTCCAGAATCTTTTGAATTATATTGATGCAGTCTTTGTTCAACAACCAATAATTGATCAACTTAAAAGGCCTGGGCCCCCAGTCAATGTCATCCCCAGCTAGTAGGATTGGTATATGATCAGACACGGTTCTGTTTAAACCCCAGGCACATAGATCTGATTTATCCTGAAACCAAACCTCATCTACCAGAAATCTATCCAATTTACTCCTCCGGTTAAGCAGACCAATCCATGTAAACTTTTTTCCCAATAAAGGTATCTCCACCAAAGCACAATCATCAATGAATGAGTTGAAATCAGACATACCTGGCCTGAATTTGGAGCTGCATTTTCTTTCGCTTTTACATCTTACCGCATTGTAATCAACTCCCACGAGCCATGGTTTCTTCCATTGATTCTTCAGCTACTTAGGTTCGTTCCACAGATTGGATTGAGCTTGAATTTCGCATCGGGCATACACATTTATACATATTGTGGTTTCTCCAATTTCCTTCCATAGTCCTTCCAGCAAAATAAAATTGGTACTCACCAATTTTCTTTCTAACTCGAATTTTTGCTTATCCCAGACTGTTAACACGCCACCTGAGTTTCCAATTGCTTGAGCTTCTACGAAATCAAAGTCATCATCTGCCCATAGTCTTCTAATCTTGTTGACATCTGCTTTTTCCCATTTCTTCTCTTGTAGGAATAGCATATCAATCTTCTTTACCTTCACCAATCGCCTAACTTCAGACACCTTCACCTCCGACCCCAATCCCCGAATATTCTAAGAAAGGATCCTCATCTAATGGAGGGTATTTGAATCTCCTGACAATCGATTAAACTTGGGTAGCTCTGTCAAGTTCCTCCAGATTCGATAAGTCTTAAATTAATTCCTTTTCTTCTCCCCTAAATTTAATCCCTAGCTCCTTTTCCAATTTCCATTGTTTGAACCGCCTCCCTCGTGCCAATATCCCATCTTACCTGAAGATCCGAGTCAGATAAAGATCTTCCCTCTAATTCAGACTCTTGCACAATCGTCCCACCTTTTTTGCTTCTTTTACGAGCCTTATCTATCTTTCTTCTTTCTTTATCAAACAGGGCTTTAATCCTGAAAATCCTTCAGCGACGCGTATCTTCTCACTCTCGTCTTTTTGAAAATTTGATCAAGCTTCGGAACAATAAACCGCTGATTGTCTTCCTGGAAAGTCCCTGTGTCGATAATGTCAGCTTCCCTTTGATCTACCAATCTTCTTTCTTCTTGGCACAAATCGTATTTATCTTTTTCAGTCATTTTTAGTTGTTGAGGTGAGAAGCCCATCGCCAAGCAGTCTTCACTGACTCTATTTGTTGGGCTTTTCTCCAGGCCTTCAGTCAATATCTCGATCCACTTCTTTTTTTGCTTTGCTGATCCGCCTGTGGGACTAGACCTTAGATTGTCTCCTGGTCTTTGCTCGCCCGTATTTCCCCTATTAATTCCACATCATAGAAATGTCTATTTTCTTCTCTTGGTTCTGTAGCAGCGTATCTTCTGGGGGACATTCTGTTAGAGTATGCCCAAAGACCAACCATATGATGATTGTATTGACATACTATCTTTACCGATTTTATCAAATAAAAGCATTATCGTTATTTTCTTCTGTTATATTTATGTGAATCAAATTAACAAAAGACAATAATATCTATATAATAATATGATTATTATTAAAAGATCCTTAGTTGAGTATTATTATGGGCATGAATAATAATAATAATAATAATACATTTAAAGCTAACATGTTGTTGATTGATGACAATGTGTTGTCATTGACATAGTGATGTCAAAATCAAAGCATGAATATGATGTTGGATAACAACATATTGGATTGACCCGCTATGAGCATATGTCTTGGATTATTATGTAATTGTCATTATATTGCTCATAATGATAACTATATGTATGATCCTTTGACTTTAGATCATTACTATCTGAACATATATTGGTGTGTGCTTTGATGCAGTTAAACGTGCACCGCAAATGGTTACACTATAAAGACTGACATTGAGCATATCATGATATGTGTAGTGGGGGTATGAATGGTCAAGATATGATTTGTTCTTCCTACATAATAGGAAACATATCACAGGCCACTTGATTGAGTAAGACTAGAAATGCATGGCCATGCTCGAATAAGTTGATATGAGAGATCACATATTATTCATCTGTTGCCTACTCTAGATATCAAGAAATAATAGATAGGCAAAACAAGTGTGACTATTCTAAGACTTGTGCCTATTCTAGATATAAAGGACAAAGGGATATAATACATTAGAATAGTTGATCACGAAGATGTTACATTGAATCTTTACTTCCAGTAATTTAGGTGACAAGGATACATTGCTAGATGTCACTCATTGTTTGTGATATTGGAATAGTTCTGATAATTGCTACTAATGTTACTGGAACCTACAGGGTCACACCCCAGGGTTGAAAAGAGTAATTAATAAATAAGTTACATATGTACAATTTAGTTGTACGTATATAACATGTATAATTAATATTGAGACATATATATTTGATATATATGCTAAAGTATTTTATTATACATAGAATTCGAATTTAAAATAGTTAAAGTAATTATAGTTCAGAATTAATTAAAAATCCTATGCAGTTAGGGTAACATACTATAAAAGGGGTTAATGGTCTAGCAGTCGTCTAACCCTTTGAAACGTATTTTTCTCAAAAACGTTTTGTGAAAAAGAAAAATTGCTCTCAACTTTTCAACTGGGAGAACTGAGTAGAGGCTGAGACGATCTATTCGTGGAGGCTAAGATTCGTGTCATTCGTGAGATCGTTAGATGTTTCTGTTCGTGCTGTTTATCAAGGAACTCAATGTAAGTAAACCTATCTCTTCCTCCTGAATTCGGATTAAACGTACATGGATCGCTGGTGAGATCGTCGTGTTTGTTTTTCCGCTGCGCCATGGGGTGCGCCGATGATCTAACACATTCCTTTTAATATCTCGTTAATTGCTTCATTGGAATCACCCTTATTTTCAGTCGCAGCCGCCGTTTTCTCTTTCCTCCACGAGAAGCTCAATGAATCCGAGGAACTTACCTCTTCAGCTTCCCTTTGTTTTTGGTTCTGAGTCTTCTCTTCTTCTCCAATAGGAATGTCTGAGGCAGATTTGTTTGAAGGCGATTTCATAACCATGATAACAAATACTTGATTTCCTACCTTCACTTCGACATTTTCCTCTATCCGGTTTTGAAGTTTGGTATTTATGAGTAGCTCAATTTTCTCACACCCATTAATCTGGTTTAAGTTTACACCCATCGCCACCAACGTACCCCATAATTTGGAAATTCTAATGAAAGTAACATAATTCCAACAATGTAAAGGGACTCCCGACACCTCCACCCACACTGTTCTCTCCTGTAATCGGAAAGACTCTGACCAGTAACTCACATCCTGGAAAACTTCTTTTAGTAGGGACCAGTTTTGTTGTTCCATTAGTCTCAGAAGTTCTTCATCTTCAACGTTCAACAGGAAATGGCGGCTCCCCATGCATTTGACTTGCACATTACCTAGTCTCAGGCATGCAACCTATCTTTCACATTATTTAAGCTACATTTCGTTGCCATTACGCCAATCAAGCTTCGGTTGAGTTTCCACAGTGTTTCTTCCTCTACGTAACCTTGGATCCTCCTTGCTTTCCTTCTCCTTTCGCTTCCTTCGTTCTCAGTGTTCTCTTCTGCTTCTCCCTTTTCTCCTGAGTGAATAGCATCCTCTTCTTTTTATCTATTTTTTCTTCCTTACTATCTGGTCCTGCTGCTTCAAATTTTTTTTCCTTTGTCGTCGTTTCCCCTAGACGCGTCTTCCTCCATAATGAAGTTCTCGTTCTGTACTTCGCAAAGCTAACATGGATAGTGGATCCATACAGCCTAAAACCATTTAGCCTCTCTATTGCCCTCTCTGCGTCTGCCCTGGTAGAGAATCTGACGAAACTGAATCTTTTTCCAGCTTTGCTCAGTTTTTTGCGACAAAAGAATCAACCACGTCTCTATGTATACCGAATGCTGCCTTAATCCAGCCCAGTGAAGATTTTTAGAGATATTATTGACAAAAAGAGTCATCGTTCCTTTGCTGTTATTCCTGCCACCGTTACTCCTCCAATTTCTTAAGCCATTGTTCCAACCTTCATCTCTCCTCCATTTTCGTCGCCATTGTATCTTCTATCATCGCCGTTGTATCTTCTATCGACGTCGTTGTACCTTCCATCGTCTCTTCTCCAAGACGTCATTTCTCCTCTTTTACTTCTTAGTGTCTTAGTCAAAAAATTTATTAATATCCAATTGTAAATTTAGTTCATGCTCTTAAATTTCACCAGTTTAAATCCTATAATTTAATCATATTTTCTTTTCTTATTCAGATTAGGACTGAAAATCTTGAAATTTGAAAAGTACAATATAGGAACTACAATTGGTCAAATTAAAGCAAAAGGACTAAGTGCACAATTTATCCATAATACAATAACTAATCAAATTTCTCAGAATACCTAAAAGATGTTTAATAGCTTTTGCTTATATTTTTCATATCCTCGTCTTCATTTTCAATAGCTTTTGCTGATATATGATTCGGATTTAGGAGTAACTTAACACCATGTAAAACTCATTTAATTTTATATATTTTTTAGACCGTTGAATGTGAATAAATGAATGACTGAGTCATCTAACAATTCCAAAAGTCCATAAATAATTTAGGGTTTAGGGGTACGGTTTAGAGGTTTAGAATTTAGGGTAGTGGTTAAATTTTAGGGTTTAGGATTCATAGGTTAAAACCTAAATTCTCACCATATTATCCTAAAAACTAAACCCCTAAATTCTAACCATCATCCTTAAGTTCTAAACCACATACATTTAAACTCCTACACCCTAAATCTAACCTATAAACCTTAAAACTAAGGCGTTTGTAAAAAAAAATAGTTTTCATTCGTGGGTATATTGAATATAATTCCACTATATACTGCGCGGCTCTAAATAGTACTAAATAGAAATCATTGAAACCAAGGAGGATATGATATCAGTTTAGTGGGTGGCACAAGGATCATGAAGCTTTTCTAAAAGAAGATTACGTGAATCAAGTTCTTTGTTACTTATATTAGAAAGGATCCCGAGTTTTAGTTTATTAAAAGGAAGGGTTTGATTCGATGATAACCCTAGGGCCCTAGTTAGCTACAACAGTCCAGTTTAGTGGAGAAGGTAAACTATTTTATTAATTTGGCCATGACCCAGGGTGTTGTTGACCAGCTTGGTCTCCACTTTGGTGAAAACAAGAATAAAAACATATCCCTAAACCCCCCATTAAAGTATATGTCCCCAAGGATCAAAACATTATTCAATGGATTTGTGTTTGGTGGAAAAAGAGATTCCAATCATGTTCATTGAGCAAGAAAGGATTGCATTATTACGTGTAGGGCCTGCTGACTTAGTTTTATAGAATTTTATTTATTAAGTGGAGAGATATTTACGTTATTAATGTAAATGTCAGAATTCGAATTCATACAAGATGAGATAATATGAGTATCATTGGCCACTCAGCTAATTAGTGAATCTCTAATTTTATAGATTTTAAAACTAATATCACTTCAAATGCAATCAGAGCATCATTAACGTAGTTCCATCCCTGGTTACAAGGGCGAGACTAAAGATAATCAAAATTAAATTTACTTTTCAAGTAAGGATTTAAATAGTAGTCTCAATATGACTTAAAGTTTACATTGAAAACGCAAATAATTATATTTTTTCAGTGATTAAGTGTTATTGACACATTCTTATTTAGGGTTCAGAGTTTGTTCTCTCATGTTAGAATCGTGACTAATTTTTATTTTTTGGTAGAAGAGACGTATGTTCTCCGCTGGTGTCTTTCGGGTTGGTGTCTTCCCCTAATATCCTTTGTAGACTTAATATACTTCTTCGTTTTGCATTTGCATGTTCGATGAAGACTAAGAATCTTATGATGAGTAGAATTACTTTCTTGTAAATTTCCTTTATATACAAGTAACATATCCCTCTAAATAGAAACTTAGATATTAGCATTTAATAGAGCTGACTGAATAGTCGTGTATAAAGTGTTCAAAGTTGAATATACATCCTCTTGTAATTTCTTCGTCCTACATTGTAAAAGTTCTTATCTTTTGTGTTATTTATTTTCTTGTTTTACTTGTGATTAATCTCATTCTTGTTTGCACTGTTATCGTCCTTCAATTATAACAGAAAACGTTATCTATCCAAAAGAAAACAGTTGTATTATTGACAGAGGGTGTGAGTTTCAATGGATTGAAACCCCATGAAAACGCCATAAATCCCTTAGATAATGGAAGGGGAAAACAAGGAATATCTTTGGAGACGTGCGCAGGCAGGCAGCAGAAAGAATGGTTGTTTTAGAGTAATGGTATTGGATGGTTGCAATGGCGTAATCAAGGGGTCCATCGGCATTTAAAAGCCTCTTCCGAAGGCGCCTCATCTGCCTTGCACTACTCAACGTTGTCTCTTCTCTTTGCAAATTGCACTCATTATCTAACTCAATTACTTTTACACTCTTTTTGGACGTTGGACAATAGTCCAAAAAATGTGTAAATTTTTTAAATTTTACATAGTGTAAGAGAATCTATCTCACACGCGCGCGCGCGCACATATATATATATCCAATTACACAATGTAAACGATTTTAGGTTTTACACACTTTTTGAATCGTTGGATGAGTGAAATGGATATGTGAGATTAACAGTAAAAATGTAAAGATTATCACTTGGAAAAAATAAAGAAAAAATTTTAACTGTTTATTATCATCATCCAACGGTCTAAAAAATGTATAAAAAATATTTGAGTTTTATATTATATATATATATATATATATATATATATATATATATATATATATATATATTGTTTCCGTCACTGATTAATGCTTAGTTTTTGAGCTAGCTAGCTTCTGGCTGGCACATTGCAGGCTTGATAAATATTCGAATAGAAATTCTCCACTCTTATTTATGCCTCACACTAAAAATTATGTTTAAAATTTAGGATTAAGGTTTAAGGTTAAGGTTTAGGATTAGATTTTATGGAATTTGGGATAAGGTGTGTATTTAGGGTTTAAGGTTTAATATTTAGAATTTAGGGTTAGGGTTTAGACTTTAATTTTTTAGTGTAGAAAGGGCACCAAAAAGTGGCTTAAGATTTTTGTTCTAAATATTCCAAATAGAAATCATCTGCCTCTTTTCATTATCTTTTTTATGCTCTATACTAAAAAATAGGTTTAGGGTTTATGGTTGATAAGTATTTATTTTGGTTATGTTTTTAGTCCTTATTTTGATCGAATATATGTTTGAAGGACTTAATTGGGTTGTTTTTATGTTGTTCTCGTGCAGGTTACATAATGCTGGAAATGAGTTGGAATGCTGCAGAAAATACTGGAGTCGTGGGCAGATTCATGGGCATGAACCAGGGCATGAATGCTGACTGGGCGCCACGTCAGCACCTTCTAGAAGCTGACGTCAGCAACGCAGATAACTTATCAGTCCACTTATCAGATAACTTATCATCCGGATTTTTATTTTAAAATTCAAACTTGGATATTTATCTTTTGTAATTTAATTTTGGGATTTATCATCTTAGGTTTTTAGGGTTTTTCAACTACTATAAATACCCCACTTTGAGGGTGAATTAAATCATTAAGTTATTCCATTGTTCTCTTCTTCCTTGAGTTAATAAAAGCTCTCTATTTTCTCTATTTCTTTTTCTTCATTTCTTTCTTTATTTAATTAAGTATGGTTTCTTCACCAACCATGCTTAACTAAATTCCCTTTAGCCAAAAGCAACGCCAAACCCGACTAAATTCGTGAGATTAGGAAAGTACTTCAATCCTTCAACAACTCCTTTTTAGATTCTCTGTAAAATTGATTAGGCATTCGGCCTAATCTTTAGGCATCTCAATTGTTTCATTCCGAGAGCGCGCATCGGGTTGAAGTGGTTTAGATCCATCGTTGGGGACGAGGAAAAGCTTGTAGCCAATTCAACTCCCTAAGAACAAACTTAGTGGCGGTCCACTAAGGGGAATCAAAATCAGAAACAATTCTCATCGAGACGATTATCCGAGCACGGACTTCTCCAGCACTAACTCAGATTTGAGTTAGCATCGATTGCCGTAGCTAACTCGCTAAAGCTTGACTTCAAGGATTGCCCTAGGAGTTGAATTTACCCAAGAGAAGTAAGTTGCAAGGGTTGGGCCTTGTAGACTGTAACCGGCAGGAAAGTCGAAGAAAAATCAACTTCAGTGATCGAAGATGTCGTGGCAAAGCGTGGCTTGAGGCTAATTCAATCCATAATTCATTTTCAATATTTATTTTACGTTCTTATTATTTTTCTTTATCACTCAAAATCACTTCTCTAAACCCCCCCCCCCTTTTATTTTCTACAGGTTATTGGTCTAAATCAGAACGAAAGGTGTTAGGATTCCTATTCCCTATGGATCGACCCTTACTCTCGCTATATTATTTTAAGTCTTATTTATTTGAGTTTAAGGTTTTATTTTTGACACTATATGATGCGTGTCAAAATTGGCGTCGTTGCCGGGGAGTACGGCAAAGTACTAATATCGTTTTATTTGATTTATGACCAGGAGCAATCCGGGAGAACAATTTGAACTCATCCCAGAAATCGAAGCACTAGCCCGAAAGTTGAACGCACAAACACTTCGGGAAAAGAAAAACAAAAGACGCCAGCAAAGATTCGAACGCGATCTAGAAATCACATCCGAAGCAGAGTCGAACTACGAACCAAATCCAATGGGAGACGAAAATCAAACCATTCGCCAACTAAATGCGGCGCCCGATGGCCAGCAGTCGATGTGTATAACCTTCCCGAATGGCGAAACACCGTTTGTGCTAAAAACGGGTTTGATCCACCTCCTACCTACCTTTCACGGCTTGCCAACAGAAAATCCTCACAAACATTTGAAGGAATTTCACATGGTTTGTCTAAGCACAAAGGCACAGGGAGTATCCTATGACCAAATCAAACTTAGAGCTTTTCCATTTTCCTTAGCTGATATAGCGAAAGATTGGTTATTTGATTTACCCCATAATTCTGTTACAACATGGACTGACATGGCTAAACTTTTTCTTGACAGGTTCTTCCCTGCAGCGAAAGCAAGCGAAATTAGGCGCAGCATCCTGAGTATTCAACAAAAAGAAGTTGAATCTTTGTATGAATATTGGGAGAGGTTTAAAAAGTTGTGTGCAAATTGTCCACAACATGGATTGTCGGAACAAACCCTCCTCCAGTATTTTTATGAAGAATTGACGCCTATGGATATGAAAGTGATAGACGCAGCAAGTGGCGGAGCTCTAGTCAACATGACATCAACAGCGGCTAAAACACTAATATCAACCATGGCCGCTAACTCGCAAAGATTCAATCAATCTAGCGAACCATCTCGAAGGGTTCGCGAGGTAAGTACAGTTTCATTGGAAAATAAGATTGACAAATTATCTGAAATAGTGCAAACTCTTGTTGCAGATAAGAGAAAGACAGCTAGACTTTGTGGAATCTGTACCAGCCCAGAACATCCGACAGACTGTTGTCCGATGATTCAAGAAGATGATGTCGCCCAAGCCAACGCCATAGGAAACGCTTATAATTCAGGGTGGAGAAATCAATCAAATTATGGGTACGTAAACAATCAAAGGCCAAATCAACCGTACCAACAAAGACAACCCTACCCGCAATAAAAGACATCTCTAGAAACCTTGGTTGAACGATTAGCGATATCCCAAGAGAAGTTCCAAAACCGTACCGAAGTCCACTTACAAGAGTTAGACAAACAAATGAGCCAGCTAGCCCAAACAGTAAGCCGCCTTGAATCCAAAGGTAAACTCCTTTCACAAACAGAGACAAACCCAAAAGAAAATGTTAATGCCATCACTCTTCGAAGTGGCACCATTATAGAACCCAAAACCTCGGAGGTAAACACCCAAAAAGACAAATCAACTTCATCAGTCAAAAAAGATATACCAAATCCAACCTCTGAATCATCCCCTTATGTTGTCCGACCACCCTTCCCATCAAGATTGATGAAAAGAGACAAACAAGCAGAAGAAAAGGAAATCCTAGATGTATTCCAAAAAGTAGAGATCAATATTCCACTCCTCGACGTTATCCGAAAAATTCCAAGGTATGCTAAGTTCCTTAAAGATTTATGTACTAATAAACGTCGTCTTATTGGAGTTGAAAAGGTTAATCTAGGAGAACATGTATCAGCGGTCTTCCAGCGAAAGTTGCCACCAAAATTGAAGGACCAGGGTATGTTCGCCATTCCCTACAAAATAGGTAAAGTGGGTATTAAACAAGCAATGTGTGATTTAGGGGCCTCTATTAATGTTATGCCCCTTTCATTTTATAACTCACTTTCTGCTGAGCCTTTGAAGGATACGAAGGTAACAATACAACTGGCGGACAGATCCTTAATCTACCCGGAAGGATTATTGGAAAACGTCCTCGTAAAGGTAAATGATTTGATCTTCCCAGCGGATTTCTATGTGATTGACATGGAAAACGACCGAGCAAACAACTCTTCTGAGATCCTCCTTGGCCGCCCATTTTTGAACACTGCAAACACAAAAAACGACGTAAGAAGTGGGATCCTTACAATGGAATTCGATGGCGAGGTAGTAAAATTTGACGTTTACAAAGCTATGAGACATCCTGAAAATGTCGCTAGTTTAAACTTTGTTGATATCATTGAACCTGCCATAAATGATTTCTTTGACACTAGTTTTACTGACTTCATGGATGATTTGTACAGAGAAATCGCAGATTCCGACGAAGAAGACAGAGAGTTTGAAAATATTTGTTCAGTAAATAAAGATTTAATACTTACTGCATCTAAACCTAAACCTTTACCCTCTGTGTTGCAGGCACCCAAGATTGAACTCAAACAATTACTTGAGCATCTAAAATATGCATTTTTAGGGGAAAGAGAGACCCTACCGGTTATCATCTCGACCAAGCTGTCAAACGAAGAAGAGGAGGATTTGCTAACAGTGTTGCGAGCACATAAGGAAGCTATTGGGTGGACCGTTGCAGAGATCAAGGGCCTTAGTCCCTCCACTTGCATGCATAAGGTAAAAACCGAAGATGGAGCTAAGCCATCTCGACAAGGACAACGCCGCCTGAACCAACCTATGATGGACGTAGTTAAAGAAGAAATACAAAAGCTTCTCGATGCGGATATAATCTATCCAATTTCGGATAGTGACTGGGTAAGCCCGATCCACGTAGTCCCTAAGAAAACCGGAGTCACAGTGGTTAAGAACGCAGAAGGTGAGTTGGTCCCAACAAGAGTCCAAAATGGTTGGCGAGTCTGTATAGACTACAGGAAGTTGAACTCTCTAACTCGAAAAGATCACTTTCCACTTCCTTTTATTGACCAAATGATTGAGAGATTAGCCGGTAAAACTCACTACTGTTGTTTTGACGGATTTTGAGGTTTTTTCCAAATTCCTGTGGCGCCCGAAGATGAGGAGAAGACAACCTTTACATGTCCTTTTGGCACGTTCGCCTATCGTCGAATGCCATTTGGGCTTTGTAATGCGCCGGCCACATTCCAAAGATGCATGGTGAGCATTTTCTCAGATTTCATCGAAAAAGGTATAGAGGTATTCATGGATGACTTTACGGTTTACGGTAATTCCTTTGGAGAATGTATATTAAACTTAACAAATGTGCTAAAAAGATGCCTTGAATTCAACCTTGTTTTAAATTATGAAAAATGTCATTTCATGGTAGATAAAGGGTTAATTCTAGGACATATAGTTTCCTCAAAAGGTATTAATGTTGATAAGGCTAAAACAGATGTTATACGCTCACTCCCATACCCCACAACTATGAGGGATATTCGATCGTTTCTTGGCCATGCAGGGTTTTACCGCAGGTTTATTAAAGATTTTTCAAAGTTGGCGCAACCCCTTTGCAGTCTATTGCAAAAAGATCAACCCTTCAATTTTGACGAGAAATGCAAGGAGGCATTTGACATACTCAAAGAGAAGCTTGTAAATGCACCTATCATCCAACCACCAAATTGGAACCACCCATTCGAATTGATGTGCGATGCTTCCGACTTTAGCGTTGGAGCCGTGTTAGGTCAAAGAATCGACAAGGAACCGTATGTTATAGCATATGCGTCACGTACCTTGGATCCTGCGCAGAAAAACTATTCAACAACGGAAAAAGAACTCTTTGCTATTGTTTTTGCCTTAGAAAAGTTTAGATCCTATTTACTCGGTACTAAAATCATTGTCTTTTCTGATCATGCGGCTTTACGCTTTTTGATGAGCAAAAAGGAGGCAAAACCGAGACTGATCCGGTGGATATTACTACTCCAGGAATTCAACCTAGAAATTAAAGATAAGAAGGGATGTGAAAACCTTGTTGCGGACCATTTGAGTCGCATACCATTATCTATGTTCGATCCACCAGTTAGAGAAGAGTTCCCTGACGAAGGATTAATGGCAGCTCAACTTAGCGTTCCATGGTTCGCAGACATGGTGAATTACTTAGCCACAGGTAAGATGCCACAAGATTTACCGAGAGCAGAGGTTAAACGATTAAAAAGGGAATCTTGGTTCTTCATTTGGGATGATCCTTATCTCTGGAAACATTGTTCGGATGAGGTAATTAGACGATGTGTAGCAGAAAGCGAGGTAAACTCTATCCTAAACTTCTGTCATTCTTATTCTTGTGGTGGTCACTTCGGGCCTAAACGTACTGCACATAAAATTCTTGAGTGTGGTTTTTACTGGCCCAACATTTTTCGTGATGCCTATTTATTTTGCAAATCTTGTGAAAAATGTCAAAGGGTTGGTAATTTGAGTCGACGAAACGAAATGCCACTTAATCCCATTACTGTATGTGAAATATTTGACGTTTGGGGATTAGATTATATGGGTCCCTTTGTCTCTTCATTCGGCAATTTTTATATAATTCTTGCGGTAGATTATGTTTCTAAATGGGTTGAAGCTAGAGCAACCCGAAATAATGATGCTAAGACAACAATTAAGTTTCTAAAGGAATCTATCTTTCGCAGGTTTGGCACACCGCGAGCGATAATAAGCGACCGAGGGAAGCATTTCATTAACCGAGTAATTGACACTCTCATGCAGAAGTTCGGTGTCACCCACCGGATTTTGACATCTTACCATCCGCAAACTAATGGTCAAGCGGAGGTGTCAAATCGAGAGATAAAGACCATACTCGAAAAAATTGTGAAGCCGGATCGCAAAGATTGGAGCATCAAGCTATCCGATGTGTTATGGGCATACCGTACTGCGTACAAAGGCCCCATTGGGATGTCGCCTTACCGTCTCGTCTACGGTAAACCCTGTCACTTACCAGTCGAGCTGGAACATCGCGCATTTTGGGCAATTCAGCAATGCAACATGGAAATGGATGCGATTGGAAGGGAACGCAAATTACACATTCAAGAGCTCGAGGAAATCCGGAAACATGCCTACGATAGTGCACAAATTTTTAAAGACAAAACAAAGGATTTCCATAATAAAAATATTTCATTTAAATCTTTTTCCGTTGGTCAAAAAGTTCTATTATTTAATTCTAAATTCAAACTTTTTGCAGGAAAGTTGCGTTCCAAATGGCTTGGACCATTCACTGTTGTTCAATCTTTTCCACATGGAGCAGTAGAAATTCAAGACACCGAAGGACATAGCTTTAAAGTTAATGGACAACGGTTAAAATAATTTTACGAAAATGTTCCAATCAGTTTGGTTGAAGAAATTCATTTCGAGGAACCAAATGCATAAATAAGGTCGTCAAGCTAGCGACGATAAACAAGCGCTAGATGGGAGGCAACCCATTTTTTTTCTTCTTTTTACTTTAATTATTATTTTTCTTTTTTACTTTCTTTATTTTATTTTATTTATTTTAATCTGCCATAGTTTAATGTCATTTGAATTTTATTTTTAGTTAAAATAAACAAAAAGAGAATAAAAAAAGAATAAAAAAGAGATAAAATAAATAAATCGAAATTATCTAAATCTCATTTTAGATTTTTAATTTTGATTTTTTTTTTCAAATTTATTTTCATTATTTTTCGTATTCATTTTGAATTTATTTTCTTATCTCTTTTCGAATTTATTTTTATCTCACTTTAATTATCTTATCTTTTCAAATTTATTTTGAATTTTATTTTATCTGATCTCTTATTTATTTTGTTTGCAGATAATTTAGACCGAATAAATGGATGAGAAGCTATCTTTTTCAACAGGATTTTGTGGGCCAATTTTTTCAAATTAAATAAAAAAAATTCGGATTTTTTTTATCCCTTCCCACCCAATCACTCCACCTATATTTTAAACTAACCAAACCTTATCTACCCGGTCAACCCCCACAACCCTCACCCAATTAAAATTCCGTGGACTCCACCCAAACCCAAAGCTTTGACCTACATTAAACCCTTTTTAACTTTTACCAGCCGCACAACCCCCCAAACACTTTATTTCTTTCTTCACTCATTCAACAGCCACCCGAAACCAACCCTACACACCACCGTCAACCTTCTTCTCCAATATGCCTCGCACCCGTGACCAAGCCCGCCGGCTTCCACAGCAACCACCACTCATCATCGGTGGCCGCCGGTGCTTTCAACCGCCGCAATATGTCTCCCTCAGCAGTGACTCCGAGCAACCACAGCCGCCACAAAACATCACCCCACCTCCCGAGCCTACCATCATCCCAAACACCACCCCCACCCCGACGGCCATGCACCACTGCACCACCGTTCACCGAGACCACCACCACCCTCGTCACCATCCTTTCACTCCCTTGAGACGCAAAGCACGTCCATGCACACAACCTCTGCCCACCCGCACCAACCCTCTTCCTCGCATCACAACCATTCAGCCATGGCGAGGGGTACTCCCTCGCACAGATCCGGACAGACCAGCACTGGCTGCACTGCTCGCGTCACCGGCAGTGGCGAAACGAGACCATCACAGCTCCGCCGTTCGTTACGCCCACCATCCCCGCCACCTTCCCCTTACCACTCCTAGGCCTCTGATGCGGTTGGCGGATCACCACATCAACACTACGAGCCCATGCCTTCACCAACCTGTGTGCCCTCATTCCACATGCACACCAACACATCCATGCATTCGGATCATTATTCGGCGGCCGATATGGCCGATGAGGTAAGTTTTGAATTTTTTCAACCCTTATTAGTTTTTCACCATATCTCTGGATTTGCAGATCACATGCATGCTGAGTTTGCTGCCCATAATCCCTCGGACATTGCTCAACCGGATTCGCCACCTCACGACCAAAACGATATTCCATCGGATCATGAAGAACATCCACGACGTAGCCAACGATTTACGGCACCTAACGATGAGAACTTGAAAGGGTTCTTACATTTTACTGGAGAAGAACTCGATATGTTTAACCATATTCGACATCGCTCACTTCCGGTTTGTAAGTATATCCCCGCTCAAACTTTAGATCGTTTGCATTTACGTGAGTCAGTCCTCTCACATTTTGATAACATTGGCTGGCATCGATTTCATACTATTACCTGTGACACCTATTGCGAATTAGTACTTGAATTTTACTCTACTTTTTCGTTTGATCGTAGTCGTGCAAGGTCTCTTGATACACCTAATGTAATATCTTTTCGTCTCTTGGGTCAATACTTTCAGTTATCTATTACTGAATTTAATGTTTATATGGGTTTTGTCACTAATGTTTCCGACCCTAACTATCAGTCTGCCCTTTTAGATATACCGGAAGATTTCGATAACGACCTTTCCTTGGAGACTTTGACAGGTATAGCAAGTTCTCAATACAATCCGAAAACAACTAAGGATCACACCATTCATAGCCTCGTTTTACGATATATCCACCGATTCCTCGTTTACAACCTTTCCGGCAGAAACGACACTCCATCAACCGTGAGTAGAACTGAGTTATTCTTTCTCTGGTGTATGCAGGTAAATATCAAGGTAAATCTTGGTTTTTGGATGGCCTACACGTTTCATCGTGTACCGCGAACCACTAGGCCACGACCATTAATTCTGGGTCCTTATATTACCCATTTAGCTTTGCGTATTTATCCTGCTACTTTTGATCCATCTCAGTTTACTTATGCTTTTTCTATGAGTGCTTTAGATGAGAGATGCCTAGATGCCATGGGCTTACTTGCAGGAACTCCTGATGCCCCTTATATTGTTCCCCCGGGCACTCTCTCAACTCATAGAGAACGAGTGTTTCGTAGACAAGCCCAAACACAACCAACACAAGACGACCAACCCCAAAGAGATATGGATGAGCGTCTCCATTCCATCGAGACTAACTTGGTCGAGATCTTATCCTATCTTCGCCCCGGCTCTTCCCACGGACGACGTGGCCGCGGTCGTGGCCGCAATTGATTAGGGCAGTCTCTCCTTTCCTCTCTTTTACTTTAAATTTTCATTTTGGGACAAAATGCATCTAAGTGAGGGGGGAGATATGCTTATCAATTTTTATCTTGCTTATCCGTTTTGGTTGTTCGCTTGAAATCTTGATTTTATTAATTTAAAGTTCTTCGTTTAATCCTTAGTTTTGCCTTGTCTCACTGTTTTCATATGGCTTTGTATCTATCTTGTTAGAAAATTCTAGGTTGCATGGTAGATTTTGGCATGATTAATTTTTTATTAAAATCTTTTATATGACATTTTCTTTCTCTATTAATTCACATGATGCTTACCTAAGTACACAAGACATATTTGTGAGTTTTTGAGCCTAATGAGCATGCATTATATTTGCTCTTTGTTTCTTTGAGTGTGCCTAGCTAAATTAGTTGCATTCTAGAACTTGTTTTTAAATTCTTTTTGAGATTACGTTGATTGATTATGATGCTTAAATATGATAGAGGCACTAGGTTTTAACCATTTCTCTTCCCAAATAAATTGCCTACCCTTTAATTAATTTCCCCTAGTGAAACAATTTTTGAGCCTTAGCCTTTTTCTTGAAAATCACCACATTTTAAGCCTAATCCACTTTTTTCTTAATCCCATTATTTTTGTCCCCTTTTCAAGACAAAATCATCTTTAAAAAAAAACATATTCGAATAAGTGCAGTCCAGCAGCAGAAAAAAATACTGTGCAGGAAAAAAAAATAGTGCAGTTCGAAAAAAATATGTACACTGCCGAACAGTTTTAGTTCGAATGAAAAAAAAAGTTTCGAATATATTTTTTGGGATGATTTTTGTCTTGAATTTTAACCCTTATTTTCAGCCTTTATCCTACCCTTACCTTAGCCCCGTTACAACCTTTCTTTAAGACCTCTTGATTTTTACATCATATTCATGTTAGTAGTGGAGATTAGATTTAAACACAAGCCTATGGTTATGCTCTAATTAGTTTTGGCTCGAGTGATTTTTCTCTACCCTTAAACACTTTGAGTGACATGAGCGAATCCTTGTGAGGGTACTTGGTTTGCATCATTGATGTTAGTAGAGTTTTAGAATGTCGTTTTTTTGCTTTAAATTCTTAATTTTGCCATTTATCTATTTTTGCTCCTTAGTTTTCTTTCATATTTAGATACTTAATCATATTTAAACCTTTGAGACTTCGTGAAATTAAGGATAGAAACTTGAACTTAAGTTTGTTTAATTTTGAGATACTTGAGGACAAGCATCGGATAAGTGAGGGGGAATTTGATAAGTATTTATTTTGGTTATGTTTTTAGTCCTTATTTTGATCGAATATATGTTTGAAGGACTTAATTGGACTGTTTTTATGTTGTTCTCGTGCAGGTTACGTAATGCTGGAAATGAGTTGGAATGCTGCAGAAAATACTGGAGTCGTGGGCAGATTCATGGGCATGAATGCTGACTGGGCGCCACGTCAGCACCTTCTAGAAGCTGACGTCAGCAACGCAGATAACTTATCAGTCCACTTATCAGATAGCTTATCATCCAGATTTTTATTTTAAAATTCAAACTTGGATATTTATCTTTTGTAATTTAATTTTGGGATTTATCATCTTAGGTTTTTAGGGTTTTTCAAATACTATAAATACCCCACTTTGGGGGTGAATTAAATCATCAAGTTATTCCATTGTTCTCTTCTTCCTTGAGTTAATAAAAGCTCTCTATTTTCTCCATTTCTTTCTTTATTTAATTAAGTATGGTTTCTTCACCAACCATGCATAACTAAATTCCCTTTAGCCAAAAGCAACGCCAAACCCGACTAAATTCGTGAGATTAGGAAAGTACTTCAATCCTTCAACAACTCCTTTTTAGATTCTCTGTAAAATTGATTAGGCAATCGGCCTAATCTTTAGGCATCTCAATTGTTTCATTCCGAGAGCGTGCATCGGGTTGAAGTGGTTTAGATCCATCGTTGGGGACGAGGAAAAGCTTGTAGCCAATTCAACTCCCTAAGAACAAACTTAGTGGCGGTCCACTAAGGGGAATCAAAATCGGAAACAATTCTCATCGAGACGATTATCCGAGCACGGACTTCTCCAGCACTAACTCAGATTTGAGTTAGCATCGATTGCCGTAGCTAACTCACTAAAGCTTGACTTCAAGGATTGCCCTGGGAGTTGAATTTACCCAAGAGAAGTAAGTTGCAAGGGTTGGGCCTTGTAGACTGTAACCGGCAGGAAAGTCGAAGAAAAATCAACTTCAGTGATCGAAGATGTCGTGGCAAAGCGTGGCTTGAGGCTAATTCAATCCATAATTCATTTTCAATATTTATTTTACGTTCTTATTATTTTTCTTTATCACTCAAAATCACTTCTCTAAACCCCCCCTTTTATTTTCTACAGGTTATTGGTCTAAATCAGAACGAAAGGTGTTAGGATTCCTATTCCTTGCGGATCGACCCTTACTCTCGCTATATTATTTTAAGTCTTATTTATTTGAGTTTAAGGTTTTATTTTTGACACTATACGACGCGTGTCAATGGTTAAAGTTTAGGATTATGATTTAGGAAATTATGGGTATTGTTTATTTTTTAGGGTTAAGGGCTTATAGTTTAGGATTTTGAATGTAGGGTTAGAGCTTAAAATATAATTTTGGGTAAAGTTAACAAACGATCACTACACTTTGATCAATTATTTAATTTGGTAATCAAACTTTCAATTGCTTCAATATTACCATTAAACTTTTAGCTTTGCTCCAATTTGGCCACTAACTCGTTAACAAGGGTGATGTGACTGTTAAAATATTTTGCATAATAACAAATTTAGTCCTCCACGTTTGCACATTCGAATAATTTAGTCTTAATTTGAAAAAAAATTTAATCCTTATTATTTATACATTATTTCATTTGGCATTATTTTTAATTTAAAATCTCTTTGATGGGAAAAGAAAAAAAAAAGGAAAGAAAAGGACTACCGACTTAAAAGTTTTATTGGACCTTTCACTCTCCTCAAATAGGAGAAAATTTGTAGGTAAAATTCTCTTGAACCAAGAAACTTCAAAATACAAGTTATCATTAGCATAAATTGTATATGTTTCCATACAGCTTTGTCAAAAGACATCGCTCGTTGCACAAAATGTATATTTTAAATATCTTATATTACTCTGATACGAGTATGTTGAATTTTATTTAAGTTTTTTTAATATATTTAGTGGGTTCTTACTTCTTATAGTACAATATATTTAGTGGGTTTAAGAGAATGAGGATTTAGGGTTTAAGGTTAAATTATTTTTAATTGAAAATATGGCACCTTTGAAATTTCGGCTTTGTCAATCGTAGGACACAGGGGCAAAAGAGGGTTACTTAGAGACCACCTGGAAAGGGAGAACTGAAATTTAATATAGATGGTACAGTTAACGAAAGTTATGATCCAGCAGGCATAGGGGGAATTATGTGAAATGATAAGGATATGTGCTTAGCTATCTTTTCAAAATCAGCCGAATACCCTTCTTCAGCGGAGATATTGGCTTTCAAGGAAGCAGTGTCGACTTTCAAAAAAATAATTTGGGCGAAAAGCCACACTATTGCAATCGAAACAGACAGCAAGCTGATGATTGATTGGATTTCTAATCCAATGTCAGCTTCTACAGTGTTCAAAGACTTGGTGATCTCGTGTTTAAAGGCATATACAGATATTGAATGACAATTATCTTTCATTTCAAGGGAGCAAAATCTATGTGCAGACAAACTGGCAAAGCGTGGCATTGGAAGAAAGGTAGATTATGTATAGATAAAGAGAAGTTAACAAAGCTTAGAAAGGTATCTTTCGACCCATGCTGAATGGAGCTGGCTTTTATAGTTATGGGATTTGAGTTTTTGACGATGAAAATATTGATATGTTGCACTCTTTTTCCTCCAACTAGGATTAGAGATGTTTTTTTAATGAGGCGTGTTCAATATTCGTTTTTATTGATAGAATAATACAAATTCTCCCTTTTCAAAAAAAATAATGTGTAATAATGAGGTTTAAATTTATTATTTCTTTCGCATTAGGACTAAATTGTTTGAATGTGGAAATGCAGAAGACTAAATGTGTTACTGTACAAAATATTTTAACAGCCACATCACTCTTTTAACGGTTGTTAACAGGTCAATGGTCAAATTGAAGCAAAACTAAAAGTTTAATGGTAACATTGAAGCAATTGAAAGTTTGATTACCAAATTGAATAATTTATCAAAGTTTAATGACTATTTGTAAACTTTACCCTTTAATTTTTTAATGTTTAGAACGAGATACCAAAAAAGGACGATTTTAGTCCAAATATTCCTACATGATAATAAATTTAGTCATCAATACTTTTACCTTTATCAGCTGGACCCTTGTTTTCTTTTTTAACTGAATTTGTTTTTTTTCCGTCAAATTAGTGTGATTTTAATGGAAATGATAATTAAGCGATTAAACTCTTCAGGAGCTAATGTGGCAACATGCATGACAATTCACATGTATTTTATTGTTGACATGGTACAATGACATGTTAACAAAAATTGGAAATTATCAAAATATATGTTTTTTTAAATAAGTTAATTTATTACAAAATGATGCTAAGTGATAATAAGTTATCACATTAATAAAATAGTGTCAGTGATGAATTACATGCGGACTTCAACACATACTAAAAATTTTATAGTCTAATCATCATTTTGGTTAAAATCACACCAATTTAACCCAAAAAAAAGTTAAGAACCAAAATTTAACAAAAAAAAAGAATAAAAGCCAGATTATTTCATTTCAATCTTTTTAAACGAAAATTTGATTCAAAATGAATATTTATATAGTTATATTTTGATACATAATTTTAATCCTAAAATCCTAAACCATAAACTCTAAACATAAGCCTTGAAATTAAAATTTTAGACCCTAAAATAAACATTTTTGTATAAACTAAAATTTACAGGACTATGTTGAATACTTTTCCATTGGTTATAAAGAAGACCTACCATAGATGGAAGGAACACCGTAATTGGTTTGAAATCAAAATGACATGTTCTGTTTGTGACAAAAGAAGAAGAAAAAACATTCAACTTAACACAAAGTATGTGTTATTAAGGTTAGAATTCTTTAGGAGTCCCCAGATGTATCACATTTCAGTTATAAAGGTTTTTTTATAAGGTTCTTGAAAGTGTCTCAAACTGTGTTATTTGTCTATTACTTTGAGTAGCAAAAATATTTTCATAGTCCATCTACTTGGATAGGGCTGCAAGCCTGTAATGCACCAATGGGCCACTATGGACTGCTTGGATTTTTAGCTTAGCTTGGGGTGGTGGGGAAAGAATAAGAGGGTAAATATATGTAAGGTAAATTTTTATTGTTATGGTTGACAAATATTTTTTGACAAATTATAATCCTAATTTTATCTGGAGAGGAGCGGAGGGAAAGAAGAATAAGAAGAGGAAGGGGAGACTCTAGGGGAAGAAAGGGAGTGCTCCTATTGGGTCTGAAATTTATGACTTAAGGGAACGTGAGGGAACAAAGATGATCAGCTTGGCCAACCGGCTAATATGCTTGCTCTTATGGTTGACAAATATTATAATATTTATTTCTTTTATATTTTGTATTGTCTAGTATGAATACAAGATAATATATGTTCATTATTTTTATTTTTTTTCAAGATATTCACTAGAGCGAGTCTAGTGTCTAAACATTCTCATTTTGTTGGCCCATATAAGAGTAGATGTTTACCACATTTTAAAGTTGTTCCATGTCCAAGGCGAGGACCGAATCCTCGACCCCTGGTTAAGGTAGAAGTCTTAGTTTTTTTTGTTGCCCTCCCGGTTCCCCAAGGTTTTGTCTTGACTAATCTGGATTGACCAGCGTCACGCACCTGATTTTGGTGGGTAAGTCTCTCAGTGGAAAATTTTTACATACACAAGGTCTCGAACTCGAGATTGGCTTAAGCGATATCAAGCTACTTACCATTTGGACTAATCCTCGTTAGTAGAAATTCTAATCATTTAATAATATATACCTTGTAGACACACTGTTTGAATCTAGATCACCTATAGACCATAACATTTTCTTTTTACGAAAATCGCTTTATGTTTAGATATTTAGTTTGAAGTTTACGTTGCAAATAGCAAAAACCTAAGACAAAGATTGTATTTTGTTGGCGTCAACTACAAAATTTAAAGTTGTTTTATGTTTAGGGCGATGATTCGATCATCAACCCCTGGTAAAGATCGAAATTCGAGTCTTTTAATAAGACACTATACAGACTAACCGCTGAGATCTAAATTGCATGTAGATACAGCATTCTATTTTTCAGAAGTATTTAGATATTTAGTTTGAAGCTTACCTAAGAGGCTAAGACAAAGACCGAACACAAAAAGGTCCCATGACGATGGATCAATGTCCCAAAAATCGCAGAAAGTCGAAGGGTGGCATTTTGATTGAACCATGAATGGTCACTCAGGCATCGACGTGGCTTCACCACTGCCATTCTCTCCTTTTTAGACTTTGAGAAAACAATTATATTTCGTACAATCAAACCCTAGCAGCTGTCTTCTTGTCTGAATTGCAAACCTGATTGTCAGTCAAAGCCCTAAACAAATCTCCAAATCAGAATATGGGACCCCTTCTCCTCTGGTTCCAGCCCTATCCTCTGCTGGGGGTGGGGCACTGAAAATAGTACGACGACCCCACTTGACCAATCAAGTTGCACCAGATCGTCACACGTGTACAATCTGATGCTGATGCTATCATTTTGTCAGTTCAGTCGCTGGTTCTTGTTTAAATCGTGGTTTCACTTTGGGTCCACTTGTACCGCCATTGACCCAATTATTGTTTCTTTTGGTTTTGGATGGTTCAATTTCGAAAGGTTCAAACTTCAAAGTAGGGTAGATGTGGATGGGCGCTCTTTACTCTTTGTTTCTTCCTAATGGTATTGGTTTAAATACTATTAAGAGTGGTGGGGGGGGGGGGGGTGTTATGTAATTGTCCTTGTTTTAACATTATTTTAGTAATCTTATTTTAGAAAAATCAGTTTCTCGAAGTTTAGTAAAAATTATATATTTTTTAAATGGTCTTAAGGTAATTATAAGGTAGTATTTTTTTATATTTTTCTTAATTTTTTAGTGTGTCACACATATTACAGACAAATCAGATTGAACTCGGGTCTTTTAAGATGAATAGCATCCCTTTTTCCATTAGGACCACTCGTTGGATTCAAAATACAATATTTAAATAAAAACCTTTTAAATTAATATCATATGTATACCCTTTTAAATTAATATCATATGTATACCCTTTTAAAATTATAACATTATAAATGTTCACAAATAAATCTGAACATAAACTCGAACAACTCAACTCGAAAAAATTTCAAATAAAATTTAAGTTACAAAATATGTCTCATAAACTTGACTAACTCAAAAAAAATAACTCATCTTGATCGGATACTCACTCTTAATTATGACAAGTACCAACAAAAATGTTATATATAGAATTGAAAGATCTCATAGCACTGGTGGACCCGTAATTGCCTTGAAAGCCAGTGAAGCGAATCCCCACGCATTTGAATGCAAATGGAAGTTGCCATCCAATTCTGGCACACACCCCGCCCTAATCATGTCTACGCCACCCTTCACAAGGGTGTTTGGGTTCCCTCAGAAGGGCATATTGCCCTTGTTTGGGGGACCACCGATTTTCAGCCAACTCTTATTTCTCATTTCTACAGCTTGGAAACTCGCTTCAAATTAGCTTTAAAACCGACCCAACCTTGTCCAATGTCGGCATGTTTTTAATTCAAAAATGACTGCCTTTTGTTTCCCTTTAGTCTCAGCTATTAAGTGAAAACACAAACTTTGGAAGAAAAATTCGGGTCGAATGTAATGATAAAACACATTATAATTTTAGAGTAAAATTTCATGTTCGAATGTAATGATAAAACACATTATAATTTTAGAGTAAAATTTCATGTTCGAATTTTAGAGATAATATTGTTTGAAGTATGAACATAGCTATAAAAATTACAGTTTCAATCCTTTTAAAAATTGCAACAAAAAAATAGAGTAATGCAATGGTGAAAATTTCATACAGCCCCCCCCCCCCCCCTAGTTCCTTTAGAAGCTATTACAATGGTAAAATTGATTTCTTGACTCTCCAAAACTATGTAATTCAATTTTGGCTCCTCCAAGAGAAAATTTCTGGCTTCGCCCGAGAGATTTGAGGGCTAGTAGGGGATATGACACCTCTGAAATGGTAAAATTTGAGTTTATCGTTGTAAAGTTCAAAGTTTTGATTTAAGATAAAGGTAAAATTGTATTTTGACCCTTCTTAAATGACAAATTCATAAATTTATAAGTTAAAGCAATGATTGAATTATATCTTAATCCTTTAAAAATTTGAACTTACTTCTTGTCCCTAAGAAAATTTCTGCTTCGCCTCAGTCTGATTCAGAAGAATAATCACAAACCCTAAGAGATTAATTTTTATAAACCGTAACCTAATGGCGGAACACAATGGGGCTTATGGGGCCATGCCCCCCAAAAATTGGAAAATTATAATTTTGAATCTTAGAATTTTCAAAAAAAATTAATTTGGCTCCCACAAAATTTTTAGAAATTCAGATTAAGCTTCAAAATTTTTGAACGCTCTTAGTTCAATTCCTCCCATAATTCTTAAAAGTTTCTCATTAAGTCTCTCAAATTTTCAAAAATTTTAGTTAGACTCCAATTTTTTTAAAAATGTAAATTGAACCCTTCAAAATTTAAAAAAAAAATTAATTTAAACCTCTATTTAAAAAAAATAAATTGACCCCCAAACTCTACCACCAAGTTCCGCCATTGTGTAAAACGAACATTGTATAAAGAAAAATGGGAATCTGCAAAGGGCAATGCAATGCAGCACCGACTGGGTGCAACAAAAGTTGATAAGCTGTAAAAAGGGGTGGGGGCAAAGTGTTTGCGTTGGCGACAACAAGAATAGATACCTGTGTAATAAAAGTGTCTGAATATGATTAAAGAAACTAATGTAATTCAGTAATTGCACACGTTTTGCATCATATGTTGTTTTCTTGTTTGATTGAAAAATATTATAACATAATCCAAAAGTTTCTTTACAACTAAGAACATGGACATTTTCGAGCACTCATTACTGTAACTTGCTTGCATGTTTTCTTAATTACAAGCAATGGAATGTGTTCTTTGTCTCTTGGCTCTAGTTTTCAATACGCGTTTTCTTTAGATGAAAGATTCATATAGAAATCTAAAAACAAAACCTTTTAATTTGGTCAATAGTGGAAGAAAAAAAAAAGAATGATTCTTTCTTTTCAAAATTATGTTTTTAATATATATTTTATGCCTGTGATTTACTGTTCATATTTAGGGTTAATAAATATTATTTTCAATAATATTGTTGTCAAGATTCGAACCAAAAAATACAAATACTTATTTGGAATAACAAATTACAATGCCGAGTTATAAATAGAAGACAATTGTATTTAATCATATTCTAAATCACAACCTTCTAATACTACAATAGTAACAAAATCAACCAAATTAATACTCAATTATCGTTGTTATACCAAATGTTAACGAGAAAGTTGTTTTGCCATGCTTATTTCACATCTTCAGTAATTTCCCCCTAATATTGACATTTTAGTGGGGGTGAGCGTTCAATCGAGTCGAGTCGAGTAAAAAAAATTCAAGTTATTCGAGTTGACGCATCATATTTTACAACTCAAATTTAATTTGAATTTTTTTGATTCGAGTCTAATTTTTGGGTTCCTATACAAATTTAATTGTAATTATTTATCACGTTATAGTATGGTTTGATTGCAATTTAAACGAATTTCTCTACCCATATAAGACATGCACATATTTATCTTCATATTATTTTCCTAAATCATCACTCAACTTTGTTCTGTGACCTATTTTGGTCACTGAACTTTAGAACGACCAATTTACTCACTAAACTTTCAACGTTGTGTTCTTTTCATCACTCCTCCGTTAAATGTTTAACACCATTATAACGTGTCATATATAACTGATAAAATAGTTAAAGAAATATATAACTAAAAAAATTAAAATCTCTAAAATACCTAAATCCCTCTTAACCCCTTTGAGTCCGGTGAGAGCATCAAAGTCCGATGACAACATCGTCATCTGTCACAATAGAAAACCTCAGCAGATGAGCCATCCAAGCATACATAGGTTCAAAAGGGAGACTAAGAATATTTTTCACACCAACGTTGAATGATCACGAAGCAGTTTGACATTGAAACCTTAAACTAAACTAACCCCTTGCTAAGAATTTGTTCCATCGTCAATCACTCTTATAAATTTCTCTCCTAATATTTCCCAATGTATTAATTTTCACAAATTACATTGAAACTTTAATTAACTAGGAAGAATCAGACCCATACACACCATTTCATTCAAAACGCAAAAATAAAAGTCAATAAACAGAACCAATTCGTGAAAGAATATAAATAATGAAACTTACAGTTGCAGATGATGGGAATTTTAGGAACATAAGGGAAAGATTACTTGGTGTTTCGGAACTCGAAAGACTTAAAGAGCATCTTTATGAGTTCATTAGCGTGGCCAGAGTCACCAAGCTCGTGAAGCCAAAGAACAAAACTCCGAGCAGCCATGGAATCCGGCTTTGGAGAAGAAAATGATAGGTAGCGTGGTTTGAAAAATATAATGAAAATGAAGGTGCTACTGTGTAGAACTAGTATTTTTATATAATAATTGAAAAATGTTTTAGACTAATTTGAAAAGAATTTAAAACTTGGTTTTAAGTCCAAACAACTTGAATATATGTTTGAGGTATTTTAAAAGGTTTTTGGCAATGTGTTTATTGTTTTTAAATAGCCAAATTTGACTTTTCAAGCCACCCGTACCGATACGGTCCAACCCGTATCGGTACCTTTTTTGCCCAGTTTGGTCACTGCCAAAACCCGTATCGAAACAGGTTTGGCCGTTTCGATACGGTGTGGGATCGTACCGATACGCCTAGTCAGCATACCAATCCCATTTTAACAACTCCGACGGTCATATTTCCCAACAGTCTTTTAAACGTCATACCGTACCGATACGCCCTCAAGCGTATCGATACGCCTAGGCTGGCAAGATCTCAACGGCTAGTTTCTGATGAAGGTCGTACCGATACGGGTCCAAGCGTATCGATACGGAAGGCTGCAGAACAGCATTAATGAAGGGAAATAAAGTTCTCAACGGCTTCAAATCATCCCCAACGGCTAGTAACGGCTACAAACTCATTAAGGAGTATAAAAGAGACCTCCAAGCATCAAGATATGGTTAATGCTTCAATTGTCAATCAAAAAATGATCAAATATTGTCTTTGTACTTAAATTGTCAATTCTTGCATAGACAAACACTAGTGAGCCAAAATTGTCAAATTTGCTCAAGTATTTTAGGTTTTGGGTGAGTGCATTATTGAGCAAACAAATACCTATTAGAGGGATTTAATTTTGCATTTTTCCTTTCTCTTGTAAAGAGGGTTTGATCAAGGCTTTGGGTAGAAAACTTGATCGGTGTATAAGGGTTTCCTCCTAAGCCTAGAAAAGGGGACGAATCAATAGTGGATTGATTGAAAATCCTTAGTGGGAAGCTAAGGTAGTGGATGTAGACCTTGGTTAGACGGTTGAACCACTCTAAAATCATTGTGTCATTTACATTTTAGCTTCCACACCACATCCACCCAAAATTCCACCTCTCCACCACTTGGTGAGTAAGATCGGTTGAAAGAATCGAGCACCCTACAACTCAACATACTGAGAATCACAAAAAAAAAACCCATAAGGTTGGTTAACAATATAGAATGCATATCCTCGTCCATCCACATTGACACCTTAGTCGCCGGACTCCGGTACTGTGAAATTTAAAGGGTTGAGAGGGGATTGGGGTTGGAATTTAGGTATTTTAGAGATTTTAATTTTTATTAGATATATATTTCTTTTACTATTTTATCAGTTATATATGACACGTCATAACAATGTTAAACATTTAACGGAGGAGTGATGAAAAAAAACACAATGTTGAAAGTTTATTGAGTAAATTGGTCGTTTTTAAAGTTTAGTGACTAAAATAGGTCACAGAGCAAAGTTGAGTGATGATTTAGGTATTTTACCCTATTATTTTTCACATGTATAAATAAGATTTGTAATGTTATTTAATAAAAAAATATCATCTAAACTTCTAAAATATATTTATAATGTCATTTTTAAATAAGGAATTTTTGGGGATAAAGTATTGACGGGAGTATAAGCGAGAGTCGATAATTTGATATAGAGAAGAACTTTACAAAAAATTTCAGTTGAATGATCAAATTGAATAAAATGTAAAGTTAAAGGACTAAATTACAAAAAAAAAATATTTTGTTAAAAATAATGATTGAAGTTACATACATACTATATAGTGTTAGTGAATCATGTTGTTTAACTTTGGTAAAAAAATAGACTTAACACGAAAGATGAATTGATGAAATAGAAAATTATTCAAAGTTGAGGGGCTAAGTTGAAAAAATAGAAAATTTATTTTAGAAATATGAATTGAAGCTAAATAGGTATTCTATAGTGGTGTAGGAGCATGTGGTTCAAATTTGGTCAAAATAGACTTAAAATGAAAGAGGGATTAAAGAAATGAGACAATCATACAAAGTTTAGGGGCTAAATTTCAAAAAGGATGAAATTTATTTCCAAAAATATGAATTGAAGATAAGTGGGTATTCTACATTGGTTTAGGAATATATGGTTCAAATTTGGTCAAAATGGACTTAAAATTAAGGAGAAATTGAAGAAAAATGAAATTAGAGACTAAATCGCAAATCTATAAAATTTAGTTTTTTAATTTTTCGAGTTGGACAAATTTCAACTCAACTTGAACTCGAAATATTTTTAAGTTGACTCAATTAAATTGAATAACTCAACTCGAATAATTTGAAATAAAAAAAAAAATCAAATTTTTCGAGTCGAATTTTACTCACTCTTATATTTTAGAGTCCATTGCTAAAGGAATCGGCATGCTGAATACATCTTTAGGCTTCTATGATGATGGGATGCAAATTGTAAAACGTAAATCAGGCTAATCCTCTTGGATATTGTTGTTAAAAAAGTATTTTATTTTATTATCTATTGCGCTTGTTATAATAAAAATAGAAGTTGCATTGCAGTGGTGTCAACTTCAACAAAAAGAAGGTAAAATTGTCATGTAGTTCTGCCAACTTCATGCAAAATAAATGTGAAGTCGGCATGCAGTCGTAATTTACCCTATATAAAATCGTGAAAATGTTAGAATGGTAACTAACAATATCTTATAGATCGAATGCTAATATCCACAAAGATCTAGGCCATTACTTTCCACAATAAATTCCGATCACCATCTATACACGTATACAAACTCAGAACCACACACGCACCAATCCTTCATGTATCGAGGATACACCACAGGGCTGTTGGGGCTAAGGGCAGTCGCACCACTAAAAATTTAAAATTTATATATGATTTAAAATTTTAAAAATAAATTATATATTCTCTACTGAAAATTTATTTTTGTCCCCTAAAATTTTATAAGTTCACCTCTTAATATTTTATAGATTTTTTCCTCTAACATAAAATCTTGCATGTATCTGCCATCCCAACACTCAAGCATTTAATGCTTAAACCTCCATTGATGGGTCATGTTCAAATCCCAACCTGGAAACTTTAAGTGGATCAAATTCTGCAAAATTATTACAAAACCCAAACTTTGATCTAATCTTTGTCATGCATCACTGTCCCCGGAATTGAATGGTTCTCTTCTCAAACACCACAGAAAAATTAACATGCAGAATCTAAATCCGATAGGAGCTTCGATTTCGGTTCCGGCATTATAGTCTGATGGCAGATGCCATACGTTTCAACTAACCCTTCTTTAGATTTTTAGTCATGTTGCTTTCGATGTAACGTGTTTTTTTTCTTCTTCTCATTTCGTGTTTATCGTGATTGTAAATGTATGTTTTATTGATCTTGAATATGGAAAGATTGGATGGGAGGTGTATGGCAATGGGAGAACAAGAATAATAATGAGGGAACAACTTTTTAATGCGCACGGGTGAGGGTGAAATGGACTCTTCATTGTTCTCATCATTTTGAATGCTTACCTTAGCTTCAAATTTGACCATCCAATGGAATACATTATTCACTCGAGAGGACAGTGCGGGACTCTCGTCCTTTTGATTTTTTGTAAGTATTTAATTAACAATAGATGTGCTAATGTGTAGTTTTGTACAGAGTTTTAACGGATTATTATTGAACCATAGCAAAATTTGGAGTAAGAGTTTGGGGTAATTTAAATTTTTAAATAATTGGAAGTTTAAATAAAAATTTTCAAAAAATTGAAGGTTTAACCAAAATTATTAACAATTTTGAGAGATCTAGTCAGTATTTTAAAATTTTTTGAGAGAAAATTTAATTAAAAATATTTAAAATTTTAAAGCTTAATATGAATTTTTCAAAATTTTGAGAGGATAATTCATGACCCCTTTTTCTTTAAAAGTTTCGCCCTGTTATTCAGAAAAGCATTTAAAGTGTCGTTGGTTGAGAGTTATTATTAAAGTTTATGAAATTGTTAATTTTGTTGAAAAATAAAATAAAGGTTTAAGGGTATAAGAAGTCCTTCAACTTTTGAAAAAATACAAATTAATTTTATGATTTTTTTTTGCACTCAATTAAGATCTTGGACCTAAAAATTGAATCAGTTAGGTCCTTCGACCAATTTTGACCATTAAATCTTGATATTTTTGACCTGTTGGTACAGTACATCGTGCCACAATGTTTCCACTTGAAATTTTCAGAAACTTTTTTTTTTATTTTATTTAAAAAATTCTTTAAAAATTCTAAAAAAACTTATAAACTTTATAAAAAAATATTTTTTTGAAAATAATCTGTAAATGCAACATGATAGAACTGTAATGCAACATGATGAGTGAGAGGATGAGTGAGAGAGTGAGAGAGAGCTTCCGTTCACGATATTCGAATCGAAGAAGCTATCATCGCCCTCAGCGGCCCTTCGGCTTTCACCCTGGTAAGTATCAGAGGTATGGTTTTGCAATCTTTGTGAATTTTGTCAGCAAAAAGATCCATCCTTCATCGCTTCGTGAAGCCTTTATGGAGTATGGGAAGGTCCTAAGTGTGTTTATTGCGTATCATAACCGCAAAAGAGTAAACTCGCCAAGCACCTTTGCTTTTGTTCGATATGCCAGTAAAGAGGAGGCTTTGAGAGCGGTTAAACAAGGAAACAATCGTCGTATGGATGGCTTCGTCATTAAAGTTTTCCTGGAAGAAAAGAGATCCAAGATAGCCGAGGACATCTCTGCTGATACAGTTTTAGGCCGAGCAGATAAAAAATCCAAAAATGGTTCTGCGGCTAAAGGGTTTAGGGACGGTCAGTCTTACAAAGATGTGCTGTTGGAAAATCTGCGCTCTAACTCTGTCGGGTTGGCTCCCCCTCCTATTAATAGGGTTTCTGATATTCCAGCTAGTCATCGAAAGGATTTCTCATCGCCAGATAACATGACTGAGCAAGTTTTACCACTTAACCTTGAGCTGGCCAAGGCAGATGATTGGTTAAAGATGTGTCTTGTGGGGCAAATTAAAGGTATGTATGATGCAGATTTTGTCCAGCAAGCCTTGCGGGCAGATGGGTTCAAAGTGGAAGTATGTATTTGGTATGATTATTTCGTGCTACTTAGGTTTGAGGAAAAAGAGCAAATCCCTATCTTCCAGGACTTGAGAGAATCTTTACTGAGCTCTTGGTTCTCCGATTTGGCAAGACTCAATTTTTTCGTTGATTGGAAGCCGGTGAGGGTTAGTTATTAAAATCGATGAAGAAACGTCTAAAAAATCTAGACTGGACGCAACGAGAATTCTTCTTGCCGTCAGCTGTCTGTTCAATATCCCACCCTACTGCTGCGTGTCAGCGTTCAGAAAAGATTTCAAAATTCGTCTATCCACGTCGGAGTATGATGATGAACGTTGTTGGTTAGATCAAGGGCACTCGAACAGTTTGTATGAGGAAGATTCTAGAAGCCAGCTCAATGATTATGATCCAAATAATTATGAGGTGGCGGCTGGTCAATGTCCCAAGGTCTTTGTCTCTGGAATGTCTTTAAATTCCCCTGCGGCTCAAAATTCTAGGTTGCAAGGTGCTGGTGATGCGTCCTGTCGGGTCTAGTTGAGCCAAGAAAAAATCAGGCCGGTTATTTCGGCTGGGCCTTACGACAATTCTAATCTTATTGATGTACCCATTCGCAATGAAACTGGGCCAATTGAATTCTCTGATCAGAGCACTTCGTCTGAGCCCATTCTTGATGCAGATTCTGGTTTGTTCTCCATCAAGCCTAAAATTATCCAGCAAACCAACAATAACTACAAATCCTTGGTGTTCAGATCGAAGCTGGACAAGATGCAAAATTGGGCGTTAATCAGTTCTGCTCAATACCCCTTGTCTGAGAAATCCAGAAAAAGGAAAGTTAAAGAGGGGACAACATCTTCACCTCAAATTGTTCCAAGAATGTATGATTCAAAAGCCTCACAAAATTGTCTGCCCATATTGGATTCCAGCACCGATGGTCAAAGCAAAAAATCTCTGTTTGAGGCTACCACCACGCTTGAAGTTTACGAATCACTTGGCCTCTCGTTTGATGCAAGCAAAGAGGAAGTTATCCAGCGTCTCGTGGAGCTTGATAACGAAGCGGGTGCTTAATCTCGGTGGCCTTGTGCCCCTTTGAGTTGATGGGTTTTGCGTCGTTTTTCTCTAATTTTCGATGAAGAAGTGTTTAGTTTTATCTTGGAATATTCGTGGGCTAGGAAGAATCGAGAAGAAGGCTTCGGTTAAAAGAATTCTATTGAATCTGAAACCTTCTGTTGCCTTCATTCAGGAATCAAAACTACAGCAGGTTAATGAAAGTATCTTCAGACGTATTTGTGGAAATTTCCCCAATTTAAAATTCGCGTTTTTGTGTGTGATTCGTGCTGGTGGTATCATCTCTATGTGGGACTCTTCCGTTTTTGTGTGTGATTCGTGCTGGACGTCTCCATCCTATGTTGCGCTGGCTGGCAGGTTCGTTATCCCAAATTTTGAATGTGTTTTGGTCAATATTTATGCTCCAAACAATGCATCAGAAAGACGAGCCTTGTTTGAGGAGTTGTGTAAGAAGTTATCCGGGTTTAGATGCCCTCTTTTAATGGAAGGGGATTTCAATATAGTGAGGTCATGCGATGAAAGATTTGGGATTAATTTAAACAAGGGAGCCATGGAAGATTTTTCTGATTTCATCGATTATCTGGGTCTAGTGGATCTACCTCCCCACGGTGGCTATTTTACTTGGTCTAATTTTAGAGATTCACCTTCTTTTAGCAGGTTGGACAGATTCCTTCTATCCTCAGACTTTTTAGATATATGGCCTGACTTATTTCAGCTAATTCATCCAAAGAACATTTCAGATCATAATCCTGTGAGTCTCTCTTTTATGGGTGCATCATGGGGACCTCGTTCGTTCAAATGGTTTGATTCCCTTGCTGATAACAAGGACTTTGTGGACCAGATTAATCAAACCTGTGCTAATGTTGCTGGCAGTGGCATTATTGATATGCTTGGGTGCTGTAAGTCCCTGTCCAAAAAATGGGTTGTGGAAAACAAAGGAGTGGCAGCTGGGTCTGTCGTTGCTTTAGAAAAGAGATGTGTTGAACTGGAAAAATCAATACTAAATGGTAATTCACTTCTTGTTGGTGAATTAAACAATATCAGAGTCCAGCTTTGGAATGTTACTCGTAAAGAAGAACGAGACTGGTTGCAAAAATCTCGCCTTAGATGGTTCGAATCAAGAGATAAAAATACCAGGTTCTTCCATTCTATTGCTTCTGCTAGAAGGTGGGCTAATTTCATTGATAAAATTAAATTTTAAAACTCTGTGTTTGAATCCACCTCCGAAATTAAAAAGATCTTCACAGACCACTTCATAGAGGGATTTAACTCTTCAAACACAATCCCGATCAAAAAGTTCGAGTGTGATCTTAAGGATATAAGTGTGGAAGATGCTGCTAGGCTCGAGAAGCCTTTTTCGCCCACATAAATCTAGGCAGCTCTATCTACACTCGATAGTTCTCGAGCGCCTGGCCCCGATGGCTTCAATATGAATTTTCTCAAGCGCTTCTGGCCGTCACTAAAAGGTGAAATCCTCAATTTCTTTGACCTTTTCTATAAGGGGGAACTACCTGATATCTCTTTTAATCGTTTGTTTATTCAGCTCATTCCTAAAGTTCAATCGCCTGAATCAGTAAATGATTATAGACCAATCAATTTGGTTGGCTCTATTTATAAACTTCTGGCGAAGACTCTTGCACTTAGACTCAATACTGTCATGCCTAACATTATCGGGGAAAATCAGCTTGCCTTTTGTGTTGGCCGACATATACTCGACTGTTCTTTAATCGCGAATGAAGTTATAGACCACACCAGGAGACTTGGTTTGGAAGGAGTGATTTTCAAAGCTGACTTCCGCAAGGCATATGACACAGTAGACTGGAATTTCTTAATGTTCATCATGGAGAATATGGGTTTCAGCAAATTGTTTTGTCAGTGGATTTTAAATTGCATTTCGACTGCTTCGATCTCAGTCTTGGTGAATGGGGTTCCCTCAATACCTTTTTCTATTAGTCGTGGATTAAGACAAGGTTGCCCCCTGTCACCGTTGCTATTCAATCTTGTTGCTGAGGCACTCAGTGCTATTCTAACAAAGGCGGTTGCTCGGGGTTTTTTCAGTGGAGTTAAAATTGGTCTAGACTCGATGGAGATCTCTCATTTGCAATTTGCGGATGACCTCATCCTCTTTTTTGGTGCCAACGAAACACAAATTAAAAATGTGGTACGCATCTTAAGAGGATTTGAATTAGCTTCTGGGTTAAAGCTCAATCTGAAGAAATCCTCTTTAATAGGTACTAATTTAGAAAATTCGGTTGTTGACTGCTGGGCGTCTTTACTTAAGTGCGGAAAGGGCAATTTTCCATGTTCTTACCTTGGGCTTCCTCTGGGAGCTCATAAAAACTCAATTCAGTTGTGGAATCTGATCGTTGAAAAAGTTAGGAAGAAACTATCCAGCTGGTCTTCTAAGCTGCTATCTTTCGCTGGTCGCATTACTTTAGTCAAGTCTGTGTTGTCTAATTTGCCCATTTATTTCATCTCTCTGCTTCCAATGCCGAAATCAATTAGCGCTACTTTGACTAAATTAGTGGTCAATTTTCTGTGGAACCATAAGGACAAGAAATCCATCCACTGGGTTAGTTGGGAGACTATCGTTCTTCCCAAACAGTGCAGTGGGTTCGGTTTATGCAATTTCAGTATTAAAAACAGAGCGCTTCTAAATAAATGGATTTGGCGGTTTGGTTCGGAATCAAAGAGTCTTTGGCAGAGGGTCATCAAAGCAAAATATGAAGCTGATTCTTCTTCATTATTACCTTCTAATCTCGGGTCTTCTAACAAATCTTGGATTTGGAGGAGTATCATTTCGCCACTTTCTGATCCGGACAATGGTTCTCTCCAGCACATTAAAATTGTCATTGGGGATGGAAAAAGAATTTCCTTCTGGTTTGATAACTGGACTAATATCGGTATACTTAAGGATGCCTTTCCTATAATCTTTGCGTTGGCATTGCAAAAAACCGGTGTTATTGCTGAGTTTGGTAATATTGAAAATGGAGTTTGGCAATGGAATATCTCTTTACGCAGAAGATTGTTCAATTGGGAGTGCGAAGTGTGGACTGAATTTCTTAATATAATCAACTCTGCTATATCTGGACGGCTTCAATCCGATAGTATTCGCTGGGTTGCTTCTCCTAATGGATTTTACAGCTCCAAATCCTTCTACGAGCTAAGTGTTGGAAGTAATATGCCACGGGATGGGATTTGGAGAAAAGTATGGATCAACTTAGCTCCACCGAAGGTTGAAGCCTTCATTTGGAAAGCAGTTCATGGGAGAACTCCAACCAAAGATCAATTAGCAAAAAGGGGTGTGTCGAGTTTGTCTAGTCAGCTGTGTCCCCTTTGTCGAAGTGAGAATGAATCAGTGGACCATCTTTTTTGCAGGTGTTCAATATCGTGGTTTGTGTGGCAGCAATGGTGTAATCTGTGGGGCATTAACTTTACCTGCCCAAGTAATTTTAAGGACTTGATATCTCTTTGGTTTTCTACGGTAAACCCTTTCAAATGCCAAGCAGTTTGGCTCCTGTGCTTTCAATGTATCGTTTGGTCGATTTGGTTGAGTCGTAATGAAGCTATATTCAAAAGCTCAAACGTCAATGTGAAGTCGATTTTCGAGGGCTGCATTGTTCGACTAAGCCTTTGGTGCAAGGCAAAGTGGCCGTTAAGCGTTTCTTCTGCTTCTGATTCTATTAGAAGCCCAGACTTGTTCAAAACAGTAGGTTTTAATCAGATCGAGCTTAAGTGCAAGGGTTGGCTAGCACCTCCTGCAGGTTCTCTGAAATTCTTGGTTGATGGCGCAGTGGTTGGAGGCTTCGGAAAATCAGGAATCGGTGGTGTTTGCCTTGACCACCATAACAAAATGCTGATCCAATTTTCTAAATTTGCAGGAACCTTCGATGCTACTACGGCTAAAATTCTTGCTGTTATAGAAGCTTGTTCCCTGTTCCGATCTGATCATTGAAACTGATTGCTCCTTGATTGTTGAGTGGATTAGCAAGCCTTATTTAGATCCTTAGTGTCCGTTTGTTCAAATTTTTGTTCTGAGTTTGGTTAGATCATCCAGGCTATTCCCCGTGAATGGAATTCGTCCGCTGATAGATTGGCCAAGTCTGGCATCTCTAGAGCTGCGCCTTTCGTTTGGTCTAAGTTCTCTACCTGAATCTGCATGTTTCGTCCCCGATGGCTGCTAGTGCTTTGGAGTACTGTTAGCGGAGTTGTTTTTGTTTGGGTCTGGATTGAACGCATCAGAGTTGTTAGTCGATGGGTGTTGTCTTAGCATTGAAATTGGAGTCCTCATGTCAATGTCTCGGTTATGCTACGGCTCCTTTTTCAGTGGCATGCGTGGATCCTTGTTAAGATGGTATAGGTCTGCCAATAGAAGGGTCAGGGTTCAGATGTAGTAAAGTGTATTGTTCTTGTACTCAACATTATCTCGATGCACTCTTTTTCCTCCATTCTAGGTTTAGGGATGAGGTCCGAGATAGTGTCACTTAAGCAATAAAGCCAATTTTCAAAAAAAAGATTTAATTGTTAAAATTAGTCAAATAATTTAATTGATTATTTTTTTGTTCAAAAGCTTAATTGGGTAAAAAAAACTCAAAGACTTAATTAATTTTTTTTAAAGCTCAAAGTTTCTTGCACCTTAAACCTAAAATAAATTAATATTCATTTATATAAAATAAAATTCAGAAAAAACAATAAAAGAGATGAACGCATTATGTTTGTTAAAGCAGTTTGAGTTTAACCGACTCCACATCTAGAAAACCACGCTCATAATTCAATTTTAATAAAACCAATAAAAATAAAGGTGCAGACCTAGAAATTTATAAAGAAAGGTCAAAATAAAATTAAAAAATAAAAATTTATAAATGGGGCCAAAATAAAATAAAATTTTTTGAGGGAATCATACTAAGATTTTATAAACTTTAGAAGGATTATAGAGGTAATTTTACCTTTTTTTTCTAAAAAAATCTATTATATTCTTAATGAAAAAAAGTTGGCGGGAACCAAACCCCCTATATTCCATTTAAATCTGACAATAAGAATATAATTACACCCCTCCAATTTAATCCAACTTAGATTGAAAAAAAGAAAAGAAAAAAAGGTTAAGACAAATAGTCTTCTTCACTATATACATCTTTTGAATGCGAGAAAAATAATTCATAGAGAAAGAATATAAACAAGTAAAAAAAATTTATACTTTTGATCAAAAAAAATTATACTTTTTTCGTCCTACCTAACCTAATTGTCAAGAAGAATTTGTTCATTTTTACAAATTTAATGTTGGTAAATTCACGGATCTAAAAATTCATTTAGGACACTTGAACCTTCTTAAATTGTTTCTTTTTAAAAACAAAAAGATTTCTGCAAAAATAATCGATGCTAAAAAGAACAAAAGGCATTGGACACATAGTGGATGTATTTTAGTTCTGTTGATTTCAATCAATCTTAAATAATTGAAAGGCAAGTCTTACGATTTTTTAATTCTTTCATTTTATGAATTTAATTCTTTTAATGGATACCGAGATTCCTATTGAGATTAAGAAAACAATAAGAAATGAAGGAAAAATGGAATGGATTAAGCATATATTAATTAAAAAAAGATTACTTGGGTATTTTTTTTACCATTACAAAGAAGTAATTCATTGAGCAGTTGACAGGTAATCTAAAGAGTTCTACAGTAATATTTTCTCGTATTTCATTTTGGAAAAAAGGTATATCCCGTTGATTTTAAATTTTACTTCTTTTCTTTGATTCATGATATGAAATGAGTCAATAAAACATGGCATAAATAAAATTTAAATAAAACATGCCACTGGATAACACGATAACATTTAATATCGAACTCAATAAGTGGTCTCAATAAAATAGATGGTGTTTATTCTAAGAGATTCGAGTTCAATTGTAATGTCTGTAAGGTGTGTGCTTCGTCAAAGAATTAAAAAAATCTATAAACAGATATTATCTAGTAATCACTTTTAAACTATTAAAAATAATAATATTTAACACTCGATTTCATTAACAGAAACGGGTCATTAACGGTTGCGTCAAATGATTTAGGTAGGTAACCGTTTGAAAATCTTTTCGAATGCATTCTTAAAATGAAAAATCAACAAGAAAGAAAATAAAACATGCAAGATATCAACTTGAGATTTAATCAAGAAAACATCAGATAAAAGACAATTAAAACACCAAATAAAATATTCATTAACGGCATAACTACCTTTAAAAATAATATTATTTGATTTATAAAATACCAAGTCTTTTGGTAAGCCATTATAAAGATATACTAAATGATGAAGCTCATCTTGGGGGGGGGGGAATAAAAACATATAATATTTGTATAACCCTATTAATTTATTATCATTTTTTATTTGTTCATTAATTGAGTGGTGTTAAAAGTTTTATAGAAAGTATAAATAGATCATTTACATTTGATACATTGGTAGTGCGTACAATTATAAAGATTAAGGGTATGTTCAGCGGAGATTTTTAACGTTCGTTGTTCTCTAACAATCGTTTTTAGAGAAGTTAAATAAATCAGTTGTGACGTAACGTTCGTTTGGGCGTCGAATTAAGTGAAAAAACGCGCGTTCAATATACTCCTCATGTTTGTTTGACATTATTTCTTCATTTGACGCTTCAATGTACGTTGGAGAAACATAGACAAACGAAACCTTTTTTTTATTACACTTTTTACTATACATGAGTTGTAGATTTCATCCTTTAATTTAAATTTGGTATTTTTAGTTATGATGTTTTTTAAAATTTGAAACTTCATTCTTAACACAAACTATATCCGTTAGATTTGTTAATTTAAATGTCGTTATTAAATACATGTATTATGCTAAAATCATAGATTTCGTTAATTTTCTCCAATTTCATAATTTTAAATTTTTATAATTTAATCATAGTTTCTATGTACCGTTTAGGTGATGATTAAAATTTCAAATTTCAAAGGTATATGAACTGAAATTGACTAAATTAGAATATAATAATTAAATCCGCAATTTATGCCTATTACAAAGCCTGATGACAAAATTTCACTATAAACCATAATATCGATACGTTGTTTAAAACATTCAAAATAGATTAAAATTAAGAGTTAATTGCACCACACATTCTCGAACTATGACATTCATTTTAATTTGGTCTTTAATTTTTTGTTCTAATTTTATCCCTAAACTATGACTCTTATTCAAAATTAGTCCCCAAACTGTTACACTACAATTTCATCCCCAGACTTTTAAACGTTTCAACTTTATCCCCAAATTATGACTCATTCTAAATTAATTATCATTTTTGCAACATTTTATTATTACAAAATACAAACTAGTGTTTCATGGCAGTTAACAGTTTTATTAGCAATAGATGTGACTAGCATGTACCGATAACTTGGGGATGAATTTGAACATTTAAAAGTTTAAATGACAAATTAGAATGATTTGAGGATGAAATTGGAATGTTCAAATAAGACCAATTTAGAATAAAAAAAATTTCAACATTTTTTTTTGTTTAATTATCGATATCCAATTTATTGGCTGGCTAATTTAAATCGAATACTGTAAATGTTTATTAAAAGAGACAATCCTTTTAATTTAATTTAATCTACTTATAATTTAAAGATTCAAACTCGTGACATTGTTGATGTTTTGCATATATTTTTACCAACCGCGTGAATAAATGTAAAATGGCAGCTTGACCATGGGGGTTGAATTGAAGGCTGAAGAATCTTCCATATGGGCGGCTGAGCTTGTCGAAGCTTTGTCCCCCCAATCACAGGGCCACCTTGCCTTAAACTTGCTGCTTTTCCCACCGACAACTTACCTTTCCTTTGTCCTTAATTCATTCAATTCAAACCCTTCTCCTTCTTCATTACACAATCCTATAAACACACCTCCATTCCACACCAAAAACCATTCATTTCAATCTCAAAAAAACATTGTATCTTTGAAGTGAAAAAAATGGAAGGCAGCGTGGCTTACGACAGTGATCTAAATCTCAAAGCAACTGAACTAAGATTAGGGTTGCCGGGAACACATGAAGAACAACAAGCAGTTTCCAATGTCAGAAACAACAAACGACCTTGTGTCGAAAACGAAACTGCCCCTCCTCCCAAGTAAGCATATTTGATCTATTTGCCTTGGTTTTTTCTTGTTTGATTTGCTGTGGAATTAGATTGGAAACTAATTGGTTCTTTATTACAACATGTGCAGGGCACAGATTGTTGGGTGGCCGCCGGTCCGGTCGTACAGGAAGAACAACTCTCAGCCGGTTTATATAAAAGTAAGCATGGATGGAGCGCCGTATCTGAGGAAGATTGACCTCAAAGTTTACTCCGGTTACCCGGAGTTGTTGCAGGCTATTGAGAACATGTTCAAGTTCACCATAGGTGAATATTCTGAGAGAGAAGGCTACAAAGGATCGGATTATGCGCCTACTTATGAAGACAAAGATGGTGATTGGATGCTTGTCGGAGATGTTCCATGGGAGTACGTCTCTCTATATCTATCTGTTTATCTATTTATCTATCTGCTTGTATTTTTTTGGACACGTAACTTACGAGGTTGTCTGGTTTTTTTGATGTTGCAGAATGTTCACTACATCATGTAAGAGACTAAGAATCATGAAAGGATCAGAAGCTAGAGGCTTGGGTTGTGGTGTATGAACAATGAACAACACTTGAGCTTAAAAGTTAAAACACAGAAGATTCATTTGCTCTAACGGAGAGGAAAATCTATGTCCAGCTTGGGTTGTCGGAGGAGGGTTTTTGGATTTGATTCTCCGTTTCCTTTCAATTGGTAGTTCATAATTTCATATTCTCAGAGAATCAATGGACTGGGAAAGTTTTTGAAGGGATTAAGGAAATTAACCAAGTGCAATCTTTTTGTAAGAAAAAGAACAAATGGATGCTGATGTCCCCAAGTTTTGATTATGTAAATATAATACACAGAAACAAAGTTGTATTTTGTATATCAGTTGTCTTTATCTCTGTATGATTAAAACTTGTATGGGTTTATGTTGTTGAATCTGTCAAAATAAAATGAGTGTGCTTTCCATTTTCATTATCGGTTTCATTTGTTTTAACATTCTTTTTAAAATATATATTAAAATTAACTTTTCAACTCAAATTATATAAAAAAAAATATGATGTGGCATCAACAGATTTTTTAAAACAAAGCCGGAACATTCCTATAACAAGGGGAGCGGAGATATCTCGAGCCACTAGACCTTGAACCTCGGCCGGTGCATTCAAAAGTAATGGTATGAAAGCACTGAGAATCCGTCAATTTGGTCAAACCATCCGCGATCATGTTGCCCTCTTGTCTAATTCATATGATTTCAGTATTTTAACTTTGAATTTTATTTTTAAAAGATGCTACTCAATACACATGAATTCAAATTTCAATATCAACCATCTATTGTTTACGCGTAAGAGGAGACTTAAATGATTATTAAAGTTTTTTAATTATGTGTGATTGCATTTAGAAGAGGAAGAAAGGATTAAAAAGGGTTTGTTATTAAATAAATTAGTTTTCAGCTATTGGTTGATCTAGCTAAATCAAATGTTAGCTCTTTTAAATAAAAGGCAAAATAATAAAAGATGTCCTCAATGCTTGCATATTTTGCTATTTGTCTTCTTTTTGGGTCCAAATATGTCCCTAAAGTTTTAATTTGGTCCAAATATGCCCCCAACGTTTCAATTTGGTCCAAGCCCCCATTAGATGGAAACTGTCAGTCAATTGACGGTCAACGGATGGACTTGCCACGTGTTAAGATCTGTTGATGCCACATCATATTTTAAAAAAAAATTGTTATACCCTTTTTTATAGTGACACGTGACCGAATATGATAACGATACATGACAAATATAATCCTGACATGTTAACAAATCTTAACACGTGGAAAGTCCAGTCAATATCAGCTGTTAACCGTCAGTTGACTGACCATTTACATTCAATATGGACATATTTAGATCAAATTAAAACGTTAGGGGCATATTTGAACCCAAAAAAAAAATAAAAGACCAAATGACAAAACATACAAACGACAGTTTAAATATCTTTTATTAATTATTTATTTTACTGAAAGTATTTATATTTTATTTGCGGTCACCCACGTATAAAATAATTTGTGTTGTTAATATATATGTTCATCCTCAATTCTTTTGAATCCGTTACCGGTCCTTTAAAAGATGATCAAATTCTTTTATTGGTCCATGTGATGTGGGTTTACTTTTTCTACTTTTATTTAGTTGTTTTTAACTCCCTATACTCTTCAAAGTTTGAAATTTAGGTCCTGCGTCAAATAATAGTCACGAAATCTGTTAAATTCAGCTATTATTCCATGTATTATACATATGTTAAAGATTTAGCTTCTATTCTATGATTTAATCATTTTAAGTCATTGTAATTTACCGATATTATCCTTAGAGAATTTGGGTTAGAACTAAAATTTTAAATTTAAAAAAGTATAATAAAAAATAATTAAATTAAAGTACATAAACTAAATCAATCTGTACAGTTGAAAAAACTTGTTTTTTTTTTCGTCTTTGTTTTCCAACAGCTCTAAATCTTTCCCTCCACCCATAGATGAAACTTGAAAGCTGTATCGAAATTCGAAAACAGTGAGACATATTCCAGGGAAATGAACATGCCAACACTACAACGTGAACATCACATGCAATCATTGAATTTAATAATGTCTTTGTGTCTCAAAAGAATATGTAAAAAAAAAAAACTTTATCTTATACCAACGTACGAAAATTATAAAATGGATGAGATTCATTAACATAATCCACAAAAGGAAGGAACAAATCCCATTTGATGTTGTCTTTTTCTCAAGAGCATGGATCATTCCCAGATTTTCTAGCTGGTGTTTGGTTAGTGAGACAATTAAACTAATAATACCTTATGTTGGGAAAATATTTATCGAGCAACGAGAAAATTTTTGGGGCTTAGTAAAAAATTGCCCTATATGTTTCTTTTAAGCAAAAGGGTGTACCTTGTTGGGACTTGGGAGCCCCACGCCATTAATCAAATGTATGACTGCTCACTTTTTTTTTTAATATTGGTTTAGTTTGTAATAAGATAAAAATGTATTGAATGTTAGATGATATTAATGTTAACGCTTTGTAGGATTTTTAATCTTTGTATAGAATCAACATTATTTGTTGAGGGCCATTTTTAAAAATTCAATCTTAGGGGGGCCAACACTGAATTTTATATTACTTGAGAGGTCAAATAATAATTTTGCCATATTTGTTTATAATATTTAATATTTTTGTGGGTTATGCCCAATACGAGAAGAGTAATTGATATTAGGATTCAAATTTTTAAACATACTCGAGAAAGGATTGTAGATATTAAGATTTGAACTTGTTGTTGAAATTGATTTACTTTATATCAACATAGAAAAAATTAATTTTGATACATAAATAAAGCACATTTGTAAAATAATTTAATTCATGTCTTCACTTTCACCACAAACATCAAGATTGTATCAGTCTCCATGTAAGTTAGCCTTGAAGGGTATCTCAAGAAACATTATCTGACAAGATTCCAGGATCTGAATCAAGTGATCCCAAAGTCTTTTATTTAGATTTTTGAATACAAAAAAAAAACATGTCTCAAACTACTCACTGATATGTATATATTTTGGTCGTTCTTATCTGTTTAGCAGTAAACAGATTCTTCCTGCCCTAAACTTTTCTCACAATTCTATTGTTGAATAAACATAGTCTAAAACAAAGCACATGACATGTTTGATAGTTTTTTGTTCCCGTGTATGTATGAACGCATATTCAATTATATTTCATGTTGAGATCATCCATGTAGTGAGATTGAGTGTAATTAATATGATATTTGACATAAGATAATATATTTTTAAATAGTTTGAATGTGATTATAAGATAATATTTGTTCATATTTTTTATTAACATTTTTATTAAATACACCTTGCAAAAAAATTACTTTGAACCCGAATCTTCTAAAATAACATTATCTTCTTTTATACTAAAACAATTCGTTGCATTCAATATAAGAAAATCAGTTTGGGTTCAGTTGAAGCAACTAATGATACGTTGAAACACTTTTTACACCTGTGTGTCATACTGAGCTCCCTTCTGCATATATTATATAGATTTGAGCCCAAAGATATGGGCCTTGTATCTTGTATACAAAAAAAAAAAAAAACTGCTGATCACAGTTAGGTAACCCCTATCAATATGGACTACAATTAAAAATTATAATTTAAATTCCGTTTTGTTCTGTTTTGAAAAAGTTCATGGTACGATTAGTTTGGTGAAAAAGTAAAATTGAAGAAAAAATTTTGTGGTGGATGTGAAGGAAATCTAGTTTGAGTAAATTATATTGCAATCAAGTATATATTTCTATAAATTGATATTTGAGTTAAAATCAAGATATAATATAATGATTTATAAACCGTGCTAAGCCACAATCTTTTTGTATTCTTGCTTTTAATATTATTGAAATTCTCCTTCTCTGCATGCGGTCTAACCCGGATCAATGAGAATATACTCTGCTTAGATTGTTAAACAGTAGGGATACCCATGGTTCACACAAAAAAATATGAATGGTTACTTAATGTGGTGATGGTACATAATTCTAGGCATGTAAATGAATCGAACGAACACGAACAAGTGTGTATCCACGTTCGTTCGTTTAAATTTAACCAAACAAACGAACGAACACGAACAACTAAACAAACATAAGTTCTTGTTCGTGTTCGTTCGTTAAGGAATTGAACTTGTTCGTTTTCCTTCATGTTCGTCTGTTAAAATATAAATGAACACAAATAACACAAACAAACGCAAACGAACAATGAGTGTTGTTTAATTTTTTCTTTTTAGTTCATATTATTAATATACGTTTTTAATTTATTTTAATATAATATTTTTGTTATGAAAAATAATAAATATAAATGGACATATGTGAATAAATTTGAATGAACATAAACGAACAGATTACTAAACGTTCACGAACATAAATGTAGTGGAATGAACTCAACGACAAGTCCGTCTCCCTAAATTTGTAGTGGAACAAACGAAGCTACGATAGTTTCATCTACCTGAATTTGCAGCGGAATAAGCACGACAAATATTTCATCTCACTGAATTTGCAGTGGAATGAACAGAAACATCAATTTCATCTCCCTGAATTTGTAGCGAAATGAGAACACCAAACAACAAGTTTGTCTCATTGAATTTGCAGCAGAACAAAGCTACGACGATCTCGTCTCCCTAAACATGCATCAAAATGAGCACAAACACAAGTTCATCTCCATAAGGGTGCAACGAACTCGTCTCAGTGGAACATATAAAACATGACAACAAGTTCATCTCCTTGAGGTTGCAGCGCAATGAACATAAAAAAAGATCATGTCTTCTTGAAGATGCAATGAAACGGGTCACCCAATTCATGCTTATTACTTTTCCTAGAACAGACAAGATGATCAAAGCCCAGGAGGGTCATCACTCCCCGCCATGACGTAGCATATCCCACATCCTCTAGAGCTCGCTTTGCCGTTGATGGTGCAGCACGCCAATTGTTTTTCCAGGTCTAGTTTCGCCATTGATGGTGCGACTAGACCAAATATTTTCTTCGGATCCCATCTTCAGATTTCAAAAAGAAAATAAAAAAAGTCAAAAATTCCAAAAAAGAAAATGAAAAATCCAAAAAGGAAGAAAACACAACAAAGTGAAAAATCGAAAAGGCGATTTGACAAAAAGAAGAAAAGAAAAAGAGGGTTCAAGATGAAAACCCGTAAAGGGCGTCTTGAGACCAAAGAAGGTTTTGAGTTGAAAACCCGAAAAGGGCTGCTCAAATCTTGATCAAATTAAATCTGAGATCCTACTTCTTCGTCAGAGTTGTAGCTTGATCAAAATCAAAACCTCAGATCATGCCTCTTCGTCAGAGTTGTAGCTTGATCAAAATCAAACTCTCAGATCATGCCTCTTCGTCAGAGTTGTAGCTTGATCAAAATCAAATTCTCAGATCATGCCTCTTCGTCAGAGTTGTAGCTTGATCAAAATCAAACCCTTAAATTATGTCTCTTTGTTAGAGTTGTATCTTGATCAAAATCAAATCCCAGTCTTGCCTCTTCGTCAGAGTTATAGCTTGATCAGAACTTACTCACAGACCTTGTCTCTTTATCAGTGTTGCAGCTCGGTCAAATCCTGGTCTTGTATCTTCGTCAGAGTTGTAGCTTGATCAAAACTTCTTCTCAGACCTTGCCTCTTCGTTAATGTTGTAGCTCGGTCAAACCTTACTAATTCTTAGCATTGCCTCTTCGTCGGTGTTATAGCTAAACCAAATTCAGTAACTCCCGGTCCTGCCTCTTTGTCGATGTCGTAGCTGAATCAACCTTACTAACTATAGACCTTGCTTCTTCATCGGTGTTGTAGCTTGGTCAAAAATTTATTGAATTTTAAATTCCTCTCTTCGTCTATACCGTGGCTAAAAAAAGAAAGAAAGGAAAAAACAAAAAACAAAAACAAAAACAAAAACAAAAAAGAAGAAAAGAAAAGAAAGAAAAAAAGAGCAAGAAAAATAGAAGAAAGAAAGATAAAAATTCTTTTAGATCTTGTCTCTCCGTCCGTGTTGCAGCTGGATCAAAAATCAGAGCCTTTATTTTTCGATCCTGCCTCTTCGTCAGTGTTGCAGCTGGATCAAACATCAGAGCCATCATCATTCGATCTCGACTCCTCATTAGTGTTGTAGTCGGATTAAATGTCAAAACTTTCATCCTTCGATCCTGCCACTTTGTCAGTATTGCAGCTGGATCAAACATCAAAGCCATCATCATTCGATCCCGCCTCCTCATCAGTGTTGTAGTCAGATCAAATGTTAGAACTTTCATCATTCGATCCGGCCTCTTCGTTAGTGTTGCAGCTGGATCAAACATCAGAGCCATCACCATTCGATCCTACCTCCTCATTAATGTTGTAATCGGATCAAATGTCAGAACTTCCATCATTCGTTCCTGTCTCTCCGTCAGTGTTGCAACTGGATCAAGTTTTGCAGACCTTGCCTCTTCGTCAGTGTTGCAGCTAGGTTAATTTTTCTCCAGGTATTACGTCGTCGTCAGATTCGTAACAAGTCGAACTCATTTTGCTCCCTCAATGGATCACCATAGTTTGAAGATTTTTTCTACCTTAATGGATCATCCCATTTTGAAGATTTTGCTTACAAGATCGGTCGGGCAGATCAAGTGAAGTTTAAGAAGAAGCGGTGACCAAAGAAATGAGCCCTGACCTGACCGGACAAAAATGATTATCTTTTTGTCTTTGTTCTATTGTCGTTGTATAACAATGAGCAAAGAGGGGCAGCTGTAGATGCCCATTTTTACCCCGGCCTAACCCAAACAAATATTACAAACTAAAATCCAAAACAAAAAATAGATATTTTATTATTGTTTCCTTAACCCAATATCCAAAAAACCATTACATAAAACTAATACCTATATTATTAATTCCTTAATCCAACAGCCTAATAAACAATCACCAGACCCATCTTACTAAACCCAAACCTAATTACAAGCCCAATAATTAAACTCAACCCAAATTATAACCTAAAAATCCAAAACTCTAATAAGCCTTCCTTATCTGACGTCGCTGCCCTTATCTTTCCATCCCCCGCGCGTAGCCGCCACGTGCGGCTCCTCAGTGCCCCGTGACCGCCACGCGCAATACCATTGTTCGCCGCCACTCATCCATGTCAAGCCGCATTGCCCCTTTGTCACCCTTATCTCTTTTCTGCCACCACCGCCCTACTTTGCGACTGCCTATCATTTGCCTCATCACCATCTATGTGGCTGAAGGAGAAGCAACTCTCACCTCCTATAAATAGGCCACCGCAACAACACGAAGGAGGGGAGACCATTTTCGGACCAAAAAATAGAGAGAAAAGAGAGACGTTAAACCTAAAACAACCAAAAATACAAAAAAATGGGGGAAGATAAGGAGCCAAAACCGGACCTTTTGACTCTTTTTTATCAACTCCGACCATCGAAGACGGCGGCTCGCGGCGGCGCAAGACGGGGGGCCGGTGGCCAATTTTTGGGCAGAGGGCTTAGGCCGAAGGAGGGATAGAGAATTTGAGAGCCTTTTTTATTTTATTATATGAAAAAAAGAATATTTTGGGCAAAATTTTGTACTTGTATATTCACCAAAACAACGTCGTTTCGGGCGTCCATGTTCAGCCTCAAAACGACGTCGTTTTAGGCTTGTACCAGCGCACAAACCCGACCCAGAAGAGGATCGGCGCTTTTTTAATGAAATGGGGAAATTACACTACAAGTCCCTCCGCCTCTGTATCCTTGCAATTCTACATTTAATTTTGTTTTTACTTCAGTTTGATCACTGCTTTTAGTTTTAATTATTATTATCATTACTATTATAATTATTATAATTAATTATCATTATTATATTTGTATGTATATATATATATATAAGTATATTATATTATTATATTTATTATCATTATCCTATTATTTTTAGGATTACTTTATTATTATTATTATTATTATTATTATTATTATTATTATTATTATTATTATTATTATTATTATTATTATATTTGTATATATCCTATATAAGTTTTAATCGAATCTTAAATGAAAAAGACAACTTTTTTATTATGGATTATTGTGAAAAATGTACCTCGAACTTAAAGGGGTGCCGCTTTCCGTAAGCCTCTATTACAAAATATCATTTTTAATTCTAGATTATAATTTTCATAGATTCTCTTTATTCGAGAATCTAACAAAAATTATGCCCCGAGTGTAGGGGTGTAAATTTATTTCGTACAAAGAAATATTCTTTTAAATATTTTCAGGGATCACAATTTTTAAATTAAATTCGAATTCTTAATTTCCACCGTTAAGGCATTGCGTAATCGACAAGTACCAATTTTTGGGCGTTGTGGGGGTGCTCACCCTTCCCCACACATAATCGACTCCCGAACTTGTTTTCTGATTTTCGCATACCAAAACTTGTTGTTTTAATAAAAATGACAAACACAAATTTTATTAAAATAACCGAACTTTCAAGTTATCCAATCTCACCTAAATTAAAAAATTGGTGGCGGCTCCCACTCAAACTAAAAACTATTTTTTGTAAAAAAATGCGTCAAGCCCACACGCATGAACGTTATTACAGTAGAAATGGCATTGGAGTATTTTTCCGATCTCTTCACTAGTTATGAAGTCGATGGAGTGCGTGATAATGTGATGCGGTCTCTTGTCCCTTCAATCACGAATGATGAAGTGAAATATGTGGTTTTCGGTATGAACCCTTTTAAGGGTTCGAGGTGGATGAATTTCATGCGGTGTTTTATCAACATAGTTGGCGTTTGGTGGGTAGTGGTGTATGCAATTATGTCCGAAAGGTTTTTGATAGAGCTCCGCTTCACAAATCAATGAACGGTACTTTTTCGGCTTTAATTCTTAAAGTTAAATCACCACAACTTATGAGTCAATTTCGACCTATCAATCTCAGCACAATATTGTATAAAGTGGTTACTAAAATGATTGTCAATCGACCTAGATTGTATCTTCTAGAGTGGGTCTCGGTTAACCAAACGAGTTTTATTTTTGATAGAGCGATATCATATAATAATTATATTGCATAGGAAGTGGTTCACTCTATGCGAAAGAAGTTTGGAAGGAATGCTTACATGATTATTAAAATCAAATTGTAAAAGGCGTACAATCGTCTCGAATGGATTTCTATTGATGCCACCTTTTGTGACGTTGGCTTATTGTCTTATCTTCGAGAAATCATCTTTCAGTGTGTTTGGAGCGTCAATGTTGGCTACTTTTAATCCTACGAGAGATATCCGACAATATGATCTATTATCTCTCTACTTATTGTTGAAAAATTCAAGGTTAATTCGATATAATCAAAGAAAATAAATCTAGAAAACAATAAAAGAATAAACGAAATATAAATTAAATCGAAATACAGATTAAAAAATAACCAAAACAGTTGACTGAGGCATGCAACAACATAGTTTCCTTAAGATAGATTCAACCACTCCTCTGTGCTAGAATTCTTTGATAGTCAGTCTCCCAAGATACAATAGCGGATGATTTTCTGCAGCAGCACTATTGGAGAAATCACGAACAAAACTTGCCTTTGACTATCATCGAAAAAAATACAAAGAATTTTGAGAGTGAAAAAAAGATTTTGATCTGTTTGATTTGCTCTAAAAATTGAAGAGAAATCATGTATTTATAGGGAAGAGTTAGGTTAAACGTGGGAAATCATAAAATATTCCGGATTAATTCTGGCCATTAATTATCCGGATATTTCTCTATGAATGTCTAGTATTATCTTTTAATATTTGAATTTAAAAATTAAGTTTAAAATATTATATATAGATATGCTTATCTAAGGAAAAAATTAATTCGAAGTGAGTAAAATATCCGCAAGCCCATGAAAGGCCCGACCGGTATGGACATTCGCGTCACCCAAGATATGCTTATCTAAGGAAAAAATTAATTCGAAGTGAGTAAAATATCCGCAAGCCCATGAAGAGCCCGACCGGTATGGACATTCGCGTCACCCACGTCGTGCGGGTGCACCCCAACCCAAATGGGATTGAATTTGCACCACCTGCGCGCGAGGCGCAGTGTTGGTTCAAGTCATTCAATGACCACAAGGTGAGTAAGTGTATATAAACACTTCCCATTCCTTTTATCCCATGAATGTGGGATTGGGGTTCCCATTTCCTTTTCCAATTCACAACCACCTTACTTTGATCGTCAATTTCTCATTCATTAGTCATCCGTTTTGAGCTTATGAGATACCGTTGTAAAGGTGTTACGGAGTAGAATAAGACCCAAATGAATCTATATTCAAAACTCAATCTTTATCTATTCGAAATATAGCTCAAAGTAGTCATTTCCTCATATTTTTTCAACAATCTCCCATATGAATGAAATTGATGATTTTATCAAAACATTTTGATTTGATGTGGTGATAGCTTCTACGATTGATAGTTGCATAGGATAGGTAGGTGTCCACCCTTGAACCTTCCATTGTGAAAGTATATTTACTTTACTGGCTGCCTAGTAGATTTGATGTCCTTGAACTGTTTTGCCGTTTGGGTAAACGATGATATACCTCACACAACTACCTTTGTGACAAGAGTATTTGTTCTCATGGTTATGTCCTTATGGTCATAGACATCGCCTGGTTCTGCAAGAGTTTGAGAGAGCTATGCCCAAATAGTCTCCTTGAAGCAGCCCCACTTCACTCTCACATAGGTGACTTATGAACGGACTTAGGAGAGGAACCCCTACAGTGACCGCACAAGTTTATGCAATTAGGTTGTCCCTTTGAACCTAGATCTTGGGATCTCCTGTCAGCTAGGTAAGGTTTTTCCTTCACAAAGCGCCTTTATTTTCCATGGGATTCAGTCCAGTTTCTTTCAATGTTTTCTCAACTTGATCAAGATTTAACCATTTGGTTAGTGGATCCGCAACATTATCCTTTGATTTTATATAATCAATAGAGATAACTCCATTTGAGATCAATTGTCTAACGGTGTTGTGTCGGCGATGCTTATGTCTCGACTTACCTTTGTACATACAATTTTGTGCCCTAGCAATTGTTGCTTGGTTGTCGCAGTATATGCATACTATGGGCACGAGTTTCAGCCATTCAAGAATATCCCTATGAAATTGCCTAAGCCATTCAGCTTCTTCTCTGGATTTATCCAGAGCAACAAACTCAGATTCTATCGTGGATTAGGTTATGATCGTTTGTCTTGAGCATTTCCATGACACGGCTCCTCCTCCCAATGTATAGACATATCCACTTATGCCTTTGGTATCTTGAACATCTGATATCCAACTGGCATCAGAGTATCCTTCTAAAGTAGCAGGATCTCTAGAATAATGCAATCCGTAGTCTCGAGTATATCTGAGATATCTCAATACCCTCACAATAGCTTTCCAGTGGGTTTCACTTGGATTGCTTGTGAATCTGCTTAAACTACTCACAGTAAAAGCAATATCTGGTCTAGTGAAGCTCATGAGGTACATTAGACTGCCTATGACCCTTGCATATTCCACTTGGTCAACACTTTGGCCTTTGTTTTTGGACAAATGTTGGCACGTGTCTATTGGTGTTTTGGCTATGCCAAAATCATCCTTGCCAAACCTCTAAAGGATTTTGTCCACATAGTGTGACTGAGTCAATATGAGACCTTTAGATGACCGTTTGATTTGGATCCCCAGAATCGTATAAGCCAGTCCCATATCCTTCGTGCCAAATCTCGAATTTAACATGTTTTGGTACGTTTTACCATTTCATCGTTGCTTCCATTAATGAGTATGTCATCAACATATATAGTTTTGACATATACACATTTTCACACTTTATTTGTCATCATGATAATATTTTAGTTTCAACCTTTTGTTGAATGTATGGACTATTTTCCATTGATAGTCTCCAAGGTTTGTTTCTTTGAACTTGGATCAACTTCCCTATATAGGAAAAATATTCTTTCAAAGAATGAATCATTTTTTGATTTCATTATCACATTCTTTTGAATCTATTTGTACACAAGAGATTGATATCCTGTACTATGTTCTACATAGTCAATGAAAATATAGTCCACTCATTTTCATTTACTTCGGTAATGAAAATATTACCTTTGCAAGACACCCCACGTTTTTATGTAGTTGTAGGAAGGTTTTATTTCCTTCTATAACTCATATGGTATCTTGTTTGTTTTGAGATACCTTATTAAGGTAATTAGTTGATAGAACAACTTCCCTCAAATTTGGCACATTTTGAAGATCCAATTCTATTTAGAAGTTATCTTCAAAAATCATTGTTCCCTTAGATGTTGCAGCGTTACTCACATAGAGTTTTCTCCCAAATTAATTAATTTGTTAAGTTTGGGCTTCAACATCCTACTTATAGAGAGTAATTCCTCTATAGCATCTTTACTTTTAAGCAAAACATTATTTTGTTCTATCATGAAGGTAATAAATTTCCCTTTTTCAAATATTGCTATGAATTTGATCAAGCGGTTTCGTACTTCTTTCAATGGTTTGAAACGAAGACTTAGATAATTTCCTGTCATTATCAATATGAAACAAATTCTGTGTTAATTAGTCTACGCAAAACTATAATTAACATATTCATGCCATAAATTAAAACTGAAACATGTAACTGAAAAGAAACAACATTCTTTATTCATAATTTTTGAGTTTTACAGAGATAGCATTGAGTTTTCACATTTCATTCAATACATATCCCCTGCCCACAAACATCCCCTTTCTGTTAGGCATATAAATCTTCATCTTCTACAATATTAGCCTCTCTGGCTTTCCTTAGATGTCTACAATCAGAAGATATGTGCCCCATCTTGCCGCAGTTGTAGCAGACTCTCTTGAATTTCTCCTTTTTTTTTGGAAATTCCACCATTAGATCCCAGCTTTGACCTGGTTTGGTGATGTTGGGGTTGCTTTCCCTTCCTGACTTTGACAATGTTTTTCTTAGCCTCCTTAAAGGTTTCTCTGCTGAGCTTTCTATCATTACCCCTGTTGTCTTTTTCTATTCAAAGTCTGACAATCAGTTCCTCCACCATCATCTCCTTCTTCTTGTGCTTCAAGTAATTTTTGAAGTCATTCTATTCGGGGGGAGTTTTTTCGTGATGGCTGCTACTTGGAAGGATTCGCCGATAACCATTCCTTCAGCAAGAATTTCATGAACGATTAGTTGGAATTCTTCCACTTGACTTACTACTGATTTTGAGTCAACCATAGTAAAGTTCAAGAATCTCGCGACTAAGATCTTCTTAGCGCTAGCATCTTCTGCTTTGTACTTTTTGTCTAAAGATGCCCATAGTTTTTTTGCTATTTTATAGACATCATATACCAGATACAATGAGTCGTGTAATCCGTTGAGGATGTAATTTCGACACAGGTAGTCACCATTTTCCCAATCCTCAGTGATGCTGAAGGCGGTGAGCTCATCCACCCATCCTTCTCCATCTCATACCATGACAACTGGAGGGTCTTCCTTCATATATTTAACCAAATTCAACATGGTCAGATAAAATCGCATCTTCTGTTACCAGGTTTTGAAATTTAGCGCGCAGAATTTTGGTGGCGTCTCATTTTGGCTCATCACCACCGATGTTTCATTCAGGTTCATGGGCTGACTCGTCTTTTTCGATGTCTACCCTGGTCCCACCATATGTGCGGACGACTTGGGTGATTTCGTAAGATCTCCTTTCGTAGTCATTGTTTCTGTTCAAACGAAATACAAATCATGGAATTAGTAATAATTTTGATAAATTAAAAAATTAATTTCGTTTATTCCTTGTAACCCTCAGTTACTTCCATTGACAATTTTTGTATGACAGATTTGTCCCGTTTATAATTGAGATTTAAGCAAACCAATTTTAAATATGGCAGGATTATTCCTAAAAATGAATTTAATTGCTTATCACCGAACAATGATTAAACCGAATCACCTTGAAAAGAAGAGAAGAAGGATCCATCTTAAGATTGTTGGACAATTCAAGGTTAATTCGATACAATCAAAGAAAATAAATTTGGAAAACAATAAAAGAATAAACGAAATATAAATTAAATTGAAATAACCCAAAACAGTTGACTGAGGCCTGCAGAACGCAGTTTTCTTAAGACAGATTCGATCACTCCTAGAGTTCTTTGATTGTCAGTCTCCCAAGATACAACAGTGGATGATTTTCTGCAGCAACATTACTGGTGAAATCACGAACAAAACTTGCCTTTGACTATCACTGAAAAAATACTAAGAATTTTGAGAGTGAAAAACATTTTTTGATCTGCTATAAAAACTGAAGAAAAATCATGTATTTATAGGGAATAGTTAAGTTAAACGTGGGAAACTATAAAATATAAATATTCCCGGTAAAATATTCGTCATGGGCCCAACCTTTGGGTGTTGAAAAACTCATAGATTCTTGATGTTTAAACATTTGCGTTGCCCATATCGTGCGAGTGCACCCTAACCCAAATGAGAACGGATTTGCAACCATGCGCGCGAGGCACAATATTGGTTCAAGTCATTCAATGACCTCAAGGTGAGTAAATGTATATAAACACTTCCCACTCCTTTTATCCCATCAATGTGGGATTGGGGTTTCCATTTCCTTTTCCAATTCACAACCACCTCATTTGAGCATCAATTTCTCGTCCATTACTCATCCGTTTTGAGCATCAATTTCTCATTCATTACTCCGGTTTATATAAAAAATGGAGAACTTAGGAGGCGGTGGGCAGAGATCAGAGGAGGCAACCGGAGTACAACAGATAGTCACTTTGTTTATGGAAAATCTATTGAGGGCTATGCATTGGAAAGGCTCGTGGTTCGCATCTGCAAGACATGGGAATGTGCGTGATGCTTACATAGCCAGGATGCAAAGCAGAGGAGAGAAAATATTTTGTTTTGTGAGGTTTGAGAACAGAACTGGCGCTGTTCGTACGATAGAAAGACTGTATGACTTCAAGTTATATGGATTCAAAGTTCAAACTAATAGTAGCATTGGAAAAATATAAAGGAAAATAAAAAATGGCAAAAGTGAGATTATGAGAGGTAAACCAGTAGAAAGAAACATGGCAGGTTCAACCGAAATCAAGAACTGTCCAATTCGAAATATAAAAGGAGCTAAGATGAGTACGGAGCAGGGTAAGGTAAAAGAATCCTGAGGGAGAACGTGGTTAAAAGGGTGGTGGTCATGTGGAGACAGAGGAGATTTAGAAGATGAAAAGATGCATTGTGGGAGAGATGGCGACGGTGTGCATCGTCAAGAACATAACCTCGAGATTGATGGAGTGGGAGCTGGGGGACATCAAAGTCATTTCTGTTAACGATCAAGGATGAAGAGTTGTTCATAATGCTCGACTGGTCTTATCTTAAGGAAATATTCAGCAAAGTGGAATTATGGTATGAAGGTCTGGAGAGAGTGACATGGCTCAATGTTTTTGGTGTCCCTTCACACTGTTGGAACCATGTCACGTTAAAGAAGGTGGTAGAAAACAAAGTTCAAGGTAATTAGTTGGTACAAAAGGTGAATGGTTGTATGAAAGGAAGATTGTGGTCATTATCAATGTTTATGCACCATGTGTTGTAACGGATCAACTAAGAAATTTAGACTTCAATGTGGTTAGAATTAACTGTAGAAACAAAAGGCTAGAATTAACTGGATAACGTTGAAGGTACTGCTTTCTTCCACAAAACTATTAAGATTCGAGTGAAAAGGAAGATAATCCAGGGGCTGCGATTTGGGGAAACTTGGTGTGAAGTTGATGTTGCGGAATACGATCGTCGGATAGAGCAAAAACGCAACTGATAATTTGAGAAAATAACAATGAAGATAAAGGAGACACAGATTTTACGTGGAAAACCCCTAAATAATATAGGGTAAAAACCACAGACAAAGGTAGAAGAATTTCACTATGAGAAAATAGGAATTACAACTTCTCTCAATCTAACAAGGAGAAAACAATGACAATTCTCTCTTGATAAAAAGGAGAAAACAAATCTATGAAAACTCTCTAATTTCTCTAGTATTGGGAGGAGGTTAGAATGATTTGGGATGTGTAAGAATGGCAAATGGCTAGGCTATTTATAGTTGAGCTTTAGGGACTAACTTATAAATAACCTAAAGTTTAGGGACCAAAATTGTGATTTTCCCATGCCATTTTTCAATCTTGGCTGCACCTGCCAAAATTGAAATTTCCCATTTTCAATTTTGGCTGCCACCACATTGCTTGACTTTCTACAATCTCCCACTTGAAGATTTGATTGGAACAATCATATCTTCACACCATTCTTTCTACCTCGTACTTTCCATGTTGCTTACGTCTCTAACAAGCCACAAGAGGATCGACACCAAGTAAACTTATCAGTGTTGATTGCTTTTGTCATGAAATCTGCTATGTTGTCATCGATATGGATCTTCTACATATCTATCGTCCCTTCTTCCACTTTCTCACGAATGAAGTGGTATTGGACCCGAATGTGTTTTGTTCTTGAGTGAAAAGCAGGATTCCTTGCAAGATGCAAGGCGCTCTGACTGTCACAAAACAAAGAGACATTCTCTTGTTTGTGCCCGAGCTCCTCCAATAGCATTTTCAACCATATAGCTTCTTTACTAGCTTGTGTAGCTGCTACATATTCTGCCTCCGTTGTTGACGTAGCCACAACCGATTGCAGTTTTGAAACCCAGCTTACAGCTCCACCAGCAACTGTAAACACATACCCTATTGTAGATTTGCTTTTATCCAAATCTCCTGCATAGTCAGAATCGACATACCCGCTGATAAGAAAGTCTGATCCCCCGTAACATAATGCAACATTTAAGGTCCCTTTGATGTATCTTAGGATCCTTTTCATAGCATTCCAATGCTCTCTGCCTGGATTCGCCATGTACCGACTAACCACTCCCACTGCTTGTGCAATGTCTAGTCTTGTACAAATCATAGCGAACATTAAACTTCCCACTGCTGATGCATACGGTACTCGAGACATCTCCATCCTCTCTTCTTCACTGCTAGGACTCATACTGGAGGATAATTTAAAGTTAATAGGAAGAGGGGTAAAAATTGGCTTACAATCTTGCATGCTGAATCGTGACAAGATCTTTTTCAAGTAATTCTTTTGTGAAAACCAAATCTTCCTATTACTTCTGTCTCGGTGAATTTGCATCCCTAGAATCTTGTTTGCTGGTCCCAAGTCCTTCATTTCAAATTCCCTAGCCAGTCGTGCCTTTAATTCTTCAATATGATCTTTGTTGGGGCCTGCAACCAACATGTCATCTACATACAACAGCAATATAACAAATTCGTTTTCACCAAACCTCTTGAAGTAAGCACAAGGGTCTGCATTAAGTCTGTTGTATCCAAGGCTCATGATGAAGGAGTCAAATCTCTTGTACCAACACCTCGGCGCCTGCTTTAAACCGTACAGAGATTTGTTCAACCTACAAACCAAGTTCTTCTTTTCTTTTTCTTCAAAACCTTCAGGCTGGAGCATGTAAATCTCTTCTTCAAGATCTCCATGAAGAAAAGCTGTTTTAACATCTAGCTGCTCTAGATGTAAATTCAATGTAGCACACATTGCCAGGACAACTCGAACCGTTGTTAGTCGAACCACAGGAGAAAAGATTTCATTGAAATCAATACCTTCTTTCTGAGCATATCCTTTGACCACCAGTCTTGCCCGATACCTCTCCACTTGATCGTCACCATTTCTCTTGATTTTGAAGACCCGTTTGTTACCAATTGACTTCCTTCCTTGTGGTAGTGGCACAAGTTCCCATGTATTATTTTTATGAAGGGCTTCGATTTCTTCTTGCATTGCCGCCATCCACTGCGAAGCATCTGAGTTGTTCATTGCCTCCTCGAATGTTGATGGCTCACCGTCCTCCGTTAAAAGGCAGTATGCAACATTACCTTCTATAACATAATCTGAGTGCCAATTGGGGCGTCTTCTCACACGATCTGATTGACGAGTTGTTGGAGCTTCAGAATTCTCTGGTTCTGATTCCTCGAGCTCTGGTTCTGCTTCAGAACAATCTCTCTGTTCAAACTCATTTTCAACATGTATCTGTGTAGTCTCTGGCTTTTCTTTATCAGTGCTATCATCTTCTTCTTTTCTTTGTAGCTTATCTTCTACAAAGATAACATCCCTGCTGATAATCACTTTGCGGGCAGTGGGATCCCACAAGCGATACCCCTTTACTCCATCAGCATACCCCAAGAATTTACATTTTCTGGATTTTGGATCCAACTTTGAAATTTCTTGGGCATTGTACATCACGTACACAATACTTCAAAATATATGGAGGTTTGAATAATCAACTGGTTTACCAGTCCACATTTCCATCGGTGTCTTCAACTCAATTGCAGTTGATGGAGCCCGATTCACCAAATAACAGGCGGTATTGACTGCTTCTGCCCAGAAAGCTTTTTCTAGCCCTGCAGCTCTCAACATTGCTCGTGTTCTTTCTAACAGAGTTCTGTTCATCCGCTCTGCCACTCCATTTTGTTGAGGAGTGTATACTGTTGTGAACTGTCTTTTGATGCCTTCTTTTCTGCAAAAGTCATCAAATTCATCACTTGTATATTCACCTCCATTATCTGATCTGAAACACTTGATCTTATTTCCAGAATCAAGTTCCACCCGCGCTTTGAAAACTTTGAAGGTTGAAAACACATCTGCCTTCCTCTTGATAGGATACACCCAACATCTCCTAGAGTAGTCATCAATGAAGGAGACAAAATACTTTGCTCCGCCTAGGGATGTAACCGGTGCTTGCCATACATCAGAATGAACCAATTCTAGAACAACATTGCCTCTAGAATTTGATGTGTTGAATTTTAATCGATGCTGCTTACTTGTAGTACAATGTTCACACAAAGGAAGTGATACCTTTGTTAAACCCGGAAGTAGCTTTTGCTCCACAAGGACTTTCATTCCCTGTTCTGACATGTGTCCAAGTTTCCGATGCCATAACATGGTAGAATCTGAACTACATGAGGCAACAGAGGCTTCAGCCTCTAGCAAAGTCTCTCCCTTCAGCATGTACAAATTTGCCGCTATCTTTTCACCTTTCATCACCACAAGCGCTCCATGGAACACCTTCATGATTCCTTTTTGTGTTTCAATCTTGCTTGCATTATTATCCAACAATCCGTAGGATAATAAGTTTTTCTTCAAGCCTTTCACGTGTCGCACATCTCGAACAACTTTGGTTGTCCCGTCATACATCTTCAATTTGATGGTTCCAACGCCAACAATTTCCAAGGCATGATTATTGCAGCTGTACACAGATCCTCCTGAGATAGGTTCATAATTATAGAACCATTCTCTTCTTGAGGTCATGTGATATGTGGCTCCCGAGTCAATAAGCCATATGTCTGCAAATCTTTTTCTGCCTTCCATGGCTGTTGCTGCTTCACAACAGAGAGCATCTCCATCATCTGAAGTGTTTGCCATATTTCCTTGAGGATTGGAGTTTTTAGGTAAACTCCAACAATCCTTCTTCATGTGACCCTTCTTTCCGCAGTTGTAGCACTTTAAATTCTTCTTACTCCTTAACTTTGATCTACCATGATTGTGACTGCTACTTTGGCCACGTTCTGTTGATCTTCCTCTCATCACCGTTAAGGCCTCTGCTTGTTGCAGATTTCCTTGTCTGTCTTCCTTGTTCTTGCGCCGATTTTCTTCTTCCAGAACAACAGCTGCAACGTCATCGAAGACTAGATCACTTGTAAGGTTGTTGTTCGTCAAGTTGATGATGAGTTGATCATACGAATCAGGTAGACTTTGAAGCAGAAGTTCAGCACGTTCTTGTGACTCTATTTTATAGCTTAGGGATGTAAGCTGAGAAAATAGAGTATTCAACGTGTTTAAGTGCTCTGTCACTGAAGTAGATTCTGACATCCGAAGAGTGTACAATTTCCTCTTAAGGAAAATTTTATTGTGCAACGATTTGACCTCGTATAATTTTGCGAGGTGATCCCAAATCTCCTTGGCCGTCTTCTTCTCCTCGATGCTTGATAGTACTTCATCTGCTAATGCTAAATGAAGGTCTGCAATAGCATTCTCGTCCATCTCATTCCATTTCTTGTTATCTGTAAAATCTGCCGGCCTTTCGCTGATAGCCGCTAGACATCCGTTTTTTCTTAGGATGACCTTTATCTTCAATTTCCACAGTGAGAAATTTCTCCCATTGAACTTTTCAATATCAAATTTCGTTGCCATAGCTTCTATTTCAGATAGCTCCCACTATTTCACCTTTTTGACGTGAATAGTGCCCACCACCTTCAATGAATGAGTAATATCTAACTTACTTTCTTATGATGGAGGATCCACTTTTCAGTGGCAACCAACAGAGAATACGGTAAGTAGATATACGCACCCAAATCTGGCTCTGATGCCAATTGTTGCGGAATACGATCGTCGGATAGAGCAAAAACGCAACTGATAATTTGAGAAAATAACAATGAAGATAAAGGAGACACAGATTTTACGTGGAAAACCCCTAAATAATATAGGGTAAAAACCACGGACAAAGGTAGAAGAATTTCACTATGAGAAAATAGGAATTACAACTTCTCTCAATCTAACAAGGAGAAAACAATGACAATTCTCTCTTGATAAAAAGGAGAAAACAAATCTATGAAAACTCTCTAATTTCTCTAGTATTGGGAGGAGGTTAGAATGATTTGGGATGTGTAAGAATGGCAAATGGCTAGGCTATTTATAGTTGAGCTTTAGAGACTAACTTATAAATAACCTAAAGTTTAGGGACCAAAATTGTGATTTTCCCATGCCATTTTTCAATCTTGGCTGCACCTGCCAAAATTGAAATTTCCCATTTTCAATTTTGGCTGCCACCACATTGCTTGACTTTCTACAGTTGAAAGGTATGTTTTATGATCACTTTTACAAACATTTCAGCTGCAATGGAAGACTATGAAGGGCTGGCTTAAACCTTGATTTCAAAAAGATTTCAGTACTAGAAGCAAACTGGTTAGAGGAGCCTTTTATACCAGATCCGATTTGGAGTTTTAATGAGTCCAAGGCTCCCGGTCCCGATTTACAAAAGTAGTTAGGAGGATGTGAAAGGATAATTGAAACGTTTAATGGATGAGTTTCACACATCGGGCAGATTATCTCCAAGCGTTAATGCATCTTTTATTAAGCTCATTCCTAAAATGTGTAATCTTGTGGCAATTTTAGATTTTCGACCAATAAGCTTGGTTGGGTCGATTTATAAAATAATTGCAAAGGTGCTATCACAACGTCCGAAACATGTTCTAGAAAATTTAATAAGCGACACCCAGTGTGCCTTTCTTAGAGGCAGACAAATATTTGATGGGATTCATGTTACGAATGAAGTTATTCACTCTATGGAAAAGGGGGTGATGTCCTTAAGTTGGATTTCTCCAAAGCTTACGGCAGTGTGCGTTGGGAAGTTCTGGACATGGTGTTATTGAAGATGGGCTTTGGAGTTAAATGGAGAAAATAGATTTCGGAATGCATATCTTCGGCAAGGGTGTGTTCTTGTAAATGGATCTCTTACAAGAGAATTTCGAATGCAAAAGGGGTTCCCCTTTTTTGTTCATAATTGCAACGAAAGCTCTTCATTTGATGTTGGAGGTGGCAGAAGCTCAAGGTGAAATCGGAGGTATTAAGGGGGTATTTCGTAATCAGACGTTCACACACTTACAATTCGCAGATGACACAATCTTATTTTTACAGCCAGTCGAGAAATTCTTGAAGAATTTAAAACTTATAATGAGATGTTTTGAAGTAAGTTCTGGCGTGAAGATAAATTTTAGAAAATCTTGTCTTGTGGGAGTGGATTCACATAAAGTTGATGTTCTGGCTCAAAAGTTTGTCTACCAAGTAGGAAATTTGCCTTTCAAGTACCTGGGAATACCGTTAGGGACAGATCCAAGAAGGGTCCTAACATGGGAACCGGTATTTGAGAGATTTCGAACAAAGTTGGCTGGTTGGAAGAGTAGTACATTGTCATTTGCTGGTCGAGTGATACTAATTAACTCGGTACTCTCTTCTTTACCACTGTATTATATGTCTCTTTTTGAAATTCCTTGTACTGTGATTAACAAGATCAAGAAGATTAGATGTGGGTTTTTATGGGGGAGTTTGATTGGTCATAGAAAGATGGCTCGTGTCAGTTGGCGTAGAGTGTGCTTGCCCAAATTGAAGGGAGGAGCTGGTGTCATCAATTTAAAGGCTAAACATAGGGCTCTACTAGCTAAATGGGGTTGGAAAATTCAGCACTGTGGCACAAAGTGATAAATGTGAAATATGGCAGTTCAGTCAGGAGTTGGTACTTAAATCAAAGAAAAATGTTGAAAGTTTGGAGAGGGATTGTGAATAATTGGGGTGTGAATGAGGTAAAAAGATGGATGCAGATTGAAGCCTTTAGGTGGCAAGTGGGTGATGGTGTGGTGAAAAATCCTTGAAGGATCTGTTTACTCGGTTATATAGGCTATCAAATTGCAAAGGATCAACTGTTGTTGAGTTGGGTTTTGAAATATGCAGTGGAGTTTAGTGTTTTCAAGACCATTACTAGATCGTGAGATGAAGATATTGGAGGAGCTAAAGCTTTTAGTTTATGGTGTGAAACTGTATGCGAAGATTGCAGATAGGTTAATTTGGATGCATGATAGAGCTGGGTAGTTTTCAATCAAGAGATTGTCACAGTTGCTTGTTAATGTAGAGGTTAAGGAATCGGAATTTGATTTTGGGAAAATATGGACTTTGAAAGTTCCTCCAAAGGTTAAAAGTTTTTTGTGGATGTTAAAATTGGAACGTATTCCTACAAAGTATTTCTTGAGAAAAAGAGGGGAGGGGTTCAGTGCGTTTCTGATAATTGTCGATGCAGAGATTGAAAACGTAGATCATTTATTTGTTGGATGTGGCTTTATTGGTCTGAATTTTGTTTTTCAGTACCATGTACATGATTACACAAGAGTCTCTGGCTAATTGCAGTGGCAGCAACTCTTTGGAGCATCTGGTTGGCACGTAATGACAAGGTCTTCAATCCTTAAGGATATTCTATTTAACACAAAGTTAAGGTCTTTAATCCAAAAATGATGTAATTACCAATATTGATTAGTGGTGGGAAAATCCATTAAGGTGTAGTGCAGCCAGCTCTTCCAAGACATCAAGTTGGACGGACCCTTTGGCGAGGGAGTTAAAATTCAACCTTAACGGTGCTGCAAACAAAGTTGTACGGGGTGTGGTGGTGTGTTACGTTCGGAAACTGGAACCATCAGAGCCATCTTCTCGAGCCCAGACTGATTTTGCAGAAATTTCAGCATTAAAAATTGCCTTGGAAGTGTTTATTGAGGTAGGATGGGAAGGGAAGTGTGGCCTAATCGTGGAGTCGAACTCAAAAATGATATTAAACTAGATCGCTAACCTGTTACAGAGGCCTCGGTGTTGGTGGCCGACATTCGCAGATATGGACCAATTAAAGCGTAGGATTGGTGAGGTGAGATTTGTCCATGTTTTAAGAGAATGTAATGGGATGGCAGCATGGCTCGCTAAGGATTTGTGAGGTGAGTCTGCTCTTTGACTGAGTTGGTAATGATGAATCATGGGAGGTTGAGGAATCATATTCTGTATATGTTTAAGTTGGTTTAGGCCTGGTTTATTGCTATGTATGGGGCTGACTGTGTGTGTTAGCTTTAATTTGGCATATGCTAATGATATATGAGGGGTAATTTTGTTTTCGGTTGTGTGTTTGCATTCGTTATTGTCTGTATTTCGCCCTGCATGTAAGTACTCTTTTCCTCCAAATAGGTTTAGGGAGGTTTTTAATGAAGCTTACAATACAGATTTGACTTTCTTAATAATATTCGTATTGCCAAGCAAAAAAAAAAAAAAAAAAGAATAAGACCCAAACGAATCTATATTCAAAACTCAACATTTACCTATTCGAAATATAGCTCAAAGTAGTCGTTTTCTCACATTTTCCAACACTTATTTGTGCTTTGTATGGAGTGTTTCTCCCAAGCTATTCAACGTGACGTTTCGTTACTATACAAAAGAGTAACGAAGGAATCATAAAGATATTTGGTACAGAAAGTTCCTGATAAGTTGATAGGATGGAAGGTGAAGTATTTGTCGTTTGCAAACCGAGGTTGGAGAGTGGGCGCGGGAGGCCCTTCAACACCTGGTACCGTATGTTGGAGGGTGTCCGTATATTACACCTGGAAGGTGTAGGGTTTAATCTTTAGAGTTTAGAGTTTAGGATTTAGAAATTAGGGTTACTTTTAGGATTTACTTTTTTAGAAACACCAAAAACGCATAAGATTTTTGTTCTCAACTTTAAACATTTAATGTGATGAAATCCATATGGACAAAATTAAAAGAAAAAAAAAACATAAAAATTAAAATAAAAAACAAAAGGTCGTTGAATCCCAAATTTCCTTCTCTGTGAAGAGAGTAAATCCTATCGCTAATTGCTTGCATTAAGCTATTTCTGCTAATTTAAGTTGAATCAAATTTCCTTCATTTTCAGAAATCAAGTTTCTAAAACAAAAACATTAAGATGCATCATCAAGATTATAAAAAGTAAATATATAAAAAAGAATTGAAATGTTTCAAATCTATATAATCTTCAAATCTTCGATTTCAACAACATAATCTTGAGATTATAGTATATGTTATTTTATTGTAATATTATAATAAGTTTTTTAAAGCTTGTATGTATATATAAATATAAAAAAAAATCCTCAAAAAAAACCCTAGCTGCTCCTCTCTCAAAATTGTTTCAATTTTAGCCGTTTTCTCTTTTGTTCAATCATTTTAATCAGTGGTCGGCAATCAATCTTCGTATTGGTTGTCGACCACCGATTTTATCAGTTTTCTTGTTTTTATTTCAATAAGAATCTCTGCTTCTGTAGCACGCTCTTTCTCTGTCCTAGTGACACGCTTCTTCTGTCTTTGTGACATGTTTTTGTTTTTTTTTTTTTTGGTTTGGTTCATCTGTCTTCGTGGCAGGTTTTAGCATACCCTAGCGTTCGATTGTTGTTCGCACAGAGATTCACCCGGCGCTAGTTTCTGATTCATGGTGTTGTCGGTGGTCACTTGGAATGTTTTATCCCCACTCGTTGATGGTTGTTTGCCGATAAAATCAGTCCTAGGTAGCGGTACCTTTTGCCTGACAGAATGGATCGCGCACCACTCCTTCCTTCTTTATGCGTCTCGTTTGGATAGAGACAAGGAGATTTAGGAAGCTTTTGAATTTTCGTTGGTATGCGTATTTCCATAGAAATTTTCGTTTTCATTATTTTTGAGTTGTAAGAATTTTTTTGGGTTACTTTAACCTAATTTTTTTTTATCTTGATTGCATTGTAATTGAGTTTTTCTATGGTTTAATGAAAATTCAGTGGCTATTTCAATATATATATATATATATATAAAGCTTTTATTTATTACCACATGTAAATATATCTATTTTTCTACTTATTCACCAATCGACATTATATATTGATTTCGTTAGGCTGAAAGAATATTTTTAGGGTAAAGTAAACAGATGGTCACTGAATTTTGATAAAAAAAAATAAAATGATAACCAAACTTTTAAAAATCACAAAATGACAATTAAACTTTATGTTTTATAATAAAATGGTAACTAGACGTTAAATGCCGTTAATCGACAGTTATAAAATTTGGTATAATAACACATTTACTCCTTCATATTTATACATTCAATCAATTTAGTCATAATTCGAAAAGATTCACTAAATTTAGCCCTCGTTATTTACACATTCTTTCAATTTGGTCCTTAAAGCAAAATTCTAAAGTATGGTAACATGATAAAAAATTACAATTAAATTTTTATAGGAACTCGAAAACTTGACTCGACTCGAATCGAAAAAAATTTCAAATAAAGTTTGAGTTGTAAAATATGACGCGTCAACTCGAATAACTCGAATTTTTTTGACTCGACTCGATCGAACGCTTATCTCTATCTTAAGATATGACGCGTCAACTCGAATAACTCGAAATATTCGAATATTTTAAATCATTTTTCCTTTTAAATCGAATATTTTTTAAGATAGAATATTTAATATTTTCATATTTAAATCACATCGAATATTTAATAACTACTTTAAATATTCAATTTAATTTAAAAATATTCTATTTAAAAGAAAAAATAATTTAAAATATTCTAATATTTAATAACTATTTTAAATACTTTTCTTTTAAATATTTGAACATTTAATAACTACTTTAAATATTCAAATATTTTAAATCAATTTTTTTATTGTAAATCGAATATTTATAGTAGTTATTAAATATTCGATGTGATTTAAAAGAAAAAAATGATTTAAAATATTCAAATATTTCGAGTTATTCGAGTTGACACGTCATATCTTAAGATAGAGGTGAGCGTTCGATCGAGTCGAGTCAAAAAATTTCGAGTTATTCGAGTTGACGCGTCATATTTTACAACTCAAACTTTATTTGAATTTTTTTTCGATTCGAGTCGAGTCAAGTTTTATAGGGTGTAAAAACCTAACTCGGCCTGAAAACCCGACTAAAACCGATCGATCTCTTATTAGCATGATATTGACCCGACCCGATATCAACCAAACCGAAAGTCAACCGACCCGACCCAATACTCAAACCGAAATCACCATAGACTTGAACTAAAACCGAACCAGGTCGAACCAAACTTAAACCGAATGTAGTTAGACCCAAAATGACCCGAACCCAAACTGAACGACCTATTTTCCACCTCTATTCTTGACCAAATTATGGTCGTTGTATTGGATCCGTGATGCTACATCACATTTTACGATTGTTGAGTCGACTTGGTGGGAATTCCCTTGGTTCTGTGATGCGCGATCTAGCTCAGGCTTGGCGCGTTTGAGTATCCAATGGTGTCCGCCACCAGTTGGAGTGTTGAAATTCGATGTTGACGGTTCGACGAGAGAAAAACCGAGGCCGACAAGGTGTGGTTGTAACCCCCTCGACCCGGTCTAGTCGCAAGACCGAATCGAGAGAGTTACACGGGGATAACCAGAGAAAAATCTGAAAATTTCCCTCCGATTAACAACCCTAAATTTAAAATTTATCTTATCTAAATGCAATTTATCAGTCTTATGGTGTTAAGGGTCACAACGGAAGAAAAAACGTCTCAATCGAACATCAATCGGAGGTCCAATTGGAGACAAACAGTCACGAATGACCCTCTCTAAAAAAACCACACAAGTTAGGGGCACAAAGGTAATTTAACCTTACCAAGTAGTTTATTAGTCAAGTTTCATGCACACAAGGCAAAACAGCTCAAACGTCGCATATAAACTCATTTAGGAAGCATACAAGCATTAGGGACTAAAATGTAATATTTGGAAACCTTCAAAGATGTCCTCTAACCGTTTTAATTACCTGCGTTTCGAAACAGGACTACTCGTTCTGAAACGCGGGCTCTCATTCAAAAAGCAACATTAGGCCGTTCCGGAAAGTCCCACCTTGGTTCCGAAATGTGAGCCTCCAGTGGCAAAACGTACCGAAATGACACCACCTCGTTCTGATACGGGTGCCCCAAAAGCTTGGTCGTTCCGAAACAACACCAGACATTCCGAAACGCCTGGGCACTGATTGGCCCGAAAATACATTTTGGCATCCCTAAATGTTCCCAAACTTACCCCGAAAGATCGCAAACCACATGGCAACATATTAAACAAACAATCTAGAGGCAAAACACCCTAAAGAAAAGCTTCAAACATGCATACACGCAAATATGGATCTCAACCACAAAAGCTCATAAGAACACTTTAGCTCAAAAATGCTAACAAGCCAAAACACATGGCATTCAACTAACATCCAAAGCAAGCCTCAATATAACATGATATCAACATTTAAAACATGTAGCAAAATGGTCAAACACATGGGAGTCTACAACCTCCCTAAAGACAACCACAAGTATTCCCATTGCTAAATCCTTATTACAACTTAAAAACCATATTTGAGCTTAAGCTACGAACACCAGAGCCTTTCCTTCGCCTTCCTTTACTTCTCGGAACGCTAACGATCTGCATTGTTGGAAAGGAGCGCGTAAGCATAAAGCTTAGTGAGTGGTGCTCAAAACCACAACAACAACAATGCAGTTTTTGAATAAAACCATTTATGAGTTGAAACCAAACCACAAGCATGAAAATCCGAAAACATGATTATCAATAAGCTTACATATTCTTGGCATCTTACATCAAGCAATGTATCAACACATAACAACATGGCATGACTTTTCAAACATCAACATGATAACATTCAACCTTCCCACACAAGAGTATAATGGCAATTATGGTTACATTACTCGGATACACGGATTGGATTCGATGGCATCTTACATCACCGAGGTCTAACAATAAAGCTTATGGTGGCATCTTACTTCACCGTACTCCTCCCTAACGACATCTTACATCACTAGGGCCACGCGCGAATTTTACAAGTGCAAATCCTATGGTTGACCAATTATACTCGGTAAGACTCACATACTTGCCAATACTCAACCATAACATAAACCATCATAACAATACCACATTCATAAATCGATTTCACACAATCAGCGCGTATCAACAAAGCATAAAAAAACTTAAAAAGGAAATTCTGGAATAGTAAAACGTGAACTTTAAATACTTGCTCCTGAGCTTAGGTTGGCCTTTCAAGCTCAACCTAAATCTCAAAACATTTCCACTCACCGATAGGACCCAAACGATAGCCGAAACACCGATTCAAGCCTCCGAACTATCCAGTCTCGCGTCTAAAGGACCCAAACTCGTTTCCCCTGTTTCTGGCCAATTCAAAATGATGCATTAGACCCAAAACAAACCCCCAAACTTGCAGCAACACAGAAACTCATCAATCATCAGCAAAACCAACTCGACTCCTACCCGAAATGCTTGGAACTACCATCGAAACGATCCAAAACAACTAGCAACCAAAACCCAACAATTTCATCATCAAAACTACTTCTTTAAGCGTCCAAAATACTTGCCCAAAGTCTACAAACCATCAGCCCAAGATTCCACACAAGAACAACCCAAAAACCCACATTTTCAACTCTAAAAACCCTTTCTTTTTACTAGTTTCAGCTTTCCTACTTTTAGCCGCTATTTTAGCATTTTTAGGACACCAAAACAAGATTAAAAACACCCTTAAACATGATATCAAAACACCCAAACGAAAATCCCTTCATTTTACTCTTTTTCAAACTCAAGGCATTTTTGAAATAGCTTTAAACAATGGGTTTTAAGGAAAATTTATCTAATAACAATCTTAAAGAAACCAAAAATCAAAACAAGGGAGAGCTTACCTTGAAAACTTGTTTGTGGTGAAGGTTGGAGCAATGGAATAGCAACAATGGGAAAAGATGATGATATTTTTAAAAGAAACCCATTTTTAAAATTCCAAATTTTCCATTTTGCCCTTTTTCATTAAAACCCCTTTTTAGTTCAATAAAAATGTTTTCTCTCAATTAAATTTAACCCGAACCAATTTAACCAAACTCGATTATCTCATGGCCCTAAACTCGGGGCGTTACAGTGAAAGTATGTTGCGTAATAACGAGAGACAAATCCTAGCATTGTTTTCACGTCTGCTGGGTGTTATCGATTCCAATGAGTGGAACTACAAGCAATATGTCATGCTTTGGCAATACTTCTATGTTTGAAATGGAGGGATGTTTCAGTCATTATCGAATCGAATTCTATAGTGGTTGTCTCGTGGGTGTTACATTATGGTAGAAGACCGTGGAAATTATGGACATGGTTTCGCCAAGTTGATAATGCATGTGCATTGCTGACTCGCGTCTGTTTCCACAACATGTATCAAGAGGCGAATAGTTTGGCCGGAGTCCTAGCTAAAGGTGGCGTGGATAGATCTTCATGGTTTCAGGTGATTAAGTAGTATGTGGGGCGGTTGCTTGGTTGTGTTTGCAGGTTATTTGAGTCAGGCTGGGTGTTTTTTTTGTCGCTTTGTTTTGGACATTCTTATAGACCTTTCGGTGTTTGTCCCGTTTTTGTATTGTCATGAGTACTCTTTTCTTCTATTAAAGCATAAAGAGACCGTTAACGAGGCTCCTGACATGCGTCGTTTACGTGTCAAGAATAATGTAATTTCCTTCTTCCGAATAATAAAATAAATAAAGAAATTAAATGTAGATAGGGAAGTATGAGTCGAACCCACAAGGACTTAGAACTTTCCTTGTAGCGCTTTTGTAGTTTCTGAACCAAGAGTTGTTGATGAAGCTATGTTGATGTGATTTGGGTGGCGGGTTTGTTTGCAATGAAATGTAATTGTTTAAGAGAGTAAAGAAAGATTTTTAAATGATTTGAAAGTAAATATAGAGATTTTCAGCCTCGGGCTTTCGTATTGACTCGTTCTACTCGGTTTCTTGGCAAAGATTTTTAACTTCGGAAATCATGTCGGTGAAATCACTACAAGGATCCATCCTTGAGTTTTTGTTTGTAAACTGAATTTCCAAAATCAATTTTTAGTTTCAGTTTTAAGTATTTGTTTAAACCAACTCAATGTTTGAGAAAACAAAATCTTTTAAGCTTATAACCGACTCGAAATGTTATTTCTATAAAAATAGTTTGATCTCAATTTCCCTTAGTAATCAATTTACTAAGTGTGATCCCTGGAAGTCGGACTTGTTTCCATAACCGATCCTTCCTCCCACTAGATAGATCAAAACAATTTCTTGACAAAAATCAATCTTTGGGTTGAAAAACCATTTTGATTTTAAGAACGAAGTTCGAAGAAATTGAGAAAAGACTTCCGAAGTGTTTGAAGTGTTGTTTCAAACCTCGCCTTGTGAACGCGTCATTGCTAAGCCTTTGGCTTAGAAAAGATTTAGCTTTGCATGATTATTGAATTAACCATGCTTAGCATCATTTTTTTTCAAAGAGAATAAAGTAAGAAAATAGAGAACTAAGAGAAATTTTATAAAAGAACACAAGACAAATGAAGAACAAATGATGATGATGAGATATGAGATGCTTTGAGTCTTACCCCCAAGGGGGTATTTATACTAGTCTAAAACCCTAGGAATTACCTAAGTGATAAGAGATAAATAAATTCAAATTACAAAAGATAAATCCTAAGAGATAATTCCTAAAAAAATATTTAAATTAAATAAAAAAGATAAATCCCAAGTCTTTATCCAAATCCTGGTCGATAAGCTATCATCCTAAATCCGATAAGCTATCGGAATATCCTGATAAGCTTTCACTTCTACCGCCACATCATCATCCGATCATCACTGTTGCTGACGTCATCCTCCCGTGCTGCTGACGTCATCCATTGACGTGTCACCGAGTCGGTGCATTCATAACCCAATTCACGCCCACTAATCCAGCCATGAATCTAGCGATTTCTGCAGACACTACACCAAGTTTGGTATACAGCGGCGTTTCTCGCGGCGTTTAATTTAAAAATGCCGCTAAATTTAAACATATAGTGGCGTTTAGGAAAAAAAAACGCCACAAAATGACACATTTCGCTAAAAACGCCGCTATTGCTACTACGTTGGTGGCGTTTGTAGATAAAACGCCACAATAGCTCATACTTTAGTGGCGTTTTTTTATAGAAACGCCGCAATAGGCGTCTTATTTAGCGTAAATGCTACAATGGGTTTCGTTTTTAGTGGCGTTTTTATAAAAACGCCGCAAAAAATATCGTATTGGTGGCGTTTGTTTCAAAAACGCCGCAAAAGGTTTTGTATTTGTGGCGTTTGGTTTTAAAAACGCTGCAAAAGATGTTGTAATATTGACGTTTAATTTTACAAACGTCGGTATAGGTGAAACGGTGAGTTTTGATTTGAGCATTATAACTCGTGCTGACTGAGCCCCTCCCTCACCTCGATCCCCAAATCAACATATCGTGAAATTCCTAAATCTCCTGCCGGTGCTCTCCCTCGCTAGTTGTCTCCATCATCGTTGTCTGTCGTCGTCGGTCATCACGAATAGAACACCATCGTCGTCGTCGTCGTTTTCATTTCATTGTTGCTCCGTGTCTCCTTTAGTAACCCCTGTTGCGTGATTTGCAGGGTCTTTTCCTATCAGTTCTTCAACAGGCTGCAAAATTTTGTCTAGCAGTAAGTGTTTCTTCTCGACAAATAATCTATATATTTTTGCCAAATTAAGCTTACTTTTCTAATTGAAACCGAAATTTTCACAATTTTATTTTCAATTCATCATAGAAACCTAGATTTGCAGTCTTTACATAATCAACAAATCATGAGGTTTGATGTTCTACACGGTATCATTTCTTTGAAACATTTTCTGTTTTCTCTCAAGAATATTTGGTAAAGTTTTTCTTTCTTTATTTTAAGGATTATGGTTCAAAGGGACGCGTGGATATGAATGATAGCTTGAGAGTGGCTAGTTTATAGCATTCGATGCACGCAATCTCATAGCAGCTATCGCCTACCACTGGTTGTAAGGGAATTGAGCTACTCGAGGCTGACTTCAATCTCTTTAACGGTAAGTTTCTGCTTCGAAATGGAGTAGCAATTATATTTTCTTATTAATAGGAAATTTTGAAGTGCCAAAGTAGAATCAGAAGAAACTGGTTTGCAGATATGATGTTTCCACTCGGTTGACTGAAAGTTGTACACTAGAGTTGATTAGCTATTGTTTGAATGCTCCGAGATTCCATAAAGGAAGTTGCTATTGCCCGTCACCCCCCTAAAATATGGATACTGGTAGTTTATATCATGTAACATGATGAATTGAAAATAAAATTGTGAAAAATTACTTGTATATAAACATAGAAAGCTTGGCTAATATGTATTGAACGCAATTGACAATGCTTGCTTTGAAAATATATACATCGCAATCTATATATTGTGAAAATTTACTTGTATATAAACATAGAAACCTAGATTTTGGATTGAATAACTAACTGTTATACTCGGGATTAGATACTTTTTACTTTATAAAAAATGGTTTGTAGTTTGAACTTTGAAGCGCGCAAGCAAATGCTTAACACAAAGGCAATTGCAAATTACTGTTTTTTAGCTCTAGCAATCATGCCTTCTATTTTCGCTAGATTCAAAGGAAGAAAGTTTTAAATGCTATCTATTTACTTGAAATTTGCTTTTTAAGTTGCTGCTTCTGCACGACTATGTTCTTGCATAGAGGAAAGGTCAACTGGATGCTTAGGTCAAATGAACCGAGGAATAAGAATATAACTGAATTTACCTATTTTTACTCCCCACATAAGATGAAATATTAGAGTTTTGGCTCCTCAACTCGTATGCGGTTTCCGTTAAATCCCAATAATCTTAACAGCTGTGGTCATATAATGCAGGAAGAAACTACAGATTTTAAGCCATATACGCTCCGTCGAACAGTACTTGTCCATTATGGTATTCGATCAAGAGAGCTTCAGCTTATATCATTGTTTTGTCTTCTGACTCTGCATGTGGTAAGGGATTACTTCACCATTGTTTTGTCTTCTGATTCTGCAGGAAGAAATTACATAATATTACTAAAACAAATTAGCTGCCCCGTTGCAAAATCCATTGCTCTAAAAGGCCATCTTACATAAGCCAAACCTCAAAAAGTATATCAACGCAGAGATTGTAAGCATCGTAACTTCTTTCAATTTTTTCCGCAGAAAAGTTTTTCAGCAAAAAATAGTGGACTAACTACGGTTGTTTGCTTTATCAGCCTTTCCATTGCTGTATAGCTCGGATGGTTTGAGATGGTATAGGGATTCGAGATGGTGGTCGGTAGTAGTGTTGACCAAGAGGTAGTTGATCGGGAAAGAGAGGCATAGGAACGAAATATGTAAAGGGATTAAATTGTGACAAAATGTACTTTTTGTAATGAAATAAATATTTTGTTTAACTAATATTTTAAGTTAATTGTGACAATATATTTTTAGTATGAAACAAAAATTTTATTTAACAAAAATTTTGGATTTGTAATATATATTTTTTGACGAAATAGAAACAAGGAAAAAATTAATTTTTATTATTATTTTATTTCTCTTAAAATCAAGCTTAGCGGCGTTTGAAAAACAAAACGCCACTAAAAGTCAGGCTATTGCGGCGTTTGTAACAGTAAACGCCACTATAGGTCTGGCTTTCGCGGCGTTTGAAATATAAAACGCAACTAAAGAACAGTTACTCGCGGCGTTTTTAAATACAAACACCGCTACAGAACTTGACTTTTTGCGGCGTTTGTAAATATAAACGCCGCTATAGATCTTGACTTTTTGCGGCGTTTTTACCTAAAAACGCTGCGAACTATTGCGGCCCTGCTTTAAGCGGCATTTCTTGTGGCGCTTTCTTAAGCGCCGGAAAAGTTTTTAGCGGCGCTAAAAAACGCCGCTATAGGGTTAAAAAACGCCGCTAAAGAACTGTTTTGTTGTAGTGAAAACTCCAGCTTATTTCCAGCACCTCTTCCCCTGCATAAAAACAACATAAAACAGCCATATTAAGTACCTCAAACTTCCATTTAATTAGAATTAAGACAAAAAAAATACAACCAATATAAACACTTATCAACTCGTGACAATAGTTGCTCGTAAGATCTCTTTTAATAATATCATACTAAACTAATATTAAGAAAAAATGAGCAGACAGATAAATATTACAAACGATTCATAAAATACAGCCTTTTGCTGGTAAGAACATTAATTGTTTAATTGTCTCTTTAACCAATCACAGGCCAGCTGGAAAACCTGGTAATGATCCACGCTCTTGAGAAAAAGACAACATCAAATGGGATTTATTCCTTCTGTTTGTGGATTATCTTAATCAATCGCATCCATTTTATTATTTTCATACGTTGACATAAGATGAAGTTTTTACATATTCTTTTGACACAAGTGATATTATAAAATTCAATTCTTGCATGTGAATGTGATGTTCATTGTTCACGTGGAGAAGTATTTTAAGAATTGGAAACATGATCATATTGTAATTGTAGTGTTGGCATGCACGTGATTACTTTGTTCTAGATTAGTACAATATTTTTAAATTTTCAAGAATGACTTCAAATTCTTTAACGGCTAAGAGAATCAAAATCATATTCGAACACTTTAAAAATTTATGCATTAATCTAATAAAATTTGAGAAATTTTGAGTATTTCTCCTACGACTAGGTGAACGTCGAGAATTAGACTCACTCGAGAAGATGTCTCATTTTTATGGAAATGCTAAAAAGTGGAAATCCACATCTCTTTAAAATAATTACGAATTCTCTAGCTTCTAAGAAAATCATGATGCATTCCTCAAAGTCTGGAGAATTTCATGAAAATATGATTTTAGAATATCAAACTAGAATCTCTTATAAAATAATCTTAATATCTTTCTACGGCTAAAAAAATAGTAATAACTCATTTCATACGAGACAATATAAATGAGAAAAAATATTCTTTCAAACATAATGATTTTAGAATATTAAATTAGAATATTTTGTACACAAAGCGATTTGAACCCGTATCTCCTTAAATGAAGATTATCCGCTTTTTCACTGGGACACTGGTTGAGTTCTTATGTTTTTTTTTCTTTTAATTTTGTTCATATGTGGATTTTTTTCACATTATGGCCGTGTCATAATGCCATAGAGAGATACTGACCAAAAAATTAATACTTAAAATTGAGTGATTAAATTAAAAAAAAATTAAACTTCAGTGACCAAAATAGGAATGAGAGTAAAATTGAGTGATGAAATTTATAATTCAGTGACCAAAATAGAATGTAAAACTCATAGTTTTATATTTTTTTGAGATCGTTGGATGAGGGAAATGGATGGCTGAGATGAACTCCTTACCTTTTTTTTCTAAGTGATAATCTTCACGTATCTTACTATTAATCTCATCAATCCATTCCACTCATCTAACGATTCAAAAAACGTGTAAAACTTAAAAACTTTTACACTGTGTAAAACTCAATCACTTTTACACCAGTTTTGGATCGTTGGATGAGGGTAATAAATGGCTAAAATTATTTCCTTATTTTTTTTTCAAGTGATAATCTTCACATTTTCTACTGTTAATCTCATTCATCCATTTACCTTCATCCAATGGTCCAAAAAATATGTAAAACTTTTCACTTTTACTGTAGGAGAATCATATCCCTATAATATTTATTAAAAACAATAAAATTGGAATTGGCCTTATATCTAGGGGTGTTCAAACGGTTAATTCCGTCAGTGGCCGAACCGAATTACCCAAAATCAAATTAAACGAACTTTTTAAATATTTAACCATTAATCTAACGGAACTTTTTTCGGAAAAAAATTAACCGAGCTGAACAAATTTCGATTAATTCGGCCAATTTTCAAATTAACTGAAATTTATCATTAATTTTCCTGATCAAAATTATTAAACAATAAAAATCCTTGGAAATACTTTTTCATTCACAATATTAATTTGTATTTAATTTAAGAAATATCTAAAAATAGATTAAACATTAGAATTTTAGATTAAACATTAGATTTTTTTATTTGGGTTAGAAGTGGGTTTTAAAATTTTAATGGGTATGGGTTTAATAAGTATAAGGGTAAATTACATAAATGACCACCATACTATTGTAAAAGTCGCGATTTGACCACCTTACTTTTTTTCGAAGCAATTAAACCATCATACTATTAAATTGAGTGCAATTTGACCACCAGCCGTTAAAGGTTAACGGCAGGGTGACGTGTCAGTTAAAAAAATAAGTGTATAATTACACATTTGGTCCTTACTGCCTTTGCAGGATCAGCTATCTTTCCTAGAATTAGTAAATATGGAGGGCACAAACCAAGTGTTGATGCAATCGAAGCAGCCCATGAGAGAATAACTATGCAGAAGTTACATGAAAGGAAGGACCCAAAAGTTGACATCAAGAGAAAGGTCAGTGAAGTCGAACAATCCCGGGCTGTACCTCCCTTCACAAGAAGTTTCCAAACTCCAGCCACTAACTTTATTGTAAAAACATCCATAGCTTTTATAGTGCTTGGAGTTCTCACTGTTTTATTCCCGGCTGAAGAAGCCCAACACTCAAAAGTACTACCTTCTACTTCATACATGATCGGTTGAAGACAAAAAACCGAGCTCTACTTTATGCGTATATGATGACATTTCTGGAGTTACCTTAAATGAATAGTTAGCTCTGTAATCAACTTGTTTTTCCACAGTACCAGGTTTTAGTAATCAACTTGTTACTACACTGTATGCTTGGTTCAGTGGTAAACTCACACGTGTCACCGAATAATTAATTTATTTTATTAGATTAAAATTAGGACTAAATTGATATATTGTATAATTATAGAAGACCAAATGTGTAATTATACCATTTTTTTTAACAGTTCCGTCAACTTTTCCGTTTTTTTAACGGCCTGTGGCTAAAATGGAACCATTTAAATAGTTGTGTGGTGCATTTGCGGCAAAAAATAATATAGTGATTATTTTGACACCAAACCCATAGTTCAGTGGTCATTTGTGTAGTTTACCCTTATATTTAAAGAACAAAATAATGTTTACAATTATATATATTTATTTGTTCTAAATGTTGAACACATCAAAAACATCGTGGGCAGCCGTGAAAAATGCAAGATTTAATTATTGAAGTTCGTATGATGTATCTATAGTTTCTGTTTTAATTGTTTTGTAATTCTTTTGTAATAATCGAACTCAACAAGTGTTTATGTTCATCTTAGGAGACATAGGTTCAAATTACTCTGTCTACAGAGTATATGTGCATTGTCAAAGGGTTAAGAATATGTATGAACATATACTACCTTGTAATTACCTTTAGACTATTCAAAAAAGGTAAAATACCTAAATCATCACTCAACTTTGCTCTTTGACCTATTTTGGTCACTGAACTTTCAAAACGCTCTATTTACTCATGGAACTTTACTTTCTGACCTATTTTGATCACTCTGAATTATTTTATTAATATTTTGGTATGACATGTCATATTTTATTATTATTAAATATAAAAATAATTTAAAATAAAAATAAAATATTTGGGTAAATTACAAAAATCATCCCTAAATTTTACTCTCTAAACTTTCAAAATGATCAATTTACTCATTAAACTTTATACATTGACCTATTATGGTCACTCCTCTGTTTTCTCATTAACAACCCGATGACGTGGCTTATTTATTAATATTTGGTTGTGACATAAATTTTTTTATTAATATTTGGTTGACATGTAGGATTTAAAAATAAAAAATAAAAATCTTAAATTCTACACAAACTCCACCGACATCACCTTCTCATCTCAAAACTTCATCGTCTTCTTAAACAGTTTATTGCATATTCATCTTCATCGTTTCCTTACTGAACAATGTTTTATTTTAAGATAATGGTTTTTGAAGTTTGGACAAAAACCTGAATTGTCTAGTTGGTTTCTCTTTCTTTTGACCGGCTGAGATTGAGGTGGTTAGTTGGTAGCGCCGCTGACACTGATCCTTGAAGAAACACTTGCTTCGCGGGATGCATATGTCAAATTAGACATTTTTTTCGTCTAGAACTTGTTGTTTTTGCTATTGGTAGAATATATAAACTTTCATTTCAAAAAATCTTTAGTGAGGACGAATGAAGTAGAATATCAAAACGACGACGACGACGTTGAAAAGACTGACGACGGCTAAAAATTTATTTAGAAGAAATAAATGACTTTTATAGGGAAAATTAAAGAAAATGTTTTTATAGGGATATAGAACGACATCGTTTTGGTTTGGTGTGCCATGTCATAACATCATTAATTATTTAACGGTGGAGTGATTAAAATAGGTCAATGTATAAATTTCAGTGATAAATTGATCGTCTTAAAAGTTCAGTGACCAAAATAAGTCGGAGAGTAAAGTTCAATGATGATTTTTGTAATTTACCAATAATTTATTTTCATTTGAAATTATTTTTATATTTAATAATAATAAAATATGCCATGTCATACCAAAATATTAATAAAATAATTCAGAATGATCAAAATAGGTCATAAAGTAAATTTAATGAGTAAATTGAGTGTTTTGAAAGTTCAGTGACCAAAATAGGTCATAGAGCAAAGTTGAGTGATGATTTAAGTATTTTACCCTTCAAAAAATTGCTTTGTAATAATCTTACCTATAATATATTTAAGCTATAAAATCTAAAATTTTAACGATAAACTCTAAACATATATTGTAATTTAAAGCTCTAAACCCTACAACCTAAAACCTTAAACTTTAAACCCTAAACTTTATAGGAACTTCTAGAAATGAGTCTCAAACTGTGTTATTTGTCTATGGCTTTGTCTAACGTGTGCCCTAAGGCACATGTTAAAGATCAATTAATATTCAAAATTAAATCAAAGATTTTCTTTAAAAATTACACCTCGTTTAATTAGATACAATTTTTTTTTCATTAAATATTTCATTTAATAATTAAACTTCTCTCTTATTTCTAAGTGATTTATCTCTCCTATTAAACCCCAAGCTCTAACCCTAAACTATAAACCATAAATCTTAAAAATCCAAACCCTAAATCATAACCATAATAACTAGACCTTAAACCTCAAACCTTAATCCATCAACCTAAAACACTAAACACTAAACCTCTAAATCACAAACCCTAAACCCTAAACCCCAAACAATCAACATTAAACCCTAAAACCCAGATCCCTAAACTATAAACTCTAAATATTATACCTTAAACCCTAAAACACAAACGCTAAATTCTAAAATCCTAAACCCTAAACCTTTTATTAGAGGAGACAAATCATTCAAAAATAAGAGAGAAAAATTTAATTATAAAATGAAAGATTTAATAAAAAAAGGTTTTTTACCTAATTAAATGAGGTTTAATTTTTAAAGAGTATCTTTGATTTAATCTAGAATATTAATTGATTTTTAACTAAAGCACACGTTAGACAAAGCCTTTGTCAAAAAAAATTAATAGCCCATCTACTTGGATAGGGCTGCAAGCCTGTAATGACATGTACCAATGGAGCACTTGCATTTAGATATTTAGTTTGAAGCTAACGTTGAAAATAGAAAAAAACCCAAAACAAAGACTGAACACAAAATGGTCACTCACGATTCATTTAGATATTTAGTTTGAAGCCTGTAATGACATGTACCAATGGAGCACTTGCATTTAGATATTGAGCCATGAATGGTCACTCATGCATCGACGTGGCTTTACCACCATGGGAGAAGCCACATAGGGGCTACCAGGGGTCAAGCCCCCGTGGCCCACCCTCACGATTCATTTATTTTTTAATTTAGCTCTCGTGGAATTTTAAATTATAATTTATTTTAATATAATATAGTAAATGTTATTTTAGTGGTAAAATGTGTACATAAAATTAAGTTTATTTTACTTGAAGCTAGTGAATCGATCCTATTAATGGTGCTTTTTACTCTTTTGTTCTTTTTAGGCTTAGGTGTAAGAAACCCTTAAACTTTTTTGGGAAAAAAATCAATGAAGCACCTGAATTTTTTTAACTCAATTAAGCTCTTTGAACCATGAAATTGAATTAATTAAGCCTTTTTGACTAATTTTGACCATTAAATCTTGATAATTTTTATTTAGATATTATTGGCACATGATACAGTATAGTTCTATCATATTGCATTTACAAATTTCTTCAAAAAAATGTTTTTTTACATTTTAAATTTTTTTTAGAATTTTTAAAATTTTTAAATAAAATATTTTTTAAAATATCAAGTTGAGACACCGTGACACAACACACTGCACTAATAGATACAAAAACTATCAGGATTTAATGGTCAAAATTAGTTTAATAGCTTAATTGATTCAATTTCTTGGTTCAAGAGCTTATTGGTTAGAGGGTCAATTAATTTTTTTTTGAAAAGTTCAAAAACTTTTTATACTCTTTTTTTTAATTTTCTCCCCCTTAACTTTTAATTTTCGGCTTCATCCATGTTTACCACTACTATTCTCTCTTTTTTAGACTTCCAAACCTTCAAATTCAAAACAATCAAACACTAGAAGCTGTCTTCTTGTCTGAACTGCAAACCTAGTGGTCAGTCAAATCCCCAAACAAACAAAGGATCGATCTCTGGATCAGAATATGGACTAGGGCGTAAATGAATAGAGCGTTTGACTTGTTCGTGAATCGTTCGTATGACGTTTGTTTATGTTTATTTCTTAAGCTAAATAAACGAGTATGAACAAATTTTTATATTCGTTTAATAAACAAACGAACACGAACAGAGGTGTGTTCGATTGGTTTATGTTCACGAACATGCTCGTTTATAGGTTTGTTTAAAGGATGAAAATGCTTGTGGATGTACCTAAATACTACTTTTTATTGTTGCTAGATGTTATATAAGTTCATGTTGAAATGTAAATTTTATTTTGTAGCTTTTGTTTTATTTATTTATTGTTAATTTAGCTAACATTTCTGAACATATAAACGAACACGTTCGCGAATGAATAAACGAACACGTTCGTGAACACTAAAACGAATATGTTTGTAAACACTTAAACGAACACGTACGCAAACACTTAAACAAACATAATCGTGAATACTAAACAAACGAACATGTTCGTGAACACTAAACAAAAGAACATGAACACCTTTAAAAATATTTAAACGAATACGAACACAATATTAAAAATTTAAACCAACATGAACCGAGCATGAATACATTTAAAAATAAACAAACGAACACGAATATAGTCTTGTTAGTTCAAGCTCGGTTCACTTACACCCCTATATGGGACCCCTTGTGCTTGGACTAGGGGTGAGCATCCGATCGAGTTGAGTCAAAAAATTCGAGTTATTCGATGTAACCCCCTCGTCCCGGTCTGGTCGGATGACCGGTCCGAGTGGGCCACACGGGGAAAACCGAAGCGAAACCCGTTAAGGCTTCCCCTCGGTTAACGACCCAGAAAATTTCTTTTAACTTTAGTCTTATCTAGATGCGTATTTAATTCCTAAGTGGAACATAACAGCGGAAGATACAAACAACAAAACATTTACCGACCAAACAAAGCATAAACAGTCCATTTTACTTCATTACAGCAGGCCGTTTCGAAACGCCCTTAGGGTGTTCCGAAACGCCTTGACTAAGTCAACAGGCCAGGGTCAACCATAAGGTGACCGTTTCGAAACAGGGGTGACCCGTATCGGAACGACCTTGACGGTCAATATCTCGTGGTCAACGAGATTTGACCGTTTCGAAACACCAAAGGCCCGTTTCGGAACGGCTTCATCTCGCCAATTTCTCAAAATTCCAGTAGCCAAAATGTTCCGAAACGACCCTCATCCATTTCGAAACGGCAGGCCATTTACACAGGGACCGTTCCGGAACAGGGGGACCCGTTCCGGAACAGGGGGACCCGTTCCGAAACACCCCCTGTCTGCAGACGCGTCTGGGCTGTTTTGAGGCACAAGGGTGCCCCAAAACACCACCAAAACACCAAACAACATCAAAGCTAATCAACCCAAGATATACCAACACTATTATCATGCTTTAACAAGATTCAAACATGTTTAATACCAAGGAAACATCCCACATACATGCATTCATTCAAACATCATTCAAACACGACTATAAGCTCTTAAGGCATGAGGCTAACATTCAAGTAAGCAATTAGGCATGGGTTAACATTCAACATGGCAACACAACCATGAAAAGCAAGATATTAAGGAGTCTAAACATGCTCCTAGCAACCAACAACAACCAACAAAACATTACACATCCCATTGCTTAAACTATTACATGTCTTAGCATTAAAATCCATACTTGATGAACTCAAGTCCAAAACCACACTTGGAGCCTTCCACTTGCGCAAGCAACCCACGAACTAAGAATCTGCAATGTTGAACAAAGAGAGCGTAAGCAATGATGCTTAGTGAGGGTAAGCTCTAAAAACAAACCTCAACATTGCAGGGTCCGAGCACGATCTAGCCAAGGCATTACACAAACATACCAAGGATCCACAAGAGCCACAATATAAGATGCATGAACAATATATACAAGTACATATCATGAATCATTAAGCTCTACTTTCACAACATAAATAGCCACATCAAACACCCTCACAAGGATCATTAGTCTCAACACATTGATACATATATCAAACAACATTGGCACCTAGATATGACTCAAATACGCGGATAACCGTTGGAACTCACGTCCAACAACACAACCTTTACCTGACGGTGGGATTACACTCATCACCGGTCTCGCGGAGGGGATTCCACTCATCCTCACGCCCCGTCGATGGGATTCCACTCATCACCGACTATATTTAAATACCATTTCCGGGCGTACCCGTACTCCTCCTTGGTGACTCAACGCCACCAAGGCCACGCGCGACTTTTGACTCATGTGTACACACTAACATCCTAATGATCGATCATTTGTATTTAAGTATACTAGTGCCAATATTTTACTCGTTCCACATTACTCATTTCAATCATTTCCGTGCTTAGCACGTACTCACCATGAACACAATCATGAACCAACACCATGCATGCTTTAAGCAATACAAATCATGCCTCATCTCACATGTATAATACAATATACATAAGCATTCATATCACAACACATACGAGGCATATACATTCATACATTCAAGTTCATCCAAGGGCTCTAGATCAAGCTTAGGATTAGGCTACCACCCTAATCCTAACTCTAGGTGGGTCTACCAAGCCCAACCTAGTCCATATACTCGAACCAACCAATTTAAAACCATTTAAAACAATTAACCACTCACCTAAGCTCCCGAGCTCAAGACCAAGCAAGCAATTGTCTTCAATTCCCCGGATTCACTTCCGATGCTTCACCGATGCCCAAACTTGATTCTAATCAATCCCAAACACAAACAAAACATCCACAATTAATATCTTGTCATCGAAACTAACCCGGATTACATTACCAAGCATCCAACACTCAAAACAAGTCCAAAAACAGGATTTTCGAGCAGCCCACTTGACCCACTGAAAACTCTCATTTCAAGCACCCAAACAAGCATCAATTTCACCCAAAACGATCCTCATATATCATACTACCTACAGCCCCCAAATTCCAACCTTTAACAGCCCCCAAACCCACATTAAAACCCTCCAAAACCCTCTTAGAAACCCAAATCCGAAAATTGTTCCAAATCATTTGAAATTCACATATGTGGTATCATTTGGCCTCTATACATCATTACTAAACATATTAAATCAAAACATTTAACTTAGCAACATAAAGACACCATTTTTAACCAAATCCTTTAAAAACTCAATTTCCAAAACTTCAACGAAAATGAGAATAAAAGGTACTTTCAGAGAGAGGGAGTTGAGGGGAAGTCAAAAACGTTATTACCTTTCGAAAATGGAGTCGAAATGGAGGAGCTTTTGAATGGAATAGTGTTTGGGTAGAGAGCTCCTTGTTTTCCCGTTGATATGTTTTGAAGAAGGAAGTGAATAGTAGAAATTGAGAGTTTTTGTTTTGTTTTAAATTAAAGGCCCAAAGACCATTTTGCCCTTAATGAAATGGGGTATTCACAAGAGCATATAATCCATGGCCATTTGGGATTAAATTTCAAAACATGGTCAACATAGTTAATTAATTTGAAACCAATACTCGGAACATTATTTAGATTATAAAACCGAGCCTAAAATAATATTAAAATATTATTTTCACCTAACCCCTAAACCCGGGTGTTACAACTCTCCCCCACTTAAGGAATTTCGTCCCCGAAATTACCTGGTGGAAACAAATACGGAAACTGTTCAACCATATCTGCTTTTCTCTCCCACGTGGCCTCTTCCACACCTCTATGTCTCCACAACACTTTGACCAACTCTATGGTCTTGCCACGCAACACCTTGCTATCAGAAGCAAGTATCTCAACGGGCTCTTCATTATAGGACAAATCTGGATTTAACTCTATCTCCTCAACGGGCATCACATGGGAAGGATCTGATCTATATTTCCTAAGCATAGACACATGAAAGACATCATGGATCTTCTCTAACTCAGAAGGTAACCTCAACCGATAAGCTACAGGCCCAATCCGCTCAACTATCTCATACGGACCAATGAACCTCGGACTCAATTTGCCCTTCCGGCCAAATCTCATTACCTTCTTCCACGGAGATACCTTCAGAAACACTTTCTCACCCACTGAGTACTCAACCTCTTTCCCCTTCAAATCTGCATAAGACTTCTGACGATCGGAAGCTGCTTTCAAACGGTCACATATCAACTTCACTTTTTCTGTGGTTCCCTTAAGCAAGTCTGACATAGGTAACAATCTCTGACCTGTCTCAGCCCAACAAATCGGAGTCCTACACCGTCTACCATACAAAGCTTCATATGGTGCCATCTGGATACTAGACTGATAACTGTTGTTGTAAGCAAACTCAACCAACGGTAAGTGTTTCTCCCAAGAACCCTGAAAATCAATCACACAACAACGAAGCATATCCTCTAGAATCTGTATCACTCGCTCTGACTGCCCATCGGACTGCGGATGATAAGATGTGCTGAAATGCAGACGACTACCCAAAGCACTATGCAAGCAATTCCAGAACCTCGAAGTAAATCTAGGATCCCTATCCGAAACAATAGACTTCGGGACTCCATGAAGTCTCACAATCTCACGAATGTACAGGTTTGCCAACTTGTCTAAGGAATCCGTAGTGTTCACTGCTAAGAAGTGAGCACACTTAGTGAACCTGTCAACAATCACCCAAACTGAATTCTTCTTCGAAGGAGACAAAGGCAACCCCGATACAAAATCCATGGTGATTCTCTCCCATTTCCATTCCGGAATCTTCAAAGGCTGTAGCAAACCTGAAGGAACCTGATGTTCTGCCTTCACTCTCTGACAAACCATACAACGGCTCACATGCTCGGCTACATCTCTCTTCAAACCAACCCAGAAGTAATCAGTCTTCAAATCTCGGTACATCTTGGTACTACCCGGATGCATAGAAAAGGGACTCGAATGTGCTTCGCTCAAAATCTGACGTCTCAACTCAACGTCTTCAGGTACAACAATTCTATCTCTAAAGCACAACAAGCTCTCACCACTAAAACTATACTCAGTCGGTCTTCCTTCGGCTATGTCTTGAACATGGGGAATTAGGCTCACATCTTGCAACTCTTTCTCTCTAATCAACTGAATCAAAGAAGGCTTCACTTGCAACTCGGTGATCAAACCACCATCATCGGACACGCTCAATCTAGCAAACATAGCTCTCAGCTCAACGGCCACTTTTCTACTCAAGGCATCGGCTACTACGTTTGCTTTACCCGGATGGTACTCAATGGTCAAATCATAGTCCTTTAGCAACTCTAACCACCTTCTTTGTCTCAAGTTCAACTCTTTCTGTGTCATCAGGTATTTCAAGCTCTTGTGATCGGTGTAAACTATACACTTCTCACCATACAAATAGTGACGCCAAATTTTCAATGCAAATACAACTGCAGCTAGTTCTATATCATGAGTAGGATAGTTCTTCTCATGAATCTTCAACTGTCTAGAAGCATAAGCAACAACTCTTCTATCTTGCATCAAAACACATCCTAAGCCTACGTAGGAAGCATCACTGTAGATCACAAACTCCTTACCTGAAACAGGTTGCACTAATACTGGAGCATTCGTCAACGCTTCTTTCAACTTCTCAAAGGCCTTCTGTCTTGCATCTGACCATTCAAATTTGACTCCCTTTTGCAACAACTTAGTCAAGGGAGCAGCTACTCTAGAGAATCCATCAACAAACCTCCTATAGTAACCGGCTAATCCTAGGAAACTCCTAATCTCGGTCACGGACTTAGGTTGTTTCCACTCAACAATGGCCTCAATCTTCGATGGATCAACTCGGATACCTTCGGCCGAAACAACATGGCCAAGAAACACAACCTCTCGAATCCATAACTCACACTTACTAAGCTTCGCATACAACTGATTGCTCAACAATCTCTGTAAAACAAATCTCAAGTGCTCATCATGCTCTTCTTCTGTCTTCGAGTACACAAGTATATCATCAATGAAGACAACTACAAAGCGATCTAGATAGTCCCTAAAAATTCTGTTCATCATGTCCATGAATGCTGTTGGTGCATTCGTGAGCCCAAATGGCATCACAAGAAACTCATAGTGACCATACCTAGTCCTAAAAGCTGTCTTCGGAACATCACACTCTTTCACCTTCAACTGATAGTACCCGGATCTCAGATCTATCTTCGAGAACACTGAAGCACCTCTCAACTGATAAAACAAATCATCTATACGAGGCAACGTATACTTGTTCTTCACAGTCAACTGATTCAGCTGTCTATAGTCAATACACATGCGCATGCTACCATCTTTCTTTTTCACAAACAACACTGGAGCACCCCACGGAGAACTACTAGGCCTAATGAAACCACGGTCTAATAACTCTTGCAACTGACTCTTCAATTCTTTCAACTCTTTCGGAGCCATACGGTAAGCAGCTATCGAAACTGGGTTAGACCCTGAAACTGTCTCAATCACAAACTCAACATCTCTGTCAGGAGGCAAACCCAGCAACTCTTCAGGAAACACATCTGGAAAGTCACACACTGTCCTGATATCTTTCGGTCTAGCTTCATTCATATCCGGATTCATGACATAAGCTAAATAAGCCCCACATCCCGAGTCCATCAACCTATGAGCCTCTAAGGCTGACACTACATTGGACAAGAACTTAATGTTCTCGCCCACTACCACTACCTCGTAGTCATCAGAAAGCTTCAAGGAAATTCTCTTTGTTTCAAAATCCACACTAGCCCGATGCTCAACCAACCAATCCATACCCAGAATAATATCAAAACCATAGAAGGGAAGTTCCATCATATCAACCGGAAACACATGACCCTGAATCTTCAGTGGGCACCTCCTATACATACGTCTAACCACAACTGTCTCACCAAAAGAGCTAGTAACATGCATACCTACATCTAAGATCTCAACAGGAATATCTAACTTCTGTGCATGCTCACTCAAAATGTAGGAATGCGTAGAACCCGAATCAACCAAAGAAAGCAAAGACATAGACTGTAACTCGAAATTACCTGCTATCACATCGGTGTCGTTCCCGGCCTCTCTTTGAGCATAAACCCTCGCTGGTCCTCCCGCCTCTGGCTGCACTGCCACAACATGAGCAAGGTTCCTCTGAGCATCTACCCTAGGTACATCAGCCCTAGGCTGGAAGTAGCCACGACCGCGCCCACGGCCTCTCTGAAAATCATTACCTCTTGCAGGAGCCTGAGCAATGTTCGGTGCCTGAGCTGCCTGACGCGGACAGTCCCTCCTAAAGTGGTCCCTCGAACCACAGTTCCAACAAGCATGGAAGTTACCCCAACACTCACCAGTGTGCTGCCTCCCACACTGTGCACACTCGGGCAACCGCCCTCCTCCTCTATGGCCCTGATGGCCTCTACCATGGTGGCCACCGCCACGTCTCTGATCAAACTGATGTCCGCCACCTCTGTGCCTCTTAGCATCTCTACCATCAAAGTTGTTGTGCCTCTTACCAGAACTAGATCCCCCAGAACGCTTGGCCAGCCCCAAGCTATGCTCAATGTCCTTGGCTCTAGCAACCAAGACATCAAAGTCAGAATAATCAGAAGCCAAGGTATACCTCTTAACTTCCTCAAGAAGTCCGTATCTGAAACGATCACATCGAGCCCTCTCAGTGGGTACTAACTCTGGAGCATACTGACTCAGACGAACGAAACGAATCTCATAATCAATCACGGATGTATCCCCCTGAGTGAGAGCCATGAACTCTCTCTTTTTCTCATCTAGGTACCTCGGTCCCAAGTACCTCTTCCGGAAAGCAAACTCAAAGAAATCCCAATCTATCTCGGCCTCTAGAACCCCGGCAGTAATGGTGACCCACCAGGTGTAGGCATCACCCTGAAGCAATGAGATCACACAACCCAATCTACGTGCACCCGCACAACCCATCTGAGCTAAGATACGAACCCTCTTCTCCAACCATAACTCCGATCTCTCCGGTATAGATCCTCTAAACTCCTCGGCTCCCAAACTACGGAGCCTCTCTAACGGTAGGCTAGCATCATCACACCTAGGCTGAGCTGCAGCCTGAGCTCCCGCAACTGCGGCTTGGAAAGCTCCCGCTATCGCTTGCACTAGCGGAGTCATGTCAATTCCAGCTGGACCTTGGCCACCTTGAGGTCCATCTCCTCCGGCTCCATCCTCACCTCCAACTCCAGGTGGAGGTGGTGGTGGTGGTGGAGGTGGTGGTGGTGCGCCAACTCCCGCGGCCACCGGCCCTTCCAAATGAGCCTCCACACCAACAGCCGGCTCAACAGGAGCCGCAACCCGTGGTTCCTGACGAACCACTCTCGGTCTACCTCTCGGTCTAGACATCGCTCTCACAAATATTAACTACAACCACAACAACAAAACATACATGTTGGGTTAGCAAGGCAAAGCTTCCAAGTGTTCAAGTACGTTCCCTCACTAAAACAAAACCATTTTCCAATGTAATAGTAGCAATGGGACTCACACACGCATGCTTTGAATAAAACAAGCAACATACTTGTCAAACAAGCAACCATTCTTACAAGCAAGCAAACACCGTGTATATCAAGCAAAAACTTGAACTTACCTCACTTACCTGCCCAAGGTCTCGGTAACCTTAGGCTCTGATACCAACAAGTATAACCCCCTCGTCCCGGTCTGGTCGGATGACCGGTCCGAGTGGGCCACACGGGGAAAACCGAAGCGAAACCCGTTAAGGCTTCCCCTCGGTTAACGACCCAGAAAATTTCTTTTAACTTTAGTCTTATCTAGATGCGTATTTAATTCCTAAGTGGAACATAACAGCGAAAGATACAAACAACGAAACATTTACCGACCAAACAAAGCATAAACAGTCCATTTTACTTCATTACAGCAGGCCGTTTCGAAACGCCCTTAGGGTGTTCCGAAACGCCTTGACTAAGTCAACAGGCCAGGGTCAACCATAAGGTGACCGTTCCGAAACAGGGGTGACCCGTATCGGAACGACCTTGACGGTCAATATCTCGTGGTCAACGAGATTTGACCGTTTCGAAACACCAAAGGCCCGTTTCGGAACGGCTTCATCTCGCCAATTTCTCAAAATTCCAGTAGCCAAAATGTTCCGAAACGACCCTCATCCGTATCGAAACGGCATGCCATTTACACAGGGACCGTTCCAGAACAGGGGGACCCGTTTCGAAACACCCCCTGTCTGCAGACGCGTCTGGGCTGTTTTGAGGCACAAGGGTGCCCCAAAACACCACCAAAACACCAAACAACATCAAATCTAATCAACCCAAGATATACCAACACTATTATCATGCTTTAACAAGATTCAAACATGTTTAATACCAAGGCAACATCCCACATACATGCATTCATTCAAACATCATTCAAACACGACTATAAGCTCTTAAGGCATGAGGCTAACATTCAAGTAAGCAATTAGGCATGGGTTAACATTCAACATGGCAACACAACCATGAAAAGCAAGATATTAAGGAGTCTAAACATGCTCCTAGCAACCAACAACAACCAACAAAACATTACACATCCCATTGCTTAAACTATTACATGTCTTAACATTAAAATCCATACTTGATGAACTCAAGTCCAAAACCACACTTGGAGCCTTCCACTTGCGCAAGCAACCCATGAACTAAGAATCTGCAATGTTGAACAAAGAGAGCGTAAGCAATGATGCTTAGTGAGGGTAAGCTCTAAAAACAAACCTCAACATTGCAGGGTCCGAGCACGATCTAGCCAAGGCATTACACAAACATACCAAGGATCCATAAGAGCCACAATATAAGATGCATGAACAATATATACAAGTACATATCATGAATCATTAAGCTCTACTTTCACAACATAAATAGCCACATCAAACACCCTCACAAGGATCATTAGTCTCAACACATTGATACATATATCAAACAACATTGGCACCTAGATATGACTCAAATACGCGGATAACCGTTGGAACTCACGTCCAACAACACAACCTTTACCTGACGGTGGGATTACACTCATCACCGGTCTCGCGGAGGGGATTCCACTCATCCTCACGCCCCGTCGATGGGATTCCACTCATCACCGACTATATTTAAATACCATTTCCGGGCGTACCCGTACTCCTCCTTGGTGACTCAACGCCACCAAGGCCACGCGCGACTTTTGACTCATGTGTACACACTAACATCCTAATGATCGATCATTTGTATTTAAGTATACTAGTGCCAATATTTTACTCGTTCCACATTACTCATTTCAATCATTTCCGTGCTTAGCACGTACTCACCATGAACACAATCATGAACCAACACCATGCATGCTTTAAGCAATACAAATCATGCCTCATCTCACATGTATAATACAATATACATAAGCATTCATATCACAACACATACGAGGCATATACATTCATACATTCAAGTTCATCCAAGGGCTCTAGATCAAGCTTAGGATTAGGCTACCACCCTAATCCTAACTCTAGGTGGGTCTACCAAGCCCAACCTAGTCCATATACTCGAACCAACCAATTTAAAACCATTTAAAACAATTAACCACTCACCTAAGCTCCCGAGCTCAAGACCAAGCAAGCAATTGTCTTCAATTCCCCGGATTCACTTCCGATGCTTCACCGATGCCCAAACTTGATTCTAATCAATCCCAAACACAAACAAAACATCCACAATTAATATCTTGTCATCGAAACTAACCCGAATTACATTACCAAGCATCCAACACTCAAAACAAGTCCAAAAACAGGATTTTCGAGCAGCCCACTTGACCCACTGAAAACTCTCATTTCAAGCACCCAAACAAGCATCAATTTCACCCAAAACGATCCTCATATATCATACTACCTACAGCCCCCAAATTCCAACCTTTAACAGCCCCCAAACCCACATTAAAACCCTCCAAAAACCCCTTGGAAACCCAAATCCGAAAATTGTTCCAAATCATTTGAAATTCATATATGTGGTATCATTTGGCCTCTATACATCATTACTAAACATATTAAATCAAAACATTTAACTTAGCAACATAAAGACACCATTTTTAACCAAATCCTTTAAAAACTCAATTTCCAAAACTTCAACGAAAATGAGAATAAAAGGTACTTTCAGAGAGAGGGAGTTGAGGGGAAGTCAAAAACGTTATTACCTTTCGAAAATGGAGTCGAAATGGATGAGCTTTTGAATGGAATAGTGTTTGGGTAGAGAGCTCCTTGTTTTCCCGTTGATATGTTTTGAAGAAGGAAGTGAATAGTAGAAATTGGGTGTTTTTGTTTTGTTTTAAATTAAAGGCCCAAAGACCATTTCACCCTTAATGAAATGGGGTATTCACAAGAGCATATAATTCATGGCCATTTGAGATTAAATTTCAAAACATGGTCAACATAGTTAATTAATTTGAAACCAATACTCGGAACATTATTTAGATTATAAAACCGAGCCCAAAATAATATTAAAATATTATTTTCACCTAACCCCTAAACCCGGGTGTTACATTCGAGTTGACGCTAGGCTATAAATGAACCAAACATTTTGTGAAACCTTCGGCGGGAAGTTCGTTTATTTATTAAATGAATGGACATGAACAAGATATTTTGTTCGTTTAATTAAATGAACGAACACGAACAAATGACTCGTTCGTTCATTTACGTTCGTGAACATTCGGTAAAACGTTCGTTTATGTTCGTTTAAATTTATTAACATATGTCTATTTATATTTATTATTTTTCATAACAAAAGCATTATATTTTAAAAAAAGTATTCACATATGTTCGTTCGTTTATGTTTGTTTAAATTTAATCACATGTGTCATTTCATGTTCGTTCGTTTGTGTTCGTTTACATTCATTTATCATTTTAACGAACGAACATGAACGAACACGAACAAGCTACATTTCTTAACAAACGAACACGAATAAGAAATTATGTTCGTTTTTTTGTTCGGTTAAAATTAAACAAACGAACATAAACATACCCTCGTTCGTGTTCATTCGGTTCTTTTATAGCCTAGTTGTCGCGTCATATTTTATAACTCAAACTTTGTTTGAAATTTTTCTATTTGAGTCGAGTTCGAGTTCGAGTCGAGCCGGGTTTTCGAGTTGGTATATAAATTTAATTGTAATTATTTGTCATGTTATAGTACGGTTTGATTTCAATTTAAACAACCTTCTCTAATTATATAAGATATGCATATATATTTTTCATATGTGACATATATTTCTTCATATTTTTATACCGGTGTATATATATATATTAGAAAAAATTAAGGGGCTCGACTCTAACTTAAAAATTAATTCACTAATTATTAAAATTTTCGAGTTATTCGAGTTTTTATTTTACAACTCAAATTTTATTTAAAATTTTTCGAGTTGAGTTTATAAATTTTGAGTCGACTCAAAAAATTTATTTTTTTCGAGTCGAGTTTTGGTAACCACTAGATGGGACACTGAAAATAGTACGACCCCACTTGACCAATCAAGTTGCATCAGATCGTCACACTTGTACAATCCGATTATGATGCTATCATTTTGTCAGTTCAGTTGCTGGTTCTTGTTTTAATCGTGGTTTCGATATCCGACCACTTTGGGTCCACTGGTACCGTCATTGACCCAATTATTGTTTTTTTTATGGTTCAATTTCATAAGGTTCAAACTTCAGAGTAGGGTGGATGGGCTCTTTAATCTTTGTTTCTCTCTAATGGTATTGGTTTAAATACTATTTAAAGGGAGAAAAAATGTTATGTAATTGTCCTTATTTTAACATTATTTTTGTAATCTTATTTAGAGATGACAAAAATATGTTCTTGACAGATCTTGATCTGACCTGATCGAGATGAGTTTTTTAATTATTAAAATCGAGTTTTAGGGCGGGTCTTTGTTGAAAAATTTTAGGTTCATGTCAGGTCAAGTCTTCATTTTAAATCTCGGGACGAGTTCAGGGTAGATGAAATAAAAATATTGTTGGGTCGGGTCAAGCAAAATCCCAACTGAGCCGTTACCATCCCTAATCTTATTTTAGAAAAGGATTTATGTAACCTCCTAGACCGGCCTATGCGGAATGGCCATGTCTAGCAAGGCACATCACAATTAGAACTCAAGTGGAAAACCTGTTGGCAAATTAAAAATTTATTTTGATAGCATAACAGCAGGACTCGGTGAAAACCATCAAGTTAGATAAACATGTTTAGTATATCAAGTAGTATTTCCAAAGTCAATCATAGCATAGACTCATAAAATAAGGTAGGCAGCTATGACCACTTAGGTAAACTTATCATAAGATGGTTACAAAATAAGTATCAATTAACGTATCAAAATATTTCTAGTTTAATACCATACATATCAAAATATAGGCACATGTCACCCTGGAAGTTCAAACGGTGGATAGAAACATTACATTTAAAAAGAATACTAAACGTGTCGATCCTCCAAGTGTCAGCTACAGGGTGGCCTATCCAAAATATCTGAAAGAGAAAAAGAATTTGGGGGTGTGAGCTAGAAAGCTCAGTGTGTTCCAACAGTGCAAGTAAAAAATTTGCATCATTACATAATAAATCATGTCATGCAAAACATATCATAAAAACATCCAAGTTTCCATGCAACCTATCTACCCTCCAACCGAACACCATGATACAGTTCCTCAGAACAGTATCGTAAATTGGCATTAACCCAAGCCCATTGGACGGGATACCATCCTAAGGAAATACCTTAGAATATGGGCGACCCTAGTCGAAACTTAGGAACCGAAAACAGGCGGACCTACCCGAAGCTTAGGAACCGAATACGGACGGACCTAGCCGAAGCTTAGGATTCGAATACGGGCGGCCTTACCAGCTGGATCAGGGTTGAGCCGATAGTGACTCCACATCATACCCAAGTACCCCTACTAATTAGTCCAGGCAGTAACATAGTACGCAACAATAACAGTTATAACAATGCTTAATAACGTATTTCTACACTGATTGCCAAAAACCATAGAGCATGCTTGTCATATCGGATGCTAGGGTATAAATTAAACATACAGTACATTCGAGTTTCTTTCATAAAAAGAAAACATGCTAGTTTTACACCAAATCAAGTTTGACAATCATGTGCACATGATCCATTTTATTAAAACATATAAAGCATGTAAAACAGTAAATATGCAAAAGTCATATAGCACACAAGGAACACACTTCAAAAGATCAGATCGGTCGGTCGAAAGGTCTACCGAGCACCGGGATTACGCTCCACTATAGTACTGGAACCTAAATAGACAAGGATTATGGTTACTATTAGATTTACACCTTGATTCGTAATAAAATACTAAGTTTTAGGGTTGAGATCACGAGGCGATATAGATCAGGACGAGCTGGGCTGGGCGTAGGCACGATCAGGAGATCCACGAGTATTTTTAAATCAGAAGATCAATATCAGTCCTTAATCATCAATTTCTCTTAAATGACATAACTTTATACATATGCATGTTCGGGTTCAACATCCAACTCGGAGGCTTTCAGGTTAGAATTTCGCGAAACGGGCTTCAAAATCGGACTCAAGACGTCGAAAAATATAAAATAGGGCTTTTTGGGAAAAGTTAACTTTTTGGTCAAAGTCAACACTGACGTCAGCGGTCAAAATCAACGCCGACGTCACTGGTCTAATGGTTGACTCGGCGAGTTGACTCACTGGGATGACTCGGGCAAGTTGACTCACTGAGTTGACTCGGACGAGTTGACTCAGTCAACGGGTCGGGTCGGTCTACGGGCTTGACTGAGTTGACCGGTTCAACCGGTCCAGCCTGTTCAGACCGGTGCGGTCTATGCGGACCGACTCTTACCCTTAAGAATCGGAGGTCGCCGGACGGTCACCAGAACGTCGCTGGAAAGTCCATTTCGCGTCGTTTCTGCCGGAAAAACACAAATAATCAAGCCATCGTTTTATTACACATCTAAGAATCGAAATAACGCCGGAAACTAACAAAATCTTACTGGATTTGTCTTAACGGTTCGAACACGTCGGAAAATAACGTAGCTCCGACGACGGGACAAACAACGACGGACGGTCGAACGGTAACATGTGTTTTGATTGGCCTGCGACAGGGAGTCCAACGACGGTGGTAGCGCGACGAAAAGACGTTGAACGGTGCTGGAAAACTCGAAAGAAAAGCCGATCAGTTTAGCCCTAGGTTCACCGAATCTTCCTTCCCCGATTATTGGTGAAAGCAACGGTGATTGAGCGCGTGGGTTGAGGGGTTTTGCTCAGGGTTTGATGGCAGTTTAAAGGGCATCGGCGGTGAGCGGCACAGCGCGACAGTGAGGAAAACGGACGGTGATCGGGTTTAGAGGAGATGTAGAGTCGACGAGTGAAGTTTTTGGTAACCATTTTGGGGGGTTGGACCAAAATTAAAGACTCGTTAATGAGTTTGGTAGGATATTTTGATTATTTTTTTATTTTAACCTTTTTAGAATACCATAATAATAAACGTGTCTAGAAATATAACCAAGAGCTGATATAGCTCAATTGGTTAAGCTATGGGCTCTTGCAGCCAAGGGTCACGGGTTCAAAACCCCTTAGTGGCAACTTAATTCATTTCCCTCTTTCTTTTTTTTGCCACATTATGGGTGTTACAACTCTCCCCCATTAAAGAAATTTTGGCCTCAAAATTTACCTGAGTTGAACAGATGTGGGAACTGCTCTTCCATTGACTCAAGAGTCTCCTAGATAGCTTATTCAAGACCACGATTACTCCATTGTACTTTGACCATAGGAAGACGTCGGTTCCTCAAAATCCTCTCATCTTGATCCAAGATCTCAACATGCTCTTCCTCATAAGATAAGTCTGGCCTCAACTCCACATCTTGTACCTGAATAACATGGCTCGGATCTGGGCGGTATTGTCTCAACATAGATACATGAAACACATCATGAATACGGCTAAGCTGAGGAGGTAACTCAAGCTGATAAGCAACATGCCCGACTCTTTTCCAGATACGGTATGGTCCGATAAATCTTGGACTCAATTTGCCTTTGCACCAAAATCTCAAAACTTTCTTCCATAGAGACACTTTTAGAAAAACTTGATCACCAACCTCGAACTCAATGTCTTTCCTCCTCCGGTCAGTATAGGACTTTTGTCTGTCAAAAGCCTCTTTCAAACGGTTACGTATCAATCTGACAGTCTCCTCGGTCTCTCGAACCAACTCTGGGCCTAAGGTCTTCTTATCATACAACTCTGTCCAATAGATGGGAGTACGACACTTACGGCCATATAGAGCCTCATACGGTGCCATGCAGATACTAGCCTGATAGCTGTTATTGTATGCAAAATCAGCCAAGGGCAAGAAATCCTCCCAACTACCACTGAAATCAATCACACATCCCCGTAACATGTCCTCAAGAATCTGTATCACCCTCTCTGACTGTCCATCGGTCTGTGGATGATAAGATGTACTGAAATTCAGAAGTGTGCCCAAGGCCTCCTATAAGGCCTTCCAGAACCGAGAGGTGAACCTTGGATCTCGATCCGAAATGATAGACAAGGGTACGCCATGAAGTCTAACAATCTCAGAAATATACAATTTAGCCAGCTTCTTCAGGGGATAAGTAACTCAGACAGGGATAAAATGAGCTGACTTAGTGAGTCTATCAACAATCACCCAGACAGAGTCCTTCTTGGAAGGATTCAGAGGTAACCCTGTAACAAAATCCATCGTGATACGCTCCTATTTCCACTCAGAAATCTTAATGGGATGCAACAGACCAGAAGGATGCTGATGTTCTGCCTCAACCTGCTGGCAAGTCAAACACTGAGATACATAATCTGAAAGGTCATTCTTCATACCTTCCCAACGATATCTTTGTCTCAGGTTTTGGTACATCTTGTCCCCATCAGGATGCATAGCATAAGGGCTGTTATGAGCCTCACTAAGAATGGCCCGCTTCAACTCGGCATCATCCGGTACATAATAACGGCCCTTGAAGCACAAAACCCCATCCTGATCAAAGGCATAGATAGAAGTAGATCCTTGCTCAACCTGCTGTATGGCAGGGAGTAAGAAACTGTCTAGAAGCTGTTTGGCCTTAATTTGCTTGGCCAATGTCGGTTTAACCTACAGCTCAGCTAGTAAACTGCCATCACTATATATACTCATTCTGGAAAACAAGGATCTCAAGTCTGATATAGTCTTACAACTCAAAGCATTATCAACAACATTAGCCTTCCCCGGGTGGTACTCAATCACACAATCATAGTCCTTAAGAAGCTCAATCCAATGGTGTTGTCTCAGATTAAGCTCTTTCTGTGTAAGAATGTACTTCAGGCTCTTGTGATCTGTGTAGATATAACACTTCTCTCCGTAGAGATAGTGTCTCCAAATCTTCAGGGCAAAGACCACAGCGGCCAGCTCTAGATCATGGGTAGGATAACTACACTCATGCAGCCTCAACTGACGAGACACATAAGCTATTACTTTGCCATCCTGCATCAAAACACATCCAAGCCCGGAGCGTGACGCATCACTATAAACTACAAAATCCTTCCCAGACTCGGGCTGCGTCAAAACTGGAGCTTGTGTTAGAGCTGTCTTCAACTTCTCGAAACTATCCTGCTGAGCATCTGTCCAGATGAATGGAACATCCTTCCTCAACAACTTCGTCAAGGGAGCCGCAATAATGGAAAATCCCTCGATGAAACGCCTGTAATACCCAGCTAAACCCAAGAAACTGCGGATCTCGGAAACATTCTTGGGTTGCTTCCAACTCACAATAACCTCTATCTTGCTCGGATCAACCTGAATACCCTGAGCCGATACCACATGCCCTAAAAATGTCTCCTCGTTGAGCCAAAATTCACACTTGCTCAACTTGGCATACAATTTGTGTTCTCTAAGAGTCTGTAGAACAATCCTCAAATGCTCAGCATGTTCTGCTTCAGTCCGGGAATAGACTAGGATGTCATCAATGAATACCACCACAAACTGATCCAAATAGGGCCGGAACACACAGTTCATCAGATCCATAAAGGCAGCAGGAGCATTAGTCAGACCAAACGACATCACTAAAAACTCGTAATGCCCATATCTGGTGCGAATGGTCATCTTTGCTACATCAGACCCCTTTATCTTTAGCTGATAGTACCCGGAACGAAGATCAATCTTCGAGAAAACTGTGGCTCCTCGAAACTGATCGAACAAGTCATCAATCCTGGGTAGAGGATACTTATTCTTGACTGTCAACTTGTTCAACTTACGATAATCAATGCACAGTCCGAGAGAACCATCTTTGTTCTTCACGAAAAGAACAGGAGATCCCCAAGGCGAAGAGCTAGGTCGGATAAAGCCTCGGTCGAGGAGCTCTTGCAATTGAATCTTCAGCTCCTTAAACTCCTTAGAAGCCATACAGTAAGGGTTCATGGAGACTGGTGTATAGCCCGAATTGGTCTCAATCTAAAACTCGACATCCCTATCCGGAGGTAATCCAGGTAATTCCTCAGGAAAGACACCAGGAAACTCGTTAACAGTGCGAATCTCCTCAATCTTCGACAAATAACCCTTGGTATTCAAGAAACATGCGTTAAAAGTCTGATAGCCCTTCCAGATCATCCTGTTGGCAGCCAAAGCAGATATCACATTAGACAGATACCCTCATCGCTCACCAATAAGAACCATCGTACGATCATAAAAAGTCTTCAAAACTGCTCTCTAAGACTCGCAATCTAAGTTAACCCGGTGTTCGGTCAACCAATCCATGCAAAGAATCAAATCAATTTCCTCTAACGGTAGCTCCATAAGGTTGGCTGGAAAGATTCCCCCTTGAACCTCGAGGGGACATCACTTGAAAACCCTATCCACAACCACTGACTGACCCACTGGACTCATAACAGTAACTGCTCTATCTATAGTCTCATCTAGAATCAGAAGGTCTCGAGACACAGATCTTGATACATAGGAATGAGTGGAACCTTTGTCAAGCAATGCAAAGTATGGAACAGAAAATATAGTGAATGTACCTGCAATGATGTCTGGCTCATCTCTGTCGTCATGACTTCTAGTAGTATAAACAAGTACATGCTGTCTAGATTAAGTCATGACTGGTCCCCCCACTCTGATGTGATAGGCCTCTACTATCAAATCTAGCAGAAGACCCAGGAGCTATACTCTGATAACGCCATGAACCCGGTGTCTGAATAGATGTTTGTGAACGGGCTGGAGTCTAGGATCGAGCAGGGGTCTGAAACGAAGATCGGTCTACAAAAGGTGGGCGTGGACAATCTTTCTCAAAATGGTCAACGGATCCACATCTGAAGCAAGCACCCGACATCTTCCTGCACTCCCCTCGGTGAAGCTTACCGTAATACTCACATACAAGTAAAAGAGTAGACCCTGATGAATCACCCCGACTAACCAATGGACCCTGCTGTACCGCGGGCCTATAACTCGAACCACCTCCCTGATACATAGTGCGAGCCCTCTTATCAGAGCGCGCGTGAGACTCTCCCTGTCTAGAAGATCTCCAGGATCAATCTCAGTCTCGCCCTCGATCCTTGCCTCTATCTCGATCTCCATCTCTATTACTCTAACTAGCTGTCAAGATCTCCATATGTTCTACAGTCTTAGCCCGGCCTACTAAATCTTCAAACACCTAATCATGGTAGGTAGCCACTCTATCACGTATCCCAATATGAAGGCCCTCCAAGAACTTGTCACATTTGTCTTTCTTAGTAGAAACCAAGCCAGTACCATATTTCGACAACTCTAGAAACTGTATCTCATACTCAGCCACTGTCATGGTACCCTGCACCATGTCTTTAAAAGCATGGCGTCTCTCTCTCAAGAACCGCTCGCCCAGAAAACGGTTCCTAAAGCGTTCCTTAAAGAAATCCCATGTCAGTCGATCAGAAGGAACACTACTCATGATGGACTCCCACCAGGTGCGGGCATTCCCATTCAACATAGATACAACACCCAAATAATTTTTGGATGGCTCAAAACCCATCTCACCCATACGTCTCTCGATGTCGTATAAGCACTCCTTAGCCTCGGTCGGTGATCCACTAAGAGATCCTGAGAAAGTCTTGATCCCGTTAGAAATCAGGGTCTGGGAGATAGGAACTTTAGGTGTGACTCTCGACGCTCTGACTACACCCTGAATCAACTGGAGAAACTATCTACTCAAGGTCTCATCCGTAACTCCAGTCATAGGCTCGGGCCCAGAAATAGTCGCTCCTCTGACCAGAGTAGTCATGCCGATACTAGAAGCAGACAATGGGATAATGGGAGTAGATGTAGGACAAGTCGGGACAGATGTCAGAGTAGTCGAAGCAACAGCAGCAACAACTGAAGGACCATGAGGGGTAGGAGGCTCTACAAATGTCGGAGGGTCAACTGCAGCTGTAGAATCTTCAAGGGCAGGTAGATCATCCACCAAATCGTCTATCGGGTCTGCAAATCTAACGGGTCGACCACGCCTACGAGCGGGTCGACGACCCTTTCCGGTGCTCATCTCGGAAAATCTCTACAAATGATAAAACCTAAGATCAGTTTATGACACTAGAGAATCGAACACAATTAAACATGTAAAGTTGGGTGACATGGCCTCTTTTCACAATACTTTGTAAAACATTCTAAAACAATGTTTTAAAAAGACTTATCCATAGTCCGAGGCTTTAAAACCAAAAGCTCTGATACAAACTAAATGTAACCCCGTAGACCGACCTATGCAGAATGACCATGTCTAGCAAGGCACATCACAATTAGAACTCAAGTGGAAAACCTGCTGGCAAATTAAAAATTTATTTTGACAGCATAACGGTAGGACTCGGTGAAAACCATCAAGTTAGATAAACATGTTTAGTATATCAAGTAGTATTTCAAAAGTCAATCATAACATAGACTCGTAAAATAAGGTAGGCAACCATGACCACTTAGGTAAACTCATCATAAGATGGTTACAAAATAAGTATCAATTAACGTATCAAAATATTTCTAGTTTAATACCATACATATCAAAATATAGGCACATATCACCCTGGAAGTTCAAACGGTGGATAGAAACATTACATTAAAAAAGAATACCAAATGTGTCGATCCTCCAAGTGTCAGCTACAGGGTGGCCTATCCAAAATATCTTAAAGGGAAAAAGAATTTGGGGGTGTGAGATAGAAAGCTCAGTGTGTTCCAACAGTGCAAGTAAAACATTTGCATCATTACATAATAAATCATGTCATGCAAAACATATCATAAAAACATCCAAGTTTCCATGCAACTTATCTACCCTCCAACCGAACACCATGATATAGTTCTCCAGAACAGTATCGTAAACTGGCATTAACCCAAGCCCATTAGGCGGGGTACCATCCTAAGGAAATACCTTAGAATACGGGCGGCCCTAGTCGAAACTTAGGAACAAAAAATGGACAGAACTAGCCGAAGCTTAGGAACCGAATACAGGCGGACCTAGCCGAAGCTTAAGATCCGAATACGGGCGGTCTTACCAGCTGGATCAAGGCTGGGCCGATAGTGGCTCCGCATCATACCCAAGTACCCTACTAATTAGTCCAGGCAATAACATAGTACACAACAATAACAGTTATATCAATGCTTAATAACATATTTCTACACTGATAGCCGAACACCATAGAGCATGCTTGTCATATCGGATGCTAGGGCATAAATCAAACATACAATACATTTGAATTTCTTTCATAAAAAGAAAACATGCTAGTTTTACACCAAATAAAGTTTGACAATCATGTGCACATGATCCATTTTATTGAAACATATAAAGCATGTAAAATAGTAAATATGCAACAGTCATATAACACACAAGGAACACACTTCAAAAAATCAGATCGGTCGGTCGAAAGGTCTACCGAGCACCGGGATCACGCTCTGCTACAATACTGGAACCTAGATAGACAAGGATTATGGTTACTATCAGATTTACACCTTGATTCCTAATAAAATACTAAGTTTTAGGGTCGTACGAGTGACGATAGGATCACGAGGCGGTATATATCGGGACGAGCTGGGCTGGGCGTAGGCACGATCGGGAGATCCATGAGTACCTATTAAATAAAAGAAGATCAATATCATTCCTTAATAATCAATTTCTCTTAAATGACATAACTTTATACATATGAATGTTTGGGTTCAACGTCCAATTCGGAGGCTTTCGGGTTAGAATTTTGCAAAACGGACTTCAAAATCGGACTCAAGACATCGAAAACATGAAATAGGGCTTTTTGGGAAAAGTTAACTTTTTGGTCAAAGTCAACGCTGGCGTCAGCGGTCAAAGTCAACGCTAACGTCACTGGTCCAATGGCTGACTCGGCGAGTTGACTCACTGGGATGACTTGGGCGAGTCAACTCACTGGGATGACTCGGGCGAGTTGACTCACTGAGTTGACTCACTGAGTTGACTCGGACGAGTTGACTCACTAAATTGACTCGGTCAACGGGTCGGGTAGGTCAACGGGCTTGACTGAGTTAACCGGTTCAACCGGTCTAGCCGGTTCGGTCTATGCGGACCGACTCTTACCCTTAAGAATAGAAGGTCGCTGGACAGTCACCAGAACGTCGCCGGAAAGTCCGTTTCGCGTCGTTTCTTCTGGAGAAAACACAAATAATCAAGCCATCATTTTACTACACATCTAAGAATCGAAATAACACCGAAAACTAACCAAATCTTACTGGATTTGTCTTAACGGTTCGAACACGTCGGAAAATAACGTAGCTCCGATGACGGGACAAACAACGATAGACGGTCGAACGGTAACCTGGGTTTTGATCGGCCTACGACGGGGAGTCCAACAACGGTGGTAGCGCGACGAAAGGACGTCGAACGACACCGAAAAACTCGAAAGAAAAGCCGATCGGTTTAGCCCTAGGTTCACCGAATCTTCCTTCCCTGATTACCAGTGAAAGGAACGGTGATTGAGCGCGTGGGTTGAGGGGTTTTGCTCGGGGTTTGACGGTGGTTTCAAGGGCACCGACGGTGAGTGGCACGACGCGGCGGTGAGGCTAACGGACGGTGATCGAGTTTAGGGGAGATGTAGGGTCGACGAGTGAAGTTTATGATAACCTTTTGGGGGTTGGACCAAAATTAAAGACTCGTTAATGAGTTTGGTAGGATATTTTGATTATTTTATTATTTTAACCTTTTTAGAATACCATAATAATAAACGTGTCTAAAAATATAACCAAGAGCTAATATAGCTCAACTAGTTAAGCTGTGGGCTCATGCAGCCAAGGGTCATAGGTTCAAAACCCCTTGGCGACAACTTAATTTATTTTCCTCTTTCTTTTTTTGCCACATTATGGGTGTTACAATTTATATCTAATACACTGGTGGTGGAAACTTTTAGTTTCCTTAGACGCCTTAGTTTTAAGGTTTAGGGACTTAATTTATGGTGTATAGTTTAGGGGTTTAAGTGTAGGGTTTAGAATTTAGGGGTAATTGTTAGAATTTTGGGGTTAGGGTTAGGATTTAGGGTTTAAAGTAGGGGCAGAGCCATAAATTTATTCAAGGGGTGTCATTTTTTCAACGGTATTTAAGGAGGGTTAATTATTTATAAAATGATGTCGTTTTATTTATAAATGGGTGTTATTTATATATATTTTTAATTGTTATATACAAATTATATTGGGGAAAAAAGTTTCCAAAAAATTTTGGGGTGTCATGAGACACTTCATTCTATAAGGCGGCTCCGCCCATGGTTTAAAGGTTAGTGTTTAGGTTTTAGTGTAATATGTTGATGATTTATGTTTTAACCTATAAACCGTACAATCTAACCCTAAATTCTATTCACGGTCCCTAAATTCTAAACTACAAAACTTAAACCTCTAAACCCTACACTCTAAATTGAGTCCTTAAACCCTAAACTTAAGGTGCTTGTGGAAACTTTTAGTTTCTACCGCTAGTGTATCAAATAATTATCCTTTAGGAAATAATTTTTTTCCGAAATTTAATAAAAATATATATTAAATATATAAAACTTTTGAAGTTAATATTTTTAAATTTTATTCTGGTTTAGATTTAAATGTACACACCCTCAAAATAATACATTTACTCGATCCAAGTTCGAAATGACACCCATAAACATTTTGGATGAAAATATTATTATTTATAGAAATGACACTTTTTTACTTTAACCCTAGAAGACACAGTTGATTGGGTACACTTATGATGGTCATGACACAATGCTTCAAAGGTGCATCTGATCGGATGCTTTTTCGACGAACGTTATACAATCCTATAAATGTGCACTTGGTCAGTTTGGAGGAAGATATTATTATTTATTGAAATAATAATCTTTCAAATAATAATAATAATAATAATAATAATAATAATAATAATAATAATAATAATAATGATGATGACGACGACGACGACAACGACGATGTGTCCAATAAGAGATATATGAAGTTTGTATAAAACACACAACATAATACGTGTTGAATAATTACAAATTCATTAAGATCGGATTAAATTCATTATAAACATTGATTCGGCTAAAAATATTGTAACAAATAGTAATTGTTTATAGGGTAAATTGCACATATCATCTCTCCACAATATTCTTACTCCTATTTTGGTCGCTCGATTTTTAAAATTTTTTATTTAATAACTAAACTTTATACATTGAATGTTTTTGGTCACTCACGAATATTTTATTATTATTTTAGCATGACATGACATTTATTATTATTATTTAATATAAAAATAATTTAAAATAAAAAAGAAAAATCAAATTGTCCACCGGCCACCATTCGCCGCCACTGTCGACTGCCGTAGATGGTGGTCGTTCGGTCTCATATTTCACCAGTCACTTTGTCTTACTTCCCTGAGTTTGAATTCAACATCTATTTTGCTGAAAAGTGCTCCGAAATTCATGAAAAGGAGATTGAAAGTGAGGAAATCGAAACATTTATATCGAGATTCGCGAGTTTCAGGACATTTTCCGGTGAAACAACTACCAGATTCGAACTCAGCGTGTCAAAATGAGTCGTCCGGTGCAAGTTAGGGTTAAACAGCCGCCGGTGATGACAAACGACGACGAATATGTCAAATATTTTTAAAATTTAATAATAGTAAAATATCATTTTATTATTTATTTAAATTATTTTTATATTTAATAATATTAAAAAATAAAAAATAATAATAAAATATTCGTGAGTGACCAAAAATGTTCAATGTATAAAGTTTAGTTATTAAATAAAAAAAATTTGAAAGTTGAATGACCAAAATAAGAGTGAGAAGATTGTTGAGTGATGATTTGTGCAATTTACCCTTGTTTCTTAAGTTAGATCATGGTACATTGAAGCTCGACTCAATTTTTTTTCCACAATTGTTTCTCTGTGTAAATTCATTTCACCAAAAGAGTTGGACCAAAAATTAAAATTTCAACCCTCCCCCAATGTCTCTGTTGCCCTAACAACATCAATTGATTTTGGCACATACCCCAAACATTGACAATTCATTTAACTTTGAGAACACCGTAGCTCCTTACAATAAAAAAGTTAGAGGGCAAAGAATAATACAATAAAAGTTTAAGGATTAGAATAGGGTAATTATATTATGCATAGGTAGTAGAATTTTTTTTTTATCTTTATAAGCATCCTAGTTTTAGGGTTTAAGAATCCAATTTTAGGGTTTATTGTTTAAGGGTTTGAGTTTATTTGCTTAGGATTTAGGGTTTAAGATTACAGTTTAGCATTTATAGTTTAAAACCTAAAACCCTAACTTATTACCCTAAATTCTAAGCCCTAATCTATAAAACCTTAAATTCTAACACTAAACTCTAAATTCTAAACCCATAAACTAAAATCATAAACCCTACAACTAGGGCGTTTGTGGAAACAAAAAGTTTTCACTGCTAGTGCATGAAATATTTTTCCTTAAAATAATTAAAGTGATAAAGTTAAGGGATCAAAAGACTGTTATACGTCTGTGTTAACTCCTCAAAATATTGTTTTTATGCTTACTGTACAATGCTTTTGCTTGCCCTTTGAGTACATTTAGTTGCATTTAGATGTTAAAATCATGCATTTGCATAAGGAGTTAAGGAGATGGGGAGTTTTTGTACTTTGTCAGTGTGAAGGGTTGCTTTGTCGGCATTAATAGAGGTTAGGCAGAGCATGACAGGCTTGGCAAAGCAGCATAGGAGCAGAAGCAGGGAATGGTGAGGAGAATGCTGGGTTGCAGTTGGCATATTTGGACCAAAGATTGCCAAGCTCGGCTGGCATATAAGTGAAGTCTGATGCCCGGTCAAGTAGACGTTAGACCTTGTACACGTCAGCCCTAGGATTCAAATCTGGATAAGATGATCACGCGTCTTATCCCTTGCGCATTCAAAATTCAAACTCAAAGGCTTATCCTAGGGTTTCTACGCAAGCATATTTAAAGGAGATCAGAAAACCATATCGGAAGAGGATTGAAGAGAGGCTGCACCATGGTGAACCGAGTGACGACGTGGTTCGACCCGCTAAGACCGAGAGCTCTAGAGAATTCGAAGGTCTGCATCGACAGATCTTCTTCTTGCCTATTCTTTTAGTTTTATTTGTTTTTATTTTGAAATGATGATGAGAAACGATGATGTTTTGTGGATGAACCCTCAACCATGAACTAAGCTTTTATAATTGGTTGGGGATGTTTGCGATTAACGCTTATATTATATTTGGTTTTTAATAATCAGAATGCCTTGGCATTATTTTCTATCTACTAGTACTTACTTTTTCTAAATCCATTGTCATACGACAGTTGGCATTGTGTGCTTATTGTGCCTTAATATCTTAACATACTTAAGGGGCAACGATCATGTAACGCCCCGATTTATTGCACCTTAATATTTTAACATACTTAAGAGGCAACGATCATGTAACGCCCCGGTTTATTGCACTTTAATATCTTAACATACTTAAGGGGAAATGATTATGTAACGCCCCGATTTTGGGCCTAGGAGTCTTTAAGGTTGGCTCGGGGTTCGTGGAACCTAGACTAGAGATCCGGATTGGTTCGAGATGTGGTAAAATTTTGGAAAAATTCCTAAAATCCTCTAAATATATAAAAAAAGGTTTGGTAAAGTCAATTTTGGAGAATGACTTTTAGAAGATTGACATTTCGGGTTAGTGACTAATTTGTAAAAAAATGCAAAATCTATTTTTAAAGGACTGTTTTGAAAGAGAGCCAAAACTTAGAATCTTTAGGGAGCTAATATGGTATTAATTAGCATTTTTCCTTTAATTGACCATTTTAAATATATTTTATTAAAAAGAATAAAGAGAGATTTTATTAAAAAGGAATTTAGTCTTCCAAAATCTATTTTGACGTAACTTTCATTTCTCTTATTTCTCATCAGCCAAACACCTCATTTTCTCTCAAAACTTCCAGAGATTTTCATCTTTCCACTTTACTTTGGTTTAAAAATGTTTTCTTTGATTTTTTTTTCATTTATCTCAAAGGAATCTTGAAGGTTTCTCAACAAATATTGCCAATTGAAGGAATAAGAGGGTTAGAGGTAATTTTCGTTCAACTCCTTTAATCAAGGTTCTTTAATGAAATTCCCAAGTCTTTGGCTCTCTAATTGTGTTTATTAACAATGTTTTATAATATATTTGATGAAAATAGTTAAATCAGGGCATGAAAGATGATTTCTTAAGATTTTCGTAATGGTATTGTTTTGGTTAATTTGAGATTGATTTTAATCATGTTTTGGGTGTTAAATTATGTTGAAATAAAGGTTTTATCATAGTAATTGTAAAACCTATGTTTGATTTTGATATAACAAAGTGTTTTAAAGATTAAATTGAAAAACTTGAAATAGATTTTTAAGTCCCTCAAAAGGTTTCAAATCAACAAGGCTTTACTTTAGTTTGAAAAACTCAAACTCTAAAATATTTTCTAAGTGTTCCAAGGCCAAACTATTGAAAATCGCATATGCGTATTGATACGCTCCTTGTCGTATCGATACCTTTTTTACAAACTTGGCCACTGGAGAAATCCATTTCGATACGCCCCTTACCGTATCGAAACAGGGTATCGAAACAGATTGTATCTGTATTGATATGCTCTCTCTATAAAATCACACTGAGTTTGAATGGTGTACCGATACGGTGTCTCCCGTATTGATACAGATTTAAAGTAATTTTAAATTTCAGAGCCTTAAATGTTTTTGATCGTTGGTGTCAGTTGTTAGGTAACATACTTTTAAAGAGTTGGTTCTCCCGTACCGATACGCTCTTACCCGTATCGATACGGATTCTTCCAGTGAGCTTTGAAGTAAAAATTGCATCGGTACGCTTCTATCCGTATCGAAATGGATCCCTATCCTGTATCGATACGCTTACATGTGTATCGATACACCCCTCTTGTAATTGTGCAACGACTCTTTCTGTTTTGAGACATGTATCAATACGCCTTCCCGTGTACCCGATACGGTAGGCTACAGAAGTGCATTTATGGTGGAAAGAGAGGATCTCAACGGCTATAATCAATACCCTAACCACCCAAACGGCTAGAATTAATGAAGAAGGTATAAAATCAAGTCAATTGAAGACTAGCAAAAACTATTGTATCCAAGAGAAACATCCATACAAAAATCCAAGCTCAAAGTGCCTAATTTCTCGTTCTTGTAAAATCCCAAATTGTGTTGTGTGTAATTCCAATCTTGTATTCCTATTTGGGTTGAGTGCTTGTATCAAAAGGGAAAAATTTGTATTGAGAGATATTCTACTTGCCCTAAAATTCTTCTTTGTATCCTTGTGAGGGTTTGGTCAAAATTTGGGTAGAAAATTTGACCGATATTGTAAAGGTTACCTTCTAAGCCTAGAAAATGGGAAGAGCAATTAGTGGATTGTTGGAAAATCCTTAGTGGTAGCTAAGGTAGTGGATGTAGAGTTCATTTGGAACTTGAACCACTCTAAATTGTCTTGTTCTTCAATTTTAGTCATTCCACTTTCTCCAACAAATTTTAAAAACCCAATTCACCCCCTCTTGGCTTTGATCAATCCATTGATTCACTCAACAATTAGTATCAGAGCCTACCTCTTTGAAGGATTAACAACCAGAAGAGGAGATTCTAGGAAGAGTGTGATCAACTACAAAGCAAGTCATGGCATCTACCTCCGGCTTTAGCATGTACGAGTCTCAATCTATCACAAAACCGCCTTTCTTCAACGATGACAACTATCCCTTTTGGAAGAACCGGATGCGTCTCTTCATAAAGTCTAGTGATTATCTTGTTTGGGATGCTATAGAGGATGGTCCCATTATTCCGATGAAAAGAGACGATGAAGGAAGACTAGTGCCAAAAAGGAAAAATGAAATGAGTGAAGATGTTAGAAAGAAGCTTCAAATCAATGACAAGGATATTCACATGCTATTTTCCTCTTTTGGTCCCGATATTTACTCCAAAGTTTCTTCCATCGAAAGTGCTAAGGAAGTGTGGGATACACTTGAGACTACATATGAAGGAACAAGCGATGTGAAGGAAACGAAGATCGGAATTCTCAATCTTAGCTATGAGAATTTCAAGATGGAGCCCGACGAAATCGTTTCAAAGATGTTCGATCGTTTCTCAACAATCGTCAATGAGCTAAAGGGTTTTGGAGAGATCATCTCGGAAGACAAGCTAGTCCGGAAGCTACTCTACTCTCTTCCCGAGTCTCGGCATGGGAAAAGAACCGCTATCATTGAGGCAAAGAATTTGAAGACACTAAAGCTTGATGAGCTAGTTGGTTCTCTCCTAACTTATTAAATCATGAAGCAAGGAAGGGAAGATGAAAAGAAGAAAGAAGAAAGAAGAGTGGAGAAGCTTGAGGTAGATAAGAAAAAGAAACTAGGAGTGACTCTTAAAGCTTCTCTACATGATGAGAGCACTTCTAGTGAGGAGGAAGATTTTGAAGAATTGGCTATGATAGCCAAGAGATTCTCACGGTTAATGAGGTCCAACCGGGGTAGGAAGTTTCAAAGAAAGATGGACGTCAAGACCAAAAATAAAGAAGAAGAAAAGGATCTGATCATATTCTATGAGTTCAAGAAATCGGGTCATATTCGTTTCGAGTGTCCCCAACTCAAGAAAAGGGCTTTGAGAAGAAGAAGAAGCTCAAAGCTAAGCTTGCTACTTGGAGAGATGAGGAATCATCCGAGGATGAGGAACAAGAAGTGGCCAACCTTTGCCTCATGGCTCTTGAGGAGGATTCTTCTATGGTAACCTCTAACTCATATACTTTTGATTTTACATTTGATGAATTGCATGAAGCTTATAATGAGTTACAAGAGGTATACGATGAGTTAGTTAAGAAATATAAGGAGTCCATTTTAAAAAATAAAAAGATCATTTCGGATTTAAATGCTAAAAATGATTTACTTTCTCAAACTAACTTGAAATTTGAGAAAAAGATTTTAGGTCTACAAGATGAACTTGAATTCTTTCAAAATGAAAATGTAGATTTAAATAATCTTATTTCTCAATGTAACATTGAACACCAAAAGGTGTTAGATGAGCTTAATGAGCTCAAAAAGTCTTTCAAGAGTGTTGGTAATGTGAAAAATGAAATAGGTGAATCATCTAGAACAAACCAACCTAAAAGAAAGAACTATAACTACAAACAAAGTGGCTCCTATAGGCATAATATAACTAAAAGAATTAGAAGTGTATGGGTCCTTAAGGAACTTGTCAAATCTAATAATGTTGATGTCATGTCACCTTGGATTCCTAAGGGAACCAAGCTTTTGGGAGCTAACACTCGTGGACCCAAAATGATTTGGGTACCAAAAATCAAAGCTTAACCTCTTTGTTTGTAGGGGGAGCATTGCTACAAGGCCAAAGCACAAAACCAAAACTCATGGTACCTTGATAATGGATACTCGAGGCACATGACCAGAGACAAGAGTCGATTCATGGATTTAAAGCCAAAAAGTGGAGGAGTGGTGACATTTGGTGATAACTCCAAAGGCCACATTAAAGGTATTGGCTCCATAGGTAATCACTCTACTATACTCATTGAAAATGTATTGTATGTCGATGGTCTAAAACACAATTTATTGAGCATTAGTCAATTGTGTGATAAAGGGTTTAATGTCTTGTTTGATAAAAATATTTGTAAAATTGTTGACATTAAATCTAGTAAAATAATGTTCATTGGTCATCGCATAGGTAACATATATATGGTGCATCTAGATGACATTCATTCATCCCATGCATGTTTTGTTGCACAAAATGAAAATGATGCATGGTTATGTCATAGGAAACTAGGATATGCTAGCATTAGTGTTTTAGAAAAATTAGTTTCCCTAAATCTAGTTAGAGGTTTACCCAAGATTAAATTCTCAATTGATAAAATATGTGATGCATGCTCTAAGGGTGAACAACGCAAATCATCCTTTAAATTCATTAATGATGTCTATACTAGTAGATGTTTACAATTAATTCATATGGATATTTTTGGGCCTATTAGAACTATGAGCTTAGGTGGTAAATCGTATGCCTTTGTACTTGTTAATGACTATTCTAGACTTACTTTGGTTCTATTTTTATGTACAAAAGATGAGGCTTTAGAAAAATTCACCACGTTTTCAAAATTAACTCAAAATGATCTTGAACTTAAGATTTCTCACATTAGAAGTGATCATGGAACCGAGTTTCAAAATCTAGGTTTTGAAGAGTTTTTAAATGAAAATGTTATTAGCCACAATTTTTCGGCTCCTCGAACTCCTCAACAAAATGGGGTAGTTGAGAGGAAAAATAGGACTTTACAAGAAATGGCTAGAACCGTGCTTTGTGAAAACAATTTACCTAAATATTTTTGGGTGGAAGCCACAAATACCGCTTGCTACATTGTAAATCGAGTAATGATTAGGCCAATTTTAAAGAAAACACCTTATGAGATTTTAAAATCTATGAAGCCTAACATTAGCTATTTCCATCCATTTGGTTGCAAGTGTTTTGTTTTAAATAATGGAAAAGACAACTTAGGTAAATTTGATGCTAGAAGTGATGAAGCTATTTTCTTAGGATACTCTTTAAACTCTAAAGCCTATCATGTATTTAATAAAAGAACTTTAGTAGTAGAAGAGTCTATTCATGTTGTTTTCGATGATAACCTCCTTTCGAGGAAGGAATCTTGTGATGATGATGATGTAGGAATCCTTGATGCCTTTGATGGAGGACAAACTTCAAAGGAGGATGAGATTCCAACTAAAGAAGAAGATGCACAAGATCCACCTCTTGAAGCCTTGAAGGACTTGGCTCTTGAGGAAAAGGAAGTGAGCTACCCAAGGAAGTACAACTATGTCAAAGGTGGTGAAATCTTGGGTGATCCATCTAAGGGGGTAACTACTAGATCTTCTCTCAAACTCATGAATCATGTTGCTTTTATCTCATGCATTGAGCCTAAGAACATTAAAGAGGCATTAAAAGATGATTTTTGGATTATGGCTATGCAAGAATAGTTAAACCAATTTGAGAGAAGTAATGTATGGACATTAGTTGAAAGGCCTAGTAATTAATCTACTATAGGAACTAAATGTGTATTTAGGAATAAACTAGATAAGAGTGGTAACATTGTGAGAAACAAAGCTAGATTAGTTGCTCAAGGTTACACTCAAGAAGAGGGAATAGATTTTGATGAAACCTATGTATCTGTAGCTAGAATGGAAGCTATTAGGATGTTGCTTGCATATGCATGTTATCATAATTTCAAGACTTTTCAAATGGATGTGAAAAATTCATTTTTAAATGGTTTTATAAATGAAGAAGTGTATGTGGAACAACCACCGGGTTTTGAGGAATCAAAATTTCCAAATCATGTTTTTAAGCTAACCAAAGCACTTTATGGTTTAAAACAAGCTCTTAGAGCTTGGTATGAAAGACTTTCAAACTTTTTGATTGAAAAAGGTTTTGAAAAAGGTAAGGTGGACACTACACTTTTCATAAAAAGATATAAAAATGACATCTTAGTAGTGCAAATATATGTTCATGATATCATTTTTGGATCTACTAATGAGTGTCATTGCAAAGAGTTTGCTAAGTTAATGCAAGGTGAATTCGAGATGAGCATGATGGGGGAGCTCTCATTCTTTTTGGGACTCCAGATCAAACAAAGGAAGGATGACACCTTCATCAATCAAGCAAAGTACGTGAAAGATATGCTCAAGAAGTTTGGCTTGGAGCAAGCAAAGCCTCAAGCTACACCAATGATCTTATCTACCAAGCTTGAACAAGATGAAGGAGGTAGGTGTGTTGACTCTAAGCTTTATCGCTCTATGATTGGATCTTTGCTTTACCTTACCGCAAGTAGATCAGATATATTGTTTAGTGTTTTCTTGTGTGCTAGGTTTCAAGCTAGTCCTAGAGAGTCTCACCTTATAGCCGTTAAAAGAATCTTTAGGTACCTTAGAGATACTCCTTGTCTAGGTCTTTGGTACCCTAGAGACTCAACCTTCAACCATCATGCTTATTCGGATGCGGATTATGGGGGATGTAAAATTGATAGGAAAAGTACTTTGGGAACTTGCCAATTCTTAGGTAGTATGCTCATATCTTGGTTCTCTAGGAAACAAAATAGTGTAGCTCTATCTACTACCGAAGCCGAGTACATATCCTTAGGGAGTTGTTGTGCTCAAGTCCTTTGGATGATGCAAAAACTCTTAGAATATGGAGTTAAAGTTGAAACCATACCCCTTAAGTGTGATAACACTAGTGCTATATGCCTAACCAAAAATCTCATCCAACACTCTAGAACCAAACATATAGAAATAAGACATCATTTCATTAGAGATCATGTCCCTAAGCAAGATGTTGTTATAGAGTATGTTGACACCTTAAACCAACTAGCGGGCATTTTTACAAAACCTCTAGACAAAGAGCGTTTTTAGTCCCTTAGGAGAGAGTTAGGTCTAACTAGCCTATCTTGACCCTTTAGGACTCTTTTCAGGATAAAATTGCTTGAATTTATGAAAATGCATGTTTATGTGTTGTTGATCTTGATAGAAACCATGCTTATAGCTAGGGGGAGTATGCTTCTGTTAGTATATGCTTAAACTTGCTAATTCATCAATTGCATTCATTTAGGAGGTGTTAAAGTCGAGCATTTGGTTGTTCTAAAAGCCAAAAATGCATTTATGGGCATAGAGTATCGATACGACCTTATGCGTATCGATACGAGTACTTCATTAGTTGACCATATTGCATTTTCTTTCTTACGGGTATCGATACAATTAAACCCGTTCCGATACGATTTGTGAACGATTCGATACAGTCCATTGACACGCGTTTCTAGGGAATTACCATTTTACCCCCGTATCGGTACACCATTTGGCATATCGATACTCGATTGCGCAGACAGCTACTTAATTGCATTAAAAGAGTTTCACTTTTACCAAAACTAAAATTTCAAAACCTTAGTCGTTTTTACTCTATAAAAAGCCTCTCAATCCCTAATATTTTCACCACAAAACTAAAAATCTCTTAAGGGTTTTTCAACATCAAGCCAAGCTTTTAAAGCTCTCCATCAATTTAGTGCAAGTTCTTCATCCATTCCTCTCTATATCAATATCAAGGTATAAAATACTTTTCTCTTTTTAATTTTCTTTGTGATTTTCGTTTTAAATTCCTTTTGTTTTGTTTTGCTCTTTCAAAAACAAATTTTATCAAACCTTTTGTTTTTATCTTTCAATTTTTTTTTCTAAAAACCTTGATTATTGATTTTCCACAGGTTGAATGAGAAAAATAATGCATACACATTGTTTTGATCAATTTCTCTAGACAATGACACCCAAAAAGAGAGCGCGTACTAGCGAAGTCAGTGAAGCATCCAATCCCAGAGATGGTACTCGCCCTAATTTGACCCTTATCTATCAAAGATGCTTTAGAACCACCGGGGAACTCAACTACTTTCGCTCTTTTCAAAATTACAAAATCCGACCAGAGAGGGTAATTTTCGTTCCTTTTCTTAATTCGGAGCGCTTCAAATTTGTCTATTTATCTTTGCTCCAAGAATGGAAGTTCATGGATTTCCTACAAATTCCCGGCTTTTTCTTTCGCAATTTGGTTTTGATATTTTATGCTAATGCCAAGTGCATTGCCGATCCCTCGGGTAATGTTGTTGCCGTTAAATCCTATCTCATGGGCAAAAAGATTACCGTAGATGTCTCATCTCCTTGTGCTGTTTTTAAGTTAGAGGATGAGGGTATCGAAGATGAGAATTCTCTTGGCCATGTCTTGGGGGGGTTATGTGACCGTTCTTAATGCTCAAGATCGAATCCTTCACTTGATGATTACTTGGTGATTTAGACCTTCGTGAGGAATGTAACCCCCTCGCCCCGGTTTGGATGACTGACCGGTCCGAGTAGGCTACACGGGGAAAACTGAAGTGAAACCCGCTAAGGCTCCCCTTCGGTTTGCAACCCTACAAAATTTCTTTTAGTATTATCTTGTCTAAATGGTTTTATTAAATCCTATATGAAGGATCAACAACGGAAGCAACAAACAAGGCGATCAACTCAACATCATTACAAAGCAGTCCATTTTTAGCTTATTAAGCAGGCCGTTTCAAAACACCCAAGAAGTGTATTGAAACGCCTTGACTTGGTCAACGGGCCTAAGTCAACATGAGAGGACCGTATCAAAACGGTGGTCAACCGTTCTGAAACACCCCCAACGGTCAACTTCTCATGGTCAACGACATATTGACCGTTTCGAAACACCAAGACTCGTTTTGGTACATCAATTTTTCAGCAAATTCTCAGATTTCCAGTGGAAAAATTATACCGAAACGGCCCCTATACGTATCGAAACGCATGGCCTGAAACAAGAGGGTCATATCGAAACGGGACCAACCGTTTCGATACACGGGCTGCGAAAAGACAGATTTTTGCTGGTTTCTGATTCAAGGCAGCCCCAAAACACACCCGAAACCTCTAAGACTCATCATACAACAATTCTAGATGAAAGACACTCTATATAGACATGCCTAGCACACAACAAACATCAAGGAGCCAAACATTAAAAGAATCAAAAAGCTCAACAAGGATTCATGCATAACATTCAAGATTCAAGCTTTAGACAAATACACATATAGCATCAATAAAGGGATATAAGTCCAACCACAAGACAAGCATGCATCAAGCAAATATGGTTTACAATCCATACATAGAGGCATACACAAGGCCAACACAAGTTAAACAATTTAGCATGCTCAACAAATCAAAACATCAACTAAGGAGTTTGACACCAACTCCTACAAGTCTACACCCCCATCGTCTAGGCATTATTACGATACATAAATCATACTTGAGCTAAAATGAGAACTCCAAAAGCTCCTCCCTTGCCCACTTGCCTCCCGAACTCTAACGATCTGCATGTTGGAAACAAAAGAGAGCGTAAGCCAACTAGCTTAGTGAGAGAAGCTCTACAATTCAAGAAGCATGCAGTTTTCAAAACATTTTTCAAGATTGACAATTAAACCCATGGATGCACGAATGGCTTTCTCAACAAAACTACACATGGTTTGCACATGCACAACCAACATACACACACGGTGGGACTGCACATCACCGTTTCGACTAGTAGTTTTCCAATGGAACTACACATCAAAGTACTTTCCTACTAGTCACTACCGGTGGGACTACACATCACCGTAGTTAAGACAACCATCACATGAGGCTCGACTTCACACGACTACACAATAACAACTGTATAAGACAATTCAAGATGCACATGATAATCACAACACATTGTCATTCATCCACACATAACAATGTCTAAGAGTAGAACTTACACTTGGGTTTAGGTGAACCCTCTAGGTCCCACCCAAACTCCCCAAAGGTTCCATTTCGAACACAAAGCAAAGATTAACAATTCTACTCACCGTTGCTACCCAAAAGAGAGCCGAAATCCAAGCTCAAGTCACCGAATTCTCTAGATTCACTCCCGAGGCTTCACCAACAAGATTTCTTGCTTCTAATCATCCCAACACAAATCAAACAATCAAAATTCAGTCCACGATTCAAAATAGCAAACCCGGAACATAATTCATGCACAAAACACATGTTTTAAGCTAAGAACAACCCCCAAAATCTTCATTCCCGAGCTGCCATGAAGCTCAGCCCAAAACTCTTGATTTCAACACTTAAATTACTCCCCAAAGTCTCCAATTCAACCCTTCTACATAGCCTAACCATCAGCCAACACTTTCCTACTTAAATCACCCCCAAAACCCAACATTTCAACACTCTAAAACCCCCCAAAAACCCAAATCCGGGAAACAACCAAAAACCTTGTAAAAATTAAGTATGTTGGACCCTTTTGGTTGTAAATAACTCATATTATCTCAACAATTCAAAAGCTTAAGTTATAGACATTAAAGATGGCATTTTTAATCTAAAAACTCAAAACTTCCAATTTCAAAACCATGGACATTCATGAAAACTAAAGGTATGAGCTTGAAGATGATGACTAGGACATGTCAAAAATGACTTTACCTTTGCAAAAGCTCCAACAACAAGCAAGATATGAGATGGAATAGTATCTAGGGGAAGAGGGGTTTATTGTCGTCAAAAATGAAAAATGGAGAGGGGAAGAAGATGAGCCAAAAATCATTTTTTTAATGTTTGTTTAAAATTGAAGGGCCAAAGACCAAAATACCCTTAATGAAATAAGGCAATTACAAATAGGAGACATTCATGGCTATTTGGGCTTGTAACCCCCTCGTCCCAGTCTGGCCGGATGACCGGTACGAGTAGGCTATACGGGGAAAACCGAAGCGAAACCCGTTAAGGTTCCCCCTCGGTTAGCAACCCTAGAAAATTTCTTTTAATTTAATCTTGTCTAAAGGCATATTATTTTCCTAAGTGATCACGACAGCGGAAAACATCCATAAAGATACACAACCGAACCCCAAACAGCATGTTAACAGTCCATTTTATACTTATTGAGCAGGCCGTATCGATACACCAATCAAGGGTATCGATACGCCTTGACCAAGGTCAACACCCTTCAGTCAACACAGGAAGACCGTATCGATATAGCCCTTGAGCGTATCGATACGCTCTTCTCGGTCAACATCTCGTGGTCAACGAGATAAACCCGTACCGATACGCTTAGAGCTCGTATCGATACGCCAAAGCCTCACCAATTTCTCGGATTTCCAGTGAGCTTTGAGCGTACCGATACGCCCCGTGTATCGATACACTAAGCCAAAACTGAGTCCTGGAGGGCAAACCGTATCGATACGGCCCTTAGGCGTATCGATACGCCTTGCACTGCAAGTCTCCAAATTTCAGCAAAGGACCCTCCAACACAACTCTAGATGCATTTTAAAACTTTCCTAGCCATATTCAAGATTCCACACAACATCTCACAACCAAGGTCTAGCATATGAGGCATTTAAATCTAATAGGAACCATACAATCAAGGGATTCATGCAATTCCACAAATAAGGCATGCTTAGCAATCATAAGGCTTCATACACAAGGCAACCATAAAAAGAGCATTCATAGGCCAAGTTTATACACTCTTAGGCACATACAATTAAGCAGCAAAATAGGCATGGTCCTCAATCCATGAGACTAAAACATAACACATCCATAATTTAACATACTCAAACAACACAAAACACCTAAGGAGTTTGACACCAACTCTCACAAGTCTATACCCCATCGTTTAGGCATTATTACAAAACCCAAATCATACTTGTGCTAGCTTGAGAACTCCAAAAGCTCCTCCCTTGCCCACTTGCCTCCCGAACTCTAACGATCTGCATATTGGAAACAAAAGAGAGCGTAAGCTAACTATCTTAGTGAGAGAAGCTCTACAAATCCACAACATGTAGTTTTCAAGACACTTTTCATAAATGGAAATAAAATAATGGATGCACGAATGACTTTCTCAACAACTATACATGGTTTGCACAAGCACAACCAACATACACACACGGTGGGACTACACATCACCGTTTCGACTAGTAGATTTCCAATGGGTCTACACATCAAAGTACTTTCCTACTAGTCACTACCGGTGGGACTACAAACCACCGTAGTTAAAACAACCATCACGTGAGGCTCGACATCAACACGACTACACACTATCAACTGTATAAGACAACTCAAGATGCACATGAAAATCACAACACATAGCCATTCATCCACTCATAACAAAGCATAGGAGTAGAAACTTACACTCGAGTTTAGGTGAACCCCAAGGTTCCACCCAAATCCCAAAGGTTCCATATCGAGCACAATTCAAAGATTAACAATTCTACTCACCGTTGCTACCTGAGAGGAGACCGAAGACCAAGCTCAAGACCCCGAAATCTCCGAATTCGTCCCTGGAGCTTCACCAACCAAATTCCTTGTTTCTAAACAATCAAACACACTCTATTAATCACCAAAACAACCTCAAACCACTGTTGTAACTCATAACACCAATTAAGCATCAAACCAAGCCAAGAACACCCACAAAACTTCTATTTTCGAGCAGCCCTAATGCACAAATCAAAACCCTTGATTTCGACCCCTTTAACACACTCAAATGCCTCCAACACAACCCCTAACTATCATACTAACTTCAGCCCTCAATTTCCAACATAGAATACCTCTAAAAACCAACCTTAAAACCCTTCCAAAACCCCTAAAAACCCAAATTCGGGAATATATATAAAACTCTTTAAAAATCACATATATTGGACCTCATGGATAGTAAATAACTCACATATCAATAACAAATCAAAATCTTTAGCTAAAGACCATAAAGATAGCATTTTTAATCAAAAATCCCCAAAACCTCAAACTTCAAAAACATGGACAAAAATGAAAACTAAGGGTATATCAAAAACGAGCTTACCTTTGAAAAATCTTCAAGAATGAGCAAGCTATGAAATGGAATAGTAAACTAAGGAGGGGAAGGGGTTTTGTCGTTGGAAGCAAAATGGGTGAGGAGAGAAGAAGATGATAAAGGAAATTTTAATGAAAAGGGGTTTTATTTGAAAAGAACACTTATTTACCAATTTGCCATTAATGAAAATGGTCATCTTCCTTAATTTCAAAATCTATGGAGTTTGGGTTCTAATTTTAATTCAAGATTTGATCCAATATATAAAATGAATTTTTAAAACGAAAAGGGGAAACCTGAACATTATTTTAATATTACTTTCACCTTACCCCCAAACACGGGTGTTACAGGGCTTGTTTTGAAAATGGTCCAACTTAATTTATTTGTTTTGTAAACCTGAGGCCCAAAATACTATTTTAATATTATTTCACCCGACCCCCAAACCCGGGTGTTACAACTCTCCCCCACTTAAGGAATTTTGTCCCTGAAATTACCTGACTGAAAGAGATAAGGAAACTGCCTTTCCATATCCTCCTTCCTCTCCCAAGTGGCTTCGTCTACACCTCGACATTGCCACCTCACTTTGACTAACTCAATGGACCTACCACGCAACACCTTGTTGTCTGAGGCTAAGATCTCCACTGGTTCCTCATCATAAGTCAAATCCGGATTCAATTCAATCTCTTCTACGGGCATTACATGGGACGGATCCGATCTATACTTTCGGAGCATCGATACGTGAAAGACATCATGAATCTTCTCTTGTTCAACCGGGAGCCTCAACCTATACGCAACGAGACCAATCCTCTCGACTATCTCGTAAGGCTCAATGAATCTTGGGCTCAACTTGCCCTTCCTCCCAAACCTCATCACCTTCTTCCAAGGTGAGACTTTCAAAAACACTTTATCTCCCACGGAATACTCTACCTCTTTCCTCTTTAAGTCGGCATAGGACTTCTGTCGATCTAAGGCTGCCTTCAGACGATCACATATCAACTTTACCTTCTCGGTGGTGCCCTTAAGCAATTCAGGCATCGGTACAAGCTTCTACCCGACTTCAGCCCAACAAATCGGAGTTCTACACTTCCTACCATACAAGGCCTCATAAGAAGCCATCTGAATACTCGACTGAAAGCTGTTGTTATACGCAAACTCCACCAACGGTAGATGTTTCTCCCACGACCCCTGAAAATCAATGATACAACATCTCAACATATCTTCCAACACCTGAATCACTCTCTCAGACTGACCATCTGACTGCGGATGATACAAAGTGCTGAAGTTCAACCAAGTACCCAAAGCTCGATGTAAACACTCCTAAAACCTAGCTGTAAATCTCGGATCTCGGTCTGACACAATCGACTTCGGTACCCCATGCAGTCTCACTATCTCACAGATATACAGGTTAGCCAACTTGTCTAAAGTATAGGTGGTATGAACCAGTATGAAGTGGGCACACTTAGTAAACCTATCCACTATCACCCACACGGAATTCTTCTTCGAAGGAGTCAACGGTAGCCCCGACACAAAGTCCATGGTGATACATTCCCACTTCCATTTCGGAATCTTCAACGGCTGTAATAAACCTGAGGGAAACTGATGCTCGGCCTTGACCCTCTAACAAACCATACACTTACTGACAAACTCGGCCACGTTATTTTTCAAACCAACCCAGTAATACTCTTCTTTTAACCCTCGATACATCTTCGTGCTACTCGGATGCATAGCAAAAGGACTATTATGAGCTTCATTCAAGATCGTGCGCCTCAACTCGGCATCCTCCGGAACCACTATCCTATCCTTGTAACACATGATCCCATTCTTACCAAAACAATACTCGGTAGGCCTATCTTCGACTATGTCTTGCACGTGAGATGCCAAAGACTCATCTCGAAACTGCTTCTATCGAATTAACTTAACTAACGAAGGCTTAACCTGAAGCTCGGCTATCAACCCACCATCCTTAGACACACTCAACCTTGCAAACATTGCTCGTAACTCAACGGCCACTTTTCTACTCAAGGCATCGACCACTACGTTTGCCTTGCCCGGATGGTACTCTATAGTGAGGTCATAATCCTTAAGAAGCTCTAACCACCTACGTTGTCGGAGGTTCAATTCCCTCTGAGACATCAAATACTTCAAACTCTTGTGGTCGGTGTACACGGTGCGCTTCTCACCATAAAGATGGTGTCTCCAAATCTTCAATGCGAACACCACTGCGGCTAGCTCTATGTCATGGGTGGGGTAATTCTTCTCATGTACTTTCAACTGTCGCGAAGCATATGCCACCACCTTACCTTCTTGCATAAGCACACAACCTAGCCCTACGTAGGATGCATCACTATAAATCACAAACTCTCTCCCCGGTTCAGGCTGAATCAAGATAGGAGCTTTAGTCAAAGCTTTCTTCAATTTCTCAAATACTTCTTGTCTTGCATCTGACCACTCATACGGAACATTCTTCTGTAGCAACTTAGTCAAAGGGGCCGCTATCATAGAAAACCCCTCAACAAACCTTCTATAGTACCCCTCCAAACCTAAGAAACTGCGAATTTCTGTCACTGACTTCGGTTGTATCCAATTCACTATAGCTTCTATCTTCTTGGGATCCACACTAATCCCACTAGCCGAGATCACGTGACCTAGGAAGACTACCTCCTTAATCCAAAACTCACATTTTCTTAGCTTGGCATACAACTGATTCTCTAGTAGGGTCTGAAGCACTAATCGCAAATGCCCATCATGCTCCTCTTCGGTCCTAGAGTACACTAGGATGTCGTCTATGAACACTACCACAAACCTGTCCAAGAACTCATGAAACACACGGTTCATCATATCCATGAAGGCTGCTGGAGCGTTTGTCAACCCAAAAGGCATCACCAAAAACTCATAATGCCCATAACGTGTACTTAAGGCCATCTTCGATATGTCCACATCCTCTACCTTCAACTGGTAATACCCGGACCTCAAGTCAATCTTCAAAAACACAGAAGCACCTCTTAACTAGTCTAGCAAGTCATCTATCCTAGGCAAAGGGTATTTGTTCTTCACTGTCACCTTATTCAACTGCCTATAATCTATACACATCCTCATGCTACCATCTTTCTTTTTCACGAACAAGACCGGAGCACCCTACGGAGAAATACTAGGCCTAATGAAACCTCTATCAGTCAACTCCTGAAGCTGTATCTTCAACTCTTTCAACTCTTTCGGTGCTATTCTGTACGGAGCAATCGACACTGGTGCAGAATCAGAATACGTCTAAATATCAAACTCAACTGCTCTGTCTGGAGGCAAACCCGGTAACTCTTCCGAAAAACACTAGGGAAATCACATACTGTTTTGATGCTTAGCTGTTTTAAGATGCTTAGCTGGTGATTTTCTGTTCTTTTCTGTGCAGGGCATTAGATTCTGGAAAATGTGCTAAAAAGGCTGGATTTTGCAAGTTTTCTGGATTCATGGCTGGATTAGTGGGCATGAATTGGGGCATGAATGCGCTGACTCGACGACACGTCAACAGGCTTCTAGAAGATGATGTCAGCATCGCGTGATAGCTTATCAGCCGCGTTCCGGATCACTTATCAGCCGAGATTTGGATTAAAGCTTGGGGATTATCTTTTATTTTTAAATTTAAGCATTTTAGGATTTATTTATTATCACTTAGGAATTATCTCTTGTATTTTAAATATTTTAGGATTATCTCTTATCATTTTAAGAGTATTTTTAGGGTTTTAGGAAGCTATAAATACCCCTTGGGGTAAGCTTCAAGAAAACATCTTTCATCTCATCATTTAGTTTTTATTTGTTCTTAGGAATTTTATTTTAATAAAGTTTTTTTTCATAGCCAAAGGCTAAAGCGCTGACTCGATTTCAACGTGAGGGATGAAAAATACTTAAGTAACTTCAGGTTTTTTCTCTCGGTTTTCTAAGCTTAATTTCAAAATCAAAACGATTTCAAAACTAAAGATTGACTTTGGTTAGGATGTTGTTTTTGGTTAAATATGTGGGATGAAGGATTGGCTATTGAAGCACATTCGACTTCCTGGGAACACACTTAGTAAATTGATTACTAATAGAAAATTGAGATCGGAACTGTTGTTATTGAAACAACATCCGAGTCGGGTTTTTTCAAGAACTTTAAAACTGTTTATTTTTAACAGCGATAGCCGCGGTTAATCTAACCAGAAAACTGGAATCTAAAAATTGATTTTAGATCATCGGTTTACCGGAGAGAGAAAAAACAAGTCTCAAGGATTGATCCTTGTAGGCAAGTAACCGACGTGAATCCTGAAGTAAAAACCTTTTCCTATGATCTGAGGAAATTGAGTCAAAGCAAAAGCCTGAATCTAATCTTTTTTTGAATTCACTTCTTTTTAATATTCTCTACAATATTTATTTTTTACTTAAATTCTACAAATCACCCCTTTTCTATTTAAACATCATTCAACTCTCTTCCTAGCTCACCGATCAAGCGAACATAAATCAGGAAGTTTTCTTAGTCCTTGTGGGATCGACCCTTACTTCTCTTTTACTACATTTAACTTCTTTTATTTATTAATTGAGAATAAGGAATTATTTTGACGCGAAAACGACGCGTGTCAACCCTACGGAGAAATACTAGGCCTAATGAAACCTCTATCAGTCAACTCCTGAAGCTGTATCTTCAACTCTTTCAACTCTTTCGGTGCTATTCTGTACGGAGCAATCGACACTGGTGCAGAATCAGAATACGTCTTAATAGCAAACTCAACTGCTCTGTCTGGAGGCAAACCCGGTAACTCTTCCGAAAAACACTAGGAAAATCACATACTGTTTTGATGTCCTGAGGTCTCACCTCACTCATATTAGGATTCATTACATAAGCCAAATAAGCCTGACACCCCGAACTCAACAACCTCTGAGCTTCCAAAGCCGAAACCACATTGGACAAGAACCTGACGTTCTCACCAACTACCACAACCTCAAAGTCATCGGTAAGCCTCAAGGAGACTCTCTTGGTCTCCAAGTCAACCCAAGCTCTATGCTCTACAAGCCATTCCATACCCAAAATCACATCAAAACCGTAGAAGGGTAACTCCATCATATCGACCGGAAATACGTGGCCCTGAACCATCAAGGGACACCTCCTATACACTTTCCTAACTACCACTGTATCACCAAAAGAGCTAGTAACATTTACACCTACCTCTAACCAATCACATGGTAACCCTAATGACCTGTGTGCTTACCCAATATATACGAATGTGTTGACCCCGAATCTATCAAAGAAAGCAAACTCAAGGACTGCAATGAGAAATTACCTGCAATGACATCAGTGTCATTCCCAGCCTCTCGCTGAGTGTACACCCTAGCCGTTCCTCCTCCCTCGGGCTGGACTACTACAAAATAAGCCAAGTTCCTCTGACCCTCATTCCTTGGCTGAAAGTTTCCGCGACCGCGCCCACGGCCTCTCTGATGCTCAAAACCCCTAGCTGGAGTGGGTCCGCCCCTAGCCGGGTATGGACAGTCACGCCTCAAATGGTCTCGAGGGCTACAGTTCCAACACGCCCCGTAGATACCCATGCACTCGCCCGGATGGCGTCTTCCGCACCTGGCGCACTCCGGAATGTGAACAACAGCTCCTTGGCCCTGAAGGTCCTGACCATAGTCACCACCCCTATGCATCGTATCCGGCTGGTACCTCCTATCCCTATGCCTCTTGGCATGATCTCTATCCCAGTTCGCATGTCTCTTTCCAGAGTCGGACCCACTAGCACGTGCTCTAGAGCCTAGGTTCTGCTCTATATCCTAGGCCCTAGAGACCAAGACATCGAACTCAGTGTAGTCGGAGGCAAGCATGTAGGTCTTCACATCTGTAGTCAACCCATATCTGAAACGCTCACACCGTTCCCTCTCATTCGGGACCAACTCTGGTGCATACTGGCTCAACCTCACAAACTGAACCTCGTATTCAGACACGGTCTTATTACCTTGAACCAAAGCCATAAACTCTCTCTTCTTTTCATCTAAGTACCGGACTCCAAGATACTTCCTCTTGAAGGCATTTCTGAAGAACTCCCATTGATATCCGCCTCGGCCATACCAGAGGTAACAGTGGTCCACCAAGTATAAGCGTCCCCCTGGAGCAAAGAGACAATGTAACCCAACTTACGGGCGTCTGAACACTCCATCTGACCCAAGATGCGTGTAGTGCTCTCAAGCCACCCCTCCGAACCCTCGGGAGACAACCCACGAAACTCAACTGCTCCCAAGTTACGAAGCCTCTCTAGGGGTAATCCTGTCCCCGCACCCTGAGGTGGTGTTGCAGCTTGCATACCGGCCAAAGTTGTCTAAAAAGCTCCAACTATGGTCTGAATCAAATGGGCCACATCTGGACCTGCCTGACCCTGGCCCGCTTGAGCCCCGTCACCTCCCACATTAGCATTAACCTGAGGCCCATTACCATCACCTCCGACTTGAGCACCAGCCTGAGGCACATCGCCTTCACCACCAACTCCATTACCACCGGGAGCAGGAGGAACATGAGGCTCACCTCCAGGTGCCTGGTCACCCGCTCTAGGTCGCCCCCTTGGTCTCACCATAGCAAAACAAGATCTAAAACAATAAACACACAACAAACAAGGAAAACGTTAGGTTAGCAAAAGGGCAATGACTCCGGTTCTCAAGCTCGTTAAACCAAAACAATTTTCCTTTTTAACAACAACACCTAACAATGGGGACATTCGACTAGCCCTTAACCCAACCAGAAAAGCCACTGAAACATGCTTACAAACACCGTACTAGCAAGAAAACATTCGAGCATACATGACAAAACACTCATCACTACAAGGCAACATCATAACACATCAACTTACCTCACTTACCTACCCGAGGTCTCGGAAACCTCAGGCTCTGATACCACCAAATGTAACCCCATCGTCCCGGTTTGGATGAATGACCGGTCCGAGTAGGCTACACGGGGAAAACCGAAGTGAAACCCGCTAAGGCTCCCCTTCGGTTTGCAACCCTACAAAATTTCTTTTAGTATTATCTTGTCTAAATAGTTTTATTAAATCATATATGAAGGGTCAACAATGGAAGCAACAAACAAGGCGATCAACTCAACATCATTACAAAGCAGTCCATTTTTAGCTTATTAAGCAGACCGTTTCGAAACACCCAAGAAGTGTATTCCCGCCTGTCACGCGGGTGACCCGGGTTCGATCCCCGGCAACGGCGCCAAAAACTTGTTGCGTGTAAAATAGTCTATCGCAATTGTAGTGCAAGTATACACGACGCAAGTAGTAAAATGATACGAAGTATCGGATATCGTCTCCACAGGGACTGAGCTAATAGCTTCACCTTAGATTGCTGTACAAGAGTAAAGAAAATATTTGAGAAAGGTGTCACGAAAATAATAAAGATTACTGGAAAATAAAAGTAGAGAAATCAAGATAGAGAGAATGGGCTGGTATTGAATTGCTCAGTAGTGCAGCTATTGCTAAGTCTAGGAAATCCAGTTCTGTCGTCGTCCCCGTCGCGGCAGCAGTCCGTTGCTTATCGCGGCAGCGAACACTCAACTCAGTACTTCAAGTTTGGCAAGAATCCCTGATGTGCCTTGGCCTATCCCTAGGTCCAAGTCTGTCGATGATCACGTCTTTGATGATACCTCCCGGCGTGAATCGAAGGATGAACACCGATGTTGATGAATTCTTCTTTAGCCACTTAACCTCGTCCTATAAACTAGAGAACTTGCTCTTATTCCTTTCGTATACTTAACTCTCCCGATGCTAAGTAAATTGATAACCTCACAATGCTCTCCCGATGCTCTTGCAAGATATTAATAACCAGAATAAGAGAACTTGAAGTTTATTTTATTGAACTGAAAATTCTTAAAACAAAACAACCCTTGCAACTACTTTACAAATCAACCCGTGGCCCTAGGGGAAGTTTAGAACATGGTTAAGAAGGGAAAACGGCTAGGGTTTTTGGGAAGAAGGCTAGAGAATGGTGAATATCTCCCTAGGTCGAAATACATGCCCTTATATAGGCTTTGGGTCCAAGTTTTCTAAAATAGCAAGAATACAACTTTAAATTAAAGTACAATTCTAATAAAGACTAAATCTTCAAAGAATCTACTTTCCAGTCGTCATCTTTCTTGCTTGGGATTTTCTCTCCTTGAACTTTGGGCTTGACATTCCTTTCGATCTGGGGCTTGGAAAAATATGGTGATTTCACACGACAGACGGGCTGAATTTTCTCTATCTGTCAAGGTCCACTTTGCTTCTTCTTCTCAAAACTGCTGTCGACCTCTGCTGTCACGGCGGAAACCATGGCAGCATCATCCTCCTTGACTGCTCATCCAGTTCCAGCTCTTCTCCTTCACTGCCCAGCGCCTGCCTTTTCCGTCTGCTACAGCAGCAACCTGCAAAAGCAACCAATTTCAGTAGAAACTGTGCCTTTTAATATATTTGTGATGTTTAACTGTAAACTGACCTAAATGCAATAAATAATGCTTGAATGCAGCAGAAATATGGGTTAAATAGGGGTAAATAATAGAACTTTTACGCACTCAACACACCCCCAAACTCAAGTTTTTGCTTGCCCTCAAGCAACTAAGAACTAAAAGAAAAATGAAATATTTTTGTTTTGGCTTTAAACAGTGAACCTTCCCTTACCCGTCGTTCGTTCCCTGTGGCGGCAGCACCCTGTCGGATAATCTGGGATCTGTCCGGAGTCTCACTATAGTCCTCGTGCAGTGTGTGCATGCTTGTGAACAGCCTTGATTTTCTGTTTTGACCCGATTTCATTTTTTAAGCTAAAGTTTCACTAGAGCTGGTTTCGGGCACCTCTAGCTAACTTCCTAGAGCCGGTTTCGGGCACCTCTAGGGCTGTTGAGTCTATTTTGCTAAACTTATTTCCTAGAGCCAGTGTTAGGCACCTCTAGGGGCTATTCAAGTGCTAAGCTTCCTATTCTAGTTGACTAAAAGAGTTCTAAGCAGTATAACAGTCACAAATGTGTTTAAGTTTTCAGAACTATAGAAAGGCTCTAAACTTCTCCTTAAACTATCCTAAAGGCACTGCCACGACAGAGTTGTCACGGCAGGTAAGTTCAGTTCACAGACTTAAGCCAAAATTTTCAATTTTTCATTAAAAAATAAAATAAAACTAAGTAAAAGACACCATTAAAACTAAATTAGACTCCATTGATGGAGGGATGCCACCCCAAACTCGAGGGTTGCATTGCCCTCAATGCAAATGACAAAATAAAATAAAAACAGTACATCACAAAATATAGAAGCAGGCAACAAAATAAGATAGGAAACTTAAATTTTTAATCGCTGCCTTCGCTGCTGCTGCTGAGTCTGATCTGGCGGCGGGCTCTAGCTTTCGGAGCTGGCTGGGGCACGGGGGGGGGGGGGCAGATGTGTTCTTTGCTTTGGCCTCCCGTGGTGGCTGGATCCTGGTTGGGGAGATGTGAGGGGGTTGCTCCATAACCTGAACTTCAGAGTTGCTGCTGCTGCTGGCTTTTGGCATGTTATTTTTATCTGCCACCCGCTTCTGCCTCTTCACCGGTGAGAATTCCTTCGACAGATTCCTCTTGATAGAGGGTTCAGTATCACTGGTGGCCCAAACAGAAGAGGAGGAGAACCCAGCAACAAAGGCATCAAGGTCCTCTGATGCCATTCGACGTTTTGTGCCACGGGCAGATGGTTCAGCATGGGTGTTGCCTGCTACTGTCGGGGCATGCGATGGGGTTGAGGCGGCAGAGGGTGTCCGTGGGGTGGCAGCAGGTGTAGGAGTGTGGGCAGGTGTAGTGACAGTAAAGTAATGTGCAGGAAAAGTGGGGAAGACAGCATCAGGGAAATTTAAAGAATTATGGATAAAATTTACCGTAGAAGCAGTAAAATCCCTGATGAATGTCATCAGACCGAGTTGTCGTTCCTCTATCTTCTTAATGGCAGCTAAGATCTGGGAGGTAGAGTCTGTCGGGGCGGCTGCTGCGGCAGCTGGTTCGGTCTCTGGCTGCTCTGTCGTGTCTGCTGTTGCGACAGCTGGATCAAATGACGATAGAGGGGTGGCAGCAGTCAGCTCTATGAGGCTTAGTACGTTCTTTTCTGTCCAACCTTTCCCTTGGACTCGATGGTCAGTGGTCACCTCTGGTACGCCATGGCCACGACAGAGCGATGTGATGAGGTACGACAAGTAAAGTGGACCCGTCGATCTGGGTTGGTCTACTGTTGTATTGTGTGACGTTGGCATGATGCACTTTTTGATAAAAGCATTCCATAGTTTAGCCTCCGGCAGTAGTTGAGTCCTTTTTACCGTCCGTGGATTCTTGCGGCTAGTGTTCCATTGAGTTCCCTCTTCTGTCAGCTCTGCCATGACAGCATCATAGGTAGCAGGGTCTAATGTGTTGAGGAACTGTTAGTGAGCGTCATCGTTGCTGCCGACATAGAATCCATACAGTGTGTTTATGTACTCAGCTTCGAACGGCACTTCCTTTCCTCGTACGATCACTGATGTTGCCGTCCTGCTGTTAATGGCAACGTAGAATTCTCGCACCAATGAGACGTTCATTTTCTCAGGCTGTTCGGCAAAGAGCTGCCAATGTAGCGCTCAAATTTTTCGGACTATGAACGGCTGAAGACCCAGATCTTCCTCTTCTGTCGTGTAAATGAATCCCTTTTCTTCCCACATGTCTCTGATCTGAAATGAGCGTGGGATGGTTGCTGTCGGTGTGGAGCTGGAAGCAGCATTCCTACGGGTATTCCTGGAAGACATTGTTGCAAGGGTTGTGGAAATAAAAATGAAAGCAAGTAAAAATCTAAAGAGAGAGCATGTAAGAAAAATAGAAGTGAGTGAAAATGAAAAATGAAACGGGGTTATATAGAGAAGGATTTGCTGCCCGTTGAAGCTGTAACGGCAAGCGTGAATAACGGGGCCAGCTGTTATACGTTAGCGTGTCTGACGCGTCTGTCACGCATTTTCGCGTCTGTTACGCGTCTGTGACGTGTTTCCGCGTCTGTCGTGACAGCGTGATGACAGCCTGTATTTTGCGCGTCTGTCGCGGCAACTGGAACGACAGGCTTCAACTTTTGTGCTTTGTTGGGCTGGTGGATGGATGGTGGGCTGAGTTCACTTCTCCTGTTCTTCTTGACTCCTTTATTTCCTAAAAACGATAAAAATAAAAACATTATTCAAATAAAATAAATCTTATTCCTAATAAATAATAAGTAATAATAAAACTAAAAAATAAAGAAAATAAAAATTAGGTTAAATTAGGAATGCCAGGTGGGGCATCTCCTAAGGTAACCACTTCATGTAGTCCTGGGGCTTCAGTCCCCTGATAATGCTTTAAGCGCTGTCCGTTGACTTTGAATTGATGCCCGTCTTTTAATGATCGGATTGTTATGGCACCATGGGGAAAAACATGTACGACTTGGAATGGGCCAGACCATCTAGACTTCAGTTTCCCTGGGAAAAGTTTCAGTCTAGAATTGAACAACAATACAAGCTGCCCTGGGCAGAACTGTCGTGGCAGCAACTTCTTGTCATGCCACTTCTTAGTTTTATCCTTGTAGATTCTTGCATTGTCATAGGCCATTGTCCGGATTTCTTCAATTTCGTTCAGATCTAACAGTCTTTTCTGCCCTGCCCTGTCCAAGTCCATATTCACTGCCTTGATCGCCCAATATGCTCTGTGCTCTATCTCGACAGGTAGATGACATGTTTTCCCATAAATCAATCGGTACGGAGACATTCCCAATGGAGTTTTAAAAGCTGTCCTATAAGCCCATAATGCGTCATTGAGGAGTAAAGACCAATCCTTCCTAGTTGGCTTAACCATCTTCTCAAGAATGTTCTTAACTTCCCTATTAGATATTTCAGCTTGTCCATTGGTCTGTGGGTGATATGATGTCGCGATCCGATGCTTGACACCGTATTTCTTCAAGGCAGCAGCAATAACCATGTTGTCGAAATGTCTCCCTTCATCACTGATAATCGCCTTAGGGATGCCAAACCTAGAAAAAATGTTTTTATGTAAAAACTTTTGGACTGTCTTGGCATCATTCTTTTGAGTGGCGATAGCTTCAACCCACTTAGAGACATAATCTACTACCAGGAGGATGTATAGATTCCCACATGAAGATAGGAATGGTCCCATAAAATCAATCCCCCAAACGTCGAAGATCTCGACTTCTAGAATGTTCTGCAGTGGCATCTCGTTTCTCCTTGAGATGTTTCCTGTCTTTTGGCACCTGTCACAACTCTTGTAGAAGATTTGCGCATCTTTATACAGTGACGGCCAGTAAAACCCTGACTGTAGCACCTTGGCAGCAGTTTTGTTGCCTCTTAAGTGACATCCATACTGTGAAGCGTGGCAGTGATGAAGTATGTCTTCTTGCTCTTCCTGTGGTACACATCTCCTTATAACCTGATCTGCACAGATTTTAAAAAGAAGAGGTTCGTCCCAATAATAATGCTTAACATCATTTTGGAATCTCTTTCTGGCTTGATAATTAAGATCAGAAGGAATTATTCCGCTAACTAAGAAATTAACGAAATCAGCATACCAGGGGAGTTCAGAAGACTTACCTGCCGCCATGGCTGTCGCGACAGTGACTGCGGCAGCAAAGAGCTGCTCGTCTGGGAAGGTCTCCAGTATGTTTGTCTCATCTGTTGGTAGACTCTGTCCCTTCTCCAACCTTGACAAGTGATCTGCCACTTGATTCTCTGTCCTTTTTTTGTCCTTGATTTCAAGATCGAATTGTTGCAATAGCAGGATCCAACGTATCAATCGAGGCTTTGCATCCTTTTTCGCGAACAGATACTTTAAAGCAGAGTGGTCTGTGTGCACTATAACCTTCGTTCCAAGTATGTAAGAATGAAACTTGTCAATGGAGAATACCACATCCTAATAACTCTTTCTCTGTGGTGGTGTAGTTTACTTGGGCGTAATTTAGTGTCTTGCTGGCATAGTATATGACATGAAAAATTTTATCCCTTCGCTGCCCAAGTGCTGCCCCGACAGCATAGTCACTAGCATCACACATGATCTCAAATGGCTGTGTCCAGTCTGGTGGCTGTACTATTGGGGCTGTTACCAACTTTTCCTTCAGAACCTTGAATGCTTCAGTACATTCATCATTAAAGTCAAAGGGTCGGTTCTGCTCTAGAATATGACATAGGGGCTTGGTGATTTTTGAGAAATTCACAATGAACCTCCTATAAAAACAAGCATGTCCTAAGAAGCTTCTAATACCCTTGACTGTGGTGGGCGGCGGCAGCTTTTCGATTACTTCTATTTTAGCCCTGTCGACTTTTATGCCACAACAGCTAATCTTATGGCCAAGGACTATCCCTTCATCCACCATAAAATGGCATTTTTCCCAATTCAGCACTAGGTTTGCTTTTTTACATCTTTCGAGTACCTTTTGTAGGTTGCCTAGGCAGCTTTCAAAGTCGTCTCCAAAGACCGAAAAATCATCCATAAAAATTTCGAGGAAGTCCTCTACCATATCGGAGAATATAGCCATCATGCACCTTTGGAAGGTGCCGGGTGCATTGCATAATCCAAATGGCATCCTCCTAAAAGCATATGTTCCGTAGGGGCATGTGAAGGTCGTCTTTTCTTAATCTTCCGGTGCGATAGCTATTTGATTGTAACCTGAATAACCATAAAAAAAACAATAGTAAGGTTTACCCGCTAGTCTATCAAGCATTTGATCAATAAAGGGTAAAGGAAAGTGGTCTTTTCGGGTAGCTTTGTTAAGCTTCCGATAGTCCATACAAACCCTCCAACCGGTCACAGTCCTGGTTGGGATTAACTCATTGTTTTCGTTGGTTACCACGGTCATTCCTCCTTTCTTGGGAACACATTGCACCGGGCTCACCCATTTGCTGTCCGAGATGGCGTAGATTATTCCAGCATCTAACCACTTGATTATCTCTTTACGCACCACCTCTTTCATCGCATGGTTTAGCCGCCTTTGAGCATCTATAGTCAGCTTATGATCATCCTCGAGAAGGATTTTATGCATACATAATACCGGACTAATGCCTTGAATATCAGCTATCGTCCATCCAATTGCCTTTTTGTGCTGCTGCAGCATCCCTATTAGCTGTTGTTCCTGTTCCTGCATCAACTTGGAAGAGATGATTACGGGCAACGTATCATTTAAACCAAGAAAAGCATATTTTAGCTGCCCTAGCAGGGGCTTAAGTTCTAAAACAGGGGGCTCAACAGTTGATGGCTTTTGGATTGCATGGTTATCTGAAGTATAATTTAGAGGTTCGAATAACTTACCTGGACGATCTCCTATCCAGTTTACCTCCTCCTGATCTTCAGTATCAGATGTATCAGATTCTGAGGAGTTGCTGTCGTCGGTGCTGTCGTGACAGTCCTGTAGGTGTCTGCCGAGGCAGTGACCAATTTTTATGTCGTGACAGCCCGACCTGATGCAGGGTTGGTCAAGGGTAACTTCAGTGATAACCTTGCATTCTTCTTCTGCATCAGCGTGCTTCATAGCTTGGAGAACATTCAACTTTTTCTCTTGATCATTCACTCTCATGGTGAGTTCTCCTTTTTCCACATCAATCTGTGATCTTCCCGTGGCTAAGAAGGGTCGCCCAGGATGATTGGTGCGTTTTCATCTGCTTCACAATCTAAAACAAGAAAGTCAACAGGAAAAATAAATTTATCCACTCTTACCAGAATATCTTCGATTTTTCCTTCCGGATGAACATAAGAGCGGTCTGCCAGCTGTAGAATTACTGTCGTGGGCCGAGCTTTTCCAATACCTAATTTCTGAAAAACAGATTTTGGCATTAAATTAATACTAGCACCAAGATCACAAAGTGCCTTACCCACATATTTATCTCCGATTACACAAGGTATGATGAAGCTCCCCGAATCCTTCTTTTTCTGGGGTGGCTGCCTATGAATAATAATCATGTATCCTTCTGTCATCTTAACCGTTTCAAATTCCCCAAGTTTAGATTTCTTCGAAATAACATCCTTGAGAAATTTGGCGTAACCGGGCATCTCCCTTACGACATCTAACAGCGGGATGTTAATATGAACCTGCTTAAAAATATCATAAATCTTTTTGAGCTGTGATTCTTGCTTCACTTGCTGTAACCGCTGAGGGAAAGGAGGTGGGGGACGATAATCAGCAATGCGTCCTTCCCACTGCATATAAATCTGAGGAGGTTTGGGTTCATCATCTTTCTCCTCTGTCACTTCTGTTGTCGTGACAGGCTCATCGGCAGCAGGCTATTTGTTACCTGTCGGGGCAGCTTCCTCGGTAGGTCTGTCCAAGGCTGGTTTCTTCATTGTTTCAGTTTCCTTTTCTGACCCTGGTAGTTTCTTCACACTCCTAGTAGTGATGGCTTTACACTGCTCGTGTGTGGGCTGCCAAGCATTTTCAGTATTGCTAGGAAATCCGCCAGTCTGCCTTGGATTGATATGCTGGGAAACCTGACCCATCTGTGTCTCCAACGATTTCAGAGTAGCTTCATGATTTGTCATCCGCATCTCTGTTTTATCCGTGAATGTCTCTGTCTTCTTAACAAATTGATTCATGTTCTCAATATAAGTTCCTGTCTGAGACATAAAAGTAGCCAGAGTCTGTTCCAGTATACTGTTCGTGGCAGCTGGTGGCTGTTGTTACTGCTGTTGCGGCTGCATTTGCTGTCGAGTCAGCAATCTAGGTCCTCCCTGATTCTGATTATTGTGTGCTTGAGGATTCAGGGCATTATTAGGATTACTCCAAGAAAACTTGTGATCCTTTCTCCAGCTGGGATTGTAGTTGTTGGAGTTGTAATTCTGCTTATTGTAATTTCCAACATACTTTCCCTCTTCTAACTGTATTGGACATTCCTCCGAACTGTGATTTCCTTCACAAATGTCACATACCTCTTCGATAGCAAATACCGGCTGTGAATCATCGTTCAAAAGCTTCTTCATTGCCTTAGTAAGGTATGCCACATGTGATTTCATTGTGCTGTCGGCCTCATAATCCTTAACAGCTAGGACCCGTTTACCCCCTCTTCTTGCTGTCGGAAACTGCTCTTCATTCTTAGCCAGATTTTTCAATACTTGCATTGCCTCATCCGGGTCTTTGTTCAATAGTAATCCATTTGCTGCTGAATCAATTCGAATACGAGTTTGTAAGCTGGCAGTATTATAAAACTTAGTTACCTGATTCCAGACGGGGAATCCATGCATTGGGCAGTTCCGTAGAAGAGTGGTAAATCTGTCCCAGGCAATTCGAATCAATTTCATTATGTAATCGCTCAGATAAATGTGAAGGATTAAAATGAGATAAAAATTCACGAGACAAATCTGCCCAAGTTCTAATTGAACCCGGCGTAAGTTTATTCCACCAAGTCTTTGCTCTGTCCCTCAAAGAATGGGGAAACAACCGAAGCCTCAGTATCTCCGGATTAACTCCTGGTAGCCTAAACGAACCACAGATTTCCTGGAACGTTTTTAGATGCTCCCTAGCATCCTCTGTAGCAGCACCACTAAATTGACCGGCATTGTTGATCATGCTAAACATAACAGGTTTCAGCTCGAAGTTGTCAACATCTATATTCGGCAGCGTGGTTTCCAGTTCTACATGATCGTTCAACATGTAGTCACGACAGGACCGTCGTCTGGCAGCGGCAGCAGGGTTGCCGACAGGCGGTATAACCGCTCCATCTCCAACAGGAGGGTCGTTTCCTTGGTGTGCCATTGTCTCTAACTGTTCCTCAAGGTACTCGTTCCTGGCTAGTATGTGACGAAGTCGATTCTTGAGATTGAATGAACGTTCGATTTCCGGATCTAATGGATACTCAGGATCTTCACCTCGTTTCGATCTGCGCATAAACAAGGAACCTTGTGAAAAGCAAGAGTTGAACAAACCAAAGAAAAACAGAAAAATAAAAATAAAAACAAAAAGTGCAGTAAAAGAAAATGTAGAGTTATGTTTCCAGTCCCCGGCAACGGCGCCAAAATCTTGTTGCGTGTAAAATAGTCTATCGCAATTGTAGTGCAAGTATACACGACGCAAGTAGTAAAGTGATACGAAGTATCGGATATCGTCTCCACAGGGACTGGGCTAATAGCTTCACCTTAGATTGCCGCACAAGAGTAAAGAAAATATTTGAGAAAGTTGTCACGAAAATAATAAAGATTACTGGAAAATAAAAGTAGAGAAATCAAGATAGAGAGAATGGGCTGGTATTGAATTGCTCAGTAGTGCAGGTATTGCTAAGTCTAGGAAATCCAGTTCTGTCGTCGTCCCCGTCGCGGCAACACCTGTCGCGGCAGCAGTCTGTTGCTTGTCGCTGCAGCGAACACTCAACTCAGTACTTCAAGTTTGGCAAGAATCCCTGATGTGCCTTGGCCTATCCCTAGGTCCAAGTCTGGATGATCACGTCTTTGATGATACCTCCCGGCGTGAATCGAAGGATGAACACCGATGTTGATGAATTCTTCTTTAGCCACTTAACCTCGTCCTATCCCTAGGTCCGAGATAGTTCAACTATAAACTAGAGAACTTGCTCTTATTCCTTTCGTATACTTAACTCTCCCGATGCTAAGTAAATTGATAACCTCACAATGCTCTCCCGATGCTCTTGCAAGATATTAATAACCAGAATAAGAGAACTTGAAGTTTATTTTATTGAACTGAAAATTTCTAAAACAAAACAACCCTTGCAACTACTTTACAAATCAACCCGTGGCCCTAGGGGAAGTTTAGAACATGGTGAAGAAGGGAAAACGGTTAGGGTTTTTGGGAAGAAGGCTTGAGAATGGTGAATATCTCCCTAGGTCGAAATACATGCCCTTATATAGGCTTTGGGTCCAAGTTTTCTAAAATAGCAAGAATATAACTTTAAATTAAAGTACAATTCTAATAAAGACTAAATCTTCAAAGAATCTACTTTCCAGCCGTCATCTTTCTTGCTTGGGATTTTCTCTCCTTGAACTTTGGGCTTGACATTCCTTTCGATCTGGGGCTTGGAAAAATATGGTGATTTCACACGACAGACGGGCTGAATTTTCTCTATCTGTCGAGGTCCACTTTGCTTCTTCTCCTCAAAACTGCTGTCGGCCTCTGTTGTCACGGCGGCAACCATGGCAGCATCGTCTTCCTTGACTGCTCATCCAGTTCCAGCTCTTCTGCTTCACTGCCCAGCGCCTGCCCTTTCCGTCTGCTACAGCAGCAACCTACAAAAGGAACCAATTTCAGTAGAAACCGTGCCTTTTAATATATTTGTGATGTTTAACTGTAAACTGACCTAAATGCAATAAATAATGCTTGAATGCAGCAGAAATATGGGTTAAATAGGGGGTAAATAATAGAACTTTTACACACTCAACAAAGTGTATCGAAACGCCTTGACTTGGTCAACGGGCCTAAGTCAACATGAGAGGACCGTATCGAAACGGTGGTCAACCGTTCCGAAACACCCCCAACGGTCAACTTCTCGTGGTCAACGACATATTGACCGTTTCGAAACACCAAGACCCGTTTCGGTACCTCAATTTATCGGCAAATTCTCAGATTTCCAGTGGCAAAATTGTACCGAAACAGCCCCTATGCGTATCGAAACGTCTGGCCTGAAACAAGAGGGCCGTATCGAAACGGGACCAACCGTTTCGATACACGGGCTACGAAAAGACAGATTTTTGCTGGTTTCTGATTCAAGGCAGCCCCAAAACACACCCAAAACCTCTTAGACTCATCATACAACAATTCTAGATGAAAGACACTCTATATAGACATGCCTAGCACACAACAAACATCAAGGAGCCAAACATTAAAAGAATCAACATGCTCAACAAGGATTCATGCATAACATTCAAGATTCAAGCTTTAGACAAATACACATATAGCATCAATAAAGGGATATAAGTCCAACCACAAGACAAGCATGCATCAAGCAAATATGGTTTACAATCCATACATAGAGGCATACACAAGGCCAACACAAGTTAAACAATTTAGCATGCTCAACAAATCAAAACATCAACTAAGGAGTTTGACACCAACTCCTACAAGTCTACACCCCTATCGTCTAGGCATTATTACGATACATAAATCATACTTGAGCTAAAATGAGAACTCCAAAAGCTCCTCCATTGCCCACTTGCCTCCCGAACTCTAACGATATGCATGTTGGAAACAAAAGAAATCGTAAGCCAACTAGCTTAGTGAGAGAAGCTCTACAATTCAACAAGCATGTAGTTTTCAAAACATTTTTCAAGATTGACAATTAAACCCATGGATGCACGAATGACTTTCTCAACAAAACTACACATGGTTTTCACATGCACAACCAACATACACACACGGTGGGACTACACATCACCATTTCGACTAGTAGTTTTCCAATGGGACTACACATCAAAGTACTTTCCTACTAGTCACTACCGGTGGGACTACACATCACCGTAGTTAAGACAACCATCACGTGAGGCTCGACTTCACACGACTACACAATAACAATTGTATAACAATTCAAGATGCACATGATAATCACAACACATTGTCATTCATCCACACATAACAAAGTATAAGAGTAGAACTTACACTCGGGTTTAGGTGAACCCTCTAGGTCCCACCCAAACCCCCCAAAGGTTCCATTTCTAACACAAAGAAAAGATTAACAATTCTACTCACCGTTGCTACCCAAAAGAGAGCAAAAATCCAAGCTCAAGTCACCGAATTCTCCGGATTCGCTCCCGAGGCTTCACCAACAAGATTTCATGCTTCTAATCATCCCAACACAAATCAAACAATCAAAATTCAGTCCACGATTCAAAATAGCAAACCCGGAACATAATCCAAGCACAAAACACATGTTTCAAGCTAAGAACAACCCCCAAAATCTTCATTCCCGAGCTGCCATGAAGCTCAGCCCAAAACTCTTGATTTCAACACTTAAATTACTCCCTAATGCCTCCAATTCAACCCTTCTACATAGTCTAACCATCAGCCAACACTTTCCCACTTAAATCACCCCCAAAACTCAACATTTCAACACTCTAAAACCCCCCAAAAACCCAAATCCGGGAAACAACCAAAAACCTTGTAAAAATTAAGTATGTTGGACCCTTTTGGTTGTAAATAACTCATATTATCTCAACAATTCAAAAGCTTAAGTTATAGACATTAAAGATGGCATTTTTAATCTAAAAACTCAAAACTTCCAATTTCAAAACCATGGACATTAATGAAAACTAAAGGTATGAGCTTGAATAGGATGACTAGGACAGGTCAAAAATGACTTTACCTTTGCAAAAGCTCCAACAACAAGCAAGATATGAGATGGAATAGTATCTAGGGGAAGAGGGGTTTCTTGTCGTCAAAAATGAAAAATGGAGAGGGGAAGAAGATGAGCCAAAAAGCATTTTTTTAATGTTTGTTTAAAATTGAAGGGCCAAAGACCAAAATACCTTTAATGAAACAAGGCAATTACAAATAGGAGACATTCATGGCTATTTGGGCTTGTTTTGATAATGGTACAATTTAATTTATTTGTTTCGTAAACCCGAGGCCCAAAATACTATTTTAATATTATTTTCACCTGACCCCCAAACTCGGGTGTTACAAGGAAATATTCAACCATCCACCAAGTTGATGACTTTTGGATTCGGTGCTTTCGCCAGAGACAACAACCAAACCTTGCTCGCATCATGTTTGCGGAGATTGTCTATCTCGTGCAACATCACCACACCACTTTTGTCACTTCATTTACATATGGCTCCGCCTTGAGTTATTTCTTCACTCAAAAGGAGATTGATTGCTCTCACGACTATCCTACACCCCTCACCGATCCTATTGATGAGAGTTCTCTTTCAAGGGGAAGTTTCATTACTTCAATGGTAGTTGGCTTCGCCTCTCCGAGCTTCCTAGTGATGCGATTCCGGAAGAGATTGCCAATCCTCAAGCTCCTCAAGTGTAACCCCCTCGTCCCGGTCTGGCCGGATGACTGGTCCGAGTAAGCCACACGGGGAAAACCGACATGAAACCCGCGAAGGTTCCACCTCGGTTAGTGACCCTAATTTTTTTCATTTAAATTACATTTTAAACTAGAGGCATAAATGATTCTTAAGTGGTCTCTACAGCGGAAACTAGACTCCCGGGAGGCCCTACAGCAAAACAGGCCTAACCCAAGCATTGAGACTCTCTAGAGATGCCTAAAAGCCCCCATTCAGGCCTGTGTTTCGATACAGGTACTGCCCGTTTTGAAACATGGGCCCCATGTAGAAAGCAAGTCCCCCGTACCGAAACGCCTCCACCCGTTTTGGAACAGGGCTACGAATTTGCCTTGGTGTTTCGAAACTTGTTTCGAAACAGGCATGGACAGTGGCAAAAACGTTCCGAAACCTGTTTCGGAACAGGGGCTCATAGTGGCCAAACCGTATCAAAACGGGTTCCGATACGGGGTCCCTAAAGCCTTACCCGTTCCGAAACGGCTCAGCCCGTTTCGAAACGCTGGATGTCTGCAACTTTCAAAAATTGGACTTAGGCAACTCTAAATGACCCCAAAGGCCCTCAACAACTCCAAGAAGCATACATCACAAACGAGTACCCTCTAGAGGCATGCTCCCTATTGCAAACATTCATAATCATCACAAGATTTGAGATAAGACATTCATTCCAAGAATCACCCAAAGCATACTTAAGCATTATAAGGCCCTTAAGGCTCAATTCACCACACATAGAGTTACATGCCACAACCACACATGTACTCATACAAAATCATAGCATCACTATCAAGCATTCATCAAGGCTTAACATGGTTTACGAATTCAACAAAAACATAAATACCAACAACCTCCAAGAGTCATACAAGCTCATACAAAACACGCACTTTCCACATTGCTAAACTACTACGTTAATTGCTAAATTGTACTAGGGCAACAAATAACTTGGAAGTCCCTTCGCCTTGCTCCTTGCTAACACCACGCTAATGATCTGCATTGTTGAAAATGAGAGCGTAAGCTAGAAGCTTAGTGAGGATGCTCTAAAATCAAAAACAACAACAATGCAGGGTCCAAGCATGCAAATCCTTAACCTCATAAACAACATACATAGGTATCAACAAGTCAACCTAGCTAGTCTTTCAAGAGTCATAATATGGCATCTCCCATCATACTAAGCTCAACAACAAATATCTCAATTATCATAACATCATAATCATGAAAGCAATATCATTGGCCACTATTATTTTACCCGGATGTGCGGATTTACCCTCAACAACAACATTACCTCGGTGGGATTACACTCATCACCGGACCTTGCATGGGCGGGATTCCACTCATCACCACATGCCCTACGGATGGGATTCCACTCATCATCACGTAGAATATAAATAAATTTACGGTGGAATATTACATCACCGTACTCCTCCTTGATGACTCAACGCCATCAAGGCCACGTACGTTTTGACTCAATTTGTGTGCACACTAATCCTAATGATCGATCATTTACACCCGGTAAGTTAATTAGTGCCAATTTCTTTAACCACATCATATATCCACCATTTATATCGCATACTCATCACATATACATGTCAAGGTACACACATACAAACCAATCCACATTTCACAAGGACAAGTATGCAATGGCATATCATTTATCAATAGGAAATCAAGGGGTTAAACTACCAATTTAACTCCCACATAGGAATGGCCTACCAAGCACATTCCAACCCATACACTACACACACTTGAACCAACTTCAAAACATATTTAAGGTTTACTCACCACCCTTCCTTAGCAACCAAAACAAGCAAGCAAGCCTCCTATGTGCCCGGATTCGATCCCGATGCTTCTCCAATGTCTCCTCTTGTTTCTAGCCAATCAAAACACATCCATTACTCACAATTCAATGCTAAAACTCAGTCCCTACTCCAATCCATAAATACAAGCCATACTTCAACAATTTCAAATCCAACAATCACCCAAAATTTCCATTTTCGATCTCCCTTAAAACCTAGCTGAAAACCATGTTTTCAAACACCCAAATGACACCCAAATGGCCCCAAAACACCTTCTTAACATCCCTAAACCATCAGCCCTTCAACCTAACCCTAAAACTCACCAAAATTCAAGTTTTAGACACCTCAAAAATGGCCACAAGGACCCATTTCGGGTTTTCACCCAAAATCACCCATTTTAACATATTATGTGTATTTTAAGGAGACTAAACCAAAACCCAACTTAATAAATCAAAATCAATTAACAAACCCAATAAAAACTCAAACTTTCATTAAACTCCAAATTTCAAAAAGATGATAGTTTTAAATTTTAAAACTAGGTAAATGTAGAGGATGAAGAGAAGAGTTCAAATATATAATTACCTTTAAAAATGCCCTTAAGATGAGGAAGAAATCAAATGGAATAGTGAATAGGGTTTTGGGAGGGGTTTTGGTGCTTTTCACGTTGGGGGGAGAAATGGGGAGGAAGACACTTTTTTTGTTCCTTTTTGAATCAAAAAGGTGATCTAGCTTTTTAAGTTGTTTTGGCTAAATTACCAAGATGATCCATCCTTTTTATTTAAAAGCTCAATTGGCTCAAGCCAAAGTCAATTTGATTAAAATTAGTTTTACCGACTCGGACCAACTAACCCGACTAACTCCTAACTCCAAAACACGGGTGTTACATCAAGCTCCTCCTCCTCCATCCATGGATGCTCTTATGACTTTTCTCAATGAATAATTCACGGGCCTACGCACGAGGATTGCTTCTATGGATCAAGTCATGAGTTCAGGGTTTTCCGCCATAGACACACGCTTCACATGCTTAGAAGATCGTGTGACGAATGTGGAGAAGCGTATCTCATCCATCGAGGCCGGGCACAACTCAATGAACATCTCTCTCACGGCCTTTCATGATGAGTGGCGTCAATCTAGGAGGAATGATGATGATGCCAACAAAGATGACGATAAAGATGATGAAGATGGCAATGGAGAAGAGTAGTAGATCTTCTTTGCATTTCATTCATGTCATTTAGGATTTCTAGTTTATGCACTTTAAACTATATTCTTAGGATTAAGTTTAAAACCTATGCTTTGATTATTGTTGTTTGGATTTTATTTTTGATGTTCCTTAATTATGAAATTAATGTTTATCTATTATATGTTGCTTGGTTATTGTTTATGCCTTTTGCCTATGTCTCTTATTTTTGATCTAACAAAAAGGGGGAGAGGGAACAAGCTCACTTAAATTTTACCTAGCTAACATTAAGGGGGAGTTATTTTCCAAAGTTTTTCAAAAGTCTTAAAAATTTCAAGTTTAGGTTTTGTTATATCAAAAATGAGGAGATTGTAAAACCCATGTTTGATTTTGATATAACAAAGTGTTTTATGGATTAAATTGAAAAACTTGAAATAGACTTTTAAGTCCCTAAAAAGGTTTCAAATCAACAAGGCTTTACTTTAGTTTGAAAAAAATCAAACTCTAAAATATTTTCTAAGTGTTCCAAGGCCAAACTATTGAAAATCGCATATGCGTATCGATACGCTCCTTGTCGTATCTATACCTTTTTAAAAACTTGGCCACTGGAGAAATCCGTTTCGATACGCCCCTTACCGTATCGAAACAGGGTATCGAAACAGATTGTATCTGTTTTGATACGCTCTCTCTATAAAATCACACTAAGTTTGAATGATGTACCGATACGGTGTCTCCTGTATCGATACAGATTTAAAGTAATTTTAAATTTCAGAGCCTTAAATATTTTTGACCGTTGGTGCTAGTTGTTAGGTAATAGACTTTTAAAGAGTTGGTTGTCCCGTACCGATATGCTCTTACCCGTATCGATACGGATCCTTCCAGTGAGCTTTGAAGTAAAAATTGCATCAGTACGCTTCTATCCGTATCGAAACGGATCCCTATCCTATACCGATACGCTTACACGCGTATCGATACGCCCCTCTTGTAATTGTGCAATGGCTCTTTCTGTTTTGAGACAAGTATCGATACGCCTTTCCGTGTACCGATACCGTAGGCTAGAGAAGTGCATTTATGGTGGAAAGAGAGGGTCCCAACGGCTATAATCAATACCCTAACCACCCAAACGGCTAGAATTAATGAAGAATGTATAAAATCAAGCCAATTGAAGACTAGCAACAACTATTGCATCCAAGAGAAACATCCATACAAAAATCCAAGCTCAAAGTGTCTAATTTCTCATTCTTGTAAAATCCCAAATTGTGTTGTGTGTAATTCCAATCTTGTATTCCAATTTGGGTTGAGTGCTTGTATCAAAAGGGGAAAATTTGTATTGAGAGATATTCTACTTGCCTTAAAATTCTTCTTTGTATCCTTGTGAGGGTTTGGTCAAATTTTTGGTAGAAATTTGACCGGTATTGTAAAGGTTACCTCCTAAGCCTAGAAAAAAGGAAGAGCAATTAGTGGATTGTTGGAAAATCCTTAGTGGTAGCTAAGGTAGTGGATGTAGAGTTCATTTGGAACTTGAACCACTCTAAATTGCCTTGTTCTTCAATTTTAGTCATTCCACTTTCTCCAACAAATTTTAAAAACTCAATTCACCCCCTCTTGGCTTTGATCAATCCATTGATCCACTCAACAGTAATCCTGAAATAGGTTGGATCTCTAGTTGTTTAGGATGCTAGATTTGGGTTTTTGTGGTGATAGTGTGGTTTTGTTGTTGCTGGAGATATAAGGATGCAAATAGATTGTTTTTTTATGTTAATTGATGATTAAAATTGGATGGAAGTGTTAGGTTTTGGCTGGATAGAGTTTGTAGAGTAATCGAAAGTGTTTTCGGTTGTTTCGGATGGGCGTTTTGGTGTTTTTGGGCAGAGCAGCGTGGTGGCTTTGGTTGCTGGTGATTTTAATGCATTGAGATGCATTAATCCTCTGTTTTTGTGTGGTACAAACATGGGAGAATGTATCGGAAACAATCGGTGAAGTTCTGGGAGCTTTGAAAGCTTGATTACGCTTCGGTAAAGCAAGCGAGGCGTTGTCGGTGAGTGAAATTGGTTTTAAAGCCTTTTCAAAGACTTGAAAGTATGGTTTGGAGGTTTATATTGAGTTTGAAACACTAATCTAAGCCGGAAGTAAGTTTGAGATGTTTCGTTCTCGTTCCTCGGTTTTAACCCATTGGTTTTTATGATCATGCTCATGTTTTGAAGATATATATAAACCTACCGCTTTATACGTGTTTTGAGAAATGATTGATGACTTATATGATCCCATGAGATAGAATTATGATTTTGAAAAGATAGAACTTATTGAGAAAATGTTATGCTTTAATTATGCTTTTGAAATGGGATGAGAATGTTTTATGTTGATGCATTGGAAAACAGTAGGTAAATGATGTTTAAAATGAGTATATTGACATGAGATGAGATTATTGTTACCAGATATAATTGGTCGACCAATAGGACGAGAAGTGCACTATAATATACAAAATTTGTACGTGCTCTTTGGTTCAGGCAATGGGAGTAGTGCCATCCCGTTCCAAAGTGAGAGTATGGTGATGAGAGATTCCACCACGGTAGGTCTTGATGATGTGAGATTCCATCAAGCTTTGTGGCGATGAGAGATGCCGCCATTAGAGTTCGGTGATGTGAGATTCTACCGAGGTAGGACTTGACGATGTGAGATGTTGTAAAGCTATCCGTATATCCAAGTAATGTTCCTAAATTGCCAATATATGAGATTTACATGTACCTTGTTTATAAATGATTTAATGAATTGAGTTTTTTATATGAGATTATGCTTTGAGAAATGCTTTTGAGAAACAAGCATATATGACTTTGCTTGAAACTTTGCATTTTGGTTAATGCATGAGATAGATGGTACATGTGGTTTTAATGATGTGGTTTTTGCTTTCAAAATGATTTCAAGCATGAGATAGAATGAACATGATGAGATAGAGATTTCTAAATGAGAAATGGTTTTAAAATGCATTGTTGTTGTTGGCTTGCATTGAGCATCCCTCACTAGGCATTATTGCTTATCCTCTTTTTTTCCAACAATGCAGAGAAATAGCATATTTGGGCAGCAAGGAAGCAAGAAGGATCCCAAGGAATGAGACTTAGCTCAAGTATGATTTTATGTTTACCTATTAGTAATAAATCGGTAATGGGAGGATGCCTTAATGTTTTGGAGAGTGTATTTTGAAACTTCTTATTTTGTGGCAAGTTTATGATGCCCTTGATGACTTGTAAATGGCCTTTACTTGATATTTGCTTTGGTTTGAGTTTTAGCTCTTGAGTGGTCATTTTGCATAGGTAGCATGCCTATAGATTTCCTTAATGCTTATGGCCATGCTATGATATTAAAATTGCCATGTATGATTGAGGTTTGATGTTTATATATGTTGTGTGCATGTCGGAAGCATGTTGGGATGTTTTGATTGGATTAAAGTGTGAAAAACTAGCAAAAAAGTGTCATTACAGGCCCATGTGTTTCGGTACACCATTAGGGGTGTTTCGATACGAGCCCGAGCTTCGAGACGGTTGAACCTGTTCCACAACAGGTGTTCCGATATAAGGCAACCTGTACCGAAACACCCAGCTATTTAGTTGGTTATTGGAATCTTCTGAAGTTCTGTTTCTTTACGTTTTAGTCCTTAAATGTTGTGGATGCAATTAAATGAGCTTTGATGGTTGTTTTGAGCTAAGATTTGACAAAGAGGCATTAATGTGACTAATTAAAGGTTGGTAACTTAAAAATTGAAGAAGTCTCTTTAATTTGGTAAAATTAAAAAATGGTCCCTAAAAGGTGTTTGTATGCAATTGAGACCCTAAGTGTTGTCTGATCGAGTTGCAAATTGTTCCGCTGCGAAGTTTATCACATATGATAATAATGAGCATCTAGATAAGATAAAAGGGGAAAAAATAGGGTCGTTTATTGAGGTAAACTTCCCGGTTTACTTCAATATTCTCCGTGTGACTTATTCGGTTCGGTCTTTCGCTCAGACCGAGTCGAGGGGGTTACAGATTAGTTGCCAAATAATAAGGAGAGAAGTTTCGACGAAAGATGTTCAAGTAGATGAACTTACTTCGGAAGTGAGTCTACCCTTTAGGGGTAAATATTGATACTTAATCAAGTTAATTAATGAAAATTTTTACTATAGACATATAAGGGTTTTATTGTGGTTAACTTAGGGTATTGTCATTGATAAAGGCAATACTATTTTTAATTTGCTCGGCAATAAGCCAAGGCAGGGCATTATTAAAGGTTGTCATAAGTAGCGTGAAATCTGGACATCCCTTGTCAACGATCATCATTCAATTGAACACTTCGTTGCGAGACTGCTTTCATTTTCACTACACTGTTTTTGCCACCTTTTTAATCTAAAATCTAAAACATTTCGAACACTTCTTCAAAACAAGTAAACATTGAGCAAATAATTACAGTGGATTCGATACTCAGCTTACTGTTGTATTACTTGCTGATCGTGTATACTTGCACACATATGACTCACATTGGCATTATTCCTTGGCACTTTTACACTAAATATTTTATCTTTTGCCAAGCGTTAGCAAAGTCCACTTTTTCAACTCGATTCGTAATTTCATAAACTCGATTCGACTCGAAATTTCAAATAAAGTTTAAGTTGTAAAATGGAATGTCAGATAATTCAAAATTTTTAGTAATTAGTAGATCGATTTTCAAGTTCGAGTCGAGAAGTTTAAGTCAAGATTAAAAAATATATTTCACATATGAAAAATATAAAGAAATATATATATGTGTGTGTGTGTGTGTGTGTGTTTACATGGTTATAGAAATTCGTTAAAATTTGAACTAATTAGTACCATAACATTATAAATGTTTACAATTAAATTTAAATATAAACCCGAACAACTAGACTCGTAATTTTATAAATTCATCTCAAAAAAATTTCAAATAAAGTTTAATTTACAAAATAGGTCGTGTAAACTTTACTTACTCAAATTTTTTACTCAACTCGATTTACATCTCCCTCCTAATTATGCCAACAAAAATGCTATATAGAATTGAAAGATCTCATAGCATTGGTGGACCCGTAATTGCCTTGAATGCCAGTGAAGCGAATCCTCACGCATTTGAATGCAAATGGAACTTGCCATCCAATTCTAGCACACACCCCACCCTAATCATGTCTACTCCTAGGCCCTACCTCCCTTCACAAGCATAAATGAATCGAGTGGGCTAAAAGATACGGTTGTGTATCTAAAAATTTAAAATTCATATATAATTTAAAATCTATTTTTATTTTTTTAAAATTTTATAAGTTCTCCTTCTAAAATTTATAGGTTCGTCCCTCTAGCATAGAGGTGGCAAACGAGTCAATCGGTTCGGGTTCAGTTCGGGTCATTTCGGCTTTAGTTATTTCGGGTCTGATATCATTCGATTTATATTTGGTTCGGTTCTAGTTCAATTCTATTGTGCTTCGGGTCATTTCGGGTTGGTTGATTTTCGGTTCGGTTCGGGTCAATGTCGGGTCGATGGGAGATCGGTCGGTTTTAATCAAGTTTTTAGGTTGGTTGGTTTTTTACACCCTTTATTATATGACTTTATAAAGCCAATATATTTGACTTCTTGGTGAGTTGTGCGGTTTTTCATATCTCATCTTTCTTTATTTCTATTAACATCTTTTATTTATTTCGGGTTGTCTTCGGTTCGGGTTGCTTTCGGTTCGGGTCCATTCGGTTCAACTAAAAATCAGTTCATTTTCGGTTCGGTTTCGGTTCAGTTTCAGATTTCAGGTCATTATGTTCGGTTCGGTTCGGGTAAATTGATTCGGATCTCGGGTCAAGTTTTCCAAGTCAACTCTAACATAAGTCTTGCATCTGTACTTGTTCACAAGGGTGTTTGGGTTCCTTCAGAAGGGCATATTGCCTTTGTTTGGGACATATTCAAAATTTAGAGATGATATTGTTGAAAGTATAGACTTAACTATACAAAGTCAAGCAGGGGCCTAGTCTATCCACACCCCGTTGAAATGGAAAAATTACAATTTCAATCCTATTAAATTGCAAAAAAAAAAGTAATTCAATGGGGAAAATTCCATATCCCCCAAAGGTAAAACTTCATTCTAGTTCCTTAAAAAAATTATAAAGTTAGAAGTTATTTCATTGGTAAATTTGTATTTTTGACTCTCCAAAAATATGTAATTCAATTTTGGCTCCTAGAGAGAAAACAAATAGGCTACTAGGGGCCATGACACCTCTAAAATGGTAAAATTTGAGTTTAGCCCTATAAAGTTTAAAATTTTAAAGTTAAGATAAAGGTAAAATTGTATTTTTCACCCCTCTTAAATGACAAATTCCATTTGATCCTTTTTAAAACCATAAAATTATAAGTTAAAGCAACGATTGAATTATATTTTAACCATTTAAAACTTTATAATTTACTTCTGGTCCCTACGAAAATTTCTGACTTCGCCTTGCATGGTTCAAAAGGATAATAAAAACTTGTGTAAAGTACACAAATGGTCACTAAACTATTTTAAAAAAATAAAATGGTCACCAAATTTTCAAAAGTTACATAATGGGCATTAAACTTTAGTTTTTGTTACAATATGGTAACTAAGCTATTAACCACTGTTAAATGGGTGACGTGTCAGTTAATAAAATTTTAATAATACCACACTTAACCCTTTACATTTATATATTGGTTTAATACCAAAATAAGTGCCCAAACTATCTCGCTTTTTCTTTTTAGGTGCCTAAACTATTTTTTGCCCCTTTTAAGTGCCCAAACTATCTCCTTTTCCCCTTTTAGATGTCTAAACTGTTTTTGCCCCTCTTAAGTGCCCAAACTATCATTTTTTGGTCAAAGTATGTGCTTGAGTTTGATCTTAAAAGGGGCAAAAAATGATAGTTTGGGCACCTAAAAGGAGCAACAAAAAAGTTTAGGCACCTAAATGGGATAAACATGATAGTTTGGGCACTTAAAAGGGGCAAAAAATAGTTTAAGCCCTTAAAAGGAAAAATATAATAGTTTGGGCACTTATTTTAACATTAAACCTTATATATTCAATCGATTTAATCTTAATTCAAAAACCTAGAAAATTTAGGGACTCACTTCCTAATTTTTCCATACTTTTCATCTTCCCCAAGTGAAAACCCAATACCCCTCCTCATCAGCGACTCGTTAACGCCGACAATCTCTCCGATGGTCACCTCAAGAAATATTCGATTTTTTATGGCCGTCATGGAATTGTCGGAGCTCAGGTTCCTTTAAGATGTAGCTTGATGTTTTCTCAAAAATATTGTAAAGACGAAGCCATGACCTTTGCTTTAGACGGTGATAGGGCTGCAAATAAGGGCAATTGTTTGGTTGTTGGGGGTAATTATTGATTTTTCTTCCCTTGATATCACACATAATGGTGTTTTTTTTTTTTTGACAAATCTCAATTCTAATTCTAATTCTACCTAGAGAGAAGAGGACTCTAGGGGAAGGAAGAATAAGTGTTCCTAGTTGGTCTAGAACCTATGATCTAAGAAAAATGAATGAACAAAGATGGACAGCTTGGTCAACCGACTAAATATGAACATGACAATTGCAGGTCAAACACAATAACTCTTGTGTTGGAGTTAAAAACCATATCAAACATCGATTGAATGTGTGAGGAGAGAGAGTAAAAAAATGAACGCATTATTTCACCCAAAAAAATGAACGCATTCGTCATTTTAATACTCCCAAGATTGCATTTTCATTGTCTTTATTATTTGTGCATCAATCAAACATGGAACTCCCATCGTCCTACATGAAACCCCCAACGAAAAAGGTCGACGGGGAGTGGGTAGAGGAGGTGAAAAGTGGGGGAAAGATGCCGCTGATGAGAAAAGTGTGGGGAAGGTGAAAAGTGTGAGAAAATTAGGAAGTTAGTCCCCAAATTTTCTAGGCTTTCAAGTTATGATTAAATTGATTGAATATATAAATATAAAAGGTTAAGTGTGCTATTATTCAAATTTTATTGACGGCCACATCATTCATTTAATGGTGGTTAACAGCTCACTTACTATTTTATAACAAAAACTAAAGTTTAATGCTCACTATGTAACTTTTAAAAATTTGATAACTATTTTATTTTTTTAAAATAGTTTAGTGATCATTTGTATAGTATACACTAAAAACTCTAATAAATTAGTCTTCATAAACTGTAAAGCATACGAGTAAAATACTTTGATTGTATAAAAAAGAATGGGGAATCTGCAAAAGAAAATGCAGGACCGACTGGCTACAACAAAAGTTGATAAGCTGTAAAAAGGGGTGGAGTAATTTAATTAGGCTAAACAGTTAAATAAGTGTTCAAACTATATATTTTTTTAGTTAGGTATCTAAACTTTGTTTTGGGCTAAATATGTGCCTAAGATTTTCAACGTTACTCAAATAGGTGCTCCACCGTTACTGTCCGTTAATTTTCGCCGTTAACTTATGTTATCTGACACGTGTCATCTTCTTAAATTTCCAAAAATTATATTTAAAAAATAAAAATTAATAAAACAAAATAACCTCAAATTTTACAAGAATAACCCCAAATTTTAAAATCCCAAAAACCCAAATCTCGATTTGACTTGATTTCACCGCCAATTGCCACGCTGCTGCCCATCACATCTGTCGCCGCATCATCACGGCCATTTACCCCACTACCTCGTCGCCAGAAATCGACTGACGCCATGTGAAACGCCGAAATCGTCGAATGGTTCATTCGAATGATTCACGACGAACGGTGGCATAACGAACGAAGAACAATGTGTAGGGCGTTCAGCAAGGGGATGACGCTTCATTCTATCGCCGGAAACGCGAACAACGCCGGTGGGAGTGGCCGAATTTGAGGGGTTAGGAATTTGAGGACTATTTTGAGATTATTTGAAAATTTTAAGATATTTAAAAAAATTTGATTTATTTAAAAAAAATCAGAAAATGTTTAATATTACCAGGTGTTCGATTTTGATTGGATAACAGAAAACAAAATTAACGTATGTCACGGCCAAACTTTAAATGGGCCACGAAATGAAACATTAAGCACTTATTTGACCCAAAATATAGTTTGGGCACCTATTTAGAAAAAAAATATATAGTTTGAGCACTTATTTGACAGTTAAGCTATTTACTTACGAGTTGTAAAAAGTAAGAACAAGCATTTGGCCGGTTAATCAAGCTGTATATTTTTGTTCCCTAATATTTCCTTAGATCATGAATCCTAGATCTACTAGAAGTACCATTTTTCCCTTTAGAGTTTTTCCTTTTTTTTCTTTTAGATAGAATTAGAATTATAATTAGTGATTCTTTTTAAATGTTAGGATTTGAATTTCAAAACTACTTGAAGTTGATGTTTATGAATCCGAGTTTGTTTTTGCATTCACATTTGAATCTTACTGCTCTAATTACGATTATAATTCTTCTATCATATTGAAAATTGAGATTAGTCCATCAAGTTTTGTTTCACATTATTTAATTCCTTTACTTTTATAATTTTATTATTAGGCTCAAATTAAGAACATTGTCCGTTGTTATTGTTAAAGTAATTATGATTTTCTTTTTGAAAAATAACCCTAAGGATTCAACTCACGTGTAATTTATTATTAGTTGAATTAAGGACGAAAAACTCAAACCACCCGACGGATTTCACACTAATTCATTTCGATTTTTTAATACTTGTTATTAAGGTTATTATTTAATATTTATTGATAAAAGCTAAATTTTTTAAATATTTATTATTAGTGGTCTATTCAAAGCCGACTCTAGGGCAGGTCGAACCGGTCGGCCGCCCTTAGCCCCATTTTTCTTAATTTTTATTATTTAAAAATTGTAATAGAAAAGACACCAAAAATTAATTATAATATTAGATAGAAATCTCCACTTTGGGACATAAATAACAAGCAAACGAAATAATAATTCGGTTATAATATTAGATAGAGGTCCACTTTTTTAATTTTTACTACATAAATAGTTATAGTTTATTTTTTCCTAATAGTTAGTATTAGGGGTCCAATTTTTTTAATACTTGTTATTTGGGGCCCAAACTTTTTCAATACTTGTTATTAGAGGCTCAATTTTTTCCAACATTTGTATTATGGGCTTATTCTTAAAATTCTTTTTTTAATATTTGTTATTAGGGGTCCAATTTTTTTCTTCAATATTTGTTATTTGAGACCCATTTTTTCTTGATATTTAGTATTAGAGACATACTCTTCAAATTCATTTTTTCAATACTTGTTATTTGGGGTCCAATTTTTTCAATACTTGTTACTAGAGGCTCAATTTTCTTAATATTTTGTTATTATGAGCTTCTCTTAAAATTCATTATTTTCAATATTTGTTATTAAGAGACCATTTTTTTCAACACATGTTATTTAATGTCCAATTTTTCATGATATTTGTTCTTAGGGGCCTACTCTTAAAATTCAATTTTTTCAATACTTGTTATTTAGGCTCCAATTTTTTCAATACTTGTTATTTAGGGTCTAAATTTTTAATGCTTGTTATTATAGACTCATTCCCCCAACATTTGTTATTAGAGACATGCTCTTAAAATTAAAATTTTTCAATATTTGTTTATGGCTTACCCTTAAAATTCATTTTTAAATATTTGTTTTTAGGGGCCTACTATTAAAATTTTTTTTTTACAAAATTTATTGTTAGGGGCCTAATTTTCCAGTTCACACAAGGCCTCTAAAATCTCAGGACCAGTTCTAGGTCTATTCTTACTATTCATTTTTTTCTAATACTTGATATTATGGTCTCGATTTTTTAATATTTTTTATTATGAGCATAATCTTAAAATTCAATTTTTTTTCAATACTTTCTATTAGGGCACAATTTTTTCAATACTTATCATTATGGACCTACTCTTAAAATTTATTTATTTTTCATTACTTGTTATTAGAGACAAAAGACACGATAATTAAATTAAAACTTAAAATTAAAGTTTAAGCACTGAATTGGAGCTTATAAATATAGGGTTGGATGCCACAACTTCCATCACCTGAATCAAACATCAAAGTTATACCTATAGTTGAAGCAATCAAAGTCGAGATGGAAGTTCATGTGACTTCAAGTGAAATGGTTAAGCCATCTTCTAAGGAAGTTTATCTTCGGAAGCCATTCTCGTTATCATCGATAGATCAAGTGCTACCAGCACATTACGTATCATATATCTCTTTTTACAACAAACCGAATGATTCCCACTTCAACACTACTGCCCAAATCTTGTTCCAATTAAAGGAATCTCTGTCGAAAGCTTTGGATCAGTTTTACCCTTTGTCTGGTCGGACAAAAGACAACCTCTACATCAGTTCCTACGACAAAGGAGTGCCATATGTAGAAGCCAGGGTGAAAGGCTGCATTGCCGATTGCATTGCGCAAACGGAGCTAGAGTCGTTCAATCAGTTGCTTCCTGTGCAATGTTACTGCAGTGTTCAATCAGTTGCATTGTGCAATGTTACCTAATCCCGAGATGTTAGACGAAGGGTCACGGTTGTTTCCTCCGTTGGATCCGATCCCGCCAAATTACTTATCTTCAATTGAAAGATTTTGGTTCGAAGAAGGCTGGTTTGCGACGAAGAGATTCATGTTCGATGACCATGCAATAACGGCTCTAAAATTCAGAGTCAAAAGCGAACGTCTTGAGCACATAGTATTAAATTGCGGTTGCGGCCTCTGTCGCGGTTGCAGTCGCGGTGTCGCGGATGCGGACGCTGCGGACGTTACATAACGCGTAACGGCCAATGCGGTCGTGATTAGTTTCAAAAAAATCACAACTCCTCTAAAATATTATAAATATATAAATTTTAAAATCATATTTTAATATTCTAATATCAATACATTATTTTATGTATTTTTTTATTTTATAAAAATAAAATTATAATTTATAGATAAAAAGTTACTAAAAAAATATAGACTATACACACATTATAAGGCTAAATAATAGATAAAAACAATAATATTCTAATGAATAACATATGAATAATATCATTCTAAAAAAGCACATACACACTGAATAGTGTAATATTTTACTCGAAAATTTTATCTAACAATCGATAAGATAATTTATCTAACAATCGATGTTACCATATCGGTGTAGTTAATTGTTAAATTTAAAAAGATTTGAGTATTTTATTTATATAGTATTATATTTTAAATTATTTGGGAGCTTATTGCGGTGTTGCGGCATTGCGGCGCAATATATGCGGTGTTGCGGCGTTACGTAACGGGTTTTTTTCGTAAAAATCGTGATGCGGTATTTATATTGCGTTGCGCCAATATTGCGTCGCGGTGACCTTGAAAAATGTTACGATGCATTTTAATACCATGCTTGAGCATCCAACTCGAGCCGCAGCTCTCGCTGCATTTCTATGGAAACACGCCACATTGGCTTCTAGAGCGGCGTTCGGACATTCAAAACCATCGGTCTTAGTTCAATCAGCGAGTTTACGTCCAAGAATGAAGCCAATGTTACCCAACTATGCAATTGGGAACCTGCATGGCTTCGCGGTTTCGACATATAACTCAGCTGAGAGACACATCGAGTTGAATCAGTTGGCTTATTTGGCTAGAGAAGCACTCAACGTTTTCAACCATAAATTTCCCTCTTAAAAATCGGGGAAACAAAAAAATTTCAAAACCATCAATACAATCTGGCCGCGGATATCGTCTCACGAGATGATGTTGAAATTTTCGAATTCGTTAGTTGGTTGAACACTGTTGATGAGTCCGGAGGTGATTTCGGATGGGGACCAGTAACTTGGTCGTGTGCAGGGTGTCCCGAGTCTCGGTACAATTCATTTAACAAATATTTTATTATAAAAGCCATTGAGAATAATAAGGTCATTGAAGCATGGATTACTTTAGACGCCAAGACAATGGATTTTTTGAGGTGTGATTCTGAATTCCTCGAATTCGCTTCCCCAAAATAACTACAAGGATTCAAAATAATTAAATTTTCTGGCTTCACCTCTGGCTCAACGAGTTTTCCCAACCATTGTATTAATAGTATTGTATTTGTGTGGTGGTTGTTTGATAAATAATAAAGATATTTGTGTTTATTTTCTATTTGATGAATAATAAAGTGGAGCTAGCAATCAGGGTTCATTCTATGTTTTATTTTACATTTTCACCATTTGAGTAAATATATAAAAGAGTAAAATGGCTAGCAAATACAAAAAATCGTTCCATATCCACCTCCCAAGGAAAAAAAATTGTTCCACTCCGTCCCGCATCTACTCTTCAAAAAGAAAAATCCACCCTATTCGAGATGAATCAGTGTGGAATCCGGTAGGTGGTTTGAGTTTTTTCACCCTTAATTCAATTAAGGGTTAACTACTGGAATAGTCACTTATGTTTCTCCTTAGTACAGAGTTGGTCATCGATTTTGAAAAACAACAAGTAAGGTCACTTACGTTTTTTAGGCGTAAACTTTTGGTCACTCAGCCGTTTGTTGCCCACCCGTTAAACATTGACGACTTGTTGACCTGGCAGCGAAAAATAAGGGTAAACTACTGCAATGACAACTAAAGTTTATCTCATGTACATTTCTGCTCCCCAATTTTAAAATATAAACATTATGATCACTACTAAAAAGATTTCTTTATAATTTCATGTTAAGTGTGCAAAAGTCATATAATTATACCCTAGTTTAGCTCAATTGTTGTTCTTAAGTATAGTTTAGTTGCATTTATTAGGAAAACATACACAAAAAATGCATAGATTAGATAATCTGCCTTATTTGATGAACTTATTTGTTTTCATATAAAAGATACTGCTCAGGTGCGTTTTCTCTTTGTGCGCAGGTACTCGCCCAGGCATATGCCGCGGAGGCAGCAGAGAGGGCAGAAGAGGAGAAGCTGAAAATTGATGGAGGAAGCTATTGGACCATCTGGAGAGCTGATCGAGAACTGACAAAGAGGAGAAGCCCATAATGAAGAGTTGTGCCAACCCCTGCACACCAACCCAGACTCTGCCGAGGCAGACAACAGTATGCCGCCGAGGCAGCAACTCGAGGAAGGGTGGAAATATTCAAAGTGCTATACGACTGAAAGAGCTCATCAAGCCCAATTTTTGGAGACTACTTGCACGTGCATTGGAGCCCAGCAGACAAAGAAAAACCATGGTCAAAGTCAAGGTGGAAAAGGTCAAACGAGAATCTAGGAAGATTTAATGTTAGATTTGTTCTTTTAATGAGTTGTAATTAGATTCTAACTAGGATTCCTGCCCTAAACCGACTTAGACCTAGGATCCTCCCTTATAAATGTAAACCGACTTGAAGGTGAAAAACACAATTGAGATTAGAGAGAAACCCTCATTCTTGTCGGAAAATACCTTTGTGGCGCCATCTCCATTAGGTTCTAAACCTTCCTTAGGGCTAAGGGTTGGTTGACTAGTAGTTGTGAGAGTTTTGCTTGTATTTGTTTAGGTTTCAGTTTTTGCAATAAAACTCAAGGTTTGTTTACTCTTGGTTCTTCATTGTGTGCAATCTTTATTGGGAGAGAAGAGAGCATCAATCTATTTGTTCAATATCGGGAGAGTTGGACTCACGAAACGAGTAAACACGGTTTTATCCAACCATATGATAAAGCTACTTCGGCTTAGGAATAAGTTAGAAGTTCAGCGGCTAAGAGAGGCTTCATAATCGATTGGTGTTCATCCTTAGCTTCACGTCGGGATGTATTATCCAAGACATGTTCGCCAATAGTACTTCAAGCTTAGGGATAAGAGGAAGTCATTGAAGGTAGCCTTGCTGAACCTTGAATCATCGCTTAACTGCCCAGGCAGTCACATTGATCTCTGCCAAGACGGTCTTCTGCCGAGGCATACTTGTGGGCGGCTACTGAAAGTTGTTAAGTTGATATGCAAAACTGTACCGAGACAGTGCATCCAGTCTCCACACTACGAAGCATTCCAATATCGGCCCATTCTCTCACTCTGATTTCTCAATTTATTTTATTTGCTTTAATTTTAGTTTTAATTAAATCCAAACTAATTTTAATACTTGTGTTTTTATTTTTATTTGTGCACAAAGGTGAATTCCGAAGGTTGTCACAATCCCTATGGAGACGATATCTTAAATACTATAACCTGGCACCGTGTATACTTGCACGCAATTTGCACATCACTTTTGCACGCAACAAGTTTTTGGCGCCATTGCTAGGGATTGGGGTACAACTTTTGTTTTTATTTTTATGCACTTATCTTTATTTTCTTGCATTATTCAGTTTTTCCTTTGCTTGAAAAAAATATTTCAGGTGCAATACAAGTTCAAGGGCATCAACATGTCAAGAAAAACCACTCGAGAGTTGATGTTAGAAAATTCCTGCAATTTTTGTGAAGGAAATCATGAGTTCGAAAGTTGCCCTCATCTTTTCGGTGAATACATGGACGAACCGAGATGGGACCAACAACAAGATTATTCATGGTACGACCAACAAGCTCAAAATTTTTCCTACCATGACAATTGTGCTACCGTAGCAGCAGGCATGCTCTGACAGTGTAGTCCTCCTCAAGAGCAATCAAAATCCTTGGAAGACACGCTTCAAGCTTTCATTGCATTAACTCAAGAATTGTCAGCTTCTATGGACGTAATAATCACCAAGGTGGACGCACTTTTGAGAAATTCGGTCCCCATTAATACCATGGATGAACATGATGCCTCGGAAACCTCTGCCTCGGCAACCATTGATCACCAATAACTACGTCCCATGGACACTGACATCCCAAGGCAAGAAGACGCAGAGCAATACGAAGAACACATTGATGAGCCTATGCAACAGATTGCCCTATCAAGGACTGAGAAACCTAAACAAAGCTATGCCTCGGCAGCTGAGGAATCTATAGATTGCTCTCATCTACCTTTGCTTGGTAAATTGAACGACCACATAAAGGAGCAACACGATGGAAATACTTTGCTAATGGAGAATGAGCTGAAAATAGCTAAACCTTTTGAATTCTTTGAAAAATCAGCTTTTCCATTGCAGGTATTTCCTGAGGAACCAACACCGATAGAGTTGAAGCCAACAGAATCTCTACTAATGGAGATGATTGAGAGACCTAAAGAAAATGGTGTTCACAAGGCTCTTCATAAAATTGGGTTTTCCATTGACCTGCACCTCATTATGACAGAAGATTGCCATAACAACTGGTCACCGCATCAGTTGCCTCGGCAGCAAAGGCTACTTTCCACCATAACGAACTTCGACGAGAATAAGGTAAGTACATGGTTGGATATTGATACGATTTTTTTCTAATCACATATTCATGCCTCCAGGAAAAATAGCAAGGTGGAAGGTACACATGGACTACAAGGGAACAAGGAAGAAAGGAGCCTCTACCATGATAATGCAAAAGCAAGCAGTTGCAAACACAGTGGTACACCCTTTTATGGGCAAAATAGTCACTCGATGGAGGGTGCAGGTGGATTACAAGAAGTATCAGAAACAATCCCCTCAAGCTCGAATAGACAAGGGAGTCGTCACTTTAGGAGATTCATGCCCATGCACTCCTAGAGTAACATGATTTTTATTTTATCTTCAACATTTTTTTATGCTTTCGTAGACTTAGAATTTTTAAATTTTCAGTTTTTAGGAAGTAAATTTAAATTTAGCATCTATTTTCTCGCACTAATAATTTTTATTTCAGGTTTTTTAAGGAGAAAAGATAAAAGAAGCCAACCCAATTCCATCACCCATTTCAGCCCGCCCGCTAAGTCTGCCGCGGCAGACAGACGTTGCGTCCCGCCAAAACTAGTCGTTCCCAGACGCTCGTTCCGTTCCAACGGCTCTCTGCCCAGCAACGTCTGCCTCGGCAGATGAAACGACAACCTCTTCCCTTCTATTTAAACCCCCTCATTTTTTTACTATTCACGCTCGTTTCGTTCCTTAAGAGTGATACTGGGTAAGGAAAAAGGTCAGCCGATTCAGCATTCTTACGGAACCCACCGAGGAACCAACTATGAAGGAACTCCTAGAAAATTTGAGCATCGACTTGACATTTCTAGAAGAGGAAGCCTAAGGGTAGGTTTCGTCAAAATTCACATATGCTCAACGGTCTAGACTCTCGTAGGTTTCTGCTGGTTTTGAATTTCTTTTAAAGTAATGCATTGAATCAAACTCATCCGCTTAATCCCGAAGGCGGTGATGATCTTTTGTAAGGGCCTATGACCGCTTGTTTTTAATTTCAATGAAAGGATGCATCACATTTTGTGTCTCAATTATCTCTTCTTTTCATGTATATATCTACTTATCGGACCCTCGTATATCAATTGTGCGAGGGACATTGATTGTGACCCGAAGGTTGAATTCGAGCAGCTTGTGTCTATTAGAAATCAAAAGTTGCGAAGATAACTAATTTGTGACTACATCCCGACTTAAGTTAGTCATTTGTTTAAGCTCGTGTGCATTAATGCATCAAGGTTAATTTCTTTAAAATAAAAAGGTCTAAATTGAGGCCAAGGTCAAAAAAAATCAAATCACCCAAAAAAGGAAAATGAACAAAATAAAATCAAAAAGCACTCCAATGTTCGAAGCCTGGTAATAGGCCTTTCGGATAAGAGTGCGGCAATTTTGGGGCACTTCGCTGTAGCAATAATGGCAAATAAGGTTGCAATGCACCATCTAAATTCAAAAACCTTAGCTTCATGAGTGATGGTAATATTTTCAAGTCATGACAATGCCGAGTAACTAGGAGTTTTGGTGTTTGCTTCATCTTTAACTTCAAGCCAAAGGAATGTGATGATTTGATTTCCCCAAAACTCTACTAAAGCAAAATAATGCTAAAATCAACAAATGGTGCTACAAAAAATCAAAACAAAAATAATAAAAACCAAAATAAGTCAAGATGTACTTCACATTTTAGATATCAACCCAACTTACGAGGTCTTCTAGACACAAGAGATGCTTGGGGCATCCCCGGTAAGTCATTTCATTGTCGCTCCTACACTTGATGTTCAAGGTATCTGATCTAGCTTGGGCTATTCATGATTCGAAAAAGAAAAACTCATTTTCTCTAAGAAGCATCCTACATTGGAGTAAAGAGCATGTGGTCTGAGTTTTGTAGTGAAACAAAAGATTTCTCTGCATTACTTTACAAAAGGTCTAAAAGTACAGGGACTAACGATAAATGTGCAAAGCACTTACACAAAGAACGAACCCTAGCCAAAGAGACACTTATAAGTTGGTCTTCCCCCCAAGGAGGAGACATTTCACAAGAATATGGTCAAGACCACGAGAAGTCAAAAGGCATCATCACACAAGGCAGCACTAACCATTCGACCAAGGCTATACGACAGAACTAAAAACGGATAAGACCGAGCCAGTATGACTATGAAATTAAGGGGCATCCCTTTGAATGTTAAACATCAACATCAGTTGCATTACATTTGCATTAGCATTAGTACATTCATCATGCACTCACATGCATCTAACACACATACCTCATGCATACATAAAACAAACAGGTCAAAAACAAAGATGGCGAACCCTCAAACGAAGGCCACACCAACAAAACCGGATCAATAAAGAAGTTGAACCCTCCAAGAGGAGCAACTACAACACCAACCCTTCTATTTGGATCTCGTCTTGCCGTTGATGGCGTAGCGGATCTTCGGTCATGCCTCTTCGTCGGAGTCGTAGCTTGACCACCTCACATAACCGGACCATGCCTCTTCATCTAAGTCGCAGCTTGGTCTCCAATCTAAATCCGATTATGCCTCTTAATCTAAGTCGTAGCTTGATCACCAATCTAATCAGACCATGCCTCTTCATCTTAGTCGCGGCTTGGTCTCCAATCTAATCGGATCATGCCTCTTCATCCAAGTCGTAACTTGATCTCCATCTAATCGGACCATGCCTCTTCATCTAAGTTGTAGCTTGGTATCCAATCTAAATCGGATCATGCCTCTTCATCTAAGTCGTAGCTTGATCTCTACTAACTCTTCAGATCATGCCTCTTTATCTAAGTCGTAGCTTGATCTCCACTAACTCTTCAGATCATGCCTCTTCATCTAATTCGTAGCTTGATCTTCACTAACTCTTTAGATCATGCCTCTTCATCTAAGTTGTAGCTTGATCTTCACTAACTCTTCAGATCATGCCTCTTCATCTAAGTCGTAGCTTGATCTCCACTAACTCTTCAGATCATGCCTCTTCATCTAAGTCGTAGCTTGATCTTCTCTAACTCTTCAGATCGTGCCTCTTCATCTAAGTCGTAGCTCGATCTCCACCAACTCACCGGATCATGTCTCTTCATCGGATTCGTAGCCTGGTCCAATCTAATCTCCCGATCTGGCCTCGTCGTCAGTGGCGTAGTGTATCACCCGCATCCAACAGGGAAGTGGGACAAAATTAGTGCTTATGGTCTTTGCTTTATCCTTGTTCCACAAGCATAAGCAAAGAGGGGCAACTGTAATCACTAATTTTGTCCCGGTCTTTAATTATATTTCTTTTATGATTATCGAGCTTTTTGAGCTGAGGAAAAAGAATAAAAAAACCTAAACATTACCAAGTATTACATAATTTTTATTTTATTTCTAGCATTAGTTGCTTTGTTATATTTTGTTACACTATTTTGCTACTGTTATCATATTATTATCATAGTTTATTATTATAATTATAATTATTATTATTATCTTATTATTATTATTATTATTATTATTATTATTATTATTATTATTATTATTATTATTATTATTATTATTATTATTATTATTGTTGTTGTTGTTGTTGTTGTTGTTGTTGTTGTTGTTGTTGTTGAGTGTGTAAAAGTTCTATTATTTACACCTTCTTTAACCCATATTTCTGCTGCATTCAAGCATTATTTATTGCATTTAGGTCAGTTTACAGCAAAACATCACAATTATATTAAAAGGCATAGTTTCTACTAAAAATGGTTGTTTTTGCAGGTTGCTGCTGTAGCAGACGAAAAGGGCAGGCGCTGGGCAGTGAAGCAGAAGAGCTGGAACTGGACGAGCAGTCAAGGAGGACGATGCTGTCATGGTTTCCGCCGTGACAGCAGAGGACGACAGCAGTTTTGTGGAGAAGATGCAAAGTGGACCTCGACATATAGAGAAAATTCAGCCCGTCTGTCGTGTGAAATCACCATATTTTTCCAAGCCCTAGATCAGAAGATATTCCAAGCCCAAAGTTCAAGGAGAGATAACCCCAAGAAAGAAGGATGACGACTTAAAGAGAGATTCTCTAAAGATTTAGTCTTTATTAGAGTTGTACTTTAATTTAAAGTTGTAATCCTTGCTAAATTAGATAACTTGAGCCCAAAGCTTATATAAGGGCATATATCCTAACCTAGAGGGCATAACCGATTACCCTATCTTCCTTCCCAAAACTCTAGCCGTTTTCCTTCCCACAACATGTTCTAAATTTCCCCTAGGGCCACGGGTTGATTTGTAAAGTAGTTGCAAGGGTTGTTTTGTTTTAGGAATTTTCAGTTCAATAAAATAAACTTCAAGTTCTCTTATTTTGGTTATTAATATCTTGCAAGAGCATCGGGAGAGCATTGTGAGGTTATCTATTTACTTAGCATCGGGAGAGTTAAGTATACGAAAGAAATAAGAGCAAGTTCTCTAGTTTATAGTTGAACTATCTCAGGCCTAGGGATAGGACGAGGTTAAGTGGCTAAAGAAGACTTCATCCACATCGGTGTTCATCCTTCGATTCACACCGGGAGGTATCATCAAAGACGTGATCATCGACAGACTTGGACCTAGGGATAGGCCAAGGCATATCTGGGATTCTTGCCAAACTTGAAGTACTGAGTTGGGTAATCGCTGCCGCGATAACCAACGGACTGCTGCCGCGGCAGGTGCTGCCGCGACGGGAACGACGACAACACTGGATTTCCTAGACTCAGCAATACCTGCACTACTGAGCAATTCAATACCAGCCCATTCCCTCTATCTTGATTTTCCTTTTCTTTTATTTACATTTACTTTATTACTTTCGTGACAACTTCTCAAATATTTCCTTTACTTCCGTGCAGTGAATTAAGGTGAAGCTATTAGCCCAATCCCTGTGGAGACGATATCCGATACTTCGTATCACTTTACTACTTGCGTCGTGTATACTTGCACTACAATTGCGATAGACTATTTTACACGCAACAATTATTATTATTATCATTATTCATTACTATTATCACTATTAATATAATTACTATTGTTCTTGTTATTACTTATTATTATTATTTCTATTACTATTATCTATTTATTATTATTATTTAATATTATTACTAATGTTAGTATTATGTTTATTATTATTATTAGAAAAGACTAATCCATATATATAAATAAGGCCCGATGTTAATAATAAAAAATATAAAAAAAAGCCCATTTATTAAATAAATAGTTGTCCATTTACAAAGCCCCAAAAAAATGTTATAAGACCCGTTTTGGGCCCGATCTGGAATTGATCAAAAACCCCAATCTCCTCTCTTTTGCGCAGCCAAACAAGAGCCGTCGGATCTGGGGCAGTCATCCAAGGGCCCAGATTAGTCTAACCGAAAAACCCTAGCAAGGGTATCAGCAAGCCCAGCGCCGGACGCCCCGCACCGTTGGATCTATGAGCATCCAACGGTCCAGATCACTTCAGACCAGAAACCCTAAAGGTTTCCCCCTCTCTCGCACCGCAAGCAATTACGACCGTTAGATCAAACACGATCTGACGGTCCCCGATCAGCACGAGAAGCTCCCAGACGCTCCAGACCCGCACGCGCCCACGCACCGACCCTTCGGACTTCACATGCGACGTTGGGCGTTTCCCACGAGCGCGTCACCGGCACGCCCAGACCTCTGACCTTCTCGCCTCTGCCCCGCGATCGTACGCCTGCCACGATCACGCCTTGGTCTCCTCCTCGTTCCGGTAGTTTTCGACAGGCAAACATAAAAGCAGAAAGATCAGATTACTAAAAATAGCAAGAAAAACAAAAATAAATAAATGAGGCAAGACAGCGAAAGCAAAAACAGCAAACACAGAAGTATCAGAGGGGCAGAGAGCACATGTAGAAACCAAAAACCAACATCAAAGCAACAGAACACAAAGTCAACCAAGTTTGTTTTATTCCTCTGTAATTTCGGTTATAAAAACCGAACTCCAAAACCATTGTAAGCCCCCGACAATTATAAAAAAATCAATAAAAATACAAAGTTTCTCGAAAGGTATCTGGCCTTCTAATTTTTCTCATTGCATGCAATTAATTAAATATAAAAAGAAGAGATTTTCTTGAGGTTTTTACCGCGTCGATTTAGAGTCTTCTTCACGTTGCTTCTCCTCCCGTCGTCGACAAGCCTTCGAGCCTTTGACTAGGTCAAATACGGTGAGACGCCGGTGAGGAGAATGAAGTTTTTTCCGTTTCGGAAGGGACGCCGGCGATAGGGTTTTGAAAAAGGGGGGTTGTTTTTTTTTCTATATCGAAATCAGAGGATTTTTTTATCCTCGGGCTGAAAAAATTTGCCAAAAGAGGGAAACAGAAGCAAAATAGGGTTTTTATAATGTTTTGGTCAAGAAAAAGGGTCTAATTACTCGTTGGTCCCTCCGTGTTTTAAAGATTTCTTTTAAGGGTTTCCGTGTTTTTAAATCCCTTCCGCGGTCCCTTTTGTTTTTCAAAGAATTTCAATGTCGTCCCTGTGTCGGATTTAATTGAGTTCCGGGTGGTCTAATCCTTCGTATGCCCCCTTTTAATTCTAGTTCCCTTCCATTTTGGTCCTTTTTTTTCGATTTAATCTTCTTTGGGTTGGTTTTATTACAGTCTAGGTCCCCATCATCGTGTGTTTTGATTATGTACTCCTTTTTTATGAAGTTACGTATGTATGTATACATATATATATACATATTATAATTTTATGTAGTAATGTATATATTATATGGTTCTTATTAGTCATTTATATATATATTATCATTACTATATATATACATATTGTTATTTGTACGTTTTTTATATGACTATATCCATACTTATGTATGTACACGTATTTGTGCTTTATTTAAAAAAAATTTATTATTCGTTTTTGTTCAAGTTGATCTACTTCCCGTTTTTTTTATATTATTATCCATCTTGTTATTAGCTCACGGTCCCGGTGTCCGCGTGGGAACGGTATTCCGAACACTCGGATAACGATTCCTTTGGCGTCGTAGGACTTTAGATTAGATTTAATTTTGTACTCATGCATTTGTTTTTTTCATTTTTCAAAAAAATCTAAAATTGTTTTCAAAAGTGCGATGTCCTTCTATTCGGGGACGAACGAGGCCAGTACCAGTCGTAGTGGTGGTGGTTCGGACGTTCGTTTCAGAATATTAGGATTTTCGAAATTTACTCGCGTACATAATCAAATCTCGGTTAAAATTGTCACTTAAATTCGTAAAATTTGGTTTTAATTAAGCGGTAAAGTTTTGGTACCAATTTTTGGGCATGTCGAGGATGCTAACCCTTCCTCGCGTGTAACCGACTCCTGAACCCTTTCGAATCTCTGGTTTCTATTTCTGGTGTCCGGTCTACCACTTAAAGTGGCCGGTGTCGACTCCTTCTATTTTTTAAAAAATATTTTTCAAATCCCTCTATTTTCAAATGTATTTTTCTAAAAAAACCATATTTTTAAAACAATTTTAAATCCCCTAATATTTTTCCAATAATTTTCTAAAATCCATTTTCACCCCTCAATTTCCAAAATTTCCTTTTTAAACCCATATTTCATAATTTCTAAAATATCCTTTCCACCATACCTACACCTATATATACCTAAGTGTTTCTCAAAAAAGACGTCGTTACACCAGGTATATCAATGTGGGTGCAATTATCACTAAAGAAATTTATGAATGTGGGCAGAAAACAAAAGGCCATCTCTACTACCCCAACCTCATCATGGCATTGTGCGAGAAGGCACACATTGTGGCCGTCCTAACCGACACCTTGACGCTGGACAAAACCGGGTGGACGAGGGACATCATCCTTCGGAAAATGGAAATAACAGTGGCCACTCTGGAAAACTTTGTCGAGGCATCGGAAATGGGCAGCTAGCAACCATACCAACAGCCCGCCTCGGCAACCACAATAGGCGGCTTGGAAGCACAGCTGGATAGAACGGAAAGACGCCAACTGACCTTCATGGCCTACATCCGAGACTTCAACAATGCAACCATCACTACCATCAAGGAGAAGTTCCCAACGGCCCCATTTCTAGAATTTCCGGCCAAATCTTTGCCCAGGCCGCACCAGAAACGTCTGCTGCGCCTTCTGGATCGGCAACCTAAGTAGCCGCCTCCGTTTCTCTTGCCCCCAAAACGCCCCAAGCTTCTCCAGTTCTGACAGCCATAGTGGTACTTTCAGAGTCTGAAGACAGAGCTGACGCAGCAGCAGCCCCAGTCCGTGAAGAAGGGCAGTTATCCAGGGCGACAAAAGACAAAGCCCCAGCAGTCGAAGAGTTCGAATCCACCTTCTTCAAGTCATGGTCAGACGATTCGGTTTGGGAAGACACATTTTGGTCGGTAACAAGGAAACTTGATTCGTCGTTCTCCCCAGGTACAAAAACAACGCGCTCGACCACCGAAGAAGTCTTTCTAGACAACGAAGACGGCGGCAAACGAGAAGTCATGTAAAGAGTAGAACCAACTCCACCTTCCCTCCAGCATCCGACGAGGGCGGCCAAACGCTTCAAAGTCCCAGCTCGACGGAGGATGATCATGATACTAGACGAAGACGACGATGAAGCATCCTCTGAATCACCATCAATCTAAGCTTTCTCAACCTTTTATTTATTTTTGTCTAATCTATGCTAAATTTTGTGTATGTAGGCATGCATTGAGGACAATGCTCCTCTCAAGTTTGGGGGGGAATTAGTCCTCTAATTTTTTTCTTTTATTTTTTTCAGTTTTTCTTTCTGTTTTTTATGTCTTTATTTTTCTGTTTTGTTTTTTAAGTAGTTGCATATAGGTTCTAATGTAGCATGCCTTTATTTAAAATTTAATGAAATTTTACTTTGAGAAAAATTCTTGAGTAGTTTTTACCCGCCGCGGCAGATTACCCGTCTGGGCGGCAACCTTAGCATGACTTTGGATTTACTTAGAATCTTACCATGATCTGAACTTAAAAAAACACTCTTTGTGACTAGTTTGATTTTAGGACTTCTAGGAAACTTAGGTATTTCACCTAGTAAACTTGGGTAGAACTTGAAGTAAAGAGAAAAAAATATATATGTCCTAGAGGTGCCCAAAATTGGCTCTAGGATAAGCTAGAGGTGCCTATCACCGACTCTAGTGGTTTAAATCCTTTATTTTTTATTATGTTATGAATTGCAAAAGAAACTAGAGGTGCCCAAAATTGGCTCTAGTAAAGATAACTTTGAGGAAACCCAAGGGAATTAAGGTGCTTATCGGAGTTTACTTAGAAGCCGAAGAATCATTCTTATCACAACGACCGCACACACTGACGAGATACATAGTTCGGTTCCGGGTAAGTCCATTGTCATTCGAAAGGTTGCTATTAGGCGTAAATCTACACGGTATGTAAGGGTTGCGCTCAAGGTATGTTCTCGACTAAGTTTACATATGATTTTAAGTTTTGGCATGTTATAGTTAGATTGCATTGCTTGAGGACAAGCAATATTTTGAGTTTGGGGTGTGTTAAGTGTGCAAAAGTCATATATTTATGCCCTAGTTTAGCTCAATTATTGTTGTTCTTAAGTATAGTTTAGTTGCATTTATTAGGAAAACATACACAAAAAATGCATAGATTAGATAATCTGCCTTATTTGATTAACTTAATTGTTTTTATATAAAAGATATTGTTCAAGTACGTTTTCTCTTTGTGCGCAGGTACCCGCCCAAGTTGATGTCGTCGAGGCAGTAGAGAGGGCAGAAGAGGAGAAGCTAGAAATTGATGGAGGAAGCTATTGAACCATCTGGAGAGCTGATCGAGAATTGACAACGAGGAGAGGCCCATAATGAAGAGCTGTGCCAACCCCTGCACACTAACCCAGAGCTCTGCCGAGGCAGACAACAGTATGCCGCCGAGGCAGCAACTCGAGGAAGGGTGGAAATATGCAAACTGGTATGCGACTGAAAGAGCTCATTAAGCTCGATTTTTGAAGACTACTTGCACGTGCATTGGAGCCCAGCAGACAAAGAAAAACCATGGTCAAAGTCAAGGTGGAAAAAGTCAAACGGGAATCAAAGAAGATTTAATGTTAGATTTTTTCTTTTAATGATTTGTAATTAGATTCTAACTAGGATTCCTACCCTAAACCGACTTAGACCTAGGATCCTCCCATATAAATGTAAACCGACTTGAAGGAGAAAAACACAATTGAGATTAGAGAGAAACCCTCATTCTTGTCAGAAAATACCCTTGTGCTGCCATCTCCATTATGTTCTAAACCTTCTCTAGGGCTAAGTGTTGGTTGCCTAGTAGTTGTGAGAGTTTTGCTTGTATTTGTTTAGGTTTCAGTTTTTGCAATAAAACTCAAGGTTTGTTTACTCTTGGTTCTTCATTGTGTGCAATATTTATCGGGAGAAAAAAGAGCATCAATCTATTTGTTCAATATCGGGAGAGTTGGACTCACAAAATGAGTAAACACGGTTTTATCCAGCCATGGGATAAAGCTACTTTGGCTTAGGAACAATTTAGAAGTTCAGCGGCTAAGAGAGGCTTCATAATCGGTTGGTGTTAATCCTTAGATTTACGCTAGGAGGTATTGTCCAAGACATGTTCGCCAATAGTATTTTAAGCTTAGGGATAAGAGGAAGTCATTGAAGGGAGCCTTGTCGAACCTTGAATCATCGCTTAACTGCCCAAGTAGTCACATTGGTCTCTGCCAAGACGGTCTTCTACCGAGGCATACTCGTGGGCGGCTACCGAAAGTTGTTAAGTTGATCTGCAAAGCAGTACCGAGACAGTGCATCCAATCTCCACACTACGAAGCATTCCAATATCGGCCCATTCTCTCACTCTGATTTCTCAATTTATTTTATTTGCTTTAGTTTTAGTTTTAATTAAATCTAAACTACTTTTAATATTAGTGCTTTTATTTTTATTTGTGCACAAAGGTGAATTCCGAAGGTTGTCACAATTCCTGTGGAGACAATATCTTAAATACTATAACTTGACACCGTGTATACTTGCATGCAATATGCACATCACTTTTGCACACAACATTTCACCCTTGAATTTTTAAAAATTCATTTTTAACCCTAAAACTTTACTTTGGATTATTTTATTATTATTATAACATGACATGTCATTTTTTATTATTGTTAAATTAAAAATAATTTAAAAATAAAATAAAATCATTTTTATTATTATTAAATTTAAAATATTTTACAAAAATATTACTTCTTAGAATAATTTAGGTGTCTAAAGTATTTTTTTTGTAAAAGTAGGTACCCAAAGTTTCCATGGTTACAATTTTAGGTGCCCGATTGTTAAATGGGTGTTAAAAAAATTGTCAACCAATCGGTGCTTGACACGTGACATTAATTTTATTTTTCTTTTAAAATTCTTTTAATGGAAAATACTCAATTTTTTTATTTTTTTATAAAATCTCAAAATTTTACAAGCTTCACAAAACAATCCCTAAATCCCTAGAAATTCCCAAACTTCCGTCCTCGATTGTCGCTGCTTCAGCCATCGGTCGTCGTTGCTGACCACACCCACTTGGTCGCCGGACCAAGGCGACCATTTCCCCTAACATGGTATCGCCAGAAACACCGAACGGGGTGCATCCGAACGTCAAACATGAACGTCGATTTCGTGTTCGACGTTCGGCTGCACGCCGTTAGGCGTTTCCTGCGACGCCGTGTTAAGGAAAATGGTCGCCTTGGTTCGATGACCAAGTGGGTGTGGTCAGCAACGGCGACCGATGGCGGAAGCTGCAGCAATCGACGGTAGAAGTTTTGGAAATTTTAGGGATTTAAGGACTATTTTGTGAAGCTTGTAAAATTTTGAGATTTTATAAAAATTTGAGTATTTTCCATTAAAAAATTTTAAAAAATAAAATTAATGCAACGTTTCAAGCACCGATTGGTTGACAATTTTTTTAACACCCATTTAACAGTCGGACACCTAAAATTGTAACTATCGAAACTTTGGGCACCTAAAATTGTAACTATCGAAACTTTGGGCACCTATTTTTACAAAAAAATACTTTAGACACCTAAATTATTTTAAGAAGTAATATTTTTTAAATATTTTAATTTTAATAATAATAAAAATGGTATTTGAGACTTAATTACTCTAACATGTAATTTAAACTTAGAGCATTTCAGCTGGTATTTGAGACTTAATTACTCTCATTGGGTCAGTAAATATGTCTGACAGTTGACATGTAATAACATGAATTATCTTATGAACTTCTAGTTCATATACGAGGATCTAGATAATGATAATTCATTTTCCTCTATCCAGCTGACTATTATCTCCCCCTGATGTTGAGAAAAATTATGTCATAAATGATTCTCCAATTAATGTTTAAGAATTTAAACATAAAAGGAGACTCTTACCCAATACATATTCTCAACCCTTTTTATTTACCCATTTTGTGCGTTGTGGTGGAGCAATTCATATCGCACATTCAAGAATCATAAAATGGGAAATGTATGGTTTCTGACCAAAAACCAATCATAACGGGGAGTTTATTATAACTCGTTGGCTTGATGCGTATAAGTGTTGCTATATGGAAACACCATATAAATAATAACTCTTTTGATCTCATAGTTTAGCTATTAAATAGGAGGCATCCAATTGAAATTTTGCTAAACCGTATTTTTCATAATCAATAGGCTTTGTAACAATCGATATAGCCTAAAATATAAACCCACTAGATTTTCAAGACGAATAGTCTAACTGCATAATCTGAATCTTTTTAAAATCAATCTCACAAACTTCTGGTTGTAAGTCGATAAAACAATGTAGATGCATCTACTAAAATCATATAAAATTTTCCACATTTGTGGATATATGGGCCCATATTTCGTTCAGATATGCAAGACATACAGTCTTAACTTCAGTACAAGAACTTTAAGTTCTAATTCTTTTGGTAAGTGGGATCATCTATATTTTTTGAGAACAAACAACACAAGAACTTCATGTTCTTTTAGTAAGTGGAATTTAATCAATTCCTTTAAGCAACACAAGAACTTCACGTTCTTTAATAAGTGGAATTTAATCCATTCCTTTGAGAATAAGCACCACAAGAACTACAAGTTCTTTTAATACACGTGCATGTAAATCTCAATAATTTCTGCACCATTATTGATCAGGATGGTCTAACCGATCATGCCAACTATATATATATGTGTATATATCTCTGAATTTGTAAACTTCTTGTTTACCATAACATGTAATTCAATCTTACTCGTACATGTCTAGTACGACCATCAAAATTGTTCCTTTAAATAGGAATATATTTAGCTCTTTCGGAGCTTTCAATTGAAATTATCTTTTGGTAGCAATATATAGCTCTTCTAGAGCTTTCAACTGACTTTTTGACTACCAAAACTTATATCCATATTGACTTATTTCAAATGCCAATTGATAACATATGTTATCTATAATTCCCAAAGGGATAGTTTGCGAACTCATATTGCTCTCTTTATGACTTTGACGAGTATAACGCACTGTGAATATGGAATAAAGTTCCATTTGACAATAACATATTTGCTCAACCAGAGCCTTTTGTGATATTAGTACTTCCGGATATAGTACTCACATTATTCCCTTGCATTTTAATCGAGAAATGCATAATTGTGCACCTTTCAAAATGTGCTTTGTTTCATTTACTTCAGGTAATGAAAATATGTACTTTGTATCATTCACTTCGAGTAATGAAAAATATAAAATATAGCACATCATATCAAGTCGATTATCTATCAGAGATAAACTTTCAAGTGCTCTTCCGAAGTATTGATATTTTAGTACTTTGAGAAATACTACTCATATTTCCCCTTGCATTTAAATGGGAAAAATATTTCTTATGCTTAAGTACAATATGAGTACTTGCATTATCTGCTAGGCATAAATAGCCACAATTCTAGGCATAAATAGCCACAATTCATTGTATATTTTATTCCGGAAGTAATCATATTCTTCAAATAATAAATTAACATAAAACGTAAATAAATAATATGTGAAATAAATAAACATAAAGCAAACTAACATAAATAAATAATAAATAAAATGAATTAACATAAAAAAATCAATTATTCCTGTTAGAGGTTATAAGGGAAATAAAATAAATGGTAAATTATTCCCTTCAAGGGTTATAAGAAAATTAACAATATCCAATTGAGTTGGACCAATAACGCCATAATTATTTTCGCCATAAAAAAATTTTGTTTATATTTTATTTCATTTATCATTCATGATTATGGATAAAGTCCATAATACTTTGGCGTTTGACAAGTACAAAACCAATGGTTTATAACATCACATTGGTAAAATGATTTCACTTCCTTAGAATGATCTTTATCACTCTTGTCATCCTTATAACTTCGCTACCAGCGGGTAGAAGTATTCTTAAAACGACTATATTTTTCATGTGTATATTCATAGCCTCGACCACGACCACAACTTTTAATGTGATTTTTTTTATTCCTTCCATAATATAATCTCACATTCACTTCAGGGAATGGAGTAGAGCCAGTGGGCCTTTAAAACCTTTTTCACATATCCTTATCACAGAGAACAAAGATTTAATCCTCGTACGCGGCATTGTTAAACCTGTCCACAAGGTCCTTTAAAAACCTCCTTTGAGACCAGTAGCCTCGCAGAACGGGATGTTCAGCCAATTATACTTGGATTATATCGAAATTATGTCTCTAATTAAATAATGATTTACCATGTTTGCATTCACTTCAGGGAATGAAACAGATCCAATAATCGCATGGAATAAACATCATGATTGCATTCACTTCAGGGAATGCCCCATCATTGATAATTGCATGGAATAAACATCATGCTTGCATTCACTTCAGGGAATGCCCCATCATTGATAATCGCATGGAATAAACATCATGCTTTGCATTCACTTCAAGGAATGCCTCCCATAAAACTTTTTTGGATCAAGAAGAATTTTTGTAACTTGAAATTGAGAGAAGTCTATGGTCAAGTTTTTCGACAAAGAAGAAAAATTGCTTTCGAGCAAATATAGACTTTATAACAATCTTTTTATAGATTGAAATTCACCATGATTTATCGCACATTAAAATCATAATTTAAAGAATAAAAATAAAATCAGAATTTACCGATATTAGTTTTCCTCTCGAGGAAAATAAAGACGTAGCAAATGACCAAAACATCTTCTCATAATGTCGTGTTTCTTTCCAAGTCATTTAAATACATGTAAAACTCAATACATGGTTAAAATATCAATATCATCAAATAAAATATTATAAACACATATTGATCTTAATACAAAGTTTAACCATTGTGTCAAAAATAAACATATATGAAACCATAATAATAAGATCTATATGTATGGGCTGAATTGAATATATTAGAAACCAGAGGATCTATATCATAATTCTCTCTTTAAAAAAAACTAAACCAACAAAGGTGTTTCATTAATGTACAGATCTTTGTTACTAAAAAAAAACCTTAAACCTAGAGTACGTATTTTAATGAATTTATATGAAAGACTACCATAGTTCTACGTACATAACTTTGTTATTCATGATTACAAAGTATAGTCAGTAAATCGAACAGGCTTTACATGCACCATCATCAAACTTCATGAATTTACAAATATACAAACACAAATAATAATAATTAAGTATGAAAAGCATAAGCAGTTGAGTACCAAAAATGAAAACTCACAAATACTTTCGCTCAACAAACCTTAATCGATTTCATCGTTCCCTGCTTTAAAAGCCGAGGAGGCAGGTAAGGAAAACAACGCGACATTATCGATTTTTTCCGCTAATTAACCCTTTTAGAAACAAGAGAAAACACACGTAATTACACCAAACGCAACCTCTTCGTCTTTGTCGATTCGTCTTTTGGTTTGTGAGAAGCCACAAATTTATCTCTTTCCAATGTTCGAATAAAATCAAACATACTTCCAAAATTTTCAAAAATTAAAACAAAGTTAAAATATAAAGAGAAAGACAATCGGTAACTAAAAAAAATAAGGAGAAAAAAAAAACTTATCTTTGATTTATTCTATAATCGAATTCTTCCCAGTAACTTCTTTTGAATTATAACGATGAAGATCTCAGTTGATTAGAGTCTCGTGCTGATAACGTGTTGTGAATAAAATAAAGAATAACAAGAATAAGAACAAGAAGAACAAAGAGATGAGAGAAAAAGGGAGATTTGTATTATTCTCAAATATAGACTTGTGTATACAATGCCTTCAATGAATCATCTATTTATAGGCATAAGAAGTACATAATACATTAAACTCTAATTAATAGAGATAATATTCCTAATAATAAATAAATCAAACTTCTTAGATAAAGTTCTAATAATAATAGACATCCACATAGATAAATATTCATAACATTATTATTATTATTATTATTATTATTATTATTATTATTATTATTATTATTATTATTATTATTATTATTATTATTATTATTATTATTATTATTATTATTATTATTATTATTATTATTATTATTATTATGGTTGTTGTTTTTAATGAATTCTTTTGTTAATATTTAAGTTATCAATAACATTTACTAACTTGTGTCCTATCTAGATATAAAGGACAAAAGGATATAATACATGAAAAGAATTAATCATGAGGAGATTATGTTGAATCACGATTTCTTGTAACTTAGGTGACAATGACATATTGCTAGATGTCACTCATTGTTTGTAATATTAGAAATGTTCTAATATTTTCTACTAGAGTTACAAGAACCTACAGTTACAGGGTCACACACATGGTTGAAATGAGCATATATTAAACAAATTATATAAGTACAAATTTGTTGTAAACAAATATAGTTAAATTAATACATATTTGATATATATATATATATATATATATATATATATCATTTAACTATTGGATAAATATTAAAAGAAAATAATTATTGTAATTATGACTCTTTTAATATATAAAAAAATATAATTTGATTTAAATTAATAAATACATATATATTGAAATCCTAATTAAAATTAAATTGGGATTATATGTATTAATATATATATTAAAATCTTAATTAAGTTAAATTAGGATTACATATATTAATATATATATATATATATATATTGAAATCCTAATTAAGTTGGATTAAGATTATATGTATTGAAATCCTAATTAAAGTTAAATTAGGATTAATATATAGGCTAAAAGGTCAATTTTTTCATGTAGTAATTTGAAATCAGCAATGTTGACCCTAATTTTTTTCTTGTAATTTTACCCTCAGATCAAACTAATTTCAGCAAAGTCATCTCTTGATCGTTATTGACTAACAAGCCCGTTAAGTTTTGCGAAGTTGGCCGCCTGTGCGCCCGTTATTCCTAGGTGGCATGCCACGCTGGATGCTAAACGGTCAAATTTAATGACGTGGCTAAAGGATGAAGTGGACATGTATTAAAAAATTCAAAATAATTAGGGCTGAAACGGTAAAACTCTATATAAAGTTCATTCTCACTCGTACAAAGAAAAAAATTAAGGTTGATTCTCTGAAAACTTCAAAATTGGTGTCAAATTTGGAAGGCACTGAAGAAGCTTGTTCTGAATTTCGAAGGGCTAATAAAAATCGATAAGTTTTTTCAAATTTAAACGATGGTTTAGGGTTTTTCACCAAAAAATGTTTTGGTTTGGCAGATGTTTTATGGAGATTCGTCTAACCTAAAATTTTATGTTTTTGCAGTAGTTTTAGGGTTTTACACCCAAAAGAGAAAGTGAAAGGTAAGATATAAAAGCCTAAATGTAATATTATTTTACACCTTAAACTTCTCCATTACTGATACAAATTTTTATCTTTTTTTGTTGATTTTTAATACTCGAGAATCTGTTCCGGTCCTTATTTTCAGTGAGCATAACCCCACATGTGAATGTGTTTTGAATCTGCACACTCTTGTCTTTTGTGTTTGCGTTTTGACTAAAACATGTTGATATTCTGTTTTGTATATGGAATTTGTATTTGAATAGTGGTTTTTTTTTTTACTTTTTAACTGAAATGTTTTGTTTTATATTGAAATGTGTGAATGAAATTGAAAGGATATAGGATAAATATTAAGATGATGTACTAAATTGAGGTAGAACCCATATTGTATATATACACATACATATAAAATTGTGTGACTTAAATATTAGTTAACTATCTTTAGTTATATGCAATATTGCTGATATAGGACAAAATTCTTTAATGTTGATATATGCAATGTTGCTGATGCAGGATGGCCAATGCATCTAATGTCTTTGTGTTACAATATTACCATGGTAGTAAATTTGTAACATAACCTAAGTTTGATTATATTGGTGGAAATTTTGAAAAATTACAAGTTGATCCAGATATTTTATGTTATTGGGACATAATTGGTAATGCAAAGGATCTGGGTATGAGACTAATCCACGGGTATATTATAAGGTGCTAGGGGTAGAATTCAATAGTGATGCATTGGTGCTAGTAAATGGTGACAATACAATTAGATAGTGTTTGAAATTTTTAAACAGTAGGGGCATTGTGGACCTTTGTGGACCAAAAAATCATTTATGGGCTTTTTAAAAAAAACGTAATGAAGTAGGTGAGGGCATTGAGAATATTAATTAGGTGGTTAAGATTGGTGGTGTTAATACATCAGATGTAGAAGGTGTAACTGTTGTGGATGACTTAAGATTAACAAAAGGCTTTCTATTTAAAAACACTGAAAGGGCTGTAAATACTGGAGAAGGTACACTGTAGATCTTGGGTTTGAAATTAAAGATTTAGAACATGATGCAAACCTTTATGATTTTGTTGGTGATGAAGAACAACTTCAAAATTGTGAAGATGATTCTATAGTTAACATTGAGGTGCCTTCTTACTTGGATGAGAAAATTGAAAAAATTAGAGAAGAATTGAGGAAAAGTAGACAAAAGAGAGTATCCGATGACAGTGAAGATGGGAAGCAAAATGATTTTGAAAGTCAAGCGCAAACATTTGTGAGAAATAATACAATAGTAAAAAACGAATTAAATGAAGATAATGACAAGTTAGAAGGTAATGAAAGTGGTTATCTATGCTATGATGATCCAAGAAAATATGGGAATTGTGATGAAGATGAGGATAAAATATGTGTTGCATACAAAGGTAACAAAAAATCTTGGCATGGATATGATCCAGACTGTAAATTTTCTTGGGATAATGGCACCAATGTCCCATGTACTTTGACATAAAGTCAATGTAAGGTTAATACTTTCTATGCATTCAATGTGCCCATGTACTTTACTTTTGTCTTTTGAAATGCCCCTTAAGTCTAACAATGTTAACTGATGACATGGTAAGACACATGGCACATTCTTATGTTGTCACGTGAAATTTTAGATAATAAAAAATAAAAAGAAAAAAACTAATTCAAGTACATCTAAGAAATTTGACCATTTTTATTAAGTAAAAAAATAAAAAGAGAAGAGAAAATGAACGATGAGAGTCTTCTCCTTGTTCATCTTCTTCTCCCTCTTTTTTTATGGATTTATGTTGAGAAGTTCCCTCAACATTTTATCACAAATAATACTGTCTAAGTTTTTTTATTTAAAAAAAATTATTAATGTTGAAAAATGTTTACAGATGAAGAATTGAAAAATATTAGTAAGAGTGAAACGGAAGCTTCTCCTCTACGGGCTTTGTGGAATTCAATCATTTCTTTGAAATGAAAACTCGTTGATAACATCACTATTAAGAAAAAATGGTTCACCCACATTCATGTCTGGAGCAAAAAATGTAACATAGAATGTACTGATAAGTTTTATTGAAAAATTAAAGTGGTATTCCATACAGGTCTTTCGACACCCACATTCAATCCTTAACTATTACTGCATAAAAATTCAAAAAAAAGAAAAAAAATTAAAGAGATTCATTTTTACCCATTTTGATTCACGAAGTTTATGGCTGTTCTAGCTTGATTCAAACGGTGAAAAAGAAAAGAATCATGAAAAACATATTCTAGTGTCGGTTAGGTCTGACGGCGCAACAAATGGTTTATGAAAAAATCTTCCAAAGCTATGGTTTTGATTTCGTGCGATATGGGATTTTTTTTATGAAAATCTAAATAGATAGAATAATAATGGATAAGAAGCACTCTAGTTTGGTGGTGGCCATTGACTAAACGGTGGCAGGAATCAACGGCGATAGTGATCTCGACAGTGGTGAAAGAGAAACACTTTAGATTTTTTATGGAAGGAAAAATGAATTTTGAAAACATGAAGAAAGGAGGCAGATAAGATAAAATAAAAAAAAGGTAAAATTGTTCATATATCCTCAATTTATTCCCATTTTGTTTTTTTGGTGTGAAAAAAAGGTGAAATTGTTTTATTCAATAAAATAAAATGATCAAATTACTTAGATGTCCTTGGATTAGCTTTTTTATTTTTATTTTTTATTATCAAAAATTTCACGTGACAGCATAAGAATGTGTCATGTGTCCTGCCATGTCATCAATTAACGATGTTAGATTTGAGGGGCATTTTAAAAGACGGAAGTAGAATACAGCGGGCATTGGTGCTATTATCTCAATTTTCTTTGTGGAAATTAAGACTTAGACTTATAGATCATATTCACTTTAAATAGACAGTAAGAAAATACGTTATTGCTAAAGGTGTACCTTTGAAGTATTTGAAGAGTGAACCAAAGAGATTAAGAGTTCGGTGCAGAGATGGTTGTCCTTGGTTGTTATTTGCAAGTTTTGATAGAAGGTATGAATGTCTTGTGATGAAAACATGCAATCCTGTCCACACTTGTTTTAGGAGTAATAAGAATAAGTTGCTGAGCTAGAAGAATATTCATAAAGTTTTCAAGGACAGAACACTAGTTGACCCAAAAATGAAAATTGCTACCTTGGTGACCCTTTGCAAGCAAGAAATAAGGGCAAATGCTACTAAAGACATGTGTCAGAAAGCTAAAAAAGTTATTCTTAGAGAGATTATGAGTTTTTATGTTGAGGAGTATGCCAATTTACGGGGTAAGCTGCTGAGTTAATTTCTAGCAATCTTGAAAGTACAATTTCTATTCAAGTTCATAAAGATAATGATAACAATGCATTTTTCATAGGATGTATGTATGTTTTGCTGCATAAAAAAAGGTAGGTTAAAACTTTCTATAATTTCATATTTTATTCAATTTTTTAGTATAAAGAATTAACAATTGATTCAATATAAACTGTTTGTAGGTTGGAGAGAAGTGTGCAAACCCTTTATAAGGGTAGATGGTTGCTTCCTGAAGATTGTTACCCAAGATGAGTTGCTATTGAAAGAGATAATAACAATCAAATATTTCATGTAGCTTGGGTAGTGGTTGAAAGAGAACGCAAAGAATCATGAAAGTGATTCTTCACCAAGTTAATGGATGATTTATATCATTCAGAAGAAAAAGATTTGACATCTTCAAAAGTAACTATAAATTAACAAAACAACACAAATGAAAGCGGGGAAAATGGATTTCAATTCAAAAACATCACCAAGACTGAAATCACAGTATTTCAACCTAAACCTAAAATCAAACAAAATATTGCATTTCGCTGGTGAGAAATTTATTCTCAAATTAGGAGAGAAATCACAATACTTGGTGATTAGAGTGTGTGATGAAGAAATCTCTTGTACTAAACTAGTATAAAGGGCTCGATTTTTTAGGGAGTGCTCCTTCAATTTTTGTTGTTGATTAGTAGAAAGAGGGGGAAATGGATTTCATTGTGATAAACACATTTGATATATAGGGGGAGGCCTTAATTTTTTTTTTTGAATTTTTTTAATACATGTCAACGTCCAGCGTGGCATGCCACCTGGGAATAACAGGCGTGCTGGCGGCCAACTTCGTAGAACTTAACGGACTCGTTAGTCAATAACGATCAAAGGGTGACATTGCTGAAATTAGTTTGGTCTAAAGGCAAAATTATAGAAAAAATAAGGGGCAACATTACTGATTTCGTATTACTACATGGGTAAAATTAACCCTTTAGCCTAATATATATATTGAAATCATAATATGAGTTGAATTAGGATTACAAAGGCTATATAAAGACATGAGAGATCTAGCAGTCATTAATGCTTTTTTGAAAAAACCTCTAAATAGTTTAGAGAGTTTTATATGCTCGTTTCAACCGGGTGAACTTAGTAGAGAACATAGCGTTATCGTTGCAGCTTAGGAATCGACATCGTGGAATCGTGATTGGATATATATCTTTTTCAAATTCAAAATTCCATATTTTAAACAGGTAAATCTTCACCCTTATTCACCTCGATTCGTTCCTCGTACATGGATCTTTGGTGGTGATCGCTGGATAATTTTTTTGTTGCGCCATAGGGTATACTGACGTGACCCAACATGAACTACAAGCAATATCAAGCTGCTTACCACTTGGACCAACCCTCATTGTTTTTTATTTTTATTTTTATTTTTTTTCTTTTAATTTTTTTCATATATGGATTCTATCACATTAAAAATTTAATTAATATAGCCATGTCATAACGTCGTAGAGAGATACCGACAAAAAAAATCAATGTTTAAAGTTGAATGATTAATTTAGAAAAATTAAACTTTAGTGACCAAAATAGGAGTGAGAGTAAAATTGAGTGATGAAATTTATAATGGGTAAAATACTTAAATCATCACTCAACTTTGCGCTTTGACCTATTTAGGTCACTAAACTTTCAAAATGCTCAATTTACTCATCAAACTTTATTTTCTGACCTATTTTGATCATTCTGAATTATTTTATTAATATTTTGGTATGACGTGGCATAGTTTATTATTATTAAACATAAAAAAATAATTTAAAATAAAAATAAATTGTATTTTATTAATATTTAATTATAAAAATATACTTTTTCGTCAACAATTCATCCTTGCTTATACTCCACTCTCCTTCCGCTGCCTTCCACCATCATCATCTCCTCTTCATCGTCAAATTCTATGCTCATCACCTCCTCATCGTTAAATCATCACTCAACATTTTATCCCTTATTTTTTGCCTTACAAAACTTTATCTTTTACAAATTCTCAAATTCCTTTGCTAAAAACTTCACCTTTTTAATGTCTTAAACCCAGAATTGTTTTTCTTTTGTACTGGAAATGAAAGCCATGAAAAGGCTTCTATACTCTTCAACAAATTCTCAAATCGAAAGAGAAGTTATGGAAAGGTTTTTATACTCTTCTTTTTTCAACTCTTTTAGAAATCTCTAGAAAGCCCTCTCATTTACTCTCTTGACTCGGTGGATTCGACTCTCCCTAACCCAGTTTCATCCCTTCACAGACTCAGCCACAACTCAGGCAAACCATCTCAGTTTTATGCAAGGCCAATAATAACCCATCTCATTTTTCTTATCCTCGATCTGATCTCAGTGATGAGTTGCCTTATTGGGTTCGCGATGTTAAAGATTCCTGAAAGAAGAAGTTGTTAAAGGTTGTTATAGGGCTGTTGTAACAAGCTCACCAGGCTTAACCGTCTAGCCCATCTCTAATGGCGGATTGGTTAAAGCCCTATTGAGCTATATAAACCACAAGAGTGGTACTGGCCCAACTCGATTAATTGAGATTTCCAGCCTACATTGGAAATCAACCCAAACACTCTTTGTATCTTTCTTGTTTCTGATAGCCATCTTGGTTATCTCTCAAAAAACCATAATTTCCTCTTCTCAATATGGTATCAGAGTGTCGATTCCAGGTTTGATCGTCTCGTTTTTCTTCCGTTACTGGTACTTTCTTACTTTGATCTCTTCTTTGTTTCCTTTCTTCTGTTGTCTTCTCTTTACCGATGTCGTCGAATGGTGATTTGGTTGTTGAGTCCACTGATGTTGCCGATGTCGGCTTCGATAGTCAATCGTTCTTATTCTTTGCCAACAAGAATGTGAGTGTTCGTCTCGACGATAACAATTTTCTGCTATGGAAGCAACAAGTGCTCCTTATGATTCGTGGCCATGGTTTGGAACACTTCCTCGACGATACTATCTCTATTCCAGCGAAATTTTCCGTCAATGCCTCTGGAGAAAAAATACCTAATCCTGAGTATGTGCGTTTTCAGAAACAAGACAGCTCCTTAGCGTCTTGGCTTTTATCCACGATGAGTGATGGTATACTGCACAGCTTGTTGATGCAAAGACTACAGTGGCGGTGTAGGTTTCCGTCACAGATCTTTATGCTCAATTATCCACCACTAAGGTCATGCACCTCCATTGTAGACTTCGGTCCATCAAGAAAGGCTCCAACTCTATGCGATTGTATATTACTTAGATCAAAGAGATCTGTGATCTCCTTGCGGTGTGTGGTAACAAGATCTCTGATGTGGAGCAATTGGCTACGATTCTCAATGGCCTTTCGGTGGAATACGAGTCGTCCGTGGCTGTGATCACAGGCAGCCGTGAACCATATTCGCTTCAAGCCGCTGTGTCATATCTTGTTGATGTTGTAGCCATAGTTATAGATCATCTTCGCCTGTCGGTTGGTATCAACTACACACAACATGTGGCTAATGAATCCTCTGTTTCAAACCCTATTGAGCAAGTCTTTGCTACCGAATCCAAAGTCAATCCTCAATCGTCGCAACGTGTGTCTGATGTTAACAACAGGTATCGTGGTAGATCTCGACCACAGTGTCAGATCTGTGGTAAGCTTGGTCTTGTGGCCGATAGGTGTCGGCACTGTTTTGACAAAGGTTTTAAGTCTCAAGCGTATAGAAGTTTTTCTAATCATCAGCCTCAGGTTCATTTTGGTCATAGTTCCTCTGGTGATCCACAATTTCAGGCTCATTACTGTCATTATAATCCATCTGAGTTACCTATTAATTCTTGTCACTGCCCTGAACATTGCTATAATTCGTTTGTTGCAAAGCCTGCAGGGTTCACTGATGATACGGATTCCTCTGGTTCACCAACTGCTCAGGTGAATACGATTTCCACTAGGAGTGGTCCTGTTGATCACAAATGGTATGTTGACTCTGGTGCAACACACCATATCACACATGACCCACAACATATGCAGGGTGTGCGTCCTTTTAATGGTAAGGGAAAGGTATTTTTGGGTGATGGTTCTCAATTAGACAGTTCTTATATTGGTGACTCTGTGTTTGATAATTCCAAGAAGAGCATGTTGCTTAATAATCTCCTTTGTGTTCCACGGATTTCTAAGAATCTAATTTCAGTCTCTAAGTTTGCGCTTGATAATAATGTTTACTTTGAATTTCATTCTGGTACGTGTTTTGTGAAGGATGAGAATACTGGTACGGTTCTTTTGGAGGGCATACAGCGTGATGGCTTGTATACGTTCAGTTTGTCATCTTCCTCACCTGCTTCAGGGTTGCTTCTTCACACTACTACAAATAAACCTTCTTTAGATTCTAAGTCTTACTGGGTGTGGCATCAAAGGCTTGGCCATCCAGACCCACATGTAGTTAGTATGGCTCTAAATAAGATTGTTTCTCCTAGTGATTTGATGATTTGTAATGCGTGTCAACTTGGGAAAAGCCATAAGCTTCCCTTTACTTCTTCAAATACTGTGTATACACATCCCTTTGAGTTAGTTGAGATAGATGTCTGGGGTCCATCACCAGTTGTATCCTCAAGCTACAAGTATTATGTGTCGTTTGTTGACTTGTATAGTCGCAATTGTTGGTTTTACTTGCTTCATAATAAATCTGAGGTTATTCAAGCTTTTGAATTGTTTTATCAATTTGTTTTAACTCAGCTTTCTGTTAAGCTCTTGGCAGTTCAAACTGATGGTGGTGGTGAATTTCGGTTTCTTGAATCTACCCTTGCAAAACTTGGTGTTGAGCATCGTCTTACGTGTCCATATACTTCCCAGCAAAACGGAGTTGTGAAGAGGAAGCATCGACACATCACGGACACTGCTCTTACTTTGTTGGCACAATCTTCTGTCCCTCAAAAATACTGGTCGTATGTCATACTTAGTGCGGTTTATTTAATTAATCACTTACCCTCCGATGTTTTGCAGGGTCGCTCTCCTTATCAAGTGTTATATTGGACTATGCCTGACTATGATTTTTTGAAGGTTTTCGATTGTCTTTGCTATCCGTGCCTTCGACCTTACAACAATCGTAAATTTTCTTATCGGTCTCGACCATGTGTCTTTTTGGGGTACTCGCCGCGCCATCATGGCTATCAGTGCCTTGATGAATCTGGTTGCATCTTTGTGTCAAGGCATGTTCGATTCAATGAAGGTATTTTTCCATTTGCAAATTCTAAGTCTAATGTGCAATCTGGACATGAGGTGTTTTGGTCTCCTGACTTTCCTCTCTCAGTTCAGTCTGATACTAATGTTGTGCCTTTTTGTGGAGCCTTGTGTTGTGCCTGTTACTTCTAATACTGTTGAGCCTGTAGTGCTGCCTGTCAATGAGGAAGGTTCTGCATCCATGGGACAGTTTCCAGCAATCTCTCCTGCAGGTTCAAGTGCTGCAGCTGATGAAGCTGGTTCCTTTGGTAACAATGTAGCCTCTACAACCATGAGGCAGTCCCCAAGAGTTTCTCGTGAAGGTTGTTCGTTTGATGGTGCCCCTTGCCTCAACAGTGATGGTTCTGCCACTTCTGCAAGTCCTATCTTCTCTGGGTCTGCTATTTGTGGTCAACAAGAGAATTCAGCATATACACAACACGATGGGCAGACTCTTTCTCAGTATGATCTCCCTGCACCCCTTCCTTTTGCTGAGAATGCTTCTTCTTCGCAGCCTGAGGTTTCATATCATGAGGATCGTGTTTCTAATCAACATTCTATTGTGACTCGTAGCAAGGCAGGTATTTTCAAACCAAAATTTTTTTCTACTACCTGTGATCTTACTCCTAATTCTGTTCATGATGCCTTGTCTCATCCGAAATGGAAAGAAGTTGTTTATTCTGAATATCAGGCTCTTATTGACAATTCTACATGGGTGTTAGTTCCTGCTCCAACTGATAGGAAAATTATGGGGTGCAAACGGATCTTTAGAATTAAGAAAAATGCTGATGGTTCGATTAATAGACTTAAAGCCCGACTAGTAGCTAAGGGGTATTCACAGACTGCTGGTTGTGATTATGTGGAGACCTTTAGTCCAGTCATTTGATTTTTCACTGTAAATGTACTGCTCTCTCTTGCTGTTTGCTCTAAGTGGCAGGTTCATCAGTTAGATGTGAACAACGTTTTTTTAAAGGGAGATTTGGATGAGGATGTTTACATGGTGCAACCACCAGGTTTTGAACAAGTGGCCCCAGATGGTAGTCGACTTGTATGTAAGCTCACCAAGGCCCTCTATGGATTAAAGCAGGCCCCTCGCAATTGGTTTCTCAAATTAAGAGAGTTTCTATGTTCCTTGGGTTTTCGTAATTCCAATGTTTACCAGTCTCTTTTTATTTATAGTTCTGACAATATTCTTGTGTATACTGCTGTGTATGTAGATGATATTTTGATGGCTGGCAATTCAGAATCCCATATTGCCAGATTCATCACTCAATTGCATGACAAGTTCTCAATTAAAGACCTAGGGGAGGTGGAATATTTCTTGGGGCTTGAGGCTGAAAGGACATATGTTGAGATGTTTCTTTCTCAGAGGAAATATATCACTGAGTTGCTTGCCAAAGTTAGTTTGAGCTCGTCCAAATCTGTGGAGACCCTAATGTCTGCTGGTCCCAAGTTGAGTAAGAATGAAGGGGCTGAGTTTCTTAATGTTGCCTTGTATCGTAGTGTGGTAGGAGCATTACTTTATGTATGTCATACTAGGCCTGACATCTCGTTTGTTGTGAATAAGGTAGCTCAATTTATGCAATCTCCTACAGAAAGTCATTGGTCTGCTGTCAAACGCATTTTACGATATTTACAAGGCACTTTAGATTATGGGTTGTTTTTTGCTGCTAGTACAGATGTATCTACTGCTCTAACATCATTTGCAGATGCTGATTGGGGTTCTGATGTTGATGATAGACATTCTATTTCGAGTTATTGTGTTTTTTTGGCATCATTTGGTATCTTAGTGCTCGAAAAAGCAACGTGTCGTTTCTCACTCTACTGCGGAGGTAGAGTATCGCAGTCTTGCGGATGCTGCAGCTGAAATTATGTGGTTTGCATCTGTTCTACAGGATATGGTGGTTCGAATGTCTGATGTTCTTGTTATATGGTGTGACAATACAAGTGTTGTTTCTATGGCAGCTAATCCAGTGCTTCATGCCAAGACGAAGCATGCCGATCTGGATCTTCACTTCGTTCGGGAGAAGGTGATGGAACATCTAATAGAAGTGAACTACATTCCCTCTGACCATCAAGTTGCTGATATTTTTACGAAGCCTTTATCAATCAACAAGTTCAGGGAGTTTCGATCTCAACTTGGAGTTTAGTCAAAGCAAATGTTTACAAGAGCAAGATGATCGGGTGAATGTTAAAGATTGCTGAAAGAAGAAGTTGTTAAAGGTTGTTATAGGTTGTTATAAGGCTGTTGTAACAAGCTCATCAGGCTTAACCGTCTAGCCCATCTCTAATGGCAGATTAGTTAAAGCCCTCTTGAGCTATATAAACTATAAGAGTGATACTGGCCCAACTCGATTAATTAAGATTTCTGGCCTACATTGAAAATCAACCCAAACATTTTTTTGTATCTTTCTTGTTTCTGATAGCCGTCTTGGTTATCTCTCAAAAAAACTCTAATTTCCTCTTCTCAATACGCGAATCGACTTAGCAAATGGGTCAACACCCACTTTCGATTTTCTCAAGCTTATCGCAATTAAAGCCTCTGCACAAAGAAAGGTATGTCATATGTACAAAAGTGATCCTTATCCGGAACAAAATGCATCAATACCCCCTTTAAGGTATGGCATCTATAAAAATCAAGCTTATTGTGGAACTTTAAATCTTGATTTAAATTGAATCCATTTTCTAATGCACTTTAATTTGCTTCTGGTTCTGATGAAATTGCTGAATGTGAGATGGGATTTTAGAGTTTCTCTGTTTATATTTTGCTTCGATAGCATTTTGCCAACTTGGTGATTGCAATTACTATTAAGTTTGATTTTGTTCTAATAACATCGATGCCTTTTAGATTGTTTCAGCAACAACATGGGAAAAATAACGTGCCGGAACGCGATGAGGAAGAGGTGATGACGATGGGATGGGAGGCGGCGGAAAGAGAGTGGAGTATAAGCAGGGGATGAAATGTTGTTGGAAAATATATTTTTTATAATTAGATATTAATAAAAATAATTTATTTTTATTTTTATATTTAATAATAATAAATTATACCACGTCTTTTCAAAATTTTAATAAAATAATTCAGAATGATAAAATAGGTGAAAAAGTAAAGTTTAATGAGTAAATTAAGCGTTTTGAAAGTTCAATGACCTAAATAGGTCAGAGAATAAAATTGAGTGATGATTTAAATATTTTATCAATTTATAGTTTATCTTAAAATATGCATAGTAAAAACAATAAAATGGAATCAGCCTTATGTCCAACCTTGGAAATAAAGCTAAGTACCAAAGTAAAATCATTCCCAAAAATCAGGGTTCTAGAAATTAGGATTTTTAATTCGGGTATAAAATCGGGCTGTGACATTTAAAAAAAATAATCTAGTATTTTTAATTCAATCCCGAATGTAGAATTTTTAGTTACTCCAGAAATTATAAAAATTGATCATCGAAATGTTAAATCTTTAGGGCCAGTTTTTATAATTTATATAGTTAAGGATTAATTATGGATTTATAAAAATTTAATCCTTAATTTTTTATGTATTCTTAGATACATTCTCTATGCATTTTTCCTCTAAATACATTAAGAATATATAACTTTTGCACTAAGAACATAACTTATAGGTTAACCGTTATAGTATTTTGGTTAACCGCAAACACCTTTGATTTTAATTTGCGCCTAATATCGACAATGCTTGTAGCCTAGCTCTTGCCAAACACGGATATTAGGCTAATTCCCAAATAATTCTCATTAAAGGTAAACACATTTTCAAAAATTAGGGTTTTAAAAATTAGAATTTTTAGTTCCTATTATCGATTGTCTTTATAATCTTGAATTTCTTGATTATAATTAGAAATTTAGCACTTTTGTGTAGAAATTGTTGTTGTTAGTGTAATTTTTGTTTACCTTATGTTTGACGTATTGCATTTTCATACCAACAAAAGATACTTTGGCTTTTTTTTATTTCACGAAAAAAAGTGTGTTTAAAATTTATATTTATTTGTTCTAAATGTTAAACACATCAAAAACATCGTGGGCAATCGTGAAAATGTAAGATTTAATTTTTTTAGTTTGAGGTTTTCACCTTCAATAGCAGTGATTAATCTTTTCGCCGCAGATGCTCTTGCTAAAAAGTAAACGGCTGACTATGAAATGTGCTCCATTTTTATTAGTAGAAATCGAACTCCTAACATCATAGTTAAGGGGTAAGGTGAGCAACCACCCACCACACTACATCTCATGGTTATTTTTTTTAAATAGAAGCAAGATTTAATTATTGAAGTTAGTATGATGTACCGTTTTAATTATTTTGTAATAATCTTACATATAATCGTATTATGCATTGGTTCAACATATGTTATCAATCATTAGTTTATACAAATTCTTTTAGATGTTTTAATTTTTCAAATTCGGACTCCATCCTTGATATAATAAAACAAAACACACTAACCATTTGAGAACATAAAAGAACTTGAACTTAAAGCAAAGCTCATTATAAAGCTGAACAAAATGAATTGAAGTTGCACATAGTCCATGTAAAAAAAATGCTTCAATGTCGTATTCCGTAACCATTTTAAAATTTTTCTATGAAATAAGTTAAAAAGTTTTCGTTATTTAATTAAAATATGACAAGTGTCTTATTCTTGTATTTTTTATTTTTTTTAAAAAAATCATAAATTTTTTACTTTTATAAAAATAAATCTTAAAATCTTTAATTTTTCAAAAAAAACTCACTAATCCCTAACCCTAAATTAATAAACCCCTTAGTTCCTACCGTTCAACCATCAATTCAACCATCACCGGTCACCCATTCTTTCGTCGACCCCTACAGCCGATAACTTCAACCTTACTTGTCTTCAATCGACGAACAAACTGTTAAAAGAACGTCGAACGTGAAATCTTCAATTGAACGGTGAACTACAAATGTATGAACAACAAACTGAGCCTTAAGGCTCGTGCGACGAGAGGGGAGACCTCACTGTGATGAGGGGTTTTAGGGTTTTTTATAAGAAAAAAAATTGAGGGTTTTTTAAGAAAAAATTGATGATTTTCTGATTTTTTTAATAAAAATTGAATGAAAATAAATAAATAGGTCATATGTCATGTAATGATAGAATGACGAAATTTTTTTAACGGTCGTTGGCGAAACAACCTTTAAAGAGTTACAAAATCAAATATTAAACGCTTATTTAAGTCAAAAAATACTTCAAACATTTTAAAAAATTGTATAATATAAACATTCATCTGATAGATTAAGCCACCAATTATTTCAAGGATTGGCCCCTCCTTCGTATCTTGTTGCTTTAGCATGTGGTTCAATTCCATTTCCCAGAAATCTTCTGGTTGTAGTGGTAATATAATCCAGCACTTAATGGTCCCATATTTTCGATTGGTGATTGTTTTTTATACGAATTATTATGAACATTCCACACGTAACAAATAAAATATAAATCATTCTATACTAAAATAAGCGCCCAAACTATATTTGTTTTTAATTTTGGTGTCTAAATTATTTTGTTCAAAACATGCGTGTCTCTAATGTTTCATATGGTTAATCTTAAGTGCATAGTTGTTACGTCAGTTAAAAGAAATTCGTTATCCAATCAAAACATGACATGTGACATATTTTTATTATTATTTTTATTTAAAAGAAAAACTTAACAATTTAGTTTTTTTTTTTAAACAATAATCTCAAATCCCTAAGCCAAAATTCAAATTCTCCAGAATTGTTGATGTTGCCATCGTCGGTAGCCTCGTCGGGCCTTACTACTACAGTCGTTGGATGTCGTTGCCCATATTTCTAACCATACGTCTCCGACAATCGACGGTAGGTGTACCGATCAGCTTAGGGGTTTGAGGATTTGGAGACTATTTTGAAAATTTTAAGGGGTTTTTAATTCTCAATTTTTAAAAAAAATAAAATAAAACCTGCAAACGTGTCAAGCATTGATTTAGCGATATTTTTTTAATGTACCAACTTTAAAGCGGTAATGAAATGAAACTTCAGACACCTAAATTGATAACGGAGAAATCGTTAGGCAATTATTTTGAGCAAAAAATAGTCTAGACACAAAAAATTAACAACGTATATAGTTTGATCACTTATTTTACTATTAAACCAATATAAATTTATATACAAACACTGTATTAAATATCAAATATAGATAAATAAATTAAGGGTAAAATTTTTGATACACAACTGTGTTTTAAAACTCAAATCTTAAATTCTTAACTCTAACCCTAAAAAAATTAAACCCTAAATTTTATATCTTAAATTTTAAACACTACTCTTAAATTTTAAATCTTACATCCATATTCTTAAATTAAAACCATAACTCCTAAAACTAAAATGCGTGTAAATTAAAGTTTACAAGTTTTTCCATAAATTAAAGAAACTCTATTTCAATGATCAAAACTCAATTTCCAAAACATGTAATGTTGGGCCACATTCATGTTTCTGGGCTCTCATATGATGAGCCCTTTAGCACATATCTTACTGGATAAGGATATGGCATGTCCAAGATTTTTTCAGCGGTTCAGCCGCTTGAAGGGTTTAAACTACAAATTTTCTTGCAAATTCCCATCAATTTTCCCAGGAAAACGAGTAGGGGAAATGTCTTCTTTAGGCACTTCAAAGGGTGTTCTTGAAATCGCCAAATTTGGTCTCTATGTTACGATCCCCATGGTTCTTATGTACACATTCGCCAATAACACTAAAAATCTCCAGAAATTTATGGGAAATGTAGGTTTTCTCTTATCCCTTCTATTCATTGTGTATAATACTATAAATCACTGTAATGTTATTATTTTTTTAGATTTAGCTGGATGAATTTTATTTTTTTTGAATCTTATGAGGGATTGAGATATTTTATTCTTTGGTTAGCTTGAATTTAGATCCAAGTTTGATATTTGTTTGAGTTTCCTGAAATTTGGGTGTTTATTTATTGCTGTTGAACATGATTTGTTGTAAAAAAAATGTTTTAGCTTGTTGGTTGAGATTTGGAGGGGACATGTTCTTTAAGTTTATGGATGAAATTCTTCTCTGGATATTTGTATGCAAGTGAGATGGTGGAGTTGAATTATATTTTTATAGATGTATAACACATATTCGGCACTAACATCCGAGTTCAAGTTACATAGAAATTCGTTCGTGAGCTTGTATATAAGTGGAATGATGAATTTAGGAACATCATTTCGAGGCCATGCGATGCAAGTAAATTTCATGGATGAAAGATGTAAGTGAAGTGATAGAAAACATGTTTGCTAGCTCCAGCTACACATGTTCGGAGAAGGCGTTGTTTTGTTTTTGATGTGTTGCTGAGGCTTCTAGCTGATTGCTATATCCATCTCGGACAGTGAATGGATCCTTAAAAGATTAGTCGGGCAAGACCCTGCTACCTGTGTAACTTCGAGGTTGTTTGCGCTTTCTTGTGGAGTTGAAGACTTGTATAAGGTGTAATAATAATATGTCTACCTGTATATGAATCATTTAGCACTAGCATAAGAGTATGGGATGAAAATCATTTCATTCTCCGTTATTGACACCAAATTTTCTTATTCAAGTTCAAATTCAATGCTTTCATCTCATCCAAAATATGGAAGAATTCTTATTCATATAAGATGCCTTCCCATAGCTTCTACTCGACCTTAGAAGCTATGCATGGATACTTTTAACCCTGTTCTTTTTCATCATATATAAAATGTATTTTGCATTACATCTAGATACTAGTACAACTTCTACTCAAAAGATATGCATGAATTCTCTTAGCCTCGTTTTTTTTTATATTATAAATATAATGTATTTTGCATTCCGTCTAGATACTAATACAACTTCTACTCGACCTTAAAAGATATGCATGGATTCTCTTAGCACCGTTCTTTTTCATTATATATAAAATGTCTTTTTCTGTTTGGTGATTGGATGTATAACATGTTAAGGGCTTATGGTTTTAATGTGACACTGAATCAGATTTCTGTAGATCAAAATTGCCTGGACATTGCAATGTCTGGAATGGTGATTTCCTACAGAAGTTTTTCTTCTGGGAATTAATTCTAACTAGAACGATCATTTTGATGCTTTTACAAGTGTTGCTTATATCTGCCTATCTCGAAATATATGTTTACGTGTTTGTTTGTCGTAGATTATTTCTTATAGAGTCTAAATTGTTTCTTTTTTAACTTTGATGTGAAGCGGTCCTATATAGTGTATCCTCCAGAGGGACCAAGACCTCAATCACCCGAGGAGTTAAGAGAGATGGCTCGTGAGCTAGCTCGGAAGAAAAATATCCGTTGATACTCTTTAGGGGTTGTAAGTGATCTATGTAGCTTTTCTGGTTGCACCTAGGACTATTATACAAAACCTGCTTTTTGTAAGTATGCCATAATAAAGTATCGTGTTTCTCAGACAGGAAACACTATGTCTGGTTTGTATAAGTAACATTAGTTGTTAAAATTTTATAGCTAACTTGTTGTTTGCTTGCTGAGCATGGAAATTCACTCTTTGATTGGTAAAATGTTTGTTATTTTCTTCACCGACCTTTATTGATAAGTTAACCATTGAAATCCCTTGTTAAGTTCTTCCTACTATACATTTCGATAAATCAGTGCCCTATTTATGCTTTTGTGCACCATATGCTCTAGTTTTGAAGCGAAGCATTGCTGCATGAACTTGAAGGCAACGGTGGAGTCACATGATGGGCGGACGGACTTTCTGGTCTCGTAAACTTTCATGGTAGGTAGTAAAGATTTTTGCTATTACGTATGCCAATTTCCGGTTTATATATGATCCTCTTAAAGTGGAAGGGGAAGGAGGAGGGAATATGGCAAAGTGGTGTGTTTCAAGGCATGAATCTACAAGTCTATGTTATTTGATAGGTGACTGAATATAGTACAGAATTGAATCCTTGTCATCACCATGACAATTAATAAGACTACATTACAAAACAAAGTGAAATATAATGAGTGTGAATTGTGCTGGCTTACCTCAGCCCATCGAAACTTGAAAAGTGAGATGATGTATAACATGTATTTCTTCTTTGTCGTCGTTATTACGAGCCTGGGGCAGTCGTTTAGTGAGAACAAGATCGGACTCACTATTGCTACAATCTCGAACTTAGAAAAAACTGAGATCATTAAAATGCAAATTTGGAAAAGGCTGAACTCGAAAAAGCTCAAGCTCAAACCTGTCTGAGCCAGCCCGTTTGCCAAATGAGTGCTAGGGGGGACCCAAAGGTAAACTTAAACCTTGAAATGGTTGGGTTTTTTTCATAGGACCATGACAACAAAAAGGCCAAGGAAGGGCCAGCAGTCAGCTTATCTCAAGCCACCATAATGTGTGGTTCCAATTCAATGCCCAGATTGGTAGCCTACAATCCTCCTTTCTCGAAATCACCATCTCCAACACCTCTCTTACATACATTTGTAAGCCATTTTGATTCCCTTTCTTTCCAATGCTCATATTTAGATGATATATTTGGATTATCACTATAACATGTTCTGAGAGTTAGTATTTTCACTATTTTGGCTTTGGGGTTTCTGTTTTTTCATAGTTGTATCATTCCATGGCTTCTTCAATGCTTAGTGGAGCAACAGCAACCCCAACAAGGTTAGCCTTTTTAGGGTCTAATTTTCATTTTAGGCGTTTGCCACAAAAGGGTTTACTTTGTTATAGCAAGAATCAGAAAGCTAGAATCATAACACCCAAATGCAGTTTATCATCCTCAAGGCCTGCTTCCCAGCCTAGGTTCATACAACACAAGCAAGAAGCATTTTGGTTTTATAGGTTCTTATCAATAGTGTATGACCATATCATAAACCCCGGTCATTGGACCGAGGATATGCGCGATGAGGCGCTCGAACCCGCCGATCTTTATGCTAGGAATATGAAAGTAGTGGATGTTGGTGGCGGAACAGGGTTTACTACTCTTGGTATAGTTAAGCATGTTAATGCTGAGAATGTCACAATTCTAGATCAGTCACCTCACCAGCTTGCCAAGGCTAGGCAGAAGGAACCTTTGAAGGAATGCAAGATAATCGAAGGCGATGCCGAGGATCTCCCATTTCCTACTGATTATGCCGACCGATACGTGTCTGCGGGAAGGTAATGTCTCGATTTACCTTTCTTGTATTACAAATTTTCCATTGTATTGTTGCGGAAATGGAGAACTGTTTTGTTGTCTGTGATATTCATATTATATGTATTTTATGTTTGTATTCCTCAGTATCGAGTACTGGCCGGATCCACAGCGCGGAATCAAGGAAGCTTACAGAGTACTGAAAATAGGAGGGAAAGCCTGTGTTATAGGTCCTGTACATCCAACATTCTGGTTGTCTCGTTTTTTCGCGGATATGTGGATGCTATTCCCAAAAGAGGAAGAGTATATAGAATGGTTCGAAAAGGCTGGTTTCAAAGATGTGAAACTGAAAAGGATTGGACCAAAATGGTATCGTGGTGTCCGAAGACACGGCTTGATCATGGGGTGTTCCGTGACCGGAGTGAAGCCCTTCTCGGGAGACTCTCCATTGAAGGTAGCATAATCTATTTGATTCTTTTCCTATAGAATAAATGATATTAGAGTAGCTTCCATATGATTGTTGAAGAATTCAATTCAACTAGTAAAACTGCATCCCCATTTTGTATTAAAATCATGCATCATTCTAGAAATCTTATTGTTCTACTCATGTCTGACATTCGTGTCCTACACATGAATGCATAGGTGTAAGGATACGATCATACGAAAAACTTGAAAAGAAATTAACTTAATCATGTCAGACACTCACATTCGAGTTGTCTTAACCGTTTTCTAACAGCATATGGTGACCCTAGTTTCATTAGTACTAATGGGGTATATAAATCTTGTTGCAGCTTGGTCCAAAGGCAGAGGATGTGAAGAAATCTGTTAATCCATTAGTGTTCCTTTCTCGGTTCATTATTGGAACAATTGCAGCAACTTACTTTGTATTGGTTCCCATTTACATGTGGATCAAAGATCAAATTGTTCCAAAGGGCCAACCTATATGAAATGACTGGACTGCTTTATTTTACTGGCTATTCTTTTGATCATCTTTCCAAGGTTTTTGGAGAGATCAGAGTAGTATCAGACCTATCAATCCGTGTATTTGTGTATCTATGTATCGTTTTTTCGTGTCATTATCATATTTATATCAAAATTTGACATGTTATATATGTTGATACATTTGTGTATTCATGTTGTATTTATGTTATATGTCTAAGATTTCATCATGGGAGCCTTTTCAGGTATTATCTATGAGGTTTTTCTTTTTCTTTTTTTGGTTCGGTTGGCAGTTTATTTAAGGGTTTTATTTTGATACGTAGGTGGTGTATTTAAGGGTTTTTCTTCTTTTTCAGTTTATTTATGTTGTGTTTAAGGGTTATATCAAAGCTTTTTTTCCTTTATGTAATAGAAAATATAAGTAATGCATTTTTCTAAAAATGGTTAATTGTATCATATGTTCTTAAGTTTTGATTCAATCCGTACAAGGTAGTATTTGTTCGTAGATATTTTTAACTCTTTGATAATGTGCATACACTTTATACCTTGTGTCTCTTAAGATAAAATTTATTCACATTTTCATTGGGACACTTGTTGGGTTCTTCTAATTCAATTTTTAAGTATTAATATTGTATAAATAACTCCTTTTATTAGTTTGGCCATTAAGTTTCAGCTCAAAATTTGACATGAATTATATTTAGAACACACTGATTAAACTATATCCACGTTTGTATCAATTGTTTGAACGACTTGGATCTAATATGCTAAAAGTAAATAATCTTATTAAATTTTAAAAATACTTTTTACTTTGGAATTATGTCCAATTCAAACTGCTCATGTAAATATGTAATAGATAAACATATACTTGAAATTTGATTTACGATTTTCAAATATATTCCATATTGTATTGAAATTAGCATTAAATTGTAGGATGAGTATACCACGTGCGACGAACATTGCTGAACACCACTAACGATGAATACCGCTGAACACTATTAATTTTTAATTTTTTTTAAAATGTAAAGGACTAAAATTATAATTAAAATTATCTCTTAAAAAAATAGAAATCAGATTTAATAGGTACTTTATAATATTTTTAATAGATTAGAATCAAATATACCCAACTCTCCTAAATCCTAACAAATTTAACCCCTAATATTCTTTACAGTCGGCGCCGCCAGCGCCAACGTCTTTGCCTTCAAATATTCTCAAAATCACAGCTTTTTCACTTCATCGATGTACTTTTAAAGAATCTAGAATTATGGGCTGTTACACAGCTCATTTGCAAAGTATTCTTGGGATCATCAAAACCCTTTTTAATAGCCATTAAAAACTTTAACTATGATCTACTTTTAAGTTATAAAGCAGAGCAATATATATAATTTACAGACAACTAACTTTAGGTGTTTTTTTTTACTAGAATATTAGGGGTTGAATTTGTTAGGGTTTAAGAGAGTTAGGTTATTTGATTTTAATCTATTAAAAAATATTGTAAAGTACCTATTAAATCCGATTTCTATTTTTAAGAGATAATTTTAATTATAATTTTAGTCCTTTAGATTTTTAAAATTTTTTTAAAAAATTAATGGTGTTTAGCAGTGTTCATCGTTAGTAGTGTTTAACAATATTTTTCGTAAGTTGTAGAATATTCTTAAATTGTATCCACATTTCTACCAATTGATTGAAAAACGGAAAAAAGCATAATGATGCAATACAAATACTCTAAAACTACAAATCAATAAATTCATTTCATTCTTTTTTTAACAACTGAATTGGTTCAAGTGATAAGCAACTTGATATCGTTTGAGCAAGTCTTGAGTTTGAAGGCTTGTGTATACAAAAAATTTCCGTCGAAAGATTTACCCACTAAAATTAAATGTGCAATACGATTCGGTTCGAAATAGTCAAAGTAAAATTTAAAAAAACGGAAGGGTAAAAAACCAAATTGATTTTTTTATTTCCATGGTGGAAGAAGTCGACGATTGACTCGGTAGGAAACAAAACAAAAAAAAAACCTCAACTTCCCATTTCAAATAATCTCAATTCTGAAACCATATTTCCACGAAGTCAATTCCTTGTTCTACACATAAATATATGTGTAAAGTTTATGGTCACTAAATTTTGGTTAATTATTTAATTTGGTAACTAAATTTTTAATTGCTTCAATGTTATCATTAAACTTTGTATTTTGTTTTAATTTGACCATTGAGCACTTAACAGGCGTTAAGAAGATGACGTGGCTGTTAAAAGTTTTGTATAATAACACATTTAATCCTCCACAATTGTACATCAAACAATTTAATCATAATTCAAAAAAAAATAAATTAAACCCTCAATATTTACACTTTATTTCAATTTGGCCCTATTTTTAATTAAAAGTAATATAATCCTAAACCCTAAAAGTTAAACATTAAACCCTAAAACCATAAACCTTAACTCCAAAAATCTTAAACCCATAAACCATACACCTAAACTCCCAAACTCAAAACCCTAAAGCACATAAACTTGGAACCCTAAAACTCATAAAGCCAACAATCATAAACATAAACCCTAAACCAAAACTCAAAGTCCATAAACCCTAACTTAAAACTTTAAGCCTTAAAAAGTTTAAATTTAGGGTTGTGTTTATGGTTTAGTGGTTTAGGATTTTTAGTGTATGGATTTATGGTTTAATGTTTAGGGTTAGAGGTTATGGGTTTCATATTTTGGGTTTATGGTTAAGGTTCAAGGGTTTTTGGGTTTATGGGTTCAAGGTTTTGGGTTTTGGGTTTTTGGATTTACTATTTTAGATTTAGGGTTTTAAGTGTAGGGTTTAGGGTTAAAGTATTTTTAATTAAAAATAGGGCTAAATTGAAATAATGTGTAAACAATGAAAGTTAAATTTGTTATTATTTTTCGATCTAGGACTAGTTATTTGAATATACAAATATGGAGGACTAAATGTATTATTATATAAAATTTGTTAACTGCCACGTCATCTTCTTAACTCCGTTAAGAGCCCAGTGGCCAAATTGAAGCAAAACACAAAGTTTAATGATAACATTGAAACAATTAGAAGTTTAGTTACCAATTTGAATAATTAACCAGAATTTAGTGAACATTTGTAAATTTTATCCTAAATATGTCCATTTAGAGAGAGAGTCTGAGCGGATTTGATAGTTGTAAGTATAATCATCGGTATTCAACTCATTAATTGATTAATCCATATCTAATATTAAGATGTTTATTATGGCGACGGACCTCTAACTCAATTTATTCTATTCACAACATCAGGACTCAAACTTTTAACCTTGCTTAAAGGATCCAATATCTCGTCTCACTAGATCAACTAATTGTTGTTAAGGTTCAACATACATTGACTTCACAATTTAATATCTAACCTATCCATGTCTTATAGTTTTTTTTTTTATTCTGTAATTTTTTTTTCAATTTGACTCCTCAAATTTCATTTTATTACCATGTTAGTTCATCGATCAATTCTATTAAAAAAATCTAATATCACCCCATTAAATTTTGTCACGTGTAAAAAGAAAATAATTTTTTTAAAAATAAATAAAAAAATGCAAAAATATAAAATGTTCTTTAAAATCTTTAAATTTAATAAAAATAAATGAAAATTAGATCATTAGATTTTATACTTTTAATGTTTATTTTTTAAAATTTAGAAAAAATTAAATAATTTTATAATTTTAAATTATTTATCGACGTAATATATAAGATAAATAGCTCTATGGTTGAATTACATGTGGACCGTCACATAAACAGTTACTTCAAAATCCTTAAAAATATTTAGTCAACAGTTTTATTAAAAAATGATTTGACTCTTATTTAAAAGACTGGGAATTAAATATAATTAAAATAATAACAAGGGCCAATTTGATAAGTAAATGTAAATATTAAAAAATTAAACTTACCTTTATATCGAGCTTTATTAAACCATAAAGCGGACATCATATGAAGGATTAAGTAAAATTATTTTTTTATCCGAATCATGTATGATTTCACAAACCGGAAAAGAATCATATATAAAAAATCAATTAAGTAACTTGTTAAAAATCTCTCTAACTTAAATTAAAAGAAAAGAATATACACGTATGATGTAAAAAAACTAACAAAACAAGCACGAGACAAATCCCACAAAAGCCCAAGAAACAAAATGACTAGGGGTAGGAATTGGGCGAGACGGGGACGATTTTGCATTCCCTACTCAGTCCCCAACACTTGCGGGGACGGTTTTGAGGAATCCCTATTACATGTTTTGGAGATTTTTTCGTCTCCATCCCCATACCCATCGGATCCCCACAGTTTTTAGAGAATTCCGATACCCAAAAAAATTAAACAAAATTTACTAATTTACCGACCAAATTATATGATCAATTTTAATTGACAAGTCATATATTCAATACACTTAGAAATATCAAAATCTTAATATATTAAAACATAAACTCAACATTAAATACCCTACATCAAATATCTAAAATCACAAACATAAATGATAAATTTAGTTTTACAAACAATAAATAATATATTTGAAAGCTATACTAACAACTTAACATTTAACGATTTTTTTAGCCAAATCAATCTAACATGTGGTACTTGATGACGCTCTTTCTATTCTTGTTTTGATCATTCTTGTCATCAATATATGAAAAGTAAATATCATTTGCATCAAATAATATGAAAAGTAAATATCATAGATTCATATGCATCAATAATACAAGAATTAAGCATAAACTAATAGGATAAATTATCAGAGAGATCACTCAAACTTAATAAGGTTTAAACAAAATGCACAAATATCTAAATAGACTGGAATATTGATAATTAGATATATTATACAAGTAAATGAGAGTTAAGTATATATATTTTTTAAAATTTTGTAAAATATTGAAGATCCTTACAGATATTTTTTGGAGATCCCCACGGTTATTTATACGATTACGGTTCAGTTATCTCCACAGTCCGGATATAGCAATCCCCATCCTCATCCCCATTTGAACTTCTGTGATAAAACTTTTCCGTCTTCGTACTCATGGGTGGAGATTTCAATTATTTTCCATCCCGTCAGTTCAGATCCCCACTATTTTCATATATTTTCCACCTAATTTCCACCTTAAAAATGACATACCACTGCGCAGAGGACCACAAACCCAACACCACGGCCAACACAACGAATCAGACAAATCAAACCAGCCAGCAAAACAACCAGCAATCACTCGGCCACCAAAAACTCTACGCATTCGCACAAAATCAAGACGGGCGCTCAAATCCACCCTTAGCCAACACATCTGCCAAGCTATTCGTTTCCCACAACACGTTTACGAAGTATACACACAACAATTTAGAACACCCAATGTCAATAGCGCGATAACACCGCCACGAGCGCCATGATCACATTTCCACATTAAAATTAAAATCTTTACCTTCTCAATATATTTATGAAAAAATTAAAATATTTTAAACTTTTCTAACAATGTTACATCTTTTCATTTTATAGTAAAAAACACAAAATAAACTGAAAAACAATTGGATTGCATTTAATATTTTAAAATGTTAGCTATTCAATGTACAGTCATGTTAGCTATTCAATGTACAGCTGTTGTTAAGTATTTGTAAAGCTGTAAATCAAGATTTTATTCAAGATCTGTTAAGTCTGTTAGTTAGGTAGTTAGGACGTTTTATCCAGCAGAATTCCTTGTATAAATACTCGATGTATTCCTTGTTAATGGTTGAGTTGATTCAGTGATCATTTCTCTATTCTTGAACTCGTTATCTGTTTCTTCAAAGATACTATCATGGTATCAGAGTTGGGAGGGGCTTTTGCCTCAGGAAAATCATTTAAGAACAAAACTATCTCCGTCCATTTGGATGATTCCAATTACCTTCTATGGAGGCAACAAGTTTCGTTTGCCATTGAAAGCCTGGCTTTAACAAGTCATGTTGATGGCACTATCAAGATTCCCCCTCAGTACGTTCTTTCTCAAGAAGGTGTCAAAGCTGTAAATGAGGAGTTTCTGGTCTACAAACAACATGACAGTGCTCTTTGCTCGTGGCTTCTTTCTTCAATCGGTTCTTCAATTTTTCCAACCTTGGTAAATTGCAAGACTGCGTTTGAAATCTGGGAAAAGATTCATCAAGTTTTCTCGGTCTCTTCCGTAACAAAGATCATGCATCTTCATTGCTCGTTGAAGAGTCTTCACAAGAGAGATCAAACTATGCGTGAATACTTGGCTCAAATACAAGCCATCTGTGATAGCATGGCTGCTTGTGGAAACCCTTTAACTGAAACTATGCATATTTCAGCAATCTTGTCTGGGTTGCCACCGGAGTATGAACCGGTGGTGGCCGTGATCACGTTGAGTCAACAACCATATAAGCTTGATGGGGTGTGCAGCGTTCTTTTGGATACAGAGGCCAGGCAACAAGACTTTCTTGGTCAACATCTTTCGGTCAATCTTGCTCAAGGTCCAACAAATGGGTCTGGTTTTCGACAAGGCCCACAAGGGTTTGGCTACAACAATATTGGGTCCACTAACCCGTATGGACGTGGTTTTGGAGAAGCTCTGTTTCAGAATTAGGGTTTTTTGTCTCAGAGAGATCATGGGTTTTCTTCGAATCTAGGGCGAAATTAGGTATTGGTTTACAGAGGACCAGTTTTTAATCGATAACGAGGAGGTCGTTTCTTTAGCGCTGGTCGAACACGAGTCCAGTGCCAAATTTGTGGAAAATTAGGGCATTTGGCGAATCGCCGCTATCACAGATTCGATCAATCCTTTGACGGAGGGTCCAACGTTTTGGTTAACAACTGTTTCATAGCCGATGCGATTTCAGAAGAAGTTACTGGTGATGAGGCCTATGTTCAGGATGGGTCTTTGTCAAATGTTGCAGCTGCTGTCTCTGATGATTTTAATGGCTATGGTGATATGGCTTGGTACCCAGACTCAGGTGCAACCACTCATCTCACACCAGATGCAGGTATGGTTTCTAACTCTTATCCTTATTATGGCACGGGTAAGGTGTCAATAGCTAATGGTATGACTATTCCTATATCTAAAGTTGGCTTCTTTAAATTCTAGAACTAGGCCTTTATTCTTAAATAATCTTCTTCATGTTCCTACTGTTAAGAAGAACTTAATGTCTGTTTCTCAATTCACTAAGGACAATAATGTCTCTATTGAATTTTACCCTAGTTTCTGTGTTGTGAAGGATCTGGAAATGCAGCAATTGATACTTCGAGGGTCGGAAAGTGATGGGTTATACAAGTTCTTCTCTGATCAAGGCTTGTAAAACACTCATATTGGTGTTTCTGAACAGTATTCTTTTTCTGTTAAAAGTATGAATGTTGATATGCTTTGTATGTCTGATGGCTCTAGTATAAGTAAGGATAGTATAAGTAAGGATATTCATACTGCTTGTGTTGTTTCTTCTTCTGAGAATCTCTTTGAATTGTGGCATAGGAGGTTAGGTCATCTTTCCAATGAGAATCTGGTTAAATTTCTCAAAACTTGTAATATTTCTGTTAATAGCAATAAACCTGGTTCTTTTTTTTGTGATGCGTGCCAATTAGGAAAAAGCCATAAGCTTAAATTTGCAACTTCATTATCTACTTATGACCATCCTTTGCAATTTGTTCAAATTGATTTATGGGGGCCTACTCCTGTAGTTTCTAATAATTTCACCTATTATTTAAGCATTGTTGATGTCTACAGTAGGTATACTTGGATCTACTTCTTAGCTCGTAAGTCTGATGCCTGTGATGCTATGAAAAAGTTTCATGTTCTTGCTGAAAAACAATTTGGTTATAAACTTAAGATTGTTCAATCTGATTGTGGCTTAGAGTTTAAACCTTTAGAGTCATATTTTAGTCAACAAGGCATTGTCTTTCGTCATTCTTGTCCTCATACTTCTGAACAAAATGGGATGGTGGAACGAAAACATCGTCATATTGTTGAACTTGGGTTAACTCTTATGGCTCAGGGATCTATTCCTTTTAAGTATTGGTCTGACTCCTTTTATACCGTTGTATTTTTAATTAATAGGCTACCTTCCAAAGTATTAGATGGTCTTACTCCTTTTGAGAAAATCTTTAGGAAAAAGCCTGATCTAAATTTCTTACGTGTATATGGCTGCCAATGTTTTCCTTTAACTAGACTATATAACAGTCATAAACTTGAGTATAGGTCCAAGCCCTGTGTTTTCTTAGGTTACTGTTCCAATCAACAAGGATACAAGTGCCTTTAGTGAAGATGGACGTGTATATGTGTCTCGGCATGTGAAATTTAATGAGAACTTCTTTCCATTTGCCAAAAAATCTGCCACCACTTCCTTTCTACAAGAAGATCAGGATAATATGATTTCAGCTAAGTTTGTGTGTCCAAAGTCTAAGAAGTCTGCTCTACCTATTATCAATTTTCTTATTCTTGAGCCTAGTACGGGTGAAGCTTGTTCAAGTGCTGCATCTAGTACAAGAGATGGTGTATCCACAGGAGTTGCTTGTTGTGGTGACACACCAGTTTCAATCAATGGTGCAGCAGCAGCTGGTTCATCAGATGCAGTTCTTAATGGTGATGCAGTTGTTCCCAGTACAATACCTGAAGCCTCTCATGGAAATTCCGCAACTTCTAACACTGAATCTCCAATGGTTAATGATGGCTCGGCAGGATCTTCATGTTCTTCTTCCTCTAACTCCTCCTCACAAAGTAGCTCATCTTCCAGCAGTAGAGGACATCATATGGTAACCAGATCGAAGGCTGGAGTGTTTAAGCCAAAAGTATTTTATACTGAGGCTAGCCATAAAGTCTGAAGAATAGAGAGTTGTAGTAGAAAAAGAAATAAGTGCTCTTGTTGAGAAAGGAACATGAGATTTAGTGCATCTACCTACTGATCGTATTCTCATAGGATGTAAATGACTGTTTAAAATTAAGAGGAATTCAAATGGTAGTATATCTAGATACAAGGCAAGATTGGTTGTGAAAGGATATTCACAGCAAGCAGGTTTTGATTTTAGTGAAACCTTTAGTCCAGTTGTCAAAGTTGTCACAGTTCGTGTTGTTTTAAGTTTGGCCCTTAGTAATGGATGGGTGCTAAGACAGATTGATGTAGATAACGCCTTTTTAAATGGAGACTTAACTGAAGAGGTATACATGGACCAGCCACCTGGGTTTGAGCAAATGGATCCTGATGGAAAATTGCTTGTTTCTTGACTAAAAAAGTCTCTCTATGGTCTTAAACATGCACCTATGGCCTGGTTTGATAAGTTCAGAGGATTTCTAGTGTCCAATCTTAATTTCACAGCTTCTTTGGCTGACTCATCTCTTTATTTTCGAAGCACAAATAGTGGGAAAGTATATATTATGGTGTACGTTGATGATATAGTTTCAACATGAGATAATGCTAATGAATTTGATGCAATTATCAAGGAGATCAACTCTGTTTTTTCTTTAAAAGATCTGGGCAAACTTATTTTTTTTTCTTGGTATGACTGTAAACAAGTCAATCAAAGGGTGGTTCTTAGTCAAAAGAAATATGTGGTTGAGCTGTTGGAAAAAATGAATATGTTAGATGCTGCACCTTCTTCCTCACCTATGGTCACTTCACCAACACTTTCTTCAACAGATGGTAGTCCTTGCTTAGATCCGACCTTATATCGTCAAGTTGTTGGCACTCTATAGCACATTTGCAACACAAGGCCTAACATTCAGTTTGCTGTCAATAAGGTGAGCCAATTTATGCAAGCTCTTCTTGACAAACATTGGGTAGATGTTCGGAGAATTGTTAAGTATCTTAAAGGTAATGTGGATCACGGCTTGTTCTTTAGTATTGATCAAGCATCAACAACTATAGCAGCCTATTCTGACTATGATTGGGGTGCTAACTCTGATGACATGAGATCCACATCAGGCCACTGTCTATTTTTGGGGGAAAATCTAGTGTCTTGGAGTTCAAAAAAATAGAGTGTTGTGTCAAGATCATCTACAGAGGCTGAGTTCATAGGAATAGCCAATACCATGTGTGATGCAATGTAGGTGAAATCCTTGTTATTTGACCTAGGCATATCTCTAACAACAACAACACCAGTTATCTGGTGTGATAGCACCAGTGCCATAGCACATTCAGCTAATCCTGTGCACCATGTTAAGTTCAAACATGTTGAGCTAGACTTGAGTTTTGTTCAAGAAAAAGTTGTGGGAGGAGAGTTTCAAATCAACTATGTACCAACTGTTGAACAAGTAGCTGATGTTCTTACAAAACCCTTGCACACCTCTTTTTTTGTCAGGCTACGACAAAAGCTTCAAGTTTTTTTCGCCAGAAGAATTAAGATTACAGAATGTTAACATAATAAAAGTTTAAGTTTTAAACAAAAGCAGAAGACAGAAGGTATATTGGTTCGTGAATCTCAAAAAAGGATGGAAGCATAATAGAAGTCTCCAAAGAAGAAGAAAACAGAAAGTATGTTAGCTATTCAATGTACATCCATGTTGGCTATTCAATGTACAGCTGTTGTTAAGTATTTGTAAAGCTGTAAATCAAGATCTTATTCAAGATCTGTTAAGTCTTTTAGTTAGGTAGTTAGGACGTTTTATCCAGCATAACTCCTTGTATAAATACTCGATGTATTCCTTGTTAATGGTTGAGTTGATTCAGTGATCATTTCTCTATTCTTGAACTCATTCTCTGTTTCTTCAAAGATACTATCATAAACTAATATTTAAATTAGGATGAGTCTACCACACTCGACGAGCACTACTGAGCACCACTAGCGATGAGTATATTAAATTAATTAATAAAAATTAAAAAATTTAAAGGACTCACATATGATTATAAATTATTTAAACATATAATTATAAATTATTTAAAATAAAATATTAATTAAATTATTTTCCATATATATAATAATTTTAATTTTTTCAAAAAATAATTGGATCAAATAACAACCTTACTGAATTTAAAAAAAAACAAAAAAACACTAAACTATAAACTTAAAACCCTAATACCAAAATCCTAAACCCTAAACATGAAACACTAAACCATAAGCCATACTTGAATCTTTAAACCCTAAACTCTTTTATTTTTACTTGTGTTTTTTTTCTTCGATGAAGATGAAATGGTTTTCGATTATGGGTTTTGTTTTTCGATTTCGCTTTGGTTTGATGAAGATGGGATGATTTTCAATTTTGGGGTTGTTATCCAGTTTTGCTTCGATTTGGTGAAGATGAGTTTTCAAATTTGGGTTGTTTATCCAAGTTTTGCATCGTTTTGTTGAAAGTGAGATGTTTTTGATATTTGTTTCTAGTGAAATGGATAGTGGGTTGGTGATATGGTTTAGGTTTTAGGGTTTTGTATATATAATTTAGGGTTTATATTTTAAGGTTTTTGGTTTATGAGTTAGGATTTGGGTTTTGTGTTTATAATTTATGGTTTTGGGTTTAGAGTTTTGGGTTTAGAGTTTTTTATTTTTTAAATTGACTAAGATTGATATTTAATTCAATAATTTTAACAAATTAAAAATAATTTATATAAAAAAATTATTTAATTAATATTTTATTTTAAATAATTTATAATTATATGTTGAGTCCTCTAGATTTTTAGTCTTTATAAATTAATTTAATGGTGCTCAGCGGTGCTCGTCGTTAGTGGTGCTCAACAATGCTCATCGAGCGTTGTAGAATTTTCCTTTAAATTATTGTATTATAACCAACGAATTGGTCCAAGCGATAAGTAGTTTGGTATCTATTAAGTAGGTTTCGAGGTCTTGTGTATGCACAAAATCTTCACTAGGAGACTCACCCACTAAAGTTAAGTGTACAACACAAGTCGGTCTAAATTAATTAGGATAAAGTCTTAAAAAACCAGGTGGACAACCCAAAAAAATCATTGTATTATTATATATATTCTATATTTATTTATCTTTTAAAAAGAATTTTGAATCACTATTTAAATTATCCTATTTCGTTTAATTTGTATGCATATCCCATATTATTAGTTTTTATAAACAATATGTTTTATTATAACAATTGACAGTTTTTTTAAATGCTAAGGTGATTACAAGTAATATATGTTCTGAATATACTCTCTATCATTTGACAATGCATGCTCAATTATCTTGCTGCAGTTGTTGGTGCGCGAACCCGTGATCTCTAAGAACAACAATTGTTCTCTTAACCACTAAGGCAAGTTGGTTCGTGTAACAATTGGTAGTTTTTACATGTATATGTGTACATAGATATTGATATATTTAGGAAAATATTTTGATACATATGATGTGTTAGTTTATACAGACTTATCAATTTTGAGATTTAGTTGTCTTATTTAAGATTTGATTAAAGATTTAAATTTTAAATTTTAGAATTTATGAATTAGGATTTATGAGTTTAGATTTAAATGCTAGAATTTATGTTTAAAATAAATTTTACATAGTCCATGTATAAAAAATAACTCGTATATTTATGTACAAAAATAATCAACAGAGTTAGTTTAGGTGGTAAACAATTTGGTATCGCTTAAGTATATTTTCGAATTTGAAGTTTTATATGTGTAGAAAATTCCACCTAAGATTCTTACCTATTAAACTAAGTGTACGATGTGAATCAATTAGTATTAATCTTGACAAATCCATAAAAATCGGGAAAGTAACAAAATAAATAAAGTTTATAGCACGAGGTTTGAAGGTTGAAAATCAAAGTCTAAAGTGCGGACCATATGACTTTGTCTCTCTGCTTATTTCTTACGGGTATGTTAATGTTACGTCGAGCGTAGAGTCCTCCTTGGCTAAGTCAACTATTTTAATTTTATTGGTATTTTCATCGAGTTTATTATATAAATAGGTATATGAATTTAACAATTTTTTATAAATATTGTATCCGAGTAGGGATGAACAAAATTTAATTTGACTAAAAAAATGAAATTAATTGATTTGACGCGAAAAAATTCGACTCGAAAATTTTTAAATAAAGTTTGAGTCATAAAATAAAAATTCGAATAACTCAAATTTTTTAGTAATTAGTGGACCAATTTTCAAGTTCGGGTCGAGTCCCTCAATTCTGCCCGATATATATATATATATATATATATATATATATATATATGTGTGTGTGTGTGTGTGCGCGCGCGCGCGTGTGCGTGTGTGTGTGGGGTACAGAAAGACGTTTAAATTAGAACTAATTAGTATCATAACACTATAAATATTTACAATTAAATTTGAACAGAAACTTAAATAATTCGACTCAAAAAAATTCAAATAAAGTTTGAGTTATAAAATAAGACTTATCAACTCGACTAACTCTAATTTTTTTATTCAACTCGACCGAATGCTCGCCAGTATTTGAGTAAATCAAAATTGGCATTTAAACTTGAATATAATTCAAATCGATACTTGATGTTATCTTGATATTTCAAAAATCATTCATATTTAATGACGTTAGTATTTTGATTGATCTATATCACGAAATCATTTTGATTATTTATTGAATTGTTGTGTTAGCACTAAATACTTAATTTAAAAAAAATAAATCCAAGTATGAAATTAAAAGGATTACAAAATTCATGTATCGATTTTCACAATAAATATTTTTATTATAATAAAAGCTTAAGTATAGTTTTGGTACCTAAACTATACACATTCTCCCAAGTTGGTACCTAAAGAATTTTTTCTCCCAAGTTGGTACTTGAACTATACACTTTCTCCCAACGTGGTACCTAAAGAACTTTTCCTCCCAAGTTGGTACCCAAACTTTAATTCCATCCACTATTTTAATACTTTTATTAATAGTTTTAATCCCAAAACTTATACATTCAATCAATTTAGTCATAATTCAAAATAATTTAATAAATTTAACATTTTATATTTAAAAATTCCATCAATTTAATCAATTTTGTGAGAATATCAAATCAAGCGAGTCCATCGGATCAAAGCAACAACTGGATAATTGTATTCTATCAACAAGTTATGTTTTAACTTTTATTATACCAAGAAAGTAATATAACATTTCTAAGAGAAGAACAAAAATTTTAGGTGAATAACACATAGTAAATTGACAGAATTTTTAAATATAGAGAGATATTTATTGAATTATTTCAAATTAGGACCAAATTGATAGAATGTATAAGTTTTGGTACCAACTTGGGATAAGGTGTCAATTTAGATACCAACTTGAGAGCAAAAATTTTTTAAGTACCAAGTTGAAAAAATGTATAGTTACCAAATGTATATTTACGCCTATAATAAATTAATAATATCTCAAACTTTGCACCCATTTTTCAAAGAGTACAACCGTACTCTAACCCTAAAAAGAAGTTTATAAAACCGCGTTGACAGCCATGCACATTTATGGGTTTCCTTTATTTATTGACCATAGGTCGACTTTTCCATAATATACATTTATATATTTAAAATTAGGGTTATATTTTTACAGTATTACATTCGCAAGACAAATATTACGATTCGAACTTATATGGTGAGATAACAAGAACATCTTTAATCACTCAGTCAATTAGTGAATTTCTATTCTCTACGAAAATAAAATATATTTTATAATTAATTATTTATCTCTTAATGAAAAATTAAAGTACTCATAACATACACTTAATAGATCGTTCAAGTCCGTAAACACTAAATATTTATATTTTAAAAAATAAATTATTTTCTAAATTGATCTGATCCGACCTGAAAATTTGTTTAACCAAAAGATTATGCGAAAGGTATTAAAAAAAACAGAGTATGGATGGGGCTCGTGCAAGCAACGCAGCGTGCTTTATGGGGATTGAAAAAAAGAAAATAAAAACTAAGTAAAAACGACTATGGAATATGCAGAGTGTTCACATTAGTCCCCTAAAAAACTTTCATAGCTTTGAATGCTCTTTTAGCTTTGTCTCCTAATCTTCAAACCCTCACAGCTGTCTTCCCAGTTTTAATCCTTACAAACACGAGGTAGGTTAACCTATTTTAATTAATCTCAAATATGTATCAATATTTATTACAATACTATTTATTATGTCTGCAACCACAGTAAAAATATATTTATAATCTTAAGTCATAAGCATGATTTGACTTTTTATTGTTGTCGTCCCGATTTTTTAAGATTTTTCTCTAATTAATTCGGATGACCCACGTCGCACACATAATTTTACTGAGTGAATCTCTTAGTAAAATTTTCTGCATACATACAATCTCAAATTCGAGCTTGTTTAAGCAATACCAAAACTTTTTACCATGGTTGATAGCCTGATTTGACTTTTGATTATTGAATTCATTAAGCTTAGAAAATATGGGTAAACTGAGCTGCATTGGAATGCTACATAAACCCAGCTAAGCTTGAGCTATACTCAACACAACACACATACTTTTCTCTCTTTCATATCACCTCTTTGTCTCTCTTGAAACTTTCCTGAGGTTTTTCATTTTCTAGACAACCAAACAGAAATAGGATGGGAGATAATATACTGAGTGAAGAACAGATTGTTGAGTTCAAAGAAGCTTTTGGACTCTTTGACAAAGATGGAGATGGTATGTATGTATATATATATATATGTGTGTGTGTGTGTGTTTATTCTATCTTTTTGGTTGAAATTAATGGTATTTGCTAACTTCAGGTTGCATTACTGTGGAAGAACTAGCAACAGTGATTAGATCCCTGGATCAGAATCCCACTGAAGAAGAGCTCCAAGACATGATAAGTGAAGTTGATGCCGATGGAAATGGAACTATTGAGTTTGCAGAGTTCTTGAACTTGATGGCCAAGAAAATGAAGGTAATATACATACATACAAGGATGGACCGAGGGGGCGGGGCAGTCCGCCCTTGAAAATTTGAAATTTGTATATGATTTAAGATTTTGTTTTAAAAATTTTTTATTATATATATATATATATATATATATATATAGGGATGGCATCAAGTTACATGGTGTAAAACTCATTTAGTTTTACACTAATCTAGAACCATTGGATAAGGGAAATGGATGGATGAGATTAACAGTAAAAAATGTGAAGATTATCACTTGGGAAAAAAGATAAGGAAATAATCTGAGCCATTAATTACCATCATCTAACGGTCCAAAAACTGTGTAAAAGTAATTGAGTTTTACACAGTGTAAGTTGATCCTAACCCATATATATAGGGATGGGATCAAGTTACACAGTGTAAAACTCATTTAGTTTCACACTAATTTAGGACCATTGGATAAGGGAAATGGATGTATATATATATATATAGGGATGGGATCAAGTCACACAGTGTAAAACTCATTTAGTTTTACACTAATTTAGGACCATTGGATAAGGGAAATGGATGGATGAGATTAACAGTAAAAAATGTGAAGATTATCACTTTGGAAAAAAATAAGGAAATAATCTGAGTCATTAATTACCATCATCCAATGGTCCAAAAATTGTGTAAAACTAATTAAGTTTTACGCAGTGTAAGTTGATCTTAACCCATATATATATATATATATATATATATATGAAGTAGAAAGAGATTGAAGTTGTTGCTTGTTAAAATCCAGGAAACTGATGCAGAGGAGGAACTTAAAGAGGCATTCAAGGTTTTTGACAAGGATCAAAATGGGTATATATCAGCTAGTGAGGTATTTTTATTTAATATTCTTTTCTTACTGAATTTATAAAAATAACATATTAATTATGTTTTTCTTTTTGGTCAGATTGTGATTTTAGTCTCTGTATTATACTCAAACTTAAGATTTAACCTCTATATTTTTAAGAATAGATAATTTGACCCTTTCTTTTTGCATGTATTGTCTATCAACATTTCTTTTTTAGATTTTTCTTTTATTTTAATTTAATTCGTGATTTGACTTTTGAACTAAAATCGTGTCACTTTGATACTTGAATTTTTTTTCATCCGAACGTGTGACATTCTTAAGAGTTGTCATTATTTTTTCTTAAGGTGGAAAAAATGATTAATATAAGGACTAAATTGAAAAAAAAATTATCGTATGTATTTTTTTGTATACCTATCGATATTTAATTTACTGGTTAATTAATTTAAATCGATTACTGTAAAAAATTTCTACCTACGATTTTCTCAACTAATTTATTCACAATATCAAAATTCAAATTCTTGAACTTACATAAGAAATTAATGTGTGGACATCTATTTATATGATAGGCTGTAATGTTTGCTCGCATGCAATGAATCTTGGCCATGGTTTTTACAAGACATTGAATTTGGGTTTTGGATTTAAATTTATTATTATCATAATTATTATTGGATTTAATTGTATGATTAATTTAAATTCGTTTTTTTTCCTGATTTGATTGTGTGTAGCTGAGGCACGTGATGATCAACCTAGGTGAGAAATTAACGGATGAGGAAGTTGAGCAGATGATCAAAGAAGCTGATTTGGACGGTGATGGTCAGGTCAACTATGATGAATTTGTCAAAATGATGACCACCGTTGGATGAGAATAATAAAAAAAATCTACTACTTCCATCAACCATTTGATTGATCAACATATATATTTTATTAATTTGTATTTGTATTCAAAATTCGTTTTTTGTTTTCCACCTCCTAAGAAGTAATTTCTCTAATTTGTTGTACCTCTTCCCCTTTTGATGTCCATTAATGTTCAAAAGTTAAATTTGACCATTTTTAGGTTAAAAGGATCAAATATATTTCTCCATTTTATTTTAGTTGATATCTAGTGTTGCGTGTTTGAGTGCTTCGCAATTAGTGCAAGTGTACACGTCGCAAGTTATAGAGTAGAAAGATATCGTCTTCACAAGAATTAGTGTAACTCTAAATTCTAACTTCTTGCACTGAAGAGAGTAAGCTAGGTTATCGTGATCTGTGGTGTGGTGGTCGAATGGATAATCTGTGCAATTGATTGCTGAGGCAACTTGATTACTGTGGCAATTGTTCAATTGTCGTAGCAACTGGGTTTCTTCTTTCAAAGCTCGGCAAAGCATTTTTCAATGTCTTCTTGTTATCCCTAACCCGAAGAATTGATTCTTGTTATCCCTAACCCGAAGAACTGATCAATTGTGCATGCCTTGGTAATACATCATTGCGTGTTAACTTTGGGTGAACAACAACTGATCTTACGCTCCGCTCCTTTTAGTCGTTGAAATTCAAAACTTATTCCTAAAATGGATTAACATCCATTAATGATTTGTTGAATGAAGATCATGTAAATTTGTTTCTTGAATATAACTCTCCCGATGCTAGATAAATAGATATCTCTCAAGACCTCTCCCAATTCACTCGAAATTAAAATAAGAACAAGAATGAACAAACTTTGAATTCAAATTGCAAACAAAAGCCTAAACAATCCAAACATTTTCACAACCACAAAAACCCATTAATGGCTGGGTGTAAAAGAAATAAAAAAATATTCTCCAACATAAATCACACAGAAACAATGAAGAAAAAGATGAAGTTGTGATCAACACCTTTTTCTCTCTCTCCTTCAATCCCTCCAAATCTTAGATTTGATCTCTCTTTTATAGTGATGTTCCGATTGGTGTCATGTTGATAGGAGGGATTTAGATGCGTTTGAATTTCATGGAAATAGGATTCTTATCCGATCAGACTTCTGAATTCTGCAAATAATGTTGTTGATGAGGATAGGATAAAATTTGATTTAATTTGGATAAAAGATAATTAATCTCTTTTAACTTTATTTCTAAAAACTCTTCACAACTCTGAATTTTTATCGCTATCCATCTCTACATGTAGATCTAAAACTTGGGGAATTAACCTTTGCTTTTTGAGTTTATCCTGAAACTGAACAGATTTATCCATATTTATTCAGAAATCAACGACAATCAAGTTCGACAGACCCTTCAGAATTCGCCTCAGTTGCCACGGCAAGTCACACTTGCCACGACAATCCTATCCTGCACAAAATAACGCACACCAACAGTAAAATTTTCACGAAAACTAACAAAATATGACACCAAGCTCAATGACCAAGAAAACTAGGAAATTATGCATGATTGCCTACCAATGGAAAAATTATATCATAGGCCTTACCCACCACATAGGATATAGGCCTAACCAATAAAAATAAGACATATCATTTAATTTTTACACATCATAATTTACATGTCAGCATTTGTCCAACTCATATTTAATTTTTAACCCTAAATATTAAACATAAAAAGAAAAGAAAATTAGACAGACCTCGTCTTCCTCATCTTCCCAAACTCTCCATTGCTCGTCTTCCCAAACTCTCCATTGCTCGTCTTCCCAAACTCTCTTTTGCTCGTTTTCCTTGTCTTCCCAAATCCTCCATTGCTCGTCTTCCTCGTCTTCCCAAACCCTCCGTTACTATTCTCTTCCCAAATCATATTTTAGTCGGAGACAGATTTTATATTCTTTATTTACAGGCGAAAAAAGTAAAGTTGTTGAATTGGTGCCGCCAGCTCTCCTTTCAAGCTCTGCTCTTGCTTTTACATTCCAAAGATATGGGTAAGCTTCTTTCTTCTTTATTTCTTTCTTCTGCTTTTAATGGTGGAAGAAATCTTTCTAAACCCCTTTCCTTCCCACTTCAAAACCCTAAGAAATTTGCTTTTACATTCCAAAAATTTGATATTTTTGGAGCTTTGAATAAGAAATTGATTCAAATGTTGTTGAGGAAAATGTGGAACCAATTATTGGTTCGTAAATGTGCAGACCTGCACGACGTGGGTAACGCAAATGTCTGAATCGGTCTGGTCCTTCGTGGGCTTGCAGATATTTTGACCCAAATTTGAAATGAATTTTCCTCAAATAAAAGCACAAATTTGTCAAATTTTATCTTGGAATTAAAAGGGTAAATATTGGAAGTTACCTTTAATTCAAATAATAATTTTGAAAATTGCTTTATAGGAGAATCAATTGATTCTCAATATTAAATGTTCCATTAGGTCAAAATTTTCACTTATATCCTCATGACAGTCATATAAATAGGGAGTAAAGCTTCTAGGTTTACAACCAACAAAAACCACATAAATTTTTTTATTGTTTTACTCTGTGGATTTTACAAGTGGTTTTCGGTGATAGGCGAAGGCAAGGGTCGGTTCGTGATCTCCATAGTAGTGCAACTATGGCTGATCTTATGTTGTTGTATCCTGGGAGACAGACGACCAATGAACTCGAGCACCATAGGAGTGGCCGAAAATCTGTCTTAAGGAAACTGCGTTCGTGCGGGCCTCAACACATTTCTTTTGATTCCAAATCGGTTTGATTTATATATTGTTGTATTGTTCTTAATTTTGTACTGATCGTTTAAATAATATTATTTTATCTTATTATTTATTCTTGGATTAACGCTTATTTTCTAACAATCTTAAGACAGATTCTCAGTTTTAATCCAAGACGAACAGATTATTGTATCTAAAGCAATGATTCACACGATGAGGAAATTTTCACGCATAGAAAAAGGAAAGCCTTATGTTGTTATTTGTGATTTACATGCGTGCTTTTTCCATAACCTTTATATGGCTTTAAACTAAAGTGGCCAATTATTTCATATTTGGCATTTGACCATTTTTTCTTGTCTTCAAAGCTTTTGTTGCCCGTAAATGCTCAAAGACATCTCAACGATTTTCATGACAGTGAATGCCCAAAGACAAGAAACATTGAGATCACCAACACCACAGATTCAACACGATGCAAGCGGTTTTTCTTGAGATAGAACAGTTGGATATTCGATTAGTATGGTAATTTAAATATTCCTTAATAAGTTTTCTTGTAAATATGATACTTTTAAAACCATAAATTATGGTATTATTAAGGTAATATTCCATAATAATTTTTGACTTTTAATATGGTATGGTTTATGTCATAATTAAACTTTTTATGACATTGTTAAGGTAATAATAAAATATTCCTTAAACTTTTTTGACATTAATATTAAATAATAAATATGACATTCAATATGAAAATATGGTAATTTTATAACCTTATAGGCCAACCTTTCTTGGAATGGAAATAAAAACTTTAAATACATATTTGCATGTATTGTTAAGATAAAGTTTTAAATTTGGTAATATTTTTGGTAATATTATTATGATAGTGTTACCTTATAATGTGGACATTTTAAATATGGCATGTATATAAATTATACTTTGTCACATTTTTTGTTTTAATTGTGATTCTTTGTATTTTTGAAAATTATGTGGATTTTATTTCGTACTAACAATTTCTTTTGATAAATCTTGTAGAGAGAAATATGATATCCAGGCGAAGTCATGTTTTGTTTTGGAAATAAAAGATCTCGTAAATAATTCGTTTCGGGAATTTAATTCATGTCGTTTTAACGGGTTTACTTAATCTTCCGAACAAGAAATAGAATTAAAATCAAAGGATTAATTCCTTTTGATTTCTGTTGGTTAAACAGAACTAAGTTGGATTGATATCTCTGTTGTTTAATAGAAGATATAATGAAAATAAACTACTAAATTAGAATCTTGTGTTGATTCTAATTTTAGAAAAGAAAATAAATCATTGAATTTATTTTCAAGAGAATCTTGTATGATTCTAATGTTGCAAGGAAAATAAATCATTGAATTTATTTCCGTAAGAATCAAGTATGATTCAATTTTTATAAAAGGAAATAAATCACTAAATTTATTTCTATGCTAGAATCATGTGTTGATTCTAACTTGTTAAGAAAAATAAATCATTAAATTTATTTCCGTAAGAATCAAATATGATTAAATTTGTGTAAAAGGAAATAAATCATTAAATTTATTTCTGTACTAGAATCATGTGTTGATTCTAACTTGTTAAGGGGAATAAATCGTTGGATTTAATTTCGTGAGAATCTAGAATGATTCAACCTTGAAATAAATTGGTGAATTTATTTTGGAAAGAGAAATAACTTAAAGTTATTATTTCTTAAAGAATCAAGTATAATTCTATTTTAGAAATAAATCGGTGAATTTATTTTGGAAATAACATTGGTTACTAAATTCCGACTAAGGTCTCGAATCAAAGCATAGAAGAATTTAGTTCTCTATGTTAAAATTAAATTCTTAAAGCCTATTCTGATGCATGCTATGAAGTGCACCGTGTTTAAAAATGGCTAAAGATTCGAGAGGGTCGTTGGACCATAAATGGAAGATTCCAAATTGTTGTGAATCAAAGGTAGTGATTTCGATTGATCATCCATGCTTGGAATGATTTCAAGAATAGAATCCATAAACGGTGATTGAAAGAAAATTTAAAAATGCATGTCTAGGATTGGTTCTTTGAGATACTTGGTATTTAAGCGTGCCTAGTGCACCACCTCTCTTTCATAAGTTACCTACCTAGTGCATTGTTTATTATTGTTCTTTCTATTAATACCGTGTGAACTTTTATTTGTGGTTTAGTTTACTAAATCACCGCCGTCTAACAAAAGTTAGAAATTATGTTTCTGTTTCTGGTTTTAGTCTTTGACTAAATTTCTGACGTTTAACATATTCATAATGCTTGGTTTTAGATTGTGTCTACGTGACACAATGGAAAAATTAGTGAAATTTATTGGAAATAATTTCATACATGGCAACAAAAGATGTTGCATAATTGACCGTGATAAACCTGGTTAAATATCTGAAGGATGATCCTCCTATTATTAGAGAGGATAAGGTAAATATTGTTACCACCTTCAAATGTTACTAAGGTAAATATTGCTAAGACAAATATTATCACGACAAACGTAATGGAAGTCAAAAATGACTTCAAACCGTAAATTAGATGGTGTGTTCAAGAAGCAAAATGTCATGAAAAAATATGCTTCAATTGCCATAAGATGGGAACAAGTATTCGGACTATAGACTTCCAAACAAGGGCAATGTTATTGCCATAACAATTGATATGGCAACATATTGGTTGAAGGAATATGTTTATTACCTTCATTGATGATAGCACAAAAATAATGTAAAGATGAAACTATAGTGAAAATTGTTCTCTATGAGCATGATGTTGAATCTCAAACTTAATTAAAGGTTAAGGTGGGGAGAAACTCTATATGAGTAACGTTGGTACTATAATGTGCCTAACATGTGGGGGAAGCTGTTCTATAAGCTAATTACCTTTTAAACAAGATTCTCCATAATTAAAGAGACTAGACACCATATAAGTTATGAAAGGTAATTAAACCTTCCTACAACTACTTGAAAATGTAGGGGTGTCTTGCAAAGGTAATGACCTCATTACTAAAGCAACTGAGAATAGATCCCTAAAAATGGTGGATTGTATTTTCATTGGCTATATAGAACATAACAATGTATATCGATTTCTTGTGTATGAATCGAAGAACCCTAAGATTCACAAGCATACGATAATGGAAGCAAATGATGCCTTTTCTTTGAAAATGTATTCCCTTGTAAAGCTAGGGAAGTTGGTCAAAGTTCAATGAAATGAACTTTGGAGATTATCGATAAAGATGACTCAAATGATCAACAAGGGTTTGAGCTTGAAATAGAGTCACAAAGAAGTAAACGAGCAAGGGTAGAAAAATTCTTTGGATCATTTTTCTAAACTTTATGCTAGAGGTTGAATCTTAAACGTATAATGATGTTATACATTCATATGAAGGCATCTTATGGAAGGATGCCATTAAGAGTGAAATCGATTCCATCATGCAAAACCATACGCGGGGAATTAGTGGATCTTCCTCCGTGAATTAAACAACTAAGTTTTGAATGGATTTTGAAACGAAAAATGAAAGCAGATGGAACAATTGATAAGTATAAGGCCAGATTGGTAATAAAAGGTTACCGAATGCCTTGACTATTTCGATACATACTCTCATGTATCAAGGATAACCTCTATATGTATGATACTTACAATTGTCGCTTTTCGAAATCTAGACGTACATCGAATAGATGTTAAAAGAGCTTCTCTAAATGAAGATCTTGATGAAGAAATATACATGGAACAACCTGAGGGTTATGTAGTTTCAAGTCAAGAGAGAAAAGTATGTAGATTGGTGAAGTCCTTGTATAGACTTAAACAAGCACCAAAGTAAAGACATGAGAAGTTCGATTATGTCATGATGACAAACGACTTCAAGATAAATGAGTGTGAAAAATGTGTATATGTCAAAACTACTAACATTGGATATATTATTCTATGTTTGTATGTTAATAACATATTCATTGTTGAAAGCAACAATAAAATGGTAAACGTACCAAAGACTTGTCAAATTCAAGATTTACATGAAAAATATGAGATTAACATATTTGATTTTGGGCATCCAAATCAAACGGTCACTTGAAGGTCTCATATTGACGTAGTCACACTACGCGGGCAAGAGAAGTTTGGCAAGGATGTTTCCGGCATAGCCAGAACTCCAATAAATACATGTCAACTTTTGTCCAAGAACAAACACCAAAGTGTTGACCAAGTAGATTCAATAGACCAGATATTGTTTCTACTGTAAGCAGTTCAAGTAGATTCACAAGCAATTCAAGTGAAAATCACTAGAAAGCAATTGTGAGAGTATTGAGAATTCTTAGATATACTCGAGATTATGAATTGCATTATTCTAGAGATCCTACTATTTAGAAGGATACTCCGATGCGATTGGATATCTGATATTCAAGATATCAAAGGCACAAGTGGATATGTCTTCACTTTGGGAGGAGGAACCGTGTCATGAAAATCCTTAAGAAAATGGTTATAATCAAATCCATAATAGAATTTGAGTTGTAGTTCTAGACAAGTCTAGAAAAGAAGTCGAATGGCTTCAGAAATTTCTTGAAGGATATTCCTGAACGACCAAAGCCAATGCCCACAATTGGTAGAGCATAGAGCTTTGTGTATAATGGGTAAGTCGAGACATATGCATCGTCGACATAATACCGTTAGACAACTGATCTCAAATGAAGTTATCTCTATTAATTTTTTAAAATCAAAGGATAACGTTGCGGATCCACTAACACAAGGGTTAAGTCGAGATCAAGTTTAAAAAAAACGAAAGGAATGAGACTAAAGCCCGTGTAAATTTAAGGTGCTATGTGAAGGAGAACCCTACCTAGTTGACTGGAGATCCCAAGATCTAGGTTCAAAGGGACAACCTAATTGCATAGACCTGTGCGGTCACTGTAGGGGCTCTTATCCCCAAGTCTATTCCTATGATGTAAACAGTGATCAAAGTGGTTTAGGCTAAGCAATGCTTTTAATGACCATTGTGTGCTTTTGTGAGTCAAGCAACATAAGTCACCTATGTGAGAGTGGAGTGGGGCAGCTTCAATGAGACTATTGGGCATAGTTCTTTCAAACTCTTGCAGAACCAGGCGATGTCCACGGCCATATAGACATACCCATGAGAACTAATACTCTTGTCAGAGAGGTAGTTGTGTGAAGTATATCATCATTTACACAAACGGCAGAACAGTTCAAGGACATTAAGTCTACTGGTCAGCTAGTAAAGTAAATATACTTTCACAAGGGAAGGTTCAAGGGTGGACACCTACCTATCCTATGCAGCTATCGATCGTAGAATCTATCACCACATCGAATCAAAATATTTTTGATTAAATCAATTTCATTCATGTGGGGGATTGTTGGAAAAAATTGATATTTTTGGAGCTTTGAATAAGAAATTGATTCAAATGTTGCTGAGGAAAATGTGGAACCAATTGTTGGTTCGTAAATGCGCAGACGTGCACAACGTGGGTAACGCAAATGTCTGAACCGGTATGGTCCTTCGTGGGCTTGCAGATATTTTGACCCAAATTTGAAATGAATTTTCCTCAAATAAAAGCATAAATTTGCCAAATTTTATCTTGGAATTAAAAGGGTAAATATTGGAAGTTACCTTTAATTCAGATAATAATTTTGGAAATTGCTTTATAGGAGAATCAATTGATTCTCAAATTTAAATGTTCCATTAGGTCAAAATTTTCACTTATACCCTCATGACAATCCTATAAATAGGGAGTAAAGCTTCTAGGTTTACAACCAACAAAAACCATAGAAATTTTTTTTATTGTTTTACTCTGTGGATTTTACAAGTGGTTTTCGGTGATAGGCATATGCATCGTCGACATATGCATCGTCGAAAGTTATCTTTGCCCTAGCGTCGCACCATGTCCACCGTTGGATCCAGATCAAGATCAACGGTATTATGTCGACGACATATGCATTGACACACGTCGTATAGTGTAAAAAATAAAACCTTAAACTCAAAATAAATAAGATTTAAAATAATATAGCGAGAGTAAGGGTCGATCCGCAGGGAATAGGAACTCTAACACCTTTCGTTCTGATTTAGACCAATAACCTGTAGAAAATAAAGGGGGGGATTTTAGAGTAGTAATTTGAATGAGAAAAATAATACAAGGCCCAACCCTTGCAACTTACTTCTCTTTGGTAGATTCGACTCCCAGGGCAATCCTTGAAGTCAAGCTTTAGTGAGTTAGCTACGGCAATCGATGCTAACTCAAATCTGAGTTAGTGCTGGAGAAGCCCGTGCTCGGATAATTGTCTCGATGAGAATTGTTTCCGATTTTGATTCCCCTTAGTGGTCCACCACTAAGTTTGTTCTTAGGGAGTTGAATTGGCTACAAGCTTTTCCTCGTCCCCAACGTTGGATCTAAACCACTTCAACCCGATGCGCGCTCTCGGAATGAAACAATTGAGATGCCTAAAGATTAGGCCGATTGCCTAATTAATTTTACAGAGAATCTAAAAAGGAGTTGTCGAAGGTTTGAAGTATTTTCCTAATCTCACGAGGTTAGTCGGGTTTGGCGTTGCTTTTGGCTAAAGGGAATTTAGTTAAGCATGGTTTGTAAAAAAACCATACTTAATTAAACAAAGAGAAAAATGGAGAAAAAAAATGAAATGGAGAAAATGGAGAATTTTTATTAAACTCAACGAAGAAGAGAACAATGGAATGATTGATGATCTAATTCACCCCCAAAGTGGGGTATTTATAGTAGTTGAAAACCCTAAAAACCTAAGATGATAAATTCTAAATTTAAATTAAATTACATAAGATAAATATCCAAGTTTTGAAATTTAAAATAAAAATCCGGTTGATAAGCTATCTGATAAGTGGACTGATAAGTTATCTGACTTGCTGACGTCATCTTCTAGAAGGTGCTGACGTGGCGCCTAGTCAGCATTCATGCCCTGGTTCATGCCCATGAATCTGCCCACGACTCCAGTATTTTCTGCAGCATTCCAACTTATTTCCAACATTACGTAACCTGCACGAGAACAACATAAAAACAGCCCAATTAAGTCCTTCAAACATATACTCGATCAAAATAAGGACTAAAAACATAACCAAAATAAATACTTATCAAATTCCCCCTCACTTATCCGATGCTTGTCCTCAAGTATCTCAAAATTAAACAAACTTAAGTTCAAGTTTCCATCCGTAATCTCACGAAGTCTCAAAGATTTCAATACGATTAAGTATCTAAATATGAAAGGAAAGGTAAGGAGCAAAAATAGATAAATGGCAAGATTAATAATTTAAAGCAAAAACGACATTCTAAAACCCTACTAACATCAATGATGCAAACCAAGTACCCTAACAAGGAATCGCTCATGTCACTCAAAGTGTTTAAGGGTAGAGAAAAATCACTCGAGCCAAAGCTAATTAGAGCATAACCATAGGCTTGTGTTTAAATCTAATCTTCACTACTAACATGAATATGATGCAAAAATCAAGAGGTCTTAAAGAAGGGTTGTAATGGAGCTAAGGTAAGGGTAGGATAAAGGCTGAAAATAAGGGTTAAAATTCAAGACAAAAAAATCATCCCAAAAAATATATTCGAAACTGTTTTTTTTTTTCATTCGAACTGAAATTGTTTTACAGTGTATTTTTCTTCTTCGAACTGCACTGTTTTTTCTGTTTTTATTTTTCTGCAGACTCGAACAATTTCCTGCACTTCTTTTTTTTTCTGCACTGCATATTCGAACAGTTCTGCACAGTTTTTTTTTTCTGCACAATATATTTTCTGCTGCTGCACTGCACTTAATCGAATCTTTTTTTTTTAAGACGATTTTTGTCTTGTAAAAGGGGACAAAAGTAATGGAATTTAAGAGAAAAAAAATGGATTAGGCTTAAAAAAATGTGGTGATCAAGAAAAAGGCCAAGGCTCAAAAATTGGTTCACTAGGGGAAATTAATTTAAAGGGTAGGCAATTTATTTGGGAAGAGAAATGGTTAAAACCTAGTGCCTCTATCATATTTAAGCATCATAATCAATCAACGTAATCTCAAAAAGAATTTAAAAACAAGTTCTAGAATGCAACTAAATTAGCTAGGCACACTCAAAGAAACAAAGAGCAAATATAATGCATGCTCATTAGGCTAAAAAACTCACAAATATGTCTTGTGTACTTAGGTAAGCATCATGTGAAGTAGAGAACGAAATGTCATATAAAGGATTTTAAAAAAAATAATCATGCCAAAATCTACCATGCAACCTAGAATTTCTAACAAGATAGATACAAAACCATATGAAAACAGTGAGACAAGGCAAAACTAAGGATTTAAACGAAGAACTTAAATTAAGTAAAATCAAGAAATCAAGAGAACAACCAAAATGGATAAGCAAGATAAAAATTTGATAAGCATCTCTCCCTCCCTCTCACTTAATGCATTCTGTCCCAAAATGATAATTTAAAAGTAAAAAGAGAGGAGGAGGAAACTCCCCGAATGATGGTGGCTGGTTGGTGCAGAGGTAACGAGGCGCAGCGGCCGAGGCTGGTCTCGAGTGCGAGGCATGGCTTTCGAATGGTGAAGGTGGGGAAGAAGAGAAAGTGACGGCTGCAAACTAAAGAAAAATGTAGGGAAAAATTATGTTAGTATTTTTTTTTGAAATAAAAGGATTTTTTTTTTGCAAAATGATAATTTTATTTTAAAATTTTAGATATAGTTGATAAAGATATATATATATATATGTATATATATATATATATATATATATATATATAGATTAAAAAGATATATAGATATAAATTTAAAAGATATATATATATATATATATATATATATATAGATATAGATTATGATTTAAAATCTAAAATAAATAATAATTTAAGATAATGAAGATAAACCACCAAAGGTTAAATTGAAAAATAAGATAATATATATATATATATATATATATATATTTAACTTACGTAAAAAAAAGATAATATAAATAATATATAATAAATTTAAATTAGTAATAATAACTATATTATTAGGGGGAAGTTAATAAAAAATGTTAAAAAGAAAAGGTAAAAGAGAAGTAGACGTGGGTTTTAATAATAAAGAAAATAAGAATAAATTCAAAACTGAAAAATTAAAATTAAGAAATAAATAAAGAAAATGGGTTGCCTCCCATGTAGCGCTTTATTTAACGTCGTTTAGCTCGACGACCTGGTTCAGACTACAGGCATTGCGACAAATACTTCTTCCAGTTCTTGCGCTTTATCCAACTAAGTATTTCCCTACGAGAAATTTTGCGATTATGGAGTTTTTTTACTGGAAAAATTTCTCTTTCACTCTTCAATTTATCTAGAGGTAATTTTAACTCCAAATTCAATTCCTGCAAAATGAAAGAAAACATTTTAGATTTTGATGGAGTTAGGCGTAAATCAGAATGAACAGAAGAAACATTTTTCAACTCCTTAATTCCTTTGTCGCGATCCTTCAAATCCCTGCACGAATCATCAACAAATTTAGATTCTATAAATTCTTCAACGGTAGGCTCAATAACATCTATAAAATTTATACTAGCAACATTATCAGGATGTCACATCACTTTGTAAACATCAAATTTTACCACCTCGCCATCGATCTCCATTGTAAGGATCCCGTTTCTCACATCGATTTTCGTATTTGCAGTACTTAAAAATGGACGACCAAGGAGAATTTCAGAAGAATTATTAGTCCGATCGTTTTCCATGTCTATGACATAGAAATCTGCCGGAAAGATTAAATCTTTTACCTTTACCAGAACATTCTCTAGCAATCCTTCCGGGTAAATTATGGATCTGTCCGCTAGTTGTATGGTTACTTTTGTATCCTTCAAAGGCTCAGCAGAAAGTGAGTTATAAAATGAAAGTGGCATAACATTAATAGAGGCCCCTAAGCCACACATTGCTCGTTTAATACCCACTTTACCGATTTTGCAGGGAATGGCGAACATACCTTGGTCCTTCAATTTCGGCGGCAACTTTCGCTGGAAGACCGCCGATACATGCTCTCCTAGATTAACCTTCTCAATTCCAATAAGACGGCGTTTATTAGTACATAAATCTTTAAGGAACTTAGCATACCTTGGGATTTTTCGGATTACGTCGAGGAGTGGAATATTGATCTCTACTTTTTGAAACACATCTAGGATCTCCTTTTCTTCTGCTTGTTTGTCTCTTTTCATTAATCTCGACGGGAAGGGTGGTGGTGTAGCGTAGGGAGAAGGTACAGGGGTTGGATCGGGCATACCTTTTCTAGTAGGGGGTGATTGCTTTTTCTCTTCTTTTTGTACGCCATCTTCTTTAGCTTTAGGTTCGATGATTGTACCGCTTCGTAGAGTGATGGCGTTCACACTCTCTCTTGGATTAGGCTCCGTTTGAGAAGGTAATTTCCCTTTGGATTCTAAGCGACTTACCGCTAACGTTAGTTGACTTATTTGTTTGTCAATTGCTTCAAAGTGAGCTTCGGTCTTTAGTTGAAAATTTTCTTGGGCTAGCGCTAACTTTTCAACAATTGACTCCAACGACGGCTTCTGCGGTTGATATTGTTGTGGTGCAATTGGTTGATAAGCTTGATTTGGCCTCTGGTTTTGCACGTAACCGAAGTTTGACTGGTTTCTCCATCCCTGATTATATGTATTTCCTATGGCATTGGCTTGAGCGGTATCATCTTCCTGAATCATCGGACAACAGTCTGTCGGATGTTCTGGACTAGTACAAATTCCACAGAGTCTAGCTGTTTTCCTTTTATCTGCAACAAGAGATTGCACTATTTCAGCTAATTTATCAATCTTATTTTCTAAAGAAATTGTACTTACCTCGCGAACCCTTCGAGATGGTTCACTAGATTGATTGAATCTTTGAGAGTTGGCGGCCATGGTTGATATCAGTGTTTTGGCCGCTGTTGGGGTCATATTGACTAGAGCTCCGCCGCTTGCTGCATCTATTACTTTCATATCCATAGGCGTCAATCCTTCATAAAAATACTGGAGGAGGGTTTGTTCCGTCAATCCATGTTGTGGACAATTTGCACACAACTTTTTAAACCTCTCACGGTATTCATACAAAGATTCAACTTCTTTTTGTTGAATACTCAGGATGTTGTGCCTAATTTCGCTTGCTTTCACTGCAGGGAAAAACCTGTCAAGAAAAAGTTTAGCCATGTCAGTCCATGTTGTAACAGAATTAGGGGGTAAATCAAATAACCAATCTTTTGCTATATCAGCTAAGGAAAATGGGAAAGCTCTAAGTTTGATTTGGTCATCGGATACTCCCTGTGGCTTTGTGCTTAGACAAACCATGTGAAATTCCTTCAAATGTTTGTGAGGATTTTCTGTTGGCAAGCCGTGAAAGGTAGGTAGGAGGTGGATTAAACCCGTTTTTAGCACGAACGGTGTTTCACCATTCGGGAAGGTTATACACATCGGTTGTTGGCCATCGGGCGCCGCATTTAGTTGGCGAAAGGTTTGATTTTCGTCTCCCATCGGATTGGGCTCGTAATTCGACTCTACTTCGGATGTGATTTCTAGATCGCGTTCGAATCTTTGCTGGCGTCTTTTGTTTTTCTTTTCCCGAAGTGTTTGTGCGTTCAACTTTCGGGCTAGTGCTTCGATTTCTGGGATGAGTTCAATTTGTTCTCCCGGATTGTTCATGGTCATAAATCAAATAAAACGATATTAGTACTTTGCCGTATTCCCCGGCAACGGCGCCAATTTTGACACGCATCGTATAGTGTCAAAAATAAAACCTTAAACTCAAAATAAATAAGAATTAAAATAATATAGCGAGAGTAAGGGTCGATCCGCAGGGAATAGGAACTCTAACACCTTTCGTTCTGATTTAGACCAATAACCTGTAGAAAATAAAGGGGGGGATTTTAGAGTAGTAATTTGAATGAGAAAAATAATAAGAACGTAAAAATAAATATTGAGAATGAATTATAAATTAAAATAGCCTCAAGCCACGCTTTGCCACGATATCTCGATCACTGAAGTTGATTTTTCTTCGACTTTCCTGCAGGTTACAGTCTACAAGGCCCAACCCTTGCAACTTACTTCTCTTTGGTAGATTCGACTCCCAGGGCAATCCTTGAAGTCAAGCTTTAGTGAGTTAGCTACGGCAATCGATGCTAACTCAAATCTGAGTTAGTGCTGGAGAAGCCCGTGCTCGGATAATTGTCTCGATGAGAATTGTTTCCGATTTTGATTCCCCTTAGTGGACCACCACTAAGTTTGTTCTTAGGGAGTTGAATTGGCTACAAGCTTTTCCTCGTCCCCAACGTTGGATCTAAACCACTTCAACCCGATGCGCGCTCTCGGAATGAAACAATTGAGATGCCTAAAGATTAGGCCGATTGCCTAATTAATTTTACAGAGAATCTAAAAAGGAGTTGTCGAAGGTTTGAAGTATTTTCCTAATCTCACGAGGTTAGTCGGGTTTGGCGTTGCTTTTGGCTAAAGGGAATTTAGTTAAGCATGGTTTGTAAAAAAACCATACTTAATTAAACAAAGAGAAAAATGGAGAAAAAAAATGAAATAGAGAAAATGGAGAATTTTTATTAAACTCAACGAAGAAGAGAACAATGGAATGATTGATGATCTAATTCACCCCCAAAGTGGGGTATTTATAGTAGTTAAAAACCCTAAAAACCTAAGATGATAAATTCTAAATTTAAATTAAATTACATAAGATAAATATCCAAGTTTTGAAATTTAAAATAAAAATCCGGTTGATAAGCTATCTGATAAGTGGACTGATAAGTTATTTGGGTTGCTGACGTCATCTTCTAGAAGGTGCTGACGTGGCGCCTAGTCAGCATTCATGCCCTGGTTCATGCCCATGAATTTGCCCACGACTCCAGTATTTTCTGCAGCATTCCAACTTATTTCCAGCATTACGTAACCTGCACGAGAACAACATAAAAATAGCCCAATTAAGTCCTTCAAACATATTTTCGATCAAAATAAGGACTAAAAACATAACCAAAATAAATACTTATCATGTATTGTCGATGCAAAGGTAACTTCCGATTATACACAAACCTTAGGAGGCCCCCTTTGCCCTAGCGTCGTGCCATGTCCACCATTGGATCCAGATCAAGATCAACGGCCAAGATCGAAGCTCGGAAGATTCCAGAACCTCCACGCGCCGAACGCGCGGCTCCTTAGTTCTTTCACGCGCGTCGTTTCAGCTCTCCACTCACGCGTGCATCACACGCTGGCCCTTTCGAATACCTCAGCCGTCCAGATCGTCCCGAGCCGCTCCAGATCCCAACGTCGACCGTCCCAGCCTTCTCTGGTCCCCTCCCCCTCGTACGAGCGATGCATGCAAACAAAATCAAAGTGTCAGACGCGCACCAACAATGCCAGGAATTTCAGAAACGCAAAAAACAGAATCACAGCAGACGAATACAAACAAATCAACCAACAGCATTTTCAGAAATTGCATGTCATTAGAAAAAGCAAAAAAAATGTAATGTCGGGCTATATAAACCCGAAAGATCAGCAATGTAAAGGGGATTCCATTCGAAAATTTCAAAGAACAAGTTGTAATTGGGAAACATTTCATAGAATACAAGCAACCTCAAAGTTTTCAGAGGTATCATCATCGTTTTGTTTTCATTTCCATTACGAAGCAAAAAAAATAATAAAAACAAAACACTAAAAATTAGGGTTTTACCTCTGTCGTTTTTCCTTCACGGCTTGGTTGCCCCCTTCGCCGTCAATAAGCCTCCTGGCCTCTCATGGCTGTGCATGGTGAGCCGGCAAGGATGGTAACACAAAAAAGGAGGTTTGATTTTGGTTTTTTTTAAGGGGTTTTTTCTTTTGCCTTTTCGAATCTGTTTTTTCGGTTTTCAAAGGGAACGTGGCTGAGCTTTGAGGTTTTTGGGTTTGGTTTTAAAAGGTCGAAAAGGGATTTTTTTAGGGTTTTCGGGTCGCCGGCCGTCGAATAGCGACGACCGGCGTTGTGCCGACCGATTTTCGAGAGACAAAGAGAGGGGATGGAGGTCTTTGAGTTTAGGTTAGGGTTTTAAAAAACAAAAAAAAAGGGCTGATTTTTTTAAAACTCGGTTATATAGTGTTTTAATTTTTTTAATTTGGTCCAATTGCGTTTTTAGCCCCTCCGTGCCGTTTAAATCACGCAGCCAGGCCCTTTCGTCTTTTTAAACCACGGTCCCAGTCCCTGCATCTTTCCAATGGTTTCTAATTTCGTCCCCAATCTGGTTTGAAATGATTTCCGAACGGGCTATTTACCTTTTTAGTCCCTATAGGTTCCCGTATCATTTTAATTGAGCCCATATTTCATGTTTTAATTAGGATTTTTTAAATGGGTTATTTCTATTCGGGTCCCTGTCTGCTTGCATGTTAATCTCTTGCTTTGCATTTTATTTTTTGTCATTATATTTTGCCATGTATGCAATTTGCCTTTTTTTAATTTAATTTATATCGAATTCATGTTTTTGCCATGTTGCTCATCTTTTTTTATGTTAGTATGTGCATATGTGTTTTTAATGTGGCATGCCTATTTGTTTTAATGCCTATTCGAATATGTTTATTGTGACATGCATTTTAATTATCATTACATGTGACTTTTAGCATTTTGATAAGCATGCAAATTAATTTTAACTATAAAAAGGAGATATCTATTAATTCGCGTATTCGGGTCGACTAGCCTACCTTATTGAATACTCCTCGAATATTCGGATTAATTCGAATCGTCTAAAGGTAAACCCGTAATTAAAACGGACAAGACCATGACATCATTCTTTAATTGCTTGCATCATGCATAAAGGTGACGTACGGGATCCGAACCCTAAACTAACACGACAGTCAGTCTTATATGATGTCGGTTTAGTTTTTGGTCCGATGTACCGTCATCCTTTTTAATTAAACGACGAATTAATTCGAAACCACTAATTTGAAGAAGCTCGCATAATTAAAGTCCAATTTTCAATTAAGAACCCCTAATTAAATTCATTTTAAATTTCAAATAATTTCCATCAAATTAAAAGCAACAATTGTTTTGGTACAGATTTCCGGGCGTGATGGGGTGCTAACCCTTTCCCACACATAACCAACTCTCGAACCCTTTCAAACGAATCTTTGGTTTAGTTTTTACGGTGTCTGGCCTACCTCAGTGGCCGGTGACGACTCCAACAGAGAAAAAGATTTTTTTAAAAGGTTTTTTTAAAAACCCAAATTTCTTTAAAATCCCCCTTTCAATTAAATATTTTCAAAAGGCGGGGACCTTTTTAGTGGTGAAAAAAACCTTGTTACACATTCTCTGATAAATCATCAATTAATGACCTTCTCACATTGTCTGTACGAAAAAGAAAAATTATTATCATATATTTTAAAGGTCATGGAACTTTATTATTTTATAATATATATATATATATATATATATATATATTACTTACTTGTTCGTGTCGCTACTTTTGATGTCTCTGCCTTATCTTTTCTGAACTCAAAATCCTTGTTGACACATAATTCTGTCAATTCTTTCTCAACTCTCAAGTCACCTTTATATAAATTTTTTTGACAAAGTTCTCTTGTTTTTTTTTATTTTTTGACTTTTTATAATAAAGTCATAAGCAAAACGAATCATACGATTACGAAATACACTTTCAAGGTCAGCCTCAGTAGTGTATTGTTGTGAGAACTCGCCAACATTATTACCATGCACATTCTTTTTAGCATCTTTAGTCCATCTTTTAGAGATGTACTGCTCAAGAATTTTTTTCACATTTGTAACACTAAGAATTCGCAAGGCATGGGAGCAAAGATATCCACAAAAATCAAACTTCTTGCAAGTACAATGAACTTCCATTCTAAATGTGTCAAATTTTTTTCATAGGATTACGAAATACACTTTCAAAGTCAGCCTCAGTAGTGTATTGATGTGAGAACTCACCAACATTATTACCATGCACATTCTTTTTAGCATCTTTAGTCCATCTTTTGGAGATGTACTGCTCAGGAATTTTTTTCACATTTGTAACACTAAGAATTCGCAAGGCATGAGAGTAAAGATATCCACAAAAATCAAACTTCTTGCAAGTACAATGAATTTCCATTCTAAATGTGTCAAATTAAACTGTTCGCTTTTTCGAAATATTTTCCTCTATCGTCACTTCATATGTATAAATTGTGCCATCTTGGCGAACTTCTCTCCAAGTCAATAGAATTCCATCTAAAAATTCTTTCTGAAAGCACTTGAATAATTCATGAGTTTACACTTTCGATGCATGAATTAAAATACCATAATTTTTAATTGCACACGTAACTGATCCATTTTAACATTGAAAATCTTTCTCGCCTTAAGAAGAACGCCATCTTGCAACTAAATTCTCAAACTCTAAAACGAATTTCGTAAGAGAAGTAGTGGCTTTTGGAATACCATGTAACACATTATTTGTGACTTCAGCTCTCTGAGAAGATTTAATTTGAGAAGAAAAGATACCAATACTAAAAGCAGTACTCCATTTTTTCTGACATTTATACAATCCGTTCAACCATCTATGATCCTGAAGCTTATGTTCACTTATCATTTTTGTCCAAGTTTCCTCGAATTCTATCTCTGATTCACAATCTTGTATGCATTTATGAAACAAAGAGCGAAATTATGCATTTGCATTAAGACTACCAAGATGGGAAGGAGCATTCTTAGAAATATGTCATAAACATAATCTATGACATGAATCAAGAAATACTTCTCCAATCGTTTTGCTAATTCTATGATCCTGATCTGTCATTATGGTTTTTGGTGATTGATTTTTCATTGATTGCAAGAAGGATTTAAACAACAATGTGAAAAAAACAGCTGTCTCATCTAATAGAAAAGCACAACCAAATATTATAGTTTGTCGATGATGATTAATCCCTACAAGTGGAGCACAAATCAAATTATACCTATGGGTGCGGTAAGTTGTATCGAAAACCACAATATCACCAAAACAGTCGTAATCAATTCTTGATCTACCATCTTTCCAAAAAAAAATTGTCACTCTATTTTCTTGATCAATTTGAACTGTATAAAAGAACATTGGATCTTCAGTTGCTCTAACCTTGAAGTGGTTAAGCAAGCTTTGACCATCTCCCGCTTCAATAACCACCATCTTCTGTTTATTAACATAATTATAACAATCCCGCCTCGTAAATCCAACATTTTCAGATCCACATGCTTCATTTGACATGTAAGAATAAACATCTGTAGGACGTATCCCAACAGTAACCATTGAACTAATGACATTAGCTTTGTTTGTCGAAAGAAATCTCGCTGATCTAAGTAAATGTCTCTTAGAAGGGGTTGCTAACTCATGATTATGCTCTAAAATAAAATGAGTGGTTGTCCAATGGTTGTCTTGTACTGTAAAACGAATCATCGCTGGACATCCAGTTCTAGTTTCCAATTTATTATATTGTTTCGTATTGATATCATCCTCAAATTCTTTAAAACCTTCTTTAGAAGGGTAAAAGTCTTTGAAGCGAATAACATTAGTGCCAGAAACATACATGTTTTTTCCTCTTCGAACACTAAAACCCATACCATGACCATAATCTCTATACAAATTGTAAGTCGCATCTTCATTATCTACCACAAGTCCCATCAAATTAACGCTTCCGTTTTCTTTGTTTTCTACGCGATTCAAATTTATTGAATTTTTCTTATCGCTATTTTGAATCATCTTGCAAAAAAAATTATCATATCACTATATCATTATTTTTACATTAAAAAGTATGAAAATAAAACTGTAAAAGTATGAAAATAAACCTGCAAAAGTGTAAAAATCGATACATATAAACAATTAAACATATAAACAAATAGAGAATATATATATTACTTGGTAAAAGTTTCAGTCGATGAATTAAAAAGCTATTTGGGAAGACAAGCAATGGAGGGTTTGATCAGATAGAAAATTTAATTTTTTTTTCACTTTTCATGTTTAATATTTAGGGTTAAAAATCAATACAAATATAAACAATCAAATAAGTTCCAGTAGATGAAGAATGATTAAGCAATCTTCTCAAATATAAACAATCAAATATAATTTTTCAGTCGATTATTATTAAAATTAAATAAATATAAATAATCAAATATAAGTAAACAAATATAAACAATCAAATATAATTTTTCAGTCATGAAGTTCCAGTAGATTGTAATTAAAATTAAACAAATATAAACAATCAAATATAATTTGGGAAGACGAACTAAAACAATTAAACAAGTTCCAGGCAAGATATGAAACTTACTTGTAAAAGTTTCAGTAGATGAACTAAAATATTATTTGGAAAGACGAACAACAATGGAGAGTTTGGGAAGATGAGGAAGACGAGGTCTGTCTAATTTTCTTTTCTTTTTTTTCTTTTTATGTTTAATATTTAGGGTTAGAAATTAAATATGAGTTGGACAAATGCTGACATGTAAAATATGATGTGTAAAAATTAAATGACATGTCTTATTTTTATTGGTTAGGCCTATATCCTAGGTGGTGGGTAATGCCTATGATATAATTTCTCCTATCAATGTAACTAAAATGAGCCTAAGTCTAACAATAAAATGAGTTAAAAGGGCAAGAAAATAGTACTTTTGCACACTCATAATCTGGTTCGAATCGAAATTTAGAATAGACAATTTTTTAAAAAAAATTTAATTTTTTTTTAAAAAAAATTAAGTTGATATTTGATTTGGTATTGCATTTCAACAATAAATTAAATTATGACATATAATATTTAATTATGTAAATATTTTGACTTATCAATATCACGTCAATAAGTGACACATTAATACATGTATTAATTCTAGAATATATATATATGAATTTAAGTATAATTTGATAAATAAATTAGATATCAATTTTCTCTACAAACACTAATTTGTATAATAAACCTTTAATTTTTATGATAAAAATTTCTAAGTTTTGAGGAAAAAACCTTACATCTCACATTTAAACTAAAAATAATAACCATGTACTTCAATTTGTCATAATTTAACTCTTATACTTTTATGAAAATTGATAACTTAGTTTAATCGAGTAATATAATTAAACTTTCTCGTCGAATTGTTGATATGAAAACCAACAATTTAACAATTTAAATGCAAAAAAGGGAAAACTACATCGGTGGTCCCCAAACTATTATCGTTTTTCTGTTTTGGTCCCTAAACTATGTTTTTCGGCAAAATCATCCCTTCTGTTACATAATTCTCTTGTTTTGGTCCCCCGACGTTAAATAGCTAACGGTTTTGCTGACATGGCATTTTTTAAATATTTTTTAATCATTTTTCTCTCCTCGTATATTATTTTTATTTAACTTTATTCACCCAATCATGTGGTGCCACGTGGCATTACCCTATTGGTTTCTATGATTTCTCTCTCCTCCTATAATTGTTTTCCTATGATTTCTTCTTGCCGGAGATACTTTGGCCATCGGAAATCCAAAAGTTAAAACCAAGTTGGTTCAACAGTAATGGCGGTGGCAATTCCTGTTCTGGTTCTTGTCTAAGGTTTCATTCGAGATGGGTGGCAGCAAAGGAGATATGACCAAGAAGCAAAATCAACCGCAGCTCCCATCTTCTCCTCCCCTTGAGGAATCGTCAGAATCAAGGCAAACACATCTCCGACAACCGTCGGTCGGACCTCCTTTCATATCTGCGCCTCTATATGTTCTAACTGCTGCAATTTCTTCTCCCTTTGAACCACAATTTGAGTCAGTCAATCTCAAGAGACCGCGATATAACAGTAGTGGCCAATGGAAACTCACCGGGGAGTCAACTTCACCAGCCACAAACCCCATAAACCTTCAAACTCAAGCTTCCTCCTTGAATAAAGTTAAATAAAAATAATATAGGAGGATAGAGAAATGATTAAAAAGTATTTAAAAATATTTAAAAATGTCATGTAAGCAAAACCGTTAGCTATTTAACGTCGAGAGACCAAAACAGGAGAACTATGTAATAGAAGGGATGGTTTTGCCGAAAAACATAGTTTGAGGACCAAAATAGAAAAATGATAATAGTTTGGGGACCACCGGTTTAGTTTTCTCAAAAAAAATATTACTAAAAATTCATAAGCTCAATCATTTCTAAGCAACAATTTTTCAACAACAAAAAAAAGCAATCCAAGTTCTTATGTTTACTAATAAAGTAAAAGGATGAGATTAATTCTTAGGAACAAAAATTTCATAAGTATGTTCTTTTTATGTTTTAATACTAAAAAAACACTAAAAATTAAATTTTAAACTCTAACTTTAAATTCTAAATTTTAAACTTTACACCTTAAAAAATACATAATACCCCCAATTCTCTATACATGATCCATAAACCCTAACATTAAATCATAAACTTATTTTTCTAAAGTGGGGCACCAAAATGAGCATAGTTGGGGGCAGACGATTTCCATCCAATACTTAGATCTTAAAATAGAATTATCAAAATCAATAGGCTTAAGAGTGTACACGCCCGTTCCTAAAATTTTGGTGGCCCATGGACGAACTTAAAAATTAGGCTCGAATAATAAGTATTGAAACTTTTGAATTTTGAGAATAGACTCTTAATAAAAAAGTATTACAAAAAAACGAGACTCTAAAAAAAGTAATGGAAAACAATAAATTTTAATAGTTTGTATCTATTAATAAATATTGGGGAAAAATTGGGCCCTAGTAACAAGTATTGGAGAAAAAATTAGATCCTAATAAAAAAATATTGACAAAAATTACATTTTAAGAGTAGACCCTTAATAACAAGCATTAGAAAAATTGGGCCCCTAATAATAAGTATTGCCAAAAAATGGACCCATAATAACAAATATTGAAAAAAGTTAAATTTTAAGAGTATGTCTAATAACAAATATTAAAAAAATTGAGTCTCTAATAACAAGTATTGAAAAAAATGACTCCTAATAACAAATATTAGAAAAAAAAAACTTAAATTTTAATAACAAACCCCAATTACAAGTGATAAAAAATTAGACTATAATAATAAATATAAAAAAATTAAATTATCATTTGAATTAAATACTAATAATTATGAACTGTGGGCCTTAGATAGGGGTGGGCCTTGAGCCGTCACCCTTATGGCCCACCCCCAGGAACAACCCTGAAAGTGTAAGAAACCCTTGAACTTTTGAGAGAAAAACCAATTAAGCTCATCAACTTTTTTCACTCAATTAAGCTTTTGAACCAAAAAATTTGAATCATTAAATCTGGTTTCTTGGATCTGTTGGTGCAGAACGTTGTGTCACAATGTTTACACTTGACATTTTCATAATTTTTTATTTTATTTAAATTCTAAAAAATTATATTTTTTTAAAAAAAATCTGTAAAAGGCAACGTCATAGAACTGTAGTGTATCATGTGTCAATAATGTATACAAGTCTATTAAGATTTAATGGTCAAATTTGATCAAAATACTTAATTAATTTAATTTTTTGATTCAAAAACTTAGTTAGATAAAAAAATTAAAAATATAATTATTATTTTTTCTAAAAGTTCAAGGAATTCTAGAACCTCCCTCTTATTTTATATGTTCAAAAAAAATATTACAATCGAAGGCAGTACATCAAACCCCAGTTTTTATACAAATTATCAACCATAGTTACATAAAGTCATTTCACTCTCAAATAAGTTCATGAATTCACAGGTCACATAACTCCATTTTTTAAAGCCTCAATCGGATAAATTAAATAAATAAACCAACCCAACACAACCAAAAACAAAATCAAAAACAAAATAAATACAAAGGAAAATGAAGTTGGTAACATGAAAGTTAAATAAAATGTCTTCAATGGGTGTTTTAATTTGTCACACAGTTGCACAACACATGCAGGTGCCAAACAGAGAAGCTCTAGGCTTGCGTTTCACTTTACCTTTTGTTGTACCAGACATGAGAGCCTTAACCGAAACCTTTGAGGCTGTCGTCTTCATTGTTGCAGATTGGTCGTCTTGTTCCTTTGGATTCACTAACATGTTGTTGTTGTCAGCTTCTTCATCTTCTTTCAAGAAGCCAAGGAATGGTGTTTTCGACTTCTCGGAATCGCTTCTTTCTAACGTGACACCTTTCCACTGAGCTGCCATTGATTCATATTGTGATGGGGTTTCACCCTTATCGGTCTCAGACATGTCAGGTTGGCTTGAGAAGCTGTCGATGGTGGTCTTATCTTGATACAACAAAGGTGTTTGATCCGAGTCTTCGGCTCTTGCATCGATTCTGAGATCGAGATCGAGGCTCGGGGACTTTCGCATGATTGTTGTAACACCCGGGTTTGGGGGCCGGGAGAAAATAATATTAAAATATTGTTTCGGGTTTCAGTTTTATAATTAAAATAATAATTTAATATTTGGGCTTCGTATTTTCAAAACGATTTATTTTATGTTGGACTTAAATTGTTTTGGAAATCAAATTCCATAGATTTTAGAATAGATGAGAATGGCCATCTCATTAATGGCATTCTTGTAAATAATGAGACTTTCAAAATAAAAACCCTTTTATTTTTAAAACCCCTTTAATCTAAAATACCCCTTCAAATCTTATCTTCATCTCCTTCATTCTTCTCCCCCGTCAAAAATGTTCTTCCTCCCCAAATCTTTATTTCATCATCTCCTTGGCCTTCGTTGGTGATTTTTAAAAGGTAATTACATTTCCGACTTGCTCTCATCTTCCTCTCTTTAAAAGTACAACTAGATTTTATTTTGGTTCAAGTTTTAGAATTTGGGTTTTTGGAAGATTTGAATAAAAATGATATCTTTATTGTTTTTAACTTAAGATTTTGACTTGATATTGTTAGATATGGTGTTTATGAACCAAAAGGACCAACATATATAATTTTTGAGGTGTTTTATAAGAATTCTCGAAATTGGGTTTTGGTGGATTTTTAGGAGGATTTTTAGATGAGTTTTGGGTATGATTTATGTTGGAATTTGAGGGTTGATGTTAGGGTAATAGTTGGGGTTGTTTTGGAAGCATTTGAATGTGTTAAATGTGTTGAAATCACAAGTTTTGGACTGTTTTTCATGGCTGCCCGAGTTTGGTAATTTTGGGGGGTTGTTCATGGCTTGAAATGTTGTGTTTGATGTTTGAATTGTATTCCGGGTTAGTTACTTTGATGCTTGGGCTGATTTGAGGATGTTTTGATTTTGTTGAGGTGATTAGAAGCGAGATTATGTGTTGGTGAAGCCTTGGGAACAAATCCGAAAATTTGAAGACCATGGTTGCTTGGTAGTTGAGCTTGGAGGTGGAGGTGAGTGGTTAAAATATTTTAAATGGTTTTGAGCAATTGGTTCGAGCATGTGGACTAGGTTGGGATTGGTAGACCCACCTAGGGTTAGGATTAGGGTGGTAGCCTAATCCTAAGCTTTAGTTAGAGACATTGGATGAACTCTTTAATTTATGTTATGCCTCATGATGATTTGTGTTATGATGATTAGGTATAATGTGATATACATGTATGTTGAGGCATGGCTTAATGCATTGTCATATGCATGTTGATGACAAATGTAATATGGATGATATACATGTGGTTTGGTTTATGAATCGTGCATGATAGTGATCATGGTGAGTACGTGCTAAGCACGGAAGTTATGTTGAGTTGATGTTGTGAAAGGTTATGGAATTTGATTAATATTGGCACTAGTATGCTTGGGTACAATGATCGATCATTAGGATGAGTGTGCACACAAATTGACTCAAAACGTACGTGGCCTTGGTGGCGTTAAGGCACCAAGGAGGAGTACGGTGATGTAATATTCCACCGGAAATTTATATATATTCTACGTGATGATGAGTGGAATCTCATCCGTAGGGCATGTGGTGATGAGTGGAATCCCGCCCATGCAAGGTCCGGTGATGAGTGTAATCCCACCGCGGGTAATGGTTATGTGGGAAAATGCGTTCCAACATGTTATCCGCGTATTCGAGTCACAGCTAGGTGCCAATATGAGAATGTATATATATGCCAATATGAGATTATACATATATGCCAATATGATATGAAATGTGATTTCCAATATGAATTGATATGTGTATCAATGTGACATGAAATGTGTTTCCTAATTGGATTAATGTATGCGTTTACATATGTTATGGATTGAGTTGTTAAGCATGGCATATTAATGAATAATTGTGCATGCATCATTGACATTTTGACTCTTGAGGATTTGAGGTAAGATCATGCATACTACCTTGATCCATGCTCGTGCTTGGACCCTGCATTGTCGAAGGTTTGTTTTATGAGCTTACCCTCACTAAGCTTTTATGATTACGCTCCTTTTTGTTCGACAATGCAGATCGGTAGCTTGTGGGTGGCAAAGGCAAGGAAAGGCCTCCAAGTGTTGCTTTTGGTTAGCTCAAGTATGAATTTTAAATTGTAGATTGTAATAGTCAAGCAATGGGATAGGTGTTGTTGTTTTGGATGCCTTGATGTATTTTGATTTGGTTTGGTTCTGGGTGCCTTGTTTGATTTGTAAATATTGCTTATGATGCATGTATTGAATGCTTGTATGTTTTGGTTGCTAAGACATGAACCTTAGAGTGCTTTGTATGTCTCCTTTTGGTAAAGGCATGAATTTTTTTGGATGAATGATGCTTGTTAGTGTTGGTTGCCTCGTATGCTTAGATTATGGTTGTTAAATGTTGAATGTATGTTGTTTGTGTCTAGGGAAGTCTTAAATCGCATCTAGGTTCGAGTCTTATGTTGTTTTGCTGAAATAGGGGACTTTGGAGCCGTTGGAAGCCATTAGAGTTAAGCATTAAATGCTCCCCTGCACAATGGTTTCGAAACCATTGAAGAGGTTTCGAAACCTTTACCTAAAAATGAGTTTCCAGACCTTACTGCCAACCTAGGTTTCGAAACCATTGAAGATGTTTCGAAACCTTTACCTAAAAATGAGTTTCCAGACCTTACTGCCAGCCTAGGTTTCGAAACCATTGAAGAGGTTTCGAAACCTTTACTTAAAAATGCATTATTTTGACTTTTGTGGACTTTTTCAAAGAGAAAAACATATAGGTATTAAGTTAAAACTTTTGGGGAAAATAGTTCGAGTTATAACATTATATTTGACAAATCTGAATCGAATATAGAGTTTACAAATTATTGCAAATTAAATCTTTTAGTTATATCATAATCAAAATAAGTCTAACAGATGTTTTCCGCTGTGGTGATCACTTAGGTTCTAATACGCCTTTAGTCGAGATGAAAGAAAAAAAAATTAGGGTTGCTAACCGAGGGAGAATCTTGACGGGTTTCGCTTCGGTTTTCCCCGTGTGGCCCACTTGGATCGGTCATCCGGCCAGACCGGGACGAAGGGGTTACAATTGTGTTATCGGGATTTTTTGCATGTAAAAGATTCTATCGCAATTAGGTGCAAGTGTACACGTCGCAAGTAATAAAGTGATACTAAGTATCGGATATCATCTCCACAGGGACTGGAAATACTTCTATCCTTAACTTCCTGCACAAGAAGAGAAATAAGTTTAATAAAATGTTTCGAGTAATCTTGAAAGTAAACTAAAATAAAAGAGGAATTCAGTTTGATAAAATAGGCTGGTATTGATTTGTTTAGTAGTGCAGGTATTGCACTGTTCAAAGGCTTTCTGTTGCGGCTGTCGTCGTGCCTGTCGCGGCAGAGGTCTGTTGTTGTCGCGGCAGCAATCAACAATTATGTACTTCAAGTTCAGCAAGAATCCCTGTTGAGACTCGTCCTATCCCTAGGTCCAAGTTTTGTCGATGAACACGTCTTTGATGATACCTTCCGGCGTGAATCGAAGGATGAACACTGATATTGGTGAATTCTTCCTTAGTTGCTTAACCTTGTACCTATCCCTATGTCAAGATAGTTTAACCATAAACTGGAAACCCCATATTTACTCCTTTCGTATACTTAACTCTCCCGATATTAAGTAAATAGATAACCTCACAATGCTCTCCCGAAACTCTTATGAGATGTTGAAACCAAAGTAAATAAACTTGAAGCTTTTATTGAATTGAACAGAAAATTCCTAAGAAACAGTACAACCCTTACAACTACGTTACAAGATCAATTCTTTGCCCTAGGGGGAGTTTAGAACATGGTGGAGAGAGAGAAACGACTAGGGTTTGGGGGGAAGACGGCCTGGAGCTAGGTGTCCTTTGCCTTGTCGAATTACAAGCATATAGCCTTGGTCTTGAGTTTTCTTAATGGCCAAGAATACAAGTTTGAATTAAAGTATAACTCTATTAAAGACTAAATCTCTGAGTAGATGTCTTTTAATTCGCCCTATCTTCTTGCTTTGATTTTTTCCTCAAACTTAGGACCACGCCTTCCTTGTGCTTCTGGGCTCCGACAGTTATGCAAGTGGTCCACGAAAATCAGGCTTTAAATAATCTATCAGTCGAACTTCACTTTGCATTTTCCCTCACCATGGTCTTCACTGTCGCCTCCTCTACCACAGCAGACGTGACGACAGCGTTGTAAATGACAGTCTTCTTCACTTCTTTGCTCCAGCTCTGCAGCTAATTTATGTAAAATCTTTCCTAAAATGCAACTAAAAGTGCTTCAATAATATAGGTAAATGAGGGTCAAAATATGGAACATTTATGCACTCAACAGGATTCGATTCCATGCTGAGTCTTTCCATGCTTTCTCGTTGGTTATTATAATCAACATTGGCAATTGGATCATATGAGTGAGATATAAATTGCTCTTCATTTTCTCTTCTTGGTGTATCATTTGCAGTTGGATTTGTATCTTTCTTTTTCCCAATCATGTCTTGTATAATTTTCTTTTCTGTTACTTCTTCTTTGTTTATTTGATCCATGGGAAATGTGTCTGCAGAATCAGTGGCCAGCTGAACTTCTTGTTGTGAGTCCTTTTATTGTTCGACCGAGTGACCGTTCTCGAGAATCGTTGCCTGGCCATTCATCATAAATTGAGGTGAGAAGGCACTTTGGTCATTAGTTGTTGATCCTTCCTCAGACCTCTGGACATTCAGTTTTTCGATCAACTCCTCTCCAGATTGAATTTGGCAATGAGCCTGCTTGTTAAGAACCATGCCTTTGTCTTCAAATTCGGGTTCAGAAACTCCGACCAGGATGTTCCGGGTCTCGTCTGATGGAATAGCTTCAACCTCTAATTCAGGGGAATCACTTTGAGTTGAGTTCATCTCATTTGGCTCCAACCCCGATAGGCAAATATGTCATTACTGTGGTTATAGTTCCTACATTATCCCCATCTTTAAGTTCAAAATTCTCTTCTTTACTTGCCATCTCTTCCACCGAAATCAATTCCCTTCCTTTTCCTGCCTCTGGACTTTGATCAGGAAAAACACTCTCGACCGGATCAGTTGGTAGGCTAGAATCTAAAAGGAAACCATTTTCCTGATCACATCATGTTAAAATTGGTATGATCATATCCTCACTTTTCACTGGCCTGTTGCAGTCTAGCATGTGAACAATCTAAGATTAGACTGAAATCATGAAGAAGAAGAACAATGGCAGTGAATAGAAGGGAAGTAGAATGGTAAAGAGAGACGGTACTCTCATTGTTTTATTTATTAATCTCGTAATATCTCTCAAAAGAAGAGACCGAGAGCATTTATACAATAACACTCATATCACCAGCCTTGGATCAGCTATCTAACAACCTATAACCGTTCCAGCTGGCAGCATAACAAAATCTAACTAATTCTCTTTTCTTTGACCTGACTCATACTCATAACATTCCCCTTACTATCTTTTTCTGCTGAACTTGTTTAAAAACACCTTGAACCAAAGCAAAGAACCTGCAGCAACAAAACATAAAAAACACACAGGAAAGCAATGTAAAAACTAACCAACAAATAGTAACCTCAAACAAGCACAAGTACTCAACAGCTCAGACATGGAAACCACAGCCAATTTACTCCTGAAACGACAAAAGGATACAACAGAGAGAGGCTTTGTCATGATGTCGGCAACTTGTTCACAGGCGGGGATTTCATTGACACTGATCTGTCCAACTGCTACCTTTTCTCGAACGAAATAAAGATCAAGCTCAACATGCTTAAACTTTGAGTGCATAACAGGATTGGCCGAGACAGCAACAGCGCTGGAATTATCGCACCACAAAGTAGGTTGACCATCCGAAGCAATTAACAGTTCCCTAAGTAAGGACTGAAGCGAAACAATTTCAGTTGTAGCAGAAGCAACACTCCGATACTCTGCTTCGGTCGTAGAACGAGAAACAATAGATTGTTTCTTTGAACCCCACACTATTGGATTACCACCAAGAAAAACACAAAATCCCGTAGCTAAACGGCGATCATCTAAGTCAGAGCCCCAATTGGCATCCGCGAAAGCTGTAATAGCTAGACGAGAAGACGATTTAAACAACACGCCAAAATCAAGAGTACCTTGCAAATACCTTAGGGTTCGCTTGACTGCTTGAAGGTGAGTATCCAAGGGATTTTGCATAAATTGGAATACCCGATTGACAGCGAATGCAATCTCGGGTCTAGTAATAACATCATATTGAAGAGCACCGACGACACTTCTATAAAAAGTGACATCTGAAACAGGAGTTCCAACATGAACAGAGAGATGAGCATTGGATACCATGGGTGTAGGCAGCCCTTATGCATTATCTAAATCACTTCGCTGTAGCAACTCCCTAATATATTTCTTCTAACTCAAGAATAAACCACCCTTTGTATAGTGGACTTCAATACCTAAGAAGTAATGTAAAACACCCAAATCTTTTAATGAAAACGTAGCATTTAACTCATCAATAACCTGATGAACCTCTCGATCATCACCCCCCGTGAGAATAATGTCGTCAACATAGACGAGAAGATACAACATGCTATTTTCAGTTTTCTTAACAAACAACGATGAATCCGACTTTGAAAGACCAAAACCCATTGATACTAAGTGAGCACGAAGTGTTTCAAACCAAGCACGCGGTGCTTGTTTCAACCCATAAATTGCCTTGTGAAGCTTACAAACAAAACGACGCTTGTCACCTTGTTCATATCTCGACGGCTGAATCATAAATACTTCTTCAGCGAGATCGCCATTTAAAAAGGTGTTGTTAACATCGACTTGTCGTAAGCACCATCCTTTGTGAACAGCAATCGAAAGTATAGTCCGAACAGTAGCAGGCTTTACAACGGGATTGAAAGTCTCATGGAAATCCCAGCCTGCACGCTGAAGATAACCTTTCGCCACCAACCGGGCCTTGTACCTAGAAATTGAGCCATCAGCATTCTTTTTCAATTTAAAAATCCACTTACAACTCACCGCTGTCCGATCAGAAGGCAATTCAACAATAAACCAAGTGTTATTACGAACAAGTGCATCATATTCTTCTTGAGCAGCCTTCCTCCAATTTTCATCAAGCATGGATTCCCGAATAGTTCGAGGTTCTTCAACAAAAGAAGTAATTGCCGAAAAGGCATCAATATTGAACACTTTCGGCTTCCGAATTCCATGCTTCCCTCTAGTCATCATCGGGTGAAGATTAGTAATAGGAGGAGAAGAATCAACATGGTCGGGAGGATAATCGTGAGAAAGTAAAATATCACTTTGATTACAACCAGTTACAGATGCACGAAACTCTTGATTTGGGTGAGTATCCAGACCACTGGGTTCCGCATTATCGCTAGAAGAACCACCAGTAGTTAAAACTTCATGAGGGCTAGTAAGACGGCCAGCAACACTAACTGGACTCAAATTAACATTATCACCAACTGGGCTTGAAACATTACTATTATGGGGCCTAGACCCAAACTCACTGACCAACTGATCACTAGAAACCTCAGGAGACTGCACAATACGAGGTGAACTTGAAGAAATAACAGGCTAATGCATAACAGGCTCATTAACAAGTGGGCTTACCTCTCGATCATCACCGGAACCAGCTAGAGATTGAACACCAGTGGGCTCAACAATTAACGGGCTCACCTCTCGTTCATCACCAGAACCAGCTAGAGATTGCACGGTAGTGGGCTCAACATCAACATGTGGGCTGATATTCATGTCAACAGGCTGAGTTAAATCACCCAAATCTTACCCAAGACCATCGGGGAATGGTGAATGTCGAGCTGAAACCGAGACACCATCCACTAACTGAGCAGCTTCAAATCGAGGAGACTGTGACTGAGTAGAAGAGGAAGGACTCATGAGTGGAGACGTAGTAACACCAGTGGGAACATTAGAACCAGAAGATGATAAAGAAACAATAACCAAGGGAACACTTTGAGAAACACCATGAAACCCTTTCTCGTGTAAAGTGGAATTCTGAGATGCATCAACAAACGGAAAAACAGTCTCATCAAAGATAACATGGCAAGAGACAATAATACGTCCATCACCAGTAAGGCATTTATACCCTTTATGTAGGGGACTATAACCTAGAAAAGTACATAGGTTCGTCCGAAATTCAAGCTTATGTCGAAGGAAAGGACGCATCAACGGGTAACAAGCACAACCAAAGATACGAAAGAACTCATAATCAGGCTTCTGATGCATCAGTACCTCAAAAGGAGACTTTCCATTATGCAAGGGAGTCGGCAATCGATTAATAAGAAAAACCGCAGTGATAAAAGCGTGACTCCAAAATTTCAAAGACAGTCCTGCTTGAGACAATAACGTCAATCCCATGTCTACGATGTGCCGATGCTTGCATTCGGCTTTACCATTCTGTTCAGAAGTGCTAGGACATGAAAGACGATGTTGTATTCCATTAGAACGAAGCCAGCTCGCCAATGCTTGATATTCGCCACCACCATCAGTTTGCAAAATCTTAATTTTATGCCCAAATTGAACATCAACCATTTTATAAAAATCAAGAAAACACTAATAAACATCAGACTTCTTTTTAATCAAGTACATCCATGTATATCGACTATGCACATCAATGAAGGAAACATAATAAGAAAATCCATCAGAAAGTATATGCGCTGGTCCCCACACATCCGAGACAACCAAATGAAAGGGAGAATCATAGACAGTTGTAGACAGTGAGAAAGGAAGCTTATGAGCATTTCCGTGTAGACAAGGTGAGCAAATATTGGGCATATTATTATTAGCAATATCAATATTAAAAGACTTCAATGCAGTCTTGAGTACACTTAGGGAAGGATGCCATAGGTGTTTGTGCCACAACTCTAATGGTAAAGAAGATTTGGAAACATTACAAGAACGAGCAACTATAGGAGTAGAAACATCAGTAGACGAAACCACGGCAGCATTAGCAACGAACCCTCCAGAATGCAACTCATAAAGGCCATCAGGAGTGAGCCTCCCCTCCAGAAGAATCTGTCGGGTCTGAGCATCCTTCACAAAACACTTATACGGATGAAACTCAAAAAACACGTTATTATCGCGAGCAAACTGAGATACGGATAAAAGATTCTTCTTAATATCTGGAACACACAACAAGTTACGCAAAAACAACGACCTATGTCCAGCTTGTAAACAACCATGACCAATATGAGAAATCGAAACTTCATCACCATTGCCCATAAGTAAAGAATTTGTACCTATGTATGCAACCTCTGTTTGAAGATTGTCTCTAGCATTAGTTATGTGATGAGTGGCCCCCGAATCAGGGTACCAAAGAGCCTCTCGAACACCCGAGGTGGGCATACCCGATGCACATGTACCAAGCAATGGTGTGGCAAAAAACGATGTAGGAGCTGGCTGAAAACTGGAAACATTAGAATAGGAGAAAGGAGAAGCAGAAACATGTGAAGAAAATGGTGTGGAAGCTGATGATGGGGCTGCAGGAACAGGAGAATGAAGACCCTGAGAAAAGACTGAGCCAGTGCCTGTAGGAGCAGTGTAAAACTGACCAACAGAAGGAAAAATATACGGTGCTGCACCAAAATTAGAGATAGGCCCTGCCGAGTAAAAACTAGAAGGAGAAGATGCAACAACATGAGAATAAGCCTGAAAGGGAGGTTGATTAGGACGCCAAGTACCACTCTGAGACTGATTAGGTGTCCTTTGATTAGAATCGACATGAGCAGCACCCCGAGAATTAGGAAAACCATCAGAAACATCACTATTTCCAGAAGATGGACCACGATAGGACTGATCAAAATGATACCAACACTTCTGAGCTAAGTGTCCAAACCTTCCACAAATTTGGCATTGAGGCCTATTAGAATAAATACGACCTCGCGCACGACCTCGAGAGAAATTATCACCACGCTGTGCTTGTGAAAAATTAAAAGAACCTTGTGTCTGAAATTGATTTTCAGTCAACTCATTTGTATCCTCAACACTATCAGTCTTATCCCCTTTTGGAGTTACCACATTTGCTTGGATAGAAAAATTCTCAGTCAAGAATTCACGTTGCCTTGTTTCACAGTCGAGGAGCATCTCCGTAAGACTCTCAAGAGTTTGAGACTCGCGCGATGAAATGGCAATAACTGACTCGAACTCAGCAGTGAGGCCAGCAAGAACCACACTGACCTGTTCTTGCTCTGTGACAGGATTGCCCGAAGCATTGAGTGTATCACAGAGCAATTTAATCTTGGCAAGATATTCATTCACGGACAGCCCTCATTTCTTCTGAGAATGTAAACTGTGCCGTAACGAAGAGACCTTGGCAGAAGATTTCGCAGCAAACATCTTTGCAAAGCATTCTAAACTGCTCGAGAAGTAGGCAGACTCGTGAGCAAGGGAAGAACCTCAGCACTGACTGTAGACAGGATCCATGATGCAAGCAATTTATCTTGCTTCAGATATGCCAGAAAAGCTGGATTTTCAACAAGTTGACCAGATGCATCACTCATCATTTTATCAGGTGCTTTGTGATCAGAAATATAAGTCGTTAGACCATAGCCATCGATAACTAACATCACCTGATGTTTCCACAGAATATAACTGCTCTCGACAAGCTTTACCGTATCTAGCTTGGGAAGTTGCTGAACAGAATAGACACTAGAAGTAGTCATGAGAATAGGTATCGAGTTTAAACTAGTTTGAACAGGATCTGATGGACCAGACGTTGACGAATCATTAGTCATAGTGAAACAAGCTCTTTGAGACAATTTATCAAACACAAGATGTGCAAGCACACGGCTACTCTATTAATGAAGATAAGCTATCACAATCACAGCCAAACAGGAGAAGATACGCAACAAATACCACATCCAAAATCAACATTCAACATTAATCGACAAAATAAACCAAACTCAGCACCCAACCATCAATTGAAATAAAGAAAATCACAACACTTCTCACAACCTCTAATCTAAAAACAGATGCTCTTCAGACTACTAATCTGCTCTTTAAATTCATGCAACAAGAGTCAGATATTCATGCAGTTCAGCCAGAGATCTGAAAATCGAAGATCAGAGAAAGTAAATCATAGATCAGAAAGAGTGAGTACATAAACCTTTTCAAGTTGAGCCGCGCTCGTCACTTTTTCGCAGATATCAGAAACGGAAATGCTTATGATCAAGCCGCAATCCTCATGTTGAATTTGATTACTGAGTCACTCAAGCAATCTATGGTTATATTGAGCTTCAATACACTGACAACGAGCCAAACAGAGAAATCACGCGCGAAACACCACCAAATTGTAACCTCACACATTGAGGTATGATCGGAACCTAACAGAGCATCGGAAACATCGCCGGACCTTCTTCGAACAGCCAGGAAAAAAGGCTCTGATACCATGTGAACAATCTAAGATTAGACTGGAATCATGAAAAAGAAGAACAATGGCAGTGAATAGAAGGGAAGTAGAATTGTAAAGAGAGACGATACTCTCATTGTTTTGTTTATTAATCTCGTAATATCTCTCAAAAGAAGAGACCGAGAGCATTTATACAATAACACTCATATCACCAGCCTTGGATCAGCTATCTAACAACCTATAACCGTTCCAGCTGGCAGCATAACAAAATCTAACTAATTCTCTTTTCCTTGACCTGACTCATACTCATAACATAGCACCAGCTGGTCAGTCAGAATTTCGACCGATGCTCTTCAGTCTCTAGAACTACTACAGGTTCTTGAGGAACAGAATCATGCTGCACCAGACATGGAATCGCTTGTCCCCTCACCTTCTGTTCATTGCATATATACATGAAATACTTTTAAATCAGTTGATATTATGATGTATTTTGGTACTCATCACTAACCTTCCATCATGCATGGGATTCTGAGTTGTTGCAGACAGATTCTCCTCGGAATTCAGCTCTTTTTGCGTCTCATGATCTTCCAAGTTCTTCAATGAGGAATCTGGCTGGGTTTCACTGCCTTCACCAGCTACTTCACTTGCTTCTAAAGCATATTCTGTAGATTCAGCTGGAGGATCAAGTTCAGTTTTTGCTTGTTCTAAATCATATTCATAGTATAGAAATACTGATGCTGAAACATGTTTTTCATCATAATTGTAACATATAAGAAACAGAATATTATATTCATTAACCTTTCTCATCATGTTTTTGCTTGTCGACACACGGATATTCCGTTCTATCACGACCACTGAAAACCATCCATGTGTCGGTTCCATGAGTACTATCATCTCCACCTGAAGGAACTAGGCTAGCTCCAGCATTTGTTTCATCTGTACTTGCAGCTTCATTCAAGGGTATTTCTTCTACTTCAAGAAATGCGCTATTATCTTGTTCTGCATCGATCCATCATCATTATAAATCGAAGAATATCTTTTAGCCAGTATGAATAGCCACCAACCAAGATATATACTGACCTTTATCGCCATGCTCCCAATCCTCAATAAGAGGAGACGCTAGGCCATCATGTTCAAGATAAGCCGGTTCCGTCTCATTTCCCCGAGTATTTTTATCCTAAGCTGCATGAACTAAATGATCTTGCCCTTTTACCTCTTCATCACCATCATATGTAGATAAACACACTTTAGCAAGTGCTTGCCAAATGAACAATAATATAGCAGCAAGAAAACACTATATGACTAACCTTTCATCTTTTCCATTTACATGTATATCTTCAGATGCAACAGCTTCATGATTTTGTTCCTTTTCATAATCTGTTCGGCTAGCATCTTCCCGAGATTCCTCGCCTTGGGTTTTCATATTAACTTCTTCTGCATCATTCACATTAACACATTTTAAGCATATCAAATGCTGAATTCACCAACCTTTATCTCATGTTGCAGGAACTCCACGATTCGGTCCTTTCAAATCCTTGCACAGGTTTATCCTCGACCGTGTTATCTTCTTCTGCAAAACATTAACTTAAAAAATGAATCCCGAAACACCTTGCGAGACGCTTGCCTCTTAAACCGGATGTGTTGTTGTTCCCCATGTTCAAAACACCAAGCCCTGAGTATATTGAACCTTAAAGATCAATGCCTATGATAGCTACAAAACTTTCTTATTGAAGAAGAGCCTCATTCAAAAATATAAACATTCCCAAGAAAACACCCTTACCATTCACATGCACATAACTATAGGAACATTCGAGTTCCGATTGTGATGTCTTTGAGACCTGCCAGGGTGTTCACACTTCACAGCAGTTGATGGTATTTTGCTTTAGCCTTTAAGCATAAGGGGTCCCCTGTCAGCCTAATTCATATAAAACCTCACTCAACTTAAGTTGCTCAGCATTTGCCTTATATTTCTGCTTTCCTTTTTCTGAGACATGGACATTCAATGACTTTACATAAAACTATGTTGTAAAAGAATGGGGTTCTCGTAGCCCATCTTAAGAAGTCGTCGACGAGTATCTGTCATCAGCAAAGCATGGCCATTATGGACAGGATTCCTGAGCTGGAAAGCAAACACAGCATCAGCATTGCGCCTTTCAAACTCTCGACGTAGTTCAAAGGGTGACAGCCGAAAACGATCGAGACCGTCGTTGTACTTGATCGGCTCTATAACTTCCAAATCACTTGATCGGCTCTATAACTTCCAAATCACCTCCAATTAGCCAATTCCCAGCATTTGTTATTGTTTCTTCAACATACGGTAATCCAGGGGCAATAGTTCCCCATGTCCTTGCTATCCTTTCTTCCTTTGGGTGCTTGTAAATCTCAATGCTGAAACAAATCCAGTAATTAAGCATAAGAAACAAATGTTTTACATGTATTTCATTCCTACTAAACGAATCGAACAAGAATACTCATCGATTTCATTTCATATAGATAGTATTCTGGACCTATTATCAGGGCAGAAGCCAGAATTTCATTTTAGGGGATCAAAAAATTGAAATTCTCAGGGGGTCAAGGCAGAAATTTTCCATTAAAAAGACCTGGACTGAATTATAAAAACTTTACAAGGACTACAATGAAAATTTGACCATTAGAACAACCTACCCCTAGATTTTCCCGTTCTATTATAATGAAGATGATATTACTACGAGTTTATGAACTTACTCAGTGAGTATGGCGATGAGTTTATCATCCGAGTCAACGAGAGCGACACTGTTGGACTCACCTATTCTCGCCTTTTGAGAATCGTCGATAGCCAGGACAATCGGGACCGACATGTTGACGAACGAGCCGTCGTCGAGCCGGAGCGAGTTGAAGTGAAGAGTTTGGAGGAACTCGGTTTCCCTCATGAACCCGGTTAACGGACTGGCCCAGCCTTCACTCAAAACGTGAACCCATTGCACGTCGATCTCAGTCAGCTTCACCCTGGGCAACGAAGCCGCCTCCCGCTTTTTCAACTCCCGCTCCGGCTCCGCCACGTGGAGGTCCACCAGTTTCCCGCCGTCCGGTTCGATCAAACCGGCTCGGATGCCGAAGCGTTTGGGGAGAGGGGCCCGGGGCTTGAAAGAAAGGGAAAAAGGGACTCTGAACGAAGGAACAAAATGGGTATTCAAGGATTTGTTCAACGAGTTGGATTGAAACGGCATCTGAGTAAAAATGGTGGAAGCCATCGGAGATTAGGGTGTTGAGAGCTTTGATCGGCGACTAAAAAAAACCAAATTCTGAATGGAAAAAGCCCAGGTGTGGCAGTGGGTACTGTTTGTGGCCTTGGCCTTTGCCAATTTGATTTGGTTGAGGAACTATGAGAAAGACAAAGCAGATGGTGGGTTTTATAAGCTTGTGTTAGGGAAGATGAATCCGGACCTTCTTTTTTTCTTTAGTTTTTGTGGTGTTTTAGGTCAATTTTGACCATTCATTCGTGCAATCCGCCATTGCTCTTCTCATCAAAGCTTTAATTAATTTATCTGATTTATACATGATTATGTTTTTTTATATATAAATAATCTTATTAATCAGTACCAACACGTGTCGCATATATATTTTTACCTACACAATATTTTAAATTCAAGATTTACTTAAGTGATATCTAGCTGCTTACTACTTAGACTAATTTTATTAGTGATAATATTTTATTTGTAAAACACTAGTATTATTTTGGATGAGTCTACCACCATTAACAGATGCGCGTTAAAGGTTGAGTGAGTCTGTGTCCACCCTAAAATTTTCAAAGTTTACACATTTAACTTTATTTTTTGTAAATTTTATGAATTAGTCCTTAAATTTTATGACTTGTGCTCGCCCTGAAATATTGAGATTTTTATGATTTGCGCCCACGCTCAAAAATATTTTAACCTGTGCTCACCCTAAAAAAATCATGGATCTGCCATTGTCTACCACGAGCATCGCACACCGCCAAAAACCACTAACGTAATACACTTCTAAACACCATTAATTTTTTAATAAAAATTAGAAATATAAAAGACTCGAATTATAATTAAAATTATTTAAAAAATAATAAAAATTAAATTTAATAAACTTTTTATAACATTTTTAATTGATATGTTAAAATTATTCAGCAGTGTACAAAGTTGGTCTAAAATTTTCCTACTTATTTTTCAGGCAATTTTGGGGCAATAACCCCTTTTAAAAAAATAATAGGGAAAATGGCTCCCAAAAAATATTATTTGGCAAAATGACCCCCAAACTTGCCACGTCGGTGAACCTCGCGTTATGTAGGAAGCGAGGTCTGATATCGCGTTTTGCATAACACGAGTTCAGTCTACGTGACCTTGTTGTTTGTGTTAACGGTTTTACAGAACCTCGCGTTTTGCAGAACGCGAGGTCCACGAGAATTTGAAAGGGCGGCTGAATATATCGCACAGACCTCGCGTTCTGCAGGATGCGAGTTCTGAGCAACTCTGGGCTGAAGAACTAGGGAAAACAAGTGTGGGTACGCCTGTTCGAGCCCAATTTCGAGCGTGTAAATCGTATATTTATAGCGAACATGGAGTTTGGGGTCGTAGTACTGGAAATTCTCTATCGTATGACACCAACAGGGTTAATTTCCGTCCATTCTACAATGGTTTAAAATGACTTCCAAAACCTTATGCTATCATCCTTTTTTTGAATGAAGTTGCCTTTGAACAAATGTTGATAAGCATGTTCGAGCAAAATTTCATACGTATAAATTGTAAATTTTTAGCTAACATCGAGTTTGGGGTCGTAGTACTAGAAATTCTCTATCGTATGACACCAACACGGTCAATTTCCGTCCATTCTATACTGACTTAAAGTCGCTTCGAAAACGCTATCATAACATATTTTTTTGAATGATTGAAAATATAAGATGACCTACTATATAAATCGAAGTAGACTGACTTTATTGATTCGATTGTCATGGGCGAACTCGCGTATACAAATTAAAAATAATTAATTAAGACGAGGGGCTGAGCGATTAGGACACTTAGGAGCTGTGTGTCCAGGATTTTTACATACACTACAATGCTTCTTTTGTCTGGTTTTTTCTCGATGTTCGACCATATCCTCGGCACAGTGTATTCTTGTAGACTGTGGACGTCCTTTGGCTCTTAGTAGTGTTGGATCTGGGCGTATGGTCGGTTCAGTGTCAACGGCATTCGGATCAACTTTATTTCCGATTGGAGGAAACTCTTTTTCGTAAACCTTAAACACTGTTTCGAGTAAGTATACCGGATCAACCAGATGCATGTATTGTATCCGTTGGTTAGTGCAAGCAGCAATGGCGTGTGCGCACGGGTATTTGAATGTTTGGAAAATTCCGCACTCGCAGGTTCTTTCCCTCAGATTTACCACGTACACGTTGTGATGAATGCCTTCCAACCGCCTGGAAAATTCTGCAACACGAAAATTGTGTCTTTCTCGCGAGAAGAGAGTTGTAGTCATCTGTCTTGATTAGCCCAATTGAGTATGCAGTTTTGTGCGGAAATCCGGATGGACTTTGTGTCCACCTGCCATGTACTCAGTTGCTTGCCTTCCTAAGGTTGCAAATAGGGTAGCCAAACGATAATAGGTCGCTTTGACAATGGAAGTGATAAGCAACTGCCGCACTCCCTTCAGTGATGAGTTCACTGCCTCAGCCAAGTTCGTTGTCATGTGACCATAACGTTTACCCTCGTCATACGATCGGAGCCATTTTTCCTTCGGGATTTGTAGAACTAATGTTTTGATATAATAATTGAAAAATATTTTGGACTGATTTAAAAAGTATTTAAAACAATTTCCAAAAGTCCAAATAACTTGAAACTATGTTTAGGGATGTTTTAAAAGGGTTTTATATGTTTTCAAAGGCCAATTTTCACAAAACTGTCCTAGTGTTTCGAAACACCTTAGGGCGTTTCGAAACAGGTGCCTCCAGTAGCCAAAACGTTTCGAAACTTGTTTCGAAACGGGCTCTCTATGGACAGCATTTTTGCCCAGCGTTTCGAAACGGGCTAGGCCGTTTCGATACGCCCACGTGGCACTGACCACAACGGTCATAAACCCCAACGGCTCTTTCCCAACTAACTTTTAAATGCAGATCGTTTCGATACGGGCTTATAGCGTTCCGATACGCGTTCCGAAACGACAAGGGGGTGTTCCGAAACGGGTACCCTGACAGACTGCAACGGCTCTTTCTATATTGAGGGTGTTTCGAAACAGGCTCGAGTGTTTCGAAACGGGGAGCTGCAGAACTGCATTTATGGAGGGAATTAAAGGCTCAAACGACTCTATTTCAACCCCAACGGTCCTAAACGGCTATAAACTCATTTGGGAGTATAAAAGGGACCTCCAAGCATCAAGAGAAGACTAATGCTCATATTGTCAAACATCAAATGATCAAGAAATTGTCTTAGCACTTAAATTGTCAATTCTTGTATAGACAAACACTAGTGAGCCAAAATTGTCAAATTTGCTCAAGTGTTTTAGGTTTGGGTGAGTGCTTAATTGTGCAAACAAACTCCTATTAGAGGATTATAAGTTTGCTTTGTTTATCTCTTGTAAAGAGGGTTTCAATCAAGGCTTTGGGTAGAAAGCTTGATTGGTTGTAAGGGTTTCCTCCTAAGCCTAGAAAAGGGGACGAATCAATTAGTGGATTGATTGTGAAATCCTTAGTGGGGAGCTAAGGTAGTGGATGTAGGTGCTTGTTAGAAGACCGAACCACTCTAAAATCATTGTGTCTTATTCTTTTTAGCTTCCTTAACCCTTCCACCCAAATATCCACCTCTCCACCACTTGGTGAGCATAATTGGTTGATTGAATCGAGCCTCACACATCTCAACAGGATTTTTTCAAGGTATTCTGCGCCCTCTTTGTTTCTCGCTCTCAGTTCCTCGAGCAGGTCATCCACCTCTTGTTTGTAGTGCGAGTTGCCTACGGGATGACAGTTGAATAGTTATGGGCGAAAAACACATGCAAAAAGGTCGTAAATGAAAGCGAGCAAAAAGTAATATAGTAAATGAAAATGACATAAAGGACGTACCCATATCGAGCACCATTTGACGTTCATCGCGGTTCTTGAATTGCTGCAGGTAGTTTGCGGCTATGTGCCGCAAGCAAAAACGGTAGTGAATGTATGGAGGCTTCCAATAGTCACCCAAACGGTCTATCGCCCACAACAGCACTGTGCCTCTGTCAGAAATAACACATACCCCTCATTCCCTTGATCGTATTACAGGATCAAGGACATATTTTCGTAGGTTCCGAAGGAAGAACTTCCAAGACTCTAAATCCTCCTTCTGGACGATTGCGAATGCAACAAGAACGCATTTTCGATTGTCGTTGGTGCAATAGCTAGAAGTAGGGTCTGTGTATATCTTCCGTACAACCATGTGCCGTCGATTTGGACCATCGGTTTGCAGTGCTTGAATGCATTGATGCACTGGGGGAAAGTCCAAAATAACTGGTGGAATTGACAAACACCTCGGACGACACGATCATTTTCGTATGCCGGAATCGTATCAAGTTTGACAACCATTCTAGGGATGTGTTTCTACAGGAGATTAAGCCACGGGCGCAACTCTTTGTAAGATTCCTCCCATCGGCCATACATTTCCTCTTTGGCCCGCTTCCTTGCATACCATGCTTTGTAATATTCAGGACGGTAGCCGGTGACAGCTTGAGCTGCAGCCTGACATATGGGGACCGACACTGTGGGATTTGTTTTCACCAGTGTCTTAAAGATGTCGGCGAGGTACTTTGCATCAAGGTTCTTGTGATCCTGGCTGAGGCTAGCAACGGTGCATGTATGGGGCCCCTCAAGTTTTGTTATTTTCCAACGGTCGTCTGCCCTCTTCAATTGTGATATACGGATTTTCCATTTACAGCCTTGATCCTTTTGGACGTAGTGAGCCTTGTAGTATTTGGCTTGAGTTTTATCCACTGTCGTCTCAACATTCTGACGAAGGTTGTACTGCTTTACTGCCGCCACCGCAATATCCTTTGTCAAGAACGTCATACCAATTCTTAGTTCACCATCAGAATGGTTGACTCTGCCATCTATTGTGTAGTCATGCGAAAAATCAGGGACGTCCATTGCATCCATATCAACCGTTGTGAAATGGGATGGTGGCTGGAACATAGAAATTGGTGTTGCGTCTACAGGAAAGTTGGTGGCAATCGGCTATTCGTCGAAATCTGGTGGTGGAACGGTATCGTCTTCCGGTGGAACTGTCAAGTCTTCTGGTTCATCATAGAATGGCCCCAGCTCGTCTCCGTCGGGCCCAGGTTCTCTAATCGGTTCTTTGTCAGAAGCATCCTCCGGGAGCTGGAATAGTAGAGCTTCGTCAATCACTACCCTTGAAGGCGAGGATGTGGGTCGACGATCGGGAGACCTCTCACGAGATCGCTCACAAACCGTATTTCCAAGACCAAAATCAAGATCACCATAAGAAGAATGTCTCCCCATAGATGGTTGAACGTACTCCGTGCTAGGGACATACGTTGAGTGTCGGCCATATGATGCTTCATGGTCGTGCGCAACGTAAGCAAACGACGTTCCATCCCCCTAAAACTATAAGGATTTTATGGATTGTACGATGCATTAGTTGGTGCATCGAATTCATCGTTTGGGGGTTGGTTCAGGTCGAACCCGATACTAGCTACGCACGACTGCCTTGGCACAGCAGATGACGATGCACCAAACTTGTTGTCTTGACACAGTAGGTTAAAATCACGTCGTAGACTTGCGGTCGGGCTATCAACGTTGGCATTCGGATCGAAGTCGAAATTCGCCCGGCCCCAGCTTGGTATTTCGATAACTGGATTAGACTCCAAGAACGATGCATACAGCTCGAGGGGCCCCCCAATGAATAGACGATGTGGGTTTCCAGCATCATCTCCACATCAGCAGTTTCCGCAATTTGGCATACAGAGTACCTTAAAGGGGCTATAGATGTTGGCACCCGATACTTCACGTCGGACAAACGGTGGTTTTCGTAATGAGGGACATTTGTCTCCAGTTCCTTTACCAACTTCTTGAACGATAATCTCCTCGGAATTTTTAGCGTTACTAGATCTTCGCAGTGAAAAAAGACGCCGAGTTCGGGATCGTTGAATATCTGCCCATCGTAGTAAACTAGAGTACTAACGCCTTGTCTCGCCATTTGAATATTTTGTCAAAGACTTGTGAATTTTTAATACTTGAAAATTTTGAGGAATTGTTTTGGCAATTCAAACAAATATTTACTTTTTATGGTTCTGCTTCATATAAGGAGACGGTTATGGGTTATTATTGCCACTTGAAATCCTGGAGAATCTGGGTGTGTAAGGGAAATAATGGTACCGAGAGGCAGCTTTACGAACATCGCGTTCTACAGAACGCGATAAGCAGTACCTCGCGTTCTACAGAACGCGAGTTCTTTTGAATATCGCGTTCTATAGAATGCGAGGTCCCTTTAATTACTTTGTCGCAGATATTCCGTCAGAAGTTATAATAATCGTACTGTGTACTCATTGTCTATTTGTGTAATTGAGAACATGTTTGAATAATTGAGACAATTGTAGTCTGATAATGTAATTGAATACTACAAGTGCGACATAACGCGAGGTCCCTTTATATATATTGAGACAGAGATTCCGTTAGAATTAATAAAACTCGTACTATGTACTCGTTTTCTGTTTGAATAACTGAGACAATTGTAGTCTAGTAATGTAATTGAATACTAGCAGTTCTACATAACGCGAGGTCCCTTGAACATTAATAAAGGATGAAAAAAGACGTCATATAACATAATTGGACGATAATTTCAGAAGTTTATGGTTAATCCGAATCATCGTAGTCAGTGGACATGTCTGAACTTAGGTTTAGTTCTTCGATCAGCTGTTGTTTTCTTTGCCTACGCCTGTACATAAATAGCTGCAGCTCGTCGGCAGCAGCATCAATATCCGGTGAAGACAGTGTGTGTTCATTGTTCGGAGCAGGTTGTCCGGGTGCAGACGTACTACCTTCGTCGGCGTTGACCTCATCAAACTTAACATTTAAATAGACGTATTTAGCTCCAACGGAATTGAGCCGGTCATACATGTTACGAACGTTTGTTTCGTTCGTAAGCTTCATAACGTAGTGCGTTTCATTTGCTGACGGTGTTGGGATTCGACATTCCAAGGAAGAAATTTGTTTCTCGGTGCGTTTACTAACCTCGCTTGCTGTCAACTGTATTAAATCTTTCAGTGACATTTTGCTGGTGATTGTTGATTCAAAATAAGTATCGAGAAAATAAAATGTTGCCTGAAATTTTGCCATAAGGGGAGCAAAGATTGGGTGTTTAGGGAGAAATTGGAATGAGTAAATGATGGTGGAATTCGTGGGTATTTATAGTAAAGGAAAAACACCACATAAGTAAATTTAACTCGAATCAAAACTTTATTTCGCATTTCATTTAACAAAACTTTCAACTTTCAACAAGTATTCTTTAATAAGTAATTTGAGACAACTGGATACAATATTTAAAAAAAGTCAAAACAGTATATGCAAAAAGTCCAGGTGGAGAAATATAATCCGCACCGGCTTCTTTCACTCTGGTCGATCTGAATTTGCCCTTGCTTCTTTGACCCTGGACTTCAGAAAGGAGTCACCAAGAGTCTCCTAGATGGTTAGGGGAAGCAGCGGATTTCACAAAATATTCCTCAAGAGGCTCTAGAAAAGTTTTACTGGAAACTCTCTAGGCACTTCTTGATGAACAACGACAGACGACCACGCGCTCCCGAATATTGCGATATGTCGGTAAGTATTATTCAATCAACGGATCATGCGGGAGTCTCAACCCAACTGAATACAAAATCATGATTGAACTCCAACTATCATGAACGATGAGAAAATACAAAAAAAAAAAATTACAACTTCAAAATCCCAACAAAACATGAAATCATGAAAAACTTTCACTGGTTACGAAAATCCATCCGCATGCAAATATATAGATCGAACTCGCGTTCTGAATGAAGGGAGATCCACAGAATCAAAGTGAACTCGCGTTCTGTATAACGCGAGGTCCCTTTTCTCAAAGTTAATAATAGTCCTACTGTATACACGTGTTATGTTTGAATAATTGAAAATATGTTTGAATATTTCAGACAATTGGAGATGCCCGTAAGTCATTTAACGCTAGCTCCCAACATAAGTGACATTTTCTATGTTATCGTTGATTCGAAATGATGGTGGAATTATTCGATATTTATAGTAAATGATGGTGGAATTCATGTGTATTTATAGTAAAGGAAAAACGCAACATAAGTAAATTTAACTCGAATGAAAACTTTAATTCGCATTTCATTTAACAAAACTTTCAACTTTCAACATATATTCTTTAATAAGTAAATTGAGATAACTCGATAAAATATCTACAAAAGTCGAAACAATATATGCAAAAAGTTCGGTGGGAAAATGTGATTGGAGGTCTGCTTGGAAAAGAAAGCAAAGGTCTGGTCTTTGTCATCACTTCTTTAACTCCGGACTTTTTGCAGATTGTGCGGGCAAGCTGCGAATTTAAGAAAAGAGTCCCCAAGAAGTGCCTCGAAAGTTTTATTGGAAACTCTCAAGGCACTACTTGGCGATAAATGGCAGCCGCCCAAAAGCTCCCGAATATTGCGATATGTCGGTGGGCAAATGTGATCGGAGGTCCCAAGTGAAAGAAGCAGAGCGTGATAATCAGATTTCTTCTGAAATGGTAGCAGCTTTGATCCACATTAGCAAATGTAATCGGCACCGACCGCATCTGAAAAGTAGGGCTGCCTCGGCAGTATGGTCGATCTGAATCCGCCCTCGCTTCTTTAACTCTAGACTTTTTGCAGATTGTGCGGGCAAGCTGCGTATTTTAGAAAAGAGTCCCCAAGAAGTGCCTCGAACGTTTTACTGGAAGCTTTACAGACACTTCCTAAAAGTCGTTTCGTTTCAAAACTGTAGCCGAGGATCCTCTCGACGGCGGCTACAGAAGCTTCCATTGAAGGGGACGCAGCCGCCCACAACCTCTCGAATATTGCGATATGTCGGTAAATATTATTCAATGAACGTATCATGCGGGGGTATGTACCCCGCGGAACACAAATCTTTAAGTGAACTCCAACTATCATAAAGGAACAAAAAAATACAAAAAAATTTCAACTGCAAAAAACGCAGCATGACACGAACTCATATTCAACTGAGAAAAACTACACTGGTTACGAAAATCCATCGCCGTGCATATATATATATATACCAACATCTAAATGACCTCGCGTTCTGTACAACGCGAGGTTTATAAGACCTCGCGTCCTACAGAACGCGAGGTTGCCACATCAGCAGATTCACCTCCCTCTATAAATAGCAAACTCTTGGGGAGGCAAGGAGCACCCACAGAAATCATGTCTAAAAATTTTCAATCGCAACTACTAATGGCAACATAGCGCGTATTTGGGAAGTTTTTTCAAACTAATTTCCCGAATATTGCGCTATGTCGTTATTTGTAGTTGTGTATATACGTCATCATATCCACGTAAGCAGTTTTTGATTGCAGCTACTAATGGCAACATAGCGCGTATTTGGGAAAGTTTTTTTCAAACTAATTTCCTGAATATTGCGCTATGTCGTTATTTGTAGTTATTAATGACAACATATCGTGTATTATTATTATTATTATTAGTAATAATATTTTTATTCTGCTTTTTATTATTATTAGTTCTATGATTATTGTTATTATTATTATTATTATTATTATTATTATTATTATTATTTGTAATTAAATATATAATAATACAAATTTTATATTTAATATACTTATTAAATGACTTTCCTGCCTGGGAAGTCATCTTTTAAAAAACCCCACGACCTCGCGTCCTGTACAACGCGAGGTCTTTTGAAACTCGCGTTCTACAGGACGCGAGGTCACTTCTGACCGTTCAGTTCACGCGTTTGTTACGTGATGCGTCTTTTCAATAAACCTCGCGTCTTGTGGAGCGCGAGGTATACGGATATTGCGTTCTACAGAACGCGAGGTTCATTTACATCGCTTCCCAGAGGGCGCGAGCTCTTCTATAAATTGGTGGCCCTACCCCCATATCAACCACAGAACGCGAGTTCTTTAGCTTTTTTACAACAAATTATCGGCAATTCTTATATTTCATTCGATATAATGGAAAGCTTACTACGCAACGAGGCGAATCACTGCAATCAATATTTCAGAACAGATCCAACGGTATTACTTTTCCCTATTAATTTTTAAATTTTTTTATTTTATTAAATTTTTTTATTTTACTAACTATTTTTTTGAAGGGATACGAACGTAATTTACAATGTTACCTTAACCGTATCAACAACCCACCAGTTGATGTTGTTATGGCGTGGATTGAGCGCGCCAGTTTTGGCCACATAGCACGGTATATAGGGGTGAAGCTAAACCCATCGTTGATCAGTGCGTTGATAGAACGGTGGAGGCCCGAGACGCACACATTTCATCTTCCGATTGGCGAGGCAACAATCACGCTGGAGGATGTTGCCTACATCTAGGTTGCCTACAGAAGGCAACGTTATTACGGGTGTAGCGTTGGGCCATTGGCCAACTGTATTTGCTGAAGAAATGGGCGTGATGCCCCCTGAGAAAGTGTGAGACGGTGGAAAAATCGAATTATCATATTTGGAGGCTGAATTTGGAACCCCTCCCCCCAATGCGGATGAAGTTACACTTTAGGTATTTTTTCAATTTTTTCACTATTTTATATATTTTTAATATATTTCATTTATTTAAAAATTAGGATGCCTTTATTAAATATTTAGGATGCTTTTATTAAATTTATGATGAAATTACAAATATTTATTTCAACATTAGGATGCTTTATGAAATATTTAGGATGCCTTTATTAAATATTTAGGATGCTTTTAATAAATTTAGGATGAAGTTACAAATATTTACTTGAAAATTAGGATGTCTTTATTAAATATTTAGGATGCCTTTATTAAATATTTAGGATGAAGTTACAAATATTTATTTGCAAATTAGGATGCTTTTATTAATTTTTTTGAAGCCTTTATTAAATTTAGGATGAAGTTACAATTTTTTTTTAAATTAGGATGTCTTTATTAAATCTTTATTTTCACAGCGGTTTGCGCGTGCCCACATCTTGCGCATTATCGGCGGGATATTAATGCCAGAAAAATCCCGCACAAAGGTGCAATTGATGTGGCTTCGTCATCTTACAAATTTAGATGACTCTAGAGGAAAATCTTGGGGATCAGCTGTCTTGGTGTTTCTTTACAGAGAGCTCTGCAGAAACGTTAACGCATCAAGATCATCGATGGGAGGATGTTGTTTACTCCTACAGTCTTGGGTTTGGTTTCGGATGCTTATTTTAAGACCACAGCTTAGACAGCTCACCGCTATGTTATTTCCGCTTCTACGGAGGTACTACGTAATCTACTATATTTTTCCTATTTTTAAATTATTTTATTTAACGATTTTTTCATTATTTATAGGTGGAGCGGAACACTGACCCACAACGGCCTGCCGAAGACCCAAAAATAATTCAGGATTGTTTTCGATAACTTGACGCATGACCAGGTAATTCGAAAATTAATTTGAATTTTTTCATACTATTTTTTCCAATAATATTTCATATAACTGTTACAAACGTTTTCATTTTTTCAGTTCGTGTGGAGGCCCTACGCTTTAGAGGATATTCAGCAGATTACTCCACCCGAGATTTTGCGTGACCAAGATCTCTGGATTTCCGTAGTGTCGCAGCTCAACTACGAAATTGTCGTGTGACATGCTACGGATAGGGTTCTCCGACAGTTCGGGTTCGTGCAAAATATTCCACCCCTGGTTCCACAAAATATGGACCGATTCCACCATCTTACGCGCCAGGGGAAGACGGAGGTTGACTGGTTCGTGTACCACGCTGCCTGGATAGCGGTTTGGGCTAATCGATTTGCCCAACGCCCACCCATTCTCCGACACATTATCGAGGGGCCGATTCGGTCAATTTCAATTACCTCTAGTGGTATGCGAACAATGGGAAGCAACATATCCTTACTCAGGCCGAGCGCGAGGAAGTGCTTCCCCAGCCTCCCCAAAACCTCCCACGCGGCACCCGTCAAGCGACCCAGAGGCAGAGCCAGTCGAGGCAGCGCGGTCCGAGACCACGACATGACACTGCAGGGGCCTCATCTTCTGGCGCAGCATTTCATACTTATAGCGGTCCATCGAGTTTCTAGCAGATGATGCCTCCACCCCAGTTCGGCTCCTCCGATGCCTATCGTCCCCATACGCCGGCGACTAACCTTCAGCTTATCGATTATCCACCGTTGGCATCTCAGTATGACTTTAGCATTGTGGATAATACGCCGGTGGGTAGCTTGTTTTACTCCCCGCCTGGGCCCAGCACAGATCCGCATATCGCACACGATGGTCACGATGATGGGGACTAGGGACCACCACACGATGCTCTGAGGTATCCAGATCGTGATCGTCGTCCACCCGACTGCGGAACGGGTGGACATAGGCATCATTAGTCTTTTTTTTACTGATTTGTACTTATGTTTTTAATATTTATATTCCACACATTTGTTTTTTATAATGTCGTATTATAATTTTGTTTATCTATTATAATTAAACTTTAAAATGTTTATTAAATTTCAGTTTTGAATAAATTTTATGGGGTTACTAAACCGAAAATCGACATTTGTTCAAATGCAACTTCATTCAAAAAAGATGATAACATAGGGTTTTCGAAGCCATTTTAAACCATTGTAGAATGGACGGAAATTAACCATGTTGGTGTCATACGATAGAGAATTTCCAGTACTACGACCCCAAACTCGATGTTCGCTAAAAATATACGATTGACACGCCCGAAATTGGGCTCGAACAGGCCTACCCACACTTGTTTTCCCTAGTTCTTCAGCCCAGAGTTGCACAGAACTCGCGTCCTGCAGAACGCGAGGTCTGTGCGATATATTCAGTCGCCCTTTCAAATTCTCGTGGACCTCGCGTTCTGCAGAACGCGAGGTTCTGTAAAACCGTTAACACAAACAACAAGGCCACGTAGACTGAACTCGCGTTATGCAGAACGCGATATCAGACCTCGCTTCTTACATAACGCGAGGTTCACCGACGTGGCAAGTTTGGGGGTCATTTTACCAAATAATATTTTTTTGGGAGCCATTTTCCCTAATAATTATTTAAAAGGGATTATTGATCCAAAATTGCCTATTTTTCACAAATTAGTATTGCATTGTTTTTCGTGGAATCTTCCTTATTTGAATTCAAAGATGCAGCAGAACGACACTTTTCCCCCGAAATATAGTTTCCTATATCGCAAGTGCTGACGGAACATTTTAACCATATTGAACTTTCCCCTTTTTACGTCCACATTCAAAATCTTTGTTTGATTCTCTCTTTTCCGCTTATTATTTTATCATTGTCGTTTTCTACTATCAATAGTGTATACAGAATTTTTATTAAAAAGTAATTTTCTCTCTTAAAAAATCTATTTTTCTCTACATAGCCACCGCAAACTTTTTTTTATGTCTGCTTTGCTTCACCAGCGACCGTAATTAATTTTAGTAATTAATTTTAGTATTGATAGTTAATCATCAGTGTTCACTATATTTTTTGTTCTTTCATTTTTATTTTTTATTTTAATAAAAAAAATTCCTCTTGTAATACGTGTTTTTTCTGCATACCTTAACAATTAGGGTGGGCAAAAAACTCGATTACCCGGTCTCAGATCCGGTCAAACTCAGTGGATTTTTACCCAAAATTGGTTCCAGTGGGACCGAGACTGAATCCAAAATTTAGGTCCCGGTTGCAATCGGGGCTGGGACTGGATCTAAAATTTAGGTCCCGGTTGCAATTGGCGCCGAGACTGGATCTTGATTTTTGGACCCGGTACCCGATGGGTTCCCAATGGAATCGAGACCAGTATCGGGTATCTGGTATTGGTCTGGTACCGAATGACGTTAAAGAGGTTGAAAACAACTGAATGTGCTCCTTTATTTCTCTTTATGTATGAATATTATCAGTATGACTCATTTTAAGACTTCAACCTTCAAGCCTTCAATATTCTGACTTTGTATTTAATATTAGTATTGATGGTTGAAATTTTTCCCCTGCTGCTCAAATTTTATTAATAATAGACTAATTGACCAGGTACTCGGTATTGATATCGGCTCCTACTAGTATCGGTTCCTAAAATCTTGGACACGGTCTAACCGAGACTGGTTCTAGTTTTCAGGAACGGGTGGTTACCGGGACCGGGACCAATTCTAGACAAATTGGCCAGGTACCCGGTCTTGCACACCCTATTAGTGGTCGTTTGATGTTCATATGGAGATCTTCACGACGTTAGCTTTCTGATTTGATTATGTCGGTGGTCATAGAAAAGATTGATCCCTACTCGTTTGATGGTTTGTTAGTCGAAATAATAAAAAATGTGTAGCGGAACAATCTGCCTGATAGTTTCGTTCGCTCACCACTCCTTTTCCATCTCGTAAAATGTCTCGTTTGATTAGAGCCAAGGAAAATCATAAAAGTTTCTGAGTTTTGATGGTATGCTAATCTCCAAAAAAAAGTTTACTTTTCTTTGTGCCTTTGTATGAGATTTTTAGTAGACTATTCTTTTTTTTCTCTTTTTAATGTATTGTATTTATAATATCTTTAATTGTGTACAATAAAATTCAGATGTTATTGTTCAAAAAATATCTTCAATTTTTCGATCCTTTCTTTAAAAAAAATTATGTTCATTTTAAAACACCCAAGTAAGAGTAGTTTTTTCTGTAAGGTGTCTATGTGTTATCAAAGAGTTAAGAAAAAAATCAACGGGTTGGTCCAAATGGTAAGCAATTTGGTTTCGCTTAAGTAGGTCTTGAGTTCAAGGTCTTGTGTATGTAAAAAAAAAATTCGTTGGGAGACCCATTCACCAAAGTCAGGTGTGCAACACGGATCGGTCTGGATTAGTCAGGACAAAGTCTAAGAAAACCGAGAGGGAAACTAAAAAATAAAAAGAAGAGTTTATTACACCAAATACCCCTAAATCATAACTCATTTTAAATTAATCTCCAAATTTTAATATTATTTTGTAACAACCCCTTCAAGTACATATTTTTTTTTATCCCAAGCAACATTTCTAGATTCTGTGTTTCATCAACAACTTCATTTTCTCTGCACTGAAGCAACTTCCTCGAGACAAAACTCAAGTAAAAACCGAGTTCGGTGTTATCAAATACGAGTCCGAGCGGCGTCGGGTATTTGAAATTAAGGGAAGCATCGAGCATGTTCGAGCATGCTGCGAAGCAAGTTCATGTGGATTACATTTATCTCTAGTTTCAACTAGGGGTGTAAAAGAGTCGAGCTCGAGTAGTGCTGAGCTTGACTCGGCTCATTAAGAATTCGAGATGAGATTGAGCTTGATTTGAGCCTGAGTGTGCTGAGCTCGACTCGACTCCTTAAGAACTCGAGTCCAATCAAGTCGAGTGTTGATCGAGTCGGACTCGAGTAGCGATCGAGTCGGACTCGAGTAGCTTGCGATATGTCTCGTTCCATTTACAACCCTAATAATATATATTATAGATAGAATCATGCAAAAGAAATATTTGCATGTGCCTCATTAAAAAATCCCTACACATGAAAATATGCATAAAGTTAAACTAAATATTCAGTGGCGGAACTTAGAGTAAAAGTTTCATGGGACCAACTTAAATTTTTTAAAAAAATTGGAGGCTTAAACGAATATTTTTAATTTTTTTTGAGGTTTTAACTAAACTTTTAATAATTTTGAGAAATTTAATAAAAAATTTAAAATTTTTGAGAGGGAGTTTAATTAAAAGTATTCAAAATTTTGAAGCTTAATATAAAATTTTAAAAATATTGAGGGGGCAATTTAAAATTTTCTAAAATTTTAGAGGTAAAATTTAAATTTCTTAAAATGGGGGGGGGGGGTGGCGTGGAACCCCACCTGTCATCTAAAGGATCCTCCCCTATAAAAATTAAACTTACATAACAAAACAACCAAAACCAACCAACCTACATTTTAGTTCATTTTAATTTTAAAAAATAAAAAAAATAGTGTATTATATTTTCGAGTAGCTAACGAGCTTTTCAAGTCGAGTATCAAGTAGCTCGGCTCGGTTCGTTAAGAACTCGATGCGAGTTTAAACTCGAGTCAATTGAGTTGAGTGTTAACCGAGTCAGACTTGAATAAATCACGATATCCTGTAATTATTTCAACACCGTGTGGATACACAGGTGCAAATAGGTAGTTGTGGAACCTATGCCCAATAGGGTCCGATTGGTAATGGGACAAGCAACTAATTCTCTGCCTTTTGTAGTGAATATGTCATGACTGGTCGGGCCATGTTGTGAGAGCATAATCCGACGAGTCAGGTCGAATCGGTGACAAAATATATCTAGAATGTTAGATTACAAAAGTGGTTTATTCCCTGGGGGAGAAGAACAGAGTTTCGAATCTGTCTACAAAGCATGCTGCTGCTTCCGAAACATATCAAGCATTCCAATGAAAGTGCAACCTTGTCGACGATTACCGGGACTATGTTGCCTCGACTCTTCATATTTATCGGGACTATGTTGCCTCGACTCTTCATATTTATCGGGACAATTACGGATGAACTGCACTTATCACAATCAAGGATGATAAATGAAGGGGAAAATGCTCTTTGTTGTCCCATATAAGATTTAAAATGGAAACAAAACCAAGTATCTACCCCCGTCAACATGAAAAATGAAAACAAAAATGTTGGCGTTTCCTACAAGAAACCTTTTGTTGTATATAAAAGAGATAACCTTTCATATTATTACCATCCAACAATACTTCAAGTTCTACCTTCTTTGCAATGGAGAAGGAACCCCAAATTCAACATTCAAGGGTGAAAGTAGGCAGTCAAGGATTGGAGGTAATAATCCTGTCAATTGGACAGGTCGGGTTGGTTTTTAGATCGGATCAATCAAATTTCGGGTCATTTCTTGTTTGAGTCATTCTGAGTTTAAATCAGTTATGTTTAGGTCATTTCGAGTTAAGACCATTTTGAGTTTTCCATTCAGGGTTCAGCTCATTTTTTTAGTCATTTTGTTGTTGTAGGTTTCGAGATTAGGATTCGGATGCGTAGGACTTTCCGGGATATACAATGCACCTCTATCCCATGATGATGGATGTGCAATCATAAAAGAAGCTTTCAATAGGGGAATCACCTTCTTCGACACGGCTGACATTTATGGTGACAAGCACGATAACGAGATCATGCTCGGCAAGGTAATATTATTCGAATACATGTTTCTTGTGTCCCAAGCAATTCTCTTAAATTCTGGTTTTCATCCACAAATTCATTTTCTTCTCGACTGTTAGGCACTTAAACAACTTCCTCGAGACAAAATTCAAGTGGCAACGAAATTTGGATTCGTGTATTCAGAATCGAATGGGCATCCTCTAATCGAGGTCAAGGGTACCCCTAGGCATGTTCGAGCTTGTTGTGAAACAAGTCTCGAGAGGCTTGATGTCGATTACATTGATCTTTACTTTCAACATCGTGTGGATACTTCGGTGCCCATAGAAGAAACAGTTAAGTATCAAGAAATATTCTTTGCTTTTGAGTTAAGCTTTTCGGTTAATCGATCGGTTAGTCATAAATTATTGTTTTACTTTGCTTTCTGTAAAGATGGGAGAGCTGAAGAAGTTGGTGGAAGAAGGAAAGATAAAATACATTGGATTATCAGAGCCTAGCATTGATACAATAAAGAGAGCACATAAAGTTCATCCCATCACTGCCTTGCAAATGGAGTATTCGCTCTGGACTCGTGAAATCGAAGACGAAATACTCCCACTTTGCCGGTAAAGCTGAGATTTTGGGGTTTGATGTTTACAAAATCAAGTTCATGTTATGTTGCTTTGAACCATTTCTTGCATAAATTCTTACAGAGAGCTTGGAATTGGGATAGTGGCATATAGTCCTCTTGGTAGAGGCTTTTTTGGAGGCAAGGTGGTTGTGGAAAGTATACCCAATGGCAGCCAATTGGTAATGGGACAAACAATAATTTCTCAAACTTTTTTCACTGAATTCCGACTCGTCGGACCGCGTCATGGGAACACAATTCGAAATTGTATTCTTTATACACACATATTTGATTGTTATGTTTCATATTCGAATCTGTATAGATGTATTTAAGGTGACAAAACCTTGAATGTGTTCTTCATATTATGCATTCACGATACAGTCTGACGAATCGAGTCGAATCGGATATAGAATGACAGGTTACAAACGGGTTGTTTCCTGGAACAGGCAAACTATCCAAGGTTCAATGGAGAGAATCTAGAGAAGAACAAACTATTATATACCCGAGTATCAGACCTGGCTATGAAGCATGGTTGTACAGTTCCTCAACTTGCTTTAGGATGGCTTCTACACCAAGGAGATGATATTGTCCCTATCCCTGGTATGTTTGCTTTGTGTAGTCAAGCTGAGTCGAGTCTAAATACGTGCAAGGTCAAGCTCGACTCGAGCTTTGTTGAATATAATATCTTGTGCTTGAACTCAACCTGATAAAAGTCGAAGCGAATTCAAGTTTTTTTTTTCTCGAATCATGTGAATTTGATTCCTAACCCCCCATTATTGTGAATTGAAGGGACAACTAAGGTGAAGAACATTATCAACAATGTTGGATCCTTGGCATTGAAGCTTAGTGAAGAGGATTTGAAGGAAATTTGTGATGCTGTGCCTGTTGATGAAGTCAGTGGCAAAAGGGAAATGGGTATCTTATCTGAATTTACCTGGAAATTTGCTAATACCCCATTGAAGTGAGAAAAAAAAGTTAGCACAAAGGAAAATAAATAGAAATAAGGGGGCAATTAGATCTCTAAGTAGAGAAAATTAGTGAGTTCAAGCTTGTTGGCTTCTCTTTCTTGTTCTATGTAGTTCAACTTTCATGCTTATAAATTAAGCAGTGAAAATTACCCCAAAATTAAAAAGAGCCTATCTGGTACAAAGCGAATAACATGTAGAAATCTTCAGCAAGTTCTGCGAGTTCTCGGCATGGAATATCAATACATGAGCAAGCAACAAGCCAACAACCATAATAAGCCATATATCCACACAACACATGCAGACAAGCCTAGACTTGTTTATTACAGCCAATCCGAAGTTTCATATTTATACTAGGGTTCCAAGACATAATACCATAGACATTGCTGCCGATTTCATGCTGCAGCGTTGACAGCTTGGCCACCACCTTCCTTCTGCAAAAAGTTCTCAATGTACTCCTTCCTGCAATGGAAATAAAAATGTTGATTATGATCAAGTCCCTCCGAAAAACGTGAAGAGAAAGTCGAGATTTTCACCACATTCGGAGGAAGAAACATACCTTGCGGGAAGATGATCATGCGGACGATTGAATGGAGTCCAAACTGGATCACCAACAAAGAGTCGCATTGCCTGCATCGATATATTTGTGGAAGTGGTGGGATAAGAAGATATTCTTTTCAAACATTATCGAACTTTCACACTCATTTATTAAAAGAAACAAGGGGAAACTCTTACAACAATGCTTCCAACAAAACCACTTTCTGGAAGAATAAGACAGAGAAGGTGGGTAGCTTAGTACCTTAATATAGTTGTCTGTATCCAGAGTAAAGCGATGATAAATCCCAGCAGGTAAAACTATCATGCCTCCTTTCTTCACCCATACGCGAATCCATTTATCGCTGTGATCCCTGACATCAAAATAGCCTTCACAAAGAAGTAATCAATAAGAGAGGTAGAAATTAGCAAGAAAAATTGTGATCGGTAAAGAAAATAGTCAGCATATGATCATTTTTACCACTTCCTGCCACACAGTACCGGATCTCCTCATCAGTATGGAGATGTTCTTCAAAGAAGTTTTTTATCTTCTCTTCATAGTTTGGAAGCTTCTCAGGGCAAACCTCGCAAAAGTCCTAAAGAAAGAGTATCTTGTCAATGAAAGGGTTTAGTACAGCAATTCGTTATTTTTTTTATATTTATCCAAAAAAAGAAGAAGAAGAAAGGGTTTAATACAGTCCGATTATAGGTTATCAAGAGGAAGAAGAGAACAATTAGAAGCTTTAAACGAGAACCACTTAATTGACACACGGTAAGAAATAGAGGAAACTTGACTATTGTTCTTTTTTAATACACTACCATCCAAATATCGAATGATCAACTGGTATGCAGGCAAACAAACAAGTGGAGAGTGATTTGTTTTTACAGTTCCTCAAGGCCAAGAATGATTCATTTGTTTGCATCAAAATCCAAGGGACAAACTTCTAAAAGGAAATAAAATAAGGTACACACCATGTATGAGTAACCACGTTCTTCACGAATTTTCTTCAACTCTTCATCATTTTCATAGTTATCAGCATCCAATCGCCAACTGAGTACTCCAAGTTCTGCAAGGTAAACATGACTACCACAATGAGTACTATGTCAGAAATCTTTCTATAATCTAATAACAATTGCTTTTAACCAAGATGCTTACCAGCAAGCTTATCCAATGATACAAATTCCTTAGGGTCACAGTGATGCGGAAGCCTCTGGTCTTCATCACTATCATCCATGTACCAAGCTTGAATCACTTCCTCCCTCTACATAACACAAATGTTAATGACACCAAAAAACAAAAAAAATCATTTCTTTTTCCGATATTCTTCTGACATACGTAACATATTGAACCAAAGAAAACACGGAAATCAACATTAACTATTTTACGAACCAATTTACTCCTCACAATGCCACATCATAAACAATCAAGGAAAGGGATCAGAATGAATTTAATCAGAAAAGTTTATCTGGTTCAATATCACACTTAGTCTTACAACAACTTATTGCAAGCAATCATTAAACACAATAGAACAAGCCTATCCATCAAATCCTCAATCTGAGTAATTCTTCAAAAATGACCACAAAAGGTTTGGAATTTTAACTTCTAATCCTTAAAGCACAAGATTCAAGCAACATACCAACAAGCATCAATAGTAACTAAACATGAAGATTCAAAAGAACACATGTAAATACAAGACCCCAAGTATAATTCACAACCAAAAGGAGCAAAATCAACATAAAGCTACACAATAAAGCAAAGGCCTTTACCAAGCCATGCCAATAGCTGAAGTAAAGGTAATAGCTTTTCAATTCCATGGCTATAATTTTAAACTAAAAAAATTCCACTTTCCCTTAAAACAAATCCCCTTGATAACCAATAAATTAAATAAAGGTAGCAGTTTATCAACAAGGAAAAACTAAAACCCAAAATCGCAAACATTTAACATGAACAAAAACTGCTGATAGAAAAATTTTCCCGGGAAAATTTAATGATGCGATAAACAATTTTTTCAATGAAACAAACAGCTTACCTTGTCCAAAGAACCCATATCGAGAGAGTTTTTTTTTTTTTTGTGAAATAAAAGAAGAAGAAAATTCTCCTTTCCTCTACAAAAAAATCGCTTCGAGGCAACGCTACAAGGTGGAGAATTTGCCGAAGGAGATTTAAGAATTCTCTGGTGAGAATGAAAAGACCGATACACCCTTTATATTTATTAGGACGTGCAAGCGTTGAAATTTAATTTTTTTAATATCATTATTGAGATGGAAAGAGGACTTTATGGTCAATATATAATACTCCACTAATTATTTTTTGAATAAAATACTTAAATAATCACTCAATTTTACTTTAGGACCTATTTTAGTTATCGAACTTTTAAAAACTCAATTTACTCATTAAACTCTACTTTTTAACTTATTTTGATCACTTTAAATTATTTTATTAATATTTAAATATGACATGACATATTTTATTATTATTAAATATAAAAAATAATTTAAAATAAAAATAAATTATATTTTATTTATTAATAAATAAATAAATAAGTAATTTAAAATAAAAACCTTAACCCCAAGCACCTAAAATATCCCAAATTTTAAACCCTCAAACTCTCAAACCCTTACCAGTGTCACTCTCAACGGCGGTCATCACTCCCTCTACTGCCGACGACAACATCGCCCGCTGCCGACGGTGCCATCGCCCACCGCTGCCAACTCATTACCTCTCTTACAGCTCAATTTTAACTCAAGTTTTCAATTTCCTGCATTGATTTACTTTGTTTCTTTCTTCACTTCTTCTTTCGCTGTGAAATTCGTTTTTAAAGGGCTTAGGTCGTCGTTCACTGTGAAGTTCGTTTCCTTTAGAACATTAAAGCATAGGGCTTTGTCCCACAGGTCCTTTAAAGGTTTGGTTGTTAAAGTGGCTACCATCGTTGCTCCTAAGGTGATTCCTCTTTTTACTTTATTGATGCTATTGATTTGTTGTTTTCAAGTAAACTAGTTTCTTCCGCCATTGTTTTTTAGTTCATATTTAGTTGGTTACTGAATAATTTCACTTGTCGAAGCTTGAACTTTTTCGAATTTTTCAGCGACTTTGTTTCGTGGTTGTTTGCCGTCGTCGGTGGTGGGCGATGACATCGTCAACGGCGGGCGATGTTGTCGTCGGCGGTAGAAGAAGTGGTGGCCGCCGGTGAGAATGGCGCCGGTAAGCGTTTGAGCATTTGAGCGTTTGGGATATTTTGGGTGTTTGAGGTTAGAGTTTTATTTTAAATTATTTTTTATTTATTAATAAATAAAATATAATTTATTTTTATTTTAAATTATTTTTTATATTGAATAATAATAAAATATGTTATGTCATACCTTAATATTAATAAAATAATTCAAAATGATCAAAATAGGTCAAAAAATAAAGTTTAATGAGTAAGTTGAGTTTTTTGAAAGTTCAGTGACCAAAACAGGACCTAAAGCAAAGTTGAGTGATGATTTAAGTATTTTACCCTTATTTTTTATGTATTATCAATTATATCACTAAACTAAAAAAATTGATACTTATTTTATTATTGGATTTTAATTTATGCTTTAATTATATTATTGGACTGTTAAAATTCTCTCACATCATTCTAAGTGGACTGTGATCCATCCATGTTATCAACTTTAATGATTTAGTGGTATAATTGATCTTTAAACTAAAGTTTTTTTTTTGTTCAAAGGATAACTTGCTTCGATTAAGAAAAAAAAAGGTCTGACTCCATGCACATGAAGTGCAGGAAACAAAGGAACATCATAAGGTAAAAGCCTAGAGACAATCCAGCGGTAGAAAACAGTATCCATGCATAGCCTAGCAATGCAGAGGGGATACAAAACAACGGAGGCATAAAGCCTAACCAGATCCAGGGCATTCAAGCCCGCAAAACAACACCAACACCAAGCGAAACAACCACCACTAGACCACCTCGGATCAGAAAAGGCGGAAACAATACTCTTGTTCGTCTGGGAGAGCTCCATCCGGAGGCAGGCATCCAATTCCATAGAAGGATTGGTCCTTATCACCAGAGCCGCAAGAATACTTATCACTAACTGATCCGACTACACCATCTGAAGACCGAGATAAAACCCCATCATAAAAAAAAGAAGCACCAAGACAGCCGCAAAAAGATTCCGTAATTTTTCAAACACAAACGAAGGGTAAAATCCCCCCGGATCCCATTCAAATCTCGACATCTTCACTTCCCAGATCTTAGCATCAAACTGAGACTCGCCGATATTTCAACTCCCATAATAAATTCTGGACCATTAATTAAGAGACTTTAAGCACTGGACTCCAACATAAAATAAACAAAGCGGACTAAAAACCGATATGGGATGGACACCATGTGGACTGGATAGGAGCTTAGAATCGGGAGACCCCATTCCACTAAATCCGGATCCGTTCAGCAGATCCAAAACCCCGTCAATACCGGCCCAGGGAAATAAGTCAATAGCCACCAAGCCTGGTCCATCGTGCCTATTGTTGTCGAACATGCCCAAAAAAGTGAGATGAGACCAAAACCCTCCCGGGTCCCAACGAAATCTCTGATCAAAGATTTTCCGAAAGTTAACAGAGCTCCAAAAATTATCACTCTTCCAAATCCCATATTTTAAGGATTTGTTTGTCCTAAAATAGGAAAGAAAAAGCCATATCCCAAAGGATCCTGACACCCTAGGCAGAAAAGGGAAATAACCAACTGTGGAAAGGTGGGCCCCCATCGTGAGCTGGCTTGACAAACGGGGAAAGGACAAAAATGTCTTTTCCATCGTTTCCTTCTCCCTCAACGCCCGCAGATTGACCATAGCAACGTCGGGAATTTTTCCGGCACGCCGCCAGACATTGTAACTTAAAGCAGTCGAATCTCGTTTTTCCGCGCATAACGCCGGCTGGTACCGTTCCCTTCGAACTCCACCATCTCTCGACACCAGCATGCCTGGAAAGACACCACCTTTTCCGGCCAGAAAACCCGAAAGCACCGTGCCCAGAAGAAGATAAGCAGCGTCCATCCAGCCACCCACTCCTCAGGCCGCCAGGATCAAAGCACTCCCGTCTTGGTGTTGCTCTATGCCAAGACACCTTAACCAAACAGCTCATCTGGTCGCAGTAATAAGCTGAGACGAACTTCGGAAACCAAGCAGTGCAAGGAAGGGAAGGAGTTTCGCCTAACCGGCAACCTGGGGAAGCGTTGCAAGAAAAGGCTGGAGTTGGCCATGGACGGGGATGATGTCTCCCTGGTTCAACGGTTACGACCACGGCCAGCGTGCTCCCTTCAGTGAAAACTGCAGCAGAGTCCACCAGAGGAGTTATGCAAAGGATGCCAAAGTCCAAAGCCGCTCGCCCGCGGTCCTCCCCCGTTTCTCCACCACCGAAACCTCTGTGAGCAATCCACCAGTCGACGTCGTCCCCTAAGATGTCGGCGATTAGATGGCCATCTGACGACGTCGAAATCGTCCATTCAGAAACCAAGCAAAAACGCTAGATCTGGTAGATCAAACCGATCGTCTGAGGCTCGAGCAGTTTTGGGAGGAGGAGGGTTTGGCGCGCGTGAGGCGCGTTCAAAGTTGACATCTTTTTTTTATCAAATTCGCAAAGTTCAAAGCTTAAACAAGTGTTGCACAAAAAAATAATCCACCCTTCTTCTCAACCATAGAATTGTGGGTGTGCTACTTGCTAAAATACAGGTAAAATGTGAAGATAATATAGCAGAGGACGATGTTTATGTATATCGTCAAGCTTGATGTTAGATTGACGATTTATTCCCTGTCTGTATGGTTGAAGTGAAACGGCACCCAATTTTGATTCTGATAATGTAACCACACCCACACAAAACATTGTGTTCATTCTACAAACAACATCGGAAAGAGGGGGTAACCTTTGCTTTGCCCCAACTGTTGGGGCACTGTGCATGCCACAACTAAAGTTTAATGCTAAAATAGTATAGATTAGTAAAGTTCAATGTTAAAATAGTATCAACCTTTAATTCAGTGTAATAATTGATACTAAACTTAAAGTTTAGTGTTATATGATATATTTTATTTTATTTTATTTCTTATTTGATACACTGGTGGTGGTGGAAACTAGAAGTTTCCACAAGCGCCTTAGTTTTAAGGTTTAGGGACTTGGTTTAGAGTGTATGGTTTAGGGGATTGGTTTATGGTTTTGAATTTAGAGATAGTGGTTGAAATTTATAGTTTATAGATTAAACCTAAATCTTCACCGTATTAGCTAAAAACTAAACCCTAACCTCTAAACCCTAAATTCTAACCACCATCTATAAATTATAAATCCCTACACCTAAACCCCTAAATTTTACATCCTAAACTAAGCCCCTAAATCTTAAAACTAAGGCGCTTGACTGCCTGTGTATAGGATAATAATTCTTATAAAAATCGGATTAAAATATATAAATTCAACTTTTTTTCTTGAAATAAACACATTGTAAACTTAAACCGAATGAAAGTTTAAAAACAAATCGAAATCTAATTTATATAAAATTGCAACTTGAACATGAAAATTTAAAATTCTCGTTTAATTCCATATCTATTATATTTTAGGGGATATGACCATTTTCATATCCAGATATAGATTTAATATTCCGTGAATTTATTTCTGGTCAACTTGGATACAGAGGACAAAAGGATTTGAATTTGAATTTGGATATTATAATACGAAAAATAATGATTATTTAATTGATTTGGAAGTAAACAATTAAGAAAACTATTATTAAAATTAAAAAAGGCTTAATGATCCATTTGTCCTCAAATTTTATTTATTTAGTCCTTTTTAATTTTTAAACTTTTATTGTGTTTTTTTTGGGAACAATAACATCTTTAAGTTCGCGTCAACTGTTCATCATTTTCCGCCACATCACCAAGAAAAATAGCTAATTTGTCTTTCATCTTTAAGCTCGTGTCAACTATTTTTTCTTTTTTACAAATTTTTTAATACTTCTTAATGACGTGACAGAAAAAGACAATTTAACTTTAAATCAATATTTTAATAAGAACAAAATAACGTTATTATTTCATCACGGTCAAGTCAATTTGACAAAAATAAAATTTTAAGAGTAAAAAAATGTAATAATTGAAAGATATAAAAATCATTCCAGTTAAATTAGGAGGGGGGTGTCAATAACACCTCCACGGCCAATAAAAAATGAAAGCAAATTGAAATAAGAGTTAATTACTGGGATGATCACTTATGTTTATTCCTAGTATAGAGTTGATCACCGATTTTCAAAAACGACCAATAAAGTCTCTTACATTTTCGATTTGTAAACTTTTGGTCGTTGAGACGTTTGTTACCGTTAAATTTTAACGGGAAGCTCATCTGACACAATAAAAAAAGATAATTTTTTTAAATAGTCTCTAAACTATTACTTCACTTCTATTTTGACCACCAAAATAAAAATATTTTGTATAATTACACATTTAATCCTTCATATTTACAATTTTTTTATTTCTTCTCCTCTCCACCCTCTTCTTACAAAAAGCAAACATCTTCCTTTTCCCCCCATTTGTTTCTCAGACCCTTCTTATTATTATTATTATTATTATTATTATTATTATTATTATTATTATAAAAGACTGGACAAATAATTCTTTAACCAAGTTTTCTCCTTCACCATTTTTCTTGCTCTTAGTCTCGAACTCTTTGGCTTAGCACTGATGCTCATAGGTTCACTGCAAGGAGAATTCAACAAAAATGTGGACATACAAAATATATGGTATTCATCTCCAATTTATTGCACTCCAGCATACGACAAATAAAGTTTGGTATGATAATTCGAATAAATATTCACAGATGTCTGACCTTTAGATCATCTGGACATTAACTAAGTAATGACAAGAAATAAAACTAAAGGGAGTATGTTACTTAAGAGTTAAGACTTAAGACGTAAGTCTCTTCAAAATTCTAAGGTACCAAGGTTGGCCACGTGCAGAACATTTCAAAGTAAACATAGCTTGAGTAAAACATTTTCTAAGCCATTTTCCTATCCACAGAAGAAGAATTCAAGTAAATATTCAAATTAATTGCTATAATATTAATAGCAAGAGCAGCAACCTAAAACAAAAAAGAGTTTGAGCTATATTTGGTTGAGAAGGCAGAATGCAGCAAGAAATTAAGAACTCGAGTACAAGGTCATGATAGACCATAGGAGGATAATTGATTGAAGCTCTTTGAATAGCAGCATCTCTTGCCACTCTCAACCATTCTGGAGTTGCAATATTAGAAGCCTCTCCAAAGTTGGCAAAAATGTATGAATTAAATAAACTTCCTCCTAAGAAATTAACTAATGGCGATCAAGATATCTCACCATGACTCAACCCTGAAAGATAGGCTCTTGGGAAAGTGATAAAAAAAAAATTTCAGCATTTTGCACTAATCTGGATTCAGAATACAACCAATGTGAGAAAGAGAAAAATAATTTTCTCCTACCAAAAAACTAAGAGAATAAGTTTCAGTAAAAAAAAAAAGGGATCAGTGGCATATCATATCTGCTAATAGAAAAGGATGAACCATACATTTAAATTAAAATCTCTTAGCATCAGTGGCAAAGGAAGATCTTTGCTTTTTGTAGGAAGAGGGTGGAGAGGAGAAGAAATAAAAAATTATAAATATAGAGGGTTAAATGTGTAATTATGTAAATTGTTTTATTTCAGTGGTCAAAATAAAAGTGAACTAATAGTTTAGGGACTATCTAGGTAATTTATTCTTATTTTTTTGGGTCATATCAGCTAGGGGTGAGCAAGACCGGGTACCCGGTCAATTTGTCTAGAATTGGTCTCGGTCCCGGTAACCACCAGTTCCTGAAAATTAGAACCAGTCCCGGTTAAACCGGGTCCAAGATTTCAGGAACCGGTCCCGGTACCAATACCGGGTACCCGATCAATTAGTCTATTATTAATAAAATTTGAGCAGCAGGGAAAAAATTCCAACAATCAATAATAATATTAAATAACAAAGTCAGAATATTGTAGGCTTGAAAGTTGAAGTCTTAAAACGAATCATACTCATAATATTCATACACAAAGAGAAATAAAGGAGCGCCTTCAGTTGCTTTCAATCTCTTAAACGTCATTCGGTACCAGATCAGTACCGAGTACCTGGTACAAGTCCCGGTCCCATTGGGTACCCACCGGGTACCGGGTCCAAAAAAGCAAGATCCAGTCCCGGTCCCGGTTGCAATCGGGACCTAAATTTTGGATCCAGTTCCGGTCCTACCGGAACCAATACCGGGTAAAAATCCACCGGGTCTGGGACCGGGACCGAATAATCGGGTTTTTTGCCCATCCCTAATATCAACCTCACGTTAAAGTTTAACGGGAACAAACGTTTCATTGACCAAAAGTTTACCGAACGAAAACGTAAGTAATCTTACTGGTCGTTTTTTAAAATTGGTGATCAACTCTATACTGGAAGAAAACATAAGTGATCATTCTAGTAGTTAACCCTTGAAATAATGGTCATAAGTAAAATGTTGATTGCTATTCAATGTATGAACGACACACAACTCATCATTTGATATTTTATATAAATAGTTCGTTTTTTATGGCAAAATGACAAAAGATGCGCCCAACATTTGCATATTTTGTCATTTAACTCCCTATTATTTTATCAAAATATGCTCCTAATGTTTTAATTTGGTCCAAATATGCCCCCATTGAATGAAAACTGTTAGTTAACTGACGACCAACGGTTGATGCTGACAGGACTTGCCACGTGTTAAGATCTGCTGATGCTATGTCATTTTTAAAAAAAAAAAATTGTTATGCCCTTTATAGTGACACATAGACGACTATCATGCTGACACGTGGTCGAATCTGATGACAATAGATAGCAAATATAATGTTGACACGTCAACAAATCTTAACACGTGGCAAGTCTAGTCAATATCAGCCGTTGACCATTAGTTTACATCCATCAGGGGCATATTTGAACCAAATTAAAACATTAGGAGCATATTTAAACCAAATTAAAACGTTAGAGACATATTTGGGTAAAAAAAAATAAGAAACCAAATGACAAAACATACAAATGTTGGGAGCATCTTTTATCATTTTGCCTTTTATATTAATATTAAATAATGAATCATTCTACAATGTTCGGAAAACATACATATTTGGACTTATAAATACCAAAAATAATTATTTTTTAATATAATACCGGATAATTTTTAATACTCGAAAAGAGATTCAACATAAAATATTCATAATAAATAAAAAATTGAAAAGAGAAAAAGATGAAAATACTCTCGTAAATAGTCTTTAATTCAAATGTAACATCGCATATGTTACATTTCGAAATAGGATTACCAAAATTCAAGCCTGCTTGACACTTTACTGATAATATAATATTACTTTGATTGATACATTTAATCAGAAAATAAAATTATGATGTTTGGTTAACAAAATGTAAAATTATCAACTAACTAGTTAGTGTACGGGATGATGCGTTAAATCTCTAAATAAAACTAGAGATTCGAATCATGACATTATAAATGAAAATTTTGGATTAAGAGGGTCGCCCCTGTATGGACCTTTGCAAAATTCAATTCGAATTAGTTAACAAAGAAATGTAAGATTACCTACAATCACATTTTACTAAATTGCCCTTGGGATAATGTGTAACTAGTTTTACTGTCAATATGAAATACACTAATACAATGCACCTCATTCTCCTTCATTAATAGTTGAAATAATAGTCCTAAACCCTGATCCCTATACCCTAAAATAAACAGGTCACAAACAACCTTACACCATATAGATAAATGCATGACATAGTAATAGAGTTTAATTTTACATCATCTGAACCAAGAAAAAGAAAAGAGCTAGGATGATTCCACTAAAGGCTACAGAGGTTTCCAAATGCATGAACTTAGCAAACCAGGAGCACCATTGCCATTGGAATTATCAGGGCATTTAACTAACCTCCATTTGCTCACCATCTTCCTTTTGTTTCGTTTGATCCTCATCGGTCTGTTCAAGGTTTGCGGTTTCCGTTTTATCCTCATCTGTGCTTTTTCCATCCGCGGTGTCTTCTTTAACCTCATTATTTTCTTCTTCGGGGACATCATTTTTTTTAGGAGGCTCCGGCAACACCTCTACCACCAAATTTACCAGCTCTTCTAGTTTTTCTCCAAAACGCTCCTCAGATTCCTCTATTATCTGGGAAGAGAAAAGGAAGAATCAAGTAAAGCAACTACCAACTACTAATAAAAGATACCAAATGTTGGAATTCGAACTCTAAACCTACTTGAGACCACCTCATACAAGTGGCTACCATGGGTTCAAAGAAGACGATTCTTTGACAAATCAATGTAGCTATATAATAATGTCACTCTCTTCTGCGGAACAACTATATTATGCTCCAACGTTCGACATACCATTTGACAACTAAGAGACAATGGATGGCATGAATAAGATAATGGTGCTCAAAGCAATACTGGAACACACAAACATGCAAAAGAAAAGTTTTACCGGGTGGATTTCGACTAATGCAGATGGTCTCAGGTTGATGATATTGAGCACCTCAGCTTTTGCAAGTTTATAACTTTTACACCTTGTCAAGAACTCGTTCACTTGTTCTTTTGTTTGATTGCAAGCGGGGCTCTCCAGTAAATAATCATAAACCTAGAATACAATAAGAAAACTCAGACGACGGATAGCGTCTCCCATTTCTAATACCATAAGAGTCTAAATAGGAAAGGAAATCAACATAAAAATTCAACCTTGAACTCAGACGGTGCTATTGCAACAATAACTCTTGTCGGATCCTTCGACGCCCCTCGAGATCGTAGAAAATCCAGTACTTCGGAATTGGTAAGTGCGCCGGCATTAGCTTCTTTTCTGCAGAAGACTCAACCTTATTACAGAAGATAAATGGCCAACAAATTGACTGAAAAATGATAAGAAATAAACTTAAAAGTTACAAAGTAAAGCTAAAGAAGGGATGGGACATACATCTTCATCCTTAAGAGTAAGTGCAGATGATAGATTATAAGGGCAATTCAAAAGCACAAGCAGTTTCAACTAGAACACTAGGTCCTGCAAATGTGAAAACAGAGAACTACATATATAACAATCGAAATAAAGCATGGTTGAATAAATCGATAAAAGAATAAAATTATGCCTTGAACGGTTCCGATTGGGAAGAAAACAAATAAATCTAAGTCAAATGAACAAAGAGAGCAAGAATCATGATCGAAAAGCTAGAAAAGGAAAAGCAAGAGCTCACTTTCTTAAGCCAGATGGGCGGCGGCGAATAAAGTGGCAGCGACGGTAGCACCGAGGAAGACACCGTTGGTGGAGGCGGTGGAAAGAGGAGGAGGGCCTTGGTCAGCTGAAGTCTCGGAGGCCGGAGCAGCGACGGTTGCAGAAATAAATTTGGGATTTTGGAATTTTGAGTGTTGGGTTAAAAAATAGGGTTAGCTATCGGGTACTATTGGGCTTGCTATTTGGGTTTAATTGAGCTTGTCAAATAAATATAAATGTATTTTTTTTAAATGACAATTACTTGCAATTGTGCACTCGTATGATTATAATCAGAATCAATAAAATACGATGCACAAGTTCATCCCCTTGTGTCCTGGTGGTAAAGGTAGATGTTGATCATCCCTTGAGACTCGGGATCGAGCACCAGTATTGCATGCTGTGTGTACCTTCGTTGAAAAAAAGGCTAAAAGAAAGTTAAACAGATACTACCCTTGCATCACACCAGCATATTCAAAAAAAAAAAAAAACGATGCACAAAATTAACCATGTAAACGAACCTACGAACGAACGAACGAACATATGTGAATAAACTTAAATTTTTTAAAATAGAATACTTTTATTATGAAAAATAATAAATATGAATTGACATATATAAATAAATTTAAAATAACAAAAACGAACGAACGGATTATCGAACATTCACGAACGTAAATAAACGAACAAATTTTTGTTTGTTTGTTCATTTAATGAAATATTCGTTTGTTTAATAAATAAATGAACATAAACGAACTTTCCTGTGAATAGTTTAATGGCGTTTGGTTCGTTTATAACCCTACACAAAATAAAATTTTAATTAAATTTTTTTATCAATAGCAAGTGGATTCAATAAAAAAAAATTAAAGAAAGAATCACAAATACAATGCACCTAAAGAGAAAAATAGGGACCCACTAAAAAATTCATACAAAAGAACATAGAAATCAAAAGTGCAAAAGAAAAGTGAATCTTTCCCTTGAGAACGATATTCATCAACAAAGAACCCAAAAACTTTCATGAATCTATTTTGTCTTAACCCAGACGAGACACTTAACAAAGTAAAAAATAAGTGATAAAAGAATCAAACTATCAGGCGGCTATCTAAATCTAATTATATTGATAAACAACCATCAAAAAAAATAAAGTTTTCTATGACTGTCGACAAACCCAAATAAAAAAACAAGAGTCGTGAGAATATCTGTACGAACACTAAACAATCACAAAGATATAAGAAACCATGCCAAATGACAGAGAAAATGTGTCATAAACACAAAAATATATTCAGATAATGTTCAAACATTATACGGCTTAAATCAAGCAAGTATATTTGGCTAGTTGGCCAAACTACTCATTTTTATTCCCCATATTCTTTTAGATCATGAGTTTTAGACCTACTAGGAGCATTTCCATTTTTTTCTTAAAATTCACATTTTCCCTTCCTCTATAAATAGGATTATAATTAAATTTAAAAATTGTAAAAAAAATAATACGGCTTATATAGTAATAAATTCAGATTGAAAATCAACGCATAATATTTATACATAGTAGGAATCGAATTTGGTAACTTGAAGTTTTAGGGCCTCAATCTTACTAACACAATCAATTAATTAAAGCCTCGTTAGTAATAATTATTTCATACACTGGTGGTAAAAATTAAAAGCAGTTAAAAAATTTATGGGTTATGTACAATTTATTAAAATAGGGCCCTTGATCTATAGTCTAAATATTTTTTTCCAAAAAAAATTGTTTAATTACTCTATTGAACAACAAAATTTCACATATAAAACAACTAAAAATCTAACATTTTCACTTAAAATGCCACTCTTTTTGCATGTTTTGAGCAAAATCGTTTACAACATTTCAAATATTAACTTCTTCCAAAAAAAAACCACACTCAATTGTCATCAACGCAAGTTCATTTAACCTTTCTTGCGACATAGTTGTCCGTAAATATAACTTCAACAATTTCAATTTTGAAAAATTTCGTTATGTAGAAGCAACAATAATATGAATAGTCAACAAGATTCTATAAGAAATTATCACATTTGAGAAACAATTAAAACGTTTTAAAACCTTAATAAATTTGTTGCTTTCATTTTTTTTCCTTAGGTAAAAGTTCTTTAAATAATTTCAGCTTAATAAATGATGCATTTCCATCAACATTAGATAACTCACCATTCTTAAGAGCATTTTTAAATTTATTAATGAAAGTGATTTATTATAATAAAACAAGAAGCACAAAATATTTCTCAAATAATTGATGTTGTTCAAATTTCTTATCCAAAGAAATAATAGATTGATCGACAATATAAAAGAAACATCCAATTATGAAACAAGTAGCACGACAAACTTGCCGAGAATACATGGACAATGATCGTGTCGAACTGCAGGCTACGCTGCCAGATGTAGAAGCTGAACACTTTGAACTTAAACCGGTGATGTTCAGCGTGATAAATTCAGCCGGACAATTCGATGGATCTGCTACAGAGGATGCACGTGAACATCTGAAAACCTTTCAGGAGATCTGTGGATCATTCAGACAACCAGGAATAAGCCCGAAAGTACTGAGACTCCGATTATTTCCTCATTCATTGAGGGATAGAGCAAAAACCTGGTGGAACAAGTTAACGACGGGTTCAATAAGAACTTGGGTGGATCTATGTCGTGAATTTCTCTCTCGTTTTAATCCTTGTCTTTTAACTGATAGATTGTGTAACGAGATTGCTACTTTTCAACAGGAAGATAACGAATCAATGCATGAGGTGTGGGACCGCTTTACAACTCTCTTACGAATCTGCCCGATGCATGAATTCCCTGTATGGAATCAAGTCGTCAAATTCTATAATGCTGCCAATGCACACACTCAAATGAGGATAGATTCAGCAGGTAATGGCTTGTTACTAGACAAGGAACCAGAAGACGCAATGCTGGTGTTGAAAAAGTTAGCAAAGAACGATGAACAGTTCCCCACAGCCCGAAGAGGAGGAAGACGAGAAGTATCTGTTAAGGAATACAAATCTGACAACTCGGTAAAAACTCAATTAGCATACATCACCAAGGTAGTTGAAAACCTGCAGCGAAAAGAATCTAAGGCTGTATTTTCTACCGAAGAGATGTGTGAAAATTGTAGTGGAAGCCACAGTACAGAGGAGTGTCCCATACTACTGGAAGAGGGAATGTATGTTGGAAATTACAACAAGAATAAGGGCTATGACTCCAACAACTACAACCCAAATTGGAGGAAAGACCCTAAATTTTCCTAGAGTAACCCAAACAATGCATTGAATCCTCCAGTCCAGAATTACCAAAACAAAGGAGCCCCTAAAATACTGTCACGACAGCAGCCACAACTGAAGCCGGCAGCATCCACTAGTACATTGGAACAGACCCTAACAGCCTTCATGTCTCAAACTGGAGCATACATGGCCAACATGGATCACTTTGTCAAGAAGACTGAAACATTCATGGATAAGATAGAAATGAGAATGACAAACCATGAGGCCACTTTGAAGTCTCTAGAAACACAGATGGGTCAAGTGGCACAATTCATCAACACAAGGCAGAATGGAGGATTCCTTAGTGATACTGAGGTCACTAGAAAACCCACACACGAGCAGTGTAAAGCCATTACAACGAGAAGTGGGAAATAGTTACAAGGACTAATAATTAAAGAAACGTCTAGTAAAGAATTAACCCTACAGACACCTTCCGAGAACACTGCCTCGGAAGAAAGGAAGCAACATGTTGTCGTCACCCCTGCCACGACAGCAGAAGCATCTAAGGAGGCAACATAAGAAGTTGAAGATTGTGAGCCTCTTCAGATCCGATTCCCATGTGAAGGACGCCTCGAAGATTGCCTTCCTCCACCCCCTTTTCCATAGTGGTTGAAGAAACAGAAACATGAGTACCAGCTTAAGAAGATCTATGATATTTTTTAAACAAGTACACATTAATATCTCGTTGTTGGAAGCAATTAAGCAGATGTCTGGTTATGCAAAATTCCTTAAAGATACAATGTCCAGGAGATCCAGACTTGGGGAGTTTGAAACTGTAATGATGATAGAGGGTTGCATGGCAATCCTACACAACCGTACACCCCTAAAGAAGAAGGATCCTGGGAGTTTCATTATCCCATGCATAATCGGTGACCAGTTTGTGGGTAAGGAACTGTGTGATCTTGGTGCTAGTATTAATCTAATACCCAAATCTATATTTTAGAAATTAGGTATTGGACAAGCAAGACCCACAACAGTCATGCTTCAACTGGCAGACCGCTCTTACGTTCAACCGGAAGGAAAAATTGAGGATATTCTGGTAAGAATGGATAAGTTTATATTTTATGCTGACTTTCTTGTCTTAGACTGTAAAGCAGATGAGAATGCACCGATCATCCTGGGGCGACCCTTCCTAGCCACAGGTGGAACAGTGATCGATGTAGAGAAAGGAGAACTGACTATGAGAGTCAACAACCAGCAGATAAAACTCAATGTTCTCCAAGCCATAAAACAAGATAATGTAGAGGAAGAATGCAAGGCAATATCAACAGCAATCTTAGATCAACCCTGCATCAGCTCAAACTGTCATGACAAACAATTTGGTCACTGTCGCCACAGCCACCTAGAGGACTGTTGCGACATCAATGGTGGCAATAACTCCTCAGACGATGACACATCTGATACTGAAGGTCTTGAGGAGGTAAATTGGATAGGCACGCGTCCAGGTAAGTTCTTTGAACCTTTGAACTATACCTCTAACCAACATATGATTCAAAAGCCTTCCATAGATCAACCACCTGCTTTAGATCTTAAACCCTTGCCAGGGCAGCTTAAATATGTTTTTCTTGGTCTCCATGATACGTTGCCCGTAATCATCTCTTCTAAGTTAATGCAGGAACATGAACATTAGCTGATCAAGATGCTACAGCAGCATAAGAAGGCAATTGGATGGACCATTATCGACATCCAAGGTATCAGTCTGGCCATTTGTATGCATAAGATCCTCTTGGAGGATGACCATAAGCCGACGATTGATGCCCATAGAAGACTAAATGAAGCTATGCGAGAGATGTTAAGAAAAGAAATTATCAAGTGGCTTGATGTTGGAATTATCTACGCCATCTCGGATAGCAAGTGGGCGAGCCCTGTGAAATGCGTACCCAAGAAGGGAGGCATAACTGTGGTAACCAACAAGCACAGCAAGCTAATCCCAACCATGACTGTGATCGGTTGGAGGGTTTGTATGGACTATCAGAAGCTTAACAAAGCTACCCGGAAGGACCACTTCCCCTTACCCTTTATTGATCAAAGTTTAGATAGATTAGCGAGAAAACCTTATTACTGTTTCCTTGATGGTTATTCAGGTTATAACCAAATTGCCATTGCACCGGAAGACCAGGAGAAGACAACCTTCACTTGCCCTTATGGAACGTACGCCTTTAGGAGAATGCCATTTGGACTGTGTAATGCACCATCAACTTTTCAACGGTGTATGATGGCAATATTCTTTGACATGGTGGAAGATTTCCTGGAGATCTTCATGGATGACTTTTCCGTCTTTGGAGACAGTTTCGATGATTGCCTAGGCAATCTGAAAAAGGTGCTTGAAAGATGTGAAGAGGCAAACCTTGTATTGAACTGAGAGAAATGCCACTTTATGGTAGATGAGGGCATAGTGCTCGGACACAAGGTCTCCTGCCGCGGAATAGAAGAGGACAAAGCCAAAATCGAAGTTATCAAAAAACTGCCACCACCCACCATAGTCAATGGCATTAGAAGTTTCTTGGGACACGCAGGTTTTTATCGAAGGTTTATTGCAAATTTTTCTAAAAATCACTAAACCTTTGTGTCTCATGTTGGAACAGAATAAAGCCTTTGATATCAACACTGAATGTATTGAAGCATTCAAAACATTAAAAGAGAAGCTGGTAACGGCCCCAATAGTGCAGCCACCGGACTGGAGTTCACCATTCGAGATAATGTGTGATGCCAGTGACTATGTTGTAGGGGCAGCATTAGGGCAGAGGAAGAAGAAACTCTTCCACGTAATATATTATGCCAGCAAGATCTTAAATGATGCCCAGATAAACTACACCACAACAAAGAAGGAGCTGCTAGCGGTGGTATTCGCCTTCGACAAGTTCAGACCATACATACTTGGAACAAAAGTGGTGGTTCACACGAATCACTCAGCAATAAAGTATATGTTCACCAAAAAGGATGCAAGACCATGATTGATACGTTAGATTCTGCTGCTGCAAGAATTTGACATAGAAATCAAGGACAGAAAGGGAACAGAAAACCAAGTAGCTGATCACTTGTCGAAACTGGAAATAGGAAAGGATCAAGATAAGAATAAAGTAAACATACATGAGACCTTCCCAGATGAGCAGTTATTCACTACCACCAGCACTAACACGACAGCCATGGAGACATGTAAGCTTTCTGAAATCCCTTGGTATGCTGACATAGTAAACTATCTTGTTAGTGGTTTATTACCTCATGAACTTAACTACCAAGCAATGAAGAGGTTCCAAAATGATGCAAAAACATTATTATTGGGACTAACCTCTTCTATTTAAGCACTGTGCAGATCAGATTATCAGGAGATGCATACCACAAGAAGAATAGGAAGAAGTGCTCCACCATTTCCATGTCGCTCCCTTTGGAGCACACTTTGGAGGAAACAAAACTGCCGCCAAAGTTCTGCAATCTGGTTTCTTTTACCCTACACTGTTCAAAGATGCACAAGACTTTTACAAGCGTTGTGATAAATGACAAAGGACTGGAAACATCTCTAGAACACATGAGATGCCCCTGCAGAACATTTTCGAAGTCGAAATTTTTGATGTTTGGGGAATCGACTTCATAGGACCATTCCCAGCTTCTTGTGGGAACATGTACATATTACTGGCAGTAGATTATGTGTCCAAGTGGGTAGAAGCTATCGCCACACAAAAGAATGATGCCAAGACTGTGCAAAGATTTCTCCACAAACATATCTTCACCAAGTTTGGCATCCCAAGGGCGGTCATTAGTGATGAGGGTAGGCATTTTGACAACAGGGTAATTGCTAGCGCGTTGAAAAAGTATGGAGTTAAACACAGAATCGCAACATCATATCACTTCCAAACCAATAGGCAGGCTGAGATCTCAAATAGAGAAGTGAAGAACATTCTAGAAAAGATGGTAAAGACAACTAGGAAGGACTGGTCTCTTCACTTAAATGATGCATTATGGACCTACAGAACTGCATTCAAAATACCATTGGGAATGTCACCCTACCGCCTAATCTATGGAAAAACTTGCCGCCTACCTGTCGAGATAGAACATAAATCATACTCGGCTATCAAGACAGTTAACATGGACTGGGACAAAGCAGGGCAGAAAAGGCTATTGGACTTAAATGAAATTAAAGAAATTCGAGCCATGGCCTATGACAACGCCAGAATTTATAAGGACAAAACAAAGAAGTGGCACGACAGAAATTGTTGCCACGACAGTTCACACCAGGGCAAAAGGTGTTGTTGTTCAACTCTAGGTTGAAGCTCTTCCCAGGGAAGCTAAAGTCTAGGTGGTCTGGACCCTTCCAAGTAGTCCAGGTTTTTCCTCATGGTGCCGTCACAATAAGATCAATCAAGGACGGGCACAATTCAAAGTCAATGGACAAAGGCTAAAGCACTATCAGGGGACTGAAGCCCCACGAGATCAGGAAGTAGTTACTTTAGGAGATGCCCCTTAAGGCATCCCTAATTTAACTTAGTTTTATTTTATTTTATTTATTTTTATTGCTTTAGGAAATAAGAATTTAAGATTTGTTTATTTTAGTTTTCAGGTAAATAAAAAAGAAGCAGGGAAAAGAGAAGGAGTGAACTAGCCCAACCCATTCACAACAACCCAAGAAGCTCAATGGTAACAAGGCTGTCGTGACAGCCGGTCACCAGCTGTCGCGACAGATGCGCGAATACAGCCTGTCACTAAGCTGTCGCGGTAGACGCGCAAATACAGCCTGTTACCAAGCTGTCGCGATAGACACGCAGCAGACACGAAAACGTGTAACAGACGCGTCAGGAAACCGCGTGACAGCTGGCTTCGTTTTTCACGCCACCCGTTACGGCTTCAACGGGTAGAACCTCGTTCTATATAAACCATCACCTTCATTTCATTTTTCACCTCATTCTCTTCTCTCTACTTTGTTTCCAAGCATTTTAGCTTTTCAAGTATTTTCTTTCATTTCTATAGTATCCTTACAATGACGACGAGATCGACCAGTAGAAGTGATGCCTCCACATCTGCCACAACAGTCTCCACTCCTAGTCATAGCAGAATCCGCAGAAGGTTCGCCTCGACAGAATCAGAGAAAAGATATTATGAATCTTTTCAAAAAAGTGAGATGTGGGAGGAAAGAGGCTTCACCTACCTAATGAAGACCGGAGATCTAGGGCTTGAAGGGTTCATTGCCAAACTATTCATTGCATTAAAGTAACAGATGTTTGCGGAACAACCCGAGGAGATGAATGTTACACTTGTCCGCGAATTCTACGCTGCCGTCACATCCAAGGATGCCTCTACAGTCACTATTAGGGGTAAGGAAATCACTCTAGAACCAGCCTACATCAATACTCTATATGGCATATATATGGGTAGAAAAGAAGATGCACACAACAGGTTCATCAGTAATATGTCGCCGGCAGACTATAACGACATCATGGCAGACCTGACTGAAGAGGGAACCAACTGGAACGAGGACCCAAAACATAGATGGATGGTGCGAAGAACCCAACTCACACATGCTGCCAAACTGTAGAACAACTTTGTGAAAAAACGTCTTATGCCAACGTCTCACAACACAACAGTGGACCGACAGAGGCTTGCCCTCGTGCACTCTATCATTAACGAACGACAGATTAATGTGGACAAATACATCCTCGATGGAATCCATGAATGTGCATTAAAGAATAAGGGCCCCCTCTTTTTCCCTTACTTGATCACATCCCTCTGTCGAGCCAACAATGTACCTGAAATTGATGAAGATTCAGGGCAAGGGGTGGACGCATCAGAACATCTATAGCTTGATGGAACTGAAGGCAGCCACCTCAATGGCATATGTTGATCCCTCTGCCATGACAGAACCAGACTCCACAAAACTTATCGCGGCAGAGCCTAGGCAGAACCTGCACAACCAGAAGCCACCACCTCCAACCAAATAATTCAACTACTGAAAAAGATGGAGGCACGAAAGCTGGGATTTATGAAGTACATAAGGGACTTCACCACTGCAACGGTAAACTTTATTAAAGTTAAGCTTAATTATCCAAACGTGCAGTTCTCTCTTTTTCTAGAAACCCTTCTTTCTGCACCAACACCTGCTGCAAGCCCCAAGACGCCTACACCAACAGTTGCCTCTGCCTCACCATCTGCCACGGCCAGAGACGGCGATAGACGGTCTGCCACTTCTCGAGGAACCAAACGAAAGGAACCACTGCCAGAAATAGGCCCAAAATATTTCGAAGGTTTCTCCTCCACCTCAGTCTGGCAGGATGACTCCGAACCTTCTATCGTTTGAGAGATAGCCAAGGACTTCCCTCCGATGAAGAAGAAAAAGCTTGATATTGATGTTAAGGGACCCTACCGCGACAGAGCAGATGACAGCCGAAGCAGCAGCAGCAACAATGTCAGTGAGCTCGAGGTCCTGGACAAGGCCCCAAAAATTTCACCCACTAGAGTCCAGCCACCTTGAAGGCAAAAAAAAGGTAGCCTCACCCTCTCCAACTCCAAAGCCATCCTCTGCCATAAAAGCAACTGCCCGACGATAGCTCTACATCGACATCAGCAGTGACGATAACTCTTCAACTTAAGTTCTTTTACTCTTCTGTCGTCTGTGTTTTTATTTGATATTTATGATGTTTTTATTTCTGTTTTGTGTGTCATGCATTGAGGACAGTGCAACCCTCAAGTTTAGGGGTAGGTAGTCCTTCTTTAATTAATGAACTTAATCTAATTTGTGTCTCATTACTAGTTATTTTTTTGTCAAAATTTTTTGGCTTAAGCTTTTGAACTTCTCTTACATGCCGCGACATTCTCTGTCGTGACAGTGTCTTTAGGGTGTTTTAGAAAATATTTAGAGCCTTACTATAGTTCTAAACTCTCAAAACACCTTTGTGACTTATATGTTGTCTAGACTACTGTTAGTAAACTTAGAATAGGAAAACTTGACCACTTGAGTTAAAAAAGAATAAGAGAGAACTTAGACAATTAGAAGTACTCCTAGAGGTGCCTAACACTGGCTCTAGGAAGATAGCTAGAGGTGCCCAAAACCGGCTCTAGTAGAAAAAAGAAAAACTTCAGTCTAAGTTAGAAAAAACTAAAGGAGTCCAAAAATTGCCTCCAGTTAAAAATTAATTCAAAACAAAACTCAAGTGATTAAAATAACTATTCTAGTTACTAAGGAGTCTAGGCACATATTTGTTCGCAAAACCTGCACACACTTACACGAGAATTATAGCATTGCTCTGGATAAGTCCTTAAACATCTGAAAAGGTACTGATCTTGATGGTGAAGGTGCTGTAGGTAATGGTTGTTCACTGAGTTAAGCCAAAACCAAAAAGTTTCATTCTTAGTTAGGTTGCATTTGCTTGAGGACAAGCAATAACTTGAGTTTGGGGGTGTGTTGAGTGCATAAATGTTCTATATTTTAACCCTCATTTACCCATATTATTGATGCACTCAAGCATGTTTAGTTGCATTTTATGATAGATTTTGCATAAACATCACAAATGGACAATATTGCACAAATGCTGCTGATTTTGGTCTATTCTTGCAGGTAACTATCATGGCAGCATTCAGGGCAGCAGAGGAATAGAAGATAACAGCAGAGCTGGAGTGAAGGATTGAAGGAGATTGTCTATTACAACACTGTCGTGGAAGAAAAGGCGACAATGAAGATTATGGTGATGGAAAATGCGAAGTGGAGTTTGACTAATAGAGCGTTTAAAGCCTGATTTTTGTGGACCACTCGCATAACTGTCGGAGCCTAGAAGCACAGGGAAGGCCTTGCCCAAAGTTTGAGGAAAAAAGTCAAAGCAAGAAGATAGGGCGAATTAAAAGACATCTACTCAGAGATTTAGTCTTTAATAGAGTTGTACTTTAATTCAAACTAGTATTCTTGGCCATTAAGAAAACTCAAGTCCAAAGCCTATATATATGATTGTAATTCGACAAGGCAAATGATATCTAGCTCCCAGCCATCTTCCCCCAAAAAAACCCTAGTCGTTTTCTCTCTCCATCATGTTCTAAACTTCCCCTAGGGCTAAGGGTTGATCTTGTAAGGTAGTTGTAAAGGTTGTACTGTTTCTTAGGATTTTTTTCTGTTCAATTAATAAAAGCTTCAAGTTTATTTACTCTGATTTCAACATCTCATAAGAGTTTTGGGAGAGCATTGTGAGGTTATTCATTTACTTAATATCGGGAGAGTTAAGTATACAAAAGGAGTAAATACGAGTTTTCCAATTTATGGTTAAACCATCTTGGCCTAGGGATAGGTACAAGATTAAGCGGCTAAAGAAGAATTCACAAACTTTGGTGTTCATCCTTCGATTCACGCCGGGAGGTATCATCTAAGACGTGTTCATCGACAGAACTTGGGCCTAGGGATAGGACAAGTCACAGCAGGGATTCTTGCCGAACTTGAAGTACATAGTTGTTGGCTGCTGCTGCGACAACAACAGACTGCTGCCGCGACAGGCGCAACGACTAGAGTAACAGAAGTTCATCTGAACAGTGCAATACCTGCACTACTAAGCAAATCAATACCAGTCTATTTTCTCAATCTGATTCCCTATTTTACTTTAGTTTATTTTCAAGACTTCCAAAATCACTTTGATAAATTTATTTATTTTCTTATGCATAAATTTAAGTATAGAAGTATTTACAGTCCCTGTGGAGACGATATCCGATACTTCGTATCACTTTATTACTTGCGACGTGTATACTTGCACTCAATTGCGATAGACTCTTTTACACGCAACAGATGGAAACTAAGATAGATTTGGAGAAGGCGTATTATCGATTAGAATGGAGTTTTATTGTTGATACTCTAGAGGATTTGGGTTTACCGTTGAGTTTGAGACAATTGATTATGCATTGTGTATCGTCTGTCACTACGCAAGTTCTCTGGAATGGTTCGCCTGTGGAAGCTTTTTCGCCATCACGTGGAATTCGGCAGGGGACCCCTTATCTCTTTATCTTTTCGTTCTTTGTGTTAAACGTCTTGTGCAGGCAATCAAGCTAGAGGTGGTTAGGGGTTCTTGGAAACCTTTTTGTACTTCAAAGCACAACCCTGGTATATCGCATTTATTATTTGCGGATGATATGCTCCTATTCTCTGAGGCTTCCATTGGATAGTGTCACATTGTTCAGTCAGTGCTTAATAAGTTCTGTTCAGCTTCCGAACTCAAGGTTAGTCTTGCTAAGACAACTATGTTTTTTCCGAAGAATGTTGGGCGTGGCTTAAGAAACCAGATTAATGAATTGTTGGGGTTTAAAAAAGTGACTGATCTAGGGAGGTACTTAGGGGTTCCAATTCTCAATAAATGGGTCACCACTGCATCTTATAAATATCTGGTTGAAATAGTTCAAAACAAACTCTGTGGGTGGAAGGCGCGTTCTTTATTGATGGCAGGGTGAGTTACTTTGGCCAAGGCGGTGCTCTCGTCGATTCCATCCTATACTATGCAAACGACTGTGATTCCTAAGAAAACTTGCTTGGAATTGGAATGTTTGTTTTGAAGGTTTATTTGGGGGATCTCCGAGGATGGTAAGGGGGTGAATTTAGTGAGATGGGCGGATGTGTGTCGTCCTTTAGACCATGGTGGTCTTGGCATTTGGCAAGTGCAACCGCAAAATGATGCGTTTTTTATAAAGATGGCGTTTCGGTTACTAACTAACAGAGCGGCGCTGTGGGTACGATTTCTTCGTGCTAAATACAAATGTAACACAATTGTTCCGCTCGCTCTTCGGTGTCGCAATGTGTCTTTGCTTTGGAAGGGACTTAGCGTCATATGGAAGGATGTGAATTAGAATATAATTTAGAGCATTGGAGATGGTTGTGAGGTTGACTTTTGGATAGATCCGTAGGTGTCCAATATTGGTCCTTTGCGTGACCATGTGTTACCGAACCAGCCTAGTGTGATTATCGGGGTAAGGGTCGTTGATATGTCACTGCCTGATGGAAATTGGCAATGGGATTTGTTTTCCCATAAGCTGTCTCCTTATGTTCTCTTGCATATCGCAGCTGTTAAAGGCCCGAGTAGTAGTGTGCGACATGATGAAATTTGTTAGAATGGCGACAAGATTCTCCAATTTACCCTGCGATCTGCTTATGGGTTACGCGCAGCCTTGCCTTTCGGTCCTCATAAAGATATTTGGAGGGTTATATAGAAGTTTAGGGGTATTCAACGTATTAAACACTTCATTTGGCTTGTATGTTGCGACAAATTAATGACGAATGTTGAGCGTGTTAAGCGTCACTTTGCGACGGATAAGAGTTGTCCTGTATGTCACTCGGAGTAGGAGGGCACGAATCATTTATTGCGTTTATGCCCGTCGGCTCTCGCTGTTTGGACATCCTTGATCAAGCCTGAATGCCTTATTGTCTTTTGTTCGTTGGATTTCAAGGAGTGGCTGAAATGTAACTTGAACGACTCAACATAAGTTGCGAAGGATGGAAAAGATTGGGACCTGCTGTTTGGGATTGTTCTTTGGCAGCTTTAGAATCAAAGAAACTCCATTGTGTCTCAGAATAGTGCGGATGATCGTGGACCTATTTTAGATACATGTCGACAGTTGCAAGAATCGATGTTGTGCGCTGCAACTCAAACTATTGTGACCAAAAGTTTGCAGGGTGGGTTTGTGAGACCGTCTGCGTGGTGGTCGCTGCCAGTGCCGGGTTGGTACAAGGTCAATACAGATGGTGTGAGACGGGTTATTGATGGGACAACGACTTGTGGTGGTAGTATTCGCGATTCCACAAGGCAGTGGACGTTTAGCTTTGCAAAGTTTTTGTGTGCTTGTTCAGTTGTGGATGTTGAGCTTTGGGGTGTGTTTACGGGCATGTCTTGTGCATGGGATCTTCGTCTTCAGAATATTGTGGTTGAAACGGATAGTCTCGAAGCCTTAAGACTAATTTTGTCAGAGTCTCGTTCCCAATGGCTACCCGGATTAGTTTTGTACATCAAGGAGTTTTGTGGAAGACAATGGCAGGTTTTATTTCGACACGTTCGGCGCGAGGCTAATAAAGTTGTTGATCATATGGCAAAGTTAGCTGATATAGCAGTCTTGGATGTTAGGGCGTTTCATACACCTCCTGGGTTGGTGGAATTTCTACTTAGTGTAGACGTTGGAGATTGAGTTTGTAATGTGAGTTTGCACAGTTGTATGTTTTCTTTGTGATTCCTTTTAGTCGAGCCTAGCTCGTTGTTTTCTGTACAAATTATCATGTGTACTCTTTTTCTCCAAATAGGTTTAGGGAGGTTTTTAACGAGGCACGTGGTAATTTCCCCCTTTTCATCGAAAAAATATATATTGGTGGAAACTGGAAAATAAGATGAGTAATTTACATAGATATCTCTTTCTTTTCGAAGTGAATCCTTAGCTTTAACATTGAGCATGAAATCTCTCATAACATCAAGCTGTTATGGGATATTTGACTGAGAAAAGGTTAAATCATACAAATATTACACATAGGCTTAGTTATCTCATATCAAATTGAACTAACATCTAAAGTCAGAAAATCATATACCATTATCTACTTTCAGCCATAAGTATCTCACCAATACAGATTCTTTGAGCTTTCACCATGTTAAATGTTGGAAAAAGTTCAACTTTTCATTGCCATATATATTTTTCATTTTCCTTGCACCATTAAAGGTTGAAAATTTTGGATTTAAAAATGTAAAAATAAATCGGGTATCCGATACCTGATTTTATAGGTATTCGAATTTTACGAGTATTCGATTTGCGGGTACTCAATTCTTATGGGCTGGGTCATGGTCCAAGTTTTTTATACCTGAATATTTCGAGTACCCGAATATGAACACCCCTAAGTACAATGGCTAAAGAAGAGAGAGCCAGAGCACAGCAGAAGAGACAACCAAGAAACTCAACCAGAGTCGAGACAAAAATAATGTTAGGAACCATACCCAACATGGATGTCAATCCTAAGTCACCGGAGGATAAGGACGATGATGGGAATGCAGATCGAGCCAACCAAACAACTTCGTTTGAAAATCTAAGATTGACGAAGGCTGATGGCGAGAGGGAGGCAAAATGATGAACCGGGCCATTACTCGACCGGCAATGGGCAGAGCCATACCAAACCTACGAAACAAACAGAGCAAGAAGGAGGGAAAAACAAACAACAAAACGACGAAAGGTTGGAGGCGCCGCCTCACTCCAAACCATCGTCGAAATGAACCGCCCACCACGAGCCGATGAACGACAGTAAAAAAAACTCACGTCGGTCTCCTTCAAAAACTCAGATCGTAGAGATGAAAAAAAAGTCAAAACGACTAGATCACCATGCTAAGGGAGATTTAAATCAATGATTCAAACATGTTGTAGGAACAAACACATTATTTTATGTTAATAGTGTAAAAATATTTTTAAAAATCAAAAAATGTAAAATTATAAAATTATAAAGGCTTAATACAACTTTTCCCCTAAAGTATACCTGATTTCCCAACTTGCCCCTTAAACTTCATTTTGCCCACTTTTTTCCCTTAAACAATTCGCCGTTACCCATTTTGCCCCATTTCGTTACCCTTTTCCATTAAAAAAATTTTCAGCCAATAACATCCTGCCACGTCATCAACAGATTGACTAAGTCAATTCGTCTAGTTTTATTTAAAGGGTAAATGACATGTAAAGTCTGTCAGGTTTGTTTTTTGTTCAATTTAGTCATTGAAAAGTCTATTTTTACCTTAAATTGACCCTTATTTGTTTCTAATTTTTATAATTTAGTCCATTATTTGTTATTATTAATAATATTATTTTATTAAAATGTTAATATTTAATAAAAATAAATAAAAACAAATATTTTAATACTAAATTAGTAATTTTTTAGAATCGAATTTCAATTAAATTATAATTATTAATTCTAATTTCACTATATTTGAATTATAGTTTTTGAGTAAAATTCAAATTATATTCGAATTATATTCAAATTATTAATTCGAATTTTGCTATATTCGAAATATATTTTTTTGAGAAAAATTCAAATTATATTAGAATTATATTTGAACCATGTCTATATTATATTCGAATCATATTAAAATTATTTTCGAAATATAATTTGAATATGATATTTCGAATGTAATTTGAATATGATTTGAATATAATATGAACATGATTCGAATATAATTCTAATATAATTACATGTTTTTTCAACTATTATATTCGAATCATATTCAAATTATATTCGAATCATGTATAACAGGTAATTATATTCGTATCATGTTCGCATTATATTCAAATCATGCTCGTATTATATTCGAATCATATTTAGAATATAATTTGAATAGGATTCGAATATAATATGAACATGATATGAATATAATTACCTGTTAAACATGATACGAATATAATTACCTGTTAAACATGATTCGAATATAATTACATGTTAAACATGATTCGAATATAATTACCTGTTAAACATGATTCGAATATAATAGTTCAAAAAACATGTAATTATATTAGAATTATATTCGAATCATGTTCATATTATATTCAAATCATATTCAAAAACTATAATACGAACATGATTCGAATATTATAATTTGAATATGATTCGAATATAATACAAACATGATTCGAATATAATTTAAATCTTACTCAAAAACTATAATTCAAATATAGTGAAATTAGAATTAATAATTAGAATTTAATTGTAATTTGATTTTAAAAAGTTACTAATTTAGTATTAAAATATTTGTTTTTATTTATTTTTATTAAATATTAACATTTTAATAAAATAATATTGTTAATAATAACAAATAATGGACTAAATTATAAAAATTAGAAACAAATATGGGTCAATTTAAGGTAAAAATAGACTTTTCAGTGACTAAATTGAACAAAAAAAACCTGACAGACTTGACATGTCATTTACCCTTTAAATAAAACCAGACGGATTGACTTAGTCAATCCGTTGATGACGTGGCAGGATGTTATTGGCTGAAATTTTTTTAACGAAAAAAGTAACGGAATGGGGCAAAATGGGTAACGGAGAATTGTTTAGGGGGAAAAAGTGGGCAAAATGAAGTTTAGGGGGCAAGTTGGGAAATCGGGTATACTTTAGGGGAAAAAGTTGTATTAAGCCAATTATAAATAAAAAAATATAAAAAATACCCAGATTACACGACGATTTAAATTATTCATAATTGCTACCATACCCCTCTATTCATCCTACATTAGTAGTATTTAATGATTGGGTTTATTATTTGAATCAACAATGACAATATAATGTATAATAATAATGGCTATAAAGATACCTCGAAGAATAAAAATAATGGCTATAAAGAATGGTGATTGATTTTAGTTTCGGTATAAAAGCAACATATTAATCCAATAACTAAAATAATTTTTTAATATTTCAATAATGTTTTTGTATAATATAATCAACTTAACAATTAATTAAACTTACACTATAACTAATTAGAAAACTGAACTTATCGAATGATTGTCGTTTTAAATAACCTAAATTTAAGCAAGTGTGTATAACTAAAGATACTAAGGGCCCGTTCAACATGGATTATTGAACGCCTGTTGTGGTGAAACGACCGATTGCAGAGAAGCTGAATTTTTCAGCTGTAGCGAAACGTTCGTTTGAGCACTAAACCAAAAGTAAAAACGCCCATTCAGCGTGCATCTCATAATTGTTCGACATTATTTCTCTGTTTGGCGCTCCAACACTCGTTAGAAAAATATTACTTAACAAAGCCTAAAATTAATCAGAGAACTTACATATGATTTATAAAAAGGGACTTTAACTCGAAACAACAAAAAGTTAAAACCTTTACCTTTGTGTAACTCTGTATATATAATTATCTATTTGTACTAAGCACATCACTCCAAAAATACCAATTTGTGATTAACAAAGCAAACAATTATAATAATAAAAACATATACAAAATGAATTAAAATAATGGATATGTAGCATTAGACCATATCAATGTTGATTCATCCAAGTCCAGAAAAGGCATGATTTGGAACAGTTTCTAAGACATTCTTATGATTTCAAACATTCACAACAACTAGAATCTGGGTTTTGTCTACTCCATTATTTTATGTAAAAACACACACATCATATTCTAAGATTCCTAAATAAATATTCCCACCAGTCTTTTGATCCACTTATTCCAACCCACATTATAATAATACATATTAAAATGAAACAAGGAAAAAAAAAAAGAAGAATGTTACGATCATAGTCCCACCATTTACTTCAAGACCTAAATCCAAGAGCCAAATGGCTAATTTTAAAATCAAAAGATAAAGTGAGTTTTTTTTATAATCATTTGTATTTGATTTTTTGTCAATTAATTTAAAATGAATACTATATATAGGGGTAAAAGTGAGTATTCGATCAAGCTGAGTTGAGATAAAAGTTTTTGTATTAGTCAAGTTAATGGGTCTTATTTTATAACTCAAATTTTATTAGAATTTTTTTCGAGTCGAGTTGTTAGAGTTTATGTTCAAATTTAATTGTAACTATTTATAATATTACAATATTAATTGGTTTAATTTAAACGGATTTCTATAACTATATTCTATATACGATATACATATATATTTCTTCATACTTTTTCATATGTGATATACATATATCAAACATCGTTGAAGGAGTCAACTTGAACTTGAAAACTGATACACTAATTACTAAAAAATTCAAGTTATTCGATTCTATCTTATAATTCAAACTTTATTTAAATTTTCGAGTTAAGTTAAATTTATGAAATTACAATTTGAGTAAAGTCAAGCCGATTTTTTCCGCATCAAGTTGAAATATTCGATTGTTTTGAGTCGAGTCGAATTTTACTCACTCATAGCTATAAAAATTTATTATAAAAACAACCATTCTAATTTAATTTGCTTTGTTTAAAACACCAGGATTCAAACCTTGGCTTAACACATCATCTGACTAAACCTACTTATTGTTGGTAAAATAAAAAAAAGTTGTTGCCTTCTTAATTCTCCAGAACTTTGTCTTGGCAAATCCGGATCTATTCGCCGTCACACACTTGATTTTGGTGAGTGAATTTTCTAACAAGAATATTCTGCATATATAAATCTTCAAATTCAAAACTTAATTAAATGTTACTAAAGTGCTTACCACTTGAATCAATCGGTTAAAATAAAAGCTTTTTAATTCAAATGAATACAGTGAGAGAGAGAAAATAAAAGCAAAATGGATCCTTTTCTTTCTCTTTTTGACCATCCCCACTCCAAAGATAATCCAAAATTTTATTTCCTCAACAGTGAAAAGAACAAGCAACTTGGACAATCACATGGATTTGGCATACTTTGATTCAAACCAACTTTACCCTTTTCTTTAGTTAAAAAAATGGAAAAGAACAAGAAATGCTCACAAATCCATTACCATAAACCTTTTTTCCTTTAATTTCCAACTTTTTTTTACAATATTTAAACACCCAAATATCTAATCTGAGTCCCTAAAGTGCCCAAAAAATCCCCCAAATATGTATACCCTTTTTTGTCAAATTTTCCAAACCCCAAACCCTTTTCAAATCCTATTCCTATTGTTCTTCTCAGCAGCAATGGAGAGCAGCCTTGACACACCTTGGGTCCATACATCATACTCTCTCTGGCTCTTGCACTCGAATTCGACCAGGCCGCGCATAACTGTCTTCAACCCAAAGTACCTCCGGTTCTCCCCACCCTCGAGCAAGTGCCGGCCGGGCCAGGCCGGCATGTCTTTAATCACCAACAACACCACATCTGCAAAAAAAAAAAAAAAGAATTCTGATGTTAAAGACAACCCCTTTTGATCCTTCCCTTTTACTTTAGTGGCACTCTCTTTAGCTTTTCTCAAATCCCCAAATTGGAACAGAAGAATTCAGACATCCATTGTTATTACAGAAAGACAAAGGCAATCAATGACATACTCTTTTTCTTTTTTGTTATGGTCCCAGCAACATGTCTGCTCTTCATCTTTAACATAACCTTAACAAAAAGAAGTTTCAAAAGGGTTAATAAAACAAGAATTGATTCCTCAATAATTGAACGATTTGGTCAAATTAAGAGGGGGAAATGGTTACCTGATTCATTCTGTTTATGTAAACAGAGACAATCTTCCAGTGAAGATCACCTGTAACATTCCAGTGATGTTAAGTCGAGTTTTTTTTACCGGATATGGATATGTTTCGGGTTTACCTTTTCGGGTGCGCTTGAGAAGCTCACAGCCTCTAGCCAGCAATTCTCTGCTGCAGATTCCCAAGAAATTCTCTTCAGGAACAAGCTCACCACTAAAGCTGCCATTTGAGCTACCATGGTTGCTCCCATTGCCACCATTTTTAGTATTTTCCACAGGGATTACAGCTGCTATGTTCCATACTTCTTTCAATGCCCTTGCTTTCAATGTGGCTGCCCCTCGTAAAGCTGTCCCAAAGTTACGGATTTTATTTTAGGGGTGGAAATAGAATTAAAAACGAAAACCAAATGTGTATGTGTGAGTAGTGAGTACCTGTTGCTGCACCGGCAGTTAAGGTCATGATATCACCGGCGGAACGGACGTTGACAGCAGAGCTGATGACAAAGGCCAAATGGTCACGTTCGGCTCCCATGGCTTCCGCCGCCTCCACACATTGCGCGGCCACTAGAGTGGCAGCGGATGCCACGGCCATATCCGTCTTCGCCATCTGCTCGTCTTTTCCAGCGCTCGAGGAGGCTGCAGTGGCGGCCGCGATGGCTGCCACAGCCGCAGCAACCCCTGCAACGGAAATGGCCGCGTGTAGCTGAGCATTGTGAGCACGCGCCTCTTCCTTTTTCTTCTCCCTCCTATCCTTCAGCCATCTCCCCACCGTCTTCCCACCACCAGTGGCGGGAGTAGCTGCCGCCATCGCCGTGCTGGTACGGTACTGCACGTTGAGGGAATTATTGGCGCGGCAAAATTGCTGCAAAAGGTAATAGTAAACCGATCGTTATCCATGAATGAACCCAGAAAATAAAAGGAATCTTGATATTATAACAATTATTATTTATTACTTTATTATCAACAACCGCCATTAAAGAATTACAGAACTAAGCTCCATTGATAAAGGAAGCAGCTTTGTTCCCAACAAAGCAGCTTTGGTTACAGAGAAAGCCTGAGATTTATGTTTCTGATTCTGTGTCTGATTCAGAAGCTAAATCCAGCTCTTTTGCTTAAAAAACTGTAGGAAAAAAAAAACACTTATCTACAAAAATTTGATTCCTTTAAAGTTAATTAAAAACAATTAACAAACCTTAACATCATCAATGTCTGAAGGTGAAACCGGTGGGCTATCTGTTAATGGTCCACTGCTATGAGATAACCTCCCTGATGTTCTTGGGGATACTTCTTGCTGTTAAGACAAAAGAAACACAACAGAAACAGAAGAAGAAAAAAAACAGATTTTTAAAAGGCAAAAAATGGAACAAAGTCCATAATTTATGTCGCTATAAATAAAGTAATAAACAAAACAACAAAACCCATGTTTTGTTTTCGAATGGAAACAACAAAAAAACCAAAACTTTGAGAGGGAAAAAATACTAATTTCTTACCGACTGTGACATGATTCTTTCGAGGACCATTAGGGAAGTTTCGGAGGAAGCAAAGGAGAAAGGGTTGCCGGAAACGATGCCGTTTTCTTCTATCTGCTGCTCGTCGGCTATGTCTTCTTGTATAACGGCGTTGCCACTCGATGAACCTTTTGAAAACATTTGATGGGAAAATGAAGACGGCGGCGGCGGAGGAGGAGGAGCTAAAGCCCTTGAAACTTCCAAAGCGGAGACGCTCCATGAACGTGACAGGAACTCCATTGGTTCCAGTGGCGTCTCCGGTGGCCTGAACGGTGGTGGCACCGGAAGTAGCTCCGGTCTCCATTGTTCGACAACGGGTTTTTCCATCGTTTTCTTAGCTTTGATTTGGTGAGGGGAATTGGTTTTTTGGTGAGAGAAATGGCTGAGCTGAGTTTTATATAGAGTGTGACAGTGGTGAAGAGAATGAAATGATCGTGCCTTTTCTTTTCTACTGTTGATGTTAGAGTTGTAATTTTGAGAAAAGAGGGGGGGTAATATTGGTAATATGGCTTTTATTTTTGGGAATTTTGGATGTCACGTGCTGTATGATGAGGTACAGTGTGGTAAAGTAATCAGACGGCAGGGATTAATCATTGAATTTGATTATATTTAAAATCAAATTTGATTAGAAGTTAAATTGAGAAAAAGAAGTGTGCATATAATGTGGGGGAAAAAATATTTCGTAAAGTGAGGCTGATAAATTTTTATTTCATCAAGTTAAAGTTTTTTTACCGTAAAAGTAACGGATGGAAATTCTCTACCCCTTTTCGATGCCCCTATTTATGCCCCACACTCAAAATTAGATTTAGGGTTTAGGGTTTTAGGTTAGGGGTTATGGTTAGGATTTAGGGAATTTAGGGTAGGGTGTATTTTTTAGGGTATAGGGTGTAGGGTTTAGGATTTAAAATTTAGGGTTAGGGCTTGAAATTTAATTTTGTTGTGTTTTTTAGTGTTGGGGCATAAGTAGGGACACCGAAAAAGGGCAAATGATTTTTATCCAAAAGTAACATGTACTTCATAAAGGATTTTAGATGAAAAAATTATTGAAAATGATTGCTTGAGGTAGGGTTGACGAAATAATCGTCCTCTAATTCTAACATTCTTAAGAAGCCGTCTTAAATCACTTCCACAAACATTATACAATCAATCAATCATCCCTCTTTTATGAAATAAAAAATCACTCATCCCATTTCAAAAAATAAAATTTCCCACAACATGTTGAAGCGGCTCCGATTGAGGTAGCTGACGGAGTTTAAAACCAGACTGTCAGAGAAAAACGGTGAAGAAAAGAAATAGCCAAACAGCATTTTAGAGATTTCAGAGAGAAATTAGGGAAAATTGAGTATTTTATTAATCAAGAGATAAAATGAATTACATCGTCTTGGGCTTTAACCCAACGTGTCCTATTTATACTAAGCTACCCATTACATATAATAACTTGGACCAGCTGGATAAATAACCTAACAAACTATTATCAGCTAACAAAAAAACTGACTTTAGCTAACAAATTCAGTTGGAAGGAAACACCTAGAGAGAGCAAGAAACATCTATCGAAGCTCCTGGATAAACCTGGAACGATCAAGAATGATCATATTGGAAATGATCATATTAGCTAACATTCACTCTACTTCTTTTTTTCTTGCAAAGAAGGTGCAGGCAGAACATTTAGTTTCTTCCGAAACTCAGTGAAAGATTGCACAGCAAGTGGTTTAGTCAATACATCAGCGATCTGAGAACCAGCCGGAACATAGCTGACGTGCAACGCATTAGCCATCACCCTTTCTCGAACAAAATGCAAATCCAAATCAACATATTTAGTCTTAGCATGCATGACTGGATTTGCAGCCATAACTATAGTGCTCGTGTTATCGCACCAAATCCTTGGTGAATCTTGCAATGCAACTCCCATATCTCGTAACACATTTTGGATCCACATAACTTTCGATGTAGCATCCACAAGACTTCGATACTCCGCCTCGGCTGTGGATCGAGAAATGGACTGTTGCTTCTTAGAACTCCATGAAAGTAAATGAGAACCGTAGAAGACACAATGCCCAGAAATGGACCGTCTATCATCCGCATCGCTGCCCCAATCAGCGTCGGAAAATACAACAAGAGCAGGAAATTGATGTTGTGTAGAGAAAGTCAACCCATAATCAACCGTCCCTTTAAGATAACGTAGTATGCGTTTTACAGCAGTCCAATGTGTGACAGTAGGTTGTTGCATGTATTGAGCCACCTTTCCCACAGCAAATGCTATATCCGGGCGCGTATGGCAGACATATAACAAGGCTCCTACTACACTTCGAAACTTAGTGACATCGGAGAATAACTCACCATCATGTTTATGGAGCTTAGGAGAAGTAGCCATAGGCGTATCAGCAGGACGCGCATCGTGCATGTTCAAGCGCTGTAACAAGTATGTCACATATTTCTTTTGATTAAGAAAGAAACCATCCTTGATCTTTAGTGCTTCCATGCCCAAAAAATAGTCCAAGACACCAAGATCTTTTAAAGAAAATTGATCATGTAATTTGCGCTTAACTTCAGCCACATGAATTTCTGAGCTGCCAGAAATTAAAATATCATCAACGTAGATGATTATATAAGTAACCACAGATTCAGACTGATAAACGAATAACGAGATATCAGCAAGAGAACACTGAAAATGCAGCGAGAGAAGAAAACTTTTGAGTTTCAAAAACCAACTTCGTGGTGCTTGACGTAACCCGTAAAGAGCTTTAACTATCTTGCAAACTAACGGTGTACCAGAATCACTTGTTTGTTCGAACCCTGGTGGTTGTACCATGAAGACCTCTTCACGAAGATCTCCCTTTAAAAAAGCGTTATTCACGTCCACTTGATGCACAACCCAACCATTTGTGACAGCCAAAGAAATTAAAACATTAATTGTAAGATATTTAACTATCGGGCTGAATGTGTCATTGAAATCATGACCCGGGACTTGAGAAAAACCTTTCGCTACTAAGCGAGCTTTGTAACGATTCACGGAGCCATCAACATTACGTTTAATTTTAAAAATCCACTTACATTCGATAGCCTTGCGATCTGCTGGCATTTCAACTAGCTCCCAAGTGCCATTAGCCATTAGCCATTAAGGCCGAGTATTCTTTAAGAACTGCAGTACGCCATTCAGCAACCTCCATGGCATCATGAACAGATTGAGGAACCTCATCACAACTCAGTAAGTAAGTTTTAGGCTTAAAAATACCTAGCTTGCTTCGGGTGACCATATCATGAGTATTTGTGCTAACTGCCGGTTGTGAAGAGACTAAAATAGAAGATTCTTCATGGATTGAAACATGAGCTTCTTCAGATGTGGAAGCATGTGCTTCTGCAGATGTGGAAACATGTGCTCCGTCACGTTTGGAAGCATTTAGTTCTTCATGGATTAAAGTATTAGCTTCATCAAGTGGGGAAGCATTGACTTCTTCATGTGTTGAAACAACAGATTCTTCATGTGTGGGAGCATTTGCTTCTTCATGTGTCGAAGTATTACTTGCACTTAAACCAGCATCATCTGCTGTGTGACAAACAGCTCTATGATGAACCTCTTCAACAGAACCAGATTGTGGGGTGAGCACTAAAGTTACTGCACCAGCATGCCTAGACAAGCCTGGCTCTTGGGAAACAGTATGACCTGCACTGGCAGTCACCCCAGTACGAGAATAAGGCCCACTGATGACAGGAATAGATTCTGATTCGAAGTTGGCAGGTTGCTGCTCAGTAGAAGAGGATGCTGCAAAAGGAAACGAAGTTTCATCAAACTTAACATGACGGCTGATAAAGATACGTCCACGAGGACCAAGACAGTGATACCCTTGATACTTGGGTGAATACCCCAAGAAAGTGCATTGAGAAGACCTGAAACTGAATTTATGTCGATTGTATGGACGTAAACAAGGATAGCATGCGCAGCCAAACACCCTAAGAAAATCATAATTTGGCTTGCGCCCTATAATCTTCTCATAAGGAGATAAATTTCCCAAAGCTCATGAAGGCAGCCTATTGATTAAATATGTTGCACTCAACACCGCATACGACCAATATCGAAGGGGAAGAGAGGTATGAGCAAGCAAGCATAGAGCAGTATCTATTATCTAACGATGTTTACGCTCAACAACACCATTTTGTTGAGACGTATATGGACATGTGACACGGTGTTGGATGCCCAAAGTACTTAACTTCCCAACTAATGCTTGAAATTCCCCTCCCCCATCAGTTTGAATAGCCTTAACAGTAGCTGAATATTGAGTTTTGACTAAAGCAATAAAAACATCAAACACAACAGCAACTTCATTCTTATTTCGAAGCAAGTATGTCCAGCAATTCTGACTGTACATATCCACAAAAGAAACGTAATAGTAAAAACCAGCAAATGTTACAGACGCAGGTCCCCACACATCTATCTCAACAAGTTCGAAAGGTGACTTATACTCCGTAGTAAACAAATGAAACGGCAAAGCATGCGATTTCCCAAGCTGACAAGCCTCACATAAGGTCGTCCTATCAATAAGAACATCTTTACGCAAAACAGATCGCAACACATCAGGGGAGGGGTGCCCGAGCCTTTTATGCCAGATCCAATACAGGGAAAAATTATTAGCGACAGAAACATGATGAACTGAAGGCTGCTGCTTAACTGCTCGAATAGGAAAACTGTATAAACCACCATCTTGACTGCCACGCAACAAGACCTCACATGTGCTTTCATCCTTCACACAACAATCATTCGCGTGAAATTCAAAATAAACTTTATTGTCAGAAGCAAACTTAGATACTGACAGCAGACTTCGAGAAATTTGTGGAACATGAAGTAACTTATCAACTATTAATTGTCTACGAGAAGTATGTATATTAGAGTAACCAACATGACTTATGCAAATGGCAGTGTTATCACCCAAGTGCACCTTACCCTGACCATTGTAGCAAGCTGCAGAAGTCATAACAGATTTATTGTTGGTGACGTGGTGTGTGGCTCCCGAGTCTGGGCACCAACGGACCAAGTCAGGTACAGAACCAGTGACAACAATGGAATTCACTTATGAACAGTCATCAGGAGGACAAGCTTCATGAACAGCAGTGGCACCTGCAGACTCATCAACAAAAGGTTCATAAAATTGATCAAAACCATCAGTTTTATAGTGGCAAGCATTAGCTTGTGGTGGATCTGCTTGCCGTGGCTGCTGAAACGACACTCCTTTGTAGTTTTGGTCGAAGCGATACCAACATGTATCAGCCATGTGCCCCAATTTACCACATACTTGACATTGTGTCCTGGATCTGCCTCTAGAACGACCACCACCGCGACTAAATCCACCTCGAAAACCTCTACCTCGATTGGAAGGAGGACGACTGTAATCAGACCTGTTATAGGATGAATCCTGCTGATACTGAGAAAAATTAATTCCAACAGGGGCTTCAACTGGATCAGAGAGTCTTGACTCTGCATCGACTAGAACAGACACCACACCATCCAGGGAGAACGGATCTCGACTTGCAGTAATGACAACTATGAAAGGGGCATACTCTGGAGGTAAACCATTCAGTATAGTTGCAAGGTGTTCCACATCTGCTACTTTGTGTCCAGACAGAGCCAACAAATCGCAAATTTCCTTTATCTTGACTGTATATTCTCGCATACTCAGGAGACCTTTCTTCATGGACCTAAGCTTGCAGTGAAGATGCATTACTTTGGTTGTTGATAATTTCGAATATAATCGAGTAATAACACTCCAAATATCAGCTGAAGTATCAACACCAACTAATTGAGGGAGAATATCAGAACTCACTGTCGACAGCAACCAGGAAGCAAGTGAGCTATCCTGCTTCACAAATTGAACGTACTCTGGATTCACAATTCGATCACCGGATAGACGCTCAAGAACCTTTGCTGGTTTTGGAACTTCAGGATCCAAAAAGCTCTCTAATCCGAGACCTCGAATTGTTAATATAACCTTATGTTTCCAAAGCAGGAAATTCGAATCATCCAAACAAACGTTGATGCGCTTGTTCGAGAACATTTGCGCAGGAGATTCATCACTGTCACGCGCTGCCGTCGTGTCACCGTCGGTTAAAGGAGCAGTAGTAACCATGTTTCAAACACAATCAGAAAACCAAATAGCACGACAGGAACACGAAAAGAAAAACAAATCAATAGAAGACGAAGCAAAAACTGGAGAAAAGAGAAAAGAACACCGTCGTGATTGAACAAGACTACGCCGCAACAGAATAACTGCACTCCGATCTACCACCGTAGCTCTGATACCATGTTGAAGCGACTCCGATTGAGGTAGCTGACGGAGTTCAAAACCAGACTGCTGGAGAAGAACGGTGAAGAAAAGAAATAGCCAAACATCATTTTAGGGATTTCAGAGAGAAATTGGAGAAAACTGAGTATTTTATTAATCAAGAGATAAAATGGATTACATCGTCTTGGGCTTTAACCCAATGTGTCCTATTTATACTAAGTTGCCCATTACATATAACAACTTGGGCCAACTGGATAAACAACCTAACAAACTATTATCAGCTAACAAAAAAACTGACTTTAGCTAACAAATTCAGTTGGAAGGAAACACCTAGAGAGAGCAAGAAACATCTATCGAAGCTCTTGGATAAACCTGGAACGATCAAGAATGATCATACTGGAAATGATCATATTAGCTAACACAACATTACCTAAAAACATTTCAAATGTATTAAATTTAATTTTAAAATCTATATGAACAATTAAAATCTATTAATTGGTCGACTAGTTAATGATGTTCATGTTACTCTATTTTATGTATATTCGAATTTCGATATTTAACTTGAAAATATAATTTCTCTCGACCTAATAAAAAAATTATATGAACAACTAAAAAAATATATGAAATCGATTATTTTCCGAACCATTTTAAAGGTAATAATTTATTATACTAAAATTAAAATTAAATTTTATGTTAATGGTCCTGTTTGGCAATTAGCGGATAGCTGATAGCTTATTGCATTAGCTTATTCAACTAGCAGATTGTATTAGCTAATTGTATAAAAGTGTTTGGTAAAATTAACTGATAGTTGTTTGATTATTTAAACGAGCAAAATGACATATAAGGACAAGATTATATTTGATACTTGTTTGAATAGTTAATTAGTTATCAATATTTTGTATATTGATTAGATTATGAAAAAAAATTAATATAACATTACTAAGCATATTTGAGGGATCTATATATTAATTTATTATTTGTATAATTATTTTAATAAAATTTAATTAATTATTAAATTTAAATACAAATATAAATGTGTTAAAATAAAAAGAAAAAATATTAGTTACAAATGTCACAACGTAAATACGTGAGAGTGAAGAATTAAAATAGAAAAGGTTAAATTTAAGTTATTTGGAGACTTTTGATAATTGTTAAGGGTAAAAAAGTCTTTATAACTCTTATGTCAAAAACTCTAATTTCAAAAAGTTTCTATTAATAGCTATTTCAAAAGTAAAAGTTTCACTCAAATATGCTATTCTAATATGTTACTCACCGAACATTCAAATTAACAGATTTGACCGATCAAATTTTTAATATAAACTCAAACCTCTAATTTTAGGTCAAACTACTATTTACCGAACAGTGCCATGGTTATTCGACCAATGAATTAAATCTCATCAATTTTTTTATTCATAGTGGATTTTTTGGAGCTCAAATTTTCGAGTGGAAATTTAGACCGGAGAACAAAGGGGAGCCTTCACATTCCTTAAAATTTTGAATGAAATTAAGACCCACCATTCCACCAAGGCGCTACTTAAATTCCAGTGGGTCCGACCTATACTTCCATTAACCAGCAAATGCCTGCCATGTAGAGCAAACATTTGAAGGCACGGAGCAGGTGAATCAGCTGATCCTGTCCCTTTTCTAACCACATTACAGACGGGAGAGAAATCCCTGATATAATCACCAAGCCGTTTACTTTTTTGTTGTTGTTAATTTTAGCAGTTAAATCAAAATAAAAATAATTCATATTTTTTATTGCTTAAATGGAAAATAAGTATATAAAGTATATATCTTTTAAATTTTAGGTGTTTATATTTTTTTACTAATAATAGGTACCTAAAGTTTAAACTATTATAATTTTAAGTGCATAAAATTTACAGTGTTACAATTTTAAATGCATGACTGTTAAGGGGTGTTAATTTCTTTTAACCAATCAATGCTTTACACGCGACACTAATTTGAATTTTTTAAGAAAAAATTCAAAAAATTCAATTTTTTAGAAAATTCCCAAAATTTTCAATTTTTACAAAACAATCTCAAAATCACTAAAATTACCCAAACTTAAATCCCCAAATCGCCGCCACTTCCGATTGACCAAATCCCCAAATCGCCGCCACTTCCGATTGATTTTTTTTAAAAAAACTTTTGTAAAAATTGAAAATTTTGGGGATTTTCTAAAAAATGAAAATTATGGATTTTTTTTTAAAAATTAAACAAAATCAAATTAGTGTCACATGTCATGCATTGATTGGTTGACAATTTTTAACACCCTTTGACGATCAGGCGCCTAAAATTATAACGGTGTAAACTTTAGACACCTAATTTTAATTTAAGCCTTTTTTATAGTTCATGAATTTCATCTTCATGAATTCATAGCACACCCTCCGAACAATTTAATTCCCCGTATAAAATAATAAAAATAAAATATCCATTAACTCAATGATTATGAATATATGGTGTAATGTCATTACTTTCTATTTATTACTCATATAATATAAGATTACAACATTTCAATTTTAAGGATCACATCATGAAAATTCAACATTTGTAATCTTGTAGATAACACGAGTTTCAACGTTGGGAGTTTTCTCGTAAGGGGACTAGAAAACTCTGAATCATCACATTCTTTACAGACTTTTAACACATTTCATGATTTAATAAAAGGTAGTTATTCGACATCAACAAAACCCACCGAACAACTCGATTGGCATGGTTGTAACTCCATAAAAATAGTGCCATTAGCTCAATGTTTGTGTCCAAAGGAACATTTTGACTGTTGAACATGTACATGTTGTGTCCAATACCCCTTCTTAAGGCTATCCATCTTTCCATTATTCAAATTATTCTGATTACTATAGTTTTTGGGTCTTGTTTTTACAATTGTTTATCTTTTTTAATATTTAAGTTTATGCTAGATGGATTCAAGTATACCTAGGAATATTTAAATAAAAAATACAAAAAACTGTAAGCTTACAAAGATCTTGTTTTGATCTCCATAGAATGGATTTAAGTTGTAATTATATTAATCTAATATGAAACATATCACAGAAAGTGATTCCTTAGGGTCAAATAAGTGGGCGAACGTGGAATTATTGGGGAATAAATGAAGAATCTTTGTACTTCTTCAACAAGTGCTGAAAAAATTCCCTTTACCAATGCAAGTTTATTGAGGTTTGTGTCAAGTATCATCATGTTCTTAGGAGAAAAATGTGGGAAAAGATTTTACAATTAAGTTGTAATTAAGGATAAAGGGTGAGTATGCGGTACAACAATATAAATTAAGGTTAAAATCGATCTAATCGAAATGTTATTAAAAGGTATAACACTTTCGGTTGGTACGAAAAACAACTTAGGTTGTAAAATAAATGTTAGAAAACATAAAACCTAAAATGTTACACACACAATCGAAATATTGTACTTTTTTATAACATTTTTTGTTGCAACCTAAATGTTATCCCACAGTGACGTACATCCGAAAATATTATACATTTTGATAATATTTCAGTTCTTTCCCTTTTAACCGTTTTTAACCATGTCGTTCCTTAGACTCCTCCAAGGACAAATATATAATTACATGAGTCTAAATTACTCATAGTTCCTAAACCAGAGGATATTGTTTGTGTAAATATGCTCGAATCAACGACTTCAACTGTAGCGGAATAGATATTAATAGTATATTTTGACTTAATAAATTTAACACGTTTCAATTAGTTTAAGATTGAAAACTAGAATTACAAAAGTATAGAGACTAAACATGATCAATGTAAAATATATGGATTGAATCCACAATTTACAAAATATATAGGACTGATAGAGAAATTTGACCTAAAATATGTATCACGATTGGCTTAGTTGAAAAAGGGCGGAATTGGAATGATACTAAAATAGGATATGCTAAAGCTAACCCACTTAATATATATATTTTTTTGTTGCCCTCCATTACCCAGGCTTTGCCCTAACTGGCTAATGTTGCACATCCAATTTTAATGGGTGAGTTGTAACCCCTAGACCTGCCCATGCTTTATCACGAATCCCAAGAGATCACATTAAGGTCACAAGAGCGACCAACCGTAAAAATGCACATAAAAAAATATTTTCTCTTAAAAACACTTATTAAATTGTAACGGTAACCTCTGTTTAAAATACTCTTTCAGGAAATTATTTAAACGTATAACAAAAATTTCAGAAAAACATTTTTCAGATACTGTCATGAAACAATAATGACGTGCATGCCCACTAACTATGTCGGTACCGTACTCCAAAAGCAACACCGAAAAAACTCCAAACACTGATGACGGTCATCGAGCCATGCTAGATTTCTTTTAACCTGCGATGGTAAAAACAACGTGAGCTTCGGAAAGCTCAGTAATACAGAACTACCAATGGATGCTATAAGTAACATGTAGGTATATGGTAGGCATAACACTATCATGATGTTTCGGGCAACAATAGGCTCCAAAAATACGATTAGATATTTCAAAGAAGCGGTATACATGTAGATGATAGGATTGTTCATTATTCAATCACTGAGTATCACACTAGGAACATATAGACTGGAGAATTAGTCAAGATATGAATTACGGTAGTTGAGTTAGGGGCTTAGTGTGTGTTCCAACAGTGTAAGGTTAACACATACGAGGTAACGGTGTGGTGAACGTTATTTCATGGTTATATAATGTTAGCGATAAGGTTCATTTTAGATTTCCTAACTACCCTCCAACTAAACTCCGGCAAGCAGTTCCCCAGAACTGCAACTATAACGGGCATTAACCCAGGCCCATTGGGCGTAGGTGCCAGCCTAAGGGGATACCTTAGGTACGGTAAGGAATTACCCTAGCCAAAGCATAGGAACCTGAAACGGTAAGGAATTACAAGCCTGATCAGGGCTGAACCTACGATAATTTCATACTCTATCCCAAATATCCCGGTAACGGTCTAGGTAGTGGCAATACTTACCAAATCTTCAGACGTATGTGTTACACGTGTATCATTTCCAAAATCAACTATATAAAATGTTGGAACGGTCGTCATTCATATTTCACCACAGGCTCACCACTGAGCATTCAAACTTATTTTCCAAGCGGATCTTCCAACCTTATATTAGTATCATGAGTGATGAACATATATGAGTCATGCCTCATAACACTTAGAGGCATTTCAGTCATTTAAGTTTTATTTAGATTTTGGAATTTCATCAAAGGCAAATTTTGCCCATTCCGGTCAAGAGGGTATTTCGACTATCTTAGAGCTCGGGATCAATCCATAATTTCTGACAATTATACTATTTATCTAATTTCAATCATTTATGTGCTCGATAGAGATTTAGTCGTTCTGGTCCTTTCAACTCTTCTAGACAATTCATTCATTTCAAAACTTGAGGGTATAAATGTCATTTCAGTTAATTGGAAAATTTCGATGCTCGAGATACTTTAGTGATTTCGGTCATTACGCCCATCCTGATCAATTTAGTCTTATTAGTACCTTCAATCCTTTAATCATTTCAATTGTTTTAATCAATTCAATAATTGAAAGTACTTTGATAATTTTCGAACATACGAATAATTTCTTGTAAATTTATCTTCAAGGATTAATAAAAAATTAAGGAAATCCAAGCACTTCACAATCTCGAGGGTTTAAGTCTTGTTACCGTAACTCTCCAAGTAATTTGAGGTTTTCAGATAAACCGGTTGTTTAACAAGATCTAAGATAGATTTCTAGATTGCTTTCATTGTTAGGGTCATTTTAGTCATTCAGATATCTCAAGGGCATTTTTGTAATTTCTCAATCCAACGTTTCGGGCATTAAATCTTTTATCAAGAACATAATCTAAAATGAAAGTTTCGAGGTTGTTGCTTTATCGAGTGTTCACTAAACTTGAATTTCTTAACGGTCATTTGTTCCTTATTCGAGTCATTCAGTCTTAACCAGTTTATTATCATTGTACCGTAACTGTACCACTTATAATAATCGGCGGTAATCAAATGACCAATCGTACTGTTCATGCATTAATCGATTATCAACATGTTCCATAAAGCATACCGTAGGTAGTAAAGTATTACCTTGAATCCTTGCTATATCAGTTAACCCTTGAAACGACATTTCGATACTCTCGAACCCAAATTCGACATCCTCAACCATTCGTATTTCAAGGAACTGCGACTGCCTTCAAATACACAAATTCCCATTTTAGTCCTTATTCATAATACTATTAAATAAATAAATACATAAACAAGCTCGGGTTCAAGGTCTAAATCGGAGACTTTCGGGTCATAATTTCGCGGAACGAGCATAAAAAACGGACTCAGGATGTCGAAAAACATAATATGAGAGTTTTCGAAAAAGTTGACTTTTTAGTCAACGGTCAAAGTCAACGCTGACGTCATCAGTCAACAGAAGGTCAACTGAGTTGACTCGGTGAGTTAACTCACTAAATCAACTCGGGCGAGATGACTCACTGAGTTGACTCGATGAGTTAACTTGGTTTCGGGTGCGAGTCGGACTCGGGTTCAGGTCGGGGTGGTTCATGCTGAACTTGTTCGGGTTGGGCCGGTTCACTCACCTAAAAACATTATGGTTGTCGAACAATCGCCAGAGTGGTCGCTGGAGACTTCTTTGGCACCATCTCTGACTAAAAACAAGGCACATCAACACCACAACTCAGCCATAATTCTTGAACATCGGAAAATGGTAAGAATCACAATTATTTTTACCTGAAATGCCAAGCGACAGCCGAAACAGCGCGTAGCTCCGATGAGGTCCTTAGTGGCGGCGAACAGGCAATCGGTTGGTCAGGTTTTGGTCTCCTCTTCATCAGAAGCTCGAATCGGGTGGTTGTGTCGCAGATGGACGACGAATGAGGCTGAAAAATGCTAGAAACATAGGTGCCGATTGAGGGGTTTTGGCCAGAACTTCGAACGAGTTTTATCGGCGAAAGGCAGCTCGGTTGCGCGCGTGGAGGCTGGGGATGAGATCGGGACGTCGCGGCGCTTCTGGTGACGCTGGTGGTGGTGGCCACGGCGTGGCGGTGGCCGGGATTGGGCCGGACGAAAGGGAAAATGTTTGGGTTCTCGTCGAGCTTTCAATCAACGGTTAACGACAAATAGTGGCCTCTCGACGCGAGTGGAGGCTATAGGTGTAATCGGCGTGAGGCGACGTTGATGATTGCAGTGATTTTTATGGTGCGGTAGTGGTTGAGATCGGACGATGACAACGTTGGGGAGGTGATGGGAAAGGTGAAGGGTTGGGTATCCCCTCTTTGGGCAGATGGACCTAATTAATGCTATAAAGAGGGGTGGTTGAGATATTTAGGATTATTATTATTTTATATTTTAAGAATCACTTAAATGTAAGTGGGTACAACTTATAACCAAGAGCTTTCTCAGTTTAATTGGTTAAGACACAAGCCCAAACAACAAGGGGTCATGGGTTCAAAACCTAATGGTTGCCATTCCTTTTTTATCATCATTTAATTTCATTTTTTACCTTATTAAATTAAGGGTGTTACAACCCTCCCCCCAAAAAAGAAATTGCGTCCTCGAAATTTACCATGGTCAGAGAAATACAAAACTACTCTTTTGTCCATTCTTGTATTGAAATTTATCCATTAGAGAATCCTTGTTTCACGGGGATCTTAGACGATCACAGATCAATTTGGTAGTATCCACAGACATTCGGGCTGTCTTTGGACCCAAATTCACCCCATCATACATCTTGGACCAACTAATCATCATACAATATTTGAACCCATAACGAACTTCATACGATGCCAAACAAACGCTCATATCTTAACTTTTTATTATTATGACCTCAGTCAGCAATAAGAAACCTCTCCAATTACCACCAAAGTCAATCATACGACCTCGAAGTACATCCTTTAGAATTCGAATTACTTTTCTAGGTTGATTGTCAATTTGCGGATGAAAACTGCAACTACAGTTTAGACAAGCACACTAGGACTCCAACAGCGACTTCCAGAATTAAGATGTAAACATCAAATTTCAATCAATGATGATACATAACGATACACCATGCCATATTTTCAAAGAAAATATCTTTCTTCAAGCCGATCAAACACAATCAAGGTTTTGAATGATATCACTAACCTTCATCATATTCAAACAACTGTTTCCTTCCTGTATCATAGAGTCATTCACAAAACTTATATTTTCGGACACCTTTCTTTCAAAATCCATTCTACCTTTTTACCAATTTTCCGTCAGAGTATTCTCAAACATAAACATTACCTCTGAATAGCCTTACATTAAATCTTATATTGATTATCTCACACAATCAAACATTTATACTCGATTGAATTAGGACTTCAATTTCACATGCATGTGCCATCTCAGGTTCATCTTTTTTCTTCTTCTTTTTTTTCATATCTATCAGGCTCACGCAAATTCCAGACGAACATTGCAGGCATTCTTTTCTAGTTCAGATCAGGCTATAATGGATAGAATATCTAGATTCACTTATTTCAGGAAAAAGATTTGACATCGGAGTTTCGGCTCGGAGGAGTACGATCATGATCTAGGGGCATGCACAGACCAAACATCCTATGACAAATGATCGACCGATTTACCCAGACTAACGCAACTCTAAGCTATGATACCACTAAATGTAGCCCACTAGACCTACCTATGCGTTATCACAAATCCCAAGAGGTCACATTAGGGCCACAAAAGCGACCCACCGTAAAAATGCACATAAAAACATTTTCTCTTAAAAAACACTTATTAAATTGTAACGGTAACCTCTATTTAAAATACTCTTTCAGGAAATTATTTAAACGTATAACAAAAATTTCAGAAAAACATTTTTCAGATACTATCATGAAACAATATTAACGTGCATGCCCACTAACTATGTCGGTACCGTACTCCAAAAGCAACACCGAGAGAACTCCAAACACTGATGAAGGTCATCGCACCATGCTAGATTTCTTTTAACTTGCGATGTTAAAAACAACGTGAGCTTCAGAAAGCTCAATAATACAGAACTACCAATGGATGCTATAAGTAACATGTACGTATCAAAAATTTCAGAAAAACATTTTTCAGATACTATCATGAAACAATATTAACGTGCATGCCCACTAACTATGTCGGTACCGTACTCCAAAAGCAACACCGAGAGAACTCCAAACACTGATGAAGGTCATCGCACCATGCTAGATTTCTTTTAACTTGCGATGTTAAAAACAACGTGAGCTTCAGAAAGCTCAATAATACATAACACTCTCATGATGTTTCGGGCAACAATAGGCTCCAAAAATACGATCAGATATTTCAAAGAAGCGGTATACATGTAGATGATAGGATTGTTCTTTATTCAATTACTGAGTATCACACTAGGAACATATAGACCGAAGAATTAGTCACGATATTAATTACGGTAGTTGAGTCAGGGGCTTAGTGTGTATTCCAACAGTGCAAGGTTAACACATACGAGGTAACGGTATGGTGAACGTTATTTCACAGTTATATAATGTTAGCGATAAGGTTCATTTTAGATTTCCTAACTACCCTCCAACCAAACTCCGATATGCAGTTCCCCAGAACTGCAACTATAACGGGCATTACCTTAGGTACGGTAAGGAATTACCCTAGCCGAAGCATAGGAATATGAAACGGTAAGGAATTACCAGCTTGATCAGAGCTGAACCTACGGTAATTTCATACACTATCCCAAATATCCCGGTAACGGTCTAGGTAGTGACAATAGAAATCAGTAGTAGTTGGTAATGATCGATAATAACAATATTCGGTAGCAATCATTGTTAATCAATCATAACAGTGAACATAAAGTAAACTTTAGTTTTCAATGAAACGATAATTAGAGAGCATATATATATTTCTTTTATTTTCTTTTCCTCTTTTTTTTCTAGTTCAGATACATATGTATATTTCGGTTTGATAAAAGCTATATTTTATATCAAAAGTCAGCCTTGAGTTCAGGATGGTAGAATATTTATGTGCACTTGGAAAACACTAAAATGAACCATTTATTTCTCCGAGATACTTGATATTACGTGAAGAATGAAAACTCTGAGCTTTTGACAGTTTGAACTGATTCCATTAATGAGGTCCCGATTAAATGGGACTTTGTAGCCAACATTGCCAACCAGACATTTGGGAAAATGCTTTATTATGATCATTCAAGATATCAACTATATTAAGGTTGTTTCGATCACTTTAGCTAACGAGGGCATTTTGGTTATTTTACTATTAGGGGCAATTTTGTAATTTATCCCAATAATGACAAAATGATGATTTGCAATATTCAAGATTTCCAGCGGTTTATTAAACCTCCAAAAACTCACTCGATCTAATATATCACAACTCTGCAATACTTACCAAACCTTCAGACGTATGCGTTCCACGTGTATCATTTCCAAAAGCAACTATATAAAATGTTGGAACGATCTTCATATTTCACCACAGGCTCACAACTGAGCATTCAAACTTATTTTCCAAGCGGATCTTCCAACCTTATATTAGTATCATGAGTGATGAACATATATGAGTCATGCCTCATAACACTTAGAAGCATTTCAGTCATTTAAGCTTTATTTAGATTTTGGAATTTCCTTAAAGGCAAATTTTGCCCTTTCCGGTCAAGAGGGTATTTCGACTATCTTGGAGCTCGGGACCAATTAATCATTTCTAACAATTATACTACTTATCTAATTTCAATCATTTATGTACTCGATAGAGATTTAGTCGTTCTGGTCCTTTCAGCCCTTCCAGACAATTCATTCATTTCAAAACTTGAGGGTATAAATGTCATTTTAGTTAATTGGAAAATTTCGATGTTCGAGATACTTTAGTGATTTCGGTCATTATGCCCATCCTGATCAATTCATTCTTTTTAGTACCTTCAATCTTTTAGTCATTTTAGTCGTTTCAATCAATTTGATAATTGAAAGTACTTTGATAATTTTCGAACATACGAATAATTTCTTGTAAATTTATCTTCAAGGATTAATAAAAATTTAAGGAAATCCAAGCACTTCACAATCTCGAGGGTTTAAGTCTTGTTACCGTAACTCTCAAAGTAATTTGAGGTTTTCAGATAAACTGGTTGTTTAACAAGATCTAAGATAGATTTCTAGATTGCTTTCATTGTTAAGGTCATTTTAGTCATTCAGATATCTCAAGGGCATTTTTGTAATTTCTCATTCCAACGTTTCGGGCATTAAATCTTTTATCAAGAACATAATCTAAAATGAAAGTTTCGAGGTTGTTAATTTACCGAGTGTTCACTAAACTTGAATTTCTTATCGGTCATTTGTTCCTTATTCGATTCATTCGGTCTTAACCAGTTTATTATCATTGTACTGTAACTGTACCACTTATAATAATCTACGGTAATCGAATGGCCAATCGTACTGTTCATGCATTAATCGATTACCAACATGTTCCACAAAGCATACAGTAGGTAGTAAAGTATTACCTTGAATCCTTGCTATATCGGTTAACCCTTGAAACGACATTTCGATACTCTCGAACCCAAATTTGACGTCCTCAACCATTCATATCTCAAGGAACTACGAGTGCCTTCAAATACACAAATTCCCATTTTAGTCATTATTCATAGTACTATTATATAAATAAATACATATACAAGCTCGGGTTCAAGGTCCAAATCGGAGATTTTCGGGTCATAATTTCGCAGAATGAGCATAAAAAACGGGCTCAGAACGTCGAAAAACATAATATGAGAGTTTTCAGAAATGTTGACTTTTTGGTCAACGCTGACGTCAACAGAAGGTCAACTGAGTTGACTCGGCGTGTTAGCTCACTAAGTCAACTATAGCGAATTGACTCACTGAGTTGACTCGACGAGTTAACTCGATTTCGGATTGGGTTCGGGTGCGAGTCAGACTCGGGTTTGGGTCGGGGTGGTTCAAGATGAACCGATTTAGGTTGGGTCGGTTCACTAACCTAAAAACATTATGGTTGTCGGACGGTCGCCGGAGTGGTCGCCAGAGACTTCTTTAGCACCATCTCTGACGAAAAACAAGGCATATCAACACCACAACTCAACCATAATATTTGAACATCGGAAAATGGTTAGAATCACACTTATTTTTACTTGGAATGCCAAGCGACGACCGGAACAGCGCGTAGCTCCGACGAGGCCCTTAGCGGCGGCGAACAGGCGATCGGTCGGTCAAGTTTTGATCTTTTCCTCATTAGGAGCTTGAATCTGGTGGTTGTGTCGCGGACGGACGATTGACGAGGCCGGAAAATGTTAGAAACAGAGGCGCCGATTGGGGGTTTATGGCCAAAACTTCTAACGAGTTTTATCGGCGAAAGGCAGCTCGATTTCGCTCGTGGAAGCCAAGGATGAGATCGGAACGTCGCGACACTTCTGGTGACGCTGGTGGTGGTGGCCACGGCGTGGTGGTGGCCGGGATCGGGCCGGACGAAGGGGAAAGTGTTTGGGTTCTCGTCGAGCTTTCAATCAACGGTTAACGACAATTAGTGGCCTCTCAACGCGAGTGGAGGCTATAGGTGTAATCGGCGTGAGGCGACGTTAACGTTGACAGTGGCAGTGACTGTTATGGCGCGGTGGTGGTTGAGATCGGACGGTGACAACGTTTGGGGAGGTGAGGGGAATTGTGAATGGTCGGGTATCCCCTATTTGGGCAGATGTACCTAATTAATACCATAAAGAGAGGTGGTTGAGATATTTAGGATTGTTATTATTTTATATTTCAAGAATCACTTAAATGTAAGTGGGTACAACTTATAACTAAGATCTTCTTTAGCTCAATTGATTAAAACACAAGCCGAAACAACAAGGGGTCATGTGCTCAAAGCCTCACAGTTTCCATTCCCTTTTTTTTATCATCATTTCATTTTCATTTTTTCACCTTATTAAATTAAGAGATTTACATGAGTCTTCCAGTAAGGATTTCTTGTATACACAATGCCTCAAACTCAAGATTTGCTTAAGCAATACCAAGTTGCTTGCCACTTGGACTAACCACGTTGGTAACTAATTTAATCATTTTAATTATTAATTAATATATTTTTATAATATTTAATAATTTTGAACATAGAGTTATTATATGATATATAAGTCATGCAAAAAAGTACACAACTCTATCTATTTAAACTATAAATTTTAAATATTTAAAATAATAAATTCTAAATAATAAACTTTAAACCTTAAATTCTATGCCATAAATCATAAACATTGAACCCTAAAATAAAAATGCACACAACACATGTATCAAATAATTTTCCTTTTAACTTATAATCATATTTTTCATACCCAACAATTTCTTTTAGGTTAAACTACATAAATAGTCTCCCGACTATGTTCTAATTATTTTTTGCGTTCCCCGACTATCAAAAACTTAAAAAAGTAACAAATTGGTCCAACGCCGTTAAAAATTTAACGGCTGATGACATGGCAGTTAATATAAATTGATGTAATTACATAATTATCCCTCAAGTTCTATACTTATTTTAATTTGACCCTAATTCTAAAAATTCAACCCACATAATTTTAATAATCTATCAATTTAGTCTATATTCTTTTCTATTTCTCCTCTCTTTTAATTCTTCATTCATTTTCACCCTAAAATTTGTTTAAGAGCCCCTACAAAATATAGATTATGCATCTTTTTTTCCTTGTTCTTAGTATAGATTTTGGGGTATTTTATTATCTATTCTAGTTGATGCTAAATGTAGATGATGATATATGCACTGGGCTCTGAGCAGTTTCGTATATGAATTTCTTTCTTGATGGAAATTGCAGCCTAGAAAGCTTGTCTGATAGTTTAGCCTCTTCAATTCATTGTTATGCTTGTTTAGTGAAGTAACAGTCTAGGTTGTTACAGATTTTAGTTTTCTAGTGATATGCATGTCGTTTTGATTTGCAGCAGCCCATGATTATAACATCGCTTGATAACAGTAAAATTTAAAATTTCAGAATTGAAAGCTTGTTGAGTGAAATTACAGGTCCTTGTATTGGTTGTTGTTTCTTTGTGAGATATTTGTCCTTTTTTTTATCATCGACAATCTATACCATCTCCGAGTTTTTAATATCGCTCGATTATTGCAGTCGCATGTCTCTTTCGGATGCAGAAATTATTATAGTTTTATTTTTATTTTATACATTGTATTGATCATAACATTGGAGTGTTTGGGATCAATGTAGATGTTGCAGCTGTTGCAGCGATATGATTTACAAGTCCCAATTTCCAAGCTTTTTCTGCTGTGAAATTCAGGGTTGTTAACACGACTATTGTTTAATGCACATGATTATTGATATTTAATTTTATAGTAATTTGGTTATCTTTTTTATTTTTGGTTTGTGTAACTTAAATATTCAGATCTTTTCTTTAAATTCATGTATCAAAAAGATGCAAAATTTATATTTTTGGGGGCTCTGAAATGGATTATGGGGTGAAAATGAATTGAAGAATTAAAGGAGATGTGAAATAGAAAAGAATATGGACTAGATTGATATATTATTAAAATTACGTGGATTAATTTTTTAGAATTAGGGTCAAATTAAAATAAGTGTAGAACTTAAGGGCTAATTATGTAATTACATCAATTCATATTAACTATCACGTCATCGGCCGTTAAATTTTTAACAACGTTGGACCAGTTTGTTATTTTTTTAAGTCGGGAGACCAGTTTGTAACTTTTGATAATCGGGAGACGTAAAAAATAATTAGAACATAGTCGGGGGACCATTTATGTAGTTTACCCTTTCTTTTATAAGTGGAGGGGAGGAGTTGTTCGAGACTAAATCATGGACCTAATGTAAACCAAGCCTAAGATGATGTCCATTATCAGTACACATGTACAATACATACGTGATTGATCATTCCCAACAAATTAAATCTTGAATAAATGATGTATATTTTTTGAAATATAACTCGATCCGACTCATAAACATGTGTTCTCGGAAATCGAAACATACATGAAAGATATGTTTTCTTTTGAAAATGGGCATTGGGATTGCTAGAAAACCGATTATTAATGGTGATGTTGATCCATAATAGATAAGGTGCTTCTCCCTTGATACGAAAACTAAATTTATCGAATTATTCACAAAGAAAAGGCCACATTTCATTTCATTCAAACTTCATTTTGATTTCTCATGAAAACGAGTCAAGTGACAGATTGATAGCAATGCACCATCTACCCCTAAAACAATGGTGGTCTAATTTATTGACATTAATTCCTTTGTTTTCTCACATTTTCATGTGCCTATAGCTACATGATAGATGTTCCTTGGCTTGTCAATTGTCATAGTGAATATTATATGAACATGACCCAACTTTTGCTATAGTTATTAGTTATTGTAGCTTCAAATATGTAGTATTCGTATCTGAATTAATATTTTAAAATTTTAAATCTCAATTGATTTTGTGGTTATTAGTTGTTCTGAGATAAAATTGTATCAAGTGTTTGATAAAATTCTTATGATAATATTTTGACTATGTATTGTATCAACCAGTACACATTAGTACTCATTGAATAGATTGAACATATCGAATTTTTGATTGGAATGAAATTTAGAGTACATGATATTGGTTTCAGGGGCTGACCTTGACTCTCCTAAATGGTAAAATTTTGACTTTAGTCCCTTGAAAATATAAAGTTATAAAACTATGTGTAAAAATTATATTTCGGCCCAAAGGACAATAGAATTTTAGTTTTGTCCCTTAAAATTATATAATTATAAGCTAAAATAATGATAAAGTTATATATTTATCCGCTTAAAAATTTATAATTTTGTTCCAATCTTTAGAATTTTTTATAACTTTTTCCCTAATTGATTTAGAATTGAAACAATATATCTATTAAATAAAATGGCGAGAGGTTTCGTGTTGAGGCAAGAGGGTGCGCCACCGGTGAGATCGTCAGAGTTTATCTGGCCGGTTGAGAGACCGACAAAGAAAAACAAAGAGTGTGTAACGTTATATGTTGAGAACTTATTAGAAGGGATCCATTGAAAAGGTTTGCGTCTAGCGTTTGATTGCATTGTTGAGGTTTTGGATGCTTCATTCCGCGGAAGCGTGCAAAAAATGGTAGTCGTTTTAGTTTTGTTAGAATGGCGACGATGAAAGCAGCGAAACGAGCCGTAGAAGTGTTCAACGGACACAGATTGTTTGGATCTTATGTGCAGCCTGCAGGTGTTTGAGGCGAAACATAAGGCGCAAAATTCCTTTTGGAAGAAAATTTTTGTACAATGAGGGAGTGGTAGTTCTGATCGAATTGCGAGGACAACCGAGTTGAGGGCAGAAAACGCAAAGGCAGTGAATCTGGGTGAACGGAAAGTAAAATTGAGTTTAACAGCGTTAGGGGAGGTTGATGTCAATTCAATTGAGGTGCTTAATCAAAGTGCAATTAGCTGGTGTGATCAGTTTCATAGTTTTCGCGAATTAGCGGATGAGTTGAAGGACGCAAGCTTTGATGGTTTTACTTTATTGCGAGTAATTTAAGTAGTTATTATTTTGTTATTAATTACTCTTTGTTTTTCGATTTATATTGTTTATTTGGGTGTTTTTTTTCTTATTTTCTGTGTAAGACATTGGATTACAAAAACTGTGCTAAAAATGAAAAAATTTCACTGTTTTCATTTTTTCTAGAGTCAAGGCCGGACTAGTGGGCATGAATCTGGCCATGAAATCTGACGTGGCATCCAGTCAGCAGTTTTTAGAAGCTGACGTCGGATAGTTTATCAGTTGTGAATCGATAACTTATTAGCCGAGATTTTAAATTCAAACTTAAGAATTATCTTTTGAATTTAGAATTTAATTTGAATATTTTTTAGGATTTATCTTCTATCATTTTAGGGTTATCTTAGAGTTTTTAGAATACTATAAATATCCCTTGAGATAAGCTAGAAATGTAACGCCCCGGTTTAGGGGCTAGGTGAAAATAATATTTTAATATTATCTCGGGTTTCGATTTTAATATTTTATTTATTAAAGTAATGGTTTGGGCCTCGGGTTTTAAGATTTGGACCAATTTTAAATTGAGCCCAAAAGCCATGGATGGCACCTATTGTGGTTTCCCTTTTTCTTTAAGGGCATTTTGGTATTTGAACATTAAAGTTTAAACAATAATAAATAAAGGATGATTATCATCTTCTTCCTCTCCCTTCCATTTGTTTTCTAACGTGAAGAACATCTCTCCCTCCCCAAATACTATTTCATCTCCTCTCTCCTTCGTTTTGGCTCGGTTTTGAAAGGTAATTACGTTTTTGACTTGCTCTCAACTTCCTCTCTTCAAAAGTATAAGTAGTTTTCATTTTCATCCATGTTTTAGAATTTGGATTTTTGGGAGATTTGAATGAAAATGGTTGTTTTGTGGTGTTTAACTTGAGATTTTGATTTAACAGTGATAGATATGAAGTTTATGAAACAAACGGTTCAACATATATGATTTTTGAAGAGTTTTGTTAAGTTTCCCGATTTTGTGTTTTGGAGGGTTTTTAGGAGGGTTTTTAGTTGAGTTTTGAGTGTGGTTTGTGTTGGAAATTGAGGGTTGATGATAGGGTATTGGTTGGGGGTCGTTTTGGAAGCAATTAGAAGTGTTAAATGTGTTGGAATCATCGGTTTTGGACTGTGCTAAAGGGCTGCTCGGGAATGACTTTTTGGTGGTTGTTCTTGGTTTGAAAAACAAGTGTTTGATGTTTGAATTTCATTCCGGGTTGCTATGTTGTGTTGTGGACTGAATTGAGGTTAATTTACTTGTGTTGATATGATTAGGAGCAAGAAATTGCGTTGGTAAAGTCTCGGGATCGATATCGGAAGTCATGGAGGCTTGAGTCGGCTTTGCTTGAATTGCTTAAGGAAGTGAGGTGAGTGGTTAATGTTTTAATTTGATTTCAAAGATTGGTTCAAGCATATGGTTGCGAAAATGTTTTTAAGTATCATCTTGGTTCAAAGTTGGTTTTGAAGAGTTTAGTTATTCAAGAGTAAATCTTGGTGAATTGTCTCTTTAATTTCCCCTTTTTACTGTTTGTTTTCATTACTTGTGGTGATGAATTGTTATGTATGAAATTCCAATATATTTGGGAGGAAGCATGTTGCTTCTTATCATATCGTTGATTTTGTGTGGTGGTAATTATGGTGTTGTTATATGCCTTGTGAGATAAGTGTAAGTTGGTGCAGGTTGTGCACGGAAATGATGGGTAAGACCTTTTGTGGTTGGTATGGTTGTTTGTAGTAAGTTGGTACAGGTTGTGCACGGAAATGGTGAGTAAGACCATTTGTGGTTGGTAAGGTTGTTTGTAGCAATTTGGTGCCTAATTGTGGATTTTGTTGTAGCTTGTGTGGTTGTGCATGATATAGTGAGTACATGTTGTGGGAATGGTGATTTGTGTGTTGTGTTGCATGGTTGTCGTTGCTCTGGTGATGTGTAGTCCCGCCAGTAGCAAAAGTATAAGACTCTGGTGATGTGTAGTCCCACCGGTAGTCACTGGTTGGGTATTCCTTTGATGTGTAGTCCCATTGGAAACCCACTAGTTAAAACGGTGATGTGTAGTCCCACCGTACTTGTATGCTAGTTATATTTGTGTAAAGCATGTGTGTTGTCGTTGCTCCGGTGATGTGTAGTCCCGCCGGTAGCAAGTGTTATAAGACTCCGGTGATGTGTAGTCCCACCGGTAGTCACTAGTTGGGTAGTTCCTTTGATGTGTAGTCCCATTGGAAATCCACTAGTTAAAACGGTGATGTGTAGTCCCACCGTAAGTGAAAGTTTGGTTATGTTTGTGCATACCATGAAGTGAAATGTTTATGTTGTTGACCTTTGGTTGAACTTGTATGTAACAAATGAATTAGGTTGTTGGATGACTTGTATGTGTGTTGGCTTTTACTTTTAAAGGAAACTTTGAACTCTGCATTGTTGTTGTTATGTTTTAGAGCTCTGCTCACTAAGCTTTATGCTTACGCTCTCCTTTTTCCGACAATGTAGATCTTTAGCTTGGAGTTAGCAAGGAGCAGGAAAAGGGCGTCCAAGCGTATGGTAGTTTGCTCAAGTATGGTTTATTAAATAAAGTAGTAGTCTAGCAATGGGAAATGCTACGTGTTTTAGGAGCTTGTATCTAGACTCCTTTGTGTTGGCTTTATGTTGTTAATGCCTCATGTTGATGGATTTGTAAATCATGTTTATGTTGATGCCTAATTGTTTGTTTGGGAGGCTTATAGCCAGTCCTTGGATGTTTGTGTTGCTTTGGTATTTGGATGTCGTTGTTGGCTTGGTTCGTGGGTGCCTTGTTCGATTGTAAATATTGTCTATGTTATATGCCATGAATGTCTACATGTTTTGGTTGCTAAGGCATAATATCTTAAGTGCTTGAGTGACTATATATGCATAAATTGCTCTTTTGTTAGAATGCTATGTATGAATGCTTTAATTCATGTTTGAGTGATTCCTCTGGCTTAAATATGTGTGCTTACATGTTTGTATATGCTTAGGTGAGTCGAGAATTGCATCTAGAGTCGTGTTTGAGGTCGTTCAGCTTAAAATTGTGGACTTGCAGTGCAGGGCGTATCGATACGCTAAGGGCTGTATCGATACGGCCTTGCTCATAGAGAACACAAATTTTGCTGGGCGTATCGATACGTGGGGTGTATCGATACGGTCCCAACTCTCTGGAATTCTGAGGAATTGTAGAGTGCATGGCGTATCGATACGGTGTCCAAGCGTATCGATACGGTCCAACCTAGTTGACCAAGTGGTGTTGACCGAGAAGGGCGTATCGATACGCTTAAGGGCTGTATCGATACGGTCTTCTTATGTTGACTGTAGGGTGTTGACCTTGGTCAGGCGTATCGATACCCTCTGAAGGCGTATCGATACGACCTGCTTAAAAAGGCTAAATGAGTTGTTTTAAGGTGCTGTTTTGGTTGGTCGTTGCTATGGAGTTGTGTTTCCGCTGTCGTGTATCACATAGGACTTAATAAGGCATTTAGACAAGATAAATTGAAAAAAAATAGGGTTGCTAACCGAGGGGGGAACCTTAATGGGTTTCGCTTCGGTTTTCCCCGTGTGGCCCACTCGGATCGGTCATCCGTCCAGACCGGGACGAGGGGGTTACATTTAGTGGTATCAGAGCCTAAGGTTACCGAGACCTTGGGCAGGTAAGTGAGGTAAGTTTGATGTGTTATGCTGTTGTTGTGTCTCGGTGAATATTTTGCCATTTATGCTTGATGTTTGCTTGTTAGTACGGTGTTTGAAAGCATGTGTAAGCTTGATGGTTGTGTTGAGGCGTAGTGTCGAGTTCCCATTGCTACTATTACTTATTTGAAAAGATTTTTGTAAAGGAGTATACTTGAGCATCTTGGACCCTTGCTCTTGCTAACCCTGAATATTCTTGTTTGTGTGTTTTGTTTATTATTGTATTGTTGTCTTTGGGAAGATTGAGGCCGAGGTGTAGGCCTGGAGTTTGTAATCATGAATCCGAGGTTTTAGAGGATGTAAATGACGAGTGAGTTCATCGCCTTAGTTCAGAGCAGTACCCTAGTTGGTGGTACAGTTTGTTTGTTTGGGTCAGCGTGTCTGTGAACTGGTTTCTGCTGAGAGAGAGCAATGTGACCGATCTTGATATGAGTTGGTAATAGAAGTAAAGACCTATGAGTTGGTCTCGGAATGATGTCGATGTCGTGGCAAGTAATTCGTCGATACAGTCATTGAGCTTGTTTTTCTGATTGATTCTGGATCTACGTGTCTGTGTATTTTGAGTGAGCATGCGAAGTTGTTGAATCTACCTTGTGGGGTACTAAGGATAGGTGTTAGTGTTACTAGTTCCTTCGAGGATACTATTGTGGTCGGAAAGATGTACAAGGGGTGTCCGTTGATGGTTCAGTGGCACGTGTTTTCAGTTGGTGCGGTAGAATTGCTTTTTACGGTTTTGATGTGAAGCTGTGCATGAATTGGCTTGTATAACCTAGAGTTAGGATAGATTTTGAGACAAATGGAAGTTTTCTTAAAGCTTACGGATGACTATGAGATTGTAATGGTAGGTGGAATGTGGATTTCGTATCGAATGTTGAACCATCCTTAGAGGTCAAAGATTGAATTGAGTTTGGTTGACAGGTTTGCCTAAAAGATGTGATGGATTTAATTTTTGAGTGAGGATTAGACCGCAGAATGTTAGAATAGTTGATGTTTTCCTAAAGGTGTTGGCAAGAATTACTCGATTTGTCTCTTGTTAGGGAAGAAGAGTTTGTTATTGATACCGTCTCCGAGTTTGCTTATGTTTTGTTTGCTTTGTATCTCATGATTCTCGACCAACTTGAGAGTGTTGAAGAATCAACTTTGAGTTTGTTAGACCTTAGTTTCATTTGGTTTAGTATATCATTTTAGAATGTGACAGTGTAACTTGTGAAGAAGAGAGATGACACTACGAGAATGTGGTTAGATTGCAGACAGTTGAGACAATTGATAGTGAGTAGTTAGTATCTGTTTCCAAACATCAGTGATTTGTTGACCAGTTGAGGGGTGTTTCAGTCTTTACAAGGTTAATTTGAGATCCGATTACTACCAGTTAATAGTGAGAGAGGTTGATGTACCGAATGAAGCTTTCGGGGTAGATGTGATCACTTAGAGTTTTGGGATTATGTCGTTTGTTTGACTAAGTGTGTTAATTACTCTTATAGAGATGTTGAGCAGAATGTTTTCCTAAGTCCTGGATTAGTTGTGGAAGTTCTCTGGGATGATATGTGGAAATATTCACGTACCGAAGAAGACCATGACAAGCCTTGAAGTTAAGGTTGTGGATCCTTTTTGAGAATCAGTTGTATGCCAAGTTGAGCAAGTATGGACTCTGAGTTGAGGAAGATGTTTCCCTAGGTCATGTAGATCAGTCGAGTATATTAGTGCAAACCTCAATTGGGCATAAGAAGATATGAGTTGGAAGAAATTAAAGTCAGTGACATGTATCTATAGTTTCTAGGTCAAGCGCTGTTACTATCGAAGGTTTGTAAATGATCTTTTGAAGATAGCTGCCCCTTTGATAGATTGCTACAGAAGAACGTTCAGTTTATGTGTTAGATATGAGACGTTGAGCCCTTTAGAAACTGAAAGAAACTTCGAAGAGAGTTAATGTAGTGACCGATGTCCCGAGTTAAATCTGTTGTTAGATTAGTAGCCGAGTTGCGAGTTGTGTTTGCCGGATTCAGTTTATCATTGATAGTGGTTCTGTGGTTGAGTTTCATGTTATGCTTGCTCTGAGTCAGATACTTAGAGAGAAATAGTTGTAAGACAGGTTCTTGGCACCTTACGTGCAAGAAGAATCAGAAAGAAAACCTTCAGAATACAGTTCAGAGACGATAGAGTTTGTATTTTTAGAGACAGAATAGTTGTGCCGATAGTCATAGTGTTTTGAGAGGTATTGTTTTGGCCGGAGTACATGGCAGTTCTTGTGTATTGCATCCGAATAGTGTGAAGACATATTGTAGGTTGAAGATGAGTACTCGTGGATTGAGTTGATGGATAATGTGGTTCAGTATGAGAATAAGTGTGCAATTTGTCAGCGTGCCAAGACTGAGCATCAGTTTCTTCTAGTTTGTTACATTCGGGGGAAATTCGTATTGAAAGTGGGTAATAGATTCGAGAGATCTTGTGTATGATTCGCCTCCTATTTCCTCAGTGAGAATTTAGTTGAGTAATCAATGTTAGTTGCACTATATGTGGTCCTTTATACATGTTCAAGCTACTTGTACCTTGAATAAGATGGCGGAGTTGTGCCTTAGCAAGATTGTGAGTTGTACATTGTCGTGAGATCGATAATGGCCGATAGAGATTTGAGTTTTGACTAAAATTTTGAAGTCGTCTGCATAGTGTTTGGTTGTATGTTGAGGTCTAATGATCAGTCAGAGAAAGTTATGGGTTAGGTAATCAAACATTGTTGTATGAGATGGTGAATCGGGTTAGTCCGGTTGTTTGTTTGTTGCAGTTACCACCATAGTGAGAAGGAAGTATGTAATGTGTTCTGTGTATCTATGATTCAGAAGTGTGAATCAATTTTGTCCCGTGTTATGTTGTTAAAGAGTTTGAGTTGAGTTTAAAATGGTCATACATTGAAGGACCCGTTGAGATCTTGGCATCAGATAGTTAATGTCGTGTGGTAAGTCTACAGAGTTGGAGAGCATGTTGTAGTAAGAGAGAAAGTGTGGAGGAGCATGTGTTAGTGACTCTTTCTGTCTAATAAATTTCGAGGACGAAATTCCTTAAGTGGGGGAGAGTTGTAACGCCCCGGTTTAGGGGTTAGGTGAAAATAATATTTTAATATTATCTCGGGTTTCGATTTTAATATTTTATTTATTAAAGTAATGGTTTGGGCCTCGGGTTTTAAGATTTGGACCAATTTTAAATTGAGCCCAAAAGCCATGGATGGCACCTATTGTGGTTTCCCTTTTTCTTTAAGGGCATTTTGGTCTTTGAACATTAAAGTTTAAACAATAATAAATAAATGATGATTATCATCTTCTTCCTCTCCCTTCCATTTGTTTTCTAACGTGAAGAACATCTCTCCCTCCCCAAATACTATTTCATCTCCTCTCTCCTTCGTTTTGGCTCGGTTTTGAAAGGTAATTACGTTTTTGACTTGCTCTCAACTTCCTCTCTTCAAAAGTATAAGTAGTTTTCATTTTCATCCATGTTTTAGAATTTGGATTTTTGGGAGATTTGAATGAAAATGGTTGTTTTGTGGTGTTTAACTTGAGATTTTGATTTAACAGTGATAAATATGAAGTTTATGAAACAAACGGTTCAACATATATGATTTTTGAAGAGTTTTGTTAAGTTTCCCGATTTTGTGTTTTGGAGGGTTTTTAGGAGGGTTTTTAGTTGAGTTTTGAGTGTGGTTTGTGTTGGAAATTGAGGGTTGATGATAGGGTATTGGTTGGGGGTCGTTTTGGAAGCAATTAGAAGTGTTAAATGTGTTGGAATCATCGGTTTTGGACTGTGCTAAAGGGCTGCTCGGGAATGACTTTTTGGTGGTTGTTCTTGGTTTGAAAAACAAGTGTTTGATGTTTGAATTTCATTCCGGGTTGCTATGTTGTGTTGTGGACTGAATTGAGGTTAATTTACTTGTGTTGATATGATTAGGAGCAAGAAATTGCGTTGGTAAAGTCTCGGGATCGATATCGGAAGTCATGGAGGCTTGAGTCGGCTTTGCTTGAATTGCTTAAGGAAGTGAGGTGAGTGGTTAATGTTTTAATTTGATTTCAAAGATTGGTTCAAGCATATGGTTGCGAAAATGTTTTTAAGTATCATCTTGGTTCAAAGTTGGTTTTGAAGAGTTTAGTTATTCAAGAGTAAATCTTGGTGAATTGTCTCTTTAATTTCCCCTTTTTACTGTTTGTTTTCATTACTTGTGGTGATGAATTGTTATGTATGAAATTCCAATATATTTGGGAGGAAGCATGTTGCTTCTTATCATATCGTTGATTTTGTGTGGTGGTAATTATGGTGTTGTTATATGCCTTGTGAGATAAGTGTAAGTTGGTGCAGGTTGTGCACGGAAATGATGGGTAAGACCCTTTGTGGTTGGTATGGTTGTTTGTAGTAAGTTGGTACAGGTTGTGCACGGAAATGGTGAGTAAGACCATTTGTGGTTGGTAAGGTTGTTTGTAGCAATTTGGTGCCTAATTGTGGATTTTGTTGTAGCTTGTGTGGTTGTGCATGATATAGTGAGTACATGTTGTGGGAATGGTGATTTGTGTGTTGTGTTGCATGGTTGTCGTTGCTCTGGTGATGTGTAGTCCCGCCAGTAGCAAAAGTATAAGACTCTGGTGATGTGTAGTCCCACCGGTAGTCACTGGTTGGGTATTCCTTTGATGTGTAGTCCCATTGGAAACCCACTAGTTAAAACGGTGATGTGTAGTCCCACCGTACTTGTATGCTAGTTATATTTGTGTAAAGCATGTGTGTTGTCGTTGCTCCGGTGATGTGTAGTCCCGCCGGTAGCAAGTGTTATAAGACTCCGGTGATGTGTAGTCCCACCGGTAGTCACTAGTTGGGTAGTTCCTTTGATGTGTAGTCCCATTGGAAATCCACTAGTTAAAACGGTGATGTGTAGTCCCACCGTAAGTGAAAGTTTGGTTATGTTTGTGCATACCATGAAGTGAAATGTTTATGTTGTTGACCTTTGGTTGAACTTGTATGTAACAAATGAATTAGGTTGTTGGATGACTTGTATGTGTGTTGGCTTTTACTTTTAAAGGAAACTTTGAACTCTGTATTGTTGTTGTTATGTTTTAGAGCTCTGCTCACTAAGCTTTATGCTTACGCTCTCCTTTTTCCGACAATGCAGATCTTTAGCTTGGAGTTAGCAAGGAGCAGGAAAAGGGCGTCCAAGCGTATGGTAGTTTGCTCAAGTATGGTTTATTAAATAAAGTAGTAGTCTAGCAATGGGAAATGCTACGTGTTTTAGGAGCTTGTATCTAGACTCCTTTGTGTTGGCTTTATGTTGTTAATGCCTCATGTTGATGGATTTGTAAATCATGTTTATGTTGATGCCTAATTGTTTGTTTGGGAGGCTTATATCCAGTCCTTGGATGTTTGTGTTGCTTTGGTATTTGGATGTCGTTGTTGGCTTGGTTCGTGGGTGCCTTGTTCGATTGTAAATATTGTCTATGTTATATGCCATGAATGTCTACATGTTTTGGTTGCTAAGGCATGATATCTTAAGTGCTTGAGTGACCATATATGCATAAATTGCTCTTTTGTTAGAATGCTATGTATGAATGCTTTAATTCATGTTTGAGTGATTCCTCTGGCTTAAATATGTGTGCTTACATGTTTGTATATGCTTAGGTGAGTCGAGAATTGCATCTAGAGTCGTGTTTGAGGTCGTTCAGCTTAAAATTGTGGACTTGCAGTGCAGGGCGTATCGATACGCTAAGGGCTGTATCGATACGGCCTTGCTCATAGAGAACACAAATTTTGCTGGGCGTATCGATACGTGGGGTGTATCGATACGGTCCCAACTCTCTGGAATTCTGAGGAATTGTAGAGTGCATGGCGTATCGATACGGTGTCCAAGCGTATCGATACGGTCCAACCTAGTTGACCAAGTGGTGTTGACCGAGAAGGGCGTATCGATACGCTTAAGGGCTGTATCGATACGGTCTTCTTATGTTGACTGTAGGGTGTTGACCTTGGTCAGGCGTATCGATACCCTCTGAAGGCGTATCGATACGACCTGCTTAAAAAGGCTAAATGAGTTGTTTTAAGGTGCTGTTTTGGTTGGTCGTTGCTATGGAGTTGTGTTTCCGCTGTCGTGTATCACATAGGACTTAATAAGGCATTTAGACAAGATAAATTGAAAAAAAAAATAGGGTTGCTAACCGAGGGGGAACCTTAATGGGTTTCGCTTCGGTTTTCCCCGTATGGCCCACTCGGATCGGTCATCCGTCCAGACCGGGACGAGGGGGTTACAAGAAAATCATCTCTTATTCTTAGCTTATTTTTACTTTTAAAGTTCATAAAATTTCCTTTCCCTTTATGTTTAATTTCTTTTAGTTTTTTTAATTTTATTTTAATATTATGTTAAGTATGATTTCTTGCACAATCATGCTTAGCTAAAATTTATGAATAGCCAAAGGCTTAAAGCGAAGCTTCAATTCACCTTGTAAGAATTAAAAGCATTCAACAACTTCGTTTTACATTTTTAATTTTCTGAAAGCTTAGATCGCAATCGACCTTTCTATTAAAATCTTTTCTCTTTTATTTCAAAAAGTGCACATTGACTTGATTCTTTTTTAGATTTATAGTTGGGAGGAAGGATCGGCTTGTAGCAAATTTAACTTCCTATGAACACACTTAGCGATAGATCCGCTAAGAGAAATTGAGATCGGATTCGATTCTCATCGAGACAACATAATCCGAGTCGAGTTTTTCCAAATTCTAAAACTATTTTATTCTAAAACGAGTTACAAGGGTTGGGCCTTGTAGATTGTAACCGGTATGTATTCGGAGTAATTTTTTTTTATGATCATTTTGAATTGAAGCAGAGCAAAACTTGAGGCTAATTAATTTAATTATTTTACTCTTCAAAACTTAATGGTTTTGATTATGTTTAATAATGTTGAGGAGCATCGATCGTTCTTAGAATTAAGGGAGATGTTCTGAGGTGGTTTAGCAAAGTTGAAGAGTGGTCGTTTGAGGCATCAAGCTTTCATAGTAGAAGGGTATGAGTTACGGTGTATGGGATCCCTGTACATGCATGGTCTCGAGCGACGTTTGAGAATATTGCATCACTGTGTGGATCGTTAATCGATGTTGATAATGAGACTACGGCTCTGGCATCGTTTGAGGGGGCTAATTTGTTCATTATCACGAGTTCTATGGATAAAATGGATTTGATGATTGATCTTCAAGTGCAAGACAAGGTTCATTATCCGGTGGAGCGACATTTGGCTCTGTTGAAAGGCAATTGGGTACAAGAAGATTGTGAGGGTTGGATCATGATTGTGTATACTCCAATGTGAAGGGTCGGATCCGATGCATTTATGGGAGGATATTGTTAGGCAGCTTGGTGATTTTGATGGCCTTGTTTTCGAACTGAGGCTTGTGCGTTGAAGCTCATTTTGAGGCCTCAATGGCGTAGTGTGGGGAGTTTGATTCTCGAATCAGATTCGTGTGTGTAGCGGTTGATTGGGTGTTACAAAGAGATCGTCGTCTATGGCGTCTGTGGAATTATTTTGTAGAGATTGATGTCGCGTATGCCAATTTTTGTTGTGTTTGCTTCTCGCACATTTATAGAGAGGCGAATGGTCTTGCGGATGTATTGGAAAAGGATGGGGTTGATCGATCATATTTTTTGTTGATGGTTTGTGATTGTAGTTGTGGGATGTGTGTGGCAGATTGGTTTCGGTGCTTGTGTTGGGCATGGCTGCTGCCTTGGATCGGTTGAGTGCTTGATTGTGCGTTCTTGAAGCATGTTTGGATGGTTGGCAAGCGTGTATTGAGTCGGGGAAGTTGGTTGCTATTTTTTTTGTTTGAATGGTGCTGATTGTGGCTTGGGGCTTAGTGTGGTGTTGGGTTGCATAAGTTTAGATTGGTTTTTTTTCCTTGTTTTGGTGTGTGTTTTTCCTTGTTTTGGTGTGTGTTTTTCCTTGTTGCCATGGTTAGGAGTACTCTTTTCTTCTATTTTTTAGTTAGAGAGATTTTTAATGAAATTTTTGACCATATATTTTAGTTGTATGAATATACCGTCAATAAAACCATACCTTCTTACTGATAAAAAACAATATATCAATTGATATAGCTAGTATCAGGGACGGAACACTTTATACGGTGGGAGGGGCTTCTTCCCCCACAAGCCCAAATTTTTTACCCTTTAATTTATATATTTTTTTAAGAAAATAAAATTAATGATGATTTACCGTCACTTTTGAACATTTATATTTTACCCCTCATAATTCTGACTCCATCTATGCTGGCATCCACCTAGTATTAATAACCATAATTGAAACTTCTTATATCCATGTATGGATTTACGGATGAAATTATATATATATATATATATATATATATTCTTTTTGCTCATGGAATTGTTGTGTGTATATATCTAAAGGGATAGGGACCGAAGTGGAAGAATGAGTGAATGAGTGGGTAGGGCATAGGTATCTCATTTTCATCATTTAAGACTCTATTGCTATGCCTACGTGGTCCTTTGTAAACCTTGATTATTAAGATATTCATAGCTATTAACTATAACTTTTTTTTCATCCACATTATTAATCCAATTGATATTGATGTTATTATAAAATTTAGGCATGATGATAATTTTTTTTCTAAAATTTAACCAGATAATTATTTTAGTTCTTATTTTTTAACCATTTTAACCTTCAACTTTTTATTTTGGGCAGAGTGTCCCTCTGTGGATAAAAATTAGTAGTCAACTAATAATAAACAACTTAAAATGACTTGATAGAATGGTACATCAACATAAAAAATAATTTTATATTTTATATAGTTTTATAAAATTATTTTTAACTGTTGTGTGATTCTATCAAGTCAACATGTTTGTCTACATGACACTGCTATGTCAGTGTGCAGTGTGCACTGCCTTGTAAATTTGGCATGTCATTTCAAGTCGTTACTATTAGTTGACTAACAATTTTCATCCACGAATGAGACATTTTGGCCTAAAATGAAACGTTGAAGATTAAAGTGCTTCAAAAAAAACATGAGTTAAAATAACTATCCAGTCAGGCGTTAAAGATATTTTTCTAGCATTATGTGTCTAAGATTTAAATACATGATTGTATCTTCGATGAATGTAGGATTACAAGTGAATTTGATGAACATTTTGTGAATATTTTTTTTATGTTCGTTTATCAAGCTAAATGAATGGACATAAACAAAATTTTTATACTCACTTATAGATACAAACAAGGCATGTTTAATTCATTTATATTCATAATTAGCACATAAAACTCGTTTAATAAATTGTGTAAATCTCGTTTATTATTTGATTATTATATAATTAATAATTCTATCATTGCTTATATGCTTATTTTATAATTATTAATATTTATGTTTGATTATTTTATATCTAAAAAGAATACACTATGTTTATTGTTCATGAAAGGTTTTTAATTGTTTGTGAATATTAAACAAACCGACATCACTATTCAATTTTAAATAAACGAAAAAATACAAATTTAAAAATAAATAAAGAACATGAATTAAAAAGATAAATGATGTAATTTCATTTTCTTTTGTTCCAACCAAATTTATTAGGTAATAGAACCTATTCATCACATAATGACTATGATTATGGAATTATACCAAAAGATCTGAATATTCATAATTGTAGTTTAGAATGTTCACTTAACATGATATGCTATAAGAAGACAATGAGTGAAAATGACAAATATTCAACTTCTTTTATAATATTTAAAAAATAAAGATTAATGGACGTGTGCTATTGTATTAAGTTAAAATAATTTAATATTTTGATATTGTTAAGGGTAAGGGTGATCAAATTATTCGAACCCGACCTTATAAGGTCAAGTTTCTTTTAAAATTTGAGTTTGGGTTGATCAAAACATATTTTTTGAAGGGTAAATCAAGTCTAGATTAGAGTGAAAATCCTTAATTTTTTTCAGATAATAGTATATTTCTCTTATATATTTAGAGATAATTATTACAATAATGCTCTCTCTATATTTTTTAATTATCTTCATATTCTGACAAATAAAAAAATATTTATATCAAATCGAATCACGAACGATTTTTTTACCCAAACTTCAGATTAGATGGAATATTATCAAATCTTGTGTCAGGTCGATGTCAAGACGGTCAAAAATCCCACTCATGTTCATCCTTAATTAAGGATATATGATTACATATTATTTTCATGCAAGATATTCACAAAACTAAATCAAGAATAAAAGATATTTTTTGTGCACTCCTAATTTGTAATGTCCTATAATGCATAACCATTTCTTCCTTTAAATCTTTTAGTAAAAAAATATTTAATTTTTCAAAAACTTATAATTTGATATTTTTTTATTTCGATCTCCCTAATAAAATTATTTTTGTTTTTGATCTTACATATTAAGGTTCCTACGCAATACATATATTCTAACAGAATGAAGCGTTAGGTTCCATAAACAGCATATGTAGTTTGAATTATGACGTTGTGAATTGAAAAAACTAAATTAAGAGAATTATCTCATAATTGTCCTCCGCAATAACTGATCACTAATGAGTCGAATATCGATGATTATATCAATTTTTTTATAAGATTTACATTTATTTATTCCTACCAATGTATTTTATGTTCTATCTGAGTTTTGAATATATTATCATTTGCTTGATGTTAAAAATTATAACTAATTATTACTTGGAGTAGTGAGATGAGGCACTAGATATCTTAAACATCGTCTATGGTTTGACTCTTTGACTCCTAACATTGTAAATGAAACAAATTGAGTTGGGAGGGTCGCCCTAATGATCACTATAGTATCTTATTTAAATTAGTAGGTTAATAGTCAGATTTCGCCAGTTATACCAAGAAAAACTTTCCAATAATAAATATATTAAAAATAACATTATTAACGGATACAACAGAGATACCAGATCGATTCAAGGGATTATATTAACTTCATAATAACAACTATACAAGCACATAGAACACAAATAATTTTATACTAGTATCAAACATCCTATCCTTATATTAAAATCACTACTTTTGCATAGATTTAGGAAAACTAGAAATTATGAGATGGGTCTTAATGGGAGATTAAAACCCACCACCAACTTCCAAGCTCAAGGAAGTCCATTGAAATTGCACACAAAATTCCATGATTTTTGTACCAACAAAATAATTTTGTTTGTGGATGACAAAGGAGACCCTACCATTTCTTCTTTTGGACTTATGAAAATAAAAGCCAATATAATTGCTATCTCCTAAACAAGTTCTCCCACTTGCCCAAATACTATATACTCCCCCGCCTCCTTAATTTCCATTTCAATATCAATGGAATCTTTGATTAATGGCACCATTGTATCTTCTCTTTCCTTGGTCATCAACTCAATTAAGGGTTTAAAGAATTACCATTGGTATATGATTTATTGACTGATAAATACGAATTTAATATTGCATATGTACGTTAAAAGAACGATCATTTCAACTTAATTTATTCTATTCACGACGCTAACATTTATATATGCTAACTATTATGTATATAAAAGAAGCTTTTAAACGATATATTATTTAATATATAATCGGTAGAATTTTTTTCATCGCAAAGTTTTATTCCATCGTCATGTGTCCTTAGTTGTTTATTTACATATTAATTAAGGACACATGGCGATGGAGTAGTTCCGCCCTTGAAGTAAAAAAACTCTAGCACTGGTCCAGTAGTATATTAAATAGTAAATTTTGAATTATTATTTTTGTCGTATTAAAATATATATTATATGTATAAAAATGAAATATTAATTTAAATAAATGAAATTATATTAAGTTTTTTTTTAAATATAAATCAAAGGCGAATAACTTATTTGAATGCAAATTAAAAATTGCCGAATGAGGCTTTAACAATGAGTTCTTTAAGATTAAATATTTATTTAAGTGAAATAAAAATTAAAAGTTTTTTTATAAAATTTATTATAATTTTAATAATTTATGTTTAAAAATCTAATTATTTATTTTAAGCTTAAAGATTACTTTTGCACCATAATAGTAGGGATGACAACGGGGCGGGACGGGTCAAATTTTTGACCGCTCTAACCCCGACCTGAAAATTCAAACAGAATACCCGACCTTGACATGTCCTGAAATAAAATACTAATATACCCAATCTGACTCCGAACCGGAAAAATAAAAATATACCCGGATCCGGCCCGACCATGTATTTTTCTGTTGCAATTTTCTTACATTTCTCACAAACCAAACATCATCAAACTGTGTGCAAAAAACATCATCCAACCGGAGCGGAATTAGCAGCAATCCTAGAAGCGTACCAATTATACTCCGTCTCAAAGTGGTTCAACCTGAAACAAATAGTGTTGTTCTGTTAAATGGATTGAAAAACCCAAGAGCGCTCTCTCAATTTTCTTTGATACAGTGCTGAAATGTCACTCCTATTGCATTCAAAACTTTAAGGAAAATTGTCTTTGAATTCTGGAAAAAAAAACTGTGTGGCTCACTCCTTGGCAAAGAGTATCCTTTCTTATGGACATCATCGTGAATATTTAATTACAGGTGTGTGCTCCTACAAGGTTTATGCATCATGTTTGACCAACTGATATGGATGGAAGGGATTGATTATTTTTGCTAGCTTCAAAGTCAACTACTCCATGCAGAAACTACGCTAGACATAATGTAATCGTCGTTTATCTATATGTATGGCTTTATAAGTTGCACTCCTTTCTCTCCATTTAGATTTTAGAGAAATTTTTTATGAGGCGCGTATTAAGTTTCATTCCTGTATGATTAATAATTTAATCATATCATACAATTTTAAAAAAAAAATATTTACTTTTTACCTATAAAAAACATCAAATGACTATGATTATAAAAGACATCAGTAGAAAATTATCAGGATAAAGTAAAAGAAAATATCAGTAACAAATCGAAGGGAAAATATCAATAGAAAGGCATCGACTGAATGGAAATATGTAAAATTAAAGAGCTATGAAATCCTAGACAAAATTAAGTTGAAAAAATAAACTTTAATTTCTTAGCTGAAATCACGAATAAATGACTAAATCTTGGATTGTTAAGCTATTGCTGCAAAAATTATGAAAAAGAAGAAATAAAAGAAAAAAATAGAAGGGATGATTGAAGAAATGAAGAGTCTGGGGAGAAAAAATAAAGAGGAAGTGAAGGAGGAACGGTTGGGGAAGGGGAAGGGAGAGGGAAAGAAAGAAATGAGTTAAGGTTCACATAACATACATAGATATATAAGATGGCAGTTTTGTAAATATCATAATGTATAATAATAATTTTGTAATTGTATCCGGGTCGGGTCGGGTCAGTGATCTTTCACCATAAACCCGACCCCAAGTTTCCCCATCAAATAACCCGCACCGCCCCTCCTCCCGAACCCGAAATTTAAAAAAAAAAACCTGCCCTATAGGGTCGGATCTGATCGAAACTCGCCGGGTACAGATTTTTTTGCCATCCCTACGCAATAGTCTTATTTTATCGATTTTGCTGTTATGGTATTTCTGCATCAATTTAGCCTCTGAAGTAGTCGAATTGCATCATCGTTTAGGGTCTAGGAATACTTTTATGTTTCATAATCACTTTAGATTGATAAAATTTTTCAATAAGAATTTAGGATTTAGAGATTGAGATTTAAAATTAGAGTTAAATTGTCAGCCAATAGATAAACAATAATGCAATTCGATTACATCATGTGCTAAATTAATATGAAAATACCATAAAAGTAAAATTGATAAATTAAGTAGCCACTAAAATTTTATTTTATTTTATTTTAAAAAGAGACATCATGAACAAATTGAAGAAGATAAGTAGAATCTAAAATTTCAGCCAACAAAGGTTGGTCCAACTCTTAATTATGTATGAATGCTGGTGACTGGTGAGTGGACAACAAACATCACATTCTCACATATCTTATCTCATCATTTAATTCTTGCTCGCGAAACTCTATCTTGATTAATTTAAATTATATATGGCAAAAATTTATTAAAAATCTAATATTTTTAACTTAATTTTTTTTATTTAACAGTAGAATTTAAACTCATAATCTTACTTGAAATATCTAACAACTATATTTAAAATGGGCCAATCATTCATTTTCAATCAAAGCCTTCCCCATAAATCCCCTGCTTGCAATATTATTGAAAAGTAAACGACTTCATTTTCAAATTTATTTTGTTTTTTAAACCTCTACTTTTCACAATTGAAAACAATGTCAAGAAGTTTGAGTATTTTGAAGATAAAGATTGGATAGAAAGAGATAGAGGATAACTTGAGTTTAACTCAATTGGTTTATATGATTATTAATAAGAGATAGTATTTAGATGATCTAACTATGAACAATTATATTTAGCTAGTTGGCTAAACAATTTATTTTTGTTCTCTTATTTTCTTTGGTCATGAGTTATAGACCGACTAGGAATACCCCCTTCCTTCCCCTAGAATTAGATAAGAAAAAAGAGTACACCATACTAATGGAGATAACAAACATGTTTTTCACACAGTACAATTAGGATATTCATGATTACATTATGATCCATCTACACCTTATTACAAACCATCATCAGCACAACTTAGTGACACAACACTTCCCACTTAAACAAAAGACCAAGATGACCATGTGTTAACTGTTAAGTGTTAACCAACCATTGAATTAGCTTTTCAATTTCATGAAGTGTGAGGACCAAATTTTAACAAATGAAAGCAAATCAACTAACTTCTCAACTTTCCTATAATAGAGAGGTGAAATTCATAAATATACCTATGTAGAATATTCATGATTCGAATCTGAATAAATAAAATCGTTTTTTATTTGGGCTTAATCTCTGGGGTTGAGCAAAGGAATCAAAAATCGATTCAAACTGCGATATTTGGTTCACAAATTTAAAAATTAATGTTATTTTAATCGTGTTGATCCGACTTTCATTTTTATTTAATGTACAGTTAATTTTACTTTTTATGATGTAAAATAATTAATTTATATTCAAGATAGTGGGAATCACTTAAAACACTATACAATAATTGTTAATTATTTATTTGAAGAAAAAATATATATTTTTTAAAATATTTATAAAAAGACTTGAAACTTTATTAAATAATATCCAGAATCCATAAAAAAACTCGTTTTGCCAAAATAAAGTATAAAGCATTAGCCGTTTCACTATTCAGTTTTAGACGATTACTTATTGCGTGTAATAAGTGCTTCGCAATTGGTACAAGTGTACATGTCGCAAGTAATAAAGTGATAAGTATCGAGTATTATTTTTTCAGGAATTGTTTTATGCTACTTTGCTTAAATTACTACATTAGAAAAGAAAAAAAAAACACAAGTAGGTGATTGTAGGAGTTATAATTAATAAATAAAATAAAAGAGCAATAAAAAATAAAAGACAGAGAAATCGAATAAGAGAGAGTAGACCGGGTTATCGTGAATTTGAGGAGTGATAATTGAATGGACTGTCTTGGCACTTGAGTGCAAGAATGACTCAATTGCTTTGGCAATTGGCAGCAATCGTATTTTCTGGGCAATGGGTTAAGCGGTTGCTTGGGCAGTGAATGAATGAAGCGATTGCATGGGCAATGAGTGAAGCCGATGCCTGTGCAATGTAGAAACAGAACGATTGCCCGGGCAACTGTTGTCAACCTTCAAGATTCGGCGAAGCGTTCTTCAATGGTTTCTCCTTGTCCCTAATTCGAAACACTGGTTAATTGTGCATGCCTTGATAATATATCCCTGCGTGAACCAAGGGTGAACAACAACCGATCTTGTGCTCCTCTTAGCCGTTGAAATTCACAACTTATTCCTAAGTTGGATTAGTCTTCACCAATGATCGTTTGAATGAAAACCATGTACATTCGTTTCTTGAATCTAACTCTCCGGATATTAGATAAATGGATGAATTCACGAGATCCTCTCTCAATTCACTCGCAAACAAAATTAAGAACCAATAAGGAACAAACCTTGAATTAAAATTGCAAACTCAAATACCTAAACAAATCCAATCGTTTTCACAACCACAAAAACATAATAGCCCAAGCCAAATAAAATTAGTTTATGGCTGGGTTCGAAAGATTTACAAAGAATAATCTCCTTAGCATGAATCTAATCGAACAAAAAGGAAGAAGAAGATGTCGAGCAGCCCCTTGGTTTTTCTCTCTCAATCGAACCTCCCTTAGTTGGCGGCTAGGTCTTCTTATTTATAGGAGATAGCTAGGTCAAAGTCTTTCTTGAAGAGGAAGTTAAGTTGAAATTAAACAGCATTAAAGAGATAAATCTCTTTAATTTATTTATCTTCCTAAAATTTCTCCTACTTTCATGGAACTTCAATCTCTCTTTGACTTTTTCATGGAATTCTAACTCTTTTAAGATTTCTTCTTGCTCCACGCCATGTAGGGTTTATCCATTCATCAAATTCGGCAGCCACATCAGCTTATCCTTTAGTCGGCTATTTCCTCTGTAACAAGTTCGGCATGACCTTCTTGGGTTGTCTCGACAACTTCCAGTTTGCACGAGTAGTAAATCATGCATACACAAAACAACCTCTACCAGCATCTTTTTTCACAAAAACTAATCAAAACATGAACTCAAGCATAACGGTGAAAAAAATTATGAAAATATGCATGAATGCCTAATAATGCAACTAAAATGAGCTTAAGTCTAATAATAATATGAGTAAAAAGAGTAATAAAAATAATACTTTTGAACACTTAACACACCCCAAACTCGAACTATCGCTTGTCCTCAAGCAATGCAAACTAACAATTACCTGCCAAGACTTTAATAATCAAAGACATGCTTCAAACTTGAATTCAGTCCTTAGAATCGTGATAATAAGTATGATCACCTTTTAAATTTTTCGGATAACGCAAAAATTACCCGTAACCAAACTATAATGCTTGTTATAATGTGTGTGCGTAGTTGTATACAAGTTGATTTTCAAGATTCTATGTGAACAATAAGTTTTTAACAATTCCATTACTGGTATTTATTTATTTTTGTTTTTACTAGAGCCAATTTCGGGCACCTCTAGTGATTCTTTAATGTGCATTAACTACTAGAGCCGGTTTCGGGCACCTCTAGCAAGAAATTAACTTTTCATTTTTAATTTTAATTTACCCAAATTTTAAGCAACATATGTGTGTTTGTTTTCGCAGTGGGAGGGTCAAAGTCCCGTTCAATCGGGATTTTGTGTCTCGAACGTCATGCATACATGTTTGGATGTAAAAATCCAAAATCGATTTTGGGCACCAAACGTGATTTTGGTAAAAGCTACAGGATAATAGCTTTTGCGTTTCGTCGTGATTTTTAAGAAAAAAACTCCCAAACATAAATCACGTTACTTTAAAATCAATTTTACACAAAATCAATTCTTAAAATCACGATGATCCAAAATAAATTCTCCCACCGTATATCCAAACACACTTTTAATCAACAAGCCACAACCGTGTAAATAAAATGCATATTTCCATTCTCTATATAAATCCACCCAATAATTATTGATCAAATTACAATTCTTAAATGCCAATATGTCACGAAAAATTAATTAAGGCCTGACTCTCGAATTGATTTTCCCAGCGGAGTTTTGAAGCTGTCGAAACTATTTTTTAACCGGTGTGAAATAGCTCGACGATTAGTCTTTGAAAAATAAAAGTTTTTTTTTTCCTTTTAATTCATTAAATCTAAAAAAAAGTAGGGTTTTTCATATTGAATTGGATCTTGCAATTAAGTAACGAAAATGGAGTTTTTCCTCTTTATTTAATATTAAAATTAGTCTTAAAATCATTTTACCTTTTTAACCTTGAAAATAATTTTTTCCTTTAAAATATGCATTTTTAAATTAATCGGTCTTTCAAAAATCGAATTTGCCCTTTTATTTATTTTTTTTAAAAAAAAATAAAATTGCCACTGATCACTTTGTTAGACCGAACACCATAAAAACAACCATAAATTTATTACTTTAAAGAATTTTCCCTTTTTATTACCTTTTGACATGATGATTCAAATCATTGCATCGTAATTTAGGCATAGTTGTCCAGTTCTTCACGAAGTGTTAAGTTTATCATATACATGCTGGTGATTTTAGCATCCGTTGGTAGTTTGTATTACTGAGCTTTTCGAAGCTCACGTCGTTTTTGCCATCACATGTTAAAGGATTGACCAGGTTGCAACTATCAACGTTGGTACGAGAGTTTTTTCGGCTTTCTCGCGGAGTATGGTATCTATGTAAGTAGGGGGCATGTATGTTACGTCTTGTGTTGTATATGAGTCTGAAATCTGTTTTCGTAACTTGTATCACAGTTTTGTATTATTGTTTGAAAGATTTATGAAATTGTATCTTAATTTAAAACTTGATTTATGATTTTAATAGTTTAACAATTTGTTTTATTTAAAATTTTAACGTGGGTCGCTCCGGTGGCCCTAATGTAACTTTCTAAGATCCGTGGTAACGCATAGACGAGTCTAGGGGGTTACAGGTATACCGGAAGAAAGACAAAATTCTTGATCACGAAGATGGATACCTCGCGTAGGATCATGTCTCGCTCCCACTTAAAGGAGAAGATCTGTTAGAAGGCTTATGCATGAATGATAGTTTATATCACACAAATAAAATGCATATTCCCATTATCTATACAAATCCACCCAATAATTATTGATCAAATTACAATTCTTAAATGCCAATATGTCACGAAAAATTAATTAAGGCCTGACTCTCGAATTGATTTTCCTAGCGGAGTTTTCAACCTGTCGAAACTATTTTTTAACCGGTGTGAAATAACTCGACGATTAATCTTTAAAAATTAAAAGTTTTTTTTTCTTCCTTTTAATTCATTAAATCTTAAAAAAAATAGGTATTTTCATATTGAATTGGATCTTGCAATTAAGTAACAAAAATGGAGTTTTTCCTCTTTATTTAATTTTAAAATTAGTCTTAAAATCATTTTACCTTTTTAACCTTGAAAATCATTTTTTTCCTTTTAAATCTGCATTTTTAAATTAATCAGTCTTAAAAAAATCGAATTTGCCCTATTTATTTTTTAAAAAAAATTAAAATCGTCACTGATCGCTTTGGTAGACCGAACACCATAAAAACAACCATAAATTTGTTACTTTAAAATTTAAGTTCGGAAGTCGGTTACGTGTGGGGAAGGATTAGCACCCCACAAATGTCCGTTATCGATACCTTTTAATTTTGCGTGGCATATTGGTATTTAAAGAACAATAACTTGAATTTAATTTATTCCTTAATTATTAACTGGATTCGTATTTAGAATGAGAACATTCCTTTTATAAAGGAATATATTTTTGTGTGTCGAATGTAAGATTGGAAGCGCCCCTATGCGTTTAGGACATCTCTATTTATATTCCAAAAATATATTCGACTATAAAAGGTTTTTAAATACATGAACCATTTATTATCTTGTCTATTTTTAAGTGATAACTTAAATAAGGCTCTAATCATTTTAATTATTTACGACTAAGAATATTATCAAACTTAAAGGCTTTTATAAGATAGCATCCAATTGCTTGAGCACCATTCATATCAAAACCCTAAACTATATAATATTCACTAATTGTATGGTTAATCTAATTATTTAAGCATTAGTCTTAAATAAGGATTTAATTGACTAACTAAATTAATTATCATATTCTTGGTTCTAACAAATATTATTTGTTCTATCTTAAAAGTTTAGGTTGACTAACACCCAATTACCTTAGGGTACCATTCAAATTAAAACTTCTAATTTTTCCAAATAATACTTGTTAATTTCCTACAATTATCTATCCTATTTAAATTATTAGATCCTAATTAGGGAACCTAAATACTAAGGCTCTAAACAATTAATCAACGTAGGTGATTAAATTGTCTATTAATCAAAACTAAATGCCCAATTTAAAACATGTATCAAGAATATAATTTAATTACATTTAATATAATAAAATAATTAAATATAGGACCAAATTTAAAGAATTACAAACTTTAATTCTGATTTTTATTGAATTAAGGACTAAATTGCATTACATTTTAACAATTCAAGGACCAAATGAACAATTACGCTTTTTAAAAAAAACACGCGGACTTTGGGTCAACCCGAATGAAAACGTGCGAATCCCAAGTTGACCCGGTGCCAAAACGACATTGTTTCACTCAAGTTATATAAGCCAAAAACGAGTTAATTTGTTCAATTCACCCGGCCTCCCCCTCTCTCTTCTCTCTCACACCCCAAAATCCTCTGCAGCTAACACCTAAAAACTCAAAATTTTCCACCCATACGATTCAAAAACCATGTATTTTGGTTGAATGTTCATCGAGTTCTTTAGGAATTCGATGAGATTCAACTTTTCTGACACTACTCCGCCGCTAGTACCACCGCTTGATTTTTCACAATCCACTATGATGATCAAACTTGTTAACGACCACCGCACCACTACTCTGATCACCGTCTACCCTCCGGCTGGCTACTGTGAGGCGATTTTCGGCCGCTTTGTCGAAACTTTAATTTTCCTAAAATTATTGATTTTTTTACTCGAAACTCCTAAATTTACCCGTCTCCGCCCCTAAATCTACCCGTAATCAGTTGGGTTTTGAGCGGGAAAAACAAAATCAATTGGGTTTTGTGCTTCTTTGGGCTATTATACCCGAAAATGTGTCAGATTTGGTGACTTTGGGCAGGAAAAATTAGATGAAACCATTTTTGGGCTTTTGTAATGAATTCGGCCTTTATATTTGTAATATTGGACTATATTTGGACATTGGACCCCTTTCTATTTATATATTAGATTGCTTTTATTTATTTTATGTATTTTTATAAGAATATATATTATATATGGTAACCCGGATAGAGTTGGGGTTTTACACAATGTTAAAAGAACTATGGCAAGTGGCAACATATAGCTTGATACACAAAGCTCACATCTCATCCTTAGGACGCCATGGTTCAAAACTCCTGGTTGCACCAAGATTCAACGCTTTAATTCGATTTTTTTCATATTATTTACGTAAACAACACTCAATTTGGTCATGTATGACGAAGACCTACGCAGTCAGACGTGTTTTGACTTTTGAGAGAAGTATACCATTTGTTTTCCGTCGATGTGACATACTTGATCAGATTCTCCTTATATTTAATTCATTATTATGTATTGTTAGATGTAGGGGTGTAACCGAGCCGAATCGAGCTCGAGTGGTGCTAAGCTCAACTCTGCTCGTTAAGATTTCGAGTCAGTTCGAGTTTGAATAGTTTTTAACGAGCATGAATAATCTGAGCTCGGCTCGGCTCGTTAAGAACTCTAGTCGAGTTCGAGCTTGAGTCGAGTTCAATCGAGTTGAGTGTTGACCAATCTTTGTCCAAGTCGGACTCAAGTAGCTCGCGATCTGTCTCGTCCATTTAAAACCATATTAAGAAAAAAAAACTTTGATATACAAGTTTAGGGCGTTAGTTTATGGTTTAAAGGTTTAGGTTGTTGAGTTTAGAATTTAGGGTTTAGGACATATGTTTAGGGTTTATGTTCAAGGATTTTAGGTTTAGGAATTTAGATTTTAAATTAAAAAATTAAAAAAATAATATACTATATTTTCGAGTAGCTCGTGAACTTTTCAAGTCAGGTATTGAGTAGCTCGATTCGGCTTATTAAAAATTCGAGCCGAGTTCAAACTCGAGTTGAGTCCAATCGAATCGAATGTTAACCGAACTTTAACCGAGTCGAGCTCGAATAGCTCGCGGTCTGTTTCACCTCATTTACAACCCTAGTTAGATGGACAAACCTTCCATTTTTTTGAAAATACATATTCTTTTACGAAAAAAATTAAAATTTTCAAAAGACTTGTTATGCACTTTTTATTTAGAATTGAAACAAAAATACATGTATAAATCCCCCCCTCATTTAAGTCACGCCGAAAACAACTTGATAATTAATGTATGTTATACACATAAATAATATATATATATATATATATATATATATATATATATATAATAAAAATTTATTCTAAAATCGATTTCAGTAAAAAAAAATAATTTTTATTTCAAGAGATTTGTGTTCAATTCGTTTTGTTCACAAGGTGTGTATATTTTCAAAGAGGTAAGAATTTGTATGAATAAATATTACAGTATAATTACTTTTAGACTATTAAAAATTGATAAAAAATAATTAAAATATTTAAATTAAAATATTATTCTTAATTTAATTAAAAAAACAGAATATCTACAAAATAATATAGGGCTAAGGACTAAGTTGGTGGTTCAAAAATTTGATATTGGTCCAGTTATGAACAACAAGACTGTGAAGCCCGAATCCATAATTTCTTGGATCTGAAGTTTGTTCAAACCAAATTCTTAGACTCCCAAAACCAACCCATCAAAGAGTTGTATATAAACTAGAAAACGAAAATTAGGGTTTTGAAATCTTTTCCAGGTTTACCAGCAGTCTGCCTTTTATCTTTGTAGCTAACCCAGCAGAGCTTCAACCATGGCCGTCGGGTATTCATTTCTTCATCTTCCACTCTTTATCTCATCTGTTTTGGGGCTCATTCTTTGTGTTGTGATACAGGAAGAACAAGAGGATTTCCAAAGGGAAGAAGGGAGGGAAGAAGAAGGCGTGAGTGTTTGTTTTATTTGATTTTTCAGCTTCAATCATGCTTTGAGTGTATTTAGAATATGATTTTTTTTTTGTTAAAGTTTTGATTTTTGTTGTTGGGTTTTTGTTTTTGTTTAGAGCTGATCCATTTGCTAAGAAAGATTGGTATGATATCAAGGCTCCATCGGTTTTCACTTCCAGAAATGTTGGGAAGACTCTTGTTACCCGTACTCAGGGTACCAAGGTTTGTTGCATTTGTTCTGAATTTTCATATTCTTGCCCTTTTGAAAATGTTTTTGGTTATGTATATTTTGATCATGTGAGGAATCTGGGTTTCATTTAGATTACATTGAACATCTAGCTAAGTTATTGGATTCTTTGTTTTAGCTTTGTAGAATGATGATAATGAAGTTCAATGTTGTTTGTTCTGATCTTTGAAAAAATGGAGATTCTTGTTTTAGCTAGCCATGGTTATATCGAGTTCTTAATTGATTGATGAAACCTTGTGTCTGGTATCAAGTTAATTTATCGTCCAAGGGAATCATTTGTTGAAAAGCTTGAACCATATTTTCCCCCTATTCTTTTTGGTCTTGTCTCCTCAGTTGGCTTTGTTAAATCTTGAGTTTTTTCTACTTATATGTTTGTGGGGAAATCCTTATGGTATTGAACTTTTGCTTAATACATATGCTTAATGTGAAGTTTTACTATTTGATCTCTATCTGCGGTTTTATATGGCTTGAAGTTTTGTATTTTGTTTGATAGATTGCTTCGGAAGGTCTCAAACACCGTGTGTTTGAGATTTCATTGGCTGATCTTCAAGGCGGTGATGAGGATCACGCATACAGAAAGATTCGTTTGAGAGCCGAAGATGTTCAAGGAAAGAATGTTTTGACCAACTTTTGGGTATGGCAAACATGAATCATCTTTGTTCACATTGTTGTTTCAATGTTGCTTGTTGTAATAAATTAACTAATATGCAGGGAATGAATTTCACAACTGACAAACTGAGGTCCTTGGTGCGGAAATGGCAAACACTGATTGAAGCGCACGTGGATGTTAAGACAACCGATAATTACACTTTGAGAATGTTCTGTATCGGATTCACTAAGAGACGCCCAAACCAGGTTAAAAGGACTTGCTATGCACAATCCAGCCAGATTAGACAGGTAATAATACTCTGAAACTGTGTCAAAGCTGACATTCGAACTTCAATTAAGATTCCCATAATTGGCATTTGTTTTTCAGATTCGCCGAAAGATGAGAGAGATAATGACTGCTCAGGCAACATCATGTGATTTGAAGGAATTGGTGCAGAAATTCATCCCCGAGATGATTGGAAAAGAAATCGAAAAGGCAACATCTAGCATTTATCCTTTGCAGAATGTGTTCATCCGAAAAGTCAAAATCTTGAAGGCTCCCAAGTTTGATCTTGGGAAGTTGATGGAGGTATGTTTATCTAATTTTTTGTATATTTTCCATGATTAAGCATCAAACTATCTCTGCATTGTGTCTTTGTATTAATATCTTTGTTCATGTCATTTTTGTTTAGGTTCACGGCGATTACTCGGAAGATGTCGGTGTCAAATTAGAGAGACCAGCCGATGAAACCATGGCTGAGCCTACCCCTGAGGTCGTTGGTGCTTGAATCAAGATTCCATGAATTTTTCTTTCTTTTTTGTTGCTGAAAACATGAGTTGAGTTTGTTTTTGATAACCCTTTTTTAAAATTCTTAATACAATAACTTAAATCTTTATTTATTCATTATGTTAATTATAATTTTTGATTAATTTATAATTAGGGTAATTCAATTAGGAAACAAAGTTAATAATTATCCTAATTGAATAGATTAGTTTAGTAAAATTTATAATTGTTAAAATTGTCAAATTTTTTAATATTTTAACTTGTAATTACCCTAGTCGAATTAGAATTAATGTATTTTATATGGTTATATTAATCGAGTATTTTAGTTTATAATTATTTTGTTCGTTTTTGAATATTTATTGTATATGAAAATTAAGAATTTTTAACTTTTTATTTTGACTTAAAATCTAATGTTCTGTTCACAAATTTTTTTAAATATGCCGGTGTTATAACAAAGTAATCCACATATATTGTGCACATATGGTACTAGATTTGGGTGAGATACATCATCTTTTACCTTATGATAACTCCACGGGTTCAAAGATATGTTCACAATTTAATTCTTAATAATGGTTATGAGCGGATAATAATTTAATTTTAATGATTATCATTTATTAAATAATCAATACATAAAATTATTATAAAGGTTATATTTTTTTTCCGTTAAAAAATCTACTTAAATCTAATGAAAAAAAGTACATGAGGTAAGGCTATTGCATACACAGAATGAAACATAAAACCAAGGCAAGAGCCAATACAAAGAAAGCCCTTACACTGTAAATGATTGCAGATAACAGCACGCCATGCATGCACCATCCAACAACCCTATTCCACGACCAAAACCAAAATAAAATAGCACTAACCAATGCCCTCTGCAATATCACTTTCCCCGCATAACCTATCAGTTTCTAGTAAGGATTGCAACCCAGCAGGTGGTTCTGTGAAAATATTTTCACCCAAATCTCGGTCTTGCACATCACGAGCTAACCTTATTCGATTCACGGCAACCATGTTGTACTTTCGCCTCACAATCCTGTTGCAACATTGCAGCAATAGCTGCGACCAAAGCATTATTACTCGGATGATTGGAATTATTAACAACAATATTAATCGCCTCACGACTATCCGATTCAATTTGAACACGGCGAAAGCCTCTTCGCCAACCATGTCTAAGCCCCTCCAATATAGCTCACAACTCAGCGTTGAGTACCGAGCAACACCCAAGCTTTTTATTAAAACAAAAGAGCCATTCCCCGGTACTCGACCGACCGACTCCTCCAACAGCTGCTGCCCCTGAGTTCATATTCACGGCACCATCAACATTTATTTTAACCCAATTCGCCGGTGGACATTCCCACACATGCCGCTGTTGCTGGCCATCACCCCGACTCCCACGAACCAGTCGTGGCTTCGCATTGGCCGCAATTACCTCCTCCATGAACAACCTGCATTCCACAACCAAATCGTGATGTTCAACAAAACATGGATCAAATACCTTTTTTATTCCTGCGATTCCATAGTTTCCAGCAGGTAATTGCGAACAAAGTACGCCAATCATTACTAAGCCCCGTGAACGGACCATTACCACTCAATTTCGCCAACATCCAATCTTGTAGCTGTAAGGTGTAAAACAAAGTACACTTTTGATCGTTGACAAGCTGCCGCCATATACCTTTTGATAAGGGGCAAATGGCAATCTCTAAGCACGTGTAAAACATCTTCACATTGACATCCACACAAGGAACACCGCGAGTCACTTGTCATATGGCGCCTCACACGTTCTATGTTAGTGAGCAAACTACCATGTGCCGCAAGCCAAAGAAATGCCCTAATACGTTGCAAATTTTTCAAGGGTAAAATACTGAAATCATCACTCAATTTTGGTCATTTGACCTATTTTAGTCACTCAACTTTAAAAACGCTCAATTTAGTCATTCAACTTTCAACATTGTGATTTTTTCATCATTCCACCGTTAACTCAGTTACTGTACAATGACATGGCTTATTTTAATAATTTCTTATGCCATGTTGGATTAATAAAATAAATAAATACAATATGTGGGGTACTTAAAGTAACCTAAATCCTCTATAACCCTAAAATTTACAACACTTGAAAAAAAGGGGAAAACTACCGATGAGCAAGTCTGTGAAGCCGGTTGAAGTTGAAGACATGGAATCATCTGAAGGGAATGAAAATCCGATCTGCTGGTGTGAGAAGCCAGCGACGTTGAAGAGTTCTTGGACAAACAACAACCCAGGAAGGCGATTTTTTGGGTGTAGTAACTATGGTAAGAAATTTTGCAAATCCTGTGGTTTTTTCCAGTGGTATGATCTACCGATGAATCTACGTGTGAAAGTTCATATTAATGGTCTCCTAAAGAAGATCAAAACTATTGAGAGGAGAAGAAGAAATGCGAGAATTGTTTGGATTGTTGCTTTGATATGTACTGTTTTTCTGACTTATTTATTTCATAACGTTTAGTGATGATTTAGAAGCTGAAAAATGTGCAGTGATGATTTAGAAGCTGAAAAATGTGCTAGTCGTCATTTAAAACCTGGAGTATGTTTGTTGTTAATGTATGTTGGAGTATGTTGTAATGGAATGTTGTTCAATGAAAAAATGTTGTTGTTGATTAATGAGTACTTAGCAATTGAAAAATTTACATCTCAAATGGTAATGATCAAGTGGTTATGCCTAAGCAAACATCCCAAATGTTTGTTGTTAATGTTTGTTGATTAATGAGTAGTTAGCAATTGTTGTTGATTAATGAATACTTACCAATTGAAAAAAAAACATCACAAATGGTAATGAGCAAGTGGTTATGCCCAAGCAAACATCCCAAATGTTTGTTGTTAATTGTTGTTAATCAATTAAAAAAAACCACAAAAAGGTAATGAACCAATGATAATGCTCAATTTGCAACATTCCAACAATTAGAAACTAATTCAACAATTAGAAAGTAGAAACTGTTAATTGAATTTTCATTAATATTATTTCAAATGGGAGAGGCTACAAATGTTGAACAATGTTGTTTTGACCATGTTGGTCTTCATATCACTGTTTTGGTCAATGTTGTCACTAAAAGTATACAAAAGATGAACAAAATACCATAAAAGATATACAAAATGATGAACAAAAGACCATAAAAAGCCTAGCCTAGAACAGTTTCCACAAGGCTTTACTAGATAAACAATGTGCACAAAATGCTATTTGTGCCTCTTTGACAAAATAACTAAAACAGTCTCAAAATGACATCCATAACTCTCCTTTCAAGTAGACTTCTGCATGTTAGACACATTTTTTTGTGTTTGAGATCCTTGAACAGTGCTTTGTTGTGATGGCATCCATCTGACAGTCATTGTTGGTCCCAATGTTCTTTGACTCCCTTGTTCATGATATTGGTTGTTAGTAGGGTGACTAGAACTTGCTGAATTAGAACATGTTGGTCTCCTAACCTGCATTGATAAATAAGAGTTAATTAAAATTTGAGTTTAAGTTTTAAAAACAAATAATCAACAATGAATTAACCAATCTTATAGGTAGTTTGGAAGCTCTAGCCCTTCCAGTAGACATTGTTGAAGCCACCCTTGCATGACCAGTAGGCATTGTTGAAGCCACCCTTGCATGACTAGTAGGCATTGGTTCAGAGGTATTAGACCTACTAGACCTTGCATTCCTTCTTGGAGCCATCCTTGCAGTCCTTGCATTCTCACCAACTTGTCCCCTACAAGATCTTTTGTTGTGGCCTTTACTTCCACATTTTGAACAAGTCATATGGACTCCAAGCTTACTCATTTTTCTAGTTTTTTTGACTGGCTCATCAGGCTCTTTTCTTCTTTTTTTTAGGCCTGCCAACAAGCCTTCAAATTATAGGGGGTAGGATTGGTTCATCTGTCTGATAATGAGCCCATTGTTTTGGACCTCGAACTGGTTTAACCATATGAGAATAGATTTTCAGTTGAGTCTCTTTTCTATAACAAGGATTGACAAAATCTTCTGGCCTAGCCCCACTATGCAAAATAACAGATACAACATGTATACAAGGAATCCCTACAAAGGAGAATTGCATTTTAAGATCACTAAAAGCTCAGAAAGGACATTACAGGTCACTACATTATATATTATCACTTATATTAATGATGCAGTCCGCTACATTATATACATTATAAAATAAAAAACTGAGCAGTCCAGTACATTATATAAACCAAAACTTATCATATGATGCAGTCCACTACATTATATACATTATATATTACCACTTACACAAATGAAAAATTTGGCAAGAACTTTGTAAAATATACATGTAAGTTCCTATTTTCTGCAACTACATGTTTGAGCTTCTAAGTCTACAGCATGTTGGTCTTCAAATCCTATTTAAGTTAAAAATGCCTTATAGACTGTTCCAAAATCTTCTCAAGCTTTTTTTGAATTTTTGGACAAAGTGTCCCAATTATTTTTTCAGCAGCTTCCTTCTTTAAGAAGCCATGTCGCATGCATTGTATAGAAAGGAATTGCCTGCAAAATAGATTGAGCCAGAGTAACCCTTTCAGCAAAGGCAAGAGATTTTGCCGATCGCGATGTGATTTGAGCTCTCACTTTGTCAATCAAGTAATTATAAGTCGCTTTTGTTGCCCTGCTATGTAACAGAGGTATGCCAAGGTACTTCCCCAAATCCGTCACCTCATTAAAACTAAAACCCTGTGTAATTGCTGTCCTTATGTCCCCAGTTGTATTCTTCGAAAAGAAAATATTGGTTTTCGGCTTACTAACTTTATGCCCAGAAGATGCGCAAAAAGAATCAAGAACCTATTTAATTGTCTGCATTTGGTGAACTGTCGCTTCAGCAAATAACATGATATCGTCCGCAAAAAATAGATGAGAGATGCCCGGACCATTGCGACTTAGTCTAATTTCTTTCCAATACCCGTTACCAATAGCTAACCGTATAGCCTGGGATAGACGCTCCATACAAAGGACAAAAATATATGGTGACAACGGGTCACCTTGTCGAATACCTCTTGACGGTCGAAAACTTTCAGTCAACTCAACATTCCAGACAATTTGCGTAGAGACAATTGTGATGCAACCCATAACAAGCGCAATGAAATCCCCCGGCAAACCAATATCATGCAAAGTATTTGCGATAAAGGACCATTCCAGACGATCGTATGCCTTTTTAAGATCAATCATCACGCCCATCAAACCCTTTCGCCAACTTTTATGCCGCATCGAATGTATAACCTCCTGGGTCAAAACTACATTATCCATAATATTACGCCCAGGTACAAAGCTGACTTGCGTTGAAGAGATCAAAGAACAAAGTAGAGGCTTCAGGCGATTTACTATGACCTTAGTCAGAGTCTTGTATATAACCGGACATAGATTAATAGGCCGAAATTACGAGAAAGTCTCAGGTGAATTCACCTTTGGAATAAGAACCAATAAAGTTCGGTTGGCCTCAGCTTGTACTTCACGATTACAGAAACAGTCACGAACAAAAGCAAATACATCCTCCCCAACAACAAACCAATTTCTCTGATAGAACATTGCATGTATCCCATCAATCCCATGAGCTTTCAGAGGATCCATATAAAAAATTGCATCACGAACTTCACCCTTCGTTACATTCGCCACTAACCGAGATATATCCCCATCCGACAGCGGAGTAAACTAATTGCGGATTGGCCAACTATGCAACACCGTTCTAGACGTTGTGAAGAGGGCTTGGAAAAAAGATGTCGCACCATGCTTCATTAAATCTGGGTCGTTACACCAACTACCATCATTTAGTTTAATCATCATAATCCTCCTACGAATTTGGCGGCTTTTAGTAACACAATGATAATACCCAGTATTCCGATCACCATCCATAATCCATTTGGCCCTTGACCATTGAAACCAAAGACTTTCTTCCTGAGCAAGCACATTATTCAGCTCTCACTTCAAATCTATTTCAAGCTCAAAGAGGTGATCATTCGTAGAAAGTTCAAATTTTTTCTCAATGCCCTGTATACGTGCCAATAAACAAGCTTTTCTCCTACCAATATGACCAAACGACTCACGATTCCAAACACTCGCAGCCTCAGTAAAATTAGATAGATTAGTAGTAATAGAATTACCCGGTTTCCACGTTTTCTACATCTCTAGAAAACTCGGATCGTCTTTCCAAGCCGCAAGATACTTAAATGGAGCAGGCTGTCGACGAGTATGAGATGGTGAAGCTACCAACAAAATAGGGCGGTGGTCCGAACCAATACGAGCCAAGCAGAAGACACTCGACATAGGCCAAGAGTCATGCCAAGCATCATTACCGAGACATCGATTAAGTCTTTGGTGCAAGGTCTCTCTCCTCCAAGTAAACCGAGGCCCTTGAAAATCCAAAGAGTGCAAATCCGCAACATCGATAAAATTGTCAAATCGCCTACAAACACCATCCCTTCTAATGGACCTTCCCATACGGTCACAAGCACTCGGGATTGCGTTAAAATCGCCCCCCAAAATCCAAGGCATATCAGGCAAAGGCTTGAGGGCAAGTGAGAGGTTCCAAAGCGTATTGCGGCGACGGATATCCGGGCTACCATAGACAACTGTCAAAACGCACACTTTTTTTGTCTGGTTATCAACACAAATAGCATGAAGAGACTGATGGGAAACTACAACAACATCCAGCTGAACACTATTCTTCCACATTACCCAAATATCCCCTAAAAAACCACAACCTTCAATACGGAAAGAATGTGCAAAACCATAGCTACGAATAAAATCATCGGCTTTCCTCCCACTCACACGTGTCTCCATTAAGGCTACAACGTCGGGATCATGCGACTTCACAATAAGCTTTAAATAATAATTAAATTCAGGGACTAAAGCTCTCTAAACGTTCCAAAAAAAAAAAAAATTAAACATAAATATAATAAAAGAAAGAATCACAGAATACCTAATTCATCTCTTGATCACCAACAAAAGCTTTATTATCCCGACATTGGACCTCATCGACAACGGCAGAAGATTCGTCGTGCTATTGGACCCGGACGCTACCAACTCCTTTGACATCTTATGTAACCATTCGCCCACATCAACCGATGTTTCCTTACTGCGCTCCCGGTTCTCCTTGTACAGTTCCACCACACGTTTCAACTGATAAGGGCCTTTACGCGCTGCTGTTTTAAGTTTTGATAATCGAGGTTCGGTAGATGGTGTCCTGGAAACATGTTCACCGCCATCAACATTTCGTTGCCCATCTTTCCCTCTCACAATAGTGTTTTTAGGAACCACCTGAACAACTACATGATTTGCAGAATTCAAACTGCTATTAACTGGAATAATCACCTCTGTTGAAACCATCACTTGGAGTTCCAGCATTAGCTTTCGTCTTTTGCAAATCCCTTGGTGCACCTATAACAATACCTTTAGACATGTTCCCAACACCATTCCTAACTCCAACTTTCGACTTTGGTAACCCCTCTTTAGTTCTTCGCTCCACAGTCGGAGCTTTACCTTTCCTACGCTCCTTGTCTTTCCATTCCATCGCAATTTCCTGTTGTGACCGTTCAGCACTGGTCATACTAGCCCCTGGAACATCAACATTTGTAGCATTAGTGCATTACCCATTGTCGAATTTTCACCACTGGATACTAGTTTTATAGGGCTGCTTGACAAGTTGAACGGTCCAGCCTTTGACCCCACAACTGCAATGTCAGACCCCAAAATATTAAAACGATTCCCGGCAGCCACTTTCTCTAGCTTGCCTAATAGGCTCATTACTATTTTCTACTCGACGTTGCTGTCGGTTGGTTACCTGCATCCAGGGTCCAAACTTTTCCTTAGGAGCAGCTACCGCCATGTCCGCAGCACTCTGGCATCCTCTGAAACCTGTTTACACACCTCTAATGTGTGGCCATATTTTCCGCAAGAGTAGCAAATTGTCGGCAAACCCTCGTATTCGAGTTGTTACTTAAAACCATCAATAACAATACTAGATACCAGCGGTTTATTAAGGTCAATCACAACAGCCAATCGAGCGAAATGGCCACGTTTCCCTTCAATTGTGTTATAGTCAATCCGCACAACCTCTCCCAAAGTCCCAGCAATATAACGGAACATGCTCTTGGTATAGTAGCGATACGGTAAACCCGGTAAACGCACCCACACCACAATCTTGTCCGGATGATCAACCGAGGTTGAAAAGGATCGGCTCCATGGCTGAACTGTTAGATAACAGCCATAGATCTACCACGGACCGCTAGACATCACCTTTGAGCAGTCATCCGCATTAGCAAAACGCACTAGGAAATATCCACTGTCTATGTCAATGAGCGAAATCTCACTAGTAGGATTCCATAGGGATTTTATTCTTGATAGTAATGCGGAATAACCAATGGATCTTCCCAACAATCTCACAATTACTGAGTTCGCTAACTGCGAATCGATAAGAACATGGAGCCTCTCAGAAAAATCAATAGTCGGAGTCCCATCTATAATTCTCATTCTCACGTCCTCCGGTTTCATATCGACGTCTAAATCAGGGATGATATTGGTCACTCGTTGTGTCGTTGATTGTCCCACCACCATGTCCCGGAACGATACTTTCTCTCCCACCTTACTCGTTGATTTTTCTGGACTCAATACTACATCGTTTTCCATTGAATCATTTATCGCCAGCCCACCCTTGGCATGCGTGTCCTGCACAGAATCACACATCATATCCTCAACATCTAGTGCTAGAGTTTCCTGCAAAATCAAAGAAGCCTTCATCTATTCACTAATAGGCACCATTAAGTCCTCAGAGTTCTCTCCAGACACAGTCTGTTTCTCCCACAACGTCACCGGAGATGGTCTTTGGTCTAAGATATCCGGTGGCCTACCCACCGTTCTGCCCGCTGACGGCTGGAGATCCGTCGCAGTTGAGTCAACCCTAGTCATACTAGGCAAGTCCGATATTCGCGGATAATCCATTAAAGGTTATATTTTAATAAACAAATTGCGTAAAAAAAATTTACACAACCCTTCATATTTAAGCTATAAAATTTAAATCTCTAGCCTTAAAACTCTAAACCCTAAACTCTAACTATAAACCTTAAATTTTACATCCTAAAATTGTATGGCTTATGTAATTTTTTCATAGTCTAAAAGTAATTACAATATAGTATATGTTTATAGATATTTTTAACCCTTAGACAATGCACATATACCTTATAGACAAAACAGTTTGAACTCGTGTCTCATAAGATAAATATCATCCATTTTACAACTGGGACTCTTATTGGGTTCAAGATAGTGTATAATCGTTTAAAATAATAAATACCATCGTACATGATACTAGTAGTGACTTATTACACAATATTGAACATAATAAAATGAGTAGAGAACAATAATGAACTTTACAAAATTGAGGTTGGAAATTAAACAAGTGATACAAAGATGCCATATAAGTTTATTACACAAATACTAAGAGAAGAATGAGTCTACCACGTTCGATGAACACCGTTAAACACTATTAATATGAACATCGCTGAACACCATTAAATTGATTAATAAAAATTAAAAATCACAAGGACTCAACATATAATTATAAATTATTTAAAATAAAATTATATTTAAATTATTTTCCACATATATTATATTTTTTAATTTTTTAAATAATCGGATCAAATATCAATCTTAGTCAATTTAAAAAATAAAAAAACCCCAAATACTAAACCATAAACCATAAACACTAAATTATTAAGTGAAAAGCCCTACCTATGTCAACCGTTTTTGTTAGTTGGAGCTGATACATTTAACTTAAACTTATTTGCATTACTATTAAATCTACGTTGTGATGGTTATAAAAAACTTTTCTAACGTACCTGGGAGCACAAAATTGAAATTGTAAATGCTAGGTTGGGTTTGTGGTGATAAATTTTTTAGTCTTTCGGACTCATTTATTGTCAATCCCCGTTAGACTAGGTCATATAAATCTCTTACTTTTCTTGAAGCATTGTACCTAGGGATATAAAAACAGGTAATTGGATGTGTTTCAGGTCGGGTACTGTCAGGTCGGGTAAAATCGGGTTCAGGTCATTTCAGGTCATTTTTCTATTTTGACTCGACTCGGGTCGGGTGCGGGTCCATTTCAGGTCGGGTCCATTTCAGATCGGGTCCATTTCAGGTCGGGTTCATTTCAGGTCGGGTCAAAACCGGTCGGGTCCGAAGCAGATAATTGACAGGTTAATTCGGGTTCGGATACACTTCAGGTCGGGTCCATTTCAGGTCGGGTCCGTTTCAGGTCGGGTCCATTTCAGGTCGGGTCCATTTCAGGTCGGGTTCATTTCAGGTCGGGTGCATTTCAGGTCGGGTAATTTTAGGTCGGGTAGTTTCAGGTCGGGTAATTCAGGTCGGGGTATTTTTAGGATTGAAATTCGTATTGAGTTTGAGGTCGGTACAACCGTATAAGTAATCGATAGACTTTAGGTTGACCTTCGTCAATCGTCATTGATTTGGAATTAATTATTTAAAGTCATATCAAATTAAAATTATAAAACATTGGAGTAATTAAAAAATAATGAAAATGAGTCAATTTAGACTGAAAAGGGGTCAATTTAGATTAAAAATAAAGTTTCACGGATTATAATGAACAAAAATATCAAATTAAAACTATAAAACATTAGACAAATTTAAAAGAAAACAATGAAAATGGGTCAATTTGGAATAAAAATAAAATTTTGGGATTGTAATGAAGAAAAATTATCAAATTAAAAGTATAAAAATTAGAGTAATTAAAAAAACAATAAGTAGATGTCAATTTAGAATAAAAATAAAGTTTTAGGATCTAGAATGAACAAAATTTCAAATTAAAATTATAAAACATGATGAATTAAAATATATATATAGGGGTCAATATGGAATTAAAATAAAGTTAAGGGACTAGAATGAAGAAAATATCAAATTAAAATAATAAAACATTGGACAAATTAAAAAAAATAAATGTGGGTCAATTTGGAATAATAAATGTGGACAAATTAAAATAAAGTTAAGGGACTAGAATGAATAAAATACTAAAACACATATGTATACATACATATTAAAACACATATATATGCATGTATTTAAGTTTTAGTATATATATACATGTATGTATGTAAGTTTTAGTATATATATTGTAACACCCGGGTTTAGGGGTTAGGTAAAAATAATATTTTAATATTATTCTGGGTTCGGCTTTATAATTTAACTAATGGTCCGGGTTGGTTTTCAAACTAATTAAATTGATGATGGACTAAGTTTTGGAATTAAACCCCAAATGGCCATGGAACTTATGTCCTTGTGAATAATCCATTTCATTAAGGGCAAAAAGGTCATTGGGCTTTTAAATTAAAACAAAACAAATAAAACCCCCCAAATTTCACTCATCTTCTCCCTCTCTCCCAAATATCACGACAAAACCTCCCAAAGCCATTGAAGTTACTGTTCCATCACCTCCCTTCATCGTTTCAACTCCGTTTTGAAAGGTAAGAGTATTTTTGACTTCCCATCATCCTCCCCTTCATAAAAGTACTCTTCTTTTTCATTTCCATGAAGTTTTTGGAAAGTAGAGGTTTCGAATGTTTTGATTTAAAAATGGTGTCTTTATGATGCTAATTTAAATGTTTTGAATTAATATGTTTAGTAATGATGTAAAGAGGCCAAATGATACTACATATATGAATTTTGAATGATTTGGAACAATTTTCGGATTTGGGTTTCCAAGGGGTTTTTGGAGGGTTTTAAAGTGGGTTTTGGGGCTGTTTAAGGTTGGGTTTTGGGGGCTGTAGGTAGTATGATATATGAGGATCATTGTGGGTGCAATTGATGCTTGTTTGGGTGTTTGAAATGAGAGAATTCAGTGGGTCAAGTGGGCTGCTCGAAAATCTTGTTTTTGGACTTGTTTTGAGTGTTGGATGCTTGGTAATGTAATCCGGGTTAGTTTCGATGACAAGATATTGATTGTGGATGTTTTGTTTGTGTTTGGGATTGATTAGAATCAAGTTTGGGCATCGGTGAAGCATCGGAAGTGAATCCGGGGAATTGAAGACAATTGCTTGCTTGGTCTTGAGCTCGGGAGCTTAGGTGAGTGGTTAATTGTTTTACTTGGCTTTAAAATGGTTGGTTCGAGTAGATGGACTAGGTTGGGCTTGGTAGACCCACCTAGAGTTAGGATTAGGGTGGTAACCTAATCCTAAACTTGATCTAGAGCCTTTGGATGAACTTGAATGTATGAATGTATATGCCTCGTATGTGTTGTGATATGAATGCTTATGTATATTGTATTATACATGTGAGATGAGGCATGATTTGTATTGCTTAAAGCATGCATGGTGTTGGTTCATGATTGTGTTCATGGTGAGTACGTGCTAAGCACGGAAATGATTGAAATGAGTAATGTGGAACGAGTAAAATATTGGCACTAGTATACTTAAATACAAATGATCGATCATTAGGATGTTAGTGTGTACACATGAGTCAAAAGTCGCGCGTGGCCTTGGTGGCGTTGAGTCACCAAGGAGGAGTACGGGTACGCCCGGAAATTGTATTTAAATATAGTCGGTGATGAGTGGAATCCCATCGACGGGGCGGGAGGATGAGTGGAATCCCCTCCGCGAGACCGATGATGAGTGTAATCCCACCGTCAGGTAATGGTTGTGTTGTTGGATGTGAGTTCCAACGGTTATCCGCGTATTTGAGTCATATCTAGGTGCCAATGTTGTTTGATATATGTATCAATGTGTTGAGACTAATGATCCTTGTGAGGATGTTTGATGTGGCTATTTATGTTGTGAAAGTAGAGCTTAATGATTCATGATATGTACTTGTATATATTGTTCATGCATCTTATATTGTGGCTCTTGTGGATCCTTGGTATGTTGTGTAATGCCTTGGCTAGATCGTGCTCGGACCCTGCAATGTTGAGGTTTGTTTTTAGAGCTTACCCTCACTAAGCATCATTGCTTACGCTCTCCTTGTTCAACATTGCAGATCCATAGTTCGTGGGTTGCTTGCGCAAGTGGAAGGCTCCAAGTGTGGTTTTGGACTTGAGTTCACCAAGTATGGATTTTAATGCTAAGACATGTAATAGTTTAAGCAATGTGATGTGTAATGTTTTGTTGGATAGTTGTAGGTTGTTAGGAGCATGTTTAGACTCCTTGATGCCTTGCTTTTGTGTGGTTGGTGTTGCCTTGATGAATGTTAACTCATGCCTAATTGCTTACTCTTGTTGAATGTTAGCCTTATGCCTAAGAGGTTGCCTTCATGTTTGAATGTTGATGTATGAACTTGAATGCTTGGATGCCATCTTGGGCCTATTGCATGATCTCCTTGATGTTTATGCTTATTGAGGGTTTGTATGGCTGCTTGGTGGTATACGAGTGTTGTATGTATGTTTGGTTGGGGTTAGGAAAGTCCTAAATTGCATCTAGGTCCGAGTCTTGTTCGTTTTAGCTGAGTTTGGGAGTCTTTGTTGTGCAGGGGTATCGATACGGTTGGTCCAGTATCGATACCGCCTTCTTGTTTCAGGCCTCGTGTATCGATACGCGAGGGGGCGTATCGATACCTTTTTGGTCACTGGAGCTACTGTCCATTTCGGTATCGATACGGGCCTCTGGTGTATCGATACCGTCATCTTAGCGTTGACCGTGGAAAGTCAACCGTTGGGGAGGGTATCGATACACTCCTTGGGCGTATCGATACGGTCTCCACTGGTTGACTCTGACCAGTTGACCTAGTCAAGGGGTATCGATACACCCCTTAGGTGTATCGATACCACCTGCAGTATAAGCTTAAAATTGGGCTGTAACATGATTGTTTGAGTTTGTTCGATCGATTTGTATATGTTGTTCCGCTGTATGATCACTTAGGGTTTAATATCTATTTAGACAAGATTTTAATGAAAAGAAAAAAAATAGGGTTGTTAACCGAGGGGGAATCCTTAGGGGTTTTCACTCGGTTTTCCCCGTGTGGCCCACTCGGACCGGTCATCCGACCAGACCGGGACGAGGGGGTTACACTTGTTGGTATCAGAGCCTAAGGTTACCGAGACCTTGGGCAGGTAAGTGAGGTAAGTTCAAGTTTTTGCTTGATATGCACGGTGTTTGCTTGCTTGTAAGAATGGTTGCTTGTTTGACGAGTATGTTGCTTGTTTTATTCAAAGCATGTGTGTGTGAGTCCCATTGCTACTATTACATTGGAAAATGGTTTTGTTTTAGTGAGGGAACGTACTTGAACACTTGGAAGCCTTGCCTTGCTAACCCAACTTGTATGTTTTGTTGTTGTGGTTGTAGTTAATATTTGTGAGAGCGATGTCTAGACCGAGAGGTAGACCGAGAGTGGTTCGTCAGGAACCACGGGTTGCGGCTCCTGTTGAGCCGGCTGTTGGTGTGGAGGCTCATTTGGAAGGGCCGGTGGCCGCGGGAGTTGGCGCTCCACCACCACCTCCACCACCACCACCTCCACCACCTGGAGCTGGAGGTGAAGATGAAGCCGGAGGAGATGGACCTCAAGGTGGCCAAGGTCCAGCTGGAATTGATATGACTCCGCTAGTGCAAGCGATAGCGGGAGCTTTCCAGGCCGCAGTTGCGGGAGCTCAGGCTGCAGCTTAGCCTAGGTGTGATGATGCTAGTCTACCGTTGGAGAGGCTCCGTAGCTTGGGAGCCGAGGAGTTTAGAGGATATACTCCGGAGAGGTCGGAGTTGTGGTTGGAGAAGACGGTTCGTATCTTAGCTCAGATGGGTTGTGCGGGCGCACGTAGATTGGGTTGTGTGATCTCATTGCTTCAGGGTGATGCCTACACCTGGTGGGTCACCATTACTACCGGAGTTCCAGAGGCCGAGATAGATTGGGAATTCTTTGAGTTTGCTTTCCGAAAGAGGTACTTGGGACCGAGGTACTTGGACGAGAAGAAGCGAGAGTTCATGGCTCTTACTCAGGGAGATGCCTTTGTGACTGATTATGAGATTCGTTTCGTCCGTCTGAGTCAGTATGCTCCAGAGTTAGTGCCTACTGAGAGGGCTCGATGTGATCGTTTCAGATACGGGCTTCATGAGGAAGTTAAGAGGTATACCTTAGCTTCAGATTATTCTGACTTTGATGTCTTGGTTGCTAGAGCCAAGGACATTGAGCATAGCTTGGGGCTGACCAAGCGTTTTGGGGGATCTAGTTCTGGTAAGAGGCACAACAACTTTGATGGTAGAGATGCTAAGAGGCACAGAGGTGGCTGACATCAGTTTGACCAGAGACGTGGCAGTGGCCACCATGGTAGAGGCCATCAGGGCCATAGAGGATGAGGGCGTTTGCCCGAGTGTGCACAGTGTGGGAGGCAGCACACTGGTGAGTGTTGGGGTAACTTCCATGCTTGTTGGAACTGTGGTTCGAGGGACCACTTTAGGAGGGACTGTCCACGTCAGGCAGCTCAGGCACCGAACATTGCTCAGGCTCCTGCGAGAGGTAATGATTTTCAGAGAGGCCGTGGGCGCGGTCGTGGCTACTTCCAGCCTAGGGCTGATGCACCTAGGGGAGATGCTCAGAGAGAGGCCAGGAACGACACCGATGTGATAGCAGGTAATTTCGAGTTACAGTCTATGTCTTTGCTTTCTTTGGTTGATTCGGGTTCTACGCATTCCTAAATTTTGAGTGAGCATGCACAGAAGTTAGATATTCCTGTTGAGATCTTAGATGTAGGTATGCATGTTACTAGCTCTTTTGGTGAGACAGTTGTGGTTAGACGTATGTATAGGAGGTGTCCACTGAAGATTCAGGGTCATGTGTTTTCAGTTGATATGATGGAACTTCCTTTCTACGGTTTTGATATTATATTGGGTATGGATTGGTTGGTTGAGCATCGGGCTAGTGTGGACTTTGAAACAAAGAGAATTTCCTTGAAGCTCTCTGATGACTACGAGGTAGTGGTAGTGGGCGAGAACATTAAGTTCTTGTCCAATGTAGTGTCAGCTTTAGAGGCTCATAGGTTGATGGACTCAGGATGTGGGGCTTATTTAGCTTATGTTATGAATCCGGATATGAGTGAAGCTAGACCGAAAGATATCAGGATAGTGTGTGACTTTCCAGATGTGTTTCCTGAAGAGTTGCCGGGTTTGCCTCCTGACAGAGATGTTGAGTTTGTGATTGAGACAGTTTCAGGGTCTAACCCAGTTTCGATAGCTCCGTACCGTATGGCTCCGAAAGAGTTGAAAGAATTGAAGAGTCAGTTGCAAGAGTTATTAGACCGTGGTTTCATTAGGCCTAGTAGTTCTCCGTGGGGTGCTCCAGTTTGTTTGTGAAAAAGAAGGATGGTAGCATGCGTATGTGTATTGACTATAGACAGCTGAATCAGATGACTGTGAAGAACAAGTATCCGTTGCCTCGTATAGATGATTTGTTTGATCAGTTGAGAGGTGCTTCAGTATTCTCGAAGATAGATCTGAGATCCGGGTACTATCAGTTGAAGGTGAAAGAGTGTGATGTTCCGAGGACAGCTTTTAGGACTAGGTATGGTCACTATGAGTTTCTTGTGATGCCATTTGGGCTCACGAATGCACCAGCAGCATTCATGGACATGATGAACAGAATTTTTAGGGACTATCTGGATCGCTTTGTAGTTTTCTTCATTGATGATATACTTGTGTACTCGAAGACAGAAGAAGAGCATGATGAGCACTTGAGATTTGTTTTACAGAGATTGTTGAGCAATCAGTTGTATGCGAAGCTTAGTAAGTGTGAGTTCTGGATTCGAGAGGTTGTGTTTCTTGGCCATGTTGTTTCGGCCGAAGGTATCCGTGTTGATCCATCGAAGATTGAGGCTATTGTTGAGTGGAAACAACCTAAGTCCGTGACTGAGATTAGGAGTTTCCTAGGATTAGCCGGTTACTATAGGAGGTTTGTTGATGGCTTCTCTAGAGTAGCTGCTCCTTTGACTAAATTGTTGCAAAAGGGAGTTAAGTTTGAATGGTCAGATGCAAGACAGAAGGCTTTTGAGAAATTGAAAGAAGCTTTGACGAATGCTCCAGTGTTAGTGCAACCTGTTTCAGGTAAGGAGTTTGTGATCTACAGTGATGCTTCCTACGTAGGCTTAGGATGTGTTCTGATGCAAGATAGGAGAGTTGTTGCTTATGCTTCTAGACAGTTGAAGATTCATGAGAAGAACTATCCTACTCATGACATAGAGCTAGCCGCAGTAGTGTTTGCATTGAAGATTTGGCGTCACTATTTGTATGGTGAGAAGTGTATTGTTTACACTGATCACAAGAGCTTGAAGTACCTGATGACACAGAAAGAGTTGAACTTGAGACAGAGAAGGTGGTTAGAGTTGCTAAAAGATTACGATTTGACCATTGAGTACCATCCGGGTAAAGCGAATGTAGTAGCCGATGCTTTGAGTAGAAAAGTGGTCGTTGAGTTGAGAGCTATGTTTGCTAGGTTGAGTGTGTCCGATGATGGTGGTCTGATCACCGAGTTGCAAGTGAAGCCTTCTTTGATTCAGTTGATTAGAGAGAAACAGTTGCAAGATGCGAGCCTAGTTCCTCATGTTCAAGACATAGCCGAAGGAAGACCGACTGAGTATAGTTTCAGTGGTGAGAGTTTGTTGTGCTTTAGAGATAGAATTGTTGTACCAGAAGATGTTGAGTTGAGACGTCAGATTCTGAGTGAAGCACATTCGAGTCCCTTTTCTATGCATCCGGGTAGTACCAAAATGTACCGAGATTTGAAGAATGATTACTTCTGGGTTGGTTTGAAGAGAGATGTAGCCGAGTATGTGAGCCGTTGTATGGTTTGTCAGAGAGTGAAGGCAGAACATCAGGTTCCTTCAGGTTTGCTACAGCCATTGAAGATTCCGGAATGGAAATGGGAGAGGATCACCATGGACTTTGTATCGGGGTTGCCTTTGTCTCCTTCGAAGAAGAACTCAGTTTGGGTGATTGTTGATAGGTTCACTAAGTGTGCTCACTTCTTAGCAGTGAACACTACGGATTCCTTAGACAAGTTGGCGAACTTGTACATCCGCGAGATTGTGAGACTTCACGGAGTTCCGAAGTCTATTGTTTCAGATAGGGATCCTAGGTTTACTTCGAGGTTCTGGGGTTGCTTGCATAGTGCTTTGGGTAGCCGTTTGCATTTCAGCACATCGTATCATCCTCAGTCCGATGGGCAGTCAGAGCGAGTGATACAGATCCTAGAAGATATGCTTCGTTGTTGTGTGATTGACTTCCAGGGTTCTTGGGAGAAGCACTTACCGTTGGTTGAGTTTGCCTACAACAACAGTTATCAGTCTAGTATTCAGATGGCACCTTATGAGGCTTTGTATGGTAGACGGTGTAGGACTCCGATTTGTTGGGCTGAGACAGGTCAGAGATTGTTACCTATGCCAGACTTGCTTAAGGGAACTACCGATAAAGTGAAGTTGATATGTGACCGCTTGAAAGCAGCTTCCGATCGTCAGAAATCTTATGCAGACTTGAAGAGGAAAGAGGTTGAGTACTCAGTGGGTGAGAAAGTATTTCTGAAGGTATCTCCGTGGAAGAAGGTAATGAGATTTGGCCGGAAGGGCAAGTTGAGTCCGAGGTTCATTGGTCCGTATGAGATAGTTGAGCGGGTCGGGCCGGTAGCTTATCGTTTGAGGTTACCTTCTGAGTTAGAAAAGATCCATGACGTCTTTCATGTGTCTATGCTTAGGAGATATAGATCCGATCCTTCGCATGTGATGCCCGTTGAAGAGATAGAATTAAATCCGGATTTGTCCTATAATGAAGAGCCCGTTGAGATACTTGCTTCTGATAGCAAGGTGTTGCGTGGCAAGACCATAGAGTTGGTCAAGGTGCTGTGGAGACATAGAGGTGTGTAAGAGGCCACGTGGGAGAGAAAAGCAGATATGGTTGAGCAGTTTCCGTATTTGTTTCCACCAGGTAATTTCGAGGACGAAATTTCCTTAAGTGGGGGAGAGTTGTAACACCCGGGTTTAAGGGTTAGGTAAAAATAATATTTTAATATTATTCTGGGTTCGGCTTTATAATTTAACTAATGGTCCAGGTTGGTTTTCAAACTAATTAAATTGATGATGGACTAAGTTTTGGAATTAAACCCCAAATGGCCATGGAACTTATGTCCTTGTGAATAATCCATTTCATTAAGGGCAAAAAGGTCATTGGGCTTTTAAATTAAAACAAAACAAATAAAACCCCCCAAATTTCACTCATCTTCTCCCTCTCTCCCAAATATCACGACAAAACCTCCCAAAGCCATTGAAGTTACTGTTCCATCACCTCCCTTCATCATTTCAACTCCGTTTTGAAAGGTAAGAGTATTTTTGACTTCCCCTCATCCTCCCCTTCATAAAAGTACTCTTCTTTTTCATTTCCATAAAGTTTTTGGAAAGTAGAGGTTTCGAATGTTTTGATTTAAAAATGGTGTCTTTATGATGCTAAGTTAAATGTTTTGAATTAATATGTTTAGTAATGATGTAAAGAGGCCAAATGATACTACATATATGAATTTTGAATGATTTGGAACAATTTTCGGATTTGGGTTTCCAAGGGGTTTTTGGAGGGTTTTAAAGTGGGTTTTGGGGCTGTTTAAGGTTGGGTTTTGGGGGCTGTAGGTAGTATGATATATGAGGATCATTTTGGGTGCAATTGATGCTTGTTTGGGTGTTTGAAATGAGAGAATTCAGTGGGTCAAGTGGGCTGCTCGAAAATCCTGTTTTTGGACTTGTTTTGAGTGTTGGATGCTTGGTAATGTAATCCGAGTTAGTTTCGATGAAAAGATATTGATTGTGGATGTTTTGTTTGTGTTTGGGATTGATTAGAATCAAGTTTGGGCATCAGTGAAGCATCGGAAGTGAATCCGGGGAATTGAAGACAATTGCTTGCTTGGTCTTGAGCTCGGGAGCTTAGGTGAGTGGTTAATTGTTTTACTTGGCTTTAAAATGGTTGGTTCGAGTAGATGGACTAGGTTGGGCTTGGTAGACCCACCTAGAGTTAGGATTAGGGTGGTAACCTAATCCTAAACTTGATCTAGAGCCTTTGGATGAACTTGAATGTATGAATGTATATGCCTCGTATGTGTTGTGATATGAATGCTTATGTATATTGTATTATACATGTGAGATGAGGCATGATTTGTATTGCTTAAAGCATGCATGGTGTTGGTTCATGATTGTGTTCATGGTGAGTACGTGCTAAGCACGGAAATGATTGAAATGAGTAATGTGGAACGAGTAAAATATTGGCACTAGTATACTTAAATACAAATGATTGATCATTAGGATGTTAGTGTGTACACATGAGTCAAAAGTCGCGCGTGGCCTTGGTGGCGTTGAGTCACCAAGGAGGAGTACGGGTACGCCCGGAAATTGTATTTAAATATAGTCGGTGATGAGTGGAATCCCATCGACGGGGCGGGAGGATGAGTGGAATCCCCTCCGCGAGACCGGTGATGAGTGTAATCCCACCGTCAGGTAATGGTTGTGTTGTTGGATGTGAGTTCCAACGGTTATCCGCGTATTTGAGTCATATCTAGGTGCCAATGTTGTTTGATATATGTATCAATGTGTTGCGACTAATGATCCTTGTGAGGATGTTTGATGTGGCTATTTATGTTGTGAAAGTAGAGCTTAATGATTCATGATATGTACTTGTATATATTGTTCATGCATCTTATATTGTGGCTCTTGTGGATCCTTGGTATGTTGTGTAATGCCTTGGCTAGATCGTGCTCGGACCCTGCAATGTTGAGGTTTATTTTTAGAGCTTACCCTCACTAAGCATCATTGCTTACGCTCTCCTTGTTCAACATTGCAGATCCATAGTTCGTGGGTTGCTTGCGCAAGTGGAAGGCTCCAAGTGTGGTTTTGGACTTGAGTTCACCAAGTATGGATTTTAATGCTAAGACATGTAATAGTTTAAGCAATGGGATGTGTAATGTTTTGTTGGATAGTTGTAGGTTGTTAGGAGCATGTTTAGACTCCTTGATGCCTTGCTTTTGTGTGGTTGGTGTTGCCTTGATGAATGTTAACTCATGCCTAATTGCTTACTCTTGTTGAATGTTAGCCTTATGCCTAAGAGGTTGCCTTCATGTTTGAATGTTGATGTATGAACTTGAATGCTTGGATGCCATCTTGGGCCTATTGCATGATCTCCTTGATGTTTATGCTTATTGAGGGTTTGTATGGCTGCTTGGTGGTATACGAGTGTTGTATGTATGTTTGGTTGGGGTTAGGAAAGTCCTAAATTGCATCTAGGTCCGAGTCTTGTTCGTTTTAGCTGAGTTTGGGAGTCTTTGCTGTGCAGGGGTATCGATACGGTTGGTCCAGTATCGATACCGCCTTCTTGTTTCAGGCCTCGTGTATCGATACGCGAGGGGGCGTATCGATACCTTTTTGGTCACTGGAGCTACTGTCCATTTCGGTATCGATACGGGCCTCTGGTGTATCGATACCGTCATCTTAGCGTTGACCGTGGAAAGTTAACCGTTGGGGAGGGTATCGATACACTCCTTGGGCGTATCGATACGGTCTCCACTGGTTGACTCTGACCAGTTGACCTAGTCAAGGGGTATCGATACACCCCTTAGGTGTATCGATACCACCTGCAGTATAAGCTTAAAATTGGGCTGTAACATGATTGTTTGAGTTTGTTCGATTGATTTGTATATGTTGTTCCACTGTATGATCACTTAGGGTTTAATATCTATTTAGACAAGATTTTAATGAAAAGAAAAAAAAAATAGGGTTGTTAACCGAGGGGGAATCCTTAGGGGTTTTCACTCGGTTTTCCCCGTGTGGCCCACTCGGACCGGTCATCCGACCAGACCGGGACGAGGGGGTTACACTTGTTGGTATCAGAGCCTAAGGTTACCGAGACCTTGGGCAGGTAAGTGAGGTAAGTTCAAGTTTTTGCTTGATATGTACGGTGTTTGCTTGCTTGTAAGAATGGTTGCTTGTTTGACGAGTATGTTGCTTGTTTTATTCAAAACATGTGTGTGTGAGTCCCATTGCTACTATTACATTGGAAAATGGTTTTGTTTTAGTGAGGGAACGTACTTGAACACTTGGAAGCCTTGCCTTGCTAACCCAACTTGTATGTTTTGTTGTTGTGGTTGTAGTTAATATTTGTGAGAGCGATGTCTAGACCGAGAGGTAGACCGAGAGTGGTTTGTCAGGAACCACGGGTTGCGGCTCCTATTGAGCCGGCTGTTGATGTGGAGGCTCATTTGGAAGGGCCGGTGGCCGCGGGAGTTGGCGCTCCACCACCACCTCCACCACCTGGAGCTGGAGGTGAAGATGGAGCCGGAGGAGATGGACCTCAAGGTGGCCAAGGTGGCCAAGGTCCAGCTGGAATTGATATGACTCCGCTAGTGCAAGCGATAGCGGGAGCTTTCCAGGCCGCAGTTGCGGGAGCTCAGGCTGCAGCTCAGCCTAGGTGTGATGATGCTAGTCTACCGTTGGAGAGGCTCCGTAGCTTGGGAGCCGAGGAGTTTAGAGGATCTACTCCGGAGAGGTCGGAGTTATGGTTGGAGAAGACGGTTCGTATCTTAGCTCAGATGGGTTGTGCGGGCGCACGTAGATTGGGTTGTGTGATCTCATTGCTTTAGGGTGATGCCTACACCTGGTGGGTCACCATTACTACCGGAGTTCCAGAGGCCGAGATAGATTGGGAATTCTTTGAGTTTGCTTTCCGAAAGAGGTACTTGGGACCGAGGTACTTGGACGAGAAGAAGCGAGAGTTCACGGCTCTTACTCAGGGAGATGCCTCTGTGACTGATTATGAGATTCGTTTCGTCCGTCTGAGTCAGTATGCTCCAGAGTTAGTGCCTACTGAGAGGGCTCGATGTGATCGTTTCAGATACGGGCTTCATGAGGAAGTTAAGAGGTATACCTTAGCTTCACATTATTCTGACTTTGATGTCTTGGTTGCTAGAGCCAAGGACATTGAGCATAGCTTGGGGCTGACCAAGCGTTCTGGGGGATCTAGTTCTGGTAAGAGGCACAACAACTTTGATGGTAGAGATGCTAAGAGGCACAGAGGTGGCGGACATCAGTTTGATCAGAGACGTGGCAGTGGCCACCATGGTAGAGGCCATCAGGGCCATAGAGGAGGAGGGCGTTTGCCCGAGTGTGCACAGTGTGGGAGGCAGCACACTGGTGAGTGTTGGGGTAACTTCCATGCTTGTTGGAACTGTGGTTCGAGGGACCACTTTAGGAGGGACTGTCCACGTCAGGCAGCTCAGGCACCGAACATTGCTCAGGCTCTTGCGAGAGGTAATGATTTTCAGAGAGGCCGTGGGCGCGGTCGTGGCTACTTCCAGCCTAGGGCTGATGCACCTAGGGGAGATGCTCAGAGGAACCTTGCTCATGTTGTGGCTGTGCAGCCAGAGGCGGGAGGACCAGCGAGAGTTTATGCTCAGAGAGAGGCCGGGAACGACACCGATGTGATAGCAGGTAATTTTGAGTTACAGTCTATGTCTTTGCTTTCTTTGGTTGATTCGGGTTCTACGCATTCCTACATTTTGAGTGAGCATGCACAGAAGTTAGATATTCCTGTTGAGATCTTAGATGTAGGTATGCATGTTACTAGCTCTTTTGGTGAGACAGTTGTGGTTAGACGTATGTATAGGAGGTGTCCACTGAAGATTCAGGGTCATGTGTTTTCAGTTGATATGATGGAACTTCCTTTCTACGATTTTGATATTATATTGGGTATGGATTGGTTGGTTGAGCATCGGGCTAGTGTGGACTTTGAAACAAAGAGAATTTCCTTGAAGCTCTCTGATGACTACGAGGTAGTGGTAGTGGGCGAGAACATTAAGTTCTTGTCCAATGTAGTGTCAGCTTTAGAGGCTCATAGGTTGATGGACTCGGGATGTGGGGCTTATTTAGCTTATGTTATGAATCCGGATATGAGTGAAGCTAGACCGAAAGATATCAGGACAGTGTGTGACTTTCCAGATGTGTTTCCTGAAGAGTTGCCGGGTTTGCCTCCTGACAGAGATGTTGAGTTTGTGATTGAGACAGTTTCAGGGTCTAACCCAGTTTCGATAGCTCCGTACCGTATGGCTCCGAAAGAGTTGAAAGAATTGAAGAGTCAGTTGCAAGAGTTATTAGACCGTGGTTTCATTAGGCCTAGTAGTTCTTCGTGGGGTGCTCCAGTGTTGTTTGTGAAAAAGAAAGATGGTAGCATTCGTATGTGTATTGACTATAGACAGCTGAATCAGATGACTGTGAAGAACAAGTATCCGTTGCCTCGTATAGATGATTTGTTTGATCAGTTGAGAGGTGCTTCAGTATTCTCGAAGATAGATCTGAGATCCGGGTACTATCAGTTGAAGGTGAAAGAGTGTGATGTTCCGAAGACAGCTTTTAGGACTAGGTATGGTCACTATGAGTTTCTTGTGATGCCATTTGGGCTCACGAATGCACCAGCAGCATTCATGGACATGATGAACATAATTTTTAGGGACTATCTAGATCGCTTTGTAGTTGTCTTCATTGATGATATACTTGTGTACTCGAAGACAGAAGAAGAGCATGATGAGCACTTGAGATTTGTTTTACAGAGATTGTTGAGCAATCAGTTGTATGCGAAGCTTAGTAAGTGTGAGTTCTGGATTCGAGAGGTTGTGTTTCTTGGCCATGTTGTTTCGGCTGAAGGTATCCGTGTTGATCCATCGAAGATTGAGGCTATTGTTGAGTGGAAACAACCTAAGTCCGTGACTGAGATTAGGAGTTTCCTAGGATTAGCCGGTTACTATAGGAGGTTTGTTGATGGCTTCTCTAGAGTAGCTGCTCCTTTGACTAAATTGTTGCAAAAGGGAGTTAAGTTTGAATGGTCAGATGCAAGACAGAAGGCTTTTGAGAAATTGAAAGAAGCTTTGACGAATGCTCCAGTGTTAGTGCAACCTGTTTCAGGTAAGGAGTTTGTGATCTACAGTGATGCTTCCTACGTAGGCTTAGGATGTGTTCTGATGCAAGATAGGAGAGTTGTTGCTTATGCTTCTAGACAGTTGAAGATTCATGAGAAGAACTATCCTACTCATGACATAGAGCTAGCCGCAGTAGTGTTTGCATTGAAGATTTGGCGTCACTATTTGTATGGTGAGAAGTGTATTGTTTACACTGATCACAAGAGCTTGAAGTACCTGATGACACAGAAAGAGTTGAACTTGAGACAGAGAAGGTGGTTAGAGTTGCTAAAAGATTACGATTTGACCATTGAGTACCATCCGGGTAAAGCGAATGTAGTAGCCGATGCTTTGAGTAGAAAAGTGGTCGTTGAGTTGAGAGCTATGTTTGCTAGGTTGAGTGTGTCCGATGATGGTGGTCTGATCACCGAGTTGCAAGTGAAGCCTTCTTTGATTCAGTTGATTAGAGAGAAACAGTTGCAAGATGCGAGCCTAGTTCCTCATGTTCAAGACATAGCCGAAGGAAGACCGACTGAGTATAGTTTCAGTGGTGAGAGTTTGTTGTGCTTTAGAGATAGAATTGTTGTACCAGAAGATGTTGAGTTGAGACGTCAGATTCTGAGTGAAGCACATTCGAGTCCCTTTTCTATGCATCCGGATAGTACCAAAATGTACCGAGATTTGAAGAATGATTACTTCTGGGTTGGTTTGAAGAGAGATGTAGCCGAGTATGTGAGCCGTTGTATGGTTTGTCAGAGAGTGAAGGCAGAACATCAGGTTCCTTCAGGTTTGCTACAGCCATTGAAGATTCCGGAATGGAAATGGGAGAGGATCACCATGGACTTTGTATCGGGGTTGCCTTTGTCTCCTTCGAAGAAGAACTCAGTTTGGGTGATTGTTGATAGGTTCACTAAGTGTGCTCACTTCTTAGCAGTGAACACTACGGATTCCTTAGACAAGTTGGCGAACTTGTACATCCGCGAGATTGTGAGACTTCACGGAGTTCCGAAGTCTATTGTTTCAGATAGGGATCCTAGGTTTACTTCGAGGTTCTGGGGTTGCTTGCATAGTGCTTTGGGTAGCCGTTTGCATTTCAGCACATCGTATCATCCTCAGTCCGATGGGCAGTCAGAGCGAGTGATACAGATCCTAGAAGATATGCTTCGTTGTTGTGTGATTGACTTCCAGGGTTCTTGGGAGAAGCACTTACCGTTGGTTGAGTTTGCCTACAACAACAGTTATCAGTCTAGTATTCAGATGGCACCTTATGAGGCTTTGTATGGTAGACGGTGTAGGACTCCGATTTGTTGGGCTGAGACAGGTCAGAGATTGTTACCTATGCCAGACTTGCTTAAGGGAACTACCGATAAAGTGAAGTTGATATATGACCGCTTGAAAGCAGCTTCCGATCGTCAGAAATCTTATGCAGACTTGAAGAGGAAAGAGGTTGAGTACTCAGTGGGTGAGAAAGTATTTCTGAAGGTATCTCCGTGGAAGAAGGTAATGAGATTTGGCCGGAAGGGCAAGTTGAGTCCGAGGTTCATTGGTCCGTATGAGATAGTTGAGCGGGTCGGGCCGGTAGCTTATCGTTTGAGGTTACCTTCTGAGTTAGAAAAGATCCATGACGTCTTTCATGTGTCTATGCTTAGGAGATATAGATCCGATCCTTCGCATGTGATGCCCGTTGAAGAGATAGAATTAAATCTGGATTTGTCCTATAATGAAGAGCCCGTTGAGATACTTGCTTCTGATAGCAAGGTGTTGCGTGGCAAGACCATAGAGTTGGTCAAGGTGTTGTGGAGACATAGAGGTGTGGAAGAGGCCACGTGGGAGAGAAAAGCAGATATGGTTGAGCAGTTTCCGTATTTGTTTCCACCAGGTAATTTCGAGGACGAAATTTCCTTAAGTGGGGGAGAGTTGTAACACCCGGGTTTAGGGGTTAGGTAAAAATAATATTTTAATATTATTCTGGGTTCGGCTTTATAATTTAACTAATGGTCCGGGTTGGTTTTCAAACTAATTAAATTGATGATGGACTAAGTTTTGGAATTAAACCCCAAATGGCCATGGAACTTATGTCCTTGTGAATAATCCATTTCATTAAGGGCAAAAAGGTCATTGGGCTTTTAAATTAAAACAAAACAAATAAAACCCCCCAAATTTCACTCATCTTCTCACTCTCTCCCAAATATCACGACAAAACCTCCCAAAGCCATTGAAGTTACTGTTCCATCACCTCCCTTCATCGTTTCAACTCCGTTTTGAAAGGTAAGAGTATTTTTGACTTCCCCTCATCCTCCCCTTCATAAAAGTACTCTTCTTTTTCATTTCCATGAAGTTTTTGGAAAGTAGAGGTTTCGAATGTTTTGATTTAAAAATGGTGTCTTTATGATGCTAAGTTAAATGTTTTGAATTAATATGTTTAGTAATGATGTAAAGAGGCCAAATGATACTACATATATGAGTTTTGAATGATTTGGAACAATTTTCGGATTTGGGTTTCCAAGGGGTTTTTGGAGGGTTTTAAAGTGGGTTTTGGGGCTGTTTAAGGTTGGGTTTTGGGGGCTGTAGGTAGTATGATATATGAGGATCATTTTGGGTGCAATTGATGCTTGTTTGGGTGTTTGAAATGAGAGACTTCAGTGGGTCAAGTGGGCTGCTCGAAAATCCTGTTTTTGGACTTGTTTTGAGTGTTGGATGCTTGGTAATGTAATCCGGGTTAGTTTCGATGACAAGATATTGATTGTGGATGTTTTGTTTGTGTTTGGGATTGATTAGAATCAAGTTTGGGCATCGGTGAAGCATCGGAAGTGAATCCGGGGAATTGAAGACAATTGCTTGCTTGGTCTTGAGCTCGGGAGCTTAGGTGAGTGGTTAATTGTTTTACTTGGCTTTAAAATGGTTGGTTCGAGTAGATGGACTAGGTTGGGCTTGGTAGACCCACCTAGAGTTAGGATTAGGGTGGTAACCTAATCCTAAACTTGATCTAGAGCCTTTGGATGAACTTGAATGTATGAATGTATATGCCTCGTATGTGTTGTGATATGAATGCTTATGTATATTGTATTATACATGTGAGATGAGGCATGATTTGTATTGCTTAAAGCATGCATGGTGTTGGTTCATGATTGTGTTCATGGTGAGTACGTGCTAAGCACGGAAATGATTGAAATGAGTAATGTGGAACGAGTAAAATATTGGCACTAGTATACTTAAATACAAATGATTGATCATTAGGATGTTAGTGTGTACACATGAGTCAAAAGTCGCGCGTGGCCTTGGTGGCGTTGAGTCACCAAGGAGGAGTACGGGTACGCCCGGAAATTGTATTTAAATATAGTCGGTGATGAGTGGAATCCCATCGACGGGGCGGGAGGATGAGTGGAATCCCCTCCGCGAGACCGGTGATGAGTGTAATCCCACCGTCAGGTAATGGTTGTGTTGTTGGATGTGAGTTCCAACGGTTATCCGCGTATTTGAGTCATATCTAGGTGCCAATGTTGTTTGATATATGTATCAATGTGTTGAGACTAATGATCCTTGTGAGGATGTTTGATGTGGCTATTTATGTTATGAAAGTAGAGCTTAATGATTCATGATATGTACTTGTATATATTGTTCATGCATCTTATATTGTGGCTCTTGTGGATCCTTGGTATGTTGTGTAATGCCTTGGCTAGATCGTGCTCGGACCCTGCAATGTTGAGGTTTGTTTTTAGAGCTTACCCTCACTAAGCATCATTGCTTACGCTCTCCTTGTTCAACATTGCAGATCCATAGTTCGTGGGTTGCTTGCGCAAGTGGAAGGCTCCAAGTGTGGTTTTGGACTTAAGTTCACCAAGTATGGATTTTAATGCTAAGACATGTAATAGTTTAAGCAATGGGATGTGTAATGTTTTGTTGGATAGTTGTAGGTTGTTAGGAGCATGTTTAGACTCCTTGATGCCTTGCTTTTGTGTGGTTGGTGTTGCCTTGATGAATGTTAACTCATGCCTAATTGCTTACTCTTGTTGAATGTTAGCCTTATGCCTAAGAGGTTGCCTTCATGTTTGAATGTTGATGTATGAACTTGAATGCTTGGATGCCATCTTGGGCCTATTGCATGATCTCCTTGATGTTTATGCTTATTGAGGGTTTGTATGGCTGCTTGGTGGTATACGAGTGTTGTATGTATGTTTGGTTGGGGTTAGGAAAGTCCTAAATTGCATCTAGGTCCGAGTCTTGTTCGTTTTAGCTAAGTTTGGGAGTCTTTGCTGTGCAGGGGTATCGATACGGTTGGTCCAGTATCGATACCGCCTTCTTGTTTCAGGCCTCGTGTATCGATACGCGAGGGGGCGTATCGATACCTTTTTGGTCACTGGAGCTACTGTCCATTTCGGTATCGATACGGGCCTCTGGTGTATCGATACAGTCATCTTAGCGTTGACCGTGGAAAGTCAACCGTTGGGGAGGATATCGATACACTCCTTGGGCGTATCGATACGGTCTCCACTGGTTGACTCTGACCAGTTGACCTAGTCAAGGGGTATCGATACACCCCTTAGGTGTATCGATACCACCTGCAGTATAAGCTTAAAATTGGGCTGTAACATGATTGTTTGAGTTTGTTCGATCGATTTGTATATGTTGTTCCGCTGTATGATCACTTAGGGTTTAATATCTATTTAGACAAGATTTTAATGAAAAGAAAAAAAATAGGGTTGTTAACCGAGGGGGAATCCTTAGGGGTTTTCACTCGGTTTTCCCCGTGTGGCCCACTCGGACCGGTCATCCGACCAGACCGGGACGAGGGGGTTACATATATATATATATATTGTTATAATTATGTATATACATATATATATATATGTATGTATGTAAGTTTTAGTATGCATATATTGTTATATATATATATACTAGAACATACATATTTGTATGTATATATGTATACCCCTAAACAATACCCATAAACTTCAAACCTTAAATCTTATGATCACTAATAATTAGAGTACAAGCCTAATCCCCTAATTCTTAAACTAATCTCATAACCCCAAATAATTAAGTTGACACATTTACCCCTAAACCCCAAACATGAATATCTAAATCTTACACACTATTCACTAATAATTAGAGTGCAAGCCTAATCACATAATCCCTAAACTAATCTCATAGTCCCAAACAATCAACTTGACACACTTACCCTTAAACCCTAAACATAAACTCATAAATCTAACAAACAAAATAAATTGAAACATAAAAAGAACAAATCTAAAAATAAATTATTAATTAGAGCCCAAATCACAAATGAATAAAATTATTAAACCTAATTACTTACCAAATCTTTATACGAGGACCAAATCAAATTTAAAGCAAACCAAAAAGCTTAATAATTAATTAATTAATTTATGAAGCATGACCTAATTAAATAAAATTTAAAGAAACTAAACCAAAAGTTAAAACTAAAAAAATAAACTAAAACATAAAAAACCTAAACTCTAACAATCTAATTAAGAAAGGACCTAAAGGATAATTAACCCCTAAATAAAAAAAATCCCCCTCCACTCTCAATTTATTTCATATGCGGCAAAATCCCCCCCCCCCCACACCACAATTCTGTTTCTGGCGGCAAAATCCCCCCACCCCATTTTGTTTTTGTTTTATATGGTGCCAAAATCTCCCCATTTTATTTAATATGGTACTAAAATCCCCCTATAATTTCCTATCAATCAAAAAAACTTTCTCCCCATTAATTCAAAAAAAAACTTCCCCTAAACTAAAAAATATTTTTTATTATTTTAATAGTTATAATTAAAATTTTTAATAAAATATTTCTTAAATTTAATGATCACAATTAATAAATTAATTTAAATTTTAAATAATTTGTTTTAAATTCATCCATCACAACTTATTAATTTAATAAAACTTTTAAATTTTGAATATTTTTAATAAAATAAATTTAAGTATGTTAATTCTTATTAAATTTCACAAATAATTTATATTGAACGAGTTAGTATTAAATTAATTTAATAAATTAATACTTTACATTTATCAACACTTTAAATTTATCAAATCGTAGACTTCTTCAACTATATATGAGGTAAATATCAAGTCAGATCAATATCAGTTCAGGTTAAAAATAGGTCAGGTTCAAAGCAGGTCGGGTCAATTAACAGGTCGGGTCCAAAACAGGTCGGGTTCAAAACAGGTCGGGTCCAAAACAGGTCGGGTTCAAAACAGGTCGGTTAATATCGGATCTCGGGTCAATTCAGTCGGGTAAAATCGGTTATCTGCCAGGTCGGCTTCGGGTTCGAGTTCGTTTCAGTCGGGCGCAGGTCGGGTTTCAGGTCCACACTAACAGGTCCAATTCGGGTTCAGGTCGTTTTCAGTCGGACGCAGGTCGGGTTCGGTCACTACAGTAACAGGTCGAATTCAGGTTCGGGTCAACAACAGTCGGTTACAGATCGGGTTCGGGTCATTAAATTCTCAGGTCAAATCAGGTTCTAACTCGAGCAGGTTTCAGTCGGGTTTTCAGGTCAAGTCAGTTTTTTACATCCCTAATTGTACCTCTTAGTTCCAAATAATATCGAAGTTACTTTAAGTTAAACATTTTACACTATTTTTTTATCATCTTAACATGTCTCAGTTTTAGCATGATATATGATCTGGTTCTTCATCTTGAATTGATAACTTCAAATCCAACTATAAAAAACTATTTTATTTTTCCGTTCTTGAATGTGTTGACAAATGTAGCATTATATGCTGTGTAAGTAGAATTCCATTTTTGAAAATACGCATTTTGTTAAACTATAGTCGGACTTTATTGCTTTCTTTCTCTCGATTTCTTTTGATTTCTCAAATATAGCCAACATTAATATTTTCAAATTTAGAGTTTTGGGTTTTGAGTTTATAGTTTAGGGTTTTATGTTTATAATTTGGATTTAGAGTTTTGAGTTTATAGTTTTCAATTTAAAGTAAAATTCTTAATCCTTATTAATCAATTTATGGTGTTTAACGGTGTTCGTCACACGATGTAGAATTTTCCCTAAAAAACAAAGATTTTAAAGAATTTTCAACTTTCAACTTTATGTAAACCGGTAAGTTCCCATTTTAATGCTTAGGAGTAAGAGAAGGAAATGATGGTATTGACTGCAATCTCCGACCACCACCGGGGGTTGACCCTAATGTAAAAAAAATTATATGTTTGATTATCGCTTTAATAATTTAAAAAAATTTGAATCAAATTAAGATTTGATGTATATAGTTGCACAAAATCAGAAGGACCAAAAGAACAGTTTTACAAAAAAAAAAGGCCAAATAACGATTAGTAAAAAGTAATATTGAATCCATCATCAACAAAATTCAATGAACAAATGACTATCGCTACGTCTTCGTTATTATTAAGTCTACGCATGTATATTATTATTATTATTATTATTATTATTATTATTATTATTATTATTATTATTTTAAATTGTTGCTTAGTATTAATAATAGGTTTAAGTGGTAGATAAGTGTAACCCCTAAACCCGCCTATGCGTTACAACGGATCCTAAGAAGTCACATTAGGGTCACAAGAGCGACCCACAGTATAAATACACATAAAAATATTTTTATTTCTTCAAAACACTTATTAAACTGTAAAACCAACTTCTGTTTAAAATATCATTTCAGGATGTCATTTAAACACATAATAAAAACTTCAGAAAATATTTTACAGACACTGCCATAAAACAATACATGACACACATGCCCACTAACTATACAGTACCGTACTCCAAGGCAACGGCGAGACAACTCCGAACACTGCTGTCAACCATTATATCATGATATATTCTTTTAACCTGCGAGGGTAAAAACAACGTGAGCTTGGAAAAGCTCAGTAATACAGTACTACCAAAAGATGCTTTAAGCTCATGCAGATATATGGTAGGCATAACATTTTCATGATGTTCCATATAGTAACAGCCCTCATTTTCGTTCTACTATTTCGAGATTGCATCATACTCAGGAATAACGATATTTGCTCCTTATTCAAACATCGTGAATTAGAAGGGAATTATATAGGCTGGTAACATACGGAGGTGGAAACAGAGAGTTTAGTGCCTAGTGTGTTCCAACGGTGCATCATTAATGCATGAAATATAATAATGCAATAAACCTTTTTATTTCAAATACATTTGTTTAATGTAGCAGTAAAATTCATTTTAATTCTTTATTTACCCTCCAACCATACTCCAATATTTAGTTTTTCCCAGTGCGGTATCATGTACAGGTATTAACCCGAGCCCATTGGGCGTGGGTACCATCCTAAGGATATACCTTAGAATACGGGCGGCCCTTGCCGAAGCATAGGAACCGAAAACAGGCGGACCTGACCAAAGCCTAGGATCCGAAAACGGGCGGACCTGGCCGAAGCCTAGGATCAGAAAACAGGCGGACCTGGCCGAAGCCCAGGATCCGAAAACGTGCGGACCTGGTCGAAGCCTAGGATCCGAAAATGGGCGGACCTAGCGAAGCTTAGGATCCGAAAACGGGCGGACTTACCAGCTGGATCAGGGCTGAGCCGACGGTAACTTCATATCATTTCCCAATTACCCTAGTGAATCAGATCATCAATAGTTCATTAATCAATAACTGTATTTTTAGTAATACATTATCCATATAGCATGTTTGTCATATCGGGTGCATATGCATATATCAGAAATACAGTACGGTCATGTTTAATTTATAAAACATGTCATGTTCCTATATATTCAAGTTTATGAATCATGTGCACGTGATCGGTATTATATCATATAAGTCAATATACAAAAACAGTCGTGTGGCACACATGGAACACACTAGATGGAACAGTTTATTCCTTGGAGATACTTGGCATTTACGGAAGAGAACACATTAAACTTTTGACAATTGAACGGATCTTTGAAACAAGGCCCCTATTAAAAGAGGGGTTTGTACTAGCGATTCAAACCAGATATTCAGGAGATGATACATCAAGATCTTTGAGAGTTTAGGCATATCATGAGTGATTTAGCCATTTAAGCTTACTAGGGGCATTATGGTCATTTTATCATACACTGGCATTTTGGTAATTTATACCAATAGGGCGTAAACAGTGACTCGGTAATTCTGTTTGCTCATCAGATTTCCAACCAGGCATTCAGAGATTTCTATGTCAAGATCTTTCACGGTATTAGATACATTCAGGGCTATTTTGATTACTTTGGCCAACGAGGGCATTTTGGTCATTTAACTATTAGGAGTGATTTGTAATTTAGACCAAATGATGAAATGACGTTTTACAATATTTAAGAATTTCCAGGAGTTTATCGATCCTCCAAAACCTTTCGAACTAACATACCCCAACCTTGCGTTACTAACCAACCCTTCTAATGTGTCCGGCTGTATCGTTTATCTAAACAGTTGCTTTCATATTTCACCACCGGACTTGTCACGGAGTAGTCGAACTAATACTTTGTGCAGAAAACTTCCATCCTTATATTAATATCAGGAGAGATTGACATACCAGAGTCATGCTTCAACCCTTAAGGGCATTTCAGTCATTTCCAACTTTATTGGCATTTCCAGAATTTTATCAGAGGTAATTTACTTATTCTAATCATGGGGGTATTTCGGTCATTTCGATGTTCGAGATATCCATCATTACTGTTAATTGGACCATTTGTAGTATTTCAATCATTTAAGTACTCGTGGGTGTTTCAGCCATTTAAGAAATTTCGTTAGCTCCAACTGCTTCATTCATTTCAGAACTCAAGGGTTTATCCATCGTTCCAGTTAATTTGCAACCCTCGGTGTCTGAGGATACTTCAGTCTTTTTGGTCTATACGACCCTTCCAATACTTTTAGTCATTTCAAGCAATTCGATATTCTGAGTCGCTTGATTAATTCAGAGGTACAAATAACTTCTCGTAAATCTATATTCAGAGTCATTCCAAATTCAATGAAACTTAACACCTTACCATCATGAAGGTTCAAATCTTGAAACCATAACTTTCCAAGTTTTTCGAGGTTTTTAGATGAATCGTGTTGTCTTACCACATCTAGCATAGATTTCTAGTTTGCTTCCAATTCCAAGGATATTTTAGTCATTCTCATACTTTAAGGGCATTTTCGTAATTTTATATCCAAATATTTTTAACATTGATCATTTGACACTGATGATCAGATTTAGAGATTAGCTGCCTTATTAGTTATTTATTGAACTCCAGATTCTTACATTTATTAACTTTCTCATTCGAACATTTCGATCTTTTCTTGGTTATCATACTCATTGTCATATCAGGTTTGGCTTAAGCGGGGTTAACATCACTCTTCATCATATTCATGCATGCATTAACCGAATACCAACATGTTCATATAGCATACTAGAGGTAGTAGTGTATTACCTTTAATACTTGCTATATCGGTCGACCATTATACTCTGTTCGATCACTCTCGAACCCGAATGCGACGTCCTCTACATCCCGAATACAAGGAACTTCGAATACCTTCAATCGCACAAAATCCAATTTCAGTCCTTAATCACATTGCCCACAACTGATTATTAAAATACATAAGAAGACTCGAGTTCAAGGTGCAATTCGGAGGCTTTCAGGTTAGAATTTTATGAAACGAGCTTCAAAATCGGACTCAGGACGTCTAAAAACATAAAATATGACTTTTCGGAAAAAAAGTTGACTTTTGGTCAAAGTCAACGCTGACGTCAGCGGTCAAAGTCAACACTGACGTCACTGGTCCAAGGTTGACTCACTGGGTTGACTCGGTCAACGGGTCGGGTCAACGGGTCGGGTCAACTTGGTTGACTCGATGGGTTAACTCACTGAGCCAACTCGGACGAGTTGACTCAACGAGTTGACTCAGTCGGGTTGGATATGAGGCAGAGCGGGTCGGGTCAAACTCGAGTCGGGACGGTTGGGTCTGGTTCATAGGCTGACCGGTCTAGCTGATTTAAACCCGGTTCACTTACCCTAAAGATCTCGCCGGAATGTTGCCGGTGATGTCGTCAGAAGCCCCAAAATGCTCGGTTCTACCGGATTTTGAAAGCCCGTCAACTCACCAAATTAACCCATTCATTAAAAACACAAAAACAAGCCGGAATCTTATCGGATTTAACCAAAACGAAACAAAATGGCCAAAAACATCGAAGCTCCGGTGAGGCCTTCAATGACGGTGGACGGCTGTTTAACCGGTACGGTTTTGTTCAGCTCGCGACGGGGAGCTTGCTCGAGGCGACGGTGCGGCGAACGGACGCCCACAGTGGCCAGAATCGGTGATGAACCGTTCGATAAAACCTAGGTTCACCGAAATTTCTTCCCCCGATTTCCGGCGAACGGGGCAGCGGTTGGGCGCGTGGCTTGAGGGGTTAGCTTTGGGACGCCAAGATGCTTCCGACGAGGGTGACGGTGCTAGCCATGGCGCGACGGTGAAGAAAGTTAGGCGGCAACCGGTGGGGGAAAGGTGAAACGTCTAGGTGAGGGGGGAAATTGGGAGATATCTGGATATTTCCAGATCCAAGGTGAGGCATTAATTAGGGTGGTTGGGGATATATCATATTATTATTTTATTTTTGTAATCGAACTTAAATACAAAAACAATTCTTGGCAAATAATAACCAAACATACCCTTAGCACAATTGGTTAAACTCCTAACCTTGGCAGCCAAGGTCACGGGTTCAAACCCCCTTGGCTGCATAACTTCTTTTTTTTAAACCATTTAAACCAGGGTGTTACAACTCACCCCCTCTTAAAAGAAATTTCGTCCTCGAAATTTTTCCAGAGTTGGTGATCTGTTGTAACTGCTCTTACATTTGTTCTTGTACTGAAACTTTTCCATCAGAGTATTCTTATTCCTCGAAACTCTCAAACGGTCACGGATCAATCTTGTAGTGTCTTCAATCATTCGGGTTGTCCTTGAACTCAAAGTCATCTCATTACACATCTCAGACCAACTAATTTGGATACAATGTTTAAATCCATATCGAACTTCAAACAGTACCAAGCAAACACTTGTCTCATAAATTTTTTATAGACGGTCTCAAAAAGGGATAAGGAATCTTCTTAACTATCATAGAGACCAATCAAACAACCATGAAGTATCTCCTTTAGAATCTGACATACTTACTGGGTTAACCAACAATTATGGATAAAAACTATACCTGAAATTCAGACGAGTACTCATGGCCTCTAATAGAATCTTTTAGAGTTGGAATTTAATATCAAATTCTAGTCATGGATGATACATAACGATACGTCATGCCACATTTTCGCAAACTACCTTTCTCCTTGCCAAACAAACGTAATCAAGGTCTTGAACAGATATCACTTGCCTTCAGCGTAATATTCATACAATTTTCTTTTTCCTATAACAAGGCCACCACAGAACTTAAACACTCACCACACTCACGAGCAACCTTCTTTTAAATTCGTAATACTTTTATCATATTTTCATCAGAATATTCTCAAACACAATCATTATCACCGAGCTACCTTACATGTAATCTCATATCGATTACCTCATATGATCAAACATTTATTCTTAATCTATTTCAGATCTTCTATCTCACATGCATAAACCATCTCAGGTTCTTTATCCAGATTCAAATCCATCAATTTAATCCAATTCGTAGACAAACATTACCGATATTCCCTTCCAGTACAGATCAAGCTATTATAGACAGAAGGGTTAGATGCACTTATTACAAGAAAAGATTCAACATCAGAGTCTCGACACAGAAAAGTACGGTTATGATCTAGAGGCATGCACAGACCAGACACCCTATGACAGACGATCGGCCAATCTACCCGAATGACGCAACTCTAAGCTCTAATACCACTAAATGTAACCCCTTAGACCCGCCTATGCGTTACAACGGATCCTAGGAAGTCACATTAGGGTCACAAGAGTGACCCACAGTATAAATACACATAAAAACATTTTTATTTCTTCAAAACACTTATTAAACTGTAAAACCAACTTCTGTTTAAAATATCATTTCAGGATGTCATTTAAACACATAATAAAAACTTCAGAAAATATTTTACAGACACTGCCATAAAACAATACATGACACACATGCCCACTAACTATACAGTACCGTACTCCAAGGCAACGCCGAGACAACTCCGAACACTGCTGTCAACCATTATACCATGATATATTCTTTTAACCTGCGAGGGTAAAAACAACGTGAGCTTGGAAAAGCTCAGTAATACAGTACTACCAAAAGATGCTTTAAGCTCATGCAGATATATGGTAGGTATAACATTTTCATGATGTTCCATATAGTAACAGCCCTCATTTCCGTTCTACTATTTCGAGATTGCATCATACTCAGGAATAACGATATTTGCTCCTTATTCAAACATCGTGAATTAGAAGGGAATTATATAGGCTGGTAACATACGGAGGTGGAAACAGGGAGTTTAGTGCCTAGTGTGTTCCAATGGTGCATCATTAATGCATGAAATATAATAATGCAGTAAACCTTTTTATTTCAAATACATTTGTTTCATGTAGCAGTAAAATTCATTTTAATTCTTTATTTACCCTCCAACCATACTCCAATATTTAGTTTTCCCCAGTGCGGTATAATGTACATGCATTAACCCGAGCCCATTGGGCATGGGTACCATCCTAAGGATATACCTTAGAATACGGGCGGCCCTTGCCGAAGCATAGGAACCGAAAACGGGCGGACCTGGCTGAATCCTAGGATCCGAAAATGGGCGGACCTGGCCGAAGCCTAGGATCCGAAAACGGACGGACCTAGCCGAAGCTTAGGATCCGAAAACGGGCGGACCTAGCCGAAGCTTAGGATCCGAAAACGGGCGGACTTACCAGCTGGATCAGGGCTGAGCCGACGGTAACTTCATATCATTTCCCAATTACCCCAGTGAATCAGATCATCAATAGTTCATTAATCAATAACTGTATTTTTAGTAATACATTATCCATATAGCATGTTTGTCATATCGGGTGCATATGCATATATCAGAAATACAATACGGTCATGTTTAATTTATAAAACATGTCATGTTCCTATATATTCAAGTTTATGAATCATGTGCACGTGATCGATATTATATCATATAAGTCAATATGGAAAAACTGTCGTGTGGCACACATGGAACACACTAGGTGGAACAGTTTATTCCTTGGAGATACTTGGCATTTACGGAAGAGAACACATTAAACTTTTGACAATTGAACGGATCTTTGAAACAAGGCCCCTATTAAAAGAGGGGTTTGTACTAGCGATTCAAACCAGATATTCAGGAGATGATACATCAAGATCTTTGAGAGTTTAGGCATATCATGAGTGATTTAGCCATTTAAGCCTACCAGGGGCATTATGGTCATTTTATCATACACGGGCATTTTGGTAATTTATACCAATAGGGCGTAAACAGTGACTCGGTAATTCTGTTTGCTCATCAAATTTCCAACCAGGCATTTAGAGATTTCTATGTCAAGATCTTTCACGGTATCAAATACATTCAGGGTTATTTTGATTACTTTGGCCAACGAGGGCATTTTGGTCATTTAACTATTAGGAGTGATTTGTAATTTAGACCAAATGATGAAATGACGTTTTACAATATTTAAGAATTTCCAGGAGTTTATCGATCCTCCAAAACCTTTCGAACTAACATACCCCAACCTTGCGTTACTAACCAACCCTTCTAATGTGTCCGGCTGTATCGTTTATCTAAATAGTTGCTTTCATATTTCACCACCGGACTTGTCACGGAGTAGTCGAACTAATTCTCTGTGCGGAAAACTTCCATCCTTATATTAATATTAGGAGAGATTGACATACCCGAGTCATGCTTCAACCCTTAGGGGCATTTCAGTCATTTCAAACTTTATTGGCATTTCCAGAATTTTATCAGAGGTAATTTACTTATTCCAATCATGGGGGTATTTCGGTCATTTCGATGTTCGAGATATCCATCATTACTGTCAATTGGACCATTTGTAGTATTTCAATCATTTAAGTACTCGTGGGTGTTTCAGCCATTTAAGAAATTTCGTTACCTCCAACTGCTTCATTCATTTCAGAACTCAAGGGTTTATCCATCGTTCCAGTTAATTTGCAACCCTCGGTGTCTGAGGATACTTCAGTCTTTTTGGTCGATACGACCCTTCCAATAAATTCAACCATAATAATGCTTCCAATACTTTTAGTCATTTCAAGCAATTCGATATTCTGAGTCGCTTGATTAATTCAGAGGTACAAATAACTTCTCGTAAATCTATATTCAGAGTCATTCCAAATTCAATGAAACTTAACACCTTACCATCATGAAGGTTCAAATCTTGAAACCATAACTTTCCAAGTTTTTCGAGGTTTTTAGATGAATCGTGTTGTCTTACCACATCTAGCATAGATTTCTAGATTGCTTCCAATTCCAAGGATATTTTAGTCATTCTCATACTTTAAGGACATTTTCGTAATTTTATATCCAAATATTTTTAACATTGATCATTTGACACTGATGATCAGATTTAGAGATTAGCTGCATTATTAGTTATTTATTGAACTTCAGATTCTTACATTTATTAACTTTCTCATTCGAACATTTCGATCTTTTCTTGATTATCATACTCAATGTCATATCAGGTTTGACTTAAGCGGGGTTAACATCACTCTTCATCATATTCATGCATGCATTAACCGAATACCAACATGTTCATATAGCATACTAGAGGTAGTAGTGTATTACCTTTAATACTTGCTATATCTGTGGACCATTATACTCTGTTCGATCACTCTCGAACCCGAATGCGATGTCCTCTACATCCCGAATACAAGGAACTTCGAATACCTTCAATCGCACAAAATCCAATTTCAGTCCTTAATCACATTGCCCACAACTGATTATTAAAATACATAAGAAGACTCGAGTTCAAGGTGCAATTCGGAGGCTTTCAGGTTAGAATTTTATGAAACGGGCTTCAAAATCGGACTCATGACGTCGAAAAACATAAAATATGACTTTTCGGAAAAAAAAAAGTTGAATTTTGGTCAAAGTCAACGCTGACGTTAGCGGTCAAAGTCAACGCTGACGTCACTGGTCCAAGGTTGACTCACTGGGTTGACTCGGTCAACGGGTCGGGTCGGTCAACGGGTCGGGTCAACGGGTCGGTCAACGGGTCGACTCGATGGGTTAACTCACTGAGCCAACTCGGGCGAGTTGACTCAACGAGTTGACTCAGTCAGGTCGGATATGGGGCAGAGCGGGTCGGGTCGAACTCGGGTCGGGTTCATGGGCTGACCGGTCTAGCCGATTTAAGCCCGGTTCACTTACCCTAAAGATCTCGCCGGAATGTTGCCGGTGATGTCGTCAGAAGCCCCAAAATGCTCGGTTCTGCCGGATTTTGAAAGCCTGTCAGCTCACCAAATTAACCCATTCATTAAAAACACAAAAACAAGCCGGAATCTTACCGGATTTAACCAAAACGAAACAAAATGGCCAAAAACATCGAAGCTCCGATGAGGTCTTCAACGACGGCGGACGGCTGTTTAACCAGTACGGTTTTGTTCACCTCGCGACGGGGAGCTTGCTCGAGGCAACGGCGCGGCGAACGGACGCCCACAGTGGCCGGAATCGGTGAAGAACCGTTCGATAAAACCTAGGTTCACCGAAATTTCTTCCCCCGATTTCCGGCGAACGGGGCAGCGGTTGGGCGCGTGGCTTGAGGGGTTAGCTTTGGGACGCCAAGACGCTTCCGACGAGGGTGACAGTGCTAGCCACGGCGCGACGGTGAAGGAAGTTAGGTGGCAACCGGTTGGGGAAAGGTGAAACGTCTAGGTGAGGGGGGAAATTGGGAGATATCTGGATATTTCCAGATCCAAGGTGAGGCATTAATTAGGGTGGTTGGGGATATATCATATTATTATTTTATTTTTGTAATCGAACTTAAATATAAAAACAATTCTTGGCAAATAATAACCAAACATACCCTTAGCACAATTGGTTAAACTCCTAACCTTGGCAGCCAAGGTCACGGGTTCAAACCCCCTTGGCTGCATAACTTCTTTTTTTTTTAAACCATTTAAACCAGGGTGTTACAATAAATGTTTAAATTATGACATTGTTTGGTAAACAACTTTTTAAGCTAAAATTAGAGGTTTGAAGCATTTTTAGAGGTTTGACTAGTCAAATTCACTAATTTAGATATTTGGTAAATAGTGGATTGTAATAACGGATTGAGGTGAAACCTCTCATTTTGAAAAAGCTCCTTTTAGGAGTTTTTAGTTAGAGGTTTAAATAAAATACTTGTAAAGACTATTTTGTCCTTGATAATTATAATTTTTTTTCTAAATAACATAAATTTGAATAACTAATAAAATTAAAAAATAATTTCTTAAATAAAAAATTATTTTTTATCGGCAAGTAAGTATAATTTTATTGAAAATAAGAAATTAATATATAGATTAATATATACATTTAAATTTAATAATTATTAAAACTATACTAAAAAAGAATTTTACAAATAAAATATAATATATAGATCCTTCGTATATGCTTAGTAATGATGTTTAAAAAAATTAATTTTCATAATCCAATTAATATTTATAGATACAAAATATTAATAACTAATAAATTATTCAAACATGCATTGGATATAATCATGTCCTTATATATCATTTTGTTTGTTCAAAGAATCAAACAATTATCATCTATCAGCTAATTTTACCAAACACTTCTATACAATCAACTAATGCAATCTGCTAGTCAAATCAACTAATGCTATCAGCTATCCGCTATCAACTAATGTAATCCGCTATCAGCTATCAGCTATCCGCTAATTGCCAAATAGGGCCTATATATTTTTTCTAGATAGGTGCTAAAAGTATTTTTAGGCAAAATAAGTGTTTAACGTTTTCAAAGTTTAAATTTAGGTCTTTTGCCGTTAACAACCGTTAAAAAAATTCGTTAGTCAATAAAAACATGACACGTGGCAATATTAAACATTTTCTGATTTTAAAAAAATCATAATTTTTGAAATATCTTGAAATTTTTAAATAGTCCCCAAACCTCTAAACTTGCAAATCGGCCACTCTTACCGGCGTTAGTCGCATTTCCAACAACAAAATAAAGCGGCCTCCCCTCGCCAAATGGTCCACACACCGTTCATCGTCCGGTATATTGCCATTCGTCGTGAATTATTCGAATGAACTATTTGACGATTTCGATGTTTTGCACGGCGTTTGTTGATTTCTAGCGATGAAGTGGTGGGCTAAATTGTCGTGATGGTCCTGTGACGGATGTGATGGGCGGCGACGTGGCAATCGGGGGCGAAATCAGGTTAAATTGGGATTTGGGTTTTGGGGTGTTAGGGATTTCAAATTTTAGGGTTATTTTGTGAAATTTAAGGTTATTTTGTTTTATTAATTTTTAAATTAACAGACAGTAACGACGAGATACCTATTTGAGTAACATTAAAAATGTTAGACACCTATTTGACTCAAAACAAAGTTTAGACACCTATCTAAAAAAGGTATAGTTTGAGCACTTATTTGCTACTTAAGCCTTAATAATATAATTGCTCTAAGAATAAGGAGCATATCCTTAATTGTTTGTTTTGCTTTTGTTTAGCAGTTTATTTTTTTTTTGAAATAATTATCATTAAAGGATTGTTATCCTATATATTGGCGGTGGAAACTAAGAATTTCCACAAGCGCCTTAGTTTTAAGGTTTAGAGGCTTAGTTTAGGGTGTATGGTTTAGGGGTTTAAGTATATGAATTTAAAATTTAGCGTAGAACTAATGTTTTGATATAATAATTGAAAAATATGTTGGACTAAGTTAAAAAGAATTCAAAACTATTTCTAAAGTCCAAATAACTTGAAACTATGTTTAAGGAATATTTTCAAAGGTTTTTACATGTTTTCAAAGCCAAACTAAACAAAACCTTCCAGGAGTTTCGAAACACCCCTAGGTGTTTCGATACGGGGTCTTCCAGTGTCAAAACGTTTTGATACGGGTTTCGAAACGGGTCCTTTCTGGAAGAGGATTTTGCCCAGCGTTTCGATACGCCTATGTGGCATCGACCACAACGGTCATAAACCCCAACGGCTATTTCCCAACTAACGTTTAAATGTAGATTGTTTCGATACGGTACTAGGCGTTTCGATACGGGCATTTCGATACGGCCAACAACGTTTCGATACGAGTGTTGCAACAACTCTTTCTACTTGAAGAGCGTATCGAAACGAGTTCGAGCGTTTCGATACGGTTAGCAGCAGAACAACATTTATGGTGGGAAATTATGTCTCCAACGGCTCCAATTCAACCCCAACGGCTAGTAACGGCTACAAACTCATTAAGGAGTATAAAAGGGACCTCCAAGCATCAACATATGGTTAATGCTTCAATTGTCAATCAACAAATGATCAAGAATTGTCTTTGTACTTAAATTGTCATTTCTTTGTATAGACAAACACTAGTGAGCCAAACTTGTCAAATTTGCTCAAGTGTTTTAGGTTTTGGGTGAGAGCTTATTTGTGCAAAATGTTGAGTGTATAAAAGTTCTATATTTTACCCCTCATTTACCCATATTTTTGCTGCATTCAAGCATATTTCATTGCATTTAGGATGGATTTATGCATATACATCACAATTAGATAAAATGGCACAGCTGCTACTGATTTTGGTCACTTTTGCAGGTATCTGCTGCGGTAGACTCGGGGCAGCAAATGAGAAAAGCTGGATCACAGAGCTGGAGTCAAGGAGCACACGCTGCCGTGGCAGCCATGACGACAGAAGGACGAAGTGGACAAGTGAAGTGGAGCTCGACAAATAGAGGACTTCAAGCCGGTCTATCGTGGGCCACTCCTATATTTTTCTGAGCCCTGAGGAAGAATGAAGGCCAAGCCCAAAGTCCAAGGAAGAAACTCAAGGTAAGAAAAGAGGACGAATTAAAGGCATATACTCAGAAGATTTAATCTCCAATAGAGTTGTACTTTAGTTTAAACTTGTATTCTTTCCATATTAGAAAACTTGGACCCAAGGCCTATATAAAGGCATGTAATTCGACCTAGGGAAGGATATCTCATTCCTAGCCGTCTTTCCCAAAACCCTTGTCGTTTTCCCCTCTTCATCATGTTCTAAACTCCCCCTAGGGCTAAGGGTTGATTCTGTAAAGTAGTAGCAAGGATTGTACTGTTTAGGAATTTTCTGTTCAAGCAATAAAAACTTCAAGTTTATTTATTCTGATTTTCATATCTTGCAAGAGTATCAGGAGAGCATTGTGAGGTTATCCACTTGTTTGATATCGGGAGAGTCAAGCATACGAACGGAATAAATACGCGTTTTCCAGTTTATGGTTAAACCATCTCAGCTTAGGGATAAGTACGAGGTTAAGTGGCTAAGGAAGAACTCAACAACATTGGTGTTCACCCTTCGATTCACGCCGGGAGGTATCATCTAAGAAGTGTTCATCAACAGAACTTGGGCCTAGGGATAGGACATGTCATAGCAGGGATTCTTGTCAAGCTCGAAGTACAGAGTTGTGTGATCGCTGCCGTGACATCAACAGACTTCTGCTGCGATAGGTGCTTCCGCGACAGGGACGACGACAGAACATAAGTTCTCTTGCAGTGCAGTACTGATCAATTCAATACCGGTCTATTTCTTAAACCTGATTCTTTACTCTTTTATTTTAGTGTTTATCAAGATTACTTTACAATCCAATTAAACTCTTTCTCTCTCTTGTGCAGTAATTCTAGGATAAAGTTATTTCCAGTCCATGTGGAGATGATATCCGATACTCCAAGTATCACTTTACTACTTGCGTCGTGTACACTTGCACTATTTGCGATAGGACTCTTTTACACGCATCAAGTTTTTGGCGCCGTTGCCGGGGATTGGCGCACAACTTCATGTTTTTTCTGCACTTATATTTATTTTCTTTCCTTATTTTATTCGTTTTTTTCTTTTGTAAAAAAAACTCAGGTGCAATACAGGTTCAAGGGCATCAACATGTCAAGAAAAACCATTCGAGAGCTGATGTGGGAAAGTTCTTGCAATTACCGTAAAGGTAATCATGCACTCGAAAGTTGTCCCCGTTTTTTTGGTGAATATATGGATAACCAATGATGGAACCAACAAGAACAAGATATGCTGCCATAGTAGCAATAGGGACAACAGATGATGCTGCCGCAGCAGCAAAATTTTTTATGGTATGATCAAAACCCGCAAAATTTTTGGTACCATAACAGTTTTGCTGCAAAATCCGACATGCCCTGTCAATGTCATCAACCTCAAGAGCAGTCAAAAATCCTTAGAAGACAAACTGCAAGCCTTCATGGCACTCACTCAAGAATTGTTGGCTTCTATGGACAAAAGAATCGCCAAGGTGGATGCAGTCTTGAGCACACCGGTCTTCATTCATGCCATGGATGAACTTGAAATCCCGAGGCAAGATGACAAGGATGCCAGTGAAAGAGACTGCCCAACACATGATGATCTTGAGCAGCAACTTGCCTTGGTAATGATCGAGGAGCCTGAACGGAACAATGCCGTAACAATAACTAGTGAAGTTGAGAAAAATGTCACGGCGGCAACCACTTTCGAAGTAGAAACCCAGTCGAAGCAGAAACTGCTGCCTCGGAAGCGACTGATGTTGAAGCAGCAACCACTGCCGAGGCAAAACCTCAACCCACTGCCTTGGCTATGCCCGACAAAGAGTGCATACATCCACCTTCGTCATGGCACTCGCACAACCACACGCAAGAGCAACCTGATGACAATGCCTTGCCAATGAAATATGAGCAGGTAATAAACGGACCTTTTGAATTCTTTGAAAACTCACCAATTCCATTGCAGGTATTTGAGGAACCAACACCGGTGGATTTAGAATCATCGAGATCTCTACTGATGGAGACATACGAGTGGCCAACAGAAATTGATATGGGGAGTCATGGCACTTTCCAATGTCCCCTTGACCTGCAAAGCAACCTGACAAAGGACTGTCAAAATAACTTGCTGTCGCAGCAGCAGACACGACAACAAAGGCTACTTTCCACCATAACGAACTTCGACGAGAATGAGGTAAGTACATGGTTAGATATAGATATAATTTTTCCTAAACATATGTTCATGTGTTCAGGAACAATGTCAAGATGAGAGGACTTTATAGACTACAAAGGAACCAGAAAGAAAGTCACCTCCACCATGATAAAACAAAAAAGGAGTAGCCACGAGCATATTGGCCCAACCCTTTTTGGGCAAAACTGTAACTCGATGGAGGATGCAGATGGACCATAAGAAATATCGAAAACGACGCTCCTTAAATTTTATTTAGTCTCAATTTTTAATTTCATTATTTTAGGATAAGAGTTTCAAGGATTAATTCCCTCTTGAACTCTTAAGTTTTTATTTTATTTGTTTTTCTTGTCTTTTCCAATAAAGAACTCACAACAGCCTAAAAACCCAAAGCCATCAAGACATGGTGTTCTCTGCCGCGGAAATATCTAGTTTCGTTGCCCTGGCAGCAGAGGAGGCATCCTTTGAAAGATCGACAACCTAGGCACCCGCCACCCGGCAGTACTGATAATGCCGCCCTACACTCGCCACCCGGCAGTACTGATGCTGCCGCCCTGCACCCGCCACCCGGCAGTACTGATGCTGCCGCCCTGCACCCGCCACCCGGCAGTACTGATGCTGCCGCCCTACACCCGCCACCCGGCAGTACTGATGCTGCCACCTTGCACCCGCCACCCAACATCACCTGCCCATCCTGCCGCCCCAGTATCACCAGCTACATCTATCGCGATAGTGACGACAACAATGTCGGCACTTCAACTTAAGTTTCTTGCCCATTTTGTCTTTTGTGTTTCTATTTTCTATTTGTGATGTTTTTTATCTTTCTGTTTTTGTCTGTCATACATTGAGGACAATGCAACCCTCGAGTTTGGGGGTAGGCAGTCCTCTTATTATTATGTGTTTATAACTATTTATTTTTGTGTCTAAAAAATTTTGGCTTAAGTTTTTGAATTTCTCTTACCTGTCGCGACCTTCACTGTTCGCCCGGAAGTTGTTATATATATTAGTCGATAATGAGTGGAATCCCATCGACGGGGCGTGAGGATGAGTGGAATCCCCTCCGCGAGACCGGTGATGAGTGTAATCCCACCGTGAGGTAAAGTTGTTGTTGGATGTGAGTTCCAACGTGTTTATCCGCGTATTCGAGTCATAGCTAGGTGCCAATATAAATTGATATGTGAATCAATGTGATGTGGATTGTGATTTGGATGATTATATGCGTTTACATATGTTATGGAAATGAGCTTGTTGAGCATGACATCTTATTGGGTATTTGTTCATGCATCATTGACATTTTGGCTCTTGAGAACCAGAGGTAAGATCATGCATTTGCCTTGGTTGAGATCGTGCTTGGACCCTGCAATGTCGAGGTTTGTTTTTAAAGAGCTTACCCTCACTAAGCTTTATTGCTTACGCTCTCTTTGTTCGACATTGCAGATCCTTAGTTCGTGGGTTGCTAGCGCAAGTGGAGGGCCTCCAAGTATGGTTGTTGACCTTGAGCTTATCAAGTATGAGTTTTTAAGTTTGAACATGTAATAGTTAAGCAATGGGATTTGTGTTATTTTGATGGATATTGTTGGTTGTTTAGGAGCATGTATAAACTTCTTGCTATGTTGCTTTTGTATGGCTTGCTGATGCCATGTTTGAATTGCAAAGCCATGCCTTATTTTACTTATCTTGTATGTTAGCCATGTGCTTCTTTTTGAGGTTGCCTTTGTGTTTGAATGTTGAAGTATGTGACCTTAAATGCTTGTATGCTATCCTTTGATCAAACGCATGATTTCCTTGTGGAATGATGTATGTACAGGTTGGGTGCCTTGTATGACTAGATCTTCGTTTGTAAAGGTTGTATGTATGTGGCTAAGGAGGTCCTATTATGCATCTAGAGTGTAAATCTTGTGTGTTTGTGCTGAAAATGGAGAATTGCAGAGCAGGGCGTATCCGTACGCCTAAGGGTCGTATCGATACGGTCTTACCTACAGGACTCAGTTTTAGCTGGGCGTATCGATACACGGGGGTGTATCGATACGGTCTCAACTCACTGGAATTCAGATTTGGTTGGGCATATCAATACAAAGGGGTGTATCGATACCCTCTCGACTCTCTGGAATTCTGAGGAGTTGGTGAGTTTAGGGCGTATCGGTACGGGGTTGAAGCGTATCGGTACGGTCCTACCTCGTTGACCTTGAGTTGTTGACCGAGAAGGGCATATCGATACGCTCAAGGGCTGTATCGATACGGTCTTCTCTGAGTTGACTGCTTGGGTTGACCTAGTCAACGCGTATCGATATCCTTGAATGGTGTATCGATACGGCCTGCCCTGTAAGTTAAAAATGGACAGTTTAATGTATGGTTTGAGGTTCGAATGTGTTCTTTTATCGATGTTTTCCGCTGTCGTAATCACTTAAGATTTAACATGCCTTTAGACAAGATTAAAAAGAAAGAAAAATTTTAGGGTTACTAACCGAGGGGGAACCTTAACGGGTTTCACTTCGGTTTTCCCCGTATGACCCACTCGGACCGGTCAAGCGTCCGGACCGGGACGAGGGGGTTACACTTGTTGGTATCAGAGCCTAAGGTTACCGAGACCTTGGGCAGGTAAGTGAGGTAAGTCGTGTTTTATGATTGATATGCACGGTGTTTGCTTGCCTTGTAAGCATGATTGCTTGTGTGATAAGTATGCTTGTTGTTTTGTTTCAAAGGCATGATGTTTAGAGTCTCATTGCTACTATTACATTTGAAAAAGGATTTTAAAGTGAGGGAACATACTTGAGCACTTGGAAGCCTTGCCTTGCTAACCCAGTTTTGTATGATTTGTTGTTGTGGTTGTAGTTAATATCTGTGAGAGCGATGTCTAGGCCGAGAGGTAGGCCGAGGGTGGTTCGTCAGGAACCACGCGTTGCGGCTCCTGTTGAGCCGGTGGTTGGGGTTGAGGCTCATATAGAAGGGCCTGCTGCTGCTGGAGTTGGAGCTCCTCCACCACCTCCACCACCTCCTCCGCCTGGAGGTGGGGGCGAGGATGGAGCTGAAGGAGAAGGACCTCAGGGTGGCCAAGGTCCGGCCAGAATTGATATGGCTCCGCTTGTGCAAGCCATAGAGGGAGCATTTCAGACCGCAGTTGCGGGAGCTCAGGCTGCAGCTCAGCCTAGGGGTGACGATGCTAGTCTAACGTTGGAAAGGCTCGTAGTCTTGGGGCTGAAGAGTTTAGAGGATCTACTCCTGAGAGATCCGAGCTGTGGTTAGAGAAGACCGTTCGCATCTTAGCTCAGATGGGTTGTGTGGGTTCGCGTAGATTGGGTTGTGTGATCTCCTTGCTTCAGGGTGATGCCTACACTTGGTGGGTCACCATTACTACCGGAGTTTCGGAGGCTGAGATTGGTTGGGACTTCTTCGAGTCTGCTTTCAGAAAGAGATACTTGGGTCCGAGGTATCTAGATGAGAAGAAGCGAGAGTTTATGGCCCTAGTTCAGGGAGATGCTACAGTGACTGACTATGAGATCCGTTTTGTCCGTCTGAGTCAGTATGCACCAGAGTTGGTTCCGACTGAGAGGGACCGTTGTAACCGTTTCAGATATGGGCTGCATGAAGAGGTTAAAAGGTATATGTTGGCTTCTGACTATACAGATTTTGATATATTCCAACATAAAATTAAATATATTGTATATACATATACTGTAATATATATAATATTCGAATTATATATATATGGAGTGCGGTGAAATTGAGAGAGAAGACTAGTACGAATTGTGAATGGAGAACATTTGAGGGATCGAGATTTAAAAATTAGGTTGTTTGATTTGAAAATATAGTGAATATAAGGATATTTTGTTTAAAAAATATAATTATATTTAAAATAAAAAATAAAAAAAATTAGGAACCGGGTACCCGAAATTAACCGGGTACCCGAAATTTTCTACTTTTGTGACCCGGGCCCGACCCGGGAAATGGCGGGCCGGGTACCCGACCCGGGTAAAAAAAATTTTCCGGGTAATTACCCGGTTATTTGTAGTCGGGTCGGGTAGTTCGGGTCGGGTATTTTCTCCCACCCCTACATAGAGCACATCTTGGGGCTGACCAAGCGTTCTGGGGGTTCTAGTTCTGGTAAGAGGCATAACAACTTTGACAGTAGAGATGCCAAGAGGCATAGAGGTGGCGGACAGCAGTTTGACCATAGACGTGGCGGTGGCCACCATGGTAGAGGCCACCAGGGCCATAGAGGTGGAGGGTGTTTGCCCGAGTGCACACGTTGTGGGAGACAGCACACTGGTGAGTGTTGGGGTAACTTCCATGCTTGTTGGAATTGTGGTTCGAGGGACCACTTTAGGAGGGAGTGTCCGCATCAGGCGGCACATGCACCGAACATAGCTCAGGCTCCAGCAAGGGCGACCGATTTTCAGAGAGGCCGTGGGCGCGGTCGTGGCTACTTCCAGCCTAGGGCTGATGCACCTAGGGTAGATGCTCAGAGGAACCTTGCTTATGTTGTGGCAGTGCAGCCAGAGGCAGGAGGACCAGCGAGAGTTTATGCTCAGAGAGAGGCCGGGAACGACACTGATGTGATAGCATGTAATTTTGAGTTATAGTCTATGTCTTTGCTTTCTTTGGTTGATTAAGGTTCTACACATTCGTACATTTTGAGTGAGCATGCACGGAAGTTAGATATACCTGTTGAGATCTTAGATGTAGGTATGCATGTGACTAGTTCCTTTGGTGAGACAGTGGTATTTAGACGTATGTACAGGAGGTGTCCGCTGAAGATTCAGGGTCATGTGTTTCCCGTTGATATGATGGAGCTTCCTTTTTATGGTTTTGATATTATTCTGGGTATGGATTGGTTAGTTGAACACCGAGCTAGTGTGGATTTTGAGACGAAAATGATTTCCTTGAAACTTTCTGATGACTACGAGGTAGTAGTAGTAGTAGGCGAGAACATTAAGTTCTTGTCTAATGTTGTGTCAGCTTTAGAGGCTCATAGGTTGATGGATTCCGGATGTAGGGCTTACCTAGCTTATGTTATGAATCCGAATATGAGTGAGGCTAGACCGAAAGATATTAGAACAGTTTGTGACTTTCCAGATGTGTTTCTTGAAGAGTTACCGGGTTTGACTCCTGACAGAGATGTTGAGTTTGTGATTGAGACTGTTTCAGGGTCTACTCCAGTTTCGATAGCTCCGTATCGCATGGCTCCGAAAGAATTGAAAGAATTGAAGAGTCAGTTGCAAGAGTTATTAGACCGTGGTTTCATTAGGCCTAGTAGTTCTCCTTGGGGTGCTCCTGTGTTGTTTGTAAAGAAGAAAGATGGCAATATGCGTATATGTATTGACTATAGGCAGTTGAATCAGTTGACTATGAAGAACAAGTATCCGTTGCCTCGCATAGATGATTTGTTTGATCAGTTGAGGGGTGCTTCACTGTTCTCCAAGATAGACTTGAGGTTAGGGTATTACCAGTTGAAAGTGAAAGAGTGCGATGTTCCGAAGACAACTTTTAGGACTAGATATGGTCACTATGAGTTCCTTGTGATGTCGTTTGGGCTCACGAATGCACCTGCAGCATTCATGGATATGATGAACAGAATTTTTATAGACTATCTAGACCGTTTTGTAGTTGTTTTCATTGATGACATCCTCGTGTACTCAAAGACAGAAGAAGAGCATGATGAGCACTTGAGATTTGTATTACAGAGGTTGTTGAGCAATCAATTGTATGCGAAGCTTAGTAAATGTGAGTTCTGGATTTGAGAGGTGGTGTTTCTTGGCTATGTTGTTTCGGCCGAAGGTATCCGTGTTGATCCGTCAAAAATTGAAGCTATTGTTGAGTGGAAACAACCTAAGTCTGTGACTGAAATTAGGAGTTTCCTAGGATTAGCCGGTTACTACAGGAGATTTGTTGATGGTTTCTCTAGGGTAGCTGCCCCTTTGACCAAATTGTTGCAAAAAAGAGTCAAGTTTGAATGGTCAGATGCAAGACAGAAGGCCTTTGAGAAATTGAAAGAAGCTTTGACAAATGCTCCAGTGCTAGTGCAACCTGTTTTAGGTAAAGAATTTGTGATTTATAGTGATGCTTCCTACATAGGTTTAGGATGTGTTTTGATGCAAGAAAGAAGGGTTGTTGCCTATGCTTCTAGACAGTTGAAGGTTCATGAGAAGAACTATCCTACTCACGATATAGAGTTAGCCGCAGTTGTATTTGCATTGAAGATTTGGCGTCACTACTTGTATGGTGAGAAGTGTATAGTTTACACCAATCATAAGAGCTTGAAGTATTTGATGACACGGAGAGAGTTGAACTTGAGACAGAGAAGGTGGCTTGAGTTGTTAAAAGATTATGATTTAACCATTGAATACCATCCGGGTAAGGCAAATGTAGTAGCCGATGCCTTGAGTAGAAAAGTTGCAGTTGAGTTGAGAGCTATGTTTGCTAGATTGAGTGTATCCGATGATGGTGGTTTGATCACCGAGTTGCAAGTGAAAACTTCTTTGATTCAGTTGATTAAAGAGAAGCAGTTGCAAGATGTGTCTTTAGTTCCTCATGTTCAGGACATAGCCGAGGGAAGACCGACTGAGTATAGTTTTAGTGGTGAGAACTTGTTGTGCTTTAGAGATAGAGTTGTTGTACCAGAAGATGTTGAGTTGAGACGCCAGATTCTGAGTGAAGCACATTCGAGTCCTTTTTCTATGCATCCGGGTAGTACCAAGATGTACCGTGACTTGAAGAATGATTACTTCTGGGTTGGTTTGAAGAAGGACGTAGCCGAGTATGTGAGCCGTTGTATGGTTTGTCAGAGAGTAAAGGCAGAACACCAGGTTCCTTCAGGTTTGTTACAGCCTTTGAAGATTCCGGAATGGAAATGGGAGAGGATCACCATGGACTTTGTGTCAGGGTTACCGTTGTCTCCTTCGAAGAAGAATTCTGTGTGGGTGATAGTGGATAGGTTCACTAAGTGTGCTCACTTCTTAGCAGTGAACACTACAGATTCCTTAGACAAGTTGGCAAACTTGTACATCCGTGAGATTATGAGACTTCATGGAGTTCCGAAGTCTATTGTTTCAGATAGAGATCCTAGATTCACTTCGAGGTTCTGGGGTTGTTTGCATAGTACTCTAGGTAGCCGTTTGCATTTTAGTACTTCTTATCATCCTCAGTCCGATGGGCAGTCAGAGCGAGTGATACAGATTCTAGAGGATATGCTTCGTTGTTGTGTGATTGACTTCCAGGGTTCTTGGGAGAAGCACTTACCTTTAGTTGAGTTTGCTTACAACAACAGTTATCAGTCTAGTATTCAGATGGCTCCCTATGAGGCTTTGTATGGTAGACGATGTAGAACTCCGATTTGTTGGGCTGAAACGGGTCAGAGATTGTTATCTATGCCGGATTTGCTTAAGGGGACTACCGAGAAAGTAAAGTTGATTTGCGACCGTTTGAAAGCAGCTTCCGATCGTCAGAAGTCTTATGCGGATTTGAAGAGAAAAGAGATTGATTTCTCCGTGGGTGAGAAGGTGTTTCTGAAGATATCTCCGTGGAAGAAGGTGATGAGATTTGGCCGGAAAGGCAAGTTGAGTCCGAGTTTTATTGGTCCGTATGAGATAGTTGAGCGGATTGGGCCTGTAGCTTACCGTTTGAGATTGCCTTCTGAGTTAGAGAAGATCCATGATGTCTTTCATGTGTCGATGCTTAGGAGATATAGATCAGATCCTTCTCATGTTATGCCTGTTAAGGAGATAGAGTTGAATCCGGATTTGTCTTACAATGAGGAGCCTGTTGAGATACTTGCTTCTGGTTATATATGTGAAATTAGTGTTTAGGGTTTTATCTTTTGGCTTATAAATGTAGAACCCAATAAGAGATATATATTAAATTTTGAGATTTAAAACACAAAGTTATGCTTGGTGCAGTGGCTAAACCACCACCTTTACCCAATCATTGCCCAGGTTTGATCCTCCCCCAACATGTGGATTTTATTTTCCTCCTCTAAATAGGTGGTGACATGTGTCACCACTAGACCTGGCAAATTTGACCCGAGACCCGAAACTCGAACCGAATTATCCAAACCGAGACTCGATTTTGACCCGAACATGATGATCCGAAGTTAACCCGAAATAAACCGAAACCGAACCAAATTTTTTTGTTGAACCGAAATAGACCCGAACCGATTTGACCCGAACCGAAAGCTGAACCGAATATCGACTCGATTTTAACCCGAAAATTAAGGTGAAATAAATGAATAATTTATTTTTAATATTATCTATTTTTAACAATATAATAAATAATAAAATGAAGTATGTTTTATTATCTTTTTGTACTGTACCATGGAAGAGACCGTTGCTCTTGTCAAAGTTGTGGTATAATAACATTTTATGTCATTTTACGCTTAAATATTAATTAAATAAAACTTTTGTCCCTACTAATTTTTAAATTTAGAATTTTTTCTTTTCCCTCTCTATTTTTATCAATTGTCCTTTTTTTCTTTTCAATCTAGCTTAAAAAATTGGTAGCTTATTTCCCTCCAAAATTTTGTCTTTTCCCTCTCTATTTTTACCAATTGTCTTTCTCTTTTTCTTAATTTAATTGAATTTCAATTTAGATTAATTTAATTGAAATATCACATTTAGTTTTAGAATTATTTTAATTATGGCCGTGATTTATGCTTCTAGATTTTAGTTAGCTCAATTAGATCCTAAGTTTAATAAATTAATTCATTTCAGACATTATTATTATTATTATTATTATTATTATTATTATTATTATTATTATTATTATTATTATTATTACATATAATAAACTTTGATTTAATATAATTATACACAAAAATTTGATATGGATACATAAAGCTTTGACTTAAATATTTAATCAAATTCAAATGCATAGATTAACAAGTTGAATCAGAATTAATCTCATACACCAATAACTCTAAACTAAACCATAAATACTAAACATCAAACCCTAAACCCAACTCACACCGAGTTGACCCGAAAATTCAAATGTTGACCCGACCTGAAATCGACCCAAACGACCCAATTTTGACCCGAACCGAAAGCGACCCGAACAAATCGATTTTGACCCGAACCGAAAGCAACCGATCCGATATTGACCCGAACCGAAAACAATCGATCCGATTTTGACCCTATCCGACTCATCACAGACCCGAATTAGACCCGAACCCGAATCGAACCGACCCGAACCGAATCTAAACCGATTCTAGATAAACCCGAAACGACTCGAACCAAACGATTCGATTGCCACCTCTAGTCACCACCTAATTGGAGTATGAAAATAAGTTAATAAAATCAAATATAAATAATTAAAGTCCTCCAATAAGGTGTTGACACGTGTCACCACTTAATTAAATAATTTATTATTTTATTAATTTAAAATTAAAACTAAATTGAAAGAATGTGTAAATAACATGGACCAAATGTGTAATTTTAAAATTTTCCCGCCATGTGGCAATTCTGTTGCTCCACCCAGGGGCGAATGTGAGCCTAGGCCTACCTAGGCCATGGCCCACCCCATGCTCAAATTTTTATTTTTTCCCAAGAAGCTTAAAATTAAAATTTTAAAAATAAAACATTATTTTTTATCGTTTTTTTCTTATTATTTTCGTTCTATTACTCTCGATGATGAACATGAAAGTTAAAACCTTTTATGTTTTTTTACCTTTTCAATCAGGTAGGTTTTTTAATTTTGTTATAGATTTTTTTTCTTTTATCTTTATTTTTTTTCAATTTTGCGGAAAAAATTAACTTTTATTATTGGGTATTAGATTTGTTTTTATTATATATTTTGAAAGATAACTCCATGACTCATGAATAAATTGAATTATAAATACTTGTAAAATTTTATTTTCACCGAGAATACTTTTAGAATTATATATATAGTAGATAATAGAATTAAAGGAGAAACAACTATTTCAAAACAAGTTTTTTTGACAAATATTACTTTTACTTCTACCTAGAGGGAAAAGAGGATATTTTAGGAGAATGAATGCTCCTGCTAGGTCTTAAACCCGGGACCTAAAAAAAGGGAATGAAGCAGGTGAGCAGCTCTAACCAACTGGCCATCAACACTTGCTCTCAAAACAAGTTAAAAGGGAATATTATGTATAAAAAATAAAACTTAAGTTTCGTCTAGTTATAGTTTAAATTTAGCATATAAAAATATTAATAAAGGATTAAATTTATAATAAAAATTGAAATATGTGTTAAAATTAGAAGAAAGAAGTATGTGTTAAAACTTTATATGTAATTAAATAATAAACACAAAATTTCAAAAGAAAAAATTGAAGGAATTAAAATCGATAATGCACTTTAAGTTTGTCAATGGTACTTTTTGAGAATCATGTGTTTTTCATTGTGCACCTTAATAGATAATTTTTACTTCTTAAAACTTTTTTATTTGAATATGTCATTGTCTTCAAATCTGCTACTATTGTTAGATGCTTTGATGTTGCAGTTGGTTTATCCTTTATATGCATATTTTTTACTCTTATAGGCTCTCTATATTTTTAGTAAGTTATTATATTTTTAATTTAAAAGTTATATATATATAAGTTATATTAGATAAAATTTTTGTTCTATTTATATTGGCCCAGTCAATAATATATTTCTAGATTCACCACTGACTCCACCGTTAGGTTTTTAACAGCAGTGGTCAAAATATGTTAATTTTATAAGTTCAGTAGTCTGATTAACGAGTTCATTAGTTCGGTGGTCAAAATAGAAATTCCTAATTAGTTCGGTGGTCAATGATATAGTTAACCCTTATTATTATAGCAGCAGTTAACCCTTAAGAATAAGGGCGATTACTTAATTGTTGCCTTTGCTTATTTTCTTTTAAATATAGTATTAAAAGCTGTTGATAATATTGTATTATCAAATATTCCTTTGCTTTGCTAAAGGAAGGATTACAAATTTTATTTAAAGTAGGCCTCGTTAAAAATTTCTTTAGTAATAAAAATCATCAACAGCGGTAGGATAAAAAGAGCGCCCTAAACTATCATATATACAAATACAACATTCGAAGCCGATTTCAAAGACATAAAACAGGAAAATGGCAACATGTATGCCGTATCACTGCCCACCCAATATTGAAACAAAGCTTAGAACCACCTATATAACCAATACACTAATCGTCACCGTCATAGTAACACAGGGATACGAGACCTGTGCTTGTATTCTTCTTGTCTTCCTTGGAAGGTTTCTTCACAACAATCACTGGTGGCCTGAATGCTGCAGCTTGACGACTGCTCAAACCGCTAGAACCTGTTCATTGTCAAATTCACAACACAAAATATCATAAGGAATATGTTCAGAGTATTTTAAAATGGTATACAGTGTAGGAATACTACAAGTACCTTTACTGCCGGAATCGTCAGACGCATCCATAGGAATACTACAAGTACCTTTACTGCCGGAATCTTCAGACAACCTTCTCCTCTGTATAGGATACAAACCAAAGCACAAGTATATGGTCAGAGTACAATTTATAGGCAAAATAAAAGATAAACACTGCAAATACCAGTTTCTACCCAACGGTTTTCTCCAACTTGCCTATTTCATTTTGAAAATAGTTGAAGAATACTTTTCCATCTTTTAAAGTAGCTGTGTCGGAAACAATCCACCTCAAAGTAAACATATGTTAAACATGTCCGACTCTTCACCCTCAAAGTGAACCCTTTACCTACCTTAAAAACTCTAGTCCTATCCTCTGATGTCACATGAAATTATTACTAAAAGTCAACAATCAATACATGGCAAGTTCATTTAAAAATACCAGAAATAAAGATAACCTACTTGTATGCATTTAAAAAATTGAACTTAAGTTATACCATATAATACCTTTGAGCCAGTTTCACTCGATGATAAACTGGTCAAATCCCCATCATCATCATCATTAAAAACGTCATCTGATATCCTTTGAATCGCTTCCTTTGGCCCCTGCAAAAAAGTTGACACCAGGGTTACAAACATTCCCACCAAGAATGACGAGGGGCGCTAAGAAAAGCAGACAAACAACTCTAACCTGGAAGATTGATTGTATAAGGGCTTCATCTTCTTCTTCTATTTTCTTATCCTGTAAGCACATTATTACCTTGTAGTCAGAGTCAGAAAAGATGAGAAATATAAGCATATTAAGCAATTTACTTATCACCTATCACACCAACTTTCTGCTTTCATGCACACCGTCTCAACAAGTACAAGGGTATATAATGCAAACATTCATAAAGATTCTAATCTCAGAGATCATATTTTAAGATGCTTTTATTAAGCATAACTCAACAACACTATCCTAATAACACCTGATACAATTAAATTAAGCAGAACAATTCAGGAAAAAAGATTTCTCCACAAAGCAAATTCAACATGTTTCCCTATTTTGTTTTGTTTCTCACTCCATATTTTTAATGGTTTATCTACAGTTACAGAAATGCAGCATAAAAGTGCTCAATGAAACCATAAAATCCTTCAGGAACAATTACAACATAAGTTGTACCTTTGTTTTAGAGGAAATAAAATTGGATAATTTCAAATAGAGTACAAATAAAGCACACTCACGGGACTTTTCTGCAAAATAACAGCTTAAACCATTAAGAAATATTTTTACCTTTTCTGCGGCAGTAGGCTGCAGGGCTTCCAACATTGCATCCACGCTCACAGTAGCATGTCTCGACTGCAATATAGATACACAGACACAATCAAAACAAAGTAAATACTTCCATTTCGTTTTATGACAGTAATCTTGCATATTGAACAAATGTTGGTTTAAGTGTTTAACTACCTTCAAAGACTTCATTTCGTCAAGGGCGGCAAGGATGTCCAACTGTCTTTTTGAATCCAAAGTCCTCTTCTCCAATGATTTCATTGCGTCTCCCATTTCTTCAGATTCTCTTTTCTGTCTCTCTTTTTCTGCTTCCTAACCAAAGGAAATGAAAGATATCATTATACAAGTCATTGCTACATTTTCAGCAATGTTAAAAGAACTATGGCAACGTTTAGATTGATACACAAAGCTCTCACCTCATCCTCAGCACGCCATGGTTCAAAATTCCTAGTTGCGCCCGATTCAACGATATAATCCGAATTTCTTGGATCAGTCTTAATTGCAATCTCAGACGAGCACTTGGTGCATTTGAGATAAAATCTGAATATTTGAATTCCTAAATATGTCTGCAAATAAGTGAAGGGAAAAGTGACTAATTACACTAAAACATTAAGATCTTAATCACTAATTAGTGGAAAGTGAGGGCTTGGAAAAAGAATCAATAGAGATATTTGTAAATTGAAACTAAATAGTTTAAAGAAAATATAAACTTACCTCGCCGATATCTTCTTTCCGGGAATTGAATTTAGTACCCCTCCCTATATAATTTCCACAATGCCTGCAACGAACGCTCATCGGAAGCATCATCCTAACTTTGATTTGGTGGTTCTTTGATCGACGGACACTCGGCAGCTTTGAGGGATCAAAGTCAGGAGGATAGTATTTGTTAAGCACTTTTCTCTCTGCCATATCGAAGATTACTGTAAACAACAAAATTATCGAGGTGGGATATAAGTTCGGATAGCTTGATCATAAACTATGCATTGTGATTTCTAAATTCAGCATTAACTTATAACATGATAGTAGCTAAAGAAGATATATATAAAATAATTTTCTAATGCAGATAAATGAACTTGCTGCAACCAACGCAGAAAGATTCCCCCACAAAATTTTACATTCGAAAGAGGAATAAAGGAATTCTGAAATATGAAAAACAAAAATCCTACAATATTTAAACCTAACTTTATTGATAGCAATCCCGATTCTCATGCCAGGTAACATCAAGAATAATCAACTTAGTTTACGTACAAATACATCAATCTACAACTAAATCTTATTTATCATTAAATTTCCGCTCATCTTCTCACTGAACAAACTATGTATAGAAGAAAAAAAGGTAAAGTAATTGAGAATGAAACAGTTCACAAACTACGTACCGGTAAAGAACGGAGAGTGGAAGAAGGTCCGTGAAGACGACGCCGACGAGAGAAAATACGAGTTAGGGTTTTTGAGAGAAGCGATATGTCGATTACATTGAATATATAGGGCATTACCGTTTTTAACCGACAATCGACGTACAAATACAATATTATTTGACTGACTTTAATTTTGAAACTGTCATTAAATACGTGTTTTTTTTAGATGTGATTTCCTCGAAAGAAATCAAAATTTGCAAAAGATGTTCTTTAACCCACGCAGGGTAAACTATATAAATGGTCATTAATTTTTTAAGATCTTTTCACTTTGATCATTGAATTTTAAAAACTTTTATTGGAGGAGAAGTTTAGTTGGGCAAGCTAGTCTTGTTTGCTGATATAGTCCACGTCAACATGAAAGGGAATTAAAAAATTGGTTGACCCCGATGATAGTTTAATAGTTTGGTGATCAAAATGAAAGCGTCTTAAAAGTTTGGTGATATTATCATTGATAAAAAAATGAAAACTAACAGGCCACGTTAGCATTTTCTAACAGAATGTAAGGAGAGGACTAAAATGAAAGCAAAATAAAAGTTAAATGATCCTAATAAAAGTTTTAAAAGTTCAGTGATGAAATAAAAGTGCCCTAAAAATTTGATGACCAGTTTACCCTTTTATCTTTAATTGAAATCAAAAGACATGTTCCAACGCTTTTTTATATAAACCTCTTCTCCCTCTGTTTAAATCGCACCGAGAATTAAAATAAAAAATAAAAAAGTAGAAAAAATAGTGTAATTGGGGACAATCGAAATTTCAGATAGAAGAAATGATGTAATTACAAGATATTTTTTACTTATTTATCTTTTGCTTTAATTATTTTGTTGTTATTAGTGGATTAATTAATATGTTGTTTATTTGTAGTTAATTAATTTCTTGACAAAGTTGCTTGCTGCGGTTTTCTCCTAGCCTTGAAGATATGTTCCACTTGTGCCTAACTAGTAACTTCTTTGCATCCGAATTTAGATTAGAATTTGTTGCTAACATTGGTGACATCAACAACAAGTAGAATCGACTGCCACTCATTTAATACATAAATTAGACTTAGTTGGCAGAAATTTTCAGCACTTTAGTAGGACATTTCGATTTTTATATGTACTCACTACCACTAATTGTAGGAGCATAAAGTGGTCATATGTAGACGTAAAGCCTCGTTATTCATGATTGGATCTTTATCTTCTTCAATTTTCAAATTTTCAAATTTTAAATAAGTAATTTTTCACTTTTATTCACCCTAATTCGTTTCTCGTACATGAATCTCTTGAGGTGATTGCCTAATAAAGTTTTCGTTGTGTCAGACCTAAAAATAATATTAGAGTCACTTATACGATAAGGATTCAGGTTTTAATTACTTGAGTAGTGCAATTGTATAAAATAAATGTTATTTAACGATTTATTTGACGAATATATAATGTTTGTACGAACAAATCAGTTCAATCATAATTAACCAGCTCTTAATCCAGTTTTAAAATGTTCCTATAATCGATGGTTAAGTGTTAATCATCAAGATCATTGTTGTTGGGGTTTGGAATATTGTCTTAATCGTTAATATATTTAATATGGAATTTTAGTGCGGATCACATTTTGTATAGGAACAAAATTTGTTCCAAACGAAAAATTTTAGGGATTAAAATTCTCAAAAACACGAATATATTGATAAAATTTATCAAATTTGTACAAGGTAGAGTGTTTAAGGGACATAGATGAAGGAATCAAAACTGTCGATGAAAAAAAACTCTTAAAGTTTAACATGGGTTAAAAAGATCTTTAAAGGTCATAAATTCATTAATTGACCAAAGAATTAGAATATTTGTCCTGAAAATGTAATATCTTTTTTTAAACAAAAAACCCTTTTAAGGGACAAAATAAGAAATGACTAAACGAGACATACTGTAACCCCTCGACCCGGTCTAGTCGCAACACCGAATTGGGAGAGTCACACGGGGATAACCGGAGAAAAATCTGAGAATTTCCTTCCGATTAACAACTCTAGATTAAAATTTATCTTGTCTAAATGCAATTTAACGATCCTATGGTGTTAATGGTTATAGAGGAAGAACAACGTCTCAATCGGACATCAATCGAATGTCTAATTGGAGCCAAACAATCACGAAGGACCATTTTGCAAAACCACACCAAAATAAGGGTAAAAAGGTAATTTAAACCTTACCAAATAGTTTATTAGTCATATTTCAAGCACACGAGGAAAAACCAACACCAACGAGACATAAACTCATTTAAGAAACATACAAGCATTAGAGACTAAAACGTAACATTTAGAAACCTTCAAATATGTCTTTTAACCACTTTAACTGCCTGTGTTTCGAAACAGTGGTTGCCCGTTTCGAAATGCGGGCTCTCAGCAAAAAGCAAAATTAGGTCGTTCCGAAACGGCTCTTCTTGGTTTCGAAACGGGAGTCTCCAGAGGCAAAACGTACCGAAATTGCACCACTCTCGTTCCGATACAAGTGATCTAAAAGTCCGGCCGTTCTAAAAACCATATCAGATGTTCCGAAACGCTTGGGCACAGATTGGCTCGAAAATATATTTTGGCATCCCAAACATTTCCAAACTTACCCCGAAAGATCACAAACCACATGGAAACATGTTAAGGAAACATTCTAGAGGCAAAACACCCTAAAAGCAGGTTTCAAACAAGCACACACTCAAACATGGATCTCAAACATGAAAGCTCAAAAAAGGACACTTTAACTCAAAAATACCAACAAGCCAAAACACAAGGCATTTAACCAAAATCCAAAACAAATCTCAACATAGCATGGTTTCAACATTTAAAATATGTAGCAACATGGTCAAACACATGAGAGTTTACAACCACCTCCCTAACCACAAAAGCAAGTATTCTCATTGCTAAATCATTATTACAACTTAAAATTCATACTTGAGCTTAAGCTACGATCACCAGAGCCTTTCTCTCGCCTTCTTTTGCTTTCCGGATCACTAACGATTTGTATTGTTGAAAAGGAGCGTGTAAGCATAAAAGCTTAATAAGTGGTGCTCAAACCACAACAACAACAACGCAGTTTTAACAAAATCATTTAAGATTTGAAAACAAAACCACAAGCATGATTTTCAACAATAAGATTATCAACAATCTAACATGTGCTTGGCATCTTACATCAAACAATGCAACAACATATAACATCATGTCATGACTCTCAACATCTACCAAGATAACCATTAACCTTCCAACACAAGAGTATAATGGTAACTATGATTACATTACTCAGATACGCAGGTTGGAATTGATGGCATATTACATCGCTGAGGTCTAACAATAAAGTTTTCGGTGGCATCTTACATCATTGTGCTCTTCCTTAATGACATCTTACATCACTAGGGTCACGCGCAAAATTTACAAGTGCACACTAATCTTATGGTCAACCAATTATACCCGATAAGACCCTCATATTTTCCAATACTCAACACCATAAAAGCTATCATAACAATATCACACTCATTAGTTCAAATACACACATTCATCTCATCTCATATCAACAATGCTTAACAAGATTTAAAAATAGAATTCCGAAAAAGTAAAACGTAAACTTTAAATACTTACTCACGAGCTTAGGTTGGTCTTTCAAGCACAACCTTAACTCTCAAAAACATTTTCACTCACGGTAGAACCCAACGATAGCCGAAACACCGATTTCAAGCCTCCGTAACACCGAGTGTCGTGTCCAAAGTACCCAAATCTCTATCTGTTGCTTCTACCCAAATCAAAACAAAGAGTTAACAAGCTTTTCAACAATCGAACCCACTAAAATCAACTATATCTCAATTCAACAACAATCATTTTCGATTCCTACCCGAAACTAATCAAAACCAATCACATTTCCACTCTAACCAAAAATCAGCCAAAACCTCATCAATTTACATCCAAAACACACCCAAAAGCTTCAAAATCTTTAACACATATCCCCAAGCCCCTTAGGAGCCATTTCCAACCATAAACAACCCAAAACCTATATTTCCCCAACTCAAAATTTACCCATTTATTCCATTTCAGGATTTCTTGATAAACCCACCATCTTAACCTTATATTATACTCAAAACATGATTTGAATCTCACCCAAACCACTGTTTTCACTGAATTGCTTAAACCCCTTTAAAAACTTATTTTACCCAAAATGAGAGAACTTGAGAAATCACCAAGTTCTTGGAAAGAAAATGTTACAAATAAGATTTAAATGAAGAGAAAAGTAAAAATCAAGTTGTTTACCTCTTTGAAACCTTCAAAATGGTGAAGATTGGTAGAAATGGATGGTGGCTTGACTTTGGGAGCTTTTGACATGAAGAGGTTTTGAAAAGGGGAAGAAGAAAGTGAATATCTATCTCCTTTTTTCTTTTGAAATATTCTATTTTATTTCACTTTTATTTTAAAACTCTCTTTTAATCAAAAATCCTCTCTTGCCTTAATTTATTTGTATTTAACCTTAAAACTAAATTTAATTTTTAAAACCCCTTTTATGAAACCATTCCATTTAAAGAGAACCTGAACCCCAAAACTCGATATACAAACCTTTCTCGGATATCGGTCCGAACTCCCAGCCCCTAACCCAGGGCGTTACAACTCTCCCCCACTTAAGGAATTTCATCCTCGAAATTTACCTGATGGAAAGAGGTACATAAACTGCTCTTCCATGTCCGCTTTTCTCTCCCAAGTGGCTTCTTCCACACCCCGATGTCTCCACAAAACCTTGACTAACTCTATGGTCCTCCCACACAAAACCTTACTATTCGTAGCAAGAATCTCGACTGGTTCTTCATTATACGATAAATCTAGATTCAATTCAATCTCTTCCACTGGCGTAACATGAGACAGATCTGATCTATACTTTCGGAGCATCGAAACATGAAACACATCATGAATCTTCTGAAGCTCGGATGGCAATCTCAACCTATATGCAACAAGACCAATCCTCTCAACTACCTCGGAAGTACCAATGAATCGCGGACTTAACTTTCCCTTCCTACCAAACCTCATTACCTTTTTCCACGGGGAAACCTTCAAGAACACTTTGTCGCCAATAGCATACTCAGTCTCTTTTCTCTTCAAATCGGCATACGATTTTTGTCTGTCTGAAGCTGCCTTCAAGCGATCACAAATCAATTTTACCTTCTCGGTAGTGCCTTTAAGCAAGTCTGGCATAGGTACAAGCTTCTGTCCAGCCTCGGCCCAAAAAGCAAGTGTTCTACATTTCCTACCATACAGAGCTTCATACGGTTCCATCTGAATACTAGCCTGATAAATGTTATTGTACGCGAACTCTACTAGCAGTAGATGTTTCTCCCAAGAACCCTGAAAGTCGATGATGCAACACCTCAACATGTCCTCTAACATCTGAATAACTTTCTCCGACTGACCATCTGACAGTGGGTGATACGAAGTACTGAAGTTCAACCAGGTTCCCAAGGCACGATGCAAACACTCCCAAAATCTGGATGTAAACCTCGGATCTCTATCAGACACAATCGACTTCGGTACACCATATAACCTCAAAATCTCACTGATATACAACTCGGCCAACTTGTCTAAGGTGTAAGTAGTATGAACATGTATGAAATGAGCACACTTAGTGAATCTGTCAACTATTACCCATATTGAATTCTTCTTCGAAGGAGTCAACGACAAACCTAACATAAAATTCATAGTAATCCGTTCCCACTTCCATTTCGGAATCTTCAACAGTTGTAACAAACCTGAAGGAAACTGATGTTCGACCTTAACTCGCTGGCAAACCATACATCTACTCACATACTCGGCCACATCTTTCTTCAACCTAATCCAGAAGTACACATCTTTCAACCCATGATACATCTTCGTACTACCCGGATACATAGCAAAAGGACTGTTATGAGCTTCATTCAAAATTGTACGTCTCAACTCGACATCTTCCGGAACAACTACTCTATCCTTAAAACATAAGATCTCATTCTCACCAAAGCAGAAATATGTGGGTTTACCCTCAGCTATATCTTGCACGTGAGGTGCCGAAGATCTGTCTTGCAACTGTTTCTCTCGGATCAACTAAACTAACGAAGGTTTAACCTGTAGCTCGGCTATCAAACTGCCATCTCGGGACACACTTAATCTCGAAAACATAGCTTGCAACTCAACTGCCACCTTCCTACTCAAAGCATCGGCCATTACATTCGCTTTACTCGGATGGTACTCTATTGTGAGGTCATAGTCTTTAAGAAGCTCTAACCACCTACGTTGTCTAAGATTCAACTCTCTCTGAGTCATCAAATATTTCAAGCTCTTGTGGTCGGTATAGACTGTGCATTTCTCACCATAAAGATGGTGTCTCCAAATCTTCAAAGCAAAGACCACAGTCGCTAACTCTATGTCGTGGGTAGGGTAGTTCTTCTCGTGAACCTTCAATTGTCTCGAAGCATAAGGTACAACTCTTCCCTCTTGCATAAGCACATAACCTAAACCTACATATGACGCATCACTGTAGATTACGAACTCCTTCCCTGGTTCAGGCTGAATCAAAATATGAGCTTCTGTCAATGCTTTCTTCAACTTCTCAAACGCTTGTTGCCTTACATCTGTCCACTCATACGGAATATTTTTTCTGCAACAATTTGGTCAAAGGTGCAGCAATCTTCGAGAACCCCTCAACAAACCTTCGATAATATCCGGTTAACCCTAGAAAACTACGAATTTCTGTCATTGACTTTGGTTGTTTCCAACTCATTATTGCCTCTATCTTCTTGGGATCCACACTAATCCCATCGGCTGAGATCACATGACCTAGGAAGACTACTTCCCTAATCCAACTCACATTTACTCAACTTGGTCAACGGGAAACACGTGACATTGAACCATCAAAGGACATCTTCAGAACACCTTCCTAACTACAATTGTCTCACCAAAAGAACTCGTAACATTCATACCTATATCTAACAACTCAAAAGGCAAACCTAAAGATCTTGCATGCTCACCCAAAATGTATGAATGTGTCGAGCTAGAATCAATCAACGAAAGCAAAGTATTTTTTTGGGCGTTACACATACATTAAAGGCCAAATTATCTAGGCTTAAAGGCCCATTTGCTCCCTGAAGTATACTCAAAATACTGAACTGCCCTTAAAGTATTTTTTGGGGCGTTGTAGCCCTTGAGCTGAAAATCGTTATCCCGTTTGGCCCCTCCGTTTAGCGCCGTTAAACAAAATTCATAGGCCAATCAAAACGCTCCACATGTCATTTTATTTAAAAAAAATAACCTGACTTAAATGAAAGGGGTAAATTACACATTAAGTATGCCAAAATTTATTTGTTGTTTATTTTAGTCACTAAAAATATTTATTTAACCCAAATTGACCCTTATGTCAATTTATTTTTTTGTTAACAAAATAACACGTGGCACGTTTTAATTGGCCTATATTTTTTTAAACGGTATTAGACGAGGTGTAAATGAGCGTTTAAGCCAATTATGTATTGAGCCTAACTTTTTTTTTTTTTGAGAAAATAAAATATGGGTTTTGCTGGTGATCCAAAGGCAAATGATAATGGAAAAAAGTAGAGAGCAATAATGAACTTTACAAAATTGAGGTTGGAGATTGAACTAGTGATACAAAGATAGCATACACTAAGACTAACAGAAAACAAAAATTTTAAAGAATTTTCATCTTTCAACTTAATGTAAACCATTTTAATGCTTAGGAGTAAGAGAAGGAAATGATGGTATTGACTGCAATATCAACTTCCGGCCACTCCGAGCACCACCGGAGGTTGACCCTAACTCACATTCAGGAGGAGAGATCCTCTTAGTGTTGGGGGACAAAGTTTTAATGCCAGTTCCGGGAGAAGAATTGGCTCGCAGAATCTCGGGGGTTTCATCCCCTGCAACGGATTGGAAACGCTTTTCCATAATGCTTTGTGGTCGGATGATATTAGGCTTTCCATATTTGTTCCCAGTATACATTGCGGAAGACGATCCAATGGATGAAAATGGCAAAGGTCTGTGGAGAAAAATAATAGACTTTTTTAGCAATAATATACATTGATTTTATAAGGGAAAACGGTAGAAACCTGCAAAGTTGTAGTGGAGTTGTTGGGAGAGCAGCTGGCTCCGTATTCAATATCTTCTTCGTTTCTTCTTCTTCTTCTTCTTCGGCTTCCACAATAGCAGACCCTGTGTTTGGAAACCATCAAGTGAATAAGAACTTTTGAACAACGCCCAACAGTCAATAACAAATAGATTCAACAATCATGCAAGCTAAAGGACAATTACCATCCTTCAGACCGAATGCATTCTTACAGCCTTCGCATCTGCAGTTGATGGAACAGCCGACACCGCCCTTTAAGACAAAAGAAAACCACTTTCAAATCAGTTTATGGAGAACATCAGCACAGAGGCTTTTTTCTGAGGAGGAAAACCTGAAAGCATTCACAATATTTCTTCAGGCAATTTGATTTCTTGCAGTTGCAACCTCGTTTATGTCGAGCTGAAGCTGGTGTTGTTGTCAACTCATCCTGCAATAAAAAAATGGCAGTTAGGCTCTGTAGCAACCAACTAGATGAGGAAGCATGGAGTTATTCCGTACCCCAACTTCAGGTATTGGATCAGAGGTCCTGATCACTTTGGGAGCAAATGCAAGTGGGTTTCGTGACTCGATCTGCTTGCGAGTTGCGAGTACAGTATCTTCATGGATAGGCTTATTAAAGCAGTCTTGACATGAACATGGCTCGATGCAGTATACACCAGCAGCAAAGCATTCGCAGTAGCTGAAAAACAAGGTTCCGATATCAAATGAAATATTCAAAACATCCTAGTAGATCACAGAGGTAAGCATGAATATGAAGAAGCATGTCCTTACAGTTTCAGACACTTCGATTTCTTGCAGTTGCATCGTTTACAGGCCTCACTCTCTCCGGCTTGTTCCAATCTCCGTCTGAAAATCCGTAACATGATGATGAACAAAACAATCATTAAGACATGTAATATCAGATAGTAATAACTAATAAACCAATCGACTACAGACTGTCAAGTTCTCATACATCTTCTTCTTCGGACTATTTTGATTGAACTCTTCATTAATAAAATACGCAGATGCCTGAGAAGCATCTTCTGAAAGTTGAACCCCATTTTCGACATCATTGGTTTCTGTTTCAGTCGAGGCAGAAGCCAAAAATGATTCATGAGCAGTTTCTTGATCTGCTGCCAGTGTATTGGATGTAGTGGAGCAAGGGAAAATTAGCTTTTGTGTCCCTGACAATAAAGTTTCGAGCTTTGAATTCTTGTTATCCCTTGAGGCTGTTGCTAGAGCATTTAGGTGCAAACCAATTCCGGGTACAATGCACCTTGAGGAATCACCGCTGGGCTTTCCAGGCTCCAATTCACTATCTACAGAGGAGTTCGTATTTGAACTGCCATCTAAGCTCTTCCTCCGAGCTGCCAGCATCTCGAAGTCTAAACAGCGCCGTCTGAATCCACGATGCAAATTAGAACCAGGCTGTGCACAAACATATAAAAGTATCATCAGTAAAAGAAGATCAAGATAGATTTGCATGATAATTTTCTTGGGAGCATTATGATGCATAAACAAACAAACAAACAAAGCAATCCCTGTAATAACGGATTAGTGCATTTGTAAGAGTGTCTACTTCTCTGCAACTCAGGCTGCATACTTTAAATATACAACATCTGTTACCTTCATAGAATATGGGGCAGACATGCGAGTTTCCATATAATCAGTCAGACTGGCCGACACAAAGTTCCTCACATTATTATCCTCAAAACTTTCATTCACATGGTTTATTTCGTTGAGCTCGCCAGTTCCTTCATTTTGATCTTTATACTCATTGATATCATCTTCTGGGAACTGAGAAATAAGAGTAGAAAAAAATCTAGTACCAGGTTCCAACGATTTCTGAATTGCATCCCTAAAAGCCTCGGAATCATTAGGGGAGTTAAAAATCAATAGGTCAGATGTATCGGAAATCAAATTCTCCCACTCGCATCCAATAGTTTCCCTGTTTTGCTCGATCTGGAAAGTGGCTGCTACTTCCACTCCATCACATAAACCCTTCTGAGAGGCCTCTTGAACGAATGGAACAATTGCAAGAGATGTGCAAGTCGATTCAGAGACACAATTCATCTCAATAACACAAGGTGCTGGATCACATTTGGAGCTACCACAAACATACTTTGAGGTTTGTGGCAGCTCAATTGCAATCCTCGACGGTTCGTTAGGCAGCTCGAAAGAGACCTCACCCAGGGAAACTCTTGTATCAAAACTCTCCCGTATGTCTACACCCGCCTCCTCATTTGTACTAACTTTAGTCCCATCTGCAGAAGACAACTCGGGTTTCGATGGATCTGTAGAGCTATGCCAGCCATCAAAGAAAAAATTATTAGCATCGCAAGAAAACCAAAACGAAAACGAGATAATAAGGCATGGAACTAAACAATGAAAAATGTATCATACTAGTTCATTACCGTTTCAGGAATCTAGATTCCTTGTGAGAGCTGACATGGGGTGAAGTGAAAATCGAGGGCAGTGATGCAAAACTAAGGGGGTTGAATGTCTGCGTAACATGCACAGATTTGACTGGCTTGATGGGGGAAAGGCTGTTGATATAGTTAAAGACCGGAGAATCCTGCGAAAAACAACGTTACAAAGGTAATATCAGATGCTTAAGTTAATCAATTTCTAACATGGACTTGGATGTTCTTCAGCATCACATAATATTTCCCCTAAAAAAACATCTTTTGATACAAATCAAATGCTTCTCTGACATGCAAAAGGCCGAAAATGTAGCAACAAAGATAAATACAAAAGCAGGGGAAGTGAACATCTATGCTGCAACAACAGCAAATCCTTTGAAATCTCTGTAAAAGAAAGCTGTTGAACTAATAATTGGCTCGAATCAGAACAAAAATGCTGAATTTTAGAGACAGAGAAAAAAGATTTTCAAATGGAAAAAGAAGATAAAATTCACAGGTCATTAGTTTGAAGGAAAATGCAAATTAAATGCAAATAATGGTGCTGTTTACAATGTGAGTCAAGAGAAAATAATTTAAAATCAAACAAGACTAAAAGGGAATCTTTGCAACCCCTATCAATGAACACCAAAACCAGAAAAAAAAACCCAGAAATCAGAAGGCAAGAAAAATTGAATTCTACCAAGAGATCTAATTCACATGAAAGTAAACAAATTCACACCCCCACTATGACCTTGAACTAAAAGAATGAACCTTTGGTGAACAAAACCCAGAAATAATGATCAACCTTCTCACAGAAACCAAATAACAAGAACATGCAATGCATCAGAAATCAAAAGGGTCCCCCCTCCCCCCACAAAAAAAAAGATCAAATTGTTGAAGAAAATCAGTACCTCAAATTTAGAGAGTGAAGAGCTGGTCCGGGTCTTTTCTGGGGTATCCATCATTTCCAAAGAAAGAAACTCCCCACTCTCTCTCTCTCCCAACTGTTGAAATTTTCCCTCTTTTTCTATCAATCTGCTTCAACTTTCCAAGATAGTAAACAGAGTGATAAGAGATAAGGAACGAAGGAGCAATAAAGAAGAAGCGGGAAGGCGGGGAAGCTTGGGATTTTCTCGTGGAAAGAGACAGTGATATTGGAAGGTGAGAAGAAGAAAAGACCCAAAATTTAGATTTGTTTATATTTAGAATTTACAGAGCAAATCAGAAGAGATAAAAGCAAAGAGAGAGGCCCACTTTGTACACAGTTGTCCTAAGGTTTCCATGGCCAACACTCTGAAATTCTCACTTTAACAACATAAAGTAAAAGAACATGCTACAGTGGTTTCGTCTTCCTTTCCTTCCTTGCACTCTTCTTCATTCTTTTTAGACTTTTACTGGATTTTCTACAATTTATAATCTTTCTTCTTCTTCTTTTCCTCTTTAATACGAAAACGTATATTCTCTTTCTATTTGTTTTTGGAGGGAAAACAAAAGATAAAAGAAAAATATGAACTTTACACAATAAACTAACAAAACTAGGTTTTTTATTTAAGGGTAAACAACACTATTGATCATTATATTATTCTCGCTTTTCTGTTCCGTTCATCAGACTATTATTTATTTACAAAATCATCACTAATTTTACGTTTTTTCCTATTTTGGTCATTTGTCATTGAAAAAATCACTGAAAAATAATATTTTGGTGACCAAAACAGGAAAGAAGCAATATATTAGCGACCAAAATAGGAAACAATGTAACATTAGTGACCAAAATAGGGGGAAAATGTCACAATAGTGAACAAAATAGGAAAAAACATAACATTAGTGACGATTTTGTCAAAAAAATAATTTGATGGCCAAAACAAAAATAATAATAATCTAGTGACCAATGGTGTTGTTTACCCTTTATGAAAATGTTCAAAATATTATTTAAAATTTTAAGTTCGAGTTTAATTATGTTTTACTTAATGAAAATGTTTTAAATTGTTTTTTAAAATATTCTAATTTGAAAATTATTTTATGTAAATTGTGAGTATTAAAGGTTGAAAATGAACAATATAAAGTATATATATATATATATATATATATATATATATATATATATTGTTTATAATTACAATTATAATAATACTTTTAATTATATCTATTGTTTAAAATTATTTTTGGCCCGTTTCTATGGTTATTTTTGCAAGTTTTTGGTGTTCATACGGTGGCCCTTATAATGTTTGTTTCTGATTCGTGTTTGTCGGTAGTCACATAGAGCTTGATCCCATTTTGAGTTGTTTGCCGATATAATCTAGAGTGAATCGTCGTTTTTTGAGAACGGGCATGAAAGGTGGTTGCCGATTTTGGGGATTTCATCTAGTTCGTGTTTCGCCAACTCCCCAATGACCCTTCCTACAATAGACCGTAGAAATTTTTTTGGTGTAACGAGAAAATGTCAATCTAACTAGTGCAACACTTATCTTTTCTTTTTAGTTTTACTATTTTATTTTTATTGTTTTTTATGTTCTAAAACTTCTATTAAGTTATGTTCTGATTTTATTTATCAATAAATTTATCTTGTTTAATGGTAAAAAAAGTTTAAGACTATTTTTCTCATAACTATTTAAATTTATAGAATCGAAAAGCGAATCAGATTTAAATATTTTTTTTCATAATTTTAACTTAAATTCAATATTTGTATGAATTAAAGTTTCAATATTTTACGGGTTTTTTTTCTCGGACATTGTCAATTGTAGTAGATTGCTAACTTTGATGGTACTTTTTTATTTCATCGAAGGTTTTGTCAATGAAAAACATAATTTTAAAACTTTAAACAATAAATATAATTAAAAGTATGTACTGATAGATTTAAATAAAAATAATACAATTATTAGACATATGTAATAAATATTTTTGATAGATTTAATTATTAGGTCTAATATATTATGTGCAAAAAAAATTATTAGGTCTAATATACGTTGTTTTTTATAATTAATGGGTATCATAATAATTGTATTATTTATATTTAAATCTATCATTACATATTTATTACACATGCTACATAGTTTTCAAAAAATAATCAAATTTATTATTTATAAAAGATCACATTTAATAATTAATTAAATTTTATAATATATGATATTATAATTTTTTGTCAGTATATAAATTTATACTCAAATAATATTTAAATATAAAACCAAATTGTAAAGAAGACTATATGCTTTTAATAACTAGATATTATTTTCTAGTAATAATAAATAAATAGTTCAATAAAAATTGTAATTCTTCACATAAGAACAATAATTTTCCAACTTTTTCCTGAATGGTAATTTCACAAATTTGGTAAAAATAATAATCTATTTTCATACCCCCATTTAACGAGAGGGGAGGGGACCATTACCTTTATGTCAACAATGTCGACATGCATATATTATAAAAAAAAACATTATAAACATAGTATTAGTTTTATAAAAGCAAGTATAAAAATTATAATTATTTATATAAAAATACCATTTTCAAAAATAATAATAAATAATGATTTACACAAAACCGAAGTCAGAATTAGTACTCAGACGGGTAAAATATAATTAACAATAGGAAATGGGCATAAGCAAAATAAGTAAAATTAGGGCCCTGCTAGGTAATTAGTCCAACAATATTTCTATATTATTTTTAATAAATATTAATGATATCCTATTAATTTCAACCTAAAGAAATAATTAGCATTAAATTAATGCGTCATCTGTAACATAAACTTTAATATATATCATTAAAATATACATTTAAAGTGCGTTAAATTTAGATCGTTATGAGAGTTAAAAAGCTCTTAAATATTCGTTTATTATTAACGGCTGTCAAGTAATTAGGCTTATGTGGAGTAGGTTTGAGTTAGGGCTAAGCATGGTTTCAATATTATATTTGTCTATGCTTAATTCAAATTATACCTAGATGGCTAGGTGTAATTAAAAAATTGAGTCTTAATAATTTACTAATTGACCTAGTAGTTATGGATGATCATCCGTTTTACTTTTTCTGTGTGAGTTCGAATCCCGACATTAACCTTAAGAATATAATTGTAACACAACTTAATAAAAAAAAAGTAGTCTGGAAAATTTTAATACAAAAAAATTCAACATTTTTTGATATGAACCGCTCAATCTACATGTTTGTCACTGCCCTATATCCTGTATATGAAACAACTAAATCACTTAAATATTTTTTTCTCAAAATTAAAAAACATATTTCTATGAGTTGAACGAATCACAAGTAGAATGATAAAATATTCATATCAAGTTTTTGATTTAGATCAATTTAACTAATGTAAAATACTTTGACATGTCTCATCATGTAAAAACGAAACTAGAAAAAATAGTCGGCAAACTCGAAAAAGTTTATTTGACAGAAACAAACAACAATAGAACAAAACCTAATTATTGATATAATAATAATTATTATGTAACCTAAAATCAATTGATAGTAAGTGAAAACATCTAATTTAAATATGAAAAACCACAATTAATACAAAACCTAACCCATGTGAAATACTTTAACAAAAAAAATAGCAACAATGACATAAACCCATGGAATATTACTGGCACGAGGAAATTAATCACGGTAGAATTATGGCATGTCACGAATGTGATATTAAATGTGCTACATATGAACATGGCTCCCCCGTGAGTTCATAAAGAAGAAAGTTTTCATAATTACTACTAACCTATTTCATTACTAAAGTTTTACCTTTTTATAGATACAAAATGTAAATACCAAATTTTAATGGAATTCGAAGTTAGAAATTTTAATTTGGTCTGGATATCTCAAACAAAGTTAAGAGTTCGAATATTGACGTTGTAAACAGAGTGACTGAGTTAGAGTGTAGCCTCATAATGGACCTTTTAATACTCGATCCAAATTAATTAGTTAATAGATTGAATTCTGGTGGTTAAAAAAATTCTTGTCACCATGTGTCATGTTTAACTTTTTAAAAAAGAAAATTTATATGAATTATTAAGTCTAGGATTCTTCCATCAGTGTTTGTATTGTTATTATTGTGGCCTATGGTCCAAATAGGCATAGACATAATTGTGAAAACGAAGGCAAGTAGCAAACAAAGCAATTGGCGCCCAAAATTTTCAAAAAATGGTTGGTATATGTTATACATTGTTTGGTAGGGTTCCACCCCACCACATGGCTACAATTCACCACAAATGTCATACGTGGTACTATTTGGCTAGATACCTTCTAAGAAACGTGTTAGAAGGGGTCAATTACTCACGTTTGATCGAGTGATAAAAAAATCGATATTTCTTGAGTTAAGGACGAAGTTAGTATTATAAGGGGGCGGAGCTGAATTTTAAATTATTGGAGAGGGAAGTACATTTTTATTATCGAACTAGTTTATCATTTCAAAAAATTTAAAGGGTTTAAAGAATTTTGTTCATTGTCATGACACCCCACTCTCTCGAGTTTGAGTATAGTGGAATAAAATATAATAAGTTAAAACATCTTAAAACCTTAAGTTAAAACAAAATATAATAACATATAATATATGTGTTCGAATAAAATATCATAATTTGAATCAAATAAATACAAAATACAAACATCTTAAAATCGAATTCTATAAAGAGTAAACCTTAAGTTAAAACAAATATTTGAAGCTATATATGTATTAGATCAATGCATTATTTAAAACTATCATGCTAAGATCAATATGAAGATTAATTACATAGATAAAATAATAAAAATAAGTTGAGTTCCATTATCAAGAACAAACCTTAATTTCCATTTTACATAGTTTATATTTTATAATCTTGTATGGATTTTGCTAACGGGTGTTATTTGAAGCATTATTTTAATTTATTTTATTAACATACTAAAAGTTATCGAATTAACCATTCGCAATTGTGTTCGTACACAAGTAATAATTTCATTGATCTAAACAAGTAATTTTAAACATTACTCACCAAAATCATATATATTTTATAAAGGAAAGGGAGAGTAATTGTTTCGGATAGAATTCAAAATTTAATACCAATTAAGATTATAATAATACCAGTTATCATTGTATCACATATAAAAAGATGTAAATCAGAATTCACATATAAAAATGAAACTCAAAACCTTATTACCATTGAACTAAGATTTCACCGACAATGATGATACAAGTAGTTAAAGTCAAAGTTTGGGACACAAGAATTTCATGTTTCTCATTTTCATCCAAGACAACTTTTTTGGGTACTTTTCCAAAGCTTTTGTAGAGACATTATTGGTCTGGAAATGACCTTTGGGGATGGGGGAAGGGGTGACCTCCATTAGGGCAGTTAACCCTGGTCCATACTCCCACAAAGGCCATAGGTATGTCACGTGCCTTTCCATAATATGTTTATTAGAGATAAAATATCGTTGTTCATCTTAAATGACTCAAATTTGAGCAGTTTAATTTGTACGATATATGTATATTTAAAAAAATTAAAATAAATATTATCATATAATTACATTAGAATGTTAAAAAATTAAAGTAAGATCTAAAATTACAATATGCTTTTCCCAACTCACCCAAAATCTTTGCGATCAAACTTCATGCCAAAATCATTGTGTCGACTCCTCCATGCCTACTTTTAGCACGTGCCACATTAACAACCGAGACAATATATCACTAAATTTTAGAAGAAAAAATACATCATAATTTATACTAATTATAATGATGAATTTATATTTTTTCAAAAAATTATAATTATTATAATATTTTTAGCGAATATAGTATTATTTGATTCAATTAAATTATATTATGAGTTAAAGTTCGATCCTCGATAATGAACCTACTATAGTATCTACAATATATTAAATTATAAAATTAATAATTTCACACCATGTAAATCAATCCTTATGCATGTGTATTCTTTTCTTGAATTTTAATAAATAATAGCGGCTAGTTTTATTGAAAAAAATAAAATGACTTAAAATTACAATGAGATTCTAAAAACAATAATAAACTAATTGAGATGTTTCGCTTAAAATCATCTTAGTGCACAAACTAGCAACTTAAAAATAAAATATGACCAAACACGGAAAAAGTTAAAAACTCAATAAAACAACTCAGATAAATGATAGATACAAACACTATTGTCGGTGATGGATAAACATCATCAACTCTAACATAGAAATACATATAACAAATGACATTACTATAACTCACTCATGACCTATCTTCAGTAACTGCTAACGTTCACAATATATATTTTGGTATTTAAAAATAAACAAAATTAACTGGGAGTCTATTTCTTAATGTCAGACAGTGGATTCATAGAATAATTAAAGCTTACTAAACTACTTAGGATTTAATTTTTAATTAATTAATCCCAGGATGCTTTTGCTGTATGAAAGTGAACAAAGGAAAAGTCAGCAATGGATTAAAAAAAGTTACTGATACGATAAACTCTCTGTTAATTCCTTCTGAGATGATCCATGGCATGTCTGGACAAATTATTTTCTTACAGATAATTATTAGATCCTGTTTGTTTGGTGGGTCAATGTAATAAAATCTTAATCTTATCTGGGTTTCTGGGAACCATCTTTTTATGCTTTTAATGGTTTGTTTTTTTATGTATTAAGGTGACTTTTGTTTGGTTTTTTTTTTTCTATGTTATTTTTCATTCACAATATTTGAACTTAAAATCTTATTTAAAAGATAAAAAATATTATTATTTGATTCAAGAGACGTTTGAGTTCAATCTATTTATGGGGTGTAAATAATTAAAATTTAAATACTTATAGACGGAGAAAATAAAAATAAGACTTTATTTATCATGTTTTCATTGAACATAAAAAAAAATGAACAGTTCAAAATTATATTATTTGACCTAAACATGGAGAAAAATGGAACATGCTACATTTAACCTAGTTGAATTTGTGCATATCAATCTAACCTTGACTTACATTCATGGCTGGGTTCTCAAAAGAATATTATATACTAAATTATATCATAGTTGGTCAAATATATATATATATATATATATATATATATATATATATATATAATTTAGGATAAACTATGACTGGTACCACCGAACTATAGAGGGTGGCTCGTTTTACCGCCGAACTTCAAATTGGTCTAAATTTACCACTAATTTTTTTTTCGACTCGTTTATACCACCGCGCCGTTAGCTTTCTAATGCTGTGATGACTTGGACGCCAAACCAAAACAACGTCGTTTTGGTGCCGTTATTTTGATACTAAATTGCCTAAGACGGCGTCATTTTACTGGAGGAAAATATGAAAAATAATGCAGACAATAGAATTCGAATCAAGAACCTTTGGAATCAAAGGCATCATCTTAACCACTAAGCCAACTTAACATCTTTGTTTTATTTCCAGCACAAATAGTATATATTCTAAACTTCAGTTTATCATATAAATAATATTGCTCTATATAAATAATATAAATATATTAATAATAAATAAAATAATAAGTATGTAAATATTTTTTATATTATAAATAATATTAAATATATAAATAGGTAAATATATTATTATAAAAATAAAAAACTCATTTTCATAATCCTGAAATTTTTAAAAAGCACAAATTCCAACAAAACCTTAAACTCTAAACTCTAAATTATTTATTAATTTTAAGGGTTAAGGTTTGTAGTTTAAGGTTTAAGGTTTTGTTAGATTTTTGGGGTTTTTGAAAATTTCGGGGTTTTGAAAATTAATCTTTTAATTTTTATAATAATATTTCAAAACCCCGAAATTTTCAAAAACCCCAAAAATCCACAAAATATTAAACCCTAAAATTTATAAATAATTTAGGGTTTAGTGTTTAAAGTTTTGTTGAAATTGAGCTTTTTGAAAATTTTGGGTTTTGGAAATTAGTCTTTTAGTTTTTATAATAATATTTCAAAACCCAAAATTTTCAAAAATCCAACAAAACCTTAAATCTTAAACTACAAACCTTAAACCTAACATTTATAAATAATTTAGGGTTTAGAGTTTAAGGTTTTGTCAAAATTTGGACTTTTTGAAAATTAGTCTTTTATTTTTATAATTATATATTTATCTATTTAATATTATTTATAATATAAAAAATATTTATATATATATTTTTTATTTTATTTATTATTTATATATTAATATATTTCTAATATATTTATATTAGAAAATTTATATAGAGTAATATTATTTATATGATAAACTGCAGTTTAGAATATATACTATTTTGTGCTGAAAATAAAATAAAAATGCTAAGTTGGCTTAGTGATTAAGATGATGCCTTTGATTCCAAAAGTTTTGGGTTCAAATCTCATTGTCCGCATGATTTTTCATATTTTCCTCTGGCAAAACGACGTCGTTTTAGGCAATTTGGTATCAAAATAGCGGCACCAAAACGACGTCGTTTTGGTCTGGCGTCCAAGTCATCACGGCGTTAGAAAGTTAACGGTGCGGTGGTATAAACGAATCAAAAAACAAAGTTTGGTGGTAAATTTAGACCAATTTGAAGTTCGATGGTAAAAACGAGTCACCCTCTATAGTTCGGTGGTACATGACATAGTTTACCCTATAATTTAAATAAGGATGAGTTTACAACGCTCGACGAGCACCACTAACGACGAGCACCGATGAGCACTATTAATTCAATTTATAAAGATTAAAAATCTAAAGTACTCACCATATAATTATAAATTATTTAAAAATCAAAAGGTAAATTAATTAAAATATTTTTTTATTTTCATTTAAACATAGATTAAAATAGCTATCTACACCTAAATTATAAAACCCTAATTTTTATTCATTTGAAATTAAAACCATCGTCGCCGCCGCTGCCCGCCGCGGTTCCAAATGCCCAAATTTTGAATCCTTCCACTAACCGCGGTTTAAATCGTCCAAATTAATGAAGTGCACTATTGCGTAAAATTAGAAGGGCATGGGAAATTGAACAGCGGCAGAGCAGCGACCATGGCTCCAATGTCCATTCACCGGAAGGATTTGGGGCAAAAACCCCTTTTTAATAAATATATAGGCTTTTGGCTCCCTCTCATTTTATTTGGGAAAATGACCCCAAACTCGCCACGTCGGTTAACCTCGCGTTCTGTGGGAAGCGTGATTTGATATCGCGTTCTGCATAACGCGAGTTCAGTCTACGTGGCCTCGTTGTTTGGGTTAACGATTTTTCAGAATATCGCGTTCTGCAGAACGCGAGGTTCCCGAGAATTTGAAAAGGCGGTTGAATATATCGCGCAGACCTCGCGTTCTGCAGGACGCGAGTTCTGTGCAAACCTGTGTTGAAGAACTAGGAAAAACAAGCGTGGGTAGGCCTGTTCGAGCCCAATTTCGGGCTTGTAAATTTTATATTTTTAGCCAACATCGAATTTAGGGTCGTAGTACTAGAATTTCTCTATCGTATGACACCAACACGGCCAATTTCCGTCCATTCTGAAATGGTTTAAAATGGCTTCCAAAACCATATGCTATCATCCTTTTTTGAATGAAGTTGCCTTTGAACAAATGTCGATAGGCATGTTCGAGCAGAATTTCATACGTATAAAGTGTAAATTTTTAGCTAAGATCGAGTTTGGGGTCGTAGTACTGGAAATTCTCAATCGTATGACACCAACACGGTCAATTTCCGTCCATTCTACACTGACTTAAATTTGCTTCGAAAACGCTATCATAACATATTTTTTTGAATGATTGAAAATATAAGATGACCTACTGTATAAATCAAATTAGACTGACTTTATTGATTCGATTGTTATGGGTGAACTCGCATAAACAAATTACAAATAATTAATTAAGACGAGGGGCTGAACGATTAGGACACGTAGGCTTTGTGTGTCCAGGATTTTTACATACACTACAATGCTTCTTTTGTCCGGTTTTTTCTCGATGTTCGACCATATCCTCAGCACAGTGTATTCTTGTAGACCGTGGACGTCCTTTGGCTCTTAGTAGTGTTGGATCTGGGCGTATTGTTAGTTAAGTGTCCACGACATTTGGATCAACCTCATTTCCGATTGGAGGAAACTCTTTTTCGTAAACCTTAAACACCGTTTTGAGTAAGTATACCGGATCAACCAGATGCATGTATTGTATCCGTTGGTTTGTGCAAGCAGCAATGGCGTGTGCGCACGAGTATTTGAATGTTTGGAAAATTCCACACTCGCAGGTTCTTGCCCTCAGATCTACCACGTGCACGTTGTGCTGAATGCCTTCCAACCGCCTGGAAAATTCTGAAACACGAAACTTGTGTCCTTCTCGCGAGAAGAGAGTTGCAGTCATCTGTCTTGATTGGCCCAATTGAGTATGCAGTTTTGTGCGGAAATCCGGATGGACTATGTGTCCACCTGCCATGTACTCAGTTGCTTGCCTTCTCAAGGTTGCAAATAGGGTAGCCAAACGATAATAGGTCGCTTTGACAATGGAAGTGATAGACAACTGTCACACTCCCTTCAGTGATGAGTTAACTGCCTCAGCCAAGTTCGTTGTCATGTGACCATATCGTTTACCATCGTCATACGATCGGAGCCATTTTTCCCTCAGGATTTTTTCAAGGTATTCTACGCCATCTTTGTTTCTCGCTCTCAGCTCCTCGATCACCTCATCCACCTCTTGTTTGTAGTGCGAGTTGCCTACGGGATGACAGTTGAATAGTTATGGGCGAACAACACATGCAAAAAGGTCGTAAATGAAAGCGAGCAACAAGTAATATAGTAAATGAAAATGACATAAAGGACGTACCCATTGTGAGCACCATTTCACGTTTATCACGGTTCTTGAATTACTGCAGGTAGTTTGCGGCTATGTGCCGCAAGCAAAAACGGTGGTAAATGTATGAAGGCTTCCAATAGTCACCCAAATGTTCTAGCGCCCACAAGGGTGTTGTGCCTCTGTCAGAAATAACACATACCCCTCTTTCCCTTGCTCGTATTACAGGATCAAGGACATATTTTCGTAAGTTCCGAAGGAAGAACATCCAAGACTCCAAATCCTTCTTCTGGACGATTGCGAATGCAACAAAAATGCATTTTCGATGGCCGTCCTGTGCAATAGCTAGAAGTAGGGTCTGTGTATATCTTTCGTACAACCATGTGCCGTCGATTTGGACCATCGGTTTGCAGTGCTTGAATGCGTTGATGCACTGGGGGAAAGTCCAAAATAATCGGTGGAATTGACAAACACCTCGAACGACACGATCATTTTCGTATGTTGGAACCGTATCAAGTTTGACAACCATTCTGGGGATATGTTTCTGCAGCAGATTTAGCCACGGGCGCAACTCTTTGTAAGATTCCTCCCATCGGCCAAACATTTCTTGTATGGCCCGCCTCCTTGCATACCATGCTTTGTAATATTCAGGACGGTAGCCGGTGACAGTTTTAGCTGCAGCCTGACATGTGGGGACCGACACTTTGGGATTTTCTTTCACCAATGGCATAAAGATGTCGGCGAGGTACTTTGCATCGAGGTTCTTGTGATCCTGGCTGAGGCTAGCAACGGTGCATGTATGGGGCCCTTCAAGTTTTGTTATTTTCCAACAGTCGCCTGCCTTCTTCAATTGTGATATACGAATTTTCTATTTATAGCCGTGATCCTTTTGGGTGTAGTGCGCCTTGTAGTATTGGCTTGGGTTTTCTTCACTATCGTCTCAACAGCCTGACGAATGTTGTACTGCTTAACTGCGGCCACCGTAATTTCCTTTCTCAAAAACGTCATACCAATTCTCAGTTCACCATCAGAACGATTGAGTCTGCCGTCTATTGTTTGGTCATGCGAAAAATCAGGGACGTCCATGGCATCAATATCAACCGTTGTGAAGTGGGATGGTGGCTGAAACATAGAAATTGGTGTTGCATCTACAGGAAAGTTGGTGGCTGCCGGCTGTTCGTCGAAATATGGTGGTGGAACGGTCAAGTCTTCTGGTGGAACTGTCAAGTCTTCTGGTTCATCATAGAATGGCCCCAGCTCGTCTCCATCGGGCCCAGGTTCTCTAATCGGTTCTTCGTCAGAAGCATCCTCCGGGAGCTGGAATAGTAGAGCTTCGTCGATCGCTACCCTTGGAGGTGAGGATGAGGGTCGACGATCGCGAGACCTCTCACGAGATCGCTCACGAACCGCATTTCCAAGACCAAAATAAGAGCACCATAAGAAGAATGTCTCCCCATAGATGGTTGAACGTACTCTGTGCTAGGGACATACATTAAGTGTCGTCCATATGAGGAATCATTGAAGGGGTTCAATGTTTCATGGTCGTGCATAGCGTAAGAAGACGACGCTCCCTCCTATCCAAAAGAAGAATGTCTCCCCATAGATGGTTGAATGTAGTCCGTGCCAGGGACATACGTTGAGTGTCGGCCATATGATGCTTCATGGTCGTGCGCAACGTAAGTAGACGACGTTCCCTCCCCTCCAAAACTATACGGATTGTATGAATTGTACGTTGCATTTGTTGGTGTATCAAATTCATCATTTGGGGGTTGGTTCAGGTCGAACCCGATACTAGCTACGCACGAATGTCTTGGCACAGCAGATGACGATGCACCAAACTCGTTGTCTTGGCACAATAGGTTAAAATCATGTGGTAGACTTGCGGTCAGGCTATCAACGTTGGCATTTAGATCGAAGTCGAATTTCGCCCGACCCCAGCTTGGTATTTCGATAGCAGGATTAGACTCCGAGAATGATGCATACAGCTTTAGGGGTCCGTCCAATGAATACTCGAAGTGGGTAGCCAACATCATCTCCATATCAGCAGTTTCCGCAATGCTGCATACAGAGTAAGTTAAAGGGGCTATAGATATTGGCACCCGATACTTCACGTCAAACAAATGGTGGTTTTTGAAATGCGGGACATTGGTCTCCAGTTCCTTAACCAACTTCTTGAACGATAATCTCCTTGGAATCTTTAGCGTTACTGGATCTTCGCAGTGAAAAATGACGCCGAGTTCGGGATCGTTGAATATCTGCCCATCGTAGTAAACTAGAGTAGTAACTCCTCTTCGTCTCGCCATTTGAATATTTTGTCAAAGACTTGTGAATTTTTAATACTTGAAAATTTTGAGGACTTGTTTTGGCAATTCAAACATATATTTACGGTTTATGGTTCTGCTTCATATAAGGAGACACTTATGGCTTATTATTGACACAGGAAATCCCGGAGAATTCGAGTGTGTAAGGGAAATTATTGTACCGGGAGACAACCTTTAGAAAATCGCGTTCTACACAACGCGATAAGCATGACCTCGCGTTCTGTACAACGCGAGTTCTTTTGAATATCACGTTCTACATAACGCGTGGTCCCTTTTATTTCTATTGTCGCAGAGATTCCGTCATAAGTAATAATAATCGTACTGTGTACTCGTTGTCTGTTTGTATAATTGAGTACATGTTTAAATAATTGAGACAATTGTAGTCTAGTAATGTAATTGAATACTACAAGTGCTACATAACGCGAGGTTCCTTTATATATATTGAGACAGAGATTCCGTCAGAATTAATAAAACTCGTATTGTGTACTCGTTTTCTGTTTGAATAATTGAGACAATTGTAGTCTAGTAATCTAATTGAATACTACAAGTTCTACATAACGTGAGGTCCCTTGAACATTAATAAAGGATGGAAAAAGACGTCATATAACATAATTGGACGATGATTTCAGAAGTTTATGGTTAATCCGAATCATCGTAGTCAGTGGACACGTCTGAACTTAAGTTTAGTTCTTTGATCAGCTGTTGTTTTCTTTGTCTACGCCTGTACATAAAAAGCTGCTGCTCGTCGACAGCCGCATCAACATCTGGTGAAGACAGAGCGTGTTCATTGTTCGGAGCAAGTTGTCCGGGTGCAGACGTACTACCTTCGTCGGCGTTGACCTCATCAAACTTAACATTTAAATCGACGTATTTAGCTCCAACATAATTGAGCTGGTCATACATGTTACGAACGTTTGTTTCGTTCGTAGGCTTCATAACGTAGTGCGTTTCATTTGCTGACAGTGTTGAGATTCGACATTCCAAGGAAGAAATTTGTTTGTCGGTGCGTTTACTAACCTCGCTTGTTGTCAACTGTATTAAATCTTTGAGTGACATTTTGCTGGTGATTGTTGATTCAAAATAAGTATCGAGAAAATAAAATGTTGCCTGAAATTTTACCATAAAGGGGAGCAAAGATTAGCGTTGGGTGTTTAGGGAGAAATTGGAATGAGTAAATGATGGTGGAATTCGTGGGTATTTATAGTAAAGGAAAAACACCACATAAGTAAATTTAACTCGAATGAAAACTTTAATTCGCATTTCATTTAACAAAACTTTCAACTTTCAACAAGTATTCTTTAATAAGTAAATTGAGACAAGTCGATACAATATCTACAAAAAGTCGAAACAATATATGCAAAAAGTACGGTGGGCAAATGTAATCGGCACCGGCTTCTTTCACTCTGGCCAAATGTAATCGGCACCTGGTCGATCTGAATCCGCCCTTGCTTCTTTCACTCTGGACTTCAGAAAAGAGTCACCAAGAGTCTCCTAGATGGTTAGGGCAAGCGGCGAACTTCACAAAAGAGTCCCCAAGAGTCTCTAGAAAAGTTTTACTGGAAACTCTCTAGGCACTTCTTGGCGACAAATGACAGACGACCACACGCTCCCGAATATTGCGATATGTCGGTAAGTATTCTTCAATCAACGTATCATGCGGGGGTCTCAACCCAACTGAACACAAAATCATGACAGAACTCCAACTATCATGAACGAATAGAAAATACATAAAAATTACAGCTTCAAAAACCCAGCAAAATACGAAATCATGAAAAACTTTCACTGGTTACGAAAATCCATCCGCATGCAAATATATAGATCAAACTCGCTTTCTGAATGAAGCGAGATCCACAGAACCACAATGAACTCACGTTCTGTATAACGCGAGTTCCTTGAGACCACGCGTTCCATAGAACGCGAGGTCCCTTTTCTTCAGAGTTAATAATACTCATACTGTATACACGTGTTATGTTTGAATAATTGAAAACATGTTTGAATATTTCAGACAATTGGAGACTACTAAGTCATGTAACTCTAGCTTCCAACATTAGTTCCGTTCGAATCATTTAAGGCGTTTACTAACCTAGCTTGATCTCAACTTTAACAAATCTTTAAGTGACATTTTCTATGTTATTGTTGATTCGAAATAAGTACCGAGAAAATAAAATGTTGCGTGAAATTTTGCCATAAGAGGAGCAAAGATTTGCATTGGGTGTTTTCGGGAGAAACATGAATGAGTAAATGATGGTGAAATTGTTCGATATATAGACCAACCTCGCTTTATGAATAAAGCGATTTTCAGTGACCTCGCGTTCTGTAATACGCGAGGCTTAAACGACCTCGCGTCCTACAGAACGCGAGTTTGCCACGTCAGCATATTCACCTCCATCTATAAATAGCAAACTCCTGGGGAGGCAAAGACCACCCACCGATCAATTTTAAAAATTTTCGATCGCAGCTAGTAATAGCAACATATCGCGTATTTGAGAAGTTTTTTTTCAAACTAATTTCCCAACTATTGCGATATGTTGTTATTTGAAGTTGCATATATACGTCACCATATCGACGCCAGCAATTTTCGATTGCAGCTACTAATGGCAACATGTCGCGTATTTGGGAAGTTTTTTTTCAAACTAATTTCCCGAATATTGCGATATGTTGTTATTTGTAGTTGCATATATACGTCATCATATCCACGTCAGCAATTTTCGATTGCAGCGACTAATGGCAACATATCGCGTATTTGGGAAGTTTTTTTTTCAAACTAATTTCCCGAATATTGCGATATGTTGATATTTATAGTTGCATATATACGTTCCCTTGAATATATTATGCCTAATTATAATAATAATAATAATAATAATAATAATAATAATAATAATAATAATAAATATATATTTAATATCGTATTAAATGACTTTCCCGCCTTGGAAGTCATCTTTTAAAAAACCCACGACCTCGCGTCCTGTAGAAAGCGAGGTCTTTGGAAACTTGCGTTCTACAGGACGCGAGGTCATTTCTGCCCGTTTAGTTCACGCGTCTGTTCCGTGACGCGTCTTTTCAATGAATCTCGCGTGCTGTGGAATGCGAGGTCCGAGGATATCACGTTTTCCAGAACGCGAGGTTCATTTACATCGCTTCCCAAAGGACGCGAGCTCTTCTATAAATTGGTGGCCCTACCCCCCATATCAACCACAGAACGCGAGTTCTTTAGTTTTTTACACTATATTTTCCTTATTTTACATTCGATATAATGACGAGCTTACTACGCAACGACGCGAATCACTGCTGTCACTATTGGAGAACAACGCCAGAGGTATTACTTTTTTCTTTTTTTAATTTTACATGCATTTTCCAACTATTTTATTTTTTTATTTTTTTATTTTTGAAGGCATACGAACGTCGGTTAACATGTTACCTTAATCGTATCTACAACCAATCTGATCCTGCTGTTATGACGTGGATTGAGCGCGCTGGTTTTGGCCACGTAGCAAGGATCATAGGGGGTGAAGTGTAACACGTCGTCTAGGGTTGGCTACAGACGGCAACCTTATTACGGGTGTCGCGTTGGGGCATTGGCCAACTGTATTTGCTGAACAAATGGGAGTGGAGCCCCCGGAGGATGTGTGGGACGATGGGAAAATAGAACAATCTTATTTGGAGGATGAATTTGCAAACCCTCCCCCCAATGCGGATGAAGTTACACTCCATGTATTTTTTTCCGATTTTTTCACTATTTTATATATTTTTAATATATTTCATTTATTTAAAAAGAAGGATGCCTTTATTAAATATTTAGGATGCTTTTATTAAATTTGGGATGAAGTTACAAATATTGATTTGAAAATTAGGATGCCTTTATTAAATATTTAGGATGCTTTTATTAAATTTAGGATGAAGTTACAAATATTTATTTGAAAATTAGGATGCATTTATTAAATATTTATGATGTGTAACATTCTCAAATGGGGCTAGTAAAATTTTAAGAAATTTTTTTGGGAGATTTAATATTTTTCCCCTAAAATAATAAGTTTTGGGACTTAATTGAATGAATTCAGGTTTGGGAAGCTTGATTTATAAGGAATTGATGACCAATTTGAAAACAGAATAAAGTTTGGAGACAAAAGTGTGAACTCCCCAAAAATTAAATGACTAAGAGTGTAATTGGACCATTTTTGTTTGAAAGACAATAAATCTGCCAAGTTAACGTGTTTTGGCAGAGGGGAAAAATGAAAGAAGAAAGGAAAGAAAGAAAAAAAAAGGTAGAGATCCAATCTCAGATCTACCGAGATCCGACCGTCCATTTTCGACACCTCCACCACCATTGCGTTCATCTTGTCGAGACGAGTTCATCGGTACCAACGACATCATCATCGGAGTCACCGTTGGAGGGGGTGTTTGTTTATCGTCGGAAAACTTAAAAAGGTTAGTATTCGAACTTTGAGTTTGAATTTTGAAAATCCGAGGCCACCACCGTGTTCAGAAGGTCGAAAACTATCAGCATGTAAAATTTGGTGGCCAACGGCCGCCCACAGCCGCCGCACGCGCCCCACGCGCCGCCGGTCGCGAGTGGGCTTCGTCTTGGTTGACCGAGCCACCAAGCCGGTTGACCGAGCCGCTGAGCCGGTTGACCGAGCCGGTTGACCGAGCCACCGAGCCATTTGACCGAGCCGGTTGACCGAGCCGCCGAGCCGTTTGACCGAGCCGTTGACCCGACCCGACCCATTGACCGACCCGTTGACCCGACCCGGTCAACAGTGACGTCAGCATGACGTCAGTGTTGACTTTGACCGTTGACTTTGACCGTTGATCGTTGACCAAAAAGTCAAATTTTCCGAAAACTCATATTTTATGTTTTTCGACGTCCTGAGTCCGATTTTGAAGCCCGTTTTGCAAAATTCTGACCCGAAGGCCTCCGAATTTGACCTTGAACCCGAAAGTGTTTAATTTTGTTAAGAGCTCTATGGATAAGAACTGAAATGTTAATTTGTGTATTTGAAGGTATGCAAGTATCTCGGTATTCGAAAATGTCATGGGACATCCAGTCTGGATTCTAATGCGATCGAATGTAGTATCATGAGTTAACCGGTATAACTCGGAACTAAGGTAATACACTACTACCTCTTGTATGCTTTGAGATCATGTTGGTATTTGTTAGTGCATGCATGAAAGTGATAAGAAGTGCTGTTAGCCCTACTTAAGTCAAACTAAATATGAAATTGAGTATGGTAATTTAGATAAGACCGAAATGCTCGAACGAGGAAGCTAATAAATCTGAAGTATCTGAAGTTCATTAAGTAATTAATGAGACAGCTAATCTCCAATTCTGAGCATTAGTGTGAAATGTTTAAATGCGAAAGATACATGGACATGAGATTACAAAAATGCCCTCAAGGTCTGTGAATGACTAAAATACCATTGAAATCCGAAGCGATCTAGAAATCTACGTTAAATATGGTAAAACAATATGATTCATCTGAAAACCTCGAACTACTTGGAAAGCTATGGAAAGGTGTTAGGTCTTCTTGGATTTGGAATGAATCTTCGACTATATATTTAGGGGAATATATATATATATACCCTGAATTAAGCGAGTAGCTCAAAATACAGAATAGATCGAAATGACTAAAATTATTGAATATACCGATATGGTTAAAATAGTCGGAAGGATGATATTGACTAAAAAGAGTTGAAGTATCCTCGGACACCGAGGTCTACAAATGAACTGGAAGGATGGATAAACCCTTGAGTTCTGAAATGAATGAAGTGTTTGGAGGTACCAAAATTTCTTGAATGGCTGAAACACCCACGAGAACTTAAATGATTGAAAATACTATAAATGGTTCATTTGATAGGAATGATGGCTAACTCGAGCTTCAGAATGACTGAAATACCCCGTTGACTGAATAAATAAATTGCCGTTGATGAAATTCTAGAAATTTGCCAATAAAGCTGAAAATGACCGAAATGCCCTTATGGGTTGAAGCATGACCCATTTACGTCAATCACTTATGATATTAATGTAAGGATGAAAGTTCCTCCGCACAAAAATACAAGTTGACTACTCCGAGGCAAATCTTGTGGTGAAATATAGAAGCAACCGTTCAAATATACGATACAGTGAGAAGGGTTGGTTAGTACTGCAAGGTTGGAATATGTTAGTTCGAATGGTTATGGAGGCTCAATAAACCTCTGGAAATCTTAATTGCTATAAATCATAAATTCCTCATGATCGAGCTAAGTTACAAAATCACCCCTGTTATATAAATGACCAAAATGCCCTCGTTGGCCAAAGTAATCAAAATAGCCCCGAACGTATCTGATATAGTGAAAGGTCTTGACGTAGAAATCTCTAAATGCCTGGTTGGGTACCTGATGAGCAAATATAATTTTTGAGCTATTGTTTACGCCTTGTTGGTATGAATTATCAAAAATGCACGTGTATGATAAAATGACTAAAATGCCTCTGGTAGGCTGAAATGGCTAAATCACTCACGATATGTCTAAACTCTCAAGGTCTTGATGTATCATCCCCTGAAAATCTGGTTTGAACCGTTAGTACAAACCCCTCTTTTAATAGAGGTCCCGTTTCAAAGGTCCGTTCAATTGTCAAAAGTTAATGAGTTCTCTTTCGTAAATGTCAAGTATCTCCAAGGAGTAAATTGTTCCACCTAGTGTGTTCCATGTGTGCCACGCGCCTGTTTTGCATACTGTTTTACATGTTATGATACCGATAACGTGCACTTGTTTGACATATGTGAATTCACATGACATGTTTTATAAATAAGCATGACCGTACTGTATTTATGATATATGTATATGCACCCGATATGGAAAACATGCTACATGGATAATGTGTTACTAAAAATACAGTTATTGACTAATGAATTAATGATAATCTGATTCACTGGGGTAATTGGGACATGATATGGAGTTACCTACGGCTCAGCCCTGATCCAGCTGGTAAGACCGTCCCGTTTACGGATCCTAGGCTTTGGCCAGGTCCGCCCGTTTACGGATCCTAGGTTTTGGCCAGGTCCGCCCGTTTACGGATTCTAGGCTTCGGCCAGGTCCGCCCGTTTTCGATTCCTATGCTACGGCAAGGGCCGCCCGTATTCTAAGGTATTCCTTAGGATGGTACCCTCGCCCAATGGGCTCGGGTTAATGCCTGTACATGATACCGCACTGGGGAAACTAAATACTGGAGTATGGTTGGAGGGTAAATAAAGAATTGAAAATGTATTCTACTGGTACTTGACACATATGTGTATGATATAAAAAAAGGTTTATTGCATTGTTACATTTCATGCATTAATGTTGCACTGTTGGAACACACTAGACCCCAAACTATCTGATTCCTCTCTCGTATGCTACCAGCCTATAAAATTCTCGTCTAATTCTCAAGGTCTGAATAAAGAATAAATATCATTATTCTCGAGTATGATGCAACCTCGAAATAGTAGAACAGAAATGAAGGTCGTTACGGCGCGGAACATCATGAAATGTTATGCCTACCATATATCCGCATGAGCTTATAGCATCTTCTGGTAGTTTTGTATTACTGAGCTTTTCCAAGCTCACGTTGTTTTTACCATCGCAGGTTAAAAGAATATATCAGGAGATAATGTTTGACAGCATTGTTCGGAGTTCTCTCGGCGTTGCTTTTGGAGTACGGTACTGTATAGTTAGTGGGCATGTAAGTCATGTACTGTTTACAGCAGTGTCTGTAAAATGTTTTCTGAAGTTTTTATTATGTGTTTAAATGACACCCGAATGATATTTTAAATAGAAGTGGGTTTTACAACTTAATAAATGTTTTAAAAATATTTTATGAGTATTTTTACCGTGGGTCGCTCTCGTGACCCTAATGTGACTTCCTAGGATCCGTCGTAACGCATAGGCGGGTCTAGGGGGTTACATTTAGTGGTATCAGAGCTTAGAGTTGCGTCTTTCTGGGTTGATCGGCCGATCGTCTGTCATAGGGTGTCTAGTATGTGCATGCCCCTAGGTCCTGACCGTACTCCACCGAGCCGAAACTCTGATGTTGAATTATTTCTCTTGAAATAACCAAATCTGAGTATTCTTCCTTCCATAGCTCAGCATATGCTTATAGAAAATATCTATAACGTTCGTCTGTATTTTGAATTAAATGTTTGAATTTGAATCTGGATAAGGAACTTGAGATGGTTTATGCGTGTGAAATCGAATATCTGAATCAGATTAAGAATAAATGTTTAATAATGCGGGATGTCCGATGTAAGATTTCATGAAAGGCTATTCGGTGATAACATTTGTGTCTGAAAATACCGTAGCGGTAAAAAAAAAATCTATGAACTTCAGAGAGAAGTGCTTGTTATTATGCCGGAAGTATATAATCTGTGGTACCTCTGTTAAACACGAAAGGAATAGTTGTCTGAATATTACGCTGAAGGTAAGTGAAACCTTAGTTTTGTTCGATCAGTATGAGGAAAGGCATCTCCTCCATAGTGTGGCTTGGTATATCGATAAATATCATCCCTGATTGAAATTTGGTGTTACATCCTGATTCTGGAGGACCCTGGTTGACGTTTTGAGTACTTGCATAAACTTCAGGCACAGTTCATCCGTAAATTGATTGTCAACCTTGTAGAGTAATTCAGATTCTGATAGACGTACTTTCAGACGGTAAGATCGACTTCTGTGGTGGCGAGAATGTTTTGTATTCTTGACTGAGTATGCTATAATAATAACAGCTATCATGTTAGTATCCGTATGGCACCGTATGAGGCTCTGTATGGTCATAAGTGTCATACTCCGGTCTGTTGGACAAAGTTGTATGATAAGAAGGCTTTGGGTCCCGAGTTGATCCAAGAGACTGAAGAGACTGTCGGACTGATTCGCAATCGTCTGAAGGAGGCGTTTGATAGATAGAAATCTTATGCTGATCGAAGAAGAAAAGATATTGAGTTTGAAGTCGGTGATCAAGTCATTCTGAAAGTATCTCCATGAAAGAAAGTACGAAGAAAAAAAAAAGAGTTGAGTCCGATATTTTTGGGCCATACCGTATCATGAAGAGAGTTAGGCCAGTTGCCTATCAGCTGGAGTTACCTCCTCAACTCAGTCGTGTTCTTAATGTCTTCCATGTGTCCATGTTGAGACAAAATAATCCAGATCCTAGTCATATCATTCAAGTTCAGAATGTAGAGTTGAGGCCAGACTTGTCCTACAAGGATGAACCGATACCGATCTTGGATTTTGATGAAAGAGTTCTAAGAAAATCGACGCATTCTGATGGTAAAAGTACAGTGGAGAAATTGGAGTCCTAGTGAGGCTACTTGGGAGATCGAAGGATCCATGAGAAAACAGTTTCTGCATCTGTTTGATTCAGGTAAATTTCGAGGACGAAATTTTCTTAAGGAGGGGAGAATTGTAACATTCTCAAATGGGGCTAGTAAAATTTTAAGAAATTTTTTTGGGAGATTTAATATTTTTCCCCTAAAATAATAAGTTTTGGGACTTAATTGAATGAATTCAGGTTTGGGAAGCTTGATTTATAAGGAATTGATGACCAATTTGAAAACAGAATAAAGTTTGGAGACAAAAGTGTGAACTCCCCAAAAATTAAATGACTAAGAGTGTAATTGGACCATTTTTGTTTGAAAGACAATAAATCTGCCAAGTTAACGTGTTTTGGCAGAGGGGAAAAATGAAAGAAGAAAGGAAAGAAAGAAAAAAAAAGGTAGAGATCCAATCTCAGATCTACCGAGATCCGACCGTCCATTTTCGACACCTCCACCACCATTGCGTTCATCTTGTCGAGACGAGTTCATCGGTACCAACGACATCATCATCGGAGTCACCGTTGGAGGGGGTGTTTGTTTATCGTCGGAAAACTTAAAAAGGTTAGTATTCGAACTTTGAGTTTAAATTTTGAAAATCCGAGGCCACCACCGTGTTCAGAAGGTCGAAAACTATCAGCATGTAAAATTTGGTGGCCAACGGCCGCCCACAGCCGCCGCACGCGCCCCACGCGCCGCCGGTCGCGAGTGGGCTTCGTCTTGGTTGACCGAGCCACCAAGCCGGTTGACCGAGCCGCTGAGCCGGTTGACCGAGCCGGTTGACCGAGCCACCGAGCCATTTGACCGAGCCGGTTGACCGAGCCGCCGAGCCGTTTGACCGAGCCGTTGACCCGACCCGACCCATTGACCGACCCGTTGACCCGACCCGGTCAACAGTGACGTCAGCATGACGTCAGTGTTGACTTTGACCGTTGACTTTGACCGTTGATCGTTGACCAAAAAGTCAAATTTTCCGAAAACTCATATTTTATGTTTTTCGACGTCCTGAGTCCGATTTTGAAGCCCGTTTTGCAAAATTCTGACCCGAAGGCCTCCGAATTTGACCTTGAACCCGAAAGTGTTTAATTTTGTTAAGAGCTCTATGGATAAGAACTGAAATGTTAATTTGTGTATTTGAAGGTATGCAAGTATCTCGGTATTCGAAAATGTCATGGGACATCCAGTCTGGATTCTAATGCGATCGAATGTAGTATCATGAGTTAACCGGTATAACTCGGAACTAAGGTAATACACTACTACCTCTTGTATGCTTTGAGATCATGTTGGTATTTGTTAGTGCATGCATGAAAGTGATAAGAAGTGCTGTTAGCCCTACTTAAGTCAAACTAAATATGAAATTGAGTATGGTAATTTAGATAAGACCGAAATGCTCGAACGAGGAAGCTAATAAATCTGAAGTATCTGAAGTTCATTAAGTAATTAATGAGACAGCTAATCTCCAATTCTGAGCATTAGTGTGAAATGTTTAAATGCGAAAGATACATGGACATGAGATTACAAAAATGCCCTCAAGGTCTGTGAATGACTAAAATACCATTGAAATCCGAAGCGATCTAGAAATCTACGTTAAATATGGTAAAACAATATGATTCATCTGAAAACCTCGAACTACTTGGAAAGCTATGGAAAGGTGTTAGGTCTTCTTGGATTTGGAATGAATCTTCGACTATATATTTAGGGGAATATATATATATATACCCTGAATTAAGCGAGTAGCTCAAAATACAGAATAGATCGAAATGACTAAAATTATTGAATATACCGATATGGTTAAAATAGTCGGAAGGATGATATTGACTAAAAAGAGTTGAAGTATCCTCGGACACCGAGGTCTACAAATGAACTGGAAGGATGGATAAACCCTTGAGTTCTGAAATGAATGAAGTGTTTGGAGGTACCAAAATTTCTTGAATGGCTGAAACACCCACGAGAACTTAAATGATTGAAAATACTATAAATGGTTCATTTGATAGGAATGATGGCTAACTCGAGCTTCAGAATGACTGAAATACCCCGTTGACTGAATAAATAAATTGCCGTTGATGAAATTCTAGAAATTTGCCAATAAAGCTGAAAATGACCGAAATGCCCTTATGGGTTGAAGCATGACCCATTTACGTCAATCACTTATGATATTAATGTAAGGATGAAAGTTCCTCCGCACAAAAATACAAGTTGACTACTCCGAGGCAAATCTTGTGGTGAAATATAGAAGCAACCGTTCAAATATACGATACAGTGAGAAGGGTTGGTTAGTACTGCAAGGTTGGAATATGTTAGTTCGAATGGTTATGGAGGCTCAATAAACCTCTGGAAATCTTAATTGCTATAAATCATAAATTCCTCATGATCGAGCTAAGTTACAAAATCACCCCTGTTATATAAATGACCAAAATGCCCTCGTTGGCCAAAGTAATCAAAATAGCCCCGAACGTATCTGATATAGTGAAAGGTCTTGACGTAGAAATCTCTAAATGCCTGGTTGGGTACCTGATGAGCAAATATAATTTTTGAGCTATTGTTTACGCCTTGTTGGTATGAATTATCAAAAATGCACGTGTATGATAAAATGACTAAAATGCCTCTGGTAGGCTGAAATGGCTAAATCACTCACGATATGTCTAAACTCTCAAGGTCTTGATGTATCATCCCCTGAAAATCTGGTTTGAACCGTTAGTACAAACCCCTCTTTTAATAGAGGTCCCGTTTCAAAGGTCCGTTCAATTGTCAAAAGTTAATGAGTTCTCTTTCGTAAATGTCAAGTATCTCCAAGGAGTAAATTGTTCCACCTAGTGTGTTCCATGTGTGCCACGCGCCTGTTTTGCATACTGTTTTACATGTTATGATACCGATAACGTGCACTTGTTTGACATATGTGAATTCACATGACATGTTTTATAAATAAGCATGACCGTACTGTATTTATGATATATGTATATGCACCCGATATGGAAAACATGCTACATGGATAATGTGTTACTAAAAATACAGTTATTGACTAATGAATTAATGATAATCTGATTCACTGGGGTAATTGGGACATGATATGGAGTTACCTACGGCTCAGCCCTGATCCAGCTGGTAAGACCGTCCCGTTTACGGATCCTAGGCTTTGGCCAGGTCCGCCCGTTTACGGATCCTAGGTTTTGGCCAGGTCCGCCCGTTTACGGATCCTAGGTTTTGGCCAGGTCCGCCCGTTTACGGATTCTAGGCTTCGGCCAGGTCCGCCCGTTTTCGATTCCTATGCTACGGCAAGGGCCGCCCGTATTCTAAGGTATTCCTTAGGATGGTACCCTCGCCCAATGGGCTCGGGTTAATGCCTGTACATGATACCGCACTGGGGAAACTAAATACTGGAGTATGGTTGGAGGGTAAATAAAGAATTGAAAATGTATTCTACTGGTACTTGACACATATGTGTATGATATAAAAAAGGTTTATTGCATTGTTACATTTCATGCATTAATGTTGCACTGTTGGAACACACTAGACCCCAAACTATCTGATTCCTCTCTCGTATGCTACCAGCCTATAAAATTCTCGTCTAATTCTCAAGGTCTGAATAAAGAATAAATATCATTATTCTCGAGTATGATGCAACCTCGAAATAGTAGAACAGAAATGAAGGTCGTTACGGCGCGGAACATCATGAAATGTTATGCCTACCATATATCCGCATGAGCTTATAGCATCTTCTGGTAGTTTTGTATTACTGAGCTTTTCCAAGCTCACGTTGTTTTTACCATCGCAGGTTAAAAGAATATATCAGGAGATAATGTTTGACAGCATTGTTCGGAGTTCTCTCGGCGTTGCTTTTGGAGTACGGTACTGTATAGTTAGTGGGCATGTAAGTCATGTACTGTTTACAGCAGTGTCTGTAAAATGTTTTCTGAAGTTTTTATTATGTGTTTAAATGACACCCGAATGATATTTTAAATAGAAGTGGGTTTTACAACTTAATAAATGTTTTAAAAATATTTTATGAGTATTTTTACCGTGGGTCGCTCTCGTGACCCTAATGTGACTTCCTAGGATCCGTCGTAACGCATAGGCGGGTCTAGGGGGTTACATGATGCCTTTATTAAATATTTAGGATGCCTTTATTAAAATTAGGATGAAATTATAAATATTTATTTGAAAATTAAGATGTCTTTATTAAATATTTAGGATGCATTTATTAAATTTAGGATGAAGTTACATATATTTATTTGAAAATTAGGATGCCTTTATTAAATATTTAGGATGCCTTTATTAAATTTAGGATGAAGTTACAAATATTTTTTTTTTGAAAATTAAGATGTCTTTATTAAATATTTATTTAATAAAACATCCATATTTCTTGATTTTTCCTTACTATTAAATTTTGTTTTATTTATTATTTTCACAGCGGTTTGCGCGTGCCCACATCTTGTGCATTATCGGCGGGATATTAATGCCAAACAAATCCCGCACCAAGGTGCATGTGATGTGGCTTCTTCATCTTACTAATTTCGATGAATCTAGAGGAAAATGTTGGGGAGCAGCTGTCTTGGCGTTTCTTTATAGATAGCTTTGCAGAAACGTGGACGCATCTAGATCAACAATTGGAGGATGCTGTTTACTCCTTCAGTCTTGGGCTTGGTTTCGGATGCCTTTTTTAAGCCTGCAGCCTAGACAGTCCGCCACCTATTCATTTCCGCTTCTACGGAGGTACTATGTAATCTATTATATTTATTTTATTTTTAAATTATTTTATTTAACGAATTGTTTTTATTTTCCATTACTAATAGGTGGAGCGAAACACTGACCCACCACCGCCTGCCGAAAAACCAAAAAGAATACATGCTTGTTTTGGATAAGTAGAGGCACGACCAGGTAATTCGAAAATTAATTTGAATTTTTTCATACTATTTTTTACAATAATATTTCATATAACCGTTAGAAACGTTTTCATTTTTTTAGTTCGTGTGGATGCCCTACGGTTCAGTGGATATTCAACAGATTACTCCACCCGAGATTCTGCGTGAGCAGCAAGTATGGATTTCTGTAGTGCTACTAATCAACTACGAAATTCTCGTGTGGCATCCTACGAATAGGGTTCTCCGACAGTTCAGGTACGTCCAAAATATTCCACTCATGACTCCACAAAATATAGACCAATTCCACCATCTGACGCGCCAGGGGAAGACAGAGATTGACTGGGCCATTTACCACGCTGACTGAATAGAGCTTTGGGATAATCGATTTGCCCGCCGCCACCCCTTCTCCGACCCATTATGGATTGGGCCGATTCGGTCACTTTCGATTACTTTCAGTGGTATAGGGTCAATGGGAAGCAGCATATCCTTACTGAGGACGAGCGCGAGCAAGAGCTTCCCTAGCCTCCCCAAAATCGCCCACGCGCCAAACGTCGAGCGAGCCAAAGCCAGAGCCAGTCGAGGCAGCGCGGTCCAAGACCGCGAACTGACACTGCAGGGGCCTCATCTTCTGGCACAACAATTCCGACTTTTAGTGGTCCTTCGAGTTTCCAGCAGATGAGGCCTCCACCCGAGTTTGGCTTCTCCGATGCCTACCGTCCCCATATGCCGACGAGTGGTCTTCCGCTTATCGATATTCCACTGTTGGCATCTCAGTTTGACTATAGCATTGTGGAGCAAACACTGCCGGGTAGCTTGTTTTACTCCCCGCCTGGGCCCAGCAGAGGTCCGCGTATCGCAGACGATGATGATGATGATGATGGGGACCAGGGCCCAGCACATGGTGTTCGGAGGTATCCAGATCGGGATCGCCGTCCACCCGACTGCGGAACGGGTGGACATAGGCATCATTAGTCTTTTTTTTAATTGATATGTACTTATATTTCTAATATTTTTATTCCAGACATTTGTTTTTTATAATACCGTATTTTAATTTTGTTTATCTATTATAATTAAACTTTTAAATATTTATTTAATTTCATTTTTTAATTAATTTTATGCGATTACTAAACCGAAATTTTCAATTGTTCGTCAAAGGCAACTTCATTCAAAAAAGGATGATAGCATAGGGGTTTGGAATCCATTTTAAACCATTTCAGAATGGACGGAAATTGACCGTATTGGTGTCATACGATAGAGAAATTCTAGTACTACGACCCCAAACTCGATGTTGGCTAAAAATATAAAATTTACAAGCCCGAAATTAGGCTCGAACGGGCCTACCCACGCTTGTTTTTTCTAGTTCTTCAACCCAGGTTTGCACAGAACTCGCGTCCTGCAAAACGCGAGGTCTGCGCGATATATTCAGCCGCCCTTTCAAATTCTTGGGGACCTCGCGTTCTGCAGAACGCGATATTCTGAAAAACCGTTAACCCAAACAACGAGGCCACGTAGACTGAACTCGCGTTATGCAGAACGCGATATCAAACCTCGTTCCCACAGAACGCGAGGTTAACCGACGTGGCAAGTTTGGGGGTCATTTTCCCAAATAAAAGTGGGAGGGAGCCAAAAACCTATATATTTATTAAAAATGGGTTTTTGCCCCAAATCTGCCAAATTGAACAGTGGTAGGGCAGCGACGGCGACAACAGCGGTAGGGCGGCGGCGGCTTGAACTTCAAATGAACAAAAATTAGGATTTTGTAATTTAGGGGTAGATAGGTATTTTGATCTATGTTTAAAAGAAAATTAAAAATAAAATAATATATTTTAATTAGTTTAACATTTTTTAATGTGAGACATAAATAAGAGCATCAAAAAGTGACAAATACCAGCCACATGATTCCCTTGTCTATAAACATGCTGAATCAACACTTGCCATTTTCAGTTCTCATCATAGTAGGGGTGAGTGTTCGACCAAGTTAAAAAAATTGAGTTATTCAAGTTGACGCGTCATATTTTACAACTCAAACTTTATTTGAAATTTTTTTCGAGTCGAGTTCAAGAAATTCGAGTCAAGTCGAGCTTTCGAGTTCCTATAAAAATTTAATTATAATTATTTATCTTGTTATAGTACAGTTTTTATTCCAATTTAAACGACTTTCTCTAATCATATAAGATATGCACATATATATTTCTTCATATTTTTTCACACGTGACAATATTTCTTCATATTTTTATATATTTGTATGTATATATCATAAAAAATTGAGGGACTCGTCTCGAACTTAAAAATAAATCCACTAATTACTAAAAATTTCGAGTTATTCGAATTTCCATTTTACAACTCAAATTTTATTTGAATATTTTTTTCGAATCGTTCGAGTTTATGCAATTTTGAGTCAAGTCAAGACAAATCAAGTATTCTCGCCTTAAGTCGAGTTATTCGGGTTTTTCAAGTCGAGTTGAGTTTTGCTCACCCCTACACCATGGAAAACAATATCAGTTTCAGCAACAATCATCTTGTTGGACAGTTGGTTCTATTCCTTGTCCGAGCCCATGGTTCAACTAGTTTGGACATGTAACACTCTAAAATAGAAGGTTAATAATATCAATTGATATCTAACTTTAACTTTAATGTTCAATCTGATATCTATTTTTTTTTTTGCTAATTAGATACCTAACTTTGAATTTTTGTTAATACAAATTGGCCCTTAAAACTAATGTTGTTGATCGACGGCCACCATTCGATACTGGACTTTGATGTTCAATTTAATACCCAAACTCTTTTATTTGGAGCCCAACTAGGTATCTAACTTTGAATTGCAATGTATACTCCCCTGCCTTTTGTTGGCCTGGGAAAATCAAGTTATTTCCCACATAAATGAAGTAGCTTCAAAATTAGGCTGAAAGGTTAAAAATGAAATTATCGAAATATATAACAGATAAATCTGTCAAGTTATTGGATACTGAAATACGATGAAAAAAATTCAATATTAAACAAATAAAATAGTGAAGATAATACATTAAATTTACTCTTTAAATATTATCCTCGGATGATAACTTGACTATTGTTGTTAAGTAGATTTATTTAAAGTGGGAAACATACAAACGCCCTAAATCAAACACTTGCACCGAAGTTTTTAATGCCGCTGTAGTCGCCGAAGAGAAAAAAACAGTGGCAATGTTGGACTATTTACGTGAGAAATTTATCGGATCGTATACATTGGAAAGATGTTTCGCAGGTTTTTGATCACCATGGACAAATTCTTGATGTCATTGTAGCCTCCAAAAGAGCTTGTAGAGAACCTTGGGGCGAAGCTAGACGATTCCCCTCAACGAACGACGCCATCGAAAGAGGCTAACGGAGAGAGGACCTGCAACATAGTTGGAGGGCACGAAGAGAATTTTGTCGAGAACGCTCGACTCTTTTCTTTTCCTTGCTTGATAAACTGTCATATTTTATACTTTTAATTATGAATGTTTTAGGCTCAGACATGAGCTAAATATTTTAGTTAGGAATATTACGTTTCAGGATTTTATGTTTTGATTATTCTATTTTAATGCTTTAGTTGTTTTCTCTTTATCTATTATGTTCATCGTTCTTCATGCGTAGTTAATTGTAAGAGCTATCGAGAGAGGCCGTTAACTATTGATCTGTGCCTCAATATCGAGAGAGTTAGATAATACAAACGTGAACAGTGAGGCTAAGCTGTTAACTTAGTCTTAATTTGACTAAGACACAAAAAGAAAGTTCTTAAACAAATAATAAGGTTGTTAGGGTTCACACAGACATGTATTACCTTAACCTCAACACTATTAATTTCTAGGCATCGAGAGAGTCAGAAGTTTATTAGAAAATCTTGTCGAGTAGATAAAAAATTTAATGGTTTACTCAAATATGTATTTCCAGTCTCTATAGCATTGAGATAGGTAATTAAGCATATATCTTTAATAATAATCTCAACCTCCATAATTATCTGTTAAGTTGCTGCAGCTGTTTGTCTTAATCATAGCTATCCTTAGATTAATTATTAATTTTAATCAAATCTACAATCACCAATACTTGCAAACAGATTCTTAGGCATAATAAATTCGTAGTTATTAATCCAATCATCGTGGGTTCGACACTCTACTTTTCACGTTGTTACTTGAGTTTGATAGTTTACTTTTCACTTTATTACTTGATACGACGAGTATATTTACTCTAAAATGCATTATTATTTGACAAGCATCAATAAGTTATTAACTGTAAGCCGTACAATAAAAAAAGTGATGTCCACAGCTTCAGCATTTTGTTGTGAGAAATCTATTGTTGCGACATGGCTTATCCGGACCTGAGCTTCGCCAAAAATCATTCACGGTTGTTGGAGAGGTTAGTTTGCATGTTATGTTGTTACTATAGTATGTAGCATGATTGTTAAACTCGACATTTTATGGGCAGAATTTACAACCAGAAATCCCACGCTAGTGAACATCATGAGGAAATGCTGGGATGCAAATCCGAATCTGATTAATCGTCCCGAAATGAATGAGGTGGTGAAAATGCTGGAAGTAGTGAATAGCAAAGGGGGAGGGATGCTACCAGAAGACCGTAAAACAAACTGCTTATGTCTTACTTCTCGTGGTCCATGAGACCATGGAACAATGTGGGGTTTGAGATATATATATATTTTTTTAATTTCCACATTTTTTATTAAAAAATGTAATTTATTTATTTTTGTTAAAGGCATATTTGGCCTCAGGGCGAAGCCAGAAATTTAGAGTTAATGGGGCTAAAAAAATAAGGGTATAGAAAGTCCTTAAACTTTTGAAAAAAATCAATTAAGTCCCTAAATTTTTTTGCACTCAATTAAGCCATTGAATCAAGAAATTGAATCAATTAAGCTCTTGAACTAATTTTGACCATTAAATCTCGATAGTTTTTTTGATCTGTTGATGCAATGTGTTGTGTCATAGTGTCTCGACTTGACATTTTCAAAAAAAATTATTTAAAAATTGTTTGAAAGTTCTAAAAATTCTAAAAACGTATAAAAGATAAAAAATAACGTTTTTTTAAGAAATATGTAAATGCGACATGACATAATTGTAGTGTATCATGTGCCAGTAATATCTATAGAAAACGAATTTCAATATTTAAAGGTCAAAATTGGTCAAAATGCTTAATTAATTCATTTCTTGGTTCAAGAGCTTAATTGAGTACAAAAATAAGTTCATAGGCTTAATTGGTTTTTCTGTACACACTTTAAGTAAAACAAACTTAATTATCTATACAAGCTTTACAACTAAGATAACACTCTGTAACCCCCTAGACCCGCATATGTGTTACGTCGAATACTATGAGGTCACATTAGGGTCACATGAGTGACACACCATAAAAACTAAAATAAGAAACTGTTTTTCTTTAAATACATCAAAACTGTAAATCAAATTTCTATTCAAAATACCATTTCAGAAAATCATGTAAACATATAACAGAAGTTCATAAATTTATTACAGACACTAGCCTAAAATAATACGCGACATACATGCCCACTAACTATATCTGTACCGTACTCCAAAGCAGCTCCAAGAGAACTCTAAACACAAATGTCGGTCACTATACCATGATAGATTTCTTCTAACCTGCGATCGTAAAAACAGCGTCAGCTTGAAAAAGTTCAGTAATACAGAACTACCAAAAGATGCTATAAGAACATGAAAATATAAGGTAAGGCATGTATATGGTAGAGCATAAAACTGTCATGGTGTTTCGAGTAACAACAAGTTCCAATTACAGTTCATTTTAAATTCTTATCTACCCTCCAACTATACTTCAATTTGCAGTTTTGGGCTGCATATATAAAGACATTAATCTAGGACATTGAGCGTAGCTACCATCTTAAAAGGATACCTTAGGTCTGGGCGGAATTACCCTAGCTGAAGCTAGGAACCGAATACGGGCAGACCCTAGTCGAAGCATAGGTACCGAATACGGGTGGACCCTAGCCTAAGCGTAGGAACCAAATACAGACAGACCTTAGCTGAAGCGTAAGAACCGAATACGGGCAGACTTACCAACTTGATCAGGGCTGAGCCTACATCTTAGGTCAATATCCAATACCCAGTAAAACAATTTTGAATGGTAACACTCATCTAGGTAATTAGCAGCAGTATGTCAGGAATTCAAGATACATGCAGATGGGTAATCAACGAACTGGAATATCAAAACCTGTGAATTGAGTATACGAATATTAGATATCATGAACTATAAGTCATATTTTTGCTTCAGATAACTTGATTCGTAGATAACAGAATGGATAGACTTAGATTCGAGTTAAGAAGATTTTTCAAGCATACTTGGAACACACTGGATGATTCTGAATTGTCTCTTTGATGTCCTTATTAAAAGTAGAAGGAAAACTTTGAACTGTAGTCCCTTCTAGTCTGATTCTAGAATTCAAGAACCTTAATCAAAGGAACCCGATAAATATCCAATTCTTTTAGATTTTCAAGAGTTATACTTCAAAGGCATTCTGAAACTATGATATTATTTATTTATGCAGGAATTTAAGTGTATTAGGATATATTTTGAAATTCCTAGAAGATCAAGATCAATAAAGACTTCAGATGTATCAAACTCATTTAAAGATTTAAACATATCAGGAGTGTTCCAATCTATTTTTCTTATAAGGGTATTCTGGTCATTTTAGCTCACAAGGGCAATTTTGTAATTAAATTCCCAATAAGAGTAGATCCAAAACTTCACAATGTTCGCGATCTTGAGTGATTAATTGAACCTTTATATCCAGCCAATATCTATAACTCAAAGATATAATGGTCCCCCGCTTATAGACATGTACATCTCAAGAGTGTTCATTCATTGGTATTAGCAACATCATATAATTAACTGGAACACCACCTAAAACGTCATTGATCGGGCCCCGATCAGTTGAGCAAGTATTATGCAATATTCTTCCATTATTGTAACGATATTAATAATGACCGATATATATATATAGATATAAGACAATTTTTAAACCCATAGGGGTATTACAGTCTTTTAAGCTCTATTAGAGATTTCATGATTTCCTAAAGTTCTAGTTATCTCAAGCCACTTAGTGTTGAACTAAGTGTTTTGATATAATAATTGAAAAATGTTTTCGACAAATTTGAAAAGAATTTAAAACTTGTCTTTAAGTCCAAACAACTTAAAAATATGTTTGAGGCATTTAAAAAGGTTTTTGGCAAAGTTTTTAATGATTTAAATTAGCCAAACTTGACTTTTCAGCAAGCCCGTACCGATACGGTGTACCCCGTTTCGATACCCTTTTGCCCAGATTTTAATTCTGCCAAAACCCGTATCGATACAGGCTTTGTCGTATCGATACGGATATGGATCGTTTCGATACGCCCCTTAAGTGTACCGATCCCTGTTTTAACGTCCCCAACAACTATTTCCCAACGGTCTTTTAAATGACATACCGTACCGATACGCCCTCAAGCGTATCGATACGCTTAGGCTGGCAAGAGTCCAACGGCTAGTTTCTGAAGAAGAGCGTACCGATACGGATCCTCGCGTATCGATACTGAAGGCTCTAGAACAACATTTAATATGGGAATTCAAGTCTCCAACGGCTCGAATTCAACCCCAACGGCTAGTAACGGCTACAAACTCAAAGAGGAGTATAAAAGGGACCTCCAAGCATCTAGTAATGGGGAATGCTTCAATTGTAATACAACATATGATCAAAATGTGTCTTAGTGCTTAATTGTCAATTCCTTGTATAGACAAACACTAGTGAGCCAAAATTGTTAGATTTGCTCAAGTGTTTTAGGATTGGGTGAGAGCTTAATTGTGCAAACAAATACCTATTAGAGGGATTTGAGTTTGTTTATTTTTATCTCTTTGTAAAGAGGGTTTGATCAAGGCTTTGGGTAGAAAGCTTGATCGAGTTTGTAAGGGTTTCCTCCTAAACCTAGAAAAGGGGACGAATCAATAGTGGATTGATTGGAAATCCTTAGTGGGAAGTTAAGGTAGTAGATGTAGACCTTGGTTAGAAGGTTGAACCACTATAAATCATCTTGTCTTTATTAGTTTTAGCTTCCACACCTCTTTCACCCAAAATTTCACTTCTCCACCACTTGGCGAGCTAGAACGGTTGAAGGAATCGAGCACCTTAAAACCCAACACTTAGGTATTTCATTATTTAAGTGCTTGATGGTATTTTAGTCATTTAGGTACTTTCGGTACTTCCAGTCATTTCATTCATTTTAGAACTCGAGGGTTTATCTATCATTCCAGTTAATTTGGAAAAATTATGGTGACCGAGGATACTTCTGTCTTTTTTGTCATTATAATTATTCCGATCAAGTCTGCCTTATCAACATTTCGAATCTTCTTAGTTATTTCAATCAATTCAGTACTTCCCGCCATTTTGATTAAACTAAGTAAATGAATAGTTTTCTGTAAATTTATCTTCGAGGATTGATTCAGAATTTAAGATAATCCCAGTACTTTATAATCTCCAAAGTTTAAAGTATTACCTTTAATCCTTACTTTATCGGTCAACCGTGATACTCCATTCGATCATTCTCGAACCTGAATTCAACGTCCTTAACATCTCATATAGAAGGAACTTCGAATACCTTCAATTAATCAAAACCCATAATCAATCCTTTATTTACATTGAACTTAAACTGAATAATTAACACAAACATTCTCGGGTTCAAGGTCGAATTCGAAGGCTTTCAGGTTAGAATTTCCCGAAATGGGCTTCAAAATCGGACTCAAGACGTCAAAAAATATATAATATGTGTTTTTAGAAAATTTTGACTTTTTGGTCAAAGGCACCGCTTACGTCATGCTGATATCACCAGTCAATTGGGTTGACTCGGGGGAGTTAACTCACTGAGTTGACTTGGGCGAGTTAACTCACTGATTTGACTCGAGTAAGTTGACTCACTAAGTTAACTCGAGTGAGTTGACTCGGGCAAGTTGACTCGGTCAACAGGTTGACTCAATCGGGTCGGTTTTGGGTCAAACACGGGTCGAGTCGAATATGGGTTCGGATTGAGTCAGCTTGAGTGGGCTCAGTTTATTATTGGGCTCAGGCTGTTTGGTTTGGTTTGGGCTATTTCAAATGGCTCAGTTCGGGTCGGTTTACAGGTCAGGCCGGGTCTGGCTAGGCTGGTTCAATGGCCACCGTCCAGGGCACCCGGAAATCACCCCGAACGCCACGTGAAGCCCACGCGTGGCATTGGATGACTAGAAACACCATCGAAATTATGCAAAACCCCATTTTGATCACAATCATTATCTCAAATAACCCATAATGTGATCGGAATTTTACCAAACTTACCAAACTTGCAAAAATCTGGCTAGATACGGTGTAACCCGGACAAGGCTATAACGGCAAAGGTCTGATGGTCGGAGACCAAGGGTTTTGTAATGCCCCATTACCCTTTTTATACTTGAACCACTCTTCATGCTCCACGCATGGAAATTTGGTGGCACAAATTTGAGGCATGATTTAGCCACCTAAAGCCACTTCAAATGGCCAATTTAAGCCACGTTTGTGGCATTTTGCCACAATTGATTTCAATCGACGGAATGGTTTATGGTGGCCAATTTGGCCGCCACGTCCTCTTTTTTTTAATAATAATAATAATAACCGAATAACTAGGTTTCAAACTTAATTTCTACTAGACCGATTTTTGGAATGTTACAAATCTCCTCCCTTAAAAAGAATTTGTCCTCGAATTCTTACCTGAATTAATACACTGATCATCGTCACATTCTTCAGACTCGGATTCTTCTGGCGTCAAAGGATTCTTCCTTCCAAAGCCTATTGGCCAATCTTTTCTAGCTTTAGCAAATCGGGTAGATTTGAAATTGAGGGGGTTCTTTGGAAAATTATGGAAGAAGTGTCCTATTTTATCTTACAAGAAACAAGCTCAAGACTCGTTATGACACTGCCTTTCAGGGTGCTTACGTTGACAAAAGCTACAAGGGATACTCCATTTCTTGTTTCAGGCTATCAGAATTCTTAATAGGGTTAGACATCTATAAATAAAAGATCGGATCAGTCGGCAAGTCACAATAAATAACTCTTAGGTGGCAAAGTAACATAATATACAATACAAACAAACATAGGTTTAGTCCAGAACCGACTAAACTCTAGCTCTAATACCACTAATTGTAACACCCCTACCCGACCTGGTCGAAAATCGGGTCGAAAAATGTTACCGGAAGCATATTCGGAGAACGAAGCTTAATCGGAGTTCAAAATCTTATTCAAGATATTTTATTAATCTCTTTCAAGACTTAAAACATTAACTCTATACAGAACATAGTCTTAACAACCATATCATAATTATTTTGCCACCATTCTAGGAGTTTATAAAGACAAAATAATTTACTTAGGCTCGAGATGACTTGCCACTTTATGTTTGCACATGTGGCGTACTATAAATGACACACAAAATAGTGTAAGTATACACGTCGAAACAAGTAGTAAAGTGATGAGTGAGTATCGTCTCCACAGGGATTGAAGGTAAATTAAGTCAAGTTTAAGCACTCCAAACACAAACTAAATATTGAATGAAAGAGTTGATATGAGCAGTTTTAAAGAAATGCTATAGCAAAAACTGTAAATAAAAATGGAGCTAAATGATAAGACTTCAAACGCCCTCACACGTGTGGAAACTCTCAGATAGGAAGACAGACTGGGCTTGTTGAGAAATCTTATGCCTAATACTAATGTATGTCTAATAATTTCCAGCTGAAACTATGCTCGACAGAGTTTACTAAGGTGTTTCTAAACTATCTCTAGCAAGAAACCTGACAGCCAGAATGCTACGACAATACCTCTCAGCGTGAACCCTAGCAAGCTACTTATCGTTTAAGTACTACTTCTTTTAGTCATTGAAACTCTATCCTTACCTCTAAGGTGAGTTAGAGTTGTGCCTCTCAGCATCCAACCCCATTGTCTATGTAGATCTAAGCTTAACTCTCTCGACCATTAAGCTAATTTAACACCCAAATAAAGGTTAACTCTCGAGAGCTCTTACAAACTCAGGGCAATAAAACAGTAGAAAAAGCATATAGAAACTGGAAAATGCTGAAAACATCCATTAAAACTAAAACATCATCATCCAAAACAAACCCAAGCCACTTGATCATGGCTGGGTAAATATCATCCATAATCATCCATTTCAAACAACCCATTTCCAAAATAGAAAATGCTAAAGTAGAAGCAACTAAGAGTAAAGGAAACTCCCAAGCTGTCGTGGACTGCCGTGAACCACTTCAAACTTGCTGCTTCTCTCAAAGGCCAGTAAGATTTTCCCTTTAGAGCTCCATCAATGGAGGACGCAATGAAGGAGGAGAAGAAGAAGAGTGGCCACCTCTTCCTTTCTCTATCTCTTATCTTCAAAAACAACTTTTTAAGCCCTTTTTTAATGTGAGTGTCTTGTCCTTTATATAGTGGGGGCTCTTAGGGTTTTTTGCCCTAGGGAATATTTCTTAAGTCACACGAGTGGCATAGGTGGTTGGTGAGTTCACATGTGGGGTTCTCAAAATATCTTCTCTTTTTGTCTTTTCTGCACCAAAAAATACGTCCAAACTGCTGTAATATTTTTCTCATTTCCCAGCATTATTCCTTGCTTCACCTGCACATCACAACACAACACCAAACCAAACCTTCTCAAGCAGCATCAAATTCATAATTTAATCAAAACAACCAAGCTAACAACACCATATGCAACTATATGAACTAAATGCAATGAAATGAGCTTAAAACCAAGCAATATTCTAAGTAAAAAGGCATGACAAATAGACTTTTTACAAGGTTAACACTTTACCAACTAGCTCCGATCTCAAACCGATAATTTTTTTAACCTGAAATGTTTATGCACATGAATGCATTAGACTTATATAGTCTAAGTGAGGTAGACAATAACAATGAATGAGCATGTTATGCAATGCTCCATACTTCAATGGCACATTTCACATAAGCAATCTATATACATATTATAAATGAAAGGCATGTTATCCAATAATTAATATCGAAGCATCATAACAAAAGCAATATCAATAATCAATATTTTTCCTTAGACTGATTCAACCGTATTTAGATACACGAATTCCACCGCAACACCAACAATAACGATAATGGTCGTGTCATATTCCCTCCTCTGTACAAATTGACCAACACACAACACATCTCTCCTCCGCACCAATGGTCGAAGCCCAATACCCGTAACAATGAGCTCATGAATTCTATGGTATACCAATTGTATCCAATACTCTCGAATCCAAGGTTTGATATTCAATATTTCAATAGCAATAAATCAATAGCAATATTTTAGCATCAATATATCAATAACAGTAATTCAATGGCAATAGACATATATCAAAATTTCATTAACAATATGCAATAATTGTTATTTAATGTTCGATATGCAATACTTAATTAAACTTACCAAACAAAGATTTCAATATGATTTTTATGCAATGACCTTCAATAAAATGGTTAGCAAATCAATAAACAATGATTTGAGATGGCACCTAGCCAACTCTCGAGACTCCGGCTACACTCACCTCGATATTAGGGTTCTTGTATAATGGCGTCTTTTTCCTTGGTTGACTGTTGTTCTTTCTCGACTTCTTAAACTAGATTAAATAGGAATCGGTTAGGACCGACAAGACAATATCGAATAAATATGAAAATTTAATCAGACTTGATATCGAAACTTAGACCAACCAATAATTTGAGCTTACCCCGACGTCGGTAGAAATTCGATATTATTATATCAAAAATATCAGACCACCAATTTAATACTGAACCACCTAATTATTCGATGTATCTCATTAAAATTTTCTTTCTCACTCGGTCTATCTTACAATTTTTTTTTGAATTCTTTCTCACCTTGCCGTGAGTGACCAATGCCCCCTTGCCCCTTTTATACTTGAATTGCCGTCCCCCCTAATCCACTCTTCATGCTCCACGCATGGAAATTTGGTGGCACAAATTTGGGGCATGATTTAGCCACCTAAGGCCACTTCAAATGGCCAATTTAAGCCAAGTTTGTGGCATTTTGCCACAATTGATTTCAATCGGTCGAATGGCCATTGTGGTGGCCAATTTGGCTGCCACGTCCTCTTTTTTATTATTTTTTAATAATAATAATAACCGAATAACTAGGTTTCGAACTTAATTTTTACTAGACCTATTTTTGGGCGTTACATGTTTTCTCGCGAGACCACGGAGAACTCAATGGTGAGGAGCGTGTCGCAAACCGACGAATCACGTCGGCAGAACAACGAAGAAACAGTGGGGGTGCGACCATGGGTTCTCGACGAACCTTCAACGGAGCTCCCAGGACGAACGACGATACATCTCTGCGAGTGGTGGTTGGGGTTGTGGTGAGGACGGTACGATGGTATTGTTGGTGAGGGCGGTGATGGCCACGACGGCACGGTGAAAAAGGTTGGACGGTGGCCAGATAGGAAGATGGAAAGTTGCAAAGAAAGAATAATCTGGATATTTCCTTTTCTTTTAGATTCAAAAAATGACATTCATTTGGGGTTGTTCAAAGGTCGGTCTCTTATTTATTATCAGTATACACACACAAGAAATAGATCAAAAATACCTCAAGTCAGATTAAGACCAAATATGACATTGGCTAGGTTGGCTAAGGCTCTTGCACATCAAATTAGAGGTTGCGGGTTTGACACTCAAAAGCAACACTTTCCACTTTTTATTGGATCAAGTCACTGAAACATAGCTTAAAGAAAGCTGATGCAGGATTTAGCCAAAAATTGTCCTTAGCCCGAGTGGTTAAGGCTCGAGTTTACCAAGCAGGCCAGGGGATTAAATCCCCACAATTGCAGCCCCCTCATTTTTAATTTTAAATATTTCCTCTCTTATTAATATTTTTATTTCCTAACTTTAATTATATCATAATATTTTAGGGGTGTTACAACTCTCCCCCTAAAAAGAATTTTCGTCCTCAAAATTTACCGGAGTTTAAGAAATTCAGAAACTGCTCTTACATTCATTCTTGTACTGAAAACTTATCCATTAGAGTATCATTGTCTTTTGGGACTCTCAAACATCAAGAATCAATCTGGTAGTGTCCTCAATCACAAGAGTTGTCTTTGAACTCACAGTCATCCCATCATATATCTCAGACCAACTAATCAGAATACAATATTTGAATCCATCCCAAACTTCATACAATTCCAACCAAACATTTGTCTCGTAACTTTTATTATAAGCGATCTCACTAAGGGATAAGAACCCTTCTCAACTACCACATAAGTCAATCATACAACCCAGAGTATATTCTCTAGAACCTGAATTATTCTCCTAGATTGACCATCAATTTATGGGTGAACTGTTACTGTAGTTCAAACGAGTACCCTAGGCCTCCAATAGAGCTCTCAAAATCAGGATGTAAACATCAGATCTTAGTTAGGGATGATGATATATATATAACGATACTCCATGCCACATTTTCAAAGAAAAAGTCTTTCTTCAAGCCAATCAAACATAACCAAGGTTTTGAACAAATATCACTTACCCTCAGTGTAATATTCAAAATTCTTCTTTTTTTCTTTTTTTCTTCGTGTATAATAGAGTTACCATAGAACTTACACTTTTGCCATGCTCATGGACAATAATCTTTAAAATTCATAATACTTTTATCAAATTTCCATCAAAATATTCCTAAACATAATCATTATCATCGAATAGCCTTACATGAAATCTTATATCGGTCATCTCACATAGTCAAACATTTATTCTCAATATGAATCATATGTTCAATTTCACAGGCCTCCACCATCTCAGGTTCTTTATCCAGATTCAATTTCATCACGTTAATCAATTCATAGATGAACATTACCGATATTCCTTTCCAATACAGATCAAGCTATTATAGACAAAACCGTTAGATGCATTTATTACAGGAAATGATTCGACATCGGAGTCTTGCCTTGGTGGAGTATGGTTAAAATCTAGGAGCATGCATAGACCAGATATCTTATGATAGACGATCGGCCGATCTACCTAGAAAGACACAACTCTAAGCTCTAATATCACTAAATGTAACCCCATAGAACCGACTATGCGTTACGTCGAATACTAGGAGGTCACATTAGGGTCACAAGAGTGACCCACGATAAAAACCCAAATAAGAAAATGTACCAGTACCGTACTCCAAAGTAGCATCGAGAGAACTCTAAACACAAATGTCAGTCACTATACAATGATAGATTTCTTCTAACATGCAATGGTAAAAACAATGTGAGCATGAAAAAGCTCAGTAATACATAACTATGAAAAGATGCTATAAGCACATGCAGATATAAGGTAAGGCAAGTATATGGTAGAGCATAAAACTGTCATGGTGTTTCGGGTAACAACAAGTTCCAATTACAGTTCATTTTAAATTATTATCTACCCTTCAATTGTACTCCAATTTGCAGTTTTGGGCTGTATCTATAAAGGCATTAACCAAGACTTATTGGGCGTAGGTACCATCCTAAGGGGATACCTTGGGTCCGGGCGGAATTACCCTAGCCGAAGCTAGGAATAGAATACGGGTAGACCCTAGCCAAAGCATAGGTATCGAATACGGTCGGACCTTAGTCGAAGCATAGGAACCGAATACGGGCAGACCCTAGCCGAAGCATAGGAACCGAATACGAGCGGGCTTACCAGCTTGATCAGGTTTGAGCCTACAATCTTAGGTCAATATCCAGTACCTAGTAAAACAATTTTGAATGGTAACAATCATCTCGGTAATTAACATAAGTATGTCAGGAATTCAAGATACAAGCAGATTGGTAATCAACAAACTAGAATATCAAGATTCATGAATCGAGTATACGAATATCAGATATCATGAACTATAAGTCATATTTTTGCTTCAGGTAACTTGATCAGTAGAAAATAGAACATATATACTTAAATTCGAATTAAGAAGATTTTTCAAGCATACTTGAAACACACCGGATGATTCCAAATTATCTCTTTGATGTCTTTATTAAAAGTAGAAGGAAAACTTTGAACTATAGTCCCTTCTAGTTTGATTCCAGAATTCAAGAACCTTAATCAAATGAACCAGGAAAATATCAACTTCTTCTAAGCTTTCGAGAGTTATACTTCAATGGCATTCTGAAACTATGATGCATCTTATTTATGCAGGAATTCAAGTGTATTATGATATATTTCAAAATTCCTAAAATATCAAGATCAATAAATACTTCAGATGTATCAAACTCATTTAGGGATTTAAACATATCATGAGTGTTCTAATCTATTTTTCTCATAAGGGTATTCTAGTCATTTTAGCTCTCAAGGGTGATTCCGTAACTAAATTCCCAATATGAGTAAAGCCAAAACTTCATAATGTTCGCGATCGTGAGTGATTAATTGAACCTTCATCTCCATCCAATAGCTATAACTCAAAGATATTATGGTCCCCCGCTCATAGACATGTACATCTCAAGAGTGTTTATTCATTAGTATTAGAAACATCATATAATTAACTGGAACACCACCTAAAACATCATTGATCGGGCCCGAGCAGTTGAACAAGTATTATGCAATATTCTTCCATTATTGTAACGGTTAGGGTAATGACTGATATATATATATATATATATATATATATATATATATATATATATATATATATATATATATATATATATATATATATATATATAAGACAATTTTTAAATCCATAGGGGTATTACAATATTTTAGGATTTATTAGAGATTTCATGATTTCCCAAAGTTCAACTTATCTCAAGTCATGCATGTATTTCATTATTTAAGTGCTTGATGGTATTTTAGTCATTTAGGTACTTTTAGTACTTCTAGTCATTTCATTCATTTCAGAACTCGGGAGTTTATCCATCATTCCAGTTAATTTGGAACAATTTCGGTGACCGAGGATACTTCTATCTTTTGGTCATTACGATCATTCTGATCAAGTCTGTCTTATCAGCTTTCCAATCTTATTTGTCATTTCAATCAATTTAGTACTTCCCGCCACTTTGATTAATTTAAGCATACAAATAGTTTTCTGTAAATTTATCTTTGGGGATTTGTTCAGAATTTAAGATAATTCCAGTACTTCACAATCTCCAAAGTTTAAGTTTTGTTACAACTTTCCAAGTAATTCAAGGTATTCAGATGAATCAGATGTTTACTAGTTCTAGTGTAAATTTCTAGATCACTTTCATTATCATAGGTATTTTAGTCATTCTAATACCTTAAGGGCATTTTTGTAATTTCATATTCAAATACTTTTAACATTAAATCCTTTAACACTATTAATCAAGTTCGAAGAATTAACTACCTTATTAATTATTTATTGAACTCAAGATCCTTTCGATTTATTAAACATCTCACTCGAGTATTTCAATCTTATCTAGATTATCATACTTATATTTCGTATCTGATTTGAACAATACACTTCATCAACTATGCATGCATTAACCGAATACTAACATGTTCATAAAGCATACAAGAGGTAGTAAGGTATTACCTCTAATTCTTACTATATCGGATCAACAGTGATACTCCATTCAATCACTCTTGAATCCAAAATCGACGTCCTTAACATCTCATATAGAAGGAACTCTGAATACCTTCAATTAATCAAAACCCATAATCAATCTTTATTTATATTGCACTTAAACTGAATAATTAAACACAAAAATTCTCGGGTTCAAGGTCAAATTCAGAGGCTTTCAGGTTAGAATTTCATAAAACGAGCTTCAAAATCAGACTTAGGACGTCGAAAAACATAAAATACGGGTTTTTTTAGAAAATTTTGACTTTTTGGTCAAAGTCAAAAATGACGTTAGCGGTCAAAGTCAACGCTAACGTCATGCTGACATTATCGGTCAATTGGGTTGACTCAGGTGAGTTAATTGTTAACCTTGCAAAAGGTTAACTTTTAACGCCTTTTTACTTAAGTTATTGTAAGGAATCAAGCCCATTTCATTTTATAGCATAAAGATGCATTTAGTTCATATAGTTGCATTTGGTGTTGCTTGTTTAGTTTTCTTTGTTTATTTTCTTGAATGATGCTTCTTGGGAAGGTTTGGGTTGTTGTGGTGATATTCAGGGAAATGAGGAGCAGAGCAGAGTAGAGGCAGAATGCTACAGTATGTTGGATGTTATTTATGGTCGCACTAGAGGACAAGGAGACGAGGACACTGTACAGCTTGACACGTGAACCAATTAGCCACTTGTGAGCCCACATGTGAAAGGAATATTCTGTTGGAATTTAGGGCATAAAACCCTAGGAGCCCTCACTATATAAAGGACAAGACACCCACATTAAAGGAGAGCGAAAAATAAGGATATTTTTAGGGTGAGCTAAGAAAGAGAGAAATGTGACTCCTTTCTTCATCTTCTTCGTGTGGTGTTCTCCATTGCTGAAGCTCCAAGGAGTGTTCTTGCTGGTCTTTGAGAGAATCAACAAGCTTGAAGTGGTTCACAGCAGTCCAAGGCGGCTTGGGAGTTTCTTTTACTCTAGTTGCTTTTGCTGTTTCATTTCTTATTTCTATGATGGGTTATTTTAAACGAATGATCGCGGATGATATTTTCCCAGCCATGAACTAAGTGGCTTGGGCTTGTTATTGTTGTTTATTTTTTAAGTTTAAATGAATGTTTGGTTTGCTTTCTTATCTTTTACATGCTTTGCCCATTGTTTGTTTGCCCTAAACTTGTAAGAGCTTTCAAGAGTTAGCCTTAGTTTAGGTGTTAGATAGCTTAATATTCGAGAGAGTTAGGCTTAGATCTACGTGGAAAATGGGGGTTTGATGCTGAGAGGCAAAACTCTAACTCTGTAACCCCCTATTTTGACCTAAGGGTTTGTAACAAATTGAAATTGTCGATTTGGAAACTTTTCCCTCAAGTAAGATTATTTATGAAAAACCGTGCCGAAATTATTATTCAATATAAATGATAATCTTTAATGTTTCATCTTAAAACAAGCATGCTAAAAATACTTTATCAAATCCCAAAAATAATAAATGTCCAAAGTCCACTTTTACAACCAAATCTGAAAATACTTAAATAATTAAATATAAGTCTAGAACAAAACATACTGATAAATAGTATCAAATAATGTTCGTACGAGGTCCTCCAAGTACCGAAACCTAAGTCTGGAAATCTGAAACAGATGCTAAGGGGGAGTCAGCTATAAAGCTTAGTGTGTCTCTAAAGTGCATAACAAAAGTCAATCCAACAGTCGAACATCAAATCAAGAATTTACAAATATTTCGAAGTATTACAAGTAATGCATACATATATCATAACATGACGTGCACCCAACTACATCATCGTCCGAAGAGTGAGGTTCCCCTGAACCACTCTACACCGCAACACCATGTCCGAAGCAGAACTCATCCCGAAAGATGGAACTACTAATCTGATGCGAAGTTCAACCTGAAGGATGAAGTCGCTGAGCTTCCTCCGTACAATATCCCAACCAAATGATATGACATGTAATCCGATTTCAGAGTCCGAATGCAATCTTGTTAAATAACTAAGATGCATGTACATAATAATCCGATTCCGATATGTGTTATATAACATGATCACAGCATCCGAGTCATACATTATTATCAGATAACATAGTGGAATATCATACAGTCGAGTCATACATTATTTATCAGATAACATAGCAGAATAACACACAGATATATAAATCATTCATATCATGCAATCAAACAACAAAGACATGTAGCACAGACGGAGAACACACCTTAGGCAGCTAAATAGTCAACGTCGATAGTGACGTCTCCCACGCTCAACCCTAGCGAAAGGTCGGACAGAATCAGCTCCTAAAAATAAAGAACACTATATGAGATTTCCTACTATGCCACAATTGGATAAACTACGCTTAACAGAAATCTTACTAGCAGATCTCGAAGACTGTGCCACCGGAGGTCTGCCTGGCGGAGGAGGAGGTAAAATCTCGGGGTCAGAGTCCACGTCACCTGAACACAAAAATATCTGAGTCAAATCTCTGATGCAACATTTAATAAAATTTGAGTTCAACAAATAAACTTGATCCAGAAAGGTATTTTGGATTCGAATTTGAAGAAACGGACAGCGACAATGAAACCGGAACGTCGAAAAACATAAAGGTGGACTCGACCGAAAAAGTCAACCCAAAGTCAACGCTGACATCATCATTGACTGTGATGACGTCATCGCTGACATAATCATTGACTGCATCAGCGGATGACGTCATCATTGACGTCATCCAACTCAAACAACCAGGCTGGTTCGGTTCAGCCCAACCGTCCGGTTCACCAACCTAGCCCGGTTCACAACCATCACGCCCAAATCAACCAAAACCCTAATCCCCAAATTCCCAACCCTAGATCTAATCCCGGCAGCACCCAACCACCCACATCGCAACCCCGTGAACCCAACGGTGGCCACGGTCCGACAGCGGCCAACACGACGGCCAACAGTAACCCCGAAGCCAAACAGTCCCAACCACGTCACTCACCCAACTCGAGACGGCAGCGGCGCTCACAGAGGACAGTGGCGGCGGGAGTTCCCGAAGGAAACTCAATCGTTTCCGATGGCAACGGCGATGACAGAACACGACAACGACGCGCGACGAGTGACGTCGGCTGGGTTTTGTTCCCACAGCGACGACGAGCGCTCCGGTGGTCTCGAAATGCTTGAACGGCGATGAAGGCCCCTTGGCCGGAGCTTCAACGGAAAAGGATGGGGGAAGGGTTGATATGTTTTGGTATATTTATTATTATTATTATTTTAGAGAGACGAGAGAGAGAGAGCGGCGCATAAACAGAAATAGGACCAAAGGAGTTTTTACCCTAGACAAAAGGGAAAATTACAAAGGGGGGGTCCCTACTTTTGCCAGCCTAACAAAACAACCACCAAACTTTTAATTTATTCAATTTGGTCCCCAATTTAGATTAGGTTAAATTCCAAATTTCCCCCCAAATTCTAGGGTTTCCAATTGGGAATTCTCATAATTAGGGTTTTCAAATTGGGGCTAAAATGGGGTGTTACAACTCTTCCCCCGTAAAAAGAAATTTCGGCCTCGAAATTTACCTGGAGCAAACAAATGCGGATACTGAGCTTTGATGACAGCTTTGGGCTCCCAGGTAGCCTCATCATGACTGCGACCACGCCACAAGACTTTGACCATCTTAATGGTGTTCCTTCTAAGAAATTTCTTATCCTGAGCAAGAATCTCGATGGGCTCCTCCTCAAAACGCAAATCAGGAAGAATCTCAATCTCCTCCACAGGCAAAACATGAGACGGATCAGCATGGTTGCGTCTCAACACAGAAACATGGAAAACATCATGAATACGCTGAAGCTCTGGTGGTAACTCAAGCTGATAAGCAACAGGTCCAATCCGACAAAGAATCCGGTAAGGGCCAATATATCAAGGACTCAGCTTGCCCTTCCGACCAAACCGAAGTACCTTCCTCCAAGGAGATACTTTCAGAAAAACCTCATCACCGACCTCAAACTCAAGATCTCGATGTCTCAAGTTAGCATAAGACTTATGTCTGTCAAAAGCAATCTTAAGCCGATCTCGAATCAATCTGACCGTCTGCTCGGCCTCACGAACTATGTTTGGTCCCAACAGTCTATGCTCATTAAGTTCAGTCCATCCAATCGGTGATCTACACCTACGCCCATATAGAGCCTCATACGGTGCCATCTTGATACTGGCCTGATAACTGTTATTATATGCAAACTCTGCGAGCGGCAAGAAATCCTCCCAACTACCACTGTAATCGAGAACACAACCTCTCAACATGTCCTCAAGAATCTGAATCACACGCTCGGACTGCCCGTCAGTCTGTGGATGATAAGATGTACTAAAATTCAACCGGGTACCCAAAACAGAGTGAAGTGCCTTCTAGAACTTCGCTGTAAATCTCGGATCACGATCAGAAATAATCGATAGCGGTACCCCATAAAGTCGAACAATCTCAGAAATATAGAGCCGAGCCAACTTATTCAAAGGATAGTTAACTCGAACCGGAATGAAATGCGCAAACTTAGTCAAACGGTCCACAATAACCCAAACAGAGTCCTTCTTGGACGGAGTCATCGGAAGACCACTGACAAAATCCATAGTCACACGCTCCCACTTCCACTGAGGAATCTCGATGTGCTGAAGCAACTCAGATGGACGCTAATGCTCTGCCTTGACTCTCTGACAAGTCATACACTTAGACACAAATCCGAAAACATCCGCTTAAGACCTTTCCACCAGTACCTCTGACGAAGGTTCTTATACATCTTATCACCACCAGGATGCATAGAATATGGGATGTCATGTGCCTCGCGAAGAATAACCTGTTTCAACCCAGATTTCCTCAGAATACAATATCGGCCTCGGAAACACAAAACACCATCCTGATCAATAGTATAGTCCACAGATGTACCCTCAGAAACCTCTCTGATACGATGCATAAAAAAAGGATCAGTAGGCTGCTCAGCTCGAATATCAGATATCAGTGTAGGAATGACCCGAAGTTCTGCCATCAAACTACCATCCTCAAACAAACTCATCCGAGCAAACAAGGTCCTCAAATCCGAGATGGCATTACGACTCAAGGCGTCGGCAACCACGTTCACCTTTCCCGGGTGATACTCTATCTCACAGTCATAATCCTTGAGAAGTTCCAACCAGCGACGCTGTCTCAGAGTCAACTCTTTCTGCGTAAGGAGGTATTTAAAACTCTTGTGATCGGTGAAGATATAACACTTCTCTCCGTAGAGACAGTGTCTCCAGATTTTCAGGGCAAAGATCACAGCAGCAAGCTCCAAATCATGGGTGGGGTAGTTACACTCATACGCTTTCAACTGACGAGACGCATAGGCCACTACCTTCCCCTCCTGCATCAGAACACATCCCAATCCCGTGTGGGAGGCATCACTGTATACCGTATAAGCCTTCCCAGGCTCAGGCTGAATCAGAACCGGTGCTTCAGTCTACACGGTCTTAAGTTTCTCAAAACTGGTTTGCTGAGCCTCAGACCAGAAAAAAGGAATATCCTTCCTCAGAAGTTTAGTCAAAGGAGCTGCAATAATCGAGAAACCTTCCACAAACCTCCAATAGTAGCCAGCTAAACCCGAGAAGCTTCGAATCTCAGAAACATTCTTGGGCTGCTTCCAACCCAAAATAGCCTCAATCTTCTTTGGATCAACATGTATACCATTAGCAGAAACCACGTGTCCCAAGAAGGTAACCTCGGTCAACCAAAATTCACATTTACTGAACTTTGCATACAACTATTTCTCACGCAAAGTCTGTAGGACAACCCGGAGATGTTTCTCATGTTCTGCCTCTGATTTAGAATAAACCAGTATGCCGTCAATGAAAACCACCACGGACTGGTCCAGATAGGGTTGAAACACCCTATTCATCATATCCATAAAGGCTGCAGGGGCATTAGTCAATCCAAACGGCATCACCAGAAACTCGTAATGACCATAACGAGTCCGAAAAGCGGTCTTGAACACATCAGAATCCTTAACCTTGAGTTGGTAATAACCCGATCTCAGGTCTATCTTAGAAAATACTGTAGCTCCCCGGAACTGGTCAAACACGCATCAATACGAGGAAGGGGATACTTGTTCTTGATCGTTAGCTTGTTCAGCTTCCGATAGTCGATACAAAGCCGAAGTGATCCATCCTTCTTCTTCACAAATAAAATAGGGGCTCCCTAGGGAGAAACACTAGGTCGGATGAAACCCCTATCCAGCAATTCCTGCAACTGAATCTTCAGTTCCTTAAGCTATTTCGGAGTCATCCTGTAAGGAGCCATAGAGACAGGGGCCTCATGTCTAATCATCTTTTCTGCTTTGAGAGCCGAAACAACATTGGTCATGTAACCTCTACGCTCACCCACCATAATCACCTCGCACCCATCTGAGGTTTTCAGAGTCGCCCTTTTCTTTTCACAATCCAAACGGACTCGATGAGCGGATAACCAGTCCATTCCGAGAATAAGGTCGAACTCTCTGAAAGGTAACTCCATTAAATCAGCGGAGAATATTTTCCCCTAAATTGCCAAAGGGAAATTATTGTACACTTTAGAAACCTTGACATGATCACCCACTGGACTATAAACTAAAACCGCGTTCACAATATTCTCAACCAAAATTTCAAGTCCCCTAGATACTGAACTCGCAACATATGAATGGGTAGAACCAATATCCAATAATGCAAAATACGGAATAGAATGAATAGAAAAGGTACCAGCAATAACATCTGGCTCATCACGATCCTCATATCTCCTGGTAGCATAAACCAAACCTGGCTGTCTCACCCCGGATCCAGCTGATCCTCCACTCTGAGCTGGCCTACCTCTACCAGCAGAAACTGCAGTATCAGGTCTACCACGACCTCTACCCCTAGCAGGAGCCTGCACCGATGCCTGTGACTGACTGGTCATATGAGCTGACGGAGGTGCATGCGGACAATCTCTGAAAAGATGATCGAACGATCCACAACGAAAACAAGCCCCAGACTGTCTCCTACACTCTTCTGAATGCCATTTCTTGCAGAAAGAAGACTGCGGTGCCCCCCGCGTGCTAGTAGAACCTCCAACACTAGAAGTCGGAACAATAGTGGTCACTGGTCTGGCTCTGGAATAACTCTGATAATCACTCTCATCTCTTGCCCTCTTCCTGGTATGGTTACCCTGACTATACTGAACTGACGCGGTCGATTGCCTCTTACCCCGATCCATACCCTGAGACTCAGCTTGCCTCAACTCTGCCTCATTGCGTTCAACAGTCCTAGCTCGCAAGGTAATATCCTTGTACTCTTTGTCCAAATGCAAAACAACACCAGTCTTGATCGAAGGTCGTAGACCCTTCAGAAACCAGTCGCACTTCTCTTTCTCTGTAGTAACTAACCCAGGGACGTACTGTACCAGCCTCAAAAACTCGATCTCATACTGATTCACGGTCATGTCATTTTGCTTTAGATTTATAAAGTCTTCTCGACACTTGGCTAGATACTCTGCCCCAACATATCTGTCTCGGAAAGCCTGACGAAAATGATCCCATATGATCCGACTAGCAAAAATAACGATCTTCTCAGCCTCCCACAAGTTCAGGGCTTCCCCTTCAATAAAGATACAGCCGCTCTCAATTTTCTATCAATAGGGTAGTCCATCTCATCAAATAACTGCTGTAATTTCTTCAGCCAATACTCTGCGTCAGCCGGATCTGCAGCCGTCTTACCATCAAACATCGACATCCCAGCAGACAAAAACTCGGCAGATATGGGTCTCCTAGAACCCTGTCGAAGATACTCAAGTAGCTCCAAATGCACTGCAGCCACATCAACTCCAGCAGTCTCACTGTTACCGGCTGCACGGGGAACTTCACTCTGAGTCTGCTGATCAAGGTGATCGGTCTGTTGACCACTCGTATTAACCTCAGGTTGCTCCTCAGCCTGCTCATGTTGTGGGTCCTCCTGCTGCGGTGGCGAATACTCAAGAGGATTAACGTCACTCATATTCGCAGCGGTACGACCTCGTCTACGGCCTCGACCTCGGCCAGCCGTAACTCTAGTACTCCTACGGGGTGGCATAGTAGTCTATCTACAAAAAGAAGAGTTCTAATCGTCAAAATTGGTACTTGGAGACTTTAATTAAAATATATGTTACTTCTTTAAAATTTAGACATTTATCTGAAAATCTCGTAGTTTCCGAAAACATTTATTATGTATGCAAAATTTTGAAAACTTTAAAATCAAATTTTTATCGAGCCTCACAGGCCGAGGGGTGTAACCTAGGCTCTGATACCACTAAATGTAACCCCCTATTTTGACCAGAGGGTTTTAACAAATTGAAATTGACGATTTGGAAACTTTTCCCTCAAGTAAGATTATTTATGAAAAACTGTGCCGAAATTATTATTCAATATAAATGATAATCTTTAATGTTTCATCTTAAAACAAGCATGCTAAAAATAGTTTATCAAATCCCAAAAATAATAAATGTCCAAAGTCCACTTTTACAACCAAATCTGAAAATACTTAAATAATTAAATATAAGTCTAGAACAAAACATACTGATAAAATAATATCAAATACTGTTCGTACGAGGTCCTCCAAGTACCGAAACCTAAGTCTGGAAATCTGAAACAGATGCTAAGGGGGAGTCAGCTATAAAGCTCATTGTGTCTCTAAAGTGCATAACAAAAGTCAATCGAACAATCGAACATCAAATCAAGAATTTACAAATATTCCGAAGTATTACAAGTAATGCATACATATATCATAACATGACGTGCACCCAACTACATCACTGTCCGAAGAGTGAGGTTCCCCTGAACCACTCTACACCGCAACACCATGTCCAAAGCAGAACTCATCCTGAAAGATAGAACTACTAATCCGAAGCGAAGTTCAACCCGAAGGATGAAGTCGCTGAGCTTCCTCCGTAAAATATCCCAACCCAATGATATGACATGTAATCCGATTTCAGAGTCCGGATGCAATCTTGTTAAATAACTAAGATGCATGTACATAATAATCCGATTCCAATATGTGTTATATAACATGATCACAGCATCCGAGTCATACATTATTATCAGATAACATAGTGGAATAGCATACAGTCGAGTCATACATTATTTATCAGATAACATAGCAGAATAACACACAGATATATAAATCATTCATATCATGCAATCAAACAACAAAGACATGTAGCACAGACAGAGAACACACCTTAGGCAGCTAAATAGTCAACGTCGATAGTGACGTCTCCCAAGCTCAACCCTAGCGGAAGGTCGGACAGAATCAGCTCCTAAAAATAAAGAACACTATATGAGATTTCCTACTATGCCACAATTGGATAAACTACGCTTAACAGAAATCTTACTAGCAGATCTCGAAGACTGTGCCACCGGAGGTCTGCCTGGCGGAGAAGGAGGTAAAATCTCGGGGGTCAGAGTCCACGTCACCTGAACACAAAAATATCTGAGTCAAATCTCTGATGCAACATTTAACAAAATTCTGAGTTCAACAAATAAACTTTATCCAAAAAGGTATTTCGGATTCGAATTTGAAGAAACAGACAACGGCAACGAAACCGGAACATCGAAAAACATAGAGGTGGACTCGACCGAAAAAGTCAACCCAAAGTCAACGCTGACGTCATCATTGACTGCATCAGCACTGCAACAGCGGATGACGTCATCGCTGACGTCATCCAACTCAAACAACCAGGCCGGTTCGGTTCAGCCCAACCGTTCGGTTCACTAACCTAGCCCGGTTCACAACCATCACACCCAAATCAACCAAAACCCTAATCCCCAAATTCCCAACCCTAGATCTAATCCCGGCAGCGCCCAACCACCCACGGCGCAACCCCGTGAACCCAACGGCGGCCACGGCCCGACAGCGGCCAACGCGACAGCCAACAGTAACCCCAAAGCCTAACAGTCCCAACCACGTCACTCACCCAACTCGAGACGGCAGCGACGCTCACAGAGGACGGCGGCGGCGGGAGTTCCTGAAGGAAACTCAATCGTTTACGATGGCAACGGCAGCGACAGAACGCGACAATGACGCGCGACGAGTGACGGTGGCTGGGTTTTGTTCGCACAGCGACGACGAGCGCTCTGGTGGTCTCGAAATGCTTGAACGGCGATGAAGGCCCCTTGGCCGGAGCTTCAACGAAAAAGGATGAGGGACGGGTTGATATGTTTTGGTATATTTTTTATTATTATTTTAGAGAGACAAGAGAGAGAGCGGCGCATAAACAGAAATAGGACCAAAGGAGTTTTTACCCTAGACAAAAGGGAAAATTACAAAAGGGGGTCCCTACTTTTGCCCGCCTAACAAAACAACCACCAAACTTTTAATTTATTCAATTTGGTCTTGAATTTAGATTAGGTTAAATTCTGAATTTTCCCCCAAATTCTAGGGTTTCTAATTGGGAATTCTCATAATTAGGGTTTTCAAATTGGGGCTAAAATGGGGTGTTACAAACTCACCTTAGAGATAAGGATAAAGTTTCAATGACTAAAAGGAGTAGAACTTCATCGATAAGTAGCTTGCTAAGGTTCACGCTGAGAGATATTGACTTAGCATTCTGGCTTTCAGGTTTCTTGCTAGAGATAGATTAGAAACATCTAAGTAAACTCTATCGAGCATGTTGTGGGTAAGGTAGTTCTAGACATTCTTTAGGATTAGACATAGAAGTCCTTAGCAAGCCCGACCTATCATTCCATTAGAGAATTTCATACGTGTGAGAGGAACTCAAAGTATCCTTGTTTTGGTTAAGTTTACTTCTATTTAATTGCTATCACATTTATTCACTTGTTCTAGTTGATATTTCATTTATATTTCAGTCTTTACTTTTGTGCTTAAACTTAACTTGAAATACCTCCAATCCCTGTGGAGACAATACTCACTCATCACTTTACTACTTGCCTCGACGTGTATACTTGCACTAATTGCGTATCATTTATAGTAAATTAACTCATGAATTGACTTGGGCGAGTTGACTTATTGAGTTGACTCAATGAGTAAACTCGGTCAACGAGTTGACTTAGTCGGGTCGGTTTCGAGTCAAACACAGGTCAGGTCGGATATGGGTTCGGATCGGGTCAGCATGAGTGAGCTCGGTTTATTATTGGCTCAGGCCATTTGGTTTGGTTTGGTCTGGTTTGGATGGTTCAGTCTACAGGTTAGGCCGGGTCTGGCCAGACTGGTTCAATAGCCACCGTTCAGGGTGGCCAAAAATCACCCCGAACCACGCGTGAAGCCCGCGCGTGACCTTGTACGGCCGAAAACACCATCGAGAAGATTCAAAAACCCATTTCACACACAATCATCATCTCAAATAACCCAGAATGTGATCGAAACCTTACCAAACTTGCAAAAATCTGGCTAGATATGGTGTAACCTCGACAAGGCTATAACGGCAGAGGTCTGATGATCGGTGACCAAGGGTTTGCTCGCGAGACCACATGGAACTCAACGGTGAGGAGTGTGCTGCAAACTGATGACTCACGGCGGCAGAACGACGAAGAAACAGTGGGGTGAGACCATGGGTTCTTGACGAACATTCAACACGGCTCCTAGGATGAACGACAATACATCTCCGTGAGTGGTGGCTGGGATTGTGGTCGGGACGGTATGATGGTTTCATCGGTAAGGGTGGTGATGACAACAGCGACGCAGTGAGGGAGATTAGACAGTGGCTGGATGGGAAGATGGAAAGTTGCAAAGAAAGAACAATATGGACATTTCCTTTTCTTTTAGATTCGAAAAATTACATTTATTGGGGTAGTTTAAAGATCATTCTCTTATTTATTATCGGTATAAAAACACAAGAAACGGATCAAGAATATCCCAAGTCAGATTAAAAACAAATACGGCCTTGGCTTGGTTGGCTAAGGCTCTTGCACACCAAACTAGAGGTTGCGGGATTGACACTCCTAGACAACACTCTCCTTTTTTTATTGGATCAGGTCACTAAAACATAGCTTAAAGGAAGCTGATACAAGATTTAGCTAAGAATAGTCCTTAGCTCGAGTGGTTAAGGCTCAGGTTCACCAAGCCTGGCCCCCTGCCCGCCCCCATGTGGCTTCACTTATGTTTGGCCTAAAAAGATTTTTATTTATTTATCATTTGTAATATGATTTTATGGTAGTATATATTCCATTTTTAACTTTTTGATAAAATTTATACACAAATAATATTGTTCAAATATGAAACTTCTGAAGATAATATTATCCCTTTTCTCGTTGAGATCACTTCATAAATTAAATTTTTTTGAGTTAATTACACCACACGTCTTCAAACTATAATTCTCATTCTATATATGTCCGTAAATTTTTAAATATTCATATTTCATCCCAAACTATGACTCTCATGTTGAATTGGTTCCTAAACTTTTAAATGTTTCAGTTTCATCCCAAATTGTGACCCTCATGCTAAATTAGTCTCTAAAACTTTTGAATGTTCTAATTTTATCTTCAAATTATTATTTATGCCACATTATTACATAATAAACATCAACGTTTACATGGAAATTAACAATTTTATCATGCTTTTATTAACATGGGATGTGATTGACATATACTGATAATTTGAGGATGAAATTAGAACATTCAAAAGTTTGAATACTGATTTAAAATGAGAGTCACAATTTGTGAATGAAATTGGAGTGTTTAAAAGTTTGGAGATCAATTTAAAATTAAGGTCATAGTTTGAAGATGAAATTAAAATAATAAAAAGTTTGAGGACTAATTTAAATTAAAAATCATAGTTCAAAGATCCGTGGTACAATTAACTCAAATTTCTTTTTTTTTTTTGAATATGCTGGTATGATGCAAGGGTAGCATCTGTTCAACTTTCTTAGTCTTTTTAAAGACGGCACACACATCATGCATTACTGGTGTTCAAACCCGGGTCCCAAGAGATGATGAACATCTACCTTTGCTACCAGGACACAAGGGGATGATCATACACTTATCATAAAAGATGACGTAGACAAAAAAGATTACATGAGTCTATTTGCACGTAAAGGCAAAGTGGTCGAATCCATTATCTTTGAAGTCATTGACACGGCAGCATGCACTTATGTTTTCATCTTCTTTCCACTAATTCACTCCATTCCTATGTATTTTTAGCAATATGTTTCCCATTAATGTGTCTTTTCGTTGATTAGGACTCAACAGTATGGATACGATTAAATCAGATTTTTCTGTAAAATATATATATATATATATATATATATATATATATATATATTGTTAAATGATTAAAAAATATAAATATATTAATAATTTGATTTGATTCGATTAATCTAAAGCCTTACTCAAGTTGGTTCGATCTGACAATCTAAATCAACAACTCATATGCACTAAAAAAATCCAAATCCAAAATAATTTACATTGGAAATCATATTGACGACTCGTTTAATTGATTGGTTCAACAGTAACCATTGAAAAAGGGTTGTGGAGTTTGGTACACGTTCAAATGGAAAAAAGGAACTTGGACGCTTTGATGGTTGTATTCATGGTATATATAGAATTTGGACTGCAAAATGCACTTTATACAAGAATAGAAATTATTCATCTCTTTTCTGTGCTTTTATATATGCCTTACACTAAAAAATAAGTTTAGGATATGGTTAAGGTTAGAATTTAGAGAATTATGAGTAGTGTGTATTTTTTAGGGCTTAAGGTTTATGGTTTAGGATTTAGAATTTAAGTTTAGGGCTTAGAACTTAATTTTGTATTGTTAGGTATAGAAAGGGGCACCGAAAAGTGACATAGCGTTTTTTTGTCCCTTTATTCAACCTTTTATTTAATTTAAAGAGATATTAATTACCGATAAATTAATAATTTATTAATTTGAAGAGATTTTTCCGATTTAACGAACCTACATTATTCTTCATAAATAAAACATATATATTGTATTGACTAATTGAATGATGTTCATGTACAATGTGACTAACTAAATATAATACATACCCCTAAAAAACAAAGTTCATTGTAGTACGTAGTACTGGTTAAAACTTAATGCAAGTTCATGTATGGTAAGAAAATCATCCACTATATAAACAACATCACACATTCCTAATTAGTCAATCCAAATAAAAGGACCATAAATTTTATAGAATCATATTTTACTAAGTTGTCCTAGTTATATTTGTAATTTTATAGAATTATTAATTTATAATATTGAAGGGACCATAAATTTATACAAGGGTCTTCCGAAATATTACTATTGTATTAATTTATCAAAATTATTAATTTAGACATTGGGCCTAAGTCAGAACGAAAAAAATATTATTTAAGAAAGGTTATTAATTTATTGTGTATTAATTTATAGAGGTTCTACTTTATATATATTTTCTTTTTTGGTTGCCCTTCCGGTTTCCAAGATTTTGTTATGATTAATCCGAACCAACCCGCGTTGCACACCTAGTTTTGGTGGGTGAGTCTTCCAACGAGAATTTCTACATACACAAGTACTCGAACTCGAGACATACTTAAACAATACAAAGTTACTTACTATTTAGACCAAGCTACTTGATTATGTTTTTTTTTCTTCTTTAATCAAACATATATACTCCTTAATTATAACTTATGTTTGGGCATTTATTCTCTCTAAAAAAAGTTTGAGCATTTATCCATTAGGCTGTTAGGGTTTTCTTACACGACAAGTGCCCTATGAACAGGATGATGATATACGAACACATATATAAAATTGGATTAATTGTCATGGGCAATTGCACCTATCTAGCTGTTGCCATGCCTTTCTTTTCCCTTCATCCACACGCAATTCTCACGTATTAATAAAAGGTGCACTGATAAATTTTAAGCCTAAGAGGTAATTTTCTTGCGATAGTAATTCTAAATCGATAATATTTTTTTAATTCTATTAATTTAGTTCATGCTATTTTTCAAAGTCAACAATATTGCTCTTGTTTTAATTCAGCTTCTGAATTCTTGAATTATATCAAATTCGTCATGTGAATGTCATTGACAGATTTAATCATTAGTTTTTGTGCATGTGATTGTGATTCTACACCAGTTGTTATCGAAAACTGTCTTGTTGTGTCGATGATGTCGAGTTAGTTTTGATGACGTGATAGTATGAATGTAAAATTTTAAAAGTATTTATTTATTTGAAAATTAATTTTTTTAAATTTACGTCAACTGTACTGTCACATCATTAAAAGTGACTCGTCATCATCTTATTAGAGAATGATAATTTATTAAAGAAAACGGCATATTGACATACTAACTCGGACGTCATTAATTATTTAACGATAAAGTGCATGATACGGCAAAAAGCAAATGGTGATAACAATTATGTTAGTCAACGACAATCAAAGGACGAGATTGATGCAATTCAGACGTTTGAAAACAAAATTGATAAAATTAAAAAAGAGCGACAACATCACCGATTTTGAAAGACTACATTACCTTAATTAATGTAATTATAAATGACGAGCAACATTTTTAATTTATCATTACAACATGACAAAATTACCCCTTAGGCCTAAATTTTATCACTAATATTTATTTATTTATTTGTGAAGCTAACCTTTTTCTTGAATACTATTATTTAGGGATTTTTGGATATAATAATCTCATGCTAACAAAATTAATAAAATTTTATAAATGTAACCCTCTAGACCCGCCTATGCGTTAATACGGATCCTAGGAAGTCACATTAGGGTCACCGGAGCGACCCACGTTAAAATTTTAAATAAACAATTTACTAAACCATTTAAAATCATAAATCAAGTTTTGAATTAAAATACAATTTCATAAAACATTCATACAATGCAACAAAACTATGATACAAATTATTAATACAAGTTTCAGACTCGAATATAAACCAAAACATGACGTACATGCCCCCTAATTACACAAATACCATACTCCGCGAGCAAACCGAAGAAACTCTCATACCGACGTTGATAGCTGCAACATGGTCGATCTTTTAACATGTTATGATAAAAACAACGTGAGCTTCGAAAAGCTCAGTAATACAAACTACCATGAGATGCTAAAAGCACGAGCAGGTAAATGGCAAGCTTAACACTGTCATGAAGAACTGGTAATGGTAAGCTCAAATTACGATTCGATATTTCAGTGGAGCAATATACCATAAGGTGACAGAGTTGTTCTTTATTTGATCACTCAAACCTTAAGAGATGAGTCTAAAGCCAGAGATTCAAAAGAGATTCAGATTTCAGAAGTTGAATCAAGGAGTTCAGAGTGGTTCATTAAGCACAAATTATAAGCTTACGGAGAGTTCCACTTTGATACATTAATTTAGTAGGGTGTGTTTCAGAAGAGGGCAGAAAGTTTTATTAATTTACTTAACTATCCTCCAACCGAACTCTAGAATGCAATTCCCCCTGAACTGCATACATAAGGTCTTACCCTAGGCCTGAGGCGTAGGAGCCTACCTAAAAGAATGCCTTAGGTCCAGAAAGACTTACCCTAGGCCCATTGGGCGTAGGAGCTTAGGTCCAGAAGAACTTACCAGCGCTGAGCCTACAGATCTTCATCCATATCCCAGATAATATGCCCCATATAATTTCAGTTTATATTCAGAAGACAGTATTACAGAAAATAGATATCAGATCTATTTTTATACAAGAAGACAAATGTCAAATTTATTTTATTATTATTATTATTATTATTTCGTATTCAATGTCATATATCAGATATATTTTTTTCATATCAAAGGTCAGCAACCAGGGAATTGCTTTCCTTTCGTATAACAATGTCATACTTTAAAACTTTAAGCATATGGTCTTGGTTTAGAACAGAAAATATTCACAGATACATGATACACGCTTTATGACTCAATTCATTTCTCAGAGGTACTTGATAGATATCAGAAAGATGACATTTGACAAATTTGGACTGATTTCAGAATGAGGTCCCTACGAATAGGGGAGTTCGATAAGACGGATCGAATCAACACCGAAAGTTGATGCATCAGAAACGTTGGGATTTCAGATATATCACGAGCAAATTTAAATGTTACAGCCTATAAGGGTATTAAGGTCATTTTGACCTTCAGGGGTGATCTGGTAATTTGAACCAACATGGTATAAACGGTGATGTACAGAATTTAGGAATTCTAGTTGCTCAACAAGTTTTCGAGCCCCTTAGAACTAATCGAACCCATTAACATAGTGTTTAATATCTCACCGGACAGGTACACCTCAACCATTCACTTCTCAGAACCGACTGCAGAGCATAACAACAATAGTTCTCCTTCATCAATCGTCCACTCAGCTTATTACCAGAAATCAAGCACATATATCGAGCGATATTTTCCAAGTATTCAAACATGTATTGTACCTGAACTCATTCCAAAACATCGAATATGCCTTAGAAGAACATATCTCTCTCACTACTAACTATGTACTTTCTCCAAATAATTTGCACGTGCATTCACACAGTATTCTCCCACTATCATCATAGTATCTGAAACGACCAACTGACACGGGTCGTATTTTACCACTTTTGGAGCCATTACATTTGTTTGTCATTTTTAGGATTTCTAATTCCCTGTCTTAGAAGTATTCTCTGACATTCTAGTATTCGAAGGTATTTCAGACATTACGATGCTCAAAAAAATGTTTCAATTATTCATAGTTTCTCGATTCTTCCAACTATTCATTCGTTTCAGACCTTGAGGATATATCCCATATGTCGGTCGGTTGGCAATTAATGCCCGAAGAAAATATCAGTCTTCAGGGTCATTGTGACCCATTTCAGCCTTATCAATATATATTCAATCCTTTTAGTCATTTCAATCAATTCAAACTTTTTCGCCCCGTTGCTCAATTATACATACGAATAGTTTTCCGTAAATTTATCTTCGTCGAATTATTCAGAATTCTAGTAACTCAAGTACTTTACAAATTTGAGGGTTTAAGTCTTGTTACCGTGACATTTTAGTAATCTGAGGTTTTCAAGTGCATCATATGTCTTATCGGATCAATTATAGCTTCATAAGTTGTTTTTGTAGATAGGGGTATTTTCATCATTTTCATACGTCAAGGGCATTTTCGAAATTCATTAGTCAACATAATCAGATTTGGAGATCAAGTGTTTTTAATTAATCGCTTACTAAACTCAGAAGTCCTTTCGATTTATCAAACCTCTTATTCGAATATATGCCTTGGTCACTAATATGCTTATTTCTTAATTGATCGACATTAGCATAATTAATCATATGCTCAATCATGGTCGTGCAAGCATTAACCGAATATCAACAAGTTTTGAAAGCATGCAGAAGGTAGTAATGTATTACATTGAATCCTTGTTATATCGATCGACCCTCGAACGACATTCGAACACTCTTGAACCCGAATTTGACGTCCCTCAATCATTCGTATTCAAGGAACTGCGAGTACCTTCAATCACACAAAATCCCATTTCAGTCCTTATTCATAGAGCTCTTAATTGAATAAATAAATACATATACAAGTTCGGGTTCAAGTTCAGATTCGGAGGCTTTCGGGTCAGAATTTTACGAAACGGGCTTCAAAATCGGACTCAAGGCGTCGACAAACATAAAACGGGAGTTTCAGAAAAGTTGACTTTTTGGTCAACGGTCAAAGTCAACGCTGACGTCAGCGGGTCAACGGTCAACAGTGCTAGAGTCAACGCTGATGTCAGCAGTCAACTGGTAAGGGTCAACTGAGGTTACTCGGGTTGACTCAGACGCGTTGACTCGGCTGACTCAGACGAGTTGACTCGGCTGACTCGGACGAGTTGACTCGGCTAACTCGGACGAGTTGACTCGGCTGACTCAGACGAGTTTACTCGGGTTAACGGGTCGGGTCGGACGGGTCAGACAGACGGGTTGGGTGGACGGGCCTAGGCTCGGTTCCGGTTTGGGCTCAGATCGGGTTGGCCGGTTCAGACCAGGTTGGACCGGTTGGGCCGATTCACTTACCATGCTTGGGAACTCATCGGAATCGTCACCAGAATGTCGTCGTCGACCCCGAAAAGCCCTATTCTGTTGAAAAACATGAGATCATCAACCAATCAACTAAACTAACCAAAAAGAACAACCTAACTAACCAGAATCTCGTCGGAAATACCTGAAACGTAAGATAACGATCGAGAAATGATGTAGCTCCGTCGAGAGCTCAAATGACGATCAAATGATGAACGATGACCAAGGTTTTGGTCGCCGCGACGTGGGGAACCCAGATTCGGTGGCTGTGACACGAACGGGCGACGAGGATGGCCGGAAACGACGAAAAACGAAGGGCGACGCTTGGGTTTTTGACGGACTTCAATCGGCTCTCCACGGTGAATGGCGGCACATCACTGCGAGTGGAGGGCTGGGTCACGGTCGGGGCAGGGTGACGGTCACGCCGGTGCTGATAGTGCACGCCACGGCCTGACGGTGGTGGAGATCGAGCAAGGGCAAGGGTGGTGGCGGTCGGGGGAGTTTTAGAACCCTCTAGATTTTTTCAGATTCGAATAAACACCCAACATTAGAGGATAAATGGATCGGTGGTCTGTTTTAATTATTATTGAGTATACTCAACGAGTATAATTTAAAATTCACCCCGAGACAAACTTAGACCAAGAAAGGTCTTGGCCCTGATGGCAAAAGCCCTCGTCCACAAAGCGAGAGAATGCGGTTTTAAACCCCCATAGCCACAAATCCATTTTTTTTAACCTTGAACTTTTGGAGTGTTACAATAATCAAAGTGGGTTGTGAATGAAA